>OZ007598.1:214822033-224822033 GCA_963931845.1 Maratus michaelseni | reverse complement strand
TCTCAGCGAAGCAACAGCAAACGTGCATATGACATTCTGGTTTGAGGCTATTTACAATCCGCCAATGAGAGCAGGCAAAAGGTCTGTCCATAGCCACAAACATTCACTGCTCAGAGCTTTTAGCTTTGCTAACAAGATTAAACAGCAGTTTTTACTGTTGAGCTATAGTTTTCTATTTTTAAACATTTTAGTATTGTAAAATATATTTTTTACTAATTTAAATTCCCGTAAGTTAGTTTCTTTAGTTTCTGTTCCTTTTTATATATTTAAGTTTCCGTAAGTTAGTTTATTTACTTTCTGTTCAGTGAAGTGTAAGATGAAATAGGCCTAAACCCAGTGACAGAACTTTCGTGTGTCTGCAACACTAATAATATTTCAAAAATAGTTTGAAATATGCAATATATATCATATTAAGTTCCCGTTAGTTAGTTCTGTCACTGGGGTTTAGGCCTATTTCATCTTACACTTCACTGAACAGAAAATATATCTTCATGTATCTGCAACGCTTATAATATTTAAAAAAACTGTTCTTGACTGTATTTTTAGTTAGTTTGTTTCATTTTTTAACATTTTTAGTATGAAAATATTCAGTAAATAATTTGAGTTCTTGGGCGGTTAGGAATCTATTGTGATTTATTTTTTACCTCATACTTACAAATTAAATATTTTTGATGGAAACAAACATTTTACATTAAATTTTTGAGTATCTATTTATTGTTTACAATTTTTGTTCCTGTAATTGTTTTGTACTACATTTTTAGTTCCCGAGAATGGTGAATTCATAACATGCGATAAATTATTAAGATGTATGTTCTCATTAAGATTTGTTATTGAACTCCATTTAAGAACCATTTTTAACTCCATTTAAGAAGTTTCATTTAAGAACTTTTTTAGTCGCCCAAGAATCTAATGTTTTTCTTGAACTTTACTTTGAATAAAATGAAAACATTCAGTAAATAATTATTAAATCTTAATCAATTGACCTGAGAATGGAAATTATTTGCTGAATGTTTTCATTTTATAGAAAATAAAGTTCAAGAAAAGCAGTCGATTCTTGGGCGACTAAAAATATTCTTAATGAAACAGATTTTCTGAGCTGTTTCTATATATTCATTATTTTTTTGTTGGGGCGTTTTTGAGTGATATTTATGATTTAAGAACTTTTTTAGTCGCCCAAGAATCTAATGTTTTTCTTGAACTTTACTTTGAATAAAATGAAAACATTCAGTAAATAATTATTAAATCTTAATCACCTGAGAACGGAAATTATTTGCTGAATGTTTTCATTTTATAGAAAGTAAAGTTCAAGAAAAGCAGTCGATTCTTGGGCGACTAAAAATTTCAACTGCAATTTCTCAGTGTTTTTTAATTATTTTAAATTATTAAGTTTGTTTTATTTTCCTGTTACCATATTAATGACAGATATTAGTGTTATTATTAATCTAAATGCATTCCAGTTTCAAAGCTTCTGAAATCCAGAATTTTTTATAATCTGAAATCGCCATTAATAGTAAAGTTATACTGTTTTTCTATTTTGTATATCATTTTTTTTTCCAAATTTTTTTCTTTTGTCACTTTATAGAATGCATACTTTGCGACGATCGGCCGGTAGCATCCCACCACCACCACCCATAAATATCATATACTACAATTCTAATACCGTGCAAGCGCCTCCCCCTGGTTATTTTACGATTTTCCGTCTCGTTTAGGGGGGCATATTAACGGGATTTTACGGTAATTATTAAATTGTTTTGATGAACTGATTATAAATTCCCAGTCCGTGAAATATTTATGATGTGCATTTTGTGACATGAGTTTCATAAGAATCACTCACATATAGGACAAAATTAGCACTCACCAATCTGCAAGTAATACTAAAAATTTGTCGATTGACTGTTTTGCCACCACCGGCCATCTTAATAGTCACACTCGCCAATTCTGATGATTGATTGAAAAAAGATTTTTTTCCCCTGCTGTCGTTTGCTGATTTTCAAAACCATTTGGTACATTTCATAATTACCCCCCCCCCCCAAATCATTTGACAAATTGTGATTTTTTTTTTTTAAAGCTATTTGCCGATATTTGCATTTTTCAACCCCCGAGACCATTTGATGATTTTTGAGATTTTTTTCAACTATTGATTGATGAATTTTGTGATTTTTCCGCTATCAATTGATGAATTTTGCTATTTTTCCACTTTCAATTGATGAATTTTGTGATTTTTCCTCTATCAATTGATGAATTTTGTGATTTTTCTGCTATTGGTTGATGATTTTCGTGATTTATCGACTCAAGATTAACGAATTTCAAGATTTTTTTTTCCATGGACTTTCTTTCCGCTGACGTTCGAATTGTGCACTTTATTTCCACTGTCGTTCGACGAATTTTGCAATTCTGTTTTGCAATTATTGGACTATTTTCCAATTTTTCTCCCGTGATCATTTGATGAATTTTGAGAATTTTTTTTTCTGAAACTATAGGTATGATGGATTTCTCGATTTTTTTTTTTTTTTAAATTTTTTTTTCACGACAGTTTGACAAAATTATTTTTTTTCCTGTAATTATTTTGCGAAATTCGCTATATTTTTAGAGATTGACAAATTCTGCTATTTATTTCCACGATTCCTTGACAAAATTGGTTTTCTTTTTTTGCAGTCATTTCATGAATTTCATGATTTTTCCTCAACTGACAAATTTTGCGATTTATTAACCGAGACAATTTTCAGATTTCTTTTCCGTGACCGTTTGAGATTTGACGATTGTCACAATTTTTTTCCCGACACTATTTTATGAATTCTGCTATTCATCAATCGTTTGACAAATTTTGCAATTTTTTACATTATATCGTTTTGACAACAGTTGCATTAGTTTTATTTTTAAAGTTATTCTTTTAGTTTCAGGAAATTCTTACAACACTTGTCAAACTTTTCATATGGCACCACCACGCAAGAAAAAATGTCTACAAAACATAAATAAAGAAAGAAGAAACAGTAGGGCCAATGAATCCCAAGAACGACATGAGGCAAGACTTGATGCTGTTAGGAGAGCCAGCCAATCTGAAGACCAACGTGAAGCAAGACTTGCTGCAGATACTGTTAGGAGAGCCAGCCAATCTAAAAACCAACGTGAAGCAAGACTTGCTGCTGATACTGTTAGGAGATCAACAGCCAGAGGCAGAGAATGTGAAGAAAGCCACCGGCGAAGAATACTTGGTGATTGAGTCGATAAAGAAAATTTGGCATTTGCATATGATGAGACAATTCACTACAATGAAGATCCACTTCTCAATATCAGAAGAATGACTGTGACCTGTAATTTCTGCCAAGCATTGAAATGGAAAGGTGAAACACCTGGGATGTGCTGCAGTAATGGGAAAGTTCAGTTACCCCTGTTAATTGATCCCCCAGAGCCGCTGATGACATTTTTAACAGCTGATTCGACAGAAGCAAGACACTTTCGAAGCAACATCAGAAAATATAACTCATGCTTCCAGATGACATCATTTGGATTCACAACAGCAATCAAAGAAAGGTTTCATGCCCACCTTCAAAGTCCAAGGTCAAGTATACCATCGAATTGATAGTTTACAGCCACTTCCTGATGAAGAGCCGAAATTTCTCCAGATATATTTTGTAGACAACAAGGAACACCAAGCAGAGCAGCGTTGTAGGAATGTTTTAAATGTGCATCCACAGATAACCAGCCAGTTACAGGAAATGCTTCACCAAGTAAACAGCTACATCCAAAGCTTTAAGTGTGCGATGGAGAAGATGACCCCTGAAATGAAGATTGTCATACATGCAGACAAGACACCTACAGGTGAGCATGAAAGGCGTTTTAATGCACCAGTTTCAGCTGAAGTAGCGGTTGTACTTGCAGCAGAGCTGCCAACTGCTACGAAAAAATCGTAGTTGCTATGATTTTGAACCACAAACTACGATGCTACGAAAATCTGTCTAAAACTAAGATTTTCTGGGGGGGGAAAAAAAAAAAAAAAAAAAAAAAAAAGCGAATTTTGTCACAGGATCACTTGAAAAATCACGAATTTCGTCACAGGATCCAGCTAAGAAATGCAAATTTCGTTACAGTATCGCTGAACAAACACGAATTTCGTCAAAAAATAGGCAGGAAAAAGCAAATTTCGCCGAAAAAACACCGTATCGCCGAAAAAACGTGAATTTCATTCAACTGATTGCTGAAAAAATGCGAATTTCGTCAAAAGATCGTTCAGGGGTGATTCTGGTCCAAATTTTCCGAAAAATTAAGGGAATGATTTCCGAAAAAAAAAAAAAAAAAAAAATATCGGTCATAAATCCGAAAATTTGGACATTAAATGTATCGGTATTTCGGCAAATGATCGCCAAAAAAAATCAATCTCGTCTTTCGTTTGAAGAAAAGTTGCCAATTTTGTCAAAGGATCCTGGGAAAAACGTGACTTTCGTCAGAGAATCGCGAAAAAATGGCAAATTTTGTCAAAAACATTGCGAAAAATGGCAAATTTTGTTAAAAGATCGCAAAAAAACAGCAAATTTTGTCAACAGATCGCGGGAAAAACGTGACTTTTGTCAGAAAATCGCGAAAAAATGGCAAATTTCGTCAAAAACATTGCGGAAAACGACAAATTTCGTCAAAAGATCGCGAAAAAACGGCAAATTTCGTCATAAAAATGATTATATTCTTAAGTTTCGCAAGCAAATAGCAATTTTTTTACTGTATTTTTTAATAATTTTTAATGTAACATTTGACATTAAAACAATAGTGCTCGAAAACTATTTAACAAGCTTATTAAAAAATAAATGTGAAAAATTAATATAAAGTAAATGCAAAACATTCATGAAGATAGAAGTTTGTCACACAACTGTTTGTAAATGCAATGAGAAAAAAAAAATGATAACAATTTAATAATACTGGCAATATGAATGCAATAAGGTAATGCAATGAGAAAAAAAAAAAAGCTATTTGTTTACTTTTTAAACTCTGGATTTTAAAGTAATTAAGAACTTATTTATCCATTGTATAACATAACACTTAATTCAGAACTAACTTTCTGCATTTTCTTTTACAAAATAACATAAAAGTAATATTTTAAAGCCATAAAAACATGTAACTGGCAGTTGCTCTGACAAAGACCAACTAAGCACCTTACCAAAACAAAAATTTTTAAAAGAACCATCAAGTCATATAAAATAAAAAACAATGAATAAATAAACAAAATACCTAATAGTAAGTATAATATCTTTGATTTTCTGTGCCTATCTTTTCCCCAATTGCTCAATCTCCATGTTGTATACTCTGGCTAATTTGTGCTTCACACATTGATACGATAATAGTTGGTTGGTTGTCTTCGTTGCGAAAGAAACAAAGAAATGAAAAATATTTTATCATTAGAAAATGAAAGATTTATTATATTTAGCAGTAAAATTGAATACATGTAATTAAAAAATATTTCCTCATTTTGAAAAAGGAATCGAAATAATTTTTCGAATATATGCATGTTTAAAATCTGAAATTATTTCTTTGTAACAAAAAGAGAAAACATATAAACCCCAATTGAATTTAATACATATGTTTTACATGTTTAGAGTATATAATTCATTGTTTTTGCATTAAAAATTTTTTTAAATAATTAGCCCGGTCAGAAGCTTTAACGGCAACCGTACATCCATTTTTAACTGTAATGCACCGCAGAAGAAGGGAGTGAAAACTCCTATGCATTTGTACAGCTTGGCTTAAGAAAATAGTCCCATTTTTAAATCTGATTATATGAAAAACTAGAGTTTTCCTATTTAAGCGGATAGGGGGATTCGCTTCATCTAAAACCGATTAGTATCATATATTAATTTTTAAAAAATCCTTCAGGCGGATTTCGAGATAAGCGTTTTACACCATGACACCATTACATGCAGAGCGAAAAACTTCCCATTTTACTTAAAAATGGGTTTTCAGATCTTAAAATTTACTGCATGTAGAAATCTATAAATTTCAGGATAGAGTTAGACCGGAGATATAAGACAGCTGTCAAAAAATCAAAACGATGTGCCTCATATTTGCTGAGATATTAAATGTCGGCTTTTCGCTTTTCCTTTAAACTCAAACTAAGTGTATATATAGAGTGACGGAAATCTTCGGTTTTGGGCTTTCGGTTTTCGCTGCGTCACTCGAGAAACTACCGTCTCTCATGATAGCAAATGTTCATTTCCTTGCTACCATAACCATGTCATGCACTATAGAAAATTTTAAAATTTCATAAACATAAAGAAATCTTCCTATGTTTTGAAATTTTAATGTTGGCAATCATCTTAATCAAAAATTGAGACCTGTCTCTGCTTAAAAACTTGTCAAGTTATAAGTTAACTCTGTACAAATATTGCAAACAATAAATAGAAATAACAGCATTTTATTGCAGTTTTTAACTAAATATTATTTGGGTTGCAGTTTAAAAACTGATATTTAAAATTGTTTATTGCAATATTTTTCTTTTCAGAATTTAAATATGGCACTAGTTTCTTTGTTTGACTGATTTCTTTTTGTTTTATTTAGTTGGATATCTTTGGTTGTCCCTTCCCAAGCGTGGATTTAAATGTCGAGAATGTGGGGATGGAAACTGTAATTGGAAATTCGGATGCTAATACAAACGTAAGTTTAAAGTAAAAACTGACATTTCATTGTTTTTTTTTCTTTAGGTATTTAAATATGGCACGACTTTTTGTGTTTGACCAATTTCTTTTTGTTTTATTTAGTTGGATACCCTTGGTTGTTCTTTCCCAGGCGTGGATTTAAATGTCGAGAATGTGGGGATGGAAACTGTAATTGGAAATTCGTATGCTAATACAAATGTAAGTTAATCTTAGTTCCTTATTTGCTATTATAAATATTAGGGCATCCAACCCAGATTCCCAGGATAGAGAATGTATGTGAAAACAATTTTTTTTTTAATTGAAAACTCTTAATAGATTTTTTACATATAGGAATTTTGTTTAGATTGCCCTCTAACAACAACAAAGAACATTTTATGTCAATTATATATTCAAATAAAATTTTAAATATAGTAAAAAGTGATAATTTTGTATTGGCCTCATACCAGAAGTTAACCGCTGAAGAAATTGCTAAAAATTCCATTATCTACTGCAGTTTTTTTTAAAATTATTATTATTTTAATAATTTCAGCAATTTTAAGCACTTATTTCAATTACATGTCTGTTCAATTTGTGTTTTATTTATTGCTTACTGAAGTCTTAATTTCCTTATTGAATATTAGCTGGAAACAAATGCTGAACTTTTTATATTGTTTAAAGTGCAAACTGATTAATATTTTGTAATTCTCTACAAGTGATATATATATATATTTATAAAAACTTTTAACTTAAATGCTATAATAAATGAATAAATTGTGATACAATTTTTGAAACAAATTGGATTTAAAAGTCTATTTTTTTTCCTATATAAGAGTGTAAAAATTAAAAAATGTGCAATGTTTAGAAAAAAAAAAAATTGCATTAGCAAAAATCACAAAACCGAAATTTCATCGTCAAGTGTTGCCATTCGCAAAATGACATCAGCGTTATGCACGGACACATTTGTCTTTTATAATATAGATAAACAATTTTTTCTCGATTCCTTTCATATGCACAAGACTTTCAAATATGCTTATGTTTACTGTTTATTTACTTGCAAAAACAATTTGTTCTTAAGATACTGTTGATTTCTTGAAATTTTTTAAAAAGTTGTTCTGTTTAAAAACTAGAGGTGGGAATCAATTAAAAGTTTTAACTGGATAATTCCAAGTTTCTTAATAGATTAATCAAATTAATCTGTTTCTGTTTTGTTTTACGTGATTTTAATTTTTATTTAATTAAACTTTCACAAAAAAAAAGAAAGTTTTTTTTCTTTACTGGTAGATGCATGCAAAGATATTTAAAATGTGTAGATAATATAACAGTCTGACGGGCAACTGCAAAAACCTTAAGATACTATGCATCTGATAGATAACCAATGATATTTTATTTACTCTTTTATTTAACTTGGAAACTTGGTTAATGTGTGTAAAGATGGAATTTTGTAATAGATTTTTTCACTTGCTTCCTCATATGATTTATAAAATTATGTACACAGGTGTGTTTCCAGTGGTATAATATATCAGTACAAAAACCCTTAACGGGTTAAAAGTTGTGACACAGCACTTTCTTTTGGCTCTAAGAATTTTAAATATGGATCTTAAAAGCAATGATATCAAATTTGAGTGGTGCTATGTTGTTAATATTTTTTTAAATCATCATTTCTTTTTAGTTTTATTTATATTCACAGGTGCAATTATTATCTTAGCATGAAAAAATATATAAAATTTATTCGCTGATGCTTTTTCATTCAGATCTCTCAGGAATTCAAAATATGGGTTTTAAAAGAAATGATATCAAAATTTGAGTGACACCTTGACGTGAATTTAGTAGGATTGTCTTTAAATTCAATTTAAATTATTTTTCGTTTGTCTTCTAAAGTATATTTACACATACAAACAATACTTTTAATTTTTCAATACACTGTTAAATATATTACTTTCACTGAGCCTATATTATGTATTGAAATATATTTATTTCAATAAACTGATTTATGTTTTGTGCCACGCTATCCCAAATCATAACTAAAATTTATGTAAATGATTATTTTGCTTCATATTATCCACTTGCATACATTTCCCTTTGTTTGGATACTATGACACAAAATAATCATTTACTCTGTTCTATACAAACATAGCTGAAATCTTTGCTCTTCTTAAAATCTTCTCAAGTTTGCACGTAAAAATCACAAATTTCGTCAAACAGGTGCATAAAAATCAAGAATTTTGTCGATCGGGTGATAAATTTTTTTTTTGTCAATTCGGCATGTAAAAAGTATGAATTTTGTCGATGAGGTGCATAAAAATTGTCGAGTCGAATGAATTAAACTGCATTAGATAGCAATTAGTCTCTGTAAAAATTGCAAATTTCATCATTTGGCAGCATAAAAATCAGGAATTTCGTTGATCAATGTGCAAAAATCATGAATTTCATCGATCGGCACAGAAAAAACAAATTTTGTCGATAGGGAGAGAAAAGATCATAAATTTCGTCGAACAGGCGGGTAAAAATCATGAATTTCATTTATCAGTGCATGAAAATCTTAAATTTCATCAAACAGTAGCATGAAAATTAAAAAATTCGTTGATCGGGCATGAAAACATCATTAATTTTGTCAAGTTTGCACATAAAAATCACAAATTTCATCAAACGGGTGTATAAAAATTATGAATTTCATTGATCGGCACAGAAAAAACATGAATTTTGTCGATAGGGAGAGAAAAGATCATAAATTTTGTCGAACAGGCAGGTACAAATCATGAATTTCATTTATCAGCGCATGAAAATCTTAAATTTCATCAAACGGTAGCATGAAAATTAAAAAATTCGTTGATCGAGCATGAAAAAAACCTTAATTTTGTCAAGTTTGCACATAAAAATCACAAATTTCATCAAACGGGTGATACTACCAATTGCATTCTCCTCTAAGCAGTGGTGATGGCATCCCCTCACTTTTTTATTTTATGTCAAGCGTCCCCTTACTTTTTATTTTCAAGGGGGACGCTAGAGATACGAGAGGACGCCATCTTTTCAAACTTACTATTTTTTTTAAATTATGAGCACATCAATAAATTAACAATTTTAAGAAATAAGGCATTGATTTTTAATACTTTTCAACAATATGGAAAGTGTTTACGGTGTCGGATCGCTTGTCTGTCTCCATCTGTTAGCATTCTACTTATAACTTCTAAAAGTTTGCTTGAATTCCAACAATATTTTATGTATATTTTTTCAATGTAGCCTTATCACTATTGTGAATTATGTGTATAGCATCAGTATTTCGTTTACGAGTGATAAAAAAAGAGTTATTTTCATATTACTGTTTATTGGGCAAAGATTGTTTGAAATACACATAAATGAGGTAATGCCATATGGTATTGAAATTCATTACAACATATTCCCTATCGGAAAGAGCATTTATCGTTCGTTTACAGGGACATTAAAAAATATTTTGAAACACCAAAACACCATGAGCTATTAACAGTAATTGTTAGCAATGCATGGAAAACGGTGCACAAAACATTTATAGTTATTTTACAAGCCCAAAGAATCCGGACACATTGTCATACGTGGGTACAGTTGCTTGAAACATGTTTTCGGATATATTTTGTATTTTTCAGCAGAATAAAATATTCATTTGCTAAGTCCATTATACGTAAGTGATATTCGTATACAGGGCCACACAAAGATAATCCAAATACACTACCGTCATAGCCGGATATTTCTTGAAATGCATTTTGCAGCTGGTTTAAATTTTAGTGTGTTATGTGATGCACATATAGTCAGTAATTTCTATACATGACAACTCAAAATAATTCGAATGAATACATTACCATTTATAGATAACTATTGCTTGGTATGTGTTTAAACTGAATGAAATTATATTTTCGAGTGAAAAAAACGCTAGACATGCTTTTCCTTCACACATTGTTGCACCAAATTAATTTTACAAACATTTGTGTGTAATGAATATAATATATATTTGCCGGTATACAATGTGTCTGTGTATTATAAAGGTTGACACGCACTTTAATTTGTTACCTGCCGGAGATAAGTAAATAACGTAAATTATAAAAAAGTTTAAAATAAAGTAAAAAAATAATATTGAAATAATATTGCCAATGAAATAATTATCTTGTTAATTTTCAAACATTTATACAATAACTCTTTATGAGACTCTTCTATTCAAAATTTGTCAGTCAGAAAAAATTTCCTTTTTGCTGCAACAAAGTCATTAAAAATCTGCATACTTATATATTTAAATTTAAAAAATGAAGGAAGAAAGCTGACTTATAAAACCTTTTCGAACCATTTAAATATTACTTTATCAGTGAAAATGATCCTGTGCATATATTGGCATTGGCATTTTTAGAACAAAATTAAATATTAACAAGTGTAAAAAGAAAAAAGAAAATGCATCGCAAGTGTATCTAAATAAAAAGCATAGAATGGCTACTGACACAAAATCTAGAAAATATAAAGAGGTGAGAATTTTTTTGAAAATAAGTATTTCTGTAAAGTTCATTGAAACAGGGAAAATAATACTACATATTATTAAACTGTGACAGAATTAAATATATTGCTGTTGTTTTCAATCCATTTTCCCCTTTTATTTAAATATTTAATAAATAAAAAAAATTAATTTGAGCCACTTTTTTACGCACTTTCGCACTTTCTTTTAACTTGCATTTCTGTATGTATGTGATAGTCAAATCTTGTGATTCCTTTTCATCCACTTCCTGTTGACGTAGAGCTTTGAAATTCGGAATATATATATGTATATATGAGGACAATACATGAATTGGACATTCATTATTTAAAAATTAGATCCCTAAGGGGGGGGGGGGGGGTCAACGTTGGTACAAAAATGGCATTTACCTCATAGAAATAACATGATTGCTTAGTTGAAAAATAGCTCCATTGTTTCAACCTTCATCCATTTTCACCACATTGCTGCCCGCATCAGTATGATATCATTGAGCGACGCACACATTTGTGCTTTATAATATAAGTTGACTTTTTGTGAATTTTAATGAAAGTATGTTTTTTTTTTTCTATATTTAATTTATTTTTATTAACGTTAAAAGTAATTTTATTAGGAAAATGTTTCTTAAATAAGTCACCTGGCACAAGTATAAGTATTATTTGCCATAGAAACTCTACTTCAAAATTATAACTTAAAAAAAAATTCCGCTCAGTTTTCTAAACACTTATAGAATGGCATGGATTCAAATCAATTTATAACAAGAGTAGGCTTTTATATCGCTATTAATAGTGTGGTAACATTCACCGAGATGATTCCAACATTAAAATTTCAATTCTTCTTAGAGAATATCTATGAGTTAAATAACTTCTATGTCAAATTTGAAATTTCTAGCACTGATAGTTTCAGAAAAATAACAACTTTAATAAGTTTTCCGCTTATTTCAGCACTTAAAATTTTGAATATTTTATTAGCCATTCTTCGTGAGCATCTACATGTTAATAGCTACCAGATAAATCGTGATGTAACGAGTTTAGAAGATTTACTTAACAATCAGGGCTCCCAAATGGTCCGCTTTTTGAATACCAGTATTTTCTTAGAAAAATTTTATTTTTAGATATTTCTTGTAAATTTTGCAGAAACAACCTTCGGAAGTAAATTTTTGCAGAAAAGTTGTAGAAACCTCCTAAGAAATTTTCTGTTAAAAAATATTGGTATTCAATTGGCGAACCATTTGGGAGCCCTGGACAATTCATCCTTTTAAAATGTAAATAAAAAAAAATAATAAGATTTTACGAACATGCAAGTCCTGAAAGTACATGTGTGCCAAGTTTTAAGCCAGTTGCTCTTGCTCGAATATTTCCACACAAATCATGATGAAACCAATATATTTTAACGTTCTTTCTCCATTTCATAAAAATTCAATTTTTTGGGGGGCGAACCCGCTCCCACCCCCCCCCCTCTAGTATTGTACTTACAGATTAGAAGTAACCTAGTTACTGATTTAAAGAGTTACTAATTCTACAAAAATCTTCATGAAACGAGATTTTCAGAAATTTTCTTTCTAAGGATACTTGTCTCACCCCTTTCAAATTCGTGTTCGATGTTCTGAAAGTTCCTTCCATTTGGGAAAACAAGTTCGTACCGGAAAATTTTGCCTTTCAATTGACATTAGATATCGAAATTAATGTCTAATAATTGATAGAATTTTCCGGTATGAATTGGTTTTCCCAAACAGAAGGAACTTTCCGAACAACCCAATATTTTTTTAATATCCGATTTGGGCTAGCGTCTGAATCCTAAAGATAGTCTTTGTGTCAATAAAAAGCATTATTTATGGGTTATCCTCGACATCAATCACATTTTTTAATGTTTTTTTTCCCCACAGAAACTGCACATATTTTTACTTCTGGTAAAAAAATGGCTTAAAAATTGTCTAGACACGAAACACGTTGTTCAAAATTTTGTACAGAGTTTGTGCAGTGGCTTATACAATCCAGAATGTTAAATAATCTTTTCATCATACAGTGTCTCACATAAGTGATGGGACACTTGTGCTTTACAAAAGGAAACTAATCAAATAAATTAAAAAAACATGTACACATTTTTTTTGTGGGTGTGTTTCATACTTAAATTTAGTAAAGATTATTACGTAACATACATTTTGTCAAAATATTAAAATATTAATTTAATAAAAATACAAATGTTTAGAACGGAGCAAAAAATAGCTCACATAAGTGATGGGACACCATTATATATGCAACAAAAATCGTCTGAAATAAGCAATAAAAATATTTTTTGGGGTTTTATTTTTACTTAAAAGCAATTGGCAATAACTTATAAAATCGTCTGCAGTATTTCTCTCCAGTTTGTTTTGGAATTTTTGTGTTTTTTAGCTCTGTGTAGTCATGAATGCTAAACGAAAAGAAACTTCGCCTGAAATTCGAAAATTAGTTATTAATTTGCATATTGAACGTGGAAAATCTATTAGAAAAACTGCTGAAACAGTTAACTTGAGTCGTTCAACAGTTTTCAATATCATTAAACGATATAAAAAGAATCATATGATTCAGGATAAAAGAAGACCTGGCTGACCATCAAAGCTATCCAATGGAATAAAGCGAATTATCGTTCGAAATATTAAAAAAAATCCAAGAATTAGTGCTTCAAAAGTTGCTGCTGATTTACAAGCATTATATGGAATAATTGTTAATCCTGAAACTATTAGAAGGGTAATTCGATCTGCTGGATATCACGGTAGAGTAGCCAGGAAAAAATTCTTCGTAAGTGAAAAGAATAGAAAACTCAGACTAGCTTTCGCAAAATCCAACATAAATAAGAATTCTGATTACTGGAATAAAGTTATATTTGCTGATGAGAGTAAATTTAATATATTTGGTTCTGACGGTAGAATCTTGGTGTGGAGAAAACCCAGGGAAGAACTTCGCAAACAGAACTTGGTAGCAACAGTAAAACATGGTGGAGGAGGAGTTATGGTATGGGGGTGTATGTCGTCCGCTGGAGTTGGTAATCTTGTTTTTATTGACAGTATAATGGATCAGTACAAGTATATTGATATTTTAAAGCAAAATTTGAAATCTTCAGCACGAAAATTGAACCTTCATAACGGTTTTAAATTCTACCAGGACAATGACCCCAAGCACACTGCTCTGAACGTTAGACTCTGGCTGCTATATAACTGTCCTGAAATAATAAAAACACCACCACAATCTCCAGACTTAAATCCCATAGAGAATATTTGGCAAGAATTGGAATCAAGAATTCGCAAACACACCATTTCTTCAAAACAACAACTAAAATCGGTGCTTCAAGAAGAATGGGGTAAAATCACTCCAGAAATCACAAAAAAAATAGTCGAATCCATCCCAAAAAGATTAAATCATGTTTTAAAAGTAAAAGGAAATCCAACAAAATATTAAAACCTTTTAAAAAGTAAAATTTTTGGATAAATATTTGATGGAAAAGTAAGTGTCCCATCACTTATGTGAGCCATTTTTTGCTCCGTTCTGAACAATTGTATTTTTACTAAATTAATATTTTAATATTTTGACAAAATGTATGTTATGTAATAATTGTTACTAACTTTAAATATGAAACACACCCAAAAAATTTTTGCACATGTTTGTTTATTTATTTTATTGCAGTTTCTTTTTATAAAGCACAAGTGTCCCATCACTTTTGTGAGACACTGTATATAACATACCTGCGAAATTTGATCTCAGCCGAAAACACCGTTTAAATGTTATCCTGCTCAGACATATACACATATTGACTCATTGCAAAATCACCAAACACAGCCTTTGGAAATCTTAAAGAAAATACCGACTCGCACACATGCATACGCATATACATAGAGAATTGTTACAGAAATAGGAAAAGCGGATTCAGGGAACCTATAAAAGTAAAGATATAAATTTCATAGTATTTTTTCTTGTCATGATTATAATATTTTCCTTACACTATACGTGTCCGTAATGTAAAAATGCAATAATTTTCAATGCTCTTAGTATACAATAGTTATTATATGACTATCTAAAATATAAACAATGTCTAACAAAAGTCTCATTGCATGGATTAGTATTATTGAATTACGAATTCTATTTCAAATGTTTTCACACATGAAATAATGTTAACAATATTTTAATTTATGGCAAGCTATGAACGACCAACAGATAAAAAGCTTTAACTAATTTAATTTTTCAATTACTTTTCTCTGCATTTCAAAATGAAAAGAAAGATTCATAATCAAGTTTACCCTATGGGTGATACTGATACAGACCCTAATAATCGAGAGTATGAGCGTCCCCCTACTTTTTTCTCCAGGACTACACCACTGCCTCTAAGTTAGAATTTTTGAAAAATTTTTGCAGATCTACACCTATTATGACTCCTAGAACCCAAAACCACCCAGTTCAAAACTTTATATCTATCTATCTATCTATCTATGTCACTTTTTTATGGACACGATAACTCCAATAATTCTGCACAAATCTCTTCTAAACTGATACATAAAATCAAGGGGCATAAAATCTCGGTCAAGTTCATTAATGGGCAAAATAGAACTAGGAGGGGGGGGGGGGGGGGTGGGGGGAATGGGGCTTTTTGTGAAAACAGAAAAAACGCCAGAATGTCTGAATTATGATATGTATTGAATCCATTTAAAGTTATTATTACTTCTAGGAAAAGGGCCGAAAATTGATGTATGACAGATTGTTGATATCATTAAAAACGGTCCCAAGGGGAGGGGGGGGGGGTTAGAAGAAAAGAAATCATAACTTCGTCAATTCACAAGATATCAAATCCGAATAAATTTATTATAAATCCTCTTAATATTATCTAAAACTTTTTTATTGACGATTTTTTTTTTGGACCAACCCTTATTGCAAAAAAAAAATTAAAAACAAAAAAATCCCTGCCGGCTCCGCCTGGAAACAAGTTAGGTTTCAAAGTGGGCGGTCCATTGGTTCCGCATCATGGCAAAAAAGTAATTTCTTCCGCAATTCCCAACAAACAGGTGCCCCAGAGTTCGTTTTAAAAGAGTTGGTCTGTCAGATCTCCAATTTTCCTTGCTAATGTCAAACCTATGGGAGGGGAATGCATTCTTATTTTTAAAATATCTCCTCGGGAAATTTAATATTTTTTGACATTATTCTTAAAGGATGTCTCTTTTTTTTCTTAGATGTCAAAATATTTCTAAAATATATGCTTAATTTAATATTTTATGTGTTAAAATCATATGAGCTGAGAGTAAGATTTAAACACTTTAGATAAAATTAAACATATATTGAATATTTTGACAGCTAAAAATTAGGACATTTTTTAAGATGAGTACACACACACAAATATAAAAGTCAAAAATATTATTTTTCTGAGGAGATATTTAAAAAGTAAGAATGCAATCCACTTCCATAGGTTTAACATTAGCAAGAGGAATTTAAGATCTGACTGAGAAGAGCCCCCTTAGTATCATTGTTTAAACTGTTTTAAAACAAGTGAATCTTGGATTATCTTTTCAGTCTTATGCATTTGTGCCTGTAAGTATGTAATAGCTGATCTATGTTGATTTCTTTTTGTTTTATTTATTTAGTTGGTTGCCATTGGTGACTCTGCCTCAAGCGTAGATTTAAATATCCAGAATGTGGGGATGGAAACTGAGACTGTAATTAGAAATTCAGATGCTGATACAAATGTAAGTTTGTCGTAGTTACTAAATTGCTTTCACATTTCTAAATAATTTATAATTTTTTTCATAAATGCAAATTCTGTCAAATAAGCTTGCTTTTTTCTTTCTTACCAATACAATTGTTTTGATGTTAGTGAATATTTTGCTCTAAACTGAACTTCTAGCTAGTTTCGCACAATTTTAAAATTAAGAAAACAAATTATCCCCAATGTTATCATTTGTATTACATTCATTTCATTTTAAAACAAACACCTTTTCACTCATTTCATGTAAAATACAAATATTACATGCATTTAAATTACATGTCTTTCACTCATTTCATTTTAAATACAAAAATGAATGAGAAATTATAAACCAATTCATTTTATTTTAATTTCAAAGCATTGAAGTTTTTAAGTTACACACAAGAGAAACAAAAGCTGCTATTGGAGGGATTTGTGCTAACATTTACAATGTGATTATTGGTGTCTTTTTGCGTTCTGCTGCGATTTTTTGCTAATTTAGTAAATTTTGTCATGTGTGACTTTTGAAATTTTTGCTATTTTCAATACAATTTTTAGCATTTCCTGGTGTTTTATGGCGATTTATTCACATTCATAAAAGAAATTTGATTTCAAATATTTAGCCTAATATATTACATTTTGACTTCCGCCATTTTTAGCGTCTTTTCGCGCCAATTTTTTGACATTCGGGAAAATAATTCCTTTTGAAATATTTTAGGCTACTGTAGTAAATTTGTTCCTCTGAGAATTTTTATGAAATTTCTAGCGTTTTTTATTTTGTTGTCGTTGTTGTTTTGTGGTGATTTTTCTACCTTAGGAAAAGGATTCCGATTGTAAAATTTTAGCCCAATATAGTAAATTTTGTCCTGTTTTCAATAAAGTTTATTTGTGATTCGTACAACAATTTTTGAATTTTTCTATGCGATTTTTAGAGTTTTTTTCCCCGTTTCGCAGTGATTTTTTGACGTTGTTAAAAGGAATTCGGTTTCAAACCTTTATACTAATATAGTAAATTTTGCACTCCTCTATTTTTGAATTTTAGCGATTTTTCGTGTTCTGCAGCGACTTTTTGACATTCGTAAGAGGCATTTAGCATCAAACTTTTAACATAATACAGTAAATTTTGTCCTCCGCAACTTTTGAATTTTTAATGTGATTTTCAACTTGCTTTTTTCGCGTTCCGTGGCGATTATTTGACATCCGTAAAAGGAATTCTGTTACGAACTTTTAGCCTAATATAGTATTTTGACCGCTGCGATTTTTGAATTTTTAGCGGTATTTAGTGTCTTTTCGTGTTCGCGGTATTTTTTTTATATTCGTGAATAATTAATTCCTGTTACAATGTTTCAGTTCACTATTAATAAATTTTGTTCTCTACGATTTTATTTTTAGCGATTGTTAGCGTTTTGCGGTGATTTATTCACATTCATAAGAGGAATTCGGTTTCAAACTTTTAGCCTTATGTAGTAAATTTTGTTCTCGGAGATTTTTGAAATTTTAGCGATTTTTAATGTGATTCTTAGAGTTTTTTCGAGTTTTTGTGTTTCTTGTTGAATTTTTTGACATTCGTAAAAAAAAATTCAGTTTCAGACTTTTAACCTATCATATTAAATTTTGTTCTCTGCAATTTTTGAAGTTTTTGTGATTTTTTTATTGCGATATGCAATGCAAATTTTAGCATTTTTTGTGTTTGCGGCGATTTTTTGATATTCATAAAAGGAATTCAATTTCCAAACATTTAGCCCAATATATTGCATTTTGTATTCAACGATTTTCAATGCGATCTTTAGCGTTTTTTCGCTCTGATTTTTGACTTTCGGGAACGAATTACTGTTAGAATGTATTAGCATACAGTAGTAAATTTTGTCCTCTGCGATTTTTTAATTTTTAGCTTCTTTTTATGCTTTGTGGCGATTTTTTCACATTAGTAAAATGAATCTTTTAACCCAGTATGGAAAATTTTGTCTTCTTTTCAATAGTTTCTTCGGAATTCGTTCAGCGATTTTTGAATTTTTTTGCGAATATTTTTTGTTCAATTTTTAGAGTTTTTAGCATTTTGGAGCGATTTTTGGACATTCGTAAAAAAAAATATTATTTTTTAATCTCTTAGCCCAATAGTAAATTTTCTCCTCTGCGATGTTTGCATGCAGCTTTTAGTATTTTCAAATAATTCACTGCGATTTTTCCACATTAGTAAAAGGAATCCGGCATCAATCTTCTAACCCAATATAGTAATTTTTTTCTCTTTTATTAAAATTTATTCGGAATTCGTGGAGCGAGTTTTTTCGCACTTTGCGCGATTTTTTTATGTGCCCGGGCAACGCCGGTCGGGTCAGTTATTTAAATTATTCTAGCAAATGAAAATACAATTATTTTTTAATATTAGGGTGCTATAATAAACGATTTTGACAAGGAAAGTTAAAGGCAAATTAGTATCGAATTATTTATTTCACTGTTGATACTTGTGTTTTTGTAAATACTAGATGGAACCCGTCAAAATTTGACGGCAAACAACTTGATAGTACCATAAAAATAAAATTTATAGTTGCTTTAACTTGACAAATTTCATAGTGGGGAGGATAATATGATTAAGTGGTCACAGACCTTTCCAATGATATATAACATGAGGGTTGTGTGCAAAATTTAGAAAGTACCCCTTGGGGGGGGGGGCAAAGTGGGGAGATGGGCATCGGAGATGCATAATATGATATAAGTGGTCACAGGCCTTTCCAATGATATATAACATGAGGGTTGTGTGCAAAATTTAGAAAGCACCCCTTGGGGAGGGGGGGGGGCAAAGTGGGGAGATGAACATCGGAGATGCATAATATGATTAAGCAGTCACAGACCTTTCCAACAATATATGACATGAGGGGTGTCAACAAAATTTAGAAAAGTATCCCTTGGGGGGGTGGGGGGGGGGGCAAAGTGGGGAGTTGGACATTTGAGATGCATAATATGATTAAGTGGTCACAGACCTTTAAAATGATATATAACATGAGGGTTGTGTGCAAAATTTATAAAGTACCCTTTGGGGGGGTGGGGGGGCAAAGTGGGGAGATGGACATCAGAGATGCATAATACGATTAAGCAGTCACAGACCTTTCCAATGATATATAACATGAGGGTTGTGTGCAAAATTTATAAAGTACCCTTTGGGGGGGGGGGGGGCAAAGTGGGGAGATGAACATCGGAGATGCATAATATGATTAAGCAGTCACAGACCTTTCCAACAATATATGACATGAGGGGTGTCAACAAAATTTAGAAAAGTATCCCTTGGGGGGGGTGGGGGGGGGGGCAAAGTGGGGAGTTGGACATTTGAGATGCATAATATGATTAAGTGGTCACAGACCTTTAAAATGATATATAACATGAGGGTTGTGTGCAAAATTTATAAAGTACCCTTTGGGGGGGTGGGGGGGCAAAGTGGGGAGATGGACATCAGAGATGCATAATACGATTAAGCAGTCACAGACCTTTCCAATGATATATAACATGAGGGTTGTGTGCAAAATTTATAAAGTACCCTTTGGGGGGGGGGGGGCAAAGTGGGGAGATGGACATCGGAGATGCATAATATGATTAAGCAGTCACAGACCTTTCCAACAATATATAACATGAGGGGTGTCAACAAAATTTATAAAAGTTCCTTCCTTAGGGGGGGGGGGTGGCGGGATGGACTCCGGAGATGCATAACATGAATAAGCGGTCAAAGACTTTTCCAGCGATATATCACATGAGAGGTGTCTGCAAAATTTAGAAAAGTGTCCCACTTGGGGGGGGGGGGGATAGACCCGAGATGCATAATATGATTAAGCAGTCACAGACCTTTCCAATGATATATAACATGAGGGTTGTGTGCAAAATTTATAAAGTACCCTTTGGGGGGGGAGGGGGGGTGGCGGGATGGACCCCGGAGATGCATAACATGAATAAGTGGTCAAAGACTTTTCCAGAGATATATCACATGAGATGTGTCAACAAAATTTATAAAAGTGCCTTCCTTAGGGGGGGGGGGGGGGCTGGATGGACCCTGGAGATGCATAACATGAATAAGCGGTCAAAGACTTTTCCAGCGATATACCACATGAGAGGTGTCTGCAAAATTTAGAAAAGTGTCCCACTTGGGGGGATAGACCCGAGATGCATAACATGAAAAAGAGGTCACAGGCGTTCCAACTTGCAACTTTTTCTCGAAGGCATTTGACAATATTAAATTTTTTTTTACCCAAGACAATTTAACGATATTCTTAATTTTTTTGCGTAATTCGTCAAACGTTCATGGAAAAAATCATGAAATTCGCTAATCAATAGTTGATAAATTATAAAATTCAACAATCGATAGCAGTAAAATCGGTCAATCGATAATGGAAAAATCACAAAATTCATCAAATGGTTCACGTAAAAAAAATTGTCCTGCACACTGATGATATGATCAAAAGGGTTTTGAAGTATAGGACAAAATTAGCACTTGCCAAACAGCGAGTAATCCTGAAAATTTGGCAATGGACTTTATTGCCACCACTGGTCAAACATAATAGTCACACTCACCAATTGCGATGATTGAATGGAAAAAGATTTTTTTCTCCGCTGTCGCTCGACAAATTTCGAAACCATTTGGCGAATTTCACGATTTTTTCTCCGAAATTGACGGATTGTGATTTTTTTTCTCGAAGCCATTTGACGATATTCGAAAACTTTTTCCCCCGAAACCAGTTGATGAATTTTGCGATTTTTCCACTGTCGATTAATGAAGTTTGCGATTTTTCCGCTATCGATTGACGAATTTATCAACTATTGATTAATGAATTTCATGATTTTATCCATGAACGAACAAATTGCGCACTTTCTTTCCGCTAATGTTTGACACATTTCGCCCTTTACAATTCAGCCAATGAGTTGAACGTTGTTTCTTTCCAGAAATGTCAAGAATGAAACAATGATTCTTTAGGATGAATTTTCTTCGTTCGATGCACCATGGAAGAAAGAATGTGTGCAATGCAGCAACGGGCGTCACAGACTTTTTAGGGCACCTGCAGACTAAAAACATCTAACCAATCTTCGCGGGGGGGGGGGAATCACAGATTTCGTCAAATGATTGAGGAAAAAACACTAAATTCATCAAAGGATCATGGGGAAACATGACTTTCGTTAAAAGACATCAGAAAAAACATTAATTATGCAAAAGGATCGTGAAAGATAAGCAAATTTTGTCAAAGAATCGCAAAAAAGGAAAGTTCACCAAAAGGTCATGCTTTTTTACTAAATTTCGTCTAAAAATTGCGGAATAAAATGTATTTTATCAAAGAATCGCTGGAAAATGCGAATTTCGTTAAGGATCATGAGAAAAATGCGAAATTCTTCAAAGGATCACTGAAAAAACATGAATTTCGTCAAAGAATTGCTGAAAAAACATGAATCTCGCCCAATAATAGAAAAATCATGGTTCATAATCATTATATCTAGTAGTATATGTAAATACAGTTTGTGATATAAGACAAAATTAACACTCACCAATCGGCGAGTAATACTGAAAATTGGTAATTGATGTTATTGCCAGTACTGGCTAAACTTAATAGTCACACTCGCCAATTGCGATGATTGAATGTAAAACGAAATTTTTTTCCCGCTGTCACTCAAAGAATTTTTAAACCATTTGGTGAAGTTTTTCCCGAAACCATTTTGTGAATTTCCCGATTTTTTCTTCAAAATCATTTTTCAACAATATTCGACCCAATACGCATGCGTCAAAAAAATCGCCGGCCAATGAGGTGAGAGTCTATTACTGTCTCTATTAACGTGTTTGGGATCATCTCCTGTTTTTTTTTTTCTTGCACATTGCATTAAACCTAGGAAGGTATTTATATAGAACTCACTGTGGAGTGTTTAGAAGGTATTTATTTTATTTATTATAATTTGTATGAATACTTAGGTGTCCATTTCGGATTTACTGTTTAAAAATGAATTTAGGCTCATTTAACATTCGCAAAATCAATCCCGATGGAAATTGTGTTTTTAGATCTCTATCATTTTGTGTATATAGTACAGAAAATAATTATTCAAACGTACGTAAAATATCGTAGAACACGTAATACAAAATTGGACCACTTATAGTCCGTTTATTATCGGGGATGAATCTTATGGTGTTCCGATTGCTAATGAAAACGATTATGTAAATATATGGTTCTTCATAGAAGTATGTGCTTCTTCACACTTCAATAGAAGCATTGTTTAAATTAATATAACTCTACAAATATGATGCAGTTTTAAAATATTGAGTAATGATTAATATAGTCAAGGAATCTACTCATATACGTAATTAAGTTTTGGTACTTCTCTATTATCTCATTGACCACTTTTCATAACAAAAAACTATCGCCAAACTGTAACGCCAAATAAACGGGAGAACGTTGTCATTAATACGCGCAAATGTTGAATTAAAAACCACTTGACGACATAACAAACACGTATAATGCTTCCGACATCAAGTAAATGGGATTGCATTTTTGGCATTTAATCATACATTTTGGCAATAGTATTTTGTTATGAAAAGTGGACGATGGGATAATAGAGAAGTACCTAAGTTTTTTATACCAATTTTGAAAATTTATCTTTTTTTGACATTTAAAAAAAATAACAGAAAAAACATTACAAATTTGCCCATTTGCTCAGCGGTCAAAGGATTAAGAAAATATTAATGATTAGCGGAACTGGTTCTAGCTATGAAGTAATATTATTTTGCTCAAAAACCCCCAGCAAAAAAATAATTACAAAAAATAAGTAATCGTCTTTAAATATACAAAAAACAATGTGATTAATGGCCAGGATTTTTTTACATATAACATTTTTTATATACAAAATAAAAACCGAAATAACCTCATTCATTTCACCCGATGTCAAAAATAGTTTTGTTTTCCACATTCTTGGGCAAAGCACTAAATCAATAAAATCACCAATTTGTGACAAATTATGAGTTTCATATGAATCGCCCATGAACGGACATGCAAACTGGTAAAAAATGAATGTAATAAATTAAAACATTCAAGATTTGTATACATACAAACAATACAATGTAAATATTAATATTGTTTGTATATATACTTCTTTGTATACATATATTGTTTGTATACATACAAACAAATATAATGTAAACATTATTCAAATATTAAGAGTTTACAAATCAAAACATTCTAAACATTTGTATACATACAAACAATATAATGCATACATACTCTTTACAAATTAAATAGCACACTTATGTAATGACAAAACTTTTAAATCGAATAGAGATAATATATTTCTGTTAAAAAATAATGCTAAAGTTCAGACTTACATATATTATACATTCACATAAAGCTAGTCACATTCCTGCATATTTATTAAATATTTAGTTGCTAAATATAGAAATAATATTTTATAATTTATATTCAGGCGCTCAGATTCGCTTTTTTCGAACACATAATAATAAAAATATTACTACCGTGCGTACTGTCTTTTGACATTATATTTACATAATCGAATTCATTATCAATCGGAACACCATAAGATTCATTCCCGATAATAAACAGACCATAAGTGGTCCAATTTTGTATTACGTGTTCTACACGTTTGAATAATTATTTTCTGTACTATATAAACAAAATGATAGAGATCTAAAAAAAAAATTTCCATCGGGATTTCGCCAACTTATGAGCCTAAATTCATTTTTTAAACAGTAAATCCGAAATGGACATCTAAGTATTCATACAAATTACAATAAATAAAATAAATAAATAAAATAAATACCTTCAAAACACTCCACAGTGAGTTCTAGATAAATATCTTCCTAGGTTTAACGCAACGTGACAACAGAAAAAAACAACAGATGATACGATCCCAAACACGTTTGTAGAGACAGTCATAGACCCTCACCTCATTGGCCGGTGATTTTTTGACGCATGCGTATTCGATCGAATTTCGATGGAATAGATTTGACAGAATTACCAAACAGCTTTAAATATATGGATTACTGATGTAAAATTAAACCTTCATGTATACAATTTCAAATGATCATGTAATTTTCTATTCAGATTATAATTTTTGTATTGAATTTCAAGAATGTGATGCGTAGTTTGCGTTAGTATGTTTATCTATTTTTGTCTTGATAATGTGATTGCTTTATAATATTGATTTCCGTATTATAAGAAATGACTTCGCCAAAGAAAAATCAAGGATAATTAGATCAAGAAGTTTTGTTTTATTTTTTATAATTATTTTCTTTTGAATACTACTAATAAGGGATTTTATGTTTGTGCATATTTAAAAAAGATATATAACTTGTTATTGATACCATTATTTTGCTACTTGAAATTCTATACAAATTTTATGCATAATTTGATTGTTTTTAAATGTTTGACATATTTTGGTTTAATAATGTATATTTTAAACTTAGCTTCACCTGATCTAACTTTTATTTTTTTTTAATTAATATTCATAACGTCGATACAGATACAATAAATGCATTTCCCAAAGGAAAAGCAAAGCAAATGAGATTTTGAAGTGTCAGTTTAATTCTTGATATGATGCTTTCTTGTAAATATTACTAGAATAGATAACATTTTTATTCATTTAATTTCAAGTTAACTGTTGTTATATTTTCAAAATAGATGCAAAATTTCTTAAATAATTTGATCATTAAAAAAATTTTTTATGTAAATTAATTTTATATATATTTTTGATTTTTTAAAAATAAATTACAGTTAGCAAAATTAATTTGCTTATTCTTAAAAAAGTTTGAAAAGTGGTGAAAAAACAATCATGGCATAGAGGTAGCAAAATAATGCTCGCCTCAGTCAGTAAAATGTCTAGTGCCGGCCCTGAGTCTTGCTAAGTTATGCCATATTTTGGACAGAAAACTTCGTGTCCGAGTATGTCTCCTTTGCATGTGTTGCTACTCTCTTATATGGATAATTTATTTTATATTGATATAATCCTTGCATTTCCTTTAGATAAATAAATAGAAAAAAAAAAAAAAAAAACTTTTTTTTTTTTTTTTTTTCTTCCTTCTCAAGAATTAATAACAAAACATTTTCCAATGAATGGTAATAAAATAAATCAGCATACATTAATGTATCTAACTAATCTTTTATTGTTTATAAAAAAAAAAAAATTGTATATACAGTGGATTCGGATTAATTGGGACACATTGATTCAGCATAACTTGTCCAAATAAAACGGCAGTTACAGTTAGCAGAAATAAAACTATTATATATATTTTGTTTGTTATTTTGTCCCAGCTAAAGGTGGGTTCCCCCACCAAATAACCAGAATCTACTGTATTTTTGCATTGTTATTGAAAGCATCGTTGATTATTTAAAATTTATAACTTTTTGTGTTTTAAATAGTTTCCTTTCTTTTCCAGGACTCCCTAGAAGATATTAATGGTAAGTGAATATTTAAAATAATTATTTTTATTTTATTTCACCTACTGTTTTTTAAACTATAATATAAGGATACCTAAACTAGGGCTGTGATTAGCCAAAATCTAGTATGCAGGCATATCAAATATACCATGCTTATAAGGACTGGCATCCTGGCTGTAACTTTCTTTAGTAAAAATGAACAATGAATTTTTAGTAAAGGGGGACAAAAAAGATTGCTTACAAACAAAAATCCAAATTATATAATACATTAATATTGTAATGCAATTTGTTACTGTTTCATCTGATAATTGTTTTCAGGTGGTCAAATTAATCAATCCAGTTATTTTAAGCTGATGATTGTACCATATATCAATTTAAAATTTTATATGAAGGTTATGGGCAGTTGGCCTGGTGTGCTAGGTTTTGACTTGCTAAAATTGTTATTAAGAGACAAAAATGAGATTTTTGCCTTGAATAGGAAATTTGGGAAGGCAGAAGAAACATTAAATGCATCATTTTTACAAACCTTTTGTTTTTTCCCCTTAAAGTTTCAGATGATATAAAAACGAATTGCAATAAAACTTATAACTTCCTTTCTCTGCTCCTTCTTTTATCTTTTAATCTTCTGTGGATTCTACGTCACTAAAAGGCATTCTATTTTTAAGACCAGTGTCTACCAGTGCCCATAGTTTGATTTACATATGAGCTTTCATAAATGAATGTCTAGTAGTTACATTCATGTTTTTGATGAAAAGATTTCTAGTGCTGTTTCATACTTTATATCAGCATTCTGAAAATTGGAGAAACCCAGTTTAAAAATAAAGACAGCACTCAAAATATGATCACAGAGTTAATTTTTATTCAATAATTTGTAAAGCTTTATGGATTTTATGTTTATAAATATAAACAAGTGGATAGTTTGGAATAGGAAAACTATTTTTTAACCCCTTCGCAACGAGCGTCTTTTACAAAATTTTTAATCTTTTACCACCAGTTTTTCAAAACAGAAATTTTCGCCTAATTGAATTGCAAAAATGCTGTCATTAAATAAGGCAAAGCATGCAATGAAAAGTAACTGGTGGGAATAATCGAGTATTCTGAGCATCTTATGCGTCAAGCATACATGTCGCTCTTCCTCAAGGGGTTAACATAGGTTTATCATTTTATCACTGTACAGTCAGTTAAATAAAAATAATCACCAAATTTTCTCAGGAAAAAGTGAAAATAGCCATTTGACTAGAAATTATATAGTCTTTCAATTTAGGTTTTTTTAAAAAAAGGCTTAAGAGAGGTAGTAGTCATATTGAAATTGTGCCAAACAGAAATTTTTCATATGGACATTTAATTTTCATATATTTTCAAACTGGAAGTCATTTGGTCATGTAGTTTAGAAATTATGAAGGTTTAACCCTCTGAGCGTCTGAGGGTTTTCCCTCATTTTCATAAAAATGTTTGTAAAACTAATAATTTTTTTTTTCTTCCCCTGTTTATTTTTTTTCTAAAATACACTTCATATCTCTTTATTTTATGAATAGCTTAAAAATAAAATTCTGTTAAAAATTTTTGTCTACAGCCATTTCAAGTTGTTTTTGGGAAACAGAAAAATACGGGCAAACTACTTAGAGAGCTAAAGTTTTTCTATTTTTACCATTTAGTTTTCTCTTGAATATATTAAAATATATTATTGATTTTTTACATTATTTAAAGTATTATTGAATCCTGTTACTTTACATTTAAATATTCTGTACTTTCTTTTAGATGATTGGCTGTGCAACTATGTACCAATCTGTTAAAAGGGAGCAACTTGAATATCGTCATCGCCAGATTTGAAAATGTAGTTTATCTGATGTTCTTTTATGTGTAGTAGTCTAGTGCATTTACTAATTTTGGGCTTGTGATGTTAACTTATTAGATATTTTTCAGCAGTATTACATTCTGCTAAATTGTTTTCTATGATGTATGAGTAACTTTATTTTTTGTGGAAATTCTAATAAATATTGTTGTAGACTGTACCTTATAAATAAATTAGCTCTTAGAATGCAGTATATTTACTCTCTGCTTTTTCATTCACATGCTGTGTCAAATGTAATTTACATTTGTAATTTAGTGAATCTAATGTAACCAACGCCCCCCCCCCCTAGATAAGAAAGCCGTGACACAAAAACGTCATACCAAGCAAGCAAAACAAAGAAAAAAATTTGAACAACTTGCATGTTTCGATGGCTCCTAGAATTATTAACTATTAGTCATAAACAATTATTAATTCTATGAGCCAATGAAATCGAAACATGCAAGTTGTTTGAATTTTTTTCTTTGTTTTGCCTGCTTGGTATGACGTTTTCGTGACACGGCTTTCTTATCTAGGGGGCATTGACGTAACTCATTAACTTGAGCTAAACTTAGTCCAATTGCATTCGGGAATATTGTATAGATTGTGTATACTGGATAATCAGATTTGTTTTCTGCAGGGTGTTTAAATTTTGCAGTACAAAACATCTAAGCAGCTGTGAGAACAAATGGGTTTATTATTTTTACACTGGTTGGTGGCATTAATTAAATTGCTATATGAAATATGTAAAGCACAAGGGGTTATCTAACTTGATGCTCTTTACCAAATTAGTATTTCTGTTCATTTGTTTAATTTTTATTAAATTGTGTTGGTTATATTTATGTCAGTAATAGTTATGAATTAAATGCATAAATTAAAAAGTCATAACACATTCTTGTTTAGGATTCTTCATTGTACTTTTTGGCCTATTTAAAACTTGATCACTTTTATTTAGTTCTCATTCTTAAATGAATGTCTAATATACCGAAGTTTTAAGATATCCTATCTTCTCATGTCTTTCTTGAGTTCACTGTAGAAATCTTACAATAAATTTATGCATGGCAGTAGTAGAAAAATTTGACAATTTTTCCATTTAAAAAAAAAATTGTTTAAAACAACTGCTGGGCCAATATATATGTGCGATTTCACCATTGCGTGTGACTTTTAGAGATTGTTTTTTTTGCAAATTGAGACAAATTTGGAAGTGAAATTATTTAGATAACATTTTACTTTTTTTATTGCTATTACAGGACACATACAGAATCATTTTTGCAGTGACACCTTTAGTCTAAAGTAATAACAACTTTTTTTTAAAATAGTAAAGTCGTCGTTTCATATGTGACTCAGAAAAATCACACACATAACGACTTTACTATTTAACCCCTTCGCAACGAGCATCCTTTGCAGAATTTTTAATCTTTTACCACCGGTTTTTCAAAACAGAAATTTACGACTAATTGAATCGCAGAAATGCTGTCATTAAATAAGGCAAATCTTACAATAAAAAGTAACTGGTGGGAATAATCCAGTATTCTGAGCATCTTATGTGTCATGTATATGTGTCGCTCGTCCCCAAGGGGTTAAAAAAAATTACTACTTTAGACTAAAGGTGTCATTACAAAAATGATTCTGTATGTGTCCTGTAATAGCAATAAAAAAGTAAAACGTTATCTAAATAATTTCACTTACAAATTTGTCTCAATTTGCAAAAAAATTAAAAGTCACACACATAACGGAGGAATCGCCCATATATACTTTCCATAGGTGCAAACTATAAACCAAAATTTTATTTTATTTGATATGTGAAGGTACAGACCCCTCATTGATTTGACTTGAAAATTATCATATTCAGTATCTAATATAAATCATTTAGAATTGATCAAAACTTTCTCTTAGCCTTGTCAAAAACTGACATTTTTTTTTCCCTCACAGCTGACTTGTTTTACATACTTGCTCATTCAGCATTTAGTTAAAAAACTCTAAAATGTCTATTATTTATTTATTTTTTAATAATTCACAATGAATAATTATGTTCATGCTTAAAAAATTATTTTTAGTAATACCAGATTTATACATAAGCTAGTTTGTCTATAACTCATAGCTATAGCCTGCGAGTCATGAATTAAATTCTAATAGAGTTGTTGTCAAATGTATTATCTGGAGTTTATTTTGCAAAATTTTTTTTTTTTTTCTGTTTCCATTAAACCTAAGATTTAAAACAAAATCTCAAGCCATTTGTTTTTATTTGTAAGTAAATTTCTTGCGCATTAAATTGTAGTGCATGTTATCTGCACACAAAAATAAACTTTGCTTACACTTTTAGTTTAAGAATCATGAACTTATACAGAAATACATATAGAAATTGCCTTTTTTTTTCTTCTTTAAAATAAATCTAAACAGTTTAATAATATTTGCAATTTTTATTTCTCAGTTGACTTTTAGTTCTTATTTTATTTTTTGTAATTAAAAATTGTTATTTTAAAAGCAAGGTTCTAAATTTTCAGATTGTGTTGCTCCATTAACCTAAAACAACGTCATAGATTTGTTTGTGTTAAAACATAAATGTGTCAGCATGTTCGAAAGCTTGAATAATTTAATTATAACATTTTTATTTGTTATGCTGTTTTTTTCATATAGTACTTTGTTGTTTATGTAGTGCTTTGATATCTCTCTGCTTAGCTTCATTGTGTATTGTAGCTTTAGTGTATTAGCTTGACTGATAAAATAAATCCTTGGGTGTGAAAAAGTTTTTGTGTGTGTAATTCATTGAATATACATTACATTTATTGAAGTTAAATATTTTATTAAAATGGACACACTTAACAATTCATATTTTCTGTTTTTGAAAAGTTGAACTGTTTGTATTCATCTTCTTTGTGTGTGGTAGGCAGTTAAATAACTTAAGATGCTAATTAAAAGTAGAAAATAAGGGGGTTTAAATTCTTTTCTATTTTGTGGTATCCTAAGAAAGATAAAATAGAATTCTTCTTGGAAAATAATTTGAACATGGGTATAAATCTAAGGTAGATTTCGTAAGAAATACTACCTATTGCATTCTCCTCTAAGTTAGAATTTTTGAAACAATTTTGCAGATCTACGCCAATCGTGACTCCCAAAACCACCCCCAGTTCAAAACTTTATCTATGTCACTTTATTGTGGACACTATAACGTCAATAATTCTGCCTAAATCTCTACCAAACTGATACATAAAATCAAGGGACATAAAATCTCTGTCAAGTTCGTTAATGGGCAAAATCGAACCAGAGGGGGGAGGGGGGGGGAGCTTTTTGTGAAAACAGATCCTCCCCCTCATAATTTCTTAATTATGGATACGTATCGAATCCGTTTAAAGTTATTATTACTTCTAGGAATAGGGCCGAAAATTTATGCATGACAGATTTTTGATATAATTAAAAATGACCCCAAGGGGGGGGGGAAGAGGGGGTTTAAGAAGAAAAAAATTCATGACTTCATCCATTCACAAGATAATTCGCTTAAATTTACTATAAATCCTCTTAATATTTTCTACAATTTTTATACTGACAAGTTTTTTATAGCACTAATCATTATAGCCAAAAAGAAAAAAAAATCCCTGCCGGCTCCGCCTACACACACAGTTATTTTTTGAAGTGGGTGGTCCCAACTGCCGCATCACGGCAAAAATATCATTTCTTCTGCAATTCCCAACTAACAGGCACCCCACAGTCTGCGTCTTCGAAATCTACCTGTGCCTGTAGGCCGAGCCGTCAGGAATTTTTATATTATTCAAATATCCCCGTTCTTCCCCACACAGATATGCATACCATAGATTTTTCAAAAATGTTAGATAGGAAGTTGATTAGCTAGAAAAGCTAAACTCTTGCACCAGGCTTCGCTTTTGCTAAGAGGGCTGTGTCTATGACTATCAGTATCCATAGTCAGTCACCAAAGATCAAGTATAGGTTAACGACTTAGACTAGACCCTTGCAGTAAATACGAGTTAGGATCTCTTAGAAAGATCTCCCACGGAAGGCACTCCTCCCGCTACTCTATATCCCTAGCGCATATAATCTGCTGTAACAAATCAAGAAATCCACCAACCACCACTATCTTAAAGTTACATAACGTAAAATGCATCAATGAAATAACAAAAAACTAATGTTACATTTAAGGATTTGTTCAAATCCAAACTGCTTATTTTGAGACACAAATTTATTATTGCTCTAAAATGCATCCAATTGGCAGATTCTCTTATTCAAAAACTTTATAATGTCTGAAATTGGTCGATTTTTTAATAAAGGTTGGTTGATTTTATGACTGCCGATTATCTACTTGAGGGATATAGGCCCTGGGGGGCGTGCCCTCCGTTGGGGTCTTTCTATGGGAGCCTAACCCGTATTTACGGCAAGGTTTGAAGAAAACTACGGAAAACTCAGAACGGTTAGGTTGACGAGCGCGACAGGGGTTTGAACCCAACACCTCCCATCTACCAGCTTTGAGAGCAGAACCTCTCAGCCACTGGTGGGGCTTTTGATAAAGGCAGAATATATTTCAAAAAATGCTGTCAAAGTGGACATTTTGAACTCAATTTCCCGAAGCGATAGCGCTGGAAATAAACAAAAAAAAAATTGTACTGTGAAAATAATTGTTTGTAAATCAATTTCTACTTAACTGAACGAAAAATAAAAACACAGGTCCTTTATAAATCTCTTCATAAATCACACTGCCAGGTTTCATGTTTTTACTTTTAAAAATGAGTCTGAAAATGTGTCTCAAAATTTTGAGTTCTTTTGAGCGTGGAAAAATATTTTTTTTGAATACCGCCTTAATCAATTTGTTTCAGAAAATAACAGACAAACTTTAAAGTGTGGAAGAAAACACACAAAAAATATTTTTGCGTAAGGAAACCAGGAGTTGCAATCAAATTTGGGTCGCAACCATTTGTTCAATCAAAAACATGAAATGTTTCATTCCAATCTGAACATGAATTTTTGTTCATTACATAAAATGCACCAAGAAAATAACATAAAACTATTTAATTAAGTTGCTGTTAATTTAGCCACATTTAATCAAATTGCTTAAAAAGAAAGATGAGACAAAAGCTTTAAAGGATAGAAGAATATACGCATACGAAAAAATAAATTGTGTAGAAACCAGGGTGGCAATTCATTTGTTCACTCAAAAACACGAAATGTTCCACTCCAAGCTGAACCCGAATTCTTGGTCATAAATTTAACAATATTGAAGCTAATTTAACCCTTTAACGGACATTGATTTCCTTACGAAACCACAAAATTTTAATTACGAAATTCAACAATGACAGCAGAATTTTAATAGAAATGTTTTCCATTTATTATGTATGTGAGATATCGCTTTTTTGTTATATACAAATAAATTTGTTCATAATTTCCGGTGTCAATCATTTATTTCAACATTTTAGCAATTGAAGTGCTTTATCCGTTAAAGGGTTAACAAAATTGTCAATAGACATACCTTGCCTCATGTCAAATGCAACAATATCACAAGAATTGATGAAATTATCATCATCTGCGTCCAGATAGCGCTGAACTAGGCATTCCATATTTCGAAATGAATGTAGTTTAAAATCCTGACGATGTCACTGGCCAAATTACTATGCATTTCCAGCACCTTTTGTAATATCGTATTTCGCATAAAACAAGGTAAGGCTGTTGAAAATTTCGTTAAAGTAACGCCATTATTGTTAAACGTCTGCATAAATATCAGGGTTCGGCTTGAAGTAGGTACTCTTTATTTTTTGTCTGAATAAATGAATTGCGACCCTGGTTTCCTATGCAAAAATTGTTCTCTGCCATCTCTTAGTTTTTTTTGTCTTTTTATAAATAATCCGTGCATCACAAATATTTTATTTTATTTTTACTTAGAGAAAATAATAACTCCTATAAAATATTTGTGATTCTATGACTGCACATTTAATGGCACACACACTGTGCAATTTTGTAACTCCCCAATGCCATTTTTGTGTGGTACTTCCAATTTTTCGATTACACCTTGTTGCTGTTTTTATTTTTTTCCCCCAGAATAAACGTTTGTTTCTAATTGGCAGGGGAAGAATCTGCACGGACCGAAATTTCTAAGTTTGGACCCGACCCGTCCCAGCTTGTTATAAAATTTGAAAGTTCTACCCTCACCTTTACGAAAGCTTTATTGGCCTGTTATGAAAGCTAAAAAAAATTACCCAATTCCGGCCCGAGCCGTTTATTTTTTGCGTAGCTTATGAGTCCGGTCCCACCCAATTTTTGAAAAACATGCCAATATTTCTTAGGCATCATGATCCTACAATTAAATTTCTTTCAAAATAATTACTTATTTATATAAAATATACATATTTATGTAAAAAATTTAAGGTACAGTAGATTATATGTTCACAACTTATGGATTACGGAATAACAATATTAACGATCACTTAGAAAAAATTACATGAGCACTCTTTGAAAAATTTGTGTAGTTTAGAATTAAAAAAAAAAAAAAAAAAAAAAAAAAGATTGTAAAGAAAATCATAATTTTAAGGTTCATTAAAGAAAAACAATATATTTTGAAAAATATTTATAAAAAATTTATTAAACAAAATTAATCGTTTAAAGATTTAGTTACACAAATGTATGATATAAGTACAAATATTTTTAGTAAATGTTACTTCGACACAGGATCGGGACAATTATCTTTCATTAGACTCCGTCCGTACCTGGAAAATAGTAAAAAATCAGAATTAGAAAAGAAACTTCAACTTAAAGAAGCTGAGGAACGCGCATACGAGCTTAAAAAAATTAGAACTATAAATAGCTACAAAATATAAAATAGATAGCTGCTCAGAACCTGATAGTGCCATGAAAAGTCTTGATGTATTAACATTAATAACCAAATATAATAACCAGGAGAAAATCAGTATTTATCTTATACTTTTTAAATGCCAAATAAAGCGTCTAGGAGTGGGAAAAGACAATTGGGTTACTTATTTGGTAGGTTTGCAGCCATTGGATATTGTTAACATAAATGGGCTGGAAAAAGAAGAATTGTCTAATGATTACAATTACGTGAAACAAATACTGCTAAAAAGATTTAAGCCCAGCCCAGAGAAATTTAGGCAGAAATTTTTTTAACCACAAAAACCAGAGTTCGGCCTCATGGAGAGACATTTCCTTTGAATTTACTAGTTTTCTTGAGGAATGTCTCATAGGTCTTGGAATTTTAACTTATGATGATTTGAAAAACCTTTTGGTTATTGACCAATTACAAAGCGAATTGCCACTTGAAATGAAGGAACATTTTGTCGATGAAATTGATTAGATTTATGACTGAAATGCCTAGTTGCCGATTTTATAAATAAACTTTATGATTATGAAGCGGCCCGTAACAATATTAGGAAGAGTTCTGAAACAAAACATTCTAATAATGAGGGGAAAAGGCGTTTTACTCAAAACGTTGAAAACCAAAAGTTTTCACCGGTACAATAACATACCGCAAAATAATAAATATGAAAAAAAAAATTAATCTTAATAATTTTAGAAATAACATCAGTCCCTTTAAAATTAAGTGTTTTTATTGCAATGAATATGCTTGACCAAATAACACCAGGGCCCCCGCAGAAAAGAAAGGTCTACTGGTTGTGGACATAAGACTGACCAGAGCACTTTAAATTATACGAAAACAGTTAATACAGGTAATAATAACTCGTGCCCCTCGGACAAAATTATCAAAACGTTTGAAATTAAGGGGGGCGGGGAAATGTCAATTCGGTGGTCGATTCAGGTTCTGATGTGACAATGGTCAATGATAGTTTTTGTAGAGCTCTAGGATGTCCTAAATTAAATAAAAATGATGTGAAGTTGACGGGGATTATCGGTAATGGAGTGAGTTCCACTGGTTTTTTCAATACTGATATTTCAATTGATAACATTATTGTAAATTGTTATGTTTATGTTTTGAATGATTTGCAATATGAAATGATCCTCGGAAATAATTGTTTAAATAAATTAAATTTAGAAATATTGGATACTGGCCGAAAAGTTACGAGTAAAAGAAATAATGAAAAAAAAATGGTACTTCTCTATTATCCCGTCGACCACTTATCATAACAAAAAACTATCGCCAAACTGTAAGATTAAACGCCAAAAATGCAATTCCATTTACTGGATGTCAGAAGCATTATACGTGTTTGTTATGTCATCAAGTGGTTTTTAATTCGACATTTGTGTGTATTTTTCATTATGTTTTACTGATTTATTAGTTATTTCATTAATTAAAATAACAATTGTGTCCTTAAATTCTTATATTTTATTTATTTATTTATTTTGATATTCCAATGGCAACGTTCTCCCGTTTATTTGGTGTTAGAGTTTGGCGATAGTTTTTTGTTATGAAAAGTGGTCGACGGGATAATAGAGAAGTACCAAAAAATTATATGCTTAACCTTGTGACTGTTGTTCCTTTGAACATTCCAAACTCAGACATTCCTTCTAGCCACATGAACACTCCCATGACCTAGCACGGGCCGGAATTTCCAGGCCCGAGCACGGCCCGTTTGTAATTTCGCGGTTCACGGCCCGGCCTGGCCCGTGCAAAAATCAGTGAAAACAGGCCCGGCACGGTCCGACCTGTGCAAATATTAATAAAATTCAGGTTCACCTCAATTTCCCCATAAAATTCCGATTTTTCTTAACATACAATTAAGATTCTTTCTAGAATACTTAATACATATTTATGGAAAGATTTAACAGTATATTTTAGATTGCTATATGTTCAGAAGCCAAATCATACAGAATAATAAATTTAATAATAGCTTAGACTCATTAGACTCTTACATTCAAATAAAAATTCATTGAAAACTATAATAGAATTCAAAATTAAAGAAAAAATATGTTAAAAACTTAGTTTTTGAAGCTTTATAAAAAAAAAGGGAGTTTTTTAAAAATATTTCTCTGTAATTTATTAAGTTATATTTCCAAAGATTCCATAAAGATTACCAAAAGTTCATTATCACTATTATTATTTTTACAAAACAAATTGCCTATCCGATGCGTCCCTGGGAACAATTAAGTCCGGTACCGGCCATCATGTAGGTCCGGAATGTAGAAAACAATATAAACCCGATCTCGACACAGCCCGAGTCTACTGAAAAAAATTAAAACCTTGTCCAGACACTGTGCAAAAAAAATTCCGATGTCGATCGGACTAGACATTTTATATTTCTGTATTGATGTTGTCAATGTAACATCAGCTTATACAGCACATTTATACTTATCTTCGCCTCAGTCGTGTCTATTGAAACTCGTTCATATTTTATTGACTTAGTTTGATTTTTTGGTTTTAATTTTTATATTGGGCCGGTTGGCCTACTTAATTTTTTTTATCGGTCCGGTCCGGTAATGGAATGGCGCTTTCCATTTCTTTAAAAATGTAAAAGATCTTTCAGAAAATAATGACAAAATTGGCGTTTGAATCAAATTTCCGGACGTGATAGCACCGAAAAGGATAAAAACCTGACGTTAAACCGCTTAAATGGAAAATTAATTTGGAATTTGTTATGGGATAGTGACAATGATGAATTGATTTTGTTCGGAAAAAATATGTTAAACTTCCAAATATTTTGATTCTGACGATGCAATGAAAAAGTTTCAACAAGTAAAAATCTAGAGGTCTGTACGGGCCTCCGCCCCGTACCTGGCCCGCGGGGCTATTAAATATTTTTTGTCGGCCCGGCCCGTTTGAAAGTTTGCTTTCATTGGGCCGGGCCGGGTACGGGCTTCGGGCCAAGCCCGGGCCCGTGCAGATCTCTACTATGATCAACCCAGATTTGCGGTCAGATTTCTGTCAACATTTCCACAATTCAAAATTCTTTAGCTGACACTCCTAAAATTTAATCTGTTTACTTAGCAGAAACAGCGAACTCCGTTAATGTAAATGAAATAGATATGACGCACATAACTGACTGCGCTATAAAAGGATAATTAATTAACTTAATTACAAATTACAAGCCTGAGTGTACTAAAAGTGTTGATCTGAAAGTTAACATAATACTAAGCGATGATATACCAGTTAAGCAGCGATCTAGGCGGTTAGCGTTTTCAGAACGTGTTGTTTTTGATAAACAAATTCAGGAATGGCTAGATCAAGGCATTATACGGGAAAGTTGTTCGAGTTATGCAGCGCTAATTATTTTAGCAAAGAGAGAACCTGAGATTATGTATCGACTATAGGAAGTTTAACTAATTTTTTGCTCTTGTTTTATTTATTTTATGGGATTCCCTTTTGATTTTTTTTTTCACATTCAATATTTTCTTTATTTAAATTGTGAAATTCAACATTTTTTGCTGTTTATAATTTTAATGATTTTCGTAACTGAATACTGTAAAAGCACTTATTTTCGCGAGTCGTAATTTTCGTGAAAATGAAGATATCGGTGATTTCGCGAGCTGAAAATTTCGTGAATTTGTTGAAGTCAAACATGAGATAATTTTGAATGGCTTCAAAGAAGCTGGTATAGATATTGTAAGTGAATGAGCTGCATTCTGTTAGTTGTATTATTGTTTTTATTCAAGAAATAGTTTTATAATATTCAAGAAATAGTTGTATGCATTCAAGAAATTTTTGTACTTATTATTTTTTTTTAAGTAACTAATCATTAAATTTTGGATAAGTGAAAAATTTCTGATTTTTTATTATTATCCGAGGCAAAAAAAAAAAAAAAAAAAAAAAAATATTTCGCGATGCTTAAATTTTCGCGATTACGACGAACACGCGAAAATCGCGAAAATTAAAGCTTCGCGAAAATAAGTGCTTTTACAGTAATAAATACAAGCTGAAAGGGAAAGATGCGAAAGGTTGAGGGAAGAACGCAGTACTGGTTTCCCTTTCTCCACTTTTGAAAGGGAAACCGATTTTTTTTCTAAGTTCTACTGTTAGAAGTCGATCTCTCCCCAGATCTTCACACAAAATAATTTGGATTTCTGCCACCCTGCCCCTACCTCCACCTTCCTTCTAAGGCAAATTTTAGATACATGAAAAGGTAAAATGACAAACCAGATTAAAACTTAATTTTTTCATCTTTAGGGAAATAATGCATGGAGATTTTATTATCATCTGGATCAAAATAGTGCGCTCTACTGTTGATATTGCAGAAAAGCACGCAACACCTCATATTTGTTAAGATATAAAGCCAAAATTAAAAAAATTAAAATCATGGCACGCATTCCTCAAAGAGCAGTTTGTTGTATTCACCACGAGACGTCAAACGCTCGCTTCGAAAATAAACACGCAGAAATTGGCCCCGGTCGTTCTGAAATGTCAATAGGTACTTATTTTGGGGGTTACTTAATGAGTTTTTTTTGACAGGGGTCTTCCGGTGCAAGAAGCTAAAAAACACGCCCTCATCTTAATATATCACTATAACTTGACAGTCAGAGAATTTTTTTTTTCATCCTGATTGGGTGCAAAATTTCCCCAATGCAACGCATTCACCTGGTGGCGATAGCTTGAAACAAATTTCTAAAAAGCGGCACCTGTAAAATCATTTTTGAGGAGAGGACCCTTAAGTAGGCTGTATCGCATCAAAAGCGATCCAAAATGGGCAGCTTTCATACGACACACATGTCGCAAACGAAGAATGAAATTGTCAGGGGATCTCTGTATGCCACCGGAAATCAAGAAATCAAGCTTGACAAATAGCCTCCCCCAGCTTGTCGAGTGTTAAAGGATAACAATGTATTCCAGTGTCACCTCCAGAATTTATTTTACTATGCGCTAAAAGCAATCACGTTTCAAAGGCGAAATCTTCAACGACTGAACGTTCTTGGCATCTCAGCTCTCTTTATGCACTGTAAAAATAAACTCAGTGAAAAAAGGAAAAGGTACTACTGGCAGCACAGTTGCCGTACCTTTTTCCGTTTTTTCACGGATCTGAAATGTTCCGTTTTGGAAACCTTTGGTAGAGAACCTACAATTTAGTAAGAGAAGCGACATGAATGGCAAGAAATTCTGATTCGTCCAAAGCTCTTTTCAACCGCCGCGGGGTATCGACTACAGCGCTACCATACACTTTATACAGGAAAAATGTAGCAATCGTATTTACAACGATGGTTAAACGTTTCGTCAATAAAAATGCATGTTTCTAACCCTCCGTAAACGCAAGGAATATTAGAAAATTGTTTATATTCCCCTATTTCAAAATTTATTAAAAAATAATTTAATAGTAGTTTTTTTTAAATGAAGAAAATGAACTAGTTGTCCATATTGGAGTAATATATATTATGCATTTTTATGAATTTTATTTTCAGTGAATTTCTTGCCTCTCACTTTGGTATGCTTAAGGCTTTTCTGAAATCCAAGCTGGCTACTTTCTGACACATTTTTAAATTCATTTTTGTTCGCAAACGCATCAAATTGGCAGATTATCTTATTGAGAAAATATGTAATCTGTTTTTTATTTTTCGTTTTTTGGTAAAGGCGGAAGACTTTCAGAAAAGGCTGACAAAGTTGGTGCATTGAACCGAATTTACTTTCGCGACACCGGAGAAAAGGAAACTAGTCATTGGGGGCCACCGTAATACTTACCCATCATGGATATGCATAATATAAAATATGAAAATAAAACATGTGTAAACTATTTATAAAATTCATTGCAGTTCGAATAAAATCGTGGTTTGATGTCGTCATAAACTTTAAATGCTCTATTACTGAATTGCGTAAAAGAAACATACTTATAACTCCGAAATTGATAATCCTATGAATTAACGGTTTACTGCGTCGGATTAAACGTCTCATTTCCAATTAAAATATACCTTTGAATTGAAATTTGAATGGAATACAGGGTCATGAAAAATCGAACAGTGTGGAAAATAGGATTATTAATATCTCGGCAACTCATCATTCGATCGACTTTATTCTTTATGCAAAATTTATGCATGCAAAAAATTCTAGTTGCCATTAAAAAAAAATTTACCCTCCCCCCACCCTCATCCGTCGTCATTGATTTTTTTTAAAAGTTTTTTTATGAATTAATTGAGGAAAAAATTAGTTACAAGTATTACATACTTTAAAATAGTATTACATAATTTAGAAAGATAATATCCAAGTTAAAACCGACTGCCAAATGCTTTAAATGTCCATATTAGAGATGAGTTCGGGCTCTCTCTTTTTTTGGAGCCCGGGCCCGCCCGAGCCCATTGATTTTAAATCCGAGCACGCCCGAGCCCGAAACATTGTGTCATCAGAGCTCGAGCCCGTCCGAGCCAGATACCGAAAAAATTGCATAATATTTAAACATTTTTAATTAATATCTCATTTTTCAGAAACTTCGTATGTGAAAATAAATGTTTATTCCGTGCACATAATTAATTTTATGGCAATTTACATGCAAAAGAGAAGTTTGGTAACAAATAAAAATATACTTCCTTAAAAGGATGTAAATATTTTTCTCTCCCAATAAGCAAATTTGATGGCCGTATTAACGAAGTGAGTTTTATGTGTTGCCCGTGATACGGAATTAAGCCTCCTAATTATGATAGGTGTTCAACCAAAAATAAAGAAAAAAAAAGTTACATCGCATAGAACTTACATCTGGATCGTTTTCTGTGCCGCTCACATCTGGTTAACTGATAATAATGATGCAAATTTATTGCCTCTTAGGAAAGACTGTTTATTCCGTTCGCCTCTGCAGAACATTTGTACAAAACAGCGACGGACACTTATAAAGACAGTTTAGCTCAACTTCTTTTTAATGAGACTTTCTCTATTTTATAAACACTTGAATTTGACTTTAATGATGCAAAATTGGCCAATTTTAGATAATGATGTTTATAACGTATATAACCTTTGAATATAACCCACTTTTTGAGCAAAGCACGTGTGTATTTCGTATATATGTTTTTTGCTCACTCATTGCTTGAACACCCGTCTAAGAGGGTGCAAAATGTTCAGTCTCAATTTTTACCTTATATTAAATCTTTTTCATTTCCTTTAAATGTGTGAAGATGATTTTCTCTACATAGTGTACCACTTACGATACTACGGAATGCATAATTTTACAGCAGTGATCATCTATATAGTGAAATCATATAATTTCTTTTCCAATTGGATACACGAATAAAATAATATTCACACAACAACAAACAACGTTGTTTCAAATGGATTACTCAGATATAGAGGTGACGTAGCTACCAAACGGTAAGGTCATTCTTATTTATTTCTATAAAATGTTGTGAAGAAATATGATTAAGTTAGAAACCAAACATAGGAGGTAATTAACCGTTCTCACGCCTATTACATGTTAGGTAAAATATTGTCTAACATTATGAATAAATGCATGCAATTTGCAGAAATTACTATTTCTATGCCGAAGAATCGAACAACGTTTTCTATTTCTTATAAAAGGTGTATATCGTAACTTATAATTGATTCCTTAATTAAAACAACATTTTGTTTTCCTGAAAATCAGCTTAAATTAAAAATTTGACACCGTTATCTGAAAGATCCTGTGCTTTTATAGGAAAATTGGAAACACTCTTCAATTGCTTTCTATCAGAATAACAATACTTGACAATTATATGTACTTACGAATGAAAAAGACGTTGTAAATGTGCAGAGCAGAGCTATAGCATGAGCAGAGTTCATGATTAAAAATAGGATCACTAACGTTATTCTCATATGAAGAGCACGAATATGACTCGCTCACAATGGAAGACTAAAAATTTCCAAACCTAAGCTAATACTCATTGTCTAAAAACAAAATTATATTCATCGCGCATTAGATCTCTAAAAAAAATAAAATAAACGTTCCAATTAAAAAATATCCTACTGTCTCAAAAGAAAATCTAGCAAAAATTATATTCGCGCCACTTCGTATTCGCGCCATATCACCCAGTCGTCAGTCGCGTCGCAAATATCGTGAATTTTATTTTAAAGTAACATTCTAATACTAGAAAAGAAAAATAAGACTTCTGTTTCCGCTTCTATTCGTCCTGATCAAAATAATATTAAAATTACTTGAAATGAAATATGTAATTTTTTAAGGGAAAAGTTATTTTTATTTTTTCTATATGAGAATAAATAAAATTGTCAGCTTCAGAAAAGAATGAGCCCGAGCCCACCCGGGCCCGAAGGCTGGTATAAAAATCGAACCCGAGCCTGTGTCGGGCCCGGGCTTTCGGGCTCGGGCTGAGCCCGTCTCATCTTTAGTCCACATATTTGAGTGCTACAAAATATATATCTGATGAGCGAGGGGGGGATCGATAAAATACATCGATAAAATAGTGAAGCAGGAATACAGTTTTTTTTTTTTTTTTTTTGGCCTATTTTCCTATTGAAGTTATTCCAATTATTCTGATTTTATTATTTCAAATATTGCAGTTGATGAACTTATTTTTACCAAATTAAAAATAAATGTTAAATTTGTTTGAATATAGTTTCTAAGCTTATTTTTTAACATTTGTGGGGGGGGGGGGGAGAGAAAATGCCGCAATTGTTGAAAAAGAAAAATCTTTGCCAGATTAAATATAACTTGGTCGTCAGTGGCGACCTGGCGATTGCTTTTGTCAAGCCCTGTGTATGTATATATATATGGACATGTAGATATATGTGTGTATAAATATACATATGTGTGTATATATATATATATATTTCACTGGCACCCGGCTAACCGAAAAGTATCAAATTTTGTTTTGTAGGATAACCTATGCTATCTATATTATAAAGGGCAAACGTGGCCGTGCGCAACGCTGACGTCATTTTGCGAATGACAACACTGAACGATGAAATTTCGGTTTTGCGATTTTTGCTACTGCATTTTTGTAAAAATGTCTAAACATCGCACATTTTTAATTTTTACACCCTTGTATAGGGAAAAAAAAATCTACTTTCAAATGCAATTTGTTTGAAAACTATCTTAATTAACTGATTTATTATTGCTTTTAAAATAATTTTCAAGCATGAATTTTTAATCTTTTTTTTCTTTTTTCCAGTTTCTTTCTTTTTTTCTTTTTTCCAGTTCCTGTTGCCACACCCTAAAAAACGGCACCATAATTTAAAAAAAGAAAATGATAACACGTGTACTTTGTTTTTATAAACCAATAAATATTTAGACTCAATCCCTATATTTTTGCTCTTTTGAAATTGACGTCATAATGAGGAGAAAATGCGCACTTTTTAAATATATAAATAGAAAATAACTATTTTATTTGAAGTTAACCATCTACAATACCAGTGTCGCAGCCAGAATTTGGTTCTAAAGGGGGGAGGGGGGGGGAGTCTGATAGAGGTGGCCGCCGGTTATCTGAATCACCGGATAATGGAATCAGTCTTTTAAAGGAATGAAAGCATAATGGTTTTCTCCGAAATTACGTTGGTTATGATTCATTTAAACATCATTTACAATAATAGAGTTACAAACTATAAAATGCACCAATGAAATAACAAAAAACTAGGCTAGATTTATAAAGTGTTTAAAAATGATGAGGGGCAAACTTTAAGATGGATGGAAGAGCACAGAACAGCAAATAATTTTTGCATAGAAAATAACTGAGTTGCAATCCATTTGTTCAATCAAACATACACAAGGTCTTATTACAAGAGAGTACGAATTATTATTCCTAACTTTAATAATAATGAAGCAAATTTAACAAATTTTTCAATACACTTATTTACCTTGCTTTTTGCCAAATGTAACAACTCAATTAGGTAATCAATGTTTTGGAATGTAGTTAATATTAAAAACGGTATTGTAGACTAAATTACTGTTCCCTTCCAGTACTTTACATGACATCGAATTTCGCATTAAATAATGTAAATCTGATGAAAATTTCGTTAAAATATATTTATTATTGTTAAAGTTCTCTAAAAATATCCGAGTTTGAATTGAAGTCGTATCTATACTAATATTATAAAACAGCAACGTTTATTCTTTTTGCAGGAGTTAATTCTGGAACTACAGAACGGATTAAAAAAAGCAATTGGTCATATGCGAGTTTTATTCGCGTACAATGGTTCCGCACAAAGTATCAGAACTGTTCAAAGACAATATATACTCACATCCCTAAAACAATACCACATGCCCTAATTTAATTTTATTGGTATTGGAATGAAACACAATGAATATATCTCCCTTTAAAACAAAGACCTTGTACAACGTTTAAACTTGGCAGAGAATCCATCACGCTTCGGAAGACGTCGCTGAGTTTCACACGAAAAGTTACTTGTCAATCATATTTGACGTAATAGTAGACAATTTAAAAGCATTAAAAAAGCATGCTGAACAACGCGAAACTTTTCGATTCATTTTCAAAAACGAAAGCATATGCAGGCATGATAATTCAAGTGATTTGTTATCGAAAAGTTTTTTCATTATAAATGAAATATATATTGAATTATAAGCGATTGTTGTCTCAAAATTACTGACTTTTAATGTCTTGGAATTATTCTATGAATTATTTTTCAATATTTGCCTTCAATAACTGAATTCAGTTGGAATGAAAAATGTTGACAAACACTATGATTCGTCTTACCTAAAGCAAAGATCTTGTACAAAGTGTAATCTTAACATTGTGCCAAGCGCGCTTCAAAAGGAGGTCGCAAAGTAACAACATCCATGCCGTTGTTTTCTAGATGGGTTTTTAATTAATATCTCAGCTAATTACAGACACTTTTTTAAAATCATTACCAACACTCCTTAGATGATTCTGCGTTGGTAACCCTCCACTCCCCTGCTAAGCGCAAAAGAATAAGTCACATGAGTGATCTACTTTTTAAGTATGCAGCCTACATCAGTCACGCGAAAAAATGCTCCAGCTAATGTTAAGTCTATGGGAAGGTTATCGCGCGATTTCTCGCTCGCATTTTAATATTTTTAAATGATTTTTTTGCATAGGATAGCTGAAGTCGATCTCTAACGTTGTTAGTTTTTACTTTTTCGATTTTGGTTCCAGTTTTTTATAATATAAGGGTAATTTCACTTTCAGAACCGGTTCCAAAATTAAAAATGTCCGCTTATAAAAAAACTAACCAAAATCGAAAAAGTAAAAACTAACAACGTTAGAGATCGACTTCAGCTATCCTATGCAAAAAAATCATTTAAAAATATTAAAATGCGAGCGAGAAATCGCGCGATAACCTTCCCATATAGACTTAACATTAGCTGGAGCGTTTTTCCGCGTGACTGATGTAGAAAATTTTTGAAACGCTTTGATGAATAAAAGTATTTAAAAAAATCTGAGAATTTTTCGATGAAAATGCTAAAAGAAAGTTGGGTATTTCGGTGTGGGTTCGCTCGACATCGGCTCCTGTTTTCACTATTAATTGTGACCAAGTTTGTGACTTTTAGTCTTTTTTTATGCGATTCTGTGTTTCTGTGACTCTGTTCTCTTCGACGTTAGTCTAAGGATCATTTTCACGGACTTTTAAAGAAGGGTTGGATACAGTTATATTTACAAACGAATAAAATTTCAGAGAGTTCGGACAATAACTTTTTTATTGTTGTTATTTTGAAAAACCCGTCGCAAAAAAATAAAATAAATAAATAAATAAATAAATGAAAAAGAAATATATAAATTAGAAGAAGAAACGAGAAGAAAACATTTCTTTTACAGCTAGATATCAATATTTTTCCACGGTTTGTAAAACCATTATATTTATAACTGATGGAAAATTTATAGAATTCATACAACAGGGGTTATTGGGATGTCTTTATATGAACTAGCAAAACATAAAACTGGAGCTGTACGACTGTGAGCTTCATCGCAAATGTAAAATGTTTTACAAACACGAGCAAATTACAGCAACTAAACATAACAATACCACGAGTAAAAATAGCAGATACGGTGCGGTTAATTCTGGCATTTCCCATCGCTGTTCGAAAACCATTGAGACAAAAAGAAGTAAGTCTACGTCTGCGATAGACACAAAGTATTGGTGATGGGAGAAAAATGAAAACATATTTAAGCTTCGATTTTTCAGAAATTCTCTTCCGCTAAGCACCGGAACGCAATGTTTATGAGTTCCGGTGAAGTCTGACCAACATTTAAACATTGACTAAAAACAAAGACGTATCGGAGCCGAGCTCAGGTAAGCTCTGGCGCAAATTAAGCGCTGCTCACAGGCATGGATCTATAAGTCAATGAAATTACAATCAGTGCTTCTTTCCTGCGAGAGACAGGATAAAGTGCCTCCCCGAGAGCAAGACGTCGTTGCTACATTACCAACAAATGAAATTTGTTGTCTCTGAGTCTTTAAATTTGTGTACAGACCCCCTACGAAACAAATGATTCGAAACAAACACTGATTGCGAAAATCTGTTCAATCACAATAAAAAAAAAATAGATTTTTATAATTTGTTTTAATTCTTAGTTTTACAAAGATTCTTTCCTGGGTACGCACATAGCTTGGTCTTAGATATAACCGAGAGCAAAAAACGTTAAAAAAAAAAAGCCGTTTGAAACTGAGAGCTACTTACAAAGTGTATGTTTTATTTTTTCCCTGGAATTCGATGGTCTGTTATTGTTTCGAACATGGAATAAAGACAGAAATGCAATTAAGAAATGGCCCGCTGTATACTATATAACTCAAAGCGTCTGTGTGGCAGTATATTACTCTTATATTTTTCAATAAGACGTCTTGACAAAGTGACGCAGTCCAAATAACCAGTTTTGACCTAATCGTTGCATGTAATATGCGCTTTCACAGTTTTAAGTAGAATTTTTGCCGTTTAATTGAATCACATTGTTGAATAGAATTTGATTTAACAAAGCGACGGATTCTGCCAAGGCGGAAAGGCCAAAAAATTTAATTTTAACTTTAGTTTTGATTCATATAAGCGGCAATTATAGTAATTTTTTTAGCTCTGGGGAGGGGGCGGTTAAAAAAGTCCTAAAAAAGAAAAAGAAAAATTGTTCTGCTCACATCGTTTCGTTTCTAAAGAACGCGCATAAAAATAATAATAATAGCCAAAGCGTAAGTACGCGCCAAGCGTAAAAAATCAGGTTTCCTACATTTTGGGGTGAGTTTTTCGACCATCCGCCATTTTCCGGCCACAGAGCATGCGCACTTGAACTCATGGTGCTTCTCTCTTGTAGGTTCTATACGTAATGCTGCCTCCAGCACCCTCTATCGGCGCTATTTTTAACTAAATATTTGAGGTTTCTGTATCAGATTTTTACGTGTTTTTTTTATATATATATAAACATACTACTGGTTTCATGCTTTTATCTCAGTTTCCGAGTTTTTTATTTTCAAAGTTAGGGGTCCTTCGTGAAACACCCTGTATTAAAGCTTAAAAAGGAAGATTTTTACATAAACAATCACAAGAGACTGTCCTATTAATTCAGGACGAGCCAAAGATTATATAATTTTTTTACGATTAAATCGCATTTACAAAAAAAAAAAAATAATAATTTGTTAGGCTGAATTACAATGTATGTGATGACAAATTCAAGATCCAATTCGATTTGCAGTAAATGATACATTAACGGAAATTAAAATGTTTACAAATTTTGTAGTCAAATTTCATTTACAATTACATTCGACTGTTTTCTTCGTATACAATAACTAATTATATCAACCACTATATATACTGAAAAATGTCATATTTAGCATATACCAAGCTTTTACCTGATCTAGCTATTCTCTCTATAGATGACTGCTATGATGTCAGAGATCATCCGGCATCTGATCTACTGGGAATTCTCCCGTTTGAGCCGCGCTTAGGAACTGGTTCTGAAGCTTTCCTCGGTCCGGGATCCAAAAAGAGCTGCGGATTGAAATCTCCCGATTGAGTCACTGACTGGGTGAAACTGTCCATGAAGAATTCTGCCGTTCCGGGATCCAACATTGGTTTGGCATCTTGACCTCATACAGAAAGAGAAAAAAAAAATACTGTAAAAAGCAGTATGGAAATGGCAATTTGAGTTGACCAAAAGCCACATTTAAAGCTTAAAGCATTGACTTTGAGCTTTTACCTGATCTAGTCATTCTCTCCATATATGACATTATGGTGTCAAACATCATTTCTATATCTGACAACCGATCTCCTCTGAAAGCCTTGCCTTGTGTGAAACTGTATGAAGATTTCCGCCTCTCCGGGATCCAACCATGGATCTGCAGTTTGACCACATACAGAACGAGAAAGAAAAAATACTGTAAAAAGCAGTATGGAAATCGCAATTTGAGTTGACCAAGCCATGTTGCTCATTACGATATTTCTACCCTGTCTGTTTTCCAGCCGGATTATTCGATATTTTAAACAAAATTTTATGTAAACACAGAACAGCTCTATCAATATTGCCTAAGATTTTGATGACGTTCAAAGGTTTAGGATTCTGCGATTTGCGTCAATGAATTTAAATTTTTTTTAAATATTTGCGTAGGAAACACCTGGCGCAGGTGTTTATTCTTTCGAAATCATATTTGTTTCGAAACTCAATTTCAGTTTTTAAACTTATTAAATATTAATTTACTGAAAAGTTTACGTTAATTTTGATAGAAAATACCCTCTTCTCTCATGAGTTTTCATATTTAATCATTTTAAGAATGTTTGTAAATTCTTTAAAAATGTCACATTTTATCCATGATTCACTTTTTAACTATTGTGTTATTAAAGTTCGAATATTCAGGTTATAAATTTGTGAAAATTATCGCTCAAGTATGAAGATTTGGTTAGCTTATGAACATTTAGAGTTTTTAAGGTAACTAATAAAACGCACCAAGTCTTCTTGAATCTGAAAGAAAATATCTAAGTTTGCTCAAGATATATGAATGATTTACTGTATAAAAAGACATTATCTAGGAAAATAGAATGTAAGAAAGTATGAAAATATACAATAAACTCTTCCATTATACCCATGATTCCGAAAAGCGTCTTTTATCTTTAGAAATATCAGAAATCAAAATACACATCTTGTATATGAATGTTTCGTTAAATCTCGAATATATGTTAAGAAATGAGACTGGCCGCTGGGAGGCATGCCAGTCGTTACAGGGCGGGAATTGTGGTGGGGGTACTAAGCTAAGCAATGCACCGCGCGTTAGTTTTCTCCGAGCTGTGACGGCGTGTGTATCGCTAATGGTGCGGTTGCGGAGTACTTATGTGAATGTGAATTTTGGTCACGGAGAAAAACGACGAAAATGGAGCGTTCGCTCGAGCAGCGTTACTCAATTAAATTTTGCGTTAGCTTCGGCAAAAGCTAAGCAACGCACCGCGCGTGAGTTTTCTACGTTTCCGAGTAGTTTTCTTTTAGTGTATTGATCGGTTTTCTCAACCCGGAGTGTAGTTTTTTGGAGACTATCAATTCTCAAGTAAATATTTTCATTTTCAGAAACATCTTTCACAGAGAAACATGATAACTTTTAACAGCATTAACATTAACATAAAATTTATATTTTTTTACTCTTGCATGTATAAATTCAATTGCTTAGCTGCGAATATTTAATTGAGAATTAATAGCACCTAAATACCGATATTCCGGTTTCAGAAAACTGATTAATACACAATAAAATCTACTCGGAAAATTTTTCGAAAATTAGCGGCGCAAAAGAAACTTTGTTTTTAGAAATGCTTCTTTAAATCTTGAAAATATATTGGTTTCTGAGATTTCTAATGATAAAGAAGACTATACGGAATCATGGGTAACTCAAAAGAAGTTATTGTATGTTTTCGCTCGTGGTTATATTATTCTTTCGTAGATTAAGGAACATTTGTCTTTTTCTTTACAGTGTTTATTTAAACTAACCTTAAATATGAAGTAATGGTAGTCAGGAATGCCTGATATATTTATCTCTGAACAAAAGACCAGGTAATTAAAGGACAAATAAGAGAGTGAAAATTTTCCTTACAAATTTATAACTGCGCTCAGAATTTTTTTTTTTAAAGTCTTATATAACAAAATTTAGAAGAAACTACTGCATGAAAACAATTGTGTAATAAAAAAACAACAACTCGGGAACAACTTTTTTTCGATTAGATGCAATCAGTAGAAGCGCAGACTACAATGTTGCATCGGGCCGATCTTACCTAAACTCGTCCCTGTCACAGTGGCGTAGCCAGGGTGGGGGTCCAGACGCTCTGGATACCTCTAATTTTGTAACATTTTCTTTGCTTTGCCTGATCGGTGAAATTTCTGCGATAATTAAGATGAAGAAAACTTTACGATATTACTGGTATGCAGAGCATTTGGACCACCTCCATGGATACGCCACTGTCCGTGGTCCAGGTCGTGTAGGATAATAGATTAACTAAAAATATTAGACAGTTACAGTAAAATCTGTAATGGTAGCGATACTATCGTTAATAGTGACAAGGGTTGGTTAGTTGTATAGAGTTTAATGGCCCAAGGTCCCATTGAGAAGAAAAAATATATTAAAAAGAACCACACAATTTAATGCGAACAAAAGTAAAAAGAAACAAAGCTTAATAAAAAATAAATATCTGGATGGGGTTACCCATCCAGATATAGTCATACAATGTATAAAATAAGTATGAATTCTCAAAAAATGAGGTATACAAGTAAAGTAATACATTAAGAAATACTGTATGGATGGGGTTACCCATCCAGTTGTCATGTTAAACAAGTGTAAACTAACAATGTTAAGTGATAAAACAAAGGATATATAAAAAACTATATCTAAAAATAAAAGCCAGCATGTTTTAAAAAATGAAAGAGTGCCCCATGAGGTGTTTCTACAATGAGGTTTGTCAAGATTGTTGATGATGAATTAAAATATATTCTATACAAGTGCCGGAGGCCCGGACAGTCAGTTAAAACATGATAAATGGTCAAGCAATCAAAATGACAGTGTGGACACTTGGGTGCGTCGTCCCGAAGTAAGAGATATTCATGAGTGATCCTTGAATGTCCAATTCTCAGACGAGTCAGAAGAACATCTGCTTTCCTTGGATAACTCTGAGGCCAAGTCATGATTGTGGGTTTGATATGGTGCAGCTTATTGTATTCTAAATCCCAACTTACTTGCAATTTATAATGAGTAAAGTGTTTTATAAGTAGTTCAACGTCTGAGAATGGAATTTTATGGGATAAAGAATTAAGAGAAAGTTTTGCCGCCTCATCTGCTTTTTCATTTCCAGGGATACCCATGTGTCCAGGTACCCAGAAAAATAAAATATTATACCCACGTCTAGTCAATTTATTATACAAATCCAAGATGGCCGAGACATAAGCATGTTTCTTAAAAGATTTTATTGCGTCAATACAACTATTTGAGTCAGTATATATGATGGAAGATTTGTTTTGATGATGACATATGTAACATGGCTCTCTCTATCGCAATCAACTCTGTTGTAAAGACAGAAATTGAAGTGTGAAGCCGATAACTGAAACCAGTTTTATCAATAAAAACCCCGCATCCAACATTATCTCCACTCTTGGAACCATCTGTATAAATATCAGTATAGCTATTAAATTTTACATGATGTGCAGCGAATAATTGTTGGAAAACAGTAGGAGCAAAGTTGTTTTTGTCATAACCTTTAAAAGGATGGAGAGAGACAATTTTAGGAGGATTCCAAGGAGGGAGCACATGCGAAGTACATGGACTGACCTCGATATTTTTCAAAGGACCATTATTGATAATGTTTTTCATTCTGAGCCCAAAAGATGGGATAGAAGATGGTCAATGCTGATAAAGAATATCATTGTCAGTATTTAAAAGATAGGTGTGAAGACGATGACCAGGATGAGAAAGAATACGGTAATACAATTCTAATGAAAGTTTTTCACGAATAATGTGTAACGATGGTTCATAACAGTCAACATACAGACTTAAAATTGGAGATGTACGAAATGCACCAGAGCAGACACGGAGTGCGCTGCGGTGCACAGTGTCAAGTTTTTAAAGAACAGATTTTCTGGCAGAACTATAGACCTGGCAGGCATAGTCCATTTTTGCGCGGATCACAGCTCGATAGATTTTAAGGAGAGGAGTGCGGTCAGCTCCCCAAGAAGTATTTGAAAATACTTTAAGTAGGTGAAGGGATTTTTCGAATTTTGTCCTTAATTGTAAAACATGTGGTAAAAAAGTAAATTTACTGTCAAAATGTAGGCCAAGATAGTGAACATTGTCCACAACAGGAATTTGGGATGAACCGATAAAAATTCCAGGATCTGGATGCAGACCCCTTCGTCTACAGAAATGCACACAAGATGTTTTGTCATGAGAAATTAAGAAAGCATTTTTGTTAGTCCAGCTAAGAATACTTTTGATTGCTATTTGCAGTTTTCTTTCAATAAAACGAATATACTGTCCCATGCACATAATGCGGAAGTCGTCAACATAGAGATCGCCCTTCACAGAAGGAGAGAGTTGTTAATAATGTCATTAATTTTAATAGCAAAGAGGGTGATACTCAGGACACTGTCCTGAGGTACACCCTCTTGTACATAAAAACTAGATAGGACTCTCCCCCCCCCCCCCAACTCGAACTTGAAATCGCCGGATGGCAAGAAAGTTTTTAATAAAAATTGAAAGGTTCCCACGAAAGTCCAGGTTAAAAAGGTCGCGAAGAATCCCATAACGCCATGTTCTGTCATAAGCTTTTGCATATCAAAAAATACTGAGACCAAATGGTTGCGTATGTGATGTTCCAAATGGATTAAATTATCGATAGTAGACCTACCACGTCGAAATCCGCTTTGAAATGCAGCAAGGCAATTATTTGTTTCTAAAATATGCATGAGGCGGCAATTTACCATTTTTTCAAGAAGTTTGCAAAGGCAGCTAGAGAGTGCAATCGGCCTGTAATTATTGGCGTTGGTAGCATCTTTTCCTGGTTTGGGAAATGGTATAATTATAGCTCTGCACCAAGCATTAGGAAAAGTCTGCCCCATCCATATTCTATTAAAGAAGGAGAGAAGATTATTCAAGGATAGTGCAGAAAGGTGCTTGAGCATAATGTATGTAATCCCATCGTGACCCGGGGAAGATAAATGGCTGTCTCTCAAGCCTTTTATAATCTCTGATTTAAGAAATGGTTCATGATATGCACATGAGTGATGAGAATTGAAATTAATCCTGGTTCTTTCAGTTTGTCTTTTATATGATAAGGTTCTGGGTATGAGTCAGAGCTTGAAATAGATGCTAGGGTACTGCCTATTGTCTCAGCGATGTTCTTAGGTGATGCAATGGTTTGGCCGTTTTGTTTTAAGAGAAATATGATGATCAGAGTAGACGCCCATACATTTTTTCACTTTGTTCCACAGTTCTTTACTTGAGGTATTGGAATTAATGCTTGAGATGTAGTTGATCCAGGATTCACGTTGGCTTTTGCGTCGCACTCTTCTAGCTTCAGCCTTTGCTTTTTTATATGCCATATAATTAATATTATTTGGGTACCTCCGAAATAGACCCCAAGCCTTCTGTTTTTTCTGTGCATTTTGGCAATCACTGTACCCCCATCACTTTCTATGTTTATGTTTAGATGAAGTTTTTGGAATGCTAGAATCTGCAGCATTGATAATACATTGAGTTATATTATCAAGTGCATTGTCAATATTCCCCCGTATCATGCCAGTTGTGATGTTTGCAAGTGCTGTAAATGTTGGCCTGTTGGCTCTGCCATATAAATAACGATTAGTAGAATTGTAACAATCCCTATCAGGAGTAGTCAGTGTAATAAAAGTCGGAAAGTGGTCACTGCCGTGCAGGTCATTAGAGACCCAGAAATTCCAGAATGAATAGAGTATTGGGGAGCAAATTGTAAGGTCTATTGCATGGAAAGTACGGGTTGGCTCATGAAAATAAGTGTGATCACCATTATTGTGCAGGCATAAGCCGTTGTCAGAAATAAATTTTTCATTGATATCACCACGTTGGTTAGAGTCACGGTTGCCCCAGAGATGGCTGTGTGCATTAAAATCTCCAACAAGGATATATAGAGTTGGAAGTTGGAGAAGTAGATTATTCAGATGTGCTGACTGAATAGTTTGGTTTGGAGGTAAATAAATGGTACATATTGTTACGAGTTGTTTAATATGTACACAAGCTGCAATAGCTTGTAAGTTTGAATTTAAAGAAAGATAAGAATTTGGTAAATTATTAGAGATGAAAAGAGCCACTCCACCAGTGGCCCTTCCATTAACTGTAAAATCTTTTCTGTATGTAGTATAGTTATGTAATTTTGCTTTGTGATTGGGCTTTAGATGGGTTTCTTGTAGGTCTAAGCATAATGGTTGATGGTCAGAGAGAATATTACGGATTTCAGCATGTTTATTATGATAACCACGGCAGTTCCACGAGATAATATTAGTCATGATGGATTTTTTAGATAGATAAATCTGCGTCATTTTGTTCGGAGGAGGTAGACATATCTCCTTCATCGTTCAATTCAGCATCCGAATCTGGATGAAGCTCTACAACGTCTTCATCATGCATATGCCTCTTACCTTTATTATTTTTATTTGGACAAGTTTCTTTTTTGGTTGGTTTAATTTTCTTTTTCTTATTAGCTGGGTTCCCAGATGATACAGTGGATTTAATTGTTGATAAGCCATATTTTTCTGAATCAGATCTGCGATGTTGTTTTATAGGTGTTTTAGTGGTATTTTGAGAGAGCTTTTATGGATTGGAGTTTTAGGAAAAAGGGATTGTGATGACTTTGAAGAGATATTTTGTGGTGAATTAGGAGGAAGAGAATTTACTGATTTAGAAGAAACAGATTGTGTTGATTTAGTTGTAGTAGCAGAATTAGTAAACAGGTTTTCTTTTTGCTTTGATAAGACACTTATTTCTGTAATAGATTCAGTTTGAGTTGCTATATTTTTATAAGTTTTACAAACAGTTTTTGATATGGCAGCAGCATATGATACTCCAATTTTGTGTGTCCTGGATTCAACTATTTTTCTGGCTTAAGGGTATGAAATGTTTTCTTTTGTGCGTATTGTCTGTATTTCTTTTTCTTTTTCCATTGCTCGCAAGATTTAGAGTAGGATTGGTGCTCTTTTGTACAATTTATGCAGTGAGCCGGAGCGTTACAGTCAGCACTTTCGTGACCATCTGTACCACACCGACCACAGGTGATTTTACCACAACATGCTGTTTTAGAATGCCCAAAACGTTGGCACTTAAAACAGCGCAGGGGGTTTGGGATGTAAGGTCTAACAAAAGATTATAAATAACCAGCTTTTATTGACTTAGGTAAATTGGGTGTATTAAATGTGAGGATTATATGCTTTGTAGGAATTTGTATTTGATTAGGTGGTATTTGTTCATCACGACGGTAGATTTTTATTCTTTTTGCTTCAATGACATTTTGTTCTTTCAGGATTATCAACTATTTCCTGTTCAGTAACATGCAGAAGATCCGATTCAGAAATTACTCCTGGAGAGTTCTGTGCGGAGATATGCTGACTGCGATGTTTGAAAAATGAATACGATTTATTAAATTAGATGCCTGAGTACTATTGCTTACTTCAATTAAACGATCGCCTGACCTTAATTTTTTTACTGTCTTGGGTTCATCAATCAAACATTGGATTGCTTTATTAAGAAGGGAGATGTCTGATCAAAGCTCCCTTCTTGGCGTTTCACAATGAAAAATCTTTCATCAGTTTTAGCAGCATTAAATTTGGCATAGTTGCATTCAATAATGGAAGCAAAAACTTCAACTCTCTCACCCCATGAAGTACTTTGGCCCTGATTATCTACTTTTGAGCCAGAGTTCAATGAATCACTCCCTTTATTTGCTTGTGGGGCTTCCACTTCGCATATCATATTTCCATCAGTTGTAGTCATAGTTAAGAGTTTGTTTTTTTCCACGCCAGGCCTGGTCATCGACCCTTTTCTTTTCCTTACTTTAGGCGCAAGTCTCAAAAGGGTGAAAACTATTCCCAACAAACTTCCACGTTTTTCGAACGTTGGATTAAACTCGATAGCATTTCCTAATATCTAGTTCTTTCACATTGGAATCAGGTAGTCAGTAGGTAAGCCTTTACAGCTCTGTCCAACCTACAACACCTTCCACCGAAAGGCACCAGTCTCCCGGTGTTGGTCCTAACACCAATGGTCCGTTGGTCCTAGCCACCATACAATGTATGGCATCCTCCGATCACGGAAACTGAATTCGGAAAATACCCTTCACGCTGGGACTCAAGATCAGCCTAAAAAGGTAGAACAGAGTCGAAGAGATTAAAAAACATCAGCACCCAGAGTGTCACGTGAAAATAAAAAAAAAAATCCACTATTGAATTAAAAAGAAATGCGAGAGAATACTTAAAGATTGAAAAAGACAAAAAATACACTGTTTCTAATTTTTTTTTCTTTTTTTAACAAAAGAACGAAAACAACATTAGTAGAACAAAGAAAACAACAAAGTTAGTAAAACAATCAAACATGAATAAGAACAAAGAGGTATAACAAACTGAAAAGAGAAGATTAAAAAGTGAAACAAAGAAAAAAGAATAGACAACTAAAAAGAGAAGAAAACAGAAAAGGAGAAAGATCGTTCGGGAATGCGGGATCGCGAAACCCGTAAATACCTAAAGAAATACCGGGTGGTTATAAAATAAGTATCTATCTGGAGCTGTCTGTAGCTTGAATGAATAATCTGAATGAAACTAAAATCGGTGCACTTGCTATTCCATAAGGAAGAAGAATGAAACAATGAAAATAAATAATTACAATAATCACCGACAGATTGCACTTTTGAGTGTGAAATGTAATGTGTAATATTGTGTACCGTGGAGGTGTTGCAAACCTCAATGCCTTTACCACATAGGAGTTACATTCAGCAGTTGAACACTTCTTGCACCGCCTGGATTGTGTACTCCAGCACAATGGCCATGTAAACCTGAACGGCACCGTCATGCGAAAGCGTAACCACATTCACTGTGCCATTTTCGAATAAATTTGGCAAGCCATCTGGTTTGCCGCCTTAATTCTTTGTTCTTGTAATACACATTACATTTCACACTCGGTAGCGCCATCTGTCTGTGATTATTGCAATTATTCTTTTATCATTATTCAATTCTTCTTCCGCTTTCCCGAATAGTAAGTGTACCGATTTTGGTTTCATCCGTGTTATTCCTTCGAGCGACAGACAGCTCCAAATAGAGATACTTATATTATAATCACCCTGTATTTCTTTATAAATTAATTAGAAATAAAATTGTGATTTTTTTTGTGTGTGTGTTTCTATTAAAGATTAACACTTCACTTCAATAAATCTTGATTTTGCCCTCTATTGGTAAATGTTCAAGAGCAAAAATATTTTATTATTAGTTTTTAAAAACTAAATGATTTCAGAAGAAATCTGTATACATTTGAAATTTGAGGCTCCTGAACTACAGTTGATTAAATATTCAATAGAGTGAAAATGAAACCGAAGTAGCCGTAATTCATTAAAATATGAATAACAAGCTGAAAAAAAATCATCCATTTTGTTATTAAATTTTTACTGTCTTTGCGGTCAAGAAGATAGATTGTGGTGTTGTCCCCCTGGCACCCTGCGGTGTAGGAAGCTCCTGCAACAGCCAGAGCTGTTGATTGTTAAAAAAGGGATAACTGGGCTTTCTTTGGTGATCTTGTGAGTTCAACTATTTTACTAACCAGGAAACCACGACATTAGTATAATAAAAAGAAAAAAAATCTAAATAAGCAGCAACTGAAAGATCATAGTGATACATGTGTTTTTTAGGCATAAATCAATTGGCCTCGTCTCCCCATTATCGAGATATAAAAAGAATTATCTATTAGATTTAATTAGGATAGAAGGAGGAGTCGTAAAACTAAAAAATGCCTGTTATGCCGGTATACGCTACCGAAGGCAGCGAGGCCCCCCAATTCTAGGTTAGTTTAGATAGATTTTAGTCTAAAAATATAAAATCATACAAATTTGAGGGCGTACACTGCCGAAGGGAGTAGGACCCCCACCATTAGTTTAGTTTGGAAAGATTTATCTAAAAATATAAAATCAATGCAGACCAGAGCGCGTGTAGCACTCTCGGTGTACGCTGACGAAGGCAGTTGGGCCCCAACTCTATGTTCGGTTGGATAGATTTTTTTAAACTATAAAAACCTTTAAATCTAAACTAGTGTCGTCTAGACCACAAGTTTCAAGCCCTAGCTCAAAATCTTTATCATTTTAACCCTCATCTGGTGGTGTACCATTTAGTCCTAACGTATTTGGTCTACTCCTAATTTCTTCAATTGTCATATTAAAAATATTTAGTATATAATTTTCGAAAAGTCAAATGAAGGCTTATTGTATACGAAAATTTTTTGGCGTGGTATCCCGCAGTTGTTGCAAAATGGCTTCAAATTAGCTTTATTTTGGTAGATACGTTGGCGAGATACTCTGAATTAGCTGTATAGTTTGATTATATTTGGTCCATTCATTCGAAAATGTAGAACATTCTTTTACGTCAATGCTTTTCTGTGGAAAATCGTGCATTTAAAATTTTATTATTTATTGAAAAAATAATGGTGCATTTAGATAATTTATTAAATTATGGATGCTAAAATTTTCCAATAGGAGTCTTAAATTGCCAATTATTTTGAAGATATGTCAAAACCTATGTCAGAAATTCCAAGAATTTGCATTTTTAGGATGGAATTGTGGGCATGCGTTCGAAAGATATGAAAGATAAATTTTTCCCATTTTATACTTTTGTTGTCATAAGTAATTTTCCTAGCAACTGTTTCATAACGTGTCAAGGAAAGAAAATTAAAATGTTTCATAGATTTTTTATTTTCCGGACTACGTAAGATTTGCAAGAAAAAGGTTTAAATGAAATATAAAATACAAGCCGAATCATAAATTTGTGAAATCTTAAATTCATAAGTAAAGTAGTAAATGCTCTGAAATTTTTTTTTAACGCGAATATGATCACAGGAACGCTAGATCCGCCCCCCCCCTACATTTATATGATTCCAAAAGTAACCGAAAGAGGGCACTCACACGTCATACAGAAACGTTTTATACAAATCGGGCTAACACTTCGTGGACGATTCTCCTAACTCAGTTTCCTCAAAATTTCGTACTAAATTCAATATCCCATTCAATGAAATAGATCAGTTACAGTTAACCGTTAACTAATCCGTTTACAGCCAGGTGTTGTATTGCTAGCCTGATTGGAATAAAACGTCTCAGTATGACGTGTGAGCGCCCTCTTTCGGTTACTTTTGGAATCATAATTTTTTTCCATGCATAAAAAGAAATATCCCTCTGATCATATTCTTGCAAACCGAATTTTTTTCAGAGCATTCTTCTTTCATTAAGAATTTAAATTTGAACGAATTTATGACGCACCCAGTAGTTATTTCTGAAGCGAGAAACCTCCCTTCCTGAAGAGTTGTACAAATGTTATTTTGAAGAATTCGAACAATAAGCAGTTAAAAGAGCATAGTAACATGGGATAATGTTTAACATAAGTTTTAAAAAGTTATATTTTCTGCAATTTGTAACAATGCTCTGGATTCATGTTTAAAAATATTTTTAACTAGAAAGCTGGATTTAATTGTCTGATCACATGCATCATAAGCAGAAATTTTTTTTGATCACAATGAATCTGAATGAGAGCTGTAAAACAAGGAACATGTAATTGAAATATGCTAGCTGATTTAAGATAAACAATTTGATTATGGCTGTTCCTGAAAATTCACTTGAGGTAGACAAATAATGTCCCCCTCCCCAAATAAATTAACAAGATTCAATGTATAGAAACCATTTTATTATAAAAATTTCAATAGAAACATTACATGGGTAATATGATTACAATAAGGATAACAAACTCATCACAAATAATTTAGTGATCAGTTTAGCATTTTTAATATAACTTAACTAGAACATTACATGGGTAATATGATTACAATAAGGATAACAAACTCATCACAAATAATTTAGTGATCAGTTTAGCATTTTTAATATAACTTAACTAGAACATTCCATAGGTAGTCAAAATTAGAATAACCACGGTATAGCACATCACATGAAAAAAATATTTATCAATTTTACAATTTAATTTGAACATAAAATAAGCAGTAAAATTGCATACTTTTAGCAACCAATTTGAAAATAAAAATCTCATTGCTTTATTACAATAAATGCATAAGATTTGAAACGGTTCATTTCGAAAATAAGACTTTCCCGACGCAAAATTAACGAAATAGAGGTTCCAGTTCTTAGTGTTTTAAATCGTAAAAGCTCTTTCAATTATTCACTGGGGTGAATAATTTCTCAGCCTAGACAATTTTGAACTGTACTTTCAATTTACACATTTTCGGTATTTATGCCTTCAAGTATTCCCGATTTTTAAAGGTTTCATGCTACATTTTGCTGTGAATACATTCTGATACATTCAGTGGATTCTGCAGTTCATTGAGTTTTATTTTCTTAATTATTCCAACTTTAAACGCGATTTTCTAGAAACCACTTTTTACAACATGGGCAGCATAACGTTAAAAATTTAACAAATTTGCGCTCATCTGCGCATAATTAAATTGTCTAAGGGCCATCAAGCCATTTTTTGAAAATTTATTTTTCCCAATAAGTTTAAAGAGGTCAAAATAAAGTTTAAAAAAAGGTAAAAATTTTAGAAGAAAAATTGAATTTTCAAAATAGCGCAATTTTTCAAAAAATTTTTAATTTGAGCCGACAGCCCTTTACTTAACAAGAAACATTTTGATAAATTTTGTTTCTACAGGAAGTTAGGATGCTGTGCATAGAGTCCGGATATTTTCGTAGCAGGTTTCCGACATAATGTGACAAAGTTTAACAAAAAAAATAAGTTCTTGAAGCAAAAAACATTGAATTAGTTTAATTTTAACCCCCCCCCCCCCACACACACACTAAAAAAAGTCAATTTTACGCCGCCGAGAACGCATTAAAAAACCTTGCACAGTCATGACCAGACCGCACCGATTTCGAACCTGTGTACATCGGCCAGAACTCCCGATTTTCTGGCCAGTACGCTAACCACTGTAGTTGAGCAAGCCCCGGGAGGAGGAAAGAGGTTTTAAATACTTATTCTAAAATTTAACACATTCAACTATTAGTTGTACAGATCCAGTTATGTAACAGGAAATTAATATATTAATAGTATTTTTATATCGGAATCATGCTTTGCATAAAATAACTCCTTCCAATTTTTTTATAACATGGAAAAGTCGCCTATAATGACCACCTTTAAGAAAATTAAAACCACGTTTAAATTATATGCTAAATTTTAAAAATATGCATGTTTAACTTTTTAGGTGAATTTTGAAATACATGAAATACGTTTGCAGGTGTTAAAAATCACTTAAAATAATGAGAAGAGAATTAAAAAAAAAAAGGTAAATATTGGCATAGTCAACCAATTCCTTCATAGAACCTATATTTTATGCGAATTCGGTTTCGGTTCTGGTAGCGCCGCTTTATATGAAGTGGAATATTAAATGCAACTGAATTGCTTTCGGTTTTGAATGATCATTAGCATGTCTTTAAAACTGATCTGTAAATAAAAAGGCAAGTCATCAAAGGTGGAAATTTAACACCCAAAACGTCTGGCATCCCTTATTTAAGTGTTTTCTGGAAAGGGAGATCTCCCGGCTAAATTTGACGAGGACCCCCACAAAGATCGAAAGGTGTCCTTGTAAAATTTAGCCAGGATATCTTCCTTTCCAGCAAAGATCAAAATTGTGGGTAACATTCAAGCCTTGTCAGTTATATTTCTGATGCCTCGTCAGTACATTTCGTCTATGTAGACATTTGAGACACAGCCTACCGTTACAATTAGCCAGAAGAATTAGTAAAATTGGTTATTTCTGTATTATCCCGTCGACCACTTTTCATAACAAAAAACTATCGCAAAACTTTAAACGCCAAATAAACGGGCGAACGTTGCCATTGGAATATCAAAATAAAATATAAGAATTTAAGGACACAATTGTTATTTTAATGAATGAAATAACTTATAAATCAGTGAAACCTAATGAAAAATACACGCAAATGTCGAATTAAAAACCACTTGATGACGTAACAAACACGTATAATGCTTCTGACATCAAGTAAATGGGACTGCATTTTTGGCGTTTCATCTTACAGTTTGACGGTAGTTTTTTGTTATGAAAAGTGGTCGATGGGATAATAGAGAAGTACCTAAAAATATCAATTCCAAATATTTAATTTTAGTTTATTGATCTAAAATATGTTGATTATGTGATACAATAACGGCTCAACCATCAGGAAAAAATTTGAAAGAGTAAATTTTTCAAAAATTGAGTTGTTTAAATCCATATTGGAATATATTGTCCATTACCCTTTATTTCTAACATTTCCATTATATTTTAATAATTTCTGTTGTCAATCCCTTTTCTAGGCTCATACAAAACTCAATAACTTATCATTCGAAAATGTTTATGAATCTTCTGACACGTACTCTTATTTCGTTTAAAAAACGCTCGATCCAAAACTGCAGTTACTTAAGAAACTAATCAGCATTGTTTACATAAATGCAAAGAGTTCTCAAATCAACGTTACCACAGAAATAAAGATGCCGTATTCTATTGCGTTCAACAAATGTAATTAATAGTACAAAGGAGATAAATTGTGAAGTTTCCACACGGTTTATATTTAGGATTAAAGAACTCCAAATTTAAATCATTTAAAATATGCATTGATTGACGCAGTAGTAGTCTGAAAGGTATGCTTTATTATTAAATCAAATATGAAAAAAGGTATTGGAAATTTTTGTCCAGCGTTTAGCCGGAAGCGGATGACGCATGCTCTAATGGTTATTTTTTTTTCTGGCTCGTTATGTACGACATTGTTTATAGATTTGTACCAACTTTAATGGAATAAATTAGACTACTCTGGCTTCTGCAATATTGTTTGGAGGATTTGGTTGTGTAGTCACTTTCAAAAATGTTCATTGCCGAGACTGCTTAGGATGATACAGCCGACAGAACTGTTAAAAAATGTACGTTTGTTCATGAAAGAAAGACGCACGAATCAGACTTTTACGTGCTAATTTTTAAATAGTCGGGAAAATTGTATGTTGTGCATCAAGACTTATTGCAAAAAATTCAAGAGCCGTAATCCGATAGCAAATTCTGAAGAGGCTATAAAATCTTTTGGCGGGGCCAATTCATATCCTTTTCTCCCATTAAGCTGCCCGCCTACGTACGGAGCAATTTTACCAAAAAAAGCTATTTAATTATTTTTTTTAACTTTATTATTAAGATTATCATTAGAAACAGAAAACAAGAAATATTTCATTCATTCATAAAATTTTGATAAATGAATTTGAAATTTAGCCCAATACTCAAAACTCTCTACAGAAAATTCTACTGTATGTATATTAATTTCCTTTTACACTTCATATTTATGACGTTGATCAAGACAATGAACTAAAATTTAAGATATATTAAATATTTCAAAACTTCTAGCATATCGCACCTGATTAATAAAATTCATCGATGTCATTCCACGAAAATACCCATAAATAAGATATTCTATAATTAAATCTTTAGTTCATTGCTTTCACTATAGTGTAAACCACGGAGGAAGATACATGTAAAAATATAATGAAGAACTATAATAGCAATAAATCAAACTCGCCTACAAACACTAGTGCAGTTTCATCGTACTTATCCACTGAATTGGTTGCAGTTGAAAACTTGAACCATGCACCCTCAAAAGGCGATAAAGGACTATGTGGTGCTCATACAACTATTGCAAGAAACTCTCTGATCACATGTGTATCTCATAATAGTGAAACAAGCTCTATAGTTGCTCGCACGTCTGTACCCGGAAAAGCGGTTGCATATACAACAGTCATCAAACAATGTATACACTACTAGTATATACACATTTCCTATTTGCTCTTCACACAACCTCTACAGCAGCAACACACATCACCCCTTGTGTTAACAATAAACTCTCGCCCAATTCAGAGTTCATTCGCCTAGTGCGCTATGTCGAGGATAATTTCAACTGTCCTACAGATGTTGGGAATCAGCAATCTGACGACGACGCTCTCCTGCTCACATAATCGCCTGATCCCCTATTAGACGACAGCTCAACACGTCCTCCACCAATTGAATGTGATATTATAACAGTTAAACATTACCACTTCCAATATTCCCAGTATGGAAGACATGCTTGCTGCACGGCCAAGCACATAACTGTCCATACGTCCCGGTAACTATGAACAAAGAACCCACTTCTAAATATGCTAAGAGAAAAGCTCACAATAAAGGCTACAATCCTGCGATTAACATTGGTAATGACGGGAACTCATTTGCTTCATTGACACAGTAGAAAACACTAACGTCGCCGATGAAATTGTAGAAAATGAACCCTCTTTCAGAGTGGATGACTCGCAAATCTTAAGAGTCAACAATTCTGCACCCATCAATGACGCCCAAAATAACACAGAACATACAAAATAATGAAGCTGCCAACTGCCTAGCGGAAACCTGCCGTGATGGCAACACAATACACATGGTGTTTCCCTGGGCGACTCCCTAAAATGTGCCGAACCCACCTGTGGCAGTGTGTCATACAACAGTGGTACAGCATGAGACAAATACTGGTGCAGCATCTCCGATTATCCTTCACTCAACAAGGAAGTTATAGAAATTATCAAATGGTACAAGCTCTGTAGGTGTATATTGGGGCACAATCATCCCAAACATTCTTGTTTCAGAACCACACCAATAACAATATCAATGTGGTTGCTGTGCAAGATCTTTCCCAAACGTGGTTGGTCTACGTAACCATGAAAAAGCAGCACATAACCAACACAATGTCCCTCTCCTCCATCACCAAGAGCTCGTCACCGCAGACATAGAATTAATGACCAAGAAAACATCCTGAATACAAATGATAACTTACAAGCATCATACAACACTACTGTAATCAACCTAATAATGTGAGCACCCAATCACAAGAATTATTCCAATCGCAGTCACCAGTAGTTGACACAAGACTCAACCGATCTTGATACGCAACAACCTAGATCCTTTCTCCTAATGAAGATAACGCGGGGGTATTGCCCTGCTAAACTGACAAGAATTTGACAATGATGGCTGCGATCAGGAATCTCGAGAGCCGATCCCAATCCAGATGACACCGCACCATCAGATAGCTTCCATCCACGCTTCAGGGAGCTGCTCGACTCCTTCAACATTGAAAGGTGGGAAGAATTTGAAGCCACCGTTGAAGAGTTTATTGAATTTGCACACGACCATGGACAGATTAAACGTGACGCGCCAAAAGGATCCGACCGCAGCCCAATTGATACGAACGACCCAAGTGCCATGCAGCGCCTCTACAGGCGCAATAGGAAGGGTGCCCTCCGTGTTATTACAGAAGACAACAGCAGCTGCAATGTCCCGCGTGAGCAACTCGTAGATAACTTCTTCAAAGACGCAGCACCTCCAATTTATCTTTCAATCTATGATGACAGCTCCCATGCGAATCTACTCCAGACACGCACCCACTCTCTGCAGCAGAAATCAAGTATAAAATCAAAAGCTTCGACAACACCGCACCCGGCCCAGACCACCTTGCAAGCACTGGTTGGGCTTTGACTCCGAAGACAAGGCCCTCGCTGCCATATATAACATCTGCTTAAAGGCCAGGAAGATCCCTCCTTTTGGAAGGAGTCAACTATTATCCTCAAGGGTGTTCTCCAAACAACTTAAGACCCATAGCATTATGGCCTACCATTTATAAGATCTACTCAGGCCTCCAAGACCAGGCTATTAAAGACTGGATCGAGAGGAACAGCATCCTGAGCCCAGCTCAAAAAGGATTTCGTCCGTTCGACGGATGTTTCGAACACTATCATCAAGAAGTGCTTCAGAAGGGCAAGAGTAGATCACACCCCATTATCCCAACAGATGTTATTAATGCTAATGCATTTGGCTGCGTATTGCACGAAGCTATCAGACCAACTGTAGTAGCACAAGGCATCGGCAATTGGTACGGAGACTTAGTCGGTGGCATGTATAGCGGGGCCTCTACATGTCTGCTCCCCGATTAAGGTTTCTGACCTCATTGAAATTAAAATTAGCGTCAAACAGAGAGATCTGTTAAGTGGTGTTTCGTTAAACCTCTACACAAACCATTGTTCGAAGCATACCAGGAAACGCCAACTAATACCTCGTCGTTGCCATTGCCGATTACTACTACTACTTGATCAGTGAATCCGGAATACTAACAAACTCCGACAGATACTCTGCGAGCTCGCTGGTAACTTGGGACTCCGCTTGAACCCACAAAAGTGTTACACACTCCAACTTCCAGGAGGACGAATACAAGCTGTACCCACCCCATTCTACGTCTACGGTGAAGATGTACCAATTCTCAGTAGCCATGAAACTGCCCCTTTCGTCGGGAAACCTATTGGCTTGTTCCAGGACAAGTCGGATGTCACGGAATTCCACAACACAGCCAATCAAATAATTGACTCCACACTCGCGCCATGGCACAAAATTGACGCTTTAAAATCATTTTTCTATGCGGTGTTGCGCTACAAGATGCGGTTGGGGCAAATTCTTAAAACGCCATGGAACAAGCTAGACCACGAACAATGCGCAAGGCTCAAAGAAGTCCACCTGCCAGAAAGTGCATCGAGAATCTATGGTCACCAGAAAAATGGTCTAATTGGCGTCCCTCTTGCGGGCGAAGATTCCGACATCACCCACATAGACGGGGCCTTCAAGCTCCTAAACTCACCAGACGACATTGTGCACAATTGTGCCTGGGCCGAGCTGCGACAGACAGTCATCAACTCTACCAAACTAGAGCCTCTCACTCTAAGATTATTCGGGTTATTTTTCCAACTATCAAATAAAATCTCCCATTGTTCCATTGTCAAAATGGCGTCAGGTAGACCAAGGGTTAAATGGACTATTCATGAGGATTATTCCATATCACTCATCCATGCAGAAAAAGCTATAAACCTCACGAAAAGAGTTTTAAAATATTAAGAAATGCAATCAAATCAGAGCGAACCGAACAGTTCAAATCTCTCAGAAACCAAGAAAAAAACTGCACACTCATTCTCTAAGGCGAAGTTATCCTCTCACTTCAACAAGACGGGGGATTACCTTCGATTCACCGATTGGAGGTTTATCCGTCCTGCCCGCTTAAACCTGTTAAAACTCAACGGCTCTGCACCACGCAGTAATGATCCAGATGTGATAAGATCATGAGGCTGAAAGGTGCCGCAAGTGTGGTAGACACAGAGAGACACTGCCACGTCGTCAATCATCGCATGCATTATATGCAAGATATTTGCCGTCATAACAAATAGTTGACAGAATCTGTAAAGCCGCCGGTAATAGGTGGCGCATCTGGAAAAAGAACCAGCCGATCGGCCATGACGGGCTTCGGTCAGACATCCTATTAAAAGGCTGATGCAATGATTGTCAACGTGACTTTTCCCTTCGAAAATGGGCCAGATGCCTTTGAAAGGACCCGCCACGAGAAGTTTTTAAAGTACGAAAATCTTATGAATGAAATATGATATCATGGCGCAGGTTTAACAGAGTCCCAATTGAGCCAATCGTTGTCGGTTCCCTTGGGTCTTGGGACCCACGCAACGACTGAAGAGACTTTCCAACAAAATATACAGTCGACTTATACGTAAACTCATTGTTGCTGACAATGTCCGTGCTTCAAGGAACATTTTCTACAACCATGCCTCAGTTCATCTACAAGTTATGTTCGTGGCAGATTTGGTGCAGGACATATGGCACCCTCCAACAACGATGATGCACCCGCGCTGCCCTCTCGCCTCTTGCTGTTGACTCCCCACATCAGTCAAATTCACCTGTCAATTCGTCCCAGGAGACTCTTCGTACAGTTCTCGTGTGCCCTGTGACATCTAGACTTGCATTAGACCCCGGTCCTGCTGCTTCCGTTACCTCCGGTACACATGAAGTTATTGACATCCCTCCAACGACATTGTTCAGTCCTTTGTCTCCCATTCTGCTACCTCAACCATTTTTGCCTTGGCTCAACGGAAGGTTCTTGCCTGATCACCAACTTCCGAGCCAGATTCTGCTTATGAGACTAGTCTCTGACACTCAGATAACCTTCACCGTTTCCAGAATTCGAAAACTACCATCCGGTAACCATCGGTCACTCCAAGGGTCGCACCCCCATCGACCTTACTAAACCAAGGTCACACCTAATTCAGGACGTATGGAACAACTACCACTGTTTCCTGACCGTACGGTCATATCCACTCCAAACGGCGGAACTTGCTTCCGTACGTCAGCGTCCCCACCTTCCACTACTGATGAGATTGAAGTTCCTGACTCGCAGCCAACCAAGCAACTTCCACTCTTTGTCTCCAGCTCCAACTCAACAGGCCTCAGAAGACTTGGCGGCCTCTGAAGCAACCCTTGACTTCGTCCGGACTCGCAAGATGTCCTTGAATCATCCTCCGCGTTGCGCACTTTCACCAAGTGCCTGCCTTCCACTCCCAACATCAGCTCTCGTCCACTGTTCCTGTGACATCCACTGTTGCTTCTCCGTACCTCCTTATGTCTTCGTACCTCACTGCTGCTCCACCATTCCAGACTAAATTCTTCCGATGTATCTTGCCTGCTGTTCCTTCCAAGCCCTCACCTGGCTCACATGAGCCCCCTTCTCTTCTCTTTTCAGGTTCTTGCCCCGTGAACGCTTGCTGCTCCCTCCCTGTGGCCCAGCACTCAGTCTTCCTCAGCTCCTGCCTGTGCAACTTCTAGTCATCTGTGTCCTCTGATCCAACAACGACATCCTTCCTCCAGGTGACCTTTCAGGCTCCATCTGCCGGCTCCGATACATCTGCTCTTGCATTCACCTCCAACCTTGTTCCAGTCCCCCCCCCCCTTATTGCTTCTCCGGTGACTCCTAGCCTTGCGTCTCCTATCACCTGTGCACAATCTCTCACAATGTCTTCTAGCTCCTTTGTACAGTCAGAACCCTTGTTCGCTCCTGAACGCTTTGTTCCTGCCACATCTGCCTCCATGCCATCGTACTCTCATTCTTCAACTACTCGGCCACGCACATTCTCATCTGATGCTGCACTCTTCTGCAGCTGTGAACTCTTCCTTGGTTCCAGCCAGCCGTGTACGCTTCAACTTTGAGCCTGCCGACTCATCTGATGTTCCTGCCATCTTCCGTCTCCAACAACTCAATACCAAAAACCTGTTTCCAACTCCTCTGAGCGTTATGTGTGCCCCGGCGCAAGGCACGCTAAGCTAAAGAACCCCTCTTCAGTCTTATCTGCACCACCGCGCCCCTGCATTCAACAAGAAATGGTTATTCACCGTACGGAAAAGAATGAGCACTCCCAAGAATTCCAGGAAAAGATCTCAGCACCAACAATTGCTTGGACTCTTCTGGAACTTCAACACAACCTACAACATGAAAGCCCACATCAAATGGACTAAAATGCTCCAACGCACCACTCACAATGAACTTTATGTAACCTGAATGAATTGTTCAATTCAAAATGTAAATATCCAAGAAGACTCAATTGCCAATGTATATTAGCTAAACAGAAATCCCAATTCTTGCAATCTTCTGCAAAAGTCTAACCTTATTAGCTTAGACCCAATAAAACTCTCCGTATCTTCCTCCGTGGTGTTAACAACGTGCAATTTAAGTTTGTGATATTCCTATTACTTTTGGAGAAATTGTTTTGCGTATGAAATTCACCGAAAATTACATATCCCAAAAATGTATTTAAAGTTTAGATTTATGTTTTACTACAAGAATTTACAGTAATATGAAACAACTTCACTGTTTTTATATGCCATAATTTTCAAGAACAGAGTTTTTATTTCTAGTAGGCTATATTTCTTTTAGCGAAAATTTTCCAAACATACGGAGATTTAAAGTAGTATTTCAGGCCCTTTACACATTACTTCCGGTTAGATTGACGGCTGTTCAGCAGTTTAAAAACTGCTATTACTCCGGTTCTGTTTATCGTATAATAAAAATAATTTTGGAAACGTAAAGTTGGGCTTTACTAAAACTTAATAATATTTTTTTAATGACTATTTTGGTCGAAACTGCTTTTTAAACTATTCTCCAGAATAAATTTAGAAGTGGAGAACAAGTGCTCCTGCCTAATCAGTGATTCAACATAAGAGAAATTTCCAAAAATCGAAATAAGTTATTACATGCACAATGTTATTTACATGTTAAAATTAAAAATGCCTATATTCATTGAAGACTTGGGAATCGTAACATAACAGGCAATTAAAATAATTTAGACCTCTAATCTTATTGGATGATATGGGTTTCACCATAGAGTACTGAATACCATTTGAAGACAGAAGTCTATAGTTATGGCAGTTGAATATTTAAAATACCTTTATCATGAATAATAAAACAGCGTACCTAAAAAGTTCCCAATTTAATCGTTTATGTATTGATATTTTAAAAGTTTTCAAGGTGTTTGCAATAAAGCTAATATCTTCAAATGCATCAGATATACTATAGTAAAAGAGCTAAAGGAGGCTCAAGAGAAAAATACGGAGGGCTCAGCCCACCCTGCCAACACCTACTTTATACAAAGCCATCAAGCGACATTACCTGACCTCTCTGACGTCACGAACAGTAGACCGACCACTGAACTGGTTTTCTAATCCCCACAGCAGCGTCCATCGTCTGTCATAAGGAATAAATTTAACTCTGCGTGTTTTCAAGCGCTATTTACATCATTATGGATAATTCCAAATTGGATATTTCAATTTATTTATAATAAGATAAGTGCTTTATCTTTATAAATCAAATATGTGTACGCATTTACTTATTTATATTGCTTCTAATACTTTGCCTGCTTTTGATATACTGAATATAAGCTATAACTTGCCACGTATTTGGAAAACGAGTGCTTTGTAATGTGTTTTTCAATGATTATACATATAAAAAAACAACAACTATTGCTCTGGATTTGGAATGCATTTAAGCTCAAGAATTATTTCGGCAAATTTGTTTAAGTATGTTAAAGAATACATTCCAAGAATAGTCAAGTACGTGTTGACCCTTCCCAATCTGGTAACGGCGCACAGTTGAGTATTTGACGCAAAATCCTGGCCAAAATCAATTTCTATTTTTAAGTTAAAACCATTGTTGACTTACTGAGTGACCAAGATAAAAGAGGCCGGTATACAGAAGTACAAATACTAACTGACCCACCCGGCGTCATTGAAAAATATAACAGTGGAGTGAACTTTATAAAAAAAAAAAAACTAAATATTTATACTAAAAAAATAAAAAAAACTTAAAAAAATAAGAGCTAAATTTTCAAAGTATAAAAGTTACGTTTAAAAAAAAAATAAATGAAATAACTATTTTAGACCTTATTAGTACTCATTTTAGAACTTTAATAAATGAAGGTGCTCACTCAAAAAATATTTTAAAATGTCATTAATTTATTGCATAAAACCGCTTATCACTAAGATAGTGTGAACATTTTAAGTATGGGATTCACATTCGCATAAAAGTAATGTTTTTATAAGTTGAATGCTTCAATTTAGTTTTAAATTGCAATGACTTAGTTTTAATTTCTTCCAGTAGATGGCGGATACTTGTAAAGAAATACTTGGCGGATACTTGTAAAGAAGTTAAATAAGAGTTAAAATTTCAAAAGTATAACAGTTACATTTAAAAAATGAAACTGTCAGGGAAAATGATTACACTTACTTTTAAAGAATGAAAAGGTCAGGGAAGTTCTTACGGCTGAACCTAAATGACATATCGGTAAAGATAGAGGCTTGATATATGGCAAATGCTAATGTGATGTATTTTATAAAACTTAATTCGGCTTCTTCACTTTCAAGCATTCGCAGAGATCTTTTACGGGCATTTCTAATGATATTTTAAAGCTCCATAATAGCAGCGAAAGGTAAATAAATCCGATTTGCCTCCGCCTAAATCCTGCCAAAGGACTAACCAATGAGATGAGTTTTATTCGGGCGTTGCCATTAATTAACAAATAATCACGATTTCTGTGCCACGTACGATAGCGTAATAGATTTTTATTTAAAAAAACTAGTAAAAACAGAATCTTACGAATAACACCTCCTGCTAACTATTGAATGTTCAGTATGTTATTCATAATATTCTGTATTTACTACTTCTAAATAAAAATTAGTAAGTATTTGTACTTCTGTATACCGGGCTCTTATCTTGGCCACTCTGTATTAGTAAAACACACTTAATGTTATACATATAAATATATGCATTTAAATAAATAAACAATACAATGTTTACTTAATTGTTTGCTGTTTATAAGAGGAAATTTGTTGATAGGTTTGTTGCATTTACTAGTAATGTTTAATTAAATGTGGTTAATTTTACTACACATAAATGTTTAATTTATAAAAACCAATGCATATAATACATATATTGCTTGTATTTAGTATTTACCTAAGTTGAGTCAATAGTACAGAGATGCTGAGTTGAGTGTTTTAATAGGTTTGCAGTCCTCCCAAAAAACAATGCTATTTAAATATGGTAACAATATGCGGAAATTTACTTTAAACTATGAACAATAGGATCATAATTCAAAAATGGTCTGACAAATCCCGATGGCTTTAAAATATTAGATAATATATTTCAATAAATTAGATCTAAAAAGGCTTAATATTAACCCATTTTCAATTTAAGGTTTTTTATTATATGAAAAGTAAAATTTAAAAATGCACCTGTATGTATACATTTAAAAACACAATAACAAAGCCGAAACCGCCACGTTTTCTCACAAATAAACTTTCACTTCAATTGAGGCAAGGAGCCGCCGAATATGACTCGTACTACTGAAATACACATAGATCGATGCATCGGTCAAATTGAGCAAATTTTAATTTCTGCCTTTTAGGCCAGGATTTTGCATCAAATACTCCAATGTGCGGCGACGAGAAATTCTGGCTACAATCCTTTACTGGAAATCTGAATTTGCGATTGGATGGATTAGTTCAATGACGCTAGGTCTCCACTGGGAAATTCTGCGCCAAAGCAAGCGGTGCTAATGGAGAGATTTAAAATCTAAAAACAAATTAGGTTGCCATAAAGTGGATGACAAAAATAGAACACAAGTATCTGGATGGGCAATTTTTGCTTCGAATAGAAGAGAAAACTGATGATACTGCTGAAGAATCTTTGTTGGAGAGAAAGAAGAAATTGGATTACGGATAAAAACCATTAAGAACAGTTATTCAAGGGAAGAAAAACCATGCATGAATTTAGAGTAGCGCATAAAATTATGCATTGCATCTATTTTTTTATATCAATTGAGTACAGTGCCGATTTATACAAGTTCAGTTTAATATTTATGCGTTCGTTATTTTAATTCGTTATAACTTTGAACGAGTTCATTAGAGTCCTTGGAGCCATGGTCTTCGTACCTCTAGTAAAAGCAATGTGGACCTTAGATTTACGACCGTAGCCGAAGTCCAGAACAATTGCACTAGAAAGAAATTAAATGGGTGCCAAGAAGAGCAAAAGATAAACCACTTTCGGCCAGAAATAAAGTATAAATATTAAAAATTTACGATATAGAAATAAAAAATGAAATAACCCTACAAAATGAAATTAAAAATAAGTCAAAAAAGGAGAATGCAGAACTATATTCAATTATAGAAAAAAGGCCAACGAAAGTACCCAGCCCTAGCAATTACTAGTTTAAGAAACAAGAGAATGAAGTTAAGGTTTAATAACTTGCGGGATGTGGAGGACACCACAAAGCCACCTATAGGCGGCTAAAAATAAAGTTCGACGTTTCACCAAAAAACTGGTGAAATAAGATCTTGGAGATAAGTTTCACCATTTTTATGGTGCTTTTGAAAATACCACTATATTGGTGAAATGAACTAATTTTGTGGTTAAAGGTTGAACCACAATTCAGGGTTTTTTTCTAATCAAATTTAACCCTAGAATGCTACCCATTCGTCTCCTGGACGAAGCTCATAACAAATAATTCTTCAGAAATTCTTCGGTACCAGTATTTTATTACAGAAAATCTGCTTTAAAAAAACGTCTTTTTTTTAAGCAGAGATTTTCTGTAATAAAATACTGGTACCGAAGAATTTCTGAAGAATTATTTGTTATGAGCTTCGTCCAGGAGACGAATGGGTAGCATTCTAGGGTTAATGGTGAAAGGTTGAACCACAATTTAGGACTTTTTCAAATCCAATTTAATGGTGGAATGTTTAACCAAAATCCAGGGTTTTATCTAATCCAATTTTATGGCAAGACTGAAAGTTATATATAACTTTCCGTTCATCATACTCAGAGATACAACAGTTCTAAATAATAATGAATGTAAGAAAGTTAATTTTTCGAATAGAGATTTATTTTAAGAAGGTCATTGTGAATGGTTTGATTCCTACAAGGAAACTGGCCTTTCTCGATACATTTAGAATTATATTCTGGACAACCTGAAAGTTTGAATTTGCAGCTCCATATCGGGGTACAGTGGAGTAGTAGGGGGGGGGGGGGTAAAGTATTGTTTTATATGAAAGCACAGGAGGTGCCAAGCTCCCACTAATCTTCCGTAATATATGGATTAATTTGACCCAGTTTAACGACGTTTCGAACCAGAAATTTTATTTGATGAATCTTCATCAATTTTATTTTTCAACGTTTAGTTCATTTAATTTCATTTCTTAAAATTAATTCTGGTGCAAAACGTCGCCTAGGTCAAATTAAACCTAGAGTCAAAGAAAACCTAGGTCAAATTAACGCACATATTACGGACGATTAGAGGGAGCTTTGCACTTCTGAAAGCAATTTGCCATACTCATCTCATCAATCATGAGTTGAACAAGATCATTCTTATCTCTAAAATTTACGGACGCTAAATTCAATGTGCTTGTGCCATGCGAGAGTGCAGTCTAGATAGCGCACACCCAGATATTTCACATCCCGACCTAAGTGCACTAATGAGCCATTTCAGTTCAGAGGCGATGGTAGAATAAGTTTCCTTGATAAAGATAGCAGATTAGAGTTAACTTTAATCCTCCATTCAAGAAAAAAAGTTTCAAGTAAATGTATGTGCGACTGAAGATGCGAGTGTAGTTGAACCATATCAGTGTAGCGTGCCATGATTGTAGTATCGTCCACATAAAATTCCAATAAAAAGTGTGGTGAACGTGGTATATCATGTATATAGATCTTTTATAGCCAGGGACCCAATTTAACCCTGTGACACTCTTGCATTAACAGGGCGTGGTGTGGAGATTTTATTGGCATAGTTTGCAATAAGTGTTCTGCGAAGGTACCAGAAAATAAACTGAACATAAGCAGTATGAATTTTAGGAATTCATAAATGGAGGCCATAGTGCCAAACGCCTTTGCGATATTAACGAGAAGGGCACCAACCATCTCAGAATTATCAAACCCATCATGAATTTACTCTACCATTCTAAAGTAATACGCAGTGGAATGTTTAGGCCTGAAGCCAAATTGTTCAGGAATGTCACTGTAGGACTATTAGAGGAGTCAAAAATTCTCACTTTACGCAGCACAGGAAGCGAACTCACGGGCCTTAACTCGTTGTCCTCTCAATGTTTCTTGATAGGAATTATAACAGCCTGCTTCCAGGCAGGAGTATACCAAAAATTGAAAATTGCATTTATCAAATTTGGAAGATAAGTAGCATATTTAATGGGCAAATTTTGATTGCTAAATTTATAATTCCATCAAGTCCGTGGCCTTTTCTATTATGAAAATGTTTGATCACTCCCATGACCGCCTCAGTAGTCTGATCGATAGCGCTACGGGCCAAAAATGTCTTAACACTATCAATGGTATTTGGGTTGGAAACGACATTAGGCGGTGTTAATTCATACTGATCAGCAATCGCCTCCATTTGTTCAATGTAAAGACCATGAATACCAGCTTCCGTTCTATGTGGTGGAATGAGAGCGAAAGGTTTTCTTACCCGTTATAGATAGTTCCATAAGGAGTTATCCATAGGGGTAAGGATATTAACATAATCGATCCACTATTTAAATCTCTTAATGATCGCCGTAAGACTTCATCTCGCTACAGATGCAAGATTCTGTAGATGCTTGCCACAGTCGTAAGTTTTATTTTTTATGTTTGATTTTAATAATTTCTATATAATTTTGAGGGGCATGGTGATATTTTGCAGCTTCCACAGAGTGAGATAGAGTAAATTGTCTGTTATTTAACTCTTCGACACCAGTTTTTCCCATGTAGCAATTCTGAGTTATTTAATTACTCAAAATTTGAGATTAGATAATGAAAAAAATTTCCGTACTAAAATATTGGTATTGAAATTTAAAAGTTTTATTCGGTTGTAGGTGATCTAGAAATAGAGAGCTGAGCGGATATGGGTTAAGGAAAAACTTTTTCATGCTGAACTTGTTTTTGTAAATTTAACTTAAATTTTTATAACTACAATTTTGTGTACACACTTATATGTACAAATAATGAAATTTAACGATTGTATTTTACGATTTAAAACTAAATTTAAATTGATTAAAATTGTTTCAATCTCAAAAATAAAGCTCGATTCTGAACATTGTCAATTCAAGAAAAAAAAAAAGTATCGTTGCTATCGAAACAACGACTTCGATATAGAAATGTATAACGAATCCGTTTGTCATCGGGCTTTTCCTTTTAAAATACATTTAAAAATTACTTATATAACCGGTGAAGCCATTTAAATTAGAAAATATTGTGGAATGGAGGTTAAAACAATAGAAAAATTTCATTCAATCGGCAATAAATAGACAAAAAAAACGCAAGTGATTTATTTAATCTGATTTGAAGAATATTTTTATTAATATTACTGCAAATGTACAGAGAGTTGAAAATGTTGAACGCAAAATGCAAACTATTCTGAACAAGATGGTATGGTAGCATGAGCCCTAGGATTAATCCATTCGTATATATATATTATTTTAAGCTAATGACAATTTTACGCTTTCAAATTTTACAAAAATCTCAAAACAAGAATTCCTTCAAACACTTCGTTTACTTTAACATGGCTTACACATTCATATATTTTTTGAATTTCGATTGTTAACTAAAAGTGAAAATAAACATTTGCAACTTAAAATAAACAGATTTAATAATTCAATAATACACATAACTTAAATGTCAGCTTCGCTATAACATAAAATAGATATTTGCAGCTTCCAAAACATACAACATATTTTTTTCAGTGATAAAATTAAATAACTGCAACATGAAGCAGCTTATATATATTACACAAAAAATAAACAATTTCATAGTTTAAGTTTAAATTCATTAAGTATTGCTCATTCGAATAATCATTTCACATGCAATTTCAAAATGCATTAAATTCGTTTGCGTTTGGAGAGGGAAAAAATGCTACTAGCCAAATCGCGTCTTTTTGCGCCAAATACTCTAAAGTATTTTATTTCTTTTGAAGTTTTTCTACTGGAATTCCGCAGCTAAATTTCACTAACTTTATTACATACATGAGTAGCTTCATTAGCAATTTTTTCAAAATTTTCTAAGTACGTGCTTTAAGGAGACCTTTCTTGTTAGAACTGTCGTTAAAGTATTGCACATTCGTTTAAAAAAGGAATAAATTCATCAAGATTTTATGGGTTCAATTTTAATAGTTCATAGTTATCCTCAATATGTACTCCTGTCATAAGTAACATTATGGAATTCTGGTTTAATTCAGATTTTGTTCTTTTAATTGAAAAAGTGATTATGTAGGAGGTTTTGTTGGCGCTGGATCTAGGAAAATACAAGACGCGCCAAACCATGTTTAAAAAATATAGTGAGGTAAATTAAAGTCTTAAATTTAAGTAAATCCAAACTTGTAATTAAAAAATGCAGACTGCTGAGGAACGTTATTTCAAAAGAAAGCGAGCCAGATATAAAAACTAAAAACAAATATCCATGCATGAATTATGAGTACATCATAAAATTATAAAATTCATTTTATGAATTTTAAAATTAAATATATATATGTCAATTACAGTTTGCATAGAATGTTCTAGGAAAAAGAGAAAAACAGACAAGGAACATTTGAAGAACATTAAAATAATGTGCCACATTTGAGCACATTCATATTTACCCAATTAAACATTTAAATTTATGAAGATTAACCCTAGAATGACACTTTAGTAAAAAATTTGACACTGGGGTCTACAAAACTCCGAAAGTCTTTGGCTAAAAATGTTTTAATGATAAAAAAATTGTGTTGGTTTTATAGACTAAACGATAGGAGAGATTAAAAACAAAAACGGGCAAAAAGTATTGACAAAATGAGTATTAGCCATAGAATGACATTTTTTGAACAAACCAGATACATTGAGCTCTACAAAACTAAAGATTTGGCCAATTTTTTTTAAAAAGGACTATATAACTAACAATTATGTTTAAGACTAAAAGATAGAAAAACGCGAAGTAAAAACTGAGTTAATTAGCAAGTTCTTTTGACTCTCTGCATCCATCTATCTGAAGGTTTGCTGGGATTCCAATATATATCGATGTTGGTGTCGAATAGTTGTGAATACACTCCAACAATAACTGCCTTTAAACTCAAAGTGCCGTCAGAAATTGCGGGATTTGTCAGACTCCAGTGTGTTCATTCTAGGGTTAATTATGAAGTTTTACACTACAAAGAAGTGTTAATATAAAAAGGTGCATCCCATTCCATATAAAATATGGACTTCCTAAATTTACCATACAAGAGAAATTATCAGTTTACGTCGAATAAACTGAAACTTAAAGACTACCATTAAGAAAATTTTGCGTAGCAATTTCATTGCAAGAAAAACAAAGATATTGCATTTTATTTACATCAAAAATGCATTATCCACTACAAGTACAATAGACTCAATTCGAACTCTTAGGGCATGTAAAAAACTTGCAAGTTATTTAAATGTCAGATTGGTCAAAACACTATTCTTAAAAACAAAAACAGTTAACATGCAGTTGAGCAATATATAAAATCTAGGAAAGTTCTCATGCAAAACTTTCAAATGAAAATTCAGTTTCCAATAAAAACAGACAGATTCTTTTACCTTTATGTTGTTGCTCTTACGACGCTGCTTCCCGGTATTGCACATTCCATTTTCAAATTCATATAAGTTAACCAGTTAAGCTCTTAAAAATTTATTGATGTTGTAAACAAAATTCTAAATTTTAATAAATTTGGTATAACTAACATAACCAATGGCAAGAGCAATTGCACATGCGCAATTTTCTCTGCAATTTAGTTCAAATTATAAAAATATTGGAACTCAATAAAAATTCAATTTCATCAAAACAATTTATTTTCGCGCCATAAGCCCAAAATGCGTTAATGAATATTTACTTAGAATTTTAGTGGGGAAAATGCTAAATTTGACCCATGTTCACCAAGAGCAACCAGGAATCAATGGGTGCAAAAATACACCATTAAATACCCTTGCTACGGAATTCATTCCAACTGGAACAATCAGAGTTGTCAATCATATAGAACAATCATATGAAATTTTAATTTTCCATCAGTAAAGCGTCTAGGCCGAGATTTGAACCAGGGACTTTGGTTTAAACTGACACCTTTCCGACAAATCCGGCGGACACAATTATTGAATTGCGTCCGCCGGATTTGTCCAGGATGATAGCTCCGTCTAGAGCGTTGGCAGCTTAAACCAAGATCCCTGGTTCAAAAACCAGTCTGTACACTTACTTAGTTGGGAAAACAATTCCTAACTTAACATCATTTAATGCAAAAGGGCGGAGGGAGCTTTTATTAGATTAAAGTTCGAATTGAAGTCTACAGTATAACATGATGCAATACCAAATAAAATAATTAACGATTTTGTTGACATAGCAAATTTAAACTACAGATTAAATACATTAAAACTGTATAATACTTAAATTTTCAATTCTAATGGAGGGTAGTAACACATAACTGCTGTTAGCGGCCTTGCAGACCACTTTGTTTTTCAATTTAAGTAGATACTAGGTAAATGTTTAGTTAGGAGCCCTAGTACCATCGATAGAGACTTCTGAATAAGGAACATAGTCCTTTACATAAAATTTAGTAAAGAAACCTACGAGTAAAGCCTTTTATTCTTCTTTCGATCAAACAGCCAGAGACCACTCACAGTAGCTATCCGACCCTCTATCACAGCAGTTATGGGTCAACTTACACAGATTTCATCATATCAATGTCTAGATAAGCAGTTCCCAACCTTATGCTACACAGTGTTTTAAGGGCTGTTATCTGTAGATAAATCAAGAATAAAATTAATAAAATGCTTTTTAAAAATTCTTAAACTTGTCTATTTTTTACCGTTGAGCATAAATTGGATCAGTTGAAAGTTGCAATAAAGAACTTGAGAAATATTTAAATCATGGATAGTATTTGCCGATCTCTTTCAAAAGAGCTGAATATTAACAATTTCCCGAAAGATATGCAGATTCAAATTCTATAGACCTGTAAAAAGGTAGATTATAGTTTTAGGAGCCAACACTTTCTACCAGTCACTTAAATCAAATTAATCAGTTATGTCACTAGAAACTTTTGAATTGGGTAGAGAGTGATCTGTAAATTTAAATATATAAACAACATTAATGCTAGTAACTAAATATTCTGGTAGATATACCAATACAAATATTCTATCTGAGCAATGAGGAAGATAAAGCTCAAAAAATTCTCAACGAGAATGCACGTTTTAAATAAAAATTGGCAAGGTTACCACCCCTTTAACAGCTGACCAGAACCTTATCTGGTGAGTGGAGTGTCTAGCTTAAAGGGTTATGTACCTGGCCTCAAGGCCAAATTTGCAGGATGGCTATGATCCTCCTGACTATTACCTGGGCCGTCATGGCTGCAGTGGTATTTAGTCGAATACTTCACTGTGTTGACCGGTTCTTCACTGCTATAAACTACTATGTTGAATTGTCACTGCAGTTTTATCGTGCAAGTCAAACTGGGAAGAACTTACAAAAAGATTCGATTGGTTATATTGCAAACAAACTATTTTAAAATCTTACGAGAACCACGTATTAATTCCCTTTATGTTATGCAATCCTAACAATTTGAACAAGGTAATGAGAAAAAGAAATCCAGTTAAACTATTGAACAAACCATTTTATTTACCTCGGCAACTATTTGTAAGGGAGAAGCACTGCGACAAACTTAAGGATCGCATTTCCAGTTACTACACACGGACCAGGTCAATTGTTTTCATCAGGGGGTTAATCCAAATATTTATTACATGCAATTTTCATTCTCATGAACGTTTAACAAAATTGAGAATGACTGGCTGTTTCTTTGCGCGAAAGAGATATTTACGGATAAAATGAATATACAAGTGTAGCATAAGCTTTAAAATTATTGTGGGAGAAAAGTTAACTAATGAGTATTACTACACCCATAATATCCAGATAACCTTTCTGAATTGCAAGGTCTCATTGAATCCTTTAAATCTTAAATCCCATTGCAGTGGATTTAGTGTCAAGGGTTTCATTTTAATTGGATGGAAGTTTAGGCATAAGAGTATTTAAATCTTTCTTCATGCCGTAGATGACAAAAATCTTAGAAAGACCGATTGCGTTAATCCCTTTGCGAAACTGAACATTTTGTGCAAAGGAGTTAATTGAATAGAAGTTGATATCAGAATTGTGCAACTTTCTTCATATCATTAAAAAGATGGGAAGAAACACCCTAACTGAAAAAAGCCTTCAGCACTCTTGTCAAAGATTGGGCCATATAAATGTTTCCCAAAAGAGTCATTTTGATTCGATATGCAAATCTTACTTTTTCCTTTACCATTAAAAAGGGGAAAAAAGGTACACGCAGTTGTGTTTGTGTAGAAAAGTACCCTTGATTGAAAACAAACTGGTCACGTCTTCCTTAAACTCCTCCTGCAGAGGATTTCGTAGCAATCGATTGTTTGGAATTCGATAGAAGCTTAAATACAAAAAGAGTTCAAATTCTTCACATTGCAGTGGATTAGTTAATTTATCGATAAGGAGTTAAACCCGCTGGCAAAAACATTTCCTGCTAAGGAGAGAGTTTAATCTATAATTGCATGGAAGTTTAAATATCCGTATCAAATTTTTTTTTCATGTCGTCAATACACAAAAGAACTGAAAGAGACTGGTCAGTTCAACGCACTTGCAAACATTTCATGCCAAGCTATTATTCTAAATAAGTCAAATTGGATATCCGAAGTATGTATATCTATCCATCTATTATATACAAGTATCTTGCTTAGTGCAGTTAGTACACTTTAAGATGTTCCCCCGCTTCACAAAATAGGCGATGTCCCCCCCCCCCCCCCCAAACAACGTGACATTGAATTTTTAAATACGAAATTTGCAAAAAATGGTGAATAGAAGTAAAATTAAAAGAAGTCTTACAAAAACAAATTCAGCAGACAGCATTTGGTAGATATAGACCGCAGACATCAGTATGCAAGTGCGTAGAGGATTAGAAAATCAAATTGCCTTATCTCAAAATTCATTCCAAAACTAAATTCTGTGCAGTTGTCATTTTACTTAAATTACAATGTAATGCAAGTTTGAAGAAATCTAATTGTACTACAATAAATTTTTAAATCGAATTATGATACTATAAAACTAACTCAATGGTAAGTAAGCTAACAAAAGAAATATATATATATATATATATATATATATATATATATATATATATATGCAGAGTTAAAATTGAATTTTCAAAGTTTCTTGATTGTTACTTATTAAATTAGCTCGCATGTTTATGAAAGTTGAAAAAAAAAATTATGTTTCAAATCAAGCTGTAGTATAGTTTCCAATACACGAAAAACAATATCTTTGTGCATGATTACATATTGTCTATTTACGTATGTCTGGATAATGTAGCAATATTAATGGCGACTACCCCGATATTGCTTTTATAAAAATGTTAATATATATATTTCACATAAATTAGGGCTCTTTACATTGATCTTTGAAAGTAAATCTTTATATTATAGGATATTAAGGATGGAAATTTGGAATGACATTGAACTTTATTATCAAAAAGGACTTCTTTCACAACGTTCCCACTCTCCTTAAAAGTCCTTATTTCTCAGGACATTTCTACTTATTTTTCCATAAAGTCCTTAAAAGGACGACGCACTGTGGGAGATTTGTCAAATCTGGCTGGACAAAAGTCGATTTCATAAAGTACAACACAGGTGCGAATGGATTGATGCATGTTGCAGCTGAATCATTGGAGAATCACGTGACACCCTTTTTATCTCACTTAAGCGAACAATGACTTCCTGTTATCAGTTGAAACTAAGGCGTTGCGTTGAGTGCATCGGCTTCAGATCATTGTTCAGTTTGACTTTCCATTTTTGAATGTGAATAACTATATTTCTGGAAATATTTAAAATCCAATTGTTATGGATAGTGACGAGGCAGGTATGTATTCATATCTTTTTAATATTTGAATTGAGAAAAAAAAATAGTTTTAGTAGTTGCAAGAGTAATATAAAATAATGCATATTTTTCCATTATTTTCTTTACATGTTTCCCACTTCACGAAGGGTTTAGTTATATTTCCCGACATTTCCCGGCAAAGTTTCTTATTGTAACAATAAATATAGGCCTTTGACTTTGTGTTTCTGTTTAAAGTAGCTCCGTAATCGTCCGGTTTTTAAAATGAAGGCACTATAAACATTGCTTTTTCAAATTTCGAAGTAAGCATTCGAAAATAGTATGTATTGAGTTTTAATTCATATTTTCAATATGAATTCTAAAATGAAAACAATTATTATAGGTAATGACAAAGCAATCCCATATTATTGTTCAGCCATTTTGATTGAATAAAAGTTATATAAATTAAAAAAAAAAAATTGCTTTAAAACATTAAAAATGTCATTCATTCCAGTTTAACTTCTTTTAAGCACTTTTCAAAAAACTGAAGTAATTTATGGCTCGTTATTAACAGTTATTTGTCTAAAAATAAATAGAGACAATTTTGCTTATGATTTTATTAAAAGTTAGCAAAAACTTGCGTGCGTGATTTCTTTGAAAATAATGGATTGAATTCATTTTATCTATCCAAATTGCATACATCTGTTATGCATTATTTTTTGTTTATATATAGTATTTTCTTTCTCTAGGAGCTTCGAACGTCAAAGTAATGATTCGAAGAGAATTTTTAACATTATGCAACAACCTAATTTACCAAATATACATGACAGATTAAACTTTCTGGAAAATTATCTTCTTAACAGGGATACTTTTGATGACGATGAAATTAAAACACAATTTCTCCCGATTTAAATGTGAGTTGAAAAGCAAATGGATCGCAGCCCATTATAAACCAGATATATTTGTGAAAAATAATAAGGAATGGCTTGAAGGTACAATAGAAATGCCAAGGAAAATAAATCGCCCAAGGAGGCCAGCAAAAGGTTTCAACGAATCAAGTGATAGGTCAAAGCGAAGAAAGTCTGAAAACTTAAGGTGCTCGACAGATGTGGAAGTACTTACACATGCCACTCATGTAAAGTTAGAAACCTCTGGAAAGAGAGATGCTGATTGTTTGAAAATTTGTTGCATTTAGCGTACAAACTGCCCATAAAAAAGTGGAGATTGACTACAGATGAAGAAAATGCTATCGCTAAAGAAAGAAAAATTGACCATTCATGAAAATTTCAAAACAAAATTGGGTTCACTTGTAGATGTACCTAAGGCTGGATATGGTAACACTAACGATGGAAATACAAGCAGGAGATTTTTTACTGACCCCTCTAGCATCTGAAATTACAGGCATTGACAAAAATTTAATGTACCGTTTTAAGTTATTCTTGAAACCATATCCAGTGGCCACAAAATTCACCTACACAAGTTTAAAGAATATACAGAGAAGACAGCTGAACTCTACATCCAATTATATAAATGGTACCCAATGTCACCCACAATGCACAATATATTAATACATGGCCCCACTGTAATTGAGAAAGCTATACTACCAATAGCTCAACTGTCTGAAGAAGCAGCCGAAGCACGGAACAAATATTTTCGCTCTTTTCGTCAAAATTTAGCACGAAAATTTTCAAGAATTTCTTGTAACTGATGTTATCAACAGATTGCTTTTGAGTTCAGATCCAGTGTTAACTGGAATGAGACCCAGGATAAGGAAAAAATCAAAATCATTTCTTAAAGAAACCTTAGAAATGTTACTGCCCATGGAATCTTCTGCAGCTTCTGATGAAGAGGATTCTGATTATGAAGAAACAGATGACGACTCTGAATTATCACCTGATTAAGAAACTTTACCTTATAGGTGATTTATTAACTACTTGTCCGTATTGTTAATAATTAATGTTTATAATTTATTCAATTATATTTTTATTTTATTCAATTTTTTATCATAATCATCATTTATTTTATAATACTAATTTTGTAGAATAAAAACCAGTATGAAGTTCCAAAACATCATTTATTTTTAAGTTATAAAGCAATTTTTATTACAAAAAGTTAATTTATTTACCAACTAATACATTTAAATTAGTTTAAAACAATAAAATAATTTTGGCCGCCCAGATTCGTCAAATCTCCCACTGTGCGACGTGCAATGAATATTTGCCAACTTTTAAACGTTAGTCGTAATCATCTGCCGATCAAATCTTATTCAAATAAGGTTGAAATAAAATTAGGAGTGGTCATAGAGCAAATTAACAGCCGGGTAGTTGCACTCTAGGTTTGCAGGCCAGGACACGATATTAGCAGTTTCTTCACCTAAACTGTCCTGAACACAATGATATTGTAAACACGTGTAACGATTACTTAAAAAATATATATCCGTACATTTAAGATATTAAGTTAAAGAAATAGGAGTTGCCCCCAATAAATTAGATTTTAAAAACTACGCTTAGTTTTGCTTTATATTTTGGTTTACTAAGTGATCATTGTATTTCAATACATATTTTGAAAGTCTCGAAAGTTCTGTTGATTCCATCTTTTTCAAGTGTGGCTAGGAAAAATTTAGTTTTTTTCCCTCCGAATACCAGGACAGTTGAGATCCACCACGTATCCTCACCTAGTCTCCAACATACCGATATTGTTATCAGTAGAAATTTACCTTGTTCAATTAATATCGCGATTATAAAATCTTTAAATGAGAGTCAATAAGGGATAAAAACCTGAAATAGGTTTTAGAAAAACTTTAGCTCACTGAATTTATGTTGGGTTTTCTACGCGTTTTCATGTGTTACGCGTAATCCGTTTCATGATACGTAGAGTCGTGAAAATATGTAGATTTGACTTTCATTTATATGTGCTTTGCTGTCGTATATTTTCAGACCTACACATTTGTAATAAATTACAACTCCCGACTAAAAATTTTATATTGCAAATCAAATATTTTTCAATTATACATACGAAATGGTTGGTTAGTTGTATAAGGTTTAATGGCGCAAGGTCCCATTGGAGACAAGCTGCGCCAAAGTTAAATGTAAGAAAAAACTAATAATTTAAGATATTCACAGCAAAAAACCACAAAAGAAACAAAGCATAATGAGCAAAACATCTGGATGGGGTCACCCATCCAGATATAGTCAATGTTTAAAACAAATGTTATGAGTTCTTAAAAAAGTAAAGTATAAAAGTAATATACTAAGAAATATATCTGGATGGGGTACCCCATCCAGATGTCAAGTTAAACAAGTATACAGTAACATTGTTATAGCTAAAACATGAAGGATGTATAAAAACTATCTCAAAATAAAAACCAGAATGTTTTAAAAAATGAAAGAGTGCCCCATGAGGTGTTTCCCAAATGAGGTTTGTCAAGATTGGTGATGATGAATTAAAATATATTCTATACAAGTGCCGGAGGCCCGGACAGTCAGTTAAAACATGATAAATGGTCAGGTAATCAAAATGACAATGTGGACACATGGGTGCATCCTCCCGAAGTAAAAGATGTTTATGAGTGATCCTTGAATGTCCAATTCTCAGACGAGTCAAAAGAACATCCGTTTTTTTTGGATAACTCTGAGGCCAGGTCATGATTGTGGGTTTTATATGATGCAGCTTATTATTGTATTCTATATCCCAACTTTCTTGCCATTTATTATGAATAAAGTGTTTAATAAGTTTAACGTCTGAGAATGGAATTTTATGGTGTAATGAAATAAGAGCAAGTTTTGCCGCCTCATCTGCTTTTTCATTTCCAGGAATACCCATGTGTCCAGGTACCCAGCAAAATAAAATATTATAACCACGCCTAGTCAAATTATAAAAATCAAGGATGGCTGAGACATACGGATGCTTTTTAAAAAGACTATTGCGTCAATAGAACTATTTGAGTCAGTATATATGATGAAGGATGTTTTATGATGGTGAGATGATGGTGAGATATGTAACATGGCTCTCTATAGCAATCAACTCTGCCGTAAAGACAGAAATTGAACTGTGAAGCCGATAACTGAAACTAGTGTTATCAATAAAAACCCCGCAAACAACCATATTCCCACTCTTGGAACCATCTGTATAAATATCAGTGTAGTTATTAAATTTCGCACGATGTGTAGCAAATAATTGTTGGAAAACAGAAGCCAAATTGTTTTTTTTGATAGCCTTTAAAAGGATGGAGAGAGGCAATTTTAGGAGGATTCCAAGGACATACGAAATGCATCATCTATGAACCACCAATAGAACGATACCATACAGATAGTAAAAGACTTTTCTGGAAATTAAAAAAGATCCACCCATGGTATTTCTAGAATTTTGGCAAATTATAACCCATATAACGCAGTTAACTTTGAGATTTCAAAAGATTACCCGATAGAACATGCTCAGACACCTGAAAACTGTGCTTAATTTGAGCCGAAGTCTGCTCTGGTACTTTTATTTCAATTAATATTTAAATTAGTTGGACCAACCGGAAAATTCATCCCTGATTTATAAATTATGGAAAAAAAGGAAGTCATCTGCCATAGTTTGGAAGCATTTGGAAATCTAACTGCCTGCCCCAAGTGAAAACAGATCGTTCATTAATACGCTCAAAAAGGAAAGAAACCAAAAATCCTTTGCACATATTCGAAACGCCGCAGTTTGAGAAAGAGCAAATTATCACAGCGGTATCTACGCAAAGAAAATATTGCAATTTGTACTTTTAAGTGAAGCCGAACAAAGCATATGAATTAGAAAGTAGACTTCATTTAAAAGCTTTAGGGTTTATAATACGCTTTGCGGTTTTTAGTCATGTAGATTAGGAGATTAATTTCGAACAATTACTCAAGTAATAAGTAACCAATAATATCCTCATATCCGGTAAGAAGTCTGATCTGGAACCAGTCTGGATACCACTACTAGCATCTTCAGAGCTTTTTGTGCCATTACCACCATATCCGTTAATCTGCTAGATCTAGTACTGGTCTGACATTTTGATCATTTGCACAGACTACCCTCCCACCCCTCCAATAACAGCAAATCCTGCAGGCAGTTTGACCTAGTATCATTCTGGTCACTACAAGCATCTGCACAGCGTTTTGAAAAAATATCAACATTGCTGGTGAATTATCAGATTAAGAATGGAGTTTACCCCGGTCAGCTTTTAAAAAACTACACTTTGATCTCCGAAACTTTATTGCATTTAAACCAATGCATATTTCTTCAGAAAAGAATGTAAGATTTAACAGAATGACTACTTTGCACATCTGTCTTCCGGAACTTTTAATAGTTTTAGACTAATGAAAATTTCATAATTGTCAAGGGATTGCAAAAGTGCAGCTACTATTACATTCATGACTGAAAATTATCAGTTTCGAAGTTTGAAAATTATCCGTTTCGAAGTTTGAAAATTATCCGTTTCGAAGTTTCAAAATCGTAAAGCTAGAGCTAAACTAATTTGTCCTCGCTTAAACTCGACGCGTATGAAGCATCATTAAACCAATAAACAAATTTATACTAATAAAGATTTGTGAATTTATAAAAACATTGTGTAAGTTTCAGCTTTAACTAAATTTTTCTAAAATGAATTTCGTCACTTTAAAAATCAACAGCTCAAATAGGTCTTAAGTTTTCTAAAGGAAGATTTGAAAGTAGCCTTAGTTTATAAACAAAAAGTCTTACTTATCGAAAGTATTTGTAACCAAGCTTTGAGTTAAAACTTGTAAGAACATTTCTAGCTGAAATATTCTATTTAAAAAGATAGATTTTTTTATGCAGTTTCTTTTAGCGATTTCTTACAATGGATCAAAGCATCGTGAATTTAATGAAAAAGAAGGTTGCATTGTCAAATCGCTTCAGTTTTTCTTGAAAACTTCCAAAAATACGACTGATTAATATTTCGATGCTTTCGCATTTTTATTAAATATGTTGTGTTTATTTTTAATCCATTGTTTTGTTCATTGTAGTCCGATTGTTATTTTGGAAAGATTAATGCTTGCTTTGATAAGCAATGTTTAAATGTCATGTGTAACACAGGCCTACGATAAATACGAGTCTTCCTTATCGAAAGTATTTGTAACGAAGCTTTGCGTTAGTTCTCCTAAGAACATTTCTAGCTGAAATATTCTATTAAAGATTTTTTATGCAGTTTCTTTTAGCAATATCTTACAATGGATCAAAGCATCGTAAATTTAATGAAAAGGAAGGTTGCATTGTAAAATCGCTTCAGTTTTTCCTGAAAACTTCCAAAAATACGACCTATTAATATTTCGATGCTTTCGCATTATTATTAAATATGTTGTGTTTATTTTAAATCCAGTGCTTTGTTTTTTATATATTGTAGTCAGATTGTTTCTTTGGAAAGATTCTATTAAATATTTATGTAATTTCTTTTAGCGATATCTTACAATGGATCAAAGCATCGTGAATTTAATGAAAAGGAAGGTTGCATTGTCAAATCGCTTCAGTTTTTCCTGAAAACTTCCAAATATACGACTGATTAATACTTCGATGCTGTCGCATTTTTATTATATATGTTGTGTTTATTTTAAATACATTGTTTTGTTCATTGTAGTCTGATTGTTATTTTGGAAAGATTAATGCTTGCTTTCGTAAGCGATGTTTATATGTCATGTGCAACACAGGCCTACGATATATACGAGTCTACCTTATCGAAAGTATTTGTAACGAAGCTTTGCGTTAGTTCGCCTAAGAACATTTCTAGCTAAAATATTCTATTAAAGATTTTTTATGCAGTTTCTTTTAGCAATATCTTACAATGGATCAAAGCATCGTAAATTTAATGAAAAGGAAGGTTGCATTGTAAAATCGCTTCAGTTTTTCCTGAAAACTTCCAAAAATACGACTGATTATTGTTTCGATGCTGTCGCATTTTTTATGTTGTGTTTATTTTAAATCCATTGTTTTGTTTTGTTTTTTATACATTGTAGTCTGATTGTTTCTTTGGAAAGATTCTATTAAATATTTTTTATGTAATTTCTTTTAGCGATATCTTACAATGGATCAAAGCATCGTGAATTTAATGAAAAGGAAGGTTGCATTGTGAAATCGCTTCAATTTTTCTTGAAAACTTCCAAAAATACGACTGATTAATATTTCGATGCTTTCGCATTTTTATTAAATATGTTTTTATTTTAAATACATTGTTTTGTTTATATATTGTAATCTTATTTTGGAAAGATTAATGCTTACTTTGATAAGCAATGTTTAAATGTCATGTGTTACAGAGGCCTACGATATACAAGAGTCTTCCTTATCGAAAGTATTTGTAACCAAGGTTTGCGTTAGTTCTAAGAACATTTCTAGCTGAAATATTCTATTAAGATTTTTATAGAGCTTCTTTTAGCGTTATCTTACAATGGATCAAATCATCGTGGATTTAATGAAAAGGAAGGTTGCATTGTGAAATCGCTTCAGTTTTTCTTGAAAACTTCCAAAAATACGACTGATTAATATTTCGATGCTTTCGCATTTTTATTAAATATGTTTTTATTTTAAATACATTGTTTTGTTTATATATTGTAATCTTATTTTGGAAAGATTAATGCTTACTTTGATAAGCAATGTTTAAATGTCATGTGTTACAGAGGCCTACGATATACAAGAGTCTTCCTTATCGAAAGTATTTGTAACCAAGGTTTGCGTTAGTTTAGAACATTTCTAGCTGAAATATTCTATTAAGATTTTTATAGAGTTTCTTTTAGCGTTATCTTACAATGGATCAAATCATCGTGGATTTAATGAAAAGGAAGGTTGCATTGTGAAATCGCTTCAGTTTTTCTTGAAAACTTCCAAAAATACGACTGATTAATATTTCGATGCTTTCGCATTTTTATTAAATATGTTTTTATTTTAAATACATTGTTTTGTTTATATATTGTAATCTTATTTTGGAAAGATTAATGCTTACTTTGATAAGCAATGTTTAAATGTCATGTGTTACAGAGGCCTACGATATACAAGAGTCTTCCTTATCGAAAGTATTTGTAACCAAGGTTTGCGTTAGTTCTAAGAACATTTCTAGCTGAAATATTCTATTAAGATTTTTATAGAGTTTCTTTTAGCGTTATCTTACAATGGATCAAATCATCGTGGATTTAATGAAAAGGAAGGTTGCATTGTGAAATCGCTTCAGTTTTTCTTGAAAACTTCCAAAAATACGACTGATTAATATTTCGATGCTTTCGCATTTTTATTAAATATGTTTTTATTTTAAATACATTGTTTTGTTTATATATTGTAATCTTATTTTGGAAAGATTAATGCTTACTTTGATAAGCAATGTTTAAATGTCATGTGTTACAGGGGCCTACGATATACAAGAGTCTTCCTTATCGAAAGTATTTGTAACCAAGGTTTGCGTTAGTTCTAAGAACATTTCTAGCTGAAATATTCTATTAAGATTTTTTATAGAGTTTCTTTTAGCGTTATCTTACAATGGATCAAATCATCGTGGATTTAATGAAAAGGAAGGTTGCATTGTGAAATCGCTTCAGTTTTTCTTGAAAACTTCCAAAAATACGACTGATTAATATTTCGATACTTTCGCATTTTTATTAAATATGTTTTTATTTTAAATACATTGTTTTGTTTATATATTGTAATCTTATTTTGGAAAGATTAATGCTTACTTTGATAAGCAATGTTTAAATGTCATGTGTTACAGAGGCCTACGATATACAAGAGTCTTCCTTATCGAAAGTATTTGTAACCAAGGTTTGCGTTAGTTCTAAGAACATTTCTAGCTGAAATATTCTATTAAGATTTTTATAGAGTTTCTTTTAGCGTTATCTTACAATGGATCAAATCATCGTGGATTTAATGAAAAGGAAGGTTGCATTGTGAAATCGCTTCAGTTTTTCTTGAAAACTTCCAAAAATACGACTGATTAATATTTCGATGCTTTCGCATTTTTATTAAATATGTTTTTATTTTAAATACATTGTTTTGTTTATATATTGTAATCTTATTTTGGAAAGATTAATGCTTACTTTGATAAGCAATGTTTAAATGTCATGTGTTACAGAGGCCTACGATATACAAGAGTCTTCCTTATCGAAAGTATTTGTAACCAAGGTTTGCGTTAGTTCTAAGAACATTTCTAGCTGAAATATTCTATTAAGATTTTTATAGAGTTTCTTTTAGCGTTATCTTACAATGGATCAAATCATCGTGGATTTAATGAAAAGGAAGGTTGCATTGTGAAATCGCTTCAGTTTTTCTTGAAAACTTCCAAAAATACGACTGATTAATATTTCGATGCTTTCGCATTTTTATTAAATATGTTTTTATTTTAAATACATTGTTTTGTTTATATATTGTAATCTTATTTTGGAAAGATTAATGCTTACTTTGATAAGCAATGTTTAAATGTCATGTGTTACAGGGGCCTACGATATACAAGAGTCTTCCTTATCGAAAGTATTTGTAACCAAGGTTTGCGTTAGTTCTAAGAACATTTCTAGCTGAAATATTCTATTAAGATTTTTTATAGAGTTTCTTTTAGCGTTATCTTACAATGGATCAAATCATCGTGGATTTAATGAAAAGGAAGGTTGCATTGTGAAATCGCTTCAGTTTTTCTTGAAAACTTCCAAAAATACGACTGATTAATATTTCGATGCTTTCGCATTTTTATTAAATATGTTTTTATTTTAAATACATTGTTTTGTTTATATATTGTAATCTTATTTTGGAAAGATTAATGCTTACTTTGATAAGCAATGTTTAAATGTCATGTGTTACAGAGGCCTACGATATACAAGAGTCTTCCTTATCGAAAGTATTTGTAACCAAGGTTTGCGTTAGTTAAGAACATTTCTAGCTGAAATATTCTATTAAGATTTTTTATAGAGTTTCTTTTAGCGTTATCTTACAATGGATCAAATCATCGTGGATTTAATGAAAAGGAAGGTTGCATTGTGAAATCGCTTCAGTTTTTCTTGAAAACTTCCAAAAATACGACTGATTAATATTTCGATGCTTTCGCATTTTTATTAAATATGTTTTTATTTTAAATACATTGTTTTGTTTATATATTGTAATCTTATTTTGGAAAGATTAATGCTTACTATGATAAGCAATGTTTAAATGTCATGTGTTACAGAGGCCTACGATATACAAGAGTCTTCCTTATCGAAAGTATTTGTAACCAAGGTTTGCGTTAGTTCTAAGAACATTTCTAGCTGAAATATTCTATTAAGATTTTTATAGAGTTTCTTTTAGCGTTATCTTACAATGGATCAAATCATCGTGGATTTAATGAAAAGGAAGGTTGCATTGTGAAATCGCTTCAGTTTTTCTTGAAAACTTCCAAAAATACGACTGATTAATATTTCGATGCTTTCGCATTTTTATTAAATATGTTTTTATTTTAAATACATTGTTTTGTTTATATATTGTAATCTTATTTTGGAAAGATTAATGCTTACTTTGATAAGCAATGTTTAAATGTCATGTGTTACAGGGGCCTACGATATACAAGAGTCTTCCTTATCGAAAGTATTTGTAACCAAGGTTTGCGTTAGTTCTAAGAACATTTCTAGCTGAAATATTCTATTAAGATTTTTTATAGAGTTTCTTTTAGCGTTATCTTACAATGGATCAAATCATCGTGGATTTAATGAAAAGGAAGGTTGCATTGTGAAATCGCTTCAGTTTTTCTTGAAAACTTCCAAAAATACGACTGATTAATATTTCGATGCTTTCGCATTTTTATTAAATATGTTTTTATTTTAAATACATTGTTTTGTTTATATATTGTAATCTTATTTTGGAAAGATTAATGCTTACTTTGATAAGCAATGTTTAAATGTCATGTGTTACAGAGGCCTACGATATACAAGAGTCTTCCTTATCGAAAGTATTTGTAACCAAGGTTTGCGTTAGTTCTAAGAACATTTCTAGCTGAAATATTCTATTAAGATTTTTATATAGAGTTTCTTTTAGCGTTATCTTACAATGGATCAAATCATCGTGGATTTAATGAAAAGGAAGGTTGCATTGTGAAATCGCTTCAGTTTTTCTTGAAAACTTCCAAAAATACGACTGATTAATATTTCGATGCTTTCGCATTTTTATTAAATATGTTTTTATTTTAAATACATTGTTTTGTTTATATATTGTAATCTTATTTTGGAAAGATTAATGCTTACTTTGATAAGCAATGTTTAAATGTCATGTGTTACAGGGGCCTACGATATACAAGAGTCTTCCTTATCGAAAGTATTTGTAACCAAGGTTTGCGTTAGTTCTAAGAACATTTCTAGCTGAAATATTCTATTAAGATTTTTTACAGAGTTTCTTTTAGCGTTATCTTACAATGGATCAAATCATCGTGGATTTAATGAAAAGGAAGGTTGCATTGTGAAATCGCTTCAGTTTTTCTTGAAAACTTCCAAAAATACGACTGATTAATATTTCGATGCTTTCGCATTTTTATTAAATATGTTTTTATTTTAAATACATTGTTTTGTTTATATATTGTAATCTTATTTTGGAAAGATTAATGCTTACTTTGATAAGCAATGTTTAAATGTCATGTGTTACAGAGGCCTACGATATACAAGAGTCTTCCTTATCGAAAGTATTTGTAACCAAGGTTTGCGTTAGTTCTAAGAACATTTCTAGCTGAAATATTCTATTAAGATTTTTATAGAGTTTCTTTTAGCGTTATCTTACAATGGATCAAATCATCGTGGATTTAATGAAAAGGAAGGTTGCATTGTGAAATCGCTTCAGTTTTTCTTGAAAACTTCCAAAAATACGACTGATTAATATTTCGATGCTTTCGCATTTTTATTAAATATGTTTTTATTTTAAATACATTGTTTTGTTTATATATTGTAATCTTATTTTGGAAAGATTAATGCTTACTTTGATAAGCAATGTTTAAATGTCATGTGTTACAGAGGCCTACGATATACAAGAGTCTTCCTTATCGAAAGTATTTGTAACCAAGGTTTGCGTTAGTTCTAAGAACATTTCTAGCTGAAATATTCTATTAAGATTTTTATAGAGTTTCTTTTAGCGTTATCTTACAATGGATCAAATCATCGTGGATTTAATGAAAAGGAAGGTTGCATTGTGAAATCGCTTCAGTTTTTCTTGAAAACTTCCAAAAATACGACTGATTAATATTTCGATGCTTTCGCATTTTTATTAAATATGTTTTTATTTTAAATACATTGTTTTGTTTATATATTGTAATCTTATTTTGGAAAGATTAATGCTTACTTTGATAAGCAATGTTTAAATGTCATGTGTTACAGAGGCCTACGATATACAAGAGTCTTCCTTATCGAAAGTATTTGTAACCAAGGTTTGCGTTAGTTCTAAGAACATTTCTAGCTGAAATATTCTATTAAGATTTTTATAGAGTTTCTTTTAGCGTTATCTTACAATGGATCAAATCATCGTGGATTTAATGAAAAGGAAGGTTGCATTGTGAAATCGCTTCAGTTTTTCTTGAAAACTTCCAAAAATACGACTGATTAATATTTCGATGCTTTCGCATTTTTATTAAATATGTTTTTATTTTAAATACATTGTTTTGTTTATATATTGTAATCTTATTTTGGAAAGATTAATGCTTACTTTGATAAGCAATGTTTAAATGTCATGTGTTACAGGGGCCTACGATATACAAGAGTCTTCCTTATCGAAAGTATTTGTAACCAAGGTTTGCGTTAGTTCTAAGAACATTTCTAGCTGAAATATTCTATTAAGATTTTTTATAGAGTTTCTTTTAGCGTTATCTTACAATGGATCAAATCATCGTGGATTTAATGAAAAGGAAGGTTGCATTGTGAAATCGCTTCAGTTTTTCTTGAAAACTTCCAAAAATACGACTGATTAATATTTCGATGCTTTCGCATTTTTATTAAATATGTTTTTATTTTAAATACATTGTTTTGTTTATATATTGTAATCTTATTTTGGAAAGATTAATGCTTACTTTGATAAGCAATGTTTAAATGTCATGTGTTACAGAGGCCTACGATATACAAGAGTCTTCCTTATCGAAAGTATTTGTAACCAAGGTTTGCGTTAGTTCTAAGAACATTTCTAGCTGAAATATTCTATTAAGATTTTTATATAGAGTTTCTTTTAGCGTTATCTTACAATGGATCAAATCATCGTGGATTTAATGAAAAGGAAGGTTGCATTGTGAAATCGCTTCAGTTTTTCTTGAAAACTTCCAAAAATACGACTGATTAATATTTCGATGCTTTCGCATTTTTATTAAATATGTTTTTATTTTAAATACATTGTTTTGTTTATATATTGTAATCTTATTTTGGAAAGATTAATGCTTACTTTGATAAGCAATGTTTAAATGTCATGTGTTACAGGGGCCTACGATATACAAGAGTCTTCCTTATCGAAAGTATTTGTAACCAAGGTTTGCGTTAGTTCTAAGAACATTTCTAGCTGAAATATTCTATTAAGATTTTTTACAGAGTTTCTTTTAGCGTTATCTTACAATGGATCAAATCATCGTGGATTTAATGAAAAGGAAGGTTGCATTGTGAAATCGCTTCAGTTTTTCTTGAAAACTTCCAAAAATACGACTGATTAATATTTCGATGCTTTCGCATTTTTATTAAATATGTTTTTATTTTAAATACATTGTTTTGTTTATATATTGTAATCTTATTTTGGAAAGATTAATGCTTACTTTGATAAGCAATGTTTAAATGTCATGTGTTACAGAGGCCTACGATATACAAGAGTCTTCCTTATCGAAAGTATTTGTAACCAAGGTTTGCGTTAGTTCTAAGAACATTTCTAGCTGAAATATTCTATTAAGATTTTTATAGAGTTTCTTTTAGCGTTATCTTACAATGGATCAAATCATCGTGGATTTAATGAAAAGGAAGGTTGCATTGTGAAATCGCTTCAGTTTTTCTTGAAAACTTCCAAAAATACGACTGATTAATATTTCGATGCTTTCGCATTTTTATTAAATATGTTTTTATTTTAAATACATTGTTTTGTTTATATATTGTAATCTTATTTTGGAAAGATTAATGCTTACTTTGATAAGCAATGTTTAAATGTCATGTGTTACAGAGGCCTACGATATACAAGAGTCTTCCTTATCGAAAGTATTTGTAACCAAGGTTTGCGTTAGTTCTAAGAACATTTCTAGCTGAAATATTCTATTAAGATTTTTATAGAGTTTCTTTTAGCGTTATCTTACAATGGATCAAATCATCGTGGATTTAATGAAAAGGAAGGTTGCATTGTGAAATCGCTTCAGTTTTTCTTGAAAACTTCCAAAAATACGACTGATTAATATTTCGATGCTTTCGCATTTTTATTAAATATGTTTTTATTTTAAATACATTGTTTTGTTTATATATTGTAATCTTATTTTGGAAAGATTAATGCTTACTTTGATAAGCAATGTTTAAATGTCATGTGTTACAGAGGCCTACGATATACAAGAGTCTTCCTTATCGAAAGTATTTGTAACCAAGGTTTGCGTTAGTTCTAAGAACATTTCTAGCTGAAATATTCTATTAAGATTTTTATAGAGTTTCTTTTAGCGTTATCTTACAATGGATCAAATCATCGTGGATTTAATGAAAAGGAAGGTTGCATTGTGAAATCGCTTCAGTTTTTCTTGAAAACTTCCAAAAATACGACTGATTAATATTTCGATGCTTTCGCATTTTTATTAAATATGTTTTTATTTTAAATACATTGTTTTGTTTATATATTGTAATCTTATTTTGGAAAGATTAATGCTTACTTTGATAAGCAATGTTTAAATGTCATGTGTTACAGGGGCCTACGATATACAAGAGTCTTCCTTATCGAAAGTATTTGTAACCAAGGTTTGCGTTAGTTCTAAGAACATTTCTAGCTGAAATATTCTATTAAGATTTTTTATAGAGTTTCTTTTAGCGTTATCTTACAATGGATCAAATCATCGTGGATTTAATGAAAAGGAAGGTTGCATTGTGAAATCGCTTCAGTTTTTCTTGAAAACTTCCAAAAATACGACTGATTAATATTTCGATACTTTCGCATTTTTATTAAATATGTTTTTATTTTAAATACATTGTTTTGTTTATATATTGTAATCTTATTTTGGAAAGATTAATGCTTACTTTGATAAGCAATGTTTAAATGTCATGTGTTACAGAGGCCTACGATATACAAGAGTCTTCCTTATCGAAAGTATTTGTAACCAAGGTTTGCGTTAGTTAAGAACATTTCTAGCTGAAATATTCTATTAAGATTTTTTATAGAGTTTCTTTTAGCGTTATCTTACAATGGATCAAATCATCGTGGATTTAATGAAAAGGAAGGTTGCATTGTGAAATCGCTTCAGTTTTTCTTGAAAACTTCCAAAAATACGACTGATTAATATTTCGATGCTTTCGCATTTTTATTAAATATGTTTTTATTTTAAATACATTGTTTTGTTTATATATTGTAATCTTATTTTGGAAAGATTAATGCTTACTATGATAAGCAATGTTTAAATGTCATGTGTTACAGAGGCCTACGATATACAAGAGTCTTCCTTATCGAAAGTATTTGTAACCAAGGTTTGCGTTAGTTCTAAGAACATTTCTAGCTGAAATATTCTATTAAGATTTTTTATAGAGTTTCTTTTAGCGTTATCTTACAATGGATCAAATCATCGTGGATTTAATGAAAAGGAAGGTTGCATTGTGAAATCGCTTCAGTTTTTCTTGAAAACTTCCAAAAATACGACTGATTAATATTTCGATGCTTTCGCATTTTTATTAAATATGTTTTTATTTTAAATACATTGTTTTGTTTATATATTGTAATCTTATTTTGGAAAGATTAATGCTTACTTTGATAAGCAATGTTTAAATGTCATGTGTTACAGGGGCCTACGATATACAAGAGTCTTCCTTATCGAAAGTATTTGTAACCAAGGTTTGCGTTAGTTCTAAGAACATTTCTAGCTGAAATATTCTATTAAGATTTTTTATAGAGTTTCTTTTAGCGTTATCTTACAATGGATCAAATCATCGTGGATTTAATGAAAAGGAAGGTTGCATTGTGAAATCGCTTCAGTTTTTCTTGAAAACTTCCAAAAATACGACTGATTAATATTTCGATGCTTTCGCATTTTTATTAAATATGTTTTTATTTTAAATACATTGTTTTGTTTATATATTGTAATCTTATTTTGGAAAGATTAATGCTTACTTTGATAAGCAATGTTTAAATGTCATGTGTTACAGAGGCCTACGATATACAAGAGTCTTCCTTATCGAAAGTATTTGTAACCAAGGTTTGCGTTAGTTCTAAGAACATTTCTAGCTGAAATATTCTATTAAGATTTTTATAGAGTTTCTTTTAGCGTTATCTTACAATGGATCAAATCATCGTGGATTTAATGAAAAGGAAGGTTGCATTGTGAAATCGCTTCAGTTTTTCTTGAAAACTTCCAAAAATACGACTGATTAATATTTCGATGCTTTCGCATTTTTATTAAATATGTTTTTATTTTAAATACATTGTTTTGTTTATATATTGTAATCTTATTTTGGAAAGATTAATGCTTACTTTGATAAGCAATGTTTAAATGTCATGTGTTACAGAGGCCTACGATATACAAGAGTCTTCCTTATCGAAAGTATTTTTAACCAAGGTTTGCGTTAGTTAAGAACATTTCTAGCTGAAATATTCTATTAAGATTTTTATAGAGTTTCTTTTAGCGTTATCTTACAATGGATCAAATCATCGTGGATTTAATGAAAAGGAAGGTTGCATTGTGAAATCGCTTCAGTTTTTCTTGAAAACTTCCAAAAATACGACTGATTAATATTTCGATGCTTTCGCATTTTTATTAAATATGTTTTTATTTTAAATACATTGTTTTGTTTATATATTGTAATCTTATTTTGGAAAGATTAATGCTTACTTTGATAAGCAATGTTTAAATGTCATGTGTTACAGAGGCCTACGATATACAAGAGTCTTCCTTATCGAAAGTATTTGTAACTAAGGTTTGCGTTAGTTCTAAGAACATTTCTAGCTGAAATATTCTATTAAGATTTTTATAGAGTTTCTTTTAGCTGTATCTTACAATGGATCAAATCATCGTGGATTTAATGAAAAGGAAGGTTGCATTGTGAAATCGCTTCAGTTTTTCTTGAAAACTTCCAAAAATACGACTGATTAATATTTCGATGCTTTCGCATTTTTATTAAATATGTTTTTATTTTAAATACATTGTTTTGTTTATATATTGTAATCTTATTTTGGAAAGATTAATGCTTACTTTGATAAGCAATGTTTAAATGTCATGTGTTACAGGGGCCTACGATATACAAGAGTCTTCCTTATCGAAAGTATTTGTAACCAAGGTTTGCGTTAGTTCTAAGAACATTTCTAGCTGAAATATTCTATTAAGATTTTTTATAGAGTTTCTTTTAGCGTTATCTTACAATGGATCAAATCATCGTGGATTTAATGAAAAGGAAGGTTGCATTGTGAAATCGCTTCAGTTTTTCTTGAAAACTTCCAAAAATACGACTGATTAATATTTCGATGCTTTCGCATTTTTATTAAATATGTTTTTATTTTAAATACATTGTTTTGTTTATATATTGTAATCTTATTTTGGAAAGATTAATGCTTACTTTGATAAGCAATGTTTAAATGTCATGTGTTACAGAGGCCTACGATATACAAGAGTCTTCCTTATCGAAAGTATTTGTAACCAAGGTTTGCGTTAGTTAAGAACATTTCTAGCTGAAATATTCTATTAAGATTTTTTATAGAGTTTCTTTTAGCGTTATCTTACAATGGATCAAATCATCGTGGATTTAATGAAAAGGAAGGTTGCATTGTGAAATCGCTTCAGTTTTTCTTGAAAACTTCCAAAAATACGACTGATTAATATTTCGATGCTTTCGCATTTTTATTAAATATGTTTTTATTTTAAATACATTGTTTTGTTTATATATTGTAATCTTATTTTGGAAAGATTAATGCTTACTATGATAAGCAATGTTTAAATGTCATGTGTTACAGAGGCCTACGATATACAAGAGTCTTCCTTATCGAAAGTATTTGTAACCAAGGTTTGCGTTAGTTCTAAGAACATTTCTAGCTGAAATATTCTATTAAGATTTTTATAGAGTTTCTTTTAGCGTTATCTTACAATGGATCAAATCATCGTGGATTTAATGAAAAGGAAGGTTGCATTGTGAAATCGCTTCAGTTTTTCTTGAAAACTTCCAAAAATACGACTGATTAATATTTCGATGCTTTCGCATTTTTATTAAATATGTTTTTATTTTAAATACATTGTTTTGTTTATATATTGTAATCTTATTTTGGAAAGATTAATGCTTACTTTGATAAGCAATGTTTAAATGTCATGTGTTACAGGGGCCTACGATATACAAGAGTCTTCCTTATCGAAAGTATTTGTAACCAAGGTTTGCGTTAGTTCTAAGAACATTTCTAGCTGAAATATTCTATTAAGATTTTTTATAGAGTTTCTTTTAGCGTTATCTTACAATGGATCAAATCATCGTGGATTTAATGAAAAGGAAGGTTGCATTGTGAAATCGCTTCAGTTTTTCTTGAAAACTTCCAAAAATACGACTGATTAATATTTCGATGCTTTCGCATTTTTATTAAATATGTTTTTATTTTAAATACATTGTTTTGTTTATATATTGTAATCTTATTTTGGAAAGATTAATGCTTACTTTGATAAGCAATGTTTAAATGTCATGTGTTACAGAGGCCTACGATATACAAGAGTCTTCCTTATCGAAAGTATTTGTAACCAAGGTTTGCGTTAGTTCTAAGAACATTTCTAGCTGAAATATTCTATTAAGATTTTTATATAGAGTTTCTTTTAGCGTTATCTTACAATGGATCAAATCATCGTGGATTTAATGAAAAGGAAGGTTGCATTGTGAAATCGCTTCAGTTTTTCTTGAAAACTTCCAAAAATACGACTGATTAATATTTCGATGCTTTCGCATTTTTATTAAATATGTTTTTATTTTAAATACATTGTTTTGTTTATATATTGTAATCTTATTTTGGAAAGATTAATGCTTACTTTGATAAGCAATGTTTAAATGTCATGTGTTACAGGGGCCTACGATATACAAGAGTCTTCCTTATCGAAAGTATTTGTAACCAAGGTTTGCGTTAGTTCTAAGAACATTTCTAGCTGAAATATTCTATTAAGATTTTTTACAGAGTTTCTTTTAGCGTTATCTTACAATGGATCAAATCATCGTGGATTTAATGAAAAGGAAGGTTGCATTGTGAAATCGCTTCAGTTTTTCTTGAAAACTTCCAAAAATACGACTGATTAATATTTCGATGCTTTCGCATTTTTATTAAATATGTTTTTATTTTAAATACATTGTTTTGTTTATATATTGTAATCTTATTTTGGAAAGATTAATGCTTACTTTGATAAGCAATGTTTAAATGTCATGTGTTACAGAGGCCTACGATATACAAGAGTCTTCCTTATCGAAAGTATTTGTAACCAAGGTTTGCGTTAGTTCTAAGAACATTTCTAGCTGAAATATTCTATTAAGATTTTTATAGAGTTTCTTTTAGCGTTATCTTACAATGGATCAAATCATCGTGGATTTAATGAAAAGGAAGGTTGCATTGTGAAATCGCTTCAGTTTTTCTTGAAAACTTCCAAAAATACGACTGATTAATATTTCGATGCTTTCGCATTTTTATTAAATATGTTTTTATTTTAAATACATTGTTTTGTTTATATATTGTAATCTTATTTTGGAAAGATTAATGCTTACTTTGATAAGCAATGTTTAAATGTCATGTGTTACAGAGGCCTACGATATACAAGAGTCTTCCTTATCGAAAGTATTTGTAACCAAGGTTTGCGTTAGTTCTAAGAACATTTCTAGCTGAAATATTCTATTAAGATTTTTATAGAGTTTCTTTTAGCGTTATCTTACAATGGATCAAATCATCGTGGATTTAATGAAAAGGAAGGTTGCATTGTGAAATCGCTTCAGTTTTTCTTGAAAACTTCCAAAAATACGACTGATTAATATTTCGATGCTTTCGCATTTTTATTAAATATGTTTTTATTTTAAATACATTGTTTTGTTTATATATTGTAATCTTATTTTGGAAAGATTAATGCTTACTTTGATAAGCAATGTTTAAATGTCATGTGTTACAGAGGCCTACGATATACAAGAGTCTTCCTTATCGAAAGTATTTGTAACCAAGGTTTGCGTTAGTTCTAAGAACATTTCTAGCTGAAATATTCTATTAAGATTTTTATAGAGTTTCTTTTAGCGTTATCTTACAATGGATCAAATCATCGTGGATTTAATGAAAAGGAAGGTTGCATTGTGAAATCGCTTCAGTTTTTCTTGAAAACTTCCAAAAATACGACTGATTAATATTTCGATGCTTTCGCATTTTTATTAAATATGTTTTTATTTTAAATACATTGTTTTGTTTATATATTGTAATCTTATTTTGGAAAGATTAATGCTTACTTTGATAAGCAATGTTTAAATGTCATGTGTTACAGAGGCCTACGATATACAAGAGTCTTCCTTATCGAAAGTATTTGTAACCAAGGTTTGCGTTAGTTCTAAGAACATTTCTAGCTGAAATATTCTATTAAGATTTTTATAGAGTTTCTTTTAGCGTTATCTTACAATGGATCAAATCATCGTGGATTTAATGAAAAGGAAGGTTGCATTGTGAAATCGCTTCAGTTTTTCTTGAAAACTTCCAAAAATACGACTGATTAATATTTCGATGCTTTCGCATTTTTATTAAATATGTTTTTATTTTAAATACATTGTTTTGTTTATATATTGTAATCTTATTTTGGAAAGATTAATGCTTACTTTGATAAGCAATGTTTAAATGTCATGTGTTACAGAGGCCTACGATATACAAGAGTCTTCCTTATCGAAAGTATTTGTAACCAAGGTTTGCGTTAGTTCTAAGAACATTTCTAGCTGAAATATTCTATTAAGATTTTTATAGAGTTTCTTTTAGCGTTATCTTACAATGGATCAAATCATCGTGGATTTAATGAAAAGGAAGGTTGCATTGTGAAATCGCTTCAGTTTTTCTTGAAAACTTCCAAAAATACGACTGATTAATATTTCGATGCTTTCGCATTTTTATTAAATATGTTTTTATTTTAAATACATTGTTTTGTTTATATATTGTAATCTTATTTTGGAAAGATTAATGCTTACTTTGATAAGCAATGTTTAAATGTCATGTGTTACAGAGGCCTACGATATACAAGAGTCTTCCTTATCGAAAGTATTTGTAACCAAGGTTTGCGTTAGTTCTAAGAACATTTCTAGCTGAAATATTCTATTAAGATTTTTATAGAGTTTCTTTTAGCGTTATCTTACAATGGATCAAATCATCGTGGATTTAATGAAAAGGAAGGTTGCATTGTGAAATCGCTTCAGTTTTTCTTGAAAACTTCCAAAAATACGACTGATTAATATTTCGATGCTTTCGCATTTTTATTAAATATGTTTTTATTTTAAATACATTGTTTTGTTTATATATTGTAATCTTATTTTGGAAAGATTAATGCTTACTTTGATAAGCAATGTTTAAATGTCATGTGTTACAGAGGCCTACGATATACAAGAGTCTTCCTTATCGAAAGTATTTGTAACCAAGGTTTGCGTTAGTTCTAAGAACATTTCTAGCTGAAATATTCTATTAAGATTTTTTATAAAGTTTCTTTTAGCGTTATCTTACAATGGATCAAATCATCGTGGATTTAATGAAAAGGAAGGTTGCATTGTGAAATCGCTTCAGTTTTTCTTGAAAACTTCCAAAAATACGACTGATTAATATTTCGATACTTTCGCATTTTTATTAAATATGTTTTTATTTTAAATACATTGTTTTGTTTATATATTGTAATCTTATTTTGGAAAGATTAATGCTTACTTTGATAAGCAATGTTTAAATGTCATGTGTTACAGAGGCCTACGATATACAAGAGTCTTCCTTATCGAAAGTATTTGTAACCAAGGTTTGCGTTAGTTCTAAGAACATTTCTAGCTGAAATATTCTATTAAGATTTTTATAGAGTTTCTTTTAGCGTTATCTTACAATGGATCAAATCATCGTGGATTTAATGAAAAGGAAGGTTGCATTGTGAAATCGCTTCAGTTTTTCTTGAAAACTTCCAAAAATACGACTGATTAATATTTCGATGCTTTCGCATTTTTATTAAATATGTTTTTATTTTAAATACATTGTTTTGTTTATATATTGTAATCTTATTTTGGAAAGATTAATGCTTACTTTGATAAGCAATGTTTAAATGTCATGTGTTACAGAGGCCTACGATATACAAGAGTCTTCCTTATCGAAAGTATTTGTAACCAAGGTTTGCGTTAGTTCTAAGAACATTTCTAGCTGAAATATTCTATTAAGATTTTTATAGAGTTTCTTTTAGCGTTATCTTACAATGGATCAAATCATCGTGGATTTAATGAAAAGGAAGGTTGCATTGTGAAATCGCTTCAGTTTTTCTTGAAAACTTCCAAAAATACGACTGATTAATATTTCGATGCTTTCGCATTTTTATTAAATATGTTTTTATTTTAAATACATTGTTTTGTTTATATATTGTAATCTTATTTTGGAAAGATTAATGCTTACTTTGATAAGCAATGTTTAAATGTCATGTGTTACAGAGGCCTACGATATACAAGAGTCTTCCTTATCGAAAGTATTTGTAACCAAGGTTTGCGTTAGTTCTAAGAACATTTCTAGCTGAAATATTCTATTAAGATTTTTATATAGAGTTTCTTTTAGCGTTATCTTACAATGGATCAAATCATCGTGGATTTAATGAAAAGGAAGGTTGCATTGTGAAATCGCTTCAGTTTTTCTTGAAAACTTCCAAAAATACGACTGATTAATATTTCGATGCTTTCGCATTTTTATTAAATATGTTTTTATTTTAAATACATTGTTTTGTTTATATATTGTAATCTTATTTTGGAAAGATTAATGCTTACTTTGATAAGCAATGTTTAAATGTCATGTGTTACAGAGGCCTACGATATACAAGAGTCTTCCTTATCGAAAGTATTTGTAACCAAGGTTTGCGTTAGTTCTAAGAACATTTCTAGCTGAAATATTCTATTAAGATTTTTATAGAGTTTCTTTTAGCGTTATCTTACAATGGATCAAATCATCGTGGATTTAATGAAAAGGAAGGTTGCATTGTGAAATCGCTTCAGTTTTTCTTGAAAACTTCCAAAAATACGACTGATTAATATTTCGATGCTTTCGCATTTTTATTAAATATGTTTTTATTTTAAATACATTGTTTTGTTTATATATTGTAATCTTATTTTGGAAAGATTAATGCTTACTTTGATAAGCAATGTTTAAATGTCATGTGTTACAGGGGCCTACGATATACAAGAGTCTTCCTTATCGAAAGTATTTGTAACCAAGGTTTGCGTTAGTTCTAAGAACATTTCTAGCTGAAATATTCTATTAAGATTTTTTATAGAGTTTCTTTTAGCGTTATCTTACAATGGATCAAATCATCGTGGATTTAATGAAAAGGAAGGTTGCATTGTGAAATCGCTTCAGTTTTTCTTGAAAACTTCCAAAAATACGACTGATTAATATTTCGATACTTTCGCATTTTTATTAAATATGTTTTTATTTTAAATACATTGTTTTGTTTATATATTGTAATCTTATTTTGGAAAGATTAATGCTTACTTTGATAAGCAATGTTTAAATGTCATGTGTTACAGAGGCCTACGATATACAAGAGTCTTCCTTATCGAAAGTATTTGTAACCAAGGTTTGCGTTAGTTAAGAACATTTCTAGCTGAAATATTCTATTAAGATTTTTTATAGAGTTTCTTTTAGCGTTATCTTACAATGGATCAAATCATCGTGGATTTAATGAAAAGGAAGGTTGCATTGTGAAATCGCTTCAGTTTTTCTTGAAAACTTCCAAAAATACGACTGATTAATATTTCGATGCTTTCGCATTTTTATTAAATATGTTTTTATTTTAAATACATTGTTTTGTTTATATATTGTAATCTTATTTTGGAAAGATTAATGCTTACTTTGATAAGCAATGTTTAAATGTCATGTGTTACAGGGGCCTACGATATACAAGAGTCTTCCTTATCGAAAGTATTTGTAACCAAGGTTTGCGTTAGTTCTAAGAACATTTCTAGCTGAAATATTCTATTAAGATTTTTTATAGAGTTTCTTTTAGCGTTATCTTACAATGGATCAAATCATCGTGGATTTAATGAAAAGGAAGGTTGCATTGTGAAATCGCTTCAGTTTTTCTTGAAAACTTCCAAAAATACGACTGATTAATATTTCGATGCTTTCGCATTTTTATTAAATATGTTTTTATTTTAAATACATTGTTTTGTTTATATATTGTAATCTTATTTTGGAAAGATTAATGCTTACTTTGATAAGCAATGTTTAAATGTCATGTGTTACAGAGGCCTACGATATACAAGAGTCTTCCTTATCGAAAGTATTTGTAACCAAGGTTTGCGTTAGTTCTAAGAACATTTCTAGCTGAAATATTCTATTAAGATTTTTATATAGAGTTTCTTTTAGCGTTATCTTACAATGGATCAAATCATCGTGGATTTAATGAAAAGGAAGGTTGCATTGTGAAATCGCTTCAGTTTTTCTTGAAAACTTCCAAAAATACGACTGATTAATATTTCGATGCTTTCGCATTTTTATTAAATATGTTTTTATTTTAAATACATTGTTTTGTTTATATATTGTAATCTTATTTTGGAAAGATTAATGCTTACTTTGATAAGCAATGTTTAAATGTCATGTGTTACAGGGGCCTACGATATACAAGAGTCTTCCTTATCGAAAGTATTTGTAACCAAGGTTTGCGTTAGTTCTAAGAACATTTCTAGCTGAAATATTCTATTAAGATTTTTTATAGAGTTTCTTTTAGCGTTATCTTACAATGGATCAAATCATCGTGGATTTAATGAAAAGGAAGGTTGCATTGTGAAATCGCTTCAGTTTTTCTTGAAAACTTCCAAAAATACGACTGATTAATATTTCGATGCTTTCGCATTTTTATTAAATATGTTTTTATTTTAAATACATTGTTTTGTTTATATATTGTAATCTTATTTTGGAAAGATTAATGCTTACTTTGATAAGCAATGTTTAAATGTCATGTGTTACAGAGGCCTACGATATACAAGAGTCTTCCTTATCGAAAGTATTTGTAACCAAGGTTTGCGTTAGTTCTAAGAACATTTCTAGCTGAAATATTCTATTAAGATTTTTATAGAGTTTCTTTTAGCGTTATCTTACAATGGATCAAATCATCGTGGATTTAATGAAAAGGAAGGTTGCATTGTGAAATCGCTTCAGTTTTTCTTGAAAACTTCCAAAAATACGACTGATTAATATTTCGATGCTTTCGCATTTTTATTAAATATGTTTTTATTTTAAATACATTGTTTTGTTTATATATTGTAATCTTATTTTGGAAAGATTAATGCTTACTTTGATAAGCAATGTTTAAATGTCATGTGTTACAGAGGCCTACGATATACAAGAGTCTTCCTTATCGAAAGTATTTGTAACCAAGGTTTGCGTTAGTTCTAAGAACATTTCTAGCTGAAATATTCTATTAAGATTTTTATAGAGTTTCTTTTAGCGTTATCTTACAATGGATCAAATCATCGTGGATTTAATGAAAAGGAAGGTTGCATTGTGAAATCGCTTCAGTTTTTCTTGAAAACTTCCAAAAATACGACTGATTAATATTTCGATGCTTTCGCATTTTTATTAAATATGTTTTTATTTTAAATACATTGTTTTGTTTATATATTGTAATCTTATTTTGGAAAGATTAATGCTTACTTTGATAAGCAATGTTTAAATGTCATGTGTTACAGAGGCCTACGATATACAAGAGTCTTCCTTATCGAAAGTATTTGTAACCAAGGTTTGCGTTAGTTAAGAACATTTCTAGCTGAAATATTCTATTAAGATTTTTATAGAGTTTCTTTTAGCGTTATCTTACAATGGATCAAATCATCGTGGATTTAATGAAAAGGAAGGTTGCATTGTGAAATCGCTTCAGTTTTTCTTGAAAACTTCCAAAAATACGACTGATTAATATTTCGATGCTTTCGCATTTTTATTAAATATGTTTTTATTTTAAATACATTGTTTTGTTTATATATTGTAATCTTATTTTGGAAAGATTAATGCTTACTTTGATAAGCAATGTTTAAATGTCATGTGTTACAGAGGCCTACGATATACAAGAGTCTTCCTTATCGAAAGTATTTGTAACTAAGGTTTGCGTTAGTTCTAAGAACATTTCTAGCTGAAATATTCTATTAAGATTTTTATAGAGTTTCTTTTAGCTGTATCTTACAATGGATCAAATCATCGTGGATTTAATGAAAAGGAAGGTTGCATTGTGAAATCGCTTCAGTTTTTCTTGAAAACTTCCAAAAATACGACTGATTAATATTTCGATGCTTTCGCATTTTTATTAAATATGTTTTTATTTTAAATACATTGTTTTGTTTATATATTGTAATCTTATTTTGGAAAGATTAATGCTTACTTTGATAAGCAATGTTTAAATGTCATGTGTTACAGAGGCCTACGATATACAAGAGTCTTCCTTATCGAAAGTATTTGTAACCAAGGTTTGCGTTAGTTTAGAACATTTCTAGCTGAAATATTCTATTAAGATTTTTATAGAGTTTCTTTTAGCGTTATCTTACAATGGATCAAATCATCGTGGATTTAATGAAAAGGAAGGTTGCATTGTGAAATCGCTTCAGTTTTTCTTGAAAACTTCCAAAAATACGACTGATTAATATTTCGATGCTTTCGCATTTTTATTAAATATGTTTTTATTTTAAATACATTGTTTTGTTTATATATTGTAATCTTATTTTGGAAAGATTAATGCTTACTTTGATAAGCAATGTTTAAATGTCATGTGTTACAGGGGCCTACGATATACAAGAGTCTTCCTTATCGAAAGTATTTGTAACCAAGGTTTGCGTTAGTTCTAAGAACATTTCTAGCTGAAATATTCTATTAAGATTTTTTATAGAGTTTCTTTTAGCGTTATCTTACAATGGATCAAATCATCGTGGATTTAATGAAAAGGAAGGTTGCATTGTGAAATCGCTTCAGTTTTTCTTGAAAACTTCCAAAAATACGACTGATTAATATTTCGATACTTTCGCATTTTTATTAAATATGTTTTTATTTTAAATACATTGTTTTGTTTATATATTGTAATCTTATTTTGGAAAGATTAATGCTTACTTTGATAAGCAATGTTTAAATGTCATGTGTTACAGAGGCCTACGATATACAAGAGTCTTCCTTATCGAAAGTATTTGTAACCAAGGTTTGCGTTAGTTCTAAGAACATTTCTAGCTGAAATATTCTATTAAGATTTTTATAGAGTTTCTTTTAGCGTTATCTTACAATGGATCAAATCATCGTGGATTTAATGAAAAGGAAGGTTGCATTGTGAAATCGCTTCAGTTTTTCTTGAAAACTTCCAAAAATACGACTGATTAATATTTCGATGCTTTCGCATTTTTATTAAATATGTTTTTATTTTAAATACATTGTTTTGTTTATATATTGTAATCTTATTTTGGAAAGATTAATGCTTACTTTGATAAGCAATGTTTAAATGTCATGTGTTACAGAGGCCTACGATATACAAGAGTCTTCCTTATCGAAAGTATTTGTAACCAAGGTTTGCGTTAGTTCTAAGAACATTTCTAGCTGAAATATTCTATTAAGATTTTTATAGAGTTTCTTTTAGCGTTATCTTACAATGGATCAAATCATCGTGGATTTAATGAAAAGGAAGGTTGCATTGTGAAATCGCTTCAGTTTTTCTTGAAAACTTCCAAAAATACGACTGATTAATATTTCGATGCTTTCGCATTTTTATTAAATATGTTTTTATTTTAAATACATTGTTTTGTTTATATATTGTAATCTTATTTTGGAAAGATTAATGCTTACTTTGATAAGCAATGTTTAAATGTCATGTGTTACAGGGGCCTACGATATACAAGAGTCTTCCTTATCGAAAGTATTTGTAACCAAGGTTTGCGTTAGTTCTAAGAACATTTCTAGCTGAAATATTCTATTAAGATTTTTATAGAGTTTCTTTTAGCGTTATCTTACAATGGATCAAATCATCGTGGATTTAATGAAAAGGAAGGTTGCATTGTGAAATCGCTTCAGTTTTTCTTGAAAACTTCCAAAAATACGACTGATTAATATTTCGATGCTTTCGCATTTTTATTAAATATGTTTTTATTTTAAATACATTGTTTTGTTTATATATTGTAATCTTATTTTGGAAAGATTAATGCTTACTTTGATAAGCAATGTTTAAATGTCATGTGTTACAGGGGCCTACGATATACAAGAGTCTTCCTTATCGAAAGTATTTGTAACCAAGGTTTGCGTTAGTTCTAAGAACATTTCTAGCTGAAATATTCTATTAAGATTTTTTATAGAGTTTCTTTTAGCGTTATCTTACAATGGATCAAATCATCGTGGATTTAATGAAAAGGAAGGTTGCATTGTGAAATCGCTTCAGTTTTTCTTGAAAACTTCCAAAAATACGACTGATTAATATTTCGATGCTTTCGCATTTTTATTAAATATGTTTTTATTTTAAATACATTGTTTTGTTTATATATTGTAATCTTATTTTGGAAAGATTAATGCTTACTTTGATAAGCAATGTTTAAATGTCATGTGTTACAGAGGCCTACGATATACAAGAGTCTTCCTTATCGAAAGTATTTGTAACCAAGGTTTGCGTTAGTTCTAAGAACATTTCTAGCTGAAATATTCTATTAAGATTTTTATATAGAGTTTCTTTTAGCGTTATCTTACAATGGATCAAATCATCGTGGATTTAATGAAAAGGAAGGTTGCATTGTGAAATCGCTTCAGTTTTTCTTGAAAACTTCCAAAAATACGACTGATTAATATTTCGATGCTTTCGCATTTTTATTAAATATGTTTTTATTTTAAATACATTGTTTTGTTTATATATTGTAATCTTATTTTGGAAAGATTAATGCTTACTTTGATAAGCAATGTTTAAATGTCATGTGTTACAGGGGCCTACGATATACAAGAGTCTTCCTTATCGAAAGTATTTGTAACCAAGGTTTGCGTTAGTTCTAAGAACATTTCTAGCTGAAATATTCTATTAAGATTTTTTACAGAGTTTCTTTTAGCGTTATCTTACAATGGATCAAATCATCGTGGATTTAATGAAAAGGAAGGTTGCATTGTGAAATCGCTTCAGTTTTTCTTGAAAACTTCCAAAAATACGACTGATTAATATTTCGATGCTTTCGCATTTTTATTAAATATGTTTTTATTTTAAATACATTGTTTTGTTTATATATTGTAATCTTATTTTGGAAAGATTAATGCTTACTTTGATAAGCAATGTTTAAATGTCATGTGTTACAGAGGCCTACGATATACAAGAGTCTTCCTTATCGAAAGTATTTGTAACCAAGGTTTGCGTTAGTTCTAAGAACATTTCTAGCTGAAATATTCTATTAAGATTTTTATAGAGTTTCTTTTAGCGTTATCTTACAATGGATCAAATCATCGTGGATTTAATGAAAAGGAAGGTTGCATTGTGAAATCGCTTCAGTTTTTCTTGAAAACTTCCAAAAATACGACTGATTAATATTTCGATGCTTTCGCATTTTTATTAAATATGTTTTTATTTTAAATACATTGTTTTGTTTATATATTGTAATCTTATTTTGGAAAGATTAATGCTTACTTTGATAAGCAATGTTTAAATGTCATGTGTTACAGAGGCCTACGATATACAAGAGTCTTCCTTATCGAAAGTATTTGTAACCAAGGTTTGCGTTAGTTCTAAGAACATTTCTAGCTGAAATATTCTATTAAGATTTTTATAGAGTTTCTTTTAGCGTTATCTTACAATGGATCAAATCATCGTGGATTTAATGAAAAGGAAGGTTGCATTGTGAAATCGCTTCAGTTTTTCTTGAAAACTTCCAAAAATACGACTGATTAATATTTCGATGCTTTCGCATTTTTATTAAATATGTTTTTATTTTAAATACATTGTTTTGTTTATATATTGTAATCTTATTTTGGAAAGATTAATGCTTACTTTGATAAGCAATGTTTAAATGTCATGTGTTACAGAGGCCTACGATATACAAGAGTCTTCCTTATCGAAAGTATTTGTAACCAAGGTTTGCGTTAGTTCTAAGAACATTTCTAGCTGAAATATTCTATTAAGATTTTTATAGAGTTTCTTTTAGCGTTATCTTACAATGGATCAAATCATCGTGGATTTAATGAAAAGGAAGGTTGCATTGTGAAATCGCTTCAGTTTTTCTTGAAAACTTCCAAAAATACGACTGATTAATATTTCGATGCTTTCGCATTTTTATTAAATATGTTTTTATTTTAAATACATTGTTTTGTTTATATATTGTAATCTTATTTTGGAAAGATTAATGCTTACTTTGATAAGCAATGTTTAAATGTCATGTGTTACAGAGGCCTACGATATACAAGAGTCTTCCTTATCGAAAGTATTTGTAACCAAGGTTTGCGTTAGTTCTAAGAACATTTCTAGCTGAAATATTCTATTAAGATTTTTATAGAGTTTCTTTTAGCGTTATCTTACAATGGATCAAATCATCGTGGATTTAATGAAAAGGAAGGTTGCATTGTGAAATCGCTTCAGTTTTTCTTGAAAACTTCCAAAAATACGACTGATTAATATTTCGATGCTTTCGCATTTTTATTAAATATGTTTTTATTTTAAATACATTGTTTTGTTTATATATTGTAATCTTATTTTGGAAAGATTAATGCTTACTTTGATAAGCAATGTTTAAATGTCATGTGTTACAGAGGCCTACGATATACAAGAGTCTTCCTTATCGAAAGTATTTGTAACCAAGGTTTGCGTTAGTTCTAAGAACATTTCTAGCTGAAATATTCTATTAAGATTTTTATAGAGTTTCTTTTAGCGTTATCTTACAATGGATCAAATCATCGTGGATTTAATGAAAAGGAAGGTTGCATTGTGAAATCGCTTCAGTTTTTCTTGAAAACTTCCAAAAATACGACTGATTAATATTTCGATGCTTTCGCATTTTTATTAAATATGTTTTTATTTTAAATACATTGTTTTGTTTATATATTGTAATCTTATTTTGGAAAGATTAATGCTTACTTTGATAAGCAATGTTTAAATGTCATGTGTTACAGAGGCCTACGATATACAAGAGTCTTCCTTATCGAAAGTATTTGTAACCAAGGTTTGCGTTAGTTCTAAGAACATTTCTAGCTGAAATATTCTATTAAGATTTTTATAGAGTTTCTTTTAGCGTTATCTTACAATGGATCAAATCATCGTGGATTTAATGAAAAGGAAGGTTGCATTGTGAAATCGCTTCAGTTTTTCTTGAAAACTTCCAAAAATACGACTGATTAATATTTCGATGCTTTCGCATTTTTATTAAATATGTTTTTATTTTAAATACATTGTTTTGTTTATATATTGTAATCTTATTTTGGAAAGATTAATGCTTACTTTGATAAGCAATGTTTAAATGTCATGTGTTACAGGGGCCTACGATATACAAGAGTCTTCCTTATCGAAAGTATTTGTAACCAAGGTTTGCGTTAGTTCTAAGAACATTTCTAGCTGAAATATTCTATTAAGATTTTTTATAGAGTTTCTTTTAGCGTTATCTTACAATGGATCAAATCATCGTGGATTTAATGAAAAGGAAGGTTGCATTGTGAAATCGCTTCAGTTTTTCTTGAAAACTTCCAAAAATACGACTGATTAATATTTCGATGCTTTCGCATTTTTATTAAATATGTTTTTATTTTAAATACATTGTTTTGTTTATATATTGTAATCTTATTTTGGAAAGATTAATGCTTACTTTGATAAGCAATGTTTAAATGTCATGTGTTACAGAGGCCTACGATATACAAGAGTCTTCCTTATCGAAAGTATTTGTAACCAAGGTTTGCGTTAGTTCTAAGAACATTTCTAGCTGAAATATTCTATTAAGATTTTTATAGAGTTTCTTTTAGCGTTATCTTACAATGGATCAAATCATCGTGGATTTAATGAAAAGGAAGGTTGCATTGTGAAATCGCTTCAGTTTTTCTTGAAAACTTCCAAAAATACGACTGATTAATATTTCGATGCTTTCGCATTTTTATTAAATATGTTTTTATTTTAAATACATTGTTTTGTTTATATATTGTAATCTTATTTTGGAAAGATTAATGCTTACTTTGATAAGCAATGTTTAAATGTCATGTGTTACAGAGGCCTACGATATACAAGAGTCTTCCTTATCGAAAGTATTTGTAACCAAGGTTTGCGTTAGTTCTAAGAACATTTCTAGCTGAAATATTCTATTAAGATTTTTATAGAGTTTCTTTTAGCGTTATCTTACAATGGATCAAATCATCGTGGATTTAATGAAAAGGAAGGTTGCATTGTGAAATCGCTTCAGTTTTTCTTGAAAACTTCCAAAAATACGACTGATTAATATTTCGATGCTTTCGCATTTTTATTAAATATGTTTTTATTTTAAATACATTGTTTTGTTTATATATTGTAATCTTATTTTGGAAAGATTAATGCTTACTTTGATAAGCAATGTTTAAATGTCATGTGTTACAGAGGCCTACGATATACAAGAGTCTTCCTTATCGAAAGTATTTGTAACCAAGGTTTGCGTTAGTTAAGAACATTTCTAGCTGAAATATTCTATTAAGATTTTTATAGAGTTTCTTTTAGCGTTATCTTACAATGGATCAAATCATCGTGGATTTAATGAAAAGGAAGGTTGCATTGTGAAATCGCTTCAGTTTTTCTTGAAAACTTCCAAAAATACGACTGATTAATATTTCGATGCTTTCGCATTTTTATTAAATATGTTTTTATTTTAAATACATTGTTTTGTTTATATATTGTAATCTTATTTTGGAAAGATTAATGCTTACTTTGATAAGCAATGTTTAAATGTCATGTGTTACAGAGGCCTACGATATACAAGAGTCTTCCTTATCGAAAGTATTTGTAACTAAGGTTTGCGTTAGTTCTAAGAACATTTCTAGCTGAAATATTCTATTAAGATTTTTATAGAGTTTCTTTTAGCGTTATCTTACAATGGATCAAATCATCGTGGATTTAATGAAAAGGAAGGTTGCATTGTGAAATCGCTTCAGTTTTTCTTGAAAACTTCCAAAAATACGACTGATTAATATTTCGATGCTTTCGCATTTTTATTAAATATGTTTTTATTTTAAATACATTGTTTTGTTTATATATTGTAATCTTATTTTGGAAAGATTAATGCTTACTTTGATAAGCAATGTTTAAATGTCATGTGTTACAGGGGCCTACGATATACAAGAGTCTTCCTTATCGAAAGTATTTGTAACCAAGGTTTGCGTTAGTTCTAAGAACATTTCTAGCTGAAATATTCTATTAAGATTTTTTATAGAGTTTCTTTTAGCGTTATCTTACAATGGATCAAATCATCGTGGATTTAATGAAAAGGAAGGTTGCATTGTGAAATCGCTTCAGTTTTTCTTGAAAACTTCCAAAAATACGACTGATTAATATTTCGATACTTTCGCATTTTTATTAAATATGTTTTTATTTTAAATACATTGTTTTGTTTATATATTGTAATCTTATTTTGGAAAGATTAATGCTTACTTTGATAAGCAATGTTTAAATGTCATGTGTTACAGAGGCCTACGATATACAAGAGTCTTCCTTATCGAAAGTATTTGTAACCAAGGTTTGCGTTAGTTCTAAGAACATTTCTAGCTGAAATATTCTATTAAGATTTTTATAGAGTTTCTTTTAGCGTTATCTTACAATGGATCAAATCATCGTGGATTTAATGAAAAGGAAGGTTGCATTGTGAAATCGCTTCAGTTTTTCTTGAAAACTTCCAAAAATACGACTGATTAATATTTCGATGCTTTCGCATTTTTATTAAATATGTTTTTATTTTAAATACATTGTTTTGTTTATATATTGTAATCTTATTTTGGAAAGATTAATGCTTACTTTGATAAGCAATGTTTAAATGTCATGTGTTACAGGGGCCTACGATATACAAGAGTCTTCCTTATCGAAAGTATTTGTAACCAAGGTTTGCGTTAGTTCTAAGAACATTTCTAGCTGAAATATTCTATTAAGATTTTTTATAGAGTTTCTTTTAGCGTTATCTTACAATGGATCAAATCATCGTGGATTTAATGAAAAGGAAGGTTGCATTGTGAAATCGCTTCAGTTTTTCTTGAAAACTTCCAAAAATACGACTGATTAATATTTCGATGCTTTCGCATTTTTATTAAATATGTTTTTATTTTAAATACATTGTTTTGTTTATATATTGTAATCTTATTTTGGAAAGATTAATGCTTACTTTGATAAGCAATGTTTAAATGTCATGTGTTACAGAGGCCTACGATATACAAGAGTCTTCCTTATCGAAAGTATTTGTAACCAAGGTTTGCGTTAGTTAAGAACATTTCTAGCTGAAATATTCTATTAAGATTTTTTATAGAGTTTCTTTTAGCGTTATCTTACAATGGATCAAATCATCGTGGATTTAATGAAAAGGAAGGTTGCATTGTGAAATCGCTTCAGTTTTTCTTGAAAACTTCCAAAAATACGACTGATTAATATTTCGATGCTTTCGCATTTTTATTAAATATGTTTTTATTTTAAATACATTGTTTTGTTTATATATTGTAATCTTATTTTGGAAAGATTAATGCTTACTATGATAAGCAATGTTTAAATGTCATGTGTTACAGAGGCCTACGATATACAAGAGTCTTCCTTATCGAAAGTATTTGTAACCAAGGTTTGCGTTAGTTCTAAGAACATTTCTAGCTGAAATATTCTATTAAGATTTTTATAGAGTTTCTTTTAGCGTTATCTTACAATGGATCAAATCATCGTGGATTTAATGAAAAGGAAGGTTGCATTGTGAAATCGCTTCAGTTTTTCTTGAAAACTTCCAAAAATACGACTGATTAATATTTCGATGCTTTCGCATTTTTATTAAATATGTTTTTATTTTAAATACATTGTTTTGTTTATATATTGTAATCTTATTTTGGAAAGATTAATGCTTACTTTGATAAGCAATGTTTAAATGTCATGTGTTACAGGGGCCTACGATATACAAGAGTCTTCCTTATCGAAAGTATTTGTAACCAAGGTTTGCGTTAGTTCTAAGAACATTTCTAGCTGAAATATTCTATTAAGATTTTTTATAGAGTTTCTTTTAGCGTTATCTTACAATGGATCAAATCATCGTGGATTTAATGAAAAGGAAGGTTGCATTGTGAAATCGCTTCAGTTTTTCTTGAAAACTTCCAAAAATACGACTGATTAATATTTCGATGCTTTCGCATTTTTATTAAATATGTTTTTATTTTAAATACATTGTTTTGTTTATATATTGTAATCTTATTTTGGAAAGATTAATGCTTACTTTGATAAGCAATGTTTAAATGTCATGTGTTACAGGGGCCTACGATATACAAGAGTATTCCTTATCGAAAGTATTTGTAACCAAGGTTTGCGTTAGTTCTAAGAACATTTCTAGCTGAAATATTCTATTAAGATTTTTTACAGAGTTTCTTTTAGCGTTATCTTACAATGGATCAAATCATCGTGGATTTAATGAAAAGGAAGGTTGCATTGTGAAATCGCTTCAGTTTTTCTTGAAAACTTCCAAAAATACGACTGATTAATATTTCGATGCTTTCGCATTTTTATTAAATATGTTTTTATTTTAAATACATTGTTTTGTTTATATATTGTAATCTTATTTTGGAAAGATTAATGCTTACTTTGATAAGCAATGTTTAAATGTCATGTGTTACAGAGGCCTACGATATACAAGAGTCTTCCTTATCGAAAGTATTTGTAACCAAGGTTTGCGTTAGTTCTAAGAACATTTCTAGCTGAAATATTCTATTAAGATTTTTATAGAGTTTCTTTTAGCGTTATCTTACAATGGATCAAATCATCGTGGATTTAATGAAAAGGAAGGTTGCATTGTGAAATCGCTTCAGTTTTTCTTGAAAACTTCCAAAAATACGACTGATTAATATTTCGATGCTTTCGCATTTTTATTAAATATGTTTTTATTTTAAATACATTGTTTTGTTTATATATTGTAATCCTATTTTGGAAAGATTAATGCTTACTTTGATAAGCAATGTTTAAATGTCATGTGTTACAGAGGCCTACGATATACAAGAGTCTTCCTTATCGAAAGTATTTGTAACCAAGGTTTGCGTTAGTTCTAAGAACATTTCTAGCTGAAATATTCTATTAAGATTTTTATAGAGTTTCTTTTAGCGTTATCTTACAATGGATCAAATCATCGTGGATTTAATGAAAAGGAAGGTTGCATTGTGAAATCGCTTCAGTTTTTCTTGAAAACTTCCAAAAATACGACTGATTAATATTTCGATGCTTTCGCATTTTTATTAAATATGTTTTTATTTTAAATACATTGTTTTGTTTATATATTGTAATCTTATTTTGGAAAGATTAATGCTTACTTTGATAAGCAATGTTTAAATGTCATGTGTTACAGAGGCCTACGATATACAAGAGTCTTCCTTATCGAAAGTATTTGTAACCAAGGTTTGCGTTAGTTCTAAGAACATTTCTAGCTGAAATATTCTATTAAGATTTTTATAGAGTTTCTTTTAGCGTTATCTTACAATGGATCAAATCATCGTGGATTTAATGAAAAGGAAGGTTGCATTGTGAAATCGCTTCAGTTTTTCTTGAAAACTTCCAAAAATACGACTGATTAATATTTCGATGCTTTCGCATTTTTATTAAATATGTTTTTATTTTAAATACATTGTTTTGTTTATATATTGTAATCTTATTTTGGAAAGATTAATGCTTACTTTGATAAGCAATGTTTAAATGTCATGTGTTACAGAGGCCTACGATATACAAGAGTCTTCCTTATCGAAAGTATTTGTAACCAAGGTTTGCGTTAGTTCTAAGAACATTTCTAGCTGAAATATTCTATTAAGATTTTTATAGAGTTTCTTTTAGCGTTATCTTACAATGGATCAAATCATCGTGGATTTAATGAAAAGGAAGGTTGCATTGTGAAATCGCTTCAGTTTTTCTTGAAAACTTCCAAAAATACGACTGATTAATATTTCGATGCTTTCGCATTTTTATTAAATATGTTTTTATTTTAAATACATTGTTTTGTTTATATATTGTAATCTTATTTTGGAAAGATTAATGCTTACTTTGATAAGCAATGTTTAAATGTCATGTGTTACAGAGGCCTACGATATACAAGAGTCTTCCTTATCGAAAGTATTTGTAACCAAGGTTTGCGTTAGTTCTAAGAACATTTCTAGCTGAAATATTCTATTAAGATTTTTATAGAGTTTCTTTTAGCGTTATCTTACAATGGATCAAATCATCGTGGATTTAATGAAAAGGAAGGTTGCATTGTAAAATCGCTTCAGTTTTTCTTGAAAACTTCCAAAAATACGACTGATTAATATTTCGATGCTTTCGCATTTTTATTAAATATGTTTTTATTTTAAATACATTGTTTTGTTTATATATTGTAATCTTATTTTGGAAAGATTAATGCTTACTTTGATAAGCAATGTTTAAATGTCATGTGTTACAGAGGCCTACGATATACAAGAGTCTTCCTTATCGAAAGTATTTGTAACCAAGGTTTGCGTTAGTTAAGAACATTTCTAGCTGAAATATTCTATTAAGATTTTTATAGAGTTTCTTTTAGCGTTATCTTACAATGGATCAAATCATCGTGGATTTAATGAAAAGGAAGGTTGCATTGTGAAATCGCTTCAGTTTTTCTTGAAAACTTCCAAAAATACGACTGATTAATATTTCGATGCTTTCGCATTTTTATTAAATATGTTTTTATTTTAAATACATTGTTTTGTTTATATATTGTAATCTTATTTTGGAAAGATTAATGCTTACTTTGATAAGCAATGTTTAAATGTCATGTGTTACAGAGGCCTACGATATACAAGAGTCTTCCTTATCGAAAGTATTTGTAACTAAGGTTTGCGTTAGTTCTAAGAACATTTCTAGCTGAAATATTCTATTAAGATTTTTATAGAGTTTCTTTTAGCGTTATCTTACAATGGATCAAATCATCGTGGATTTAATGAAAAGGAAGGTTGCATTGTGAAATCGCTTCAGTTTTTCTTGAAAACTTCCAAAAATACGACTGATTAATATTTCGATGCTTTCGCATTTTTATTAAATATGTTTTTATTTTAAATACATTGTTTTGTTTATATATTGTAATCTTATTTTGGAAAGATTAATGCTTACTTTGATAAGCAATGTTTAAATGTCATGTGTTACAGGGGCCTACGATATACAAGAGTCTTCCTTATCGAAAGTATTTGTAACCAAGGTTTGCGTTAGTTCTAAGAACATTTCTAGCTGAAATATTCTATTAAGATTTTTTATAGAGTTTCTTTTAGCGTTATCTTACAATGGATCAAATCATCGTGGATTTAATGAAAAGGAAGGTTGCATTGTGAAATCGCTTCAGTTTTTCTTGAAAACTTCCAAAAATACGACTGATTAATATTTCGATACTTTCGCATTTTTATTAAATATGTTTTTATTTTAAATACATTGTTTTGTTTATATATTGTAATCTTATTTTGGAAAGATTAATGCTTACTTTGATAAGCAATGTTTAAATGTCATGTGTTACAGAGGCCTACGATATACAAGAGTCTTCCTTATCGAAAGTATTTGTAACCAAGGTTTGCGTTAGTTCTAAGAACATTTCTAGCTGAAATATTCTATTAAGATTTTTATAGAGTTTCTTTTAGCGTTATCTTACAATGGATCAAATCATCGTGGATTTAATGAAAAGGAAGGTTGCATTGTGAAATCGCTTCAGTTTTTCTTGAAAACTTCCAAAAATACGACTGATTAATATTTCGATGCTTTCGCATTTTTATTAAATATGTTTTTATTTTAAATACATTGTTTTGTTTATATATTGTAATCTTATTTTGGAAAGATTAATGCTTACTTTGATAAGCAATGTTTAAATGTCATGTGTTACAGGGGCCTACGATATACAAGAGTCTTCCTTATCGAAAGTATTTGTAACCAAGGTTTGCGTTAGTTCTAAGAACATTTCTAGCTGAAATATTCTATTAAGATTTTTTATAGAGTTTCTTTTAGCGTTATCTTACAATGGATCAAATCATCGTGGATTTAATGAAAAGGAAGGTTGCATTGTGAAATCGCTTCAGTTTTTCTTGAAAACTTCCAAAAATACGACTGATTAATATTTCGATGCTTTCGCATTTTTATTAAATATGTTTTTATTTTAAATACATTGTTTTGTTTATATATTGTAATCTTATTTTGGAAAGATTAATGCTTACTTTGATAAGCAATGTTTAAATGTCATGTGTTACAGAGGCCTACGATATACAAGAGTCTTCCTTATCGAAAGTATTTGTAACCAAGGTTTGCGTTAGTTAAGAACATTTCTAGCTGAAATATTCTATTAAGATTTTTTATAGAGTTTCTTTTAGCGTTATCTTACAATGGATCAAATCATCGTGGATTTAATGAAAAGGAAGGTTGCATTGTGAAATCGCTTCAGTTTTTCTTGAAAACTTCCAAAAATACGACTGATTAATATTTCGATGCTTTCGCATTTTTATTAAATATGTTTTTATTTTAAATACATTGTTTTGTTTATATATTGTAATCTTATTTTGGAAAGATTAATGCTTACTATGATAAGCAATGTTTAAATGTCATGTGTTACAGAGGCCTACGATATACAAGAGTCTTCCTTATCGAAAGTATTTGTAACCAAGGTTTGCGTTAGTTCTAAGAACATTTCTAGCTGAAATATTCTATTAAGATTTTTATAGAGTTTCTTTTAGCGTTATCTTACAATGGATCAAATCATCGTGGATTTAATGAAAAGGAAGGTTGCATTGTGAAATCGCTTCAGTTTTTCTTGAAAACTTCCAAAAATACGACTGATTAATATTTCGATGCTTTCGCATTTTTATTAAATATGTTTTTATTTTAAATACATTGTTTTGTTTATATATTGTAATCTTATTTTGGAAAGATTAATGCTTACTTTGATAAGCAATGTTTAAATGTCATGTGTTACAGGGGCCTACGATATACAAGAGTCTTCCTTATCGAAAGTATTTGTAACCAAGGTTTGCGTTAGTTCTAAGAACATTTCTAGCTGAAATATTCTATTAAGATTTTTTATAGAGTTTCTTTTAGCGTTATCTTACAATGGATCAAATCATCGTGGATTTAATGAAAAGGAAGGTTGCATTGTGAAATCGCTTCAGTTTTTCTTGAAAACTTCCAAAAATACGACTGATTAATATTTCGATGCTTTCGCATTTTTATTAAATATGTTTTTATTTTAAATACATTGTTTTGTTTATATATTGTAATCTTATTTTGGAAAGATTAATGCTTACTTTGATAAGCAATGTTTAAATGTCATGTGTTACAGGGGCCTACGATATACAAGAGTATTCCTTATCGAAAGTATTTGTAACCAAGGTTTGCGTTAGTTCTAAGAACATTTCTAGCTGAAATATTCTATTAAGATTTTTTACAGAGTTTCTTTTAGCGTTATCTTACAATGGATCAAATCATCGTGGATTTAATGAAAAGGAAGGTTGCATTGTGAAATCGCTTCAGTTTTTCTTGAAAACTTCCAAAAATACGACTGATTAATATTTCGATGCTTTCGCATTTTTATTAAATATGTTTTTATTTTAAATACATTGTTTTGTTTATATATTGTAATCTTATTTTGGAAAGATTAATGCTTACTTTGATAAGCAATGTTTAAATGTCATGTGTTACAGAGGCCTACGATATACAAGAGTCTTCCTTATCGAAAGTATTTGTAACCAAGGTTTGCGTTAGTTCTAAGAACATTTCTAGCTGAAATATTCTATTAAGATTTTTATAGAGTTTCTTTTAGCGTTATCTTACAATGGATCAAATCATCGTGGATTTAATGAAAAGGAAGGTTGCATTGTGAAATCGCTTCAGTTTTTCTTGAAAACTTCCAAAAATACGACTGATTAATATTTCGATGCTTTCGCATTTTTATTAAATATGTTTTTATTTTAAATACATTGTTTTGTTTATATATTGTAATCCTATTTTGGAAAGATTAATGCTTACTTTGATAAGCAATGTTTAAATGTCATGTGTTACAGAGGCCTACGATATACAAGAGTCTTCCTTATCGAAAGTATTTGTAACCAAGGTTTGCGTTAGTTCTAAGAACATTTCTAGCTGAAATATTCTATTAAGATTTTTATAGAGTTTCTTTTAGCGTTATCTTACAATGGATCAAATCATCGTGGATTTAATGAAAAGGAAGGTTGCATTGTGAAATCGCTTCAGTTTTTCTTGAAAACTTCCAAAAATACGACTGATTAATATTTCGATGCTTTCGCATTTTTATTAAATATGTTTTTATTTTAAATACATTGTTTTGTTTATATATTGTAATCTTATTTTGGAAAGATTAATGCTTACTTTGATAAGCAATGTTTAAATGTCATGTGTTACAGAGGCCTACGATATACAAGAGTCTTCCTTATCGAAAGTATTTGTAACCAAGGTTTGCGTTAGTTCTAAGAACATTTCTAGCTGAAATATTCTATTAAGATTTTTATAGAGTTTCTTTTAGCGTTATCTTACAATGGATCAAATCATCGTGGATTTAATGAAAAGGAAGGTTGCATTGTGAAATCGCTTCAGTTTTTCTTGAAAACTTCCAAAAATACGACTGATTAATATTTCGATGCTTTCGCATTTTTATTAAATATGTTTTTATTTTAAATACATTGTTTTGTTTATATATTGTAATCTTATTTTGGAAAGATTAATGCTTACTTTGATAAGCAATGTTTAAATGTCATGTGTTACAGAGGCCTACGATATACAAGAGTCTTCCTTATCGAAAGTATTTGTAACCAAGGTTTGCGTTAGTTCTAAGAACATTTCTAGCTGAAATATTCTATTAAGATTTTTATAGAGTTTCTTTTAGCGTTATCTTACAATGGATCAAATCATCGTGGATTTAATGAAAAGGAAGGTTGCATTGTGAAATCGCTTCAGTTTTTCTTGAAAACTTCCAAAAATACGACTGATTAATATTTCGATGCTTTCGCATTTTTATTAAATATGTTTTTATTTTAAATACATTGTTTTGTTTATATATTGTAATCTTATTTTGGAAAGATTAATGCTTACTTTGATAAGCAATGTTTAAATGTCATGTGTTACAGAGGCCTACGATATACAAGAGTCTTCCTTATCGAAAGTATTTGTAACCAAGGTTTGCGTTAGTTCTAAGAACATTTCTAGCTGAAATATTCTATTAAGATTTTTATAGAGTTTCTTTTAGCGTTATCTTACAATGGATCAAATCATCGTGGATTTAATGAAAAGGAAGGTTGCATTGTAAAATCGCTTCAGTTTTTCTTGAAAACTTCCAAAAATACGACTGATTAATATTTCGATGCTTTCGCATTTTTATTAAATATGTTTTTATTTTAAATACATTGTTTTGTTTATATATTGTAATCTTATTTTGGAAAGATTAATGCTTACTTTGATAAGCAATGTTTAAATGTCATGTGTTACAGAGGCCTACGATATACAAGAGTCTTCCTTATCGAAAGTATTTGTAACCAAGGTTTGCGTTAGTTCTAAGAACATTTCTAGCTGAAATATTCTATTAAGATTTTTATAGAGTTTCTTTTAGCGTTATCTTACAATGGATCAAATCATCGTGGATTTAATGAAAAGGAAGGTTGCATTGTGAAATCGCTTCAGTTTTTCTTGAAAACTTCCAAAAATACGACTGATTAATATTTCGATGCTTTCGCATTTTTATTAAATATGTTTTTATTTTAAATACATTGTTTTGTTTATATATTGTAATCTTATTTTGGAAAGATTAATGCTTACTTTGATAAGCAATGTTTAAATGTCATGTGTTACAGAGGCCTACGATATACAAGAGTCTTCCTTATCGAAAGTATTTGTAACCAAGGTTTGCGTTAGTTCTAAGAACATTTCTAGCTGAAATATTCTATTAAGATTTTTATAGAGTTTCTTTTAGCGTTATCTTACAATGGATCAAATCATCGTGGATTTAATGAAAAGGAAGGTTGCATTGTGAAATCGCTTCAGTTTTTCTTGAAAACTTCCAAAAATACGACTGATTAATATTTCGATGCTTTCGCATTTTTATTAAATATGTTTTTATTTTAAATACATTGTTTTGTTTATATATTGTAATCTTATTTTGGAAAGATTAATGCTTACTTTGATAAGCAATGTTTAAATGTCATGTGTTACAGGGGCCTACGGTATACAAGAGTCTTCCTTATCGAAAGTATTTGTAACCAAGGTTTGCGTTAGTTCTAAGAACATTTCTAGCTGAAATATTCTATTAAGATTTTTTATAGAGTTTCTTTTAGCGTTATCTTACAATGGATCAAATCATCGTGGATTTAATGAAAAGGAAGGTTGCATTGTGAAATCGCTTCAGTTTTTCTTGAAAACTTCCAAAAATACGACTGATTAATATTTCGATACTTTCGCATTTTTATTAAATATGTTTTTATTTTAAATACATTGTTTTGTTTATATATTGTAATCTTATTTTGGAAAGATTAATGCTTACTTTGATAAGCAATGTTTAAATGTCATGTGTTACAGAGGCCTACGATATACAAGAGTCTTCCTTATCGAAAGTATTTGTAACCAAGGTTTGCGTTAGTTAAGAACATTTCTAGCTGAAATATTCTATTAAGATTTTTTATAGAGTTTCTTTTAGCGTTATCTTACAATGGATCAAATCATCGTGGATTTAATGAAAAGGAAGGTTGCATTGTGAAATCGCTTCAGTTTTTCCTTGAAAACTTCCAAAAATACGACTGATTAATATTTCGATGCTTTCGCATTTTTATTAAATATGTTTTTATTTTAAATACATTGTTTTGTTTATATATTGTAATCTTATTTTGGAAAGATTAATGCTTACTTTGATAAGCAATGTTTAAATGTCATGTGTTACAGGGCCTACGATATACAAGAGTCTTCCTTATCGAAAGTATTTGTAACCAAGGTTTGCGTTAGTTCTAAGAACATTTCTAGCTGAAATATTCTATTAAGATTTTTATAGAGTTTCTTTTAGCGTTATCTTACAATGGATCAAATCATCGTGGATTTAATGAAAAGGAAGGTTGCATTGTGAAATCGCTTCAGTTTTTCTTGAAAACTTCCAAAAATACGACTGATTAATATTTCGATGCTTTCGCATTTTTATTAAATATGTTTTTATTTTAAATACATTGTTTTGTTTATATATTGTAATCTTATTTTGGAAAGATTAATGCTTACTTTGATAAGCAATGTTTAAATGTCATGTGTTACAGAGGCCTACGATATACAAGAGTCTTCCTTATCGAAAGTATTTGTAACCAAGGTTTGCGTTAGTTCTAAGAACATTTCTAGCTGAAATATTCTATTAAGATTTTTATATAGAGTTTCTTTTAGCGTTATCTTACAATGGATCAAATCATCGTGGATTTAATGAAAAGGAAGGTTGCATTGTGAATCGCTTCAGTTTTTCTTGAAAACTTCCAAAAATACGACTGATTAATATTTCGATGCTTTCGCATTTTTATTAAATATGTTTTTATTTTAAATACATTGTTTTGTTTATATATTGTAATCTTATTTTGGAAAGATTAATGCTTACTTTGATAAGCAATGTTTAAATGTCATGTGTTACAGGGGCCTACGATATACAAGAGTCTTCCTTATCGAAAGTATTTTAACCAAGGTTTGCGTTAGTTCTAAGAACATTTCTAGCTGAAATATTCTATTAAGATTTTTTATAGAGTTTCTTTTAGCGTTATCTTACAATGGATCAAATCATCGTGGATTTAATGAAAAGGAAGGTTGCATTGTGAAATCGCTTCAGTTTTTCTTGAAAACTTCCAAAAATACGACTGATTAATATTTCGATGCTTTCGCATTTTTATTAAATATGTTTTTATTTTAAATACATTGTTTTGTTTATATATTGTAATCTTATTTTGGAAAGATTAATGCTTACTTTGATAAGCAATGTTTAAATGTCATGTGTTACAGAGGCCTACGATATACAAGAGTCTTCCTTATCGAAAGTATTTGTAACCAAGGTTTGCGTTAGTTCTAAGAACATTTCTAGCTGAAATATTCTATTAAGATTTTTATAGAGTTTCTTTTAGCGTTATCTTACAATGGATCAAATCATCGTGGATTTAATGAAAAGGAAGGTTGCATTGTGAAATCGCTTCAGTTTTTCTTGAAAACTTCCAAAAATACGACTGATTAATATTTCGATGCTTTCGCATTTTTATTAAATATGTTTTTATTTTAAATACATTGTTTTGTTTATATATTGTAATCTTATTTTGGAAAGATTAATGCTTACTTTGATAAGCAATGTTTAAATGTCATGTGTTACAGAGGCCTACGATATACAAGAGTCTTCCTTATCGAAAGTATTTGTAACCAAGGTTTGCGTTAGTTCTAAGAACATTTCTAGCTGAAATATTCTATTAAGATTTTTATAGAGTTTCTTTTAGCGTTATCTTACAATGGATCAAATCATCGTGGATTTAATGAAAAGGAAGGTTGCATTGTGAAATCGCTTCAGTTTTTCTTGAAAACTTCCAAAAATACGACTGATTAATATTTCGATGCTTTCGCATTTTTATTAAATATGTTTTTATTTTAAATACATTGTTTTGTTTATATATTGTAATCTTATTTTGGAAAGATTAATGCTTACTTTGATAAGCAATGTTTAAATGTCATGTGTTACAGAGGCCTACGATATACAAGAGTCTTCCTTATCGAAAGTATTTGTAACCAAGGTTTGCGTTAGTTCTAAGAACATTTCTAGCTGAAATATTCTATTAAGATTTTTATAGAGTTTCTTTTAGCGTTATCTTACAATGGATCAAATCATCGTGGATTTAATGAAAAGGAAGGTTGCATTGTGAAATCGCTTCAGTTTTTCTTGAAAACTTCCAAAAATACGACTGATTAATATTTCGATGCTTTCGCATTTTTATTAAATATGTTTTTATTTTAAATACATTGTTTTGTTTATATATTGTAATCTTATTTTGGAAAGATTAATGCTTACTTTGATAAGCAATGTTTAAATGTCATGTGTTACAGAGGCCTACGATATACAAGAGTCTTCCTTATCGAAAGTATTTGTAACCAAGGTTTGCGTTAGTTCTAAGAACATTTCTAGCTGAAATATTCTATTAAGATTTTTATAGAGTTTCTTTTAGCGTTATCTTACAATGGATCAAATCATCGTGGATTTAATGAAAAGGAAGGTTGCATTGTGAAATCGCTTCAGTTTTTCTTGAAAACTTCCAAAAATACGACTGATTAATATTTCGATGCTTTCGCATTTTTATTAAATATGTTTTTATTTTAAATACATTGTTTTGTTTATATATTGTAATCTTATTTTGGAAAGATTAATGCTTACTTTGATAAGCAATGTTTAAATGTCATGTGTTACAGAGGCCTACGATATACAAGAGTCTTCCTTATCGAAAGTATTTGTAACCAAGGTTTGCGTTAGTTCTAAGAACATTTCTAGCTGAAATATTCTATTAAGATTTTTATAGAGTTTCTTTTAGCGTTATCTTACAATGGATCAAATCATCGTGGATTTAATGAAAAGGAAGGTTGCATTGTGAAATCGCTTCAGTTTTTCTTGAAAACTTCCAAAAATACGACTGATTAATATTTCGATGCTTTCGCATTTTTATTAAATATGTTTTTATTTTAAATACATTGTTTTGTTTATATATTGTAATCTTATTTTGGAAAGATTAATGCTTACTTTGATAAGCAATGTTTAAATGTCATGTGTTACAGAGGCCTACGATATACAAGAGTCTTCCTTATCGAAAGTATTTGTAACCAAGGTTTGCGTTAGTTCTAAGAACATTTCTAGCTGAAATATTCTATTAAGATTTTTATAGAGTTTCTTTTAGCGTTATCTTACAATGGATCAAATCATCGTGGATTTAATGAAAAGGAAGGTTGCATTGTGAAATCGCTTCAGTTTTTCTTGAAAACTTCCAAAAATACGACTGATTAATATTTCGATGCTTTCGCATTTTTATTAAATATGTTTTTATTTTAAATACATTGTTTTGTTTATATATTGTAATCTTATTTTGGAAAGATTAATGCTTACTTTGATAAGCAATGTTTAAATGTCATGTGTTACAGAGGCCTACGATATACAAGAGTCTTCCTTATCGAAAGTATTTGTAACCAAGGTTTGCGTTAGTTCTAAGAACATTTCTAGCTGAAATATTCTATTAAGATTTTTATAGAGTTTCTTTTAGCGTTATCTTACAATGGATCAAATCATCGTGGATTTAATGAAAAGGAAGGTTGCATTGTGAAATCGCTTCAGTTTTTCTTGAAAACTTCCAAAAATACGACTGATTAATATTTCGATGCTTTCGCATTTTTATTAAATATGTTTTTATTTTAAATACATTGTTTTGTTTATATATTGTAATCTTATTTTGGAAAGATTAATGCTTACTTTGATAAGCAATGTTTAAATGTCATGTGTTACAGAGGCCTACGATATACAAGAGTCTTCCTTATCGAAAGTATTTGTAACCAAGGTTTGCGTTAGTTCTAAGAACATTTCTAGCTGAAATATTCTATTAAGATTTTTATAGAGTTTCTTTTAGCGTTATCTTACAATGGATCAAATCATCGTGGATTTAATGAAAAGGAAGGTTGCATTGTGAAATCGCTTCAGTTTTTCTTGAAAACTTCCAAAAATACGACTGATTAATATTTCGATGCTTTCGCATTTTTATTAAATATGTTTTTATTTTAAATACATTGTTTTGTTTATATATTGTAATCTTATTTTGGAAAGATTAATGCTTACTTTGATAAGCAGTGTTTAAATGTCATGTGTTACAGAGGCCTACGATATACAAGAGTCTTCCTTATCGAAAATATTTGTAACCAAGGTTTGCGTTAGTTCTAAGAACATTTCTAGCTGAAATATTCTATTAAGATTTTTATAGAGTTTCTTTTAGCGTTATCTTACAATGGATCAAATCATCGTGGATTTAATGAAAAGGAAGGTTGCATTGTGAAATCGCTTCAGTTTTTCTTGAAAACTTCCAAAAATACGACTGATTAATATTTCGATGCTTTCGCATTTTTATTAAATATGTTTTTATTTTAAATACATTGTTTTGTTTATATATTGTAATCTTATTTTGGAAAGATTAATGCTTACTTTGATAAGCAGTGTTTAAATGTCATGTGTTACAGAGGCCTACGATATACAAGAGTCTTCCTTATCGAAAATATTTGTAACCAAGGTTTGCGTTAGTTCTAAGAACATTTCTAGCTGAAATATTCTATTAAGATTTTTATAGAGTTTCTTTTAGCGTTATCTTACAATGGATCAAATCATCGTGGATTTAATGAAAAGGAAGGTTGCATTGTGAAATCGCTTCAGTTTTTCTTGAAAACTTCCAAAAATACGACTGATTAATATTTCGATGCTGTCGCATTTTTATTAAATATGTTGTGCTTATTTTAAATCCATTGTTTTGTTTTTTATATATTGTAGTCCGATTGTTTCTTTGGAAAGATTCTATTATTTTATTTATGCAGTTTCTTTTAGAGATATCTTACAATGGATCAAAGCATCGTGAAATTAATAATTACGGCGGTATTGTAAAATCGCGTCAGTTTTTCTTGAAAACTTCCAAAAATACGACTAATTAATGTTTTGATGCCGTCGCATTTTTATTAAATATGTTGTTTATTTTAAATACATTGTTTTGTTTTATATATTTTTTTCTTGACCGATTTTCAAAAAAAATGAATTAAACAAATTTTTCAAAGTTTTTTTAAACACAATATTGGACAACAGGTGGCAACTGCAAAACAAAAAGTTAAAACAAAGAACCGAAATTAAAGTCAGTAAGAAGAAAGCAAATTTTAAACCTCTAAAACATCCCTTTCTCTCCCAACGTTTTACAAACTTCCATCAAATGAGTTCATTTAATAAAAAGGAGAGAAATACAGATGCATAAATCTATAAATATTTCAAGTTTATCCAGCATTATGGGGCAAGGTTGAATTAATAGAGAAGTTTTTCAGTATTTAAACATGAACTTCCGTTAGATTATATACATTTGCATTAAACATAGTTAAGAAATTGGGAATGAGAAAGCAAGATAAGTTTTAAAAAGGCTTACTTTTCATTAAAACATTTAGACAGAAAGGTCCTGAAACAAAAATGACCCTACTAGTTCTGAATCAATCTAAATAATGCCTACTAAAAGGCTAATTTTTCAGGGCTTGTCTACATATCGAAATGTTTACAATTATATGACTTTGCCGAATTTTAACATGTGTCCAGACAGAGATTAAGTTATTTGGACCATAGGTTTTGATACAAGTGTTTAATTTACTTACGTATTTGAGTATGCTGCTCCACCGAATTTTCCCTAATGAACCCAGCTTATTAACGGGAGGCTGACCGGGAACTCATCCAAGGACGCCGTAGCTGTTCTTTCCAGTTTCGGAAGACTATGCATGGTCCCAGACGGGGCTGATATCTATGAACCTCTACTTCCGGCCCAATGACTCGTTGTGGAGGCGTGTGTACATGGTGATTCAGATGCACTACAGAATCGTGCGAACCCCGCTACCCACACAGAGGCGACGATGGAATATCACTCAGTCGTGCGGGCGAGAGGCAGTTGTCTGTAGCGAGCGAGGACGAGCTAACGGAGGGCAGACTGAAAGGTCTGACCGAGCCAGTTTTGCTCTGTACTTCGCTGTCCAAAACAGCTGGTCTAGTCAACCTGTGGTGCGCGGGCTGTGTCAGACCCATTTTCTTTTTATTTCCCTCTATTTTATGTTTTGTCTGCCGGCAAGGAGCTAGTGGTAACCTTTGTAGGCACTCCACGATCCGAACTGGCGGCAGATATTTTTGAGTGAGGAGTCATCGGTAGATTCTGGGGCCATGGTTCGCTCGTGTGCGTCCGTTTGTCTAGAGAACTGTGATGTCCTTCGCCTAGAAACCAGACCTGTTAGGACCGGTTCCCAGGCTGGTTAGGACCCCCCTCTCTCACTTATTCCTTTGGGTTCTGTCGCAGCGTCCGTATGTCAGGCAATTTAACTGGCCAGATCCAATAATGGATGTGTACACTGCCCTAGGTCTCTTATTTTAAATCTTTACATAAAGATACTACTTACGAACCTATATATACACCTTTGATTCGAAATTTAAGCAATCGTACCATATGCAATATGAACAGGGATATTACAGTCGAGCTCTTAATACGAGCACGGTTAATAAGAATGATTTGCATTTTAAGAATGGCTAGTCATTTAAACAAACTTAAAATAGTCACTTTATGAGCTATAAGAAGGGGTATCGCATCTAATGTGAACAAAATTTGTTCAATGCCAGGACAGCTCTTTAAATTACTTATTAAAATTATTGAAATTTAAATAAGGGACGAACTTTTAGATGAGACCTGAAAATACAAATCACAGCGAAAAGGAAAATTAGTCCAAAAAAAACAAAAAAAACAAGTGATCCAGAAGCTGAAGATAACTCATCTAACAAGATTTTTACAGGAGATAATCAAAAATAAGATTCCTAGTACCTTATGAACAACTATTCGAAATTACCATCTAATTCTGCAGATTTTTTAAATAAATATTAAAAAAAGAACCACTATTTGAACTACCCCTCCTCCACCCTATAGTTTAAAGAAAATCAACGCAAAAAGGCAGGACTGAATATTACATGTTAAATTGATATTAAAGTCAATTTTAGCATAGAGGTAATTAGAGACGTTAATTGCAGCAATACGTTTAATTATGAGACTTAAGATTTCTCTTCGAGTATATTAAGAGTAACTGCTAATATGAGGAAGGTTACAATTCCCATACTGAATTTTATTCTCAGTGTAATTTATATTTAAGCCATAATGCACAGACCGAAAAAACCGACAAAGTCACAAGGGGGGGGGGGTCTAAGAAATAAGCCCTTTCACATGCATATTGGGATTCTCATTAGCTACAAACTTTACTAAGAGAAGCATGTGGTTGGCAAATGTGGCAACGTTGTGTAGACAACCTCGGAGAGCTTCTGAAAAAAGGGATATGAACCTCTCCAAGCCCTTTGACGGCAAGCCCTTGACAACATGGATCCCTCCGGTAAAGACAAGAAAATAAAAATGCTTGAGGTGCCGTTTAACATCAAGAACCTACCTCTCCGATCGTTAAGAGTCGGGGAAAGGAACTTTACCTAGGTGTTTCTTTCACTGCGGACTCTTATCGAGGCGACTCTTGTGTAGAGCATATATCCATGCCACAGTGGCCGATAGTCTTGGCATAATGAGCTTAAATCGGATCATACTAGTTCCGTCAAATACACCTGGAAAGTTTCATCAATACTTACGATTTTCAGGCTTCCGCCAGCGGAGTCGGCCAGGATTTCCATATTGAGTCTGCAAGCGCTCTATAACGAGAAGCCACTTTCGTCCAGGACCAGCGTGCAAAGGATGTGGGCCTTGTGCATGTATGCGGCCATTAAAGGCCTGTCATCAGCTCCATTTAACAAAAAGGTTCCAACGCAAAACATCCCTGTTAATTGCCAAGAAGTTTAATGTATTAAAGCCCAAATAAATACGCTGCCTTTCAGAAGTCTAACTTTCCGGGTAGTATTCATTTATATCTTTTAGGTTTGGTTACACCGCCGTGGAGACGCCGAACCACATTGTTCAACAATGTTGTATGACCCGAGGTGATAGACCTAAGACAATCGCAGTGTGTGCTACGCACAGTGCGATCTAGAACAGAGGTTCGAACCCCCCCCCTTCGAGCAGATATACAGGCTCTGGTGTGCTTGAGCCTTATCTTATGGCCAAGCTGGCTTGCTGGATATACAGGGTACTAACTAGGAAAAGGTCCCCAACTGACAGATCGAGATTTACTCGAGGTCAGTGTCGTTGGAAAGCTCTTACCATAGGGATCAAGGAAATATATACAACTATCCGTCCGAATGCAACTGGTGAAGAGTTATAGGCCGATGTATTTCTGACATTTGATTTCTCCAGGTCACTAGATATGCAGGAAAGACTGGTAGAAGAGAGTTGACAGATTACAGAGAAGACAGTTCATGCTTGGTGGTAGGACTTCACGGATGACAGTGCATTGCTGAATAGAAATGGCTGTAGCACGAGTGTTTCCGACACCAGGTACACACAATGAAAGGGTGTTTCGCAGTTGCAGAGGTATTAGTTAACTGTAGATCCCACAACATCCGAAACCTCCCAAAGCCCCGTAATAGCCGAGTCTAGCCGGCAAGATTTCTATTCCCCGTACGTTGTGGTGCGAAGACAGGGGGGTATGGGTTCTCAGTGATGGATAGGGTTGACATTTTTGTACAAGAGAATAAAAGATTCATATTTTTGCAGCATTACTTCAAAGCCCTCATTTCTACCTCTGTATTATTTCGGAATTTGAATGCCTTCAGATTTTTTATTTGATTCAAGGAAAAACTAACGAAAAATCATGCCATTGATAGAAAGTTCATGAGAATGCAAAATAAGCAAGAACTATTTTTTCCAAAAAGTGAAATAACATTGTCAAAAATGTTATATGTTATATATTTTAGTATTTATATACTGAAGTAATTTTCCTATATTGATTAAAGAATGAGTTCAATATTATCAGGTTTCTGACTTTACCAGAGCATATTGTAAAATTAAATTTTATGCAATTATATATTACTGTATCCTGATCTATATTTTCCCTTTTGTAAAACGTCCGTATGGGATTGACATTGGAATTTCCCTGATGAGTTTATATATTTGAGGAATGTTCACGGGATCATTGTAAAAGTACCAATCCGGCTTTGGAAAGATACAATGGGATTCCTTGCGGGCTGGAGTTCAGAGAAGAATGGAAAGGTGGAATACTCGAGAAGAAAAGAGAATAATGCAGGGGTGGAATTTGAGATATTTCAACAGATATGGAAACGCCGTGAATGAAGAAACTTCAACCCTTGATTTGAGTGTGACCTGGAGAGAGTCACTCGTGGAAGTGCGGCTGAGGGTAGGACGCCATAGTGGCTGGTGTGCCGTGAAGAGGGTAGGAGACGTCTCTATTTGTATCGGAGAGCGTAGGACGCGAGAATCGTCAGTGGTGAGTTAAGAGCACGGAGGAGTGTATTGAATTGTTTAGAGAATGTGCATCGGACAGTTTGGTCCAAAATAAATTAAATTGCTACGTAGACTGAATGGTATGTACGAGTAGTGCATACGAAATCTAGTAAAATATACGATCGTGGAGATTGCCATTGGACAGTTACATACGGATAGTGACCATAAGTTGTATTAACCATCACCAACCTTTTTCTTGCATATTAATTTAATCTATAAATTAATTGGTTATCTATATGAGAACTTCTTTTCCAATGTGTCCGGTACCACCAATACCGGCGGTGGCAGTAAATATCATGAGACTTATGTCTCAAGTCTAGGAGAATTATTACGATGACTGTGCAAGGCGACGAAACCATAACATTTATATGGAAAAAAGATTTACTTTCACATTATTTTCCGCTTTCAACACTTTATCGCAATATCAAATAGATAAATATACGTCTGAGCCATAATCATAAACCAATAAAAACCCATTAAAATCAGACATTTAATAAAATAACAAAATACAAAGCATTGTTTAGAGTTCTTTGGCAATGCTCGAAAAGTTTACAGTGTTCTTTTATCTTGAGATTTTATTAAATGTTTTTATTTTATTTTAATATTTATTTATACTTATATATTGATTTGGTTGTGATGGTATCACTTTAACTTTACAATTATTAAATAAACCAGGGCCATTCCTAAATTAAAATAAATGCTTGTAATGAGGATTTCATTTAAAAAATAAAATTAAACCTAAAAACCTTATTTCTAAAAATATATACGAATTGCACAAAGAAATTTCATTTTGTTAGCGGGAAAGAGATTTAGTTTATTTTTCATTTAAAATGGAAGTAGAAAAAAAAATTTATGGTTTAAAATATCTTGGTCGAAATTTAAATTGGTTTCTAGGATAAGAAATGTAAATGTATGCATTTTCTGCACCAATTAGTATAAGGCCTATATCCCAAGTGCAGATGGGCGGCCGTAACAAATCACCAATTAGTATGATATGTTTGAAAGCTGCGAGATATCGAGAGGATGAAGTTGTTTAAATCTTCCCCCCCCCCTCCCCCCCAAAAAACACGGCGCATTTGGAAAATATACAAAAATGACGCAGTCTTAGAAAAAGTACGGAGGCTAATGAAAAATTGTGCGATTTTTTTCACGCTTACACAAAGGAAAAAAATTAATTACCTTTTGTTTTACTTCAAAATTATATGCAATTATAAATTAAGATATTTTTCGCATATACTTTATATTTTGGTAAGAAATATTTTAAATAAACTCATTTTCTATAACTGAATGAAATCTGAAATTAAAATACAAATCAAAACTCTGCATACGCGAGTTGATTCTACAAACGTGATAAATTTGTTTGGAATCTCGATGAAAGTTTATAAAACATTGTATTATAAATGGGTGGTTTATTTTAGCAGTTTTACAGCCCTTTACAACCTCAAGTTTTTAAACCTTTTCATCTAAGTAAAGCACTGAAGAATATTGATAGAGAGGTGTAACGCCTAGTTCAAAACCGACAAAAGGTGACAAGCAGTAGGTTACTTTCAGCGTTCAGAAAGCAAGGAGAGAGGGGGAGAAAAGAGCACGAACTGTTGTCTATATGACTGGAATTAAAATATTTCCTTTTTTGGAGATTGGGATTTAAGAGAAAGCATGCCTGTTTAACTGATCGAAAGACTGAATCCGTGTCTAATTAGAGCCTTTTGAAAGGCATACCGACGCAAATCATCGAAGGTAAGCGAGGAGAATTGGTTACAGGCTAACTTATGACGCAATTTTATTATGCTTTCTCTAGCGGTCATATGGATATCTATAAATATTCGGATGAGTTTTTGAATATTCCACTATTCTCTTTATTATTAAGTACTTGTAGTGTTGAAAGGAAAAAAAAGTCCAACGACTGAAGAAATTTGTCTTGCCCGGTGGGTGGAAAAACAGGCTCCACATTGAGTCCATATTTCTAAATGCATAAAGGTCGATCCGTTTGGACACTCCAACTATCCAGCACCATGATTGTTTCCCGATCAAAAATCTATTTTAGTTTATCGAAATAGGCCGCAGTTATTTGTTTTGTGTTCCTTCCCAACTTTGAGCATGTAATGAGCAAATTTGAGAATGACATTTGTTGCACATTTTAAATAACTTTAGGACCATATTCCCCCTGACATTCCTGTGCTACAAATAGTAAAGGTCCAATATATTTTCCAGCGGTATTAATAAATATTTGCACGATTTAGGAATGAGTAGTTTTGTTTTTACTTATTATAGATGCCCCACGTCTTTAGATCCCTTTATATCAAGAGTTCTGTTAGATATAATCTCGTATTGGAATCTACTTTCATCCGTGTTCAGGACGTTGGAAACTTTCACTGCTCAATCTTTTTTCACGTTTTCCCGGAATTCGTTGAACACAGGTTGCAAAGACCCTTCCGGAAACAAATCTTACGATTTGCGTCACCTTTCAACTTACTTTATGTGCCTCTTGAAAATTCTTGATGAAGTGCGAGCTCCGGGAATTCCAAGCTCCAATAATTTGTCAATGGCCAACATTGAGGTCCCTGTCATGAACGATGGCTTTTAACTGTGCGATGATAAAATAACACGCGTTTGGAAATTTCATTTTGCTCTGCATTTTCCCACCTTTCCCTACGTATTGTGCCCCCCGTTGAGTCATCTTAGTCTTACCTGCCTAAATATATGTTGCATAGCCTTTAGTTTATTTCTTTGCTTTCTTATACGTTTCTACTGCTTGTGCCATTATTTCTAAGGTTACTCCTTCACTTCCTGTACGCTTTTTTTTTCGCCGGTTCTCATATTACAAAGTGGTGTTTGTATTTCCAAATTATTTGTCAGTTCATTTTCGTCGATTCTACTCTCATACAGAATATCGAGAGATCGGAAAAATTAGTTTTCGATTATACCCTTCACCGTCTTGAATAGTTAGACTAAATATGGCCTTATAAGTCGTTGGCTCCTTTTCCTTCGATTACCCAAAATATTCTAGCAGTTGCAAACTAAGGAGTTTTGTAATATTAGCTTTATCGGCGATAGAATTACAGCCTGAAGTCTCGGGTCGAGATCTTCAGAACTGGGCCCGACTTCGCATGTCACAGGAGTGCGCCTCGAACGCGAGCCACAGGTATTGCTAAAATTATCCATGGTTGAGCGCCTTGATAATTGCCCCCATGGGTCCTCCCTATGTAGTCTTTTCATCCCGTAGGATTAGGCGAGGAATTACTGATGTTCCTTAAAGCATACTCCAAATCAGTCTAGTCTAATTAGAAGATAGTGACCACATTTTCACAATCATGTTTCTTACTAGAGGGAACATGGAACCTTCACCAACTTCACACTGACAACAGTTCGCTTAACTGTAAGCTGTCTTTTCTACCACACAGTCTTTCCTGCATAGCTAGTGACCTGGAGAAATCAATAAACAGAAATACATCGGCCCGTAACTCTACCAGTTGCATTCGGACGGATAGTTTTATACATTTTCTTAATACCCATGGTAAGAGCTTTCCAACGACACCACTCGACAAAATCCAGAACTGGCAGTTGGGGACCTTCCCCCAGTAAACGAAGAAAAATTATAAAAGCAGTGTGAAAATCGCAGAAGTCAGGCAGTGAGCAATATTTGCAAAACAGTTCTTGTAACATGTCAAATTACCTTTGTAATAGTCTCCTACAGAACCAATAGTCTCTTAAGACTAATAGTATGTTTACACAAATTGTTTCATTTGTTAAATTTACTTATGAAAATTTCAAATATTTATAAGAAAGGGTACATTTATATTTTTCCATGCTCAATAAGATGTTTTCTTTCGGTAAGAATCAGACCTACACTGGGATTAAGAGATAATCTAACAGTTTGAAACTATACTGGTGACTATTGCTTCAGATAGCAAAATATTTCTCAGATTACAAAACCTAGATTTGACCATGACCAGGCTTTTATCCACAAAACTAAATGAAACTAATACTTGTCGTTTTAGGAAAGTACTTAATGAAATACTCATAGAGTCTAAACTATTATTCATTTTAATATAAAATTAATGTATGGGGAAAAAATACAATTTGAATTCCTTTATTTTTGAATGTTAATTCAACAAACTTATGACAAATTTGATTATCTGGAAGCAGGGAACATTTAAAATTAAATTTGCGCTACAAAAAAGCAAGTAAAGTCAAGATTAATAGTTAAGTTTCCAGATAATAAAATTGGCAAACACATAGAGGATAGATTCTGGTTAAATGCATTCTATATGGGTCATGGACAAGCTTAATGAAATTTAAGGAACTACTGTCGAAAGAAAAAATATCTAGACGTTTCATATTTCGACGCACATGTTTATCAGAGCATACCTAAAATGGTCAACAAATGCCTGCCATGAGATAAGACATTACCCGATATAGAACGAAAAACAGTTTAAGTGAACGACCTCATCTTTAAAATCTTGCTCCATATTTACATGAATAATAGTTTATCATTTCGCAGGCTATTTAAGAGAAATTATCCATTTCTCAATCTTTATGTACGATTTGTACAGTTTTATTTCATAGGGTGTTAAAAAAGGAGATTTCCTAGCGATAACTTCAAATATTCAGAATTTATATGAAAAAGACTTCCGAAACGTACAGTAATGAAACTAGCAATATAAATAGTTTTGAAATATTCTCAGTATGTATACATTTATATTTACGCGATTTATTAGTTTTATATAAGATTTTATAAGTTACTTCAGACACTTATTAGCAAAAATTTATAGGAATTTCTATGTTTACAATTTTATTAATGCATAAAAAATATTTCAGATTACTTACTGAAAAGTCAAAATTTTAATATTTGTATATAAATTAAAAATCTGAGTATACTTCTTAAAAGAAAGGCTGCAACCGCCTTCACACTGCTAACCGTATACTTTTTATTAGCACTAACGGATAAATTTAAAATACAATTATGCACAAGAATGTTAAACTGCAAAATTCTCCAAATAAAAACATGGATCATTTCAGTACTAAAAAGACACTAAATAATGGCAAAATATTGGAAATAGTTTCATAGCATATTGTTACAGCAGATATCTGTTCTTTAAATGGTTTCTTTTAATTTCTCATTAAGAAATATTTTGCTTTTAACCTAAATAAAAAGGAAATTAAAAAAAGAAACAATTTAACCAAAAGAATGTACTTCAGTAATTTTTTTTCTACAATGCAGAAGTTAATATTAGTTTTAATCTCGGCGAAAGAAAACCATAATAGATTCCTTTTCAAGCAGTTTGTTCAAATTAGGAGTGAAATTTTAAATGCCAATAACCCCAGATACATACTTTAGAAGGTAGTTCATCTCTCAAAAATATTTTCTTTATCAAGTGATTTTGCAGCAAGTAAATTTAATTAAAAATATTAAAATGAATGTACACTGGTTTCCAAAAATTAAGGAAAAATCACAAAAATAGCGATAACTCTGAATATTACATGTAGATTTTAATGAAACTCAGCCACAATATACAACGCATAGTAAGGTATAAAATAACATGAAAATAAATTAAGAGAAATTACGTTGTTTCAAAAATTAGCATAATTATAAAATTAGCGAAATCAATTTGAGTTTGGTACAGGAAAAGTACCTTTAATATGCTGCATGATCCCCCCCCCCCCACCCAGTAGCAATAAAGTACATACAGCGATGTGTCATACTGTCAGTTATGCGGTCGAAGAGTTCGGTGGGAAGTGCGAGCCATTGCTCTTGCAAAGCAGTTGTAAGCGTGACAAGGGTTTGAGGAGGGAGATTGAGAGCAGCAACACGTCTTCCTAAAGCCTCCCAAACATGCTCGACGGAATTCCGGTAATTGAGCTGACCATTTCATGCGCTGAATTGTCTGGTGCTGAAGATAATCTTCCACGATGAGAGCCCTATGCGGTCTAGCGTGTTAGTCCTGTAACAGGAAATCATTACCTATTGCACGAGCATAAGGGCGCGCATAAGCATCAAGGATCTCATCTCTATACACTTAAGCATTAACAGTTCCACGTGGAAAGACATGGAGGTCTGTGCGTCCTTCCAAAGAGATGCCACCCCAAACGCAGACACTGCCTCCTCCATACTAATCTCTTTCGCGAATGTTTGATGATAACGTGTTCCCTGTTCTCTCCAAATCAAACAGCTCCTACTACCGCTTTAGAGGCTAAACCGGGACTCCCCCGTGAAGAGAACATGCCACCATTGATCAGCCGTCCAGTGGACATTTTGACGTGCCCACATTAAACAGTCTCTCCGATGACGTGAGGTGAGAGACACGCAAATTGCTGGTCGCCTCGCGTAAAGTCCACTTTCGTGAAGTCATCTACGCACAGTAGACATTGACACCAACCTCCCAGTAGCTGCAGCGAGGGAGGATCTAAGATGAGATGGGGTTGCGGTTCTATTCCTTCGTACACATAACCGCAAATATCGGTCATCGGCGCTTGTCGAAAACCTCAGTCTTCCTTAGTTGAAACTTCTTGAGCCCGAACCAGTTGTTTGAAATTGTTGCTAAAGCCATAAAACACAGAAGGACTAACATTTAGCCATCTAGTCACCTCTGTCCTGCCTCCAACCTCCCAGTAGCTCTAAATCGCAGTTCTGCGGGCAAATGATGTTTCGAGGTCATTGTAATGAATTGGCTATCCCAGATATATATATCACTGTCGCAGCGACAACTGCAGCCTTACTCTCTGGCGTGCATTTTTATGTTCCTCACAGATGACGCAATGCGATTGCAGCGCCACTAATTTTCATTTGGTATTTTTATTCAGTATCTTTTATTTAGCAATATATGCAAATTTCATACTAATTTCTTTTTGAACGAGCTATCGCTATTTGAGATTTTTCCTAAAATTTTTGGAAACCAGTGTACTATACTTTTCTGCAATAAAGAATAAAAACGAAAAGAACCAAGTTGAGAATACATTGAATCCAAATGTAAGGGAATTAGTTTCAAAAGGCATTCATCCACAAATTAATGATTTTCTACGAAAAGTTTCTCCAGGAAGAATAGCACAGGATGCCTTGCAATTTTTAAATGATCTATGGCGCTTCCATGGCACCATTGACTAGTATTAAAGAAATCATGCAACTATTTGAAATCTCATGCCGGTTAAGCCGAATCTCTTTCGTGTATTTGCATCACAAAAGTGAAACTATTTCAGTCCAAATCCTTAAAAAAAGGGCAACTTAAGGTTACATTTCGACCTGCCATGGGCCTTTTATAAATATGGGAACGTTGACTGCAGTTACTTCTTCCACCTCATTTATAGAAAGACTCGTTTGTTTGGGAGGGAATCCGTACACTAAACGGAAGTGCAATAGTAAGTGACAGTTCCAGAACTGGAGTTCTTGAGTCTAACATACACTGAAGTTTCTGGAGAGGTTGGAAGCGAAAACTTGACCTATTAGTTTAAGAAACACTATAGCTAGCGAAATAGATTGTAAGTATTCTTTAGTAAAGATAGTGAAATTATCCCTCTTTTATAAAAAAGGACTACACTACCAATTTAGGGAGAATGGTAAAAACTATCAAATTTCAGAAGAGTAGGAAGGTCAAAGCCTGAAGAAAAAGGGTGAAACTGGTTATTTTGTATTAGCCAATGGTGTTCTTGTTTATAATTCATGTATACATTTATATTACAAATGAAGGCGCTAAAAAAAGCAGCCTATATTGCGCTGCCATGCGATTTCTTCGATCAATGAGGCTCCTCATACTGAGGCTCAAGAAAATTTGAACCAAGAGGCTCCTTCAAAAAATTCATGGAACGTGACAGGCAATGAGGATCAATTAAACCCATTAGCTAAAGATTGTGCCTAGGGGCTATTCAGAGGTCAGAACTAAAATGGACCTACAGACCAGCCACCCATCCCAGTCCCTAATGCGTGAACAACCTTCTGCAATAGTGCCATTTAATTTAACAGTAGATTATTGCCCTGTGGTTAAAGATAGTTGAGTTTGACAAATTTTATTTCGCTGTCATGCGATTACTCTGATCAGTGAGGCGCCTCATACAGAGGCTCAAGAAAATTAAAAACTTTGAGGCTCCTATTCCAGAAGATTCCAAGAACGCGACAGGCAATGGGAGTCAAACCCATTAGCAGAAGATTGTGCCTAGGAGCTTTTTAAATGTCAGAACTAAATGGAACTCCAAACCCCACACCCATTCCTTATATAATGCCCGTACCATATCTTGTTATAGTACCATTTAATGTACCGGTAGATTGCCCGGTGGTAAATTGTTAAAATCAATTGATAATATCCCTGAGGTGTTTGACAAATTTTATTCCTCATAAAAAGTTTTTTGACTTTGAAAACATTTCAATATTCTTACTGATTCACTTTACGAAAGATTTTGTATTAAAGATTAAGTATTGGTTTAAGTTAGTGTCGTTTGCATTTATAATAACTGTCATATTTAATAATTTTTATTTTTAATCATGTGGCAATTGATGAGTACAAATTATTCTAGTACTGCAACAAACCAGTTTATCGAGCACAGTCAATACAATAGAAATTTGCATACTTAGACGATTTGGGATTTTTAAACCGAATCTAAAGAAATTATCCAGATACTTTTTTTATTAAATAAAGCTAATATTAATGACATTTCAGGTATTTGTCGCATCTCAAACATCAACTTGGATCTTAGTTTGAGAGCCATTGACAGAAGATTTTGCCTAGAGGCTAATCAAAAAGGTCAGAACTAATGGACCTAACCTTCCACCCGTCTCGCCTGTTTCATACTTTTATTGATGTTAGAGCTATGATAAAAAAAATTACAAGTTTACCTCATTGGGGTTTAATTTACATAAAAATTTATTAACATATTAATAGGATTCAGTAAAGTTTGTAATAATTTCAATAAACAAGTTTAGGAAATTTATATTATAATTATTCATATAATTGTTTACGAAGACATTACTTTTGATGAAGAATTTGAAACATTACGGACTGAAGGCGTGGCCTGTTGACTTCAATTTCTGGATTTTATTATATGAAACTTTCTTTCACGTTTATTTATTTCGAACGGGTAATGGTGGATGTTTCAGTAATTTGAAAGAAGTCGCAGATTTGGAAATTCTCTTTGTTGTGGAGTTCTCATTGAGAGTTTTCAAATCGCAAGTTCATAGAAGCTCAATTAGCAAGATTATATTTCTATATTGTACTATCAAAGTGGGTATATGGGTGGAGACGAGCCAACTTATTTTACTTTTAAAAAATATTTACTTCCAATATATTTCTTTTACACATATTGTTTTGTTTTCTGGTTTGAAGTCTTTTTTTCGATAGTTACATTTTATTGCAATAGTATTGTATATATTAATAATTAAAGGATTTACTTTATGGATTTCAATTTTATGTTTAATGCAAGATTGGCTCGCCTTACGAAACCTGCCGATTCGAAATTTTACCGTATGCAATATGAACAAAGATACTGTCGAACTCTCAATATGCGCACGTGAAAGACTGAAGAACGGTTAATGCAAATAACTTTCATATTAAGAATGGCTTCATTTAAACAAACTGAGCGTTGTCACGAGTATCTTGGCCAATAGGAACAAAAATTTGTTATTTTGGTAGGAAAACTCTTTAGATGATTAAAATTAATGAAGTTAAGTAACAGTGGAAGAACTTAAAATATCCATGAGAACTAACAGCAACGATAAAGAAAGTTCATCCAAAACATTTGCAAGTTATTAACCAAGGGGACTAAAGATATTAACTAAAGGGATTTTATTACACGAGAATGAAAATTTACAAATGACTCCATGCATGTTATGTGGAAGTATAGGAAGTTTAACGTCTAATCTCGCCGATTTTTTTTCAAAAAATGTTAATTCAAATAATTTGCGCTTGCCCTCCCCACTACAGTTTAAAGAAAAGGCATCAAATATAGACAGAATATTGCATGTTAACATACATTCACATATTACATTCATTTAGTTTTGGGATAGTGGCAATTAAAGCCGTTAATCGCAAGAAGTAATTGTGTGGCTTACAGTTTCTCTTTGCGTATATTAAGAGTAACTGCTAATGAGGAATATTGATTCTCTTACTGAGTTTTACAGATATTAAGCAAAATATAAACATGCAAAATATGTAACATGCAATAGTAACGCAACTCATTTTGCATAACTGAATTTCAACTTCATTCTAAGAGCAATTTATATTCAAGCCATAAAGTAGAGCCGTAATCAACCGCCTAAGTCATTCGGGGTTTTAAAAATAGGTATTTGAACAGTCATATTGAGATTCCCAAATAGCCACAAACTTTCAACGTTGCTACCTTTGCCGACTACCTTCTGTTTGCAAAGACAAAACAAGGTCTTCTAGAGCTTCTGAAAAGGGATAAGAACTTCGCCAAGCCCTTTGGATGACGGCAAGCTATCAAGTCATTCACAACAGATAGTTGCCTCTGGTAAAGACAAGAAAATGAAGGTGTTTGATGTGCTGTTTAACATTCAGGATGTACATCTCCGACAGTTAAGATTCAGGTAAGGAATTTACACTCTTACGCGTTTCTCTCACCGGGAAGACTCGTGCCAAGACGCCTCTGGTATAGCGAACTTGGACAAAGAGTTAAAGTTCCTAACGAAGGTTCCGTTCAAACCTCACATCACTCTTCCAGCCTCATTTGTATGAAGATAATTCTTTGGGAGCGAATCTACACTAAACAAAAGTGCAATGATAAAAGTCAGTTCGAGAATCAGAGATCAGACTTTAACATACACTGAAGTTAGTGGAGAGGATAAACGCAAGAACGTGACCTACCCGTTTAAGAAATATGCTATAGTTAGCGAAATAATAGATTCTATAGTGATGAAATATCTTGTACGTAAAGGACTTCATTACCAATTTTAGGTGAAGAGTTAAACCTTTGCCAAGACGCAGAGGGAAAGGGGTCAGTTCCGGATGAAAAAAAAAAACTTAAAACCTTTAATTCTCTTTGTTAGCCAATAGGGTACTTGTTTATAACTTATGTATTATGTCTGTACAAAAACTATTACAATTAAAAAATTGCTGTAATTTATTAACCCATGATATAAGCGACTACTTCACAACATCCGAATGAGACTTCAATCAGCTTATCTTTGACTAATGCATATTGGAAAGAAAACTGGTATTGCCGTGTTTCGAATAAGGCAAACTAGATTCTCCAGGAATGAAGCGTTTAAAAACTAATTGCTTAGATCAGGATTCAAAATTGCCAGCGGGTTTAACTTATTTGACCTGTAAATTTCATTGACAAATGATTTCACCCAGTCATTTTTTACGGCTAATTTTATTTAATGCAAATTAACAATGAATTGACCAGTGTCCAAAATTGTAATTGAAAGCATATTTTGGTACATACCGGTTCTTTTAGACCACATTTTCTATGAGATTTTGTTAGAAACTAGACAGCCTTAGGTATATTTACATTTAATAGTAAACTTTAAATATGTATAATATTACACTGTCGTTAGCCGAATTTCCTTTCAGAAATTTCAAGCAATTTAATGCCAGAATAAGCAAACCATAAAAGGATACCAAGAAAATTTAACAGTGCAAGTAATAAATTTTCGAAAGATTTAGTGCAGACACATTTTCTTTGTTTCTCAGTTTTCCATATTTCTAAGTATTTTAACTAATAAATATTTTACCTTTAAACCAAAGTAAATAAGATTAATTTAAAAATGAAATTCTGAATTTAATCAAAAAAAGGTTCTCTTAGAATTTCTACAATACAGAATGGAAACCATTGTTTTAAATCAGGAATCCAAGGAATGTGTCCGTCAATATTTTACAGTAAGTAAATTGATTTAATAATTTAAATTTAGAATATATATTGGCTTAAGTTTATCCATACCGGTTTAGTACTGTCATTGGATCCAATATACATGTACTTCATAATGGACAAAATTGATGACACCAACTTACAGGTTAATCTTGAAGTGTCATTTCTATTAAAGGGACGTTAGACTAAAAATGAGGAAAAATTAATCAGAAATACGAATTTTAGACTGACATTTTTCTTAGGTCATTTGACTGACATTTATGCGACATTTTCATACTTCAATAACAGTTAATAGAAATTGCAGTTTGTTATTTCTGTGTATATCTGAATTTTAAACATTCAATTTTAAAATATCTTAATTGTTTTAAGCAAGAGTTAACTCTTAATCCCTGTTATTGGATCCCAAAACCTGCATGGATTCCTGGTCATTGGATCCCATGCACTTCATGCTGGACAACATTGGCGACACCAACTTACAGGTTAATTGAAGTGTCATTTCTATTAAAAAGGGACGTTATACTTTAAACATGGGCAAAAATTAATCCAATACGAATTTTTAGATAGTGTTCTCTTAAAAATATCAATGCATTGCCATTTTATTCGGCAGAGCGCATGTTTTCATACTTTTTTTTTCATGCAGGTTCCTGCTAACTGATCATGAAATCTCATGTTAACCTATGGAAAATTTAATTAAAAAGGATTTATTAACTAATTTAATTATCAAAATATGGTTTTCGCCATCAGAAAGTAGGCGTCGAATGTTTGATAGCGTTTTAGAGATTTCCGTAACTATTCTTCATTGACTCATTTATCCACCGTTTTATTCCGTCGTATGGTTGAAAAGTATGTTTATTTCGCATATTTTACCGCAAGGAAATTTTCAAATCTAAATTTACTACTTTGACACATTCATAAGGTAATTTTCATAAATACATTCGTGCAATTTACAGGCATCCTTATTCAGGGTCAATAAATCCATCATTTTTGGTTTAGATTTCCCTTTGTTAAAACAGCAACATACTTAAGAACACACTTCTTTAAATACACGTACCAAGTAATAGTTCAGCTTGAGAGAACGCTTTATATAATATTGCTATTACGTTTGAAAAAGTGATCATGGTTCATACACCTCATAGCCAGGGAGATATAGATTCTATTCTAGAGGTATTCTATTACCATGCTCATAGACTTGGTGAAGCTGCAACATAGGCGACACAGCGCGAGTCTAGAAGAAACAAGTTTCAAACCAAGAATAAACATGTGCCCTTAGAAATGAAAACTGCCCCTCAAAGAATTAAAAGTGTCCCTTTCTCACCAGCAGCACCCTCATTTCTTCAAACCAGAGAGAAACTGATAACGATACAGGAAGTTGCGATGGGCAGAACAGAGTTAAATTCTAAAAAGGAACTAATCGCAGAGTTTCATTTAATGTTAAAATTAGAATGTAGAAAATAGGACCAACTTTCAGCAAATGCTTTTAAAAAAATATTGTTCTACCTGACAGTATTTCCTTCAGAGTCTGCATCTGTGGTTCAAGAAGCAAGAGATTCTTAAATCCACAGTAGTATTTAAAATTTTGTGGCAATCTTTTTTTCTCGTTTAAAATTAAATTTTAATCAATATGTTGAGTAAAAACCCACTTGTGTACAATCTAAAATTTATTGGACTATGCTATAAGGCTAGTGGAAACACTTTATAATATATTGAAATTGTAACCAAGTAAAAATTAAGTTCATACATACGCGACTTAAGAGAAATTATGAGCATACCGTCTCCTCGGTGTACTGCCTGCCTAAACATGTTGCACATGTAAAGAGAACCTTTGTATTAAAGTAGTGTATGCATTAAAAAAGACTGCAGCTATGTTATACCAGCTAGTATGATTAAGTTTTCAAACACTTACAGAAATTTTTTTTTTAATTTTCAATAAACTAATTTGTAGAATTTATCTGCAATTTTGGAAATTTCAACAAATACATATTCCAGTGGAGCTTCTGACAACTCGCCTGAATTGTCATGTTTTCAAAACGCCTCCATTTTTCAATGCCATGTACCAAATATTACTTCAAAAATTGGATATAAAATTTTATAGAAATCTCAGATACCTCTTACCTCCTAAACACTGGATCTCTAGTGTAAACGAATAGTGAATGAATGTTACTTTATACTAAAGTTTATTTTACCATTCTCGCATTATGCAAATAGAAATAGACAACAAATGGCTCCGAAGTAGCGTATTTTTCATATACAGCGTGTTTTTATACTTTTAAAAGATTTGTTTTTAATGAAAAATACATACGTTAATTACTTGCCCATCATACGTAGTATAGGCTAAGTCTTGTAATCATTTTGAAAATAGAGATTTCTTTTGACGGATTTACACGTTTCAGACACTGGAGATTCCGAAACACATTTAGAAAAAAAAATTGCCGTCCGTCTGTAAATGCTCTATCTCCCGAAAAAATTGAAATAGACTTGCAATTTGGTATGTACTTAGTATGTAATAATGGGAAGAAGCCTATTGAATTTCAGTAACCTCGATTAACCGGAACTATTTTTTTCGGACTAAATATTCGTTCTGATAAAAAGGTATAAAAATTTTCGAAATTGTTTATTTTAAGGAATGAATATAAAAGACAATAAAAACACAAATTTTGCATAAATCATGTAGTCGATCGGATCATGAGTTGCTGAGATATTTGGAATCCTATTTTCCACACTCTTCGATTTTTCATGACCCTGTATTTCATCCAAATTTCACTTCAAAGATATATTTTAATTGGAAATTTGACGCTTTATCAGATGCAATAAACCGCTAGTTAATAGGATTATAATTTTTGGAGTTATAAGGATGTTTCTTTTAAGCAATTCTGTAATCGAGCTTTCAAAGTTTATGACGTCATCAAGCCACGATTTTATTCGAATTGCAATGCATTTTATAAGTAATTTACAGGTTTTTATTTTAATATTTTACATTATGCATATCCATGATGTGTAAGTATTACGGTGGCCCCCAACGACTAGTTTTGTATCCCATTTAAATTGGTTAATTTAGTTACCATGGACCACTTCAGTTCAAGTTCCCTAAAATTTTAGATCTTCCCTTTTCAATTTTTACGAACGAAAAAACTGAAAAACTGTGCCAAATAGATATGAACTACCCTAACAGCGAAATTTTATGCATTTAAGATTTAATTAAAGATGTTTGACACTTTAATTTTCTAATTTCTAGTAGTTCTCGTTACTATGGTATATATTTTTACGACTACAATTAGATATAATTTGAGAACCACTGGTTCTTAATATGACACGACCCACTGGTGGGTTGAAAAATAGTCTTCAAACATGTCAAATTATTGTAATTTTATATTATTACCAGTGCCTGATTTATGGCTGGACATTCGGGGCACGAGCCCATTGCCCTGAACTTCAGTGTCCCCCCCCCCCCGCCTCTCGCCAAATGCTACTGAAGATTTTTCAATTACTGGCCGAAATCTATTGAAATTTTAACCATTAAAAAAGATTGAAAACTCCGTTTATAGCTTATTTCATTTAAAAGAGACTTTAAAGGGGCTACTTAAGTGCAAACATACGACTGCTAATGTTAATCCTATGTGAGATTTTATAACATCGATTGCACTTCAATATTTAATAACTTTTTTCATTGGATAGTTGAGGTCAATCTCAAAGCAGTTTCTTTTTAGATTCCACAAAATTTGTGAATCTGTCCCGATTATTGCAGATAAATTACAAATTAAGTAAATTCGTGAAAAGGTATTGTAAAAATCTTTAGTAAACTTTATGCAGAAAGTTAAGAATGAAGATGTTCACTTCATTTTCATTAGAAAGTGCGAAAACCCATAAAAAAAAAAAAAAAAAAAGCCAAGTCCAGAGATATGTATTTGCTGTTTGTTTTTACTATCCATACGGGGTTGGCCATGTAACTTAAAGACTACTTTTCAATTATTTTAATCCGTAAGTGACTACGGCGTCTTTAAAAGCTTCGTGAAAGTTTGTCCCTCTTGTTAAAAGTACTGGCGTGAATCCTGAAGTAATAGGGAAAGTAAATAAGGAGGGTTCCCTTACTAAAATAACACTTGACAACTATATAAAAACTTGATCCCTCGCATTATAACACTTCCCTTATTCTGAGTATTCAAATAGGCAATGTTAAGAAAGCCAACACATGAAGCATAAATTTGACCAGACTTTCCAAAAGAATTCTCAAAACCTAATCGGTTTAAAAAATAAGTCAATTTAAAAAAGGAATAAGTTTTAAATCTTAATACTTTATATGTTGAAAAAAGGGAAAAAAATGGTATTTCAGGCTAGACATGAAAATGCCAAACTGCCACATGCCAATAAAAAAGAGAGAGACTAAAAATAAACCAGCCACTTATTTTCAGAAAACAAAATTATAACTATTCTAAGTTTTCTTTTTAAATGTTCGACCAACATTTTATACTCATGGTAGTCACGGGACTAGACCATTTTATCTGTTCAATAAGAGAGACTCATTTTAAGTGGTTTTAGCAGAAGCTCTAAACTGTAGTAATTCACATATAAGGAATATAATTTATTCAACAAGAATCAAGATTGCAAAAAAGTGACGACTAAGCTGAAAAGGATCTACAGGCCAATGGCCACTAAATTGCAAGGTCTATTTTATGATTATGACAATTTTAAAAATTAAGTACGTATCAAAAACAAGCATTCTTTCGAGAATTCCGCTCTTAATTTAGCCAAAATTTCACCCAGAAAAATTCTTTAGTTTAAATAGTATCGCTCCCTTTTTTTGAGCGTATGTGGTTGGGGGGGTGGGGGGGGGGGTAAAATTACTTCAGTGAAGATAACTATTAGACTTTTGTACCCATAATTCATATTTGAACTATACTATACAGGCAACCATTTTAGGTTAACAAAGCAACTGTTTTTAAATCTGACCTGTGGTTGAGATTAGGCCTTTCGCACTTATATAAATATTGTCCTTCACATTCATATAAATGGGGAAAAAATTGGATTCTTGACTTCTGTTTGATGGATTTTCATGTTTTGACATGTCAGAATAAGACTTACGAGTATTTAGACAATCGGGGTCTGTGTGGTACTGAAATTTTGCATCCAATTACTGAAAATTAGAAATACAAGAATTTTACTTTTTGCAATTTTCTGCCTGTTTTAAAAAGAAACTAAAAAACAGAACCGGAATAAATTATTCAAAAACTTCTTTTGAGATTAATAAAGTTACTTTAGAACCTTCTACAGATCGGCAAAATTTCAGTTTATAAATTTCATGAAAATCCTTAATTCATGAATTCAATAATTGTTTGTGAAAATATGTTATATGTATAATTATGTTATTTATGTATAATATGTTTTTGCGATAAGTAAAATTACAAAAACAATTTTCGAAGGGTTTATGCCTTCCTGCATTCAGGGTTTTCGCGTTCCTGCAAAACTCCTGAATTTATTTGGAAACAATTTCTGCAATTGTTTGAAAGATTTAGGGGCGAGAACCTTCTGTACTTCTGCAGATTTTTTCCCCCCATGAAAATCATCCCACCTGTGGAATTTCTGCTTACCCCTTGCTCCCCAGAGTAAAAATCTTTATATATTCTATACCCTATTTGATGCTTTCTAGTAACAATAAATAAATCTTAATTCTCACTCCCTTTCCCCCAAAATTACTCATTGTCCCTTTGCCTCTTATTCGATTAAAAACTTTTGCTATATTTTTTGTTTTCTAGTATAAAATAAATATTCAGTCATCTAAATTAGTCAAATTTTTGCTTCTCCCTCCTCCAACAAACTTTTAATATATTCTGTGTCTTCCTATGATAACAATTTTTGTAACATTTGTTTTATTAAATAATTTTTATTTACTTTTGCGTTGTATTTTGTTAGCTTCAAACTATATTTTTCCTTTTAAATATATTCTGAGTCTTCCTATGATAACAGTAAATAAATAATCTTAATTTGTTAACATTTGTAATTTTTTTAAATAAAATTTATTAAAAAATGCCCCTTCACCTTTAATTTATTATATTTAATTCACTTTAATACTTTATCCATTGCCCTTTTGATTTATCTTTATAATATTTTTTTAGAAAAAAAGCATTTTTAAAATAGTTTTAAATTTGCTGTATTTAATTTGTTTATGTATAGATTATACATAATGTTAAATAAATATAGTTGTATACATTTTTAATTCGTTGTTTATCAAATTTTAGCACAAAAAAGGTATGTTACACGCAATTTTAAAAATAGAGATTTTAAATTCTCAGTAACAGATATGCCAAGTCTGATTTTGGCATGAGACTCCAAAGATTCCCCTCCCCCTTTTGTTGGAATTCTAAAATTCAGATTATCGAATACATTAAAATTTTGGTTATCCGCTACGAATCTTGCTATAGAAAAGGGTTGCTAAGCTACATGGGAAAAGTGGGGGATTTGAGATCTTCATTCAAATCTCCAAGTATGTATCACCTTTCAGGAGGTGACAAACTGCCAAATTTTGGAAAGTCTTATTTAAAAGAATTTATTCGAAATTTCAACTTTCTCATCTCCCACAGCTTGACATAGTACCGTAATTACCAATCATAACCTCCAAATACTCCCTCCCCACCCTTCCATAAAAAGGATCTAGTTACTATTTTCATTAGAGAGTACCAGAAATGTGCTTAGCCATGTGTCCCAGACAACCTTAATCTGGATGAGTCATTTTACAACCTCCAAATCATGACATGTAGAATACAGCTCTTAGTAGACATCTCTTCTAATCTTGCATCCAAATGAGACTCAGGGTAGCTTTTATCTTTGGCTATTGCATATTGGCAAGATAAAAGACGTATTTATGTTTAAGATACGAGCCTGAAACTATTCTCCAGTAATACAACTTAAAACAAATACATACACTTTTTAAATTAAGATTCGAAATTGCCAGCGGTTTGTCTTATTCTGCACCTATAATTTCATTTTGACAACAGCGATTTCATACTCTGTCGTCATTTTGACGCCTTTTCTTTTACTTGATAGAAATTAGCTATCCCGTCCAAATAACTAATACGATAGTCAACTGAAACTGTTTTCGGTACTTGCCAATTCTAAATCTCTATAAGCGATTTTTTTTTGGCGACAAAGATATTTGCATTTAGTAGTAGAGTATTTTTATAACCTTACACTTAAGTTACCCCTTTCAGAAACATTAAAATGGACCGTTTTAGAATAATCTATTGGACAAGGAAAATAGAACATACTTTATATTATAGGGGATAATTTTTAAAATGTTTTCCTATTTGTTATGCCAGGTAGTCTGAATTTTTCAAAGTATTGAAAAGCCATTTTTGATGCTAAAAAAAAAAGTGAAAATTTGAATTTAAAAAGGGGGGGGGGGGATATATCGCAATGGTGCTTCTGACAACTCAATTTTGGCTTGCTTTCGAAACGCCAATTTTCATTGCTGTGGCCCAAAAGTTATGATTTTATCACAGATACCTCTTAACTCTCTTCTCGTAAGCATTAGACTCTTCCTAATGTAAATGGAAGTTCATTAAATTAAGTTATTTTTAAAGAAAAAAAATATTCCTAAGAGGAAAAGGATTTTACACTTTAAAATCAGTCTCGACTTTTAAATATCAAATCGTTACACACCACGTGGCAGTTAAAAAGGACCAACTACAAAAAAGGAACTAGCCACGCAATTTCAAAATAAAACTATTCTAACTTGCAGAAAGTTTGACCCACTTTATACTCATGGTGGTCTCAAGACCTCACTTTTTACATGTTCAGTAAGCAATCCACATTTAATTTATCGTTTTAGCAGAAGCTCTGAATAATTGTAATTTACATAAAGGAATATAAATTTATTCAACAAGATTTAAGATTGCAAAAAAGTGGCAACTAAGCTAAACTAGTCTACCAGCTACAAATTTTAAGGTCTTATTGTTCAGGATATATGTAATACTCGTATTAAAAATATACATATCCAAAGAAAACATTCTTTCAAGAATAGTTTTTTCTTTGCCAACAACTTCAAAATTATACCCAGAATACGAATTTAATTTTATATCGTTCATAAATAATTTCCTCTTTTTAGGTAGGATGGAGGTGAATTTTGTTAAAGTGAAGATAACTATTTGTAGTATTTGTACCAAAAAACATTAGATATTTAAACCAATACTGAACAAAATATTTTAATACTTTTAGGTCACTTAACTAAAGCAGCTATTTATAACTTCTTCGGTGATTAAGCTTAGATATTCTATACTTCCTGAATATTTCCCTTCATATGCATCTGGGAGAAATATTGGATTGATGAAAATTTCAGGCTTCTTTTTCAACAATTTGCATGTTTTGAGATATCCCGAATTAGACTAGTATTTTTGGTCCATCAATGTCTGTGGTAAAGAAATTTAGCCTCTATTGATGTAAATTAGAAAATGGAAGAAATTTGCTTTTCTGCAATTTTTCCCATTTTAATAAAGACACAAAAGCGGAACGAAAAATTATGGTTCAAAACTTACGATTTAAAAAGATATAGAATACAAAAGAATTGCATTCCTTGGACTTCGTTATTTCCAAGTTAATACGTACTACAGGATTGTGAATCTAGAAATCTTCACACTAGTGATCCGAACTTTTCCAGATTCCTATAAACATTGCTGTTATTTGGATCATATGTACGAGTTTCCCTTTAAAATAAAATTAAATTCCATTAGATCATTTAATATCTTTGTATTTATCAGTAATGTATATACGTATTACAGAATACCTTACATGGGTAGATTCAGGCAAAATTTGCCCCTATTTAGGATCACTTCAAAATCTAAGTAGGCGGCATCCCAAAATTTCATTCCATAAATACTTGTATAATCAACAGGCAAATGGTAACCAGTATGCCAACAAATGGGCATCTCTACACACCGAGTTTTTATGTATATAAAGATTTAATTAAAGATGCATATCGCCAATTTCCAGTATTCAATCTTTGTTACCATGGACCACTTAATTTCTTATGTAATTGTAGTTTCTTCAAAGTCAAGACAAATTGCCGATCACAAATCATGGGAGGAAATGACAACTCCCTACTGGTGGGTAGCAGAATCAGGTCAATCCTAACAGTATATGGGACGTCCTTCACAAAATTGTTGAAAACAGGTTCCTTCTCAAAGTTCCATAAACATACAAACTTTAAAACCTAACAAAAAATCAAATGTCATTTGCAAACAAGTTCATCAGAAATGGAATGTTTAGGACCTAACTAAGTTATAAATGCTTGGTTCCAAATTGAGTAATTTGATTGAATATTTAGATGCAATTTCTCTTCAAACATAAAATGAAAAATTTGAAATCTTTTACAAAAAAAAAAAGGACCAAGGAAAACCTGGATAAAAGCCTGTTATACGTAACACAGCAAGTTCAGGTAAAATGACTTTTTACACTCATGTGGAACGAACTACTTTACTAAAATTTTAAATCTATTTTGCATTAAAATTTATTAAATTGAGTAATTGGATTTAATCTTTCGATATAATTTTGCAGAAATAAAATAAATTTGAAAACTTTTACAAAAAGGGACCAAAGAAAAACCTGTTATACGTAACTCAGCAAGTTTTCAGGTTTGGATGACTTCTCACACTAAGGAGCAATTACTTTACTAAAATTTAATTTATTTTGCATTAAAATTTATAATTTATATAAGTTTATATTTTAGGTATAGAAAATATATTTTAGTCTTATTGTAAAATTGCTCCCCTCCCTCCCCCATGTATATATTTAATTATTCTAACGATTTTTTTTTTGCAAATACCGTTAGATTACTACCCTGTATGTTACCCAAACAAGTATGGGAGACCAGGCACCTTTTACTTTATGGGATGAAAGTAAATTTGAAATATTAACTACAAATATAGTTTTACATTTAAGTTGTGCTCCTCTATATTTGCGATCTCTGCCCTTTTTCACCACACACAATAACTAGGGATGCATCTTATATTTGGCCACTTTTCAGCATTTGTACTCTTCGGCACTTGTCGAATATTTGCTTTGCCGAAAACAATGTCAGTTGGCCGATTGCGTTGGACGAATACTATGGTATTTCGCCGAATAGATTTAGTATATTTTTTTATCTGCTTTTCTTAAATCCAAACTGTTTTCAGACACATTTATGTAGTCATTTTCATGCTGAAAAATGCATGATGTTCAGATATTCTTACCTATACACTAAGAAGTATAATAGCATTTCCGTTATACGAGAGAATGTCACACAGAAGTGTGTATTCCCGTGCAATTTAGACATTGCAGTTTTGAAATAAACTGGAGCAAAACAGTTCCACACATTTTAGTGTGTAATGCAACATTAAATGCATTTTAAATTTACATATTAGACATATTTTATCAAATTATACATATGGACAAATCCTTTTAGTATCATCAATATACCCGTTTGTTTAAATTTGCCCTTTTTTTAAAGCCCTTTGATAAAAGGTCTGGAAGGCTGTTGCAACAATAAAATCAGATTTAATAAAAATTGTGAAAATTTGAATTTTAAAAAAGGGTGGGGGGGGGGGGAATAAATCGCAATGGTGCTTCTGACAACTCAATTTTGGTTTGCTTTCAAAACACCATTTTTCATTGCTGTGGTCCAAAAGTCACGATTTTATCGCTGATGCCTCTTAACCCTTTTCTCGTAAGCATTTTATTCTTCCCAATTTAAATGGAAATTCACCGAATTAAGTTACTTTGAAAAGGTATATTCCTAAGAAGAAAATTATTTTAGACGACAGGAAAATCTGTCTCGACTTGTAAATATCAAATTGTTACTCACCACGAGGCAATTAAAAATGGCCAATTACAAAAAAGGAAATAGCCACGCATTTCCAAAAGAATTCACACTATTCTAACTTGCAGAAAGTTTAACCCACATTTTTATACTCATGGTGGTCTCAGGACTCCACTTTTTATATGTTCAATAAGTAATCTACATTTTAATTTATCATTTTTAGCAGAAGCTCTGAAAATTTTGTAATCTACATAAGGAATATAAAGTTATTCAAGAATTAAGATTGCGAAAAAGTAGCAACTAAGCTAAAGAAATCTACCAGGTACAAATTTTAGTTGAGGTCTTGTTTAGGTTCAGGGCAAAATGTAAAGCTTGTTTTTAAACAGTCTATACATATCCAAAGAAAGCATTCTTTCGAGAATACAGCTTTTTCTTGGCCGACGACAAATTATACTCCGAATATGATAATTAAATTTTAATATCGTTCCTAAATAATTTCCTCTTTTTGGTGGGAGGGAGGTAAAGCTTGTTAAAGTGAAGATAACCATTTGTACAGAAAATAATTAGATATTTAAGCCAATATTTAACAAATATTAATAGTTTTAGGTCACTTAACTAAAGTAGCTATTTATAACTTCTGCGATTAAGTTTAGGTCTTCCTAAATATTTTCCTTCATGTACATCAGGGAGAGAAATAATGATTCATGAAAAATTCAGTCTTCTGTTACAACAATTAGCAAGTTGTGAGATCCCCGAATAATACTTTAGTATTTAGTTTATCAATATGTGTGGTACAGAAATTTAGCATCTATTAGTGTAAATTAGAAATGCAAGAAATTTACCTTTCTGCAATTTTTTCCATTTTAAAAAGATGCAAAAACAGAGCGAAAAATTATGGTTTAAAACTCGTACGATTTAAAAATACAAAAATTACATTCCTTGGGCTTGGATTATTTTCAAAATCAATAGGTACTCCAGGATTGTGAATCTAGAAAACTTCAGGCTATTGATCCGAAATTTTGCAGATTGCTATACAAATTGCTTTTGTTATTTGGATCATATGAATGAGTTTCCTTTTAACATAAAATTCCGTTAGTTCATTCAATATGTTTGTATTTATTAGTAACATGTATACGAATTACAGGATACCTTACACGGGTAGATTCAGGCAAAATTTGCCCTATTTAGGAGCCCTTCACAAAATCTGAATAGGCGATATCACAAAATTCCATTCCATAAATACTTAGCATCAACAGGCAAATGGTAACCAACAATGTGGCAAATGGCCATCACTACACAAGTTTATGTCTTTAAAGATTTGTTTTTTTTTTAAATTCAAGATGCATAACGCTAATTTTGTATCCAATTTACAATTCTTAATCTCTTTGTTACCATGGCCCACTTAATTTCTTATGTCATTGTGGTTTCTTCAAAGTTAAGACAAATCGACGATATTAGTTACAGCAGCGGTTCTCAAACCACGGGGGAAATACCAACCCCCTACTGGTGGGCAGCAGAACCAGGTAAACCCAGACAGTATATGAGAGCCCCTTCAAAGTTACTCTTAATAAACAGGTCCCTTCTCAAAAATCCCATGCAACATACATTTGATTTTACTTACCCATCATACGTAGTATAGGGCAAGTCTTGTAAGCGTTTTGAAAATCTAAAAAAATATTGCCGTCCGTCTGTGTGCGTGTGTGTCAACGCTCTATCTCCCGGAAAAAATTGAGATAGAGACTTGAAATTTGTTATGTACATAGTACGTAATGATGGGAAGAAGCCTATTGAATTTCAATAACCTCGATTATCTGGAACTATTTTTTTTCGGACTCTAAATATTCTTTGTGATAAAAAGGTATAAAAATTTTCGAAATTGTTTATTTTAAGGAGTGAATATAAAAAGACAATAAAAAACCAATTTTGCATAAAGCATGAAGTAGATCGGATAATGAGTTGGAGATATTTGGAATCCTATATCCCACATTCGTCGATTTTTAATGACCCTGTATTTCATCCAAATTTCACTTCAAAGATATATTTTAATTGGAAGAGACTCTTTATCCGACGCAATAAACTATCAGTTAATATGATTATCATTTTTGGAGTTATGAGGATGTTTCTTTTACGCAATTCAGTTAGAGCATTTAAAGTTTGACGTCATCAGGCCCCGATTTTATTCGAATTGCAATATATTTTATAAGTAATTTACAGAATTTTTATTTTATTATTTTACATTATGCATATCCATGGGGGGGGGGGGGGGGTAAGTATTACGGTGGCCCCCCAACGACTAGTTTTGTTAGGTTTTAAATTTGTAATGTGCAAACAAGTTCACCAGAAAGGAAATGTTTCGAAGGACCTAACGAAGTTATAAATGCTTTGTTCTAAATTGAGTAACTGGATTTAATCTTTCGATATAATTTCTCTTCAAAAATAAATTTGGAAACTTTCACAAAAAAGGAGACCAAAGAAAATCCTGGATTACAAACCTTTTATACGTAACAGCAAGTTTTCAGGTTTGGATGACTTCTTGCACTCATGACCAATTACTTTACTAAAATCTATTTTGCATTAAAATTTATAGTTCATTTAAATAAGTTTGTATTTAGGTATAGGAAATATATATCAGGTTTATTGTAAAATTGCTTTTTGTCCAATGTATATAATTCCAATTATTTTTCTCTTAGCAGAAATCGGTAGATTACTTCCCTGAAGGTTGCCCAAACAGATATGGGATAGCAGGCACCCTTTACTTTGTGGGATGGAAGGAAGTAAATTTGAAATATTAACTGAATATAGTTTAGTACATTTAAGTTGTGCTGCTCTATATTTGTGATCTCCGCTTTTTCACCACGCACAATAACTAGGGATGTATCGAATATTTGGCCACTTTTCAGCATTTGTACTCTTCGGCACTTTTGCCGAATGTTTGGTTGGCCGAAAACAATGTCAGTTGGCCGATTGCGTTAGACGAATACTATGGTATTTAGCGGAATAGATTCGGGATTTTTTTTATCAGATTTTCTCAAATTCAAACTTTTGCGACACATTGGGCTTTTTTAAGCAAGAAAATGACTTAACTTCAGATATTCTTACCTATACAATAAAGAAGTCTAATAACATTTTCGTTAACAAGATACAGAAATATGTATTCCCGTGCAATTTATACATTAAAGTTTATTTCAGAACTAAGCAAAATCTTTTCACACAGTTTAGTGTGTAATCTACTAACATTAAATGTAATTCAATTTACACTCCACTTTATACATATGGATAAATCTTTTGTATCGATATACAGTTTGTGTAAATTTGCACATTTTTAGAGCGGACCCTTTGAGAAATGTCTGTATGGTGCTGTGGCAACAATGAAATCAGATTTAAGAATATTTTTTAAACCCAAATTTCTTTCGGGTGCCTGCATCTGCAGTACACACACCCGTACGGGATAGGAATGGGGGGGTTCAGAGCATATTTTTTAACATAAAAGGGAAAATTTCAAACAAATTTATAATGATACATTATTAGATTACATGAAGTTATACAACTTGCTACACGGCCTGGAGAAACTGGAAAAAAACAGGGAATATTGATAGAAACTCACTTTGAATGCTACATTACAATTGACCACTTTATACAAAATTTCACTAGAGCAATCTATAAAACTTTCTAAAAATGATTATTAATATGCATTAAACAATTAGTTCATAGAATTATTTTTAGTAGATGGTAGCATCGTGTAGCCTGCACTCTAGAATAATCTAGGGGACGCTGGTTCTAAATGAAATTTGTTCATTTTGCACAATTTTGGCGAATGAAAACATCTTTAGGATCACACGTGGGTCCCGGATGCTTATTGCACGTGTAATATTTTAAATTCTGTTAGTGTCAAGTGTAGACACTAGTATCTACTGTTTAGTAGTTTATTTTTGTATTTAGTAGTTTATTTTATTTCTATTTATACATTATTTTATTAATTATTTTGTTTTTTATTTAGTAGTTTTAGTAGTTACCTGTTGTAGTTTACTAGCTTCTGTAGTTCTCGTTTGTATTGTTTCTCTGTTCAGACTTCAGTGCATTGGTTAAGGGGGATTAAAGCTATTTCTGTTTCCAGATTTGCCTTGTGTTACCAAAATGGCTGAATGGCGTCGAGAATCTACAGAGAATGAAATATTTACGAAGAAGTTAAATTTATTTAAAACCAAAAGATTGAGCGATGTCAGTGAGAATCGACGGCGTTCAGAAGAAATACCCGTTAACTTTGTGAAAATTATCAAAAGGACTATTTCCAGTCTTCAAGAAACTAGTGTTTAATACCCAAGGTAAGTTTTATTTCTTGTTATTTTTTTAGGGTTCCGTATATAAAGAGTAAGAAGTGAGTAACTGTGATCGAAGATCGCACAAAGTGTTTCGTTTAATATTCCTTTCAAAACACTTTATCCTTTCTTTAATAAATCCAATTAAATTTCATTTAGCAAAAAAAAAAAAAAAAAAAAGTCATGTTTTTAATAAAGTGGAAATTTACCGGTCTATTTTTCTCGTTTTTTCAAAAATCTGAACCGGTCCGATAGCGGGTGAAGCCCGCTATTATACTCGGCCATAATATCTCTCATATGGACTAAATGAGATATTTAAAAAAAAATCAATTTCAAAATTAAACGTTGTATAGAGACCTTCAAAATGTTAAAATGCCAATATTTCCATAATCCGGCTTTTATCATGATTCAATACGTTCCTCAAACTCATATGACGTTATAATCACTTGCTGACGTCATATCTACTTGCTTTCTCTATCACTCATATTGATACTCTTTGTATTATTCTCAAATATTTGAAAAAGTCCGTTAAACTTCCAATAGGACGTCAGATCAATTTTCTTTTTAATTCTATTATCACATTAACCTGCTTTCTGTACTTACACATATTCATACACTTTGTATTATTAAAGAATGTTTGAAAATTTCTGTTTTATTAACAATATGACGTCAAACTTTTTTCAATTGGTGAAACTTTTTATTTCATTTTTCACGTGGAAATCTCAATAGAAAATTATTGTAGAAAGAATTTTATTGTGGATTTTTTATTGTTGGCAACTGCTATAACAAAAAATGTTTAAATTTAATAAGAAAAGGCCGTTAGATATTTGTTTTTTTATCTCTATTTAAAATAAGATTTTTTTGTACTATGGGTTTCCTAACTGAACTAAATTTTAGCATACTATGTAGTATATATACATATCTATAGATCATATACAGGGCTGCACAATACAATTCTTTTTTTCCGACTATTGATGATAAATTTGAAAATCTCATTTTAGGAATTATGTGTTTTCCAAATTGTTTACTTAGACGCATCTTTCACGTAATTAAACGGTGAAGTTTTGTTGAAATATTCTGGACGTGTTGTAAAGCATTTCAAAATCTGTGCTTTATGTACGATTTTTCGTTCTTGTTTATTTTGCTTGCGTTTTTATTCCGAGGACCCTTTTCAATTTCGGAAAAAAATGCTTGGTTGTTTCAGACATTGAAAAGAGTTTCAATGAAACTAACCAAAATACACTGGTGAAAACAATTAAAAAAGGGACAAATTTTTTTTTGCAATAAAAATAAAACAAAGCAGATAAAACCAAACTTCGCCAAAATATCATCCGATACAAGACAAATATATGGGAAAACAAAAATGGGCACAACCTGCTCCCTAAATAAGGAAACTGGCCCCGTGTCCAGCACAGCAGCTGATCGACACTGTCAGTTATTGAAAATCATGTCTAATAGGGCGTGTGATTGTCTGTAACACTTACACAACTCTCGCATCGGCCTTTCCTTACTGTCATACCTGTACGCATCATCTTTCCTTACTGTTTAGCAGGGTTCTTATCAATCCATGTGACAACCGCAACCACGCTTGCACCAAAGCACCCTTGAGCTCATTGGTGGTAGAGCTGGTTTTATACCAGCAATTGATTGTCCAAGGGCGTCTCATAAGTGTTCAATGGGATTAAGGTCAGGGAACATCACAGGATACTCCATTCGTTGAATATCCTCAGATTCGAGGCAATCGTCCACCAACTGAGCCCTATGTGGACGGGCGTTATCGTCCATAAAAACGAAATTTGGTCCATATGCTCCGTGGAAAAGTCTCACATAGGATGAAAGGATCTCGTCCCTGTACCGCTGACCTGTCACTACCTCTATCGGACACAATAAGGTCGGTACGCCCGTCTGCCAAGATGCCTGCCCAGACCATCTCCGCCATAGTGGTCCTTTTAGACAACGTTAGAGGGTTGATATAGACTCCCCGGTTCTCTCCAGATGAGAACACTTCTCGAGTCTCTGTTCAGACCGAATCACAATTCATCACTGACGAGAACCCGCCCCCAACTATCCTCTGTCCAAGAGAGGTGTTCTCGGCACCATGCTAGACGAGCTTTTTTGTGGTTCACAGTCAAAGGGATGCAGACGGCAGAGTGCTTAGCATACAGGCCACCTGCATAAGTTTGGGCGACTGTTATCCATGAAATAGATGTTCCTGTTGCATTACACAGGTGACAAGACAGTTGTGTCGCTGTCGCGGATCTATCAATTTCGGCTAGAAGTCTCAAATAACAGTCTTCAACCGGCGTTGTTGCCCTTTTGCGGCATTGGCCAGGTCTGTGAACCACTTTTACCATCTCTGTGAACTGTTTCCACAGAGAGGACACCATATTTCTCGGAATCCCGACGTCCTTACAACAAGTAGCCTCTGATTGGCCAGCCTCGAGTCTTCCACCTATCCGCCACCTTGTGGCATCATCTCGACAATGACAACTAGCCATACTAACGATGGGTAAACGAAGAAATTTAAAAAATAAGGATTGGGTTATGCTACGATGTTTCTAAACGTCCTTATCCTACAAGCTTCGTCGAGAAAATCAGGTACCTCTACACAAATGCGATCACAGCGCCACTTCTTTAGGACGACACAAACCACCCCATGGCAGGTGTGTCCGCGAAGAGTTTAACTATCATCTGATACCTTATTTGCATTTAGGCATAGCTTATTTTGTCTTGTTTTTTTAAAAAAACAGTTTGTCCCTTTAATTGTTTTCACCAGTGTATAAAAAGTACAAAGAAAACGTTACACATCGATCTCAAATAGCCTATATAAAGAAAAATTTAAAAATGTTGATTTTTTACAGTTTTACTGCAATACAGTAATATTTGCCAATAAGAAATCGCAAGGGACTGGTTAAAATTTTTATTTCAGCCAGGTTTCAATAATAGCAAGTATAAATATACGGGGTTCTTTTAGACGAACACCATAGTTTTAATTTAATTTTTTTCTATTTGAAGACAGTAATCCATTATACACAGGTCTCTTGCCTTAATATATTTAATGGTTTACAGAGGAGTACTATAGGGAGGATAACTTTTAACAGTTTTAGAGAATACCTGTGAAACCGGCATATTTTACAAATATGTCTATAACGGGATCATGCCTTAAATTAAAAAAATTGCCTCGGCGAAAAAAGACCTTAAAATGATACCTACTAAGAAAAAAAAAAACCTATCTAAAGCGGAATTTGATAGATTGAGATTTTGTTTTAGCAATTTTTATATCCATAATCCAATAAATTTTTCATCATTCGGGATGGAGTGGGGGTCGTCCAAATAACAGCAGTTTTCAGTACGGGCCGAGAAAGCTCTTTCTCTCGTCTTAGGACGGAGTTTGACGTTAGATCACGTGATTTAACGCCAATCCAATCGACCAAGAAAGCTATTGTTTGTTTTTCCTTTCCCTAGCACGGCTTTCTTGGCGGAAATCACGTGATCCGACATAAACTTCATCAGATGGCCGGTACTGAAGTTAACTAATTTATTAACACCAATGATTATTCACAGAAAAATAAAAAGTTAAAACATTGCCAGTTATAAGATTTTTTTTTGCTCTTGAAATGTTTAAAAATGGCACAACATTAAGATAGTTGCAATTTCCATATTAAGAACACTTAAAGCATATTTAAATAACGTGGTTGCTTTTAAAAATTCTAAAATTTGATTTTTTAAATATGTAGGTTTGCGAGAAAATTTCATGAGAGCCGAGCAATCATACAAATATCGTATTAAGCAAAGTTAATCTAGTGAAAAGAGTGAAAGCAATAAAGAACAAACTACGAAATATCACTAGATTCTACAGGTCAGGGTTTCCTATAACACTTCCCCACAAAAAAATAAAATTTTATATAGTGTGTTAAGCGATCAACGCAGAACTAGATTATAGAGCGTGGCAATTGTCTGTCCGATAAGGGTAAATTGCTCCGTATAAGATTTAAATTAGCATATTAATAGGAAGTATGTTCATCAAGATTAGTTACCAGCTTTACTCAAGAAAATTATGGACCCAGAATTTTATATGAAAGATAGCTTAAAGATAACAGTAGGGTACCACTAAATTTCTTAACGGCCCAACTGGTGCTTGCCTCCACTGTAAACAAACTAGAAGTTTTCTGTAATATTGTTGATTAATAGAGTAAATTTAACGCACCAGTACAATAGAAAAAATTACCAAGAATATGCCTCCTAAAGACCCACTGCAATTTGTATATTATGAGTGTGACCGATTACAAATCTACATTTTAATTCCAAATCGCTTCAGTCAGATCTGCCAGTTTAATGCCTTTAAAAATTAATCTGAAAGTGTCAAAGTTTTGGGTTGCTAAGCTGGTCATTTGAGAATAACCTTAAGGAATTTGAAGATTGTACATCGAACAAAAGTAATACTTTTTTAAATTCCCATTTAGTTGTTATCCCCGATGGCTCCTCCCCCAAGTGTCCAGAATGTAAGGAATGAAACTAATTAAAGTTTTAACATTCCTATTTAGACTCCTTCCCAAAGCATGGAATTAAACGGCCATGGCCAGGATGCAACGACAGAAGCAGCTATCATTAGAAATGCAGATGCTGCTACAATTGAAAGTTTAGTCATTTATTGGCTTTTATATTTTTAAACAATTTATCTTCCCAATTTTTTTTATCCATTGAGTGGGATGCCGCTATGAAAACCACAATGAAACTGAAATCTCATGCCCGGTTTAGAATAAACTTCTGTCAAATATATATCTCATGTATTTGTATCGCCACCGAAACGAAATATCTAGATAATGGTCCACATCCTATAACAGGAGGCGATCCATCATGAGTTTAATTAAAGGAACGTAGACCCCCCGACGACTAGCTTCCCCCCCTCATTTGTAGGGTAGAGACTTTTCTTCGTTTGAAAGTGAATCTATACACAAAACATCCAAGTCAGCCCTAGTAGTGTATCACTAAATATGAGACACCTGGTACATTGTCTTTCAAGCCCATCCATCAAGTAAGCTATTTTGAAATTATTTTTCAATCATGTAGTATTTAAAATTTATGTTGTAGCAATAATATTTTTCTGTTTGAAATTTAAAGTTTGATATATTACAAACAATTTATTCGGCTTAGTTGTATTAGGTTTGTGGCAACACTTTTTACAGCATATTTAAGTTGTCATCACGTTTGAAAAAGTGATCAGGGTCCATGCACCTCATAGATTTAGTAATGACAGCAACACAGGCGACACATCGCGAGTCTAGGAAAAATAAGCAAATGCTCTTAAATATATAAACTGCCTTTAAGAAAAAAAAAATTCCCCCACCTTGCATTCTTTTCAACCAGAGAAACTCCTGTGAACCATAATAGAATGATTCAGAAAGTTCTGCTGGGCAGGACGTACCAATTTTATTTGTAAATTAATTATTCCCAAATTGGATTCATTAAAGCAATTTATTAATCATAACACTCGTCTATTACATAAAATTCTTTTAAGAAATGTTCTACCTCAGTTAATTTTCTTTCCAGTCATCGCCAATGTACCCAACTGTCCCAGTAGTGTGCCCAACTCAATATGCGGCACCTGAACTTTATGCCTCTCTACCAAGTTAGTTATTTTTAAATATTTTAAACATATGTAGTATTTGTTTTATAATAAGATCTCCTTTCCCTGTTTGAAAAGCAAAGTTTACTGATATACTAAACAATTAAAATTTTAAAGTGTGTCCAATATAAAATTTATTCGGCTTAATTATGTATTAGGCTAATGGCAACACTTCATAGAGACATTTAAATTGAGACTTGAGATTGTTTGAAAAAAAGGGATCCGGGTTCATAAAACGAATTTAAGTCTATTGCGACACACAAGCGACACAGCGCGAGACTAGAAGAAACAAGTTTGATAAAAAAATAAGCTGTAACAGATTTACGGCAGGGCATTCAGGGTACGGGCCCAGAGCCTCCGAATTTCAGCCCCCCCCCCCCAAATGCTACCGAAGATTTCTCAATTACTGGCCAAAATATAGTGAAGTTTTAACTATTAAAAAAATATGGAAAATTCTGTTAATATTTTTTGCTCAAGGCAGCTGTAAGCATTGGTGCGCCCCCCCCCCCCCCCAATAAGCATCTGTCCCCAGGGCCCCCAAATTTGCAAATCTGGCCCTGGAAATAACTGCCATTAAATATCAAAACTGCCCTTTAGAATCAAACTTTCCCTTCCCACAAGCAGCTCCTGCATTTTTTTTACCAGAGAAACTGGTGAACCCTGTTAGAACGATATAAAAAGTTTATGCGCAGGACAGTTATTTGTAACTAAACCAATTCCAAATTTGTTTCATTAAGTAATCTTAAAATATACAAACTCCATTTTCTTTTCCGTCAGCACTACACTTAAATTTGCTAACTGTCTAGTCATGTGTCCGTTTTGCAGAAAACTTACATAACCATAACTATTCTGACCATATTGCCTATATTATGGCCATAAAGTTACGTTTATGTAACCGTTTTCTATAAAAACGGTCGAATGACCGGACAGTTTGCTGCAAACTTTTAACAGTAGTATTGAGTCTTTCTAAATAGGGGACAACCGACTGTTTCATGCCCATCCATAAAGTTAATTTGAAATTTTTTAATTATATGTTATATTAAATATTTTCGCAATAACATCCTTTTTAGGGTTTTAAATTTTGTTCAATATAGCCTGGAAAAACTCATGTACCATATAAAATTTATTCGGCATAGTTGTATAAGCCAATGGCAATACTTCTTAGCATATTCAAATTAAGTTCAAAAAAGAGGATCAGGGTTATTACACATCATAGTCGTAGTGAGGCTGCGACACTCCGCGAGTGTAGAAACAATTTTTAAACAGGTCCCCTTAAATATCCCAACTGCCCTTAGGAATAAAAAATGCCCCTTTCCAACAAGCAGCATGCTGCATTTTAAACCAGACTAACTCATAAAACTTGTTGGAATGATATAGAAAGTCGCGATGGGCAGGACATATTGTAAGACTGAACAATCTTAAATTTCATCCATTGAAATAAGATTCACTATTTTCTTCCATGATACTTTCTTTTCAGCCATCACCGGTAGCTCTAGTGGTGTACCCATCTAAATGAGACACTTGGGATTTTTTCATGCCCACCTTCGATATTGGTTTTTCAAATCTGGAAGTGTATTAAGTATTCAAATTGAAATCTTTTTCTCCGTTTAAAATTTACACCCGGGAACAAAATTGTGTACAAAAGACTGAGAGTCTGGTGTAAACCGACATTTTAAAATTACATTTATCGGTAAGTGATCAAGGTTTATACATACGCGACTTAGGATGCGAATTATGAGCGTAAAATCGCTTGTCGCCTCTATGTGCCTTTCCCCCCCAGTTTATTATGGGTATTTTTACAGGCTTCTGCAGTCTATGGTTCATTCTCTATGGTTAGAGTATAAAAACTTTTCTTTCGAAAAGTTTTACAGACCTGGGGACAGTTACATGGCGCAGCACCTTCAATAAATGCCAAATCTATTTTTAAGAATAAGCTTTGGACAACCTAAAAAAGAAACTCCTTTTATATTAATGTAGTATTTTGCAGGTATTTCATAAAGTCATACTAGCTGGTATAATAAACATTGAAAAATCTGTAATATTGTTAATAGCAATAAATATGGAAAGTTGGATTTGCAAATACACATTGCAGTGGTCCTGACAATGTTCCTGAATTTTGACATGTTTCAAAACCCCTATGTCCCAAAAAGTAACAGAAATTGGCTTTAAACTTAATAGAAATCCATCTATTCCTCTCTCCTAAACATTGGATTCATGCCTGTACTGAGTACGTTCATCAGTTGAGTTGTTATCAATTGAAGAGTTACTTTGTACAAAAAATAATTGCCCCCCCCCCCCCCCACGTAAAGAAATTAAATGGATCCAAAGTACTGTATTTACCATACTCAGCGAATATTAATGCATTTAAAAATTTGTTTAATGAAAGATGCTTAGATACGTTGTTATCCAGTCAAAGTTCTAGTATTTTTAATCTCTTTGTTACCATGGGCCACTTTGTCTCAAATTGAGACAATAAATTTAGCCACTCTAGTAGATTCCCAAACTATAGATCACTGCCCTCCGGTGGGCTGCAGAATGGTCGATCAGCTTCCCAATCTGGAATTGCTTTTATTTTCTGCAATAAGATTTAATGTTACAAAATTTTAAGTAAACCGCAGAGAAGTATTGGTAACTATGTATGTCTTCCGTAGTCAACTGTTTAGAGAAGGACTTTTGAGGCTAATAATCCGGAGACTGGTATTGCTGCCAAGTGTTATAAATCACCCCAACTAAACTTCATTAGTGAACTACTTAGTAATGAATGTATTGTAAAGTCGTGACAATTTCGCATTTCTAAATACTGTTGTGTATGCAGGGCTGCCATTTTCTTCTAAAATGTTATTTGCAGCTTTAGGAGAGTATAGCAACAGCCAATTTCTTTAACTTACGTTTTTAATTTCCAATATTTGATAAAATGTAAATGTTGCCTTTAATCTAAATAAAATTCAAAAATATACTTTGAATTTAGCCAAAGAATGTTTTTATTTTCTGCTATAAAGAATGGAAACAGCCAAATGTACAGTTTGAATCCAAATGCAAGGGAATTCGTTCGAAGAGCATTAGTCAATTTAAGGATTAGTTGCAAAAAGTTTCTCCCGGGAGGAAATGTGCATTCCGAAGTACATGCTATAATTTGTAAACTACGTGCTATAGCGATTACATGGCACCACTGGAAGTATTTAAAGAAAGAGCTATACAACTATACCATAGTCCATTTCTTTAAGACAATTCAAGGTCACATTGACCCATCTTTATGGGTGGCAACTATGGAAACTTTGTCTTACCACCCCCATTTGCAATCAAAACACCGGTATTTGTTTGGAAGGGGATCTACAATAAATAGAAGTTCAGTAAAAATATTTAGAGCTACAGTTCACCCTCATGCAATACCAAACTAGACTAGAGATATGAAAACGAGAGCTGTTCTCATGAAATAAACTATATAATTACCGATAGACTATATTGAAAGGATTATGATAAGGACAGCGAAATTAGCCTTAAACTTCATTACAGATTCAGGAAGAGGTTAAACCCTTTTACCAGGACGTAGAGAGGAAAGGGGAGCCTGCGTAAAAGAGCTATAACCTAATAAGTATTATCCTCTATTTGCCAATACAGTTGTTTATAAATTTGTATTATTTTTGTACAGCAACATACAATTAAATTATACAATGTATTTACATATTGGATATGAACCCATAAAACTGCGCATGTAACATCTAAACGAGACCCGGATCACCTTTCACTACTGCACATTAGCAAGATAAAACATACTACCGTCTTGATACGCCTTAGATTCCCCAGTAATTTAGTTTATAAAACAAAAGCGCTTAGGTCGGGATTGTAAATTACCAGCGGTTTGTCATATTTTGTAACTATACATTTCATTTTGACAACGGATTTTATACCCAGTCATCTTTATGCCTAAAATTACTTGATGGAAAAGCTAATTTGCATTATGTCTAATATTGTCAAGTGAAAAGCTTTGTTGGTACATACCGGTTATTTTAGACCATTTGTAAAAGATTTATCGATAAATGAGGCCTCTCGCGAGATATTCATTCAAACTTTAAAATGACACTATCGTTAACCCCTTCCTCCTCCAGAAATAGCAAGCTATTTAAATGTTCAAAAACAGTCAAAACATACAGGGAAAGTATCACCAAGTTAATTTAACGGAGTACAAGTGACAAATGTTGCGGCGATGCAATAGGGCAGAGGCATGCTTTCTCTACATTTGTAAAAATACATATAGATGAGGGAACCTGATCAAAACCAAGACTTTTCTAACGAAGTTTTGCCAAATCTTGATGACGTGCTTTATCAAAACTTTGTAGATAAGTTTTCTTTCAATTCCTATTTTGGTGCAGCGTATTCCTAAAGAAATTTTAGGCCATTAAATCCTATACAACCAACGCAGAGATAACGTGTCAAGTTATTAAACAAGATCCAGCGTTCGAATTCAATCTATTGAAAAAGTATCAAAAAAGATTTACTTTCTGGGCACTTAAAACCAGCGTCCGGAAAGAAAAGGGGAGTCGCTCCTTATTTAAAGCTACTCCATTGAATTTAATACATGCAATATGTTCCGCTACAAAATTTAGTGAAGCATCTGCATATGATAAGTTGGGAACTACTAGTCTAAGTCATTGTAGTTGATGAACAAAGCTTACTCTTACAGCCCTAATCTTATCGAATTAAAATTAAACATTTCACAACAGGTAGATATAAAAAACTCATAAAAACATGCGCATTAATTCATATAAAATAGAGACCATTTGCATACGAGTGTCCTGCAGTTCCAAGCCATATACCAAGTTCTAGTGCATAATGAGAAGGCATCAACTCTACATAAGTGATTTGCATTTTAAAAATAGTTATTCTAGGTAAATTTACAATTTACAAGTTAATGGTATAAATTATGACCTGCAATCCGATTCTTCAGGTTCAACATCGAGAATAAATCTCATTCTTTATAAAATTTATGTCTTCACTCATCTTGCTGGAAAAGGGAATGGCATAACCTGAAATTAAAAGAATTCAGACTAAATATAACAAATGGTTTTATTCCAATGAATTATGAATTTTATTCCATGTTCTTTTAAAGAATACTAAAATGGAACCATATAGTTAAGAACTTTTCCAAAATACACATTTTTAGCGAGTGAAATATTTCAATTAAAGCCCAATAAAAAACTATACCTCAACATGTAGAGAAGTGTTCTACAGATTAATACCTTATATAAATTTAATACAGCGTGACCACAAAGAACGTAAAAGTTACGATTCTTTAATAAAGCTAAAAACTTTATTTAGATTAAAATGTTTTATTTTATGCAATTTTTGTAGGCAGACAATTCCACTTTAAAAACTATGCCACAAAAGAAAAAAAAATTCAGAGCAAAATTTTAACATCCTGCTAAAAAGTTAGGAAGCATAATCCTCCCATTTATTTGTATTACATTTAGGAATTATGGCCAAGTCTAAGAAGCAATGCAGTGAAATTTAAGCCATAAAATAAGCAAATCTAAGAAATTCATGCAAAGCTTGGATTTAAAGTTTTAACACTTATTCTGAATTAAGGCAAATGCTTTCAATACTTTACCATGTGTTATAACTTGGGCAATTTAAATAGCATGTTTAAATAAACGTAAAGTTGGATAAATTATCTCTACAAAATGTTTCCCTCCCCATTTTCAAATGTAACGAGTTTACTTTTCTAGAAAACTTCAATCCGTGAGGGATATCCGATATAGAACATTTTTCTGGAAAATAAGATTTGCAAGAAAATAAGAATCAAGAGTATGACAAGCCTAAAAGCCACATGCAAAAACTGCTCCAATTTGAAGGATTTAGAACTGAAAACTTTTCGATTCTTTGAATATTTTCGGAGAGAGTTAAACTTAAAAAAAATTCCTATAGTAACCCGAGCTGAAATTTGTAAACCAATTTTAAAATAGTTGCTGTGATATCGCCATCACATTTGTGTTTTTATCGCACGCTTCATTCTTCTTTTGCGGGCAGTGTTGTTAAGCCTAACATCGGCGATCGTTCCCGGCCAGCGGCATCGTTGTTTTTGGTGTCTCGTAGGAGCGTTTTTAGCCAGTGTTGTTTATCCCATGACATCGTTTTTCATTCTGCTTGCACCCGAAGGAGTGGCTTATTAGTTCATTTTCTCTCCACGTTAGCGCTGATTCTAGGGGTGTGTTTACTTTAACGTATTATAACTTATGTTATGGTTTCATCTATTTGTTCATTAACGTTGATCATTTTTAATTATCTAATGAATTTTCTCGTGTTTTCACTTTTAGAACCCCCTTTGTCGTTCATACAAATAAAGATGTAACGGCCTTTATTTTCAGAAGAGAAAAGAAACGTTCTTTATAATGTAGTTATTACTGTTGGTTTTTCGACGCAAGTTTCCGTTTATCGAAACTCCCGATCATGCCGAATTCTAATTCATTTTTAACGTCTTAATAATCCTCCAGTTTTAATTTAATTTATTATGAAGTTAATTTATTATATTTTAAAGTGCTTGCCGATTCAACAGAAAATTCTTCAATATTTAAAAGATTATGTTCACGTATTCAATCTGCCAAGTCTAAAATATGCTACTGAGCCATCATTAAGATTCCAGTTACTTTTAATAACGATAATGCGGTGACCATTGGAAAGATGTGTATGATTTAAATCTTTCCTTCTCAATTTGATGTCTATATAAAGATAGATTATATGACAAGTAAATAGTCTTCATTTCAAGCCTTCCTTTTACTGTTTCCAGTCATCACTAATAAGTAAGAACTTATTTCTCTATTTTACAGAACACGACCGAAAGAACTAAGGGATGTTTGCTCCTAATCACAATGCAATGTCTGAATAATTATACGATCTACAAAAATATACCTTCCACTTCATCCACATTTATAACATACACCAAAATACATATTTACACCACAATTGCCTGAAGGGAGCATTTGTCACTCACCCACTCTGTCTTTTGAATATCTAAATATTTCCATGGCATCAAAAACGTAGCAAAGGGAATATGTTCTTAGACGCTAAAAACCCAAAAAAGCTTCAAAATGCTCAACTCTTGTTTCCCCAAATCAACGCTAATATCTACAAAATAAGTTTAACTGTAAAAAGCTAGAACTAAGAGTTTCTCTTTATGACAAGAGCTCCAGATGGCATATGGTTCTGAGCCAAGGACGATAGCGTTCGCCTAATGAGTTCTACCGGACACATTTCATTTACTAGCAGCAGTAGCACTTAAGTGTAGAATTTAAAGTTAAAATTACATGTTACGTGTCAATAGTTAATGAATAATAAGAGTCAAATTTCTAGTAGAATGATTTCCTTAATTCCGCAGTACCTGTACATCTTGCTACTGGTCTCTTAACAAATACATGTATACATTTGCAGATTCACTTATGAATGGCCCGAAGCGCTTTCATTTATTGAATGTAGGGTACCAAGTAGAGAACTTCTGCTCCTGCCACTAAGCATAAAACTTCGGGATAAATTTCACATGCAATAGTAAAGAGTATTCCAAATGGAGTTAAGATTTTATTTATGGGAAGTCAAATTGACACATTAATGCATTTGTTTCAACTTTAACATTATCTTTCATTATTTAATTGTTCTGGAAAAGTTAAAATTTTGCCATATTTATACCACCTTTACACTTTAATAGAAGGTGAGCTTTCTTCCCACTTCATTTAATCGAAATTAAGGTTCACTATGCACGATAAATTCATTTCGATAACCACATCTCAAGTCAACATAATTAAATTTACACCGTCATACTTTCAAAGCATCTTACTTGCAAACTTTCGAAGAAAATTAGATTCTACACTATCTGGTTAGCAAGAAGTGCAACTCCTTTGAGTTGCAAAATTATAAAAATGTATATATTTACACTTTAAGCAGAAGCCTCGTTCCAAAATATGTAACATCACTTTAAGTACCAAGATAGCATCCGCTTGTAATGAGCATGATAGTATTTCACTAAATAAATTTGCATTAGACTTGCGCAAAGCAGCAGATTCAAATAAAAAATTGTTATTTATAGTCAAGAGTTCGAAAGTAGTTTTAAATACAAGATAGCAGTAGAAGTGTCAGATGGGAAGAAAGAAATTACGGGAATCTACCTTAAACAGGAGACTTAGCATGTATTCAAGGTTGCTGCGCCATGTCGAAGACTCCCCAGGTCTGTCAAAGTTTTCGGAAACAAAGTTTTCAAACTTGTCCATAATTGTAGAGACTGCAAAATCCTGAAGGAATAGAAAATAGCTCATGTATAAACTGGATGATAAATGCAAGTAAATAACCTTATTTTACAAACGGAAGTAAAGTATACTAACACGACTGCAGTTCAAGTGAAAAACTTAAGAATTTATAATCTTCACATTCACGAAGTCCAGGCAGGGCCCTATTCAATAGAAACTCCATTAGATTTCAATTGACAACAAAAAAGATCTTTTCGAAAATTTCCATCAACACACATTTTATAGATAATTTAGGTATAGAACGTTTTTCCAAAGAAATTTTGAAATTTAAGTTTTAAACAATAGCTGCCAAAATATTTTCCAAGTGTATATTTACATTATAAATTAATCACGTTACTACCAGAAAGTCCCATGTAAAGAAGCAGGTATTTAATTTGATTTTAAAAACCAAGATTGGCAGGTATGGAATTCTAAACACTTAAGACAATTAAGTGCTTTAGCTGAGAAATGTTCAAAATGTGAAACGCTGCCGTGATCTTGCTAAATTTCACGAACATAAATTTAAAAATTAGAAACTGGAATTTGTCCTTTTTCAAAGAACTGGAGAAACTTGTAACATTTCTGCATTGATATCCAATATGCTCAGTCTGGCAATAAGTAACCACATCGATAGTTATTACAGAGTAACCTGGAAAGTGAGAAATCTATAGAAAATCTTTGTACTTTTGAAAGATTGACCATTATAAACACGACCTGAAACAATTTATAGAATGCTGCAAGTTCAGAAAAAAAAAAAATTAAATGATTGTATAGAACATAGATATTGCATAAGTAATCCACGGTACAAATATACAAAACACGATACTTAAGCTCCAAGGAAAATTACTATGAAACAAACTATACAAAACATAAGCACTATTTAGTTGCTTTTATCCCAACTACGTATTCGAATGTTTAAAAAGGTGCAAAACAACGCATTTTCAATCATGTATTCCCATTTTACTGTAAAAAGCGGTGCCATTGTTTTTAAATTCCATGGAGTGGAAATAAATTTTAAATAAGTTTCAGAGCCAACAGCAAGTAGTAACGGGAAGACACTAGCAAACCATGTTAAAACAATGTGAAAGTTAAGTTTTTCGTTAGCATCAAAAATTTTTTTGCATATGATATTAGAGGTCTGTCTCACCGGGCGCTTTTACTTTACGGTAGCATTTTTTAAGAGACTCTTTTGGAACAGGTTTCGAAAGAAACCTAAAACTACAACCAATATCTAAAAGAAAGTTCTCGGTAAGAGATTAATATCCTTTGCAAAAGAATCATTAAGATATTGAAAGTGAACGAGAAATTGGAAGAATGCTCCCATTGATTTAGCAGTAGCTTAAGTCTTCGTTACTAACGTATGTTCTTAAGGGGCAACACTTGCAAACGTTACGGAGAACAGGCGATAATGACGCACTTTAGAGAGTACAAAGTCTTAATTAGCTGTATTTCGCATAAATCTATTTCTTCCGTAGAATTGGTTTTAAACGACTAAGTTTAGTCACAAAATCGTAAAAAGATTACACTTTATTTCATTTAAACATCAAATTTGAGACTAGGAGCGGATTGCAATACAGAAAATAAATTAGATAAAAATTTTAAGCTTTGATGATGTTTTGAATAATTTCCCATGAAAATTTTTTTGTCAATCAATCCAATGGGACGTACGAATGAATACAAAGTTGGCAATTGACCGTAGCTCAGTTTCAGAACGTACTTATGATAGCTGCTATTGGAAGTTTTTCCCAGCACTTACTATGCGTTGAGATGTTCCAATAAATTTATTAAATCAGACTAACCCACTTCTTCACCCCTCCCAAACACTACCATTTATCATTTCCTCAGTGAACTACTTTTTATAGTTAGCGAATTCGTGAGTCTTAAAATTTAGTCAAATGCCAAGCAATATTTTTGTTAGAGTAAAATTTCAATGCATTTAAGATTATGAAAAGTTTCGGCAAGTAAAAGCTTCAAACTTTCCAGAACTTGACTGAGGTTAATGTCCTTGAACAAACCCAGAGGTAAAATTTAGATGAGAGTGTTCACCAGCAAATGAACTATTTTAGCGACAAATGTCTTCAATTTATCTGGAAGGTTAGCTCCTAGCTTACCTTTCAAATACTACACAAATTTTCCATTATAGGCCTGTAGAAATAAAAATTTACACTTAAAAAAGGTTAAACATTTCTGTTATCCAATTGAAGGGGTCGAGGCAAGAGTGCTAAGCCACACTTTTGAACTTCTGAGACATTACACTTTGAAAAAAAATACTGAAATCAAGACATAACAAAAAGTTTCCTCGCCAATGTCTTTAAACATTTGAGATATTCCGAGTAACAATGTAGCATTACTTTAATGATATTATAATTACATTTTTGTAAATTAGCTATGTTCATTGGGGACATAAACGTCTAGGGCAAAAACTAAACCTGGGACATAAGCTGCTACCGAGTGAAATTAAACAAATTATATGTAGAGTATTATAATTTACAATATTAAGTAACTGATTACAGAGTTAGATTTATTTCACCAAAAATGTGGCTCGGCACTTTCTTGCCCCGACCCCCTCAATTTCGTCGAATAAAGAATACTAGAAATCAAGATTACAAGTTTTAAAAAATACGCTAGTCCAGTGGTTGCATAACACTTCAATCTCAAGATTTAACATTTCACTTTTCAGAAACTGGGAATTAGAATAAATAGCATTTATTACATACATAAAGTTCATGCAAAGAACGGAGTTTAATCTGCTTAGCCAGTACATTACCTTCATTGGTATTTTCAGTTCAAATAAAGTTCTTTGAGCGGAAAAGTGCAGGTATATACTTAGAATCCTTATTTCTATCACAAAGTTCAGCTCAGTTACTTTCTATTATGAATAATGTTGATTTATATATTTCACATCTGGTGAAAATCAGTTCTAGAAGTCCTTTACCCCCCCAAGAAAATTTTACACTAGAGATTACTAAATTTAACTAGCTTTCACATTAACACAAACTACCAAAGCTAAAGATTTCAAAAGATATTTAGGGTAGATACTTTATATTGGGGGGGGGGGGGGTAGGAACAGTTCTGTTATCCAATTGCGTCGAATCAAGAATCGCTTAGAGTCAAGATCAAGGCCTCCTTAATCATAGTATCAGGCCTCACAATCAGCAAGTTTCCTTTGACCGCATGGTTGTCCTGCTACTAGCGCCATCAATCGTCAGTAACAGGCATGATCTCCATGGTAATAGGAATATTTACGACACGAAATAACACTAAATTTTTTCAAAGCTCCATTTGTTCCATTCATTTGCTTATGAACTAGTATCTGTAGTATCCACCAGACGGCGATACTTTCCGGAGAAAGTCAATAAGTTGGCAATTACCGCGGACATTTTCTCCCATAGACTTTCTCCGGATTGTCAAGTCTGATCTATGATAAGAGAGTCTTGGTCAAGATTACAACGTTTTAAAAAATATACGCGAGTCCAGCGATTGCATAACACTTAAAACCAAAGATTCACGTTTCATTAACTGGGTATTAGAATAAGTAGCATTTATTACATAGGTAAACTCATACGAATAACGTAGTTAAGTCTACTTCGCCAGTACATTAACTTCATTGGCATTTTCCGCTCTAATGGACAGTGTCTTTGGCGGAAAAAAATCAAATATTTGCCTATATAGTTGCCCGAAATGCATTTAGATAACTTTTGAATCAATATTCCCATCACAGAAAGGACAGCGCAACTACTGCTTTATCCATAAAAATATATAAAGAATAAATTTGGATTTGTATATTTCACATCTTGTGAAAATTAATGGTAGAATTGCTTCACTAGGGTAGGAAAATAAAAGCGTTAATCATTGAAAGATTCCTTTAACTAGCTTTCACATTAACACAAACTACAAGAGCTAAGGATTTCAGGAGCTATTCTTTCCAAATTGAAAATTTAAACATTTAAAAAGTTACACTAATCTATGCAATTAATTATTTTACCTCCCTAACACTATTTAAATTAAAAAACTTTGTTCCATTTACTGGAAGTACATTCCACCTTCATTAGGTGGGTCCAACTTTAGACATAAAGGTTAATAGAAGTTTTTAAAAAATGACAAATAAAATAAAAAACTTCAAATACTCCACAACTTTATTACTGAACTAAAATTCAGACTCTGTTATATAGAAATCCGGTCTATAAAACTTTAATATTTTTACAAAAGTGACCACACTTACAAATTAAAAATCTGGGATGAAATATGAACCCTTGAAGAAAAGACGTTCTACTACATTTGCTTAGACAAATTATGGGTTAAGATTTAATCTTCAAACAAAGTTTGAAAAAAAAAAAAAAAAACATTCCACGTAACTTTGAAGCGTAAAACTAAATATTACAAGACAGACAATGGTTAATGCATTTAATATAATCTCAATTAGCTCCAGATCGGGAAGAATCTGCTAGATTACTCCCTTGTAAAAATTCTGTTAGAGAATGCTTTAGAAACAAAAATTTTTAATCTGTGCCACAAGTAATCTATTACGTATTTCTCAAGAGATTACACAGAGCTTATATAAAATTGAAAAGTTAGTCTTTTCTTAGAAAAAAAAAAGGGGGGGGGATTCAGATTCCTAACGATGTTTATAGATAACAATTTTCAGTTTAATTCAGTTAAAATATTGAATTAATTAACTTCCTATGGAACCTGCGTTCCAGAGTTCAAGAAAGAAAACTTCGCCTGGGTTAGTTGGAATGAAAAGGGGAAAAAAGCAAGTTTGATAACTTAAAATTATTTGGCAAATAGACTCCTTGTAACAAAATTTCCTCTTACAATTAATCTACACAAAGAAAATTTCCTTCACGTTCTCTTACTACACACATTAAACTTATATCCCTGATCTAATGAAAGATAATCTTAAATGCTAATAAAAGTTTTCAATAAACAAACAAACATAAAACTATTCAGTACATGTACTCACTTTAATAAGTGCTTAAAAATTTCGGCCTTTTAAAACATTTAAACTGAACTCAGCAAATCCTATATTTATCCATCCGGACTAACAATAAACCACATGTAGCACCACGAGAATAGACATGAGTTTTATACTGTTTAACACACGTGACTGTCAACAATAGGTGTTTTGCATATCAATTTGACATTTTACATTTTATTAACATACATCTGACCTGTGTGCCTGGCGTCAAGCACAGATTAATTCCACCAGATAGGACACTTCCATAAGCTCAATGGTAACAGAATCGCAACTTCAGAGCCCCTAGTGACAACAGTCGCGAACGTTCCGGGCGTGTCGCCACAGGTAGGTATTTCTTATCTTATTTGTATAGTATCTATCTTTTTTTTATGTAAATGCGTCGCCGCAGTTTGTTATTGTTTAAAACATCAAACATATTTTATTTTATCATACAAATACTTACAAATATACATATTTACACGAGTTTCTTACAGATTTACACCTTTTTCTTAAATAATTTAAACTGAGAAACTGTCGTGTCGATATTAAATAAACAGAACTGCCAACAGGTACATGTGACCGTGACAATCTGACAGTTTATAGATCGCGCGCGTGTGCGTTAGTTCTTGACTGTGCTCAGTAGTGGCGCTTGTATCGCACCGGTTCGGGTTTTCGCTCCACTGTCAAATCTGTATGACTATATTTAATCTGTGGCGTCAAGCGCCCGCTTATAAGTCATCGTCAATATATACAGGGACGAGATAGCACACACAAGGAAATTTACAACACACAGAAATACTGCCGGAAGCTCCACAAAGAGTGTGCAACGGAGCCAGCGGGATTCGAACCCGCTCCCACCTACATCCGCAAGCGATTTGCGGTGTGATGCCTTGACCACTCAGCCACGGTGGGCCTGCATATCAACAAAAATAATGTTAATATTTTTTTCTTCTGCCAAATTGGTAAAATAAATTCTTAGAGATGATACGAGAACCACGCACAACTAAGGGTCTGATTCTGAACGCTTGACAGTGTGATTTCGATATCGTTGGTGTTCAAGAAAACAACAGTAAAATGTAGGGTGTCTCTATAAATGAGTATTGATATGTTCAAAGAAAGCATGCTAAGATTAGAGTGCCTCTACACTGTTAAAAATCTTCAGCTTTTGCTGCATAGTCACTCCACCGCTTTTATAGAATATATCTCTATTTTGACGAATGAAAATGCTCCATAATGTATTAAAGTAACCGTTCATTTTAAAAGCGGAGGAGTTTGCCTCCAACAAAAGCTGAAGATTTTTAACAGTGTATATGAGAATAGCTACATAAAATGTTTATGCTCGTATTCACCACCAACCTCAACCTAGAAAACCTGGGTCGAACGCTCAAGTGGTATTCATTCTTAATCTGACTGGACATCGGCTGCGATCAGGCGAGACGTACGTTATACACGGCCTGTTCATAACTTTTAAAACGTCACACGTAGTGGATCGCGACCTACGTTATACACGGTCTATGCATGATGTTTAAAACGTCACATGGAGTGGATCATTTTTACACAGTGATTGGTGCAAAACAGTGGGCGCGACGCTTTGCACCAATCACCGTGTAAAAATGATCCACTGCATGTGACGTTTTAAACGTCATGCACCGGCCGTGTATAACGTAGGTCGCGAGTGGATCAGCTTTACATGGCAATTGGCACAAAACGATGAGCGCGATGGTTTGTACAAGGTTACACTAGATACCAGCAAGGCAACACTAGATACTGGGCTTGCTCATTCACTCTCAAAACGTCACAAATGGTGGCTGACCGCGACCAGCGATTGGTCCAAGGCAACGCGCCCATCGTTTTGTGCCAAATCGCTGCATGTCTTTCCTCCTAGTCAGCCACCTTTTGTGACGTCATCATAATGAATGAGCAGCCCGGTATGTAGTGTAGCCCTGATACCAGGCTTGCTCATTCATTATTATGACGTCACAAATGGTGGCTCGAGGCTAACGAAAAAGAAAGGCTACCGCGGTGCTTTACGCGTATCTTTTTTTACAGACCGCCGGAGTCACGTGATGCTCGAATGCACCAATGCAGGTGTACGAAAAGTGCATCACGTCACTCTAGCGGTCTGTAAAAAAAAAATAAGTAGAATCAAGGCAACACTAGATACCGGGCTTGCTCATTCATTCTCAAAACGTCACAAATAGTGGCTGGTCGCGGCCAGCGATTGGTGCAAAGCGACGTGCCCATCGTTTTGTGCCAATCACTGTATGTCTTTCGTGACGTCATGATAATGAATGAGCAGGCCCGGTATCTAGTGTATCCCTGGTAGAATGCACCGCGGTAGCCTGTCTTTTTCGTTAGCCTCGTGGCGGCTGGCCGCTATCAAAGACATACAGCAATTGGCACAAAACGATGGGCGCGCCCGCTTTGTACCAATCGCTGGTGGCAGCCAGCCACTATTTGTGACCTCATGAGAATGAATGAGAAAGCCCGGTATCTAGTGTTGCCCTGGTTTGTACTAATCACCATGTAAAGATGATCCACTTCGTGTGACGTTTTAAACGTCATGAACCGGCCGTGTATAACGTAGGTCGCGGATCAGGTCTAATTGGGTTAATGGCGAATTTCAGTTGGACGTTCGGCCGAGGTTTTCTAGATTTAGGTAGATGGTGAATACGAACATCAGACTATGTTTAGATTTAGACAGACGCGCTTGTCCAAACTATGGCAAACTTACATTCCAGAACTTGGCGATGCTCACCTGAACGAGTTCGATTATACGAGTAGGGACAAGTTAACAAGCATTAGCTCATTGATAATGGCAAGCCACTCGCCAAGATCGCGACCATCGATATACCCGCGACCTACGTTATACATGGCCAGTGCATGACGTTTAAAACATCACACACAGTGGATCATTTTTATACGGCGATTGGTGCAAAACGGGGGGCGCGCCGCTTTGCACCAATCGCCGTATAAAAATGATCCACTGTGTGTCATGTTTTAAACGTCATCGCGACCTACGTTATACATAACCAGGGCTACACTACATACCGGGCTTGCTCATTCATTATGATGACGTCACAAAAGGTGACTGACTAGGAGGAAAGACATACAGCGATTGGCACAAAACGATGGGCGCGTTGCTTTGGACCAATCGCTGGTCGCGGTCAGCCACCATTTGTGACGTTTTGAGAGTGAATGAGCAAGCCCGGTATCTAGTGTTGCCTTGACATAACCGTTCATGACGTTTAAAACGTCAGACGGAGTGGATCATCTTTACACGACTTTTGGTACAGGCGCACCTATCGTTTTTAGCCCATTGACAAGTGAGAACAGGGTACCTCGATATAAAAGATTCAACTTGCGGGATATAAAATTTGATTAGTTGAGACAATTCTGGACAAAAGCTAATCACCAAGCATCTTGAAGAGCCTCTCACTAACGCCAAACTAATGCTTCTTAACGTGTCTTACTCGTACAATTGAACTAATCCAGGCGAGTATCGCCAAATCTTGAATGTACGTTTGCCATAGTTCGGTAAAAAATTGTGCATTCTGAGCACAGTGTGAGTATTTCTTCTGTGCGTATTTCGCCACTCATACTAATAAAGGCATCCCAGTGAGAAAAGTAAAAAAACATTAGCTTGGCGGCAAGAGCAGATTAGCCAAAATATTTGGCGATTCGTTTTTGTATAAAATCGTCTTGACCAATCAAATTTTATTTCTAGTCTGTCGCCACTTTCATATAGAGACAAGTATTGCTGCCTTGGAAACTTCTTTGATATCAAAATGTGTACCAACAGCTTTCAAAATCAGCCCTTAACAAGGAAGATCTTCATAAGTGTATAGTCGAAAATTTTTGAACAAAAAATAGGAATATTCTTCTCACGTGTGTAATCCTGCTTATAACTTTTTTTTTCGCAATCCCAATGACATGCTCGTGAAAATTAATGTAAATTTCGTTATGTTGCAATTTATCGCTGATTGGCGACACAATGGGAGCGTTTAGAGACCGAAAAGAGGATGTCTCGTATAATTGGGAAATAAAGTCATATGAGTTTCTCGGGGTAAAGTTTGGTTAAAATGGCTGTGAACGCTTTGGGCAAAATTTTGGGCATGTTTACAAAGAAACACTTCCGTCAACCAATCTACCATTACATTTTTATCATAGCGATCATTGCAGGAATCGTTCTGGCAACGTTGGCCAATTATGTCATACAGCTGTTATACGTAGACAAATCAAATGGTCAGAACTTAAGTGTACAGTAAGAGTCTTACAGAACGACAGTTAACAATTGCAGTTAGCTATAAAGCGAACAAACAAGCCAGGTTTCTCAACCACATGATCGCTTTACCCAACAAAAAATTTGTAAGTAATGTGGGTTACTAGAAATATGGGTACTTTCCGACTCTAAACGCTACGAGTAACCCGCAAACAGTTTCGTGATATCGGTCTTTGAATTATAGAGAAAAGATAGGGGTGGAGCCAACGCCCCCTAGATAAGAAAGCCGTGACACGCGTCACGAAAACGTCATACCAAGCAGGCAAAACAAAGAAAAAAACTCGAACTTGCATGTTTTGATTTCATTGGCTCATAGAATAATTATTGTTTACGACTAATAGTTAATAATTACACGAGCCATCGAAATCAAAACATGCAAGTTGTTCGAATTTTTTTCTTTGTTTTGCCTGCTTGGTATGACGCTTTCGCCTTTCGCGACGCGTGTCACGGCTTTCATATTAGGGGGCGTTGGTGGAGCGCGCTTTCCGTAGAGAATTCCCTTGAAAAGTGGCATCAACATGACCAGTCCTACTCATCTAAACGTTTCCAGCGAGTTATCGCAATTGAAGAAATGTTGCCGGTCGTGAAAAAAAAATTATAAAAATAATCAATATCCAGAGTATGTATGTGAAATGCAAAGAATTACAAAAATGATGTAATAATATTTTTGAAAACCAATTTTTGTTATTTACTAATACACATACTCCTGTTAATATAAGACTCATTTAAATACGTGAGCTATATAAATACAATTTTATTTTATAACCAGTGTTGACTATTAATTAAATTTTCAATAAATTAAACAATTATTAGATTTAATTATTTAATCATTTTTCACAATATTGTTTTTCAAGTTATGTTAGTAAATATGTATGTTGATGACTGCACTATCTGCAATAGATGGAATCTTTAACATATAAAATAAAAAAGGCCTCTTTTTGTAAGATTCAAGGGGGAGGGGCAGGAACTATATAATATTAAATGCTTGTTTATCATTTACATTTCATAATTTATAAACGGCATGCTCAAGTGAAAACAATCTTAAAGAACCTTTCATTAACAATATAAATAAAAAATATGCCAAATGAAACTGCGGAGTAAACTAGTGCAAAAATATAAACGAAGTAAAACAAAGCAAGTTAAAATGTGTTTTAAAATAGTAAAAAAAGCTTTTCACTTTAATTCAACATATTGTAATTTGTTTATTTTCTTTTCGCCAAATATATGCTAGTCCTTGGCGATAAACTGTACGAAAGCCCTTGGTTTTGACATCTGATCAGATGGCAAATTTTATAATTCCGATTCGTCAATGAACATAATATACAGGGTGTCCCAGGATTATTGGGACAAACTTTAAGGGGAGGTAGGGGACATCACAAGGATTCGGATTTGCATAGCAACCCATGGTCGGAAACGTCATGGGAAAGTAGCATAACAGGTACAAGAAAAGAAGAGACAAAAGACTGAGATCATCTAAAATAATTTATTGGTCAAAGATATTACATGTGCTGTGGTAGATAATATGTGAAAATGTCGGAGATGTTCAAAGTTTCCTCCATTGCTAGCAATGCATGCATTACACCGTCGGACCATGGATTGGCGGACTCGCTCAAATACACCTGGATTTTGTTGGATATCCGCACCACAGACGAGTCTTGCAACCAGATCCATATCGGAATCCACAGGCGTTGCACACAGCACTTTTCACTACATCCCCAAAGAAAGAAATCTATACTGCTTAAATCAGGAGAGCGTGGTGGCCAGGGAACCGGTCCACCACGGCCAATCCATCGGTGACCAAACACCTGATTCAAATGTTCACGAACACATTTGCCATAATGGAGAGGTGCCCCATCATGTAGAAACCACATATGGCGTCTGATGTGTTGTGGCATAGTGTCAAGTATGCTTGGTAGCACCTCTTACAAAAAGATGCTATAATCTGCCGATGCTAATCCTCCAATTCTCTTGTGACCAACACCAGCTAACGGCGAACGAAGCCGTTTCCGACCATGGGTTCCTATGCAAATCTGAATCCTTGTGATGCCCCCTACACTGTTAAAAATAAATCCGTTAATTCCCGAGAAAACTACTGTCAGCGAAGTTGCCGGGCTTTTTCCGTTCCGTTAGTAGATTTTCCGTTTTGAAAGATAACAGAACGAAAATCTGCGTTTCAAGAAACGGTATGAATGACCTCGGTTAAAAAAAAAAAATCCCTCTCTGTTTGTGCTGCCATCTGTTGACTATAACAGGAGTATTCTATATTTGATTTAATTCAAGTATAATTTCCGTCTGACCTTGGGGGTTCGAACCAGAGACGATAGCGCTTTGAGCTAAGCGTTTTACCGCAAGACCAGCGGGCCCTTGCTAGAATAAGAGCTTGAAATGATAATACGGGATTTCTTCAAATCGCGGCCTGGAACTTAAACAATCTGGGGTTTAGAAACCTGGTAATTTTGAAATTAATTGGGAGGATATTTTGTTATAATATTATGACTGAAAACTTTAGTATTAATAGCGAATTAAAACATGACTTATATATATTCTTAATTTGATTGTTAAATACAAAATATGAATATTATATTTTGAATTAAATTTGATAAAGTATGTTTGCTTTTTTGTGAAAACCGATTTTTTCAACTATTACATTTTTTTTTTAATGTGTTCGCTTAGAATATATTGTCAGTGAGAGTGTTTTTTATAACTTTAAAGAACAAATTGCGAATAATTTCAAAGGAATGAGAAAATTATTTGTTATTTTTTTTAATTCGGAAGCATTATTTTTGTTTGTTGCTTTTTTGAGTAAATACGATTTTTCAACTATTACATATTTTTTAAATGTGTTCGCTTAGAATATATTGTCAGTGAGAGTGTTTTTTATAACTTTAAAGAACAAATTGCGAATAATTTCAAAGGAATGAGAAAATTATTTGTTATTTTTTTTAATTCGAAAGCATTATTTTTGTTTGTTGCTTTTTTGAGTAAATACGATTTTTCAACTAATACATATTTTTTAAATGTGTTCGCTTAGAATATATTGTCAGTGAGAGTGTTTTTTATAACTTTAAAGAACAAATTGCGAATAATTTCAAAGGAATGAGAAAATTATTTGTTATTTTTTTTAATTCGAAAGCATTATTTTTGTTTGTTGCTTTTTTGAGTAAATACGATTTTTTTTTCACTTAATTTAACTATTATATATAAATATTAAGCTATTTGTTTAGAATATATTTTAAGTGTGAATATTTTTTATAACTTTAAAAAATAAATTGCTAATAATTTTCTAAGTAGGGAAAATTAATTGTTGCTTTTTTAAATTCGAAAGAACTATTTTGTTCTTTTAAATAAACTCGAAATTTTAATTTATTGAATTTTTAGTTTTTCTGTGCTGCAATCAATATGCAGAAGATAACGGAATATCTCCGTTGGCCACTTTCTTCTCCGTCTGTTCCGTTTTTTTCAGGAAATATGAGGAAATTTTCTGTTTTTAACGGAAAATGCCCTTTTGTCGTGAAAAGGGACTTTTTCTGTGAAATTCAGGAAGAAAATACCCGTGAATTTCAGATTATTTTTAACAGTGTACCTTCCCTGAAAGTTTGTGACTATAATCCTGGGACACCCTGTATATACATATAAGAAAAAACATATTAAGTGACTGTTATAGTCATTGGACTATAACAGTCCATATACAGTAACATATATAGTCATCGGACTATGGAGACATTTTAGAGTTACTAAAACTCTCTCTCCTCTCGCTATCTCTTCTCTATGCCCTGAACGCTTCGGGTTACCCATGCGTTGCTCTACGTAACCCAGGTTGTAGTTCGTGAACGCGCCCAACGAATTTTAAAAAACGGCTGTTTTGTGATCTAGACCTTCCGTTTCAACGGTTGTGTAAAATGTACCAAAGAAATGTTTCTGCTCCGCCAACGCTGCACAGTGTGGTATTTAGTCCCAAAACATGGCCAAAAATGATTTTTTAAATAATCGGTTTCCTACCCTGTATATTATTCCTCAAAAAGCTTAATAGTAACTGCATCCAAAGGCGAAACGTGCAATGCGCTAGCACAACGCAGCGCACCACGCGATCAGTCTGAAGTTGCCGTTGTCTTCCAGTGGTCCTCAGATTTTACAATGCGCTCAGATTTTACTGTTTTAAAATCTCTTGTTGTTTATTGTCTAAACAATTTAGTGGTTGTTGTTGTGATGGATTATTCTGAACTGGGTATGTACTTTATACACACTACATTTACCTAATGAATATCCTGCAGATTTTTTGTCTATATGGTCGACAACTTAGGTATAGTTCATAGTGGCATAAATAATTATTTATAATATTTAGAAAGGATTTTGTTATATTTTTAAACATATTTAAGCGATGAAAACTATTGTGTAATATGCAGTAATTAGTATACAAGGAAATTATAAAAAAAATCAGCCGCCTGAAACCGCCCCCTATTTTTAACGAATTTTTTTGTTAGTTCCTACAATTTTTTATATAAGTTACTGCTATTTATTTTTTTATTTATTTTGGTAACAGGGCCTTCTGAATTGAGATCTATGACTCAAAATGAGTTGTATACCATCATACAATGCTCAAATGAGTCAACATTTGATGGAAATCATCAATTTATGCAGCAAGAATTATTGAGAAATTATTCTGAAGGTGATCCAATGATAGCTGAGATGAAACAAAAGCTCTCCGTTATTAAAAATCAGTTCAAACAAAAATGGGTAGCTATTCAGAAAAACAAGGACAATATTTGAGGAAAACAATACTAATACAAAATTAATACAGAAGAATTTGAAAAATATTGCTAAGAGACGGCTGAACTGTATGTGTCGCTATATAGTTTTTATCCCATGTCCCCTACAATGTACAAGGTACTTCGTCATGGAGCAGACTTTATAAAAAAGGCTATTCTGCCAATAGGCCAACTATCTGAAGAGGCTGCAGAAGCTCGCAATAAACATATTAGGTCATTTAAATTAAACTACAGAAGAAATTTTTCGCGAGTTGCCTGTACATTGATGTCCTGAATAGGCTTCTTTTAACTTCTGACCCAATAATAACTGGCATGAAATGCAACACAGACTAGAAAAGAAAGCCCTTATCTTCTGAAGTTTTATATCTGTTATCAGAAAGTGATATTACAAATGTTAATATTCTTAAAGACAGTAATAGTGATGAAACTGATGAATAAATGCTTTCATTTATAAATAAGACTTTATTTTACCGTTTTCACTCTACAATTCAAATAAAAAAGAAAACTGCTCAGTTAAACTGAGGACATTGAGATCACAGGCTTTTCACACTAATTGTATATTATACTCTTGACTTTCGAAAAATAAGGAAATTGACTATATATTAAGGGGGATCATCCCCCATTTCCCCCTTTATATTTAACCAATAAACCCCCAAAACTAACCAGAGAAGCGCTTTATTACAATGAATATATATACAAAATTGGAAGAAAATCGGATAATTCTGCATGAAAAACTCATTTATCTAAATTAAGGGGGAGTTAGCCCCCCGCCCCCCCCCCTTTATACTTAACCAATGAACGTTCAAAACTAATCAGAGAAGCGCCTTATCACAATGGACCTATAAACAAAATTTGAAGCAAAACGGTTATTTCTATCAAGAGTTATCGCGTTACGTACATACATACGTACATACATACATACATACGTACGTACATACATGCGTACGTAAATACAGAACCGGCGGGCACAATAGCTCACAGGCTATCAAAGCCTGAGAGCTAATAAAAACGTAGATGTGTAGTATTTAGAAGTATAAAATAATTTTGGCCAGGTTTTGGGACTAAATACCACACTGTGCGCTGACCAATTTTAAATAAGTTAAACTTAATTTTTAAATCAAAGTTTGAAAAATATGAGTTTTCAATTTTATTGAAGTTTAATTTTGTAATAAATTGCACTATAAGATGGTTAAAGTTCTTAAAAATTTTTTGGAACTCAAAAGTTATTTTTAAAAAATATATAAAATTTGCGTAAACCGTTAAATCTTTAATAAAAAGTCACAGAACAGAAGATTAACCATTTAACAGTTTTTCCTGAACGTCGCTCAGGCAAGAGGAGTTTGCTTACTTTGTTAATAAAAGCTTTTGAATACCAGTATTTTTTAACTGTAATTTTCGATTTATTAATTGGCACATATTTTTCTCTTATATAAGGCAAATATTTTAGTATGAAAAAAGTGGTGTTTTGTCCCTATTTTTAGTTTATTGTGAAAAAAAAAAGCTGTTAAGGGGTTAAAACAAGGAGTGAAATCGGAAGTAAAATAAACTTTGAGGAGGCGACAAAAATTTATTTATTTAACATAATTTAAAATATGCTGGACTAGAAAAGTATAGAGATTTGAAAATATCAAACGTAAAACACAAGTAATTCTGAATAAGAAAGAGAGACTGGGGGTGAGGCATTTTTGTTATTCCAGCAAAGAACACATTTGATAGCAATTTGTAATTGTCTCTCAATGTTACGAATATCCTCTCCCATACACATAATACGGAAGTCATCAACGTATAAATCTTCTTTCACAGAGCAGGTAGTTGGTTTAGGCTATCATTTATCTTGATTGAAAAGAGAATTACACTCAGAACACTACCATCGGATGCACCCTCTTCTCTTATAAATAAAACTGAAACCTTCCCCTAAAAGAAAAACGAACTCGAAAAAGTCGAATGGCAAGGAAGTTTAATAAAAATTTGGAGGTTTCCTTGAAAGTCTAAGTTAAAAAGATCACGGAGGATCCCATACCGTCAGGTTCTATCATAGGCGTTCTCCATGTCAAAAAAGGCTGAGACCAAGTGCTTAAAAAGACTGTTCATATACGATTTTCTAGATGGATGGATTATCCAGGGTAGATCTTCACGTCGAAAGCCGCTTTGGTTGGTTGGTTAAGGTTTAATGGCACAAGGTCCCATTGCGGACAAGCTGCGCCAAAGTAAAAGAAAGCCGCTTTGGAAGGCAACAAGATAGTTATTCGATTCCAAAACATGCACCAAGCGGAAATTTACAATTTTTTCAAGAATTTCGTAAAGGTTGCTAGAAATTGCGATCGGTCTGTAATTAGTGGGAGGTTTGTAGAATCTTTTCCAGGCTTTGGAAAAGAAATAACAATAGCTTTGTACAAAGCATGAGGTAAAATCTGCTCCATCCATATCTATTTGAAAAATTTCAGGAGATTATAAAGAGAGTTGGTATACGGGCTTGAGCATGATGTAAGTTATTCCATCATGGCCTGGGGCAGATAAATGACTGTTTCGCAAACATTTTATAAATCTTTGATAGAATAAACGGTTGGTTGTATGCAAAAGAGCGATAGGAATTAAAATTTATTCTGGTCATTTCCGTTTATCTTCTGCAAGTTAAAAACGTAGTAGAGAATATAAGATGCACCCCGACTTCTATTTCAAGTTCTTATTCATACACGGAACCTTTTTTAAGAAATGTTATAGTTTGACCGAAATGTTTTTAAAATGAGATATCACTCGAAGTGTACTTCCTCAAACATTTTTTTCTCTCTTTTTCAGAATTCTATACTTGGAGTATGGGGGGAATGTTTGAGACATATATATAATCCATGATTCACGTTGGCTTTTACGTCGCACTCTTCTAGCTTCGGCTTTTGCTTTTTTATATGCTATGTATTTAACATTATTTGGATACCTCCGGAAGAGGTACCGAGCTTTCTGTTGTTTTCTGTTTGCAATTTCACAGTCGTTAATCCACAATGACTTTCTGCGCTTACGTGTAAATGAAATTTTTGGGGAGGAAGCATTAGCAGCATTGATAATATATTGCCAAATGTAATTAAGTGTTGTCAATATTCCCACTCTATCATACTATTTGTAATGTTGGCCAGTATTGTAAAGTTGGTCAGTTTTTTCTGTCATATACATAACGTTTGGGATAATTATTAAAGTCTATCAGAAGAAGTCTCGGAAAGTGGTCACTGCCGTGAAGGTTGTTTAAGACCAAGAACTTAAAAAAATAATAGAGTAATGGGTAATAAATTTAAAGATCTATTGCATGGAAAGTATGGGTTTGCTCATGAATATAAGTGTGATCATCGTTATTGAGCAGGCATAAGCCGTTGTGAGAAATAAACGTTTCTATCATTTGACCACATAAATTATGATTGCCTCAGATTTTGCTGTGTTCATTAAAATCCCCAACAATAACTAGCGGTGTAAGACTAGGGTGTTGGAGAAACAGATTATCCAGACGATGTGACTGAACATTCAGATTCGGTTGTAAATATATAGAAAAAAATCGTGGCGATATGTTTCACAGGTGTACACTCTAAAAACACATTTTCAAAACTGAGCAAAAAAAATACTCAAATTTGTGTATATCGCATAGTCAAAATGGCTCCGAATCAAAATTACTCAAGTTTGAAACATGTATATACTCATTTATGAAAACATGCTCCAGAATAAAACATGTGCTCATATTCGAGTACGCCGATGTTTGAAAAATGAGTGTGAACTGTCTTCTATGTGCTCATTTTTGAGTATTTCCATGTTTCAAAAATGTGTTTGCACTGATTCTAATCATTTTCAGTAAATCCATGTTTCAAAAATGAGTATGAACTGTATATGCGCAGTTTTGAGTATGTCCATGTTTGAATATTCTGAGTACTTCTGGTATTTCAGAATTGAAAGCATTGTGTAATCATATTTGAAACAAAAAGTTTCATAACAAAATGAAAACATCTATCTTCTCAGATTTGAAAGTGTCATTTTTCTCAGTGTATGTTTTACCATTTTACGATTTGCTTTACCATTGGTATTTAAATCCACGTGAGTATGTGTAAACTGCGAGAAACAAAAAAGGTCACATCTCCAGTGGCCCTTCCATTACTTGCAAAATAGTTTCTATAAGTTACAAAGAAGCAATTGGTTTCGTCGCTAGGTTTAAGATAGGTTTCTTGGAAATCTAAACGCACTGGTTGGTGTTTATGGAAAATATTACGGATATCGTTATATTTATTATGATATCCACGGCAGTTCCACAAAATATTAGTCCAATTGTGGTTTTGTTTTTAGATAGATAAATTTATCTACGTCATTTTGTTTGGAGGTAGAAGACATACTATCCCCTTCATTCTTATTCCATTCCGAATGAGGGTGAAGGTATAAGAGGTCTTCCATATACAGCTCGGTTTTGTAATCCTTTTTTGGATTCGACCCAGTTTTGGGAGTTTTATTCTTTTTCTTCTTGAAAGAATTCTCATATGACGTAATGGACTTAACTGTTAGAACATTATGTTTACCAACATCAGGTTTATAGTTTTTATTCATAGGCTGTATATTCGTATTAAAAAGGACTTCTTCTATGACGGTTTAAAAGGAAAATGTTGCGACAACTTTTATGAGATAAATCCTGGTGATTTAGGATAAACAGAGTAACAGAGTGTTGTGGCTTAAAAGAAACAGAGTGCGTTGAACTAGATCTAACAAAAACATAACTGTGAAAAAAAAAAGAGTCAAGTTCTCTTGAAGAAAAAGAAAAGAAGTGATATGTTAGTGAGTGCCATGTTCAAATAAAATTCACTCAAACTTACCTACTGAAGTATTATAGCATTGTTTAAATTGCTTAAAAATATAAATTATTGATAGCATATTAATAATCAATCTAGAACTTTGCAGGTTTTCGCCTACGAGTCATTTATCTTTATTAATTACATTATATCAAAACTTGTTATTTCAAGTTTGGAGGCCTTAATTTGAATGTATTGCAGCTCCTGAAAGGGATGGAGTCTCTTGAGTTATGACCAAGGAAAAGCGTAAGTGTTTGTCTCTTTGTCTGGCCTTAGTCTGTATTGAGATTTCCGGGAGTTGGGGTCACTAGAGTGATAGTCAAAGACGAGCAGAAGTGTGTATGTGTATTTATTTGTTTATTAAATCTTTAACACGAGTCATTTGTTTATAATAATAACAATATTAAAAATTATTTCAGTTTTATTAATATTATCATTTTATTAAGACATGAAAATGATAGGCATAATATTTATCAAAAACTTGCCAAGTTCTAGATTTATCAATATGCTATTAATAATTTTGATTTTTAAACAATTTAAACAATGCTATAATACTTCAGTAGGTAACACTTTTTTTAGAGAACTTTGCTCCCTTTTTTCACAGTTATGTTTTTGTTAGATATAATTACTTTTTGTACAGTTACAATAGACTTAAATACTTTACTTAATCGTTTTTAAATGTGTTTACAAGTGACTATTTTATTCACCAGGCAACATTCAATTTAATTTAATTTTCCTACAACAAAATATTTGGCTATCAATTTGCGGCAGAAATATGCATTTTAATACTGCTGTATTTAATGTTTTGAAACGAAATGTACTGATTCGAAATTTTTATTATTTCTGAAATAACAGTAATCATATTAACATGATTTTATGTTTTACCATTACAGACTCATTAACATATAAATCAACAGTCCGATTCATTATTACAAATAAAATAACGAAGCTATCCAAATAATGTAAAAAAAAAAATAGTATAAAATTTAAACAAGCACTAGCATGAAAATCTGGCTGACTTTTAGCCCTTACTAATGTAGGTTTTAAGTCTGGTGAAAGAAAGTATTGGCTCAAATTATAATTAAAATCAAAATGCTAAATGCACCTTTTACTTAATTATAACATTTATTTGACACACAGCATACAAAATGTGAAAGTAAACAGAAAGTAATCATTAAAATTCGAATTCGTCCAACGAAACTACAGCATAGCAAGAATTTGCATCTTCAAAACCTTCAGTATCCAACAGTTTGAAAGTTTGTGTCGCTATTGAAATACATCGAAATGGTACTTGATAGTCATCTGTAAGTATTATCTTTATACTCAGCGGCAATCGGTAAAGTACCTTTATCCGCAGCGGAAATCGATAGAGTACCCGTAGCACTGGCGTTAAGAGTGCGAGACACAGCAAGGTTGTCCAAAGCTACACTGCCTAGACCCATGGTAGCCATGATCAATATTTATTTGAATCATAGGAATGACTCTCTTTTGTTTACATTTTTAATTCTGGGATTAGACGAATTTCAACTGCGGATGTTTCGATATATATGCATATTTCGATATATGTACTTTCAAGATGTTTTTGTTTTTTCATAATGTGCCTAAAAAGGTAAATTTTATGCACCATTACTCAAAAAATTAACTCTCTGAAATTAGCCAAAAATGGCTGATAATCAGGTGATTTTGCTGCAAGGTCAGCCCGGATTCAACATTTGGCAGTTATTTTGACAAATTAAAATTTCGCCTAATAGACGTAACGATAAAGTAAAAATGGACACCTCCAAGTAGGTAATTAATACATTCAAAAATTTTTTTAGATTCCTTATAGCGTAAACGAACTTTGTACCAAATTTGAAGTCTGTAGGTGTAGTAGATATATGAAAACTTTTTGATGAGTGAGTGAGTCAGTGATAAAATTATCGATTAGACATTTTCAAATATCATCTCGGAAACTAATTATGCGTTATTTATAAAATTTTGGATTCTGGATACTTAAGGGAACCTTACTACACATCTAAAATTACAAGTACGTAGGTCAAATAGATTATCAGTAGTAAAGCGTCGAAATGGTTCGTGTAATATAACACACTAGTATGTCAGACAAACTTTTCTGACACACTGCCATGTGTCTAGATTTCATACAGGGATTAGGAGAAAGGCTGTCTTGGTTGCTTTGGTTAGCAACTGGTTTCTGTGAAAAAAAAAAATCGAACTATAGCAACTCAATCTGAAAAATTTTATGAGCTGTTTTTGATATGGTAGCAGCATATGACCCTCCAATTTCCGGTGACATGGATTCAATTATTTTCCTGGCTTCAGGATATGATATATTTTCTTTTGTGCGTAATGTCTATTTTTTTTTCAGTGTTCACAAAATTTTGAATAAAATGATTTTTAGTTTAACAATTTACACAACGAGCTGGAGCATTACAGTGTATACTCTCATCACCTACTGCGCTGCATCAGTCACATATGACTCGACATGTTTTTGAGTGCCCAAAGCGTTGACATTTAAAATAACGCTGCGAGTTTGTGATGTCTGTTATGACAGAACATGACAAATATTTAGCATATATTGGATTTGGTTAAATTAAATGTCAATATTACGTAACGGGGACACGTTTCGGAAATTTGTTTTGAACAACATTGTTACTTTATTGACAACCATTCTATTTCTGCTGCGGTTTGAACACTATTGTTACCACTTGGACCGCGACCAACGAATTACACAGCCAGTTCATGACTTAAACTGTCATATGAAATGGATCATCTTCTCACAGAGATTGGCACAAAATGATGGGCGTGCCGCTTTGTACCAATTACCTTGTATAGATGATCTATTCCGAGGCTAACGAAAAAGACAAGCTACCGCGGTACATTCCACTTATCTTTTTTTACAGACCGCTAGAGTGACGTGATGCTCTTTTTGTGCACCTTCATTGGTGCATTCGAGCATCACGTGACTCCCGCGGTCTGTAAAAAAGATATGAATAAAGCACCGCGGTAGCCTTTCTTTTTCGTTAGCCTCGATCTATTCGGTGTGACTTTTAGACGTCATGAATTGGACGTGTATTTCGTTGGTCGTGCTGGGACCAGCCAGCATCCATCACCGTCTAGATTGGAAGACTGGTACGTAGTCCATAGTGTACAGAAATGACAGCAGAAAATCGGCTTAGACAATACTGAAGCCATTAAAAGTAATGTGATAAAAAATAAAGTTTTCTAAGATATTTTTACATATTTTTCTTCATTTTAATGTTTTATCCTTTTTACTTTTTTTCTCAAAACAAAAGAGTGACAAAAAATATTAGAAAAAAAAAAACAACCATGAAAAAGAATGAACAGAAAATGATAAACTGAACAGAGAAGGTTAAAAAGAGATGGACAACCAAAAAGAGAAAGGAAGAAAAATCACTCTCAGGAATCCGAACTTTCTCAGATTTGGGCGAAATCCAAGTACTCTCCAGCTTATTTTGCATAAGTAAAATCGGGCAACATTCTAATCAAGCGTTTATATTCTGCATAACTGTCTCCCCGGATCTACGAGGTACATGTTTTCCAACAAATCAGCGTGCTTAATTGATTACATGGGCGCCGTTGATTGGGTCTTACGATTTAACGGCTAGAATTCAAACGCCTAGAACGATATAACCATAATGTAAATGGACCGTTAATGCTGTATTTACATTACGGAGCAACCATTTCTTCAGGTCTACGAGGCATAGTTTTCTCAACCAATCAGCATGTTCATTAGTTGCTTACGTTAGGACGGATTGGTTGTAGCGTTACCTACGTTATACCGCAACCTACACGGCCGGATTAAGGCGCTTATAATCTAGACCTACGTTATAGACGGCCGGTACATGACGTTTAAAACGTCACATGGAGTGGATCATTTTTATACGGGGTTTGGTGCAAAACTGTGGGCGCTCCGCTTTGCACCAATTACCGTGTAAAAATAATCCATTCCATGTGACATTTTGAACGTCATGCACCGGCCATATTTAACGTGGGTCACGTTACAATCCAAGCTGACTCACGCCGCCATTTAACTGCCCACAGGAGGAGAAGAATTTAACACGCCGCAGTGCGTGTGGGCAACAATCGCTGATTTGTCTATCTTGGCATTAAAAGGCTTGATTATTCAGCCTATTATAGTATCCCTAGGCCGTATCAGGACTTTTAAAACGTCACATGGAATGGATAATCTTTACATTGCGATTAGTACAAAACGATGGATCCGACCCTTTGTACAAATTGTCGTGTAAAGATGATCCAGTCCGTGTGACGTTTAAAACGTCATGAACTGGCCGTGTATAACGTAGATCGCGGATGTAGTAGGAGATCTATTAAACATTTTAGAGTAAGTATTTGAGGAACCGTGAAAATTTACGTAACATCTCTTTTGCAATACCTGAATACAAAATTCGTGACCTAGCTGAAGGGTGGCGAGGCTTAACCAAACCGTGAGTTTTTAACATCGCAAAATTTTGACCCCTCCCCAAACAACTTAAGGCATTTTGAAATTTTAATACCTTCAAATTTAGTATTTAATGAAAAAATAAAAATCTAGATTTAGTCTCGTTTAAAAGTTTGCCAGGCGGTTTCAAAATAGTATTTCATAAAGTATCGAAAAAATACATTTGAGGCAAGCTGACATTCAGACAGAATTATATTTATATTCACAAAAATATTTTGAAAAGAACAGGCCATTTTGGTGAGACTTTCTACCCGTCATGTGATGCTAAATGTTATATGTGAGTGCGAGTAAGTAGTCCAGTCAAATTAGGCAGATTTTGGGTCCTTTTGGGACATAATTACGAAAGTTTTGAAACTTGGTAATATTGTTTGGGAGGATCTACCAATGAACATACTAAAAGTCCCGATGGGTAGGGGTGAGCGTGAGGGGGGGGGGGGTAAAAGGAGATTTTTTCGGTTTTTTGTTAATATCTCGTAAGCTATAAGTCCTACGGAAAAATTGCTAATACAAAAAATAAAGGCAATTAAATTTTCTACCAAATAGATTCTACCCATGTTTCTGTAGAGGCCATAGGTAACGAGATAATCGCATTCAAAAGTAAAGAAATTTGTCAAAAGACACTCCAGCGCCAGAGAGCGTGTCCACGACACTTAAATTACAACTACTTAACCAAAACTTAAATGAACATTAATAAATGTTGCAGTCAGAAGAATGGAAGCTTGAACAATAAGAGTATCAAATGATTTTTTGTTAACATAAAAACATACAAAAATGCGCGTAAAATACAATGTTTTAGGAATAAACAATATGCTCATGTCCTTGATCAGTTGTATTACCCAGAGTTAAATGAGAAAATTTCGAAAGATGTTGCTTTATGTTCCATTAGGGAATCCTCCTCAACAGGTGGTGGACTGTTTGAGCAGTCTCCATGGGAGTGGTGGCAAGCAGCAGTGCATGTAATTCTTGTTTTTCTGCATCCACATTTGTTCCCACAACCGGTTGTACACTGGCAGAAGATTAGGTTTAGTACCGCCTCGGGGCAACAGGATCTGTGGTTGGGATAGGCAATAACTTATGACAGAGCTTGCGTTTTCAACCCCAAATCTCAGGAGACTGTTCATTTCCCTACCACAGCTGTATCTGATGAAAAACCCGGTATGAGTGTTGCATCGCTGCAACTTCAGTAGGAGGCAGGGATACTAATTTTGTCTCATGTTTGAAACCGACTTTGTGAAGGTATGAAACCTGTGTAAGTTGAGTGACGTATGTGCAGCTCCATACATATTCAAGAAGAACTTACACCCCGCCCCCGCCACCTGCTGACGTGACGAGTTTGAGTCACCAAAGATGGAATTTACACACTAATAATTTACGTCGCAACATTTTGCAGATAGCAACTTTCCTCTTTCTGTAACCAGATGATGCGTCACAGCCAGAGAATGAATGAGCAAGTAGTACAGTGGTGGAAAATTTTTTAAATCCACTTGAAAATAGGATATAATTAAAAAACAAAAGATGGAACATTTATGAAATTTCATGCATATATATTATAGGCTACAAGGAAGTAAAGAAAAAAATAAATTCATTAACAACTAGATTAATTAAAAGGTTTATAGACTTAAGACAATTTCCTGTACAAAGAAATTTGGAAACAATTATAAAGTCGATACAGGTATTTCATCAATAATGAATGAGAGACCCTTTTTTTATGACTTTGACGAGTCTCTTGTTCATTGAATCTATTAGACCACACAAAGTACTTTGATCAATATTGTTCCAGCAGTTTTTAATAGCATTCATCAAATCTAACTTTGAATTGAATTGCCGTCCATTTTTGTAAACATTCCGGGCTAAAATTCCCCAAAGATTTTCTATTACATTCAGATCGGGACTGCGAGCTGGCCATTGAAGGCCCGATTAGCACCTGATTAGCTTGCAGCCAAGATTTAGTTGACTTCGAAACATGAACGGAAGCGTTGTCCTGCTGAAATGTCCAGTCTCCTGAAGTATAAGAGGAGCAATGGATAATAAATTATCTCCTAACATATCTTTATACATAACTGAATTTATTATGTTATGCATGAAAACAATTGAAGTGGTTCCACAGGTAGCAAATGCAGTCCAAACCATTACCGAGCCACCTCCAAATTGACGCTTTGAAAAAATATGGAGGTTCCTGTCGTAAATCATGCCAAAAATATTATAGTCCATCGAAATTAAATTTATTTTCATCGGAAAAGACAACATCTCTCCAGTCTATGCCTTCGGTTAAATGTTTTTGTGCAAAGTCTAATCGAGCATTTTTGTATTGCTTAGAAAGAGGGGGGGGTTTAATTGGACAATGGGATTGTTACTTAAAACATTTCTTACCGTTCGGCTTCTACATGGTAATTGTAACTGTTCTTGAATTTGGGCAGACGACATTTGTCTGTAAGCTAGCTTCCGGATTTGTCATGATTGCCTTACAGTTAAAGATTTATGTTTTCCTGTACGCTTCTTGCTGCCGTAATCTTCGGGATTTCTGGTAAAACTGTTTACTGCAGCCTTGGACCTTCCTATTTTTCTTGCAATATGAGAACCATACATTCAAGCTTCATTTAAAAGTTAATATTTTAAATTTTTTCACCATCGGATAACTTTTTCCTCTTGGCATTGTATTAAACACACCAAATACAAAATGAATGCACGTAACACGTTTACCTAAACTTTCATGGTGACCTGCTTTCTCAAGTCTGGCATTATGCCAAATGAGGCTAGAACCATCGGCTTTATACTTTTTTCCAAATTGATTTTCATTGGTTGTAAGAAATATATAATTTATGTTCCCCCTTCCGTTTTTCTAAACAAAATTTATGCGTATGATTGCGATGTTGATCATGCAAATGAAAATAGAATTTGCGTTATCAACAATTCCATTACTTTGACTTTTGTAAATTTTTCTATCGGCTTTATAATTTTTTCCAGCACTGTATAATGCGTTTTAGGCTTTTTTGCTGCTGCTGCTATTGCGATGAAAATACCAGAGTTACGACTTTCCCTTTGCCTGGTTTGTATATTTTTATCTGAAGGGGGTTAAGGCTGTCAGAAGAACAAGTATATCCACATCCTGTCCAACAACAGTAACGTTGTCACTTCCACTCAATGCATCTATAGCAGTCTGAACAATCAGAGTGTCGGCGTCATTAGAACTTTGCTGACATGACACTCCTTTGTCATTTAGTTTAGAAGATAGAATGGGAATGAACTTTGTCTTATTGTTCTTATTCGAGATAAACTGATTTAAGGGGCACAGTGATGACAGTGTCCTTCAAAATGTATGTGATTTGACGTTTTCACTGAGCACCTATTTTGTTCAGCTACTTTGGTACAGTTTACAGTGTCAGTATATCCATCGGAATCAATTCTGCAGCTCTTTCCACAATAGTGTTTCTTAACATACTTTATGTAGGTGTTGCAAATATCCTGTATTGTTGATTCCTTCTTCCACAACACCTTATGTAACAGGAAGCCACAATCCACAACTATTGTAGTTTAGGTAAAGTAAGAGCTGTTGACTCTCTCCGGCACTGGTGTGACTTTTAGCAAATTTCTAGATTTTTGAAGGCAATTATCTCGTTAACTATGGACGCTAGAAAAAAAAAAAAAGTATAGAACCAATTTTATATAGAATTCTTTATATTTTGTATTAGCAATTTTTTCGTAGGACTTCTAGATGAGATATTAACAAAAAAAAAAACGAAAAATGGTACCTTCTTTTACCCCCGCCCTCCATCATGACTTCTAGTATGTTTATTAGTAGACCCTACCAAACAATATTACCAAGTTTCTAAACTTTCGTAATTATGTCCAGAAAAACCCAATTTGACAGGACTAAAGTAGCATTATAGGGTAAGGTGAAGTGCGAGAGAGAGAGTCTATCGGCGGACGGCTGAGTTAAAGTGTACTGCAGTGTGATACGCTCTCAAAAGACCGCGTGACTTATAGCAAGCATGCAGTTAGAAAAATTTGAGTAATTAAAAGACTCTAAAAAACTACGAATAAGAATCTAAAGATAAAACATGTGTCGATTCCATAGGTGCCAACCTCTCATTAATATTCCGTAATTTCCGGGTTAATTTGATCCAGTTTAACAGCGCTTCAAACCAGAAAAAATATTGGATGAATCTTTATTCAATTTCAGGTTTCTACGTGGAATTTAATTTCATTTCTTAAAAAAATTTCTGGTGCGAAACGTGTTAAACCTGGGTCAAATTAACCCGCATATTACGGAATATTAATGAGGTTGGAACCTATGCGGATTCAGGTACGCACTCAAAAAAATTGCTGCGAAACAATGGATTAATTGTATTGGTATGGAGAAAAGGGAAATAAAAATATTCAGACACGTGACTTTTTGGGACGTATTTTTAATTTGGTGGTTAAATTTTGATAAAAATATTTCTTCATGTGTTACTTTGATAAGTTAACTAGCGGCCCGTCGTGGCTTCGAGTGGATGGACTATGTGTTGACTACAATTTTTCTTTAAAAAATGTCTTTCGCAAAATAACCAATAAAAATCAGCAATAGTTGTCGTATTCGTCTAATCTTCCATAATCTAGTTCATATCCGATGTTTAACCCGATTGGTGAATTTCTAAAATCGCTGAAGTATGTGTTTAACCACTTTTCAGTAGATTCATTATCTGAATTTCATGCTACTACATAAAACCGAAGCTGAGATATGGTGACATGACCTAAAACGTTCGATCCTCCTTATTTTTCTATTATGAGAGTTAAAAACTATTTTCAAAATTTTGGCATTCATTGGAAAGAAAAACTGCGCATTTGGATAATTTATTTAAATGTTAAATTATGTATGCTAAAATTTCACAATGAGACTCGTATTACTCCTTGTAACAACGTGTGGATGTACTTCGAGGGAAACGGCAATAATCACCGGCAAATAAATTTCTTTGAGAAGTTAAAAGATGGAATCCCGTATGCGAACAGAGGTATGCGAAATTTTCGAGGCGGAACAAAGAACGAGTTCGTTCGATCCCACCAGTGTAATTAATAGATGAGAAAGAACGCTAGTCTGCGTTTCGTACAGCTGTTGTAGATTTTTTGTTGAGAGCTCCCCGACCGGACTGTGATAGTTTTGAGAAGGTTCCACGCGTAGCAACATAACGCTATGTTAAAAAGGCAGAAGTTCGTTGGGTTTTCGTATAGAGAATTGTTTCTAGCTACTAAACTGTAGATTTTGTTTGCTATTTAATTTAGTTCAATTGAATAGTCTGAATTCAATTCTTTTTGGAACTGTTGCGATTGTGCCGTAGTTCATCGCTACCTTATCGAATGGTGATACCACATCCGATTATTTCAGAAATTCCAAGTTCTCTTTATGAAATTTTGTGCATAAGTTATAAAAACAGAAAATGGTCTCGATTTTACACTTTTGATGTCAATAGTGATGTCAGTCTTACCAGTGGCCTAGTAACCATTTCAGAACATATCGGAAAGAGAAAATTTAAATGTTTCATTATGACTTTCCTGCTTAAGACTCTTGGGGGGGGGGGGGGGAAGTCATGCCTTAACTTTTCAAAAAAGTAAAATTTCTCCACTTTAATTTTTTTTTTAGCGGAACCTTACAGTAATGGAGTTTTTTTTTTTGCAAATGAAAGAGTTTCTTGGAAGTTTTAAAAACATTTTAATTTAGATATTTGAAAATTTGACCTCTGGCTGCCTTTGATACTGGGGTGTGCAAAAAGCGTTCCGCGGTACCACTAAATTTTCTTATCTGTAACCAAATAAAATCCTTAAAATTTATATTTTCTAGTCATATTCCGATAGTTTCAATTTATCCTGAAGAAAACTGCGGCCGTACAAATTTTAATTTGTCAATTTTAGACAAAACTTTTCGCATTTAAAATTGCGCAAAAATATATTTACAATTCGAATATTAAAAGCTCCTCCGCGAAGGACTTCAAAAATACAACTAAAAAAGCAGGAAAATTTCAAACAAATCGGTCGATCCAATCTAGAGTTCTACCGGACACCGATTTTGCAAAACTGCTTAACGTTGTAAACCTTTAATCCTATTTTTCACGAAACAAACTGATAAAAGGGACAATTTTCAATTAGCATAAAAGCATATATATATACCAGGTCCATATAATGAACCCTTCTGGACGACTTCAATTCTTTTGTTTCTAGATGTGCGCAACACACAATACGCCACAAATAAGTCTGTTCACTGCAACACCAAAAGACTGAACCAATATGAATTTCGAAAAACTGTTTAACCACAAAGTTTGGAGCTTTAAGAGTGAAAATATGCAAGAACAATTTCAGTTTTTCAAAGTTATAACATGCCTTAAATTAAATACAAAATAGCCTTGAAGAGAGTTCATTACATGTCACAAATTGATAAATATAAATTTAGAGTAAACTATAAATTTGAATTTAACTGCGATCATACGTAACTATAAAAATGTTTTGATAACCGTGATGAACTTTGATTAGAGCTGTAGGCAAGGAACATGTTTTCAAAATATACTATCCGATTTCCAAGATAAATTTCATATCTGTGCCTAAAAATTTAACTGGAGGTAGAGAAATAATGCCATCCCAAATAAATTAGAAATATTCAAAATACAAACAATTTTATTATCATATTTTAATAGAAATATCACATGGGCAATATGATTACAATAAATATGAGATGCACAAACATTTTTTAGCAGTCTGTTTTCAAACAATAACTTCATCCGAACATCGAATGGGCAGTAAAATTACAATAACAGCGTAACACATAACATTAACAATATTTAGCAATAAACTTTAATGTTTAATCTGAACATCACATAGGTAATTGCAACAAGTACGACTTAAATATCAAAATTACAATACAAAACATCAAATTACAATAAGGTTGACGTAACAAATACATGAAAGTATTTTTAGTCGCCAATTCGAATATAAAAAACCATTCCTTAAGGGGTCAGGTACCTGTAAAGTGTTAAATTTTGATTTAATTAACTTATAATTACATTTTATTCTTCAGGAATATTTTAAAATAAACCCCATGCAAAAATTTTGTTAGAAGAGGAGTTGTTTAAAAGAGTCCAAGCTTTTCTAATATGAAAAAGGGGTAGTTTGATTTTTAAAGTCAAATTTCTCAAAACGGCGATTTGTCATTGAGCGTACGATTTCTGAAAAAGGGTTAGTTAGAATTTCATGAAATTTTGACTGAATGCATTAACCATACCGATGCACAAAATGACATTTCTCAAGTAACAAGTTTAGAATTCATGACCTTTTTGCACTAAAAAACCCTCCATATTTCGAATTTCTCAAAAAAACTTCGGATCTACACATTTTTTTTTTTAATAGGTCATTTTCAGAACACATTGGCCACAAAAAAAAAATTGGCTGGTTTTAGCAATTCAAATGTGAAAAATCCTGAACGCAATGATTGCAAAAATTTCGTAAATAGTGTATATTTTTAAATTAAAAAGATTTATATGAGTACACATGGGAATTTTAATAAGAGTTAAATTGTATTATTCAAAGTCATTTGACTACGGGGTTACAGTAATTCTTATAAAAGAGGTCCCGTTTTAATTTATTTTTAGAGTTCAAAAGGGTACCTGATCCCTTAATTCAAACAATGTACAAAATTTTAAAGTTTTGAAAAATTTAGAAAGAAGTATAGAATTTTAGTATCCAATATGCACACTTAACGTTGACCACTCCATGAGTACATATAATCTCATGTGTCACTTCCATTCTGCACACCGTGAGACGACGTGGCAGATTATGGCACAAGATTGCACCGATTGTAGGAAATCAATTTTATAAGGGAATCGATTGCATAAGGGTTTCGAATCTGTACAATGACCAGAGTTCATTTTGGGGCCAGAATGTTAACGACTGGGTTGAGTAGGCATTGGGATGGTAGAAATATTTAATTTTACGCAACATATTCTATTACAAAAATTGTGTACATTCGGTTATATAAAAAGGAAATTAAATATTGTAATGGATTTTTATGCATCATATCAGAACCTTAAATTTAATAAAAAATACCACAGGCCTTACAATCGTTATAACATTAGAAAAATCTTATTTTGCCACCTTTACGAAAGAAAACAAGGTAAATCTATACTAATAAAAGAAAGTTTCGCTCTGTGTGTGTGTGTGTCTGCGATGGCTAGCAAAATCTAACCCACCTAGAAGTTTGAAAATTTAGGTGTGGATAGCCCAAGGTTCTGCCTGGTGCACCCGAGTCTCCGAATTAATACTTTGAAAATTAACAGAAATATGAATTAAAAATTGATCAATAACGAATTCTTTTTTTTGGGAGCCGGCGTTCAGAACTCGCGCCATTTCATATTCATTTTACGCACCATTCAATTCATAGCCATTTAAATTTTAGATTAAATTTTTTTAGTGTTCTGCGGAGATAATGACATTCGTAAAAGTAATTCGGTTTTAAACTTAATAGAAAATTGTGCGCTCTGTTCAAAATTTAAATTTAAAATTTTATAGCTTTATTGAGTTTCGTGGAGATGGACATTGAAGGAAAAAAAGAATTACGATTACAATGTCTTAGCCCAATATATATATATATATAGTAAATTTTCCTCAGATTCTTAAATCCGAGATTTTAAAAATTTCTTTTGAGTTTTGTGGCGATTTTTCACATTAGTAAATTGAATCAGTTTTAAATCTTTTAGCCAAATAATTAATGTTTTACAACATTCTACGCCAAAATAAATGCTGCTGATAGAGCAGAGACATTCAGAAAACTGAATTAAACTGCCATAAAGGAAATGATAAAAATGGAGCACAGCTATCTGGATAAGTGATTTGAATAGAAGGTAAACTGATAAGACTGCTGAAGAACCTCTATTGAAGAAAGGAGAAAGAAAATTAGGTTACCGATGCATTATGAACAGTTATTCAAGGGAAGAAATAACTATGCATGAATTTACAGTACTGCAATAAATTGCATATTGAAAATAACTCGTCATTTTATTAATTCAGTATACTGCCAACTCTTACATATATTTTCAGTATTTAATTTAAATCATTTAGATATTTTAAATGTGTATATTAGCCATCAGTTAATTTTTTTAATTTTATAAAATTTTAATCGCATTTTATTTACAGAATATTGTTTTTAACTGGAACCCTTAGCTACACGTTTCTGCGATAGAAAGAGTTGTGCTTTAAGTAGAGGTTGATTTTAGTTCTCATTTATATCTGTATTGAAACATCAAATGACTATTGTTAAAATTCTTTTAGCTATTATATACGCTTTAAAATTACTTGATATTTAAAAAGGAAAATAAATTTTAATAATGAACATTCTAACATTTACACCAGCTTAATAGTGTACATTAATTAGTAGAGCATGTATTTCATTCTGCATGTATTTGTCTGCTCAATTTCGTTACACTTATCATTTCTGTATAGTCATTGAGAGTATTGTGAATGTGGCTAAGCGCTTAAATATTCCAACTCTCAGAAGTTAGGTATTGCACATTTGGTCAAGAATAAACAATGCTTGAATCAGATCTTTTTAGGGTTCATTTTCAATGGTTCATAGTCATCCTCATGTACTCTTATTTTGAACATTCCCAGATAACAATTTTTCATTTTTAAAACATTTTTATAACCCCAACATGTAAATGACTAGATGCTTTTTAAAGGCTTTGTCTGAAAGGTTTGCCAACATTGTAAAAAGCATTATAAAAAGGTTGCTAGTTGACACAATCTGAGGTACTTTGTAAGTGTTTTAGGACAAGCATACCAAAATGTAGAAACGTAAGGCTAGTTACAGGATTTCATATTAAGCATTGTAACAAGAATTACAATCAAAGGTAGATAATAATGCTTTTATCATAAGCATCTATAAAGGAAATGAAAAATGTTTTGATTAATCGGTTAGTTTTAAATCTGAATTGACAGAGGCATGAGATTTTCAATAAAATAACTTGACTTATAATTTTTCTTTTGTTTCTGTGGAAAATTAAATTTTAGCCTAATATTTATATACTGAAAAAAAAATGCCTTTTATTAGCTCTTATTATATTTAAGAAGTCATATTACATAGCAAGTTACATATTTTAATTAATATATTGTTTTTTTTTTCTTTAATGTATTTGCTATTTTTTTTTTTTTTTTAATATTAATACATAGCTTTTTTTCAAAGTAATTGCTAAAATTTTAATATATTTTATTTTTTAAGTTCTACTGATTGAATTTTGCCTTTGTTTTTGTGGGAAACCAAATTTTAGCCTAATATTTATATACTGTGGGGGGGGGGAAGGAAAAGAATGCTATTTTTTAGCCTACATTATATTTAAGAAGTCATATTACGTTTAGCAAGTTACATATTTTAATTAATGTATTGTTTTTTTTTTTCTTTTAAAGTAATTGCTAAAATTTGAATATATTTTATTTTTTAAACTTACTGAGTGTTTGTTTCTTTTGTTTGTGTGGGAAACTAAATTTTAGCTTAATATTTATATGCTGAAAAAAAAATAATGATTTTTATTAGCCCATATTATATTTAAGAAGTCATATTACATTTAGCAAGTTACATATTTTGATAAATATATATATATTTTTTTCCTTTGAAGTAATTGCTAAAATTTGAATATATTTTTTAAATTTTACTACTACTGGGCTTTACTTTTGTTTCAGTGGGAAATTAAATTTTAGTCTAATATTTATATACTGAAAAAAAAAAAGAAGAATGATTTTATTAGCTTATATATTTAAGAATTCATATTACATTTAGCAAGTTACATATTTTAATAATTATATCGTTCTCTTTTAGTAATTGCTAAAATTTGAATTATTTTATTTTTTATATTTTAATTAATATATTGCTTTTTTCCTTTAAAGTAATTGCTAATATTTGAATATATTTTATTGTATAAGTTTTACTGAGTGTTGAACATTGTACTCAGGGGTGCCATGTCAGAACTTTCTTCGAGAGGGAGGGGGGGAGATTTTTATTTTTTTAATCTTGTTGTGGACAGCCTAGAAATAATTGATAAGTTTTTCTTCATATTTTTAAAATTAACCAAAGTACTCATTGCTGATGTGTCTCACTTTGAGAATATTGCAATAGGACATATAATTTGTGCACTTAAACTGTTTATTTAATGCAAATGTTTCTATTTTATTCAAATCAGACAAGTTATTTCAGAGTTTATGTAATTTCCGATTCTAAAAAAAGAATTATTATTCTGACCTGTGATGACTGACATAATCTGAAACATCAAATTCCTTGGAGTTGGGGGAGATAGCACCCTTATTTGTACCGATTCTGTCCAAATATATATCTTACTATATATGTGTGTATAATATATATATATTAACCCGTCAGCACACGCGCTGGGATAAAATCTACCCCAGCTCAGAATCATTACTTAAAATGTGAGAAACTAGTTCGTTATCATTCTGAGCTTTATACTTTTTTTCAAGCAAGAACGTCTTATTTTAAGTTAAATTATGTTCTTTATTGATTTCCAGTTTATTTCAAAATATAAATTTTTGTTTATAATCAAACCGTCGGGAAATTGACTCAAGAAAACCGACTGGAGTAGAATTTATCCCGCGTGTGCTGACGGGTTAAATTTGTAATCAATCCACCACATTACTAGATCATATTTTCATATTAAAATGTTCCTAAATTATGTTAAGAAATTTTCTTTAGGAAAATATATTTTATTTGTATTAAAATCAATCTTATGCACATAGGCGTAGACATTTGAAAATTATTGGTGGTGAACTTGAACATAACTCTTTTTCACACACGTGTGTGTAAAAGACATTGCTCTCAGATTCAATGTTGCTTTTTTAACTACCTTTTAAAGAAATTAAACAGAATTTTATATTTAAAAATAAATCACATTAAGACAATGTAAAAATTCAAATGCACAAACCATTTTATAAAAGGATATACTCGCTGTCATTCACGAATCTTTTATAATAAAATTACGATGCAAATTGACTTTGAATAACATTTTTTTTCAGAATATGAATTCTTTTCCTATTTTTACTTTTTATATGGGTTTTTGGCTACAAAATTTCAAATGAAAAATAAATAGAATTATATTTTCAGTTACTTACCTTTTGAATACAGTTCACTGGTACAGGATCAGCTAATTATACATTGCATGAGGGGGAAAAAAACCTGTGTTTGCTAACACACCAAATATGTAGAATTCCAATATACTGTATATTATACACTGTTGCAATATGTGTTCTAGTTGAAAGCTAAGAATACTTTAATTAAAAAAAAAAAAATTCTATGTAGCTATGCTTTTTTTTTTTTTTTTTTCATTTCGTCTATAAGAGAAATACTTTCCTATGTGTGACAGAGCAAACACAATCTAATGTTGTTACTTTTATTTTCTAATTTAACTCATTTAAATTACTGTTTTTCCTTTATAATAATTTTTAATAACTTTCTCTGAAACTGAATTCCTTAAAGGTGCAAAAAGAAACTTTTTATATATTCAATGATAATCTTTTAAAAACATTTTTATTCTACAGTAGCAGTTTCTTGCCCATTTAATAGCTTAATTAAATAGGTTTTACATATTACAATGTGACAAATATGATATTAAAAATCCCAAAGATTACTTTAACTAATAATATATTTTAATATTGTAATCTTTGCATTTCCTCATCTAATATTCCCTAATTCCTTTCTAGTTAAAAGCTAATAATACTTTAATTTAAAAAAAATAAAAATTTCCTTTTCTATGTGGCCTTGTTTTTGTTTTTTTTCATTTTGTCTCCAAGAGATACTTTCCTATATGCGACAGAGCAAACACAATCTAATGTTGTTACTTTTATTTTCTAATTTAATATCAATAAGTAATCATTTAAATTACTGTTTTTCCTTTATAATAATTTTTAATAACTTACTCTGAAGCAAACAAAAGTATTTCTCAAATTCCAGGCAATATTTTCTGAAACAAATGAAACATTATTCAGTTTAAATAATTCTATTTATTTACATACAAAAAATAATATAATCATCAACAGCTCGAGTAAAGTCTATTTTCTTCTTGATTCTTACTTTTCTCTCTAGCAAATAAAAAGATAAATAAATAAATATAGACACACACATCAAATATGTATAATAAAAGGAAATAAAGTATACAAGAAGCAGTAGCGCAGCCAGGATCCCCATCTGGGATTGTTACTCATTAAAAAAAAAAAAAATAGATGTGTGACAAAAAGTAATGAAAAGCACAAATAGCTGTAATAAACTTAACATTTGTGTGCTTAAAGGTTTCATAAAAGAGCATCTTCTTTAGACTTCAGAGAAAAAAGAAAGAGCAATAGCAGTAACATATGACTATTTTAGTGCTATTGCTCCTAACCTATTCTTTAATTGATTTTGTGTTTAAATAGAGGACCCTATTACAAAGCATTGAAACAGTTGAGAATGACATTTTATGCTGTTTATACTTTTCTTTACTTTGTTTTTTACACATTACTTTACCTTAAGACAAGTGATTTTCTATACATCTTATCAGTTTTTGAAATACTCTGGAAGGGGTTTTAACCCCAAAATTGCCCCCATTGCTATGCTAGTGCAATAGATGTACAGGATTCAATAGTCAAAATATGGTATGCACTTTATATAGGTCACTCTTAAGAGGCTACTTACTCAGGCAAAAACACCCGCTCGCTCGCTAATGTTAATCATATGGGGAAATATTTTACGATATCTCGTTCGCATTTCAATATATTTAATTTTTTTTTTTTGCATTGGATAGCTGAGGTCAATTTCTATGCAGGCCCTTTCTTACTTTTTTTTATTTTTGTTGCAGTTTTTTTTTTATTTAGGATACTTTCACTTTCAAAATAGTTTCCAAAAGTGAAAGTATCTTAATAAAAATAAAAAAAAAAACCTTGTAATCAAAATCGAAAAAGTACAAAGGAGCATGCATAGAGATTGAACTCAGCTATCCAATGCAAAAAAAAAAATTTAAAAATCTTGAAATGCAAACGAGATATCGTAAATTATCTCATCCATAGGATTAACATTAGCGAGCGGGTGTTTTCGCCTGAGTGAAGCAACCTCTTAAAAATCTGCACAGCTTGAGGCAAAGTGCTTTACAGATTTCTGATGTACATTCTTTGTTTATATTTTTAAATATTATCAAACTAGGCATTTTTAGAATCCACTAATCAAATATAGCGATCTTGTTTGTCACTCAGTCTTAACGGAAAATTTCGTTATTGTGTTTGGTGCGGGGATTTTGCAGTTACAGATTTTTTTTAAGTTGGATATAACAACAACAAAAATGTGCCAAATGGTTAAGTCTGTATTATTTAATGCAATGTATAAGCACCTAGACAAAAAAAGCTTATATATAAATGGTCTAAAGGGATAATGATTCTATTTTAAAGGCATGTGTGTACCTGTTAGACTTAGATTGCTAATATTTTTATTTGTTATAAAAAATGGTACTTCTCCATTATCCTGTCGACCACTGTTCATAACAGAAAACTATTGCCAAACTGTAACGCCAAATAAACAAATGAAAGAATGCTGCCATTGGAATCTCAAAATAAATAAACAAATGCGAAGAAATTCTGAAAAACCCCACTCTTCAATGTGCCAACTTAGTAAGCTTGAGCAATAAAATTTGCAATATATTAATGAAAGAGTTTGCAAAAAAAAAAAAAGGTACTTTTCGGTTAGCCGGGCGCCAGTGATATACATACATGTATATATATATACACACACACATATATATATCTACATATCATATGTATACATACACATATATATACATATATATGTAATACATATGTATTTATATATGTACATATACCACTGGCGCCCGGCTAACCGAAAAGTACCAAAAACTTTGATATTTATTCATTTACATTATTTTTCCTAATTATCCCTCTCAGCTCGTGAATAAAAGTTTTTGACATCAGTTGAAACTAATCTATTGTATGTAACTATTCATCGCAACATTTTTCAATGCTTTTTCTCTTTTAATATCATGGCACTGCCATTTAAGGACACAATTGTTTTTTTTATTAACGAAAGAACTAATAAATCAGTAAAACATAATGAAAGATACAGGTAAATGTCAAATTATAGCCACTTGATAACATAGCAAACACATGCAACACTTCTGAGTCAAGTGAATGTGTCGCTACAATAATGCATCTTTGGCCTTAAATCCTATAATTTGACGATAGCTTTTTTTCTTATGAAAAGTGGTCGATGGGATAATGGAGGAAGTACTTAAAAAACATACAATTTAACTGTAAAACACATATAATTTTTATTATAAACACACAAAAATAAATTTATTATAAAACACACAATGTTTAATTTAATATAAAACACACACAATCTGCTCTACCGGGCTGCCATAGGAAGAAAAATCTTTCCCAAATTGGTGGATTGCCCAGGCATTAAATTGCATTTTTGGCACCAAAAATATACTCCAGTGGGTCTGTGACATCTGTACATGCCATTCATATAATCAGGGTTGATAAAAATCACAATAAAAAAATGATTTATTTGATTTAAATCAGATTTTTTAAAATTAATATTATTTGTGTACTGTGCATGAATTTTATTTTTTCTGCATACATTTCTATTAATTTAATTACAGTTCCTAGATAAAAATTAAAAATAATTTAAATTAAAAAAAAATTGTTGCAAACAAATTCAGATTTATTTAAAACTTAAAATCATATTATTCTACTATTAAATTATTATAGATAATATATACGTATGTGTGTTGTGTGCATAAATATCTAGTTAATTTAAGTTATTAATTTTTTCATTAAGGTATTACTCCAATAATATCTAATCACATAATAAATGCGACAAAGAATGCTAAATACATATGTGTATTTCAATCAGGGCTGACCAATTTTTGTCTAAGTGGAAAAAACTGTCTCGGCAAAAATACTTTATGCCATAATTTTAGCCACTGGCAAAAATTACTAGTATTTTAAAATAGGGTTTTAAGGATTTTATTTTAATTACATGATTTCAATGCTTAAATCCTAATTTTAACCGATTAAAATCGGTGATTTATATTATAATCTTGGCCAATTTCTGTTTTTGCCAATTTTTTCCACTGTCCTGATAAAAATACATTTTTGCCGGCAAAAAGGCCAACCCTGATTTCAACTGCTTCAGATTCACTAATGCCATTTTTATCACATAGACTGCAAGTTTCTGTGTCTTTTTTTTTGGCCACAATCTCCACTATTTCTACACTACACGGCTTGCATATATTGCTTTCACACATTTTCCAGATATATATATTTTTTTTTTCTCTCTCTCCTGTAAAATAAAGCTACATTGGATTTTTCTTTTTGCCAGCCATTTTTCTTATGTAGTATATACCTAGTATTAGTAAATGATATTCTTGTCCGAAATTGTGTTTCACACTCTACTATATTAATGATTACAAAACAGTTACAAGACGCAAGGTAATCACATAATTAAAAGTATGAAGCTATTAATTGTCAGTGTTATCTAGCCCTCAGCCATTGACAATTTCAGCAATCAATCATGCTTACTTAACAGTAGAAATGGCTGTTTAACTTAGAAATAAGGTATAATAACATGCCTTATATTTTCCATTGAAGTAAGCAATGAATTCAAGAAAAGGAAAAGGGATAAGTCACAGGGATTAAATTATTTTCAGTTATAGAAGAAACATGAAACTGGAATTCTATAATTCATTGTTAGACAAATAATCTAAATATTTATTATGTTAAAATTCAGTCCTTCTATTGATCATATTATATGATCAATACATCTCCCATCAACATATGGGATATTGAAATTTGCAGGTCTAAGCAACTAAACATAAAAAACAAACTTGTGAATCATATATAATCTACTTTAGAGGAAGTAACTCCTCACTGAAAATACTATCATATTGAATATATTTAACTTTAAAACTTCAATATCTAACTTGCAAAAATGAAGTGATCTAGGAAAGACAAAAGTTTAAAAATGAGAGAGCATTTATATCAGTATTTATTTTGTGATCCACTATGGACAAATAATATTTTGAATGTAGTGTTGCATTTACTTTCATAAAATAATTATTTTTAACTTATAAAAGTTTTAACATTATTAAAAGGTAATTTTTAATCTGGACATGAATGATGACATTTATTTGAATATGAATGATTAATTTAATCCTTATTCAGCTTGTAAATATCAATGTTAAAAATACTGATTTAAATCAAAGATTTTTTTAAAAAAATCATTTGATATAAATCAAGCTGATTTAAATCAAACAACCCTGCATATAATAATACTAAAACATTACCCCCACACACATTCTCAAAACAATAACAATAATAACACCAATACCCTAATAAATATCTATAATGAAAGCAAGTCAATATTTCGGAGAGAGCAACAATATAAGTATTTAACATTTTCTTTCGAAAGCTGATGAAAGTATCAAACTCAGAGGCATACTCCAGACTCACCCCCACCAGTGTTGAATTCAAGGGGTGGCACAGGGGGAGGGGCATTGAAATGTCCCCCTCCCCAGAACTTTACAATTTACCCCCAGAGACACAAAAATCCCTCCCGGAGAAAAAAAAATACATAAAAAAAATATATATTTTAATTTATTATGTAAATATAGAATTTATAAAGAAAAATTAAATGAGTTCAGAAACGGTTATAACCATATCAATTTATCACAAGGAAAAAGCAAATACATCTTAAAAATAAAAATTCGATATGTATGCAAGAAATAGAATGCACAATAGTTTCTTTTTTAGTATTATGTTATCTTTCAATTTGAATAAATTTATAAAAATTCAATTTTAAATTAAAAAATAATGAAATAAATAGTCAACTGAAATTAAGAAATAACTTTTATAACATTAAATTGGTTATTATATATGTGTTAAAATCATTTTTCTTACCTTAAAAAATAATCATCAATCCTGTATGAGCTTGTAAACAGATGACTTTTTGAGGAACTCTGTTGTAGTTCCTTCTTTTAGCAGCTTTTCTGTTCAAGAAATCACATGCTGGCAACCATGGACCTTGACCAGATGATGTCATTAGAATTTGTAACTACAAAAGGCAAAATAAAATAATGACAACCAAGAAATAAACTTTAAACCCTTCATGACAAGCTTCCCTGCACCATTATTTCCAAATAATATTGACCTTATTTAATGCTGTTTTATTAAATAAGGTGAAAATTACCATTCAGATACAGAAATAATAGTTAAAATCAAGGACTGTGTACACATCTTATATCACACATATCTCCTGTCATAAATGGTTTTAACATTACAATAAAAGTCTATGCATTATGCATATGCATACTTCATGCTATTTTAATTATAATTATATTTTAATAAAAAAAATTCATTTTCTTTTGTTTTACTATTTTATGTTCATTTTGATACAATAATTTATACTATTTTAACATTTAGCATAAAAGCAAAAAATATTATTTTCCAAATGTCATGTTTGTCATTATGTGCACCGTAATTTTAAATACCTCATTTGAGAAAAAAATTTCAAATAAATTTTATTCAATTAAAATTTAACATTTATTATTAATACTGTACACTGTTCACAATGTTTTATGGTGTTCTTCATGGTTTTGTAAATTTAAACAGAAAATGGCATCTAATGATTTTAAGCAGTGACCAGTGGTTGTATATATTCAGAGAACAGTCAAAATAAAAAAAAACCCAAAAATCATATTGCAGGCATCTCAAATTTAAAGAACATTTTGAGATGAAAGCAAGAAAAAACATTGCTGTATGATAAACTCTAGTTATTTGGATCCCCGACAACAACAACAACAAAACATTTTAAATCAGTCCTAGTTTCATTTTGTTGAGTATTGATATAATTCAACAATACTCTGTAAATCATGTAAATTCTTTCAATACAATAGGACCCAAGACTAATTTAAAACTTTTTTTGTTTGTTTGTTTGCTGTTGTGGGCCCCACAAACCCCAGTTTAATTTAAAATAAAAACAAACATAATTTTTGATGTATTCACAAAAAAGTTGCATTATCCCACATAGTATAAAAAATTATTCAAGGGGCAGATTTAATTTATACAGGTAAATGTTAAAACTTCAGGTTGATGGCCAGATTATTATAAGGCTATTTTGTAATGCTAATACAGATAATTCTGGAGGGGGGGGGGGGACAAGAACATTTCATATTTACTAACTTAATACTAATTTTTAAAAAATCAAAATTTTTTATGTTGTGTGAATTTTCAGAAACATTTAATTTAAAATAATTATGGTACTTTTCGGTTAGCCAGGCGCCAGTGATATATATATGTATTTATATATATATATATATATTCATACATAAATGTATATAATATGTATATATATATTCATATATATATATATGTATATATTTGTATATATATAACTGGCGCCCGGCTAACCGAAAAGTACCATAATTTTTATTTTGCTTTCATTTTTTCCAGTTACCAGTACTAACTAAAAGTATTGGTAGATAATCATAATTAATAAGTTAATTGACAAACATTTAAGACTCACGATCATTATATTAAGGATTTTGCCAATTCTCAATCCACTGGCAATTCGACACATCAAAATTAATTTCTGCTATGAATGTATTTCTTTTATATTTTTAATAAGTAATTTGTTAATCCATCAATACATATATAAAACAAAGTTATTCATGTTTTGAGATGTAATACAGGCATATGATAAAAAAAAATTCAGAATAACTGTAGGGCAATTATTTGTGTTGGCAGACATTTTTTTACTTTTATTACTTACCCATCATATACGTAGTATAGGGTAAATCTTGTAATCGTTTTGAAAATCGAAAAAAATTTTTTGACGGATTTACACGTTTCAGACACTGGAGATTCCGAAAAACATTTTTAGAAAAAAATTTTTGCCGTCTGTCTGTGTGTGTGTCTAAACGCTCTATCTCCCGAAAAAATTGAGATAGAGACTTGCAATTTGGTATGTACTTAGTATGTAATAATGGGAAGAAGCCTATTTCATTTCAATAACCTCGATTAACCGGAACAATTTTTTTCGGACTCTCGAAATATTCGTTCTGATGAAAGGTATATAAAATTTTTCGAAATTGTTTATTTTAAGAAATGAATATAAAAGACAATAAAAAAACATAAATTTTGAATAAAGCATGAAGTCGATCGGATAATTAGTTGCCGAGATATTTGGAATCCTATTTTCCACACTCTTCGATTTTTCATGACCCTGTATTTCATCCAAATTTCACTTCAAAGATATATTTTAATTGGAAATTTGACGCTTAATCAGATGCAATAAACCGCTAGTTAATAGGATTATTATTTTTGGAGTTATAAGGAAAAACCTCTTTCAAGCAATTCAGTAATCGAGCATTTAAAGTTTGTGACGTCATCAAGCCACGATTTTATTTGAATTGCAAGGCATTTTATAAGTAGTTTACACATTTTAATTTAAAATTTTACATTATGCATATCCATGATGGGTAAGTATTACGGTGGCCCCCAACGACTAGTTAGTATAGGAAAGGGGAGGCAGGAGTTCATGTAATATAGGCAAATGTTGATATAGATGAGATATTATCAAATATAATTAACTAACGTTACAACTAATGTTTATAATGTTTAACTAATGAAACATTATTATAATCATAGCATTATCTTGTTTACTATTATGTGACAAAACATATGTTTTTGAGGAAAGAGAAGGAGGGGGGGGGGGAAGTAAATGATTTTTTTTTTTTTTTTAAATTAAAGTACATTTTTCTACGAATATATTACGGAAACAACTTTTGAATATAGCTACTTTTAATAATGCTAATAGATTTTAAAAAGAGAGTTTGAATGTAATTTGTGGAAGTTCAAAGTATGTTTTCATTTATAAATCAGTCATAAACGCCGACCAGGGGTGGTGGCGATTTTGAAACAAAAAATATATATTTATTTACCGACATAAGTTAATTAATCACTAAAAGCAAAATTATGATTAATGTTAGAGTGCTTTTAATTCGATCATAATGAAAAGGTTTATTATTAGTTGACAATAAAACATGTTAAACACTATCCCTGATTTCTTTTTTGCCTCAAGATTTCGTGTTTTACCGTTCGCCCATGTACTTTAATATTTATACGTAGTAAAGGGAGTTCGTTCATATATGAAGCACTCCTGTTATGCATTTCCTGAAATTGAAACCACGTTTTAAAAAAATGTGATAATTAAGAAACGTACGCTAAGGTCATAAGTAAATCATGTTTACATAAGTTTATGTAATAATAATTTTAACAAAAAAAACTTCTAATCATATTTTTCCCTGTGTGCAATTTACACTAAAGCATAAGATAAATTTCATTATTTTATGAATAAGGATTAAATCTTGTTAAAAGAAATACATTATTCAGTTATCATAGATTAAAAGATTTAACTAATAACAATATACTAGTAACAAACTTACCGTATTTTCTGTAAATATTGAACACATCTTTTACACTTGACAAGATGATCAGAATGACAGCATCAGCGAAGCGACATTTTGTTTTGGAAAGCAACAGGCAACGCTACGACCACGGCTACGACAGTTCGTTGCGCATGCGCGAAAATGAGATGCGTGAAATTTGATTTGAGAATATTGGTTCCCTTAAGCTTATCTCCAAAACTGAGTATTGCAAACATTCCTGCACCCATGCTATATGGTGAAGATAACTCACCTTTGCAGAAAAATGGAACGAAAATGAAAAATGACCGTTTTCGGAACCTTGCTTGCTATCTGGGTTGTGGAATACCGAGAAATTTGTGCAAGAGTTTAATTGGTGAGAGATCCAGAAAAGGACAAGATGCATCAAACCATGCTTGAAAAATGCAAAGGTAAAGTCGCAAACGCAAGTAAAATCAAAACTATTTTTAAAAAGTGCCATTTCATTAAAATGGTGCATCATTACGTACACATAAACTCAGTTGAAGGAACAAAAATCCCTGCAAGAATTTGCAGCATTGTCAACCGGGATAACTCCACCCCAGAAATGTGCAATAAAATTTGTTTTAAGAAGTCTAGTAATGCTGAATTCCGAGAGATTTCACCAGCAGCTTCAACAATATAATTCTGCATTTTCCAAATTGAGTGTGGCATCAATTGCCTCGTTTGTTGCTTTTCACGAGCGATTTTACATGGGAAAAATTTGTGTGTGTGTGGGGGGGGGGAGTATACTTGATGTTGTAAGAATAGTAAATACATTTAATACATATAAATACTCATCAAACACTTGCTTCCAACGTAAAATTTAATAAATATGAGTTACTTTTAAACTACATATATATAAAATAAACCTCGACGTTTCGGTTAATCTTTATAACATCATCAGGAGAAAACCTTCATAAATATGAACAGCAAAAATTAAAATGTGTTACATGATTGAGTCACAATATTCAATCTGCCAAGACGCTCAAATAACGGAAAATTAAAACTACATATTCAAAATACGCCTGGTGGCGCCCTCTATGAATCAGAAATGTAACTGGAACTTATGTTCGACGGAATTAACGTTCATTTTAAAATGCATTTCCATATGGCAGGAACCGAAAATGATGGGATATCGTTGCAAATTTCATGTTTCCTTAGTTGTTTCATTTAATACATCTTTACAAATATTTATGTAATTGACTAAATCACAACCAGAATTTTGAATACCAGTTTGGTGACAAAGTCATTTCAGTTCACATTTAATTTTCCTGAAACAAATCCTTTACAGCAAAGAAACGTTGCAATAGTATACGTTTTGTACAGGTACCGATATAATTACTTCGTACGTATAAATATCCTACAGGTTGTCATAATTATACTAATTAAACGCTACAGAAAGCTGTAGATGTATGAAGCCGAAGAATAGCCGCTGAAAAATATACAATTCCAATTAGTACTTTCAAGAATAATCTGAAAGGTGCACAGAAAAATTAACCTTCCAAAACCATTTCTAATGTAAATGTTTAGATTCCTAAAATAAGCGAATATCTAAATTTGTTTTCTAAAAAAAAAAAAATTTATCATGCCTTAAATTATTTTCACATTTCTCGCATGGTCAGTTTCTAATAAAATGTTTGTTCATTTCCATACAAAAATTTGTCTTTAATGACAAACTATGTTTTATTTATGATATTGGGGTTGCATTGTCTTGCAATGTTTGAAGCTTATTCAATTATTTGTTTAGTTCAGAGACAAAGTCACCCCACTGTCCCACTTTAAAAAAATTAAATTTAAAAATACTGAATGAATTTAAGTTTACAATTAATATCCCGAGACTAGAAAGAATTACAAATTGTTTAAAATGACAATTTCCATAATTTTGTAGTCTAAAGACAAGAGTCAAAAATAGTCATTCTGGTTGACGGTACATCATAAAATTATACATTGCATATAAATTTGTCATTGAGTATATTACAAATTAGTTTGGATTTGGAACGGTCAAGAGAAAAAGGGCGTGGAACAAAAAGACAAGAACATCTTAAGAAAATAATGTGGCACATTTGAACACATTTAATTAAAGCAACTTTAAGAGGATTTGGGAAGTCTTACACCGAAGATTACTTCATACAGAAAATACAAAGTACATTTCACTATATAAAAACGATACGAAGACTTTCTAAATTTATAACAGGGTTGATAGTTTACAGGAATAAAAACGAAACCCTTATGAAATAGAAAAATACTGTCCATGGGAAAGTAAAAAAAATCCATAGCTATTACAGTACAAAAAAAAATTACATTATATTAAAATTATTTACAGCTAAAATGTATTGATCAACAAGTACTGTAGACTCGTAATTCGAACTCCATGACCATGCAAAAACTGTCAATATATTGTAGTATCGAACTAGGACAAACAAGGTTTAGAATTTAGAAAACAGAAGCCAGATGAATAAATGTATTTTAGATGCAGTGATCCGAAATCAAATATGCAAATTTCATGCAACAATTTCGCGAATCTGATTGCAGTTAAAGATGGACATAAGATGTTTCCCCAATTTCATTCTATTGCACTTACGCCGCAATTTCCGGATATACGATTCCATTTTTAAATGCAAACAAGCTTATCAGGCATAAAAGACATTGTAAATTAGATTATAAAATTTAATTTTGGCATAACTAACATTAATCTGATAAATTGCATAGAATCTAGCGTCAGTTGCATACCATTTGGTTTAGTGAAGAAAATTTGGCAATATCAAATAGAAAAGTTTCTTACGAGGTATTCAGAACCAGAGTGGGTTAGGTCTTGTTCAATCTGATTTGATATTAATTCTTACTATGTAGATAATTTGCGGCCACAACAAATAAAGTATAGGATGAAACCTCGGATGAAACCAAGCAACAGACAGTACTAATCTCCTATAATTGTGAATGATATGTGAAAAAGCTCATTAACCTTACTTCCAAATACCTCTCCATGTTTACCATCTTTTATTTTAGCTTAACTTATTCTTATTATGCAATGACGAAATTGCCAGGGACTTCTCACTTCCTGATATACTAGAACTATACAAAATTATCCACACATGAGTTTCCAATGACAACACAAGATTTAGAACTATTATTTAGAATACAAGATTAAATTTTTGTTAATTAAAATTTTTATCCATTAGCCGACTGAAGGCGATAAAAATTACCACATAGTTTAGAAATCTAAATTATAAATCAAAATTTAGAGATTAATCGATAGCCGTTAGCAGGGGCGCCATATCAGAACTTTCTTTTGGGGGGGGGGGGGGCAAAGTTTTTAAGGTAGTGGCATAGCTAAGGGTGGAGTTCGGGAGGGGCAATTATCACACACATATACATATAAAATTATGAAACAAAATGAAACACGAAAAAAAAAAAAAAAGTCGTGAAATTCAATCGGTCACGAGATAATCAGCACATTAACACAATGAAGTTACGAAATTTGCAAATGTTGTATTACATTAGGTATAAGAAAATTTTATTTAATGATTTTCTGTCCGTAAAAATTTTCCGCGATCATTTTCCGCCTTCCTCTTCAGACTGTTCTAAATTCCATACAATTCAGAAATATACAAAACTCTTGGTCTCAGGTTCCTTGCTTCTGCATTAAGTGCGGCAACACCACCCAATCTGCAGTACGGATAGAGCCGTGTTGAAGCGGCTTATTTTCGTTGCGGATCAGGTTGACTTTGACCATTCGACTACACTAATAAAACGAAATTAACAAATCATAATTAGGAAATTTAATACATCTCCCTCATCCCCCCCCCCACCCCCCGGAAAAAAAAATTAAATTTCCCTTAAATTTTTGGCTAAAGAGAAAATTTATCACTAAAATTCTAGCCTTGGCCCCAACTTTTCACTCCATTAGCGGAAAACACCAATAAGATTTGTATTTCAGGCAATTTCCTTTTTCGATATGAATGACGAATCCATATGGAATTCATAAAGGAGGCATGTATGACAAGAGGCATGTATTTGTTTCTTTTTCTGTTAAGAATTAAACAACCAGTTTCTATAAACTGCATCTGTAAATAGCAAATTTAGTATAGTAATTATTTCTATAGTTTCATATTTACTAAGGATTGGACAAATAGTTTCTATACATTATGTATTTATGAACTATAGAAATTTACTATAGTAGCGATTTCATTAATTCTAGCATGGTTTGTTTTGTTTCTTCTATAATTTAAATACTTGCAAAGTATTAGACAAACAGTTTAAATAAATTGAGTTGATAAATAGCAAATTTAGTATAGCAATTATTTCTATAATTGCATACTTACTAAGGACTGGACCAAGAGTCCATACATTGTGTATTTATAAAGGATAGAAATTTAATATAGTAGCGATTTCATTAATTATATCATTGTTCCTTTTATAATTTTAATGCTTGCTAAGGATTAGACAGTTTAAACCGAGTTTCTAAATGACAAATATATATAGTACGGATTTCATTAGTTTTTATTATATAAATTTACTGGATCAGACAAATACTTAAACTGTGCATTTGTAAATGACAAATTTGATACGATAGTTGATCTCATTAATTATGTATTTTTCATTATCAATATTTGTTAAGAATCAGACAAGGAGTTTCTGTAAACTGTATTTATAAAATTTAGTATAGTAGCGATCTCATTAGTTATACCAGCTTTCTGTAACTTAAATGTTTACTTAAGATTATATAAACTATTTCATTAATCTGCATTAAGCCATAGTAAAATTTATTAACACGACCTTATTAATTTAGTTTTTCAAAATATTAAATTGTAATTTAGTATTGTGGTGCATGTCTTTTTACTAAAACAAGTTTAGCTAAAAAAGAAAAATTCAAATATTAAAAGAACTCTGGGTTTAAACATGTGTTAATGAAACACTGGGTACTTTGAAAAAAAATTAATCATTTAATTACTTTCAACAATGTATATTTGAAAAAGGGATAACCAATCCATCTATAAACGATTTTAAGCCAGTTTTTCTTTAGCCGTTTACAAGTGATAAATTGTTAAATAGTTTAGGGTTAAACTAGATACAGCATCAATGAAATTCACTAAACCAGGCTCACTAAAACATGCCAAGTGCCTGAAACTGCAACAATGAAATTTTAAACCTAAAAAGTATAAATACACAAATATTTAAATATATACATGCTTTAACCAATTACTATCTAAATTAAGATAGGTTGACAAAATTTAGATGTCCTAAATAGTTTAAATAAGGCACTTTTACCTTTCTTAGTCGTATTTTCTTTTTAAAAAACTGAGCAAAATTTATAATTCATAAAATTCACAAGATCTTTTCTATCAACTGAAAATCAAAACAATGGATTTTTCATAATCGGGGCCCCATGGCAAATTGAAATTAAATAATTTTATTACATGAATTGCATTCATGAAATCAGGCATGATTTTTAAAGTGAACATTGAATGTTTTTATAAAAAGGTTTTAAAACTATTTACTTTTATACTTATGTCGTCTTGATTCACTATGATTCTGGATGCCTCATATGCAGATAGTAATATTGTACATTTATGTATTTATAATTTTAATAAATGCATAATTAACCTTCGCTTTATAACACTTAGTTATTACATTGTTTTAGTTTTAAATACTGGTGAATTTATAAAATATTTGTCGCAAAAAACAATTTAATGCATATTTTAAAAAAAGGTTATCGGTCTCAAATAAAAGTTTAATTTTTTTTCCTGTAGTGCATTACACCTTTCAATGTACTAAAGTGAGTGGAATGACTATCTGAAGTTCATACAAAATTAAACCGAATTTAAATAAACATAATTGTTGCCAATGTATGCCATACAGATTCTGTTTTGGGCTTCCACTTATCTGGCAATTTTATTTAAAAATTTGTCCAAAACCCTTCTAAAAAGAAAAATTTGTATACAAGTATTTAATGTTTAACATTTGATCCAATTTTTACATAAATCCAAAAGAAGTATTTATCAAAACATCAATAATCATTATCGCAGGATCAAGTTGGAATACCACTTTAAGTATTCAGAATAATTTCTCTTTGCTAAACTTTATTTTTTATATATTGAATGTATTTTTTTAATCTCTTACGTTACTTTAAATCAGCAGTATACAGCAATTCGTATCTTACTTGCCGCTTGCTTAGACACCTTATATAAAAGTAACAGGCCTATTAACCCGGTCCGTACCCACAGTTTAAGGGGGGAAATTGTGTTTAGTAATGTTTGCAAGTTAGCTGAACTATCAAACAACTCTAATGACACTAATATTTATGCATTTTTGGTTTTATGTTTTAATTTTTTTTTTTTATAATTGTAGCATTTAAAATTAATCTCATTGTTATCCTGATCACAATTCAACTTGATATGAAAGGTTTCAAACATAGCTCACTCAATTATCAAGCTTAAATTTTTGCTTATTTCACGATATACATTTCATTTATGTATGTTTAGTTGTGAACAAAGAAACTAAACAAATTCTCTTTATCTCTCGTTTACTCCCTTTAACTATTTTTTGGGTTTCTGCCATTAGTATTCCTTCTGTATATCTTTCCAGTTGTCTGCATACTCAAGTTGAGAACCACTTTAGATTTTATAACTCCGTAAAAAAGGAATTAAAACATTCCTAAACTTTTTATATTTGTAGTGCTATATATTTGCATCATTGTCCTCAGTATGTCGACTACTGCAATATGCGAAAGTATTATCTAGATCAGCGGTTTCAACAGCTTTTCTGCCCGTTACACACTGTTAGATTTGGTATACCAGTACCCACCCATAGTTTCATACCAAAAACAGTAATTTTCTTCAGTTAACTAAATAAACGTGATGACATTTCTAGGTTTATATTTTCTAAATACTTCCATATGGAAGATATTTTTAAATATTTCGTTTGCACTTCATTTTTAAATGCGTTTTTCATTGGATAGTTGGTCAGTCTCTACAAAAGCCGTTTTTCCTTCAATTTTGTTAAGAGTTTTTTTAAATATGCCTTTTACTCAAGGCAGGTTTAAGTATTTGTGCAAGCCCCCCCCTCCCCATAAGCATCTGACCGGGGCTCCAAAATTTGTACGCGTTTGCAAATCGCGTCCCGGAGTATAAAAGTACCTACCCATAGTTTTATACCAAAAGAAACTCACTCATTTAGTAACTTTTTTCAGTCAAATAAACTTAATGGCATTTCTAAGCTTTTATTTAATATTTTCAGTTGAATTCAACTTTATAATGGCAGCTTAACATCAAAAGAAAAAGTATTAAAGGAGTGATACATAGTTCAAACCACTAGGAAAACATGGTTTTGGCCGTAAAAGTCTCAGAAAAGTATAATTTAGCTCAAATTCTGTAAAAACTTCATTTATTCGGAAAAACTTCCAATCTGTATTTAAAGTTTACGTTAGCTTGCAATCAATGTTATATGGCATGCTTCACCATTTATTGTTGACATGTAAAATATTAATTCTGAAAAGTTTCTCTAATTCCTCCCCCCTCCCTTTGTGAAAAATGAGTAAACTGCAAAAACAGCTTTCAAATAATTTTGAAAAGTTCCAAGAACTGGCTACGATCTATTGCTGCTTTTCATAAACATTTAACTTCTTATGATGCGTGTACGTGATAAAGAAATAAATATGCTAAGTTCTGAGGGTAGTTTATCAGTACCACTTCATGAAGTTACCACGTTAGAGAGTTTGATAGCCTCAAGTCATAAAATCTAGATCAGAAGGTTCTTGCAACTAACAACTCTTTGAAAAGCAAATAAAGTATTTAGAATTAGGAACGTGTTCACATCATACAAACTTCTTTGGATCTCTGAAATTCCTTTATCACGCTGATGAAAAAGCATTACAAAAATTTAGATTTTTTAATTTCATCATTTTAGCATGAGAAGTTCTGTTCTATTCTATTCTATTTTCTTTAGTGGCCACTTTTTTCAGTTAGCAACCTTGTGGCTGGTACTAATTTTGCCTTTTAAAATAACCCATATGTCAAAATTAAATATTTAATTTTAGTTTTTAATTAGCAGTTTAGATAATCAGAAATACCAGTATTATACAATTATAAAAGGTAATTTTTCCCTTTTAGATCACTCCGATTCCTCAAGGGAAAGAAATTCTACTCAATTGAACCCATTGGCAAAAGATTTCGTGCCGAGAGGCTATTCGGAATCTGAAGCAAGTTTTATTAAATATTCAAATAAATTTGAAATATGCGACCGCAACGAGAAGGTGGCTCAGATCGCCGCTTGGGAGAAGAGTTAGTTTTCTCACAGGTTCGGACAGTGGAAGAATAAGTATTTAGGGTTTAATATATTATAACGTTCCTGCCTTTGGCGATATACATTTCACTCTTTCGCGTCTGTCCTCACTGATATAATTTCTTTTGTCCTAGAAGGTTGTTATATTCTCAGCGCTCTTGATTATTATTCTCCATTTAAACTGTTCTTTTCAGAACACAAGATGTCTCGTAAAGGGAAACTGCGTTCTGATAAACATTGTTAATGTGCTTAATTTTTTTGAAAATGACTAAGATGAAGCAACATCTTAGTCTCTTTCCATTCAGATTCAGAAAGCACAGGAGCGTACGTATGCTGCTACTGACGTTCCTCTTCGAACTATTCACAGAATTAAACGGGAGTCGAAATCTGCTCCTGATGGAAGGCTTTCAACTCTAGGGAAAAAAATCGCTGTCTCCCTGCACAACGGAATGCAGTTTTGGATACTTTTCATTTATGCGTCGTTCGAAATACAGTAAAGGAATTTTACGCTAATAAAAAAGTCCCAACTATTTCATTGTTGCCAGTTTTGCCAAGTAAAATAAATTTTTCCTGGGAAAGAGAAACCAAGAAAAGTCTTGCATCAAATTTGATTTCGTTGGAAACTATGCCAAAATAAAAGGAAATTTCTGATCGAACGACCAGACATAATTTTTTGGATTTATTACGTGAGAGGAATAAAGATGCAAAGTTCCGAGGGTTGTTTATCAATACCACCTCATACGAAGTTACCATGGAGAGTTTTTGCTAGCCTCAAGTTACAAAATCTAGATCAGAGGTTTTAGCAACTAATAGCTCTTTCAAAAGCAAATTAAATTTAGGATTAGGAACGTGTTCACATCATACAAACTTCTTTGGATCTTTGAAATTCTTTTATAACGCAGATGAAAAATTACAAAAATTAAAATGTTTTAATAATTTTATCATTTTAGCGCGAGAAGTTGTTTTATTCTCTTAAGATTTAAGTAATAAAAATTGGTACCTAATATATTATCCTTTTCCTTAATGTGATTAGAACTTTAAATATGGCATGCTTCACCATTTATTGTTGACATGCAAAATATTAATTCTGAAAAGTTTCTCTAATTCCTCCCCCTCCCTTTGTGAAAAATGAGTATAAACTGCCAAAAATAGCATTCAAATTATTTTGAAAAGCTCTAAGAACTAGCTACGATATATTGCTGCTTTTCATAAACATTTAACTTCATATGATGCGTGTACGTGATAAAGAAATATGCAAAGTTCTGAGGGTAGTTTATCAATACCACTTCATGAAGTTACCACGTTAGAGAGTTTGATAGCCTCAAGTTATAAAATCTAGATCAGACGTTCTAGCAACTAATAGCTCTTTCAAAAGCAAATAAAGGATTTAGAATTAGGAACGTGTTCACATCATGCAAACTTCTTTGGATCTCTGAAATTCCTTTATCACGCTGATGAAAAAGCATTACAAAAATTTAGATGTTTTGATTTCATCATTTTAGCATGAGAAGTTCTGTTCTATTCTATTCTATTCTATTTTCTTTAGTGGCCACTTTTTTCAGTTAGCAACCTTGTGGCTGGTACTAACTTTGCCTTTTAAAATAACCCATATGTCAAAATTAAATATTTTATTTTAGTTTTTAATTAGCAGTTTAGATAATCAGAAATACATTCTACATTTATAAAAAGTAATTTTTCCCTTTTAGATCACTCAGATTCCTGAAGGGAAAGAAAAATTCTACTGGAAATTCTACTCAATTGAACCCATTGGTAAAAGATTTCGTGCCGAGAGGCTATTCGGAATCTGAAGCAAGTTTTATTGAATATTCAAATAAATTTGAAATATGCGACCGCAACGAGAAGGCGGCTCATATCGCCGCTTGGAAGACGAGTTCGTTTTTTCACAGGTTCGGACAGTGGAAGAGCAAGTATTTAGGGTTGCAATATATTAGAGCGTTCCTGCCTTTGACGATATACATTTCACTCTTTCGCGTCTGTCCTCTCCTCTCACTGATATAATTTATTTTGTCCTAGAAGGTTGTTATATTCTCAGCGCTTTTTATTATTCTCCATTTAAACTGTTCTTTTCAGAACACAAGATGTCCCGTAAAGGGAAAACTTTGCGTTCTAATAAACTTAACATTGTTAACGTGCTTAATTTTTTTTTTTTTTAAATGAAGCAACATCTTTATCTCTTTCCATTCAGATTCAGAAAGCACAGGAGCATACATATGCTGCTACTGGCGTTCCTCTTTGAACTATCCAAAGAATTAAACGTCAGTCGAAATCTGCTCTTGATGGAAGGCTTTCAACTCTAGGAAAAAATCGCGGTCGCCCTGCAAAATGGAATGCAGTTTTGGATACTTTTCATTTATGCGTCGTTCGGAATACAGTAAAGGAATTTTACGCTAATAAAAAAGTCCCAACTATTTCATTATTGCCAGTTTTGCAAAGTAAGAAAAAATTTTCCTGGAAAAGAGAAACTAAGAAAAATCTTTCATCAAATTAGATTTAGTTGGAAACTATTCGAAAATAAAAAGGCAATTTCTGATCGAACGACCCAACATAATTTCTTTGATTTATTACGTGAGAGGAATAAAGATGCAAAGTTCCGAGGGTTGTTTATCAATACTACCTCATATGAAGTTACCATGTTGGAGAGTTTTTGCTAGCCCCAAGTTATAAAATCTACATCAGAGGTTCCAGCAACTAATAGCTCTTACAAAAGCAAATGAAAGGATTAGGAACGTGTTCACATCATACAAACTTCTTTGGATCTCTGAAATTCCTTCGTCACGCTCATGAAAAATTACAAAAATTAGGTGTTTTAATAATTTTATCTTTTAGCATGAGAAGTTTTGTTCTATTTTCTTAATTACGATTTAAGTAATAAAAATTAGTATTTAATATATTATCCTTTTCCTAAATGGGATTAGAATTTAATATCTGGATTCTCGGTATTTTGATAGAATCTGCTAGTAAACAGGATTTACGCAAACTTTCAAAAAATTGTCTACATTCTAGGCTGTGGTATTCGCGGGCATATCGCCGTTAATAATCATGTATTTAAGGTAATGAACAGGTACTTAGGAGAGAATTAGGGTACTCCGAGTTACATTTTGAAAGAAAATTCTATTTACTATTACTTAACCCTTTATGTACTGAATTATGAATTCATGAAAATTTTATCTGCTAAAGCATTTTTCGTGAATTGTTGAAACTACATTAGAAGATTTCCATAATCTTTTAATTTTAGAGGGATTTTAGAATGATCGAAGGATTCAGGAGGATTAAATTTGAATTTATAGCGATTAATTGCAATATTTATAACCCCATTCAAATATTTTATTTTAAATATTTTTAAAATATTTTTCTTAGTATTTTGTAGAATAAGGAAATGTACAAATATAATGTTCTTACAATAGAAATATTTCCGAATTTAAAATCCAAATGAGGAAAATTTATTGGAGAATACTTCTTAGCTTTCTATTCTTATTTTGGAAATTAAAAAAAATAGTTAGGAATTTTACCAGCTTTATGCTTAAGATTTTTAAAGATTGTCTGCGCTAGTGTTACCACCGAACGTATCAAGATCGCTAACCTGCGAGACGATGCCAACTATGGCCAACTCCATGGACTCCAAAACATCTGATGGTATCTCAGGTTGCTCTGTCTCAGCAAGTTCATTCTATATCGTAGCCATTCTTAGGAGTAAAAAAATTAGCAGTATGCAGCCTCCCTTCTTCAAAGGTAGATAGAAATAAAAAATCTGAAACGGCAGTGTAAACAATTACCAGAAGGTAGATTACCTCAAAACAAGCAATAAGAATGTCCACTGTATTGGACATAAGCCAGAGTACTTTTATCCTGAAAACTGAACAAAGAGTGGCCAACTCCAATTCTTAATAAAATCAGATTGTTTTTCAAATTTTTTTTTTAATTATATAAATAGCAGTATTTTCCTTTTCAAACAAATAAAAGTCTTTAGAGAATCACCAAAATATATTTTAAATGAAATATTCATCTTGTACGATTTTTTTTACTTATTGATGTATAAATGCAGATTTAGATAAAGTTCATGTTATAAATATAGTTTTGCATTATGTCAGTTTCATTATACATATTTAATTTTTTTCCTTAGGTCGGAAGAGCTGATGGAGCCATTCCCATCCCAGTACCTTCGATGCCGGTACCATATCCGGTAGTTATACCCTATCCTGCAAGATCTTTTTTAATGTTTAAATCGTGGAATTTAAAAATGGATAAAAAATTAGTCATAAGATAGCATATTAGAAAAACAATGAGTTATTTTTCAAAAATCTGTGTTACTCTGTATTTGCATAATTTCTTCGATTTTTATAGATTCGTTATAAATATAGTTTTGCATTATGTCAGTTTCATTATACATTTTATTTTTTTCCTTAGGTCGGAAGAGCTGATGGATCCATTCCCATCCCAGTACCTTCGATGCCGGTACCATATCCGGTAGTTATACCCTATCCTGCAAGATTTTTTTAATGTTTAAATCGTGGAATTTAAAAATAGATAAAAAATTAGTCATAAGATAGCATATTAGATTAACAATGAGTTATTTTTCAAAATCTGTTACTCTGTATTTGCATAATTTCTTCGATTTTTATAGATTAATTTATTGAAAAGTGTTGGATTGGATGTAAAATTTAAAGAATCTTTATCAGTTTTAATGAAAGGAATTTTTCCGAATTCTGATCGTATCCTGAAAACAATAAGTCTTTAAAAATGAATTTGATTTAATTGTAGTGAAATATAAATTTTAAATACAGTGAAATCTCCTGTAACAATCATTGAATTAACAATAACCTGTGAAGTACACTGTCCAAAAATTAAGAGGCAGTGGTCAGATGCTTTCACTTTTTACGCGGTTTGTCGAATATCTACTGAAAATTGACAAATTGTTCTTGAAATTAGAGGAAAAAAGTACATGTCTGATTTCAAGAACAGTAGAAACAATATACTGCAATTAAAAATTAATGTATTGAATATTTGAGATATGGGCATTTGTATTAAATAATTTGTAACTGCGCATGTGTGAACTATACCAAAGATTCATGTGTGCATCCTGCAGCCAGCGGATACGGACATTATATTCATATTTGACGTAAGTGACCCAGTCGATATGGATAACTGGGTTCGGTTTAAGCGGCTGAATAGACATTTTCACCAAGAACTACGATCAACAAGTCCTCATTCGACCATGTCAGCTATCCAACTTCTCCATGTCTCTGCCCTTATTCGTGAAATAATTCCAGTCCATGTTTCAAGCCCACTATAGAAAATTTAGTAATGAGATTTGAAAAATAATTTAAGCGAATTTTAGCAGAGCTTTTATTTCGCAGCATTTTCTCTGCATTCGAAGGAACGTGGTTGATATTTTAGCCCAATAGTTATACTGACTTCTTCAATAAAATTTATTCGGAATTCATAGCGATTTAAATTAGTTTCGATTGAGTTTTCTTGTTCTGTGGAGATAATGACATTCGTAAAAGGAATTCCGTTTCAAACGCAACAGAAAATAGTGTGCTCTATCCAATTTTGAAAATTTTAATGACATTTTTGCAATTTTATTGCATTACGTTGCGATTTTGGCATTCGGGGAAAAATACGATTAGAATGTCTTAGCCCAATATATAGTGTGATAAATTGTCCTCCGATTCTTAAATCCAAGGTTAATTTTTCTTTTGCGTTTTGCGGCGATGTAAATTCAATCAGTTTTAAATATTTTAGCCAAATATAATTAATGTTGTACACCATTCTACGCCGAAGTAAATGCTGCTGATAGAGCAGAGAAATTAAAAAATTATACTGAATAAATTAAGTTGCCATAAGATGAATGATAAAAATCAAGCACAGACTGCTGAAGAACCTCTATTGAAGAAAAGAGAAAGAAAATTAGGCTCCGAACGCATTAAGAACTGTTATTCAAGGGAAGAAATGAGTACGCATGAATTCACAGTATTGCATAAGTTGCACATTGCAAATAAATCACCATTTTATTTTAATTCAGTATACTGCCAATTCGTACATATTTTCAGTATTTAATTTCAATCATTTCGATATTTTAATTCAGTATATAGCCAGTATATTTCAGTTTATTTTCGTTAATTTTTTTATAATTGTTTAATTAATCACATTGTTTTTAACTAGAACCCTTGGCTACACGTTTCAGCGATTGACAAGCGTTTTAGGCACAAAGTAGAGGTTGCTTTTAGTTTTCATTTCACATCTGTATAGAAACATTAAATGAACTTTATAGTTATTAAATTCCTTTTGGCTATTCTATACGCTTTAAAATTTCACTTTATATAGATATTTAAAAAGGAAAAAGACCTATTTTAATAATGAATATTCTAATATTTACACCAGCTTAATAGTGTACATGAATTAGTACAGCATGTGTTCCATTCTGCTCATTGCATTATACTTATCAATTCTGTATAGTCATTCAGAGTATTGTTGTAATGTTTAAGTGCTCAGCCTCATTCACAACTCTCAGAAATTAAGTATTGCCCATTTGGTAAAGAATAAAAAATGCATGAATCTTTGACCTTTTAGTTTCAGTGGTTCATAGTCATCCCCATGTACTCGTATTTTGGGCATTGTGGTATTCTGGTTCGAATCCAGACTATACTTAGAATACCAAGAAATTCGCGAAAGTTTTTACTGCTGAGATAGCCAAAAAAGGACAAGATGCATCGAACCATGTTCGAAAGATATACCAAGGTAAAGTCGCAAACGTAAGTCAAAATTTAATAAAAAAGTGCAGAGGAACGCTTTTTTGTTAAATGGTTAATCATTGTATACACACAAAATCCGTCCAACTAAAAAAAATGCATAAATTTGTATCGTCAACCGGGATGACCCCACCCAGAAACGTGCAATAACATTTTTTGCAATAAAACTAATTTGTAATGCTGAATTCTGAAAAAAATTCAGGCAGTAGCTTAAACAAATTTAATTCAACATTTTAAATTGAGTTTGCCATGACTTCCGCTGTTTCGTTCACCTTTTTGCGCGTGATTTTATACGGGAAAAAAATGGATTGGAAGAGTTATACTTTATGCTGTATAAATAGTAAATCTTTCTTTGAACTAAATTAATACATAAATATTTATTTGTAATCACAACCGGCATTTTGAATACCAATTTGGGGACAGATTGTCTCGGGACGAAGTCACCACAATTTCAGTTTAAATTTCCTATAACATTATTGCAAACCTTTACAACAAATAAACGTTGCAATAGTATATTTTTGTACAGGTACGTATAAATAGCCTATAGGTTGTTGCAATTATAAAAATTATACCGACGAAACGCTACAGAAATTTTATGTTCTACAAGATGGATCAAGCCAAAGAACAGCCGCTGAAAAATATACAATTCCAATTAGTACATTAAAGAATAATCTGAAAAGGTGCATAAACAAATTAACCCTCCAAGACCATTTCCAATGGTAATGTTTCAGTGCCTAAAATAAGCGAATATTGATTTCTTAAAATTTCTTGCCATGCTTTAATTTATTTTACGTCTCACATGATTATCAGTTTTGAATAAAAATGTTCATTTTCATACCAAATTTTTTTTAATGACGAAATAATTTTGTTTTATCATATTGGGGTTGCATTCCTTTACAATGTATTCAATGCTTATTGATGATTAGTTCAGAGACAAAGTCACACCAAGCCAAGGTGACTGTTCCACTTTAAAAATACTAAATTAATTTTAAAATTTACAATTAATATCCTGAGACTAGAAAAAAGTATTGTTTAAAATCACAATTTCCATAATTTTTTAATCTAAAGACAAGGGGCAATAAACGAGTCATTCCGGTTGACGATTTCATAAAATTATACATTGCATATAATTTGTCATTTAGTATATTGCAATTTACAGTTTATATTTGAAACGTTCAAAAGAAAAAAGGCGTGGAACAAAACATCTGAAAAAGTTTAACAAAATAAATGTGACACATTTGAACACATGTACCTAAATGGCACCATTTTTAATTAGAGGATTTAGGCAGTTTTACACCGAATAATATTTCATACAGAAAAAATTAAATATAACATTTCACTATATAAAAAATACGAAGACTTTCTGAATTTATAAAAAGGGTTGACAGTCAATTTACGGGAATAGATCCGAAACTCTTATAAAATAGAAAAGAATGCTGTACCTTGAAAAAAATACATAGCCATTACAGTACAAGAAAAAAAGTTAAATATTGCATTATATATTTACAGCTAAAATGTATTAACTACAAGTACTGTAGACTCTTAATTCGAACTCCTTGACCATGTAAAAACTTAAAGATATTGTAATATCGAACTTGTCCAAACAGAATTTAAAAACAGAAGCAAAAATGAATAAATGTAATTTAGATTCAGTGATCTAAAATCAAAAAAGGCAAATTTCATGTAACTTTCCCGAATCCAAGTTCAGCTTCCAGCAAAAACAGACATAAGATGTTTCCAATTTCGTGCTACTGCACTTACGCCGCTATTTCCGGATATTTAGCAGATTCCATTTTTAAAATGTAAACAAGTTTATCAGGCTTTATAAATTTAGAGATATTGTAAATAAAATTATAAATTTAATTTTGGCGTAACTGGAACACTAACCTGATAAGTTGCATAGCATCTCTGGTTTCAATTGCATACCATTTGTTTTGGTGAAGAAAATTCGGCAATATCAAATGGAAAAAAAAATTATTTTTTTTATAGGGTACTCTGAACGAGAGTGGATAAAGCCTTGTTCATTCGGATTTGAGATTAATCCTTACTATGTAGACAATTTGAGGCCGTAACAAACCAATTCCTCGGATGAAACAAAGCAACAGACAGCACTAATCTCCTATAATTGTGAATGAAATGCAAAATAGCTCATTAACATTACTTACAAATCTCTCAATGTTTTTACAATCTTTTATTTACTATAAATTTATTCATGTATAATGATAAAGTTGTCAGGATTTCTCACTTCCTGGTAAACTAGAACTACATTAATTGTCCACACACGAATTTCCAATGACAACACGAGATTACTATATTATTTAGAATAAAATATTTTAATGATAAATTATGTATTTAATTTAAAATTTTCTTCCATTTGCCGGCTGAAAGAGAAAAATTAAAAGTGCTTTAGAAATCTAAATTATAAATCAAATTTGGAGATTAATCGATAGCCGCCAGTGAACCCAGACAGGTACTATATTTTTTGTTCATATGTCGTTAGTTATGAAAAGCAGGGAGTTTAGTTTCTGGAGCCCCCCCCCCCCCCCGTTATACTTTTGTTTATATCACATACAACCAATATGTATTTGGTAATTATTTTAGTAACCTTATTCCTATAAGTTTGCAACGTAAAATTTCACTCGTTCTTTCTCATTTATGTTAAAGCTTTTAAGATTTAAAGAAGTATTAATCTTTCAGCGGGTACGCTTAGGAAAATTCCTACAAAATTGCTATTTTCTTACAGATCTCAAATATGACACTAAAACTGTCTGAAGGTCCCCAATTCATTTCTTCCTTTCAGAATGGAACATTTCTTTCAATATGTCCAATACAGTATTGTGCGACTTTCATAAGATTTGCTTCACCCAGTTGCTCTTGTAAATAGGTTATTTAATGTTCAAATTTTTTATTCCTGGAATGCAATTGTTATGCATTATGCTGAGTTATTTGGTTTCCTCATGCAATAAAGTATAGTATATCTGCTGAAAGTAGAAACAGAATTCCCTAGATTTATATATTTGTTTTATTCTTGTTCGTATTTTTAAATTCATTGTATATATCTTGATTTTTGTATTATATTTAATACATGTATCTTATATTCTACTTATTTTTAGTACAGCACTACATGTGCACATTTGTGGAGCTACACATTAAATTTATACCGGTTACAGCACACCTTATTTTACGTAAAATGTCAATAAAACAGGTTTTACTTAAGGCAAATTACTTTTTTTCGTATCTTTCTATCATAAACTCATATTTTAAAAATTTGCACTCATGACCTAGATTGCTCAAGCATAATTTGTTTTCAGCCACCACTATATGAAGACATTACCGATGATGAAGAGCACACCGAAGTTTGAGATTTCTGATGACGACGAGACTCATGTAGATTCATAAAGAGGTATGTATTATGAGGTATGTATTTGTTTCTTGCCGATGAGACTTCAGATGACGAGACGTTACTCTTTTCGTATCTTTCTATCATTACCTCATAATATATTAAATTTGTACTTATGACCAAGATTGCTCAAGTATAATTTTTTTTCAGCCAGCACCTGCTGTATATGAAGACACTGCCGATAAGGACACCGATGTATATGCGATTTCAGATGACGAGACGTTACTTTTTTTCGTATTTTTCTATCATTACCTCATAATATATTAAATTTGCACTCATGACCTAGATTGCTCAAGTATAATTTTTTTTCAGCCAGCACCTGCTGTATATGAAGACACTGCCGATGACACCGATGTATATGAGATTTCAGATGACGAGACCGATGCAGTAGCACCTTTCACTCCATTAGCTGAAAATGTTAATTAAGGAGGATTTGTATTTCAGCCAATTTCCTTTTTCGATGTGGATGACTAATCCATACAGAGGTATGCATGACAAGGTGTTTATGTTTCTTTTTCTGTTAAGTATTAGACAACCAGTTTTCATAAACTGCATTTGTAAATCGCAAATTTAGTATAGTAGTAATTTTTTCTATAATTACATATTTATTTAGGTTTGGACGAAGAATTTCTATACATTGTGTATTTATAAATTATACAAATTTAATATAGTAGCGATTTCATTAAATATGTCATCGTTTGTTTTTGTTGTTTCGTTTCTTCTATAATTTAAATGCTTGCTAAGAATTAGACAAACGCTTTATATAAACTGTGCGTTTCTAAATGACAAATATAATATAGTAGCGATTTCATTAGTTTATAATTTAAATGTTTACTGGATTGGACAAATACTTGAACTGTGCATTTGTAAGTGACAAATTTAATATGAAAGTTGATCTCATTAATTATATGCAATTTATATAATATCAATATTGGTTAAGAATTAGACAAGGAGTTTCTTAAATTGTATTTATAAAAATTTAATATAGTAGCGATTTCATTAATTATACCAGGTTTTTATAACTTTAATGTTTATTTAAGATTATATATACAATTTCATTAAACTGCATTAAGCCACAGTAATATCTTTTATTAACATGATTTTATTAAATTATCAATTTTCCAAATTAAACTGAAATTTAGAATTACGATGCATTTCACTTATTCTTTACTAAAATAAATTAGTTAAAGAAAACAAAAATGCAAATATTAACAGAGCTCAGGATTTAAACGTGTTATGAAAACACTAGGTACTTTGAGAAATATTTTGTAATAATTTACTTATTTGTGTATATATATATATATATATATATATATATATATATATATATATATATATCCAATCCATCTGTAGACGATTTTAAGCCAGTTTTCCCATTAGCCGTTTACAAGTGATAAATCGTTAAATATTTTATGGTTACAACTGTATACTAGTTACATCAATAAAATTCACTAAACCAGGCTCGCTAAAAACATGCCAAGTGACTGAAACAATAAAATTTTAAACCTAAAAACTATATAAGATTTAAATATATACATATTTATAATCTTAATTTATCTAGTAATCTATTACAGTTGATAAATTTTGAAGTCCTAAATAGTTTAAATAATGCACTTCCTTTTTAGTTTTATTTTAAAAAGAGCCAAAATTTATAAAATTCATTAGTTCCCTTTCCCATCAACTGAAAATCGAAATAATGGATTTTTCATAATCGGGACCCCACGTCAAAGGGAAATTTTAATGAATTTTTTTATAACATGAAATGCACTCATGATTTTTAAAGTTAACATTGAATGCTTATATATTTTTAAAAGTTAAAAACTATTTTTAGTTTTATGGTCATGATCCACCAAGATTCTGAATGCCTCACATGCGGACACAGTAATATTGTACATTTATTTATGCAATTTTAATTAACCTCCACTTTATAACACTTTATTTCATTTTGTTTTAGTCTTAACTGCTGGTGAATTGAAAAGTAATGTTGCTGTATGTAAAAATATTATCACTGTTCAAGTTTCTATAACTAAAAAAAAAAAAGGGATTTAAAGAAAAATTAATAAACTGTTTTTGCAGGGCTATATTTGCATCATTGCCCTCCGTATCACATCTACTAAAACATGCGAAAGGATTACCTAGATAAGCCCCTAACCTCTTGCTAGACAAGTACCCACCCACCCATAGTTTCATACCAAAAGACTCCTTTAGTAACTTTCTTCAGTCAACTAAATAAACAGAGATTTCTAGGTTTTTATTTTCAAATTTATAATGGCAGCTTAACATCAAAAGGAAAGAGTGAAACAGGGTTCCAACCACTAGGGAAACATTGTTTTGGCCGTAAAATTTCAGAAAAAATAATTTAACCTGAATTCTGGAAACTGTCCATTTATTCGGAAATTTTTTCAATCTGTATTTAAAGTTCACGTTAGCCAGCGATCAATGTTATTCAGCATGCTTCACCATTTGTTTATATGCAAAATATTTCTGAAAAAATACTACGGTTCCCACCCTTTCTCCACTTTGTGAAAAAGGGAGTATAAACTGGAAAAACAGCATTCAAATAATTTTGAAAAGCTCGAAACACTGGCTCTGATCTATTTCTGCTTTTTATAAACATTTAACTTCATATGATGAGTACGTGATAAAGAATACAGATGCTAAGTTCTGAGAGTTGCTTATCAATACCACCTCATACGAAGTTACCATGTTGGTGAGTTTTTGCTAGCCTCAAGTTATAAAATCTAGATCGGAAGGTTCTAGCAACTAATAGCTCTTTGAAAAGCAAATAAAGGATTTAGAATTAGGAACGTGTTCACATCATGCAAACTTCTTTGAATCTCAAATTCCTTTATCACGCTGATGAAAAAGCATTACAAAAATTTAGATGGTTTTAATTTAATCATTTTAGAATGAGAAGTTGTTCTATTTTCTTTAGTGGCCACTTTTTTCAGTTAGCCTTGTGGCTGGCACTAATTTTGCCTTTTAAAATAACCTATATGTCAAAATTAAATATTTAATTTTTAATTAGCAGTTTAGATATCAGAAATACCAGTATTACATTTAAAAAAAGGTAAATTTTTTCCCTTTTAGATCACTCAGATTCCTCAAGGGAATGAAAAATTCTACTGGAAATTACACTCAATTGAACCCATTGGCAAAAGATTTCGTGCCGAGAGGCTATTCGGAATCTGAAGCAAGTTTTATTAAATATTCAAATAAATTTGAAATAATATGCAACCGCAACGAGAAGTCGGCTTAGATAGCCGCTTGGAAGAAGAGTTCATTTTCTCACAGGTTCGAACAGTGGAAGACCAAGTATTTAGGGTTGTAATATATTCGAGCGTTCCTGCCTTTGGCGATATACATTTCGCATCTGTCCTCTCCTCTCACTGATATAATTTATTTTGTCCTAGAAGGTTGTTATATTCTCAACGCTCTTTATTATTATTCTCTATTTAAACTGTTCTTTTCAGAACACCACAATATGTCTCGTAAAGGGAAACTTTGCGTTCTGATAAACGCAACATTAATGATGAGCTTAATTTTTTTGAAAATGAAGCAACATCTTGATCTCTTTCCATTCAGATTCAGAAAGCACAGGAACGTACGCATGCTGCTACTGACGTTCCTCTTCGAACTATCCAAAGAATTAAACGAGAGTCGAAATCTGCTCCTGGTGGAAGGCTTTCAACTCCAGGAAAAAGTCGCAGTCACCCTGCAGAACGGAATGCAGTTTTGGATACTTTTGATTTATGCGTCGTTCGGAATGCAGTAAAAGAATTTTACTCTAAAGTTCCAACTCTTTCATTGTTGCTAGTTTTGCAAAGTAAGATAAATTCCTGGGAAAGAGAAACCAAGAAAAATCTTGCCTCAAATTGGATTTTGTTGGAAACAATGCCAAAATAAAAGGAAACTTCTGATCGAACGACCCGACATAATTTCTTGGATTTATTACGCGATAGAGGAATAAAGATGCAAAGTTCCGAAGGTTGTTTATCAATACCACCTCATACGAAGTTACCATGTTGGAGAGTTTTTGCTAGCCTCAAGTTACAAAATCTAGATCAGAGGTTCTAGCAACGAATAGCTCTTTCAAAAGCAAATGAAAGGATTTAGGATTAGGATCGTGTTCACACCATACTAACTTCTTTGGATCTCCGATATTCTTTTATCACGCAAATGAAAAATTACAAAAATTAGATGTTTTAATTTCATCATTTTAGCATAAGAAGTTTTGTTCCGTTTTCTTAAAGACTTAAGTAATAATTGGTACCTAATATATTATGCTTTTCCTAAATGTGGTTAGAACTTTAAATATCTAGATTCTCGGTATTTTGATAGAATCTGCTAGTAAATAGAATTTACGTAAGATTTCTAAAAACTGTCTGCATTCTAGGCTGTGGTATTGGCGGGAATATTGCTGTTAATCATGTATTTGTGGTAATCAACAGGTACTTAGGAGGTAGGGTACTCTCAGTTAAATTTTAAAAGACATTTCTATTTCTTACGGACTAATTACTTAATTTTCTATTACTTAAAGCCATCAAAAGTCAGGCAAACCAGGATTGGCCGAGTAATTTATATTGTATAAATATTTGATTGTATGCCACTAGAAGAATTACCTTTATCTAAAACTACAGAATTTAGAAGTAGCAATTAAGGTACTTTTTAAAGCTAATATGTCCCAATTCATGAAGATTGAAAATGTAGTGAAAAATGAACACAATGTATTTTAATAAAAATTACTTTGTTCATTGCTTTTATCACAAGATCTTTCAATATATACAGGTATGCATTAACAGTTTTGCTGTCGGTAAATTAGTAGTGTTTTTATCTGTATTCTTCCACCTCCCCATTCCCAAATAGTTTTCTATATTTAGATTAAAACATCGTAATATTTATACATCTTTCACTTATTGCACAAAATGTATTGGTTAAAATATATTTGCGGTATAAATTTTAAGTTGCCCAATTATACCTAAAATTCATTGAACTGGCATGTCATGGCAAATGCTTAAGGAATGCTATTATAGGTATACTTCATTTTAATCACCATTAAATATAAAAACCATTAAATTTCAGAAACAAATGCTGAATCATTTTCAAGTGGATTTTAGCTTTTTTTCATCTAAATTTTTCAATTGTAAAGCTCAGCAGATAAAGTTTTAAAAATATATTAAACTATTCCACCCCATCACATTTTTCGTTTCTTACTTTCCTGTAAGAATAAATCGGTAACCTAAATCTCCCATTCTCGATTTGCCCGCCCCCTAGCGTACAAAAATTACATTTAACTCCTTTATTTTTTGTAAAATGATCTTAAAATATAGTTATCGGAATTCACTCTTTTCCCGATATTTCCATTTGATACCCCAGAAAAGTGAGATTTAAGTGGGTGGGGGGGGGGAGGGCAATTTTTTTCCGAACTGTTGTTTTTACCCCTGCTTATAGAAGAAAACAATCGCAGACATTCAAAAACCTAAAAGAGAAAATGTGGCGGAATTGCGTTAAGATAATCGACAACATTGGATTGATTGGCCCCTACATAATTAACAAAAGAATTAGAAGTCATTCCAAGAAACATAACAAAGTCCAGCCAAAGTAACACGGAAGGAAAAAATGTTTTAGAAATTGTTGAAATTAGATCTAAATATTTTCTTATGTTTTTATTACGTTTCTCTTTTTACGCTTACTTTTATACAGGAGCGTTATCTACGTTTTGCTTGAAGTGGGTAAATCTAGATTTTTTTTTATCTACTTGAAATACATATTTTCAAAAGAAAATATTTTTGCTGTTTTAATTAGTTAACATCCATTGGTGAAAGTATATTTGAGAAAACAAATGGGAAATACTAGTAAGTAAAAACATAAGAAACAGAAAAAGGGGGTGGGGAGACTCCCCTAAATGATGCCACTGCCATTGCTTTCTCGATTTTATTTTCCCTTTAATATTTTCATTTATTATTGTAATCTAGATTTGAAAGAGCACAAATTTTTAATATACTAATTAGTTCATGCATTTGTTTCTCAAACAGTAAACCGTTTTATACGCTTATTGGTTTTAAATACCAATTAATTCATAGTTCCATGTAAAGCGACAATATAAAACCGTAAACATAAATACAAAATGGCCACCCAACGATTTCACGAAGCAAATAACCATAGAACATCAATAGTGTAATGAAGGAAGACCTATAAATGAATCTGAAATTAAATGTTACAACTATTAGAAAAATATTAGGCAATGTTGTTGAAATTTTATATTTTGTGCTTTCATCAATTACTTCAGTTAAGGTTCTTGATGTTTAGCTCTAATGCAGAGATGGGCAGCGAAGCTTTTCAAAGCCCCATGTATCATGCATCTCAGTTTTAAAGTGAATTTTGAGGGAAAAAACAGCGGTACATTAAAAGTATGATACAGTTGAATTTGTTTAACGAATGTCATGGTTCTTAAATTTTTTATAGAGATTTCATTAAATGGAAATTTAACATTTTATGTTTTCAAAAATTAAATTTTAGTCTAACTCCGTTTACTACCACTTTTCAAAGTGGTAATTATCGAGAGAAACCACGAGCAAGTAATGGGTAAATTTGAAACTACAAAAATCAGCAAGAATAATTTATATGCGTGAAAATACTACTCTGTTCACTAGCAGAGAATATTTAAACTGAGCACATGACCGTCATTATTACATACAGTAGATAAATTTTGAACAAGTCATTTTGAAGGTCATATTAAAAATCCTATCACATTTAAGCTATTAGTTTCTTACTACATTAGTTTATTTGAAATTAAAGTATTTGTTTTATATAGAAATTATAAAATGGATTTACAACTGCATTGTTTTAAATAAAAATATATTTTAAAAAATTACTTTAGCTCTTAGAATTGGTAAGTCGAATCTAGATAAATTGTGAGCAAGAGTTTGCTGCAGCCAAAACGTCCGAATAAATTCTCTATTGTTGCAATATTATAGTATAACTTATCTTTGTAATTTTATCAGTATGATCACTATTTCATTTTACAAAATGAAACGATCGTTTTAGTAAAGATCTTTACACATCCTTGCAAACTGAGTGTAGCAAGTCTGATAAGTTACAAAAACCCGTATACAAATGAATGGGTAATCTTGTTATTGAAGACAGCGAAATTACTATTTTACCCGGACTTCCGGAAAATACGGGAGTTGGTTTTATAGCTGTAAAAAACTTTACATTTTACATACAATAAATTGGATAGAAAAATTCTGAAAGCTTTAAAATCAAAATAATGGGTTCAAACTCCGAATTGGATAACTCGACATTCTTTTATTCTACTTTAAAAACAGGGGGCGGATGAACTCTTTATATTCAAGTTCGAATTAGAGTCTACAGTATTACAATGTTTCAATACCAAGAAAAAAAAATTGTTTACATAGCATATTTGAACTACAGGTTACATGAATTTAACAAACAGTAAAATATTTAAATAATTTCACAATTTTAATGGAGTGTATTAACCCTTAACTGCTGTTAGTGGTCTGACAGACAGCTGCTTTTTACAATTTAACTAGAGATACTAGTGAAATAAGTTTGGAACCCTAGTAGTATCGTTAGAGATTTAGATTAATTATAAGTCCTGTACAATACGTTTCAGTAGTAAACCGTATGTTACGAGTTCATTGAGTCTTTCATACTTACTCAAGAAGTCTCAGAGACCGCTCACAGTATCTATGCGACATCTTTGTCACAGCAGTTAAGGGTCAATTTATTTACAGATTTCATAACAATGTCTAGATAAGCAGCTCCCAACCTTGTGCTTCAACGTCTTAAGGGCAGTTTTTCATAGATGTAAAAAGGTATTAAAGAAGTGTACTTTCGTTTAAATATTAAAAATTGCATCAGTTAAAATTTTCAAATGGGGGCAGTTTTGCCAATCTTTCTTTCAAAATCTTAATATTGAGAAAGTTTTTCGAATGATATGCAGATCCAAATTGTGTAGGCCTGTAAGGTGGGTTATCCTTTTAGGAGCTGAAATAGTTTGTCAATTAAACCAAATCATACTGAAAATATAGTTCAATTGTGCAACTGGTAAATTTTGAATTGGGTAGAGAATTTGATCTGTAAATTAATAAGATTTATTTTACAATATTTATTTTGGTGAACAGTCTTAATGCAACTAAATTCTGGTAGCTGGAATATCTGTATTAAAAAGTATATCCAGCTGACCAATTAGGAAGATCAAGCTCAAATTTCCAACGAGACCGAGTTTTATAAAATTGGCAAGATAGGTTAATTTAACTTTGAAGTGGAACTGGGAATAAATTTCTAAATAAGATATTTATGATATTGCAAAGAAACTGAAAATCCTTCGAGGTTGATCAAGGATAATTTTCTGTACTTGTGTTATGAAATCGTAAGTTATCCGACCAAAGGAATGAGAAAAATTCATTCAAACTGCAGAAACAAATATTAATTACCTCCCTAAGTGTTTAAGAGAAAAGCAATTAAAAATAAGGATCGTATTTCAAACTAGTGTACATGCACCGGGTCAGATGTTTCTATCAAGGGGTTATCTGAATAATTCTATTCAAATTTTTCATTTGAACTAACTTTTAACAAGATTGAGAAATACTACAGATTTCTTTGTGCAAAAGACAAATCTCTAATATACTTTTGGATAACAGGAAAACGTACAAGTTAGAAAGAATAAACTCAATTATTGTAGGGAGAAAAGATAATACTAGAACGAGCATGACACTAGTACAATGCGTAGAAAGTCTTCCTGAAACGTAATGTCTCATTGACGGTCTAGAAATAGTAATTGCAGAAGATTTAGTATCCAAGAGTGTAACTGGATTGAAGTTGTCCAATGTAGACATACTACAATCTTTCTTCATGTCGTACATACACAAAAATACATTGAATAGAAAATGACTGGTCTGTTACTTTGCGAAATATTTAAATTACTAAATTAACTCCTTGGCGCGAAATATCAGAAGCGTTTATTTTTATTCGGATTATTAAGATTGAAAGAAAGCCCATAATGGAAACAAGACTTAATCTTCTTGAAAAAGACTGCGCCATTGGGTCATTCTCAAATAAGTGATAAGATATTCCAACATAACTTATACCTTTACCACCAAAAGAAAAAAATATCTAGTAAGGTATGTGTGGAAAATTCCATAGATTGAAAACTAAATGACTGGTCATGTAAAAGCTCCAGTCTTCCTTTAACTCCTCTTGCAGGATATTCCGTGCCAAAGGGTCATTTTAATTGAATAGAAGTTTAGCTATAACATAAAAAAGGAGGAATTTACATTTATTCATGTTAATAATGGATTAATCCAGTGCAAACTTACTCCTTAGCACTAAATCCTTTGCTAGCATGTTTAAGAGAATGGAAGTTTAAATATCCTAAGTTTTTCTTCACGCCGTTAATAGTGAAAAACACTCTTAATAAAAGAGGCTGGACAGTTTAAAGCCCTTGCAAAACTTGTTCCAAGGGAATGTGTTTTTAATTCGACAGAAGTGTAGATATCAAAATAGGTGCATTTAAATTTCCTCTAAGCATTCCATAAAATAGTTCAGGCCCTTTTATGTCAGTTTTATGTTCATATCCATTCCAAATTATCGTGCGGATTGTGACCATACCGGATGAAACAGTTTGAAATATTAAAACCCAAATTTTATAAGTTTTTAATTTTACATTTATTAAGTTGGAGAAATGGCTTAAATATATTAAAAAGAGGTTTGTATATTCAATAAGGATTTTAAAAAATTATGGAGAACTTTAAACCACACCACTTTATTGGCGGTGGAAACAATTTAAAAAGTACGAGACCCCTTAAGAGTCTTAAAACCCGAACTGCTAACAGAAATAAAGAAATCCTAAACCCTTTGCCAAAAGATTGTATTAAGTGTTTATTCCCAGGTAAAATTGGATAATTTAATATATTTTCTTCACCATAAACATTATGAACACCAAGTAGTTATGTTTTCAATAGGAGGAATTTTCTACACAAATTAACCGGCCTAGCATAACCTCCCTGTGCACTATTTCGTACCACGGGGTTAGAGGAAGTCTTATTGGATATTCAAATAAAATTTTCACATAAAATTTTCAGCACTTTTGATAAATTGTGCAATTCATGCCTTTTTGACATAGATTGGACAAAAATGTGTCGCAAAAGTCTTAAAATACTGGAAAGTATACAGCTGCAGAATTGTCTAGATACAAATTTATGGGCAAGAATTGACTTCAGACAAATCTCCCATTTGTTAAACCTTATCCAGATGCCCCGACAAAAGTATTCAAATCCGAGAATTAGAAAACAAGGAGGAAAAAAATCCTATGGTAATGAAACTAGTTTAAATCAACATTTAAGAGAACGTACAGAGACTCGAAATACCATTTTCGGAAATAACTGTAGGGATTAAAAAACTTAGTTTCCATGGATGGCAATGAAGTTTAATTTACGCTCAGCCAAAAGAGTAAATATTTAGTTAAATACTAGATTCATAATGTTTAAAGAGCAAAGAATTAAGGGCATTGCACAAGGAATTGCCCAACGAAATGCACGAGTTGAAGAGACCTAGTTTATTCTAATCATAATTAACAAAACCAAACTGGAAACCCTATGAATGGGCGAAAAAAAAAATTCTGCTAAATAAGCAGCATAGATAGAACAGTTTCAAAAACTATCAATAGAAAAGACTCCCAAATAGAATTTATATACCACTCGGGAAATTCTCTTCCAAGGAATATTTCAGAATTTCAAATTAGCGAACTTAAAGTAATTATATCGCATAATAGAAAATAAAATATAGTATAAATGCAAATTAGTCGAAAATCCTACTTATCTGAGCATAGTGAAGTTTTCATGAGCGGTGCATTAGACTTCTTGTTCATATCATTGAAAATTGAAATTTAAGTCCGTTTGTATATTTACTTCTGCCAGACAACCCAAAAAAAAATTGCTTGAAACGTTTAAGATTACTAAACAAATGCCACAAGTTTCCAAACCAAGTACAGTTGCAGACTTTGAAATTGCAATCTTAAAAATGATAAGCCTGATTTTTAAAGATAGCAGGCTATCGATTCCAACTTGTTGAGGAATGGTTGAAAAAACAAGAATGACAGTGCACACATCAGAACAGCTGGGTCATTGAGCCTGCAGTGACGTCTACTCTTATCAGTGTTATTTGGAACTTAAACAATGAAGCGTATTGAATAAATTGCACTTCCCATAATATGTTCAATAGAATCAACTTCTATAGTCTGTGTAAATTGTCGAAAGGACACCTTCGAACGAACTTCAGACATCTGTACGTGGTAAATGCTGATGACCGATTAATGGTTTAACAAACTGCGTAAATTCTATTGTTGACCGGCCAAATTAGTCTAACTTTACTTATTGAAAATATGCAAATTTAAGCCCGTTCATAAAATTAAGCTTTTGTTGAGATTTATAGGTGCGTTAAATTATTTTATCCACTTTAATTAGTTGAAATGCTGTCAGTTTAATTTCAAGTGTTCATTAGATACAAATGTTGCAGCTGTGCAAACTTATTTTAAATATATTTGAACTTTTCATTTCAGTTGTCCCAATAAGCCCTTCCATTGCCGGTGACTAATAGCGGAGCGGGAAGGGCATTCTTTTACAAGATTGCTCGTAAGATATGTCTGAATATATTAAACTACATTTATATGAACATTTTAAAATTAACTGTAGCAATATAAATTCTGTATATCTACCTAGTATCAGCAGCTATATTATAAAAAAAGGGGGAGGTGGACTTGTTTAAAATTTTATTACCTATGAAAAATGGGCACGAGGCAGTAGCCTTTTACAAGATCATTCGCAAAATATCTGAAAAGAAATATTTAAACGAACAAAACCAACAAAAATTAATAGTGGTAATATAAATACGGTATATACAGGATTATACGAAATATATTCACTATATTTGCTCCGATATCCAGCATTAGCAGCTGCTTTTTGAAACATTAAGATAAGTAATGGACTTCTGTTTAAAATGATTTTTAGTCATGATTAGCCTATAATAAAGAGGGAAGGGATAAAGAGGATCTTTGATTAAATCTTAAAGATATTGCTTCATAAAATACCTCAAAAATCTCCAAATTAGAGACTTGTCAAGATTCTAGTTGCCCTTGTTTCTATATAAACAATAGCTTTATAGGTCACTGTATGCATCACTTCATTAATGAATGACTTTCAGCTAAATTTGAGATTATATGAAATTATATTTTAAATTTTATAAGCAAACAAATTCCAGACTACACTAGGGAAATTCTATGCTAGTAAATTAGTGTTATGCCAGGCATCTTAAAAAATACCTCGACAATGCAGACTGAGAAAACATAAATATATATAAATTGATAATTTTCAAATCCCTTTAATCTTATTTTATAAATCTTCAGATTTATAAAATGCTTCAATAAGCATATGAGAAAACATTCCTGTAGAGATAACCCTGATAAAAGAATTTTCAGATAAACCGTGTATATTGTTTTCAGCTATCTAACGTTAATGTATTATAGGATACCATCATAAATATATTTTATTGGTGAAAGTAGCGATGTAGGAATGAGGTGTGTCGTAAAATTATAAGCCTTAATAGGTATGTTGCCATCAAACTATTTCAAGTAAATGTAAGGAAAACCATATAGAAATGTTAGAATAATGTAGTTTTTTTTTTTTTAAATGGAGACTACACTGGTATTGCTTTTTTAAATGTTTGTATTTTACATAAATTATGGATCTTTATATTGGTCTTTGAAAGTACTTTATTATTTTATAGGTTTAAGAATTTTTAGAATAGTTGGAGATACAGGCTCTAACCACCTGGAAAAAGGGGAAATTTATGGACTTATGAAATTTTAGAAGATTTGAAAATAATTAGCATTATAAATTTAGGGGAAATCGCAGAAATGTTAGACAAATGCAGAAAAATTCAACTTTATGCCGAGCTCCCAGATATTGCTTTTTAAATGTACATATATTTTGCATAAATTATGCATGAAAGGATTCTTTGCATTGTCTTAGTAAGCGATCTCTTTATAAGATATTAAGAAAGAATATTCTTCCTCTACACCAGAAATACACTCTGCTTCCATGGACTTGGGCTACTTGCACTCATGTATCAAATAAAATTTAAAAAATAAGAGGTAGTCAAGGCCTTAAAAATGGTAGACAAACAGAATTTCTACATTTTATGCTCAAGACTTATTTTATCAGAAGGAAAGACAAATTATTTGACAGGGTTCCCAATATCCTTAGAAGTCCTTATTTGTCATTTCCAAGGCCATTTCTACTTGTGTTTCATCAAGTTTAAAAATTTGAAAATTGACGGAAGGCATACCTGCAAACTTTTACACTTCAGGGAGACATTCATGATCCTATGCCGTTCAGATTTTATTCAAATAAGATTGAAAAAATTTTGAAGAATGGTCCAACATCAAGACGGCCGAGTCGTTGCAATCTGTAGGTTTCCAGGCAAGGAGAGCACCAGGACAGCTGATATTAGGTTTCCTCACATGCACACAGTATTATAAAACACATTGTGACGGTTACTTATGCTTTAACTATAAGAATCAGGATATAAAATTTAAAATGAGTTCTAGAAACAGTTTCCTCAAGAAATCCCAAATTTTATAAAATGTTAAATCTTTTGGCTTTTCATTTTGGTCGGTACAACGTAATCATTTTATTTTCAATACGAAACTAAGGTTTCCGAAGGCTGAAATATTATAGTTCTTATCTTCAAATACCAGGACAGTTGACACCCAGGAGGTTGTCTCTCCTCCAAAATGACATTATAAATAGAAAGTTACCTACGTTCCAGTGGCGCAGCCAGAATTCAGTTCTAGGGGGGGTTTTGAGTTTCTGATAAAAGTGGTCGCCGGTTATATGAATCACCGGTTAATGGAATCATTCTTTTAAATGAATGAAATCATAATGCTTATCTGTGCAATTACGTTGGTTACGGCTCATTTAAACAGCGTTTACAATATTAGAGTGACAAACTATAAAATGCACGAATGAAATAACACAAAAATTGATTAGATTTATAAAGTGTTTAAAAATGATGAGGAGCAAACTTTAAGATGGAAGAGCACAGTACAGAAAATAATTTTTACATAGAAAATAACAGATTTGCAATCCATTTGTTCAATCAAAAATCCACAAGGTTTCATGAGAATCACGAATTCTTATTCCTAAATTTAATAATAAAGAAGCAATTTTGAGAAAATTTTCAATAGACTTACTTACCTTGCTTTTTGCCAAATGTGACAACTCAATTAAGGTAATCGATGTTTTGGAATGTAGTTAATATTAAACACGGTATTGTAGACTAAATTACTGTGCCCTTACAGTACTTTACATGACATCGAATTTCGCATTATCTAATGTAAATCTGATGAAAATTGTTAAAATATATTTATTATTGTTAAAGTTCTCTAAAAATATCCGAGTTTGAATTGTAGTCGTATCTATACTAATATTATAAAACAGCAACATTTGTTATTTTTGCAGGGGTTAATTCTGGAACTACAGAACAGATTTAAAAAGAAATTGGTCATATGCGAGTTTTATTCGCGTACAAAGGGTTCAACACAAAATATCAGAACTGTTCAAAGACAATATTCTCACATGACATAGTCACATACCTAAAACAATATTACATGCCAGAATTTAATTTTATTGGTATTGGAATGAAAAACAATGAATATATCTCCCTCTAAAACAAATACCTTGTACAAAGTTTAAATTTGGCAGAGAAATCACACTTCGAAAGAAGTCGCTGAGTTTCACACGAAAAGTTACTTGTCAAGCATATTTGTCGTAATAGTAGACAATTTTAAAGCATTTCTAAAAGTATGCTGAACAACGCGAAACTTTCAGATTCATTTTGAAAAATGAAAACCTATCGAGGTATGATAATTCAAGTGATTTGTTAACGAAAAGATTTTTCATTATAAATTAATTATATATTGAAATATAAGCGATTGTTGTCTCAAAATTACTTACTCTTAATGTCTTAGAATTATTCTATGAATTATTTTTCAATATTTTCCCTCAATTGAATTCAGTTGGTATGAAAAATGTTGACTATCATGATTCGTCTTACCTAAAGCAAAGATCTTGTTACAAAGTTTAATCTTAGCATTGTGTCAAGTGCGCTTCAAAAGTAGGTCGCAAAGTAGCAACACAGTTTTGATCCGTGCCGTTGTTTTCTAGATGGGTTTTAATTAATATCTCAGCTATTTACAGACATATTTTTTCGAAAATCATTACCAACAATCCTTAGATGATTCTGCGTCGATAACCCTTAACTCCCCGCTGAGCGCCAGAAGAATAAGACACATGAGTGATCTTTTAATTGTTCCGTTTTTACTTTTTAAGTATGGAACTTTAATAATGGTGTCAAAATTCTGTTAACCATCTCCTCTCTAACATAGGCTATATTTTATACAACAATTTCCAAACACTTTTTTTCGGTACATCACGTTCCAAATGTGTGCAAGAACAAAAAAAAAAAAAATTCTAAAATTGCACTTTCTATAATACTGTTGATTCTAGAAATTTGGACTAGCGGTTACTTTAAAAAGATGTAAATGCTCACTAAAAATGGTTTCTATAAAATTCGAAATTTAAAAAGGGAAAAGGAGCAGGAAACGTTCTAAATTACAATTTATTTGTACAATTAGGGCTAGAAACATGAAATTTGGCATGGTTGTTACTTTAGAGACTTATATACTAGCCAAGAACAGTTTGCAGTAGCAGAAAAAAAAAAGTTCAAAAATTGAGATTTATGTGATACAGTTGGTATAGAAGCTTGGAATTTGGCATGGTGGTAACTTTTGGGATGTAAATGCTGTCTAAGAACGATTTCTAAAGAAATTCTAAATTTATAAGGATGAAATGACCGGAAAACGGTCTGAAAATGATCTAAAAACATTTAATTAGGAATTCTTTGTGCTAGATATGTGAAATTTGGCACGGCTGTTACTCTAGAAATGAAAATGATCATCCAGAACAGTTTTCTAAAAATTCGAAATGTAAAAGGATCAAAAACAAAAAAGTTCTAAAATTGCGATTTGTGTGATACAGTTGGTATAAATGCTTGTTTTTTGACATAGTGATTACTTTTCAGATATACATACTCGTTTAAAACGGTTTTTAAAAATTCGAAATTTAAAAATGTGAAATGAGCAAAAAACGTTCTAAATCATAATATAATTAGAACTTTTAGGGCTAGAGTCTTTTTTATGGATGTAACTTTTTTTATGGATGTAATTTTATATGGATGTAACTTAAACGTAAATGCTCGCCCATAATTTATTTTTTTAATTCGAAATTTGAAAGATTGCAAGAGTAAGAAGCATCCTAAAATTGCGATTTATGTGATACAATTGGTATGGAAACTTTGAATTTTGCATGATGATTACTTTCATGTAGTAAATGCTTCCTTAGAACATTTTTTTAAGGGTCAAAGCCTGCACTGAATATTTGGCCACTACAGGACTGAAACTTCTTGAAAACCCTCCTTACAGTCCAGATCTTTCCCCCCTGTGACTTCGTACTGTTCTCGTATGTGAAAATGAAGCTGAAAGAGATTCGGTTTTTTAGTGATGAGGCACTTTTGAGGACGTGGGACAACGAGTGTGCCTTACTTCCTAGTGAAACTTGGCAGAGCTGGTTTAAGGACTGGTTTCGGAGGATGAGAACTGTATTGCTTGTATCGGAAATTACTTTGAAAAAGTTTGATAAATAAATCCATATTGCAAAACTTTCCTAGTACCCTTTGTATATGACCCCTCTTTTACTATAAGACGTCTCGAGGTGGGCAAAATACATCGAAAAACCATTTTAGATACAAAATACATTGGTTTTAGGGTCTAAAATACAAAATACTTTTCAAAATTTCAAATGTCAAAATACAATATATGTATTTTTTAAATACATCCAAAATACATTAATTATAATTTTAATTATCTTGCACTACGCAAAAATGTTTTAATGCAATGCCATGTTATACATTTTTACCTACTGTATATGGACATGTCCGTAACCAAAAAAAGAGGTCTGCACGGGCCGAAATTTCCAGATCCGAACCCGTAGAAAAAAATTTGGGACCCGACCCGGTATAAAAATTAAAAGTTCGGCCCGAGGCCCGGCCGTGTCCGTACAAAAAATTCACCCGGTATAAAAGCTAAAAGTTCGGTCCGAGTCTGGACCAGCTCATACAAAAAATTTATTGGCCAGGTTTAAATGCTAAAATTTTGGTTCGAGCCTAGCCCTACAAAAACTTAATTGGCCCGAGTGAATTTGTGACATTTTTTTTTATTTTAGGTATTTTTCATGTTTATATTCTTCATCTTTTAAAAAGCGCCCAGAGCTGCGAAGTAGAGGCACACCCGATCCAAAATACTGGCCCTCCCTAGATTTATTTCTGCCTGTGCCCATGTAAACTATGTTTATTTTTTTTTTACGATTCTCTATTTGTACGCAAATGTCTGAGTTATTAATGTCATTAAACCATATTCCATGGCTTAGAGACTTATAAATCTGAAAAATTGGATACAGAAAAATCTTCTAAGACGAAAATCACGTAGGAGCTAAAAAAATCAATTATAGACAAGTTCCCATCTTAGCTGGTACATTACCTGTTCTAAATGCATTATATTCTTTTCACACGTATTATTATATTCATTTTGTATGAATTAACACACTTTTCCGTTTAAGACAGGATTCCATCATAGACAGATTTCTTTTCACATGCTTTCGTGCACTTTAATTTTATTGCCCAGAAATATACGAGTATGTGCTATTCTTCAAAAAGTATAAATTTAAATTTTTAATTGTAGAATAACAACGATTTAAAAATATATGCATTTTTTGCAAAGAATGTTAAACCAGATCAAATTTTACTGATATCTGCACGGGCCAGGCCAATGACTTTTTACGATCTGGGTCGAGACCGGGCCTTAAAATTTCTTCCCGTCTAGACCTCTAGGAAGAATCTCCAGGTCCGGCTGGGTCCGAAAAAAAATTAATCTGCCACTGCCCGGCCTGAGACTGCAGGAAAAAATAAAGCCCACGCCCGGTTTGGTCATAAAAGAGTGATGACCAGACTCAGTTGATTTCGACCTGAAAATAGTGTCTTGCACTAACTCATCAAAAAATATTTTGACATATTTCGAGTATGCTTATGTATATCGCGTAGCGTGATGTATCATAAATAATTAATTTCCGTTCATTAGGAGTTCTTGGGTATGTATTATCAATCTTTTCACGCGTCTATGCAACAGATAATTGCATTACACTGCTAACATAGTTTAAAAATGCAATACTCAGGAAAAGTCTGAACGATCCCACTTGTTTATAACACGACAATTTTTTTTTTCGCATAGCAACATTAAGAATTAAAAGCATTAGCAAAACCATTCAGCAAAAATGTTTCAGCCAAAGATAAAAATCCTTATTATGCCCAAAAAAAAAAAAAAAATGTTCATATTAACTGCTAGAAACGAATTGAAAGACTATACAAAACAGACAAGCATGTAATTTCCTGTTGTGAATCAGTAATTTGCGGTTAAAACACAAGTTGTGGTTTAAACTTTATACCAGCTTCAAGTCTGGTACGAAGTTTGAATAATCCAGAAATGTATTTTGAGTATTTTCAAAATACATGGAAAAATCATTTCAAAATACATTACCAAAATACTTTAGTTTTCTGTTTAAAATACAAATGTATTTCAAATACATGTATTTTCGATACTGCCCAGCTCTGTAAATGACAAAGTGACGCAATCCAAATAACCAGTTTTGACTTTGACCGATGCTTGTAATATGCTCTTTCACAGTTTTAAGTAGAATTTTCGCCGTTTAATTGAATCACATTGTTGAATAGAATTTGATTTAACAAAGCGGCGGATTCCGCCAAGGTGGAAAGGCCAAAAAATTTAATTTTAACTTTAGTTTTGATTCATATAAACGGCAATTATAGTAATTTTTTTAGCTCTGGGGGGGTTTTAACCCCCAAACCCCCCCTTGGCTGCGCCACTGCTACGTTCAACTAAAAATCTGGATATAAAATCCTTAAAATTTGCGTTTCAATAAGGAATGAAGTTACCCTAATAAACTAATGAGATTATCCACAACGGTAAACATTGTTTTTCTACGCGATTTCATATGTTAAGCATAATCCAACTGTGTTGCATGCATATAAAATATGTTTTAAGAAATATCTAGACTGCTTTCTTTTATATATTCACTTTGACGTCATATGACCTAAGTATTTGCAATAAATATTTGAAACTGGTAACTAAAAGTTGATATTACAGATGTTTTCAACATATATACGGAATACATAGGAGCCTTTGATAGAAGTCTGGACCGTCCTGCTGCAACAGTGAAATCAGATTTATTTAAGAAAGGAATTATCAATTTTTAATCCAATCTGATTTCTTACCTTTCAGGTGCCTGCATCTGCAGTACACATACCAGTAAGGGATGGGAATGGGAGGATGATAACCCTTTTTTTTTTAACGCCGTTCAAGGCAAGTTCCTTTTTAAAAATAAAATTTTTAAAGTGGTACATGATTACACACATTTACACAGCACGGTCAGCTCACTTTGAGAATCAAGATAAAATTTTGATTGAAACTCAAATTTTATTCCAATCTTACTATTGACCACTTAGAGACAAAATTTCCCGAGAGCGATCTAGAAAACACTTCCAAAAATGATCATTAATGAGCATTAAACAATTAGTCCAGATATATTTTTTTAGTAGATTGTAATAACATTGTGTATCCTGCGCTTTTTTGAATAATCTAGGGGTCGCTGGTTCTTCTAAATCCAGTTCATCGTGCATATTTTTGATGAATGAACAGATCTTACGTGGGTCTAGATGTCGCTTAGGAATTAATCCTATTTAACAGATTTAATTCTCAAACAGTAAATAGCGTTCAACTGTAGTGACGCAGTTGATATTCATAACAAATAAAACTGAAGAAGTTAAAGCACCGGCCAATTTATCGCATGTTTACAGTACATGAGTTTAAACTAGTTTACAACATCCAAGGTTTTACTGAATGCTAATAAAACATCACGTAACATTTTGAAAGAAGATTAAACAAATTTTAAAAAATTCTAAAATACCCCTGTTTCTGTTGTATAATCCACTGACCCATTTCCACTCAGATTATATTTCGTACACTATTTGGGGGAAAAAGAACTGTAGCACCCATCTTTACAATGCAAATAGTATGCTTTTTATTAGCACTTTATTATAAATTTAAAGTTCTTTTGCCATAAAAAGAACTATTTCAAACTATGAAATTCTCCAATTATAAAAGCATGTGGAACATCTATGTACCAATAAAACTAAGTGACTAAATATTGGAAAAATACTTTCATAGAATAACACAGTACAAATATTTTATTTAATTGGATTCCCGTTATAAACGTTTCATAACACGAGAAATACTTTAGAGAAAGGGCCTTGAGCCCTGACACCCTGGATGGCCCGTAAAGACGGCCAAGAAAGACTTCAAACTTCGAAAGAAAATTCAGACTAATTATATTTTAGTTGTTTAAATTTTACGTAAAAAATACGAACCTACTTCATATAAAACCAGAACCGAAGGCGGGCACCTCTAGGAGAGCCGAGCCCCGGTAAGTTGTACCGGTTCTGTACGGACTTTATTACAACGAATATCGCAGTTGAGTTTCTGAATTCTCCTGAATTTTGGCATGTTTTCAAAATACTGTTTTGCATTGTCGTGTACCAAAATTTAGTTCCACAAAAATTTGCTTTGAACCAATTTCATATACTTTAATTTCTCCTAAGCATTGGATCTACTCTTGTAAATGAAAATTATATAATTAAAAATTACTTTGAATAAAAAAAGGAGTCTTTTTCTCTTGGGAAAAATAGACTTTAAAATATCAGACTCCACTAAAACTGATAGTAACTCATCACATAATAGAAAAAAAAGTGTGACTAAATAAACCAGCCACTTGCTTTCAAAAGAGTTAGAATATTCTAACAAGTTACGTTTTGTAGTCATGCTGGGTAAGCGATGCACATTTTAAGTGATCATTTTTAGCAGCTTTGAATTGTTCCATTCTACAAAAGGAACGGTTCATTCAACAAGAAATGAAGACTGCAAAAAGCAGCAACTAACAGGGTTTACTGGCCAATAGCTACCAACTAATATTTTCAGGTATAATTTAGGCTTTTGACAAAGTTTGCGAAGTTCCTCTTCATTTTAAAAGTATATCCAAAACAAGCATTATTTGAAAAATTCTGCTTTCACTTAGCCAATAACAAACTTCCACCCAGAAAAGTTAAATTTAATGATCCTAATATACCTGGGGTTTTTTTTTTTTGGGGGGGGGCGGTAAAATTAAAATAAAGATGCCATTGCATCAGTTTTGTAGCGACAAACGTTTGATATTTTAGCTATTTAGGACACCAATTTTAGGGTACTAAAGCAACTATTTTAATCTTACTTCTACCGTTAAGATTAGGCCTTTTACACTTTCTAAATATTTCCTATTACACTTTTATACATCAGAAATTTTTAAAAAAATGAAAATTTTAAACTTGTTTCATGAATTTCATGTTTTGGGATGTCCAATTAGACTCAAGTAATTTTAGACTTAATATATTTGCTACACAGAAATTTATAATCCAATTGCCTATAGAAGAAATGATCGAATAATAACTTTCCGCCTCACGCCTTTTTTAAAGAAGCTAAAAACAGGACAAGAAAAGATTATGGTTAGAAATTCTTTGAGGAGATTTAAAAACTTATTTTAGAATACAAAATAGATTCAAACTACTTTGGCGTGGATAATTCTGTCAAAAGGTTTAGATGTAATACAGGACTAAATTCAGAAATTCTAAGTCTAATTATCCAAATTTTTCCCAGATCCCTATAATTAATTTGATAAATGTTTTGCATTCTTGTGTTGTCTTTACATTAGTGTTTGTAAAGAGATTTAATTAATCGTCAACATTCCTTTTCAGAATGTTAATCGCTGCTTATGATCCCCCCCCCCCCCGGATCATGAATGAGGCAGTTCTTCCCGATTTTCTAACAAGAACTGCCCTCTCCTCATCGCATGAAACTTATCTATTGTCCTAATGAACCATAAGTCAACTTCTGGCTTCCCCTCCCTCCCCCGATCATTAGAAATTAGATAAAATTGTCTATTGTTTTTGCCTATATAATTTGTTAATCGGTCACAAAAATCAGATTTGTGGCAGCCGTACACTTGATGCTGAAGTTTTGGCATATGAGCTTTAGCTAATTGTTTAAATTCATTTTTGAACTTTAATATTTACATAAATTTAATAATTAGAAATAGTTATTTTTGAAGGGGATATGTATAGAATTTACAAATCAGGATTTGTAAAGATACTTGTCAGCCTTAAAGTAGCCTGTATAATTGTGTGCTACATAATTTCTTTAAAAAGTTTGTTTAACATTTCTGCAGTCTTATTTAGGCCTGTTTTAAAAGGCTCGGAATAAAGATTACGGTTCAAAACTCCAGATAAAAACTTATTTTAGAATACAAAATAATTTTAATTCCTTGGGGTTGGAGTATAATTTCTAAGTTTAGAAACAGTACAGGATTCTAAATTCAGAAACCTTCAAACTATTGATGTTCCAGATCACTAAAAAAAATTTCACAATCTTAATTTGATAAACGCTTTACATTCTCGTTTGTTATCTTTTTGCATTCATAATTTAAGACCTGCAATTAATATTCAATGTATTTCCTATTTCAGAATATTGATAAAATCTGGGCATCTGTATATCATCATATCTGTATATAATCATCATATCTGTATTTCAACTATTTTTAAACTATTGACGTTCCAGATTCCTGTAAAATTTGTACTATCTTAATTCGATAAATAGTTTAATATTCTTGTTTCTTTTTACATTCACATTTGTAAATTTAAAGTAATTATATATGTTCATTTAAGAATATTGAGGATATTTATAGGGGCATAATTTCATCTGTTTATAATCTTTTTCCATCTGTATATTATTTCAGTTTTTAACATGTGTACATTTAATTGTCTTTCTACATTCATCTTAGTAAATTTAAAGGTGTCGCCAATTTAAGATTTATTCAATCTATTTTTTCTTTCAGAATATTCAGGGGGAAAAAATTCGGATTGAAAGAAGATTAATTGACCCGCCCAAAGGCATTTGATGATCAAAAGAGAGCAGCAGCAGCAGCAAGAGCCGTTTGTCCTAGACATTTATCCTTGTCAAAGTTCGGCCAGAAGAAAAGACGAAATCACCAATTAGAAGCAACGATTTTTTTTTACTTTTAAATAAATTGGGCAAAAAAAAAGTTGTTTTTTCACAGTCATTTAATATAAAAAAAATGAAATAATTATTCGTCGCCACATTCTAGGACACTTAAGCATTGGAATTTGTCAAGCGATGGTAAATTAGAAATAGTGCCATTAGGATATTACAGCAAATATCAACTCTTTAAAATGGGTTTCTGTTTAATTTCTTATTTTAAGGAATATAAAACAAATTTGTTTTAACGTAAATACAATAAAAATTTAATTTCTACAAAGAACGTACATTTTCTACAATACAGAATTGAAATGGCAAAGTTTATACTGCACTGGTGTCCAAAAGTATTGCATACTTCAATAAATCCTTTTAGTCTCAGGTTTCTTCGAAAACGTCGCAAATTCACAGACATAAGTAAACTGTATGGAAGCTTTTTTTTAACCCAATAAAATCTACAATTTCAGAGGATTGGACGACAAAAGCGTGAATTGCCAAGTGCTTCTGTTGCGAGAGTGGATTACTTATTTATTGGGTCTAGGAGATTTCGATCATTTAAGTTAATTACGTACTAAAAAAGATATCTATAACACCACCATTAGTAAATTGGAGTATGGCTGGTGTTGCTGAAGCTATTGGTATAGACCGATCTACGGTTCAAAGACTACCAACGCTACATTTCAACGAGAAATGCTAGACGCCCTGTAGAAGGTCGTCCGTGTACAACATCCGATGACAGATTTGTGGACGTCTAGGAAACGCATCGTACGTCTAGGAAACGAAACAAGTTTCAGACAAAGAAACAAATGTCCTTAAAAATCAAAAAATGATCTTACAAAATTTAAATTTCCCTTTACCACCAGTATTTCCCTTAAAGAGAAACTGGTGAATCCTTTTAGAATGATACAGGAAGTTGCGATGGGCAGAACATATTAGTTTTATTTGTACAAAGAACTAATCCCAAAGTTATTCATTTAATTTATCGAAGTTTGAATATAGAAAACACTTAACTAAGAAAATGCTCTTTAAAAATGTTAGTTTATTTTCTTTCCAGTAGTCTCCAATTCAAACTGTCCCAGTGGTGTACCCGAGCGTATATGGGACACCGGGGACGGTGTTCTTTCTACCTATATACCAAGTAAGTCATTTTGAATTTTTTTTTAAGTCATAAGAGATTTTTGAATTCTCAGCAACATTTAAAAATTTGCGGCAATGTTATCCTTTCCCTCTGTTTAAAAAATATATTCCAGGAAAACCCACTTGCGTACTATATATTTTTTAACTTCATGCTAGTGGAAATGTTTTACAGCCTATTTAAATTGTAATAATGTAAAAAGCGATCAGCGTCCATACATATGAGACTTATGATACAAATTATGAGCATACTGCCGCTTGACGCCTCTTCGAAAGACCTGCTAAAAACAGAGAATAAGCTATTGGACAGTAAAGATGGAACACACCACATTAATATAAAATAGTGTATGGATTTTTGCAGGTATTTGTTATACCTGATAACATTTGCCCAACATTGATAAAAACATTGCAACGTTTCATAAACTTTCAGGGAATTTATCTGCAATTTTTGAAATTTCAATAAATACATCTAATGCTTCTGGCATCATTAATTTTTGAATATTTTCCGAACAAATCCATTCTTCAATGCCATGTCGCAAAAAGTAAAAGCTTTAAATTCAATTTTAAAACCAGAAATTCCAAATAGAATTTATTCAAAACTATCAGTTTCAGCTATAAGTAACAAGATGATTTTTTTTTTACGAGTTTAATATTTTTATACCTTGTATCGAAGGAAAAATATGGTTAAGCTAGACTTGAAAATACCAATTTCCACTCGCCTTGCCACATGCCAATAAGTGGGGCGACTAAAAATCCAGCAACTTATTTTCAAAAGAATTAAAGTACTCCAACTTTAAAAGTTGACCTATATATTATATACAGTGGTCCGATTAAACATTTTACATGTTCAGCAAGTGATTCACATTTTTAATTATATTTTTAGCAGAAACTCTGAACTATAGTAATCTACATAATACAATTTATTCAACAAGAATCAAGATTGCAAAAAAAAAAAAAAAAAGTGTCAACTAAGCTAAACAATGGTTCTACCGGCCAATGGCTACTATCTGAAAATTTCCAGGTCTGTTTTAGGCTTATGACAATGTTTATTTCTAAATGTCCATACATACATTTATAAACAAACATTCTGCTTTCTTTTAACCAATACCATCAAAATTTTACCCAGAAAATTTGTTTAATAATTCTAGTATCGTTCCTAAAACAGTTTGCTCTTTGCGAGTGAGGCGGGGTAATATCACTTGAGAAAGTGAAGATAAGTATTTGCATTTTTTGTACCGACAACGATTTGATACTTAAGCTATTGTATAGGACACTATTTTAATAATTTTAGGCTAATAAAGCAACTACTTTTATCAGCCATTTATACTTCCTAAATATTTTCCTTCACATTCCGTATAAAGCAGGAAAGAATATTTAGATTCCTGAAATTCAGACTTTTCGATGGATTTCAAGTTTTGTTCTTATAAGTCGCACATTGTGTCACTTGCCACTTCAAATGTGCAGCCTGCTAAAACTCCGATTAAGACAAACTATTTGCAAATGGGAGAAAAAAAAAATGCGTAAGGTTGTATTATGTTAAAAAAGGTAGTGAAGAAATTTGGAAAATGTTTGGCGGATATTAAAAATAGCATTAAACGTTTGTGGAAATTCTGGAATAATTTCAAAATATAACAGGCGCTTCTGACAGTGATCTTTCATTTTGTCATGTTTCAAATCGCCGCGATTTCTCAATGCCATCTCCCAAAAATTAGTTTAAAACGAAAACAAACTTTGGAAATCTGTCACTGATGACTCTTACCTCCCACCTAAGCATCGGATCTACCCCTTGTGTAGAGGGAAATTTATTGAATAAATGTTACTTTGTACATAAGCCAATTTTACCATTTGTTTTTCTTAGATAAATTAAAAACAAAGCTTTTCAGTGCTTTACAGAGTGGACGTTTTATGAATTTAAAGATTTGTTTAATGCAAGATGCTTTAATTTTACAACCAATTTATTTTCTAGTAGTTCATAATGTATTCTTTAACATGGACGCTTTATTTCTTGATGTTTCTTTCCATCAGCAGTTCCCAAACTATGGGAACTTACTTTTCCTGCGTTTGATCCTTTTATAATAATCATTTCAAAATATTTTCTTTCATATTGAAATGTAAAGAAATTTGGGCGCTTGAACATTTATGTTTTGATGAATTTGCAAGTTTTGGGATCTTGGATACAAATGAGTATTTTCAGACAACCAATGTCTGTGGTACAGAAATTTAGAATCCAATTGGTTCAAATTAGAAATTTTATCCTTTTTTTCAATTCTCGTGAAAATTCAATAAAGAAAAACCAGGACCAGAATAAAAACCATGGTTTAAAACCCTTAAGGTTTAAAAATTTATTTCAGAATACCAAGATTTAAATTCCTTAGGCTGGTCATTTCCAAGTTATATAAGTACAGGATTGTGAATCTAGAAATCTTCAGATTTATCTGGATTATCCCAGATTCCTATAAAAATTATTTGATCATGTATACTTTCTTGTTAACATGAAATTTAATTCTGTTGGATCATTTAATATATTTGTATTTATCAAAAACATGTGTACGTATTACAGGATAGCGTACGTACAGGATAGTCACGTTTCGGGCCCTATTTAGGATTTCCGTCAAACTCTTTAAAAGAACTTTGATGGCACCTAATGTTTTAAGAGTTTTTTTTTAACTATGTTTCAAAGCAATATTCAAATACCAGAAAGGAAAAGTTTAGCAAAATGACTCCGAAAACTTAAAATGTTTGGTTCAAATTTGAACCAACTTTAAGTTTTGTGAGAAATTCTAACAAAGGATTAAAGTAGACCCGAAGAAAACCCCTGGATTAACACCTGTTATACACCAAGTTTTAAGGCTAGGTCGATCTTCCACTCATAATTCCTCTACGAAAATTTAAATTTCATTCAACTTGTAGTTCATTTAAATAAGTTTCGAGTAGGTATAGGAAATTTAGATTTTTTTTACATGGCTGCTTTTCAACAATGTACACATTTATAATTGTTGTAATGAATTTTTTCTTTGCAGATACAGGCGATTTCTACCCTGTAGTCAACCCAAACACATGGGAGATCGGGGACAGTATACTTCATGGGATGCAATGAAGTTTGTAGATTTGAATATTAACTGTAAATTTGATTTATTATATTGTGTTCCTATATTTGTGGTCTTTTTCACCATACAAAAGAACTAGATGTATCGAATATTTGGCCACTGTTCAATATTTCCCTGTTTGGCACTCTTGCCGAATATTCGGTTAGCCGAAACCATGTCAGTTGGCCAAATGCTTTGAACGAATACTATGGTATTCAGCAGAACAGATTCAGGATAAAAAAAATTGTCTGCTTTTTTTTCAAATCTAAAATTATTCAGACACATTCATGTAGACATTTATGCTTTAAAATGCATGACGTATGAAAATATGCTTACCTATACACCAAGACGTGAATAGCATTTATGTTATGTGTAACAATGTTGCGCAAAGATTTGTATTCCTGTGCAATTTAGACAGTAAAGTATTTCAAAACTGACCAGGACTTATACATTTAGGGTTACCAGATTACACATTAAAATGTGTATTTTGAAAATTACATATTAGCCTTGTATTTGGGAAGTTTACGCACCTCTTTAACCTTATGCACAAATATTTTGTATCATCGATATTCCCATTTTGTGCACCTGCACATTCTTTAGAGTGTGGACCCTTTGAGGAAAGTCTGCTGCAACACTAAATTCAATTTATTACGAATGAATATATCTTTAGGATCGCATGTGGGTCCAAATGCCGCTTAGGAATTGCTAATCCTTTTTAACACATTGATCCACTAACTGTCAATAGCGTTCAGCTATAGTGACGCAGTTGATATTCATAAGAAATAAACTGATAAGTTAAAAGCACCGGCCAATTTATCGCATGCTTCCAGTACATGAGATTTAACTAGTTTACAACATCGAATAAGTTTTATTGAATGCCAATAAAATCACTTAGCACTTGAAAAGTAAACAAAATTTCTAAAAATATCCCCACTTCCGCTGTATAATACACTGAACATTGTCTCATGACAGATTTCCTCTCTTACATTGATTAGATTTCATACACTAGTTGAAAAAAATATTTATGCACCCATCTTTATCATGAAAGTAGTATGCTTTGTTATTAAGTTCTTATGCCATAAAAGAATGTTTAAACTTAGTGCAATTCTCGAATTAAAGCATGTAGGATCATCTCAGTACCAATAAAACCCCTTAATGGCAAAAATACTAGAAATATAGTCTCGTAGGATATTGGCACAGCAAATGTATTCTTTTTAAATGGATTTACGTTCAAATTCTAATCATTTGAACGGATATAAATGTTAACTTTTAAACTTCATAAAAAAGGAAATTAAAAGATTTAAATTTAAACAAAAGACTATTCTGTATTTGAGAAAAATGAAACTAAACTGAAGAAACCAAATTGGGTACATTGAATCCAAATGCGCGGGAATTTGTTCCAAGCAGCAACATACTTGCAAAAAATTCAGAGGAAAAAATGCATCCTGAAGGATGAATTGAAGGATTTGTAAAAAGCTATACGTTACCATGGCACTACTAGAAAATTAAGAAAAGTTTTCTAACAAGACTGCAATCAAGTTTTAGAAAGAGGCAACTGAAAACCTCAATTTAGACCTATCTTGGGTGGAACGTTGGCTCCGATGATGTTTCCAACCTCATTTGAAGGACGAGTATTTGTTAGTTAGAAAGGGAATATTCTACGGAAAGGAAATTTAAAAAAGGACTGAACTAGATCTTCAGCCATGAACATACTTAAATAAGTGGATAGAGAAAATATAGAATGGAAACTCATGTCAGTACTTTGAATCCCCATTCAAGTATATTCGTTCCAGGAGCATCCACCAATAAACTTGTCAACACAACTGTATTTAGATTAAAAGTTAAGCATATTGCAATACCTATACCAGTTCTTGCCCTTTCGATTGTTTAAATTAAAGGCCCAACTTAAATTACTTTCAATTTAATAAAGTTAAAGACCGCTTTGAAAAAATAACATATCTAAATAACTCAATGTTCTTTAAGAATTTTAGAAATGTGCATGTGTAAAACTGAGAATAACTTGCATATTGGCCAGCATTCATTCTTGGACAAATAAGATTTAGTTTCATAAGTTAAAAAAAGGGGCTTTAAAGCAGTATAGAATCAGCCGAGAGATCAGATTCTTACATGATCAGAGTTTCCAATGTTACCATTCTCCACACACAATTCATTAAAATTTTTATAGGGCACCAAGCGAAGATCCAGTTTAAATAGGGTAGTGTAACTTTTCCCAATTTAGGATAAATTGCTCAGTCAAATAATTCAGAAATGGGACATAAGTATATTCATCGAGATCAGTTACAAGATTTATTCCACGAAAAAAAATTATCGACCCATCAAATTTATAAATTATGCATTATAGCGTTATTTATAGTAGCACTGTACCAATGAAACGTGCTGAACGAGGGAGTTTAAGATTTCCAGTTTAAAGTATTCTTTTGTTAATTTGTAGTAAATATAAAATCGCAATCCTCCCCGTGCAAAATTAGAGTATCTTTAGATATGAGGGACGGAGGCAAGGTAGATTTCTTGCAGTCGTGCTGTTTTTGCTACATTAACGTTTTCAAAAGCATTTATGTACAGAATTTAAGATCACTGTTGCAATTTTAGAAATAAAATTTTAAAATACAACCTTAACCCCTTAATCGTCGCGCCCTTTAAGTGTAGGCTACTTTTTAAAAATTCAGATTGCTTGATTACCACCAATTTTTTTAAGTAGAAATGTTCGTCTTATTTAATAGACAGATAAAATAATGCAAGAATAAAGCCAATAATACAATTTAAAAAAATTGGTGGGAATCAAACAATCTGAATAAAACAGGCGTAACCTACGCTGCCCGTGAATGTCTCGGGCACGACGATTAAGGGGTTAATCGGGATCTGGAGGTACGAGTCTCTTTACAACTTCCACATGGGACTCCAATCACCTTATCTTGGGCTACTGCATATTAGCAAAAATAGACTGCCGTCTTTCGGGTGTGCCACTGTAACTTTATTCTCCAGTATTACAGCTTTTAAAACTAATACCAAAACTTTAGATAAGGATTAGAGAGTGGAACACCTATAATTCCAGTTTGTCAAACACGATTTCATACCCAGTAGTCATTTGGACGCCTAAATTTAACTTTATGCAAATTAGTTTTCCAATCCAAAATGAGTAATTAGTGCCCATGATTGGAAGTGAAAAACTTGCCAGCTATTTCGAATCCCTTTCTAAACAATTTCTTGGCGACAAATGAGGCAGCTGTATTTTATTTAAGGGTTTACTTTGAATTTTTATAACACTGCACTGTCGATAGCCTTTAAGAAACATTCAAAATTAACCGTTTAAGAATATTATATTTGCCAATTAACAGAATATCTTGTGTATTAAAGTAGTGTATACATTTTCAAAATGTTTTGCCGATTTGTTGTACTAGTTTGAATAATTCATTATACTAAATTTAATTTTTAAAAGAATTTAACATCAATTTGCAGCATTTATGGAATTGCAATGAATATCGCAATATCGTTTATGACAATTCTTAATTTTAGCATGTTTCCAAATTACTATCCATTTCCATTGCAGTGTCCCAATGTCGATCCACATTTTAAGAGATCATTTGTAACAGAAACTTTGAACTGCTGTAATCTACATATAGTTTATTCAACAAGAAATAAAGATTGCAAAAATTGGCAACTAAGCTTAAGAGGGTTTAATAGCCAATAGCTACTTAAACATTTTTAGTTATAATTTAGGCTTGACAAAATGTGAAGATACTCTTCATTTTAAAAAGTAACAACCAAAACAAGCATTCTTAAAACATTCTGCCTTCACTTAGACCGTAACAAACTTCTACCCGAAAAAGTTTAACATTCCTAAATCAGCTTTTTTTTTAGGGGATTTGGGGGGGGGGGGGGTTATACGTAAGAAAATTAAGGACCATTACGTATTTTGTACAGACAAACGCTTGACATTTTAGCACCTATTTTTAATCATTTCTGCTGTTGATCTTATGCCTTTTATACCCTTCTAAATATTTTCTATCGCAATTTTTGTTGCACAGAAATTTAGAATCTAATTTTCTATTAGAAATGCCCGAATTACCTTTCCACCATCTCATGCCTATTTTAAAGAAGCTAAAAACAGGACCGGAATAAAGATATGCTTAGGAACTCCTTTTGCGATCTAAAATGTTATTTTAGAATACAAAAGATTCAAATTCCTTGGGCGTGGATTATTCTGTACAAGGTTTAGATATAGTACAGGTCTGAATTTCAGACTATTGATCCGGATTACCCCCCCCCCCCCAGATCCCTATATAAATGGTACAGTCTTAATTCGATAAATAATGTTTTACATTCTTTTGTGTTTGTTTCACGATTGTAAATTTCAGGGACTTTGTATTCTGAAACGGGAAAAATTTGATTAATCTCTGCTTATTAATCCCCAAATCATGAATGGGGTAGTTTTTCCTGATCCTGTGATGAGAACTGTCCTCTCACCATATGAGACTTAACGAAGGTCCTCGTGAACCACACGTCAACTCTTTCTTCCCCCCGCCGCCAATCATTAGAAGTTAGATAAAAACTTCTAATAAATAAGTAAAAATTATCTAGAATATCTCAATTTTAGTCACAAAATTAAATTTGTGGCAGCCGAACATTTGATTCTGAAGTTTTGGCATATGAGCTTTAGCATTAGCTGAGGCGGGAGGGGGGTGGATCTCATGGTGAATAAAGTGCTGGTTAAAAATTCATTTTTGAATTCATTATATTTACATAATTAAAAAATATTTTTGAAGAGGGGAGATGCATAGAATTTACAAATAAGCATTTGTAAGATAATACTAGTCAGCCTCAAAGTAGTCCTGTATAATTGTGCGCTTCAAAATTTAAAGTTTTTCTTATTGATGTTTTATATTCTTGTTTGTTTTTTTTTCACATTCATACTTTTAAACTTAAGGGGTCCAATTTAAGAGATTTAATGTTTAATTTTTTCCCTTTTCAGAATTTTCTTGATGAACAATAATTCGGATAGAAAGGAGGTGAATTGACCAGGGCCGTGTGAAGAACCCAGGGCTAAGCTACAATTTGGTGCCCCTCTCCCCCATTGCAACAGGTGTCAAAAAATTAATAGTGCAGAAACAAATTATATTTAATAAATATTTAATGTTTATTTTGCTACAATATATATTTCAGCAATTCTAAAACACATAAGAAAAAATTGCACCAATTTGTTAGAAAGAACATGTTTTGCGACATATTTCTGAACCTTTCACTTTTGTAAACTTAAGATATGCAATATTTATATATTTTCATTTCAAAATATTGATAAAGAAAATTTGTGCACTTTTCATCTGCATATATTCATTTATATCATAATTCATTTAATCTTGTATCGTCATCATATGCCATCCGTTTTTAATTTTTGGTATATATAATTGTCTTTTTGCATTAATCTTTGCAAATTTAAAGGAGTCACCAATTTAAGAGATGTAATTATATTTCTTTCTTTTTAGAATATTGATAATTCGGATTGAAAGGTGAATTGACCGGCCCTAAGACATTTGATAACGAGCAAAAGTGGGCAGCAACAAAAAGACAGTCCCTGGCATTTATCCTTGCTGGCGTCAAAATTCAAACAGAAGAAAAATATTACTAATTGTAAGAAACGATTTTTAATAAATTATTGAAAAAGTTCACTTAGTCATTTAATATTAAAAAACCATCAAGTGGTGGTAAATTAGAAATAGTTTCATTATGATATAGCAGATATCTACCCTTTAAAAATGAGTCAGTTTTTAATCATTTTAACCAATATAGATCATTTACTTTAACTTAAAAAGTAATTTAAAAAAGTAACTTACTTTTTTAAATAACTAAATAACTTTTTTTCTTAGACAATGTACTTTTTCTACAATACAGAATTTAAATGGCGAAGTTTATACTTCACTGATGTCGAAAGTATCGCATAGTTCAATAAACCGTTTTCTCAAAAAGGGTTCTTCGAAAACGTCGCAAATTCATTCACATAGGTGAACTGTATGGAAACTAAGGTTATTTTTTTAAACTAATCAAATCAACAGTTTCAGAGGATTGGCGACAAAAGTGTTAACTGCTTGAAGTAATTCTGTTGCGAGAGTGAATTACTTAATCTAGCCTTACTAGTAACTTTCTAGTCTTATCTAGTAACTACCTAATCTTGCTTATTTCTTGATCTAGTGGAGATTTTGATCATTTAAGTTAATTACGTACCAAAAGATCATAACGATATCAGCACCATGCGTAAATTGAGTCTGGCCGGTGTTGCTGAAGCTATTGGTATCTACAGATATATGGTTCCAAAACTGGTTAATGCTACATTTCAACAGTATATGCTAGTAGAAGTCCTGTAAAAGATCGTCCGTGTACAACACAAAAGGTACATCCGAACTCAATGCCAGCAAGAGCAGTAGCGTTAAATACCGCCTGTGAGCTAACAGTTTCGCTACAAACTGTACAAGCGACTTAGTCAACATTGGCTTTATGCTGGGCGTCCCACTTGCCTCTCGTTACAGACGTGTACGAGATTAGTGGTGGTGAAAACACGTATGGACCGCAAGCTTGGAGTAATGCAATGTTCTGACGAATCCAGGTTTAGTTTACAGAGAGACAGTCGACCTGTTGTCACATGGAAGAGCCCGACTTGAGATATAACCCAACATGTATAGGTGAATTGCGCCAACACAGAAAGGTGGTATACATGTAGGGGGCTGTGTTAGGAACGTACGTATCAAGGAACGTAAGCCTCATCACGTGTACAATCACGGGAATGACTACAAATCTATAGAAACTAAGGTTTGGAACCCATTGTCCGACATTTTCGGGACGTCCAGAGTTCATTTTCAATGAACGATAAAGAGTCCTCACAGATCTAACCTTGGTCAGTTCCTTCAAAGTTAATATATCAGCCTGATAGCACCATGGATAGCTTATTAGACTGACGTACATCCAATCGAATATATTTAGGATTACTCATCAGAAGTCTGCAACCGCCTCAAAAACTAATTTTCCTGACCTCCAGCAGCCCTTGAGCAAGAGTGGAAGACCTTGGCCCTCAACCTAATAAACTCATAAGAACATGACACATCGCTACGAGTCTCTTATCTTAAAGAGGTCACCATACTTCATATTAAAGCAATTAAACTGCCGGGAAGGCAGATTGTACGATATCCATTTTTTTGTTTTCAGTGTAAACATTTGTTATTTGCAATAAGCCGATAGAAAATTGTTTATTTAGTACCTTTGTCTATTCTGAATGATTTATATTTAGCGCTTAGTTTTATATGGCTTTCTTCAAAATATGCAATACTTTTTGGACACTAGTATAGTTTGAATCCCGATGCAAGAGAATGAAAATCTCAAGCAATTCAATTGCTTTTAAAGCAGTTTGTTCATATTAGGAAGGATATTTCGAATGCCGATAACTACATATAAATTTTAGGAGGTACTTTCACCTCAAAAAATTTATCAAGGGATTAAAATAGAGATTTAAAATAAAGTTTAGAATTAACGATTGTACTTCTATACTTTTTTCTGCAATACAGAATGGAAACCAAGTTCAGAGTACATTGAATCCAAATGCAAGGGAATTCGTTCTAACGGCATTCACTAACGAATTAATGATTTCCTACGAAAATATTCTCCAGGACGATGAATCTAAGAATGCATTGCAGTTCATAATGATGCGCTACAGAGCTTCCATGGCATCACCGGTGAGTATTTAAAGAAAGCATGCAACAATTTGAAATTCATGCCGGCTGTGTGAATTTCTGCCGAATATCCATTTCATTTATTTGTATCACCATCAAAACAAACTAGAGTACAGTTCATATCCATAAATAGGCAACTGCAGGCAAAATAATGGGTGGACAATATGAAAACGTTGACTGATGACTTCTCATCTCATTTGTAGACAAATGACTTGTTTGGGAGCGAATTTGTACACTAAATGGAAGTGCAATGGTTAAAGACAGTTTGAGAACTACAGTTGTAGACTAACATTAGAGGACAGGATGAACCTGAAAACGTTACCTATCAATTCAAGAAACTTACTATAGTTAAAGAATAGATTGGAAGGATTCTACAGTAAAGACAAAAATTATTCCTTTTAATTTAAGATGATCTCTTAATTTAAGATGAAGGGTAAAACCTTTACTAAAGACTTAAAAAGGGAAAAGGTCGGTGCCTGTTGAAAAAGGGTAAAGCTAATTCCATGTTAGCCATTAGGGTTCTTGTTTATAATTTATATATGTATTATTTCTGTACCATAACTAACAAAACATTGCTAAATTAATTTAGGTGTTAACTCATAAATGAAAAGGTACCCCGTTACAACATCCAAATGAGAACCCGATCAGCTTTTAGACAACGGCATATTAGCATGATAAATCTGGTATGCGTTTCGGATATGACAAACTAGATTCTCCAGGAATAGAGATTTTAAAACAAACAGAAATTGCTTAGATCAGGATTCGAAATTGCCAGCGTGTGTTATTTTTCACCTGTAATTTTCATTTTTAGGTAGATTTCGTAAGAAATACTACCTACTACATTCTCACCTAAGTTGGAAATTTTGAAAAATTTTTGCAGATCTACGCCGATCATGACTCCCAGAACCCAAAACTTTATATATATCTATGCCACTTTTTCTGACCACGATAACTGGAAAAATTCTGTATAAATCTCTTCCAAACTGATACATAAAATCAAAGGTCATAAAATCTCGGTCAAGTTCGTTAATAGGCAAAATCGAACCAAGGGGGGGGGGGAGAAATGGAGGCTTTTTGTGAAAACAGAAAAACCTCATAATTTCTTAATTATACGTATCGAATCCGTTTGAAGTTATTACTTCTAGGAGAAGGGCCGAAAATTTATGTATGACAGATTTGATATAATTTAAAATTGCCTTAAGGGGGGGGGGAGGGGGGGGAGGGGGGGTTTAGAAGAAAAAAATTCATAACTTCGTCAATTCCCACGATTTCAAATCCGCTTAAATTTATTATAAATCCTCTTAATATTATCTACAACTTTTATATTTACTTTTTATAGGACCGACTCTTATAGCAAAAAAATCCTTGCTGGCTCCTGCAAACAAGTTTGGTTTCGAAGTAGGCGGTTCTAACTGCAGCATCATCGCAAAAAGGTCATTTCTTCCGTAATTCCCGACAAACAGGCGCCTCACGGTCCGAGTCTTCGAAATGTACCTGTGGGCCGAGACGTCAGGGATTTTTTATTGAAATTTCATCCGCAATTTTTACGCCTAAATTTTATTCGATGCTTTTTAGTTTTCCCTTTCAATTAACCAGTGTCCAAGATTGTGAAATGAAAAGGATATTTTGTACCACATTGACTGCGAGATTGTTTGGCAGAAAACGAGACCACTATTAAATGTAAGGCAAACTTTGAATTTTTATAACGTTAGTGTTTGACCTTCTCTTTCAGAAACAAATTTCATACGCAAGAATAAGCAAACCATACAGCGAAAGCACGAAGTTTTAACAGTATACGTAATAAATATTCGGACGATGTAACGCAGAGATCTTTTCTTTAAATGATTTCTCCCATTTTCTTATTTTAACGAATATAAATATTTTACATTTAAACCTAGATGTTTAAAGAGGAAATTGCCAATTTAATGAGAGATACTCATATGTAGAAATTTTACAATAAAGGACAGAAACAACCAAGTTGACAAAACCCAAACCCAGAGGCCAGGGAATTAGGTTCCTGAAAATTTTGTAGAATTTAAATATTTTAATTGACTGTTCAAAAGTTTTACACTTTTCCTCATATGGTATAACAATATGGATATATTTTTCACATTTTAGGCATTTTTACCGCAAGCAAATTCTCAAATTTAAATTATCTACCGACACATTCGTAAGGGAATTTTCATAAGTACATTCACGCAATTTACACGCTTCCTTATTCAGGGGCTAAGAAATCTTGTTTCGTTTAGATTCCCTTGGTTGAACAGAGTAACATAAGAGAACACTTCCATAAAAGCACGTACTAACCAATAGTTTAGCTAGCGATAACACTTTATAGCATATTAATTATGAAACATGTGATCATGGGGGCAAACACCACGAAGTTTTACTGAGGCTGCAACACGGCGCGTCCAGAAGAAAAATCTTAAAAATCAAATGTTCTTAAAAAAATCGGATGTCCTTTTCCCCCCCACTAGCAGCAACCTGCATTTCTTTAATTCAGAGCAGAAAGAAAGATTCCTATTTGAAAAAAAAAATGTTGCGATGAGTAGGACAGTTTTATTTGTAGAAAAAAAAAGGGGGAGGGGTAACAAATACTAAATTTGATCCACCGAAGCAATTCATGCAATTTATAAAAATAACACTATCTTTACATAATTTCCAGAAAGCATCAATAGCAGTTTTGTTTGTATATCCATCAGAATAAAATTTGGACTGTCATGTCCATTCCTGAAATAAATGATTCAAAATATTTAAAGCATAAGTAGCATATAAAATTTGTAGTAATCGATTTCCCCCCCAGTTTAAATTAAAATTTTGTTCAATATATTCAGTAGGGTGGAGCGAAAAATAAAAATTTTTGAATTCAAAATCGGCCCGGTATACGAAAGTTGCGTAATGTATTGCTTATTATGTAAAAAAAAATTTCAGCCCCTTTAGTTGATATCTTCATGCGCCCCAAGGGGCTCGAAATTTCCGAATTTTAGCTAAATTACGCTAATTTTCCCGAATTTTAAGAACAATTAAATTTTTTGAATTTCAAATCGGCCCGGTGTGCAAAAGTTGCATATTGCATTGCTTATTATGTAAAACAAAAATTAAGCCTTCTCAGTTTATATCTTCATGCGCCCCAAGAGGCGCAAAATTTCCGAATTTTAGCTAAATTACGCTAATTTCCATGAATTTTAATAGCAATTAAAAATTTTAATTTGTTATTGGCCCATTGTAGATACGATACTATTAGGTCTCCTTATCATATATAAAAAGTTTAAAATTACTTGAACATCATCTAAATGCGCCCCAACAGGGTTAAAACAGTATTAAATCTGAAAAATTTTGACTTATTTCAGGTTTACTTGAAGATGCTGTGTGATAATACAAATGAATATTTACACAAAACTTTTATTTTTTTATTAATTTTGACTACAATATGATATAATATATGTTCTTTTGTCACGTTTACATTTCACTCCTGATTTTTAATAAGCACCAAATAATTATAATATGTAAGAGTAGCGCGAGTTTTTAAGCACTTTCAGTTTGTACTTTGTAATCGCTTTTTGTATCAAAAATTTTCATTCTGGAACGTGACTCAATTTTAGTCCGAATCAATCCGTCCCTTCTTTCGTATCCACATTCAGCTTCTGAGGCTTCTGTTACTAATTTAACAATTCTCTTAGTTGCTTGTGTGTGACATGGTATTTTCATTCGGTTTGAAAGAGTTTCAGAACCTGCACCTAGTGCGCCATTTTTGAACTTTTCAATTTCTTCTATCTTTAAATTTCTCGTAATTGGAGGTTCCAATCGTTCTTTTACATCTCTATCTAACCTCTGATTTCTATCAATTAAATCGACATAGTCTTTTGCTTCAAAATTTATGACTGGAACCCTAAACTTCCTTACATTTCTGTTCTATAGCTGTTTTTGCTGCTGGCTGTAGTCTCTTGCTGCTTTTATGCGTCTAAATGCGAGTTCTCTAATGTGCTTCCTATTATCTGTTAGCATAGCTAGGAGTAAATTTTCTACATGAGCGAAATAGCTGTTTCTCTGGATCACAACGTCAATAATATCCCTTAAATCTGGCTCTAAATACCTTGAATTATTTATTAAAGCCCATAAATGCCTACTTCCATCTGAACAGTATGGTTTCGTCTTTATCAGAAACCAAATAGGTGCATAGACTTTCATCACATACTCACACAGGACATAAAGATTCGTTGACGGATTCTCACTTGCAATGTAGAGACGCAGAAGTCTTATAGCTGTGGTTAACCATCTTGAGTGATTTAGTGGTCCGAGTTTCTTAAATGGGAATTCAGGAGTACTTTCACCTGATGAAACAATGCACCATGCTTCGTGAAGAATTCTTTGGTCACTACTCAGTTCTGAAAAGTCAACAGCTGGAATTTCATTGCCTCTTATAGGGATAAATTTAACTAATTGTAAACTTTCACACGTTTTAAGGGATTTCCCAATTGGTCCTTAATATGAACTTGGGCCAGACGTCTCTCCATCCAGATGTTTACATAAATGACGGAGTGGCAGCAATATTTACTATATTATTTATTTACTATAATATTTTTTATATTATATGCAACATACAAATAAGCCACTGAAGAGGGCGTTCTAAGCTAACTTCAATCAATCTTATAACTCCATTATCCACACCGGTATTGACATTAGTGCCATCACATCCTATAGCTAAAAGATCAATCGCTATTTGTTTTCTGTTCAAATGTTCTATAATTTTCTCTTTGATACTAAAAGCCGTACCATTAGCAGGTGTAACATGACCAATATAATTAGAGCCGGGCTCTTGTAACAGCGATGCATGTTCTTTTCTTAAGATGTTTCGGAACTTATTTTCTATTTTTTCTTGAACCAATGTATTGTCCTTACGGCCATAAAAAAACAATGCAGTTAAGCAAAAATTCTGATGTGATGATGACATATCCTGCCTTAACTTCTTACGTTCCCGTCTTACTTTATTTCTGTCGACAACCCTAGAAGTATCATAGTCGTGAATGATGTCAAAGTCATTCAACACTGCTCTGGCAACTGCTGCAGCTGCGCGATCCGACATTCCATACCTATCGCATGTCATAACCAAATTTGGGAGAGGTAAACGCATCTGAGAAGTGCTGGCAGTCTGTATTTCTTCTGTGTAAGAATAATTTTCTTCAGTATTGCTCTCTTCATTCAAATTCTTACTCCAATCGTCATTTGAAGTTATCTTTGGTTGATTTCGTAATTTTTTTGCTTCAATTTCTTTGCGTGTCTTACGATTCTGGATTTTTTTGGTTGTCTTGTAGTCTACTCCACCAATGACCATTCGCTTTTTATTCCTTTGGTCAGTTAAGAAATACCTTTCTTCAATGGGTACTTTTTTGTTCTTGTCACATCTGCAAGTCATGTAATCTGCGCATTGGGGCGCCCCTTGGGGCGCATGAAGATATCAACTGAGGAGGCTGATTTTTTTTTTACATAATAAGCAATACAATACGCAACTTTAGCACACCAGGCCGATTTTGAATTAAAAAAATTTAATTGCTATAAAAATTCAGGAAAATTAGCGTAATTTAGCAAAAATTCAGAAATTTCAAGCCCCTTGGGGCGCATGACGATATCAACTGAGGAGGCTAAATTTTTTTTTACATAATAAGCAATACAAAACGCAACTTTCGCACACCGGGCCGATTTTGAATTCAAAAATTTGTTTTACGCTCCACCCTAATATTCAGTGGAAACTACGTGTACCAAATTACACAATCGTATTAAGCTCTTTGGAAAACTTTATGGCATATTTAAAGAGAGTTAAAAAAGATCGTGGTACATACATCTCGTTACAGCCTTGGTGAGGCTGCAACACGGGTGTCACAGAATACGTCTAGGAAAAGAAACAAGTTCCAGACAAAGAAACAAATGTCTAAAAATCAAAAAATGCTCTTTAAAAAATTCAACGTACCCTTTCCCACCAGTATTTCTTTAAAGAGAAACTGGTGAACCCTTTTAGAATGATACAGGAAGTTGCGATGGGCAGAACATACTACTTCTATTTGTAAAAAGAACCAATCCCAAAGTTATTTATTAAAATTGCAATATGGAAAACACTCAGCTAAGAAAATGCTTTAAAACAAGTTCTTCGACAGTTTATTTTCTTTCCAGTCACTTCCAATTCAAACTGTCCCGGTGGTATATCCAAGCATACATGGAACACAGGGGACGGTGTTCTACCAATAAAGTAGGTTTGATTTTTTTTTTAAATCAAGATGATATTTATAATTCGCAGCAACGTTGAAAATTTATGCGGCAATGAAATCTTTCCCTCAGTTTAAACTAAATTTATGTATTTATTAAAGTTGGAATAGAACACTTAGCTAAGGAAATGCTTTTTAAAAATACTCGACAGTTTATTTTCTTTCCAGTCACTTCCAATTCAAACTGTCCCAGTGGTATATCCAAGCACACATGGAACACAGGGGACGGTGTTCTACCAATAAAGTAGGTTTGATTTTTTTTTTAAATCAAGATGATATTTATAATTCGCAGCAACGTTGAAAATTTATGCGGCAATGAAATCTTTCCCTCAGTTTAAACTAAATTTATGTATTTATTAAAGTTGGAATAGAACACTTAGCTAAGGAAATGCTTTTTAAAAATACTCGACAGTTTATTTTCTTTCCAGTCACTTCCAATTCAAACTGTCCCAGTGGTATATCCAAGCACACATGGAACACAGGGGACGGTGTTCTACCAATAAAGTAGGTTTGATTTTTTTTTTAAATCAAGATGATATTTATAATTCGCAGCAACGTTGAAAATTTATGCGGCAATGAAATCTTTCCCTCAGTTTAAACTAAATTTATGTATTTATTAAAGTTGGAATAGAACACTTAGCTAAGGAAATGCTTTAAAAATACTCGACAGTTTATTTTCTTTCCAGTCACTTCCAATTCAAACTGTCCCAGTGGTATATCCAAGCACACATGGAACACAGGGGACGGTGTTCTACCAATAAAGTAAGTTTGATTTTTTTTAAATCAAGAGATTTTTTAATTCGCAACAACATTTCAAATTTATATGGTAATGAAATCTTTCCCTTAGTTTAAAATTTATATTTAGATATAGAGAGATGGAGAGCGAGAAACTCACTTGCATACAATATGTATTTTTACTTATGCTAGTGGCAATATTTTATAGCATACATTTCAATTGTAACTATGTGAAAAGCGATCAGCGTTCATACATACGAGACTTTAGATACAAATTATGAGCATACTGCCGCTTGACGCCTATTTGCAAGACCTGCTGAGAACTAAAAATAAGCTATTTGATAATCTGAAGATTAACACAAACATTTTAATTTAAAAATTGCAATTTCTTGAGTTTTCGTGGAATTAATCTGCATTTTTAAAATTTCAGTTAATACATCTCAGTGGTGCCTCTGATAAATTTCTGAAGGTTTTCAGAACACCTTTCTTCAATTCCATGTCCAACTAGTCGGATGTGCCAATCCCAAAACTTTCTTCTATCTCAGTCATGTTAATACTTCAAAATTAGCTATCACATCGCCAATAAAATCAATATTTTTCGTTATTCTGTTGCACGTCAGCTGCTTGCGAATCGTCGGATTACCGGGATGCGATCAACTGATTTATACTGAAGTCCTTCAGGTCTGAAACGACAGGAAGATAGCCTTCCCATTTCTTGGTTTTACGATTTTAGCTAATTTTACTGGAAAACACGAAGGTAAAATGCGTGGAACCTAATTAAAGAAGATTCAACCCCAGTTCTCGTCAACATTGAATTTGAATATCGCCAAATTAGTCCTCTACAGCCAAGTTGGCTCCACTTATGACAACCTATTTTTGTCGCCAAATTTGGAGATATTTCGCCAACTCGCCAAGTTTGGCGGGAATTTGACGTTGGCGAATATAAATAAGAGTGATAAGCATATAATAGGATTGTTACATCAATGAAAGAAAATTTACCGAAACCATGTTAACTAAAACTCATAAGTTAAACCCGTTTATGGATGAATTCTGCTGTCTTGTTCGAAAATGTCAGCCACCCTAAAATTTCAAAACGCTATATCTCAGCCATTTTTTAAGATATAGGCAAAACAAAAATTGTTCCGGATTCTCCGGATCAAGGCCAAACATTTAACGGAAAAATTTTTAGGATTTCTAGTTTTGCAAATATTTTTGAATTTGAAATCTTTAAATGGCTATCACAGCGCCCCCTTTCGTCGAAATACCCCCAATTGATAGAACCTGCTTGCCATAGCCAAAAACATAGGAACAAAATCTGGTTCAATTTGAAGCATAACTTCATACACTTTTCGATGATACAATGAAGACACAGACAGACATTCCGTAAAAACGTTTTTCGGAATCTGACCCCTAAAACGTGGGAATCCGTCGAAAACCGGAAGTCGAAAAAAATTTCTATTACAATACTTTCTTCTATTATAGATAGAAGTAAAAAAAAAAAAAGTTTAAGGCCAATTTTAAAGCCACCAGAAATTTTAAATATAATTTATTCAAAACTTAGTTTCAACAATAACAAGAAATAATTTTTTTAAAGAATGAGTTTTAAATATATTGCGTTTCGAAGGAAAAATAGAGTCTTTAAGCTAGACTTAAGAATAGTAATTTCCACATGCCAATAAAAATGTGGAGGAGACTAAAAATGACATTTTCAAAAGAATCTAAACTATTCCAACTTTAAAAGTAGACCCTTTTTTTTAAATACACAATGGTCAGATGCCAGATTTCACTTGTTCGGCAAGCGATTCACATTTTAAATATTTTTAGCAGAAGCTCTGAACTATAGTAATCTACATGAGAAATCCAGTTTATTCAACAACAATCAATATTGCAAAAAAGAGGCCACTAGGCTGAAAAGTGTCTACCGGCCAATGGCTACTATCTGAAAATTTCCTGGTCTGTTTTAGGCTTATGACAAAGTTTCTCAAAAAATCTACATATCCCAAGCAAGCATTCTGCTTTCTTTTAACTAATAACATTAAAATGTTATTCAGAAAATTTGTTTAACCCCATTGCGACGAGCGTCTTTTACAGAATTTTTGATCTTTTACCACGGGTTTTTCAAAGTAGAAATTTTCGCCTCATTGAATCGCAGAAATGCTAACATTAAATAAGGCAAAGCTTACAATAAAAAGTAACTGGTGGGAAAAATCGAGGATTCTGAGCATCGTATGCGTCACGTATACGTGTCACTCGTCCCCAAGGGGTTAATTCTATTGTTCCTAAACCATTTGCTCTTTGAGAGTGGGGGTAAAATTACTTGTTAAGAACGTAAGATAAAGTATTTGCATTTTTTGGTACCAACAACCATTTGATACTTAAGCTATTATATAGGAAACTATTTCAATAATTTTAGGCTAATAAAGCAACTAATTTTACCGGCCATTTATACTTTCTAAATATCTTCCTTCACATTTCATATAAAGTAAAATATGATATTCGTGAAAATTCCCACTTTGAAGGAATAACAAGTTTTGGGATCCAATACAACTTGCAAGTATTTTCAGACTTGTACATAAGATAATTTTACCAATCTTTAAGGTAAATTAAAATTAATGGGGTTTCGGAAGTGCCGTACAGATACAGAGCGAGTTTATGCATTTAAGGATTTGTTTAATGCAAGATGCTTAACATGCTTTAATTTTGTAACCAATTTACTTTTTTAGTCCATAATATCTTCTTTACCATGGACCACTTTTTCTTGATGTTGCCCTAAATTTTAAGATAAAGCTGATATTATTTACATCAGCAGTTCCCAAACTATGGGAACTTCCATTTTTCCTGTGGTTGGTCCTTTTATAATTTCCAAGCATTTACCTTCATATTCACATAAATCAAAAATAAATTTGGCCGCTTGAACCTTTCCCATCTCCGTTGGATTTTCAAGTTTTAGTATCTAAGACTTACGTGAATTTTCAGATTACCTATGTCTGTGGTACAGAAATTTAGCATCCTTTTAGTCCAAATTAGAAAGGCAGGAATTTTATTCTTTCTGCAATTCTCATGAAAATTCAATAAAAACAGGACCAGAATACAAAATGTGGTTCAAACTGTTTTAAGATTACGATACTTATTTCAGAATACCAAAACTTAAATTTCTTAGTCTTTGATTGTTATTTCTAAGTTATATGGAGTACAGGATTGTGAATCTAGAAATCTTCAGACTATTGATCCAAATTTTTAAGAATCTAGAATAATCGGGATCATATGTATACTTTACCGTTAACATGAAATTCAATTCCGTTAGGTCATTTAATATCTTTATATTTGTCGAAAAAACACTTACGTATCACAGGATATCTTACACGGATAGATTGTCAAGTTTCGGGCCCTATTTAGGATTCCCTTCACAAAACAACTTTAAAAAATTAGGCGCCACCAAAGTTCTTTTAAAGATTTTTTTTTTGAGGGGGAGGCTATGTTTAATATTAAACTACCAGAAAGGAACAGTTTAGAAAAACGACAAATATTAAAATGCTTGGTTTGAATTTGAGCCAACTGGATTTAATTTTTCGTTACCATTTTTTCCACAAAACTTAAAGTAGGCCGGAATAAAACCCCTGGAGTAACGCCCGTTAAACACCAAGTTTTAAGGCTTGGTCGATTTTACTCATAATTCCTCTACAACAATTTAATTACATTTCATTCAACTTGTAGCTCATTTAAATGAGTTTAGATTAGGGATAGGAAATCGTTTGTTACATGGCTGCTTTTCAACAATGTACACATTTATAATTGTTCTATGATTTTTTTTTCTTTGCAGATAGATATTTCTACCTTGTAGTCTACCCTAACAGATATGGGAGATCGGGGACAGTATACTTCATGGGATGCAATGAAGTTTGTGAATTTGAAATATTAACTGTAAATTTGATTTATTATATTGATGTTGTGTTCCTATATTTATAGTCTGCTTTTTCACCATACAAAAGAACTAGATGTATCTAATATTTGGCCACTGTTCAGTATTTTCCCGTTTCGGTACTCTTGCCGAATATTCGGTTAGCCGAAACCATGTCATTTGGCTGAATGGTTTGAACGAATACTATGGTATTTAGCAGAATAGATAAAGGATAAAATTTTGGTCTGCTTTTTTCAAAATCTAAAAACTATTCAAACACATTCATGCAGACATTAATGCAATATGCCTGACGTCTGAAAATATGCTTACCTATACACTAAGACGTCGAATATCATTTATGTCATGGCCAGGGTTGTTTAGGTTTAAACCATGCTGGTTTAAACCATGGTTTAAACCTTGGTTTAAACCAAATGGTTTTTTTAAAAAAACCATTTGGTTTTTTTGAAATACCAAAACTTTTATTTAAAAAAGAAAAATGGTTGCCCAAGATTTACAATGATGAACTTCAGAGGTGTAAAGCTGATTTAGAAAACAAAACAGTTTGCATGGCAATGGATGGATGGTCGAACATCCATAATGAACCTATTGTGTGTATAAGTGTTATCAAAGAGTGTAGTAAAGTCACTCTTGTTGATACTATTGACACATCCGGCTCATCACATACTGGAAATTATTTAGCTAATTTGGTTTTGAGTTCAGTGCAGACAGCAGAAGAAAAGTTCAAATGTAAAATATAAAGTTTTGTCACAGACAATACTGCAAATATGGTTTCTGCATGAAGAGCTTGGTTTTTCGGGACTTACATATAGGTGCAGTGCCCACATTTTAAATCTGTTAGCGAAAGATTTGGTTTAAAGTGATGTAACAAAACATGTTACAAGTATTTTAAAATATTTTCGCAATCATCATCTCCCGAAAGCATGGTATCATGCAGAAGGTGGAAGTGCGTTGGTACTTCCTCTAGAGGTACGATGGAATACTTATTGGGATTCACTTGAATCTTATATTAAAAATTAGTCAATTCTTACAAAAGTTTGTGAGGATCACAGATCTGAGATTGTTAGTGACATCTCCAGTAAAATCTTAAGTATCGGTTTAAAAAGAAATGTTGAGGACATGATTGCATTTCTGAAACCAATCGCCGAAACTTGATTTTGTACAGAAGAGTAGCTGTTCTCTCGCTGAATGTGTATTAGCATGGAAAAAGCTAGATATGAAGTTAAAAGAAGCATCAACATCAAACAATAAAAAGGCCATATCATCAGCGTATAAACAGAGATATGAACAATCATTAGTAGATGCACATTTCCTGCGTTTATTTTAAGCCCATCAGTATTAATTTCTAACCCAGGAATTGATGTCACGAAAGAAGAGAAAAAGAAGGGTCTTGAATTTATCAAACAAAAATGTGGCTCTGGTTTCTTAGCACTTGCATTAAAAATTTTGGAGAAGTTGGAACCATTTCATAATCATGATCAAAATGTTTTTTTTTTACCTCAAAGTTGTTGATACAATGTCTGACTTTGAATGGTGGAATAGTTTTTATAATGTTTCAGATAAATCTTTGATTACGGAGAATGTTTTGGAATTTGTGAACATGCTAACTACAGCCAAAGCATGGACTGCCTGTGTTGAAAGGATTTTTTCAATATTTGGTGTAGTTCATTCAAAATTGCAAAACAGATTAGGAGTAGAGAAAGCATCAAAGTTAGTGGTCGTAATAAAAGAAATGAACAATGATTGAGGGTAAAATTTATTATTCATTCCTATTATTCTATACTGCTGTAAGATATCTATTCAAGAAATGTCAAGTTTTTTTCTTCTTTCCTTAATAAAATGTCCGGATATATTTCATTAGTTTGTGATTCTTTATCTTCAGTTTGCAAATAGTTGTTATTTGTGTCAGTTAAAATTTCTTAGTTTAATTTTCTTTAAAAGAAAATATAGATTAAAGACTAGTGACGTGTTAGTAGTAGTGATTGATTTATATACATACATATATAAGTGATAATTTTATTGTTTATTGTATATTAAAATATTACAATAATAAAAAAATATAATGGTTAAATTAAAATAGTAAAAAATTTATTATATAAATCAACAAAATAACTTAAAGTAATTTTTGTTAATTGCTTGACTTCAAATATTTGAAAATATTAATATTCATCGTTCTTCTAAAATATAAAATCATTTAAACCAAAAAAACCTGGTTTAAACCAAAAAAACCCGGTTTTTTGGGGTTTTTTGAAAAAAACCCGTTTTTTTACAACCATGGTCATGGCCAAGAATGGTGCGCAAAAGGTGTATATCTGTGCAATTTAGACAGTAAAGTATTTAGAAGTGACCAGGATTTTTATACATTTGGTGTTACCAGATTAGTCACTAAAATGTGAATTTTGAAAATTTCACATTAGTGTTGTATTGTGAAAGCTTACACACCACTTTACGCATATGCACAAGTCTTTTGTATCATCGATATACCTGTTTTTGGGTACTTTCACATTCTTTAGAGTGTGGACCCTTTGAGAAAAGTGTGGACAGTCCTGCAACAATGAAATCCGATTTATTACGAATGAATTTATCTTTAGAATCACATGTGGGTCCAAATGTCTCTTAGGAATTGCTAATCTTGTTTAACAGATTAATACACTAACGGTCAATAGCGTTCAGCTGTAGTGACGCAGTTTACATTCATAAATAAAACTGAAAAGTTAAAAGCACCGGCCACTTTATCACACGCTTCCATTGCACGAGATTTAACTAGTTTACAACATCTAAGTTTTATTGAATGCCAATAAAAATCCACTTAGCACTTTGAAGAGTAAACAAAATTCCAAAAATATCCCTCCTTCCGATGTATATTACAGTGAACATGTCTCATGACATTACTTAGAATGAACTAGATTTCACACATTAGTTGAGGAAGAATAACTCTTGCGCTCATCTTTATAAGCAAATAGTATTCTTTGTTATAAATTGGAAGTTCTTATGCCATAAAAATAATTTTTAAACTTTGAGGACTTCTCAAATTAAAAGCATGTAGATCATCTCGGTACCAATTAAAATCTCTTAATGACAAAAACTAGAAGTATAGTCTCGTAGGATATTTACACAGCAAATATATTCTCTTTAAAAAGGGATTTACGTTTAATTTCTAATTATTTGAATGAATAAATGTTTTACTTTTAACCTTCATAAAAAAAAAAAAAATTAAAAAAGGTTTGAATTTAAACTAAAGACTCCATTCTGTATTGGAGACAAATGAAACTAAACAGAAACAACCAAATTGGGTACATTGAATCCAAACGCAAAGGAATTCGTTCCGAGCAACAAAATTATTAATTGCAAAAAATTCAGCTAGAAAAAAAGGGATCCGGAAGAATTAAAGGATTTGTAAAAAAGCTATAACGTTTCCATGACACCAGAAAATTCCAAGAAAAGTTTTCCAACTAGACCCCAGTCAATTGTCTTAGAAGAGGAAACTGAAAGCCCTAATTTCGACCTATCGTGGGTGGAACGTGGACTTCCATGATGTTTCCCCACCTCATTTGAAGGCCGAGTATTTGTTAGTTTGAAAGGGAATATTCTACGGAAAGGAAATGGAAGAGGACTGAACTAACTCCTCACAGCCATGAACATATACTGAAATAAGTGGAAAGAGAATATAGAATGGAAACTCATGTCATAGTACTTTGAATCCCCATTCAAGTGTATTCGCTCTAAGAGCATTCACCAATAAAGTTATCAACATTAATTATATTTAATGGCACAACTTAAATTTGTTTTCAAAACATTAAAGACCGCTTTAAAAAAAAGCATATCTAAATAACGCAATGTGCTTTAAGAATTTGATTTTAGAAATATGCATGTAAAAGTGAGAATAAGTTGCATATTGACCAGTATTCATTCTTTGACAATTGCGATTTACTTCGTTTCATAGGATATCAAGTGAAAAAGGTGCTTGAAACAGTATAGAATCAGCAGAGATCAGAACGATTCTTACATGACCAGAGAATTATTTTACCATCCTCCACCCCCCCCCCCCTCCATACACAATGCATTAAAATTTTTATAGGGCACCAAGCGAAGATCTAGTTTAAATAGGGTAGTGTAACTTTTCCCAATTTAGGATAAATTGCTCAGTCAAATAATTCAGAAATGGGACATAAGTATATTCATCGAGATCAGTTACAAGATTTATTCCAGAAAGGAAATTATCGACCCATCAGAAATTTGTATAAATTATGCATTATAGCGTTATTTGTAGTAGCACTGTACCAATGAAAGGTGCTGAACGAGCGAATTTAAAATCTACATATTTTAAAAACCTGTTAATTTGTGGTAAATATAAATCACAATCCTTCCCCAGAAAATAAGGGTATCTTCAGATATGGGAGAGGGGGCAAGGCAAAAGATTTCTTGCAGTTGTGCTGTTTTTGCTACATTGACGATTTCAAAAGCATTTATGAAAAGGATTCAAGATTGTCATTTTTGTAATTTTAGAAATAAATGTTAAAATACAACCTTAATCGGGATCTGGATGTACGCATCTCTTTACAACATCCATATGGGACTCCAATCACCTTTTCTTAGACTATGCATATTGGCAAAAGTAGACATTGCCATTTTTCAAGTATGCCCCTGAAACTATTCTCCAGTATTACAGCTTTTAAAACAAATACCAAACTGAGATAAGGATTCGAAAGTGGAACACCTATAATTACAGTTTGTCAACCATGATTTCATACCCAGTAGTCATTTGGACGCCTAAATTTAACTTTATGTAAATTAGTTTTCCAATCCAAAATGAGTAATTTATGTCAGATTGTCAAGTGAAAAACTGGAACTTCCTAGCTATTTAGAATCTCTTTCAAAACAATTTCGTGGCGACAAATGAGGCAGCTGTATTGCATTTAAGGGTTTACTTTGAATTTTTTTTAACACTGCACTGTTGATAGCCTTTTAAGAAACATTAAATATGAACTGTTTAAGAATATTATATTTGCCAATTAACACAGAATATCTTGTATATTAAAGTAGTGGATACATTTTCAAAATGTTTTGCCGATTTGTTGTACCAGTTTAAATAATTCATTATACTAAATTTAATTTTTAAAAGCATTCAACATCAATTTGCAGCATTTATGGAATTACAATGAATATATCGCAATATCGTTTCTGACAATTCTTAATTTCAGCATGTTTCCAAATTACTATCCATTTCCATTGCAGTGTCCCAATGTCTATCCACATTTTAAGCGATCATTTGTAACAGAAGCTTTGAACCGTTTTAATCTACATATAGTTTATTCAACAAGAAATAAAGATTGCAGAAATTGGCAACTAAGCTTAAAGGGTTTAATGGCCAATAGCTACTAACTAAACATTTTCAGGTATAATTTAGGCTTGACAAAATTAAGTTTCTGTTCATTTTAAAAAGTAACAAACAAAACAAGCATTCTTAAAAAAAATTCTGCTTTCACTTAGCTAGTAAACAAACTTCTACGAAAAAGTTATTTTAATAAATCTTACATTTCTAAAATGGTCCGCTTTTGTGTAATGGGAAGGGGGGGGCGAAATTACGTAAGAAAGTAACCATACCATTTATTGTAGCAACAAACGTTTGATATTTTAGCTATTTTTATCATTTCTGCCGTTGATCTTGTGCCTTTTATAACTTCTTAAAAATATTTTCTATCGCATTCATATACATCAGGAAAGATTCATGAAAATTTCGAACTCTTCATAAATTTGCATGTTTTGGGATGTCCTATTCGGCGCAAGAGTAATTTTGGACTTCATATCTTGTAGCACAGAAGTTTAAAATCCAATTTTCTATTAGAAATGCCCGAATTATACCTTTCCGCCATCTCATGCCTATTTTAAAGAAACTAAAAACAGGACTGGAATAAAGATGTGCTTACGAACTCCCATTTAGATTTAAAGTTATTTTTGAATACAAAAAGATTCTAACTACTTGGGCGTGGATTATTCTGTGAAAGGTTTAGAAATAGTACAGGACTAAATTCAGATATCCTCAGACTATCGATCCGGATTTTTCCAGATCCCTATAAAAAGGGTACAATCTTACATAATTAATGTTTTACATTCTTTTGTGTTGTCTTTACATTCGGGTTTGTAAATTTCAAGGATTTAATCAATCTTTAAATTTTTTCTCTTTTCAGAATATCAATCGCTGCTTAGGACCACCCCGAATCTTGAATGAGGCAGTTCTTCCTGGTCCTCTGACAAGAACTGTCATCATTACAGTCTTGTAACGAGGTCCTAATGGACCACACGTGAACTAGTTGCTTCCCCCCCCCCCCTGATCATTAGATATTGCTTTAAAAACTAGGTGGGTAAAAATTATCGAATAAGTTTGTCAATCCGTCACAAAAATAAAATGTGGCAGCCGTACATTTGATGCTGAAGTTTTGGCATATGAGCTTTATCTAAAGGGGGAGGAATGGAACTAAACACTTTGTTGCATGAGCCTTATTTTATGGATTCCCCCCCCCCTTCCCAGATAGAAAATGAATTTAACCAGCGCTTTATTTTTCCCCCAACTTTATTATATTTACATAAGTTTAATAATTTAAAAATATTTTTGAAGGGAGAGAGATTTATAGAATTTACAAATCAGCATTTGTAAGATACTTGTCAGCCTTAAAATAGCCTGTATAATTGTCTGCTGCATAATTTCTTTAAAAAGCTTGAACTTTTCTGAAGTCTTATGACTACTTTAAAAGTATCGGAATGAAGATTACCGTTGAAAACTACCGATAAAAACTTATTTTAGAACACAAAATTTAAATTCCATGGGGTTGGAGTATTATTTCTAAGTTTAGGTACAGTACAGGGTTGTAATTTCAGAAATCTTCAAACTATTGATGCTCCAGATCACTAAAAATTGCACGAATTTTTAATTTGAGGAGATGAAATTAATTTTCTTTTTCAGAATATTATAATCACCATGTATATAATCACCATGTATATTTCAAATTACTGACGCTCCAGATTCCTGTAAAATTTATACAATCTTAATTCGATAAATGTTTTACATTCACTATTGTAAATTTAAAGGAGATGTAATAATTCTATATTTTCATTTAAGAATATCGATGAAGATATTTATAGGGGCATAATTTCATCTGTATATAATCATTTTTCAATTGTGTATATATTCATTTCATCTGTATATTTTATCAATTTAATTTGTGTATTTTTTATAATCGTCTTTTTACATTCATCTTAGTCAATTTAAAGGGGTCGCCAATTTAAGATGCAATTTATATATTTGTTTCCTTTCAGAATATTCAGGAACAAAATATTGATTATTCGGATTGAAAGAAGATGAATTGACCCGCTCAAAGGCATTTGATAACGAGCAAAGAGGTAAGAAACAAGAGACGTTTGTCAAGACATTTGTTCCTTGTCGACAAAGTCCGCCCAAAAGAAAAAATTTAATTGGAAGCAACGATTTTCTTTCAAATAAATGATTGAAAGAAGAAAATTTCGTTTTTTCGGGACTCATTTAATATTAAAAAATAAATTATATCCATATCTTAGACACTAAAACATCACCAAGTGATAGTAAATAGTGTCATTGGGATATTACAGCAGATATCTACTCCGTAAAATGAGTTTGTTTAATTTCTTATTTTAAGGAACAAATTTATTTTAACGTAAATAAAATTTAAAAAAGAATTTAAATAATGTACATTTTGTACAATACAGAATTGAAATGGCAAAGTTTATACTACACTGGTGTCCAAAAGTATTGCATACTTCAATAAATCCTTTTCTCAGGTTTCTTCGAAAACGTCGCAAATTCAGACATAAGTAAATTGTATGGAAGCTTTTTTAAACCAATAAAATCAGTTTCAAAGGATTGGACGACAGAAGCGTGAATTGCTTAGTTCTGTTGAGAGTGGATGACTTATTTATTGGATCTAGGAGATTTCGATCATTTAAGTTAATTACGTACTAAAAAGATCATATCGATACCACCATTCGTAAATTTGAGTATGGCTGAAGTTATTGGTATAGACCGATATACGGTTCAGAGACTAGTAACGCTATATTTCAACGGGAAATGCTAGAAGTCCTGTAGAAGGTTGTCCGTGTACAACACTATCAGATGACCGATTTGTGGCATTAAATGGGCCCGGCGCATCCGAACACAATGCCAATAAAAGCGGGCAGAGTTGGTGGCCGCTGGTGGGTCGCTAGTTACGCGACAAACTGTACAGGCGACTTTGTCAACATGTCTTTACGCTAGACGTCCGAAAATATGCCCCACGTACGTCTCGTCACAGACGTGATCGATATCAATGGTTGCGAAAACACGTAGTATTGACCGTAATCCAGTGAAGCAATGCAATGTTCTCTGAATCCAAGTTTAGTTAACAGAGTGATAGTCGACCCGTTGTCATTTGGAAAAAATCCCGACTTGCGATATAACCTAACATTTATACGCGAATTGCGCATACACAGTGGAGATGGCATACATGGGGTAGAATTATGATAAAGGAACGTACACCTCTGCACGTATACACTGACGTGAACGACTACAAATCTACAGAAACTAAGGTTTGGAACCCATTGTCACATTTCCGGGACAAGGAGATCCCGAATTCATTTTAATTGACGGTAATGCGCGTCCTCACAGGGCTGACCTTGTTGGTCAGAACCCAATTAACTCTTATAAACACCACGACACGTCGCTCGAGTCATATCTGCAAGAGGTAACCATACTTAATATTAAAGCAATTGAACTGCCGGGAACGTAGATTGTATGGTACCCATTTTTGTTGCTTTTTCATTGTAAACATTTGTTATTTACAAAATGCCAATAGAAAAGAGTTGGTCACTTTGTCTACTCTGAACAATTTATATTAGCTTTTAAAGGCTTTTTCAAAAGCCCACTTTTACACACCAGTATAGTTTGAATCCCGATGCAAGAGAATGAAAAATCTCAAGCAATGCAATTGCTTTTCAAACAGTTCACATTAGGCATTCGAAATTTCCTTCAGATTCTACAAATATAAGTTTTAGATAGTTTCACCTCAAATTGTGTCAAAAGGGATTGCAATACAATAGATTTAATTTAAAAATTAAAAACTAACGATTGTATTTAAATACTTTTTTGCAGAATGGAAACAAAGTTGGGAGTACATTGAAACCAAATGCAAGGGAATTCATTCTAACGGCATTCAGGAACGTATTGATGATTTGCTACGAAAAAAAAAATTCTCCAGGAAGATGAATCGCTAAGAATGTATTACAATATATAAATTAAACTCTACAGAGCTACCATGAAATCACTGACGCGTATTTAAGGAAATCATGCAACAATTTGAAATCTCATGCCGGTTACGGGAATTTCTGCCGAATATCTTATGTATTTGCATCACCATACAAACTATAGTCCATAAAATTTGGCAAAATCACGGATGGAACATATGAGAACGTTGATAACCTCTCCTTTGTAGGCAGAAACTTGCTTCGGAAGGAAATCTGTACACAAAACTATGATAAATGTTTAAAGACAGTTCGAGAACTACAGATCTTCCCAGACTAACGTACACCGAAATTAGCGGAAAGGATGAACGCGATCTATCAGTTTAAGAAAGATACTATAGCTAGCGAAAGAATATATTGGAAGTATTCTTTCGTAAAGACAAATTATCTCTTATGAAAAATACTCCGTTATCAGTTTAAGATGAAGGGTAAAAACTTTTCCAAGACTTATAGGTGAAGGTGACTGCCTGATGAAAAGTAAAACGGTTATCCTGTTAACCATTAGGGTTCTTGTTTATAATTTATGCATTTCTGTACCATAACAAAAAGATTCTATTATCAACATGGGCGTTTACCCATAAATGTAAGCGACCCTGTTACAACACCCGAATGAGACTCCGATCAGCTTATCTTCAGACAATGGCATATTAGTATGATAGAACTGGCATTGCTGTGTTTCGGATATGACAAACTTCATTCTCCTGGAATGGAGCTTTTAAAACCAAACCATTTAGATCAAGTTTCGAAATTGCCAGCGAGTTTGTCTTATTTTTCACCTGTAAATTTCATTTTAAAAAAATTGCTATTCCAACCGCAGTCTTTATGCCTAAATTTTATGATGCAAATTAGCTTTCCCATTCAACACTAGCCAGTGTCCACGATGGTCAAGTGAAAAGCATTTTGTACCAGTTATTTTGGATCAGATTCTTTGGCAAAAAAAGCGATAAACGTATCTCTAAAACCAACTTGGAATTTTTATAACATTACTCTGTTAGCCCTTTTCCTTTCAGAAACTGGCAATTTATCATGCAAGAACAAGCAAACCATACAGTGAAACCATGAAGATATAACAGTATCGGTGATAAATATTCGGACGATGTAACGCAGATATCCATTTTATTAAAATGAGTTTCCAGTTTTTTTTATTTGCAATTATTTTAACGAATATAAATATTTTATCTTTAAACCTAAATAGTTTTAATAGGAAATTGTGAATTTAAAAAAAGGTACGCATATAGAAATTCTATAATAAAGAATAAAAACCAAGTTGAGAATAGAAAATTGAACTCCGAGGCCAGGTAAATTTGTCTGCCAAAATTTCGTACAATACAATTCTTTAAATTATATATTTTTATTGACTGTTCAAAACTTGTCCACACTTTCTCATATGGTTTAACAATATGGATAATTTTTATTTCGCATTTTAGCCATTTTTACCGCAAGGATATTCTCAAATTTAAATTATCTACTCTGACACATTCATAAGGCAACTAGTTGGCTTCGCCCGCTAGCGGGACCCTAATTTACATATGTGCGTCAAACCTTGTAAAACCTCGAACCATGTAAAACCTCGAACAGAACGAACCTCCGAGCCGGGTCCCCGCTGCCTTCGGCACCGGATAATGCCTTAATTTGCATATTGAATGGTATAATCCTCTAAACGAACGAACCTCCGACCTTTGTCCCCGCTGCCTTCAGCACCGGATAATCCCTTAAATTGCACATCGAATAGTATAAACCTCTAACTAAACGAAACTCTTGCTCGGTTCCCCCGCTGCCTGCGGCACCGTATAGCAGTCATGCTGCACACGCACTGCAGTATACGTTAGTTCCACCTTCCACTACCAGGTGGCGCAATCTGTTTATACGATCATGACTGAAATAGTTAAGGTTTTCGATGTCGAGTCGAATGAACCATACCCCGTCGTGACCCGGTCAATAGAAACAGATAAGAAAGCGCCCCCTGGTGGTGAAACTATGAACTAAAATCGGTAAGCTCTATCGAAGTCGAGTCGAATGAGCCAATCCGCGTCGTGATGGGACCCAGACGACGGGAGATATTTTGAAGAAATAGAAAATTCCTTAGCTTTTTTTTCTATACAGAAATTGGAATTTTGCTTAAATCAAAAATTATGGTCTGAATTCGAAAATTTTTTTGAATCCCTGAAATGTCAGCCCACTCCGAGCAAGGATGCATATATTTCATATTCGAAAATCAGATATTAAAAAATTATCACCTATAAAAACATTTGCTTTTCAAATGCTTTGTTTTATCAATTTATCGCTTTTGTCAGAAGCGTCGCGATGTCTCCTATTCTTCCACTGATATTATCAAAACACCTGCCAATCTCAACATCCGTTGAATTTACAGGCATCCTTATTCAGGGGCTAAGAAATCTCATATTTGGTGTAGATTCCCTTTGTTGAACAGTTAATATAATTAAGAAAACCCTTCCATAAAAGCACGTACTGATCAATAGTTCAGCTAGCGAGAACACTTAATAGCATAGAGATTATGAAAAATGTTATCGGTCAAACGCTTCAAAGTCAGTGAGGTTGCAACACAGCATGCGTATAAAAGAACAAGCGCTCTAAAAATCAAAATGCCCTTCCCACAAACAGCACCCAGTATTTCTTTAAACCAGAGCAAGAATGAATAATGTTAGAATGATGTAGAAAGTTGTGATGAGTAGGACAGTTTTATTTGTAAAAGAGGAACTAATACCAAATTTCATCCACTAAAGCAATTCAATTAATAACACTACCTTTACATATGTTTCAGTCAGCATCAATAGTAGTTCTGTTTGTATACCCATCAGAATATGAAACTGGGACAGTCATGCCCATTTATGATATAAATGATTAAAAGTTTAAACCATTAGCAGCATTTAAAATTTGTCTAGCAATTAATTCCCCAGTTTAAATTAAATTTTGTTCAATATATTCAGTAAAAACTCACGTGTATAACAAAATTACTCAATCGTATTAAGCTCTTTGGTTAACTTTATGACAAATTTAAACAGATTAAGATAAAAAAAAATTACGGTACACCCACCTCATTACAGCCTTCGAAGCTGCAGCACAGCGTACGTCTAGGAAAAGAGACAAGTTTCAGACAAAGAAACAAAAGTCCTTAAAAAGAATTAAAATTTCCCTTTCCCCACCAGTATTTCTTTAAAGAGAAACTGGTGAACCCTTTTAGAATGATACAGAAAGCTGCGATGGGCAGAACACGCTTTTATTTTTAAAAAGAACCAATCCCAAAGTTATTCATTTAATTTATTAAAATTCGAATATGGAAAATAACACTTAGTTAATAAAATTCTTTTAAAAAAAAAAATGGTTCTTTCTGACCGTTTTCTTTCCAGTCGCCACCAGTCCAGACCTTCCCTGTTGTGTACCCGACTAGGTATGGGTCAACAGGAACAGCTTCATGCCAATCAAGCAAGTTATTTCGAATTTCCCTGTTGTGTACCGTCTCAGAATGGGACACCAAGAACAGTGTTCTTCATGCCCATCAAGCAAGTTATTTTTAATTTCCTTCTTTTTACAGACTCTGTATGAGACACCATTAACAGTGTTCATGCCAATCAAGCAAGTTATTTTGAATTCACTTGTTCTGTAACCGACTCTGTATGAGACACCAGGTACGGTGTTCTACATGCCAATAAAGTTATTTTGAATTTCCCAGTTGTGTACCCGACTCTAGGGTTCACCAGGAACAGTGTACATGCCAATCAAGCAAATTTTGCATTTCCCTGTTGTGTACCCGACTCAGTATGGGACACAATATGGTGTCCTACAAGCCAATATATCAAGCAAGTTATTGACTGTCCCAGTGGCGCACCCGAGTGTATACGGGAAACCGAGGACTGCTCTTTCTGACAGTGTTTTCTTTCCAGTCGCGAACTTCCATGTTATGTACCTGACTCAGTATGGGACATCAGGTACGGTGTTCTACATGCCAATCAAGCAAGTTATTTTTAATTTCCCTGTTGTGTATCCGACTCAGTAAGGGAAAACGGGGAACAGTGTTCTTCATGCCAATCAAGCAAGTTATTTTGAATTTCCTTGTATACCCGTATGGGACACCAGGAACAGTGGTCATTCTAATCAAACAAGTTATTTTGAATTTCCCTATTGTGTATCAGACTCTGTATGAGACCAGGAACAGTGTTCTTCATACCAATCAAGCAAATTATTTTGCATTTCCCTGTTGTGTACCCGACTCTGTATGATATACTATACGGTGCTCTACATGCCAATATATCAAGCAAGTTATTGACTGTCCCAGTGGTGCACCCGAGTGTATATGGGAAACCGAGGACTGCTCTTTCTGACAGTGTTTGCTTTCCAGTCGCCACCAGTCCAGACCTTCCATGTTGTGTACCAGACTCCGTATGGGACACCATGTACGGTGTTCTACATGTTTATCCGTTGTTTTGAATTTTTTTAGAGTCAAGAAGCTATTTTTGAATTCGCTGCAACATTTAAAATGTGGTAATCGCTCCCAGTTTAATTTTTTTTATAAATATTCCATGAAAAACCCACTTGGGTACAGTATATAGTTTGACTTAATGCTAGTGAAAATATTTTATAGCATCTATTTAAATTGTAATTATGTGAAAAACGATCAGCGTTCATACATACGAGACTTCAGATACAAATTATGAGCATACTGCCGCTCGACGCCTCTTTACAAGACATGCTAAAAACCAAGAATAAGCTATCTGCAGTCTCAAAAGATGGAACTCTCGCATTTTAATATAAAATAGTATATGGATATTTGCAGTCATTTTATACCTGTAACATTTTCCAAACATTGATTTGAAAAGAAATTGCAATGTTTCATAAATTTTCGTGGAATTTATCTGCAATTTTTGAAATGAATCTCAGTGGCGCTTTTGATATCATGAATTTAGGAATGTTTTCAGAACACATCTATTCTTCAATGCCATGTCCCAAAATGTGCAAGATTTAAAGCAAATTTTAGAGCCACCAGAAACTTAAGCAGAAATTTCAAATATAATTATTGTGCAAACTAAAAGTTATGAATAAAGTAACAAGATGTTTATCTTTTTAAAGAATGAGTTTTGCAAATAGCTATACTTAGTGCTGATGGAAAAAATACGGTTTTTTAAGCTATACTTGAAAATACCAATTCCCACATGCCAATAAAAAGGTGGAGACAAAATAATCCAACTACTTATTTTCAAAAGAATTGAACTATTCCAACTTTAAAAGTAGACCCTTTTTATTTACACAGTGGTCCGATTCCACATTTTACATATTCAGCAAGCGATTCACATTTTAAATGATAGATATATTAACTATAATAATCTACATAAGAAATGCAATTTATTCAACAAGAATCAAGATTGCAAAAAAGAGGCAACTAAGCTAAAAAAGGTTCTACCGGCCAATGGCTACTATGAAAATTTCCAGGTCTACTTTAGGCTTATGACAAAGTTTCTCTTAAAGTCTATACATATCTTAAGCAAGCATTCTGCTTTCTTTTAATCTATACCAAAATTTTACCCAGAAAATTTAATTCTAGTATAGTTTCTAAATCAACAATTTGCTTTTAATAAGCGAGGAGAGAAAATTTTACAAAAGTGAAGATAAGTATTTGCATTTTTTGTACCGACAACCATCAGATACTTAAGCTATTATATTAGGTGACTATTTAATTAATTTTAGGCTAATAAAGCATCTATTTTTATCGGCCATTTATATACTTCCTAAATATTTTCCTTCACATTTCATATAAAGTAAAAAAAGAATATTTAGATTCGTGAAAATTTCATTGAGGATTTGTAAGTTTTGGGATCCAATAAAACTTACTAGTACTTCCTGACTTGAACATAAAGTTACTTTTACTATTTTCCTTGGGCAATTCAAAGATCTAATGGCTTTTCTAAAGTACCATACAGAGCGAGTTCGAGATTTAAAAATTCATTTAATGCAGGATGCTTAGCATGCTTTATTTTATAACCAATTTTTCTAGTAGTTCTTATTCCTTACTGTTTCCCCAAAATTTAAGATATAGCGGATATTCCAATTACATCAACAGTTCCCAAACCATAGGAATTTCTAGTGTGGTTTATCCTTTTACACTTTCTAAATGTTTTCCTTCCTATACATATAAACCCAAAAAAGCTTAGATGATTTAACATTTCTGATGCATTTAAGTCTTGGGATCTAATACAACTTACGAGTATTTTCAGACTACAAATGTCTGGTATATAAATTTGGCTTCTAATTAGGGTAAATTAAAAACTCATGAAATTTAACCCTTTCTGCAATTATGCAAAGTTGATAAAAAAAAAAATAAAAGACCGGAATTAAAAGCTAGGGTTCAAAACTCTTAAGATTCACAAAACTATTTCAGAATACAAAGATTTAAATCCCTTGGATTGTTATTTCCAACTTATATGAAGTACAGAATTGTGAATCTAGAAATCTCCAGATTATAGATACCGACTTTTCCGGATTCCTATAAAAATGGTTATTTGGATCATATGTATACTTTCGCGTTAACATAAAATTCTGTTAGATATTTAATATCTTGGTATTTATCAAAGACATGTATACATATTACAGGATACCTTACACGGGTAGATACAGGTAAATTTCGGGGTCTATTCAGGATTTCATTTTCAAAATAACTCTAAAGTTAGTTGTCTTCACAAAATTCCATAAAATCATTTTTTGCTAGGTTTTAAAGCAATATTCAAATACCAGAAAAGAAAAAAAGTTTAGCCAGCTAAGAAATTTTTAATACTTTATCGAATTTGAACAACTGGATTTAATCTTCAGTCACAATTTTTCCCACAACACTTAAAAAATTGGCCCAAAGAAAATCCCTGGATTAACCTCTTATACGCAAGAGAACAAGTTTTAAGGCCTGGTCGATCTTCCACTCACAATTCCTATACTAAAATTTTAAAAAAATTTCATTCAATTTATAGTTCATTTACGAGTTTCCATTAGACATAGGAAATTTTAAGTTTTTACATGGCTGATTTTCTCCAATGCACACATTTATAGTTTGTGATTTTTTCCTTGCAGACACTGCAGATTTCTACCCTGTAGTCTACACTAACAAATATGGGAGATCTGGGACAGTATTTGAAGGGACGCAATGAAGTTTGTGAATTGTAAATATTAACTGTAAATTTGGTTTATTATATTGATGTGTGTTGTGTTCCTATATTTGTCATCTCCGCTTTTTCACCTTACAAAACTAGATGCATCGAATATTTGGCCACTTTTCAGTATCCCCCCCCCCCCCTCTCGGGCACTTTTGCCGAATATTCTGCTGGCCGAAAACAATGTCAGTCGGCTAAATGTTTTGAACAAATACTATGGTATTTAGACGAATAGGTTCAGGATAAGATAATTTTTTGCTCTATTTCTCAAATCTATTTCAAACACATTCATGCTTTAAAATGCATGAAGTTTGAAAATATGCTTACCTATACACCAAAACGTCGAATAGCATTTATGTTATGTGGAAGAATATTGCGCAGGAATGTATTGCTGTGCAATTTGGGCAGTTAAGTATTTCAAAAGTTACCGAAATTTACACATTTAGCGTTATAAGATAAACACTAAAATGTGCATTTTAACATTTACATATTAGGCTTGATTTTAGTTTGCACACCACTTTAACCATATGCACAAATAGTTTTCTTATCAATATACCGGTTTGTGTACACTTTCGCACGAGTCTGGGCGGTCCTGCAGCAACAATGACATATCAGGGCTGTAACCAGCAGACAACGTCAGGGGAGGGGGCTTCGAAATTTTGATGGGGCCTCAATTTTTTTGATGAGCTTGGCTTCCCCCCCCCCATTTAATTTAAGGATATATAAATTATAGACAGAAGTAAAAAGCAAGTCACCGCTGTCATAAAACTGATTATGAAGTTTTAAAATTCTTAAATATAATAAATGTTATTCGTATTTAAACATTATGAAGTCTAGAGGGGGCTCAAGAAGTTTGTAGAAGGGGCTCAGCCTACTCTGGGTCCCTGTGGTTACGGCCCTGCATAATATCAGGAGTCTGCCCAGACTTCCCCCCCCAGGGTCCTGTTTTTGTGAAATTGTGAACAGCTTTTCATGTGAAAAATCTAGTTGGAATTTTGTGAATTTGAAATTATATTCAGGTTCTTGTTTATATATTTTAAAGAATATATCGATGTAAAATACACATGTTTTCTTTATATGTAAAAGTGACAGGTCAGATTTTACTTTTTAAATGATTAAATTTGTAAAAAGTTCAGTTTAAAGTTAGAAAATTTTGTAAAAAGCCTATTTTTAAGACAAAGAATTTTGTGAAGGGTCCTGGTTTAAGATGAAAAATTGTGAAGCGTCCCGTTTTGAAAGGAGAAAATTTGCGAAGGGTCCTTAAAGGACCCAATTTCTTTCTAAACGGATCCCTGAATATGCATTACTAATTAATATATCTTTAGGATCACATGTGTCCAGCTGTCGCTTAGGAATTGCTAATCCTGTTTAACATTAATTCAGAAACTTAAAAGAGTTCAGCTGCAGTGACGCAGTTTATATTCATAACAAATAATAAAACAAAGTAAAAGCACCGGCCACTATCCCATGCTTCTAGTACATGAGTTTAAACATAAGTTTTATCGAATGCTAATAAAATCATTTATCAACACTTTGAAGAGTTTAAACCAAAATATCCCCACTTCCGTTGTATAATACACCGAACATTGTTTCCTGATCGATTTCCACTCCTAGATTGGATTAGATTTCCTACACTAGTTAAGAAAATTCTTGCACTCATCTTTACAATGCAAGTATTGTAATGAAAATAATTTGCACCCTGAAATCTTAAATCTGATTCTAATACTAGTTATTGAATTCTATTTGACAGTCCCCCCCCCCCCCCAGTCGTCACCGGTAGTTCCAGTGGTATATCAAACTCAATATGGGACACCTGGGATTATTTTTCATACCCTTCCACTAAGCAAGAGATTTTGAAACCAGAGAATAATATAAGATGTGATGGGCAGTACGTTCTAGTTTTATTTGTAAAAAGGAACCGATCTAGATTAAATATTCGAATCTAGTTTTCCAGTCATCACCGGTAGTTCCAGTGAGGTACCACTGTATATGGGCTATGTACACTATATGGACGGTGTTTAATGCCCATCCACCACGCAAGTGATTTTATTAGATTGTTTGCTGCAATAGACCAATGGTAACACTTTACAGCATATTTAAAGAGATTACGCTTGAAAAAGAAAAGGTGGAGATCCGGTTTACACCTCATTAGTCCACACCACAGGTGACAGAGCGTGTGCGTAGGAAAAGGACCAAGTTTGAAGCAAAGAAATAAGTGTTGATATCAAAACTGCCCATAAAAATCAAAAAATGTCCCCTTTCCACAAGTAGTCCTGCATTTTTTAAACCAGAGAGAAACTGCTGAAACGTCGCGATTTAGAAAGTTCCAGTGGAGTACCCAAAATAAGACATCGGGGACAGTTTATGCCCTTTCACTATGCAAGAGATTGACTTTTTGAAACATAAAATTATATAGAAAAGATGCGATGGGCAGGACGTACTAGTTTTTTAGTAAAGGAACCGATCTTCAATAAAGCAATTAGAATTTTTCTATTGGACAGATTTTCAGCCATTACCAGCAGTTCCAGTGCAGAACACGCTAGTTAATACGGAACACCTGGGTCTATTTTTCATGCCCTTACCCTAAGCCAGACTAACAATTGCATGTATATAAGAAATTTTAGAATTTTTATCAGTTTCTTTCCAGTCATCACTGGTAGTTCCACCAGTGGGGTACCAAACTCCATATGGGACACCTTGGACGGTGTTTTTAATGTCCTTCCGCCAAGCAAGAGATTGTTGGTTGCAATAGACTAATGGCAACTCTTTTACAGCATAAAGAGACTACGCTTGAAAAAAGGGAATCCAGATTCACACCTCAGTCTACAACACAGGCGACAGAACGTGCGTGTTGGAGAAGAAAAAGTTTGAAGTTAAAAGTTTCTATTGAAACTAACCTTTGAGAAATTCTTTAAGACTCTTAGTTATGAGTCGTTCTTTTATCATAAGAGAATTTACCAAATTGGCAACAGAAAAATTCGCACGCTTTTTGTCGGTATTATACAAAACAGCTATTGTTGGCAGGCACGTGTTAAAAATTTGGAATTCGTGTGGCATATAGTTAGTACGGATGAGTAATACAATTTGTTGCGTTCATTTGAATGTTTCAAAAGACCGAAACTTTCAAACATTAAAGTGAGCGAATGCATGGAACGAGTAATTTTATTTGTTGTTTATTAAATAAGACTTTGCGTTTAAAGACATTAGATGAGGGAACCACGTTTAATCTGTAGAGTACAATAACGTGAAGGAAATTTCCTTGCTGACTAGATATTTTTAACTGTAAGAATAACTTGTTACAAGGAATCTAATCTGCCACGTAGTTTCAAGTCATCGCACTTTATTTTCCCCATTGAAATAATGGAGAGATTTCGCTAGAAACTAAACTGGGGAAATTTTCTAAACACTGGGACGCAGGTCCCATAGCAAGAGATTTCATTAGATAACTTAACCTATTCAACTTAAGATTGTCTATAAACATAGTTAGGAATTTGAACTAAGAAGCCTGTAACTTTTTATTTTTATATAAGCTCTATAATCTTTTGAGATATACCCAATAGTTTACTTGTAGCACAGATTAAAAATTTGTTTCTAAAGCATTATCTAACAGAATTTTACAAGGGAACAATCTAGCAGATGCCTAGCGATCCGAAGTTAATTGCGATTACTTTTAATCCATTAAGCAGTCTTTCCTGTAATGTGTTGAGCTTCAAAATTACGTAGAATGCTTACTATTTTATTTCCAAACTGAAGATTAAATCTTAACATATTTAAGCAAATGTAGTACAAATGTCTTCAATGAATCCAGTTTCATCCCAAATTTTAAATGGGTAAGGGTGGTCACTTTTGTAAATATATATTAAAGCTTTATAGACAGGATTCCTGTATACCTGCGTCTGAATTTTATTTCCGCAATATAGAAAGTTTGTATTTGAAACTTTCTTGGATTCTTTAAACAAATTCTATTAACCTTTTGTCTGCAGTCGTACCCACCTAGTGAAAGTAGCATGGGCTTCCACTAGACTGAACAGTTTTCCCTTTAAATAGTTGTTGAAGGAGGGGGGGGGGGCAAAATGTTTAATTGGAGATTAGTGTAACTTAAGTAGTATGTCTAAATCTTCAGTTTAGGAAGAATTTCCTGAAATCCTTAGCTTTTGTCGTTTGTGTTAATGTGAAAGGTAGTTTAATTTTTTTTAAAGAATTTTTCAATGTACAACTAAATTTTTCTACCCTAGTAAAGAAATTATAGCGCTAAATTTTCACAAGATGTGAAACATACAAATTTAAAATTTATTCTGCTGGGTCTATTTTTCATTCTCTTCCCCCCCAAGCCAGCCATTTTGAAGTTTTTAAAATCTCATGTGTAAAAAGAAATTGAATTTTTAACCGCCTCTTTCCAGTCATCTCTGGTAGTTCCAATGGGGTACCTAATTCCATATGGGACACTTTGGACGGCGTTTAATTAGCTTCCACCAAGCAAGTGTTATTATAGATTGTTGGTTGCAATAGACTTCACTTACTACTACACTTCACTACTACACTTTACAGCATATTTTAAGTGAGATTACGCTAGGAAAGAGGGGGAAAATCCAGGTTCACACCTTATAAGTCTACAACACAGGCGGCAGAACGTGCGTATTAGAGAAGGAACAAGTTGGAAGAAAAGAAATAAGTTCCGATAAATATCAAAACTGCCCATAAAAATCAAAGAACGTCCTCTTTCCACAAGCAGCACCCTGCATATTTTTAAACCAGAAAGAAACTAGTTAACTTCGATTGAATGATTAGAAAAGTTGCGGTGGGTAGGTCATTACTTTTATTTGTATAGGAATTTTTCCCAAATTAGAGATTAAATAAAGAAATTAGAAAATACAAAACACTTTCCAGTCAGCACTAGTTTCAGTAGTGCATCTTAAATAGGGACAACTAGGACAGTTTTTCATGTCCATCGATCAAGTAACAGATTTTTAAATTAAGCATTTGTTAAATTGCAAGAAATGGAATTATTCTGTAAATATTTTGTAATTAAATGCTATTGAACCTTTTTGCAATAGGATCCCTTACCCGGGTTTAACATTTAATTTTGTTTTATATCCAGAAAACACTCAAATTTATTCGGCTTAGTTTTAGGCTAATGTTATTACTTAATAGCATACTTAAATTGGGATTACGTTTGAAAAGGAGAATCAGGGTTCATACCCCTTGCAGACAGACTGCAACAAAGAGGCAGACACAGCGCGAGTGAAGAATAAATTTTTAAAGTACCCTTAAATCAGGGTTGGCAGGTTTGACATATCAGTTTGACGGTTTAAACCATGGTTTAAACTCATGTCAAAATCTGTCAAAAACCTAGTCAGAAACCTCAAATACTACGTTGATATGTAAAATTTCACATTACATCTAATTTTGTATACGTGTGACATTTAATGTTTAAAATGTTACTATTACTGTATATATCAATAATATCTAGTAAAATGTTGTTAAGTGTAATTTTTTTAACTGGTTAAAATTTTTGGGTTAAATTGTGCTTAAATTTTTTTAAACTGCTCACATAAGCTGCACATTTTTTCCCTTGCTTAATATATTTAACGTCCCACTAATTTAAAACAAACCTATCACTATCTTTCTGTAGCATGGCCTAAAGAGTTAAGAATCAGTAAAACTGCAGCTGCGAAGCGATAACTGCTGGAATAGTCAACTCGCTTGCCTGGAAACTTTATGGAATAGGTCAATATTCCAGAAATTGTGGAAGAGCATGAGGATGCAACGAATATTAGAATTTCCCAAACTGATTAATGATTTTAATTTGTGCAATGCAAAGATTTTATACTTCAGCTATAACCCGTATGCGGTGCATTATATATATTCAACAAGATACTGCTACAATTGCTCATGCATGTCATGTTTGGTCCAGATTTCTAAAAGAGTTCACTTAAGCCCCATATGAAAATACGCGTAACAGAAGAATCTAATCAGGAAACTATACCATTTTTTGGTTTAATTTTGCATCTCAACCATGAGGGTGAAGGGATGAGTGATGCACAAATTAATTCAGCTTGCACATTGACTACAGAGAGAATCAATGGATGTTTACCTGTGCCGATTGCATACAAAACTGAATAACCTCCTTTCCCTTCTTATTTTAGGCTACAGGTAGGACAGTTAACCCTATGACTTGGTGGAAAGGTATTAGATACATTAGCTCTTCAACTGAGCCTGCCTCCAAACTTGCTCAACTAGCAATGCTTTTGCTATCAAGTCCTGCTAGCTCAGCATCAATTTAGAGAATATTTTCAAATTTTATTTAGCTTCATCCCTCTAAACTCAGAAATCATTTGAGTGTAAATAAGTGTACAAGACTGGTTATATGCTACAGGATGTGGGTAGATAAAATTTCTGGATTATTAATTGTACAATTTTATCCCGATTGAAAATTCCAAAAAATAAATATTTTTGCAATTATTAAATTGCTATAAATTTACTAAGTAAAAAGGTTACCTATTTCATTTATTTAATGTATACCCATTGTCGTTAATTTTTTAAAGCACATTACATGTTTTCAACGGTTTAAACTAGTTTATGACAGTTTAAACCAATTTTTGACGCTTGTTATGTCAAAACCAGTTTGACGTCTAAAATCCAACCCTGCCTTAAATATCTCAACTGTCCTTCAAGAATCGAATATCCTTGGTCTACAAGCTGCTTTTTAAACCATACAAACTAACTATAAGAATTATAGCAAATAGTGATAAGGCAAGACATTTAAAAAACAACGTCTCAAATTTCATTCAATCTATTAAAATTTAGATAACACTATTTTCTTTCATGACAATTTTCTTTGCAGCCATCACCGGTAGTTCCAGTGATATACTGATCTAAGTGGGACTCCTGGGATTGCGTTTCATGCCCATCCATCAAATGAGTTGAAATTTCTCCAATGTATTAAATATCAAAGCTGCAACACCCTTTTCACGGTTTAAAATTTATATCTAGGGAAAAAATATCGTTCAATAAAATTGAACCTATTAGGCTTGGGTGAAAACTTCATAAACTAGCTTAAGTATCCGGGGTTTTCAGAATTTAGAAAAGTCTCTAAACAAAACTTGTATAGAGAACTTCAAAATGTTAAAAATATCAATATTTCCGTAATCTGGTTTTTATCACGATTCAATACGTTACTCACATATGACGTTATACGTACCTGCTTATGCCATATCTACTTTCTCTTTTCCTCCGGTATAGTTTTTGTACGATTCTCAAACATTTGAAAGAATCCGTTAAGCTTTCAATATGTCAGAATCTTTAATTCTCCAATGTCATTAACCCGCTTCTGTACTTGCACTCTATTGAGAAATTTGAAAATTTCCGTTATATTGCCAATATGACGTCATGTCTTTTCAAGTAATAAAATTCTCAATAGAAAAAAAATTGGAAACAATTTTATAGTGGATTTTAATTGTTGGCTACTGCTATAACGAAACAGTTGAAATTTGATAGGAAAAGGCTGCTATATTTCTGGTTTAAAATTTAACTATAAATTTAGATTCTGGATTATTTTAGTTTCCTCGACCGTGCTTTAATACACCTATACGTAACATTTCACGATTCTGGCTTTCAAACTATTTGTATAGAAGTGCAGACATTCATATTAGATTTAAAATTTAATTTAGCTGAAATATCAAGGCACCTACATACGCGATTTGGGATACAAATGAGCGAAGAATAGATTGTCGCCTCTGAGCGTGGCCTGACCAAAATGTTTAAATAAGCATCGACAATAAAAAGGAACAGCAATATAAATTAGTTTTGAAACTTTTGCAGGTATTTCATAAACTCATACTTGCTGGTAAAACGTTTAAAAATAGTTAACTATCAATAAACAATGGAATTGTTTTGATTTCAATATATATCGCAGGGGTCCTGACAACGTTTCTGAACTGGCATGTTTCAAAACATTTGTCTTACAAATTAAAAATTTGCTTTAAACTTTAAAGAAATCCATCGATTCCTCTTACCTCCCTCTTAAGCAATGCATCAACCTCTAGACTAAATGACAATTTAATGTTACTTTGTACAAAATTAAGATATTTCACCTTTTTCTCCATGTAAATAGGAATCAAATAGATCCAATCTACAGCATTTACCTTTATCAGCTAGTTAATACATTAAAGATTTGTTTGATGAAAGATGCCTACATACGTTAACTTTGCCAACCGATCCAATTTCTAGTATTCTTTATCTCTTGGTTACCACGGGCCACTTTATTTCTTCTGCCGATGTGGTTTCCAAATGAGACAAAAATAAATTCTTTTCAGCAGAGCTTCCCAAACCACAGACCACTGGTGGGCAACAGAGTGGTCAGTCCGCTTCCTAATGAGCAATTACTTTTATCTGCTGTAATAAAATGAATGTTACAACGTTGAAGTCTATAGCAGTGAAAAGCAATGGCAACTTTGTAAAAATTCTGTAGTCCGAACTTTTAGAGAATGACGACTTGAGGTTAATAGTAATCCTGACTCTCATTGCTTCAAGTGTTATAAATCACACCAACTAAATTTTACAATATTCATTTACAAAGCCGTTCATGAAGCAAGTGCGACAGTTTAACATTTCTATTGTCGTGCGTATGTAGGGCTGCCATTTTCAGCTTTAGGAGACTGGCAACAGCTCATGTCTTTAAATGAGCGTTTTATTTCTAATTTGAACAAAATGTTTTACCTTTAATTTAAATATTAATTCAAAATGCCTCAATTTAGCCAACGAATGTATTTTATATATTTTCTGTAACGCAAAATTGAAACTACCTAACCTATGATTTAACGACGCGCATAGAGTTTTCATGGCACCACTGAAAGTATATGAAGAAAGCAGGGCTATCCCACTATACTAGTCCATTTCCTTAAGGCAATTTAAGGTCGCATCGACCCATCATTATAGATGGAAACTACGGGATCGTTAACTTCCCACCTCATTTGCAATCATACAAAAGTATGTTAGTTAAGGGAATCTGTACAAGTTCAATAAAAGCGATATTTAGAGAACTATAATGCTACCTCATGAATATACCAAAGTTTAGTATAGACGTGAAACCGAGCTGTTTTTATGAAACAAACATTTAACAGACTAGATTGAAAGGATTCTAAGATACGAAACATCGAAATAATCCTTAAAGACTCCATTACAGATTCGGGTAAAAGTTAAACCTTTATGAGGACGTGGAGAGAAAAGAGTGAGCCTATGGGAAAAGAGCAATAACTTAGCAAGTGTTTTTATCTCCGCCAATTGTTTTGGCAATTTACGTATTATTTCTATACAGTAATATAGAATTAAGAAATTCTATAATTTAACATATTGCTAGATGTGAACCCATAGAAGCAAGAGTCTACAACATCCAAATGAGACTCCGATCAGCAATCCTGCACATTAGAGAATAGGTTTTGCTGCTTTTCGAATATATCTTAAACGGCTCATAAAACAAACTGCTAGGATCAGGATTCTAAATTGCCATCGGTTTGTCATGTTTTACAACTATAAATTTCATTTTGACAACCGATTTTATACCCAGTTTGACGCCTGAAGGGAATGATAGAAAAGCCAATTTGCATTGTGTCCACGCGAGACTTTTTTTAATGTACAGATTTTACACTATTTTCTAGGATTTTTTTTCCCAACAAATGAGGCCTCTTTAGAGATATTTAGTCAAACTTTGAACTTTCATAAAATGACTATCGTTAAACCCTTCTCTCCTTCAGAAGTATCAAGGAATTTAAATATTCAAGTAGTCAAAACACAGAAAGTATCGCCAAGAAAAGTTGTAATGCAAGTGACAAATATTGTGGCGATGCACTAGAGCAGAGGTAACATATTCTCTCTCCATTCGTACGACTCTAAATGGGTAGCATTTCTAACTAAGCTTTGTTGACTCGTAACAGTTTAGCAATCTTTGTAGATAGTTCTTTCAATTCCTATTTTTGCGCAGTATGTCCCTGAAGAGAATTTGAGTCATTTAACCCTATAAGACTAAAGCAGAGGTAACGTCTGTAGTTACCAAACAAGAGTTCCAGTGTTCAAACCAATCTATTCGGTTTTATGAAATTTGAATTTCTTGACACTAGCGTCCAGAAAGAAAAGTAGTCCCTTCAGTTTTTAAAATGCTCCGCCATTGAACTTCAATAGATGCAAGATGTTACGCCACAAAATTTAGTGAAGCTTTTGCAAATGAGAAAGGGTGGGAACCACTAATCTAGATCATTATAATGGTTGAATAAAGATTAAAGCCTTATACAGATACACATTTCAAAAGTTCAGAAAAGTACATAAACACATTTATGAATGTATATTAATCAAGACAATTCCCATGCGAGTGTCTTGCAACCTATAAACCAACTTTAAACTATACACCATGTTCTAGGGAATAACCAGGAAGCATGAAACTCAACATGAGATATGCATTTTAAAAAATAGTTATTCTAGGTAAATGTACTGTATACTTTACAAGTTACTGGTATATATTGTGACCTGCAGACAAATACTTCAGAATCAACATCAGGAAGAAATCTTTCATTCCATGAAAGTGAACTTATGACTTCACTCAGCTTACTGGAAAGGGCATGACAACCTGAAATTAAAAAGAATCCATACTAAATATTTGTCAATTCTTAAATATTTTAGTACACGAAAAGGGAACCATACAGTTCAGTACTTTTTTCTAAAATAAGACATTCTTCGCACACAAAAGATTAAAGCATAACTATACATATTAAACACTTCTCTAAATTTTCAAGTATTCAATAGTTTAATACCTTGTATAAGTCGTTGCCACAAGGAACGTACAAATTAAGTTTCTTTAATAAAGCTAAAACTTTGCTTATCGATTAAATGAGAGCCTACAAAAGTTAGAAATGTGCAAAATAATCTCACTTTGAGAACTATGCCACAACAGCAATTAAAATGACAGGTTAGTAACTTCAGAGTATATGCACAGCCAAAATTTTAACATCCTGCTAAAAATAATTTGGAGGCAGAACCCAAGAAATTCCATTTAGAAATTTCGACCCCGAGTCCAAAAGGCAATGCAGTGAAATTTAAGCCACTAAATAAGTAAACAAAAAGATTCATGCACGGCTTAGATTATAAAGTTTCAACAATGTTATTCTGAATTTATGTAAATTCTTTCAATACTTCACTATGTTATACTTGCGATCAATTTAAATAGCATGTCAATAAACTCAGGGTTACAGATAAACCCTCCCTACCACCTACAATTGTAGCGAGACTACCTTCCTAGAAAAACTTCAATCCCTGAGTTATTAGATACAGAAAATGTTTTCTGGGAGATTAAAGATTTTCAAAAGTATCATTAGAGAGAATGAAAATCTAAAAGCCACAGTCAAACAGCTGCTTCAGTTTAAAGGATTTGGAACTTTTATATTCTTTTAATATGCTTTTCGGAGAAAGTTAAATTTAAAGACATTCGTATAGTAAAAGTTGAGCTGAAACGATTTGTAAGCCAGTTTATTCAACCAATTGCTTGAAGAGAGCATTTGTCACCAACCCATTAATTTAATATCAAAATATTTCTATGGCATCAAAAACTAAGAGTCTCATAAGTCAAATTCCCTTTGATAAAGGACCAAAAAAGCTACAAAACTGCTCAACTCTCGTTTTCCAAATCTACGCAAATACCAGCAAAGTAAATTTAACTGCAAAATGCTAGAACCGAGAGAATCTTTATGCCAATAGCTCCAGATGGCATATATGTATATTTTTCTCGTGTACCAATATGGTTCTGATCCAAGGAGGATTTCGTTCGCCTAATGAGTGCTACTGGACAGATTTCTATAGTATCATTTAGTAGCACCAATACAGATTCTAGAATATCTAGGTATAAAATGTAATATTACGCGTAAATAGTTAAAGATCATGAGAGTCCAATTTTTAGTAGAAAATCTGAATTCTTTAATTCCGTAGTACCTATAACTTGCTACTGGTCTCAAAACAAAGGGCTACGTTTGCCTACTTTGAATGAATGACCCGCAGCACTTCAATTTACTGAATGCAGGGTTTGAAGCAGATAAATTCAATTCCGCTCCTTCCAGTACTCATAATATTCGGGGTAAATTTCACATGCAATAGAAATGAAGAAAATTCAAAAATTGTTAGGGACAAAAAATTTCTATATACTTCTAGCGTAGTTTGTGGCCCTCCAGCGTGAAAGGATAAAGCCTATTGTAAACAATCACCCAGATAACTGACCATCTTATTCATAGAGTGTCCAATACACATTACGGTCTAAATTTTGATCCAGTATTCTTCACGATTTACTCATGCTTCAGGAAAAAAGTTAAAATCCTATACCATGTTTATACCACCTCTGCTTTAAGAACCCCTTGTTCCAAGTCAGCTTCCCCCCCCCCCCTCTTTCACCATCTAAATTTTTAAGATCAGGGAATACAGAACAGTTTGTGCACGACAAGTTCTGTTCGTTAACCACATCTCATTTCAACATATACAAATTAAAAGATTCAGTCAAACTTTCAAAGTCTTACTTGCAAACTTCGGCAAGAAAAGTACATTCTACACTTTCTGGTTAGCAAGACTTTTTACCCCCCCCCCCTCCCCTTGAGAAGTAAAACTAAAATGTATTTATACTTTAGCCAAAGCCTCATTCACAAACAAAACTTCACCGAAAGTATCGATATACTATTATGCTCATTACAAGCAGATATTCATTAAAAAAATAAATTTACATTAGACTTCCGCAAAGCGGCAACAGATTCAGCTTTGAATAAAATTCATGAAACTTCCAATTCTAGTCAATAGTTAGTAATTTTAAACACAAGATAGCAGTAGAAATGTCGGATTGCTAGGAAGACAAATTACGGGAATCTACCTTAAGACGGTAGACATATATTCAAGGTGGCTGCGCCAAGTCAAACTCGTCAGGTCTATAACTTTCCGGAAGCACCAAAGTTACCATACTTGTCTAACAATAGAGAATGAACCATGGAGACTGCAGAAGCCTGAAATAGAAAAAAATACATGAATAAACTGGAAGGTAAATGCAAGTAAGGATACGTATTCTACAATAGAAGTTCAGTACACTACTCAGGCTGCAGTTAAGTGAAAACTGCAGGGAGATTTCTTTAGGACCTTCTCTTATCAATTTTACAGATTCACGACGAAGTCTAGGAATTTAATATTCAAACGAAACTGCATTACATTTCCATTAACAAAAGGATCTGAAAACTCAAATATTTCATAGATAAATTGTACAACGTTTTAAAGTCGTTACGACGTTTTATTTTAATCAATAGTTGCCAAAATGTTTTCCAAGTCTATTTACATTAAATAGAAACATCACGTTACTACCACAAAGACCCAGTTAAAGAAATCTGTAAACATTTAATTTGATTTTAAAAACGAAAATTTGACAGGTATGCAAGACTGAAAATTTAACAAGACTAGCAGCTTTAGCCAAGATCTCCAAAATGCGAAAACACTAGATATCTCGCTAATTTTCAAGAACTTAATTTTAATAGAAACTGCGAAAATTCAATCTTTTCCAAGAACTACAGAAATTTATAACAATTCTGCATTATATGTAGTATAAAAATAGTCTGGCAATAAGTGACCAACCACATCGATAGTGGATGCAGGACAACATGGGAAGTTACAATCACCGAGCTCTATATATAACAGGAGTTAAAGCTTGCAAGGAAAATTAAGCATGCAAGACAAAACGTAAAAAATAGTCCGCGTTGTCAATTTTGGATATTAGTGTTCTCATTTACTATTATCCTAATTTCCCATTAACCTATGCTTATCCAACTAATGATTCCCTAATCGCATAAAGAAATTAGAAACTGTTTTGCTATGAATAAACTAAAATTAGTCGCTATCCTTCCGCGCTGACCGCTGTAAATAATGTTGGGAATAGGAGATGTGTGATATATGAAGCTCAGTGGTCACGGTTGACGAGAAATCTAGAAAATCTCAGCACTTTAAGATTCACTATTTAAATAAGACCTGAAACAATTTATAGAATGATGCAGATTCAGAAAAAATTAAATCGTAGTTTAAATGATTTTATAGAACAGATATTGCTTAGGTAATCCACGGCAAAAATGCACGCTTGTAAAAAAAAAAAAATTAAGCTCCAAGTAAAAGTACTTTCAAACTGAACTTTCAATCTGAAAACCTAAGCACTATCGATTTGCTTTTATCCCAACTACGTGTTAGTATGTTTATGGAGAAAAATAACACCTTTATACAAATGCCCAATCATGTGTTACTATAAAAAGATGGTGCCGCTGCTTTTAAATACCATGGAGTGCAAACTTTAAACATCAAGTTTCAGAGCTCACAGTAAGCAATAACGTGAAGACACTTGCAAGCTATGTTAACCTATAACTGCTATTAGCGGTCTGAGACCACTGCTTTCTTCAATTGAGGGGGTCGGGGCAAGAGAGTCCCAAGCCACATTTTAACTTCCGAGATATTTCAATTTGAAAATTGGATCAAATACTCAAATCAAGATCTAATTCGCCAATGTATTAGTAACATTTCAGATATTCAGAGTAACAATAGGGCATTACTTTAATGATATTACTATTGCATTTTTTGTAAATTAGCCATCTTCATTGGGGGCATAAACCTAAACCTGTCACATAGGCTGCCACCAAGTGACATTAGAAACTAATTCTATGACCATTAAAATATACAATAATAAGCAACAGATTACAGTTTTGGATTTATTTCAACAAAAATGTGGCTTGGCACTTTCTTGCCCCGACCCCCTCAATTTTTACAGTCTAACTTGTAATATTGAGTTAAAGTTCAGATACTAGTGCAATTTTGTTTAGTTTAGAGCCCTTAAACTATCGCTAGAGACTTCTGAATAGATTGTCTTTAATTATAATAGTACTTCGTGTACTTAAAGTTCAGAACATACAGTATTCCATGAATTTATTGAGCCTATTATGTTTCGATCAAGCGATCTTCGACCACTCAGTTATGCGACAATTTCTATCGCAGCAGTTAAGGGTTAAACAATGTTAAAGTTTTCGTAATTTTTTGATCGCGTGTCGATTTTTTTGCATATGATATTAGAGATCAGTCTTAGCGGGCGCTTTTACTTAACGTTACAATTTCGGAGCCTTTTGCAACAGGTCCCGAAAGAGACTTAAAATTACAACCAAAGATTAAAAGTGAAAAGTACCCGGTAGTAGACACTTCCAATAGCCTTTGCAAGAGATTTAAAGATATTGAAAGCGAACGAGAAATTTTAAAAGAATGCTCCCATTGATTTAGCAATAGCTTTTCAGTCTTCGTTACTAACTATATTTCTAAGAGATCTATTCCTTTAGTAGAATTGATTTTAAACAACTAAGTTTAGTTAGAAAATTCCATAACAATTTTAATTTATTTCATCTAAACATAAATAAGACTAAATTTTTCGCGTTGCAATCCGTGCCTAAATTCAGGGCTTTTTATTGTCATTGGGAATTTTCGAAACATTTAGCCTGTCAATCCAATAAGACACGAAGTGCGGATGAATAAGTAAAGTTGGCAGTTGACTGTAGCTCAGTTTCGCAATTTACGTCCGATAGCTGCTAATGATAACTACAGCACTTACTATGCATTAAGATGGCCCAATAAATTAAAATCAGACTATCCCAACACTCACTCATTTCCTCCGTGAACGACTTTATAATTAGCGAATCTGCGAGGCCTTTAAAATTTAGTCTAATGCAAACCAATACTTGCAAAATAGATCAAACACTTGTTTGAGTAAAACTTATGCTTTTAAGATTATGAAATGTTTCGACAAGTAATAAAAACAACTTCAATAACAAGGTACCAAATTTTCAAAGTCTGAAGTTGATCATAATTAATACGATAATTTGACAACTAACGTGGCATTAAGCATTTCAAGTTCACTCCAATATTTAATCACTTTACTGAGGTTAATATCCTTGAACAAACTGATAATTTACAAAAAGTATTAACCAGTAAATTAACTTCTGCATTACCAGCAATTATCTTCTCAATTTATTAACTGGAAGATTAGCTCTTAGATAATTTTTCAAACACTTTACAAACTTTCTATTATAGGCCTGTAGAATTAGATAATACATTTACACTTAAAGGTGGGTTGAACGTTTGTTATCCAATTACGTCGAATTAAGAAAACACTTGAAGTCAAGATTACAAGTTTTAAAAAAATACGCGAGTCCAGTGGATGCATAACACTTAAAAACTCAAGATTCAACGATTCGCATTATAGGGATTAGAATAAGTAGTTTTAATTCATCGATAACTCATACGAATAACGTAGTTAAGTCTGCTTCTTCAGTACATTAACTTCATTGGCATTTTAATCTAATGGATAGTTTCTTCAGCGGAATATTTCAGGTATTTGCGTATATAGTTGCCCGAAATGCATTTAGATAAGTTTTGAATCAATATTCTTATCACAAAGTCCAGCGCAACTACGGATAAAAAAGCATAATGAATTTGGATATTATTTCACATCTTGCGAAAATGAAGGTTAGATTTCCTTTACAAGGGTAGGAAAACGAAAGTTACACATTGAAAGATTCCTTTCCGAATTAAACTAGCTTTCACATTAGCACGAAACCTAGTGATTTGAAGGATATTCTCACTAAATTAAAAGTCTGAACACTATTTTAAGTTACACACACACTAATCTACTCAACATCTTGCTCCTCCCATCCCCCATTTAAATAAATGGCTGTTCTATTTAGTGGAAGCCCATGCTACTTTCATTAAGTGGGTGCACTTTAGACGAAGTTTAATAGAACTTGAACAAATGTCAAATAAAGTAAAGATTTCAAATACAACACAACTTTATTTCGGAAATAAATTCGGACGCAGGTGTACAGGAACCAAGGTCTATAAAGTTTCAAAATCCTACATTTATAAAGTGATCAATCAGTCTTACAAATTTGAGATGAAACAATCGACTATGATGTCATACACTCACGCAGTTCTCTTTATCGGTTAAAAAGGGAAAAGTAATCAAATTTAGGAGATTTTCCTTTAATGGCAACCTAGCCATTGTATTAAGATATTCGTTTGGCGCGGGCTTAAATCGCGCCAACCAAAAAATCCAAGCCAAAATCCGTACATGAGTGTAAAGCATCTGTTCCAAACAATCCTTGATCAAATGGGAGATACCTCTAATGGATAAAGTAAAAACAGGTAAAAGCTTAGAATGTTTAATGCTTTGCAACAAAACACAGCACAGTGGTAGAAAGTAGAGCAGGTGGGGGGGGGGGAGGTTGGTAGGTCGGTGTTGTATAAAAGGTTTAATGACAAGGCCCCATTGGGACAATCTGGGCCGAAGTAAAAAAAAAAATATTTAAATCCTCAACAAAAACCCAAAAAGGAAACAAAGCTTAGTGAGAGAAACATCTGAATGGGTTCACCCATCCAGATAGTCGTACAATGTACAAAACAAGTTTTAAGAATTCTTAAGAGAGTGAAGTATAAAAGTAATATACCAAAAAATACCATCTGGATGGGGTTAGAGGGGGAGGGAACATCCCGCACGTAATACTATGCAAATTTTATTTCTTACTTCCAAGATATAAAACTACTCTTCCATTCTTATTCTAGTCAAAAGTGATGTTGCAGTGAATTTTCTTTGACGAACTCCGATTAAAGAACTTCGCCAATTAGTTCTGCTTCAGACACTTTCAATTTAATAATTTTTAAACGAGAAACTATTTTCATAAATTAAAATTCTGTACAGCCTTCAGTAGTGTCAGATCCTTCCGTAAAAAAGAAAATCATGGTATAAGCAAAGACGTAACTGGTATGTTGTAGTCATGTATGTAGTAGAAAATTGCATCTAAGTAAAATACTTAAGGTTACATTCCCCTCCTGAAATACTGCCAAATCGGGGGGAGGGACGGGGGGTTTAACCGATCATGGGAAAATTAAGTTTATTTCCATAACTTCAGCGTAAAGTTCCATATGAGCTATAACTCGAAGACTCATGAATATGACTGTCAGAAACTGAATTTGTGCACATAATATTTTCTAAAGTAGATAACTATCGAAAAATTTCATCAACACAAAAGTTAAATAGTTTAAACATTCCACATAAATTTTGAAACTTAACCATTGTATTTTCTGTAGTGTTTTAAGGTTTTAAAAAGGTCGGTGTATCCAGGCACCCGCCAGAGCGCTCCCTGCAAGATCTTGTTCCAGAACAATGCTTTAGAAACAATCTTCGATATGTGCCATAAGTGATCTATTCGGTGTATCTCAAAAGATTAGTTTTTATATAAAATCGAGAAGGATACATTGTTTTTCTTGGGGATAATAGTTATAATTAACGATGTTTATAGACAAAAAGGTTTTAGATTTCATTTATTTAACATACCAAATTAGATAACTTCCTAATCAGGACCTGCGGTCCAGTGTTTCAGAAAGAAAACTTCCCAGAGTTTCTTTTCTTTCCTAGCGAAATCCCTGGCAGACTAAGTGGGAAAATAAAGGAAAGTACGAGGACTTAAAACTACGTGACAAATTAGACTTTGTAACAAAAGTTACTTTTACAATTAAAAATATCTAGACGTAGCAAGGAAGTTTACTTCACGCTATTCTACTTTACAGATTAAGCTTAGTTACCTCATCTAATGAAACAGTCTTAACGTTAATAAAAGCTTCACTCAATAAACAGAAATATAACACCACTCATAAATGTACTCACTGAAATAAATGCTTGAGAGTTTCGATCTTTTCAAATATTTACGCACTCCACAAATCGGATTATTACCCATCCGTACTAACTATATACTACACGAATTCCAAACTTTTAACACACGTGTCTGTCAGCAATAGCTGTTTTGCATAATATCGACAAAAAGTGTGCGGAATTTTTTTCTGCTGCCAATTTGGTAAAATAAATTCTCACAGATGATACAAGAACCACGCACAACTAAGGGTCTGATTCTGAACGCTGACAGTGCGATTTCGATATTGTTGAAGTGCAAGAAAACGATAGTAAAATGTAGGGTGTCTCTATAAGGGAGTGGTGAGATATTCACAGGACAACTGCTAAGATTAGAGCGCCTCTATATGAAAGTAGTGACATACAATGTTTGGACTATGTTTAGATAGACGCGTTTGTACGAACTATGGCAAACCTATATTTCAGAACTTGGCATTGAACACCTGAACGAGTTCGATTATACAAGTGAATGACAGTTAACAAGCATTAGCTCATCGATAATGACAGGCTCGCCAAGATGCTTGGCGATTTGCTTTTGTCCTGAATCGTCTCAACCAATCAAATTTTATATCCAATATGTCACCGCTCTCATATCGCGACCTACGTTTTACACGACCAATGCATGACGTTTAAAACGTCACATGGAGTGGATAATTTTTACACGTTATTGGTACAAAGCGGCGATTTTGCACCAATCGCCGTGTAAAAATGATCCACTTCATGTGACGTTTTAAACGTCATACCAAGGCAACACTAGATACCAGGCATGCTCATTCACTCTCAAAACGTCACAAATGGTGGCTGGCCGCGACCAGCGATTGGTCCAAAGCAACGCGCCCATCGTTTTGTGCCAATCGCTGTATGTCTTTCCTCTTAGTATGTCTTTCCTCTGCCACTTTTGTGACGTCATCATAATGAATGAGCAAGCCCGGTATGTATGTAGCCCTGGTCATACACCGGCCGTGTATAACCGCGACCTGCGTTGTACACAACCGATGCATGACGTTTAATACGCCACATATTGTGGATCATTTTTTTACGGCGATTGGTGCAAAACGGGGGGCACGTCAATTTGCACCAATCACCGTGTAAAAATGATCCAGTACATGTGACGTTTTAAACGTCATGCACCGGCCGTGTATAACGTAGGTTGCGCTCATATTGAGGCACACTAGCTGATACTTGAAGTTTTATCCAAATTATGGCAAACCCACATTCTATAATTTGGCGATACTCTCCTGGACGAGTTTGATTAGGTGAGGGAGTGTAGGGTACCTTGATATGAGAGTTTTGACTTGTGGAATATAAAATTTGATTGGTTGAGATGATTCTGGACAAAAGCGAATCACCAAATATCTTGGCGAGCCAGTTATTATCGCCAAGCTAATGCTTCTTCACATATCTCACTCGTATGATAAAATTCGTTCAGGCGGGTATCGCCAAATCTGGAACGTAGATTTGCCATAGTTTGGAAAAAACATTTGTGCATTCTGAGTACAGTGTGAGTATTCCTACCGTGCACATTTCGCAACTCTCATATGGAGGCACCCTAGAGGGAAAAGTCAACAAACGTTAGTTTGTCGGCAATAGCAGATTCACCAAAATATTTGGCGATTCGTTTTAGTACAAAATCGTCTTGACCAATCAAATTTTTTTCTCGTCTGTCGCCACTCTCATATAGAGACAAGTATTGTTGCCATGGAAACTTCTTCGATATCGAAATGTGTACCAACAGAGTTCAAAATCAGCCCTTAGCAAGGCAGGTCTTCATAAGCGCATAGTCGAAAAATTCTGAACAAAAAAAATAGGAATGTTCTTCTCATGTGGGTATACCTGCTTATAACTTTTTTTTTCTCGGATTCCCAATTACACGCTCGTAAAAAATAAGGTAAATTTCGTTATGTTGCAATTTATCGCTGATTGGCGACATAATGAAATATAAAAAAACAGCTGTTTTGTGATCTGGAACTTCCGTTCCAACGGTTGTGTAAAATATACCAAAGAGATGTTTCTACTCTGAACGCTGACCGATTTTAAATAAGTTTAACTTAAATAAGTACATTTTTAAATCAGATTTTGACAAGTATGACTTTTTAATTTTATTACAAATTAACTATATTATACAATTTAGTACAAAATTTAAAGTTCTTAAACTTTTTGGAACTCAAAATTTGCTTTTAAAACATATGTAAAATTTACGTAAACCGTTTAACCTTCAATAAGTCACGGAACGGAAGATTAGCCACTTAACAGTTTTGCCCGAACGCCATTCGGGCAAGAAGGGTGAATAATGAGGAAATAATGTAGGTAAATAATGAAGATAAAATACACAAATTACACACTTTGTTGTATATAGAAACACACATTAATTTGAAAAAATGCTTATCTTGAGATGTGACACACACACACGCACTTTTTTTCTTTCATTGATATTTAGACGGAAAATTAAAATGTTCTGATAAAGTATTTTACATTTAATCATATACGAGCAGGGAAGACCGAGCTATGCTCGGTCAAAATTAAATTTGAGTTCAAATATCATGACCCATGACCAAAATGATCCACTAATTGAATTTTCTCGAACATGTGACCTAGCCTAATAGTCTTCTTGTTCCCTAAACCTGTGTAGGGTGCTAAATTTATTTCAAATCCTCTGAACCGTTTTTAAGATAAAATAGCTTGACCCATAATGACCCATGACCAAAATGACCCACTAATTGAATTTTCTCGAACATGTGACCTAGCCCAACAGTCTTCTCGTGCTCGAAAACCATTGAATGCAAATTTTAGTGTAAATTGAGCCGATTTTTAGATCTTGACCCACTATGACCCAGAAATGACCCACTAATCGAATTTTCTCGAACATGTGACCTAGCCCAATGATTTTCTCGTGCCCGAAACTCGTAGGATACAAAATTGAATCAAAATCGTTAGAGCCGTTTTTTAGATAAAATTAATTTGACCCGCTTTGACCCAAAAATGACCCACTAATCGAAAGTTCTCGAACATGTGACCCAGCCCAATAGTCTTCTCGTGCCCGAAAATAGTCGGATACAAAATTTCGTCAAAATCGTTTGAACCGTTTTTTAGATACAATTAGCTTGACCATGACCCAAAATGACCCACTAATTGAATTTTTTCGAACATGTGACCTAGCCCAACAGTCTTCTCGTGCCCGAAAACCATTGGATGCAAAATTTAGTGTAAATTGTGCCGCTTTTTAGATCTTGACCCACAATGACCCACTAATCGAATTTTCTCGGACATGTGACCTAGCCCAATGATTTTATCGTGCTCGAAACTCGTAGGACACAAAATTTAATCAAAATCGTTAGAGCCGTTTTTTAGATAAGATTAATTTGACCCGCGTTGACCCAAAAATGACCCTCTAATCGAATTTTCTCGAACATGTGACCCATCCCAATGGTTTTTCTGATGCCCCAAAACGGTAGGACACAAAATTTCGTTAAAATCGTTAGAGCCGTTTTTAAGATAAAATTTGCATATACATATATATATATATATATAACCACACACAAGATTTGCTCGTATTAGAATATATGATATTATTTCTGTTGTCAGTGTCCTTTTTTTCTATGAATTACGAAACGCACAACAACGAATGAGGTATCATTCGAAAGATTTTCGAAGAGACTTCTAACATAGTACACTCACATTTCATTAAAACATGTTTTCTGATTAAAAATTAAATCGGCACTGCTTTCATAAATGAAATGTAAGGTTTTACTCAAATTAGTGTTGCCACAGAAATGAAATACCGCATTATATGATGCTTAACAATGATTATAAAAAAAAAAGAATAAATGGTACAAAAGAGGTAAAATGTGACGTTTCATCACGGATTTATTTTATATTCATGATTAAAAACCTAAATTGAAATTGAAATGCTTAAAAGAAAAAAATATTATTGATTGATCGAAGCAGTGGTATTTTACACGTATACATAGTGGACAACCTCCCGATTTTTTTTTTCATACGAATATTTTTATGTAAAAATATTTGTTTAATTTAATCGTACAATTCCTGCAATTTAATAAAGTGAAAATTTGTGTAAGATTTTACTGGTATACAAAAAATCGGGAGGTTGGCAACTATACGTATAGCATAAATGGTATGGTTTGTTATATAAAATTTAGTTGTAATTTAAGTGTACTTCAATTTATATTTCTTTGTCGAGTATTTTTTCCGAAAAAGATTACGTCCTCCTCTAATGCAGTTAAAATCAGTTAATATACAATTGTTATCTTTTTTTCCTCTCGCACGTGCCTTTTTCTATCTTCGATGAGATTTTACTGTTAGGAATAAATTATATTCTGGCTTAACTAATGTTGTTTGCAGATATTTTTAATCCTTAATTTTTGTTTAGAAGTTTAGACCTGCATCTAAAAAAAAATATTAGATATTGCTAAAAATTATTAGACTTCAGTGAGAAATCATCGCACGGGTCTACTGGCTATAGTCTATTGCCTCCTGGTGGTCCGTTTTTCGTGTCTGAAAAATAAGCTTAAATCATGAACCATGACATTAAAAGAAAAAAAATCCTGGCATTTACATGACAATAGAGTTAGATTCCTGCGAAATGTGATTAAAAATATCTAAAAGTTGGATAGGGATTAATATGATTTCATATATATGTATATATATATATATATAAACAGGACCCGACTTAGACTGTCTAGGGCCCTTGGGCCAGTATCATTCTAGGGGGCCTCTTCTGTCTATCCATAAAAGTTGTTCGTGAATTATGATGGACTGAATAGCACTAAGCTTCATACTTATTGTATATGTGTACATAAATTTCGTACCAAGTACATTCGCATCTGTATACAGGAATTTAAAAAAAAAAGATGGTCACAGCTGTAAAAAAATATATATATATGTTAAATAAAAAATTTATTTCCTTCGTATCCTTCCATTTTATTCGCATTAATCTTTTAAATTAATCTAACTTCTGACATAGTCAGCATTTCCTTAATTCTTAAAAATATTTATTTCTATTTAATGTCCTTTTAAAAGTAAATATCCGTATATTAATAATTATCTTATTCCAAATCTTAATCCAAAATTTTCAGTTCATTCGTAGCTTTTATCAGCTCCCCAATCTATAAAATTCCGAGACGCTTTCTCATTTCGAATGTTTTTTAAAAAGCCATTTTCTTTTTATTATTATTATTATTGCTCTGATTTTTCGCGCGCTTGGGATTTTCACTTCAAAATTGATCTGCTGCCAGCGACGGTACTCTTTCGTGTCGTAGCTTTTCCCTCGCGCCTCATTCGCTGGGCTGGAGCTAGCCTCTCACTCATTGGTTTGTGCGCACGTGACGTAGTTTTCTGTATGTCTCCGCTGAAAGAACAAAACCAGCTCGCATCTGTCGGAGGGCTAGATTTTTGACGTTTTTGGAAGTATAAACAAATATGTATCTGGCGTTTATCGTCTCGTAGAATATTCATCTGGCCATTTAACAACTTTAAATCAATGAAGTGAACCATCGTGAAGCCCGAGGGCTATAAGTTTATACCTGTGGGAAATGTCTCTGCATCGCTCGTCTTCTAAATAAACTATTTGTCTGGAAATTGGCTGGATTTACTGGAGAAACTTTTGTGGACTCATTTCATTGCCTCACTACTTCGCCATGATCGTGAATGTCGACTGCAATATGTTAGTTCTTTAACAGACTACCCTTTTCTCATGGAATATTATTTCTCGTAATGTCTCATCTTAGTCAAAATGCCACATATATATAAAAAATATAAATAAAAAATAAAAATACTAGTAGAAAAAATTATGGACTGGTTGACGGGACTATTTGTTTTGCAAACTTTTCCTTTGCTTATCTACGTATATCATAAGATATTTAAAAGAAAAGTGACCCCAATTGGTCATCAATAATGACTATAACTTGCTTCGTTACGAGATGAAAGAATTTCTCTTGAAAGCAATGGAATATTGAGTTGTTATAATAAATTTTTAAACATTAGTTTTCTAATGATATATTCCACGGGGCTCCCTCAACTGGGAGACCAGGAGCAGCTGTCCCGCATGCCCCTGCATTAGTCAGGCCCTGTATATATATTGTTTTCACCACTCAGGGTACAAAATTTTGATACAATCGTTTACATTCCAACATGGAAAACAAATTCCAGTATACTTCATAAGGTGCTAAAAGATCAAACTTTTTTTTTTTTTTGTCTTATAATATGAATTGTGACACGTTTTTAATTATAAGCTATTGCTATCTGATAACCTTTTGACGTCTGAAAAACCGCTTTAACTGTATCAAGTCTGAAAAATCTCTTAAATCTTCCATGAGGTAAGAAAGTTTGAGAAACACATGGCCATAGCGAAATATTACAAAGAAGCCGCGGAATAAAAAATTGATTTTAGTGTCGCCATCTATTAGGGATATATGAAGTATTTTTCTTTTCAAGTTGCAAATTACGGGATTACCAAATTACTATCTATTAATTATGACAAATTCTTTTTTCTTAATTTAAACAACGTTACAGTATCATTTATAAACGACTGCTTGACATTATGAGAAACTTTGAAAAAATATTAAACCGATTGCGGCAATCATTCTTTTTTTTTTTCCAGCGAAATAAGAAAATTTTATTTTTTGGTGCTGCCATCTATCAATAGTAGGAAAAACTACTTTCGTCATTTCAGATTTTGCTTGGATGCAATAAATGGACAAAGTAAATCCAGATTTGAAGCCCGCTTCTAATGAAACTATTTTTTCAGATTCATTTCTCATACATATTTTCAAAGGAATACTTTTACTGTCATAATTTAATTACATGTAAATTGGTAAAAACAAATAAGAACATTCAAATAACTGGGAAAGTGCATGCGGGAACTGCACAAAATTGAGCTGAGCGAAAAAGCATTCATTTGATGTCGTTAAGCAGACACCGATAATGTCTAATTTTCTAATTAAAATTAACATATTGACAGCAACAATATACATGCAATCAGGGCTTGACACTATTTAATCTGCAAATTTTAAAATAATAAATTCAGAGTTATTTAACTGGCATTAAAACAAAATTGTGTTCCTGGTTCACTCTTTCATCGATGCCTCACTCATCAGATCTAGATTTTGTAGCACTCAACTATGCGGACATTTGAAGAATTCGGTAATTAGTATTTCTCGAACATGCCGGTTAATTCAGCCTTCACAGTATTTTTCTCTTTTTTCAGAGATATATAATTTTGATACGTTTCATTAGAAAGCTTAGTTTATATTATCTTTCTAAATTGTGTATTAGTCTTGTTATTATATTGTTTCTCAATTAATTCACAAAAGACTATTGTGCTTTTTGAAAATTAATTACGGGGGTAAGGAGGGTAATATATTACTTACCCATCATACATAGTATAGGATAAGTCTTGTAATCGTTTTGAAAATCGAAAAAAAAAAATTGACGGATTTACACGTTTCGGACACTAGATTCCGAAAAACATATTTTTAGAAAAAAAAAAAAAATTGCCGTCCGTCTGTGTATCTGTGTGTCTGTAAACGCTCTATCTATCTCCCGAAAAAATTGAGATAGTGACTTAAAATTTGGTATGTACTTATTATGTAATAATGGAAAGAAGCCTTTGGAATTTCAGTAACCTCGATAATCCGGAACTATTTTTTTCGGACTCTCGAAATAGTCGTTCTGATAAAAGGTATATAAAAATTTTCGAAAATGTATATTTTAAGGAGTGAATATAAAAGACAATAACAAGACAAGAGGGCAAAATTCTGCTATAAGGCCGAATATAGATTGCCACACACGGCTTTTATTTAAAAAATAAATAAACTAGCTGTAACTCAGAATAAAAACGCAATGACAACAAACAATTTTAAAATATCTAAATAACAAATAAAAATTCCCCTGTTAAAGTGTTGAGTTGTTCAATAACCATTCGATTTAGAAAAATATTTTTCTACCACTGAGCAATTTTTTTTTAATGAAATTTAATTCATGTTGCTATGGCAGCAGACGATAAAACGATATCTTTGGAATAAGGGAATAAATAGAAGAAAAAAATTTGTTGATGTTTGTGATAAAATGTTTTTCTTTATTTTTTAAAAATGTATATACATAATTCACTTTTATATTTTAACAGAATAATCAGTTTACTATAATTCGTTACTCATGCTATGGCCAGTATACACGATACACGTCGAGCCACAATGCCTTTATCATTATCTTTTTACGCGTAAAAGTTTCGCTACAGTACTTCATTGTGAAGTTTTGTAATTTTTGAAATCTAATATCTGAAAAACGACATAATCATTAGATTTGAAATTTATATCAAGAAAAATACAATTTTTTACCATTCTAACGCAGTTTGTAAAACAATTTTGTGACAAATACTTTTCGAGTTATTAATTTTTTAAGAAACTTCAAATGTTTCATTTTCCGAGATTAATTTGTGGCAACGATGGATTGCTGTGACTTTTCATAAACATGAAAATTGATAGAGATTGAAAGAATAAGCCACCCTGTGTGTGGCTAAAAAAACATAAATTTTGCATAAAGCATGAAGTCGATCGGATAATGAGTTGCCGAGATATTTGTCATCCTATTTTCCACACTCTTCGATTTTTCATGACCCTGTATTTCAACCAAATTTCAATTCAAAGATATATTTTAATTGGAAATGAGACGCTTAATCAGATGCATTAAACCGCTAGTTAATAGGATTATTGTTTTTGGAGTTATAAGGATTTTTCTATTAAGCAATTCAGTAATCGAGCCTTTAAAGATTATGACGTCATCAAGCCACGAGTTTATTCGAATTGCAATGCATATTATAAGTAGTTTACACATTTTTTATTTTAATATTTTACATTATGCATACATGATGGGTAAGTATTACGGTGGCCCCGAACGACTAGTTTTTTAATGGCGACTAAAATTTTTTACTGGCTATCAGATTTGATTTAAATTTGTAAAACCCCACCTTCAGTAGCTCTACTAAAGTTCTTGGCTGTCAAAAACTACGAACAACACTAGCCAAACCAGAATCTTTCATCGTTATTAAATTCTGTATTGTTTGTTAAAACGAATTGCTGTAATCTGTTTCATCATTCATTTGTCACGACACTCTCTTTTGTTTAATAACAAGCGATTTTTATAACAATTCGTGTTAACCATGGGGGGGGGGGGGCCTCCCAGGTAATATAAATGAAAATGAAATATCCCAAAAATACGATGATCATGATAATGGACTTCTAATGCATTCGTTCTCATAAATCGTTAAAACAACAATCAGAAATAACGACGCTACTTTTGCGTAATTATAGTAAAACCAGTGGGCCCGTGCGAGGATTTCGCACTGCAATCTAATATTTTTTAGCAATATCTAATATTTATTAGATGCAGGTTTAAACTTCTAAAGAAAAAGTAAGGATAAAAATATCTGCAAACAACATTTAGTGTTTATAGTGAAGCCAGAATATCATATAATTTATTCAATCAAAGTTAGAGTAAAAACTGATTCAAGATTGCAAAAGGCACGCGCGAGAAAAAAATAATGACAATTTAACTGCATTAGACGATGACGTCATCTGCTTCGAGAAAAACATGGGACATCACTACATAGTATAAAACAAAGTCGCTTTTTCTGTCCCTATATCCCTATGTACGCTTAAATCTTTAAAACTACGCAACGGATTTTGATGCGGTTTTTTTTAATAGATAGAGTGATTCAAGAGGAAGGTTTATATGTATAATAACCATATGTTTTTTTTTCTGTCCTTATATCCCTATGTACATCTTTAAAACTACGCAACGGATTTTGATGCGGTTTTTTTTAATAGATAGAGTGATTCAAGAGGAAGGTTTATATGTATATCCATTAAATAGTGGAGAAATACTGTTATTTTTGAGGTTTTTAATGTGATGTCGTAAATAATTTCATTTTTTCCGCTTATACATTGCAAACGCAGGCTGAACCCTACAAGATTTATCAAAATAATGTACTAATTATTGTACACATTAAAAAGGTCTACAGAAAACACAAAGAGATGAAGGTTTTCAAGGTTAACCCGAAGCAAAGCGAGGGAGGGCCGCTAGTAGAAATATAAATCTAAACATTTCAATTTCAATTTCGCTTTTTAATCATAAATATAAAATAAACCCATGCGGTGTTTTTTATAATCGTTGCTGAGAATCATATAATGTGGTATTTTATTTTTGTGGCAACAGTAAATTGAGGAAAACCTTTCATTTCTTTTATGAAAACAATGCCGATTTAATTTTTAATTATCAGAAAATTTTAATCAAAAAACATGTTTTATGAAAATGTAAGTGCGCTATGTCAGAAGCCTGTTCAAAATCATTTCATATGCTATCTCATTCGTCGTTCTGCGTCTCGTATTTTCTTAGAAAAAGGGATGTTGACAGGAGAAATAATATATACGATCCCTTAGCTTTATAAATGGGAATTTGCGTTTTGTTTGGCGCACGTAACAGAAAAATAGACGATTTCCTTGACAATACCGAAAAATAAATGAGAAAAATTCAACCAAATATTGTACACTGCAAAAAATAATTGTTGATTTTGCAGTATAAAACTGGCACCCCAGCTGCCAGTATTATACCGTAAAATTAACAGTATTAAACAGTAAAATAAACAGTAATACGCTGCCGCGCAAGCAGTAATACGCTACCGCGCATGCACGGTAGCGTATTACTGCTTGCGCGGCAGCGTATTACTGTTTATTTTACTGTTTAATACTGTTAATTTTACGGTATAATACTGGCAGCTGGGGTGCCAGTTTTATACTGTAAAATCAACAATTATTTTTTGCAGTGTAGCACTTAGTGTAATTTTATTTATTAGGGCATTATTAGATAGTTTTCGTAAGAAGTACTACCTACTACATTCTCCTCTATGTCGGAATTTCTAAAATATTTTTACAGATGTACGCCGATCATGACCCCTAAAACACAAAATCGTCCCCAGTTCAAAATTGTATCATTTATTTATCTTTCTATCTATATCACTTTCTATGGACACGATAACTTCATTAATTCTGCACAAATATCTTCAAAACTGATACATAAAATTAAGGGGTAGAAAATCTCGGTCAGGTTCGATAGTGGGCAAAATTGGACCAAGGGGGTGGAAATGGGGAGGGTTTTTGTGAAAACAGAAAAAAAAAACCATAACTTCTTAATTATGATCCATATCGAATCCGTTTAAAGTTGTTATTACTTCTAGGAAAAAGGCCAAAAATTTATGTATGACAGATTTTTGAAATCGTTAAAAATGGCTTCAAGGGACGAAAAAATAGGGGTTTAAGAAAAAAAAACTTCGTCAATTCGCAAGATATCAAATCCGCTTAAATTTATTATAAATCTTCTTAATATTATCTACAACTTTTATACTGACAAGTTTTTGATAAGATCAACTCTTACAGGAAAAAAAAAATCCTGCCAGCTTCGCCTACAGGTACAGGTAGACTTCGAAGTGGGAGGTCTCAAATGCCGCGTCATGGCAAAAAGGTCCTTCAATTCTCAATAAATAGGCGCCCCACGGTGTGCGTCTTTGAAATCTACCTGTGCCTGTTGGCCCAGCTGTCAAGAATTTTTTTTTTAATAGAAATTTACTTTTTCACTCATAAAAACTCAATCTACAATGATTGTTTAATACGACGTCATTTTCTGGACGCTTACACTCATTATAATCATGAAATTTTGTTTGTAAAAAGAAATATCGCCAGAGGTTTCGTTATTAACCTTCTTTATTCTGATAATTTCAGTGTTTAAGCGCGTATTTCGATTACATGTATGTTCACTTTTGGGTTTTATTTATGTTATTATTTTATTTATTTATTTATTGATGAAGTTTTATTTTCGTTAGAGATTATTAGCCGGAAACAAATACTGAACTATTTATATTGTTTTAAGTGCAAGCGTATCAATATTCCGTAAGCGGTTGCATGTGACGGATTAAAAAAGAAAAAAATAATCATGCTTGAAAGCATGGTTTTTCGTTCGTGTTTTTAAATTGGTACGTCACTGCTTTAAAGACAAGGCTGGTCCTGTTTATACACCATTTTTAGGATTCCGTACTTAAAAATCCCTGACGGCTCGGCCTACAGGCACAGGTAGATTTCGAAGTCGCAGACCGTTTGGCGCCTGTTTGTTGGGAATTGCGGAAGAAAAGACCTTTTTGCCATGATGCAGCATTTTGGAAACGCTCAATTCGAAACCTAACTTGTTTCCGGGCGGAGCCGGCATGAATTGTTATTTTTTTTTTTTTTTTTTTTTTTTTTTTTTGGCTATAAGGGTTGGTTCTATAAAAAACTTGTCAGTATAAAAGTTTTATATAATATTAAGAGGATTTATAATAAATTTAAGCGGATTCGATATCTTCTGAATTGACGAAGTTATGAATTTTTTTTTCTAACCGCCCCCCCCCCTTTTCCCCGCATGGGGCCATTTTAAATTATATCAAAAATCTGTCATACATAAATTTTCGGCCCTTTTCCTAAAAGTAATAACTTTAAACGGATTCGATACGTATCATAATTAAGAAATTATAAGGGGGGGGGGGTTCTGTTTTCACCAAAAAAAACCATTTCCGCCTCTTTGTTCGATTTTCCCCATTAACGAACTTGACCGAGATTTTATGCCCCTTGATTTTATGTATCAGGTTGGAAGAGATTTATGCAGAATTATGGGAGTTATCGTGTCAATAAAAAAGTGACATAGCTAGCTAGATAGATAGATATAAAGTTTTGAACTGGTGGTGTTTTTGGGTTCTGGGAGTCATAATCGGCGTAGATCTGCAAAAATTCCAACTTAGGGGATAATGTAATAGGTAGTATTTCTTACAAAATCTATCTAAAAAGTAAAAACAGGATCATTATAAGATCACTCCTGTGTCTGTCTGTACGTCTGTCAGAGCCCTTTTACTCGTAAAGTATGGGACGTGGAAATTGCAAACTTGGGAAAGTTATAAAGCCTATTGACTCACATATTTTCAGATTATTAACTATTTACAAATATTTTTTGGAAAAATTTAGGGGGGGGGGCGTAATTACTTTAAAAAAAACAAATTTTCTTTTTGTCTATCCTGTGGGGGTATCGTGTGAAAGATCTCGTAATACCGAACTCGAAAATACATTTGTTTTAATATTACACTGCAAAAAATAACTGTTGATTTTACAGTATAAAACTGGCACCCCAGCTGCCAGTATTATACCGTAAAATTAACAGTATTAAACCGTAAAATAAGCAGTAATACGCTGCCGCGCAAGCAGTAATACGCTACCGCGCCAGTATTATACCGTAAAATTAACAGTATTAAACCGTAAAATAAGCAGTAATACGCTGCCGCGCAAGCAGTAATACGCTACCGCGCAGCGCGGTAGCGTATTACTGCTTGCGCGGCAGCGTATTACTGCTTGCGCGGCAGCGTATTACTGCTTGCGCGGCAGCGTATTACTGCTTATTTTACGGTTTAATACTGTTAATTTTACGGTATAATACTGGCAGCTGGGGCGCCAGTTTTATACTGTAAAATCAACAGTTATTTTTTGCAGTGTAGGCATTATATTTTCAGAGATATCGTCGATTATACACTGCAAAAATATATCCCCCCCCCCCTAATTTCCGAATCTACTGAAACTAGAATTATGAAAAAATTAGGGGTAGTTGAGGTTTACTTAAACCTCGCAGGAAAACTAGAGAGATTTTCCTAGGTCACATAGCTTTTAAGAAAATGCATTTTTCCCTTACACACAAGCTTAACTTTTCGAGCTTTCAGCGGGAGGGTTGACGAGCGCTCGGGGTATCTATCGACGCAGCATAATCCAAAAGTATATTTGATAATGATTTTCGAAAAAAAAAAACTGTCGATAATTAGGCGAGATATTAATTAAATTACTTGAAAAAAAAATTCTTTTTATGTATCGTGTAGGGTATCGATCGAAAGATCTTGTAACATTGAACTCAAAAATATATTTGTTTTAATTTTATGTATTCTATTTTCAGAGATATCGTCGAAAGTGTATACTGCAAAATATGTCCCCCCCCCCCCTCCTACTTCCGAATGTACTGAAATTTAAATTATGAAAAAATTAGAAGTAGTAGAAATTTGTTAGTTAATTAATAGTCTATACCAGGCATGTCAAACGCGTGTCCCGTGGGCCACAACTGGCCAGCCGTCAACTTATCTGTGGTCCGCGATGCCTTTGTCATTTTACCTATATGTTTAATTTAGTTGTTAAAACGCGCTAGTTAAGAAAATTCGGCGCTAATTAAAAACAGTTAAAAAAATTTAAAAACTCAAAATATAAAATTAAATAACTTTCAATGAGTCGTTTTGAAAGTGACACAAATTAATACTTTTGACACAAACCCCCCAAGTTCTTCAATTCCGCTTTAGTCGAACATATGTAAGCTCTTTTATAATTTTCACTACTAAGGTTAGTAATTGTGTAACTGGGTGATTTCTGTGTGATCTTTCTTTAACATTTTATTGACATACTCTCATACATCCCGAGATTTATATAAAAAAATATGTTAATGCTCTTAAGTGGTGCAAGATACAAGACACATTGTATTAAATAAATTTTCTGATTTAAAATATATTTATTTTTTACTTAAAAACGGAAGATTAACAGCTATGCCTTTTTTAGATCAAGATTAGCAAACCAATGTGTACAATATATACATATATATATATATATATATATATATTTAATCAATTTAGAAAATTCAATTACATTTTATAGATTTTGTTGATAAAAAGTAAGTTTGAGTATTTTTTCGAAAATTGAGATAACAAAAAACTACATAAAATATAACCTTCGAAATTTGCGTAACTATTTCTTTAAAATAGCTGCTTTTTTAACGTACAATTTTTTTTTCTGTGCACTGGTAATAAAATAATCTACTGTTTTTTTATGTGGCCCGCGAGTTTGTATATAATGATTAATTTGGTCCGAGGCAGTAAACCAGTTTGACATGCCTGGTCTATACTAATAAAATAAAGTTTCGCTCTGTGTGTGTGTGTTTGTTTGTCTGTCTGCGATGGCTAGGAAAATCTAGTCCACCTAGAAGCCTGAAAATTTAGATTTAGGTAGTCTAAACCCTCTCCTGGTGCATCTGAGCCTCCGAATTTTAAAATTTTGATAATTACCCACATATTAATTATAATCTCATTAAACATCGCATCGAAAATGCCATCTTTTAAATCAAAATGGCTAAAGAAAAGAACTGCTGTTCTGGAGTTGCATGCGGAAATGAACGAATTCGAAATTATTTTACTAATTAGCAAATTTTAAGAAAACTAATTAAGATATCAATTTGAAAATTTCTGAGTATATGTAAAAAAAAATTCTGCATCCGACTGTCCGATTTTTGAAAAATTCGGCCTGTAACTTTTCTTAATTTTTGCAAAAAACGGCCAAAAATCTGTCGGCGCCAGAGAAAAAAAAAATCGCAGAAAGTTTCAGACAGGAATCTGCTTTCATTAAAAACTGAACTACAAAGAGATCTGTTTCTCTGGCCTATCCCTCCATTTAGTTTGCGAAAATGAAAGGAAATAATTGCCATTTTTCAATTCCTACTATTAGCTCACACTCTCTATATATTTATATATCTTGTTCAAATTTTCAATCGTTAATAAAATATTTTCTATTCATCCTGTCAAGTTCAAATAAATTTTTTTTAACTTGTACTGGATGACAATTGATGTTAGTATAGTTTTTTCAAATATTAATTCATTAATTAAATTTAATTAATTAATTTTAATTTTATATTTCATTTCTGTTCAAAAGTATAGACTCACTCCATATTTATAGTCTCACCTTCACACGTAAAAAGATAATGGGGCTGTTCACGGACGAAGATCAGGCGGCTCGCGGGCGAAGGAGACTATAAATGTGGCGTGAGTCTATACTTTTGAACAGAAATGAAGTATAAAACTAAAATTTAATAATAAAATTTAATTAATTAATTAATATTTGAAAAAAAAACTGTATTATCGTTAACTGTAACATCGCTATGGCATACTTTATTGTGAAGTTTGGTAATTTTTGAAATTCAATATTTGAAAAACGGTATAATCATTAGATTTTAAATTTATATCAAGAAAAATACAATTTTTTTTAACTTTCTAACGCAGTTTGTCTAACAATTTTGTGAGAAATACTTTTCGAGCTATTAATTTTGGTATTTTAGCTCATTTGTTTTTTATTTAATTTTTAATACATTTCAAAAATTTCTCTTATGTAAGATATTTAGCAGGATATAAATTTAGGAATAAATACCGTCAGTGGCGAAGCGTGTAGATCGCTGGAAAAAAATTTCTATTTGACCTAAGTAGGAATTGAACTTAAGAAAAAGTTTTTATATTACTTGTTTACTAATGAACAAAAATTTAGATAACTAATTAAGATATAGATTTGAAATTAAGGATGGGACAGGGGTTTCATCTAGCGGCTATTTTAGTGTAGCGTCTTCGTTATGTTCTAATTATCAGAAAACTGTAATTATTTTTATAATGATCGCGTTAATGTAGGTGAAGGTGGTTTTCTTGAACAAATTATTCGTTATATTTGCGGGTATGGGGAGGGAGGGGGTTAACGCCTTGCTCTGATTTACACAAAACAAATTCCATTTAAGAAATTTAACATTTTTAGCTTCTAACGTAGCGTTTTACAAATGTTATATATAGAGAATACAGGAAATTTCAAATAACGATTTTTTTTAAATTAAATTTATGTTCCTAATAAAGGTACACAACCCGTATATACCTGATGGATACCAACAATCAAAGTAAATGAATTGTTTTTGAGCACTTGACCAAGTGCCTCCTGGCGGGCAATTCTACAAGTTTCTTTATCTAACTGTGCATTCTTATCTCGGGTTCTATGGGCCCGATCACAACGGCCTTTGGGTGATTCGACTTTGTTTTCGTTCGTGTTACAGATTTTAGTTCCACCTTCCACCGCCAGGAAGAGTTCTAGAGTTCTATGGGCCTGATTTGGACGGGAATTGGTTCATTCAACTCACTGTATACAACGGGTACCCCTGTTGGATGTTCGTATAGAACAAATTGCGCCCCCTGGCGGTGGAAAGCGGAACTAAAGGATTTTGAGCGCGTGCGCAGCACGCTTACTATACGGTGCCGGAGGCAGCGGCGACACGATTTGGAGTTTCGTTCGGAAGGTGGTTTCTTTTGAACAGGGTGCGCCCCCTGGCGCCCGAAGGTGGAACTTTAAGTGTTTGCAGCGCGTGCGCTGTGTGCCTACTATACGGTGATGCAGGCAGTGGGAACACGTGTCGGAGGTTCGTTTTTATCAGAATGCGCCCGTTTCGGCGGAAAGTGGAAATAAAGGACTTTCTGTCGCCGTGGGGTTAAAGATATAAAATTATACAACGTTAGTTTTGTTTAATTTTACTATCACGGGCCCGAGCAACGCTGGGCGGGTCAGCTAGTAATTAATAAATTTAATGTACGGAAACTTTTGAGCGCCAGTTATACTCGCACTTGACCGATTTATTAAATTTTGGATAGCCTTATCTTTCTGTGGCAGTGCATATTTTCTTTACAGCGATTTGCGATGTGGCTAGCGACTATTGATTAGTTCAACAGACGATATGGCCTCTACCTTTAACACTGAGCTACACTGTAAATAAACAGTTCAGTGACCTTATAATCAACACTTCCGGCGTCACTCGGAAATGTGTAGAACAAGCTGGTATTATTACAAATAAACGCGAAATATTTGATAAGATGATATTGTTTGACTGAAATCGTTTTAAGGAGGTTCTCAAAAACGAAAAATCATGCGTCAAGCATAGATTCTGAAACACTTTCCAAGACATTCAAAATATACATACAGTGGTGGCCAAAAGTTTGGACATTTTTTGAAAGATTCATGTTTTTCAACTTTGTGTGCTTGTAGAATATATTAATTTGCACTTAAATACAAACGTTTATATATCAAATTGGAGGTAATTTAATGTAGAATTTAATAATAAAAACAGTATTACAATATCTGTATTACAAAAAAAGTTATGCTCATTTTAGTAGAACAAACAAACACAAATCGTTTTGAATAAGGACGTGTTTTGTAATAAAAGCGTAGTAGCCAATCACAAACACTGTTCTGAGGACCAATCAAATGTCTGTAACTATAGTTTAGGTTATTCGGATGGTAAAAGAGTTATTGTTGTGGAAATATTTTGAGGAATGATGCATACTAGTACAATTAAATAGAGTATTGTTGTTTTTAAATATTTAAAGTCCTTTTTTTTAAATTAAACTAATTTTTAAAAATGTCATCAACAAGAAGAACTAATTGGACATCTACAAAAAGAAGCCAAATTGTCCAATTGAGAGAAAATGGACTTTCTTATGCTAAAATTGCAAGACAAGTTGGTGGTTCAGTGACTTGTTCTGGTGTACGAAAGTTCTGCTTACGTTATGAAAAAACGAAATCAGTGAAAAATAAGGCCAAATCAGGCCGGAAAAAATGCCCAAGTGCTACTGCCGATAGAAAATTAAACGGCTATGCCTTCAAGATAGAAAAAATTCATCAGATGTCATTAGATGTGAGAGGAATGCAGCGGGTATTGCAGTAAGTTCAAGAACAATAAGAAGAAGGCTATCAGGATTTGGACTACAAGCTAGAATTCCAAGGAAAAAACCATATTTAAATCAAAAGCAACGCAAAAAACGAGTTAAGTGGGCAAAAGAACACATTAAATGGTCAGAAAATCAATGGGAGCAAGTAATCTGGAGCGATGAGAGTAAAATATCGCTCTTTGGTAGTGATGGTAGAAAATACGTGAGACGTAGAGTAGAAGAAGCACTTCATCCTGATTGCATTGAAGCAACTACAAAAAACCCAACAAATGTCATGATTTGGGCATGTATGTCTGCAGATGGTGTGGGCTGAATTCAAGTGATTGATGGCATCCTGAATGCCAAAAAATACATCGAAACTGTTCTGGAACCAAAATTGATACCTTTCATCAGAGATCTCTTCCCCAACAACGCAGCATTTATTTTTCAGCAGGATTCAGCTCCATGCCCCACAGCAAAAGTATGCAAAGCATGGTTTCAAAATAAAGGCTTAGATATATTACCATGGCCAGGAAACAGCCCTGATCTCAATCCAATTGAAAATTTGTGGCGACGTTTGAAAATTCTTGTACGAAAAAAACGTCCATCCAATAAAAGACAGCTTATTGAAGCTATAATTGATTCTTGGCAAGTAGAACAAGACATTGTCATCTTGAAATATTTTAAATTTTGAATATAAAAAATTTTGCACGTGTTACGGAGAAGCCAATGCTTAGACATACAGTGGTAGCCAAAAGTTTGGACATTTTTTGAAAGTTTCATGTTTTTCAACTTTGTGTGCTTGTAGAATATATTAATTTTTACTTAAATACAAACGTTTATATATCAAATTGAAGGTAATTTAATGTAGAATTTAATAATAAACCCAGTATTACAATAAATTATTACAACCCAGTATTACAAAGTTATGCTCCTTTTAGTAGAACAAACAAACACAAATCGTTTTGAATAAGGACGTGTTTTGTAATAAAAGCGTACTAGCCAATCACAAACACTGTTCTGAGGACCAATCAAATGTCTGTAACTATAGTTTAGGTTGTTTGGATGGTAAAAGAGTTATTGTTGTAGAAATATTTTGCGGAATGATGCATACTAGTACAATTAAATAGAGTATTGCTGTTTTTGAATCCTTTTTTTAATTAAACTAATTTTAAACAATGTCATCAACAAGAAAAACTAATTGGACATCTACAAAAAGAAGCCAAATTGTCATATTGGGAGAAAATGGCCTCTCTTATGCTGAAATTGCAAGACAAGTTGGTGGTTCAGTGACTTCTTCTGGTGTACGAAAGTTCTGTTTACGTTATGAAAAAAACGAAATCAGTGGAAAATAAGGCCAAATCAGGCCGAAAACAATGCACAAGTGCTACTGCCGATAGAAAAATTAAACGGCTATGCCTTCATGATAGAAATTTTTTATCAGATGCCATTAGATGTGAAATGAATGCAGTGGGTATTGCAGTAAGTTCAAGAACAATAAGAAGAAAGTTATCAGGATTTGGACTACAAGCTAGAATTCCAAGGAAAAAACAATATTTAAATAAAAAGCAACGCGAAAAACGAGTTAAGTGGGCAAAAGAACACATTAAATGGTCAGACAATCAATGGAAGCAAGTAATCTGGAGCGATGAGAGTAAAATATCGCTCTTTGGTAGTGATGGTAGAAAATACGTGAGACGTAGAGTAGGAGAAGCACTTCATCCTGATTGCATTGAAGCAACTACAAAAAACCCAACAAATGTCATGATTTGGGCATGTATGTCTGCAGATGGTGTGGGCCGAATTCAAGTGATTGATGGCATCCTGAATGCCAAAAAATACATCGAAACTGTCCTGGAACCAAAATTGATACCTTCCATCAGAGATCTCTTCCCCAACAACGCACCATTTATTTTTCAGCAGGATTCAGCTCCATGCCCCACAGCAAAAGTATGCAAAGCATGGTTTCAAAATAAAGGCATAGATATATTACAATGGCCAGGAAACAGCCCTGATCTCAATCCAATTGAAAATTTGTGGCGACGTTTGAAAATTCTTGTACGAAAAAAACGTCCATCCAATAAAAGACAGCTTATTGAAGCTATAATTGATTCTTGGCACCATGTGATCACGAAAGATGAACTCCAAACACTCGTTCACTCGATGAAAAGACGCTGTGAAGCTGTCTTAAAAAATAAGTGTTATCCTACTAAGTATTGATTGTGTAAGTATCACTTTAAAAAAATGCAAATCTAAGATAGATCTTACTATTAGTTGCATAACTTTTTTTGTAATACAGATATCGTAATACTGTTTTTATTATTAAATTCTACATTAAATTACCTTCAATTTGATATATAAACGTTTGTATTTAAGTGAAAATTAATATATTCTACAAGCACACAAAGTTGAAAAACATGAAACTTTCAAAAAATGTCCACACTTTTGGCCACCACTGTAGTTTAACAATGGGATACATGATGGCTAAGTAAGGAACAAGATAAGGGGTGCACATATATAACGATATCAACTTTTTGGCAATTTTGGACCCCCTTTTTAGAATTTTTTCTCTTTCTTTTTTTTTATACATTTGCTATGATATATAGATATGTGATACATTTATTATTCGCATATTTTACTCATTTAAGTGAAGAGAAGAAGTTAATAAAATATCACTATTATATATCAAATAACTTTGTAACAAATAACATTTTAAAGAAATACTTACTATTTAAAAGTATTTAATAATGGATTTTTGTTACATAAAGCATTCAACAGTAATATTCTCTTCTTGCAGTTGCCCCCTTCCCGGGGGTAAGCCGATCTTCTTATAAACAAAACAGGTGGGCAAGATTCTTCCCTATTTTTTACTAATAAACATACAAAGTATAATTTCGAACCTAGTTTCTCTAACAACGAATTATATGAGCATATGGCAGAAAAATAGGAACGGCATACGTTGGAATATTCCATTTTTTGGAATGAAATGATTCTATAATCCTTTAATGATTTAAAAAAAAAACTTTGTATTTTCATTTAAAAAAAAAAAAAAAAAAAAAAAAAAACATGTGTGAATAAAAAGTTACCAAAATAAGAAAATTTTGTTGAAAATTGTTTGAAAATTTTAATTACGTGTTAGGCCTTGATACAAGGATTCCAGAGCATTTTTTGGTTTATCTCTATCTTAAAAAATGGCTGAGATAGAGCAGTTTGAAATTCTAGGGTGGCTGACATTTTGAAACAAAACAGCACATTAACGCGATTACTCGCAAATTATTTTCTTTCATTGTTGTAATAATTTTCCCAATCATACGCATAAAACTATATATTCATATCCGTTAGCGCCAAAATTGGCGACATTGGCGACATTTGACGAAATATCGCCAAATTTGGCGACCAAAATAAGTCTTCATAAATGAAGCCAATTTGGCTGTTGCTCAATAATTTGGCGAATTTCTTATTCAAATTCAGTATTACCGAATCTTTTGTAAACGTTTCTTTGCATTTCAACTTGCTGTTTTCGTGTAACATTAGCCAAAATTTTAAAACGAAGATATAGGAAAGCTACCTTTTCCTCCCGGTACAAGCCGGAAGGACTTTTTAGATTGTTTTTCAAACCAAGATTAACCATCATGAATAAAAGAAAGCAAAAGAGACAGAAAATAATGATATTTCATCTGAATGGACAAAGATATACATCCCTCTTTCTCTTTGGGATAATCAAAGTAAACATTTTGTGGTAATTAAAATTTGCAAATAGAATGCAGCGTTGTAAAATTTTAAGATGCAGTTTTTATTGATATTATTAAATGGTTTTGTGAAAGTTTTATTATTTAATAAAGCAAAAACGAAATTCTTGTGATCAAATTAATGTTGTGTAAAATATTTAATTGAAAATATTTTAAAGAAAGTTTTAAAACTACCCTTTTCTTACAATTTTTAACTTTTTTACAACGTTTTCTCTTTCGTGCTTTCCTTACAAATATGCTCTATAACTGTAAGAACCACAAAACTTACCAAAAAAGCTACTTTTGTACACATATAAAACACGTGTGTTCATTTGTTATAGTTTTTATGATTAGGGTCCTTAAAGCGGTCCGTGGTGCGTGAATATTTTGTTGCCTTAATTTATTTTGTCAAAGGTTTTAAAAAATATCTTTTAGCCTCGTTGTTGGTCTTCTATAAATAAGAAGGCTGGGAAAAAAGCATTTTGGTGTTCTAATCTTTTATTCAATAATGTTTAAGGTATTTGAATCCTGTTGGAAGGCCCTATAAACCGTATGTGTAACGCAGTATTGAATTCAGACATTTCTTTCAAGATTTCTAAAGTACCCGGGGCCGGGGGTAATGAAATTTGCACTTCTACACTACTAAAAAGCGCAAAATCCAAAACCATCTGGGGGGGGGGGGATGTAGCCCTCCCGAAACTACCCCCTTAAATTCGTCACTGCGTACTATCCGCCGCAACCTCCTCTAATTCTTATTTATAAATAATCATAGTTCAAAAGTCCTTCCAGACACAATACTGGCTCCACGACTGTAAACATAAATTGCTTCTTTCATAATGCAGTAACTGTGAATGGGAATTAGTACTTCGGTAGCACTGGCATAGCTCCAAGTCCGTTCATCCTTCTCTTTCGGCTTGAGTTTCGAATTCGTTAGCCAATCAGAAAACGCCAAATGTATGAGGCTGAGCTGTTTATTTTTACACATTCGCCTTTCACGACCCGTGCATTTTTTTTTTCCTTATTTTCTAGTTAAATGAAGTCTTAATCTGGATCAGAAGTCACCAACCGGTGGTTTGCGAGAAAATTTTGGTGATCTGCAGTAAAATCTGAACATTATTTACATTTTCTTTATCTTTTATCTATACAGAACAATATACTTTTATCTGTACTTTACTTTTATATATACTATACTTTTATCTAAACATTTAAAAGAAAGATATTTGTCTGTGTGTGTCCGCTTTGGCTAGGAAAATCAACCGCACTTAAAAGTCTGAAAATTTGAACGAGGATAGTTTAAGGCAGGTCCGAATGCACCTGAGGCTCAGATTTTTCATTTTTTGTTAATTAACCGAGATATTAATTCAAAACTCTAATGAACATCACAAGTTGGCGCGCCGCTGCACAGTAGGGCGCAATGGCCAAATCTGCGATGTTGACCAAAATTTAAAATATATAACTCAAAAAATTAGATAAACGGGTTCTATACATTCCAGATTTTATGAGAAATGAGTGAACGGGACAAAAATACAACTCTACCTTCAATAAACATGTGCATTTCCAGTTTATGGAAAAAAAAAAATTCTGTCGTTCTACGTCAATGAAAAATCATTGTCTTGCAAAATCATTCTCCATTGTCATCATTGTCCTGCACGGGTCGCTCTTGTCCAAATGCACCTGAGGCGCAGATTTTTCATTTTTTTTTTTGTTAATTAACCGAGATATTAATTCAAAACTATAATGAACATCACAAAATGGCGCGCCGCTGCACTATAGAGCGCAATGGTCAAATCCGCGATGTTGACTAAAATTTAAAATTATATATAACTCAAAAAATTATATACATTCTAGAGTTTAGGAGAAATGGATGAACGGAACAAAAATACAACACTTACCTTCAATAAACCAGTGCATTTCCAGTTTATGGATTTTTTTTTTCTGTCGTTTTACGTCATTGAATCAAATGCATTCTAAAACGTGGTTTTGTAGCCTTTTTTAGGTGCGTTCGTAATTATATATATATATACGTAGCACCTATAGTCGTCGTTTCGTCCGTCCGTCTGTCTGCATATAACAGCGCGAAAACTATCCAACCGAATGGTTTGAACTTTAATATATAGAATCGTTGCATTTTATCGAGTCATTTCAAATTTTATGAAAATCGAATCAAATCGAATTGAAAATCGAATCAAAACTTAAAAAGATATTAATAAAAGTTTCTTCATTCTATTAAATCCTATCATACGCAATTAATTCAGTGATATCCCATGATAGGTAATGATTCTAGGTTGTCATGGTGATTACGTCCTATTTAAGATGAGTCCTAATTATTTCCAGATTACTGAATTTAAAAACCGAATTTGTATACTGAAATTGTTTAATTATAGCAATCCTATAAATCTACCGACAGTTTTTTCGATAGATGTTTCCGAAGAAATAGATATTAAATGGAAAAAGAGTCTAAATAAGGATTTCAAGTTCGACTTTCAAGTTCTGGAATTTTCAAAGCTGGAATTTTCAGTAAATGTTAACAAAAGATAAATTGTTGCCAACTTAAAATGTACTTATTTTATTACGAAAATTAATCAGATCATAATAACAGACGATATAATTATTTTTTTGAGGGAAATAATAACGATGAATTTTTAGGGTTTCATTCCTCTCGCGAAACCCTATTTATTACTCCCGCTCCGTTGTCTGTCCGTCACAGATCCGTTCTCAGAACCTATATAACTTTACAGAGTTGAAACTTTGTGTATATTTAGCTGAATATCTGCTATGAAGCTCAAAATATTAAAATTTGAAAAAAACTTATTATTTTAATAAATAGAGATATAAAACCTAAATTCTAACAGCCTTTTCCTATTAAATTTAAACATTTTTCGTTATAGCAGTTGCCAACAATTGAAAATCCACAATAAAATTCTTTCTACAATAATTAATTTTCTATTCAAATATTTCCACGTGAAAAATGAAAAAAAAAAAAAAAAAAAAAAAAAAGTTTCACCCGTTGAAAAAAAGATTAAAATGAAATAAAAATGATTGACGCCATATTGGTAATAAAACGAAAATTTTCAAAGATTTCTCAATAATACAAGACGTGTGAGTATGTGTATGTACAGAAAGCAGATTAATATCACGTTATTAGAGAATTAAAAAGAAAATTAATCTGACGTCATATCGGAAGTTTAACGGATTTCTTAAATGTTTGAGAATAATAGAAAGCGAGTGTATCAATATGAGTAATAGAGAATAGTAATATAGGAGTTTGAGGAATGTATTGAATCATGATAAAACCCGATTATGGAAATATTCGCATATTTTAACATTTTAAAGGTGTACAACATGTTTAATTTTGAAATTATTATTTTTTTTAATATCGCATTTAGTTTACATGACAGAGTATAATAGCGGGCTTCGCCCGCTATCGGGATGGTTTAGATATAGGAAAAAACGAAAAAATAGACCGGTAAATTTTTACTTTATAAAAAACATGACTTTTTTTTTGTTGTTGCTAAATGAAATTTATTTGAATTTGTTAAAGAAAGGATAAAGTGTATTGAAACTTAATTTCATAAAATAAAATTAATATCTATAATATGAAAATCTGCACATAAAATAAATTTTGTATTCATGGATTTTTGCATAAGGGTGCAACAGCTATTGCACTAAAGATCTGAATATTTACAACAACTAGTGATAGTACGAACGCACCTCATATATCACGTTTGACGTACAATTTAGAACTTGTTATCTCTTGTTTATAAAAATACACGTTTTTAAATGCCATTTTTCCAAAATAAGTGATTCAAAGAATATTTCGAATTGTTCCGGAATTGTTCTATTTTTCCTTAGGTATTGGGTGAGTGAAATTCACAATAAGCAGTATTGAATTCAGACACTTTTCTCCGGGAGGGATTTCAGGGGCTCCGGGGGGGGGGGGGGGGGTATTGTAGAGTTCCGGGAGGGAAATTGCATTTTTTAACCATTAAAAGCATAAAATCTCAAATCTTCCGGGGGGGGTATTTAAATGCTCTGGGGGGTGGCCCCCCGGGCCACCCCCTGTATTCAACACTGTCTGCAAGCATATATTATGAAACACTTTCCAACACATTCAAAATAATGTAACAAAACTTCACCCTTTAATATTTCGAAAGATGACGTGAAATTAAACAGATTAGAAAATGCGTAACAGAATTGAAAACAAAATTTAGTAAACAATTCCCATCTACAGTCGGAAAATTAACCAAAATCTTTTGTGCAATCTTGTATATGATCTATAGATTTGTATATATACTGCATAGTATACAAAAATTTAGGTTCAGTAATAGGAAACACATAACTCAGTTTAAAATTTCCCTTCAGCAATTTCCGGCAATAAGCAGAAATGTACTGGAATTCTTTTGTGCAGCCCTGTATATGATCGATAGAGTTTATATATATATCGAGTTACATGCAAAATATTAGTTAAATTTAAAAACGCGTACTAAAATTGTAAATTCACTTCCGACAATTATTGTTCAAATACAGTACTGTAAACGAATTATTTTGTGTATTCCTGTAAACGAACGGTAAATGCTATGAAAACCATATTCTATAGTAAACATCTTTTAGTGAACTTGTATCATTTCAACCTATTTGGAATAGTGTAACATCATCAAAATGCACTGCAAATGATTTTTTCCCATTGACCATAATGTAAGGGAGTCTTTTGATTAACCCTGTAAAAGAAGTATAAATGCTGCATATGATACATTTGATTCAAGTTTGTACTGTATTATCTCGAGGGTCTAAAGAATTGTTTTCATGAGTTCATGATGGTCCATTCATTATGTATAACCTGGTTACTGCCTGCATTGTTGGTGGCTAATTCCTTAAAAGGACTTATATAAATGAAAATTTTCAATGATTTGATTTGATTTTGATTTTGATTGCTTTGAGGTATGTGCTGCAGCTGTGCGCCGGCATAAAATTTTCAAGGTTGTCATCGTGGAGAGGGATCAATCGACTCAGTCGATCAGTTTCAATCGACTAAAAATTTAATCGATTAATGTAACCCATAAACGCAAACCGAAACTTTTTCGTGAAAGTGCAAAAGTTTCGGATGTTTGCGCATGCGCGAGTACTGATGATGTCACTTGGCAATCGAATCAATGTTTATTGTGCAAGAAATTTTCACAACGTGTGGCTGTGGGTTCTGTTATTTGAGTTCATTTTGCTGCTGTCAATTTTCAAGAATCAATCAAGCCTGATGGATGCATCAGCCATTTATACTGAAGTGAATAATGTAATGTTTTTAATTTTAAAACTATCTAGCTAATATTTAGAACAGATTTTCTCTTTAGCCTATCTTGTATATTGGTTCTATGTTTTATTCACACTTTACATAATATCCAAAGTCCATGCTCAATTTATTATTATTATTTTAATTAGTTGTAGTATTGCATTATATATAAATATGATGACTTATTGGTAAGCATATAAGATTTCTCGAAGATTCAGCAAATGCAACAGCTAAAGACTTGTCGCGTTAAACACGATTTCAAGCGACTATGTTCTTGTAAATTTTTCTAAGATAAAATATACATACTTTCAGGTGGGCCCCTGCACCCTGGTTGTCTCATTAATTTTATGTAATTTTGAGTAAATTCTATGTAAATAGTTTTATTTTATTGTATTTTTAGGTGCGTTCATAATTATATAAATACGTAGTACCTATCCTTGTCCTTATAGGAGTCTTAGTCTGCATATAACAGCACAAAAACTACCCAACCAAATGGTTGGAAATTTAATTGTAATTTTCATGCATTTCCATATAAAAATAACTCCATTAATGTATCTGAAAGATTAGAATTTTTAAGCGAAAAATGAAAACACCTTTACATATTTATATCTAATAAATGTATTGTTCTATAAAACAAATTTTTTTTAGAGGAGGTCATGACCTCTTTTGTATTCGCACTTGACCAACATAACTATCAAATATCAAGCTAATTAGATGCTTTTTCCGACAACTATCACTGGACAAATACACAGACACCAAAAACTTTTTTTCTCGACAGTAAGCCGTCACTTGATATTTTGGCAATAAAATGATTTGTGATCTTCACGATTGTTATATCAAATAATCTTATCAAAAATTTGATTGGTTTTTGTCTTTTTCATTTTGTAATATTTTGTGCTTCAGGTTCACTCTTACCCGGGGTCAGAAGTAGCGAAACTACTGTAGGCACTATTTTATAGAGTAGCTTGTAGTGTAGTGCACTACATTTTGATCAATGTAGTGTAGCAAATAGCCCGATACAAAAAATGTGTAGTCTGTTGCGAGAAACAATGCTACTTCAAGGGGAAAAATGCAATTGTGCAAATCACGTGATCGAAATTGCTTCTTTTGTGCAGAATTTGTTCTGCTCAACAATTTCCAAATCGCAGCGGCAAATCTCAGCTGCAGAGTATAGCAATGCATCACGTGAAGTCATAGATTTTTTTCATTGACACTTGCTGTTGAAATCAAATACTAACCCACCAAAAGAATTAATTTTGTTGTTGGCAACATTTGCCTATTTATTCGTTAAGTCTTCATGGGTTTCTTATTGGATTTGAGAGTGTACTGTACTTATGCTTGTCTGGGTGAATTGTGTTGCTGGGATGTCGTACAGATAGCCCAATTGGGAGGGCGTTGGCAATTCAAGCCAAAGGTTGTGTATTAGAGTCCTGGCTTGGTCACATTTTCACTCAGTTGGAAAAATGACTAGAGTTGAACCTTGAAAATCCAGACATTTTTCCAATTTCAGTTTTATTACTTAGTTTCCCCCAGACAGTTTGAGAAGGGTGCTGCACCCTGCCTGCCCTTTGGTTTACAAAATAGCGCCCTTCTTGCCCAGGGTTGGGTTTTTGACATGACAGTGGTAAAAACCATGTTCATTCCGTCAAAAACCTATCATTTTCGATTGTCCTCCAATTTATGGTGTAAGTGTAGCATACAATAAATACATTTCTAGATTGATTTTACCTTGTTGATCTTGTTTTTATTATTTACAATTACATTTGTTAAATTTATTTAAAAGAAGCTAATATTATTTAAAATAATAATAATATAATATAATATAATTCTATAATAATTTATTTAAAAGAAGTTGTTGATCTTGTTTTTATTATTTACAATTACATTTGTTAAATTTATTTAAAAGAAGATCATTTCCTTATATGATAAAGATTTAAAAATACAAGAGTAAAAGAAAAGAACAATATTTGTCATAATCTTCACTAATATAGATTCTACTAACTGAAATTAACATTAATATTAAATGATAATAAAAGGTTATTATAATTATTAAATAACATTCAATATACATTTTTAATAAAGTACATTAACATTATTTTAGAGATGCAAAAATACTGTTACATTGTATGACAATAGATGTTAAGCATAGACTGGCAGTGAATAAATTTGAATATTCTTAGATATAATATTTTAAGTTGCATATGTTATGTATTTCATAAATGCAATTATGGTGATTTTCATTTGCACTTCAATAAGTAGAATCTTAAAGTTTTGTTTTCAACAATGTAATAAATTGTACTGAAATTATACACATTGTTTAATCTAATACTTCTAGGTTACAGGATTTCTTCAAAAACTCTAATTTTTTTAGACTATGCCAAATAGCTTAAGATTATTGTAGAGATCTTCTAACAAAGTTGTACACGTATTATTCTAATGCAATTCTTTTTTGTTTTTCTTGGATGGATAAATATACTTTAGAGTCTTTTTGATACTGAATATTTCATGTAAAACAACTTAATATTAAAAATAGAATGAAAAAAAAAATGAAAAAACAAACTACTAAAAAATGGGTTTTTGACATTTTTGACATGACGGTGAAAACCATGGTTAAAACTGGTAAAAACCGTCATGCGTCAAAAACTTGCCAACCCTGTTCTTGCCCCTCATAAAAAGAATTAGCTCCTTCTTGCCCCCTCCAGTAAAATAATTAGCACCCTTCTTGCCCCTCAATAAAAAAGGTGCCCTTTCTCCTTTTTGCATTAAAAAATTTGCTTTCATAGTAAAAACTGACTCAATGTTGTCTTAAAGAGTGTTTTGACTTTTAAATATCAAAAGTGGTCTTAAAAACGAAAATAATACATTTAAAAATTAAAAAAAAGTGCCCTTATCTCATCAGCAGCACTCTGCCTTTTTTTAAGCCTGGAGGAAATTCTGATTACTTTTTAAAATAAGACTTAGCTGGAATTTCCATGTTTCTCGTGGAATGCAGTTAAACCCTTTTTAAACTGAACACTAAATAAATATAGTCATATTCTGGAAAATTTTTATGCTGCCTGACCATTAATTACAGACCCTTTAATTATTACTAAAACAACTGTCAAGTTAAAAAAAAAGGCATAAAAAAAAAAACAGGAACAGAATTCCCACTAAAGTGAGAGAATTTTACACTTTTTAACCCGTGAGAGCTTCATATATTTTAATTCTTATAAAATCACTCAAGTAAAAAAAAAAAAAAAGAAAGAAAAAGCATTGGTACAGGTTTATTTCAATAATGGTATGCTTAAAGCAATTCTAAATCATATAGTTTTTAAAATAATGTGTTTTTTATAAAACATAGTCAAAATTTAAATTTTAAGTTTGTAAACTGACTAGTAAACAAACAAGATGGCGGATAGCAGGTTAATCCCAAAGCTGTATAAAAATGTAATTACTCATCCATCATTTATTGGAGTTCCTTTACCTGCAGTATATTCTGTTGAGCTGTTTCAATTAACACACCTCATTCAATATAAATTTAATGTATTTAATAGAAAATATGGTTTTGTGTTTTCTTTTTTTTTTTTTTCCCCAAGGTAAAAATTATTCATCCTGAAGGGCCCATCACAATTTTTTTATCATTCCTCCTCAGATTTTTTACTTATGGGAGACCGGTATACACTGGACCTATGGACACAGTAGACCACCCCCTAATATTTTATTTATTAAAATTTTTTTAAGCTTCTCTTCTATCCTAATAGACAACAACACTGCAATGATTATTTATAGCCTTCAGAAAATATGTTTGGCTCAGATTGAACTATTTTATCCTGCTTTGTCGTTTTGAGCTTCTAAAAGTAAAATTTTTCATTGTCATATTTTTATTTTTTTTAGTAATTAAAGGTTGTAGATAAATAAAATAAAACAGTTTTTTTTGCAAAGCTAAGATACTTGTTTTTATTTTACTTTAAAGTTAATGTTTAAAAGAAAGCTATAAAGAATATTAATATGATTATTTATTGAACTTCAACATGGGGTACAGTGGTCCACAATCCACTCTGCTCCTCTAATGCAGAATGTTCAAAATATTTAATAATTGCTTATTTTCTATAAAGAAAGATTTGTTTTAAAGTAGATTTAACTGTAAAATAAAGTAATCAAATAAAAATAACAATTTATTTAACATAGTAAGAAACATTTTGTTTTGTATTTACTGCCTTTGATAAATATAACTGTAGTCTAATTGTTGATGATTCTATTCAAGTAAGATTCATGAGATGCAAATTGAATGGAAATCAGTTTGTTTCTCCTGAAACTGTAAATGAATCTGCTGTTGATGTCAATGATTTCATAATGTTGCTCTCAGACCCAAAATTATTTCTTGAAAATTCCAGGCTCATTCTTTCTCATAAGTACTTTGGAATTTCATTTGCAAATTTTAATGTGAGCTGATTTTTTTGTACTTAAGTAATAACTTCAACTAAATTGCAATTGTTCCTGTATTAATCTGTTATTATTTTCAAAATATAATAATTTTTTTGTTTTTGTTTCAAAATTTATATTACTATGTTATTTTGCAGGTGAAGGGGCAACAAAAAAGAATTAGATTAATGAAAAATAGATTTATATTGTATTTTAGATAATACCTAATAGTGGTCCACTGTACCCTGCTTCCGGGGTACACTGGTCCACTTTACAAGTGTATATATATATATATATATATATATATATTTTTTTTTTTTTTTTTTTTTTTTTTTTAATGGATTGAAAACTATGTTGTGAGAAAATTATGATGGATGTAAGAAGGTTTAAGGAATATTCAAAAATATTTTCATACAGTTCGGTCAGTCTGTTAAAGAGATAAAAAATTTTAACTGAAAAAGTGGTCCACTGTGTACCGGTCTCCCCTAAATGATGCATTGTTAAGCAAAATTTAAACTGTCAGAATGATTATTGAAGTCTTTTAGTACTATTAGCTTTAAAAAAAAAAAAAAAAAAAAAAAAGTGTATTAGCATTAGGTGTTTGCTTAACTTGAAAGACTGTATAAATTTTTGCTTCAAATTTTGACATAAATTTCTCAGCCTGCAGTTTGAGTTTGAACTTGAATAAGAATTTTTTATTTATTTATTCTTTAAGTTTTCAATGCAATATTTATAAATTCATTTTTTATAACGGCTGATAAGGTCCCGGTCTGGCACACACAGATGGCGTTGCAATCGCCAAACCGATGATTTTTTTAGGAAATACTAACCTTTAAAAGGTAGCAGAAAAAATGCCGTAACGATTCGCCGTGTGGATGAAACGTTAGAGTGGTTTCAGTTGAACGACTTTGTTGATAAACAAAAAAATGGTTAAACAAGAATTTCAAGAATTGTTATTTGATGGGAAAAAACACTCTTCAAACAAAAGCTTGGCTTGATAAGCGTTATCCGGACACTGCACCAGGTAAATCAACCATTATTGACTGGCTTGCTGAATTTAAACGTGGTCATACGGACACCAGTGATGCACCACGCAAAAGAGGTGGTTACTCCAGAAAACATAAAAAAAGTCCACAAAATCCTTTTGGGGAACCATAAAGTGAAGTTGCAGGAGATAGCTCAGACTCTAGAGATATCCAAGGAATGTGTAGGTTTTATTTTGAATGAACTTTTGTGTATGAAAAAGCTGTTGTCAAAGTGGCTGCCTTGCGTGTTGTCTTTTGACCAAAAACAACAACGAGTCGATGATTCTGAGCACTGTTTGGAGCTTTTTCGTTATAAAATTGTTATTTATTATTAAATTATTATTATTATTCATTTATTAAATTATTATTATAAAATTATTATTTATTATTAAAGTTATGTTACTTATTAAAATTATAAAGTTATGTTAAAAAGTTGTGTTTTCTTTATTAGACCGGGAACTTATCACCCATGTGTTAAAAATGTAAGAAGGTCTTGTATTAAAGTTGTTTTTTAAACATTTATTCTATTTATTGTCTGGAAAACATCTTGTTAGGTAGGATGAATTTTTAAGACATTATATTTCATTTTCTATTTTTAGGAAACCTTTAAAACTAATAAAATAACTACGAAGAAAACGGGTAAAGTAAGTAAAAAATTGATTCTTTTTAAATGAATTTCATTTGCATAATTAACTATTGTTACTGTAATGTTTTTTTTTTTTTTTTTTTTTTCAATTACTGACTGTTCTGACATTTATCTTAAATGTTTATTCAGTGATGCCTTATTACTCTTTTGAAATGAATGTCTTATTTCTTTCCCTACAAAAGCAAGAACTTTTTAATAACATTTCTATTCTTTCTATATTCTGTGGCACCAGTGGCTGAGAGGTTCTGTTCTTAAAGCTGGTAGACGGGTGGTGCTGGGTTCAAACCCTGTCACGCTCGTCGACCTAACCGTTCGGAGTTTTCCGTGGTTTTCTTTGAACCTTGCTGTAAATATGGGTTAGGATCCCTTAGAAAGACCCCCACGGAGGGCACTAACCCCAGGGCATATATCCCTCGTGTTTATAATCGGCCGTCATAAAATCAACCAACTATATTCTGTGGATTACTAAGTGAATAATGAATATGTGTAATTTCTATGTAATTATGTGGAAAGTAATTAATGAAACAAAAATATATATAATTAGTGTGTACACTTTTACATTTCTTAGTGCAAACAATTTATTTACAAGTAATTTATTATCATATTTATTTTATGAAAATTTAACTGCTTTTATTTACAATTTTTGGAGATTCATTCAACTTGGTTTGAAATTCATTATCGCCTTACGGACTTGATTTATTCTACCTGTTTTTATATTTTAAGTATTTTTTAAACATGCACCACTGGTATATTGTTCTTTCTAATAAAAATGTTTCTAAAAAATCATTTTAAAATAAAAGAAAATTTGCTGTAAAGTTTCCTTTCAATAGTTTTGCCTATACGAGTCCAGTTCAAGAGGACGTTTGATGGTTTGGGTGTATCACTTTTATATCATCTGTTGTTGAAAATTCTTTTTCAGCTTGTACACTACACATTTAATGGGCAGAATAACCAAGTTTCTAAGCAAATTTAATAATATCTGTTGTACTGGCAGAGGCAGATTATCTATTAGGCTGAGTAGGCTGAAGTCTAGTGGGCCTGGAAGGAAAGGAGCCCAAGTGCTAAGATTTTCTTTCAGGTTTTTTCTTCATATCAGGCTAATATTTTACGCAAAAGAAAAATGATGTGCAATACTCTTTGTTTCACTCATTTATTGAATCTTTTAGGTAATTAACATATAGATGGTATTCCAAGTGCAACTCCCCTTTTAATATTTTCGATATTCATAAGAAAATATTTGATTCTTGCAATTTTTGGTTTCCAGTTTGATGGATTTACACAGAGGCGGCTTTTGTAGCCACAGCTTCTTAGGCTTTATTTTGTCAGCTTCTCTACAAATGATATCTTTTAAAGAAGCTATTAAGTTTTAATCAAGCATCTTGTCTAGTTTTCGCCCCTTAATTTTTAGTGCTCTGGGTGCTCACCCGACGTTGCCCACTTATTAGTAAAATTTGTTGCTAAAGTAAGAAAGTTCTTTTGAGGTTAGAGACTCCATATAAATGTTTGTGAAAATACATTAATTTGTAAGTTTACTTATACTGTAAAACCATTCGGAAAGAAAATGTATGCAAAGGTTCTTACAATTGCATCATAGTGGATGATTCAAAATAGAGGCTATGGCGATTATCGTTTAAAGCACGGATAATAGAAGCATTCTTCCAATTGCAAAAAGTGTACAAATCAATTATAGCTTTTGTTTTATAAGGGACTGTGTATATATTAAAATATGAAATTTTGGTACTTCCCCATTATCCCGTTAACCACTTTTCATTAAAAAAAAATATCTCCAAACTATAGGATTTAACGCCAAAAATGTGCTCCTATTCACTTGACGTCAGAAGCATTTCACGTGTTTATGTCATCAAGCGGTTTTTAATTCGACATTTACCTGTATTTCACATTATGTTTTACTGATTTATTAGTTAATACAGTCCAGTCTCTAAAATCCAGAACCCTCCAAAATCCAGACTGCATAAGTGTTAATCTAATTTTTGACATTTTTGTTAGTTTTGCTTTCTTACTTTTTTCATAGATGGCAGCACCAAACAATTTCATAAAATTTTTGCCATTCTAGTTTATTGTCGGCATTTCGCCGTACCAGTCATTTTCCCCAATTCTTTTTAGAGAGATTTATTTATTTTATTCAGGATTTTATACGATCAGCGATCGTTCATTTACATTAAGCTTAAGATTTTTTAATATATATTAAATTCCTTTTAGTTCATCCTAGTGCATTCAGTTATGTCTGCAATTAGTAAAAAAAGAAAACATATTTCTCTGTCAATAGCGGGTAAAATTTCATTGCTAAAAGCATACAATCAAGGGACATCTGTCAACAGTATTTGTGAAACTTACAGCATTGGAAAATCAACTGTTTATGATATTCTGAAACAAAGGGAAAATATTCTTTAATTTTTTGTGGATAGTGACATGCCTGCTTCTATGAAAAAAAGAAAAACATTACGAACTGCTAATAATGTAGATTTGGATAATGTTTTAATTGAGTGGATTCGCCAAAAGCGAAGTGAACACATGCCTCTTAGTGGTTCACAGATCATAAAACAAGCCAAAATGTTTCATGAAAAGATGGGGATAAGTATTCCATGTAATTATTTGACTGGTTGGCTACAAAAGTTTAAAAATCGTCATGGAATTCGATATCTTTGAATATGCGGCGAGAAAGTTAGCGCCGATGATGAAGCCAGTGAAAGTTTCATTAATGAGATTACCAAATTAATATATGATGAAAAGATAACACTATGATTTAGTTTATAATGCCGACGAAACTTCTCTGTTTTGGAGATATGTTACCAGAAAGACTCTAGCCACTGCAAATGAAACAAATCCTTCAGGAATTAAAAATATGAAAGAGAGGCTTACAGTTTTAGCTTGTGCGAAGGCTGCTGGAACTCACAAATTAAAATTATTAATGATCGGGGGAAAAAGTGTTAATCCCCGATGTTTAAAAGGTATACCTATTCCAGTTATTTACCGGGCAAACAAACGTGCCTGGATGACAAAGGAACTGTTCCAAGAATAGTTTAATTCATATTTTGTTCTCGAAGTTCAAGCACACTGTCAATCTAAAGGGTTCCCAAGTGACTCTAAAATTTTATTAATTTTAGATAACTGTTCTGTGCATCAAAGTGCCGCAATTTTGGATACAAATAATATTAAAGTGATATTTCTTCCGCCGAACTGCACTTCTTTAATCCAGCCTATGAAAATGACATTGTTGCAGGCTTTTAAATGCCGATATAAGAATGATTTTTTGAGGAAAATGTTATGCCATGTTAACAATAATCAGAGTATTGTTGATTTTGTAAAATATTTTAACAATAAAAAAGCAATTTTTTGTGCAGCAAATGCCTGGGATTCTATTGAATCAGAAATTGTCAAAAATGCTTGGCGCCATCTATTGCCGACAATAATATTTAATGATGACGATGATGGTACCGCTATTGACTTTGAAGGATTTAAAGTTTCACAAAGAAAAGATAAAATTTCAGAACTATTAGAATATGCAAAAAATGGAAATATAAGTCTGGATCAATCAGATATCGATGAAGTTATGGGCATCGATGAAAATATACCAATTGTCGGTGTACTCAGCGAATCCGAAATCATTGACAGTGTGATAAACAAAGGAAAAGCTGCCGATGATTCGGAAAATGACTCCAATGATTCGGTAAATGAAGAAAAAAAATAAGTACCAGTGGTGCCGCGGACGCGCTATAGTGCGTAAATTACACGAAAAATTGGAGTTTGGACGCAAAAAAATAGTTCTTACACGTCCCACGGGATGCGTAAATTCTTCGAAGAATCACGAAATCCGTCCAAAGACTGCAAAAAAACAGCGAATTTCATCGAAGGATCGCTTAAAAAAAGGCAAATTTTGTCCATGAATCGCAAAAAAAAAAAGGCAGATTTCGTAGGAATTGCAGAAAGAAAGCAAATTTCGTTGAAGAAGCGCATGAAAAAAGTCAATTTCATTGAAGGATTGCGAAAAAAAATGCAAACTTTGTCAAAGGGCCGTAGGAAAAAAGGCGTATTTCGTTGAAGGATCACGAAAAAAACAGCAAATTCTGTCGAAGGATCGCAAAAAAAGCAAATTTCGTCAAAGTATCGCGAAAAAACGGTGAAATTCGTCGAAATATCATGAAAAAAGGACGAATTTCGTTGAAGAATCGCGGAAAACACGCAAAATTCATTAAAAGATTGCAGAAAATGGCTAATTTAGTCAAAGGGCCGTGGAAAAACGTGAATTTCATCTAAAGGCCGTCAAAAAAACACGAGTTTCGTTGAATTATCGCGGAAAAACGTGAATTTCATTTAAAGGCCGTCAAATAAACACGAGTTTCGTTGAATTATCGCGGAAAAATGCGAATTTTGCCTAAGGACCACAGAGAAAACGTCAACTTCGTCAAAGAATAGTGGAAAAACTGCTAATTTCGTCAAAGAATCACTGAAAAAAAGGTCAATTTCGTCGAAGAAAAGGCAAATTTCGTCGAAGGATCTCAAAAATACGGCACATTTCGTCAAAGGATCGTGAAAATATGCCGAATTTCGTCGATGGATTGGCAAAAAAATGGCAAATTTGGTCGAAGGATCGCCAAAAAAAAGTAAATTTCGTCGAAGGATCTCGAAAAAACGGCAAATTACGACGAAGGATCGCCCGAAAACGACAAATTTCGTCGAAGGATCTCGAAAAAACGGTAAAATTCGTCAAAGGATTGCCAAAAAATGGTAATTTCGTCGGAGGATCTCGAAAAAACGGTAAATTTCGTCGAAGGATCTCGGAAAAAATAACAAATTTCGTTGAAGGATCTCAAAAAAAACCGCGAATTTCGTCAAAGGATCGTGGAAAAAACACGAATATCGTCCAAAGGCCAAGGAAAAAATGCGAAATTCACTCAGCCTGAAATCGACTCAAATTAAAAGCAGAGTTAATCTGACCTATAACAACAAAAAGTGCTGAGAGAGGATTCCCCCCTCCCCTCCCCTTTCTGTAACGTAACCTTTCAGAAAACTTACTGTGAATTTCAGAAAATATTTTTTTAAATTCAGAATCACTCCTGAAACTCCTTTCCAAAGAAAATGTTTGATTTCAACACTGATCTATTCTGACAAATAATCCAATCGGAAGTTTAATCAAAGCATCCATTCATTCAACAAAAAGTGGCCCCTTTACTCAACAAAAGTATTCTTTTATCCAACAAAAATGTCCTTTTCAATAAATCAGTCCTCCCCTTTTAAAAGAAATGCAAATATTAGTGATACTTGTTATCTTCTACACTCAAATAATCATTATTTTATAACTAAGCATTTACATTAAAATAAAGGCAAAGAAATTTTCTCTTAATAGTTTTTTTTTTTTAAATATCTTATTTGATTGGGAAATACTGGTTTTAATTATTCATTATTTAATTATTATCAAAGAAATAACTACTGCATTTCTCTTTTCCAAATAAACAAGTTCACTTGTTCCTTTAAAATATGAATTTGAATTATTATGAATGGGGACCCGCTTTTATAAATAAAAAAAAAGGACCCAGATATTTGAAAATCCTGGGACTCGGGATTTTTAGGATCCAGTGACATCACTGAGGTACAGAAGAACTAATAAATAGTTTAGACACAACAATATTAGGATTGGAACAGAGGAATTTTATAACTGAAAATGAATTAATGTTCTTATATAGGATTAGAGAGAAAGTAATGGCCAATAAGCCTAAACTAAGACAACAAAAACTGACAGACATATTTAAATAAAATCATAATTGTAAAAATGTTCTGTGTATATTTAATTTTATAAGATTAAATTAAGTTTGATTTTGTTTTTGAATCATTTAATGTTATTTAGGATTTTTTATAAGTATTATGATTTTTTATGATTATTATTTATAATTTTTGCTTATAATTTTAAGTTGTTATTTCAGGATCTCTAAAATCCAGAAAAGCCATGTCCGGAATGATTCTGGATTTTAGACTGTACTGTATATGCTTTCTGTGACATTTCTATTTCTTAATGCTTCTTATAAAAAGTTTTTACTTTAATAATTGCTGTTCATTTGTCAGCAAGAGGCTATCTTGCTCTTCCTCAAACCCTCGCTTATAATTTAAAAAATAATAATTAATAATAAACTTTTATTTTATTAATTCTACAGCTTTTTGGTCCTAGGGTCCTATGCCAGCTGATCAATTAGTCCTGCTTCAGATCATTTAACCTTACCTTAATTGCAGCTTGAGTCTGGTTTGCTCTAACTGTTTTTTGGCATAGGTTGGGTTGACTTAAGTCTAGTAGCAAGATGTTTGTGTCAGTCTGCAGCAAATCTAAATTTATCTTTGACCCAATAATGCCTATTATCAGAAGAAGCCTATCATCAAGCTTACTATCAAATGCAGAAAGAATAATAGTAACCCATAAAAAAAGCAAAATTTGCATTTACAAAGAAAATATAATAAAATGATTTAATAAATACAGTTAATCTAGAGACTAAAGTAAATTTTAGTAATTTTTTTTTAAGTTCTGTACTTAAAGAGCAAAACTGAGAAATTTCATTAGTGGCCAATGGTAGCAGTTTTATAAGTGGTTACTTTTCTATTTAAAAGTGCTAAACAAATTGCTAAAGTTTGCTTTTAAAAAAAGTGTTAAATAAACCCTTTTGTTAAAATTTCTATTAGTATTAATCTAAAATTAAATACCCCAAATAAATGTTAATATTTAACATATTGTAACCAGCAAAAGGAGAATCACTGATGGAATGCAAAAAAAATTTCTCTTTTCTTGTGGGAAAGGTGCCACTGGCAGACAATTTTTTAATAGCCGCTTTTTTCATTTAGTGGCCCTGTGGCTGGTGACCAGCACTAATTTTGCCCTTTACCTTCTTTTTAAAATGTTAGATAATTCTGTAAGATCTGAATTAATCTGCATTGTCCGCTGCTGTGCTGCGCCTGTTTCTGCTATTGGGCCCGTAAGTTTTTAGCTTTGGTTTAGGTTGGCTTTTTGATTTCAGTGGGTCAGATTCAAGCATACCACATTTTTTTTTATAAGAAACCTGTATTTGTACTCAGCTTATTATATGAAGTATAATGCATTTTAACAAAACACCATATAAAGTTAAATATTTTGACTTATTCTTTTTCAGAAAACTACACCATGGTTTTTTATCCATCTTCTTGATTGCCTTAATAAAGGAAAACATGGGCATATGCTGAAATATGTTCCGAATTCTAATAATGAAGAATTTGAAGTAACTTTTATTGATAAGAAGAGCAAGCTATGGAAAAAGAAAGATATAAGTTTATTTGAAGTAAGAATTCTGAATTTTTTCAGTAAAGCTCAGATTCATATAAGTTCTATTACCTGAAATTGCTAAATATTTTATTTGCATGTAACAGATTTATATAATACTGGGAACTGTTGCATATATCCTTAAATTATGCATATATGTGTGTGTGTATGTGTAAATGTAAATGTAGATGTAGTGGAAGGTAGGCTATAAATTTTAGAACAAGAAAAAATTAAAGGAGATGAGAGGAAAAAAGGTGGGAGGGATGGATAATCTAATATATAAAACTGAAAATTTGTTTGTCTGTAATTCCATACAAATCCACAGTTTAGAATCAACAGTTGTGAAATATTATAACACTGCCAAGGCAACTAAAGTAATGCGGAATCGAAATAATGTAGTTAATTTTTAATTAATTTTAAAAAAATTTAACAGCCTTTTCCTATCAAATTTAAACATTCTTCGTTATAGCAGTTGCCAACAATTAAAAATTCACAGTAAAATTCTTTCTACAATAATTAATTTTCTATTGAAAGATTTCCACATGAAAAATGACATAAGTTTCATTTTTAAAATTTTTACTGTTTTACTTGTCAGAACATGGTTAAGTTTTTTTTTAAATATAACTTACAAGACCCAGACACTGTATAAAACTTTTTGAAAATGTGATTTTTTGAAAATTAATGGCAAGTCTATTTTATCAAAATAATCATTCATTTGATTTTCTAAACAATTTGATCCTAATTTTATAAAGATGAAATGTTTCCACTGGTGAAAATGACCTTGTGTTCTAAAGAAAACATACTTTCATTCATAAGTTGAAACTTTTTTTTTTAAATATTATGATGTAATTTTCAGTAAATTTTCTTTCTGCTCATTCTGAGATTAAGGCATGTAAATCAAATAGATATTGAATTTATATAATCATGGTAATGAGAGCTTTAAATTATTTTAAATTTAGATATTTTGCCATTTTTCCTTTTTAAAAAATGCAATACTTATATACACTCTTATCAGTATAATAAAACTCTCTCTCTCTCTCTCTCTATATATATATATATAGGGGAGACCGGTACACAGTGGACCACTTTTTCAGTTAACATTTTTTTTTCTCTTTAACAGACTGACCGATCTGTATGAAAATATTTTTGAATATTCCTTAAACCTTCTTACATCCATCATAATTTTCTCACAACATAGTTTTCAATACATTTAAAAAAAAAAAAAAAAAAAAATTATATACACTGGTCCACCCACCGGGGTACAGTGGACCACTATTAGGTATTATCTAAAATACAATATAAATCTATTTTTCATTAATATAATCTAATTCCTTTTTTGTTACCCTTTCACCCGCAAAATAACATAGTAATATAAATTTTGAAACAAAAACAAAAAATTAATTATATTTTGAAAATAACAACAGATTAATACAGAAACAATTGCAATTTAGTTGAAGTTATTATTTAAGTACAAAAAAATCAGCGCACATTCAAATTTGCAAATGAAATTCCAAAGTACTTATGAGTAAGATTGAGCTTGGAATTTTCAAGAAATAATTTTGAGTCTGAGAGCAACATTATGAAATCATTGACATCAACAGCAGATTCATCTACAGTTTCGGGAGAAATAAACTGATTTCCATTCAATTTGCATCTCATGAATCTTACTTGAATAGAATCATCAACAATTAGACTACTGTTATATTTATCAAAGGCAGTAAATACAGAACAAAATATTTCTTACTATGTTAAATAAATTGTTATTTTTATTTGTTTACTTTATTTTACAGTTAAATCTACTTTAAAACAATATTTCTTTATAGAAAATAAGCAATTATTAAATATTTTGAACATTCTGCATTACAGGAGCAGAGTGGATTGTGGACCACTATGCCCCAGGAGTGGGTGGTCCACTGTACCCCATCTTGAAGTTCAATAAATAATCATATTAATATTGTTTATAGCTTTTTTTTTAAACATATTAACTTTAAAGTAAAATAAAAACAAGGATCTTAGCTTTGCAAAAAAGCTGTTTTATTTTATTTATGTACAACCTTTAATTACTAAAAAAATTAAACTATGATGATGAAAAATTTTACTTTTAGAAGCTCAAAACAACCAATCAGGATAAAATAGTTCAATCTGAGCTAAACATATTTTCTGAAGGCTATAAATAATCATTGCAGTACTGTTGTCTATTAGGATAGAAGAGAAGCTTAAAAAAAATTTAAATAAATAAAATATTAGGTGGTGGTCCACTGTGCCCATAGGTCCAGTGTGTACCGGTCTCCCCTATATAGAGAGAGAGGGAGGGGGTTACTAAAATGAGTCAAGTGCTGATGAAACATGACTGGTATATCAGCATGAGTGAGAAAAATAAAAATATTTAATTGAATAATTTATATATATATATATATATATATTGTAATGACTTTTCTCTCTCCTTTCCCTTTTCTCTCACACTCTTTATTTTAAGCAAATATTTAGATTAATTGGGTGCTTTCGTTTTCACATCAGTAATGAGTTTTCTTCTTTCAAAACAAAACACAAATTTTATTTACACATATGACGGCACAACTAAAGGTTAAAATTCCTGGTCGCCACCGACCACAGGGCGACTAAGTGTAAAAAATTGGCGACTTTATGTTATGCATCTGATCGCCAAAATGGCGATCAGTCATTTCCGAAAATTAAAAATAAATAAAAATAAAATCGGTCATAAATCCAAAAATTAGGACATAAAATGTATCGCAAATTTCGACAAATGGCCGCCGAAAACAACAAATTTTGTCAATCGTTCGAAGAAAAATCACCAATTTCGTCAAAGGATCGCAGGAAAACGCGAATTTAATCAGAGGATTTCGTCAAAAAATCGCAAAAATAGGACACATTTCATCAAAATATTGTGAAAAAAACGGCAAATTTTTTAAAAAGATCGCGAAAAAACGGCAGTTTTCTTCAACAGATCGCGAAAAAAGGGAAGATCTTGTGAAAAAATGATCGCCAAAATGGCAATCAATTATTTCCGGAAAAAAAAGGTTGGTCATAAATCCGAAAATTAGGACATAAAATATATCGCAAATTTCGAAAAATGGTTGCCAAAAACAACCAATTTCGTCAATCGTTCGAAGAAAAATCACCTATTTCGTCAAAGGATGGCGGGAAAACACGAATTTAATCAGAATATTTCGTCAAAAAATCGTGAAGAAAAGGCAAATTTCGTTTTAAAATCGCAAAAAAAGATACATTTCGTCAAAAAATCGTGAAGGTACGATACATTTCGTCAAAAAATCACGAAGATAGGGCAAATTTCGTCGAATGATCGCGAAAAAACAGCAAATTTCTTCAAAAGATTGCGAAAAAACGATAGATTCCGTCAAAAGATCGCAAAAAAATCGTGAAATCCTTTGAAAAATAGCAGAAAAATTTTTAAATTCATCAAGTGGTCAAAAAAAAAAAATCATCATTTTCATAGTCTGTGATGGGGGGAAAAATCACACATTTGAACGAAGTTATGGTTTTCTGTACATATAAAATAATTGTTAACTATTTAATATTCAGAGTATTTGCTTCTAATTAGAATTACATGAAACCAAATTCTATATTTGGGCAAAATAATGTAGTATGAAATTGTACATATTGACAGGTAGCCAGCCGTTTTCTCCAACTCAACTATGAAAATGCAGTGTATTTATTATAGAAAAAGCTATAAAACATTTTAAGGGGACACAGTACCTTTCAAACTCTCTTCAATGAGAATGGTGGCACAATACTTACTACTAAAAATTAAATAAAAAATTCTTGTAGAACAGCCTATTTTTCTAAAATTTAATTTTTTTTTTTTTAAATTAACTTTTTTAAAATCCCTACTACGTTTACAAATATGAATATTTTTGCTTCAATTTTTCCCCCCTCATTCTTTAGAATATCCAGGGGTGATTCTGGTCCGAATTTTCCGAAAAATTAAGGCAATGATTTCCGAAAATTAAAAAAAATATCTGTCATAAATTCGAAAATTCGGACATAAAATGTATCTGTATTTCGGCATATGATCGCCGAAAAAATTCAATCTCGTCATTCGTTCGAAGTAAAGTCGCCAATTTTTTCAAAGGATCGCGGGAAAAACGTGACTTTCGTCAGAAAATCGCGAAAAACCGGCAAATTTTGTCAAAAACATTGCAAAAAGCGGCAAATTTCGTCAAAACATCTCGAAAAACCGGCAAATTTTGGCAACAAATCGCAAAAAACGGCAAATTTCGTCAAAAAATCGCGAAAAAACGGAAATTTTATCAACAAATTTCGAAAAAACTGCAAATTTTATCAAAAACATTGCAAAAAAATGCAAATTTCATCAAAAGATCGCGAAAAAACAGCAAATTTTGTCAACAAATCGCGAAAAACGGCAAATTTCGTCAAAAAATCGCAAAAAAACTGCAAATTTTATCAAAAACATTGCAAAAAACCGCAAATTTCATCAAAAAATCGCAAAAAAAAGCCAAATTTTTCCCAGCAGATCTCCAAAAAACGGCAAATTTTGTCAAAAACATTGCGAAAAAACGGCAAATTTTGTCAAAAACTTTGCGAAAAATGGCAAATTTAGTCAAAAGATCGCAAAAAAAAGGCAACTTTTGTCAACAAATCGCGAAAAACAGCAAATTTCGTCAAAAAATCGCGAAAAAAACGGAAATTTTATCTCGAAAAAAAACTGCAAATTTTGTCAGAAACATTGCAAAAAACCACAAATTTCATCAAAAGATCGCAAAAAAACGGCAAATTTTGTCAAAAACATTCTAAAAAAACCACAAATTTCATCAAAAGATCGCGAAAAAACGGCCAATTTTGTCAGCAGGTCTCGAAAAAATGGCAAATTTCGTCAAAAACATCGCGAAAAACGGCAAATTTAGTCAAAAGATCGCAAAATAAAACCAGCAAATTTTGTCAACAAATCGCGAAAAATGGCAAATTTCGTCAAAAAATCGCGAAAAAAACCGTAAATTTTATCTCGAAAAAACTGCAAATTTTGTCAAAAACATTGCAAAAAACCACAAATTTCATCAAAAGATCGCGAAAAAACTGCAAATTTTGTCAGCAGGTCTCGAAAAAACGGCAAATTTCGTCAAAAACATTGCGAAAAACGGCAAATTTCGTCAAAAACATTGCAAAAAACGGCAAATTTAGTCAAAAGATCGCAAAATAAAACCAGCAAATTTTGTCAACAAATCGCGAGAAATGGCAAATTTCGTCAAAAAATCTTTGAAAAAAACCGTAAATTTTATCTCGAAAAAACTGCAAATTTTGTCAAAAACATTGCAAAAAACCACAAATTTATCAAAAGATCGCGAAAAAACTGCAAATTTTGTCAGCAGGTCTCGAAAAAACGGCAAATTTTGTCAAAAACATTGCAAAAAAATGGCAAATTTAGTCAAAAGCGCAAAAAAAACGGCAAATTTTGTCAACAGATCGCGAAAAACTGTAATTTTTGTCAAAAATCGTGAAAAAACCACAAATTTTATCAACAGATCTCGAAAAAAGTACAAATTTCGTCAAAAACATTGCGAAAAACGACAAATTTCGTCAAAAACATTGCAAAAAACGGCGTTTCGTCAAAAGATCGGGAAAAAACAGCAAATTTTGTAAACAGATCGTGAAAAACAACAAATTTCGTCAAAAAAAACACAAATTTTATCAACAGATCTCGAAAATCTGCAAATTTCGTCAAAGGATTGTGAAAAAACGCAAATTTTGAGAAAGAGACGCAAAAAAAAAAAAAAAAAATGCTGTAGTGCGCACCCCCCCACCCCCTCTGTTGAAACTTTTCAGAAAATTTGCTATTAATTTCAGAATTTTTTTTTTTTTACTCAGAATAACCCCTGTGAATATACTACATGAAACTGTATGGATTTTTAGATGTATGGGATCATTTAATATATTTTTATTTTCTTGTGTATATCAAACAATTAAAGAAATTCAACAAACTCTCAATTAAAATATTTAAAAAAAAATAACTATAAACTTGAATGTTAAATCCATACACAAAAATATTAAATACACCATAGAGAACAAGTAAAAAAAAAAATAATAATAAATTCAAAACTATTTTGAACAAGCAAGTTATTAAAACATAAACAGGGAGAACAATCAGTTTAAAGTTTTTATTTATATGGGTAATTGCGCTGGATCTATAAACAAAATTTACATTATCTCGCAATATAATTGTCGTATAGGTAAAAATGCGAGGTGTCAAAATATTCACAATTAAAGAAGCTTTCATTAATATTAAAAAAAGAAAATCTATATTTTGACCAATTTCACGGCACTGTGCCCCCTTAACATAAGAAATATGTCAATATATATCATTTTATATCCAATACAATATAATTCACAAAATCTAAGCATAAATGTTGTTAAAAATGTCGTAAATTTTTCCTTTACACAATATTTTCTCAGTGGCATCCCTGATAGTAATTAGTGGCCACTAACTTGACAATAGTGGCTACTAAACATGCAGCCTCTACCGGCCACTGGCTACTAATACAAATATTGAATTTTAACCTTTAGGCACAACAAAAAATCACATATAGGTAAAGGTGTACACAGTAGCTTCAAGAGACATCAATATTAACAATTTATACCACCAAAAATACTTTTTATCTATATCAGTGCTCAGCGCACATTCCGTCAACCTCTCAAAATAGCGAAAGCGGATTCAGGGAGCCTCAATCTCAAAATGTAAAGATACACCAAAATTTTCATAATCTGGTTATATCATGATTTCAGTATAATTCCCCTGCTCTATGTGCCTGGAACATAAAAATGAAACAATTAAAAAGTAACAAATAAAGTTTCAAAATAAATAACATTTCAGTTATTCTTTGAGTTTTCTTGAAAAAATACTAAATAATTTAAAGCATGGTAAAAACTATTTTGTTCAAATTGTGCCATCCTTGATTTATACTGATGTAAAACTTTTCTTATATTTTCAGGATAGTGATAAATATTTAGAAGAGGTGCATGATAAAGAACGCTCACCAGATTCAGATGATTGCAAAGGCAGATTCAGAGCAAAGATGCAAAAAGGTTTTAACAAATATGTTAAATTTATAAGTGAAGAAAAAGATAAAGAAGTAAAATGTAAAAGAGTAGCAAAATATAAGATTCTGCGTATACCTCAGAGTTATATTGGTATGCTTTCATTTTTTGTATTTGTGTATATAGCTTAAGGCTGCTCATCAGTAAAGTTCCCGATTCCCCGCGTTAATGTTATTCCTATGGGCATGGGATACATTCGTATTTTTAAAATATCTCGGAAAATTAATATTTTTAACTTCTGTTTTCTTTGTACTGTTCTTAAAGAAGGTCTCTTTTTTTCTTAGTTGTCAATTTTTTTCTAAAATATATACTGAATTTTATATGAAATGTTAAAATCTTATTCAGTTAACTAAGAAAAAAAGAGACATTCTTTAAGAACAGTATACAGAAAACAGAAGTTAAAAATATTAATTTAACCTGGGGAGATATTTTAAAAATACTAATGCATCCTACGTCCATAGGAATATCATTAGCGAGTGGAATCAGGAAGTTTACTGACGAGCAGCTTTAATATAGTCATAGTAGCTTTTGAATTGAGATTAAGTTATTGCCTTTAACTGTGTAACTTTTGTATATATTCTCAATTACTTTTCAAGTATTACTAATGAATGACATTAGATACTGTAGACAAGAGTTCAAATGTATGTTCTCTAGCTTATAATACATTTACTGTTCCCAGATAAAAATATTTCATACAGTTATTAAAATGTTTGTTTTTTAGAGTGTAACAGCCTATTTAATAATCACACTATATATTTAATTCAATTTGAAATAAGTGAAACTTTTTAATAATTTACTTGCAATACCTTAAAATAATATATTTATGTGGGGGTTATTCAATGACTCATCCACAAAATATATGGAATAAGGACTCTAAATTTTGAATGAACAGATACTTAATAAAGCAAAAAGTAGACAAAAAATAACTGGTAAATCGAACTTCTTTAGCTTACCAACTAAAAACCATCTTTACAAAAACTAAATATAATATTGGAGAAGTACTTTTACATTCTCCTACAATACATCAGCAAGCAACATTCACTAACTTTAATTTCTAAAAGTTGTGCCTGATATCTGTGCCCCATACATCATTTTGATGTCACAGCAGAAGGAAACACATATCCAGTGCTAGAGACATTTTACTTTTGTTGAGAACTGGATACAAACTTTTTTTTTTTTTTTGCTTTTAAATAAAATCACATACTTTACTGCTGCGACAAGCTTTAAAGACTGGTCATATGAGTAACAGGTCTGGATAAGATGAGTCTATCCTTGATAATAGGGAAGTAGGTAATGAAAAGAATAGAATTCAGATAGTTTTGTATTTACTAGTACAAGAATATAGAACAGCCAGTGAAGAAATGACATGTGGTCAGACGAGTTAAGCAAAACCTGAACTTTGTCTCTTCCTAATCCAATGTTTTCCTCCCTTCGGAAGGGTCTATTTTTTTGGCAGCATGCCAAGGTCCATCTTTTAAAACTGGTCAAGCAGTATATTCTGGTGTAAAATGTGCACTTTTGAAAGAAGAAAATTAGTCAAATTTTATTGGTGCATGTTATACGCTAGATATAAAAATGAAAGCTTTAAAATTAGCAGGGGTCGATCCAAGAAAAATTTAGGGCCCCTTCACAAAAATTTATTTTATAAAATGTGTCCCCTTCACAAATTTATTTTGTAAAATGGGTCCCCTTCACAAAAATCAATGTGATAAAATGGCCCTTCACAAAAATCAATTTGAAAAAATGGACACCTTCACAAAATTCTGTTCCATAAAAACTTACTATTTATTATTTATTTACTATTTTGTGATGTTTTAAAAGGTGTAATTTGTAAACAAACAAGTTCACAAGAGAGGAAAACTTCAGCAAAAGGATTTAAAAAGGTTTTTGTTTATAAATGCTTGGTTCGAATTTGATTAACTCGATTTCAACTTTCATTGCAAAATGTTATTTTTCACAAAAATATAATAAATTTCACAAAAATAACCTTTACTTTTCACAAAATGAGCCCCAAGAAAAAAAACCTGCATCGACCCCTGAAATTAGGCAAGAGTTGAGATTTCTATGTAAACAAGAGAAGACGACGTGATTATTTGAATGAACGAGAGTACTATTCCCACTGCTTTGTGGGGATTCAAGCAGATAGGCTTGGCAGTAGCATATGTCCTCATTTTTCTTTTGCTTATTTTATTCGTTTGTACTAATTATTATATTTTTTAATGTTCTTTTTGTATTTTCTTGCTACCATATCACATGTTTTTTTTTTGTTTGTTTGTTTGAGTGTAATATGGCAAAAATACTGTCTTAAATCGTAGGTGTGCATTATGTGCCAGACTATACAGTATCTAATTCTTCAAGATTTTAAAAGTACTATTTTTATCTTTATACCTTCATTACTTAATTAGTTTAATTGAATTTTTAACAAAGCTACCTTTCTAAAGAATTATATATCATATTAAAATTTTCTGTTAAAAGTATGATTCTTTAAATTTTTTTAATTAAATTTCTTGTAATAGACTTTAGTTAAGCACAATTTTGCATTTCATTTCATATATTGGTTGTTGGTTATTATTACATAAAGTGTTCTTATAATTTTTTGTTTTATTTTTTTAGTTGGAACAACTAATAAAAATAAAGGAAAGATTAAAAGAAAGCCTTGCAGAAAAGAGGATAAAAAAGTATGTATTCAAAGAAAGAAAAAAAAATAATTTTAACATTTATTTATTTTAATATCTGTACTTCTGTTTGTTTTGTTGTATTGTTTACAGTTATCTTGCTTTTACAGTTTTTCAACTTGTCTTAAATTCATGATGTATTTTGTTAGATAATCTGCAGTGTAAAACCTATATACACTCATTCACTGTAATTTCTCTAGAACAGAAGTCATATGGTATCTGTGTGATATGGTCTTTTTAATACAAGTTATTATTATTTAATTTTTTTAGTTAAAATTTAACTAAAAATTTAAATAATGTCAATATGAAATCAGACCATGCATTTGGATCATTCCATTTAATTTATAGAATTCATTTCATTGAAAAGTGTGCCTATAGATTTATGAAAAGTTGAATTTAGTTGCAACTCATGTCCCCATCTGTGGCCTATCCATAACTTTAATCTTCAAGGCTTCTAGAATTCAGACATTTTTCTCGAGGAGTAGCTTATGTGGCTCCAGGAGGAAGAGGCATTATGCAGTTCTGAGAAGAGGGGTTGGATGGAATCTACACTTTTTTACTGTTAGGTTCGTTCAGATCACATTCTGTGATGAGAAGTGATAAATTACTTCTCTGGCCTTTCTTTACCAAAGGCTCTGTGGTCAGTTTTTTTTTTTTTTTTTTATTGCTCTTCAAAGGTTTGAAAGTAAAGCACACAAAATCAACAAAAGAAATTCTCCATATGAGAGGTGATAAACATGTCAGGGACCTTCCTGTTCTTGCAGCACAACAATAGTGCCCCTACATCAAAGACACCGGGGGGGAAAAAAGTCACCTCTACAGAATGTGGTTTGAATGAACGTTTAGTAAAGTAAACCACAGCAAAAAGAGAGATAAAGAGATGGGCCAGTTTGGCTTGTGCAACCCTAAAACTGGTTATAATTCAGCCCAAACAACTTGCTGGTTTGAAATATCTGTTTAAAGTACCCTGACAAAAAGGATTCCGCCCTCGTCCCTTATGCATGTCCTGTTTGGGCCAAATGAGGAGATTTAAATCAGAGTGATAACTTAGCACATATTGCAAACTTGTTTTGACAGTATACATCCCATCTCTTTCTCCAGGTCCAGATTTTTCTCACAGGGTCCTGCTTTTGTGAAATAATGAAAAGTTTTTTATATTTCTGAAAACCTTAAGTCACAATTTTGTGAATTTGAAATTATTATATGCAGGTTTCTATTTAACTATTTTTTAACAGATCCTGTATATGTATTTAAAAAGAAAATAAATAATAAGTTATTTGGCAGCTTCAGCTATTTTGTAAAGATCAGATTTTATTAAAAAATGATTAAATTTGTGGAAAGTTCAGTTTGGAGATGAAATTTTTTATGAAAAGTCTATATTTAAGAATTTTGTGAAGGGTCCTGTTTAAGACAAAAAATTTTGTGAAGAGTCCTGTTTTAAGGTGAAAAGATTTATGGTGGGTACTTTAAAGTACCCAAATTTTTCCTAATCAGTTCTCTGTACTGAGTAGTTAGTTGTACTGAGTAGTAGTCTGTACTGAGTAGTTAGTACTCTGTTAGTAAACATAAAACTTCAAATACTTTTAGAAATTGGTCAATGATTTTCAAATCTGGTTAATGTATTGGCTAATGCTCTGAATTTCTTAACACAATCCCTGCATTTTAACTTGTATTATGCAATATTTTGTTAAAATGGTGCAAATTAGATTATGAAATTTTAATTGTATAAAATGATGAACAGTTTTTGTACAAATATTAATAAGATGTTGCTCTTTTTTTTTTTTTTTTTTACGGATTTAAATTAGGTTTTATGTTGAAATTAAATTTTGTATGGTTTATCAATTCTTGCTTTGTAGTGACAACAAAATCATTTACAAAGGCATAGTCTGTTTCACCTAAAAGTACAGTGTCAACAAAATCAAGCAATTAGTGATTTAAATCACTATTTTAATCAGATGATTTTTTTTTTTTTATCATAGATTAAAATGAAAAACTTTTAATTTTTAAAAATAATTGGAAAAAATGTTACAATCTAAGATGAAAATAGTTTAAAATGTTTCTAAATATATTTTGTGTATTGAATAAATAAAAGAAGCATTAAATAATAATTAACAAGCCTTAATTCAAAGCTTCTGAATAATAAAGTATAAGCTTGCAAAAAGCATATTTTTATTAAGCATGAAAACATTTCATTTAAAATTGCTCTAATCAGGATTGGCACAGTTTAAATCAAGTGGTTTTAACCATGGTTTAAGCCAACTGGTTTTTCTTCCTCTCCCCCCCCCCCCCCCCCCCCCCACCCAAAAAAAAAAAGTAAATAAATAAATAAAAATAAACTTTTAGAAAAAATCTAATATATATATTTTTTTCTCTTTCGTAATTTACATGTTTTAAATTATTAATATAAATAATTTCTACTTTTAACACTATCTCGGCCAGTCAACATGAGACATGGTGATTCTAGGTCATAGTTTGCATGCATGTAGGATGAAAATTAGCATGTGTTGATAATCATGTCTGATGCCCTAAAGAGTTATCTTAAAACATGTAAAATTAGCAAAGAAGAAAAAATTAAATATTTAGCATAAAATATTTTCATTTTAAAAAGTTCTGAATATTTACAGAAGTTAAGATAATTTTTTAAATTTTGGTCAAGTTGGTAAAAAAAAAAAAAAAAAAATCTCAATTGGGAAGTTTGTCCTTTAAAAATTTTAAATAAAAATGCAGGGTATGAGGAAGTTGAATAAGCTGACATTCAAAAATTGGGTACCCATTATATCATTTCAATAATGCCAATCAATCTTTTCTGTTACTTTTTGAATCTAATGGTAAAAAATCTTGGCATGGGGTTATCAGGCAAAAATTATAATCAACAGTAATATTTTATTGTAAAAAAATTCTTTAACTGCAGATGGTGATGTTTATATAAAAAAAGTTAACCTCTAGAGATACTATCTTGAAGATGAAAATTTTTATATAATTGCGAAGTAATGATTGTGGGGGGGGGGGGGGGTCAAGAAGAACATAATGAAATATCCAATGAACTAGATTTCACTGCAAAAGGAAACTACAGTCAAGGTAGAGAAAATCTTTTATTAGTGTGGACTCCTACAATAATAATCTGAAAAAAATATTAAATCAATCAAAATTTTGTTGAATAAGTGTCTGTTTACTTTTAACTAAAATTTGTAACAAGATATATTTAAATGCTCTAAAACACAATCAAACCTATTATCTTAAACCTAACAAGAAAATAGCAGGAAAATTAAGATAAGTTTCACTTGAGACACCATTTTATAAAAAAAATGCCTAAAAATATATAATTTTATTAATTTTTAATTTAGTCATTTAAGTAAGTATTAAAACATATCTTAGAAAACAAAAACATTTATTAAGTCTGATGGTTGTTTAAATCTTTTAGTGCATTCCTACTTTTTGTAAAAGCTACTGTGCATTTTAAGACTAATATTTTCAGTAGTCTAAAAAGCTGGTAAATAGTTTTTCTGCTTATTTTACTGTCTCTTTTTTTTTGGAAACCATCAGTTTCGGTTGTGAAGTGTCAAATGATTTGATAATACACAATACTTCTTGAAAGAAGGTGTAAAAGCTCAGCTGTTAAATGTCAAATCATTCCAGGAATTCCTTATAAAAAGCTCTTTCTTTTTAAATTAAAAAAAAAAAAAAAAATCAAATGCTCATTTGATGTTTTGACAAAAAAAAAAATCTGACTTCCCAGATAACGAATATTTCCTTGAAAATGTTTTGATAACCATGGAAAAATACAGGCAAAGTCTAAATGATTGCCCTTATTACAGCTGACAATCATTATTATTAATTTCCGTAAACGTCTGTGTGTGTGTGTCCATGATAAACTCTGCGAGCGTAGCAAACAGCAAAGAACTTTTGATGTCAAAAAATTCAGAAAAATCCGGGCCTTCAGGAATTACAGTTTCGAAGAAGTCAGCCCCTAATTAAGAATGTTATTAATTAAAAACCTCATCAAAATTAGCAAAAGAAGGAACGGTTTTATCGAAACCCGAAAAGAAAATTTGCGTTTTGATAATCGCAGACATCCAAATTGTTTCTTTTTAATGCATCATCGAATTTAAAAAAATCTACCGGAGATATCGATCCGAAAATCGGGGTACACACGCAAACGATTTTTGTCGCTCCAAAAATTCAAATTTTTTTGAAATTCGGACCGTAACTTTTCTTTATTTCGGCCAAAACCTGGCCAGACATCCAATATTGACCCCAGACGGGAAAAAGGTTGCTGTAAAGAATGCCGGGTTGACACATCCGAGATCAAATCGCTCCATTCCTTTTTGAAACAAATGGAAATAATTACTCTAGATTCACGAAAAATTGCAAACATGTGTAAAAAAAAATCGCAAATTCAACAAAAAAAAAATTCATTAAATTCTACCAATAACTTTTAAAGATATCAATTAAAACTCATTAATGAAAGTGGAAAATGAATTTATTTCTATTTCAACCACGCAGAAGCAAAATATTTGCAGGTGTTCTCATCAGACATTTGGACGCCTTTCTGCCAAAAGAGATAAATTGATAAAAAAGATGCGTTTTAAAATGATTCCAGTTTTTATGGGCAATATATATTTTTTTTAAATATCGGATTTTCGAATCTGAAAAATATGCATCCCCGTTTAGAGTGGCCTAACATTTTAGGGATTCAAAAAATTTTCGAATTCGGACCATAATTTTTTATTTTAGCAAAATTCCGATATTTTTATAGGAGGGAAAAAAAAAAAAGCTAAAGAATTTGCTATTTCTTTACAAAATATCTCCCATCGTATGGGTCCCACCGCGATGCGGTTTGGCTCATTCGACTCTATATCGATAGAGATTACCGATTTTAGTTCTGAGTTCCAAAACCAGGGGGCACTTCCGTAAATCTTGTTCTATGGGCCCGATTACGACGGGGTTTGGCTCATTCGACTGGATTTCGATAGCTTTACAGATTTCGGTTATGTTCGTATAGAACAGATTGCACCCCCTGGCGGTGGAAGGTGTAACTAAAGAAGTTTCAGCACCTGGGGGGCGCTTTCCTTTCTCTGGTTCTAAGATCCCGATCACGACGAGGTATGGCTCATTCTACTTGACGTCGACAGCCTCAAAGATTTCGGTTATGTTCGTATAGAGCAGATTGCACCTCCTGGTGGTAGAATGTGTAACTAAAGGATTTTTCAGCTAACCCGGGTTGTATGGGTACCATCATGACGTGGTTTCGCTCATTCGACTCGACATCGATAGAGCTTACCAATTTTAGTTCATATTTTCACCACCAGGGGAACTTTCCTATCTCTGGTTCTATGGGCATGAACACGACGGAGTATAGCTCATTCGACTCGACGTCGAAAGCCTTAACGATTTCAGTTATGATCGTAAGAACAAATTGCGCCCCCGCCGGTGGAAGGTGGAACTAAGGAACTATCCGGTGCTTGCATAACACAACCGGTATGCGGTGCCGAAGGCAGCGATGACCTGGGTCAGAGGTTCCTTCGATCAGAGGTTTATACTATTCGATGTGCAAACAAAGGGATTATCCGGTGCCGAATGCAGCGGGGACCCGGGTCAGAGGTTCGTACGGTTAGAGGTTTGTACTATTCTCTGTGCAAATTAAGGGATTATCCGGTGCCGAAGGCAGCGGGGACCCTGGTCGGAAGATCGTTTGATTCGAGGGGGATGCGAGCCAGAGGTTTGTTTGTTTCGAGGTTTTATACAAATGGAGAATTCAAAAGATTCGAGGTTTTACAAGGTTCGAGGCACCTATGTAAATTAGGGGCCCGCTAGTGGGCGAAGCCAGCTAGTAACTTCTTTATAAACAACAAAAGAAGAAATTTGAACACAATACAAAAAGAAGCTCAATTTTTTATTGTTGTACTTTATAATTGTTCTACAAGACTCTTAGGTTGTAGGAAAAAACCTTAAGTCTGTTTTCTGCACGATTCTGAAATGAAAGCTGTACAGTTCTTTATTTATTGTAAAATTAACATCTAAGGTAGATTGCAGATATAACTAGGAAAATCTTTTTCTTTTTTTCTTGTTTTAATGATATTTTTACACCCTAACTAAATGCTACAATTTACTTAGTTCAATTTTGTAAATTAAATGCTTTTTTTTACACATCAAAATCTTTGCTAAGCTTAAATAATTAAGCTAGTAAACATTAAAAGAAAAAAAAAAGCTGTTTATTCAGTAGGCAAACATATCTTTTTAGAAATATTACAAATTATGTTCATGTTATATTTTAATATATTTTCACAATGTAGAAATTAAGATAATGTGTGTTTTAGTCAATTATATATATATATATATATATATACAGGGTTTGTTGATATATATCAATGGATATATATCATGATATATATCTGATATTTATTTTCAAAATATCAAGATTTTTTATATTTTCGATATTTTCACATTATTTGATATTTATTTTCAAAGTATCAAGATGTTTGTTATTTTCAGTATTAGATATTTATTTTCAAAATATCAGTGTGCAAGATATTTTTGATATTTTATTTCAAAACAAGTGTAAATGAAATTTTCAACTGATATTGACTTCCATTCTGTAGATAACGAACATTTGTCTCTGGCAGTTAATTTTTCAGCTAAAGAACAAAAACAAAAATCTTATCCCAGCTTTGTTTGAAGTTTTTATTTTTGAATGTAGATTATATGGGACTAATAATTATGTAGAACATAACTAATTCAGGACAGATATAGAAAGATAAACTCTCTAATTTAAATAATCAGTTCTATACAGCTTCATTAGAAAAGAATCCATTTCTGGTTTTGGTGGTGTTGAGCTTAAATTGTACAACATGTTAGGGAATAAAAAAAATAAGCTGACATTTATGTTTAAATTTTTCCATAAAAAAAAAAAAACTATTTTGTATTTAATTTTTGGTTTTATAAATTTCCGATTTCTTGATAGTTGATACTGAATCTTATAGTTGTTTTATTATAAGTGCATAAAGCAAATTGCTTCTGTTTTGTTGATTAGTTAATCTTCAATTTTGTTCCCAAAAAAAAAAAAAAAAGGGGGGGGGGGAGGGGGGGGAAGCATTTTTAGTATATTGTTTAAGCTTTCATGTAAAGTGCGCTATATTTTAGTTTCTAATCTATATTATTGCTTGAAAATATTTATTATCAGCAGTAAGTTAACCATTTTAAAAATATCGGATATATTTCGAAAATATCATGATATTTATGAACCCTGTATATATATATCTGATTTAATCATTGTTTAGCAATTGTTATATATAGATTTAGCATTATTCTAAATTTATATTTTACAGACTAACAATGCAAGCAGCCATACAATTGCAAATCTTACAAGTATCCCCCAAGAGAACAGCTATAAAATGCATTCTGAGAATATTTATCAAGAGAAAAACAATAAAATTATTTCTAGTGGAGTTTCAGAAGAGAAGGATAGGAGTAATTCTCATTACTTATGTCTTTTGACAGTTTCTCAAGTAAGAATCAATTGATTCTTAATATTGTTATCTAAAATAAAGTTTATATATTTTTTTTGTCATGTTTATCAGACATGGTATAATTCAAACATTTTTTTTTTCATGTCAGCGAAATGAAGATAATATTTACTTTTAAGAGAAGTTTGATTCTCTTTTTGTTGTTGTTGGAATCGCAGATTTGCCAAGTCTCCTGATTTTTCCCTTGATTTTCCATACTCCTGATTTTTGACATATTTCTCCTGATTTTCTAAAACAATTTTCTCATTCTTATTCTATATTTAAATATGTTGGGAAAATATTGAATTTTTATTTCTTCCTGTTCAGATCAAATGCACATAAGCCAACTTTCATTTTTAAATGCAAAGTCTGATGCTAAAAATTTTATATTCTATAATGAGTAGTGTAACTTTATGTTGAAAACTGTAAATTCATTTTTTTTTGTATAATCATCATGTTTCATTTTATTTATAGAGTTCTGTACTTAAAAAGTAAAAATATTATAAGGTCACTCCTGTGCCTGTTCGCACGTCTGTCACAGCCCTTTTTCTCAAACTATGGTATATGGAAAGTGATAAAGCCTTTTTACCCACATATTTTCAGATTATTAGCCATTCATAAATATGTTTAGAAAAATTTAGGGGGCTAATTAAGTTACTCGAGAAAAAAAAAAATTCCTTTTGTATATCATGTGGAGTAGTGTGGGAAACATCTCATAATACCGAACTCAAAATTATATTTGTTTTAATTTTAGGTATATTTTCGGAGATATTGACGAAAATGCACTGTAAAAATGTTCTAATTTTTTTATTAATAATTATCATTCATAACTTTTATAATTGTACATTTTTATGAGAAGGCAAAATCCATTCCTAGTATTTAATGAATTTTAAATTGTTTTAAAACATATTTTATGTCATTCATTTAGTTAAAAGCATTTTGAAGCCTTTAATTAAAACAGAAGTGCCAAGCTCCCACTAATCTTCCGTAATACCGTAATATGTGCGTTAATTTGACCCATGTTTAATATATTTCACACTAGAATTTTTTTTTAAGAAATGAAAGTAAATTCCATGTAAAAACCTGAAATTAAATAACAGATTCATATAATAAATTTTCTGGTTCGAAACGTTGCGAAACTGGGTCAAATTATTACACATATTATGGAAAATTACTGTAATCTTGGCACCTCTGTTAAAAGCATTTATTTACCAAGTATATAGCTGTAATATTATTAAAATGAGTGAAATATTTAATTTTGTTTACATTTAAAAAAAAAAAAAATCATTGAAAAACTTAGTTTTTTGCCCTCTGGAATCAATAAAAGCAAAGATTTGATGTCTGTGTTTGTGTAATCGTATTATTTGACACTTGCTAAATTGTGTAAGCCATAATTTTAAAGAAAATATAGTTAAATAACCTACTTGTAAAAAAAAAATAAATCTTGAAAGAAAAAATAATCTGAAAATGATGAGTTATAATTGAGTTACTTCACTTGTTGACAAAAAAATAAGCAGTGTACCACATATGGCGCAAAACTGCGACAGGTGTTCGTTTAATGAAAATGTACCAAAACATTTTTTATCAATAGAATTTGGAAATTCTGCATTAATATATTATGTTTCATACTTATTATATAGCTAATATTAATTATTTAAATTTTTTCTAAATTGTTTTGTTATACTATTTTGTTAACTTTCTTTTTTAATTAGCCTTTATATTATTATTATATAAGTATGATTTTTGCAGCCTGCAAAGAAAAATAGGTTGAGTTTGGTTGGATTAGAATCTTGATATGGTTCTAACATACTTTTCAATATTATTTTCTAGAATGCTGTACAAGGCCGTAGCCAAAAGAGGGATCATCAGGGTTTGATCCCCCTCCGAAATTTCAGCCAGGATGACTATTAAATATGCTATTAACTATCGGTCAAGAATCAAAAGTCAACTGCAGTCAACATTCAAAAATCAAAATTTTACGCTAGCATAACTTTTTGATTACGTTAGTACGTCGAAAAAATAAATGCAATTTCTTTAAATCTTTGAAATTCATTTGAATTTTCTGGAATGTAACTCTGTAAAAGCAGAATGTCAAAATAAAATGACTACAACAATCGGATACTTCTTTAGCCCAAATTATTGAATAATGCAATGAAAGTTATAAAATTAACTACAAACTTAGTTGTTCCGACGAATGCTACTGACATTTTTGGCAACAAAATATTTAAAAACATATGTACAAAATTTCAAGATTAATTTGATTGACAGTAAAGTCTTAATATGTCACCGAATAAGTATCTAAATGAGATTATAATTTTATTTTCAGTGAAAAAGTCTTAAATTTTCTTCTCTAGTTCTATTAAATTGATTTATTTGAATTCGCACTAAAGCGTAATAAGGCTTTTAAAACCCGCCTCTATTCATTTAGTAAAGAACAAATCTAAAATAAGAGAAGAATAAAATTATGGGCACCAAATCCCCCTCCGAAATATTTTTCTGGCTACGGCCTTGATGCTCTATGCCATAGAAATTTCTAACTTTTTCAGTTGGATTGAGCATTTAATGTTTCGTTATATACCAGGGCTGGTTTAATATTAAAAAATGTCTAATCCTTTTTGCATTTAATACATTCTGAATATATAAAAGGTATATGTCTTAACTTTTTTAAATTTAAATGTCAGCTATTAATAAACATGTAGCAATTATTGGCTAAAAATAAAAAACTTTGATTTATATAACTTTTGATAAACTGTCAGAATAACAACTGAAGATAATTTTGTAATTTCTTTTAAGCTGAAAGAACTGAGCACATTTGTAATGTTATGCAACTTTTGTTTGTAAGGTTATTAAATATATTCATGGAAGAGGACACATCTCTCTAAATGCTGTGATTTAATTATGTTAGATTTTACTTTTCTAGAAAAAATTGCTTTGTTGAATCCTTAAAATTGTTTTAATATGTACATGCCAAAAAAGAATATTCAACTTTCATTTTGGCAGTTGTGTTTTGTATGATTACATTATTAAAATATTTAATAAAAAAAATTTCTGACAAAAATTCAGATTAGATTTTAAATTTTCTATTGAAATATTTTCTTAGAACAATACCATGGGCTCTGTTCCAAACATGAAAGTAAAGATCCTGAAAGTATGGGAAGCACCTAATACTTTTTTAGAAAATTTGGATGCTTCTACAAATGTAAGTTTATTGTAGCTACTTATTTGCTTTTATGTTTTATAACAATTTTTCTGGTCTTTCTTTGATGTATGTAAAACTATCAAATCTTCTTTTTTTTTCTGTCACTTTGCAATTAATACAATTACAGATTTATTAAATTGAATAAAACTGATCTGAAACACATGAATAATTATATTCCAAAATCTTAATTAAAAAAAATTCCAGATTTGTCTGCTTAAATATTTGCCAAGTTGTAAGGCTATCCTTTTACAAATATTGTAAAATAATCATTTTATTGCGGTTTTTAAATAAATGCTGTTATAGATTACAGTTTAAAAATTTATATTTAATGTTTTTTTTAAGTTGATTACCCTTGGTGGCTTTTCCCCAAGCGTGGATTTAAATGTCCAGAATGTGAGCCTAGCAACTCAGGTTGTAATTGGAAATTCAGATGCTTATACAAATGTAAGTTTATTGTAGTTATTTCTTTTATGTTTTTAAACAATTTTTCCATCTTTCTTTCATATATTAGACATGTTACTTTCCACGGTAAAGCGAATTTCTGCTTTTATTTGCCTTTATTTTGACTATTTCTGAGATCAGTGCAAATTTACATTAAAATTCCTGTGTGGTAAGAGAGGGGGGGGGGTCAAGGTGTCCATTTCGTTGATTGGTCACAAAACAAATCACTATTATTTTAATCCATCATGTAAAGGAAATTAAGAAATATGTCATTTTTTAAAAAAATGCACAATTTTTGGCAGCTTGGTCAAAAATTACATTAAGGTTTTAAATATTTCAATCCTTCTCCATTCACAGCATGAATGTTAGCATTATTAAAATCTAAAACCTTAAAAGGATGAAACTGCTTCATATTTCTTCCATCTAATTAATTATACAAAATGATTAATTAAATTCATCATTGATGAACACATTTGAATGTGTGCTGCTAGAGTTTTTATTTTGTCTAACTACACAATCTTTTTCTCAATCTTTTATTTACACAAGAAATCAAAGATCTGCATGAATTACACTAGTGATAAAATTAAGTTTAAACATTTGCTTGGAATTGTGCAGCATATTCAATTTATTATATGAAATTAAATTGGCTTGGCTATATTCAAAAGTATATAAGAGTTTGTGTGTGTGTGTAATTAAACTCAAATGAAATCATAACTATTGTAGCATGTATTTTATAAAAATAACCAACTCAAATTATTGGGGTCATCTAGAAAGTTCTGTGGTTTTTTGATGATAAATATCAATAAAGCATTTACTTTTGCTTTCAAAACTGCCATTTGGGAATAGTATTTTTTCAAATTTATTGTCTGATTTCCTGGCAACAATTTATAAATTTCTTTTTAGTCTCACCATACATGAAGCATTACTTTTTGGGAAGCACCTTCCCTCTCAATGTTACTTGGAGAAGTTCGTTTGGCTTACCGTATGATCTGTTCCTTGTAATATTATTGTATAGTATCCAACTCTCATCTCCAGTAATGAGCAGTTTCAAAAAAGAATCTTCATTTCGTTTCAGCTAAGAATCACATGTGGAAATTCAAGTAAGCATATTCTGCAGTGTTGAAGTATGGGCCGGGCCATAACTAGAGGGGTAGCACCCCCTGGGAAAGTTGCCAAGGTTACAAATGAAACTCTGTTCAAAAATTAGCACTTGACTAGACACAAAAAAATTTTTTTTAATGCAAAATACATCCTTGATTTTTCTGTTTTTTGTCATATAAAAACATAACTTTAGAATTCTTAAGGGCAGAGAATATTCAGAAAAAAATTAAAGGTTGCAACTCTTGAAAAAGGTGAACTGTCAGCTTTTTATTTACTTATTGACATCATCACTTAATATTTCACTAGTATAATTATACACTGAAAATTTTCATTCTGCAGCCAGTGATGTAGTTGTAAAAAAACCAGAGGGCATATGCTGCAGGCAGAGGGAGTATATGTTAAAGAGCTTATGCCCTAAAAAGTATATGCTATAGTGTTTTTGAGAAGATGGTATACGGTATTCCTTAAAATAATCCAGATGGTATATGGCGTATCCACCGTATATCCTCCATTACATCCCTGTCTGCAGCCTTTACTTTTCTTAGTATCAAATAAAGTTATTATAAACAGTTTAATAAGAAACAGTGCCTACAATATAAATAAGCATTAATTTACTTTTCTGTATATACTTTGATCATATATATCTGTGTTTGTGTGTGCATGTGTCAGAAAGAGAGAGAAATAGTATGAGCCCCTCCTACATTTTCTTGAGCACCTCCTATTGTTTACTTCTAGCTACAGCCCTGAGTATGGGGTACCCACACATCATAGCGACTTAGTGCCCAATCTTCTTCAAATGATCATGCACTGTACTTTTTAGCTCACAGGCTATCAAAGCCTGAGAGCTAATGTGCCCGCCCGTTCTGTATGTACGTATGTATGTATGTATGTACGTAATGCGATAACTCGTGATAGAATTATCCGTTTTGCTTCAAATTTTGTTTACAAGTTCATTCTAATAAGGGGCTTCCCTGATTAGTTATGGGAGTTTATTGGTTAAGTATAAAGGGGGGAAATGGAGGGCTAACTCCCCCTTAATTTAGATAAATGGGTTTTTCATGCAGAAGCATCCGCTTTTCTTCAAATTTCGTATATAGGTTCATTGTGATAAGGTGCTTCCCTGATTAGTTTTGGGAGTTGATTGGTTAAGTATAAAGGGGGGTAAACGGGGGACTAATCCCCCTTAATTTAGATAAATGGGTTTTTCATGCAGAATTATCTGATTTTCTTCAAATTTTGTGTATAGATTCATTGTGGTAAGGCGCTTGCCTGATTAGTTTTGGGTTTTCATTTGTTAAGTATAAAGGGGGGAACGGGGGGGGGGGCTTACCTCCCTTAATTTAGATTAATGGGTTTTTCAAGCAAAATTATCGGATTTTTTTCAAATTTTGTGTATGAATTCATTGTGGTAAGGCGCTTGCGTGATTAGATTTTGGGCGTTTATTGGTTAAGTGTAAAGGGTGGGAACGGGTGCTTATACCCCCCCCCCCTTCCTAATATATTGTCGATTTCTTTATTTTTCGAGTGGCATTATTCTTTGAAAAAATAGCATAATATACAATTAGTGTGAATAGCCTGTGAGCTCAGTGTCCCCAGTTTAACTGGGCAGTTTTCTTTATTGGAACATTTAGTCTGTGTGATAGCTCCTGAACTGTATAATGTGGATTTTTAGTGAGAGCTTCTTTTAAGAGGTCTTTCTTCATAGATGATGGTCATCCAGAGCAGACATCATCTTCGAGGCTGAAATTTCTAGACTTAAAACTTCTCAAACCACCTTCAAACTGTATCATCTGAAACAACACTTAGTCCATATAGAGCAAAAGAACATAATACGACAAAAAAAACTTTTTGGTTCTCCATTCTTAGCACTACACTGAAACAAAAATTATGCCTCATTCCAAGCAATAAAGACTGAATTTACATATCTGGCTCATTCACAGTCGCTCCTTATCAGCAGTAGCAAAATAACTAGATAAAACCGTGCTTCTCTTTGAAAAAATGCAGAACTTTCCGGATGACCCAATAAATATGTATACTTTGAATTTTTGAGTGCTTTCATAGCATAATGAGTCGACTTCAGCTTTTTTCCTTGAAAAGCTGTAACATGTCTGATATATGCAAAACTATCAAATTTATTTATTTTTGCAATTAATACAATTTCCTTAAAAATTCTATTAAGTTGTAACGCTACCAAGAGTAAGGCTTTTACAATTATTGTGAGATATTAATAATAAGCAATATTTTATTGCAGTTTTTAAATAAATGTTATATAGGATACAGTTTAAAAATTAATGTTTGATTTTTTTTTTTTTTCCTCCTTTTAGTTGGTTACCCGTGGTGGTTCTCCCTCAAGTGTGGATTTAAATATCCCGAATGTGGGGATGGAAGCTGTAATTGGAAATTCGGATGCTTATACAAATGTAAGTTTATCCTAGTAACTTATTTGCTTTTATCTTTTTAAATAGTTTCATTTATCTTTTTAAACAGCTTCACCTTTCCTTCTTTCATATATGCAAGGTTGTAAAATGTAAATATGCTTGTTTGTTGTTTATTTTCTTTCAAATACAATTGTTATGAAGTTACTATCGAATCCTTAATGACAATTTGATTTCAAAGTTTGTTTAAAAGCTTGTCAAGTTTAATGCCTACTATTTGTAAACAGTTTAAACTAATTTTTTTTAGCTTACAGTTTAAAAAATTGAGATTTGATTTAAAATTTTTAAGTATTTAAATATAACATTAATTTCTTTGTTCAACTGATTATTTTTTTCCCTTTAGTTGTTTTCTCTTGGTGGCTCTGCCCCAAGCATGGATTTAAATGTCCAGAATTTGGGAATGGAAACTGAGACTGTGATTGGAAATTTGGATGTTAGTATAAATGTCCCAGATGTGGGGATGGAAACTGTAATTGGAAATTTGGATGCTAATACAAATGTAAGTTCTTTTTTTCTACTAAACATTAGTCAAACTTCTCTTGTACAGTTAGCAACCAATCAAAAGAAAAGGCACAACCACTGAAAAGTAAACCTTTCGCTTGAGATACTTGTCCTGACAGGACCTGCACTATCCATTCTATTATTGCGTTGTATTATTACTTATATCTCTATTCTTAAAAAAAAAAAAAGCTAACTAATGCTGCTAATGATGCTGTAATTGAATTTATTGTGACCTTTTTTACTCTCTTGGTTTATTTTTGCGAAAACGCTGCATATGAAAACTGGTAACTTTATAGAAAAATATATGATAAACATGTTGAAGGAGACAGTTTGTAAATTAAAGAATTATTTGAAGCAAGTTTTTTACAATTTTTTATTTAAAAATTCATTATCTGAAAAGAGATTTAATTAATAGTTTGAAATAACTGTTTTTATCTACTATTGCCAGATTAAAAAAAAAAAAAAAAAAACATAATATATCCAAACACTTTTCAGTTACAAAATAAATGTATTTATGTGCAATTGATTTTATTTAACCACAAAAACAGTTGTTGCAACAGCAGAAGATGCGGCCTTGGAAATCGAAAAATCCAAAAGGGACAGTCAAAAGAAAATTAATGACAATGCGTATGGAAGATCCCCACTGGTCATAATAAAATCGTTAAATTTTCCGTAATCAAGTTAATCTTTCCAGAACAGAGCAAATTAGCATGTTTTTAGAGCCTGCAGTGTCTTGGACGCAAGATAACGATAATATCTTGTAGACTTCAGACGCTCATAGCCCCCTAGTTATAGAAAAAATTAGGACAATGCATATGTTAACTTTTAAAACTTTCTTTGCATTATATATTTTTTACTTTTGTTTGGTATGTTCTTATAGCAGGGGTCACCAAACTGGTCGATATTGACCCTCTGGTGGTCCATATGACAGGGTGTCTAGCCTAAGACTCCTATAATAAGAGCTGACGCATATCCATTTTGTTTCGGATTATTGGTGCCCAGTTCAGCATCAATCTACCGCAACCGGAGTTGGGGTTGCCTAAGACTCTGTTCTGATTGGCTGAACCGGTTCTGGTTATTTGGTCTTTCGAGTGGGCTTCAATACGGGTGCGAAATCTGTGAGGATGTGTCAGCCTCTATTATAGGAGTTCTAGTCTAGCCACCTGGAAATTCTGGAAAAGTCAGGGAAATTTACCATTTCTGAGGAAAAGTTGAGAAAATTTGAAAATTCTGAGAAAAAGCTAGAAAATTTTGAACTTAAAATTAAAAAAAAGTTTCTTATAAAACTAAGGATTTGAAATTGCAACGCCATTAAAATCAGACTTTGCTTTTCATAAATACTCTAAAGAATATTTCAACTTCTCTTGCTTTCTGTCCTCTGTTCCCTTTCTGTCCTTTGTAACTCGGAGATTTTCAGTTCCAGTTTCACTGAAACTTCTACTGAATGTTGTAGGATTGATTAGGTGTTTCACTCTGCTTACTTATTTTTGTTTGGGAAATGAACATTTGTTAGCTTAATTTATTGAATATTTATTATTTGTATTAAAATATGTCAAAACAACCTGTATTTAACTGTGACTGATGTGATAAAGAATTTCATCTTGATTTGACTAAATGGATAGAACCTGATGCTAAAAGTGTGTATCTTCAAAATGTTTAGCATGTAAAAAGTTCAAACAATTTGTAAATTTTGCAAAAAATTATGCAACAAATCAGTAGTTTGGGCCTCAGAATCAGTTGTGAAAGTTTCACTCTCAAACTGACAACTTTTAAGATTTTTTGTGCGTAACATCTCAAAATCTCGATACCTGGAATTTTTCTTTTATTAGTATGGAAAAGTCAGGGAAATTCATTGTTTATCTGGAATACACACCATGATAGGACGTTAGAAGAACTCGATTGGAAGTGAATGGGGGGGGGGGGGCAACTTAAAAATCATATGTTATAAAACTTGAAGCATTCCACCACCTTCGAAACTATTGATTATAATGATGAGATATTGAATGAGTTAACAGTTGATCTTGAATTGAAGAATTTTTTTTTAAATATCACTTTAAAAAGGAGCGTCAGATATTATGAAAATCACCTTTACTCAATAGATGGTGCTGACTTTCGCATGGGCGAAAAACTTCTTTTTCTGGTAGCCCTATTTTCTAGGAAACGTCACTTCCCGTTTGAAGCCGATTCTGAGTAAACACAGAGGCTCTGTGCCAAGTAAATGTAAGTTAGAAGATTAGAGATTAGCTTTTGGTTATAGCTTGGCTCTGTGCCAAGTAAATGTAAGTTAGAAGATTAGAGATTAGCTTTTGGTTATAGATCTGTATAGAGGATGGGTTTTGGTTTTGGACTTTACTTTCTGGGAACTCCGGAACAAGATGGCTTCATTCGGGCCGGGCCCAGTTGTGAATATTTCAGCCCATGCAGATCTCCAGCGCGGTTTAAGAGCCAGTTTTTTTTTTTTTTTTTTTTTTTTTATATATATATATATATATATAATTTAATAGATATCGACTGGTCAATTGTAATCTCATGTTATTGAGAGAAATACATGGTTCAACTATAATTAAAAAGGGATTTTGTAATGTAACAGGAGGAAAATAGCTGCGCTAAATAACGCTTTTAAATTAAAGGATCGAGATTCAGAATTTCCGAAATATTGATATGTTTTAATTATATTTCCTCAAATTTGGAGTTAAATTGCTAATGTATTTAGCTATCCAAATTAATGGTTCATTTTTTTTTGGGGGGGGGGGAGCATTGTACATCAATATTTCTGCTTACCCATATCAATAGAAACCCAGTAATCCGAACCGAAATTGAAAAAAAAAGTAATCAAGATTAAGCGAAGCTTTGTAAATATAAATTTAATTAAACACAAAAAATATTTAGAATTTTAAATATATGATAATTATCAGTAAATATATTTTATTAAATATTATTACATAATGCATTTGTTTTATTTTCTGGCTTAATTTTTTTGCATATACATTTTATTTACTTAAAGCTGTTCTGAAATCCAAACTGTGCACTTTCTGACACATTTTTTAATTGATTTTTTTAAATTCCTACTATTAGCTCACACTCTCTCTATATATATCTTGTTCAAATTTTCAGTCGTTAATAAAATATTTTCAATTCATCCACTCAAGTTCAAATATTTTTTTTTAAACTTGTAGTGGATGACAGTTATATTAATACAGTTTTTTCAAATATTAATTAATTCATTAAATTAAATTAATTAATTTTAGTTTTAAATGGGAGAAAAAAATTCCTCCCATTGTTTTCATAAATGAAATGAAAGATTTATCTCAAATTAGTGATGCCACAGAAATAAAATAATGCAACGATGATTATAAAATAATGTTCAATAAAGATAACGTGGGACATTAATGCTGCACTGGTTTATTTTATATATTTATGATTAAAAAGTAGGAATTGACTTATAAAAAAAATATTATATTACTTGTTATTCACAAACTTATTAAGAAACTATGTAATATATATATTTTTTTTTCATTTTCCTGTAAAGACAAAAGATTTTCAAATAATGCTGTCAAAGTTGTCATTTTTAACTGAATTTTAGGACGTGACAGCGCAGGAAAGGAACAAATTGCCGTCCTTAGACAATAATAGCCTATAGCTTAAGATGTAATTCCTTTATTTGAAAATAAAGAACTGTTTAATCATTTCAATAATCATGCTTGCAAGTATTATGCTTCTATGCTTAAAAATGAATCAGAGAATCGCTAGCAGCAATACATTTACTAACAATACCATTTGATACACGTGAAAGCTATTCTACGATGTTTGCATAGCTGCCAACTTTTACGCTGTTTTCCTTCTACTATTTTTTAACATCAAAATCACCTTAAAGTGATAAAAAATTTGAAACACAGTTTGATTTATTACACGAATTATATAAACTAAAAATAAATTACAAAATAACTGTGATAAGAGACCGATTTATTTTTTAAGTAGATTTCGTAAGAAATACTACCTAAAACATTCTCACCTAAGTTGGAATTTTTGAAAAAAATTTGCAGATCTACGCCGATTATGACTCCCAGAACCCAAAACCACCCCCAGTTCAAAACTTTATATACCTATCTATCTATCTATGTCACTTTTTTATGGACACGATAACTGCAATAATTCTACACAAATCTCTTCCAAATTGATACATAAAATCAAGGGGCATAAAATCTTGGTCAAGTTCGTTAATGGGCAAAATCGAACCAAGGGGGGAGGGTGGGGGGGGGGGGGGGGGCTTTTTGTGAAAACAGAAAAAAACCCAACAATTTCTTAATTATGATACGTATCGAATCCGTTTAAAGTTATTATTACTTCTAGGAGAAGGACCGAAAATGTATGTATGACAGATTTTTGATATAATTAAAAATGGCCCCGAGGGGGGAAAAGGGGGGTTTTAGAAGAAAAAAATCATAACTGGGTCAATTCACAAGATATCAAATCTGCTTAAATGTATTATTAATCCTCTTAATATTATCTAAAACTTTTATATTGACAAGTTTTTTTTATAGGACCAACCCTTATAGCAAAAAATAAATAAATAAATAAATAAAAATCCCTGCCGGCTCCGCCTGCAAACAAGTTATTTTTCGAAGTGGACGGTTCCAACTCCCGCATCTTTTCGAAACTGATACATAAAATCAAGGGGCATAAAATCTCGGTCAAGTTCGTTAATGGGCAAAATCGAACCAAGGGGGGGGGGTGGAGGGCTTTTTTTTAAAACAGAAAAAAAAACCATGATTTCTTAATTATGATACGTATCGAATCCGTTTGAAGTTATTATTACTTCTAGGAGAAGGGCCGAAAATTTATGTATGACAGATTTTTGATATAATTAAAAATGGTCCAAAGGGAGGGGGGAAGGGGGGTTTTAGAAGAAAAAAAAACATAACTTCGTCAATTCCCAAGATTTCAAATCCGCTTAAATTTATTATAAATCCTCTTAATATTATCTAAAACTTTTATATTGACAAGTTTTTTATAGGACCAACTCTTATAGCAGAAAAAAAAAAAATCCCTGTTGGCTCCACGTGCAAACAAGTTAGGTTTTGAAGTAGGCGGTTCCAACTGCCACATCATGGCAAAAAGTTCATTCCTTCTTCTATCTTCCCAACAAACAGGCGCCCCACAATCTGCGTCTTCGAAATCTACCTGTGCCTGTAGGCCGAGCCGTCAGGGATTTTTCATATATAAATTACTTGAGTTGCAATTATACCTAATTGTATGTATTTTAATATTTTATATAGGCTTTCATTTTAAGAATAAAAATTTATGTAATTTTTCATATTAGAAGTTTTAGATTTATCATACAATAAGTTATCATTTCTGACTTCCTTGTACTTACATATGCTTTAAAATTTTACATGAGTTAATCATATTTATTATTTCTGTTGCCAACATCCCTTTTTCTATGCATTTACAAAATGCACAAAAATGAATGAGCTATCATTCGAAAGGTTTTTGAACAGCTTCTGACATAGTATACTCACATTTCTTTAAAACGTGTTTTTTGATTAAAAATTGCAGTTAATTAAAAATTAAATCAGCATTTTTTTTCAATGAAATGAGTTTTTTTCTCAAATCATTGTTGCCATAAAAAAACATATATACTACATTATATTGTGCTCAACAATAATTAAAAATAAATAAATAAATAGCACAATAAAAGATAAAGTGGGACGCACGGGTTTATTTTATATTTATGATTAAAAAGCAAAATTCAAATTCAAATCTTTGGAGAAAAAGGCACCATCGATCGATCGAAGCAGTGGTATTTTACGTGTAGTCTAAAATGTATGTTATGTTATATTAAATTCTATTTTATATGTGCTCAATTTATTTTTTTTGTCCCGTGTTTTTTCCGAAGTGGATGACATCATCTTCCAATGAAGTTAAATTACGATTGTTATTTTTTTTTTTCCCGTGCGTGCCTCTTGCTATCTTTGATTAGTTTTTACTTCAATTTTGATGGGATGAATGACATGATATTCTGGCTTGACTAATGTTGTTTGCAGATATTGTTAATCCTTCATTTTTTTTTTTTTTTTTTAAATTTAAACTTGCATCTAAAAAATATTAGACTGCAGTGCGAAATCATTGCACAGGTGTACTGGTAAATTTATAATTACCTTATCTGTAGAATTTATATTTTCTTTGGTACACGTACATTTTAGGATTGTGTGGCATCAATTCATGTGTATATTATATCATATTTAAATCTGCCAAATTAATTTTTTTTATAAAGAAATCTTAATGTTACTAAGAACATAACTGATGTGCCCAGTGATTCTTAGTTTTTCATTTACATTTTTACTTTTCGATCACATCTAGTGCTGGGAAAATGGTTGTAATCATTATAAAAACCTTATTATGGAAATATTTATATATCTTTACATTTTGAGGATGTCTTTAAATGTTGAAGGTTTGATATTTTTTACAATTATTCCGTAATGTATACGTGAATTTTGGTATTTTTTCGTTTTCAGACCATGTGTGTCTTTTTATGGTACTTTTATGATGATGCCTATATATGTATTTGTATATATGTGAGTGAACACAATAGCGTCTAAACGTTTCTTTTGATTGAGCTCCCATTTGGCGCATATGATATATCAGCTGTCGTAAGAACTGTACTCATTTTTATCAGACAACGTGTTTAGTGTTTGATCATTTTTTTTAAAGATTTCTTAAGAAATACTACCTATTACATTCTCCACTCTGCTGGAATTTCTGGAAAATTTTTGCAGATCTACACCGATCATGACTCCCAGAACGGAAAACCACCCCCAGTTCAAAACTTTATCTATCTATCTATCTATGCAACTTTTTTATGGACACGATAACTTGAAAAATTCTACATAAATCTCTTCCAAACTGATACATAGAATCAAGGGGCATAAAAATCTCTGTCAAGTTTGTTAATGAGCAAAATCGAACTGGGGGGGGGAGGGGGGGGCCTTTTTGTGAAAACAGAAAATCCCCATAAATCTTAATTATGATACTTATCGAATCCGTTTAAAATTATTATTACTTCTAGGAAAACGGCCAAAAGTTTATGTATGACAGATTTTTGATATCATTAAAAATGGCCCCGAGAAGGGGAAAAAGAGGGGTTTCAGAAGAAAAAAATTCATAACTTTGTCAATTCACAAGATATCAAATCCGCTTAAATGTATTATTAATCCTCTTAATATTATCTACAACTTTTATACTGACAAGTTTTTTATAGGACCAACCCTTACAGCAAAATAATAATTATAATAATAATAGAGCTGCTTATAAATAAATAAGACATAATACATTTTACACATTTCACGCAATTGAATAATCTATACAAAGAATTCATAATGTAGGTTATACTTTACAGTTTCATTCGAAATACATATCCGTTTCCTTCAGAAAAAAAAAAAAAAAAGTGTTCGAGGATTCAAGAGTGCAGCCGATTATAAATAAATAAGACGTGATACATTTTACACATTTTACGCAATTGAAAAATCTACAAAGAATTTATAATATAGGTTTTACTTTACAGTTTCATTCAGACAGTTTTTGTATAGGAAACCAGGTTCTAATCCATTTATTCAAATACAGAGTATTTCACTTCAAGCCGAACTTGAATTTTTTTCCCAACTTTAATTATAGTAAAGATATTGTTACGATATTTTTATCAGACTTACACTGCTTTATCTGAAATATGATATTACCAAAAGTGGTAGAAACGAAATTTGTATTAATTTATTTTAATTCACATAGAAAGCCAAAGTTAAAAGCGTTATTTACAAGTATTAAAATTATAATCTTATTTAATAATTCGAAACACATTTTTTTCCCTTCTCTTTTTAGTGTGAAGTTTACTTGTGAGAAAGTAATGTTCATGGAAATAGGAATAAAGTTAAAAGTTAGAGAAAAATTTAAAATTGAGGCAGCATTTGTATTAAATATGAGATAAAGCTATTTTAATATTTAACCTTTTAATATTTTAACCCTGGAACATTGGAGTATTCAGCCGACCGAATATTCGGTATTCGGCTTACTTGTGTGTGTCGAATTTACATTGGGCGCAATTTACATTGTTTAGACGTTAAATTCTCTTTCACACAAAAATGTACATTAATTTCTTTCAATTAAAAATTGTGTACATCTAATGCAATGTCAACTAAAGGTAACAAGGAATGAAAACCATTTTTTTTAAAGGGAAAAGTTATACAACGAATGTATTTGAAGGGAAAAATCAAAGAAACAAAAATCGCCTGCTTCACTTTATTTTTAGAAAGTAAAACTTTCGCTAACAGAAAGTTACCCATTTTGAAGATATCCCTTCGCAAACCTAGTGATTCTGAAAATCTGAAACCTTCGGAACATAGAGAGGGGGTCAGGGGTCAACCAACAGTTCGCTTTCCCAGATTCAATAAATGCTTTCTACAAAGCTGACAAATTTCCTTTTACAGAGAGAAAAGCAAATGACCACAAATGTAACCCTCCCCCCCCCCCCCCCCCCCTCCCGTTCCCTTCCCTTTCAAAGGCAAGCATAGAGAAAAAGGTGATATCGGAAATCTCATCTCAACCCCCCTGTTGTTTTGCCTCAACGGAAGTGTTTTAGGGTTGCTGAAAATTTGGAAAAATTTGTCTTTCTGACATGGCAGCTGGGAATAAAATTACCGCAGCAAAGGCAAAAATGCTTGTTGAACGATATTTTTTATATAATATCGTGTAAAAAATACCCCTTATTAAATTTATAACAAGATAATGACAACAATTAACAAGAAAATATATAAAAACTGCCTGAAACAATCGTTTTGTAACCTATGTCGAAAATCTGCAGTACCCGTAGTGCCCTCTGGTGAAATCTATTGGAAACAAATTAAAAATTTTAAAATTTAAATTAAAAAAAGGGTAATTACATCTCACTTATGAAATTTGCGTCGTTTCAAAGAAATAAGTCATATTTATCACCAAAATTTTTTAAAAATAAATCGGTTCAATAGTAAATGTGCAATTCTGATGTTAAAAATTTAGCATTAGCAGTATAAGGAAAATATAAGTGATGATCACCCTTAAGATACTTTTTGACAAACATAAATATTGTATAAAATGCCTAAAATTTTCTAAAGTGATACTTTAATGTTTGCTTGCGCTCCGAAGGCAGTGGGGACCCGGGTTGGAGGTTCGTTCGATTAGAGGTTTATACTATTTGATGTGCAAATTAAGGGATTATCTGGTGCGTGCGTAGGATGACCGGCATACAGTGCTGAAGGCAGCGGGGACCCAGTTTGGAGGTTCGAGAGGGATGTGAGCCGGAAGGTCGTTTGTTTCGATGTTTTATAAAAAAAAAAATTCAAAAGATTCCAGGCACCGATGTAAATTAGGGGCCCACTAGCAGGCGAAGCTAGCTAGTTTTAAACTCATTGTCAAACATCTCTAGTCGTACCCTTGACATTGACAATCAATTTAAAAGTATAATTATAGTATAATTAATTATATCTAATTATATTAAACATATATAATATAAATTGCAATAATCTAAAAAATACATAAGCATCTTTGGTACTCTGTTATACCCAGACCATGCAAAGGTTTTTTATTTCAAACCGTGCCAAACAATGCGACTCGTTATTTATTGAATGTGAATCATTTTTTTCTATTATTTAATGATTAATTAATTTTTTTTTTTTTAAATATTGTTCAATTAAGATGTTTTATGTATGCAAAATATCTTTATTTGCTATTTTTGGATAGAATTATTTTAGTAAGTTATAAGTTACATTATTTTGATGACGATGAAATAGATTTTACCATTTGGCAGTTACCTGATGATGAGGAAATTGTAATAAAATTGTTTCAGGGCTATGGATTTATTGTGTGCCTAAAAAAAAAATTAAATATTGCTAAATTTTTACAGCTTGTTCTGAATAAGATTTTAATGTTCAGCATTTTCATTTTATCACTTTATTACAAAGTGGTAGCCAATTAAGTGAGAATTTAAAAAAAAAAAAAAAAAAACACACACACACACCTGACATAATCAGCTGAAAATGAAGCATTTTATTACATATTAATGGTTTAACATAAAAACAATTAAAAATTTATGTAGATCATTCTAAAATTTTATTATAACAAGAAAGTTTGTAAAAATGAAACTCATGTTTTGCCAGAATTCTGCAATTGTTAGTTTAAATTATTTTAAAACTAAATAAGCACTTCTTAGGTATTTTTAACTATTTTTATTATTCTAAATGGTGCATAAAAAGAAAACAAAGCAAAGAAATTGACTTTAGTGAAATATTTGAAGTGCTAGGGTGTTTTTTTAGGAAACATTTCACTCTGGGTTTTTTTTAGAGGATAGTACAATATACATACCGTTTTTTGCCAAACACTTAACAGTAAAATCACAAATATAATTTTGTTGATCCTAACATTGGATGCCATACCCAGTCTATTGAGAGATTATGGGACATTGCAAAATGACGTAATAAAAGACAGCATTCATCATTATTCACAATCTCATCTCATAGAGTTCATGTGGTGTGACGTCTTCATGCAGAAAATGAAACATTTAGTGTAGTGCTAAGAGACATTCACAATTTCAGGCCTACAGTTTAAATTGAGTTTTGATTTATTATTTTATTGTTTAATATTTATTTGTTCTTTTACATTAAGTATGTATTTGTATTGATATAATAAAATAAATTGTGAAAGTATGTAATTTTTTATATAATTTCTTTTGCACCAGCAATTTTTTTTTTTCAAATGTTTTATTTGCCCCCAACTATTATGCTTGGTGCCAATGCCAATGGTGTTGGTATAATGGAAAAGTACTGTGCATTTTTTTTTTTTTTTTTTTTTTTTTTTTTGCATTTTATTATAATTAGGAAATAATAAAGTAGTGAAGATCGATAAGCAGCTGAGAAATTCTTGAAACAGTCAATGGTCAAAAGTTTGGCAACCCCCGCCCTCTAGAAATTTTAGTGCGATAAAAAAATATATGGATTCAACCAGCCAATCAACCATCTGAAGTTACTGCTAATTTCTTGATGAAAAGTTTTCTAAATTAACTCTGTATAAAGCTTGCCAGACTAAAAGCCTACCAATTGCAAATACTTTTTATTGAAGTTTTAACTAAATCAAATGGCTTTTCAGATTATAATTTTAAAATTCATGTTTTTTCCCTTTAAAAATTTAAGTATGACATTGCTTTCTTTGTTTGGCTGTTTTCAGTTTTGTTTAATTATTTAGTTGGTTGCCCTTGGTAGCTCTTCTCCAAGCACGGATCCAAGGGGAAGGTCATGGGAGTCATGACCCCCCCTCTAAACGGAAAACATTTCTATAGAACAATACATTTTTTTTTAAACATAAATAATAATAATAATAATAATAATAAAGGTTTTTTTTTTTTTTTTTTTACTGCTTAAAAATACTAATCTTTCTGATACACTCATGAGTTATTTTTATTTAGAAATACACGAAAATTGCAGGCATTATTGTTCAGGCACTAAAGAATCGAACATAGTTTATAATTTTCCTATAAATATGGTACATTTTGAATTGTATTTGTTTGCTCCCTGAAAAGGATATTTCCATATGATTGTTGAGCCTCGAAAATCGGCTAAAAATGTGATCTCTGAGAAAACTTTCTGTAAGATTCTTTGCATTTATAAGAAAATGGGAAATTCTGATTTCTTGGTATCTGGATAAAACATGAAAATTTTACATATTTACGAATATACCTGTAAATTTCATGCACTTATAAAAGAAAATGAATTTGGGTACATGTCATAAAATGGTCAATTTCGATCTAAGATATAAAAATTGCTAATGAAGACATATGATTCCCCCCCCCCCCCCCCAAAAAAAAAAAGGGACATGACCTCTCTCTAAATTGAGGGCTGGATCCGCCTCTGCGTGGATTTAAATGTCCAGAATGTGGGAATTGAAACTGTGATTAGAAATCCGGATGCTTATACAAATGTAAGTTTATTCTGTTTACTTTTATGTTTTTAGTTTTTGCTTATCTATTTCGACTTCTTTATCCTTCCTTCTTTCATGTATGTAATCAGTCAAATATGTTTGTGTTAGCTTGCTTATGAAAACTAAAATTCTTATCTTACTGATGATTTCTTGAAAATTTATCTAGATTTTAAATGTTAAGCCCTGTTTTAAAATTATCAGGTTACCATTTTCAGATGTGGTTTCTAAATAGAATGTTATTTTGGTTGCAGTTTAAAAAATATTTTAACTATTTCTTTTTGTTAATTTATTTAGTTTGTTACCCTTGGTGGATCTATCCCAAGTGTGGATTTAAATGTCCAGAATGTGGGAATGGAAACTGAGACTGTAATTAGAAATCCGGATGCTTATACAAATGTAAGTATATTCTAGTTACTTATTTGCTTATATGTTTTATTTTTTGCTTATGTATTTCACCTGTTTTATCCTTCCTTCTTTCATGCTTTATTTGCTTATGAAAATGAAAGCTCTAAGCTTACTGATGTCTTGAAAATTTATCTAGATTTTAAATGCTAAGCTCTGTTTTAAAAATATCAGGTTAAAAGCTTACCATTTGCAAATATTGTTAAAAAGTGATATTTTCATTGCAGTTTCTAACTAGATATTTTGCTAACAGCTTAAAAGTTGATTTTATATATATATATATATATATATATATATATATATACACACACACACACACACATACACACACACTCCACTTCTGCCTTTGCCTAAAGTTGTACATAAGTGATGTTGCGACTATTTGCGAACTATTGTCCAATCAAAACTATTGTATTGTTTTTTAGTTTAGAGAAAACTTTAATTGAAAGCTTTATTTGAAAGTTCATAAATTCTTAAGAAAAGCAATTCATACTACAGTCTTAAGGACAAGTTTTCTCTTGGGGGGGGGGGGGGGTTGCATAAGGGAAAATTTCAATCAATATTATCTGTAGTTGAAAATTTTAGTATTTTCAAATGACCAAAAAATTTATTTTACCTTCGACGTGTACAGAGCACATTACACCGCTTGTACATAGAATAATGACTGTAAATTGGCTCTAAGCATTTAGAGGAAATTATATGGTTCCTATCAGTAGGTAGCCTGATCAGTAATCTTTAGGATAAATTTCTTCATGATATATTTCTATTGCATATGTTAAAGATATTTACCCTGAATATTATTGATCAGAGAAACTGGTAGGAACCATAAAATTTCTCCTATACTTTTCTAGCCCTGTTGTAAATAAATAATATAATGAGGATTTTGTTGTCAAAGTTAGGTTTTGTTTTTGATTTTAAATTAGAGGACTGCATAGGCTGAATGAAAGTTATCTTGACCAGCCCATTTATATTTTTGCAGTTCACAGCCCAGCCCGTGCAAAAATCAATGAAATCAGATCCGACCCAATTTCTGCGAAAGTTTTCTTAACATACAATTACGATTCTTTTAAAGAGTACTACATACATATTTATGTGAAAATTTTACAGTGTATTTCAGACTATATCTCCACAAGCCATAGAATACAGAATAGCAACATTAATGATCACGTAGAGTCTTAGACTATTACATTCATTAAAAATAAATGTACAACGTTGAAATAGCACAAATTAAAAACATGTATACTGGCAAACAGCTGTTTCAAAGCCCTTAAGCTCCATCATCAGTGCCAATTCAAGAGATTAAGGATTGAGGAGTCCACTGCCATTTCATCTGGGCGCGTGCGAGAAACGGCAGGCAAACTGACATGGCTTAGGGGTTTTTAATTCGTTTTAATCTCTTGAATTGGCACTGATGATGGAGCTTAAGGGCTTTGAAACAGCTGTTTGCCAGTATACATGTTTTTAATTTGTGCTATTTCAACGTTGTACATTTATTTTTAATATAACAGCACAAAGTTTAATCCACCTTTTTAGATATTACATTCATATAAAGACATTGAAAAATTAAGGTAGTTTACAATAAAAGAAAAAAGATGTATAACTTTTGAAGCTGTATAATAAAAAAAATAAAAGTAGATTTTTTAAATACAAAGATTCTGCTGTTCATTATCAGTATTATTTTTAGGGGGAAAAATTGCCTCCCCCAACATATCCTGGTATAAAGCAAGTCTAAATTTGGCCTGAGGATGTAGCAAATACATGTGTCCCTTAGCTTGGCCCAAGTCTGCTGAAAACAAGCCCGGTCTCAGACAAGATGTAACTGTCCGATGCAGATTTATGCACTGGACATATTAAATTTCTGCATTGATGTTGCCAAACTGACATCGGTTCATGTAGAACATTTGTAATTTTTTCTCAAGAATTAAAAATTATTCATATTTTGTCAGCTTAGTTCGACCTTTTTTAATTTGTTATATTGGGCTGGTTGGCCCGTTTAATTTTTTTAATTGACCTGGCCTATTAAAAAATTATCTTTGTTCTGTTGGTCCATTTGAAAGTTTGTCTTCATTTTACATGGCTAGGTATAGGCCAATATAGGTTAAAAAGAAGGTTGTGCAGATCTCTAATTTAGATACCAGAAAGACACAAAGATTTTTTTCAATAAAGCTAAACAATTTTCTTAATTATTTTCTAATATTCAAGTTTTGGTACATATTTTTTAGTTTATATTTCAATTCTATCATGGTCTGTTGTCTGCTCATCCATATTCTAATTTTAGAAAAAATGCCAGATTTCTCAAAATTTGAATATTTTTCTCAAATTATTTACAGTATTTTTCTTCTTGAAAATGGTCAACATAATTTGTTCCTCTCTGGTCTTTTTAAAAACTCAATAATTAAAAAAATAAATAAACATTATCTATGGGCAGCTCTTGAGAAAAAAATATCAGTTTCACTTAAAAGCTTCATATATGAAATAATTTGTATATTACTCTTATGATTCTGTTTACCTTGTGAAGATATATTTTTTAATATCCATTTACTAAATTAAGACTGCTGAGAGCAAGCAATGTTATTTCCATCAAAATATTTATTAGGGAAATTTTAACACTCATAGGGAAATATCAAGGAATTCGGTACCTGCGAATGTATAAATACTGTCATGAAAATAGTCATGATATTGTTGCATGGAAATACTGATGAAGAAAGAAGCTTTTCTATAAATTCAAGGTGTCTAATATGTAAATGCAGACTTTTCTATGAATTCAGAGTGCCTAGTTGAAAATCTGAAAGAAGATATCTTAATTGCACAGAGACTTGCTTGTCTATAATAAAATCAAGTCTCTGCAGGAGATATGAAAATGTTTGAAATTCCAAAGAAGCTCACTCGTAGTTTCCAAAATACTCATTCATTACTAGCTGATGCTATTTAAAAAAAAAAAAAAAACAGAGATATTTATTAGAAAAAGATGCTGAAGAAGTTAAAAAGAAGAAAATAAAGTTAGCAACCAAAGGAATTAACAATAAAATTGAAAATATAATGCAGTACACTAATAAAGAAATTGGTTTATTAATGGGAGACATCAAAGCAATGAAAGAGTCAATAAGATTTTTTTTTCTTTTTTTTAATCAATTGCCTTTTATTTTTGCAAAATTTAGTAAAAGCCGTTAAATATCCTGTAATTTGGACTCATCCAATTCTATGTGTGTATTTATTCTTTACGTATATAAATATTATTTATATAAATTTACAAAACTATACTATGTGCACAATACTAAGTTGTTTTTATATGTTGCAATAAATTTATAGTATAATTTCCTAGAAAAATGAAAAAAAAAATCTTATTTACACGATTCCTATTTAAATAACTTGTGTTGTGATTTTTTTTTTTTTTTTTTTTTTTTTTTTTTTTTTTTTTTTTTTTTAAATAATCATTTATACTAATAACTACTTTATGTATCAGAATAAGGTTGTGGGAGGAATTATCTCTAAAAATTTCATTATTAATGCTGGACTGGAAATATCGCAGAATTTTAACGTATTTGTAACTACTCTGATTATGACATTAGTTTTCTTTAACTGATTTTAAGTTTTTTATTATTATTATTTAGTTGGTTACAATAATATTAAAAATTAAAAATGATATTTGATTTTAATTTTTTTTTTTTTTGCAATTTTTCTTCTTTGTTTAAATGATGTTTTTTGATGTTGCTTTATTTATTTGACTGATTTAGATGTTTTTATTAATTTATGTAGTTGGTTACCATTGGTGGCTCTGCCCCAAGCATGGATTTAAATGTCCAGAATGTGGGGATGGAAACTGAGACTGTAATTGGAAATTCAGATGCTAGTATAAATATCTCGGATGTGGGGATAGAAACTCAGACTGTAAATGAAAATTTGGATGCTAGTATAAATGTAGCAGATGTGGGGATGGAAACTGTAATTGGAAATTCGGATGCTAATACAAATGTAAGTTTGATTTTTTGTACATTTTTAAACTTTAGCTGAGTAGAGTACAATAGGATTTTATGAGACTCTGTTTACCTATTTTTTTTTAAACAAGCCAATTTTTATTTTATGTAATCTGTGCTTTCTTTTAATTTAAAACTGTGTATGTCTATATCTAGATAAGATTCCCCACTTGCAAAGCATTATTATTTTTTTTCTTTTTTTTTTTTTAACTTTTCTTGCAATTACGTTTGCATTATAAATTTTTAACTTTTGTTTCGCATATTTCTATAGGAATCTCGTGCCATAAAAATATATGTCCAGCCAACCAGTCTGAAGTTACTGCCAATTTCTTAAGGCTGTTCTCAAATTCAACAGGCTACTTTCTGATATTTTAATTCATTTTTCAACTATGCTTGCTCGAATAGGCCAACTGGTTGTAAAACTGCAATTTCAATGAAATAGAATTTATAAAACTAGTAACATTCAGTATGCTATTTGTATATAATTTGCACATTTTAATTTTGATATAAATTCTGTAAATATAATGTTCAAAAGTTATTTTTAAAAAAAAACCTTGTTGTGTTACTTAGGGTTTATAATATTCAGTAAAACCTGCTGCGATGGAATTGACAGGAACTAGAAAGAGATTGTTAAAATCTTACTCAATTTAAGTTTTTAACACACAAAATTTAATTTATGTATATATTTTAGAAATATTTTGTGATCTAAAAAAGAAAAAAAAAAAGTCCTTCAAGAAGATTACACAGAAAAAAGAAATTAAAAATATTAATTTTAAAAATATTAATTTTCTGAGACACTATTTTAAAAATATGGATGCATTCCATGCTCATAGATTTGACAGTATATTTTAAATAATATATGAAGGCAAAGTGAATATGAAATCTCACTAACCAACACCTTTAATGAAAGTTTTGCAAATATTGAAATGTGGTAACAAATAGTGATCAATTCAGGATTAAAATTGATCTACCCAGAGCTGCCAACTGCTACGAAAAAATCGTAGTTGCTACGATTTTGAGCCACAAACTACGATGCTACGAAAATCTGTCTAAAACTACAATTTTCAAAGGGGGGGGGGGGGAGAAAAAAAAAACGTGAATTTTGTCACAGGATTACTCGAAAAATCATGAATTTCGTCACAGGATCGCGCGAAAAATCACGAATTTCGTCACAGGATTGAGCTAAGAAATGCGAATTTCGTTACAGGATCGCTGAAAAAGCGCGAATTTTGTCAAAAAATTGGCGGGAAAAAAGAAATTTCCCCCAAAGTATCGCCGAAAAAACGTGAATTTCATTCAATTGATTGCTGAAAAATGCGAATTTCGTCAAAAGATCGTTCACGGGTGATTTTGGTCCGAATTTTCCGAAAAATTAAGGCAATGATTTCCGAAAAAAAAAAAAAATTATTGTTCATAAATCCGAAAATTCAGGCATTAAATGTATCGGTATTTCGGTAAATGATCACCGAAAAAAATCAATCTCGTCTTTCGTTCGAAGAAAATTCGCCAATTTTGTCAAAGGATCGCGGGAAAAACGTGACTTTCATCAGAAAATTGCGAAAAAAATGGCAAATTTCGTCAAAAACATTGCAAAAAGTGACAAATTTCGTTAAAAGATTGCGAAAAAACAGCAAATTTTGTCAACAGATCGCAGGAAAATGTAACTTTCGTCAGAAAATCACGAAAAAACGGCGAATTTCGTCATAAACATTGCGAAAAACGGCAAATTTCGTCAAAAGATCGCGAAGAAATGACAAATTTTTGTCAACAGATCGCGAGGAAAACGTGATTTTCGTTAGAAAATCGCGAAAAAATGGCAAATTTAGTCGAAAACATTGCGAAAAACGGCACATTTTGTCATAAACATTGCGAAAAACGGCAAATTTCGTCAAAAGATTGCGGAAAAAACGGCAAATTTCGTCAAAAGATCGCGGAAAAAAACGGCAAATTTCGTCAAAAGATCGCGAAAAAACAGCACATTTTGTCAACAGATCGCGGGAAAAACGTGACTTTCGTCAGAAAATCACGAAAAAACGGCAAATTTCGTCAAAAGATCGCGAAAAAACAACAAATTTTGTCACCAGATCGCGGGAAAAACGTGACTTTCGTCAGAGAATCGTGTAAAAACAGCAAATTCCGTCAAAAAAAAAACATTGCGAAAAACAGCAAATTCCGTCAAAAAATATAACAAGAAACGCAAATTTTATCAACAGATCTCAACCCCCCCCCCCTCCAACCGCCTTGGAATCTTTCAGAAATTTGGCTTAGGAGTGGACAGAGCATTAATTGAATAGGAATAATTATGTTTAATCAATCCCACCCGCAACAAAAAAATTAGCAAAAACAAGAGTCTCCTACTTTGTGTGAGCCCCACCAGTGGCTGAGAGGTTGTGCTCTCGAAGCTGGTAGACGGGAGGTGCTGGGTTCGATCCCAATCGCGCCCGTCGGCCTAATCGTTCGGAGTTTTCGTGGTTTTCTTCGAGCCGTGGATTTCTCCATGCGTAAATACGGATTAGGTTCCCTTAGAAAGACCCCCACGAAGGGCACTCCCCCCGGGCCTATATCCCTAGTGTAGATAATCGGCCGTCAATAATCAACCCAACCCAACCCTACTTTGTGTGATTATGGATATACACATGCGTTTAATTGATTAGTATTTGCTCGCTTAAAATTTACAGCATAAAAAACAGCCACCAACCAACCAACCTTCAGATAAATTTGAATTTGGTGTGCTACTATTTCTCATTTTCAAAGGTTGGCAGGTCTGACTACCTGAAAAATAAATGGATTCCATAAAGTAAATTTAGGAACTGCTTAAGTTCTAAGCTCTTAAATAATTTCTTGTGTATTTCACATAAGAACTGATATTTTGAAAAAGCAACAAGATTTTTTAATGTTGGGGCAGTGGGAGAGATGTAGGGAAATCATTAAATTATAGTTACAGATACAATTATTCTGAAATTACTGTTAATTTCTTGAAAATTGTACTGATTTACAATTGATTTAAAATTTTAAGTAATAAAAATAAGATTGATTTAAAAATTTTAAAAAGTTGTCAGAATAAAAACTTTCCATTTGCAAATATTTTTAAATAAAGGTAATTACAGCTTTTTACTAAATGTTATTTAGGTTAATTTAAAAACTGATATCTCATTATTATTTTGTTTTGTTTTCCTTTAAGAATTTAAATAAAGCATTACTTTCTTTGTTTGACTGATCTCTTTTTATTATTTAGTTGGATACCCTTGGTTGCTCCTTCCCAAGCGTGGATTTAAATGTCCAGAATGTGGGGATGGAAACTGCAATTGGAAATCCGGATGCTTATATAAATGTAAGTTTAAAGTAAAAACTGATATTTCATTAAAAAAAAAATTTCTCTTTGGGCATTTAAATATGACTTTTTTTTTTTTTTTTTGACCGATTTTTTTTATTTTTATTTAGTTGGATACCCTTGGTTGTTCCTTCCCAAGCATGGATTTAAATGTCCAGAATGTGGGGATGGAAACTGAAATTGGAAATTCGGATGCTTATACAAATGTAAGTTTAAAGTAAAAACTGATATTTCATTATTTTTTTTCCTTTAGGTATTTAAATATGGCATTACTTTCTTTGTTTGACTCATTTCTTTTTGTTTTATTTAGTTGGATACCCCTGGTTGTTCCTCCCCAAGCATGGATATAAATGTCCAGAATGTGGGGATGGAAACTGTAATTGAAAATTCGGATGCTTATACAAATGTAAGTTTAAAGTAAAAACTGATATTTCATTTTTTTTTTCTTTAGTTATTTAAATATGGCATTACTTTCTTTGTTTGACTCATTTCTTTTTGTTTTATTTAGTTGGATACAGGGGTCGGAAAAACTACTTTTTGTTTGTAGCGAACTACAACTACTTTATGAAAAATGTAGTTAACTACAACTACTTGTTTTAAGTAGCGGCTACAAACTACTTTTCAAAAGTAGTCGCTACTTCGCTACTTTTCGCTACTTTAGTTATCATCACTTACACCACAAACGTTTTTTCCCCATAGACCATAATGTAACAGAATTCTTTTGAATGTCCCTGTAAGTGAGATATAAGTGCTACACATTTCATTTTCAATACTGAACATTATATGGTAAACTTCAATAACATATAAAACCCGAGTATATTTATGAGAGTTAGAGCACGGACAGACCGACAAAGCGAATTCATATACTTTTTAATTATGTTGGAAAGTGTTATAAAAAGGAAATTTGAAAACAAAAATTGTAATAATCCTACAAATTTATGAGAGTGATATATAGCACAGTAGCGCTTAAGGTGGTTCTCAAATGCCTTGCTCAACAACGCGAAACTTTCTAATACATTATCTGATTTATTTTTAAACACAAAGGCATAAAATTGGCAGTATCTTTTTCAAGGTAATGTAGGAGACAAAACTAAAAATTTCTGGGGATAATAACATAGGAGACAAGTATAGAAAAATGGTCTTAGAAACAAAAAAGTGCACTGTTGGCTAACATATCTAAAATTTCATTTGTTACAAATAAAATTTGAATTTAATTATTTATATATTTAAAAAAATAAATAGATAAAAAATAAGTAATTTTTGGCGCAAAGAATTGTTGATTGACCCTAATAAATTTATAAAAGTTGTTTAAACACAAGAAGAGGAATCTCTCTGTGTATGATTGACAATCCTTATAAGATCTCTCTGACCCTGTAGAAAAAAGCCTGCCCACAGTCTTTAATTATGCATTAAATGTTAAACATGGTGATAACCGTACATCTACTCAGTGATGTCACTAGGAAATTAGAATCCTGGTTCCCTGTGACCCAAACTCTTCCAAGAAGCTTGGTTATTTTTTCAAAAGTGGATCCTCTTTCTGGAAATAAGATTGATACAAAATACGAATTTTATATGATTATCAATTAAATATGTTTTTCCTGGGGTAAAATATGCATCTTAAAGGACTTGTCACAATTTTTTTATGCATCCTTTGCAAATTTTTGCTTAAATGATACACTGTATAGTGCATCCGTGGCAATTTTGAATACCTTTGTATATTAGAGTAGTGAAATATTGCGGTCAGTAAAATTTTATTGTCCAAAAGAGCAGAATTGTTAAGCTAGTTTTTGTATACTTGAATGTCTCATTTAACTAAACTCATCCAAATGAGTGTCTCTGAGTCCTGTAATGTGGGCTGCTTTAGTTTAAACAAAAAACTTCATGTGTGAGCAAGTACCCTTCGTATGTGTTGCTATTTTCTTATAAAAGTACTCTAATTTATGTTTAAATAAGCAATGTATTTTCTGTAGATAACAGAAGGAGGGTGTGGAGCTGATGTTTCGTTTTTTCATCTCATTAAGAATTCGTTACAAAACATTCTGAAAAAAATAAATAAAATCAACATGCAATAATGTATTGACCTGATTTTTTTTTTTTTTTCATGTATTTTGTAATTATGCTACTGAAAGCATTTCTGTAAATATACAAATACTTATAGTATACTTAAAGTTATAACTGATTTTGTTTTAAACTGTTTCCTTTCTTTTTCAGAACTGTCTGGGAGAGATTGGTAAGTAATTTTTTAAAATAATTGTTTTTATTCCTCTTATTTTACCTGGCTGTTTCTTAAACTAAGGCTGTGATTACTGAAAATTCTAGATTGCTTGTATGTCAAAAATATATTATGTTTTTAAAGCTAACATTTATTATTATTGTTGTTATTGTAAAAATTGGACTATTAACTTTTATTATGGAAAAATATGATTGCTGACAAACAAGTAGTCCAAACCTATAAAATGATTATAATGCAATAATTTTGTATACTAATTGAAGAGATTTGTCGTGTTTCCTCTACTAATTATTTGCAGTTGGTCAAATTAACAATCCAGTTATTTCAAGGGACATAAAATTTTGTCGCAGATAACTTGAATCTGTCATTGATTTTAACACATTGTTTTGAACTCTTACAATAAAAGTTAATGGTATGTTGGTATGGTGAGTGAGGGGGAAATCCTTGCCTGAAATAGAAAAATTTAGAAAGACAGAGAACATTTTTTTTAAATATTAAGACCATTAACTTTTAGTATGGAAAAACATTATTGATTGCTGACTTATAAAATATAGTCTAAACTTATAAAATGATAACATCTAGTCTAGTTAATCTAAGTGCTTGCCAAATCGCCAAAAAGCTAACTGAAAGCACCTTTTGTCCCCAAAGCATTTAGTGGATTCGCCAAATACTGACAGCCAAAAATATATATATCATTTTGATTTTGTTGTTCCCGCCTTTCGTAAACCTTCTGCTGCTGCGTGAAAAAAAAAAAAAAAATCTTGCAGCACCTCTGTCCCGGCAACTCACTTCAAAATTTGTCTCATCCTCTCTGTGCAAGCATCTTACAAATAGTGTGGCATCATTTGCGTTAGACATATTGAGGAAATTAAAAGAGTTTATTTTTTGTTGATGATCCCAATTTAGGAAATGAAACCAAAATGGTTCATGAATGGAAGTTGTTCAGGCTACAAGGGGTAAAGAAATGTAACCAGCTGATTGTATTCTTTTTTCCATAAAAATGGCATTACTGACATGTTTCCCAATGTGACTTCTTTGTATGAATTTGTAGTAACAATTCTGTTGTCTACAGCAGATTGTGAAAGGGAATTGAGTCTCGTGAATATAACAAAAACTGACTTGAGAAATAGACTGGCAATCAAAAGTTTAAGTAACTTAATGATGATTAATTTGGAAGGGGAAGTTTGAAAGGAATTTCCTTTAAAAAAAGCATTTGATTTGCGATATATGGCCAAATCTCGAAGGCTCAATCTTACAGAGTGATGTACTGTTTGTATATTGCATAATTAAAAATAATACTCATTTATATAGAAACTGTGTATAAATAAAAGTTTTTTTTTTCTAGGCTAAACCTATTTTTATTTGGCTAACAGTTATTGGCTGCAATTAGCGAAAAAGCTACAAATCTCTTTTTCCTAGATTAAACTCTATAACATATAAATTCTTAATAAAATATTGTATACTAATTGATGAGATTTTTCGTTATGTTTTCTTTACCAATTGTTTTCTGTTGGTTAAATTAGCAATCTAGTTATTTCAAGCGACATAAAATCTTGTGACAGATAACAGTAATCTGTCATTGATTTTAACAAATATCGCTTTGAAATGTTACAATAAATTTATGGTATGGTGACTGAGGTTTTGACTTTGCTACAAGAGTCACTAAATCAAAAAAAGGGAGATTCTTGCTTGAAATAGAAAAATGTGGAAGGATGCAAAAAACATTTTATATAACACTAGGGGGCCTACCCCCTGCGAGCTACGCTCGCCAACCCCCGCTTAGACTTCGAGGACTCTAAAAACATGACAGCGTGCTTTATTTAAAAAAATATTGGTAAATCTGTAATTCGGATGCCATGCTTTTAACGTTTTAATGGGACATTTTTTGATTATCATGACCTCATAGACAGCTGTTGCGACAACTGACGGCTGTTTTCGGGATTGATAAGTAAAATCTATTACAACTTGAAAACCAGCTTGTATAAAATGGTTAGGTTTAAATTGTGGCTACCTCTCGGACTTTCATAACAACGATCTGTATTCTATTCTTCCTTTGCGTTTAAGAATGAGAAAAACTCCATCTGCTTGTGAATAACATTAAGAACTACAGTATTGAAAAGTACTAAGTTATAGACATTTTCAGTAACAGGTTTCAATTTTCTCTCTATTTTAGTGCACCATCATGCATATTTTCATGTTATTTTAAATATGTAAATTATTTATTTTAATTAATATGTATATACGAATTTTCTAATAATTATTTTTCATACAAAATTAATTAAATATTTTGTGCATGCATGCTTGCATTTATTCGGCATCAACTGATGAGATAATTAAAGAAATTTGCTATCCGCAATAATTTTACACCATGTTATGTCACTTGAATATTGTCCATAATAAAATCGGGTACTTTTCCAGTATAGGATCCTTTGCTTTTAGGTTTGGCGTAATTCGAGCTTAAAAAAGGATAGATTCGTTAATATACAAAGATTTGTTGCCAAAAGTTATGAAAACAAACCCAATGAACTTTTGGTGCTTTTCTATTATAGGGTTTCTGACGCTTTTTTAAAAAGCTTGGCGGAAAAAACCAAGCAGGATATTTTATTCTCCTTCCGTTAAGTTGGGCAATTATTATTTTATATATTCGTTTCAAATATCCGAATTAGTGATTTTATAAATTCGTTTAATTAAATTTTACAAAAAAAATAACAAAATGATATCAATAAATAATAATTACTATTAATTCCTTTCCCCCCCCCCCTTTCTTTTGCGTTTACATAAATGACGTCATTTGGACGAATTTATTCAAAATATTTTCAGTTTATAAATTAAATTAAATGCTGACAGACGATTGAATCCTGACAATAGAAATGTGATTTTTTTCCAATTTTCATGAAAAACACAATTTAATCACAATCTTGTCTTCATTATTGATTGAAATAAAAGATAATTTCAATTTCAATTTGAAAATGACGAATAAAAAGAAATCAATAATCCCTATCGGGATCCTTTTCAATTTTTTCCCTTTAATTAGTTGCCATCATTACAGAAATGTCATTAAAATTAGAAAAAAATTAATATCTCGAAAACTAATTCCAATTTCAAAATACTATTACCAGTTTTGACACCCGCGGATTTTTATGGACAATTGGTATTCATTTCACCATCAAGCGTTTAATATTTTAATAAAAATAGCCCTGAAACATAATCAGTCGTTTAATCAGTCGTTTCATAAAATCGTTTCATAAATTCGTTTCATAAAATCGTTTCACAAATTCGTTTCATTAGGATTTTATATATATAGGGTAGATTTATAAACTCCTATCTTTCCTAAAAGGTCTCAGATTTTGTAAAAACAAATTACTAAAAACTCATGGCTTCCTTTCCCTGTTCCTTTATTTTTTCTTTTTAAATATTCTGCGCTCTTTGTGTCAGTGAAATGTATTCTATTTCTAAGACCAGCATCACTATCCAGGATCTTGAATTTGAAGTGTTCTATAACAAATGGTTACCAGTTCTCACTGTTTATGATTTGCATATGAACTTTGATAAGTGAATGTTTAATGGCTCTTTCATATTTATGGTGAAAATATTTCTAGTGTTATTTCACGCCTTACTTCAGCATTGTGAGGATTCGAAAATCCAGTTACAAACACAAAGATAACACAAAGATCATAGAATTTTATGTTTCTGGCAATTATCTTCTTTGTATTTAATATTGTTTGTGATATATTATTTAAAGTATTTTTGAATATTAAATATTATTTTCTTTATATTTGAATATTCCATACTTTTTTCCTTTTTTTTTTTTTTTTAGATGAATGGCTTTGCAACTACCGACCAATATGCTGAAAGGGAATGGCAGTGTTGTACTCTGTTAAATTAATAATATGTAATATGATGTATGAGTTGTTGTAATTTCGTTAATGTAATGCGATTTGATTTTGAGCTCAATTTGAGTAAAATTTTCATTCAAGAATATGATATAGATTGTGCATACTGAATAGGCAGATTTATCCTTTCTGCTATCTAAATTATGTATTATAAAGCATCAAAGCAGCTGTGAGAATAAATAGGTTTATTACCTTTAAAGTGGTTAATTGGTTAGCATTTATTAGTATAAAATGCTATATGAAATACGTTGAGCACAAGAAGCTATTTGACTTGATGCTCTTTGTAAACTTGGTATTTCAGTCCAAGTGTTAATTTTAATGAAAATTGTGTTGGTTATATTTATATCAGTAATAGTTTGTCAGTAAACTATTTTAATTTATGACAAGTGTATATTTTCTCTTTCAGATTCTAGCACTTTCTGATATTTTGGATCATTTAGTTTACTTAAAAGTCTTAAATGAATAAATCCAAGATTTGCCAGCTTTGAAACACCCTATCTTCTTTTGTCATTCTATGGCAATTTGCAGCGAAGCACCACCTCTGTTTAACATCTTGTACAAAAAAGGATTGTTTCTTTATCCACCAATCATTCAAACATCAGTAATGATAACTGACAGCACTAATAAAGTGTCTATCTAGCTCAGCACCCTCACACCACTACAGTACAAAGTCTCAAATCCAGAGTTTTGCGATTTTTTTATTATTTAATTTTTTATGCATTGTAACATTCTCTCAAGTTTTGTGATGCTTTTTCGCATTAGTAAACAGAATCTAGTTTCAATCTTTTGGCCCAATCATTCGAATGATCGTCTGCAGCAATCATTCGAGATTGATGAGACATACTAATGAATTTTAAATCTAAAATTTCCTGAAAAAAGAATGGAAAAATAAGCCACTGCTTTTTCAAACTGTAAAATTTATTCAATTTAAAAGTACATAAACTATTTTTTTCTTTAATTTTAACAGTAGCTACCGATTTGTTAACATTTGTTCTCATTTCCTAGATTGTGTTTTTTAACTTATCTATTCAGGGTTGTAGTTGGCAGCTGCCCAAGTACCCACCCGGGCTGGGTTTTTAAAAAAAGGGGGATGGAGGGGGTTACAACCCTGAGGGTTGTAGTGGATATCTGCCCGGGTACCCGCCTTGGGGGGAGGGGGATTAAACTTCAGTTTTTTACAACCCTGTATCTATAAGGGCTTCTGAAAAATATTTTGCTTATCCTGTGGTAATAAGATGGTTCATGTTCATTATCTAATATTATAATGTAAATTAATAATTTAGACATAATCAAAAGTTGGTCTTAGCCTTGTCAAAATTGACCACTTTATTGGATCTCACAGTTGACTTGCTGCTTTATATACTTGCTTATAATTATTAACCTGTGAACTCTACACTAGTGTGAATTATACTGACCAAAATTTCAAATCACCCGTGTTTCTTGAAAACATGCCTTCATTAATTTGCATATTTCATTAACAAAATTAAATTTTTGATGAAAATAAATATCACAGTTAGATTCCTCCATAAAATTTTATAAAGGAATCGTATCGTGTTTTATTTCATTATACCTTTGAGGCAAAGGTATAATGAACCAAGTTATATGCAGTTGAAGTTATGGAATCCCAAATCACACTAGTGTGAGCGGAGTGTACGGTTGCTGAAACCAAAGTGTGGATTAAATGTTCTGTTATTTAATTTTAAAAGCTGATAAGTGCTAAATGATAAATATATGGTTCAGCTAATATAATAATTCAGCTTAATAGTTCTTTTAATAAAATATATGTTATTAGCATGCAAGACATTTTTGTTTGTTCTTTCAATTATTGACATATTAACCCCTTCGCGACGAGCGTCCTTTGCAGAATTTTTAATCTTTTACCATCGGTTTTTCAAAGCAGAAATTTTTGACTAATTGAATTGCAGAAATACTATGATTTAATGAGGCAAAGCTTACAATAAAAAATAACTGGTGGGAACAATCAGGGATTCTGAGCATCTTCTGTGGCACGTATATGTGTCGATCATTCCCAGGGGGTTAAAAAATATATAGAATTTGTTCTTCTAAATAGGATCTAAGTAGTAAAGATGATGCTGTTTATATTACTTTCATTGATTTATAAAAGCAGTTTTAACTCTTTTTAATATTTGTAAAAATGTCATTTACAAATTAAACAAATTTTTGATAATGATTTGCAAATTTAGCTGTGTCAGCAAATATTAGTCTGTGTGTTTGAAATCTTGAATAATCAAATTGTTACCATCTTTTTATTCATTATGCTGTTATTTTTCATATAGTACTTTGATGTTATGCTCTGTTTAGTTTCTCTGTGTATTGTGGCTATCTGCTAGACTGATAAAATAAATATTTGTGCATGAAATTTCCTTTGTATAATTTATTAAATATACATACAATGAAGTTAAATATTTTATTAAAGTTATTAAATAAATCTTTTTCTTGCAACAAATAAGTGAAAGATACGGATTAATTCTGTAAACATTTCCATTGCAGTTTAAATCTTATTTTTTAGTTATCCAGAGTCAGATATTCTGTGTTCACCTGCCCTGTTCATTATACACCGAAATAACTTTTTTTTTTTTTTTTTTCCTTTAAAAAATGCTAATTGACACTATGAAATAAAAAATTGAACACAGGCATTGAATTTTCAGAAATATTTTGTGCTTACAAAACAAAATAATAATAATAAAAGTTGCAATTTATGCCAAAATTTGGAGAACTTTTACATAAATTTGAACAAACAATATAAATTACTGGAAGGCCTTGAGCCCTATGAGTTTATGACTGCTAGAGTCTAAGGTCGGCATAGATCAAATATAATATTGAGCAACTCCCTTGGGCTCCATTGATCATGTGAAAAGTGCCAAAGTCATGAAGGCTGTTCTTAAATTTAATTTTGTGTGGAAACTCATGAAATTGGCAAGTGTCCTTTTTCCAAAACAGTGTAATCAAATTTAAATATATGTATGGATGTGTTTTACAACTCTAATTTTTTTTTTTTTTAGATTAACCATCTCTTTGTACGAGAGATTTTATGCTATTTTAAAAAGAATACATTTGTGTTTAAAAATAAGTCCATAATAAAATATGGATTTTAAAATATTTAAATTAAAAGAAATTTACTGTTATGGTGTAATATTTTTGGAAATTTTAAAAGTGTCACATTAAATATGGTTTTATGCAACAATATTCTCATAAACTACTTAGTCTTGTAATTTTGGAAAAATGAAAAGTGCATTTCTTCAGGGGGGTTTCACCCCCTGAACCCCCTTCATGACTTTGTCACTTTAATTTTATGTTCTCAATTTCCAGTGATTGTGCTATTTCAGGATTTGATTATCGTAAAATCCTGTTAATCCGCCATCCTAAACATGACGGAAAATCTAATGGCTGATCATCGCAAAGCATGCATTATTTTAATAAAGTAACGATAGAAAAACATTTTGAAAACAAAATGATATACAAAATAGAAAAACCGTATAACTTCACGATTAATGGCGATTTCAGATTATAAAAAATTCTGGATTTCAGAAGCTTTGAAACTGGAATGCATTTAGATAAATAATAACACTAATATCTGTCATTAATATGGTAACAGAAAAATAAAAGGAACTTAATAATTTAAAATAATTAAAAAACACTGAGAAATTGCAATTGAAAATGTCCTGAAGTAATTTCGAGAACTAGTAACATTTTATGTGGTGTCGCCATCTGTTGTAAGTTAGGACGATTAAATAACCGTTTTTTTTTTTAAATCATGATTTCATATACATAAATGTTAAATAAATAATACAAATCACAAAAATTGAGAATATATAGAACGAATTGGTAGTGTTGCCAGATTATTAAAACAAAAAACATTACTACCACAAAGATAGCACAAATTCGACTGTGTATCGACAAATCGATTGATCTGATCAATCAATCAATATTTTTTTGTGATTAGTCTTCATAATAATGTTAAATACGACTATAAATTCTTTGATAAAATAAATAGATTCTTTTTTAATCAAAATATTTCACACATAGCATCAAATACACATTTTTTAACTTATTTCATGAGAAACTTTCACTATCAATATTTTTATTACCTTCATATCGCCATGGAGATAAATTTACAGCAAAACTAGTGTTTGGTTATATTGCTTTTTCAGATTCACAATGTGTTTGTACATGTTTGCGATATATCAAAGAATCGTCACGCCTTTCTAATCCGTCAGAAAAAAAAAAAAACACTCCTGAGATAAAATTTTTGGTGTTGATCTTGACGTGCACGGCGAAATTTCTTTTGGGGGAGGGCGCTTTCTCGGGATTTTTTGAATTTTCCAATTTGTTTACAAAGTGGAAGGGGGGCGCTTAATCGGGAAGGGCGGATTAACGGTATTTTACGGTATATGTATGGATGTGTTTTACAACTCTAATTTTTTTTTAGATTATTCATCTCTTTGTACGAGAGGTTTTATGCTATTTTAAAAAGAATACTAACTTTTCAACCACAAAACATCCATATCTATTGCAGAAATTTAATTAATTCTCAGAGAAAAAAATTCTATAGAATATTAAAAGTCTACAGAAAATAAGCTGTTAAAAAATATAGTGCGACAAAGTAGTGAAATTTACTGGAAATTTATTATTTTGATACACTTTGAAATACAGTTGCTAAGCAACTAATAAATTAAAGAGCAAAATGAAAAGAAATTCATTTTAAAAATTTTAGAAAATATGAAAATAAAATGTTTTATATTTCTCAAACAGACACAAAAAATTTCCCAATAATTTAAACAATTTCTAAATTCTAACAAATGTACTGTCAAATTTTCAAAGCTATTGAATATATTTAAGACCTCCATATCAAATTTATAATACATTAAATCCATTATTCAAATGTGTCATTTTCATTCCAATTAACAATGGAATTTGAAAATCATTTGCATTCCCACAGGAAAGCATTATGACATAAAAAAAAAAAAATCTATATTTTTCAAATGAATGAACCAAATCTAACCAAAAACTATACAGCTAAATCTAGGTACGTCACCAACATACCTACTAAAACTCAACCTAATCGGACGCTTTTTGCGGCAGTTATTGTGGAACAGACAGGCAGACAGAAACCAAAAACTTTTTGGGTCTCAGCAGTGAGCATTATCTGATGTTTTGGCAATTAAAGTAATGCATTTGTATTTCTACTAATAAGTACAATTATAATAAATAGTACAGAAGTTAATCTTCTAAAATAGAAAAAAATCCCATGACAACAAATGTACTTTGTTGCATACAAATTTTGTATATTTTATCATGGAGGGGGTGGGAAAAAAGACTATCATCTGTTGAATAAAGTCTTCAGCTAAGGTGCTGCTGCTATTAAGACATTAAGAGCTATAAACATATTTTATTAGAACTCAACAAAGACTTTTTAGAAGACTTAACTGGTGCAATCTCTCACAAGATCCAGTTCATCTGTAATACTCTGAAATTACACTGTAAAAAATGACCAATGTTTCTTATTTTATGAAAATATAATATAATCTTCTGAGTGTGGTCCAAAAAGTGTGTTCCATTGTCTTTTTGAATCCCCAGAAACCAATACATTTCCAAAATTTAAAGAATTATTTATAAAAGCAAGTTATTTTTTGCTGCCCGTATTTTTCAGAAACGTTTCCGAATAGTTTTTATAGTGTATTAATCAGTTACCTCAGCCTGGAATACCCGTTTTTCGAATGTCATCAATTCTCAAGTAAAAGTTTTCAGCTGTATAAATAAATAAATTTATACATGAAACAGTAAAGAAATAATCTTAATTTTACTGTTAATGTTAACGCTGTTAATTTTGTATGTTTGTCTGTTAAACATGAAAATGTTTTTACTTGAGAATGGATAGTATCCAGGGCTGCCATTTGCGACTAAAATGCGACTAAAAGCGACTATTTTCAGCATCAGGCGACTATGGCGACTATTATAATCCAAAAACCATTAAAAAGCGACTATTTCAACTAAAACGCAAAAAAAGGCGACTTTTTTCAGGTTCCAGCGACTATTTTTAGTGAAGAATCGATCTTTTTTTTCTCCCTCAAAGCGCCTGTAAAGTCATCTTCCCAAACGCACTCGGTCACCTGCCTCGCTGTTTCCTCCTTCCGTACGTACGCAAGCGGTTGCTTCTATTTGCAAATTAGGGGAGGCAGGTACTGTGCTGATGGGATCGTTTCTGAATTCCAGGGAATGTTCAAGTTTCGGCAGGAATACGGAAATTCCAAGCAGATTTTGGTCGGAGAAAAACTAGTTTGGCTTAGTAGGTGGAAATCACGTTTGGTGGTAGGTGGTTTTGGAGCCCAGAAAAGCTTGGTGTCTAGTATACATAGATGCCAACAACTCCGGAAATGCGTGGTAAAATACGGTAGTACGGAAATAACGTTGAAAATACAGCAATTGCGTCTTTTACAGCGATGCCGCGGATGCGCTATAGCGCGTAAATTACGCGAAAAATTGGAATTGGGACGCAAAAAAATAGTTCTTACGCGTCCCATGCGACGTGCAATTTTTACACGCGTAAATTCTTCGAAGAATCGCAAAATCATTTTGTCGAATAATCCGAAAAAACGGCAAATTTCGCCGTAGGATCGCGAAAAAAACGGCAAACTTCGTCGAAGGATTGCGAAAAACGGCAAACTTCGTCAAAGGATCGTTAAAAAATGGCGAATTCTGTCGAAGGATCACGAAAAACGGCAAACTTCGTCAAAGAATCGTAAAAAAACGGGGAATTTCGTTGAATGATCGTGAAAAAAACTCGAAATTAATTCATTAAAAGATCGCGGAAAATGGCTAATTTCGTTGACAGATTGCGAAAAAAATGCAAATTTAGTCAAAGGACCGTGAAAACACGTGAATTTCGTCAAAAGGCCGTAAAAAAACTGCATTTTCGGCGGAAATTCGGCGAATTTTTCCGCGTTTTTCGGCGAAATCACGGAAAAATGCGAATTTCGCTGAAGGGCCACGGAGAAAACGCCAACTTCGTCAAAGGATCGTGGAAAAAACTGTAATTTCGTCGAAGGATAACGGAAAAACGTCCAATTTCGTCGAAGAAACGGCAAATTTCGTCATCGGATTGCGAAAAAACGGCTAATTTTGTCGAAGGATCGCGAAAAAACGGCAAATTTCGTCGAAAGATCGCCAAAAACGGCAAATTTTGTCGAAGGATCACGAAAAACGGCAAACTTCGTCAAAGAATCGTAAAAAAACGGGGAATTTTGTTGAATGATCGTGAAAAAAACTCGAAATTAATTCATTAAAAGATCGCGGAAAATGGCTAATTTCGTTGACAGATTGTGAAAAAAACGCAAATTTAGTCAAAGGACCGTGAAAACACGTGAATTTCGTCAAAAGGCCGTAAAAAAACTGCATTTTCGGCGGAAATTCGGCGAATTTTTCCGCGTTTTTCGGCGAAATCACGGAAAAATGCGAATTCCGCTGAAGGGCCACGGAGAAAACGCCAACTTCGTCAAAGGATCGTGGAAAAAACTGTAATTTCGTCGAAGGATAACGGAAAAGCGTCCAATTTCGTCGAAGAAACGGCAAATTTCGTCATCGGATTGCGAAAAAACGGCTAATTTTGTCGAAGGATCGCGAAAAAACGGCAAATTTCGTCGAAAGATCGCCAAAAACGGCAAATTTTGTCGAAGGATCTCGAAAAAACGGTAAATTTTGTCGAAGGATCGCGAAAAAATGGTAAATTTCGCTGAAGGATCTCGAAAAAACGGCAAATTTTGTTTAAAGATCGCCAAAAACGGCAAATTTTGTCGAAGGATCTCGAAAAAACGGTAAATTTTGTCGAAGGATCTCGAAAAAACGGTAAATTTCGTCGAAGGATCTCGAAAAAATGGTAAATTTCGTCGAAGGATCTCGAAAAAACGGCAAATTTTGTTTAAAGATCGCCAAAAAACGGCAAATTTCGTCGAAGGATATCGAAAAACGGTAAATTTCGTCGAAGGATATCGAAAAAACGGTAAATTTCGTCAATGGATTTCGAAAAAACGGCAAATTTGGTCAAAAGATCTTAAAAAAACGGCGAATTTTTTTTCAGAATATTTTTTTTTTTCATATATTCAGAAAAAACTTCAAAACCCCGTGGAATCAATTTTCCTTCACAGATTCCTAGTTTATCTTTCAAAGCTGAGGACTCTTATTTTATTCTTTATTTTGTTTACCAAGTTCATTTTCACAAAAATTTTGCAAAATTAGTTTATTTATCATTATTGATCTTCGAAATGACGCCGAACTATTAAAAAAGTATATCTTCAAAACACTCGTATGACTCCTGAAACGACTCCTGAATTGCTTAAATTTTACTCCTGATGGATGTCCAAAACTCCTGAAATGTAACTATTTTACTCCTGATGTAGTTTTTACAATGTTGGCGTCTATATTTATTAAGGAGAGTTCAGAACTGTTTACACAATTCGTAGCATTTTTTCATTCATATCATATTCATTTTTATAGAAATGTGTATTTTTTTTATAATAAAAGTATAAAAAGTGACTTGGGCAGAAACATAAACACTGAAATAAGATGTGGACATTCATAAAGACCCTTCAGTTATTATGGAAACTTTTTAATATTGTCCTTTTTTTAGGTAAGTATGCGACTATTTTGGCTACTATTTTTGTACAAATGCTACTATTTTGGCTACTATTTCTTTCTTTGTAGGCTACTAAAGCTACTATTTTCAGTGGCATTAGGCAGTGGCAGCCCTGAGTATCGGAAAAAACTATATTCCGGGCTGAGCAATTTTGTTTTTATAAATGATTCTTTAAACTTCAAAATGCCATTGATGTTGGAGGTTTCTAAAGATAAAGAAACACTTTTCATAATCATGGTTAACAAGCATGAGTTTATATTATAAATTTATTTAAACATTTGTCATTTTTTACAGTGTAGCTTTATAAAACAGATTAACGAGAATGGTAGAGAGCATTTTAAACTGTTCAAACATGTTTCTCGAGTTTGCCATCAATATCTGTAATGCCTCAATTTAAATCTAGTTTTTTTTTGTCAAAATATTTCCAAAAATATATGCTTAATAATTTTGTATTAAAATCGGACAAGCTTCAAAATTTCAACACTTCAAATAAAATAAAATACATATTTTAGAAATAGGAAGGTGATGCAAAGCAGGGGTGCAGCATATGTCCGATCCGGCGATCTAGGATTGGGGGAAATTTTAGTCATCTGGGGAAATTTTTCGGAAAAATATACAATTATTTCAATTTTAAAACAATGAATTACATAATTCCCCGAGATAGAAAAATGTTTCCCTACAAATAAAAAGATCCGTATGGCGACTTTCAGAAAATCGATCTGAGAATAATATGTACCGTATATACTCATGCATAAGTAGAGAAATTTTGGAAAAATAATCTGCTTCAAAGGGAGGTCAACTTTATACATGGGACAAAAAAGTCGAAATTTATTTTTGGAGTAGAAAAATGCCGATGTTCCGGAGTAATTATGCAATTGCAATAATCGAAATTTCTAAGTTCTTTTCTAATGAATTACCTTAGAAAAAAAAATTTAAAATATAATAATTTTCTGACAAAAAAAAAAAAAAAAAAAAAAAAAAAAAAATCAGGAAAGAGAAAACTTTAGTAAGAGAATCAAATCAAGATCTCACACCCATCACTGGTGGAAAATTCACTACAAGCTCTCACTGAATGGGTGAGCAAAAATAGAAAATAATTTAAATTTAATAATGAGAAAAATATTTTTAATCTATGGAAAACTTTGAAGAAAATTGTTCTTAAAACTTAATTTAATAAAATAATCCTAAATTCTGAAAAGAAACTATCACTTTTAGATCAAGACAGTGGTACCAGAAATACTTTAGCTCCTTGAAAACTGCTTGAAAATTTAGTGACTGTGTTTGTGGATCTGTTGGCTCTATTATTGGAAAACACATTTATAACAGAACCCTAAAATCTGATAATCTCTTTCATGAAGTGTTTATATCATGGAATGACCACCAGTGCATAAAGCTATGGAACTATTAAAAGCATCCTTAAACAGACATTTTCATGGTGGAAATTATTTTACTAGATTTTCTTCAAGAAACAGACTCAAGATCCACAACATCAAAAATTATTGACAACATCCACAAAGAGAGTGGAAAATTGCAGTTTCTCAATGATTGACAATTTATCAGAAAAGGTAATCAAAAACATTGTATTTGTTGGTTAAAACTGTGTATTTATTAATAAATATTAGGCATAAGAATTAGATTAAAACTTACATTGCATTAACTTAATTTACCTTTCCGATAACTAGGCATGTTACAAGTTCAGTTTTTAAAGATGCAACTTATATGTTGCAAAATTTACTATACCTACGGTAATACCTATGTGTAAGCCTATAACATATCGTAACATTTTGGGGAAATGTTGGGAGTAAAAACATTTTCTGCATCCCTGATGCAAAGAAATATTTAAACCACTTGATATTAAAAAAAAAAAGAACTGTAATTTTTAAAATATCTCCTTAGGAAATTAATATATTTAACCCTTTTTTCTGTGTACTCTTCTGAAAGTCTTTTTTTTTATTATTATTATTCTAAAGTTGTCAAAATATTTATGAAAATATATGCTTAAATTGTCTGTTAAAATCGGACAAGCTGCAAGTAAGATTTCAACACCTTCCTTAAGAAAATGCGATTCATTTACATATTGCACATTTATTTGTGAAATGACATAACCCAAAAAATCCCTGACAGCTTGGCCTACAGGCACAGGTAGATTTCGAAGACAGACCGTGGGGTGCCTGTTTATTGAGAATTGCAGAAGAAATGTTTTTGTCATGATGCGGCAGTTAGGACCGCCCACTTCAAATTCTACCTGTGTCTGTAGGCTGAGCTGGCAAGGAATTTTTTTTTTTTCTTTTGCTGTAAGGGTTGGTCCTATAAAAACACTTGTCAATATAGAAGTTATAGAGGATTTATAATAAATTTAAGCAGATTTGATATCTTGTGAATTGAAAAAGTTATAAGTTTTTTTCTCCCCTTGAGACCATTTTTAATGATATTAAAAATCTGCCAGGGGTCGGAAAAACTACTCTTTTATTGTTGCGAACTACAACTACTTAGTCGAAAATGTAGTTAACTACAACTACTTGTTTTAAAAAGTAGCGACTACAAACTACTCCTCAAAAGTAGTCACTACTTTGCTACTTTAAAATTTTTTAAAAAGGTTCAACTTACACTAGAAATTGAAAATAGGGTTTAAATAATAATGTGACACCTCGTTATATCGCGTCTGCCATAGGATACAATTAAATAAATGCGACATAGCAGAAAGCATTAAAAAATTAAGAAAGCTAACATACACGAAAATGTTTTGTGTTTGTCTCCAAAACGTTAGTTTATACACACTTAATAAATTTCGTAGCAAAATTAAGAAAGATATTATAATCTCGAAAATTACAGAAAAACAACCCTAAATGCAAAAAATAAATAAATCTGTAAATGGAGCAATTCCGAATAATAAAAAAATCCGGCATTAAAACACAAAGACGAATATATAGACAAGTGTTGCCAACAAGAAAATTAATTATTTTGGTGGGTTAGTACTTGATTTGATTTCAGCAGCAAGTGTCAATGGAAAAAAATCTATGACTTCACGCCATGCATGCAATACTATACACTGCAGCTAAGATTTGCCACTGCAATTCGAAAATTGTTGAGCAGAACAAATTCTGCACAAAAGAAACAATTTTGACCACGTGATTTGCAGAATTGCATTTTTTTCCCTGAAGTAGCGAAAAGTAGCGTCGGTTCTCGCTACAAATTACTGATTTTTTGTATCGCGCTACTCCCTACACTATTGTTCAAAATGTAGCATGTTACACTACAAACTACTGAAAAAAGAAGCGACTAGAGTAGTTTCGCTATTTATAGCGCACTACTTCCGACCCCTGAAATCTGCCATACATAAATTTTTCGCCCATTTCCTAGAAGTAATAATAACTTTAAACTGATTCAATACGTATCATAATTAAGAAGTTATGGGGTTTTTTCAGTTTTCACAAAAAGCCTCCCATTCCCTCCGGTTTTAGTATTGCCAACTGGCTGTGAAACTGCAAAAATTAAGTACTTTAAAAACTAAAATGTAAAAAAAATAAAGAATACATATTTTTTTTTTTTTTTTCATGTTTGCCATTGTTTGTCTTTAGCTGGGAAACATTTTAGGTAGATGGTTTTGGTATTATGTCCATTAACGAACTTGACCGAGATTTTATGTATCAGTTTGGAAGAAATTTGTGCAGAATTATTGAAGATATTGTGTCCATAAAAAGTGATATAGATAGATAAAGTTTTAAACTGGGGGTGGTTTTGGGTTCTAGGAGTCATGATTGGCATAGATCTGCAAAAAAATTTAAGAAATTCCAACATTGGGGAGAGTGTAATTAGGTAGTATTTCTTACGAAATCTACCTAAAATGTTTCCCAGCTAAAGACGAACAATAGCAAACATGAAAAAAAAAATGTATTCTTTATTTTTTTACTTATTCTACATTTTAGTTTTTAAAGTACTTAATTGTTGCAGTTTCACAGCCAGTTGGCATATTCTGGTGTTTTATTAACTCCATTTTGTTGAAACTTACATACAATTTTAACGATAAAAATTTGGCAATTTATCACCTGTGTCTAATGAAAAAATGCCTTAAAATTAATTTATAATTAAGTTCAAAATATATTAAAATGTATTGTCATCGGAACAAGCCTATGTACATATTTTTGTATATTTCAGGGGTGATTGGGGATTCATGGAAAAATAACCTGAAATATTAGCGAGAAAGCATTTCCATATGGAAAGAGAACATATAATTCATTACATGGAGGTCAAATTATGAAAAATATGAATTTTGTTTAAGCAGTCATATGAAATTGATATTTTAGTCTCATTTTATGAATTTAACTATCAGGAAAACTGGAATTTCGGCACTGAAAATGAAAAAAATATCTGAATTCAGGTATATCAGGAGATGTTTGTGGGTTATATTTCTAGCAAATCAGGGAATGAGCAAAAAATAAATTACTAAATTAGCTACTTTCTGACACATTTTTTAATTATTATTTTTTACTTTTCTCAAACACGTTAAATGAACAGGTGTTCTTATTCAGAAACAATGTAATCTAACTGTTTTTCTTTTCAATTTTTTGGTAAATACAGATATTTCAGAAAATGCTGTCAAAGTTGACGTGATGAACCTCTAACGTATCTAGGCTAAACTAAAATCTGTCAATGAAAAAAAAAAAAAAAATTATGTTTAACATAAATTTAATATCAAGTGACACGTTCATTCAGTTGAGATATGTAATATGCTCATAATAGTGTTTTAATTTTGTAATTTTTAGCTAAGTTAGCATTTCAAATGAAATTCTTAATGTGAAAAGCAAAAAAAAAAATAAAAAAGCTTTTAAAACTTGCCTCTCCCCCCCCCACTTCTTATACATCATTAAACAGCTGACTTTCTAATTCCATACAAGAAAACAATTACTTACAAATACTTTTAATAAAATTTTGCTCAAACAACAATACAATTAGGTTCATATGAGAATCAATCTTCAAAAGGAGAAAAGCAAACCTAATATTTAATGGAAAAAACTTTCAGTCATTAAATTTAAACATCGGCATTGCAAATGTAACTAAAACACAGTTAAAGCTGTTCTTAGTCGAAAGGAGCTACTTGCTGACACATTTCTGAATTCATTTTGGTTCGGAAACGCATGAAATTGGCAGGTGTTGTAGTTCAGAAAATATGTAATCGAATGATCATTTCCATTTGTTGGTGAAGGCAGATTTTTTTAGAAAATACTGTCGAAGTTGGTGATTTGAACCGAATTTCCAGATGCGATAAAAGAGAGACGTGACATCAATCGTTTATAACTCAAGAAGTAATTCATTTATCAAAAAAATATTAAAACGCCATTTGATTCCAAATCGCTTGAATAGTCAACTCTGCAAATGCCATGTTTTTGCATTTAAAAATGTGTTCGAAAGTTTCGTGTTGTTAAGCGATGAAAATATTGTTTTGAGAACCACTGTCAGGTGGTTCTCAAATGACCTGTTCAATAACGTGAAACTGACTCATTTGTAAACACAAAGGCACAAAATTGGCATGCCTGACTGACAAAGGAATTTAGAATCTAAACGAGTTTTCTTTTTGAATGAATATATTACTTATCGAGGTATAAGCTATTCGGCAGGGGTGGAAAATCGAAAATCCGTTTTTGTAGCAGGTTTGGAGCAGGTCAAATTGCAGTTTTGGAGCAGTAAATGCCAGTTTTGGAGCAGGTTAATTACAGTTTTGGAGCAGTAAATGCCAGTTTTGGAGCACGTCAATTACAATTTTGGAGTGGGTTAATTACATTTTGTAGCAGCTCCAAATTAAAAGCAAATATGCTTTGTTAATGAACTTTTCTTTAAAATAGTGCATAAATGCAATAAATGTATAAAATACAAGAAAAAAAATTATATACTTAGAGAGTTTCAAAATTTGTAGTAATATGACTATAACAGATGAATTGACTTTCCACATTCCAATAATACATAATAAATATACCATATTCTGACAACAAATATTTTACACCCTTTTAGAAATTAAAAAATAATTCGACTTATCTAACATTTAGGAAAAGATTTAAGAAAGGATTTAAATTAAAAACAGAATGTAACAAGTTACACATGTTTACTTACAATAGTTATTGTATATTTTTGGCAAATGACAAACATTTGATAGTAAATTTAAATAACCCAAGTGATACCTGTAACTGTGAGTAATCACTAGACTGCACAGTGGTTTTCTTTTAAAAAAGTAGTATAAGTCAATCAGACACATTTTAAAACCGTGGCCAAATGCATTGTGGACTTTGTGAAGAGTGCATGCTTCTATATCAACAGTATTAATGTTGATTTCATGCAACTTGTTTTTTACAATCTTCGTGACCAGTCCACTGCTAAAGAACGACAGCAACCAATCTTTTGGCTAATTGGCTAAAGCACACTTTATAATAATAACAAATCTTCTGATTTGGAGTCTCATAATACAGGAGTAGAAAATAAAAAATTTGTTTTGTATCAGAATAAATTGCAGTTCTGTATCAGAATTTAATGGTTTTGTAGTAGAACAAACTTATGTTTTAGAATTGAAATCAAATAGCATTTTCTATTTTTCTATAAAAACACAGATTATTTTTTATAATGTTATGAAAGTGGGCATTTTTAACTCAATTTTAGGACGCTACAGTTCTGTAAATGTCTTTATGCCTCAAAAATCACTTATAGCATAAGATGTGACATTTATCAAAAACTGCTATTCAATTTCAAATTACTTCAGTAGTCATGCCTTACCAATTTCATGCTTTTACATCTAAAAATAGTTTGTGGATGTGTCAGAAATTTCTGTATTGTTGAGGGGGAAAATATTTTGTTTGAGAACAGTCTTAATGCTGGATATCTTTTCAATAATGCTTATTTTTGATAGATGGTACATCAGCTGTGTTTTGGAGTAATCATCCTCTTTGGATTAAGATATGTTATATTATAAAAACTGAAATGTAAGACAATGATTATGTAGTATAATCCATTATTCAGTTAGAGATAATTCTTAAACTTAAATGATGCTGCATATCTTAGCTACATGCATCATAGCAGTGCATTGCCAAACCTATACAAAGTTAATGAAGTTTTTTTTTTTTTAAATTCTAATTTTTTAGATTAAGAAATTTCCATTTTTGGAGCAGATTGGAGCAGAATTTAAAAAAATTGCTATTTTTGGAGCAGAATGTAGCAGGAAATCAAAATTGGAGCAGTTCGGAGCAATTGGAGCAGATTTTCCACCCCTGTATTCGGGTAACAGGTTTTTCGAGCTTCTGGGACATTCGGATCAAAACGAGTTTAAACAATAATTAAATTAGTAATTATTGTTTTTAATCAAAGCCTTATTTCTGAAATGAAAATTACATTTTTACACAACTTGCAAAATAAAAGTTCCATACATAAACCTAAAATATTGAAACAAGTATCAATTACATCAATATTTTAAGAAAATTAAAACTAATCAGTGATGTATGTGAATCTGGATTTCTATTTTTTAATATGTATTTTTATTATATTTGCTTTTATGAAATAGATAAGCTTTTCCAATGTTGAAGAGATATTTTATTGCAAAGCTTTTATTGAAATCTTTCCATTGCATTAATGACAAATCATTTTGTATGAAGGAACTTCTGTGTGTGTCATAGACTTGAGTTTATTTCATCTCGATGGTGTGTATCAGTATCATTGCAACAATGGAGTTGTAATTATACACCAAACCACAACTGGCTGCAAAAATACAACAATGAAAAGTAGAAAATATTTTTTTTTTTTTTAAATACAATTTTATTTTTAAAACTAGATGGAAAAAATTACTATAACAATATCAGCAAAATAAGCTTCTTTATTAGTTAAGAAGGGGTGCATATGAAAGTCGTTCAAATATTTTATTTTAAAACACGGCTAGCACTAGGATTTTTCAAAATTTTAGGGAGGAATTTTAGGAATTTTTCCCCAAATTTTAGGAAAATTTTAGGGGCATTTGCGATGTTTTTAACATTGCAAGTATGTAATAACTTTATTTTTGTGCTAGTCAGGAACGTGTGGTACACTGCCAAAGAATATTCTCATCATTCCAATGAATTCAGCCCTTGTTCCATGTGCTTGTGGCGAATGAGGCAATTTAACTGGCAATAACTGGCTTCATATTACAAACCGTTTTGACAGCTTATGCTTACTGCAATTGTAATAATTAGAATTTTGAGTTTCTGGATTATTGAGCCTAACCAGAATGAATGCTCTCCTTCTCTCTCTTTTGGATGTTCTCGGTGAACCTAGAGAACAAGAGGCAGGAAGCAGGGGCGATGAGAAAAAAAATTCTGAAGCTCTCAGAAAAACTTCCGAAAGGTTTTTTTCACACTTCTTTGTCGAAATTTAAGTTTTTTCTGCGATATTTTGACGAACATGCATTTTTTCGCGTTTCTTTCATGAAATTCGCCTTATTTGCATGATTTATTGTCAAAATTCCATTTTTTTACGCGATCTTTTGACGGAATTCGGGGTGGTTTTTTTTTTTTGGCAATCTTTTGACGGAATTAGTGTTTTTTTTTTCATGATCTTTTGACGGAATTCGCTTTTTTCGTGACCTTTTGACGGAATACGTGCTTTTTCTGATCCTTTGACGAAATGAAGAGGTTTTTTTTGCAATCTTTGGACAAAATTTGCAATTCTTAGATGAAATTAGTGTTTTTTCCGCAATCTTTTGAAGAAATTTGTATTTTTGTGCGATCGTTTGACGAAATTCACCTTATATACACGATTGATTGACAAAATTTTGCAATTTTCAGCAAATTTGGCGGGTTTTTTTCTCACAATTTTTTGATGAAATTAGTGTTTTTTCCGTGATTTTTAGATGAAATTATCTTTTTCCCTTGATATTTGGATGAAATTGGGGTTTTTCATGATTTTTTTTTATCGAAATTCACATTTATTCTGCGATCTTTTTAAGAAATTCTAGTTTCCCCCCCCCCCCCCCCCCGAGATGTTTTTAAAAAATTTACAATCCTTTGAAGAAATTAGTGTTTGTCACGATCCTTAGATGAACCGAGTTTTCTTTCAGGATTGTTTGTCGAAATTAGCTGTTTTTCTCCCACGATATCCTTGGATGAAATTTAAGTTTTTTTCCCCCGATTCTTTATCGAAATTTGCTTTTTTCACGATCTTTTGGCGAAATTTGCGTTGTTTTAGCGATCTTTTGACGAAATTGGAGTTTTCGGTGAAATTTTGGCGATCTCGAATGTTTAGGAACAAGAAGAAAATGTTAGGAGGATTTTAGGAATTTTAGGGGATAAAATAATAATTAAGAAATTTAGGAATTTTAGGGGGAATGCGAGCCCTGTTAAAAGCTACCTCCCCCCCCCCCCTATAGTGAAACACAATACTATTTCCAGTGCAAACTCCAAACAAACAACCTATAAACATTCTTATCAACTGGATTGAAAAAGTCAATAAATAATAATCCCTATTAATTACTTTTTTCCCCTTTCTTACCCACAAAAGCTTTTATATAAATGACATCATTTGGGCAATTTTTTCAAAATATTTCCAGTTTATTAAAATAAATGCTTAGAAAATTGTGTTTTTCTCATTCGGTGTTAAGTGCCTTAGTAAAAATGTTTGAATCTATAAGGAATAATTTTTTGAAGAGCTAAATTTCTTCTTTAAATTAGTTTCCTAGTAGGGGACAATAGTATCTTTATTTAAATGTGATGAGATCAAATGTGTTTTTAATTTAAATTCCTTGGATGAAGGTGAAACTGAAAAAAACAATATTTTTTTTTTTTTTTTTTTTTTTACGTCAATGGAATTTATGTCAATGTTCAAGATGACAGACAATTTTTGGCTCTCTAAAATAAACTGATTCCTGAAGATCAAATGTGTGAAAAGTTTTATTTCTTCATATTTTCTTGAAAAACATAATTCATTCACAATACTGTTTTCATAATCTATTCAAATAACAGATAATAATTCGAACAGATAATTTCAATTTGAAAATGACAGAAAAAGAAATCTAATAATCCCTATCGTTTTCCCTTCCCCTCTTTTATCCACAAAAATGGAGTAATGTAGTTGCCATCATTACAGAAATGTCATTAAAATTAGAGGGAAAAATCATTTTTTACAATTTTTTGTTCACAATTTTGTGAAGATTTTTATTTTATTTTTTTGTGGAGGGCAGATTTTAGAGGGGAGGGGGGGTTATATTTTATATATTTTTTAGGGAAAATCTACCAAAATACAGAAGATTCTCACTCCTTTTTACTTCTAAATTAATGATAAAACTGGTTTTTAAATGATTTTTTTTAAATCCCAATTATAAGCCCCCCCCCCCTCCGCTCCCATATTCAACCCTTTTTGGTTTACAATCGGGATTTTATGGTATATATATTAATTCATAAAATAAACAGAAATTAAAAATATTAATTAAGCTTAACAATTTATTTCAAGATTTAATTATTTAGTGATGATTACTAGTTTTTCCACAGTATTGCAATTTTATCTCCCTCATTCCTTTATTTTCCTAAATTTTCTATCATAATTTCTTATATTTTGCAAACTAGTCAGAATGACTTAAAGCTGATTTCAATGAAAACACTGAAAACTTGACAGATTCTCACCTCTGTAGCCCAGGGAACACACTTATTTGGAGACTGGAATAAAAATTTATCAAACTGATTTTTCCAAGTAACATAGCAGCTCTGTCCTGTATTACTTACAGTAAGATTAGTATCAGATAAAAAAGAGTAATCTTGGGGAGTAGCCTTTAAAAAAGAAATCAGATTTTTCAAACCTGCAACTGAGAATTTAGTATCTGATTTTATATATATATATATTTTTTTTTTTTTAATAGCATGCTAGCATTGCTTTCTACAAAAATTTGTTAAACAACCAAAAAATAATACATTAATTTGAAGCACATAAACAAATTAAACACAACACAACAAATTTAAAAAAAAAAATTTATTTCAGCAAAATTACAAATATTACAAAATTGATTAAAAAAATTAAATACAACACATAAATTTAAAAAAAAATTACAAAATTCTGATTGATTATTATAAAAAGACGCAGATTTAAAAAAAAAAAAAAGAAAGAAAAAAAAAAAAGTTTGATACAGAAAGGGGGGGGGGAGTTGAAAAGTAATTTAGATGACTGAATTTTTATTTAATACTAGAAAGCAACAATAATTTTTTTTTAATTGAATAAGGGGCATGGGGGCAATGAATAATTTTAGAGGAAAGGGAGGAGAATTAAGATTGATTATTTACTGTTACTAGAAAGCAACAAATAGGCTATAAGATAAAAGTTATTTACTTGGGGAGCAAGGGGTAAGCAGAAATTTCACAGGTGGATTAAAGGGAAAGGGGGTGGGAGGAAAGTCATAAAATTTAAAAATAAAGTGAAAATCTGCAGAAGTACACTGGGTACCGATCAGATCACTGGGTTACCATTCAATTCACCGGGTACCAACATTCACTACTGCTAAGGAGACGTTAGACTAATGATTTGAATACAAAATATCAGCCAACTATTTGATTCAGTGACCAATCCATACAATAATCCCAATGTATCACGTGCACAGACTTGCCAAGTCCAAAAAATCAGGAGATGAAAACTTATTTTTAAATGTAATCATGTTTAGTAAAAGTGTTAAACAGGACTTCGTTATTATTGCCAATTAAAAAGAAGTTTTTCATTTTTACTCAAATAAGAAAAATATATGTAATTCTTGCATGTAAAATGGGATTCATATGATGTTTTAGGATACATTTAATTTAACTAAATACTGCGGGAGAGAGTTTTGTTTTCCCATGTAAAACCACAGTGAAAGTCTGCACATTTAAAACTGCAGTGCAGGTCTTAAGTATTAATGTGGCTACTTCACTCACGTGAAACACATGCTCGCTAATGATAATCCTATGGAAGAAAATTTTATAAATATCTCGTTTGCACTTCAATATTTAATTTTTTTTTTTTTCTCGCATTGGATAGTTGAAGCTGATCTCTACGCAGGCCATTTTTTATCTTTTCCATTTTGGAGGCAGTTTTTTTTAGCGAGGATAGCTTCATTTTCTAAACCAGTTCCGAAAGTGAAAGTATCCTTATTAAAAAAACCTGCCATCAAAATCAAAAAACGGTCTGCATAGAGATCAACTTCAGCTATCCAATTTAAAAAAAAAAAATCCATTTAAAAAATAGTGAAATACAACATTAGTAGTAGCCTCTTAATCAAAACAAATGATTGATAATCAAGAACATGTCCATATTAACATATTCGTAATTTAAATTTTATAATTTATGATGAATCTGAGTGTAATTTATCACTTAAAATATTACTGGACAATAATGTTAAAGAACAAGTTGTATACTGATATTGCAGTTTTCATCCCTGAATCACAGTAATTTCAGGCTAAAATAATATAATTTTAAAAAACATGTGATAAAAAAAATCATTTAAAAATACTGGAATACAAACAAGACATTAAAAAAAAAATTCTCTTATAGGATTAACATTAGCGAGTGGATGTTTTTATGCGGGTGAGGGGAAATATGTGAAAAATCAGGAGTGTGAGAAAACATGTGAAAAATCAGGGGACTTGGCAAATTTGTGTGCACCTGAAAAATAGTATTTTAAAATTTAAAATAATAGTATTTTAAAATGTCTAATAAAGTTTAAAAAAAATCTTAATAGGAAAAATATTTGAATCTTTTAAAATTCAGATACAAATAATAAACTGTAATTTCTATTAACCAACACTTTAGTAGACATCTTATCACAGTTTTTCTTCTTCTTGCTTGTTCAGCATTCTTATATTTGATTATCTCCCCCCGTTTAGGATAAGATGTCTACTATAGATATATATATATAAAAAATATTGAACACTGTAAAATTCAATTAATACTGTATTTCAGGGTTAGAAAATAGTGGTTGTTAGCTGCCAAATGCAACTATTGCATTTCCCAACAACAAAATGTTTGTAGTCAAATTTATGAAAAAATTGTAGGTGTCATTTGACACTTTACTTAAGGGTTTCTAATTTCTAACCCTGTAATATTTAAACTATTACAATACTATTACATTATTTAAACTATTAGAATAATAATACACTGGCATACAAAGTGAAATAAATTTTTAAAACATAATATAAAATTTTGATGATGAAGATGAATATTATAAAGATAACTATACAATATATACATTTATAACATACATATATAAAAAACAGGGTTCCCACCCTTCCTTGAAAATAAGGACATTTTAAGGACTTGTATCAAATAAAATGGGTCAAATTCTGCACATACCTGCATACTTGTCAATTTTAAAATTGTGCAATTTTACAGTATGAATAAAAACGTAACATTAAAAATATATGCAACAGAAAATGTAAATCACAAGTTATCTGAATGCTTACGGCCATCAACGTTTTAATAGACCTCAATTGTAAATTTTGTCTCAAAAGGTTGTGAAAACTATTTGCTGTTGTTTATTAATCTTTGGGAATTGTGATTTCCTTAACTATGCTTTTTTTTCCCCCTCTTCATTTGTTCTTCTTTCTCCCTTTTCCCCTTCCATTTCTTCAGTTTTTCCTCTTCTTGCTCGTTCAGCATTCTCATATTCGATTATCTCCCCCCGTTGGATGATAATGTAGAACGAGCAAGAAGAGGAAAAACTGAAGAAAAGAAAGGGGAAAAGGGAGAAAGAAGAACAAATAAATGGGGGAAGAAGGAAGAATAAAGAGAGAGAAAATGTAGGATAAACAAATAAAGGAGAAAAAAGTGTAGTAAAGGAAATCTCTGAACCCCCAAAAATCTAATATAGACTGGGCACTAAAAGAAGTTGAGTGCACAAAATATGACAACCACATTTTCTCAATTCATATTAGCTCAGAAGACCCAGAGATTAATATTCTGGATGGTGCCGGTACATTTTATGGTCCAATTACCCCCTCCCCCCCCAAGTATTGGTTGCATGCTGTGATGAAATTGATGAAAAAATTGTAGGTGTCATTTGACACTTTACTTAAGGGTTTCTAATTTCTAACCCTGTAATATTTAAACTATTACAATACTATTACATTATTTAAACTATTAGAATAATAATACACTGGCATACAAAGTGAAATAAATTTTTAAAACATAATATAAAATTTTGATGATGAAGATGAATATTATAAAGATAACTATACAATATATACATTTATAACATACATATATAAAAAACAGGGTTCCCACCCTGTTTATATATATTTGACCGCTGTTTTCAAATTATCCCCCCCCCCCCCCTCCCAGGTATTGGTTGCATGCTGTGGAGCGTTTTATTATTTATTTTAAATGATAGTTTAGTTAATTTAATTAGTGAATTTAATAGAAATAAGTAATTATAGGTTATTACATCAAATTACAACAAAATGAAAAGTTTTTAGAAAGAGTTAAGAAAAGAATATTTTTTATTCTAAACTAGTAAATCAGCAGATCAGGGGCCTCAATGTCAGCTCTGTATATCAATGGTTTTTAATCTCACTTTGCACAACTTAAACAAATTTAAATTGGGGATTGTAGAATATTAATTTGATATATATCACATTAAACACGATTTTTTGCAATGTTATTCTGATAAACTGGTTATTCTTGTAACTTTTTCAAAGATACATTTCTCTACATTTTCTATTGATTGTTGTATATCATAATTGCTGTATAACTTAGACCTTCGATTTCTTAATAAAATCTGATGCAAGAATATATAACTGAGTTTATATAACTGATAATATAATATATAACCGATAAGTTTATATAACTGAATTTAGTATAATTTAAAAATGTTTTTACAATTTTTGTATCTGAAAATAGTTTTGGTGGTCATATACTATATTATTTAAATGCAAGATCTTACAATACATTCTAATCTACTCAATAGCAATAACATACTAAAAATACCTAAAAATCTTATAAATAATAAGCAGTTTATCAGAATATTATTGCTTAAAACCGTTTTTATTGTGACTCTTCTAATTTCTGGAAGCTTTGAAAAATCTTATATGCTTTTATATATATATATATATATATATAATTTAAATCGTGGACTGTAGAATATTAAATATCCTGCAAAGTGATACTAAAAAACAATGACATGCAGAGGTGATGTTGGGGCTTCCGATCTGCAAATTTACCAGTAAATAATTAAAATATTTATTTAACTTTACCTTTGTGTTATGTAATGTAATAACTAATAATTACTAATTTTCATTAAAATAATTAATAACTGTCATTTAAAATATATATTAAAAGACTCCACACAGCACACACTCAATACCTGAGATGGGGGGGGGGGGTTATAAAAAAATTAATAAAATGGACTGGCACAATTCAGAATATTAATTTCTGGCCTCTTCTGAGCTTATATCAATATAGAAAATACTACATAATACAGTTGTCATATCTTGCACACTCAAATCCTTCTAGCACCCGGTCTATATTAGATCTTTGGGGATTGAGATATTTCCTTTATTTCCCTTTATTTGTTTATCTAACATTTTTTCTCCGTTATTTCTTTCTTCCTCCCTTTTCCCTCTTATCTTTCTTCAGTCAGTGTGTCTATTCAGCAACGAATTATCCTGACATTTCCAGGTCTTCCATACCAATAAAAAGTCCAGGTATTGAGATTTCATGATTCCATACTGATTAAGACACAAATTTTCTTGAAAGTTCAAAATTTTCTAACTTTTTCTCAGAATTTTCAAATCTTCTAAAATTGCATTATAAAAGTCTATAAATTTCCTTTTTTCCAATCTCCTCAAATTCTTAAAAACCTATAAAATAATAAAAAGATTACTTTCAAAGACCAATATAAAGATCCATAATTTATGTAAAATATATATTAACATTTAAAAGAACACAACCAATGTAGTCACCATTAAAAGATTTCTACATTTTTCCAACATTTCTATATGATTTTCCCTACATTTACTTGAAATAGCTTGATGACAACATATCCATTTAGACTTAATTTTACAACACAAATAAAAGCTATTTATAAGGTATCCTATAATACATACTCACATTACCGATAGCTGTAAATAGTATACACTGCTTTGCTGAAACTTCTTTTTCAGGATTATCTCTGGGGGGATGTTTTTTTCGCATGCATTTTAACATTTTTTAATTCATTTTTGTTTGGAAAAGCATGAAATTGGCAGGTGTTTTTATTCAGAAACTTTGTAATTGAAGGAACTTTTCCTTTTTTTAATAAAGGCTGCAGATCTGTCAGAAAACACTCTCAAAGTCGACATTTTGAATCTAATTTCCGTCGCGGCACTGTGAGCAAGGAGAAAAATGTGTTGTCACATGACATGGAATCGCTTATACCGATAAGTAATTTATTTATCAAAAAATGGAAACTCATTTCAATTCCAAATCGCCTCCATAGTCAGACCTGCCAATTTTATGCCTTTGCGTTTAAAAGTGAGTCTTAAATTGTGTCAGAAAGTTTCGCATTGTTGAGCAGGTTATTTGAGAACCACCTTAAAGTATTTTATAAATTAGAAAAAAATACATAGCATAACAAATTTTTAAAATACATAGCATAACACAAGAGATTTTCTAGCATAGAATTTCCCTAGTGTAGTTTGGAATTTCTGTATGGTTATAAAATAAATTCACATACTATTTTTATATTTCTATCTTTATAATTTTTAAGCTGAAAATTATTCATTGATCAAGTTATAAACGAAAACCTATAAAATGAATGTTTAAATATAAAACAAGAGTATTATATTCTTCTTGATAAGATAAAATTAACTGAAAATTTAGGGATTTGTGACATTTTTTGAAGTAATGAATACAACATACACACATACATAAACAAGCTTTAATCTAAGGACCTTTTTTTCTCTTTTAATTCCTTATAAGCTAATCTCGACAACAAATTAATGTAACTTTGAAAAAGTTCTAATTAACTTTCTTAAACAGTCATGTTTTAAAAAACAGTTGCTGATAGGGTCAGTTGGGGGGTAATTATGAACATGGGACAGTTCTGAATAAGCACCATAATCCACGTTTGAGAGTGGCTGATAGTGCAGTGAAGTAGAAATCAAAGGTTTACATCCCTGTTGACAGGATGAGTGTTCTTGTCAATTTTGTTTCACTGTTGATACCCTTGCTCGTGCTTTTCAAAATTCCTTAACAGTGATAAACAGTTTTGTACTGCATATGGATATTCTTTTCTATTAAATAAAATCTAGGTAAGTCATTGTTTTTCATCAATGTTGGTTAAGTAATACCTGCCAACCTATGACAATTCCAAAGCATAAAACAATGTGAAGATTAAAAACAGTTTAAAAAATTACATGTTAATAAAATTTTAATCAAATTATTACCTTTGGATAAATAGTACTGTAAAGGCTAGAGCAAATGAGTCAGGTTTTTAATTTTAATAAAATAAGTTTAGCATAAATGCGGACTTCATATTGTAGGTGTTGATCATCGTAAGACTCCTATAAGGGAAGCTGACGCATATCCATCTTGTTCCCAAAATAAACGCCATATTGCAACCCAGCTCAGCATTAAGAAACCGCCCAAGCAGGTGTTTGTTGTCCCTGTCACGGTCACTTGCCGTCCACTACAACAGTAAGCTAACCGGTTTTAGCTTGGGCTTTTGATCCATTGGGTTATTAAATGGTGGTATGATTCAGCCTGCAGTATAGGAGCTCTAGATCGGAGGATTGAAACAGTAAAACTCTCAGTGTAACTTTATACCAAGCTGTTGAAAGACTGGTCAATAAAAATCTTATCAATAGAATTTTTTTTTCGATCAATCAACAAAATTCATTTTTTTTTTTTTGTCCGTGGTAAATTGACAAAAACCCATGAGGATTTTTTCTTTTTTTTTCATGGACAAGCAAAAAATAACCTAATTCTAACAACAAATTGAAGAAAATTGTGACGTTCGTCAATGTTATGCATTTGTAAAAGAGATTACATCCATACACATGAATTTTGTTTTAAATTTTGCATCAATCTCAGAAATGGTCAAAAGCAAGATAAAACCAAAAATCTGTTTCTACGAAAAAGTAACGTGTCTGATTTACCTCTATAGGAAATAGTAAAATCACTTCAACAATTAACGCAATATATAAATTTCTTGCCTTTGCTATATACTTTTATACAAAATGTCCTCAAATAACTAATAATAAGTAGTGTACTAAGATTTAATGTGGGATCCACCATTTGTAAACCAATTATGCAAGATGCATCTGTTGTCACAGGGAAACCAGGAGCTTGCCAGTTAATATAAGTTTAGCCTTCAAAATTATGACGTTAAAATGTGTTAAAACCTATCAAAAATGACACGTTATAATTTCTCTCTGAATCAAATGATAATCTTATCCCAGGGTACTTGTTTATCAAACAATTGCTGAAAATATCACATTTTCAAGAGATTTTCTTACGTTATTGTTAAAGACTATGATAAAACTCAAATTTAAGAGATTTAAAAAAAAAAAAAATCTGAGGAAATAAAGATAATATAGAATAGTCGAAATAGTAAGAAAAGTGTAAAAGGCAACGTAAGCGTAAACATAAAAGGCTCAAAATTATAAATTTTTCAGACTAAAGCTTAAAACTTGGCAGATTACAATAACAGAATATCAATAAGTTTTTGATCCAACAAATTTTCAAGGACCTTCAGAACTATGTTCATAATAATCCCATTTTTATGATATAGAGTAGTTAAGAAACAGTTTTTTCAAAGTGTTTTGTTCCATATTAGGTCACATTAAACCTATGAAGTCGATCTAAATTTCAGAATATATCTAATCTAAATTATGTCGAAATTAAATTAGCAATCATTATAACAGGCAACCCTTAGTTCTTTTAAATAGATTTTCACTTAAAAATATAAAGGTCCTAAACATTATGTTTGTTTAGAAAGATTTTAGTTTTAAAATATAAATTTAAAAAAAACAAATGCCCAGTGTATGCTACTGAAAGCAGTCCCCTCTCACTAACTCCAGGTTCGTTAGAATATTTATGAGGGCAAACACTGCCGAAGGTACTGGGACTCCCCAACATTAGGTTCATGTGGAATGACTTTCATTTAAAATATAAAATTATTTAACACTGATTTCAGATAAGGCTATTATCACAGGCTGGGCAACACAGAGTCTGTCAGCTAGTTGTAGAATAGTGTGTGTATGAACTAGTTCAACAAATGTTGTGTATGAATGATAATTTTCGTAGTGTGTAATCCTGACACAAAAATAGATGTTCACAATTACAGCATAGTCTCTGGGGGGTACTTGCAAACAAACTACATCCCCACAGCAACATTACCCATTTTAATTGAGGTATAGGAGTGAAACAATAGCTTTATGGCAGTTTTACAAGGATCCTTAAAGCCGTGAGCAGTTGAAACAAGTAAAACTGGTACAAAATTATCCCAATGGACCCTATTGGGTAATGTGTGGCCCAGACTAGAAAAACCCTGAACAGGTTTCCTGTTTTCGGAGGTTCCAAATCTTGTAGGTAGGGAAGTTCATCTGTAAGACTGGAAGGACAAAAGACTGCAATAATTTTTGGAATGACCAATTGAACAAGAGAAAATTGGCAAAAAAGAAAATACCAGACTTCCCTAAGACGACTAACAAGTTACCCTGGCAACAGGAATGAGCCGGGACCGATTTCAGAGTTTTTCTTATCTTAGCCACACAGTAGATATACTAAAAATATTGAATTTATAGTACCACAATTAATTTCAATATGTTCATATAAATGTAGTTATATTTCTAAATATTAAAAAATATATATCTTACGTGATACGTTATAAAAAAATGCCATTTTGGCATCCTCTATTGGCATTGCGACTGCTGATGGTGGAACCTGAAATAAAAAAGTTAAATTATATATAGTAAAGTTTTTTTATATTTGCTTGTCTTCTAACATTTGTATCTATGAACATTTTTACATTTCAACTGTGACAGCATTCCTCAGCTGTCAGAATAGGTGGCATAAAAATGTAACACATATTTAACAAAGTGCCTACAAAACAAATTTAATATTTCATACAGAAAATTGCAGAAATTTAAAAAGAGGGAATGTGAAATTGTAGCAAGAATGTGTGCATGAAACAATTACAAAGGCTTTATATATTTTACTGATGAAGAGATTTCATAATTTTAATATTAAAGATAAGGTTATTAAATAAAATCTAACAGAATATGTAGCTGCATTATTAGATTTTATATTACTTTTGTCCATAGTATGGTTTTTCTGCATTGCATTTGAAGGAATTTCTCGATCTTGAAACCGACAAGAGTAGAGAGATTTCAGTGGCGCCATGTAGCGAGAAATATAGTAACACTTTTCTGAATTATTTAAATTTAAAAAACATTTTCCCCAGACCTTTCCATGACTTTTTAGGAAATATTTGTAAATTCCCTGACTTTTCCTATATATTTTTTAATTTCCATGAATTTCCCTGACTTTCCATGTAGCTGGGAACCCTGTAATTCTGTTATGCAGCAAACATGAATATTTAAGCTATTTAATAAACAAACACTATTTTTTTTTTCCTTTAATGAAAAGAGTGAAAAAATACCTGAAATTTTAGTGAGAAAATATTTACTTATGGAGAGAGGGGGAAGGAACATAATTTATTACATGGAGATCAAATTATGAAAAATATGAATTTGAATTGTGTTTAGCAATCATATGAAATTGATATGTCTTATTTTATGAATTTAACTATTAGAAAAACCAGAATTTCTGTACTGAAAATGAAAAAAATACCTGAATTCAGGTATATACAGGGTTCATGCAGAGTTTGCTAAATGAAAAATAAGGACTCTGTAAGGACTTCATTAAAAGAAAAATAAGGACTTTCTAAAGTTTATAAAAAAAAAAGTATATATGCTTACATTAAAATTTAATCACAAGGTTGAAAAACTTTACATAATAAAACATAATTACCCTATCTATTTTTTTTTTTTTTTAATGAGTTACAAAATGAAAATAAATACAAAAAATATATAAAACATTTTATTAGTTGGCTATAAATTGTGTTTTAGCATCAATTTCTTTGGACAGGGAGGAAATTCTCATTTTTTTTCTTTAGCAGATTTCCTACAATTGTTTGATTTGATAAATAATTCAACGTCTTTAGTTGTTTTAGCTTCATCAGCTAATTCATTGGCCATACTTTCCAACTGCAATACCTCCTTTTCAAGACACCATATTTTTTGCTTTATAAAACTAATTTTAGCTGTACTTGGCGGATTATGAATGTTTGGAGATTTTTTTTTTAATATTTCACGGACTTGAGTTAAAGATTCAGTTTACGTTAAAAAATAAAGACTTTCAATAAAAAATTACTTAAAGATCCTTATCAAGGACTATCAAAATGTAAGGAGTTTTTAAGGACTTTTAAGGTGCGTATATGAACCCTGATATAACCTGAACAATCACCCCTGCAGTAAGAATCAACAAGATCAGCAATTTATCTATCATGATAAAAATAGTCCATAAGAATAAACATATTTTCAATAATTAAAATTCCTGACCTTTTGTAGCTGTCAACAATAGAAATTATGCTGTTTCTATTTGTGTTTTATGAACAAGCAAGGTGAAACGGCATAATGCAGCAAACAAAATTCCTAATAAGGCTGCCCTTAACCCATTCGGGATGAACAACCGGTATGCATGCCGGCGTTGTTTGTACTTTCATCCTGCGCCACCGGAATATGTGCAGAGGCTTGTGGTTTTCAGATACCGAGAGACAAATTTGTGACTTTATGAATTTGTGACTTTTGAGACGTTTTTATTTTTTATAATAATCATATTTGAATACGTATCATGGTAGAATACATTTCTTGTTAACTAGGAAAACAAATGGAATCAATATTTTTTTAATCCATCATAATTTACTTTGTCAAACAATTATTGCAATGAAATAAAATTGAGTTTTCTTCACCACTTAATGTTTCTGAAACACGACTCATTTCTACATGACTTTTTAATGTGTCTAATAAATCTTTCAGTTTTTGCTTATCAGAAAATTTTCTAGAGCTCTATGAAGGAGGAATATCTGGGTCAGCTGATCAAGTGTAAAAATATGATGTATACTTTACCCTTGCACCTGACTAAGACTCCCAGTTTATGTGTGCTTTTTATTTATTAGTTTTTTTTTTTTTTACTTTTATCTCAATTGGAAATAATTTATTTGTACGTCAGCGTCATTTTTTTTTTTTTTCGGATTTTCGTTCTTTGACAAGGAAAGAGAGACTATTTTATAATTTTATTTTGTTGCAGCAAATCATATTATGCAGTAAAGAAAAAAATATATACAGATTGTGGTTGCTAAAAGCCTCAGAATATTTACGGTTCAGTAAAGTTAAGGACATAAACTTCTGCCCTCTTCTTTGGTTCTTATTTTGATTTTTTATGTCAATAATTGTTCATAATGTTTCAAATGAATTGGTTCTAAATTATATGATCTATATTTTCGTATAAATCAGCCAACATCACAAATCTTCTTTTTAAGCAAATATAACATTTTTTTGATGATGTATTTAATCATTTCATATTAATTATCCCTTAACTTGTAAAATTCTCATTTTACAAGTATATTTTAAAAACTTTCCTTTTTTTAAAAAAGGATCAGTCTCTTCATCTATTTTATAGTTAATAAGTATCATTCTTTTAACACTTACCAAATTTTTAGCCGTTAATAAGATAAATTTTTTAAAAAAAAATCAGTTTCTCACACTAAAAATCATTAACAATGAAACTGTATTCTTTTATTTCTTTTAACAAATAAATAACAAGATACTTTTGACCATTTTTTAAGCCTAATCTAAACAATCACTTATTAATGCTCACAAGTGATTATTTAACTAACTTCGCTCTGTTTATAATACAGTCACCATGAATTCATATTGCTGTCTGTGTTTGCGTTATATGACATATATTTATAATTGTATAATTTATTAGTTAATATGGATTACCCAACATAATCTAAAAGATAATAAATAAAACATCTCAATAATTCTAATAGAATAGAAAAACAGGATCTCACTTTTCCTTCATTCTGATCAAAATAGCATTAAAATGATTTCAAACTGAATAAGCAACTTTCAAGAAGGAAAAAAAAATTATTTGTGAATAAATAAAATTTCCAGTTTCAGAAATAATAAACCCGTCTCATCTCTACTGGCAAAGACTCTCCCATGACATAACTTTAGAAGGAAAAAACAAGGAGTAATATCAGGAGAGCGTGGAGACCATGATGCTACCAAGAGTTTTTGTTTTTTTGTTTTTTTGTTATTTTGTTTTTTAAACTTAGTATGTATAACAATCTTTTTCATAGTGAAAATTTTAATAATTGCATCAGCTAACCAAGTGCCATCTTTTTTAACTTCTCTAAGGGTAACATGAGATTCTGCTAGACCCCATACAACTATAAAAGGGTGCATGAAGCCCCGATTCACTTTATTTTCAAACATAATCACAGTTAATTTAAATGCTACAAAAAGTATTACCAGTAGCCTAATACAATTAAAATAAATTTTATGTTGTTTACAAGAGTGTGTTTACTGAATATATTAAACAAAATTTAAATATAATTTTAAACAAGGAAAAGAGATTGTATTACTACAACATAAATTTTAAATAGATAAGATTTTTTAAAAAATTCAAAATAACTTACTTGATACATAGGCATAAAAAACACCGTCCCCGGTGTACCGTGTATACTGGGATACACCACTGGGACAGTTGCTGGGACTGGAGGTGACTGGAAAACAAAGAAACTGTCAGATAGAATATTCTTTAAAAGCATTTTCTTAGTTAAGTGTTATTTTCTATATTCCAATTTTAATAAATTAGTTTAATGAATCAAATTAACACATCTGAGATTTTCTAAACATAAAAAATTCACTCATAAACCATGGAGGTAATTATTCACGATGTAGCCTGATGTAAAAAAGAATGCAAATAAAATTGGCAGAGAAGAGTGCCGTGCATGACGTCAAATGGTCATGCTTTTTTCTCGATCGCGCAGGAATGACAAAGGTATAAACTGATTCAATATGGCTATCTGGGGAAGCTGAAAAAAAACAACGGCCGCATAATAACTTTTTTTTTTTTTTTAAATTTTAATAAAAAATCAAATAAAAATTAATAAAAAATTAATAAAATAAGATTATGCCTTTAGATTTTTTATAGTGATAAGATGAAAAGCAGAGTTAGATTTTTTGCTGGCATTTGCAGAGTAATTCAAACAAAATTATGTGCGTTTATCTTTTTTCTGAAGGCCTCGGAAATGACCGTCTAGATTGGCGAAGTACGGCTAGTTTACAAATAAAACTAGTATGCACACTGCCCAACACAAAACTTTCTATATACAGGGTTCATCAGTTTCTCTGGTTTAAAAAAATCAAATTCTGGCTTAAAAAAAATGCAAGGGGCTACTGGTAGAAACAGGGCATATTTTTAACAGCAGTTTTGATTTTCTGTGACACTTTTTAGATTCTTAAAGCACTTTAGATTTTTAAAGGCACTTTTAATATATAAGTCTTTGAATATTTAGTATGCAAGCAATTTTTTCTAATACCAACACTTTTTAAGACACCATTCTTTGAGGTTCAAGAAGGATGCTATTTTTTTGATGAAAATTTTCAAATTATTTTTAAAGCCAAAGGGCATTGTCTAATGTCTAAGTCACACCTTACTAAAACTGTCTGGGAAAAGATTCATACTCATTTTCCAGTAAAAAATTAAGCATCTTACCGAAATTTCAAGAACCTTTCCAGAAATTTTGGGAGATTGAAATTAATACTATATTAATTTCATTTTTCAACACTGAGTAATTATTATTAATTCCCCATTTTCCAACAAAAAACCAAACTTTCCACCATTTATAACATAGGACCTTCTTCCAGACTCCCATTCAATTCTTTTAAGTCTATTAATCTGAAATTAGAGTTATCAAAATATTTACTACATAAAAAACTGCTTAGCTTACTAAAGAATGTACAGTAGAACTTTGATTAACCGAGCTTCGATTAATCGAGGTTCTGTTAACCGAGCCGATAACAAAGTTTTTTTTTTTTTGTGAATGCAGGGCTGCCACTGCCTAATGCCACTGAAAATAGTAGCTTTAGTAGCCTACAAAGAAAGAAATAGTAGCCAAAATAGTAGCATTTGTACAAAAATAGTAGCCAAAATAGTCGCATACTTACCTAAAAAAAGGACAATATTAAAAAGTTTCCATAATAACTGAAGGGTCTTTATGAATGTCCACATCTTATTTCAGTGTTTATGTTTCTGCCCAAGTCACTTTTTATACTTTTATTATAAAAAAAATACACATTTCTATAAAAATGAATATGATATGAATGAAAAAATGCTACGAATTGTGTAAACAGTTCTGAACTCTCCTTAATAAATATAGACGCCAACATTGTAAAAACTACATCAGGAGTAAAATAGTTACATTTCAGGAGTTTTGGACATCCATCAGGAGTAAAATTTAAGCAATTCAGGAGTCGTTTCAGGAGTCATACGAGTGTTTTGAAGATATACTTTTTTAATAGTTCGGCGTCATTTCGAAGATCAATAATGATAAATAAACTAATTTTGCAAAATTTTTGTGAAAATGAACTTGGTAAACAAAATAAAGAATAAAATAAGAGTCCTCAGCTTTGAAAGATAAACTAGGAATCTGTGAAGGAAAATTGATTCCACGGGGTTTTGAAGTTTTTTCTGAATATATGAAAAAAAAAAATATTCTGAAAAAAAATTCGCCGTTTTTTTAAGATCTTTTGACCAAATTTGCCGTTTTTTCGAAATCCATTGACGAAATTTACCGTTTTTTCGATATCCTTCGACGAAATTTACCGTTTTTCGATATCCTTCGACGAAATTTGCCGTTTTTTGGCGATCTTTAAACAAAATTTGCCGTTTTTTCGAGATCCTTCGACGAAATTTACCATTTTTTCGAGATCCTTCGACGAAATTTACCGTTTTTTCGAGATCCTTCGACAAAATTTACCGTTTTTTCGAGATCCTTCGACAAAATTTGCCGTTTTTGGCGATCTTTAAACAAAATTTGCCGTTTTTTCGAGATCCTTCAGCGAAATTTACCATTTTTTCGCGATCCTTCGACAAAATTTACCGTTTTTTCGAGATCCTTCGACAAAATTTGCCGTTTTTGGCGATCTTTCGACGAAATTTGCCGTTTTTTCGCGATCCTTCGACAAAATTAGCCGTTTTTTCGCAATCCGATGACGAAATTTGCCGTTTCTTCGACGAAATTGGACGCTTTTCCGTTATCCTTCGACGAAATTACAGTTTTTTCCACGATCCTTTGACGAAGTTGGCGTTTTCTCCGTGGCCCTTCAGCGGAATTCGCATTTTTCCGTGATTTCGCCGAAAAACGCGGAAAAATTCGCCGAATTTCCGCCGAAAATGCAGTTTTTTTACGGCCTTTTGACGAAATTCACGTGTTTTCACGGTCCTTTGACTAAATTTGCGTTTTTTTCACAATCTGTCAACGAAATTAGCCATTTTCCGCGATCTTTTAATGAATTAATTTCGAGTTTTTTTCACGATCATTCAACAAAATTCCCCGTTTTTTTACGATTCTTTGACGAAGTTTGCCGTTTTTCGTGATCCTTCGACAAAATTTGCCGTTTTTGGCGATCTTTCGACGAAATTTGCCGTTTTTTCGCGATCCTTCGACAAAATTAGCCGTTTTTTCGCAATCCGATGACGAAATTTGCCGTTTCTTCGACGAAATTGGACGTTTTTCCGTTATCCTTCGACGAAATTACAGTTTTTTCCACGATCCTTTGACGAAGTTGGCGTTTTCTCCGTGGCCCTTCAGCGAAATTCGCATTTTTCCGTGATTTCGCCGAAAAACGCGGAAAAATTCGCCGAATTTCCGCCGAAAATGCAGTTTTTTTACGGCCTTTTGACGAAATTCACGTGTTTTCACGGTCCTTTGACTAAATTTGCATTTTTTTCGCAATCTGTCAACGAAATTAGCCATTTTCCGCGATCTTTTAATGAATTAATTTCGAGTTTTTTTCACGATCATTCAACGAAATTCCCCGTTTTTTTACGATTCTTTGACGAAGTTTGCCGTTTTTCGTGATCCTTCGACAGAATTCGCCATTTTTTAACGATCCTTTGACGAAGTTTGCCGTTTTTCGCAATCCTTCGACGAAGTTTGCCGTTTTTTTCGCGATCCTACGGCGAAATTTGCCGTTTTTTCGGATTATTCGACAAAATGATTTTGCGATTCTTCGAAGAATTTACGCGTGTAAAAATTGCACGTCGCATGGGACGCGTAAGAACTATTTTTTTGCGTCCCAATTCCAATTTTTCGCGTAATTTACGCGCTATAGCGCATCCGCGGCATCGCTGTAAAAGACGCAATTGCTGTATTTTCAACGTTATTTCCGTACTACCGTATTTTACCACGCATTTCCGGAGTTGTTGGCATCTATGTATACTAGACACCAAGCTTTTCTGGGCTCCAAAACCACCTACCACCAAACGTGATTTCCACCTACTAAGCCAAACTAGTTTTTCTCCGACCAAAATCTGCTTGGAATTTCCGTATTCCTGCCGAAACTTGAACATTCCCTGGAATTCAGAAACGATCCCATCAGCACAGTACCTGCCTCCCCTAATTTGCAAATAGAAGCAACCGCTTGCGTACGTACGGAAGGAGGAAACAGCGAGGCAGGTGACCGAGTGCGTTTGGGAAGATGACTTTACAGGCGCTTTGAGGGAGAAAAAAAAGATCGATTCTTCACTAAAAATAGTCGCTGGAACCTGAAAAAAGTCGCCTTTTTTTGCGTTTTAGTTGAAATAGTCGCTTTTTAATGGTTTTTGGATTATAATAGTCGCCATAGTCGCCTGATGCTGAAAATAGTCGCTTTTAGTCGCATTTTAGTCGCAAATGGCAGCCCTGTGAATGAGCCTTGAAAAATACCACATGTTTTAGTTCACTGTCCATGCTACAGGCTACATAATTATTCAAAAGAGAAGAGAGGATGAATCCCAGCAAAGGGTAAACCCACCGACAGACTGAGAACTATTTGAGATTATTAATCGCATTAAAAGGAGTGAAGTAGTTTTGGAAGAGGACATTTCCGAATGGCTGGACATTGAAAACCAACATCCAAGTTTTCAAATCCTTAATGATGAAGAAATTATACAAGCCGTTAATTCCTATTGGACATTAATGATGCTGACAATGAGGACCAGGACTTTGAGGATTCAAGAACTATAAGTCATACTGAAGGTGTTCAAGCACTAACAACTGCCCTAAAATATTTGGAGCAAAGAAGCGATGTCTTCTGCTGCTCAAAAATTGGCGTAATTGGACAGCCACTGATAGAAAATCTGGACTTAATTTAGAATAGTTAAAAAAATTTCAATTTGCTTTTTAAAATTTACTATTTTTAGTTGATTTCCTTTTTAAATTTGTTGAGCTGTGAAACATAACTTCATATATGTTTATTTTTATTATTCAAAAAACGTTTTACTGTATTTTATTCTAAGAGATGTTAAATTCGCGAGCACGGTTAGTTTTTATGCACAATTTCTATTAACCGAGATTTCCGATATCCGAGGTACTAGCGGTCCCAATTAGCTCGGATAATCGAGGTTGCACTGTATTTAAAAAAACCAAGGTATGCAATTTTTTTTTTTTTTTTTTTTTTAGATTTATTTTTAAATTTATTATTTTGGAAAGGTTTTTTTTTTTTTTTTTTTTTTTTTTTTTTTTACATTAAACATATGAATTTAGCAAGAACACTTGGTGATTTTTTAATTGTTAAACGCAAGTACCATATGAAAACTAATAAATATAAAAGAAATTAATTTTTAAATTGCATTAAAATATTTGAAAAAAGTTTTTTTTTTTCTTCTTCTTTTTGCAGTAGATAGTATTTGTCAGCATATAAGATCAGTCCTATTTTTTTTTTAATAATTTCTTTAAATGTTTAAATGTAAGATCTAAAATCTTTTGAAATAAATTTTTCATAAAAATATGCATATATACACATTGGTTAATACAATTTATTTTAAATATGACATAAATGTTCAAGGTTTTTCTCAAAAGATTAAAGTTAAAAATATAACAATTGATAGCAGTTTAGAATCACCTCCATTTTCATTTCTAATTTTATTAACACCTGATATTGAAAGTCAATGGAAAAAGTTAATTTGGAACTGCCTTTGTGACTTTTAGTAAGTAGAAATATTGAAATAAAAAATAGGAACAAATACTTTAGAAGATATGAAAAATTTATTATAATTTTTTCAAAAGACTTAAGGTCTTAGAATTCAAGGCTTTGTTTAAAAACTCAATGTTCATGCTTTTTCAATCCTCTGTTTTTTTTCTAAGTTTTGAATGCATTAAACCATAAGTAGAAAATTGTCTTTTCTACAGAGTTGCTTTATTGCTTTTTCATCTAACATTTCACAAAAACTTCTGAAATGGACTCTCCACTATTCCACAGGAGACATTTGGGATACAGTATTTTGCTCAAAAAGAAAATTGTAAAAAGGATCTGCTATAGAGCTAGGAATCTCATGATTTAAGCTATAAAAAACTACTAGCGAATTTATTCTTATCAAAATCAAACTTTTTTTTTTTCCAATCTCAGTCAAATCATGCATACTCTCTTGACATTAGCTGCAATATCTGTGACAAGGATACCAATAAAACAGTTACATTCAGCTTTACACCTTAATATTACTTCATGAGCAATTTTTATAAGGTATTAGCTAACCCGCCCGGTGTTGCACGGGCCCAAGATAATTACAATCTCAGAGAAAAGCATTAACCCCTCCCTCCCCATACCCTCAAATATAATGAATAATTTGTTCAAGAGAACCACCGTCACCTACATTAACGTGATCATTAAAAAAAGAATTACATTTTTCTGATAATTAGAACATAACGAAGACGCTACACTAAAATAGCCGGCAAATGACACCCTTTCCCGACCTCAATTTCAAATCTATATCTTAATTAGTTACCTAAATTTTTGTTCATTAGTAAAAATTGGCAATTATTTCCTTTCATTTTCACAAACTAAATGGAGAGATTGGTCCGAGAAACAATCTCTTTGTAGTTCAGTTTTTAATGAAAGCAAATCCCTGTCTGAAACTTTCTCTGATCGTTTTCACAGGCGCCGGCAGATTTTTGCATAAATTAAAAAAAATTACCAACCAAATTTTTCAAAAATCACATAGTCCGATACAGAATATTTTTTTACATATGCTCAGAAATTTTCAAATTGATATCTGAATTAGTGTTCTTAAAATTTTCTAATTAGTAAAATAATTTTGAATTTGTTCATTTCCGCTTGCAAATCCAACGCGCCAGTTTGTTTCTTTTGCCATTTTGATTTAAAAGATTACATTTTAGAAGCGATGGTTAATGAGAATCTAATTAATATCTAGGCTAATTATCAAAATATTAAAATTCTGAGGCTCAGGTGCACATGGCCAGACCTTGGACTATCCACACCTAAATTTCCAGACTTCTAGGTGGGCTAGATTTTGCTAGCCATCGCCAACAGACACACACAGATTCACTTTCTTTTTTTAATATAGATATTCGTTTGTGTGTAAATTTTCTGATGTGCCAAAGGAATCCACGAGATACCAAATGCAAAAAATTTTGCATTTGGTAACAATTGCACAAATAATAGGCTCATTGTGGACATTTTACCACCCATCTAAACTCAAAGCCTATCAAGGACTATCTGGCTTTCAAGCACTTTACAATCTTTCATTTTCCTGCTTAGAAATATTATCTAAAAGTATACCACCAATTTCTGTTCAGATAAGTAAATAGAATGTAACCAGGATGTACTAGATTCATCATATTTCAAATTCATGATGAATAAAATCAAAAAAGCGAAAATCCCATTACATCATTACATGGGAAATATTGTCTATTTGCTACCACAATAATTAACAATCTATTGCAAAGCTATAAGAAAAAAAAATCATTCAAAATTCAACAATTCTTTAAGTACATAAAAACTCACTCTTCTGTAAGGATTGTTCCCATTTTGATTGTTATCTTAAAAATATATATATTCTTTTGTACGTTACATTTATTAAAATTAATTCAATTACCATATAATTACCATTATATGGGGTGGGGGGCAAAGAAAATGAAGACTTTTGGAGGGAGAGGAGGGGAATAATTTAGATTGTTATTTAAATATTGTTACAAGAAATAACAAATAGAGCAGAAACAAATTAAGAATTTTAAAGATTTAAAATTTAATGAGATGCAATTGTTAATATAGAGTTTATTGTTAATAAAGTATTAAATAGGTCTGAAAAGAAATTTAAAATTAAAGAGTTTCAAAGGTTAAACCATGGGGTTTTGGTACTAGAGGGGGAGGCAAAGGGGGAAGCAGTAATTTTGAGGGGGATTTAGATGATTGATTATTTATTGTTACAATAAAATAACAAATACAGAAAAATAATTTTTTTTTTTTTTTTAAGATTTTTTTGGGGGGGTGGGGCAGATTTTAGGGGGGGGGGGTATATTTTATATATTTTTAGGGAAAATCTGCCGAAATACAAAAGATTCTCACTCCTTTTTACTTCTAAATTAATGATAAAACGGGTTTTTATGATTTTTTTTAAAAATCATAAAAACCCCTCCCTAAAAACCCTATAAACCCCCTCCCACATTCAACCCTTTTTGGTTTTGAAAAAGGGGGGCTTACAATCAGAACTTTACGGCAATAATAATAAATTTTCTTTTATACTAGGGATAGTATGATGCTTAGGAGAAGGGTAGAGGTAAGAAGCATCAGTGAGAATTCCATAAAAGTTTAAAAGACAATTTTTGTTTTAAATTTATTTTTGGGACATAGCATTGAATGGTGATTTGAAAACATGCCAAAAATTCAAGGGAACACCACTGCAGAAGCACCACTCTGAGAAGAACCACTGCAACATATTCATTTATTAAAATTATTCCAAACATTCTAAAAAATGTCCACTAAAATTAATGTTCAATGCTATTAATTTTTTTATTATTATTATTAATGTTTGAAAAATTCATCATACTAGCTGGTATAACAAATACCAGCAAAACATTTTCAAAATGTGTTCACTATATAAAGAACATCAGTAATATTGGTAATTTCAACCACAAATTTGGGAGGGAAACCACAAAGGCAGAAGAAATATAGTGGTCCATGAAAAACAAGAGATTAAGAACTACTAGAAATTAAATTGGATACAAATTTAAAGTATGTTACGCATCTTGCATAAAAAAAAAAAAAAAAATCAAATCTTACAAAATACAGACATGTGATTGCTAAAATTTGAAATTAGCTGAAATTTTTTTTCCCTTTTATAGTTGGTTGGTTGAACATTAATAATCTCACTTTTAATTTGAAACCTAAACAGTTATATATATCCATACATACATACATACTTGGTCATATTTACAAGATAAATTTTAAGGATAGGCGAAATGATTTATATAATGCAAAATTCTATATAACACACAACTCCTTGCTTTTAGGTTTGCATTATAATGATTTTCTACTGAATATATATATATATATATATATATTATTCTTAAATTAATATAATACCATCCATAACCAAAAATCAGGATTCTTTCTCAATACATTAGTTTAAAAAAATATATTTATTACAGTTTGTAAGCATCAACTAATGGATTTCTGAGTGCAAAATCTATGTATGCTCTCGCTCGCAATCGCAAATACTGAAACTAGCAAATGACAAAACGTGTCGCCTTTGCCTTCGTTTCTTATCCTGTGGCGTGGAAGGAGGCGTTAAGCATATTCCCGAAGTTGAAAGATGTGGTGGCTTGTGATTGACTGGCTCAAAATACTGGCTACAGATTGACGATTATTTATGATTGTTTGGATCAAAATTGATGGGCAAAGATACCTGCCCATCACGTCTGGTGATCGCGTGTTTGTAACTGATTTTACACATTTTCGTGGACTTCAGATATAATGTAAATACCAGATTAATAGAATTACAATTCACGGAATTCCGCGAATTAGGAAAAAAGAAAATTCGCTGAATTCCGCAAATTAGGAAAAAAAAATTAGCTGAATTCAGCTAATTCGCTGAAAAATCACATGCCTGAAAATACATAAAAACTCACTCTTCTGTGCTGCTGTCCATTTTGAATGTGTCCATTCACCATTTGATTGATGTTTCCATATGATTGCTGATTTATCTAAAAAAAAAATGGGGGAAAGAAATGAAAATTATCTTTTGTACAAAGTTTCATTTATTAATTCCATTAATAGCAATCAATTTTCATTTACACTAGGGGTAGACCCAATTGCTTAGGAAAAAAGAAGGGAGGTAGGAGGCATCAGTGAGAATTCCATAAAAGACAATTTTATTTTTAAACTAATTTTTGGGACATAGCATTGAAAAATGATCAAAAATTCAAGTGTGTTGTCAGAAGCACCACTGCAATATATATATATCCTATCCTAATAATATTATAAATCAGATTGTGTGCAAATGTTAGGCTGAAGCCAGTGTCAAAATGGAGCATTTAATGATCCTGTATCTTTGCATATAGGCTGATTATAACCCTCCAATGAAGATAGGCTGGTTTTTGTTTATTTTATTCAAATATTTTTCTTAATAATTTAAAATTTCGTTACTTTCATAGAGAATAAATGGACATTTTTTCGTATATTTTAAAATGGTTAAATTTACTTTACCATTGCTAATACTTTATCGTAGCCAAAACTAAATCAAAACCAGGAATAATAATTTTTACTCAACAATTTAGTTTCAATTGAAAATTTTTCACGTGAAAAATGAAAATGAAATAAAAAAATAATGAAAAAAGATTAAATAATATTATTAGAAATAAAACATACTTTTTTTAGTTTTTAATAATACAAGGTTTCAATATGGGTAATCATAAGAAACAGGCGAATATGATGCCATACATCGAAAATAAAGCGGATATGCTTTGATGGTGAAATAAAATGATCTTGGGTTTTTTCTTTACTTTTTTTCTGTTTTTTTTTTTTTTGTATGGTAACATTCTTGCCGTTTTACCATCTGTGCATGCTAATATAAATATACAGTATTTTTTATTTAAATTTTAAAAAGTAAAAAGAATTTTGAAAAGAAAACAATTAGCAAATGTCAATAATATGCTCCACAAAATTATCCATGTTGAAAATGATGTCATGGATAGCGAGAAATAGTTATTTTCATTCTTAAAACTAAAAGAAATAACTCGATTACCTAAAAAATTGACGAATGTTAATAGTTCCATTTTTGGAGAAAAAACCTAAATATTTAATATTATTTCGTTAAAGTAACATAATTTCCTCTATGCCAGTATTGAAATTAATTGCCTGAAAAAGAAAATTAACAAGAATTATGTCATTAAAAAGGGATTTCTCTGGGGTAAAAGAGACGTCATATTTGAAATAAAACGGGAATTTTCTAATATGTTTTAAAATGAGTGTGAATCAATTCCTTATATTAATAATACAAGGATCAGTAAGTATAGAAAGTAGACTAGTTTCACGCCATATTTATAACGAAAAATTTAAATGTTTTTTTTAATCTATACTGGTTATTAAGCATGAGTATCCATTATATACAGATGAGAGTTTTCTGCTAAAAATCGCATCATAATTTTAGAAAAGGAAAATGAATACGAATCTATTATATTAAAATCTGACCATGTGTTTGTATTTCGCAACTACTCCTAGACTATCGAATGCAATTTACTTAATACTGGTTATCACTGACCCGAGGATGTCATACAAACTCTCAGAATTTAAAAATTAAATTAGATGCCAAGATTTTTTTTTTTTTGTAAATTTCAACGAAGTTTCTCTAAAAACGGAATGTAAATTACTCCATATTTGTGTATAAAAAAGGAGAAATAAAACAGATCAGTATATTTTTTTACATCATTTTTTCATTAAAACTGAAAAACAGAATTTATTTTCACTTTGAATAGATGGTGAAAACAAAATCTTGATTTCAGTAAATTATTCAAAAAATAAAAACATATTTTCACATATTCAAACTTCATGAATCAATTTATTCTGGAGAACAAAAATTGTCAACATATTATACTGTCATTTAGAAAACAAGATGTGTTTCAGCTATACATTAAACTAGGGGTGCACAACCTGTGGCCTGCGGATCAATTTCGCCGATCGAACGCGAAAAAAATCACGAATTTCGCCGATCGGGTGCGTAAAATTCGCAAATTTTACCGATCGAGTGCATATATCGCGAATTTTGCCGAACGGGTGCGTATAAATCGTAAATTTCGCCGATCGCCTGCGTAAAAATCGAGAATTTTGCTGATCACCTGAGCAAAAATCGTGAATTTTGCCGATCGCCTGCGTAAAAATCATGAGTTTTGCCGATCGGGCCCGTAAAAATCGCGAATTTTGCCGATTGGGTACGTAAAAATCGCAAATTTCGTCAATCGGATGTGAAAAAAAATTTCAAATTTCGCCGATTGTACGCGTAAAAATCGCAAATTTTGCCAATCAGGTGCGTATAAATTGCAAATTTCGCCGAACGTGTGCGTAATAATCGTTAATTTCGTCAATCACTAGGAAAAAAAACTATGAATATTGTCAATCCCGCATGGAAAAAAAAATGCAAGTTTTTCCATCCTTTACAACTGAATTGGGTTATGCTGACTAAGGAGGTGGTTGAGTATAGGGAGCTAACCCTCCTTTTAAAATTAGCATTTTTATGAACTTTTACCCCCACGTCCTTGCCTGAAACAAAATTTTGTCCACCCTATGGATGTTGACTCTCGACAATCCAGTCATTTTTGTGATTGCCCCTCCTTTTATAAAGGTTGTGCACCCCTTTGATATCCACATTTTATGATTGAATATGTTAAGAAGTACAATTTAGCATAGTGTATGTTTCTTCTCCTCTCTACCTTCATTCATGAAAGCAGAATTTTTTTCGGCACTGGCAATCTTTAAAGCTAAATTTATTCCTTCAAATAAAGTCAAGGAGTATTTTCACTCTTTGAAAATAATCTTAGCTATATCTCTTGTATAAATACAAACGTAAACTGTTGATATATCATTGCCAACAGAACTGAATATGTTGACTGGAAGGAAGGAACCTAGGGGGCTAAATCTACCCTTCCGAAATTTATGTTTTTTTAATCTCCCCCCCCCCCCCCCTGGTCACACCGTCTCGACACAGAAATTTTCTGATGGTGGCCCTCGACAACCCAGTCATTCTTTAAGTGGCCCTTTGCTTAAAAAGGTTGTGCACACCCCTACATTAAACAAAGGAGGCAGAATTGAATTTAAAGAAAAAGCATATACTATTTCCAATTAATGTTTTTTTGAAGGATGGCTGTTAAAACGTTTCACAAAGGCGTTAAAAGTAAAATTGTTTATCAGCTAAAATTGACATTTGTTTTTACCCAATTAGTCTATTTCCACGATTTTATTTGGCCCTCCTTTTTGCATTGGTTTCAATTTCATTTTCGCGATTATTTGACACAAAATTTCACTTTTTTAAGACCGAGTTATGTCAAGGTCTCTATAATAAAAAATACAGTATTGTCTCCTATGAAATGTGATAAATAGTTAATTATTAACGTTTATAATTATCAGCAGTGAAATAGTTTGCTTTAATTAATGTATTTATTCTTCTTTTAATGTTGCAATATTTAACACTACAGACTGTAATGCAGACACTTGTTTAAACACTAATACTAGACAGAATGAGCTGCAATTTTAGATTCGCATATTTAAGGTGGTTCTCAACTGACCTACTCAACAATGCAAAACTTTCTGAGATGTTTTCTGACTCATCAAACAGAAAGGCTTAAAAATTGGCAGATCTGGCTATTGTAGCAATTTGGAATTGAAATGAGTTTTCCATTTTTCGATAAATTACTTCGAGCTATAAGTAATTCACATTCATGTCACATGACGACATCATTTTCCCATTTTTCGAGCTGCTGTCTCGGGAATCTGGTGTCTCAAAACGCCGACTCTGACAACATTTTCTGAGAGATCTTCTGACTTTACTAAAAATTGGTAAACTCATTTCAATGACATAGTTTCTGAATAATAACAACTTCAAAATCAGGGGTCGACGCAGGTTTTTATTCTTGGGGTCCATTTTGTGAAAAGTAAAAGTGGGATGAGATTGACAAAACAGCTGAAAACTGCGCGAACGACGTTTGAGCAATAAGTTATTTATTTCAAGTGAAACAAATATTATAATTGCTATTAAAATATATATTTTTTTAAATATCTATATATTACATACAATATAGATAACATCAATTTAGTTTTGAGTAAATTAAAAATAAATTATTAACATGAATTACAGAAATTATTTACTTTCTCTAATAAAAAGTCTATTTTACCAAGATATAGCACATTAATACACTTCATTGGCACGAACATTTTTTTAATTGAAATCTTGAAAATGGTAAGACACTTTTCTTGAAACAGCAAATTAAGTTATGCTAATAATTGCAACTACCTTACATATATGATAGAACAGAGTTTCTACCCTTTTTTTAAATAAAAAATAGTTTTTAAGGAATTAAAGATATTTTCTAAGGACATTATCAGTGGCACCAACTAGTCAGTGTCATGGTTCTTCCAGATTCCAGGTCATTTTTACCAGTCAATTTTAAGCCAGTTTTTAGATTTTGTTTAATAGATTTTTAAAATTTAATTTGTTTTTGCATTTGATAGCAAATTTTCTATATTACTAAAAAAAAATTGGTTTCAATCTTTTAACCTAATGCAGTAAATTTTGACTAAATTCGCGTTTTTTCAGCAATTTGACTTGGTGTTTTTCAGCAATTTTTTGACTAAATTAGTGTTTTTTTTTCAGCATTTTTTTGACGAAATGCGCATTTTATTAGTGATCCTTTGGCAAAATTCATGTTTTTTTTCGGCGATCTTTTGGCAAAATTCCCGTTTTTATTTATTTTTTTCCAGTGATCTTTCAGCAATAAATTATAAATAGCATGAATCACAAAAAATTATAGGATAGTGTTAAATATTGCAAATGAAACTAATTTTCTACAAAAGGAAGAAAAACATATTTGCAGAAATTTTTTTCAATGATCCTTTGACGAAATCTGCATTTTTCAAGCAATCCTTTGACGAAATTCGCAATTTTTATTTTCGTGATCTTAAGGCAAATTTTGCATTTTTTCGGTAAATCCAAAAAAGCAGAAAATGACAAAACAGCAAAAAACCGCAGATCCACAGAAGAATCTCATACCTGATCATTGTAAATATATTAATGTAATTAAGATTTTTTTATAAAAAGGAATTAAAGTCTTTATTATAATTATATCTATATATAATGTTTTTCTTCCTTTTGTAGAAAATTAGTTTCATTTGCAATATTTAACACTATCCTATAATTTTTTGTGATTCATGCTATTTATAATTTATAATTCAGTATAATCGAGACTTAAAAATATTTATTGTTTCCCTTAATGTACAACAGATATGACACTATGTAATATATATATATTTTTTTTAATATTTTGAGACATTCTGCATTGAAATTTCTTAGTGTTATTTAATAGTTTCAATTTAAATTGCTTGCATTTCTGTATTGCAATATTAATGACTGATAATATTATTTATCTAAATGCATTCGAGTTTCCAAATTTTTTTAATCTGGAATTGCTGTGGTCCCACTGATTCTGAAATAAAGAAGTTATACTATACTAACAAATCTTATGAATGTGTCAATTTAGAAGTAGCCAATTTAGATTTTAAAACATCTTTATAATAAAAATAGATAAAATATGCAAAGAAATACTGTTGTTCAACCATATGAGACATGAGAGGAAAATAAAACAGTATGGATAAAGGATCAGGGTCCATAAGCCATGTTTTTAGCCCATGAAATAAGACTAAAATTCGATTTTGTTATACTGACTTAATTATTTCACTTTTTGATATTAGAAGGTTTATCCTGTACGATTTCAACAATATTTTTTGTATTTTGTTCGGATTTATATAAATTACACAAACTGAAAGTTCGTATTATTCGTAGTTTGATGAAAAATACGTAATTTCGTCTAATTTTACCTCAATTTTTAAATATATTTTTTAATATTTTACTATGAGTGCAGCTTTGCAACACTTACTTTTACATTACATTTTGACATATTTTATAATATATATAAAGAAGAAAGTGTTGCACGATTGCGCTCATATAAATATATGAGATAAAATTGGAGAAATTGTGGGGTTTTTTTTTATCAAAAACTACGAACTTTGAGCTTGTGTAAGTCATAAATCCAAACAAAATGCAAAAACTATTGTTGAAATCGTACAGAATAAACCTTCTAATATTAAAAAGTGAAATAAGTAAGTCAGTATAACAAAATCGAGTTTAGGCTAATTTCATGGGCCAAAAATACGGCTTATGGACCCCGATCCTTTATAAAGTGTCAATACTCAATAGATATTCTAAATTAAAATTATTAAATCAAAATTTACTTACAAAATTTTTTGGAACGAATTCCGCTGCATTAGGGTTTAATGCCTGTCTGGCCTTGGTTTCATTTCCATTCTGTATAGTAGAAAAAATATATACATAAGTACATTCTTTGGTTAAATTCATAATTTCCTTTTAAATTACTGCATTTAGGTTAAAAGGCATAACATTTATATTAGTTAAAATAATTAGAAATTAAATAAGTAACAGGATAACCCATTTAAACAGAATAGATAATAGATATCTGCAGTATAGCACCTGCATCCCGTAGAGCAATATTTCTTATATATTTTGTCATCACGTTTTAATTGCTGGAAATCTTCAGCTTTTTTCCATCCTCAGGTATTTTCAAAAGACTGAATTCCATCCTGTGGAAAAACTCATGGCTGGAATGCATTGGCTTCAATTTATTCATTCCACCCATGGCTGGGGTTGTAGGATGAATTTAGAAGGAAAAACTTTTATGGAATAATTTTGATGTGTGGAATTTTGATTATATATATATATATATATATATATATATATATATATATATATATACACAGGAGTGGGGAAATTTCAGAAAATCTTACCAGCCAAAGATTTATTTCACCAGCCAGCAAGATGCAACATACAGTTGAAAATTGTTAAGGCAAAATGTACGTGACTGCAAAAATAGCTAATTACTATTACTACAACGCATTTTCATTTCCTTTCTTCTATAAAATTAAGAAATATATTCAACAGAGAAATGTTGAGTATAGAACTTAGTAATTTGCAAAGTATAGTTAACTAGTAAAATAAAGTTTTTGGGCCGCAGTTTTTCAAAGACTGCCTAAAAATTTACTCGCCCTGTCAGATAATCCACTCGCCAGTGGCGAGTAAAATGATGTATTTCCCCACCCCTGTATATATATGAATATACACACAATAGCCTCCCTTAAATCTGCCACTTTATAATCCACACATGCATAAAGTCTGCATTGTTGCTGGTGTAAACAACACAACTTACAGTTAAGGCTGCTCGTCAGTAAACTTCCAGATTCCCCGCGCTAATGTTATTCCTATGGGCGTAGGATGCATTCATATTTTTAAAATGCCTCCTCGGAAAATTAATATTTTAAACTTCTGTTTTCTTTATACTGTTCTTAAAGAATGTCTCTTTTTTTTCTTAGTTGTCAATTTTTTTCTAAAATATATACTGAATTTTATATGAAATGTTAAAATCTTATTCCGTTTTGCTAAGATCTCTTTTTTTCTTAGTTGTCAATTTTTTTCTAAAACATATACTGAATTTTATATGAAATGTTAAAATCTTATTCCGTTTCGCTAAGATTTTAACACATAAAAATATAAATTAAGCACATAGTTTAGAAATATTTTGATAACTAAGAAAAAAAAGAGACATTCTTTAAGAACAGTACACAGAAAACTGAAGTTAAAAATATTAATTTCCTGGGGAGATACTTTAAAAATACGAATGCATTCTATGCCCATAGGAATAACATTAGCGAGGGGAATCGGGAAGTTTACGGACGAGCAGCCTTAAGAGGCAGGGGGGGGGGAATTCAAGATTTTTTTTTATTGTTACATCATTCCGTACATATTTTAATATGTAATTCTGGTTAACTCATGAAGTAAATAAATTTATTTCCAAAAAAATTAAAAGTTGGTGCTGATATCAATGACAATAAAGATCTTTCTACTAAATACAGTTATTAGTTTTTTTGGTAATTCAGCTTGCCTAAACAAATGAAATAAAACTTCATTATTTTACGATTTTGATGTAAATTATTAATGTACCTTTATAAGGCGAGTTTTATTGAATAATTTTTAAAAATTTTCTCATTATTTATGCATATTTAGTTATGCATTATTATTTACTTTACGTTTATTTTTAATATTCTAATCACTTTTTAATTTTCTTAATTTTTATTATTTTACTTTATCACTTTACTTATTTTAATATTTTACATTATTACCAGAGATCCACAAAAATCCCATCTCATACATTCAATACATTAATTTTTTGATTGCAGTATACTGTTTCTAGTTTCTACTATTCTTGAAGTCAAACATGTGCTTTACATCCTCGAATTTCAAGAACTAAGTCAAAAATTTCAGTAGATATTCCACAAACTATATAAAAAGTGAAAGCATCCAGTCACTGTCCCTTAATTTTTGGACAGCAATGTTAATGTAAAATGTCCCCGTGTGTCAAAAATCTTGCAACTAATGTCAGTTAAAACATAAAAGGATCATTACCAGCAAAAGAAAAATAATTTTACAAAATTTAAAAGTTGCATCACCAGTATACATAATTTTCCATAAGAAAAAAAATGGATACTTTTATATTAGCCAAGTGTAAGTCTTGCCAGTAGCATTTTTTTTTTTCTTCTTACCAATAGCAGCTTTTGCGTGTGCAAATTGGAAACTGCTTTGATATACATATAAAACTAGCTGACCCCTGCCTGGTGTTGCCCAGGCCCGTAACAATAAATTTTTAAAAAAAATCCAAAGTTTTTATTATTTTATATTTTTAACCAGATTTTGTATAAAATTATATTTTTAATGAAAAATTCACGAAAAAATATTGATATTTAGTGAAAAAAAAAAAAAGCGCTCATTTTCTTGTTTTTTACTCAAAGTTGTTTCATAGTTTTAAAATAAAAAGTTCTTTTTGTCTAAACTCTTTGAAATCTTTATGAGTGATAAATAAAACGGTTTTACAGCCGGTGTAAAAATTTCGTGAAAGAATGTTATTTAGTTAAAGAAATGTTTTTTTTTCTCACTTTTTTGTTTGTTTGTTTTTGCGTTGGCTCCTTTAACATAGCAATAAAAAAAAAATAGTTCTGAACTCTGACATTTCAGTCGGTTATAAACTCTTAACTGTATTCAAGCTTCCTTTAAAATTTTGTGAAAAATATGCATATTTAGTAGCGAAAACATGAGTTCTTTGAGCAAAAATAAATTAGAAGGTCTATGCTTTCAGTGCAATATTACAGCTTCATCCGTAATTTTCCTGTATTTGCGTTCTTGCCGCAAATACAGGTCAGGATCCATTAGAAAAAACCCCACAGAAGGCATTCCCTCCTTAGGGCCTATATACCTCGTGTAGATAATCGGCCATCATAAAATCAACCAACCCTTTTCAATCCTCCTAGGCTAAACAGGTGAGGGTTGGGTTAATCAATCAGATTTCCTGTTTCTGATGGTAGAAGCCTTAAAAAAAATGTGACATGCGCAAAGAGCTGATTTTCATGTAGATTTGACAGAATGTGTTTTTCATTTTAAATATATAGATGATATACTTATGGTATTATAAATTGATATAAGTGAAAGGCATCTATTTTAAATGCAATATGCATTTGAAATGAAATGAGTGAAAGGTTTATATTTTAAATAAAATGAATGCAATAGGAATGATGGTGGTGGGAATAATATTTGGCAATTTTATCACTTGTATCCAGCTAACCAAAAATCCCAAAAAATTTAATACAGCTGGTGATTGAAAACAGTATATGGTAATCATCTCTGGTAAGCAGTCAATAGTTTAAATTTCATGAAAGTAAGCTTCAACTATGTAAAAAAAACTAAGTTCAGATGCTCCTATATAGCATTATAAGTATAGGTGCAGATTCATGGTCGCCAGGTGGCAACTGGATTTTTTTCTTTGGCCACTAACTCTCCATGTCTAAGTCATCTAAGTGTCTTACAGTGATGCCCTTTTTCCACTGACTGTCAGATTTCCGCCTTTTTAAAAAAATTTATTTTTAAAATCAATTTTGCTTTTTTCTGCCATATTTAACGCTTTTTGATTTATTCTGCTGTCCATAATTTTAAAAAAATGATTATACATGGATACCAAATTTCCGCAGATCTACAAGTTTCCCGTTTTTTTTTTTTTTTTTAAATTATCCCTGAATGTCAAAAATCATTCAATTTACTTTAATAAAATCTAAAATTTAAAAGAAAATAAATCTTCTGCATATTGTTTTATATATATTTTTTCTTTTGATTTTTATAGACATACTTTTTGATGCAAATGCCCATATTGAGAATTTATTTTCAGCTATGAAAACACTTTGAGGGGGTGGGGGAGTCAATTTCTCTATAAAAGAAAAAAGGTAGAGAATTGTTTATTTGGGGCCTTACATTACAAATATTTATTCCTACAAACTGCATACAATTATGGTTGGAAGATTCTATAAAATCCCGTTGCCCAATTTTAATAAAGAAAAAATAAATCATTTAAGTTTTTTGTAAATTTTAATTTAAAATATACTGTTTATTAGTTTTAAGCTTTAACAGTAGACAATAAACCCCATATAGGCATATAAATGCTATTCTTTTTATGCGTTTGGCCACTGGATTTTTTGGGTTTAGGAAAGTGTTCACTCCTCTGGTTGTCTCTTTTTCTTGTGTTTTCAACAATTCTAAAGTAAACTAGTCATCGGGGGCCACCGTAATACTTACCCATGATGGATATGCATAATGTAAAATATTAAAATAAAAATGTGTAAACTACTTATAAAATGCATTGCAATTCAAATAAAATCGTGGCTTGATGACGTCATAAAGGCTCGATTACTGAATTGCTTGAAAGAAACATCCTTATAACTCCAAAAATAATAATCCTATTAACTAGCGGTTTATTGCATCTGATTAAGCGTCAAATTTCCAATTAAAATATATCTTTGAAGTGAAATTTGGATGAAATACAGGGTCATGAAAAATCTAAGAGTGTGGAAAATAGGATTACATATTACATATCTCAGCAACTAATTAACCGATCGACTTCATGCTTTATGCAAAATTTATGTTGTTTTATTGTCTTTTATATTCATTTCTTAAAACAAACAATTTCGAAAATTTTTATATACCTTTTATCAGAACGAATATTTCGAGAGTCTGAAAAAATTGTTCCGGTTAATCGAGGTTATTGAAATTAAATAGGCTTCTTTCCATTATTACATACTAAGTACATACCAAATTGCAAGTCTCTCAATTTTTTCGAGAGATAGAACGTTTACAGACACACAGACAGACGGACAGCAAATTTTTTTTTTCTAAAAATGTTTTTCGGAATCTCCAGTGTCTGAAACGTGTAAATCCGTCAAAAAAAATTTTCCGATTTTCAAAACGATTACAAGACTTACCCTATACTACGTATGATAGGTAAGTAAAATGATTTTATTGAATCTTTTGTCACTATTTTGCCTATGGATGGAAGACCAGTTGTGGTAAAATAATACTGATCATGAAAAGAATTTGCCATTTTCTTGAATAGTTCACTGTCCTCTTTCTACTGCAAAACAAGATACTTGCAATGAGGAGCTTCTCTATTTAAATTCTGTTAGAAAACATTCGTCATAGGAAAAGTAAGTAACAATATGTATGAGTATGTAAGAAAAGAAAAAGACGTTTCAATAGGATGTTTAGTATTTATAAATAACATAAGATTTATAAGTATGAACAACAGAGAAATTAAAATTACTCAATGGTTTATCTTTTTATGTTCAAAGATCCTGAATAAAGGGGAAAAAAACTACTAATATGTATATTAGAATAGGCAAAAGAAAAAAACATGATTAAATTTCAATCCTTAATTAGTAAAAAGCATTTGTTTTTAAGCAACTTAATAAATGAGTTTAAATCTATTATTAACATTTGAATGACATTAAATTATAATAATTTAAAGTTTTCCTTCTTTAAAGCAAGCATAAAATAGAAATATTACTATTGAAATTAAAAAAAAAAAAAAAAAAAATTTGGCCGGATAGTAGGTATTCGGCAAAATTTTGTACCGGATATTTGGTATCCAGTATCCGGCAAAAATTCACATTTGGTGCATCCCTACTTGAAATTTCACTCATTTTTACAAGCATTGTTTATAACCAAATTTATTTTAACGTCTTTATTTCTAATAAATTTGATAACTAACTCAAAATTAATTTGAAATTGAATGAATATTCCTTATTTTCTTCAGATATATTGCATACATTTCTACTGTTTCAGTAGCTGAATAAAAAATTAGTGAATTCTTCAAGAGCATAATGCTTTCAAATGGAGCAATTTTTATGCTTTCCCAAACGGCTGGTTTTTTATAGCCTTGAACCCAAAGGAAGAATACTGTCCTGAAGACAGTTTTTAATTAAAACATTTGGGTCATTCCATGTCAAATCAACCAAAAATTTTCTATATTCAACCTGACCATATCAGATTTTAATGAAACCTTCAGGAATCATTCTCCCTGATGATACAAATGAGAGCATGCTTTAATATTTTTTTATCTCAGTAAATTTTCATACAATTAATTTTTTTAATTTCAAAAGATCATTTTTTGGCTTGTATAAATGTTTTCAATTTTGAATTTCTTAAATTCTATCAGGCATAGAGTTATTTGACCCCTCATTTTAAAGAGAATTTCATAAGGTTTAATTTGATATGCAAGTTGACTATGATTGGTTTTAAAAAGGTTAATTTAATTTAAAAAAATTTAAATAGTATTTTTTTTTTGGAAAAAAATAGATGTTTTTGTAATATTATAATCTTTAAATTGTTTATTATTCTTAATTTAAAAATTATAAACCTAAAATTTTTTTAAATAGTGTATTTTAAAAATTTTGAACAAAAATGTTTTTTTGTAATATTATAAACTTTAAACTCTGAAAGTTTTAGAGTGGGATCTGAATGGGATCGGCAGTTATAAAAAAAATAATAATGTTTAAAATGAATAAAACAATACTTTAGCATAATCAAAGTTGGCAAGGTGCCAACTTTAAATACCGGCCCCAACATGTTTAACATTAGTTTTTTTAGCATAACTGCTGATCACACTATTTAAAAAAATTTTAGGTTTATAATTTTTAAATTAAAATTAAATTTTTACCAAGCAAAGTCAACTTGCATAGAACTTGAGAAATTCAAAATTGAAAACATTTATACAAGCCAAAAAATGATGATTTTTCAAAATTAAAAAAATTAATTGCATGAAAATTTACTGAGATAAAAAAAAAATAATAAAAGGCTTAGATGTATCACATGCCCTCAGAAGGCAGCCATCTTGTTTGGCGATTTTGATATTGTGTAATCTCTAAAAAAAAATTAATTTTGAAATATACAGAGATTAAACATAATTTAAAGTATATTCTCATTTATTTCATCATGGAGAATGATTCCTGTAAGTTTCATCAAAATCTAAAATGGTCAGGTTGAGTCACTGGTTGATTTGGCATGGAATGACAGATTTGTGGATTTACACAATAAAGCAGAAAGTACTTTCAATTCCATTAAGCAATTGTTTAAATGCATAATACACAATAAAATTAGCACAATAATTAGAAGAGAAAAAAAACATACAATAAACATAAACCAACTTTTACAACAGTATGATGTTAGATTAACTTTATAAACTATTTTAATCACATATAAAATTTTGATTTACTGAATTAAATAGTATAGATGACAAGCTTCTGGTCTATTTAAAGTAAAAAAATAACCAGAAACTTTATTAAATAAAAGAACATAATATAAACTCATAGAAACTAGAACCATTTCATTATTTTTTTTTCTGGTTTAATGTTTAATTATGTTTATATCACTTGTAAAAAATGGGAAGGTTAGTAGCTATCATATGGACTTTTTCTTTTACTGTCCCATCTGAATTTCTGTAGAAAAATTCTTTTAAAATAGTTAATTGAAGATAAAATAAAGGAAACAATAGCATTAATAATGAAAGTTTACCCGTTGAAAGACAGAAAAACAGTTTACTTGCTAAAACTGACTGAACATTAAAATAAATTTTAATATAGCTAAAAATAATTCATAGAAAAAGTATAACGTTAACCCTGACAGTAACACAACAGGCCTTTGAGAGCTATGAACTTATGCTGTTAATTAAACGACGCCTCAGTCCTATGATGCTTGTTGATATTTCTTCCATCGTACTTCCTATTAAATGGAAATTACGGAAATTTTGATGAATCGCACTGTAGAGGTATCAGAGGCCTAGACAGTGACATATGAGGTGAAAGAAAAAAAAAAAGTGTCACTATCAGGCTGAAGAATAAAATTTTTAAGGATTTAATTTAAAAAAATGTTATTTTATTTTTTGTTACAGACACAAGACCGACATTATTTCAAATAAATGCAAACATAGAAATAAACAATCACACATGTGTAAAATTACCAGCAGAAATCACATTGTAAACCATAGTCCATGGCTTAGATTAGAAAATATACATCACATAACAAGCATCACAGAGTTCAGGGAATAAGCATGCATGGTATTTTTGAAAGTTGTTGCAACGAAAAGAAAACAGAGTTGAGTTTCAACAAGCAGTGATATTTTCGCTGTTGTATGCTGCATTATCGCTTACGAAGAAGTGAACTTTGCTGCACTTGGATTCGAAATTAGCTGGTAGGAACAGTAAGCATTTCTTAAAATAATTAACATAGCTTGTGTTTAAATTAAATATTTATTTGTGAACTATTTAAATATTTTAACTTGTAAATTTATGATTTCAGGTGAATTTAAATACTTTGCGGACTTTCTCTTCACGATCTTTCAACGTTGTTATTGAAATTGTGACTGAGAGGTCAGTAATCGGAGCTATTCGTACAGGAAAATTATCCCTTTAATTAACGGCAAAGTGCTATTGAAATTATTTATTATAAACTCATTTTACGTTTTAGATATTTAAATTCGGATAATTTTTACCTTCTCATATGACACAGAACACTAATGTCACATGAAATCTGAAATTGTGCAAAAAAGTAATCATTATCGACAAGATGAAAATACGTGTAATGCAATGGGTTTACATGGGATTTTCCTGAAGCGAGAACTTTGATCTTTTCTCCAACAGATGGCGTATTCACCGATAGTACAAATCGTCTGAATCTTAAGGTCTCAAATGACCTGCTCAACAACGCGAAGCTCTTTTCTGAGATTTTTAAAAACGAGGCAAAAGTATAAAATTAGCAGGCCTGACTGTTGAAGCAATTCGGAATCAAAATGAGTTTTCTATTTTCTGATAAATAAATTGCTTATAGAGATTTATTCATTCGTGTCCCGTAACGACACGATTTTCTCATTTTTTCGAACTGCTGCCTCGGGAATTCGGTTCAAAACGCCGACAGTATTTTTTGAGAGATCTTCTGTCTTTACTGAAAAATGGAAAACTCATTTTGATGACATAGTTTCTGAATAATAACACCTGCTATTTTTACCCGTTTCCGAACAAAAATGAATTCAAAATTGTGTCAGAAAGTAGCTGTTTCGGCTTTCAGAACAGCCTTAAGAGGCTACTTCACTCACGTAAAAACACCCGCTCGCTATTGTTAATCCTATGGGGGGAATATTTTACGATATGTCGTTCTCATTTCAATATCTTTAAATGACTTTTTTTTTTGCCCTATAGGATTAACATTAGCGAGCAGGTATTTTCGCGTGAGTGAAGTAACCTCTTAATCGCAAAGTGATGTATTTGTTTCTCCTATTTTATTTTAAAAACAATATTAATAAAAGTGCATAGTAGAAAGTTTGGCGATTTCCACGAGTTTGCCACTATATTGCTCCAATCCCTAATCACAAAATGATATTTAAAAAGTAAAAAAACTACAAAATATTTTTTCCTATTCCGATTCTAAGGAGAAGGGGTCATGTTGCCGCTTTCCTAAACTTATTGAAATCAGCACAATTTTAAATAAATACAAATAAATATTTAAAAATTATTCCATTCTTAGTTTATTCTTTTAATCCTTACTCTTATATTTCAATCTTAGAAGGGATGTAAACACTATGAAAACAATCGCACTTTTCCTCTCATTGTTGAATTATTTTAAGAAACTGAGAAAAAATAAAAGTACTTTTTAAATATTATCAAAAATGTAGAATTTTTTTTTTTTAAATAAATAAATACAGGGATGGATCAGGCACAGTCCGTTCATGCCACTCGTTTTGTGGATGCCCACAGGACTTTCAAAAAAGTAATAATTAAATAATAATTAAACTTTACTTACCACTTGGGGAGTAGTAGTTCCAGATTCAGAAGACATCTTTGTAATTACTTGAATTGTAAAGAATATAAATCCTCAAAAAAAAAATTAAATCTATCAATTAGATTTGTAACAAAAAAATGCAAATGAAGCTTTTTTACGAAAATACGTAGTAATACTGTAAATACGTAGATAAATACTGTAAATACGTAGATAAATACTGTAATAACACACGAACGACGAACAGGTCAAAGCCTATCGAAGAAAAAAGAAAGACTGAAAATGAGAATTGAGAAAACGTGAAAACTGAAAGAAAATTTACCACTTGTATTCACCTATTGAAGGAATGTAAAGTGATTGCAAGTCCTTCATTGGTTCATTTTTAACCAATAGGAGAAGTAGCGGTGATGTCACCCTGGTCTGGATCTCGTACTTGTTATTACAACCCAGCCTACGAAAGGTGTGGGGGTGGGGGGGTTGCAGGGGAAGGGGACGTCCTAACCGAATCTTTGAAAATTAGTAAGATATAACTTCAAATACTAAGAGAACGTAATTTTAATTTATCTATCAACAAGGAACCATTCCTAAAATGTAAAATTAAATATTAAATTGTACATTTATTAAAATTGTAAAGTAAAGCAAACCGAAATTAATCATTTTCTTTTTGTGGAAATCGAAATAATGTTATATAAACTAAGGCACGATTAAGTAAAAGAGTTGCTATTTCATATAAGACCCCTTTTTTATATTGTCACGTAAATGGAATCATTTTCGATGTTTTGTAAAATATATATAAATATATAAGTAGTACATATTTAGATGAACACATTTATTTTATTTTATTTTATTCTTAATATTTACTCTAAAAATACAAAATATAGATTGTAATCAATTCTGGGTCAATATAGATATAAAGTATCAGCTTTACGAAATTGGCTACCAAATTCCCCCCCCCCCCCCCCTTAAAAAAAAAAAAAAAAAAAAAAAAAAAAAAGAAAGGAAAAACAAATTTATGGCCATTGGGTCCCTGATAAACATATTAATGCATGTCATCTAATTAATTTTAAACTTCTAAAAATGCTGCTTAAATGCATAAAAGGCATTTTATTTTCAAGAAAAATCTTTTTTCCTTTTTTTTTTTTTTTTTTTTTTTTTTTTTTTTTAAAGAAAATGCAATTTATTTAAACTAAAAAACTTTATGTGTCTAAATGTTTCATTACCATTAAATTCGTAATTTAAATTAAATAAGTATATATCAGAGTTTCCCCCAGACCATTTCAGAAGGGTGCTGCACCCTGCCTGCTTTTTGGTTTACAAAATAGCACGCTAATAATTAGCACCCTTCTTGCACCTCAGTAAAAAAGAGCCCTTTCTACTTTTTGCATTAAAAAATTTGCTTTCATAGTAAAAACTGACTCAGTGTTGTCTTAAAAAGAGTGCCCTGACTTTTAAATAACATAAGTGGCTTTAAAAACCAAAATAATGTCATTAACAATTAAAAAAAGTGCTCTTAAGTATCCGAAAAGTGCCCTCAAGAATTCCAAAAGTACCCTTAAGAATAAAAAAGTGCCCTTAAGAATTAAAAAAGTGCCCTTTTCATCACCAGTAGCACCCTGCCCTTTTTTTTAACCTGGGGGAAACTCTGATATATACTTTAAAGATTTGTATAAAAAAACTTTCATTTGCAATATTTTGTTTCATTTATTTGACACGAATCGTACTTTATTAAGATTTAATAATTGTTTATATATATATATATATATATAGAGAGAGAGAGAGAGAGACAGAAATATATATTCTTGATTAAATTAAAATAGTTTTTAACGTGCCTTAGCAGCTTCAATAGTACAGTTACCTTTCTTACATAAAATTACAAGATTAAAAAGTTCTCCAATATTCAATAACACATTTACATGAAATTTTCACTTTTTTGAATATTTCAAATTTAAAGGGGGAAAAAAATTAAATGTGTAATTCGTATGGTGATTTTTTGATGGGTTATTTATATGTAAAATTTTGAAGCACGTGGTTATTATTATTCTGCAGGGTGACACATAAATTCATTCACATTCAGGGCCTGACTATCGCAAGGGCAAAGGGGGCAGTTGCTCCAAGTCCCCATTTCTAAAAGGGCCCAAAATCCATCCAAGAAACAGACAGGGGTCGGAAGTAGTGCACTAACAAGTAGCCAAACTACAGTAGTCGCTACTTTTCACAGTTGTCTTTAGAGTAGCGCGCTACATTTTGAACAATGTAGTGTAGTGAATAGCACGATACAAAAAATCAGTAGTTTGTAGCGAAAACTGACGCTACTTCGGGGGGGGGGAGGGAGGAATATGCCATTCTGCAAATCACGTGGCCGAAACTTGCTTCTTTTGCGCAAAATTTGTTCTGCTCAACAATTTGAGAATCTCGGCTGCATTGAAGTCATAGATTTTCCCATTTACAATTGCTACTGAAATCAAGTACTAACCCACCAAAGGAATTAATTTTCTTGCTGGTGACACTTGTCTATTTACTCGTTATTAGATGTTTTTGTTTCAACGCTGGGTTTCTTATTATTTGGAACGGCTTTATTTACAGATTTATTTAATGCTTGCATTTAGAGTTGTTTTTCTGTAATTTTCTAAATAATAATATCTCTCTGAATTTTGCTATGAAATTTGTACTGCGTGCATAAACTAACATTTTAGAGACAAACACAAAACATATTCTTCTATGTTACCTTTCTTAATTTTTTAATGCCCTCGGTTTTGTCACATTTATTTAATTGTATCCCAGAGTGTCGTTTTATTATTTTATCCGTGTTTTCAATTTCGAGTGTTAACTGAACCCTTTGATAAAATCTGAAAGTAGCGAAGTAGTGACTACTTTTGAAAAGTAATTTGTGGTCGCTACTTTTTAAAACAAGTAGTTGTAGTTAACTACATTTTCAATAAAGTAGTTGTAGTTGCAGTTCGCTACAATAAAAAAGTAGTTTTTCCGACCTCTGGAAACAGATATTTGTGCATTTTACGGCTACATAAAATGTCATGGGGCTCTCAACTGAATCATTGCCCCAGTGCCCCACGTTAGATAAGTCGGGCCTGCTCAAATTTCAAAAATTCATTACTAAAAATAACATATTATTGTCTAAAAGTAAAGAATCGGAGTGCGGTTTGTACCATAAGGATTGGAAAAGAGTCTACTTTTTCGTGGCAAAAAGAAACTAGTCGTTGGGGGCCACCGTAATACTTACCCATCATGGATATGCATAACGTAAAATATTAAAATAAAACATGTGTAAACTACTTATAAAATGCATTGCAATTCAAATAAAATCGTGGCTTGTTGACGTCACAAACTTTAAAGGCTCGATTACTGAATTGCTTGAAAGAGGTTTTTCCTTATAACTCCAAAAATAATAATCCTATTAACTAGCGGTTTATTGCATCTGATTAAGCGTCAAATTTCCAATTAAAATATATCTTTGAAGTGAAATTTGGATGAAATACAGGGTCATGAAAAATCGAAGAGTGTGGAAAATAGGATTCCAAATATCTCGGCAACTAATTATCCGATCGACTTCATGCTTTACTCAAAATTTATGTTTTTTTATTGTCTTTTATATTCATTTCTTAAAATAAACAATTTCGAAAATTTTTATGTACCTTTCATCAGAACGAATATTTCGAGAGTCCGAAAAAAATTGTTTCGGTTAAACGAGGTTATTGAAATGAAATAGGCTTCTTCCCATTATTACATACTAAGTACATACCAAATTGCAAGTCTCTATCTCAATTTTTTCGGGAGATAGAGCGTTTACAGACAGACACACAGACGGACGGCAAAAATTTTTTTCTAAAAATATGTTTTTCGGAATCTCCAGTGTCTGAAACGTGTAAATCCGTCAAAAATTTTTTTTCGATTTTCAAAACGATTACAAGACTTACCTATACTACGTATGATGGGTAAGTAAAAAGAAAATTTCAAAGTATCATAAGTTACCTGAGTTAATTCACATTTTAAAAATTAATAAAATTAAAAAAAATTAACAAAATGTGGTGTTGGAGAGCAGTTTTCATCATAATATACTTGTCAAATAGTTAGAATTTTTGCGGCAAATTTTTTTTTAAATTTTTTTTTTTCTTTTTGTCACAAAAAGGTAAATTTTAAAGGTTTTAAAGGTAAGTAAAGGTTTTTGAAATATATATATATATATATATATTAACTGAATTTTTGGTAATGTGAACTTTTAGTAGAACTGCCAGATCCAATGTCCCAAAAAGTGTTAGGGATACAGAGAAAAAAAAAGTGGGACAACGGTTTCAAAATCGGCACATAAAAATATCGTGTTAAAAAATCGTATAAAAACCCTATTAAAACGGAACCTGTCTATAACGGAAGACTCTTACACATAAATTTCATTGTCCGTACGGTAAGAGTACCGTATAATTATATCGTCTAAAACGGAACGCAGTTTAAAACGGATTTTTTCTCTGATCTCTTGCTATTCCTTCTTAGAAGATTTTAATATACTAAATAAACGCAGCAATCATATACAGTAAAACCTTTGAAAGCGAAATCGCTGGGATAAGAAAATTTTTACTTTTAAAACAGAATTCCATTATAAACAGGTTTGTTCTCATGGTGTTTACGGAACAAAGTACAGTATAACCTGGAAAAGCAGAATCGCTATGAGCTACATAAAAATCCGTTTTAGACAAGTTTCTGTGTAGGCTGGTAGATTTGTAGGATATTCTTCCAAAGAGACTATAAAAAAATTCCGTTATATACAGGTTCTATCTTCACAGGTTTTACTGTATTACGTTCTACTCAATGCAGACTAATGAATAAATATGGCACAGAAAGAAATGCAATCGAATTTGTGCATCATGGAAAATCGGGATTTTTGGCGTCCCGCGCAGTAGATATGCGGGGCAGCCCTTAGAACCCCTGAAAATCGGGACACCTGGCAACACTACGTATGGGACACTCTGTATATCTATTTTCTAAAATCAGGAAATTTTTGGGATTCTTGAAATACTAAAGAAAGACGTCACATACAGGGCCCAATTAACCTCTGAATCAAGGGCAGCACGGTATAATCTTGGGACACCCTTTCATTTGACAAATATTTTCGTAATTCTCTATTCATGAAAACTCACCAATGATACTAATATTATTCCCGGGAGTAGCTAAGCTGAGGTCACATATATTTCATTAAACAGTTTTCTTTTGTTCCCTATATATACTTCAGATATATTTAATACATATAGCTGTGTGTGCTCCATTTCCCGGGTAGTTTCTAACAGGAACATCAGGGTGCTATATGATTAATGAACATCCTATTGATGACATTTGTATTTTCCAGTTAAATAAGTTTTGTGGAGTATTGTGTGGATTTCTTCTTGTATTAAGCAAACTTTCTTTTCCAAAAAAATAAAAAATACAATGTAAATAATAATAATAATAATAATAATAATAATGAGAATTAGAGAACCCTCTTCACAATCAATTTGGGGGCTCTTTTAAATTTAAAGGGGGGGGGGGGAGCATGTGCTTCATTAATGCTTTTGGATAATCAGGCGCTGGTCACATAGATAACCACGATATATCAAACTGTTGTTTGAAAATTTTCTCATGTTATCTTTTCTCTTTATCCTTTCTTTACCTCTATTTAATCCCTCATGACCCCGAAAAGTTTTGGCAAGTTCTTATCTACTATACCTGCTTTGATTAGGATCTTTATTACGTTGTCGAAGGGGTGGAATTGATGCCATATCTGAATCATGCTGATTAGGGCCCGACTAGCAAGTTTCTGTGTCTAGGGCATTTTCAATTTTTCGTGCCCCCTTAGATTGGTTCATTTACTGATATACTAGTTTTCTTACATATTACACACGGAACAGATGTGTTACACTCACGCACCGATGTTTGGCGACTTTTTGATTGGCGCGATTTTCACGCCTGCGCCAAACCAATAACTTAATACAATAACTAAGTTGCCATTAAAAGAAAAAATCCCCTAAATTTGGTGACTTTTTTTCCTTTTTATAACCGATTAAAAAAAAAAAAAATCTGTGCGTGAGTGTATGCCATCAACTCAAAAAATCAAGTTTTCCGGAAAATTAAAAAACGGTTCCAGGAATAAAAATAAAATATTTTTTCTATTATTTATTGAAATGTGTTTTTAATCATTAGATTGAGATATATTTTTGTCAATTCATTGTATTAATATCTCAAATATCACATCTTTTTCAGTTGTGTCGCTTTTCGAATAAATGTGCAATATGATAAAAATTGAATGACACATTGAATGCACAATTTCAGGTTTCAAGAGAAAATCTTAGAAAAGTATATTTCCAAAACAACTATTAGATTTGTTATGCTTAATTTTTCAGAAATAAAAACGTTGGCACAATTATGATTTTTTTTTTTTAAATAGAAATTTAGATGAAATTATGAGAAATTTCGTGCCCAGGGCATGGGCCCGGGTGCCCGCGCGATAGTCAGGGCCTGATGCTCATGAAACTTGTGAAATATGATATTTTGACCTTTCGCGACCTTTTGTCTTAATAACCAATAGAACGAACAAACAGTCGGGAATTTTCCGTTATAATTTTTAATCTATTTTGCTATATAAAGGTGGTTCTCAAATTCCCTGCTCAACTATATACTAGTACGCGAAACTTTCCGATTCATTTTTAAACGCAAAGTTATAAAATTGGGAGGCCTGACTATTGACGTGATTTGGAATCGAATGTTGTTTTCCATTTTCCGATAAATAAATTACTTTTCGAGTTATAAGCTATTTTTTGTCACGTTACGACGAGTTTTTTCCCACTTCTCGAGCTGCCGCGTCAGGAATTCGGTTCTAAACGCCGACTTTGACAGTAGTTTCTGAAAGATCTTCTGTCTTTATCAAAAAATGGAAAACGTCTTTTGATTACATAATTTCTGAATAAAAACACGTGTCAATTTGATGCGTTTCCGCACAAAAGTGAATTCAGAAATGTGTTAGAAAGTAGCTCTTTTGGATTTAAGAACAGTCTTAAAAATTTCATTTTGGTGAAAGGTCATTCCTACCCATAGATGTACGCAGCGCAGCATTTTCGATGGGGGGGGGGGGGATAATGGCACCTGGTTGGTCATTCCCGAGGCACGTCTATATTCTTAATTTTAAACTGCGGTACTTTCTGAAAACATTTCTTAGTTTTTATTCGTTAACATGAAAAAGTGGTATTAGGTGTTCTTATTCGGAAACTAGGAAATCGATTAGAGTTTACAATTTTCCGTTAAGGCAAAGAAACTTTTATAAAAAAAGTTGACAAAGTTGGCGTTTTGAACCAGTTTTATAGATGTCACAACCGCAGAAAAGTCGTTACGAGATAGCAATCACTTATAATTCAAGATGTAATATATAATAAAAAATGGAAAACGCTGTTCGATTCTAAACGCCTCTATATTCAGATTAGGGCATAATATTCAAAATTTTATGTTTGTTATAACATCTATATGTAGACGACGACTAAACAAAATTTGAGTACAACATTAATTAGTAGACGTTATAACCAATAAATTGGTAAAAATTACATTTTTATGCGATTATTTCTAGTAAAGTTAGCAGGGGTATCCCCCCCCCCCCCCCCACCATGAGTGTACATTTAGACCTATAAAATTTTAAGGCTATTTTCAAATTCAAAAGAGCTACTTTCTGCCACATTTCTAAATTCATTTTTTGACATGAAATTGGCAGGTGTTCTTATTCAGAAACTATGATGTAATTGAAAGACGTTTTCCATTTTTTGGTAAAGGCAGAAGATCTTTCAGAAAAGACTGTTAAAGTCGGCACTTTTAACTGAATTCCCGACGCGGCAGCGCTAGAAAAAAGAAACTCTTGTCGTCACGTGAAAAAAATCGGTTATAACTCGATAAATAATTTATTTATCAAAAAATGAAAAACACGATTCGATTCCATATCGATTTAATAGTCAGGCCTCCTAATTTTATTCCTTTATTTTTAAAAATGAGTCAGAATGTTTCGCAATGTTGAGCAAGGAATTTGAGAACCACCTTAAATATATACGAATCCGAAATAACATCTTATTCCGGCAAGTAGTTTTAGAGTTGTGCTTAAAAAACTACCCGCAGTGTGCATAGATTAACCTTTTGATTACGGAGCAGGACTGACCAATAAATTTATATTTAATCGTACCACAATTTTTTTGAATAAAAACGCCGGCCAATTTCATACGCTTTCGAGCAAAAATTAATTCAGAAATGTGTCGGAATTTAGCTCTTTTGGATTTCAGAACAGCTTTTTAACGTCATGAGTTCCAAACTTTAAGCCTGCATAAATCTTAAACTCCTTGAACGAATGAGTTATTCAAAAATTATGTCAAAATTATGTGTCAGTGTTGAAAATGTTACGTTTGTTACTATTTCTATACGTAGACGCAAAGTAACATTTGAGTATAACATTCTTTAGTGCACGTTATTAGGTGCGTTCGTAATTATATAAATACGTAGCACATATAGTCGTCGTCTGGTCCATCCGTCTGCTCACATATAACTGTAACAGAGCAAAAACTATACCCAACCGAATTGAAATTTAATATATATAATAGTTGCAGAATTTTATCGCGTCATTTCAAATGTTATGAAAATCGAATGAAAACTTAAAAAGATATTAATAAAAGTTTTCTTCATTCTATTAAATCCTATCACACGTAATTAACTCAATGATATCCCATGATAGGTATAGATGATTTGTATTCCAGGTTGCCATGGCGATTACGTCTTATTTAAGATGGAGTCATAATATTTCCGTATTACTGAATTTAAAAACCGAATTTGTATACTAAAATTGTTTTATTATAGCAATCTTACAATCTAAAAGAAAAAAAGTGTCTAGATATGGATTTCAAGTTCTGAAATTTTCAAATGGAATTTTCAGTCAATGTGAATAAACGATAAAATGGTGCCAACTTAAAATGTACTTATTTTATTACGGAAATGAATCATATCATCATAACAGACGATATAATTCATTTCACTGAAACTAGTTATAGTACGAACGCAACTCACTTGTCACGTTTGACGTACAATTTCCAACTTGTTTGTATAGGAGATGTTTAAACTCATTTTCCTCATTTCGTATTTTTTTACATATTCTCTATAATGCAATAAAAATATTAAGGCTTCCAAAATAAATGAGCAAGTTAGCTGATTTTTTTTTTTTTTTTTTTTTTATGTATCTTTAGATTCTATGATATATAGGTAACTAAGTAATATAATTTTTTTAATATCTTTGAAATTTTTGCTTTAAAACGTTTAAAGTTTATAGTACGGACGCACCTTATTTGTCACGTTTGATGTACAATTTCCAACTTGTTACTGATCGATTTGTACCAGTCATATTTTTTATAAGAGGATTCGTAGTAAAGTTAGTACGGATGTATCTATCCCCCCCCCCCCCCACACACACACACACACGCTGTACATTTGGGCCTATAAAGTTTTAACACCTGTCTCTCGTATTTAATTAAAACAAGATATCCTGAATGGTGATTCAGTATCATCGTAATGCTAACCATCTAGGACAGACAAGAGCAGATAAGGCATCGTTTAGTAGCATAGATAGATGTATTTGATTAAAACTACATTGTACTGATAACACTCATAGACTGGAAGGAACCTACAGGTACAAAACCTTTATCTCCAACAATGAAAGATTGAGATAAACGGGCTGTGGGAACCTGAGGGTGACGTAAACAGAAATTGAATCAGTATAATCAACTGCAACATAAAACAAGAACTAATAAAAGCGTATATATTATTTTTTAACACTTTCCAACATAGTTGAAAAATGTTTATGAATTCGGTCTGTCTGTCTGTCAGTCGTCTGTCCGTGTTCTAACTTGCGTAAATATACTCGGATTGCCTTGAAATTGATATATATTATTGGGGTTTACAATGGCATGTTTGGTATTGAAAATGAAGTATGTAGCACTTATGGTACTTTTACAGGGACACTCAAATTATTCCCTTACGGCAGGGGTCGATACAGGTTTTTTTTTTTTTTTCTTGGGACTCATTTTGTGAAAAGTAAAGGTTATTTGTGTGAAAAATAACATTTTGTAACAAAATCTAGTTACTCAAATTATTCCATTTACTCAAGCATTAATTAACAAAAACTTTTTAAAATCCTTTCTGGTGAACTTGTTTGTTTAAAAATTACACATTTTAAAACGTCATAAAATAATTAATTAATTAATAGTAAGTTTTTATGGAATAGAATTTTGTGAAAGGGCCTATTTTATTAAGAGGAATTTTGTGAAGGGGCCCATTTTATTAAATTGATTATTGTGAAGAAGGCCTAAATAGGTCCCAAATTTTGCCAGGATCGACCCTTGCCTTACGGTCTATGGGGAAAAATCTTTTGCAGCATCATATTTTATTGATGTTTCACTATTTCATACATATTCAAATTGATACATATCACTGAGGGGCACAAAGGCGCTTACTGTAGAAGACACATAGAATGTATCGTCAGGGCCCGCTTAGACTTAGAAGTAAGGGAAGCCCGACGTCACACAGCCCCCCCCCCCCCCCCCTCTACCAATCATGCTTCAACAATTTGAAATTTTACCATCAAAATTTCGAGTAAACAACACTTGTAATATTAAACTAAAACTAACTACCTACATACATATAAAAATATTTTATTAAATACATAATTATACATAACAAATTAATTTTGTAAATGAATTTACAAATACGGAACAGGTGCGAATATTTGGATTTCAAAATGTATTTTATGCTTTAGAAATTGAAGGATTTGCCAGTGCTGAGAACAGTGCAGGGACAACAAATATTTGACGTAAATTTATGCTTGGATGCAACACAATTTTGCTTCTATTTTATAAACAGAAATTTGATACCATCTGAATGCTAATTACTTTCCCCTTTATTTAAATAACCTATTCTCCATGTTTTATATCATTTCTCCACTCTTTATGAATAAAAACAAAATATAATTATACAGATTAAATTTTCTGTTACTTTTAGCACGTTTGAAATTAAAATAAGTTTCATTTAATCACTGTTTTTATACCATTTATTACATCAACAGAAAAAAAAAATAGTATATAAATGTGTCAGTAATAGTCTGAGGGAAAATTTAGTAGCTATAACTAAGAAAAAAAATACATTTTTTACCCTGACTGAAATTTTCCCCCCTAAAAATTAGTTTTGAAAAGTAAATTTGGGGGGCCCTTTGTATTTCAGTGGGTAAGCTCGGGCTTCAGGGCCTATTCCGTAAACAGGCCCTGTGTATCGTTCATTTACAGGGACACTCAAAATAATTTATTTTACGGTACTGTCTATGAACAATAATTGTTGGTAGTTCGTTTCCAGTTGTGATAAGTTTATTTTTTGTCGTCCACGCCCGCCCTGTTAAAAAAGTTTTATTCTGCCGGCTTTTTTTATCGTCCTGGCCCGGCCCGTTATTATTTTTTTTTTATATTCTGCGACCCGTTTTTATTTATTTATTTATTTATTTATTTATTTTTTTTTTTTTTGTCATCCTCGTCGTGACCCGGCCTGTTCAAAAACTGTTTTAGTCTGCGGCTCGTTTGAAAATTAGTTTCATTTCGCGGGGTTCGTGCAGACCTGTAGTCTGAGGCCATGATCGGTGAAAATGCACCTACGTTTTCCGGAATTACGTCGTAACGATGCGAGAAACAATGCGATTAAAATGGATGAATGTTGCACCAATGGATTTTTTTTTCAATTAATATTAAACAATCGCAACGTTATTTCTATGGGGAAACGTTTTGGGTCGACGTTGCCCCCCCCCCCCCTTAGAGATCGAATTTTAAAAATCAATGTCCAGTTCATGTATTGCCCTCAGGATCAGGACATTCCACATGTCAAAGCTTACAAAGTGGATGAAAAATGAGTGACAAGATTTGACTGCCATATACATACAGAATTGTAAACTAAAAGAAAGAATATAAAAAGCAGATAGAAGCTTACTTTTGCATCTTTAAAAATTTCTCACTTGTTAGAGTTTCGTTTAAAATTTGTCTCGCTACGGAGAGGGTGGGGGGAGAGTGGGCGATCAGAGGTTGATAAAAACATACTTAGTTTGGCTTATTTAAATTCTATATATGATTCATTTAAGGCTATTCCCATATCCAAACAGGCTACTTTATGACACATTTTTTAATTCATTTTTGTTCGCAAATGTATCAAATAAGTAGGTAATCTTATTCAGAAACGTGGTAATCGAAACATGTTTTTCATTTTTTTGGTAAAAGGCGATCATTCAGATCAGAAAATACTGTCAAAGTCGGCGTTTTGAACCGAATTCCCGATGCGGCAGACAGAGAAGCGCGATAAACGTGTTGTCACATGACCAGAATCGCTTATAGCTCGATAAGTAATTTAATTATAAAAAAATGGAAAACTCATTTTTATTCCAAATCGCTTCAATAGTCAGGCCTGCCAATTGTATGCCTTTGTGTTTAAAAATGAATCAGAAAATGTGTCAGAAAGTTTCGTGTTGTTAAGCAGGTCATTTCAGAACCAACCACCTTAAAAAGACGGGATGCGAACAAAAACACCATGGGCAAAAACCCCACCGGGTAAAAGCTCCACCGAACAAAAAACCCTCTCTGCTGAATAAAAGCTCTATTTTGGCCAAGTTTCTTTTACAGAAAGGATCTTCAAACATTTAAAAAAATTTCAAGCTTAATTCTTTTACAGAAAGGATCTCCAAACATTTAAAAAATTTCCAAGCTTAATTCTTTTACAGAAAGGATCTCCAAACATTAAAAAAATTTTTCAAGCTTAATTCTTTTACGGAAAGGATCTCCAAACATTAAAAAAATTTTCAAGCTTAATTCTTTTACAGAAAGGATCTCCAAACATTAAAAAAATTTTAAGCTTAATTCTTTTACAGAAAGGATCTCCAAACACATTTTTTAAAATTTCAAGCTTAATTCTTTTACAGAAAGGATCTCCAAACATTTGAAAATTTTTCAGGCTTCGCTAATATGGTTTTTATAATATAATTCTTCAGTTCCCTCTCATCGTGTGAAAATCAGAGGTTAGAAGAAAATCAGAAGTGTTTGTCCGTTGAGATTTTGTCCGGTGGTATGGATTTTTTCCAGTGGAGTTTTTGTCAGTGGGTGTTTTTGTCCGTGGACTTTTTGTCATAGACTGTAAAAAACCGACCTAGGAGGTTGCAGACCGCAGGCTGCAGGCACTTCTATTTGAAAATCCCCCCCCCTCCCCACACCTGGATTTTGCCCTGCACCCATATATGGTTATAATCATGGTGGATCGTCGTTCATTTTAATTACAAACAATAACATTACACAGTCACTTATCTAGTGTTCTGTGCCTTCTTTAATCATAATGAAGGGTCATTCTAATGCAAGTTCATGTGTTTAAAGTTAAAATTCTTGTGCCGGAAGGAATACGTTCCATCCGGGACGATTCCCACGATAATCATTTCCATACTTTTACAGCAATAGTTTCCTAATGAGAAATAGGTGTCCCTCACCCTTTATGAATGGGTCAACAAAAGGAAGACACCTGTTGTTCATTGAACCGGGAACCCCTTCTGTACTTTTCAGCACCCAGATACCTATGATGCGACCGGCCACTTACGATAACAAAAGGGGATACAAGTGTAAGGGTCACGGAGGTTAAAAGACACTATAGTGTTGACAGGTCCGGCGTAGAGTCCCTGCTTCGGATCGGGGGTGAATGAATATACTTGTGTTGGTCGGGTACGGGTTGACCCCATGGAACTATAAATAGAATAGTTTGTTCTTAGTTCCATGGTTGACCCCGATTTTTCAAAAGGAAGTTCGAGATACAGAAGATCTTTATAACGCAAACCTAACGACACGAGGTTGTGCGTTATATAGAATTTTGCATTATATAGATCATATTTCACACATTAACTGAAGCTTGTAAAACATGGCCAAATATATGTGAAACATACCAAAATACATTAGAGTATCTTGCATTTTTTATTACCAGGAGTTGTGCAGATTATAATTTTTTGCATAATATAGATCATTCCACACATTGTTAAATTTACTTTTTAAACATTGTCCAAACATACCTGTATCAAATCATAGCAATTTTTTCAGTAATTAGCTCTGAATTAAGGGGATAAAGTTGAACTAATGTATCAAATTTAGTCCTCTAGAGAATAGCAACTATTTATAAAGTGAGAATTCAGGTGTTTCTTAACTGTAAATTCATTGCTTACATCTGAGAAGTTGTGCATTATATGGATAATTGCATTATATAGAATTGCGTTATAAAGATCTTCTACTGTATTTTTTAATTGAAAAACTACGTTAATTCATATTAGAGATATAATTTTAGCCTACTTTTTCATAATTGTATTAAAATATGGATTAAGTTTATTTCAGCCCGGGTTCGGGTCAAATTTCGAGTTCAGGAAATTTATTTGCTGGATTCGAGTTGAGTTTAAACTGAATTTTCGGATGGGTACAATCCGACATGTATAGCACTTTAGTCCAGTGTAACAAAAAGCAGGGAGAAAGCACGGAGAAAAAAACAAGTTGAAAATTGTACGTCAAGCGTAACAAATAAGGTACATTCGTACTATAACTAGTTTTATAAATATCAAGATCTTAGTACAATAGCTGTTGCACTCTTATGCAATAATGCATGAATACAAAATTCATTTTAAATGCAGATTTTTATATTATAGATATTCATTTTATTTTATGAAATTAAGTTTCAATACACTTTTATAAACAATTATTTACAATTCTATTACATTAAAATTATACTATGCGAAAATATCCAACATAAGACAATGTAAAAAAAAAAAAAAATCATCGTTATTATTTCACTGAAAAAATGAATTATATCGTCTGTTATGATATGATTAATTTCAATAATAAAATAAATACATTTTAAGTTTTAGCAACATTTTATCCTTTGTTGACATTGACTGGAAATTCCAATGGGAAATTTATACCGAGTTTTGAAAATTTCAGAACTTGAAATCCATATTTAGACTCTTTTTCCAATTAATATCTATTTCTCCGGAAACATATTTCCAAAAAACTGTCGGTAGATGCTATAATTAAACAATTTTAGTATACAAATTCGGTTTTTAAATTCAGTAATAAGGAAATAACATGACTCCATCTTACATAGGACGTAATCACCATGGCAACCTAGAATCATTACCTATCATGGGATATCACTGAATTAATTACGTACTCTGATAGGATTTAATAGAATGAAGAAAACTTTTATTAATATATTTTTAAATTTAGATTCAATTTTCATATAATTTGAAATGCGCGACCATATTCTGCAACGATAATATATATTAAATTTCAAACTATTCGGTTGGGTAGTTTTTGCGCTGTTATATGCGGACAGACGGACGGACCAGACTACGACTATAGGTGCTACGTATTTATATAATTACGAACGCACCTAAAAATCGGAACAACGGCTTCTAAATCACGACATAAAAGTACAGTAAACCGTATTAAATAGCAACCTGTTTATAACGGAATCCTATCTCAAAAATGTCATGGTCCATAAAGTAGGAATACTTTACAATTACACCTGCTAAGATGGAAATCTGTTTAAAACAGAATTTTTCTCCAGTGTCTTACGATTCCGTCTTAACAGTTTATCTATACTCCATAAACACAAAAATCGTATTTAATGAAATCTGTGAAAACGGAATTGCTCGAAACTGAAACAAAATGGTAACTTTTTTTTTTTTTTTTTTTTTCGAAAATGGGTATTTAACAGTGCCATTGATACACAGTGGTAACGAAAACAGGCACGGCCCAATTTGGGCACATTACCTAAGAATCTTTCAACCCAAATTGGGTTTTATTTTTTTCTGTTTACAAACGCCGTTTTTTACTTTTTCGATTTTGTTTGCAATTTATTTTTATGAGGATACTTTCGCTTCGAAACTGATTCCGAAAGTAAAAGTATCTTTGTAACAAAAATCCGCAAAGAAAATCGAAAAAGTAATTCGCGGCGGAAATAGAGATGGATCTCAGCTATCCAACGAAAAAAAATATCGTTTAAAAATATTGAACTGCAAACGATATATTAGAAAATAACTGTCCCGTAGGACTAACATTAGCGAGCCGGTGTTTTCGCATGAGAGGAAAATACCGAGAGCAGCCCTCGCATATCTTGTCTTTAACCCTTGTCTTTGAGGCTACTTCACTCAGGCGAAAACACCCGCTCCGTAATGTTAATCCTGTGGGGGAAATATTTTACGATATCTCGTTCGCATTTCAATATTTTTAAATGATTTTTTTTTTTTTTTTTTTTTTTTTTTGCATTGGATAGCTGAGGTCAATCTATATGTATGTTCCTTTGTACTTTTTTGATTTTGTGTGGCAGTTTTTTTTTTAAATTGAGAATACTTTTATTTTCGAAACCAGGTCCGAAAATGAAAGTATCTTAATAAAAAAAAATTGTGTAATCAAAATCGAAAAAATACAAAGGAGTGTGCATAGAGTTTGACCTCAGCTATCCAATGGAAGAAAAAAAAAAAGAAAAAAAAAAGAAGAAAAAACATTTAAAAATGTTGAAATGCGAACGAGATATCGTAAATTATTTCCCCCATAGGATAAACATTAGAGAGCGAGTATTTTCGCACGAATGAAGTAGCTTCTTAACCCTTTCAAAAACGAATACTCATGATCATATGGGTTCGAATTTGTTGAATTTTGTGACTTTCTGATAAGTCATTTAATCCTGAACGGCTGTGACACCTAGGAATACAAAATATTAAAACAGGTAATTCAAACAAAATGTTTGAACACATAAACATTAATTTACTCGGCTTTAAAAAAAAAAAAAAAAAAAAAAAAGGTACTTTTTTCGTTGCGAAAATTTAATCCACCGGCAGGGCCGAAACTAGGACAGGAGCTAGCGGAACATATGGCCGGAGCGCCAGTGTAGAAGGGGACTCCGAAAGAAGATTTGTTCCGCCTTTCGGTACTAAAAACAAATAACGAAATTTGGGCTAAAAAATCATGTGATTGAACAACGCAAAATTTCCATTAGTTGGCGAGCAGGGAAAAATTGCTTTTACCTTGTCAGGAAAATTAGTTAGTAGCACTTGTAAAATATAATGCTGCTCCTTCTGAAAGTTTTCAGAAGAGGCCACCCCCCCCCCCCCCTCCCTTAATGTAAAAAAAAAAGAAAAAAATAGAACGTCTGTCCGTTCATCTTCTCGATTGACTGCATCAAGCTTCATGAATGACTGCGCACTCCCCCTCCCCCCGCCTCTGAATGAAAACCTTTAAAAGAAAGCAAAAGAAGCTCTTAGCAATACAAAGAGCTTTTTATATCTATATTTCTTTACTTAAAAATCCAACATATACATTTTTCAAAGATTTAGGGAAAGGATGTTGTCCGGCTGTCCCCCATCCGCCTACGCCCATGGATTAACTATTGCAACCAAGTCTACACTACATATGCCAGCTGTAGACATGTCCAATGCCCCAAAGGGTTCTATTGTTTGTGCCCCAAGTATTGTCATAACTGTCGTTTTCCGGAAATGGTCAAGGCGACCAACATTCCCTTATCCATATAAGGGCAAAATTTCCAAAAATAGATCAAATTGAGTAAACTTTTGGATGGTAAGGTCACCTTGCTTACTTGTTTTAGAGAGAACCCCCCTGTGAAAATGAATGGATTTGACCTGTATAACTCGTTAGATATATTCACCGGTCATTTCTCAGGTCCTTCTTTCGTTAACGGATAGTGTCACCCTTAACCTTTTCCTGGAATTAAACAATGAAAACAAACAGCTGCAGCTCGCCTAAAGGATTTCAAATTCCTTCCACCTTTTCTAAGCACATGTGTGTTCGTTTAAAGATGCATATGTGTGTTTGTTTAAGATGCACACGTGTTTCGTTTTTTGCAATATCTTTTGGAAATAAGTTAGCACAATGAAGAAGCTTATGAGATTTTTTCATAAGACAAAAAGTGACAAAAGAAAAAATTGTTACAATTATGTCTTTAATATAGTACTTATAGGTTTAAAAAAAAGGGGGGGGGGGTGGAGTGGTTCTTGTAAAATGCTTTTTAGAACACGACTGTTCTATTTTTATGCCTATGTTCTTTTTATTTATCAGTCATGTGCATGTAGAAACTTTCTGTCAGAATTGGGCAATAATAATTTATTGAATAATGAAATTATAGATTACCATCAATTTATAATTTACTTTACGTAGGCGGATGGGGGACAGCCGGACAACATCCTTTCCCTAAATCTTTGAAAAATGTATATGTTGGATTTTTAAGTAAAGAAATATAGATATAAAAAGCTCTTTGTACTGCAAGCAAATTTTACAAACTCACAGAATGCATTACCAGACAATTCAATACTCCATAATGCATTATATGCATGGGTACAAGCAGGGCCCGACTTAGACTATCTAGGGCATTCTTCTGTCCCCTCCCCCCCCCCTTCTAACTATCCGTAGAAACTTTTCATAAATTACGCTGAAGTGATTAGTATTAAACTTCATACCTGTTTTATGTATCCACTTACTATTCACATCTATATACAGGGGTATTACAAGAAATATGGTCAAGATGGATTTCTACTAGTACTTTAAGAAAAGGTACTAGTAGAAAAAATGATGGATTGGTTGACGGGAGTAATTGTTTGCAAATTTTCCTTTAATTATCTACGTTAATTATATGATGTTTGAAAGAAAAATGCCCCCAAATGGTCATCATCAATGCTTTTAAGAAAATACCAATAATGGATTTATTTTGAAAACAGCGGACTGCTAAGTTGTTATAATAAAACATTCATCCTTCGTAGTCTAATAATAAAATTAGTTATTTTTTGCGTGGGGGGGGGGGGGGATGTGGGAGACAAAAAGGGGAAAGTGAAGCACTCACTACCTTCCTGAATCTGTGAAAATGTAACAATATTGCTCACTTTTGGCCAATTTTAACCCTTTGGCAGCCTTTTAATAAAATCCTGATTACTCCCATGTGTGGCCCTTTCAAATGGGGGGACCGGGCCAGCTGCCCCTGCATTAGCCAGATCCTGGGTGCAAGACTTCAGCCTCAGGACTGATTTCAGTCTTGGAGATATTTTTGATTCATTGTAAATTCTGTTTTAGATACTTTAATAATATAGCAATTATACTATCAAGAACTTTTAATCACTTTCATTTATTGTAAGGGATCCATTTTTAGCCATAATGCAAAACATGGAAATCTCCTAAGCCATTTCCATTTGTATTCCTATTACTCAGAAAAGTTTTCAGCCTTGGCTTGGTTGGACTTGTTGCACCCATGATTATATTTGAATAGTTTTCTTGTGAATAAATTATAACCAGAGGGCCCGTGCGAGGATTTCGCACTGAAATCTAATATTTTTTAGGTACTGCTCTATTTTTCACAAATATGAAAAGCTGTTCACAATTTCACAAAAACAGGACCCTGGGAAAAAAGTCTGAACAGACCCCTGTATATATATATATATATATATATATATATATATATATATATATATATATATATATATATAACTTATAAGCGATTCGTGTCACATGACAACACGTTTTTCCCCCTTCTCGCGCTGAAGCATCGGGAATTCGATTTATAACGCCGACTTGACAGTATTTTCTAAAAGATCTTCTCCCTATATGAAAAATGAAAGTCGTCTTTCGATTACATAGTTTCTCAATAAGAACACCTGCCAATTTCATGCGTTTCCGGACGATACTGAATTCAGAAATGTGTCAGAAAGTAGCTCTTTTGGATTTGTGAACAACCTTTTCAGTCTTGGATTTCAAATCGTCGGGCAAGAGAGCAAAAACTTATCTTTACCTGCACTTTCTAAAAATGACGAAATTATCAATTTGTGAATTTTGCTTAAAATGTGTTTAGAAAGACCTCTTATATAGTATTTAGGCGAAGCTACGTAATGATGCGTTTATTATAAATATGCGAAAAAGTCTTTTTAATGCATCCATTTCACTTTAAATGTTCCAATCTTTAAATTCATTTGCCCCAGTTCGAGTTTATTTAACATTTTGCTACCTTTAAAATGCTAGAATTAAAGAAAATCCCTGACGGCTCGGCCTACAGGCACAGGTACATTTCGAAGACCGTGGGACGCCTGTTTGTTGCGAATTGCGGAAGAAATGACCTTTTTGCCATGATGCCGCAGTTGGGACCGCCCACTTCGAAATCTATTATATATTTTTTTTTGGCCCTTTTCCTAGAAGTAATAATAGCTTTAAACGGATTCGATACATATCATAATTAAGAAGGTATGTTTTTTTTTTTTTCTGTTTTCACAAAAAGGATCCCTGGGTTCGATTTTGCCCATTAACAAACTTGACCGAGATTTTATGCCCCCTTGATTTTATGTATCCGTTTGGAAGAGATTTGTGCAGAATTATGGAAGTTATCGTGTCCCTAAAAAATTTGACATAGATAGATAGATAGATAGATAAAGTTTTGAACTGGGAAAGTTTTGGGTTCTGGGAGTCATGATCGGCGTAGATCTGCAAAAAATTTTCAAATATTTCAACTTAGGGGAGAATTTTTTACGAAGGTAGTATTACGAGGGTAGTACTTCTTACGAAATCTACCTAAAAATTATGTAAGAAATTGACATATATGTATATTTTTTACATGATCGAAAAGATATATTCGATTGAATTAGGGATGGATTTCGCAATAGATTGAATAATTTTTTAAAAAATGGAAATATGAAGAAATTGTTTGTTTTCACTCAATTTTAGCATAAGGACGTTTAATTGTATTTTTGTCATAAATTAATAGGTTTATAGTAAAATCAGGTTATGAAGGATACGCCTGCGAATGTAAGAAAAAAATAAAAAAATAATAAAAAAATGTGTAAATACATTAAAAATAGAAAAAAAGGTTAAACGATTTTAAACTTTATTAATTTTTTTAGAAAATGTAATTTGTCGTAAAAATTGATTTGTTTGATATTTTCATTTTATGATATGCAAAGAATCTCCCCTTCCAGCCCCTCTTCCCCCCCCCCCCACACACACACAATAAAATAAAAAGAAAAAAACTAGAAAAAGAAAAAAATAACTATTCAAAGGGTACTGAATCCGCGTTAATACAGAACTCCATTATAATGTTATTCGACTTATTAGTTTGCTCTCTTTTTGGAAATCTTTCTTTCGATTTATTAGTTTCTGAATAAGACCACCTTCATACTTCGTGCATTTCAGGATGAAAATGGCTTGGTAATATGTCAGAAAGTAGCCAGATTGAATATGAGAATAGACTTGAATAATTTTGCCGTTTTCATGAAAATTAAAAAATTGAATGATTTGGAAAATAGAATACATTTTTCTTATTCAGTATGAAAAAAATTATCCATGTCTTACATATTGTAACATAATTTTTACCTTAAGGCTGTTCTCAAATACAAAGAAGCTACCGTATATACTCGTGTATAAGTCGACCCCCCCCCCCCCCCCGTCCCGCCAATTCTTAAGCAAAATTTTGAAAAATATTGAATTTTCGTGTATAAGTCGAACCATATTTCAAATAATATGTTGAAAAATAATTTGTAATCGAGGATAAAAAAATATAATAAATTTTCATTAAATTAGTAAACATTTTTTTAATATATATTTCTAATCAGACTTAAAAAAAAAAAGCATAAAATTCAAAGTTTTAAAACTGTATAATTATGTACAACCGAAGAGGCTTAAACTATTTTGAAACCTATTCATATCAATTTAATTATACTTAAAAAGAAAAAATTCTTTCAAAAATCCTGTGTCTTTCAAAAAGTGCCTGTTCTTATTGGTACCCCTTCCAAATACTTAGAAAGTGACAAAAATGTGCAACTCCCAACCTGCACTCCACCCTCGCCAAAGAAAAGCATTCTTAACCCACCACCACCACCGCCCATTTTTTCTTTTTTTTTTCTTCTTTTTTTGCCTGTCCACTGGAAACCTTTTTGTCTAAAGATTAAAGTTTTTGTGATCGATGTCGTTGCCTATAGCCACAGTGCAATTTTCAGCATCCTATTATTTGTAATGAAAGAGCTCCATTACTGCAAAAATTTCACTAAAAAGTAGGAGGACAAGTTCCTCATATTGCCTCTATTCTGGTTGACAATGAAAATATTGAGGTTGACACATAGACATCTAATATGAAGACACTTATATTAGACATTTATACACATAGACATTTATATTAGATGTCTATGGGTTGACACCTGAATTCTCACCTGTTCCCAGGGATAAAATCTGTTAGTTAAAAAAAGAAAAGACAGTTGAAAAAATAAATGCAGCTCACAAAAAAAAAAAAAAAAGAAAGAAAGAAAGAAAGAAAGAAAAAGAGAATAAAATGCATTTTTTCCTGCTCAAAACAAGCAGAAAATGTCTGACATATTCCTCGAAGTCATTTTTATACATTAAACATGAAAATTGCAGGCATGGATATTGATGTAATTTAGAATAAAACAATCAAATAGGGTTTACCCTTATTACATCGCGAATTATAATCGATTTTTGTCTCTTGACGACGTTTTTTGGGCTGGCGGATTCCAAAAATGGGATTAAAACACCGACTTTGACAGCATTTTCTAAAAAAAAAAAAAAAATCATTTATCTTTATTGAAAAATAGAAAATTTTATTCGACTTATTAGTTTGCTCCCTTTTTGGAAATCTTTCTTTCGATTTATTAGTTTCTGAATAAGACCACCTTCATACTTCGTGCATTTTAGGATGAAAATGGCTTGGTAATATGTCAGAAAGTAGCCAGATTGAATATGAGAATAGACTTGAATAATTTTAACCGTTTTCATGAACATTAAAATTGAATGATTTAGAAAATAGAATACATTTTTCTTATTCAGTATGAAAAAATTATCCATGTCTTACATATTTTAACATAATTTTTACCTTAAGGCTGTTCTCAAATCCAAAAACTATACTTTCAGAAACAATTTTGATTTTTTTTTTTTTTTTTTTTCCGGAAACGGATGAAATTGGCAGGCGTTATTATTCCGAAACTATGTCATCGAAATGAGTTTTCCATTTTTAGGTAGATTTCGTAAGAAATACTACCTATTACATTCTCCCCTATGTTGGAATTTTTGGAAAATTTTTGCAGATCTACGCTGATCATGACTCCCAGAACCCAAAACCACCCCCAGTTCAAAATTTTATCTATCTATCTATATCACTTTTTTATGGACATGATAACGTCAATAATTCTGCACAAATCTCTTCCAAACTAACACATAAAATCTCGGTCAAGTTCGTTAATGGACAAAATCGAACCAAGGGGAGGAAATTGGGGTGCCTTTTGTGAAAACAGAAAAAAACCCATAATTTCTTAATTATGAAACGTATCGAATCCGTTTAAAGTTATTACTTCTTGGAAAAGGGCCGAAAATTTATGCATGACAGATTTTTGATATCATTAAAAATGGCCCCTAGGAGTGGAAGGGGGGTTTTAGAAGAAAAAAAATTCACAACTTCGTCAATTCACAAGATATCAAATCCGCTTGAATTTATTATAAATCCTCTTAATGTTATTTAAAACTTTTATATTGAAAAGTTTTTTATAGGACCAATCCTTATAGGGAAAAAAAAATCCCTGCCGGCTCCGCCTGCAAACAAGTTAAATTTCGAAGTGGGCGGTTCCAACTGCCGCATCAGGGCAAAAAGGTCATTTCTTCTGCAATTCCCAACAAGCAGGCGCTCCATTGTCTGCATCTTCGAAATCTACCTGTGTCTGTATGCCGAGCCGTCAGGGATTTTTTTTTAATAAAGGCAGAAGATATCTCAGAAAATACTGTCAAATTCGGCATTCTGAACCGAATTCCCGAGGCAGCAGTTTGAAAAATAGAAAACATCGTGTCGTCACGTGACACGAATAGCTTATAACTCGATAAGTAATTTATTTATCAAAAAATAGAAAACTCATTACTGTTCCAAATTGCTTTATTAGTCAGGCCTGCCAATTTTATGCCTTTGCGTTTAAAAATGAGTCAGAAAATGTGTCAGAAAGTTTCGCGTTGTTCAGCAGGTCAGTTGAGAACCACCTTAAGCCTACTTAACTACTTTATAATTTATAAAATTAAACACTATATATTTATTATAATTTATATTGTAACTTACATCATTAAATACTGTATAATTTTTACTTTTAAGCTCTAAAACGAAAAGGGATTATTTATTTCGGCAGCATAGAATCGGATTTCACCTGTCTGTCCAAAAGTTTAACGTATTAAGGGTCGAAAACGGAATCTAGGAAAAAAAGTAATCGGAAAAAAAGTAAACGGAAAAAAAGTAACTGATTCAACAAAAGCGGAAAAAAAGTAATCGGAAAAAAAGTAATCGGAAAAAAAGTAAACGGAAAAAAAGTAAACGGAAAAAAAGTAACAAGGTCTTGATAAATTTTGAACTTATTGATAAAGAAGTGTTAAAAGCTAACGAAGTAACATATGTCTGATTTATATAATTCCCGTAGACGGATATTTGCGATTGCTATTAGGAATTGAGTAAAATCACCCCCGGAAAAAAGCACCATCGGTAGCTTCCTGATAAAAAAAAATGGGGGGGGGGGGGGGGAGGGGCTTCACGTTAAGATGGAAAAATACCACACATTTATGAATAACACGTGTTTGAATAAGCCAATTATAATTTCGTGTAAAGCACGTGGTAACCACGTGTATTTACTAACCACGTGTACTAGGAACAATCAGAGTATTATATACATCATTTATTCTAATACGAGAGCAAATCTTTGTGTGTGTGTGTGTGTGAGGGGGGGGGGGGGTTATATATATATGTATGCAAATTTTATGTTAAAAACGGCCCTAACGATTTTGACGAAATTTTGTATCCTACAGTTTTGAGGCACCAGAAAACCGTTGGGCTGGATCACATGTTTGAGAAAATTCGATTAGTGGGTCATTTAGGTCACCATCGGTCAGGATCAAGCTAATTGTATCTAAAATACGGTTCAAACGATTTTGACTAAACTTTTATTACAATTTTTGGCACGAGAAGACTATTGGGTTCGGTCACATATTCGAGAACTTTCTATTAGTGGGTCATTTTTGGGTCAACGCGGGTCAAGTTAATTTTATCTAAAAAACGATCTAACGACTTTGATTAAATTTTGTATCTTATGAGTTTCGGGCACGAAAAAATCATTGCGCTAGGTCACATGCCGAAGAAAATTCAATTAGTGGGTCATTTTTGGGTCTCTGTGGGTCAGGGTCAAGATAATTGTATCTAAAAAACGGTTCAAGCAATTTTGACTAAAATTTGTATCCTACCATTCTCGGGCACAAGAATACTGTTGGGCTAGGTCACATGTTTGGAAAAATTCGATTAGTGGGTCATTTTGGTCATGGGTCATTATGGGTCAAGCTATACTTATCTTAAAACAGCTCAGAGGATTTAAACTAAATTTAGTATCCTACAGTTTTAGGGAACGAGAAGACTATTGGGCTGGGTCACATGTTCGAGAGCTTTCGATTAGTAGGTCATTTTGGTTCTTATCTATCCAATTCCCCCTCTCCCCCCTCCCCACACCACCACCACCACTCTTTTTTTTCTTTTTTCAATTATCTTTATTTAGTTCCACATTATTTTGATTCTTTATTTAGAATCTTATTCAATATTACTTTTTTAATTTTCCCAGTTCATATATGATTAAGTAAACCGATCTAGATTCTTTGTTTGTGTTATATTTTGAAAATGGCTGTGTGTCTTGAAATTTAAATATGATATTAGATTGAACACAGTAAATACATATAAATACAGTTTTTGTATTTTGAACAAGTTTTCATGAGGAAATACTTAAAAAAAATCCCTTCCCATAGGAAATAATAAAAATCATTTATAAAATATTCAGAATTTCACAACAATTTGATTCGGATGCTTCTGTGATTCGTTTTCTTGTTCTATATTCCCCTTTAAGCAACAATGTTTTTAACAGTTTCCAAACATAAATTTAATTTTGTTTAACATGAAAACATTGACTTCGAAAATATAATCTGTAAGAGAATTAACCGATCTGTCACTAAAATTAAAAATTCATATACAAAAATATATCAATAATTCAAAGTAACTGTGTGGAAAGAACTTAATAACTCAATATCATTTAAAAATTATATATATATATATATATATATTATTTAGATGATCATATGGGCATTTTTTATGTGTTTTTTTTTATGTGTTTTTTTATGTTTTTAAAGTGTTAGCTGTCCTTAAAAAATATATCTATTCTTTTTTAATAACAGTAGGAAAAATTCATTCAAGTTTAAAAACTAATTAGGTGTTAAATATACATCTTAACTGTATGTAAGTAAATATATTAAATTGTACCTTTTTTCTGATTTCCATTTTTTATTTCAAATAACTTTTTTATTTAAAAAAAAAAGAATAAAAAATCAAAATTAAAATTAATTTACATTTTCTCCAGTTTTTATAGCGTAAAGCTTTCAAAATGAATTTGTGTCTTGAAATCTAAATGTGTTATACAGATGGAACATAGGATCTAATTGTAGTTTTTATTTTTTGAGCAAGTTTTCAGATTTAAAAAAAAAATCCTGCAACTAAATATAATAGTAATTTAATTTTTTTTAATTAAAATTTATTTATAAAATATTCAGAATTTTATGATAACTTCATTCGGATGCTTTTAAGATTACTTTTCAAGTTTTATGTCCCCCGTCTGAAGCTAAAATGTCCATAACATATCCCATACATATATTTCATTTTGTTAACATGAAAACATTAACTTCAAAATTATAATGTGTAAGAGAATTAAATGGTTTGTCATTAAAAATAAAAATTCATATGCGAAATCATACCAGTAATACCTGTAACTGAAAATTACAATTAAAAAACATATCAATACAATATCATTTAATAACTTCATACTTTTAATTATATTGTCATGTTAGTAATTTCTCTTATATCCATCAGATGGTAATACCAGAGTTACTAAATTGTCATTAGAAAATTATATATATGTTTTTCAATAACATGCAGGAGAAATATTTTCTAACTTCAAGATCATTTTTCCTTATATATAGTACATTTCATCATGCCCAATTGTTATGTTCTTATCTTTCATGCAAATGCATAAATAAACTTTACAAAAAATCCCCAGCAATTTTATGTGAAAAATGTAGTTATGCAAGTAAATAATATAAAACACTTGCCCTTTTCTAATTTCAAATTAAAATCTGAAATCACCTTTATACCAGAAGTAATCAAAAAATCAATATTAATATTATTTTTCAATATCTGAAGTCTTACAAATTCAAAATATAATATTTTAAGGAAAAAAAAAAGGGAATTTTTGTTGGCAAAAATATAATACGAAAATTTTCCCCAAATATGGGTCTGAATATAAAAGCAATAAAAGCAATACTCTGCTTTTATGTATTCAAGCAATAATCCGTTTATTTACTATACAAAATATTTATTTATGAAGTGAATGGTTTAAGAATTATTAAACAAGATCGTTAACCCTGGAAATGATATAAATATAGTGGAAAATAAAAAAATCATAAATAATAATAAAATTCTTGTAACACTGAAAAATATTTATTCGATAGAAAAATATACAAATAAGATAATACATATTATTCTTTAAAAAGTAATTTAAATAATTAATATTACAAAAGTAATAATATTCACGTAAAATTTCCATTTCGAAATTAAAATTATATTTTTGTAAATAATCGCACAAGAGCTCTTACCTTTGTAAAGAAACCACAAAATTTTAAAGGCATTTTTATATAAAAAATGTATGCACTTTTTCTTGATCTTTTATATTTTTCTTAAATGTGCAGATGAGTGAGCAAAATTAAAAAAAAAAAATTATACTGAAGAAAATTTTATATCATTATTCCATAAGCTATTTTGATAATAATATAATTTTGAATCATATCATTCTACAACTTGGTATTTTGCGAGTACTTTCTTATTCTTCAGAAACAGCATCTTTATTAATCAAATAATAGCCATTGAAGTAAATTTTTGAAGAACAAAAAATGCACTAATATAGTTATAGATGCAGATGACACACCACACATTATGAGAACCACAATTTAAATAGTATATTTTATTATAATCAGGGAATTACACCCCATATAAAATCTGGACAAACTTCGTGAAACAAGTATAAATCATTAAAAGAACAGTTTCTTTTACCGCGCGAATGCCAACGACGCACTGACGTCATTTAACAAAGTAAAACAGATAGGTCTGCAATTTTAATTTACTGTTATCACTGACTAACCCTAGGTTTATAATATGAAGAGTTTTTTGATCTCATTACTTTCTATCAGAGAGAAATAGACCCGTATAGGAGAAGAAATTAGAAACTTTTTAATTTCTTTATTTGGTATATTTTTCGTAAAGAAACTTGCATTTATCAATTATTTTAGTTTAATTACTATTATAGTTTTAAAAAATTCAGACAGATATAAAAAATAGTTTAATTAAAGATTTTGTCGTAATACTTGCAAATAACTATTGAATTTTCATAAAACACAAGTGCCAGCAGTATAGGACAGTAGAGGCCGTTGCATCTCTCAGTATTTTGAAATTTAATTACCGTATATACTCGTGACCCCCCCCCCCCCCCTCCCAATTCTTACGCAAAATTTTGAAAAAAATTGAATTTTCGTGTATAAGTCGAACCGCATTTCTGGTAATGTGGTTCTGGTTGAAAAATGATTTGTAATCGAGGATTAAAAAAAAATAATAATAAATTTTTATTAAATTAGTAAACATTTTATTTTTAACGTTTCTAATCAGACTTCTTTTTTTAAATTCAACGTTTTAAAACTGTATAATTATGTAAAACTGAAGAACTATTCACATCAATTTAATGATATTTAAATTTAAAAAAAAAAAAAAAAAAAAAAAAAAATGTTTGAAAAATCTATTTAAGCCTTATTTACAAGGGTAAACAACTAAATAGACTGCTAAAATATAGTATTTCTTTGTGTTGTAGGACTTTTAGGAGAGAAATCTAGAAACATTCTTAAGTTGAACTCTTTTTAAAAAGGGGATTAAAATATTGAAAGCAGGGGTCGATCCAGGAAAAATTTGGGGCCTATTTAGGGCCCCTTCACAAAATTCAGTTTGATACCATCACAAAATTCAGTTTGATAAAATGGATCCCTTCACAAAAATCAATTTGATAAAATGGGTCCCTTCACAAAATTCTATTCCATAAAAACTTATTATTTATTATTTTGTGATGTTTTAAAATGTGTAATTTGTAAACAAACAATATCACCAGAGAGGAAAACTTCAGCAAAAGGAATTAAACAAGTTTGTTTATAAATGCTTGGTTCGAATTTGATTAACTAAATTTCATCTTTTGTTACAAAATGTTCTTTTTCACAAAAATAACCTTTAAATTTCACAAAATGGGCCCCAAGATAAAAAACCTGCATCGATCCCTGCAAGAATGTCCCTGTATTGAAGGGAATTCTATCATAAGACAAAATGGGTGCAGAACATTATTTACACGGACATTATTGTTTAGTTTTTTTTTTTTTTTGTCAATCACAAGGAAATGACCATTGTCTGTTTTTATCTCTCTTTTCAACCTAGACTAGGTGACTCCGGTATTTCACACTTCTTTCGGAGTGTGAAATATTCTTTATTTATTTTTGTTTTTACTAACTCGTGTATAAGTCGACCCCCCACTTTCAACTCCCAAATTTTGTCAAAAAGTCTTCGATTTATACACGAGTATATACGGTAATTTTATTTTCTTTATGCCTGATTATTTAAAAAAATGATTTTTTTTTCTCCCAAATGGAAATATAATAATTTATAGCTGAAGAAAAAATGTTTTTCATCAGAGACTCTTCCCCCCCATTCCTAAACCTCCCTGAACACACCGTATAGAAGACAATTTTAATTCTGTTCGTCTTTTGATTTATCTTAAATGAGGGGGGGGAGGGGGGGGGGAGTATTCAGCACAAAAAAGCACCCCGACCAAAAAAAAAAAAAAAAAAAAAATCATTTCTCTATTTTTAAAAATGTCGTTAGAAACTTATTCTTCGATATTTAATATTTCTTAATTGTTAATTTTTTTTCTTTTTTTTTTGTGTAGATATTTTTAAAAATTGCCATGAACAAGGAGTTATGACAAAAAATTCTTAATATAGCCTATTTCATGCTTATATTCTGCATTTTAGAAAAGTGAATTAAGCTGTGGACCCCAGGCACATCTCCTTCAAAATCTTGCAAATCCCCGGATTTCTTTCTGCCGACATTCATGTTTCTTAAATTTTTGGGTGGGTGACCCTTCCTTTCTCTACGTAATACGAAATTTTGTGGATAAAAATATATTTTAAACATCTTTCCTCCATTCAAAAACATTTTCTGATGGTGCTGACATATATATTGCAATGCTATTGTATATACAGTCACCAGAAAAACATATAATTGAGCCATTTATATCCTACAAATCATTGTGAATGCACCAAAATATAACACAAACTACGTAAATATAATTTATTTAACATTTAAAAATTTCAAAGTTAAAGCACAATTTAAGATTTCGGGGGGGGGGGGGGGAAGTTGATTATTTTTTTTTCCATTCAAACATGTCTTTTATACTCTAAATATCAACTTTTAAATTTTATATATTTTTCCACCAAAATTATATACGGCCATGAGATATATATTTTATAATATATATAAAAAAATTAAAGCTGCAGTAGAAAAAGAAATGTGCTCAATATTTAACTCTGAACATAAGATAAATAAAACATTTTTAACACACAAAGTATCTAAAAATTAATATTCCTTGGGCCTGGTCGAGCCCGAGGATATAAATTTAGGTTCGTACGGTAGACCTTCTTCCTCTACCAACCAGGAAAATTTAGTGTTTATTCTGGGAAGACAAATAAAAACAGCAACATGTAAAAATTGGAAATACCACATAAAAATAGTATTGAGAAATCATAAAATGGCACAATGAAAGAAGCAACAAAGTATGATTAGCTTGATTATAATGGATATGGACAGGAGGTGAACTAACGCTAAGAAGCTGCATCATCATAGACTTTCTAATAATACTATCTTTCCTTTGAGTGTATTATTTACAGTATTTTTCAAGGCGAAATTTTCAATATTCTGACGAATACATGTTAATCTTCTTACAAACTAAATAAAGAGAAGAATGAAATAGGCAGTTTCACAGCACATACGTGCACAATACATGTCAACAACATAATATTTATAAATCTATGTTCTTGACGTTGATGTGTGAAATGCCAGGGAGTGAATACTGACTGGTTTTCAAAAGTTTGGAATTAGTGTCTAACAAAAGGGTGGAAGACTTTTGTCCATTCGAAGGTAAAATCTCTTAGAAGGTTAGATCTCTACCCCAACTGGATTAGTAAATGTTGCAAATACAGATTGCAGTAAGAAAAAGAAAACTAACTTTTAGTATAAATGTCAGCCATTTTACTAAACTATAAATTTTTATTCTTAGACATATGAAATTGGCAAGAGCTCTGTTATTCAGAAACTATGAAATAGAATAGCGTTTTCCATTTTTTATTTTACGTGCCATCATGTCTTTCTTAATTTGCGATTTATGCAATTACATAACATATCACCCACGAAAACGAAACATGTGAAATAGTTTAAAAATTATAAGAAATACAAGAAATAAACCTGTAAGTTACCATTTTTCGAGTGCAACGTGTCGTTTTTAATGTACGTCGCCTGGAATTTATTCCACAAACATAATAATATTACGCCCTTGCGATAATAAGTCACTGTCTGATATGGAGATTTACTCTTAAACGATACAAGCAAGGAAGACAGAGCTGTGCTCGGTCAAAACTAGCTTTGAGTTCAAATATCATGACCTATGACCAAAATGACCCACTAATCAAATTTTCTTGAACATGAGACCAAGCCCAATTGTGTTCTCGTTCCCGAAACCTGTAGGATATAAAATTTAATCAAAATAGTCTGAGCCGTTTTTTAGATAAAAATAGCATGACCCATAGTGACCTAAAAATGACCCACTAATCGAATTTTCTCGGACATGTGACCTAGCGCAATGATTTTCTCGTGCCCGAAGCTCGTAAGATACAAAATTTAATCAAAATCATTAGAGTCGCTTTTTAGATAAAATTAACTTGACCCGCGTTGACCCAAAATGACGCACTAATCGAAAGTTCTCGAACATGTGACCCAGCCCAATAGTCTTCCCATGCCCGAAAATGGTAGGATACAAAGTGTAGTCAAAATCGTTTGAACCGTTTTTTAGGTACAATTAGCTTGACCCTGATTCATGGTGACCCAAAATGACCCACTAATCGAATTTTCTCGAACATGTAACCTAGCCCAATAGTCTTCTTGTTCCTTAAAACTGTAGAATACTAAATTTAGTTCAAATCCTCTGAGCCGTTTTAAGATAAAAATAGCTTGACCCATCTTGACCCATGGCCAAAAATGACACACTAATCGAAATTTCTCGAACATGTGACCTAGCCCAATAGTCTTCTCGTTCCCTAAAATTGTAGGATACTAAATTTAGTTGAAATCTTCTGCGCCATTTTTAAGATAAGAATAGCTTGACCCATAATGACTCATGACCAAAATGACCCCCTAATCGAATTTTATGGAACCTGCTTTTTTATGGAATTAGCTTGACCCTGACTCACAGTGACCCACTAATTGAATTTTCTGTGACATGTGACCTAGCGCAATGAGTTTTTCATGCCCGAAACTCGTAAGATACAAAATTTAATCAAATTCGTTAGATCCGTTTTTTAGATAAAATTAACTTGACCCAAAAATGACCCACTAATAGAAAGTTCTCGATCATGTGACCCCGCCCAATAATCTTCTCGTGCCCGAAAATGGTAGCAAAAGTTTAGTCAAAATCGTTTGAACCGTTTTTAGATACAATTAGCTTGACCCTGACTGATGGTGACCCAAAATGACCCACTAATCGAATTTTTTCGAACATGTGACCCAACCCAATGATTTTCTGGTGCCTCAAAACTGTAGGATACAAAATTTCGTCAAAATCGTTAGAGCTGTTTTTAAAATAAAATTTGTATATATATATATACCCCCCCCCCCCCCCACACACACACAAGATTTGCTCTCGTATTAGAATATATAATGTATATAATGCTCTGATTGTTCCTAGTACACATGGTTAGTAAATACACGTGGTAGCACGTGCTTTACACGAAATTATAATTGGCTTATTCAAACACGTGTTATTCTTAAATGTGTGGTATTTTGTATTTTCTCATCTTAACTGAAGTCCCATCCCCCTTTTTTTTTTTTTATCAGGGAGCTTTTTAGTGATGGTGCTTTTTCCGGGGGTGATTTTACTTAGTTCCTAATAGCATTCGCAAATATCCGCCTACGGGAATTATATAAATCAGACATATGTTACTTTGTTATCTTTTAACTCTTCTTTATCAATAAGTTCAAAATTTATCAATACCTTGTTACTTTTTTTCCGTTTACTTTTTTTCCGTTTACTTTTTTTTCGATTACTTTTTTTCCGATTACTTTTTTTCCGCTTTTGTTGAATCAGTTACTTTTTTTCCGTTTACTTTTTTTCCGATTACTTTTTTTCCTGTTACCCGAAAACGGCATAGAAACGGTCTTTGAATGATAATTTTCACTCCCTTTTTAAAATAGTTTTTTGATCTGGTATCCGTTAAAGTTCTTAATCTTTATTTGGTAATAATGTGTTTCTTGCATGGGGTTACCCAAGGGGGGGGGGGGGTACACCCCCCTCGAAATTGTCGAAAGTAAAAATATAAAAGTACTGATTTTTTTCTTTCTTTTTTACATAAATTTGTATTTTTTTTCTATCATACAGCAGCCATTCTCGTTGGTCCCATATTAGTCCATATATACACCACAACATACCCAAAGAGAGGGAAGGGGGCTGATGGGGTATAGTCCCCCCTCCCATCGAAATACTCAAAAATTAAATAAAAATTTAATTAATTAAAATTGCTGATTTTTTTTCTGTATAAGTTAATTTCATAATTGTTTTACCCCTCATGAAATGGATTAGCCCCTCATTCAAGAGTGCTAAGGGGGCTGATGGAGTTACAGCCCCTCCTCCCTCCAAAGTGGCCGTAGTGGTTGGTTGATTGGCTGATTTTATAACGCCCCATTTTCTACACGAGGGAGATAGGCCCTATCGGGAGAGTGCCCTCCGTAGGGGTCTTTCTAAGGGATCCTAATCCGTATTTACGGTAAGGTTCGAAGAAAACCACGGAAAACTCCGAACGGTTAGATCGGCGAGTGCGACAGGGGTTTGAACCCAGTACCTCCCATGATAGCTACCATAAGGAATTTTTTTTTGTAAATTATGCAGGGTGGCTACAGATTCTGGAAATCGGGGAAAAATCAGGGAGGTTTATCAATCTGGAAAAGTCAGGGAATTTTGTGAAAGTACTTGAAAATCAGGGAAATTTGTCTATATGCGAAAATATTTGTTTTCACATGGGACTGATTCATGGACAAACAGCTGATATTTAAGCCATTAATAGTACACGATAAAGAAAAGAATTTTTTATATATTTTTTTAAAAAGATGCACATGATATGAGTTTTTGGTATTTAATACAAATTAAGGTGATCAGATGTCCTCATTTTCTGTAGATAGCGCTTATATTGAAGACAATTTACCCATTTTTGAGACTTTTATGATGCATTAGCATAAGTGGAAGAGGTGGCCAGCTTAATCCAATTAGCAGTCCCGTCAGATGTCTTAGAATTGAACATTCTTCAGGAAATGAAGATATTTTCTGGTCGCTATTTATTCACTGGCCACCCCACTATATGAAGTTGTTGGACTAAATTTCGAGTTTGAATTTATGAAACTGTGAACCAGTACTTTATGAATAGTGTGCAATTTTTGTTTTTCTCCCAAATGAGGTATTAGCAAGCTGGATAAGTGTTGTTATACGAAGAAGCGGCATATATTAAAAAATACCGTATGTATATCGTTAATGATGGAAATCTGATAAAGGTAATCAGGGAACTCTCTTTCGGGAATTTCTGTAGCCATCCTGTTGTGGTACGATTGAATATTGGGACTTCAAACGGCCTATAGAGTCACTGATCGCAGCTGTTGGTCAGGATAATTGTACCTTTAACTAATACTAAAGTGCCATTGAAATCATTCTTTATTACATATTTCTTTTAACTTACATTTCTGTATGTATATGCGGCAGTCAAGTCTTGACTCGTTTTTCACCCACTTCCTGTTGACGTAGAGCTTTGAAATTTTGAATACATAGGTATTCAGGAAGGCAATACATGAATCTGACATTATTTAAAAAAAATTCGATCCCTAATTAGGGGGAGGGGGGTCAACGTCGGCCCAAAACTTGCATTTTTCCCCCCATAGAAATAACGTTACGATTGTTTAATTGAAAACAATAGCTCCATTGTTGCAACATTCATCCATTTTCACCACATTGTTGCCCGCATCATTATGACGTCACTATTGAGCTACGCACACATTTGTGCTTTGTAATATAAGTTGACTTTTTTGTGAATTTTAATGAAAGTATGCTTTTTTTTCTCCCCATATGACACAACACAAATGTCACATGCAATCTGAAATTGTGCAAAAAAAAAAAAAAAATCTGAACAAGTTAAAAACACATGTAAAACAATGTGCTTGCACAGGATTTTCCTGAAGCGAAAAGTTATCTCTTCTCCGCCAGATGGCGTATTCGAGTGCTTGAATTGTCAATAAAAATATTCGCCAATCCTAGCCCGTAATCAAAGGGTTAATCTTTGCACACTGTACTGTGAGTAGTTTTTTAAGCACAATTCTAAAACTACTTGTCAGGATGAGATGTTATTTCGCATTCGCATATTTAAAGTGGTTCTCAAATTCCCTGCTCAACATCGCGAAACATTCCGACTCATTTTTAAAAATAAAGGAATAAAATTGGGAGGCCTGACTATTGAAGCCATTTGGATTCGATTAGCGTTTTCCATTTTTTGATAAATAAATTACTTATCGAGTTGCTAAATATCAAAGTAGCAAAATATTTCTTTTAATATTAAAATATTATTACGTTATCGAATGGCGTTTTCTATTTTTTTCGTAAAGATCTTTCAGAAAATACTGTCAAAGTCGTCATTTTGAACCGAATTCCCGACGCGGCAGCGCGAAAAAGGGGGGAAAAACTTGTCGTCACGTGAAAAGAATCGCTTATAACTCGATAAATAATTTATTTATTTAAAAAAATTGGAAAACGCTCTTCGATTCCAAATCGTTTGAATAGTCAGTCCTGATAGTGTATGCCTTTAATTTAAAAAGAGTCAGAAAGTTTCGTCAGTCAATCTCCGTTTGAGTCAGAAAGCTTCGCGTCGTTGAGCAAGAAATTTGAGAACCACCATAATGCCTGGGCCATGATCCAGAGGTCCTGACTTCGGGGCCCTCATATTTGATATGCAATTATTTTGAAGCTGACATTTTAAATTTATTTTGATCTTGTACTGAATAATAATCAATATTTTGTGGTTTTAGAATGGTAAAAGATTAAAAATAAAAAATATATTTATCTAAATATGAATTTACATATTCATATATGCATCCTTAGAAAAAAATTGTGGCAATATAGAAAGAGAGGGCCTCAAAAGAATAACAGTCCCTGTGAGGCTCTCTTTGCATTGATCGTGCCCTGGGTAGCTATTTTCTTTTTCTGAAAATGTATATAGATAGTCCGATTAAAGAAGATTCTTCACTTTCAATGTATTCAATGCAAGTTTGATTTGAAGCGTTATTTTTTTTTTAAATACCAGGCATGCAATTATGTCTTTTTTTTTCTTTTTTTTTTTTTTTTTTGAGAATTATTTCCATTACACAGAAAGAAGACCCGATCATGAAAAAGAAATCGCACCCCTCCTCATACCCTTACTTATGGAGAAAAAAAAAGTGTAGAAAAATTTTAGAGATTGTTGAAACAATTTGTATAAATGTAACATCAGCTTTATGTTATTTCATTGGTATATTTTAAGTTTTGTAACTTTAAGTTAGAAATGCTGTTGAAGACTATTCTCAAATCCAAACGAGCTGCTTTCTGACACAATTTTGAATTCATTTTTGTTCCGAAACGGATGAAATTGGCAAGTGTCATTATTCAGAAACTATGTCATCGAAACGAGTTTTCCATTCTTTGGTAAAGACAGAAGATCTTTCAGATAATACTGTCAAAGTCGACGTTTTGAACCAAATTCCCGCGGCAGAACAGCGAGAAAAGGGAAAATCGTGTCGTCAGGTGACACGATTTGCCTATAACTCTGTAAGTAATTTATTTATAAAAAATATCGGAAACTCATTTCGATTCCAAATCGCTTCCATAGTCAAGTCTGTCAATGTTATGGTGTTGTGTTTAAAAATGTGTCAGAAAACTTTCGCGTTGTTGAGCAGGTCATTTGAAAAACACATTGAAAAGTCTGTTCTCAATTCCAAAAGAGCTACGTTCTGACACATTTCTGAATTCATTTTTGTTCGGAAACGAACGAAATTGGCAGGTGTTCTTTTTCAGAAACCACGTAATCGAAATACGTTTTACACTTTTTTGGTAAAGGCAGGAGATCTTTCAGAAAAGACTGTCAAAGTCGGCGTTTCGAACTGAATTCTCGATGCGGAAACCCGAGAAGCACGAAAAAAAGCGTCGTCACGTGACACGAATCGTTTATAACTCAATAAGTAATTTATTTATCAAAAAAATGAAAAACTCTTTTCGATTCCAAATCGCTTCAAGAGTCAGACCTGCCAATTTTATGCGTTTGCTTTTAAAAAGGAGTCGGAAATTTTCTCGTTGTAGAACAGGTCATTTAAGAATCACCTTAACGAATAACTGATTACTCCCAGGGAGGTCCGTGGCAGTTGCCGCGCGTGTTCCTGCATTAGTCAGGTCCCGGGTCTAACTTATCATAGCTAACACCGTGTCCGATTCTAATAAACAGAAAAAAATAGTAGTATGATTTAATTTATTAAAATGCCTGATTCGATAAACCTGTGTTACTAATAAGAGGCAAGTAAGCTATCAATGGTGAATTTACAGCGTTGTCTGGTTACAGTGCCTAAAATACATAGTGTGGAAATCTGCTACAAAATAGTACTAAAGAATTGAATCCAATAAATGTACAACGTTGCTGAAAAGATAACGATGGGATCGCAGCGCCATCTGCTAGCTCTTGACATTGTATTAGAATGTTTCGGCTGGTGGTAAGTATTTTAAATACTTAAATTATATCCTTTTCTCCTCTGACTTAGTGATTTTAATAAGCTTTTTTTAAATTATGAAAGCATGGCTAAAAAGCGTGATATGCATTTTTTTGTCTCTGGTTGCAACATTATCGTAGGAGCACCGTTGCACATTTATAGACTACAATTTTTTAGCACTTTTTAAAGCATTACAAGGATAGTCGGTTTCCACACTATTTATTCTAGGCTCTGTAATCTGGTGTCGAAAAAAAAATTCGCATCTGTAAACATGGCATACCTAAAAAGAAAAAAAAAAGGCATCCTCATTTCGTTCATAGCGGACGATATAATTTATTTCACCGAAATAATAACGATGATGTTTTACATGGCAAAATTAGTTATAGCACGAAACGAACGCACCTCATTTGTCACGTTTAACGTACAGTTTCCAACTTGTTATTCGTCCTCATGGTATCATGATTTAAATCCCTACTCGTTATGTCTGCACCCAGTTCAGATGTATTTACGTATCTGGTTTCAACCCCTCCTTTTGGTCTTTCTTTTTTACACAAAATGACATTTTCTTGCAACGTGTTTCTTCCGATTATTAACCCTTGGGTCTTTGATCCAATCATTTACTGATTGTGACTGTCTAGATTAATTTTAACACAATTATTCTAATTGGTAAATAAATCACATGAGTTGTAATTTTCCAACTGGGCGAAAAATGTCTGGGCCAGAATTCCAACCAGGGATGAGCTGTCTCGGACGAATCTGGAGGACCTAATTCACCCAGCTAACCTTAATGATCATAGCATCTGATCTGAGATCTGAATCAGCTCAACTGAATAAATCGCAGTTAATGGAACTTCAGTATACGCTGGATATGTAATTATACTAGATTAATTTTAACACAGTTATTCTAATTGGTAAATAAATCATATGCGTTGTAATTTTCCAACTGCAGCTACAGCCGAGAGATCCCTGGTCCTGGTTCGAATCCTGGCCCGGCCATTTTTCGGCGGTCAGAAGCTTGCAAAGCAGAGGGATAAAATAATCTGCGTAGATTATAGTCACAGTGATAATAGTTCTAGTCCTCGTCAATGGCAAAACATGCTGTTCATTGCAATGCCTTGTTACATCATTAGAGAAGCATAGCTTAATTAGAGAAGCATAAATTATGACAATAGAAAATGACAACACCAACGTTTAACATTGACAACGCAATGTTAGACATGTTCGACAATGTTAGACAATGTTCTCATTTTCTATTATCATAATTTATGCTTTTCTAATGATGTAATAAGGCATTGCGATAAACAGCATGTTTTGCCATGGATGATAACTATAACTATCGTCTTACGCGTCTTACAGCTAGAAATCATGTTAGGGAATAGCACAAACCAGGGCTTAGTTTCTAAGAAAAAAAAATACCGGAGCCCTAATATTCTGCAGTACTAACATCCGTAGCGTACCCCTCCCCCGTCCCACCAATCTGCTTATTTATATTTCATAACATTATTTTCAAACTTTAAAACATTGTTTTTTTATTTAGCAAAATACAAATTTTAAATACATCTATCTGCGTATACTTAGCTATCAATAATTCCACTTTTTAGTTATTACTACTTCCAAATAGAAATCTTTCCCTAATCTTAATGTTCATTAATCGCAGAATTCTGCGATTAAATAAGGTCAGGATTATGATTCGAAAATAATGTTAACAAAAAATGAATTGTTCGCAGCTATCCAGAATAGAAAAAGACTATTTCTGTTTACTCTTTAATCGGATCAAAATAGCATTAAAATGATTTGAAATGGCAATAAATAAAATTTTGAATGTAAGATAGATTGAACTCGAGCGAAACATTACGTCACTTATAAGTGTTTTGATACAAAAGATTGGAGATGGGGAGGGAAAGGAAAGGGTAATTTAGCATTTGTTTTTTCGGAAGCGTTATTGCACTGGGCTCCGGAGCGCAGTGTTTATGAGCTTAGGTGAATTCTGGCCAATATTGAAATATTTACTAAAAACAGAGAAGTACCGGAGCTGAGCTCCGGCGCAAATTAAGCCCAGGCAAGAAACTCATATATTAGTATGTGGGGAATAGGAAGACAGATCTTCTGTGTGATCTGTGTCCGAAATTTTCAAACTGTATCTTGTCACTCTCTTATAAAGGTACTCTTATTAAGTTGAGGGTCGTGACGTAATCCATCTGAGTTTTTAAAGGGTCCCAAGTCATGAAAAAGAACTAGATTATTTTTACAATTAAACGATAAAGCCAAAAGAAAAAAAAAGAAAATACTAGATGTTTTGTTCATTTTTTTCGTCTGCTTTAATTACAAATGATCCTTTCTTTTACCCGGATTACAGCGCCTAGAATATAGCGCTGTACCCGGCGCTATGAAGCGCCTAGAATTCTAGGCGCTGTACCCGGATAATCGATATTCTGCAAGATACTCCATGGTCTAGAAGAACGATTCTCGCTGTAGAAACTACGACTTCTATCGAATGTTTATAAAATTAAACGGACAAGATGGCGGTAAGTATAGACCTATATTCTGAGGCGGTAAATGACGACGACCATGACAAACCGAAACCTAGGCTTTTGCTTGATGAAAGAACTGGAATATTAGGCCCAGAGTCTTCTCCATCACAGTCACCTTTACTCTCTGGTAAGCATTAAGTTTTATCATTTTGATACATATGTTTTTATTTGTACTTCTGTGACCTTGAAATACATGATCATTAGTGGAACGAGAAAGTGAGATTAAATATGGTCATTTAGTTGTTAAGGAGTAGCTTTCTATCTAAATATATGTATATATACGTACAAAATTGCCACTATTACGCTTGTTGAAAAGTAATTATATTTATAAAACCGTATTTTATTTGAAATTGCGAGGAGAGGAAACCAAAATACAAATGCAAAGTTCAGTCTTCGTTTATTATATGCTAACTAAAAAGTTTTTCATTTTTCTCATATTCATAATTGCCATAATATGAAGTGCAGTGGCTGAATGTCCAAAATGTTTTTGAAATAGTTTGATTTTGACTAATTTTTATTGACTGTCTGCTCATCATTGATCTGGTTGCTCAAAAGTATCGCTCAAGTAGGGGAGACCGGTACACACTGGACCTATGGACACAGTGGACCACCCCCTAATATTTTATTTATTTAATTTTTTTTTAAGCTTCTCTTCTATCCTAATAGACAACAGCACTACAATGATTATTTATAGCCTTCAGAATATATGTTTAACTCAGATTGAACTATTTTATCCTGATTGGTTGTTTTGAGCTTCTAAAAGTAAAATTTTTCATCATCATATTTTTATTTTTTTAGTAATTAAAGGTTGCAGATAAATAAAATAAAACAGCTTTTTTGCAAAGCTAAGATACTTGTTTTTATTTTACTTTAAAGTTAATATGTTTAAAAGAAAGCTATAAACATTATTAATATGATTATTTATTGAACTTCAACATGGGGTACAGTGGACCACCCACTCCTGGGGCACAGTGGTCCACAATCCACTCTGCTCCTGTAATGTAGAATGTTCAAAACATTTAATAATTGCTAATTTTCTATAAAGAAAGATTGTTTTAAAGTAGATTTAACTGTAAAATAAAGTAAACAAATAAAAATAACAATTTATTTAACATAGTAAGAAATATTTTGTTTTGTATTTACTGCCTTTGACAGGGATCATTCTAGAGAGTTTCAGAAGGGCGGCCTGCCCTCATGCCCTTTTTAGATAAAATCCCACCCTCCTTGCCCCTTTTCCTGGTAGAATTCTACCCTCCTTGCCCTTTCTCCAGGTAGAATTATACCCTCTTTTTATTGGGAAGAATCTTGCATTGTACTTTCAAAAGTTCTTTACTTATCTTTTATTTTTAGAATGCTAGTATGTAATCATTCTAGAGAGTTTCAGAAGGGCGGCTTGCCCTCTTACCCCTTTTAGATAAAATCCCACCCTCCTTGCCCTTTTTCCTGGTAGTCAGGACTCAGGAGTACTCCTCTTTCCCTCTTTATTTCTCTGTGAAATGCCCTGGTATGTCTAATCTTTGACTTTGAGTGATTCATTTTTTTCATTTATTATTTTTTCCATTGAACAAGACAAAGGATAACTAAGGGTCATTGATTAATTTCACCTTGTCTAGTGAAATATAGTATTAGGTCAGGCATTCTGGCCTTTGACTACATGATAACTTACATAAGTTCTATAAAAAATTTGAGAAGTAGCTTTAGAACTTTTATTTTGTAGCTTTTTCAAAACCAGTTTTGCTAAAACCGGGAAAAAGTTATCTGGTGAATAAAAGTTTGGTTGAATCCTCAAACAAGGGCGATGCTTGGCTGCGTCGAATTTGGCAAAGCGATAAATGAGTTTTTCTTGCTACCGGTTTGTTCCTTGCATTTCTTCCCCGCCTACTACGGTTTGATCTAGAAATTTGATTGGTTTATGAGTGAATTACGTTCGTTTGGTTGGGTTGGTTGGTTTATTGTGTGCCGTATTGTTGGATTCAGAGAGTGATGAGTTAGATAGAGGTGCACTATACCGTAAAAATGTCTTTGAGAATGAAACCGATCATTTCGGAATTTACTAGGCCCAAAAAAGGAAGCATATACTGTTAAAAATATCGTGAAAAATTACCTCTGTTTTTAAAGGCTCTCTATTTTCTGACCAATGAGAACGCCAAGGGCGTTCATGTAGCATTCTCATTGGTCAGAAAATAGAGAGCCTTTATAAACAGAGGTAATTTTTCATGATATTTTTAACAGTGTATGGAAGAAGGGCTGAATTTATTGGACAGTGAGAGGTTTTCAAATCAAGTCCCAAGTTGTTTGGGCCGACTTTAGTGTTGCATCACGGCACATCGCATGTTTATTTTTGTTTGAACTCTGGGATTTGCGAAGTGAAGTGAATTTAATCTTTTGACGTGTTGTTTTTTTATGAAGAATTCGGCGAAGCGGCAAGTGTGAATTTGAAGTAGTGTATGTAGTGTGTTGTTAATGAAAATTTAGGATATTTTAGGTGTTTTTGATAGATTATTTAGAGGTAAATTTGAATTTTGTCCTCTTGAGTGAGCAGTTTAAGGGTTTGTTTGTTTGTTTCTTGAGAAGATACATCTGACTTGTGTGCTTGACGTCAAGTGCCTGCTTATATCGTCAATATACATCAGTTTAAGGGTTATTTTTGTATAAATACTGCTGCCTCATCAGAAGTGATCGGCGATAGCGATTATGACAAACCGAAGCCTTAAAAAAAAAAGGGTAAATTTGAAAAATAAAAGTAAGTGAATTTTTATTGATTTTATTTGATAAGTGTGTGTCTTGCATTTTAGATATTACTGTAGAGGTAGTTTCGTGCATCGAGTGTTGTTTTTTTGTTTTTGATAATGTGTACAGGATACATACATAAGTTATTGATTGCTGTGTGAACGAATTTCGTACATTCTAGAGATTGCTGTACAGCGAGTTTCATGCATCCAGTGATGTTTTTTTTCGGTTAATGTACGCGAAGCGTACATACATAAGTTATTGATCGCTGCATGAATGAGTTTCATGCATTCTAGAGATTGCTGTACAGCGAGTTTCATGCATCCAGTGATGTTTTTTTTTCGGTTAATGTACGCGAAGCGTACATACATAACTTATTGATCGCTGCGTGAATGAGTTTCATGCATTCTAGAGATTGCTGTACAGCGAGTTTCATGCATCCAGTGATGATTTTTTTCGGTTAATGTACGCGAAGCGTACATAGCTAAGTTATTGATCACTACATGAATGAGTTTCATGCATTCTAGAGATTGCTGTACAGCGAGTTTCATGCATCCAGTGATGTTTTGTTTTCGGTTAATGTACGCGAAGCGTACATACATAAGTTATTGATCACTACGTGAATGAGTTTCATGCATTCTAGAGATTGCTGTACAGCGAGTTTCATGCATCCAGTGATGTTTTTTTTTTCGGTTAATGTACGTGAAGCGTACATACATAAGTTATTGATCGCTGCGTGAATGAGTTTCATGCATTCTAGAGATTGCTGTACAGCGAGTTTCATGCGTCCAGTGATGTTTTTTTTTTCGGTTAATGTACGCGAAGCGTACATACATAAGTTACTGACCGCTGCGTGAATGAGTTTCATGCATTCTAGAGATTGCTGTACAGCGAGTTTCATGCATCCAGTGATGTTTTTTTTCGGTTAATGTACGCGAAGCGTACATACATAAGTTGCTGAATGAATTTTATGTATTTAAAAAATTAGGAATTTAGAGATTTTCTCCAATTATAATATCTGTACTTTGTGGCAAAGAAGTGATTATTTACACAATTTCTATGAGAGTTTCTTTCACGACGTAAACGTTGCTTTTATTTCGTTTTGTTGCAATTTACAAAGTTTAAGGGGTATTTTCTTAGAGATTTTTTATTTGTTAGGAAAAAATTGATTGTCAAATTTGCGAATTCTTTGTAAAAATCGGGAGGAAAGAATAGTTAAAAATTTGTAAAAATGGAAAAATGTGGAGGAAAAAATAGCTAAATATTTGTAAAAATGGAAAAATGTGGAGGAAAAAATAGCTAAAAATTTGTAAAAATGGAAAAATCTGGAGGAAAAAATAGCTAAAAATTTGTAAAAATGGAAAAATCTGGAGGAAAAAATAGCTAAAAATTTGTAAAAATGGAAAAATCTGGGGGAAAAAATAGCTAAAAATTTGTAAAAAGGGAAAAATCTGGGGGAAAAAATAGCTAAAAATTTGTAAAAATGGAAAAATCTGGGGGAAAAAATAGCTAAAAATTTGTAAAAATGGAAAAATCTGGAGGAAAAAATATCTAAAAATTTGTAAAAATGGCTAAAAATTTGTAAAAATGGAAAAATCTGGAGGAAAAAATAGCTAAAAATTTGTAAAAATGGCTAAAAATTTGTAAAAATGGAAAAATCTGGAGGAAAAAATAGCTAAAAATTTGTAAAAATGGAAAAATCTGGAGGAAAAAATAGCTAAAAACTTGTAAAAATGGAAAAATCTGGAGGAAAAAATAGCTAAAAATTTGTAAAAATGGAAAAATCTGGAGGAAAAAATAGCTAAAAATTTGTAAAAATGGAAAAATCTGGAGGAAAAAATAGCTAAAAATTTGTAAAAATGGAAAAATCTGGAGGAAAAAATAGCTAAAAATTTGTAAAAATGGAAAAATCTGGAGGAAAAAATAGCTAAAAATTTGTAAAAATGGAAAAATCTGGGTGAAAAATAGCTAAAAATTTGTAAAAATGGAAAAATCTGGAGGAAAAAATAGCTAAAAATTTGTAAAAATGGAAAAATCTGAAGGAAAAAATAGCTAAAAATTTGTAAAAATGGAAAAATCTGGGGGAAAAAATAGCTAAAAATTTGTAAAAATGGAAAAATCTGAAGGAAAAAATAGCTAAAAATTTGTAAAAATGGGAAAATCTGGGGGAAAAAATAGCTAAAAATTTGTAAAAATGGAAAAATCTGGGGGAAAAAATAGCTAAAAATTTGTAAAAATGGAAAAATCTGGAGGAAAAAATAGCTAAAAATTTGTAAAAATGGAAAAATCTGGAGGAAAAAATAGCTAAAAATTTGTAAGAATGGAAAAATCTGGAGGAAAAAATAGCTAAAAATTGGTAAAAATGGAAAAATTTGGAGGAAAAAATTTGTAAAAATAGAAAAATCTGGAGGAAAAAATAGCTAAAAATTTGTAAAAATGGAAAAATCTGGAGGAAAAAATAGCTAAAAATTTGTAAAAATGGAAAAATCCGGAGGAAAAATAGCTAAAAATTTGTAAAAATAGAAAAATCCGGAGGAAAAATAGCTAAAAATTTGTAAAAATAGAAAAATCCGGAGGAAAAATAGCTAAAAATTTGTAAAAAATGAGAAAATCCGGAAGAAAAAGTAGCTAAAGGTTGTAAAAATTAAAAAATCTGAATGAAAATATTGCTTAAAGTATGTAAAAATGGAGAAATCTCGTAAAAAAACTTTTAAAAACTTTGTAAATAGCAGTAAAACAAAATAAAATCAGTATTTACTTTGTGAAAGAAATTGGCCTAGGAACTGTGTAAGTAGTGACTTGTCTGCCGAAATGTACGTGTTCTGATTGTGTTGAATTTGGAAGTTGGCGCGCGTCAAAAAAATCGCCAAATCGGGGGTCGCCCTTGTTTGAGGATTTTGCCAAAAGTTTTAGAGAGAAGTTTTTGAATATCGTAGGAAAAGGGGGAAATGACTGTGAATCTAGTAAACAATTTTACAATAAAAATCGAGAACAAGTTTCATTTTGCTATTTTTAATACTTTTCAAACGGTGAAGTTATGGAAATTAGAAATGTTACTGGATTTTTAAATTAAGGAGTACTTTGTTGCCAGACTTCCCTCCCGACCAGTATATTGTTATATGCACTTATTACAAAAATGCCCTTTTCAATAAAATTGGCCTTATTATGTAAGGTGCACCCTGCCCTTTTTTATGTTCTAGAATGATCCCTGCCTTTGATAAATATAACTGTAGTCTAATTGTTGATGATTCTATTCAAGTAAGATTCATGAGATGCAAATTGAATGGAAATCAGTTTATTTCTCCCGAAACTGTAGATGAATCTGCTGTTGATGTCAATGATTTCATAATGTTGCTCTCAGACCCAAAATTATTTCTTGAAAATTCCAGGCTCAATCTTACTCATAAGTACTTTGGAATTTCATTTGCAAATTTTAATATATGCTGATTTTTTTGTACTTAAGTAATAACTTCAACTAAATTGCAATTGTTCCTGTATTAATCTGTTATTATTTTCAAAATATAATTAATTTTTTGTTTTTGTTTCAAAATTTATATTACTATGTTATTTTGCGGGTGAAGGGGCAACAAAAAAGAATTAGATTAATGAAAAATAGATTTATATTGTATTTTAGATAATACCCAATAGTGGTCCACTGTACCGCGGTGGGTGGACCAGTGTACCCTGCTTCCGGGGTACACTGGTCCGCTTTACAAGTGTATATAATTTTTTTTTTTTTTTGAAAAATGTATTGAAAACTATGTTGTGAGAAAATTATGATGGATGTAAGAAGGTTTAAGGAATATTCAAAAATATTTTCATACAGATCGGTCAGTCTGTTAAAGAGAAAAAAAATGTTAACTGAAAAAGTGGTCTACTGTGTACCGGTCTCGCCTATACCAGTTTCCCCTGACCGAAGTTTTCAGACCCAGGCCAGGTTCGGGCCGGAAAAAAGCTATCCGGAACTGGCATCAATCGTTACTATCGGTCCAGTGTAAAAACTAAAAGTTTGTTCCGAGCAAAAGTCAGTAAAACCAGTCACGACTCAGTCAATTTCTTCAAAATATCGCTATATTTCTTAACCAACATTACTTATAATTTTTAAATTATTTAAAAAGAAAATTGCACTCATAATACAAACATTTTTAAGTACAGCATTTTTCAGATTATATGTTCACAAAGACAGGTTCAAATGAAGACTCAGTAAAAAATTTAATATAGTTTAGAAAGAAAGAAAAATATCATACTTTTAAAACTATATAAAGGGTGAAAATATGTGCCTTTTTAAATCAAAATAAATTTCTAAAGTTTTCATCAAGAAACATACAATATTACTATTAGTTTTTACAAAAAGAAAATAAAACTGCTAGCCTGACAAGACCCGGTCAGAACGAAGCCTGGGAAGAAGTCTAAAAATCCCCTGAATACAGCATCCTACAGATCTATAAAATATACTAGCCCCTCCCAAACGGTAATCCTGGGTGCGCCAATGAATGCATTCTTAAATCTTATGTTTTATTGCCGTGTATCTTCTCTTGGAATTAAAATTATGACAGAGAAAAATAAAACCAAACTGCCTGTTCGGGCATATAACCAGTATTTTAAAGTTATCGAAAAACAAGTCAATGGTAATTACACTGTAACTTGTAAACTTTGCCCATTTAATAAGCACATAGTGGTGAGTTAGTATTTTCTTTATTAATAATAATTACTGGATCGCATCTTTCATCGAATATCTAAAGCTTATAGTAATCATTAAAAAGAATATTTCCAAATTAAGATTTCTAGTTAAGGAAATATTCTCCAATTGTTTATTATCTCAAAAATTTATCTTATTAATATGTAACATGGTTTGTGTTTGGGTCCGTAGAAAACACCACTAAAATATTAACAAAAACGAACATTTATTACCGGACATCACATAACTTACGTAGAACAACATCATACATCAATATCTTAGAATACCCAACAGAGTGAAAGTTGTAGTGTCTTTTTAGAGTCAAAGTCAAAATTGCTTTTTCACGCCCTCTAACGGCTGGATAAATACATAACACTCCTTCCCCCTAGGAATAAAGCACATAGTCGTCTAAATGTTTTGGTGAGGTTCGGGAGCGAGCGGTGAAAAAGAAATCCAAACGCTCTTTATACTCAATCCAGTTCGTTTTCCCTACTAGAAATTCTTCGAGCTTGCCGAATGACATTTTGAAGAAATCGAAACTAAGAATATGCAGTAATTACACAGTTCAGGAAAATGTTGAAATGAATCAGAAGAAATTGTCGCAGTTTTAACTCGTCGCCAATAACATGGTTTGTGTTTGGGTCCGTAGAAAACACCACTAAAATATTAACAAAAACGAACATTTATTACCGGACATCACATAACTTACGTAGAACAACATCATACATCAATATCTTAGAATACCCAACAGAGTGAAAGTTGTAGTGTCTTTTTAGAGTCAAAGTCAAAGTTGCTTTTTCACGCCCTCTAACGGCTAGATAAATACATAGTCTTTTGATCGTTGTGAAGTATTTGTTCCATGAGTGCATAAAAATTAATTGAATGCATATTCCCTTCTTCCAGATACCAATAGATAAAAAAAAGTTCTTGGGGGGGGGGGGGGGGAAGACAACTTTAGGTTAATTCAAAAGAAGCTGATTTGTTGTATATGTTCTCGTTTCACAAATGTATTTCTGTTGATTCAAATATATTTGCGAAACGAGAATATATGCAACAAATCAGCTTCTTTTAAATTACCTAAAATTTGACACGTGATGATTTACAAATTAAAAAAGGTAATAAAATAATAATTTTCACATTTTTCCAGTTGACCAATTTAAATACCCGCTTACATTAATTAATAAACATGTGATCTCATAATTTATGTTTATCATTTTCAAAAACTTTGTGTAAATAGTTTATCATTTTGATCGTGAAGAAGTCATCGTTCGAGCGCATGAAACATATGTCATCTATATATTAAAAAGTATTTTAAAGCCTTTTGTGTTACATTTTAATCACTTTAAGCAGTAATTACACTTTAATTTAAATATAAATGTAGTTCAAGGGAAAAAACCGAAAAATTTAAGTTAGTTTGTTAATTAAGACTTTTTTTTTAAACCAAAAATTTCCTGTTTCTTTTCGAGCATTTGCATCTACTCAGAGAGCTCTGGTAGTACTCAATTCGTAATATAGTGTTACTATTCTTTCTTTCTGCAAATTAATTTTTTTAAATGGTCATGCTTTCTAAAATAAGTTATAAAATTTATTTAAATTAAATCTCATAATTTTTTATATTTCTTGTATTTATTTACTAATCTTATTTTCTTTCAGATGATTCTAGCATGGATTTGCTAAGTCAAGAAAATCTTGATAGATCATCTCCAGAACTGTGGCCTGAACAAAGTAAGTATACTTATTATATTTAAGCACTAGTATATAACCCCCGTCAAAAATGACAGATAATTGATCTGTGCTGCATTTTCATAAGACCTCATACAAACAAACAGCATGAACATTTTATTATTGAAAGGTATTTATTGTAGAAAAGTGCATTTTAAAAATGGCAAATGATTTCTACAAATACAAATGATGAGGATTATTATTTTTTTTTTACTCAATATTAAATTTTTGAAATAGTTCAACGATTTAATAAAACATTCAAATTAAATATTAAAAAATAATCCATGTGCGAAAGTTTTTGTAAAAAAATGTTATCAATGAGTTTCTAAAGAGCTTGACTCGCCACATAGCTCATTTTTTGATTATATAAGAAAAATTAAATGGAAATTACTCGGTACAGTTTATTCTTTATATTTTAATTACGTTTCATTAGACAAAATTCTTTTATTTACGATGGAAACAAAATTTCAAAATTTAGGTGGATATAAGGTAGGATCTTAAAAATTGATATAATTAAGAAAAGAAATACCATTAAGAAAAAAATAACATTAAGCTGAAGCTTTTAAAAGTTGGTCTTGAAATAAATTAATTCGTCCTGAATTTTTCTTTTCAGAAATCCAGAAAGTTCCTTTGTTTGTATTATCTGCCGGTAAATGGCGCCAAAATATTTAAAAAAGAAGCGTAATGTAATACTGGATCGATCACCTCCCTATGAAAGCTGTCACCGGTATTTCTGAAAAAAGTGTTTACAGAAAAAATTGATTACAGAAATGTTGATATAGATGTTTTATATGAAAATATGCTGAACAGACATGATTTGAGGCAGAAGAAATTATCGTTTAGTTGTCATATGTTAGCATATGTTTTTCATTAAGCCTAACAATGGCGTTTCGCTAGGCTCGGGTTCGCATCTCTGACTCGGTTCACTCTGGAATGATTACCTACAATTATACTTTCCTATACTTGGATTTGTCGATAGATAATTGCTAAAATAGTTTTTGAAGGTTTTAAAGAAAATTAAAACATTTAAAAGCTTTAATATGTTTTTACAAATATTTCAAGAGCAGAATCAGATGTGAAGCTTTCAAAGAGTCATTCATGTGCGATTCATTTTAATTTGTGATTATGAATGGCAACATGTTCGTTTGTTTATATCTGGGAATCCAATGTTTAATCTGGATTTTTAATTAAGAGCTTAAAACATTATAACAGGATATGATATACATGTTTCATAGGAAAATATGCTGAATAGACATGATTTCAAGTAGAAGAAACAAGAAACTATCATTTAGCTGTCATATGTTAGCATAGATTTTTCATTAAGCATAACATGGCGTTTAGCAGCTAAGGTCAATTCGCAGACCAGAGTGCTCGAACCTGGAATGGTTACCGACACATTCTTGCTTCGAATTTTCTTATAAGTAAATGTTGATTTTTTAATTTAATCAAAAGTTGAAAGTTATGTGTAATGAAACAATGAAAAGAGAAATTTTTTGAGCAATATCTTGCAATGCTCCCATGTACACTGCTGGCCATCTAAAATGCAATACCAAGAAGAACAAGAAATGCATGTAACATGTATTTTAAATGTATGTGGTAGTTAAAATTAAAATTATGTATTTTAAATGAAATGAGTGAAAGGTTTATATTTTAAATGAAATGAATACAACAATAAATGATGGTGTTTGGAACAGCATTTAACAATTTATCACCTGCACATGGCTAACGTAAAAGTACCGAATTTTTGTAATTTTAAGCATTTACTTTTTACTATAAGCATTTTTGATTTTCTCATAATAAAATAATATTTATAATTTTTTATATATTAGATAGATGCATTTCATATTAAGAAAATTGAAGCTTTGACCATTCTTATATAAATGTATTTTATGTTTTAAAAAAAAAATCATACTATTGGGCTGCAAGATCTAAAATTATGAATTTAGTGGTCCGTGAGGTTGACGACTACTATTTTTAGGGAATTAAAATTTTAATTAATGTCCTTTTTATTAAAATATTATGTATTTTTTCAAAGCTACATTTATTAGCATAAAAATATTTGTTAGTTTTTATTTTATCAATACTGTTGATTAATCAGTTCTTAAATACTTTTCTAGTACCTGGAGTTTCAAAGTTTGCATCTTTGTCTATGGTAAGTTGCATATTTAATCTATTAGCTATTCAACGTTCTGATAAACTGTATTTCAAATATTTTATTAAATGTAGTTTAATACTAAATATTCTTTATCTAATCTCATGTTTAGAATTTTATGCCTAATTCTAAATATGATTTGCATATATATGATTTTTTTTCCTCCCCTACAATCTGAATAAAATCGCAATCTAATATATAAAAATGAAAATTTGTCTGTCTGACAAATCAACAGTTTGGAAGCCAGTGTTGTGAAATGTTACATATAGGTGTATTAAAATATGGCAGAGGCAACTAAAGTAATCCAGAATCGAAATAATGTATAGTTAATTTTTAATTAATAATAAACCACAAATTTAGCAGCCTTTTCCTATCCGATTTAAACATTTTTTGTTATAGCCAGTGTTGATTTGCATATATATGATTTTTTTTCCTCCCCTACAATCTGAATAAAATCGCAATCTAATATATAAAAATGAAAATTTGTCTGTCTGACAAATCAACAGTTTGGAAGCCAGTGTTGTGAAATGTTACGTATAGGTGTATTAAAATATGGCAGAGGCAACTAAATTAATCCGGAATCGAAATAATGTATAGTTAATTTTTAATTAATAAAAAACCACAACTTTAGCAGCCTTTTCCTATCAGATTTAAACATTTTTTTGTTATAGCCAGTGTTGAATTCAGGGGTCCCCCCCCTCCCCTCCCCGAGCATTGAAATGTCCTTCCCCCGAAGATTTGAGATTGCATGCTTTTAATGGTAAAAAAGTGCAAGGATTATATTCATATATGTAATTAAGTTTTTTTATATCAAGTTGGAGAAATATCATGATTTTTTTTTTTTTTTTTTTTTTTTTTTTTTAAGAATTAAAAAAAAATTGCATAGAAAACATTACAATTTTGCCCTTTTGCTCGGTGGTCAGAGGGTTAAACATTCACAAAGAAGGAATGAAGCCATACCCATTAATACATTTTAATGAGTTTATGCTAATGATGACCTGTTTTCAAATGGGTTTTAAATGAAGTCCTCGAAACCAGAAGCCCTGATATGATTCCTGTTTTTTTTTTTTAGATAGTTCTAGAATTATTAGAAAGAAAAGAACAACAATTGAAAAGGACGGACACATATGAAATTGCAAGATGTTATTAGAATTGGGCAGAGATAATGGTGACATATATATTTAACCAGTTACTAAGCTTAGGTATTTTCCTTCATTTTATGCGAATAGCCTCTTTTACTCTTACACAAGTCTCTCTTTGTAAACGAAAAGTTTAGAGTTTTGTTTATCTCTTTTCATTATAATTTTTTACGTTATCTGCCATTACCAATGTAATTTTCACGTACCCCAGGTGCTCTAGAGGGTAGCAATATCTCTATAATGTGGATTGCAGGTACTTCTTAACTGAAAAATTCATTGTTTACAGCTCAAAAGCTATATAGAGAGTTACATTATATAGAATTGAGTTATAAAGATCGTATACTGTATAAAAATAAAAATAAGCAATTTCTGTTAACTATAGGGTTCTTTTCATGTGTGAAAACTTTTTGCAAATATGCAATTAAGATCCCCACTATTATCAAGAAATTAGAAGTTTCATTCACAAAATTGAATAATTGTGATGACACAATTTTTAGAACTTTGCCTACCAAAGATTTTTAAATAAATTGTACAGAATTCAGTCTCTTTATGTGTAAAAATAAAGATAGTGTATATGACATCAAATTCACACAATCGTAATAAAATATTTTGTTTTCATCAATGAAATGCATCTTTTGTAATTGCCGTCATTTTATCACCGAAATCATCCTGCCCTTCTAAAATTAGGATATCATTTAACTTAATAGTTTTAAAATGTTTGTACTTTTTAAATGTTGTTACAATTTTTCTTTTTTAAGAGGTCATTTTCATTGGTGAAAGCATGTTTCTGGTTGGTGGAATTGGGAATGTGATCAGGGAAATTAAATTTTATGTTATGTGAAATAGCAATTTTTATTTCCCATCATATCTTCAGTTTCTTGCTAGAAGGCTTTGGCAGATCCCCTCTTTTTTTTCTTACTAGAAAATTTTCAAGCTATACCTATAATTAGGGTTGTCAGGTTTGACTTGGACCATTTTACACATAAATCAATGTTTTAAAATTATGACTCTTTAATGAGTCAAATGAGACTTTTCAAAATTTTATACACATTAATTTAATATCCAAATTACTTCATTCTAATGAAATTCTAACTCATCAGGCTTTAACACTCTTCAATACACTTGAACAAGAGCATCATTTTAAAACTTTCTTGAAAGGGGAGGGGGGGGGGGATCTCTTTTGATCTTGTTGTGCACAGCTCAGAAGTGACTGGTACAGTTCTATTCTAACTTATATATTTTTTTATTAGCCAAAGCACTCATTAATACCACATGTCTCACTTTGGGAATGTTGCAATAGCAAGGCTTTAATAAATATTATCTATAATTATTAATTTCTGTACTTAAATTGTTTATTTAATGGTAATGTTTCTATTTTTAATCAAATTCGACAAGTTATTTTACCCTTTATGCAATTTCTGAAAGAGTAAATTGAGAGTCTCACCTATGATGACTGATGCATTCTGAAATGTCAAATTCTTTGAGAGGGGGGTCCACTGCCTCCCTAGCATCCCCCTAAATGATACCCCTGCAACTGAAATGTATTTTTGATTTTACTTTGTCTGTTTTTCTGTTTATCCATCTGTAATTGCCCATAATGTAACTTTTGAAAGAAGGTCAGATAGCTTTGAAATTAAAGTGTATGCTGTAGTCAAATGCAGCACATTTGCCTAGTAGAATTGTCCTTAAATTGATCTATAATTCTAATACAAGGTTTCATAAAAAGTCTAAAAAGCTTTTCATTGTAGTTTAAATTCGTAACATCTATCTGTAGAAAGTACTAGAGGGCTCTGCCCCTTACGATTTCTGCTCCCAACCCTGCCTAGACACTGTAGGCTTTAAAAAGATGCTAACTTGCCCTGTTTAAAAAAGATTACCCAATTATGGAGAGTTGAAAGATATTATCACAACGAGTGGTGATCTTCGGTAATCAGGTTGTCATTAATTTCCCTCTGACTGGGGGGTTTTCTGGTCCTCAAAGCCACATCTACTGCTGTCATGACAGCTGACTTGTTTTCATGATTGATTATCATAAAATCCTGACCATAAGCCCCCATCTACTTCTTGATTTTCTTGTCCATTTCCAAATATAAGCTTCCACCTCACAAAAAAAAAAAAATACAAAAAATTGATTTTAGAAATCCAAGGGAGAGATTCTAACCTGTTTTGGCATGTTTCCACATTTTTAAAATTTTCGACGAACTTCCCTCTTTTCCTGCACAAAAAGTTTAAAATCTTGAGAATCTTAAATATTTCTTCAGTCCTATTTGTCTGTCTCTAGTAACAATAAGTAAATACATCTTTATAACGCACAACGTCTCAGATGTAAACAAGGAATTTTCGGTTAAGAAACACCTGAATTCCCACATTATAAATAGTTGCTGTTCTCTAGAGGGCTAAATTTGATACATTAGTTCAACTTTATCTCCTTAATTCAGAGCTATTTACTGAAAAAAATTGCTATGATTTGATACAGCTATGTTTGGACAATGTTTATAAAGTAAATTTAACAATGTGTGGAATGATCTATATTATGCAAAAAATTATAATCGGCACAACTCCTGGTAATAAAGAATGCAATCTAAAGATACTCTAATGTATTTTGGTATGTTTCACGGCCATGTTTTACAAGCTAAATTTAATGATGTGGGAAATGTGATCTATATAACACAAAATTCTATATAATGCACAACCTCGTGTTTTTAGGTTTGCGTTATAAAGATCTTCTACTGTAATCATATAAATTAAAACTACCATATCTCCAAAATTTACACTTTTCCTTTCCACCACCCTTAGCTTAAAACTCTTTATTAAAGGAAAATTATGCTCTATTTATTGCTCTATAGTAACAGTAAATAAATATTAGCGTCAGTAAATAAATATTCAGCCATTTAAATTATTCCTCTACCCATGAAATGTTTGTCTCCCCGCCTCTTGTCTCCTCATTAAAAAAAAAAAAAAAAAACCTTTATTTCAAAGAAATATTTTCTCCTATTTGTTGCTCTCTAGTTACAATAATTAAGTAATCATTCATCTAAATCACAAAACCCCTCTATTCTCCAAATTAGCATATCTCTCCCCACTCCCCCTCCAAACATGCATACCAAAAAAAAAATTAAACTTTTTAAAATAGTTTTCTGCTGTATTTGTTTTTCTCTAGTAACAATGAATAAATGATCAATCTTCTAAATTTACCATCTTTTTACCCAAAGTCCACCCCTGTCTCTTCCGGAGCAAAAAGTTAAAAAATTTTAATACTAATTAAAAAAAAAAAAATACCTGCTACTTTTCTTATTCTCTAGTAAGACTAAATATCAGTCATCTAAAATCCCCCCCCCTCCCCCACTTGAAATTTTTGCTCCATCCTCTTCTCCCCCAAATGGTGAATTTCTAAATATGCTAGGTGAGGGAGAGAGAACAAAGCAAATATTTTGTTCTCTTTTGCAGTTTGGCTGGTCTCAGCCTTGAAAATCCCTTGTATATTTAATGTTTTAAAATAAAAATATTCTGTAAAATAACTTTTCCATCTCATTTTCCATTTAGATAATTGATTATTTATTGTTACAAAATTAACAAATAGAGCAGAAATTTAAAGAATAATAATTTTAAAGATTTTAAATTTTGTATGTTGGGGAAAACAAAATTTTAGGGAAGTAGTGAATTTAGATTTTTTTTTTTTTTTTAAGCGTGAATCTGACAAAACACAGAAGATTTTCACACCTGTATTTACTTTTTTAATTCTTTCAAAATTAATGATAAAACCAGTTTTTTAGGATTTTTTTTTAATCTGAATTATAAGCTTTCTCTCTGAATTAAAGTGTTTTTGCTTTTTAAAAAGGGGGGCTTACCATCATGATTTTTATGGTAAGTCAGTCAGTTACATATTTGAAAATCATCTTTCTTTTAGACGCTCTAAGAAAATTGATTTAAATCTGACCTTTTTAATATGATGTTTTAAATATGAGAATTTTCATCATTAAATACTTTTCGTACATAAAATAATTTAATTATTTTAAAGTTTTTTTTTTTTTTTTTTTTTTACATGTAAATATATATTTCAATTGAAAATACAGTGTTTGGAAATATTATTTGGGCTTTTTAAAATCTGGCAACAGTAGATAAAAATGGCTATAAACATAAACATAGCGAATTAAATTGACTTGCAGATTTTTTATTCTAGCACAAGCTCAGCATGGTAAAATTATTTTTCTTTAGTATTATCAATTATCTTTTGTTTCTTTATATGTAATTTTTGCATTTAAATCATTTTTTAACTGTTATATTGCAGTGCAATACAACTGACAAACCTGAACAACAGCCTGAATGGTTAAAAGATCTTGATCATGAAGATATAAGTGTTCTACAAGGTAATTATGTATTTTTTAGCATTTCGAAGATTAATTTTAAATGACCATCAAAATTGTTAATATTAACCATAGTTCCAGATACTCATAAAAAACAGTGAATTAATTTTTTTTTTAATCAGTCTTTTGTTTGATACTAGCAATCCCACCTGGGCTGAGCGTAGCCTTGCTGTGAAAATATAGGGATACAATTGCCTTGTACCCGTCCAGCTACCTGCCTGGGCTGGCTTAAAAAAAAAAAAAAAAAAAAAAAAAAAACAGGCTTTTTTACAACCCTGAGGGTTGTGGTGGGTATCTGCCCAGACTGGGTAAAAAAACCCTGGCTTGAAGTATATACAGTGTAACCTCTGAATAACGGTTGCCCGTGTGACCAGTGAAAAATGAATGCTCTTCAGAGGTGGGTGTTATTCAGAGGTTTCATTTTCATTTAACAAAAAATCAAAATACATAAATTTAAATAGAAATACAGTCATTTTAATTAATCGTCATTGTTTTAATACATTAACAAATTAGTGATTTGCAGTTGCTTTGTTTTTTTATGCTGCAAATATCTTTCTCCAAAGAAATAACAATATGGGTTGTTTTGCTATACAACTCATATTGTTATTTCTGTATTATTCACCACTGTTTTTTAAATAGCATTAAATTGTGTTTTGCCACAATCATAAACTGCTGCCAATTTTCGTGCACTTTCACCTTTCTTGTTAAGTTCTATAAGTTCAATTTTCTCTTTCAAATTTAGGAATTTTCGTTTATAACCCATCGTGATTTTCCACTCGTAATCAAATAATGATTTTTATATGATAGATGATAACAACGCACGAAGAATTACGGACAAGTAAGAAATGTAGTCTCAAGTTATACGGAGGAGCCCCAATAAGACAGGCTGCAGAAAAGTGGAACAAAAGAATGATCAATCTTTAACATTTTTGTTCGGACATTTCCAGAAAACTGAAATTTCCAAAGACACTAAATGTTTATAGAATTAATCTCTCCGTTGTTCCCAAGCGGAAATGCTTTTTCATCATCCCCCAATGAAACTTTCATGGCAATTTCTATGGACAAAGGGAGATTTTAAGGACCCCACACATAGGAAACAAAAAAGTAGAAAATAGACTGGATGGTCACATTGTTCATTTAACAGATTATTTATTGTCTGTTCCGATACCTTCAGTAGAACGAAATTCTTTCTGTGCACTCTTGACACTATTTGAGTCATGGGAATTTGACATCTTGAGGCAGAAGTGGTTATCAAAAGGATTAAGAGATTAGGTTTTGGGAAAAGGATTAAGTGTTTAAGAGATTAAGTGACTTTTTGTTGACGTATAAAGTAAATTTTGTTTGATCTGCTTCACATTTTGGTTTGTAAATAAATATGAAATTGTACCAGGAACTGTTAAATTTTTTTTTCTCGTGACTTTTGAGCAGTCGTTGAGAATTCTTTATTTAGAGTTTCGTACTAATGTTAATATTATGGAACGTGTTTGGTTCCATCAATATATGGCCGGTATTTGGAAGTTGTCGTTGTTTAGGAACTGACCATTCATTTCACTGTATCTATCTTAAACTTTAATTCAATAAGTTGCAAAAGTTTAATCTTTGTATAAGTTCTTTTGTTTTGTCTTTTCTTTTTATATTGATTATATCACCAACTTGAAATCCACCTGTAATCATATTATAAGGTTTTGTTGAATCTTTAATTACCAAGAAGATTTGTAAAAAAGAAAAATAAAAGCATATATCATTAGATAAGACAATTTCTGTCCTCGCCCCTCCCTTTACACACACTAGACCAAAAAAAAGTTTTTTTTTTCCTTTCTTTTTTAAGATCTTTTGATAAAATTTTGGGATTCATTTATACTAGTTTTAATGATTGATTTTTTCTGAAGATTATTTAAATAAGTTATGCAGGAAGCAAAACTTGGGTTATTTATGAAGTTTTAAATATATTTCTTAATTTTTTTAAATCTTGATTTTTTTTTTTTTTTTTTTTTTAAAGAAATGTTTATAACAGCATAGAAATTTTACATATGTTAATATTAGAAATTTCTTTTAAAGCAAGAATCAAGATGGTGTTATAAGCATTTCTTATTGAAAAAAAAAAAAAAAGTCAAGATAAATTAAAATTTGCTGTTTAATCTACGCTTCGGATCTTGTATAGATATCTATATTATAAAGCAAAAGCATGTCTGTGATTAATGTTGACGTCATATTGGTGATAGCAGCAACCAGACCAATAAACTCACTTTTACTGCTTTTTTTTTCAAATGCAATTTGTGTTTCAGTTTATTGTAACTGTTGAAACTGTACTTCAGTTGACTATTTTTATGGTTTTTAAAGTAATTTTCAGGCATGATTTTTTTTTTTTATCTATCTCTGTCATGTGCACCTTGATTATGAAAGATTAATCTGTATGTACTTAAAACAATACAAATAGTTCAGCATTTGTTTCTGGCTAATATTTTATAATGTAATTAGTCATATCAATAAATAAATCAATAAAATAATATAAATAAAACACAAATTTAACAGCTAAGTAATCGAAGTACGTGTTTAAACACTGAAATTATCAGAATCTTAAAGTAGTGAAATCTTTGATGGCTATCAACTCTAGCATGCCGTTAAACTCAAAAATAATGTTTTTAATAAATTTCACAATTTTATTTGACTAGGTAATTGATATTTTTCATATGAAAAGGCTTTTTGGTGTTATTAGTCAACCATCTAAAAATATATATATTAAATGTAAAAAAAAGAAAAATTAAAAAAAATCTGTTGCAGTTTTCAATTAAAACAAATAAATTTCACTTACGTTCTGCGCGCCACTTAGTATTTTCTGTAACCTGGAAAGTCTGGTTAGATCCTTTATTTTAAATAGTCTTAAAAAAAAAAACAAAAAAAAAAAAAAAAACAATCGTAGAACCAGTAAATTTAGATCCTAAATTTTGTCAAACCAATCAAAATATGAAAATTGAAAAAAAAAATTGTTCTGTTAGAGGTTAAAAACAGGGCCCTTATCTGCTTTCTTTTTTTTATGCATTATATACTCATTTGAATCATAATAAACTCAATAAATTGTCTCATTTCTTTCTGTTTCTTACAGGTTTTGGTAGTTTGACTGCTGCAGCCCTACTGGAAAAAGTGAGAGATTTGCAAAACTTGGCTTATCAACTCGGTTTAGAAGAAGGTATGCTCTTTGTTGTTTAAGCTTAAAGTTATTTTTGAAATGCTGTGATTATGTAAAGATAAAAAGATATTTTACACACCAGCCTTTAACACAAGAGAGTTGTTGAATTCAAAATTTAATTATTTTTAAAATAAGAAATGATGCAAAGTTATGTATCTTCTAACTAACTAATGGTCAGTGAGAGTTTGTGTCTCATTATATATTTTATCTATTTATTTCAAATGTGTGATACTATTTGTTATACAGTGGAACCCGTTTAAGAAGTTCCCGTTTAAGAAGTTTTCCCGCTTAAGAAGTTTTCTATCCATGGTCCCATTTGATTTTCTATTTCTTTAATGCTGAAATTCACTGTTTAAGAAGTTTTGATTTTGGAACTTTTCTCGCTTAAGAAGTTTCAAAATCCCCGAAAATTGTCTTTTCGAATTTCACTTTGAGGTGACATTTTTTGCATTTACAATGTTCGTTCTTCTAAGAATTAAAAAGATTCAAAATATACCTATGACGAAATGAATTTATAAGCAGAAAAGTAAAGGAATGGAACACCTGTCCTCATAGATAACCATTGTTCAGAATCAGAGGAGGCTTCAAACAACTCATTTGGGAATTTCTTGTAAAGCAAAGGGTTATTTTCTTTGTATGCCGGATTTTAGCAGGGGTAGGGGGGTTATCGCTGTGATGAATGTAAATGAAATATGCGAAAGCAAGCGGTATATTGCAAAAGAATACAGTTTAAAATGAAATTCTTTCTTTCGTTTTTTGCTTGTTTGTTTGCTTCCTAAAAGAAGCATTTTCATTGAGTTATTTGTGAGTGATTTTAGAAGCTTCATTCGCTGAAATAGTCAGTGTTTATTGTGTTTATTTATGACGGCCGATTATCTACATCAGGGATATAGGCCCTGAGGGGGAATGTCCTCCGTGGGGGGGGGGGAGGGGTCTTTCAGAAATAGTCAGAAACAACTGTTCCGCTGACATTTTTCGTATTCACCAACCTGTTCTGGCAAGCAGCTAGAAAGCTGTTCTCCTCATGCCCGCCGTTGATTGGAACTGGTTTTTCTACCGGTTTTTCTCAGAAATTCGGGTTGCCAGCCGTCAGCATGAGCTGGTGAATACGGGATTTAGACATCTGACACTGCTCTATAGACGTTCTCCTGAGCACAAAAGATATTCAGCTTGCACTAAGAAACTCAATTCGTATGACTAGTTTTGCATATTTTTTTTCGTGGTTTATTTTTATGTTACAGTCCAATAGTAGTCATCTGTGTTGCTCTTGTCCTTGGATTAAAATTTCAACATGCCTAATAGAGGAATAAAACGAAAGGCTTTAACTGTTGAGCAAAAACTGAAAATTTTGAAAGAGGTAGATGAAAATGTGCATCTAACACGCATTCAAATTGCGAAAAAGTTGGATATGCCAGTGACAACTCTGAATGGCATCATTGCTAAACGAGAAACCATATCCTCATTGCAGTCTTCAAATGCAAAAAAAAAAAATAAAAAAAGGTAAATATGAAGAAATAGTAGAAAAGCTGATTATTTGGTTTAAACAAGCAAGGTTAGCAAACATCCCTATAAGTGGAATAATTTTAAGAGAAAAAGCAGATGAAATTGCAAAGAAAATGAATGTTGAATTTAATGCATCAAACGGATGGATCGACAGGATGAAAAACAGAGCTGGATTAGTTTATAAATCTATAAATGGAGAAAGTAAAAGTGTCAATATGCAAGAAGCAGATGAATGGAAATCTAATATCTTACCAACCTTAATATCCGGATATAAAGAAAAAGACATATTCAATTTGGATGAATGTGGCCTATTCTATAATCTACTACCTGATAAAACATTTGCATTTAAAGGAGAAAATTGCTATGGAGGGAAATCAAACAAGGAGCGTTTAACGGTTTTGCTAGGTAGCAACATGGACGGTAGTGAGAAACTTCCACTTTTAGTAATCGGAAAGGCAAAACAACCACGGTGCTTCAAAAATGTGAAAACATTGCCTTGTCAATATGAAAGCAATAAAGCATCTTGGATGACAATTCCAATTTATGAAAAATATCTAAAGAAATTGGACACTAAAATGAGAAAGGAAAAAAGAAAGATTACTTTGTTTGTTGATAATTGTAGTGCACATTCCAAAGATGTGAAATTGGATCACATTAAAATGCATTACCTTCCACCAAATTCTACAGCAGTTTTGCAGCCAATGGATCAAGGCGTAATTAGGGCATTTAAGCAACACTTCAGAAAACGGTTAGTCAAGTGGATTCTTTTAAATCTGGAAAATGGAGAAAAATTGAAAAAGATTAATGTTTTAGAAGCTATTCATATGATTACATCTGCTTGGAAATCTGTAAATCCAACTGTCATTGCCAATTGTTTTAAAAAAGCTGGGTTTTCAAATGGAGAGATAACAGATGTGTATGAACCAGAGATTGATGAAGATGATTGGAAAATACTGCAGAAAGAATTGAACTTTACTACGTCGTTTTGTGAATATGTTAATGTTGATAATGATGTAATACCGAGCCAGATTTTATCAGTGGAAGACATTTGCGATTTGATGCCAGATGAAAATGGGAATGAATCAAGTGAAACTGAAGAGGATCCAATAGTTCCAAGCTACTCAGATGCTATAAAAGGACTAGAAACTTTTCCGACGTTATATAGAAAGTCAAGAGAATGTCCCAGACGAAATACATAAAAATTTAAGACAACTTGACTCTTTTCATTTACAACTATTAGAAAAAAAGAAAAAACAAAAAAGTATTAAGGATTATTTCAGTAATAATGATATGTATTAGCAATAAATAAGTAATGTGAAGCTTTGAATAAAATAATTCAGGTAAATCAGTTTGTTATTATTTACTACTGTACTTTCTTTCTTTTAATTATATTAATGCATTAAAAAAATAATTTTTTAATTTATAACATTATTCCGTATATCTAATTCAACACTTTGTATAATTTTGTGCTATGAATGTCTTCATTATGTAATTTGCCATCACAATTTTTCCCCTGAGAAGTTTTCCCGCTTAAGACGTTTTATTTACCCGGTCCCCTGGAAAACTTCTTAAGCGGGTTCCACTGTATAGTATTTGTTATAAAAATTTGTTTTGACTGTTTTTGTTAGGAAAGTGTACCTTTTTGTGTGGTATCAGTTCTTGAAGTCGAGTAGCTAAATAACCCTCAATTCAGTTTTGCTAGTTTTTTCAAAGTTCTTGGGTAATTTCATGCTAAGTTGTTAAATTATTCATTATGAACTTTGATTATTTGAAAGTGCTCGTGAAGTCCTGGCTAATGTGTTTGCATTTCTACAAATGTATGGTTTTCCTGTAGGCTAGTTTGAACAGTGTTTTGTGAATGAAAAAAAACCCAGTTATTGAAAGAAATCTTAAGCTTATTGTTAGAACTTTAATTTGCTTGTTTTTCTTCTGTTACTTTGAATGCTGTATGGCATTGCTTGCATATATGGCTTAATCTTAATTGGTCGCTTTATTTTATTTGATTAGTTTAATTTAAATTTTAAATAAAAAATGTTACTTTGTCAAACCTTCGCACATTTTTCCGCTGCATTAACATAACATCTGTAGGTGAAATCTTTGGAAATAAAATTCTACCATAATAGTTTTATAATTTTCATCTAAATGTATGTATGAATAAATACCGATTTTAATAACAATTAAAATATATTTTATTGTTGCATAGTGTTTATAAGCTGTATTTTTTTTTTTTTTGGTTATAAATTGCATTTTTTAGAAATTATTTAATTAAAATTCCTTTAAAACTCAATTAATTTTGAATCATTACCGTAAAATCCCGTTAATCCGCCCCCTAAACGCAACGGAAAATCATAAAATAATCGGAGGGGGGCGTTTACACGGTATTAAAATTGTAGTATATGACATTTATGGGTGGTGGTGGGGGGGAGAGATGCTAATGGCCGATCGTCGCAAAGTATGCATTATTTTAATAAAGTGACAAAAGAAAAACATTTTGAAAAAGAAAAAAATTATATACAAAATAGAAAAACAGAATAACTTCATGATTAATGGCAATTTCAGATTATAGAAAATTCTGGATTTCAGAAGCTTTCAAACTGGAATGCAATTAAATAAATAATAACACTAATATCTGTCATTAATATGGCAACAGAAAAATAAACGGAACTTAATAATTTAAAATAATTGAAAAATTGCAGTGAATTGAATTGAGAAATTGCAGTTGAAAATGTTCTGAAATACTTTCTAGCAGTAGTAACATTTTATGTGGTGTCGCCATCTGTTGTAAATTAGGAAGATTAAATAACCGTGTTTTTTTTTTTAAATCATGATTTCGTATCTATAAATGCTACATAAATAATACAAATCACAAAAATTGAAAACATACAGAACAAATTGGTAGTATTGCCAGATTTTTAAAACGAAAACATTGCTACCACAAAGTTAGCACACAATATGCTACAAATTCGACTGTGGTGCCATCTACTGATCAATCAATCGAAAATTTTTTTGCGATTGGTTTTCATAATAACGTTAGATACGACTATAAATTGTTTGATAAAATAAATAGATTCTTTTTTAATCAAAATATTTCACACACAGCATCAAATACACATTTTTTAACTTATTTCGTGAGAAATTTTTACTATCGATATTTTTATTAACTCCACATCGCCATGGATATAAATTTACAGCAAAACTAATGTTTGGTTATATTGCTTTTTCAGATTGATATTAGTTGAAGTTGTGTATGTTACTTTTGTGTTTGTACACGTTTGCGATATATCAAAGAAAAAAAAAAAAAACACTCGTGAGATAAAATTTTTGGTGTTGATCTTGATGAGCGTGGCGAAATTTCTTTTGGGAGAGGGCACTTTCTCAGAATTTTTTGAATTTTCCAATTTGTTTACAAAGTAGGAGGGGGGGGGGGGTGCTTAATCGGGAAGGGCGGATTAACGGGATTTTACGGTATACAATTATAATTAAATAAATTATAATTGTTAATCATTATCAGTTATAGTTTAATAAATTATAAGTAACAAATTAATTAATATTAATAAATAAGATAATGCTGTATATTCTGGCATATAACACACACACAATTTGGAGCTATATTTTTCTATTTTTAAATATATTTTCCATATTATGTGCACCTCCTTCTTTAACTTCTTCAATAAATTTAAGTACATAGGAAAGTAAAAGTATATTGTTAAAAATTCCTTAATTGCACCAAACCTTCAGGAGATATCCATAAAGATACAATAAAGATAAATGAGTGAAGAACTTTAAAATGTAATGAACTAATACACACACCAACTCCTTTTATATTTAATAACTTCTTGTACCTCTGATGTACACCATACCTCCTTTTTCATGACTAATTAAGGTAGTTCTAAAAAAAATAATAAAATAAACAAATTCCCCAATCAATAACGCGAAAATTCCTGGCATATTTAGACTCATTTTTAAGCAACATTTTCTGAACGATCTTATGCCTTTACTAAAGAAATAATAATAAAAAAAAAATGATTATGCAGTTTCTGAATAAGAGCACCTGCCAGTTTTATGTATTTATGAACAAAAGTGAATTTTGCAACAAGCAGAAAGTAACCAGTTTGGATTTGAGAACATCCTTAAAGCTATATTATATGTTTCTCAAAAGTAATGCTATTGCTAATTTTAAATTGCTAACCATTCATCCATATGTAGTCAAGGTAATTTCATATATGTTAGTTTTCCTGATAAAAGAGAAAACTGTCTAAAGTTCCTTTCTAGAGCTATTGCTCGGATATTTTTCAAGAAGTGAAAATAACCTTTGATATTTCCTTGAGCTTTCTAAACACAAAGAACAAAAACAGACATGAAATTGACTGTCGCCAAAAAATGTGTACTTTCGTGCCCAGAGGGGGGGGGGGGGAGCACCAGTACATTAAATTTTTGAAATTTACTGTTTAAATTTATCCGGTATTGAAATCATCGTTTAAATTTTTCAGAGTCAAGTGTGTCGGGAAGTTGGATAGTCCTGCACCGCTACTCCACGAATTGAGTAGTCCCCCCCCCCCACACACACACACTGCCATTTCCCAAGACGAACATTAAGCTCAAAGCTGTAGCGGTTGTCTGAAGATCTCAAAACCCTGAGCCCAACCCTTCTGACTTTTCAGTGCATTAAATTTGTGGAATTCACCGTTTAAACTTCTCTGGTGTTGAATTCGGCTTTTAAAGTGTCCTGTCAAGTGTGTCAGGGAAGGGCGTAGGGATGTTAGATGGTCGTGCACCACCACTCTGCAAATCCATCAGTCAGACTGTGAATTCCCCTCTCTAATGATAAATCTATGGGCTTGGGTATTTTCCAAAATTCTCCTTTGATAGTTAAATTCTTAACTTATTTTTTCTTTATGCTCTATTTGAAGCATATTTCTTTCTTTTATTTGACAAATTGTCTCTAAAATATATACTTAATTTTATATTTTATGAGTTAAAATCTAAGAAGACGAGTTATAAATAAGATTTTAACACTTGAATGTATTTATTTTAGAAATATTTTGTCATATATATATATATATATATATATATATATATATATATATATATATATATATATATATATTTAAAAGAAAAAAAAGAAACATCCTTCAAGAAAGAGCATACAGAAAAAAGAAGTTAAGAATTTTAATTTCCAGAAGAGAAATTTGAAAAATATAGATGTGCTTCCAGCCCATATGTTTAACATTAGAGAAGGAGAGTTGCAGTCTGTGACTGATAACAAACCTTAACATGTTCAGCCACAAAATGTATATATCATATACGATGTTAGGAAGGAAGGAGGAAATATAATCAGCCGTCAGTGCCACCTAATCATTTTTTCTTAGTTGTCAAAATATTCCTCTTAGATTCAAGTTTAAACTTGCATGGTACGCTGAAGATCCCAGGTTCGAGTCCTGGCCCAGGTCAATTTTTCACTCATGTTAGTTTAGTGTATTTAATTTGTCTGATAAAGTGTGTGTTCTTATATTGTGTTAAAGTTTAAACTTATTTGTTTTGCTTACATTGTATGCATATAGACAGGCAGTGTAATGAGTTACAATGATAAACAAATTCATTTTAAAATTCATGTAAAAAAAAAATTTCTAATGAAAATTTTTATTTATTTTTAAGTGTACCTTTTTCTATTACATTCGACATTTTTCCTCTTTAAATGAATTAATTCCAAACCTTGGATTGTAATCGGTCAAGCCTGATCCATACAGCTTAACAAATAACAAATCAATAATTGAAGGGAGTTGCAAACTGTTTATCTTTTAATTAAATTTGTATAATTAACCCCCCCCCCCTCCTCTCACACCCAGCTGTACTTAAAAGAAAAATCCTTATCAAATAATATATTTTGCTTAAGTAGAGTAAGTAATAAGAAAGACTGATTAGGGTGGATCAATGTGTATCAATTACAATATTAGGAAAAGGACTAAATGTTTTGATTGGAAAAAGTAAGTTTGTTTCCTATAAGCAAAGAAAAATCTTAGTTTGGCATAAAAAATGATGACTGATTGTAAAATCATAGTCGTCAAAATAAAATTTATAGGCATAAAATGTAACTAGCCATTGCTAATTCTAAACCCTGATCACATATAGTATGGGAGCTGGTGACATCAAAACCCACATGATCATGGAACAATTTTAATGTTAAGTCAATAGTATAAAGTCATACGAACAAAATGAGCTAGGTTTGACAAGCCGAAAATATGTTTAATTAAATTAATTATTATTAAAAGCTACAAGGTTTTACTGTTATTGCGCGTATTGGATCACTCTTGGAGCATTTTATAGAAAATTTTATGCTCTTTCAGAAAAACTTAGTATGACAAGTTTTATTAGAACACTGCTGAAATTTGTGGAGCAGGCGGCCATGCATCCGTCAAATGTCCCTATATGCTTTTGCTGACAGTTGTCCAGCGTGCAGATGCGAAATAAAGACACCTCTGGTAAAAATTCAAAGCAAAATCAAATTGATATTTTATCACAGACCGCCTCCTTAAAATAGGTATGACAGACTTTTCCAGTAGAATAAAGTTTGTTATACTACTAAGTTTTTCTGAAAAAGCACAAAATTTTCTATAAAATGCTCCAAGTATGATCAATATTTCCGATAACAGTAAAACATTATTGCTTTTTAATAATAATTAATTTAATTTAATATATTTTCAGCTTGTCAAACCTAGTCACACCTAGCTCATTTTGTTGGTATGACTTTTTACTATTGATTTACATAAAAAATGTTCAGTTCCACAATCATGGGTCTTTTATGTCACCAGCTCCATACTAATACAAGTTATGAACAGAAAATGGGCAATTTTAATAATATTATTACTTTCAATATAATTTTTATAATATAATATCAGAATCTCGTAATATGCATAAAAACACCACTCACCTTACAATCTTTTATAAGATGGAAGAATCTCCCTTAATGGCTTCCTTTATGTAACAAATTAAAACAAGTTTCTAATAAACATTGAAAGTTGACATGAAGTAAATTCTCATCCTAGATCTCACATTTGAAATTTTTGTTGATGATGAAAATGTAAACATTTCTTCTAAACATCTAAACATTTTTAATATTCAATTTGCATCTAATAGGAGAAAAATGGTTGTCTTCTTTATGATGCACATTACGGTTTATGTAATAAAGTTTTCTACGCTTATAAAAATACAAAGTGCAAAAATACACCTGATAAAATTTTTAAGGTGTAATTTTGACTATAAAACTAATATATATAAATAAATATATATATATATATCTCTTGAATCCACGTTCACTTTAAATTAAAATTCATAACAATACAAAATACATTACTTAAAGGACTTTAATTTTGATGTAAAATATAACAGTAATGAAACAGTTTTCTCTGATTGTGTGTTTTCTTATTCTAACCCTGATGACGAATGTGATTGCATTTGAAAGGACTTGGTTTTAAATAAATAGATTTTGCATCAAAATTAAACACCTTTGAAGTTATATTATTATTGTAATTTTGACATTTAATGGGTGAAATGTACTTGTAGAGGGGATAATAATATTGTTGTGATTATCTCTTACTATTTCTCCCTTGTGATTTTAACTGTAATATAATTAAATCGGTCATTTAAAAAAATATGCTGCACAAAAATGCTATGGGTTTTTAAGAGATTTTCCATATATTTTTTAAATAATTGTTTATCAGTTATTTATAAAAATTTAAATTTAAAAAATAAATTTAAACTTGTGTTGTTTTTGCTAAAAATAGAATTTAGTGCTTTACAAAAAAAATATATATATTAATTAGGTATTAGACAAAATTGCCTTAAACAGGCTTGGGAAAACAAATTGGAAAAAATCTTGTAGCCATCAAAAAGTTCTTGTTGCCAATAAAAAATATTTATCCCCACCAAATTCTATGTTTTTTTAAGAGATTTTCTATATATATTTTTTAAATAATTGTTTATCAGTTATTTATCAAAATTTGAATTTAAAAAAAAAAATAATAATGGCACTCCGGGAGTGCCGACAGAAGTGAAAACTTGAACAATTACGTGTGTATTTTTTGAATCGTCAGGAAACGCTTTATTGTGCAGGAAATACTTTTAAATGAAGTGTTTTTTTTTATTCATTATTATAAAGTACTACCACATAAATTACATTACAATTTTCATTTAATGCGCTATTGTACATTATAATATTATATTATAAATTGAAATATTTCATTATTTTCATTTTTTCTTTTTATATTACTTCTGTTTTTTTTTTCGTGCTCGTTAAATTATAATATTTTCCGTGTTTTGTTATTTCATTTTCATCTTTTGATTTGGTCTCGCGAGTTGAGTCACTTTTATCTGTTTTCACCGCGCGTGCTAAATTTATCTTGAAATAATTTTCTGAATAATTTTTATTCATAATACCAATCATTTCGTTTTCTGCACGTGAACTATTTCCTTTTGATACTTTCGCTTCATTGTATGAATTGGCAAAATAATTTAATTTTTTATCGGAATTATTAACAACTTTAAGGCAACGTACTTGAAAAGTATTGCGCTCGCCAACAATTTTAATTCCCTCTTCATCTATCGCCAACTTTAGTTTACTGATCACGTCTTGCCCTATTACAATATCGTATGCAGTGTTGGGCACGCTCACAAAAAACACGAACTAGTTCAAACTCAAGTTCACTTTCTCAAAAATGAGTCAAGTTTGCACTCAAATTCAAAAATTTTCAAACGAACTCGTTCAACTCAAACTCATTTATGAAAGTGAACGGAGTTCACTAAAAACTCTTTTTTTTTTTTTTTTTTTTAAAGAATTTTATCGTTCAAATCTACAAAATTTTGCGAACTAATCTTTTGGTTATTCAATGTAAGGGTTTTCATGGGCCCGGCCCAATTTTCCTTCCCGACACTCAGTCCGAGCTTTGTTTGGAGATTACTTTTTTCTAGAGGTTCGGAACCAGCTGGGCGGACTAGATTTATTGCCGTCGGGGCTGGACTGCATTCTTCTTGAGGTCTGAGCAAGCAGAAATTTTCAGTCCCAGCTCATATGAAAATCTTTGGACCGGCAAGGCTCTGGCCTGTCCAATAAAAATATCAGTAAAAATTGGCCCTGCCTCAATTTTTTTTTCAAAAAATGCACGTATTTTTAAATCGCTATTATTCCACAATAAAAACTGATATGTATATATATATATATATATATATATATATATACAGGCAACAATGGAAAAATCTGGGGGAGACCTACATCCAGCAGTGGATTGAAAACGGTTGATGATGATGATGATGATATATATATATATATATAAGATGGGTAGATGCATTTCTAGGCAATAAAATTAAAATACGGTATAACGTGAGAAAAAGAACCTGCCTATGATGGAATCTCGTGTTTAACAAAACAAGACAAAACAAAACGTTGATCTATGTAAAATGAGGTTAACAGTACTTGTGACAAGAATGTAATGCATTTACAACAGACGATGAACTTGCTCATAGGCGAACCAGCCCATGACGGATTTTTCTTCTTTCCTATGCAATTCCGCATTAGAAGATTTTATGGTATAGAATTTTTAAAATTTTTAAATCTCCTAGCCATAGAAAGTGGACTAACGATATTAATGGTAACTGTGATATTTACATAAAATCAGATGCATTTCAAAAATAAATACCACATCTCAGAACCCTTTTTTTTTTAATGAAGAATATAAACATGATATAAAAAGGTAAAATAAGTATTTTTAGTTAGGACTTCTCGTACTAGTTTGAATATATTCTCATTCATACTCCAAAACATATTTATTTTCATCTGAAACATAGTTGTGCTCAAACTTTTTGTGAAAATGCAAACAACCCGATCGCAAGAATTATTCTAGGCTACCCAACCTACAAAAAGAATTTTCGAATCATTAAAACCTGAAAACAGAAATTTGTGCAACCTGACCCGATGCAAGACTATATTCAATGATCTCGATGTCTCTACTATTCAGAGGATATACTATATTTGAATATTAAAAAAGGAATTTTATGAATATTTGAATATTAAACACTTGTCTTTTTTTTTTCTATAAAAACGTAAAATTGGCAGTAGAGATATAAATGTAGGTTACTTTTCACAATTGCATTAAAACAGAATTTCCTTTCATTTCATTTCGGGTTCGGGTCGGGTTGCAGGTCGCCGAAAATTATTTTGGTGCGTTCGGGTCTGGTTGCGGATCCAACTTATTCTTTTTGTTGGGTTCGGGTTGGATTGCGGGCTGATTTCAAATAGAATTTTCGGGTTCGGGTAGAGCTCTTGACCAGCGCAGGGCTCTATGTTGGATTCTTAGAAAGACCCCCACGGAGGGCTCTTTCCCCTAGGGCCTATATCCCTCGTGTTGATAATTGGTCGTCATAAATCAACCCAACCCAACTCTAGATCGGATAATCAGTCTGATAATCAGAAGAAAAAAAAGTAAAAGTTACTCGTCGTAAGTAGCAAAAAAAAAAAAAAAACTAAACATCACGAAAACCAAGAATGAGAAATTCCTATGCTATTCTTTTCTTTAAGAACAGTTGCCGAAGAGTTGATGTCGGTTAAGGGGCTTCCGAGTTGCCATCAACTTTACGCCCAGTCTATTTGTGAGTAATCTGTCTTGTAAATATTAAGCCGTTGGGGAAAGTTAAATGTAGTAATAACTACACAAGAAAGAACAATTAAAAATAGAAGAAAAATTAAAAAATGGGAATAAAAAAGTAAAGCAATAGAGATTAAGGATAGTCTAATAAATGGAAAAAAGTAAAATGGTATAGCTGTAGTTAAAATTCACTACTGAAAAAAGTTGAAAAAGTGTTAAAGAGGGTTCAGAACATGTTCAAAAACAGCACATAAATGCCAGGTGGAAAAGGCAGGCAAAGCAAAGCTTTAACAAAAATAACACTTAAAAAAGACAAACATATTTTATTTTTTTAATTAAAAATTTTTTATTATTATTATTTTGTAAAGCAAAGGAATAAGTTTAATTAGGAAATTACAAATTTATATAAAAGTAAGAGAGAGAAATTTGCAGAATCAGAATGGTAAGCACTAATGCTCATAGTCAATAATGCAAGAATATTTTGGACGCTTGCGGTGATGTGGTTCGAATGCGTCATAGTCCGGCAAGACAGACATTTGATGATTACATAAAGAAAAAATTCTTTGAACATTTCCGGTATGAAGTAAAAATTTTTGAATTAAAAAAAAACTTTATTCCTATTTCTTTTCATGTATTTCCCGTGTTTGACATTCTTGCCAGTTTTACGGGGTTTTTTTAATTCAAAGATTTTGATTTAATAATGGAAATTTTCAAAGAAGAATTTTGTATAGGGCCTTTACGTAATAATATAGGAATTTTCTGGTATAAATGAGAAATTTTTAAGTTAAAAAAAGGACCAAATTGGCCCCTTGTGTTTGTACCTCAACGTGTCATTTGCGCCCATACATTCCTATACAATAAATGATGGTTACAGTGTCCTGCCTGTACCAACCCTTAAAGTTTGTACCATGAATTTAGAATCACCCTGTATTTTCAATTTACTGCTTGAAAAATAAAATGTATATAAGAATTGCAATCATAGATTATTCTTTCTTTACGGTACAGTTAAGAACCATTTTTTCTTCTCTCGTAATATGGAAAATATTATCTACAATTCGTTTCTGACACACACAAAACACATATAGACATATAGTGTTTGTGATAGTTTATTGCACAGGCAGACATATTCAATCTATACGTGTGTATAGATTGTAAGATGTCCAGTATTCAGTGGTAAAAGCAGCATAGGTGTAGACTTGTATAGGCCCATGGGGCTCGAGCCCCCCCCCCCCCTCCCAAATAGTTTTTCAAGATGGGCTATATTTTTTTGCGCCAACTGATATAGAAAAAAATCTCAAATTTTTGAATTTATAATCATTTATAGATTTTTTAGTGTATAATATTTTCCATAGATAATTGTACTTTCTCTAAAATCGTTGTTTACTTTCATTCTTTGTAAACAGCTTAAAACAACCTTTTAGGAAGACCTTAGCATGGCGTGCGATACACAAAGACGCACTCTCCACAGGCAGTAGCAGGGTGGAGGATTCTTTCTTCTTTTGAGTATAAGTTTCCGGGAAATTTTTCTCTTCTTGATTCTGGCCTAGACAGAGGGCAATAAATTAATGTTTTGACGCTGATGGCAAATAGTGTCCGATACCAGGATTATAGATAAGGGAAGGGCTGGTTCACGGCTTTGATGAGAGAGATGCCGACATGGTGCCCTTTCTAAGAGTCTAGGGGGTCTTATGACGTCAGTGGGAACGTACGACTCATCGAAGATTGCAGAAAAACATAGCATTCTGACCAGGAAACAGTGTTAAAATAGCCTAACAAATACGTTTCTTTATTTCCATATGAGTTATTATTTTTATGTTGGTTTTTTGCAATGATTGCAAAGATATTATCATCTTATGTATATTAATTATATTACGTCTTGTGTAGTTGCAACATGCTGCAATACATTTGCACACATTGTACATGTGTGCAAAGAAAATAACATTATTTTCAACTTATTAAAAGAATGGAATCGTAGAAGAGCAAGAAGTCGCCGAAAAGAGCAAGTTAACTCGAAGAATGCTCGTGCCAGCATTTTAAAGAAAATGATTATGCAGATGATATGCAAAATCTGCATAAGGGTTATGTATCATAACCCTGCATATCAGGTTCAAAACTAAGGAGGGGCAGCCAGAGGTGGCGGATCCAAAATGTTTTTTTTTTTTTGGGGGGGGGGGGATGCGACACATACATATGATATAATAAGTATACTGTGTTATACTAAAACCGTTGAAAACGGAACCTGTCTGTAACGGAAAATTTTCATGGCACTGACTGAAATAACGCCAGACAAATATACCATCAAAAATGGCGACCTGTCTAAAACGGAATTTCATTATGACTCCTAGCCATTCCATTTTTACATGTTTTACTGTATGTAAAACAAAATAGTGAATTAATTTAAACAATTATTTATAAGTCATAATTCATGCAGAGAAATCTCTAAGAACGGAACCAGTCTATATTGAAATTATATCTTAAATAAAAACAATATTGTCAAGGCGGAAGGAATGTTATACAATCTATCCTCTAAAACGGAAATCTGTATAAAACAACTTTTTTTTCCAGCTCATGGCTGTTCCATTTTATTTTCACAGGTTTTACTATAATTTGTAGTTTATTATTATTTGAACCTTTATGTACTGAATTATGAATTCATGAAAATTTTATCTTCTAAAGCATTTTTCGTGAATTTTTGAAACTATATTAGAAGATTCCCATAATCATTTAATAAATTTTAGAGGGATTTTAGACGGATTGAAGGATTTAGAAGGATTAATTAAATTTGAATTTATAGGGATTTTGTGCAATATTTATAACCCCACTCAAATATTTTATTTTTAATATTTTTCATAGTATTTTGTAGAATTAGGAAATGTACAAATACAAATGTTCTTACAATAGAAATATTTCCGAATTGAAAATCCCCCCCCCCTCTCCTAACGCCAAGAAAGCTGAAAAGATGCAAAGGCAAAAGAAATCATCCTTTTAAAAATACTTTTGTTTTGTGAAACCAATAACGCTTTTGGAACAAGATAAATTAATGCATCTATAACTCATTCTAAACTGTATTACTACTATTCGATGTATTAAATGAATTTTATAACAAGTTATTTTACAGGTACTTATAAGTACCGTCAGTAGATAAAGGGTTAACCGAAAACTAATATCACTAAGCGTATTTTTAATAATTTTCAAATAGAAGTACAGTAAATGTATGAAAACAACCCAAAGAAGTTGAAGACCCCAAAAAATCCATTTGTGACCGGTAAGTTGGTATGGTATTCCTGCGTCGGGACCATGAAAACGTTTTCGTTTGAGAGGATTCTGTTAAATACAGGCACCGCTTTCACATGTCGGAAGGAATATCATACAATTATACCTTTTCCAACGGAAACATGGTTAAAGGCGAACTTTTCTTTAGTCTATAGCGATTCCGTCTTGGCAAATTTTACTGAATTTTATTACTATACCAATACTTTATTATGAAATAATTTTAATTCTTTTAAAAGTTGAAAAATAATGCTGCGGACTTTTGTAGATCTAATACATTTTTTTTTTTCAAATATTTCGAAGCGAGCATATAAAGACTACCTTAATTTTCAAAACGATTTTAGTAATATTTATAGAGTAAAATTTGATAAACGGAACCTGTCTATAACAAAATCCTGTCTTAAAATGGAAAACTTTTATGGTCCTGCATAAATAATTCTACACAATTATACCTGCTAAGATATGTCTAAAATTACATTTTTTCAGTCCCTAGCGATTCTGTTTTGGCAGACTTTTCATAACTCATAACTATTACAATTAGAATTATTTTTTATGGGATAATTTTAGTTCTTTAAAAGTAGAAAATATATGCTGCTAATTTGCATAGAGCTATAATTAATATTTCTCGACATAGAGTAAATCGTATGGAAACGTAAATTCTTTATAAGGGAATCTTGTCTTAACCGGAAATATTTCTTAGTTACGGCAAAAGGAATCTCATCAAAAACGTCACCTGTAAAAAATGCAGCCAAGTCTCGTGACTCTTTTTCCGTAAAATGTTCTGAGATCGTGTAAAGCCAAGTTTAGCTATCTTATTAACTCTGAAATTTTCATTCACAAATCACTCCTAGTCTCTACATATTTAGTTAAATATTATTTTATGGCTTGACAATTACGCAGCACAGGGAAGTTATTACACCTTACTATGTTATGTGGGAAGGAATGAGATAATATGATTAAGGCTAATTATATACGCACAGGGAAGTTATTACACCTTAATATGTTATAGGATGGCATGGTATTATTTGATTAAGACTAATTATATACATCACATTCTCGTGCTACGTAATTGCCAAGTCACAAAATAATATTTAAATAAATATGTAGAGACTAGGTGATTTGTGAATGAAAATTTCAGAGTTAATAAGATAGCTAAACTTGGCTTTACACGATCTCAGAACTTTTTACGGAAAAAGAGTCACGAGACTTGGCTGCATTTTTTACAGGTGACGTTTTTGATGAGATTTCACTTCTTTTTGTAAGTAATCCTCCTTTTCTTGATTTTGGGTTCTTTTTGGAGATCACCCACTGATTTTCACTAAGTCCATATTATTTACAGGTATCAAAAATTTGAAGCTTTAGTTTCGTTTGCAAAGTACTGTAGATAAAGAGATTTCAGGTTCCTAGGCCAGCACTAAGTTATGGGAGGGGGAGTGTCAAAAGTACTCTCAATTGCTTCCAGGATAGGTGCTATCCATCTGAGATATTACTCGCAGTCCTAGATACTTGATATTTAGCATAAAAGAACTTTTTAGTATAAAAAGAAAGCCAAAATTAAAATTTCCGGAAATTTTTAATAAATCAATCTATATTCATTTTTTATGGGTTTTTTTTTTTTTTGTATCTTTTTTTTTTTTTGCTTTTTTTTTTTTTTTTTTTTTACATTTACGGATTTTTAATTTTTTCTTACTTTGTATACTAAACCCTACCTTTCTGCCAAATGTCAAGCTTCAAGGACTACAAAATCGAATTATTTTCAAATTTTTGACTTTTTATAAATTTATTGATTTTTCGATTTTACTTCTAAGTTACCTGATTGTCATGCTAATATAGTAATTTTTTTACCCGTCTTCTTAGGATCATTTAGGTTCAATTTAGAGGTAAATCAAGTGAATGTTAGAGTCACCATGATTTTATTTAGAAAGAACTATCAAGCCATAACCAGCCAGTAATGTCGGGAGGGTAGAGGGAGCTGTGAAAATTTTGGTGGGGCTAACATCATTTAACAATCCCTATTTCATATGCGAAGTAAATAGAGTATAACCTGTGAAAGAAAACAAACCTGTCTATAAAGAAATCGCCTATAACGTAGCCAGTCTATAGTGGAACTTTCCTATAACGAAATTCGTAAACGAAAGAAAAGAAAACCATAATCCGGGGGAAATAACATAAAACAATTAGGGGCGTTGTACTAGCTAATAGGACAATTATCTTAAAACTAATGTTTGTAGCAGTACAAAATCAAATTGTTTTCGAATTTTCGATTTTTTAAAGATATTTCGATTTTATTTTCGAATTTTAACGAATTTTTTAATTGTTCCTTTTATTGAATAGTAAATATTACCTTTACACCAAGTTTTAATTTTCTAAGAATACAAGATAAAATTATTTTCAATTTTTGATTTTTTCGATTTTTTTTTTTTAAATTTTCTGGATTTTTAAATTTTTTCTTATTTTGTATCCTTTATTACAAATTTCAAGTTTCTAGCGCTACAAAATCGAATTATTTTGAAATTTCCGATCTTTTTCGAGTTTTTTTATTCTATTTTCAAATTTATTGTGTTTTAATTTTTCCTTTTTCTGTATCCTAAACAATAAGTTTTTTCGAATTTTACAGATTTTTTATTTATTTTCTTTTTTTGTATCCTAAATACTGCCTTTATTCCAAATTTTAAGTTTCTAGCTCTACAAAATCGAATTATTTTCAAATTTTCGTTTTTTTTTTCGAATTTTTGATTTTATTTTCGATGTTTGTTGTGTTTTTATTTTTTATTTTTCTGTATCCTAAACACTACCTTTACACCAAATTTTCAGTTTCTAAGACTACGAGATCATATTATTTTCAATTTCTCACTTTTTTTCTTTTTTCTTTCTTTCTTTTTTTTTTTTTTTTTTTTTTTTAATTTTTGAAAATTTCGATTTTTTTTTTCGAATTATCGATATTTTTTAATGTTTCCTTATTTAGTATCTTAAATATTACCTTTATTCCAAATTACAAGTTTCTAGCGCTATAAAATCGAATTCTTTTCAAATTTTCTTTATTTTTCGATTTTTTAATTTTATTTTCGAATTTTATTGCGTTTTTATTTTAACTTATTCTGAATCCTAAATACTATCTTTACCGCGAATTTTAGGTTTCTAAGGTTAAAAGATCAAATTATTTTAATTTTTTCATTTTTTTCGAATTTTTGAATTTTTTTTCGAATTTTCAGGATTTTTGAATTTTTCCGTATTTTGCATTCTAAACAATACATTTATACCGAATTCCAAGTTTCTAGCGCACCAAAATAGGATTATTTGAAATTTTTCAATTTTTTTTTGATTTTTTTCGATTTTTCGATTTTATTTTCAATTTTTTTGGTGTTTTTGATGTTTTTTTTTCTGCATGCTAAACACTACCTACACACCAAATTTTAAGTTTCTAAGACTACAAGATCGTGTTATTTTCAATTTTCAATTTTGTTCGAATTTGTTGAATTTTCGAATGTTTTTTTTTTTTTTTTTAATTTTCCGGATTTTTGAATTTTTCCTTTCTTTGTATCCAAAACACTAGCTTTATTCCAAATTTTAAGTTTCTATGGCTGCGGGATCTACCCAATTTTTTTGATGACGCGAGAGTGAGTGAGTGTGTGAGTGACAAAAAATCGAAATTTTGAGTTCATATACCAACGACACTAATTTATGGGTATTTTTTGAATGATCCATATTTTTGAATTTTTCCTTATTTAGTATCTTAAATATTACCTTTATTCCAAATTTCAAGTTTCTAGCTCTATAAAATCGAATTATTTTCAAATTTTCCTTATTTTTCCGATTTTTCGATTTTATTTTCGAATTTTATTGCGTTTTTTATTTTAACATTTTCTGAATCCTAAACACTATCTTTACCGCGAATTTTAAGTTTCTAAGGCTAAAAGATCAAATTATTTTAATTTTTTCTTTTTCAAATTTTTGAATTTCTTTTTTTGAATTTTCCGGATTTTTTAATTTTTCCTTATTTTGCATCCAAAATACTACCTTTATTCCGAATTCCAAGTTTCTAGCGCAACAAAATCGGATTATTTGAAAATTTTCGATTTTTTCGATTTTTTCAATTTTGCTTTCGATTTTTTTGGTGTTTTTGATGTTTTCTTTTTCTGGATGCTAAACACTACCTTCACACCAAATCTTAAGTTTCTAAGACTACAAGATCGTCTTATTTTCAATTCTCAATTTTGATGGAATTTGTTGAATTTTCTAATGTTTTTTTTTTTTCGAATTTTCCGGATTTTTTCATTTTTCCTTATTTTGCATCCTAAATACTACCTTTATTCTGAATTTCAAGTTTCTAGCGCAACAAAATCGGATTATTTGAAATTTTTCGATTTTTTTTCAATTTTGCTTTCGATTTTTTTGGTGTTTTTGATGTTTTCTTTTTCTGGATGCTAAACACTACCTTCACACCAAATCTTAAGTTTCTAAGACTACAAGATCGTCTTATTTTCAATTCTCAATTTTGATGGAATTTGTTGAATTTTCAAATGTTTTTTTTTCAAATTTTCCGGATTTTATAATTTTTCCTCTCTTTCTATCCTAAACACTACCTTTTTTCCAAATGTCAAGTTTCTAGGGCTATGGGATCTACCTAATCTTTTTGATGACGCGGAACGAGTGAGTGAGTGAGTGACAAAAAATCGAATGTTTGAGTTCATATATCGTCTGAACTAGAAAAGACAGAAAGTTGTAATTTTAAATTTTGGTCCTGTGTGCCAAATACTCTAGAAAAACGCAGTTTTGAATTTTTGGGATACTCCAGCGCGGAGATATGAAGGGGTCAAAAGTGCCCTGAGTTGCTTCCAGAAAAGTATGCTTACGGCCGTGCTTTCTCGTCTTGGCGGAGGCACTGCCGTGCCTCCAGATACACTGTAAGTGTACCTGCTAAGACAGAGACCAGTCCACTATTGAAGTTTTCTAGGTCTCTAGTGATTTCGTCTTAAAAGGTTTTACTGTTGTTACATTGGCGCGTGAAAAGGGGGTTATTTAAGAGTTAAAAGATCAATTAACAAGAAAGAAAAATCATGTGTTAAGCATAGATTGTGAAACACATTCATAATACTGTACTAAAACTTCACCGTTTAATGAGGTGAATGATGATATTTAAGTAAACAATTTGGGAAGCACATCTTTTATGAAAATATTTGAAACCACTTAAAAACAACAAATAGTGGCATATATATAGGAAGCACTATAAATTTATCCTGAAAAATTATATAGGAAAACAAATAAAAGAAATCCCATATCTCTCCATACTCAAGTCTGTTCCCTGCTACGTCATCGAGGCTAACTCCAATGGACACATTTTTCTCCCTCGTGAACCAGCCCTTTACAATCCCATAGATAAGATGGGTTGCTTTTTCCGGAATATACAAAGACTACCAAGCTACGCCCGCTGCGCTGGTCAGTTTCTACAAATGAACCTTGAAGCAAACAAAATATATCGTTTAATTTGACCTTGTATTTGAAAGCAATCTGTATATTTACCTGGAATATCCTTCCACATTACTGAAAAATGACGTGATTGCGCTATTATATTTTCTAATGTGCAGTCAAAATTTTAGCTGTTAAGGACCAACTCTTTTATTTGGTCATTTACAGTTAAGGTTTGCTAAAGAATGATAAAACTATATGCAATATATTAAAACCATCACTAAAAATTATCGAACTAACAATGCAAACTAATTAACAAAATCGATTCAGTAGAAGTTTTTATAAAGGCTAATCTTTTATAATCTGGTTCATCTGATTATAGAACTTTTCCACGTAATTCTAAAACAGAACAATATAAAATATACTAAAACCATCCTTACAAATTATCTACTTAACATTGCAAGTCGCAAAAAATACACCCAGTAAAAACTTTCAAAAAGGAGAATCTTACGAAATCGGGTTCTCCTGACTGTATAACCTTCACACAACTGTTTGACTAAGCAGTGTAGAACAATATGTAGTACATTATAACCATTCCTGAAATAGCATCTGACTAACAATACAATTCTTATCAAAATCCGTCCAGTAGAACTTTTTCAGAAGGCTAATCTTTCATAATCCGAATCAAATACTGAAAAAGCTAATATTTGATAAAAAAAAATATCACCTGATTTTCGAATTTCCCCCTAAGCAACGTAGAATGATATGTTATATAATAAAACTTTCCCTAGAAAGTTATCTAACAGTGTAGGTTTCATCGAAATCCATTCGGCAAAATCTTTTTAAAAGGCTAATATTTCATAAACGGATTGATCTGATTATAGAACTTCCCAGAATAATTCTATAACTAAGCTACGCAGAACGGTATGTTATACAATAAAACCTTCCCTGAAAAATTATCTTATACAGTTTAAGCTCTACGAAAATCCATTCAGCAGAACTCGAGTTATAAGCAGCCGGAACGAAATTTCATATATGTAGAAGTAAATAGAAGTATATTGCCATTAATATAGTTTGCATTTGAATTTAAAAAAAGGTACTTTTCGGTTAGCCGGGCGCCAGTGATATATGTACATATATATACATAAATATATATATATATATATATATATATATATATATATATATATTCGTACATATAAGTGAATATATATGTATGTATATACATGTATTTGTGTAGATATATGTGTATATATATAGTAGATATATATATATATCACTGGCGCCCGCCTAACCGAAAAGTACCAAAAAAAATAAATAAATAAAAATACTGCAAAAATGCTGTCGTACACTTGAAAAAAAAAGCACCTTTTGGCTTAAAATCTCTCATCAAAACTGTTTTTCTTTTCTTTCTTTTTTTTAAATAAAATTAATAACAGCTTTTTCTTTTATTTTTCCAGCTGTATAGCCATTTCAATTCTTTCTGCATCAAAAAAAAAAAAAAAAAAAAAGACACCTTTTGGCTTAAAATCAAATTGTTTAGGATCAAAAGTAAAATCAAAATCGCCAAAAACAAAAGATAAATCGCGAAATATTGTTTCGATAGCAATCTTGCCCCTTGAATAATTTTTTAAGCATTGCGAACATTCCCAATCATGTTTAAATCATGTTTTCTGCAACAATAATGATCGCCAAAAAAATAGCAATGGTAACCTTTTCGGCCAAAATAACAAAACTTTCTATCATAATTCAATAACTAATCTACGTAGAACGTCGTGTTATACATATAAACCTTCCTCTTGAATCACTCTATCTATTAAAAAAAACCCCATCAAAATCCGTTGCGTATTTTTAAAGATTTAAGCGTACTTAGGGATGTAGGGACAGAAAAAGCGACTTTGTTTTATACTATGTAGTGATGTATATATATGTATCTGTAGATATGTGTAGATATATGTGTGTGTGTATATATACATGTGTATATATTACCTTTACCCGGCTAACCGAAAAGTACCGGTGTCGGTAACAGGGTCGCGAATTCAATGGTTTTTTCCCATCTCAAAAAATGCCCAACGCGCCTAAAGAAGTTTTCATTTCAATAAATTTAAACTTGTGTTGTTTTTGCTAAAAATAGAATTTAGTGCTTTACAAAGATATATATATATATTAATTAGGTATTGGACAAAATTGCCTTAAACGGGGTTGGGAAAACAAATTTGAAAAAATCTTGTAGCCATCAAAAAGTTCTTGTTGCCAATCACTACATAGCATAAAACAGTCGCTTTTTCTGTCCCTATATCCCTATGTACGCTTAAATCTTTAAAACTACGCAACGGATTTTGATGCGGTTTTTTTTAATAGATAGAGTGATTCAAGAGGAAGGTTTATATGTATATCCATTAAATAGTGGAGAAATACTGTTATTTTTGAGGTTTTTAATGTGATGTCGTAAATAATTTCATTTTTTCCGCTTATACATTGCAAACGCAGGCTGAACCCTACAAGATTTATCAAAATAATGTACTAATTATTGTACACATTAAAAAGGTCTACAGAAAACACAAAGAGATGAAGGTTTTCAAGGTTAACCCGAAGCAAAGCGAGGGAGGGCCGCTAGTAAAAAATATTTATCCCCACCATGCCATTGTTGTTTTTTGGCCAAATTTTTAATTAATAAAGTATTTTTGAAAAAAAAAAAAACAGTAAAATTATTGTATAAATTGAATGAAAAAGTATAATCATGAGCAGGGTAATAATATATCTTGGATTGCCTCAATGTTTCTGTTCAATTAATAAATTAATTTAGAAAGTTAACATAAATTAAGCTTTTCAACAAAACATATCAAAATTATAATTCTTAAAATAAATAAATAAATATAGGAATATTATAAATTTTGACTGAATAAAGTATGCAACATCATAAGAAAAACTGTTTTTTACTAAAACCTGTGGACCCATGTGAGTATTTCGCATTGCAGTCTAATAATTTTTAGCAATATCTAATATGTCTTAGATGCAGGTTTAAACTTCTAAAGAAAAATTAAGGATAAAAATATCTATAAACAACATTAGTCAAGCCAGAATATCGTCTCATTTATTCCATCGAAGTTATAGTAAAAACTGATTGAAGATAATAAAGGTATGCCCCCCCCCCCCCCCCCCCCCCAAAAAAAAAAAAAATTAACAATGGTATTTTAACTGTATTAGAGGATGATGTCATCCGCTTCAGGAAAAACATGAAACAGAGAAAAATAAATTGAATGTATTTAAAATGCAATTTAATCTAATATAACAAAGCATACCTTTTATTCTACACGTGAAATATCACTGCTTCGATCGATCGATAATATCTTTTTTCTTCTAAACATTTCAATTTTGCTTTTTAACCATAAATATAAAATAAACATGTGCGGAGAAAACTACTTAGGAAAACTACTGATCAATATCTTTAACGTGTCAGCATACCCTTTGTAAGGATTTTAGAAAAACTTTTTTGTCATGGTTCTGCAAAATCTGCATTTTAAAAATGTTTACTTTATAACTACTAGCATATGTTCATATGTATATATATATATATATATATATATATATATATATATATATATATATATATATATATTAATCCAAAGTACCACCTATCTATAACTTTCTATGGTTTATAGTCATGTAGTAAACCATACAAGTGAATCTTCATTAGATCATTCAATGTTGATGCTTTCAATAGCCAGTTACAATATTTTGGTCACCAATGGTGACCTGGTGACTGCATTTGCTGAGCCCTGGTCATAAATCATTACATCTACATCTTAAGGATTGACATTAAGAACATAGGTGCCAAGTATTATGGATTTTTAATACCATTGTTTCTGAATAGTAATATTCATCATATTAAATTTCCTGTGATTAAATAAGGTGAAGATTTCTATTCAGAAATAGTGACATTCAAAATCCAGGATTTTTGGCGCCTATTCTTTAAGGCATATAGTCATATCCGACCATAAAATCGAATCATATTTTCTTTTTTATCTGCTGTTAGCCATTGGAATATATCTTAAGAGGAAACCACCAAACATGGCGCACACAGATTTTGATGATTTTAAAGTATGGTGTAGTTGTAGGGGTCACACACATACCCCTGATTATTATTCTTTTAATAGGATTAAAGTTCAGCATATGTTTCAAGTACCCATTAATTTGAGCTTCAGTGTGTGAACTTCCTGGCGCCGGGGTAACGTGCGCGCCTCCTGGCCAGGAGGTGGGGGGTTTGATCATACCTTGGGACTGTTTTCTTTTTTAAATTCTTTTATATTTTTGACATGTAATGAGTTTTAAGCAGAATTGTGAAAATTATAAATTGTGCAGAATTGTGAATTTTTGAACTTTTTCTAATAAATTGCATTTACATTTTTGAATTTTCATGAAAATTTATATTTTTTCTTCAATTTATAAACTAATATTTTTATTGACAAAATTACAAACGAATTTATAATTAGATTTTTTTAATTTATTATTTACCTTTTTATATTTTTAGTGCAGTTCTGAAATAATAGTACTTTTATTTAATTTTTTTAATAGAATTTTAAATGAAAATTTATCTTTTTTTTTTAGTAACTTATACAAAATATTTTTCACATTGGATCTCCCAAACATATTTGCGATTAGATAATTTCAATAGCATACTTTCTGAAGTGTAATAAAATAATTAAAGCATATGTAAATTTTTACCAGTTGTATAAATTTTTAATTTCACCTATCATATATATTATTTCTCCTGTCAACATCCCTTTTTCTCAGAAAATATGAAACGCAGAACGGCGAATGAGATACCATATGAAAGGATTTTGCACAGGCTTCTGACATAGCACACTTAACATTTCGTTAAAACATGTTTTTGATTAAAATTTGCTGAAAATTAAAAATTAAATCGGCATTGTTTTCATGAAAGAAATGAAAAGTTTTCTTCAAATTATTGTTGCCACAGAAATAAAATACCACATTATATGATGCTCAGCAATTATTATAAAAAAACACCGCACGAGTTTATTTTATGTTTATGATTAAAAAGCGAAATGGAAATTGAAATGTTTAGATTTATATTTCTATGTTCCATATTTTTCCCAAAGCGAATGACGTCATCCTCTAATGCGGTTAAAATAAGATTGTTAATTTTTTTTTCTCGCACGTGCATTTTGCAATCTTGGATCAATTTTTGCTATAACATTGATGGAATAAATTAGATGATATTCTGGCTTAACTAAAAACTAAATGTTGCTTGCAGATATTTTTATCCTTACTTTTTCTTTAGAAGTTTAAACCTGCATCTAAGAAATATTACATATTGATAAAAAATGGTACTTCTCTATTATCCCGTCGACCACTTTTCATAACAAAAAACTATCGCCAAATAAACGAGAGAACGTTGCCATTGGAATATCAAAATAAATAAATAAATAAAATGTAAGAATTTAAGGACACAATTGTTATTTTAATTAATGAAATAACTAATAAATCAGTAAAACATAATGAAAAATACACGCAAATGTCGAGTTAAAATCCACTTGATGACGTAACAAACATGTATAATGCTTCTGACATCAAGTAAATGGGACTGCATTTTTGACGTTTAATCTTACAGTTTGGCGAGTTTTTTGTTATGAAAAGTGGTTGACGGGATAATAGAGACGTACCTAAAAAATATTAGATTTCAGTGCGAAATCATCGCACAGGCCCTCTGGTATACATTTATCTGTAAAGTTTACAAGTTGCATTTCGAAATATATTTTTCATTCTAACAAATAAAAGCACTGTCAATGTCATACTTAATGTAAAAATTGTCTGCAAACTTACGATACATAGATAAAATATTTTTTAAAGTCATCTGTTCTTATAACTTTCATAATATCAGAATAAATAAAATTATTTTTATTGATATTTAATTTCTTTTGTAGACAATTACAAGGTTTTACTAAAGTAAAAATACTCATGTCCATAATGATAAACATTTTTGTATTTCATCATTTAACATTTTGTAATATATTTAGAAGAAATCAAATATTAAAAAGATATTGCCTTTTTATTTTTATTTTTCTAGTCAATTAAATACATATTTTTTTTTTCAATAAAAAATGCTAATGTATGCATTATTTCATAATTGAGGTAAATTTATATATATAAATGAAAACCATAATAGTAAGTTTTTAAAAATGACATATCTAGACATAAATTAGGATATTCATCAACACAACAGAAATATCACTTTTAAAAATTGCAGAAAAAATATAAATTTTCATGATAAATTCAAAAATGTAAATGTAATTTATTAGGAAAATATCAAATTCCTAACTCTGCTTAAAACTTGTAATGTGTCAAAAATATTTAAAAAAAAAAAAATGTCTCAAGGTAGGATTGAACTAGTTACCTCCTAGGTATGAAACGTGCATGCTACATTGGCGCTAGGAAGTTCATACACTGAAGCTCAAAGTAATGGGTATTTGAAGCATATGCTGAACTTCAACCACCAATTTTTCAAAAAACAAGGCACATTTGAAGAAATTTTTTCCCCAGAGTAGTTAGGGATATGAACCCCGCAGCATACTTTAAAATCATCAAAATCTGTGCACACAATGCTTGATGGTCCCCTTGTTAGTATTGTCATTGATTTTGATTAATGCTGATTTTGCAGTAAACAACAATTTTTCTGTATTTTTTAAGTAGCAACGGCTTAGTAAACCTATGTAATTTTTGTCTACACATGTGAACCCACCTTCAATGATACATTTGTATTTAAAAAAAGGTGCATTTTGAAAAAATTGGCCATGTAGTTCTTGAATTGGTAGATTCATTTTTATAGCACAGTCTTTGTATTTCAGAATAAATCTAAAGTAATGATTATTTAGATATTAGTATTGGTACAGTATAAGTTAAAATTTGAATGCATACATATAAATGAGAAATATATATATTGTTTTACTTCTCTTCTAGCAAAGGAAATGACTAGAGGAAGATTCCTTGGTATTTTACCTAAGAAGAAAGATATAAGAAGATAAACTTATCTTTTTTATCTATCCATTGTATATATTATACTTTTATAGTTGTAATAACTTTCAAAATTTATGCTTATCTAATTGACCAGAGGGAGATTCCTTCGTACTTACCTTAGAAGTAAAACTATCTTTGTGTTTTATTCTATTACTATGTTTTTTGTTGTTGTTTTTGCATACTATCTTTCAAATTGCATGTTTTACCAAGATATTTTAAGAGTAACATTTTTCTTATTAGATATTTTATTCTTAGTGAAATACAAATTTGAGTTACCTATTATAGTAGATAGCAGATTATCCGAGCCTGTAGGGACTGCGCCCTGTTCGGATAACTAAATAAATGAAATCACACTGCACACTGACTGTAACATTATAGAGAATTATATTACATTATAGAATAAGGTGATTGTACATGTGATGTGAAATATTAAAGTTCCAGCAGCAGTTTCAGCTGTTTACAAGTTCAATATTCCTTAACTTATAAACACCTCATAAGATGAAAATGTTTTGTGTTTCTGTCATGAAAAATCTTCCTTTTTCTATGTTATTGTTGAAAGGTACTTCCAGAACTTTCTGTCAGACCTTTGTACTTGCTTTTTATAAGGGTGTGATTGCAAAGAGAATTAAGCCCTTTTCGTAGCACTTTTTGAAATTTGTATACCCTTACTTACTGGCATTTCTCAAAATTTATTTTGAATTAACTGTTTAACACATTGAATGTATTGTAAACACATTAATCTATCTACATCTTCAGTAACAATGATTTCAATTGTAGTGTTATTGTTTTAGAGTTTTTAGATTTTATTCCTACTTTTTTCTTTTAATAAAGAAAAAAAATATCTATTTTTAAGTTTAAAGAAAAGTGAGGTTGATAGAAGTTTAGATAATTGAATGTCCAGTTAATTGGAATTAGGATAACCGGTACTTTACATTAAAAAAAAAAAAATTAATATAAATTTTTTTTTTCCAAAAAACTTTACGTTTCACAAATACATAATTGAGTTACTTATATGGCATGAAATAAATTATTTTCAATATATAGGCTTTCAAAGTGTGTTTTATGTCATATTTCAGTATTTCAAAATACTTCCATTTCATCAAGAAATGTTTTAGTAGATTTTTTGATATTCTTAATATGTTTGAGTCATCATATGTTGAGTATTATTATATTAGTATAATATAATAATAATGATCATAGTTGCTATTATTTTTAACTAATTTTATTTTAATTTACCAGTCATGTTCAAAAGCCATTTCTCATGCTTTAGAATTGCCAGTAGGTTACTGTATAGCTCTAGATTTTTATTATGTATCCATATAATATGCTAAACTTTTGTTCTTTGTTTCTTTATCAATCTGTCATCAATATCTTGAAAGTTTTTTGTAAACCTTGTTCATCTTAATCTGTATAGTGTCCTTGAATGAAATAATATTATTATAGTTAATAATCCCCTAATAAATATCATGTATTTTATTTGTATTATTCATTGCAGTTTTTCCAAAACTTTTGAAGAAAATTGTTTTGTAGATGCTCTTTAATATCTATTCTAAAATTTGCATCTAAATGTTGAATCAATAAATTTTAGTTGAGCAACTTGTTGAAATTAAGTAAATTTAGATAAAAGCATGCTTTGTGTTATATTGCATTTGTTTATATTAATCTGTTTTGTTTGGACAGAATAATTATAATAAACCAGCATTATTTATTAGAGACCAAATGTTCGTATTACTTGTAATGAGGATTTCAGTTGACTCATACATGATTCAAAAGTTGCCTAGATAAAGGATATATAACAAGACAATTTTACCTTAATTGCATTTATTTATTCTACTCTAAAATTTACAGAAATAACCTTTTTGAAATTAAATTCTTATAAAGCATGCTTTGTGTTATGTCAAACATTAACCGTGCAGCATTGCTTAGTTAAAAGTTATTTGTTTGAACATTAAAATGGAAATGAAATGAAATTATTTAATCGGTGGCTCAAAATTTGTAGCAAATCTCTCAGTTCAACTCAAGTTTGATTTAATAGTTGCCTAATGTCTGGGTAATAGAAATCCATTTACATTTTCATTAAAGACTTTTAAAAAATAAGTTTCATTTCTTTTTGTAATGGCATTACTTTTATCATAAGCATTTTATGCTATTTGTATTTTACAACTTTACAGAAGAAAAGTACTTATTTAGGTTTTAAAGTTTCTTCTAAATTCTAGAATTTACTGTGCATTTCTGCTTTGAATTAATAATTTATGGTCAATGACTCTAATATTATTTAATAGTAAAAATAATATTAAATGTTCAAATTATACATGCCATTATGCTGAGTTATAACTTCAAATTCTGATAAAATAGATTATTACAAGTTTATATTTTTGTGTTAACAACATTTATGTTTTATAGGCTTTCCTTAGAATATATTTAATTTTATCTTGCATTACTGCAATATGTATCTTGTTCAAAATATCATTATACTCTGGATTGAAGTATCACATTTTTGCATCAATGAGTTTGGTATATATGAAAGATTATATGGTACAGATAACGAAACTTCGAGTCATATGATGCCCCAGCAGGGGATGTTGCCACCATAGCAACACTGCACTGCCTTCTGTAATGTAAAATACAATGCAACCTGATTACTGATGACTGCCTGTGAGTCAAGGTAACATCAGTAATTGGATTGCCATTCATTTCACATTGTAGCAAGCTGTGTGATGTTGCTGTGGCAACATTCCTTGCTGGTGTGCCCACTGACTGGCAGTTTTATTATGTATACATATATATCAAAATCATTGACACTAAAATTGGTTTAAAAAATGTGTCACTGTCTCCCAGGCTATTATTAATTATTATTATTTTTTTTATATATTTTTTTTTACAATGAACAACATAATTCTTAAACTTTTTAAACTATTTTGTATGTGTTTACAAACTGTATTACTTTTCAGTTTTTTGCCACCATAATGTCATTATGAATCAGGTGACTTTCTTCTGCTTCTATATGATTTTCTTTCTTTTAATATAAAAACTATGTTACTTTGTTATCATGTTGTGAATTTTAAAACTTATTAAATGGTTTCTATTCCAAAATAATTAACAGCTTAAAATGTGTTGTTTAAAATGTGAGCTATTATATTTATTACTCAATATCTGTTTTATTATTTTAATAATAAAAAAGTTATATTTGTGTTGTGGTAGAATGATATGGTGTATAAATATTTTTAATATTTTGATTTGTCTTTTTCAGTAGTAATAACATTTTAAATTTTTGAAATATTTTCTGATTTTTTTTTTTTTAAGTCTAAATTGGCATTTCTTACTTTTGTTGAAAATAGAATAAACTGAACGTTATATTTTCATGTATATTTTTAAATATGTCTATGTAATATCCATATCTTAATAAATATTAAAAACATTTTGTTTATGAAAATGTTCCCGATTCTTTTCTTAGCTTATTTTCTTTAATTGTTTGGTTTACTATATTTGAGTCCTTTTAAAAACCTATATGCTAAATAGAAGGTCCAGAACACAATTCGAATGCTTTCAGGAAATGTCTGTCTGTCTGTGTGTGGCAAAAATTTTGTGGGCACTTTATCTCGAGAACTAATGCACGGAATTTAATGAACCTTTAGACTCCGTTAGATGTTCGTCTAAGTTGATTACGTTTTGGTGTAAATCGCCTAACAGGTGGCGTTGATTTGCTGTATTTTTCAAGATTTGCACGATTTTAGCGATAGTCATATCTCAAGAATTAATGCATCTAATTTCATCACACTTTGTGTTCTGTTAGACCTTGACGTAAGTTGGTGCTGAGTAGGTTTTCGTATAAATCATATTATAGTTGGTGCTACTATGCTGCATCTTTGTATTCTAATATAAAAAAAAAATCCCTGACGGCTCAGCCTACAGGCACAGGTGATTGCAGAAGAAATGACCTTTTTGCTATGATGCATCATTTGGAAACGCGCACTTCGAAACCTATCTTGTTTGCAGGCAAAGCCGGCAGGGTTTTTTTTTTGTTTATAATTTTTTTTTTTTTTGCTTTAAGGGTTGGTCCTATAAAGAACTTGTCAATATAAAAGTTTTAGATAATATTAAGAGGATTTATAATAAATTTAAGCGGATTTGATATCTTCTGAATGGACAAAGTTATGAATTTTTTTCTTCTAAAACCCCCCTTCCCCCCCCCCCCCCCCCCCCCCTTGGGGCCATTTTTAATGATATAAAAAAATCTGTCATACATTAATTTTCGGCCCTTTTCCTAGAAGTAATAATAACTTTAAATGGATATGATACGTATCATAACTAAGAAAGTATGTTTTTTTTTTCTGTTTTCACAAAAAGCTCCTCCTTTTCCCCCTCCCCCTTGGTTCGATTTTGCCCATTAACGAACTTGACCGAGATTTTATTCCCCTTGATTTTATGTATCAGTTTGGAAGAGATTTGTGCAGAATTATGGGAACTATCATGTCCATAAAAAAGTGACATAGATAGATAGATAAAGTTTTGAACAGGGGGTGGTTTTGGATTCTGGGAGTCATGATCGGCATAGATCTGCAAAAATTCCAACTAAGATGAGAATGTAATAGGTAGTATTTCTTGCGAAATCTACCTAAAAGTGTCCTTATACATTCAGATCCGGCCTGGCTGCTGAGTGTGTTGAAAAAAATGTAAGTCTGAGATCGGCCAAAGTGTTCTAGAAAAAAAAAAAGGCCTGGAAATACAAGATAGGTCTCTTTAAAGTTCATACTCAGGAAATTTTGAAAAAATGCTAACAAAACTACTGATGTACGTTGTAAAGGATCAGTTAAATTTAGCTGCAGAATCCCTGTAAAAAATCTGTAAAAACTATAAAATACTTTCTAGCATTTGGTGCAATTTTTTATAATAATAGTATATATAACTTGCATGTGGTTGCAGTTCTTAAATCTTACACCATTTCACCTGCTGGATGCGATTTAAGGGTATTTTAAAAGGAACGGCCTGATTAAGAGTGCTGTCATTATTAATTTCAATAAACTCATTGTTTCCATGGCAACAGTACTGTTCTCTTCTCATCTACACTAATAATATTGAAGCGGAATTGACAGTGCTCAGAATAGAACCATAATTTTAGGATTGAAACAATTTTAATCCATATACATTTTGTTCTAAACTGTATAATACAATGGTTAAATTTCATAATATATACATATAACAAAATTGTAATTGTAAAAGTGCATTTATTTAAGTCAGACTTACTTAACCCCTTAACTGCCAAAGAGATTTTGTGTGACTCGCTCCCCTGTGCCAGCGTTTACCGCACAGGAGCTTATCGACGCAGATGTTGTAATAAAAACAGCAGCACACTTTGTTGTAATCTAAGTAATATGTGTAGCTACAATGAAAAAATAAAAAGTACAAAATTTAAATTATGTATTATAATAAAATATAAGAGTTAGCACTTAACTGTTGTGTGATATATCCTGAAACATGGTTCAATACACAAACCAACATCGCATTCATCATAATGATAGTGGGATTCACAGTGAATTTTTTTCATGGAGAACACTCCACATTTCCTTGATGCATTTTTCTTTGAAAAAGTTGATGGTGCTGTGTCTAGAAAGTGTCTAGCTGTAAGTCATACAAGGGTTTGTTATGTAATTTTTGTCTCTTGGTGGAGCGTCGCCTAGAAGTAACGTGAAATTTCTGACTAATTTTTTCCACCAATTACATGCAAAATCATAATTGTCTTTTTCGTTGCAAAATAAATGTGTTTCAAATTCATAAATTTATTCATATTAAGACGTGCTTACTGCCTTGCACCTCTCGGGGAAATGTCATTCCTATCAGAATCCTCTTCATCGGATGAAATATCATATTCTGATGAATATGATTCAGAAGATTGTGGAAAGTAGTCATCTAATTCACTGTCAGACATGTCCGTATAAAATATTAAAAATAACTCTTATTACACAATGCCACACAAAAATAGAACAAAAAACACACAACTTATTCAAACACATTCTCAGATATAAACTACCGCTTTCAAATTTCACCGCTTCAGAAACATGCCTCCTACCCGTTGGAAGAAATGAGCAGGTCAGTGGACACAACCCTTCAAGGTCAATACATCACATTCCAAAGCAGTGGGTGTAGTTATATGGCTATCAACAAATTACAGTGGCAAGCGTTTTGTGAAAATGCATATATATGCCATTGGCAGTTAAGAGGATAAACTAGTTCAGTATGAAGAGTAGAAAAATATTTTCTTTAAAGAGTACAGTGGACTCTCGATAATTCAAACTTGCAGGACAGTGAAAATAGTTTGAATTAGGGAAAGTTCTTAGAGAAAATAAAATTACAGGGAGAAACATTGTGTAAGATTTCATTTCCAGATAAAAGCTTTTTTTGAAATTGTCTGTACAAATACAAATAAATTAAATATTGTTATTAATAATATGAGAAATTAAAATAGCCATTCTCTAACAACTTAGTTATTTTTTAATCACTTACACTACAGAAATATAGGAAATACTGTTACATACCAGTATGAAAAATATTTATCCAGGATCGTTTCCTTATAGGTTTGTCATTTTTAGTCTTAATTATTCGCTTTTTTATTTGCAACAAACAGAAAAGTTCTTTTTCTGAAGATTTGTATGAATTTGCGTAAACATTCTATAGACTGTGCATTTTTCAGTCACAACAATAATGCTTCCTCTAACCCAGGGCTTAATTTCTAAGAAAAAAAGTACCGGTTTAAAGTTAGTAAAAGTTCTTCTGAAGATTTGTATGAATTTGCGTAAACTTTCTATAGACTATGCATCTTTCAGTCACAACAATAATGCTTTCCCTAACCCAGGGCTTAATTTCTAAGAAAAAAAGTACCGGAGCCCTAATATTCTGCAGTACTAACACCCATAGCACACCCCCCTACCCCCTCCGCTGTCTCTCCAATCTGCATATTTATATTTCATACATTATTTTCAAAATTTAATGCTTTTTTTTTATTTAGCAAAATAAAAATTTTAAATACATCTGTGTATACTTAGCTATCAACGATTTCACTTTTTAGTTATTACAACTTCCAAATAGAAACCTTTTCCTAATCTTAATGTTAATCAGTCGCAGAATTCTGTGATTCAATGAGCTCAGGATTATGATTCGGAAATAGTATTAACACAAAAAATGAATAGTTCGCAGCTATGCAGAATAGAAAAAGACTATTTCTGTTTACTCTTTATTCAGATAAAAATAGCATTAAAATGATTTGAAATGGAATTAAATAAAATTTTGAATTTAAGAAAGATTGAGCTTGAGCCTGCCCAAACCCGAAGACTAATATAAAAATCGAGCCTGTTTCATCTCCATCTCTTACGTGTGTGACACCTTACGTCACATATAAGTGTTTTGATACAAAAGATTGAAGATGGGAGGGAAAGGAAAGGGTAATTTAGGATTTATTTTTCAGAAGCGTTATTGCACTGGGCTCTGGAGCGCAGTGTTTGAACTCCGGTGAATTCTGGCCAATATTTAAATATTTACTAAAAACAGAGAAGTATCAGAGCCGAGCTCTGGTGGGCTCCGGTGCAAATTAAGCCATGCCCTAACCTGTTAAGACCCAAAGTTAAAATAATGCTACAAATATTCATTCATTGCTTTTGAACACACAAAATGACACCATAGATGGAAAAAAAAAAAAAAAGCATTTTTATGAAATTGATACTTCAGGTGTCTAGTAATTTAGTTTCGCAAATATAAATCTAAAATTACTAGTCTCCGCCAAAATATCAAAACCTAATTTCCTGAAATTAAAAAAAATATGGGCTTTAACTAAGAGAACAATCTGCAAACCTTCAAAAATGTTTATTGTAAAATGTTCAAGTTTAATAATTATGAAAATTTCATATTGTCTTAGCTACCATTGTCTTAAAGAGATTTGCAAACTCTGATGAAAAGAACATTTATTTTTATGAGGAAATCAGCATTGCTACTGTCGTTTCTTGGCTTTGTTTTAAAGCAAAAACGTTTAGCTATATGAAAGTGAAGTCGATATGAAAAAAAAAAAAAAGCCAACAGTTTAGTTTTTGTGAAGAAAACAATAAACGTACCCATTTGGGCACACAGGATTAAAAAGGCTAAGTCCTCGTGTGCAGTGGTTCTTCGCCGCTTTCTTCCTTTTCTGAACGTTTCATTCTTTCAAGATTGAATAATTGAATCTTTATTTTTCAGATAGGTCAAAAGTGTATTATTTTTAATGTCATATTCATTCACAAAGTAACTTTTTGACTGGCCATCTCTCACTTTTTTCAGTATCTCGACTTTCATTTCAAGAGTGAGAGATTTATATTTCCCTCTCATCGCCAACAATTTTTTTCTGAACATCGAACAAGAGAAGGAATGCAATGTCACCCCGCAAGTCGTACATAATTGTGGTTGAAATAATTATTTGTATAGGCTACAGATTGTGAAGATTCATAGGCATATAATAAAAGACTTTCCTCTTATTTATTCACTTTTCACGGTCATAAGAATGTGCAAATTCACTGTTAAAGATTTTAGAATGAGAAAGTGGATTTATTGTTGATTATTAATGGATGAAAAGAACTGGTGAGCATTAAAAGAAATGGTATTTATTAACTGCAAAAGAGATGAAAAAAATCAATGTTTGTAAAGGAAAATCCCTGACCGCTCGGCCTACAGGCACAGGTAGATTTCAAAGACGCAGACCGTGGGGTGCCTGTTTATTGAGAATTGCAGAAAAAATTACCTTTTTGCTATCATGCAGCAATTGGGACTGCCCACTTTGAAATCTACCCGTGTCTGTAGGCGGAGTTAGCAGGTATTTTTTTGTTTTTATTTTATTTTATTTCATTTTACTGTAAGGGTTGGTCTTATAAAAAAACTTGTCAATATAAAAGCTTTAGATAATATTAAGAGGATTTATAATAAATTTAAGCGGATTTGATATCTTGTGAATTGACAAAGTTATGATTTTTTTTCTTCTTAAACTTCTATATCCCCCCCCCCCCCCTTTTTTTAAGACCATTTTTAATGATATGAAAAAACTGTCATACATAAATTTTCGGTCCTTTTCCTAGAATTAATAATAACTTTAAACGGACTTGATACGTATCATAACTAAGAAGTTATGGGGTTTTATCTGTTTTCATAAAAGCCCCCCCCCCCCTTGATTCGATTCTGCCCATTAACAAACTTGAACGAGATTTTATGTATCAGCTTGGAAGAGATTTGTGCAGAATTGTTCAAACTATCGTGTCCATAAAAAAGTAATATAGATGAAGTTTTGAACTGGGGGCAGTGTTGTCAGTTCGCTACTTTTATTTTATTCAGTTTTCTTGATTGCCACCAGTTTTTTGAAAAAGTAAAATTAGACTTATTTAAGGACAGATTAAATAAGGCGAATTATATCATTTCAAATAAGTGGTGCCAATCAAGCAATCTGAATTTTAAAAAAGTAGCCTACTGGCAACACTGACTGGGGGTGGTTTTAGGTTCTGGGAAGCATGATTGGCGTAGATCTGCAAAATCTTTTCAGAAATTCCAACATAGGGGAGAATGTAATAGGTAGTATTCCTTACGAAATCTACCTAAAATGCATATACTGGCCCCTTTCTACATAAACTTTCTTATCTCCCGCGCATGCTCAGTCTACGTTATTAATGGACAGACTGCAATACTTTTCCGAAATTCTTCAAGCAAAGTTAGGACAATGGATCTGAGTTCTGTACATCTACTGACCAGTGTTGAATTCAGACACTTTTCACCGGGAGGGATTTCTAGGTCACAGGGGAGACACAATACAGTTCCGGAGGAGAAATTGCACTTTTTGACCATTGAAAATATAAAATCGCAAATCTTCCGGTGGTGAAGGGGGGGGGGGGGGCGCAACCCCTGAATTCAACACTGCTGACAATGCAACTTACTGGAAGCAATGAAAGAAATAGATTCTTAGTAACTAGTCAGTTGAAACAGACTTTTGTGTATTTGGAATTCAAGGGGAAAAAAAAGAACTTTATGAGATTTAAAGTAAAATAAAAAGAGGAAGGAACCTATAAGGAAAGGGCATGTTTACAAACAAACAGATCCATCAACCAATCTAGCACTTCATTTTTGTCGTAGCTATCATTGCAGGAATCGTCATGGCGACGTAGGCCAATCATATTATTGACCAGTTTAACGTAGACCAATCAATTTTCCCCATTTCATGTGTACAGTAGGAGTCATAAAGAACAAAGAGGTTTTTCTTGCTAACCAACCGTAATTGAACCAGCAGTGACGTCAGCTGCCCTTTCCGTATTGTTCAACCTCTTTGAAATTTTTCTCAGTTATAAATAAAGTTTACATCAGGTTTTGAAGATTGCGTACAAATTTTGTGAAAACAATATGGATATTTAGTCGTTAAGCCGAAGCCACCCGCATGTTTGCTTTCTGAGAAAATTTTGCAGGTTCCATTTTAAATACTTTTAGTCTTTCGAATGTTTCGAGATTTTTCTAGGTGATGTTGATGTAAATCTAGTGTACTAAGGATGTGTAAAAAGATTGTGTTAAAATACCGATAATTAGTTACTTTTAGCGTAGAAAAAAGTGTGTCTCCGAAAAGCGCAAAGTAACCTGCAGTCGCGATTTTTTTTTTTTTTGAAAGGCTTAACTTTGTATTTTTAAAATCAAATTGCTCCTTCCTAGAGGAGAAGGTGTCTGCTTTAAGTGGGTATTTTTCATTAATTCGTATATCTGTAATTGAGCCCAATGCAAACTTCAACAAAAGAGAAAAAAATCACGAAATCGAACTTTAAAAAAAAATTATTTTTTAAGTGTTACTAATAATATTTTTTTCGAGCAGATTGCGTCGTTTTGGACATAAAAGTATGAAATTTAAGAATATGTCTTTTGTTTTTCCATATTTCCAACGGTTTTGCCGATAAGTGCTTCGAAAAAAGACCGAAATGAAAAGCGATAATGCATTTTTGATTCTTGGGGTTTCAGATGCATCCTGCTATGTTTTGTTGTCAACCTCGTTTTAGTAGGCGACAAGCATTTCTGACGTCATCCAATGTCATGATGACACTTTTCTTTTATAGCTGATGAGCGACCCGATTATCCCCAATAGCCAAGAATCAATCGAACATGGGTAATTCCCCACAAGCATTGCGAACTCCGCCCTGTGCGTGTGGTTCATTGCAGTTTTTAATTAATATCTCAGCTAATTATTAGAAAATTAAAAATCTGAGCATCAGGACCTGCCTCGGACTATAAAAACCAAAATTTTCAGACTTCTACGTGCAGTAGATTATTCCTAGCCATCGCCGACAGGCAGACAGAGCGAAATTTTATTTTATTAGTATTAAACCCAGGTAGCACAAAGATATTGGCCAATATCAAAATGTAATATCGGCCAATATCAAAATTTGATACTGGCCAACGTTAAATGATCCCCCCTAAAATAATATTTGTGAATATTAGTTTTTGACATCTGTGAATGTTGGCCAATATTTTCCAACATCTCTGAATATCATTTTTTGACATTAAGTGATATTTTTTCCTGTCATTGCTAAATATCATCATTTGATATTGAGCGATATATTTTTCTAACATTCCTGAATAACATTTTTGGATATTAAATGACTCATTTTTTCATTACGGAACAACAATCTGTTTCTTGCACCGCAGATGTGGTGGACAGAAATCCCTCATTGTAAAACGAGAGATCTCTGCTTAGGAAAGTTTAGTCTCGTCTCTCGTTATGTAACAAGACAAAAGCAAACTCAAGTACTAATAAGTATGATTAGTATAAACGCAGGAAAAACTTGTCATAAAGAGCTGTTAACAAAAGCTGGTGGGAGTAGATTTTTCTGTTACTGAAATAAAAAATGTCTAATAAATGACAAAACTATCATTGAATTATCTCGTATATTTCAATCACAATCGACATATTTTTTATACGTTCTTTTAGCAAAGATTTATTTAAATATTACTTTTTATTACTGTGTTTGTTGGAAATTTTGTAAAGAAAAATATTTTAAAATAAGTAAGAAATTAAAAACTTAGAAATTTAAACGAAATACGAAATTTTAAAGCTTGCTGTGTTAATAATCATGTGTTCCCCTTGCACAAAACTATAAAGAAAGTTTTAACAACCCCATTACTTTGAATTTTGCTTTGTGAGAAATTAAATATATATTTTTTATTAATTTTAAGTCAGAAATATGTGTACATTTTTTCAAAAATACACTACAGAAAAGTTAACACCACATAAATTAGCCCTAAAAGCTTCTTATATAATAATAATATTAATAATTAATTAGATGCATTATATAAAATATTTATTATTAATTGTGTCTAATTAAAAAATCAGTGACCTACTTTTGAAACTAAACTTTTGAAACGAAAACGAATTTTCTTACAATAATAAAAAATAAAATTCTTATAAAAGTCGGAAGTTCGAAACATTTTAAAAAAGATAAACAAGCATCCATTTAAAAATTACATAAATTGATTTTTTTTTCTTGTAAGGACATTTTTAAAAATAGTATAAAATACATAGTATAAAAACATCTTTAGTTTTTTTATAAAGCACAAATTTTCACATGCTTTTCTTATATATAAAAATAACTATAGATTCCTACAGAAAATTATTATATTGGCTTTTTCTTTCTGTGCAAATTTCACGCCCGACGCTTCCATCAAATGCACATTGACGAAAATTACACAAATGGGCGGTCCTTTAGAACTTTCCATTCACTTCCGTCAAGATTACAAATTTCGTCAGATATGCTGAATGTCGACAAATATCTTGAAATGTCCGAAAAATTATATTGTTTTTTACGAATGTCGATAGATATCCCTGAATGTTGTAATAGTAATATCATTTTTACAACATTGGCCAATGTAACAAAATATTAAAAATAAGGCATTAAAAAGTCAAGTTTTTTAAAAATTGTAAAATGATTAAATTTTACTAGCTGGCTTCGCCCGCCAGCGGGCCCCTAATTTACATCGGTGCCTCGAATTGTAGAAAATCTCGAATCTTGTAAAACCTCAAACCGGACGAACCGCCGACTCGGGTCCCCGCTGCCTTCGGCACCGTATACCGGTCGTGCTACGCACGCACCGAGTAATCCCTTAATTAGCACATTGAATTGTACAAACCTCTAACCGAACGAACCTCCGGCCCTGGTCCCCGCTGCCTTCGGCACCGTATACCAGTCGTGCTACGCACGCACCGGGTAATCCCTTAATTAGCACATTGAATTGTACAAACCTCTAACCGAACGAACCTCCGACCCTCAAATAACAGTGTATTTATAAACCTATCACTGTCATCAAAATTCATTAAAGTCGGATCACAATATTCAAAACCGAGTGGAAATCTTGATGAAGACTTCCGAGAATGGACCAGAGTCATAGAAGATACATCGAACCTTATCCTTGGGGGTGATTTCAATGCACACCTCCAGGCGTGGGGTTATAAAAGAAATAATGCTAGAGGATATATCCTACTTGACTATCTAGCAATGAGCAGATTAACTATTATTAATGATCCTGATTCAGAATGTTCTTTTGCGCGAGACAAGTTTAAAGGCAAACCAGATTTGACCCTCTGCGGTGAACATTCAAAAAATATTATAGATTCATGGAAAATAGACTCGACATTTAAATCACTAAGTGACCATCAATATATTACTTTTACTCTGAATGTCACACCCACAATAAGAAATTTATACCGTTTCAAAACCAAATATGAAACGTTTAAAAAATTCAATAAACTGTTTCAAAAACATGAAGAAACATTACTTTCAACACTTAAAGCAGTCAATTCTGTTCCAGAGTTAGAGAAGTGGACAGAGGAATTTAATGTTATCCTTTTAAACATCATGCAAAAATCACTTAAAAAGAAAAAGTTGTCTCATGAAATTAATGTATCCTGGTATACTGACAAACTTAAAGTACAGCGAAGCCACCTAAATGCTATATATAAACTACATAAAAGAAATCCAGATTCTGTAGAACTCAAGATTAAATATAAAAAAGCCAAAGCAAAATACAAATTAGATATTAAAAAAGCTAAAATTGATTCTTGGATAACATTTTGTTCGGAAACAAACAGTAAGTATGGTACTGCTTTTAAAATTCTGAAGCAGAAATATTTAAAAAATACAGATCTCATCCACTCTGTCATGGAATCTTCAACTCAAAATGATACATACAAAGAGATTCAAGAAACGTTACTTCATTACCATTACAATACAAGCCCAGAATTCGAATCATCATTTCAAAACACAAACACACTATCAATAAAAGAATGTAACAATTTTAAATTTACCCATAGAGAAATTCAATATGCAATTAACCAACAAAATAAAAAGAAAGCCCCAGGATATGATCGGGTAGATGGCAGAATTTTAGAAAATTTGATAAAAAATAATATGAAGCTTATAAAGTTATTATATAACAAATGTCTCTACCTTGGACACTTTCCAGAAACGTGGAAGAAAGGAGTAGTCATCTATTTTAGAAAGAAAAACAAAGATCCATCAAAACCTGATTCATACCGTCCAATTACACTACTACCCATGATTGGTAAAATCCTAGAAAGATTAATAAAAAATAGAACTTTAACTTATCTTGAAGCAATAAACTATCTAAAAGATGAACAGTTCGGCTTCCGTGAAAACAGAAGCACTATATCAGCTCTGGAGAGACTTAAAGAGAAAATTGCACAATTATTACAAAAACATACTTATGTGGGCATCATATCATTTGATATTACAGGTGCTTTCGATTCAATAAACTGGCACCAATTATCAGAAATAATTGATGACTCACCGTTACCCAGATACCTCAAAACCTTATTAAAAAGTTATATAAGCAAAAGAAGTATAGGCTTAAATCAATATGAATATATAGAGTGGTTCAGGGTATTTAAAGGATGCCCTCAGGGATCCTGTCTTGGACCACTCTTATGGCTTCTTATAGCTAACTACATAATAAAAAATTATAAAAATCTATATGAAGATATTATTGTTTACGCAGATGATTTTTTGATTCCAATAGAGGGAAATACCGTAATAGACCTGGAAGTTACAACCAACAACAAAATAGTCCATTTTAAGAATATATGTGATGAACTCGGTTTAAAAATATCAACTCAGAAAACGCAATCAATGCTTTTCGGTAGCAATCTCCTCGAAAGAAGACTTCCGAGATTTAAATTAGAAAATATAAAAATAAAAGTAGTAAAAAATATTAAATATCTTGGCGTACTGTTAGATTCTAAATTCAATTTTACAGATCACATGAAAGACCTTCGAACAAAGATTGCAAACTTTGTAAACGGATTTAGAGGATTTCGATTCTTTAATAAAGGTATCAAACCAGACATCCTGAAAATATGGTATCAAACAGTCATAGAACGCCAAATACTATATGCTTACGAAATTTGGTATCCAAACTTGAATACTGATGGCCGCAAATTACTACGTTCAACTCAGCGTTTGGCATTATTAAACTTAATACGGACCTATAGGACTATCTCTCACGAAGCTCTGTATCTTCTTACAGGAACTCCACCAATCCTAATAAAAATACAGAATGAATTTCAGTACTACCAACTGAAAATAGGAAATAGAAATTTGTTAATCAATAACACACAGCTAAACATTAACAATATAATGCAGAAAGAAAAATCGTATCGATTCCTCAATTACTACAGAGTCCAAAATATCAGAATTATAGAAGATAGAAAATCCATCCATCCAAAAGAATACGATGTGGAAGCCTACACAGATGGTTCTGTCATGCCAGGGGGTGTAGCCAGTGCTTTCACCATATATAAAGATGGAAATAATATACATGATGAAGCAATACGACATCATCCACTGAATAACATATATCAAGCAGAATTAATGGCAATTTATAAAGCAATAAAATGGTTCTCTACCTCCGACTACAATAAACTACTAATTATTACAGATAGTTACTCTTCTATGGAAGTATTAAAAGTTGCTTTTCCTAGAAACTACATTATCAAAAACATTTACAATCAATTACTTCAAATTCCTGATAAATCCATTATAATAACATGGACTAAATCTCATGTGGGTGATACTGGCAACGAAAGAGCTGATCTCCTAGCAAAGCAAGCCATCTTACAAGACCAATATCAATCAAGAAAAGATCTGTTGTTCCCCATTTCAATAGCAAAATTGTATTTTAAAAAGAAAACCATCTCTGACTGGCAAGCCATTTGGGACTCATGTAATAAGGGCAGAGATACCTATAAAATTATAAATAAAGTCGATCCAAATTATCTCTGCAAACAGCCAACACTGCCGTATTATCTGAGTAACCATGGCAGTTTCCCACAATACTTACATAAAATAAGAAAAAGAGCCTCACCTAGATGTCCATGCGATAAAGCAGAAGGAGATGCAGTTCACTACATATTCGGATGCTGCCCTCTTATGATCCATCACTTCCCTTTTGATAAGAACGAAACTCTCAGATATAACCTACGTAATATCATTTTCAATCCTTCAAACTCTCAAAAGTTAAAAGAGAATTATAATATTCTCAATAAAAATTTCTCTTTCATTACGAAAGAATTTTAAGAAAAAAATTGACTGAACTGACCATTGACTTTCTGAACTAAAATACCATAAATTTAGGACATTATGAACTTATAGTACTTCGAAAATATTTTATATTTAACTTTCAATTTGCAAAAAATTGTTATTTTTTACCTTTTATATTTTATTATTGTTATGTAATTATATTTATTGTTTCAAATCTAATAAACAGGCGCCTCCTGCGGTGGGGGTTGGAACGGATGGGTGCTATCGGTGCCGGGTAGCGTTTATTTTTCCCCTCGTGGACTTATTGTTCCTATACCTCACGGGTGGCTGTCCACGAGTGGGTGATTTCGGTCCCCGCTGCCTGAATAGTATAAACCTCTAACTGAACGAACCTCCGGCTCGGGTCCCTGAGTAACCATGGCAGTTTCCCACAATACTTACATAAAATAAGAAAAAGAGCCTCACCTAGATGTCCATGCGATAAAGCAGAAGGAGATGCAGTTCACTACATATTCGGATGCTGCCCTCTTATGATCCATCACTTCCCTTTTGATAAGAACGAAACTCTCAGATATAACCTTCGTAATATCATTTTCAATCCTTCAAACTCTCAAAAGTTAAAAGAGAATTATAATATTCTCAATAAAAATTTCTCTTTCATTACGAAAGAATTTAAAAAAAAAAATTGACTGAACTGACCATTGACTTTCTGAACTAAAATACCATAAATTTAGGACATTATGAACTTATAGTACTTCGAAAATATTTTATATTTAACTTTCAATTTGCAAAAAATTGTTATTTTTTACCTTTTATATTTTATTATTATTATGTAATTATATTCATTGTTTCAAATCTAATAAACAGGCGCCTCCTGCGGTGGGGGTTGGAACGGATGGGTGCTATCGGTGCCGGGTAGCGTTTATTTTTCCCCTCGTGGACTTATTGTTCCTATACCTCACGGGTGGCTGTCCACGAGTGGGTGATTTCGGTCCCCGCTGCCTTCGGCACCGTATACCGGTCGTGCTGCGCACGCACCGGATAATCCCTTAAATTGCACATAGAATAGTATAAACCTCTAACTGAACGAACCTCCGGCTCGGGTCCCCGCTGCCTGCGGCACCGTATAGCAGTCGTTCCGACCATGGTCCCCGCTGCCTTTGGCACCGTATGACGGTCGTGCTACGCATGCACCGGATAATCCCTTAAATTGCACATGGAATAGTATAAACCTCTAACTGAACGAACCTGCGGCTCGGGTCCCCGCTGCCTGCGGCACCGTATAGCAGTCGTGCTGCGCACGCGCTGCAGTATACGTTAGTTCCACCTTCCGCCACCAGGTGGCGCAATCTGTTTATATGATCATAACTGAAATCGTTAAGACTTTCGATGTCTAGTCGAATGAGCCATACCCCGTCGTTTTCATGCCCGTAGAACCGAAGATAGGAAAGCGCCCCCTAGTGGTGAAAAAACGAAATAAAATCGGTAAGCTCTATCGATGTCGAGTCGAATTGATTTAGACTACCTGAGTTCTAGTTCAAAGACAGAGACCTGTAGAAAAACTTAAAACTTAAAAAAAAAAAAATCGATAACGGGCGAAGCCCGCTTTTTCCTATCATAATATCTGGATAGGGGGTCCTTATTACTTTAATTATGATGTTTGGAATCAGTTTGGTGGACATCCGTAACATAGTTTCTTAGTTATAGAAACGGACCACAGTTAAAAGAAAAAAGCGGGGGGGGGGGGGGTTGGCGATGACACTGCTTTTCCTCAAACAACTTATGTAGACTACCTGAGTTCTAGTTCAAAGACAGTGAGCTGTAGAAAAACTTAAAACTATAAAAAAAAAAAAAAAAAAAAAAAAAAAAAATCTATAACGGGCGAAGCCCGCTTTTTCCTATCATAATATCTGGTTGCCACTCTAAAACAAAAACTGAAAATACTCGTAATGCAGTTTTTAGACGCGGCCTACTTCTTAAAATCGTAATATCTAGCAGGCACTGTAATGGAAATCTTTCTTTTGCTTTAATTATACAAATAACGATGATTAATTATACAATAAAATAATATATCGGCTCCTAATGAAGATATGAGAATAATTTTTAGATATTCTGAAAGCAGAATCCATTTTGAGTCGCCCTGTCAAAGTTTGAAATTAATGCGCCCCTTAGATTCGGAAATGCCCCCCCCCCCTCTGAAAAAACGCAGTTAACTATTTTATCTCTTTCAGAAATGACTTATCCACAGACGATTTGTCTCCGTTGAATGTTGAAATAAAAAAGAAGCTGTCTCTTCGGAATTGAAATAAATTCATTTGCCATGTCATTAATGAGTTTTAATTGATATCTTCAAAAATTACTGGTCGATTTTTACGAATTTTTTTTTGTTGAATTCGCGATTTTTTTATACACGTGTTAGCAAATTTTCGCGAATGTAGAGTCATTATTTCCACTTGTTTCAAAAAGGACTGGGGCGATTCGATCTCGGATCTGTCGACCTGCATTCTTTACGGCAACCTCTTTTTACGTCTGGGGTCGATGTTGGATGTCTGGTCAGTTTTTGGCCGAAATAAAGAAAAGTTACGGTCCGAATTTCAAAAAATTTGACGTTTTGCAACGACAAAAATCGGCCGCGTGTGTACCCCGATTTTTGGATCGATACCTCCGGTACATTTTTTTTAATTCGATGATGCGTTAAAAAGCGACGATTTGGATGTCTGCGATTATCAAAACGGAAGGCGAACTTTTCGCTGTTTTGACTTCTCTTCCAACTTCGGTTTCGGTCGGTAATTAAAACACTTTCGCTCATTAATAACTCCCCGGGTCCGGGTCGGAATCCCGACCCGATCGAAACTTGAGCGTCGCGCCTTTTTTGCGAATTTTTCGGTCCGCGTCCGCCGTCGGTGCGTCGATTAGTCCAGGAGCCTTTGCGGGTACAAAGGCGGAGTGCACAGACACACACACACACAGACGTTTACCGCGCTTAATATTAGTGACTAGCTGGCTTCGCCCGCCAGCGGGCCCCTAATTTACATCGGTGCCTCGAATTGTAGTAAATCTCGAATCTTGTAAAACCTCAAACCGGACGAACCGCCGACCCGGGTCCCCGCTGCCTTCGGCACCGTATACCGGTCGTGCTACGCACGCACCGGGTAATCCCTTAATTAGCACATTGAATTGTACAAACCTCTAACCGAACGAACCTCCGACCCTGGTCCCCGCTGCCTCTTTCAATTTGCAAAAAATTGTTATTTTTTACCTTTTATATTTTATTATTGTTATGTAATTATATTCATTGTTTCAAATCTAATAAACAGGCGCCTCCTGCGGTGGGGGTTGGAACGGATGGGTGCTATCGGTGCCGGGTAGCGTTTATTTTTCCCCTCGTGGACTTATTGTTCCTATACCTCATGGGTGGCTGTCCACGAGTGGGTGATTTCGGTCCCCGCTGCCTTCGGCACCGTATACCGCTCCTGCTGCGCACACACCGGATAATCCCTTAAATTGCACATAGAATAGTATAAACCTCTAACTGAACGAACCTCCGGCTCGGGTCCCCGCTGCCTGCGGCACCGTATAGCAGTCGTTCCGACCCTGGTCCCCGCTGCCTTCGGCACCGTATGACGGTCGTGCTACGCATGCACCGGATAATCCCTTAAATTGCACATGGAATAGTATAAACCTCTAACTGAACGAAAACCTGCGGCTCGGGTCCCCGCTGCCTGCGGGACCGTATAGCAGTCGTGCTGCGCACGCGCTGCAGTATACGTTAGTTCCACCTTCCGCCACCAGGTGGCGCAATCTGTTTATATGATCATAACTGAAATCGTTAAGACTTTCGATGTCGAGTCGAATGAGCCATACCCCGTCGTTTTCATGCCCGTAGAACCGAAGATAGGAAAGCGCCCCCTAGTGGTGAAAAAAACGAAATAAAATCGGTAAGCTCTATCGATGTCGTGTCGAATTTATTTAGACTACCTGAGTTCTAGTTCAAAGACAGGGACCTGTAGAAAAACTTAAAACTTAAAAAAAAAATCGATAACGGGCGAAGCCCGCTTTTCCCTATCATAATATCTGGATAGGGGGGTCCTTATTACTTTAATTATGATGTTTGGAATCAGTTTGGTGGACATCCGTAACGTAGTTTCTTAGTTATAGAAACGGACCACAGTTAAAAGAAAAAAGTGGGGGGGGGGGGGGGTTGGCAATGACACTGCTTTTCCTCAAACAACTTATGTAGACTACCTGTGTTCTAGTTCAAAGACAGTGAGCTGTAGAAAAACTTAAAACTAAAAAAAAAAAAAAAAAAAATCGATAACTGGCGAAGCCCACTTTTTCCTATCATAATATCTGGTTGCCACTCTAAAACAAAAACTTAAGATACTCGTTATGGCAGTTTTTAGACGCGGCCTACTTCTTAAAATCGTAATATCTAGCCGGCACTGTAATAGAAATCTTTCTTTTGCTTTAATTATACAAATAACGATGATTAATTATACAATAAAATAATATATCGGCTCCTAATGAAGATATGAGAATAATTTTTAGATATTCTGAAAGCAGAATCCATTTTGAGTCGCCCTGTCAAAGTTTGAAATTAATGCGCCCCTTAGATTCGGAAATGAGTCCCCCCTCTGAAAAAACGCAGTTGAACGTCACGTGACCACGTCCTCCTTGCCTCTTGAAAATCGATCCAGACAATCGTCTGCCTTCTGGCATTCGCAGCGCCGAAAGAAATGAAAAATAATTTTTTATAGATCGATTTTTAAAGAATTTTTTCGGTTCTAATGGTCGTACGGGAATGATTTTTCGATTTTCTGAAAGCAAATGCTCTCGTGAATCTGTCTGTACGATTTTCGAATTTCTGGTCCCCCGACTTCATTGTTTTTCGAAAGCGCACTGGAGCGATGAATACAGGCCGGTCACGTGAAAATCCTCCGGAACACCTGCGGTGGCGGAGAATGAAATCGTTTTGCAGCCGTGTCTCCGGCTGTCTGCTGTCTGACATTCCCAGCGGTGAAAAAGAATTCGAAAATTACATTTTATCGATCGATTTTTAAAGGATTTTTTCGGTTCTAATCGTCGTACGGAAAAGATTTTTCGAATTTATCAAACCTGACGACGTCCCGGTTCCGTACGTACGACTTTCGAATTTCTGGCCCTCCGACTTACGGAGATACGGGTCGGACCTGCACTGCGGTTTGGGGCTTAAATCGCTCCCTGGGAACCCCGCCGTCTTTTCCTTCCCGGACCCGACGGAGACTGGCAACCCTGTTCGGAGGCGAAAATGTTTGCTGTTTTGCTTTCCTTTCCGAGTTGGGTTTCGGTCGGTAATTAAAACACTTTCGCTCATTAATAACGCCCCGGGTCCGGGTCGGAATCCCGACCCGATCGAAACTTGAGCGTCGCGCCTTTTTTGCGAATTTTTCGGTACGCGTCCGCCGTCGGTGCGTCGATTAGTCCAGGAGCCTTTGCGGGTACAAAGGCGGAGTGCACAGACACACACACACACACACACACACACACACAGACGTTTACGGCGCTTAATATTAGGGACTAGCTGGCTTCGCCCGCCAGCGGGCCCCTAATTTACATCGGTGCCTCGAAACTTTTGTATTCTCCGGCTCGCATCCCCCTCGAACCGAACGAACCTCCGACCCGGGTCCCCGCTGCCTTCGGCACCGTACACCGGTCGTGCTACGCACGCACCGGATAATCCCATAATTTGCATAATCACTTAATTTGCACATCGAATAGTATAAACCTCTAACTGAACTAATCTCCGACCCTGGTCCCCGCTGCCTTCGGCACCGTATACCGGTCGTGCTACGCACGCACCGGATAATCCCTTAAATTGCACATAGAATACTATAAACCTGTCAGTGAACGAACCTCCGGCTCTGGACCCCGCTGCCTGCGGCACCGTATAGCAGTCGTTCCGACCCTGGTCCCCGCTGCCTTCGGCACCGTATACCGGTCGTGCTACGCACGCACCGGATAATCCCTTAAATTGCACATAGAATAGTATAAACCTGTCACTGGCTTCGCCCGCCAGCGGGCCCCTAATTTACATCGGTGCCTCGAATTGTAGAAAATCTCGAATCTTGTAAAACCTCAAACATGACGAACCGCCGACCCGGGTCCCCGCTGCCTTCGGCACCGTATACCGGTCGTGCTACGCACGCACCGGGTAATCCCTTAATTAGCACATTGAATTGTACAAACCTCTAACCGAACGAACCTCCGACCGTATACCGGTCGTGCTGCGCACGCACCGGATAATCCCTTAAATTGCACATAGAATAGTATAAACCTCTAACTGAACGAACCTCCGGCTCGGGTCCCCGCTGCCTGCGGCACCGTATAGCAGTCGTTCCGACCCTGGTCCCCGCTGCCTTCGGCACCGTATGACGGTCGTGCTACGCATGCACCGGATAATCCCTTAAATTGCACATGGAATAGTATAAACCTCTAACTGAACGAAAACCTGCGGCTCGGGTCCCCGCTGCCTGCGGCACCGTATAGCAGTCGTGCTGCGCACGCGCTGCAGTATACGTTAGTTCCACCTTCCGCCACCAGGTGGCGCAATCTGTTTATATGATCATAACTGAAATCGTTAAGACTTTCGATGTCGAGTCGAATGAGCCATACCCCGTCGTTTTCATGCCCGTAGAACCGAAGATAGGAAAGCGCCCCCTAGTGGTGAAAAAACGAAATAAAATCGGTAAGCTGTATCGATGTCGAGTCGAATTTATTTAGACTACCTGAGTTCTAGTTCAAAGACAGGGACCTGTAGAAAAACTTAAAACTTAAAAAAAAAAAAATCGATAACGGGCGAAGCCCGCTTTTCCCTATCATAATATCTGGATAGGGGGTCCTTATTACTTTAATTATGATGTTTGGAATCAGTTTGGTGGACATCCGTAACACAGTTTCTTAGTTATAGAAACGGACCACAGTTAAAAGAAAAAAGCGGGGGGGGGGGGGGGGGGGGTTTGGCGATGACACTGCTTTTCCTCAAACAACTTATGTAGACTACCTGTGTTCTAGTTCAAAGACAGTGAGCTGTAGAAAAACTTAAAACTATAAAAAAAAAAAAAAAAAAAAAAAAAAAAAAAAAAAAAAAAAAAAAATCGATAACGGGCGAAGCCCGCTTTTTCCTATCATAATATCTGGTTTCCACTCTAAAACAAAAACTTAAGATACTCGTTATGGCAGTTTTTAGACGCGGCCTACTTCTTAAAATCGTAATATCTAGCCGGCACTGTAATAGAAAGCTTTCTTTTGCTTTAATTATACAAATAACGATGATTAATTATACAATAAAATAATATATCGGCTCCTAATGAAGATATGAGAATAATTTTTAGATATTCTGAAAGCAGAATCCATTTTGAGTCGCCCTGTCAAAGTTTGAAATTAATGCGCCCCTTAGATTCGGAAATGAGTCCCCCCTCTGAAAAAACGCAGTTGAACGTCACGTGACCACGTCCTCCTTGCCTCTTGAAAATCGATCCAGACAATCGTCTGCCTTCTGGCATTCGCAGCGCCGAAAGAAATGAAAAATAATTTTTTATAGATCGATTTTTAAAGAATTTTTTCGGTTCTAATGGTCGTACGGGAATGATTTTTCGATTTTCTGAAAGCAAATGCTCTCGTGAATCTGTCTGTACGATTTTCGAATTTCTGGTCCCCCGACTTCATTGTTTTTCGAAAGCGCACTGGAGCGATGAATACAGGCCGGTCACGTGAAAATCCTCCGGAACACCTGCGGTGGCGGAGAATGAAATCGTTTTGCAGCCGTGTCTCCGGCTGTCTGCTGTCTGACATTCCCAGCGGTGAAAAAGAATTCGAAAATTACATTTTATCGATCGATTTTTAAAGGATTTTTTCGATTCTAATCGTCGTACGGAAAAGATTTTTCGAATTTATCAAACCTGACGACGTCCCGGTTCCGTACGTACGACTTTCGAATTTCTGGCCCTCCGACTTACGGAGATACGGGTCGCACCTGCACTGCGGTTTGGGGCTTAAATCGCTCCCTGGGAACCCCGCCGTCTTTTCCTTCCCGGACCCGACGGAGACTGGCAACCCTGTTCGGAGGCGAAAATGTTTGCTGTTTTGACTTCTCTTCCAACTTCGGTTTCGGTCGGTAATTAAAACACTTTCGCTCATTAATAACGCCCCGGGTCCGGGTCGGAGGCCCGACCCGATCGAAACTTGAGCGTCGCGCCTTTTTTGCGAATTTTTCGGTACGCGTCCGCCGTCGGTGCGTCGATTAGTCCGGGAGCCTTTGCGGGTACAAAGGCCGAGTGCACAGACAGACACACACACACACACACAGACGTTTACGGCGCTTAATATTAGGGACTAGCTGGCTTCGCCCGCCAGCGGGCCCCTAATTTACATCGGTGCCTCGAATTGTAGAAAATCTCGAATCTTGTAAAACCTCAAACCGGACGAACCGCCGACCCGGGTCCCCGCTGTCTTCGGCACCGGGTAATCCCTTAATTAGCACATTGAATTGTACAAACCTCTAACCGAACGAACCTCCGACCCTGGTCCCCGCTGCCTTCGGCACCGTATACCGGTCGTGCTGCGCACGCACCGAATAATCCCTTAAATTGCACATAGAATAGTATAAACCTCTAACTGAACGAACCTCCGGCTCGGGTCCCCGCACTGTATGACGGTCGTGCTACGCATGCACCGGATAATCCCTTAAATTGCACATGGAATAGTATAAACCTCTAACTGAACGAACCTGCGGCTCGGGTCCCCGCTGCCTGCGGCACCGTATAGCAGTCGTGCTGCGCACGCGCTGCAGTATACGTTAGTTCCACCTTCCGCCACCAGGTGGCGCAATCTGTTTATATGATCATAACTGAAACCGTTAAGACTTTCGATGTCGAGTCGAATGAGCCATACCCCGTCGTTTTCATGCCCGTAGAACCGAAGATAGGAAAGCGCCCCCTAGTGGTGAAAAAACGAAATAAAATCGGTAAGCTCTATCGATGTCGAGTCGAATTGATTTAGACTACCTGAGTTCTAGTTCAAAGACAGGGACCTGTAGAAAAACTTAAAACTTAAAAAAAAAAAAATCGATAACGGGCGAAGCCCGCTTTTCCCTATCATAATATCTGGATAGGGGGTCCTTATTACTTTAATTATGATGTTTGGAATCAGTTTGGTGGACATCCGTAACATAGTTTCTTAGTTATAGAAACGGACCACAGTTAAAAGAAAAAAGCGGGGTGGGGTGGCGATGACACTGCTTTTCCTCAAACAACTTATGTAGACTACCTGTGTTCTAGTTCAAAGACAGTGAGCTGTAGAAAAACTTAAAACTAAAAAAAAAAAATCGATAACGGGCGAAGCCCGCTTTTCCCTATCGTAATATCTGGTTGCCACTCTAAAACAAAAACTTAAAATACTAAAACTTAAAATAATAATGCAGTTTTTAGACGCGGCCTACTTCTTAAAATCCTAATATCTAGCCGGCACTGTCATAGAAAGCGGGGGGAGGGGGGGGGCTGTTGCCTTGACACTGCTTTTCCTCAAACAACTTATGTAGACTACCTGAGTTCTAGTTCAAAGACAGTGAACTGTAGAAAAACTTAAAACTAAAAAAAAAAAAAAAAAAAAAAAAAAAAATGATAACGGGCGAAGCCCGCTTTTTCCTATCATAATATCTGGTTGCCACTCTAAAACAAAAACTGAAAATACTCGTAATGCAGTTTTTAGACGCGGCCTACTTCTTAAAATCGTAATATCTAGCCGGCACTGTAATGGAAATCTTTCTTTTGCTTTAATTATACAAATAACGATGATTAATTATACAATAAAATAATATATCGGCTCGTAATGAAGATATGACAATAATTTTTAGATATTCTGAAAGCAGAATCTATTTAGCGTCGCCCTGTCAAAGTTTGGAATTTCTGCGCCTCTTAGAATCAGAGATGCCCCCCCCCCCCTCTGTAAAACCCCAATTGAACGTCATGTGACCTGACCTCCGTCAAAGAAAATGCCGATCCAGACAATCGTCTGGCCGTGCGTCTCCGATCTGGGAATCGCAGCTCGGAAAGAAAAGAAAAATAATTTTTTATCGATCGATTTTTAAAGGATTTTTCCGTTTCTAATCGTCGCACGGAAACGATTTTTCGAATTTATGAGACCTGACGACGTCCCGGTTGCTAATATCCGAACCCTATAGCTTACAGCCACATTGGCGAGCGCCAAATGATTTGGCGAGAACAGCGCTATTTCGCGCATGCGCATAAGCTAGCCAAGCTGTTCAGTGCTTACGCGGCTACGCTTATGCAAAGCAATGGCGGACGGTGCAGTGTTTTTTTACGAGAAACTAGAGATAAAAATAAATAAGAAAAAAAAAACCTAGCTCTACCACAAATCAAGCATATACACGGTGAAAATACAGGTATGTGAAATAATTTCAGTGTTCTGTATATTAACGTAATATCCTTTATATCCTTTAAATATTGACAAATTTTCAAGATAAGACAGACATGGGGCAGCTCACTAGAATATCGATGTTGATAGTTGAGACTTTAATCTTGTAAAAATTAAATTAATGTCGCACCAATTAACACTATCTGTAAGATACAGTTACTTTCATTATTGGTTGCGAAAGCATCTTTGAAGACGCCAATTTGGTTATGTATATTTTTTTAGTTTGCAAAAAACAAACAAAAATCTTCATAATTTCTACATTCCCCAAAAATATCGCTTTTTTTAAATAGAGTTTCCCTTACTACTCACCCAATAATAGTTTAACAATTATTAACACGACATTTTGACATTAATAAATGTGTCTTATCTTGAAAAAAAAAAATGTTTATAGAGATAATAATAATACAACACTGAAATTATTTCACATTGTGGTTAAATGACAGTTTGTATGCAAGAATGTATGAGTATTGAGTGAATGAACAACCATTAACACAGAAAAGTTAGGTAAACATAAACTATTGGTAAATAGTATCATGAATAAAGAGTAACCTAATGTTTCAATGCAATTAATTTCTGTAACTGTAAATATAAATAAATGTATCACTATGCATAAACATGTACAACAGTCTTAACAGCATAATCACATTTTTCCCTCCTATCTTGGAAAAATAAATACAGTAAAGTTTAACCACTGTTTATATTATATTTATTTATATTAGTAACATCCTCCCCCCCCCTCTTTATTTTTAAGTGGGAGTCAAACCATTTAGAATATAAATTTAGGCTTAAAAATTCTATCATAAATTGCAATGAGGGTTTTATTGAAAGTTAAATATTAATTTAATGTTTTCAACTTGTCAGTTTATATTAGTTATTTCTGGAAATGTGGAGTTTGATTTGAATTTGGAGACTTTTTAAATGGAAGAATTGCACTTTACCTACATAATAGAAAGTTGTGACCATAACATTTTCTCATATTGCTGCTTTTGTTGATAGTGGCATGGTTTAGCCAAAATTTTAAAAAATATATTTATGTACAAAAATAATATGAATTATTTAGTAATAAGACTTTTTGGTACTTTTGTCTTATGGCGTCCCTCAAAGATAAATCACCAAGCGACCAAGATTTATTGCCAAATTATAAAGCATGTGTGACATAATAATATATGATCAAGATAACATTTTGTGACATATATGGCCTAGTTATAGTCATGTGATGTGTATATGTTGTATGTAGAGTAAAATTTGGCCAATTACCATTGAAGCACAAGCTATGGTAATATTATGTTTGCACATGTTAATTATTAGCTATGTGGTATTCTGTATACACAATATCATTAATTATCTCTTTGGAGATTTAAGTAGAATGATAATAGAACTTGATATGTTTTTTGAAATTCATAGATATTATAATTATATATATATATATATATATATATATATATATATATATATATATATAAGGTAGATGTGCCAGTAATGGACCGCCTTCCAGTAATGGGCCACCTTCAACGTTTTTGGTTTATAAAAAAATAACCAATAAAAAATCAGCTTTTTTTATTTCATTAATATGCTTTCTTTAAATTCTAGTTTTAAATACAATCATAATATCAATTATCTATTACTTTTTGTGGGGTGTCCATTACTGGAATTGAGGGTGTTTTGATGGAATAGAATTTTGTGAAGGAGGCCATTTTATCGAATATATTTTTGTGAAGGGACCCATTTTATTTAATAGATTTTTGTGAAAGGGCCCTAAATAGACCCAAATTTTTCCTGGATCGACCCCTGTATATGTCACAAAATGCTATATTGATCATATATTATTATGTCACACATGCTTTATACTTTGACGATAAATCTTGGTCGCTTGGTGATTTATCTTTGAGGGACGCCATACATAAGACAAAAGTACCAAAAAGTCTTATTACTAAATAATTCATATTATTTTTATACATAAAATATATTTTTTAAAATTTAGGGCTAAACCATGCCACTATCAACAAAAGCAGCAATATGAGAAAATGTTATGGTCACAACTTTGTATTATGTAGGTAAAGTGCAATTCTTCCATTTAAAAAGGTCTCCAAATTCAAATCAAACTCCACATTTCCTGAAATACACTTAAAAAGTCTCCATACTAATATAAACTGACAAGTTGAAAACATTAAATTAATATTCAACTTTCAATAAAACCCTCATTGCAATTTATGATAGAATTTTTAAGCCTAAATTTATATTCTAAATGGTTTGACTCCCACTTAAAAATAAAGAGGGGGGGGAAGGATGTTACTAATATAAATAAATATAATATAAACAGTGGTTAAACTTTACTGTATTTATTTTTCCAAGATAGGGGGGAAAAATGTGATTATGCTGTTAAGACTGTTGTACATGTTTATGCATAGTGATACATTTATTTATATTTACAGTTACAGAAATTAATTGCATTGAAACATTAGTTTACTCTTTATTCATGTTACTATTTACTAATAGTTTATGTTTACCTAACTTTTCTATGTTAATTAATGGTTGTTCATTCACTCAATACTCATACATTGTTGCATACAAACTGTCATTTAACCACAATGTGAAATAATTTCAGTGTTGTATTATTATCTCTATAAACATTTTTTATTTTCAAGATAAGACACATTTATTAATGTCAAAATGTCGTGTTAATAATTGTTAAACTATTATTGGGTGAGTAGTAAGGGAAACTCTATTTAAAAAAAGCGATATTTTTGGGGAATGTAGAAATTATGAAGATTTTTGTTTGTTTTTTGCCTTTCATCACAAAAACTAAAAAAATATACATAACCAAATTGGCGTCTTCAAAGACGCTTTCGCAACCAATAATGAAAGTAACTGTATCTTACAGATAGTGTTAATTGGTGCGACATTAATTTAATTTTCACAAGATTAAAGCCTCAACTATCAACATCGATATTCTAATGAGCTGCCTCATGTCTGTCTTATCTTGAAAATTTGTCAGTATTTAAAGGATATAAAGGAGATTACGTTAATATACAGAACACTGAAATTATTTCACATACCTGTATTTTCACCGTGTATATGCTTGATTTGTGGTAGAGCTAGGTTTTTTTTTTTTTTCTTATTTATTTTCATCTCTAGTTTCTCGTAGCAAAACACTACACCGTCCGCCATTGCTTTGCGTTTGCATATGCGTAGACGCGTAAGCACTGAACAGCTTGGCTAGCTTATGCGCATGCGCGAAATAGCGCTGTTCTCGCCAAATCATTTGGCGCTCGCCAATGTGGCTGTAAGCTATAGGGTTCGGATATTAGCGTCCCGGTTGCGTACGTGCGACTTACGAATTTCTGGCCCCCCGACTTCCGGAGATAGGTGTCGGACCTGCGCTGCGGTTTGGGGCTTAAATCGCTCCCTGGGAACCCCCTGCCTTTTCCTTCCCGGACCGGACGTGTACCGGCAACCCTCGGCGGAGGCGAACTTTTCGCTGTTTTGACTTCTCTTCCAACTTCGGTTTCGGTCGGTAATTAAAACACTTTCGCTCATTAATAACTCCCCGGGTCCGGGTCGGAATCCCGACCCGATCGAAACTTGAGCGTCGCGCCTTTTTTGCGAATTTTTCGGTCCGCGTCCGACGTCCGTGCGTCGCCTGGTCCCGGAGCCTTTGCGGGTACAAAGGTGGAGTGCACAGACAGACAGAAACACACACAGACGTTTACCGCTCTTAATATTAGGGACTAGCTGGCTTCGCCCGCCAGCGGACCCCTAATTTACATCGGTGCCTCGAAACTTTTGTATTCTCCGGCTCGCATCCCCCTCGAACCGAACGAACCTCCGACCCGGGTCCCCGCTGCCTTCGTCACCGTACACCGGTCGTGCTACGCACGCACCGGATAATTCCATATTTTGCATAATCCCTTAATTTGTACATCGAATAGTATAAACCTCTAACTGAACTAATCTCCGACCCTGGTCCCCGCTGCCTTCGGCACCGTATACCGGTCGAAACTTTTGTATTCTCCGGATCGCATCCCCCTCGAACCGAACGAACCTCCGACCCGGGTCCCCGCTGCCTTCGGCACCGTACACCGGTCGTGCTACGCACGCACCGGATAATCCCATAATTTGCATAATCCCTTAATTTGTACATCGAATAGTATAAACCTCTAACTGAACTAATCTCCGACCTTGGTCCCCGCTGCCTTCGGCACCGTATACCGGTCGAAACTTTTGTATTCTCCGGCTCGCATCCCCCTCGAACCGAACGAACCTGCGACCTGGGTCCCCGCTGCCTTCAGCACCGTACACCGGTCGTGCTACGCACGCACCGGATAATCCCTTAATTTGCACATCGAATAGTATAAACCTCTAACTGAACTAATCTCCGACCCTGGTCCCCGCTGCCTTCGGCACCGTATACCGGTCGTGCTACGCACGCACCGGATAATCCCTTAAATTGCACATAGAATAGTATAAACCTCTAACTGAACGAACCTCCGGCTCGGCAAAGCAAGCCATCTTACAAGACCAATATCAATCAAGAAAAGATCTGTTGTTCCCCATTTCAATAGCAAAATTGTATTTTAAAAAGAAAACCATCTCTGACTGGCAAGCCATTTGGGACTCATGTAATAAGGGCAGAGATACCTATAAAATTATAAATAAAGTCGATCCAAATTATCTCTGCAAACAGCCAACACTGCCGTATTATCTGAGTAACCATGGCAGTTTCCCACAATACTTACATAAAATAAGAAAAAGAGCCTCACCTAGATGTCCATGCGATAAAGCAGAAGGAGATGCAGTTCACTACATATTCGGATGCTGCCCTCTTATGATCCATCACTTCCCTTTTGATAAGAACGAAACTCTCAGATATAACCTTCGTAATATCATTTTCAATCCTTCAAACTCTCAAAAGTTAAAAGAGAATTATAATATTCTCAATAAAAATTTCTCTTTCATTACGAAAGAATTTAAAAAAAAAATTGACTGAACTGACCATTGACTTTCTGAACTAAAATACCATAAATTTAGGACATTATGAACTTATAGTACTTCGAAAATATTTTATATTTAACTTTCAATTTGCAAAAAATTGTTATTCTTTACCTTTTATATTTTATTATTGTTATGTAATTATATTCATTGTTTCAAATCTAATAAACAGGCGTCTCCTGCGGTGGGGGTTGGAACGGATGGGTGCTATCGGTGCCGGGTAGCGTTTATTTTTCCCCTCGTGGACTTATTGTTCCTATACCTCACGGGTGGCTGTCCACGAGTGGGTGATTTCGGTCCCCGCTGCCTGCGGCACCGTATAGCAGTCGTGCTGCGCACGCGCTGCAGTATACGTTAGTTCCACCTTCCGCCACCAGGTGACGCAAATAGAAAAAATAAACCTCGAATAAGATAAACCTCGAACTGAACGAACCTCTAGAACCCCACAGTTAAGATAAAAAAACTTGAAGGGGGGGGGGGGAGGACACTGCTTTTCCTTAAACAACTGAATTAGACTGCCGGAAAAAAAATCTGATATCAAACAACTTATTTAGACTACCAGACTTCTTGTTCAAAGACAGGGTACCTGTAGGAAAACTTAAAACGGAAAAAAAAATCGATAACGGGCGAAGCCCGCTTTTCCCTATCATAATATCTGGTTGCCACTCTAAAACAAAAACTTAAGATACTCGTTATGGCAGTTTTTAGACGCGGCCTACTTCTAAAAATCGTAATATCTAGCCGGCACTGTAAAAGAAATCTTTCTTTTGCTTTAATTATACAAATAACGATGATTAATTACACAATAAAATAATATATCGGCTCCTAATGAAGATATGAGAATAATTTTTAGATATTCTGAAAGCAGAATCCATTTTGAGTCGCCCTGTCAAAGTTTAGAATTAATGCGCCCCTTAGATTCGGAAATGCCCCCCCCCTCTGAAAGAACGCAGTTGAAACTCACGTGACTATTTTATCTCTTTCAGAAATGACTTATCCACAGACGATTCGTCTGCGTTGAATGTTGAAATAAAAAAGAAGCTGTCTCTCCGGAATAGAAATAAATTCATTTGCCATGTCATTAATGAGTTTTAATTGATATCTTCAAAAATTACTGGTCGATTTTTACGAATTTTTTTTTGTTGAATTCGCGATTTTTTTATACACGTGTTAGCAAATTTTCGCGAATGTAGAGTCATTATTTCCACTTGTTTCAAAAAGGACTGGGGCGATTCGATCTCGGATCTGTCGACCTGCATTCTTTACGGCAACCTCTTTTTACGTCTGGGGTCGATGTTGGATGTCTGGTCAGTTTTTGGCCGAAATAAAGAAAAGTTACGGTCCGAATTTCAAAAAATTTGACGTTTTGCAACGACAAAAATCGGCCGCGTGTGTACCCCGATTTTTGGATCGATACCTCCGGTACATTTTTTTTTATTCGACGATGCGTTAAAAAGCGACGATTTGGATGTCTGCGATTATCAAAACGGAAGGTGAACTTTTCGCTGTTTTGACTTCTCTTCCAACTTCGGTTTCGGTCGGTAATTAAAACACTTTCGCTCATTAATAACTCCCCGGGTCCGGGTCGGAATCCCGACCCGATCGAAACTTGAGCGTCGCGCCTTTTTTGCGAATTTTTCGGTACGCGTCCGCCGTCGGTGCGTCGATTAGTCCAGGAGCCTTTGCGGGTACAAAGGCGGAGTGCACAGACAGACACACACACACACAGACGTTCACCGTCCTTAATATTAGTGACTAGCTGGCTTCGCCCGCCAGCGGGCCCCTAATTTACATCGGTGCCTAGAAACTTTTGTATTCTCCGGCTCGCATCCCCCTCGAACCGAACGAAACTCCGACCCGGGTCCCCGCTGCCTTCGGCACCGTACACCGGTCGTGCTACGCACGCACCGGATAATCCTTTAATTTGCACATCGAATAGTATAAACCTCTAACTGAACTAATCTCCGACCCTGGTCCCCGCTGCCTTCGGCACCGTATACCGGTCGTGCTACGCACGCACCGGATAATCCCTTAAATTGCACATAGAATAGTATAAACCTGTCACTGAACGAACCTCCGGCTCGGGCCCCGCTGCCTGCGGCACCGTATAGCAGTCGTTCCGACCCTGGTCCCCGCTGCCTTCGGCACCGTATACCGGTCCTGCTACGCACGCACCGGATAATCAATTAAATTGCACATAGAATAGTATAAACCTGTCACTGAACGAACCTCCGGCTCGGGTCCCCGCTGCCTGCGGCACCGTAAAGCAGTTGTTCCGACCCTGGTCCCCGCTGCCTTCGGCACCGTATACCGGCCGTGCTACGCACACACCGGATAATCCCTTAAATTGCACATAGAATAGTATAAACCTCTAACTGAACGAACCTCCGGCTAGGGTCCCCGCTGCCTGCGGCACCGTATAGCAGTCGTGCTGTGCACGCGCTGCAGTATACGTTAGTTCCGCCTTCCGCCACCAGGTGGCGCAAATAGAAAAAATAAACCTCGAATAAGATAAACCTCGAACTGAACGAATCTCTAGAACCCCACAGTTAAGATAAAAAAACTTGAAGGGGGGGGGAGGACACTGCTTTTCCTTAAACAACTGAATTAGACTGCCGGAAAAAAAAATCCGATGTCAAACAACTTATTTAGACTACCGGACTTCTTGTTCAAAGACAGGGACCTGTAGGAAAACTTAAAACTGAAAAAAAAAATCGATAACGGGCTAAGCCCGCTTTTCCCTATTATAATATCTGGTTGCCACTCTAAAATAAAAACTTAAGATACTCGTTATGGCAGTTTTTAGACGCGGCCTACTTCTTAAAATCGTAATATCTAGCCGGCACTGTCATAGAAATCTTTCTTTTGCTTTAATTATACAAATAACGATGATTAATTATACAATAAAATAATATATCGGCTCCTAATGAAGATATGAGAATAATTTTTAGATATCCTGAAAGCAGAATCCATTTTGAGTCGCCCTGTCAAAGTTTGGAATTAATGCGCCCCTTAGATTCGGAAATGCCCCCCCCCCCCTCGGAAAAAACGCAGTTGAAAGTCGTGTGACTATTTTATCTCTTTCAGAAATGACTTATCCACAGACGATTTGTCTCCGTTGAATGTTGAAATAAAAAAGAAGCTGTCTCTTCGGAATAGAAATAAATTCATTTGCCGTGTCATTAATGAGTTTTAATTGATATCTTCAAAAATTACTGGTCGATTTTTACGAATTTTTTTTTGTTGAATTCGCGATTTTTTTATACACGTGTTAGCAAATTTTCGCGAATGTAGAGTCATTATTTCCACTTGTTTCAAAAAGGAATGGGGCGATTCGATCTCGGATCTGTCGACACTGCATTCTTTACGGCAACCTTTTTTTACGTCTGGGGTCGATGTTGGATGTCTGGTCAGTTTTTGGCCGAAATAAAGAAAAGTTACGGTCCGAATTTCAAAAAATTTGACATTTTGGAACGACAAAAATCGGCCGCGTGTGTACCCCGATTTTTGGATCGATACCTCCGGTACATTTTTTTTTATTCGATGATGCGTTAAAAAGCGACGATTTGGATGTCTGCGAATATCAAAACGGAAATTTTTTTCGATTCTTTTTCCAGTTCGGTTTCGGTCGGTAATTAAAACACTTTCGTTCATTAATAACTCCCCGGGTCCGGGTCGGAATCCCGACCCGATCGAAACTTGAGCGTCGCGCTATTTTTCCGAATTTTTCGGTCCGCGTCCGCCGCCGGTGCGTCGATTTGTCCCGGAGCCTTTGCGTGTACAGCGGGGAGTGCACAGACAGACAGAAACACACACAGACGTTTACCGTTCTTAATATTAGGGATTGTTTAGAATACTATTTCTGTACTATGAAGTCATAAGTAATGCAAAAAGCTCTTTTGAATGCTTTCTTTTTAAAACTAATTTTAAGTTATGTCTGTGAATATCGGCAGATGTTGTAAATTTGACGTTCGACATTCAGCGACATTCAAAATATTGGCCAATATTGCCGTGGATATTGGCCGATATCTCTGTGCTACCTGGGAATAGCAGAATATTAAAACTGCGTATTTTCTCTTTATAAAGAAAGTTTTTTGTCTTTTAAAAAGTTAATATTTTTAAAGTAAGTGAGTATCTGAAAAGCATTAGGAATGCAACGAATATTCAGGTATCTATTCGGTATTCGGCCTATCTGCCCAGATAACAATTTTTGATTTTTAAAACATTTTTCTAACCTCTACATGTAAATGACTAGATGCTTTTTAAAGGCTTTGTCTGAAAGGTTTGCAAACATTGTAAAAAGGATTATAAAAGGTTGCTAGTTGACACAATCTGAGGTACTTTGTAAGTGTTTTAGGACAAGCATACCAAAAGGTATAAATGTAAGGCTAGTTACAGGATTTCATATTGACCATTGTAACAGGAATTACAATCAAATGTAGATAATAATGCTTTTATTATAAGCATTTATAAAGGAAATGAAAAAGGTTTTGATTAATCTGTTAGTTTTAAATCTTAGACAGAGGCATGAGATTTTCATCAAAATAACTTGCCTTAGAATTTTTCTTTTGTGTCTGTAGGAAACTAAATTTTAGCATGCTTATATACTGAAAGAAAAAAATGGAAAATAATGATTTTTATTTGCACACATTATATTTAAGAAGTCATATTACATTTAACAAGTTACATATTTTAATTAATATATTGCTTTTTTCCCTTTAAAGTAATTGCTAAAATTTGAATATATTTATTTTTTATATTTTAATTAATATATTGCATTTTATCCTTTAAAGTATGCTACAAATATCAATTGTTGATAACATTAAAAAAAATTTAAATCTAATATACATTTTGTTAGAATGAACGGTAAGAATTATTTTACAGAAGCTTCCTAACTTTTGTTTGAATTTGACAAAACTAATTAAAATAGATAACTTTTATCTTTTTTAACCATTAATCAGTTTTAAAATAAAGTCTAAAATAAAGCGGGGATATTTTCCTTTTACAGTAAATTCGGGCAACAAGAAAATTTGTATACTATATTTTTGCTTAAGCCCTACTACATTATCTTGAAAGTTTCACAATATTTTAAATTTCTGAGTTGGGAATTGCTTATGTCTTGGTTTTTATGTTGTCTTTACCTTTGTGTTTTCATATTTGAAAACTGATAATGGTCAACCCAGTATCAATTATTCTTATTTATTAGTTGATTGACAAACTGAAGAAAGTTAAACATAACTGCATAATTTAATTTGATAAAGATTTATCTCCATTTAAGAACTATATAAAACCAAATTTTGGTATTTATATAATTACTGAAAAAATTAGAAAAATAACATGAAATTTCCATTTATAATATTTTTATGTCATATGCATATTACCTATTTGTTTATTTTTAATCTTTACTTTAAGCATGTTTTCATTCTACTTAACACAGAAGGACAATAATTTTTCAGAATGATTTATCTCTGAATTAAATCTATTGATGCTCCGTAATTAAAAATAAATAATAATAATCAGTTAACATTATTTAGACCTTTTTCCCTTTAAAATATAAACCTTCATTTTAAAAATCGCTCATAATTATTAGCATGTATATTGAAACGTCAAAAATTTAAATAGTTTGACTTCATCAAAATTCATATTTTAAAATTCATGAAAATAAAATGTATTAAAGAAAGTAATAAAAATAACAATAATTTAAAATATTCTAGCAACGCATGCAATAAAATTTTTATATCTTAAACGTACGTAATTGAATGGTATAATTTTATGCAATATAAATGACTAGATTATAAGAAAATAAAACATATGCCTAAAAATAATTAACTTTGCTGTTTAAATACAAGTACACAATCTATTATTATTATTACGCAATATTTAAAACTTTTGAAGGTAATTTTTAATCACATGATCTATAAGATGGATATTTTAAAATTGGGGAACATCAATAGATAATGACATAAACGATAATAATATAATTTAAAAGAAAAACATAAACAAATGCCACTCTGTATCTATTGTATTTTGCAATGAAAGTATGGTTAAAGAACTCGCACTAATTCGTTAAGAATAAAAAACATATTATAAATGGAAATTTCAAGAACTATAACAGAAATATGCGTATGTATGTAGTTTTTGCAATAAGATAAATCTATATCAAATTAAATCAATACAAAATAGTTTAACATACTTCGGATTGACTATGATTGCACATGTAAATGAAAAGCCAGCCCAGCACAGGCAAAGCGATGCTACGTGACCTACTCGCACGCCAATATCACCTTCAATGAGGGAAGTGAATGAATAAGCACAATTTGCAGCTAACAAAGTGATAAAATAAGTTGCGCATGCGCGGAAAATGAAAGTGTAAAGGATGATTTTAGAAGGTAGGTTTCCTGACGGTTATTCCAAAAGCCTAATATTCAAAACATTACTGTGACCGTGATATACGCTAAAGATAATATACCTTCGCAGAAAAGTCGAAAGAAAATGAAAAGAGACCGTTTTCGGAACCTTGCTTGCTATCTGGGTGGCGAATGACTGAATAGTAAAATATTCAGCCAAACAGAATACTTTAAAAAATATTTTTATTAACCTTACACAATACATCAGTTTCAACTGACGCCATACCCTAAGGCTACAAATCCACGATTATGATTGGTTGGATAACACTTGGTGGGCTGGTGATCACGTGGTTGAAACTAATCTATTTCTACTTTTAACTGTCAATTAATAAACATATTCTGAATAATTAAGAAATATAATTATACTTAAATAAACGAGAAAGCCTTTTACATTATTTATTTGATGTTTGGAAAGTGACATTTAAGAAATTTAATCATTTATGATGACATTCATAGGAATGAATTATATACACATGCAAGCTACTGAACATTTTCTGGTAAATAATCTGTTTCTAAACAAAATGAAACTTTCGGGGGGGGGGGGGGATGGGGTTAATAGGCATCAAGATGAACAATTTTTGACAATGGAAATCAGGATCGCAATCCACTTATTTAGTCAAAATTACAACGTATCTCTCTCCAGGCCGAACTTGTATTTCCGTTCGCTGCCAGTGTTGAATTCAGGGGGCAGCCCTCCGAAAAATGTGAGATTTTTATGCTTTTAATGGTTAAAATGCGTAATTTCCGCCCCGGAACTCTATAATATCCACTCCACAGAAATCCCCCTTGGAGAAAAATGTCTGAATTCACCACTGTTTGCTACTTTAAGAATAATGAAGATATTGCAACGATTATTTTCAACAGACTTACATTGATTTCTGTGAAATAGGATGACATGACGAGAAATGCTGGAAATTGTCGCCATTCATATCTAAACAACACTGAACTAGACATTCCATTATTCAGAATGCAACTTATAGTACATAGTGTCACTGGTCGAAATTCCGCCCCTTCCAATGATGCCAACATATTTCATACAATTCTATGAAATAGAAAAGTTAATTTGAAAAAGTTAATTTGAAGTAGAAAAGTTAATTTGATGAAAATCTCGCTAAAATATCTTTATAATTGTTAAAGCTGTGGATGAAAATCTGGTTTCAGCTTGTAGTGACACACGCTGTATTTTTGATTGAATGTATTGTAGTTTTGATGGAATAAGTGGATTGATGAGATGCTTGTTTTCTGTGCAAAAAATGTTTGCCTGGACCCTTGAACGTTTGTTCCAAGATTTTATTATCAGCTTATGTAGTGATCTCATCTCACTTGACTAGTATAAAGCTATCATAAACTTAGAAATAGATAAAAACTTCTAATGAAATAGCCTTTTAAGGCTGTTCTTAAATCAAAACTGGGTACTTTATGAGACATTTTTTAATTCATTTTTTTTTTTTTTTTTTTTTTTGTTAAACGCATGAAATTTGCAGGTGTTGTTATAAAGAAACTTTGTAATCCAAATACGTTTTCCCTTTTTTGGTAAAGGCAGAAGATCTTTCAGAAAATACTGCCAAAGTTGGCATTTTGAACCGAATTCCACGAAAAAGGAGTCAAATGAAGTAATGAAAATCTCTAAAAAAAACAAATAAGGCATTTGGAATACCATGAATAATAATCAGTTCATTTTTATGCATTGATATATAAATGAAAATGTGTAATTGACAATAATATTATTTCAAAATTTCAGTTCCATACCTCTTCTAAATATGCATTATCTTCCTTAAATGGTAGGCTATGGTCCGAAATTTTCTGGCTGAAACTTTATCCTCTTTTTGTTTGTGCAGTCTGTTTAAAATAGACGTCGGAAACATTAAAACATCTTTATTAAACTACTTCCACCCCCCTCAGACTTTTTTATGTTTAAACACCACCCATTGTCAGTGTGATATGCTTTCATTTGTGATATAAACATCCATGCAGACTAGAGCTACTCAATATATAGAATATAGAAGCCTTAATGCAGACATTGGACATTACTCACGAATGGCAATAGCCACGCCTCTGCGGATATGAACTTTAATATTTGACAGAGATTGCTTTGAGACTTATATAAGCTACATGGTTGTTGTCTCGAATGATCCATATTTTTTATTCACAAAAATACATACAGGACTTTGACAAATTACATAAATTTTCTTGATGACGGGATAGGCTTTTATAAGCCTATTTATAGATGTACCATTCGCCCTCAATCCGCCATCTTGTTTTTTTTAAAACTTTTGTTATTAAATATAAATAAATTAGTCAGTTAAATTTAATAACGTGTTTATAATAAGTAAATATGGATGAAAATTATTTTCGAAATGAGAAACAAAACAAATGTGTTTTGATTTAAAAAACAAGATGGCGGACTGAGGGCAAATGGTACATCTGTTCCACGGGATAGACCCAAGGAAGTTGACAACACTGAAGATACACACACAATGACATCCATGCCTCACTGTACTGTGTGTTGTTGATAAAAGAAAGACTACATTAATTTCTAATTTTATAGCACTTTAAAATTACATCTTTTCAAAATTAAAATTTCAACGAGGAAAACTTAGAACCATACAGGCGCTCACTCGTTACTGTAATGTACAAGATTTGTGAGTATAATAGCATAAACTAATATATATTTTTAATCATAATTTTTAATTTACGGGGTTGAGTTTAATATTTTTATCGTGTTGTCACTGTGTTTTTATTCGGGCAATGCAAAATTCAAACATTCAGGTTAAATTCTATATGTGGTTTACAAGATATAGTTTTTTTTCCTCGTGAAATTTCTATTGATAAATATTTTGTGATTGCTTGAACAAACGTGTTGATAAGAAATGAGAAATTTCTGTAGGCATCTGAAAATAGTCTCTCATCTCCAGATTGACCTATAGCAGGGGTCGGCAAGTAATTTTAAATAGGGTCCGAATATGAAAATTTTTTATCGAGGTCCAGAGAAAAAACACTTAACTGATATTAGTACAGTAGAACTCCAATTATCCGAACTCCGACTATCCGAATCGCTGATTATCCGAATCGCTTTCAGAATTTCAGAAAAAAAAATTAAGACGGAAACGTACTGCGATTCGCAAAATAATGATTCTGTCTACGTGCGCTATATTGTCCTTCCCTCCGCAAATCTAGTGTAGACGCAGCATCTAGTGTAGGGCAACATTATTGGAATGATGAGTCACCGTCTCAAAGTGCAGTTCGATTATTGACTGTCGTCCGTCGCCAGGTGTCCGGTCCGGCCTACCTGGGTTTCAAATTCTAAATGACGACGAACTTATTGAAAGTGTAAGAGAAGAAAGTGTCGAGGAAGAAGATGATCTTAATGTCGAAGTTGAAGCAGACACGGGACCACCAGCTAGTAAAGCATTTGCCGGCCTTGAAACTGCGTTGAAGTGGATGGAGCGTCAGCCTGAGTGTGACCACATGCAACTTATCACTGTCAAGCGGATGCGCGACTTGGCTGCCCGAAAACAGATGAAAACTGTCAAACAGCTTACTTTGATCGAGATGTTCAGCAAGCAATATGATTTTCATTTACAGTACGATACGTACATACTGTACAGCACTTGTAAGTACGCTTAACATGTAAAAGTGTTGCCTTTCATTTAATTAATTAAATGATCTTTTTCTTTAAAAATAGTTTTTTCTCCCATTTTAAACATATATACAGTAATTCATTCAAATAGACTCTTCTTTTCGGAAAAAATCCAATTATCCGAATTTTTGATTATCCGAATGAGGTCCGGTCCCAATTGATTCGGATAATTGGAGTTCTACTGTATTTATTAATTTTAAATTGTTATTTTTACACATACACCACAGAATAGAAAAATACCCATACGGCACACTTTCATCTCTAGAACGTCGCATATACATTGCACTGCGACGTTGTGATGTCCCGCGGAACGTCTCAGAGATGTTCTGACAATGCGCAAACGTCCTTTTTCAGCGACGTTGCATTGCAACATCTATCAGCCATCGCATTGGGATATCTGTGCGATATTGCATTTTATCATCTACAGTACATCGCACAAATTGTCTCAGAGGTGTTCTGGCGATGTGCGAATGTCCTTTTTCAGTGACGTCGCGGTGCAACATCTATGAGGTATCACATTGCGATATCTATGCAACATTGCATTTTAATGTCTACACTACATCGCACAGATGGTCTCAGAAATGTTCTGGAAATGTGCGAATGTTCTTTTTCAGCTATATTGCAGTGCAACACGTATGCGACGTCACATTGTAACATCTACAGGTCTCAAATTGTTACCACTACTTCTGATTACCAATCTTAATCTTATTTAATAACAAATTTATATCCTAAATAAAATTTAAATTACCAGTCGGAAACAGTGATGACAATTGGCCTGCTGATATATAAATTTACTCTGACTTTTTTGTTGCTGTATTTTTCTTGTATTTCGACAGGTATCCAAATTTGATTTTATAAAAGATTCTATTCACGAATGAACTTAATATTAAAAGGAGATAGTCCTGGGAATCATTTAGAAGTGGGCAGACTGAGAAAATGACCTATTTCCAAACAATCGTATCGAAATGGAGTGATGACTCTGAAAACGGCCGGTTCTGAGGACTGACATGAAAATGAATGGTTGGTTATGTTGGGGTGGATTTTGAAGAGGGATCTAATTATAAGGCTTAAAATTGCGTAGACCCTGGTGCCAAACATCAGAACTAGAATAAAGATTCTTGCTTAAAATAATTAATAGTATAAATGGTCATTCAACGATATATTTTCAAGAGTAAACCCGATTACACTAAAAATCGAATGGGTCGCTCCCTGGGGGGCAAAACAAACAGCTACAATACAAGTTTTTGATAAACTGTAGCGGTAAATGAAAGGTCATCCAGGGGTAAATTTTCAAGAGGAATTGAGTTTAATGCCATAAATCATATAAAGCCAGGGAGTATACTTGTATTATGGTAATTAGAAACAGTGGCGTAGCTATGTTTTTTGGCGCCCGGGGCAAGATCAAACTTTGCACCCCCCCCCTCCTCCAAAAAAAAAAGGCATTTTTTTTTTCTCTAGACGAAAATAAAAATCATTCCGGCTTGTACCGAGTCTAAAAGGTAGTTTCCCTCAACCTATTTTTTAGAATAAAGTTAACCTTAATCAAACACACGAAGCTAAATTGCGTGAACCAGATTAAAGAAGATTTAAATCTTCAAACCCAGACAAAAACCCTTTTCAAAACCTTGTTATATCCTTGTTTTAACCTTAAAAACCCTTGAAACAACGTTATTCTAAGCTTACGTGCTGTGTGGGTTTCTAGTTTTCGCCGATACTGAATTAGGTGAACACTTAGTCAGCTATAGCCAAGCTGACTTCATATAAAGCGACCTACTTTTATCTCCAAATTTCGCGATATTTAGCCAAATACCGCATCATACACTAATGTACACTTTTTGAATTTTCATTTTTTAATTAACTCGCTGTTTTTTTTTTAATGCATTTTATAAAATTAAAAATAGGGATTTTCAGCAATAAAAATTGTATTTTAAAATTTGTAATAACATTTTAACAAATTAACTCTTTGAAAATTTAGTCATTACAGTTACAGAGCACTTTTGTAAGGAAAGTATAAAAAAAAATGCGAAATGTTAAAAATTAAAGGAAAAGTGTCTCTCTATATTAAAAAAAAGTAACCACCGCCGCGGCCGCCGCTGTCAATTAAGATTTTGTGCCTTGAAGTCTTTCTGGACTGATATCCAGAAAACTATTGCAAATAAAAATTTAAAAAATGGTGGTTTTATAAAGAAATGTTCGATAAACATGCTGAAGTAGACAGTTTTTAAATCGAAGAATTATTTTAAGAGATATTTAAAATCAAAGTTGGTCAAAACAGTTTTCTTATAAAAGTTTTATAGAAACGAAAACTATGCACAGGAATTTAAGCATAATTTGTAAGGATATAGTTGACAAGGTTGGGGTGTGCAGACTGCAATTATTTTTTCAATTTGACTCATTTTTTGAGGTTATGTTTCAATTTTTTATTCAAAATTTTCATTATTTTGACGAAGATTTATTTCATATTTCATAAATTCCATTATTTGAATCGTTGTCAATTTGTAAAATAGCGCACGTAATAATATTCCCTTTCAATTAAGAAATGTATTTACACGAGACTATTAAAAGCAGAAATAAAACTTTAAAATAATAATTAAATGATCACGAGTTAAAAGCAATAAATGTAGAAAATGACGGAATAAAAAATATGCTTGCGCGTGAATATTAAAAAGATAAATAATTACATTATTCCGCGTTTTCAAAGCATTAAGTAGAGTAAGATTGATTTATTTCGACAAAATATTTTATCTATTATTGCAAATTTTAAAACAGCGTAGTTAATAATATTTCCCTTCAATTAAAAGTATATTTTTACGTTTAATAATTACGTTTAAATCAACGAAATAACTAATAAATTGGTAAAATATAATTAAAAATACAGATAAATGTTGAATTAAAGATCACTCGATGACATAACTACCACGCGTAACGCATCTGGTATCAATTGAATGCGACCCCACAGATATGCACTTTTGGCTTTAAATCCTATATTTTGGCGACAGTTCTTTTCTTTTATAGAAAGTAGTAGTCGGGATAATGGAATAACACCCAATTTTCTATTAGCATCGTTTTAAAATTTCGCGATGCAATGGCATTGCTTACTTAACCATTTTGCACAAGTTGATTTTCAAATGTTTAATTAACCTTATTTTATCAACAGTTCTTAGCAGTTGATTCGGCTTTAAAATCCCTTAGTCAAAGAAAAATGAATGGAAACCCGATTATAGCAGATATTTACAGCGAGCAGCCAATTACAGCAGGTCGTTTAATTATAATTCAATCTTCCGCAATCGTTTTAAGGTTGATCAAATCAGAGTGTTTTTACAGTTTGTGGTGTCAGAACGGGGGTTAGCGAGCGTAGCTCGTAGGGGGCAGAGCCCCCTAGTAGTTTAAAAATTTTCTTTACATTTTAACAACCTAAAAACCTATTTACAAACTTTATGAGTTTGTTGTTAAAAAATAGAAATTCTGACTAGATAATTTAAATAATCCTTTTATTTTCTATTGCATAGTTAAAACAACAACAAAAAAACATTATAATTAAAAAAATAATAAAATCACCAGTTCGCACTTTCTACAAAGCGTAAATCAAATCCGTGAATTTTCAATTGTCGGGGCCCAAGCCAAATTAACATATTGTAACATAAAATTTTTTGGAACTATATGAATTGTAGTCAAGCAAAGTATGATTTTTAAGCTATGGAATGTTTAATAGAGTGAAAATTAAAAAACTATATTTTACTTTTATTATTGTTAATTAATTTGAATAAAAAGACTGATTAATCACGAAATCAACGCTGTCTGTCACTCAAATAACAGAAGAAGAAAATCGACCTTTGAAATATAAAAATACACATTTCCTCTTTAAGGGGACTAGATACTCTTCTTTGCAAAAAATGTCAAAATATCAATTTTCGAATTTTTTTTTTTTTTGTTTAGAAAAATATTTAGACATCCCTAGTATAGTATTCTGGTGAAGATACCTAAAGATCCGATGATTTTAAATACGTGAAAAAGGTTTTTTTAGGGTTTCATTCCTCTCACGAAACCCTATTACTCCCGATTCATTGTCTGTCCGTCACAGAGCCGGTTCTCAGAAACTATGTAACTTACAGTCATGAAATTTTGTGTACTTGTAGCTGAATACCTATTATGAAGCTCAAAATCATAAAATTTGAAAAAAATCATATTATTTTAATATAGAGAGATAAAAAACCAAAAATCTAACAGCATTTTCCTATTAAATTTAAACATTTTTTATTATAGCAGTTGCCAACAATCAAAAATCCACAATAAAATTCTTTCTACAATAATTAATTTTCTATCGAAAGTTTGCCACGTGAAAAATGAAAATGAAATAAAAAGTTTCACCCATTGAAAAAAAGATTAATATGACGTCATATTAGTAATAAAACAGAAATGTTCAAACATTTCTCAATAATACAAGGGGTATGTGTATGTGTAAATACAGAAAGCAGCTTAATAGTGCTTTACTCCATTTGTATTACTCCATTTCCATAATGATTCAAGGTCATTAGAGAATTAAAAAGAAAATTAATCTTACGTCTAACATTTTGAAGGTCTCTATGCAACATGTTTAATTTTGAAATAGATTTTTTTTCTATCGCATTTAGTCCACATGACATATTATTATGACAGAGTATAATAGCGGGCTTCGCCCGCTATCGGACCGGCTCAAATTTTCGAAAAAACAAGAAAAATAGACCGGTAAATTTTTACTTTATTATTGTTATTATTTTGGAAAATGAAATTTATTTGGATTTATTAAAGGAAGGATAAAGTGTTTTGAAAGGAATATTAAACGAAACCCTTTGTGCGATCTTCGATCACACTTACCCCACTTGTTTTTTACTCCATCCATTTATTTTCTTTTAAATGATTCAGAGTTGCAATTTTTAAATTAATTTTTCCTGAGACTTTTTCTATTTTTAACTTTTGCAACTTTTTTTTTCACCAAAGATCACACACTCTTACTTGCATTTAACACTAAACAAAGCCAAGAGAATAATTTTGATTTTACTCCATTTCCCTGCAGCCATCTGTACTGGCCATACTTGGATCCAAGTACAGCACACTTTCATCTCTAGAACGTCGCATATACATCGCACTGCGACGTTGTGATGTCCCGCGGAACGTCTCAGAGATGTTCTGGCAATGCGCAAATGTCCTTTTTCAGCGACGTCGCATTGCAATATCTATGAGCCATCGCATTGCGATATCTGTGCGATATTGCATTTTATCATCTACAGCACATCGCGCAGATGGTCTCAGAGATGTTCTGGCAATGCGCAAATGTCCTTTTTCAGCGACGTCGCATTGCAATATCTATGAGCCATCGCATTGCGATATTGCATTTTATCATCTACAGTACATCGCACAGATGGTCTCAGAGATGTTCTGGCGATGTGCGAATGTCCTTTTCAGTGACGTCGCGGTGCAACATCTATGAGGTATCACATTGTGATATCTATGCAACAGTGCATTTTAATGTCTACACTACATCGCACAGATGGTCTCAGAAATGTTCTGGAAATGTGCGAATGTTCTTTTTCAGCTATATCGCAGTGCAACACCTATGCGACGTCACATTGTAACATCTACAGGTCTCAAATTGTTACCACTACTTCTGATTACCAATCTTAATCTTATTTAATAACAAATTTATATCCTAAATAAAATTAAAATTACTAGTCGGAAATAGTGATGACAATTGGCCTGCTGATATGTAAATTTACCCTGACTTTTTGTTGCTGTAATTTCTCTAACTTAAAAAAAATTACTTTTAAGGACCTCACTTACTTGTAAATCAAATTAATTACCCAAGGCAGGGGTTGATCCAGGAAAAATTTGGGGCCTATTTAGGGCCTTCACAAAAATCTAATTAATAAAATGGGCCTTTTCACAAAAATCAATTTGATAAAATGGGCTCCTTCACAAAAATCAATTTGATAAAATGGGCCCTTCACAAAATTCTATTCCGTAAAAACTTACTATTTATTATTTTGTGATGTTTTAAAATGTGTAATTTGTAAACGAACAACTTTACCAGAGAGGAAAACTTCAGCAAAAGGATTTTAAAAAGGTTTTGTTTATAAATGCTTGTGGTTCGAATTTGATTAACTGGATTTCAACACTCGTTACAAAATGTTATTTTTCACAAAAATATGATAAATTTCACAAAAATAATCTTTACTTTTCATAAAATGGGCCCCAAGAAAAAAAACCTGCATCGACCCCTGCAAGGTGTGACTGTTATTCAAAGGTATTGCAAAATAACTCAATTTCACATTTCTGTTATTTTTCAATTCAAGATAGTCATAGTAATATCAAAAATTCCCTTCTCTGAATCCTGCAACTTCTTGCATCCTCTAATAAAACTGAAATGCATTCTAGTAATGAATTGGAAATTCATGTTTTAAGAACTTTCCTAAGAGTTATCTCTAATATGAGAAAACACATTGAATACAAGTAATCTGAAAACAGTACTCTTCTTCTTTCTCAATAATCTATTTTTCCCAAGTATATATAACAGTTTGAGTGACTGTACTACCCTACTCTAAATGTCAAAAAATTAGTTTTGATGGACTTGTATGGCTTTATTCTGGGTATATAAATTATTCTACTTGTGTTTACATACTAAATTTGTAATCGATACACTTTAAAAAAAATCCCTCGGCCTACAGGCACAGGTAGATTTCGAAGACGCAGACCGTGGGGCGCCTATTTGTTGGGAATTGCGAAAGAAACGACCTTTTTGCCATGATGCGGCAGTTGGAACCGCCTACTTCGAAACCTAACTTGTTTCCAGGCGGAGCCAGCAGGATTTTTTTTTTGCTATAAGAGTTGGTTCTATAAAAAACTTGTCAATATAAAAGTTTTAGATAATATTAAGAGGTTTTATAATAAATTTAAGCGGATTTGATATCTTAGAAATTGACGAAGTTATGGATTTTTTTCTTCTAAAATACCCCCTTTGGGGCCATTTATAATTATATCAAAAATCTGTCCTACATACATTTTCGACCCTTTTCCTAGAAGTAATAATAACTTTAAGCGGATTCGATACGTATCATAAATAAGAAATTATAGGGTTTTTTTGTTTTCACAAAAAGCCCCCCATCCCCCCCCCCCCTGGTTCGATTTTGCCCATTCACGAACTTGACCGAGATTTTATGCCCCTTGATTTTATGTATCAGTTTGGAAGCGATTTGTGCCGAATGATTGCAGTTATTGTGTCCATAAAAAAGTGACATAGGTATATAGATAGATAGATAGAAAACGTTTTGAACTAGGGATGTTTTTGGGTTCTGGGAATCATAATCGGCGTAGATCTGCAAAAATTCCAACTTAGGTGAGAATGTAATAGGTAGTATTTCTTACGAAATCTACCTAAAAAGACATTGCATAAGTAAAATACTTTGTTAGTAAATAATTCATACTGCAGGTTCCCACTTAACTTAAGCAAGCCCAAGTAAATGTCAAAAAGTTCTTCTTTGTTCCTAAATCATCTTGCATTTAATAAAATCTTCCATCCTTTAATGACACAGAAATACCACTGTGTTATTGTATTGTGAGTTTGTGTGACAACTTTCTTAGGATATGTCTATGATATCTGAGAAATCCTGAATACACTTTTAATGAATACTTTTTGAAAACACACTTTCAACAAATTTGATACAGGGTTAAAAATTTGGTGAAAGAGTGTGTATTCTTTCTAAGTATAAACAGTCCAAGTTGCTTTATTATCCTAATTCATTCCAAGACATTACCATTTTAAACTAAATCTTTGTTTAAATTTCTCAAAATAAGTCCAGTGATTTTTGGACTTGTATCATTTGTATTCTGGGTACCTAAATTATTGGAATTGTATTTGCATTGTAAAATTTATAATTGGTAATCACTTTTTAAAAAATGCATGTGTGATATTAGAATTTACTGTAGAGATAAAACCATGCTAATACATAATTGAAGAATTTCTCATTACACACTTTTTTAATGAAAACTCATGCAATACATGATTTATGATGAGTAATAACATTATATAATAGTGTAAGACAAAGAATTCTATTAGTGTTTATTCGATGTTTTTTTTCTCAGTTATTTTAAACAGAAATTATATTCAACCCCTTTTATTAAATATTCCTTGTTTTACATCATATATGTTTCACTATTTCAATCGATGAATTTTACTGGTTCAAACTTAATTATTTAAAAAAAATAAACTCATATTACTGAATACAAGCATTTTACTTCTGATGAAAATCATTTGTTAATTTTGATTAAGAAAAGATTGTCATAAAATGTTAACTCTTACACGTTACAATATTTGCATGCTTAATTTATTTTTTTTAAATCAAAAGTTACGTATTAATTTCTTTAGTATTATTAAGAAAACTTATTAAGGAATATATTAATCCCCCCCCCCCCTTCCAGCAGAGTCTTTGGGGTGAAAAGGGTAATTTTGTAGTACGCTGTACTATAATATAATATTATAAATCAATAATTACTTGATTAATCATAAAATTCCACATATCTGCTGATTAAAATAATTCAGCTAAACAAGTTTCAAAATATGCTTCTCTGAATATTATAAAAATGTTATTAATCTTTTTGGATGTACAAGAATTTTACATCCTCTAATACAGATGTAAGTTCATTATTTACAATAATTATTTTTATTTAAATTATTCAATAGTAATTTGTGGTAATTACTGAGGAAATCTTTTGATAATTTCCAAATTTGTAAAATTTCACAATTATCATGTGGATAATTATTTCTCATGTAGATGTTAAACATTTTGTAACTTTCAATAGTTTTAATGCCTAATGAAAAGTTTAAATTTATTTATTTGTAATTTATTTTTCATTGATGAAAAAAAAAATTATGAATAATATCAATAAAAATATGAATAATATCAATAAAAAAACTCAAACATCATTAAACTAATCAGGTTTAAATTAAAATATTCCTGCTGATTTTGTAATGAGAATGTTTAAATGATAAATGAAGTCTGTCACATGTATAATCACAATACTTTCATGAGTACTTATTGTGCAAAAATATCAATGACTAATACAGTTTTATTATCTTTATATTTATAATAGTAGTTTGCATATTCAAAGAAGTTCTGTAGAAATAGATCAAACTCCCTGATAAGATCTGTTTATATTCATTTGTTTTTGTGTCAGAGAGCCCACTTTTAAAAATTTCAGTGATTGGGGGAGAGGGGGGGGGGCAAAGAATTCGGGTACATTTCTGTTTATTGATGGAAATTGCTGAAGGGGAATTTTCAACTGTGTTATGTGTTTCCTAACTGAACTAAATTTTAACATACTAAGTAGTATATATACAAATCTACAGATCATATACAAGACTGCACAAAATAATGCAATTATTTTTTCCACAATTGATAATAACTGATGAAATTGGGTTTTCAAAATTGTTATGTGTTTCCAAAATTGTTTACTTAGACATCAACTTCCACTTTATTAATTGGTAAAGTATTCTGGAAATGTTGGAAAGTGTTACATAATCTATATATGAAGCAGGATTTTTAGTTTATATTTTTCTGGAAGTTTGTGTGACAACTCGACAACTTTCATTATGATTATTGAGGCATCCAGAATACACCTGATTCAAAGATGAAAATTTGCTGAAAAAGTGCTTAATGACTATGTTCTTTCTAAGTATGAACAGTGTTGCTTTATCATCCCAATTCATTCCAGGACATTACCATTCTACTCTAAATTTTTGTTTACATTTCTAAAAAATTAGCTTTCATAGACTTGTATCATTTGTATTCTGAGTACCTAAATTATTGGAATTGTGTTTGCATAGTAAAATTTATAATCAATAATACTTTTTTTAATGTGTGTATGTATTGAAATTTACTTGATGAGACTAAACTCCATCCTAGTTCATAGTTGATGAATTTTTCCTGAAATTTTCTTAAAAATCAAAACTCATACAATACATTTATTCAATGTTTATTTCCAATTTTTCTCATCCATTTTAAACCGAAACTAAGACAACTTTTTATTTTTAACACTCCTGTGGCTGCTTACATTACATCATATGTCATATGTGTCACTATTTCAATTTATGAATTTTACTGGTTCAAACTCAACTGTTTAAAAAATCATATTTTTTAATGCAAACATTTTGCATTTCATGAAGGTCAACTGTTAATCATGATTAACAGTAATAGAAAATTATATATTAATCTCTTACTAAAAGCAATCTATTGAATATCGACCCCCCCCCCCTTTCCAGCAGAGCATTTGGAGTGAAAAGGGTTAAACTTTGCAGTTTGTTGTACTATGGTATCAGAAATTAATAATTACTTTATTAATCATAAAATTCCACATACCTACAGATTAAAATAATTCAGTTTAATATTAAAAAATTGCTTCTTTGAATCGATAAAATGCTATTGATGAATCAATCATTTTTCATACAAACAAATTTTACATCCTTTAGTACAGATAGAATTTGATTATTATATTTGTTTTAATTTCAATTATTTAAAAGCAATCTGTGCTAAATGCTGAGAAAATTTTCTGATGTATACCAAATTTGCAAATTTTAACAATTTTCTTCATTGACTAGAAATCAACATGTGCTGTATTAGAATTAAAGAACTTTATCATCTCGATAAAACAACATGTTTCTAAAAATAATTCCTCATGCCAGTGTTAAATATTTTTTTAACTTTAAATAGTTTTAAAATGCATAATGAAATGTTTAAATTTATTTTTTCATTGCTCAAAAATAAATTCATGAATAATATTAAAATATAAATAAACCAACCTTATTATACTAACCAGGTTTCAATTAAAATATTGCTATGTTTTTCTATCAAATCATATTTAGCGAGCATTTACAGAAATGAGAAAACTTTGATGTCCCTATTGTATAGCACAAATATATATTGATACAAATGTGCTCTTTTTTTTTTTTTTTTCATTGATGTCCTATTTTTAATGCATATTTAAAATTATCTTGAATTTTGGCAGTACATAACTTTAGAATAATAATTTAAACAAACACAATTAATGCAGCCTCTAAAATAATCCTGCTGCAGCATATGAGCATATAATGTAAAATCCATCGAGAAACTAAAGTTATCTTTATTACTAGTATTATTTTTTTTATCTGACCTTAAAGATATTAGTACCTAAATCTTCACAATTTAACAAATATATTCTGTGTTTAATTTTAACAAAATACTGCATGAGTTTCATTGTAAAAACAGGACCCCCCCCCCCCCCCCCTCCCAGCACAAATAGATGAAATAAATTTCAACCTTATGATGCACTCTCAGTTTTTAAGAATACATAGTAATTTCACTGATGTAATACATCTTAATCCTTAAGACATAATCCTCACAGATCTGAACTGTACATATTTGTAAAAAGCAATACTCTTTTAAGAAAATAAAATTAAATAGTCCTTTTAAAAAGGAACAAAACAAATTCTAAACTTTATATAACTATTTTTGAATGAATGGTTCATTTTTACATTAAATAAGAGACTAAAATTATTATTTTTTTATACCGAAAAAAAGTTCAAAAGTGCTTGCAACTTGAATACTGACTCGCATTGTTTACACAATTACCATATATATATATATATATATATATATATAATATTTAGTATTGCATGGATGGTGGATAATGTAAAATGTTAATTTTCTACAGTTTTATTATATTTTTTATATATTTTAATATACATTAAATAAAACTGCAGAATAAGCTTTATAAGACATTTAAATATATTTAAGAAAATGTAAAATGTATAAATACATAACACGATAATAAAGTTTAATAAATTATAACACTTACCTTTCATGATCTCTCAACTTTTGCAAATAAAACTATTATTTTTTATTAGACTAGACCATTACTCGATATTGTAGATTTATATATATTAATATAAATGTTTTATGATGTTTGCAATGAATTGCAATGAACAATTGTTTAATTATATTTTTTAACATAAAAAAATCTAAATAAAGTACAAAAGGTAAACATCAAAAAGAAATTTTATTTAGATACCTAAAAGCTGAAAATAACACATGTAAATAAAATAATTATAACATCGCAAAGCGTTTTTAATATGTTTTGCTATGACAAACTTTTCTATTATGACAAGTTTTTATTATTATATTTGAAGATTAATATTTTTGAGAGTTCCTCTGGATATGAAAAATAATGCAAACAGCAATCTACTTTAAAATTGCGAAAGGAAGTGCAGTTATCAAGTCTGATTATATTAACATAATCATTTATATGTAGGCTTAGTCTTCAAAAATAACCATAGTTATTTGATTTTTTCCTAAAAACTGAAGAAACGTCACTCAAATGTAAAAAAAAGACAGAAATCCAACACACAGCAAACAACATGGCATGCATACACATCCTTCACTATGAATTCGCTTTGCATTAGACGCCATTTAGCTCGCACATGCGTGAATGACCATCGCGTATTTGCGCATGGGCGAAAACGGCAGCTTGCGTCTCCAGGCAAAGATACATCTCAGTGGCAGCCTGTTTTGTTATCTCAGAGATGTTTCATGTACACCACACAGAGACGTGATGATAATGAGACTTTGCGATGTACTCGAGACATCACTGGGACCAAGTGTGCTGTGTGGGGAAGACTGAAAAGTTCTGCTTCGATTTTTATACGTTTTTAGAAGGGAAAAATTGGGGGTAAGTCGCCCACATTTTATTATTTTGTTTTCTGGATGCCACTCCGACGGAAAAAATGGAATTTACAATAAAGAGGAAATAATATATTTACTTGCAGTTCCTCCAACTAAATTCAGTTTGCACTGGTTCAGAGAAGCCCCCATTACACGAAAATATTCAGATGAATTCAGCTAAGAGCATAAAAATCAGTGCGAAAACTAATAGAGAAATAAATAAATGCTCCTCTAATATCAAAATGTGAAGCCACATGGCCCTTTGTTTTATAAGCTGGAAACAATGAGGAGCCTCCATCCACGATTTCCACTTTATAGATCTCTCCACACCCCCTCTCTTCGCAAAATTTCTTCAGAACATTCACACACAAATACAATAAGGTCAACAATCCGAATTTATTGTCAAAATATGTGAGATAATTTCTGTTTAAAGAAAGCATCTCTCAATATGACGCCCCACCCATCCCCATTCGATCAGTTTGTAACTCCTTTCAGGTACGTAAACATGTAAAGTAGAAAGTGTATATGCCGCTGAAGTGTGACGTTTCAACATGGCGCTGGGCATAAACAGATCGAAGTACCCATTGAAATAACATGGACGTAAAAAATAAATTATTCTAGGAATAATAATTTTCATATTTAAGAACTTTCGGTCACTATTCTGCAAAGTTTAAGGTACGCTTTTCAGTATGAATTCACCAAACTTCTGATTCTGTGCTTTAAATGTGAATAATTTACTAAAAACTCATTAACTTAAATCCCGTCAGATAAACATGGCGATTGTTTACATCGGCTGAATAGGTGAAATTTACATTCATGTCTATCAAGATGTATTTATCTCTCTTTACTTATAAGTAATTTGATATTTTAATTATAAGTAAACAGAAAATCACATTAAAATTAATAAACTATTAGATTATTTTTAATAATTCATATATTATAATACTTTATATATTTAATATATTAAAATTTAATATTTTAATTTAATATATTATTAATTTAATGTAGTATTAATTTAATATAATTCAATATAATATTATTTATATATATAATATTAATTATTTATTAAGATTAATACTAATTATATAATTATAAATATTTTATTATTATTAATTATAGTTTTTAATATTAAATAATTATTTAAAAATTATTAAATAATTAATATTTTAGTTCATATGATATATTATAATTATTTTTAATTAATAATAATTAAATTATGTTACTATGATAATTTACATTTATAATTTGTAATATTATTTTTATTTATAATATATTTATATATAATATTTATATTATATATAAATATATTAATATAATTATAAATATTGATAATACTATAATAAAATTATAATATAATCTATAATTTATAATAAATATTAAATATATTAATATTTATTATTATTTATTATATATATTATTAATTATTATATATAATAAATAAATATTAATATTAATATATATATATATATATATATATATATATATATATATATATAATTAAATAATGAATTTTACATTTATTATTTGTATTAATTATTCATAATATTAATTTAATGTAATGTATAATTAATTTAATATGTTTAAATTCATTTAATATTTAATTTAATATAGTATATCATTTTAGTATTATAATTTAATATATTATATTTATTTATATTATTATAATATATCATAATTTATATTTTTAATATATAATTTATATATTTAATTTAAATATTATTTATAATTCATTAATAATAATAATTCATTAATAATAATTTATAAATTATAAAATATCTTTAATAATCTTTTTAAATATAAAATTATTAATTAAAATTAATAAAAGTTTTACTTATAAGTAAAGAGGGACAGAGATATCTTTACATACATGAATGTAAATATCAGCAATTCAGTAGATGTAAACAACCGCCATGTTTATCGAACCAGAGTTAAGCTAATGTTTTTAATAAATTGATCAAATTTAAATCACAAAATCAGAAGTTTGGTGAATTTATAATGAAAAGCGTTCCTTAAACTTTGTAGAAAAGTGATTAAAATTTCTTAAATATGAAAATTATTATTCCTAGAAGATTTTATTTATTACGACCATGTTATTTCAATCGGCACTTCGATCTGCTTATGCCCAACGCCATATTGATGACGTCACGACTTCAGCGGCGTATTAAGCCATACCTACAAACATTTACAGATGCTATCTCCTTCATTATTGGGACACAATAACATATTTTCACTAAAGAAAAAAATTCATGCACAGAAACCAGGTTAAAAACCTTTCTCAATTTGGCGCCCCTTAGCTGCGGCCGCCCCCCTTAGCTACGCTACTGATTAGAAATAATTGCTAATTAATTGCACACACTCATCAATGAAATGAACTCTTGAAAACGAAATCATCTGTCCAAAAAATTAAAAAATAAGGCGTATGGATGCGTAAGAAAATGGACGAATACGTAAGAAAATAAATTAGTATTATTAATATCATGGATTTCATGTTCGTTCTAATACTTCCGGATTTGCTCCTTTTTTTTCAAAATTACACCTTTTATCTTGAAATCGTTATTTTTATCTCGAAAGCGTTTCTTTTTCTCGAAAACCTTTTTTTTTTCCGGAATCATTCCTTTTTTTCGGATTCGTTCCTTTTTTTTAGGAATTGTTTCTTTTATTTCGGAACGATTCCAAAAGGAACGACTCCAAAGAACTCGTTCCTTTCGGTGAAATATTCGAGTCAGCTACATTCCTGAGAAACGTTGGACTTGGGTTAGGTTAGTTACCTTGCTTTCATTGGTTCGTTAGATTATGGCAACTTGATGCAGCAAAGGAGGGACTGATAGTTATTGTGATGTATCATTATTTTGGCGCAAAAGTATTTTTTGTTTATGTAAAATCAAGAGATTAAAATCGACTGCTTTATTCGAATTCAAAGATATAAAACCGAAATGTTTTTGTTTACATCATGCATGTTTAATTTTTTTTAATTAAAAATCCTTTTACGTTTAATAAATAAATTTTAAACTTAAAAGAAAACTGATATTTAATCACATGGATATTTATTTATTTGTGCTTCATTTATGTATTACTATTATGTTGTTATGTACATATTTGTAGCTTTATTTGAATTACTAATGATAAAGGTTTATCATCATACTCATATTAGAATAGAATGAGACACAATTTCATAGCAGTAAACTCTTATCAAATGATAATAACAGGTTTTTTTATTATTAAAAAATTGCTTGTTTATGGAATTGTATAATGGTATAATTGTATGGAAGTGTGTAATGTAGGCTAGTTAGTGTTTAATATTATGATGCCTTGATACTTTATTTGATACAATAGCTGTCGTTGCTTGAAGGAAAAAAATGAGCTTTATAAGCTTTTTTCTTTTTTTTTTTTTTTTTCAGAGCAGCACAAATTATTTTAAGGAACAAATATTGTTTTCATATTCTGATAATGTTTTATTTTAATAAATTATGTAAACCAATGTTTTTCATTTAACTCAAGTTGCTTTTTATATATTTAAGTTAGAGGTATCAATATATGTAGATATAATTTTTTGCTTTAGTTTGACGAAATTTAATAGTTTTAATAAATATTTTGGCTAAACATTTATAATATAAAAATAACTTATAGTTGTATAAAGGAAACAAATTTATAATTGTGCAATTTTTCCCACACATTCAAAATTATTAATCTGAACAAAAAGGGGGGGGGGGGTGTAGGGGTTAGATAGTCGTTTTAGCTGAGTGGTTACTTCACACCTTGATACAATGAAAAAGAAAAGTTAGTCTACTATAAATGTGGCTGAAAGAAGGACTATAAAATGTTAAATTTTTATCTAATTAATAAAAAGGGAATTGAAAAACTGGACACATATGTAACATATTTATGTGCACAGAAATTGCAATATTAATTAATAGTCATTGATGGCAGAAAACAAAGCTCGTAGGAAAAATACTTCATAGAAAATAATAATTTTCTAAAACATAAAAAGTTTTTTAAAATAAATTCTGTGCATCTGTATCATTTTCATAAACTGTACGTGTAAAACTAAAAATTACTTTATAATTTCAAGGCAGAAATATTTAATATTTGCTTTTAATCTCATTTCTATGAATAAACATACAATAGATATATATACAATAATCTTATATATAGGATAGGTGTACCAGTTTTAGCCGCATTCAATCAGTTTGTCCAGTATTTAGCTTATGATTTGATATTAATCAATAAAATGCATTTTTTCACCTTAAGAAAACCTTAATTTATCATTTCCAATCTGATTGGTTTATTTTTCCATAACCTGTGACTTGCAAAAAAAATTAAATGTGTGAACCTATAGTGTGTGCTCACAAATATTAAGATCTTTGCTTAGCTAACAAGTTTTTAGAATCTTTCAACATTAAGCCTTATCAGGCTCTATTTGTTCTAAAACTAATTGCTATTGAGTTTTATGAGATAAGCTTTCTTTCTATATAAATTCTGCATTAAAATTAATTATTTTAACTGTTTAATGGGAGACGGTCAAAACTGGTGTTCTAAATTTGCTATATCTACCTTTTATGGCCATGGAAGTGGCCAAAAGGGGTACAACATATGTTCCACTTTTGGCTACATGATTCATTATAGTGAGAATTTTAGCCATTAAAATAATTTTTTGAATATCTGGATAAAACAAAATCAAGTAATTTATTTTTGTTTCTGTTTTGCCTAGTAGGAAAAGCAAGGCTGGTGAGAGTTTCAGAAAGAGGTTTTGTTATTCTCCCTCTAATACAAATTCACTTTAGAAAATAAAACTGTGCGCTAGTTTTACACACGCACTGTATGTGCTAGTTAAAATTGTTAGTGCTAGTTACTAAAAAATGCAATATTACTAGAGAAAATATAGTATATTGTGTCTAGTGTTGATAAAAAAGGAGGAAAGAGGATATGTATTGTTTAGGAATGATAAATAAAGTAATTCATTTCTAAAGGTTTGATGAGTTATAAATTAAAGTTCTGATTATAGTGGATTTTATTGAATTAACAGCTGTAATAATGAATGAAATAGTATTATTCAGAGCTTATACGTGTTAATTTGGTAAAAACATTTGACATCTGGAGTTGAATGGGCTCATCTAAAAATCCAACAATTCATTTAATATATGTATGATATCTTCATTTTCTGGAAAAATAAACATTGTTTCCATTTTTTTTTCTTTTTTTAAATGTTACAACTTATGTTAAGTCATTTACTACATTGGTTACAATACCAATAAAATCTTTGATCCAAGAACAATTTTCATGCGGGAATCTAACAACTACCTAACATCCAATGGATACTTTTTAACATCCTCTGTTTGAAGATTACTTTCCTTGTTATTCTGTTTACACTTAGAAAGTTATATAGAAAGTAGCCACCATCATCTTGTACATCACACACATTTAGGTGCAAGGAAATTAAAGATGATTCTTTATCGATGGACTCGTTTAAAAAGCTGCATTTTCTTTTTTTTTTTAGTTTTGGACTTTTAGTTAAATTTTCTTTTCTTTTTTTTACCGGCATTCTCTAAAATGTTTCTCTTACAATTTCCTCCTTTTTTTGCATAGCATATTAATAATATTGAGTAACAATTTATGGTTCAGTAAACCATACTATATTAACCATACTACTATTGTTTAGTTAAAACATAATCAAGTTATTTTAGCTGGAACAAAAACGACATAAAATTTGGAAAGTTATCCACTGCACTCTCCCAGTTTTACGTTAAAAATAATGATACTGTAATTAATTTCGATAAAGCAAGAATTATCCATAGGTTCAATAACCCATTTAAAGCCGCCATTAGGGAATCATTGGAAATTAAAATTAGAAAAGATTGTATTTGTAATGATAACTTTTCTTTCAACATACCTAGTTTATGGGATACATTTTTAACCCCTTGTTAATTCATTGTTTTGTTTTTCGCTCTTTGGCAACAGAGAGCGCCCGCTTATTTTATTTAAATTTTTCCATACTGTTGATTTTAATTTTCTCGCATCGAAAATTAAAAGATCAGTAGTCGTTTGTGTTGTTCCTCTTCCCCGATGATGGCTTTACGTTTAAAGCCGAAACATGTAGGATTTTAGCTCTTTTATGAGTTTAAAACAATTTTTACACTGATTTTAGCAACTAATAAGCACAATTTGTGCAATTTGTGTTTTTAAAATAATAGATAAAAAGATTCGCCTAAAATACTAGATAGCAAATGAATAAGAAGAAAGAACTGTTCTCTTAGGCTATTTTTATCCTATTCCAAATACACCATGTCCAAAGAAGATGCCTATGTCTTCTGTCTATCAGGGAAATCACGTCCCATGTAGTAAGAACCACTAACATTTTTCAAGGTCAGTCTCATGTCCAAGCAATTCCCTGCAAAAAAATTCCAAGGATGTTTTATTCTTTTTTAACTCGCAGGCTATCAAAGCCTGATAGCTAATGTGCCTGCCCGTTCTGTATGTATGTACGTAATGCGATAACTCTTGATAGAAATATCCGTTTTGCTTCAAATTTTGTTTATAGGTTCACTGTGATAAGCCGCTTCCTTGATTAGTTTTGGGGTTTCATTGGTTAAGTATAAAGGGTGGAACAGGGGGAGGGCTAACCCCCCTTAATTTAGATACATGGGCTTTTCATGCAAAATTATCCGATTTGCTTCAAATTTTGATTATAGGCTCATTGTGATAAATCGCTTCCCTGTTAAGTTTTGGGGGTTCATTGGTTAAATATAAAGTGGGGGGTAACGCGGGCTAATCCCCCCTTAATTTAGATGAATGGGTTTTTCATGCAGAATTATTCGATGTGCCTCAAATTTTATATACAGGTTCATTGTGATAAGGCCTTTTCAAAGATTAGTGTTGTTGGTTCATTGGTTAAGTATAAAAGGGGGGGAACGGGGGGGCTAATCCCCCTTAATTTAGATAAATTGGCTTTTCATGCAAAATTATCCTATTTTCTTCAAATTTTGTTTATAGGCTCATTGTGATAAAGCGCTTCCTGATTAGTTTTGGGGGTTCATTGGTTAAGTATAAAGGGAAGGTACAGGGGCTAATAACTCCCGTAATTTAGATAAATGGGTTTTTCATGTAGAATTATCCGATGTGCTTCAACTTTTGTATACAGGTTCATTGTGATAAAGCGCTTTTAAAGATTAAATTGTTGGTTCATTGGTTAAGTATAAAGTGGGGGATGGGGTGCCAACCCCCCTTAATTTAGATAGTTGGGCTTTTCATGCAGAATTAGCCGATTTGCTTCAAATTTTGTATATATGTTTATTGTGATAAGACAGGTCTCTGATTAGTTTTGGGGGTTCATTGGTTAAGTAAAAAGAGGGGGAACGGGGGGCTAATTCCCCCTTAATTTTTTGATGGGCATTATGCTTTGAAATAAGAAGTGTAATATACAATTAGTGTGAATAGCCTGTGAGCTCAATGCCATCAGTAATAACTTTCTTTTTTTATTTTCTTTCTTGCTAAGCAGCATGGAGCTTTCTTTTTTCCCATCTTGCTATGGACAAGGTCGGACCGTCGGGCGACTGCCAGGACAAGAAAAACAAAGAGGAATGCATAAAGTAAAATACTTAATAAAATCATTTTCTAAAAGGAGTATAGCATTTGTTAGAGGTACAGTAAACAATCTTGCACAGGTCGCCATGACTAGTAAAGCCTTTATCCTCCCAAAATATTTTTTCTTGTTTTTTTACCATTTGTATGCGTTGAGGGGATGAGATCAGGCGACTGTTCGGGATACTAAAGACAAAGGTGTGGAAAATATACACAAAATAAAATACTTAGTAAACACTTTTTTTTTTAATATATCATTTGTAGAGGTGCACCAAAAAATACCACCCAGGGTGCCATGGCTAGTAATCAAAGCAATGAGCATAAAGAAACGTATCAAGAACTATGACTTCATCATTTTTTTATGCTTTTGTAATAAAATTCTAAAACAAAAATAGATCATTCCTTCAAATACAGGACATAACAGTTGATATGTCTGTAAAACATATTTGTGGATTGTTGTATTTTTTAAATCCACGAGAGGAAATATAGTTTTCAATGCAATTTCCGAGGCCAAAATAATTGATAAAGATAATAATTGCCTGAAAATTTTAAAGATGTCAGGAAAAGGGGGAAAAAATGTTTGACGAAGACTGTCAAGATGAAGTCACAAAATTTTCTAGAGAAGATATGTTTAGAGATTCATTGTTGGAAATTGTTGATAGGATTGTAAACTAAATACAAGATTTCAGGCTCTCGAAAATATTAATAATAAATTTAGCTTTCTGAATGGGAGAGAAATTGAGAAATCAGACATTAACAATATTAAGAGAAAAGCTAAAGAGCTGACAAGCATTTGTAGAGAAGATCTGAACATAGAAGAATTCGTCGAAGAAATCGAAAGCTTCATGTTCCACGCAATGGCAGTTGATAAAACTTTTAAAACTGCCCGACAGAAGATATTTTAAAACTTATTTTCAAAAATAGAGTTGAGGAAATATATCCTAATTTGACTATTTTATTGAAAATATTTCTGACACTTCCTGTCTCTGTTGCCTCAGGTGAAAGAAGTTTTAGCAAATTATTTGCAAATGTATTTGCAGCAAAAAAAGCTCGAAAAGTAAAGTTTTAACATCATTTAAAGATAGTTAATTATTTTATGTAATATAAAAGTCAAGAAATGTATTAATTTAATTTGCAATCTAAAATATGTTTAGAAAATTGTATTTATTTTTTTAAAGTTCTGCTATTAGTTGAATTTTTCTTTAAACAACTTTCTATTACAGTAGAAACTTTATTATTTCATATCTTATTAATAGTGAATTTATCTTATCTGCATTAAATTCCAAATTAGTTTAAGTTTCATTGGCAAATATTAGGCTCGCATTCATTAAAAATCTTAATATATTCCACAATAGAAATCTGATGTAGTATATTTCTATTTCTCGCCATCGTCTCAGTAACAATTGAGCCATTTAAAGTAGCAGTAATATAAGCCAGTATTATAATTTTGAAGTTTAGCGTTAGGTTCAGGAAAGTATCTAAACCTATCCATCTATGAATAGGAAGAAGAGTATAAGTGATAGTTTCACAGAACTGGTTATAGATAATATTTTACGGTATTGGAATTCATTGTTATGCTTGCAGAAAATCCTGGTTTTTGAGTTCTTAAGAACCCACACTGTAGTCACGTGAAGAAACTCACAAGCTAATGTTAAACCTATGGGAGCGGATTTTTTTTTTCAAATTTCTCGCTTGCATTTTAATATTTTTAAATAATTTTTTTTCGTAGGATAATCTCTGACCAAGTGTTTACTCTTTCGATTTTTTGTTGCAGGTTTATATAAATAAATATATATATATAGTTACTTTCACTTATGGAACATCAACCTCAGCTATCCTAAGAAAAAAATATTAAAATGCTTTTAAGAGTCTACACTAGTCACACGAAAACTCTCGCACACTAATGTTAAACCTATGGCAGCGGTCTTTTTGGAATTCTCGCTTGCATTTAAATATTTTTTCATATCATACCTGATCTCGATATCTAACGTTGTGTGTTTTTACTTTTTCGACTTTTGTTGCAATTTTTTTATATGAGGACACTTTCAATTTCACAACCATTTTCAACTAGTTTCATTTCACAAAAGTGAAAAGGTCCGAATTAAAAAAAAATGTAACAAAACCCGAAAAAGTACAAACGCACAACATTAGATATCGACCGGAAGTATCCCATGAAAAAAAGATTAAAAGTATTATGAATGCTCCCACAGATTTAACATTAGCTTCCGAATGTCTTCGCGTGATTATTGTAAACTCTTAAGACAATATGATTCATATCACTGGACTTTAAACGCCTCATTTGTAATGATACACATACCATAAAATCTGTGAAAATGAAATCTGTCTATAATGGAATCCAGTTTTCAATTTTAAAATTACATGTTCTCAACAGAAAGAATACCAACAATTATACCTGCTAAGATGAAAACCTGTATAAAGTGAAATTTTTTCCTGTTTTTTTCTATTCCGTTTTGAACGTGTTATTGAATCAATATTTGAGAAAGCTGATTGCGTAGTTCAGTATTACATATTTTTGTGATTACATATTTTAAATTTAAAACAAGTCGAGTCGGCTATTAGAAAGTTGGTAAAATTCTTTTTGCAAATTTATTTGGCTGGGAGACGGGAGGGGCGCCAAAATCCATGTTTGCCCCGGGTGTAAAAAAGCTAGTTTCGGCACTGAACTTCCGAATTATAAGATGGAAGAAAAGCTGCAGTCTTAAATGGCATATATGTGTGTAAACTCTGATATTTTTCTAATTTCTTAAACGATTGGCTTTGCAAATACCAGTTGCAATAGCAAAAAAGTTTCAAATTTGCTCTTCATAGTGTTAAAAGATATTTACATCAAAATAGTTTAAAAGTTACGAACTTTAAAATTTTATACGGTTCCTAGGTCCTATAAGTTATGTTTGGAAAAACTTTCTTCATACTCTAACAGGTAAAACAACAAAACTTCCTTTTTTGCGCGACCAAAACTTATCAAGTTATGATACTTTGATTTTTGGAAGTTTCAGCGTTTTCTATCCCTTAGAGACGGAAAAACATGTTTAATCCAAATGCGAAATTCAAAATTTATTGACAATAGTGTGTTTCTGTATTAGTATTCCATCTTATAGGTCAGCACGGGCCTGAGGGCCTGCCGGGTTCGGGCCAGTTTTCATTGAGGCTCGAGTCGTACCTATCTCTCTTTCCGAGTCTAACTTTTTTTCTGCAGACTTGAGCGGGACCAGGCCTGGACTTCATTCTTCCTTGAGGTCTACAAGGGTCGAAATTTTCAGCCACAGTCCCGACTCAACCCAACCCATATGAAAATCATTGCCCGAGCCTGGTCCGTGCAAAATCGGTAAAATGAGACCCCAGCACAACAACTTTTGCCAGTAATGTATACATTTTTAAATGGTCATTATTGTACTATTAAAATTATTTTTAATGAATAGTACATACATTTCTAGGCAAAAGAATTAAAACACACCTGTGAAATAGAATCTGTCTATGATGGAAACCTGTCTTAAAAGGAAAAATATCGTGATGCGTGCAAAATGAATACAATAATCCGTACAAAAAGCATATTAATACATATAAAACAGACGATGTACCTGCTAAAAATAGAACCTGTCTAAAACGGATTTCTCTTTTAGTTTATTCTATCTTTACAAGAAGAAAGTATTGGATTCGTGAAAACTTTCAGTTTTTGATGGATTTATATGTTTTAGGAGGTCCTGAACACGATTTGACTTTTTTTAAAACAATGTCTGTGTTGTGTGCGTGTGGGATAAAAATTTTGTGGGCACTCTCAAGAACTAATGCACTGAATTTAATAAAACTTCAGATTCAGTTAAAGCTTAATATAAATTGGTGCTGATTAGTTTTTGATGTAAATCGCTCAAAAGGTGGCGCTGCTATGCTGCCTTTTTCACGATTTCTGCAATAGCTCTATCTCAAGAAGTAATGCACAGATTTTCATCAATTTTCAGATTCAGTTAGACGTTAACATAAATTGCTGTTGATTAGGTTTTGGTGTAAATCTCCCAACAGGTAGTGCTGCTATGCTGCATTTTTTAGGATTTTAGCGATAGTCATATCTCAAAAATTAATGCACGGAATTACGTCAAATTTCATATCTGTTAGACCTTGACATAAGTTGATGTTAATTAGGTTTTGGTGTAAATCATATACCAAGTGGAGCTGCCATTCAGCATTTTTATATTATAAAATGCATAATGTGTGCAAATACTTTAGTGCAGCCCTGTACGAGGATAGTTCGAAAAGTTCTCGGCCTGACAAAGAAAATTCAAGATTTTTGACAATATTTCATTTTTCAACTTGCAGCACAATACATTTCAGAAGACTCTTGAGAAATGTTCATTCTTTGGCGTTTTTGTTGACGTTCAACAAACAAGGCACGCATCGAACGGAAAGCTTTTTTATACCCAAAACATCGTGTAAAGTGTAGTGGACACGGTCTATCGAGATATTTGCAATGTCAGCAAGTTCGCGTATCTTCAATCGACGATCATTCAATAAGGCATTGTGAATTTTTGAGACGATTTCGTCTCAAAATCATAAAGGAGGGGGTGGGGATGCGACTGACCCACACTGTCCTTCCTAAATTATGTCTTTGATTTCTATTCATTTTATCATAAATTAGTGTGCAGTGGTGCACACTAAAACACTTCTATTTAAAAAATAGTGGTAACCTGGATAGGTTACCACTATTTTTCAATAGGAATGTTTTAGTGTGTACCTCTGCACAACTTAAGATAAAATGAATAGAAATCCAGGGCATAATTTGGGAGGGCAGGGTAGGGGCAATCCCCCTCCCCCGTCGATTTTTTAAATAATTTTTATATAAAGTGTCTGCTACTGATCCAGTGAGCATCCTGTGAATGTCTAAAAATGACGCTTACTGGACAAGCAGAGAATTCACATTCTATTTATTTTATCTCGTCCTATTGTCATCATATACATGGCAGAAAATGATGTTCACAGAACGAACATAGAAGTCTATTTTTGCTCAAAACTGGATGTTCTCCAGTCAGTGTTGAATTCGGGAATTTTTTTCCGGGAGGGATTTTTGTGGCTCCTGGGTGGGGGGGGAGGGATCAACTTTTTAACCATCAAAAGATAAAATCTCAAATCTTCCGGGGAGCAAATTCACAATCACTCAACGTCCTACGCACTTGACGCCAAACGGTTTGGCGAGAAAATAAACTGTAGCAAGCATTCGCGTGTCTTATACGAATTTGCAAACGGTTGAAACTACTTCGACATTTCGACCGCGCATTTCGTGTTTATGTAAGAAGTATTTCTGACTAATTATAATACATATGTATGCATATATATAATGTGAACATGTGCAATATGTTTTAGATCCGCTTTATAACTTTACCTTTCTTAAAATGATCACAATAAATAGATGAAAGTTTATTATAGTTACCTTAATTAGTTGTTGCGGATAAGTGTTTTGTTGCTGATTGATAATAGGGCAAATGTGACATAACAGTAATGGACCCCTCCCCCTCAAAGTTTTTGCTTTATAAAAAATATCCAATAAAAATTCATATTTTATTATTTTTTTTCAGAACTCCTCCTTGCATGTTTTATAATGTGGTATCGCCAACGGACGGCGATTCGATAAACAAAAATTTACCCGATCTTATATTATCGCCATTCAGAACATGTGAAAATAATATATTTCAATAATATTAGTTAAAATCATATAAAACTCAACAACCTTTTATTCATTTTGCTTTTGTGCCATTAAAAAACCATTCGACACACCTCAAAGTTACAGCCGCTCAAAATACATTTCCGTGAGGTCGTGAAATCATATCTCTTTTCACTTAATCAGTGTATGGTGTATGGTGGTGCCCTCTCTTATCACATTAGATAAAACCAATTCGAGACTCAAACCCACGGATAGAGAATAATGTTCAATATATCTTATTGAATATTCAATATATCTTATTGAATTACTCAAGCATAAAATTTTGCTTCACAGTTCCACTGTCTTTCAGTGAAATTTTTACTGAACAAGCTAAGGCTTTACTTAATTCATTTATATCTTCTTTGTTTTCTTACAAAAAATGCATGTTTTTTTTTCTAGTAATAGAAAACTGGATTTTTTTATACTAATGGTCATTTACAAAATTTCATTTATTTTTAAGATTTTTAAGATTTAATATCCATTACTGGAATGCCCAATTAGGTTTCTTCTCTAATCTACTAACAAATTTATTTAAATATAGGGTAGATGTGCCAGTAATGGACACCCTTAAGGAATTTCTCTAAAAATTATTTTTTTAATTAATAGTTATAATTGTTATATTCCACATTCCTTAATATTATATTAATCTACCAGCAATATTTAACCATGCGCATAGTCACATTTCCCAATGTGAACCGAAATTTAATTGTAAATAACAGAAATAAATCAAAACACCCTAAATTCCAGTAATGGACACCCCGCAAAAAGTAATAGATAATTGATATTATGATTGTATTTCAAACCAGAATTTAAAGAAAGCATATTAATGAAATAAAAAAAGCTAAATTTTTATTGGTTATTTTTTTATAAAGAAAAATATTGAAGGTGGCCCATTACTGGAAGGCGGTCCATTACTGGCACATCTACCCTATATATATATATATATATATATATATATACTTAATTAGGATGAATTTGAAAAGTTAAAACCTAAACGATCCTAATTATTTTATTGAATTTGGTGTTATTGCAGTGCTGTATTATCCCCTTTAGAATGTATCTCAGTCTATCAATGCTTAACAAACTATATAAGATTTTTTTTTTTTTTTTTTTTTAAGTATTAAAAGGTAAAAAATGTAAATAACATCATGTATTATAAAATGTATTTTTACTTCTTTCTAAGCTTATTTTATTAAAACAATTATTGTTTATGTAATGTAACTGTTTACAAAACAGGAAATGATCCATTTTCATGAGCTTGGTAGCCTAAGCTACCAAGTAGCTACTGAATCTTTGTAATATCTTTAAAAAATGAAAGCTTTCATTTATTTTTAAAACATTTTAATGCTGACGATAAAACTCGAGGTTAAAAGGTAGGAGGAACGTTGTAGGATGTACAATTGTAATAAAACATCTATCTATTCAATGGTACTTGTACAATTTTGAGTTTGCCGGCCAAATGCCACGCATGCGCGAAGTTCATTTTCTCGCCAAAGCTCTTGGCGACGGAGGTTGGCGTCAAGTGCGTAGGACGTTGAGTGATTGTGAATTTGCTTCCGGGGAGGGGGTGTCTCCTCGGGCCACCCCCTGAATTCAACACTGTCTCTGGATAAGGATGGGATATTGAGGCTTTATCCTTCATATGACGTGTATCGTATGTCGTTAGGACGTTATTGTGCTGTATGGGATTATCCACCCCATGTGACGTTTTAAAAGTCATAAACAGGCCGTGTAATTCGTTCATCGCGAGGGGGGGGGGGGATGTAGAGGCAAAAATCTATAGGAGAGAGAAACAGCTGGAAGAAATGCGGTAAACATAAACAAAGGCTCCTATAGAAAATGCCTATGCATGCAACTGAAGGATAAATCCACCGCGGGCACAGTGATAAAGCCAAAATAAGCTAGAGAAAAAATAAAGAAAATAAAAGACTCTAAAATTGGAACTGTATCTCAAAAGTCCCTATAGAACGGAATAACATAAATTGGAGCTATATTCGTTGAACAAGAGAATGATTTCATGAGTAACAATGAAAGTAACATGAAGATCGGATAAAACTAATAGGCGCCGTCGGCGCCCTCACGGCGCCGAGCGAGCCCACTCCTCATCGTGCCCAAATCCTGAGGGATTTATAACGCAGACCATGGCTTTGTCTCACCAGGTCGCTACGATCGATTCAGAGGGTTCGCGTTCCAGCGACGCCTCCTCATCTCATTGCCCCAGAGTCGACGACAGAGGTCGTTACGGTTCGGCGGAAGTTCCTACCATCAAAGGATACTTCCCCACGTGACACCTGATGAGCCGTAGGGACTGTCGAACGGCTTCATCGCCGAACACCCATAAGGGAGTCGGGTCATCCACCTGGTGTTCGGCATCCCTACGGCCCTTGCTTTCCCGCAGAGTCCGATCGTGAAGTGTATGGAAGAACAAGCCACTGGTCTCATTCTCCGCGGGCGACACTACGTGTGCCGGTAGGTGCCCCTGGCCGACCCGAGACCACGGGGAAAATCGGTCTCTGTCCCATAGACGAGACTCGGCTCGGTTGCCCTCGGTGGACGGCGCGAGCTTGAACCCGACTAGGCAGAACTAGCCGGTAAGCCAGCGACTGAATCCCTATCATGGGACTCCCGCCACACCGAGTATGGCGACAAGCATATATCACAGTAAAACATATCACAAAAACATGCACAAACAAATAAACATCTAAAAACACAACAACAAGAAGGAATCAAGAGGCCGCTATCGGACTCTGGAGGTCGCGGAAAGCTCCTCCAAACGCGCCAAAGAGGCGGGCCCGATCGAGGTTAGTATCGGTTTAAGCTTAGGAGACGAGCCACTCGTCCGCCTGCCAGACGTGGAAGTTCCTGGCTGCACAGAAGACGTGCTGGACTAGGTTTCGGCCCATGATTTGATTTCGAGCCCAGACATCGCCGTTTTACCGACGAGCCTCCGGTCCGCACTCCGTGGCCCTATCTCGAGAAAGGTCCCCCCCGCCCAGAAACCTTGCAAGACACTTATCGCAGGCTGAGGCCGTGCTCCCGTGTCGTTGCTCGTTCTGGCCGGGCAATCTCGAACCAGGCTTCGAAGGCGACTCCCAACTGATCCTGCCGCAGAGGACTCGCAAGGCGACCTACAGGGCACCACTCCTGCTTCGGTCGCAAAGTTCTTCACTGGGAACCATGCGTGTCGTGCTCAACAGATCCTGCCTGCGCTCTCGTCTCCTCATAGACAAAGTTTGCAACCGCCCGATCCGATTTAGTGAACCTTTGCCCTCGCGTCACCCCCCGGCAGCTCTATGCTCCGGGCACGAGGGATTGGTCTACGCGGTGTCCTTTCGCCACCTCTGTCGTCCCAAGAGTCCCGCGGAACGGGCGCTCCTGGGCCCCCCGTGAACCTGTAGACTCTCGGCTACTACGACACGGGTTTGTTCTACACATAGGACTCTCAAAGGTCGACATCGGTCCTCCTCCTGGAACACGAAGACCGCACCAATATTGGAGGAGGGAGTCGCACTCCGGCTAGACAGACACCGCCTTTAAGCCGTCCCACCACGACAAGGAATCGGATTCGTCGGCTGCTGCTTCCCTCGTGTCGACTTCAGCTTCATGTGTCGGGCACCCGGTCTTCTTCCCGAATGAACGGGCCGATTCGGAGAAACCCGACGAAGCATCCGCGCAATGCTCGGCTTCCGGTCACCTCCCTTACTGAAAAGGTCGGGTCAGAATCACCGAGAGGAAGCTCGGGACGGATGAAGATCGGATAAATAGAAGATGAGAAAATCCGTAAAAAAAATATGTGTAGATTTACCACAAGGCGGTAGGGATGAAAATCTATAAAAGCTTATAAATATGGTTCGATTTTTCCAAAATTTTAGGAGGGGGTGGGATATAAACTTAGTCTAAAAAGGCAAAACCCTATTTGAGTGATGAATGGAGGTGGGATGAAACAGCTGGAAGAAACGAGACAAACACCGGAAAAGAGTTGAAAAAAAATAAAGGTATCTGTCAGGTTTCTGACTTTAACAGAACCTATGTTGTATATATCTAGTTAATTTAATTAATTATATTTAATCATTATTGTATTCAGATATATATTTTCTTTTCCTGTAAATTTCTGTATGTGATTGACAATGGAATTTCCCTGATCCTCACAGCTATTTGTGGGGTGTTCACAGAGTCATTATGAAAGGAATCCGGTTTTTTCAATGTGGATACAATGCGCATTGAATTCCTAGCGAACTGATTTGGGAAGATAATAGAAAAGAGGGAACGTTCTAGAGAAATGTATTTACAGGTGTGGAAAATCCATGAAGGAGGAAAGACAGGCCCCGAAGATCGAGAGAGTGGGGTGAAGTGTATGACATGAGGCAGTCGCTGGTGTGCAGTGGAGTGAGTAGGACAGGCAGTGTCCTGGGAGAGAAGCTATGTATACGGACCAGACCGGAGAGAACGTGCATCGGACAGTTGGTCCAGGGGTGGACGAAATACAGCATAGACGGAACAGATCGGAATAGACCTGAGGTCTAGACTGTGCCGGGGGTAGCGAGGTGACATACCGCCGGATATATATATATATATAGTGCGAGTATGGGAATCATCTTTTGAGGTGGTTGTGATTTGGCTCCACCGGAACTGTGTGTATTAGTGGTGCGTAACGAAGTAGCGTGAAACGTACGATCAGGGAGATTGTCATTCGACAGTCGTTTACGGCAAGTGCTAATAATAAATATGGACCAATAAGGACTATTACTGTAACATTTTTTTGTGCTAATTCAATCAATAAATTATTAGTTGATTATTTAAGTGAGTAACAAATTACCCGATGGACTCGGGAGCCCTCAGTCAGCTGGGGTGCACCCTTCCAATCGATGGCTGGGGCTTTTGCGGGGTGTACCTTCCAGCGTTCTGCTTTACGTTGAATTTCGTCTGCACGAATACAGACTGAGCCTATTTCTAGGTCGCTATTCATATGGAGGGCTCTTGTGAGAAGGAATTTTTTCTCCACCTGCCTATCTAGGAGCATTGCACCGGCCAGTATTTTAATAGCTGCCGTACTGGTAGTACGGGAGCATCTTGTTATCTGGAAGAGAGCTGATCTATGAGCCAAAACCGCATCCGCATATTTGCTACTAAATTTCTATAAAAAGGACCCGAATTCGAACCCTGTGGTCAGCCAACGTTGTATTCTCGTTCCAGGGATGAGATTTCTGTTCGGTAAACTACCTTCCTCTCAGAAAGAAAACTTCTAACCAGATTGAATAGGTTTCTAGGGCACTTCATTTTACTTAGACCCAGAAAGATCGAGGGCCACCAAAAGCTGTTAAAGGCTCCTTTGATATCCAACAGGACGAAACAACAATCGTTGTCCCGATTTTGACAACCTTCTATTGTCATACGCAGCTTCTGGAATGCGTCTTCCGTTCCCATACTCGGAGTAAAACCAAATTGGCATGGATTCATGAACCCATGTGATCTAGAATGGTAATTCAATCTATTGGTCACAAGTAAAGTTGCAAAGAACTGGTTTATTTCCAGTGGATCCGGTTTATTCACCAAAAGACCTGGTTTATTCCCAAAAAACCCGGTTAATTCCCCAAAAGACCGGTTTATTTCCAGGTTTAAACTGGGTTTTTTCCAGTCTTTGTAACTCTAGCTCACAAGTTTGTCTAGAACCTTTCTCCAGGCGGGCAATAAACATATCGGACGATAGAAGCTGGCCAGCCCACGATCCTTGCCCACTTTACTAAACAGAACAATTGATTTGGAAAGACATCATCTGCTAGACATTTGTTCATGAAAAATGTTTTATTTGCCCTAAAGAGAAGTTCTACAATCTCGAGATGTATTCCATTCATCCGCGGAGCTTTGCCACGATGACCGCCTCAACCTCCTTCTGGGTGAATTCCGGGTCGTCGTCCCCTAGAGCGAAATCCTGAACAGCGCGGTGCTCATTGTCACTTCAAAAGTGATAATCCATGAGCTCTTCTATTGCCGAGTTAAATTCCTTGGTTCGGCTCCTACCCCGATCGTGAATTGCACTATTTTAAACGGTTCAAGGATTTACCTCGAGCCCAATCAAATGAGGACCAAATGATTTTCACTGGTCAATGTCTTCAAGATACTGGTAATGATCTCACTTGGCCCGGCGTATCGATTTTCTAAAACGGCCCTGGAGTTTTCAAAAAAGTATTTTGTACTCCTTTCTTTGATCCAGGTTGTCATTGCAACGCTGGAAGCGACGTCTTTTGCCATTTGTTCAAACGGCAGAAAGAACGCTCTTGATCGCTAGACTTTCGCTCCACCAAGGAACAATTTTAACCCGAGGTCTTTTATTTCTCTTGACATCTGCACATATATCCTGCAAAATTTCCGTTAATTGAGCGACGCTCTCGTTGACTGACTTCCCATCTAGCCAGGCCGTCTCACGAGGTTCGAGCTCCCATTTGACCAAACGAATGGACTTTACCCACGAATGGCAACAACCGCACCTCTGAGGGTAATTTCCTTCGGAAAAATACTGTTTATTGGACGAAGGGGAAGATGTGTTAAAATGTTCTTCACGCCTATCGGCGCTTTTCTTCTCTTTACCCACAGATGACGTTATATGGGTAAAGTCCATTGGTCTTCGAAGTCTGCCCAAAGCTAAATATATCCAGCTTTTGCCTTGGGACCTGATGAACGTGCCTTCACTGGTGGGGTCGTTCCACACCTCTAAATCATTCTGAGCACAAAAATTTAAGGAAAGGGCAACTGACGTCACTGTTGGTTAAAGTACTGTTGGTTTGGGAGAAAACCTGGTTGTTCTTTACAACTCCTACAGTACACATGAGATGGAGCGATTTGATTGGTCTACGTTAAACTGGTCTGTGATATGATTGTCCTACGTCGCCATGACGATTCCTGTAATGATTGCTGCGACAAAAATGTCGTGGTAGATTAGTTGATGGAACTGTTTGTTTGTAAACAAACATGCCCTTTCCTTATAGAATAAGGTCACCCTGGTCGTCAGACTTGTAAAGAGGGTACCCCCAAACCGAGCTCTTGGTATTTATATATCCAAATATTACAATGGACTTGTCCGTGGGACTGTCAAACAGATCCTGAAGCAGCTCCGTCTGGGAAGTGATGTCAAGGCCATCTCTTTGTGGCGGCAAATAGACCGAAATCACAAGAATTTTTACATCTGCACTTAAGTCAGACTGCACCGCAGCGTCTATTTCCGTCATAACTTCCACCGCTGGAACGATTTTGTTCAAGACGTAGACCACAGATCTCGATTGGACCTGAGAGTATAACACTGTTTCCCCATCTGGAATACCATCAACTTTACCTTCAGCGAACACATATGGTTCCTGAAAACAGCAGGGGCGGACTGGTACAGTTTGGCCCACCTCGCTAGACTTATGCGTTGGCCACCAATCGACAACCCCATTGTTAAAATATTTCAATACTGACTATCAACACGGCTCTTTGCTCTAATTCTATGAAGATGACTTAACCCTAATTCGAATCATATTAGCATCTTTGTAATCGTTAATTATCAATAGGTAGTAATTTTATCGTAAACAAAATCTTGGAGGGAGGGGAGCTTAACTTGGTACAAAGCGAAACGACAAAACGAAAGACATACAGCGATTGGCACAAAACGATGGGCGCGTCGCTTTGCACCAATCGCTGGTCGCGGACAGCCACCATATGTGACGTCATGATAATGAATGAGCCAGCCCAGTATCTAGTGTAGCCCTGCTGTTAGACCGGGAGGCGGCAGCACAGACAATCACCTCATCGAGTTCACGGCTGAAATTCCAGAATTAGTTAAAACTTGATTCGCATATTAAAACGCAATCGGTCTGCCAAGTCATATCTTGGTGGAAAACACTCGAAAACCCGATTTTAGCGGTTGGCTCGTAGGTTTACCATTGTGTTTGCCTGCTGCATAATTTCCCTTTCCACCGCCGATAGACGATTGCGATTATCATGCTTTCTGATTAGTTGTTAAACCGAACGCTTCTTAAGTCATTTCCGGTTGAATTTGGTTTCTTATATAATATCTTTTAATTTCTATATAATCTAATTAATTTATAACTGTAATATAATAAATATTATTAATACAATCTAATTAATTTCTATATATTCTAACCTCTATATAATCTAATATTTCTACATAATCTAATATAATATATATTAATTTCTTATATTATATCTTCTTATATCTTCATAATCCTCCAAAATACCGGAAATGACTTAAGATGCATTTGTTTTTAGAAATAATCAGAAAGCGTAAAAATTCCAATCGTCGATCGGCGGTGGAGACGGAAATTATGCTTGCCTGCTCCCAGTCCTCCATGTTTTCATAGCTTTGGGTGCAGGAAAACACAATGGTAAACCTACGAGTTAACCGCTAAAATCAGGCTTTAAGGTGTTTTCCACCAAGATATGACTTGGCAGACCGATTGCGTTTTAATATGCGCATTGAGTTTTAACTAATTCTGCAATTTCAGCCATGAACTCGATGAGGTGATTGTCTGTGCTGCCGCCTCCCGGTTTATGTGTCTAAGATGACATTATAAATGTTTGCCTTAAATATTTCGGATGGTTACCTGACAATACTTCTTGGCTCATCGTGATAATATTCACCACATCGACGTTTCACTATAGATATTCTCTTTTCCGATAGAAAACTCTCAATTTCAGTGGAGTAACTCATTTTCTATTAGTTGCATCTGAAGATGTTTCACAAATAAGAAGCATTTTTCCGAACCATATCAAAATTATTTCTTATGTGTAGCAGAATGGATTTTAGAGTTTGGATTTTATTAGCAGGAGTCATATTCGTCGATAGCCACATTCACATGATTCAATGACGTCACAGACCTGCCCAGATTCTGCTGCCCTATGCGAAAATTAACCAGTCTGTTCTTTGATTTAACCTGATTACCTCAAGAGCTCACGTAGGGCAATGGAGGTGGAGCGCGACCTACGTTATACACGGCCGGTGCATGACGTTTAAAACGTCACATGAAGTGGATCATTTTTACACGACGATTGGTGCAAAGCGGCGAGCGCACCATTTTGCACCAATCACTGTGTAAAAATGATTCACTCCATGTGACGTTTTAAACGTCATGCACCGGCCGTGTATAACGTTGGTGGCGGGTAGAGGGGTGAATGATTCAATTCGCCCTCTGGTCGACAGGAAACAATTTGCTCACCGTGACACAATTCAAATATTTCTTTTCTCCCACTCCACATTTGGGATTTTTACAATGCTTGTCCAACTTCTGCTTGGACCTCCCACACTCCAAACATACTTCCTTATTCTTGCACAACTTGCTTATGTGGCATAATTCCCACATCTATGTCTCTGACTACAGTTGCAAAGAACGGGTTTATTTCCAATGGACCCGGTTTATTCCCAATAAAGCCGGTTTATTTCCAAGTTTATTCTAGTCTTTGCAACTATATCTATGACACTGAGTCGGTCGGAGGTGCTCAGCCAGTTTAGCTCTTGTCCAGCCGATTACCAGCTTTCATAGATTCGTCAGGACATGGAAGGCTCCTGGAGTTACTTCCAGAACCCAGTTGGTCAAGTCTTGTCCCTTAATAGGAAACTTGATCTTAACCGACCCTGCCTCAGCACCTTACTGCTTTATTGCAGTTTCGACTACGTCTGTCCCATCGACGTCGTTAGGTATGTGGTATCGCGAGCAACGATATACACGGCCAGTTCATAACGTTTAAAAGTCACACAGAGTGGATCATCTTTACACTTCGATTGGTACAAAGCAGTGCACCCATCATTTTGTGCCAATCGCCATTTAAAGATGATCCACTCCGTGTAACGTTTTAAAAGTCATGAGCCGGCCGTGTATTTCGTTGGTCGCGGTCGTATGCGATGATACGAGGACTTCGAAGCCTGGGAACAGTGCATTTGACAGTATCCTTCAGGCACCTTCTAGGTCAAGTTGTTTATTTAAGTTCTAGTGACTGCTAGATACAGAGCTTGCTGTACAAACAGAAAGCTCTTCCATAAGTGTCACCTTCGTATCTTTTTCATTTTTGTTTGGCTCCCCTTCAACATGACCTTCATTTTATTCACTATGTATCGTGCTGATACTCGTTTGTCCTACTTCCCATCCTCATCGACGGTGGGGATACCCATGTCGGACAACGTTGACTTATTAAAGTCAGTGGCACCCTCATCTGATTGTGTCATCGTGAATTCAATTCCTTTATGTGGATAGTTCTAACCAACTAAAATAACTGATACCCAATTAATTCCGGCTTTTCGAAAACCGGGCAAGCTTAGCCCCAATATGTTCTGTCTCCTGGAGACCGTTTAGGGACAGCCGTGTGCGCCGGGTCAAGGCGTTGCTCCGGTTCTATCCTATGCTCCCACAAGTCAAAAATCTAATAAAATCGTCCGAATTCTGAAAAAAAAAAAAAAAAAAAAAAAAAAAAAACTCTGTCTAGCCCTCTACATCTATACAGCTCTTAATAAATTTCGCTTTTTAAATCAAAAGTACTGACAACTAGCGTTACGTACCAATAGTACGCCGGAATGTGTTTGCACCCGGTTCCTATTTATAAACCAGATCTGTCAGTCCGGCCTAAATCTAATGAAAGAAAATTAGCCTGGGACTGCCTTGGGCCTGTCTGTGCATGCGAGCTTTTTGAAAAAGTGATTGTGTTGCGAGGAAAGGGTGGATATTAATTGATTTATTTAAATACAATACGCTATAAGCGACTCCCTGCCCTACTCGTTGCAAGTTAAACAAACGGCCCTGCACCCTGCCCGGCAGGTAGGTGCCTATCTAAAGTTACGCATCACGAAGCGATTTTTTGTATTTTTTAATAAGATTTTGTTATTTAATTTTTTATGAGAATTGTAGCGTTTTGCGGTAATTTTTAGACTTTTTTTCTCAAATGGGAAGAACTCACCTATACGTTTTGCCGTCGTGATTCAATTTAAGTTTTGAGAATGCCAAATCGGTTCTTACAGCATCTGAAACAACGATGGTGAACATTTTAACGTATGGCGATATTAAAATTTATAATTCAAGGTTGGCTTGATTCGATACAGGAGCAAGATACAATGTATTAAGTCCAATGATACAATGTATTAAGTCCAATGATACAATTTATTAAGCCAATACAATGTAATTAATGTACGATACAATTGTTAAGCCAATACAATGTAATTAATGTACGATATAATGTATTAAGCCCGCACGGGTGTACACAGCCGAGGGCAGTGAAGCCCCAAGTCCATGCCCGTTTAGGAGAAACCGATCAGAGAGCCTTCATTAGTAAGTGAGAATTAAAAAAATATTTAAAAATCGATCATATGTTCGAATCTACTTAACGACCTTTGTACAATTGGTGTCTTTTCTTGTCGGATTTTTTTTTTCCACAAAAATTTGGCGCCGTTTCGCTGGCTAAACACTCATTCCGTGCTTTGCACACTAAGCTAATTACATATGAATTCATCCAGGTAAATGTATAAATAAGTGTGGACTGGTTTTTTTTTACAATTCAATAATAAGTAAATGGTGACCTTGTGATTCCGTCTTAGTTTTCTACTAATTCAACAATTAATAACGGACTTACAAAGTAAATTAAACGTGTAAACGCAATTGCTAGAAACCATAAAAATATTTCAGTTTTAGACACATGTTTCCGTTTTAGCCGGTAGATTTAAAGGGTACTATTTTGTCGAGACTATGAAATCTTTCAATAAAAAGTGAGATTTCGTTATAGACAAGTTCCGTTTACACAGTCTTTACTGCATGAATTAACGAACATAAATTATGATTTATATATAAATATTAAACAACAAAATCTGTGAAAAGAGAATAGCTAGGGATCAAAGAAAAGTATCGTTTTAGGGAAGTTTTCGTCTTAGCAGGTGTTCGTTCCGGCGGGACAATGAAAATGTTCCATTTACGGTACAATACTATGCCGACTGTATAAAACTATGTATCTCCCCCCCCCCCCTTCCCTACAAAAAAAGATTATCTGGATCTGCCCCAGAGTCTGGAGATAATGTTTATTTAATATCATCAGAGATCTGCTGAAAGGCAGCGTTTCAACAGCATAACATTATTATGTCCAAAATTAACAAATATATAATTAATGAATGTTACTGGTTCATGCATTTAAGCAGTTGAAATTAGATAAGTAAAATGGAAAAAATCACATGTGATTGGATTCTTTATTCCTGAAGATTACAGTTTAAAGGGATGATTCATCAATACAGGTTTTCAAATCGCCAATCTCAAAATCCTTTTGTTAGCCTGTGGAGAAATTGAATTAGATGGTGACTCATACCTAATTATCGAAATACGGTTTTCACCACCAAAAAGTAGATGTCTGATGCCTATATGTAGTGCGTTTTTTTAAAGCCTCCTTCAATTTTAAGTATATAAAAAAACTGAAATTTCTACATGCAGAAAAATTTCAAATTTTATCATCTTAAAAATACTTCATTTGAAGAAGGCAATTGCAAACATGAGATTTCGCTATAGAGTGTGTGTTTGGAGGGGAGGGGGGATGGTAAAGCAATAATTAATAAAAAATTAGTAAAATTAATAATGATGTTTACGTAGCCAATATGGTTAATCATTTATCTTTTTATCCTTAAATTGTAGTTATAAAATAAAAAACATTTAAAAATATTACATTTATTATATTTGAACATGGATTATTATTTAACAGTGTATTACTATTTATCTTAATAAAAAGTCACAAATTAACACAATCCTTTGAACCAAGGTCTGCGAATTAGTGGTTTTTTACTATAATTAATTATTTTTTAAAATAAAGTTTTTACGCAAATACTCATATTTTCATGTATCACAGCAAAAAGTTTAAAACTGTAACAGAAACGTATTTCCTTCATAAAACCCCTTAATATTTCAAAAGGTATAAAATATTTTTTTTTTTTTTTAAAAAGGGTACTGAGCCCCCTGCCCCATAATTTTGGTGCTTCGTAACATTCCTTTTTTGCAAAACAAATAGACATTACCTAACAGAAATGTGTTATTTCATTTTAAAGAAGTTCACAATGTTTAAAGTAAAGAAAAAGTAATATATTTTTATACTTGAATTCATTTCAAAGAGAAAAAAAGGCATCTTCCATGTTATTCGGGTACCCAAGATGAATAAATCTTATAATAAAACTAATTAACATAAATTCTATTCATTTACCATTTTATAAAATAAAAACAAATATATATGATAATACACTTAAAGGCTGTTAAGCACCTTTTAATAAACAGATCTACTCCTACTAGTTTCGTACACACAATCATTCTCCAGATGCAAAAATTATTTATTATTCTTTTCAAATTTTTGGGAAAATAGTTAATTTATAATTATTGATCTTGAGAATGTTGTTGATTATGTGTATGAAACTAGTATATCTGTTTATTAAACGGCATTTATAAGGTTTTTTAGTGTACTGTTATCACTTTTAGTATATATATATGTATATTTTAATGATACTAAGGGATTTTCTTATAAAATTATTTTTGAAAGATTTAATTTTAAGAAGAACAATTATAATAACACCCTCAACCCTGCCTAGAACCTTTTATAGGTTATTTACAGTGGTGATGCGTGTAGTCATCTTTAAATTTAGAAAAGTAAAGACAACATGGAGCATCTTAAATCTAAATGAGCATATTTAAAATATGTTGTTTAGTTTTTATCAACTTTTTTTTTTTCAAATTTCTCTATTTCTTAAAATGTCTAATGTTGTCATCTATCATTGTCCCATTATAAAATTTCCTTGTATCAGCCAGGAATGTATATAATATACAGTATGGAACCGTTTATCTGAAAACCCAGTTTGACATGTTCATTGTTTGAAGCATTACAACATGCATGGTATAACTTGATGCCAACATCTAGGAATTGAAATATATTCAGCTAGATATTATGCGTTTTGATTTTTATGCAGAGGAATTGCTATTTCCAATCGATTATGCAGAGGAATTGCTATTTCCAATTACCATAAACTGCTTCTTTCAAACTCCAATTAATTTTTTACCTTGATTGGATCTGATTCTTAATCCGAGTAATCTAATAATTAATTTCAAATCAGAAACAATGCCACAGTCACACATATTCTACAAATGTGGTCAAATGGATGTTGCTTTAATGTCCAACCAGTTAGTCAGAAAAACCAATTATCTGGAATACATCTGACACCAACCATTCAGGATAAGTGATTCTCTAATAATTAAAGTGTTTGATTTCAAAAATAATACTTTTACCAGCATTTGAATGTTTTGTTATAAAATGTCTACATTTTTCATATACATTCTAAATTAACCCATAAAAACATGAATTTGTTTTCCCAGCTATAAAACAGCAAATACAGAATTTATATTTTTTATTTTACCTTTAAAAATACATTTCAGTATTTCAATGTTACAAAATACACAGTAATATTTTATCAGTAAAATTGTACATTTTTTGTTCGGTTATGACTCTTCTGAAAAATTTTCTACAAGCAGAATCTGGAAAAAAAAAAAAAAAAGGATAACATAAATATGAATCTATTTTTGAAGTAACACATTAATATAATAACTTTTTTAGGCTTTTTAAGTAGCTAACAGATGAATGTTGTTAAGTGATACACTGGTGACCGTGACAATTATGTATTTTAACATGAAATACATAACACACATAAGGAACTGATTTTAAAACATTTACATAGTTTTTTTTTTTATTTAATTTTTGCTTTTTAAATATCAAGTGAGTGAAAATGTATTCAAAACATGACTTTTTACATACAATGAAAATGAAAAGATAGTTGAACTTGAAGAAAATGGCACACATTTATTGAGAGATGACTCAAATTGTGACACGGGAAAAGTAACATCAGTCTTAGCACCTGAAAATACAGAGATATGGTTACAAAAGTAAAATATTGAAACAATGCAGAACTTTTATAAGATAAAAAATGACCAAATCTATATTGATAAAAGAGAGTTTTGCTGTGTGTGGACAAGAGCTAGCAAAATACAGCACACAGAGAAGTCTGAAGAACTGAACACACAGTTTTTTGTGTGGTATTTCATAGCTTTATTTTAACATAAATCAATCAAACCATTCAGTACAGTTAAAATTGAAAGACATATTAGAAAGATTGTACTCTTACATCTCAAATGCTGCAATCAATTTGAAACTATATAATATTGTTGTTAACCCTTTGAATTTTTTTAAAGGGTTATTTTCCCCTTATGGCAACGCCCCTCCAGAGTGCAATTTTTGTTGGTAGAGGTACCAACAAAACCAAATATATGCTCTTAAAGCTCAAATGTTCTTCTAATTGACACTGCAATTGGTTTTAAAAAATACGAATTTTAACCTTTTCAAAAATACCAGTGAATGCAATTCACTTCGCACCTCATGGAGATGATTTTTTTTCTACACTAACAGTAACTTAGACGTTCACATTTCGACACAATCTTTTTATAGCATTTCAGTAGACCTGATTTACATTAAATACAAAATTTTCAAATGTTTTGGATACAGTTATTAAAAAATCTCAGGTAAAAAAAAAAAAAAGCAGGGATTTAGCATGGCATTTCTCTGCTTCGACTCATGTTTTTATCATTACATAAGCATATTTTTTTATGAAATTTTAATGAGAGCTTCAATACAGTTATAGTTTATAACTGATTTAAATTTCAGAGAGTTTGGAAGATGAGAACTATTTTTTTTATTGTGATTTTAAACAGCCGATGCAAAAACAAACAACAAAAATTTAAAAAAAAGGGAGAAGAAAACATATTTCTTTTACAACTAGATAGCAATGTTTCACAAAATTTTTACATGGACTGTAAAACTGTTATATTTATAATCGATAAAAATTTCCAAGAGTTCAGACAAGAACTTTAAGAAAAAAACTATGAAAAGACCCCACATGAACAAACAAGAAAATGTCTTCTTACAAGCACTTTTATCACTAAATATCAATGTTTTTTCACAAATTTTTATTTAAAAATATATCTTCTTACAAAATCAGGTTAAAAATATAAAATCATACAAACCTGAGGTTTGTTTAAATTTATTATCATGGGCCCGGGTGGATCAGCTAGTAAATAATAAAAATAAATAATGACAGAAAAGATTAATTTTGAAAATGCATCGTTAATGTATGCAAATAAATTTTTACTGTAAAACAGACAGCGGCTTTCTTTAGTAAGTGAAAAAAAATTAAACAAGAAATATTGTCCTCAAATATGCTCAATGAAACAGAAAAGTACTGAAAATTTTCACAAGGTAGTATTCAGTAGTATGCCTGTCTCAAAGTGATGTCAGGAACGAACTAGAGCACATAATTTAATCAAAAAATTGGAGAAGAGATGCATAAAAAAAACAAAAAAAACTGTGATTGGTCTTTCAAGATGCATTTTTTTCATTGAAGGAATGCTCAAAAGAGGCATATTTTGTATTAAATGCATTGCTCGTTTAAAAAAGCAGGACCCACTTTTTGAAAAGTGTCTGGGTCCCAGGGACACAAGATTTCAAAAGCTTATTGACATTGCTGGCTCACTAAGAAATTCTTTAATAACATCAAACTTACGGCTGAGAAACCACATCTTAGCAATTTGAACTGAGATACTATCGCAATTCCTAATTGACTTAGGAAAAAAAACTATTCAACCAAAGGTAACTCAATGTTGAGTTGAAAAAACTTCATGTCATTGGTCAGAGGAATCACAAATTTAGTCCCTTGTATAAATTCAGTTCTTGCCTGGATTTTTTTTTTTTTTTTTGGTGTTTAAACGATGACTGAAAGTACCGTTTTATTAAATTATAAAAAAATATTGAAAATAAATATTTTATTAAATTTTTAAATTGTATTTTAACAAAATAGTCATGCAGTTTCATCAGATACCACATAACTGCTCTATGTTTAAACAGTAGAGATGGGAATGCTCGGAAAAACTCCGGAAATTTTGGAGAAAAAAACTATCTTTTTTACAACGAGGTTCATTATTTATGCCTACTATGAACACTGGATTCAAGACGCATGGTTTCAGCAGGATGGATCTCCTCAACATTCAACAAGAGACATCCTGAACTTGATCAAAAGTTACTATGACAATCATGTCATCGCAAGAGGCTACCCAAATCGCTTTGGCTATGAACATTTTGGCCCACCCCTATAGCCTGACTTATCGCCACTAGACTTCTTTTTATGGGTCTACAGAGATCAACCAAACACCATAGGAGAGCTGAAAACAGCAATAACAAGTGTGATAAGGTTGATTCCAACAGACCAACTTAAGCAGGTTATTGCAAATTTCAAACAGATTTTGTTTCATTGTCTCCTCAGATGGCCAACATTGTGAGAACCTCATCTTTTAATTTCCTTTATTCTCATGTGTAAATCCTGAAATAAGTAAGTAATATGTCCAAAATATACCTATATTTACATCTAAAATGATAAAATGCCAATATAATTATAGCGTCATATAACTCAGCAATACTCTTGGTCACCACAATCTTTAACAAGGAAAATCCATATTAAAAATTTTGTTAAAATATTCTAGAGTGACATCATTCAAAGAACAGACTGCAAAATTGGTGATTTTCCTGTGTTAAACTGAGTGTCTTCCTAAACATTTTTTTAGAAAAAAGACCTGATTTTACTCATAAATTAACTTTTCAGCGTACACACTAATTTTTTGTAAGAGTAGGCACATGTACTTTTTATGTATAACAGTTACGCTTTGACAAATACGTGATATTTAACAATAGTAAAACTAGTCGGATGTGGCAATCCCAAAACTTTCTTCTATCTCACACAGGTTTCGCATACACTAAAAAGAATCAGCACCAATTTATATCAAGGTCTAACTGAAACTCAAGTTTTATTAAATTCCGTGCAATATTTCTTGAGATATGACTATTGCTAAAATCGTGTAAATCCTGCAAAATGCTGCATAGCAGTGGCACCTGCAGGGCGATTTTTACCAAAAACTAATCAGCACCAATTTATATCAGGGACTAACTGAATCTAAAGTTTTATTAAATTCTGAGCATTAGTTCTTGAGATAGAGCTATTGCGGAAATCATGAAAAATGCTGCATAGCAGCGCCACCTGCTGGGAAATTTTTACCAAAAACTGATCAGCACCAATTTATATCAGGGACTAACTGAATCTAAAGTTTTATTAAATTCCGAGAATTAGTTCTTGAGATAGAGCGCCCACAAAATTTGTGTCGCATACAGACAGACTCACAGACAGGAATAGCCCAACATTCGGCATTCCTGTATTAAATTCCGAGAATTAGCTCTTGTGATAGAGCGCCCACAAAATTTGTGTCGCATACAGACAGACATTTTCTAGAAACAGTCAAATTGTGTTCAGGACCTTCTAAAATGTATAAATCCGTTGAAAACCGGAAGTCGAAAATTTTCATGAATCCAATACTTTCTTCTTGTAAAGATAGAAGAAAGTAAAAAGTGACAAATTAGAAGAAAATTACAGTAAAAATTTAATTTAAACTCCATGCAATATGCGAGTACCATACACTCCCTCAAAACTACATCATTTGGGACTAGAGATTATGTAGATTTTTGGTCACTGTTTTGGTTATATTTTTAAAACAGTAATTTGAATGTATATAATGCACTTAAAATTATAACATATGCTTATAATAAAGTAAAATGTTAAAATAATAAAAATTAAGAAAATTTAAGAAATGGTTTAAATATTAAAAGTACATAATTAATAATGCATAATTTAATAATGATGAGATGAAACTTTTCTAATTATTTATTCGATGAGATTCGTCTCATAAAAGGTACACTAATAATTTACATAAAAATCTTAAAATAATGAAGTTTTATTTTATGTTTAGCCAGACTAACTAAAATAGCTTGATTAATATACAAATGTATTTGGTAAAAAGATCATAATCCCAACTGATATCAGCGCTATCGCGAATTTTGTCAGAATTAAATTTATACTTCCTTCATGAGAAAACATGAGTTGTCATATTAACCAGAATAACATTAAAATGTGTACAGAATGATATAAAAATAAAACAAATCTTGAATTTTTCCCCCACATTTTAACTAAGTTTCAATGTTTACTTCTGCAACAATGTGCAAATTTTAAGCATTTGTGGATGATTTTAAAGTTGTGGATTTGAAGGAATCTACTGTATATAGTGTAAGAAATATCACAATTGTTGTAAAATTTACAATGGTACAGTTACTAAAAAATTTACGTCAAGCATACTTTTATTTAGTGTTTAAAATCAATGAAAGAAATAAATGTAACACGAATGCATGAATAGAACACATATTTACAGTCTACTTGGGCCAGATATAAGAGAGAGCAAGAGGGCCTTATGAGCTATGCAACAATATTTAATTAATAACAAACACATACTTTTGGTAAAGCTTTCTCCCTGCTAGATGAGTTGCTGAACAGAGTTTTCTCAATTTTACTCGCTAGCATAGATTTCTCCAATAGTCGAAAAAATATTGCTTGTGTATATGATTCAAATAGACCCATACACAACATGCAATATTTATTCAACTTGCCACAATGGCATATAGAGGCAGTTCCCATCAGAACACAGCAGTATCAGCTGTGCTAATACAGTTCCTGGCAATGTCACATGCTGGCGCACAAAATTAGTGGTGTGGAGAGTGCTCCCATTTGGAAGGAAAGACTGGTGCCCACACAGTGTCTCGTCAAATGGAAGCTGCACACTTCGGCGAACCCAATGCCTCCAGGACTTGGTCTGATGCCTACATCCTTCAAGGGGCATAAAAATTAACAACAAAACTGGATCTAAAAAATTCATTAAAAAAAAGTTTAAAATAGAAATAGATTATAAAATGTTCATTTAATAACAATACACAAATATACTACACATGAAGTAGATGATCATTTCAGGATCTCTCTATAAAATATTGTTCATTGAATTAAAAATATATTTGCACACTTTTCATATTTATTTCAAAACAATCTTTTGTGTTTTTTTAATACTGAGTAAATAATTATAAAATTGTTTTCTTATCTATTACTAAAATAAAACTATACTTAATTATCTTTAAGAATAAATAAATTAGAGTGGATCTGTTTTTCCCATTGGGAAGTTTACACCACTGATGATTGTTGGACTTGCATAACTAAAAAAAAAAAAGCTACATAAATTAAGCTACTGTTCGGTTGATATTGAATATTTAAAATTCACATCATGAAGGAGTTTTGATGATGTAAACATATACTAGAACTTTTTTAATTAATATATTGTTTAGATGGATAGAAAATAAAGATCCTGGGCTGAAAAGTAATGTAATATACACACACAGTGTATCACAACCCATAGGTTAAGTGAGAAATAATTATCTTCTTCAATCAAAATAGACCTTACAAATTATCACACAAACTATAAAAGCAAGTTGGAAATTGTACGTCAAACTTGACAAATGAGATGCGTTCGTACTATAACTAGTTACATAAATATTCAGATCTTTTCTGATTTTTAATTCTGTGAAATGAATTATATCGTCTGCAGATTAATTTCTGTAATAAAATAAGTATCTTGGTCGCTTAGACGATTAAACCTCGGAAGCTCCTATAACAAGAAAGCACCGATTTAAAAAAAAAAAAAATTCAAATTTCTTAATATTATTATTAATATTTCCTAAAGTTATGATTCGATTTTAATAAAATTTGAAATGTCTCGACAAAATTCTGCAAAGATAATATATTTTAAATTGCAACCCATTCGGTTGGGTAGTTTTTGCGCTGTTATATGCGGACGGACGGACAGACCAAGCGACGACAATAGGTGCTACGTATTTATATAATTACGAACGCACCTAAAAATAATGTGCCAGATCTACATTTGGCACACTGACTAGAATATCAGGAGTAAAATAATGTGATAAATGGTGAAAATTTGATTGCTTTAACTGCTTGCTATAAAAACAAGCTATCACTGGCATTCAAAACAGAGGCATTTAGTTATTAATTTATATTAGGTTGAATAATTCAAAAGGAATTAATACAAATGGTAATTTTATTCACTTTTAGCAGTTTCATGGGCCAGTCATTTCTTCAAAATATTTACTGCTGCACTGTTATGCTAGCCATTTTGAAATTTCTTGATGTAGTTTGATTATGATAGTAAGAAAGTTTGGATTATTCAAATAAGAGGTGAGTTTTAGTTCAACATATTCCATGCAACAATTATTCTGAATAAATTTTCTACATTTTTCTTCAAAATAATGTAAAAATTGTATACTTTTTTGAAAAACAAGACCAAATAGGATAAAAGAATTAGGCAGCTAGGCTTAACAAAAAAAAAAAAAAAAAAAACTATGGTAGATGTGTCAGTAAGACACCCTAAGGGAATTTATTTTACATTCCAGTTTTATTTATATTAATCTATCAACAATATTTAACCATTCTTTTACACATCCCAATGTCAATAGAAAATTAATTGTGAATAACAAAAATAAAACAAAACACCCAAAATTCCAGTAATGGGCACCACCAAAAAAAAAAAATACAGGGTAATTGTTTTTATGATTGTATTTAGAACCAGAGTTTAATGAGAGTACACCAATGAAACAAAATTAAATAGTCATTTTTAAATAAATTTAATAATTAGTATCCATAAAATATTTAATGAGAATAATTCATTGTTTAAACTAATTTTGTCATTATTACAAGATCTATACTTTAACTAATTTAAATAGAAGATTTTAAATTACTAAATTTTTTAAGTATTAAACTTTATCAAAGTATTGCAACAATGGGAGGGGGGGCTGTTAAAGAAGTTAATAAATTTTGCAAAAAAATTGTCTGAGAACTAGTGAATGGAATCTTATTTCCCATTATTCTTAACAGTTAAACTTCATCAAACTACTTGGTATAATACCTGTAGTAATTAGCATTTCAAATATGAAATAAATGAAACTGTGGGTTGAATGTTTTAAATACTAGTAAATAAAATGATTAAAATAAAACTGCAGACTTGACATTTGAGGCCCCTGATCTGCAGATTAACTAGTTTTATTACTGTTGTAAATTTAATTAATATTATAGTTGTTGAAATAGTTTCTCTTGTACACTAAGTATAGAACAAAAAATTTACTTACTCTTTCTATTTCGATAACTATTTGATCTGACATGAACCTACATTTTGAATATTTAAATGGGTCATTCCATGGTAACCTGTGCTACATTTAGAGTAATTAACTTCAGTAATTTTAATAATATAACACCAGAAAGTATTCAAAATGTAAAGTTGAAGTGATTTTTTAATTAAACCATTTCAAACCGAAATTTGGATGAAAATTACCCAAATTTAGTGTTATTTCTTGAACAGCGGCAATTAAACTTATTATGATAACTTACGTTCTTTTTTCAGTAACGTAAGTTACCACAGTAAATACAATTTTCAGAGTTCAAGAAATAGCACTAAATTTAAGTAATTTTCATTTGGATAGGTTTAATTGACAAATTACATCAACTTTACATTATGAATATTTTTTGGTGTTATATTACTAAAATTACTAAAGTCAATTATTCTAAATATAACGCCAGTTACCATGGAATGACCCAAATAATAGATGAAAATCATTTTGTTTTAATAAATTCTACAAAATATTTCACTTGCTGAGACTAAGTACTCAATACACCACAATTTAACATGTAACAGATCTGTGAAATTAATAAAAAAGAGTAAGCAATTCAGAAAATATAAAGGCCGATAAGATATGCTTTACATTCATTTGTGTTGGTATAATCATCATTCATGTAAAACAGCATACAATTTCTAGGAATTTACTTTACAAATAACCTTTCTTTGACAAAATTACAAGAAACAAGACAAACTTATTGCAAATTTAGAAACCTTTCTCTTCATATAGATTTGTTTTCTGTGGCAATTTCTCAAACCTCAAACAGATAAATTTATCTGCTGTCACTTTGAAACAATTGATAATACTCATGAGTCATAAATAATAATTAAAAAAATATATGTAAAAATAAAGCACAGTGGTCGTAAACGATAATTATGATTATAATATACTATGCAAGCTTTGATTCTCGCCAACCAAACTCAAAATACTGCCAAGTTAGTGACCTACGTCATCTAAAGTAACTGGGAGAAAAAAAAATCACCATTTTAATTTTCTTCACATGCACTACTATATTAGCATAGCTAATGAAGCAAACAACAACAGAACATGTATCAAGGGTGGGGAATTGCAATTTTTTTACTCGCCACTGGTGAGTGAATTTTCTGACAGGGCGAATAAATTTTTAGAGAGTTTTAAAAACTGCAGGCTATAAAAAGGTATGCCGCCAAAAGCTTTTTTTATTTCATTTGTATACTTGTTAGCTGAATTTTGCATTTCTCCACATTATCACAATATAAACATGGTGATATGTTCTATCCTAAACTTTCCTCTGTTGTACGTATTTCTTAATTTTATAGAAAATAATAATGAAAATGCATTGTAGCAATGGTAATCATATATTTTTGCAATCGCGTAAATTTTGCTATAGCAATTTTCAATTGCATGTTGCAGCCTGCTAAAATAAATCCTTGGCTGGTAAGATTTTATGAAAATTCTTCAACCTTGAACATGCATAGACGCTAAAACAGAAAAACTGAGCAATTAGCATGGCAAAATACAATTTAAAAATTCATTTGCATTTTTGTAGAACAATTGCTTTTTATCCCCTTATTTGAATTCCCTCCCTCTTGATATTTTAATCCGAAATACATGGTAAAATTAAGAACAGAATAAGGCACATTCTAGAACCAAACATTTTGTTATTTTATTTAACAGGGTCGAATTCGGTTCAAAACGCCGACTTTGAAAGTACTTTCTGAATGATTTCCCACCTTTACCAAAAAATTTAAAAACGTGTTTCAATTACACAAGTTTCTGAATATGAAACGTACATTATTAGTAAAACTTAGCAAACAATAACACGTGCAAGACAGAAATGTCTTTTTAGCAACACTAACACAGATTAAAAGAATTGGTAACAAATATACAATTTATCAGATAAATATGTATACATATATATTTGAAATCTACGTGATGATAATAATAATAAAAATAAGATAAATAATTAAAGACAGCTGAAGGTATACTGAGATAATTAACAAAAAATAGCACGTGTAGGCAGGATAAAGAAATATCAAAATACAGAAAAAATATGCTAATCATTGTTACCTGAAACTAAAGAGAATATTGAGAAATTGATTAAATTACATAAGCATATGCAATAATAAAAATTAAATAAAAAACTAGTAAGCGAACGAGGAATCAGTACAGCAAAAGCATAAAGCAACAACTAGCGATTCGATTATATTATTTACGATTACGCCAACGACGCGCCGTTTTGCTTATTCGCTAGCCAAGACAAAAATATCGCCAAGTTAGTTACCTGATGATATCACGTGGGTAACTAACCTCTGGTCTAACCCAGGGTCACGCTTCGCAGTTTTCTGTAAAACTTGAAATATTCTGGCTGGAACGATTCCCTAAAAGGAGCGATGTTGTGTTGCCCATTTCTACAAAGAATATAGATACGGAGAAAATATTCTTTGGTCAAGTCTCGTCAAGTCCAACGTTTCGCTGTAAATGTAGTTAACTCGAATAAAGTGCGCCAAAATAATGATACTATCAGTCCCTCCTTTACTACATCAAGTTGCCATAATCTAACGAACCAATGAAACCACACTATCCTATTCTGTGGTATAACCAAAGAGTATAACCTACTAGTCAAGTCCAACAATAAAGTTGGTATGCTTCATGGAATCCATGGTACGCTTATGAAGTTTTGTGCGCGTGTATGTGTATTAAGGAAATCTATTATTAGCTGGTCTTTAACAATAGATTAATTATTAAATCAAATAACGTGAAGGTAAGTTATTATTATTTTGTATTAAACTCTCCTTTATACTACCTTTTGCTCGTATTGTGCTAGTTTTTTTTCTGATTTATATGAAAGCATGCACGTGGTGAATTTCCTACTAATTGCATGATATACATCCATGGGTGAATAACATCCCGACTTGCGTAATACACGGTCGCTTCATGACTTTTATGACGTCATAGTGACTAGATCATCTTTACACGGCGAGATGAAACGCGACCTATGTAAACTAGAGTTGGGCAGTGTCGAAAATACATGTATTTGAAATACATTTGTATATTAAACAGATAAAACCGATGTATTTTGAAATTATTTTTCTATGTATTTTGTATTTTCAAAATACATTTCTCGATTTTTCAAACTGTTCGTATCAGACTTTGAGTATTTAAACCACAACTTGTGTTTAAACTGCAAATTAATGATTCACAACAGGATAATGCATGCTTTTCTGTTTTATCTAGTCTTTAAATTCATTTCTAGAAGTTAATATATATATATATATTTAGAGTTTAATCTAGGAAAAAGAGATTTGTAGCTTTTTGGCTAATTGTAGCCAATAACTGTTAGCCAAATAAACATAGCTTTAGCCAAGAAAAAAAAAACTTTTATTTATACAAAATTTTTATATAAATGAGTATTACTTTTAATTATACAATATACAAACAGTACACCACTCTGTAAGATTGACCCTCTGGAGATTTGGCCATACATCACACATCAAATGCTTTTTTAAATGGAAATTCTTTTCGAACTTCCCCTTCCAAATTAATCATAATTAAGTTACTTACATTTTTGATTGTTAGTCTATTTCTCAAGTCAGTTTTTGTTAAATTCACGAGCAGGGCTTTACAAATCTGGATAAAATCTGGTAGCCAGCAAAAAATTCTAGTCGCCAGAAATAATATTAGCCTCAGTCTCGTCACCAATCTTCAAAAAGCACAAAAGCTTTTTATGAATTAATTGAGAAAAAATAATAACAAGCATAGTTTAGAATTATTAATTACTTAGTTTAGAATAGTACATAATTTAGAAAGATAATATAAACAAAGTTTTCTAACGAAACTTAGCAAAATTATGCATCTCTTAAGAAACAAATAAATACTGTATAGGTTGAATAAATCGGCATGTTCAGGAAATGCTGCTTTCTGAATGCTTTAAATGTACAGATAGTTGAGTTCCACAAAATCTATAATCTGATGAGGGGGACATCGATGGAATAGTGAAACAGAAAAACATTTTTTTTGATTATTTTCCTGTCGAAGTCAGCCAAATGATCATGATTTTATTGTTTTAAAAATTGCAGATTAAATAATTTTGTCGCCAGCTGAAAAAACCTGGTCGCCAGTGGCGACCGCATTTGTCAAGCCCTGTTCACGAGATACAATCCCCTTTCACAATCTGCTGTAGACAACAGAATTGTTGCTATAAATTCATACAAAGTTACATTGGGAAACATGTCAGTAATGCCATTTTTATGGGAAAAAAAGGATACAATTAGCTAGTTTCATTTCTTTACCCCTTGTAGCCAGAACTTGCCTAAACAACTTCCATTCATAAACCGTTTTGGTTTCATTTCCTAAGTTGGGATCATCAACAAAAAAAATAAACAAACTCTTTTAATTTCCTCAATACGTCTAATGCAAATGATATCACACTATTTGTAAGATGCTTGCACAGAGAGGACGAGACAAATTTTGAAGTGAGTTGCCACGATAAAGGCGGTGTGAGGATTTTTTTTTTTTTTTTTTTTTTTTTACGCGGCAGCAGCAGGTTTAAAAATGCAGAACAACAAAATGGAAATTATATATTTTTTTGGCTGTCGCTATTTGGCTAATCAACTAAATGCTTTGGGGGCAAAAGGTGCTCTCGGTTAGCTTTTTGGCTATTTGGCTAGCGCTAGATTACACCCTATATATATATATATATATATATATATATATATATATATATATATTATATATATATATATATATATATATATATATATATATATTGTTTGATGAATAAATATGGCTTACCCGAAAGTGTTTTTTTGGAGTGGAAATATAACATTTTGAAGGAAATAAACAAGATTTACAATAAAAAAAGTGATGGAGTTACGGGTGAATTCTATAATGATTTAAGGTGTTCTATAAAGCAGCTTCGGAACAGCTTTATTATCACATACGTTGACAAAGCAAATACTAACTATGTAATAATATGTAAACAACTATATGGAGACATTCTACGTGGTAGTTATGATAATAAGGCGAATTATAAGCTCTTAAAATCAAGCAAACAAGTAGTTGGTAATAGGATCAAGGCTTTCTACAAGAAATTAAATTGGGTCTAGTGGGGTAAAATGGGTAGGGATTGATATTTTAGCATATAACAAATGTTACATTTAAGAGAGAGGTTTTATTTTTTTAATATATTTTCAGACATTAGTTGGGTGATTTCCCAGTATTTGTAGCCTGATGTGCTTAAAAAAAAATGTCATGAAATTGAGTAGTATTATATATCAAATTAAAGGTAATTTAATGTAGTTTATGAATATTTAATTACTTAAAAAAAATAATGAAAAAAAAATCTTTAAATTTCATAAAATATGAAAAAAATAGTGTCTCAAAGTTGCGGACATGACAAACAAAAAAAAACCTTTCTTGCCATTTAAAAGACGTAATATTTTATAATTATACATGATATATTAAATAATGCATTGTAATGGGAAAATTAGTGACTAAAAACACTGCATATTTACCTTTTATATTATTATAATGGAAGGTTTTATAAGAATATATTTGTGTTTCAATACAAAAATTTTCTAATTTTTATTGTATTATTGTTATTATATTGTTTATTTTCTTAAAAATGTTATTTCCTCTGCTTACTTACTATGTTATAACACTATGATTTAAAAAAAATTATCATTTTTGTTATTTAATATATATTTTTTTTAATTTAAATTGGTCATGTCCACAACGTTGCAGACATGACAACAAATATACTATGTTTTGCAAACTTCCAAGAAAAACTTCAACTTAATAGAAATAACATGTGCTGCAAACTAAATATTTTCCAAAATTATCTACCTGTTGCATCAACATAATCAAATTATGTTATTATAATGGCAACAGGTTGATTATTTTGGAAAATATTAAATCACACCTTATAAGATATTTTATAACTGTGATTTATTCATATTTATCAAACAAAACACAATTTCATTAGTTATTATGGCAACACTTAAACATGCTTTAAATTATGTTGTTATAAATGGCAACATTATGATAATTTTGCAAAATTATTTAGTGTGTGACACATGCTTATTTGCATATGTTTTTCCTGTCCATGTGTTTTTCTAGATGAAAGTTTTCTTAGAGGTATATTTAAAATATAGTACTTGTTTGAATGTTAATGAAATCTGATTACTTATTACTATAAGTAGTTAAAAAAAAAAAAATTTGTTATACATTTCCCCCCATAAATTCATCATGCCATTAACAAGTACAGAACGATCTCGCATTAGAAGACAGAAGTTGAAAGCAGATGCAGTGAAATATGAAGCTATAAAAGCTGAAGAAAGCAGGAAAAAGAAAGAATACAGACATTCTAAGGTTCTCACTGAAAAGCAAAAGGAGCACATAAGAACAAAAAATAAAGAGGCACAAAGAAAATGCAGGAAGAAAAAGGTAGAAGCAGAAAAATTGAATATGAGTTCCCCTGGCTACTCAAACAAACAATCTTTGGGAAAGGCTGTAAAGAAAATAAATAATGCCCTGCCAAAATCCCCAAACAAGAAACTTCATGTGTTGACAAATGTTATATCAAAAATGTCTCCTTTGAAAAGAAAGCAAATAATTGAAAGTTCATTTCAAAAGAAAAGACAACAAGAACAAATTTTAAAAGTAGATTCTAATAGTAGCCGCAGATTAAGGAGTGATAAATTGTCAGAAGAAACTGAAATGAAAGTAAAACAATTTTTTGTTAGAGATGATATTAGCCGTATGTGTCCAGGGAAAAAAGATGTAATATCCGTAAAAACACCTACAGGGAGAGAAATACACCAAAAACGTTACCTAGTGATGAGCATTGGAGAATCACACAAGCTGTTTTTAAGTGAAAATCCCGATTTAAACATTGGAATGACCAAGTTTCATGAACTTTGTCCCAAGTATGTTCTCCCATTTGGAAAAAAAGATCAGGAAGTCTGTATGTGTATATATCACGAAAACATCAATATGATTCTTTCAGGAATAGGAGCTCTCTGCCCTGATCTTCCGAAAAATCCAGAAATAATTGCTAAGGAAAGTGTTTGTGCTTTTGATGATGACCATATCAGCTGTATAGATAGAGCCTGTAGTGTGTGTGGTGTTGAAAAATATTTAGATGTCAAAATATCAGAGGATAATTTAGACTACACAGTCAAATATTATCAGTGGCAACAGAATGAGCTTGGTTTCACTGTTAAAAGAGAAATTGTTACCGACTTGGGTTGTGCTAAGGAAGAAATTGGATCTCAGTTACAAACATTTGCAAGGCATATTTACAATGCATCGAAACAACACTTTGAATTCAGATATTTAAAGGAAAATCTTCCAGATAATGAAGTCATAATGCATATCGATTTTGCAGAAAATTATGCAATAAAGCATGATCGGGAGATCATGAGTGCTCATTGGGCATCTGATAGTGTAACAGTATACACTTGTGTTGCCTATTTTAAGGAAGAAAATTCTTTAAATCATCAGTCTTATGCAATTATCTCTGATGACTTATCGCATAGTAAAGATTCAGTAAAAGTTTTCAATGAAGAAATTTTATCACAATTAAAACAAAGGATAAGCGCGATAACAAAAGTTCACTACTGGTCAGATGGTGCTGCCAGCCAGTTTAAAAACAGATTTATGTTTGCTAATTTAACGTATCATAAAGAGGAACTAAAAATAGAGGCTGACTGGTCATTCTTTGAAACAGCGCATGGAAAAGGTGCTGTTGATGGCATAGGGGGATCTGTAAAAAATAGAGTTTGGAGAGCAGTTCTGCAAGGAAAAGAGGTCGCTGTCGATGCTAAGTCTTTTTTTAATGTAGCTAGCAAAATTTCTGATGGTACGATCAAAATAGTTTTCATAAGCAAAGATACTGTTGAAAGAGAGACACTAAGGTTAAAAGAACGGTTTAGCATGTGCAAATCCATACCCAATACCAGATCACTCCATTTCATTCGCCCTACAACATCACTCTCAGTTGAATTTTCCTTAAATTCTCCATTTTCAAGTCCCCAAAACATGCATCAAGCCACAATATTTTCCAAAATAACATCAAAGCATGCTACTACATCACTTAATCTGGCTTCAACATCAACTTCTGAAAAGGTTTTTGAAGAAGGCCAATGGATAGCTGTACTTTTTGATGACCACTGGTGGCCTGGCCAAGTAATGTCAGTGAACAACAAAAACATGACACTTAAACATCATTTCAAGCCTGTAGCAGAAAATAAATTCAAATACTTGGAGAAGCCACAATTAGAAACAATTTCTGTTGATACCTACTTATCTACTTTGCCATGTGATCCATCACCTGATCATTCTGCACGTTTTTTTTCCTACGATTCAAAAATTGCATTAAAGATAAATAATATAATTAATAAATTGTAATATATTTGTATATGTGCCACTTATGTTTACTTTGAAAATACTTGAATATCTACTTTTTATTAAACCTAAGTTTACAATTAAAAATGTGTCAACAGTCTCAATTTATTTAATATTTAAACTATTTATGAAGAAAAATAATATATTAATGCTATATGCCTAAGAATGAGGTTATTGTAAACAGAAAACCAAATGGTAAACTTTCTGTCATGTCTGCAACGTCATGTCCGCAACACACAGATTATTTTTAATTGGGTAAGTTTCTACAAAATAATTTTTTTTTTTTTTTAATCTTTTGTTTTCCTGTACAAAAATATACACTGAAATCTTAGCATAAAAAAAGTTTTAATTTATTCCATAAAATTCAGAGAATTTTGAATACATTTAAACAGGGGTGGAAAATCTGCTCCAATTGCTCCGAACTGCTCCAATTTTGATTTCCTGCTACATTCTGCTCCAAAAATAGCAATTTTTTAAAATTCTGCTCCAATGTGCTCCAAAAATGGAAATTTCTTAATCTAAAAAATTAGAATTTAAAAAAAAAAAAACTTCATTAACTTTGTATAGGTTTGGCAACGCACTGCTATGATGCATGTAGCTAAGATATGCAGTATCATTTAAGTTTAAGAATTATCTCTAACTGAATAATGGATTATACTACATAATCATTGTCTTACATTTCAGTTTTTATAATATAACATATCTTAATCCAAAGAGGATGATTACTCCAAAACACAGCTGATGTACCATCTATCAAAAATAAGCATTATTGAAAAGATATCCAGCATTAAGACTGTTCTCAAACAAAATATTTTTACCCCCTCAACAATACAGAAATTTCTGACACATCCACAAACTATTTTTAGATGTAAAAGCATGAAATTGGTAAGGCATGACTACTGAAGTAATTTGAAATTGAATAGCAGTTTTTGATAAATGTCACATCTTATGCTATAAGTGATTTTTGAGGCATAAAGACCTTTACAGAACTGTAGCGTCCTAAAATTGAGTTAAAAATGCCCACTTTCACAACATTATAAAAAATAATCTTTGTTTTTATTGAAAAATAGAAAATGCTATTTGATTTCAATTCTAAAACATAAGTTTGTTCTACTACAAAACCATTAAATTCTGATACAGAACTGCAATTTATTCTGATACAAAACAATTTTTTTATTTTCTACTCCTGTATTATGAGACTCCAAATCAGAAGATTTGTTATTATTATAAAGTGTGCTTTAGCCAATTAGCCAAAAGATTGGTTGATGTCGTTCTTTAGCAGTGGACTGGTCACGAAGATTGTAAAAAACAAATTGCATGAAATCAACAATAATACTGTTGATATAGAAGCATGCACTCTTCAAAAAGTCCACAATGCATTTGGCCACGGTTTTAAAATGTGTCTTATTGACTTATACTACTTTTTTAAAAGAAAACCACTGTGCAGTCTAGTGATTCCTCACAGTTACAGGTATCACTTGGGTTCTTTAAATTTACTATCAAATGTTTGTCATTTGCCAAAAATATACAATAACTATTGTAAGTAAACATATTTAACTTGTTACATTCTGTTTTTAATTTAAATCCTTTCTTAAATCTTTTTTAAATCTTTTCCTAAATGTTAGATAAGTCGAATTATTTTTTAATTTCTAAAAAGGGTGTAAAATATTTGTTGTCAGAATATGGTATATTTATTATGTATTATTGGAATGTGGAAAGTCAATTTATCTGTTATAGTCATATTACTACAAATTTTGAAACTCTCTAAGTATATAATTTTTTTTCTTGTATTTTATACATTTATTGCATTTTATATTGTTGAAATTGTATATATGCACTATTTTAAAGAAAAGTTCATTAACAAAGCATATTTGCTTTTAATTTGGAGCTGCTACAAAATGTAATTAACCCACTCCAAAATTGTAATTGACGTGCTCCAAAACTGGCATTTACTGCTCCAAAACTGGCATTTACTGCTCCAAAATTGCAATTTGACCTGCTCCAAACCTGCTACAAAAACGGATTTTCGATTTTCCACCACTGATTTAAAACATATTCAAAAGTAAGGTTTCTCTGCGTCATGTCTGCAACACTCCATTTTAATTTTTTTTAATGAGTTTAAATTCATTTAAATTTTTAAATATGCTATGTTTTAAAGGTATAATTCATACTGATTTCATAAAAAATAAAACCATTCACTTAATTAATTTTTTTGTTTAGTTATGATTAATCGAAACTTGCAAATGTCATGTCCGCAACGTGCACAATACTGTGAAATCACCCAGTTGGCAACATTTCTATTCTTTCAAAAAGTTTCTGTGTTGTATATGGCAAGAGGATATACCCTTGTTTTCATCTGTGGAATGTGTATGTTTCAATTGTTATTGAAATTAAACAACATAGCAACGAACTGCCGTATCTTCTTTTAGTCCCTAAATTTCACAAAACTCCTCTGACCTTTAGAACTATTACATGTGGTTTCGGTTCATATTTGGTTACGGCAAATAAAAAGTTTCTACACATACTAAACAAAATATTTGCTAAAGTTTTAAAAGAAAAAGCTACATGTATAATTAAAAACAGTTTTGAATTAATTGACAATTGACAAGAAAATTGTGCAATATAACAGAATTTCATACTTATGACTTTGAAGATTTATACATTAGTATTAATTTAAATGATTTAAAGAGTAAAATTATAGATTTTTTTAAGGAGTTCAATACTACAAATATAAGCTCTGAACAGTTCACAACTCTTTTTAATTTTGTAGTTAAAGAAAATTATTTATATGATGGTAAACGGGTTTACAAACAGATTACAGGTATTCCTATGGGTGGGAGCTGCAGCTCCATCCTAGCTGATATTTATTTATATACACAGGCCCGGACTGGATCGTTTGGGGGCCCTCGGCTAGAGACTGAAAAGGGGCCCCTCACACAAGGGAATTTAGAGGGAATAGAATATTAGTATATTTAAGTTTTGAAAATTAGACTTACTTGCCTAAAAACCACATTTAGCTATTTTGTCACTTGGAAAGTGAGTAAATAATCATGAGTGAATAAGCAAGCTTTTTCTGATGTAGTTTACTTAACTTCACAATAAATATATTATTTTAATATGCCGTACCTAAACTAGTTCCATGCTAGAAGAAATAAGTACACTAATTAATTACGAGTGGATTATTACTTAATAATGAGATTGAGAAATATTTTTAGTTTTGGGCAACCAAATCACAGTGTTGAAGCCATAATAATCTAAATCCTACTGTAATACCTAAGCAAATATTAAAAAGCGACACAACGGTAATAAAAAAACCAATTATACACTGAAAATAGAGGCGTCTTAAATTCAGACACAGATGCATCTGAAAAAGCAATTTAGACGCTTAAGTGTCTGCATGTAAAATTTCAGACATCACAGATGTCTCAATTTAAGACACATAAGTGTCTTACTATGGTCAGGGTATATAAAAGAACTGAGAAACATGTCTGAATTAACTATATGTCTGAAATTCAGACATTTAGAAAATCAGACACTTAAATGCCTGAATTTGTTACAGGGCCGTAATCAGACGGGGCAGGGTGGGCTGAGCAGTGTTGAATTCAGGGGGTGGCTCGGAGGGGACATGCCCTCCCCCCGAATTATTTGAAATTTTATGCTTTTAATGGTCAAAAAATGCCGTACCTAAACTAGTTCCATGCTAGAAGAAATAAGTACACTAATTAATTACGAGTGGATTATTACTTAATAATGAGATTGAGAAATATTTTTAGTTTTGGGCAACCAAATCACAGTGTTGAAGCCATAATAATCTAAATCCTACTGTAATACCTAAGCAAATATTAAAAAGCGACACAACGGTAATAAAAAACCAATTATACACTGAAAATAGAGGCGTCTTAAATTCAGACACATATGCATCTGAAAAAGCAATTTAGACGCTTAAGTATCTGCATGTAAAATTTCAGACATCACAGATGTCTCAATTTAAGACACATAAGTGTCTTACTATGGTCAGGGTATAAAAGAACTGAGAAACATGTCTGAATTAACTATATGTCTGAAATTCAGACATTTAGAAAATCAGACACTTAAATGCCTGAATTTGTTACAGGGCCGTAATCAGACGGGGCAGGGTGGGCTGAGCAGTGTTGAATTCAGGGGGTGGCTCGGAGGGGACATGCCCTCCCCCCGAATTATTTGAAATTTTATGCTTTTAATGGTCAAAAAGTGTGATCCCCCCCCCGGAACTGTAAAATGCCCCTGGAGTTGCAGAAATCGCTCCCGGAGAAAATGTCTGAATTGAGTCTGAGTCCTCCTAGCAACTACTTGAGTCCCCTCTCGATTTCATAATCTTTCAATAGGAATAATATCATTTATTATATTTAAGAAGTTTAATATTTTATAATCAAAAGTTTTATGACAGTGGGGACTTGCTTTCTACTTCTGTCTATATTCATATATCTTTAAAATAGAAGGGGCAAAGACAAGCTGTAAATCAGCCCCATTTCAAAGCCCCCCCCCCCCCCCTTCGACTTTGCCCACTGGTCACTGATTTGATATAATGGTATATGCGCGGACTGTGATGGAATCGTGCACTGTATGAGGTGTATTCAAGTTCTAAGGCCTACGATTTATTTTCTCCAGACTGGAAAGAAATAGAAACACGTGCATTGTTTTAAAATTAGCGTGCGCTAGTTATCAATACGTCGCAGAGATGACAGCGCTGTACGACAGATGGAACTCTAGAAGCAGCGTCGAGCATCAGAACTGTTTTAGATACTTAAAATGGCTATGTTTTCTTTACTTGAACAGCGTGCAATCATTCGTTTTCAGAATTTGCGTGGTGTGACACCAATTGAAATTCATCGACAGTTGAAGGAGACATGTGGTGAAGGAGTTATGGATGTGTCGAAAGTGCGTTTGTGGGTGCGACAGTTTAATGAAGGCAGAACATTGTGTGACAACAAACCAAAACAACGAAGGCATGAATGGGACTTTCTTTTCGACGATTGTGACAATGGATGAGACGTGGATGTCATTTTTCAATCCAGAAACAAAGCGCCAGTCATCTCAATGGAAGTACACAAACTCACCGCCACCGAAAAAATTTCGGGTAAAGGCCAGTGCTGAAAAAATGATAGTGGCCATGTTATGGGACAGTGAGGGCGTAATCCTTACCCACTGCGTTCCAAAGGACACTACGGTGACAGGTGCATCCTACGAAAATGTTTTGAAGAACAATTTAATTCCTGCACTGCAACAAAAACGTCTAGGAAAGGCTGCACGTGTGCTGTTTCATCAAGACAACGCACCCGCACATCGGGCTAATGTTACGCAACACTTTCTTCGTGAAAACAACTTTGAAGTGATTTTTCATGCTCCCTACTCACCTGACCTGGCTCCTAGTGACTTTTGGCTGTTTCCAACAATGAAAGACACTCTCCGTGGCCGCACATACACCAGCCGTGCTGCTATTGCTTCAGCGATTTTCTAGTGGTCAAAACAGACTCCTAAAGAAGCCTTCGCCGCGGCCATGGAATCATGGCCTCGACGTTGTGAAAAATGTGTACGTCTGACGGCAGATTACGTCGAGAAGTAACACCAGTTTCATAGTTTTTGAATGAGTAGTTACTTAGAAAAAAAAATCGGAGGCCTTAGAACTTGAATACACCTCGTATGTGCCAGCAATATCAGATAATGTTTCCAAAATGTATATACAAAAGACATAATAGATGGCAGCACATACACAACGGGATATAAGGGAATGAACGAATAATTATTATGAAGTAATTAGAAGAATTATTATAAGGAGTAAGCTAAATTATGCTTTTTGTGTCAGGGCTCCATACGCAAACAATCTTTAGCATAAAAGTGATGTAAAATTTAACAATTAAGAATTATTAAATATTCAAAAATAGGTTTTTAACAATACTTCTAAAAATAAAGAAATTAAACCGTTTTTTTCTGTCAGGTGGCTCTACACTCCTGAATACTACATTTAATTTAAAATAAAAACACATAACTTTAAAAAATATATATAAATTAAAATTATCTTTTAAGAGGGGTTCACGTACAAAAATGCGTATTTAGTTCTTCTGTTACCGTATAAATCATTCTGAAGTCACGTGGGAGATTAAATTTGATATTTGTAATAATCATATTTAAATTTGAAAACTCAGTTGTATGGGGGGGGGGGGGGGGGGGAGATTTCCACCGGTCCACCGCTGAATTCAAAACAGCCTTGAACCATCCATTTGTGACAAATTTTTAACACATAAACATTAAAAAAAATATGTACAATTCATATATCTTCCCCCCGTATAAATAATAACGTTTTACAATCTTAGCCATCATTTCAAATTGACCATATCCCCCCAAAATATTCTTCAAAATTTCCAATTTTCTCAACAAGAAATGAATCAAACTATGTTCTAACTGTTTGTTAAAAAAAGAAAAATTCTCTAATAAATTATATTAATCAAATTACCTTCTAAATATTTATTAACAATAGAAAAACACTAGTAATAAATCAATAAAAATATCAACACGCATCAGACTTATTTTCGACATTACTTCCATTTAAAAGCACTCATTCACAAGTCTTGATAGCGTAATCGGTTAGTCTCTGAGCTCGTAACCAGAAGGTCCTAGAAGGCCCACATTTCAAGTGTCTGAAATTCAGTCGCAAACAACTGTCTGAAAAATTAAGACACATAAAAGTGTCTGTTTTTAAAACCATCCGTTTCAGTCCCTTAAGTGTTTGAATTTCAGACATTTCAATTTACAGTGTATCGAAAGAAAACAGCGTCCTCTTTAATTTTCATTTCATTGTGACAAATTGTACAATAGATTTTATAACAAAAAGAAAAATAGCTCTACAATACCTTGGTACAGATACAGCAAACTAAGAAAGATTATGTGATTGTGAACGGCTGTTTACTAATGTAACAGTTTTTTTGCTACTTCTGCTCTGGTCCTGGCTACTTCATCTATAATAACATCTTTATCCAAGTTATAAACTAAGTCTCTTTCTACATTCATAAAAGAAGATTGGACATAAGGTCTTGGCTTAAAGTAGATCTATGTCGATTCTATCTATTTTAAGTTTCAAAAACACCTTCACAGGTGATTTGTGTACAAGGTATGGTTAGTACAAGCTTGTAAGCTACATACAAGTTGGTAAACATTCCAGATTGTGAGAGTTCAAAAACAACAGAAATGGTGCATGATAAACACTGAAACCATTGTTTCTTGTCAGAGCAGTAACCATAAAGATTTTCATCTTCTTCAAATTCGGATTCTTCATCGTCTTATTCTGAGATTTTTTTAGTTCGAATTGGTTTCTCTTCTTTTCTTTCAATGTTAGTTTGTTCAGCCATTGTAAAACTTTCATACTGATCTGAAAACTGTTTCAGCTCTATCAATAGCTGACTTCTTTCAATTTTACCAAGTTTAGATATGCTACAAAGGACTTTCGTAGGAAAATTAACAATCATTACGATTTCATTAAATTTCTTTGTGTCTAACCAGGAACAATTTTCAAAAATTTCTTTGTTTGTACTTAATCTTTCTTAGGTACTTGTCCTGGCACAATCTAAAACACTGAAAAAGACCAATTTATAGTATGAGCAGTTGAGATTTCTGGAGCTTCGTCTGTTGAATTTGCACCAGGTATAGTATTTTTCTTTGAAGTTGTTTTCCTTGAAATCTAGTTCTACTTCTACATCAATACTGTTATCTTCTAATTTGCTATAAACTGTACTTGCATATTATTTTGTTTTTGAATATAGAGTCTTAAAGTGTTTATCACTTCTTTTATCCATTACTTGTTGAAGCAGCTACTCTGCCATGTTCCAGGCTGTCGAATATAGTCAATGGTTTTACTTTGTAAATATTTTGAAATAGGAGAAGTAAAAATAAACATATCTAGTTAAACAATCGACATAAATATGATTTCAAATTTAGACCATTCACGTATCAAATTACTTGCCATGAATTTAGATTTCCAGTCAAAACTTCCATTTGATATTTCTTTTAAAACGGTAATAAAATTGAATAGTTTCCCTGTATTTACACTTTCCCAGTTTTAAAAATCCCTCATCGATAATTGAAGAAAAAGCTTTATGTCTGATCCACCACTTTGTGTCTCCTATTTTTTGGGCCATTCCATTGTAACAGACTAACAGTCATAGAGGAGAAATGGCCTTACTTTATTTTAAAAAGTAATAATTATGTAATTCAAAGATGGCTACAACTAGCATATGATATTAGAAGATAAATATAGTTAATATGAATAAATTATTTAATGTAAATAATTATGGGTACTTTTCGGTTAGCCGGGCGCCAGTAAAATTTATATATCTATGTATACATATATATACATATATCTATACATACACACATTTATATATGCATGTATGTATATATACATATATATATATATATATACACATACATATATGTGTGTATGTATACATAGATATGTATATATAGATATATACATTTCACTGGCACCCGGCTAACCGAAAAGTACCTAATTATGAATAAAAAAATGGTATTGTAACAGACAAACAGGAATTACCATGCTTTTCAGATACCTTAATGTTTATCTATATTACTTATAAAATAACATATAATTTACTATAACAAAAATGTATTTTCATTCAGAGGATGTTCAAAAATAGTCTTTCACAAAATTTGACTGTTGCCGCAGTATAGTTATGAAAAATGTGTAATCTTTCCTGTAACAGACCAACATCAAATATGTAACAGACAAACAAGTAAACACATAAAGAGAAGCTATGCTGATTATAATGGGATTTATTCAATTGATAGTTGTAATAATGAATGAGATAGTATTATTCAGATGTTATACTACATGCTTAGGCAATTTCAAAAAAGCATTTGACATCTGGAGTTTAACTGTGGTTCATCTAAAAATCCAACACTTGAAGTAATGTCTACATGTGTAATATCTTCATTTTCCGGAAAAACAAACATATTGTTTCCACGTTTTTTGTAAATGTTACAACTGATGTAAAGTCATTTATTATGTTTGTCGTTTGGCCAATAAAATCTTTGGTCCGATACTTAAGATAATATATATTACCTATTTGATGTAAAAAGTAAAATACTAAAAATGGTAACATTGGCTTGGAATTGCCTTTTTGCAAACTGTACAGTTTTTCGTGTGCAATATGTTTACTTTTTATTTAGCTCTCCACTCCCATGCGGCCATTCTTTTGTAAGGCGAGCTTAAAAAAACAGCAGATTCTTCTACCAATCCAACTAAGTTTTCTGCTGGGAGCAACGTTACTGTTGAATCAGCTACTACCAATTTCAGTACGTTTCCCATACAAACAGTGAGTGTAAATAAGATCTTTTTCCTTTTTGAACTGAGCTTATAGACCGTTATAACAGCCGTTCATATTGTTAGCTCCATCGAATGAACAAGCAATAATATTTTATGTTGAAATGCCACACTTGTCTGATTCTGATTTTACAAGATCGTACAAAGTCAATCCACATGAATCCTCAACTACTGTTATTTCTAAAAGTCTTTCATATATCTTCCCTTGAAGACATTGCGGACAGAAATTGTCAATTGGTTCATAAGAGCTAAATCTTGAGTACTATCTACCATCCCACTATATTATACTATCATGAAGTTCTTTCAGAATAATATTCATACCAATTACTTTAAGTAGCTTGTTGATAAAGGTTTTGGACAATGTCAACAAAGAGCCTCGTCCAGTGAGTATTTTAGTTAACTTTCCTGTGGCTTTTCATTTGTTCATTATTTTCAGTCTGTACTCTTCGCTGTCTTCCATATTGGGAATTCAAGCGCTCGAATACGCCATCTGGTGGAAAAAAGATATAACTTCTCCCTTCAGGAAAATCCCTTGCAATCCCATTGCGTTACATGCATTTTTAATTTGTTCATAATGATTATTTTTATGCACAATTTCAGATTTCATGTGCTATTTGTGTTCTGTGTTTATATGTCAAAGTAAAAATTATCCGAATTTGAATATCTAACACTTTTAAACGCGTTTACAATAAATAATGGTTTCAATGGCACTTTAGCATTAGTTAAAGGGCCAATTTTCCTGTATCGACGGCTGCAATCAGCGCCTCTATAGGCCGTTTTAAGTCCCAATACTTTATGACATGATTTTGTAAAATCACATCATAATTTCCAAACAACATGACCAGTTCAAGAAAATTAACATGATTATCTGCAGAATCAAGTGTATAAGCCCCTTCAGCTTTATCTCCTAGGTACGCAATGTCTAGTTTTGCAATAAACAACACTATATCAATTAACCGTTGAACAACCAATCTTCAGTGTGTGCATCTCTCTTTCTCCCTTTTTGATTTCGTTACTCTCTTCCGTCTAATCAGCTTTACGATACTACGTCACCACCGTAACTCTACGTAGGCTACTATAAACAAAAACTACTATTACCTGCAAATTGCTTAAAATTGATAGTAAACTCGGAAGATTACTGGAAAATAGTCAAAGTACTATATGCATTTTTCAGGGGTCCCTACGGGGCCCCCTTGGGCCGGGGGCTAGTGATGGGCCGATTCGAGATCTTTTAAGAATCGATACCTCAGTTTTCGAAAACTTTTCAGAATCGAAATCAGAATCGATTCTTTGTATTCAAATGTAGTAGCACTAAGAACTACTCCAGACTTCATTCAAACTAATAAATGAGGGACGACATTTCGTCTGTTTCACTCTTCGAATGTTTATTCTACGTAAAGTAAGGTAAGATAATTTTAGGTAGATTTCGAAGAAATACTACCTATTACATTCTCCCCTAAGTTGGAATTTTTGAAAAAATTTTGTAGATCTACGCCGATTATGACTCCCAGAACCCAAAACCACCCCCAGTTGAAAACTTTATCTATCTATCTATCTATCTATCTATCTATGTCACTTTTTTATGGACACGATAACTCCCATAATTCTGCACAAATCTCTTCTAAACTAATACATAAAATCAAGGGGCATAAAATCTCGGTCAAGTTCGTTAATGGGCAAAATCGAACCAAGAGGGGGGGGGGGGGGAATGAGGGGGCATTTCGTGAAAACAGAAAAAACCCATAATTTCTTAATTATGATACGTATCGAATCCGTTTAAAGTTATTATTACTTCTAGGAAAAGGACCGAAAATTTATGTAGGACAGATTTTTGATATCATTATAAATGGCCCCAAGGGGTGGGGGGGGGGGGGGGGGGTAGAAGAAAAAAATTCATGACTTCGTCAATTCTGAAGATATTAAATCCGTTTAAATTTATTATAAATCCTCTTAATATTATCTAAAACTTTTATATTGACAAGTTTTTTATAAGACCAACCCTTATAGCAAAAAAAAAATAATAATAATAATAATAATAAAACAAAAACAATTCCTGCCGGCTCCGCCTGCAAACAAGTTAGGTTTCGAAATGGGCGTTTCCAAATGCCGCATCATGGCAAAAAGTTCATTTCTTTCACAATTCTTAACAAACAGGCGCCTCACGGTCTGTGCCTTCGATATCCACCTGTGCCTGTAGGCCGAGCCGTCAGGGATTTTTTTTATTTTGCTTTCCTGTTAATGCTCATGTGTTTCAACCTTATCTTAAAAAAAGGAATCAGGGTGGCAAAGCCCTTTGATGGAAAAAAAGAACTGCTTCAATTTCCTTCGTTTATATTTAGTATTTCTTAATTGATAAATTCTTGTATTGCTTTTTATGTTGATAAGTTTAAAAATTATCTTGCATGATAACTTTGACAAAACAAATCTTAGTTTAGATTATTTCCTGTTTATATTCTGCAATTTTAAAAGCAGACTAGACTGTGGGCCATTGCCACACGTGTTCCAAAATCTTGCCCGTCCCAATGTATAATTCTGCCGACGTCCATGTCTCTTAGTATTGCAAGTTATATCTTATTATTTTCTAAGATTTAGAAGGCGAAGAACCGGCCCTCCCCTGCATACGCCCGTAAAAGTAAGCAATTTTTCTTTAATTAGCAAAATCAAGATTTTTTTTTTTTTTTTTTTTTTAATGAATGTACAATTTTATTTTCCATTATGAGTAATTATTTTGATCGTAAAATTTTTAAAAATTTAATAAAAAAAGAATTATATTTACGTTTCTTAAATACAAATTCACAGAATGTTATTCATTATAATCGTTTTCTTAAATTAAAATCCATATGATCGATTTAACTAAAAGTATATATGTATATTAGTTGAATTGATTGTACGCTTAAAAAAATAAAACTAAATTTCAAAACTAAACGAGCGCTGATCATCCTGCTAACCGCAAAATTCCAGAGAAAAGTATCAAACAGCGCTGAGTAGTCTAGCATTCGCTGGCGCACCTTATGAAACCGTAGAAAACTCCAGCTATGAGAACTGAATACTGAACACAGTCAAAAACAGCAGTTTTCGTCGCCGATATAGATGCCAGGTGACTTGTATTCGAATACTCCTGTCTGAAATCGTGACCACTTGAGAACTTGACTGAAACGAGAACACAGACATTTTGTATTCGAATACTCCCATCACTATGAAAACCACAGTTTTTGTTTTCGTTACTGACATAAATGCCAGGTGGCTTGTATTCGAATACTTTTGTCCGAATCGAGATCACTTGAGAACTTGGCTGAATCGAGACCTCAGACATTTTGAATTCGACTACTCCCATCACTACCGGGGGCCCTCGGCAATCGCCGACCAGCCGACCTGGCCAGTCCGGGCCTGTATATACATATGAAAAAGAAGATACTGCAAATAAAAATGTAATATATTACAGATACATAGATGATGTTCTATTAGTCGGGATTAACAATTCCTTGAAAGGTTACAGCTTTAATCACTATCCAAATAGTTTAAGCCTGAAAATTGCGTCAAATAATTCAAAATGCGTCGATTTTCTGGATGTAACTTTAGATGTTTCTAATGGTGAACTGGTAACAAATATTTACGATAAGAGAAATTATTTTAATTTTGATACTATTAAAATGTTACATTTCAGTTCAAATGTGCATTTGAATTTTCAGAAATATTTTTATAAATGGTTTATGCCGTATTGAGAAATTGTGCTCTAATTATGCAAATATTGCTAGGAATATAGCTGATTTTTATTATATGGCATTATCACAAGGTTATCCGGTTCAGTTTTGGTACGACCTAACATACAAATTTATCAGAAATAAAGGTTATAGTGACGGACTGTTAGGAGTGTTCAATATGAGCGATGTTTTGTTGATGTGATAATTGTGGGAGTGTCGGTGTAGTGGGTTGTTTACCGTGATGTAAGTTGAGAACTTGATAGTGTAGTCTGGCTTTAGTTTGTCGGTGTAGAGGGTTGTTTGTCGTGATGTATGTTGAGAACTTGTTGGTGTAGTCTGGCTATAGTTTGTCGGTGTAGTGAGCTGTTTGCTGTGATGTAAGTTTAGAACTTGATGGTGTAGTCTAGCTATAGTTTGTCGGTGTAGTGGGATGTTTGCCATGCTGTAAGTTGAGAACTTGTTGGTGTAGTCTGGTTATAGTTTGCCATGCTGTAAGTTGAGAACTTGTTGGTGTAGTCTGGTTGTAGTTTGTCGGTGTAGTGGGTTGTTGGCTGTGATGTAAATTGAGAACTTGATGGAGTAGTCGGGTTTTAGTATTTCGGTGTAGTGGGATGTTTGCCGTGATGTAAGTTGAAAAATTGATGATGTAATCTAGTTATAGTTTGTCGGTGTAGTGGGTTGTTTACTGTGGTGTAAATCGAGAATTTGTTGGTGTAGTCTGGCTTTGGTTTGCTTCCTTTCGTTATGTCTGTTCTGTTTCATTTATTTTCAGTCTGTACTTGTCAGGTATGGGGGAGTGTTGCATGCGTAAAACTAGTTTAACCCAGCAGTGTATGTCTCAAGCCATGCCACCTGACACAAGTTGTTTTAGCTTTTCTTTGTTGTTTATTGGCCTTTTTCATTTTTTTCTGTAATTTGTTGTGTTCTTTTGTTATGAGTTTAAGTAGTTAGTTGTGTTTTCTGGTTCTGTGTAAATGTAGTTTGTTTAGTTTTGTTTTCCTAGTATTAAATTTATGTGGTTTATAGTTTTTGATTGGCTTTTGTGATAATGGTTCTGCAAGTGATTTTCCATTGGAGTTTATTATTATATAATATATATTTTTTTCAAATCTGGTACGATAAGGATTTCTAATCTGCCGAAGCATTTTTTCTGAATCATGTATTCATGGGTGCAAGTCTTCAGTCTCAGGACTCACTGATTTCAGTCCTGGAGAGGTATTTGATTAATAGTAAATTCTACTTTTATATACTTAATAATAGCAATTTTACTATCTAGAACTTTTAATCACTATCTTTTACTGCAAGATATCAATTTTTAGCCATAATGCAAGACATAGAAATCTTCTAGTCCATTTCCATTTGGTTATTCCGAATACTCAGAAAAGTTTTCAGTCTTGGCTTGGATAGACTTCTTGCACCCATGCATGTATTCTAATGCGAGCAAATTGTGTGTGTCTGTGGTTATATATATACATGTAAATTTTTCCTTAAAAACGGCTAAAATGATTTTGACGAAATTTTGTATCCTACCGTTGTGGGGCACCAGAAAACCATTAGGCAAGGTCACCAGGGGGTGCAGCAAAAAAAAAAAAAAAAAAAAAGGCTTATATTTTAAGGCTAATTTACATCCACCATCCCCGAGGATTTTTTTAATGCATTTGTATTATAACACAAGTAATTTAAGAAACAGAACAAATAAATTCTTAGAAAATTCTTGATTAAAATTTTTTGTCATGTTCAAAATTTTAAAGTAAACATTCAAATGTTCTAAAAATGCCTTGAATAGAGAGCAAATAATAATAACAACAAAGTAAAAAAATGGTGTTATCTTAATTTTTCTATATCTAACAGCTTTATAAAATGTTTCTTTACTAAATCTTATATGATTTCTTGCAATCTTGTTCGGTTCGGTATTTTCGCAAAAAAACTTTTTTAAATAGTCCTAATATAATAATAGGTTAGTATACTTGAATTTTGTATATTTGAATGATGAACAAAATTATTTAAATTTGGCTGAGGCTAAATGTATTCCTTGCTAAATTTTTAGCATCTCAAAGGCATAGTTAAATGAAACACAAAGAATATTCAATTGCTTAAAAATAAATAAATAAAAATGCTGTATGTATTGTATCATTAAAAATAAATTTTTATTTCATTTAGTTTCACATTTAATTTTCTTTAAATTCTGGGCTTTCTCCATTTCAATCTCTAAGCTTTTCTTCTTTTTCTTTCTGTTTTTCATGTATACTGCTGATAAGCTTTATGTGAATTCTTAATATTTAACAAGGAAGTGGAAATAGGTGGGTGATTCTCAAAAGGTGGGAGCAAAGCACAGATTTTATTTTTGATCTAATACCGGAGATGTTTCATTTTCTTTAAATTGCATTCTGTTTTTTAAAAAAGGTTCTTGGTGTTGTCAAAAACAAGAATACACATAAATTATTTTAAAACTTTATTATAAATATTATTATTTTTTAATATAATTACCTTTAAATAATCACTTTTGGACATGCATAACGTTAACTGACAAAACAAAAAAATCATTGTATGGTTTATTTATGAGTTTAAAGAAGAAAAAATACATAATTTTTAAAAAAGGACATATTGTTTATATTTTCATGCAATAAATGGCAGCAATGGGGGTTATTTTGTAGAATTAACAAGGAATAAATGTATTGATGTATATTTTGTCCAACTGTAACGATCTACACAACGACAACAATATTAATTTTGGAAAGTTGGATGAACATAAATATTGGTAAGTACTTTAATCATTATTTATTTGTCCTTAAAATTAATTTTTAAAAGTTTTTATAGTTTTGACATTTTAATAGTAGTAAATCTCTTGTTTATTGTTTACAAAATGGTGATGTCAAAAACATGTAACGATCGCCATTCCGATTTTTTCCGTGATTTAATTTATGTTTAATAAACCCCACTGTCCTAAAATATCAGAAATATAATAAAATATAGTCTTATTTCTAGAAATTAAGTGCTTTTTCGGCGAAATACGTCATATTAAGTTAATGGAAAAGCAAAAACTTTGTTAACCACAAGTCAACAATCATGTAACTATTAGGGATGAACCGGATATTGATTTTGCCGGATATCGGATTTCGGATATCCGAAGCTCTTTGCCTTCTGGATATCGGATATCCGGCACTAGATATGCTGCTTTTAGTTATGGTGTATGCTTAATTATTTCTTTATATAATGCCATCTCAAAACAAAAAATTACAAACATGTTTCACACATCATTAAAACATTTTAAATATATTGAAATATAATTTACAAAAACTATATCTCTTTAAATATATGTATATTAATAATGTTTCATAAAAAATGTAATTTAAACATTAAAATATTCTGTTTATTTGTACAATGCTGTCAGAAGTAAACAAATTTTAACCATAACACATTTATTAATATACCTATAATTGTAGAGTATTTTCTCAAATAAATACACTCTTTTAATTTAAGCATGAAATCTCTACTAATATGGTTGAAGAGTTATTTTCTTCAAATATAGGTTTAGTTGATGCTTTTTTTCTGTTTTAATTATTTAATAGTGTTTTACTTTAAGTCACATTTAGTTTTATTTTAAGGGTCTGGGTTTATTTTAAGGCTCTAAAAGTTGAATTACTTTTAGAGATTTATCAGTAAAAAGAAAATTACTTTTAATTTTAAATATTTATAATTAAGTTATATTTTCCCTTGTAGTTTTATACAGGTATGAAACAGAATTTCAAGTTATGCATTAAAATTCCTTTATTAAAAACTAGCTGACCCACCCGGCATTGTCCGGGCTCATGATAATAACCTTAAACAGAACTCAAGTTTGAATGATTTTTTTTAAAGAAGCTGTACCAAGGGCCCCAAGAAGGAGATTAATATTCAAAATTAGTTGTAGCTGAGATAGGAGAAGTTTTTTTGTCTTTCAAGGCACAAAAAAGTCAAGGGCTCCAGACCGGGAAGCAGGGTCCTAAGTAAGTGGAATGTAGAAATGAGGGAATAACTAAATAACCAAAAGGACCCCCCAAAATGAAGAAGATCGAATTAAAAAGGGGCACGTTATTAGCAATTTAGCGATAAAAACTTCAAGGGGCCTTGTACTTGGCCCCAGGGAGTTACGGTCATAACTGGAATGTAGAAATAACTAAATGGGGAATTGAACCCTAGAAATAAAGAAGATCCGATAAACAAGGGGCAACTTATTAACAATTTATGGCACAAAAACTTAAAGGGTGCCTGGGTCTTGTCTGGGAATTTTTTTTGTTGTTCATGTAGTCATAGTAGCTGGAAGTCCTAAGAAGTTGTTAGAAAAAGAAAAGCTGGAAATCATGTGTCAAACATGACAAAATAAAATTTTAGAGATATTCTTCGAAAATTGGGCCCTAGAAACCAATAAAATTATGAGGGGAGTGGGCCTAGAGAGAGGTGTCCAAGACTCACCTTTAAAGTTATCGTACATACTCGCGTATAAGCCGACTCCCAAATTCAAGATGAAAACCTGTTTAATTCAGGGTGGTTTTCTACGCCTTATTTCACCTCATTTATTTCTAAATAATTTAAGGCGTGAAGAAAACTACTGCAAAATATTGGTATTAAACCTGTTTTAATGTCGAATTTGGGGGTTGGCTTATACGCGACTATATACAGTATGCATTGAGAGGGTAACACAATTGGGGGGAGGGGTAAAAACGCATGGCAAGTTCAAGGGACCCCGGGTTCTAACTGGAATGTATAAATGGGGAATAACTAAATGAGAAAAAGCCCCAAAAACGAAGAAGATCGAATTCAAAGGAGGCAAGTTAGGGAACAAAAACTTCAACAGGACCCCCCCCCCCCATACCGGGCTCCAGCAGGCCAGGGTCTTAACTAGAATGTAGAAATGGGGGAATAAAAAAATAGAGATAGGACCCCAAAAACGAAAAAGATTGGATAAAAAGGAGGCAAGTTATTAACAATTAAAGGCACAAAAACGTAAAGGGACCCAGGTCACAAAAAATTAAGTCTGATCCTCAGGTGCATCAGGACCTGCCATAGACTATACTCACCCAAATTTTCAAACTCCTATGTGCGGTAGATTTTGGTAGCCGTCACACACACACAGAGCAAAACTTTCTTTTATTAGTAGATAATAAGTATAAAGTTTTTTTAACATACAGGTTAAAAAATAAAAATAGGTCTGTTTAATTGTTTAAACTAAAAGTAAGAAAGAAAATTAATTAAGTCATACTTTAATAAACGACTTCATATTTTATTTTACAATCTGACAGTAAGGAACAATTTTCTAAAAGATGTAAACGTAAATTCTTAAATTTATTATAAAGAGTTCAAATATCTATATTAGGAAAGCTGACTATTCTCTAAACTTTTGAGAGTTAGAACCTTTTACTCGTGGATGAGGAACTTACAATTATATTTCATATTTTGCATTATAAACAAAAGTCACTTTTATCAAGGATGTTTGAATACAATTTGCCATCATATCCTATGCATATTATTGATAGAGCTTATGTAATAGAGAACCGGATATCCGGCAGAGAAGTCGGATATCCGGTGATTGTGATTCGGATATTGAAAAATCAGCCGGATATCGGATATTTACCGGATATCCATTGCATCCCTAGTAACTATCGCCATTCCGATTTTTTCCATGATTTAATTTATGTTTAATAAGCTCCACTGTCCTAAAATATCAGAAATATAATAAAATATAGTCTTATTTCTTGTAATTACGTACTTTTTCTGCGAAATACGTCATATTAACTTATTGGAAAAGCAAAAACTTTGTTAACCACATGTCAACAATCATGTACGATCGAAACAAGATGGTGGCCGTCGCGATCGTTAGCCATTTTGGACATCTCTTTTAAGGGGATATAATAAATATTTAACATTTTTTATTATTATTTTGAATAAATGTAGTAAAAATTATGATTTATCGTATTTAAACAAGTTGAGAAAATATATCAAAATATTTTAAAATAAATATTTTTGTTTTCATTTCTGAATGTACTGTTGGAATTAACTTAGAAAAGAAACACCTGTGATTTGAGTATATGGCATAGTGTTTCAAATGCTAAAAGAGTAAAGACATTTTTGCATAATAAAAATCTATTGCAGATTAATTTTAATATTGAATTGTAATTTGAAAGCAATGTCAAGTCATTCACTAAAAGTTAAATGAAAAACATATATATTTTTCAATGTGTGTAAATAAAAATTGTCTAATTGAACATTTTTTTTTTTTCAAAATGTTTAATACAATTTTGTAATTTGCATTTAAAAATAAGTCAATTACATTTTTTAAAAATTCACATTAAAGTATGGAAAAGTCAAAATTATGTAACCTACAGTTCATTCAATGTCCAAAATGTGTAACCTACAGTTCATCCAATGTCCAAAATGTGTAACCTACAATTCATCCAATGTCCAAAATGTGTAACCTACAGTTTAGGTGATGTCCAAAATCTGTAACCTATAGGTACCATAATTAAATACTTTAATTATTAATTTTAATGCAATTTCCTGTCTTTAAATGAACAGATACTATATTATGAACTTGTAAACTAATGGATTAAAATGTTTATTTTTTTTAATTTCATGGTTTTTAAAATTTATTACTCACATTTTGAGAATCACTCATGTATAAAAGAAAAACTTGTGATTTAATTTAAATTTTTACTATCTTAATAAATTCTTTTTTCCGTTTTAGTTGCTAATTTACAAAATAATGCTATCAAAATTCAGTAAATACAAACACATATATATAGTATACGTTTTCAAATTTCAAACCTAAGAAAACGTGTAAAAAAATTTCAAACAACCCAAAGTTCAAGTTAGATCACAAGAATGTATTGGAAGTTGTAATTGTATGTATATATATATGTATGTATAGTATATATATTTGAAACTGAGTGGAAATAATTTATCATTTAAAAATATTTAATGAAGTGTGTTTAACCAACTTCAGTATTTTCTCGAATGTCTTACAGTGTGGAATTGCATTAATCTATTCACCATTGGCGACAGTATTTACCAATAGGATGAGTGAATTTTTAGAAAGTCTTTTAAAAACTGCAAGCTACAGAAAAAATATACAAAACCTATATATATTTTTAATTTTTTCGACCTATTTTGCGTTTCTCCCAATTTCACTGTGAAAATATGGGTATAAGTTGTATCCTTCACAAAATTTCCCTTTATTGTATTCTATAATCTATTTTAATTTTACAAAAAATTTTCTTAAAATGAGTACTACTGCATTTAAAATGCATTGTACTAATGGAGTATTTTTGCAGTCGCGTAAATTTTGTTATAACAGTTTTTAACTGAGTGGTATATCACGCTGGCTGATAAGAAAAATCTTTGTGTGGTAACATTTTCTGGAAATTCCCCTCCTACCTGCTGATGTAGTAAATAATAATGAAACTAGATCTGCGTTAAGCAGGCTCGGACTGGCCCGCGGGCCGGTGCGCCCTCGGCCATTAAATCTGCGCCCTTGTCCAGATGATGTAAAAAAAAACCCAGATGAAGTTTAAAAAAATTACGGCAAATACTAGAGTAACTAACTTTACAACATTAATAAAAATACTATTCTGTATATATTTTAAAAATAACATTCATTTTTTGCAATAAAAAAAATATATAGTGAACTATTTTTCTCTTTGCAAGCACTGTTTGTTTTTGAACATTTCTTTATTTCAGGAGAGCATCCAATCCAAATCTTTTAAAACCTGAAGTATATTCAATCTGTTACCAATGGCGGCAGTCTCCGTGCAATAAATTTCAGACTGTCTGGCACCAAAGAGTGTCGCTCCTATTTAATATTTTATTATCATTATTGAGTTTGCTGAAAAAACATTTATTATATATATGTCATCATACTTGCCAACTTTTACACTTTAGGTGTAAAATTTACACTTTTTGATAATTTTTTACACTTTTACACTTAGGAGGTTTATTTTTACACTTTCTTGCAAAATTTCTTCTAAACTCTATTTTACTCCCTAAAATTAAGAAATACTTTTTAATTTCTTTTATTAATGAAAGTTGCTGAATGTAAAGGAATATTTTATATTGTTAAAATCATGAAACAAGGGTTCGTATTCAAAATATACCATACAAAATCTTTTAATTTTCATTGTATTTAAATGGAAGTCGTGTTTTGAGTAAGATTTTTGCTTAGACTTTCTTAAAGAAAACAAAGAATCTGTCTGTATATGTTTCAGATCAAAATATCAGTGTATTATTTGTATATTATGTGTAACAATATTCATCTGTTGTTACATGCTTAAATGCTGTTTATGTGTTTTTTATATGAGGACATCAGTTTCAAAACTTGACTTATCCAAAATTGAAAAAATCGGGTTTTCTCTATCAATCTATTCTATTGGTAAATCTTCACTGAAGAAACACTATAATCCTTAGAAAAACTAGTTTTAACATGTATTTCTGGCATTCTAAAATATTGGTTTACAATGAAAACCAATGGGAGCAGTCAGAGTTTTTTCGCGATTTCCTCAAATTTGATTTTTTGGATAAGGTGAGTTTTAAAACTCACATCCTCATATAATGTGTTATATGTGTCATATGCTCACATGAAAGAAAAAATTGCATGAAATGCACTTCACGCGTTATTTTACACTTTGCCATTTTGAAAAGTTGGCAGGTATGTGTCATATACTTATCTGAAAAGTGTAGTGTTCCTGTATTTGTAACAATTCAAATGTATCTTATACATTCTAGTAAATGTTTATAAAATAGGTTTCAGAGAATTTTATCCCGGCAATTGGAAGGTAATTCAAACTTTGTTTTTTTGTTAACAATTACATTTTAATATGAAAAAAGAACTGATTCAGAATTGTCTATAAATGTAATAATAACAAGTTTAAAATTGTACGACAAACATGACAAAAAGGTGCGTTCGTACTATAACTAGTTTAAGTGAAATGAATTATATTGTCTGTTATTATAATATGATTAATTGAGGGGGTCGGGGCAAGAAAGTGCCAATCCACATTTTTGGTGAAATAAATCTGACACTGTAATCTGTTGCTTAATATTGTAAAATGTAATATCCAACATATAATTTGTTTCTAATGTCACTTGGTGGCAGCATATATGACAGGTTTTGTTTTTGCCCCAGATGTTTATGCCCTCAATGAAGATAGCTAATTTGCAATAAACGTAATAGTAATATCATTAAAGTAATGCCATATTATTATTCAGAATATCTCAAATGTTAGTAGGACATTGGCGAAAAAACTTTAGGTTATATATCTTGATTTGATTATTTGATCAAATTTTCAAATAAAAATATCTCAGAAGTTCAAGAATGTGGCTTGACACTCTCTTGCCGCAATTCCTTCAATTTTCGTAGAAAAATAAATACATTTTAAGTTGGCAATATTTTATCTTTTGTTGACATTTACTGAAAATTCCAATGGGAAACTTAAGCCTAGCTTTGAAACTTTCAGAACTTGAAATCCATATTTAGACTCTTTTTCCATTTAATGTGTATTTACCCGGAAACATCTATCCAAAAAACTGTCGGTAAGATTATAGGATTGCTATCATGAAACGCTTTTAGTTTACAAATTCGGTTTTTACATTCAGTAATACGGAAATAATAGGACTCCATCTTAAATAGGACGTCATCACCATGGCAACATAGAATCATTACCTATCATGGGGTATCATTGAATTAATTACGTATGATAGGATTTAATAGAATGAAGAATGTGATTATAACTTGGTCATAGAGGTTATAAAATGTCATGTATGTCACATAGGACTATAACGTCATACCCAGTTTTTCGCGGGGTTTTTTTTCCGAAAATTTCTCAGAATTTTTTTTATATATATATATACTTCTGCATGTTCGAACGTTTTGAAAATTTTGTAAGTTATGTTAATCTTGTCTACCAAGATGCTCTAGAAATACTGCGTCGAAATAGACGTTTAGATACTTTTAGCATAGAAAAAAGATCGTCTCCGTGAGGCGTGAAGTGACCTGCGTTCGCCGGTGTTGTTGAAAGGGTTACAATTCGCATTTTAAAATACCGATTTCACATTGATTAAAAGAAGGATTTAGCTTTTAGAGCTTATTTGTGGTCTCCGGTACCTTTAAAATTACACCCTAGAGCAGGCATCCGCGAACAACCTATCTGTGGCCCGCGAATCCTTAGGCAATTTACCCGTGTTTAATTTAGTTGTGTTAGAACACGGATGCTAGAAATACACTTAGCACGAACACTTGCAGCAATCGTGGTCTTAGAGATGGCGAATATCCGAAATATATGTAAATTAGTGTTACCAATTTGACGGGCATTTTTAAATATTCAAAATGCTTCCACTATTTTTGAATAATAATATGTATCTTATTTATTATGTTATATGAGGAAAATATTTGTCTTCAGAATGGTGGTAGCATTCTGAATTTAAAAAAGTCCTGCTCTCTGGCAACAGTAATGTATTATAGACAGATATAATTCAATTTTACATTTTGGCACAAAAACATTGAGAATACATAGATTACCAATCGGAACGTAGCAAAGGGTCGTAAATTTTTTAAAGTATTTTTACTTATAACTAGATGGAACCCGTCAAAACTTGACGGAAAAAATACTATAACAATATCAGTAAAATAAGCTTCTTTATTATTTAAGAAGAGTGCTTATGAAACAGTCTTTCAAATATTTTATTTTAAAAGTTTTTTCTTCAGTGAAATACAGTACTATTTCCAATGCAAACTCCAAACAAACAATTCGTAAGCAACTGTGTAATGCAAATCAGTTTGACATTACCGCCATATTCCCCACGGCAAGAAAGAAAATTTCATGGACCTATGAAGTATCATACAAATAGTATATTCCTACGTTCATCTAATATTCAATAAATAAAAGAACATAGTAAATAAAGCACACATCTCTCCCCCTCCCCCCCCCTGTGATAATGCAACCGAATGAGCATGTGCATTGCATCTGCCCAAAAGTACCGTCAAGATTCGACGTTAAATAAAAGTTTTAAAATGTTTAAATTAAAAATTTTAAAATGTCTTCTTTAATCATTTGTTCATTTCAAATCCATATCTTCTAAAACGCATCCATTGTTTTAATGTAATCAGATGAAGAATTTTTTTTTACAATAATAAATCAATCTTCAGATGAGGGAGATTTTTAATGTTTTCAAGTGTAATTTATTTGTGTTAGTTTCTTCCGTCCCTTTACATAACCAGGATGATTATCCCTTTTCCATCACAGTCGGGGATCTTTTACCTCTTGTACAGTTAAATACCCAATGGATCTTTAAAAAAAAAAATACAATTCGTAGCATATTCTGATGCAACATATACATCAGCAGATTCAACATATCAATTTTATGTTACACATAAACTCAAAATAGTTTTTTATTCTTTTTTGACAGATTTTAGTTTAGCGCCAAAATGCTCTATCTTATGGATAATCTGATCTTATGATTTATCAGGGTTTATTATTATTTTTTTTTTCACTTTTTATGATGGTTAGAGAAATCTATTTTCAATTGTGGCAACTTTCCCAGGGGCTATTTTACATTATTGAAGCAAACTGATGGTCATTGTTAAGATAGAAATAAAAAACATTTCATGCTTGAAAATTATTTAAAAAATCGTTAAATTAAGCGGCAGTTTTCAAATAAATTTCAATCGAAAGCTAATTTTTTTTCTAATTCATGATGTAAGAATTAAAATTATAAAATGTAGTAAAAAATTGAAATTTGTAATATTTAGAAGTGATGTAAGCGCGATGAAAGCTAAAGCGATAGTGCCATTTGTTGTCATAACCGTTATACATTTCTAAAAATTGCCACTGTGTTTTCGCTGACGTCCAAAAGTAGACTACCATTTTTTGACATCTTAAGAGAAATTCACAGTGAAAGAAATATGACTTTGCCGCTAATACGGAACTGTTAAATGAACTCATAATAAACCTACCAAAATAATTCCTATAAAATATTAGCCTTACATTGTTTATTCTAGCTAAAAATACAATCATTATTTCAAGTTTTTTTTACTACCATAAAACTATTTTTAATAATTTTAATTTTCCTGAAATCCTTTACTTTTGGGAATTTTTTATATTAAAAAATGAAATCTTCTAACCTATAATTTAAAAAAAAGGATTGGTAACATGCAATCAAGATGAAGCAATCAGCTCCAATTCTAATCTTTCTAATTAAAAATGGAAAAACCAGTTAAAGTTACGTCATGTTGACACAATCATATAAATTTTTCTCTGTAGTTTTATCAATGTTAAAATGCATTTCAAGCTAAACATAACGTCATTTTCACCGGCGCAAACTTTTCACACTTACTTTGTATATGTTACTTTTATGCGTAAATACCATGTATACAAATCAAAATATATCTGTATTTAATTGTAATGAAAAATGGCATCAACAAAGTTATAATGCATAATAGTAAAATAAACCCAATGAACAATATTCTCCTGACATCACAATAAATATGAATTTTTATTCGCTTATAAAACACGCGGATAAATATTTTTACCGAAATTTAATTTGCAAATTAAAAAATTCGGTCTAAAAGTCACGTGTTTTTAATATTATTTCTCTATTTTCTCGCAACCACAGAGTTCAGATAATAAACTATATGCCTTGCAACAGTGGGCGTTAATCCGATTGCCGACTTTATGACGTCATAAGCAGAAGAAAAAGTTTAATTGAAAATTACGGCTAATTAATTAAATTTTCGAACAAACGAATGCACGATAACAAATCTGTGTCTAAATATCTTTCATTTAAAAAAAGAATGATGTAATTTGATGCAGTAGTTTGTTCTCATGGATTGTCGAAAGAAATCGCTTAGCGTTTTAAATATATAGATGTTAATTTGTTTATGTTGAAACTAATACTTTATTTTACTATCTTAGATTTTACACCATTTTACAAAATCATATTCTGTATTTATTAATTACTAAGAAATGCATTATAAAATAATAAAATTCAGCACTAATTAAAAAAAAAAATTAAAATATAAAATTATATAGCTTTAAATGAGTTGCTTTGAAAGTGGCATAAATAATCACTTTTGTGTTTGACGCAAAAACCCCGAATATGCGATCCAGGTTCTTCATCTGGGCATTAGTCAAACTTAGCTTTTAGTCGGATTTAAGGTTTTGAAAGTGAAACTATCTTCGTAAAAAAAATACGCAAAGAAAATCGAAAAAGTAATCAACGGCGGAAATAGAGATTGATCTCTGCTATCCAGTGCAAAAAAAAAAAATCGTTTAAAAATATTCAAATGCAAGCGAGATATTAGCACATTAATGCCCCATTAGATTAACATTAGCACCGTATTCCCGAGCGCTTGCTCAACGGGAGCCTTAAGCTCTTTAATTATTTTTATTACTTAGGTTAGTAATTGTGTATGATCTTTCTTTCCTTTCTTCCCTTTTTTTAATTGATATAAACACATTTTATTGACATACTCTCATACATTCCAAGATTTATAAAAAAAAAATGTGTTAAAGCTCTTTACACTATGAATAAATATGATAAACTAAAGATGGACATTGCATACTTTTCTAAAGGTGATTTACAACACAATTATGTTCAAAAGAAAACTGAAATTTTATGCTTGATATGTAGAAACTGTTGGAGTTTAAAAAGAATGTAACATTAAGAAGTGCTACAGCACAATGTATAAAGAAAACTCACAAAAATCTGGCTAAACATAGAAAAGATAAACTGTCAGAATTGAAACTGATACTTCTTAAAAGAGAATCAAACTGCTTTCACTAAGCCTATTGAATGAAATACATTTGCTTAAAAAAAATTATTATTGTTTTTAGCACATTAATTGTCCCGGGAGTCGAAATCACTCAAAACGAAATTGAAGAAATGATGTCTAGCGCAGTTAAAGAAATTTGAAAATAGTATAAGTACCGTTGCTAAAAAGATTTATTTATAACGGACTGATTTCTAAAAGCCGGGTTTGTGCTTTTAAACTTATATCTGTATGTAACATTCTTAATAATCGTCAATCTGCACAAAAATATCTTAGAAATGTGGGTATGAAGATAAACAAATCAACCTTTTTATACGGTATTTGACGGCTTCCCATTATATAAGCTTAACTGAAATGTTACAATTTTCATTTTAAATCCACAAATTATAAGTCTACCAACAGACAAAGTACTTGGAGTTTTCATTTCAAATTACAAAGCACCTGAGTAAATTTCAAAGCAAATTTCATAATGCTATCTTGTTAAAAACATAAGAAATTATAACACCTTGTAATATTATACCTCTTTCAATTACTAAAAGGTGTAAAATGAAAACATAAAGAGTAAAATAACTTTTATTAGTCTGTAGACATGTTTCGGATCTATCCGAGCCATTATCAAAACAAATTAGAATATTCTATAAGTGCACGGTCTTTGAAGTTATTATTTGAAACGCTATCATTTAATCTTTCACGTATTTTTTATTTTTACTTAGTTGTTTATTTCCATATTTGTAACCATGGAATAACTCGAGCCACAATTTCGATAAGTTAAATAATGCTGCATCGTTACATATTGTATCCAAATAAATTTCAATGAAAGTAAGATAATTTTTCACTCTAGTCTACACTATCCATCGATAATAAGAGAAACCATATATGTTGAAACACGCAAAAATACAATATGTAACGATGCAGCATTATTTAACTTATCGAAATTGTGGCTCGAGTTACTCCATGGTTACAAATATGGAAATAAACAACCAAGTAAAAATAAAAAATACGTGAAAGATTAAATGATAGCGTTTCATAATAATAACTTCAAAGACCGTGCACTTATAGAACATTCTTATTTGTTTTGATAATGGCTCGGATAGAGCCGAAACATGTCAACAGACTAATAAAAGTTATTTTACTATTTATAATGTTTTTATTTTATACCTTTTAGCAATTAACAGAAGTATGTTATCATGTTATTTGTTAGTATTAGCGTTTTCAAATAGAATTTATTACTTTGATAAAACAATTTTTTAAAAGGAAATGTATTTCAATTTAAATGTTGCCAGGCACTATAAAAAATCATCAAAGTGGAAAATTTTAAAAATACCAAATATATATATATAAGATTTTTGAATTTCAATAAATATGAAAATTGGTTTAATCTATTTACTTCAACTCTAATGATTGATGTTGAAATTATTCTTCAGAATCCAATACTGCTGTTAATCAAAATTCAGTGCGATTTCATATTAAAGTGAAAATATATGGATTTGGGGTTTCAAAATTTCTGTAATTATTCATCAATCGGCCGATTTTTTAAAGTATAAGTGTGCAATTAGGCATATTTTAGCTATGTTCGGTAGCGCACTTTTATACGACATCTTTTCATAGCTGGCAACCTTTTTTTCCCCAAATAAACATAATTTGAATCAGAAAATGTATTTAATAAATCAAATTAAATAAGTAGCCCATGGAATACAACACACATTTTATTAAATAACTTTTCTCTTTCAAAATATGCTTATTTTACTCGAAGAAAACACAGAAGATTGGCAGCTATGCTTTTGCTAGAACAGTAGGACAAAACAGCGTGTACAATCAATTTTTGAAATAAATACAATTTAGGAAATTCAATTAAATTTTATAGATTTCATTAAGGGGACCGTGGACCTTCAGTTGGGTTAAAATCGACTAAAAAATCGTTTTTCTTATTTTGCTTTATTACTATACTTCAATCTTAACTGCAACATTTGCAAAAAACCGCTTGCAATTGCAAAGATTCCTGTCCAAGTTACGAGCATTTCAAAATTGACACCGTAATTGAGTTACACTAAAAAATAAAACTTTAAATCGCGTTTTCTGTAACTGAGAATTTTCGTAGAGTTAAAATATTGAAAATGTTCCAGGTGTCTTATATTTTATCCAATTTTCATAATATTAAGTATTATTGTTAGCAGTGTGCTATATTTCAAAACTTGCTATTAATATGCATGCATTACTGTATATAAAAGGAAAATTTCATAGTTTTATAACATTTTTCCGTGAAAATTTAAACAAAAATGTAAATATTGGAAGATTTTTATTAGTTTTTCTCAATATATTGGTACAATTTTAAAACGCATACCAACTTTTGTTGCAATAATATAAAGCTACCATTTAACAAAACACCAAGTTCCTGAAGCCAAATTTAATGCGCATGGAGCATTTTTAATTAGAGTGATTAATTAATACATTTTAATTTATAAATTAATTAATTATACGCATTTTTTTAATAAAATTGCTCAATTTACTTATAAAATGTATGAATTACTATGTGTGCAAAATTTCAGTACAATTGAGTGAAAAATAAAAAAATTGGTTTTGAACGTCCACTGTCCCCTTAAGAGAAAAAAAAATGAGTATTTTTCAAAAATAAGATAAACTAAACTATGTATTACAGTAACTTTGAAACTTGGCGTGAATATTTCTTTAACATGGCTGTATTTTGTAAATACAAATTTTATCCTGTGCAGTGGTAATAATATTAGTATCTACATTTTTTTAATGTGGCCCGCGGCTTTGTATATAATGCTTAATTTCGCCCGCGGCGGTAAACAGCTTTGACATGCCTGCCCTAGAGTAACGTTAACATAAGGGAGAAAAATGTCCTTCGGGAAAACTACCTTTTTGAAAAAAAAAAAAATTCCAAAGGTTAACAAAGATATTTTATCGAATATATTGCAGCATTTGAGACGTAAGAGTATGATCTTTCTGAATATGACGTCCAATTTCAATAGTTCTAATTATTTTTGCCGATTTAAAACTATGAAATAATACATACACAAACACATACACACAAAGAAAAAAAGGAAACGCGTGTTTACTTATTCACTCCCTCCCGATGCGTAAATCGGGTTCTGGGCATGCGCAGATGCTTTTGTTGGCTCTCAAAAAAATATATGAGTTTTTGATTAATATCTTGGCTAATTATCAAAATATTAAAAATCTGAGCCTTTAGGACATGCCTTGCACTGCCTAAATCGAAATTTTCAGAGCTGTGCGAGCTGTAGATTTCGCTAGCCATCGTCAACAAACACACAGACAGACAAAAACTTTCTTTAATATTATTGCTATAGATAACAGAGAAGTTTACGAAATTGTTTTTGACTGTAGCTATTTAATTACGCACAGTTCCGTAACTCTTTACCATGTCCCCAGAAATCATTTGGAAAAGAACCGACCAGAAACTCCTGGAAACAACGGGTTTTAGAAGTTTTCGGCGATGTTTATGAAAAAAAAAAGTTCCTTTGTTTGTCTATAAATTTTGGAAAAGAGGTTTCTGTTAATATCGGAAGCTTGTGGTTGGTTCATGATTGCATGGTCAATTAAGGACTTGCAGACAAAATTTACAAATAAATTTTCGTATTTTATTATTATTATTATTATTATTATTATTATTATTATTTTGCATCAGAAAACATTTCTGAAATTTTGTACAGTGTAGAGATCTTTATAAATAATTGGAAATTTCCAAAATTTAACACATAAATCAAATTTTTAAAATATTGATATTTCGGATTATACTTTTACAGTCTATTAATTATTAATGGATATTATTGGCTTTCTATAAAAGTGGTAAAATAATGAGCTTCTTTGGTAAAGTTGCGCCCTTCGAAAATCCAAGGTCTGCGCCCTTTACAAGGACCCAGTCTGACCCTGGCGTTAAGGAAGGGAGAGGTGAAAAACAACCAACAAATGTACGTACGATACAATTGGAGAGCAAAAGGAAAATTCAATTTGATTTTGATAATTTTGAATACTTTTAATATTGTTAGTTGAAATTATTTTAATTTTAAATCAGTTTTAGGTAGCTTTCAATACTAAAAAGTATAAAGCTACCTATTGCAGCCGTTCGGAGGAAAGCAGTTCCGGAAAATTTCGATATATTTTCACCGATCATGACCCCCAGACCCCAAAACCACCCTCCGCTCAAATGTTGATTTATATATATAGATATATCTATATCTATATATATATATATATGTATATATATATATATATATCTCACCTATGTCATACGATAACGCTCGTATTTATAAATCGATTTTGATGAAACTAATTGTGTGTATTAAGGTCACCAATTTCTCGACCGAGTTCGTTGGCCAGCTTGGTCCGCCATTTTGATTCAAGATGGCGGCCATTTAAAAATTTAAAACTAAAATAAATATACAAAAAAATTAAAAATTAAAATTTATTTTTTAATTACGTGTTAGGCCTTGATACAAGGATTCCAGAGCAGTTTTTGGTTTACCTCTATCTTAAAAAATGGCTGAGATAGAGCAGTTTGAAATTCTAGGGTGGCTGACATTTTGAAACAAAACAGCACATTAACGCGATTACTCGCATATTATTTTCTTTCATTGTTGTAATAATTTTCCCAATCATACGCATAAAACTATATATTCATATCCGTTAGCGCCAAAATTGGCAACATTGGCGTCAAAATTGGCGGCATTTGGCGAAATATCGCGAAATTTGGCGACCAAAATAAGTTTTCATAAATGAAGCCAATTTGGCTATTGCTCAATAATTTGGCGAATTTCTTATTCAAAATCAGTATTAACGAATCTTTTGTAAACGTTTCTTTGCATTTTAACTTGCTGTTTTCGTGTAACATTAGCTGAAATTTTAAAGCGAAGATGTAGGAAAGCTACCTTTTCCTCCCGGTACAGGCCGGAAGGACTTTTTAATTATTGATCTCAGGAAGCGTGGATAAAAAACTGATGAAGCAGAAGATTATATTTTTTGACCAAAAGAAATAATAATAAGTAGATACTAGAAAAAATATTGTTTACTGACAAAACTGGGCACTTACATCTGCACATAAGTTAATATTAGTAGATTTTAACAAATAATAACAACAAATCTTTTTTTTTTTCTAATCTAAAAATTTAAAAAATATTTTCCCTCGTTATACTTTATATGTTTCGTGTAGCAATAGCTTTTATTATTGTTTGAAATTATTTACTGAACGTTGTCTGAATTGTCTATATTGTCTATATTAATAATCAATATATACACTGATAAATACTCTTACAATATTTAGAGTGAATGCATAATTAGGTAAGAATATCTTAAAGTATTTTTATTTAATTAAAATAGTAAAGTATAAATTAATAAATAAACAGACTCACCTATTTCCAAAAATTTACAGAGTAAGATAAGAAAACTTTTAGATCTTCGTCAGTATCTCAGTTAGCAGAATTCAAGAAGCACAATCACAACTGTTGTGTGAGGCGAGTAAGAATCTACGCAACCTATATGTATTGTTGATGCCAATTTTTGTATAACAAACTTATTGCTGACGGCTACAATAATCGTTATCTAAACAACTCATCTGTGAACCTTTCGCAACGTCATCCGAAGGCATCTGTGGTTGATGTTTGAAGGAGTCATATATAAGGCTATAAATTTTAGTATTTGCCTATTTAGTAATGTCATGAATCGGATCCAGTGTTCTTATGTCTATTTATCAAAAGGCCTTCTTTCTTCAGGGATCATTCTAGAGAGTTTCAGAAGGGCGGCCTGCCCTCATGCTCTTTTTAGATAAAATCCCACCCTCCTTGTCCTTTTTCCTGGTAGAATTCTACCCTCATTGCCCTTTCTCCAGGTAGAATTCTACCCTCATTGCCCTTTCTCCAGGTAGAATTCTACCCTCTTTTTATTGGGAAGAATCTTGCCTTGTTTGCATTGTACTTTCAAAAATTCTTTACTTATCTTTTATTTTTAAAATGCTAGTATGGTACATCAGGAGTTCTCTTTATTTCTCTGTGAAATGCCCTGGTATGTCTAATCTTTGACTTTGATGAATTCATTTTTTCATTTATTATTTTTTTCCATTGAACAAGACATAAAGGGTAACAAAGGGTCATTGATTAATTTCACCTTGTCTAGTGAAATATATAGTATTAGATCAGGCATTCTGGCCTTTGACCACATGATAACTTACATAAGTTCTATAAAAAAAATTGACAGGTAGCTTTAGAACTTTTATTTTGTAGCTTTTTCAAAACCAGTTTTGCTAAAACTGGGAAAAAGTTATCTGGTGAATAAAAGTTTTAGAGAGAGAAGTTTTTGAATATCGTAGGAAAAGGGAGAAATGACTATGAATATAGTAAACAATTTTACAATAAAAATCGAGAACAAGTTTCATTTTGCTATTTTTAATACTTTTCAAACGGTGAAGTTATGGAAATTAGAAATGTTGCTGGATTTTTAAATTAAGGAGTACTTTAAGCTGTTGCCAGACTTCCCTCCCGACCAGTATATTGTTATATGCACTTACTACAAAAATTTCCTTTTTATGAAATGATGTGCCCTTTTCAATAAAATTGCCCTTATTATGTTATGTGCACCCTGCCCTTTTTTATGTTCTAGAATGATCCCTGTTTCTTTCCCATGAGAACTATATAAGCACAATTTAAAAAGAATACTTTTCCCGTTTACATATATGATACGTAAATACATATAAACAGTTAATAATACAAATAGTAAAAGTAATTTAATAGAAACATTTGTTTCAGAACTTAATAATAGCAATGACAATTAATAACTGAATGCATCATGCTTATTAGTTCGGATTCTTTTTCTTCTTTTAGAAAACTATTTCATCGATAAATTATTAACAAATTTAGAAACTATTTTATAATACATTTAATATATTATCGTTTATTGATATCATATTTAATCTTATTATTGCTTTCTATATGATTTGGTCATATCTTACATGATGAAAAAAAAAACACCGTCCCAAAAATATTATGTCATAAATTATTAAAAACCCTGTAGCAGAGTCCTGTATTGGGTCGGGCACTTAGATTTTACGACCTGTGTTCGTGTCAAATTGACGCTTATTTGTTTCTTTTCAGATCGGTTTCGGGTTCAAGTCCAGTTGATCTGATTTTTCGAAAGATATATTATATATATATCTTTCTGACATATAGATTATATATACTTTTTTTTCATCTAAAAAAACTAAGTAGAATATTAATGAGTGTATATATGTTCAATTTATACAAATAAGACGATATTGATATTAGAGGCATAATTTGAGACTACTTTCCCATAACTGTATTCCAAAGTGTGATAATTTTCTTTCACTAACGGCTCAGATCAGATAAGTTTCGGGTCAAATTGTATTGAGTTTTGGGTTGATGATTTTTTTTTGTTGGGTTGGGGTTGATTTGCAGAGGAGGTTGTATGCCAGGCACAACCCGATTCGCAGTATACTCTAACCTGTAACTCATAATTGTACAGATTTCGCTAGTCTTGTTAAATTTCACACGTGTTACTTACTTTTTTTTCTTTTCTCATTAAAAAATATTCTTGTTATAAATTTCAATTTTTTATTATTCAATTTTTTATTATCAATAAATTCTAACAGTTTATTTGGACATAAATGCTGCTGTCCCACTCCTCCCAACTCTCCCCTACAAAGTGAGGACATACGTTAATCCCAAACCTATTTGTTTGAATCTCCACAAAGTGTTTCGAATCATTATCTCATTCATTCAAATAATCCAGCCTTCTTCTCTTGGTCATTCATTAGTCCAGTAGAAATAGCATTTTACCTTACAAAAGTTCGGGTAACTCTGATTTTTGGATATGTTGTAAAGGTTGACCCTCTAATAAAAAAAAACCAAGTTTTCGACCTTCTAGACCTTGTGTGTTTTTCACAATATTGAAAAAACCAATATTTTTCGGCACTTTTTTCGATTTTTCTTAAATAACTCAGTTTCAGTATATTTTACCGAAAAAGCAATTTCCATTTTGTAGAAGATAAAATTCTCTATAATATGCAGTATTCATGTTTGTAAATTGTCCAAATAGGGGGTTAGATACGGAGCTGGAAAAATAAGGTTAAATTTAAAAAAAATGCAAAAATCCACAAATGATGTTATTTTTTGTTAATAACTCACTTTTAGTGCATTTTAGAAACAAAACTGACATAATCAACTTTTTAGAGAATGAGATAGTCTATAGTTTCATTTATTAGATAATTAAATATTGGTAATAGAACTTAAAAATCACAGCAAAAAGACTTTGGGTGAAAACAGGAAAATATGGCCTGACAAGTTATTAATTTAAAAAATGAGCTTTTATTTTTTATATTGAAAACACGATGTGATTAATTAATTATAGAATGTACAAGAAATTAATCAACAAATATATAGTAAGTATAATCGCTTTGTCATATATGTTTCCTTTTTCTGCTGCTTGGCCCTGGTAATGATACATCGTCTCAGATACTTCATCGTCCATCTCTGTACTTGACTTGATTGGTTGTTAAAGTCCTCAAGGTTCAGTATAATATCAGAAGCGTTGCAACATAGTCGGTTGTGGCACTTCACACAGATAACTAAGCACTTCAAGCCTGCCTTTCTAGAAATGCAATTCGTACTACAATTTTTTTTTTTGCATTTGCATTTGCAAGATATGAAATCGAGTAGAGTTTGAGGAGCTGGTCTATTCATCATGGTGACTAGAATGAGCTTATGACCACCACACTTCCAGCCGTATTCGAGAGAATCCTTTTCGTTTCCCAGCCATGTCTGAACGCATGATATTCAGCAGCATCACGAGTAGGTGGTACTCTAGCTAAATTTAATTTAATATCGTTCTTTAGCTGCTCTAGCAAAGCTGACATACTGCAATACATTCAAGTTTTGGTTGGGATCACCTCCATACAGGGCAAGAACTACACCTTCTGTTTTTTCAACAAGTTTGTGCCTCTCTGCATTTGAGTCTTTAAAGATTTGAACCTTTTGGTTCAGGGATGGGTTCTGAAGAATTCTGCAATATTTCATTTTCCCATGGCTGTAGAGCGCAGAAGTGGTGTCGCAACCACTTACTGCATGAAGAAAAGGAATATTTTGTGCAACTTCCTTAAACTTGAAACACTTGTTGCAGTAGAGATCATCAGGCAGTTTCCCTCTCCTGGTCCTTCGGAAATAAACATTGTCTGCAGCTAGAGAAGCCACAAGAACAAGAAGGTCCATGTCTTCACATTGACAATGACAGCATCGTAATCACAGGCTTAGGAAATAGCTGTGTTCACTATTAGCACATCTGCATCTTCAGTGGACTGCACAGTGATCATTTGTGCTTTTTCAAATTCATCTCGAAGCATATAAATGAAAAGTTCTTTATTTTTTCTCATTCCCCAACAATTTTTCTTGTGGCATCTGTGGAAACATGAACTCATTGAACTTAACCTCAGCAGAAGTAGGAATCTTCAAGCGACGAGCACTTTCTGCACTTTTTATACTTTTTTGATTATGTTCAGGATAAGTTTATGAAATTGTCTTTATTTTAAAATTTAAAACTGCCGAAAACAATTCTTCTTTATACAGGTTTCCGTCTTATTAGATATAATTGTTGGTATTCTTTCTGTTGGGACTAACATTCTCAAACTGAGATATATTTACCATCAATGTAAACTTTGACTAACAAAAATATGTGGGACAAATGAATACAAACACGACAAACCAACTCTTCATTGTGCGCCCTCTTCTCCTTGCATTCTAGCGCCCAGGCCACATGCTCCTTTTGCTCCCACCTCCCTTAGTTTTGGCCTTAGATACTCCCTTTCCTTTTTAAAATTTCTAAATTATAACTTTTTTATCTTTCAAGTATTTTTTTACATTATTCCTAGCTATTAATTTTACTTTCGACTTTGAATTCTTGGCCCTGCACCTATGTCTACCGACTAGGTTTTTTGGTTAACTTCGCTCTCCCCCCCCCCCCCCTCTCAACAATTCAACAGTTACCTATTATTGTACATACTATAATTAATTAATTGCATCATTTAATCAATATAAAAAATAAAAGCTCGTTTTTAAATTAATGACGTGTCAGGCTTTTTTTTTTTTTTAACCATAAATTGTATTATTCTGATTTTTAGAGTCTGTTATAGATATTTAATGATCTAATAAATGAAACTTATAGACTACTTCATGCTTTACAAACTTTATAATGACACTTTTGTCTCTAATACGCACTAAAAGTAGGTTATTAAGCAAAAACTAACGTCATTTGTGGATTTTTGCACTTTTTGCAAATTTTACCCTGTTTCTCACACCCTATTTGGACAATTTACAAACATGAATATTGCATGTTGTAGAGAATTTTGTGCTCTACAAAATGGTGAAAGTGCTTTTTCAGTAAAATATACTGAAACTGAGTTATTTAAGAAAAATCGAAAAAAGTGCCGAAAAATATTGTTTTTTTTCAATATTGTGAAAAACGCACAAGGTCTAGAAGGTCGTAAACGTGTTTTTTTTTATTAGAGGGTCAACTTTTATAACGTATCCAAAAATCAGAATTACCCGAATTTTTGCAAGGCAAGGGCCCTTTTTTGCACTATTTCTACTGGACTACATATGGATTCTAAATTCTTATGCTTAATTTTTAAGCTTTCATTTTTATAACCAACGCACCTCTAAAATATGACCAATTTTCTTGTTTTAAAAGGGCGCATTATATGCTGGTAATTTACAAATTGCACTACTAAAAACAGAGGTATTCCTAAAATCTCAGTAACCGAAATAAAAACTCAGAGTTCCTTTATGAGATAGTTTTTTATTTATTGCTGTATTGTGCTGCTGTTCATTTTTTGTTCTTGGATATTCTTATTAATTTTGTCACATTTATTTTCAGAATTTGTTTTCAAGTTGAAGAAGAAAACTATTAGCACCAATGGCTCATATTAAGGTAACTGGCAACATCCAAGAAACGTCTAAAGAAACAGATCTAGAATGGAAAATAACTCTTATCGCTGGAAGCGAAAGAACGTCCCATTTAACTCCAACTTTCTCATTTGCGGATACCAAATGGCGCTTGCAATTCAAGCCGGAATCCTATGAAAAGCCTGGATTTGCACATATGAGTCTCTGCAACAAAAACTATTGCAAATATTCAATGGAATATTATTTTGGCTTCAAGAAATTGGATGGTAGTGTCCAGCAGGTAGACAAAGGAATTTTAATGGAGGGTGATATTCGTAGTCCTTCATTCTACTGTACGTTATCAGAAATTCAGAAAATAATTTGTATGTCATCTTTGGATGTACTTTGTATTACGTGCACACTGAAACGTGGAAGCACTCACTTGGACCAGCCAGCTGTGTTGAAAGAACATAATCACAAGAAAATAAGTAAGTAATGATAGAATTTTCTGGTGAAATAACATAAAAAATTAAAATTAAAGAATGAAAGGAAAAATTACTATATTAGCATATTTTATTTAACTCCCCAGTATGGTTATAATAAACCTATATCTTTTTAAATTGTTTAATTATCTTAATTTTAAATATTTTTGGAATGCTTTTCTTACTTACATTACAAAATCAGACTTTCCAAGTATCCTAGATTTTGGCAGGAGACTCCTGATTTTTGACATTTTTCCTGATTCTCACATTTTTCAATATTCTATTATTGTACCATCAAATGTGCTGTGATTCAGTGATTAAAACTGCCATATGGGCGTATTTGTTCTTTAGTATGATTGATCAATGGTATTTTATGTGATAAACTACACTTAGATTCATTATAAGATAAGTGATTAATCTTTAAAGCTTTTTGACTGTTACTATGGGCATGTTTTTGATTATCAATAATTTGTCCTGATTAATACTTATTTAAGACCTTCACTATATTTTATATGTTTATAGAGAAACAAAACGGGATATACTTCTTAATCTTCAATAATAACAAAGTCTTGTTTAAAATTAAACATGTGCCAAACATGTTTACGTTTAAAAATTAATAAGATGGCACTGATAAAATATCTCCTGATTTCTAAAATACAATCTCCTGATTTTTGGCTTTCAGAACTTTACAAGTCTGCAAAACAGGGGTTGATCCAGATAAAAATTGGGGCGTATTTATGACACCTTCACAAAATTCCATTTTATAAAACAGCTGCGTTCACAAAATTTCTTTTAATAAAACAGCCCCTTTCACAAAATTTCTCTTTAAAATAGGCCTCGTCATACATTTTCATCCCACAAAGCAAACTCTTCATTAATTAAATATATATAGAAAAATGCTATATATTGAACGTCAAATTTAAGGCTGCTCGTCAGTAAACTTCCCGATTCCCCTCACTAATGTTATTCCTACGGCCATAGGATGCATTCGTATTTTTAAAATATCTCCTCGGAAAATTAAGATTTTTAACTTCTGTTTTCTTTGTATTGTTCTTAAAGAATGTCTCTTTTTTTCTTAGTTGTCAATTTTTTCTAAAATATGTACTTAATTTTATATGAATTGTTAAAATCATATTCAGTTTCGCTAAGATTTTAACACATAAAAATATAAATTAAGCACATAGTTTATAAATATTTTGATAGCTAAGAAAAAAGAGACATTCTTTAAGAACAGTACACAGGAAACAGAAGTTAAAAATATTAATTTCCCGAGGAGATATTTTAAAAATACAAATGCATCCTACGCCCATTGGATTAACATTAGCGAGGGGAATTTAGAAGTTTACTGACGAGCAGCCTTAATAAGTTGAAATACACAGTGTAAATACTTTGATTTACAATTGATTTATTACTAAACTAGGTACAAAATATAATATCTACCGCATATACTCGTGTATAAGTCAAACCCCGAATTCTTATGCAAACTTTTGAAAAAAAATTGATTTTTCGTGTATAAGTCGAGCCATATTTCTGGTAGTGTGTTGAAAAATGATTTGTAATCGAGGATTAAAAAACAATTCAAATTTTCAATGCATAAAACCTAATTTTTACATATTTGGAATCCTCGAAAATCTTTATATTAGAATATCAAACGGAAAGTCGTTCGATACATTGGTTTAGTAATTATGCCAATGTAAAACTTTGAGCTTCTATTGCTAAATTCAAATTTAATAGCTGGAACAAACTGAAATATGTTTGAGAACATTCCAAGCATATCAAAACATTTTGACAACTAAAGATAAGAGACATTCTTTTAGAAGAATACGCAGAAAAAAGAAATTAAAAATAAATATTAATTCCTTTATGAAATATTTTGAAAATAAGAATGCATTCCATTCCCAAAGGTTTAACATTAGCTAGGGACTTTGAGATTTGACTGACCAATCCCCTTTAAATAATATTAAATAATATAATTTTATTTTTTCTTTCCATCGACAGCGTTGAAAAATGCAATTACTTTAGTCCTCAAACACTAATTTTAGTATGTGCCATCTTAACTGTATACAACTAATTCTTAAACAGAATAATATCCATAAAAAGCAAAATGAATACACAGATTAATAAGTAGTTTAAAATAAACTATCCGAACATTGAAAACAAATGGAGAAATTGAACAAACGCGAAAGAAACAGACAAAAAAGCAACCTCCTGCACATTACAGGTTCTGCGAACGTTAGGATAGGAGTGATGCGTTCCCCCTCACATATGCCTGCCGGCTTCTGTCCGCATAAAGTTGTGCAAACGGACGAGATCTTTATTGAAAACTTTCAAATTTTGCACTATTACAGTGACGTTTTGTCTTTGTCATGTATAAGACGAAGGGTGGGGAGTGAACGAAGTTTATTCTGCAAATGGGAAGAAATAGATATGTGTTCTTTAATTATTTTATTTAACTTGCTAATATATATTTCAAAATTTTTCTTTGGTGGTTCACATGCTCATGTGCGCTAATAGACGAGCCGCCACTGGGCTGACTGCTAGAGAACTTGCTCCTTTTGAATTTAACTTTCTCTAAAAAAAAAAACTATTATCATATTTTTAAAAGTAACTGCTGAAACATAATAAGAAAAGTATATTTTAACATATGTCACTGTTAAATAATTTTAACATATGTCACTGTGTTGCGCCGTTTAAAAAAAAATCTAAGATATATCTATAAAGCACTTAAGTGATCAATTATTGGTATTTTTACCCCATTTAAAAAAAAAAGGAGATTGTAGCAAGTAAAAATAAATACCCTACTCATTCAATTAATATTTTTAGTTAAACTCCTGCTTTAAAATTGTGGCGCTTCTCTGAACCCTGCACCTTTTGTAGGTGAAGCAGGTTTTAAATAACATTGGAAAAAATTTCAGAAAGGAAGAGGGGCCAATGCGGGGTTGTAGACTTTCGTCGGTACGCTGGTTTAAAAATTGACACCCCTGGGTGGGTTGTAACATTAGATAAATATGACTACCAATTTTCATTAAAAATATAACTTGTTTTAGATAGATGTTTGAGAAAATAAGTATACAGAAAATTCTTGCATAAAAAGGTTGCTTCCCATCCCACATGAAAAGTTACTGAAACTTTACTAGAAACTTGAAGGTGCATATGTTGACTAGAACATTACTGTATAAGAGGGCTTCAGTGATAACACAGTTATTATAAGGACAAAACATTTATTACTTCACGTAACATGAAACTTTACACACACAAACAAACTGTAGACTGACCATTTGTCAGTAATATGTAAAAACAAAATGAAAACATGCATATTTAATCATACTCGAAAAACCAATCAGAGACATGAAATAACGATACCTTTTTATCCATATATATCGAGTGACAAAGTAGGTTTTTAACATCAAAAGAGCCATTTATAAAGATATTTTCATCTCCAGTCGCTTGAAATAAGAGTGCATCTACTAAATGATGTCAGCATATCCCGATATGAAGGTTTAAACACTGTTAAATTTCACAACTACATCTTACAAGGTAGTAAGATGATGTTTTAACACTTCGGTATAAACCAAAACAAGCACACCGCATTTGAAAAACGTGCGGGTATTTAAACTATCCAGCTGAGCGAACAAATGTTGCCAAGAAAAAATAGCGAAACTTTAAGATCGCGAAAGCCGGTCTCTGATTGGTTCAGCATATAGATGATGAAAGACTTCACAGTTTGTGAAGACCTCTCACTTGTTACTTAGCTAATGAAAATTTTCTCCGCGCAGGGAGATGGAGCTACGATCAACGTCAATTGCAATGATGTTCGTCTAGGCGACGTTCCATGTGACAACCAACCAACCATTCGGTTGGCGGAAAGGTAGTAAAAAGTAAACAACGCGCGATTTAACTTTAAGAATTTATGAAAAAAGGAAACGTAAGTGTAAAGAAATTAAACTACTGATGTTACTTTAATATATTAAATAGACTTACGTTTATAAAGGGGGGGAAACTTTAAAATGAAGAAAAATATGCCAACTTTTGGCAGAAGTGGGGGAAATTACGTTAAAATTTACCTACAAAAATTCTTTCACTTCATTAGTTGAGTAGGTTGGAATGACAATGCCATCTATCACCTTTTATGTATAGGAATCGCTTGCACTATATAACAATTCTTCAAGTTTTGAATTCTTAATTAATTTAAAAGCAACTAATTAAAAATTTAAACATATTTCTAATGAAACTTTCAAATTGTTTACCATCAAATCTTGATGGGTACTATCTAGTTTATATTTAACTACAGAAAGTTTCAGGGTTCGCACTTAAAATTCCTAATTATTATTTTATCTCCTAAAATTCTCCTAAAATTTTCTTCTTGTTCCTAAAAATTCGAAATCGCCAAAATTTCAAAGAAAAATATCATGAATTTCGACATATGGTCACCGGAAAAGACACGTATTTCGTCAAAAGATCGCTAAAATAACGCAAATTTCATCAAAAGATCGCTAAAACAATGCAAATTTCGTCAAAAGATCATGTAAAAAAGCAAATTTCGACAAAGAATCGAGAAAAAAACTTAAGTTTCATCCAAGGATATCGCGGGGGAAAAAAAGCTAATTTCGACAAAACAATCCTGAAAAAAAACTCAAGTTCATCTAAGGATCATGACAAGCATGAATTTCTTCAAAGGATTGCAAATTTTTTAAAAACATCTCTGGAAAAAAAAATAGAATTTCTTAAAAAAGATTGCGGAATAAACGTGAATTTTGATAAAAAAAATTTGTGAAAACCCCCTCAAATTTCATCCAAAAATCAAGGAAAAAAGATAATTTCGTCTAAAAAACGTGGAAAAAACGCAAATTTCATAAAAAAAAAGGGAAAAAAATAACGGCAATTTCGTTGGAGAATTGCGAAATTTTATCAATCAATTGTGCATATAAGGCAAATTTTGTCAAACAATCGCACAAAAATACGAATTTTTGTCAAAAAATTGCGGTAAAAACGCGAATTTTATCTAAAAATTGCAGAAAAAATGCGAACTTCGTCAAAAGGTCGTGAAAAAACACACATTCCGTCAAAAGGTTGCGAAAAAGGCAAATTCCGTTAAAAGATCTTAAAAAATGCGAATTCCGTCAAAAGACCTCCTTAAAATACGTGAATTCCGTCAAAAGATCGCCTTAAAAAATGCAAATTCCATCAAAAGATTGCGAAAAAAAACACTAATTTGGTCAACAGATTGCGAAAAAACATGGAATTTTGTCAATAAATCGTGCAAATAGGCGAATTTCGTGAAAGAATCTTGAAAAAATGCATGTTTCAACAAAATATCGCGGAAAAAACGCAAATTTTGACAAAGAAGTGTGAAAAAAAACCTTTAAGAAGTTTTTCTATGAGTTTTCAGAAGTTTTTTTTTTTTCTCATAATCACCCCTGCTTCCTGCCTCTTGTTCTCTAGGTTCACCGAGAACATCCAAAAGAGAAAAGGAAAGCATTCATTCTGGTTAGGCTCAATGATACAGGAACTCAAAATTCTAATTAATACAATTGCAGTAAGCATAAGCTGTCAAAATGGTTTGTTACATGAAGCCGGTTATTGCGCAAATTTAAATGCCCTCATTCGCAACAAACAACACAAGCACATGGAACAAGGGCTGAATTCATTGGAATGATGGGAATATTCTTTGGCAGTGTACCACATGTGCCTGACTAGCACAAAAATACTGTTATTACATACAGTGGAACTTCCCTTTAACGAAGTCCCTATTTTACGAAGTTTTCTACTTAACGAAATTTTCTGCAGAACTTTGACTTTAAACACCATTAGCATGTAAATTAATCTCCATATTACGAAAAATATATTCTATGTAACGAAGTTTATTCCACTTTTGTACGGATACAGAATTCAGACTAAGAGGTTGCTGTGTTGCGATGGATATGCGAATTTATTTCAGCGGATTGCATGGAAATGAACACATTTAAATAATTTCCATTCTGCTTGGTGCTAAAAAAAAAAAATTACGCTAAAGAAAACACTTAGTATTACTCTCCCACACCGAGACTCCAGCTCTGACAGTTGGGGGAAATCAAAATGCCCTTTTTACATTCAATGATATAGAAGATACAGTGGCGCATACAAGCAAAAACTATCAATTAGAGTCAGACAGTTATTCTGACCTTCCATTGCTGATAGACAATTGCTTTGTACATCCACAAGAATATGCATCAAAATGCAAATCGAAGAACATCAAAGTTATTTTTGTTCCTGCCAATACAACTTCTAAACTTCAACCGTTAGTCTAAGGAATAATAAAAATCTTGAAGTACATGATCGAAAAAGACAGAAAAAAAAATATGTAGTGACTACATTAGTTTGAAAACATGTGTATCAGAGCTGATGAAAGCTTGAGCCAAAGCTTGGGAATGTGACGTGATTTCATCAACAGTACACAACTGTTTCGTAAAAAATAACTTTATAATTGAAACTGAATCAAATGCTTCTGAATCCAATACCTGTTTATCATATCTGAAGTCATCATGTGTGTCATCTATAATTTCATGAATTTAAGTTGATTTCTATTTAACAAATTTTCTTCATAACGAAGTTTTTAAGTATAACGATGAGACTTCGTTAAATGGAAGTTTCACTGTACTTGTAATGTTAAAAATATCGCAAATGCCCCTAAAAAATTTCCTAAAATTTTGAAAAATCCTAGTGCTAGCCCTGAAAGTTGTCATTTTACTAGATTCCACATGTAAAAAGATATATAGGTTGAGAAAATTATTTTTGAAAAATTTAAACAAGGCTAACCGGAAATCATATTAAAAGATGTGAAAAAGTTATGACTGAAAAAAGAAAAGCATTTTCATATTTAAAGGGAGGGGGGGGGGATCTAATAAAAAGCTTTGGGAGTGCATCTTTGTGAATCCTGTAATTACAGACAATGCTATATGAAATTATATATTATTTGGTGAAGGCTAAGTAGATATCACTGAACATTTAAATGCTTCATTCTATTCAGATTTCATCTATATTTTTCTTAAAATGTTCAATGTTATTATTGGGACAGTACAAGATTATGGAAAAAAGATTAGACAACAAGAAGGCCTCTTTTACAGCACTACCAAAAAATCAATCCATCTAATTATCAATGCGGCAAAACAATTACATCTAACAAATCTCAAAGAATTGCCGAGTACTTTGCAAAAGAAAATTATTGCTTTTCCTCAATAATATTTTAAATTATGATTCTTTGAAATGTGTCCAAAATTTTTTATGACCCTGTAAGAAAAAATGCATGAAATTTGATTTCTTTTCTTAACCAACTGGTTTTTACTTAGATATGTCATGATTTTTTGTTATATTTTATTTTCAGATTTGGATGTGCTCTCTGGAGATTTTAAAGACCTTCTGACTAGGAAAGACAACTGCGATGTTGTTCTACAAGTAAAAGACAGAGAATTCAAGGCTCATAAGACCATTTTAATGGCTAGATCGGCAGTTTTTGCTGCTATGTTCCAATATGACACATTAGAAAACCAGACAAGCTTCATAAAGATACCTGACTGTGACACTGATACTTTCCAGGAATTTCTAGAATATTTATATTGCGGTAAAATTGAAAATATTTCGTATGGCACCGCATATCATTTGTACTATACCTCACATAAGTATGGCATACAAAAACTCGAGGAGTTTTGTGTTGAGATTTTAATCATAAGTTTGACCTCAAATAATGTATGTGATGTTGTTATATTAGCTGATAAATTTAATAACATAAAGTTACAATCAGCAACTCAACATTTTTTCACTGAAAATTTCAGCAAAATTATTGTAACATCTGAATGGGAGAGTTTGTTGAGAAACGATTACCTCTTAGCCAGCGAACTTCTAATCAAAATGTCCAAAATTAAAGGATCACATTAGATAATGTTCAAAGTGGACTTGAGCCTTACATACTCTCTAAAGGTATTTTTTTTACAAATTTTGTAATTATCATTTATAAAATTTACTGTTTTCTTTGTTGAAGACAAGACAGAAGTGTACATATAATGAGAAGAATCTGTGTTTCAATAAAATAAGTCTATAAAATCCTTTATCTGTTATTTCAGTGGCTCTTAAACTGCAATCTTCGAACCCCAAAGGATTCGTAATGCATCTTCATGGAGTATTTGCATTTAATGCAATTTTTAAAATTATTGTTTATGTTTATGTAGAATCTGTAAGAAATTTTTAAATTTCACGAACCCTAGTAATTCCACCTTAGGAGAGGCTTTACTGTATCCTTATTAGTTTATCAGGGATAGGGAGGGGTCAGTTGTATTTGGCTGTCAGATGCAAGGGGCCAGGGTGAGACAAAATTTAGTAGATTAGATGAATGATTGAAAACTCACAATTACATTTTTCATCATCACTAAAAAGTGACTAATTATGATTCATTCCAATCCTACTCATAGACTAATGAAGAATGATTAATTTCAATCGTTCTCTTTCATTAACAATTAAACCAATTCTCAATCTAATTAATGCTTAAAAATGTCAAAATAGATTTTCTGTTTTTCATCTCTCACTCTTCTTTTCTCCCCTTACCCAATTTCCTTTTCTCTGTTATCATGGCCAAGACAGCTTGTCTTTATTCCCTCTCGCTCCTCTTATATATATATCAGGGTTCCCAAATGGTCCCCTTTTATGTGTTTTGGTCCCCTTAGTCCCCTTTTAATGACTGGAAAAAAATTTGCTAATGTGGGAAAATTGCTGCAAAATGCAAAAAAAATTAACAAATTGTAGAAAACAATTTATTATAATGGGCTAAAACATTGTAACTGGAATTCTTTCATGAATGTCAAAAAATCACCACGGAATGTAGTAAAGCATTAAAAAATGCATTAGAAATCCCATTAAAAATCACTAAAAATTCAAAAATCCATGCCTGTTTGTGTTCCGGGGAATCCCTGGAATTCCGGGGATTTGATAAATGTGCCCCAAAAATTCCGGAGTTACAATGCAGCTGATCGGCATCATTTTTTTTTTTTTTTCACTTTTCTAAAATCTTTCATCCAGACGTTAATAGCTGAGAAGCGTGATTCGAAAACAACAAATCACAGCGAACAAGCGGATAAGCTACGTCAAAGTGACGAAAGGCATTTTCACCACTAACGGATTCTGATTGGTTACTCGGAAACCAAGTTTCCTAGCTGCTAAGGTCTAGTAGCTTTTGTTCCAAAAGATCGCGTCAAAATCTCTCCTTGTGTTCTCCTGCTAAAAGGGTGGGACTATCGCTCTCCGCATGTCAGCCAATAGCAGGCAGGAGAGGGTATGATCTTCCAGAGCACAGAGGTAGAGGAGAACGGAAATGCCGGTCCACAGTCCAGTTCGATTTCTTACGCTGCGCAGGGGAGACCCATTTGTTCAATGCGCTAGTGAGAAATTCTTGACTTCTTGCGCATTACGTCACCTGGCAGACAGATTCTCTTATTTACGTAGTAATGTGCCATTCTGCACGGAAACTTTCTTTCCGTTAAGGTCTTTAGTTATTCTGTTATTCTAACAGGCTTTAATGTAAAAATGCCTAGAAAATGATCCATATCAACGTGTTCCAATAACTAAGCGAAAACAGACAAGTCTGTATTTTATAATATAAATAAGACAGCTGTGTATTATTATCCAATCCAATCGAGGGGATTCTCGTTTTAATCCTGATACTTTTCGCGTGTGCACAGTTTTATGCTTACTATTATGTAAGAAACTGCTAATTTAACCCTTTAAAAAAATTCCTTTCCGAAACTAACTTTGGTGACTTTCATTTTTTATGCATACTTTAAAATTCTGCATTCCGGTTTGATATCAAAATACGAAAACAAAAAAATCACCCTCGCTACGCATACATTTAGCTTTAAAAGTACGTCTCCTGATCTGGTTAATGACGAAAACAAACCTTCCACATCTGGAAATCAAATGAAAAGAAAAATCAGTTCCATAAACTCTTCTTCTAAGAAACAAAAAAAAAAAAAAAAATCAGATTTTTTTTTTTACAAAAAAATAATTCCCCCCATTTTTTTAACTTGTATGTTTTTCATTGTATTAACTGTATATTAATGTTATATTTTTTAAGACATCTTTCAATTGTTTTCTCTCGATATATTATCCATAAAGTAATTTATGTAATTTTTCATTTATTTCTTTTAATATTTACTTTCAAGTTGTACTTTTTATAAATGAAATTTGGATTTAAAATCTAGGCTTCAAGAAATCTTCTAAGCTATTTTGTTTGGATTGTATGTTAATCCTGAAACAAAATACTTAATTTTACTTTTTTTTTTTTTTTTAATTGAAACCATAATTGAGATAAGAAAATTTAAACCATGTCAAAATTTTAATTTATTACTTTTGCCGCAATGGAAATTTTATGGAAGTGACTACTTTAATTTATTTTTAAGGCAACTGTAAAATATTTTCTCAAGATTATTCATAAAGTATAATTTTACATTTTTTAAAATTACCGATTATAAACTGTACACATTTCATTATTTACTTCTTGTGGCAAATTTTAATTAAATGCTGCATGTTTTGCATTTCATAAAAACACTATTGTGATAATTGTGCTGACATCTGACCAAAGTGATGACGGAATGATTGCATCAGATTTATGGAGCTTTTTCTTTTTTGGTGGATAAGAATAAATGTGCAAGGGGGGAAAAAGGTAATTAAAGTTTTTTTTTATGTTTTTATAGTTCATAACTATTATGGGGAGGGGGGGGGGGTGAGGAATCCACAAAAGAATAAAATATTTGCATGTTAAAGACAATTCTATGTAGCGACTCATTGGATACTTATGAAGTTAATTGATTATTATACGAGTTATATACTTTCGTAAGTTGCATCTTATTTAAAAAAATGGGGATTTATTTTTTTAGGGGATTTCATCAAGTGTACAAACAGGCATGAAAATCTACAAGACAAAATTTACTGTCATAAATTCGTCGCAAAACACAAAAAACTCAAATTGCATAAAAATTAGCCAAAAATTAAAAATTGCTGCATGAATTGCGAATAAATTATATTGAAAGGAGAGGACAAAAGTTATTAAACTGTGCTAAAAGATTGAAATCGGATTCTTTTTCAGAATGTCAAAAAATAGCCACAAAATTCGAAAAAATCTAAAAATCACATAAATTGCACAAACTTAAAAAATTGCTCTGAAATTCTGAATAAATTTTATTAAAGGACAACATTTACTATATTGAGCAAAAAAAAATTGAATCTATATTTCTTTTATTACTCTTGAAAAAATCACTGCAAAATGGATAAAAATTGCAGAAGAAAAAATTTACTATGTAACTGGATATTCTTTTACAAATGTCAAAAAATCACCACAGAACTTAAGAAAAAAAACCCAACTAAAAATTGGTAAAAATTCAAATCAAAAAACGCAATTGTAGAAAAACAAAATGTAAAAGTTTGCAACCGAATTCTTTTTACGAATGTCAAAAAATTACCACAAGTCACAAAAAAAACTGAAATTTGCATAAAAAAATTCATGAAAAATTTAAAAATCACTATACAAATTCCGAATAAACTTTATTGAAAAAAGGAAAAAAATTACTACTGGACTAAAAAATTGAAACTGAATTTCTTTTATTAATGTGAAAAAACCGCCATGAAGCATGAATAAAAAAAGGGTAAAAATCTCATAAAAATTAAATAAAAAAAAAATTCAAAAACTAACTTTAGACATACAGATACCTTCTTGCCAAATCTTGTAGCTGTATGTGCAACCGTCTCTTCAGCACACGGATAAACTTCTATATTATTATAGATGTAGTTTTGTTGTCAATTTTGATGGAAAAGTATATCTCAGCTATTAAAAGAAATCTTAATTAAATTTCTTCATGAAATTTCTACATGAGGTATTTTAATAAGGCCATCTGGGTGAAATTTCTTCAAACTTCACATTCAGTTAACTCTTAACATAAATTGATGCTGATTAGATTTCGGTGTATTTCACCCAACCGGTGACACTACTGAGTCGCATTTTTAACAATTTCCATGACACCAGATCTCGGCATATTTGGGATAGAATTTTAATTCCAAGAAATGCACTATACTTTTGTAATTGTTAATGTGTAACTCCGCTAACAATTCGATTGATTTAATATTTTCTTAGATGCATTAATTTTTACTGTTTATATTCCAAATAATTTTTTCTGTTCTAAATATAAACCATCTTGCTGTAGGATATTTAAGTGTGTTAAATAAAGCTATGTACGGGGTTATTCTAAATGATGGACCCATTTTCAAAAAAATTATTTTTAAGACATTATAAATGTTCAATGTGTCCACCGTTTGCTGCACAGCAAACATCTACGCGATAGCCAAACTCGTCCCACACACGAGAAAGTGTATCTGCTGTTACTGAGTGCACGACTTTCAAAGCGGTGATGGTTCCAGAGGCATTGGATTTATTAAAATCCAAATCCAAAATGAACAATCTTTATACCAAAGAGGAAGTTTCAAATTTTTTTTAAGACATTATAAATGTTCAATGTGTCCACTGTTTGCTCACTTCTTGCGAACTCAAGAACGCAGAAAACCTTGTGCTCCACAGTAGCCATCTCACTCACAACTGACAGTGAAATGAAATCACGACTTATTGCCGCATGCCTCTGGAACCATCACTGCTTTGAAAGCCGTGCACTCAGTAACAGCAGATGCACTTTCTCGTGTGTGGGACGAGTTTGGCTATCGCGTAGATGTTTGCTGTGCAGCAAACGGTGGACACATTGAACATTTATAATGAATGTCTTAAAAAAAATTTTGAAACTTCCTCTTTTGATTGGTATAAAGATTGTTCATTTTGGATTTGTACTTTAATAAATACAATATTTTGAAAATGGGTCCATCATTTAGAATAACCCTGTACATTGTTTAATGACATCTTTGTAAAGATAATCAATTAACATATTTTCTGAGGTAATTTTAAACTAGTCGATGGGCCAACCTCAAAACTAGTTCTTCTGTCTCACACAGGTTTCATATTACACCAAAAACGAATCTCTCTCAGTACTAATTTATATCAAGATCTAACTGAATTGAATCTAAAGTTTCGTGAAATTCCGTGCATTAGTTCTTGAGATATGACTATCATTAAAATCGAGTAAATCCTGAAAAATGCAGAATAGCAGCGCCATCTGTTGGGAGATTTACACCAAAACCTAACCAACAGCAACTTAGTCAATGTCTAACTGAATCTGAAGTTTTGTGAGAATCCATGCATTAGTTCCTTATATATCATTATCGTGTAAATCATGAAAAATGCAGCATAGCAGTGCCATCCGTTGTGTTATTTACACAGAAAACATAATCAGCATCTATTTATGAAAAGGACCTGAAGTTTGATGAAATTCTGTGCATTAATTCTTGAGCTATAGCTATCGTAAAAATCATGAAAAAAGTAGCATAGCAGTGCCACCTGTTGGGCGATTTACACCAAAACTAATCAGCACCAATTTATATCAGGGTCTAACTGAATATAAAGTTTTATTAAATTTGTGCATTAGTTCTTGAGAGAGAGTGCCCACAAAATTTTTGTCACATACAGACAGACTGACAGAGTCGCAGACTCACAGACAGACATTTTCTAAAAACAGTCAAATCATGTTCAGAACCTTGAAAAACATATAAATCCCTCGAAAACGGGAAGTTGAAAATTTTCGTGAATCCAATACTTTTTTCTTGTAAAGATAGAAGGAAGTAAAAAATTGCATATTTAGGAAAACTTGGTACAGTATTCTTAGACATGTGGTCCCTTTTCAGTTGCCTTTTTTTAATATGAATGGTCTCCCAAAGTCCCTTTTTCAGTATAAAGGGTCCCCCAAAGTCCCCCTTTTAAATAAAAATGCTCCTTTTTCCCCCTTTTGAAGGACTAAAATGCATTGGGAGCCCTGATATACAGTAATCCCTTAACATTCGCGAGTTTTGATTATTCGCGAAATATAAAATGAAGAATATTTCAACATTCGCGAATACTTAACTTGGTTATTCGCGGATTTCGTTTTATAAATATATATATATATATATATATTTTTTTTTTTTTAAGTAAACTTCCTTTGTTTTACCCGAAACATGAATTTATGCTAAAAATAGATTATCCCCTTTGTTTGTTTGAGCTTGCCATTTCTCCAATTTATATTGAAAGACCAAAACGCAAATTTTCTCTTCGAAGTACGTAAATGTGCATACTCCTCTAAGTTTTGTTTATTGTTTGAATTACGTAAGTTCCCGTAGAATTCTTTCTATTCGCCTGTCTATTTTTTCTTCTCAGCGTTCAGCAAACCTAAAAAAGAGAAACTTCATAATGTCGCCTACAGCTAAAAGAGTGAAAAAAGTTTTGAACCTTTCCGAAAAATTTAAAATTTTAGATAAGTTGCGAATGGGAGAAAGAGCGTGCGCGGTCGGTCGTTATTTTAATATTAATGAATCTACAGTTCGATCAATTAAAAAAAAAACGAAAAGGCTATAAGAGACAGCGTCTCAGAAAGTGCAAAATGTAATTTTTTTTTTAAAATAAATTTTCTAAAATTAAAATTTTTTATTGCAGGTGAAATATTTTCTGAAAAAAATGTCGCGGAAATTTTAAAATTACAACAACAACGTGTTAATAAAGCGAAATAATGTGATCCATCGCTAGTGAGGAGTTATAAATTTAAAAGAAAAACTGAGGCTGTAATTTTTCCTTACATAGAAATCCATAAACAAAAGATCTCTTCTGCAGAGCAATCGCATATTACTACTTTTGTTTTCAGCCATCAACCAGCAAATAATCTTTTTTACAATATGTTTATAATTGTTCAAACTTATTTAGAGTATGTATTTTTAATATTTAATAAATATACTATTTACATTTCAAATGTTTTTTTTCCATTAAAAAAAATCGTAAAACCTAACCCCCTTTTATGCACGGGAGGATAGCCTCAACATTTGCGATTTTGACATTCGCGGAGATTTCCGTGAACCTAACCCTCGCGAATGTTAAGGGATTACTGTATTTCAACGCTACTCTGCTCTTTAAGTATACCAAACTAGTACCATTAGGTCGTGGTCCTTAAATCTGCCTTTATGTTTTTGGTAGGGACTTTAGTTTCTAGGATATTATGGACTTTTGCCCTCATTTTAAAATTTCCCCCTTTTATATTTGTTTTTCTATTCTGGGTTTTTAACTTTTTAGGCTCCTGTGCCTATATCCTATCTTTCCCTAAATTTCTGTTTCATTCAAACAATTATAAGCTTTAACAGATTTTTGCTTTAACAGATTAAGCTTTAACAGACCAGCATGTGGGGTTTTTGTTATTACTATATGCATAGTGTTTTGTGGTTTTCTTGTATTCTGTTTATCTGATTTTGATGCAACTTTCATCTCTGCACCTGCTGTAATCATTTCTGCTTTTCAATTCAACTCGATTTTCATGCAAATTTCTGGAAAGATAGGCCATATGCCCAGAAGCATAAAAAAGTATAACATAGAGTAGAAAACAATATAATTTATTTTTACTGTATATATTTAATTGTTTATATAATTAAAATATTTCAAATTAACCAACTGAATGAGTCTTTTTTTTTTCTTTTTCCAATAAATTTAAATGAGATTTTCTAATTGTTAATTTTAATGATTTAGTAAAATTATTTTACTTTAAAATGTGTAATTTTGTAATTTTTTTAAAAATTGATTTAAATAAAAAAAAAAAAAAAAAATCAGATAATAAATAAAACTTTTTGATTTTTTCCCCCTAAAAAGTCAAAACCCTTGTTAATTTAATTGTATATTTTCTTATATTTCAGGGACTTCATAAAATTTATGACATCTTTATTTAAAAGTATGTATATGGGTTTTTTCTATTTAGACAGGTGGAAAAAAAATATTAGCTTTAAAGCTTTATGTATAAAATTTTCAGATTTTTTTAATATTTCATACATTTCTGGTTTTTTAAATAGAGCAAAAAATGACCAAAATTAAATTCTAAGCTATCTGAATGCAGCAGCGTTCCAAATCAGAGAAGGTCTCTTTCTGACTCAAAACAGGTAAAAGACAGGGCCCAATTTGGATTTATTGAAGAACAAAAAGTGACCCAAATTGGGTTGTAAGATTTTTGAGTGCAGCAATGTTCCAAATTGGGAAATGTCTCTTTGTGACCCAAAATGGATAATATTTTAGCCCATTTTGGGTATATTCTGAATTCCAATTTAGTTTTATTGCAGAGCCCAAATTAGAGTTGTGTATATACCCAAAATGTGTTCAAATTTTACCCATTTTGGATAAACTGTGAATTCTATTTTGGGTTCTGCAATAAACCCAAAGTGGATACCTTTTTTTACCCATTTTGGACCACTAAGAGACATTCCCAATTTGGAACATTGCTGCACCCAGAAATTTTACAACCCAATTTGGATCATTTTTTGTTCTATTTTAGAATTATTTTTTTTTTACATTGTGGTGCATGTTAAAATTTTAAAATATACAATACCTTATGAAAGTTGATAATATATTAATTTTTTTGTAACTATAGTACAAAAAAAGGTGACGGGTATATAACGCAACTAAGAGGAAGATATAAAATACTTAAAATTGGGTTTTTGGCATTGACTTTTCAAATCCTTCGGAGGAATGGAGAGTGAATGGGGGAAAAAGTTGCGTTCTGATACATAAACCCCCCAAAAAAGTTGTGTTAAAAAGATTCTTGGTATCACACTGTAAACAAAATCTATTATTGTCCCTTTTTTATGGAGATAGTCATGCACAAAATATTTATGCATGTTTTTGCATGGTATGTAATAAAGGATCAGTCAAATTTAACTGCATTTAATCCCTGTAAAAAAAAATAAAATACTTTCGAGTATTTGGTGCAAAAAGACGCAAATTTGGCGAGCACCAATTTCTCCTTGCCAGATGCAAGCGATTTTAATGAATTTGGAAATTCCTGGTTTAATGAGTGTTTAAATGCGCAGAACTTTATGAATTAAAACTTAAACGATTAAATAGTTTATTATCTTTTTTATAAGCTTATATAATATATGTACAAGTTGCATGTTGCTGAAGTTATTTAATTTTACACAGTGTCATCAGCGGATAAGTTTTAAGTGTATTTCAACAGTTAATGACCTATTAAGAATGCTCTCATTATGTATTTCGATATTGAATAAGTTGCTGCTTACATTACAACAATACTTTCAGCTTGTTATCTCTTCAGAATTGGATCTTAATTTTTAGTTTGAAGCATTTTTAATCAATTTAAATGTTGTTCTAAACCATAGACTATCATTGTTAATTTTCTTTATATATATACATATAGATACATATGGCATGGCAAAACCGTGTTTGTAAAAGTGTATTTACTTAAGTTAAACTTACTTTAAAACTAACTAGTTCAGTATGAAGAATAAAAAAAAGTCTTTCATAAAAGAGTATTTATCATAAAACTGTATTTCTTTTTTATTTCATTGTGATACCACCAATCAATAAATCGTCAAAAACACGAAATTTTCATAATTTTTTTACATATGTTATATCAAATTTCATCAGCAATTTTTTTTATGAACATATATATTTTCACGAGAAGACTATTCTCTATTTATTCAAGGTTTTTTTTTCCGAGTATGCATTATGAAGACCTTTGTAAGTGGCTGTCACGTAACCAGTGTTGAATTGAGGCAGTGGACTGCAAGGGAACATTCCACCCCGGAGCATTGGAATGCCCATCCCCCTCCTGAAAGATTTGAGATTTTTATGCGTCTAATGGTTAATAAGAGCAACCCCCCCCTATCCCCCTATCCCCACCCGTAAATCTGCAGAAATCCTATATTTTTATTTAAATGTCATAGATTGTACCTTATCAATACCATATGATTTTATTCTAAAACACCATAGATTATACAATATGAATGCCATAAGATTTTGTTTGAAAACACCATAGATTGTGACATACAAATTCCATAAGATTTCATTAAAAAATGCCTTAGATTGTACCATACAAATGCCATAAGATTTCATTCAAAAACACCATAAAAATGCCATAAGATTTCATCCCAAAACTCCTTAGACATTTACCATACAGTGCCATAAAAATTACCATACACTTAATATGTTTATATAGTTTTCCATAGGATATTTTTTACCATAGGCAAAAAACTTTAAGATTTCACTTGTTTTTTTTTCTATGGTAATTCTATGTCATTTTTTGCTAAGGGACATCTCCAGAAATTCAGGAATTGTGTATTTCACCAATTAGTCTCGGAAAAATATTGTAAATTTTGTCATTTGGCAGCATAAAAATCATGAATTTCATAAATCAGGTGCGTAAAAATCATGAATTTTGTCGATGGGGTGTGTAAAAATCATGAATTTCATCAATCGAGCACAGAAAAAACATGAATTTTGTCGATCGGGGGAGAGGGATCATAAAATTGGCCGACTGGGCACGTAAAACTCATGAATTCCGTTCATTGATTGCATAAAAATCACGAATTTAGTCAAATGGGCACATAAAAAACAAGCAATTCCTTGATCAGGCACGTAAAAATCATTAATTTTATCAAACGGATGCATAAAAATCTAGAAATTCATGAATCGGGCACATAAAAATCATCAATCGGCACGTAAAAATCATGAATTTCGTTCATTAGGCACGTAAAAATCATGAATTTCGTTCATTAGGCATGTAAAAATCATGAATTTTGTGGAACGGGCGGGAAAAAACTATGAATTCGTAAAGTAGTCGCATAAAAATCACGAATTCATCAAGTGGGCAGGTAAAAATCACGAATTCATCAAGTGGGCGCATGAAAATCACAAATTTCATCAAACGGACGCATAAAAATCCTTAATTCCGTCGATCGGCTGCAGAAAAATCAAATTTCGTCGATTGAACACGAAAAAATCATGAATTTCATTGATCAGGTGTGTAAAAATCATGAAATTCGTTGATCGGTGTGTACAAATAATGAATTTTGTCGATTGGGTGTGTAAAAATCATGAGTTTCATCAATCAGGCACAGCAAAAACATGAATTTTGTGGATCAGGGAGGGGAGATCATAAATTTTGTTGAACACGGACGTAAAAATCATGAATTTTGTTTATCGGTGCATAAAAATCATGAATTTTGTCAACCGGGCATGTAAAGATCAAGAAATTCGTTGATCGGGTGTGTAAAAAATCATTAATTTCATCCATCAGCATGTAAAAATCATGAATTTAGTCAATCAGCATGTAAATATAACATATTTTGTGGAACGGGCACTTAAAAATCACGAATTTCTTCAATCGGCGTATAAAAATCATGAATTTCGCTCATCTGGTGCAGAAAAATCATTAATTTCATCGATCGGGTGCAGAAAAATCATTAGTTTCATCGATCGAATGAGGAAAAATCATGAATTTTGTGGAACGGACACAGGGGAAAAAAAGAAAATCAGGAAATCCTGCATTTGGCCTGTTTTCTCCATATTTTTAATCTCCAGTTTTTCAAGTTTTATTGTTGAATGGTGACTGGTGAGTGTCTATTTTCACCTTTACCCAAAAGCGAATAACATCGAATTAAAAAGGGGGCAAAATATAAATATGGCCAATTTACGGAAAAAAACTTCAACGGGCCATGTACTGGTTCCCAAGGTCTTAACTGGAGCATAAAAATGATGAAACGTGTTTTCTTACGAATGCTCAACTAGTATATAAAGCGTCGACAAAAAGCTTACTACGGACTATCACGTGCAAATGGACTACGAAAACCTCAAAAAAGGGGTGTTGGAAAAACTTCTTCCAAATTTGCAACCGAACAGTGCCGTATGTATGGATAATGCTCCACATCACACGACTGTTGAAAACCGCACTCCTGCAAAGTATTCTATAATAAAAGTTATGATAGACTGGCTGAAAAACAACAAAATATACCATGCCGAACAAATGCGAAAAGTAGAACTTCTCTCTCATAGAGAGTAATCGTCCAAAGAAAATTGTCTATAAAATTGATAATTTAACAGAGAAAGATGGAGATGAAGTTCTACCCCTTATCATTGCGATCTAAACGGAATAGAATTTGCGTGTTCATCTGTGAAAAGAAAAGTAAAAGAACGAAATGTTACTGATGATTCAAGTTTGGATAATCTAAAATCTCTACTTCAGACAGCTATAATTTTTTATGTGTAACATCACAAAATCTTGATACCTGGATTTTTTTTAAATTTGTATGGAAAACCCGGAAAAGTCAGGAAAATTTGTTGCTGATCTGGAATAGACACAATGTTAATATTTTAGAAATTAATTCTTCTATAAATAAATAAAAAAGAGACAGAATTAAAAGATGACAACCTAATGGGACTAATTCGGGGTACCCCACAAGCAGAGTGCAGTGAAGGATAAAAATATAATGTTAAAATATATATAAGGGGGGGGGGAGATGCGAGAAAGAATAAAGTAGGAGCAAACTGTCGGGGCCATGATAACAGAGAACCCGCTATTATACGCTGTCATAATAATATCTGTCATGTGGACTAAATGCGACATTTAAAAAAAAATAGTTTATATAAAATAAATATTTAAACCTATTATGAATCCTCTGTAATCCAGGTCCTACTGCCAAATTGCTTATTTTAGAAAGTGGGACTTTTTTGTGACAGATCTTTAAAAGTATCTACATTGATTTTAAACTATATTGTTGCTAGCAAACGCCAATGTTTGAAGCTAACCTTTCCCACAGATTACAGAAAATTAGTTATTTTATATTTTACTAGCTGTTACCCGTGACGTCGCTCACGTAACATTAAAAGAAAAGTAAATGCATTAATTAAGGAAAACATTTCACCACCGATAATTAAAAACATATGTAACTCTCTTTATAAAAAAATCCGTTTTTTCGAATATCTGAACAGGCCGATAGCAGGCGAAGTCCGCCATTATTACACTATGTCATAATATCTGTCATGTTGACTAAATGTGATACTTAAAAAAAAAAATTAATTTCAAAATTAAACATGTTGTACACCTTCAAAATGTTAAAATATGCGAATATTTCCATAATCGTTTTTTTTTTTTCATGATTCAATACGTTCCTCAAACTCATATTGATACTCTTTGTATTATTCTCAAACATTTGAAAAATCCGTTGAACTTCCAATAGGACGTCAGATTAATTTTCTTTATAATTCTCTAATGACGTCCTATGAAGCTGCTTTCTGTATTTTCACATACTCATACTCCTTGTATTATTGAGAAATTTTGAAATTTTCTGTTTTATTACCAATATGGCATCATCATCATCATCAACCGTTTTCAATCCACTGCTGGATGTAGGTCTCCCCCAGATTTTTCCATTGTTGCCTGTCTAGTGCTTTAGTCATCCAATTAACACCGGCCACTTTTCTGATTTCGTCACTCCATCTTACTTGAGGTCGTTTTACATCTCTGGGATACCACTGTAGGGTGTTTGTGCTCCATCTATTGTCTTGTCTTCTTGCAATGTGCCCAACCCATTTCTATTTTACCCGTTTAATTCTCTCGATGATGTCAAAAACTTTCGTCTGACTTCTTATCCACGTTATTCTCTTTCGGTCTCTTCTGGTTATGCCTAGCATACATCTTTCCATACTTCGCTGTGTTGTTTGTAATCTTTATACCATTCGATTTGTTAGTGTCCAAGTTTCTGCTCCATAAGTTAGTGCAGGCAAAACACATTGGTTAACCACCTTTTTTTTCAAACAAAGAGGCATGTTACTCTTCAGAATAATATTGTTCTTCCCAAAAGCACTCCATCCATTTCTTATTCTTCTATTGATTTCATTCATGATACTGTTGTCTGATGATATTTCTTGTCCAAGGTACACATAACTTTCAACATCTTTAATCTCAGTGTTGTTGTAGACGATTTTCTTTTTTGATTCAAATGAATTGAACATCACCTTAGTCTTTTCCAAATTTATTTTTAATCCCACCTTAATGCTAGCTTCTGCCAAATCTTTTAGCATATTTTGCAATTCTTCAGGGCTATTACTGAAAATTAAAATGTCATCAGCAAACCGGAGATGGTTTAAATATTCCCCATTTATTCTAATCCCTTTGTTTTCCCAATCCAGCTTCCTGAAAATACTTTCTAAGACAGCAGTAAAAAGCTTAGGCGAAATGGTGTCTCCTTGTCTTTTTCAATTGGTGAGACTTTTTATTTAATTTTTCACGTGGAAATCTTTCAATAGAAAATTATTTATTGCGGAAAGAATTTTATTGTGGATTTTTAATTGCTGGCAACTGCTATAACAAAAAATGTTTAAATTTAATAAGAAAAGGCTGTTAGATTTTTGTTTTTTTGTCTCTCTATATTAAAATAATACAATATTTTAAAATTTTAATATTTTGAGCTTCATAGTAGGTATTTAGCTATAAGTACACAAATTTTCATGCCTGTAAGTTATATAGTTTCTGAGAACGGCTCTGTGACGGACAGACAACAGAGCCATGGCCGTACCCAGGGGGGGTGGGGGAGTGCCGAAATTTTCGAAAGTGATATGAAAAAAGTGCTGATGTTTTTCTTTCTTTTTTGGGAAAATTTTACTTTTTTTTCTATCATAGAGTAGGTTAGCCATTCTTATTAGTCCCACATTAGTCCACATTGGCACAAAAGAAGAGAAAGGGGGCTGATGTGGTTACAGCCCCCTCCTTCCGAAATAGTTGGAAATTAAATGAAAAAAGTGTTTTTTCCTTGCATTTTTAGACAAGTCTGTAATTTTTTCTTCTGTCATTACAGCGAAATAGCCATCCGTGTTAAGCCCATATTAGTCCACATTGACATCACAGTATACCCAAAGATGGGAAGGGGGCTGATACAATTACAGCCCCCTCTTCTCGAAATAGTCAAAAATGAAATCAAAAAATAGTGCTGATTTTTTTTTTCCTTGTTTAGTATAAATTTGCATTCCCCCCCCCCCCCCCCTATCATTTAACAGACTAGCCACTCCCTTCGTTTTAGTTCCATTTTCATATTAGTGCACAGTGACACCAGATTATATCCAAAGAGGTGAAAGGGGCTAAGGCTTAAATCTGTAATATTGTTTTCTTCTGTCATTACAGCGAAATAGCCATTCTCGTTAACCCCATATTTGTCCACATTGACATCACAGTATACCCAAAGATGGGGATGGGGCTTATATTATTACAGCCCCTCCTCTCGAAATAGTCGAAAATGAAATGAAAAAATAGTGCTGATTTTTTTTCTTTGTTTGATATAAATTTGCAACCCCCCCCCCTATCATTTAACAGGCTAGCCGTTCCTTTCGCTTTAGTTCCATTTTCATATTAGTGCACAGTGCCACCAGATTATATCCAAAAGGTGTAAGGGGCTAATGGGGTTACAGCCCCCTCCCAAAATAGTCGAGAATGAAATGAAAAAGATCCTGATTTTTTTCTTTTTGTTTGTTTGAGGTAAATTTGTAATTTTGTTTTCTGAAATCCTTACTTTTTTAGATAAATCTGTATTTTTTTTCTTCTGTCATACAGCAAAATAGCCATTCTCGTTAGCCCCATGTTAATCCACATTGACTTCACAGTGTATCGAAAGAAGTAGGGGGGGGGTCGATGAGATTACAGCCCCTCCTCCCCAAATAATCGAAGATGAAATGAAAAAATAGTGTTTTTTTCTTTCTGTTTGAGATAAATTTTATTTTTTCCCATATCATTCAACAGACTATCCGCTCCCTTCTCTTTAGATCCATATTAGTGCACAGTGATACCATATTATACCCAAAGAAGTGGAAGGGGTTTTTTGGGATTACAGCCCCCTCCAGAAATAGTCAAAAATTAATGAAAAACATGCTGATTTTTTTATTTTTTGTTGTTGTTTGTGATAAATTTGTAACTTTGTTTTCTACAATACGACGAACTACCCATACTATTTAGTCTCATATCAGCGCACAGTATACCCAACGAGGGGAAGGGGTCTGATGGGGTTACAGGCTCCTTGCGAAATAGTCGAAAATGAAATGAAAATGGTGCTGATTTTTTTCTTTCTGATTGAGATAAGTTTGTAATTTAGTTTTCTGTTTTACCGCGGAAAAGCCATTCTCGTTAGTCTAATATTAGTCCACATAAACACAACAGCATACCCAAAGAAAGGGAAGAAGATTGATGGGGTTACAGCTCGCCACTCCCTTCTGAAATAGTTGAAAATTACATGGAAAAAAGCACTGATATTTTTTTCCCTTTCTGTTTGAGAGAAATTTGTAATTTTTGTTCCTCGTATCATTCAATGGACTAGCCATGCTCTTCTTTTTCGTCCTACACTAGGGCACAGTTGCCGAAAGAGGTTGAAGTGGGCAATGGGGTTAGAGCTCTCCTCCCGAAATAGTCGAAAATGAAATAAGAAAGTGCTGTTTTTTTTTATCATTATTTTTTTACAGATAAATTTGTACTTTAGTTATATGTTATACAGAGGATTAGCCATTCTCGTTAGTCCCATATTAGTCCACATTGACACTACAGCATAGTTAAAGAAGGGGAAGGAGACTGATGGGGTTACAGCCCTCTCCCTTCCTAAATTGTCGAAAATGACATGAACAAAATTGCTGATTTGTTAACTTTTCTGTTTGAGAGAAATTTGTAATCCAACCCCCCCCCCCCTCTATCATTCAACGGTCTAGCCACACTTCTCTTTAGTCCCATATATTACTCCCCAGTGTTACCACAGTTATAACCAAATAGCTGGAATGGGTCTAAAGGGATTACAGCTCCCTCCCGAAATAGTCGAAAATGAAATGAAAAAGTGCTTTTTTTTTCTGTTTGAGATAAATTTGTAATTTAGTTATCTGGCATGCAGCGGATTAGCCATTCTCGTTAGTCCAAATAATCCACATATGGGCATTTCCATGAAAAAGTGAACATGAGGGTTGAAATTTCAAATATCTTTTATTACTACAAATAATATATCAAATTAAAGGTAAAAATATGACGCATATGAAATTACAGAGAACTAAGCTTTAAAAATATTTTTTTATAATTTATCTAGGCTCAAAGTTGGAAAAATTTGAAAAACTTTCGGCATGTAAAATAGGGTATTTTCATTCTGCCGGAATCAATATTTAAAACATCAGCATTTTCAATATATGTGCATATATTACTATTTGTGACCTTTGTGTATCTTTTGAAACACTTAATTTTTCAAAAAAATTTAAAAGATCCGATTTTTAATACGAATATATTTACACTGTCTCTCTGTCACGCCCGTCACAAAAAAGGAGCTTAAGTTATTATACAAAATGCATTTTTCGATGTAAATACATTAAACTTTCGGAAAGTCTAACTATTGCAAGTGTGACTAACTACGAAACGTTAAAAATTCATTAAATTTTTATTTTGTGTGAAATTTTAGTGTGACGGGTGTGACAAATTCCTTGTGACGGGTGTGACAAAATTCTTGTGAAATGTATGACAACATTTTAAATTGCTTTGAAATATATTTAAATATTTTTTAAATGAAGTGTAAGGTTGAATCATTATTGTTTCTGAACATATTAAGGCCAATTTGCCAAAAAAGAGAAGATAAATCATGAAATATATATTTGAATTATTTTAGCAGATTATGAATTGGTAGCAATTTACGTTTAACTTACTTACTTTTAAGTTAATTCTGCTTTGGATTTTTTTAAATGTGCTCAGAAGATTGGTGCAATAAAGGCATTGTGTGTTTCAGCAGTGAAAATACTAGAAACTAAACAAATGCTGACAGAAGGATAGGAAGGCATCAAGTCTTATCACCACTTTAAAGTAAGTAGCGATAATACTATCCTTTTGATGGGAAAGACTGCCAAATCAACACTGAGGGCTGTGGCAGTCACTGCTAATTGTGAATCTCCCCCCAGAAAGATTATGAAAATATCAGATTTAAATATTGGTGATTATCTTTTGGTTTCCCTGGCCAGTAGCAAAAAGCGTAATAGCTTGTACTATCAGGGATCTGTTTAGGAAAAAATTGGGTCCTTTAAAAAACCCTTCACAAAAATTTCTATTTCAAAACAGGACCCTTCACAAAACTATTTTCCCTAAAACAGGACCCTTCACAAAACTGTTTTCTCTAAAACAGGACCCCTCACAAAATTCTTTGTCTTAAAAATAGGTTTTTCCCAAAATTATTCCATCTTTAAACTGAACATTTCACAAATTAATCATTTAAAAGTAAAATCCGACCTGTTACTTTTACACATATAAAGAAAATATATGTATTTTACATCCATATAGCTTCTTAAAAATGTATTAACAAGAACCTGAATATAACGATCATTTCAATTCACAAAATTATGACTAGATTTTTCACGAATATAAAAAGCTGTTCACAAAAACAGGACCCTGGGAGAAAAGTCTTGGCAGACTCGCCGCTGACTATGCTAATGTCTTGAATATCAACTTCCGTAAGAAAGAAATAAGCTTAAAATGCATGCAAGCCAGTGGGCCACACTGGATTTGGCCAGAGGAAAATGACATCTCAATTGAAAATTTTTCTGCTATTGTAAAAAAAAGTAGCTCCCCCGTCACTTATAACGAGTAGGGGGCACTACAAATTTTAAACTAACTGCATAAATATGTTACTTTTATTAAAATTCTTTTGTATATTTACTATTGTTGAGTTTACTCTCTATACTGATCACTGTATTTTTTTGGTAAACAACTTTCAAATTGTATACTTTGCACAATGTCACACCCGTCACTTCTTAGTTACACCCGTCACAGCAGGAAAAAATTTCTTATTCCTTAATATAATTAAAATTTATTATGAAAATTACTTATTAAGTTTATTTGGAATCTCTTTCATTAGAAAAAAATTGTTTTAATAATGGCACATTTAAATATTCACAGGAATTTTAACAAATGTGTATGCAAGTAAAAACTCCTGTCCCGAGAGAGTCACACCCGTCACAAGTATAAAAATGTTTTTTTTAAAAAATTGAAAGCTGTTAAAGTTATATATTTACTCAATTATCCAAGCATATGCATGGAAAAACATAATTAAAATACTTTTCAGGGATTTCTTAGCTAATTTATTTCCCAAAATATAGATATAAACTCTTAAAATTTGGTCTGGATGTCACACCCGTCACAATGGAATGGCCCATTAGTCCAAATTGATTGCTATGAAGGGAAGGGGCTGATTTTGTTACAACTCCCCCTTCCTAAATAATAAAAAATGAAATTTAAAACACCTGATTTTTTTCTTTTTTTAGATAAATTTGTAATTTTTTTCTATCATACAGCCATTCTAATTAGTTCCATATATTAGTGCACAGTGATGCCCAGCATACAATAATCAAAGAAGGGGACGGAGGTTATGAGGTTACAGCTCCATTCCTTCTTTGAAGAAATCGAAGTGAAATGAAAAAAGGGTGATATTGTTTCTTTCTTTTTGAGATAAATTTGTTTTATTTTCTAGCATGCAATGAATTTGTATTTCTCGTTAATCCAATATCCTCCTCAGTCCTGCGGCCTAATTTACTTGAGACCACAAAATCTATTTTCAAATGACTGACTCCATCCCTGTTTTACTGGATAAATGAATGCATATATGCTCAATTTAAGAGACCTACAAGTAAGTTCGACAAATTTAGGAGCAGTTTAATTTAAGGAGTTTTTTAATCTCCCACAGGCAGTGCAAAGATTGTCAATTTGGAAGTATGTTAATGCACAGTAATACCACGTCTAATCTCATGTGATTTCGACTAAATCGGAAATCGGGTGCGGAAGAGTTGACTGTAAAAGTAGCTTATTAACTTTCATTTTTCGGACACATCTGTATGCCATACCGAAATGTGTGGGAAGTTTAAGGGACTAAGCTTCTTTCCCCTGCCGAAATGGTCGGAGTAAAACGGTAAAAGAAGGGCTGATTTTGTTCCTTACTTCTTAGATCAATGGTGTCGCATCAATTCATTGTGCACAATTCATCGTGGAAGAATTCATCACAGCGTCAATTCGTTGCGGCGACAACTCGTCGCAACGTCAATTAGTCGCAACGAAAATGTTTTTAAAGGCTATGATGATAAAATTAAAGATAAAGATAATATAGTAAACTTATTCAATGATTTGTTTTTTAGATATAAGACAAGCTACGCTGCCGAAGGCAGACGTACTTCACCGCCGATTCCAGATTCTCGTGAATCCATGCAAGGTCACGACCAAGAAGGAGCCGATTTATCCGGACACCTCCAAGGTGGTGCTCTTCAGCCGGTGGGAGCAGCAGAGGCAAGAGCCTACCTGCACTTCATCACTCTTTCCCAAGTGAATTGACGACAGAGGTCGCTGTGATGATACGGTGGAGCCCAAATTCAGAGGACACCAACACAATACACTTGGGCAGAATGCAGAAATGAACAACAGCTTCGTAGCCGGGATCCCATAAAGGAAGCCGGGTCCTAGGCCAACGCTGAACACTCCCACGACCCATTGCTTTACTACATCTTCCTATTATCAAATCCTAGGGAAGGAGGAAGCGACTAGTTCATCGGATGGGGCGAGCAGGAGGAGCTTCTCGCCAACCCGGGACCTCGAAGTAACTTGGTTCCTGGCGCATAGACATGCCTTGGCTAGGGTCGTCCCCGTCAAATTGATCTCTCCATTCAACGGCTCATCCACATATCATATCACTACAAGAGCAGGAGATGCTTCTCGCCATCCGGGACCTCGAAGAAACTTGGTCCCTGGTGCACAGACACGCCTTGGCTAAGGTCGTCCCTTACCCGAATGGCTTCCCGCGAGACAGAACCCCCTAGGCAAAACTAGGATGTGGGTGTACCGAGTAGTGCTTTGGCCGAGTACCGAGTAATTGTGTTTAAGAAAGAATCACTGATGCAAACATGAAGTGTGCTTAGTGGTAACACTTCTATGTGTGTGTTTATATATATACCTATTTATAAACATGCATCTTGAGCATATAATCTAATCATATTTTTTAAAATTAACTTCAATTTTTGAAATTTCATTTATTGTGGACCTTTTAAAGACAACTTTTGTATATTCAAAAATTTTAAAACAGTAGCATTATTTTAAAAAAAATATATAAAAAAAGAATTGATATATAAAAAGTTTAATTAACCAATATGAAATTAAAACCGATTATTTAACACACTAGCCGCCACTGGCGACCAGTTTGGTCTCCCTTAAATGTATGTTTAGCATTGTAACGTGTTACTTTCATTCCTAATTTAATTTTTTTCCTTATTCCTTCTCCAAATCTGAAGATTCTAACAGACAAGTCAAGAACTTTTGCAATCATGGTAACATTTCGCATTTTTTTTTTTTGTTATGTATTTTATTTTTCTTGACAAAAGCTGCTTATCCCATTTAAGCATTTATGCTTCATGCCCGTTTGCTTATCAGTTCAATATGTTCGCTAATTCAGAGATTCTTAAACATATTAAATAATTTTCCGTAATTGGGTCCATTGCCAATTAACGTATTTTAGTTAATACGATTTGATGCAATGAAATCCATTTTGTGAAAGTCTTTAATGAAATCCACATTTACACTGAACCATATGCTAATATTTTATTTTGTTTCTCACTAACTTTGGATGTAGATTCGATTATGGAAGATTAGAAAATCTATCATTATTCTCATCTAAAACATCTTGAAATATGTGCCATAATCGGGCTGCATATTATTACACGTAATTTTAGAGTATGGTTTGGTGAAACATTGAACTTTTGGAAGTGAGTTTTGATAATCACATCCCTTTGATTTTATATTATTTTACCATTTTTAATGATGGGTCCTTTTGGGTACAGTTGTCGCAGACGCACTGAATATCATTTTGGCGATATAATTATTGGCTGAATAAATTAACCTTTGTGTGTGTTTTATAATAAAATTTTGTGTTTTTTAATATAAGATGAACTATTTCTTAATAAAATAAAAGAATCATGCTGTTTTAGCAATCTGTAACAGGTACGTGAAAATAGGGTTTTCTCGCCAAAATGGCACAAAACAAAAATCGTGTCAACCCTGGTGCGTCTGTGACAGCTGTTAGATTTTAAAATACATGCCGTTCACACTTTTAGTTTAAAATAGAAAAATAAGAAATAATATCATAAATCAAAACATTTGATTTCAAAATCAAAGTATCGTTTTTAATTTGCACACGCGAAAAATAAAAACTGGTATTGGCGAGATTTGCGCCCAAATAACATAAAAGTACTTATTAATATTATGCATTTCATAAATGTATATTAAATTACTGTGTTGAACGCGATTAGTCATTAACAATGGTAAATATGATTGGTGATTAACAATCATTTTCGGTGATATCTCGTTCTGCCACGTATAATACATAAATACCAAATTAAGGGGCCGTTCAAGTATTACGTAAGCACCGAGGGGGAAGGAGGGGGGGTTTGCGATTTGCTTATTTTTGCTGACAAGGGGGAGGGGGGTGTTTGAATTATGCTTACGTAAGATATTTTATAAATCTCTTAAACTTAAAAAAAAAAAAAAAAACTTAAAAATTTCAAATTGAAAAAAAGAAATAGCAAAAGAATATTAAACTTGAAGTTCTGATGTCAGCTATTTTGACCGCACAAGGAAAATATAAACGATCTGTTTTATCTAGAGGCGACTGTTCATGTTCGATGCATGAGGATTTATTATCTCTGAGAATTTACTACTATTCCCAATTGTGAGAATAGAATAGAATAGAATTGAATTGAATGAACCGATGCGATATGTTGTATTGTGACAGTACGAGTTTTCCGGGAAAGTTTCCAAAACGTACATAAAATTCCATCTTCTTTATTTCCACCCCTCCTCTGTCAAGTGGTTGAACCCCATAACCATAGTGACCGACTACTCTACTGTCTGGTGTCTTGTGAGTTTTGAAAACCTCTCAGTACTATAGTGTAGGGGTGTTTAAAATAAATGAAATCGGAAATATGTCTTCATTTCGAGAAATCTTGTATAAAAAACTTTTTGAAAGTTTCAAAAAGTCTGCATCAGATAAACCTTTGAAGGATATCCAATTTAAAACGAATGATGTGTGGCGGCAGTACAAAATGACAAAGAGTTAGAGGTATTGATGCTAAAAAGAATTGAGGACGAACTGCGTAAGGCAACCAAAAAGAAATCAGTTGTTCTTGATTATTTTATAAAGGTAATTATAATCAATTTATTCTTAAAAGTTTAAATATATTTTATCATAACTTTAAATTTACATAATTACTTGTAAAAATTGGAAAAAGATAGATAAGATAAAATGACCGTGTAGCCTTGGCAAAACATGGTCAGTATGGCAATAAAGACCAAGGAAATGTCAAAATACGAGTTATTACATTTTAAATATGGCGTAGCCAAGCTAAACCTTATTTTTTCTTTTCAAATAACTTGAAAATTAATGCATCCATGGGGGAAAAATTGAAAAGTATGCAAGTTTTGTAGCAGATAATCTTCTAACTGTTTTCAAATTTTGTACCTTACTAAAAATGAAATGTAATCCAATCGAATTGAAAACAATGTATCTTACACTTCAATGAATGTCAAGTCTCATTTTTAAGTACTTTTCTGTTATATGGACTCAATTGTCGCCATGCGTGTTAGTTGGCGTGAAGTTAAATTCACGTAAACGTGAAATATTTGAATGAAAATTAAGGATTAAGGAAAAGTGAGCATTTAAAAATATAATATGTGAAAATACACATTTTTGTGAACTCTTTTATTATAAGTATTTATTTTAAGTCATAACTTTGTAATAAATAAATTCAATTAGAAAAATGATAAATTAAGTTGTATTATGAGATTACGATTAAATAACCATTAAACAATCCTTAAACAATCCTTAAGGTAACGACAAAAGGCTGAATACCAAAGAAAACATCGAAACCCCAAATGAAAAAAGCTTGAAGAAATCTGCCATGATAATCCAGACATAAAAAAAAAATTAGTTTTGGGAGAATCAGTAGGAAGACCAAGTTTAAATGTAGATCAACCATTATTGCTTAAGGCAATAGCAGACATAGCTATTATTGGAAGCGCTGCAGATGCAAAAAGAAGCGAGTCAATACGAAGTGTCAAAATTCTTGATGACTTGACTGCAGAACTGAAAAAGGTTGGTTTTGCAATAAGCAGGAGTGGAACATATCTTCTTTTGCTTCCAAAAAATTCCTCAACCATCGAGGGTCAAAGATATGTCACTACAGTGCCGGTAAAACTTTCTCGGGCTCAGGCGGACTATCACCAATCTCACATTGATACCCAATTTGCAGTAACATCCATCCGCTATTTAGAAACTTAGCTTCAATTCTTGGAAACATGCAAGTGTTTTTTCTTTCACAGGATGACAAAGCACGTGTACCTTTGGAAATTGGAAATTACAGCAGCTAATAAACAGACTCCGATACTGATGCATACGGAGTATCGTGTATTCTTACCCGACCACAACTGTGTCATCGCTGAACGCCACAAACTCTATTAACACTCAAAGACTTTGAAAAATTAGTGAAAACAGAAGAGGGTTTCATCAAACCTGTAATCATAGTTACAGTTGATGGAGGTCCAGACGAGAATCCCCGCTACCAGAAAGTCATATCGTTTGCTATTAACCATTTCAAAAAGCATGATTTAGATAGAATTTTCATAGCGTACAATGCTCCTGGAAGAAGTGCATATAATCGAGAAGAAAGGCGAATGGCACCACTCAGTCGAGAACTGTCTGTTCTTATACTCAATCATGACCATCATGAGAACGGTCGCACTATTGATGAAGAAATGGAGCAAAATAACTTTGCATATACTGGTAAAACTCTCGCAGAAATCTGGAACTCATTAAACATTGACGGTTATCCTGTTACTGCCACATATGTTGATTCAGGCGAACCAGACCCTGTTGGTTCTGACTTGGATTGGTATTCGAAGCACGTACAAGAAAGTCAATACTTGCTGCAGATTGTAAAATGCGAAGAAAAGAATTGTTTCTCTTCTGCATGTAGTGGATTATTTCGTATATTAAAAGGACGATCCATTCCTCCTCCAATTGAAATTATACAATCGTCAAATGACATCATTACAAGTGAGGAGGGGGAATTTACAGATTAAAGTCTTCGTCTGGCCTTAAATCTCAATATTACAGCAAAGGGATTTTTAAAGATGCCATATGACTATTTTTACCCTTCCATAAAGTCGTAATTATGCGCAAAAACTTGTGGCCAATATCATGCATCTCAGAAGTCAGCAAAAAGACAAAAAAATTCAACACAGTGAAAAAAGCGAGAAGGCCTGCCTTATACGACCACTGAGAATTGATGCTCGTCGAGCAAATGAACTTATGTGCGTCGTAAAATTCATGGAAGATGTTGAGTGGATCAATGAAGAGGAAGTTGGTCAAGATTGCATCCGAAAAGAAAGCGATGAAGATAATCAAATAAAACTGGAAACCAATACCATAACAGATATGGAAAAATTGCTTGAGCAGCCGTGGTCAGCATCAAAATAGGTATGGGCATGTTCAAATTTAAATTTTACAAATGGCTAAGTTATTCTAAAATCGTGATCTAAGAAATTTTCTTAAATGGAATTGAAAGGTAATAAAACAAGCATTTTTTTATTATTTTTTTTAAGTCGAGTAAAGTTTTTTTAATTTGAATTAAGTCCTAATTTTTTTTAATTAAATTACTGTTAAGGGTGTATTCAAATCCAAACTGCTTATTTTGAGACACATTTGTAAATTCATTTTTGCTCTAAAATGCATCCAATTGGCAGGTTCTCTTATTCAGAAACTTTATAATGTCCGTATTGTCTCGATTTTTTGATAAAGGCAGAATATTTCAAAAAATGCTGTCAAAGTGGACATTTTGAACCGAATTTCCCAAAGCGATAGCGCTGGAAACAAACAACAACAACAAAAAAAAAAAACGATCGTACTGTGAAAATAATTGTCTGTAAATCAATTTCTAATTAATTGAGCGAAAAATAAAAACATGGGGCCCTTATAAATGTCTTTATAAATCACGCCGCCAAGTTTCCTGTTGTTACTTTTAAAAATGAGTCTGAGAATGTCGCAAAATTTTGACTTGTTGAGCGTGGAAAAATATTTTTTTGAATACCGCCTTAAAAAAAAAGTTGTGTGTGTGTGTGGGGGGGGGGGTTGCAATTTGCTTACGTAATTATTAAGGGGGGGGGTTGCGATTTGCTTATTTTTGCTGACAAGGGGGGAGGGGGGGTCAAAAATTGCCAAAAACATGCTTACGTAATACTTGAACAGCCTAGAGATCTGCACGGGCCGGGCTCGGGCCTATTTTTCTTCACGGCACTCGGGCCGGGCCGGGGCCGGGCCATATTTTTTTCTGAAGGCTCGGGCCGGGCCGGGCCGAGTCTAGTGATTACTCTTTACGGGCCGGGCCCTGCCTTTTTCCTGAAGGATAAGGCCGTGCCTTAAATTATTTTTTCCGTACAGAGCCGGGACTGGTTTCATTCTTCCTAGTCTTCATGCCTTAAATTTTTTAGTCCTGGTTTTGACTCGTATGAAAATCATTGTCTCGGCGTACCTGGTCCGTTCGAAGGTCAGTAAAATAAGATCTGGCATAAAAATCTTTTCAAAACATGCATACATTTTTAAATCGCCATTATTTTATAATTAAACATTAAAATTTATTCTTTTTAAAGAATAGTAGATTTATACACTTATTAAAATATAGCTAAATTAAAATATAGTAAAACGTGTGAAAAAGAACCTGTTTATTATGGAATCCTGTCTTAAATTGAAAAATGTGTTGATCCATTAAAAATGAATATACTAATATGTAAGAAAAGAATATATAATACATTTACACCTGCTAAGAAGGCAAATTGTCTATAACTAATTTTTTTTTCTTCCCTATGCAATTCCATCTTAGATTTTACTGTATAGCATTTTTCTGATTTTTAACACTTCAATAAATGGAATATGGATTAACAATATCGATGATAACTTAAACACATACATACAACAAATAGAGATTTATTAAAAAAATGAATATTCCAGCTTGCGGCACCTCTATAAAAATGAAGATTATAAACATGAAAAAAAAAGGCTGAGGTTAGGAATTTTTGGTTAGATCTCCTCCTATGGGGCAAATTTTTAACCAAATCGACGTAAAAATTATGTTTTGTAGAAATTCACTCGGGCCGAAATTTTAACTTTTTTCCGGGCCGGGCCAAACTTTTAACTTTTAAATCGGGCCGGGCCGGACCAATATTTTTTTGTTCAGGCCGGGCCAGGCTCAGGCCGAACTTTTAATTTTTGTATCGGGCCGGGCCGGGCCAAATTATTTTTTGTATGGGTCGGGCCGGGCCCGGGCCTGGAAATTTCGGCCCGTGCAGACCTCTAGAATAGCCTCTAACTGATCATTTCAAAATTTGATTCATTAAATATTTTTACAGTAGTTGTAATTGTTTACATTCAACTTACGTCAAGAAAAGATTCTGAAGGAAGTTGAGTTGTATAAGCACTTCATCAAACGGAATTACGGTAAACTTTAATTGACTCACGGGTCCTGATGCAAATTATTTTTTTGACACCAGGCAGAGCTCCAAAAAATCATTCACGAAACTTACTTTACGAACGATTATCTCCATGGTTTAATGGTTTAATATTTTATCCCTTCATGACGAATGAATCTATTTTTTTTGTTTACTTTCATGGATAGAGAATTTGAACTGCGAAGCTAATTTCAACTAAAGTTATTGCAGAATATACACATAATTGAACGTAAGTCATCTCTCAAAAATTAATTTATTTTGAACGATCTTTCTAAAAATGTAACTTTTATGCAGTTTTATTCAAAAAATAATTTTGAATAAAAATGGCCGCCTGGCATATGAAAAAGCGATGCGGGCATACCGGAACTGTTGATGACAGTCACATGACTTACGGTTTTATTATAGAGATCTTTACCCATTTGTCATTTTGATACCTGAAGTCTGTCTATCAAAAATGGTTATTGCTTGCTGTAACAATTCCTTGATTAATGCAAAATGTTTCATATTTTTTAAAAGTACCTTATTTTCTTTTGATTAAAAAAATTGGCTACTTGCATGTAATAGTGGCCCCTGAGGATGAATCGCCAAGCGACAAAGATTTATCGCCAAATTATAAAGACATAATAATTATATATAACATAATAAAATTAAAATATGACATATGATATATAATTATGTTAAATCATTACTTTTGTGATGTATACGGCCGAGTTATTAGTCATATGTAACACATATATGATGTATACATATAACATGTGCATAAGTTGTATAGGATATATATCTATGACATATAAGGCATAAATAATCTGTATGTAATGACGTATATGGGTGTTTGGAATAATATGTGTATATATGATGTATATATATATAAGCTTGTCGATGATCTTAGCAAAATCAGAGCTGAAACCTTGGCATAATTGTAATTGTGGAGGCCGCTATAACATGAAAGCAGTTTTACAGTTTTTCTTTTTTTTTCGTGTGTGTGTGTGTGTAATGTACAGCTAAAATGCTATTTTATCAGTGCTCGCAGTGAACACATTTTTTCTGAAGCAGGCAAAATTTACAACACTAAAATAAAAGCTCTATCTCCTGAAAATGTAGAATGATTATAGTGTTTTTATACCATAATTTGTCATACAGAAAATTTAGTTATTATTATTTTTTTAATTGAATTTATTGTATTTTCTGTTTCTACACTCTGCTTCTTTATCCAAAATCAGTCTTTTCTTACAGTTTTAAAAATGACTTTTTTTTTTTTAAATGTAAATATAAAACTAAACTTTAATTTACATTAATTTTGCATGGGCGTTTTTTCTTACCTTTTTCTATGTTTTATAGATAAATTTTTATGTACTGAGTAAATAGTTTATATGAATTAGGGCATATATTATACATTTATATTCAAAAAACTTTTTATAGATCACTTATAAATTAATTTGTCTTTAAATATGCTTAAAAACTTGCAACTACTTGGTATTGGCCGAGTATCGAGTATATACCGAGTACTCGGTACGGCTCTAGTTATTAAATTCTATTGTAAAAGTTATACACGTTCTATTCAAAATCCATATTTTTTATTTATTAATCTTTGTCCACTCAGTCATACAGTTTATATTCTTTTACTAAATTTTAATATTTTCCAGTAATAAATATTTTGCAGGGCAGTATCACAAAGGAAATATTTATTTTCTGATTAATGATTTTCCAATTTTATTGTTTGGTTTGCAATGTTTGCAAATGTAGCCGTCTTATATTATTTAGATATTTTAATTTTATTTTAAAGCTTAATGTAACTAAATTGTTATTCAGATTGCTCATCTTTAGAATAACAAACGTGATTTGTATATTATAAAAGACATAATCTTTATGAATTGAGGATTTAAAGCAGGGCCTGACTAACCCTACATGAGGTCCTAGTACAAAGATAAAGTTTGAAGCCCTTGTAACATATTTTTAACCACTATTTGTACTCCCTTTAAGAAAAATACAAGCCCACCCTGTTACCTCTTGTGATAATAAGGCCCTCCTGTAAAGAATTAACACTAATATCTTATTTTATACATATGTTAATACTTTTCTGTTGACCTTTAAGTATATAAAGTCTTTTTTTTTTTTCCTGAATCTGCAGATTTTCCTGGAATAAATGGAACTCGATAGCTCAAGATGAAGACACACAGGCTCTTCAGATTTTCATGGAATGAATGGAATTTGATGGCCCAAGATGAAGACACACAGGACTCTTCAGATATTCCTGGAATAAATGGAACTCGATAGCTCAAGATGAAGACACACAGGCTCTTTAGATTTTCTTGAAATAAATGGAACTCGATAGCTCAAGATGAAGACACACAGGCTGTAAAAATGTTACCAAGTGGGTATGTTGCTGTTTTCACATCATATTCCTTGGTAACATTGCTCCAGCTAAACCCCTTTTAAAGACTCTCAAAATCGAAGCTTTTTGGCCAAGGAGACAGAAACATAGAGTGGAAGTAGATTTGAGTGAATATACAATTGCAGAAACCACACTGTTGAATTGAGGTATTATTGTATTGTATTGTATTACTGGGAGGGTGGCTCGAAAGCCAAAGCACCGCGACCAGAGGTCTATTGTACTGTCCCCCAAAGATGAAAGAGGAAAAACCATCTCCACTTAGTCCCTAAACAGGCCAGTGGCTGACATAAAATTCAGCAGACATTTGATAGAAATATCCTGAATTTCACATGGCTCAATCAGATGTCGACCCAGGTGTTCAAAACGATAGGCAGCATATGCTTCACAGCTACAAAGGACATGTGAAGCAGTCTCTTCCTCATACTTACAACCCCTACAAAGAGGATCACTGACCACCTTCATAATGCAAAGGTGTCTGTTAAGTCTACAGTGCCCTTTTAACAGTGCCACCATATTTCGTAGACTATTCCTTCTGAGCCCAATGAGTTCCTGTGCCCTTTTACTAGGACAGCTACTGTTGAGCTCTTTCGCTTGCCTCTGTCCAGTTGAGTCAAGCCATTCTTGATACTGCTGCTCTCTTAGAATTTTAAAAACAGTAGTTCTGATGCAGTCCTTAGAAATGCCAATAGCTGGTTCTGGTCCAACAATCGACCCTTTCTTTGCTAGACTATCAGCAAGCTCATTACCTGGCACCCAATGTATAGTAACATTGTTGCCATTTCTGGCAAGCCTGTTCAAAGAGCAGTAACACTCCCAAACAATCTTGGAAGTAATTTTATGTTTCTCCAGGGCAAGTAATGCTGCCTGACTATCAGAGTAAATATTGACAGACAGGCCTCTATATTTCCTTTCAATGCAGATATAACGACACATAAGTATTGCATAGACCTCTACTTGAAAGACAGTGGTATAGCTACCTAGTGGGTAAAAGAGAGAGGTACCATCAGCTGGGCAGCAAACCCCAGCTCCTGTTCCAGCATTTATCTTGGAACCATCAGTGAACCAGGTCATACCTGTCTCAAGTTCCATCACAGAAATATTCTTCCAGTCAGCTCTAGAATGAAGGCTAATTCTAAATGGCTTGTCAAATACATGGTTTAAAGGCATACCATCACTCTTCATGATAAAGACTGGGTACTTGCTGATTTTACAGTTAAGCCTACCCCAAGTAAGATATCTCGAGTAACTTTGCCATTGCCCATGTAAAATGAGCCTATGTGAGCAGATTAATGCTTCTGCCTCAATATTCATATGCAGTGGGTACATATCCAACAGCAGTTCCATAGCAGATGTAGGTGTTGTCCTAAGTATACCTGTCATGGTCCTGCAGATCATTTTCTGCAGGTTTGCTAATTCAGACTTGTCAATGTCAGTCATAGTTCTTGACCACCAAGCTATACTGCCATAATTGATCATAGGACAGATCACCATATTTTTTTTTTATCCACCAGATCACCTTTGGACTAAGTCCCCATGTTTTGCCAATGGCGTTTCTGCCTGACCAGAAAACTTTTTTGGCCTTATTGATGCAATAATCCATGTGCCTCTTCCAACAGTCTCTCATTGAAGTAGACACCAAGATACTTCACTTCCTATCAAGGGCGGATCTAGAGAGTCTTCAAGGGGGGGGGGGCGATATCAGAAATTGGGAGGTTAATATCCTACCCGAAATCTTGGTCGGGTCAGGCCTAATTTTTTTTAATTGCGGGTCAGGTTTACTTCTACTATTTTGCTACGGGTCGGGTTGACTCCTATTTGTTTACTGCGGGTCGGGTTAACTTGTTTTTTGGCATGAGATGGGTTCGGGTTGGGTTTTTTCACTCATGCATGTCGTGTTCAGATTGACACGATTTCTTAAAAGAATGTCTAAAATATTTTTCCGATAAAATCTGTATGCAGTAAAAATTTCATAACGGATAGTCTCAAATAGTGGAAAGCTTTATGTAGGGGATACCTTTTAAATATTTTATTTACTAAAATTACGGACTCCTTGGAGCCATCCGGTTTATCTGCAAATTCAGAAGTAATAGTATCTACAGTAAGACCTCCGTACAGTCACTCCAGAGAACATAGACTAGAGACAGTATCCATTACAAATATTTGCATATTTTTGTGCACTCCTCCGAGTAAGAGATAAATTCGATGGCACCGAGGTGTCCGTTATTTAAATGTTTTACAGTATTTGAATATTAGTGAGTGTATATATAATATATGTTTATATTTCTATATAAAAGAAAATTGAAATTAGAGATATAATGGAATACTACGTTTTATAATTCTATTAAAATTTGGATTAATTTTCTTTCATTTCGGTTTCGGGAGGATGAAGCTTTTTTTTCGGGGTTCGGCTTTGCTTACAATGGAAATTTTGGATTCGGTTCGGGACAACCAAATCCTCGCGCAGGTCTCTAGGTGGAATTTTAAGTTGTACGTTCAAAAGGTTGATTTCTTTTAAATGGGATTTTTGTAATATCTTGAAAATTGCCCAGTGCGCTAAATTTTTTAGGAATTCCAAAACATTGCTGTATTAAAAATTACGGTACAACAAACTACAGTAGTCTCTAGGGAGCGAGACCAAATTTTTGGATTGCTACGGGCGCTTAAAACACAGCCTTTGCTACTGATCTTGTATTCTTATATGTGTATGAATAGCAATGATTTTGTAAATCTGTCAGAAAAAAAGCGAGTTCGTTTTTGAGAACTAAACTTACAATTCAATTAAGCTTAGGGCTTATAGTACCGAACCCTGTTTTTTTTTTTTTTTTTTTACTATGGGCCCTGGGATGCTATAATGCCCTTATCAAGTTGTCACCTAACTCGGGACCATCAATGTTTAGTCCCCAAGTAAGATTGGTACTCAATTTATACACCCCGAATGGATTAGACCTGAGTTAACCTTGATGAGTCCGCAGTCGAACTGGGTCGACTGTAGCGTGGTAACGAGAAAAGCTGAGCATTATACTACTGGGCTTACTGTTGTTGAGATTATTAACAAAAATAATAAACAAATGTTGCAAATGTCTTTACCTTTTTAATCTTTAGCACCCTTTTTTAAGCGTATTTTTTCCAGAAGTCGCATAAGGGCTCAATTGTTTGAAGGCTAATATAATCATAGAGACAATTTTAAGCTTTGATTGATCACCACATTTCAGAATTCTGTAAAAAAAAAAAAAACACTAACTGGGTATAAGACTGCTTGTTTCTTTATATCAAAGATCAGCTGTAATTCAGTAAAGTCTGTTTTGTAACTTATTAACGAAACATATATTCACTAGCTATGGGACGCTGGCTGAAAGTAGCATTTAGAAAAAACATTAAAACTAGCTTAGATATCTCGGTTAGAGGTCTACACTTGCCGAAATTTCCAGCCTCGGGCCAGGCCCGATCTGTACAAAAAGTATTTGCCCTGCTCGGTATAAAAGCCCGAGCTCGGCTTGGCCCGCAACAGTATAAAAGCTAAAAGTTTGCCCCAAGCCCGGATCTGCCCATACAAAAACTTAATTGGTACTTCACCGCCAGACTTAATTTCTACAAAACATGCCGATATTTCTGAAGCAACATTATTCTACAATTAAAACTATTCATAAAGCCCACTTACTTATGCGCAGATTTTTTTTTTCAGATTATGTGCGTAATTGATGGAATACAGAATGAAAACAATATTAATGACAGTTAGATAATTGTGTATATAAACACTCATTAAATATTGGAATTATACAATTACATTCAGATGAATATTCATTAATATTAACGTAGTTTAGTATTAAATAAACAAATAATAAACAAAAGTCATAATTTTAAAGCTCTACAAAGAAAAAAAGTATATTTTTACTTTTGTTTATATATAACAGAAGAAAGTATTGTAATTGAAAATTTTTTCGACTTCCGGTTTTCGAAGGATTTACACCGAAAGAGAATCTGAAAAACACGTTTTTACAAAATGTCTGTTTGTCCGTGTGTGTGTCCTCTTTGTATCCTCGAATGTGTATGAAGTTGTGCATAGAATTAAACAAAATTTCATTTATAGGGTTTCTGACTACGGCTATCAGGTAGTACTTAAATTTGGGTTTATATTCTGCCGGATGGGACGCTGTAATTGCGATTTTGGTACCATTTTCATTGTATCATTGGAAAGTGTATGAAGTTATGCATAGAATTGAACCAAAATTTATTTATAGGTTTTCGAGTTTGGCCAGCAGTTCCTAATTGAATTTAGGGATATTTAGCCGGAAATGGGCACTGTGATAGCGATTTTTGTGCAATTTTTCATAATTTAACATCGGCTGTTCTTTTTTGAAGGTAACCCGGCGCTTTGCAAGCAGCTGACGTAAAACAGAATTCTGTGATAGCGAATTTTGAAGTATATTATGTATGAGATAGAAGAAAGTTTTGGGATTGGCACAACCCGCTAGTTAAAAATATATCTGTTTGATTTATTAAACCAAATTAAATTCTAAACATTATGCTAAAAAATGCACAACATCACTACAATTTTTACGGAAACAAATAAATACTAGTATGTTGTGAGTATCACAAAACTTTCTTCTATATATAAATCAAATCGTCTGCAATAAAAATTAAATGACAATCTATTCGCTCTTGAGCTAACGCGGAAATCGTGCAAAGCAAATCACTGTAGCGACATTTGTTGGGCGGTATACACCAAATTCTCATAAAAATCTATTCATACCAAGGTCAAACATAATCTAAAGTTTAATGAAATTCCGTGCGTAAATTCTTGAGATATAGCTATCGCGGAAATCGCGAAAAATGCAGCAAAGCAGCACCACCTGTTGAGTAATTTAAACCAAAACTCATCAGCGCTAATTTATGTCCAGGTCTAACCGAATATGAATGTTCATTAAATTCCGTGCATTAGTTCTCGAGATAGAGCACCCACAAAATTTGTGTCGCAAATATATAGACAGACATTTTCTAAGAACAGTCAATTCGTGTTCACGACCTCCTAAATTGTACAAATACGTCGAAAATTTGTACCAATCCAATACTTTGTTCTTGTAAAGATGGAAGAAAGTAAAAAATGTTCTATTTTTGCACAAAAAAAGGCATTAAAAGAACTTTACTTTTACTGCACCAAAAAAAAGATATATATATATATACTAAAAGCACAATGTGCACCAAAAAAATTCAATGAAGCCATGTACGCTAATGGCGCCTGGTGCATGTAAAATCCGTCGTGGGTGCAAAGTCCTCCAAGTTCCCTTTGAATTATACCTCTGGAGGTGCCTAGTCAGGTGAAAGTCTTGTCACCTGATCAAGGTTTTAAATTACAAGACCAATTCCTTTCTCTCTTCTTTTTTTAATTTTTTTTTAAAATCTGCCATTTCAGCAAGGTTGGGCGGATGCCGTGAGCCATCAAGCAGAGAAGCTGTAGCAAACCACTAGAGAACACTACAGACAAGATGTAATACATAGCGGAAACACAAATATTTAAACTGAATTATATTAATTTGTCTATATTAGCAACCATAGTCAGTGTGAATATGGCCCGAAAGCAAGCCCCTCTCCATATTCGACAACATACCCAGAAACCCATAATTAATAACAAACTAGAACCGGCCAACACAGTAACTAAGTAACTCTCATGAAATAGCGTTGCAGTCAATTACACCCAAGAAGCTAATCAGGTGGATCTCCGTTTGAGGAGATTAGGCGAATTTTGCCCCGCGGCCAGGTATACAAACTCTTTAAGCTGGGCATAATGCCCGGCAGGTTGGGGCCTGGTCTGCGGTATAATAATAAGAAGAAAGTAAAAAATGCCACCCGAATATAGGCTTGGGGGGGGGGGGGAATTTAGAGATATGTATGCACGAGCCAATTAATGGTTTTCATACGTGCTGAGTCAGACACGGGCCGAAATCTTAGTTTTTATACCGGGTCGGGCCCGGGTCTGGAAATTTCGGCTCGTAAAGATCTCTATGAAGAATAAATTCCATTCCAAACTTGTCCCAGAAAAAAGAAGTCTAGCCCAGTCCGGTTCGAGTCTACAGAATAAAGGAATACCCGGCCAGGAAAGAGTGGAGAACAGGCAAGGTCCGAGTTTGCAGACCTTTTATTAGCGCAAGGGAGGGGGGGGGGCGATCGATCTGCCATTGGTCGCAACTGGGCAGAATTTTCAGCTTTTATGCTGGGACCAGGTCTGAAAATTTCGGCCCGTGCAGACATCTAGAAAGAACGAAATCTAAACCAGATTCCACCCGAAAAAAAAGAAGTCTGATCCGGCCCCAGTCTTCAGAAAAAGCGAGGACCGATCCAGGCCCAAGTCTCCAGAAAAAAATAAGGCTCGGTCCCGACCCGACATAAAAGTGTGAAGACCTGTCCCAGCCCAACCCGCGGGTCGGGTCGGGCTTCGCCACAGGCCCTTTCCCTTGGAGGCCTCTAATATCGGTTTACCGACCCTTTTTTAGCCCAAGGGGGGGGGGGGGGGGCGATCGCCCCATCGCCTCTCCCTTAGATCCGCCATTGCTTCCTATGAGCAACTTAAAGTGTGCCCATAGAACACTACCTCATTAAATTTAAGTGACCTTTTCCTAGTGAAGGCAACGGGAGTCGTCTTTTCTGGATTAACAGAAAGACCAACCTCCTTGCACCACTGCTCTACCTGCTTAAGGATATTATTGAGGATGTCTGAAATAATATTTTCAAATTTACCCCTAATGATGATGACAATGTCATCATCATACCCAATACAATATGCACCAAGTAGATGTAACTCCACAAGGAGTCCATCCACCACCAGACACCAGAGCACAGGAAAGAGAACTCCACCCTGTGGGCAACCCTTCTTTGCCTTAACCTGAATTGTATCCACCAACAACTCAGCATGGACAGACCTATCCCTGAGCAGGCATTTGATCCAATTCAGAGTCACCTCATCCGCATCTCTATTAGTCAATGCCCTGAGGATGGAATCCATAGATACTTTATCAAAAGCACCCTCAATGTCAAGAAAAACTGCAAAAGCAGTTTCATTTGCCTTAATACTTTTCTCAAGCACGAATAAAAGATTATAAAGAGCAGTGTGAGTTGACTTGCCGGTCTGATAGGCATGCTGGGAGCATGATAGCGGACTTACACTCAAAATGCGCTCCCTGATGTGCCTATCCATCAACTTTTCCAATGTCTTAAGCATGAATGATGTAAGACTGATTGGTCGAAAATGAATTGAGGTATGTGAATAAGAATTTATGCTGTCTTGACTTCTAATTATGGTCCTATGTAGCGATTCTGTTCTACATTTATTATTTGATTTTTAAGGTTAGCTTATTACACTAGTTTTTAACAATATCTATAAATGTGTTTTATTTGTTTGTTTATCTTTTGGAATATTTTTCATATACCTAAAAGTCTAGAAATAGCAATGCATCAAATTTTTTATATCTATCATAAGAGACGGTAGTCTCTTGAGTGACGCAGCGAAAAACCGAAAACCGTAAGCCCAAATCCGAAGATTCCGTCACTCTCATATATACAGCTAGCAGGACATCAAAGGAAAATCGAAACGCCGACATTTAATATCTCAGTAAATATGAGGCATACCGTTTCGATTTTTTCACATTAGTCTTATATCTATGGCCTAACTCTATCCTGAAATTTATAGATTTCTACATGCAGTAGATTTTGAGATCTGGAAACCAATTTTTAAGCGAAAATGGAAAATGTAATGGTGTAATGGGCACAGAGGTGTTATCTCGAAAATGGATCGAACGATTTTTTTTAAAATTAATATATTATATTGATCGCTTTTAGATGAAGAGAGTAAGATTTTGAGCTAACGTAGGAAAACTCTTGTTTTTTATATAATCCAGCTTCAAAATCGGACTCTTTTCTTATGCTTTTTCTGGTAGACTAACATTAAAGATTTTCGGCCATTTCACCCTTTTTTATTCCTGCGCGGTCAGGATGTTCATGGGTATCACGGTTACAGTTAAAGGCGATTTCGCAATCATATGTGGCTGAAGAACTATTTAGATTTTTTTTTTTTTTAATATGAAAACAGTTTATTATACATTCCAAAATATGCATTAAATTAAATTATGGTTAAATTTTTTTTCTTTCTTGTTCTGATGCAAATAATTCATATTTTTAATCTGCATTTGGTAGAAAAATGAATTATCTTTAATTTTAAAAACGAGAAATTCGTAATTACATGTATAAAATTAGATTGTATTTATTATTGGTATTTATGATTTCAAAATTTTTAATAAGAAATTGTTTTTTTGCTAGTATACAGTGGGCAAAGTCTCTAGCCATGCCAACCAACCAATCGGTTGATTATCTGACTGATAGTTTAGCCACAGTAGTTTAGCTTTAGCTTTAGCTTAGCTGTTATTACTTATTAGTTTGTCTTTGGCTTGGCTCTTATTTATTAGTTTGTCTCGACAGCTAAAATTTCACATTTTATAATTTTTATATCAATACTTCAGGTAAGAATGCTTTTTAACTTGATTATTTCCTGTATTTATAATAATTTTTTGTTACTAACATTCTTATGTTTTAATGCGTGCAAAATTTAAGATTGGCCAAAAAGCTGTGTGAAACTGCTAATCTATTTTATTAATATAGTATTATTGATCAATAATACCGCACAGATGTCATATGTATATACGTACCACGTTGGTGCGATTTTTTTCCCCCGCCGGCGAAAACTTTTTTTTAATATTAGTTACAAATAGCATGCAATAATAGCACGTGGATTTTTTTTATTTCAATATAAAAATAAAATAGCGTAACTAATGAAATAGTTTCTATTATTAAAAAAATAAATAAAATAAATAATTGATAGTTTGATGTAAATAAATATTGATATACATAAAAAAAATATCAGTTTATTTGTTTGTTTTATTAAGAATAAAGTTTACATATTTATATTTTGCTCTGTCAAGGGTCGATCCAGGTAAAATTTGGGGAAAAATCAATTTAATAAAACGGACCTCTTCACAAAAATCAATTTGATAAAATGGGCCTCTCCACAAAATTCTTTTTACTAAAATAGTTCCTTTCACAAAATTCTATTCCATAAAAACTTACTATTTATTAAATATTTATTATTTTGTGATGTTTTAAAATGTGTAATTTGTAAACAAACAAGTTCACTTGAGAGGAAAATTTCAGCAAAGTGATTGTAAATGTAAAAAGTTTTTGTTAATAAGTACTTTGTTCTAATTTGAGTAACTGAATTTCAACTTTTGTTACAAAATGTTATTTTTCACTAAAATATAATAAATTTCACAAAAGTAACCTTTACTTTTCACAAAATGGGCCCGAAGAAAAATAACTGAACAGATGTGTTACACTCACGCTAAAATGTAAACAAAAGATTGGCGACTGTTTGGATGGCACGATTTCCAAGACTGCGCCAAGCTACTAAATACAAGCTTAATAGCCAGGTTGCCATAAAAGAAAAAACAGTCCCCAAAGTTTGGAGACTTTTTTCTTTTTTTTAACCAATTAAATTTTTTTTTTTTAGCGTGAGTGTAAAGCATGCATCGACCCTTGGCTGTCCTCTTAAAAAAAAAAATAATAAACGCAGTTAAATAAATGTTTCCTAAAAAAACCCACCCTATTACTACATAAAATATTTTACTAAAGTTTGTTTTGTTCTGTTTTTCCGCACCATTTCCAATAATAAAAACAGTTAAAAATACCTAAGGAGTGCTTATTTAGTTTTAAAACAAATTAACAATTGCAGAATTCTGACAAAACAGAGCTTCATTTTTACAGATTTTGTTATATAAGAATTTTAGAATGACCTACATAAATTATTTTTTATGCTAAACCATTAATATGTACTAAAATATTCCATTTTCAATACAAAATTCAGTACAATCATCATTAAATATATCACTTGCAATAAGCCTGTATTATGCATTGAAATGTATTTATTTCAATAAATTGATTTATCTTTTGTGCCATGCTGTCGAAAATTCAAAGAAAAATTTATGTAAATGGTTTTTTTTGCATCATACTATCCATTTGCATACATTTCACTTAGTTTGGATACTATGATGCAAAATAAACCTTTACATAAATTTTTCTTTCAATTTTCGACAGCATGGCACAAAAGATAAAACAATTTATTGAAATAAAGAACCTTTTAGTAGCTTTTTCGCCAATCTTAAATTTTGCACCCATTAAAACATAAGAATGTTAGTAACAAAAAATTATTATAAATACAGGAAATAATCAAGTTAAAAAGCATTCTTACCTGAAGTATTGCAATAAAAATTATGAAATGTGAAATATAAAAATTTAGCAGTCAAGACAAACTAATAAGAGGCAAGCCAAAGCTAAACTATATGAATAAGTGATATAAGCATAAGCAGATCCATAAGCAACCGATTGGTTGGTTGGCATGGCTAGAGACTTTGCCCACTGTATACTAGCAAAAAAACAATTTCTTATTAAAAATTTTGAAATCATAAATACCAATAATAAATACCAATCGAATTTTATACATGTAATTACGAATTTCTCGTTTTTAAAATTAAAGATAATTCCTTTTTCGAACAAATGCAGATTAAAAATATGAATTGTTTGCATCCGAACAAGAAAGAAAATAAGGAGACTCATAAGGTTAGACCCCTTGACTCATATTACCTTTATTTTTAACCTCATCGGCAAAATTAATACTTTTTATGTACCGGATTGACAATACATTTTTTTATCGCCCGATAGACAAAATTCTTGATTTTTATGCACCCGTTTGATGAAATTTGGGTTTTTTACGTGCAAACTTAACGAAATTAATGTTTTTTGATGCCCGATCAATGAATTTTTTTTTTATGCAAGCGTTTGATGAAATTTGCGTTTTTCATTTGCTAATAAATGAAATTCATGATTTTTACCGGCCTGTTTGATGAAATTTATAATATTTTCTCCCCCTATCGAGAAAATTCATGTTTTTTTTGTGCCGATCGATGAAATTCATGATTTTTGCACATTGATCAACGAAATTCCTGATTTTTATGCTGCAAAATAATGAAATTTGCAATTTTTTCAGAGACTAATTGGTATCTAATGCAGTTTAATTCATTCGACTCGACAATTTTTACGCACCTCATTGACAAAATTCATACTTTTTACGGGCCGGATTGACAAAAAAAAATTTTATCACCCGATTGCCAAAATTCTTGATTTTTATGCTACCGTTTGATGAAATTTGTGATTTTTATGCTACCGTTTGATGAAATTTGTGATTTTTACGTGCAAACTTGACGAAATTAATGTTTTTTCATACCCGATCAACGAATTTTTTAATTTTTATGCGAGTGTTTGATGAAATTTGTGTTTTTCATGCGCTAATAAATGAAATTCATGATTTTTATCCGCCTGTTCGACGAAATTTATGATCTTTTCTCCCCCTATCGACAAAATACATGTTTTTTCTGTGCCGATCGATGAAATTCATGATTTTTACACTGCCAAATGACAAAATTTGCAATTTTTTCCGAGATTAATTGGTATCTAATACAGTTTAATTTATTCGACTCGACATCGACAGGATATATTGATTTTAGTTTCAAAATTCACCACCAGAGGCCGCTTTCCTCTCTCGGGTTCTATGTGCCCAATCACCACGCAGTATGGCTTATTCGACTTGAAATCCACAGTCTCAAAGATTTCAGCTATGTCTGCATAGTACAGAGTGCGCCCTCTGATGGTGGAAGATGAAACTAACGGATTTTGCAGCTAACTCGAGTTCTATGGGTCCGATCACAATGCAGTTTGGTTCGACTCAGCATCGACAGGATATATAGATTTTAATTCCAAGTTTCACTACCAGGGGGCGCTTTCCTATCTCGGGTTCTATGGACCCGATCACGACGAGGTATGGCTCATTCGACTCCAAATGGATAGCCTCAAAGATTTCAGCTATGTTTGTATAGAACAGAGTGCGCCGTCTAGTGGTGGAAGATGGAACTAACGGATTTTGTAGCTATGTGCTCCATCACAATACAGTTTAATTTATTCGACTCGGCATCGACAGGATATATCTATTTTAATTTCAAATTTCACCACCAGGGGACGCTTTCCTATCTCGGATTCTATGGGCCCGATCACGACGAGGTATGGCTTATTCGACTTGAAATCGACAGCCTCAAACATTTGAGCTATGTTTGTATAGAACAGAGTGCGCCCTCTAGTGGTGGAAGGTGGAACTAACAGATTTTGTAGCTAACTCTATTTCTATAGGTCCCATCACAATGTAGTTTGATTCATCGACTCGACATCGACAGGATATATCGATTTTAGTTCCAAGTTTCACCACCAAGGGGCGCTTTCCTATCGGGTTCTATGGGACCGATCACGACGAGGTATGGCTCATTCGACTCCAAATCGACAGCCTCAAAGATTTCAGCTATGTTTGTATAGAACAGAGTGCCCCCCCTGGCGGTGGAAGATGGAACAATCGGGTTTTGCCATGCATTTTCATACTTCTAATTGTGTTACTCTCTCACTGTATAATTTAAAAGTTGAGTCTTGGATTCCTCTCCCTGGGCCACCACCCTCATATTTTTATTGGGGTCCAAGGGGTCTTTTTTAGCATTTCTTTAAAATTTTATTCTAATGATTAATTTATACCCTATGCTTAATTTTGACTAATTGACATTTTCATCAATAACCTTAAAAAAGTAATGATATCAGTACAAAAACCCTTAACGGGTTAAAAGTTGTGACGCAGCACTTTGTTTTGGCTCTATAAATTTTAAATATGGGTCTTAAAAGTAATGATATCAAATTTAAGTGACGCTATGTTAATAATTTTTTTTTTAATCATAATTTTCTTTTTAGTTTTATTTATATTCACAGGTGCAATTATTATCTTAATATGAAAAAAATATATAGAACTTATTCGCTGATGCTTTTTCATTCACATCTCTCATGAATTCAAAATATGGGTTTTAAAAGAAATGATATCAAAATTTGAGTGACACCTTGACGTGAATTTAATAGGACTCTTTTAAAATTCAGTTTAAATTATTTTTGGTTTGTCTTCTAAAGTATATTTACACATACAAACAATACTTTTAATTTTTCAATACACTTTTAAATATATTACTTTCACTGAGCCTATATTATGTATTGAAATGTATTTATTTCAATAAATTGATTTATCTTCTGTGCCACGCTATCCAAAATCATAAGTAAAATTTATGTAAATGATTATTTTGCATCATATTATCCACTTGCATACATTTCCCTTTGTTTGGATACTATGACGCAAAATAATCATTTACATAAATTTTACTTATGATTTTGGATAGCGTGGCACAGAAGATAAATCAATTTATTGAAATAAATACATTTCAATACATAATATAGGCTCAGTGAAAGTAATATATTTAAAAGTGTATTGAAAAATTAAAAGTATTGTTTGTATGTGTAAATATACTTTAGAAGACAAACCAAAAATAATTTAAATTGAATTTTAAAAGAGTCCTATTAAATTCACGTCAAGGTGTCACTCAAATTTTGATATCATTTCTTTTAAAACCCATATTTTGAATTCATGAGAGATGTGAATGAAAAAGCATCAGCGAATAAGTTCTATATATTTTTTTCATATTAAGATAATAATTGCACCTGTGAATATAAATAAAACTAAAAAGAAAATTATGATTAAAAAAAAAATTATTAACATAGCGTCACTTAAATTTGATATCATTACTTTTAAGACCCATATTTAAAATTTATAGAGCCAAAACAAAGTGCTGCGTCACAACTTTTAACCCGTTAAGGGTTTTTGTACTGATTCGGTATTCGGCTATACTACTGAATATCAAAGTATTCTGTTTGGCTGAATATCGAAATATTTGGCCGAATATTTAAAAAATATTTTTAAAAACACATAACTTCTACTTTTAACTGTTAATTAATAAATGTATTCAGAATAATTAGAAATAGGATCATATTTAAATAAAAGAGAATGTTTTTACATTATTTGTTTACTGTTTGAAAAGTGTCACTTAAGAAAATTAACCAAAAGCAAAAACAGTTAAATTTAGAAACTAAGGGTTTATAATCAAAATTTTTTGAAAATTTCATTAAAACTTAATTTTTTTTCAGAAACAAATTTATACTTGGGTCAAGTGGCCTAAATTTTGTCATCGTTCCTGCTCGACCCCTTAAATTTTTATATAATTGATACAGGACATACATATAGGTATAAGATGGAAATCTGAAAGCTGTCAGTGTCAAAAATAGTATAGGTGGGGCACTAGGGGTCTTTTTGTAAAACTCACTATTTCATGGTCGCATTAAAAACGAAGAAATCCCCAAGTTTGTCATCTTATTGCTCATGATACAAGAAACCTTACTTATTGAAAATAGGTGATCTAGTACAACTTTTTGTGCTAAAAAATGTGATTAGAGTATTAAAAATCCCAAATCAATACCTTTGTCATTACCTGGCTTCAAAGTAGGCCATACGGCCTGTTGCGATGAATTTTACCCGTACTTTAACATGCTGTAACTACTGAAAAAAATTATTTTAAAAGTTTGTCACTTTAATAATTAATTACCTATGAAGATGTCATAGAGCTGCTGGAGTTGTTTCTTTCCTGCTCAAATATTCATTCATTGATTCAGCTGCGAAATCTTCTAAAAAATTAAAATTATCAATTCTACCCCATTTTTAGAAACTTATATCTCAAAAGGGACACTTTTGATTTGATTACGGTTAGTACCACTGAAAAGAGCACATTTCAGTCTATAAGGAAAACTCTTATCTCATTTTGGGCCTCTTACATATAGTGGAAAAATAATTAATTTAAAAAAAATCCTATTTTACACTGCTTTTCCGAGATTTCTTTTTTTCAAAGAATTTGACTGTTGAACAAAGTCCATCCCAAAAATTCCTTACATAAGACTTTTGAACTGGGCAAATATGTTTATCTGTATAAAAATTAATTTATTTTTATGAATGGAGTTCTTTTCTTTGCATATACATTATTTTAGTGACAGAATCTGCTGCAGGAATTAAAAAAAATATTTTAAATCTTTGTTATCAACAGAGTGACTTTGGAATCTCTGCAGAGTGGTATTTGTTTGGTACAAGCCATGGAAAATCACCCTGTGACGGAATAGGAGGAACTGTAAGCAGCTGGCTGCAAGAGCAAGCCTTCAAAGACCAAATTTTAACTCCGACGTATCTATATAAATTCTGTGAAAAGAACATTAAGGAAATTAAATTCATTTTTATTTCAAAAAAATAAATTGAAGCAATACAAGCTGACCAAGAAGAGAACATCATCATCATTTTGTACCCGTATATAAAAGACAAGTTCGTGTCAGTAGAATAACAAATGATGCACCATTCTTTGTAATACATGTTGATAAGAATGCTAAGATTGCATTTTACTATGCATTCGTTTCCGATCTACAGCATAGACAGTATATTGCGTGTATCTATGACAGAAATTGGTGGATTGGAAATGTACGTGAAATATCAATTGAAGAGCTCGATGTCTTAATAAATTTTATGCACCCTCATGGAGCTGCTAAAATGTTTTATTGGCCAACTAGACAAGACCTTTGTTGGATTCCAGAAGAGCATATAATAGCTACAGTTCCAGTTCTAAAAGCAACAACAATGAGTGAGCAATACAGTTTACCCAAAACACTTGTAATCTCAATCAATAGGAAGTTTGATAAACTGAACCAATAACTAGATGTTCAATACGACTCGAAAAACCTCAAGCAACCCAATTGAAGCTTAGAATCATTGAAGAAGATTCTATAATGGACTTGGGAACCTGTTAGATAGTCACATTTAGTCTTGTGAGCATGTAGTAATGAAACTCAACCAGGAGCTAGTCTTTCATGGCTACCGGGCGCGACCCCTTGATCACGCGGTTACCAATCATACAGAATGGTAGAACAGAAGCAACCATGGACCTCAACAAGAGATAATTATGAATACATTTATCATTGTAAATAAAAATATTTGTGTTAAATTTGTTGAAAGACAAGATCTTCGAAGAAGAAATATCGCGTAAAATAGGTCTTTTGAATTTTATTATTTGTCCCCTATATGTAAGAGGCCCAAAATGAAATAAAGTTTTTCTTATAGATTAAGGTGTGTTCTTTTCAGTGGTACTAACTGTAATCATATCAGAAGTTTCCCTTTTGAGATATATGCTTCTGAAAATAGGGTGGAATTGATGATCTTAATTTTTTAGAAGATTTCACAGCTGAATATATTAATGAATATTTAAGCAGGAAAGAAACAACTCCAGCAGCTCAATGACATCTTCATAGGTAATTAATTGTTAGTGGCAAATTTTTAAAATAATTTTTTTCAGTAGTTATATCATGTTAAAGTACGGGTAAAATTCATCGCAACAGGTCGTATGGCCTAATTTGAGGCCAGGTAATAACAAAGGTATTGATTTGTGATTTTTAATACTCTAATTACGTTTTTTAGCACAAAAAGTTGTACTAGATCATCTATTTTCAATAAGTAAGGTTTCTTGTATCATGAGCAATAACATGGAAAACTTGGTGATTTCCTCGTTTTTTCTGCGACCATGAAATAGTGAGTTTTACAAAAGGACCCCTAGCGCCCCAACTATACTATTTCTGACACTGACAGTTTGCAGATGTCCATCTTACACCTATATGGTATGTCCTGTATCAATTATATAAAATTTGAAAGGGGTCGAGTGGGAGGCTGTAGGTCAGTTGAGATGAAATGATCCACTTCCTTCATGAGAAAACACAAGTTCAATCCTATTAACCAGAATTACATGTTAAAATGTGTACATAATGATGTAAAAATTAAAAATACAGTCGGCCCCACTTAATCGGGTAATGGATAATTGCATACCCCGCTTATATGCATAGAATGCCGTGAACGGAAACGATCCCAATAAGGATAATGTTAAATATACTTGTTTTATCGCATAAAAATCCCTGGTTAATCGCATAAAATATCTTCAATCTAGGCCTCTGAGCGTCTTAGTGCTTTTCTGCATTTTCACAAAAATAATCATAAAACTAATGTTTATTTTTTTTTTTCGCAGTTTGTTTCTAAAATACACTTTCACGTCTCTTTATCACACATATATCTTAAAATAAAATTCTATAAAAAATGTTTTACCTACAGCCAATTTAAGGTGGTTTTCAAATGACCTGCTCAACAAAGCGAAATTTTCTAACTCATTTTCTAACTCATTTTTAAACGCAAAGGCATAAAATTGGCAGACCTTAGTTTCTGAATAAGAAAACCTGCAAATTTCATGCATTTCTGAACAAAAATTAATTTAAAAATGTGTCAGAAAGTAGACTGTTTTCATAGGACGAACGAAAATATTTTCTTTTGTAAAAACGTTTTGTTAGCGACTAAAGATGATGGGGGTTATATACTTCTTGGAAAATTGGAATCCAGTGTTTTCCTCCTCATTGTACGATAACTGCGTCTTCCATTGTGGGCAGCAATCTTTAAAATCACTTTTGTGTTGTTGACTACGCCAGTTTAGAAATTTCTTTAACTTATGTGGTGCAATGGAAGTAAAACGAAAAGATTTATCTATATCTGATAAAATTAAAGTTTTGGATAAAATAAAATTCAAAACATCCCAAACGGAAATAGCGGAAGAATTTAGAATTTCACAATCTCAATTTTCTCGAATAAGTAAAAATATTCTTAGGGATTGGAGAAATAATGGCAATTTAAACTGCAAACGAAAACGTAATTCGATCTATAAAAATATGGATCAAGCAGTATTGCAATGGTTTCAGGAAAAAAGATCCAAAAATGCATTAATTAATGGAGCAATAATTATGGAAAAAGCGGATGAGTTATCAAAAAAGTTAGAAAAAGGTGAAAACTTCAATGCTTCGAAAGGTTGGCTTTACAGATGACAAAAAAGGAATAATCTAAAATTTAAAAATTCCCATGGAGAATCTGCCTGAACTGATGATTTAGCCATTCACCAGTGGTATAACAACACATTAATTCCGATTTTGGAGAATTTTATATCAGATGATATATTTAATTGCGATGAAACCGCATTGTACTGGCGTGCAATGATAAATTGCAGAAAAGAAAGAAAAAATTTGTGGGTTTAAAAAGGCGAAAGACCAAATCACTTTTTTTTGTGTTTACCAAACAGGAACAACAAAATTGATTCCTTTGATGATTGGAAACAGTAAAAAACCGCGATGCTTAAAAAATGTCCAAAATTATCCCGTCCATTATTCATCTTCCCAAAATGACTGGATGACAGGAAATTTTTCAAAAGCTGGATTACGAAAGTCGACTCCGACATGGTGAAACTAGAACTCCTATCCACCTAGGAGTTGTGTGTTGAATAGTGAGAGCAGTGAGACTAGTGAATTGTTTAGTTATAATTTTTATAAAACTTTTATATGCAGAATGATTTTTTTTTTTATTTCTGTGATTTGTACTTTGAAAACAGTAGAGGCTGTGGAGTTTATTTACAAGAGGAACTGACATTGAAGAATGAATAATAATGGATGGGAGGGGGGTTGTGATACAGATGTCTTTTAATGAGCAAAAATGTTTCTTCGCTTTATCTCCATTCGAGGGGCCCGTATATCAAGGATTGTTTGTAAAGAAAGACGAGTAAGGATTGAATCTGGCTACCTTTCTTATTTACAAGTCGCCAGGCTGTTAATTGCTTTTTCGTCTCCCTCATTTCCTCCTACCTCGTGAAATTGTCAGTAAGTCGAAGTGATGTGGGGAGGAAGGGAAGACGAGCATTAAGTGGGAAAGGTGAGAAAAGGGCTGGGGAAAGGGGCGGAGCCGGAGTAGTGGTTGGAGCCAACCGGCCAGGGGCCGGACAGGGAAGAGCCGCCTGGCCAGGCCGGGGAGAGGGAGAACAATACAACTATACATTAATTGCTGTCCTCGCTTAATTGCATACAATTCAGTGGAACCAACTGTATGCAATTAAGCGGGGCCGACTGTACTTGAATTTTTCCTACATCTTAACTGTAAATTTCATTCTTTACACCTGAAATTATGTGTGAATTTTAGGCATTACTTAACCAAAAAAGCTTTTGTACTATTACTGCATTATTGCCATTAAATCCCAGTGCTTGACAACAGTTTTTTTTTAATAAAAAGTGGTCTAGTTAATAGACAAGTACCTTTTTTAGTCAGAGTACTCCTAAACACTAATAAAAACTGATTATGACATGTGGGACATATATGTGAAATATTTAGATGAATTCGATGAATAATGTACATAAAAATCTTCGTGATACAATGAAATACATGACATGCAAAATCATATATAAAGAAGAACAGAAACAGCCACAATTAATTTAGTATAGAACTATTTCAAGACTTTATAAAAAAAAATATATATATAATCTTCAGTTCAAAAATTAAAAAAAATTATGAAAACGGCATTGTTTTGCTCTTTTTAATGCTTTCCAACATAGTTGAAATGTCATTGAGGTTTACTATGTCATGTTCGGTATTGAAAATGGAATGTGAGCATTTAAAGTTAGTTTATAGGTACACTCAAAAGAATTCCGTTACATTATGGTCTGTGGAGGAAAATTATTTGTGGTAAAAGAAACATCCTTATAACTTCAAAAACATTAATCCTATTAACTAGCGGTTTATTGCGTCTCATTTCCAATTAAAATATATCTTTGAATTGAAATTTGGATGAAATACAGGGTCATGAAAAATCGAAGTGCGTGGAAAATAGGATTACAAATATCTCGGTAACTCATTATCCGATCGACTTCATGCTTTATGCAAAATGTATGTTTTTTTTTATTGCTTTTTATATTCACTCCTTAAAGTAAACAATTTCGAAAAATTTTATATACCTTTTAGCAGAACGAATATTTCGAGAGTCCGAAAAAAATAGTTCCGGATAATCGAAGTTTCTGAAATTCAATAAGCTTCTTCCCATTATTAAATACTAAGTACATACCGAATTTCAAGTCTCTGTCTCAATTTGTTCAGGAGATAGAGCGTTTCCAGACACACAGACGGACGGCCAATTTTTTTTTCTAAAACTAAGTTTTTCGGAATCTCCAGTGTCTGAAACGTGTAAATCCGTCAAAATTTTTTTTTTCGATTTTCAAAACGATTACAAGATTTAGCCTATACTACGTATGATGGGCAAGTAATAAATTTAAAAGAAGATTTTTTTAATTTCAAGAAATATAAAAATCAGTATATATTTATTTACTTAACCTCTAATTATTGATGTTCAAATTATTTATATACTAATTAATTTTTCAGCAGAGCTGAAATTACGCTGTAAATTACTGAAATACAAAGGATGTGGAGTTATCACTTTACTAAACAGCGTACAACCAACAGAGTGAAAAAAATGTCTAGACCAGACGGGGTATGCCAGTAAGAGTTGTGCTCATGATTGACTTTCCATCAATATATACAAAATTCAATTCCAATCAATTATGTCTATCGTTCGCAGAAAAAATAGAAAATTTCATCAAAGGATTGTGGAAACAACGTGAATTTCGTCAAAGTACCGAAAATAAAAACGCAAATTTCGTTGCAGGACTGCAAAAAAAAAAAAAAAAAAAAAACGCTAATTTTGTTAACAAATTGCAGAAAAACGCGATTTCCGTCAAAGGCTTACGAAGAAGACGCAAATTTCTTCCAAAAACTCCGAAAAAAATGTAAAATTTCATCAAGGGATCACAAAAAAAAAAAAAAAAAAAAAAATTGGTTAAAGGATCGCAAAAAAAAAAAACTGCGAATTTCGTCAAATAATCGCGAAAAACATGAATTTCTTCAAAGGGTCTAGAAAAAAAAAAAACACAAATTTCTTCAAAGCACTGCGAAAAAATGTCTAATTTCGTAAAGCGATCGCGAAAAAAGTGAAATTTCGTCAAAGGATCGAAAAAAACAACCGCTAATTTCGTCAATCTCAGAAAAAACTCGAATTTTGTCAAAGGATCGTGAATAAAAGGCAAATTTCGTCAAAGAATAGCAAAAAACACAAATTTCCTCAAAGAATCGCAAAAAGAAAACGCAAATTTCTTCAAAGGACTACGAAAAAAGGAAATTTTGTCAAAGAACAGCAGAAAAAATGCAAATTTTGTCAAAGAGTCACGAAAAAAAACATGAATTTTGTCAAATAATCGTGAATTTCGGGAGGACCCGAAATCCGGAACGATGGAAACTAATTTCAAAATCCGCCAGTAGATGGCGACACTATACTGAATTAACCTCAAACCTCTCCTAAGGAAATAAATCACCGCATTCTGAAAAAAAAAGTGCTTACAGATTTTTTTTTTTTTTTTTTTTTTACAGAAATGTTAATATACATTTTTTTATGAAATAGTGTTTTAAGGTTTTAAACAAAATTAAAAGATTTAAAAGCTTGAATATGCTTTTACAAATATTTAAACTACGAAAGTAGATAATATAACTTCTTTTCAGTAAGCCTAACATGGCGTTTAACTACGGTCGAATCGCAGAGTGGTACAACCCGGTACCGTTACAGATACAGACACTTTCTCGCCTTTGGATTTTATTATAAGTAAGATGGTGTGCAATTAGGCATTGTAAAGCTGAAGATCGACGATGTACACTTTATGTGTAGACGTATCACTAGGTAAAAGGCCGTCTGGTCATTTTTTTAACTTTATTTACACGCACTTACAAACACAATTGACAACACAGACGAAAAGGTAAATACTCGTAGTAACAATGACTTTTTTAGTTTCATCACTCTGAACTACACCTCTCTTCACCAGCACGCATCAAACTCCGACTGCTAACTAACTCTCTGAGATTCTTCTTTTTCAGAACAGTTCAATTTCATCTCTCATTGGATGAGTACTGCCATCTATCAGTGGTCTGGAAAATAAGTTCTGTGAAAGTGAGTTCTTTACAGCATATTTTAGCCATGTTCAGTAGCGGAATTTGCATAGCTGGTATTTATCAACGGTGTCGGACTGGGCTAGGGGAAAGGGCGCAGACCTTGGATTTTCAGAGGGCGCAAAAATTTTAAGTAACTCAAGTCAATTTTATTTACTTGTGTTGTATCTGACTTGACAAGGTTTAACACATTCGCATAGCACTAAGTAAGGAAATGGCTTAATATTATATATCTGAGTATAGATACTTAGACATAGACTTCGCTATATTTCCCATGTATGTTTGATGTTCCATCAAATCTAGACAATGCTACACAATTTTCCCAAAACATGTTATGAAGTGTTTAAAAACTCTAGAAAGTTGAACACAAATTACCTTGTAGTAAATTAATTATAGGTTAGGACTTTCCTACTTTATTCTTTTGTGAATAGATACCTTAGAACCAGGCCTCGATCATGACTAATTGGGGCCCTGGGCAAAGATAAATTAGGGGGCCCCATTCGAATCGTTGCAGCATTATTCAAATGTAACAGATGGTCAGTCATACGTGTAATGCATAAACAATATTTTCGCACCTTTGATTTTAAATAGAAGAAAATTCTTAGTTCCGTCAATTCTAAATTAAGTACCTTAATTAATAAAAATACCCTTTTTTTCTTAGTACAGAACAAAACTCTTTTATATAACTTTAGCAACTTGTTATATTACTTTGAGATGAATTTAATAACGGATTTTAAGTAGAAGAAAATTCTTAGCTCCGTCAATTCAAAATTAAGTAGTACCTTAATTAATAAAAATACTCTTTTTTTTTCGCTTAGTACAGAACAAAACCCTTTTATATAACTTTAGCAATTTTTTATATTACTTTAAGATGAATTTAATAACTTCAACTTATGGAAGAGTGTCACATACTCTAACATGTAAATATGAGTTAAAAGTGACTTTTGGAAATATATCTTGGCTTAGATGTATCATTCGCCTTCAATCCACCATCTTGTTTTTTTTTTCTATTTTTTATTAAACATTTATTATTAAATATAAATAAATTATTCAATTAAATTAAATAACGTGTTTATAATCAGTAAATATGCCTGAAAATTATATTGAAAATGAGAAACAAAACAAATGTGTTTTGATTTAAAAAACAAGATGACAGACTGAGGGCTTGTACTACACACAACATAATATCAAATCAAATAGATTCTACTTCCCCTTCTCAAGTAGAAAGTGTTTTTTCAATAAATCTAAAAAGATAGCAATTTTGGATTTGCTTTTTATATTTAACTCAAAGTAAAAGAAAAACTTTGAATACAGAAGAAAATTTATCTCATGACAATTACAACTGATTATATTCAACCACTAAAGTTTAGATATGATTTAAGTTCATTGCTAATACAATCTATTAAAATCAACATATTTCTTATCTCTATAATAAAACCGTAAGTCATGTGACTGTCATCAACAGTTCCGGAATGCCCGCTTCACTTTTTCATATGTCAGGCGGCCATTTTTATTCAAAATTATTTTTTCGAATAAAACTTTATAAATGTTACATTTTTAGAAAGATCGTTCAAAATAAATTAATATTTGAGAGATGACTTACGTTCAATTATGTATGTATTCTCCAACAACTTCAGTTGAAATTAGCTTCGCAGTTCAAATTCTCTATCCATGAAAGTAAACAAAAAAAAAAGATTCATTCGTCGTGAAGGTTTAAAATATTAAACCATTAAACCATCGAGATAATCGTTCGTAAAGTACGTTTTCCGTGAAAGATTTTTTGGAGCGCTGCCTGGTGTCAAAAAAATAATTCGCACCAGTGACACAATCATAGTTTACCATAATTATGTGCTATACAACTCAACTTCATTCTTTATCTTTTCTTGATGCAAGCTGAATGTAAACAAATACAACTCATGTAATTATATTTAATGAATCAAATTTCGAAACAAATTGTCAGTTAATTTGGTATTTATGTATTATACGTGCAAGGAAGAGAGACCACTGAAAATGATTGTTAATCACTAATCATATTTACCATTATTAATGACCAATCACTTTCAAAACAGTAATTTAATATACATTTACAAAATACATAACATCATTAAGTACTTTTGTGTTATTTGGGCGCAAATCTCGCGAATAGCATATTTAAAATCGCCAATACTAGCTTTTATTTTTCGCATGTGCAAATTAGAAACGATACTTTGATTTTGAAATCAAATGTTCTGACTGAACAGCTGTCGTAGACGCACCGAGGTACTATATTAACTAAGAGTTGCGATATAGAGAGAAAAAACGGGTTGCTGTAATTAGAATTATAGGCGGTAATGTTGGCGTGGCGTATTTACAAGTTACGGATCTTAATAGTCAGTAGACATTAAGCAGAAATGCCAAAGTAAGGGAATTATACAGTTATGAAAACTTCTGAACTATATCAAAATAGGAGAGCAGAGAAAAACAGAGTTGAACAGAGATCGGCATCTAGAAGGAAGTTCGTGAATTTTAATCTGATTCTACGCCACGGGTCAAAAGTGCTGACAGCAAATATGGTTTAAAAGGAATATGATTATCAAAACTGTCTTCCAAAAGTTCAATGTTTCACCAAACCATACTCGAAAATTAAGTGTTATAATATGCACCCCGATTATGTCACATTATTCAAGACGTTTTAAATGAGAATAATGATAGATTTTCTAATCTCCCGTAATCAAGTCTACAGCCAAAGTTAGCGAGAAACAAACAAACAAAAATATATTGGCAACAATATGGTTCAGTGTAAATGTGGATACCATTAAAGACTTTCACAAAATAGACTTCATTGCACCAAATCGTATTAACTAAAATACGCCATTTGGCAATGGATCCAATTACGGAAAACTACTTAATATGTTTAAAAATCCCCTCATTAGCAAACATATTGCAACTGATAAGCAAACGGATATGAAGCATAAACGCTTAAGTTGGTTAAGAGGTTTTTGTCAAGAAAGATGAAATACATAACAACAAAAAATATGCGAAATGCTACAATGATCGCAAAAGTTTTTGATTTGTCTATTAGAATCTTCCGGTTTAGCGAAGGATTAGGGAAAAAAATAAATTATGAATAAAAGTAACGTGTTACAGTGCTTAACATACATTTAAGGGAGACCAAACTGGTCGCCAGTGGCGGCTAGTTTAATAAATAAATGTTCTCCATTAAACAATGTAAAAATTTTACTCTAATTCATCCTGTTATAAGTGTTAAACAAATTGTCATATGCATTGCATTCTATAAATAAGAAATAAATGCAGAGAAAACCACTAAAATTATTTCAATGTTAACAAATGTTTCCTTAAAATAAAATGCTGATTTACCATTAGCTTAACTGGGTGCGCTATCAGTAACCAGGATTTCAGGGTACCACAGTACCGAAGTTGTCAGTTCCAAAGTGGTTTTGCAAAGCCTTTCCAAAACTTCGTTCTAAAGCGATTGGGGTAGCTCAAGCGGCCAGCGATTCCTCTGTTTGCTAGTGAACAAACAGAATTAGGAAACAAAAAGGTTTCTTTTGAACGACTAAGAGACCTCCACGGGTTCGCCCGAGGCTAACGAAAAAGACAGGCTACCGCGGTGCATTCCACTTATCTTTTTTTACAGACCGCTAGAGTGACGCAATGCTCTTTTCGTACACCTGCATTGGTGCATTCGAGCATCACATGACTCCGGCGGTCTGTAAAAAAAGATACGCGTAAAGTACCACGGTAGCCTTTCTTTTTTGTTAGCCTCGGGTTCGCCCGCGTGACGTCCAACGACTCTCGTTAGTGGCTCATCCGACCTGAGGAGGAACTCTCGCACGGAAGCTTAGTGAGACCGAAACACTTTGTTTTTTGATCTTTCGGGTTCCCGTGTTCTGATCGCTAACTGTAGCTCTGAAACTTAGAATCAGCGTCAATACGTCGGCGTCGTGGCACCCAGCGGACTCTGAGAAGAACTCCGAAACTTCGTCAGAGCGAGAATTGGCCTGATTCGCCTGCAGTTCAAGTCCTAAACTGCAGGGTCACTGGTTGACTTTCCGTCAGTAGGGTACGATGGGGGACCATAGCAACTTAAAGGAAATGACGGAAACAGTCCTTTTCACGGCTAAGAGCTCTGAGCTCATGTTGGAAAATGAGGTTGTCATTGACGACCTCAAGCAGCCGTTGCTTGCGATGTGTGACTCACCATTGCATAGCGCTGCAAGGGAGGAGATCGGCGAAAGCCCGAAACCATCTGTCGACTGTGTTCGAGCCCCGAGATCCCCAGACTACTTTGGCAGTTGAAATCGGATGTCAAATCGATTGCAGAATTGACTCAGCCACTTTGTCTACTACAGACATGGTTGAGTTCTTGGCTGCATTCGTCGAGGAGTCTCAAGCATCTGTGGCTGAGCTCCTTGGGAGGATGGGAAAAGACAGAAGCCTAACTGCCGCCAAAAGAGAAGCCTACACCGGGTTCATAACTCATTAATGGAGTTCGTTTCGAGGCAGCACAGCTGGCTATGTCTCCTCCACGGGAAAACCTCACGAAAAGGGGAAACAATGTCTGACAGTTGCGACGTCGGTGTAGACACTACACCACATCGTGCGAGGGACGCTGGCCATATGTCAGATCGTTTCGCCTGGAAGGAGGCGGGACCGAAGTTTGGAGAGGCCAAAGTGGTGGAAGACTTGTCTTCTCGCCATAGGCCCAAAACGTTACAGACACAGACTCCAAAGAGCAAGAGCAAGGCCACCCAAACATCTAGTGCTTGGAGTAAGAAGAAGAGCAGGAAGAAGCCGAAATCGGACGATTCAACGTGTTCTCCTGCCGACGAGTGACCCGAACAAAACCTGAAAAGGTGGCGGCTCCGAAGGAGGACGTACTTGAACACACGGTTTCGGCGGGCTCCTCATGCTCCTCGGGCAGGTGGGCACACTGACTCGGCCAGCTGAAAACGCTGGCCGAGTCAGTGTGCCCACCTGCCGACGCACCCGAACAATGTTCCTCTGGAACGGAGACTAGGGCGACTCTGAAGGAGGGTGAATCTACTCACACAGCGGACACTGAGCCAGAGGTCCTTAGGGATGCCGAAACCGGCAAGGATGGGTCTGAAAGTCCCCCCCGCCGATGAGACTCCCAAGCCGCTACCAAAAGGGAGAAGCAGAAAGGGTCTCGGAGAAAGGACAGAGAAGCCCATACGAGCCGGCAGAAGCGCAGACAAAAGGAACGCTCTTCTTCCAAACAGGGAAAACCTGGAAAGAAGTCCAAGGTGAGGAACCGCAAGGGCAAACCGTCTTCTGACCAGGTGATCCCACCCTCGAACGCAAGTCCAAACGGCGAAATTTCCGAAAAGGGAGAAGAGCCTTGGACAGAAATCCTTTCAAAGTCGAGGAGGAGACTGCAGAGGATGGGATCAATGGGATACCCGAAAGGCAGATGATAAGGTCCCAAGAGACTCTGTTCGACACCGACCTGGGAAAACGACGGCCCAAGGTCAGCGATAGGGGTCCAAGTCTTCAACAAAGACCCCACCGAAAGAGGAATTCATCCTTTTCGTTCGTCCTAAGGGGACAGGCGAACAAGTCGAAGTTTTCTCCGCTGAGACGCTACAGCTTGTAGCCAGTAAAATCGATCCAGTGAGCTCTAATATTTCTATCAGGAGCAATCGACCCATTTCGGGAGGTGGAATAGCCTTCCATGCACAAACCGCGGAAGATCTCGCGAGGCAGGAGGTCGAGCTGGAACGAACAGAACTGGCGAAGGATCTAGCAGTGACGAAGCCTAGACGACCCCGGAAATAATCCTTTTCGGGGTCGATCCAAATCTTCCAGAGGTACGGATAGCGAATGCGCTTAAAGAACAAAACGAGTCCTTCAAGGATTCGTCTCTCGAGCTGCGATCTTGTTTCGTCGACAAGAGAGGTCGCAACGCTGTCCTCTCAGTAGATGAAGGCTCGTTTGAGCGCTTGAAAGGGCTACGAACACTGAAACTCGGCTGGGGTCAGGCGGATTTCCGACCGAAACTTCGTCCGTTGGTTTGTTACAATTGTTGGAGGTATGGCCACATAAGGTGCGTTTTCACTGGTCGACCGAACGACCTAAAAATCCCAGCGACCCAAGTCCTTAACCTAAGAGCGTTTTCACTGGTTACGGAGAAGCCCTAACGCCAACCAGTCATAGACAAGGTTTTACTACGAAAGCGTCGTAATTACAGATCGATATCAACTGTCAATGATTATAAACATAAACAAATAATTATTTATTACCCTTGTCATGTTAATAACAAATATTTTGTATAGGAATAATCGAAAGTTTTGATTAGTTTTCGCTGTTAGAGGGTCTTAAATAATGCCCCACAAAAATATTAATCTCCTGTTAATAAATCAATGATAACTATTCATTTTTTTTGTGGTTTCAAAAAATAAAACACTGTATTTTTTAAATAATGACAATCATAAGATTTCGAAGTCACTCAGAATTAAGTGGAAGCTCATTTTATCTGAGAGTATTTTTTGTGCCATATGACTTGTATATAAAAAATTATATTTCTGCTTTACACAAGTTAAATTAAAAATCTAAATATATATATTTTTATATTTACTTCAGGTGTTCTACACATTTCATTTTTACATGTGTATAAAATTTTGTACCAGTACAGTTATACTTTTGAAATAAATAAAAATAATTATCATTTATTTAAAAACACAGAAGTAATTTTTCCCTTCTAAGAAACAGAAACCCTTTCACTCACACCAGGGCCCTTCCAGTATTGTCATTACACATCAGGCTTCTCCAAAGTACATGCTATTTAAGCATGTATCTGTTGATCACACTGGCAGCTTGTTTTATCATATAATCCCTACAATGTAGAATTGTCGAATGTAGTTGCATCTACTTTTTGTGACACCCCCCCCCCCCCCCCCACCAAAAAAAAAAAACTCTTAGTCTTTACAGTAAAATGCAAAATAAATGTACTTAAAATTGTAAATTTTTTCTATATGATTGATTCCACATCAAAGTTTGATGCAGATTTTTGTTTCTTTCTCTCTTATGGGTAGGGGAGACCGGTACACACTGGACCTATGGGCACAGTGGACCATCCCCTAATATTTTATTTATTTAAAATTTTTTAAAGCTTCTCTTCCATCCTAATAGACAACATCACTGCACTGATTATTTATAGCCTTCAGAAAATATGTTTAGCTCAGATTGAACTATTTTATCCTGATTGGTTGTTTTGAGCTTCTAAAAGTAAAATTTTTCATCATCATAGTTTAATTTTTTTAGTAATTAAAGGTTGTAGATAAATCCGATAAAACAGCTTTTTTGCAAAGCTGAGAAACTTGTTTTTATTTAACTTTAAAGTTAATATGTTTAAAATAAAGCTATAAACAATATTAATATGATTATTTATTGAACTTCAACATGGGGCACAGTAGACCACCTCCTGGGGCACAGTGGTCCACAATCCACTCTGCTCCTGTAATGCAGAATGTTCAAAACATTTAATAATTGCTTATTTACTATAAAGAAATATTGTTTAAAAGTAGTTATTTAACTGTAAAATAAAGTAAACAAGGAAAAATAACAATTTATTTAACATAGTAAGAAATATTTTGTTTTGTATTGACTGCCTTTAATAAATATAACTGTAGTCTAATTGGTGATGATTATATTCAAGTAAGATTCATGAGATGCAAATTGAATGGAAATCAGTTTATTTTTCCTGAAACTGTAGCTGAATCTATTGTTGATGTCAATGATTTCATAATATTGCTCCCAGACCCAAAAGTATTTCAGGAAAATTCCAGGCTCAATCTTACTCATAAGTATTTTGGAATTTCATTTGCAAATTTTAATGTGCGCTGATTTCTTTGTACTTAAGTAATAACTTCAACTAAATTGCAATTGTTCCTGTATTAATCTGCTATTATTTTCAAAATATAATAATTTTGTTTTTGTTTCAAAATGTGACTTGTAAATTTATATTACTATGCTATTTTGTGGGTAAAGGGAAAATAGAAAAGAATTAGATTAATGAAAAATAGATTTATTTTGTATTTCAGATAATACCTAGTAGCGGACCTCTGTGCTCCGGTGGGTGGACCGGTGGACCCCAGAAGTGTGGCACACTGGTCCACTTTACGGTTGCATATAAATTTTTTTTTTTTTTTTTTTTTTTTTGAAAAATGTATTGAAAACTATGTTATGAGAAAATTATGATGAATGTATAAAGGTTTAAGGAATATTCAAAAATATTTTCATGCAGATCGGTTTGTCCATTAACCCCTTCGCGACGAGCGTCCTTTGCTGAATTTTTAATCTTTTACCACCGGTTTTTCAAAACAAAAATTTTCGCCTAATTGAATCGCAGAAATGCTGTCATTAAATAAGGCAAAACTTACAATAAAAAGTAACTGGTGGCAATAATTGAGGGTTCTGAGCATTTTATGCGTCACGAATACGTGTCGCTCGTCCCCAAGGGGTTACAGAGAAAAGAAAATTTAACTGAAAAAGTGGTCCACTGTGTACCAGTCTTAAAAAAGTACTTAAAAAAAAAATTATAGTTTTGAGAAAAATAAAATGATGTTATATATATATATATATATATATATATATTTTCCTGCTAAAGTTTTCCTTTTTGGTGAGCTTATTTTGTTTGCAAATTACAAATTTTAAATCCCAACAGTTAAAAAAAAAAAAAAAAAAAAGTAAAGTGTTCGCTTTTATAAAAAAAAAAATAAGTTTGTGAAGGGACTTCTTTTATTAAGAATAATTTTGTGAAGTGGTCCCAATTTTTGCCAGGGGCAATCCCTGATTTTGCAAATAGATCACAAGAAAGGGTACTTTTATGTTAGCCGGGCACAAATCTTGTCAATAGCTTTTTTCCCCCTTCAGCCATAGCAACTTTTATTTTTCATTTACTTAAATTAGAAACAATGCCTTGATGTTGAAATAAAATATATATTTTTTATTATTCCATTTATTATTATTATTATTTAAATAAATGAGTGAAAGGCATGTACTTTAAATATATGTATTTTAAATGAAAAATTCATATTTTAAATAAAATGAATGATAAGTCTATATTTCAAAAGAAATGAATACAATACGAATAATGGTGATAGCAACAATATTTAGCGATAATCTCATGTGTTAGGCTGACATAAAGTACCCAAAAGTGTTGTAAATTTGAACAACTGGTTCAAACAGTGCAAGGCTTACACTATTCAATGTCTCTTCATCCGTAACATGCAAATAAAGTACACTGAGTTACCCTCAGGTAGTTTAAAAATTAAAATAGGAGAAAAGTGGGAGAGTTGTTACTGAATAAGTATAAAAGTAAAAAGTTTTAAAAACCATTTTTTTAAAGTATTTAATGCTTATAATTAAAATCACGATTAATTTCAGGATTCTGTTTATTTTGTTTCAAAAAACTTCTTTTACAATGTATTAATTTGGTATGGCTCCAACAATGGAAAATTCACCGCTTTGATTCACACTTGATACAAAGTGTGAATGTGAATTACTGAATTTATTGAAAAAGTATTTTTGCTTTCTTTTTTAAGAAAACAGAAAAGGCGATAAAAGCATTTTTTTTAAACTGTGCATCCAGGATTTCTAAATTGTTTTCTCAATAAAAAATTATTACTTTCTTTATTTTTTATTTATATTTTATTTTCTACCTTTTAGTGTTTAAAATATTTCTATGCTGCAGTTTCACAGCTAGTTAGCATATTTTAGTGAGTGTGGTTTGGTTCATAATAAACTTTGTTGTTGTTGTAAACATAAAGAATATTTGGTGATTTATCTCCTGCGGCTAATGGAAAAATACCTTAAAATTCATTTATTGTTTTATAATTAAGGTGAACAATATATATATATCAGGTTTGAAAAGCTTAGTACTATTATATTTTTTATAAACAAATATTTTTTTGTCAGAGGGGCTCTGCCCTCTCTATGCTAATACACATGTTTTAATTTAAAAGAAAAAAAGTACCAGGGCCCTAAAATTCTACTGCACTAACAACGTAGCGTAACACTCCCTCCATCCACATATTTGTATTTCATACATTCTTTGCAAAATTTAAAGCCTATTTTTCCTTCAGCAAAAAAATTCTTTAAAAAAATATATCTATGAATATAAATAGCTGTCAACTATTCCACTTTTTTGTTACTGCTACTTCCGAAATCGCCTTTGATTACCTTCGCTTAATCTTGACATGGCTTAATCGCAGAATTTTGCTATTAAATAAGATCCATATTACTAGAAAATCTTTCTCGCTAAGCATTTTTTTAAACAACCAATAATATACAACATACACGGATATTCTAGTGCACAATATTTACAAGCTCTGGCTAATATTTAAGTAAAATAAGTTGAAACTGGTGTGAAACAATAATAACTAAAATATCTTCTTAAATCACTGTCAAAAACTTTAAAATGCACTAGGCCTTTCGAAAGATCTGAGTCTTTCTTCGTCAGGCGCAAAAAAGACGTGCTTCTACTATGAAAGCAGCAGCAAGACTGAAATGAGAGATAAGGGAGAGGAAACAAGCTGAAACAACAGCCAATAGGAAAGTAGAAATCAACAGCCAATAGGAAAACTGGAGAGGACAACAGCCAATCACAGAAGAGTAAAATCAAAACAATAGAATACAAAATAGAAGGGGAATAAGGAAGGGAAAAATAAATAAATAAATAAAATAGAATAAATAAAAGAATAAAATAAAATGAATAAATAATAAATAAGTAAATTAATAAATAAATAAAAAATAATGAAAAAAATAAAATAAATAAATAAATAAATAAAATAAAATAAAGATAAAATAAAATAAAATAAATAAATAAATAAAACACAAATATATTAAAAAATGGAAACAGATGAAAAATAAGAATTAAATAAGTAACCAAAATATATTAATATAAATAAAAACAGACTAATATTAATTAATACAAAAAAAAATTATATGGTAGTACTGAAGAGGTTTTTACAAGCAGCAGAGAGCATTGTGGAATCAGATTTATCATTAACAATAACATCACGATTAAGATAAATAGCTAAATTTTCAAGAAAGTCCAATTCAGAGATACTATTGGCATTAAAGATAATTTTAGCATTTTAAAAAATAAAACAATGGCCGGAATACCAAGAGTGCTTGGCAATAGAAGATTTAGAAATTTCTTGATTAGTTACATAACGAGAGTGTTCTTTTAAGCGGATTTCGAGATTTCTTTTAGTTTGACCAATATAAGATAAATCACAGCCAATACAAGGAACATTATAAATTCCCCATTTACGAAGATCAGGAACAGGAGATTTGGTGGAGGGGAATTTGAATTTATTGACAGGTTTAAAGATAATGTTAAAATTGAAGCGTTTTAAAACTTTAGCTAATTTGAAACATAAAGGAGGATAAAAAGGGAGGTCAACCAAATTATCAGGTTTGCTTTTCACAGATTTGGAAAGAGTAGATTTATTAGATGGTCTATTGAATTTCTTCACAGCATTATTGATAACAGAAGGATTGAAACCTCTTTTGACAGCAACAGTTTTTAAGTACATAATTAAGTTCATCCTTAAGGGATGAGAGTCGGAAGCTGCTGTCAAAAGAGGTTTCAATCCTTCTGTTATCAATAATGCTGTGAAGAAATTCAATAGACCATCTAATAAATCTACTCTTTCCAAATCTGTGAAAAGCAAACCTGATAATTTGGTTGACCTCCCTTTTTATCCTCCTTTATGTTTCAAATTACCTAAAGTTTTAAGACGCTTCAATTTTAACATTATCTTTAAACCTGTCAATAAATTCAAATTCCCCTCCACCAAATCTCCTGTAAATGGGGAATTTATAATGTTTATTGTAATGGCTGTGATTTATCTTATATTGGTCAAACTGAAAGAAATCTCGAAATCCGCTTAAAAGAACACTCTCGTTATGTAACTAATCAAGAAATTTCTAAATCTTCTATTGCCAAGCACTCTTGGGATTCCGGCCATTGTTTTAATTTTAAAAATGCTAAAATTATCTTTAATGCCAATAGTATCTCTGAATTGAACTTTTTTGAAAATTTAGCTATTTATCTTAATCGTGATGTTATTGTTAATGATAAATCCGATTCCACAATGCTCTCTGCTGCTTGGAAAAATCTCTTCTGTACTACCATATAATTTATTTTTGTATTAATTAATATTGGTCTGTTTTTATTTATATTAATATATTTTGGTTACTTATTTAATTCTTATTTTTCACCTGTTTCCATTTTTTAATATATTTATGTGTTTTATTTATTTATTTATTTATTTTATTTTATCTTTATGTTATTTTATTTATTTATTTATTTTTTCATTAATTTTTATTTATTTATTAATTTACTTACTTATTATTTATTCATTTTATTTTATTCTTTTATTTATTCTATTTTATTTATTTATTTATTTTTCCCTTCCTTATTCCCCTTCTATTTTGTATTCTATTGTTTTGATTTTACTCTTCTGTGATTGGCTGTTGTCCTCTCCTGTTTTCCTATTGACTGTTGATTTCTACTTTCCTATTGGCTGTTGTTTCAGCTTGTTTCCTCTCCCTTATCTCTCATTTCAGTCTTGCTGCTGCTTTCATAGTAGAAGCACGTCTTTTTTGCGCCTGATGAAGAAAGACTCAGATCTTTCGAAAGGCATAGTGCATTTTAAAGTTTTTGATGGTGATTTAAGAAGATATTTTAGTTATTAATATTTAAGTATTCACTGAAAATAAAGAAGTAACAGAGCTGAGCTCCATCATGAATTAAGCACTGCTAATACGTTAATTATAAAAGTAACATATCTTTACATACTCTCAAATAACTTTTAAAAGACAGTTTGTTAGGAAAAGAAAGTTTTGATTGCTAGATATCTAGTATTCCCTTATAAAATTGGTGTAAAATAAACATCCCAATAACATTGAACATCTGGTGCAATTCAAATCCATCAAAGCAAAATAATCTGATGATTTCAAATTATAAACAAGCGTCTTTGAATTTTCAAGTGTACAATTCTTAAAATTAAAAATAACGCTAAGGGGCCATTCAAGTATTATGTAAGCAGTAAGGAGGGGTTCAGGTTTTGATTATTTTTGCTGACAGGTGGGAGTGGGGTCACGACAATTCTTATGAAAGCATTACACAACGAAGCAACTAAATCGCAGCAACAACAAAAAAGAAGCATTCTGCAGTCCGCTCGGAACTTCAAACACATAACATTTCTATGATTCTTGTTCAAAATTTTAGTTATGATGCCTAATTAAGTTAGGGCCTATTGTTAAGTTTTATTGCTCAATGTGATAAATAACAATATATTAAAACCATTTTGCATTCTTTAGATACCACAACCGCTATATATGCCTATTTATATAAATTTGTAAGATTAATAGTTTAAATTAATGGTAACTGTTTTTTCTTGGCAAACAGTGTTGACGTACAAAATGTCAAAATTATACATAAGCAAAAAAAAAAAAAAAAGGTAGGGTCTACTATTTGCTTATTTTTTTTTTTACAAAGGAAGGATGGGGTATAAAATTACTTACAGGTATACTTGAACGACCCTCTAAGGTCACTTGAGAGATGACATCACCGTACAACTTTTGTTTTATTCATGTCCGACGAAAAATATCTCTTCTCTGTCAGAACCACCAGCAAAAGGGTAAAGGTTGCTAGAATTTACCAGAAAATGTATATCACCAAAATTTGACGACTTTTCAATTTTTCTTAGCAGGAAAATTTTCCTTTTTTTTTTCTCCAGACAAAAGCATCAATTTCAAGCTTAAATTGATTATTTTTTAGATTTGTGCGATAAATGTGGCATATCAATGTATATTTTAAATATTAATACTAGCTGACCCCCGCCTGGTGTTGCCGGGCTATAATAAATTTAAAAAGAAACATCAAGTTTTTATTATTTTATATCTTTAACCGGATTTTGTATGACATTATATTTTAAAATGAAAAATTCGCGAAAAAATATTGATATTTAGTGATAAAAGCGCTCATTTTCTTGCTTACGTAGGGTTGTTTCATAGTTTTAAAATAAAAAGTTCGTTTTGCCCGAACTCTTTGAAATTTTTATTGGTGATAAATAAACGGTTTTACAGTCCGTGTAAAAATTTCATGAAAAAATATTGTTAGCTAGTTGTAAAAGAAATGTTTTCTTCTCGTTTTTTTGTTTGTTTTTGTGTCGGCTCCTTTAACATAGCAATAAAAAATAGTTTTCGTCTTCAAAACTCTCTGACATTTCAATCGGTTATAAATATAACTGTATCCAAGCTGTCTTTAAAATTTTGTCTGCAATTATATTTTAAAATGAAAAATTAGCGAAAAAATATTAATTTTTAGTGATAAAAGCACCCATTTTCTTGTTTACGTAGGGTCATTTCATAGTTTTAACATAAAAAGTTCTTTTTTGACCGAACTCTTTGAAATATTTATTGTGATAAACGGTTTTACAGCTCGTGTAAAAATTTCGTGAAAAAATATTGTTATCTAGTTGTAAAATAAATGTTTTCTTCCCACTTTTCTGTTTGTTTTCGCGTCGGCTCGTTTAACATAGCAATAAAAAAATTGTTCTCATCTTCTGAACTCTCCGACATTTCAATCTGTTATAAATATATAACTTTATCTAAGCTCTCTTTAAAAATATGCATATTTAGTATTGGAACAATGGGTTCTTAAAATAAAGCTTTAGTTTTCAATCTCAAAGCAAAAATATATTAGAAGGTCTATGCTTAATGCAATGGTGAGGTGACACCATCTGTTTGCAATCAAACCGTTTAAATTTCCCTAGGCTAATCCATCAAGTTTCCCCTTTCTAAGGGGAGAAGCCTTCGAAAAATGTTGGCGCATGCGCAAAGAGACTATATTCGTGTGGAAAATTTGACAGAATGTGCTTTTCATTTTAAATATATAGATAAGCCAACTAAATATGTTGTTTATCACTTTACATGATTTATCATTAAAATAGATATTAGACATTAAAAAATGTATGCATGGCTTTTTTTTCTGTGAAATGTGTGTTGGGGGCGAGTAGGTGCATTCTCCTAAACATTGTGTAAATCTAAGGCGACAAAAAATTTAAAAGATACTTCATTATAGTAGCCTTCCCAATTACGATTAGCCCCCTAGTTGTAATAATTTTGCCAATGTTATACAGTAGACTCCCTTAAATACGCATTGCTTAAAACCAGAGGTTATGCAGATTTTAGAATTTTGCAGATTTCTGGTTACTGTTTTGTTTGCATTTTTTAAACAATAATTTAAATTGAATAATGCACTCGAAATTATAATGAATGCTTACGATAAAATAAAATAAAAAAATTAAGAAAATTTAAAATACATTTAAAATATTAAAAGTAAAGGTCAAGTAAATAATTATTAATGCATAACTAAATATGTATAATGATGAGATATTTTTTCCTTGAATTATTCAGTGAAACTCGCCTTATAAATGTACACTAATATTTCACATCAAAATCTTAAAATAATAGTTTTATTTCATGTGAATAATCAGCGATTATTTTCGGCCATTCCTCGGAAATCCATTTCTTTGCGGCTGGAAAATCAGCATCATTTTCTTCCCCATGGGTACGTTTGAACACAATGTTCTCTCTCTTTCTCCATCGATTAAACCACCCGTCAGTTGCGACGAAATCTTCTTTGCCCATTTTAGAAGCAAGATCTTCAGCTTTCTGCCGCATTAAAGGACCGTTTATACGTGCATCCTTTTCCCTAACATTGGCAAACCAAAGTTTCAAAGCAACTTCGACTTCTTCATCTTTCCCAGTACGTCTTCGCTTACAGTTCAAATTTTCATTCAACTTCGCTTTGTTTTCAATCTCGTCGCGATTCTTTATAATTTTACAGAGTAATGGCTGAGAGATTTTTAGTTCAGCAGCAGCATTTCTTTGACTCATCTTGGGTAAATTATCAAACCGTTTTAAGATGTCAATTTTGTCTTTAATAGATAAATCATTGCGTTTTTTTTCCATTGCTGAAATATCTGCGTTAAAGTTTTAAGTAAAACTGAACAGAAAAAAATTCCCAAAGCTTACGGCAGTCCAGGCGCCTTGCTGACTGATAAGGAAAGAACTGAACGCTTTTCTAGCTACCTACCCCCCTCCCATCCCTCTCAAAGGGGAGGGAAATAAACACCTACAACAGAATGCACGTGCCAATGAAAGAGGCCCGCGTTTGGGGATTCCCCGTTTGCTTTTATAGTTTTTTTTTTTTTTTTTTTTTTTTTTTTACTTGAATGAGAAAAGAAACAAGATTAGATTTGAAATGGTACGTGGAAATGATAACAATAAACGAAGGCACTGATTACAAAATCCGACTTTTTTAACATGTGTTAATATACAAGCGTTCGGGACTTCGCGATTCGATAACATTAAACGAATGATAACATTATCCGTGATCACATTAAGCGGCACCTACTGTACATCATAAAATGTCAATATGATTTTAACATCATATATGTAATATAACGTGGCGATACATCTTGGTCGCCGCTATCTACATCAAGGAAATACCATATTAAATATTTGATTACATTTTAATTAATTTTTTGATAATTATAAAATACTCTGGATAGAAATTACAGACTGCCAGAATGGCGATTTTCTCGTGTCAAACTGCGTGTCCCCCTAAACAGATTTAAGAAAGGACAACACGGACTGAAGCCCCATGAGTTTTGTCACAAATTTTAATACAATCTTTTTATTTATTAAGTATCAAACGTCTTACGCAATATCAACAAAAATGGGATAAATCATTACAATAAACACTTACTTTTGGTAAAGCTTTCTCCCTGCTAGATCAAGTTGCTGGTGAACACAGCTTTTCCCATTTTACAGTCGAAAAAGCATTGCTTGCGTATACAGTTCCACCATACAGTTGCGTATAAGCAATTTCCACCAATGCCAATTTGGCGAAAACTTTGTTCTTGAATATTAACGTAATAACGTTACAATGTACATTAACGTTTATAACACTAACGTTATAATGTATATTAACGTTATAACGTTTTGAATATAACGTTATTTTATTTTTATATTGAAATAAAAAATCACGTGCTATTATTGCATGCTATTTGTAACTAATATTCAAAAACGAAGTTTTCGCCAAATTGGCGGGGGAAAAAATCGCGCCAATGTGGTGTGTATATAACATCTGTGCCTTTATATTTTACAGATTTATTTAAAATTGACTCACTCAAAAAATTTTCACTTTTAAATATTAATGATAAATCATAAAATGGTTTCCTAATCTATTATTAAAACAATATTTAATTATCTTTAAAAATCTAAAAATTAATGGATTTGTTTTTTCACATTGGTAAGTTCACAGCACCACTGTCAATCTGCAGATAAATAATTTTATCATCTATCTCTCAGACATCATTACACAAGTATAAAATTTCAAATAACTGAAGTTGCATAAGGCAACATTGTATCAGTTTAAAAAATATATCACTAGAATATTCACTAAATTTTGTTTTCTTAATTAAAATATAGTAGAAACCTAAACTGACTCAATAACATTTATCAGGATATAACGATCATCTTATAACTGATACAATATAAATATAATTATTCGTAAAATGCAGTAGAAAATGTTACATAAGATTAAATGAAATACAGCAAACTACGTCTAAAACAGAATCGACCAGGACCGAGAAAATTTTCCATCATAGAGAATATTCTACCTTAGACAGTGTATAACTCTATTTAAAATGAGGACTTTAAAATCTGTTAGCATGACACAAACTTTATTGTAGACATAAAAGGTCTAACCTAAATCATAAAGTGGTTTCTGTTATTCTAATGCTAATTTGTGAAAGAATACCTTACCATTAAAAAAAATTTAAACATTATTTCCAATCTAATTCTTAAAATTTTCTTAAAGAAAAAGATAAACACAGACTTGGAACTAAATTTTTCCTTTTTTCTACATTCATAATTAAGAAAATAATAAGACTGAAGAGCAATCAAAGAATCCAAATCTAATAACACTTGTTTATAATTTTAAACCTGCTGCTTTCTTTTTGACCTATTAAAGTATAACAAATTCAATGGGATAACTCTCAGATTCATTACTCCTCACTTAGAGAATACCGAATATTTTTTACACAAAGGGAGCATTAATTCTGATCAAAATTACAGGATTTGTGGATTAAACTATGGTGCGGTAAAAGTTAAATACCATTCGAAATGAAATATCACACGAAAACATTGCTCAATTAACCCCTTGGGGACGAGCGACACGTATACGTGACATATAAGGTGCCTCAATTATTCCCACCAGTAACTTTTTATTGTAAACTTTGCTTTATTTAATGACAACATTTTTGAGATTCAATTAGGCGAAAATTTCTGTTTGGAAAAACCGGTGACAAAAGATTAAAAGTTCTGTAAAGGACGCTCGTCGCGAAGGGGTTAATAACAAATCATACATGGTAATGTGTGCCAATTCTTAGAGATGACTATTTAAAAAAGTTGTATATGATTGCAATTGATTTAAATTTCATACAAAGTTTTAAATCTTCATAAAAGTTTGAACTCTAATATAGTACATCTGCAGGTGAGATGCATAAAAAAAGAAAAATTAAACAGCAGAACAGCAGAGTTTTCTTTATATAGCAAGGTTAACAAGTAAATCTCTGAAAAGGCAAACTGTTTTGCAATTAGTAGTATATATTTCGCCTTTAAAAGAGAACATGATAATACAAAATACATTGGCTTAGTTATTTTAGAGAAAGTTTGTTTACATGCTTGAATAAACATGAATGTTCAAGTATTAACAAAACTGGATTGAAGTTTGTCTTTAACTAATTTTCAATTTAAATATCAATGGGCTGGGCTACAGTAAACAAATCTTTCTTAATACTTATAATTAATTTAAATGAGAAAAGAGAAATTGAATTCTAAATTGGCGAAAAACACATTATCAAATAAGCATATATAATAAATTAAAATCAATGAAACAAGTATATTTAATTCATTATGAGAAATAAATATCCATAATATATATTTTTATTTACTTTTTTTGCATTGTTAACATTTAATAATAAAATAATTTTGAGAACTGAACTTTATACATCCATTATTACATCCGAAACGAAATCTTTAAACGAACTATATATTTAGTATTTTAATATTAATAAAATGCATCTGAATCATTACCAAAAACAGAGATATTTATCGTACAAAAAAAGTGCAACAATAAGTAATCTATACAGGATTACTATTTACTAAACGGAAGGACATTAATAAAAGATATAAACTTGTTAAGAAAACTCACTATTTTGCTTCAATCACAAACAATGGAATTTCTTTTTGTAAAAGCTGAATAATTCCAAAATATTATTTATCCGCCGCCATTATGTATGAAAAAGCTCTTTTCTAATTGGCTGGGCTTGGGTAAGATGGGCTTAGGATTGAGCACTGATCAAACCTTCAAAATCACTACCTAACTACCTAAAATCTTGGGTTTAGGTCGAAAGTTGGGTAAATTAGGACTTGAGTCGACCAGTGAAAACGCAGCTATACGCTCAGTCTGTCGCAGTGCATCCCTCTGTGGGAGATGCGGAGCCAAAGGTCATGAGATGAAAGGCTGCACTAGTCCAACTAGGTGCCCAAATTCTAATTTTAGGAACTTGCGCAGAATGGTTGACGAGAAATTGACGACCACCCACGCGGCAGGTACCAGTGAGTGCCACATCCACCAGATGGAGTTCGAGCGAATAAGAAAGAGTCAAAATGGGGAGTAAAATTCACTTTGCTCACCTAAATTGTCACCACTCGGTGGCATGCATGACTCAGTTACACCGTGATACGATCTCCCTGGGTTTGGATGTGGTCTCATTGAACGAACCTCATGTCGCCGAAGGTTCTGTTAGCGGGACTCCTACGGATTACACGCAAGTTAGCGCAGCAAATAACCGCTTTCGTGCGGCCCTCTGGGTTAGTAAGCGCATCCAATTCGTCTCGGTCCTACGGCGTTCTGACGTAGTGGCTATCCGCTGCAGATGGTCCGGGAAGGATGTTCTCGTAATAACTTGTTATTGCGCTCCATCCCAGGACATTGACCTTGTGCTCGTACCGTTCACGACCCTTTTAGCAACCTACCCGAATGACAACGTCATTCTAGTGGGGGATTTTAACGCGAAGTCAACGATCTGGGGGCAACGGCCGACAGTTCCGCGAGGGCGAGACTTAATCGCTCTCGCTATGAACGCAAACCTGGAGGTTGTCAACGATCCGGATAGTATGTTCTCTTTCTCTGGTCCATAGGGTGAAGGGTGGATCGACGTCCTGTTGGTCCGGTTTTGCGCTAGCCGCATTATCGACTGGGAGATATCCGAGATCCCACTGCTAAGCGACCATCCAGTCATGTTGTGGGATTATCAGGGCAAACCAGCCAGTCGGCTCCCTAGAGATGCCAGCCGTCGTTGGCACAAAAAGGACTTGGTTTGGGATGCATTCTCCCGCGATCTGCAAGCTGCGCTTACAAGACACCACTTCCTATCGGCTGATGACGTTTCCCAGGTCGCGAGCATTAAGACTGGCGAACCAGATCTGTTTTCGATTCATGAACTTGAATTTGCAGTGGAATCGCTTCCGCTTAACAAGGCGCCTGGTCATGACGGACTCAGTCTCGAGATCGCCCGTGAAGTCTTGAAACACCACCCTCAGTCTCTGTTATCCTTGTATAACCACTGTCTGAGAGAGTCTTGTTCATGGAAGCGGGCCATTGCAGTGTTCTTCCCCAAACCCGGGAAGGAGCGTACTGACCCTGCGACCTACCGCCCAATTTGTTTTTTGCCGACCTTCGGGAAGGTTTTGGACAAAATGTGCGCAACTCGTTTGGTACTATATTTGGAGTCCAAACCAGATCAGACGCACGGCAGTACGGCTTTCGAAAGAATGTCAGTACGGTCGACGCGCTCCATCGAGTGATCGAGTACATAGCTGTTTCGAAGAGTCGGAGAGAATTCACATGTCTTCTCACGCTTGATATTAAGTCAGCATTCAACAGTGTTCGACGCACGGGCGTACTCCGGTTCTTCGAGGTACTGGGCGTTGAACCGTGGCTCCTTGGGTTGATAGACGATAACCTATGGTCTGTCTGTCATCCTGTCAGATGATGGGGAACACTACTTAAACGTAGGAATACCCCAAAGTTCGTGTCTCGGGCCCTACCTCTGGTTGGTTGTCATTGAATTTCTGTTGAGACGGTTAAGAGACGAGAAGGACGAAGCCTATGTTGTCTTGGTTTTCGCCGATGACGTCTTCCTAGTCGCACGGCGAGGAGCTGTCATGAGGTTCACGGAGTAGCTAGGGCCGGTTCTCTCAGAGATCCACGCCTGAGCGACGGAATGCAGCCTCACGTTCAGCTTTGAGATGTGCGGTTACACGGTTGTGGAGCCAGCGGGCAGGTTAGAACATTCCCCATCTATTCCCATCCGCATGGAAGGGAACAGAATCCGCTTTAAATGACAGATTCTGTACTTGGGCGTTATAATCAATTCCCACCTAAGTTGGATGCCTCACCTGACTTCGGTCCAGGAGAAGGCTTTTAAGGTGTTGAATAAAATGAACCGTCTCACAGCAGCCAACTGGGGTCTGGAACCGAAATTTCGCAAGATGCTCTATTCAATCGTAGTGGAAAGAATCATTCTTTACGCTGCATCTATTTGGTTTTATTCAAGGAAAGTAGTGGTAGCAAACACGTTGCTCAGCATGCAGAGGAACCTTCTCCTCTGTGTAACGAAATATTACTCGACAACCTCCACGGATGCTCTGCACGTCTTGTCAGGGGTCGTCCCCCTCGACTTGCGTGTGGAGCTGGACAGGGACTACACGGCCCTAGTCCGCTGGAAGAAGAGCGTTGACGGTACCGGATTAGACTCCGAGTCGGTCGACCTCTGGAGGCCCACTTCCAGACTTGAGGATCTTTGGCGGGTCCGTTGGACCGCGGATTTGATTCCGTGGACTACGTGTTCGTACTACACGAACGGATCCAAGCAAGAGAACGACACCGTTGGTTGTGCGTTCCTTGCCGTGTCAGAGGACCAAGTAGTAGCGGAGAGCCAGTTCCGTCTCTCGGATGGTGCGGAGGTGTTTGAGGCTGAGGTTCATGCGATCAAAGAAGCAATCACACATGCCCATCTAAGAGGTCTCGGGGAACTGGACGTCTTCTCAGACTCGAGATGGGCGCTCCAAGCGCTTCACGGACTTGTGCCTCAGCACAGGGTCATTGCTGAGACTAGGGACCTGATTAAAACCACAGGAATTGAGGTTCATTTGCATTGGGTCCGGGCCCATTTTGGTCGCATCTTTAACGAAAGGGCGGACAAGTTGGCAAAAGAAGCCACCACACGACAGTCTGTCGACTTGGTGATTCCAGTCACGCGCCGCCAAACCAAAAAAGACATCTTTGGACGTGCCTTGTCCAAGTGGCAAGAGAGATGAGATCAATCTGGGACCAGCCGCAAGGCTTATGAAGCTTTCCCACGCGTCGGCACTCGCCGACTGCAGGGCGATTTCTACATTAACCAGGTCTTCACGGGATACAGCACCTTCGGTGACCACCAGGCTCGTTTCTTTTACCACGACTCTACATGTTTTTGTGGGGTCGAGGTAGGTAACATTAGCCACGTGCTATATCGGTGCGTGCTCTGGAGGTATGTGTGGGAAAAATACTATCGTCGCAACTTCCGGACGCGTGCACCACGTGATCTCTGCCTGGACGGCTACGCCAGAAATGGAGTTCGGCTGATTATTCACCGACTCCTAATGCGTATGTTGGATCGGAACAAGAATTGCAAAATACCCGCAGTTTTTGAGGGACGGGAATAAACCCGGAAATTTTTGGGAATAAACCCGGAATTTTGGGGAATATTGGAAATTTTGAAGGAGTTTTGAAAATAAACAAAACTAGTCAATTTCAATTTATTTATTTATTTATTTATTTTTTAATGAAATTTCAGGCACTGTTCTGAAAAGTTTAAAATATGTTTTTCATTATGAAATCACAAAACTTAAGCTTTTGTGCTCTAAATTTTTATAATTCATTATTACTAGTAGGGAAGAAAGGACAGTTCACGCTCAGCAGGTGGAGTGTGGAGTAGGAGCAGGGGAGCAGGAGCAGGCAGTTACTCCACCTGTAGGTGGGAGAGGAGGGCCACCTCCACCTGTGAGTGGGAATGAGGTGAGTGTATTATAGTAGGGGGTATTTTAGGAGGGGGAGGGCTTAAAATTTAGGGGGGCTTAATTTTTTTAGGATCAAATTTAAATGTTAGATTGAAGTATGCTATAGGAGAGGGGTATAAAATAGAGGGGCTTATTTTTGAAGAGGAGGCTAACTTTTTTGAAGGGGGGGGCTTAATTTTTAAGGAGGGCTTAATTTTTTTAGGATTAAATTTAAATGTTAGATTGAAGTCTGCTATAGGAGGGGGTATAAAATGGAGGGGCTTATTTTTGAAGAGGCGGCTAACTATTTTGAAGGGGGGCTTATTTTTGAGGGGGGCTTAATATTTTTTTTTTTTTTTTTTTTTTTTTTTTTAATTTTAGAATGGACTTTCAGTTTGAAGGCGAAACGGAGATCAATTTTTTTTGGTGGTGCCCTCTATCGGAAGGGAATGCAATAACGAATATTTAAAATAGGTTTTCTTGAAAAGATTTCACTGAGGTTTGAACCTGCAAAATAGCTTCTTCACTTGATAATTTGTGGTAGGTTTAACTGATCAAGCCAAGAAGCTATATATGAATGTCGAGATTTCAAGTGTTTAAAGAGAGGTATCGTGAGAGTGACGTATCATGTGTTAAAATGACTTGAGAAAGGAAGTGATTAGCGTCGTGTGTCTGTATATAACGGTATGCATTGTGTTTTCGCTCATTTCTATGCTTACCGGAAGTGAAAAGTTTAAGATTTATTTTATACTGAATTTAAATGAAACCGGAAATTTATCTTTTTCGATATGATTGGATTGAATATTAACATATTTATTTTAAAATGTATAGTGGAAGCAATGGTAAAAAGAAGACATCTTTAGGGGTAATTACAGTTTTTATTGTGTTTGGTGTAGAAAACATAGGAAAGAGGTATAGTTAAAAAACAAATTCAATTTTATTAATAATTTTCCCAATGCAATACATGTGGACCCACTTTTCGTTTTTTAGTGGGTTTTGACAAATCTAATACAGAATCTTGTTTAATGTTTGTTGACAAATATTTATTTTTAATAAAATTTCGCGGGACATTCATTTCGTTTAATGTTTCTAATAATTCGTTCTGTGCCTTGATCGGTTTTCTTTTATTTACAGAAAACAAAAGATTAAATAAATCTGCCAAGTTTGATTCGGGGATAGGTTTTCCTTCGAAACTTACAGTCAAATTTTTATCTTATCGAAATTTTCTTGGACGTGCCATGACAAACTGAACTAATGCTTTGATAATTTAGGATAGCTTTATATGTTCAAGTTATGATATCATGATTGTTAGATTACGGATATTTGTGTTTGGAATAACGTGATTTTTAATTTTGCCTGTTCAGTTTCAATTGTATTGTGAAATGAGGGTTTATTTTTGAAAGATAATGTTAACTTTTTGTAACAGACTGCTTTCATTAAAAGTGTATTTTAGAATTGTAAACTACAATTTTGAAATTTTCGTCTGTTTGGAAAAAAGCACAGAAAAAAATAAAAGTATTAAAAAAATAATAAGAACAACTGTTCAAAAATATAATAACAACTAAACAAATGATCAAAAATAATAAAAACTGTTCAAATAATAATAACAACTGTTTAAAAATAATAAAAACTGTTTAAAAAATAATAAAAAATGATAAACGATTGACTTTATACAACCAACATTTAAAAAAAAAAGATAATCGAATCTAGTTTTTTCTAACATGACTTATTTGAAATATTCACTTTTTCTAGTTTGATTTATAACACATAAGTGATTTATAACACATAAGTTACACATCAGTAAAATATTATTTATAAAAGCACTAAATACGAGATTAATAAGAATTTTTAACTTACAAACATATGAACTCCTGATACACAAGTGAATCGACCAGTAAAACATTATTTATAAAAACATTAAATACGAGAATTTTTTTACTTACAATTGTGCGAACTTCAGATACGTAACCCTTTCTGAATCAATGTGTAAGAATTAACTGACTATTGAACTTATAACAGAATATGATAAAATAATCACGTGACTTTTTAAACCAATAAAATGTTAATATTTTTAAACAAGCGCCCTCTATCATTTTATGAACTTCCAAGAAACGAGTTAATATGATTATATTGTTTCCTGTTACCACTGTGAAAGGTTGCGTTTTCCGTTTTAAGTTAGTTTACATTTAAGTGATTACGGAACGAGTCATGGATTCTGCTTTGTTAAGTGTTAATGATATGTCTAACGTGAAGAGTGAACCCTCATCACCAGGATTAAATGACCATGACATGGAATTTTTAATACAGCCTAAAGAAGAACCCGTTTCGAATTGTGAAGTGAAACCCACCTCATCAGGATTAAAGAAACAGAAGTTACCCTTTGTGTGTTCTACTTGCAACAAAGCTTTTCCCCGAAAGGTTAACTTAACGTTTCACATGAAATGTCATCTGGAGAAAATACCTCTTGTGTGTGAAATTTGTGAAAAAACATTTGCTAGAAAGTATCATTTATTAAATCATATGAAGGTTCATTCAAAAACCCCTGTGATTCATAATTGTAATGTATGTGGCAAAGTATTTTCACAAAAGAGTGATTTATTAAAGCATGGGAAAATTCATAATACTTCCAAGCCAAAACAAAGGAAAAGTAGACAGTCACCCAGTCACTGTAAATGTGACGATTGTTTTGAAACATTTAATAATAGATCTGACTTAGTGAAACATAGAAAAATTCATCTTTCACCTAAAGAACTTAAACCATCTGATCCACTTTCCTTGGGAAACAGTTCGAAATATGAAATTTCAGACATCACTCAGTTTAGTAAAATATTTAAGTTTTTCGATGTTTTTACTCCTGCTCATTGGAATTTAGGTGAGGAAATGATTGTTGAAGTACAAATGAATAAGAACTATGAGCTTTATGTTCACATACAGAAATATGAAGAATTTGAAAAGAACGGTCGTGAACTTACCCCCACAAATGAAGGCATTACATTATCCTGTGCAACATTCGACAAATTTGAATCGAGATTGGATAAATTTAATTTTGTTTCTGAAAAAGATACATTCGTATGTAATAATGACTTACTAATTGCTTATGTAAATAAGGAATCATGCATACTGCAAAAATTATTCAAATCGAAAAAGTTTGGGTTTTGCTTAAAGTCTGACTTTTTACTGCTTACAAAAGATCAATATTTGAAACTAGTGAAAAATCGCTTTAAAATTACCGAATGTCTTATTGAGACGCTTTTAACTAAACTGATTCCTGTTTGGTTTTAGAAAACTTAACCCTTTCATGGTCATGAACGCGTATACGCGGTCAAAGTTTTTTACTTCTAAATGGTCATGGGCGCTTATAGACGGTCAGGATTTTTTACCTCTAAATGGGCATGGGCGCGTATGAACGGTTCAGATTTTCTACTTCTAAGTGGTCATGACCGTCTATGTGCGTTTTTCTCACCCCCCAGACTGGGCGGTAAAGAAGGCGTTTATCAGCACACTCCCCCTTCCCACATATACAATGGATGTATAGGTAGACCATTTGTCAACTAGATTATTTGTATTTTAGTTGAATGCCTTACAGATTTGGTTAGAAAATGTCTCAGAGAATTTCGTTTTCTGCACAGGCTAAGAATGACATTGTATTTCAAAAAGGAAGCAACTTCATAGAATATCATTTTTTAGTTATTATTTTATTTTAAAACTCTCGTCCATACGATTCTAATCCATTACATTAATTATTATTATTTAAAATGTTTTGCCATGTTAAAATTATTTAATTTTTTTTTAATGAATACATATGTTTTTATTTTTCTAACAGTATTTCAATTTATTTTGTTTAAATATATTACTAAATAACTAAAATCGATTTTTCTTTCTTTTTTTTTTCTTTTTTTCTTTTTTTTTTACTTACAGCACTTTTGCTTTGTAATAGTAACAAATATAATAATACCCAAATAATATTAATAATACCAAATTAATATTACACTTCAAAAATTATTTACTAATTTACTGTTGTTGCTATACCATTTATAGCATAACTTTATAAATAAAACAGTGAAACCTGTCTATAACAATACTGAAGGGACCAGAAAAGTATCAATATAGACAGGTTACATTTATAGGCAAGCTCAAGAATGTTAATTGATTCAGAGTACATAGTAGAATAATTATTATATATTGATGGAATATTAGTTTAACTTTCTTAGAATTATATATGCAAATGGAAATTTTTTTTAACTTTCTAGAATTATACAATGAAATTTAATTTATTTCTTACAAATAATCAGAATTTTGCATTATTAAATAAATATATAAAGAGTGTACAATATAAATAAATCTGATAAAAATCATATTTTTATTACATTTTGTCAGATTTGTAAAATTACACGAATAAGTGATTAAAAAAGAATAGGAATTTACAATTTTTACTCTTAAAAAGAGAAAGAAATTGCAGATTATTTATTAGAATATGAAACCAAAGAAAAATAATTTGTGTAAAAAATGTGTATTTGGATGTCTAAATGTAGACGATAAGACCGGAAATATTACTTCACAGACATTACCTCACAGACATTATTTAACATTCACATTTGGTTTGATATTTTTAAATATAATAGCACCATTTTCGTAATGGAAGAAGAAATCAAGTTTTTGATCAATTAATTCAAAGGCATGTACAGGTGTCATCATAATTTTCCTTTAGTTTTTATAAAGACGCCCTGTTAGAACTAAAAGGAAAATGATGATTAGTACTTTCACTTTATTAGTACTTTCACTGAACACCAATAAAATTGATTGATTAAATTTTAATACTCCTCAATATTTGTAAGAGCCTTAAATATATCTTGAAGAATTGATTTGATGTAAGAAAATTATGCACAAATTTTTCATTTTTAGAGACATTCAGTTGATCACTATGTTCAAAATTGCCATTATAATTGTTGGGATTAAATTAAAGACTGCAAGCAGTTGTAGATGGTTTTATTAGTCCAATTGCTCGCATTTTTTTAACATTTCAGCAAAAGTCACAGGCCCGTAGCTGGGGGGGGGGGGGGATTCTGGAAAATTTTTTGCCCGTCCGAGTATGATCGACTCGATCCCTCATCAAAACATTTTAAAATGTCCGTACTTTTCTTTATCTCCTTTTTTTTAACTTCTTTTTTCAGACAAGACCGAAATCATAGACACCCATCCCAAAGACCCTTGTATAAAACTTTTTTTTTCTCAATCCAAAAGATATGGAGATTGTGATTGCGGCGTAAGACATTTCTGGCTTTGTTGCTCTCTAGAAATCCACTTTACCGCCTCCTCAATGATTCAAATTAACGGCTTTAGAAAATAATAGTTTAAACATTATCCTGTAAACTATTTGACTCAAACGGATTAGCTGTTGCTTGTGAAAATGGTTTTCTTTGTACAACTGTCACTGTCACAGATGAAATTTACTGTAATCTGGCGCGGTTGTTTCACTATTTCATGGCTTGACAGACAGGTTCCCCAAAACAAGCAAATATTATGTTTTACAACTATGCATTTTTGTCATTGTTAACGTGGCAAGGTTGCTATAATTCTGGGCTTTTAGGGGCTTTTCAACAAATGTGGAAAATATCCGTTGACGTCTTTTTTTACACCGTTTTAAACGATAAAAGTTTGTGAAATCAGTATCACTTAGAATTGCAATATCTGGAAGGGATTTTTCAGAATAAAGATGATTTCTAGTGAAACGAAAAAAAAATTGGAAATTTAATAAAAATGTTAAAAGAGCATTAACATTTTTCAGTGGAAGGAGTAAAGTGTATTAGGAAAACTAATGAACTTTATATAGTCATGAATACTAATTGTTTCAGTTTTAGTTAATGTTTCCTAAATTTATTAATTTGAATATACGTACAAAAATTTACAAACAATATTCAATTAATGTTGTTTGTAGAAAAAACCATTTTTACCCGCTCAACTATGCGAAACTTTATAATAGATTCACGGACTTGTTTTTACATATACAAACATTAAATTCTCAGGCATGATTATTGAAAGGATTTAGAATCGAACACCATTCTTCATTTTTTGATAAGTGGATTTGACTTTCGTGCATTTAAGAATAAAAATGTATTTGTGGTTGTGTTAGAAAATAGAGTTTCGCCTTGAGAATATTGTTAACAGTCACTTCACTGTTGTTGTGTGATTCCCAAATAAATATGATTTTTTTCTTTCTTTTTTCTTTTCCTTTTCTTTCTTTTTTGTATTTTTAAAAATACAAAATGTTTTCTGATTTTGAACATAGAACTTTCATTTTAATAATTTATACAGAATATTCTTTTTTAGTTAATCATTTTTTTTTTATTTTCACGATGGGTTTTATTTATGTTACATTATGTTATGATATGGCTTTTTTTAATTAAATTTATTTATTATTTATTAAATTACTTCTCTAAAATAATTCTCTGTATCTTTTTTAAACTTGTCTAAAATCTTTTTTTAATACTTGAATGCTTTATTAATATAAACGAACATAAAATAGGTAAATTAAAACTATTTATTTAAAAAAACACACATACAATTTATTTAGGTCATTTAAAATATTTCATTAACCTATGAAATCTTTTCGTGTTTTAAAACAAGGCTTGAAATTTTACTTATAATACTTTAACAAGAAATATTAATGTCGTGCCGTTCTTAGATTGTGAAACACTTTCCAACATTATGAAAATATTGCCGCGAAATTTTCATATTTTCTTACTCTTACAAAAAATTTATAAATAAAGTCTAATGAAAATCTTTTTTTTTCTTTCTGTTGATAATATTGAGCAGTCATTGCCCACAGATCACCACTCGTATGACAAAATTCACAAAAACGCGTATATTAATAAGCATGATGCAAAAAAAGTTTAGACACAAAGCTTAGTCTTCAACAAAGCAAGCCATTTTCTTAGAAAAAACTTATATAAAGAATTAAATGCAAAGTGTCGATTAAGTCTCTAAAATCGAAAGCAATGGCTGACCACTTCATTCACTCATTCAATGTTGAACAATCTTATTTAAATCTTTGTTTTCGTGAAAAATCTTATGACTTCATCACGCATAATCTAGACCATAATTCAGTTAAAGAAGTTTATAAAATTTTAATTTCTGGATTTTTACACATAAGTGTTTGACACGAAATTTCACACACAATGTCACCAAGCTGGCAGCAAAGTTGCAAAGTTTTCTGCTAAGATCGACATCTATACCGGTCTATACATTCTACCCAGTATTCAGAAATGACTGTAAAATTACATCATAAAAACAGCGTATATACACGTAAAATATATTTTGACTGTTTATCGAGTTATAAGCGATTCGTGTCACCTGACGACACGATTTTTCCCCTTTCTTGCTCTGCTGCCTCGGATTTCGGATAAAAACGCTGACTTTGGGAGTATGTTCTGAAAGATCTTCTGCCTTTACATGGGTTTTCATTTATATATATATATATATATATATATATATATATATCAGGGGTCGATCCAGGAACAATTTGGGGCCTACTTAGTCCAAAACTTCACAAAAATCTATTTAATAAAATGGGTCCCTTCACAAAAATCAATTTGATAAAATGGGACCCTTCACAAAAATCAATTTGATAAAATGGGACCCTTCACAAAAATCAATTTGATGAATTGGGCAACTTCACAAAAATCAATTTGATAAAATGGTTCCCTTCACAAAAATCAATTTGATAAAATGGGTCCCTTCACAAAAATCAATTTGATAAAATGGGCCCTTTCACAAAAATCAATTTGATAAAATGGGTCCCTTCACAAAAATCAATTTGATGAAATGGAACCCCTTCACAAAAATCAATTTGATAAAATGGGTCCCTTCACAAAAATCAATTTGATGAAATGGAACCCCTTCACAAAAATCAATTTGATTAAATGGGTCCCTTCACAAAAATCAATTTGATAAAATGGAACCCCTTCACAAAAATCAATTTGATTAAATGGGTCCCTTCACAAAAATCAATTTGATAAAATGGGTCCCTTCACAAAAACCAATTTGATAAAGTAGGCCCGGCCCCTTCACAAAATTCTATTCCATAAAAACTGACTATTATTTATTTGTTATTTTGTGATGTTTTAAAATGTGTAATTTGTAAACAAACAAGTTCAGCAGAGAGGAAAACTTCGGCAAAAGGATTTTAAAAAGTTTTTTTTTTATATATAAATGCTTGGTTCCAGTTTGATTAACTGGATTTAAACTTTCGTTACAAAATGTTATTTTTCACAAAAATATAATAAATTTCACAAAAATAACCTTTATTTTTTACAAACTGGGCCCCCCCCCCAAGAAAAAAACCCTGCATCGACCCCTGTATATATATATATAAATCAACATTTGAACGGAGGGTGGTTTAGGGGTATGGGAGTCATGTTCGGTGAAAATATACCAAATTTTTTTGGAATTGCTTTCCTCCGAACGGCTGCAATAGGTAGCTTTTTGTATTGAAAGCTACCTAAAACACGATCCCTGAAGAGACTTATTATCCCGAAGCTACAAAATGAATAAATAAATTGTTCAAAAAATAAAAAAAAGAGAAAAGAAAAGAAAGAAATGGAAGTAACTAACAATACAAAAATAACAACTATTTGTTTTACAATTATCTTATTTAGAAAGTCTGTAATCTAAGGCATCTTAGATACGTAAAGACTTATTCCTTGTAGGTTTGATTTAATTAAAAAAAATTATATATCTGAATTTAACTGAATCTGATACCACATATTAGAAGATTTTATTTCGCTAGCTTATATTTACAGTGATGATATAGTAAATAATCAAGTTTTATTCGAGGAATGAGATGTAGTGTTTCATTAAATATCCCTACTGGGATAAAATATTAAAATACATTAGATTGTAACTCATTAATATAATGCAAGTTATTTACGAAATAGTTTAGAATTTATTATTTGATAGTTTTTAAAATCAAATGGAAGTATAACATTTTCTATTTCTTTTACTTTTCTTTCCTTTATGTTTCTTTCCTTCTATGTGGATAGAATGTCACCTATCTGTTTAGACAGTGCAAGGAATTTTTCGAAAGGGGATTATAATGGGGTGGGCAAATCAATCACGCTGAGAACCTGCACTTGACAAGTCTGACCAGATGCGCCCACAATGAACTTCAATAGGCCATTCATTACCAAAGGTGTTTTACAGGGGGGAAAGCAATTTCACCGTGTTACTGCTAAACTTTTTACAATGTGAAACTCTTGACCATTTATAAAGATTTGGACCACGTCCTCGTCAACCCTTTCCAAGTAAAAAATATGAAAACAGCCTGACCGTGAATGGGTTAAACAAATGTAAATGTACCCACCTCACAAGCGAAGAGACTTTGAACTATTTCTTAACATGTTTCGATGACGAGTTAAAGTCATCCGTTTCTCGCGTGTTTGATTGCTATCAATGTTCAATCGGAGAACCTATTAATATGAAATACGAGTGTGATAGTTATGGTTTGCGTAGAAAATATAATTGGTGTAATGAGAGTGCACTGCTAAATTTCAACGTGACTGAATTTGTAAAAAACCTATTCAAGCAATGTTCGTGTAATTATACTCATTTATTTTTTGAAACTATGAATATGGACTTTTATAATAACCATTTAAACAATGTATTTATAAATTGACATAGAAATGTATTTATTTAATAAATATTTGTTTATATATTACTAGAGATCGACAGAAATTTCGGTTTCGGTTTCGGTTTCGGCGCAAAATTGGAGTTTCGCCGAATATTCGTTTTCGGCGAAACTCCTGCCAAAATTTCGGCATGACCGAAACTCGACCGAAACTATCTGTATTTCAAAATCTAATTCCTTCTTTCGGAAATTTTCAACTTTACTCATTGATATGAGTTGTATCGGCTCAAATGAGACACTGTTTATTGCTGTGAACTCCGCTATTTATCATTATCGGTCATGACTGATCCATGATGCGTGTGTAAACTATAAAGCAAGCAGTGCATATATGACTAAACTTAAAAGCCGCTTATCGCGTGATCTTTAAAAGCTGCAAACTTGACAGTAATAGACAATTTTTACTTTGAAACTCCAGATTGCTTCGAATGCTTTATGAGAAAGGTGTTGTTAAAACATATGAAGATTTACGAAATTTATTACAAAAGAGATTCTATTACAAAAGAAATTTATTACAAAATTATCGAGGTATGTATACTTAAAATATTTTTTATTAGATGAAATTCGTATAATTGGAAACTATTTCTGTCTTATTCATAAATTAATTACGTTTTATTTTATATGAAAATAAATAACTTTGGATAGAGGCACAGAGAGTCAACTTGGCACCGGAGATAAAATTTTCAAGCAGGAGTGCCATTTCAATACTTTCTTAGAAAAACCCTTTTTTTTGGGGGGGGGGGGGGGGGGCTGGAGGCGGTGAGTGAGGAAAGATTTATTTTGATCTTGACGACTGTTACATTTTTATCCTTATATATATATATTTAAAATTATCTAAAGTGCAAAATAATGTTAAACATGTGTCACTTTCAGAATATTGAAATGGAAAATAAAGTTTATAATTAATAATTTCTAGTCTTAAAATGTTGTCTTAATGCTAATTTTCCTTTTTTAGTCAAATTTAACAAATTATTTTAGCTTTTGTGCTCTTTACTTAAACTTTTACTTAAACAATTACTTTTTCTTAACCAATACTTACCAATTACTAAACCAACCCTTTAAATGCCAAGTTAGATGCAAAAATATTAACGAACTGAAAATATGACTATATTTCAAAATTAAATATTCATTATTGAATTTGTTTTACATTATTTAACTATATTGTTAATTAATTATTGACAAATGCCTATAATTATCGGTTGTTATAAAATAATAAAATATAAAAGTTGTATTATTCATGTTTCATTTTTGTTTGAAACTTATACACGCACATGTATTTGTACGTTTGTTTGTTAGTAATGTGGTTCAATACACATATAATTAATAAATTAATTAGTAATGTAATTGGTTATTATTAAGAAATTATTAATTATTTGTTATTAATTAATTAATTGATTAGTAATTATATGCAATTATGTATGTATTAATCATTTTTTAAATTTTTTGACACTTTCGGTTTCGGTTTCGGTTTCGGCCGAAAGTGGGAAGATCACCGAAATTCGGTTTAGGTTTCGGTTTCGGTCTTAAAACCTGTTTCGGTCGATCTCTATATATTACATATCTGTTTTATTTCACATGTCTATTTATTTATGAAATCAATCTTTGAAGTTTTATTTTCAAGAAAAAAAAAAAGTGAACATATATTTATGAGTAGGCAAAATTTTTTTAATTGTAGTCTTTAAAGTTAACACTTTTTGGTTAAATGAAAAATTTATTATTTTTATTTGAATAGGTATTAAACTTATTTATTGATAAGAAAGTTTAATTTTTCTCTCCTTTTAAACAATGACATTGCATGTTTTGATAATTTCCATCCCACAGTTAACATTACAGTATTTAACATAGTTAAGAAAATGTTTAACTTAAACCGTCACTGTATTTATTATAGATAAGTAAACATTTTATCTTTAACCTAAATGTAATTTAAATGATTAACTATAACTGTGACTGCTTTTAATCTAGATAAGTAAATGTTTCCAGGAAACACAATCAGTTTACTGTAGACTTTTATCGAGATTACACCAGTTAGTGGAATGCTGATTAAAAATATTTTATGACATTAATATGCAGAAAAGATCTCACGAAGAAGTACTTTCACCTTCAAAACGTCTACGTTTAGAAAAACCCACGGAAAATTTAAATACCTATGAGAAGGAGTTAAAAGACCCAAGATTAAAACTTTCTAAAATGGGTAATTGACTGTGTAACTACTGAGGACTTACAAGATGTGAAACCCGAGATCGCTATGAATTTTTCAAACTTTGCCTATGGGAATGATACAACATCTTTCGAGAATCCCGGTCGAATGCCAAATTCTGCCACGGACTATTTGAATACATTTTTCGAAGACATGAATTTTGAAAATTTAGATTGTTCTACTACCTTAGCGTTTCAAGAACCTACAAATAATATTTTACAGACTACTGTTAAACGCGAGGTCAACGAGCTACAAGCAAGCAACCTTTCGCAAACAAGTGGTAAATTACAAACCATCATCACACCTGCAAATGACATTAAAAGTGATAAATTATGCAATTCCTATGTGTTTCACAAAGAACTAAGTGACTGTTTCTATTTAACTTTGAAGTTAAGAACTAAACAATATTATATACTTATACGAGAATTTAAACGCAATGTCAATGTCGCTACTAATGAAGAAATCCCGACAAACCGCGTGGTTAATATGGATATTCCTAGCTGGTTTGAGTTTCAATATAAACTTATTGCATTTAATTTAAGATACAAAAGCACGTCCTTTGTTTCTAATAACATGATTTTAGTGTTAAATCAAAATTCTACAATGCGAATTAAAAATTTAAAGAATCATTCTTATATTGACTTAAACGAACATCAACTAGAAAAATTAAAAGAAAGTACCTCTCATTTAAATAGTGCACTTTTACAACATATGTATACAAAACTTTTACCATCTCTTATTAAAAAGAAATGTATGGTGAGTAATATATCTACAGAAAATGATGAGGTGTTAAAGTATAAACTTAACACATGTATCGAGAATAATATGTTATCAATACTTAATCAATTGTATGAATGTCATGCATGTGCACTACGACATTCGAGCAAAAACCTTCACTCCTGTTTCACATTTAATAATAGGGAAAAATTTAATCAATTAGGGGAAGCTTTGTTAATGCTCGTAGATTTCGATTATGTAACTTCAACGTTTCTAAACGGAGTTTATAATGCTAGTGAGCACTTTTTATGTAAGATTAATGAACAAACTATTTGTAATGAATTATTTAAGACCTGAAAATAAAATGTTTTTGATTATGTTCTGTGTGTTTATTTTTTGCAAAGTGTCTATGAGTGAATTTAATAGTTTATAATTTAGTAGAACTTTTAAGTGAAGTCATGTAATCCAATTAAAAAAAAAATCTATTACAAAAAATTAATTGAATTGAAAATATTTACGTTCGAAAAAAAAAATTAGAAGTTAATGAAATTGAAACTTATCAAAATTAAATGTTAACAAAAAATAAATAAATAAAGGTTAACAAAAATATAGTTTGAAAATAAAAGTAAACAAAAAAAGTAAAAGTAAACAAAATATATATAGATATAATAAAATAAAATAAAATAAAATAAAATTAAATTTAACAAAATAAAGTTAATAAAGCAAAAGAAGGTATATGTTATAAAGAGAGGGGTTGAAGTAACTTACAAAATGTATGTGTGTGTGTATTTATTAGTTTAGCATTAAGTAGAACTTTTAAGTGAACAGTTAGAATTTATGTTTTCTATATAACTTAGCACAAAATAAAAATTTTCACTGTTGCAAAAATATTCAACTATTGAATGGAAATATACATATTAGTAAAAAAAAAATATCACAAGTTAATAAAATTATTTTAAATTTCATACAATTTAACAAATATATACGAAACACATTACGGATTTAAATATTATAAGATATGTTTGATTGAAATTTTCAAGACAGATTTTATTCTTGGTCCTTCCATATATAGTTTGAATTTATTTTAGAAGATAGTTTTTAACAGTCTAGAGGTTCGAACTTGACAAAATGAAATAGTGACACAATGATTTGTATGTTATTTTAATCATTATGTCATAACTTCATACCTCTGAAAGTGCATTTAAAGGTTTGTCTAGGTTTATTCAGTGTTACTAAGCGTTTGTGAAACCGAAAATTAATGAAAAAACAGATCGCCTTCTACCAATTACGCTATGAAGGCTTCATTCAATTATTAAAAATAATAAAACCTTTTAGAAAATTGCTTATTTTAAATTTAAAATAATAAAAAGTTAAAGTTAACAAAATAAATAAATAATTCCTCTATTCATTATAAATAAAAGTTTACAAAAATAAAGTTTCAAAGTTATAAGTTTATAAAAATTATAAGTTAACAAAAGAATTGAATAAAATAAAATTTTAAAATAAAAATTAACAAAAGTAAAGTTTATAAAATTTTTAAGTTATGTTTAAAAATCTTCAAATTAATCAAAATTGACTTTTAGTTTTATGTAAATGTAAGTTTCAATATTTTAAATATCGAGCTAACTGTTTATCCCCATAATCATTAGCTTACCCATCTTCCAACCAACCAACTGGTTGCCTAGCCAATCATATACTTTGTATCTGCACATGCGCAGAAAAAAAAACACTGACTTATGCACTAACTTGAGTTGTACTTTAAAACCTTAGCTATATTATACAAGTCGAATATCTTTCATTCTTAGAAAATTTATGATTTTTAAATAATCGTTCCTATTTTAAAACATTAACAAAGAAATGTAATTTATATACTTACAAAAACAGGATAGTTTAAAAAGGGGTCCATACATTTCAGCTTGCTAACATCAAATGTATGGTCTATAACAGAATAAGGTTAAACTATCAGTTTACTTCTTTATCAGGCACGTGGTCAAGACCTTATCAGTTACATGTTCAAGCCGATAACATCTATAAACAGCATGTTGGTCATTTTAACTTCTGCCGTCGAGAATTGTGGTTCGGTAAGTTTTATTGGGTACCATTTTTTCTTTTTGGAAAATAAACTAATTGGAAAAAATTTCTTTTCATACCCAGCTACTTTTAAATCACAATGTTAAAAGACTAAATTGTTTTATGCTAAATTATTCTTTTAAATATCGAACAAAAGATCTTGCAACACATTTGCAAATAAGTTCTTACAAAACGGTTTTATTTAGTTAAAAAATGAACATTGTCAATTTAACTAGACATTATTTTTAGAATTACTTTAATTTTATTTTGAAAGCGAAAAAGACTAATTCACATGAAAATTAAACTTACCTTATTTATGAGCTTGACAACATGGTTCATGCATGGTCTGACTCTTGCGAGGACTTGTAGAGATTTGAAAGTTAGTACAAGTGTATATCATGTAATATGATGACGTTACTAGTAACGTCATCCACCACAGGTTAATCACGCGACTACGCGATCTTAACCTGTTTATATCACATAACTAATTGTAACTATCACAAAATATATTTATAAAAATATATTCATAAATTAATAATTAATTAATTTTTTATTTAGTCACGTGATTAACCTGTGATGGATGACGTTACTTAGTAACGTTATCATATCACATGAGATTAACCGATATACGTTTGTACTATCTTTCAAATCTCTACAAGTCGTCGCAAAAGCCAGACCATGCTTACCCTGCTTATAAATAAGGTAAGTTTAATTTTCATGTGAATTAATCTTTTTCGCTTTCAAAATAATAGTTAAAATAACAATATTCATCCTTTAACTAATTAAAACCGTTTTATAAGAACTTATTTGCAAATATATTGCAAGATCTTTTGTTCGACATTTAAAAGAATAATTTAACATAATAAAATTTAGTCTTTTAACATTGGGATTTAAAAGTAAGTGGGTATGAAAAGAAAATTTTACGATTAGTTTATTGTCTAAAAAGAAAGAAATGGTAGACAAGAAAACTTACCGAACCACAGTGTGCGAAGACAGAAGTTAAAATGATCAACACGCTGTTTTTAGCTGTTATCGACCTGAACATGTAACTGATAAAGTCTTGATCACGTGAGTGATAAGGAAGTGAACTGATAGTTTAACCTCATTCTGTTATAGACCAGACGCTTGATGTTAGCAAGCTGAAATGTATGGACCCCTTTTTAAGTTATCCTGTTTTTGTAAGTATATAAATTACATTTAATTGTTAATGTTTTAAGATAAATAGGGACGAATAGTTAAAAAATATAAATTTTCTAAGTATGGAAGATATTCGACTTGTATAATATAGCTAATCTAGCAAAGGTTTAAAGTAAAACTCAAGTTAGTGTTTTTTTTTTCTGCGCATGTGTAGATACAAAGTATATGGTTGGCTAGGCAACCAGTTGGTTGGTTGGAAGATGGGTAAACAAATGATTATGGGGATAACAGTTAGCTCGATATTTAAAACATTGAAACTTACATTAGCATAAAACTAAAAGTCAATTTTCATTAATTTGAAAATTTTTAAACATAACTTAAAATTTTTAAAAAACTTTTAATTTTTATTAACTTTACTTTTGATAATTTTTATTTAAAAATTTTATTTTATTTTATTTTATTTTTTGTTAACTTATAATTTTCATAAAGTTTTAATTTTGTAAACTTTTATTTATTTATAATGAACAGAGAAATTATATATTTATTTTGTTAACTTTAAATTTTTATTATTTTAAATTTAAAATAAGTAATATTCTAAAAGGTTTTATTATTTATAATAATTGAATAAAACATTCGTAGCGCAATTGGTAGAAGACGATCTGTTTTTTTCATTAATTTTCGGTTTCACAAACGCTTAATAACACTGAATAAACCTAGACAAACCTTTAAATACACTTTCAGAGGTATGAAGTCATGACATAATGATTAAAATAACATACAAATCATTGTGTGTTGATTTCATTTTGTCAAGTTCGAACCACAAGACTATTAAAAACTATCTTCTAAAATAAGTTCGAACTATATATGGCAGGACCAAGAATTAAATCTGTCTTAAAAATTTCCATCAAACATTTCTTATAATATTTAAATCCGTAATGTGTTTTGTATATATATTTGTTAAATTGTATGAAATTTAAAATCTTTCATTTTATTAACTTGTAATTTTTTTACTAATATGCATATTTCCATTCAATAGTTGAATCTTTTTGCAATAGTTAAAATTTTTATTTTGTGTTAAGTTATATAAAAAACATAAATTCTAACTGTTCACTTAAAAGTTCTACTAAATGATAAACTAATAAACACACACACACATACATTTTGTAAGTTACTTCCACACGGAAACCCCTCTCTTTATAACACATACCTTCTTTTGCTTTTTAAAATATTTTATTAACTTTTTGTTAACTTTTACTTTATAACTTTTTTTGTTTACTTTTATTTTAAAACTATATTTTTGTTAACCTTTATTTTTATTTATTTTTTTTGTTTGTTGTTGTTAACTTTTAATTTTGATAAGTTGTAATTTCATTAACTTCTAATTCTTTTTTTAAATTTTTTTTTCGAATGTGAATATTTTTATTTCAATTAATTTTTGTAATAGATTAATTTATTTATTAATTGGATTACATCACTTCACTTAAAAGTTCTACTAAATTATAAACTAATAAATTCACTCATAGACACTTTGAAAAAATAAACACACAGAACTTAATCAAAAACATTTTATTTTCAGGTCTTAAACAATTCATTACAAATAGTTTGTTCATTAATCTTACATAAAAAGTGATCACTAACATTATAAACTCCGTTTAGAAACATTGAAGTTATATAATCAAAATCTACGAGCATTAACAAAGCTTCCCCTAATTGATTAAATTTTTCCCTATTATTAAATGCGAAACAGGAGTGAAGGCTTTTGCTTGAATGTCGTAGTGCACATGCATGGCATTCATACAGTCGGTTAAGTATTGATAACATATTATTCTCGATACATGTGTTAAGTTTATGCTTTAACACCTCATCATTTTCTGTAGATATATTACTAACCATACATTTCTTTTTAATTAGAGATGGTAAAAGTTTTGTATACATATGTTGTAAAAGTGCACTATTTAAATGAGAGGTACTTTTTTTTTAATTTTTCCAGTTGATGCTCGTTTAAGTCAATATAAGAATGATTCTTTAAATTTTTAATTCGCATTGTAGAATTTTGATTTAACACTAAAATCGTGTTATTAGAAACAAAGGACGTACTTTTGTATCTTAAATTAAATGCAATAAGTTTATATTGAAACTCAAACCAGCTAGGAATATCCATATTAACCACGCGGTTTGTCGGGATTTCTTCATTAGTAGATACATTGCGTTTAAATTCTCGTATAAGTATATAATATTGCTTAGTTCTTAACTTCAAAGTTAAATAGAAACAGTCACTTAGTTCTTTGTGAAACACATAGGAATTGCATAATTTATCACTTTTAATGTCATTTGCAGGTGAGATGGTGGTTTGTAATTCACCACTTGTTTGCGAAAGGTTGCTTGCTTGTAGCTCGTTGACCTCGCGTTTAACAGTAGTCTGTAAAATATTATTTGTAGGTTCTTGAAACGCTAAGGTAGTAGAACAATCTAAATTTTCAAAATTCATGTCTTCGAAAAATGTATTCAAATAGTTTGTGGCAGAATTTGGCATTCGACCGGGATTCTCGAAAGATGTTGTATCATTCCCATAGGCAAAGTTTGAAAAATTCATAGCGATCTCGGGTTTCACATCTTGTAAGTCCTCAGTAGTTACACAGTTATTACCCATTTTAGAAAGTTTTAATCTTGGGTCTTTTAACTCCTTCTCATAGGTATTTAAATTTTCCATGGGTTTTTCTAAACGTAGACGTTTTGAAGGTGAAAGTACTTCTTCGTGAGATCTTTTCTGCATATTAATGTCATAAAATATTTTTAATCAGCATTCCACTAACTGGTGTAATCTCGATAAAAGTCTACAGTAAACTGATTGTGTTTCCTGGAAACATTTACTTATCTAGATTAAAAGCAGTCACAGTTATAGTTAATCATTTAAATTACATTTAGGTTAAAGATAAAATGTTTACTTATCTATAATAAATACAGTGACGGTTTAAGTTAAACATTTTCTTCACTATGTTAAATACTGTAATGTTAACTGTGGGATGGAAATTATCAAAACATGCAATGCCATTGTTTAAAAGGAGAGGGAAAATTAAACTTTCTTATCAATAAAAAAGTTTAATACCTATTCAAATAAAAATAAGAAATTTTTCTTAAAAAGAGATTTCATTTAACCAAAAAGTGTTAACTTTAAAGACTACAATTAAAAAAAATTTGCCTATACTCATAAATATATGTTCACTTTTTTTCCCCTTGAAAATAGAACTTCAAAGATTGATTTCATAAAAAAAAAAAAAAAATAAAAAAAATAAAAATAAATAGACATGTGAAATAAAAACAGATATGTAATATATAAACAAATATTTATTAAATAAATACATTCCTATGTTAATTTATAAATACATTGTTTAAATGGTTATTATAAAAGTCCATATTCATAGTTTCAAAAAATAAATGAGTATAATTACATGAACATTGCTTGAATAGGTTTTTTACAAATTCAGTCACGTTGAAATTTAGCAGTGCACTCTCATTACACCAATTATATTTTCTACGCAAACTATAACTATCACACTCGTGTTTCATATTAATTGGTTCTCCGATTGAACATTGATAGCAATCAAACACGCGAGAAACGGATGACTTTAACTCGTCATCGAAACATGTTAAAAAATAGTTCAAAGTCTCTTCGTTTGTGAGGTGGGTACATTTACATTTGTTTAAGTTTTCTAAAACCGAAACAGGAATCAGTTTAGTTAAAAGCGTCTCAATGAGACATTCGAAAATTTTAAAGCGATTTTTCACTAGTTTCAAATATTGATCTTTTGTAAGCAGTAAAAAATCAGACTTCAAACAAAACCCAAACTTTTTCGATTTGAATAATTTTTGCAGTATACATGATTCCTTATTTACATAAGCAATTAGTAAATCATTATTACATACGAATGTATCTTTTTCAGAAACAAAATTAAATTTATCCAATCTCGATTCAAATTTGTCGAATGTTGCACAGGATAATGTAATGCCTTCATTTGTGGGAGTAAGTTCACGAGCGTTCTTTTCAAATTCTTCATATTTCTGTATGTGAACATAAAGCTCATAGTTCTTATTCATTTGTACTTCAACAATCATTTCCTCACCTAAATTCCAATGAGCAGGCGTAAAAACATCGAAAAACTTAAATATTTTACTAAACTGAGTGATGTCTGAAATTTCATATTTCGAACTGTTTCCCAAGGAAAGTGGATCAGATGGGTTAAGTTCTTTAGGTGAAAGATGAATTTTTCTATGTTTCACTAAGTCAGATCTATTATTAAATGTTTCAAAACAATCGTCACATTTACAGTGACTGGATGACTGTCTACTTTTCTTTAGTTTTTGCTTGGAAGTGTTATGAATATTCCCATGCTTTAATAAATCACTCTTTTGTGAAAATACTTCGCCACATACATTACAATTATGAATCACAGGGGTCTTTGAATGAATTTTCATATGATTTAATAAATGATATTTTCTAGCGAATGTTTTTTCACAGATTACACATATAAGAGGTATTTTCTCCAGATGACATTTCATGTGAAACTTTAAGTTAACCTTTCGGGGAAAAGCTTTGTTGCAAGTAGAACACACAAAGGGTAACTTCTGTTTCTTTAATCCTGATGAGGTGGGTTTCACCTCACAATTCGAAACGGGTTCTTCTTTAGGCTGTATTAAAAATTCCATGTCATGGTCATTTAATCCTGGTGATGAGGGTTCACTCTTCACGTTAGACATATCATTAACACTTAACAAAGCAGAATCCATGACTAGCTCCATAATCACTTAAATGTAAACTAACTTAAAACGAAAAACACAACCTTTCACAGCGGAAACAGGAAACAATATAATCATATTAACTCGTTTCTTGGAAGTTCATAAAATGATAGAGGGCGCTTGTTTAAAAATATTAACATTTTATTGGTTTAAAAAGTCACGTGATTATTTTATCATATTCTGTTATAAGTTCAATAGTCAGTTAATTCTTACACATTGATTCAGGAAGGGTTACGTATCTGAAGTTCGTACAATTGTAAGTAAAAAATTCTCGTATTTAATGTTTTTATAAATAATGTTTTACTGGTGGAATCACTTGTGTATCAGGAGTTCATATGTTTGTAAGTTAAAAATTCTTATTAATCTCGTATTTAGTGCTTCTATAAATAATATTTTACTTATGTGTAACTTATGTGTTCTAAATCACTTATGTGTTATAAATCAAACTAGAAAAAGTGAATATTTCAAATAAGTCATGTTAGAAAAAACTACATTCGATTATCTTTTTTTAAATGTTGGTAGTATAAAGTCAATCGTTTATCATTTGTTATTATTTTTTAAACAGTTTTTATTATTTTTAAACAGTTGTTATTATTATTTGAACAGTTTTTATTATTTTTGATCATTTGTTTAGTTGTTATTATATTTTTGAACAGTTGTTCTTATTATTTTTTTAATACTTTTATTTTTTTCTGTGCTTTTTTCCAAACAGACGAAAATTTCAAAATTGTAGTTTACAATTCTAAAATACACTTTTAATGAAAGCAGTCTGTTACAAGATAATCACAAAAAGTTAACATTATCTTTCAAAAATAAACCCTCATTTCACAATATAATTGAAACTGAACAGGCAAAATTAAAAATCACGTTATTCCAAACACAAATATCCGTAATCTAAAAATCATGATATCCAGATAAAGCTATCCTAAATTATCAAAGCATTAGTTCAGTTTGTCACGGCACGTCCAAGAAAATTTCGAAAAGATAAAAATTTGACTGTAAGTTTCGAAGGAAAACCTATCCCCGAATCGAACTTGGCAGATTTATTTAATCTTTTGTTTTCTGTGAATAAAAGAAAACCGATCAAGGCACAGAAAGAATTATTAGAAACATTAAACGAAATGAAAGTCCCGCGAAATTTTATTAAAAATAAATATTTGTCAACAAACATTAAACAAGATTCTGTATTAGATTTGTCAAAACCCACTAAAAAACGAAAAGTGGTTCCACATGTATTGCATTGGGAAAATTATTAATAAAATTGAATTTGTTTTTTTAAACTATTACCTCTTTCCTATGTTTTCTACACCAAACACAATAAAAACATCACTTACCCCTAAAGATGTCTTCTTTTTACCACTGCTTCCACTATACATTTTAAAATAAATATGTTAATATTCAATCCAATCATATTGAAAAAGATAAATTTCCGGTTTCATTTAAATTCAGTATAAAATAAACCTTAAACTTTTCACTTGCGGTACCGCGATACCACTCTTTAAACACCTAAAATCTCGACATTCATATGTAGCTTCTTGGCTTGATCAGTTAAACCTACCACAAATTATCAAGTCAAGAAGCTATTTTGCAGGTTCAAACCCCAGTGAAATCTTTTCAAGAAAACCTATTTTAAATATCTGTTATTGCATTCCCTTCCGATAGAGGGCGCCACAAAAAAAATTGATCTCCGTTTCGCCTTCAAACTGAAAATCCATTCTAAAATTCAAAAAAAAAAAAAAAATTAAGCCCCACTCAAAAAATAAGCCCCCCTTCAAAAAAGTTAGCCGCCTCTTCAAAAATAAACCCCTCCATTTTATACCCCCTCCTATAGCAGACTTCAATCTAACATTTAAATTTGATCCTAAAAAAAAATTAAGCCCCCCTAAATTTTAAGCCCTCCCCCTCCTAAAATACCCCCTACTATAATACACTCACCTCATTCCCACTCACAGGTCGAGGTGGCCCTCCTCTCCAACCTACAGGTGGAGTAACTCCCTGCTCCTGCTCCCTGCTCCTACTCCACACTCCACCTGCTGAGCGTGAACTGTCCTTTCTTCCCTACTATTACTCATTTGCTTTACAGCAATAACGGCTGTGAGTTGGTAAGGATTTGAATGTTTCTTTAAAAATTAAAATTGCTTATTTTCTGTTAGTTGGCATATTAGCTATTCAGGCATAATCTATATTAATTTTCTTGTGAGTTAGTGTATTTTTGCATTCATTTCTTTTAGTTTTGTTCGTTTTCTTTTTTGTCTTCATTGTCTGAATTGGAGAACAGGGGTGATGTTTATATTCATGTCAGGCAAGATGAATCTGTCATCTTCTTCTCGCACCACTTTGTACTTATCCACGACTAAAATATCAACTTACGTATGATATTTTAATTTCTCTTACTTAATATTTCTGCAGCGTAAGCATGTATTTCGTTGGTTTTCATGTAAACTGTGCTATTTTTCTGTATTTATGTGATTGATTTTGTTTACATTTGTAAAAAAAAACATTTTGTTTACAAATTAAAAAAATCCATGGCTAAAACTTTCTGAAAACTCCCGGGAATGTTCAATATTTCCCTCCCAAAAAACCCGGTTTATTCCCGGGAATAAACCCGGTTTTTTCCACCCTTTGCAACTCTAATCGGAACCTATGCTGCCGAAGAGCAGGTCGCAATAGCCGAACTCTTCTCGGTCAACGACAGCAAAATTTGAATGCAATCCAATCACTCGTGGTCCCCGCGGTGCAGGAGGTAGAGGTAGAGGGAGGTAATGGTGCATAGAAAGTTCGCAGGCTTGAGACTTGTCTCGTAAGCCGGCACTAATATGTGATAGTTGTTCTAGTCGCACAATTGTTGCAGTTGTTGTTTATGTTCCTTTGCATGTGTTAGTCTTTTCTAGTCGTTGTTGTTGTTTTCAGAGTTTAAAGTTTAGAGTTTAAAATTTGTTGAACTAACCCAATTTTCTTTCAGGTCCACTGCGAGAGGGAACCGTGACTACCTCTGTAGGTTTTCACACCCCTCGAGTTATGGTAGAGCAAGTACGGGTTGGAACATCCCGACTTAAGGCATAGGGCCTGGTTCCCTTTTGGGTTTGCAGCTCCGAAGCTGTTGGGGGACACCGGCCCGTCTCCAAGTGTCTCGCGGTGACTCCCCGTGGTTTCACCGCGTATCGCAACGGCTACGTCGTCGACACGTGGGTTCAAGGTTAGAGGGTCCGCAGGTGGCGGTCCTCTGATCGGCCGAAGCGCCGTAGCGAGTCAAAGCTACTGGCGCGATAAAAGTCTCTCAGGACTTGGGTTCGGTGGTCGTCTACGCGCGGTGCGCTCCCTCAGAGCGCCTGTGGCGCAGCTTACTTTTACCGTTAGCTTAATATAAGGAAATAAACAAACAAGAAATTCATAAAAGATAGTTATCCAACCATTTATTTAAAACATAATGATAATCACTACAGTGAATAGTTATCTAAAACTAGCAGTTCACATTTTAATTTGATCAACTAGCAACTAATAAAGCTGAAGATTTTGGATCAGGGTTGGCAATAAAACAGTTTATTTGGTGTAAATCGGACTTTTATTTGTATAGTTTCTAATTACACATATGCATTTTTGTAAATAAAATTTAACATTGATAGGAATAATTGATATTTCAATTAAAAAAAAATAATATCCTTCTGAAAACAAGTTAAACAAAAAATAAATAAACTATTGTTGCTAGCTAAGTAGAAATTCAAATCATAATAAATTTTATTAATCGCTACCACGTTTCACTTTTTATTACATTGATACAATAGTTTGCTGTATATATAATATACATATATATATTTAAAAAAATACAAGTACTCGTACTGTCAGGTTTAACAGTAATAGTGATAAATTGCTAGAGTGCAAAATGAAAAATTCTAAAGTTTACTTTAGAATTATGTTAAAGAAACAATAACTTCTGTTTTATATACATATTTCAAATGTAGCCTATAATTTAAGTTAGCTAATCATTTTGAACAATTAAAAGATGCATTAATGTATTCAGAGTCTTATTGCTGAAACTTTGAAACTTTAATAAGCTTTAATCACAAAATTTATATTAAATACACTAAGATTTTTATTCTATGACATTCCTTTAATTTTTGATTTTCAAAAACAGCACTCGGTCATGTTACATCAAGAATGTAGATATAGGATTGACAATTTTGTGTCATTTATTGAACTTTTTGTTTTAAAATTATAGAAAGTAATAAAAACAAGATTCTTTAAATTCAATTTAAAAACAAATTGAATTTCAGTAAGAAAATTAAAATAAAATACAATTAAAAATTATATAAAAGAACATCATTATCAAAAGATGAAAATAGAATCAATTTTGAGAAAATATAGAAGATATGGAATATCATACATATAGATATACTTAAACTCATAATAAAGAGATATACTAAACATTATTAGGATTATGCCTTAAAAAACATTTGATTTAAACCTGTTTCAAATATATGCATATTTAAAAATAAAGCAATTTTAATTTATTATTAAAAGTTGATTGTTTTTCACTAATTTCAGACTTTAAAAACACAAAATAATGATTTAAGAGAGCAATAAAAGTAGAATTATTTAATATCCCACATACCACTGAAATATTTTTGGTTTTATTATAAAGCAAATTCATGTTGATACATTAACACATATACACAAACACACAAATTCATTCAATACACATACGTATTTTGAATAGTAATTAGATATGGAGATTTGCACTCAAAAATATGTTATATGAAATTTTTTTATATCTTTTTCGATAGTACTATAAACTATGTAAAATCTACAGAGGCCAGGGAATGACGATTTTGCAGATTATAAAAGTTTTTGTTTATCTTTTTTTCTTTTCACCAGAGAATAAATATGCAATATTAATGTAAAAATTTGAATGCAAAAGTAGTTTAACAAAAAGAAATAGATATATTAAGCATATTTATATTTTATACCAGACATAATATAAAAAAATCATTAAAATTTGCAATATATTTAATAGAAAATATTCACAAATTCAATATTCTAAATTCTAGAGTAATAATTAAAATAAAATACTACTTGAAACTATACATTTGTCAATGTTAATTATTTAGATGGTAGGAAATGGGAATTATATAAATTAACTAAAAATATATTCATTATGCATTAAGATATTTACAATGTAGTAACTCACTTTTTATCCTACATTTTATACTAGCAAAATCACTTATTATATCACTATAATAAAGTTTGTGAGTTTTTTCTCCTTCGATACACAGTAATGCTAAAGATGTTAATTTTTCCTGCAATATAGTAGAATGCATTGGGAATTTTAGCCTTTTTAGTAATGAGAAAGACCTTTCACCAGAGCAATTTGATACAGGCAATGTGAGAAAAATTCGAAGGGCACTGTCAACATTAGGAAAAGTTCCATCTAATTCCAAACTTTTTAATTTTAGAAACATATCAGCTATGTTACTTTTTTCTTCCACGAGTGAAGCAAATTGTTGCCGCTTATCTGAGAAAAAATCATCTATGTCAGACGGATAGCATTTTTGTACAAATATTGATTCTTCCCGAACATTAGATTTTTCTTTTAGTGCAGTCAGGCAAACAAACTTTTTCATCGTGCTCTCATATGGATCTTTACGCCTTGATAAATGCACTATCAGTGCATCACAAATGGCATTATAAATACCAGTTTTGTAAAGTTCCCGGGGTGTCAGATCAACGCCGCTGCTATTAATTGCATGAGGATTTCTGCTTCTTGGCTTGATTTTTTTTCTTGAAATTTCATAATTAACATCCTCTTTAGACATATCTTTGGCTATTTTTTCATACTGCTCAAAATTATCTCTCACATATTGTGTAAACTTAATTAAAGATTGATATAGAGGAATAACCTGTGTTAAGTTAGTGGTTGAATTAGAGCCCCACTTGTCTCATGAAGCCTCTGTAAAAGTGTGTTCCAAATAACAATATTAAATACAGTTTTAAATTTTTAAAAACTTTTTGAGAAGGACTTCTGCTTCTGATTTTGTGAAGCTGTTTTCGTTATTATCCGAGCTTAATTTGGCAAAAATAGAAAAAATTATGTTGTAATTGTTTCTTAAAGCCTTCACAGCATGTGCATCAGCACACCATCTAGTTACACATTAATTTTTTAAGGTAAGACAATCGCCACTTTTATTTTTCTTTAATTAATCAATCAACATTTGCCACCTGTGCGTTGATGATGAAAAAAAGTATAAATGTGTTGCACAAGCATAAAAATATGCACTGCGCCACTGCACGATTCAACAGCATTGACACCAACTAAGTTCAATGAACGTCCTGCGCAGGGAACAAATTCAGCAGCAGAATTTATTTGCTTGCAAGCCTGAGTATTTCCCAGCCATGTTAGAAGCATTATCGTATGCTTGGCCTCGACAGTTTAAAATGTCAACTCCAAGCTTCCTTTACAGTTGTTAAGACAATGTCTTCTAAAACTTCCGATTTGTGGCTGTACATAGGAATAAATCGAAGAAACCGTTCCACAAGTTGAGTTTCAATGACATATCTTACTACAAAACACAGCTGGTCCAGATGGGTAATATCAGGCGTAGAATCAATAATAATGGAATAGTATTTGACAAGCAGAATTTTATCAATTACAGTCAAACCTCGTTAACACGAACACTCTTATCGCGAATTACTTTTAGCACGAACAGTTTTCAATTTCCCCTTCCAGTTGTATGTAATGTATTTATGTTCGGATAACACGAACTACTTTTAACACGAACAAAAAAAGTTTCCCCTTGAGTGTTCGCGTTAACGATGTTCGACTGTATTTGTTTCTGCACTTTTTGGGCCATTATATCAATAAATTGATTTATGCTTGTAGATGAAATGTAACTGACATTTCCTTTACCTGGATTACCATACCTTTCTAAGTGTTTTGTTAGAAACGGATCAAATTCAGCTATAAGTTCAATACATCCCAGGAAATTTTCATTGTGAATGGATCCAACTGTCTCATTGTCGCCAAAAAAGGACAAACAACGTAATGCAGGAAACTTCACTACTGCAACAACCCCCTTAAGTACAGACAACCAATATTTAGTTTCTTCTTCAAATTGTTGGACAAGAGAAGTATCAACTCATTGAGAGATACTAGAGCGAATAGAGAAATTCATCGTGGCCTGTTTATGAGCTGTAGAGTTTTCATGCTCTTTTAACCTGGAAGTAGCATGTTTCTCGTCACAAAATCCAGTTATTAATTGTCCTTTAGATGAGCTATTGCTGTTTGTATTAGTTATTTTACATATCCAGCAAAATAACATTTTCGTTGATGCTGATAAAACCAGCCATTTCCTTAAAAGTTTCTCACCATTTATTTTAGTGTGAAAAAAAATGAGTCATTGTAAGACTTCTTTTGACTCCAGCAAAAAGTCTTTCAGTGTCTGATAGTAAGTCGGTATTTTGAGGAGGGGAATTCACCATAAAATATTCGACCATTTCTTTACTGATAACACTCCATGTTGCAGGATCCGTATTAAACGCTATTTCATTTTTCTCTGTAGAAAAATCAGGTGGTAGTTGAATATCTTGAACTGGCAGTTCATTACTATTATATTTATATTGAGTCACTTCTTCTTCTTCTTTGACAACTTCAAGTACAATTTCGTTTATCACTTCTTGTACTATTTGCTCTTGCTGCAAATCGTTTTTTTACTTACAATAAAAGCGTAACTTGTAAGAGAATTTGATTGTTTTTTAGAAACTTCTCTTTTAAGTCTTAACTGTCTGTGGCATCAGCCATTAACTATGAACACTGGATTGGATATATAACCTAGGTTAACTGTAATTGTGTTTGTGTTAGATCTCGAGCGCTCTGTAAGTTTTGTTAATAAATGTCGTGATGTTCTAAAGTTGATTATTTTTTGGTACATCTTATATTTAAGATTCATAACAACACATGGTGGCAAGCGGTTTCAAATTGAATATCTAATTTCATTTTTACGCACACTCTGTGTACGAAATGGCGACATCAGCTTATCATATTTCACCACCAGAATCTTTTCCTTTTTCAACGCCAACCGAATGGCCGAAATGGAAACAAAGATTTTTACGCTTCAGAACTGCTTCAGGATTAAATACGAAGTCAGGTGAAGAACAAGTGGATGCTCTTATATATATTATGGGTGGCAAAGCCGAAGATATTTTTCTGTCATTCGACATCACAGAAGCTGATAAAAAGAATTTTCAAGCAGTGCTAGAAAAATTTGATAATCATTTCGTAGTGAAACGAAATACAATATTTGAAAGGGCACAATTTAACCGACGGATACAAAAAGAAGGTGAGTCAGTTAACGATTTTATTACTGATCTATATGCATTAGCTGATAAATGTGCTTATGGTAATCTTCATGATGAATTACTCCGGGATCGCATTGTTGTCGGTATTACTGACCAATCTTTGAGTGAAAAGCTACAACTTGATCCTCAGCTTACTTTACAAACCGCCATCGATAAAGTCCGTTTGTCGGAATCTATCAAACGGCAACAGTCTGTGTTAGTGAGTAATACCTCGATTAATGCAGTAACACATAAAAAGAAATTTCGACAGACACCTCATAATTTAAATAAAAATAATATCAACTTCCGTGATCATAAAATGCATTCTAATGTGAAAAATTGTAAATGGTGTGGGAAAACACCTCATGATAGAAAATTTTGTCCCGCTAAGGACTCTTTTTGCCGGAAGTGCAAGAAAAAAGGGCACTGGGAAAAAGTTTGTTTGTGTTCTATGAACAGAGTAAATGAAATTCAAGGTGAAGCTGGGTTCATAGGTCTAATAGGAGAGAATCAACATAGTGATGATTGGATAGTTCCGATCAAAATATTGGGAAAATCTATTCGATTTAAAATCGACAGTGGCGCTGATCACTCAGTCATTCCTAGTAATATAGTGCAAACAGTTCTAAAAAATGCTCATCTTAAGAGTACGGATAAAATAATTTTCGGTCCCGATAGAACACCATTGAAATTAACAGGTAAATTAGTTGAAAACATAGAATATAATGGAAAAAGATGTTTAGAAGAAATTTTTGTCATAAAAGGCCTTCAAACATGTTTGTTGGGAAAACCAGCCATTAAAGCTTTCGGACTAGGTCCTAATATACAACCACATTGTGTGCAAAGTATTAGCAGCTTTGATCCTATTCGGGAATTTCCACTGTTGTTTCAAGGACTAGGATTGCTGAAAGGAAATTATCATATAGAGCTCATTGGTGATGCTAAGCCTTATGCTCTCACCTCTCCACGTAGAATACCAATACCGTTGTTGGAGAAAACAAAGGCGGAGATTAATAGAATGCAAGAATTAAATGTAATTAAACCAGTAGAAACACCCACAGATTGGTGTTCACCAGCAGTGGTGGTACGAAAAAAAGATGGAAATGTAAGAATCTGTGTAGATTTAACGGTACTTAATAGAAGTATTCGAAGAGAATGGCACCCGTTACCAACTACAGAATACAATTTATCGCTGTTGGCAGGAGCTAAAATATTTTCAAAATTAGATGCCAATTCTGGTTTCTGGCAGGTACCTTTAGATGAAGAGTCATCTTATCTTACAACTTTCATCACACCCTTCGGTAGATTCCGTTTTTTACGTTTACCTTTCGGGATTTCTTCAGCACCTGAACATTTTCAGCGTCGAATGTCTCAAGCTTTGGAAGGTCTATCCGGCATAATATGCAATATGGATGATATCCTGATATGGGGATGCAATCAAAACAAACATGACGAGCGTTTGAAATCAACCTTGAAACGTCTGGAAGAAACGGGAATCACTCTAAATAAACAAAAATGCTGTTTCTCGGTTAGGTCTATACAATTCCTTGGTCATGTAATCGATGAGTCCGGAATACGCCCAGATCCAGAGAAAATACAAGCCATACAAAAATTCGAAACTCCAACCAACAAAACGGAACTTAAACAGCTGCTTGGAATGGCTAATTATCTAGCAAGATTTATTCCAAAATTCTCAGATATCATGGCACCTTTGACTTCTCTGCTATCAATAAAAAGTCAATTTATTTGGGATACGCCCCAGGAAAATGCATTGAAAAAGCTAAAGGAAATGCTCTCGTCCGAACCAGTACTTACTGTATTTGACCCTAACAAACAGTCGACAGTAACTGCTGATGCTTCATCCTATGGATTAGGAGCTACATTATGCCAGAAACAAGATGACTCCACGATGAAGGTAATTGCGTATGCTTCCAGAACATTAACCCCAACAGAAAAACGTTACGCCCAGATTGAAAAAGAGGCATTGGCACTCACTTGGGCATGCGAAAAGTTTTGTAATTATTTGATAGGTACAAAATTTCTTTTGGAAACTGATCACAAACCTCTGGTCCCTATATTAACAAGAAAATCCTTAGATGATCTCACTCCTCGTCTTCAAAGATTAAAAATGAGATTGATGAGATACTCTTTTGATGTTTTTCATACTCCAGGAAAACATTTACTGGCAGCAGATGCATTATCCAGAGCACCTCACCAAAAGCAGGTCCCAACTTTTGATTTGGAAGAAGATGTCGAGCTCTTTGTCAATCAAATTACAGAAACTGTTCCGATAGCTCCAAAAAGACTTTCCCAGTTGAAATTTGAACAAGAAAAAGATTCAACATGTAGGATGTTAACTACCTATGCTTTAGAAGGATGGCCAGAGAAAAAGAATGTAGAATCATCTTGCCGGGTCTTTTGGCCTTTAAGATACGAAATTTCAGTTCATAATGGCCTAATTATGAGAGGAAATCGAATAATTGTACCAAACAAGCTTCAACGAGAAATCTTGGAGAAAATTCACGAAGGTCACATGGGAATAACTAAATGTAGAGCTTTGGCAAATTCAGCTGTTTATTGGCCTGGAATGAGCAAGCAAATAGAGGAACTCGTTCGAGAATGTCCATCATGTATACAGGAAGCTAGAAACTGTTCTGAACCACTGAAACCAACTAGTTTTCCTCAAAGACCTTGGGAAATCGTAGCCATGGATCTATTCAAGCTTCATTCAGACTGGTATTTGCTGGTAACTGATTTCTATTCACGCTATCCAGAAGTCGCAAAATTAGACAGGCTCACATCCAAAGAAGTAATTCTGCACTGTAAGTCAATATTCGCCAGACATGGAATACCTGATATAGTTAGGTCTGACAATGGACGACAATTTGAAGTAACTCGAACAGCTGAGTTCCAACAATTTTCCACAGTGTATGGTTTCAAGCACGTTACGTCTAGTCCCAGATACCCTCAAAGCAATGGTTTTGTGGAGGCAGCAGTCAAGGTAATCAAACTCAGATTCAAAAAGTCCAAAGATCCTTATTTGGCTTTGTTGAACTACAGAGCTTCGCCTTTGAAAAATGGGTATAGCCCTGCAGAACTGTTGATGGGACGGCGTTTACAAACAACTCTACCCATAGCACTCTCAGAACTTCAACCAAAACTGGTACAGAAGGAGAGATTGGAAGAAATAGAAGAAAATAGAATAAAAGCACAAGAAAGAGATTATAATCGAAGACATAAAGTCCATGAGCTGAAACCAATAGATCCAGGTGAAAAAGTTTGGATAACGGATAGAAAGGCTGTTGGCACTATAGAAAGGGAGGCAGATACACCAAGATCGTATCTCGTTAAAGAGGGACAACAAACTCTAAGGCGAAATAGAAAATTTCTAATTCCCGGTACTAAACTAAAACAAGCAGCAGAAGAAAATATGGGAGAAGTTGTTTTAGAAGAGGGTACAAAGAGCGAGGTTTCCAAAACAGAACAAGCTGTCGTAGCTAAAGGTAATCAACCCTATATCACTCGGAGTGGTAGAACTGTGAAAGCTCCAAACAGAATGGATCTTTGAAAGGGAGATGTGGCATCAGCCATTAACTATGAACACTGGATTGGATATATAACCTAGGTTAACTGTAATTGTGTTTGTGTTAGATCTCGAGCGCTCTGTAAGTTTTGTTAATAAATGTCGTGATGTTCTAAAGTTGATTATTTTTTGGTACATCTTATATTTAAGATTCATAACAACACACTGTCTCTTTTTAGATTCTGATGGATAAACACGAGGTGAAAACGACATCGTGAATATATAAAAACAACTCGAAACGCACGTCTTAAATATACTTCATCGCCAGTATTTTCAAACGCACGCACGACCGTGATCATGAAGATAGAGAGAAGGAGAACAACGATAATGTTTCTACTTATGGAACTAAAAGCGGTACCTAGTATGGCGGCGTTTCCGTTTTTTTGGGCCTTTGGGGAGTGTAGCACCCTCTATTTCCGGTTTCGACTGACAACTCTTTACCATGCTCGAAACCAAAATGCAGGAAGAGCAGACGACAATTTCTCATGTTTGACAGGTCACATGACCGGCCTTTGTGTGCACCAGCGCCACGAACCGGATACTAATTTCCGGTTCATGTTCTGATCTTGAAAGCCTGTCTTCACTGTTCTCCTTCTTATTTCTATCTCCATGACCGTGATGCTGATATTCAAAAGAGCTAACTGTTGCCAATTCTATTTTTGTAATTTAAGACTTAACTGTTACCAATTCTATTTTTGTAACTTTAAGAATATAGAGATAAACAGTTCTTTTGATCATGATCAGCTAACTACACCAATCAGAAACCGCTTTCATTTTGATATTGAAAAACCATATGTAACCTCGACTCCAGGTCGCGTGGTTACTTGCAGCCACAGAGTGCTTGCAGCTAAAGAGGAGTGATGATTTGCTCTGTGTTTGAGGTTAGCTTTGCGAAAGCACTAAGCTCTGTGAGTTAAAAAAAATATATATTTTTTTTCAGAAAGTTTAGTAGAATTTTTTAGGGATGAAATTTCTACTTTGCATTTGAAAATTTTCAGAGTTGGAATTGAAAAAAAAAAGTAAATATTTTATGAGGTCCGGGTAGCTTTGCTAAAGCACTAAGCTCTGTGAGTTAAAAAAAAATATTTTTTTTTTTCAGAAAGTTTAGTAGAAGTTTTTAGGGATGAAATTTCTATTTTGCATTTGAAAATTTTCAGAGTTGAAATTGAAAAAAAAAAAAGTAAATTTTTTTTTAGGTCCGGGGCCCCTGGGCAAAGTCCCGATTTGTCCATGCGATAATAAGGGCCTGCTTAGAACAGTCATGAAAAAAAAAAGTGATCACCCCTACTAATTATCGTGCAAAAAAGGTATAGGTATCAAATTAAGTGTGAAAATGGGAATATGTGTACCATTAAATTCTATTCGTAAATTTTGTTTCAGGGATTGTCTACATATTAAAAATGCACGAACGAAAAATTTTCAAATGGGAAAATCTACTTTTGACACTCTTTTTGAGTACCCTGGATCGAGGCAACCTGGGAATATACTTCTCGTAAATCTTCATAAAGTTATAAAAGAAAATGTGTTAGGGGTTTATCGAAAAATTTTGAAAATAAAATAAAATTCTTACAAAAAAAAGTACTAAAAACACTCATTTAGACATCAGTAAAATTATACAGAAATTTTATATTTATAATTAACTTTCCTGATATAAAAGTAAACGCTACAAAATGTTTCTGGTAATTGGGCGATTTATTTTCTGTTGATCTTTTGAAAACAGAGGACAGTCCCCTTAGACTAGCAAGATTCTCTGTAAATCGAAAACTAATTATTCAAATGAGCTGTAAACTTACACACCCATGATTTTGATGATTGTGTTTTTTTTGTGTAAAAATTAATGCAAATCATAATTTATAATTTTTTAATATGAATTTATTAATAATTTTCATAATTAAAGAAAATGTCTTAATACAAAAAAAGCCTGGAATATGCTTGGATCTATTAAGTGTATTTCATTAAAAAATTAATAAAAATTCTCTCGGATGATTTTTATAAGTTTGTCAAATGGATATAACATTAGCATCTTCAAACTTTAAACTCTTCTAATTCTATTAAGATTTAATATAAATTATATAAACTACACCTTTCCGCTGACAGTCTCGATCCAAAGATCTCAAGTAGAGTGTCAAAAATGGGTTTTATAGCTTGAAAATTCAAGGTTGGTATAATATTTAATATGTAAACGACTTCTGAAACATAATTTATGCATATAGCATTAATTTGTAGACATTATTTCCAATCGATTGGTACCTATAAAGTTTTTACAATTATTTTTAGAGGAATTAATAAAGGGTGATCACCTTTCTTGTCCAGGAATCTAAATTGTCACATTAGTTTAACTTGATATGTCCATAGTTGTGTCCATTAACGCAAAAATAAATAAACATTGCTTTACCTTTTTAGCATTTTCAGATTTTATTAGAAGCTTAACGATTTTTATGATTTTTTTAACCGTCATTGTGCTGGGAGATACGACTTGACTAACTCTTCCCTTTTTTATACAATTCTTTTTCACTCTAGCAAGAGAGAATTATTAGGATATCATTAGTCCATTGTATTCTAGTTGACCAACAATTGAGTTTGGCTGTCTCGCGTACATTGGTCAAACATTTTTCCGTTAGTTGGACCAACAGCTAATACTACATATGAGCCAACGGTTGGCTGATCTTTGGTTTAAAAGTATGAGTTACCATTTGACCAACATTTATGTTTACTGGGAAAACTGCGCTAATAATAATAATAATAATAAAATACGCTAAAAATTGATTCTCTTTTAATTAGTAACTTCAACTAATTTGTTTATTTTTTAGACAAAAAATTATTATGCTTCTAGAATTACTGATTAAAATTGTTTATAATTTGGTTTCCTTAGTTTCAGAAATGTTTCACCATTTACCGTTTGTATTTTAACTAATTTCTCTAAAACTATTATTGCAAATGAATTTTACTTTTATGACTATAAAGATGCAAGAATATCAGTGCGAAGAACTCCAGCCTCTTTTTACAAAAATATATTTATTTGACGTAATATGAATTAGCTATCAAAGCCAGTTATAAACGTGGTACAGATGCAATTTCTGATATAATCTGACCGGAAATACTGTTTATTTACTTCAGCTTTTTTTTTTTTTTCTTTAGCAAAGTAGCATATTAAAAGGGGTTTCTGCAGGTGTTTGCCTCATCACACACACACACACACACACACAAAATATTCAAAATGCAAACTTCGTTCAAAAAAGATTTATATCGAGAACAAAAATATACTTTCCGTATGGAAATAGAAATTCTGAAACTAAAACTCATACTTGATTTTTTTTTTTTTTTTCCTTAAGAGTGTATTTGAATGAGGAAACAATAATATTAGACTTGCAGCATTTGGGATAAGGAGAAGTAGGAGGAGAAAGAGGTATTTTGTATGCTTAAAAATGACTTTATACATCCGTAAAATTCTGAATTGATATTGCACTATAAGATGGTTTCTACTAAAAAAAAAAACAAAAAAAAAAAAAAAAAAAAAAAAAAAAAGAAACATATTAGTAGCTTTAAATCACTGAAACAATTAAGTAAATTTACTTTTCTCAGTACACTTTTACCATGATTTGCAAATTTCTTATCATTTCTTATCAATTTCTTACGGGGTTGAGTTTAATACTTTTATCGTGTTGTCACTGTGTGTCTTTATTCGGGCATTACCAAATTCAAACATTCAGGTTTAATTCTATATGTGGTTTACATATAGTTTTTTTTTTTTCATCGTGAAATTTCTACTGATAAATATTTTGTGATTGCTTGAACAAACGTTTTAATAAGAAATGAGAAATTTCTATAAGCATCTGAAAATAGTCTCTCATCTCCAGCCTCATCTCCTATAGCCTTAAAAAAACATTATAATAATTAAAATAATGTTTTTTTTTTGTATGTGTGTGTGTGTCTGTGTAAAAGAGTTTATATTGACTTATATTTTATCTATTGTATTTTCAGTAATTTTTACTATCGGTTATAATATATATTATCTTAATTTTATTCAAAAATTGTATCGCATAGCTGATTTTTCATTATATTATCTATTATTTCAAAAACATTTTTCAGAACATAAATTATTGTCGTTATTTTTGGAATGACGAAGTATTTAGTATTATGGAAACTACTTTTACCTATCGCAATACTAAAAGTAGAATAAAAATACTAATATGCCCAAAATTGTATTCCCAGTTTTTAAAAATTCCTCGATTTAAGAAATCTTCCCCAAGTACCTAAAATTGTTTGAAGTTAAAGGCAATAATTACTAATGTATCTTCAATCTTCAAAGGCGGAATTGTGTAGTTCAGCCATAAAAAATTTAACCCTTTTTATTCTCTGTTATGCATCCTTACTTGATATATTTATAGATATTTTTGTAGTTACCGATTATACAATTTTGTATTATACAGCCGCATACGTTGCATGTTTATGAAGAAATGGTAATTGGTTTCTGAAAATATATTATACTGTCATAGTTTTCATGAAATAAAACCATGAAACATCAACAATAAAACATAAGTATTTTTATCTGTACTATATAGTATTTCGATTTCATGGCATTCGGTCAACACCCCCTATATACAAAGCCTCCACAGTGAATTGTAATGGCCGATCCCGTAGTCCGACTTCCTATTCCTACTTCAACAATACGCGTTTTCGCGAACTTGCGTACGCTCACAGATTGAAGTTGGAACTTTAATTCCTCCGTGAAAGTTGCATTTAGAATTATTTCCCATAACTTTTTTTAAACATTTCAACAGGATGAGTTTTTTTTCTCCATTCAATTACAAATTAAATAAAATCCAATGTCTCCAATATTTATTGAATATTTCTTTTTAATAATTAACATATCCCAATACAAAAATTTTGTAATTTAAATAAATTACGATAAATATCAAAATCTACTAAAATGTAATTGATTTTTCGTATTAAACTTGCATTTATTCCATTTGAATAAAATTATTGTTAATGTAATCAAGTTCTTCATTTAAATCAGATATTTTAAATTACAGTTGTTCACCCCCCCCCCCCCCCTCCCCTTGAGAACCAAATTTTATTTGTAGCTTTAGATGTATACATATACTATTTACAATATAAAGATTATTTTTCAATAGATTTGAAGCCTCGTTAATAATATATATATATATATAAGGGGGGGGGGGAAGCATTAATAAACAAAAAAGACATGAAGGGGTACTTAAAAAATATACTAAGAGGGAATTTTTAATTTAGAAATACAAAAGTTTCTTTACTTTATTGAAATCACTATTTTAAAAGAATAAAATATAAGAATAATCTGTATTAAAAAAATATAATTTACGAGGAAATATTTTCTGAAGCTCAACTATATCAACATTTCAATTTTTCTATAAAAATTGCTAAAATCTGCAATTTTAATAATTACTAGTTTTCAAACAGCAGCTAAATTCTTTTATATGGCTGAAATTTGATGGCCTAGAAATAAAAATATAGGGTTGAAAATGTACTAATAAAAAATATGCTGTGTGAGAGAGTTTCTTTTTTTTTCACTCCTTCAAATGCAAAAAAAAAAAAAAAAAAAAAAAAAAATTACAGCGTTTTTTGTATAATAGTTTTTCAAGGGTATCCATGGTTTTCCTTTTAACCTAATATCTTTTATTTCAGAACTCTTTTAAACATTAATATAGCAAATTTTTGCTTTTAATAGATTTTTGTTATCCTGAAAAATTTCTTTTACAGGCTATAAAATAAGAACTTTCTTCTTGTGCTACCTTTAGAGCAATTTTAAGTTCTTCAATTTACATAAGTTACTTACTCGATTTGTTGTATTAAACTTGCATTTATTCCATTTGATTCAGATTATTTTGTATATAGTCAAGTTCTTTATCTTCATTTTCTTTATTCATTTAAATCATTCTTTTTTATTTAAATTATTTTTTTTTCTAAGAATTAAATTTTCTTTCTATCTTTCTTTATTTTTTCACCTAAACAGTATGCAGGTTTGTCAACAGATTTGAAGTAAACCTTGGTATAAAAAATAATAACGATAATAATAATACTTTGGACAAACGTAAAAGTACCAAGCGGATACTAATTGTTTAAAAAATATACTAAAAAAGGCTCAATATACAAAATTTTATAAAAGGCAATAAATGTGATGTAATTTAGAAATAGAAAAAAAAATCTGTATTAAAGAATTAAATATATTTACATGAGAAAATATATTTAGAAAAAAATTTGAAGCTTAATTATAAAAATATTGTAATTTTTCTATAAAAAATATGCTAAATTTTCAGTTTTAATTATTATTTAACGTAGCATTCAAACCCTGGAGCTAAAGTTTTTAACATGACTGAAATTTGATGATCTAGAAATAAAAATCAGGGGTCTGTTTCTCACAGTGTCCTGTTTTTATGAAATTGTGGGTTTTTTTTTATATTTGTGAAAATTCTAGTTATAATTTTGTAAATTTTGAAATTATCATTATATACAGGTTCCTGTATATCCTTTACAAATGAAAAAGCTAAGTAATATGTTCAGTTGTGATCAGTTCAGTTGTTTTGTGACAGGTCAGATTTTATTTTTAAATGATTAAATTTGTGAAAGGTTTTGTGAAAAGTCTATTTTAAGATGAAAAAATTTGTGAAGTTTTGGAATGAAAAATTTGTGAAGGGTTCTTTTAAGAAGCCAAAAATTTTTTTAACAGATATCTGAAAATACAGAAAAAGAATGTACTAAAAGAATGCATTGTGTGAGAAATTGTGAAAGAAGAAAGAAAATATATGTAATCGCAGCATTAAAAAAAATATACATAATTGTTTTTCAAAGATACCCATGGCTTTCATTTTTAACCCCCCCCCCCCCCCCCCGTCACTGTTTATTTATTTTATTTTTTTTTTTCTTATTTGATACTGAGACATATTTTAAAGACTTGGGGCACTAAGTATTATCTCTTATTTATTTATATCATTGTTTTAATGTAATTATTATGTATAATCAGTTCTGTTATACATATGTAAGATAGAAATCTCGTTTTTTGAAGACAAAAACTGGAGTCATTTGCCTAGAGAGAGATAAAATGTTTTTCAGTAAATCATAAAAGGAAGATTTTACTTGTTTTCTAGCTTTTAATTCATTTATTATTCAATACTTTTTACAAGACTTTGTTTATATGTTAGTTTGTATTCGAAAATACTTGCTAATTTAAATCATATGATATTGATATATGTTAAATTATTTTCTGTATCTATTTAAAGCTTTTGTTTATTCAATGTAGTCATTATCCCCCCTCCCCTTACGCGGATGTAAACACTTTCTGGTATTTAAACCATCAAATGTAAATAATTAATAACGAGGCCTTATTGTACTCAAATTGCTCATATCGAAACTATTTTTATAAAAAAAAATTTATGCTACAATAATTTTATAAGTCAACATATAACTCTATAAATATCGCCAGGTGCTATTGAAAAATAAATTTGAGAAAAAGAAAAAAAAAAAAAAAATAACACTTACAAGATCAAACAACTCTCAGCATTCTCTAATTATAAAGAGAATAAATAGTAATAATAATTTGCTCCCATAAAATCAACTTTAAAATTAAGAGTAAAAAGAAACAAAAAAAGGAAAAAGATAATTGACAAAAGCAATATACGAACTGCTGCTAGTTAATACTATGATAATAGTAAACACACTCTTGACATATTTTGTAAATTAATAAAATAGTGCATCCAGATTACTCATAGTAAATGATTAGAAACTATTAGAAAGTAAAATAATTATATGATTTAAAAAATATATTTGAATACAAACGCATTAACTGGAATTTTGAAAAAATATATAATAACGAAATAAAGCATAGCTAAAAAACGGGGATCTTTTTTTTCTTTTTAAAATCTGCATGCATAAAGTTTATCTTTAGACACATAAATTAATAACAAAGTCCTGTGAAAATATAGTGAGTTGAAGTAAACTAATAATCAGATAAAATGCAAAATCATCCTTTTTTTTTTATGACTTAAAATACAATACTTATTCTAGGCAAATGATTGAAAGCTATTGTAAATATACACGTGGTTTAAAAACTAAATTTGTATCTTACATACATATAAAGAAATTATATAATGATAATGTTATTAAAACAATGATATAAGAAAACAAAGACAAAACTTACTTTTATTCTTTAAAATATATCTCCATATCCAAAGTTGTACTTACTTTCACAATTGTAAATACGTGATACGTGCTCTCGCATTTAATCCTAAAGGTGAACTGACCGATCAAGCAGAGGCAACTGGGAAGGTCAACGATAAGCGGAAATAACTTCGGACTACCGTCTCCGCCATATTGCCTCTTCCAGAATTCACTGTGAAGGCTTTGAATATAGGGGGTGTTGATTCGGTGCACTGTTTTTGAGAAAAGTGGCTTTTTTTTAAATTCAAAAAATCGAATTTTTTTCGAAATTCAAATAATATATACAGTCGAACTGGTTTAATGCGAGCATGCGATTGCTCGCATTTTGCACATTGAGAATGGTTCGTGATTTAAATTATATTAAGATTTTCACGCTTTTTACGAGCTACAAAAGCATGAACACGTGCAAATACGAGCAAAACATCTGTTCAATTCAATGGGATTTTTGGAGAAATATGGCATAGAATTATGAGAAAAATGCCTTTCTTATCCAACATTGTTCTCAGTCAGTGATGATATTTCTTCATTATATGATATTTCTGATGATATTTCTACAACTATCTGTCAGAATGTAGTAAATTATTAGTTTTAGCACATAGAAATCCAACCTTCAAGCAAACCACCCCCGCTCAAGTAAATGCAAAGAAATGTCCTTATGAAAGAAAGGAGGGAGAGAAAAATAAGTTTCAAAAGCAACATTCTCGTATATTTACAATTGGTTATGAAAAGGAAAGAGTATAGAAGAAAATCTTTATTTGTCTCTTTCTTTCTCGACTCCTGATTACATTAAACCAAGCCTTTTCTTGTTGCACTATTAAAATGAAAAGAATATGTGGAAACAATAGCTCGAAAATTGCAGCGACTATTACAATATTAGACGAGATTTTTCGAGCAAAATTATGATAATAAGTTAATTTTGGCATTGAGATAATTAGTGCAAGTAATGCTGTAATTTGCTTGTTTCTGTGTGTGTTAAAATAATTTTATTATCCTCACATGTATTACGAGTAATGGTTAATACGAGGACTTTTATAATTCTCTTGCCACTCGTATTAACCAGGTTCGACTGTATGTTTAAAATTTACTCATATTTTCAGGTGGTTTTTAAGAGATAAATTTGTTGTTGGCTAAAGAACATCTGATACAAAAGAAGCTGAAAGAAAGCTACACGGATTCATAAAATACATGTCCATTGAGAGTCAACATAAGTATTTAAATAGCAATACATACGATAAAAGTAACAGATAATTAATTAACAACACTTTACTTTTAAAGATTGCATTATTCTCGGGAATTGCGGCAGATCTGAAACAACTCTGACAAATTTATGAATGTTGTTGATGTTGATTAGTTAAGGCTGCATTAATTTCTAATTTTATAGCGCTTTAAAATTATATATTTATTTTCCAGACTTCAACGAGGAGAACTTAATACCATACAGGCGCTCACTCGTTACTATAGTAAGTCCCAAGTGGAACAATTTTCCTAACAGCCGACTACCTAATATATATATTTATTATAATTTTTTGTTTAATATTACTGGGTTGAGTTTAATATTTGTATCGTGTTGTAATCGTGTGTTTATTCGGGCAATACCAAATGCAACATTCAGGTTTAATTCTATGTGTGGTTTACAAGTTGTAGTTTTTTTCTCCTGAAATTTCTACTGATAAATATTTTGTGATTGCTTCAACAAAAGTGTCGATAAGAAGTGAGACATTTCTGTAGACACCTGAAAATAGTCTCTCATCTCCAGATTGACCCACAGTCTCAAAAACTATTATAATAATTAAAATAATGTTTTGTTTTTTTCTGTGTAAAAGAGTTCATATCGGCTTTTTAACTACGACTTTTACTTGTCGCTATCCTAAAAGTAGAATAAAAATAGTATTTGCCCAAAATTGTGGGAATGTATTACCACTCTTTAAAAATTCCTTGATTTAAGGAAATCTTCCCCATATACCTAAAATTGTTTGAAGCCATAGGCAAAGAAAACGCAATGATTAATTAGTGCGGGATATGTTCAATCTTCAAATGCGGAATTGTGCTGTTCAGCCATTAGAAATTTCACCTTTTTATTCTTTGTTATTCATTCTTAGTGACATATTTATGGATATTTTTGTAGATACCGATTGTACAATTTTGTGGTATATCGGCGCATACGTTGAAGGTTTGTGAAGAAATGGTAATTGCTTTCTGAAAATATATTTACTCTCATAGTTTTTATGAAATAAAACTGTGAAACATCAAAAACAAAATATAAGTATTTTTTTAGTCGTACAATATAGCATTTCGATTTCATGGCATTCTGTGCACTGTTTTTGAGAGAAATGGCTATTTTTGAAATTCAAATAATATGTACAGTCGAACTCGTTTAATGCGAGCATGCGTAAAAGAATGACACTGTTAAAATAGACCTTTTGCATGTTGAGAATGGTTTGCATGTTGAGAACGAGCTACAAAAGCAGGAGCAAGGCTAATACGAGCAAATCATCTGTTCATTTCAATAGGATTTTTGAAGAAATGTAACGTAGAATTATGAGAAAAATGGCCTTTCTTATCGAAGATTGTTCTTAGTCAGTGATGATATTTCTACATACAACTGTCTGTCGGAATTTAGTAAGTTATCAGTTTTAGTACATAGAATTTCAACCTTCAAGGAGACCACCCAAGGAGGAAGAGAAAAAGATGTTTCAAAAGCAACACCTTGGTATGATTTACAATTGGGCTATGAAAAGGAAAGAGCGTAGAAGAAAGCCTTTATTTGTTTCTTTCTTTCTCGACTCCTGGTTACATTAAACCAAGCCTTTTTTTGTTGCACTATTAAAATGAAAAGAATATGTGAAAACAGTAACTCGTAAATTGCAGTGACTATTACAATGTTAGACGGCTTTTTTTGAGGAAAATTATGATATTAAGATAATTTTAGAATTGAGATCATTTTAGTGCAAGTAATAGTGTAATTTGTTAATTTGAGTGTGTGTTTAAATAATTTTATTATCTTCACGTGTATTACGAGTAATGGTTAATACGAGGACTTTTATAATTCCCTTGCTACTCGTATTAACCGGGTTCGACTGTATATTTAAAATTTACTGATATTTTCAGGTGATTTTTAAGAGATAAATTTGTTGTTGGCTAAAGAACATTTGATACAAAAGAAGAAGAAAGAAAGCTACACTGATTCACATAATACATGTCCATTGAAAGTTAAAATAAGTATTTAAATAGCAATACATACGATAAAAGTAACAGATAATTAATTAACAACACTTTACTTTTAAAGATTGCATTATTCTCGGGAATTGCGGCAGATCTGAAACAACTCTGACAAATTTATGAATGTTGTTGATGTTGATTAGTTAAGGCTGCATTAATTTCTAATTTTATAGCGCTTTAAAATTATATATTTATTTTCCAGACTTCAACGAGGAGAACTTAATACCATACAGGCGCTCACTCGTTACTATAGTAAGTCCCAAGTGGAACAATTTTCCTAACAGCCGACTACCTAATATATATATTTATTATAATTTTTTGTTTAATATTACTGGGTTGAGTTTAATATTTGTATCGTGTTGTAATCGTGTGTTTATTCGGGCAATACCAAATGCAACATTCAGGTTTAATTCTATGTGTGGTTTACAAGTTGTAGTTTTTTTCTCCTGAAATTTCTACTGATAAATATTTTGTGATTGCTTCAACAAAAGTGTCGATAAGAAGTGAGACATTTCTGTAGACACCTGAAAATAGTCTCTCATCTCCAGATTGACCCACAGTCTCAAAAACTATTATAATAATTAAAATAATGTTTTGTTTTTTTCTGTGTAAAAGAGTTCATATCGGCTTTTTAACTACGACTTTTACTTGTCGCTATCCTAAAAGTAGAATAAAAATAGTATTTGCCCAAAATTGTGGGAATGTATTACCACTCTTTAAAAATTCCTTGATTTAAGGAAATCTTCCCCATATACCTAAAATTGTTTGAAGCCATAGGCAAAGAAAACGCAATGATTAATTAGTGCGGGATATGTTCAATCTTCAAATGCGGAATTGTGCTGTTCAGCCATTAGAAATTTCACCTTTTTATTCTTTGTTATTCATTCTTAGTGACATATTTATGGATATTTTTGTAGATACCGATTGTACAATTTTGTGGTATATCGGCGCATACGTTGAAGGTTTGTGAAGAAATGGTAATTGCTTTCTGAAAATATATTTACTCTCATAGTTTTTATGAAATAAAACTGTGAAACATCAAAAACAAAATATAAGTATTTTTTTAGTCGTACAATATAGCATTTCGATTTCATGGCATTCTGTGCACTGTTTTTGAGAGAAATGGCTATTTTTGAAATTCAAATAATATGTACAGTCGAACTCGTTTAATGCGAGCATGCGTAAAAGAATGACACTGTTAAAATAGACCTTTTGCATGTTGAGAATGGTTTGCATGTTGAGAACGAGCTACAAAAGCAGGAGCAAGGCTAATACGAGCAAATCATCTGTTCATTTCAATAGGATTTTTGAAGAAATGTAACGTAGAATTATGAGAAAAATGGCCTTTCTTATCGAAGATTGTTCTTAGTCAGTGATGATATTTCTACATACAACTGTCTGTCGGAATTTAGTAAGTTATCAGTTTTAGTACATAGAATTTCAACCTTCAAGGAGACCACCCAAGGAGGAAGAGAAAAAGATGTTTCAAAAGCAACACCTTGGTATGATTTACAATTGGGCTATGAAAAGGAAAGAGCGTAGAAGAAAGCCTTTATTTGTTTCTTTCTTTCTCGACTCCTGGTTACATTAAACCAAGCCTTTTTTTGTTGCACTATTAAAATGAAAAGAATATGTGAAAACAGTAACTCGTAAATTGCAGTGACTATTACAATGTTAGACGGCTTTTTTTGAGGAAAATTATGATATTAAGATAATTTTAGAATTGAGATCATTTTAGTGCAAGTAATAGTGTAATTTGTTAATTTGAGTGTGTGTTTAAATAATTTTATTATCTTCACGTGTATTACGAGTAATGGTTAATACGAGGACTTTTATAATTCCCTTGCTACTCGTATTAACCGGGTTCGACTGTATATTTAAAATTTACTGATATTTTCAGGTGATTTTTAAGAGATAAATTTGTTGTTGGCTAAAGAACATTTGATACAAAAGAAGAAGAAAGAAAGCTACACTGATTCACATAATACATGTCCATTGAAAGTTAAAATAAGTATTTAAATAGCAATACATACGATAAAAGTAACAGAAAATTAATTAGAATTAACAACATTTTACTTTTAAAGCTTGCATTATTCTCGGGAACTGCAGCAGATCTGACAGTTTGATGCAAGGCCAAAACTAAGGGGGAGCAGAGTGCCCGGGCGCCACGTGAAGATTTGGTTTGTCGCTTTGTACAATTAAATTTGCACTTTTAAAGATTGCAATTGTATTATTCTCAGGAATTGCAACAGTTCTGAAACAAACTGGCAGTTTATGATTGATGATAATTAGTAAAGATAAAATTAATTTAGATTCTAATTTTATAGCACTTTTGGACTTAAGTGCTTTCAAATTTTCAACGTGGAGAACTTTAGTACCAAACAGGCGCTCACTCGTTGCTATAATAGAATCCAACGGCTAATTAGTTAAGGTGGCTTTAACCATATCTGCCAACTTTTACGCTTTTATCCTACCACTAAAATTTGATAGTAAATTTTATTTTTTTAAATCGACAAAATTGTGTGATTACATAATGAAAAATTTTCTATTAAATTTTAGTGGTAACAAGAATGCGTGGCAGTTGGCAGCTATGCTTTGACACATATATATTTTTAATCATAAAATTTTATTTAATTTTACCGGGTTGGATATAATATTTTGATCGTGTTGCCATTGTGTTTTTATACGGGCAATACTAAATGCAAACATTCAGGTTAAAATTCTATATGTGGTTGACAAGTGTAGTTATCAAAATGTAGTTTTTGTGAGCTAAACAGACAATATCCTTCAATTTAATGAGAAAAATCTGTTTCGAACGCATTTAATGACAGATCTCAAGTACCTGTAGCTACTGATATATATTTTGTGTTTGCTTGAACAAACATGTTAATAAGGAATGAGTGATTTTTGTAGACACCTGAAAATAAAATCTCATCTCCAGATTGATTTATAGCCTCAAAAAACATTATAACAATTAAAATAATGCTTTTTTGTGTGTGTAAAAGCGTTCACATGGACTTATTGTTAATCCAATTAATTAATTGTGACTTAATTCTTGTATTATCCTATATATTGTTTCTGCTGTCAACATCCCTTTTTCTAAGCAAATACAAAACGTAGAACGATAAATGATGTACCATATGCGAAAGGATTTTAAATAGACTTCTGACATAGCACACTTAGCATTTCGTTGAAACATGTTTTATGATTAAAAGTTACAGCTAATTAAAAATTAAATCGGCACTGTTTTCATAAATTAAATGAAAGTTTTACTCAAATGAGTGTTGCCACAAAAATAAAATACTGCATTATTTTATATTTATGATTAAAAAGTAAAATTGAAATTCAAATGCTAAATTAATTTTTCTTTGTTCCATGTTTAAACCTGCGTCTAAAAAATAATAGATATTGCTAAAAAAATATTAGACTGCCATGCGAAATTTTCACACGAGTCCACTTGTCTATTGTATTTTCGATAATTTTTACTATCTATTATAATATTTATTATCTTAGTTTTATTCAAAAATTATATGGCATAGTTGATTTTTCATTATATTATCTATTATTTAAAAAATATATTTTTCAAAACATAAGTTACTGTCGTTATTTTTGGTATGACGAAGTATTATGCAGACAACTTTTACCTATCCCGGTACTAAGAGTAGAGTAAAAATACACTTTGCTCAAAATTGTAGGAATGTATTCCCACTTTTTAAAAATTCCTCGATTTAAGGGAATGTTCCCAAAATATCTAAAATTCTTTGAAGCCTTAGGGCTGTCCCAACTTAGGGCTGTCTTAGGGCGAGGTATCTACAATCTTCAAAGTTCATTGTGTAATTCAGCCAATTATTGTGTAATTCAGCCAATAAAAATTTCGCCTTTTTATTCTTTGTTTTGCATTCTTACTGATACATTTATAGATATTTTTGTAAGTATTGGTTGTACAATTTTGTGGTATATAGGCGCACGCGTTGCATGTTTGTGGAGAAAAGGTAATTGCTTTCTGAACATATATTTATTTTCATTGTGTTCATGAAATAAAACTATGAAACAACAACAACAACAAAATAAGTATTTTTTAGCTGTACATATATAGTATACAAATATAGTATTTCGATTTCATGGCATTCGGTGCATTGTTTTTGAGAAAAGTGGCTTTTTTCGAAATTCAAATAATAAATACAGTCTAACTGGTTTAATGCGAGCATGCGTAACATAATGTTACTGTTAAAATGAGCCTTTAGCACGTTGAGAATGGTTCATGATTTAAATTATATTAAAAATTTCACGCTTTTTACGAGCTACAAAAGCAGAATCGCGACTAATACGAGCAAAATATCTGTTCGTTTCAATGGGATTTTTGGAGAAATATAGCGCACAGTTACGAAAAAACGTCTTTCTTATCGAACACTTTTCTCAGTCAGTGATGATATTTCTACGTCACAACTATCTGTTCGTATGTAGTACATTATCAGTTTTAGCAGACAGAATTTCAAACTTCAAGGAGTCCGCCCTTACCCAAGTAAATGCTAAGAAATGTCCTGAGGTCTGAAATAATGAAAGAAAAAAGGGAGAGAAAAAGAAGTTTTAAAAGCAACACTTTGGTATGATTTACAATTAGGCTATAAAACGGAAAGAGCATAGAAGAAAACCTTTATTTGTTCCTTTTTTTTTTCGGACTCCTTTAAACCAGCCCTTTCTTGTTGCACTATTAAAATGAAAAGTGTATGTAAAAACAAAAGCTTGAAAATTGCAGTGACTGTTGCAATGTTAGAAGAGTTTTTTCGAGGAAAATTATGAAATTCAGTTAATTTTAGCTTTGAGATAATTAGTGCAAGTAACAGTGTAATTTGCCTATTTCTGTGCATGTGTGTTTAAAGAATTTTATTATGTTCACGTGTTTTACAAGTAACGTTTAATACAAGGATTTTTATAATTCCCTTGCTACTCGTATTAGCCGGGTTCAACTGTATATTTAAAATTTACAAATATTTTCAGATGGTTGTTAAGAGATAAATGTGCTGTTGGCTAAAGAACATCAGGGGCTAAAAAAAAATAAAAAAAAAGAAGAAAGAAAGCTACACTGATTCACATAATACATGCCGATTGAAAATGAAAATAAGTATTTAAATAGCAATATATACGACAAAAGTAACAGCAACACTTAGTTTTAAAGATTGCATTATTACTTACCCATCATACGTAGTATAGGGTAAGTCTTGTAATCGTTTTGAAAATCGAAAAAAACGTTTTGACGGATTTACACGTTTCAGACACTGGAGATTCCAAAAAACATATTTTTAGAAAAAAAAAAATTTGCCGTCCGTCTGTGTGTCTGTAAACGCTCTATCTCCGGAACAAATTGAGATAGAGACTTGCAATTTGGTATGTACTTAGTATGTAATAATGGGAAGAAGCCTATTTCATTTCAATAACCTCGACTAACCGGAACATTTTTTTTCGGACTCTCGAAATATTCGTTCTGATGAAAGGTATATAAAAATTTTCGAAATTGTTTATTTTAAGTAGCAAATATAAAAAACAATAAAAAAACATAAATTTTGCATAAAACATGAAGTCGATCGGATAATGAGTTGCCGAGATATTTGTAATCCTATTTACCACACTCTTTGATTTTTCATGACCCTGTATTTCATCCAAATTTCACTTCAAAGATATATTTTAATTGGAAATTTGACGCTTAATCAGATGCAATAAACCGCTAGTTAATAGGAGTATTATTTTTGGAGTTATAAGGAAAAACCTCTTTCAAGCAATTCAGTAATCGAGCCTTTTTATGACGTCATCAAGCCACGATTTTATTTGAATTGCAATGCATTTTATAAGTAGTTTACACATTTTTATTTTAATATTTTACATTATACATATACATGATGGGTAAGTATTACGGTGGCCCCCAACGACTAGTTTTCGGGAATTGCAGCAGCTCTGAAACAGCCTCTGACAGTTTTATGATACCGACTAAATTAATTTATTTTATTTTCTACTTAATGTTATAGCACTCTTAAATTTATCTGTTTTCAAAATTTCAACAAGGAGAACTTAGTACCATACAGGCGCTCACTTGTTACTGCAATAGAGTCTAGCGAATAATTAGGTGTAGTAGCATTATATTTTAGTTATAAATTTTAGTTTGATTTTACCGGGTTGGGTTTAATATTTTTATCGTGTTGTCATTGTTTGTTTATTCGGGCAATACAAAATGCAAACATTCAGGTTTAATTTTGTTTGTGGTTTACAAGCGTAGTTATCAAAATGTATTCCAAGTGTGCTAAGGAGACAATATCCTTCAATTTAATGAGAAAAATCTGTTTGGAAAGTATTTAACGGAAAGTATTTAAAAGATCTCATGAGATGTCTACTGATACATATTTGGTGTTTGCTTGAACAAATGTGTTGATAAGAAGCGAGACATTTCTGTAGACACCTGAAAATAGTCTCTCATCTCCAGATTGAACTATAACCTCAAAAAAACATTCTAATAATTATTTGTGTGTGTGTGTGTGTAAAAGAGTTCTTATCGACTTATTACTTTATCTATTGTATTTTCGGTAATTTTTACTATCGTTTATGATATTTATTATCTTAATTTTATTCAAAAATTGCATCGCATAGTTGATTTTTCATTATGTTATCTATTATTTAAAAAATATTTTTCAAAACATAAATTATTGTCGTTATTTTTGGTATGATGAAGTATTATGGAAACTACTTTTACTTATGGCAATACTAAACATAGAACAAAAGTATTCTTTTTCCGAAAATTGTGGTAAAAAGAGTGCCGCTCTCTAAAAAATCCCTCGATATAAGGAAATCTTCCCCAAATCCCAAAAATTGCTTGATTTAGCCATGAACACAGCTATACTCTATGGCCATGCCATAGGCAAAGAAAAGGCAATGAATGGGGCGGAGTATCTTCAAGCTTCAAAGGTGGGATTGTGTAGTTCCGCCTTTAAAAAATTCGCCGTTTTTTTGTTATTTTTATGCATTCTTACTCTTATATTTGTATATATTTATGTGGTAACTGATTGTACAATTTTTTGACATATAGGCGCACACGTCAAAGGTTTTTTTAAAAAAAAAAATGTAGTTGTTTTCTGAACATTTATATATATATATATATATATCATTGTTTTTATGAAAAAAAGTAGGTATTTTTAGCTCTGTAACATATTTTGATTTCACAACATTCGATGGAGCCTTTTTTAAAAAAATGACCTTTTCGAAATTCAAATAATATACGTTGGTTATAAAGTTTTTCCCTGATTACAATATTTTATTGCAGAAAAACTAATATTATTAGGCATATGTTTGTTTCAATATATTGTAAATATAGTCATGAAGTTTTTAATGCAAGTACTTACGTCAGGAAATTTTTATATGAGCACCCTTGGTAGCTGGAAGAATGTCACGGTGGTATTTCATTTCTCGCCACGTATTGCCTAACATTTGGGCTGTCACACCAGACACAGCATCTGTGATCCTGCCCTTGAGTGTTTCAATATCTTTTACTGGTGTTGCAAACACTCTGTCCTTTATGTACACACCTGAAAGAAAAATTCTAGCGGAGTTGGTCTATGCCCTTTTGATCCATCTTCCAGGAAATTTGTCGTCAAGGAAGTCACGAAGAACGGTAGAGGCTGGACTAAAAAAATCTTAAGAACATGGCTTTTACATAATAAAAAATTTGCAGTATTACTTTCAATGGTTATTTTGTAATAATTTTTTGTTATCAGGGCAAGACTTTGGCACCACTCTATGTATATTTAAAATGTTTTAATACATACAAGTGAAAATTTATCGTTGGCTAAAGAACATCTGAGAAAAAAGAAAGCAATACTGATCCACATAATACATGCTCATTGGAAATGAACTGGCTGTGAAAAAAAGCACTGAGCAAATTTAATTTGTCCCAAAAGTAAAATAACAAAAATACAAAAGTAAATGAAAATTAATACGAAACAATAACACTTATTTTTAAAGATTGCATTATTCTTGGGAATTGCAGCAGTTCCCAAGATACAAAATCCATAACAGACTGTGACAGTCTTATGATTAGTGAAAGACTAAATTAAAAAGCGTCAGATATTCTGAAAAACACCTTTACTCAATAGATGGCGCTGACTTTCGCATGGGCGAAAAACTTCTTATTTTGGTAGCCCTATTTTCTAGGAAACGTCACTTCCCGTTTGAAGCCGATTCTGAGTAAACACAGAGGCTCTGTGCCAAAGAATTGCCAAGTAAATATAAGTTAGACGATTAGAGATTAGCTTTTGGTTATAGATCTGTATAGTGGATGGGTTTTGGTTTTGGACTTTACTTTCTGGGGACTCCGGCACAAGATGGCTTCATTCGGGCCGGGCCCAGTTGTAAAAATTTCAGCCCATGCAAACCTCCAACGCGGTTTAAGCCAGTTTTTTTTTTTTTTTTTTTTTTTTATTATTATTATTTATTTAATAGATATCGATATCGACTAGTCAATTGTAATATCATGTTATTGAGAGAAACACATGGTTTAGCTATAATTAAAAAGGGATTTTGTAATGTAACAGGAGGAAAATAGCTGCGCTAAATAACGCTTTTAAATTAAAGGATCTAGATTCAGAATTTCCGAAATATTGATATGTTTTAATTATATAACTATGTAATATATATTTTTTTTCATTTTCCTGTAAAGGCAAAAGATTTTCAAATAATGCTGTCAAAGTTGTCATTTTTAACTGAATTTTACGACGTGACAGCGCAGGAAAGAAACAAATTGCCGTCCTGAGACAATAATAGCCTATGGCTCAAGATGCAATTCCTTTATTTGAAAATAAAGAACTGTTCAATCATTTCAATAATCATGCTTGCAAGTATTATGCTTTTATGCTTAAAATGAATCAGAAAATCGCTAGCAGCAATACATTTACTAACAGTACCATTTGATACACGTGAAAGCTATATTCTACGATGTTTGCATAGCTGCCAGCTTTTACGCTGTTTTCCTTCTACTATTTTTGAACATCAAAATCACCTTAAAGTGATAAAAAATTTAAAATACAGTTTGATTTATTGCACGAATTATATAAACTAAAAATAAATTACAAAATAACTGTGATAAGAGACCGATTTATTTTTTTCATATATAAATTACTTGAGTTGCAATTATACCTAATTGTATGTATTTTAATATTTTATATAGGCTTTCATTTTAAGAATAAAAATTTATTTATGTAATTTTTCATATTAGAAGTTTTAGATTTATCATACAATAAGTTATCATTTCTGACTTCCTTGTACTTACATATGCTTTAAAATTTTACATGAGTTAATCATATGTATTATTTCTGTTGCCAACATCCCTTTGTCTTTGCATTTACAAAATGCACAAAAATGAATGAGCTATCATTCGAAAGGTTTTTGAACAGGCTTCTGACATAGTATACTCACATTTCTGACTTCCTTGTACTTACATATGCTTTAAAATTTTACATGAGTTAATCATATGTATTATTTCTGTTGCCAACATCCCTTTTTCTTTGCATTTACAAAATGCACAAAAATGAATGAGCTATCATTCGAAAGGTTTTTGAACAGGCTTCTGACATAGTATACTCACATTTCTTTAAAACATGTTTTTTGATTAAAAATTACAGTTAATTAAAAATTAAATCAGCAATTTTTTTTTCAATGAAATGATTTTTTTTTTCCTCAAATCATTGTTGCCACAAAAAAAAAAAAAATATATATATATATATATATATATATATATATATATATATATATATATATATATAATATACTACATTGTATTGTGCTCAACAATAATAAAAAAATAAATAAATAAATAGCACAATAAAAGATAAAGCGGGACACACGGGTTTATTTTATATTTATGAATAAAAAGCAAAATTCAAATTCAAATGTTTGGAGAAAAAGACACCATCGATCGATCGAAGCAGTGGTATTTTACGTGTAGTCTAAAATTTATGTTATGTTATATTATATTAAATGCTATTTTATATGTGCTCAATTTATTTTTTTTTTTTTGTCCCGTGTTTTTCCCGAAGTGGAGGACGTCATCTTCCAATGAAGTTAAATTACGATTGTTATTTTTTTTTTTTTCTCGAGCGTGCCTCTTGCTATCTTTGATTCGTTTTTACTTCAATTTTGTTGGGATGAATAACATGATATTCTGTCTTGACTAATGTTGTTTGCAGATATTTTCGTCCTTAATTTTTCTTTAGAAATTTAAACTTGCATCTAAAAATATTAGACTGTAGTGCGAAATCATCGCACAGGTGTACTGGTAAATTTATAATTACCTTATCTGTAGAATTTATATTTTCTTTGGTATACGTACATTTTATGATTGTGTGGCATCAATTCATGTGTATATTATATCATATTTAAATCTGCCAAATTAATTTTTTTTATAAAGAAATCTTAATGTTACTAAGAACATAACTGATGTGCCCAGTGATTCTTAGTTTTTCATTTACATTTTTACTTTTCGATCACATCTTAGTGCTGGGAAAATGGTTTTAATCATTATAAAAACCTTATTATGGAAATATTTATATATCTTTACATTTTGAGGATGTCTTTAAATGTTGAAGGTTTGATATTTTTTACAATTATTCCGTATGTATACGTGAATGTTGGTATTTTTTTATTTTCAGACCATCGGTGTCCTTTTTATGGTACTTTTAGGATGATGCCTATATGTATTTGTATATATGTGAGTGAACACAATAGTGTCTAAACGTTGCTTTCTATTGAGCTGCCATTTGGCGCACATAATATCAACTGTCGTAAGAACTGTACTCATTTTTATCGGACAACGTGTTTAGTGTTTGATCATTTTTTTTAAGATTTCGTAAGAAATACTACATATTACATTCTCCACTATGCTGGAATTTCTGGAAAATTCTTGCAGATCTACACCGATTATGACTCCCAGAACTCAAAACCACCCCCAGTTCAAAACTTTATATCTATCTATCTATCTATCTGTCTATCTATGCCACTTTTTTATGGACACGATAACTTGAAAAATTCTACATAAATCTCGTCCAAACTCATACATAAAATCAAGGGGCATAAAATCTCGGTCAAGTTTGTTAATCGGCAAAATCGAACCAGGGGGGGGGGGGGGGGGGCTTTCTCTGAGAACAGAAAAATCCCCATAAATCTTAGTTATGATACGTATCGAATCCGTTTAAAGTGATTATTACTTCTAGGAAAAGGGCCAAAAATTTATGTATGACAGATTTTTGATATCATTATAAATGGCCCCAAGGAGGGGAAAAAGAGGGGTTTCAGAAGAAAAAAATTCATAGCTTTGTTAATTCACAAGATATCAAATCCGCTTAAATTTATTATAAATCCTCTTAATATTATCTACAACTTTTATACTGACAAGTTTTATATAGGACCAACCCTTGCAGCAAAATAATAATAATAATAATAATAATAATAATAATAATAAATAAATAAATAAAAACAAAAAAAAATCTGCCGGCTCCGCCTACTTGACACAGGTATATTTTGAAGTGGGCGGTTCCAACTACCGCATCATGGCAAAAAGGTCATTCCTTCTGCAATTCCCAATAAACAGGCGCTCCACGGTCTGCGCCTTCGAAATCTACCTATGCCTGTAGGTCGAGCCGTCAGGGATTTTTTTATACGCATTGTATCAAGTTGCAACGACGCAAGACGTCGTTTTATCTTTATAATACCTCCTCAATAATAGCAAAAAAAAAAAAAAAAATCTATATCGAAATAATGAAAGGAATTTTTTAGACAATTCTAATACTTTTCTGTTCTGTGCATAAATTCTGGAGAATGATTATCTGCAATTTCCACCGCCGGCCCAGTTCCTAGTAGAAGTGGGGACATGATATGTTATATTTCAATTACCCCCGCGAACTAGCCTTTTCTGTATGTATAGTCCTGGGTCAGTAAATATAATTTTCGACAAGGACATTTCTTCCATTGATCACACTTCGGAAAATGACTCGAGAAAGAAAGAGAAAGGAATTGGACATATTGCATATCCAAATATGCAGTATCCACATCATATACCCGAAGAAATCCTTCTGAATATTTTTTTTTACTTCCGCTGTTGTGCAAAATGATACAACAGGAGCGCTTTCCGGTATTTAGACGTAGATATTTGTTGAAAATAATGAAATTGTTTGGAAACTAATGTTCCCGATCCCGATATGAGTATTTCAAGAATACACGAATGGAAGAAAGAATATTATCATATATTTTACACATATTTTCTCATATATTTTACGAATATTTTACAGAAATCAAAACAAAAAATTTTACAAACGAAGCTTATTATGAATCTTCATTCAGAGTCGTACAGAAGTAATATATATATATATATATATATATATTCACCGATATAATAATTTTACTAAATTTGGATATTCTAATCATTTTGTATTAAAAAATGGCGATATTTGATAATCATTTGCTTATTTCAGTTGGAATATGGAAATTTTCAGATTTTGATGTTATGAATTGTTTTTTTCTTTTTTTCTTCTTTAGTGATGAAAGACATAAAATTTGAAGAAAAAAATTATTGCAAATTCCAATATATTTTATTTACAAATTCATACATTTAACACAGTTAAAATATTTACGAGTAATGAATAACTTTTAGTAGGCATTTATACTGTTAAAATAGTTGAGTAATATATGAAAAATATAACTGTAATTATATTTCAAAAACAATTTACAAACAATTTAACAGTTATGGGATATTTCATAGCTACCGTTTATTGAATATGTAGGACAGGAATTTTTCGCTTTTTCACTTTTATATTGTTGTGAGCTCGGGGTTCGAAAGGACTGATGCCAATATATAAGAACAATAAAAAGGCTTTATTCACTATAAACAGTGCAATACGAACACCAATATCTTCTGAAAATTACAAAATATTCAGTAATCTTCAAATCCAATAAAAGCACAGCAAAATTTCACACAGAAACAATGCGTTCAATACGACGTATCAACGACAAAATCAATCCGAGAAACACACTTCTCAATGCAAAGCCTCTCGTATGAATTCAATCGCAGTTGACAGACAACTAACTAACTGGACTGGTGGAGGTCCCTTATATAGGCTTCAGAGATCTTTCCAGATTATTCCAGAGCTTTCAGATGCTAGAAATTACCAGAAAGTGCTTTAACTTTCGATAGAGAACCTAAGCGAGAAAGGATCCCAATGTACAGGTATAAGGGGGGGTGGTTGCCCAAAAAGTCGCCAAATCCGTCGCCAACTTGGCGACATTTGGCGATATATCGCCAAATTCGGCGACAAAAATAAGTCGCCAAAACCATCGCCAACTTGGCGATAAACCCATTCCTTGGCGATTTTCCAATAGAACTCATTATAAAAACCGATGCTGTAAGGTTGTTTTCCTTGCAAACCACCTGAGGCTTTTAGCATTGAGTTACATAATGCTCAATAGGAAATACATTAATAATACTGCAATTTTCACAATAATAAAATAAAATAAATTTAAACAAATGGAATATTTACAGATATATACAAAATTCATAACATTGCCCCCCTCTCAAGGACTGCACGTCCCGGGCAGTTCAACCTTTGATCGGAAAGCAAACCCGTTACCAACAAATGCTATACTATTCAAAACACATTCATAATGCTGAATTATACAAAATATACACTTATTTAAAAATAAAATAAAATTAAAGCATAGACATTATTACATACAAGTATTTAAATAATAATAACAATAATAATGATAATGCTAAGCAAAATAAATAATTACATTAATTTATATACAAGACCATGGTCATACTAATTTACATTATTTACATTACACTATTTACAATAAATGAACTAAGTACTATGGGAACTATGTACTATGGCCATAGTATGGAGCTAGCCTGTCGTAATGAACGACTCTAGACTTCGAATTTGGTGACTTTCGGATCCGAATTACGACATCGTCCAGTCTGTTTAGGACTGTATAAGAACCGTCCCAGTGCGATTGCAGTTTGGGAGAAAGTCCTTTACGTCGAGTCGGATTATAAAACCAAACCTTGTCACCTTCTTTGAATTGATGTCCCGTGGCTTTCGTGTCGTACCTGGTCTTCATCTTCTCCGTCTGTATATTGATCCGCTCTCGAGCCAAGTTGTGGACGTCTTCAAATCGTGCCTGGAGATTCTGCACGTATCCCTCTGGCGATGAAGGCGCATCTGGAGGGCGACCAAAAATCAGATCACAAGGTAGACGAAGATCACGACCGAAAAGCATCTGAGACGGGGAATAGCCGGTTGTTTCATGGACGGCGCTGCGATAGGCGAGAAGAAACAAGGGAAGTTTTTGGTCCCAGTCTTGTTGATTTCTTGAGACTAGCAGTGAGAGATTGTTGAGGATGGTACGATTAAATCTCTCAACCATGCCATCCGATTGTGGATGTAAAGGCGTCGTCCTAGTTTTGTCCATTCCGAGAAGTTGACAGAGACCCTCAATCACAGCAGAGATGAAATTTCTCCCCTGGTCAGAATGCATTTGAAGGGGGACTCCATACCTTGATATCCACTGGTGTATCAAGGCATCCGCAACCGTAGAAGCTTCTTGATCAAGGATGGCATAAACTTCAGGCCATTTCGTGAAGTAGTCCATGACAACAAGGAGGTATTTGTTGCCATCAGCACTTCTTGGCAGAGGGCCTTAGGATGTCAAGGGCGATGCGTTCGAAAGGTGCTCCTACATTGTAAAGATGTAGTCTTCCTCGGCTACGTTTCTTTGGTCCTTTTCGAGCTGCACATGCATCGCAAGATTTGCACCATTGTTCGACGTCAGCTCTCGCTTTTCCCCAGAAGAAGCGCTCTCGGACTCTGTGTAATGTTTTCATGACTCCAAAATGGCCACCAGTGGGACTGCCATGTAATTCTTCGAGGACCTCTGGGATTCGAGATCGAGGAAGTACCAACTGCCACCGAGATGTTTTCCCATCTTCCGATTCGAATTTTCGGCACAGGACACCATTCCTGACGTGGAGGGAGTTCCAAAGAGCCCAATATTGCTTCGTCGTAGGACTATAAGTCGAGATGTCTTTCCAACTGGGCTTCATGCTAGAAGATTCTAATAACTCCAAGATTGGTTTGATGTCAGAGTCTGCCATTTGATCTTCTCGAATCTTCTCATCACTCCAGGGATCTGGTAGCGTTGATAGTGAAGTCTTCGTCTGGCGTATGACATGTTCGGGATTATACTTGTTCTCCGCTCTGGAACAATAGCGACAACTTTCGGGACACGGTCTTCTTGATAGGGCATCGGCGTTTCCATGCGATGAGCCTTTACGATGCCTGATGTCAAAGTCGTATTCCTGGAGTCGTTGTATCCATCTGGCTACTTTGCCCTCTGGGTTCTTAAAATTCATCAGCCATGTTAGGGATGCGTGATCAGTACGAAGGAGAAATTTCCTGCCATAGAGATAGTGATGGAAGTGTTCTATGGCTTTTACTATAGCTAATAACTCCTTACGAGTGACGCAATAATTCCGCTCTGGTTTCGATAAACATTTGCTCCAGTATGCTACGACTCGTTCTTGGCCATCTATTTCTTGGGAAAGTACAGCGCCGACACTTTCATGACTGGCATCCGTGTCCACAATGAATTGTTTGTCGGGGTCTGGATAGGTAAGGACTGGAGAGGATGTGAGAGCTTCTTTCAGCCGCTGGAATGAATTGTCGCATTCTTGTGTCCATGGAAACTTCTGTTTGCTTTCAGTGAGCCTATGCAAGGGTCTTGCGATGTTGGAGAACCCCTGTACAAACTTTCTGTAATAAGTGCATAGTCCCAGAAAGCTTCGCAACTGATGGACATTTTCCTGACGTTTCCAGTGCTTTACTGCAGACACTTTTTCAGGATCTGTTCGAACACCTTCAGCTGAGATGATGTGTCCTAAATAGTTTACTTCTCGTTGGAAGAACTTGCATTTCAAAGGGTTCAGCTTTAAATTCGCCGCTCTTAGCTTCGTTAACACTTTTCGAATATTTTCTAGATGTTCTTCAAACGTGCGGCCACCAATGATGACGTCATCTAGGTAGATGAGACAAGCTTCAAAAGTCAGACCTTTTAACACTGTCTCCATGAGGCGCTCGAACGTTGCTGGTGCATTGCAGAGCCCGAACGGCATAACTTTAAATTGCCAAAGTCTTTGTCCAGTAGTAAATGCGGTCTTCCCTTTGTCATCAGGATGGATCTCTACTTGCCAATATCCACTCTTCAAATCCAGTGTGGAAAACCATTTATGTCCTGAAAGAGTATCTAGCGTGTCGTCTATTCTTGGTAGAGGATAGCTGTCCTTCTTCGTGATATCGTTAAGTTTACGATAATCCACACAAAATCTTGTGGAGCCATCTTACTTTCGGACCAACACGATGGGAGAGGCCCACGGACTTGATGACGGTTCGATGATGTCACTATCCTGCATCTGTTGTAAGAGCTTAGACACCTCTTCTTGTTTAGCGAACGGCAAACGTCTGGGATGCTGTTTAATCGGTGGATGGCCGGCAGTATCAATTCTATGCCGTGTCAGTGAAGTGCGACCAATATCACTCTCGTTTTGAGAAAACACATCCTTAAATTCCTGGAACAGTCTTTCTGTGGCATGTCTCTGTTCAGGAGATAAATTTTCATTTCGTCCAATTTCAGGTGTTAAACTTGTAGGCGGCTCCAACAACATCAAGCTCGGGTCTTTGCATACACAGGTGACTGGAGCACAGGTTGCAAGCACTTCACCCTTCTGGATAATTCTAGACTTTTCACTTACGTTTGCAATTCTCACGGGTATCACATCTCTCGACAGATCTACCAGCGCTGATGCTATTAGCACTCCCTTTGGGCTCTTCTCAGGATATCCAGTCAAGCCATACTGGAAAATTCTTTCGTTTCCAGTTACCCCAGGTATCATCATTTCGGTTCGAGGAGGGATGATAACATCTGCCTTGGCTGTGATCCGTTGAATGGACCCGGACTCATTTCCAAGTTTAAAAATATTGACATCTTCTTGAGCAGAGCGTAACTCATTATTCTTAAAATCCAGTGTAAATCCATGCTCTTTTAAAAAGTCCAGTCCGAGTATGAAAGGATCTGAAATATCGGCCACATAGACTGTATGATGGTAAGCGGCGTTCCCAAACTTTATTTCCAGTGACATTCTTCCAAATATGTCGATCTTATCTCCGGTCACAGTTTGAAGGATAACACGTGGCGGGGTCCAGGTGAGTTTTTCTTTCAGCCGCTGAGCTAGATCTTTCCGAATGATGGTCACATTGGCTCCTGTATCGATGATCATATTACAGGGCAAATCATTCACTTTTCCGACTAGAAAAACTCCGTTTTCGCCGCAACTTCTTGCAGAAATTTCACATACTTGAAAATGAGGCTTCTTAAGATCTGGCAACCTCCACCCCGTGAGATGACCATTAATCAGTTTTCCTGCTCCTCCGTTCGCGCGTGAGCTATTACCTTCAGTGCTGGGTCGTCTTGGGCAGTCGATTTGGATATGGCCTTCTCCACCGCATTTCCAGCACTTGATCTTCCTGTAAGGCTTGTTGGCCATTAAGGAGTTCATCTGTCTCATTATGTCCTTCATCTGCTGCTGTAAGCGCTCCACAGCTCTATCCGACGTCTCAGGCAGGCTGGCTGCTCGCACAAAGTGTCGATCTTTCCTAGTAGCTTGCTGGGCTGCCTCGAATTTCAGAGCGTAAACCAAAGCCCCTTTTAGATCATTGAGATCTGCAATCCGGAGTGCTGTCTGGATCTCAGGGTCACGCACACCATCGATAAAATGTTGCAGAGCTAAACTTTCTCTAATTTCAGTCGGACAGCCAGGATAAGCAAGGTGGGAAAGTCTCTCGACATCCGTAGCAAGCTCTTGCAGGGATTCAGTGGATTTCTGCTGTCGAGATTTGAGCTGGAGTCTGCTGTATTCTTTCATGCATTTCTCGCCAAAGCGTAATTCTAAGGCACTGACGAGCGTTTCAAAATCCAGCGGTTCATTTGCAGGCAAAGTCTGTAGGACGTCGGCAGCATCAGCTCGTAGAGAAGCAGCTAACTGGCCAGCCTTTGTCTGGGAATCCCATCCATTGGCGTCCGCTACGATCCCAAATTGTGTCTTAAAAACTGGCCATGAGGATTTTCCGTCATAGGTCGAGAGCTTAATAAAGGCCCGAGGAAGCATATCTGGATACTTGATTTCTTCGGAATAGTTTCCGGCAGTTATCTTCTGTTTCTTGACCTTTTCCAAATCTTTTTTTACATTCTCTATGCTTTCTTCAACGGTCTTGGCGATCTTTTGAACTTTTTCTTCTACTCTTTCTTCTACGGTTTTGGCTGTCATTTGAGCATTTTCTTCCATTTCTTGAAATCTTCCTTCAAATTTGTTTTCCACGGAGTCAATTCTGTCATTCAAAGATGTTATTTTATCCTCTATTAAGTCTTTCAACTGACCAAGGTTGGTTGACATATCCTTCTTCATTTCATCTTTTAAATCGCCAAGGTTGGCAGTCATTTTCTCATCCATCACTGACATATCCTTCTTCACTTCATCTTTCAACTCGCCAAGGTTGGCAGTCATTTTCTCATCCATCGCTGACATATCCTTCTTCATTTCAGCCTGATTCGCAGTCATTTTCTCATCCATCTCTCCTAATTTCTCCAATAATTTAGTCAGTTGCGCCTCCATTGCTCTGGTAATCGGCATTCAACCCCACTCCTGACACCAAATGTTGTGAGCTCGGGGTTCGAAAGGACTGATGCCAATATATAAGAACAATAAAAAAGCTTTATTCACTATAAACAGTGCAATACGAACACCAATATCTTCTGAAAATTACAAGATATTCAGTAATCTTCAAATCCAATAAAAGCACAGCAAAATTTCACACAGAAACAATGCGTTCAATACGACGTATCAACGACAAAATCAATCCGAGAAACACAGTTCTCAATGCAAAGCCTCTCGTATGAATTCAATCGCAGTTGACAGACAACTAACTAACTGGACTGGTGGAGGTCCCTTATATAGGCTTCAGAGATCTTTCCAGATTATTCCAGAGCTTTCAGATGCTAGAAATTACCAGAAAGTGCTTTAACTTTCGATAGAGAACCTAAGCGAGAAAGGATCCCAATGTACAGGTATAAGGGGGGGTGGTTGCCCAAATAGTCGCCAAATCCGTCGCCAACTTGGCGACATTTGGCGATATATCGCCAAATTTGGCGACAAAAATAAGTCGCCAAAACCATCGCCAACTTGGCGATAAACCCATTCCTTGGCGATTTTCCAATAGAACTCATTATAAAAACCGATGCTGTAAGGTTGTTTTCCTTGCAAACCACCTGAGGCTTTTAGCATTGAGTTACATAATGCTCAATAGGAAATACATTAATAATACTGCAATTTTCACAATAATAAAATAAAATAAATTTAAACAAATGGAATATTTACAGATATATACAAAATTCATAACAATATGAATCTCAGTGCAAAGCGATTTTTCAAAGAAATTGAAAGCAGTAACAGTGTGTAAAAAAATATTTAATGGAATTAAAAGTACGTATCTTCATTACTGGAATTAAGATCAAGTAGAGCTAATTAAAATTAAACTAGTCGGATGTGTCAATCCCAAAACTTTCTTCTATCTCACACATGTTTCGCATACACTAAAAAGAATCAGCACCAATTTATATCAAGGTCTAACTGAAACTGAAGTTTTATTAAATTCTGTGCATTATTTCTAGAGATATGACTATCGCTAAAATCGTGCAAATCCTGCAAAATGCTGCATAGCAGCACCACCTGCTGGGCGATTTTTACCAAAAACTAATCAGCACCAATTTATATCAGGGACTAACTGAATAAAAAGTTTTAGTAAATTCCGAGCATTAGTCCTTGAGATAGAGCGCCCACAAAATTTTTGTCACATACAGACAGAGTCACAGACAGACATTTTCTAAAAATAGTCAAATCGTGTTCAGGACCTTCTAAAACGTATAAATCCGTCGAAAACCGGAAGTCGAAAATTTTCATGAATCCAACACTTTCTTCTTGTAAAGATAGCAGAAAGTAAAAATGCTGTGAAACTATTCGCAGTGTATATTATATAAAAAATTAAACTCAATTAACTATAGTGATTAAAATACAAGAAAACTTTTTCATTGAAGGATTCAAAAGTGCAGCCGGTTATAAATAAATAAGACATGATACATTTTACACATTTTACGCAATTGAAAAATCTACAAAGAATTTATAATATAGGTTATACTTTACAGTTTCATTCAAAATAAATGTCCGTTTCCTTCGGGAATGAAAAAAAAAATGTTGGAGGATTCAAGAGTGCAGCTGATTATAAATAAGGCGTGATACAGTTTACACATTTTGCGCAATTGAAAAATCTACAAAGAATTTATAATACAGGTTTTACTTTACAGTTTCATTCAGACAGTTTTTGTATAGGAAACCAGGTTCTAATCCATTTATTCAAATACCAGAGTATTTCACTTCAAGCCGAACTTGAATTTTTTTCCCCAACTTTAATTATAGTAAAGATATTGTTACGATATTTTTATCAGACTTACACTGCTTTATCTGAAATATGATATTACGAAAAGTGGTAGAAACGAAATTTGTATTAATTTATTTTAATTCACAGAGAAAGCCAATGTTAAAAGCGTTATTTACAGGTATTAAAATTATAATTTTATTTAATAATTCGAAACCGATTTTTTTCCATTCTCTTTTTACTGTGAAGTTTATTTGTGAGAAAGTAATGTTCATAAAAATAGGAATAAAGTTAAAAGTTAGAGAAAAAATTAAAATTGAGGCAGCATTTGTATTAAATAAGAGATAAAACTATTTTAATATTTAACCTTTTAATATTTTAACCCTGGAACATTGGAGTATTCAGCCGACCAAATATTCGGTATTCGGCTTACTTGTGTGTGTCAAATTTACATTGGGCGCAATTTACATTGTTTAGACGTTAAATTCTCTTTCACACAAAAATGTACATTAATTTCTTTCAATTAAAAATTGTATACATCTAATGCAATGTCAACTAAAGGTAACAAGGAATGAAAACTATTTTTTTAAAGGGAAAGTTATACAACGAATGTATTTGAAGGGAAAAATCAAAGAAACAAAAATCGCCTGCTTCACTTTATTTTTAGAAAGTAAAACTTTCGCTAACAGAAAGTTACCCATTTTGAAGATATCCCTTCCCAAACATAGTGATACTCACGGTAGCTAGAATTCTAGTTACCGTAGTGATACTGAAAATCAGACATAGAGGGTGGGTCAGGGGTCAACCAACAGTTCGCTTTCCCAAATTCAATAAATGCTTCCTACAAAGCAGACAAATTTCCTTTTACAGAGAGAAAAGCAAATGACCACAAATGTAACCCCCCCCCCCCCTCCTCCCGTTCCCTTCCCTTTCAAAGGCAAGCGTAGAGAAAAAGGTGATATCGGAAATCTCATCTCAACCCGCCTGCTGATTTGCCTCAACGGAAGTGTTTTAGGGTTGCTGAAAATTTGGAAAAATTTGTGTTTCTGACATGGCAGCTGGGAATGAAATTACTGCAGCAAAAGCAAAAATGCTTGTTGAACGATATTTTTTATATAATATCGTGTAAAAAATACCCCTTATTAAATTTATAACAAGATAATGACAACAATTAACAAGAAAATATATAAAAACTGCCTGAAACAATCGTTTTGTTACCTATGCCGAAAATCTGCAGCACCCGTAGTGCCCTCTGGTGAAATCTATTGGAAACAAATTAAAAATTTTAAAATTTAAATTTAAAAAAGGGTAATTACATCTCACTTATGAAATTTGTGTCGTTTCAAAGAAATAAGTCATATTTATCACCAAATTTTTTTTTAAATAAATCGGTTCAATAGTAAATGCACAGTTCTGATGTTAAAAATATAGCATTAGCAGTATAAGGGAAAATATAAGTGATGATTACCCTTAATTTAGAATTTTATAGCCATAAAGATTTATATATATATTTTTAATTCAACGATAACTTAGTACCATACTGGTGTGGTGCTCACTCGTTGCTTGAATGTAAACTTAAATTATGTATGACTAGTATTTACGCATATTTTTATAATTATAAATGTTTGTTTAATTTTACCGAGTTGAGTTTAATATTTTTATTGTTTTGTCGTCGTGTTTTTATTCGAGCAATACCAAATGCAAACTTTCAGGTTCAATTCTATATGTGGTTTACGAGTGTAGTTATCAAAGTGTAGTTTTTTTTTTCTTTTTTCAAAAGAGCTAAACAAACAATATCCTTCAATTTAATGAGAAAAACCTGTTTCAAAAGTATTTCAACGGAAGATAAAATGAAATTTGAACTGCTAAATATTTTTGCGATTGTTTGAAAAAAACGTGTTGATAAGAAATGAGAAATTTCTGTAGGCATCTGAAAATAGTTTCTCATCTCCAGATTGACCTATAGCCTCAAAAACTAACAATAAAAATAACTTTTTTTTTTTTTCTGTGTAAAAGAATTTATATCGACTTATAATTTTATCTATTGTATTTTTGGTAATTTTTACTATCAGTAATAATATTTATTATCTCAATTTTATTCAAAAATTGTATCGCACATTGATTTTTCATTATAATATATATTATTTAAAAAAGTATTTTTCAAAACATAAATTATTGTAGTTGTTTTTGGTATTATGGAAACTAGGACAATATCCTCGTGATGTCGCAGTAGGTAAAATGGCTGCGTTAGAGCTACTATAATATATATATATAGTAGCCTTATAGGCTGCGTGATCGTTTGTTTACGCTTTCAGTGGCGTAGCAAGGGAGGGGGTCCAAATGCTCTGGATACCAGTAATACTGGATACCAGTTCGTAAAGTTTTCTGTGGTTTGATGATCGCAGAAAGTTCTCCGATTAGATAAAACAAAGAAAACTTAGTGGTTTGCAGAGCATCTGGATCCCCACCCTGGCTACGCCACTGTACGCTTTACATTCATAGATTCACGTAGTTTTTTTTTTTTTTCACTTTACGTCACGTTATTTTATTGTCACACTTATGAGCCCCGAAATCAAATTAATGAAAACAAAAGCATATTCTTTCATTATTTAATCATTAAATAATGAAAAATTTGATAAAAGCATTATTTACAAAATTTAAATGAAAATTTTTCTAAATATGAAAAATTAACATTGAAATCGGGAAATAAAAACATATTTAAGTAAAATAAATTTCATTTACATAACTTATAAACAAACTTCAATTTAAACACTTGAAATTTCATTCATTTTTATAGACATTGGCTATAAGCTAATTTATTTTAACGTTATATATTTCTAATAAATTCGATAACACAAAATTAATCTGAAATTTAATGAATATTCCTTATATTATTCAGATCTATTGCATACATTTCTGTCGTTTCAGTAGCAGAATAAAAAATACGTGAATTCTTCACTTTCAAATGGAGCGAATTTTTAATGTTTTCCCAAAGAGCTGGTTTTTTATAGTCTCGAACTGAAAGGAATAATACTGTCTCCACTCTTTAAAAATTCCAAATCCCGTAAGATTGTTTAAATTACCACGGCCAAACTCGATCTTTCTCCCTCCCCTCATACGGCCTTCACAATCACCCCTTAGTTTCGGAATCGTTAAAGGGCTACTTTCGCCTGTAGGTGGCGCACTATACTTACCATAAATAATGCTTACTAAAGGTTACTTCTATACATAAAAATACAAAAACCTTTGCAATATATTCATTATAAAAGGTCTGTATAACATATGCATCTTTTGTTTCAGCGTTTTCTTTACTACAAACAGGAAAAACTAAAAGATTTAGAGATAAAATAAATAAATACAATGCTTTTAGCAATTAAAAATAGTTTAAATAACACGCTACTATAAAGTGCAAATGCAAACATTATAAGTAAATTTTATATATTTATATACATTTAAATTCTTGATTACTTGAAACATTGATAATTCTAAGCGTAAAATACACAGTAAAAAATTTAAAAAATAATTACTAGTTTCATAATAGTAGAAAGAAAATTAAGCAAGTTCGCCAATATCCGGCAATGAACTCATATCGTTTTTTTTTCTCAAAACATGGATTATTTTTACACTATTCTTAATTATTTAAAATATGTATATATATATGTATATTAAAAACAATTTTCAATAAATTTAATCATTATAGGTACTGATCTGAAATATATAAGCATTATATATAACATATCTATCTTTTGCTTCGGCGTTTTCTTTGCTACAAACAGGAAAAACTAAAAGATTTAGAGATAAAATAAATAAATACAATGCTTTAAGCAATTAAAAATAGTTTAAATAACAGCCTACTATAAAATGTAAAACAAACATTATAAATAATTTTTTATATTTATATACATTTCAATTCTGGATTACTTGAAACATTGATAATTCTGAGCGTAAAATACACTGTAAAAATTTTAAAAAGATTTACTAGTTTCACAATAGTAAGAAAATTAAGCAACTTCGCCAATATCCGGCAATGAACTCATACCGAATTTTTTTTTTCTTCTCAAAACATGGATTATTTTTACACAATTTTTAATTATTTAAAATATAGGTATATATGTGTACATTCAAAACAATTTTCAATAAATTTAACCATTATAGGTGCTGATCAGAAATATATAAGCATATAGAAATATGATAGAATCACATATCAAATTAAATATTATATTCTAATTCTGGAAAGTCATAGTATAAAAGTATGTATATGATAAAAATAAAAATATACTTTCATGTTTCATAATATCAACAGAATAAGACAACCTATTTTCCAATATCCGGTAATCACCTCATATCGCTTTTTTTTTCTCACAACATGGATTATTTAACAAATTCATAATAATTTTTACAGATTTTATTATTTTAGAGAATGAACAAGTTTTTTTGCTGCAGCATTATGTGCTCCATTTATGAGAGAATAGTTTTTTTGGAAATTTTAGAATATTGTGTGGTTACAGAAATTACAGAATATTTTTTCAGATTTTTAAAATATTAATTCATAAATCTATCCATCCTACTTGTATATATATATGTGTATCTATAGGTATATGCAGATTCTATTTCTTGATTAGACTTTAAACATTGATAATTTTTACAGTGAAATACACATTAAATATTGTAAAATTAAAATTAAGTATACTTTAAAAATTTTCTTGATAAAGAGTTCTTATATGCAGATAAATTGGCTTCATTTGTAAAATTCCTTACCATATTTTTTTTTAAATGATGGGCAAGAATTTTGCACATATTAATGAGCATATATTTATTTTATGCTCATTTAAGTCACATTCCCATAAAGGGTTTTTTATTAGTCTCGGATATATCAATTCACAAATAGTTTTGACGAACGAAACGCGAAGAAAAGGAAATTCTCCATTAGTCATGGTAAGTAATAGCGCCATCTACGTTCCTCCAGGGAGAAACTCTTATTATTCCTCTTGAACAAAGGGAAAATTACTTTTTGTTACGGCCGTATAAGGGGAAGGAGAAAGATCGAGTTTGGCCGTGAAATTACCAACGAACATAGGCAAAGAAAAGGCAATTATTAAGGCGGAGTCACCGAGCTTCATAATAGAATATTATTGAGGAGCTTAGTGGGCGGAGTCACCGAGCTTCATAATTGCTCAGCCAAGCTTTAAAGACTGGTCACGTGAGTAACAGGTCCAAATATGACCAGTCTATTCTTCATAATAGGGATCGGGGTAATGAAAGGGAGTCTCCCCTAGTTTTGCTTTCGTGGGGGGAATGAGTTGCTTTCCGATAGTTTCATGTTTACTTGTTACAAGATTATAAAAATGATTTTTGTTCTTATGTAATAAAGCACATAAAAATTGTAGTTTTCACTTTGATGAAGGGGATATGATGTGATGATAATTTAGATTATTTAATTATCGGATATAAAAATGTTAAGTAAATAAATACTATTTTTTATTGTATTTTTACACAGGACATTGCAATTTATTGTTTTCTTAAATAAATTACGATTTTAAAAATCGGTTCCTTATATTTATAGGGCACACTTATGTAATTGTAGGAGAAGTGTGGTTTTAAAATGTTCTTTTACTATTATGATTATTAATACATATATTTTTAATTTTACCGCAAGAATTCCATTTTTTTTTTCTTCATTACTCATGTTTATTTTCGTACATGAAACCATTTAATTATATGGCGAAAATGTATGACAAAATACTCAATTAATAAGAAAAGAAAATAGTTCAAAGAGTACAGAGTCATACTAAAGGATGAAAAATATTTTTTACACTCAAATATTTTTAAAAATGTGCTCGAATTCAAATTAAGTTTTCGGATACCTTTTTCTAAATCTTTTTAATTCATAAATGCGCGAAAGTTTCAGACTTTCTTATTCAGATATCAGGAAATCGAACAGCGTTTTTCGTTTTATTATAAAAGTAACTAATCTTACTGAAAATGTCGTTGAAGGTCGCCCTTTGAACCTATTTTTCGCATAAGTTCACGAAAAAATTGTAATTGTAACTCACAATGTGCCGAATTTATAGGAAAATTAAAGACGCTGTTCGATTTTTAAGTATTTGAATGTTAATTCTTGAAAAATTTCAGGCAAATAGGAATAAAAATGAAATTATTGTCAAAATGAGATGAAAGAACATAAAAAATATATGCTAAAGCTGGTAAAAATAAAATTATTTTAAAGTGAAGGTCTCAGAAAAAAATAAAGCAATAAAAATGCTTGTATTTCATAATATCATCACAGACCTTCTTAAAAAAAAAAAAAAAAAAAAAAAAAAAAAAAGTATTTATTCATTTTCGATGTCATTATCAGAATCATCCGGAAAAAAATCATCATCATCATCGTCGAACGAAATAATTAATGGATCACACATTTCTTCTATTATGCCGTCTTTCTTCCAATACTCATTTTCCAGGTGTTCTATGTTCGTGCAGTAGTTTTTCCATTTCTCAGCATTAACATTTTCTAGTACAAGGTTGGTCAATTTAAAAAGTTGATCCATATTTAAATCCGCCGTTATATTTCTTTTTCGAATGAATTCCTTCATATCCGCCCATACATACTCTATTGCATTTATGCCGCAATGGTATGGAGGCAATATTAAGGCATAATGCCCATGTTCGGCTAACATGGTGTCAAATTTGTATATTTTAGTAGAGGGCGAATTCGTCTTAACAAGGTCCATCAATTCAACTTTTCGCATGTTTGAAGAATATGACACTTTGTTCAGTGCCAACCAATCAATAATTTCTCTTTTGTTTTTTTGAAGAATTCGGAGGTTTATTCAATTGAATAGAGTGATATGGCGCATTGTCTATTACAACAACAGAATTTTTAGGTAAGTTTGGAATAAATTTTTCATTTGCCCATTTTTCAAAAATTTGTGAATTCATCTGCCCGTGATAATCACCGGTCGTCGTGTTGGCTTTATAGATCAACGATGAATTTGGAATAAATCCCATTTCCCCCCCTGCACATAAAGCAATAATGCGTCTCGATGCCGCCCCCGTCTTCACAACACCGAACACCTCTTCCGATTGCCAGCATTTCCCGACAGTTAAATTGCTGTCAATCCATGTTTCATCAACAAAAACTATCGGTCTTCTATCTTTTCGGAACTGGTGAATAGTCCGTAAATATTTCGTGCGAGATAAAACAATATCACTTCGTTCCAAGAGTAGTTTCCTCTTATTCTGACATTTTTTCCAGCGGAATCCCATTTCAAGAAGAATTTTGCGCAGTGTCTCTTTTCCTTTCGAAAATTGTATGTTTTCTTTCAACTTGGCTAGAAATTTCGGAACAGTAGGCACTCTTTCATCTTTAGTGTAGAAGTCCTGGATAGTTCTTCGAATAACATCCAAGTTAAAATTATCCAAGTTCACATTCTCTATGGTTGTTTTCGCCTTTTTCATTTTAGGAGAAGCGAAATTATTTACATTGTTATTAGCTTCTTTCCGAATTCTTCTTATAGCGCTATCCGAAACACCGGCAATTGCACTAGCTCTTTTTGTTGCATGTGCTAATGGAATAGTTAGGCAGCCTTTATCTGCTTCATTATCACAATATTTTACAACATTGTTTAACATATTTTTCACTTCACTGTGAAAATGTTTTCCTTGAGAGCTTTTAGATTCTTTTAAATCCATTTTATACAAGTAGAAACAAATACAAAATGAATAGCAAACAAAATAAGGAGAGAGAAAACAAACGCTAATAGTACAAGAACAGCAAGTGAAGAAATGACAAGCGGTCAAGCAAAATAAGGGAAATCTGTATTTTGTCTCCTCCTAATATAATGCTTCCTTCCCTTCGGATGGGTCTACTTTTTTGGCAGCATGCCAAGGTCCGTCTTTTTAGAGTGGTTCCACAGTAGAATATTATTGAGGATCTCAGTGGGAGGAGTATCTTCAAGCTTCAAAGGCGGTATTGTGTAGTAGCTCCGCCATTAAAAAATTCGTCGTTTTTCTTCTTTTTTATGCATTCTTACTGATATATATGTATATTTTGTAGTATATATTTATGTAGTTACCGATTGTACAATTTTGTGATACATAGGCGCAGACGTTGAATGTTTGTCTAAAAATGATAGTTGCTTTCTGAACATATATATATATATATATATATATACTAGCTGTTACCCGTGACTTCGTTCACGCAACATTAAAATAATAATAAATACATTAATTAAGCAAAATATTTCACTCCCGATAATTAAAAACGTTAATAATTAACTAACTCTTTATCACATTTCATAGGAGTTACTTACAGTATTTTTTGTTATAGGGACCTTGACATAACTCAGTCTTAAAAAAGTGAAATTTTGTGCCAAATAATCGCGAAAATGAAATTGCAACCAATGCAAAAAGGAGGGCCAAATAAAATCGTGGAAATAGACGAATTGGGTAAAAACAAATGTGAATTTTACCTGATAAACAATTTTACTTCTAACGCCTTTGTGAAACGTTTTAACTGCCATTCTTCAAAAAAACATTAATTGGAAATAGTATATGCTTTTTCTTTAAATTCAATTCTGCCTCCTTGGTTTAATGTATAGCTGAAACAAATCTTGTTTTCTAAATGACAGTATGTTGACAGGCAATTTTTGTTCTCCCGAATAAATTGATTCATGAAGTTTGAATATGCGAAAATATGTTTTTATTTTTCGGATAATTTACTGAAATTAAGATTTTGTTTACACCATCTATTCAAAGTGAAAATAAATTCTGTTTTTCAGTTTTAATGAGAAAATGGTGTAAAAAATATACTGATCAGTTTTATTTCTCCTTTTTCATACACAAATATGGAGTATGTTGCTTTCCGTTTTTAGAAAAACTTCATTAAAATTTACCAAAAAAAAATCTTGGTATCTAATTTTTTTTTTTATTATTATTCTGAGAGTTAAGTATTCGGATCAATGATAACCGGTATTAAGTAAATCGCGTTGCGTTCGATAGTCTAGGAGTAGTCTCGAAATACAAACACACGGTCAGATTTTAATATAATAGATTCGTGCTCATTTTCCTTTTCTTAAAATTATGATGTGATTTTTAGCAGAAAACTCTCATCTGTATATAATGGATACTCATGCTTAATAACCAGTATAGATAAAAAAAGAAAACATTTAAATTTTTCGTTATAAATATGGCGTGAAACTCATCTACTTTATATGCTTACTGATCGTTGTATTACTAATGTAAAGAATTGATTCACATTCATTTTAAAACATATCGGAAAATTCCCGTTTTATTTCAAATATATATTTCCCCAGAGAAATCCCTTTTAAATGACATAATACTTGTTAATTTTCTTTTCCAGGCAATTAATTTCAATACTGGCATAGGGGAAATTATGTTATTTTAACGAAATAATATTAAATCTTTAGGTTTTATCAACAAAAATGGAACTATTAACATTCGTCATTTTTTTTTTAGGTAATCGAGTGATTTCTTTTAGTTTTAAGAATGAAAATATCTATTTCTCGCTATCCATGACATCATTTTCGACATAGATAATATTGCGGAGCATATTATTGATATTTGCTAGCCATTTTCTTTTGAAATTTCTTTTTACTTTTTTAAAATTTAAATAAAAAATACAGTATAGTTATATTAGGCATGCGCAGACGGTAAAACGCCATACAAAAGAAAAAATAAAGAAAAAAAGTGAAGAAAAAAAACATACGATAATTTTATTTCACCAATCAAAGCATATCCGCTTTATTTTCCACGTATGACGTCATATTAGCCTGTTTCCTATGGTTACGCATATTGAAACCTTGTATTATTATCAAAAACTAAAAAAAGTACGTTTTATTTCAAATTTTTAAATTTTTAATTTTTTAATTTTTTGATTTCATTTTCATTTTTCACGTGAAAAATTTTCAATTGAATCTAAATTGTAGAGTAAAAATTATTATTCCGAGTTTTTAATTAGTTTTGGCAACGATAAAGTATTAGCAACGGTAAAGTAAATTTAACCATTTTAAAATATTATACGAAAAAATGTTCATTTATTCTCTATGAAAATAACGAAATTTGGAATTATTAAGAAAAATATTTGAATAAAATTAACAAAAACCAGCCTATGTTCATCTGAGAGTTATAATCCACCTATATGCAAAAACACAGGATCCTTAAATGCTCCATTTTGACGCTGGCTTCAGCCTAACATTTGCACACAATCAGATTTATAATATTATTAGGATATATGTAAACTTTTTACGAAGATGATTTAATATTCCACGAGAAAATGGCAGTTTGTTAAAGATGGTGAATGATTGCAGTCGATATCAAGAATCATGGCGAGGAGGTTAGGCAGTGATAAAACACCACAAGAGTTTCTTCAATAATGAGCAGCCAATTTCCAGAATAACTGTTTATTAATGAACAGGAGCGATGCCAGTAACAGTTCCCACAGTATCAGGTATAAACTTATAGCCCTCAGGTTTGGCGATAACTCACTACATCATTTAATAGATCTAAAAGGCTGTTGTGAAATTCTAAGTCGCAGAACACCAGATAACGATTTCGTCAGCACTTCCAAACACGACAAAAATCTGCTCTCCAAAAGCTTGCAAGCCAGTTTTGTTAACGGCACGTAGAGATATTGAAACGACGTAACGTATGCACGAATCAATGAGTGACAGACAAAATTAAGCTAAGCGAATGAGGTGCGATGGAGAAGATTTAACAAGAAATAATCCCCAACACAACGGCGCATTGATTTTGACGTGGAAAATACCTAGCGCGCAAAGCAAAGCATGGAATATATATTTTTTTTTAAATGGCTTTTAAAAACATTCGAAATGACAACAAGTGTCTCTCAGAATTTTATAGATTGGGGAACTGATAAAAGCTACGAATGAACTTAAAGTTTTAGATTAAGATTTGGAATAAGATAATTATTAATATACGTGTTATTACTTTTAAAAGGACATTAAATAGGAATAAATATTATTTAAGAATTAAGGAAATAATGACTATGTCAGAATTTAGATTAATTTAAAGGAATAATGCGAAATAAAATTTCTTTATAACATATATATATATCTTAATTATCATCGTTTTTATGAAAGAAAACTATGAAAAAAAAATGTAAGTATTTTTTAACGATACAACATATTTTGATTTCATGACATTTGTTGCAGCGTTTTTAAGAAAAGTGGCTTTTTCAAAATTCAAATAATACATATATTTAAAATGTATTAATATTTACAAGTGGAAATTTATTGTTTGCTAATATGTTTCAACTGATAAATATTTTGTAAATGCTTGAACAAACATATTGATAAGAAGTGAGATTTTTCTGTAAGCATCTGAAAACTGACTGCATCTGACTGTAAGCATCTGACTCTCATCTTCAAATTGACCTGTAGCCTCAGAAAACGTTGTAACAATTAAAAAAAAAAAAAACGTTTTTTTAAATTTTGGTTGAAAAGAGTTTATATTGTCTTATTACTTTATCTAAAGTATTTTTGGTAATTTTTATTATCTGTAATAATATTTACCATTGGGCCCGTGCGAGGTTTTCCCACTGCAGTGTAATATATTTTAGATGCAGGTACAAATATCTGCAAATAACATTAGTTTAGCCAGAATATCATCTCATTTAACACATCAAAGTTACAGTAAAAATTGATCAAAGATAACAAAAACGATGAGTGGAGAGAAAAAAAAAATCTCTAATATAACAAAGCATACCTACTATTTCAATCTCAATTTTGCTTTTTAATCACAAATATAAAATAAATCAGCGCGGAGACAAGCGCACTTTATCTCTTTTGTACTATTTATTTATATTTATAATCATTGCTGAGCCTGATATAATGCGATATTTTATTTTTGTGGGCAACATTGATTGGAGAAAGCCCTTTCATTTCAACCATGAAAACAATGCTGATTTAATTTTTAATTAACTGCAATTTTTAATAAGAAAAAACACGTTTCAACAAAATGTGAGTGTACTATGTCAGAATCCGGTTCAAAAACCTTTTGAATGATACCTCATTTATTCTTTTGCGTTTTGTAAATGCATAGAAAAGGGGATGTTGACAACAGAAATAATATATATGATTTTCTTAATTATTTTTATTCAAAAATTGCATCCCCAATGTTTATTTTTCATTGTGTTATTATTTAAAACTATTATTACTATTATTTAAAACCATTTTTACTATTATATTTTTTAAAATATTTTTTAGAACGAAAACTATCATCGTTATTTTTGGTATGATGAAATAATTATGGAAACTACTTTATCCCAATAGTAAAAGTCATTACATTAATTTTTTTTTTTTTTTTTTTTTTTGGTTATAAACTTGAAATGTTGTCTCCCTTAAATCTAGTAAATAATAATAATAATGGGAACAATACATACAAATAACAAGTCCAAATTTTTGAACAATATATGTAATTTAAAAAATGACATTCTCTGGGCATATAAACAAGGTGAAAGTTCAATCTTGTATGCACGCAGGGCCTGATTACCGCACAGGCCGACTAGGCTACGGCCTTGGGCCCACTGCAGATAGGGCCCCCAAAATGAGTAAAACGATTTAGAAAAAGTTCTTAAATGTCCTAGAAAAATTTAATTTCTACCTCTGATATCTAAGTCACAGATATCTCTATAAGTGCTTTGCTGGTACTTTTCTGCTATATGAAAACGGCTTAAATTAAGTATGCTGTAGGCAAAATATTTTTATTAGAATTACCTTTTAAGAAATATTTCAGATGACGAGAGACTTAAGGTATTATAGTATCAAACAGTGTGCAAAAAAAATAAGTTAACCAGAGTTTCATGAGCGTTTTTTTTTTTTTTATAAAATGCAGAATTTTTTTTTGAATACCCTAAAAAAAATTCTAGCTATAATGTTAATTTGAGGGGGGCCTTGAAAAGCTGTTAGGCCTTGGGCACCAGGCAACCTTAATCGGGCTCTGTATGCACGAACGCGAGGCCGAATCAGAAGATTGAAAAAGCTCTTTAAGTACTTGTATTTTTTCACATTCACTACATACTACAAAGCTAAGTTCAAATATTATGTTTAAAATCAAAATTTTATCAGCATGAATATATGAGCACATGGCTTTCCTTATATTTTAATTACATTTGAAAAGAAATATTACTCATTTTATTTATAAGGTAAATAAAATAATAATAAAAAATTGAATGGATAAAAGTTAGGTTTTTAAAAATGATTAAAACTAAATTATCACAATTTGAATTTTTCACAGTCTATAAATATATTTACGAAAATAATAATTTTGATTCCATTTAATTTTATATAAATTTATATAACTTAAACTTTTAAATATTACCTCGAATTAAATCCTAAATTTTTCTTATTTGAAAAATGTGCTTAAAGAAGACTAAGATAAATTTTTTTAACCTTAAAAATCATCTTTTTCTTTATTCCATAAGTAAATTGCATCTATTTAGTGCATTAGTATGACTGAACATTATTTTTCCACATTCTGTTATTAAATTTTTATATATTTTTTAAAACTATAAAATGAAGTTCGTTAATTAAAACTAATTAAGGGACTAATTTCACTTACTGAATTAATTAAGTTCGTTAATTAATTCGTTACTATGTTTAAAATCAAAATTTTATCTGCATTGATTAAATTATTTTTTGTAGAATACGGTATTATATATTCCTTATATTTTAATTACATATCATAAGAAATATTAATTTTATTTACAATGTAAGCAAAATTTCAAAATCTACGCTAAGCTCTTAAAAATTGATAAAGCTAAATTAAAATTTTACGAAAGAAATAGTAATAATAATAATTTTCGTTCTATTTATACTGAATGAAAATTTAAAGTTATATAGCTGAAGCTTTTGTATGTTGATCTCGAATTGAATAAATCGTTCTAAATTATCTAAATATTTCTTATTTAAAAACGATGACAAATCAACGAGGAAAAAGTGTTGTTACACTGATAAATAAAGGCACTTTATTTAAAGGTCTGAAGCGGTCACCGTTATGACGTAGCCACAGCAGACGACAAATCACGGTGATTTTTTAAAATTATTATTATTGCATTTATAGAAACCTGAATAGTGTTCTGTAGTAATTTTTAAGTGCAAATCTAAGTCATTTAATTAATGGAAAGACAGAAATTCATTTTCATCTATTGAAAAGAACAGAAGAATTATTTCCTGTTAAGGGCGCTGCAATCGCCACACAGTGGAAGTCTAGAGATCGAAACTGTATCATTCAGAAAACAGTGGCTTTTTTATTTGCAGTCTCTTCGCGGTATGAGAGGTGTGTGGTTTGAATTATAGCTGTGAAGCGTGTTGTTGTGTTATTCAGTTTATTATGGAATTGAGCGTGTTTTACTGTAAAAAATAGCTTTAATTTTTCGTGTGTATTATGATGTTCATGTTCTCAATCGTATGAGCTATTGTTATTGTTTTATTTGGTGTGTGGATGTTATCTGTAATCATATGTGATATTCCTATTCACGACATACATAGTGTATTGTTTAAAAGTAAGTATTGTTTTGAGAATGGTGTAGTAATATGCCCATTTATGTCTGTTTTAGTGTTTCAATTTTCACAGTATAAAGACTAAATTTGCATTAATTGTTAGAGTTGTTTTTAAATATGCTTTCAAAAGTGTTTATGAAAATTACTTTATTATGTGCCATGACAATGTTTCACTATATTTTAGAAAAGGCAAAAATAATCTTAAGACTTTTATATAAATTTCTCATGCAATAAAGGAAATTTTAGAAGAAGTTGAAAAAATATTTTATAAGATAATATCGTTTAATAATTTTACAATATGTTTCCAATCTCATGGTGTAGATTTCATTTTAATGTTTTAAAATTTTTGTTAAAATTTTAAATCAAATTTTTAAAAGTATTTTAATATTTTTGTTTATTTTATAAATAAGAATTTTCATATATATATATATATATATATATATATATATATATATATATATATATATATATATATATATATAGAGGAAACTAATTAAATTATTTATCTAAATTATTTATCTTATTAATCTAAATAAATTATTTATATTGCATTGTTGAAAATATAAATATTGTATTGTGATTGATGTAATAGTCAAAGTATACTTGCATCTTAAGGGGCTAATGTTAAACTTGCATCTTAAGGGGCTAATGTTAAGGGGCCTATGGCCCCGGTTGTTTTAGAATTTCTCGCTTAAATTTGAATATTTTTAAACGATTTTTTTCTGCATAAGATAGTTGAGGTCGATCTCTAATATGGCTATTTTTTACTTTTTTGATTTCAGTTGCAGATTTTTTTTAATAAAGGTACTTTCACTTTCAAAACCGGTTCCTAAAGTAAAAGTACTACCTTTATTAAAAAAAATCTATAACTGAAATTGAAAAAGTAAAAAATAGCCATATTAGGAATCGACCTCAGCTATCTTATGCAAAAAAAAAAAAAAAATCGTTTAAAAATATTCAAATTTAAACGAGAAATTCGAAAACAACCTGGCCATAGGTTTAACATTAGCGAGCGGGTGTTTTAAAGTGAGTGAAGACTCCCCCTTAATAACTAACTATTAAAAAATAAAATAATTTTTTTCTCCATTCTAACCATTTATTGTTTAACATAATTTTGCTTGTTTTGTATGCTTTATAAAATTTAATTGAATAAATAAACAAACAAAAGTTTTTATTTTAGAATTTTTTTTAAAATGTATATACATTTTACAAACAGTTTTAAATATTATCAAAATACGTTTCACATTTTATTCATAAGATTTCTTCTTAAAAAAAAAAAAAAAAAAAAATCCTATTTTTTTCAAAAATTTTCTTATATGTGTAAAATATTTACACATATAAGGCTTTTTTAATTAATTATGTTTAAAAAAAAAATCCTATTTTTTAGATCATTAAATTTTTTAAAAAAAAATTTTCTTATATGTGTAAATATTTTACACATATAAGGCGTTTGCGTTTTTTAATTTTTTAAAAAATAAACACCTTTTTAAATCTTAAGTTATTTATTTCATTGTTTAAAATTTTACACATTTTTTTTTTCTACTTTATGGTGTTATTAATCTCATGTTTAACTATTCACTTGCCTTGTATAATGTTTGATTTCTCAAATCTATATTTGCATCATACTAATTATTAAAAAATTCTTCAGCATTCTAATCATGTATCACATTTTCATAATTTGACTTTTATTGTGTTTTTTCTTAAGAGTAAATAAAGAAACAAAATAATTTTTTTAGAAGTTTCATCAAAATTTGTACACTTAATTGCAATTTTGTTGGTGTTTCTAAGCAGTTTAAATATTACCCCAATGTATTTCAGATTTTATTAACTAGATTTCATTGTAATATTTTTAAACTTTTTTAGATTATTTAAATTTAAAAAAAATTAAAGCAAGTTTAGAGTGTAAAATATTGTTGTGTGAATTTTTTACACACATGAAAATATTTTACAAACTAGGATTTTCATAAATGTATTAACTGTTCCCATTCAGGGGTCGATGCAGGTTCTTTTTATCTTGGGGCCCATTTTGTGAAAAGTAAAGGTTATTTTGTGAAATTTATTATATTTTTTTGAAAAATAACATTTTGTAACGAAAGTTGAAATCCAGCTAATCAAATTCAAACCAAGCACTTATAAACAAAAACTTTTTTAAATCCTTTTGCTGAAGTTTTCCTCTCTTTTGAACTTGTTTGTTTACAAATTACACATTTTAAAACATCACAAAATAATAAATAGTAAGTTTTTATGGAATAGAATTTTGTGGAAGGACTAATTTTATAAAAGGAATTTTGTGAAAGGACTAATTTTATGAAAGGAATTTTGTGAAAGGACCAATTTTTTAAAAGGAATTTTGTGAAAGGGCCCATTTTATCAAATTGATTTTTGTGAAGGGATCTATTTTTTGAAAATGATTTTTGTGAAGGGGCACATTTTATTAAATTGATTTTTGTGAAGGGTCCCCAAATAGGCCCCAAATTTTGTCTGGTTCGAACCCTACCATTATATGTTTTTAAAAATATTTAAAAAGGAGTTGTTTCTGAAATCGTAAACAAGTTAGTAATTCTATTCTTGAAAATTAGATTTTCTTTCTACTTTTTAGAGGTGTTATACAGGCTTACTCAGTTTGTTGTATGTTTTATCTTCTTTGACTATAGTTAGAAGTATTATTTTTAAAATCGCAATGGCTAACTATAAAAGAATAGTATAAATAATTTCTTGATTATTCTAAACATATATCACTTTTATGCAGTGGCGTAGCTACGTTTTCTGGCGCCCGGGGCAAGAAAAAATTCTGCGCACCCCCCCCCCCCCAACCTCCTCTAAATAAAAAAATAATGACATTATTTTTTCTTAAGACGAAAAAATGCCCTTCCGGCTTGTACCATGAGGAAAAGGTAGCTTCCTTCTTACTTGTTTTTAAGATTTCGACTAATTTTACTCAAACACACGAAACTAAAATGCATGCAACCTGATTATAGAAGATTCATAGTTTTCGTCAATATTGAATTTGCATAGGAATTTCAAAAAATTATTTAGCTGTCGCCAAGTTGACTTCATTTATGGTGACCTACATTTATCGCCAAGATGTTTAGCCAAATACCGTCAAGCTTTGCGAGAATTTGACGTTAGCAGATATGACTATGTAGTTTTAAGCATATGAGAGTTGCAACACAAATGATCACAACAATGAAAATCAATTTACAAGAAACTACGTTTGCTAAACTTATGAATTAAACCCGATTAAGGAAAAAAAAAAATCTGCTGCCTTGTTACATTTACAAGGTGCGTACACTCTTTGGGATTTCCAAGGAGTTCTATATGTCCTACGTTAAAAAATAGAAAATGTTTTTCAATTGACTCATTGTTTTATGTTCTTTATTTCCTCTTTTTTTTTAATATTTTGAACAATACATAAGGTGCATTTCATAAAATTTAAAATAGGATTCTCAGCAATATAAATAGTTTATTTTCTAAAAGCAAAAATGTTAAGTAAAAGGTCTTTTTTATTGTATTTTAAAATTTGTCATGACATTTTAACTAATTAACTTTTTGAAAATGTGGTTCTTGCAGTTATAGAGCAGATTTGTAAAGAAAGTATGAAAAAAAAAATGTTGCGTAAAGTTAAAAATTGTAGAAAAAGTGTGGTCTTAAAAATTTTTTTTTTTAATTTAAATTAAATACTTTACAAATTTTATCTGAAGAATTACGATTTTGCTTTCTTCCAAATCATAAAATTTTCATAAAACAATTTAATAATATCAATAAAAACTGCTTCTTAAAAATTTACAACTGTGCACCTTGTTTGCAAATTTTAAATACCGTAAACTCTTTACATTGATTTGAACACTCTATAAGATACATATATTTGCCCATTCAGATAAAATTGTTATTTTCTGCCTATTTTGCTTTCTTTTAATCATGATGATTAATCCTGGTTTGATCTAAAAACTATTTACAAACTTTATGAGCTTGTTGTTTAAAAGTAGCAGCATAACATCCGCTGGGTCTCCGAAAATTGTAATATTGTGGCTTAGTCATAAAATGTATGCAGAGGATCTCTGCAATAGCATATCATACTTATAATAAATCCCGGATACAATGAGCGACGAATTTGATTTCCAGTATAGTAAACCTCCAAAAGTTTGGTACTGCCCGTTTTTCTAGGAGCACCCCCCCCCTCCCCTGCTTCACCGAATTTATTGAAAGCATTCACACACACAGAAAAAAGGTCACCAATTCTTATTTATTGTCAAAATATGTGAGATAATATCTGTTTAAAACGCCTCTCAATTGGACGCCCCCAACCACAGAGTTCAGAGAAAAACTCTGTGGCCCTCAACATGTAATAATTTTGTGCCTCCTTTCAGGCACGTAATCAAGTAAGGTACAAATTCAGTTGAGAAATCCTTAGAAACATTCACAGAAGCTTTTTCTTTCATTATTTTACGTATATAATAAAATATTTTACTAAAGAAAACATTCACACACACACACACAAATATTTATTGTCGAAATATGTGGGATAATTTCGGTTAAAAGCGTCTCTCAATTGTGCGCCCCCAACGTTTAATCATTTTGTGCCTCCTTTCAGGTACGTAATCATGTAAGGTACAAAGTTCGTTGAGCTATTCCTAGAAACCTTATTCGCAGAAGCTTTTTCTTACATTATTTGTACATAATAAAATATTTTACTAAAGAAAATATTCACACGCATACACACAAAAGCAATTTTTATTTATTGTCGAAATATTTGAGATAATTTCTGTTAAATTTTTTTCTCAATCTGGCGCCCTTTGACAGCGGCGCCCGGGGCGGCTGCCCCCCTTGCCCCCCCTTAGCTACGCTACTGCTTTTATGAGTATACTTGCATTGTATATTTTTTACAGTTTAACTACACAAACAAGTTTTTCTTTTAGAAATTTTATCAAAATCTACATAAATTGTAAATTTATTGTTTGTTTTTTTTAAAAAATAGTTTAAGTTTAAATATTATCCCAATATGTTTGAAATTTCATTGGCTCTGTGTTTCTTTTAGAAATTTCATCAAAATCTATACATACATTTTGTACTTTTGTTTATAAACTTAATTTATTTGTAAACAGTTATTACTCCATGTATAATTTTTTTTTGGGTCACTATTTTATTGTAATATTCACAGACTTTTTTTTTTTTAGATCAGTTAAAAGTTTTTCAATTATTTTAAACACTAGTTTTAATTTTAAAATGTTTCTTTTTTTAATATGTAATTTTTTTATACATAAAAATGTTTTTATGTGTGTATTAATCTTTTTTTTTTTTTTTTTACACATATTAAAATGTTTTTTACTGACTAGGCTTTTTAAAAATATATTAAATATGTCTCATCTTTACATTTTAAAAATATTTAAGAAAGAACTGTTTCTTATGTTTTAAATAACGCATAATTATATTTTTGAAATTGTCATTTTTTTTTCTACAATAGGAATTATGCTATGCTTGTTTACTGATTTGTATTATGCTCGATTTTCTTCCACTGTCAGTCAAAACTTGCATCTCAACAATTAACTTTTAAAAAGTACCAATAATTTGTTCACCATTCTAAGCATGTGTCATATTTGTGTAATTTTGCGTATAAAAAGCATAATATATACATTTTTTTAGAAAAAAGGTTATTTCTTCCTAAAATTTAATTCGATAAATGTTGAAGTTATTTCTTTTAAATATTTTTGAATTCCCAATTTTTCTAAAATGTTTGGTTGACCCTAAAATTTCTAAATCCATAAATGCTTTTTTATTTATTTTTAATTTAAAGTACAATCTTTATTGAAGGAATCTTTTTCACATTCAGCAGATTTCCATTGTTTTAAAATTTTTGCATAAATTCCAGCCCCTCTCCCTTCTTTTCTAAAATTTCCATCCCTTCGTTTGTGTCCCCAACAAAGGTAAATAGTGTAAATTGTATTAAATGTGTTTCCTTCTTTAAATAAATATATTTTAGTGGCATGCACAATAGTTAGTTTTATAATATTTTCTTCAAATGTGTAATACATACCAAAAATATGCCATTCCTAATAATTGCCCCTAAAATTTTGTAAAAAAATTCCTGAAGTTCCCCGCTAAAATTTTACAAAGTCTTACTGCATGCCCAGTATTTCATCAAAATTTATAACACATCGCATCATTGCAGTTTTTATTACAATACTTATTTAAACTTTTATAAACTTACTTGTGTAACAAAAAATCGCTTATCATTAAAATAAAAATGTATAATGATAAAAGTGATTACAGTAAACATAAAGGCTTAAAACCTTTTAATATACATATCTATATCTACTAGTTTCATACACACAATCGGTGACATTCTCAAAATCAGTAATGACAAATAAACTTTATTATTAACAAAAAACTTAATTTTAACTTTATTGATAAATTTATTTTTTAATTTTCTAAAAATCTTAAACTCTTACTGATTTTCAGAATGTTACCGTTTGTGTGGACAAAATTAATAGGTCTGTTTATTAAGAGGTTTGGTAGTTTTGGGTTATAGTGGCTCCCACAGTTACGATTATGCTAAGATTGTAGTTACGATTTTGCCAATATCATCCCAAAACTTATTATGCATCATATATACGTATATATATACTCCAAACACGCATATAATTGCCATATGTACGTTATATACAGATTATTTATGTCTTATATACATCATATGTATCTTATACATGTGTCATATATATATATATATATACGTTATATATGAATATGACTATAATTGGCCTATATGCATCACCAGAACCGAACAACTCTATTTGGCGCCTGGTGTGAAACCCCATGTTGTTTTTTCTACCGATAGTATGCATGAGTAAAGTTGATTAGTGTTGGTGCTGATTAAGCTTGTCAGCACCTACTCAAACTGATGGCGCCTGGTGTGGGGTACCACCCGCACCATCCTTGGTGTGGCCCTGTTCATCACGAAATGTTGAATTATTTAATGTTGAAGTTCTTTTAAAATAACTTGTTTGCATTTCAATATTTAATTTTTTTTTTTTTTTTTTTTTTTTCTCATTTGACAGCTGAGATTGATCTTTATGAAAACCCTTTTTTGATTTTGGTGGCAGTTTTTTTTTTTTTTTTTAAATGAAGACACTTTCACTTTCAAAATCGGTTCTAAAAGTAAAAATATCCTGATAAAAAAAATTAAAAAAAAACAAAATTGAAAAAGTAAAAAACAACAATTGTAGAGATCGACATCACCTATCAAAAGAAAACTCGTTTAAAAATAATGAAATGCAAACGAGATATTTTAAAAAGAACTGTCCTATAGGATTAACTTTCGGTATCTTTGCGTGAGTGAAATAGCTATTTATAACTATTAAAAAGTATAATTTTTTTAGAATTCTAAGCATATATTGTATCTTAATTTCATAATTTTGCTCGCATAATAAATGCAATATAATTTTGTACATTGGGCAAACATTATTTGTATTATTTTCTAACATTTATTACAATAATTTATTTTGGAAATTCCTACAAAATCTATAATAAATATAATTCCACTTTTTTTTTTTTTTGCTTTAGTTTATAAATTGTTTTTAAAATTTGTTTTTTGAATATTGTAGATAGCTATTTAAGTAACTAAAAAAGCATAAATTTCTGCCTCATTGTAAGCCTATATCACATTTTTTATACTTTTGTTTGTATAAAAAGCATAGTATAATTTTATATTGATAGTTTTTTTTATTATTTTCTAAATTGGGTACTTTTTATGTCAGCTGGGCGCCATCTATTCTATTGGTAAATCTTCACTGAAAAAACACTACAATCCACAGAAAAACTAGTTTTAGCATGTATTACTTCTGGTGTTCTAAAATCTTGGTTTACAATGAAAACCAATGGAAGCAGTCAGGGGTTTTTCGCGATTTCCTCGAATTTGAGTTTTTGGATAAGGCGAGTTTTGAAACTCATGTCCTCATATATACATATATTACACATATATGTATGTATATATGGGTCATTCCATGGTAACTTACATTACATTTAGAATAATTTTTTTTAGTAATTTTCATAATATAGTACCAAAAAATATTGAAAATGTAATGTTGATATGATTTGTTAATTAAACCTATCCAAATCGAAATTTGGATGAAAATTACCTACCTTTAGTGCTATTTTTTGAACACTGGCCATTCTATTTATTATGGTAACTTACTTTACTTTCTTTTTGTTAGAAACGTAAGTTACCATAGTAAATATAATTTTTAGCGTTCAAGAAATAGTACTAAATTTAAGTCATTTTTATCCAAATTTAGCTTTGTATAGGTTTAATTAACAAATCATATCAACATTACATTTTGAATATTTTTTAGCGTTATATTACTAAAATTACTGAAGTCAATTATTCTAAATGTAACGCAAGTTACCATGGAATGACCCATATACAAATACATATATAAATATACGTATATATTATATGTTTATATTGTATATATATGTACATAATATCATATATCATTGGTGCCCAGCTAACATAAAAGTACCCTAAATTGTAATTTTTTCTATTCTGTTTTAATTGCATTTTTTTTTTAAAAATGAACTGTTTTTAAAATTTGTATTTGACATGTTGCAGGTAGGATTAATTTACAGAGTGCTTTGGATAACTTTACAAACAATGTTTCATTATGGCTTCGAAATTAACTCCTCAACAGAGTCCACAGGCTCCATCTTCTTCATTTTGGCAGGTAATTAGAATTTAAAATCTAAAAAAAGAAACATTCACAGGAATGTATCAAACTTGCATTTTTTTTAAGCAAAGTGTACCTTTATCATTATTATTCCTATTTGTTTTAAAAGTGAAGATTAAATGTTTGTTTTGTATTGTATTATTTTGATTTTGTGTAGCAATATTGCATGGTGCTATATGTGTTTAACTTTTTCAAACGCATAAAATGTTGTTTTTTGTATCGCATAAAATGAAACATAATCTGAAAATTTTGAGTTCCACCTTCCTCCTGAAGGTTAAATATTTTCTTTGTATTTTATCATTTTAATTTTGCAAACATGAATTTTAATGTGCAACAATGTTGCACGGTCCTATATATGTGTAACTTTATATGGTACTTCTGCATTATCTCATCGACCCCTTTTCATAACAAAAAATTATCGCCAAACTATAGGATTTAGTGCCAAAAATGTATGACCGTGGCGTCACAGTCACTTGATGTCAGAGGTGACACGTATCAGTTATGTCATCAAGTGGTTATTAATTCGACATTTACCTGTATTTTTCATTACGTTTTACAGATTTATTAATGAGTTTGTTAATTAGGATAACAATTTATGTCTTTAAACGGCGGTGTCAGGATATTAAAAAGAGAAAAAGCATTGAAAAAAAATGTTGCGATATATAGTTATGTACAATAGATCAGTTTCAACTGACATCAAACATTTATTCACCAGCCAAGAAGGATATAATTAAGAAAAATAATATAATTAAATAAATATCCAAGATTTTTTGTTATATTTTCATTAATATATTGTAAATTTTATTGTGTGGTAAATTGGTGAATGAGGCATTTCCAAATTTCTTGTATTTATTTTTTTGTTTTGGATTCTAATGGCAACATTCTTCCATTTGTTTATTTGGCATTACAGTTTGGCGATATTTTTTTGTTATGAAAAGTGGTCGACGGGTTTATGGAGAAGTACCTTTTTTATTTTGCATACCATAAAATTAAACATAATCTGAATAATTTGAGTTCACCTTCCTCCTGAAGGTTAAATATTTGTTTTATATTGTGTAATTTTAATTTTGTGCACCTGATTTTGTGCAACAATGTTGTATGGTCATTGGTATATGTGTAACTTTTTACTTTGCATAGCATAAAATGAAACATAATGTGAATAATTTGAGTTCCACCTTCCTTCTGCAGGTTAAATATTTGCTGTGTATTGTGTATCATTTTACTTTTGTAAACATGATTTTGTGCAACAATGCTGCATGGTTCTATATGTGTTTAATTTTTTATTTTGCATAGCCTAAAATTAAACATAATGTGAATAATATGAGTCCCCCCCCCCCCCTCCAGTCATAACCAGTTGCCATATTAAGAGGGGGGGGGGGTTGAAATTTTTTTTGCTGGGGTTAATTCTGAACACTTTCATAATGTCTGATAATATAATAATGTACTACTTGAAATGTGTTTATCTAAATTTTTTGGATTTTTAATGTATCTTTGTATCAATATGATAAAGCAAAAACATGTCTATGAGTGATACTGATATCATATTGATGCTAGCCACAACTGACCCATAAATTTTTTGCTTCTACAACAAATTTTTTAACTTCTAAACATCGCATAATTTAATTTTTTTTTTACACCATTTAATGGGAGAAAAAAAATGTTCTTTCAAATGCAATTTGTTTGAAAATTGTATCTCAATTTACAGACTTTTTTATGATTTTTAAAATAATTTAAGTAGGATTTAGAAAAATAAAAAAATAAAAGTCCATCTTTATCATGTGCAGCCTGATTATGAGACTAACTAACCTGTTTGCACTTAAAAATATATAATCATTCGCATCGGCATCGGTTCAGCATCGGCTAATATTCTATAATGAAATTAAAACTTCACCAGTAAATTAAAAATAATATATATATACAGGGTCATTCATAATTCCCTCCGGGGTTTCGAAACGTTATAGTAAAAAAACGAAGACTAATATGAAAAAAAGAAACATATGAAATTATTCCGAAACTATTCAAGTTTTACTTACATACATTACAGGTGTTCTATGTGTGAACCCTTGGTCACACGGCATACATCCATGCGATAGTCCAGTTCCTGCCATACTCTACTCAACATGGTACTGTCTATGTTATTGATAGCACGTGTTATCCAGGTTTTTGTACAACCTATGCCACGGGATTTAGCTCACCCGCGTGAAAGGATAACACGTGCTCTGGCATGCGGCTAATATGAAAGTATTACTTTTAATAAATTTCAAAATTCTATTTGAATATATTATTCATATGTTTCATATAAAAGTTCTTTTTTGTGTTGTAAGTAGGCAATCTAAAAATGTATAAAAAATCTATTGGTTTTAAATTTAAAAAAAAAAAATCATGCATCAAGCATAGATTATGAAACACTTTCCAACACATTCAGAATACTGTAACAAAACTTCACAGTATAATATGGTGAAAGAGGATATCTAAGTAAACAAAGTCAAAGTCAAACTGGGCGGGGAGGCCTACCTTTCGGCTTAAGCTCAACTAGGCCCCGCCCAGAAGGTTTGTTTAGTATGTGGCAAAGCCTTACAAGATAATTGTTAAAGTTGAAAGAAGACAATAAACACAAAACAATACTAATAGCTCACTTATTGAACTATAAACAATTAATAAATACGATAAAGACAAATGAAATAGTCATAGAATAAACACAAATCAAATACATCATGAGATAAGAGAAGTAGTACTGAAACACAAATTCCAAAAATTCAAATTTTGATGATATAAAAACTGAAATTTTTTGAAGGAGTAAATTTTGATAATATACTAATTATACTGAGCAATACTAAATAATACTTTGTGATACAAAGCAATAATTATACTATGTAATACTGAAATACGAATTCTGAAAATACAATTTACCAATTATAATGAACAGTACTAAATAATCTATAATACTATGTGATACAGCAATAATACTACCATGTAATACCACTGTATGATGCTAAAATCTAAGTAAACAATTTGGGAAACACATCACATATTTGAAAACCCAGTTGAAGTAATTAACATTAATAATTGGAAAAACATCTGAATTGTTTAGTGCAGCCATGTATATGATCAGTAGATTTCTATATATACTACAAAGTGTGTTAAAATTTAGTTCAGTTAGGAAATGCATAACACAGTTTAAAAATTCCATTCGGCAATTTCCATCAATGAACGACAATATATTCGATCTTTTGTGCATCCTTGTATAGGATCTATAGAATTTATACACACCAAGTAATATGCAAAAAATTTGTTAAATTTAAAAATGAATGCAACAATTGGAAACACACTTCCAGCAATTATTGTTCATAGTCGGTACTGTAACCGAATTCTTTTGTGTTTCCCTGTAAATGTACGATGAATGCTATGTGCTCCTTACTCTATAGTAAGCGTCTTATGTACCTCAGTGATATATATTAAAATAGACCACAAACAATTTTTTCCCATAGCCCGTAATGTGAAAGAATACTTTTGAGTAGCCTTGTAAATGGTACATACTTTATTTTCAATACTGAACATGCCGTAGTAAACCTCAATAACATATATCAATTGCATGGCAATTAGAGTATATTTATGCAAGTTAGAGCATGGTAAGACAGACGGACAAACCGAATTCATAAACACTTTTGAACTTGGTTGGAAAGTGTTATTTTAAAGTGTGTTTGCAATCTAAAGTTTTGAAAATTTTAAATGTAATAGATAATGTTATAAAACTAGAGAATCTAACCCAAGATACAGAACATAGGTGAAAACCATTTTTTTCTAACTCTAATAATTTTAGATTGCCATTTAGCAACACCAAAAAGCATAATTATATGAAAAACATCAATAATGTATTTAAATAAAGTTTTCAAATTTATTAAAAACCACATGGCAAAAGTTAATAAGCTGAAGAAATTGACAAAGATTTCGCTACTTACTGCAGCCTTTTTGATGCTGGTGATTTCAGCAGTTTGAATGCATTGTTCAATTACTTGTCTGTTAAATTTGTGTTTTACTTATATTATATTATTATTTTTCTTTATTTATTGATGAAGTTTTAATTTTGTTCTGGAATATTAACTAAAAATAAATGCTAAACAGTTAATTTAATTTCTGACAGACATGACTTCAGATAACTTTCTTGTCCAATTTTAAGTATTTTATCTTAATGAGTATGTTATTTAATAGAAAATTTGCAACACTCATCTTTGTATGAATTGTAACCATATTGTAAGAATTTCGTGAAATTACCTTCACTACTGTTAAAGTTATGAACGAAAACGCAACTTCGGATTAGAGCAGGGCATGAAATTTCAATTGAAAAGGTACTAGCCAGACTAAAAGTTTTTCTCACCACTATTTTACATTCATTCAGAGAGTAACGTCGGCCACCACACCCGTCCAGAAAATGAACTAATTATGACAAACTGAATTGAAATTGACCATTGTTAGAAGGAGTTGTCTGTTAAATCCAGAATATTTTACATTCATGAAAAATATGAAAAATTTTTTAAAATGTTAAAAATTCGGGAGAAAGCAAATAATTTTTACAGTGTTTCAAGCCACTGAGCTTGGGTGTCGAAACCTGATTCACTTCGCGCAGGAGGGAAGAGCGATCGGATTCAGTCTTGGAAGCGAAAAAAAACAGCCTTGGCGCTTGCGCAGTGCGAAAGCGGGAGAATGAATGCAGACGGAGGAAGTTCGTTCCTCCGTAGGAGAGAAATGGAAGTGGGTGACGTCGTATTTTTTCTTCTTTTGGAAGATAAATGCCGTCGCTTGATTTTAAAGCACTTCCGAATGTCGCTAGATTGAGGCACAATATTCTGAGCGTATACAGTTTGATTTGAAGCACAACATTTCAAAAGACGAAACTTACTCACCAAACTTAAATATTTGCTCGCCAATGGCGAGCTGGCGAGCAGAAATTTCATGCTCTGGATTAGAGTAAGACGCCCTGTAATTTTGACTATATAAATGGATTTTTGACCCTGGTTTCCTCTACAAAATTTGTTTGTTACAGTGTCCTGTACCAACCTTTTTAAAGTTTGTACCATGAATTCAGGATCACCCAGTATATACTTAATTTTATGTGAACTGTTAAAATCTTATTCAGTTTCGCTAAGATTTTAACATATAAAATTATAAATTAAGCATAGGGCAGAGTTTCCCCAGATAGTTTCAGAAGGGTGCTGCACCCTGCCTGCTCTTTGGTCTACAAAATTGCACCCTTTGTGCCCCTCATAAAAAGAATTAGCACCCTTCATGTCCCTTCAGTAAAATAATTAGCGCCCTTCTTGCCCCTCAATAAAAAAAGTGCCCTTTCTCTTTTTTACACAACAAAATTTCCTTTCATAGTAAAAATTGACTCAATGTTGTCCCGAAAAGAGTGTCCTGACTTTTAAATATCAAAAGTGGCTTTAAAATCCAAAAGAATACCTTTAACTACAATTTAAAAAAGTGCCCTTAAGAAGCTGAAAAGTGCCTTCAAGAATAAAAAAGTGCCCTTAAGAATAAAAAAGTGCCCTTAACCCCTTCGACCCTGACGTACTACTAATAGGACATATCTTTTATTGAGTATTATTTTGTCTTAAACATTATTTTTATTAATTCCAGCACCTAATAGTGATAGTATGAATCTCTAAATTTCCTATTATGACTTCACTTATGTTTAGCATTTAGTAATAATAATAATAATTTTCATAATTATTACCAAGCCGTAGGCATTTCTTTTAATTAAAACATACGTTTCACTCTTTAAATTAAAATTTGGGAATCCTTTTCCAAATTGGTAATTTGTGATAAAAGATAAAAAATATTACTAAATTTTTATGCTTGTTTAATTTAGTTGTAATACGACATTTTCCAAACGTCTTCAAAAATTCTTCCTTAGACTGTTGTTATATGAAAAACACGCAAAATAACTACATTTGTGAGGTTTTGGTAAAGAACGCATTCGTTAACTTTCATTAAACCCTAACTTCTGTGATTCCGATAGCTATTTTTAATTTTGTTAGCATAACAGTAATTTTTTCCCAAAATTGGAAAAAAAATCAGGGCCGAAGGGGTTAATAAAAAAGTGCCCTTAAAAATAAAGTGCCCTTTTCCCACCCTGCCTTTTTTTAAACTTGGGAGAAACTCTGCGTAGGGTGAAACCCCCAGTTATTGACACCTAATCAGTAACTGACACTTGAGCAAAAATCTAACTGAAATAAGCATTTTGTTGTAAAATTCTGCAAAGTAATGTCATCTAGTGGTAAATTATGCACTTATTAGCCACACACAGGGTGGCTTATTCTTTCAATCTCTATCATTTTTCATGTTTATGAAAAGTCACAGCAATCCATCGTTGCCACATATTAATCTCGGAAAATGAAACATTTGAAGTTACTTAAAAAATTAATAACTTGAAAAGTATTTGTCACAAAATTGTTTTACAAACTACGTTAGAATGGTAAAAAATTGTATTTTTCTTGATATAAATTTCAAATCTAATGATTATGTCGTTTTTCAAATATTAGATTTCAAAAATTACAAAACTTCACAATGGAGTACCGTAGCGAAACTTTTACGCGTAAAAAGATAATGATAAAGGCATTGTGGCTCGACGTGTATCGTGTATACTGGCCATAGCATGAGTAACGAATTATAGTAAACTTATTATTCTGTTAAAATATAAAAGTGAATTATGTATATACATTTTTAAAAAATAAAGAAAAACATTTTATCACAAACATCAACAAAAATTTTTCTTATATTTATTCCCTTATTCCAAAGATATCGTTTTATCGTCTGCTGCCATAGCAACATGAATTAAATTTCATTCAAAAAAATTGCTCAGTGGTAGAAAAATATTTTTCTAAATCGAATGGTTATTGAACAACTCAACACTTTAACATGGGAATTTTTATTTGTTATTTAGATATTTTAAAATTGTTTGTTGTCATTGCGTTTTTATTCTGAGTTACAGCTAGTTTATTTATTTTTTAAATAAAAGCCGTGTGTGGCAATCTATATTCGGCCTTATAGCAGAATTTTCCCCTCTTGTTTTTATTTTAGAGTCAATTTATTCCCCACTAGAGGGCCAAGAACATATTCAATGAGGAGAAATCTTTTGAGAATACAAAAAGTGCCATTTTGAAGCAACCATCTTATTTCTAAAATTAAGGAAGTGTTTTTCGAATCTATTTGTAATGCAAACATCCTAAACTAAAAAAAAATCCCTGACGGCTCGGCCTACAGGCACAGGTAGATTTCGAAGACGCAGACCGTGGGGCGCCTGTTTGTCGGGAATCGCGGAAGAAATGACCTTTTTTACGATGATGCGGCAGTTTGAACCGCCTACTTCGAAACCTAACTTGTTTGCAGGCGGATTCGGCAGGGATTTTTTTGTTTTTAATTTTTTTTTTGGTATAACGGTTGGTCCTATAAAAAACTTGTCAATATAAAAGTTTTAGATAATATTAAGAGGATTTATAATAAATTTAAGCGGATTTGAAATCTTGGGAATTGACGAAGTTAAGCATTTTTTCTTCTACCCCCCCCTCCCCCCCTCTTAAGGCAATTTTTAATTATATCAAAAATCTGTCATACATAAATTTTCGGCCCTTCTCCTAAAAGTAATAATAACTTCAAACGGATTCGATACGTATCATAATTAAGAAATTATGGTTTTTTTTCTGTTTTCACAAAAAGGCCCCCCCCATCCCCCCCCCCCCCCTGGTTCGATTTTGCCCATTAACGAACTTGACGGAGATTTTATGCCTCTTGATTTTATGTATCAGTTTCGAACAGATGCGGGAGTTGGAACCGCTTACTTCGAAAAATAACTTGTTTGCAGGCGGAGCCGGCAGGGGTTTTTTTATTTTTAATTTTTTTTTGCTATAACGGTTGGTTCTATAAAAAACTTATCAATATAAAAGTTTTAGATAATATTAAGAGGATTTATAATAAATTTAAGCGGATTTGAAATCTTGGGAATTGATGAAGTTATGAATTTTTTCTTCTAACCCCCCCCCCCTTCCCTTGCTTAAGGCAATTTTTAATTATATCAAAATCTGTCATACATAAATTTTCGGCCCTTCTCCTAGAAGTAATAATAACGTCAAACGGATTCGATACGTATCATAATTAAGAAATGTTTTTTTTTCTGTTTTCACAAAAAGCCCCCCCATCCCCCCCCCCTTGGTTCGATTTTGCCCATTAACGAACTTGACCGAGATTTTATGCCCCTTGATTTTATGTATCAGTTTCGAAAAGATGCGGGAGTTGGAACCACCTACTTCGAAAAATAACTTTTTTGCAGGCGGAGCCGGCAGGGATTTTTTTGTTTTTATTTTTTTTTTGCTATAACGGTTGGTCCTATAAAAAACTTGTCAATATAAAAGTTTTAGATAATATTAAGAGGATTAATAATAAATTTACGCGAATTTGATATCTTGTGAATTGACGAAGCTATGATTTTTTTTCTCTTAAAACCCCCCTTTTTTCCCCCCCTTGGGGCCATTTTTAATTATATCAAAAATCTGTCATACATACATTTTCGACCCTTCTCCTAGAAGTAATAATAACTTCAAACGGATTCGATACGTATCATAATTAAGAAATTATGGGGTTTTTTCTGTTTTCACAAAAAGCCCCCCCACCCTCCCCCCCTTGGTTCGATTTTGCCCATTAACGAACTTGACCGAGATTTTATGCCCCTTGATTTTATGTATCAGTTTGTAAAAGATTAATGCAGAATTTTTCCAGTTATCGTGGTCAGAAAAAAGTGACATATATATATATATATATATATATATATATAAAGTTTTGAACTGGGGGTGGTTTTGGTTTCTGGGAGTCATGATCGGCGTAGATCTGCAAAAATTTTTCAAAATTTCCAACTTAGGTGAGAATGTAATAGGTAGTATTTCTTACGAAATCTACCTAAAAGTTATACTTGTATAAATTAGTTTAAAGATGCATGTGATATATTAGGGCCATGACTTATGGTTTATAGTTATTTAATTTAGCTTAATGGGAGGTGACAGTTATTGGTTCCTAGAATTTCATTTTACCAGTCTCTGACAGAGGTGTTAGTTATTGGTTATATTAAAGAAAGTTGAAATCAACTATTTGAACCGTTTAAAAGTGCATAATAATAAATTAAATTTATCTTGTAGTAAACACCATTAAAATTTAAGTTGTTTTACCAGTGTCTGACACCAGATATCAGTTACTGGTTCATAAATGTCAGTTATTGGATATCTGCATTACTAATAATGCAGTACTAAATATTACTCCTATATATTCTTACTATATACTCTGCATTACTAATAATGCAGTGCAGCTTACTAAATCCCACTTTTTATAATAAATATTATGTATTTTGTTTCTATAATAAAGAATAAAGTTTTTTTTAAAGCATTTTAATCTTTTAAAATAAAGTTTCAGTCACTGGTTCACTTTGTGTCAGTTATTGGTTTTCCAAAATAAGAATGGTGTCAGTTACTAGCGTTTTTGACCCTATTTATAAATAAAATTAATTTTTAATAATAAAATGTATAATTTGCCAACAATTTTTTAATATATCTCTAATATCCTTTCAAAAGCAAAGGTAAGTGTAAAATAGATTTACATTTTAGTAATAGTGTTTTGAGCAAGAAAGAATTTTTAAAGTGTGAGTTACTCGGAGTTTCACCCTAGATTTTAGAAATATTTCGACAATTAAGAAATAAAGAGCAGGGGTCGATGCAGGTTTTTTTTTTTTCTTGGGGCCCATTTTGTGAAAAGTAAAGATTATTTTTGTGAAATTTATTATATTTTTGTGAAAAATAACATTTTGTAACCGAAGTTCAAATCCAGTTACTCAAATTTGAACCAAAAGCATTTATTAACAAAAACTTTTTAAAATCCTTTTGCTGAAGTTTTCCTCTCTGGTGAACTTGTTTGTTTACAAATTACGCATTTTAAAACGTCACAAAATAATAAACAATTAATAAATAGTAAGGTTTTATGGAATAGAATTTTGTGAAGGGCCCTGCTTCATTATAAAGAATTTTGGGAAGGGGTCCATTTTATCAAATTTATTTTTGTGAAGGGGTTCATTTTATTAAACATATTTTTGTGAAGGGACCATAAGAGGCCTCAAATTTTGTCTGGATCGACCCTTGAAGAGAAAGCTTTAAGAAGTGTACACAGCAAAAAAAATACGAATGCATCACACAGCCTTTTTTATTTTATAAAGTATACATTGCAAAAACACAATTTTTAAAGGCAGTGATAGATACATGTTTCTTCTTTTATTTATTTATCATTTTTCCAGATCATAATGGGGGAAAATTAGTTTTTATAGGGGTTTTTAAACTTGTCGATCAGAAAATTGGAGTCACAGAGCGCACATGATTACAAAAGAATTTCTGAATATGAAACAAAATTTTTGGTATCTAATTATACTTGAGAGTCTTGTGCTTTCACTGAGCTTGAAAAATTATTTATAGCATTTTTATGTTTTATAAACAAAACTGTATCTTGCTTATATGAAAATTTCAAATTTCAGCAATATAATAATAATAAAAAAATGATTATTAATGTTTTCTTTATAGAACATACCATATACTCTATATCCTGAAAATCTCATGAAAAAAAAGTTAAAAGTTTTTTTTTACCTCTCATGACAATGTCCCAAAATCATATTTTGAGAAAAATAACTTTAAAGTTCTCATCTTTAAAATATTCTTTATTTAATATTTATTAAGAAGTACCATTTATTTTGTTTTAAAGTGTTCAGAAATGATTACTTTTAAGTATATAAATACGCATTTTTTTTTTCTCTGAAATTTAATTTTTTGAAGCTTTAAGAGATTCAAGTCCCCCCCCTTAAGTGGTTAAAATCTCCAATTTTGTTCTTGCGTTTCAAGTTAATATTCGGCAACCTACTATGACTTCTGAAATTTTTAATTTATCTCCTCATTGTTACTTCTTCCTATCTTTACAAGAAGAAGGTATTGGATTCATGAAAATTTTCGACTTCCTGTTTTCGACGGATTTATATGTTTTAGAATGTCCTGAACACGATTTGAATGTTTTTAGAAAATGTCTGACTAAAATTTTGTGGGCGCTCTATTTCAAGAACTGATGTACGGAATTTAATAAAACTTAAGATTCATTTAGTCCCTGATATAAATTGGTGCTGATTAGTTTTTGGTGTAAATCGCCCCACAGTGGGGGCCATTACAATTAGTGGCGCTGCTATGCTGTATTTTTGGCGATTTCCGCAATAACTCTGCCTCAAGAACTAATGTACTGATTTTCATTAAACTTCAGATTCAGTTGGACCTTGACATAACTAGATGCTGAATACCTTTTTGGTGTAGATATCCCAACAGCTGGCGCTGCTATACCACTTTTTTTCATGATTTTCATGATAGCTATATCTCAAGAACTAATGCGCAAAAATTCATCAAACTTCAGATTCTGTTAGACCTTGGCATAAATAGATGCTGATTACGTTTTGGTGTAAATAGCCTTACAGGGGGCGCTGCTATGCAACTTTTTTCAGGATTTTCACGTTAACTGTATCTCAAGATCTAATGCATGGATTTTCATCAAACTGCAAATTAAGTAAGACGTATTTTCTATATGTATGTATGTATGTACGTACGTAAAGCGATAACTCTTAATAGAAATATCCGATTTGCTTCAAATTTCGTATATAGGTTCATTCTGATAAGGCGCTTCCCTGATTAGTTTTGAGTATTCATTGGTTAAGTATAAAGGGGGGATGACGGGGGCTAATCCCCCTTCATTTAGATAAAAGGGTTTTTCTTGCAGAATTATCCGATTTGCTTCAAATTGGGTGTACAGGTTTCTTTTCATAAGGCGCTTCCCTGCGTAGTTTTGGGAATTCATTGGTTAAGTGTAAAGGGGGACTAATTCCTCTTAATTCTAAGAATCTAATACTCTTTAGAAAATATTGTAATATCATTCTTTATAATATTTTAAAGGAACATAGATTCAATCACAAAGAATTTACATAAAATACATTTGGAATTAGTTTTAACTTTTTAATTAGATTTAAGTTTTAACAAAAATGTGATTCAAATCTTCGTCATACATCTTGGAGGAGACTTGTAATAACGATAACTGTTTTGAATAAAACATTCACAGTTATTTTAACTGATATTTCATGCTATATACCATATTTCAAGAATTTTACACGAAAATTTTGAAGTGGATTTTTCATAACCAAAGTGGCTTTGAAATATAGATGGGGACAAACAGCATGGCGATAAGCAAAATGAAAATGCTATAACTGCGAATTTTTTTCTCTTTTTCCGAATGGAATATTTGAAAAATAAAAAATTAGATTCAAGTTGTAATAAAAAGAAAAATATTTAAATCCTCGTCATACATCTGGGAGGAGACTTACAACGATAACTGTTTTAAATAAAACAATTACAGTTATTTTAACTGATATTTGATGCTATATACTATATTTCAAGAATTCTGTATGAAAGTTTTGAAGTGGATTGTTCATATAACAAAAGTGACTTTGAAATATAGACGGGAACAAAAAGCATGGCGACAAAAAAAATGAAAAATCTATAACTGCGATTTTTTCTTCTTTCTTTCTTTTTTTTTTCCCAACTGTTTGAATGGAGTATTTGTAAAAATTAAGTTGTTAAATTAAAAGTTGATTTAGATTTAAGTTGTAATAAAAATTTGATTCAAATGCTCGTCATACATCTTGGAAGGTATACTTACAATGATAACTGTTTTGAATAAAACATTCTCACTTATATTAACTGATATTTGATGCTATATTTCAAGAATTCTATATGAACGTTTTGAAATGGATTGTTCATAACAAAATTTGCTTTGAAATATAGACGGGGACAAAAAAGCATGGCGATAAACAAAATGAAAAAGCTATAACTGCGGTTTTTATTTTGTTTCTCTTTTGTTTTTCAACTGTCTGAATGGAATATTTGAAAAATTTCAAGTTGTTAGATTAAAAGTTAATTAGTTAAAGTTAATTAGATTTATGTTGTAATAAAAATTTGATTCAAATGCTCGTCATACATCTTGGAGGAGACTTATAACGATAACTGTTTTGAATAAAACATTCTCACTTATATTAACTGATATTTGATGCTATATTTCAAGAATTCTATATGAACGTTTTGAAGTGGATTGTTCGTAACAAAAGTGGCTTTGAAATATAGACGGGAACAAAAAAGCATGGCGATAAACAAAATGAAAAAGCTATAACTGCGGTTTTTATTTTGTTTCTCTTTTGTTTTTCAACTGTCTGAATGGAATATTTGAAAAATTTCAAGTTGTTAGATTAAAAGTTAATTAGTTAAAGTTAATTAGATTTATGTTGTAATAAAAATTTGATTCAAATGCTCGTCATACATCTTGGAGGAGACTTATAACGATAACTGTTTTGAATAAAACATTCTCACTTATATTAACTGATATTTGATGCTATATTTCAAGAATTCTATATGAACGTTTTGAAGTGGATTGTTCGTAACAAAAGTGGCTTTGAAATATAGACGGGAACAAAAAAGCATGGCAATAAACAAAATGAAAAAGCTATAACTGCGGTTTTTATTTTGTTTCTCTTTTGTTTTTCAACTGTCTGAATGGAATATTTGAAAAATTTCAAGTTGTTAGATTAAAAGTTAATTAGTTAAAGTTAATTAGATTTATGTTGTAATAAAAATTTGATTCAAATGCTCGTCATACATCTTGGAGGAGACTTATAACGATAACTGTTTTGAATAAAACATTCTCACTTATATTAACTGATATTTGATGCTATATTTCAAGAATTCTATATGAACGTTTTGAAGTGGATTGTTCGTAACAAAAGTGGCTTTGAAATATAGACGGGAACAAAAAAGCATGGCGATAAACAAAATGAAAAAGCTATAACTGCGGTTTTTATTTTGTTTCTCTTTTGTTTTTCAACTGTCTGAATGGAATATTTGAAAAATTTCAAGTTGTTAGATTAAAAGTTAATTAGTTAAAGTTAATTAGATTTATGTTGTAATAAAAATTTGATTCAAATGCTCGTCATACATCTTGGAGGAGACTTATAACGATAACTGTTTTGAATAAAACATTCTCACTTATATTAACTGATATTTGATGCTATATTTCAAGAATTCTATATGAACGTTTTGAAGTGGATTGTTCGTAACAAAAGTGGCTTTGAAATATAGACGGGAACAAAAAAGCATGGCGATAAACAAAATGAAAAAGCTATAACTGCGGTTTTTATTTTGTTTCTCTTTTGTTTTTCAACTGTCTGAATGGAATATTTGAAAAATTTCAAGTTGTTAGATTAAAAGTTAATTAGTTAAAGTTAATTAGATTTATGTTGTAATAAAAATTTGATTCAAATGCTCGTCATACATCTTGGAGGAGACTTATAACGATAACTGTTTTGAATAAAACATTCTCACTTATATTAACTGATATTTGATGCTATATTTCAAGAATTCTATATGAACGTTTTGAAGTGGATTGTTCGTAACAAAAGTGGCTTTGAAATATAGACGGGAACAAAAAAGCATGGCGATAAACAAAATGAAAAAGCTATAACTGCGGTTTTTATTTTGTTTCTCTTTTGTTTTTCAACTGTCTGAATGGAATATTTGAAAAATTTCAAGTTGTTAGATTAAAAGTTAATTAGTTAAAGTTAATTAGATTTATGTTGTAATAAAAATTTGATTCAAATGCTCGTCATACATCTTGGAGGAGACTTATAACGATAACTGTTTTGAATAAAACATTCTCACTTATATTAACTGATATTTGATGCTATATTTCAAGAATTCTATATGAACGTTTTGAAGTGGATTGTTCGTAACAAAAGTGGCTTTGAAATATAGACGGGAACAAAAAAGCATGGCGATAAACAAAATGAAAAAGCTATAACTGCGGTTTTTATTTTGTTTCTCTTTTGTTTTTCAACTGTCTGAATGGAATATTTGAAAAATTTCAAGTTGTTAGATTAAAAGTTAATTAGTTAAAGTTAATTAGATTTATGTTGTAATAAAAATTTGATTCAAATGCTCGTCATACATCTTGGAGGAGACTTATAACGATAACTGTTTTGAATAAAACATTCTCACTTATATTAACTGATATTTGATGCTATATTTCAAGAATTCTATATGAACGTTTTGAAGTGGATTGTTCGTAACAAAAGTGGCTTTGAAATATAGACGGGAACAAAAAAGCATGGCGATAAACAAAATGAAAAAGCTATAACTGCGGTTTTTATTTTGTTTCTCTTTTGTTTTTCAACTGTCTGAATGGAATATTTGAAAAATTTCAAGTTGTTAGATTAAAAGTTAATTAGTTAAAGTTAATTAGATTTATGTTGTAATAAAAATTTGATTCAAATGCTCGTCATACATCTTGGAGGAGACTTATAACGATAACTGTTTTGAATAAAACATTCTCACTTATATTAACTGATATTTGATGCTATATTTCAAGAATTCTATATGAACGTTTTGAAGTGGATTGTTCGTAACAAAAGTGGCTTTGAAATATAGACGGGAACAAAAAAGCATGGCGATAAACAAAATGAAAAAGCTATAACTGCGGTTTTTATTTTGTTTCTCTTTTGTTTTTCAACTGTCTGAATGGAATATTTGAAAAATTTCAAGTTGTTAGATTAAAAGTTAATTAGTTAAAGTTAATTAGATTTATGTTGTAATAAAAATTTGATTCAAATGCTCGTCATACATCTTGGAGGAGACTTATAACGATAACTGTTTTGAATAAAACATTCTCACTTATATTAACTGATATTTGATGCTATATTTCAAGAATTCTATATGAACGTTTTGAAGTGGATTGTTCGTAACAAAAGTGGCTTTGAAATATAGACGGGAACAAAAAAGCATGGCGATAAACAAAATGAAAAAGCTATAACTGCGGTTTTTATTTTGTTTCTCTTTTGTTTTTCAACTGTCTGAATGGAATATTTGAAAAATTTCAAGTTGTTAGATTAAAAGTTAATTAGTTAAAGTTAATTAGATTTATGTTGTAATAAAAATTTGATTCAAATGCTCGTCATACATCTTGGAGGAGACTTATAACGATAACTGTTTTGAATAAAACATTCTCACTTATATTAACTGATATTTGATGCTATATTTCAAGAATTCTATATGAACGTTTTGAAGTGGATTGTTCGTAACAAAAGTGGCTTTGAAATATAGACGGGAACAAAAAAGCATGGCGATAAACAAAATGAAAAAGCTATAACTGCGGTTTTTATTTTGTTTCTCTTTTGTTTTTCAACTGTCTGAATGGAATATTTGAAAAATTTCAAGTTGTTAGATTAAAAGTTAATTAGTTAAAGTTAATTAGATTTATGTTGTAATAAAAATTTGATTCAAATGCTCGTCATACATCTTGGAGGAGACTTATAACGATAACTGTTTTGAATAAAACATTCTCACTTATATTAACTGATATTTGATGCTATATTTCAAGAATTCTATATGAACGTTTTGAAGTGGATTGTTCGTAACAAAAGTGGCTTTGAAATATAGACGGGAACAAAAAAGCATGGCGATAAACAAAATGAAAAAGCTATAACTGCGGTTTTTATTTTGTTTCTCTTTTGTTTTTCAACTGTCTGAATGGAATATTTGAAAAATTTCAAGTTGTTAGATTAAAAGTTAATTAGTTAAAGTTAATTAGATTTATGTTGTAATAAAAATTTGATTCAAATGCTCGTCATACATCTTGGAGGAGACTTATAACGATAACTGTTTTGAATAAAACATTCTCACTTATATTAACTGATATTTGATGCTATATTTCAAGAATTCTATATGAACGTTTTGAAGTGGATTGTTCGTAACAAAAGTGGCTTTGAAATATAGACGGGAACAAAAAAGCATGGCGATAAACAAAATGAAAAAGCTATAACTGCGGTTTTTATTTTGTTTCTCTTTTGTTTTTCAACTGTCTGAATGGAATATTTGAAAAATTTCAAGTTGTTAGATTAAAAGTTAATTAGTTAAAGTTAATTAGATTTATGTTGTAATAAAAATTTGATTCAAATGCTCGTCATACATCTTGGAGGAGACTTATAACGATAACTGTTTTGAATAAAACATTCTCACTTATATTAACTGATATTTGATGCTATATTTCAAGAATTCTATATGAACGTTTTGAAGTGGATTGTTCGTAACAAAAGTGGCTTTGAAATATAGACGGGAACAAAAAAGCATGGCGATAAACAAAATGAAAAAGCTATAACTGCGGTTTTTATTTTGTTTCTCTTTTGTTTTTCAACTGTCTGAATGGAATATTTGAAAAATTTCAAGTTGTTAGATTAAAAGTTAATTAGTTAAAGTTAATTAGATTTATGTTGTAATAAAAATTTGATTCAAATGCTCGTCATACATCTTGGAGGAGACTTATAACGATAACTGTTTTGAATAAAACATTCTCACTTATATTAACTGATATTTGATGCTATATTTCAAGAATTCTATATGAACGTTTTGAAGTGGATTGTTCGTAACAAAAGTGGCTTTGAAATATAGACGGGAACAAAAAAGCATGGCGATAAACAAAATGAAAAAGCTATAACTGCGGTTTTTATTTTGTTTCTCTTTTGTTTTTCAACTGTCTGAATGGAATATTTGAAAAATTTCAAGTTGTTAGATTAAAAGTTAATTAGTTAAAGTTAATTAGATTTATGTTGTAATAAAAATTTGATTCAAATGCTCGTCATACATCTTGGAGGAGACTTATAACGATAACTGTTTTGAATAAAACATTCTCACTTATATTAACTGATATTTGATGCTATATTTCAAGAATTCTATATGAACGTTTTGAAGTGGATTGTTCGTAACAAAAGTGGCTTTGAAATATAGACGGGAACAAAAAAGCATGGCGATAAACAAAATGAAAAAGCTATAACTGCGGTTTTTATTTTGTTTCTCTTTTGTTTTTCAACTGTCTGAATGGAATATTTGAAAAATTTCAAGTTGTTAGATTAAAAGTTAATTAGTTAAAGTTAATTAGATTTATGTTGTAATAAAAATTTGATTCAAATGCTCGTCATACATCTTGGAGGAGACTTATAACGATAACTGTTTTGAATAAAACATTCTCACTTATATTAACTGATATTTGATGCTATATTTCAAGAATTCTATATGAACGTTTTGAAGTGGATTGTTCGTAACAAAAGTGGCTTTGAAATATAGACGGGAACAAAAAAGCATGGCGATAAACAAAATGAAAAAGCTATAACTGCGGTTTTTATTTTGTTTCTCTTTTGTTTTTCAACTGTCTGAATGGAATATTTGAAAAATTTCAAGTTGTTAGATTAAAAGTTAATTAGTTAAAGTTAATTAGATTTATGTTGTAATAAAAATTTGATTCAAATGCTCGTCATACATCTTGGAGGAGACTTATAACGATAACTGTTTTGAATAAAACATTCTCACTTATATTAACTGATATTTGATGCTATATTTCAAGAATTCTATATGAACGTTTTGAAGTGGATTGTTCGTAACAAAAGTGGCTTTGAAATATAGACGGGAACAAAAAAGCATGGCGATAAACAAAATGAAAAAGCTATAACTGCGGTTTTTATTTTGTTTCTCTTTTGTTTTTCAACTGTCTGAATGGAATATTTGAAAAATTTCAAGTTGTTAGATTAAAAGTTAATTAGTTAAAGTTAATTAGATTTATGTTGTAATAAAAATTTGATTCAAATGCTCGTCATACATCTTGGAGGAGACTTATAACGATAACTGTTTTGAATAAAACATTCTCACTTATATTAACTGATATTTGATGCTATATTTCAAGAATTCTATATGAACGTTTTGAAGTGGATTGTTCGTAACAAAAGTGGCTTTGAAATATAGACGGGAACAAAAAAGCATGGCGATAAACAAAATGAAAAAGCTATAACTGCGGTTTTTATTTTGTTTCTCTTTTGTTTTTCAACTGTCTGAATGGAATATTTGAAAAATTTCAAGTTGTTAGATTAAAAGTTAATTAGTTAAAGTTAATTAGATTTATGTTGTAATAAAAATTTGATTCAAATGCTCGTCATACATCTTGGAGGAGACTTATAACGATAACTGTTTTGAATAAAACATTCTCACTTATATTAACTGATATTTGATGCTATATTTCAAGAATTCTATATGAACGTTTTGAAGTGGATTGTTCGTAACAAAAGTGGCTTTGAAATATAGACGGGAACAAAAAAGCATGGCGATAAACAAAATGAAAAAGCTATAACTGCGGTTTTTATTTTGTTTCTCTTTTGTTTTTCAACTGTCTGAATGGAATATTTGAAAAATTTCAAGTTGTTAGATTAAAAGTTAATTAGTTAAAGTTAATTAGATTTATGTTGTAATAAAAATTTGATTCAAATGCTCGTCATACATCTTGGAGGAGACTTATAACGATAACTGTTTTGAATAAAACATTCTCACTTATATTAACTGATATTTGATGCTATATTTCAAGAATTCTATATGAACGTTTTGAAGTGGATTGTTCGTAACAAAAGTGGCTTTGAAATATAGACGGGAACAAAAAAGCATGGCGATAAACAAAATGAAAAAGCTATAACTGCGGTTTTTATTTTGTTTCTCTTTTGTTTTTCAACTGTCTGAATGGAATATTTGAAAAATTTCAAGTTGTTAGATTAAAAGTTAATTAGTTAAAGTTAATTAGATTTATGTTGTAATAAAAATTTGATTCAAATGCTCGTCATACATCTTGGAGGAGACTTATAACGATAACTGTTTTGAATAAAACATTCTCACTTATATTAACTGATATTTGATGCTATATTTCAAGAATTCTATATGAACGTTTTGAAGTGGATTGTTCGTAACAAAAGTGGCTTTGAAATATAGACGGGAACAAAAAAGCATGGCGATAAACAAAATGAAAAAGCTATAACTGCGGTTTTTATTTTGTTTCTCTTTTGTTTTTCAACTGTCTGAATGGAATATTTGAAAAATTTCAAGTTGTTAGATTAAAAGTTAATTAGTTAAAGTTAATTAGATTTATGTTGTAATAAAAATTTGATTCAAATGCTCGTCATACATCTTGGAGGAGACTTATAACGATAACTGTTTTGAATAAAACATTCTCACTTATATTAACTGATATTTGATGCTATATTTCAAGAATTCTATATGAACGTTTTGAAGTGGATTGTTCGTAACAAAAGTGGCTTTGAAATATAGACGGGAACAAAAAAGCATGGCGATAAACAAAATGAAAAAGCTATAACTGCGGTTTTTATTTTGTTTCTCTTTTGTTTTTCAACTGTCTGAATGGAATATTTGAAAAATTTCAAGTTGTTAGATTAAAAGTTAATTAGTTAAAGTTAATTAGATTTATGTTGTAATAAAAATTTGATTCAAATGCTCGTCATACATCTTGGAGGAGACTTATAACGATAACTGTTTTGAATAAAACATTCTCACTTATATTAACTGATATTTGATGCTATATTTCAAGAATTCTATATGAACGTTTTGAAGTGGATTGTTCGTAACAAAAGTGGCTTTGAAATATAGACGGGAACAAAAAAGCATGGCGATAAACAAAATGAAAAAGCTATAACTGCGGTTTTTATTTTGTTTCTCTTTTGTTTTTCAACTGTCTGAATGGAATATTTGAAAAATTTCAAGTTGTTAGATTAAAAGTTAATTAGTTAAAGTTAATTAGATTTATGTTGTAATAAAAATTTGATTCAAATGCTCGTCATACATCTTGGAGGAGACTTATAACGATAACTGTTTTGAATAAAACATTCTCACTTATATTAACTGATATTTGATGCTATATTTCAAGAATTCTATATGAACGTTTTGAAGTGGATTGTTCGTAACAAAAGTGGCTTTGAAATATAGACGGGAACAAAAAAGCATGGCGATAAACAAAATGAAAAAGCTATAACTGCGGTTTTTATTTTGTTTCTCTTTTGTTTTTCAACTGTCTGAATGGAATATTTGAAAAATTTCAAGTTGTTAGATTAAAAGTTAATTAGTTAAAGTTAATTAGATTTATGTTGTAATAAAAATTTGATTCAAATGCTCGTCATACATCTTGGAGGAGACTTATAACGATAACTGTTTTGAATAAAACATTCTCACTTATATTAACTGATATTTGATGCTATATTTCAAGAATTCTATATGAACGTTTTGAAGTGGATTGTTCGTAACAAAAGTGGCTTTGAAATATAGACGGGAACAAAAAAGCATGGCGATAAACAAAATGAAAAAGCTATAACTGCGGTTTTTATTTTGTTTCTCTTTTGTTTTTCAACTGTCTGAATGGAATATTTGAAAAATTTCAAGTTGTTAGATTAAAAGTTAATTAGTTAAAGTTAATTAGATTTATGTTGTAATAAAAATTTGATTCAAATGCTCGTCATACATCTTGGAGGAGACTTATAACGATAACTGTTTTGAATAAAACATTCTCACTTATATTAACTGATATTTGATGCTATATTTCAAGAATTCTATATGAACGTTTTGAAGTGGATTGTTCGTAACAAAAGTGGCTTTGAAATATAGACGGGAACAAAAAAGCATGGCGATAAACAAAATGAAAAAGCTATAACTGCGGTTTTTATTTTGTTTCTCTTTTGTTTTTCAACTGTCTGAATGGAATATTTGAAAAATTTCAAGTTGTTAGATTAAAAGTTAATTAGTTAAAGTTAATTAGATTTATGTTGTAATAAAAATTTGATTCAAATGCTCGTCATACATCTTGGAGGAGACTTATAACGATAACTGTTTTGAATAAAACATTCTCACTTATATTAACTGATATTTGATGCTATATTTCAAGAATTCTATATGAACGTTTTGAAGTGGATTGTTCGTAACAAAAGTGGCTTTGAAATATAGACGGGAACAAAAAAGCATGGCGATAAACAAAATGAAAAAGCTATAACTGCGGTTTTTATTTTGTTTCTCTTTTGTTTTTCAACTGTCTGAATGGAATATTTGAAAAATTTCAAGTTGTTAGATTAAAAGTTAATTAGTTAAAGTTAATTAGATTTATGTTGTAATAAAAATTTGATTCAAATGCTCGTCATACATCTTGGAGGAGACTTATAACGATAACTGTTTTGAATAAAACATTCTCACTTATATTAACTGATATTTGATGCTATATTTCAAGAATTCTATATGAACGTTTTGAAGTGGATTGTTCGTAACAAAAGTGGCTTTGAAATATAGACGGGAACAAAAAAGCATGGCGATAAACAAAATGAAAAAGCTATAACTGCGGTTTTTATTTTGTTTCTCTTTTGTTTTTCAACTGTCTGAATGGAATATTTGAAAAATTTCAAGTTGTTAGATTAAAAGTTAATTAGTTAAAGTTAATTAGATTTATGTTGTAATAAAAATTTGATTCAAATGCTCGTCATACATCTTGGAGGAGACTTATAACGATAACTGTTTTGAATAAAACATTCTCACTTATATTAACTGATATTTGATGCTATATTTCAAGAATTCTATATGAACGTTTTGAAGTGGATTGTTCGTAACAAAAGTGGCTTTGAAATATAGACGGGAACAAAAAAGCATGGCGATAAACAAAATGAAAAAGCTATAACTGCGGTTTTTATTTTGTTTCTCTTTTGTTTTTCAACTGTCTGAATGGAATATTTGAAAAATTTCAAGTTGTTAGATTAAAAGTTAATTAGTTAAAGTTAATTAGATTTATGTTGTAATAAAAATTTGATTCAAATGCTCGTCATACATCTTGGAGGAGACTTATAACGATAACTGTTTTGAATAAAACATTCTCACTTATATTAACTGATATTTGATGCTATATTTCAAGAATTCTATATGAACGTTTTGAAGTGGATTGTTCGTAACAAAAGTGGCTTTGAAATATAGACGGGAACAAAAAAGCATGGCGATAAACAAAATGAAAAAGCTATAACTGCGGTTTTTATTTTGTTTCTCTTTTGTTTTTCAACTGTCTGAATGGAATATTTGAAAAATTTCAAGTTGTTAGATTAAAAGTTAATTAGTTAAAGTTAATTAGATTTATGTTGTAATAAAAATTTGATTCAAATGCTCGTCATACATCTTGGAGGAGACTTATAACGATAACTGTTTTGAATAAAACATTCTCACTTATATTAACTGATATTTGATGCTATATTTCAAGAATTCTATATGAACGTTTTGAAGTGGATTGTTCGTAACAAAAGTGGCTTTGAAATATAGACGGGAACAAAAAAGCATGGCGATAAACAAAATGAAAAAGCTATAACTGCGGTTTTTATTTTGTTTCTCTTTTGTTTTTCAACTGTCTGAATGGAATATTTGAAAAATTTCAAGTTGTTAGATTAAAAGTTAATTAGTTAAAGTTAATTAGATTTATGTTGTAATAAAAATTTGATTCAAATGCTCGTCATACATCTTGGAGGAGACTTATAACGATAACTGTTTTGAATAAAACATTCTCACTTATATTAACTGATATTTGATGCTATATTTCAAGAATTCTATATGAACGTTTTGAAGTGGATTGTTCGTAACAAAAGTGGCTTTGAAATATAGACGGGAACAAAAAAGCATGGCGATAAACAAAATGAAAAAGCTATAACTGCGGTTTTTATTTTGTTTCTCTTTTGTTTTTCAACTGTCTGAATGGAATATTTGAAAAATTTCAAGTTGTTAGATTAAAAGTTAATTAGTTAAAGTTAATTAGATTTATGTTGTAATAAAAATTTGATTCAAATGCTCGTCATACATCTTGGAGGAGACTTATAACGATAACTGTTTTGAATAAAACATTCTCACTTATATTAACTGATATTTGATGCTATATTTCAAGAATTCTATATGAACGTTTTGAAGTGGATTGTTCGTAACAAAAGTGGCTTTGAAATATAGACGGGAACAAAAAAGCATGGCGATAAACAAAATGAAAAAGCTATAACTGCGGTTTTTATTTTGTTTCTCTTTTGTTTTTCAACTGTCTGAATGGAATATTTGAAAAATTTCAAGTTGTTAGATTAAAAGTTAATTAGTTAAAGTTAATTAGATTTATGTTGTAATAAAAATTTGATTCAAATGCTCGTCATACATCTTGGAGGAGACTTATAACGATAACTGTTTTGAATAAAACATTCTCACTTATATTAACTGATATTTGATGCTATATTTCAAGAATTCTATATGAACGTTTTGAAGTGGATTGTTCGTAACAAAAGTGGCTTTGAAATATAGACGGGAACAAAAAAGCATGGCGATAAACAAAATGAAAAAGCTATAACTGCGGTTTTTATTTTGTTTCTCTTTTGTTTTTCAACTGTCTGAATGGAATATTTGAAAAATTTCAAGTTGTTAGATTAAAAGTTAATTAGTTAAAGTTAATTAGATTTATGTTGTAATAAAAATTTGATTCAAATGCTCGTCATACATCTTGGAGGAGACTTATAACGATAACTGTTTTGAATAAAACATTCTCACTTATATTAACTGATATTTGATGCTATATTTCAAGAATTCTATATGAACGTTTTGAAGTGGATTGTTCGTAACAAAAGTGGCTTTGAAATATAGACGGGAACAAAAAAGCATGGCGATAAACAAAATAAAAAAAGATATAACTGCGATTTTTTATTTCTCTTTTTCTTTTTCAACTGTCTGAATGGAATATTTGAAAAATAAAAATAGGCTTGCAACGCGATACAGGTAACTCATATTTTGCTGTATAGAAAAAAACACAGAGGGGAAAAGGGTAAAGTGGCAGCTTGCCAGCCTAGTATTGAAACGTTTTTTGTTATAGACATTTTTCCCAAGGCTTTTTAAAGGGCATACTTATGTTTTATGAAATTGTTTGGCAATATGCTGTAACAGAAAGAGAAACAACCCTGTTTCTTTTTCTTTTTTTCTTTTTGACTAGAAACAAAGTAAAAAAAAAAAAAATAGCGTTGAACCAACGTGTGGCTGCTTGACAGTTTGCCAGTATATTGTTAAGAGGAGGGGGGGGGGGGAACTTGCCTAGTTGGCAAATTTTATTTGCGAGTGATTACTTTTTAATTTTTAAATTATTTTAACACTTTTTATGGACGTACTTATATGCATTCTTTTCTTGTTTGTATGTTTACTTATATATCAGTTTAACATACTATAAAATCCACCTTATATCTTGCTTCCATAGTACAACTTTCAATGAATAAAATAGGTATAATAGCATAGTTGCCAACTTTTACATTTTTTAAAGTCATATAAACATGTTTTAAACCAAAAATATTTAATAAAATGTATGCTGTGTTTTTGTGTAATGAAATTTCACATATTTTATTTAATTTACAAAGTAAAATTTTTGGTTCAAATACAAACGTTTTTGACTACGCATTTGATACAAACGTTTTGACTTTAAAAATAAATCGCAGAAGTTGGCAGCCATGTAATAACTGTTTTTTTTTTTTCAAAAGTATAATAGTGAGTAATTAACGATAAATCTTTCATAATCATAATCCGCAACACAATTGTTACACAACTCCCTCTCCTCCCCCCTTATAATTGGTATGCTTTTATCACAATCATATCATAAAAATAAAATCATACTTTTTTTTTTTCAGCGATTGAAAGCAGTAAGCAATCCTAGTGATTGAAAAAGAAAATGTAATTTCTGCTGTTTTGAACACTTTCTTGGTTTTTTTTTTTTTTTTTTTTAAAGCGACAGAGTGGTCTCTCCCTTGCAAACAACGGTAATACCAATAGCACTGTTAACAAAAAATATAGACCACTCATTGTTACGTCATTTTAAGTTTACGATCGCTTGGGGGGAGTTTTGAATAAAAATTTTATTCAAAACTGTCAGTTGAAAATATGCCTCATCTGTAGATTTTATAATCGTACCAGCTGTGCAAACTATATCTAGAGTTTCACCCAAGTTTAAAAAAGGGCAGGGTGCTGCAAGCTGGGAAAAGAGCACTTTTTTTTATTATTATTTTTAAGGGCACAATTTGGACTCTTAGTGGCACTTTTTTAGATTAAGGGCATTTTTTAATTTAATTTTATAGGTGGTATTTTGATTTTTAAAGCTACTTTTAATATTTAAAAGTCGCAATACTCTTTTCAAGACATTTCGTTTCGAAATAAATTACATTTTATTTTTCAAGCAATGAGGTATGTTTTATATGCTTACTGCTTTCAATCGCTGAAAAAAAAATATCGTGTGCTTTATGATAAAAGCTTACCAATCATATGAGGAGGGGTTGTATCATCAATAGTGTTGCGGAGGATTTAGAATTATGGAAGATTTCTCGTTGTCACTCACTATTACTTTCATTTCTTGAAAAAAGAGTTATTACACATGGCTGCCAACTTCTTCTACGATTTTTTTTTTCAAACATATTTGAACAAAAAATTTTACTTTTACAATGCGAGTAATTTTTTTGGAACAAAAAGGAGTAAGGGCAGCTTTTTTTTTGACTGGGTGACAAGAAGGGTGCTAATTTTTTTTTTTAGGGTGGGTGGCTAGAACGGTGCTATATTGTAAACCTAAGGGCATGCAGGGTGCAGCACTGTACTAAAACTCTCTGCGGGAAACGCTGCTACCATAGACATATAATGGAGATTTAGAAATATCTCCATTTTTTGCAAAAATCGTTGGGCCAGGCCTCATTTTACTGATTTTTGAACGGGCCGGGAAGGGCCAATAATGATTTCCAAACGGGCTTGGTTGGGTCCGAGCCTGGAAATTAAGGCCGGTGCAGATCCATAGAAAGAATTCACTTTGACCCGGCCCGAGTCTGCAGAAAACGTATTGTTCCGGTCCGGAAAGAGTGATGACTAGATCCATTACTGTCCGGAAAGAGTGGAGATCAGGCCCGTGCAGACCTCTAGAAAGAATGCACTTTGGCCCGGCCTGAATCTGCAGAAAACGTATTGTCCCGGTCCGGAAAGACTGATGACTAGACCCGGCCCGGCCCGGAAAGAGTGAAGATCAGGCCGCGGCCCCAGTCTCCTGAATGAAATTGTCCCAAGCCCGACCCGCACGCCAGACGTTGCTTCGGAGCAGACCTCTAAGTTATATCTTTTAAAAGTAAAAATAAATTATTTATTAATCTTACCACTCCAGTTCGTAAATAAAATTCGTCACTAAAGAAATTTTCCCTATTGTATATAGACTTCCTTTTCATTTTCATATTCTGCCTCTGATAAATTTATTACTCACTTTCATCGAACCGTATCTATTGAATTCTGCGTGCATGAGAAGCCTTATAACGATGGAGTATGCATATATTTAATCGATATATGCTAAAAGAGTGTTTTATTATTCCATTTAACAGTATTTATCTGTTTATCCCGTTCCTTTAAATATTCCATCGAGACAAAATGTTAATGTCCTGAAAGGAAATTTCACTTTAAAAGTTTCCATTTTCACGTTATAGCTCCATAAACCAGGACGATACATAGAATGATCACTTTTATGTGAGCATAGCATAGTTTGAGATAAGGCAGTGCAATGATAACTTTGTGCGTATGGAAGGCATTTAAATTCTGTATTAAAAGTGCTCAAGCAGGGAGCGATTAGAGTCTTGTATCGGATTGGAAAATCGGGTTGATAACCCGATTTTACCCGAACCTGACCAGACTTCGGATCGGGTTAACGCTGATTTTACTTACCCATCATACGTAGTATAGTATAGGGTAAATCTTGTAATCGTTTTGAAAAAAAAAAAAAAAAAAAGACGGATTTACACGTTTCAGACACTGGAGATTCCGAAAAACATATTTTTAGAAATTTTTTTTGTCGTCCGTCTGTCTGTGTATGTCTGTCTGTAAACGCTTTTTTTCCCGAACAAATTGAGATAGAGACTTGAAATTGGGTATGTACTTAGTATGCATTAATGGGAAGAAGCCTATTGAATTTCAGTAACCTTGATTATCTGGAACTATTTTTTTTCGGACTCTCGAAATATTCGTTCTGATCAAAATAAAATTTTTCGAAATCGTTTATTTTAAGGAGTGAATATAAAAGACAATTAAAAAACATAAATTTTGCATAAAGAATGAAGTTGATCAGATAACGAGCTGCCGAGATATTTGTCATCCTATTTTTCACACTCTTCGATTTTTCATGACCTTGTATTTTATTCAAATTTCAATTTAAAGATATATTTCAATTGGAAATGACACTCTTCATCCGACGCAGTAAACCGTTAATTTAATATGATTATCAATTTTGGAGTTATAAGGATGTTTCCTTTACGCAATTCAGTAATAGAGCATTTAAAGTTTAGGACGTCATCAAGCCATGATATTATTCGAATTGCAATGCATTTTATAAATAGTTTACACATGTTTTATTTTCATATATTATACTATGCATATTCTTGATGGGTAAGTGTTACGATGGCCCCCAACGACTAGTTTTATTTCGTTGGGGGTCGGGTTGACTTCGTGTTAGGTTTTGACTCTTTTGAGACCCTGATTTTTCAAAAGAAAGTCCTATATATTTTTCATATGAGTATATATTTTTATGTAAATGAGTGTATTCATTTTTATATGCAAAAGATAAAATTGATGTTACAGACATAATTGTATTAAAATATAGATTAATTTTCTATCAAGTCGGGGTCGGGTCGACGAAATATTTTTTGTCTGTTTCAGGTTAACTTTAAACAGAATTTTCGGGTTGAGGTTGTACCCGACCCGTGCGAAACTCTTTGGACCGATGCAGGCTATGAAAAAAAAAATAAAAAATAATATATATATATATATATATATATATATATATATATATGGGTCATTCCATGTCAGATCACCCAGAAAAATTTCATTATGACACCCACTGTCTCAGATTTTTATGAAACTTTGAACACTTGTTACTATCACATAGCTACAAACCCATCTAAAATATTTCTTCTCTGGGCCTCATGGTTTTTGAGATATAGGGGGTCAAAATTTTGAAAAATTGCTCGAAAATGCCACTCGTGATGCTCCATTTTTAGTGTGAGGTGTATCAGAAAAAAATTCACATTTCAGTTCCTAATCCACGCATATCACTTTGAAATTTTTATTCTTTGTCAATCAAAATATGGAGATTCCAGAAAAAAATGTTTTATAAATCTTGTTTGATTCTGAGAGTAATTAAAAATTTATTTAGTTCAAAATTTATTCATTTTTTTGTGCAAAAATACTTTCTTGTTCAATGAGCATTATCAACCTAAGGCAGTGTAGTTACCATACCCATTTTTTTTAAATTGAACCTTAAAGTATACTTTAAAAGGCTATTAAAGAAAAATAATGGGATTTTGATTGCCTGTATTAGTATTTTAAGGTTTTATTAAAATTCTCCCTTTAAAAACAAAAATTACCATATTCATTATAATTTTGGCCACAAGGAGTATTTTAATCTGACTATTTCAATATATGTTCGGATATCTCATTATACATAATCTGGATAAATTCATTCTAAATAAAGAACTTTCAAAAATTAATTTTTATTAATGCTGAAGTAAAAAATAACAGAATAGTGATATATTCATGAATTGTTGTAAAAAATGCAATTTTCATTTGAAAAATTATTTTTATTGTATAGTAAATTTATCAGAACTTGTAATAAAACAATATTATTACAGATTTATGTAATAATAGGGCCAATTTCATAAACTAGTTAAAGTTTGAAATACATCAGCTCATTTAATATTACTTTTTTTATTGGAGATGTGTGATGGCTAGCTGAAATTTAGACTGTACTGCTGTTGTACATATTCAACTTCCTTTTCAGGAAAGTAATATATTCTTCCAGTGCCTGTTGTAATAGGAGGGCTGACACAGGAAATGACATTGCACATAGGAACATATGTCGTCTTTCTTCTGTAGAGGCCAGTGGAATAATCGAGCAGGGCCATAGGGGTGCATGAATTTTACTTTAACATCACATTCCTCTTCATCTTTTGATAGTACCAAACCAAAGTACCAATGGCTATCATAAACACAAGCAATGTATGAATTTGTGCTAATTTGTGACTTATTGACTTGTGATGGATTGATCTGATGTGAGAAATGGAAAATCGTACTGAAGTTTTTGTCTGAACTGATTCGTTTTGTTCCTAAGGAATCTTCAGATAGAGGGGTAAAGTAATGAAATCCTCTTGTAGCAGGTACTGTTTTTGCTTTGGAAAATCGGTCTTCCAGCTGTTTGCGTGTTTCTGAAAGTGCTTCTTTTGATATTAGGCTGAACTTTATATTTGAAACTCGTGACTTGCAGAAATTTAATACTTTTTCAGCTGAGTCAATCACATCACCTGTTATTATCTGAAGGCTCTCTCTGGCAACCAGATGCTTAATTGTTCCGCCAATGCCATCACAAGGAGATTTACCGTGGCTGGTTGCAAAAAATGCCCATGATGCTTTCAAAAAGTCGCCAACTTGGCGACAAAAATAAGTCGCCAAAACCATCGCCAACTTGGCGATAAACTCATTCCTTGGCGATTTTCCCATAAACCTCCATTGTAAAGACGATGCTGCAAGGTTGCTTTTCTTGCAAAGCACCCTATGCCTTTTGCATTGAGTTACATAATTTTCGACAGGAAATACATTAAATAATGCTGCAATTTCACAATAAAAAAATAGAATATGTACAAAATTCATAACATAATCAATAAACCTGTTACTGCAGACTGAAACATGCACCAGCTTGCCTTGATTGACATCACCTTTTGAGAATGCTCATAATCTGCTCTTGCAGAAATTACAAAAAAGCAATATATGGGGGCAAGTGAGTTTTATTGGAGGAATTTTTATGAGGAATTTAATGCTGCTATTTAAAATTACAAAAGTGGTACAACTGGTGGCCAAAAGTATAACTAATATGATAATTTTCATTTTTAAAGAGAGAATTTTAATAAAACCTTAAAATACTAATACAGGCAATCAAAATCCCATTATTTTTCTTTAATAGCCTTTTAAAGTATACTTTAAGGTTTAATTAAAAAAAATGGGTATGGTAACTACACTGCCTTAGGTTGATAATGCTCATTGAACACAAAACTATTTTTGCACAAAAAAAATAATTAATTTTGAATTAAATGGATTTTTAATTACTCTCAGAGTCAAACAAGATTTATTAAACATTTTTTCCTGGAATCTCCATATTTTAATTGGTAAAGGATAAAAATTTCAAAGTGATATGTGAATTAGGCACTGAAATGTGAATTTTTTTCTGATACACCTCACACTAAAAATGGAGCATCACGAGTGGCATTTTCGAGCAATTTTTCAAAATTTTGACCCCCTATATCTCAAAAACCATGAGGCCCAGAGAAGAAATATTTTAGATGGGTTTGTAGCTATGTGATAGTAACAAGTGTTCAAAGTTTCATGAAGATCTGAATTGGTGGGTGTCATGGCCTGGGTGAACTGACATGGAATGACCCATATATATTTTTGTGAAAAATAAAAGTATGTAACGAAAGATCAAATCCCATTACTCGAATTCAAACAAAGCATTTATTAATAACTTTTTTCATGTCATTTTGCTAAAATTTTCCTTTCAGGTGAACTTTTTTTTTTTTTTTTTTTTTTTTGCAAATAATACATTTCAAATCCTAACAAAATGAAAATAATTAATTAAATATTTACTTTTATGGGATGGAATTTTGTGAGGGGAGTATTATCAAGAGGAATTTTTTAAAGAGGTCCGTTTTATTAAAAGGAAATTTGTGAAGAGCCTTGATTTATTAAGAGGAAATTTGTTAAATTAAAAGCAATTTTGTGAAGGGACCTTAAAAATCCCCAATTTATTCCTGGATCGACCCTTGGTTTATTCTAAATTATTCAATATTAATTACTTTTGATGTAAGCTCACTTTTTGTGCATTTGTTTTTAATCCACTTAAAAAAAAGGTCATCCAATTGACTATTTTTTTCACGAATAAAATAATGGTAGATGCTCAGATTTCAAAATCTTTCTTTTATCTCCCCCGCCCCCCCCCCCCCCCCAACTTTAATTTTTTTTTTTTTTTTTTTTTTTTTGAACCTGTATTTCCAAAACCAAATATGAACAAACATTAGAAATATTAATATTTTATACTATATTTCTAACAATGTTTATGTATATATATATTTATACTAGTTTCTAAAATGTCTTTTTTTAACATATTTATGTATTTATTCAAAGAATCGCGATCCACGAGTACCTACAGAATAGGGAATTAATAAAAATCTATCCTAACCAATCTTTCTTTCTCGTATTGTTTCTTTTTACTTATCTTTTTTTTCCCCCTTCCAAGAAAATGACGTAGGGCGTCCGGAATTTTCCCTCTTCGGCCCCCCGTCCCCTTTTTTGTTTTCTTAATTGATCTTTTGATTGAAAAAATCCATTTATTTCTACATTGATGAGAGAATTTCTTAGAACTGTTAACTTTTTTTTCTTTTATAATTTTCCCCTCTCCGGGAGTATGTGCATTGGAGGTAAGAATAAAAGTAATTTGAAAATTAAAATTTTTACGTATGTTTTTTCTGTTTCATTAAAAGTAGTTTTTAGCGACGGAATTGTTTATAAATACCCTTTTCAGTGAGAGAAGGTTGATGATTGTATACTCCTAGCCAGTTTTTGCCCGTTTATCCGGTCGCTTCCTTGTGGAGCCCAGGCAGATGCCTTCTGCAGCTTATAGATCGGTATTCGCTTAGGGCCCATAAAGGGCATTTTACATGCAAACAGAAAAATATAAATAAAATACTTTATTTTAAACTATACGACAATAATTAATAAGAATATTAAAAAAAAAAGCATGTAAATAAAGATTTCGTGACAGAAATATAATTTTTTTTTCATGAGCCAGCTGACAAAGACCCGCTTGGCCCGCCCGTGATTATCTAAGAGAAAGGGATAGCTTTGATGTAAAATAACCAAATAAGGGATAGCCTAAGATACATGGCGATCATTGTAAATGGACACTGGTTTCACGACCATAAACGGTTAATATGGTAACTAAAAATATTTGGGCTAAGTGTTCTTCTCAGCCATATATCGTTACTACAGCGATTCATATAACGGGGCCCTGTGAATTTTGCATGCTTGAATCGTTAAAATAACAATTTTAACAGAGCGTTGCGGGTTTCACGCCTATAAACTGATTATACAGCAATCACTATAACGGATCCCTGTGTTTACCCGAGCCCATAAATTTGGGCATATAAAAATATTTTTTGGGGTTTTATTTTTACTTAAAAGCAATTGGCAATAATTTATAAAATCGTCTGCAGTATTTCTCTCCAGTTTGTTTTGGAATTTTTGTGTTTTTTAGCTCTGTGTAGCCATGAATGCTAAACGAAAAGAAACTTCGCCTGAAATTCGAAAATTAGTTATTAATTAGCATATTGAACGTGGAAAATCTATTAGAAAAACTGCTGAAACAGTTAACTTGAGTCGTTCAACAGTTTTCAATATCATTAAACGATATAAAAAGAATCATATGATTCAGGATAAAAGAAGACCTGGCCGACCATCAAAGCTATCCAATGGAATAAAGCGAATTATCGTTCGAAATATTAAAAAAAATCCCAGAATTAGTGCTTCAACAGTTGCTGCTGATTTACAAGCATTATATGGAATAATTGTTAATCCTGAGACTATTAGAAGGGTAATTCGATCTGCTGGATATCACGGTAGAGTAGCCAGGAAAAAATTCTTCGTAAGTGAAAAGAATAGAAAACTCAGACTAGCTTTCGCAAAATCCAACATAAATAAGAATTCTGATTACTGGAATAAAGTTATATTTGCTGATGAGAGTAAATTTAATATATTTGGTTCTGATGGTAGAATCTTGGTGTGGAGAAAACCCAGGGAAGAATTTCGCAAACAGAACTTGGTACCAACAGTAAAACATGGTGGAGGAGGAGTTATGGTATGGGGGTATATGTCGTCCGCTGGAGTTGGTAATCTTGTTTTTATTGACAGTATAATGGATCAGTACAAGTATATAGATATTTTAAAGCAAAATTTGAAATCTTCAGCACGAAAATTGAACCTTCATAACGATTTTAAATTCTACCAGGACAATGACCCCAAGCACACTGCTCTGAACGTTAGACTCTGGCTGCTATATAACTGTCCTGAAATAATAAAAACACCACCACAATCTCCAGACTTAAATCACATAGAGAATATTTGGCAAGAATTGGAATCAAGAATTCGCAAACACACCATTTCTTCAAAACAACAACTAAAATCGGTGCTTCAAGAAGAATGGGGTAAAATCACTCCAGAAATCACAAAAAAAATAGTCGAATCCATCCCAAAAAGATTAAATCATGTTTTAAAAGTAAAAGGAAATCCAACAAAATATTAAAACCTTTTAAAAAGTAAAATTTGTGGATAAATATTTGATGGAAAAGTAAGTGTCCCATCACTTATGTGAGCCATTTTTTGCTCCGTTCTGAACAATTGTATTTTTACTAAATTAATATTTTAATATTTTGACAAAATGTATGTTATGTAATAATTGTTACTAACTTTAAATATGAAACACACCCAAAAAATTTTTGCACATGTTTGTTTATTTATTTTATTGCAGTTTCTTTTTATAAAGCACAAGTGTCCCATCACTTTTGTGAGACACTGTATAAGAATTGACTTTTTAGATAGAAAGATTATGAAATAGCACTACTTATATAAATCTTAAACGAAGTGAAAGATGAGCTATGAATATTAATATACATTTTTTTAATTGAAATTTTTAAGCTCAAAAGTAACGTTTTCTGTTGATCCTTATACAAAGCCTCAAAATATACAAGCATGGAAAAAGAAATTCATAAAAAAAAGTATCTCAATTAATTTTTTTCTTTCGCCTTCTTTCTTTTTAAACTAAATTCTCAAGAAAAAGAGGTGTCCGGAATTTCGCCTCCTCCAAGCATCACTCCCGTTTTCTTAATTAATTGAGCCTTTTGATTGAAAAAATCAATTTATCTATCTACATTGACGAGCATTCCTCAGAGCTGCGAATTTTAGTTATTTTTATTCCCCTCTTTAACGCAGGGAGAGTGTAATTCACTGGCGATAAAGAGCAAAAGTAATTTGAAAATTAAAATTTCCACTTATGTCTTTTTCTGCTGCAATAAAATTAATTTGTAGCAAGTACATTTTTTTTTTCTTGGCTGCAGGTTTGATATGAATAAAAAAAAAACAGGCAGAATTCTTGATGATTTTTTAAAATAACATTTTCTTTCAAATGACGATTTTTTTGAGATGAAGTATAGACTGTTCGAAGTAATCTAGAAAGAAATTATACATTTATTATTTTTTTTTCATTTTGGGATATATTTTCATTAGGTTTTAATTAATTCTCATTAACCGATATTCGCAGATGACACAATTTTGTCTCTGTAATATTGGAAAATGTCTTAAATATACTTACATTTATGGTTTGATTTTTTATATTGGATGTTATTTTTATCCGACTGTACGGCAAAGTTAAAAGAATAGTAATATTTTTTTCTCTCCGTGAGTCAGTTATGTTGATATTTATTAACTCCCCTCTAGAGACGAAAGGCTTAACTAATGTTGACAAATAGAGTATTATTGGATTCATTACACGTTGTGGTCTGAGATGGCATATGTCGGGTTGACTTTTATTGGTTCGGGTCGGTTTTGGAGTTGGGATTTGACTAATAGTATCAAAAAAAGGTCTAAAATATTTGTTCAGATGTCCAAAAAAAAAAAAAAAACCTATAATCGAGCATTTATAAGTATATACTAAGTCAGCGGAGCCTTGAATCAAACGAATATCTAAAGCGTGTACATATATGTTCCTTTTTCAATGTAAAAGATAAAATTGATATTGATGTAATTCTAGGCAATGCTTCCATAAAAGTATTAAAATATGAATAATTTTCTCCCATTTCAGGTGTTTTTCCCATTTCAGGAATACTTATCGTGGAAGCGTCCCGCAGGACGGGTCATGGAAACCCTGAAAATCGGGACGTCCTGCATAAATCGGGGCACCTGTAAACACTAATTACTGCTTACGAAAAATCGTCTCCCTTGGAAGTAGAGGTTTGCACGGGCCGTCAAAATGAAGGCGACTTTTCAAACAGTTCGGTTCGGCAGAATAAAGATATTTTTTAACTGTCCGGGGCGAGACAATATAAAATTATAAATGGGCTGGGGCGGGCTGATAAAAAAGTGAACTGGTCTGCCAGGCTGATAAAAAAATTAAGTGGGCCGACCGGCTCGATATAACTAAATTAAAAGATTCAAATTAAGCTGATAAAATGTGAACAATTTTCAAAGGACGGCACTGGGACGAGAATAAATATAAATGTGCTGCACGACCCGATGCTAGCTGGACATCATTAATACCGAAATCTTGCATGTCCAGCATTGAAATCGACATCGGACAATTACTTTGTGCCTGAGCCCGGGCTTAATTTTTTCAGTAGACACGGGCAGGCCGGGATCAGGCTTACAATTTATTCGACATACTCGGGCCGGGCCGGAAATGGACTTAATTGTTCCCTGGGCGAGTCGAGCAAGCAATTTGTTTGGTAAAAATAGTAATCGCGATAATGAACTTTTGTTAAAGGAATCTTTTGAAAAATACTTCAATAAATTATAGAGGAGCATTTTTAAAAATCTACTTTTTAGGTGCGTTCCTAATTATATAAATACGTAGCACCTATTGTCGTCGTCTGGTCTGTCTGTCTATATAACAACGCACAAACTACTCAACCGAATGGTTTGAAATTTAATATATATAATCTTTGCAGAATTTTGTCGAGGCATTTCAAATTTTATGAAAATCGAATCAAAACTTTAGAAGATATTAATAAAAATATTTATTAAGAAATTTAAATTTTTTTTAAAAACTCGGTGTTTTCTTGTTATAGGAGCTTCCGAGGTTGAATTGTCAAGCGACCGAGATACTTACAGTCCCTGGCCAAATTATTAGACGCAGTTGTTTTTATTATAATTTGTTAAATATCTGAAAGATACATGAGGAATTATCTTGAAACTTTAGGAGTGTAAACAACATGATCAACATCATATATTTCCGAGAAGATTTTTTCTTGAAACCCCATAAGGGGCCGTCAACAAATTCAAGAAAAACGAATACGTTTTTGATAACCCTGTAAAAACCAATATCACAAAAGCGTTGAAACGGTATCACACGCTTAGGAGGCTTATTGTAATAATTTGGGTTCATTTTTATGAATATAGCATGTATACTCGAAGAGAAATTCAGGTTTTTATAAAAACAGTCCCAAATTTTACTAAGTTTTTTGCTTATAATTTGCAGAGTTTTTAGTATAAAAACAAGTTATTTTCAGAAAATATGACAAACAAAATTATACACAATACCCTGCAATCAGAATTAAAAAATAATAAAAATTGCATGAAAAATGAGCAGGTTTACTAAATATTTTTTCACTGTGCATGCGCAAATTCAATCAAAATATACTGTGCATAATATATTAGATAAATATATAGACCAACGTTTATGAAAGTCTCAAAAACATAGCTTGAAAATTCTGATAGTGATCGTCGATAGAATAAGCTCGAAATTAGCTGTTTCCAAAAGGAAGCAAAAAGATGAGGGGTTGTATCAAATATAGAATGAGAGACTCTTCATTCTTATTATGTCAACTTTCAAAAGCTAGTATATTTTGATACAACCCCTCATATTTTTGCTTCCTTTTAGAAACAGCGAATTTCGAGCTTATTCTATCGACGATCACTATCAGAATTTTCAAGCTATGTTTTTGAGACTTTCATAAACGTTGGTCTATATATTTATCTAATATATTATGCACAGTATATTTGATTGAATTCGCGCATGCGCAGTGAAAAAATATTTAGTAAACCTGCTCATTTTTCATGCAATTTTTATTATTTTTTAATTCTGATTGCAGGGTATTGTGTATAATTTTGTTTGTCATATTTTCTGAAAATAACTTGTTTTTATACTAAAAACTCTGCAAATTATAAGCAAAAAACTTAGTAAAATTTGGGACTGTTTTTATAAAAACCTGAATTTCTCTTCGAGTATACATGCTATATTCATAAAAATGAACCCAAATTATTACAATAAGCCTCCTAAGCGTGTGATACCGTTTCAACGCTTTTGTGATATTGGTTTTTACAGGGTTATCAAAAACGTATTCGTTTTTCTTCAATTTGTTGACGGCCCCTTATGGGGTTTCAAGAAAAAAAATCTTCTCGGAAATATATGATGTTGATCATGTTGTTTATACTCCTAAAGTTTCAAGGCCCCACCAGTGGCTGAGAGGTTGTGCTCTCGAAGCTGGTAGACGGGAGGTGCTGGGTTCGATCCCAATCGCGCCCGTCGGCCTAATCGTTCGAAGTTTTCGTGGTTTTCTTCGAGCCGTGGATTTATCCATGCGTAAATACGGATTAGGTTCCCTTAGAAAGACCCCCACGAAGGGCACTCCCCCCGGGCCTATATCCCTAGTGTAGATAATTGGCCGTCAATAATCAACCCAACCCAACCCTAAAGTTTCAAGATAATTCCTCATGTATCTTTCCAGATATTTAACAAATTATAATAAAAACAACTGCGTCTAATAATTTGGCCAGGGACTGTATTTTATGGCAGAAATTAATGTGCAGACGATATAATTCATTTCGCAGAATTAAAAATCATCAAGATCTGAATATTTATATAACTAGCTATAGTACGAAACGCACCTCGTTTGTCAGGTTTGACGTACGATTCCCAACTTGTTTTTATTATTATTCAGCTTCAAAAGTTATGTTTTTAACCATCTTTTTTCTTTTATTCTAAACTGCATAATTTTTGCAATGGGTCTTTATTTGAATGCGATAGTGTAAGAGTCTTAAGTGATCATTCATGTTGCTATTCCGTATTCTATGGTTTTTGGACAAATAGTAATCTAAAATATACTGTAAAAAGTTCTCATAAATATGTATGCAGTATTTATTAAAAGAATCTTAGATGTATGGTACAAAAAATCTGTATTTTTTGTAGAAATTGAGTCGGACCGGTCCTGTTTTCGCTGATTTTTGAACGGGCCGGGCTGTGTAGTGCAAAATTATAAACGGTCCGGTCAGAGCCCGGGCCGAATTTTTAGTTTTTACACCGGACCGGCCCGGGCCTGGAAATTTCGGCCCGTGCAGACCTCTTACTTGGAAGTCCGCGAAGACAGGAGTTAGCTGTATTTACTGTTATCATTGATATTCATGAGGTGCATATATATATTATATATATAAAATGAGTGAGAAATAAATTAATGTTGTATACGGGTCGATTCGCGTCGAATCCAGTATGGCAGACTTCGATTGTTTGTGTTACGGTCAGAAGATATCGGTGTTCTTTGGGAAAAAGCATGACGACCTTTTGAACTTGCATTGTCATTGCCAGCTGTATCAGATCATATAACCTCTTTCACTCTTTTCGGATACACTGCAAAAAATAATTGTTGATTTTACAGTATAAAACTGGCACCCCAGCTGCCAGTATTAAACCGTAAAATTAACAGTATTAAACTGTAAAATAAGCAGTAATACGCTACCGCGCATGCGCACGCGCGGTAGCGTATTACTGCTTGCACGGCAGCGTATTACTGCTTATTTTACTGTTTAATACTGTTAATTTTACGGTATAATACTGGCAGCTGGGGTGCCAGTTTTATACTGTAAAATCAACAATTATTTTTTGCAGTGTAATAGATCCTTATGCAAGGTTAAGGTACGTAGCCCACTGACTCAAATAATTCAATCGTGTTTTAATATTCATTCCTTAATCATATAACATTCATTCCTTGATCACATTCCTCTTTCCTTTCTGGTACTTTTATGTTAGACTGGCGACAGTGATATATATTCTCGATAATATTTATTTCAATTTAACTTTATTCAAATGTCATTAAATATGCTTTTGTTCCCTATTATATTGAAATTTCATCATAATGAGCTTTATTCGTTATGATGTTTGCAATCTTTCTTTAATTCCTTCTCCCACAATTACCCATTGAATACATCAATGAGTTAGACACAGATAATTTAGTGTTCGCCCGGTCTTTCTTAAAATAAACAAGAATACACTCTGCTTTTTTTTTTTTTTTGCTTTTTTTAAATAGTGAAATGTACTCCTCATTGTTCCAAGATATAACTTGTAAAAATCTTCTATGCACTACAGTATATCTAAATTAGTATGGCTGAAAACTTGCAAAAATGAAACAACTTTCTCATTACCTTAAGATAAAATCGGATAATTAAATCAAGTTTAATATTATAAATATAAATAAAAACAAAATACAATTAAATTACAATTCATAAAATCATTCGAAATCAATGTTACTTTATTTTTTGTATCTAAAAGTTGCATATTTTTCATTTCATCATTACTAAACATAATAAATTTTCTCATAAAATAGGGCACTTTTCTACTGAACTAGTGCCCCTTTTCTGCTTTATTACTACTGCCCTATCAATGACTAGAACCCTGCCCTTTTTCTTTCTAGAGTGAACACTAGACAATATTAGTTTTATGTTTTACCATATTAAGAAAAATTAAGAATCAAATCCAATGGAGACACTTAACAACCGAAAATCGCAATACGTCTCAACAATAAAAACAAAGTATGTTACAATTTGAGCATTTTTATTACGGCAGGAGTCGATGCATGGTTTTTTTTCTCGGGACCCATTTTGTGAAAAGTAAAAGTTCTTTATGTGAAATGTATTATATTTTTGTGAAAAATAATATTTTGTAACGAAAGATGAAATTCAGTTACTCAAATTCGAACCAAGCATTTATTAATAACTAGCAAGCTACGCCCGCTGCGCTGGTCGGTTTCTACAAATGAACCTTTAATCAAACGAAATATATTGTTTAATTTGACCTTGAATTTGAAAGCAATCTGTATATTTACCTGGAATATCCTTCCGCATTACTGAAAAATGACGTCATTGCGCTATTATATTTTCTAATGTGCAGTCAAAATTTTAGCTGTTAAGCACCAACTCTTTTATTTGGTCATTTACAGTTAAGGTTTGCTAAAGAATGATAAAACTATATGCAATATACTAAAACCATCACTAAAAATTGTCGAACTAACAATACAAACAAATTAACTAACAAAATCCGTTCAGTAGAAGTTTTTATAAGGCTAATCTTTGATAAGGGTTCATCTGATTATAGAACTTTTCCACATAATTCTAAAACTAACAGAACGTTATAAAATATACTAAAACCATCCTTATAAATTATTTACTTAACAATGCAAGTTTAAAAAAATACGCCCAGTAAAACTTTCAAAAAGGCTAATCTTTCGGAATCGGGTTCACCTGACTATATAACCTTCACACATAACTGTTTGACTAAGCAACGTAGAGTACATTAAAACTATTCCTGAAATAGCATCTAACTAACAATACAATTCTCATCAAAATCCGTCCAGTAGAACTTTTTCAGAAAGCTAATCTTTCATAATCGGAATCAAATATTGAAAAGGCTAATATTTGATAAAAAAATGGTCACCCGATTTTCAAATTTTCCCCCATAATTCTAGAACTAAGCAACGTAGAATAATATGTTATATAATAAAATTTTCCCTAGAAATTTCATCTAACAGTGTGGTTTCCATCGAAATCCATTCGGCAAAATCTTTTAAAAAGGCTAATATTTCATAATCGGATTGATCTGATTATAGAACTTCCCAGAATAATTCTATAAATAAGCTACGTAGAACGATATGTTATACAATAAAACCTTCCCTGAAAAATTATCTTACAGTTTACGTTCTACGAAAATCCATTCAGCAGAACTCGAGTTATAAGCAGCCGGAACGAAATTTCATATATGTAGAAGTAAATAGAAGTATATTGCCATTAATATAGTTTGCATTTGAATTAAAAAAAAGGTATTTTTTCGGTATATATATATATAAGTGTATATATATATATGTATGTATATACATGTATTTGTGAAGATATATGTGTATATATACATACCTGTATATATATATCACTGGCGCCCGGCTAACCGAAAAGTACCAAAAAAAATACTGCAAAAATGCAGTCGTACACTTAAAAAAAAACACCTTTTGGCTTAAAATCTCTCAGCAAAACTGTTTTTATTTTTCTTTTCTTCTCTTTCTTTTTTTTAAATAAAATTAGTACAATTTTTTCTTTTCTTTTTCCAGATGTATAGCCATTTCAATTCTTTCTGCAAAAAAAAAAAAAAAAAAAAAAAAAAAAAAAAAAACACCTTTTGGCTTAAAATCAAATTGTTTGGAGTCAAAAGTAAAATCACAATCGCCAAAAACAAAAGATACATCGCCAAATATTGTTTCAATATAGAAATCTTGCCCCTTGAATACGTTTTTAAGCATTACGAACATTCCCAATCATGTTTAAATCAAATATTTTCGTTTTATAATATTCTCTCATCAAAACTCTTTTTCTTTCTTTCTTTCTTTTTTTTAAATAAAATTAGTAACAGTTTTTCTTTTATTTTTCGACATGTATAGCCTTTTCATTTCTTTCTGCAACAGTAATGATCGCCAAAAAATTAGCAATGGTAACCTTTTCGGCCAAAATAACGCAACTTTCTTTCATAATCCTATAACTATTATACGTAGAACGTTGTGTTATATACTAAAATCTTCCCTGAAAAATTATCTCTCGAACAGTGTAAGTTCCATCAAAATCCATTCAGTGGAACTTGAGTTATAAAGGAACGGAACGAAATTTCCGTTTGTGTTTTATATATATAGTAGATAGATGATTTCTTAAAGTTTCTTCTGCAGAAGCTTTCATTTTCTGGTGAATTAGTTTTGTTTGCAAATTACACATTTTAAAACCTAACTACAACAAAGAAAAATTAATAAAGAGTATGATTTTATGGAGTGGAATTGTGTGAAGAAGCCGGTTTTATTAAGAGGAATTTTGTGAAGTGGCTTCTTTTATTAAATAGATTTTTGTAAAAAGCCCTAAATAGGCCCTAAATTTTGCTTGGATCAACCCGTTACGGTCCCCATCGCTGTACCCAGAAAAAAAATATTTCAGGAGAGGGGTTTTAGTTTGAAATTTTAATATAGTATCTTATAGATATATCTTGGAATGTACGTATTGATGCATCCTTACATAATTTATACAATATGTTAGTCTACCCTTTCTCTTCGAGGAAAAAAAAATAAATCTTAAAGATAAAATAAGTCTCTTTTTCAATAAATAAGTATATGTTTGTAAAATTTCAAAAGGGGTTTGAACTCTATAATCATCCTTCTCCCCCCTTTTGGTTACTGCCTTCCAACAGTGCGATGATAGAAATATATAATCATAAATGAAACATTACCACAACACCAACTTAAACTATGAAATAATGATTAAGTATGTAATAATTAGTTGACAATGAAAGTATTCCCCAACACACTGAATATGGATACCAAAAACTTATTTAAAAGAAGAAGAAATTAAATTAAAAATTGAATAAATGAAATGAAATTTATGGAATTAAGACAGAATTTTCAAGTCCCAAATGCCTAAATACCACAAATAAAATGAGTGGTTTCATCATCATATTAGCCATAACATTGCTAAAGAATATGATATATAAGATCATGTCTCGGCCCATCACTTACTAATGCTAAGGATTCCAAACAGCTGCTCTGCTATACGGAAGAGGCTATGGAATCCGAATCTCACAGCTATGACTTTGATACCATTGAAGAAAATATTCTCTTCGAGGAGATCGAGCCTACTTAATTTTTAACTATTTACTTTTTATTTCATGGTTTAATTAGATTAGAATCACTGTACATTGTAACATGTTTATCTCTTCCCAATCTATAATTTTATTGACTTCTAATGTGTAATTTTATATCCATGTGTGAATCACTGCTTTACTATTTATTTTTTAACGTTTTATTTCCCCCCCCCCCCCCATTTGTTTCTAAAGGTAAACCTTGTGCTTTTAAACTCAATTCAACCCATCAACCAACCCCGAAGAAACCCCCTACCAACTCAGCATGGCCAAAAATGGCCTTTGGTTGATAAAATTGCTGTCACATTTATTTAATAAAAGTGTTACATAAGAGGGAGGAGTTTCTTTGCTTATGAAATATTTCCTCCCCCAGGCACTTTTATCTATTTCAGGTAGAAAATACTCTCTACTAAAAAGCTACTTCAAGTGCAATTTTCTTACATCGTGTCATTTTCCGTGCTCAAGTCACACTCCTTGCGTGTGCTCGTTACTTAAAATCGGATCTTTTTTTTCTCTCTGAGTACAATGACAGAAAAAAGTTCTTTTCGAACGCGAAGGGAGGCCCTCTACCCTTATATATATATATACCATACCACGTGGCACTTTTCAAATTTGCACGCCATTCAGTCGTGTCTGAGTGCTGCCTTCCCTTTTCCGCTGCATGAGAGAGAGGAAACCGAGTGAAGTTGAGCTGTAGGATTTCAGCTGACAGATGGCTGCCCATGTGAAATTAGTCATCTTTTCATTAATGACGTGGATTTTTGAGGTTATGTGATGTATGGCAACATTGCAAGTATGAAGGGGATTGTCTGCCTCGTTATCCCGTTTATGTTACACAACGGGGAATTATTAATATGTATTCATTCGTTTTATTCGAGACTCCTCCCCCATCACGTATATAAATTTAGTTGTCATACCGATAACTCGGATGTTAAATCGTTATATTAGTGTATATATTTTCGGTATAGAATGAAACCTGTCTAACGATACTGAAGGGTGCAGTAAAAAGTGCCGTTATAAAGAACTTGTATCGTTAGACGCATAGGGTCAAGGGCAATTAAAATTGGAGCAGTCACGCCGGGGGTGACATACCCAGGGTGGGGACGGTTTTTACAATTCTCACCACTATTTTTTTGAAAAGTAATTTTCATCTTACTTTATCGCAGAATTTGTAACAATTGTCTCCGACTAAATAAGGTGACGATTATTTGTATTTATTGGTGACAATGTAAAAACCATTTATACCCTGGGTAAGCGCGACTTCTCCCAGGTGAACTAATTCACAATGTGAAGTATAAAGTCTATCTATATATTATAATGAGAAACATGTCCGTGAGTTACGCTGGCGTCATATTGACTGTGGCAACGACCTGGACAGTCAATTTTGTTTTTTAATGCAAATTTATTAACTTCTAAATATTGCGCAATTTCAATTTTTATACCGTCGAATAGAAAAAAAAAATGTACTTTTCTAATGCAATTTGTTCGAAAACTTATCTCACTTTACTAATTTTTTATGGTTTTTAAAAGTTTGATAATTGTGAATAGATTGACATTCAATTTATGATCCCGGCCATCTAAGAGGGGGTGTCGAAATTCGATTATTTTTTCGAGTTCTGGGCCAACTTGGTAAAATGCAGGTAAAATTAATTGTATTTGGTCATTATTAATACCAGGCAATCCAAGCCGGCCTACCCGTCTTAAAGTTGCACGATTTTCTACCCGGTATGCAGAACTTAGAGGAAAAGCGTTTTTAATTGAACACTTAACATATTTTTTACATTTAGAATATTTTATTAACACGTTGAGTGTCATCATATATAGTATATCATGAATTAAGTTTTCATAGGGTGCCATTATTACATTTACAGGGCTATCACCGGCGACTATTAATATATTCTATACCACTATTTAATAAAAGATTTAAAAAAAAAAAAATCAAGCTTGAAAATTATTTTAAAAACCATAAAAACAAACAAACATAAAAAAACAAAAAAAAACAACAGCCAATTGAATTGAAATACAGTTTTCAAACACACTGTATTTGAAAATGCATTTTTTTAAAATTCGATATTCAAAAAAATTGAATTTGTGCGATGTTAAATTACAAAAATTGCATGTAAAAGCGAAATATATTGATAAGTTCCATGTCGACGTCGATATGACGTCAGAGTTACTTACGGACATGTTATTTTTTTATAATATAAATTGATCTGTTTTAAGCGTTAATAATGACTTTCTCTCTGTATATAATTTTTTACTTAAAATACATTTTTTATCTTGATCTTCTTAAGTTTAATCCTTTAAATATTTTTATCATTTGGTCTTTTTTTATATTCTTCCATGTTCCACATAAGGGGAAAAAATGTGCTCTTAATGCTTTGCATGCGGGCTTTTACTTAAAAATTCATTTTTTTTCTTCTCCTTCACTGCCTGTATTTAAGAACCACGCAGCAGGAGGGTTAAAAAAAGAAGAAAAAAAAAAGGATAAGTTGCTTCCTGTTCGTGTGTAAGCTGGCAGGCGTTAAATGTCTTTAAATATATATTTTTTCTATACATTTCGCGGTTGCCTTATATTGAATGGTGTATTTTTTAATCAGATTCCAGTTTTTTTCTTTCCTTTTTTCTCCATAGTGTGTTTCACCTACTTTTTTTTTCTTTCCCCCGAAAAATGGGGTTTCGGGAATAGGTCCTAACTTGCATATGTTTTATTACGGTTTAGATATATTATCTATTCGAACAGGCATAATATACAGAGTGATTCAGAATTCCACGTACAACGAGGCGATAGAGCTAGAGATGGGAATGCTCGGAAAAAACCTGGAAATTTTGGGGAAAGAAACCTGATTTTTTCCGAAGGGGTATTTTCCAATTTTTCCAAATTGGAAAAATTGAAATTTCATTTATAAAATAACATAATATATTCAAAATTTTATAATAGCTACATTCGGATACTTTTATTTATATACATATTTTCATGTTCAGTATCCCACATGAAAACATTATCATGGAAAATGTGATCTGTAAGCAAGGGTCTGTTTAGGAAGAACATGAGCCTTTTAAAAGACCCTTTACATTTTGTTCACCTTAAAGTACCTGACCATTTACAAAATTCTCTTAAAAATGGACATTTCAGAAAATTTTCAAATCTCCAAACTAAATCTTTTACAAATGTATTGATTAAAAAAAAAAAAAAAAAATAAATAAACCCTGTTGCATAATAGTAGAGATCGACCGAAACAGGTTTTTAAGACCGAAACCGAATTTCTGTGATCTTCCCACTTTGGGCCGAAACCGAAAGTGTAAAAAAAAATTTAAAGTGATTAATACATACATAACTGCACATAATTATTAATTAATTAATTAATTAATAACAAATAATTACTTAATAATAACTAATTTCGTGACTAATTAATTTATTAATTATACGTGTATTGAACTACATTTCTAACAAACAAACGTACATATATATGTGTGTGTATAAGTTTCAAACAAAAATGAAACATAAATAATACAACATTTATATTTTATTATTTTATAACAACCAATAATTATAGGTATTTATCAATAATTAATTAACAATGGAGTTAAATAATGTAAAACTGTAATGACGTATAATGATAAACAATTTAATGACGGATACTATAATGACGGATAATGATAAACAGTGGAATTCACAGCAATAAACAGTGTCTCATTTGAGCCAAAACAACTCATATCAATGAGTAAAGTTGAAAATTTCCGAAAGAAGGAACGAGATTTTGAAATACAGATAGTTTCGGTCGAATTTCGGTCAGGCCGAAATTTTGGCAGCAATTTCGCCGAAAACGAATATTCGGCGAAACTCTGATTTTGTGCCGAAACCGAAATTTCGGTTGATCTCTAATGGCTGTAATCCCTAATGACTTTATCATTTAGCTGTATATATGTTCAAAAACCTTCTTAAAAATGTCTAAATAAGAACTTAAATATAACGATCATATAGGGTGGTCGTTATGTCTTTCCCTGAGTACAATAATTTATTGCAGAAAAACTAATATAATTAGGCGTATGAATGTTTCAATATATTGTAAAGACATTTATGAAGTTTTTAATACAAGTACTTAATGTCAGTAAATTTCGATGTGAGCACGCTTGGTAGCTCGAAGAATGTCAAGGCGGTATTCCATTTTTCTCCACGTATTGCCCAACATTTGGGGTGTCACACTAGACACAGCATCTGAGATCATGACCTTGAGTGTTTCAATATATTTTACTAGTGTTGCAAACACTCTGTCCTTTATATACCCCCAAAAGATAAAATCTAGAGAAGTGGTTCCCAACCTATGGTCGCGACCCACTGGTGGGTCGAGGGTGACTAGGTAACGAGGTGACTTTAGTGGGTCGCGGCACAATCGAGGTTTGCCACAAAAATATATCTTTTATTTCATCAGTTTAAAAAATATAACAAATACAATATTTTACAGCTGCAATAATCATGATAGCTATTGGCTTAAACTAAAACTTCGTGATAAGACTGTGTTTTCTTAAACAATCCGCCGGTATTATGTTAGGACTTCGAGACCTCTTTGTGAGAAATGGCAGCAGTCGCGCAGTCGTTAGGGCAATCGTGGACCCCCCGTTCTCGGGTAGAAAGTGACTTAAGGTTAAAATTAACCAGTTTTAACCCTGATACAGATGCCCTCTATAGGTGAAAGCTGGGAAATTTAGTTAGTAGCCAGTGGCCGGTAGACTCAGTTTGATTAGTGACCACTTTTTAAAGTTAGGGGAGTTTATATCTTGTACGTCGCCACTCTCATATCGAAGCACCCTAGTTTTAATTAAGAGTTTCAGATTCAAAAATATGTGCAATAGCTTCAGGCAAGATAAGGCATGTATTTAATTTACCATATTCTTCGTATCATACATTTTACATTATCCCTATAATCATCGGGAGAGATTATAGGGATTATGTTTCAAACTTTCTTGACATCTAGATAAATTATAGTCATTGTATATAAACATATTTTTCTATGAGTTTTATACCTATTGTATGAGTATGAGTGTATTTCGCATGATTAAACAGTATCTCTGGAAGAAAAATAATCCAATTGGTGAGCATGTGGCAGGAGTCGAAATATTGAAGATACTGAAATGTCCTTAAAATCTGCTTGTATCCGGTGGGAAAAAAGGAATAAATTACTTGAAATGTATGTGGAATAAAAGCTGATGAATATATTCTGCAGAATAAAACTGTATTTCTTGAAAAAATAATCCAACTAAAGAGTAATCATAACATGCACGTAAGAGCACATGAGAAAAAGCTGAAATATTGAAAATACAGCTAAGTCGTTGAAATCTGTTTGCATCTGGTAAGAAAAAGAATTAACCAGTTCTCTAATTAGATGTAATCAATGTAGAGATGCATATTTCCATGAAAAATTGTGTATTTCACTTGGCAATCATTAAACAGATTGTTTAATCGCCAAATGGCGAGTGGCGACTATTGTGGCGATCGATGGCTGATTTTTTAATCGCCACTTTTTAAACTTTAATCGTCACGTAGCGAGTGGCGACTGCTAATTTTCACCTATAATGCCCTCATTGGTAAAACACCAGTGACAGAAATCTAACTGATTGCAAAGTTGTGTTTTGATAATAATTAAACGTATTTTTCATTATGTTTGTAATATGTTTGTTGTTCCACTTGCACACATGGGAATTACCAATTCTTGTTTTTGTTGATAGTGCATCCTTCGTACGAAATTTTCCCTTTTTCTTTGGATAGGATAGCCGATAGCTTATAGAGGTCATATAACAATTTCCATACTGATATTAGATACATCCTCATATTTGGTGGGTCGCGTACCAATAAAGGTGGGGAACCGCTGATCTAGAGGAGTAATATTGGGTAAGCGAGGAGTCCATGGTGTTGGTCTATCCCAGCCATACTCAACCTGCGGGCCGCATGTGGCCCGGCGACCTTTTATTTGCGGCCCGAGACACATAATCATTAATCACTATTTATAAAATTGAGATGTGTATAAAAAGTTTTTAATATTTTCACTGCTCTTTTATGTATTTTCATGGGAAGACAATTTCTTGTTATTTATAATTACTAATTTAAAATTACCTTAATATATCTTAAACGTCGTTTCCTTAGTCAAAGTTCTTGTTATTTTTACACAGAGTTTTACTTGTGCTACAGTAGTGTATACATTTCTTAATCCTGAACACTGAACAAACATTATTCCAAATTAATTTAATTTGCACTACGTATTTCTACATTAAAAAAAAAGTTTTTGCATTGAGAAAAAAAATTGATTATTAGAAAAAAAATATCTTAATTTTTTTTTCTTTTTAATTTTTTTAATTTTTTTTTTTTTTTTTTTTTTTTTTGAGAATTTGGAATTGCTGCATTGTTATATTGTTACGTTTTATACGTATCATATAGCTAATAAGGCTTATTGGGGTTAATTAAATATTTATAGCAGAAAAAATTGGCAGCAAAAAGTTTTATACCACTATTTCAAAACAACAATGTTCGCGGCATTTGCTATAAAAATCTATATTTTTTTACATTATTATACAAGTGTGTTGCGGCCCGCCTAACGTCGCAAATATATGTTTGCGGCCCGCGAGAAAAAAAGGTTGAGTACGGCTGGTCTATCCCGTCCGATCCATCTTCCAGGAAATTTGATGGATTAAAAAAACAAAAAAAAAAAAAAAAAAAAAAAAAACCCTTAAGAACATGACTTTTCCCTAACAAAAATTTTACAGTATTACATTCCACGGTTATTTCGTAAACTTTTTTTGTAATAAGTAAAAGACTCTATGACCACCCTGTACATCTAATTCACAAAATTCTGATTACATTTTTTACAAGTTTTCTACAAAAGTTCACAATTTCACAAAAGCAGAATAGTGTGAAAAAAAAAAATCAAAGATGAGCCCCTGACAAAATAATTAAATGTAACTTATCTTGTTAAAAATGAAAATTCATGTACAAAATTATTTCCATAATATAACAATTAGTGAAAATGGTTGAAAATTTAATTTAAAATTTGAAACATTTATTTATTTGTATTGACATAGCTGTAATTTTTCACTATTATTTAGAAGAGAAATTCTTTTTTAATAACATGCAGTTGGAATTATTTACTTCTTTCTTTCTTTTTCTTAAATGTAGATTCTTAAAGTTGCCTTAACTGTATTTTTTAAAAAATATAAATCCATACAACTTCACTTAGCAAAGAAAATGTACGCAATTGAGAACGCTGTGAAAAATTTATTTGAAAATAACTTTTAAACTTATGTAAAAATCCACCAGTTTTAAATTTTTCATTAAAAAAAAAAAAAATTACCACTTTCATATTAAGAATCTAAAACTAAAAGTAAAATATGATTTAGGTTTATACTAGAAGGCTGTACCAAAACTAAATATACAGGAAATGAAAATTATAATTGTAAGAAGGGGAAAATGTAATATTGTGAAATAATAAAAAAATTTAAACAATGGAAGATTTGAAAATAATATTTATAATAATGCCAGAACACTATTATAATTTGTTTCTTTAAACTGGCATCATTTATTATATTTAAAAACAATATTATGGAGATGGGAAGCAAAATGCAGTTTAAATTTGTTTTCAAACTGCATTAATATTGGATAAAACTTATACGTTTTTATAAATTAGCTCTATTGGTAATTAAAGAAACAGCAGATACATGATATATTGCAAACAATGCTGTTAAATTAAGGAAGAAAATTCAAAATTCTGAGGCTAAAAGACTAATTTGTGAAAAGCTGGCTTTTTCTTTTATTTAAAAAAAATATATATTCATGTAAAAGAGGATATATATATGTATTTTTAGTGTGCATAAAATTTAAAAAAGAAGTTTCGTATTTTGAAAATTATTCTTATTTTCAAAATTTATTTAATCTTTAAAAAGGTAAAATAATAATGTAATTTATTTTTGGGAAACATTTGTAAGAAATCAAAAATAATGAAATGCAAACGAGATATTAGAAAATAACTGCCTCAAGTACACAGGAAAAAGTTAAATATATTAACTTTCCAAATATATATTTTAAAAATATCAATACATTACACTCCCATAGGTTTAACATTAACGAGGGGATTTCGAGATCTTAACTGACCCAACAGCCTTAAAAAAGTTAATAGGTTAATGTTGAATAACAGTTAAAAATGAGTTTCAACACTGAAATACTGCTCTGCATAGTTGAAATGGGAAATAATTTCCTGTGTTTCTGAGTGACTAGAAACTTTTGAATATAGCCTAGCAAAAAATATTTAATGCCTGAAAAATCATAGCATTGAGTATTTTCTTTTCTTCAGTGTTCGAACATATGGGCGGACGACAATTTCTCTGTATTTTCTTTTTTACTACATTTTCGAGAGTATCGCTAGATTTACAGTGAAGAAACCCTCCACCGTGAAGGGACGGCGTTATGGCATCTCGCTTTATTGAATTTCCTCAGGAGTTCCGCTTTTTAGAGGTATGACGACGATTGGATCGGAAGCCCGTGTGCAAGCTTCATCGAAAGTACCTATAGTTCCTTTTCTCCGGTTATAAAAAAAAATAAAAAGGAAAAGTTGCTGTTCCCGCCACACTTTCCTATGTTCTTTTCGCTTTGTTCTTTTTCTTTTTTTATGGGACCGGAATTCCGTGCCGTTTTTTTTTTTAAGACGTTGCTTCTTGTAAAACATTGTTGCTAGGAGCTGATTTGGTCAGGCAAAGTGCTGTCGTACATGTTGTATCCGCTGGATGTAACATCGTTAAACTGTAGAAAATTTTGTCATCTGGAATAATATTTCCATTAGGCTAAGAGTCCTTTGAAATGTACGTTTTGATTTAAGTTTCCGAAGTACTGTTTATTGGCAAGACTCGATTTAGAAAATTGCGGCACAGGCGCACATGTACTGTTTGAGGCCGCCTATGCACAACCTTTCTTAATTTACACAGTCCGTTTTTGAGTCCTGCACGAGTCGGGTTGTACCCCCATCTGAATCCGAAATTTTTGCTTAATTTTAACCCAAAATAAGAAATTTCGACAACCCTAAATCTAACCCGAACCCGAAATAAAAGAAAACGAATCCATATTTTAATACAATTAGAAAAAAAAAATATTTAAAATTATATCTCTAATATGAATTTTATCTTTATTCCACACTTGAAAAATATTCAGTATTTTCTTTTCAAAAATCGGTTCTACCCGAACCTGACCTGAAAGAATCAAAACCAAAACTGACCCGAACTAGAAACATTTAAAGGCAATACGACCCGAATCTGACTCCTACGATAAAAATTAGCACCAACCCGACCGATGCAGGACTGTAGTCCGTTTACAGCTGATCCGGCGCCTTTGAATAATATTTATATACAGTGGTGGCCAAAAGTGTGGACATTTTTTGAAAGTTTCATGTTTTTCAACTTTGTGTGCTTGTAGAATATATTAATTTTCACTTAAATACAAACGTTTATATATCAAATTGAAGGTAATTTAATGTAAAATTTAATAATAAAAACAGTATTACAATATCTGTATTACAAAAAAAAGTTATACAACTAATAGTAAGATCTATCTTAGATTTGCATTTTTTTAAAGTGATACTTACACAATCAATACTTAGTAGGATAACACTTATTTTTTAAGACAGCTTCACAGCGTCTTTTCATCGAGTGAACGAGTGTTTGGAGTTCATCTTTCGTAATCACATGGTGGCAAGAATCAATTATAGCTTCAATAAGTTGTCTTTTATTGGATGGACGTTTTTTTCGTACAAGAAGTTTCAAACGTCGCCACAAATTTTCAATTGGAATCAGGGCTGTTTCCTGGCCATGGTAAATATATCTATGCCTTTATTTTGAAACCATGCTTTGCATACTTTTGCTGTGTGGCATGGAGCTGAATCCTGCTGAAAAATAAATGGTGCGTTGGTGGGGAAGAGATCCCTGATGGAAGGTATCTATTTTGGTTCCAGGTCAGTTTCTATGTATTTTTTGGCATTCAGGATGCCATCAATCACTTGAATTCGGCCCACACCATCTGCAGACATACATGTCCAAATCATGACATTTGTTGGGTTTTTTTTAGTTGCTTCAATGCACTCAGGATGAAGTGCTTCTCCTACTCTACGTCTCACGTATTTTCTACCATCACTACCAAACAGCGATATTTTACTCTCATCGCTACAGATTACTTCCTTCCATTGATTTTCTGACCATTTAATGTGTTCTTTTGCCCACTTAACTCGTTTTTCGCGTTGCTTTTGATTTAAATATGGTTTTTTCCTTGGAATTCTAGCTTGTAGTCCAAATCCTAATAACCTTCTTATAGTTCTTGAACTTACTGGAATACCCGCTGCATTCATTTCACATCTAATGGCATCTGATGAAATTTTTCTATCTTGAAGGCATAACCGTTTAATTTTTCTATCGGCAGTAGTACTTATGCATTTTGTTCTGCCTTATTTGGCCTTATTTTCCACTGATTTTGTTTTTTCATAACGTAAACAGAACTTTCGTACACCAGAACAAGCCACTGAACCACCAACTTGCCTTGCAATTTCAGCATAAGAGAGGCCATTTTCTCTCAATATGACAATTCGGCTTCTTTTTGTAGATGTCCAATTAGTTCTTCTTGTTGATGACATTGTTTAAAATTAGTTTAATTAAAAAAAGGACTTTAAATATTCAAAAACAGCAATACTCTATTTAATTGTACTCGTATGCATCATTCCGCAAAATATTTCCACAACAGTAACTCTTTTACCATCCAAATAACCTAAACTATAGTTAAAGACATGTGATTCGTCCTCAGAACAGTGTTTGTGATTGGCTAGTACGCTTTTATTACAAAATACGTCCTTATTCAAAACGATTTGTGTTTGTTTGTTCTACTAAAATGAGCATAACTTTTTTTGTAATACAGATATTGTAATACTGTTTTTATTATTAAATTCTACATTAAATTACCTTCAATTTGATATATAAACGTTTGTATTTAAGTGAAAATTAACATATTGTACAAGCACACAAATTTGAAAAACATGAAACTTTCAAAAAATGTCCAAACTTTTGGCCACCACTGTATGTAACCAGGTTGTGTATGCATGATTTTATTATATAGCTGGCTCGCCCGGCCCGGAATAATAATAAAAAAATATGCCTAAAATCTGTTGAATTTCGATATTTTTCTCAGAGGGATTTAGTATTGGGGGGGGGGGGACACTCTTCAGTAGAGTACACCAAAAAATATTTTTCGGAAAAAATATGAATTGTAACCTATGAATTTTTAAAAACAGAAGTAGATTTCTAGAAATTCTAAGCATCAGAGTCCAAAATTACAGTTCATTCTGCTAATTAGTTTTTAAGTTATGCTTAAAAAACTACCCACATTGTAATATGTTTTGCAACGATTTAAAAAGAATTTATTATTAGGTGTTCCTAGCTTTAAACCTGAACTATTCCTAAATTACTTGATCGACTGACAGGTGCTGGCGCAATAATGAATGTCTCGTACGTATAAATCTCCTAATCATAATTAATAATCATAATTATAAAAAAATATATTGATGAAACGTTTCAGAAAGCGGTAGATGTTGTTCTACAAATGAGGGGGTCGGGACAAGAAAGTGCCAAGCCACTTTTTTGATGAAATAAATCTTACACTGTAATCTGTTGCTTAATATTGTAAATTGTAATATCCAACATAGAATTTGTTTTTAATCTCACTTGGTGGTAGCCTATGTGACAGGTTTCGTTTTTTGCCCCAGATGTTTATGACCCCAATAAAGATAGCTAATTTTCAAAAAAAAAAAAACAACAACATAATAGTAACATCATTAAAGTAATGCCATATTGTGACTCAGAATATCTCAAATGTTACTAAGACATTGGCGAAAAAACGTTATAATATATATCCTGATTTGACTATCTGATAAAATTTTCAAATTGAAATATCTCAGAAGTTCAAAAATGTGACTTGGCACTCTCTTGCCCCGACCCCCTCAAATGTATTAAGCCAAAGAAAAGTCACTGAAAAATATTCAATTGCAATAACTACTTTAAAGACTAAGCTGAAAGGTCCTAAAAAATTAATACTACAAGGCGTATTTCTCCTAAAATAATTTTTTTTTCAGTGCCTGAAATAAATAAATATATCTAAAATTTTTTTCTTGAAAAACATTAATCTTACAATTGTTAATTATTTTTTACATTTCTTGCATAATGGTCATTTTTGATTAAAATTTCGTTTCTCTATATATTTTCATACAAAATTTGTGAGTTTTTTTAATGACGAAATAACGTAGTTTTTTAAATATTACTATGTTTTATTACTCTATCAGAATAGTGGGTTTGCATTGTCTTGCAAAATTTTAAGGCTTATTCAAAAATTTTTTAGTGATGAGACAGTCACCGCAAGCCAAAGTGACTTTGTCCCAATTAAAGAAACCTAATCTTTGAAAATACTAAATGTGAATTTCAGAATTTACAATTGATATCTTTTAATAAGGAAAACTAGTCGTTGGGGGCCACCGTAATACTTACCCATCATGGATATGCATAATATAAAATATGAAAAGAAAACACGTGTAAACTATTTATAAAATGCATTGCAATTCGAATAAAATCGTGGCTTGATGACGTCATAAACTTTAAATGCTCTATTACTGAATTGGGTAAGAGAAAACATACTTATAACTCCAAAAATGATAATCTTATTAACTAACAGTTTACTGCGTCGGATGAAGCTTCTCATTTCCAATTAAAATATATATTTGAATTGATATTTGATTGAAATACAGGGTCATGAAAAATCGAAGAGTGTGGAAAATAGGATTACAAATATCTCGGCAACTCATGATCCGATCAACTTCATTCTTGATGCAAAACTTATGTTTTTTTATTGTCTTTTATATTCACTCTTTAAAATAAACAATTTCGAAAATTTTTATATACCTTTTATCAGTACGACTATTTCGAGAGTCCTAAAAAAATAGTTCCGACTAATCGAGGTTACTGAAATTGAATAGGCTTCTTCTTCTCAGTGTTACATACTAAGTACGTACCAAATTTCAAGTTTCTATCTCAATTTGTTAGGGAGATAGAGCGATTACAGACACACACACACAGACAGACGGACGGCAATTTTTTTTCTTCTAATAATATGTTTTTCGGAATCTCCAGTGTCTGAAACATGTAAATTCGTCATTTTTTTTTTATTTTTTTTATAAACCATCTCAAGATTTACCCAATATTACGTATGATGGATAAGTAAAAGAAATATAAATTGTTTAAATTAAAATTTCAAGAATTTTTGGATCTTTAAAGGCAACAAAAAGAGGGGATGGGGAGAAGAGAGAGGCAGTGACCCCCATTGACGATAATGAAAGTCTTTTTCTTTCTTTTATTAAAAATAATTATCTACTTGGCAGTTATGAAACAGTATTATGAATGAAATTGCTTTAGAAATGACTAACGGCTATCAGTGCAACAATATAATTTGAAATTTCAATTATTTATGTGAAAGACGAAGAAATCAATTTATAAAGCTATTGTAGGATTTTTCTTTTTCCCCCTTGAATGTTCTTTGTTCTGTGCCCTTATTAGATGCCTATTTAATAGCCTTTTCTCGTTAAAAACTAAGTTCTTTTGAAAAGAATTAGTAACTTAAAATTAGCGCAATTCGTCGGAGGATTTTAACAGCATTACTCAATTAGAGACGGTTATGCAGATGATTATTAAATTCTTTTGACTAAATAGGTTTTGCTGAAGAAAAAAATGAATTTTAAAATTTTAACTCACCAACAATTATAGGGGAATAAATTTCAGCGTAATAAGTCATTAAGCCATAAAGCATTTGTGAAAAAGCAGGAACTTAATTTTGAACTAGATCCGTGGGCTAGATTTTTCTTTCCTTTCTTTTATTTAATTGCAAAATATGCGTTATTTTCAGCGATTATAATGCGACTTGCATTTTAAGCATTAGTACATTTTAAGATGTAGTGGATTTTTAATTCCATAAATTTTCTATTTCTACAAAGGCGAAGTAGCAAAAAATGACTATTGTCTAGTTACGATTCTCGTTCTTAATATTACGACAATAATTAAAATGGTAATTTTTATCTACACTAATACATACAAGTTCAAAATTGTACGTCAAACGTGACAAATGAGGTGCGTTCATACTGTTATTATTTCAGTGAAATCAATTGTATCGTCTGTTATTATTATAGGATTCATTTCCGTAATAGAATAAGTACATTTTAAGTTGGCAACATTTTATCTTTTGTTGACATTTATTGAGAATTTCAATGGGAAACTTAAGCCTGGCTTTGAAAATTTCAGAACATGAAATCCATATTTAGACTCTTTTTCCATTTAATATCTATTTCTCCGGAAACATCTATCGAAAAAACTGTCGGTAGATTATAGGATTGCTATAATTAAACAATTGTAGTATACCAATTCGGTTTTTTATTTCAGTAATACGGAATTAATATGATTCCATCTTAAATAGGACGTAATCACCTATGGCAACCTAGAATCATTATCTATCGTGAGATATCATTGAATTAATTACCTATGATAGGAGTTAATAGAATGAAGAAAACTTTTATTTATATATTTTTAAGTTTTTATTCGAATTTTCTGTATTATACAAGGTTTTTTGGGCAGTGATTTATTAGTTTTAAAACAGATCTTTCTTATGAACTGTAAATGTTTTGGATTTTTAAGAAAAAAAAGCTTTTTTTTTTTAGCACTTCCCAACATAATCGAAGAGCGTTTTTAGCATTTGTTTGCCCAATTGCTCTCTATCCTTTAATAAAATGAGTAGATCGGATGACTTTTGGATATATTATATTTTAAATATTTTGAAGAAAAGTGGAAATATCTTGCTTTAACATTGTAACAACATTGTTGTATTAACATCGTAACGTATTTTGCGGTCTGAAGTTTGAAAAGTATAATTATTTTTGCTCTTGACATTTATTCCTTTGACATTTATTTCTCTTTTGAGAAAATTATTTTTGCTCTTGACATTTATTTTATTTGACATACAAATTCATTTTACTTTGAAAAGTTGGGTTGTTGTTGAAGAGATTAATGTAAACATTGTAATGTATTTTGCGGCCTGAAATTTGAAAAGTATAATTATTTTTTACTTTTGACATTTCTCATGTAAATTTATTTTACCTCGAAAATTTTAGTCTGTTGAAGAGAGTAATGTTTACATTGTAATGTAATTTGCGGTCTGAAGTTTGAAAAGTATAATTATTTTTTAATATTGACATTTATTTCTCATATAAATTCATTTTTCTTTAAATTCCAGTCTGTTGAAGAGAATGATGTTTACATTGTAATGTAATTTGCGGTCTGAAGTTTGAAAAGTATAATTATTTTTTAATATTGACATTTATTTCTCATATAAATTCATTTTTCTTTAAATTCCAGTCTGTTGAAGAGAATGATGTTTACATTGTATTGTAATTTGCGGTCTGAAGTTTGAAAAGTATAATTATTTTTTAATATTGACATTTATTTCTCATAAAAATTCATTTTTCTTTAAATTCCAGTCTGTTGAAGAGAGTAATGTTTACATTGTAATGTAATTTGCGGCCTAAAGTTTGAAAAATATAATTATTTTTTTTTACTCTTTACTCATTTTATTAAAGGATAGAGAGCAATTGGGCAAACAAATGCTAAAAACGCTCTTCGATTATGTTGGGAAGTGCTAAAAAAAAAAGCTTTTTTTTCTTAAAAATCCAAAACATTTACAGTTCATAAGAAAGATCTGTTTTAAAACGAATAAATCACTGCCCAAAAAACCTTGTATAATACAGAAAATTCGAATAAAAACTTAAAAATATATAAATAAAAGTTTTCTTCATTCTATTAACTCCTATCATAGGTAATTAATTCAATGATATCTCACGATAGATAATGATTCTAGGTTGCCAGGATTCATTTCCGTAATAGAATAAGTACATTTTAAGTTGGCAACATTTTATCTTTTGTTGACATTTATTGAGAATTTCAATGGGAAACTTAAGCCTGGCTTTGAAATTTTCAGAACATGAAATCCATATTTAGACTCTTTTTCCATTTAATATCTATTTCTCCGGAAACATCTATCGAAAAAACTGTCGGTAGATTATAGGATTGCTATAATTAAACAATTGTAGTATACCAATTCGGTTTTTTATTTCAGTAATACGGAATTAATATGATTCCATCTTAAATAGGACGTAATCACCTATGGCAACCTAGAATCATTATCTATCGTGAGATATCATTGAATTAATTACCTATGATAGGAGTTAATAGAATGAAGAAAACTTTTATTTATATATTTTTAAGTTTTTATTCGAATTTTCTGTATTATACAAGGTTTTTTGGGCAGTGATTTATTCGTTTTAAAACAGATCTTTCTTATGAACTGTAAATGTTTTGGATTTTTAAGAAAAAAAAGCTTTTTTTTTAGCACTTCCCAACATAATCGAAGAGCGTTTTTAGCATTTGTTTGCCCAATTGCTTGACGGAGAAACCTTTTTTATGCAGTGAATAATCTCCACGTGCAGCGAACGATTGAAATAAGAACATGTTAAAAACCAGACCCCAATTACCAATAAGTACTTCAAGTGCCGCAGCTGAAAAACATAGTGAACAAAACCAGAGACTGTCGAAACTAACTAATTGGAGAAACTCTGCAGACCTCCCTCCTTCAAAACTACAGCTGTCTTATCCCGCGCGTGTGCACAGAACTTAAAAACATTCCCTTCAGTTTCCAAAATGTTTCTGAGCAGTTAAGACGCTCTTGTACATATATGATGTAAATATATTTAATATAATGTAAAATTGGAGCACTTATACGCAGCCTCCAAACGCGACTTAAAACATGTACATCTAGCCAAGAATTATATTATATTCAAAGGAAAATGAATCTTCTGTTTATTTTACACAATTGTCATTTTCTACTAATACTATTTATTATTCTTCCAATATAAGTGAATCAATGGATCAGATAAATATCGCTACAACACTTTGGATTACTACTGTGGGTATATTCAGCGCAAAAAGGAAAATCTCAGGTAAGCTGAACAAACTTCTTTAACATATCAAAAGATGAAAATGTATATTAAATTTGAAGACTGATTTAACTATTTATAAAAATAAGAAAATTTATTACGCTACCGACGGTTCCCCTAACAGTATCGTCTGTTATTATTATAGGATTCATTTCCGTAATAGAATAAGTACATTTTAAGTTGGCAACATTTTATCTTTTGTTGACATTTATTGAGAATTTCAATGGGAAACTTAAGCCTGGCTTTGAAAATTTCAGAACATGAAATCCATATTTAGACTCTTTTTCCATTTAATATCTATTTCTCCGGAAACATCTATCGAAAAAACTGTCGGTAGATTATAGGATTGCTATAATTAAACAATTGTAGTATACCAATTCGGTTTTTTATTTCAGTAATACGGAATTAATATGATTCCATCTTAAATAGGACGTAATCACCTATGGCAACCTAGAATCATTATCTATCGTGAGATATCATTGAATTAATTACCTATGATAGGAGTTAATAGAATGAAGAAAACTTTTATTTATATATTTTTAAGTTTTTATTCGAATTTTCTGTATTATACAAGGTTTTTTGGGCAGTGATTTATTAGTTTTAAAACAGATCTTTCTTATGAACTGTAAATGTTTTGGATTTTTAAGAAAAAAAAGCTTTTTTTTTTAGCACTTCCCAACATAATCGAAGAGCGTTTTTAGCATTTGTTTGCCCAATTGCTCTCTATCCTTTAATAAAATGAGTAGATCGGATGACTTTTGGATATATTATATTTTAAATATTTTGAAGAAAAGTGGAAATATCTTGCTTTAACATTGTAACAACATTGTTGTATTAACATCGTAACGTATTTTGCGGTCTGAAGTTTGAAAAGTATAATTATTTTTGCTCTTGACATTTATTCCTTTGACATTTATTTATTTCTCTTTTGAGAAAATTATTTTTGCTCTTGACATTTATTTTATTTGACATACAAATTCATTTTACTTTGAAAAGTTGGGTTGTTGTTGAAGAGATTAATGTAAACATTGTAATGTATTTTGCGGCCTGAAATTTGAAAAGTATAATTATTTTTTACTTTTGACATTTCTCATGTAAATTTATTTTACCTCGAAAATTTTAGTCTGTTGAAGAGAGTAATGTTTACATTGTAATGTAATTTGCGGTCTGAAGTTTGAAAAGTATAATTATTTTTTAATATTGACATTTATTTCTCATATAAATTCATTTTTCTTTAAATTCCAGTCTGTTGAAGAGAATGATGTTTACATTGTAATGTAATTTGCGGTCTGAAGTTTGAAAAGTATAATTATTTTTTAATATTGACATTTATTTCTCATAAAAATTCATTTTTCTTTAAATTCCAGTCTGTTGAAGAGAGTAATGTTTACATTGTAATGTAATTTGCGGCCTAAAGTTTGAAAAATATAATTATTTTTTTTTACTCTTTACTCATTTTATTAAAGGATAGAGAGCAATTGGGCAAACAAATGCTAAAAACGCTCTTCGATTATGTTGGGAAGTGCTAAAAAAAAAAGCTTTTTTTTCTTAAAAATCCAAAACATTTACAGTTCATAAGAAAGATCTGTTTTAAAACGAATAAATCACTGCCCAAAAAACCTTGTATAATACAGAAAATTCGAATAAAAACTTAAAAATATATAAATAAAAGTTTTCTTCATTCTATTAACTCCTATCATAGGTAATTAATTCAATGATATCTCACGATAGATAATGATTCTAGGTTGCCAGGATTCATTTCCGTAATAGAATAAGTACATTTTAAGTTGGCAACATTTTATCTTTTGTTGACATTTATTGAGAATTTCAATGGGAAACTTAAGCCTGGCTTTGAAAATTTCAGAACATGAAATCCATATTTAGACTCTTTTTCCATTTAATATCTATTTCTCCGGAAACATCTATCGAAAAAACTGTCGGTAGATTATAGGATTACTATAATTAAACAATTGTAGTATACCAATTCGGTTTTTTATTTCAGTAATACGGAATTAATATGATTCCATCTTAAATAGGACGTAATCACCTATGGCAACCTAGAATCATTATCTATCGTGAGATATCATTTAATTAATTACCTATGATAGGAGTTAATAGAATGAAGAAAACTTTTATTTATATATTTTTAAGTTTTTATTCGAATTTTCTGTATTATACAAGGTTTTTTGGGCAGTGATTTATTCGTTTTAAAACAGATCTTTCTTATGAACTGTAAATGTTTTGGATTTTTAAGAAAAAAAAGCTTTTTTTTAGCACTTCCCAACATAATCGAAGAGCGTTTTTAGCATTTGTTTGCCCAATTGCTTGACGGAGAAACCTTTTTTATGCAGTGAATAATCTCCACGTGCAGCGAACGATTGAAATAAGAACATGTTAAAAACCAGACCCCAATTACCAATAAGTACTTCAAGTGCCGCAGCTGAAAAACATAGTGAACAAAACCAGAGACTGTCGAAACTAACTAATTGGAGAAACTCTGCAGACCTCCCTCCTTCAAAACTACAGCTGTCTTATCCCGCGCGTGTGCACAGAACTTAAAAACATTCCCTTCAGTTTCCAAAATGTTTCTGAGCAGTTAAGACGCTCTTGTACATATATGATGTAAATATATTTAATATAATGTAAAATTGGAGCACTTATACGCAGCCTCCAAACGCGACTTAAAACATGTACATCTAGCCAAGAATTATATTATATTCAAAGGAAAATGAATCTTCTGTTTATTTTACACAATTGTCATTTTCTACTAATACTATTTATTATTCTTCCAATATAAGTGAATCAATGGATCAGATAAATATCGCTACAACACTTTGGATTACTACTGTGGGTATATTCAGCGCAAAAAGGAAAATCTCAGGTAAGCTGAACAAACTTCTTTAACATATCAAAAGATGAAAATGTATATTAAATTTGAAGACTGATTTAACTATTTATAAAAATAAGAAAATTTATTACGCTACCGACGGTTCCCCTAACAAAGATTATGAGACTGATTCTGAAAAAAGAATATTATCCCAGTATCAAAAACGATAATTTAACAAATTTCTAAAATATAATAATAAATAAAAGAACGCTAAAGAAAAAAAAAGAAAAAAATGAATGCGATAAAAGAAAATACTCAATTTATTGAAAAACTCAATTCTACAAATTATAGTACATGGAAGTTCAAGATGCAGATGTTCCTGATTAAAGAGGAACTCGACGATATTATAGTACAAGATCCACCAGCTCCACCCGATCCCGCATGGCACAAAAAAGATCGCAAGACTAGAGCTTTAATTAACCTAAGCATCGATGATTCTCAAATCGTAAATGTAAAAAACTTAGAAACTGCAAAATTAACATGGGAAGCTCTGAAAAATATACATGAGAGAAGCAATTTATCTAGTAAGCTTTACCTGTTACGAAAATTATACAGTACTAAATTAGCTGAGGGTGCAAACATGATTTCACATATCACTAATATCTTGCAAATTATAGATAAACTTAATGCCATTGGAGAAAATATTAGCGATTCACATATTTCCGCGCTATTTCTGTGTTCTCTTCCCCCCAGTTACAATACTTTGATAACTGCGTTGGAGGCGAGACCAGAAAATGAGCTCACCCCTGATTTTATCAAAAACAAATTAACTGATGAATATAATCGTAGACATGAAATGTCAGAACAATCACATAGCGGATATAATAACAATGAGAGAGCATTTAAAACAAATAGGAGATATACACACACTGAAAATAGAAGAGAACAAAAATATTGTAACAACTGCAAAATGAAAAATCATTCGACTTACGAATGCTGGCACTACAAGAGCAGAAACACGGTACAATCCGGAAATCCTCGTAACAATCAATTCAAAAATAAAAAGAATTTCTCATCTTCATTATGTTATGAAAAAAACGAAACTCATAGGGAAAACAAAGTTCCAAACGAAAGAAAATACGCAAATGATCAGACGCAAAATAAAGCATTAATCACTCAAAAAGTAGGCAAAAATAACTGGATTCTCGATTCAGGATCTACCTCGCACATTTGTAATGATAAAAGCCTATTTAGTAAATTTATTGATTATAATAAAACTTCAGTAACGATCGCGAATGGTAATAAACTGACAGCGTTAGGTTCAGGAGAAGTTTTTATAAAAACATTAACCCCCGAAGGAAAAGAAAAACTAACGAAATTACGCGAAGTGCTTTATGTCCCAGACGTAGAGTCGAACCTAATTTCGGTTAGTAAAGCCGCTAAAAACGGGTGTAAACTAATCTTCGACGATAATAAATGCGATTTGATCTTTGATGAAGAAATATATATTAGGGCGAAAAATGAGAAAAACTTATACATTATTGAGGAAATAGACGATGTGGAAGAACCACAAAATTATGTAAACATAACGTATAACTGTGACAGCAAACAATGCATAGATCTCTGGCATCGCAGACTAGGTCACAGAGATTATGACGCGATTAAATCAATGATAACAAATCAAATTGCGGACGGAATAAAGATAGGAAAATGTAAACATCAAAATAAAACATGCGTAACTTGTATCGAAACTAAATTAACTAACATGCCGTATCCTAAATCAGCAACAAATCGAGCTACTAATATTGCGGATTTGATCCACAGTGACGTGTGTGGACCTCTAGATACACAGACTTTAGGCGGAAAAATTTATTTTATGACTCTTATTGATGACTATTCCCGATATACTACGATATATTTATTATCTAAAAAGAGCGAAGTTGCTGAAAAGATAAAAGAGTACGTAACGATGATATACAATCAGTTCGGTAAAAAACCTAAGGAAATTAGATCGGATAACGGTCGTGAGTATGTAAATCAAGAGATCGATGAATACCTAAAACAGAACGGAATTTTACACCAATTGACTGTCCCGCATAATCCGAGCCAGAATGGAGTTGCGGAGAGAAAAAATAAAAGTTTATTAGATATGACTAGAAGTATGCTATCACAAGCAAAATTAAGCAAACATTTTTGGGGTGAAGCCATAAACACCGCAACATACTTACAAAACCGACTCCCAACTAAAGCAAACAACAACAGAACACCTTACGAATTATGGAAAGGAATTAAACCGAATTTAAAACACTTAAGAACATTCGGTTGTAAAGCGCTATTTTACGTCGATAAAGTAAATAGAGGAAAACTCGATAACAGGGCTCAAACCGGAACGTTTGTAGGTTATGATACACGATCGACTGGTTATAGAATTCACACACAAGGAAAACAAATTATAATAGCGAGAACGGTGAAATTTCTTGAGAATGAAAATGTACACTCAGATAACATTGAGGAGATACAAATCACCACAAAAACATCCGATGACAATACACAATTACCGGATAGACATGAAAATCACTTAGAAATAAAACTTGACAGCGAAGAGACACCATCCGTGCCCAAACAGCAACCAATTGAACCAAGAAGGTCTAATAGGACAAATAGAGGCGTTCCTCCTGACAGATATGTTTGTCTCATAAATAGTTCATCTGAAAACATTCCCGAAAATTGGGAAGATATCGAAAAAATGAAAAATACTAATGATAAACAAAATTGGATAAAAGCAACACAAAATGAAATACAATGCCTAAGAAAAAATAACACTTGGGCTTTAACAGATCCACCACCCGGAACAAAAATTATCGGCTCAAAATGGACTTTTAAACTAAAAAAGGACAATTTAGGAAATATTCAAAGCTATAAAGCGCGTCTAGTAGCACAAGGATATAGTCAAAGATTCGGGATTGACTATGATCAAACCTTCGCACCTGTAGTTTCGCACGCTACAATACGTGCATTTCTCATCTCTGCATTGCACAAAAGTTTGAACGTTAAACATGTTGACGTTACCACAGCATTCTCGCACGGTGAATTAACTGAAACTGTTTATATGAGTCAACCAGACGGGTATATTAAACCCGGCGATGAAAGAAAAGTTTGTAAACTTCAAAAAGCCATCTACGGTCTTAAGCAAGTCGCAAAGGCCTGGTACACCAAAATATCGGAAACACTCACAAACAATAATTTCATACAGAGCAAAAATGATCCATGTCTGTACTTTAAATCAAATCAAGAAAATCCGATATACATCATCATTTATGTAGATGATATCCTGATAGCAGGAAAGGACAGTGACATCGAAGAAACAATAAACCAACTTAAGAAAGAATATGAACTAAAAAACTTAGGAGAAGTGAATAATTACCTAGGAATAAACATTAATAAAATCAATGATACATATTACCTAAATCAAAACAATAAAATACAGGAACTAGTGAAAAAACTGAATTTAAACGACATGAAACCTCATTACACACCAATGATTGCTGGATTCAACAGACTTGAAGACGATGATAATCTTTTACCTAATAACACGAAATATCGACAAGCCACAGGCACATTACTTTACATATCAACAATCACGCGTCCTGACATATCCGCAGCAGTCAACATATTATGTCGTAGAAATGAAACACCACGCCAAAAGGACTGGACAGCAGTGAAAAGAATCATTTCATACCTCAAAACTACAGAAAATTTGAATTTAACTCTTAGCGCAAACAGCAAGCCCATCCTAACAGCATACGCCGATGCAGACTGGGCAGGTGACTTGAAAACACGTAAATCAACATCAGGAAATCTATTCATGCTAGGAAAATCGCCGATTTACTGGATTACAAAAAGGCAAAATTGCATTGCACTTTCGTCAGCCGAAGCTGAATACGTTTCAGCTAGCAACGCAGCACAAGAATTAACTTGGATAACAAACTTGCTTAACGATCTCAACATTCCACAAAAATTACCCATCACGATTTTTGAGGATAATATGTCCTGTATAAAAATGACTGAAAACGATAAAGATACTAAGCGATCCAAACACATCGACATACGTTTCCACAACATCAAACTGATGAAAGAAGAAGGAAAAATTGATTTACAATACTGCCCCACTGAAGAAATGACAGCCGACACTCTCACGAAGCCCACTCCCAAACCTGTGTACGAGAAACACCGTAAGAAACTGAATCTTCAACCATTCCCCACACAGGAGATTACGGGGGAGTGACGGAGAAACCTTTTTTATGCAGTGAATAATCTCCACGTGCAGCGAACGATTGAAATAAGAACATGTTAAAAACCAGACCCCAATTACCAATAAGTACTTCACTCTAAGAAATCTCACTGCTAAATTACGGTCAGTGACTGGCAAAATGTGTGCCAGTCACTGACCGTAAAAATGTTTTGACCGTAAAGCTGTCATGACCATAAAAATACAAGTTTACCCGTAAACTTTTGCCCGTAAAATTTAAAGTCACTGACCGTAAATTAACAAGTTTACCCGTAAACTTTTGCCCGTAAAATTTAAAGTCACTGACCGTAAATTAACAAGTTTACCCGTAAACTTTTGCCCGTAAAATTTAAAGTCACTGACCGTAAATTAACAAGTTTACCCGTAAACTTTTGCCCGTAAAATTTAAAGTCACTGACCGTAAATTAACTTTATGCTCGTAAAAATTAGCTTCATTTTTTAAAGGCCAGTGACCGTAAATTAATATTATGCCCGTAAAAGATAGCTTCATTTTTTTATGTCCAGTGACCGTAAATTAACATTATGCTCGTAAAATATATCTTCATTTTTTAATGTTCAGTGACCGTAAATTAACATTATGCTCGTAAAAGTTGTCTTCATTTTTTTATGCCCACTGACCATAAATTAATATGGTCCTTATTAATTTAAGATTACTGCCCGTAAAATTAGCAAGTCATTGGACTTACATAGCTGGGCTTCATCTGGGCAATTCAGAGACCCCAGGTGGGTAGTTTGGGGACTCTGCTGCTTTTGACAGGGTATAAACTGGGCTCTGCTCAGCTTACTTCAAGCAGTTCTACTCTGATTGGATAAATATATGACAGTTATGAGTAGATTAGCAATGGCGTTAAATTTGTTATTTATCGCTGGGAATCCGATTACAATACATGTAGTTTTTTAAACAACTAAAAAGTTACAGGATGCAGCAATCTGTAGTTTTGAATCTGCATATTAAGTTTCTAGAAATCTATTTCTGCAATCAATATATATATATATATATATATATATATATGTGTGTGTGTGTGTGTGTGTGACAATTCATATTTATTTCAAAATTTCCAAAAGCAGATATTTTCAAAAAATATTTGAATATATGTGACAATTCATGTTTATTTCAAAATTTCCAAAAGCAGATAGTTAAAAAAATATTTGAATTGTAACCTATAAAAATGATCGATAAACTTTCTAGAAGCTTTAAATATGCGAATTCAAAATTTCAACTCATATTCATTAATTTTTGTTTTATGTTGGGAAAAAAAAAAAAAAACACATTGCAATCAATTTTCCTATGATAAATAACAAATTCAATATGAGAGGGTCCGAACATTAAACATGCATAAATAAACAACTTAGATCAAATGACTTGAAATTTGATATACTGGGGTAAAATTTCATGTAGAATCCCAATATGATGGGTTAGGAATAAAATTTGTGGAGCAATTTTTATTTATAGGCAGCCCTCTTAAGAAAAAAATTTTAAGCATAGCATTAAACCACAAAAATTCCCTTTCTTTACATTCCCACATAATTTGTTTACCGACAAAAATTATTTCAATTTAAGAATCAGAATTTAAAAATGTTTTATTATAGCCATATGCATATTTAAGCAGAAAATATATCGCAACAATTAGAAAGAATCAATTATGGAGTTCTTTTAGCCAAATTAATAAGAAAGAGAATCAGATAAGGCTTAACATGTACTTCACAACTATTTTATAAATTTTGGTTTTAAAACAAATTTTTTAGAAAAAAAATATTGTTAAATTTCTCAATTTTAAAGTGTTAATACTTTTTTTCTGTTATGTTATTTAACTAACTTATATGTAGAACAACTTTTATTAAGATCTCAATCGTATTTACCATTTGGACAAGATGAATGCAATTAAAAAAATTTTTACAACAGGAGACAAATGGTAGTGCCTGTAAATTTTTAATTAACTTCTCTCCCAAATCAGGTGAATGTGGGACAAATACTTTCCATGGTGATAAGACTTTTCAAGTTTAACTTCTTGCTATTAGGATTTTTTGTCTTTGCAGTGAAACAAAGCTCAAATTGTACATCCATTGCAAAGATTAAAGCATGCAGCATCTATTGTGCCCTGCAAGACATAATTGCAAAAACTTCCTTTTTTGGTTATTAACCCCTTCGCAACGAGCACACTTTACAGAATTTTTAATCTTTTGCCATTGATTTTTGCAAACAGAAATTTTCTACAAATTGAATCGCAGAAATACTATGATTGAATAAGCCAAAGTTTACAATAAAAGATAACTGTTGAGAGCAATCAAGAATTACGAGATCTTTTGCAGCATGTATACCAGTTGCTCGTCCCCAAGGGGTTAAGAGTTCAAACACTAATGAAGTTCATGTCTAGGTATTTTAAATTTATTAATGATATAATGAGCATAAACTACTGGAGCACAATCCACTGAGCAGTCTACTTTTTTTCAGTAGATTGTGCTCCTTGATGTTATAAATACCTAGATACGAACCATCCTTTATGTTGCAAAACTAATTTGTTAATTTACCCATTTAAAAAAACTATTGAATTTAAACAATTCACTGTTAATTCATTCAACAATTTCACTTTTGTGTAATAATCTGACAGAAATAGAGATGTTCCAGAATATAATTATTAAAAATGAAAATTAATATTTAGGAATGTGAAAGAAAATACAATAAAATCTTCTGATATGGAACTATCAGAAAAAAGTACTAGATAAACATATTTGTTTAAAACTGACAAATTAAAATCTGGACAAAATTTCTGTAAAATGATGAGTATTTTTCATTTAAAATAAATTCTTTCAGAAAAAAAAAAAAAAAAAAGTAATATTTATATATATATATGTATGAACAGTAAAAACAAATAATTGAAAAGTGACAAAAAAATTTATTTACAATATTACAAATATGATAAATGATGTACAAATATTTACATAACAATTACATTCAAATACTCCACTTAGATGAAAAATCCTTTACTTCATTAATGAGTTTTAAAACTTTCGGATGAACATCAACCCTCTTTCCAAATCTTCAATTTCTGTTCCTTCTGTTCCTCTGCATGAGGATTTATCCCAAACAATACTCTAAAAATACAAAGAAATACAATGAGAATAAACAAAAACAAGTTTAAATAACTTATAACAGAATTAAAGACAAACAAATCAATTGCATAGTATTACACACAAACAGGGCTCTTGAATTACATGACCTGCTTTTGGCATGACTCAAGAGACTGCCTTATAAATGATTGAGCAATTAAAAATATAATATTTGAAAAGTACAGACTTTCACAAACTATTTTATTAAGACAATACAAATATAGACTTAAAAAGAACAAATAAATATTATACGATAAAATAAAACCCAATTTAAAGTACAGGCAAATAATTGTAAATATCTCTTAGCATTGCAGTAAATATTTCATTTTTTTAATGAAGATCCTGAAACAATTTTATTGCAGCTTCCTCATCATCTGGTAATTGCCAAATGGTAAAATCACTATCAGTGTCAGCAATAAATATCAGTTACAACTTAATATTAAATATTTTCTATTTGAAAAATAGCAAATTAAGATTTTTACAAGGTTACAATTAAGTAGTAATAATAATAATTTAAAAGATTCATGTTCAATAAATAGCAAATCATAATGTTTGGCACGATTTACAATAAAATTCCTTTGCATGTTGAGGGTTCAAATAAATGGCACATTAGCATACATTTTGGCATAGTGTTACTATAATGGAAAAGTAATATTTATTTTATTCAGGTAACGCAATGATTGGGAAGCTTTAGACAGGTGTGTGATCTTGGCTTAAATTTTTATCGGTCTAATTAAATTTACTTAAGGTTATCTATTAGAAAAATGAATTTATTTTTAGTGCATCTTACAAAGTAGCAAATTATATGGTGAATTCTTATAGAAAAACAGTTTCTTCCATTTCTTCCGGCCGGTTTTTTCCACTTTGAAAGAAACTTGCCAACCCTGAATTAAAGTTATGTATATCAATCAATGAATTGATCAGCAAGGATTATTTTTCGCAGACCGACGCATGTCGCAGTTTTTTCCACAGACGAATTTCGCATTCTTTTTCGCAGACTGACGAATTTCGCAATCTTTTTCGCAGATTGACGAATTTCGCAGACTGACAAATTTCGCAATCTTTTTCGCAGATTGACGAATTTCGCAGACTGACAAATTTCGCAGACTGACAAATTTCGCAATCTTTTTCGCAATGTTCTCCTTCGATCGATTTGCGAAATTAGTGATATTTTCCTATTACCGATTGGCAAATTTGACTCTTTTTTCCACAAACCGATAAGCGAATTTACGAAACTCACTTTTTTTTAAACGTGTTTGTGGACAAATTTTGCCACAGAGAGCCGAAGAAAATTCCATGGAAAAGAAATCTGCAGTAAGGGGAAAAAAACTGCAACACCCGTCGCCTGTCTCGAACTTTCTACTACCAGGCCATACATTAACATGCATTGCTAGATATGAAAATATAATAGAATATAGAGCCGTAGCGAGTACTCAGTATATACTCGGTATTCGGCCTACTCGGCCAATTTGCGGAGTACTCGGTACTCAGCCAAATTTCAGCCGAGTACTCTGCCAATACCGAGTAGTTGCAAATATTTCATTTTTTAAGCATATTTAAAGACAAATTAATTTATAAGTGATCTATAAAAAGTTATTTGAATATAAATGCATAATATATGCCATAATTCATAAAAACTATTTACTCTGTACATAAAAATTTATCTATAAAACATAGAAAAGGGTAAGAAAAAACCCACATGCAAAATTAATGTAAATTTAAGTTTAGTTTTATATTTATATTTTTTAAAAGTTATTTTTAAAACTGTAGGAAAAGACTGATTTTGGATAAAGAAGAAGTGTGTAGAAACAGAAAATATAATAAATGCAATTAAAAAAAATAATTAAATTTGCTGTATGGCAAATTATGGTACAAAAACACTATAATCATTCTACATTTTCAAGATATGGGGTATTTCCTTTATTGCTGTAAATTTGGCCTGCTTCAGAAAAAATGTGTTCACTGCGAGTGCCCTTTCTCCTTTTTGCATTAAAAAATGTACTTTCATAGTAAAAACTGACTCAACGTTGTCTTAAAAAGAGTGCCCCGACTTTTAAATTTCAAAAGTGGCTTTAAAAACCAAAAGAATACCTTTAACAATTAAAAAAAGTGCCAATAGGAATCTGAAAAGTGCCCTCAAGAATCCAAAAAGTGCTCTTAAGAATTAAAAAAATGTCCTTTTCTCATCAGCTGCACCCTGCTTTTTTTTTTTTTTAACTTGGTGGAAACTCTGCATTAAAAATTATGATAAAAATATGTTTGTCATGTGTATGGCACCGGTTGAGACAAAGCTGACCAGGATAATATAATAGTACTAAATGAACTCGACATTTTCCATATTTTATTTTTCTTGTGCTGCATAACTTAGGATAAGACCCTAAAAATAAACCAGAAGTGGTATTTAGCCTAGACACCACTTCACTTCCCGCAGACATGGATCATTAGATTCCCCTGTTTCTGCTTTTACATAAAATATAGGTTTTTTTGTGTCTGATAACATAGGTTTTTATCAGGGCTGACAAGTTTCTGCCAGTAAGGGGCAAAAACTGGCAAAAACTAAGAAATAATAAAAAGAAGAACTTTAACTCCCAACGATTCATAATTCACACATGTATTTGATATGTAAACAATTAAATTAAAAATTAAAACTAAAAATTATGAATGTTATTCCAAGTAGCAAAAAGCTTCAAAATAATCATATAAATATATACTTTGTTTATATTACTAATTTTATTTTACTTGAAAAACCGAAATTTTCATAATTTGGTAATCTGATGGATTTGTGTACAAGTTGTATTACAAGTATTATTTACAGTTGAATTTCTATCTAAAAAAAAAAAAAAAAAAAAAATTACAAAAAATTCTATGATATTTTAACTAATCCCTGTTCAGATAATTTTTAAATAAATAATATAATGCAATAACTTAAAGATTATCTACTATATGGAATATGGTTATATATATATATATATATGGTTAGAACATTTTCAACTAAAAGTCTTAAATTAAAAAAGTCAGATTTGTTCCTTTGAATACTGTATTTAAATGAAATGTTTTTAAATCCACGGAATTACAAGATCCACATATAACTACAGCTCCAAGTTAAAAAATTAGAATAATAGAAAAAAAAGGAATTGTGAAAAAAGGTTTTTCATGTAGTATCGCTTATACAAAAAGTAATACAGGATAAAACTTAATATTGTAAGAATCTAAATTGTTTGTAGAATCTTTTAGCATTAAAATTAAAATAAAATACAAAAAATAAAATAATTATTCACACTTAGAAAAAATCAAAATATTAGAATAACCATTTACCTGGTTCAAAACATTAGAATATTGCATTGTAAATAATATGTGTTTAAAAAAAAAAGGAAAAATGGTTATTCTTTAATATTTTGTAGCATCACCTTTACATTTTATAACAGCATGAACTCGCTTTGCCAAGCTAGCTACAGGTGGTTCACAATGTTTTCTGTTCAGACATGACCATGCCAACTTTATGCTGGAAAGAAGCTCAACTTTGTTTTCTAGCGCAATATCTATTGTGTCAAAAATGCTTATTTTATGCAACCTTCTGAACCAATCAAGAAAATTCATAAGTATTCTAATTTTTTGAACCACCTATTTTAGTATTATAATATTTTGAATAATGAAAATAATTTTACAAAAATAAAATATTCACTCATAGTTTAATATTTTACAGTTTTAATTTTCTTTAATAACATGCAAATGTATTAAAACATCCATCGCTGTTCTTTTTCAATTGTAGTACAGCGAAATAAAGCTAAATGCAATTCGAAATACGAATGGAATTAATTATTCCAATTTTTTGATTTGGAGCTGTATAATATTTCTATGAGAAAGATTTTTTACAGTTATTAATAAATTATGTTAAATTACAGAAAAGTATTTTGAGCAAGTATTGATTATTTTTCTTTTCTTTTTAATTTAAAATAAGTATTGGATATAGTTTTCTATTTTGAATTTTAAACTGAGATTTTAAATACTCTAATAATTGTTTATATATAAAATTACACAACCATATTATAAGAAAAGTTTTATCTGTTACATGTTACATTACTCATTTTTTCTAATGCAAATTTATTTATTTTAAATTAAAACTATCCACAGTATTTTATTTGTTATTTATCCGTAATAAAATTTACTTAGGAAATTTAATACTACTAAAAAAGTCTGATTATGTCACAAAATATGTTTATGTCAGTTGTTGCCAGTTTCTGCCGGCAAAAACCCAGCCCTGGTTTTTACTCGGTCACCTCCACGATTATTCCTACTAAACTGACGATCCTCTTTTCAAGAATAAATGAAAAATGTGTAAATTTGCATAAAAGGACAAAACAAAATAAAAAGATATAGAATTTTTTTTCTTTGAGAAAATCATGTGAAAATATTTTTACCAAAAAGAAAGTCCTTAACTTCAGAAAAAAGTCAAATGCGCATGCACAGACACATATATATATGACTTACCTCGGATTTTCACACATAAGAAGCTCTCAAAGTCTTCATTAAACAGCATACACAACATTTGTAGCTGATAGACATGTGGTGGATTCAAATCAAATTTCTTTTTCTTTCTTTTCTTCTCGCATAATTTATCAGTTCTGTTAGCTTTTCCTTTATTGCACTTTCAAAAGCATCTCTCAAAGAAAATCCAATAGATTTTCACCACTATTAACTGTCCATATGAAGCTTGTTCAAAACAATAGTCATTACACATCATTTTGTTCTCATGTATCATGTATCCATAAGAAACAAATTTTGTATTGTAATCAACAGGCACATAGCAGCAATATTATTCCAATTGTAGACGATCAATCAAGTGACTGTCAGCCATGTTTAGATATTGAAATTAACAATGAACTAAATAACAGAATTAAAGATTTGAGTCAATTTTATTTAAGATTGCAGTGTAAACACAATATTCCTGCCAGCACCATTCAAATTATAGTTAGTGAATTAAGCAAGTTTTGTGATAGTCTGAAAGGTAATATTCTTCAGTCTGTTTTAACAGTACTAGATAATATAACAATAGATCAAAGGATAGTACCAATGCCATCGGTTAATGCCATCAATGCAGACACATTAAGTTGTGCGAATGGAACACTGTGATCTGATTTTTTAAGGAAAGTTTTTTTAAACAGAATTTTCATTTTGTTCAACCTGTTAATTTAAAATTGAGTCTTAATGAAAAAAATCAGCAATGCATTTTTCATTACACACCAATACATGACACTCTCAAAGCCCTTTTGAATGACAAATTCATACTAGAACAATTTTTAAATCCCATTTCTGAAGAAACTGGCCTACTTTGTGAATTCACATAGATTGATCTATTTACAAAAGCAGTCAGCTTTTTAAGCAAAATTTGAATACATTACAATTAATTCTATACCAAGATAGCTTTGAAATAGTTAATCCGTTAGGTTCATCTAGAACTAAGCATAAGATATTGGCAATGTATATGACTTTAGGTAATATTTATAAATTCAACAGATCTAAAGCAAATCCAATTCAGTTAATATTACTGTGTAAAGAAAAACATTTGAAATATTTTGGACATGAAGCAGTATTTCACCATTTAATTAAAGACTTGAAGTCAGTGGATTGATTGTTAACAACAATGTACATAAAGGCACAGTTGCATATATTGCTGGAGATAACTTGGGTAGTCACAATATTGGAGGATTCACAGAAAGTTTTGCCCATGGCCGTATATGTAGATTTTTTGAAATAACACATGACTTCCAAAATTCACCTTTATTAAAAGCAACTGCACGATCTGAAATGTCATATGATGCTACTGTCCATTTATTACAGACTTCTGATTTACAATCAGTCTGTGGCATCAAATGTAATTCTATTTTTAATGAGCTTGGTTTTTATCATAGTATGTTCACCAGGATTGCCTCCATGTTTAGGACACTATGTATTTGAAGGCATGGCATATGATGTACATTTATTTATTAAATATTTCATAAAGACAAAAAAATGGTTCACACTTAAATATCTTAACAATGCAATAGATAAATTTCCATATAAAAGGTGAAGATGCTAAAAATAAACCAAATACAATATCTTTGAATTCTGATAAATTATCTGGCCATGCTATTCAAAACTGAACATTGTTAAGATTTCTCAGCATTTATTTAAGATACAAAATAATAAACCAAGAAGACCCAGTCTGACAACTTTCCTGTATCCTACAAGAAATAGTAATTTTAATATGTTCCTCAAAAATTAGTCATACACCAATTGTATATTTAAATACACTTATAGAAGATTACTTGCATCATAGACAAATATTTTTTCCAACACTATTACGACCAAAACACCATTATGTCACATTACCCTGAGCTTAACAATTTAGGCCTCTCATTTGGGTTTGGAATATGCGTTTTGAAAGCGCATACTTTTTTTTTTAAATGCATATGCAACACTAAAAATTTTATTAATGTCACATCAACCCTGGCTGAACGTCGTGAATTGTATCAAGCTTATTTAAGACCGGGATTATATTTTAGTGATCCTATTTCAACAGAACATTTCTCACCACTTATTTTTAATTGTTGTGATGTACAAACAGTAAATGCTCTAAAGAAATATTTTGCCACCTGATGAGAACCTGTATTTTGCACAAAAAATATTATTTAATAATACTCTAATAAAAGCCGGTCCAGGTATTTTTTTTTTTAGACCGTTGACCAGGCCCCTTACCTGCCAGGCTTTTGCCTAGCTTAACGAGTTGATACCTGGCAACGGGGCAAGAATTCGCCTGTTCTTCACTTGGCGAAGATGTGTTTGCTAAATCTGTAGGCCAACGTATTTTCAGTGCGTCTTGTTGCTCCGGTCAAGGTATTGCAATTCAAGTTGAAGTAATTAAAATTAAAATTATACAGTTTATTTTGCTTCATAATGAAAAACTATTTTTTGTAATCAAGACCTTAAATGTTATAAAATACCAAACTTTTCTTTATATTCTTTTGATAATAAGGATGATGTTTGTAGTTAACAATTCAATCTTCAATCATCAAATTTTCAATCTTCAATGTATGTCAGTAATCTAAACAGAGAGGGAGAAAAAAAAGGCCTGGAATGAATTCTTTAGGATATTGTAAAAATTTACACAATTAACAATGTGTTATTAAACAGGGCTTAATTTCTAAAAAAAAAAGTACCAAAGCCCTAATATTCTGCAGTACTTAACAACCGAAGCCCCCCCCCCCCCCCCCCCCTCTCCAATCTGCAAATTTATATTTTATACATTTGCAAAATTTATTTTTTTCTCTTCAGCAAAATAAAATTTTTAAATATAATTAGCATATAATTAGCTGTGTCAACTATCCCACTTTTCAGTTTCCACTCCTTCCGAATAGAAATCTTTGCCTAATTTTAATGTTAATTTATTGCAGAATTATGCGATTAAGTGAAGTAAGGATTATGATTCCGAAAAAGAAAAAAGAATATTTTGTAGCTATGCAAATATATATATATATTTTTTAATGAACAAGTATAACGAAAATTTTCAAAAAATCTTAACGTGCCTAAGATTTTATATATTTTTTTCTTTTGTTAATATTAAGCAACAATTTCTAAGAAAGAACCCGATTTGCCCGGCTAATATTTAAATAAAATATTAACTGAAATAAAGAAATTCCAGAGCTGAGCTCTGGTACAAATTAAGGACTGACTATACGATTTGGCATTCTTCTTCATAATTTAAACTTATATGACATTTAAAGAAAAAAAAAAACTTTTACTTATTTAATAATTTATATGATGTAAAAAAAGCCCTGGTGAATTCTGAGGAATATTTAAATATTTACTAAAAACAGAGAAGTACCGGAGTCGAGTTCCAGCATAAATTAAGCCCTGTTATTAAGCACCATTCAGACAGAAAGGGTGTGGGGGGTGAAGGCTCCACATTTTTTATTCATTAAAAATCCTTTATATTGAAACAAACCCATTCTTTTCAGACGAAGCTACTGGGCATGCACATTGTGAACATTATCATACGGGGTTTTTTCTGTTGCTAGAAAAACAAATGATTCAGATTGGTTTATGAATGATTCATGCTTTGAAATTGAGGATTCATTTCTCAAAACAGCTGCAATCAAATTCTTATTTATATGTTGTTTTGTTGATTATTCTTTACATTATGATTTTTGCGTCAAGGTCTGTAAGTTAGGTATATGTTGTCTTAATTTTCAACATTTGGCAATGATAGGACATTTATGAAAGCTTCTATGAGTGCACTACACAGAATTTTTGTGGGGGTTGAATGAATCTAATTTGTCAGGCTCTAGCATGAAATACTTAGGGCTCAGAAACTTCAAGAAACCGAGTTTAGCCAAGCAAGGAAAAAAACAGTTAACACTGTCTAGTACAGGGTTTGAAGAAAGTTAGCTAAAATTTTTAAAAATCAAGCCAGTGGCCTTTTTTGTTTTAACCGGCTTTTATTATTGGTCTTTTTTAGACTTTACTCAAATATATGCAATATGAACTTTAAAATTTCACGCTTTGTTACCCTTTTTTTTTTCATTCATATAAGAATATTTTGTTATGAAATACTAATTTCAGACTGCAAAATTTGATTTTTACAAAGAATTTTGCCTAAATAATTTGTTTTCATACAAAAAATTGTTTAATTTTGTCTCTTATTACAAAGTTTTTTTTGTTTTTGTTTTTTGGTACAATATCAAACCTTTCAAATCAAATATCAAGTGTTAAATATTTGATAAAAACTGAACTCTTATTTTCATAGGTACATGTTAAAGAACCTAGAATGCTTTTGATATATGTTAATTTCAGTTGCTAAATAAATCTATAATCAAGGCAGGATTTGTGCCCAAAATTTTGAGTTGAGTTGATTTATGACGGCCAATTATCAACACGAGGGATATAGGCCCTTGGGGGGGGGGGGGGGGTATGCCCTCCGTGGGGGTCTTTTTAAGGGATCCTAGTCCGTATTTACGGCAAGGTTCGAAGAAAACCACAGAAAACTCTGAACGGTTAGGTCGACGAGCGCGACAGGGGACGACCCAGCACCTCCCCGTCTACCAGCTTTGAGAGCAGAACCTCTCAGCCACTGGTGGGGCGCAAAATTTTGAAATCTCAACCAATATAAAATTGGGAATGGGAGGTTCCTGCGCAAAAACTTTTTTTAATCACTTTCTGAAGAATTTTGCTTTTGGAAACAATCAAGTGGGAAAATCAATCCATAGAATATGAAACCCTGAAAAAGAATGTATAAAATTCTTACATTTGACTTCTTAAACGGGAAATCTTCCATTCACAAAATTTAAGATATTTTCACTGTGACCGAGCGACGATTTTCGCATTATTTTTCAGTGACTGATTAACAAATTTTGTGAAGATTTTTCGAACGGCAGATCCACAAAATTTACAATTTTCTCTGTGACCAATTTATAAATTTCGTGCTATGTTCCAAGATCGATTAGTAAATTTCATGTTTTCTTTTTGCAACAAATTGAGAAAATTCCCAATTTTTCCCATGACCAATTTACAAGATATTTTCCCACGCCCGTTCCATGAATTCTCAGATTTTTTTTTTTCCTACTATAGATAAGCGAAATTTGCAATTTTTTTGCATGTGACTGATTGACGAAATTCAGTTTTTTATCAAAACAGATTAATGAATTTAACGATTTTTTCTATAACCGACTGAGAAATTTCGAGATTTCCTCTGTAAACGATTAGCAAATTTTACGATTTCTTCTTGCAGTACATTGGCGAAATTCCAAATTTTTCATCATGTTGAAAATTTTTTCAGGCATCTGATTGTCGAATTTTATGATAATTTCTAATGATAAATTAAGAAATTTTGTTATTTTTCCCCCATGATCAATTGGTGAATTTCTGGATTTTTCTTGGAACCAATTGTTGAACTTTGCTTTTTTTTTTTTTTTGCCCCAATAGATTGACAGACAAATATTCCGATTTTTTTTTGTACTTACGTATTAACGCAACCGCAGCTACAGATTTAGCGGTTTTTAAGTGCTGGCAATCTTTAGTAGCACTAAAAAATGGCATAAAAAATCAGCAAACAAGGAATCCAAAAGATAACTGCATGCGAACAACAAGATTGCTCTTTATTGGCGCACCTTCTGCTGCGGTGGCGTTAATACGCAAGTACCTTCCCCCCCCCCCCCCCCCCCCTGCGATCGAAAAATTTTGCAAATTTTTTCCCCGTGACAAATTAAGGAATTTCTCAACTTTATTTCTTTTGAAAATTGACGAAATTCACGATTTCCTACGCCCAATGCATGTATTTTGAGATTTTTTACAAGCACTCTAAAAAAAAAAAACAGTGATAACCAAAAGATTGCGTCAAAAAGTGCAGTAAAGGCCACCAGACAGTTGCACTTTACTAAACTGGCCGAAAGCCGCAAAGATTTTGTAGTGCACATGAAGAAAAAATTTTCATTCCAAGGTTACATATATAGGAACAAAAATGTAAATAATAGTTGCCATTCATAGAAATTAGGAGTTGACTTAATAAAAATAAACATTTTGCATAATTATTCTGAGTTGTCGATTTAAATTTTTTCAATGAAATTTTGCCATGTTTGTATAACACAATTTTTCAAAAAGCATGTAAATTAACAGTAGAGTTTAAAGATTTTTTTTTCTTTCTCCCAAACAGTTCCACTTCCCTCTATTTATAAATGTTAAGAGATAGACTCCGCTTCAAGAAAAATTTAATTTCAAGGCTTGATAATGTATTAATATTACATTCTGCTTTTCACAGCACATTCTTAATAAATTAAAATGCATTATAACTTATAAAACAAGAAATTTTCTTTACTATATTTTAATAAAATAAGCTGATGGTTAATAATCAAGAAAACTTCAAATTAGTTTGTTGTAAACAACATGAGCTAAATAACAATGTTATTTCACAACTATCTTGAAAAATCGGAAGACTTATTTTCATTTAAATAAACAAGAAGTTCAATTCGCAACGTAAATAAAATTCTAAGTTTAGTCTTTCTGAAGCAAAGAAAAAAAAAAAGTGGAAAAACATTGCTAAAATATTATTTTAAATAAAATACCAATCTATTTTTTTATTTCCTTTTTACCTCCAAAATAACAATAATACAAATTTGCAAGTAACATTTTGAAAAAAAAAAAAAAAAAAAAAGCAAAACAGAAAAAATACACCAAAATTTATATTTTTAAAATAACAGATTGCAAATCCTAAAATACTTTGAAATTTTCTTGAGAGACTTTTGAGTCTGTGTGTGTATGGGGGGGGGGGGAGGCAACATTGCAACACTGAGTCTAAACAGATTAATAACTACAAATATTTCATAGAGAATATGCAAATGTTAAGTATTTTGAAAAAATTTATAGCAGCAATGCGGATAGTGGACCATTGTACCCCATGTTGAAAGTTCAATTTATTCTGATAAAAATATTATTGAAAGCTTTCTTTTATGCATGTTAAATTTAAATAAAAACAATAATTTTGCCTTTGCAAAAAAGTTAATTATCTTATCTATAACCTTTAAATTACTAAATAAAAATAAAACATTAGGGGGTGGTCCATTGTACCCCGCTCTTCCCTTCATAGTAACTTAATTTATGTAAACAAAAATATACTGAAATAAATATCAGCGGCAAAATATTATTTACCGACATATAAACACCGATTAGATTTGAAATCATTTTAGGAAATCGTTAGCAAAACAATTGAATCAATTTTTTAACTAAAATAACTTATAAAACCGAATTCTGTATTTTTACGAATAGTTAACTATTTATTTCTCAAGTTTAAACAAATTAGGCATTCCATGTCACGTGTGGAACAACTTTTTTACATATTATTGCTATTTTAACAATGTTATTGTACCCTCAGATTAAAACAACTATGCTAATATGAAAATGCATGTTTTTTCTGCTAGTTGTAATGCATAGTTGATATTCTAACAATTTATAAGTAAATAGATGTCACGTGCAGGACATTTTCTCAATTATTCTCCGTACATGGATGCTGACACACAAATATATATTAAGAAACAAGATGCTATACATTAAATGATAAGCATACTATTGTGCATGATATAACAAAAGAAAAAGAAAATAACTTACTTATATATAATATCCAGCAAAACGTTATAAAAGCCACGCTACCACACACTCAGCGACACACGTTTTCAAAAGGCGTCCATATTTGTTTGACTTTGGCGAAGGGCGACCTTGAATTCCTCGTGACGTATGATCTGTAACAGCCAATAGCAGGTGGTCACTGCGAAAATCTTTTATTGAAGTCGTTATCTTTTACGGTAACTGGCCATTTTTGGAGAATAATGGCAGTGGCCGTTTTTTAATCTGCGGACAGTCTGAATTTTACAGCATTTTGTTATAAAATACGGGTATTGGACTTTTTTTTCAAAGAAGGGAGTTGCCCGTATAATTCTACGGTCAAATCTCCGAATTTTACGGAAATTTCTTAGAGTGTTCAAGTGCCGCAGCTGAAAAACATAGTGAACAAAACCAGAGACTGTCGAAACTAACTAATTGGAGAAACTCTGCAGACCTCCCTCCTTCAAAACTACAGCTGTCTTATCCCGCGCGTGTGCACAGAACTTAAAAACATTCCCTTCAGTTTCCAAAATGTTTCTGAGCAGTTAAGACGCTCTTGTACATATATGATGTAAATATATTTAATATAATGTAAAATTGGAGCACTTATACGCAGCCTCCAAACGCGACTTAAAACATGTACATCTAGCCAAGAATTATATTATATTCAAAGGAAAATGAATCTTCTGTTTATTTTACACAATTGTCATTTTCTACTAATACTATTTATTATTCTTCCAATATAAGTGAATCAATGGATCAGATAAATATCGCTACAACACTTTGGATTACTACTGTGGGTATATTCAGCGCAAAAAGGAAAATCTCAGGTAAGCTGAACAAACTTCTTTAACATATCAAAAGATGAAAATGTATATTAAATTTGAAGACTGATTTAACTATTTATAAAAATAAGAAAATTTATTACGCTACCGACGGTTCCCCTAACAGTATCGTCTGTTATTATTATAGGATTCATTTCCGTAATAGAATAAGTACATTTTAAGTTGGCAACATTTTATCTTTTGTTGACATTTATTGAGAATTTCAATGGGAAACTTAAGCCTGGCTTTGAAAATTTCAGAACATGAAATCCATATTTAGACTCTTTTTCCATTTAATATCTATTTCTCCGGAAACATCTATCGAAAAAACTGTCGGTAGATTATAGGATTGCTATAATTAAACAATTGTAGTATACCATATGGCAACCTAGAATCATTATCTATCGTGAGATATCATTGAATTAATTACCTATGATAGGAGTTAATAGAATGAAGAAAACTTTTATTTATATATTTTTAAGTTTTTATTCGAATTTTCTGTATTATACAAGGTTTTTTGGGCAGTGATTTATTCGTTTTAAAACAGATCTTTCTTATGAACTGTAAATGTTTTGGATTTTTAAGAAAAAAAAGCTTTTTTTTTTAGCACTTCCCAACATAATCGAAGAGCGTTTTTAGCATTTGTTTGCCCAATTGCTCTCTATCCTTTAATAAAATGAGTAGATCGGATGACTTTTGGATATATTATATTTTAAATATTTTGAAGAAAAGTGGAAATATCTTGCTTTAACATTGTAACAACATTGTTGTATTAACATCGTAACGTATTTTGCGGTCTGAAGTTTGAAAAGTATAATTATTTTTGCTCTTGACATTTATTCCTTTGACATTTATTTATTTCTCTTTTGAGAAAATTATTTTTGCTCTTGACATTTATTTTATTTGACATACAAATTCATTTTACTTTGAAAAGTTGGGTTGTTGTTGAAGAGATTAATGTAAACACTGTAATGTATTTTGCGGCCTGAAATTTGAAAAGTATAATTATTTTTTACTTTTGACATTTCTCATGTAAATTTATTTTACCTCGAAAATTTTAGTCTGTTGAAGAGAGTAATGTTTACATTGTAATGTAATTTGCGGTCTAAAGTTTGAAAAGTATAATTATTTTTTAATATTGACATTTATTTCTCATATAAATTCATTTTTCTTTAAATTCCAGTCTGTTGAAGAGAATGATGTTTACATTGTAATGTAATTTGCGGTCTGAAGTTTGAAAAGTATAATTATTTTTTAATATTGACATTTATTTCTCATAAAAATTCATTTTTCTTTAAATTCCAGTCTGTTGAAGAGAGTAATGTTTACATTGTAATGTAATTTGCGGCCTAAAGTTTGAAAAATATAATTATTTTTTTTTACTCTTGACATTTATTTCTCATATAAATTCATTTTTCTTTAAATTCCAGTCTGTTGAAGAGAATAATGTTTACATTGTAATGTAATTTGCGGTCTGAAGTTTGAAAAGTATAATTATTTTTTAATATTGACATTTATTTCTCATAAAAATTCATTTTTCTTTAAATTCCAGTCTGTTGAAGAGAGTAATGTTTACATTGTACTGTAATTTGCGGTCTGAAGTTTGAAAAGTATAATTATTTTTTAATATTGACATTTATTTCCCATAAAAATTCATTTTTCTTTAAATTCCAGTCTGTTGAAGAGAGTAATGTTTACATTGTAATGTAATTTGCTGCCTAAAGCTTGAAAAATATATATATATATTTTTTACTCTTGACATTTATTTCTCATATAAATTCCTTTTTCTTTAAATTCCAGTCTGTTGAAGAGATTAATGTTTATATTGTAATGTAATTTGCGGCCTAAAGTAGGAAAAATATATATATAGTTTTTTTTTTTTTTACTCTTGACATTTATTTCTCATATAAATTAATTTTTCTTTGAAAATTCCAGTGTGTTGAAGAGAGTAATGTAAACATTGTAATTTATTTTGCAGACTGAATTTTGAAAAGTATAGTTATTTTTATTCTTGACATTTATTTCTCGTGTAAAAAACAGTTTACTTTGAAAATTTTAGTCTGTTGAAGAGAGTAATGTAAGCATTATTGTAATGTATTTCGCGGCCTGAAGTGTAAAAAGTATTATTATTTTTATTCTTGACATTTATTTCTCCTATAAATTAATTTTTCTTTGAAAATTCTTTCTGCTGCAATAAACGTGTAATAGGAAAACGTCTTTAAAGAAGGGGCGGGGATCCCTTATAAATTGAGTAATTATTGAAAATGATATAGTACAGGTTTCCCAGGACTATAGAATAGAGTATTCTATAGACCTGGGTTTATTTCGCTTAAGAGGCTACTTCATTCACTCGAAAACACCTGCTTCCTAATATTAATCCTATGAGAGAATTTTTTTTTTAAATATCTTGTTTAAATTTCAATATTTTTAAATGATTTTTTTGCATGTGATAGCTGAGGTCGATCTCTAAGCAGATCGTTATTTAGTTCTTCGATTTCGTTTACAAGTTTTTCTTTTTATGAGGATACTTTCACTTTCGAAACCGGTTCCGAATGTGAAAATATCTTAATAATAACAAAAAAAAAAAAAAAAAAAAAATCTTGTAAACCAAGTGAAGTAGCCCTTTAATGCGGTTTCAGTTAGTGCGATTTACAATTAGTTCCTATTAGTGCAAAAACGATATTTTTTATTTCTTTCTTTGCTAGCCAAACAGCAGCGAATTGTTGAAAACGGAAAATGCTGAAACGGAAAAAAATAATAAAATAACTCTTAGGAACTTTTTAAAAATTAGAATTTGTGAAACAACATTATACGGATATTGCTCTAAACTTCAGAAAAAGTAATGCAATTGCACAGAGGTTTAGTAAATTGAATTTTGTATTACCGCAGGGGAAAAAGAAAACAAACAAACCTGTACAATTGTTAATTTATAAGTTTTTGCTTAAATAATTTAAAAGGCATGTAAGTGTGAAGTAATCAAATTGTATTACAGTAAATTTAAAATCAGATTATGTAAATTTTAATAATAAATAATGTGATTATCTTAAAAAATTTAAGACACATCTTAAAAAAATTTAAGAGATTATTACAGTAAATTTAAAATCAGATTATGTAAATTTTAATAATTACCTTATTTATCATTAGGTTAATTATCTTAAAAATTTTAAGAATGCAGGATTAGATTTAAAAGAAAAAATTTCTTCTTTGCCACTTATTAAATTAGCTTACATGTTTATGTAAAGACGGTTCTCAAAAAATATATTTTTCTCCGCGCGACGACGCGAAAATTTTCGGACTCATTTTTAAATATAAAAGCGTGGCACTCACAGGAATGATTATTGAAATGGTTTATCATCGAACAGTTTTTCATTTTTCGATATATTGATTGTATCTTGAGTTATAAGCGATTGCTGCTCAGGACGGCAGTTTTTTTTCCTCTGTCGCGCTCTCACATCGTTCAAAACGCTAACTTTGACATCATTTTCTGAAAAAGAGAGTTTCTGAGTAAGAACACCTGCTAAGTTTCATGCGTTTGAGAACAAAAATAAATTAAAAAAATTCCTGACGGTTCAGCCTACAGGCACAGGTAGATTTTGAAGACGCAGACCGCGTGGGGGTCCTGTTTGTTGGGAATTGCAGAAAAAATGACCTTTTTGCCATGATGCAGCATTTGGGACCGCCCACTTTGAAATCTACCTTGTCTGTAGGTGGAGCCAGAAAGGATTTTTTTTGTTTTTATTTATTTTTTATTTATTTATTTATTTTTTGCTATAAGGGTTGGTCCTATAAAAAAACTTGTCAATATAAAAGTTTTAGATAATAGTAAGAGGATTTTTTATTATAAATTTAAGCGGATTTGATATCTTGTGAATTAACGAAGTTATGAATTTATTTCTTCTGAACCCCCCCCCCCCCCCTCTTGGGGCCATTTTTAATTATATCAAAAATCTGTCATGATCGGCTTAGATCTGCAAAAATTTTTCAGAAATTTCAACTTAAGGGAGAATGTAATAGGTAGTATTTCTTATGAAATCTACCTAAAAATGTGTCAGAAAGTAGATAATTTGGATTTGTTATATTAATATATGTTCGTGAAAATTGGTTTAACGTTTCTTTAAAAAGTTTTAAAATAAGCTCTAATATGTACTTTCTAATAATAACACATCAAAAACAATATCATAGTACATTATTAAATTGTCTCATGGTTACATTACTAAATTGTCCGTTTTAAGTATGTTGTGATTTTAAGAAAGTTGCTTAGTTCGTCGAAAATTGGTTGTTTCGATTAATGCGGTTTTCATTACAGCGGTTATATTGCGTGATTAATTAATCGCACTAATCGAGGGAAATCTGTATTGAAAAATGGTATTTAAAGAATTGGGCATTATATTTTGGTTTATGAGATCTTTATAAGAAATAAATTGTTCTGGTAATGTAGAGAAATCTTTAACAAACATCCACTCTGTGATAATTGCTCAATTTTGAACTGACACTTTTTAAAATAAAAGCTTTCAAAATTAGCAAAATGTATTTTCATGCTTTGATATTATTATGTTTCAGATGTTTTTATTATGTTTTTCATAGTTTCTTTTTTCTTTGCACGTAAGATCCATTCTTTGGTTTCAAGATTATATGTAATGTTGAAATAAGTATGAATTGAAATTTTTTAATCTTTCTTTTATTTTTTAATACTTATTTATTGTCATAGACATGTAGATTAGTGATGGGCATAACGATTATTTTGATTATTCGAATGAATAAATCGGGCATGTGCAGAAGCATATCTGTCAAACTTCAACATTTTTTTTTATTCAATTACTACCAGAAATTCTGAAAAAAAAAAAAATAATTGAATAAAAAAAAAAATGTTGAAGTTGACAGATATGCTTCTGCACATGCCCGAATCATTCGAATAATCAAAATAATCGTTATGTCCATCACTAATGTGGATACTTAAAAAATATAGTAAAATTATTACAGCTGTTTTCTTTTTCTTTCTGTCTTCCTTTTCTTTCTTTCTTTTTTTTTTTCTTGCTTCTCTTTTGGGAGATTCTGAAAAAGAGCGATATATCCAAATTAACGAAATAAAGAGGCGCGATATAACAAGGGCCTACTGCACTTATTTTTTTCGAAATATTAGTTTTAATGAATGTTTATAGTTTTACGTTATATCTGTTCGAGGACTTATCGATATATGGAATCAGTTGAAGAAAATATCACGATCGTTTTATATTTTCTATTAGAAAGTTAAATTTGATTAAAATATGTACTATAACAATTTCTTGTTGTATCTTTTCCCCTATTAAATACTTTAACTTTCATATATGTTGGTTTCTTTTACAACAAAACATCTGGTAGTTGCAACAATAACGTCTAAAATATTTCTGAAATACTAGTGAAAACTTTTATCATACGCTAATCGTTTTTAAAGCATTTATGAATTTTTTTGGAAGTGTAACTTCCGGTTTTTTTTTTTTTTTTTTTTTTTTGGTTAAACTTTCAGTCAGATATTGCTAGATTTATTTATTTATTATATTTTTTAAATTTGTAAAATACCAGTGAAAACTTTTATCATACGCTAATCGTTTTTTTTTTAAAGCATTTATGAATTTTTTTGAAAGTGTAACTTCCAGTTTTTTTTTTTTTTTTGGTTAAACTTTCAGTCAGATATTGCTAGATTTATTTATTATATTTTATAAATTTGTAAAATACTAGTAAAAACTTTTATCATACGCTAATCGTTTTTGTTTTTTTAAAGCATTTATGTATTTTTTTGGAAGTGTAACTTCCAGTTTTTTTTTGTTGTTAAACTTTCAGTCAGATATTGCTAGATTTATTTATTTATTATATACGCTAATCGTTTTTTTTTTAAAGCATTTATGAATTTTTTGAAAAGTGTAACTTCCAGTTTTTTTTTTTTTTTTTTTTTTTTTTTGTTAAACTTTCAGTCAGATATTGCTAGATTTATTTATTTATTATATTTTATAAATGTGTAAAATACTCCTTAAAAGTCTGCCCTAATAAAGCGAAGACACTCGCAAGCTAATGTTAAGCCAACAACAGTGTTCTTTTCTAATTTCTCGTTTGCATTTTAACCATTTGTGACTAAAAAACTCCCATTTGAAAAATATTTACATCATTTTAATATTGACAAAAAGGTATACTCTTTTCACATCTCCAATAAATAGAAAATTGCACATTTCTCATAAATAGTGTAATTTTTTTAAATACGAAATTGTCAAGTGTACGAACTAACTTTTGTAAAAAATCTATATTTGGACGTCTCCAGGCTATTTAATTTTACAACATTCGCGAAATTAATTTTAGAAATGACGATACGAAACTGCCCAAATGATAAATTATAAATTTTTGGTATGAAAAATTATGTCACTGTCGTCGTCTGTTGAGAATTGTATGAATAATTTATATTAGCTGTCGTGAAAGGAGATAACAGCAATCAATAAAATCGTCTTTTAAAGCCCACCCGTATAAGTAACGTTGGCTTTTGGATATGTTGCAGATATGCGACGCGGTGATACAAAGGGTTAATATTTTGTCACAGCAGTTAAGGGTTAACTTGTAACTTTTTGTTTAACTGTAAGATACTAGTGAAATATTGTTTCGTTCGTAGCCCTAGTACTATCGCTAGAGACTTTTGAATAGGTGAATTTTAATTAGTCCTGTACGTAAAGTTTAGTACAGAACCAGTATTCTATGAGTTAATCGAGCTTTTTATTCATCCATCGATCAGGCTGTCACGCAGATGTTTTCCTTTAATTTCTGCGACAAAGGGTTAAAAATATCTCTGCTTTCAGCTATTTGGAAAAAAAAAAATTCTGGAATTTATGAAAGTATTCTGTGGAACTTCCGTAGAGAAAGAGATATGTGTCTATACATTTTTAACTTGCCTCTTAATAAAAACCCACTCTTAAAATATGAAAGCATTTGTTTATCATTTATTTTTTACTCGAACCTCTTACAACCTCCGAAACAATTTCTACACTGCAGAAAAAAATTGTTGATTTTACAGTATAATACTGGCATCACACTGCCAAAATAAGCAGGCCCCACCAGTGGCTGAGAGGTTCTGCTCTCGAAGCTGGTAGACGGGAGGTGCTGGGTTCGATCCCAGTCCCGCCCGTCGGCCTAATCGTTCGGAGTTTTCGTGGTTTTCTTCGAGCCGTGGATTTATCCATGCGTAAATACGGGTTAGGTTCCCTTTGAAAGACCCCCACGAAGGGCACTCCTTCCCGGGCCTATATCCCAAGTGTAGATAATTGGCCGTCAATAATCAACCCAACCCAACCCAAAATAAGCAGTAATACGCTGCCGCGCATGCGAGATAGCGTATTACTGCTTATTTTACGGCTTATTACTGTTAATTTTAAGGTATAATACTGTAAATTCAACAATTTTTTTTGCAGTGTAAAGTTGCGATGATGTGATTCTTTTAAAAGATGCTTCGTTGATGGGATATTTACAACCGCAAATAAATTGTTAATTTCTTAAGGAATATGGCTCTCGCTGCAAGATGCAGGAATAATGAGTAATTTATCCCTCCTCCCTCCTTTTATACTCGTTTCTGATATGTAGAATGAGATTTGTTTAAATATCATAAGGGTGAAGATTTCTTTTCCATTGCATCTGCTCCCGCTTATCCAAGGAAAAGGATAGAAAGAATAGTTCCCAACTGTAATTAGCTGGGGGCATTTTGATGCAAGTTTGATGGAGCTTAATAGCGGGGGGAAAGGGAGAAATCTTTAGCTTCAATTTGCTGAAGCATCCTTTTAGAACTATTCTCTTTGTGATTTAATTATGAAGAATCGGATGTTATGTTGAAAATCTCCTATGCGGATTTCCATAATTTATATAAATTGAAAGACTTTTGTGCATTTCACCGCCTAACAGCGCGAAACTTTCTAACACATACATCATTTTAATGCGGAAATGCATGAAATTTACAAACATTACTAAGAAGTGCTGATAAAGCGAATAACAGTTTTTCATTTTCCTGCATATTGGTCACATATCCCCAATTGTAGTGGATTGCGCTCTGATGACAACCTTTCCCGCCGGGCTGTCCTAACTACGAAATCGGTTGAAAATGCAAACTTTGACATTTCATGTAATATCCCATACACTTACAGGGAAATTGGAAACTCTCTTCCAAAAGTAAGATTTTAACACATAAAATTATATCGTTTAAAAGGCTTTTAAATAAGAGTAATAATAATTTCTCACACATTATTTAAGGGTTAAAAAGCATAGACATATATCTACATGCTTGTATACTTATTTTTCTCTGCAACAAAATATTTTCATAATTTTAAACAAATTAAGATACGTTAAAATATGTGCTTAATTTATAAAATTGGGAAGTTTACTGACGAACAGCCTTAAGGGTTAAGCTGAAAACTGCAAGTTAAACTGTGAAAAAGAGGAGGGAAAAAGCAACGCTCTGTGTGACAACAGCAGTTAAAAGTCGTGAAATCATTCCATATCGTGGAATTTGTCTGTCATGTATTTTTTACTCGACCCCTTTACAACATCCGAAAAAATTTCTGAAGTTACGTTGATGCGAGGGCTTTTAAAAGATGCTCCGTTGATGGGAAGATTTACGCTCGCGAATAAATTTCGGGAGAGCGAAAAATTGTTAATTTCTTAAAGAACATGGATGGCTCTTCGCTCGCTCGCAGAGACGTGGGAATAATGAATAATTCTCCACCCTCCTCCCTCTCCCATTCCATTTTTAAACTCGTTTTTGATATGTGGAATGAGATTTGTTAAAAGATCATAAGGGCGAAGATTTCATTTCCATCGCATCTGCCTTTATCCAAAGAATAGTTCCCATTGTAATAAGCCGGGACCTTTTGATGCAATTTTGATTGAGTTTAATAGCAGGGAAAAGGAGAAATCTTGGTTTAATTTGCTGAAGCATCCTTTAGGCCCATTCTCGTTGTGATTTAATTATAAAGAATTGTACATCGAAGATTTTGAATGTTATAGAAATCTGTGTATAGGATATTTCCAACATAACTTTTATAAATTGGAAAACTTTCTTGTATGAGTCTGAAATCAAGTTAGAGCACAAGTCCTTAAAAATTGATTTGGTATGAAAAGCTTTAGAAGGGAGATTTAGCGTTGCTTTTATTTTAACTTTCTATTGAAATTTTGGTAAGTAATTCATTTGATATGCAAATATTTAAAGGTTTCTGTTACTAGACAAAATCTACTTTTTGTTTTGCCTGTCACTTATATCCGTGTATTATTTCGTGTAACATTTTGCTTTTGAAGCTATTAATCTTTTTTTAAATTGTTTTTTTTTTTTTATTATTTAAGTAATTTATAGAATGTTACCTTGAAATTTTTTAATAGTTATGTGTAGCAAAATATGTTAAAAATAAATTAACAACGTGAAACAGCACAAATAAAATATATAAATTGGCAAACAGCTGTTTCGGAGCCCCTAAAGCTCCATCATCAGTGCCAATTCAAAAGATTAAAACCCGATTTAAAACTTTAAACCATGCAAGCATGTTTGCATGGCTTAAACTTTTAAATCGGGTTTTAATCTTTTGAATTGGCGCTGATGATGGAGCTTCAGGGGCACAGAAAAAGCTGTTTGCCAATTTATATATTTTATCTGTGCTATTTCACGTTGTTCATTTATTTTTAATAAAACGGCACAAAGTTAAATCCACCTTTTTAGATAACAAAATATGATTCATCAGATTTCAAAATATTACTGACAGAAATTCTCTCATAACTACTGTCATACCGCTCGATCGAAGGATGAATAAAAAGCTCGATTAACTCAAAGGATATTGTTTCTAAAATAAACCGTTTTGTACAGGGCTATTATATAGTTAAAATTCACCTAGTCAAAAGTTTCTAGTGTAAGTGCTAAAACTCCAAACGAAACAAAATTTCACTAGTATCTACAGTTAAACAGGAAATTACAAGATAATTCGTGAAATGCTATGCATCATTCAATGTTACGAATTTGTCTGTCATTTATTACTTACCCATCATACGTTGTATAGGATAAGTTTTGTAATCGTTTTGAAAATCGAAATTTTTTTTTTTTTTTTTTTTTTTTTGACGGATTTACACGTTTCAGACACTGGAGATTCCGAAAAACATTTTTAGAATTTTTTTTTTGCCGTCCATCTGTCTGTGTATATTTAAACGCTCTATCTCCCGAACAAATTGAGATAGAGACTTGAAATTGGGTATGTACTTAGTATGTAATAACGGGAAGAAGCTTATTGAATTTCAGTCACCTCGATTATCCGGAACTATTTTTTTTTCGGACTCTCGAGATAGTCGTTCTGATAAAAGGTATATAAAAATTTTCGAAATTGTTTATTTTAAGGAGTGAATATAAAAGAAAATAAAAAAACATAAATTTTGAATAAAGAACGAAGTCGGTGGGATAATGAGTTGCCGAGATATTTATAATCCTATTTTCTACACTCTTCGATGTTTCATGGCCCTGTACTTCATTCAAATTTCAATTCAAAGATATATTTTAATTGGAAATGAGACGCTTAATCAGATGCAATAAACCGATAGTTAATAGGATTATCAATTTTGGAGTTATAAGGATGTTTTCTTTTACGCAATTCGGTAATAGAGCATTTAAAGTTTAGGACGTCTTCAAGCCACGATTTTATTCGAATTGCAATGCATTTTACAAATAGTTTGCACATGTTTTATTTTCGTATTATATATTATGCATATCCATGATGGGTAAGTATTACGGTGGCCCCCAACGACTAGTTTTTTACTCGACGTTGACACCCTTGTAACATCCGAAACCATTTCTGCACTGCAAAAAATAACTGTTGATTTTACAGTATAAAACTGGCACCCCAGCTGCCAGTATTATACCGTAAAATTAACATACTGGCAGCTGGGGTGCCAGTTTTATACTGTAAAATCAACAGTTATTTTTTGCAGTGTGAAGTTGCGTTGATGCGAGGGCTTTTAAAAGATGCTCCGTTGATGGGAGATGGGGTGACCCTCCAATAAATTTCGGGAAAGTGAAAAATTGCTAATTTCTTATTCTTCGCTCACTTGCAAGACGTGGGAATAATGAGAACCCCCCCCCTCCCCTTCCCTCTTTTTGCACTCTATTTTGATATGTAAAATGAGATTTGTTAAAAGATCACAAGAGCGAAGATTTCATTTCCATCGCATCTTCCTTTATCCAAGCAGTGAATGGAAAGAAAAGTTCCCATTGTAATAAGCCGAGACCTTTTGATGCAATTTTGATTGAGTTTAATAGCAGGGAAAAGGAGAAATCTTGGTTTAATTTGCTGAAGCATCCTTTAGGCCCGTTCTTGTTGTGATTTAATTATAAAGAATTGTACATCGAAGATTTTGAATGTTATAGAAATCTGTGTGTAGGATATTTTCAACGTTAACTTTTACAAATTGAAAAAACTTCTTTGCATGTTATGGTGCATGAAATATGACTTTAGTCAAGTTCGAGTACAATTCCTCAGAATTGATTTGTTATGAAAAGATTTAAAAGGGAGATTTAGCGTTCCTTTGACTTTCTATTGGACTTTTTTTTATAAATAATTCATTTTATGTGCAAATAAAGTAAACAAACTTCTTAATAACACAATAAGTTTAAGAGATGCGCATCTTTTAAATTTATGGTGATATTTAAGAAATTTGTTTTTTTTATTATATCGCACCAAGTGTGTTAATTAACTTAATGTGATATGTAAATACTTAAAAGTTTCTGTTAGTAGATAAAATCTTTTTTTTTTTTTTTTTTTTTTTTTTTTTTTTTAATCCTTGTCTGACGCTTCTCTCCCCCCCCCCCCCCCCCCGTGTATTATTTCGTGGAAATTTGGTTTTGGAAACTATTAATCATTGATTTTTTTTTATTCTTTTTTGATTTAAGAGCCTTCGCTAGTCACGAGAAGGAACCCTCAAGCTAATGTTAAGTCTATGGGAAGGTTCTTGGCAGATTTCTCGCTCGCATTTTAATATTTTTAAATGATTTTTTGCATTGGATAGCTGAGGTCGATCTCTTTCGTCGAAGGTCGATAACGTTGTTAGTTTTTACTTTTTTGATTTTGGTTATAAACTGCAAAACTAGTTTTGCAACATTAATTTTGTCGTACTGTATTAAAACTTTTGTTACTCTATTTAACAATTTAACAAATATTTTTTATTTCTATAAAGCAAAGTAAATTACAGGATTCGTAATCCACGATCAAACTTCGCTCAATTTTCGTCCTTTCAAACATTTCTGGTACCTTTAAGAGCCTACGCTATAATTTGGTTATAGTTTTGGTTACAGTTTTTATATAAGCGGACATTTTCAATTTTGGAACCGGTTGGAACTGGTTCTGAAAGTGAAAGTACCCGTATATTTTAAAAAAAACTGGAACCAAAATCGAAAAAGTAAAAACTAACAACGTTAGAGATCGGCCTCAGCTATCCTATGCAAAAAGCATGATTTAAAAATATTAAAATGCGAGCGAGAAATCTGCCAAGAATCTTCCCATAGACTTAAGCTTGCGCGTTCTTTTGCATGACTGGTGTAGGCTTTTAACTCATTATTGTCACAGAGATTGTTGCATAGCTACTGTTAGCGTTCACTGAGACCGGTTGATTGAAAGATGAATAAAGAGCTGGATTAAGTCATAGGATACTGTTTCTCTATACTATAAACTTTATGTACAGGATTTTTATAATTAAAATTCACCTAATCAGAAGTCTCTAGCTATAATACTAGGGCTCCAAACGAAACAAAATTTCATCAGTGTTTGTAGCTAAATTAAAAGTCACTAAGTTAAACTGTGAAAAGTGAAAAAAATAGCGGTCTAGGTCTGTGAGACCGCTAACAGCAGCTAAAAGTTAATCTACCGGGATACAGCCCTAGATCTCTATGATACTGGGACTCATGTAGTTTCAAAATTTGGGCTCTTTTTTGGATAATTTCAATGTATATTAATACAAACTATGTCGTGCTTATAATTTTTGACTCATATTTTTATTACTTTTTGCTGGGGAATTTACTCTTAAAGGACTCATTACATTAAAAAAAAATATCCTTTATCCAATTTTTTATATAATTTATCCGTTACAGCGGTGACATGTTAGAGAAAATTTGATTAGTGGGTCATTTTTGGGACACTACAGGTTAAGCTAATTTTATCTAAAAAATGTCTGTTCGATCACTGTCAGAAATGGATACTCAAATTCCACAAAATTTTTTTCGTTTTTGACGAAACTGTTTCCTGGGAAATGCTCCGAGCGAATAATTTGCCAAATCGAGTAAATTTGTATCCTCAAAAAAGTGAGGAAATTAATTTCGTCAAATTGCTTGTTCGAAAATGTAAATAAAAAAAGGCAGCTGGCGCCATCTATTGACAATTTTAGAAGCATCTGAAATTGACAGGGGGGGAAATTAGGACGCGTTTCTCAAATCTTCAATGGGATTCGAACGCGCGATCTTCGGTGTGGAAGACTACTGTGCTGCCTCCTTCGCCAGCGGGAATTTGATTGTGAATTTGATTTTAAATGTATCTAGAGGATGTTAATGTGTGTTTATATTTTTAGAAAGTAGATTGTATTTTTATCGCTGCTGTTATAATTTCTGTATGTTTTAATTAATAAGGTTAGATTATTATTATGGATTTTCTGGTTAATAAATAATTAGAATATGGCTTGATTAATAAAATTTATTAGAGAAATTTCCTTTGTTCAATGAATGATTAGAATGTGGCCTAGTTAATTTGTTGATGAGAAATTATAAATAGGATGCAATAAAGAAGATTTTAACACGCTACTGTTTATAGAGGGGAAAGGGATGGGGATCATATTTTAAATTTGATTGTTATATGATTATATTTCTTAAATAAAAAAAAGCTCCTGAAATTTTCATTTTTTTTTTTTTGAGCGATTTTGTAACAGAAAAAAATACTCTGGCCGCGTGAATGGGGAAACAGTTTCGTCAAATAAATATGTGAGATTTTCCATGTAAATAAATATGTGAGATTTCATTAAAAATCACTTAATTTTGAGACGAAATGACTGTCAAAAATAATGAAATATAGCTCAAGAATTGCTGAATCGTCAAAACTGAGAGTTTTATTTTTGACAGTAAGGAAACAGTTTCGTCATATATTTGAGGTTTCGCGTTTCGTCAAAAACCACGTCGACTCTGTGGCGAAATGATTGTCAAAAATAACGAAATACAGCTTAAGGAATGCAGATTCCTCAAAATTGAGTGTTTTATTTCTGAGAGTGATTTTGACTCAATTTTGTATCCTACCGTTTTAGGTTACGAGAAGATCATTGGGCTGAGTCACATGTTCGAGAAAATTCTATTAGTGGGTTATTTTGGGATCACTACGGGTCAATGCATTTTAATGGGAATAAAAGTTGAAACAGTTAAGTTGTTGAACAACCCGGTGCCCGACCCGCGTTGTACTCCAGTTGAACTTTTTTGTAAACTACTTTTCACAACAGTTGACGGTTTCAAAATATTTTTTCTTTCTTTCTTTCTTGTTTTTATTATACGTAATTGATTTGATATCTATATAGAAATAATTTTTTTTTTCTTTATGCAGAAGGGTTTTTGATTAGAAAAACTTTTCTTTTATTTCCATGAATGATACCATTGTTGAAACATCTTTCTTGATGACGTCTATTTATGGTGAAATATTATCGTGTTAATATTATAAATGCATTCCTTAATTTCAGAAGAAGATAAAAGAACAAAAGATTTTTTTTTCAGCAATCTGCCATTAAAACCTTTTACAAGTAATCACTAATTTATCACAAGTTTGTATCATTGATAAGACTGATTACTTGTTAAGCATAAGATAATATGGGAAGAATGTCTTAACACGGGGCAAAGTCTTTTTTGTGCAATACCAAAAATCATTTAATGCTCCTTTAAGAAACTTTTACAGTTTTATACCCATTATAAGAATTATTTGTTCAAGCAGAATCACTTTTATTTAATTAACATTTATAGAATTCCCAAAATCATATAATTAACAAAAACGAAGAATCATGCATAAGTCATAGATTATGTTACTGTTTCCTACACTATCGGAATATTTTTAAGAAATTTCATTTTTGTTCATACAAAGAAATGAGATATTTAAATAAACATTAAAACTAGTCGTTGGGGGCCACCGTAATACTTACCCATCATCGATTGGATATGCATAATATAAAATATGAAAATAAAACATGTGTAAACTATTTGTAAAACGCATTGCAATTCGAATAAAATCCTGCCTTGCTGACGTCATACACTTTAAATGCTCTATTACTGAATTGCGTAAAAAAACATCCCTATAATTCCAAAATTGATAATCCTATTAACTAAGGGTTTACTGCGTCGGATGAAGCGTCTCATTTCCAATTAAAATATATCTTTGAATTGAAATTTGAATGACCATACAGGGTCATGAAAAATCGAAGCGTGTGGAAAATAGGATTACAAATATCTCGGCAACCCATTATCCGATCGACTTCATTCTTTATGCAAAATTTGTTTTTTTTATTGTCTTTTTATATTCACTCCTTAAAATAAACAATTTTGAAAATTTTTATATACCTTTTATCAGAACGAATAGTTCGTTAGTCCGAAAAAAATAGTTCCGGATAATCGAGGTTACTGAAATTCAATAAGCTTCTTCCTATTATTACATACTAAGTACATACCAAATTTCAAGTCTTATCTCAATTTGTTCGGGAGATAGAGCGTTTACAGACTGACTCACACACAGACAGACGGACGGCAATTTTTTTTTTAAATATGTTTTTTGGAATCTCCAGTGTTTGAAACGTGTAAATCAGTAAATTTTTTTTTTTTCGATTTTCAAAACGATTAGAAGACTTACCCTATACTACGTATGATGGGTAAGTAGAAAAAGCAACGCGGTAATAAAAACTTGTCAATATAAAAGTTGTAGATAATATTAAGAGGATTTAAAATAAATTTAATCAGATTTGATATCTTGTGAATTGACAAAGTTGTGTATTTTTTTCTTCTTAAACACCTATTCGCCCCCCCCCCCCTTGGAGGCCATTTTTTATGATACCAAAAATCTGTCATACATAAGTTTTTGGCCCTTTTCCTAGAAGTAATAATAATTTTAAACGGATTCGATACGTTAATTAAGAAGTTATGGGTTTTTTTTTCTGTTTTCACAAAATACCCCCCTCCCCCCATTTCTCCCCCTTGGCTCGATTTTGCCCATTAACGAACTTGACCGAGATTTTATGCCCCTTGATTTTATGCATCAGTTTGGAAGAGATTTGTGCAGAATTATTGAAGTTATCGTGTCCGTAAAAAAGTGGCATAGATAGATAGATAAAGTTTTGAACTGGGGGTGGTTCTGGGAGTCATGATCGGCGTAGATCTGCAAAAATTATCCAGAAATTCCAACATAGAAATAGTAATAGGTAGTATTTCTTACGAAATCTACCTAATATTAGAGTCAACTCGATGCCCGGGTCGGGTTCGACTAAAATAGGGTTACCCGACCCGATGCAGGTCTCTACTAAGGACTGGCTATAAATTCTATAACAATTAAACTATCTGTTGTATAGACGGTTTTTAATTTTCCCGTTTCAATAAAGTAACTTGTTTAAATATGCGCAGAGAGCATCGACATTAAGTAATTATTCAAAGCTATTCGGTGCATCCTCGATATACTATCCGTTGTTTTTGTAATGAAGATGTCCCCATTAAAAAAAAAATAAGAAACTAATGCTAATGATTTTGAAAAGTGATAGTTTTTGTTTTTTAAATGTCCCTTGAGTTAACGATAAGTAACTATTCAAAACCATTCAGTATATCGGACAGACGCTTCCGCTGTTTTTATAATGAAGACGCTTCTGTTACAAAAAAAAAAAAAAAAAAAAAAAAAAAGAAATGTAAAGTTATTTTCGTTTAATGATGGTCTCAATTAAAGATAAATTTTGTTAGTCTGGAATTAAGGGTCGAAAAGCTTTTTCTTGTAAGTGAAAGAAAGTTTAATCCATAACTACTTACTGTTGTCTAGTTTTCTTTTTTGTATGGATTTTCTCTTTTATTCTATAGAATGAATACATTTAGAAGTAAGTTCGCGAAGAATGTTTGATCATAATTGAAGAAATGTATTTCAGTGAAAATTTGCTAGTAAAGGAACATCCGGAAAATAATATAGTTGATCTATCACGGCTCTTAATTTTCGAATAGTTTAACCCTTTATCTACCGAATTCTGAATCAACAAATTGTTCAATCTCAATAATTATCTTCCTTGATGTCTGAAGGTATATTAGACAATTTACATTATACAGGGTCATTCACAATTCCCTCCGGGGTTTTGAAACGTTATAGTAAAAAAACGAAGACGAATATGAAAAAAAGAAACATATGAAATTATTCCGAAACTATTCAAGTTTTACTTACATACATTACGGGTGTTCTATGTGTGAACCCTTGGTCACACGGCATACATCCATGCGATAGTCCAGTTCCTGCCATACTCCGTTTCTTTAAATTTCCGGTACCACACATGAATTGTTTTGTCAGTTGGTCCCTGTTTTCGATATTTATTACGAAAGGCCCGTTGAACTGACACCACTGATTCAGATTTAAAGAAACGGAGTATGGCAGGAACTGGACTATCGCATGGATGTATGCCGTGTGACCAAGGGTTCACACATAGAACACCTGTAATGTATGTAAGTAAAACTTGAATAGTTTCGGAATAATTTCATATGTTTCTTTTTTTCATATTCGTCTTCGTTTTTTTACTATAACGTTTCGAAACCCCGGAGGGAATTATGAATGACCCTGTAATAATATGAAATTTAGATAAGGTTTTTCATTAAAACTGATTTAATAATGCGGTAGTAATAGCTCTTTTTGTGAAATATTTACAAGAATAATTAGATTAATTAACAGAAAATGCTGTTAAGGAAATATCACAATTCTTTATCGGAACAATGTAAATAAATGTATTGTGATCCTATCATTAAATAGAAAGGTTTTTATAGTTGCAAAATTTTCATATAACAATTTTTAAAACATTTTTTAACACAATTTTTAATACACTTATGTAAAAGGTTGAGAAAAATACCACTTTATAAAATATTTAGCTTTCACTGTTTTGGTGTGCTTTCTAAATGTGATCCGGAAAAGTATTTTGTATAAAAACAAAACCTTATTATCATTATGAGACAGATTAAAGAAATTTCATACGAAGTTTTCTCTGATGGTACTTAAAAGTACCGCCAGTAGATAAAGGATTAAAATGTAACAAACTTTTTCTTTTATCTTTCCGGCCTGGCTTCGCTCTGACTTGAAGAATGTTTGCTCGCCATTAAAGAAATGTATTTCAATGAAAATTTGCCAGTAAAAGAGCACCCGGAAAATAATAGGGTTGGTCTATCTCGGCTCTTAATTTTCGAATAGTTTAAAATGTAACAAGATTTTGCTTTTACCTTTTCTAGTTACACTCTGAATTTATTTAAGAAAGGGGGTCCGGAAATCAAAATTCTTACAAAAAAAAAAAAAAAAAAAAAAAAGAATTTTCTTTTTTGCTAATTAAATACTACAAAGTTAAATAAATTAAGAAAAGCAAACCGCGTATTTCTACGATGATTATACATCAGCAGATATAACGACTTTTGTGTTGTACTATCAGTTCTGGCTTGCCCGTGAGATTTTGTTATTTGTATTGATGTGTTCATTTTTACGTATTTTATCATGATTATAATTTAGCTATTTTTAAGTAAGTTCTTTTATGACATGATATTGAAATGTTAAAATTCTGGCTAGTTGTTATTGGCTAATGTTAAAAGATTGGCGAGATTTACCGGCTAACATAAAAATAACAAATTCTTAAAAAGAAAAAAAAATATTTTTCTTGCTAATAAAATACTACGAAGTTTAATAAATTAATTAAAGCAAACCGCTTATTGCTACGATGATTAAATCGTCAGATAATCATAAATTCTGTGTTGTACCAAGAGTTCTGCCCCGCAAGTAGCTAAAAGTTATATCAAAAGTTAAATAAAATATATATTTGTTTATTTATTTTTTAATCCAAATTTTAGATTCCTAAAAAAGACAGATGGGACATTCCATGGTAACTTACGTTATACATTTAGAATAATTTTCTTTAGTAATTTTCATAATGTAGCACCAAAAAATATTGAAAATGTAATGTTGATATGATTTGTTAATTAAACCTATCCAAAGCGAAATTTGGATGAAAATTACTTACCTTTAGTGCTATTTTTTTATCACTGGCCATTATATTTATTATGGTAACTTACGTTCTTTTTGTCAGAAACGTAAGTTACCCTAGTAAATATAATTTTTAGCGTTCAAGAAATAGTACTAAATTTAAGTAATTTTTATCCAAATTTAGTTTTGTATAGGTTTAATTAACAAATCATATAAACATTACATTTTGAATATTTTTTAGTGTAATATTAATAAAATTACTGAAGTCAATTGTTCTAAATGTTACGTAAGTTACCATGGAATGACCCAGATTTTAGGAAAAAGAATGCATTAAAAAATGCCTGTAAATAAAGCAATTACAATTTTAACCACCGGACCCCCTGCAGGGGACTTTGTCGTAACCTTTGAGTATCTCAAAAGGTACAACTTTGGTGCCTTTCAAATTGACGAAAATGTTAAATTGTTATTTCCAGGTTCTTGAAAACATAGTAACTGTGGATACTTGTAGTTAAATATCACATCAACTGGACTTGAGTTAAGTGACAGATTGTATTTTGACGATAACCGTGATCAATTAGTCCATGAATCTTTTAACTAAGATGTTATTTAAAATAGATAAAAGACTTTACCTTTTCTCTTTAAGTGTTGGAGATGAGAAGGGATGACACAGTGTTTCCAAACATACCAGCTTTTATTTCAGAGCAATATTATCAAGGGTGACGTCCGCTGTTCCAATGACGGCTCTGAAGTTACTTGGATAATTTATAGAGACCAAACATATGTTTATCATATTTTCATCTTGAAGTGAATAATTAAAATAATATTAAATGAATAACTGATCTAAGATTTCAGATGATGAACTCCAAGTGTCGATGCGCTCCATGTCCCGCGTCGCGAGATCAGCGTGGCTTAAGAACCACCAAACGTACTGCAAGTCAAAACGTAATACGAATGAAGTGCCGAGTCACACTTCCGACTGGAAGATTCGAACCGACCGCCGCGCGAGGGAAAACACGCCAAAAGAGCGCCGTCGCTACGAGCGCTCGCCAAACAGTACCGCCAAGGGAAGGAAAGGAGAAACTCACCGATGTTCGGACAACGCGCATGCGTCAAACGGGAGATGCGATGAGAAACTAAGAAGGACTCCGTTGGCTGACTGCCAAAAGCAAAGCAGACGGTGGATTTAAAAAGAAAAACAGAGATCGTTTATTTAGATATTAGAAAGGAAGGGAAGTACAAATTTAAGATAGAAATAATTAATGGGTAGCTTTTAAACTGAGATGATTGAATACAGAGGTAACATTTAAAGATAGGGAATAAAATGTTGAAAAATAGAATTTAAAAGAATGGGAGAATGTAGATAAATATGTCACAACATGACATATACTCCCGGAGGAATAGGGAAAAAAACTGAAAGACCATAGATATATATGCAAACTTATATCAAAACTGCTTACCCAAAAACCAGATAAGTGACAGAATGGAACGAGGACTATCACCGAAAAGTAGCACATCATTGGAAACAGCACGGACCTACATGGGGTTTACATTTTGATACCCTACAGGCGGGTACCATGTTAAGAAAAAAAACATCTAGATTATTTATAAACATACATAATTGAGTTACATGATAATACAAAAAAAACAAAAATGCAAACAAAGTATACAAGGGAAGGGGAAAAGTGTGGTACCACAAAAAAATAGGGATAAGGGGATTATACAATAAATACCTTTTGCAATATAATTCTTGAGACAAACCAAAAATTTCACACAATTTTGTTACATTATAAAATACAGTACAACAACATATGTTTTGAAAAAGTAAATTTATGAGCATTTACAATAGCACAAGTACGTATATGTATGAGCATAGTATGTATCACATTGCATTTTGATTACATAAAAAAATATATATAATATCCTGTAGAAAAACTTGTTCACATACAGACATATAAAATTTGTTCGCACACAAGAATACACTTTCTCTGAATGTATAACACAACACTTAATTTTCTTAGTGCATGTTAAAAAATTTTGGTCAAAATTACAATTTTGACAATACTATATACAAAAACTTTGAACTGGGGAACATCCGCATCAAATGTTATACTATTAAAAATTTTGACACTCAAGAATTCCAAACTAAAATTTCAAAAAGTATGATAGGGAACTATCAAAATATAAAAAGTATCATTTATAGTCTGAAAGGACTGAAATGTGGTGTTAACCACAACTAGATGAAAAGTTAAATGCAACCATAAGCACAATATGAATGAAACAGCCAAAACATTAACCATAACACAGCAAAATTAAATGTATTCTATTATAGTAAAAATGATTAAATTTTAAGAGTACTTGGTAAACTGAAACTAAATTAATATATATTGAAGTACCTAGAAAGGAAAATATTTAAAAAAATGATAACATTCACAAAATCGCACAATATAAGAGAATGTACTTTACAGGAGTCCGCCAGCAGACAGCAAGGTACATTGGTAGCTACACTTTTCTCATACTAAGCGACCCCTGGAACGTAGATCATAACGGGATTGAGCTGCAAAAGAATTAGAACATTTATTAGACAGGTTACATTTTTTTCTTTTTCTAGAATTCTTGTTTGAATGAGAAAGTTCATTAGCTGGAACAGAGTCAACAGGTGGATGGGTAGAGTTTATAGGTACATTAACAGTCTGTTGTGAAATGGATGCATCAGGCGTATTGGAACTCTGAGCAGGAAAGTTGTCGGAGGCATCATTCAATTGTGCAGGATAAGCATCAAGGACTGGGGAAGTTGAAGGGGCATCAGCACAAACTGGATCACTTGTCGAAGATGAAGAGACCTCTGGAATGAGGTGTTGTTTGCGAGGTGGAGATATCCACATTCTGTCGATGTGCATTTTAAACTTCTTTGCAGATGGGTTATTGGGACGTTGCAGAACAGCATTAACAGGACCACACTTTTGTATTACTGTGAAAGGACCATTATAACTGGGCTTGAAAGAATGAGAACTCTTTACGTAAACAAGGTCTCCAACTTTGAGTTCACGAAGTTTGGCATACTGCTGTTGGGTTTGATTTTGTAGCATTTGTGCAAGTTGAAGATTACTATACACCTTCTGGTATATGTTTTCCAAGTCTTGCATCAACTGAAAGAAGGACCGATTATTGTCTATGGCGAGAAGTGGCTGGAATGGCATGTGTGTATCATACAATGTTGACAGTTCTCGACAGAAATGAATGGAGTTAGGTGAGAATTTCGTGGTTGAGTGAACAGATCCATTATACATCATCTGATGGATTTTCACTGCATTAAATAAATTATAGCCATCATCTTCTAAAGCAATAATTGTGGCTTTGATTGCTTGGTTAATACGTTCAGAAATTGAGTTAGTTTGCGGGTGTGCTGGAGATGAATATGTTAATCTAACACCAAACTTAGTGCAGAAACCATTAAAAATTTCAGCAGTAAATTGTCGACCTAGATCTGAATGGATCATTGCAGGACGACCATGGGTAGATGTATATTTAAACAAGGCATTTATGACATTCTCACTTGAAATAGATCTTATGGGATAAAGTTGAAGATATCTTGAAAATCTGTCGATGATTGTTAAAATATGATGTCCGTTTCTGAAAGGACCGACTAAATCCATAGAAACAAACTCGCCAGGGTGCTGTGGTAAGGGGTTATTTTGGAAAGGAGCTTGCGGAATTCTGTGATGCTTAGAAGTAATGCAAGTGGTACATGACTGGACAAAATTCACAGTGTCAGCATAAATGCCTTTCCAATAATACTTTTCTGATAAAAATTTAAATGTTTTCTGAATTCCATAATGAGGTGTATGTGCAATTTTAAGAGCTTTTACACGAAGTGAACTGGGCATAGCAATTTTTGGAGAAATCTCATCATTTGCAGATTTTGGATCATGAATGAAAAGAAGAAGTTTGGATGTTGGACATATACAGAAAAATTTAGCATTTTGTGTTTTTCTCTTATTCAATACATCACAATAAAATTTAGAAAGATTCTGGTCTTTAAGTTGTTCTTTAAGAATTTGCTTTTCAGAGATTTGGAGTCGAGAATCTTCAGGTAAGTTATTAAGTTGTTCTAGCATTTGCTGAATTGAAACATTATCAGGTGTTGGAGATTTATCACAAGATGTAGAGGCATGTGTTAAATTTACAGATTCAATATCAATAGGAAGTATTTGATCGGATTTTAACAATTCAGGGCTATTGTTGAGATCAGAAGTATCAGGAAATGGCGTGCGAGAGAAGAAATCAGCTAGTACATTTTTTTTGCCAGGGAGGTGTTCAAAAGAGAAGTCATACTCTCCCAGAGTAAGTAGCCATCTAGAGGTAATATTAGCTGGTGATGAAATTTTAGAATAGTGCTTCAGTGGTTTGCTATCTGAAAGAATAATAAAATGACGTCCACGAAGATAATATTGAAATGCACATACTCCCTTAACTATGGCCATCAATTCCAACTGGATCGCTGGATATCTAGATTCAGATTCTTTTAACGTTTTACTGTAGTATGAAATGGGTAAGAGATCTTTGCCATGTTTCTGCATCAAAATGGCAGAAACTGCAAACGAACTGGCATCAGTATTCAAATAAAATTTTTCATTGAAATTAGGTTGGATTAAGAACGGTTTTTTGAAAAACATAGACTGGAGTTGATTAAATGCCTGTTGATGCACTGAGTTCCATTGAAAAGGAACCTTAGGCGACGTCAGCTTCACTAGTGGAGCAGAAATTTTTGCAAATGTTGGAATAAGGTGTCTGTAATAACCGCATACACCAAGAAAACGTTTGACATGTTGCTTTGACTTAGGTTGAGGAAAAGAATTAATTTTAGAAATGTTTGATGCAATAGGGAAAACTTTATGTTGTGCAATTTCGAAACCAAGATATTTTACGTTTGTTTGATGAAAAGAACACTTTTTGGGATTAAGGGTCAAATTATGTTTTTGAAAAACTTGAAGGATTCTCTCTAGTTTGCTGCATGTGTCCTCAAAACTTTTGCTCCCAATCATGAAATCATCTTGATACGCAAATATTCCTCCTAGAGCAACTTCATCAATAATTGAATCAGCCATTGACTGGAAGTATTGTGCTGCTGTCTTAAGACCAAAAACGAGTCTGAGGTATTTGTATGTGGCCCAAGGAGTCGCAAAACTCAACTGATCTTGAAATTCACTAGGTAAGTGAATTTGGTGATATGCACTGGGCATATCAAGTGAAGTGAAAAAGGAAAATTCTGTTAATTTTGATATGATGTCTTGAATACGAGGTAGAGGATAGCTGGATCCTTCAATGATAGTGTTAACAAGGCGAAGGTCCAAGGCTAACCTATAAGATTGCTTTGATTTGCTGTCAGGAGCCTTTTTCTTAACCAATATCATAGGGCAAGCCCAATTTGTCAAATTCTTTTCGATTATTCCAGCATCAATAAGTTCCTCAAGTTGTTTTTTGGCTTCAGCCTGTAAGGCCTGGGGAATGGGGAAAGGTAGACATTTTATCGGACAATTAGATGTGAATTTTAAGTCTGGCTTTACAAGATCTGTATGTCCTAGGGTTTTTAACGATGATGAAAATGCTGCATAATTTTCTTTTAATATCTTTGTTAATTTTTCTTTTTCATATGGTGATAAATGTTGAAGTTTAAAGTCATTTATGTCAAATTCTAATAGTCTCTGCTTTAAAATATCTGGACTGGGCTGAATTACATTTAGAACTTCAGGATTTTGTTGTTTTTTACCAAAATTGTAAGTTTGAATATCTTCAACAGGGGATATAAATCCAATATGTTGATTTTTTCTTAGATTAGAGTATTCCAGAGAAGAATTTTCGACTAAAACGTGAAATGTAAATTCAACTTCATTTGAGTTATTCGAAGACACTACAGGAATGTTATATATGGAGGTGTGAAAATTTAGTGAATTGTTAGTTCCTCTGGGTGAGAAAACAAAGTTATCAGAACATGACGGAGGAAATTTTGACTTTACTCTAATGTATTGTTGTTCGCCTGGAAAAATTTTTGAATATTTTGCAACAACTACTTTAAAATTGAAAGAATCATTTATGTTTTGAGAAGATGAAACATTTTCATGTGGATCATATTTTGATGGGGAAGGTAAAGTCACAACATTTTCTTGAGGAAGAGAATTAACACAATGATAATTTTTATCTTGAGAATTCTCATACAGAAATGGTACAGATATACCATCAATGACACATCCTTTATATTTATCACCTATGTTAACCCTGAATTTTCGAAGGAAATCATAACCAAATATGACACTGAATGTGGAATCTTCAGCCATATCTATTACATAAAAGGAATGTTTAAATGTTTTGGTAGAAACCTTGAACGAAAATTCTACACATGAAGAAAAATTTACAGCCGAATTAACAGTAGTTATTTTAACTTGACGGGATAAATATCTGACCTTAATTGACTGTTTCAATTTGTCAAACAGGATTTTACTGAGTATGGAAACAGACGAGCCTGTGTCGAGTAATGTGGTTACATCAAATTCTGCAATTTTTATAATTATCAATGGGAGTAAAGGACCACTTTGCTGTACATTGGCTATAATTTGTGTAATGTTATTATCTGGAAATACTTGAATCTCAAAGGTTTGTGTGGATGCATTTGACGTGGAAGGAGGATGTGGCGCATCCATGCATACCCTCTCTACCAGTTTGGGTAGGGCATTTCAAAAGAAGGTGCAATCGGATCTAAATTTGAATTTAGATTATTAGATTGTTCAAATGTTGGCCTGCTGGGACATGGATCACTGACACTTGGAGGCGGAGGGAGTGACAGAAATGGTTGATCTTGAACTTGAGAATGCCTGGGTACAAAATAATTTTTGAATTTTGGACAAAAGCGACAAGAGTGTCCATGAAGACCACAAAACTGGCAAATTGTTCCTGATGAATTGTCATGATTGCGTGAAAAATTACTGGACCTAAAGTTAGATCGTTGATTACCTCGTCTTTGAAAAGAACGAGATCTGTTGAATCTTCCTCTAAAGTTCCTTTGGTTCCTGTATGGTTGAGAATTTCTGTTATCTCTTACTGATTGTACGTTGAAATTCTTGTTTTTGGATACTTTTCTCGAGGGGGAAGCATCCCTATCTGATTGCCTCTGGCCAAAATGAGCAATTGATTCTTTTAACTCATTAATTTCTGACCTAATGTCCTGTAAAGGTGTACTCGTAGATGTTTGGCAGATCAATTCATTGTTAACCTCACAGTCCTGTAAAAGCCTTGCTTTTTCCACTGCTTCAACATATGATTGAATGTTGTTTTGTAAAATGTGTACTCTGTAGCTATTGGGAATAATTGAAATGAATTTATTAAATTTTATAGCATTAAGTGCATTAATGTCCTTAATGGACTGATGTGCCTTTGGGACCAATGAGTCCAAACGATGAGCAAGATTACTTATTGATTCTCCTGGTAACATATTCATTGCATTCAGAAATAGCACGGCATACGTTTTGTTTTTTGAACTGGTTCCGTAGAATATTAAATAATTCTGTGGTTGTATTTATTACATGATACTCTAGCTTTTGTACAATGAAAGTTTTAGCAGGACCATCCAATTTAGATTTTGCAAATGTAAGAGTGTCTTTGTCAGACCACCTATTACTTAAAGAAACATCATTTACTTGACTAATGAAGAACTCTAGCAGTTCCGGATCTCCCATAAACGGAGATATGTGAATATTAAAATTTGGGACATTTCTAGTTGGAATATTAATGTCCAGTGCAGTTTGAGCAGAGTTATTAGTTGGTCTCGTCATGTTTAAAAAATTTAATTATTGAACACAAAAATTACTTAAATGATGAATATATATAAAGAAACAGGTAAATGAAAAAAATGTTCACTATAACAAAATACACAGGTTATTTACTCCACTCCTGATTGTCTTTAAAAAGAACAGATTAAAATGAATAAACATATATTGATAATGTATACTTTAGTTAAAACTTGGAAATGTAGGCAATGCTAAGTTTGACAATCATATTCACAATATGGCCAGAAATTTTATTCTGAATGATCTATTTGCATCCACGCAGAAAAAGAAAATTTTCAAATCAAAAGTTGGTACAAATGATAATGAGCTGTATTTTTTTATATATACTATAAAAGTTTTTCATTCATATAAAATAATAAACACTATTGAGTCACCATGTGGTTGCATGTAGGAGATTCACTGATTAAATTTTCAATCTATTTCGATCCAACGAAATAATGATTTTTTTTTTTTTTTTTTTTTAAATGAAAGCTGCATCTATTTCATATTTTACATTAAATTTCTATATTTCTTACGTTATACAGTTACTTCGTTGAAAAAAAACATAGTTTTTGACATGTGATTCACGTGCGAACCACGTGTTTGCGTGTCCAACGGACGAAAGTAAATTAATTATGCACTGTACGTGCACATGGCACAGGCACCAATATGTTAAATTGTTATTTCCAGGTTCTTGAAAACATAGTAACTGTGGATACTTGTAGTTAAATATCACATCAACTGGACTTGAGTTAAGTGACAGATTGTATTTTGACGATAACCGTGATCAATTAGTCCATGAATCTTTTAACTAAGATGTTATTTAAAATAGATAAAAGACTTTACCTTTTCTCTTTAAGTGTTGGAGATGAGAAGGGATGACACAGTGTTTCCAAACATACCAGCTTTTATTTCAGAGCAATATTATCAAGGGTGACGTCCGCTGTTCCAATGACGGCTCTGAAGTTACTTGGATAATTTATAGAGACCAAACATATGTTTATCATATTTTCATCTTGAAGTGAATAATTAAAATAATATTAAATGAATAACTGATCTAAGATTTCAGATGATGAACTCCAAGTGTCGATGCGCTCCATGTCCCGCGTCGCGAGATCAGCGTGGCTTAAGAACCACCAAACGTACTGCAAGTCAAAACGTAATACGAATGAAGTGCCGAGTCACACTTCCGACTGGAAGATTCGAACCGACCGCCGCGCGAGGGAAAACACGCCAAAAGAGCGCCGTCGCTACGAGCGCTCGCCAAACAGTACCGCCAAGGGAAGGAAAGGAGAAACTCACCGATGTTCGGACAACGCGCATGCGTCAAACGGGAGATGCGATGAGAAACTAAGAAGGACTCCGTTGGCTGACTGCCAAAAGCAAAGCAGACGGTGGATTTAAAAAGAAAAACAGAGATCGTTTATTTAGATATTAGAAAGGAAGGGAAGTACAAATTTAAGATAGAAATAATTAATGGGTAGCTTTTAAACTGAGATGATTGAATACAGAGGTAACATTTAAAGATAGGGAATAAAATGTTGAAAAATAGAATTTAAAAGAATGGGAGAATGTAGATAAATATGTCACAACATGACAGAAAATATCGATTTTTTTCTCCTTTCTTTTTGTTAAAAATAAACTTTGACACCTTGAGCGAAGTTTTGAAACAAAATGACAATTATAAGTGTAGTTGAAACACTTATTATTTTTCCAGCCCTTTAAATGTTACGTCCACTACTATATTTACTCCATAAACTGTTCACCAATACCCTGAAAAACATCTGTAACGTAGCGGTATATAAGCAACAAAGATATTTAGTTAGTATTAAGAAAAATGCAACAGTTTTTACTATTTCTTCTTTGCATAAATTCTTTAAGGCGCTCTCAAATTCAAAAGAGCTATTTCCTGATGCATTTCTGAATTCATTTTTGTTCGGAAACGCCTGTAATTGGCAGGTGTTCTTATTCAGAAACTATGTAATCGAAAGGTGTTTTCAATTAGCAGAAAATCTTTCAGAAAATACTGTCAAAGTCGGCATCTTGAACCAAATTCCCGAGGCGGCAGAGCGAGGAAAAGGAAAAACGTGTCACGTGACACGAATCGCTTATAACTCGATAGGTAATTTATTTATCCAAAAATGGGGAAACTCATTCGATTCCAAATAACTTCAATAAATTTCAACGTTTGTTTTTTTTTTTGGGGGGGGAGGGGGGGGCAACTGGATAGCTGAGATCGATCTCTATTTCCGCCGTTAATTACTTTTTAAATTTTGTTTGCGGATTTTTTTTACGAAGATACTTTCACTTTCGAAACCGGTTCTGAAAGTGAAAGTATCTTCGTTAAAAATAAATAAATAAATAAATAAATAAATAAATAAAAATCGAAAAAGTAATTAACGGTGGAAATAAAGATCGATCTCAGCTATCTAATGCGCAAAAAAAAAAAAAAAAAAAAAAAAAAAAAAAAATTGAAATGCAAACGAGATATTAGAAAAATAATTCCCCATAGGATTAACATTAGCGAGCGAGTGTTTTCGTGTGAGAGGAGAGGACTCTTAAGGGGACTTTGACGTAACCTTAGAGTATATCGAGGGTTACGATCCTTCAAATCGTTAAAAATGATGAAAATATCGATTTTTTTTTGGGGGGGGGGGTGAAGGGGGTGGGGGGCTAAAAATAGACAACTTTGGCACTTCTAAGTTGAGCAAATTTTTGAAACAATCTGATTATTATAAAAGTGTAATAAAAAAACTTTTTATTTTAGCAGTCCTTTAAATGTCACGCCCACTACAATGTTTACACAATAAAATATTTACAAATACTACTGTAACATCTGAAACTTAGAGGTGTACAAACAGCAAATATACTTAGTTTCAGCAATTTTAGTTAGCAGCAAAGATATTAAAAACTGTTCCATTTTTCTTAACTTTGTTTCTAAGCATAAAATCTTAATTGAATTTTCTAAGTTTGCACTTTTTTGCGAACTTCCTGCATATGACCTGAAATGATAAAACCTCAACAATTGTTTTTAAAATTTCTTGATTTTTTAAAAATATATATTCAAATTTCTTGATTTTTTTAAATATATATTCAGTATGCCTAATTTTATCCCTAATTTTATTACTACTATTATCCCTAACTTTATCCCTAATTTTATTACTACTTAATAAAATTAGGGATGGATTTTGTAATATAATGAGAAAGGAAAAAAATAAAAACTTAACAGAATTCGTGTTTTTTTCCAAAATTTGTTTTGTAAAAAAATATTTTCTAGGACGCATACATTCATACACATTAACAGAATGCATATTTTTGGTATTTATAGTATATTATGGAGATAAGACATAACATTGCTGAAATAACCATCGGAAATTGAGCTCGATAGATTTTCTTAAAAGGATTCAATTATAAATTAAAAACAAACATTTATTTAAGTAAGGAATCTTTAAAATATTTTTTGTAACAGAAAATTATTATTTTTTAAACACTTTGTTTAAACCGGCTAACCCTCTTTAAATATATTCTAGAAAGTTCTCTAATAAAACAATAAGTTTTGCAATCTAATTACCTCTATATTGGATTTCGTTTAAAAATAAGTACTATCGCCTGTAGGTGTTTATTTTCCCAACTTGCATTTAATGTCTATTGTACTTCTGCATTAATGAAATTTTAAATTTATTTAGAGGAAAAATTGTTAAACTTGTTTTATTCAACATAAAAAGTAATGCATTTAGAAAGAAATATTAGCTTTATTATCGCATATTTTCTGCATTAATAAAATTTTAAACTTATCTAGAGGAAAAATTGTTAAACTTGTTTCATTCAACATAAAGCTATGGCATTGCATTTAGAAATATTCGTTTTATTATCGCAGAATTTCTGCATTAAATAAAGCAAATATTTCTATTTAGAAATAGCTGTGTGCTCAAAATACAGGTGACAAGGCAGGCGTGAAAATACACATGATTAAATTTTTAAAGCGTACTTTTTATTTTTAAAGCGCTTGAAATACGCTTGCAGATGTGTTAAAAATAACTCTGAATATTAATATATTAAAAACATACCGAATCTGTTTTTTTATGACAAACACCTGAAAGATATTTTTCTAATTCAGTCTATCTAAACCAGCCGTTCTCAACCTTTTTTTCTTGCGGGCCGCAAACATATATTTGCGATGTTAGGCGGGCCACAACACATTTGTATAATAATGTAAAAAGTATAGATTTGTATTGCAAATGTCGCAAAGATCGTTGTTTTGAAATAGTGGTATAAATCCAATTTTTTCTGCGACAAATATTTAACCCTAATAAGTCTTATTAGCGATATGATAAGTATAAAACGTAACACTATAACAATGCAGCAATTTCAAATTTTCAAAAAAAAAAAAAAAAGGATTTTTTTTTTAACTATATCATTTTTTTTTCTCAATTCAAAAACTTTATTTTAATGTAGAAATATATAGTGCAAATTAAATTAATTTGGAATAATGTTTGTTTAGTGTTCAGGATTCAGAAATCTATACACTACTATAGCACAAGTAAAACTACATGTAAAAAGAACTTTAACTAAGGAAACGTCATTTAAGATATTTTAAACTAATTTTAAATTAGTAATTATAAATAACAGGAAATTGTCTTCCCATGAAAATATATAAATGAGCAGTGAAAATATTAAAAACTTTTTATACACATCTCATTAAAAATTTTAAATAGGGGATTAATGATTATGTGTCTCGGACCGCACGTAAAAGGTCGCCGGGCCACATGCGGCCCGCGGGCCGCAGGTTGAGTATGGCTGATCTAAACAATACCGCAAATTCCACAATTTACTCTATATTTATATGTGTTTATCTCCGCCATCTCTATTTTACTTATTCTAAAGAGTTTGAATTGCTACGCAAATGTAGAAACATTTTCCATCATTTCGCATCGTTACAACAGCCGCTTTCGAGAATCCCTGTAAATATTTTCCGGGCGCACGCATCCCTCCTCCGGCTGGCGGGCGTAATTACCTTCCGTCTAAACAGACAGACTGTCTGTCTCTTATTCATAAGTGGGAGGAGGGACTGTGCTTACGATTTGGGAACATGAAAACAATGATAAGCCTGATTCGATCGATATATTCATATGAGTGGTGGTAAAGTTTTGCTAAGCTTGTTTCTTGGATAAGTTCGTTTCAAGAGCGAGTTTTCCCATTTAAATGTAGGGGTAGTTTCTCTTCACTGCCCTTCGGAGGTTTAAGATAGTTCTAAAAAATGTGTGTAGGTTTTTTCTTACGATTGCGTAAATATTAAATTGACTTATAACTATAAATGACAATACAAATATATCTTTAAAAATATAATAGGAATTTACCCAGAATTCTACTTTAAGTCCTTTATTTGACATAACGGACCTCCCCCCCCCCCCCACACTCACTTTACTCAGTCTTTCTCTTTCTCTATGGGGTACAAAACTATAGAACACAGTATTTTTTATTGCTTTCTATTTTAAACTTCTCTTTCACGAGCCTTATAATCATCTTGCGATATCGTGTATCTACTAAATGTACACTTGAGTCTATTATCTTGCACTGTACTATTGAGAATATTAATTTACAGATGAGTATTAATTATTTCCAATCCCACATTCGTCATTACCTTGTCAAACTATCGAATATGAAAAATGCATTTTTCATTACTTTTAAAAATGGGACGATTGTCACCACTAAATTTTATTAGAATTCTTCGTCTAGTAAGAATGCTAATAAAATTTCTGTGAAGAACAGTGTTGCCAGTTTGGTTTTCTTATTGGTTGAGAGATGCCGAATTCATGCCGGAAATTTTGAGAGAAAAGTTTTACGTTAAGTAATCACGAAATGTCTGTCATTAAATAAAGCAAAAATTTCTGCTTGAAATTTCTGGTATTGATGCGGAATTTCTGATTAAAAAAAAGAGGCCAAACTGGCAACCCTGCTGAAGAATATTATAAAAATTTAGTGGTGGCAATCGGCCCATTTTTAAAAGTAATAAATAATGCATTTTTGCACATTCGATAGTTCGACATGGTAGCGACGAATTATTTTTCTTGGCTCAACAACTCGAAATTTTATGACACATTTACGGATTCATTTTTAGACACATTTTTCATGACACTTGTAAGACATAATTATTGGAATGATTTTATCATCGAACAGTTTTTTTTTTTTAAATTTTTCGGTGAATGAATTGCATCTTGGGTTATAAACGGTGCTGTATTCGTAAAAACATCAGAGGATATTCGTTATAGGCAGAATGTATACGCAGAGGGTATGCGCTATAGTTTTATTTACGAAACACAGGGTATGAGGGTATTTCACAGAAGTTCCCTGTTATTTTTCAGGCATTTTGTTATCTACATTATATATTATTCTAAACAATTTAAAAATAATTTTTTTTAGTTCAGTATTCCAGTCAGAGACGTTTTTGCTTGTACTGGCAAACATGTTTGCCGGTGTATTTTCTCCCATAAAACTACGCTAATAATTCAGTGCATCATCATTCGATGGAAGTTTTAATTGATAAACGTTGTCTAACAAGCTTGGAAATCCCATGGATTCGATGTTCTTATCTGTTACGTCGATTAGTTATCAAAATAAAGTCGTTTATCGTTGACAGAGGTTAAAGACCTCAGACGATGACCTCTTTACATTTTACTGTTTATGAAGAAAAATAAACAAAACAAAACAAAAAAAAAAACAATAAATAACGTAATGAAATAAATAAAACTTTTCAGTAATTTTTTTTCTTACTATGTCTAGAAATTAAAGTTTGTTTTGAAGTTTGGCAGTACATTTTCCCCTCATTAAATTCTGCTAATAAATAGCGCATTATTTAGTGGAAATTTTAACTGGTAAAAGTTGTCTACCTTGCCTCGAAATCCGTCATTGTTTCAACTAGTGTTGCAAGGTACACTGTTAAAAAAGCCGGACGGGGAATATAAATGTTAAGAGCCTACCTACGCTAGTAACATGAAGGGAATCTCAAGCTAATGTAAAACCATTTAATTTTTAATTAACAGATTTAATTTTTAATTAACTGCAATTTTTTATTCTAAAAACATATTTTGACGAAATGTGAGTGTACTATGTCTGAAGCAGGTTCAAAAACCTTTCGTATGATACCTCATTAATTGTTGTGCGTTTTGTAAATGCATAAAAAAACGGATGTTGACAACAGAAATAATATATATAATGATAACAGTATAATCAATTTCCAGTTATACATCGAATAATTATCAAAATGAACAGTGAATTATCATTGACCAAAGTCAAAGACCTCTTGAAGTTGACCTCTTTACCTTTTATATTCATTCACCCCGCATCGCTATTTTTGTATCTCAGCCCCACGTGTTTCATTAAATTTTAAGTGGAATGATATACGAGCTGCATTCCCCTTGATTACATGTGCCACTTCGAAATGTTCTTAACTTTTTAATTCCGTGCGCCTCGTGTGTCTCCGGAGGATATAATTTCAGATTGCTGAAATGGCACCTTCAGATTCATCTCCGATTTAAATATTTCGCCGTTCTCGATTTCAGTCTGCCACCTAAATCGGAATATTTTGTATGTGCGGTTAAGAAGGTCCAGGGATCAAAATTTTACTTTCTTTATTTATAGACGTATTTTAATGAATTTTTTTCGTGCAGTGTATCTTTTCATAAAGATTACTTTTTAGATAAAGTTTTTGAAAACTTTAAAATTTTGTTTAGAAAAATTAAAATTTATTTAATTTTTGATAACCAGGTTCACTGTCACAAAAAGCGGGATTTAGGCTTTTTATGTCGGGACATAAAAATACAGTAAATGCTAAGAAAATCATGTCTTATAATGTAAAACATTCCTGGTCCTTGCGGAAAGAATACCATACAAAGATAACTGCTCAATCGAAAACCTCTCTAATACGGAATTTAGTTTCGGTCACTAGCGATTCCGCTTTCACAGTTTTTACTCTCTTAAGATTATTGTGTTTATTTAAGTACATAAAACTTAAGACGGAATTTCAAATAACCATAGGCAAAATCCGCTTCCGACAGGTTTTCGTCTTAGCAGGTAGTTTTATATGGTACTCTTTCCGTCGCACAGTGGTCAAAATCGAAAAAAGCTGGCCGAAAATAAAAAAAGGTTGTAGATCCTTCTAAAAATTTTAACATATAGGTTTTTGAGGTCGCTGATTACGAATTTGATATCGAAATTCAAAATGGCGGACGTTTTTTTAAAAAGTTTTTTTTTTCTGTAAAAGTTTCTTTAAGGGGGTTTTTGAGGTCGCTGATTACGTATTTGATATTAAAATTCAAAAATTCAAAATAGCAAATCCAATATGGCGGACATTTTTATAATTTTTTTTTTTTTTTTTTTCTGTAAAAGTTTGTTTAAGGGGATTCTGGAGGTTACTTTGTACTAATTTGATATTATAATGAAAACAAAATACATTAGCGCATTCAATATGGTAAGCAAATAAATGAAAAGAGCTTATATTTTGTGAAATATAAATGTTTTGTATTATTAATAATAAAAATACAGCGCATTATTTCATATAAGCAGTTTGAAATTGTTAAACTCACTCTTCTTTTCACTTTTAAGACATAATTTATAATGAATTACATAAAATAAATATGTGCAAATATTCTTCTTACCTTTCGGAAGATCACACATTTTGCAGAATGTAATTTGCACACGTACAACAAAAGTTCTTCACTGTAGAACGCGCGCAACATTTACCGCGTAAGAGCACGTGCGAGCGAGCGTTACAGAGCAGCTGACTTAGACCTTCGATACATAAGCAGGTATAAAAGATACCTCTTACTCTATACGGGATAAAGCGCAGATGCTCCCTCTGAACGTAAAAAGGAGGTACTGGAATGAATTAAGAAACATTCATTTTTCGACTTTCGGCCAGCTTTTTTCGATTTTTGACCAGTGTGCGTCGGTAGCCTTGACGTTTTATGTTTAAGACAGGATTCCGTTATAGACAGTCCATTTTCACATGTTTTACGGAACAAAATACAGCAAAACCTGTAAAAACAGAATAGTAGAGACCATAAATGTATTTCGTTTTAGACATGTTTCCATCTTAGCAGGTAGAATTGTACAGTATTTATTTCATAAACCATAAAATTTTTCCGTTATAGCCAGTTTCTGTCTTAACAGGTTTTACTGTAAGTTCCATTCGATGCAGACTAACGAATAGCAGGGCACAAAAAGAAATTTAAAAGAATTTGTGCATCACGAAAAATCGGGACTTTTAGCATTCTGTGTACAGGTTACGCGGCACAGGTCTTGAACAATGTTGACAGGTGTCCCGATTTAAGCGGGACATTCCGTTTTTTAGAGGTTCCAAGACCCGTTCCTGATCCCGATTTTTCATGATGCACAATTTTTTTTCTGTCTATTGGAGAATTTTTATGGTACCGCCGAAAATAATATTGTTCAAATCTTCCTACCAAGACGGTAAACTCTTTTAAAGCGAAATTTTTTTTCTGGATCCTAGTAATTATGTTTTCATAAGGTTTTTTGCTGTGCTTTGTTCAATAAAACCTGTAAAAACTGAATCTGTTTATAGGTGAACACCCGTCTTAAATGGAAAATTTCAGTCCCTACAGAAAGGAATATCATAAAATTGTATCTTATAAAACGGAACTTGTCCAAAACAGAAATATGTTACGGTCCTTAGCGAATCCGCTTTCATTGGTTTTACTGTATAAACATTGTTATTTTTAGTTAGTACAGTAAAACCTCCTAAGACGGAATCAGATGTAGTAGATGGGCTTTCGCTTTTGACAGGTTTTCGTCATAGCGAGTGTAATTATATGGTCCGTTAGGAGTGTAAAGTTTTTACGCTAAAGACAGGATTCCACTAAATCCAGATTCCGTTTATATATCATTTATTGTATTTCTATGTCCTAATTTATAAGTGTCTGTCCCGCTTTTTTTGCGACAGGAACTGGCAACTTCACTGTAAACAGATTTACAGTCAGCCTTAAAGTTTATATCTAAATTTGAATCTGAATAAAAATCGTGTTAGTTTTCATGTTAATATTAATTTTAAAAAAAAATCATCAACGCGCTCTTTATCAATTTAACAGCGCTAGCTGCATTTCTTTTGCATAAAATTACACAACCCTTCGGATGAAATTTCTACTCTACGAAACCGGACGCCGAAGGGATTCAGAAAATTATTTACTCTCACTTTTTAAACTAACGCAATTGAAACCCGATACATTTCCTAGATAAAACGAACATAATCGATACATAATATTGGATGCAATTTATCATATTTGTTTCTAAAGAATTTCTCCCGTGTGCGAAAAATTCGGTTTGTCGTTTGTTCAAGAAATTCTATCTGGAAATGAACGGAATTCCCAAGATTTAAGAGATGTGAGAGTAGCAGGGGAGAAAAACATTAAAAACCGTAGATAGGCGATTATCGTCGAGTGGCATAAGATGGGGGCCAATGCATTTGAAGGGGGGGGGGGGGGGCAAACGAAATTAAAAAGTAAAAATTGTAAGAGTGGCGCATCTAATCAGTGAAATAGCCTGCAATCTTAGACTTAGATCTAATAAGGTAACACGACAGTTGGGGGTGGTTTGTATATCTAAAAAAAATCCCTGACGGTTCGGCCTACAGGCACAGGTAGATTTAGAAGACGCAGACCGTGGGGCGCCTGTTTGTTGGGAATTGCAGAAGAAATGACCTTTTTGCCATGATGCGGCAGTTGGAACCGCCTACTTCGAAACCTAACTTGTTTGCAGGCTGAGACAGCAAGGATTTTTTTTTCTTTTTTTTAAGCTATAAGAGTTGGTCCTATAAAAAACTTGTCAATATAAAAGTTTTAGATAATATTAAGAGGATTTATAATAAATTTAAGCGGATTTGAAATCTTGGGAATGGACGAAGTTATGAATTTTTTTCTTCTAAACCCCCCCCCCCCCCTTAAGGCAATTTTTAATTATATCAAAAATCTGTCATACATAAATTTTCGGCCCTTCTCCTAGAATTAATAATAACTTCAAACGGATTCGATGCGTATCATAATTAAGAAATTATGGGGTTTTTTCTGTTTTCACAAAAAGCCCCCCCCATCATCCCCCCCCCCCCCCTGGTTCGATTTTGCCCATGAACGAACTTGACCGAGATTTTATGCCCTTGATTTTATGTGTCAGTTTCGAAAAGATGGAGTTGGAACCGCCTACTTCGAAAAAAAACTTGTTTGCAGGCGGAGCCGGCAGGAATTTTTTTGTTTTTAATTTTTTTTTTTTTTTTGCTATAACGGTTGGTCCTATAAAAAACTTGTCAATATAAAAGTTTTAGATAATAATAAGAGGATTAATAATAAATTTACGCGGATTTGATATCTTGTGAATTGACGAAGCTATGATTTTTTTTCAACACCCCCTTTTTCCCCCCCTTGGGTACATTTTTAATGATATCAAAAATCTGTCATACATAAATTTTCGGCCCTTTTCCTAGAAGTAATAATAACTTTAAACGGATTCGATACGTATAATAATTAAGAAATTATGGGGGTTTTTCTGTTTTCACAAAAAGCCCCCCCCCTTGGTTCGATTTTGCCCATTAACGAACTTGACCGAGATTTTATGCCCCTTGATTTTATGTATCAGTTTGGAAGAGATTTATGCAGAATTTTTCCAGTTATCGTGGTCATAAAAAAGTGACATAGATAGATAGATAGATAGATACATAAAGTTTTGAACTGGGGGTGTTTTTGGGTTCTGGGAGTCATGATCGGCGCAGATCTGCAAAAAATTTTCAAAATTTCCAACTTAGGTGAGAATGTAATAGGTAGTATTTCTTACCAAATCTACCTAAAAGGAAATGAAGATGTGGCAAAAGTATATGTTGCTCAAGAAAGAAATAGTCCTTAAGTCGGTCTGTAATCCGAACCGAACTCGAAAATTTCTTTTAAAATCAACCTGTCAACTCGACTGTAATGGAAACTTCGGTGAACCGTTATAAAATAATTCAAATAAACAGTGGCAGTCATGCGCTATTGAAGGTTCTTAAGAAAATGTTGAAAAATCCCTTTTCTGGAAGATAAAATTAAGTTCGACGCGTTATTGGAATTTTGAAGATTTTAATTAAAAAGGAATAGATATGCAGGATGAAATAGAAATGTAGGTGGTGCCTTAATCCCCGTATAACGGACAAACAGCTTACATGTTTGCAGGCGGTTGATCAGAGAAGGAAAATGATAAAAATCATAGGTCAAGAATTCTGTGTTTTAATTTACTGGCATATTAATTTGGCGAAAGTAAGATAATTAGATATCCGTTAGATAAATAATGTACGGATAATTTTGAATTTAAGGATAAACTTGCCAAGTTAGCAAGGCTGAAAATATGCCGATTAGTACAGGTACGTTGCTAAACAATTTTAGAAAGCCTGTGAGAAGTTCAAAGACAGAATAATGGAAGAGCGGCTACCGCTTTGTTATTATACAGGGTCATTCATAATTCCCTCCGGGGTTTCGAAACGTTATAGTAAAAAAACGAAGACGAATATGAAAAAAAGAAACATATGAAATTATTCCGAAACTATTCAAGTTTTACTTACATACATCACAGGTGTTCTATGTGTGAACCCTTGGTCACACGGCATATATCCATGCGATAGTCCAGTTCCTGCCATACTCCGTTTCTTTAAATCTGAATCAGTGGTGTCAGTTCAACGGGCCTTTCGTAATAAATATCGAAAACAGGGACCAACTGACAAAACAATTCATGTGTGGTACCGGAAATTTAAAGAAACTGAGTATGGCAGGAACTGGACTATCGCATGGATGTATGCCGTGTGACCAAGGGTTCACACATAGAACACCTGCAATGTATGTAAGTAAAACTTGAATAGTTTCGGAATAATTTCATATGTTTCTTTTTCTCATATTAGTCTTCGTTTTTTTACTATAACGTTTCGAAACCCCGGAGGGAATTATGAATGACCCTGTATGATTCAGACTGAAGCAAACGTAAGAAGACTTAAGCAAACGACTTAAGAAATGTATAGCGAACGAGAAAAAGAGTAAAGTTAATTTTGTAACTGGGACATTTATTTATTTTTTAACTGATTCACGTGGATGGCAAAATATTAAAATTTATGTGGGATCGTTTAGCTGTAGAAAAGCTTATTAATTTAAAAACCATATGTGATTTCACATTACATCGACCGGAATGTAACAAAACAATTTTTTTTTTTAAACTCCTGTTCAAACAGACCCAAACCAGCAATTTTTGTTAACAGACAGTATCGAATTATTTTGTGTGTCCCTGTAAATGAATGATGAATGCTATACACACGATATTGTATTGTAAGCCTCTTGTAATGCACCTTAGTGATATATATCAATTTCAATATGTTTGAACTAGTGAAACATAATTAAAATAAACCCCAAAAGATTTTTCTCCATAGATTCTAATATAACGGAATTCTTTTGAGTGCCTCTGTAAAGGAACTATAAGTGCTATGCGCACCATCTTCTATCGTAAGCCTCTTGTCGTGCACCTTAGTGACATATATCAATTTCGATATGTTTGAAATTGTGTAACATCATTAAAATAAACCGCAAATGGTTTTTCCCCGTAGACCGTAATGTAACGTAATTCTTTTGAGTGTCCCTGTAAAAAAACTATAAGCGCTACAAACTTCATTTTCAATACCGAACATACCATAGTAAATCTCAATAACATATATCAATTGTATGCCAATCCGAATTTATTTACGCGATTTTGAGCGCGGACAGACAGGCAGACCGAATTTATAAACACTTTTCAACTATGTTGGAAAGTGTTAAAAAGAAGGCTAGAAAATATAACTACAAGCAGAAAATGTTTTTTCCTCCCGCTAATTATATCTTCAAGAACCAAATGTTCGTCTGAACTTCGTTTTAGTGCGGCAGAAAATGTTCATAAATAGACACCATAAACTTTCATCTCTATTATATCATGTATCAATTATGTTCATTTCTGCTATCTGTGAATGGACTAGATTTGAATTGCTATTTTACACTGCCTTTTAGTTTAAAAGTGAGTAAATAATCCCTGAAATCAATTGGCGTCAAGTTTCGTAGAACTGCATTCTCATTTGAGAGATAATGTAATTGAACGCAAATGAAATGCAGCCAGAGCTGTTCAATTGATTAATCGCTATGTTGACGCGGATAGGGATGTGAAGTGCATCACGCTTAGCACTGCTTTAAAGCAGAGTTAGTTGGGCAAATTTGTAATTGAAATTATCTGCAATGTAATAATTACATTGTATGTAATTAATTATTGTTACAATTGCATACCGTAAAAAATTCTTGTACCTAGTGGCGTATAATTTTCCTTCGGGATTATCTTGGTAGGTTTTACTATATAGATTAGCAAAGATTGGTAAAAGTTTCGTTTTAGACAGGTTTTCGTCTTAGCAGGTGTATGTAATTAATTATAGTTACAATTACATACCGTAAAAAATTCTTCTCCTTATTGGCGTATAATTTTCCTTCGGATTATCTTGGTAGGTTTTACTATATAGATACAATCGCAAAGAGTGGTAAAAGTTTCCTTTTAGACAGGTTTTCGTCTTAGCAGGTGTATGTAATTAATTATAGTTACAAGTACATACCGTAAAAAATTCTTCTCCTTATTGGCGTATAATTTTCCTTCGGATTATCTTGGTAGGTTTTACTATATAGATACAATCGCAAAGAGTGGTAAAAGTTTCGTTTTAGACAGGTTTTCGTCTTAGCAGGTGTATGTAATTAATTATATTTACAATTACATACCGTAAAAAATTCTTGTCCTTATTGGCGTATAATTTTCCTTCGGATTATCTTGGTAGGTTTTACTATATAGATACAATCGCAAAGAGAGGTAAAAGTTTCGTTTTAGAAAGGTTTTCGTCTTAGAAGGTGTATTTAATTGTACGGTATTCTTTTCCATGGGACCAAGAAATATTTCCGTTTAAGTCAGCCATTTTCCCAAGTTTTCTGTATTTATATAAATATACTTTTTTAAATTATAAAGGTAATAAAACCTGTAAAAACGGAACCTGTCTCTAACAGAATTCTGCCTTAAACGAAAGCCTTAAAACTGCCTTAAAATAAAAAAAGTCCTTCCGGCCTGTACCGGGAGGAAAAGGTAGCTTTCCTATATCTTCGTTTTAAAATTTGAACTAATGTTCCGCGAACACAGCAAGGTAAAATGCAAAGAAAATGTTTACAAAAGATTCGTTAATACTGAATTTGAATAAGAAATTCGCCAAATTATTGAGCTATAGCCAAGTTGGCTTCATTTCTGAAGACTTATTTTGGTCGCCAAATTTGGCGATATTTCGCCAAATGTCACCAAGTTTGGCGAGAATTTGGCGCTAACGGATATGAATATGTAGTTTTATGCGTATGATTGGGAAAATTATTACAACAATGTAATTTTTTTGTAATGTGCTGTCTTGTTTCAAAATGTCAGCCACCCTAGAATTTCAAACTGCTCTATCTCAGCCATTTTTTAAGATAGAGGTAAACCAAAAAATGCTCTGGAATCCTCGTATCAAGGCCTAACACTTAATTAAAAAATAAATTTGAATTTTTAATTTTTATGTATATTTATTTTAGTTTTAAATTTTTAAATGGCCGCCATCTTGAAACAAAATGGCGGACCAAGCTGGCCAACGAACTCGGTCGAGACATTGGTGTGCTTAATACACACAATTTGTTTCATCAAAATTGATTTATAAATACGAGCGTTATCGTATGACATAGGTCAGATATATATATAATCAACATTTGAACGGAGGGTGGGTTTGGGGTCTGGGGGTCATGATCGGTGAAAATATATCAAAATTTTCCGGAACTGTTTTCCTCCGAACGGCTGCAATAGGTAGCTTTATACTTTTTTGTATTGAAAGCTACCTAATACTGACTAAAAGGTACTTTTTTCACATCTGCAATAAACAGAAAATTAAATACTTCTCATAAATATTGTCAATTTTCTATTACAGAATTGTAAAGTATACGAAGTTACCTTTCTAAAAAAATATATTTTTGGACGTCACCAGCATTTTTAATTTTATAAATTGGAGAAGTTCATTTTAGAAATAACGATGCTCGAATGATAAATAAAACTTTGGCATGAAAAATGAACTCAGTCTGGGGTCGATGCAGAGGTTTTATTTCTTGGGACCCACCCATTTTGTGAAAAGTAAAGGTTATTTTTGTGAAATTTATTATGTTTCTGTGAAAAATAACATTTTTTAACGAAAGTTGAAATCCAGTTACTCAAATTCGAACCAAGGATTTACGAACAAAAACTTTTTAAAATCCTGTGGCTGAAGTTTTCCAGTCTGGTGAACTTGTTTGTTTACAAATTAGGCATTTTAAAAGTCACAAAATAATAAATAAGCCACAAAACCTTACTATTTATTGAATAGAATTTTGTGAAAGGGCCTATTTTATTATAAATAATTTTGTGAAGGGTCCTGTCTCATTATAAATTAATTTTGTGAAGAACCCCATTTTATTAAATTGATTTTTGTGAAGGGGTCTGTTTGCAAGGCGTGAGAAATTTTCTATGGAAAATTTTCCAAGTATTGAAATAGATTTATTCAATCATCGATGCTGGATTTTCTTTAGTTTCGTGTTTGCCCCAGGGTTGGTGGCTCACAGAAAAATATTCCATCTTGTGCTGCGATTGTAGCCTTGACAACACGTGAGAAGTGCCAGGCTGGGTATCGTTTCAAGTGGTTCAGTTGGTAGAACGTCAGTGCACTATACTGATGACCCGGGTTCGAGTCCCGGCTTGGATACTTTTTCACTATGTTGGCTATACGCCTTTTAAGAAATTAAAATTTGGGGTCTGTTTTATTAAATAGATTTTTGTGAAGTGGCCCTAAATAGGCCCCAAATTTTGCCTGGATCATCGACCCTTGTCAGTATCGCCGTCTGTTGAGAATTCCATGAACAATTTATATTAACAATTTATATTAACTGCTATGTTGGGAGATAGCAGCCATAAATAAAAGTCGTCTTTTAAAAGCCCACTGTAAACGTAACATTGACATATGGGTATGTTGCAGATACGCAACGCGGTGATACAAGTGATTAAAGTACGTCAATTTCATTGCATATTTTGTTTGTCCTAAATAATTTATTCTATTGTATTTAACAAATTATCTCAGACTTGCTTTTTAGCTAAAATTACTAATTTTTTTTTAAAAGTTTGCTCATTTTAGTATTAAAAGTTGGTAATCCATTTAATTTCTATTAAAAACTGAATTTATTTTGAGGGATTATTTTGCTTACACTATTCAAATCTTTACACCGTTTAATGCAGGCATCGGTTTGTACGACAAAAAATGGCCTCTTTTGGATTGGAAATCCGAACTAACGGTACTTTGTATATATATACAGGGTGTCCAACATGTCTGGAAATGGTCGAATAACTCGAGAAATATACATCGGATTGAAAAACTGAAAAATACGTGTTTAATATTTTAGAAAAATGGCAATTTTGAAATCCATAAATAGATTTTTCTAAAATATTGAACACATATTTTTCTGTTTTTCAGTCCGATGTATATTCCTCGAGTTATTCGACCATTTCCAGACTTTTCAATGGAAACGATTCTCACTGCATTTTACTCGATTACAGTGCCATCTACGATTTTTCGAAGAAAACGTTAAATACAAAAGTTGCGTTTCCCCCCCCCCCCAGTAGAATCCAACTCTGCAAAAAAAAAAAAAAAAAAAAAAAAAAGTGTTATTATTTAAGATTTTAAAGTTGTGCCCCCCAAGGGGTAGAGTTGGAAGAGCAACTTTGAGATCCCTATATAGATTTTTCAAAAATAGTGAACATGCATTTTTCCGTTTTTCAATCCGTGGATTTATCCATGCGTAAATACGGGTTAGGCTCCCTTAGAAAGACCCCCACGAAGGGCACTCCCCCCGGGCCTATATCCCTAGTGTAGATAATTGGCCGTCAATATTCAACCCAACCCAACCCGTTTTTCAATCTGATGTATATTTCTCGAGTTATTCGACCGTTTCCAGACTTTTCAATGGAAACGATTCTCACTGCATTTTACTCGATTACAGCGCCATCTACGATTTTTCGAAGAAAATGTTAAATACAAAAGTTACATATATATATATATATATATATATATATTTTTTTTTTCCAGTAGAATACGACTCTGCATTAACTCCCCCCCCCCCCCCCCAAAAAAAAAAAAAAAAAAAAAAAAAAAGTGTATTTAAGATTTTAAAGTTGCCCCCCGTTCCCCCGAAGGGGGTAGACTTGGAAGAGCAACTTTGATATCCGTATATAGATTTTTCAAAAATAGTGAACATGCATTTTTTCGTTTTTCAATCCGATATAGATTTCTCGAGTTTTTCGACCGTTTCCAGACTTTTCGGACACCCTGTATATATTATTAAGAATCATTATTTATTTATTATTTATTTATCATTATTATAATTTTTTATTTGATATTTGATTGATTGCTAATTATGAGTTACATATAACTGCTACCTTTCGCGAATTTTCGGCATTTTTATCGGAGAGATTTTTTCCCCCGATGCTTGTTATCAAAACTGTTCCGATTGTGTAGCTTTGTCGGTTCGCATGTCCTGTTTTTTTCATCTGTGAAATGAATGTACTTTGTGCTTGGAGTCTGACATGTTCATTGGACCGTATCCTGAGTGATCCTTGTACAACCTTCGAAAAGTAACCCTAATTTATTTAAGGAATGGAATTAATTTTAATAACTGTATTCATTGTTATCTTGTCTTAAATCATCTTTCTAATATCACTGTTTTATTTTTGTTAACTGAAGGATAAAAATTGCGCTGCATTTTTTTTCCCTGCAGATATTGTGTACAACGAAATCCGTCTATCACTGATACCTTAATGATGCATCATCATGACAAAACAAACGTCAAGAAAGAGCAACCAGAATGAATCTAGCATCATATAATTATTTCGAGGCTTCTTCCTCTTTCTCCGCAACATCCCCCCCCCTCTTGTTTTTTGGTTAAAAGGGCGGAGGGGATGGTAGGGTCGGATCTATAAGATTAAAAAATAAATTCTTAATTTCATCTGGGTCCCTATTCTTACGGAGGTTTGTGCGGGCATAGGTGCAAACGTTTTCGGACTTTATCCCCTCTTTTCCCCTCAAAAGGTGCTAAAAAAGTTCTTTGTTTCATTTGGGACTCCTTCAAAGAGATATAGTTTAAAAACATACGTGACTTCACATCACAGGTGGGCCGCCTGTGGGCAGCAAATTGAGTATGGCTGAGATAGACAAATCGTCATAAACAGATTTCACTGTTTCAAGATATGGAATCAGTATAGCCCCTTTATCTTTCTTTTTTACTTACCCATCATACGTAGTATAGGGTAAGTCTTGTAATCGTTTTGAAAATCGAAAAAATTTTTTTGACGGATTTACACGTTTCAGACACTTGAGATTCCGAAAAACATATTTTACATATTTTTAGAAAAAAAAAAAAAAAATGCCGTGTGTCTGTGTGTCTGTAAACGCTCTATCTACCGAAAAAATTGAGATAGAGACTTGAAATTGGGTATGTACTTAGTATGTAATAATGGGAAGAAGCTAATTGAATTTCTGTAACCTCTATTATCCGGAATTATTTTTTTCGGACTCTCGAAATAGTCGTTCTGATAAAAGGTATATAAAAATTTTCGAAATTGTTTATTTTAAGGAGTGAATATAAAAGACAATAAAATAACATAAATTTTGCAAAGTATGAAGCCGATCGGATCATGAGTGGCCGAGATATTTGTAATCCTATTTTCCACACTCTTCGATTTTTCATGACCCTGTATTTCATCCAAATTTCAATTCAAAGATATATTTTAGTTGGAAATGAGACGCTTAATCAAATACAATAAACCGCTAGTCAATAGGATTATTGTTTTTGGAGTTATAAGGATGTTTCTTTTAAGCAATTCAGTAATCGATCCTTTAAATGTCATCAAGCCACGATTTTATTCGAATTGCAATGCATTTTATAAGTAGTTTACACATTTTTTTATTTTAATATTTTACATTATGCATATCCATGATGGGTAAGTATTACGGTGGCCCCCAACGACTAGTTTTTTTCTTCTCCAGCAGATGTAATGCTTTTCGTGTCCACTGGAGCGTGCCGTCATCGTGCATACTTCAGCGGTCGCAGGAAACCGATTCCTTGTCTCTCTTCATTAATGATGTGGTCAGATGATGTTTCAATAAGTAGCATCCTGTTAGGAACAGCGAGTGTTTCTGTGGAACACGCTTTTCTTTTCATTTCTTTTTCTTGAACAACCTGTGTATGGAAATCGGACACGTTTTCGCTGTTTGGAGAAATCTGTAAGACGTTCTGCAAAATTTTTCGATGCAGATGGGATTTTTATTTTAATTTTTCGAACACATAGCATAGCGTAAGGAAAGTATTATAATCGTTTTTTGTGTATGTTAACATAACTCCCAAACTGCCGATGGACAGAGACGTATTAACTGTCTCCTTGGGCCCCTAGGCTTGGCAATAGCCTGCCTTTGCTCAAAATTATATATACTATCACTTCTGATTCAAATTATGCTCAGATTTTTATAGATATTTAACACAATTCTGAGAAAGTATTTAATTTTTTTGCATCAAATTTCTTTAATCTTTTGAATCCCGCAATAGCCGAAATCATCCCAATGCTCTGAAACCCACAATAGCCCTGGATAGCTGAAAGGATTTTCTTTCCCCTTAAGTAAGTTGGTGGTCTGTCAATGGTCTATCTCAATGATGGATAGGTTAATGTGCTGACATCTCTGGAAAGTACAGAAATAAAAACAAGAATTTTTTTTCAGTAACTGGAGCATTGTTCACAATGATAAACAGAGGGATGTAACACCTGTCGAAATTTGAATAAAGGGAGAAAGCAGTAGGGTCATTTCCACATACTTACCTAGTGAAAAAGGGGGGAACGAAAAATTGTTTTAACATTGCACATTGCCGTGTTTAAAAAAATAACATTTTCATTGAAAAAACCGTTTATATTTAAATGTGTATCCATTGAATGGAGTACATACTATTTTTTGTGCATTAATTCTAGACATTTGAGTTTTCAGTTTCTTCGTTTTGAGCATACGTATGTTTTGATTCTTTTTCCAGAAGAAAAATATCTGGTTTCTGTGCAATTAATAATAGTTAATGATAAATAAATTTTAAACATGTAAGTGTTACAAAAGGCTTCTCAAAAAAATCGAAAGGATTTCTCAGCATCCTTTTCCTCCAGGGCCCCTAGGCTTCAGCCTACTCAGCCTGTTTGGTAATCCGCGTCTGCCGATGGAGCTCCTCCCATCTGACGATTAGGTTACGGATTGTGATGATGTCATTATCTAATCATCACTTATCATTAATTATCACCTAATTAAAATTAAAAATTCCCCTTTTACATATATAATTAAAACTCCCTTTTCCTTTAAGAAATATATTGATTTCTTCATCTCTTTTGCGGTTAATAAAGGGCTTAAATTGCGCCGGAGCCCACCGGAACCCGGCTCCGGTACTTCTCTGCTCTTAGAAAATATTTAAATACTGGTCGGAAATCACCAGCGCCCTTTAAAACTGGGCTCCGGAGCTCAGTGCAACAGCTTCCGAAAAACCGAAGACTATAAATTACCCTTTCCTTTTCCTCCCATATCGAAGCATAGGCATTTTTTTCTATCAAAACACTATATGTGACATAATGTAATGCACGCGTAGGAAATGGAGATTAAATGGGCTGAATTTTTATATCACTCTCCGGGCTTATGCGTGTTCGAACTCAATCTGTCTGTAAATTAAAAAAATTATTTATTCATCTCTCTCTATATACATAAAAAAATTAACGATTTGGAAATGAACCAATGAAAATCTGCGTAGTTATTCCGGGTTATTCTCATCGCTTTTTTACTAGGGACTTTTTGAGGAGTGATTACTTTTTTTCTAGCCATCCTACGGATTCGAAAATCATACCACCAGACGCGAAATATAACAATCTTTCAGAAATTCAAAACATTATCACGGTCGGACAATAAAAACTAAAAAAATCCTTAAAAATCGAGTAAATCGATTATAGTTTAAGATATGCACCTTTTATAGGAAATTGAAAAACATTGTTCGATTCTTCAGCATATAAATATTAATTTTTGAAAATTTCATTCATTTTTCATAAAAATGCATAGTTTCGAACTATTCTTTTTTTGTGTTAACACTATTTCCAAATCACAATCCTTACTTTATTTAATCGCAGAATTCTGAGATTAATTAACATTTAAATTAGGAAAAGATTTCTATTCGGCCGAAGTGATAACTAAAAAGTGAAATAATTGGCAGCTAAGTAAATGCAGATAGATATATAATTTTTTTTATTTTGCTAAAGAAAAAAATTGCTTTAAATTTGGCAAATACATATAATGTATGAAATATAAATATGCAGATTGGAGTGACGGTGGAGAGGGGGGGGGGGGGGGGCACGCTACGGTTATTAGTACTGCAGAATATTAGGACTCCGGTACTTTTTTTGTTAGAAATTAAGCCCTGGGTTAATGAATATCATTTCTTCTAATGCTCACCAGTTCTTTCCAACCGTTAATAATCAACAACAAATCCACTTTCTGATCCTAAAACCTTTAACTGCATATTTTTATGGCCATTAAAAGTGAATAAATAAAAGGAAAGTTTTTTATTATATGCCTACGCCTATTAATCTTCACAATCTGTAGCCTACACAAATAATTATTTTAACCATAATTTTGTACTTGTTAAAGTTAAAAGGCACATCTAATGCATACTTGGCTCTCTTTCGCTTCTTAATATAAACATTCCCAACGTCCAGCGCTTGACATTCGAAGGTGTACGTTGAAATTTCAGTTACGCCAATTAATAAATTGCTTGTCTGGATTGGAACTCAAAATTTTATTAAAATGACTTATCCTTTAGATTTATAACATAGAGCAGGGTTTTTATGTTTGGCTTGATACACTTGCAATCGAAGCACACAACTGATCATCACTCTTCTTATGATCATTATGAAATCAGAGGTTGTTTCTTCGCCCCCCCCCCCCCCTCCGTGGCAATACTATTTGCCCTGTTATCTTTAAATAAAAGCCACATATTGTCTATCTTTTTGTCTTTTTATTGAATCTCTCTCAAGGCCTGAGTTATTAATATTCTTACGCAATGTACTCTCTTGTCCAGCTAAATTTGTATGACTTAAAACTAACAATTTGTTAAGTTATCCGGATTTTAAATCTCTATTTTTAAAGAACTTTTCTCCTTCACATAGACCACTATCGAATTATATAGATTATCGTTAATATCGACCGACGGATTAGGTATTCAATCCATTTTCAAACCATTTTGCGACCGATTCTATACGGAAAAATCACCAAGGAAATGTGACAGAATATAAATGATAAATATTGTGGCGATGCAATTGAGCATTAGTGGCGTAGAAGTAACATTTCCAGTTTCAAAACGGGACTTCTAGCGTTCAAATCTAGCCGATTCCAATGTCTCCTCCATCTTTTTTTTAGCACTTTCCAACATAGTTGAAATGTGTTTATGAATTATAGCTTTGCCTGTCTGCCGTATGTCCGTACTCGAATTGCCATGAAACTGATATATGTGATTGAGGTTTACCATGGCTTGTTCGGTATTAAAAATGAAGTGTGTAGCACTTAATAGTTCGTTTACATTGCATCCATGGGAAACTATAGGTAAAAATTAACTTTTTTACTCACTGGCGACTGGCCAGTACATGGATTTTTTTACTCACCAGTGTTTTTCAGCACTGACCAATAACAAATTTACAAATACTTGATAAAAAAATTGCGAAATTTGTCAAACGACTCTGGAATAAACAGCGAAATTCGTTAAATGGTGTCAGGAAAGAAATAAGGAAATTCGGCAAATTGTCTCGGTTAATAAATCACAAAATTTGTCAGTCAATTGCGGAAAAATCACGAAATTCGTGAAATGACCGCAAAAAAAAAGCTAATTTTGTCATGGAATCGTGGAAATAAATAGCAGATTTTGTCAATCGATCGCGAAAAATATAGTGAATTTCGCAAATTTATTGCAGGAAAAAAATTAATTTTGTCAAACTGTCGTGAAATAATTCGAGAAATTCGTCAAATAGGTTCAGGGAAAAAAAATAGCAAAATTCGTCAAATGATCTCGGGAGAAAAATTGTGAAATTCGTCTAACAATCGCGGAACAGAATTGCAAAATTTGTGGAACGGCAGCGGAAATAAAGTGCGAAAATTGTCGAACATCAGTGGAAAGAAAGTGCGCAATTTGTTCGTTCATGGAAAAAATCCTGAAATTCGTTATTCGATAGTTGATAAATCACGAAATTCGTCAATCGTTAGCGTAAAAATCGCAAAATTCATTTATCGATAGTGGGAAAAATCGCAAAATTCATCAACTGGTTTCGGGGGGAAACATTTTCGAATATCGTCGAATGGCTTCGAGCAAAAAAAAAAAAAAAAAAAAAAAAAAAATTGCACTCCGTCAAATGATTTCGGGAAAAAAATCGTGAAACTCGCCAAGTGGTTTCGAAATTTGTCGAGCGACAGCGGGGGAAAAATCTTTTTCCATTCAATTATCGCAATTGGCGAGTGTGACTATTAAGTTTGACCAGTGGTGGCAATAAAGTCAATCGCCAAATTTTCAGTATTACTCACCGATTGGCGAGTGGCGAGTGCTAATTTTGTCCTATATGGGAAACAGATGTGCACCAGCCTTAATTGAGAGGGTTAGAATGATAGTGGAGTAAGTCAGAATTTAGTGATTTGAGAATTGAAGGGTTTTGTGAAACTTGTTGCATTGCGATTGCATTGAGTGGTCCAACTTGTTTGCCCTCTAGCGACTCCCTAAGTGAACTGAACTTATTTGACTGGCATATTGAACAGAAATTAATATACATTCAGTGAAAATTGGGTTATCTCGATTTTCAAAAATTTTGACTTGCTCCACTGTCATTCTAAACCCCTCAATTGTTCGAGGGGGGGGGGGGGGTATCACACATCATATAAAAAATCTTTCATTCTCTTCAAACAACATATTTTTTGTCATTTACAGGAACTCAAATTGATGCGAAGCGTCTCTTCACGTGCTTGATATCATTTTAAAGAGTTAAAATTCCGATACCATGTGTCTTTTTTTCTCTGGTATCTTTAATGTATTATGTGTACTTTCAATTTTATGCCCATGCATGACCGTATTGCATTGTTTTCTCTATTTGTTTCTTTGCTTCCCTAATTTTTTTGAACAGTATATTTGAATTACAAATACGGTAATTTGCAATTCCACCATTTGATTTGCTCATTTGCATTATTTGAATTTGTACCATTATGTAATTAATGAAAGCTAGCATCTTCATTTTCATTGTTTCTCAGAAGTTATTGTTAAATAGGAGTTCTCAGCAATTTAGCACAGACTAATCTCTTTAAGGGGGGTCCGGGACACAAAAATCGTCAATTTTAGAAAAATATTTTATTGTATTAAAAAAATTCTGTTTTGATCCGTTTAAAATGACGTTTAAATCCTGTTTCTATCTTAAATAGAACAGGATATATTAATTTTTTGTTTTAAAAATATAGCTTTCAAGTAGTGGTTGTTATGGAAACGTTTTTGCGTTTTTCTGCATGATGGGTTCTTTTACGTATTCTCGTCTTTAAATCGTTATAAGTCAAAAACAGTTAAAGATAAATCGTTCAATTATCGGTGAAAATGATTTTTTTTTTTTTTTTTTAAAGTTACATAATTTTTTTTAAGTTTTTACTTTAAATATTTAATTTTTTTAAAATTAATATTTTTTAAAATGCTGAATCAAAATTAATATTTATATATTTCTGTTTATTTAAATGAAAAAAAAAATGAAATTCTACCAATAATATTTCGAGTTATAACGATTTTAAATTACCCCACTTTTTTAATAAATTTAAAATAATTTTTTTTTAAAGTTATGAGAAGTTTTATCTAGTGATTTTGTTTACAGATGATATGGTTAACCATCACAAAAATTTTCAAAATTTTAACTCAATAAATATATATATATTTTTTAAATGTGTCCCGAACCCCCTTAAGGGAGTCCTTATTGCATTATCAGTGTTTAATTTAGTCATTAAAAATAAATTATATGTGGAGTTTTAAGAGAATTTGCGCATCGAAGCTATTAAATATATTAAAAGTAAATCATCATTATAAACTATCATAGTTTTATCTAAGAAGTGTCGCAAATATTGAGATTTATTGATACATATAAGTTTTGGAGTTTACCGAAATTCTCATAGTAAATTTTCAAATAACTTACAGCATTATTCAGAAAATACTTAAGCAATAAAAATTCTCTAAGTATTCTGTTAGGACATTATTCTTCAGGTAATATATTTATATATATATATATGCATAGACTAAGAGCCAATAAAGTTTCATGAAAATCCAATGAAACTAACTTAAGAGTTGTCATTTTTGAAGTTAGTAAATTATGAGGATAATTTACTGTGTATTTGTAAAATATTGCGCACGTTTATGCTAGGATTCTACAACCATCTATAATAATAAAAGGGGATGGGGGTTGTCAGTCTGTCTCTGTACAGATCCAGTCTGGGCAAGGAAGAGCAACTTTATGAAATTTTACGAAATATGCTGTAAGGAGGTAGGAAGTGGGGGAAACTGGAAGAGATTTTTCAAAATAATACATTTCGATTTGGATTGATTGCAATTTAACTTAAAGGCGGTTCTCAACAACGCGAAATTTGTATACGTTTACGGACTTATTTTTAAACTGACACTTGCAGGCATGATTATTGAAGTAATTTGCAATCGACCATTTTTTCATTTAAACAAGAACGAAAAATCATGCGTCAAGCATAGATTATGTAACACTTTCCAACGCTTCCAAAATAATTTTACAAATCATACCGTTTAATAAGCTAATAGATAACATCTAAGTAATCCGAATACTTTTCATCAGCCCTGTATAGGATCTATAGATTTGTATATATACTACATAGGATGCTAAATTTTAGTTCAGTTAGGAAACGCGTAGCACAGTTTAAAATTCTCCGTCTGGAGTTAAATAATACGGAAATGTGTTCGCGAACTTTTGTGCTTCCCTGTATAGGATCTACAGAATTTATACACACCACGTAATAGACAAAAAGCGAGTTAAAATTAAAATCGCGTTCAGTAACTTAAAACGCACTTCCAGGAATTATTGTTAACAGACAGTAGAGAATTATTTTGTGTGTCCCTGTAAATGAACGATGACTGCTATACACACAATATTCTGTAGTAAGCCTCTTGTAATGCACCTTATATAAATTTCAATGCGTTTAAAATAGGGAAACATTATTTAAATAAACCGCAGACGATTTTTCTCCATAGGCGTAATGTAACGGAATTCTTTTGACTGTCCCTGTAAAGTAACTATAAGTGCTATGCACACACTATTCCATATTAAGCTTCTTCTAATGCACCTTAGTGATATATATAAATTTCAATGCGTTTAAAATAGTGAAACATTATTTAAATAAACCTCAAGCGATTTTTCCCCATAGACCGCAATGTAATGGAATTCTTTTGAGTGTCCCTGTAAAAAAAGGATAAGTGCTACACACTTCCGTTGAAATAGGGAACATGCTATAGATAACGACTATAACATATAAAAATTGCAGAGCAATCCGAGCATATTTGCGGGAGTTAGAGCACGGACAGACGGCCATACGGCCAGACAAACCGAAGTCATAAACACTTTTCAACTAGGTTGGAAAGTGTTAAAAAATCATGCACCCTTTGTAATAAATACTTATTTAATACTTTGTAATTCATACTTATTTAAGACGGAAATTTCTTCAACCATGTGATTTCATTCATCTCAACATGTTGTTTGTTCATCTAAACATGTGCATTGTGTTGGGTTGTTCGGAAAGTTCTTGACGTTATGGAACGTTGGTTTGTACCGGAAAATTCTATCATTTAATTATTAGACATTAATTCCGATAACCAATGTCTAATAATTGACGGGCAGAATTTTCCGGTACGAAATGGATTTCCCAAACGGAAGGAACTTTCCGAACATCCCAATTTAAAAAAAATATATACGTAATGTTACTTTTTCTATTTCTTCTGATTTGTAGATACAGTTAAAAATTTGAAGCAAACTGTCATTTAACCGTTTTTATATAATACGGTTACATAATCGTTTAACTCTATTCTGACCGTATTATTGCCATATTATTGTCGGAATAGAGTTAAATTCCGGTTAGCTAACCATTTTCTATCAAAAACTGTCAAATGACTAGACAGTTTGCTGCAAATTTTTAACAGTGTAGTTCTCCAAATAGGTAATCGCAGGTTGTATTCTTCCGTATGAAGTTTCCTTTATTGCAAAGCAAAAATAACCTTTTTAATCTCAAATATTTCTTAGTTTTCAAGATATTTCGCTAGTCTGAAGAACTTTATTTGTTGTTCATTTCGAAAAGTTCTTTTAAATTCTCTGTTAAGGGGTTGAGCATTTATAAGTCACAAGCTGTCTTATAAGGATATAATAAAACAATTTGTAGCAAAAATGTTTCGTAAATTTTAATTAGTATTAGGTAACTATAAAGTATTTTCTGTAATTTGTATATTAGACACTTAAAAGTTAAGGTATTAAAAAATAGATTAAATTATGCACCTACAATGTGATATTATACAAATCAATTTGCATGTTTGAAATGTATTTGTGTTTTTAAATGAAATAAACGATAAACAGATTTTTCCATATCATTTTTTTAAATAGTTAAAACTTGATCAGATTTTGGCCAATAATTGAACAATCTTCAGTAGCATTTGAAGGCCTTGGGCCCGTGCCCCGAATGCCCTGCTGTAAATCAGGCACTGCCCTTAAGCAGACGGACAAACAAACATCTATCTTTATTATTATAGATTTTATTATTATTTCTGTCAATTGAGGGGGTCGGGGCAGGAGACCGCCAAGCCACATTTTTGAACTTCTGAGATATTTCAGTTTGGAAGTTTGATCAAATATTTAAATCAAGATATATTACCTAAACTTTTTTCGCCAATGTCTAAATAACATTTGAGATATTCTGAGTAACAATATGGGATTACTTGTATGATATTACTATTACTATTATGTTTTTTGTAAATTAGCTATCTTCATTGGGGGCATAAACATCTGGGGCAATAACGAAACCTGTCACATATGCATTCATCATTTTTAAATATTCTAGTGACTTCATAAATATTCTAGTGAGATACTAGAATATTTAAAAAAGAAAAATGTCATAAAACATCCAACCTTAAAGCGAAAAATGAAAGGAGAATTCTACATTTCATTACTTGTCAACTCTTGCACAAACATAAAAAAAGATATAATATTCCATTGATTTCATGCCAGTGACATGTCTTGTTAATGGCCACGTGACCAGAATTCGTGTTACACAAAGATGACAGCTATGGTACGAACGAGAGTGAATACATCAGAATTCGCATTTCCCCTTCGTCCCACATCGTTGTGCGACAGCAAAACGGCAACGGCGTTAGATTTATGATTTCTTAGGCCCCGATGGAAAAGAGGCAATTTCATGAATAAGATTTCGCTCAGAGAGATGCGAACTCATACCTCAAACTCGTGTACTTTTCGGCACAAATGAAGGGGTCGGGGGCAAGAGAACAAGCCACATTTTTGAACTTCTGAGATAAATCAATTTGAAAATTTGATCAGATACTCAAATCAAGATATATAACCTAAAGTTTTTTCGCCAATGTCTTAGTAACATTTGAGATATTCTGAGTAACAATAGGGCATTACTTTTATGATAGTACTATTATGTTTTTTGTAAATTAGCTATCTTCATTGGGGGCATAAACATCTGGGGCAAAAACGAAACCTTGTCACATAGGCTGCCACCAAGTGACATTAGAAACAAATTATAGGGTAGATATTATAATTTACAATATTAAGCTAGAGATTACAGTGTTAGATTTATTTCTCCAAAAATGTGGCTTGGCACTTTCTTCACAGAAAAAAATAAAACCCAATTTGGGTCGAAAGATTCTTAGGTATGTGCCCAAATTGGGCCATGCCTGTTTTGGTTACCACTGTGTATCCATTTTGGACACTGTTAAATACCCATTTTCACAAAAAAAAAAAAAAAAAAAAAAAAAAAAAAAATTTTTTTTTTGAAAATGGGTATTTAACAGTGTCCAAAATGGATACACAGTGGTAACCAAAACAGGCATGACCCAATTTGGGCACATACCTAAGAATCTTTCGACCCAAATTGGGTTTTATTTTTTTCTGTGTTGCCCCGACCCCCTCAATTGTAATTAGGGCTTTGCACATCAGACTATAATCTTGTTTCGTTGAAGTTTTCTTTTTTTTTTGTAAACACAAAAGGACCTTCTTCATTTTAAATTTATTCAGAGTTTTCGAGATATTTCGTTATTCTGAAACTTTTTTGTTCGTTTGTTCTATTTGAAAAGTTCTTTTTAAATTCTCAGTTCTGGGCTTCTCTGTGATAAATCCGAATTGTGGGTGGAGAGTTATTGGAATATATTCCGAGATTTCTTTGTGGGGAGGAAAGCGATAGAGAGAAATCGTGCGCAATCAATATTATTTCAAAAAAAAGAAAACAGTGTTTGTTTCGCTTTGCATTTGGATGATGAATGTTTTCGAAGAAATTTTTCAGTTTTATAAATTTGTTGTGGAAGTAAAATTTAGCTGATGACAGAGAGGGTTTTTCTTAGATTTGAAAGGTTCTGAATCGTTTGTTTTTCTCGATTTTTCTTTTAAAATATGGAGTGTAATTAATTAAATTGAGGTATCGAATAATACAGAGTGACCGAAAAGTGTTTTTATTTATTTATTTATTTATTTTTTACTTTCTTCTATCTTTACAAAAAGAAAATATATGATTCGTAAAAGAAAAAAAAGTTCGACTTAAATAAGTACCGCAGGAACAAGAAACATTTTATTAAATAGATTTTTTGGTTTTAATATCATTATCTCACCTTAAAGGTTGGGAGCTGTACTTTAATAATGATCATTAAAGACAATTTTCAGAAAAAGTCGGTTAATATTGGAAACGAAGTAAATTTTACAATTATCTTTGAGTTATGAAGTAGAAATCTTCTGCTTTTCGACGGATTTATAAAATTTAGACGATCTTGAACACGATTTTTGATTGTTTTGATTGTTTCTAGAAAATGTTTGTCCGTGAGTCTGTCTGTCTGTCACAAATTTTGTGGGCGCTCTATCTGAAGAACTAATGCACAGAATTTAATCAAACTTCAGATTCTGTTAGAGTTTTACATAAAATTGACGCTGATTTGGTTTGGGTGTATCGGCCAACAGATTCCGCTTCTAATGGTGTGTTTATCCCGATTTCCATACTTTAAGAACTATTTAGCTGACCCCCGCCCGACGTTGTCCCGGCCCATAATAATAAATAAATAAATAAATAAAATAAAGTTATTATTATTTTATATCTTCAACCCGATTTTGTATAAAATTGTATTTTAAGATGAAAAATTTGCGAAAAGTATTGATATTTAGTGATAAAAGCACTCATTTTCTTGTTTTTTGCGTAAGGTCGTTTTATAGTTTTAAAATAAAAAGTTTTTTTTGTCCGAGCTCTTTAAAATCTTTATTGGTGATAAATAAAACGGTTTTACAGCCCGTGTAAAAAGTTCGTGAAAAAATATTGTTATCCAGTTGTAAAAGAAATGTTTTCTTCTGGCTTTTTTGTTTGTTTTCGCGTCGGCTCCTTTAACATAGCAATAAAAAAATAGTTCTCATCTTCCGAACTCTCTGACATTTCAATCGGTTATAAATGTAATTGTCTCCAAGTTCTCTTTAAAATTTTGCGAAAATATATGCATATTTAGTAGTAAAAACGTGAGTTCTTAAAACAAAACAAAACAAAAAAAGCTTTAGCTTTCAATCTCAGAGCAAAAAATAGAAGGTCTATGATTTCAATGCAATGGCACATCTCCATCCATTTTCAATCAACCCTTTTCAATCCCCCTAGGCTAAACAGGCTAATCAATCAGGTTTTTCGTTTCTGGGACGAGAAGCCTTAAAAAATAAATAAATAATAATAAAAAAAAGTTGACGTATGCGCAGAGACGATATTCGTGTGGAAATTTGACAAAATGCGGTTTTCGTTTTAAATATATAGATGCACGGAATTGCCCTGTGAAATTTATTCTAGTCTCGTCACTGTTAGGACACACAGTTGAATTCTTGCGAAATCTTGTAGCTTTGCGCACAGCGGTCTCTTTAAAAAACAAATAGAAGACAGCCAGACAAACATCTATATTAATTATTATAGATTTTATTCTTATTTCTGTCTATTGTAGTTAGGGTTTTGCACATCAGACTGTAATCTTCTATAGTTGAAATTTCTTTTTTCGCAAAGACAAAAGAACCTTCTTCATCTTAAATTAACTCAAGTTTTCGAGATAGTTTGTTATTCTGAAGAACTTTTTTACTTTCTTCTGTCTTGCAGTAAGAAAGTAATATTGGATTCATGAAAATTTTCGACTTCCGGTTTTCGACGGATTTATACGTTTTAGAAGGTCCTGAACTCGATTTGACTGTTTTTAGAAAATGTGAGTGTGACTCTGTCTGTATGTGACAAAAATTTTGTGAGCGCTCTATCTCAAGAACTAATGCACGAAATTCAATGAAACTTGATATTCAGTTAGTCCCTAATATAAATGGGTGCTCATTAGTTTTTGGTGAAAATCGCCTAACAGATGGCGCTGCTATGCTGCATTTCTCGCGATTTCCGCGATAGCTCTATCTCAAGAACTAATGCACTTACTTTCATCAAACTTCAGATTCAATTAGACCTTGTTATTAATAATCGCTGATTACGTTTTGGTGTAGATATCTCAACAGGCGGCGCTGCTATACTACTTTTTTCATGACTGTAACGATAGCTATATCTCAAGAACTAATACACGGATTTTCATCCAACTTCAGATTCCGTTAGACGTTGACATAAGTTGTTGTTGATGTTTTGGTCTAAATCTCCCAACAGGTGGCGCTGCTATTCTTCAATTTTGCAGGATTTACACGATTTTAGCAGTAGTCTTATCTCAAGGACTAATGCACGGAATTTAATAAAACTTTAGATTGTTAGACCTTAATATAAATTAGTGCTGATTCTTTTTAGCGTATGCAAAACCTATGTGAGATAGAAGGAAGTTTTGGGATTGGCACACCCGACTAGTTTTTTCTTCTATTTGAAAAGTTCTTTTAAATTCTCAGTCCCATCTAGTTTTTTCTTCTATTTGAAAAGTTCTTTTAAATTCTCAGTCCCATCTAGTTTTTTTCTTCTATTTGAAAAGTTCTTTTAAATTCTCAGTCCCATCTAGTTTTTTCTTCTATTTGAAAAGTTCTTTTAAATTCTCAGTCCCATCTAGTTTTTTTCTTCTATTTGAAAAGTTCTTTTAAATTCTCAGTCCCATCTAGTTTTTTCTTCTATTTGAAAAGTTCTTTTAAATTCTCAGTCCCATCTAGTTTTTTGTTCTATTTGAAAAGTTCTTTTAAATTCTCAGTCCCATCTAGTTTTTTCTTCTATTTGAAAAGTTCTTTTAAATTCTCAGTCCCATCTAGTTTTTTGTTCTATTTGAAAAGTTCTTTTAAATTCTCAGTCCCATCTAGTTTTTCTTCTATTTGAAAAGTTCTTTAAAATTCTCAATCCCATCTAGTTTTTTGTTCTATTTGAAAAGTTCTTTTAAATTCTCAGTCCCATCTAGTTTTTCTTCTATTTGAAAAGTTCTTTTAAATTCTCAGTCCCATCTAGTTTTTTCTTCTATTTGAAAAGTTCTTTTAAATTCTCAGTTTTGAGGTGCTCCGTGATAAATCCGAATTGTAGGATATTCGGAGATTTCTTTATCGGTAGGAGAGAGAGAGAGATAGAGAGAAAACGCGCGCAATCAATATTATTTCAAGAAAGAAAACAAGATTTGTTTCGCTTTGCATTTGGATGATGAATGTTTTCGAAAAAAATTTCAATTTCTATAACTTTGTTGTGGAGTAAAATTTAGCTGATGACAGAGAGGGGTTTTCTTTGATTTAAAAAGGTCTGAATCGTTTGTTTTTCTCTATTTTTCTTTAAAATATGGAATTAAATTAATTAAATTCAGGTACTATCGAAGAAACAGGGTGATCCAAAGTTATTGCGCGCATTTGATGTTTGAAAAAAAGAAAAGAACAAAATGAGGTTACGTACATGTTTGTTTTCTTGCAAAAATAATTTTAAACAGTTTTACACAATAACATTTTAAACATTAAATAAGTTTCACATAAGCCGGTAGATGGCGATTATTATTATTATAGCACTTATAAAAACTATTCAAATCGATTTCTAAAAATCGGTAACAGAAAAAAAAGAAAAACTTTGATTTTATTAATGCTTCATTAAATCTCGAATATATATTGGTTTCTTAGGTTTAAAAAGATAAAGAATGCTTTTTTGAAATAATGAGACACTCGAGAGAAATTAATGTAGTACATTTTTGTTCATGTTTAAAATGTTGTTGTGTAAAACTGTTTTAAATTGTCTTTCCAAGAAAACAATAAACATGTACGTTACCCAATTTTGTTCTTTTTTATTTCAAAGATGAAATGCTTTTAATAATTTTGGATCATCCTCAGAGAGATCGAAAAGTGTCTTTACTTTTTTTTTTTTCAAGAATAAAGTACTCGATTCGTGAAATTTTCAACTTCGGGTTTTCGACGAATTTATACGTTTTAGAAGGTTTTGAATACGATTTGATTGTTGTTAGAAAATGTCTGTCTGTGTCTGTCTTTTAGCTTTTATATATACCGTGCCGAGCCCAGGGGTGCAAAAATCGAGGCGCCAATGGGCTGATTCCAACCACTAAATTTTTAGTATTCTTCGCCTAATAAGAATACTGATAAAATTTAGGCGAAGTATACTAATAAAATTTAACGAAGAATATTAATAAAATTTAGTGGTGAGAATCAGCCCATTGGCGCCTAGATATTTGCACCCCTGGACGAGCCAATGATTGTTTTGCATGGGTCAGGCCGAGCCTAGGACTAAAGATTTAGGCCCTTGCAGACCTGTACGTCCAGGTCTCGCAGTCTCTAAAAACAAGCTAATTGATTCTGTTTAAGCAGAAGATAAAAAAAAATCCCTGACGGCTCGGCCTACAGGCACAGGTAGATTTCGAAGACGCAGACCGTGGGGCGCCTGTTTGTTGGGAATTGCGGCAGAAATGACCTTTTTTGCCATGATGCGGCAGTTGGAACCGCCTACTTCGAAACCTAACTTGTTTGCAGGCGGAGACAGCAGGGTTTTTTTTTTTTTTTTTTTTTTTTTCTATAAGAGTTGGCCCCCAAAAAAACTTGTCAGAATAAAAGTTTTAGGTAATATTAAGAGGATTTATACTAAATTTAAGCGGATTTGAAATCTTGGGAATTGCCGAAGTTATGAATTTTCTTCTTCTAACCCCCCCCCCCCCCCTTAAGCCAATTTTTAATTATATCAAAAATCTGTCATACATAAATTTTCGGCCCTTCTCTTAGAAGTAATAATAACTTCAAACGGATTCGATACGTATCATAATTAAGAAATTATGGTTTTTTTTTTGTTTTCACAGAAAGCACCCCCATCCCCCCCCCCTGGTTTGATTTTGCCCATTAACGAACTTGACCGAGATTTTATGCCCCTTGATTTTATGTATCAGTTTCGAAAAGATGCGGGAGTTGGAACCGCCTACTTCGAAAAATAACTTGTTTGCAGGCGGAGCCGGCAGGGATTTTTTTGTTTTTTAATTTTTTTTTTTTTGCTATAACGGTTGGTCCTATAAAAAAATTGTTAATATAAAAGTTTTAGATAATAATAAGAGGATTAATAATAAATTTACGCGGATTTGAATATCTTGTGAATTGACGAAGCTATGATTTTTTTTCTTCTAAAACCCCCCTTTCGCCCCCCTTGGGGCCATTTTTAATTATATCAAAAATCTGTCATACATAATTTTTCTGCCCTTTTTCCTAGAAGTAATAATAACTTTAAACGGATTCGATACGTATTAAATGGGGAAATAGTACGTTTTTCAATTTAACTTGCATCTGATAGAGTGTAATAATACGAACATTTTGATACCATTTTTACATATATTTGAAACTTGTATAATTCATTAAATTAACTTTTAAAACCCAGTTTTTGTCGTGGTGAGAAAAAGCCGCGTAACGTGATAAAAGCTGTTCTGACGTCACTACACATGTAAACAAACCCTCGCTGTATTTCTCCCTGTTATTTCCTATGGAGGATGCCTTGCTTTTCGCTGAATGGCTTGCTTTACGCTTTTTTCTTTTCTTAAAAATGATTAGTATAACAAATTAAAAGTATTGTAAGTTGCTGTAATAAATAAATAATACTGTGAATTCCGGGTGAGGTTTTTATTCCATCGCCTTTCTAAGAATTTTCATTTCCAGATCTCGATGCAGAAATAAAGTATCGGTACAAGTTAATACTCGTACTACAATGTTGTATTTTATAGAATAATGTATACTTTTTTTTTTTTTTTTTTTTTTATTAATATTGCACAATATAAAATAAACTGGTACAAATAGAATTTATTTCATTAGGGGGAGTGGAATCAACTTATAAAAATGTTTTTGTATTTATATTTTATACTTGAATTAAGAGTTTGGCTTGGTTTCACTATATGTTTTATCTCTTCAATTGTTAAAAAAACTATTTTGAATCTTTGAAAACAGTTAAACTTATTAGAACGAGCGAAATGTGCTAAGGTAGCATTAGACAGCCTTACACAATTTTTGTATAAATATACACGGAAAAGTTTAATATATTGCAGAATATATATTAATATATTACATAATATCATGCAGAAATATTATAATTCTAAATGTATTTGAAGTAATAGTATGTATATTTAAGTTTTATTGTTGTTATTAACATTTTAAACTTTAAAAGAATTGTGGTATGTTTGAATTTTGGTTCATGATCTATTAATGTTTTCTTTATTCTTTGGTTTTATGTTAAATTTTTGTTGATAAATTAATATATAATCCCTACCTTCCAAATAATAAAAAAATTAATTATGCAAATTCATGCCTTACCTGTGAATTGAATTAAAAAAAAAAAACATTGTGATATTATAGCATAATATCTCTTAAGATAATGCCCTTCTCTTATGATACTAATGCATTGTTCAAACAAAGAATCAACCTTGAATGATAATATATGTTTATTTCTTTATATGTCACTATAAAAAGTTTACGTGTAATGATATGGCTGTTTTCAAAAGTGAATTAAAGTAATTAAATTATTTTTACACTTTTTTATTTAACTCAATTTGGTTTTTGTATATATAAGGATGGAATCTTGTTATCGGTTGTTTACTCACTTTCTGATAAATTAAGAAATATAAAAAATATGTGCAAAATTGTGTGTTTCCGATGACAGTACAACATTTTAATATTTTTAGAACTCAATTATAAATTAATACATTAATTTTGACGCGTTTTTCCATTAGCACGCCACAGTTGATAAATCGAAAAATATTCTTTGTGGTTACAATTGTATGCGACTTACAACAACAGTGGATTTATTATGCATTAAACCACGGTCGCCAAAAAAAAAAAAGGCTAAATGGGTGTGAAGCTGCAACTATTGTACATACTAAAAAGTAAAAAATAATAAATAAAAACTATAGAGTGTAATATATTTAAAAAAAAAAAACGTTTTAATAAATTAAAAGTTTCATATTAATTGAATTATGATTATACGTTGAGAAATCAATTTAGAAATCCTAAAAAGATAGTTTAAATAATTCTTTTATTATATTTTTTCTTTCCTCTTTCCATACCTTAAAACAGAAATAAGGAAACCATTATACATTTATTTTAATAAATTTACAAGCTCGCATTTTTTACCAAACGTAAAAAAAAAAATAAAAAAAAAATGGTGATTTTTCCATGATTGGGTTCGGTGGCCACGCCAAGTTATAGTATTATATTGAACATTTTTTGGAAAAATCATGAATTACAATCATAAAATGAGGCGGGGTATAAAGATAAACATTGGATGCTTATAAAAGATGTGTATTTAAAAAATATTTTTTTACGTTAATACTTATTTTTAAGTAACCACATAAAAAGAGAAAATAAAAGACAATAGTGATAAATTTACTCACGTATGTTGCAGTAATTGTTTTTCAGATCGGTGAATACACAATTATTATTGTCAGTAGTTAGTTTAATGTTTTCATTCAATAAATCAGTATTAAATAAAGATTTTTTGTTTTTGTATTCTGCATTATTGCTCAAAATTTCGTTTTCTCATAATTAGAGTACATTTTTATCCTTAATATAACCTGCATAACACGAAATTATATTCATATCAAAACGATTTATTAAGCATTAAAATGAATTAAGAAAATAAAGCATTTCAAAAACTATATAAATGCGATTTTACTTATGATTTCTTTTGTAATAAAACTATCATTCTTTTTTTGTTTTAATAAATAAGAGTAAGTAAAAGATAGCTTTAGTGTCCTGTATTTTTACTCACATGAAATGCAGTTTTTCTGCCCTAAACGTAAATTAAAAAAAAAAAAAAAAATTCCGAAAGACAATTTTGTGTTTTTCGAATCCGACCAACTTCATCACTTTTCTAAATGAAAATTAATGCAAATGTAAAAATAAATAGTACATTATATTTAGATATGTTAAAATAATTTTTTGACTTTAATTTTTGTTTTTGTGTAAATGCATCTTTAAAAGACGTTTATAATAAGTAGAAAGTAAAGCAAAACAGCCTGCATGCATTCGACTCTAAAGCAGAATCCGCGTTTCATGTCGAGGCTAACGAAAAAGACAGGCTACCGCGGTGCATTCCACTTATCTTTTTTTACAGACCGCTAGAGTGACGTGATGCTCTTTTCGTCCACCTGCATTGGTGCATTTGAGCATCACGTGACTCCGGTGGTCTGTAAAAAAAGATACTTGTAAAGCACCGCGGTAGCCTTTCTTTTTCGATAGCCTCGGTTTCATGTGTAGTGACGTCAAACCAATCCCGTCGCGTTTTCAAATCACGTGGTTTTGTTTTGCTTTTAGCGGAGTTTAAAACTCCAATAACTAGCTTTTTAAAATTATTTTTGCGTTTCCAAGTTGAAGATTTGAGGAATGTAAAGTCATCTTCATCAATTAAACATAAAAGAAGGCATAATCTAGAATGAGTGCAACTTCCCCATTATATTAACAATTTGATGTTAATACTTTCATACTACTACTGGACATTGCATTAAACAAAGATATCATTAAAACATTAAAAGTTGTTATTTAGGCTTTAAAAACCGATGGCGCATGTAAGCTTCAGAAAACAGCAGACAGACAGACAAAAAACTGTCTGTATTGTTATCGATTACATTCTTATTTCTGGCAATTGCATAGTTAGGACTTTGCACATCAGATTGTAATCTTCCGGTTGAACTTTTCTTTTATTGCAAAGACAAAAGAACTTTTTTCATCTCAAATTTATTCAGAGTTTTTCGAGATCTTTTCGTTAGTCTGAAAAACTTTTTTTTTTCTTTCGTTCTACTTGAAAAAAGTTATCCCGGATTCTCTTTGTTCTGAGGGTACTTCTGTGATGAATCCGAATTGTGGGTGGAGAGAACATACGAAGATATGAAAACTACATGACTGACTACATTTTACAATGAAGTTGCCTGATAATAAATACGGCGACTCATTATGAATCATTATTTAATTATAAATTATTATGTACATTAGTAACGAACATTAGTATATTTACATGAAGTCAAAAAGCAAAATTCTTATTTCCGCAATCTTTTATTTGAAGGTCCCTGCTGTTCACCGATATCTGCAACATAGAAAATAGACGTATGGAATTAGTGGATTTTTTATTTACTACCAATATTATAGAATAAATGTTTTCTTAATGGTAAATATTTCATACCTTGTGGCATGGCTTGTTCCTCTTCCATTGGGTCCACAGATTCAATGGGTGGGCAATCCATCTCCAGCTCGGTTTCAGGGTATAACTCGTCTTCCTCATCTTGATTCACCACTGAGATGTTGTTGCAGTTCCCTTCGCAGTTGAGACGCATGTTGGAACAACAAAGACCTGCCTTCTTGCACCCACAATTTTGTTGGCAGTTCTTTTTGTACTTAAATGATACAAGCTTCAAGAACGCAGGGGGAGCAGGGAGTAGTAAAGTAAATACAGGTTCAAGGCCAATATTTGTTTTTTTTTCCATCCCCACTCTTCAGCATTTTTTTCAACTCCTAGCCATTGCTGCACCTGGTGATATACTCTTAAAGAGTGCTGTCGTGCTGCAGCTGCAGATGGCGGTAAAGCAGCAATATTTGAATTGTATTTAAATGCTGACTTCTTGTACGAAATATACCTTAGGTGGTTCAGCGAAGGCACATTCGTCCCACTATAACCGTACAGCAAGACCAAGAAACGTTCCCCAGCAGCTGCAATCATCTCTTGAGTAGCGTTGGAGTCTTTAAATACTTTAACAGCGTCAGAAACATCTGAATTCCTCACAAGAGTTTTGAGGAACTTCATTTTTCCTTGAATAAATGGTGCTGACGTTGTATCACACCCGCTCATAGCATGTAGGAATATGTTGTTTTCCGCAACCGTTGAACTCACAGCATTAATTAGAGAAAATATCACTGGAGAAACAGTGTCCTTCCCAGGTTTTAAAAAGAATACGTTTTCAGCCCTGCAGAGAGCTATCAAAATGACCAAGAGGTCTACATCCTCCCCAAATATAATTACCGTCTCATTTGATGGAGCCAAGGACAAAGCAGTGTTTATAATCAAGGTATCTGCGTTTTCTTTTGCTTGCTTGCATTTAATATCTGCTGATAAGAACTTATCACTCATCATAGATATTAACCGACCCTTGTTTTTTGGGTTAGCAATAAACTTTTCTTTGCAAATGGTAAGTATCATTGTACCGTCAAACAATATATCCGTTGAATAATGTTTCCTTGCTCGTCTCATACGCTCAGCAGTTTTTGTACCATCTTGTAAGTCATCAGGGTAGCCATCAAAGACAACTACTGCCTGCGGTTGGTACCGTGACTGTACGTACTCAACATATTTATCCCGATTGTTGAAAAAGGCTGATTCTTAGGCCAAAAAACCCTATGCAATAACCCCCCCCCCCCATCAATGACGAAGTGAATTCTGCCGCTGAACCACTTGTTTGTTAGGGGTTTGAATGCCTTGTAGAGAGTATATTTGGTTCCTTTTCTTAAACCATTGTCGAATAGGGATAAGTAATAAGGGCCTAGATCGTACGTCAAAAACTCCTCAAGGTCTTCATCCGAATGCTTTGCAACCGAAATTCATTGGAACATTTTAGTATCGTTAATAGGCAACGTTTGCTTAAAATGGTTAATTTTCATATTACATTGATACAGGGCCATAATTCCCGTTTTTTACAGTTTTTAGCTCACAGGCTATCAAAGCCTGAGAGCTAATGTGCCCGCCCGTTCTGTATGTATGTATGTATGTACGTAACGCGATAACTCGTGATAGAATTATCCGTTTTGTTTCAAATTTTGTTTACAGGCTCATTCTAATAAGTCGCTTCCCTGATTAGTTTTGGGAGTTCATTGGTTAAGTATAAAGGGGGGAAAAGGGGGGCTAACTCCCCCTTAATTTAGATAAATGGGTTTTTCATGCAGAAGTATCCGTTTTTCTTCAAATTTCGTATATAGGTTCATTGTGATAAGGTGCTTCCCTGATTATTTTTGGGAGTTCATTAGTTAAGTATAAAGGGGGGAAACAGGGGCATAACCCCCTTAATTTAGATAAATGGGTTTTTCATGCAGAATTATCCGATTTTCTTCAAATTTTGTATATAGGCTCATTGTGATAAGGCACTTCCCTAATTAGTTTTGGGTGTTCATTGGGTAAGTATAAAGGGGGGTAAACGGGTGGCTAATCCCCCTTAATTTAGATAAATGGATTTTTCATGCAGAATTATCCGATTTTCTTCAAATTTTGTATATAGATTCATTGTGGTAAGGCGCTTGCCTGATTAGTATTGGGTTTTCATTTGTTAAGTATAAAGGGGGGAACGGGGGGCTCACCTCCCTTAATTTAGATAAATGGGTTTTTCAAGCAATTATCCGATTTTCTTCAAATTTTGTATATAGGTTCATTGTGATAAGGCGCTTTCCTGATTAGTTCTGGGGGTTCTTTGGTTAAGTATAAAGAGGGTAAGGGGGTGGGGAGTTATGCTCCCCCCTTAATTTAGATGAATGTGTTTTTCATGGAGAATTATCCGATTTTCTTCAAATTTTGTATATTGGCTCATTGTGGTAAGGAGCTTCCCTGTTTAGTTTTGGGGATTCATTGGTTAAGTATAAAGGAGGAGACGACGGGGTAATCCTCCTTAATTTACATAAATCGGTTTTTAATGCAGAATTATCTGATTTACTTCGAATTTAGTATATATGTTCATTGTAATAAGGGGATTCCCTGATTAGTTTTGCGTGTTCAATGGTTAACTATAAGGGGGTGAGGGAACGGGGGGATGATCCCCCCCCTAATATATCGTGGATATCTTTATTTTTCGAGGGGCTTAATTCTTTGAAATAAGTGTATGATATACAATTAGTGTGAATAGCCTGTGAGCTCAATGCCCTCAGTTTAACTGGGCAGTTTTCTTTTTTATTTCTCTTTTATCCACTCCCAATGTTAGCGCCTCTTAGAATACGAGCTCTCCGGAGGAGTAGCACCCTCGACTCATGAGAGTAAGCTGGATCTGCCCCACTGCTCCCACATTCCCCTGGTGTCGGATCCGCACTTTTCCTCTACCTCAAATGCATAAAATATAGTGAAACATATAATCTTTAGTAACATTAATAGTTAACATTTGCGTAAAATTATTAGTTTCTATGTTACATTGACATACAGTACCGTAATTCCCGTTTTTTTACAGTTTTTTGTTTTTAACACCCATTTTTGAGGCACTCTCACGGCTAAACTATTGATCAGAGAAAAAAAACTTTCAATACATAAAATGTAGGAAATTTTATTCTCTTTAATTCGTATACTGCCGACCTTCACCTAAAATGCATAATTTAGGAATTATTTTGAAAAAACGGAGAAAAGTCCGTTTTTTAACACTTTTTTGTAAAAAAAACTTATTTCCCGGAAAAAATTTTGTTGGAAAACCTCGGATTCGTGTTCAGCGACCCAAAAAACATAAAGCCCCCCCCCCCCCCCAAAAAAAAAAAAACAAAAAAAACAAAAAACTACACCAAAACTTTCCTTTATTTTCTTCCAAATGATTGGATTAAGAATATAGGAAGATATTTCGAGATTTCTTTGTGGGGTGGGGAGAGAGAAATCGTGCGCATATCGCTGAATCAATATTATTTCAAGAAAGAAAACTGGATTTGCTTCTAGGGGAGATGTATTTGTTTTGCTTTGCTTTGGGATGATAAATGTTTAAAAAAAAATTTTCGGCTTTAAAAGATTTCTGTGAAGGAAAATATCTAAGGGTTCGTATATAAGAGTGTTGTTCCCAGATTTCAAATATTTTGTGTGATTTCTATTTTTCTCGATTCGCTTTGAAGTACGAAATGTTATTCTTTTGTGATTCACTAATTTCACGAAATTATAGAACTGATCCTAACTGAGAAATTGGCGCTTAACCGTTAAAGACACTGACGGCGTATTGAGTGCACCATTCAGTTAAAAAAAAAAAAAAAAAAAAAAAAAAAAAGGTTGTGAATCCCAAAATAATTACACGATTAACATTTGCGCTTCATGTATCCTCTTCACAAAGACCCTTCAATGTTCTAACAAAGTTTAAAGTTGAAGTTTGCATTTTGTCCCACTCTCTTTCATTAGTTCTATTGGTAAGTCACCACTGGTATACTGAATATGCCACACCTGTATTCGTGTAATTTATTCTATTTTCTTACTTACTTATTTATTTTTTTTAAATGTGAAGTTTTTAACTTTTACACTATTACTAGACATTAGATGTTATATCCAATGACTGGAGTATCATAGTTGAGATTTTTCCAACAGAGCGAAAATATGCCGGGACCAGGACTCGAACCTGGGTACTTTGGTTTGTCGTACCAACGCTCTCCCTACTGAGCTATCCCGACGATATCCTGGTCCCGGCATATATCACTCTTATTTGTTGGACAAGGCTACGAACTGCAGCGCTAAATTGACGGACGTAAATTGAAGAAAAAAAAAAACGAACTGCAGCGCTTTGGTACGGCAAACCAAAGTACCCAGGTTAGAGTCCTGGTCCCGGCATATTTTCGCTCTGTTGGAAAAATCTCAACTATGATACTCCAGTCATTGGATATAATTTACCTAGTTGAATATACTTTCCTCTATTCATTATTAGATGTTATTCTATTTTGGCATAAAAAGTTGATATTTAGGCTTGAAAAGGCTTTTGCGCATGGATTACGCCGCCCGTGTCCTTATGCTACTAACAAACCGTCCGCGTTATATTAATTCGAATTAAATTATATTAACAATTTGATGTTAATACTTTCATACTACCACTGGACATTGCATTAAACAAGGATATCATTAAAACATTAAAAGTTGTTATTTAGGCTTTAAAAAACGATGCTGCATGTAAGCTTTAGAAAACAGCAGACAGACAGACCAAAAACTATCTGTATTGTTATCGAGTACATTCTTATTTCTGGCAATTTTATAGTTAGGACTTTGCACATTAGATTGTAATCTTCCGGTTGAACTTTTCCTTTATTGCAAAGACAAAAGAACTTTTTTCATCTCAAATTTATTCCGAGTTTTTTGAGATTTTTTCGTTAGTCTGAAAAACTTTTTTTTCTTTTGTTCTACTTGAAAAAAGTTATCTCGGATTCTCTTTGTTCTGGGGGGTACTTCTGTGATGAATCCGAATTGTGGGTGGAGAGAACATAGGAAGATATTTCGAGATATCTTGTGGGGAGGGGAGAGAGAGAAATCGTGCGCATATCGCTGAATCAATATTATTTCAAGAAAGAAAACTGGATTTGCTTCTAGGGGAGATGTATTTGTTTCGCTTTGCTTTGAAATAATAATGTTTTTTTAAAAAAAATTAGCTTTAAAAGTTTTTTTTGTGAAGGAAAATTTAGATGATGAGAGTGTTGTTCTTAGATTTCAAATGTTTCGTGCCGTTTCTATTTTTCTGGGTTCGCTTTAAAATACGGAATGTGAATCTTTCGTGATTCACGATTTTCACTGAATTATATATAGTCGTAACTGAGAAATTGGCATGTAATTATGTTAGGTAAATGTTGGGTCACTTCATACTTTATAAAGACAATTCGATATCTAAAAATATATTTCTTCGGGATAACTTGCGGACTTAAAGATTTTAAGGGTATTGGTTAGCGCGATCTCAAATACCCCTGCCCTCGCCAATGTGAAACCAGTGGGTGTGGTAGGAATAAATATTTTAAAAATTTATCATCAAGAAATTAATAACTTCTTTTTTTCTGTGTACTGTTCTTAAAGGATATCTCTCCCCCCCCCCCCCCCCTTCTCTCTGTCTCTTTTTTTTTTTTTTTTTTTTTTAAGTTTATAAAATATTTCTAAAATATGTATACTTAATTTTTTGTGAGGTGTTAAAGTCTTACTGACAGCTCGACAAGCTTTTAACACATAAAATATTAAACTAAGCAGAGATTTTAGAAGCAGTTTGTCAACTAAAAAAAAAAAAAAAAAAAAAAAAAAGTCATCCTTCAAGAAGAGTATATCTATCTATCTATATTATAAAGTACAAACGTGTTTGTGCGTAACGCTGGCGTCATTTTGTGAATGGCAACACTTGACGATGAAATTTCGATTTTGCGATTTTTGCTACTGCAATCTTTTTTAATTTCTAAACACCGCATATTTTTAATTTTTACACCGTTATATAGAGGAAAAAATCTACCACAAACGCAATTTGTTTGAAAACTTAATCTCAATTTACTCGTTTATTATTGTATTTAAATTTCAAGCATGTTTTTTTATTAAAAGAAAAAAAATCTATTGTTTGCAGACGATTACAAAATATGAATCTGTTTGCAATTTAAACAATATAAAGAAGTTCAACATTTGTTCCCAGTTAATATGTCATAACGAAATTAAAACTTCATTAAGCAATAAATTAGTATAAATAAAACACAAATTTAAGACATTTAATTAAAATAAGTTCTTAAAACCGCTGAAATTATCAGAATAATACATATTGTGACAACTCCGACTGCCTATATTATTAATTTCAGTCACAGTTGACCACATGTAAATAATCAATTTTAATGTAATTGATTTCTAATAAAAATTACTAAGAAACAAATTTTCTTACCTCTAAGTTCCAAAACGGGACATCGGTGCTCCGGTTCTTCAACGCTCATTATATTTCAAAAAACTAAAACCTTTTTCAGCATGAATACACTATTGACTCAAATAAATTAAGGTTATTAGAAGACATCACGATTTAATTAACAAATCACATCACGACGAACACAAATCATTATTTACAGTTTTTCAACTGAGCGAAAAACGCTCTCAAAAAAACATAATCACAAAAACTAAAACTAAACTAAAAGTTAGAGTTCAAACTAAAGTTCTAATAAAAATGTTCTTAACAGTTACTGAATAAACATAAAGTTGCGCGCATGCGCCACAGATTCATTGTCTCTTTAACAGCGAATCAAAGTACACTTCTACTTCTACACTGCGTAGGTGTAAATAATTGTCTTTTGATATTTCAAAACTTTAAGTAGAAAGGGGGTTTTGGATGATGCAAGAGGAAGTGAATTCCCAATTACTACACATATAAAAAAAATTCTGTAGATAACGAAATTTTTAGCGATTTCGTCGATTATTGATTTCTGGCACGTGGCCAATACGAAATTGACGCTTTTAATAAATTCCAAAAGTTTATTTGAATATATAATTGACACATTTCATATAAAAATGCTCTTTGTTGTTGTTAGGGGGCGATCTAAAAATAAAAAATATTAAATGTAAAAAATCTATTAGAGTTCTCAATAAAAAAAATAATTGGTTTTCACGTATATTCTCTATGCCGGGAAGCCCGGGTAGGATACCTCAGTATAGATCAGTTTCAACTGACGTTGTGGTAGCGTGAGACGTTGTATATATAATTAATAAATTCCATTTATCGTTTGTAACGAAAAAACTTTATTTTAAATTAACACATTAAAAAAAAAAAGTAAAAATGAAAAAATATGATTATTCGTATCCATGCTGTGAAATTACAATTTCAGACGAACTTCGATTCTGAAGTCCACTCAAAGACAACCTCACTCAAGCTTGTTCCACATCCAACTGATTCAACATTCAACTCCTTCCACCTTCAACTGCCGTCAGCAATTTCACTTCCCAGGGGCTTTCCTTGCATTCCAGGAATTTCCCAGAAAACATTGCATTTCGTAGGGGCCCAGTTCTTTGTATCCACAAGAACAATACTTTACAATTCTTATCTACCCATTCAGAGAGCCTTCAATGCCTTCAATACAACAAATACATTCCAGGGAGATTATCCCCTTTCCACAAGTGACCACCAGCTGACCACGTCAACCTGTCACCCTTCTCTATAGCACTATCTCACTTGAATAGTGACAATTCACAAGACCCCTTTCATAAAGGATTAGCTTGATCTTCTAAGTATTGAGCAATGGAAATTTTCAACATGTCACAACTCCTCCACCCTAAGAAAAAATTTCTGCAGGAAATTTGGCATATACATGAATACAATAAGCTCTTTCAATCAATTTCTAAAGAGGTCAACAAAGCACAAAGGAATTTTGAATAACACATGAAAAATCCCTATTGAATACAAACACATTCCCATACTCAGTATTTGATAGACCACTCTGTCAATAGGATTTACCATAATCCCCTACCTACAATATCTAAGTATAATTCCAGGAATAATTTATATTATTGATGCCCTAAGAAACAATTTTGAAATATTTCACATACATATAATACCAAATACAGATTACAATTTACATGATTCTAACAAAAAAAAAACAATAATAATAAAAAGAAAGAATAGATCCATATATAACACAATGCCTAACAAAATTTTCTTAAAAAACACATGCTTAAAAGCTTAAATTTGGACACTTCTACAAACAAAAAGAAAGCATACTAAATTATGCAATTATTAAATTAATGAAGTTTTACTATTACGAAAATATTAAGCATTAAATGATAAAAAAACCCAATATAGATATTACAATAATGAGCACTCCCAAATTTTAGAACAGAACTTAATTTAGAGTATTCCCCCGAAAACCAATATCTATATTACTTCTATCAGAAAATCTTTTCGACAATAATTTTCGCCTTACAACTTCATAATCATAATTTTTCCTTTCAAAATCTTGCTTGATTTTAATAAATCTTTCTTTATGATCCGTTTTATAAGTAGAATGCTCCATTCTTTTTAACTTTGAATTTCCGTGTCCATTTTCTTGGCATTTAGCCCCCCAATTTTCTCTATCATTATCTTTCATCCCAGAGTTAATTTTTCTGGCCACAGTCATAGGTGAACTCAATTTCTTTCTAATTTTTTTGTAACACGCTCAACTCCCATACTACCAACAAAATACCTGGTTATATTTACAGCATGCTCAGAATTCTTTTCCCGAAATTGACCTCCTATACCTGACCTTTTATCACCATCCGTTTTAGACGCACCCTCTTTTGTATCGATCAATTTAGACCCTTTTTCCAAATACCTATTAGTCACGTCTTCCGGTGAATTTACCTCCATCTCATTTACAGACTTACTATCCCTTTCACAGATTTCATTTACAATCATTTTTCTAACAAATTTTTGCTCATGATCGCTAGACAATCTGAAGGTTCCCAGCCCATTTAATTCTCTCCGATTTTCCACTTGTTTACACACTGAATTTTGCTTATCCATATTTCCTAACTTTAATAATTCATAAACAGCTGGTGTTATAAGGGGCGGAGAATTTAGTTTTCTCACAACTGCAACCACCACATTTTTCTCAACATACTCTTTTTCACCTTCCATCAAATCAACCGGCACTGACACCAAATCCGCTTTTTGTCTATTTCCGAGGGCCGGTATAAGAAAGACATTTCCCACTTTATTAGCACTCCACGGAATGTCCTTAGCATCAAAAACCGCAATTTGCGCACCCGTATCCTTAATTGCTTTTACTTTTTTTACCATTCACGCATAAATCATCCATAGGTAATTCGGTTTCCACACCTTCCCTATTATTTTCACTTTTCCCATCACTAGTAATGATCCAAGCTATGCTTTTATCCTCATAATTAGTTTTACTTTTTAACAATTCCGGACAATTTGGACGAATGTGGCCCACTGCCAAACAATTATAACATTGGACTTGTCTTTGCTTTTCGAAAGCATTGTCCTTCTTAAATTGATCAAATTTCCCACACTCTTTCGTATTCTCAAATTCCGATTTTGGTTTAATTTCCTTTCTACTTTTAGAATTAAAGCTGTCTTTTTGCTTATCCTGAAAAGATTTATTTTCCCACGGTTTTCTATCCGACCTGTTAAATTCTCTTCTTATACTCTCAAATTTATGCGATTTTTCCGCGAGTTTAGAAGCAATCTTTATTTCCTCCCAATCATCCATAAATTTTTATTTTATCTCAAAAGGGACACGTTTTTTTAACTGTTCGGTGAGCATTAGTTCTTTTAAGGATTCAAAATCCCTCACTTCCAATGACTCTAACCAATTATCAAGATAACCCCTTAACTCATAAATCAGATCCACCCATAATTCACCCGATTTTCTTTGATGAGTTTCGAATTTTTGTTTTAAGGCGCCTGTACTTAGCCTAAACCTATCTAACAAAACTTTCTTTATGTGTTGAAAATCATCACATTTGTCTGCTTTGTTGTTTTACTATAATTTCGGCAATATCAGAAGGTAACAAAGGAATTAATTGACTAACCAGATCTTCCTGAGAAATTTTAGCTTTCTCGGCTTGCCTTTCAAAAATCATAAAGAAAAGAGTTATATCAATTAACTTAGAATCAAAACGCGGAACCAAATCCTTTAAATTTACCTTAAGAGTTCTATGAAAATCTACATTTGATTCATTAGATGAAACACTAACAACATCCGCAGAATTTTGAATACACAATTTTTCTAATTCAAATTGCTGTTCTTTTTCAAGTTTTTGTAATTCAAGTTGTTGCTGTTTTTCGAGTTTATCTGCCTCAAGTTGTTTTTCAAGTTTATCTAACTCAAATTTCCTAAGTTTATCTTTTTCCTCTTGCTCAATCCTATCTAATTCAATTTGCCTCTCTCTTTCTTTACGATCTTTTTCGATTTGTTTTTCCTGCTCTTTCCGCTCTGCCTCCTGTTCAAGAAAATATTGTAATCGAATTTTAGCGAAACTTTCATCATAATCCTCTGCATCTACGATAGCCTGAATTATAGCTTTATTTTTACACGTTTTTGAAACACTGGTCTCAAATTCCTCTGCTAATAACAGCAAGACACTTTTATTATATTTTCCTAAATATTCTGCCATATTTTCCCCAAAAATATAATAAATTTCAAAATATCAGATATATTCAATTTACAATAATACAATAAATACAGAAATAGAATTTTCTTCACTATACGTATAATAATGTATTCAAAAACGACACAATTTTAATATAGCAAATTCTCATGCAACAGTGACGATCTTTCAAACTGAGTATATCCCCCAAAATAAATTTTATACCCAACAGTACAGTATAACATCAATTTATTTTGAAACATTAATCATAATCATCCACAGTATACCCATAAAATTAAGCTATAACTTTATTACTGTGATAAATAAAATGTATATGAACCAAACTCTTATTTCCAAAAGTTTTATACAAAATTATGATTAAAATATCCTGATTAATAATCTCAATTAATCAATAACAATTTACTCTACCCCAAGTAAATTTTAACATATACATAAGTATATAATTTTCTTAACCCAATATTATACCAAACAGATACCAGAAAATCAACAAACATAAAAATTCTAACTAAAAATTTAAGTACCAAATTAATAGCTTCCCTAGAATTCTTAAAATTTTCATAGAGTTTTGTTCCCCAAAATTAAAATTTATACACAAAATTCAATTTAAAACAGACCTCTATAGAAGATTTCATAAAAGAGCTTACCTCCAGATGCAGATATTTCCTCCACACTGATACCAGGCTTCCAAGCACTTTTAAAGATGACACGCACACAGATTTTTGAAGATTTGAAGACACTCAATTTCCTGATGAGGCACTAATTGCACCTTAGATCCGTATGTAGACAACTTAGATGGTACACCGCATATCTTCATTCCACTGATATAATTTGAAGCACACACAAATAGCACCAAGTCTATAGTTGACTGTTCATACACCTCACAGCTTTAGTCGATAAAGTTCTTTTACCAGTTCTCTACTTGCTAGAACTCCAAGAAAAATCCACGACTCCAATTAGGCTTCAAGACTCCACAACTCTGCTCGTCCGTTTTTCACTGGCTCTTCATCTGTTTAATCAGGTTAACATAGATCCGTAATATAATTTATTCTAGATTACATATCCCATTTGCTGCCACCAATTAATTATATATACTATTGCTGTGGTAGCGTGAGACGTTGTATATATAATTAATAAATTCCATTTATCGTTTGTAACGAAAAAACTTTATTTTAAATTAACACATTAAAAAAAAAAAGTAAAAATGAAAAAATATGATTATTCGTATCCATGCTGTGAAATTACAATTTCAGACGAACTTCGATTCTGAAGTCCACTCAAAGACAACCTCACTCAAGCTTGTTCCACATCCAACTGATTCAACATTCAACTCCTTCCACCTTCAACTGCCGTCAGCAATTTCACTTCCCAGGGGCTTTCCTTGCATTCCAGGAATTTCCCAGAAAACATTGCATTTCGTAGGGGCCCAGTTCTTTGTATCCACAAGAACAATACTTTACAATTCTTATCTACCCATTCAGGGAGCCTTCAATGCCTTCAATACAACAAATACATTCCAAGGAGATTATCCCCTTTCCACAAGTGACCACCAGCTGACCACGTCAACCTGTCACCCTTCTCTATAGCACTATCTCACTTGAATAGTGACAATTCACAAGACCCCTTTCATAAAGGATTAGCTTGATCTTCTAAGTATTGAGCAATGGAAATTTTCAACATGTCACAACGTCATACCCTAGCAACCACCTTAGCAACTAGCTTTGTTTTTTTGTTTCCTCGCCAAAGATGGTGGATTGTGATTGGTTGGTTCGTAATACAGGCTACAAATCTACGATTATGATTGGTTGGATAACGCTTAGTGGGCAGGTGATCATGTGGTTGAAACTGATGTATATATGTAAAAACGTTAAAAATATTAATTTCCTGACAAGATATTTTAAAAATGCGAATGCATTCCACGGCCAGATGTTTAAAATTAGCGAGTGGAGTTTGCGATCTCACTGGCCAACACCCTTAAGATAATTCTTGTGCAAAAGCTACATAAAATAAATTACTGTTCAGACCAGTGCTGTATCGTATGTAGGCACTTTGGAACTGTAGTACTCCCTAATTTTCATTCGATATTATCGACAATGTTCATTATAATGAATCCTTTTCTCTTTAATGGGTTCATTAGTAGGTATAACTAGGGGGTGTTGGCGCAAAAATCTGAGGAGCAAGTGAAGAGCAGAGGTAGAAAGACAAATCGACCGCTCAAACATTAGAACGTCCGCTCAAAACATTAGAACGACCGCTCAAAAGATTAGAACGACCGCCCAAAAGATTAGAGCGACCTCTCAAAAGATTAGAGCGACCGCTCAATGTTTAGAACGACTGTTCTAATGTTCATAGGGTCTACCTGTCTACTCATTCATATATATTCTAAATAAATGAGGGCGTTGTAATGATGTGGGTAACAATGTGATTAAAATGGATGAATGTTGCAACAATGGAGATATTTTATTTCAATTAATATTAAACAATTGCCACGTTATTTCTATGGGAGGAAACTGGAAGTTTTTGGCCGACGTTGCCCCCGCCCCCCCCCTTAGGGATCGAATTTTAAAAAATCTATGTCCAATTCATGTACTGCCTTCAGAAATATATTATGTATTCCAAATTTCAAAGTTCTGTCAGCAGGAAGTGGGGGAAAAATGAGTGACAAGATTTGACTGCCACATACATACATACATAATTGTAAGTTAAAAAAAAAAAAAAAAAAAACTCCCAGTTTAAAAATGATTTACCAACCTTTGAAACTGTTACACATTTTGTTTAATCGTAACTGCTCATTTATTGAAATGTTATATTCATCTTCTATAACGTCATTTCTCTTTTTATTCTAAGTTGTCCTTCGAGAAAAATTAATACTTTAATTACTTAATACTTAAATTAATGCTATTAAAAAATCGCGTATTTTTCACGTCTCCTACTTTAATAAAAAAATAATAATGAAAAAAGTGCGCAAAATAGGCGAGTACTATGTATTACATATATATAGTGTAGAAAAGTCTTTTCTAATGATATTTATTAAATTTTTTCTAGAGAAGTGTTCGACTGTTTTTACACACCGTTAAAATCAGGGCTGCGGAGTCGGTGGGAAAAATGGCCGACTCTGACTCCTGAAATTTTAAAGGATCCGACTCAGACTCCGGGATGGGTAAAGTACTTAGTATTGCCTGTTGGTTCCTATTATTAAGATTGCTTCATTGCTGTCATTTGTTTTGAAATAGTAATAGTCGCTTTATTAAATTTGGGAAATTATTTCATTAAGTAAAGGAAATATTACTATTTTTTTAAAAAGTGGCAGCAATCAAGCAATCGGAATAAAAATAAACTCAACTGGCAACACTGCAATCTGCTGTTACATTCCTGTTTTGACCTTGAAGCATATGATGTGCATATCAACCTAGGGGTCAATGCAGGTGTTTTTTCTTACGGCCCATTTTGTGAAAAATAAAGGTTATTTTTGTGAAATTTATTATATTTTTGTGAAAAATAACATCTTGCAACGAACTATATACTAAATATAAAATATAAACTAGAGATTTCAATTAAAAACAGTTTTCATATATTCTGTACACTGGACAGTATATTGGAACTGTTTAACATGAGTTTCCGTGTGTATATAGTCCAAATATAAAGATAATAATTCAGTTTATAAATTTAAAATTACATAGAATTGGTTTAATTTCCCTTCAAACTGTCTAAAAAAACAAGCCGGAGTCGGTTTGTTTATTAGTGACCCCGACTCTTTTGCCCAAAAATAGGCCTGACTCCGACTCCACAGCTCTGGTTAAAATAATGGCTGAAAATTTCCCACCAAATTTTAGCTATGCGCCGCCATTGCTGTTCATAATGGTTTTCTTTGTTACGAATTAAAATAACGATTTACATTTTTATTGAACTCTATTGCCTGACTTGTATGAATAACTTATATTGGCTTTCATCTTCAGTCGTTATTGAATTCCCTTTTTTTTACCTTTTCTTTTTCTTTCCAATGTGCTGCGATAAAAGATTCGGTTGCCTCTCCATTTTGGAAAGTGCACTTGATAAATCGATGCTCGTATTCCGCTTTCAGTCATCTCTTATTTGCTTATTCTTTTATTTTTGAATTTTATTTTTTGAATTAAAAGAACCTGACATATTGTTTTTCGATGGGCAAATCCGAGCTTCAGTGATTCGGCTCATTCGAAAATCGTCGTCGTTGGAATAAGTTATTTTCTGCTCTATTTTTATACCAGTGAATGATCTTTCTTCCTCTAATATTGGCATATATAAAGTGTGCAATCATTTCGAAGAAATTCAACTGTCTACCCCCCCCCCTCCCTTTTTTCTTGCTGTCTTTCTTTTTTTAAATACGTGATTCGCAATGATTGAAGATAGCTGCAAGTGAAAAGTATTTTTGCTTTTAATATGCAAAGAATCGGATACGCTATTTATATGTGTATGTGATCGTCTCTGAGTGGTGGAGATACAGGTAAGTTTGCTGAGTTGCTGCTTAATAGGAAAAACGTGGGAAACAAAGATGTTTTAAAAAAGTCTATAAGAAAAAAATAAAAATAAAATCTTAATAGAACATTATATTTTCGTGCCAGAAATGATTATTAGAAAGTAAGATAAGTGCTTTCTAATTTTTAGTGTTAAGGATTTTTTTTTCATCAAAGATTTGAAAATAAAGTAGATTTTTATATTTTCAGGTGTATAATTTTTAACGAGGACGTCTTATTAAGAGCCTACATCAGTCATGCGAAAAACGCGCAAGCTAATATGAATTCTTATGGAAAGTTTCTTGGCAGATGTCTCGCTCGCATTTTAATATTTTTAAATGATTTTTTTTTTGCATAGGATAGCTGAGGTCGATCTCTAACGTTGTTAGTTTTTACTTACCCATCATACGTAGTATAGGGTAAGTCTTGTAATCGTTTTGAAAATCGAAAAAAATTTTTTGACGGATTTACACGTTTCAGACACTGGAGATTCCGAAAAACATATTTTTAGAAAAAAAAATTTGCCGTCAGTCTGTGTGTCTGTGTGTGTGTCTGTAAACGGTGTGTCTCAACTCCCGAACAAATTGAGATAGAGACTTGCAATTTGGTATGTACTTAGTATGTAATAATGGGAAGAAGCCTATTTCATTTCAATAACCTCGATTAACCGGAACATTTTTTTTCGGTCTCTCGAAATATTCGTTCTGATGAAAGGTACATAAAAATTTTCGAAATTGTTTATTTTAAGGAGTAAATATAAAAGACAATAAAAAAACATAAATTTTGCATAAAACATAAAGTCGATCGGATAATGAGTTGCCGAGATATTTGTAATCCTATTTTCCACACTCTTCGATTTTTTATGATCCTGTATTTCATCCAAATTTCACTTCAAATATATATTTTAATTGGAAATTTGACGCTTAATCAGATGCAATAAACCGCTAGTTAATAGGAGTATTATTTTTGGAGTTATAAGGAAAAACCTCTTTCAAGCAATTCAGTAATCGAGCCTTTTTATGACGTCATCAAGCCACGATTTTATTTGAATTGCAATGCATTTTATAAGTAGTTTACACATTTTTATTTTAATATTATACATATACATGATGATGGGTAAGTATTACGGTGGCCCCCAACGACTAGTTACTTTTCGATTTTGGTTCCAGTTATTTTATGTAAGGTACTTTCAGACCGGTTCCAACCGGTTCTGAAATTGAAAATGTCCGCTTATATATATATATATATATATAAATATAAAAAAAACTGCAACAAAAATCGAAAAAGTAAAAACTAACAGCGTTAGAGATCGACCTCAGCTATCCTATGCAAATAATAATTAAAAAAAAATCATTTAAAAATATTAAAATGCGAGCGAGACATCTGCCAAGAACCTTCCCATAGACTTAACATTAACTTGAGCGTTTCTTCGCGTGACTAGCGTAAGCTCTTAATAACCCTTGTAAATAATCTTATATAACTCTTCAGTTCAGTTTTCGTAAATATCCTGATAGTTTTCAAAATTCAAAAATATCAGATATTTTTATATATATCCGATATTTTCAAGATGGTCAACTTACTGCTGATTATAAATATTTTCAGACATGGTATAAATTAGAAACTAAAACACATTGCACCTAACATGAAAACTTAATAAAACAATATTCTAAATGTATTTTTCCTTCTTTTTTAACTTACATAACAAAATTAAAAATCAACAAATAATTAAAAACAAAAACAATTTTTTTTTTTTTTTTTTTTTTTTTTTTTTTTTTTACATTCACCAAAAAATAAACGATAGGATTCAGTATCAAAATAAAAATAAAACTGCCCAGTTAAACTGAGGGCATTGAGCTCACAGGCTATACACACTAATTGTATATTATACTCGTATTTCAAAGAATTTGAAATAAGCCCCTTGAAAAATAAAGAAATCGACAATATATTAAGGGGGGTTATCCCCCCGTTACCCCCTCATAGTTAACTAATGAACCCCTTAAACTAATCAGGGAAGCCTCTTATTACAATGAATATATATATACAAAATTTGAAGAAAATCGGATAATGCTGCTTGAAAAACCCATTTATATAAATTAAGGGGGGATTGGCCCCCCGTCCCCCCCTTTATACTTAACCAATCAATCCCGAAAACTAATCAGGGAAGCGTTTTAACCCAATGAACTTATAAACAAATTTTGAAGCAAATGAGATAATTCTGCATGAAAAACCCATTTATATAAATTAAGGGGGGATTACCCCCCCTCCTCCCTTTATACTTAACCAATCAATCCCGAAAACTAATCAGGGAAGCGCCTTAACACAGTGAACCTATAAACAAAATTTGAAGGAAAACGGAATAATTCTGCAGGAAAAACCCATTTATATAAATTAAGGGGGGGGGATTAGCCCCCCGTCCCCCCCTTTATACTTAACCAATCAATCCCAACAAAAACTAATCAGGGAAGCCTCTTATTACAATGAATATATATATACAAAATTTGAAGAAAATCGGATAATGCTGCATGAAAAACCCATTTATCTAAATTAAGGGGGATTAGCCCCCCCCCCTTCCCCCTTTATACTTAACCAATGAACCCCCAAAACTATTCAGAGAAGCGCATTATCACAATGAACCTATATACAAAATTTGAAGAAACTAGGATAATTCTGCTTGAAAAACCCATTTATATAAATTAAGGGGGGATTGGCCCCCGTCCCCCCCCTTTATACTTAACCAATCAATCCCGAAAACTAATCAGGGAAGCGTCTTAACCCAATGAACCTATAAACAAATTTTGAAGCAAATGGGATAATTCTGCATGAAAAACCCATTTATATAAATTAAGGGGGGGATTAGCCCCCCCCCGTTCCCCCCTTTTATACTTAATCAATCAATCCCAAAAACTAATCAGGGAAGCGTCTTAACCCAATGAACCTATAAACAAATTTTGAAGTAAATGGGATAATTCTGCATGAAAAACCCATTTATATAAATTAAGGGGGATTAGCCCCCCCGTTCCCCCCTTTTATACTTAATCAGTCAATCCCGAAAACTAATCAGGGAAGCGTCTTAACCCAAGGAACTTATAAACAAATTTTGAAGCAAATGAGATAATTCTGCATGAAAAACCCATTTATATAAATTAAGGGGGGGATTAGCCCCCCGTTCCCCCCCCCTTTATACTCAACCAATCAATCCCGAAAACTAATCAAGGAAGCGCCTTAACACAGTGAACCTATAAACAAAATTTGAAGGAAAAAGGAATAATTCTGCAGGGAAAACCCATTTATATAAATTAAGGGGGGGACTAGCCCCCCCCCCCCCCGTTCCTCCCCCCCTTTATACTTAACCAATCAATCCCAAAAACTAATCAGGGAAGCGCCTTAACGCAGTGAACCTATTAACAAAATTTGAAGGAAAACGGAATAATTCTGCATGAAAAACCCATTTATATAAATTAAGGGGGGGGGGGATTAGCCCCTCCCATTACCCCCTTTATACTTAACCAATCAATCCCGAAAACTAATCAGGGAAGCGCCTTAACACAGTCAACCTATAAACAAAATTTGAAGGAAATCGGAATAATTCTGTATTAAAACCCTATTTATATAAATTAGGGGGGGATTAGCCCCCCCTGTTCCCCCCTTTATATTTAACCAATCAATCCCGAAAACTAATCAGGGAAGCGCCTTAACACAGTCAACCTATAAACAAAATTTGAAGGAAATCGGATATTTCTATGAAGAGTTATCGCGTTACGTACGTACATACGTACATACATACATACATACATACATGCAGAACCGGCGGGCACATAAGCTCTCAGGCTTTGATAACCTGTGAGCTAAAAAATTGTGTTTTTATACAACAAAATTTTATTTTAATTTTTTATTTATTTTTTAATTCGAACATAAATGTAAGCTTGTCTGCTTTCCCATTCTTTAATCTGTTGTGCAGTTTACGTCTGTTCTCAAATTCAAAGGATCTACTTTGACACAAATTTGAATTCATTTTCGTTCGGAAACGAAAGAAATTGACTGGTGTTCTTATTCAAAAACTTTATCATCGAAATGTGTTATTCATTTTTTGGTAACGGCAGAAGATCTTTCCGAAAATACTGTCAAAGTCGGCGTTTTGAACCGAATTCCCGAAGCGACAGAGTGATAAACGTGAAAATCGTGTCTTCACGTGACACCAATCGCTTATAACTCGATAAGCAAAGTTTCCCCCAGACAGTTTCAGAAGGGTGCTGCACCCTGCCTGCCCTTTGTTTTTCAAAATAGCACCCTTCTTGCCCCCCAGTAAAATAATTAGCACCCTTCTTGCCCCTCAGTAAAAAAAGTGTTCTTTCTCCTTTTTGCATTAAAAAAATTGCTTTCATAGTAAAAATTGACTCGATGTTGTCTTGAAAAGAGTGCTTTGACTTTTAAATATCAACAAAGGCTTTAAAAACCAAAAGAATACCTTTAACAAAAAAAAGTGCCCTTAAGAATCCAAAAAGTGCCCTCAAGAATCAGAAAAGTGCCCTTTTCTCACCGGCAGCACCCTGCCCTTTTTTAAACCTGGGGGAAACTCTGCGATAAGTAATTTATTTATCAAAAAATGGAAAACTTATTTATGTTTCAAATTGTTTTCACAGTCAGGCCTGTCAATTTTATGCTTTTGCATTTAAAAATATGTCGGAACATTGGTCAGAAAGTTTCGTTGTTGTCATTTGAGAGCAAATCATTTGTTGAGCAGGTTATTTCAAAACCCACCTTTAAACTGAACTAAACCAAAACCAGAAAATATACTTTCTAATGAATCTGTAAATAACTGATTATCTAAATTAGATAGTTTATATTTCAGTGATTGTTTTAAGTTAATAATGTTGCAAACGATTATTGGTTCTGCATTAAAACATTCAGCTTCCAACAACTGCTTTACAGGAATTTGTCGGTAAGTTTCGTAAGAAGTACTACCTATTACATTCTTCCCTAAGTTGAAATTTCTAAAAAATTTTTGAAGATCTACGCCGATCATGACTCCCAGAACCCAAAACCACCCCCCAGTTAAAAAAATTATCTATCTATGTAACTTTTTTATGGACACGATAACTTCAATAATTCTGCACAAATCTCTTCCAAACTGATACATAAAATCTCGGTCAAGTTCATTAATGGACAAAATCAAACCAGGGGAGGGGGGAGGGGCTTTCTGTGAAAACAGAACCCGCCCCCCCCCCCATAATTTCTTAATTATGATACGTATCGAATCCGTTTAAAGTTATTATTACTTCTAGGAAAAGGGCCGAAAATTTAGGTATGACAGATTTTTGATATCATTAAAAATGGCCCCAAGGTAGGGAGGGGGGGGGGGAATAAAAAGGGGTTTCAGAAGAAAAAAATTCATAATTTCGTCAATTCACAAGATATCAAATGCGCTTAAATTTATTATAAATCCTCTTAATAGTATCTAAAACTTTTATATTGACAAATTTATTATAAAACAAACCCTTATAGCAAAAAAAAAAAAAAAAATTCCTGCCGGCTTCGCCTACAGACGCAGGTAGATTTCGAAGTGGGCGGTCCCAACTGCCGCATCATGGCAAAAAGGTCAATTCTTCTGCAATTCCCAACAAACAGGCGCCCCACGGTCTGCGTCTTCGAAATCTACCTGTGTTTGTAAGCCGAGCCGTCAGGGATTTTTTTTACTTTTATTACAAAAGTCATAGCCAGGGGCAAAAGTACTTTATCTACAACAGGACAGAATCAATAACAGTTGAGAAATACTTTTATACCTGTTTTGGCTGAAAATATAAAAAATATCACACACAGTATTTAAAAAAAGAAAAAAAAAATCAAACATGATATTTTGATAAGTAAATATTGGATATATATATATATATATATATATATATATATATATATATATATATCCATTGATATATATATATATATATATATCAAAAAAAAAAAAAACATTCGATTACAAATCGCTCCAATAGTCATACTTGCAAGTGTCATGCTTTTACGTTTAACACTGAAACTACCATGAGTCGTCATTTGGACGGTTGCCAAATGAATATATTCGGATTAGAACCAGAAATTTCTTTTTAAAATAAATTAAATATAAAACACACAGAAATACGTTAATAAAATTTCTGGTGTGAAATAGTTTTAAAAAACTTGAGTAAAATTTCCGGTAGTACTAGTATTAAAAATGAGTCCGGAAATGTGTCGGAAAGTTTTGTAGCAGGGAAAAGTATTTTTCCAGAACCGTCTTCATTTTAAAATTATTTTCACACGTTATAATATTTCTTCAGTTGTTTAGGAACATTTTAATCTTGGAACATTAATTTAGGAACATTATAATCTTGTATTCTATAAATCGAAATTTTTTGATTTTGTGTTAAATAAAGTTGATTTTCTGACTTTTGTAAAAAGTGTCTTATTTCTTCCCTACCTTTTTAAGGGCCTGATAAAACATGAAAAATTTCTTCGAACTACCTCAAATTTTTGTTTAGAAAATATGCTGTGCATTGTTATCTGTTGATGTAACGTTTATTATTATCAGCTCGATTTATAGAGTTATTGTCAAAACTGTAACGATTACCTTTTATTTGCAATTTTTTAACATGATTTATTAGTTATTATTATGCATTTTTTCTTAATGGTATTTTTTTTCTCCCTCTTTTTAGGTGAGTGTTTTTCAGACTTTGATTGATATGAATATCGTCGATCTGAAGTGCATGCATTCTGCGGTATGGATTTAATATAAATTTATTAAATTGTTTTTCTTTAAATTTTGATTGATTTTTATATCGGAAGTTTTATATGGAAGGAAATGGGCATAGATTTTTGGCTCCGCCTATCAGGTTAAAAAAAGTAGTTTTTTTTCTAATTTGTTTTGAAATCTATGCTAATATATAAAATTGGAATGTCTGTTTGTTATTTAAAGAAAAACACCCATTTCTAAGTTCCTTCGAATATTTAGACGACATAGAACAAAGTGGGTAAGTGTGATCGAAGATCACACAAAGGGTGTCGTTTAATATTTCTTTCAAAACACTTTATCCTTTAATTAATAAATCCAAATAAATTTATTTTCTTCGCAAATCCTTCACATTTATTTCGCAATTAGTCCTTTAAATTAATCTAACTTCTGACATAGTCAGTATTTCCTTAATTCTTAATAATATTTATTCTTATTTAATGTCCTTTTAAAAGTATTAACCCGTATATTAATAATTATCTTATTCCAAATCTTAATCTAAAATTTTAAGTTCATTCGTAACTTTTATCAGCTCCCCAATCTATAAAATTCTGAGAGACGCCTTTTTCATTTCGAATGTTTTTAAAAGCCTTTTATTTTTATTCCATGCTCTGCTTTCGCGCGCTGGGTATTTTTCACTTCAAAAGTAATGCGCGGCTACGAGAGGAATTCTTTCGTGTTGGGTCTTCGCCCTCGCGCCTCATTCGCTGGGCTGGAGCTCGCCTCTCACTCATTGGTTTTTGCGCTCGTGACGTCGTATTCGGTATCACTACGCTCAGTGAACAAAACTTGCTTGCACGCTTTGGAGGGCAGATTTTTTACGTGTTTGGAAGTGTAACCAAATGGGTATCTGGTGTTGTAGTCTCGTAGAATTTTTCATATCAGCTCTTTAAGATCTTTTAAAACGATGTAGTGAGCCATCGTGAAGCCTGAGGGCTATAAGTTTATACCTGTGGGAACTGTTACTGCATCGCTCTTATTCATAAATAAACGATTTGTCTGGAAATTGGCTGGTCTTTATTGACGAAACTCTTCTGGTGTCTCATCATTGCCTCACCTCTTCGCCATGATTATTGATACCGACTGCAACATTCTATATCTTTAACAAACTGCCATTTTCTCGTGGAATATTACATCTCGTGGTATCTCATCTTCGTAAAAACACCATATATACAGTGTCTCACAAAAGTGATGGGACACTTGTGCTTTATAAAAAGAAACTGCAATAAAATAAATAAACAAACATGTGCAAAAATTTTTTGGGTGTGTTTCATATTTAAAGTTAGTAACAATTATTACATAACATACATTTTGTCAAAATATTAAAATATTAATTTAGTAAAAATACAATTGTTCAGAACGGAGCAAAAAATGGCTCACATAAGTGATGGGACACTTACTTTTCCATCAAATATTTATCCAAAAATTTTACTTTTTAAAAGGTTTTAATATTTTGTTGGATTTCCTTTTACTTTTAAAACATGATTTAATCTTTTTGGGATGGATTCGACTAATTTTTTTGTGATTTCTGGAGTGATTTTACCCCATTCTTCTTGAAGCACCGATTTTAGTTGTTGTTTTGAAGAAATGGTGTGTTTACGAATTCTTGATTCCAATTCTTGCCAAATATTCTCTATGTGATTTAAGTCTGGAGATTATGGTGGTGTTTTTATTATTTCAGGACAGTTATATAGCAGCCAGAGTCTAACGTTCAGAGCAGTGTGCTTGGGGTCATTGTCCTGGTAGAATTTAAAATCGTTATGAAGGTTCAATTTTCGTGCTGAAGATTTCAAATTTTGCTTTAAAATATCTATATACTTGTACTGATCCATTATACTGTCAATAAAAACAAGATTACCAACTCCAGCGGACGACATACACCCCCATACCATAACTCCTCCTCCACCATGTTTTACTGTTGGTACCAAGTTCTGTTTGCGAAATTCTTCCCTGGGTTTTCTCCACACCAAGATTCTACCGTCAGAACCAAATATATTAAATTTATTCTCATCAGCAAATATAACTTTATTCCAGTAATCAGAATTCTTATTTATGTTGGATTTTGCGAAAGCTAGTCTGAGTTTTCTATTCTTTTCACTTACGAAGAATTTTTTCCTGGCTACTCTACCGTGATATCCAGCAGATCGAATTACCCTTCTAATAGTCTCAGGATTAACAATTATTCCATATAATGCTTGTAAATCAGCAGCAACTGTTGAAGCACTAATTCTGGGATTTTTTTTAATATTTCGAACGATAATTCGCTTTATTCCATTGGATAGCTTTGATGGTCGGCCAGGTCTTCTTTTAACCTGAATCATATGATTCTTTTTATATCGTTTAATGATATTGAAAACTGTTGAACGACTCAAGTTAACTGTTTCAGCAGTTTTTCTAATAGATTTTCCACGTTCAATATGCTAATTAATAACTAATTTTCGAATTTCAGGCGAAGTTTCTTTTCGTTTAGCATTCATGGCTACACAGAGCTAAAAAACACAAAAATTCCAAAACAAACTGGAGAGAAATACTGCAGACGATTTTATAAATTATTGCCAATTGCTTTTAAGTAAAAATAAAACCCCCAAAAATATTTTTATTGCTTATTTCAGACGATTTTTGTTGCATATATAATGGTGTCCCATCACTTATGTGAGCTATTTTTTGCTCCGTTCTAAACATTTGTATTTTTATTAAGTTAATATTTTAAATTTTGACAAAATGTATGTTATGTAATAATCTTTACTAAATTTAAGTATGAAACACACCTACAAAAAATGTGTACATGTTTTTTTAATTTATTTGATTAGTTTCCTTTTGTAAAGCACAAGTGTCCCATCACTTATGTGAGACACTGTATATATATATATATATATATATATATATATATATAAAATAAAAAATTACTGGTCGAATTTTTAAAATAGAATATGATTTTGCGTATATACCAATTTTCAAATCAATATCTTATGCAGTTTTAAAAATTTGAACATGCGTTAAAATTTGTGAGTGAGGTATTTAGTTGTTATCAGCATAATTTTTTTTATCTTTCGCATCCGAAAGTAAAAGAAACAAATAATGTTTTTGCAAAATAAAAAGTTACAAGTCTATCTTTGGATAACCTTAATCGGAATGTGGTTTTTGCGAATAAATACCAAATTTCAAATCCGTATCTTATATAGTTTTAAAAATTTATATACAGGGTGGTTATAATATAAGTATCTCTATTTGAAGCTGTCTGTAGCTGGAAGGAATAACCCGAATGAAACCAAAATCGGTACGCTTACTATTCGAGAAGGGGGAACAATAATAAAAAATAATAATTGCAATAATCGCCAACAGATGGCGCTATGGGGCCTTAAAATCTATTGTGTAACGTGAAGGTGTCGCAAACCTACATTGACTTAAAAGATCGCATATCACAACGTGGTCGAAACATCACTCCTGATGCGTTATATTCTGCAGTTGAGCACGTCATGCACCACCTGGATTGTGTCCTGCAGCACAATGGTCATGGGGAACTTGAACTTGATCCGCATCGTCATTCGAAAGCGTAACCACATTCACTGTGACATTTTTCAATAAATTAGGTATGCCATCCGGTTTTACGCCTTAATTCTTTGTTCTTGTATTACACATTACATTTCACTCAAAAGCGCCATCTGTCGGCGATTACTGCAATTATTTTTTTTATTATTCCATTTTCTATATGTTCTCGAATAGTAAGTGAGCCGATTTTGGTTTCATTCGGGTTTTTCCTTCAAGCTACAGACTGCTCCAAATATATACTTAAATTATAACTACCTGGTATTTTATTTTGTATTAGAAAATTAACAATATTTATGAGCAGTATGTAACTTTCTGTTTATTGCAGAGGTGCAAAAAGTACCTTTTAGTCAATAATTTTTTATTTTTTATGTTCTAAATTTTTTTAATTATTTTTTATATGCTTAAAATGATGTATTCTAACACCTGAGTAAATATTTTTCCAATCGGCGTTGTTGAGTGATAAAGTATTAAACTAAGGTAGCAACATTTCTTTTTAGAAAATTAAACTTCAGAATACTCCCGTCGTTATTGCTAAAATGAACTTCGTAAATTTTGATCAATTAACCCTTTGGGAACGAGCGTATACGTGACGCATAAGATACTCAGAATCGTCGATTACTCCCACCAGTTATTTTTTATTGTAAGATTTGCCTTATTAAATCTTAGCATTTCTGCGATTCAATTAGGCGAAAATTTCTGTTTTGAAAAACCGGTGGTAAAAGATTAAAAATTCTGTAAAGGACGCTCGTCGCGAAGGGGTTAAAAAGGCTTAAGACGTCCAAAGAGATTTTTTACAAAGATAAGTTCGCATACTTTACAATGCTGTATTAGAAAATTGACAATTTTTATGAGCAGTATGTAATTTTTTGTTTATTGCAGAGGTGAAAAAAGTAACTTTTAGTCAATAATTTTTTAGTTTTTATGTTCTAAATTTTTTACATTATTTTTTACATGGTTAAAAGGATGTATTCTAACATCTGAGTAAATATTTTTCCAACCGGAGTTGAGTCATAAAGGGTTAAACTAAGGTAATAAGCAACATTTTTTTTTTTTTTTTTTTTTTTTTTTAGAAAATTAAACTTTAGAATACTCTCGTCGTTATTGCTAAAATGAGCTTCGTAAATTTTGATCAATTGAAAAGTCTGGAGACGTCCAAACATAGATTTTTTTTTTTTTTTTTTTTTTTTTTTTTTAACAAAGGTACGTTCGCATACTTTACAAATTTGTATTTAAAAATTGAAAATTTTTATGAGAAGTATGTAATTTTCTGTTTATTGCAGAAGTGAAAAAAAAAAAAAAAAAACTTTTATTCAATAATTTTTTATTTGTCTTTCTGCATTTTTTAAATAATTTTTTACATGCTTAAAATATATTCTAACATCTGAGTAAATATTTTTCAAATCGCCGTTGTTGAGTCATAAAGGGGTTAAACTAAAGTAGCAGCAACATTTTTTTTTTTTTTTTCTTCTAGAAATTAAAACCTCAGAAAACTCACACTGTTTATTTACTTTACCTAACATTTCCTTTCATCAATCAACAGCCTTCTGGTGAGAGAATTTTTTACAACTAATTTTATTTCAAAGGGTGTGCCCAAGTTGATAAAGAAAATAAAGAATGAGGTGTGATCTTCAGAGAATCGTATAAAAGTGAAATAAGTTTTTCTGCTCTTTCGTTTCCACCTCTTCAGGCAATTTGTTTGCCATTTCATCTCTCAAGTCAATTTGATATAATCGATTGAGTTACTCATCTGGAGTTGTCTCATTTGCATATTCCTCGAAAGAAAAAAAAAAAAAACCTCTTGATTTATCGTTTATCGATGGCGGAATTGAACCTTGCAATAGGTTCATGCCAAATTATGCTGTTGCAGTGCTAATCGATTTTTTTCTCCCTCTGATGTTGAGTTTTTTATTTCTTTTTTGTTAATACTTATTCATGACTTTTACTAAATGAAACATAAGAAAGGAACTTTCTTTTGTAATCGATAAAAAGTTTGGCATAAGTTGGTTGTGGATAGATTTTTAACTTTTTTTTTGTCCTTTTCCCATTGCAGAATTTAACGGCATCCGTTTTGCTTTAATATGATATAAGGAGGGGAGCAGCTTGTCAATATTTCTAGATGATATGAAAACACGTTATTACTAATATTCATATCATCTTCAGGTAATTTGTTTGCCCCTTTCATCCTTCAAATTAACTTGATAGAATCGATTGAGTTACTCATCTACAATTGTCAAGTTTGCATAATTTATTAGAGGGGGGGAGGGGAACTCTTGATTAATCATTTATCGATAGCGGAATTGAACCTTGCAAAATAGGTTCATGCCAAATTATGTTGTTGCAGTGCTAATCGATTTTTTCCCCTTCTGATGTTGAATTTTTTTGTTTCTCTTTTATAAATACTTATTCATGACTTTTACTAAATGAAACATAAGAAAGGAACTTTCTTCTTGTAATCGATAAAAACTTGGCATATGTTGGTTGTGGATAGATTTTTCACGAATTAAACGACAGCCGTTTTGCGTTAATTTGATATAAGGAGGGGGAGCAGTTTGTCAATATTTCCAGATGATATGAAAACACGTTATTACTACTAATATTCATATCATCTTCAGTTAATTTGTTTGTCCCTTTCATCCTTCAAATTAACTTGATAGAATCGATTTAGTTACTCATCTACAATTGTCAAGTTTGCATAATTTTTTGGAGGGGGTGGGGGAAAACTCTTGATTTATCATTTATCGACAGCGGAATTGAACCTTGCAATAGATTCATGGCAAATTATGCTGTTGCAGTGCTGATGGATTTTTTCCCCCTCTGATGTTGAATTTTTTTGTTTCTTTTTTATTAGCACTTTCCAACCTAGTTGAAAAGTGCTTATGACTTCGGTTTGTCTGGCCGTCTGCCGTCTGGCCGTCTGCCGTCTGGCCGTCTGCCGTCTGTCCGTGCTCTAACTCCCGTAAATATGCTCGGATTGCTCTGCAATTTTTATATGTTATTGTCGTTATCTATAGCATGTTCCCTATTTCAACGGAAGTGTGTAGCACTTATAGTTTTATTACAGGGACACTCAAAAGAATTCCGTTACATTGCGGTCTATGGGGAAAAATCATTTGCGGTTTATTTAAATAATGTTTCACTACTTTAAACGCATTGAAATTTATATATATCACTAAGGTGCATTAGAAGATGCTTAATATGGAACAGGGTGTGCATAGCACTTATAGTTACTTTATAGGGACAGTCAAAAGAATTCTGTTACATTACGTCTATGGAGAAAAATCGTCTGCGGTTTATTTAAATAATGTTTCACTATTTTAAACGCATTGAAATTTATATTAGATCACTAAGGTGCATTACAAGAGACTTACTACGGAATATTGTGTGTATAGCAGTCATCGTTCATTTACAGGGACACGCAAAAGAATTATCTACTGTCTGTTAACAATAATTCCTGGAAGTGCGTTTTAAGTTATTGAACGAGATTTTAATTTTAACTTGCTTTTTGTCTATTACGTGGTGTGTATAAATTCTGTAGATCCTATACAGGGCAGCACAAAAGTTCGCGAACACATTTCTGTTTATTGACAAACTCCAGAAGGAGAATTTAAAACTGTGCTACGCGTTTCCTAGCTGAACTAAAATTATCATCCTATGTAGTATATATACAAATCTATAGATCCTATACAGGGCTGAATAAAAGTATTCGGATATTTTTCCGAATATTGTATATGTTGGAAATTCCTGAAATTATGTTTTTAAATATGTTATGCGTTTTCTAAATTGTTTACTTAGATGTTAGCTTTTAGCTTATTAAACGGTATGATTTGTAAAATTATTTTGGAAGCGTTGGAAAGTGCTATATAATCTATGCTTGACGCATGATTTTTCGTTCTTGTTAATACTTATTCATGACTTTTACTAAATGAAACATAAGAAAGGAACTTTCTTCTTGTAATCGATAAAAAGTTGGCATAAGTTGGTTTTGAATAGATTTTTCACTTTTTTCCCCCCATTGCAGAATTAAACGACATCCATTTTGCTTTTAATTTGATATAAGGAGGGAGCAGTTTGTCAATATTTCCAAGATGATATGAAAACACGTTATTACTAATATTCAAATCATCTTCAGGTAATTTGTTTGTCCCTTTCATCCTTCAAATTAACTTGATAGAATCGATTTAGTTACTCATCTACAATTGTCAAGTTTGCATAATTTATTGGAGGGGGGAAAAATATCTTATTTATCATTTATCGATAGCGGAATTGAACCTTGCAATAGGTTCATGCCAAATTATGTTGTTGCAGTGCTAATTGATTTCCCCCCTCTGATGTTGAATTTTTTTTTGTTTCTTTTTTATTAATACTTATTCATGACTTTTACTAAATGAAACATAAGAAAGGAACTTTCTTCTTGTAATCGATAAAAAGTTGGCATAAGTTGGTTTTGGATAGATTTTTCACTTTTTTCCCCCCATTGCAGAATTAAGCGACATCCATTTTGCTTTTAATTTGATATAAGGAGGGAGCAGTTTGTCAATATTTCCAAGATGATATGAAAACACGTTATTACTAATATTCAAATCATCTTCAGGTAATTTGTTTGTCCCTTTCATCCTTCAAATTAACTTGATAGAATCGATTTAGTTACTCATCTACAATTGTCAAGTTTGCATAATTTATTGGAGGGGGGAAAAATATCTTATTTATCATTAATCGATAGCGGAATTGAACCTTGCAATAGGTTCATGCCAAATTATGTTGTTGCAGTGCTAATTGATTTCCCCCCTCTGATGTTGAATTTTTTTTTGTTTCTTTTTTATTAATACTTATTCATGACTTTTACTAAATGAAACATAAGAAAGGAACTTTCTTCTTGTAATCGATAAAAAGTTGGCATAAGTTGGTTTTGGATAGATTTTTCACTTTGTCCCCCCCCCCCTCCCACTACCACATTGCAGAATTAAACGAATCGGATATTCCGTTTTGTGTTAATTTGATATGAGGAGGTGGAGCAGTTTGTCAATATTTCCAGGTGATATGAAAGCGCGTTATTACTTTAATATTCATATCATCTTCAGGTAATTTGTTTGCCCCTTTCATCTTTCAAGTTAATTTGATATAATCGATTGAGTTACTCATCTACGATTGTTACGTTTGCATAATTTCTCGAAGGGGGAAAAAAATGTGATTGATCATTTATCGATGGCGGAATTGAACCTAGCCATATAGGTTCATGCCAAATTATGCTATTGCAGTGCTAATCGATTTTTTCTCCCTCTGATGTTGAGTTTTTCTTTTTCTTTTTTGTTAATACTTATTCATGACTTTTACCAAATGAAACATAAGTAAATAATCTTTCAGGAACTTTTTCTTTGTAGCCGCATAAGTTGGTCGTGGATAGATTTTTCAATTTTTTATTTTACCTCCATTGCAGAATTAAACTGCATGGGATGTTCCGTTTTGCGTTATTGCGCATGCGCGGTAGCGTATTACTGCTTATTTTACTGTTTATTACTGTTAATTTTACGGTATCTGGGGTGCCAGTATTATAGCGTAAAATAAAATAAAAAAAAATTTTTTTTTGCAGTGTGTATTTCTATAGATCATATACAGGGCTTCACAAAAGAAATTGAATACTTTTCCGACTATAGATGATGGTAATTGCTGAAGTTGTGTTTTCAGATGTGTTATGCGATTTTTTAAATTGTTTACTTAAATGTCATCTTTTACCTTATTTATTGAACGGTGAAGTTATGTTACAGAATTCTCAATGTGATGGAAAGTGTTTCGTAATCTGTGCTTGACGCACGATTTTTCTTTCTTGTTTAGTTTGAAACCATATCACAATTTCATGAACGATCACGTTATGGATATGCAAAACACAGGGAAGTAAAATTTTTTGTGAACTTTTGAGGCAGATTTTTTTGTCTGTTTTTTCTCATTTTTCCCTACCGATTTTAACATGTAATGTAATACTGGAAAATGTAGTTCCCCCTCCCCCCTTTTTTTTTGAGATTTTTACAAAATAGTTTTGCTAAAATGGTCGGTTAATATTTTAATGACTCGTTATATTATTCTGAAATAATTAAGATCTTGTGACTTCCTCAATTTATTCTCGATCACTTCACATGGGTTCTAACATCTTCAAATCTTCTGCTATTTTAAGCTGTTAATTTTTTAAAGAAAATAATAATGTTAGATATTTAATTTCATAGTCGTCGACCAGTTGTTGCAAGTTAAAATGTTTTCCTTATAATCAACAGCATTTATTTTAAAAAAGAAAAAACTTTTTCACAATATTGTTATGAATTTTGTATATATCTGCAAATATTCCATTTCTTTAAATTTATTTTATTTCATTATTGTGAAAATTGCAGTATTATTAATGTATTTCCTATTGAGCATCATGTAACTCAATGCTAAAGGCCTCAGATGGTTTGCAAGGAAAACAACCTTACACCCTCATCTTTATAATGGAAGTCTATGGAAAAATCGCCAAGGAATGGGTTTATCGCCAAGTTGGCGATGGTTCTGGCGACTTATTTTTGACGCCAAATTTGGCGATATATCGCCAAATGTCGCCAAGTTGGCGACGGATTTGGCGACTTTTTGTGCAACCCCCCCCCCCCCCCCCCTTATACCTGTACATTGGGATCCTTTCTCGCTTAGGTTCTCTATCGAAAGTTAAAGCACTTTCTGGTAATTTCTAGCATCTGAAGGCTCTAGAAAATTCTACAGTTATCTTTAAAGCCTATATAAGGGACCTCCACCAGTTCAGTTCAGTTAGTTGTCTGTCAACTGCGATTGAATTCATACGAGAGGCTTTGCATTGAGAACTGTGTTTCTCGGATCGATTTTGTCGTTGGTACGTCGTAATGAACGCATTGTTTCTGTGTGAGATTTTGCTGTGCTTTTATTGGATTTGAAGATTACTGAATATCTTGTAATTTTCAGAAGATATTGGTGTTCGTATTGCACTGTTTATAGTGAATAAAGCCTTTTGATTGTTCTTATATATTGGCATCAGTCCTTTTGAACCCCGAGCTCACAACATTTGTTAATATTTTAATGAGTCGTTATATTATTCTGAAATAATTAAGATCTTGTGACTTCTCAATTTATTCTCGATCACTTCACATGGGTTCTAACATATCTTCAAATCTTCTGCTATTTTAAGCTGTTAATTTTTTAAAGAAAATAATAATGTTAGATATTTAATTTCATAGTCGTCTACCAGTTGTTGCAAGTTAAAATGTTTTCCTTATAATCAACAGCATTTATTTTAAAAAAGAAAAAACTTTTTCACAATATATTTTATTTCAAAGGGCTTGTGCCCAAGTTAGGGAGGGAATGAAATCGATATAAGTAAAATGAGTTTTCTGCTTATTTTGTTTTATTTTATTTTATTTTTTCATATTTTCAGGTAATTTGGGTTCCGTTTCATCCCTCAAGTTACATTCCTGCATCGGGTCGGGTCGGTTGGCGCTATATTTATGATATAGAATCATTTATACATATCTTTATTCTAAATTATTATCTTCATAACTTAATTTTTAATATATTAATTAATATTCTCTTCGCTCAAATATCTCTTATTCTAAAACCTCAAGTGTTACTTCCTTTTCTCATATGAAAGACTATCTTTATTAAATGCAGCATGTACGTTACAGAGATCTATTTTAATTCCAATGCGGTTATAACAGATGTAATTATATGTGTTCCGGACATTCATTGACAGCTGCTTGGGCGCCCAACCTTTTTTTGTTCATAAACAAATTGTGCAAGTAATGTAATTTCCCAGATACAATGTTTAGCTCTTTCCTTTGACTAAAATTCCTTTCCCACCGGGTTGCCCGCATGTGCCTCTAAAATTCACAAAAGTTACGGTTTCGCCAAATGTGGTAGCCTTTTCATTACATCCTCCCAAAACATTTCTATTAATTATCCTTAACGTACATAAATTCTTCTGCGCGTCTGCGGTTTGTTGGCTCAATGTATTATCGAATCGTGGCGAGACAATCTACTGCCCAAACGGAGATCACTCCTAGCTCTTGGTCTGTCAACAGCTGTTCTAAGCCTCTAACATCCGAGACCACCCCAATTCTTACCATCTTATACTTGCTATTTATCAATAAAAAACTTTCAGCTGAGATGTCTTCGTTCATTGGATATTTCATGTCTGCCTTCCTGGATGTAGAATCTTTGGGTAATTGTTTACAACGCAAATGGTACGAATGAACGGCCCAAAAACTATCTCAATTCATGCGTTATGCATTAAAATATTTCAGCCCAACAATAATTATCACCATAATATTTTTTCGTTGCGTTTCGGGTCAGGTTGACTACTATTTTTTACTGCGGATCGGGTTCAGGTCGGGTTGGTTTAATATTTTCGGGATCGTTTTCGGGTTAGGTTTTGAGTCTTGCGGGTCTGGTTCGGGTTGACCCGCTTTTTCAAAAGAATGCCCACAATATTTTTTCAGGTTAAAAATATATATACAATAAGACCTCCATAATGGACACTCCCGAAAAGAGGAGGACATCTCTGTTTAGCGAACACGTTTTAAATTCCTAACACTTGTATATTTGTACGCTTATAAATTGGAATAGTGGGCATCTCCTAATCTACGCACACGTAGCATGTGTATGTGTGTATAAACTTTCACAAATACGATACATGTGTTTTGGTGTGTCTCATAAACGAAATGTTGGAAATGTTCTACATATTCTGAGAAAAGAAAAAAAATGGTTCTTAACTGCATCGTAAAGAAAGAATAATCTATGATTCCGTTTCTTATATACTTTTTATTTTTTCTCATGCAGTAAAAATATAACTCATTCATATTCAAATACGTGTTTATTTTCATCTTAAACATTCTGTTCAAAATTTTTGTGAAAATCCCAACAATACGATTTGCAAAAAACCTAAATATGACCCAGAAGAAATATTCTAGGGTGAACCCGACACCTGTAGAAAGAAAATTAGTCACTCCAACCAGGGGAAAAAAAAAATAGCGACAACACGACCCGATGCAGGACTCTATTCTACGATCTCGAGGTGTCCGCTATTCAGAGGTTTCACTATTTGAATATTAAAGAATATATATTTTAATATTTTTCTATATAAAATATTAAAATTGTATTGCGATATAATTGTACATTACTTTTCATAATAGCATTGAAACATGATTTATGGTCTTTTCATTGCGGGTTCGAGTCGGGTTGCGTGTAGCCGAAACTTATTTTTGCGGGTTCGAGTCCGGTTGCGGGTTGAGGAAATTTCTTTTTCTCGGGTTGCGGGTTGACTTGAAATGGAATTTGTGGGTTCGAGTCGGGCATAACCCGACTCGTGCTGAATTCTACCTTAAGTCAACTTGATATAATCGGTTGAGAAATCGTCTCATTTGCGTTTTTAAGGAAAGGTGCGGGGGACGGAGATCCAGTAATTTATTGTTGTTAGGCAGAATTCAACCTTGCAACAGATTCATTGCTAAACTATGTTCTTTCAATTTTAATCGATCCCATCCCCTAGATGGGTGAGTTTTTTGTTGCTTCGTTTTCATGATTTATGTTAAATGAAACAGAAGAAATTAATATCTTGGGAACTTCCTTTGAATCGATAAAAAACTGGCATAAATTGACTATAGATGAATTTTCACTACGGTTTTCCCCATTGCAGGATTAAATGACATCGCATGCTGTATTTTGAGTTACTTAAAATAAAATAAGGGAGGAGGGAGCAGTTTGTCGATATTTTCGGATGAAGTGCATTGTTATTAATATTTATTGCTTCGTTGGAAAGTTTCCGTCATTATTTATCTGTGTATCATAATATAGATCGTGCAAGAATGAAATCGTACATGTTTTGTGGAATCTATGTTAATTTGAGCTTGGGAATTCTGTGATGTAACCACAATTATTTCATTTTATTTCATCCATTATTTCATTTTTTTTTTTCTATTTTGGTTATATTTTGTGAATACTTTTCGTATAGAGTTTATTCTTTCATTTTTATGATTTTTATTTTTCTCCCTTTGTGTAGGATGATTTTTTTTTTGTAGTATTTATTATGGTTTTATATTATATCGATATATTATGTGTGTATTTGTTTGGTTTTGGAATGTAGTATATAAAGTATCCATATTTTGTTATTTACAGAGATTCCTCGAGGTTTAAAAAAGTCCCTGACGGCTAGACCTACAGGCACAGGTAGATTTCGAAGACGTAGACCGTGGGGCGCCTGTTTATTGGGAATTGCAGAAGAAACGACCTTTTTACCATGATGCGGCAGTTCGAAATCTACCTGTGTCTGTAGGCAGAACCGGCAGAATTTAGTCTTTTTTTTTTTTTTTTTGCTGTAAGGGTTGGTCCTATAAAAAACTTGTCAGTATAAAAGTTGTAGATAATATTAAGAGGATTTATAATAATAAATTTAAGCGGATTCGATATCTTGTGAATGGACGAAGTTATGAAATTTTTTCTTCTGAAATCCCCATTCCCCCCCCCCCCCCCCACCCCAGAGGCTATTTTTAATGATATCAAAAAACTGTCATACATAAATTTTCGGCCCTTTCCTAGATTTAATAACTTTAAACGGATTAGATACGTATCATAATTAAGAAGTTATTGTGTTTTTTCGGTTTTCACAAAAAAACCCCATCCCCCCTCCCCATCTTGGTTCGATTTTGCCCATAAAGGAAGAGATTTGTGCAGAATTATTGAAGTTATCGTGACCATTAAAAAGTGATATAAAGTTTTGAACTGGGGATGGTTTTGGCTTCTGGGAGTCATGATCGGCGTAGATCTGCAAAAATTTTTCAGAAATTCCAACATAGGGGCGCATGTAATAGGTAGTATTTCTTACGAGATCTAACTAAAAGTGCAGGGTGCTGCAGGTGAGGGAAAAGCATTTTTTTAAGTTTTTTAAGGGCACTTTTTAGATTCTTAAGGGCACTTTTTTGGTTTTTAAAGTTAGTTTTAATATTTAAAAACCAGGGTTCTCTTTTCAAGACAAAGAGTCTGTTTTTACTATACACACAATTTTTTTAATACAAAATACACTAAAGTCACATTTTTTAGACTAAGCGCCAAGCAAGGTGCTATTTTTTGGATAAGGGGCACGAAGGGTGCAATTTTTTATAAACCAAAAGGCATGCAAAATAGCACCCTCTTGAAACTGTCTGGGGGAAATTGGGGATTTAGTTATTTTCACCCAAGAAAATATTACAATTTTTTTTTTCAAGTATGGATATGCGGAGTGCACATGCAGGGGTCGCTCCAGGAAAAATTTGGGGCCTATTTAGGGTCCCTTCACAAAAATCTATTTAATAAAATGGGTCCCTTCACAAAAATCAAATTGATAAAATGGGACCCTTCACAAAAATCAATTTGATAAAATGGAAGTGTTTCCACATTTCATTTCAATCTTTAAATCGGAGGGGAAATTAGGCTAACTCATTGCTCTGTACGTTATAAAAAAATATAGTCAATTCGGTGTCAAGAATTTATTTTTTAAGACATCACAGCGCGCAATTACTGCTAATACAAATATTTACAATATACATTTGAAAATTATGTAGTATGAAAACTATTTAGTTATTTATATGTAAGATTTTTTTTAATATGAAAAAGTTTATCGAATTTTTTCAAATGTTATTAATAATTTTCCATTGCGTACTTTTGAGTATCGAATTTGGGATCTGATGACACAAAATCTGATGACACTACAGGGTCCCCCGAGCTCGGATTTCAAGTCGCTGCGCTCCGAAAATAAGAGCCCGAACTCATCCATAATACGCTATGTACACACACGATTTCCGAATGAATTAAGATTAATAATACTTGGGGCTTGTGACACACTTTCATGTTACAAGTGTAATTTTTTTACAAATTATAATTTAATTATATCAAATTTATCTAGAAGTCCGTCTGAAATATTTCATGTATATCCCCCAAAAAAGTGCAGGGGTCTTGCTGATGGGAAAAAAAGGAAATGACTGAGACCCCCAAAAGTCTCTCTCTCTCTCTCTCTCTCTCTCTCTCTCTCTCTCTCTCTCTCTGTGTGTGTGTGTGTCACTTTTTTATGGACACGATAACCTCTATAATTCTGCACAAACCTATAGGTGCAGATTCCCAAAATTTGGAAGGAGTCACTGGGTCCTAAACCCAAAGAATCCAGTGGCCACAATTGTAAAACAAACGCATAAAAACAATAGTGTTTATATGGGGTAAAAAACTTAAAAAAAAAAAAAAAAAACTCAGGAATTCTAAGTGTAAAGTAATTTATTTAATATAAATACGTGTACAACAAAATTTGAATATTAATTAAATCCTAAATCATGTACAGTCAGAAGATAAAGTTGTGAAAGATACGGTTTAAAAAAAATATGTATAAGCTAAGCAATCATGATTGATAGCGAGGAATATCAGAAAAACAATATTTTTTATTTTGATTTTGCCAGACAAAAGTACATATGAAAGAAAATCTGAATTTGTGAGATTATTTTGCACTATAAAAACCAAAACAGACTTCAAACATTTGTTTATATATATATATATATATATATATATATATATATATATATATATATATATATATATATTTAAATCGCAGTCTATGTAAAATTATCAGATTCAAACTGTTACGAATAACATTGCTATTCGAATATATTTAGTTTGCTGTGTTAAACAGATCATTTTGAAATGTTAGTGAAAGATAACAATAATGTTTATGTGTTTTGATCTCACGATGGGGACTGGGAATACCAGAAATTGATTACTTTTAAATCACATGGCGACTTAAACACCGAAAGTTAGTGGCCACAGCAAAAAATTTAGTCGCCACGTGGCGACTGGCGACCGTGAACCTACACCTATACACAAATCTCTTCCAAACTGATGCATAAAATCAAGGTGCCTCGAATCCTCTCCCCCCCCCCCCTCACTTTTTTAAAGAAAGTTTGCCTAAAGCAACAGAAATTTCACATTACTTAGAAAGAGTTCTGTCGTTTTTAGCCATTCTTGCTGTATCATGATGTCCTTTCTAGAAACTGCCCAAATAACAAACTTGTAACTACTATAAACGCAGACACAATTTTTTGAAGGTGCTGTGTTGACCGAGAATATATGACCGAGAATAAAGTTAAAAATTTACCTTTTTATAAAATCTGATTTCTGCTAAGAATATATTTGTATCACCAAGTTTCCCCACATAAGTGGATTTCGGATTTTTTTTTTTTTTTTTTTTTTCAAATGAAAGAGGGCCCTTAAATAATAGCGCGTATCCCCTAATTTCAGATGCTAAGCGGGACCTGAGTTATGGTCTAATAGACGGATGTAATAAATGGATGATCCCCAATTTGCTAGCCATTGCGTCTAAAAAATTCGACTTTATCAGTTTTTCAGCTGGAATTGTCACATTTAAATATTTCGTTGAGGCCAAAAGGGAAAAAAAAAAAAAACTTTGTGATTTATGGTTTATCGATTGCAAAACTTTATCCAACTCTAGACTCTTGCCGAATTATGTTGTTGTAGTGCGAATCGATTCATTTTCTTCCAGATGTTGCGTTTTTATTTTAAATCTCTCTTATGATTTGCTGTTAAATAAACAGAAGAAATTATCTTTCGAGAATTTCTTTTGTAGTCGATTCAACAGTGACATAAGTTGACCGAAAATTTGTTTATTTATTACTGTCTGCGAAGCAACCCGTTATGTTGCATTTGAATTTTAAAAGATCTTTTGTGTTATTTGGGAAAAATACTTACCAATCCATATTTTAAATTAAAATGTATAAGTCATCAGCTAAAAATGTAATTAGATTATTATCGATAAATATTAATTAGATTTTTTAATCGCTGCACCGATCGTAAGATTCTTTAAAGTTGATCCATCTGTTCCCGAGTTTTTGTGCACTATTGATTCCACTCTGTTTTTCCCCTGTTTTCTCAAAAACTTTTATAGATATCGGAATGCGACAAACTACAAGTTGTAGCTAGAAACATTTTCTGCGTGCCCCTGTTAAGTTTAGTGTTTGTTACGTTGGACCTATTCGGGACAAACAAACACGCGCAGATAGACAGATTTTTTAAATGTTATTTTTTACTATAGGTCGTCTAAATAATCGAATAATCTTAGAAATTTAGGGAAAATAGGGGGTTTTATATATTAGTATACATTTTTATTTTTTAAATCCCATTGCAGAATTTTTGAATGACATCAGATGCTCTGTTTTACTTTAATTCAGTTGTAGAAAGTTTATTGTAATAGTTTCACTTGCTGTCGTTGAAATGATTAATATTTAAGACAATGCTAAAAATGTTCTTATAATTTGTGTATATATCGAACAATGATCCTAAATATTATGATATTCTGATTCTATTTTGTGATTTTGGGGCAAGTAGAATACGGTCTAAAGCTGCAATTAAATAACTGTTCCTTTTTCAAATTTCTAATTATTGGTATCATTGCCTTTTTTAATAACATCTTAGTAGCAAAACAATATTGAGTCAATGTTATTTGTATTCGCTATATTTTAAGAGAAAAATTTCGGCGATATTTTGATAATATTGACATGATATTGGGACGATTAAATTAAACTGTGGAAGCTCAAGCTGTGTTATTTATCTAAAGCTTATAAATTCTTGAAATCCATTTTGGATTTAATAACCTTATGTGAATGTGCTGTCTAATAAACTATTATTTTAATTGCTCTCCCATCCTGATTCCTGAACTAGATTTATTTATTGTATTAATCATCGTTTCCCCCCCCCTCCCCACATATTTTCCACTTGCATTTTATTGCAAATATTTCCGTAGTAAATACAATATTTCAGTGGTATTTCCTTCTATAGTATTAATTCATTGAAAATACAGTAAAACCTCTGAATAGTGGACAACTAGGGCCTGCGGAATTTGTCCGCTATTCGGAGGTGTCCGCTATCCAGAGGTAAAAACATTAGATGTGTTCAGGATTGAAAAAAGTGTCCGCTATTCGGAAGTGTCTGTTACGGGGTTTTTATTGTATTTTCATTTCCACTATAAAGTCAATATTTAATTGAAAATACTTGATATGACTAAGAATCGAACACATACAGTAAAACCTCTGAATAGTGGACACCTCAGTACCGCGGAATTTGTCCGGAGGTGAAATCGGAGGAGAAATTCGGAGGTGTCCACTTTACAAAGGTAAAAACATACATACATACATATACAGATGTGTTCGGGATTGTGAAAAATGTCCGCTAACAAGAACGAATTAAATAAAAAAAAAAAAAAAAAAAATCAAAAAATCCGACTGCGTAAAAAGCTAACTAAAAACTGAGCTTCTAACTGTAAAATAGTCTAGGAAACATCTTCATTTTGAAAGACCTAACCAATGATATGCCACTCAATATGGTGCGTAAAAAAATTTTTCGTCTCTACCGCCATTTTGTATTTTACGGTCGAAATTTTGTATTTTACGGCCGCCATTTTGAATTTATGAAAACCAAACCTAGCCTATAAGTCTTCATTTTGAAATACTTACCCAATGATATGCCATTCAATATAGTGCGTAAAAATATTTTTTTTCGTTTTCACCGACATTTTGAATTTATGAAAATAAAACCTTGCCTACAAGTATTCTTTTTGAAAGACCTATCCACTGATATGCCACTGAATATGGTGCTTAATTTTTTTTTTTAGCCTATACCGTCATTTTGTGTTTTACAGCCGCCATTTTGAATTTATGAAAACAAAACCTAGCCTATAACCATCGGACGGTTAAGGCGAATCGATAGAGACCTCATTCATTGAAATCCAGCCGTTGGGATGTTTCGAAGGTATAAAGAAAAATCCACATACATAGCCAGATACGCGTCAAACACATAACCCTTCTTGGCAATCGGGTAAAAAGTAGTGTCCGTTATGGAGATTTCACTGCATTATTATTATTATTTTGTAAATTAGATGCGTCTGGAATTAAAGCCTATTGCTTATTCGATAACCATTCCGTTATAGTCTGAAAATCTGTTTTAAACGCCAACTTGGATGTGCATTTTTTGAAAGATTCGTTACTTTTATAGAAAAAATGAAAATGCTGCTCGATTTTTTCGACTAACGAAATTTTGCCCGCACTAATTGAAGGAGCATGTAAGTTTACCGCACTAAACTGAAAAGAGCGTTAACTGAAACGGCACTAAGTGAGGAATACCTGTATATTATGGAGTTATGTAATTGAAATAAGTTTTCCTTTCCACCCATTCAGGTAATTCGTCTTTTTTCATCTCACCATTGACGGTAAATCGATAGTTATTCATCTGGAATTGTCATATTTCCATATTTCTCCGTGAAAAAAAACTAGTGATTTATCGTTTATCGATGGCGGAACTCAACTCTACTCTTATTTCATGGCATAATTGTGTTGTTGCAGTACTAAATGAGTATATTTTTTATGTCTAGTTTTTTGCTAATCCTAAAGGATTTCTGGTGAATGGAACAGAATAAAATCTATCGGGATTTTTTTTTTAAATAGTAGATAGGCAAAACTTTTTTTTGTCATCTTTTATTTCCCATTGCTAAATTGAATGACATTGGATACACCGTTGTTCATTAATTCAACAGAAAAGAGTTTGTCGTAAAAATTTCAGATGATGTGGAAGCGTATTCTTATTAATACTTATTGCATCTCTAGTCTCTAGAAAGTTTTCCTTCATGGTTCATATAAATGAAGTATATTTCATTTATAAGTATTTGTCTATAAAATCGGCAAATTGAAATTTGAACGGCCGCCATTTTCTTCAGGATCGAAAAATTGAAATAACCAACCGAGAAAGAGTACAAAATATCGTAAATTTTAAGGGTTTTGTTTTTTGTTACAGATAAGCAGATTCCACGATTGTTTGCACACCTCTGTATCAAAGGCCGCCAGAGGACCATTTTTCAAGCAATTTCCAAATAAAAAATTGTTTTTAAAACTTCTAGATATGCTCTTACATTTGCAAAAAAACCCATTATTATTACTGAATAACTGCGCTAAAAAAATCGCAAAAAAAGGAGAAATTTTAGGTAATTTTTTTTTTAACATGCCTTAAGAAGAGAAAATAAAATATGGATATTTGAAAGTTATGTAATTGAAATACATTTTCCTTTCCACCTCTTTAGGCTTTTATCAGCTCGCCAGTGACGATAAATCGATAGTTACTTATAATAGTCACATTTTCAAATATCTCTTTTAGAAAAAAAAAAATATTGTGATTTATATCGTTTATCGATGGTGGAACTAGAGTCCTACGCGGGTGAGGTTATACCCGACCCGAAAGTTCTATTTCAAACCAACTCGAAACCTAATCTGAACCCGACACATTCAACCGAATACAACGCGAACATCATGAAACACTTCAACCCGAAACGGAAGAAAATAGATCCATATTTTATAATTATGGATAAATAGTCTATAATTATATATCTAATGTCAATTTTGTCTATTACGTTGAAAAATGAACATATATATATATATATATATATATATATATTCATTAATGCTCAAGTGTATAGTGCTTCATGTGAAAAAGTATTCTAGATTAAAAGAAACAAAAAATCTATTCTTTCCGAACTCGGCCCGCTATAGTCAAATATCAACCAGTGTTGAATTCAGACGCTTTTTTCCGGGAGGGATTTGTGGGGCTCCGGGAGGGACATAATCCATTCCGGAGGCGAAATTGCACTTTTTGACCATTGGAAGTATAAAATCTCAAATCTTCCGGGAGGGGACATTTCAATGCTCCGGGGGGGATGTCCCCCCGTGCCACTCCCTGAATTCAACACTGATCTCAACCCGAAACAATTAAAATCAACCCGACTCAACCCTGACCCGCAAGTAAAAATAAAATTGCGCCGACTCGACCCGAGTGTCAGGTCAAGTTCGGATAAAATCGGGTTGCCCGACCTGATGCAGGACTATAAATTGAATCCTACACTTAGTTCATGCCATAATTATGTTATGTTGTACTAAACAATCTGCCCCCCTCCCAAAAAAAGGCCTAGTTTTTCTTTTTCTTTCTTTCTTTTGGTTAATTCTAAAGGAATTCTGCTAAATGAAACAAAAGAAAATTATCTCTCGGGAATTGCTTTTTTAGTCGATAAATATTGCCAGTTGCGAAAAACTTTTTTACCCCCATTGCAGAATTAAATGACATCAGATGCTCCCTTGTGCATTTAATTCGATAGAAAATAAGGCAGTTTGTGTGTTTCGTCAGTTTGGTAGAAGAAAGTCACAATAATTCCAAATTATGTGGAAGCGTATAGAAGTTATTAATATTTATTGTGTCGCTCTGAAGTTTTCCCCCATAATTCATATCTTTTGTTTCAGCATGACTTTGTTTTCTGACTTACGGATATTTAGGAGTAATGTTCGATTAAATAACTATACCTTTCCGATTAAATAATCATACTTTCTGTAAAGAAGTTTTCAGTTCGTTTCTACACAGTTTGTAAGTTTTGCTTTTGGTTCGCTTTCAGTTTTGCTATGCGTTTTTCAGCAGAACTGAATTTTAATAATGTACTGCGATTAAAATTTATTTTTCTTGTATAGGGCCGCACTAAAGCATTCGAATTTATTACGATCTATGGTATGATCAGTATAGCTTGAAATGCTTCTCAGTAATGTTATGAACGAACAACGAAATTTCCTTTGATGAAACATACTGAAATATACTTTTGCGCATGTCTATTTCTATTGCTATAAAAGTAATTTTACAGGTCTATGTGAGTAATAAGTGTTATTGGTCAGCATAGAAGCCGACCTTAGCGACTTTTTTGTCTTTTGGCGACGTGCGTTTATTTAGAAAATTCCAGAAATCTCGTATTTGTGACCCGAAGGAGCAGAATTATCGACAGCGGACCATGTTATCTATTGTGAAGTCACAAGGTTTTCGCACCAGAACAAAGATATAAACAGGGTTGATTTACATCAAGTGACTAAGTAAAGTGGCGCTGTTTTCCACCATGTTGCATACTTTAGCGATATTTTACATTCTTTGTAGAGTTGGTTGTTAACTACCGTTCAGCGCGGGTTGAGTGATACCCGACTCGAACCCGGAAATTTTATTTGGATGTAACCCGACTCGTTGTCGACACGCCTCAATCGGAATCTCAACACGAAATGAAATAAATTGTTACATGTTTTAATAATAGCGTACAATTATCTGTAATCTCAATTATGTCTTTTATGTAGAAAAATTAACACACACACACACACACACACATATATATATATATATATATATATATATATATATATATATATATATATATACTCATTTATATTCACACACACAACACGCACACATATATATATAGTATTTTCATCTGCAACGTTACTCTGGGCTTTCTTACATATATTATTTTCGATACTCTGGTCCGAAATTTATTTTCGTTTTGAACATTATTCGCTTCAGAAAAGCTTACTCCTCGAAAATGTAATATTGAGAGCGGATGCTGTTTTTTGTAATTATTTTCAATTGAGGAAAAAACAGTAGATTATGATAAGTTTAATTCTTTTCATTTAAGTTCACCTACTTTTATTATTAAGAATATCCAAACACTCAAACAAAATTTAAAATGAAATGCAACTTTATGATTCTATAATAAAAATATAATAATAAAAATCATTTAAAATATTCAAGCGAAAAAAAAAAACCTTATTATTAGATTTAATATCTTTTTCGCAATGAATATTAAAAATAATGCCTTTGTTAAACCAAAAGAAGAGGCTTTTATCAAAATACGTTTGCATAAATTGCAATTTGACTGTTTCATATTATCGTTTTTCGGTTTTAGAGTACATTCAGTGACGTTATCCAGTTCTTTTTCATTTTATCCAATTTCGTTTCGTTTTAGTTTTAATTATGACTGCTTTTTACGTTCCCTTTTGGATAAGTATTTCATTCATATTAAAATATATAGCACAGTATAGTTTAAAAAAAGAGAATATTAATATAATTATATTAAATTTCTTTTTCTTAATAAATAGCCTTTTCTTTTTAAGTGCATTAAAGCAAAGCGAAGAGGATTTTATTATCAAAAAACATTAGCATAAATTATCCTTAGTCTGCTTCCTATTTCTGTGTGGCGCCATTTTGATTTTCAACTAATTTAATAGAAATAACCAGGACTTGACAAATGCGGTCGTCAGTGTCGACCAAGTTGTTTATTAAGAGGTTTTTTTTACACAAAAAAGGATCACAAACAGCATTTTTCTCTCACCCAATATTAAGAAATAAACTTAGAAACTATATTTAAATAAATAAAAAAAAGTAAATATATATATATATTTAGTTTGGCAAAAATAAGTCCATCAAATGCACATTTTAAAATAATAAAATCAGCATTATTTAAGTGACTTAATCAAAATCTATAAATAAGGGGGCATCGGTGAAATAGTGAAGCAGGAAAACATTTTTGGCCCATTTTTCTGTCGAAGTCACTTAAATAATGCTGATTTTATTATTTTAAAATGTGCATTTGATGGGCTTATTTTTGCCAAAATAAAAATAATTATTCATAGATATAGATTTTGTAGCACTCAACTATCCAGAAATTTGAAGCATTCGGCAATCAGCATTTTCCGAACATGGCGGTTAATTCAGCCTTTACAGTAATCACCCCCCCCCCCCTCTCCCTTCAAATATATGTAACTTTGATAAGTTGCATTAGAAAACTTAGTTTATATTATCTTTCTAAATTACGTACTATTCTAAAGTATGTGACTAATAATTTTAAACTATGCTTGCTATTGATTATTTTTTTATCAATTAATAATAAAAAAAAAAACTTTTATGCTTTTTTAATATTCTTTACTGGCGACTAGAATTTTTTGCTCGCTACCAGATTTTATCAAATTTCTAAAGCCCTTGAAATAACCATCACTAATTTATCCACATGATATGAAAAAACGAATAACCGTTAGTCATTGTGCTACTGGGAAAGTTTTCTTCAGTTCTATGCGCGATTTTTCAGCCTTTTGTTATACATTATACTATTTTATCTTTACTAATCACTAAGCATATTTTTGGCCATCACAATTTGCTTCTATATCAGCCGTATTAGGCCGCAAACATGGTTTATTCCGTTAGGTGGGCCACAACACACTAAACTTGCATAATAATGTATTTGTATAGCTGTATAAAATGCAATAAATATATAATAATGCAGAATTTTCCAGTTAAAAAATCAGTTGGTTTGCTTTAATAAATCAGAATAAATTTAATAAATTTTACATAACATTTTATTAGTGTTGATGATTAAAAAATATCGGGTCCGCCATAAATTTGTTAAACTTTATTTATTTATTTATTTTTTTAAGGAACTTTAGAGTTCTTTTACATGGACATTCAAAAGAATTCCGTTACATCTCTGTCTATGGGGAAAAATCGTTTGTGGTGTATTTAATCATGTTACACTATTTCAAACATATTGAAATTGATATATATCACTGAGGTGCACTACAAGATGCTTGCTATAGAATACGATGTGCATAACATTCATCGTTCATTTACAGGGACATACAAAATAATTCGGTTATAGTACTGTCTTTTAACAGTAATTGCTGGAAGTGCGTTTTCTGTTTTGATGTGAGTTTTAAAATTTAACTAGTTTTCTGCCTATTACTTGCTATGTATAAATTTTATAGGTTATATACAGGGAAGCACAAAAGATCTCGAGTACATTTCTGTTTATTGACGGAAATATCTGAATGGGAATTTTCAACTTTGTCTATATGCGTCCTAACTGAACTAAAGTTTAGCATACTATGTAAATATATGCAAATCTATAGATCATATACAGGACTTCTCAAAAGAATTCGGATATTTTTTTAACTATAGATGGTAAGTCGTGAAATAAAGTTCAAATGTGTTATGCGTTTTCCAAATTGTTTACTTAGACATACTCTTTTACTTTAGTGAAGTTTTGTAAAAGTATTCTGAATGTGTTGGAAAGTGTTTCATAATTCTAATGCTTGACGTATGGTTTACCGTTCTTGTTAATTTTAAAAGTGACATATTCCTTTCATAATGTTTTTTCATCAACATAGTTTTAGTGTGCCGCGGAAATTTAATCACGAGTTTAAGTGCGGCATGAGGTAAAAAAGGTTGAGAAATACTGCTCTAGATTAATTTTACTGCCCAGGTAACACTTTTTTTGCAACAAAGTACAGCGAATGAGAACTTTAGCTTCACATAAAACGCTCTGTATGGAAAAGCTTTCCTAGCACGACAGAAAATTCAATGAACTAACAAGGGGAGTGCCAAGTTTGGTAATCACAGATTTTGATTATTTTTATATATGTTGTAGGGTAGAAGCCCCTTAGTCTCAGGTTCAATGGATTTTATACAACGCTCCTTAGTTCTCGAGAAATGAGGGGTCTAATATTATAACACAACTTAAATACTTACTTTGTAACAAATTATTTGCAATGGTCGTAGCTCAGTTGATATAGCATTTGCTCGCTGATCCGAGGGCCCGGGTTCGAAGCCCGAATGTGTTATGTTTGTTTTTCTCATTTTTTGTTTTAAATAAATATACTTGTAATTATAATTTAACAGTCTCAATTAAAAAAAATTGTTAACATATTAAATTTTAATTCAGCATTTTTGATTTTTATACCATTATTAAACATTTCTCATCATTGAAATAGATTTAAAAAAATTGGATCCATTATTGACTAGTAAAAATTCAAAAATCGTTAAAAAATCAGCATATTTACTATCGAATTATAACATTCTTCTCCCATCGCAATAGAAAACTAAGATATTTCAGATGCTGGATTATTTGTTAAAAATCCATTGTTTCGCAATATAATTTTACAGTACAACGCATTTGTGACATCACTTTTCTGATTTTCATCGAATCCCGACACTTCAGATTGATCTTCTTGTGAACTACAGCTTTCTTCTTCCACTTTTATACGATTATAAGCTGTTATAGAATGATACGCACTTGTGCGATAAAGATTGAAAACAAGAATCAAGTCTGCACCAAACTCAAAAAAGAAATAACCAAAGTCTGTTGTGGCGTCCTCTAGTTACAATAAAATAAAACATAAATATGTTGTAATTTGATTATTATGCTAATTTATAATGTAATTATGCTTCGTACTTTAAAAACAGAGTAATAATATCATCGCATTGACTTCCCTTGTTAAGGCAATTTATAAATGACGTTTCTTTACAATCACGAATTGACACAATTGTTCAATATCGTTGCATCGATAAAGCATATATGAAATACATTTTAAAAGTGATTTTTAAAAAAAATTAACCGTTTAATGATGTTTTATACAACGATTTAGTTACAGATAAAAAAATAAATAGGTTAACATTCTAATTAATGCACAATGTTATAATTTTTAATTGAGATTATTAAATTATAATTACAAGTATATTTATAAAAAAATGAGAAAAACAAACGTAGCTCGTTCCGGCCTCGAACCCGGGCCCTGGGATTAACAAGCTGACGCCATATCAACTGAGCTACGACCAACACAGTTGTTCCGTTTCAAAGTAAGTATTTCAGTTGTGTTATAATATTAGACCGCTCATTTCTCGAGAACTAAGGAGCGTTGTATAAAATCCATTGAACCTGAGACTAAGGGGCTTCTACCCTACAATATATATAAAAATAATCAAAATCTGTGATTACCAAGCTTGGAACTCTCCTTGTAAGATACTGCCAAAGTAAACAATTCCCGAGTTCATATTCACGTTAAGTGAATGGAAGGTCGGAATGAGGTTTTTCAGTAAACGAAGAGTGAATAGCAAGAAATTAGAAAATCTTCCGGGTCTGACACATCGCTGACATTACATGGAACGTGTCTTCCAAGATCTGAATAGGTAATGAGGAATCTTTTCTTCTCTCAAAGCGGGGGAAGTTTTATCAAGATGCAGGTATGGAAGAGTTCCTTCCTACAAAAGGTACACTGAAAAAAAAAATTTGATTTTACAGTATAATACTGGCACCCCAGCTGCCAGTATTACACCGTAAAATTAACAGTAATACACTACCGCGCATGCGCGACAGCGTATTACTGTTTATTACTGTTAATTTTACGGTGTAATACTGGCAGCTGGGGTGCCAGTATTATACTGTAAAATCAATACATTTTTTTTTCAAGTGTAGAAATCTATCTTTTAATACTTTCCAACATAGCTAAAAAGTATTTATGAATTCGGTTTGTTTGTCTTGCCTGTACGCGCTCTAACACTCATAAATACAGGGCGATTCCAATTTCATGGTACAAACTTTAAGGGTTGATACAGGACACTGTAACAAATAATTTTTGTATAGGAAAGCAGTGTCGGAAATCCATTTATCTAGTCAAAAATACAGGGCGTCTAGATCCAATCCGAAGTAGTACTTTTACTCATTGAATGTATGCTTCAATTAGTGCGGGCAGGGCTGCAACTTGACGCCTGGTGCGAAAAAAAAAATTAAAAAGGGCAAATAAAAATTACTAATTATCTGACTACAGGGTTGAAATTTTTTTAAAATGCTTTATAAAAATATAATAAATTATAACACCTTGTAATAATATATTTCTTTTAAATGCTAAAAGTTGTAAATTAACAACATAAATACAAATTAAAATAACTTTTATTAGGTTGTTTTACATGTTTCGATAACGTGTGTAATTTTTAAAAAAGTACATGAAAATAATAACTTCAAAGCCCGTGCAATTATGGAATATTGTCATTTGTTTTTGAAAATGACTCAGAGTGAGTCGAAACATGTCAAACAACCTAATAAAAGTTATTTTAATTTCTATTTATGTTGTTAATTTACACCTCTTAGCATTTAAAAGAAATATGCTTTATAAAGTTGACTTGTTCTACTAATAGACTCAATTGTCTCACCAATTCTATTACCAATATACTCAATTGTTATTTCAATTGTCTGTTGAAAAGTTGAATAGGCAATTATAAAATACATAAATAAATAAAAAAGAAAATTATATATATATATTTATCCAACTTTTTTAAAATTTCCAAATGCCCCTTAGGCACCAGAATTTTTGAATAAAAAATTTTTGCTTTTATAATGAACATGAAGAAAAGCTCTTTTTTTTTTTTTTTTTCAGTTAAATTTGTTTGCAAATTCTATTTTTATTCAATCATTTTAGCATTCTTTTAAGAAAAATATACTTTGCCCCTAAAAACTTTAAGCGAAAATTACTGCGTCATTTATATAGTGGCGCCGCGCAAAGATCTTAACGATTTAATACATTTCTTTTTAGCTTACGAAAACACAGCTAATATAAAATGGTTTAGCAATACTATAAAGCTAGATAGGAGTTTTTATGAGTGTAAAAGAATAGTTTATAAGTATAGTTCGGAAACAAACGATTTGCATTTGTCATACAAATCAGAAATGAAATTTTGTAAATTTTTTTTATTGATCCTCGGAGCATTAATTATGGTAACGGAAGAAATCGATAAAATGCTTGGCGCCTGTTGTTGGGGCACCGCCTTCACCACCCTTGTTGTGGGCCTGAGTGCGGGTAATGTCGAGGGATCAATTAACCGCACTGATTTAGGAAGACCTGTACAATATTTTAAAGACAACACTACATGATAAAACCCTACATATAATACTCTTGATACCTTTTAGCATTCAATCTCGTTTAATCTTTGGTCGACGAAATTGCACCAAATGAAACCTTTTACTTTAGATAAAGCGCTTTTCTTTACTTTATATAAAATCCCTGTTGGCGCTATGAAAAATTCAACAAACTAAATTACTGTAAAAGCCAGGGAAAGTAAACAATTCCCGAAGACAAATTAACGGAAGAACGGATGGGAATTTCAGTAAACGAGGAGTGAATATAGCAACAAATTAGGAAAAGCCTCTGTCCGGGTCTGACACACCGCCGCTGACATTACACGGACGTGTCTTCCAAGATCTGAATATATAATGAGGATTCGCTTTTCCCCCAAAGCGGACAAAGCTTTATCAAGACGTATGGGCTAGAGAGAGAATTGATATAGGATGATGATTGTATAGGATTGATAGGATATTTATGACTCTAACATATTTCTGCCATTAAGTTTTGCTGAATATTTATTAGAAATGAATGTTTGGTTGATAGGTTTTGAAGTAGTTTTGCATCGGGTCGAGTTACCCGCACCCGACCCGACCAGCGATTGGGTTCGGGTTGACTTCTCCTTTTTTGTTGCTGTTCGAGTTAGGTTTTGAGTCTTGCGGGTCGGGTTTGGGCTAACCCGTTTTTTCAAAAGAATGTTTAAAATATTTTTGCAGGTTAAAAAATATATATATATATATATATATACAATAAGACCTCCATAATGGACACTCCCGAAAAGCCGACACCTCTATTTAGCGAACACTTTTTCAATTCCTGACACTTATATATTTGTACGCTTATACCTTGGAATAGTGGGCGTGGGCACCTCCAAATCTACGCAAACGTAGCATGTGTATGTAATACTAACACAAAAAAACACACGTATCGTATTTGTGAATCATAAACAAAATGCTGGTAACGTTTTTCACATTCTGAGAAAATAAAAAATTGTTTTTGACTGCACTATAAAGAAAGAATAATCTATGATTACATTTCTTATATACATTTTATTTTTTCTGATGCAGTAAATTGAGTATATACTTATCCATATTCAAATACGTATTCTGTTCAAACTTTTTGTGAAAATCCCAACAATCTGACATGCAAAAAACCTAAATATGACCGGGAAGAATTATTATTGGGTGAACCCGACACGCAGAAAGAAAATTAGTCATCCCGCCCGGAAAAAAAAAAAAAAAATAGAAATAATCCGACCCGATGTAAGACACTATTCAACTATCTCGAGGTGTCCGCTACTCAGAGGTTTTACTATATTTGAATATCAAAGAATATATGTTTGTCTATTTTTCTGTGTAAAATATAAAATTGGAATTACAGAGATAATTGCACATTACTTTTCATGATAGCATTAAAACATGATTTATTGTTCTTTCATTGCGGGGTAGGGTCGGGTAGCGGGGTTGAAGTATTGCGGATTCGGGTCGGGTTGCGGGTTGAACTATTGCGGATTCGGGTCGGGTTGAAATATGTCGGGATCGGGTTGCGGGTCGCGAAATTTTTTTTCTCGGGTTCGGGTCGGGTCGCGGGTTGTGATTTCAATTGGAATTTGCGTATTCGGGTCGGGTATAACCCGATCCGTGTAGAACTCTAGCTTGAAGCCATTTTTTTAACACTTTCCAACATAGTTGAAAAGTATTTATGAATTTAGTTTGTTGTCCGTCTGTCCGTACTCTATCAATATACCCGGATTGCCTTGTAATTTTTGTGTTATTGACGTTTAGTATAGCACTATCGCTATTGAAAATGAAGTGTGTAGCATTTATAGTACGTTTACAGGGACTGTCAAAAGTATTCCGTCACACTACGGTCAATGGGAACAAATTCTTTCAAGTGCATTTTAATGATGTTACACCATTTCAAACATAATGCAAGTGATATGCATTTCTGAGGTGCACTGAGGCATGCTTTCTGTAGGGAATCTACAGGGTCAACAAAAGAATTCCGTTACATAATGGTCTACGTGAAAAAATAGTTTGCAGTGTATTTTAATGATGTTACACTATTTCAAACATATTGTAATTTATATGCATTACTGAGGTACACTATAAATTGCTTATTGAAAAGTATGGTGTGCATTGCGTTTATTGTTCATTTACAGGGACGCTCAAAATAATTCTGTTACAGTACTGTCTCTGAGCGTGTAATTGCTGGAAATGCCTTTTTAACTTTGGTTTGAATTTTTAAGTTTAACTAAATTTTTGCATGGTAAGTGGTGTGTATAAATTCTATAGATCATATACATTACTGCGCAAAACAATTCGAGTACTTTCCCCTTATTACTGAAAATTGCTGAAGGTGAATTTTTAACAACTCTGGGATGCGTTTCTTAACTGAACTAATTTTTTGCATATTATGTACACAATTCTATGGATCATATACAGGGCTTCACAAAAAAAAAATTCAGATATTTTCCGAACTATAGATGGTTATTTCTGAAATTCGTTTTTCAAATGTGTTATGTGTTTTCCTAACATAATCTTTCACCTTATTAAACGGTGAAGGCTTATTAACCCTTTCCGGCGCGGAGTAAGTAATTTTGTAAACTGATGAAATATTGGACTGACACCAGAATTTAAAAACGAATTTATTTGAAAATAAAAACTTGCTTATTTTCCGATACTTAGTAAAAGAAAAATTTTAATTAAATATTCTTGGTGCCGTTCGTCAGTTTTGGAATTAAAATTAGGTGTCCTTTTTTGTGACCACCGCCCGTTAAAGGGTTAAAGTATTCTGGTTGTGTTAGAAAGTGTTTCATAATCTATGCTTGACGCATGATTTTTCTTTCTTGTTTAGTGTAGCATGATATTCTTCTCATTACACTCAACTTCAGATAATCTCTCATAAAAATTTTATGTAATTATTATATTTTAAACTTTTTGTGTGAGTGTGTGGGGGAGGAAGAAGGGGGGAGTGAGGGTGAAGGGGTCTTTTCATCTTATAAATTTGCGAGCTCCGGAGATATTATTGTACACTGTAAAAAAAATTATTGATGCGCGTTAGTGTATTACTGCTTATTCTACTGTTTATTTCTGTTAATTTTACGGTATAATACTGGCAGCTGGGGTGCCAGTATATACTGTAAAATCAACAATTTTTTTTTTTTTTTTACAGTGTAACATTTAAAGTATACTTTTGGGTACAAATATAGGACTTTTCTTTTATGTTTATGTAAAGTATTTTCCAGTATTTTATTCTTCGTCACAAATGTTTTTAATTGATGTGAAGTTTTTTTACAATCTAATTGCATTTGTGAAGCGTGGGTTTACCTCAGCTATCCTATGCAAAAAAAAAAAAACATTTAAAAATATTAAAATGCGAGAGAGAAATCGCGCTAGAACCTTCCCATAGAATTAACATTAGTTTGAGCGTTTTTTCGCATGACTGACGTAAACTCTTAAGGCGACGATTATTATTTGTTTTTATTGCTGGCAAAGTAAAAACCATTAATACTCTGGGTATGCGCGACTTCTCCCGGGTTAATGAAAATTTTGGTATGACCTGCTACAGCCATGATACATTTTAAGTATTTTTCTTAGAAAATTATCTTTCGAAAAATAAACAAATAAAAATAAATTGATATCTCATAAATAATAATAACAATAACATGTTGGCCTTTGAAAAATGAACGATTTAAATAAGTGAAATCCTACATGATAAAAATCCTATATATTAAATACTCTTGACACTTTTTAGGTAATTATATAAATACTCGACGCCTGTAGTCGTCGTCTGGTCTGTTATATGGGGACGGACGGACGGACAGTCCGTCCCCATATAACAGCGCAAAAACTACCCAACCGAATGGTTTGAAATTTAATATATATAATCGTTGCAGAATTTTGTCGAGTCATTTCAAATTTTAGGAAAATCGAATCAAAACATAAAAAGATATTAATAAAAGTTTTCTTTATTCTATTAAATCCTATCGTACGTAATCTATAGTAAAAGCGCAAGTCATGTGACTGAGGAAAACAAATACGGGCAAACTACTTCTTTTTTCATATGCCAGGCTGCCATTTTTATTCAAATTTATTTTTTCGAATAAAATTGCATAAAATAGTTACATTTTTAGAAAGATCGTTCAAAAAAATGATTTGCTTGAGAGATGAATTACATTAAAAAGTGTATAGATTCTAAGATAACTTCAGTGAAAATTAGATTAACAGCCGAATATCTCAATCCATTAAAGTAAATAAACAAAAGATTCATTGATCGTGAGTCATAGAAATATTAAACCATGGAGGTAATCATTCGCAAAGCAAGATCTCCAGGGTGAATTTAACAGTTCTGTCAGGTGTCGAAAAAAAAATTCGCATTTGTAAACGTGGCATACGTAATAAGAAGAAGAAGAAGAAGAAAAAAAAAAAGGCATGTTCATATCGCTCATAGCAGACGATATAATTCATTTCACAGAAATAATAAGGTGATTTTTTTTTTTTTTTTTTACATTGTGAAACTAGTTATAAAACGAACGCACCTCATATGTCACGTTTAACGTACAATTTTCAACTTTTTAATATTAAAACTCGTTCAATGTTTGGTCGATGAAATGCAAGAGATGAAACCTTTTACTTCACATAAAAAGCTTTTCTTTACTATGTGTAAAAAACCTTTCTTATAGAATTATGAAAAATTCAGTGAACTAAAATACCGCAAAAGCTAAGAAAAGTAAACAATTTCCCAGCTCAGATTAGTGGTAAGTTAATGGAAGGGCGGACGGGATTTTTGGTAAAAGAGGAGCGAATAGCAACGAATTAGGAAAAGCTCCGGGTCTGGCACACCGCTGACATTACACGAAACGTGTCTTCCAGGATCTGAATATATAATGAGGAATCTCTCTTTCGAAAGCGTATAAAGTTTTATGAAGAAAAAATCGTAAGCGATTAAAGGAAAGAGATTTATGAAATGCATTTAATGAAAAAATATATATAAAGTGCACTGCCAAAAAAAAAAAAAAAAAAAAACTGATTATTTTACAGTATAATACTGGCATCCCAGCTGCTAGTATTATACCGTAAAATTAACAGTAATAAACAGTTAAATAAATAGTAATACGCTGCCGCGCATGCGCGGCAGCGTCTTCTCTAATTTTTTCCTCTAATTTTTAACGACTAATTTTTAACTAATTTCTCTAATTTTTACGTCTAATTTTGAACTAATTTAATAGCGTACCTCTAATTTTTAAGTGTAATCTTCGGTTTATTAACTGACGGACATTTTCCCATTATATAAGGTAAATATTTTAGTACGAAAAAAAAAGTGGTTTTGTCCCTGTTTTTATTTTATTGTGATTCCTAGTAAACCATGCAAAAAGAAGGTTTCTCGGGCTCTTTTTCGTAATCGAATCATCATGGCTTGTAAAAAGTCCGCAAGTCTGAAATGGATGAATCGGATTTGCAGTCTTAAACAGGGCTGCGGACAGTATTAGGACTTTTAAACAAAAAGCGCCAAAATGATTTCCTATTTTCTATACTCTTGTATTGCAGACAAGTGTTGTAAAAAAAAAAAAAAAAAAAAAAAAAAAAAAAAAAGTGGTGTAGTGTTCACTTTAGATAGAAAAAAGGCAGGGTGCTAGATCTAAAAATAGGGCAGTAGTAATGAAGCAGATAAAGGGCACCATTTCAGCAGAAAACTGCATTATTTTATGAGAAATATATTATTATGTTTAGTTATGATATAAAAAAAAAAGTATGTATTTTTTTTTGGCACGATAAATAAAATAACATTAATTTCGAATGATTTTATGAGTTGTAATTTACTTGTTTTTGTATATAACATGAAACATGATTTAATAATCTTTGTTTTTCCTAAGATAATGATTAAATTCTTTAATTTTTGAAAGCTTTCGGTCACACTTATTTAGAAATGCTGTGGTACACAGAAGATTTTTACAAGATATCTTTCGGTACAATGAGTGGTACATTTCACTATTTAAAAAAAAGAAAAAAAAAAGAGGGGCAGGGTGCATTCTGCTCATTTTAAAAAGGACAAGGCATGTAAAAAATAACCAAAAGGGAACACTATATGTATGTGTTTCAAATGTACATTTACTTTCCCCCAAAACCATAGGATATGGAATAAAAAGGTGTTTAATTTTCAGATTTTTGTAATGTATTATTCAGCAGATAAGGAAATATAAATTGTATGATCATAAGATAAGAAAACATGCTAGAAAACTCTTCTTAATTTGAATATATATGCAAAGGCGTAAAGTTATATTCTAAATTAAAATGTTGAAAGTAAAAGCGTTGAATTTTAAAAGCTTTGTAACTGAAAACTGCATTTTTCATTTCCCTTGTTATTGCAAACGCCCCCCCCCCCCCCTCAATTGCACTTACACTAAAAAAAAATTACTATATAATACTGGCACGCCAGCTGCTAGTGTTGTACCGTAAAATGATCAACAGTAATAAGCAGTAAAATAAGCAGTAATACGCTACTGCGCATGCACAGCAGTGTATTACTGCTTATTTTACTGTTTATTACTGTTAATTTTAAGGTATAATACTGGCAGCTGGGGTGCAAGTATTATACTGTAAAATCAACCATTTTTTTTACAGTGTACAATAGTATCTCCAGAACTCGCAAATTTATATGAAAAGACCCCTACACCCCCACTCTCCCCCTTCTCCCCCCTCCCCACACACACACACAAAAAAAAGTTTAAAATACACCAAATTTTGACCAGCTGGAATGCGAGTATTATACCGTAAAATCAACATTTTTTTTTTTTTTTTTGTTCAATGTAGTGGTAAATGATGGGAAAAACAAAATTTTCAGTCATTAACCGGAGATATACGTCTTAAGCGGTGAAACGCATTGACGAGAGTCCACTGAGTGCATATATTTAAAATTTTCGATTTTCAAAAAAAAATAATTTTTACCGTGATATTAAATTGGATATGACATGGCAAACTTAAGCTTTCGAACGAAACGTCATTATTTATAATCTGTTCAGACATAACTGAAATATCTTGAAAACTTGTTCGGTTAAAACGCGAAAATGTCAGAGAGCACCGGTGTTTAGATATGAAAGTTTCCTTTTTGAAAATAAACATCGAAAAAATATTTCAGAATTCGGATGAAAAGTTGATTTATAGACTAATGACTTAGCGGTTGCAATATTTGTGTAGAAAATATTTTTCTTTTTTTGCCAAAGTTAAAGTTTTGCCCTACTTTGTACAAACTATGTAGAAATGCGGGTTTTGCTTTTTACGACTGTAACGAGACCCGTTTGGAAATGCTTTTGATCTCGAATATGAAAATTTAAAATTGTTTGCTGGTACACTTTAAATTAAGCCCAATTTATTTTCGGGTTTGAAAACATGTTTCGCCCCTTCTGAAAAACTTTATTTCGTTGTATCACTATACGATTAGGTATGTGATAAGTATTGTCGCTTCTCGTTAATTTCGTAAAAGTATTTGAAAATCAGGAAAATTTGTCTATATGTGAAAATATTTGTTTTTGCACGAGACTGAATCACCGACAAACAGGTGATATTTAAGTCAATAATCGTACCCGATAAAGAAAAGTAAAATTTTTATATATTTTTTAAAAGATTTATATAAGAGTTTTTGGTATTTAACCCCTTCGCGACGAGCGTCCTTTACAGAATTTGTAATCTTTTGCCACCGGTTTTTCAAAACATAAATTTTCGCCTAAGTGAATCTCAGAAATGCTGTCATTAAATAACGCAAAGTTTACAATAAAAAGTTACTGGTGGGAATAATCGAGGATTCTGAGCACCTTATGCGTCACGTATACGTGTCGCTCGTCCCCAAGGGGTTAACACAAATTAAGGTGGTCCGATGTCTTCTTTTTCTGTGGATAGCGCTTATATGGAAGGCAATTTACCCATTTTTGAAAAAAATATGATACATTAGCATAAGCTGACCAGGTGACCAGCTTAATCCAATTATATATCCCGTCAGATATAAATATGTCTTACTAATTGAACTTTAACATTCTTCAGAAAATGAGGAAATATTCATTGGCAACTATATGAAGTTGTGGGACTAAATTTTGAGTTCAGATTTATGAAACTGTGAACCGGTACTTTATGAATATTGTGAAATTTTTATGTTTTTCTCTTGTTTTTGAAGTATTTAGCTAGCTGGATATGTGTGTTATAAGAGGAAGCGGCATACATTGAAAAATACTGCGTGTGTATCGTTAGTAATGGAAATCTGATAAAGGTAGTCAGGGAAATCATTGCAATTTCTGTAGCCATCCTGTAGATTAGAGGTCTACATGGGCCGAAATTTCCTGGCCCGGACCCGGCCCGACCCATACAAAACAAAATTCGGCCCGGCACGGCCCGATACAAAAATTAAGTCTGGCCCGGCCCGAACGAAAAAATATTGGCCCGGCCCGGTATAAAAGCTAAAAGTTCGGCCCGAGCCTAGCCCGGAAAAAAGTTAAAATCTCGGCCCGAGCCCGGCCTGGCCGGAGTGAATTTCTAGAAAACATTCATTTTTACGTCGATTTGGTTAAAAATTTGCTTCGTAGGAGGAGATCTAACCAAAAATTCCTATCTTAGCCTTTTTTTTTTCATGTTTATAATCTTCATTTTTCTAGAGGTGCCGCAACCTGGAATATTTATTTTTTTAATAAATCTCTATTTGTTGTATGTATGTGTTTAAGTTATCATTAATATTGTTAATCCATATTCCATGTATTGAAGTGTTAAAAATCAGAAAAATGCTATACAGTAAAATCTTCTAAGATGGAATTGCATAGCGGAAAAAAAAGAGATAGATAATTTGCCTTCTTAGCAGGTGTAAATGTATTATATATTTTTTTCTTACGTATTAGTATATTCATTTTTCATGGATCAACACATTTTTTAGTTTAAGACAGGATTCCGTCATAAGCAGGTTTGTTTTCACACGTTTTACTATATTTTAATTTAGCCATATTTTAATAAGTGTATGAATCTACTATTCTTTAAAAAGAATAAATTTTAATGTTTAATTGTAGAATAATGGCGACTTAAAAATGTGTGCATGTTTTGCAAAGATTTTTGTGCCAGGTCTTATTTTACTGACCTTCGAACGGACCAGGCCACGCCGAGACATTGATTTTCATACGGGTCAAAACTAGGACTGAAAATTTTGGGGCGTGAAGACTAGGAAGAATGAAACCAGTCCCGGCTCTGAACGGAAAAAATAATTTAAGGCACGGCCTTATCCTCCAGGAAAAAAGTAAGGCCCGGCCCGTAAAGAGTAATCACTAGGCCCGGCCCGTGCAGATCTCTACTGTAGATGAAATCGAATTGAAAATCATCGCCAGTTAATTAAGAAAGGAAATAAATACAGGGTGCGTCAGAAAAATGTGTACACGCTTTGAATGATTATAACTCCAGTTTTTATTCAATTAATATTTAAATTGCAAAATAATGTACATAAAATGTATAGCTTTTCCTCCTACCGCAGGTGTTCAAAATGATGACCATTCTGGTCAATACACTGCTTACAACGGTGGGCTATTGATTCACAAACTTAAACAAACATTTCATTGGGTGTTGTGGCGCATTATTGATCAATTGCGGTTTCAGAACGTTGCCTATGAACATCCATTCGGTTCAAACTTATCTTTTATCCGATGTATTGTTAAGTCGCATAGGTGGATCTGCTTGAAAATCCCTGCGATAGTGTTTAATCCCTTGTGAAGATTTCAAATTCCATGGATGACAATAGCTTAGGGTTGCCAGATATACGTTTTCCCCGTAGATTGTACGATTTTTTGGCTGTTTTTTTAGGCCTATCGTACGTTGTACGTTTAAATTTGTCCCGTACGACGATTTCTTCCGATTTTTTACTATATCAAACTTTTAATAATTTCAAGATTTTTTTTTTTTTTTCATTTTCAGTTTGTTAATTTTTTTTTTTTTTTTACCTTTTTGTGTCCAAAAAAAAAAATTACACGCATGCGCATCAAATGTGAAAACGGTTGGTTTCCAATCAGAATGACAAAACTCTTCGGAGAGTTCTGTCGTATTAATAGATAAAGAATTAATTTTAATTTTATAGTCAATTTTTTTATGTAGCTTAATTGTGCCAATAATGGACACGAAGTCAGTAATTGTCAATTTAAAAAAGTTTGACAGTTTAATGATCATATGAACTAAGATTACTGACTTTTATTTTATTCTCTCATCATCTGAATTTGAAGTATCTACATTATAAAATTTTTAATTTAATATATCCGTTTCTTAAATTTTAATATTTTGTTTGATTTATTATCCCTGTTTATCTTTAAATACAAACTTTTATTTTGTTGGGTCTCTCTTTCTAAAACTTTCATGAAATTTAAGATGTTTTGATTTATTTTTATTCCTACAATTAAATTAGTTTTTTTTTAAATGCATAATTGGATATATGACTGCAAATTTAGTTCAAGAATGTTGATAAAATAATGTAATACAAATACAGTTGGAAAATAATGATTAAATCTATTAATTAATGATCTCTTTTTAAACACAATTACTCACTGAAAACTTTTCTGAACGATTCAACACTGTTTATTATGGTATGAAAAATGACAGTAGTACGATAAAACAAAAACTAACTAGTGTCAATGAAAATCTACCTTTTACATACCCATCATACTTAGTATAGGGTAAGTCTTGTAATCGTTTTGAAAATAGAAAAACATTTTTTGACGGATTTACACATTTTAGATACTGGAGATTCCGGAAAACATATTTATAGAAAAAAAAAAAAAATGCCGTCCGCCTGTCTGTGTGTGTGTCTGTAAACGCTCTATCTCCCGAAAAAATTGAGATAGAGACTTGAAATTGGGTACGTATTTAGTATGTAATAATGGGAAGAAGCTTATTGAATTTCAGTTACCTCGATTATCCGGAACTATTTTTTTTTTTCGGACTCTCGAAATATCCGTTCTGATAAAAGGTATGTAAAACTTTTCGAAATTGTTTATTTTAAGGAGTGAATATAAAAGACAATAAAAAAACATAAATTTTGCATAAAGCATGAAATCGATCGTATAATGAGTTGCCGAGATATTTGTAATTCTATTTCCTACACTCTTAGATTTTTCGTGAGCCTGTATTTCATTCAAATTTCAATTCAAAGCTATATTTTAATTGGAAATGAGACGCTTAATCTGAAGGCAGAAAACCGTTAGTTAATAGGATTATCACTTTTGAAGTTATAAGGATGTTTCTTTTACGCAATTCAGTCATAGAGCTTTTAAAGTTTATGACATCATCAAGTCAGGATCGAGGCTAACGAAAAAGACAGGCTACCGTGGTGCATTCCACTTATCTTTTTTTACAGACCGCTAGAGTAACGTGATGCTCTTTTCGTACACCTGCATTGGTGGATTCGAGCATCACATGACTCCCGCGGTCTGTAAAAAAAGATACGCGTAAAGCACCGCGGTAGCCTTTCTTTTTCGTTAGCGTCGGCCAGGATTATGGTATAGATCCATATATATATATATATATATATGCATTTTTTAATATACAAAAAAGCCATTTTTAATTCTTTTGTTAAATGTTATCTCTTCTCTTTTCTTTTTATTCTAAAATCAAGTCTCATTTATTAACAGATTAATGCTTTATTCGAATTGCAGTGCATTTTATAAATAGTTTACACATGTTTTATTTTCATATTTTATGTTATGCATATCCATGATGGGTAAGTATTACGGTGGCCCCCAACGACTAGTTTTTTCCTGAGATATATCCAGACCTGCCAAGTCTCCGGCTTTTTGGATACCAGTAATTTAGTACAGAAAATTTTGTTTAGTTTAATCGGAGCATTTTGCGATTTAAAAGAACAACATTTTCTCTAAAAAATTACTGGTGTGCAAAAAGCCGGAGACTTGGCAAATCTATATATCTGTCAACCCTACAATACCCCCTCCCTCCTCCTCCTCCCCCCTCTTCTTGCCGGTGCCTATAGGTGCTCATCTCAGTGTCAAATATTTAAATACTGAAAAAAAATCATACAATAATGCACAAGTTCGTAATAAAACGTTCGTATTTCACAAAAACGAGACAGAGAAATCCTCCAGTACATAATACGATTTTTTTTCATCTACAACTGTTCTACTAATGACCGCTCGGCGATCATAATGAAACCCACCGGAAGTCACGATCGTTCGCAGCTCCAGTTTTCAATTCATCTGCAACACGCACCAGCAAGTACATTAACCGGTGGCAACGTGAGCCGGATCCTTGAATCGTTCATATTTCTATGAGACGAGAGGAGAGAGAAAAAAAAAGAATTACAATAAAATACAGGGTGAGTCATATTAATTTGAGCGCTATCGTTAATTGCTTGCTTGCAAGAAGCAATACGTTCTTCGAAAACTCGGATTGCGGTAGCGGGTTTCAGAAGTGTCATTAAAGTTTCAAGGTGAAAGCAGTGTCATTTTTTTTTGTTGTTTTTGTTTTAAAAGGGAAACAGGTACGTAAAGGCCCATTTAAACAGCTAAAGTGCGATGCGGTAGGTAAATTTTTAATTAAAGAAGTTAAAAAAGAATGTGGAGTCGTATAATTATTTTATTTCTTTTGTTCACCTTGCACGCTTTCATGGAACATTCTTTTTAAAGTGAAGTTAACAATCCTTTAAAGATATTTTTTGTCCATTAATTTTGTCTGCAGCAGAGGAATGAGTCAACAATTATATTGTCCTTATGTTTATTTGCTGTATAATCGTCTATTTATTTCTAATATAAATAATGATTTATACACGTTCATATAACGGCCCATATAGTATAAGTCTCGTGCAAAATTTCTTTTTATAAGGCAATGGGGGCTCCTCCCCCCTAAGAGCAACCCCTATCCAGCATACCTTAATTTGCTATGTTTTAAAAAGATTAACACTCTTACGGAAGACTATATCACATTATTTCGACCAGTGGCGAACTTCTATGATCCGGTTGCTATTTTTTCCCTTTAACTAGGGGAATTTTTCGGTTCCAAAGGCCACATCCACCGCTATTGGGACAACTGGTCCTGGTGGCTGTTTTCCTGATTAAGTAAGATCTATCGCACATTTGAAAATCAGCTTGCATAAAATGGTTAGTTAAAAATGTCGCTGCCTCCCGGATTTTATAATAAAGTTATTTTCCTAGTTGAATGCTTTTTGCACATAACATAATTTCGAACATACTCGTAATGTTAAATTATGTATTAATCGTTGCAAAACGAACTGCAATGCCTGTAATGATTTAAGCATATTTCAAAAACTACTTGGCGGAATGAAATGATATTTTTGATTTGCATATTTTCAGCTGCTAGAAATCGATTTCTGTTAAAGTTCATAAGCTTCAATTAATTTTTTTTCATAAATTTATTAAAAAAATATATATATTTTAAAATTTTTGAAAAAAGAATGAATTGTATGTAACCTATGAATTCTTTAACAGATCTATTTCTAGAAGCTTCAAATATGCGAATTCAAAATTACAGTTCATTCCGCTAACTAGTTTTGGAATTACGTTTAAAAAACTACTCGCACAGTAATCTGCTTTGCAATAATTAACAAGAACGAAAAATCATGCGTTAAGCATAGATTATGTAACACTTTCCAACCCTTCCAAAATAATTTTACAAATCATTACCGTTAATAAGCTGAAAGACAAACATCTAAGTAAACAATCTGGAAAACGCATAACATATTTAAAAACTTAATTTCCGGAATTTCCAACATATATTTCCAACATATTATATACAATATTCGGAAAAATATCCGAATACTTTTATTCAGCCCTGTATAGGATCTATAGATTTATATATATACTACATAGGATGCTAAATTTTAGTTTAGTTAGGAAACGCGTAGCACAGTTTAAAATTCTCCTTCTGGAGTTTCTGTCCATAAACGGAAATGTGTTCGCGAACTTTTATGCTGCCCTGTATATGAAACACAGAATTTATACACACCAAGTAATAGACAAAAAGTGAGTTAAATTTAAAATCGCGTTCAGTAACTTAAAACGCACTTCCAGGAATTATTGTTAACAGACAGTAGAGAATTCTTTTGTGTGTCCCTGTAAATGAACGATGACTGCTATAGTCACACTATTCTGTAGTAAGCCTCTTATAATGCACCTTAGTGATATATATAAATTTCAATGTGTTTAAAATAGTGAAACATTATTTACATAAACCGCAGACTATTTTTCTCCATAGACGTAATGTAACGGAATTCTTTTGACTGTCCCTGTAAAGTGACTATAAGTGCTATACACACCCTATTCCATATTAAGTTTCTTGTAATGCACCTTAGTGATATATATCAATTACAATGTGTTTCAAATTGTGTAACATCATTAAAATAAACCGCAAATGATTTTTCCCCATTGACCGTAATGTAACGGAATTCTTTTGAGTGTCCGTGTAAAAAAACTATAAGTGCTACACACTTCCGTTGAAATAGGGAACATGCTATAGATAACGACAATAACATATAAAAATTGCAGAGCAATTCGAGCATATTTACGGGAGTTAGAGCACGGACAGACGGCAGATGGCCATACGGCCAGACAAACCGAAGTCATAAACACTTTTCAACTAGGTTGGAAAGTGCTAAAAAGGAATTTAACATTACGAGTTCCAAATTTTAAACTTCTCTTTTTCTTAAACTATTTGACCGAATGACTTTCCTGTTTGGTATCCTGAGATAAAAGTGAGTAAAAAAGCCAAATATTTAAAAATTAAAATTATTTATTGAAAATTTCAGAGTTCGTTACAATTTCGTTATGCAGACGGCCCCCTAAGCATTATTTTGTTTATCATAAATTGACAGAATTCGTAATTTCCAGTCTATTTCCTTGTTTTCTAAGACAATTTAGTGTTTAAAATGTATGGGGTATTGTCTCTCTGTTTCTCTTTTTAGCGAGGGAAGGGGGGGGGGGGGCAGCTATACTTTTTTAACGCTTTCCGACCGACCTAGTTGAAAAGTGTTTATGAATTCGGTTTGCCTAGGCTCCTCCCCCGTCAATCTGTTCATGCTCTAACTCGCGTAAATATACTCGGATTGCCATGTAATTGAGTTTTACCGTGGCATGTTTGGTATTGAAAATGAAGTGGGCAGCATTTTTAGATTTATAGTTCGTTTACAGTTGTACTCTAAAGAATTCCGTTATATTATGCTCTATGAAAAAATCGTTTGCAGTGTGTTTTAATGATGTTACACCATTTCAAACATAATGAAATTGATATACTTCACTGACAAGGAAGGTCTCCATAAGCTCATGCTCAGAAAATTTTGAAAAAATTACAAAATATTCTTCTCATGAGGATATACACGTTTATAATAAAAAATGCTGCGGAACCTCGATATAACGTCCGTAAAAATAATATTAAAATTTCGCGATTTGGCGATTTACCGTTAGGTTGGTGACACAATGAAATTTAAAAAAAAAAAAAAAAATACGCATTTACGATAAATACTCTTTTAGGAAAACGCTTTCTACTCTTTATACTGAACTAGTTTAAGTTTGTTTTACTTAAATAAATTCACTTTTATAACTACGGTTTTGCCATATACATTTATATGTACATTTAAAGAAATTTAACGATCGTATTCTACAGTTTAGAACAAAATTTAGATTTATTAAAAATGTTTCAAACTAAAAATTAATTGTCCGATTCTGAGCACTATCAATTTGATCTCGATATTGTTAGAACGGGAGACAAGAGAAAAGTATTGTTGCCGTGGGAACAATGACTTATTCAAAATCGAAATGTATAATGAGAATGTTTTTAATCGGGCAGTTACTGTTAAAATACACTTAAAACTTATCCAGCTGTCGAAACAATGTAAAATTAAACAACTTCAGCAGTACTTAACTTGTTATATATTATGTAAGTTTATAGAAACAATAATAAACTATTTAATCGTTGAAGTTTAAATTCAGAAAGTACTACGCATTTAAACACTCCTTTTACCAGGAACTTTCAAATACATTAAAATCGCTTTCATTTAGCGACGAAAAAGTGTTACTCGCCAAATCGCTTTTTTGCGCCAAATACTCGAAATATTTTATTTTTTTTACAGATTTTCTACTGGGATTCCGAAGTTAAATTTGATTGATCCTTTTATAACGTACATGAGTAGTTCCATTAGCATTTTTTTTTTCAAAAAATTCTGAGTATGCGCTTTAAGGAGACCTTCCTTGTGAAAGCTGCACTTACAAAATGCTTACAATTTGGTTTGAGTTGCATTTATCGTTCATTTACAGGGGCAAACGAAGGAAATCGGTTATAGCACTGTTTGAGAAATACTTGCTGGAAGTTACATAAATTTTAGGCATAAATCCTATCATCTCGCCTCGAATTTCAAGCCTTGTTTCATTCTAATGTTAGAAATAATCCTTATTTGCTGATTTATCAAGTAGCTGCTTTCTATTTTTGACCGATATATATATATATTCTTTATACTTTTAATCTTCTCTCCTGATTCTTCACCATATTGAAATGTACGAAATAATCTCATTCGCAGTTATTGTCGACATCGACGTGCCATTAACTATTCTGATCCCATTCGTAACATGAACACGATCTTCGGCGGTCATTCATTTATCAGAGTGTGTGCCGCCATCCATTGTCTAATGGTTGTAACTGTCATTAGCTTCCGTTCCCATTTATGCATATTTATATAGACTTGCGAACCACATTCATTACTTTTATGGGCTCGTTAATGAGACAAAATGACTTCTATCATTCGTGTCATGCCGCTCGAAATAGGTTAGATTCGATTTTAGCTCATTAAGTGCCTCGTTACAAGCTCTCTTCTGGACCAGCAGAAGTGCTTCCGATGGAAATGGGTGTTTATTCCGAGTTAGAGAGTACTGAATTGGGTCGGGTAACCCGATTTCACTCTTATCCGACCTAGAGGTCTGCACGGGCCGAAATTTCCAGGCCCGGGCCCGGCCCGACCCATACAAAAAAAAATTTGGCCCGGCCCGGCCCGATACAAAAATTAAAAGTTCGGCCCGAGCCCGGCCCGGCCCGAACAAAAAAAATATTGGCCCGGCCCGGCCCGATTTAAAAGTTAAAAGTTCGGCCCGAACCCGGCCCGGCCCGGAAAAAAGTTAAAATCTCGGCCCGAGCCCGGCCCGAGTAAATTTCTACAAAACAAAATATTTACGTCGATTTGGTTAAAAATTTGCCTCGTAGGAGGAGATCTAACCAAAAATTTCTATCTTAGCCTTTTTTTTTTTTAATGTTTATAATCTTCATTTTTATAGAGGTGCCGCAAGCTGGAATGTTTATTTTTTTAATAAATCTCTATTTGTTGTATGTATGTATGTGTTTAAGTTATCAATATTGTTAATCCATATTCCATTTATTGAAGTGTTAAAAATCAGAAAAATGCTATACAGTAAAATCTTCTAAGATGGAATTGCATAGGGAAGAAAAAAATGAGTTATAGATAATTTGCCTTCTTATCAGGTGTAAATGTATTATATATTCTTTTCTTACGCATTAGTATATTCATTTTTAATGGATCAACACATTTTTCAATTTAAGACAGGATTCCGTCATAAGCAGGTTCTTTTTCACATGTTTTACTATATTTTAATTTAGCCATATTTTAATAAGTGTATAAATCTACTATTCTTTAAAAAGAATAAATTTTAATGCTTAATTATAAAATAATGGCGATTTAAAAATGTATGCATGTTTTGCAAAGATTTTTATGCCAGATCTTATTTTACTGACCTTCGAACGGACCAGGCACGCAGAGACAATGATTTTTATATGGGTCAAAACCAGGACTAAAAATTTTGAGGCGTGAAAACTAGGAAAAATGAAACCAGTCCCGGCTCTGTACGAAAAAAATAATTTAAGGCACGGCCTTATCCTTCAGGAAAAAAGTAAGGCCCGGCCCGTAAAGAGTAATCACTCGGCCCGAGCCTTCAGAAAAAAATATGGCCCGGGCCCGGCCCGGCCCGAGTGCCGTGAAGAAAAATAGGCCCGAGCCCGGCCCGCGGGCCGGGCTGAGTACGGGCTTCGGGCCTTGGCCCGGCCCGTGCAGATCTCTAATCCGACCTGTGGTTCGGGTCGAATCGGGTTGACGCTAGTTTTTTCTCTGCGGGATCGGACTTTTTGAAATTCATATACAGTGGAACTCCAGATATACGTTACATGAGTTGTACGTTTCCCTCACTTATACGTTTCAACTCAGCGGTCCCGACCACTTGCCATTAAAAATTAGCTGAGTTATACGTTTTGAATTACGCATTTCCCTCAGTTATACGTCACGTTTTTGCATCCCCGGATGAATTTATTTTTCATTTATCCATTTTGAAACCGGAAACACTGACGACGCGGCCGAGGAGTCTGATTTGAAAGATCCCACGCAAACTTCAGAGCTGATGTGAAAGCTTTTGACGAATTAAGCGGTTCGTTAGTAGTAAAAGCAATAACCATAAGGCGGCTGCATTATTAACAAAAATGCAAAATTTGCTGTTCAGTGTCGGCTCTGCCGAAAAGAAGCAACCGAAGATTAGTGATTATTTCAACAAGATTCAGTAAACTACTGAATTGTCTTTTGATAAATGATTTATATGCCAAAGCGATTCCAACGATTTCTTTTAAGTACTCTATGTGTACTAAAAATAATTTTAATAAAGCTTTTATGATAAAATAACTTCATGTGTACTTCTCTTATGTATTTTTTTTCCTCATTTCCATTTCCAAAAATTTATGTCATGGGTGCAGTACTACTTAGGAAACTTCTGTTTTCAGTATAAAAGGTAGCAAACTCCTCAGAGGATCAAAGTTTTCACGATATGTTTTAAAAATTGTTCCGGTAAACCATTAATTGAGTTGTACGTTTTACTGAGTTATACGTTTCGTTTGTCCGGTCCCGGGCAAAACGTATAACTGGAGTTCCACTGTATATCACTGAGGTGCACTGCAAGGTGCTTTTACTTTAGGAAATGGCGAGCATTAGCATTCATCGTTCATTTACAAAGACACACATAAGAATTTAGTTACAGTACCGTATATTGATAGTTAATTGCTGTAAGTGTGTTTTCAGTTATGATAGGGTGAAACCACCAGTTATTGACACCTAACCAGTAACTGACACTTCAGCAGTAATCTAACTCAAATAACCCTTTTCTTGTAAAATCCTGCAGTAAAAATACAATCTAGTGGTAATTTATTTGTCTTAACTGTTATAACTTATTTTTCAGCTTTTGGTTTTTCAAACTAGTCGTTGGGGGCCGCCGTAATACTTACCCATCATGGATATGCATAATGTAAAATATTAAAATAAAAAATGTGTAAACTACTTATAAAATGCATTGCAATTCAAATAAAATCGTGGCTTGATGACGTCACAAACTTTAAAGGCTCGATTACTGAATTGCTTGAAAGAGGTTTTTCCTTATAACTCCAAAAATAATAATCCTATTAACTAGCGGTTTATTGCATCTGATTAAGCGTCAAATTTCCAATTAAAATATATCTTTGAAGTGAAATTTGGATGAAATACAGGGTCGTGAGAAATCTAAGAGTGTGGGAAATAGGATTCCAAATATCTCGACAACTCATTATCCGATCGACTTCATGCTTTATGCAAAATTTATGTTTTTTTATTGTCTTTTATGTTCATTTCTTAAAATAAACAATTTCGAAAATTTTTATATACCTTTTATTAGAACGAATATTTCGAGAGTCCGAAAAAAATTGTTCCGGTTAATCGAGGTTATTGAAATGAAATAGGCCTCTTCCCATTATTACATACTAAGTACATACCAAATTGCAAGTCTCTTTCGGGAGATAGAGCGTTTACAGACACACAGACGGACGGCATTTTTTTTTTTTTTTCTAAAAATATGTTTTTCGGAATCTCCAGTGTCTGAAACGTGTAAATCCGTCAAAAAAAATTTTTCGATTTTCAAAACGATTACAAGACTTACCCTATACTACGTATGATGGGTAAGTAAAAAGGGATGGTGTCGGTTACTGGAGATATTGACGATATTTATGACGAAAATTAATTTTTAGTAATAAAAAGTACATTTTTTCAAAATTTTGTCAACAATAATTTTTTAATGTATCTTTACTTACTTTGTAAAATCAAAGATAAGTATAAAACAGATTTAAAACTTTGTAATAATCTGAATAAGAAAATATCCTTATAGTGTCAGTTACTGGGAGTTTCACCCTACGCGTTTTGAAATTTAACTAAATTTTTACCTATAACTTGGTTTGTATAAATTCTGTAGATCCTTTACAGGGCAGCACAAAATATCTCTAGTGCATGTCCTTTTATTGATGCAAATTGCTGAAGGAGACTTTTCAATTGTGCTATGAGTTTCCCAACTGAATTAAATCTTATTTTAATGTACTGTGTAGCATATACAGGAATATATAGATCACATACAGGCCTGCACAAAATACTATTGATGGTAATTACTGAAATTGCTTACTTAGACATCATCTTTCACATTATTAAGCGGTGCAGTTTTGTTACAGTATTCTGTATGTGTTGGAAAGTGTTACATAATCTATGATTGACGCACGATTTCTCTTTCTTGTTTTATTTTGGTTACAGTTTTTTATATATCCTCTGCTGAGGACACTTTTAGTTTCGTAATCTGTTCCAAACCATAATTTTTATAAATTCTCACATTTGTTACAATTTCCTGTCTTTAAAATTAAATGTTATTAGCTTTATTGATTTAGCAACGTCTTGAGCCGCCCCAGACTTCACAATGTTTTAAACAATAATAGCATCTATATTACATTTAAAAAAGTAAACTTTTTAAAGTGAAATTACAAGTGGATTTTAATGGAAAGTTACATAAAGACAAGGTTACTTGACTTATATTTCTGTCTATATTTAGTTATGGCAAAAAGGGAGGAACAAAGAATTAGATGTGAATTAGCTCGCCAAACAATTTCAAAGCTTTTCTGACTTTGCTGTCTGGTTACGTTTCTGCAAATAGAGCTTTTCCTTCAGACTGCGGGCGGCTAACGTAACCTGTAGAACTCTCTTTCCTGCTTCGATTCCCTTGTTGCTGGGAAATTAGGTTTTCGTGATACTTCTTTTCCCACTTTTCGATTATTTACTTTAGCGGTGCTGTGAATATTCTCGTACTGTTTCAGTCCTTATAATAAATATGAAGTTAATAATAAATATAAACTACTGTCCTGCATCAGGTTGGGTTGCCCGATTTTACCCGAATCTGACCCGAACCGCGGTTATCTTTATTGAATTAGCAATATTTTGAGTCTAATTAGATGATGCTTTTTTTGTGCTGATCGGGCGGATTTTAAATAGTTCGGTTCCGTTTCGGGTTAAGTTTCGATTCTTTCGGGTCGCGTTCGGGTTAACCCGACATGTAAAAAAAAAAAGTCGTGTATATATATATATATATATATAATTGAATAATAATGATTGTATATGTGTTCACTTTTATGCAAAAAAGATAATATTCATTTTTGAGATACATTTGTAGACTACTTTTCCCTAATTTTATTAACATGTGAATTAATTTTCTTTCACTTCGTGTTCGGTTGGGTTCGAGTTTTAATATTTATGGTTTGGGTGAGTTTCGGGTTGAAGATTGCGGGTTGGGGTTTCGGGTTGAAGTTTGCGGGTTGCAGAATTTTTGGGAGTTTGGGTCGGGTACAACCCGATTCGTGCAGGACTCTAAAGTGAACTTAGTGACAAAACGGAAATAGCTTTTTATATACATCATTAAAATATAGAGATTGCTATGAATTTATTTTTAAACGTGTTCCACTTTTCTATCTCTTGTGTGTTTAATAGCATACGTTAAAAACTCTAAATAACAGACACCTCGGGACAATTCATCCGCTATTCGGATGTGTCCACTATTTAGAGGTAAAACATAAAAAAAGTTGTGTGCTGAGGATTAAAAAGTGTCCGCTAAATACAGGTGTCTGCTATTCAGGAGCTACGTTGAGATCAGGAGTTTGTAGGTTTTATTGTGAATGCAATTGTATTGTGTTGGGCGCTACTGTTTTATATATTTAATTTATGAACTTAATAATAAATATCAGCATTGCACTTATTTCGTTTACAAATCAAATTCAAAATTCTATTGGGATATAATTTGATTTGAAAAATTTCTGAAATATCTCTACGGTTTGACAGAAATTATGGGGGTAGTTGTAATCTCTTATGAGATCTTTTCAACACGATGTACAAATTGCATTAAATAAAAACAAAATTCCCAAGTTGTTGACATCAATAAGTCGTTGAAATGTATCTGAGTTTGGCGTATAAAAACGCCATCAATTAATAATTGAAATAATATTATCACAGTGCATTTTAAATTTTGAATGCATACCTGGAAATTTGACTTTGTTTAAAATGCTGATTGTAATCTTTATGGAGTAACGAGTTAGTTATTTTGAAAGTAAAAGAAATATAATTTCATTAAATTGTTATTCTTACAAATATGATCCATGGACAATAATATATCGTAATTCCATCTGCTTTCAATAAATAAAATATAAATGTGTCATTCCATGGTAACTTACGTTACATTTAGAATAATTGACTTCAGTAATTTTAGTAATATAACACTTTCAAAATGTAATGTTTATATATAATGATTTGTTAATTAAACCTAACAAAGCTAAATTTGGATAAAAAATTACTTAAATTTAGTACTATTTCTTGAACTCTAAAAATTATATTTACTATGGTAACTTACGTTTCTGCCAAAAAGAACATAAGTTACCATAATAGGCCAGTGTTCAAAAAATAGCACTAAAGGTAGGTCGCTTTAGATAGGTGTAATTAACAAACCTTATCACCATTACATTTTCAATATTTTTTGGTGTTATATTATGAAAATTACTAAAGAAAATTATTCTAAATGTAACGTAAGTTACCATGGAATGACCCCAATTGATATTAGAGAAGTAATTGTAGACTACTTTTCCATAATTTATTTACAATATGGATTAATTTTCTTTCACTTCGAATTTGAAAAATTTCGAGTTCGGATCGGTTTTGAAGTGTGTCGGTTTCGGCTAGATTTTAAGCAGAATTGTCGGGTTCGGTTAAGATACAATCCGACCCGTGCAGAACTCTAATCCATGGATTGGAAATTAGGCTCGGGATTGTACAGGGTGTCCCAAAAGTCTCCTTACAACTTCAAAAATTTATTACAAAAAAAAAATAATAGGCGTACAGCAAAAACAATTACAACAGTACATAGAGTAACTCAAAAAGTTTTTTTCTACTACCTTAGTATGCTTGTACATGAGATCCTTTCGTTGCACGAAGAATATCAAGTCGATATTCCAATTCTATCCACGTGCGTTTCAGCATGCTAACATCAACAGCAGTCATAACTGTTTGATAAATCCGAACAAAAGTTAATAGTCTCGTGGAATTGAAACAAAAGATCCAAACAGCAGTAGCTACTGTTGATGTTAGCATGCTAAAACGTTCGTGAATTGAATTGGAATATCGTCTTGATATTCTTCGTGCTACAAAAGGATATCATGTTGAAGTATACTAAGGAAGTAGAAAAAAACTTTTTAAGTTACTCTATGTACTGTTGTAATTATTTTTGCTGCAGGCTAAATATTTTTTTTGTAATACATTTTTAAAGTTGTACGGAGACTTTTGGGACACCCTGTATTTCCCATATAAAACTGAACACTCATTCACCTCTTTTCCTCTGAGAAAATTACACGCGTGTATTCAACCTGTCTGCTTCTCATATAAAAGTTTGAAAGAAAAAAAAAATCCAATTTTAGTAAATCTTATAGCCATACTCTGAAACCCATTTAACCTGTGTAAGCGTGTCTTTCTTTCAATTTTTAGTCTTTCTATAGTCACGTTTCCTTTTAGGACTTGGCAGGTGTCCTGTTGTCTCGCCCTCAGGTGTCATCAGTTTATCTACTATAAATCCAGCTGCTTGATGTACCATAAACATCTGCGTGAACCTGAATTTTTATGCCAAGTGCATAAAGTCTTTTTAATGCATTTCACTATATTATATCAAAGGGTTATTAGATTATCTTATCCTTGAATGAATGAAATACGAACCCGTATTTAAGTCATTGTGTTTTGTTACTGTTTTCGTAAGCAGCTGTTTCTTTTTGGGAATTTTTTGAAAATGATGTGAAAAATTTCTATATTAGAATTTGATAGGGGGGGGGGGGGAAATAGGTCTTTGCACTGTGTTTTTAATTTCTCATACAGGTAATTTTTTTTTTTTTTTTCATTTGGTATAATTTTTTTTTTTTTGTAAAACCTCTTGTAATTTTTTTTTCAGTGAAATAAAATTTTTTAAACTAAACGTAAATCCCAAATGCAGTAAAGCATGCAGTATTTTAAAGATAAATTTATGCCAAGTGCATGAAGACTTTTAATTATATCAAAGGTGTAGATTATCTCATTCTTCAATGAATGAAATATGAACCCGTATTTAAGCGACTGTTTTATAGCTATTTTAGAAAGCAGCTGTTTCATTTTGTGAAATTTTTGAAAATGATGTGACAGAATTTTGCTTTAAAAAAAAATTCGTCTGTCTGTCTTTGCACTGTCTTTTAAATTCTCGTATAGGTTGTAATTTTCACTTTCCGTCCCAGATATAGTATATCTGGAAGTCAAAGTTACAACATATATAAGAATTTAAAGGATAATGCAAATCCTCCCCCCACCCCATGTGAAATTTAAAAACAAATTTTTATTACATCATTTAAAAAAAGAAATTATAAAAAGAAACAGCTGCTTTCCAGAACAGCTATAAAACACGGTGGCTTAAATACGGGTTCCTATTTCATTCATTCAATTACAAGATAATCTAATAACCCTTTGATATAATTAAAATACTTCACGCACTTGGCATAAATTTATCTTTAAAATACTACTGCATGCTTTACTGCATTTGGAATTTAAGTTAACTTTGAAATTTTCATTCTACGCTTTAAAAAAAAGTTCTAAGAGGTTTTACAAAAATTTTATACCAAGTAAGGGGAAAAAAAAAAAAAAATATATGCAAGAACCTTTTTTTTTCACTATCAAGTTCTAATACAGAAATTTTTCACATAAAAAAAAAAAAAAAAAAAAATCGCAAAAGAAACAAGCAGCGTTTAAAAACAGTAACAAAACATAAGGGCTTAAATACGAGATCATATTTCATTCATTCAAGGACAAGATAATCTAATAATCTTTTGATATAGTGAAATGTCTTAAAGAACTTTGTGCAGTTGGCATAAAATCGTTTTATAAATAATACATAATTTAGTACATTTGGAAGAGGTATTCCATAACTTTAGCATCAACCTGTATATCTAGAATGGAAACTAAAAATTACAATATGTACGTTAATTTAAAATACAGTGAAAAGAGTAAAGACAGAGGTTCTTTTTTTTTTTCTGTGAAAATTTAAAAGTAAAATTTTTCCGCATCATTTTCGAAAATTTCACAAATTGAAACTTTTTTAAAACAGCAATAAAACACAGCGGCTTAAATAAGGATTCATATTCCATTCATTCAAGAACGAGATAATCTAATAACCCTTTGATATATAACCCTTTTGAAAATACTGTTTGCATAAATTTATTTTTAAAACACAGCATGCTTTACTGTATTTGAAAATTATGTTTTCTTTAAAACTTTCATTTCACTAAAAAAAAAAAAAAATACAAAAATTTTTACAAAAAATTTTATAGAAAAAAAAAATCAACCTGTTTGAGATTTTAAAAACATAGTGCAAAGACCTATCCCCCCCCCCCCCCCCCCCTATCAAATTCTAATACAGAAATTCTCCCAAATTCTTCAGAAAATATTTTTTTTTAAAAAATTACAAAAAGAAACAGCTGCTTTCAAAAACTGTAACAAAACACAATGATTTAAATACTTATGGGTTCTTATTTCATTCGTTCAAGGACAAGATAACTCTGTGCCTGTGATATAGTGAAAAGCTGTTAGACCTTCGGTAGCATAATAATTTTCTATTCTTATAAATTGTTATATCAGTTTTTATATTTTCATTTTCATCTTTTGATAATAGTAAAAAGATTAATTCAGCTTACCTGAAATTTGCCTTCGCGCTAAGATTTATCCACAGTATTATCCTAATACTTATCCTTTTGAATCATCGTCGTATCACTGTTTTTGGATAAGAAGTAATATTAGTAGTAAATAACAAATTGGCATGTAGTAAGTAGATATCCATTTTGGTTTGAATATAATATTATTGACTTTCTTGGCTACATATATACATTTATTTCGCGTTTGGAGACTGCTTAAAAATGCTCCAATTTTACATGAAATTTAAGATATATACATCGTATTTACACGGACGTCTTTACGGTACGGTTACATTTTGCATACTGAGAAAGTTTTATATTGAGTTCACACGCGCGATATCAGTTGAAGGTTGAAGAGGCTGTCTGGAGTATTTCTGAGTTGATTAGTTTCGACATAAGGTCCATCTGGTTATATTCAGTTTGGTTCGCAGCTGCGGTCATCACTTGAGGTACTAGAGTTAATTGGAGTCTGGTTTTTAACATTTAGTGTTTTTCACTGCTATGTTTATAAGTATGCACTGAGTAATGTTCGATGCGTTCTTTCCATCGTTCACAACACGTGGAGATTATTAGATTATTAACGGGTAAAAAGGTTTCTCCGTCAAAAGCATTAAAAACTTGGTTCATTTGGCATAAAATTGTTTTAAAAATGGTGCAAAACATGCATTACATATAACATATGCATACACCAAATAATGCTTACATTTGGAAAAAGTTATGGAATATCTTTTCCAAATATATTAAATTACACATTATTTTTAAACCATTTTATGCCAAGTGCATAAAGTTGAATTCATTTCACTATATCAAAGGGACTTGTCTTTGAATGAATGAAATAGGAACCCCACATATTTAAATCATTGTGTTACTGTTTTTGAAAGCAGCTATTTCTTTTTGTGAATTTTTTGAAAATGATATGAAAAAATTCTGTATTGCAATTTGATAAAAGGAAAAAAAAAAAACTTTGTACTGTGTTTTTAAATTTTCATACAGGTTGATTTTTTTTCCCCACTTCGTATAAACGTTTTGTAACACAACTCTTGGAACTTTTTTTAAAGCGTAGAATGAAAATTTCAAAGTTAACTTAAATTCCAAATGCAGTAAAGCCTGTAGTAGTATTTTAAAGATAAATTTATGCCAAGAGCATGAAGTCTTTTAATTATATAAAAGGGTTATTTAAATTATCTCGTTCTTGAATGAATGAAATATGAGTCAGTATTTATACGGCACTGTGTTTTGTTGCCGTTTTTGAAAGCATATGCTTCTTTTTGGAAATACTTGAAAATGGCGTAAAAAAATTTTGCTTTTAAATTTCACAGAAAAATTTTGCCTTTGCCCTGTCTTTTTAAATTCTTATAGGACTTTTCATTTTTGCGCATCTCTGATATAGAGGTTAACTGCAAAAATTTTAACATCTCTTGAAATATACTTATTTTGAGCGTAATAATAAAAGTTTTGGAATTGAAATTAAATTTTTATTATAACAAGTAATGCATTATTTAAAAAAAATATCATTGTATGTCAAGCCCATCAAGTCTTAATGGATATTATTATATACAGGCAATATAACAGAGGTTTATTAGATTATTTTATCCTTGAATGAACGAAATATGAACAAATAGTTAATCCATTGTATTTTGTTACTGTTTTTGAAAGCAGTTGTTACTTTTTGGAAATTTTTTGAAAATGATGTGAAAAAAATGTTGCTTTTAAATTTCACAAAAAAAAAAAAAAAAAAAAAAAACTTTTTTCTGTTATTTAAATTTTCGTACAGGAAAATTAACTTCAATTTCAAATGTAATAAATTATGCATTATTTTAAAAAAACATTTTATCCCAAATGCATCGAATTCTGTAAGGCGTTTCATTATGTAAACGTGTTATTAGATTATCTTGTCCTTGACTGGGTGAAATATGAACCTTTATTTAAGTCTTTGTATTTTGTTACTGTTTTTGAGAACAGCTGGTTCTTTTTTTGTAATTTTTTTGAAAATGATGTGAAAATTTTTGCATTCAAAATGTACACACAAAAAAGAAAGTCTTTTCAATCTTCTTTTGAATTCTTAAACAATTTTTTCCCCTTCTGGATATACAGGTTGATACAAAAGTTTTATTAGAAAATTTACACAATTATAGTCTGAAATCAAGAAAGGATTTGTTCATGGAAACTAACTTATTAAGCAAAACATTTGCAACAATACCATGATTTATAAAACAAATACAGAAAAGCCCCCCCTCCCCTAAAAAAAAAAGCTGATATCTTGGGACTATAAGCCTGCACGGGTCGAGTTGTACCCGACTCTAACCCAAAAATTCAGCTTAGTCAACCCGACCCAAACCGAACAAAAAAATTTCGTCATCCCGAAATATTCAAACCCGAACACGAAGTAGAGGACAATTAATCAATATTTTAATAAAATTTTGGAAAAATAATCTACAATTATGTCTTTAAATATCAATTTTATCATTTTTGTATTAAAAAAGAACATTCAAATATACACCTTTTCTTCAATTGCAAAACATTGAGGATTTTCTTTGAATAATCGGGTGAGTCCGAGCAGCAATGAAAAAGATTAGCATCAACCTGAACCGAACCGTGGACCGGATGGGTTCACGTAAAATCGGGTTACCCGGCACTATGCAGCATTCGACTTGGCGCCACTAAATTTGTCCGCTTGGTATTAAGAGATGGTAAAACCATATAAATGTGTAGGTCTTGAAAATTAAAGTGCTCTTGAAATATAGGTGTCGGCTATTCGAGTGTCCGGTATAAAAGTTTTACTGTAATAATGTTCTTTTTTTAATCTTTCAATACTTATAAAAACATAATCAAATTAAATAAATTTCGAAATAATAAAAGTAACTTTTTTTTCTTTTGCAAAGGAGAGCAAAAACATGCAAAAATTTAACTATATATACATCTCTCAACAACATAAAAGTTATTCATTACGTAAGTGGTTCAGAAAATAATCATTTAAAAAATAGTTAAGTGTATTCATGAAATTGGGTCTGTTTTCCAAACATGATAAAGTTAAGTATTTTGCATAAAATTAAACATCTACTGTCTTTAATAGGCGTGTTAAATTTAATTTGTATCGGATTTCCTTCAGTACCTCTTTAAAAGTCCTTCCTGCCAAGGGCACAAAGGTTGATTCAATTTTGAAAAACGTTGCTTACTCTGTTGTTTTTCGACAGTTGATACATTTTTGTAGTTTTTGTTGTAATAATATATAATTCAATTAATTTTATTGTAGGATGTCTTAATGCTCTCTAACTAAGATTTATTGTATATAGTTTGTATTTATTTATTTATTTTTAATTCATCAATTTAATCTTTTTTTCCCCCCTTTCTTTTTTTAGGTAAGTGCTTGAGTGTATACTGTCATGATGTGCAATAGCTAATTTAATCTCCATCTGTGTTGGTATGTTTGTTAATCGTCAAAGATTTGTCAACCTGACTATTTTATTGTATAACTTGGAGTATTATGTATAAAAACGTATCTTTTTTTTTTTTTTTTAATTTCCATAGTTAAACAGTAAAATAAACATTTTAATTTCCCTTGTTGAATGTCATCATTAAGTAATAGAATAATTAGCATAGTTTGTGTCTTTCCTCCTATTTATTGTTTTTGTCAGTCGCATCTGGGTTCGAGTCCTGCATCGGATTAGGTAATCTGATTTTATTTGAAAGGTTCGAAATGACGAAAATGGATTGAAGTTTGATCGTGGATTAGGAAAATGAAATTAGCGTTAGCCTAACCTGACCCGACTCGACCTGACCCGTGGGTGTCACTACAAAAATGATTTTGTATGTGTCCTGCAATAGCAACAAAGTAAAACGTTATCTAAATAATTTCACTTCCAAATTTGTCTCAATTTGCAAAAAAAAAAAAAAAAAAAAAAAAAAAAAAAAATAATAATAATAATTAAAAGTCACACACATAACGGTGGAATCGCCCTAATGATGATTTCCTTATTTACAGTAGCCGTTTTGATTCCGATTATTCAGTGCTTAAGCACGTAATTAAGACAACATATATGTCAAATATGTTGTCTGCCTAGTTTTATTTATTTATTGATAAAAATATATGCTAAATGTGTGTTTTATTTATTTATTTATTTATTGATGAAAGTTTAATTCCGCTATAGAATAGTAGCCGGAAACAAATGCTGAACTATTTATATTGTTTTAAGTGGAAACGAGTTCATCTTCCGTAATCGTCTGCACGTAATAGAGATAGCTTTTTAAAAAATATTCATGCTGGAAAATTATTTTAAAACTTTAAAAAATCAGTCAACTGAGATACACAGAAAAAAAAATATATAACCCAATTTGGAAGAATGAGTATGTAACAGTGCCCAAAATGGATACACAGTTGTAATCAACACAGGCATGGCCCAATTTGGGTTCATACCTAAGAATCTTTCAACCCAAATTGGGTGTTTATATTTTTCTGTGTACAGTTTTCAAATTTGAAAGTACATCCCCCCCCCCCCCTCTTTATTCGATGGTCTAAAAATTCAAATTATGCGAATTGAAATTAATGTTAATAAATTTGCGAAAAATGCGAAATAGAAGGGTCAAGTCCTTGCCAACCTCAATATGACGTCAGTGTCACTTACAGATATGCATTTGGCTTCATAATATAGATAGATACAGCCTTTTACGTTACACTCATTAATTTTCCAATTTTTTCTTGGCTTGAAAAAAAAAAAAAAGATCTCAACACCTGTTGCAAATGATTAATGCAATCCATAAGCTTTTGCTTTACATACAAGGGAAGAAAAAAGAAAGGAAGAGAGGGAAAAAAAAAGTGATGAAAGCTTTGGAGGACAAATGTGATGGGAAGAGGAACCTGTTATAACGGTCTGAATGAATAAAAAACGGGTAATGGAGAAGTTATCAGAAAATTATTCTTATCCGTTTAAAGATCTTGTTTTCTACCAAGGTCTTAAAAATTACTATTTAGTACGGTTAATGCAATTTAAAATGAGTATGAAAGATAATTTGTGATGCCAGAGTTTAACTTTCCAGATATTCATTGGTAAATCTTTAGATAGTTTTTTAAAATATAACCATTACCATTTCGAGTTTGAGGTTAACTGATATTATTTTTTAATGCATTTAAAGGAACTCTTCGCTAGTTAATGTCAAACCTATGGGCGGGTTCTTTTAGAAATTCTCGTTTAACCCTTAATTGCATAGTGATGTAAATTTCCATCACTTTTTATTTAACTTTTAATAAATAAATCAACTTCTTCGCCACCACTATATTTATATAGAAATATTAATGCAGTAAATTTCCCGTGAACTATGTTGCTGAACAAAGTTAAAAATCTATCTTAAAATTTCTGGTGTCTAATATTTAATATATGTATAAAAAAAAAACACAATTGTAAAAGAAAAACTCATGCAAAGAAGAGTTAAATTTGAATATTTTTAAACGATTTTTGCATAGGATGGCTGAGGTCGATCTCTATATGGCCATTTTTTTTTTTTTTTTTTTTTTTTTTTACTTCTTCGATTTCGGTTACAGACTTTTTAGTAAAGGTACTTTCACTTTCGGTATTTTAGAGATGGACCGCAGCTATCCTATGCATAATTGTCAACCTCCTGATTTTTTTAATACCAATATTTTTAATGTAAAAATATTTGTTTTATTTAATCGTACAATTTCTGCAATTTAATAAAGCGAAAATTTTTGTATGATTTTACTGGTATTCAAAAAATCGGGAGGATGGCAACTATGCCTCCCCCCCTCCCCCCCCCCTCCCCCCCCCAAAAAAAATCGTCAAAAAATATTCAAATTTAAGCAAGAAATTCTAAAAGAACCCGCCGATAGGTTTAACATTAACTGGCGGACGTCTTCGCGTGACTGAAGTATCCGATTAATGTCTGACTTCTTAAAATTTCCAATGTACAGTTAAAACGTTATTACGAATTGGGTTTGTCTTTCCGAGGTCTAACTCGCGTAAACATACTCGGATTGTCATGCAATTTATATATGTTATGGAAGTTTACTATGGCATGTTCAATATCGAATTTGAAGTGTGTAGCATTTATAATTCGTTTACAAGGACACTCAAAAGTATACCGGTCTATAGGAAAAAACCGTATACAGTGTATTTTATCGATGTTACTCTATTTCAAAGATATTTGAATCGATACACATCACTGAGGTGCACTACAGGAGACTCACTATCGAATATGGTGTGCATAGCATTTTATTGTTCAGTTTACACTAATTAGTTTCTAATACTTTACAAACTGACATGATAGTCTTCGGTGTAATCAACAAATTAAATTACGAGGGAGGGACACACAAAAGAATTCGTACACTGCAAAAAATAATTGTTGATTTTACAGTATAAAACTGGCATCCCAGCTGCCAGTATTATACCGTAAAATTAACAGTATTAAACAGTAAAATAAGCAGTAATACGCTGCCGTGCAAGCAGTAATACGTTACCGAGCATGCGCGGTACCGTATTACTGCTTGCACGGCAGCGTATTACTGCTTATTTTACTGTTTAATACTGTTAATTTTACGGTATAATACTGGCAGCTGGGATGCCAGTTTTGTACTGTAAAATCAACAATTATTTTTTGCAGTGTATGGACAATAATTATTGCAAGTGCGTTTTTAAATTTAAGTAATTTTTTACATACTATTACATATTGTGTATAAATTCTATAGATGAGCGCATGATTTTCTTTTCGTTTCTTCTTTTTCTTTTTTGTTGTATGTGATTTAAACAACAAAAGACTAATTTGAAATGTATCTTGCTTTTTTTTATGTTTTGAGTTTGTTTTCTGTCATATGTACAAACATCTCCGACTTCTGTTATAGAGATAGTTTTCGTATGACTTTTCATCCACTTTTTAGGGTTTCGTTCATCTCACGAAACCCTATTCCTCCCGCTCCGTTGTCTGTCTGTCACAGAGCCATTCTCAAAAACTATGTAACTTACAGAGTTGAAACTTTGTATATAGCAGAATATCGGCTATGAAGAGCTCAAAATATTAAAATTTGAAAAATTCGTATTATTTTAATAAAGAGAGATAAAAAACCAAAATTCTAACAGCCTTTTCCTATTAAATTTAAACATTTTTCGTTATAGCAGATGCAAAAAAATTAAAAATCCACGATGAAATTCTTTCTACAATAACTAATTTTCTATCAGACGATTTCCACGTGAAAAATTTAAATGAAATAAAAAGTTTCACCCATTGAAAAAAAGATTAATATTAAATAAAATTGATTGACGTCATAGTGGGAATAAAACGGAAAGCTTTCTCAATAATACAAGGAGTATGAGTGTGTATATACACAAAGCAGATTAATATCACGTCATTAGAGAATTAAAAAGAAAATCTGATGTCATATAGGAAGTTTAACGGATTTTTCAAATGTTTCAGAATAATACAAAGCGAGTATCAATATGAGTATTTAGAGAATAATAAATATATGAGTTTGAGGAACGTATTGAATCATGATAAAAACCCGATTATGGAAATATTCGCATATTTTAACATTTTGAAAGTGTACAACATGTTTAATTTTGATTTTTTTTTTTTTTTTATAATATCGCATATAGTCGACATGACAGATATTATTATGACAGAACATAATAGCGGGCTTCGCCCGCTATCGGGCTCGTTTAGATATTCGAAAAAACGAGAAAAATAGACCGGTAAATTTTTACTTTATAAAAAACATGACCTTTTTTTTTGGTTGCTAAATGAAATTTATTTGGATTTATTAAAGAAAGGATAAAGTGTTTTGAAAGGAATATTAAACGAAACCCTTTGAGCGATCTTCGATCACATTTACTTACTTGTTTTATTTTTGTTTTGTTTAGTTGGTGAGTTGATATTTTTTTGCATTTTTTTCTTTATTTATACCTAACCTTAAAAAATAAATATATAAAAGAACGGATTTATAGTTATTTTACTTTGTGGTGTTGCGTGGATAAATCTTTTGTAAGCCTCTGACTTTTGGCATAATTCGATGATAATAATAAAAAATAAGTAAACAAACTAAAACGGGAAGGCCCGAACCTTTTGAACTGGTGCTATTGAATGGATATTCTTACAATAGCAAATGTGTTTTCCCACCTAAACTCAGAACCGTTAATCTGTTTGGGTTTTGGGTAACTGGAATACTTCCCTATTATGTCCAAAAATTCTTAACCGCCGGTTTCGTACATACACAGTACACTTGATTTTTTATATCATTTCTAAAAATGGAACTTTGGCGTTTAGCTGAAATCTTTAAGGGGAACCAGAAAGATTTGAATTGACGAAAATTGTCTGGAGTTTAGTTGTGGAAGCCTGTGTATAATTTGGACTAGTACTTCTTTCTGCATTTATTTATTTATGTTTCATAGAAATAAAAAATATTTTAAACTAAACAGGTATAGGCTTAAAGTGATAAAACACAACACATAAAGGCTTATAAAACCCTTTTAATATAAAGATCGACATGCTTCCAACACACAAAAGGAGACATTTTCAAGATAAACAAGTTGTAAGTTGTACGTTAAATGACAAATGAGGTTCGTTCGTACTATAACTAGTTTCAATGAAATGAAATGAATTATATCGTCTGTTATTATGATAGCATTCATTTTTGTAATAAAATAAGTACATTTTAAGTTGGCAACATTTTATCTTTTGTTGACGTTTACGAAAAATCCCAATGGGAAACTTAATCCTAGATTTGAAAATTTCAGAACTTGAAATCCATATTTAGACTCTTTTTCCATTTAATATCTACTTCTCCGGAAACATTTATCCAACAAAAATGTCGGCAGATTATAGGATTGCTATAATTGAACAATTTTAGTTTACAAATTCATTTTTTAAATTCAGTAATATACGGAAATAATAGGACTCCATCTTAAATGGGACGTCATCACCATGGCAACTACAATCATTCCGTATCATGGGAAATCATCGAATTAATTACGCATGATAGAATTTTATTGAATGAAGAAAACTTTTATTAATATCTTTTTAAGATTTGATTCGATTTTCATAAAATTTGAAATGACTCGACAAAATTCTACACGATTCTATATATTAAATTTCATAAAGCATTCCGTTGAATAGTTTTTGTGCTGTTACATGTGGACAGACAACTATACGTGCTACGTATTTATATAATTACGAGCGTACCTAAAAATGATAAACTATTAACGCATTTTTTTTTTTAATGAACTTGCTAAACATAAGTCACGAGATCAAATGTATAATAAAAGCAGGTGTTTAACAATGGTTAACTGTAAACGTGAAAATTAACATTATCTTATTGCTTTTTTATTTTGTATAGCATCTCGTGCCAAACTTTAGATAATTCGAAAGAAGCTGATTTGTGCAGAATAGTTTATCATTTTTTAGGTAGATTTCGTAAGAAATACTACCTATTACATTCTCACCTAAGTTGGAATTTTTGAAAATTTTTTGCAGATCTACGCCGATCATGACTCCCAGAACCCAAAAACACCCCCAGTCCAAAACTTTATCTATCTATCTATCTATGTCACTTTTTTATGGACACGATAACTGCAATAATTCTGCACAAATCTCTTCGTAACTGTGATACATAAAATCAAGGGGCATAAAATCTCGGTCAAGTTCGTTAATGGGCAAAATCGAACCAAGGGGGGAGAATGGGGGGGCTTCTTGTGAAAACAGAAAAAAACCCATAATTTCTTAATTATGATATGTATCGAATCCGTTTAAAGTTATTATTACTATGCCGAAAATGTATGTTGACAGATTTTTGATGTAATTAAAAATGGACCCAAGGGGGGGGGGGGAAGGGGGTGTTTTAGAAGAAAAAAATTCATTATTTCGTCCGTTCACAAGATATCAAATCCGCTTAATTTTATTATAATACCTCTTAATATTATCTAAAACTTTTATATTGACAAGTTTTTTATAGGACCAACCCTTATAGCAAAAAAAAAAAAAAAAAAAAAATTAAAAAAAAAAATCCCTGCGGCTCCGCTTGCAAACAAGTTATTTTTCGAAGTAGGTGGTTCCAACTCCCGCATCTCTTCGAAACTGATACATAAAATCAAGGCGCATAAAATCTCGGTCAAGTTCGTTAATGGTCAAAATCGAACCAAGGGGGGAGGGGATGGGGGGATGGGGGCTTTTTGTGAAAACAGAAAAAAACCCATAATTTCTTAATTATGATTCGTATCGAATCCGTTTGAAGTTATTATTATACTTCTAGGAGAAGGGCCGGAAATTTATGTATGACAGATTTTTGATATAATTAAAAATGGCCCCAAGGGAGGGGGGTTTTAGGAGAAAAAAATTCCTAACTTCGTCAATTCACAAGATTTCAAAGCCGCTTAAATTTATTATAAATCCTCTTAATATTATCTAAAACTTTTATATTGACAAGTTTTTTATAGGAGCAACTCTTATAGCCAAAAAAAAAAAAAATCCCTGCTGGATCCGCCTGCAAACAAGTTAGGTTTTGAAGTAGGCGGTTCCAACTGCCGCATCATGGCAAAAAGGTAATTTCTTCTGCAATTCCCAACAACGAACAGGCGCCCCACGGCCTGCGCCTTCGAAATCTACCTGTGCCTGTAGGCCGAGCCGTCAGGTAATTTTTTTATCTTGAAAATATCGCCGTTTGTGCGTTTGAAACGTGACTATTTTTATATTACAATGATTTTATAAGCCATTATGTGTTCTGTTTTACCGCTTTTAGGCATATACATCTTTAATTTCTTGATAATGAGTGATTTTTTTTATATAATTAATAATATATGTTAAATTGTAATAATAATAATAATATTGTACGACAAAATTATATTACATTGCGGCTTTTTTTAAAATCAGATAAACATACTTCGAACAAGAAATTTAATGCAATTAAGGTAGATTACAAATGAGTGTACAAGTGCCACATATAAATTCTAGAATATTTTTTTAGATGATAAAACTATATATTTGAACATTCCTGAGTAATACATAATGGTCATTTTTCAACACAAGAGAAAATATACTAAATGTAATATCCGTTTGGAAGAGATTTATGCAGAATTAATTATAGAAGTTATCGTGTCCATGAAAAAACTGATATAGATAGATAGATAGATATAAAGTTTTGAACTAGGGGTGGTTTTGGGTCCTAGGAGTCATGATCGGGCGTGGATCTGCAAAAAATTTCCAGAAATTCCACCATAGTGGAGAATTTAATAGGTTAGTATTTCTTACGAAATGTGCCTAAAAAGTGGTGAATTTTGCAGTGCGAGTTCGCCAAATTAATGTATTCCAACGGAAAATTTTTGGAAAAATCCTGAATTGCAGTCATGAAATTAGACGTGATTTTAAAAATCAACATTGAATCTTCATAAAAGAGTGTATTAATTAGTTATTTTTTAGTTTTATTCTTATTTTTAGGTGCGTTCGTAATTATATAAATACGTAGCAACCTATTGTCGTCGTCTGGTCCGTCCGTCCGTCCGCACGCATCTAACAACGCAAAAACTACCCATCCGAATGATTTTAAATTTAAGATATATTATCTTTGCAGAAATTTGTTGAGACATTTCAAATTTTATGGAAATCGAATCAAAACTTTAGAAGATATTAATAAAAATATTTATTAAGAAATTTGAATTAAAAAAAAAAAAAAAAAAAAAAAATCTGTGTTTTCTTGTTATAGGGGCTTCCGAGGTTGAATCGCCAAGCGACCGAGATACTTATTTTATGACAGAAATTAATCTGCAGGCGATAGAATTCATTTCACAGAATTAAAAATCATCAAGATCTGAATATTTATAGAACTAGCTATAGTACGAACTCACCTCATTTGTCACGTTGGACGTACAATTTCCAACTTGTTTCTTATAAATTTAACTTTTGTATGCTTAGAAAATGTGGCTAATGTTATGCCCTCCCAGATATCCTATATACCCCATGTCTCGTGAGTGCCAATTGATAGAAGAATCTACTATATCTGTACGGTTCAATTCGAAATGGATGCTCCGTACGTGCATTCCCAAGTTTATAGTCTTTTCAGACGTTTTCGCTTTATAGATAAAAGAAAGAAAATATTTACATCTCACAACAGATAACATTCCCATTACAGAAATGTTACAACGTTTAAAGAAAAAGGTTTTGAACGCGATATCGTAGAAAATCTGAACCCATAACGTTGATCCTTATGTATTTTATTTGAGTAGTATTTAAGTGTTCTTGTACGTTATTTGATCTAAAATAGATAAATACCTTCGGAGACTGAAATTGTATTCATATTTTGACTCTTTTTTTACCCTTGAAAAATTTTAATTATCTGCAGAAAAAAAAAAAAATCATAAAAATCGTCATTAACTGAAAAACACTCGCAAGCTCATGTTAAACCAAAGGCAGCGTTCTTTATAAAATTTCTCGTTTGCATTTCAATATTTTTAAAGGATTTTGCATTAGGATAACTGGGTATTTTTCGTACTTTCTCGATTTTGGTTGCAGTTTATTTCAATTTATTTTTATTTTGTTCTGGGTACACATTCAGTTTCGGAATCTTTTTCGAATGCGAAAGTGCCCCCAGAAAGAAACAAAGAAACAAAATAATATTGAAATGCAAACAAGAAATTTGAAAAGAACGGGACCATTGCTTTGACAATCTATCTAGCTTAGGCTCTTAAACTGATATGTTTTATGTAATTGACTTGCATTTGCGAATTGCTGCTGGAATGTTTATTATTTTTATGGTTGATTTTTTTTTTCATTTATTTGTGCGACACAGTGAGAAAAACGCTGACGTTTAACAATTGCTTATATTTATTAAATTTTATTAAGGGTATTTTTTTATGAAAAAGACATGCGCGTGAAGAGTTTTGAAATATATATATATATATATATATATATATATATATATATTTTCCTGTTTTTACCAAAATGTCTGCTTCTCCGTAAATCCATTATTTAGAAATATTCTATGTTGATGTAAAAATGTTACTTCTCATTGTTGTCTAATTTTTTATCATTTATATAATAAAATGGTACTTCTCTATTATCCCGTCGACCACTTTTAATAACAAAAAACTATCCCCAATCTGTAACGCCAAATAAACGTCAGAACGTTGCCATTAGAGTATCAAAATAAATAAATAAATAAAATATAAGAATTTAAGGACACAATTGTAATTTTAATTATTGAAATAACTAATAAATTGGTAAAACATAATGAAACATACACGCAAATGTCGAATTAAAAACACTTGATGACATAACAAACACGTATAATGCTTCTGACATGAAGTAAATGGGACTGCATTTTTGGCGTTTAACCTTACAGTTTGGCGATAGTTTTTTGTTATGAAAAGTGGTCGACGGGATAATAGAATAGTACCAATAAAATTTCTAAAAGTGTAAGTGAAATTGCTGCTTTGTCGTTCTAAATTACACCCTTGAAGCTGCCCTTGAAATTAACCAAACGGAAGACCGAAAAAGAAATTTTCTGTCTATATTCTATATACGTCCTAGTTTTTCAGCTTCAGTGCTTTTTCACTTGGGTTCCCCCCAATGTATTCTATATCATTTCCATCGCACCGATTTTATCGAAATTATTCTATACTACAATAGTTGCGTCACTCTTTCTGTGATCGAGTTGAATAAATCAATATGAAGTTATCCAGTTTCACGAATTAAATACTGTCGTCCTTTGTCTCTGACGTATTGAAATCTTTTGATGTGCCGCACCCATTCTATTCAAAACACGGCACAACAAACCATCAGTTAGTGTTTAGTAAAGTAACACGACTGGTTGGTTCTCTCACCATCTGCGAATAAGCTGATATTTCATCGCTGTGACGTCACACTAAAAACAAAACAGACCACAGGAGTCCTTTGTGAGAGCTGTTCTTTGAAAGTGAATAGAAAAAAAAAATAGGACATGATTTTTCTTTTGTGCAGATAGAATGCCATTTGGATTATCTTTATATGGACTTCTCTTTTTATCCGTTGGTTATGAGTCTTTAGAGAGGGGGACGAAATGGGTTTTATTTATATCTTTGGAGACTTGTTCATCCTATTGGCCCACCTTACTGTGAGGGCATATCAAATGACAATGTTTAGACAAATGGAGGTTGATTTTTACGTGGTTTTCAGGTGTTATGAGAGTTATAAAAATCTACTAGATATGTACCCGTCAAGATTTGACGGTAAACAACTTGAAAATTCTATTAGAAATATGTTTTAATGTTAGTCTGTGTTAAAAAAAAATTCACATCAATATGTTGTTTTTCAAAAAGTTACACTAGTCTCTTGTCAGATCTGTTCTTTGAATGGGGGAAAAAATGATTTTTCTTTTGTGGGATAGAATGTCATTAGGATTATCTTTACACGGACTGCTCTTTCCCATCCGCTGGTCATGAGTCTTTAGAGAGCATAGGAGGGTCAAAATGGGTACCACTGGTGACTTATTAGCTACACTGCAAAAAAAAAAAAAAAAAAAAAAAAAAACATGCTGGCGACAGCGTATTACTGTTTATTACTGTTAATTTTACGGTATAATACTGGCAGCTGGAATGCCAGTATTACACTGTAAAATCAACAATTTTTTTTCAGTGTATTTATCGGCACATGTCTTTTTGCCATGATGCGGCATTTGGAAACGCCTACTTCGAAACCTAACTTGTTTGCAGGCGTAGCCGGCAGGGATTTATTTTGTTTTTAATCTTTTTTTGCTATAAGGGTTGGTCCTATAAAAAAGTTGTCAGTATAAAAATTGTAGATAATATTAAAACGATTTATAATAAATTTCAGCGGATTTGATATCTTGTGAATGGACGAAGTTATGATTTTTGTCTTCTTCTTAAACCCCTATTTTTCACCCCCCCCCCACCTTTGAGGCCATTTTTAATGATATATATAACTTTTCGGCCCTTTTCCTAGAAGTAATAACTTTAAACGGATTCGATATGTATCATAATTAAGAAGTTGGGTTTTTTTTTCTGTATTCACAAAAAACCCCCCATATCCCTGGCTCGATTGTGCCCGTTACCAAGCTTGACCGAGATTTTATGCCCCTTGATTTTATGTATCAGTTTGGAAGAGATTTGTTCTGAATTATGGAAGTTATCATTACCATAAAAAAGTGATATAGATAGATAGATAAAGTTTTGAACTGGGGTGGTTTTGGGTTCTAGGAGTCATAATCGGTGTAGATCTGCAAAAATTTTTCAGAAATTCCAACATAGGGTGGGATGTAATAGGTAGTATTTCTTACGAAATCTACATAAAAAAGAAAGAGCAAAAATCATATTTAATAAAAAAAATAAAATCACGAGCTCGCGCTTTCTATCAAATTTAAATCAAAGCGTTGAATTTTCGGGTTAGTTGCCCACGTCATATTTACGTATTTTAGCGGAATTTTCTTTGAAAAATCGTGTGAATCGTCAATAGTGAAATTAAGCGTGATTTTCAAGATAAAATATTGAATGCTTATAAAAAAGTGTTTTTTTTTTTTTAAACTATTTTTACTTTTATATGTAATTATTTGAAAACAAACAAATATGACGCGATTTTTCTTTTGTGCGGATAGAATGTCGTTAGGATTATCTTTATATGGACCTCTCTTTTTACCTACTGGTTTATGAGTCTTTTGGGAGAGGGACGAAGAGGGTTTTATATCTTTTTACTGGAGATTTATTCACCATTTGTTTGGCTCATCTTTACCGTGGGGACATATCATGTGACAATGTTTGGGGAAAAGTAGGTTGATTTTAGGTAGCTGGCTCTCAGGTGTAATGAGAGTTATAAATTCAATATTCACGCAAAGTGATCCAACCGCACCAATTATAGGTCATTCTTCTTCTATTTCCATAGCTGCCAATCTTTCGCCCCCCCCCCCCCGCACACACACACACACACACAATTCAGATATATTGCGAGCGCCATGGCTTTACAAATTTCGTTAAAATGTGGCAGTCGGCAAAAAATTGTAGTCGCCTGTTAAAAAAAAAAATCCCTCCCCCGCCTCCGTTATTGATTTACACAATCGTTTTTTATGAATCGATTGAGAACTAGTCGGATGTGTCAATTCCAAAACTTTCTTCTATCTCACACAGGTTTCGCATACACTAAAAAGAATCAGCACCCATTTATATCAAGGTCGAACTGAATCTAAAGTTTCATTAAATTCCGTACATTATTTCTTGAGATATATAGGACTATTGCTATAATCGTGTAAATCCTTCAAAATGCTGCATAGCAGCGCCCCCTGCTGGGCGATTTTTACTAAAAACTAATCAGCACCCATTTATATCAGGGACTAACTGAATCTAAAGTGTTATTAAATTCCGAGCATTAGTTCTTGAGATAGAGCGCCCACAAAATTTGCGTCACATACAGACAGAGTCACAGACAGACATTTTCTAAAAACAGTCAAATCGTGTTCAGGATCTTCTAAAACGTATAAATCCGTCGAAAATTTTCATGAATCCAATAATTTCTTCTTTTAAAGATAGAAGAAAATAAAAATAATAACATGCAATTGTAATTGTCTACAAATTACGTCACCTCACCACTGTAGTTAGCTTTGAATTTATACAACTGTTTAATGACACTTACGTTAGGAGCGTAATAGTTAATGTAACCTCATAACAATTTTGCGTGCTTCGTACTTATTATGGTATTATGGTAAGTAGAATGGGTATGATATCCATCTGTCTGTTCTTTCGTTATACCCCCCCCCCCCCCCACCTAGAAGTCCCCAACCCGACAAATAAAATTTCGTGAACCCGAAACCCGACTGGAACCCGACACACTTCAAACGCCGAACCGAACCTGAAAAGTGAAAGAAAATTAATTCATATTTTAATACAATTATGTAAAAGTAGTCTACAATTATGTCTCTAATATCAATTTTATCTTTTTAACACCTCCCAACATAGTTGAAATGTGTTTATGAATTAGGTTTGTCTGTCTGTCGTCTGTCCGTGCTCTAACTCGTGTAAATATACTCGGATTGCTGTGCAATTGACATACATTAATGAGGTTTACTATGGCATGTTCAGTATTGAAAAATGAAGTGTGTAGCTTTTATAGTTCATTTACAGGGAATCTCAAAAGAATTCCGTTACATTTCGGTTTATGGGGAAAAATCGTTTGCTATGTATTTTAATGATGTTATATTGTTTCAAACATAATGAAATTGATATATATCACTGAGGTGCACTACAAGAAGCTTACTATAGAATGTGATATTCATATCATTTATTTACAGGGACACACAAAAGTATTCGGTTACAGCACTATCTAGTAACAATAATTACTAAATGTGAGTATTAAGTTGTGGTACGCATTTTTAAATTAAACTGATTTTTTGCTTATTTGGTGTGTATAAATTCTATAGCTGATATACAAGGCTGCACAAAAGTAAGTCAAATAATTTCCGACTATAGTTGGTAATTGTTGAAATTGTGTTTTCGAATGTGTTATGCATTTTCAAAATTGTTCACTTAGATATCGGATTTCAACTTATTAAACGGCGAGTTTGTTAAAATATTCTGTAAGTATTGGAAAGTGTTTCATAATCTATGCTTTACGCATGATTTTTCTTTCTTGTTTGTATGAAAATGTACATGTATACACTTGTTAATATTCAAAGGTATAGTTTTTCATTTGCAAAATATTTAGGACTTTTCTTTTGAAAAATCCGACCAACCCGAATCCGACCCGAAAACGACTCGACCCGCAACGAAATAAAATTAGCATCAACCCGACTTGACCCGACCCGATGCAGTAGTTTACAGTTAAAAGACTTTTTATGCTGTAAGAATTTCAATGGAAAAGATTAGCTTGAAGCTATCGAGAAATTATCTTTTCTTGAAAACTTTATTGATATAATTAAGCTCCAAACTTCTTGAGTAACCGTTTTATAAAACTAGATAAGTAATATTTAAAGTATATTTAAAAACTTTAACTGTAATATTTAAGTTCAATTATACTCAGCATTAGGTAATTATGTATGTAAAAATAAGTAATTTTTATGATAAATAGCGCTAATGCCCCAGAAGAAATAACCCCCAGATTCTCTTTTGTCATTCCAATAACAAATACAGTCTTTTAGAAATTGAAAGTAACTGTCTACAAATATTTGTCCTTGATTCTTATTTTCCGTTTCTCTCCTTTATAAACCTGAATTGGTGATTTTACGGTCGCAAATGGTTCACATTCTTTTTAAGAAAATGGCTGTATTTATTTTAAATGTGGGGTTGCAAGTTGTTTTCTTGTTGAATTCTTTTATCTGAGATCTTATGTATTGCTTTTCTGTTTGTACTTTAAAAACACATTTCGGCTTAACCTCCCCATTTTAAAAAGTATTGGTGGAACTTGAAGTTTCGTTGTCTGTATTTCCTTTAATTTATTTTCTTTTTTTTTTTTTAGATTATTTTAGGGCTATATGCTATTTTTCGTGTGCAATATTCTTCTAATATCTGATCATCACATATCATTAATTATTCCCCAGTTAAAATTAAAATTCCCCATGCCATTCCTTTTAAAGTTTACCAGCTCTTTTGAGCCGTTAATAAAGTAAATCAAAAGCAACTTTCTTATCCTTAAAATTTAACCGTGCAATTGATTATTTTACTGGCGCTTAAAGTAAGAAAATAAAAAGAAAGTCTTTTACCACATGCCTTTCCTACGCTTATTTTGCTCACAAACTGTAGCCTATAACATGTAATTATTTCGCTCATTATTCTGTGATTTTTTTTTTTTTTTTTTAAGATAAAGGGCGCCTCGTATTCATAGTTGTATCTCTTTCGGCTTCTCAATATAAACTTTCCCAAAACTAGCGTTTGGCATCATAGTATGTACGTTGTCATTTCAGTTACGCCAATTAATAAATTGCTTGGCTGGATTGGAATTCCAAATTTATATTAAATGTGTTACCTTTTAGGTTTGTTTATAAATCATGGTTTCCATTTTTGGCTTGATTTGATGCACTGCAATTTCATTTCACAACTATAACTGTTCATGACTCTTGACATGATAGTCAGGGCGTTCGCTCCCTGACTGTTGCATAATTAACTACTCGCATTACCAGAGAGGGACCCAAACTGCATGCGATTTCACTCATTTATAATCATGATGTGTAGCATCGAAAATAAAATAAATTTGGTTTCGACAAATAGCATTTTATTCATTTCTTATCCATTTCATAAAAAAGGGTATCAAAGAGTTTAGAAACTGGATTATCATTGAACACAACTCCAATCTGAATCAAGTAAAGACTTTACCATAAGAAAGTATACCTCGTTTAATAAAAGAATGTTTGATAAAGAATGTTGTTTTCTTAATTGTAAAACCGAACCATATATCTCGTAATCCGGTGACTCCCAATGTTTTATATGCTTGATTGTTTACTGTATAGGCTTTAGCCTCATCCAGCATTCTTCTAAAATTTCTATAAAAGCAGTAACATGCAGTAAGCAGGTTTAATCAAATAGGCGTTGGATTAATCTATAGTTAGCGATATATCTACACGGTTACTTAATTGGTTATATATTTGTAATAGTTAATTCAACCGTATAAAAACCAAAGGATCCTACGGACCCAATGTCTCATTTGAATCTAAATCTAGTGATTCTCAAACTTTTATATGCGTTATTGTTTATTTGTTAGTCTTGTCTTGAGTCCTGCGCGAGTCAACTCAACTTGAAACCCGAAATGAACCCGACAAAATATTTTTTGTCAACCCAAAATCCGAAATCAAAGGAAATTGATCCATAATTTAATGCAATTATTAAAAAAGTATTTTACAATCGTATCTCTAATATAAATTATGTTTTTTATGAAGAAAAACTAATATATAGAGGCTCATTCATATTCAAATATATAGTAGTTTTTCATCTGGAAAGAAAAAAAAATATTTCTGACTTTCTTTTAAGAAATGGTGTTAACCCGACCCGCATAAGTATATTATAACTCAACCCGTAGCGAAACAAATTAGCTCCAACCCGACCTGACCTAAACACGGGTAACTGAAGTTCGGGTTAAATTGGGTTACCCGACCCGATGCAGGATTCTAGTCTCGCCCCAGATTCTTCTAAAACAACTATAAAAGCAATTTAAGCTATAGTTAGCCAAATGTATACACAGATATTCACTTAGCTTATATAGTACTTGTATTATTCTTCTTGTAAGTTGTAACTTTGTTAAAATTTAATGTGTTTCATAATTAGTTATCATGTCAATTCTTTTATTCGTTTTTCACCACCAACTAATTGGAACAAAATTTTCATTCTGGAAAAATGTTAATTATGCGTAGGTTCCAGGGCCCGACTAGCAAGTTTCTGTGCCCAGGGCGTTTTAAATTTTTCGTGCTCCTTAGATTGATTGATTTACTGATACTAGTTTTTTTTTTTTTTACATGTTACACACTTATTCGAAAAGTGTCAACTCAAAACATCAAGCTTTCCGGAAAATTGGAATAAAAATAAAATATTTTTTCTATTATTTATTGAAATGTGTTTTTAACCATAGATTGGTATATATTTTTGTCATTTCATCGTGTTAATATCAAATATCACATTTTTTCAGTTGTGTCACTTTTCGAATAAATGTACAATATGATAAAATTGAATGACATATTGAATGCACAATTTCAGATTTCAAGTGAGGAAATGAAAATGAGGAAAACTTAGAAAAGTGTATTTCCAAAACAACTGTTATATTTGTTATGCTTAATTATTCAGAAATAAAAACGTTGGCACAATTATGATTTTTTTAATGAAAATTTATATGAAATTATGAAAAATTTCGGGGCCCTCAGAAATTTTGTGCCTAGGGCACGGGCCCCGGATGTCCGTGCGATAGTCAGGCCCAGCTAGATTCCAACAATTGGAAAATTATCATTTCTTGAAGACATTATTGACAGAATTAAGATTCAAACCTCCTTGTGTAGTTCTGTTATAAAGCCGTATAATATTAAAAATCCCTGACGGCTCGGCCTACAGCCACAGGTAGATTTCGAAGACGCAGACCGTGTGCACCTTTTTATTGGGAATTGCAGAAGAAATTACCTTTTTGCCATGATGCGGTGGTTGTGACCGCCCATTTCGAAATCTAACTGCGTCTGTAGGCGGAGCTGGCAGGGATTCTTTTGTTTTTATTTATTTTTATTTATTTATTTTATTTTTTTTCGCTGTAAGCGTTGGCCCTAAAAATCACTTGTCAATATAAAAGTTGTAGATATTATTAAGAGGATTTATAATAAACTAGCAAGCTACGCTCGCTACGCTGGTCAATTTCTTATAACGAACTTTTAATCCAACAAAATATTGACATTTCATAATTCACTTTTATATTTTAACAGAATAATAAGGCTACTATAATTTGTGACTCGTGCTATAGCCAATATACACGTAAGGACACGTCGCCCTTATCATTATCTTTTTACGCATGAAGGTCTCGCTATGGTACTCCATTGTGAAATTTGGTAATTTTTCAAATTCAATATTTGAAAAATGGCATAATCATTAGATTTGAAATTTATATCAAGAAAAATACAATTTTTTACCTTTCAAACACAGTTTGCCTAACAATTTTCAGACACATACTTTTCGAGCTACTATTTTTTTTCAGTAACTTCAAATGTTTCATTTTCCGAGATTAATCTGTGGCAACAATTAGCGAAAAACCCAGTCGTCAGTAGAAACACATAGTTTTTTTTATTAAAGAGGCTGTTGGAGCAGGAATTGTCACCACCAATTTGCCACCATCACTTTTGAAATCGGTTCGGTAGTTCTAGAGATTCCATAGAAATTGTAATTTAAAATGTTTTTAGAACGCTTTTCGCTCATTTCACCCTTTTAAATTTCGAATATTTTTTTATTTTGTTCTTAGAGCGCATTTACATCTTATAAGTAACTACAACGCCAAATTTCAAATCGGTTCGATAGTTCTAGAGATTGCATAGAAATTGTAATTTAAAATGTTTTTAGAACGCTTTTCGCTCATTTCACCCTTTTAAATTTCGAATATTTTTTTATTTTGTTCTTAGAGCGCATTTACATCTTATAAGTAACTACAACGCCAAATTTCAAATCGGTTCGATAGTTCTACAGATTGCATAGAAATTGTAATTTAGAATGTTTTTTGAACGCTTTTCGCTGATTTCACCCTTTTAAATTTCGATTTTTTTTTTTTTTTTTTTTTTTTTTTGGTTCTTAGAGAGCATTTACATCTCATAAGTAACTACAACGCCAAATTTCAAATCGGTTCGGTAGTTATAGAGATTCCATAGAAATTGTAATTTAGAATGTTTTTAGAACGCTTTTCGCTCATTTCACCCTTTTAAATTTCGAATTTTTTTTAATTTTGTTCTTAGAGAGCATTTACATCTTATAAGTAACTACAACGCCAAATTTCAAATCGGTTCGATAGTTCTAGAGATTGCATAGAAATTGTAATTTAGAATGTTTTTTGAACGCTTTTCGCTGATTTCACCCTTTTAAATTTCGAAATTTTTTTTTTTGTTCTTAGAGAGCATTTACATCTCATAAGTAACTACAACGCCAAATTTCAAATCGGTTCGGTAGTTATAGAGATTCCATAGAAATTGTAATTTAGAATGTTTTTAGAACGCTTTTCGCGCATTTCACCCTTTTAAATTTCGAATTTTTTTTTATTTTGTTCTTAGAGAGCATTTACATCTTATAAGTAACTACAACGCCAAATTTCAAATCGGTTCGATAGTTCTAGAGATTGCATAGAAATTGTAATTTAGAATGTTTTTTGAACGCTTTTCGCTGATTTCACCCTTTTAAATTTCGAAATTTTTTTTTTTGTTCTTAGAGAGCATTTACATCTCATAAGTAACTACAACGCCAAATTTCAAATCGGTTCGGTAGTTATAGAGATTCCATAGAAATTGTAATTTAGAATGTTTTTAGAACGCTTTTCGCTCATTTCACCCTTTTAAATTTCGAATTTTTTTTTATTTTGTTCTTAGAGAGCATTTACATCTTATAAGTAACTACAACGCCAAATTTCAAATCGGTTCGGTAGTTCTAGAGATTCCATAGAAATTGTAATTTAGAATGTTTTTTGAACGCTTTTCGCTGATTTCACCCTTTTAAATTTCGAATTTTTTTTTTATTTTGTTCTTAGAGAGCATTTACATCTTATAAGTAACTACAACGCCTAAAATGTATCAGTTTGGAAGAGATTTGTGCAGAATTACTGAAGTTACCGCGTCCATAAAAAAGTGATATATATATATATATATATATATATATATAGGGGGGGGGGGGTTCTGGGAGCAATAAACGGCGTAGATGTGCAAAAATTTTCCAGAAATTCTAACACAGGGGAGAATGTAATAGGGAGTATTTCTTACGAAATCTACCTAAAAAATAAAAAACCTTAAATCTGGAATTTTCAGCATTAGGTAATTATCCTCAAAATTATATACATTTTATATATTAAATAACATTTTATCTTCTAAAATGACTACTTAAAGAAATAACCTCTACCTTCTATTTTGTCATTCCAAAGATGTAGGGTCTTTTAAAATTTTAAAACATCCTCTGCAAATATTTGTCTTTGGTTCTCTTTTTTTCTTTTTCTCCCATTTATAATCCTGAATGGGTGCGTTTACGGTTGCAAATGGTTCGCATTCTTCTTAAGAAAATGGCTGTATTTATTTTAAATTTGAGGGTGACAAGTTGTTTTTCTTGCTGAACTCTTTTATTTGAGTTCGCATTTATTACTCTCGTGTTGGTACTTTACAATACAACCCACTTCAGTTAAAACCTTTTCACTTTAAAAAAAGAAGTATTGGTGTAGCGCAGTGTTTCCAGGGGTCGATGTTTTTTTTTTTTTTTTTTTTTTTTGGGGGGGGGGGCATTTTGTGAAAAATAAAAGTTGTTTATGCAAAATTTATTATATTTTTGTCAAATGTAACATTTTGCAACGAAAGAGGAACTCCAGTTACTGAAATCCAAACCAAGCATTTATTAATAATAACTTCTTACTATTTGTTTTGTTTTCAAATTGCACATTTTAAAACCTAGCCAAAAGAATAAAATAAAATAAAATAAAAAATAATAATGAGGAGTGTGATTTTATGAATGAAATTTTGTGAAGCTGCCTACTTTATTAAGAGGAATTTCGGGAATGCAAGGTAATTTAAAAGTATAAGAGCCTTGGTAAGATAGAGGAAATCGCAATTTTTTCCGTGAGTGGTCGATGAAATTTGCGATTTTTTTTGCAGAAAATTGACGAAATTCGCAATTTTTTCACATGGCGAAGTTCGGAACTCTGGAATTTCCGATTTTGGCATCTATGGTCTCCATCGGCTGATTAATGAAATTCACGATTTTTTTTTCTCTAGACAATGGTGATTTTTCCGCGACCGTTCGTCGAAATTTGCGATTTTCCGTGCCTAACGACGAAATTCATAATTTTACGCGCCCGATCGATGAAATTCATAATGTTTTCCTACGATGGACAAAATTTACAAATTTTTCCCGCGACTTATTAAAGAAATTTGGAATTTCTGGATATGTTGGCATGTATGGTCTCCGCGGGCCACCAGTTAACCCATCACGGGCTACAGGTTGTGCATCCGTAATATCGACCATTTACAAAAGAGAAGACGCTAACAGTTCTTTTAGCAAAAAAGGCGTTTAAAATATTTGTAATTCATGAAAACTATCATTAATGCGAGGATCAGTAGAAATAAATATACACATAGAAATAAATATAGATGTATTTCACTGTAAAAATATATTGTTAAATTGAAGAAATCGTTAAATCGTGGTTGTACTGTATCTTTTTTATAAGGTAGGATTTTGGGATAAGCATACTAGTAAATCTTCTTCCAAGGATCTAGAACAAATTTATTTTAGTTTTAAACATTTTTTGCTGAGAAAAAATTTATTTCTCGTAATTGTAATATTCAGATATTTTGAGTAATAATTGTAAATTTGAATTTTTAGTGGAAAGCAACAGATTGTAATATGTTTTCTAAATTTGTTTCTTTGGAATTTTCTGGCATTTTTTTATTAAGAATATTCAAATACTGAAACAAATTTGGAAGAAAATGCAACTTTATGATACTAAACCTCATTACTTAATAAATTGCAGAATTTAGAAATTTGCATTTTAAAGTAGAGTCTTGATATAAATTTGCTGAAAATTTTCCCGTCACACTTGAGGTCCTCTCGCGGGGCAGCAATGTGCCACGGCACACCGGTTTCGAACCACTGGTGTACGTCGCGATTTATATTTTCCTTAAATTTTTGTAAAATAATTTTACAGGGTTTTTAATAGACATTTGCTGTTTTGCGAGTGCGATATTGTGTATGTATTACAATATGATGTACAAGAATGTATATCTTGTTTAATTAAGAATTTTTTATAAATAAATTCGGAAACAGAACCTAATTTTGATTTTCTTTTTTTTTTTTTTTCAATACATAAATATTGATTTGCAATCTTTTGTTCATGCGTTATTCTTTTTTTTATTATTATTTGTATAAGTTTTTGCTGAGGTATGATTTGAATTTTATGAAATTTCAGACTTTTCTTGCACTAAAAACGAGAAGGGAAAAACCGGGAAACGTTGAAATTTCATAAAAAACAAAGCATCATAACTACATGATTAATTAAATCATACAAAAATAAAACTAGTACTGTTTTACTTTATTAGAGCATGGATTTTTTTTTTTCTAAATATAAATTATAGGAAAAAAGAACCGTATGCAAAATTAATTTTCGTATTTTACTTGTGATTTAATATTTTGTAACACGATTCTGTATGTAAAAGCTGTACTTGATATAAATAGAATTTTGTAATTGGAAGTATTTGTTTCTATTAATTTAGGTTTATTTCTTTTGCGACGAATGGTCCTTTAAAGAATTTTTAATCTTTTAATCACTGGTTTTTTATAAGAGAAAATTTTGCCTAACTTAATTGCAGAAACGATTTGATTAAATAAAGCAAAATTTTCAATTAAAAATTACTGGTAGGAATAATCAAGGATTCTGGGCACCTTATGCGTTACATATACGTGACGCTTGTCGTGAATGCGTTCAGATATAATCCTTGTAACTTGTATCCATCCAGTATAGTTTTGATTATAAGTAACATTAAGTGTCTAAAATTGTTAGAGAGATATCCCCAAACTTCTCTTTTATCATTTCAGTGTACGATTTTATGGAATTTTAAAGCGTTCTATACAAATATTTGTCCTCGATTCTTGTTCTCTTCCTCCCCAGCCCCATTTATAAAACCAAATTGGTGTTTTTATGGCTGCAAGTTGCAAATGGTTCTTCGTAAGAAAATGGCTGTATTTATTTTAAATTTGAAGCTGGAAAGTTATTTTCTTGCCGAATTCTTTTATCTGAACCCATATTTATTGCTCTCCTGTTTGTACTTTAAAAACCAGCTTCCGTTAAAATCTGTACACTTAAAAAAAAAAAAAAAAAAAAAAAAAAGTGTTAAAGAAGCTTTCCGAAGAGACACCAAATATAGACTTGTTTCTTGTTCAAGTAAAATTGTGTATCATTTTTATAGGTTTGAAATGTGCTTTTGATTCTCGATGAAATCGCAGGATTTAGTCTTCCTTTTAAAAAAACCAGTAAGTGTCGAGCACAATGGTTTAAAGTTTACAAAATGTTTATCTTACACTTTCGGTGCAGCTCGCACCTAGCATCGAGACCGGGTACATTTTGTAGCCCTATACATAAAAATTAGAGAACCGATAAAATTTCTCTCTTAAAATCTTTTTTATACTTTTAATTTTTTATTATTGGATTTTGAATCGTTAATTTTATGCCAAAAGCGAGTTAAGTCGCCAAATAGGGTGCTACGAATCCAAACTACTACTCACACACAGCAGACGAATGCGACTTTTGTCGAGGGTTGACGAGAAAAATTCTACGGTGACAAATAAAGCCGATTTCGCGCTGCCAAAAATGCAATTGTAATATTGTATTTTTTTAAAAATCAAATTCGAAGGTTTTTTGAAGGAATTTTTTTTTCTATATTTTATACTTATTATTGAATAATTTGTACTTTAAACTGCTTTTCTTTAAAAAAAAGAAAAAAAACCTTCTATGTAAAAAGTCCAATAAGTGGTCTCGAAAATTACATTTTCAGAAAGTTATGCCGCTGTAAAAAAAAAAAAAAAAAAAAAAAAAAAAAATATATATATATATATATATATATATATATATATATATATATATATATATATATATATATATATATGATTTTAACAGAAAAGTTATATCGATTATCAAACTTCGTAATATAAGGCTTTAACATGCACCATGGTCTCACTGCTAAGTGTGAGCTGCACCAAAAGTGGTTCCCTTGTTAGTAATATAAATTAACAATAAAAACTAGTATGTTATGGCCATCACAAAACTTTCTTCTAGATAAATCATATCTATTGAATATGCCCGCATGATGAGAATTCTAAAGGTACAAGTTTATTGAATTGTGTGCAGTTATACTGAAGATATTAGCATCGCATTTTTTGAACAAATCATTAAATTTCAGCACCTATCTTAAGATGTCTGCAACCAAAATAGAATGACAATCTATTCCTATCACGAGGATTCTGAGTTTGATGTTTCATTTAATTCTGCGCACATACATAAATTGGAGATTTAAGGATCACATAAATTGAACAAGTCATCGAATTTCAGCACCTATCTTAAGATGTCTGCAACCAAAATAGAATGACAATCTATTCCTATCACGAGGATTCTGAGTTTGATGTTTCGTTTAACTCTGCGCACATACATAAATTGGAGATTTAAGGATCACATAAATTGAACAAGTCATCGAATTTCAGCACCTATCTTAAGATGTCTGCAACCAAAATAGAATGACAATCTATTCCTATTACGAGGATGTTTGATGTTTCGTTTAATTCTTACATAAATTGGAGATTTAAGAATCGCATAATTCGAACAAATCACCGATTTCTGGTACCTCCCTTTGGAAGGATTTTGCCCAAAAACTAATCATCACAAAGTTCACACAAGGAAAGAATGTCTTATGAAATTCCGTTCTATTCTACGCAGCAATTTGTGAGTTAGAAGGCCCACACAATGTGTGTCATATACAGACAGACACACAGACTCATAGTGAGACATTTTCTAAAAACAGTCAAATCGTGTTCAGAACCTTTTTATAACGTATAAATCCAAAACAGGGACGTCTAAATTTTTCACGAATCTAATACTTTCTTCTTATATAGATGGAAGAAAGTAATAATAATGGTTCAGATACGCATAGGCTTAAAAAGTTCGAATCTGGATTTTTCTTTTCTTTTAATATTTGAAATCACTTTATTCTTCAATTCCTACTAATAGCTCACACCCTCTATATATTTATATATCTTGTTCAAATTTCCAATCGTTAATAAAATACTCTTTATTCATCCACTCAAGTTCAAATACATTTTTTTAACTTGTAGTGGATGACAGTTGATGTTAATATAGTTTTTAAAAATATCAATTCATTAATTTAATTTAATTAATTTGTTTTATATTTCATTTCTGTTCAAAAGTATAGACTCACTCCATATTTATAGTCTCCTTCGCCTGCGCGCCGCCTGATCTTCGTTCGTGAACAGCCCCATTATCTTTTTACGCGTGAAGGTTTCGCTATGGTACTTCATTGTGAAGTTGGGTAATTTTTGAAATTCAATATTTTAAAAACGGCATAATCATTAGATTTTGAAATTTATATCAAGAAAAATACAATTTTTTACCTTTCTAACGAAGTTTGTCTAACAATTTTATGAGAAATACTTTTCGAGCTATTAATTTTTGGTATTTTAGCTATTTATTTTTTATTTAATTTTTAATACATTACAAACAAAACTATACATACAACTTAACATACAAAAATTTCTCTTATATAAGATATTTAGCAGGATATAAATTTAGGAATAAATACCGTCAGTGGTATCGAAGCGTGTAGATCGCTGAAAAAAAAATTATTTTTGACCTAAGTAGGAATTGAATTATTATTTATTATTATTATTTTTTAATATATATTACTTGTTTAATAAAGTGTTTATAATGTTTTTTTAAAAAAGCCAATTTTCATTTTTTATAAAGGTAATTTATTGTTTTATGGTTACTATGTTTTAAATTTTATGTATTTTTTTTATTAAAATGCTTGAAAATGAAATGAGATTTCGTCGCAAATTTTCTCCAGTTCTGCTGAAATTTGATTTTTCTGTTTCTTATTACTTTGAATATTTATTGTTTTACGATTATTAATATTTTCCCCTTCTGATTCAGTTTCTCTTGTCTTTTTTTCGAGGCCATAATTCTAACTAGAAATATTTGTGTAACAGACGTAAAAAAAAAGAAAAGTAGAGAACCGAATATATTTTCCACTCCAAGATTTTCTTTTTTTCTCTCTCAAAAAGACGTTTTGTCGTTTGGATTGGAAAAAAAAAGTGAATTAATAAGAAAAACAAGTGCAGGAATATGAGTTGGGCGGGAGTGAAACGTGTCGGAAATGCTTTTAATCTGACAAGGAAATAAAGAAGCTTTTAAACGCACATGGAAGCTGTTAAATCTTTTTCATCTTAATTATGTTGCAAAGGAGAGAAAAAAACCCATAAGATGCGATTGAATAGTCTAGATTTTAAATGGTAAAGAAGACATTTATTACGTGTATTTAAAATATGACTCATCCTCTCATATTTATACCTGGGTATTATGAAAACTAGGGCATCCAACCCGGGTTTCCCGGGATAGAGAATATATGTGAAAACAATTTATTTATTTTTTATTGAAAATTCTAATATATTTTTTACATTTAATAATGTTTTTTAGATTGCCCCCTAATAATACCAAAGAGCTTTTTTATATGAAATAGGTCAATTATATATTCTAATAAAATTTTGAAATTTATTCAAAGCGGTATTTTCGAATTGGTCTCGTGCCAGAAGTTAATAGCCGAAGAAATCATTAAAAATTTCGTTATCTGCAGCAGTTTTTTTTTTTCTATTCTGATAATTTCAGCGATTATAAGCGCTTATTTCAATTACATGTTTGTTAAACTTGTGTTTTATTTATACTACTTTATTTAATGCTTGATAAAATTTTAATTTCGTTATTGAATATTTGCTAGAAACAAATGTGTATTTATATTGTTTTTATATTGTTTAAATTGCAAACGGATTCATATTTTGTAATCGTCTGCAAGCGATACACTTAAAAAAGAAAAAAATCATGTTTGAAATTTAATTTAAATGCTATAATAAATCAGTCAATTAAGATGCAGTTTTCAAACAAATTTCATTTGAAAATAGATCCTCCCCCCCCTTCATATAACGGTGTAAAAATTAAAAATGTGCAATGTTTAGAAAAAAAAAAAAAATTGCAGTAGCAAAAATCGCAAAACCGAATTTTTATCGTCAAGTGTTGCCATTCGCAAAATGACGTCAGCGTTACGCACGGACACGTTTGTCCTTTATAATATAGATAGATAGATAGATCACTTACATAAATGTGATAAATAATTCATTGATTATGAAGGGTTAAATGTTAACTTCCAGTCTTTTTTTACTAAATGGAAACTTGAGGATAAGTCGAAAATTGCTTTCTAGTTTGTTGCGAGGTATGCCAGGACAACGTTTCAATTTCATTATCGCGATTTGACGATATATTGTGAAAATAAAATTGAAGGCTATAATGAAAATAAAGAAATATTTTGACCAGATCGACATATGAGCCGTTGATTTTGTAAGTGGGGCAAGTCCATTTTGTGAAAAAAAATTAGTTAAACCTAAATGTTATTACAAATTAACATAAATCAGTCCACAGGAAATATTTTTGTCAAATCACACTAAATTTTTTAAACAATTCACAGTAAATTCTTTTAATATCAGTATCAATTTATTGGGAGAACGATATCTGAAATGCGTTGATTTTGAATGTGAGGCACTTGAGTATGCGCTTTAAGGAGACCTTTCTTGTAAATACCAGTGTTGTTGGTTTAAAAGGAAATGATTTAATACCAATAATAAATAAATGAACTAACATGAGTTGAGCAGGAGTGGAGACGTGTCAGAAATGCTGACAAGGAAATAAGCTTTTAAATGCCCATCTAAAATCTTTTTTTATCTTAATTACGTTGTGGAGGAGAAAAGATCCGAGATGTGCATCTAATCATTTCTGTTTTGAATAGTGAAGGAGATATTTATTACGTATAAGGCGTTACCTTGATTGTGTATGACTCAGTATCTGAGATTCATTTCTCGATTATGAATATAGTTCACTTACGAAAGCGTGATGAATAATTCATTCATTATGAGCAATTAAATGCGAACGTTTGAGGTCGTTTTACTAAATGGAAGTTTTATGATAGGTCAAAATTCGCTTTTTAAGTTGGATACGAAGCCCATCTGGGCTATATCTTCATTTCGGTATCGTGATATATCGGCATCTAAACATCGCGATGTGTGACGATATATCGTTATTAATGAAATTTAAGTCAACAGGGGAAATGAAAGAATGTAAAATTTTTGTTGTTGTTTGTTTAATATATTTTTTTTTTCTAATATTCATTTAATATTATCACCTCTGATTTTGAAAGTGAAGCAAATCCTATGATTGACTATGATTAGTCATATATCCTATGATATATGACTATGATTTATATAATCTAAATATACGTAAACTGTAACTATACATACGGCATGCATTACTTTGATTTTAATAAATGCGATAAAATTTACCAGACTGGCAATATCAGCGCCTCAGCAACTCCATTTGGCACCTGGTGCGAAACACCTAATAACTGACAGCGTTGACGAAGCCTGTCCGTGCCTACCCAAATTGATGGACCGTCCGCACAACTTTTGCTGCGAGTCTGGACAGTAAGTAATCATTAGCTAATCGAGTCCTCGGAAATAAACTGCTGGTAGACAATAAGACACATAACGAAATTGAATTGGAATAATTATTTATTATGTGCTACAACTAAGGGATTGTAACATCACCTTTCGTTGCATATTTATCGTGTTTTTAGGCGAATTTATTTTTCACGGTTGATTAACTCGTATTAAAAATCCCCAGTTGACAAAGGGACAAACATTTAGTGAGTAGCATTTAACGTCGTTTACAGAGAGACACAAAAGAATTCAGTTGCAGGACGGACTATAATCGATTTCATTGTGTGAAAAAGTGAAATTTCGTAATTTTCTGTTAGTGTTGGAAAATGTTTCATAATCTATATCTGATGTATTATTTTTCGTTCTTGTTTTTGTTTTTTTTTCTTCACTTTCTGGACACGAACATCACTGTTCGTTAAAATCGAGTGGTATCGCTCCAAATTTTCTTTTCTCATTAAATCGATAAAAATGAAAACAAATTTTAAAAATCTGCAATTATTTATTTGAAGCAAGGGTATTCTTATCTGCTAAATCATTCTCGGAAAAGCTATTTTTACCCAGCACTATTCACATAATATTTATCTTCACGGTTTACCGTGATTATTTATTATTTTTTTACTTCTGCCTTAAAATAGCTCTCTCTTTAAGAAAAACTAAACACATTTACCTAAACGGGAATCCTTTTGAATAAATGATGGATATTTTTGAAGAGGGTTGAAAAGGGACTTTTGAAGCAATATAAAAAAAAAAAAGCATGTCTTACAAAATGCTACATTCTTGGCACAAAGGGCGGTATTTCATTATTAAAAGATGTCTTTTACCGTAATAGCGGTATTAAAATAAACCGGCGATCTTTATCACTGAGGCTCCGTGAAAACATTTTGGCCCGAATTATATCAGAGTATTTTTTCAATGATATTTTTCTCTGCTATCGAGGATTGCTGTTCCATTTCATATTCGAATCGTGTGTGGTGAAATGTTTTTAGTGTGGCATTATTTGTAATTCTATTGTTTCATACAATGTTATTTCTAATAGATTTCACATAAAAGAAGTTTGTGCAGTCATACTTGTTTTAATGCACGTATGCTTACGCTTTATCACAGTCGAATGGTTATTTAACTCCAGCAAAAAAAGTTCGCTATACGGAAAATTCATTAAATAGGTATTCATCTTTTAAAATGTTTTAAACTACATAAATAAAAAATTTTGAATTAATAAACACTAAATCCCTTTATATTAAGAAAAGTAACGACTTGGAAATGGACCAATGAAAATCTGCGTAGATCTTCCCTGCATTTTAGGTGCGTTCGTAATTATATAAATACGTAGCACCTATTGTCGTCGCTTGGTCCGTCCGTCCGTCCGTCCGCATATAACAACGCAAAAACCACCCAACCGAATGGTTTGAAATTTAAGATATATTATCTTCGCAGAATTTTGTCGAGCAATTTCAAATTTTATTAAAATCGAATCAAAACTTTAGGAGATATTAATAAAAATATTTATTAAGAAATTTGAATTTTTTTTTTAAATCGGTGCTTTTTTGTTATAGGAGCTTCCGAAGTTTAATCGTCAAGCGACCGAGATATGACAGAAATTAATCTGCAGACGATATAATTCATTTCACAGAATTAAAAATCATCAAGATCTGAATATTTATATAACTAGCTACAGTACGAACGCACCTCGTTTGTCACGGTTGACGTACAATTTCCAACTTGTTTTTCTTTTCTTTGGGTGTTGAAGAGCGTAGCGAGTAGGAGGGAACCCCCCCCCCCCCCCCCAACCTAGTATCATATAATAAAGTAACTTTATTTTTTATATAAACTATATCCATTTGTATTGATTATTTTGTTCATAGTAAACAAGAATTTAAAAAACAAAGCATTACTGACCAGAAATACAGTGTATTTTTAGTTTTTTTCTAATACACTAGGGGGCTCAGCCCCCCTGCTCGCTACGCCAAACGGTATCGCGCAGCAATCCGTGTTTTCTAGAAGAAAAGAAAAGAAAAAAAATCCGGGACGATCTACGCAGATTTTCATTGGTCCATTTCCAAATCGTTACTTTTTTTTTTTTTTTAATATAGTGGGATTTAAAATTTAAAATTATTATTTTTATCATATTATCGTATATGTGAAAAGTTTGAAATGCGCAGAAATATTTTGTGAAATAATAAGAGAAGAAAATTAAATCACTAGAAAAAGTTCGCTCAATTAATAGAGAATGAATGCACTTCATTATTTGGAGGTTATCTTACAAGAAAATTCGTAAAATTTGCTCCGTTCCAAGGAAACGTTCGTAAAATAGAGGAATTCCCAAAATAGAGGTTGAACTGTATTTATTTGATGCGAGGGTATTCCTTTATCTTCTGAGTCATTCTCGGAAAAGCTATTTTTACTTTCTCTTTACGGTTTACTGTGATTATTTTTTTTCTTTTTTTCTTTTTTTTTTTTTTTTTTTTTTTTTTTTTTTTTAACTTTACCTTAAAATAGCTCTGACTTTAAAATATAAACACATTTACTTAAATGGGAATCCTTTTAAATAAATGATGGATATTTATTTTTGAAGAGGGTAAAAAAAGGACTTTTGAAGAAATATGAAAAATCATGTTTTACAAAATGCGTTCATGGCACAGAGGGCGGTATTTCATTATTTACCACGACGTCGCAATGGTGATATTAAAATAAATCGGCGATCTTTATCATGAAGTCTCGGCAAAAACATTTTGGCCAGAATTATATCCGAGTATCCCCCCTCCCCTACCTTTTAGTTTTTGTTTATCTATTGTAAATGACTTTTTCTCTAGCACCGAGGATTGCTGTTCTATTTCATATTCGAATCGTGTGTGGTCGAAGGGTTGTTTTTTGTCTGGCATTATTTGCAATTCTATTGTTTCATACACTGTTATTTTTAATAAATTTCGCACAAAAGATGTTCATGCACTCCTAACTGTTTTAATGCATGTATACTTACTTTGTTACAGTCGGACCTCTGTATAACGAAGTCGCTAAATCCAGCAAAAAAGTTCGTTATATAGAGATTCGCAATTTAAAATATTTGAAACTATACATAAGTACAAATTTTGAAATAATGAACACTAAATATCATATTAAAAAGTAATTATACTTTTTTATATAAATTATATCTTTGTTTGTTATTTAGCTGATTATTTAGAAGCATCATTGTCTAGAAATACGCTATGTTTTTAGTTTAAAAATTTTTAATTTTACTTTTAAAATTAAGGATTTATCATTTTTATGAGATTATAGTATGTGGAAAAAGAAAGAATAAGTTTGAAAAATGCCCAGAAATATTTTGTGAAATTAGGAGGAAAAAAATTACATTGCAAGAAAAAGTTTGTTTAATGGAGAATGCACTTCGATATTTGAGGGGTTGTCTTACAAGGAAATTCGTAAAATGTTCTTTGTTCCAACAAAAAGTTCGTAAAATAGAGGTATTCCCAAAATCAGAGTTTGGTGATATATATATATATTATATATAATTTTAAAAAAATGCGGGTTTCATGCATTTCACAATTTTTCTATCATTCCATCATTCGCAATCTTATCTACATTATGTTTCCTCATTTACTACTGTCTTCCCATTTTCTTTTTATAAATATATTTACATCTCATTTACATTCTTTAGTGTTCATTACTTTCTAAATTTTATTTACATCCATTACTACATTGTCTGTAATTTATTTTAAGCAAACTCTTTGTATAGTTCCAGCTTCAACTTTTATCTGATAGATGGCAGCACCAGACTTTTTCATCTCAATACTGTTTGTAGATTCAACTATTCATTTTTTATTTAATAATAATGTATTACGACGTGTTTAGATCATATACAGGCAGGGCTTAATTTGCGCCGCAGCCCAGCGGAGCTCAGCTCCAGTACTTCTCTGTTTTTAGTAAATATTTAAATATTGGCCAGACTTCTCCGGAGCTCATAAACACTGCGTTCCGGAGTCCAGTGCAATAACGCTTCCGGAATAACGAATCCTAAATTACCCTTTCATTTCTCTCTCATCTCCAACCTTTGGCCTTCTTTTGTATCAAAACACTTAGAAGTGACGTAAGGTGTCGCTCACGTAAGAGATGGAGATGAAGCAGGCTCAATTTTTATACCAGTCTTCGGATTTGGGCAGGTTCGAACTCAATCTGTCTTAAATTCTTATTTATTTCCATTTCAAATCCTTTTAATGCTATTTTGATCAGAATAAAGAGTAAACAGAAATAGTCTTTTTTCTATTCTGCATAGCTACGAACTATTCATTTTTTGTGTTAACACTCTTTCCGAATCATAATCCTGAGCTTATTGAATCGCAGAATTCTGCGATTAATTAATATTAAGATTAGGCAACCGGTTTCTATTTGGAACTAAAATGGGGAATAGTTGATAGCGAAGTATACGCAGATGGGTGTATTTAAAATTTTTATTTTCCTAAATATAAAAACAACAACAATGCTTTACATTTTGAAAGTAATATTATGAAACATAAGTATACAGATTGGAGTGAGGGTGAAGGGGGGGGGGGAGGTCGCGCCACGGATGTTAATACTGCAGAATATTAGGACTCCGGTACTTTTTTACTTAGAAATTAAGGCCCTGTATACGAGATTGCGCGAAAGATTTTACACACATTACCGGCTATGAACAGGAATTGCTGAAAATGAATTCTTACTGCGTTGTGTGTTTTTTAAAATGTGTAATTTAGATATTTCATTGTATGAGTAAAAATGAAATTTCTTAACAATATTCCGTCAGTCTTAGAAAGTGTTTCAAAATCAATGCCTTGATGCATGATTTTTCGTTCTTGTTAATTTCATTATGGTTTGAAATATCCTAACATCATTAAAATGCACAGCAAACGATTTATCAGAAGAGCTGTTTTTGCTCCACGCTATTTATGTAAATTTTCGCTTAACTGTTCATCCTGATTTTTTATTAGTTTTTTTCTTACCTTTCGTAGGAAAAATAAACACATTGCCTAAACGGTAATCCTTTTGAATAAATGATGGGTGTTTTTGAAAAAGATGAAGAAAAAGGTGCTTTACTAAATGCTTCACAAAATTCACCGTTCTCCTCACAAAGGGCGGCCTATCGTTATGAAACGCCGAGAATGTTTTATTGGTTTTAACTATTAACACAAAGCTCCCACGATATATTTTAATTGGATGTGAAGTTATGCTTCGGTTAAGGTTGTTCTCAAATCGGAACTGGCTACTTTCATACATATTTTTTAATTCTTTTTTGTTCTCAAACGCATGAAATGAGCAGGTGCTTTTGTTCAGAAACTTATGTAATCGAATTGAGTTTTTTTTCTCTCCTTGAAAATGATGTCAAAATTAGCGTTTTGAACAGAATATCAGGACGCGACAGTGCGTGAGAGGAGAAAAAACTGCCGTCCTGAGGCAACAATCGCTTATAACTCAAGATTCCTCTATCGAAAAATGAACAAACAAAAAAACACTGTTAAATGACAAATCACTGCAATACTTTTGCTTTTATGTTTAAAAAGGAATCGGAAAATATGTAAAAAAGTTACGCGTTGTTCAGCGGGGAAAAATATTTTTTGAGAACTGCCTGATGTGATTCTGGAACGAATCTTTGTTATCGATCTTCGTTAGCTGCGATATCACTGTATACGCTTATTTGACAAGAGAGCATCCTTTTCTTTTAAATCAATCTCGGTAGATCTATTTTTACTCCGCAGTATTTATGTATGGTCGCCGACTTGGAAAACATGGAAATATCAGGGAATTTTGTTAACCTGGAAATATCACGGAAATTCAAACTAAACTTGAAAATTCATTGAAACAAATGTTTAATTTCCATTACGATTGCGGTAATCTGGAAGAAAAAAAATTATCTCAGCTCTCGGGCTCAGTCCATGCCTGAAACCAGCTTGGACTCTATTTTTATACCAGTCTTCGGGCTCAGCCTCAAGGTGAACATTTTATTTATACAAAAATAGAAAAAAGAAAAAAAAAAAAACAGTCTCATTATTTGAGAAACAAGAATGTGGCCTAAGTTTCTTATAGTGTTTTACAATCCTTTAAAAACTGAAAGTAAACTGAATTGATGATAATGTGATGTAAAGAGAAATATTCTTTCTGATTTTGAAGCCTTTGCACATTCACTGTTAGTAACATAAAGAAGCTCTGAGATATTTCTCTTCTGTTTGAAGTCCTTTGTTTATTGGAAAACAGAACTAATGTATTTCTGCCATAGTTGTACAATGATATTTTAACTAAAATTCATATAGAGATACAACTAAATGTAAATATATTGCTTGAAGGTGCGTAAAAACATACATAAAACATTTAAAAGCACATTAAAGTCCTTTTAAAAATTCAAAACGTTTTCAACCGAACTACTCGGTCATCATCAGTGATAAACTAATTGTTGAGTTGAGTTGTTGTCTCTTCAGGTTTCTTGCTTGCCCGGAATAAACTATTTTACTTCAAGGGTTTGGAATATAAGGTGGGATGGGAAAGGTAATCAATGATTTAATAATTCATTCCAGACTAAGTCTGGAATGAAGCAAGAAAACGCGAAGAGACAACAACTCAACTCAACAATTAGTTTTTCACTGATGATGACCGAGTAGTTCGGTTGTAAACGTTTTGAATTTTTAAAAGGACTTTAATGTGCTTTTAAATATTTTATGTATGCTTTTACGCACCTTCAAGCAATATATTTACATTTAGTTGTATCTTTATGAATTTTAGTTATTAAACAAGGTGAATTTGCACTGAAATTTTAACTTTTTAATGATATTTTAGCAGAATGAAAACAGTGACTTTTACAGATTTTTGCCAATGGTTAGATAGAAATAAAAAACAAATTTGTAAAAGAATGTTGTAAAAGAAATTATCTATGAAAATTTCATTATTTTAACGCTAACGTGGAAATTTGAGGCTAACATGGAAATATCAGGAAATTTTAACATAAGATATTTGTGAGCACCCTGATTTTTTTTATTCTTTTTTCCCCTACCTCTATCTTAAAATAGGTCTTTCTCTGGAAAAATAAACACATTTCCAAAACGGTAAACCTTTTGAATAAATGATGGATGTTTTTGAAGAGGATGAAGAAAAAGGGGCTTTTCCAAATGTTTCACAAAATGCACCACCGTTCTTCTCCACAAAGGGCGGCGTTTCGTTATGAAAAGCTGCCTATTACCTCGACGTCGTAATGGCGGTATTAAAATAAACCGGCGTTCTTTTATCACGGAGGCTCGGCGAGGAAAATTTCGGCCCGAATTATATCGTGATGGTTTTTTATTGCGTTCTCCTCCCACATTTCTTGCTTATCTGAATGAGATTTTTACAATCTTGGTACGGTTGTTCCAAATCGTGCGTAGTAGAAAAGGGTTGAATTTAGTTTTGCATTATGTGCAAATTCATTGCTTTGTAGAATATTTCTAATAAGTTTATTTATTTATTTATTTATTTATTTATTTTTAAGGAACTTTATGCAGTCCTACCTCTTTTTATGTATGTACTTTCACGTCAAACTTTTCAACTGAAGCTTCGATTTTGATAGCTTGTTGTTGGAAAATGCTCATTTGTGGTCCTGCGTAAATTTTATTTTGGAACGAAATGTGGTATGTCTGTCTGCCTGGGTTCTGCCTAATTTTTGTAAAAAATATATAACATGGCTGACAGCTTCCGATTTTTTTGCTAAATTCAAATAAGCGAATTTTGTACAGAGATTTTACTTTAAATTACGGAAGTATAACCACATAGAAACAAAACACATTTTATGAAATAAATTTTCTGGTGCAAAACATATTTATATATTTTATTTATTTATTTATTTATTTATTTATTTATTTATTTTATTTTTATTTATTTATTTATTTTTGGTGGGGGGGGGGGGGGAATTGTAAATGAGCAGCTTGGGTATAATACTACTTTTTATTGTAATATGCACATCATGATGATACAATGGGGAGCTATAAAAAAAAATCGATCCTTATTTATTTATTTTTTTTATTTTTTTTTCCCCGAACACATAGTCTAAAGAAAGTATTGTAATCATTTGTGTGGGTGTGAACACGATAACTTCCAAACGGTACTTCAGATTGAGTTCCCATTTGTTGAATGTCTTTTTATACACCACTGTCGCAAGAACTACATATTTAGATTTTGGTACAAATAGGCCGACGGATTAGATATTTTATCCATTTTCAAACTATTTTTCGGCCGATTCGATAGCAAAAATTATCAAGAAAATGTAACACAGCGATGGAAAATATTTGTGTTTAATCTTACAACGAGAGTGCCAAGCTTGGTAATCACATATTTGGATTATTTTTAAATATGTTGTAGGGTAGAAGCCCCCTTTGTCTTAAAGTTCAACAGATTTTATACAACACTCCTTAGTTTTCGAGAAATGGGGGGGGGGGGTCTAATATTATGACATAACTTAAATACTTACTTTGTAACAAAATAACTGCGTTGATCGTAGCTCAGTTGATATGGCATCTGCTCGTCGATCCGAAGGCCCGGGTTCGAGGCCGGAACGCGCTACGATTTTTTTTCCCTCTCTCTTTTATAAATATACTTGTAATTATAATTTAACAATCTCAATTAAATTTTTTGTTAACATAATTAAATTTTAATTTAGCATTTTTGATTTTTAAACCATGATTAAACATTTCTCATCATTTAAACAGATTTTTAAAAAAATGGATCTATTATTAACTGGTAAAAATTCAAAAATCGTTACAAAATCAGCATATTTACTGTTCTCAAGATAAAAATATACTTTAATAAATAGAGGTAAGAAAGTTTCCACTTATCTTTTTCTATTCAGTGCTCAGGTAATCCTCAGTTTATTTAATCCATATTGAAGTAATAACCACATGGTTTGTATAAATCCACGATTGCAAGTATTCACACTGCTTATCATGAAGAGAATAATATTTCGTGATTAATTAAATGTAAAATAATTGTAGGTAGTCATTTTTACACTACAAAGCTTTTAATTTAACTTTAGGAATTTACAAAATACACATTTAGGTTTAAATTTAGTAGGAGCGTATACATTTGCTCCTTTTAATTATGTTACATTTTACGAAGTATCACTGTTAAAAATAATCTGAAATTCACGGGTATTTTTTTCCTGAATTTCACAGAAAAAGTCCCTTTTCACCACAAAAGGGCATTTTCCGTTAAAAACAGAAAGTTTCTTCATATTTCCTGAAAACAACGGAACAGAAGGAGAAGAAAGTGGCTAACGGAGATATTCCGTTATCTGCTGCATATTTATTTCCAATGTTTAAAAAACTGACATGTTGCAGCACAGAAGAACTAAAAATTCAATAAATTAAAAATTCGAGTTTATTTAAAAGAACAAAATAGTTCTTTCGAATTTAAAAAGCAACACTTTATTTTCCCATGCTTTAAAAATTATTAGCAATTTATTTTTTAAAGTTACAAAAAAATATTCACACTTAAAATATATTCGAAACAAATAGCTTTGTATATATATATATATATATGCTTTTTTGCGTAAAATCTATTTTTTTTCACTTAATTTAACTTATATATATATATATATATAATAGTTAAATTAAGTGAAAAAAAATCGATTTTACGCAAAAAAGCAACAAACAAAAATAATGCTTCCGAATAAAAAAAAATAAGAAATAACTTTCCCATTCCTTTGAAATTATTCGTAATTTGCTTTTTAAAGTTATAAAAGACACTCTCAATGAAAATATATTCTAACAGAACACATTTAAAAAATATATAATAGTTGAAAAAAAATCGATTTTCTCAAAAAAGCCAACATACTTTATCGAATTTAATTCAAAATACAATATTCATATTTTGCATCTAACAATCAAATTAAGAATTAATATAATTCATGTTTCAATCCTCTATTAATACTAAATTTTTCAGTCATAATCTTATAACAAAATAATCTCCCACTTAATTTCAAAGTTACTAGGTTTCTGAACCCCAGATTGTTTAAGTTCCAAGCAGCGATTTGAAGAAATCCCCGTATCATCCTTTCAAACTCCTGTTCTTGCAAGGGCCCGCTGGTCTTGAGGTAAAACACTCGGTTCAAGGCGCTGTCATCCCTAGTTCGAACCCCAAGGGCAACCAGTATCTGTACCAGGGAGTATTTAATATTAAAATATCAAGTATTAAACTAAATACTCCTGTTATAGTCAACAGATGGCAGCACAAACAGTTTTTTTTTTTTTTTTTTTAACCGAGTTCATTCATAACAGAAAGTTTCCGTTTCTGCAATCTTTCAAAACGGAAAATCTACTAACGGAACGGAAAAAGTCCGGCAACTTAGCTGACAGTACTTTTCCCGTGAATTAACGGATTTATTTTTGACAGTGTAGGTTAAAGAGTGCGGGCGTAACTGAAGAAATATCATTATTTATTATACCATAATTAAAGTTCTTTACATTATTTGTGGAAAAACTGTTCATTACATATAATCATAGTTCTTTATTATTGTCTTTAGTTTATTATGAATAATCCCGGTGATTGTTCTACTTCATTTCATCAGAGTTGGTAATTACATTGCTGCTTTAAATGGGTGAAAAAGCAGATTATTTACGTTATTTATCCTTGATTCATCTATTTTATTATAAAGGGTTATTTATTACTTGATATTAAAGTTTTATAGATCACGCATTCCAACACAGAGTATAAGTGATAAATATTGCGGCGATGACATCGAGCATTAAACGCGCAGTTGTAACGTCTTCAGTTTCGAAACGGGAGGTACATTGTTCGAATCCAACCGATTCCATTGGATCAGGGGGTGGGGTTAGAAAAATCGACCTAAGAAATGAGCACAAACGGCATTTTTTTCTCTCTCCCTCACCCCTACTCATGCACGGGAAGCATTGATCTCCCTCGTCTCTCGTACTTTTAATGGAAAAACTAAGTTTAAAAGGCATTTTCCATCTCATTCACAGAAAACGTCATTCTTTTACGCTTTGGTCAGCTAGCATGTCACGTAATTAAAATGTCGGGGAGGGGGGAAATTCAATAAAGCAGTAAGAAATAATGTCAATCCAGCCTCTGTGGCATATAAAACTGGATACAGTGCTATGCTCCTTTTTTATTTATTTATTTATTTATTGTAAGTTTCAAATCAGAATTTTGCGTTCAGAATAAAAGCTGATTAATCCACCACATTCATTTTAAAGAATAATAACATAGAAATGATTATAAGTAATTCATTTTGAAGTAAATCTATAAAACTAAATTATGTTATCATTCTAAACTATGTAACGAATAATTCTAAACTATGCTTGTTATATTTTTTTCTATTAATTTATAAAAAAACTTTTGTGTTTTTTTAAAAGGAAGGAGGGCGGGGTTAATTATTTTTTTACTGGCAACCATAATTATATGTTGGCTACCAAATTTTATCATATTTGTAAAGCCCTGGTCCGTGATTTATTCTATTTTCTTACTCCTATCTTAAAATAGGTCTTTCTTATTTTCTTTTAAAAAAAATAATAAATAAATAAATAAACACATTTCGTAAACGGGAATCCTTTTGAATAAATGATAGATATTATTGAAGAAGATAAGAAAAAAAATATAGATATATGTGTATAAATGCATAATTTACAAAACGCTCCGCCGTTCTCACAAAGGGTGGCATTTTATTATTAAAAGCTGTCTTCCACCACGACTTCGTAATGGCGGTATTAAAATAAACCGGCGTTCTTTTTATTCACGGAGGCTGGGTAAGAAAAATTTTGCTCCGAATTATATGGGGATGGTTTTTTATTGCATCCCCTTTCCTCTCCTCTATTTCTTTTTGTTTATCTAAATGGGTTTTTTTACTATCTGGTGTGGCGGTTCTATTTCATTCTCGAATCGTGTCTGGTTGAAGAGTTGTAGTTTAGTTTTATTTGCAATTCTATTGTTTTATGAAATAATATTATTTTTTAACCAAGTGTAAAAGACTGGAGTTATACAGTTTTGTTACGGTTGGTTTCAACAAATTTTTTTTTTTTTTAATCTACATTAATTATTTAAATCACTTTCTCAACATTTATTTAAAAGCACTCTTTTTTTCTGTTTCTAATAAAAATTTAAATAAATAAAAGTAATTGTAATAATAATAATAAAATCAGTTTTTATTTTTTCTTCTTTCTTTTTCTTTTAAGCAAAGCAATTTCAACTTTCATAGTCTAACGTAGCTTCCTGTTTTTCAAATACGAAAAGCAGACAGCAAGGGAGGGATGTTTTGTCAGTAGACTGCACAGGTGGAAAATTTGGAGTCATCTAGTCTGACTTTGATATAAGAATGACCAACCGCCCTGTATAAGAATTACGTTATCTTATGAGTGTACTATACACGCAATTAGGCTTTGTAAGTTTACGTCAGGCTTCAATTGGCTCTGCTATCAGGCGGATAGCTGGCGCCCATGTAAACAGAGGCTAACAGGACCCCCCTTCAGCACACGCCATGGGGGTGATGCATGGCTTCCTTCCCCCATGAAGCGGCCGGCAGAGTGGAGCGGCAAGCTGTAGTCTTCACGAAGAGTCCATTTTTCCTTTTGTTTCCATTCCCGTACCCCTGGCAGAGTGGATCGGTCCCGTTTTTCAAGCAGCGCGGGAGAATGAATGTTTACGACACTTGTTGCTTGGCCAAGAGACCTGTCGTTTGACTCGTAAAAAAAATTCGACTTATTACGGGGCTCGAAGATTGGCCTGTGGGCTGGATCGCGAAGTTGTTGAAGGCGGACAGGTTTCTGGAAGATTTTTTTTTGAGAGTGGGGCATTGATGGCCCTACATTAACCATCCTAAATCATGATGTTATGATGAAAAGAGGCTATAAGGGCATTTTCGAATTGCGGATCTATAACTGTTAACGAGAAATTAAGAAGAAGATATGTGTAGCCCGTTTTTTTTTTTGGCGTAGTGGCGCTCCAAGATTATGACTTCTTAACCATCAGAAGTGATCATAGATATTGAACTAAACGGTCGTTAGATGTCGTAGTGTTCTGAGTTACGGTGATGGCTATCTTCGAATAAAACACATGCTTCAGGAAGGTGAAATTACTGACTCCAACGGATCGTAGAACGACCGTAGAACGATTTCCCTCCGGACTAGATGATGGACCTAGTAGTTGATGGCAAGTGATGCAGTGAGATGAGAGGATTGATGAATGTTAGCTTGAAACCACATGGGTATTGTCTGAATTTTTCCCCAGCCTGAATACTCCAGCTTAAGTGCTTCATCAGATTTTGAAAAAGGACGAAATGCTCCTAAGTGCCCATTGACTAAAATTATAGAACTCTCTACCTGTTGTAAGTACTATTTGCATAGTTTTTCTTTTTATTTATTTGTACCTCTTTTTTTTAAAAAAAAAAAAAAAAAAAAAAATATGTTTGCTATACCAGAGTTTAAAAGTGAAATGAATATCTTTGGATAATTTCAATAAGAATTAACATTATGAACAGAAATAGTCTGTAGGTTAATATATAATGTTTGTATGTTTGAACGACCATTAAATGGTAATGTGATGATAATTTTAAAAATATGATGTGTAATTTAAAAGTAACCAGTGAGTGGTTTCAACTTAAAAGATCAGCTGTTATATTGTTTTATTAAGATTATTTTTGATAACTTAGTTGCTTCATTATTTTAAATGTTCAAATAAATTGTGTTTTTTTTTTGTTTATTATCAAAGATGGTATGTTTTTCTTTGTATAAATCTCTAAATAATTAATTTTTTATATTCACAGTAGATCTATAAGAATGGCCTAACCTTTCTGTGAGTAATAAAAAAAAAAAAAGGGGGGAGAGAAAATTCAACTTTATTAAATTAGGACTTTAAAATTTCTTAAGTTTAAATTCATAACTGACTGTTTTAATGAACATTAATTGAAGTTCACTCAATGTTATACAATCGTATTTTTGATCTTGATTTAAGGATGGGTAGATTAATAAGTGAAACAGTAATATTAAATTTAATTTCATAAAATGTTAAATTAAGCTTTAACTCTCCTCTTTCAGAAACATTGTTTTTCTAAAATATACACCAAAATTGTTTTATTTTAAAAAGTAAAAAAAAAAAAAAAAAAAAAAAAATCCAGTTATTTTACACCACTATACGATTCTTGGTTAACCGATCGGATCTTGTTCAGAATCTCTATGGTTGTTCCAAAATTTTAGTACATCATCATATCCCTATTCTATTAACGGATTTAACTCTTTCTCCTTTTGGTCCTCATATTGGAGGAATTTCAGGTTGTCTGCATTTTTCCAAATTATATGATGATTACACTTTTGTTAATTTAATGTGTATGGAGATTTGAGCTTGATCGGGTTGGAGTGGAGTTGGGTGTTCCTTATGCAATTCAGTATACTACTTGATTTAGAAATCTGTTGCCCCTTACTACATTTAATATTATCTTAAAATGATGAGTTCAAAATTATCATTGTTGTATTAACCTATTCGGATTCTTAAGTTTTGATATTTTGATTAGTTTAATATATTTTGCTCCCTTTTCCATGGCAACAGATTTCAGTGGAGCTAATCAGGGTATACTTATTTTTTTTTAAAATATTTAATTGTCAAGTGAAGATTGAGTAATAAATGAGCTTTTTAAGTTTAAGTAAGGTGTGTTTTAGAAAGAACACCAAAACACCCACAACAGTTTTTTAATGTTTTATTCAGGCATAATTTTTGAATATACGTTCAAATTTTGATCATTTTTCTATTTTTATTCGGTAATTAGTTTTTTCTTACTCATAATTGTTTCCGCGAAGCAGAGACTAATTAATACTCGATGCAAGATGTTTTTGAGGGCTCTTGTATACACGGTGTCCAAAAAACAATGACTTTGGTTTTTATTCCTAATAAATATTGATCATAGACATATATTATAAATTACAAAGTTACGTAAAAAAAAAGGTACAGAAATCTATGAAATCCATTAAAATTGTCAGGGGATTAAATTTGAAGAAATACAAGATTTAAATTTTTATACGGTCCCCCGTACAAAAAATTTCCCAATGAGTAAAATGTGCCCCATACGGTCAATCAACCTTACTCTTCTAACTGAGCCGCAATTTTTTTTTCTTAAGTTGTTGGGGTTTTCTATACTAATATTATAAAGAAGTAACATTTGTGTAGTTGTTAGTAGGGGTAATATGTGGAACTACCAAGCCGATAAATAATAATAATAAAAATGGTAGGAAAATGCTGGTGACCATCTCTGTTCCAACATCATAGGCTATATTTCATGTCGGCACCTCAGTAGCAGAATTTTCTGTGTTAATCTGCAGCAAACCAAAATTTATCTGCAAGCCAAGAATGCTAGACTAAGCTTACTATCATAAGAAATTAGAGTAGCTCATAAACTAAGCAAAATTTGTATATACAAAGAAAATGTAAGAAGAAAATACAACAGATCTAGAGACAAAAAAAGAAACTTTAGCAATTTTTCATAGCACAAAAATTTTATTTTAAGCTATTAGATTGATCTGCAAAGTCTAAAGTAATCTGCAGCACAGCTGCCCAGTTTCTGCTACTTGGGGTCGGCACAACAAAAAATCCCCCAAGGGAGTACCAAGAGCAAAAACCCTTCTAAAATTGCGATTTCTGTTATATTGTTGGCGGTTAGATGTGGAAATGTGGTGTGGTGGTTACTTTTAAGATGTAAATGCTTGCCAAGAACGGTTTCTAAAAAGTTCGAAATTACGTTTTATTTGGCCATTCAACTGCCTGTAGGGCTTGAGTGCCTAGCTTGACGAGTTAGTACCTGGGCGCGGGGCGACATTTACCTGCTGTGATCCACCTTGTCTTGTTGGCATCGCTGCAGTGCTCTGTAGTGGTTTGTTACAGACTTCTTTGTTTGCCGGTTCATGGTGTTACTTTGCCTTGGTTCTATGTTGGCTGGTTACTTAAAGTGGATTTGCTTGATGCGAGGTGGTCTCGTAATTTAGAGTCTTGATCATGTTGGAGGACTTTGCATGCACCCATGACGAATTTTACACGCACCAGGTGCCATTAGCGCACATTTTGCCATGGCAGTTACTTTTAAAACATATATTTGCAACAGAACAATTTCTAAAAAATTCAAATTGTAAAAGGATGCATAAAAAAGAAAAAAAAAAAAGAAAAAAAGAAGCGTTTTAAAAATGCGATTTCTGCAAATACTATGCTGGCGCTAAAAATTTTAAATTTCGCGTGGTGGTTACTTTAAAATGTAAATGCTGTCTAAGAACGGTTTCTGAAAAATTCGAAATTTAAAAAAAGTGAAATGAGCTGAAAACGTTCTAAAAATGTTCTACATTATGATTTATTTGGAGCTGTTAGGGCTAAGAACTTGAAATGTATAATAAAACTAGATTTCTTTTCTGCCAAAAAAATCGAAAGACCTTCGTGCAATTTAATTACAACCCAACAGGTTGCTATCCAGCTATAGTATTTACATAATGTGTTGTTCCATAGATATTTTCTTCATTCAAGAGGTTTGTGACCTCGAACTTTGCTATTAATCAGCTTCCAATATTATTAATCAATCAACTCCGCCTTTGCTAATTAATAAATTTCCTTTATCCACACCCACGCACAGAACTTTCTTAAATAAATGCAAATAGGTATACACGATTTAACCCTTTTTACTTTCTTATATCTTTACAAGAAGAAAGTATTGGATTCATGAAAAATTTTGATGGATTTATACATTTTAGAAGGTCCTGAACACTGTTTGTTTCTAGAAAATGTGTGTCTGCGAGTCTGTGTGTGTGTGTCAGTGCGTCTCTATGTGACAAAAATTTTGTGGGCGCTCTATCTCAAGAACTAATGCACGGAATTTAATGAAACTTTACATTCAGTTAGTCTTTGATATAAATTGGTGCTGATTAGTTTTACTCCCAATAGGTGGCGCTGCTATGCTAACCTTTTCACGATAGCTCCATCTCAAGAACTAATGCACAGAATTATATCAAACTTCAGATTCTATTAGACCTTGACATAAGTCATATACATTCAGTTAGTCCCTCACATAAATTGATACTGATTAGTTTTGGGTGTAAATCGCCCAACATGTGGTGTTGCTATGCTATATTTTTCACAATTTCCGCCATAGCTATATATCTCAAGAATTAATGCACAGAATTTCATCAAACTTTATACTCTGTTAGACCTTGACAAATAATAGATACAGTGAAACTCCAGTTATACGTTACCTGAGTTGTACGTTTCCCTCAGTTATACGTTTCAACTCAGCGGTCCCGGCCGTTTGCCATTAAAACTTATCCGAGTTATACATTTTCCTCAGTGACACGTTATGTTTTTGCGAAGTTCTGTATTTATTCTTATACGTTTTACGGAAATTATTTTTTTTCAGAATCTTTTCTACGCGTTGTCTTGCATCCCTGCTGTCTTTAAGATTTCTGGGAACCAAACTAGCCACGTGCGAAACGAAGGGGAAGGGGGAAAGGAGGTGTTACTCTGCTGGAAAAAAACAAAAACAAAAAAAAAAACAATCTAAGATTAGTAAATATACGTACTTTAATAAAATTCAGTAAACTACTGAAATGATTTTTTTTTTTATAAATGCTTCACATCCCAAGCGATTCCAATAATTTCTTTTAAGAACTCTATGTGTGTAAAAAAGTATATTTAATAAAGGTTTTATGATAAAATAACCACATGTGTACTTTTCTTATATATATATATATATATATATATTTTTTTTTTTTTTTTTTTTTTTTTTTTACGCTGTTCCATTTCCGCAAATTTATGTCATGGGTGCAGTAATACTTACAAAATTTCCATTTTCGACACAAAAAGTAACAAATGCTTCAACGAAACATAATGTTTACGATATATTTATAAAAAAGGTTCTGGTAGACCGTTAATTGGGTTATACGTTTTGTTTTCCGGTCCCAGGCGAAACGTATAACTGGAGTTCCACTGTACTTATAAGGTTTGGTTGAATACCGCCCAAGAGGTTTTGTTGCTGTGCTCTGTTTTCAGAGGGTTCCGCGATAGCTATATCTGAAAAACACATAGATTGTCATTTAATTTTTATTGCAGACGATTTTATTTATATAGAAGAAAGTTTTGGGATGGCCACAACATTTTTATTTTTATTTTCTAAGAAAATTATACAGAGTTCAGTTATTTTTACTGATCTTCAATCACATCTCTCATCAGAAATATCGTAGCGGTCGCATAAATAATTTTCATAAGGAATTCGCAACACTCTATTTATATTTTTTCCACCTTCTATTTATTTGATCTAAGATCATCTCTCCAAGGGTTATCGATGAAAGGGCAACATCTGGCGAATGCGCAACTGCTCTTATGATCGTTATGTCAATGGCATTAGGTGCCCGATAACAATGTATAGAAAAAAAAAGAGAAAAAAATAATCGTCTGTACTCCATACTTCCTTTCGCACGTATTCTACGATATGGGCTGATACCGATTTATTAAAAGTGTTGCTCTTTGAAGATCGCTGATGCGTTAAGCCTAATACTAACAAATCGTAGTCTGCTCGTAGAATAATAATAATGTAGTGGATGATGTTTTTGAAATGTTAATTTTACCTAGTATGTTGTGGCCATAACAAAACTTTCTTCTATATAAAATAAAATCGTCTATAACCAAAATTAAACTAGTATGTTCTGGCCACCACAAAACTTTCTTCTATTTAAATCAAATCGTCTGCGACCAAAATTAAATGACAATCTATTCGTTCTTCAGATATAGCTATCGCGGAAATCGTGATAAGCAGAGCATAGCAGCGACACCTTTTGGGCGGTATACACCCAGACATAATAAGGATCTATTTATGTCAAGTTCTAACAGAAAATGAAGTTTGGTGAAATTCCACGCATTAGTTCTTGAGATAGAGCTATTGCGAAAATCGTGAACAATGCAGCATAGCAGCGCCACCTGTTGAGCGATTTACACCCAAACCTAATCAGCGTCTATTTATGTCAATGTCTTACAGAATATGAAGTTTGATGGAATTTTCGTGCATTCGTTCTTGAGTTGGAACGCCCACAAAATGTGTGTCACAGACACACAGACTCCGGGGAATACATTTTCAAAAAACAGTCAAATCGTGTTCAGGACTTACTAAAACGTATAAATCTGTCGAAAACCGAGAGTGGAAATTTTTCACGAATCCAATATTTTTTTTCTTTGTACCGATAGAAGAAAGTAAAAAAATCCCAGACGGCTCGGCCTACAGGCACAGGTAGATTTCGAAGAGGCAGAGCGTGGGGCACCTGATTATTGGAAAATGCAGAAGAAAGACCTATTTGCCATGATGTGCCAGTTGGGACCACCCACTTCGAAATATACCTCTGCCTGTAGGTGGAGCCAACAGGGATTTTTTTGTTTTTAATTTTTTTTGTCATAAGAGTTGGTCCTATAAAAAACTTGTCAGTATAAAAGTTGTAGATAATTTTAAGGAGATTTACAATAAATTTAAGCGGATTTGATATCTTGGGAATTGACGACGTTATGAATTTTTTTCTTCTAAACCCCCTCCCCCCCATCCCCCTCCCCCTTGGGGCCATTTTTAATGATATCAAAAATATGTCATACATAAATTTTCGGCCCTTTTCCTACAAGTAATAATAACTTTAAACGGATTCGATACGTATCATAATTAAGTAATTATGGGTTTTTTTCTGTTTTCACAAAAAGCCCCCCCCCCCCCCCCTTAGTTCGATTTTGCCCGTTAACGAACTTGACCGAGATTTTATGCCCCTTGATTTTATGTGTCAATCTGGGAGAGATTTGTGCAGAATTATTGGAGTTATTGTGTCCATAAAAAAGTGACATAGATAGATAGATAGATAGATAGATAAAGTTTTGAACTGGGGGTGGTTTTGGGTTCTGGGAGTCATGATCGGCGTAGATCTGCAAAATTTTTTCAAAAATTCCAACTTAGGGGAGAATGTAATAGGTAGTATTTCTTGCGAAATCTACCTAAAAGAGAATCACCTATTCTTCCTTTCGTACGCATTCTACGATAGGGCTGATACCGATTTATTAAAAGCATTGCTCTGTGAAGATCGAGAATTTCTTTGCACAGTCACAGCCATCTAGATAGGCAATTTCTTCTTATGTCACATCAATAACATTTCAGTTCCTTTTTAAACTAATTTGTAAAAGATTGTAAAACACTTTCAGAAACAAGAATGTTGTCTAATTTTCTTAACTAGAAAGTTTTTCCCCCCTTTTCAATTTGTGAAAAAATAAAATAAAAACTTTGAGCCCGAGCCCGAGGACTGGTATAAAAATAGTCCAAGTCCGTTTCGGCTCGGACTAAGCCTGTCTGATCTCTAGTGTACAATCGTTTGTCACGTGGATATCATATCATATATTCTAATACGAGCAAATCTTGTGTGTGGTTATATATATATATATATATATATATATATATATATATATATGCAAATTTTATCTTAAAAACGGCTCTAACGATTTTGACGAAATTTCGTATCCTACCGTTTTGGGGCACCAGAAAACCATTGGACTAGGTCACATGTTCGAGAAAATTCGATTAGTGGGTCATTTTGGGTCATGGTCTAGCTAATTGTATCTAAAAAACGATTCAAACGTTTTTGACGAAATTTTGTATCCGACCATTTTCGGGCACGAGAAGACTATTGGGCTGGGTCACATGTTCGAGAACGTTCGATTAGTGCAGCCATACTCAACCTTTTTTTCTCGCGGGCCGCAAACAGATGTTTTCAACGTTAGGCGGGCCGCAATACACTTAAAAAAGGACAATTAAAGTAGAAAGATAACAAAAGTATACTATAGTAAAGCAATATAACAAAGTTAATGTCATCAGAAGGATCAAATGTTTGTCGCGGAAGAAATGTTACCAAAATATTTTAACACCACTATTTTTAAACAATAGACATCGTAGTAGATTTCTATTGCAAAAGTTGCAGAAATAGACTGCGAAGTTTTTTTTTGTTTGGTAATAGCAGTGTAAAAAATTTTTTGGTGACAATTTTTTCTGTGACAAACGTTGAACCCTATAAAGCAGTATTAGCAACCTTTTTCTTTTAATTGTACAAATATATAGTGTAAGTTTAGTTTTGGATAATGTTTGATTAGTGTTGAAGATTAAGAAATGTATACAGCACTGTTGCACAAATAGAATAAAAATAATTTTTGACTAAGAAAACAGCATTTAGGATGTTTTAACATGATTTTAGATTACTTATAAATAACAAGACCTTCCCATGAAAATATACCAAACAACAGTGATAATCTTAAATACTTTTTATACTCATCCACATTAATTTTATAAATATGGATAAATGATGCTGTCTCGGGCCGCACATAAACGGTCGCCGGGCCACATGCGGCCCGCGGGACGCAGGTTGAGTATGGCTGGATTTGTTACGGTTGGTTTCAACAAATTTTTTTTTTTTAATCTACATTAATTATTTAAATCACTTTCTCAACATTTATTTAAAAGCACTCTTTTTTTCTGTTTCTAATAAAAATTTAAATAAATAAAAGTAATTGTAATAATAATAATAAAATCAGTTTTTATTTTTTCTTCTTTCTTTTTCTTTTTGCAAAGCAATTTCAACTTTCATAGTCTAACGTAGCTTCCTGTTTTTCAAATACGAAAAGCAGACAGCAAGGGAGGGATGTTTTGTCAGTAGACTGCACAGGTGGAAAATTTGGAGTCATCTAGTCTAACTTTGATATAAGAATGACCGACCGCCCTGTATAAGAATTACGTTATCTTATGAGTGTACTATACACGCAATTAGGCTTTGTAAGTTTACGTCAGGCTTCAATTGGCTCTGCTATCAGGCGGATAGCTGGCGCCCATGTAAACAGAGGCTAACAGGACCCCCCTTCAGCACACACCATGGGGGTGATGCATGGCTTCCTTCCCCCATGAAGCGGCCGGCAGAGTGGAGCGGCAAGCTGTAGTCTTCACGAAGAGTCCATTTTTCCTTTTGTTTCCATTCCCGTATCCCTGGCAGAGTGGATCGGTCCCGTTTTTCAAGCAGCGCGGGAGAATGAATGTTTACGACACTTGTTGCTTGGCCAAGAGACCTGTCGTTTGACTCGTAAAAAAAAATTCGACTTATTACGGGGCTCGAAGATTGGCCTGTGGGCTGGATCGCGAAGTTGTTGAAGGCGGACAGGTTTCTGGAAGATTTTTTTTTGAGAGTGGGGCATTGATGGCCCTACATTAACTATCCTAAATCATGATGTTATGATGAAAAGAGGCTATAAGGGCATTTTCGAATTGCGGATCTATAACTGTTAACGAGAAATTAAGAAGAAGATATGTGTAGCCCGTTTTTTTTTTGGCGTAGTGGCGCTCCAAGATTATGACTTCTTAATCATCAGAAGTGATCATAGATATTGAACTAAACGGTCGTTAGATGTCGTAGTGTTCTGAGTTACGGTGATGGCTATCTTCGAATAAAACACATGCTTCAGGAAGGTGAAATTACTGACTCCGACGGTGAAGTTCTGGACCGTAGAACGATTTTCCCCTCCGGACTAGATGATGGACCTAGTAGTTGATGGCAAGTGATGCAGTGAGATGAGAGGATTGATGAATGTTAGCTTGAAACCACATGGGTATTGTCTGAATTTTTCCCCAGCCTGAATACTCCAGCTTAAGTGCTTCATCAGATTTTGAAAAAGGACGAAATGCTCCTAAGTGCCCATTGACTAAAATTGTAGAACTCTCTACCTGTTGTAAGTACTATTTGCATAGTTTTTCTTTTTATTTATGTGTACCTCCTTTAAAAAAAAAAAAATATATGTTTGCTATACCAGAGTTTAAAAGTTAAATGAATATCTTTGGATAATTTCAATAAGAATTAACATTATGAACAGAAATAGTCTGTAGGTTAATATATAATGTTTGTATGTTTGAACGACCATTAAATGGTAATGTGATGATAATTTTAAAAATATGGTGTGTAATTTAAAAGTAACCAGTGAGTGGTTTCGACTTAAAAGATCAGCTGTTATATTGTTTTATTAAGATTATTTTTGACAACTTAGTTGCTTCATTATTTTAAATGTTCAAATAAATTGTGTTTTTTTTTTGTTTATTATCAAAGATGGTATGTTTTTCTTTGTATAAATCTCTAAATAATTAATTTTTTATATTCACAGTAGACCTATAAGAATGGCCTAACCTTTCTGTGAGTAATAAAAAAAAAAAAAAGGGAGAGAAAATTCAACTTTATTAAATTAGGACTTTAAAATTTCTTAAGTTTAAATTCATAACTGACTGTTTTAATGAACATTAATTGAAGTTCACTCAATGTTATACAATCGTATTTTTGATCTTGATTTAAGGATGGATAGATTAATAAATGAAACAGTAATATTAAATTTAATTTCATAAAATGTTAAATTAAGCTTTAACTCTCCTCTTTCAGAAACATTGTTTTTCTAAAATATACACCAAAATTGTTTTATTTTAAAAAGTAAAAAAAAAAAAAAAAAAAAAAAAATCCAGTTATTTTACACCACTATACGATTCTTGGTTAACCGATCGGATCTTGTTCAGAATCTCTATGGTTGTTCTAAAATCATCATATCCCTATTCTATTAACGGATTTAACTCTTTCTCCTTTTGGTCCTCATATTGGAGGAATTTCAGGTTGTCTGCATTTTTCCAAATTATATGATGATTACACTTTTGTTAATTTAATGTGTATGGAGATTTGAGCTTGATCGGGTTGGAGTGGAGTTGGGTGTTCCTTATGCAATTCAGTATACTACTTGATTTAGAAATCTGTTGCCCCTTACTACATTTAATATTATCTTAAAATGATGAGTTCAAAATTATCATTGTTGTATTAACCTATTCGGATTCTTAAGTTTTGATATTTTGATTAGTTTAATATAATTTGCTACCTTTTCCATGGCAACAGATTTCAGTGGAGCTAATCAGGGTATACTTATTTTTTTTCTAAATATTTAATTGTCAAGTGAAGATTGAGTAATAAATGAGCTTTTTAAGTTTAAGTAAGTTGTGTTTTAGAAAGAACCCCAAAACACCACAACAAATGGAGCCGTAACAATTCGGTCTCTGGGTTATTGATTTTTTTTTACTTGTATGTATTTATGTATCAAAGAGCAACTGGGTGTTTTTGCACTTAAAATTTTATTTATATGTTCAAGTGTAAAAAGAGGTCTAGGCTCTCTCTCTGTGCTAGTAAGCTACAATTCCCAGTCAAAATTATGTCTTGTGAGCATAACCTTTTCTTATTTACAAAAAGCATAGTCCTGTACTTAAGTTTTATGTGTATGTAGGTTTCCTTTTTTTCTTTTCCTCTCTTTTTCTCTTTTTCAAGCTGCCCCCCCCATTTTCCCTTTTTTGTGGTTGTTTGTTTATCAATTTTCTAACCCTAACCATGTCTGATAAGCATTCAGAGGCAATTGCCACTATTCAGCGAAAAAATGCACTAGTGGACAATTTGTCAAACATTCCCCCATTCAATGGAGAGGCCAGCTCAGTCTGCTTCTCAGATTTTTCTGAGAAATTTGAGAGTTTTGCCAAATTATTCGACTGGAATGAGGAGGAGAAAAAATTCGTTTTGTTAGCTAGATTATCAGGAGCTGCTTCTAGGCGAATAAAAATTCACAAAGCAAAAACATCTGATGAGCTATTAAAAATCTTAAAAGAGAGTTATACTTCACAGGCCACACCAGATGTTGCCCTCAGTCATTTTTTAAATTTTAAACAGCCACCCAATATGAGTGTTCAGGAGTTTTATGACAAGGCATATGATATGTCATTAAGAGCCCTTGTAATTGAAGGTATCCAGGGTGAAGTAGTCGATAAAAGCCGAACGGCTCTACTACACTCCATGCTGTTGAGCAATCTTACACCAGAAGTGCGAAAGGGGGTAATTGCGAGAAATCCACAATCCCCAGAAGAGGTCCTCAAAATTGCGCTTCTTGAGGAAAAGGCTTATAGGAGCATTAACCCTTTCTACAACCACCGCGAGGAAATTCTCAACCCTAATTTGACCCAAAACCTACCCTGTGCTGCAGTTTTTCAGCAAGATAGCTCACAAAAGAAGGAGATAGACCAGCTGAAATCACAAATTGATGTTTTAGCAGCAAAGTTAGACAGTTTAGTTGATCTCAGGGCTAGGGATATGCAGGAGAAAAACCAAGAGGTAAGACCCGTAACCTGCTATAGGTGTTCCGTACAGGGCCACTATGCCAGAGATTGTCCACTAAATTTTGTCGACTATAATTTTAGAAGGGGAGGTGGTCAAAATTTCAGGAGCCGTGGGCAAAATTATAGAAACAGAGGTGAAAATCCTAGAGGGAACCACAATCAGCGAGGCGGATATAGGGGAAGAAGAGGTGGTTATTACCAAAACAATAGGAGCACAGCTGCGAACAGAAATGAAGAGCAGGCGGTAAATAACACCCCAGTAGCTAACAATGAAAGTAAGGCTTTAAACTATTAGTGGCCGGATCAGATGTGGTCAAGTCGATCCCCAACAGGCCCCTGGACCCCCCAACTGTGTATAGTATGTTTCAGCCCCAATCATATACATTACCAACTACAAGAATTTACATAAATAAAGTTTGCCTGAATGCATTATGTGACACTGGTTCGGCAATTAATCTCCTGAGTGGTACTGATTGTAACTATTTAGAGAATTTTGAAACGGAGAATTGCAATATCCACATTATGACTGTCACCGGTGAGAAAGTTCACCTAAATAAGAAAGTATTTTTAAAATTTGTTTTTGATAATGTTCAATGTCAAGCTGAATTCTATGTAGTGGAAGGTAAATTAGCAGAGGAATTTAATATGATTTTGGGAATGCCATTTTTGAAAGAGTACCGGGCAAGTATAAATTGTGATACAAATGCTGTCGCTCTTAAAGTGCCAGTTGCAGGCCAATGTAAACAAAGCGTAGAAACCCCAAGTAATACTTCAGGGTCTAATAGTTGTCTTGCTACTAATTCTGTAAATATTTCAAATTCTGTATATAATGTAAATTCAAATAATAATTGTATGAATAATGATTGTGTTGAAAATAGTTCTGTAAATATAAAATGTGTCAACAAAGTAGAGGAGAATTCAAAAAGTAGTAATGCCAATAGCCCCCCTGAAAGTTTTGCATGTGAGAAAGTTCATGACTCAGTTAATATTGAAAATGGGAATCATAGTAGTGAAAATATGGTAGTTCAGGACCCGCAGTTGAGTAATATGGGAAAAGATGTTGAGATAATCATTCAAACTGAGTCAGATAAGGAAGTTGAAAGTGTTGCGCAGAACTTTTGCATGCAAACAACATCAGGCGGTAGCTCTGAGGGTAATAACACTGAAAATTTTTCAAGTATTCAAAGTGTCGACAACATTCTTTCAGCAGCGAGTCAGGTAACTCAGGGTAATTTAGCTGAAGATACTACTGAAATTTGTAATATTGATGAAAGTGAAGATTTGGTAAGTATAGAGGATAAGGTACCTGAAGTCGAGGAGGAGAGCAATGAAGATAGCAGTAGTGATAAAACCAATAAAAATAAAAATATAAGTTTCGCTGTGTTATGTAGCAAAATTTCAATTCCCCCGCAGTCAAAAATGTTAGCCCAGGTTAAAAGTTATAAGGAAAATTTTATTAAGGAAAATGATATTGTTATGTTAGAACCTTTGGCGAAAAATTTAAATCAAGGTCTCCTTACCTCCAGAGCCATTTGCACTAAAGAACATGGCCTATATATCTCATTTGCAAATTTTTCAGACAATAGTATTCATTTAAATAAAGGAACCTTTGTTGCCAAAATTCAAAAATGTGTAGACAAATCAAATGTACCCGTAACTGAAAATAACCTTACTTGTAATGTAAATTTGGCCCCTCCAATTGGTGACTTTGATCACGCTGATCTCACTTGGAGCTCTGAAATTAATTTAGATCATTTAGAACCCCCATTAAAAATTAAAATGCAAAATTTTCTAGACAAAAACAAAGATGTATTTGCAGCATCGGTCTTAGATTTACCCGGCTGTGATACAATCCCTCATGAAATTAACTTAACTTCAAATAAACCAGTAAAAGGCAAAGCTTATAGAGTCCCCTACAAACTACGTCAAGAAATGGAAGACCAACTTAATACTTTGTTACAGGCGGACATAATTTCACCTTCCATGTCTGAATTTGCTTCTCCGGTTATTCTGGTTCGGAAATCAGACGGTTCCTATCGACTTGCTGTTGACTACAGAAGACTAAATAAAAATCTTGTTAAAGATGCTTATCCAATACCTAACATTACCGACTCTGTTGATGCTTTAAGTGGGGCTAAATTTTTTTCAACGCTAGATCTAACTAGTGGTTTTTTTCAACAGGTTATTCGCCCAGAGGATAGGCATAAAACTGCAATAATCACCCACAAGGGACTTTTTGAGTGGACCCGTAACTGTTTTGGGCTCTCAAATTCAGGTAACAGTTTCCAAAGACTTATGAATGCTATTTTCGGTGATTTAGGCAATCTTGGAATTCTTGTTTATATCGACGACATTGTAATTGCCTCCAGTGATGTTAATTCTCATTTTGAGAAGCTTAGCATGGTCTTTGAAAGGTTAAGACTGCATAAACTTAAACTTAAGCCCAGTAAGTGCACTTTCCTTTCGAATAAAATACAATATCTAGGTTTTGAGATTTGTAGTGGCCAAGTGTCACCTATCAATAAAAATATTGCCGTAATAGAAAATTTTAAACCTCCAACTACCCGAAAGGCTGTTAGGTCATTCATTGGAACTCTATCCTTTTATAGGAGATTTATACCAGATTTTACTAAGAGAGCTAAAAATCTAATCAACTTAACGAAAGAGACAGGAAAATTTTCGTGGAATGAAGATGCACAGAAAGAATTTGAAGACCTTAAAATGGCTCTTATTTCAAAACCATGTCTTGCACTCCCTGATTTTGAGAAAGAATTCCATTTATATACTGATGCCAGTGGCGAAGCATTAGGGGCAGTGTTATCACAATTAGATGAAAATAACATGCTCCATCCTGTTGCCTTTGCCAGCAGAAAATTGAAAGATGCTGAGACCCGCTACTCCACCACTGAAAGGGAATTACTAGCTTTAGTTTGGGCTACTGCCCACTTCAAATGTTACATTGCTAATACCCATTTTTTCATCTATACAGACCATGCGCCTCTAACATTTATGTTAAAAATTCACGACCCTACATCTCGCATGGCTAAATGGATCTGCACTCTCTCAGACTTTAATTTTACAATCAAGTTTGTTAAAGGTAAGTGTAACAGTGTCGCAGATTTCCTTTCGAGGTATGTCAACAATGATAACTCCAATGATACTGTTAATTGTAATTTTTGTATACAAGTCGAAAAGGAAGTTACTTTTATGCCTCATTCCAATCTACTTGAAAAAATTGGTGAATTACAAAAATCAGACAAGAAATGCTGCGAGATTGCAAGAAAACTAGACCAAGGTGTAGAAATTGCTCCCAAATACATGAAATTTTTTTTTAGAGATGACATTTTAGTTTGTGAGGATACAAGGGAGTCAGCTATTTTGAATAAATCTGTAAAGTTAGTCGTGTCAAAAGAATTGGTTACTCAAGTTTTTGCACTAACACATGAGTCCCTAGCGGCTTGTCATCAAGCCTTTCAAAAGACCATTGATCGCATTCGTGAGCACTTCTATTGGCCAGGAATGTCGTCAGATGTCAAGCATCTAGTGGAGTCATGTATTAGTTGCCAGCAGAAGAGAGCTTATAGAGCGAACCAGCTCGCCCCTCTGCAACGTATGCCGACCCTCCAGTTTCCCATGAACAAGGTTCATTTGGATCTCATTGGACCCTTACCGCAAACTTTTTCGGGAAATAAGTATATTGTCGCATATATAGATTCATTTACTAAGTGGCCAGAAGCATATGCGGTTAGTTCAACCACTTCAGATGTCATTGCGGACACTTTAGCTGATTTCATATCACGCTACGGTGCGCCCTGTTTTATTACGACGGACAACGCGAAGAATCTAATTTCAGATGCGATTGAACACGTGTATAAAATGTTTGGTATTAAACATATTAAGACCTCATCTTATCACCCGGCTGGCAACTCGCAAGTGGAGAGACAGAATCGTACTCTTAAAAATGCACTTTGTCACATAGTCAATCAAAATCAATCTGACTGGGACACTAAACTCAAATTTGCACTACTAGCTATGCGTTCAGCTGTCCACTCTTCAACTAAACTTAGCCCAGCTGCAGTTATGTATGGCAGAAATATGAATCTACCATATAATCTCTTTTCTCAACCACCTTCTTTTAATTATAATGATGCACCCTCTTTTTGCGAACTCTTAATCCCAGCTCTTCAAAAAGTATACACTGAAGTACATAGTAATTTAATTAAAGTTTCTGAGCAGCAGGAAAAATACCATGAAAAGACAGCTGTTGATAAAAATTTTAAAATAGGAGATCTTGTGTGGTTATTTACACCCACAGTCGCCCCTGGTAATACAAAAAAATTAAGCAAGCAAAATAATGGTCCTTTTACTATAATTGAGAAGCTAAATGAGGTTAATTTTAAAATAGCGCTAGTTGCTAATCCCAAAAATTGTCAGGTTGTCCATGTTGACAGGTTGTCTTCTTTCAAAGACAGACTCCCCATCTGGTCCAGTAAACCAAAACAAACAATTGGCCTGGGATCGACTGAAAACGTGACCATCGATTCACCACACCAACCGCGCGATTCTCCTCCTGTACGCAGGTGTAAACGCAACCGATTCATTCCCTGGGCACCATATGATAGTAACCGCGCACCAGCAGTAGTGAACGTCAACAATAACGAAACTCCGGAAGTGGAGGAAACAGACAGCGACGCGACTGAAATCATAAATCCCTCTCCCCCACCTCCCATTTCTCCGGAGATTGCAGCGGCAGAGAATAACGAGATGTGCGTAAATAAAAATTTAGCAACGGCAGAAGGCAGCGAAATGCGCGTAGGTAAAAATTCAGCCACGGCAGAAAGCAGTTCAACTGCTGAGCACAGCGATTCGCGCAGGTCTCGTTCATCGATTCGTCCAGCTGCTAAATCGAATAGAAGTAGTCGTTCAATATCGATTTCTAGAACCGACTATTCGCTACGGGATAGACGAGACCGTCCGAGTTATAAATACTAACTACCTTTTTTCGTTATTCAAGCATTTTTATTCAATTTTACCTTGTTTATTTGTATTTATTTATAGTTTAGTTAATGTGTATATATATTTAATTATTTTTTTTTGACATTTTTAAAACCGAACTTAGTTTTTCTAGCGTATTAAAGGTTTGTTTTGGTTGTGTGTTGATACTTTCATGTAGGCATTTTTAACCCTTTTTATGCCTATACTTAAGGTTTTTGTCTGTTTTATGGTAGATTATGTGGTATATACCCGTCCGCACCCCGTTTTCGTAGATTTTGGGTATATTTTTGCAAAAAAAAAAAGAAACGAATGTAATTTTTGTTACTTTAAAATTTTTTTAGGATGTTGTGTTTTGTATGCCCTTTTGCCGAGGTAGATCTGTTTAGTTCAGTTTTTTTTAATGCATCAGTGTTTTGTATATAACTTTTTAAGTATGTGTTTACTTTAATTTCTACATTTTAACTAGATAGATTTATTATTTACTATACAGTTTGTGGTTTTATTTGAGCTTAAACTTTAAGGAGTGTGGGCCCTTTTTCTTTTTCTAGTACATACTGTCTCATGTACATGCCTGTATGTTGTTGTGTGTGGCTAAAAGTGCTAAAATTAACTATTTTATTTATTCTACTTCCTATTTTTGTGGAATGTGTGTTTTCCTTCCTGGTGATATATGTCACCACCCCTGTTTTTTATTTTATTTTGTGGAATGTTTTCCCTGTTGTGCCCAAAGGTCCGAAACTGCTTTTTGCTATAAGTAGCACAGAGGCAGAGATACTCTTTCCCATGCACATTACTTGTACGTGCATTTGTAAAATCTACATAATATCCCGAATCATTAGACTGTGTTCGAAAACAAACATGTGTTCTCATATAAAATTGTTACAATTGTGTGCGTAATTCTCTAACATGGTCTGTGATACCATAATTTGTGTCTTACAGATGTATATGTATATATTTTTTTTTGTGTGTCACCAGTTGCTCTTGTGTATTTTTGTATAATAGAATTAATATGTGTTTTACAAATTTCATTGACATTTACAGTGTTGTAACTATGATATTACTAGTACTTATTTACATTAATAGATAGTGTTGTAATATACTGTGATGCCAATTATTGAAGTTATGTATATAAGCAGTATAATGACAATTAATCAGTGGGCACTTCTCTTCTTTTTCGGCTAATTTTTTTTTCTCAAAATTCAATTTATGTATTGTTTACAGTTCTGTTGCCAGAAGTCTCAGGAAGGATGCAGTTATGCGTAGGAATGACAGTAGTAGGGAAGTGAGGTTTCACAATCAGGTGGAACATGTGTTCTTTTACAGGTGCAGAAAATATCTTGGTCATTTTAGTGGTAAAATCAGCCTTGTGGTCCCTCCTCTGGTAGTACTCTTTTATGGTCATGTTTCAGGTAATATGTTAGGTAATGGTTTCTACGGATGTGCGAGCTCTGGTTGTATATATCCGGAATATATTGTCAGGGTGGTATTTCAGCGGTGAACTCTCTGGATCCCGTCCCGGATCGATGTATGATCTGTGTTTGTGGGTCAGTTTTTTCAGTGTTTAGGTCCCAGCATGCCTTGTGGTACCCAGTTACCTTTCAAAAAAATAATTTGTTTTCTCAAAAAAAATTTTTTTTAATTAGCCGGGGGAGCAATCTTGTTACGGTTGGTTTCAACAAATTTTTTTTTTTAATCTACATTAATTATTTAAATCACTTTCTCAACATTTATTTAAAAGCACTCTTTTTTTCTGTTTCTAATAAAAATTTAAATAAATAAAAGTAATTGTAATAATAATAATAAAATCAGTTTTTATTTTTTCTTCTTTCTTTTTCTTTTTGCAAAGCAATTTCAACTTTCATAGTCTAACGTAGCTTCCTGTTTTTCAAATACGAAAAGCAGACAGCAAGGGAGGGATGTTTTGTCAGTAGACTGCACAGGTGGAAAATTTGGAGTCATCTAGTCTAACTTTGATATAAGAATGACCGACCGCCCTGTATAAGAATTACGTTATCTTATGAGTGTACTATACACGCAATTAGGCTTTGTAAGTTTACGTCAGGCTTCAATTGGCTCTGCTATCAGGCGGATAGCTGGCGCCCATGTAAACAGAGGCTAACAGGACCCCCCTTCAGCACACACCATGGGGGTGATGCATGGCTTCCTTCCCCCATGAAGCGGCCGGCAGAGTGGAGCGGCAAGCTGTAGTCTTCACGAAGAGTCCATTTTTCCTTTTGTTTCCATTCCCGTACCCCTGGCAGAGTGGATCGGTCCCGTTTTTCAAGCAGCGCGGGAGAATGAATGTTTACGACACTTGTTGCTTGGCCAAGAGACCTGTCGTTTGACTCGTAAAAAAAAATTCGACTTATTACGGGGCTCGAAGATTGGCCTGTGGGCTGGATCGCGAAGTTGTTGAAGGCGGACAGGTTTCTGGAAGATTTTTTTTTGAGAGTGGGGCATTGATGGCCCTACATTAACTATCCTAAATCATGATGTTATGATGAAAAGAGGCTATAAGGGCATTTTCGAATTGCGGATCTATAACTGTTAACGAGAAATTAAGAAGAAGATATGTGTAGCCCGTTTTTTTTTTGGCGTAGTGGTGCTCCAAGATTATGACTTCTTAACCATCAGAAGTGATCATAGATATTGAACTAAACGGTCGTTAGAAGTCGTAGTGTTCTGAGTTACGGTGATGGCTATCTTCGAATAAAACACATGCTTCAGGAAGGTGAAATTACTGACTCCGACGGTGAAGTTCTGGACCGTAGAACGATTTTCCCCTCCGGACTAGATGATGGACCTAGTAGTTGATGGCAAGTGATGCAGTGAGATGAGAGGATTGATGAATGTTAGCTTGAAACCACATGGGTATTGTCTGAATTTTTCCCCAGCCTGAATACTCCAGCTTAAGTGCTTCATCAGATTTTGAAAAAGGACGAAATGCTCCTAAGTGCCCATTGACTAAAATTGTAGAACTCTCTACCTGTTGTAAGTACTATTTGCATAGTTTTTCTTTTTATTTATGTGTACCTCCTTTAAAAAAAAAAAAAAAATATGTTTGCTATACCAGAGTTTAAAAGTGAAATGAATATCTTTGGATAATTTCAATAAGAATTAACATTATGAACAGAAATAGTCTGTAGGTTAATATATAATGTTTGTATGTTTGAACGACCATTAAATGGTAATGTGATGATAATTTTAAAAATATGATGTGTAATTTAAAAGTAACCAGTGAGTGGTTTCAACTTAAAAGATCAGCTGTTATATTGTTTTATTAAGATTATTTTTGATAACTTAGTTGCTTCATTATTTTAAATGTTCAAATAAATTGTGTTTTTTTTTTGTTTATTATCAAAGATGGTATGTTTTTCTTTGTATAAATCTCTAAATAATTAATTTTTTATATTCACAGTAGATCTATAAGAATGGCCTAACCTTTCTGTGAGTAATAAAAAAAAAAAAAAGGGGGAGAGAAAATTCAACTTTATTAAATTAGGACTTTAAAATTTCTTAAGTTTAAATTCATAACTGACTGTTTTAATGAACATTAATTGAAGTTCACTCAATGTTATACAATCGTATTTTTGATCTTGATTTAAGGATGGATAGATTAATAAGTGAAACAGTAATATTAAATTTAATTTCATAAAATGTTAAATTAAGCTTTAACTCTCCTCTTTCAGAAACATTGTTTTTCTAAAATATACACCAAAATTGTTTTATTTTAAAAAGTAAAAAAAAAAAAAAAAAATCCAGTTATTTTACACCACTATACGATTCTTGGTTAACCGATCGGATCTTGTTCAGAATCTCTATGGTTGTTCCAAAATTTTAGTACATCATCATATCCCTATTCTATTAACGGATTTAACTCTTTCTCCTTTTGGTCCTCATATTGGAGGAATTTCAGGTTGTCTGCATTTTTCCAAATTATATGATGATTACACTTTTGTTAATTTAATGTGTATGGAGATTTGAGCTTGATCGGGTTGGAGTGGAGTTGGGTGTTCCTTATGCAATTCAGTATACTACTTGATTTAGAAATCTGTTGCCCCTTACTACATTTAATATTATCTTAAAATGATGAGTTCAAAATTATCATTGTTGTATTAACCTATTCGGATTCTTAAGTTTTGATATTTTGATTAGTTTAATATATTTTGCTCCCTTTTCCATGGCAACAGATTTCAGTGGAGCTAATCAGGGTATACTTATTTTTTTTTTAAATATTTAATTGTCAAGTGAAGATTGAGTAATAAATGAGCTTTTTAAGTTTAAGTAAGGTGTGTTTTAGAAAGAACACCAAAACACCCACAACAGTTTTTTAATGTTTTATTCAGGCATAATTTTTGAATATACGTTCAAATTTTGATCATTTTTCTATTTTTATTCGGTAATTAGTTTTTTCTTACTCATAATTGTTTCCGCGAAGCAGAGACTAATTAATACTCGATGCAAGATGTTTTTGAGGGCTCTTGTATACACGGTGTCCAAAAAACAATGACTTTGGTTTTTATTCCTAATAAATATTGATCATAGACATATATTATAAATTACAAAGTTACGTAAAAAAAAAAGGTACAGAAATCTATGAAATCCATTAAAATTGTCAGGGGATTAAATTTGAAGAAATACAAGATTTAAATTTTTATACGGTCCCCCGTACAAAAAATTTCCCAATGAGTAAAATGTGCCCCATACGGTCAATCAACCTTACTCTTCTAACTGAGCCGCAATTTTTTTTTCTTAAGTTGTTGGGGTTTTCTATACTAATATTATAAAGAAGTAACATTTGTGTAGTTGTTAGTAGGGGTAATATCTGGAACTACCAAGCCGATAAATAATAATAATAAAAATGGTAGGAAAATGCTGGTGACCATCTCTGTTCCAACATCATAGGCTATATTTCATGTCGGCACCTCAGTAGCAGAATTTTCTGTGTTAATCTGCAGCAAACCAAAATTTATCTGCAAGCCAAGAATGCTAGACTAAGCTTACTATCATAAGAAATTAGAGTAGCTCATAAACTAAGCAAAATTTGTATATACAAAGAAAATGTAAGAAGAAAATACAACAGATCTAGAGACAAAAAAAGAAACTTTAGCAATTTTTCATAGCACAAAAATTTTATTTTAAGCTATTAGATTGATCTGCAAAGTCTAAAGTAATCTGCAGCACAGCTGCCCAGTTTCTGCTACTTGGGGTCGGCACAACAAAAAATCCCCCAAGGGAGTACCAAGAGCAAAAACCCTTCTAAAATTGCGATTTCTGTTATATTGTTGGGGGTTAGATGTGGAAATGTGGTGTGGTGGTTACTTTTAAGATGTAAATGCTTGCCAAGAACGGTTTCTAAAAAGTTCGAAATTACGTTTTATTTGGCCATTCAACTGCCTGTAGGGCTTGAGTGCCTAGCTTGACGAGTTAGTACCTGGGCGCGGGGCGACATTTACCTGGTGTGATCCACCTTGTCTTGTTGGCATCGCTGCAGTGCTCTGTAGTGGTTTGTTACAGACTTCTTTGTTTGCCGGTTCATGGTGTTACTTTGCCTTGGTTCTATGTTGGCTGGTTACTTAAAGTGGATTTGCTTGATGCGAGGTGGTCTCGTAATTTAGAGTCTTGATCATGTTGGAGGACTTTGCATGCACCCATGACGAATTTTACACGCACCAGGTGCCATTAGCGCACATTTTGCCATGGCAGTTACTTTTAAAACATATATTTGCAACAGAACAATTTCTAAAAAATTCAAATTGTAAAAGGATGCATAAAAAAGAAAAAAAAAAAAGAAAAAAAGAAGCGTTTTAAAAATGCGATTTCTGCAAATACTATGCTGGCGCTAAAAATTTTAAATTTCGCGTGGTGGTTACTTTAAAATGTAAATGCTGTCTAAGAACGGTTTCTGAAAAATTCGAAATTTAAAAAAAGTGAAATGAGCTGAAAACGTTCTAAAAATGTTCTACATTATGATTTATTTGGAGCTGTTAGGGCTAAGAACTTGAAATGTATAATAAAACTAGATTTCTTTTCTGCCAAAAAAATCGAAAGACCTTCGTGCAATTTAATTACAACCCAACAGGTTGCTATCCAGCTATAGTATTTACATAATGTGTTGTTCCATAGATATTTTCTTCATTCAAGAGGTTTGTGACCTCGAACTTTGCTATTAATCAGCTTCCAATATTATTAATCAATCAACTCCGCCTTTGCTAATTAATAAATTTCCTTTATCCACACCCACGCACAGAACTTTCTTAAATAAATGCAAATAGGTATACACGATTTAACCCTTTTTACTTTCTTATATCTTTACAAGAAGAAAGTATTGGATTCATGAAAAATTTTGATGGATTTATACATTTTAGAAGGTCCTGAACACTGTTTGTTTCTAGAAAATGTGTGTCTGCGAGTCTGTGTGTGTGTGTCAGTGCGTCTCTATGTGACAAAAATTTTGTGGGCGCTCTATCTCAAGAACTAATGCACGGAATTTAATGAAACTTTACATTCAGTTAGTCTTTGATATAAATTGGTGCTGATTAGTTTTACTCCCAATAGGTGGCGCTGCTATGCTAACCTTTTCACGATAGCTCCATCTCAAGAACTAATGCACAGAATTATATCAAACTTCAGATTCTATTAGACCTTGACATAAGTCATATACATTCAGTTAGTCCCTCACATAAATTGATACTGATTAGTTTTGGGTGTAAATCGCCCAACATGTGGTGTTGCTATGCTATATTTTTCACAATTTCCGCCATAGCTATATATCTCAAGAATTAATGCACAGAATTTCATCAAACTTTATACTCTGTTAGACCTTGACAAATAATAGATACAGTGAAACTCCAGTTATACGTTACCTGAGTTGTACGTTTCCCTCAGTTATACGTTTCAACTCAGCGGTCCCGGCCGTTTGCCATTAAAACTTATCCGAGTTATACATTTTCCTCAGTGACACGTTATGTTTTTGCGAAGTTCTGTATTTATTCTTATACGTTTTGCGGAAATTATTTTTTTTCAGAATCTTTTCTACGCGTTGTCTTGCATCCCTGCTGTCTTTAAGATTTCTGGGAACCAAACTAGCCACGTGCGAAACGAAGGGGAAGGGGGAAAGGAGGTGTTACTCTGCTGGAAAAAAACAAAAACAAAAAAAAAAAAAACAATCGAAGATTAGTAAATATACGTACTTTAATAAAATTCAGTAAACTACTGAAATGATTTTTTTTTTTATAAATGCTTCACATCCCAAGCGATTCCAATAATTTCTTTTAAGAACTCTATGTGTGTAAAAAAGTATATTTAATAAAGGTTTTATGATAAAATAACCTCATGTGTACTTTTCTTATATATATATATATATATATATTTTTTTTTTTTTTTTTTTTACGCTGTTCCATTTCCGCAAATTTATGTCATGGGTGCAGTAATACTTACAAAATTTCCATTTTCGACACAAAAAGTAACAAATGCTTCAACGAAACATAATGTTTACGATATATTTATAAAAAAGGTTCTGGTAGACCGTTAATTGGGTTATACGTTTTGTTTTCCGGTCCCAGGCGAAACGTATAACTGGAGTTCCACTGTACTTATAAGGTTTGGTTGAATACCGCCCAAGAGGTTTTGTTGCTGTGCTCTGTTTTCAGAGGGTTCCGCGATAGCTATATCTGAAAAACACATAGATTGTCATTTAATTTTTATTGCAGACGATTTTATTTATATAGAAGAAAGTTTTGGGATGGCCACAACATTTTTATTTTTATTTTCTAAGAAAATTATACAGAGTTCAGTTATTTTTACTGATCTTCAATCACATCTCTCATCAGAAATATCGTAGCGGTCGCATAAATAATTTTCATAAGGAATTCGCAACACTCTATTTATATTTTTTCCACCTTCTATTTATTTGATCTAAGATCATCTCTCCAAGGGTTATCGATGAAAGGGCAACATCTGGCGAATGCGCAACTGCTCTTATGATCGTTATGTCAATGGCATTAGGTGCCCGATAACAATGTATAGAAAAAAAAAGAGAAAAAAATAATCGTCTGTACTCCATACTTCCTTTCGCACGTATTCTACGATATGGGCTGATACCGATTTATTAAAAGTGTTGCTCTTTGAAGATCGCTGATGCGTTAAGCCTAATACTAACAAATCGTAGTCTGCTCGTAGAATAATAATAATGTAGTGGATGATGTTTTTGAAATGTTAATTTTACCTAGTATGTTGTGGCCATAACAAAACTTTCTTCTATATAAAATAAAATCGTCTGTAACCAAAATTAAACTAGTATGTTCTGGCCACCACAAAACTTTCTTCTATTTAAATCAAATCGTCTGCGACCAAAATTAAATGACAATCTATTCGTTCTTCAGATATAGCTATCGCGGAAATCGTGATAAGCAGAGCATAGCAGCGACACCTTTTGGGCGGTATACACCCAGACATAATAAGGATCTATTTATGTCAAGTTCTAACAGAAAATGAAGTTTGGTGAAATTCCACGCATTAGTTCTTGAGATAGAGCTATTGCGAAAATCGTGAACAATGCAGCATAGCAGCGCCACCTGTTGAGCGATTTACACCCAAACCTAATCAGCGTCTATTTATGTCAATGTCTTACAGAATATGAAGTTTGATGGAATTTTCGTGCATTCGTTCTTGAGTTGGAACGCCCACAAAATGTGTGTCACAGACACACAGACTCCGGGGAATACATTTTCAAAAAACAGTCAAATCGTGTTCAGGACTTACTAAAACGTATAAATCTGTCGAAAACCGAGAGTGGAAATTTTTCACGAATCCAATATTTTTTTTCTTTGTACCGATAGAAGAAAGTAAAAAAATCCCAGACGGCTCGGCCTACAGGCACAGGTAGATTTCGAAGAGGCAGAGCGTGGGGCACCTGATTATTGGAAAATGCAGAAGAAAGACCTATTTGCCATGATGTGCCAGTTGGGACCACCCACTTCGAAATATACCTCTGCCTGTAGGTGGAGCCAACAGGGATTTTTTTGTTTTTAATTTTTTTTGTCATAAGAGTTGGTCCTATAAAAAACTTGTCAGTATAAAAGTTGTAGATAATTTTAAGGAGATTTACAATAAATTTAAGCGGATTTGATATCTTGGGAATTGACGACGTTATGAATTTTTTTCTTCTAAACCCCCTCCCCCCCCCCTCCCCCCTCCCTTGGGGCCATTTTTAATGATATCAAAAATATGTCATACATAAATTTTCGGCCCTTTTCCTACAAGTAATAATAACTTTAAACGGATTCGATACGTATCATAATTAAGTAATTATGGGTTTTTTTCTGTTTTCACAAAAAGCCCCCCCCCCCCCTTAGTTCGATTTTGCCCGTTAACGAACTTGACCGAGATTTTATGCCCCTTGATTTTATGTGTCAATCTGGGAGAGATTTGTGCAGAATTATTGGAGTTATTGTGTCCATAAAAAAGTGACATAGATAGATAGATAGATAGATAGATAAAGTTTTGAACTGGGGGTGGTTTTGGGTTCTGGAGTCATGATCGGCGTAGATCTGCAAAATTTTTTCAAAAATTCCAACTTAGGGGAGAATGTAATAGGTAGTATTTCTTGCGAAATCTACCTAAAAGAGAATCACCTATTCTTCCTTTCGTACGCATTCTACGATAGGGCTGATACCGATTTATTAAAAGCATTGCTCTGTGAAGATCGAGAATTTCTTTGCACAGTCACAGCCATCTAGATAGGCAATTTCTTCTTATGTCACATCAATAACATTTCAGTTCCTTTTTAAACTAATTTGTAAAAGATTGTAAAACACTTTCAGAAACAAGAATGTTGTCTAATTTTCTTAACTAGAAAGTTTTTCCCCCCTTTTCAATTTGTGAAAAAATAAAATAAAAACTTTGAGCCCGAGCCCGAGGACTGGTATAAAAATAGTCCAAGTCCGTTTCGGCTCGGACTAAGCCTGTCTGATCTCTAGTGTACAATCGTTTGTCACGTGGATATCATATCATATATTCTAATACGAGCAAATCTTGTGTGTGGTTATATATATATATATATATATATATATATATGCAAATTTTATCTTAAAAACGGCTCTAACGATTTTGACGAAATTTCGTTTCCTACCGTTTTGGGGCACCAGAAAACCATTGGACTAGGTCACATGTTCGAGAAAATTCGATTAGTGGGTCATTTTGGGTCATGGTCTAGCTAATTGACGGAAAAAAAAAACGATTCAAACGTTTTTGACGAAATTTTGTATCCGACCATTTTCGGGCACGAGAAGACTATTGGGCTGGGTCACATGTTCGAGAACGTTCGATTAGTGCAGCCATACTCAACCTTTTTTTCTCGCGGGCCGCAAACAGATGTTTTCAACGTTAGGCGGGCCGCAATACACTTAAAAAAGGACAATTAAAGTAGAAAGATAACAAAAGTATACTATAGTAAAGCAATATAACAAAGTTAATGTCATCAGAAGGATCAAATGTTTGTCGCGGAAGAAATGTTACCAAAATATTTTAACACCACTATTTTTAAACAATAGACATCGTAGTAGATTTCTATTGCAAAAGTTGCAGAAATAGACTGCGAAGTTTTTTTTTGTTTGGTAATAGCAGTGTAAAAAATTTTTTGGTGACAATTTTTTCTGTGACAAACGTTGAACCCTATAAAGCAGTATTAGCAACCTTTTTCTTTTAATTGTACAAATATATAGTGTAAGTTTAGTTTTGGATAATGTTTGATTAGTGTTGAAGATTAAGAAATGTATACAGCACTGTTGCACAAATAGAATAAAAATAATTTTTGACTAAGAAAACAGCATTTAGGATGTTTTAACATGATTTTAGATTACTTATAAATAACAAGACCTTCCCATGAAAATATACCAAACAACAGTGATAATCTTAAATACTTTTTATACTCATCCACATTAATTTTATAAATATGGATAAATGATGCTGTCTCGGGCCGCACATAAACGGTCGCCGGGCCACATGCGGCCCGCGGGCCGCAGGTTGAGTATGGCTGGATTTGTTACGGTTGGTTTCAACAAATTTTTTTTTTTAATCTACATTAATTATTTAAATCACTTTCTCAACATTTATTTAAAAGCACTCTTTTTTTCTGTTTCTAATAAAAATTTAAATAAATAAAAGTAATTGTAATAATAATAATAAAATCAGTTTTTATTTTTTCTTCTTTCTTTTTCTTTTTGCAAAGCAATTTCAACTTTCATAGTCTAACGTAGCTTCCTGTTTTTCAAATACGAAAAGCAGACAGCAAGGGAGGGATGTTTTGTCAGTAGACTGCACAGGTGGAAAATTTGGAGTCATCTAGTCTAACTTTGATATAAGAATGACCGACCGCCCTGTATAAGAATTACGTTATCTTATGAGTGTACTATACACGCAATTAGGCTTTGTAAGTTTACGTCAGGCTTCAATTGGCTCTGCTATCAGGCGGATAGCTGGCGCCCATGTAAACAGAGGCTAACAGGACCCCCCTTCAGCACACACCATGGGGGTGATGCATGGCTTCCTTCCCCCATGAAGCGGCCGGCAGAGTGGAGCGGCAAGCTGTAGTCTTCACGAAGAGTCCATTTTTCCTTTTGTTTCCATTCCCGTATCCCTGGCAGAGTGGATCGGTCCCGTTTTTCAAGCAGCGCGGGAGAATGAATGTTTACGACACTTGTTGCTTGGCCAAGAGACCTGTCGTTTGACTCGTAAAAAAAAATTCGACTTATTACGGGGCTCGAAGATTGGCCTGTGGGCTGGATCGCGAAGTTGTTGAAGGCGGACAGGTTTCTGGAAGATTTTTTTTTGAGAGTGGGGCATTGATGGCCCTACATTAACTATCCTAAATCATGATGTTATGATGAAAAGAGGCTATAAGGGCATTTTCGAATTGCGGATCTATAACTGTTAACGAGAAATTAAGAAGAAGATATGTGTAGCCCGTTTTTTTTTTTTTGGCGTAGTGGTGCTCCAAGATTATGACTTCTTAACCATCAGAAGTGATCATAGATATTGAACTAAACGGTCGTTAGATGTCGTAGTGTTCTGAGTTACGGTGATGGCTATCTTCGAATAAAACACATGCTTCAGGAAGGTGAAATTACTGACTCCGACGGTGAAGTTCTGGACCGTAGAACGATTTTACCCTCCGGACTAGATGATGGACCTAGTAGTTGATGGCAAGTGATGCAGTGAGATGAGAGGATTGATGAATGTTAGCTTGAAACCACATGGGTATTGTCTGAATTTTTCCCCAGCCTGAATACTCCAGCTTAAGTGCTTCATCAGATTTTGAAAAAGGACGAAATGCTCCTAAGTGCCCATTGACTAAAATTGTAGAACTCTCTACCTGTTGTAAGTACTATTTGCATAGTTTTTCTTTTTATTTATGTGTACCTCCTTAAAAAAAAAAAAAAATATGTTTGCTATACCAGAGTTTAAAAGTGAAATGAATATCTTTGGATAATTTCAATAAGAATTAACATTATGAACAGAAATAGTCTGTAGGTTAATATATAATGTTTGTATGTTTGAACGACCATTAAATGGTAATGTGATGATAATTTTAAAAATATGATGTGTAATTTAAAAGTAACCAGTGAGTGGTTTCAACTTAAAAGATCAGCTGTTATATTGTTTTATTAAGATTATTTTTGATAACTTAGTTGCTTCATTATTTTAAATGTTCAAATAAATTGTGTTTTTTTTTTTTTGTTTATTATCAAAGATGGTATGTTTTTCTTTGTATAAATCTCTAAATAATTAATTTTTTATATTCACAGTAGACCTATAAGAATGGCCTAACCTTTCTGTGAGTAATAAAAAAAAAAGGGAGAGAAAATTCAACTTTATTAAATTAGGACTTTAAAATTTCTTAAGTTTAAATTCATAACTGACTGTTTTAATGAACATTAATTGAAGTTCACTCAATGTTATACAATCGTATTTTTGATCTTGATTTAAGGATGGATAGATTAATAAATGAAACAGTAATATTAAATTTAATTTCATAAAATGTTAAATTAAGCTTTAACTCTCCTCTTTCAGAAACATTGTTTTTCTAAAATATACACCAAAATTGTTTTATTTTAAAAAGTAAAAAAAAAAAAAAAAAAAAAATCCAGTTATTTTACACCACTATACGATTCTTGGTTAACCGATCGGATCTTGTTCAGAATCTCTATGGTTGTTCTAAAATTTTAGTACATCATCATATCCCTATTCTATTAACGGATTTAACTCTTTCTCCTTTTGGTCCTCATATTGGAGGAATTTCAGGTTGTCTGCATTTTTCCAAATTATATGATGATTACACTTTTGTTAATTTAATGTGTATGGAGATTTGAGCTTGATCGGGTTGGAGTGGAGTTGGGTGTTCCTTATGCAATTCAGTATACTACTTGATTTAGAAATCTGTTGCCCCTTACTACATTTAATATTATCTTAAAATGATGAGTTCAAAATTATCATTGTTGTATTAACCTATTCGGATTCTTAAGTTTTGATATATTGATTAGTTTAATATAATTTGCTACCTTTTCCATGGCAACAGATTTCAGTGGAGCTAATCAGGGTATACTTATTTTTTTTCTAAATATTTAATTGTCAAGTGAAGATTGAGTAATAAATGAGCTTTTTAAGTTTAAGTAAGTTGTGTTTTAGAAAGAACCCCAAAACACCACAACAGATTAGTGGGTCATTTTTGGGTCAACGCGGGTCAAATTAATTTTATCTAAAAAACGGCTCTAACTATTTTGATTAAATTTTGTGTCCTACGAGTTTCCAGCACGATAAAATTATTGGGCTAGGTCACATGTCCGAGAAAATTCGATTAGTGGGTCATTTCTGGGTCATTGTGGGTCAAGATTTAAAAAGCGGCTCAATTTACACTAAATTTTGCATCCAATGGTTTTCGGGCACGAGAAGACTGTTGGGCTAGGTCACATGTTCGAGAAAATTCAATTAGTGGGTCATTTTGGGTCATGGTCAAGCTAATTGTATCTAAAAAACGGTTCAAACGATTTTGATGAAATTTTGTATCAGACTATTTTCGGACACGAGAAGTCTATTGGGCTGGGTCACATGTTCGAGAACTTTCGATTAGTGGGTCATTTTTGGGTCAACGCGAGTCAAATTAATTTTATCTAAAAAACGGCTCTAACGATTTTGATTAAATTTTGTATCCTACGAGTTTCGGTCACGCGATAATCATTGGGCTAGGTCACATGTTCGAGAAAATTCGATTAGTGGGTCATTTCTGGGTCATTGTGGGTCAAGATCTAAAAAGCGGCTCAATTTACACTAAATTTTGCATCCTATGGTTTTCGGGCACGAGAAGACTGTTCGTCTAAGTCACATGTTCGAGAAAATTCAATTAGTAGGTCATTTTGGTCATGGGTCATGATATTTGAACTCAAATTTAATTTTGACCGAGCATAGCTCGGTCTTCCCTGCTCGTATTCAATAAATTTCATCAAAAAACATAAAGCAGAAGAAACTTCATAATATTAATAGAAAATGACTAATAAAATACATAAATAAATAAAAATAAAATAAGTATCAAAGGAAATAATGTGTACTGCATCACTATAATTATTTGAATAATTTGCATTTTTTCTTTAATTTTCTTTTCTTTATTTTTCTTTTAAGGACACGCTTGGTTTAAACTGCAACAGAGCTTGTCTGGGAAGCGCTGACTGAAAAAGGGGGAGACTGCCTTCTTTTAAAAATAGCAGTTTTTTTTGCGATTTATTTTTCTCGGGATAAAACTAAAAATTCAGTTTATGAGAGAAAAAAAAGTAGCATTTAATTTTATTATTATTATTATTTACGTATTTGAATGCATTTTTCTGTTCTTCAATTCATATGTTAATAACGTTAAATTTTAGGTTTATTGTTATTATTATTATTTTAAATATGATATTAATCTTATGTATTTTTCTTCTAGGTAAGTGTCCATTTCATATTGTACTCGAATATTCCATTTCTAAGCATGGAAACTCCTCATTATGGTAACTTAAAATTTTTATTTTAACATTTTTGTTTTTGGTGTAAAGATTTACATTTTGTTTTATAGCATTGAGAAGACACTTTTCCCGCTTCCGCGGATTTGTACATTTGTTTTTGGTTTTTAATCAATCCGCGATTTTAGTAGGGGGAAAAAAAATCATATCAGTCATCAATGCACACCGCGAATAAAGTCGGCGGCGGCAGCGCAGAACAATTGGGTACAGACGGATTTCAGTGTCTAATTAAAAAGAACTATTATTGAAACAAAAGTTGTAAATTCATGTTTTTATCAAAAGCTTATATTCTTTCAATAATTTTTTTGAAAACTTGTATTCTTCCATTTCTTGCATACACTGCAAAATATAATTGTTGATTTTACAGTATAAAACTGGCATCCCAGCTGCCAGTATTATACCTGTAAAATCAACAATTATTTTTTGCAGTGTAGATTATCTTAAACTTCTAAACTTCGCACAATTTCGATATTCACACCATCGAATAGGGGAAAACAAATTTACTTTCAAATACAATTTCATTGAAAACTGATTCTCAGTTTACTGATTTTTTATGGTTTGTAAAATAGCTTTCAAGCATAAACTACTTCTTTTTTTTTATTAAAAAAAAAAAATCCATTTCTGTCGCGTGCAGCTCGATTACAGAACATTAACCTGTTTGACGTTTAAAACAATATAAATAGTTCAGCATTTGTTCCCGGCTAATATTTCGTAACGAAATTAACACTTCATCAATAAATAAATAATATAGTATAAATAAAAAACAAATATAAGAAATATGTAATAAAACTACGTGCTTAAACACTGAAATAATCAGAAACTTTAAATGATCACGTAAATAGCAAAATTGATGGCGATTTATTCAGCTAATAACCTCCGGCCTGCGGCTTATACGACGGTTTATATGCGGCTTATAAATTTCAAAATTAGTAGTTTAACTACCAATGAACCCGTGCAAGGATTTCGCACGGCAATCTAATACTTTTTACAAATATCTAATATTTTTTAGATGCAGGTTTAAACTTCTAAATAAAAATTGAGGATTAAACATATCTGCAAACGACATTAGTCAAGCCAGAATATCGTGTCATTTACTCCATCAAAGTTACAGTGAAAACTGATCGAGGATAGCAAAAGTCACGCGCGAAAAAAAGAACAATCGTATTTTAACTGTATTCGAGGATGACGTCATCCTCTTTTGGAAAAACACGGGACGAAGAAAAATAATTTTAATACAGGTAAAATAGAATTTAATCTAATATAGCAAAACATACATTTTAGGCTACACGTGAAATACCACTACTTCGATCGATAAATCGTGCACGATTATCGTCATCCAACATCGATTGCTTGCAAAATGCATTCATATACACTATGACGACAAACTAGTCATATCGGTATAGATGGAAAAGCGCGTAATGTAATATGAATGCATTTTGCAAGCAATCGATGTTGGATGACGACAATCGTGCACGATTTATCGGTGTCGTGTCGGTAAATGGAAAAGTACTCTAACAGTTTCTTTTTTCTGCGATATTGTCAAAAGTGTGTAACATCTCGCCTAATAATTTTATATTCAAATCAATATATTAATTCTAGAGAGCAAAATGCACTGCTACAAGTATAGAATTTATTAATTTATGTTTGTTTTTATTAACAGTGAATAAGCGGAATTTTTATAAGGTAAATCAATTGGCTTCTGACAAAGTGTGATCCAAGCGGTTAAATGGTTTTAACTGTCTCGGGTCGTATGCAGGATGTGATTAGTGATTACAGACTCGGCACGTATACCTCCAAGGTGTAAGTGTACCACATTTATATAAACCGTAGTGCTGTTCTCAAATCCAAACTGGCTACTTTCAGACTACATGTTTTTAATTTAAATTTGTTCGCAAACGTGTCACATTGGCAGGTGCTCTTTTACAGAAACTTTGTCACCTAACAGTTTTTCCATTTTTCGGTGAAAGTAGATCTTTCAGAAAATTCTGTTAAAGTGGTCGTTTTGAACCAGATTTCCGGACGCGAGAGCAGGGCCGTGCGAAGGGGACCTCCACCCCGGGCGCTGAAACTGAGGGGGGCGCCAAATTAATACAACCAACCACAGTTTTATTTACTTATTTATTATTTTTTTGGTCGTCGATCATTTTCCGAGGAATTTCAGTTTCTCTCTTCGTCATTCTTTTATTTTCTGTCGCAAAACATCGTGATTTCTCTAGGAAATAAGTGCAATTGTCTTATGTTATTTAGTTGTTTTTAATTTCTGAATTAAAATTAAATCTTTTAAATTTCCAAAATAAACGCGAAATATTTATTTAATAGAATTTATTTCTGTTTCTGCACTTTGATTTTTGTATTTCTGTTTCTGCTCTTCTTTGACACCTGTCACAAAGAGAAATGAATGGGGGGGGGGGGCGCCAAATTGAAACTTTGCCCCGGGCGCAGTTTTCTCTTCGCACGGTCCTGCGCTGGAAAGCAAAAAAAAAAAAAAAAAAAAAAAAAAAAATTTGATGTCGTGAGACAATAATCACTTACATCTCAAGATGTGAGTCATTTATTGAAAAATGAAAAAACTGTTCCGTTAAAAATCTCTTTTATATTCATATCTGCAAGTGTCATCCTGTTACGTTTAAAAATGAGTCAATAAGTCAGAAAGTTTCGCGTTGTTGAGCGGGGGAAAAAAAAATATTTTTTGAGAACCGCTTTAATACAAACAAAAGTCGTAATATTAACCATCCCCCCCCCCCCCCCCTCTCGCCTTCTTTCATGTCTCTGTAAGCATATCTTCTTTCCATCTTGATTTCATTAAGTGACCTGTTACCCAACACCTGCGTAATAAGTACCCGCTCCCCCTACACGTTTTCTCCGCGCGGCCGGAAAGTTTCGTACGTCGGCCCTGTTACTTGACCCGTTTTTTTCCCCACCAGTTAGTTCTTTCTCGTGACTCACAGTCGGTCGGTAGTCACTGTTCTTCTTTTGGCCAGTCTTTATACGGTGCCCGTGAGTGACGTAAGGACAGAGGTTTTCTTCTGTGTTTTTGCAACACGTGTGTTCTTTTGATGTGCCAGTATCAGTTTTGTGTTGACGTATCTGTGTTTTTGTGTACTTTTGGATATCAGTGGATATATTGTTGTGGATGTATACCTTAAAAGTGAGTATCTGTTTTTTTCTGTTTCGGTGACTGAATTTTAATAGTGTACGAAAAGTCTTGTTTTTTCGTGGTGATTTTAGAGACTACGAATCTCGCATTTTTTGCTTATAAAAAAATTGGAAAACATAAATAGTTATCTTTAAATGTTTTTTAACTATTGCCATTTTTCAAATTATTTTACTTTCATTGAAATTTATTTGGATGGTTTCTTCTTGATATAATCTAGCCAAGGCTGTGGTTTTTCTATTATACTTAATATCAGCTATAATTTAATTTACCAAAATTGTGGCTCGAGTTACTCCATGATTGCAAATATGGAAATAAACATCCAAGTAAACAAATAAAAATAACGTGCGTATTTTTTTTTTTTTTTTTAAGTACGGGAAAAATTAAATGATTGCGTTTCAAATAATCTCATAGACAGTGCATTTATAGAATATTTTTGTTTGTTTTGATAATGGCTCCGATTGAGCTGAAACATGTGTCAACAGTCTAGTAAAGCCCATTTTACTGTTTATAATATTTTTATTTTACACCTTTTTAGCAATTAAGAACAAGTATATAATTGCAAGGTGTTATGATTTGTTATACAGTGGGTGAACGGTTAACGAACTTAATCCGTTTCAAAACAATGTTAGCTAACCGAATTGTTCGTTAACCGATCATAGATTTAGTATATATTTGTATGGGAATTCAATTAATTCGTTCTTAAAAGTCTAAATAATATAATAATATATAAAAATTTATATAAATTCTCCCTAAATTTATTTAAATGTAATAATAATAAACATACATTACACACATATATACAGTCTTGCCCTAGGGGTGCTCGTTTTTTGAGTTTGTGGGGCATAAAAATACTTGTCCAAAGTCGATTGCTTTTCTCTCTTCTTCGGGATATTTCTGAAGTGATTCACAGCATTTTTGTTGTAAAGGTCCTCAAGCCTATCAACATCAGCCTGTTTTGGGTGCCATTTTGAGACCGTGGTCCTGACTCCCCCCCCCCCTCCTCCCCACACACACTTTTTAAAAAGTTCTTTTATAACAGAAGTGGAGCCTAGAGCCTGTTAATTATTTTGGAACTAAGTTTCAATTAAAATAATAAGTTTTCAATTAAAAATATTTCTTTTAAAAAGGAACACAAAATATAAAAAGTTTTAATCTGTTCATTCTAATTTCGGGGCACTAAGATGTAAGGCTATAACCCACGGTAGCCCATGAATTAATTAAGCCATAAGTATATAACTGTTAAAATGTTCTGTAAGTCGATAATAGATGCAGTTAAATACAACTCTGCAAATCTGAAACACAGCATTGCTTCTTCTTAGCTTTGTTACTTACCCATCATACGTAGTATAGGGTAAGTCTTGTAATCGTTTTGAAAATCGAAAAAAAAAATTTTGACGGATTTACACGTTTCAGACACTGGAGATTCCGAAAAACATATTTTTAGAAAAAAAAAAATTGCCGTCCGTCTGTGTGTCTGTAAACGCTCTATCTCCCGAAAAAATTGAGATAGAGACTTGCAATTTGGTATGTACTTAGTATGTAATAATGGAAAGAAGCCTATTTCATTTCAATAACCTCGATTAACCGGAACTATTTTTTTCGGACTCTCGAAATATTCGTTCTGATAAAAGGTATATAAAAAATTTTCGAAATTGTTTATTGTAAGGAATGAATATAAAAGACAATAAAAAACATAAATTTTGCATAAAGCATGAAGTCGATTGGATAATGAGTTGCCGAGATATTTGGAATCCTATTTTCCACACTCTTCGATTTTTCACGACCCTGTATTTCATCCAAATTTCACTTCAAAGATATATTTTAATTGGAAATTTGACGCTTAATCAGATGCAATAAACCGCTAGTTAATAGGATTATTATTTTTGGAGTTATAAGGAAAAACCTCTTTCAAGCAATTCAGTAATCGAGCCTTTAAAGTTTATGACGTCATCAAGCCGCGATTTTATTTGAATTGCAATGCATTTTATAAGTAGTTTACACATTTTTATTTTAATATTTTACATTAGGCATATCCATGATGGGTAAGTATTACAGTGGCCCCCAACGACTAGTTTTGTGAGGTGTTCGTTATCCGAACATAAAAATCTCTCGTGAAAGTGTTCGTTAATTGATTTGTTCGTAAACCGAACAGTTCGTTAACCGATCACCCACTGTATATAAGAAATTTAATCCCTCTGAGTTAGCGTCCCATATACGCCTTTTTATTCTTTAGTACCACTGTTTCCGAATATTCAACATTACTTTATGGAATCGCAGAATTTCTGCGATTAAATGAGGCAAAGATTACTGTTTGAAAATAGTGAAACGGAAAAATAAGAACCGTACGCACCCTGTGAAAACTCATATATGCGACAGTGGTCCCGAAGCAGGTTGATCAAATGAGCAAAGAGTATAATTGTTTCTCCACAAAAATGATTCTTATCTTTTTTTTTTTTTTTTTTTTTTTTTCGACGACGTTCTGGGGAACAAATAAGTAAATAAATGACAAATAAATAAAGATAAGAAAGGCACTTACAATTATCTAAACGATAGCAAACTTTCTAACATTAAAATGAACTTTGGAATCGACATTTTTGAGAAAAATGCATAAGAGAAATTAAGAATTTACTTGTGGTCATGTTTAAACTAAATCTGCATCTAATATTATAAAACAAAAATATGTCCGTGAGTAACGGTGAAGTCATATCGACGGTGGCAACGATCTGCACAATCAATTTTGCTTTATCGCAAATTTTTTGACTTCTAAACATCGCACAATATCAATTTTTACGCCTAAGAATTGAAAAAAGAAATTAGTTTCAAATGCATTTCTTTTGAAAAAGGTATCACAATTTACTTATTTTTTATGTTTCTTTAATATATTTTTCAAACATGAATTTTTCCAAACATATCGTAAATGAACGTGCAACCCGATTACGAAAGATTAACCTGTTTGCGCTTTAAACGATGTAAATAATTCAGCATTTGTTTGTTTCCGTGTAATATTCCGTAACTAAATTTCCGAACGAAATTAAAACTTCACAAATAAATTAATAAATAGGAATTTAACAGACGTGCAATCGAAATAATTAGAATCGCAAATGATGCATTGAATACAGAAATCTTTCGCGATTAACCGCTGACGTGCCGCTAATAAGAAAGTACCAAAAATGTTTTTGGTGTAGTCGGTGGTAATCTCACAAAATATATTAAATGTAAAAAATCTAGATTTTTCAATTTAAAAGGATTTTTACCTACGTCTATTATTCTAGGCTGAAAACATTAACGATTTTTAGTTTTTGAAAGTGCATAGTTTTTGTGATTATTTTCTCGAACATTTAATTAAAAAAAATGTTTCATAAGATATCGTTTTATTAGGAAGATTTCGTAAGAAATACTACCTATTATATTCTCCCCTATGTTAGAATTTCTGAAATTTTTTTCCAGATCTACGCAGGTCATGACTCCTAGAACCAAAAACCACCCCCAGCTCAAAACTTTATCTATCTATCTCTCTATTTATTTATCTATCTATATCACTTTTTTTATGGACACGATAACTTTCATAATTCTGCTCAAATCTCTTCCAAACTGATACATTAAATCAAGGGCAGAAAAATGGCCAAAATTTATGCATTACAGATTTTTGATATTAAAAATTGTCTCAAGGAGCGAAAAAAAATAGGGGATTAAGAAGAAAAGAAAATCATAACTTCGTCAATTCACACGATATGAAATCCGCTTAAATTTATTATAAATCTTTTTAGTATTATCTACACCTTTTATATTGACAAGTTTTTTATAGGACCAACTCTTACAGGGGGAAAAATAAAATAACTCCCTTCCGGCTACAGGCACATGTAGATTTCGAAGTGAGCGGTCTCAACTGCCGCATCATGACAAAAAGGTCCTTCTTCTGCAGTTCCCAATAAACAGGCGCCCCACGGTTTGTGTCTTCGAAATCTACCTGTGTCTATAGGCCGAGCCGTCAGGTATCTTTTATAGGACAACGATATGCTTCTATAAATGTGGTGTGGACGGGATGCTGCATAGTGCAATAACTTATAAAAATATAATTGCTTTTTTTATTTTCGAATATTTATTTCTATTACTATATAAGCTATATTAAATTTTTAACTGCTATTTCTAAAAGTGATATTGATAATAAATAGCCATGTGATGTAAGGCATGGCAAATTCTTTATCTTCACAAAACTGTTCAATATCGATCTAATGGTTTCCAAAAAATGGAAAGAAGGAAATCTTTAAAAGCTTTAATCTGAAAACGTGTAGATCCTTATAATAAATGTCTTTGTAATCACCAAAATCCCATCTTCTGTCTAACGGACAATTTTTGAAGCTATAACTTTTTCTTCTCTCTGTCTCTGTCTTTTTTTAATTCAGAAAATTCCATCTGTCTCTAATAGATGCGATAAGCGCTTTGTTAATCTTTTTCCTAACAGCTGCTGGAATGTTGATACCCTGAAGGGTCGAAGTGACAGTTTCTTCCGCTTTTCTTCCATGATACACTGAAGATTTATTGAATCGCAAGATAGAGTGAATGTTGTTTCAAAGGGTTTTTGTTTCGAATGCATATATTCTGGGCATGTTTTTCTTGCTAATCCATCCATTTCCTGTTAATCGAAATTTAGAGTGCAAATGCATTTTTTATCTTTTTCTGTTTCTTTAAGTTATCTGATGACTATTTTTCTTTCATATATTAGCATTTATTGTTATTTTTAGGGGGGGGGGGGGGCTCAGCAATGGTTCTTAAAACGTATAGATAAGAGATGGGCGAACCTTATCATATTCGCGTATCATTTTTTTTCAAAAACTTAAGTTGCTGGCCACCGTGACGTACCAGCAACTAAAAAATTTAGTGAATAAAAAAAAAATTATGAATAAAAATTACTTGGAATTTTGTTTTTCAAGATTAAAAAACACGCTGTTATATTTTGGTTTTTTTAATTTCTGTTGTCGCTTCTTTTATGTCAAATAATTGATATCAGGTTAACATTTACTGATTGTTAAGACAGTGCAGTGTGAACATAAATCATCTAACAAGAGGTTTCTACTTGAGTTTTTCATATTATTAATCTTGGAAAATAATGATCTCGCAGGAAAAACTGTCAAACTGGGAAACGCCATCTTCTTTAAGCTTCCTGTCTGGCATTGGATTCCAAATTGTTATAAGTTTGTCATCGGCATTTTCGCTTATAATACATGTAAATCTTTCCTTTTTGATCTTTTTGTTAATCGTTTTTCCAAATCCTTTGGTTGAGAGGTTCTGCTCTCAAACCTGGTAAACGGGAGGTGCTGGGTTTGAACCCAAACGCGACCGTCGGCCTAATCGTTCGGAGTTTTCCGTGGTTTTCTTCAAACCTTGGGTAACTTTGAGTAAATACGGGTTAGGTTCCCTTAGAAAGACACCCATGGAGAGCATCCCCCCCCCCCCTCGGCCTATATCCCTCGAGTAGATAATCGGCCGTGAAAAACAACATCAACACCATCTTCCAAATCCTTTCTTAATTTGGAAAAAAAAAATGGCCGACATTGAAAATTAGATTGGGATTAATTAAGATGCATTCCAGTTTCTGCAATGCACAACCAATCCAATTTAAACGAATTCAGCCAGTCTATGCCTTGTCGAAAGTATTCGTGCCACTTATGGCACCTGTGCCGTCCTTGGAGATCAATCACTTGTTACGCCCTTATGCCTATGGAAGTATTACAATATAAAATGCGGTAAAAATGATCGTTGGAAAATGATTTTAGAGTGTGCTTAGGCGAAAATTTTATCTTAGAAAGAAAATATTCTAATTTTTAAGAAGTCAAACTCCGATATCTCTTTAAATGTTCATGTACATCAAAGAGACATACAGGGGGGGGGGGGGGGGGGGGTGGAGTTAAGAATTTTAGCGTTATTTTTATTTTAAATTATAATAGGTTATTTTGTCTTTATTTTTGTTTGTGTTAGTAAATAAGTTAAACGTGATGTATAACCCTTTCTTCGCTTTTTTTTTCGTTGTCATAATTTCAGTGTGCCGTGAGAAAACAAAAATGGTTGAGAAACACTGATTTTAAAACTTAATTAAAAAGTATTTTGTCAATGTTTGGCCAGTTGATGCTTGTCCCAGCAGTATTTCTTCTTAAAATGTTCGCTTCTTTATCAGCGTCTAAGTGGCTGATTTCATCAATGTATGCTCATGGATTTATTTCAATTAAAATTGCAAAATATGTTCAACGCAAGATTAGAAATTTTAATATAAAAAAATTAAAATAAATGAACACCTACATTTTGTAGGTAGATTTCGTAAGAAATACTACCTATTACATTCTCCCCTAAGTTGGAATTCCTGAAAAAATTTTGCGGATCTACGCCGATCATGACTACCAGAACCCAAAACCATCCCCAGTTTAAAACTTTATATATCTATCTATATCACTTCTTTATGGACACGATAACTTCAATAATTCTGCACAAATCTCTTACAAAGTAATACATAAAATCAAGGGGCATAAAATCTCGGTCAAGTTCGTTAATGGGCACAATCGAACCAGGAGGGGGGGGGGGGAATGGGAGGCTTTTTGTGAAAACAGAAAAGCCCATAACTTCTTAATGATGATACATATCGAATCCGTTTAAAGTTATTATTACTTTTAAGGGCCGAAAATTTATGTATGACATATTTGTGATGATATTAAAAATGGTCTTAAAGGGGGCGGGAGGGGATAGGGGGTTTAAGAAGAAAAAAAAATCATAACTTCGTCCATTCACAAGATATCAAATCCACTTAAATTTATTATAAATCCTCTTAATATTATCTACAACTTTTATATTGACCTTTTTTTTTTTATATAAAACCAACCCTTACAGCACACATACACACACAAAAAAATCCTTGCCGGCTCCGCCTACAGACACACGTCGATTACGTACAATTAATATTATTAAAATCGTAAAATGAAAAACTAGGAATTTTAGCTCTGAAAAAGCTTAAAATAATAATAATAATGGCTAAAAAATACTTTAATCTCCAATTAAAATTATTTTGGGATGCATTTTCTTGTTAAACTCTCATATTATAATTGCTACATTTAATTAAAACTGCATGCAAAAGTTATCCACATGCAAATATTACTAAGAACACATTTTATGAATATTTTAATTACAAAAAAGAAAAGTTTCGTCTATTGTAGGAAAAAAACTAGTTTATTTTCTACTCCCGTTTCGGCCTCATATTTTTAATAGCTAGTATGGAAAATCCCAATGGTTATATGTCTGCTGTGCTCTTGAACTTTGATTACCTATTGCAGATGGGTGGCTACGCACCATGCCTGCTCGTGCCATGGAAGATTTTCTTTTTATCCGGGTTATCTGGATGAAAACAGTAATTTGAAATGCGCGGAAACAGTTGTTTTGTTTGTGGTTAGGAAAGAAAACAGCCATTTCAAAGTTAATTTGACCGATATCCTTTTAGTATACCTTCTATAATAGTTTTATTTATAAAATTCGATTTAGCATACGTAAATTTATCATAATATGATATCATTAAAATAATGAAAGTAATATTCCTGAAAAAATATGTACTTGTAACCTATAAAATTGTTGAGAAATTTCAAATATGTGAGTCTTAAAATTTCAGCTTTCCCATTAAAAATGAATATAAGAGTCATGCGAAAAAACGCTCAAGCTAATGTTAAGTCTATGGGGAGGTTCTAGCGCGATCCCAATCTCCAACGTTGTTAGTTTTTATTTTTTCAATTTTGGTTTCAGTTATTTTAAATAAGGATACTTTCACTTTTAGAACCGGTTTCAACCGGTTCCAAAATTAAAAATGCCCGCTTATAAAAAAAAATTGCAACAAAAATTAAAAAAGTAAAAACTAACAACGTTGGAGATTGACCTCAGCTATCCTATGCAAAAAAAAAAGCATTTAAAAATATTAAAATGCGAACGAGAAATCGCGCTACAACCTTCCCATAGACTTAACATTAGTTTGAGCGTTTCTTCTCGTGACTAGTGTAGGTTTTAACATTAGAAGTTCAAAATTTTACATTCTAAATGACCACTGAATGACCCAGGGTCGAAACTTTGATTTTTATCACTCGGAGAAAGCATGAATTTTGGTGCTCCCCCCCCCCCCCCCCTTTCCAAAATAAATTTATAAAGATAAGTTTCAATTCATTACCTTAATTTTTATTTTATATATGAAAGAATTGTTAGGAAGTATATTAAGACTTTTAAGTTGATTTCTTTAGAAATCGACCTTTGCGATCACTTTTCTGTATATATCTATATAAAATGCAAATCTTGTGTTATCTCGATAACGTCCAAAATACTGATCCAATTCAATTCGTACGCAATTGGGACAGTGTATTGACCTTGCAAAGTAGATCTTATAGTTTGTTACAGGCACACACAAAAGCAAAACATATAAAACTTGTCATCAGGATAATATCCGAAATATTGAACCAATTCAAATCCTAATTTGGGCGGTGTATATTGATCTTGTAAGTATCTTGGCTGAATTCGTTAATCAGGTATTGTTCTCACTCCCCTAGGCAGTGACCTAATGGAAAGACCAATTCTATTTGCAGCAAAGATTATAAAATTAACGAATAACATATTTACTATGGGTTGTCCGATTTTATGACATTTTTGCCTAATTTTCGTTATTTGTTCTTTGTGCCGAACGACGAACCAAATCTTCTTTCGGCACCCCCTTTTTTTCTGTCGTTTAGGGCACCCCTGCTCCTAGTTTCGGCACTGGAATGACTGGAATTTCCTTTTGATATCTGAAGTTAAGATTTACCGAAAAATTCAATTATGATGTTGAAATTGGTTGTTTGCTTTGAAAATTTCAATATGGAGATCAAAATTTATTTTATTTAAAAAAAAAAAAAAAAAAAAAAAAAAAAAGACATCGAATGGCACCCTTTTTAGGTAGATTTCGTAAGAAATACTAACTATTACATTCTCCCGTATGTTGGAATTTCTGGAAAAATTTTGCAGATCTACACCGATTATGACTCCCAGAACGCAAAACCACCCACAGTTCAAAATTTTATATATCTATCTATCTATGTCACTTCTATAAGGACAAGATAACTTGAAAAATTCTGCATAAATCTCTTCCAAACTGATACATAAAATCTCGGTCAAGTTCGTTAATGGGCAAAATCGAACCTGGGGCGGGGGGAGGGGGGGGGGGGCTTTTGTGAAAAAAGAAAAATTCCCATAACTTCTTAATTATGATACGTATCGAACCCGTTTAAAATTATTATTACTTCTAGGAAAAGGACCGAAAATTTATGTATGACAGATTTTGGATATAATTAAAAATGGCCTCAAAGGGGCGGGGGATAGGGGTTTCAGAAGAAAAAAATTCTTAACTTTGTCCATTCACAAGATATCAAATCCGCTTAAATTTATTATATATCTCCTTAATACTATCTACAACTTTTATATTGACAAGTTTTTTATAGGACCAACCCTTACAGCAGAAAAATAACAAGTTGGAAATTGTACGTCAAACGTGAAAAATGAGGTGCTTTCGTACTATAGCTAGTCACATAAATATTCAGATCTTTTCGGATTTTTAATTCTGTGAAATGAATTATATCGTCTGCAGATTAATTTCTGTCATAAAATAAGTATTGTTACGGTTGGTTTCAACAAATTTTTTTTTTTTAATCTACATTAATTATTTAAATCACTTTCTCAACATTTATTTAAAAGCACTCTTTTTTTCTGTTTCTAATAAAAATTTAAATAAATAAAAGTAATTGTAATAATTATAATAAAATCAGTTTTTATTTTTTCTTCTTTCTTTTTCTTTTTGCAAAGTAATTTCAACGTTTATAGTCTAACGTAGCTTCCTGTTTTTCAAATACGAAAAGCAGACAGCAAGGGAGGGATGTTTTGTCAGTAGACTGCACAGGTGGAAAATTTGGAGTCATCTAGTCTGACTTTGATATAAGAATGACCGACCGCCCTGTATAAGAATTACGTTATCTTATGAGTGTACTATACACGCAATTAGGCTTTGTAAGTTTACGTCAGGCTTCAATTGGCTCTGCTATCAGGCGGATAGCTGGCGCCCATGTAAACAGAGGCTAACAGGACCCCCCTTCAGCACACGCCATGGGGGTGATGCATGGTTTCCTTCCCCCATGAAGCGGCCGGCAGAGTGGAGCGGCAAGCTGTAGTCTTCACGGTGAGTCCATTTTTCCTTTTGTTTCCATTCCCGTACCCCTGGCAGAGTGGATCGGTCCCGTTTTTCAAGCAGCGCGGGAGAATGAATGTTTACGACACTTGTTGCTTGGCCGATATACCTGTCGTTTGGCTCGTAAGGATTCGACTTATTACGGGGCTCGAAGACTGGCCTATGGGCTGGATCGCGAAGTTGTTGAAGGCGGACAGGTTTCTGGAAGATTTTTTTTTTGAGAGTGGGGCATTGATGGCCCTACATTAATTATCCTAAATCATGATATTATGATGAAAAGAGGCTATAAGGGCATTTTCGAAGTAAGGATCTGTATCTGATAGAGGGCGAATGAAAAGAAAATATGTTTGACCCATCATGTAGTAGCGGCGTTCCTAGAAAAAGTGTTGTCTTGTGTTGACTTCTTAAGCGGCGGTTGTTATTGATGCCTTGACGAAAAATGAATTAATGATTAGACGAGCATCATTTCTGGAGATGGGGCATTATTAATCCTAGACCAAGAAGGCTGGCGTGACTAGCTGAGTAGACTTGCCCGCTTTACAAGGTATCGGTGATGTGACGACGTTTTGAATCGGGAATAAATCAAAATCTCCAAGTGATGTATGGAGTAACGGTGTTGACTCGTAGAGGCAGCTGAAAAGAATAGGTTGAAAAAAAAAAAAAAGAGATTATGGCAGACTAACATATATGCAAAGAAGTGTGCCCACATTGACGGTAGTAAATATCAAAGTATATTGTAAGTAACCCATATTTCTTCTTTATTACATGTTGTCTACTGTTGTAATATTTATAAATACCTGGAGAAACAAAAAAATATAATTATTGGTATTTTAAGATGATTAACATGTAACCTTTTTGTTTATGATTGAACGACATTTGAATTGTTGGTTTGTTAATAGTTTAAGATTTATGATATTTAATTGAAAATTAATCAATAACTAAATTTTGAAAAGTTAATCCATCTTTAAATCATGGTATTGTGGTAATTTTAGGGGCTTTGCTGCTTAATGTAAAGTGTTATAATAAGTAATTTCAGTATTTTTTTTTTTTTGATCAACTTTGTTATTGTGTTATTATTATATTTTGTTTGAGAACTACCTTACTTTTATAATTTTTAATTATTCAAATAAAGAAAGTTTTTGTTTATTCTCAAATATGGTATGTTTTTCTTTATATATAATTTTTAAATAATTAATATTTTTATAATTACAACATACCTATAAGAAGGAATTTACCTCTCAGTAAGTGTGATTAAAAATATGAAAGCTATAATTTTGCTAAATTAATACTTTTAAATTTCTTAAATCTAAAATTCATAGCAATAGTTTAAATGAACATTAATTGGGGTTTACGTAAGGTTATTAGATGTAATTATTGTTCCTATCTCAGTATTGAATATACTGATAATTGTTGCTAAAGTAAAATTAAGTCTAATTTTATAATTGATTAATTTAATTTTTAATTATCCTTTCTTTGAAGTATTATTCAAAACAAACAACAAAATGGTTGTTTTTTAACAAAAAAAAAAAGGGTTTTCAGTTATTTTATACCACTATACGATTCTTGGCTAACCGATCTGATCTTGTTCAGAATCTCCATTGTTGTTCTAAAATTTTAGTACATCATCATATCCCTATTCTATTAACGGATTTAACTCTTTCTCCTTTTGGTCCTCATATTGGAGGAATTTCAGGTTGTCTGCATTTTTCCAAATTATATGATGATTACACTTTTGTTAATTTAATGTGTATGGAGATTTGAGCTTGATCGGGTTGGAGTGGAGTTGGGTGTTCTTTATGCAATTCAGTATGCTACTTGATTTAGAAATCTGTTGCCCCTTACTACATTTAATATTGTCTTAAAATGATGAGTTCAAAATTATCATTGTTGTATTAACCTATTCGGATTCTTAAGTTTTGATATTTTGATTAGTTTAATATAATTTGCTACCTTTTCCATGGCAACAGATTTCAGTGGAGCTAATCAGGGTATACTTATTTTTTTCTAAATATTTAATTGTCAAGTAAAGATCGAGTAATAAATGAGCTTTTTAAGTTTAAGTAAGTTGTGTTTTAGAAAGAACCCCAAAACTCCACAACAAATGGAGCCGTAACAATTCGGTCTCTGGGTTATTGATTTTTTTTTACTTGTATGTATTTATGTATCAAAGAGCAACTGGGTGTTTTTGCAATTAAAATTTTATTTATATGTTCAAGTGTAAAAAGAGGTCTAGGCTCTCTCTCTGTGCTAGTAAGCTACAATTCCCAGTCAAAATTATGTCTTGTGAGCATAACCTTTTCTTATTTACAAAAAGCATAGTCCTGTACTTAAGTTTTATGTGTATGTAGGTTTCCTTTTTTTCTTTTCCTCTCTTTTTCTCTTGTTTAAGCTGCCCCCCATTTTCCCTTTTTTGTGGTTGTTTGTTTATCAATTTTCTAACCCTAACCATGGCTGATAAGCATTCAGAGGCAATTGCCACTATTCAGCGGAAAAATGCACTAGTGGACAATTTGTCAAACATTCCCCCATTCAATGGAGAGGCCAGCTCAGTCTGCTTCTCAGATTTTTCTGAGAAATTTGAGAGTTTTGCCAAATTATTCGACTGGAATGAGGAGGAGAAAAAATTCGTTTTGTTAGCTAGATTATCAGGAGCTGCTTCTAGGCGAATAAAAATTCACAAAGCAAAAACATCTGATGAGCTATTAAAAATCTTAAAAGAGAGTTATACTTCACAGGCCACACCAGATGTTGCCCTCAGTCATTTTTTAAATTTTAAACAGCCACCCAATATGAGTGTTCAGGAGTTTTATGACAAGGCATATGATATGTCATTAAGAGCCCTTGTAATTGAAGGTATCCAGGGTGAAGTAGTCGATAAAAGCCGAACGGCTCTACTACACTCCATGCTGTTGAGCAATCTTACACCAGAAGTGCGAAAGGGGGTAATTGCGAGAAATCCACAATCCCCAGAAGAGGTCCTCAAAATTGCGCTTCTTGAGGAAAAGGCTTATAGGAGCATTAACCCTTTCTACAACCACCGCGAGGAAATTCTCAACCCTAATTTGACCCAAAACCTACCCTGTGCTGCTGTTTTTCAGCAAGATAGATCACAAAAGAAGGAGATAGACCAACTAAAATCTCAAATTGATGTTTTAGCAGCTAAGATAGACAGTTTAGTTGATCTTAGGGCTAGGGATATGCAGGAAAATAACCAGGAAGTAAGACCCGTAACCTGCTATAGGTGTTCCGTACAAGGCCACTATGCCAGAGATTGTCCACTAAATTTTGTCGATTATAATTTTAGAAGGGGAGGTGGTCAAAATTTCAGGAGCCGTGGGCAAAATTATAGAAACAGAGGTGAAAATCCTAGAGGGAACCACAATCAGCGAGGCGGATATAGGGGAAGAAGAGGTGGTTATTACCAAAACAATAGGAGCACAGCTGCGAACAGAAATGAAGTGCAGACGGTAAATAACACCCCAGTAGCTAACAGTGAAAGTGAGGCTTTAAACTATTAGTGGCCGGATCAGATGTGGTCAACTCGATCCCCCACAGGCCCCTGGACCCCCCAACTGTGTATAGTATGTTTCAGCCCCAATCATATACATTACCAACTGCAAGAATTTACATAAATAAAGTTTGCCTAAATGCATTATGTGACACGGGTTCTGCAATTAATCTCCTGAGTGGTACTGATTGTAACTGTTTAGAGAATTTTGAAATGGAGAATTGCAATATCCCCATTATGACTGTCACCGGTGAGAAAGTTCACCTAAATAAGAAAGTATTTTTAAAATTTGTTTTTGATAATGTTCAATGTCAAGCTGAATTCTATGTAGTGGAAGGTAAATTAGCAGAGGAATTTAATATGATTTTGGGAATGCCATTTTTGAAAGAGTACCGGGCAAGTATAAATTGTGATACAAATGCTGTCGCTCTTAAAGTGCCAGTTTCAGGCCAATGTAAACAAAGCGTAGAAACCCCAAGTAATACTTCAGGGTGTAATACTTGTCTTGCTACTAATTCTGTAAATATTTCTAACTCTGTATATAGTGTAAATTCTAATAATAATTGTATAAATAATGATTGTGTTAAAAATAATTCTGTAAATATAAAATGTGTCAACAAAGTAGGGGAGAATTCAAAAAGTAGTAATGCCAATAGCCCTCCTGAAAATTGTGCATGTGAGAAAGTTCATGACTCAGTTAATATTGAAAATGGGAATCATAGTAGTGAAAATATGGTAGTTCAGGACCCGCAGTTGAGTAATATGGGAAAAGATGTTGAGATAGTCATTCAAACTGAGTCAGATAAGGAAGTTGAAAGTGTTGCGCAGAACTTTTGCATGCAAACAACATCAGGCGGTAGCTCTGAGGGTAATAACACTGAAAATTTTTCAAGTATTCAAAGTGTCGACAACATTCTTTCAGCAGCGAGTCAGGTAACTCAGGGTAATTTAGCTGAAGAGACTACTGAAATTTGTAATATTGATGAAAGTGAAGATTTGGTAAGTATAGAGGATAAGGTACCTGAAGTCGAGGAGGAGAGCAATGAAGATAGCAGTAGTGATAAAACCAATAAAAATAAAAATATAAGTTTCGCTGTGTTATGTAGCAAAATTTCAATTCCCCCGCAGTCAAAAATGTTAGCCCAGGTTAAAAGTTATAAGGAAAATTTTATTAAGGAAAATGATATTGTTATGTTAGAACCTTTGGCGAAAAATTTAAATCAAGGTCTCCTTACCTCCAGAGCCATTTGCACTAAAGAACATGGCCTATATATCTCATTTGCAAATTTTTCAGACAATAGTATTCATTTAAATAAAGGAACCTTTGTTGCCAAAATTCAAAAATGTGTAGACCAGTCAAATATACCCGTAACTGATAATAAACTAACCTATAATATAAATTTGGCCCCTCCAATTGGTGACTTTGATCACGCTGATCTCACTTGGAGCTCTGAAATTAATTTAGATCATTTAGAACCCCCATTAAAACTTAAAATGCAAAATTTTCTAGACAAAAACAAAGATGTATTTGCAGCATCGGTCTTAGATTTACCCGGCTGTGATACAATCCCGCATGAAATTAACTTAACTTCAAATAAACCAGTTAAAGGCAAAGCTTATAGAGTCCCCTACAAATTACGTCAAGAAATGGAAGACCAACTTAATACTTTGTTACAGGCGGACATAATTTCCCCTTCCATGTCTGAATTTGCTTCTCCGGTTATTCTAGTTCGGAAATCAGACGGTTCCTATCGACTTGCTGTTGACTACAGAAGATTAAATAAAAATCTTGTTAAAGATGCTTACCCAATACCTAACATTACCGACTCTGTTGATGCTTTAAGTGGGGCTAAATTTTTTTCAACGCTAGATCTAACTAGTGGTTTTTTTCAGCAGGTTATTCGCCCAGAGGATAGGCATAAAACTGCTATAATCACCCACAAAGGACTTTTTGAGTGGACCCGTAACTGTTTTGGGCTCTCAAATTCAGGTAACAGTTTCCAAAGACTTATGAATGCTATTTTCGGTGATTTAGGCAATCTTGGAATTCTTGTTTATATCGACGACATTGTAATTGCCTCCAGTGATGTTAATTCTCATTTTGAGAAGCTTAGCATGGTCTTTGAAAGGTTAAGACTGCATAAACTTAAACTTAAGCCCAGTAAATGCACTTTCCTTTCGAATAAAATACAATATCTAGGTTTTGAGATTTGTAGTGGCCAAGTATCACCTATCAATAAAAATATTGCCGTAATAGAAAATTTTAAACCTCCAACTACCCGAAAGGCTGTTAGGTCATTTATTGGAACTCTATCTTTCTATAGGAGATTTATACCAGATTTTACTAAGAGAGCTAAAAATCTAATCAACTTAACGAAAGAGACAGGAAAATTTTCGTGGAATGAAGATGCACAGAAAGAATTTGAAGACCTTAAAATGGCTCTTATTTCAAAACCATGTCTTGCACTCCCTGATTTTGAGAAAGAATTCCATTTATATACTGATGCCAGTGGCGAAGCATTAGGGGCAGTGTTATCACAATTAGATGAAAATAACATGCTCCATCCTGTTGCCTTTGCCAGCAGAAAATTGAAAGATGCTGAGACCCGCTACTCCACCACTGAAAGGGAATTACTAGCTTTAGTTTGGGCTACTGCCCACTTCAAATGTTACATTGCTAATACCCATTTTTTCATCTATACAGACCATGCGCCTCTAACATTTATGTTAAAAATTCACGACCCTACATCTCGCATGGCTAAATGGATCTGCACTCTCTCAGACTTTAATTTTACAATCAAGTTTGTTAAAGGTAAGTGTAACAGTGTCGCAGATTTCCTTTCGAGGTATGTCAACAATGATAACTCCAATGATACTGTTAATTGTAATTTTTGTATACAAGTCGAAAAGGAAGTTACTTTTATGCCTCATTCTAATCTACTTGAAAAAATTGGTGAATTACAAAAATCAGACAAGAAATGCTGCGAGATTGCAAGAAAACTAGACCAAGGTGTAAAAATGGCTCCTAAATACATGAAATTTTTTTTTAGAGATGACATTTTAGTTTGTGAGGATACAAGGGAGTCAGCTATTTTGAATAAATCTGTAAAGTTAGTCGTGCCAAAAGAATTGGTTACTCAAGTTTTTGCACTAACACATGAGTCCCTAGCGGCTTGTCATCAAGCCTTTCAAAAGACCATTGATCGCATTCGTGAGCACTTCTATTGGCCAGGAATGTCGTCAGATGTCAAGCATCTAGTGGAGTCATGTATTAGTTGTCAGCAGAAGAGAGCTTATAGAGCGAACCAGCTCGCCCCTCTGCAACGTATGCCGACCCCCAGTTTCCCATGAACAAGGTTCATTTGGATCTCATTGGACCCTTACCGCAAACTTTTTCGGGAAATAAGTATATTGTCGCATATATAGATTCATTTACTAAGTGGCCAGAAGCATATGCGGTTAGTTCAACCACTTCAGATGTCATTGCGGACACTTTAGCTGATTTCATATCACGCTACGGTGCGCCCTGTTTTATTACGACGGACAACGCGAAGAATCTAATTTCAGATGCGATAGAGCACGTATATAAAATGTTTGGTATTAATCATATTAAGACCTCATCTTATCACCCGGCTGGCAACTCGCAAGTGGAGAGACAGAATCGTACTCTTAAAAATGCACTTTGTCACATAGTCAACCAAAATCAATCTGACTGGGACACTAAACTCAAATTTGCACTACTAGCTATGCGTTCAGCTGTCCACTCTTCAACTAAACTTAGCCCAGCTGCAGTTATGTATGGCAGAAATATGAATCTACCATATAATCTCTTTTCTCAACCACCTTCTTTTAATTATAATGATGCACCCTCTTTTTGCGAACTCTTAATCCCAGCTCTTCAAAAAGTATACACTGAAGTACATAGTAATTTAATTAAAGTTTCTGAGCAGCAGGAAAAATACCGTGAAAAGACAGCTGTTGATAAAAATTTTAAAATAGGAGATCTTGTGTGGTTATTTACACCCACAGTCGCCCCTGGTAATACAAAAAAATTAAGCAAGCAAAATAATGGTCCTTTTACTATAATTGAGAAGCTAAATGAGGTTAATTTTAAAATAGCGCTAGTTGCTAATCCCAAAAATTGTCAGGTTGTCCATGTTGACAGATTGTCTTCTTTCAAAGACAGACTCCCCATCTGGTCCAGTGAACCAAAACAAACAATTGGCCTGGGATCGACTGAAAACGTGACCATCGATTCACCACACCAACCGCGCGATTCTCCTCCTGTACGCAGGTGTAAACGCAACCGATTCATTCCCTGGGCACCATATGATAGTAACCGCGCACCAGCAGTAGTGAACGTCAACAATAACGAAACTCCGGTAGCGCCGGAAGTGGAGGAAACAGACAGCGACGCGACTGAAATCATAAATCCCTCTCCCCCACCTCCCATTTCTCCGGAGATTGCAGCGGCAGAGAATAACGAGATGTGCGTAAATAAAAATTTAGCAACGGCAGAAGGCAGTGAAATGCGCGTAGGTAAAAATTCAGCCACGGCAGAAAGCAGTTCAACTGCTGAGCACAGCGATTCGCGCAGGTCTCGTTCATCGATTCGTCCAGCTGCTAAATCGAATAGAAGTAGTCGTTCAATATCGATTTCTAGAACCGACTATTCGCTACGGGATAGAAGAGACCGTCCGAGTTATAAATACTAACTACCTTTTTTCGTTATTCAAGCATTTTTATTAAATTTTACCTTGTTTATTTGTATTTATTTATAGTTTAGTTAATGTGTATGTATATTTAATTATTTTTTTTTTGACATTTTTAAAACGGAACTTAGTTTTTCTAGCGTATTAAAGGTTTGTTTTGGTTGTGTGTTGATACTTTCATGTAGGCATTTTTAACCCTTTTTATGCCTATACTTAAGGTTTTTGTCTGTTTTATGGTAGATTATGTGGTATATACCCGTCCGCACCCCGTTTTCGTAGATTTTGGGTATATTTTTGCAAAAAAAAAAAAAAAAAAAGAAACGAATGTAATTTTTGTTACTTTAAAATTTTTTTAGGATGTTGTGTTTTGTATGCCCTTTTGCCGAGGTAGATCTGTTTAGTTCAGTTTTTTTTTAATGCATCAGTGTTTTGTATATAACTTTTTAAGTATGTGTTTACTTTAATTTCTACATTTTAACTAGATAGATTTATTATTTACTATACAGTTTGTGGTTTTATTTGAGCTTAAACTTTAAGGAGTGTGGGCCCTTTTTCTTTTTCTAGTACATACTGTCTCATGTACATGCCTGTATGTTGTTGTGTGTGGCTAAAAGTGCTAAAATTAACTATTTTATTTATTCTACTTCCTATTTTTGTGGAATGTGTGTTTTCCTTCCTGGTGATATATGTCACCACCCCTGTTTTTTATTTTATTTTGTGGAATGTTTTCCCTGTAGTGCCCAAAAGGTCCGAAACTGCTTTTTGCTATAAGTAGCACAGAGGCAGAGATACTCTTTCCCATGCACATTACTTGTATAATCTACATAATATCCCGAATCATTAGACTGTGTTCGAAAACAAACATGTGTTCTCATATAAAATTGTTACAATTGTGTGCGTAATTCTCTAACATGGTCTGTGATACCATAATTTGTGTCTTACAGATGTATATGTATATATTTTTTTTGTGTGTCACCAGTTGCTCTTGTGTATTTTTGTATAATAGAATTAATATGTGTTTTACAAATTTCATTGACATTTACAGTGTTGTAACTATGATATTACTAGTACTTATTTACATTAATAGATAGTGTTGTAATATACTGTGATGCCAATTATTGAAGTTATGTATATAAGCAGTATAGTGACAATTAATCAGTGGGCACTTCTCTTCTTTTTCGGCTAATTTTTTTTTTTCAAAATTCAATTTATGTATTATTTACAGTTCTGTTGCCAGAAGTCTCAGGAAGGATGCAGTTATGCGTAGGAATGACAGTAGTAGGGAAGTGAGGTTTCACAATCAGGTGGAACATGTGTTCTTTTACAGGTGCAGAAAATATCTTGGTCATTTTAGTGGTAAAATCAGCCTTGTGGTCCCTCCTCTGGTAGTACTCTTTTATGGTCATGTTTCAGGTAATATTTTAGGTAATGGTTTCTACGGATGTGCGAGCTCTGGTTGTATATATCCGGAATATATTGTCAGGGTGGTATTTCAGCGGTGAACTCTCGGGATCCCGTCCCGGATCGATGTATGATCTGTGTTTGTGGGTCAGTTTTTTCAGTGTTGAGGTCCCAGCATGCCATGTGGTACCAAGTTACCTTTCAAAAAAATAATTTGTTTTCTCAAAAAAAATTTTTTTTGTAATTAGCCGGGGGGAGCAATCTTGTTACGGTTGGTTTCAACAAATTTTTTTTTTTTAATCTACATTAATTATTTAAATCACTTTCTCAACATTTATTTAAAAGCACTCTTTTTTTCTGTTTCTAATAAAAATTTAAATAAATAAAAGTAATTGTAATAATTATAATAAAATCAGTTTTTATTTTTTCTTCTTTCTTTTTCTTTTTGCAAAGTAATTTCAACGTTTATAGTCTAACGTAGCTTCCTGTTTTTCAAATACGAAAAGCAGACAGCAAGGGAGGGATGTTTTGTCAGTAGACTGCACAGGTGGAAAATTTGGAGTCATCTAGTCTGACTTTGATATAAGAATGACCGACCGCCCTGTATAAGAATTACGTTATCTTATGAGTGTACTATACACGCAATTAGGCTTTGTAAGTTTACGTCAGGCTTCAATTGGCTCTGCTATCAGGCGGATAGCTGGCGCCCATGTAAACAGAGGCTAACAGGACCCCCCTTCAGCACACGCCATGGGGGTGATGCATGGTTTCCTTCCCCCATGAAGCGGCCGGCAGAGTGGAGCGGCAAGCTGTAGTCTTCACGGTGAGTCCATTTTTCCTTTTGTTTCCATTCCCGTACCCCTGGCAGAGTGGATCGGTCCCGTTTTTCAAGCAGCGCGGGAGAATGAATGTTTACGACACTTGTTGCTTGGCCGATATACCTGTCGTTTGGCTCGTAAGGATTCGACTTATTACGGGGCTCGAAGACTGGCCTATGGGCTGGATCGCGAAGTTGTTGAAGGCGGACAGGTTTCTGGAAGATTTTTTTTTGAGAGTGGGGCATTGATGGCCCTACATTAATTATCCTAAATCATGATATTATGATGAAAAGAGGCTATAAGGGCATTTTCGAAGTAAGGATCTGTATCTGATAGAGGGCGAATGAAAAGAAAATATGTTTGACCCATCATGTAGTAGCGGCGTTCCTAGAAAAAGTGTTGTCTTGTGTTGACTTCTTAAGCGGCGGTTGTTATTGATGCCTTGACGAAAAATGAATTAATGATTAGACGAGCATCATTTCTGGAGATGGGGCATTATTAATCCTAGACTAAGAAGGCTGGCGTGACTAGCTGAGTAGACTTGCCCGCTTTACAAGGTATCGGTGATGTGACGACGTTTTGAATCGGGAATAAATCAAAATCTCCAAGTGATGTATGGAGTAACGGTGTTGACTCGTAGAGGCAGCTGAAAAGAATAGGTTGAAAAAAAAAAAAAGAGATTATGGCAGACTAACATATATGCAAAGAAGTGTGCCCACATTGACGGTAGTAAATATCAAAGTATATTGTAAGTAACCCATATTTCTTCTTTATTACATGTTGTCTACTGTTGTAATATTTATAAATACCTGGAGAAACAAAAAAATATAATTATTGGTATTTTAAGATGATTAACATGTAACCTTTTTGTTTATGATTGAACGACATTTGAATTGTTGGTTTGTTAATAGTTTAAGATTTATGATATTTAATTGAAAATTAATCAATAACTAAATTTTGAAAAGTTGATCCATCTTTAAATCATGGTATTGTGGTAATTTTAGGGGCTTTGCTGCTTAATGTAAAGTGTTATAATAAGTAATTTCAGTATTTTTTTTTTTTTTGATCAACTTTGTTATTGTGTTATTATTATATTTTGTTTGAGAACTACCTTACTTTTATAATTTTTAATTATTCAAATAAAGAAAGTTTTTGTTTATTCTCAAATATGGTATGTTTTTCTTTATATATAATTTTTAAATAATTAATATTTTTATAATTACAACATACCTATAAGAAGGAATTTACCTCTCAGTAAGTGTGATTAAAAATATGAAAGCTATAATTTTGCTAAATTAATACTTTTAAATTTCTTAAATCTAAAATTCATAGCAATAGTTTAAATGAACATTAATTGGGGTTTACGTAAGGTTATTAGATGTAATTATTGTTCCTATCTCAGTATTGAATATACTGATAATTGTTGCTAAAGTAAAATTAAGTCTAATTTTATAATTGATTAATTTAATTTTTAATTATCCTTTCTTTGAAGTATTATTCAAAACAAACAACAAAATGGTTGTTTTTTAACAAAAAAAAAAAAGGGTTTTCAGTTATTTTATACCACTATACGATTCTTGGCTAACCGATCTGATCTTGTTCAGAATCTCCATTGTTGTTCTAAAATTTTAGTACATCATCATATCCCTATTCTATTAACGGATTTAACTCTTTCTCCTTTTGGTCCTCATATTGGAGGAATTTCAGGTTGTCTGCATTTTTCCAAATTATATGATGATTACACTTTTGTTAATTTAATGTGTATGGAGATTTGAGCTTGATCGGGTTGGAGTGGAGTTGGGTGTTCTTTATGCAATTCAGTATGCTACTTGATTTAGAAATCTGTTGCCCCTTACTACATTTAATATTGTCTTAAAATGATGAGTTCAAAATTATCATTGTTGTATTAACCTATTCGGATTCTTAAGTTTTGATATTTTGATTAGTTTAATATAATTTGCTACCTTTTCCATGGCAACAGATTTCAGTGGAGCTAATCAGGGTATACTTATTTTTTTCTAAATATTTAATTGTCAAGTAAAGATCGAGTAATAAATGAGCTTTTTAAGTTTAAGTAAGTTGTGTTTTAGAAAGAACCCCAAAACTCCACAACAGTATCTCGGTCGCTTGACGATTAAACTTCAGAAGCTCCTATAACAAAAAAGCACAGATTTTAAAAAAAAATAAATTCAAATTTCTTAATAAATATTTTTATTAATATCTCCTAAAGTTTTGATTCGATTTTAATAAAATTTGAAATGTCTCGACAAAATTCTGCAAAGATAATATATTTTAAATTGCAAACCATTCGGTTGGGTAGTTTTTGCGTTGTTATATGCGGACGGACGGGCAGATGGACAGACAGACGGACGGACGGACGGACAGACGGACGGACCAAGCGACGACTATAGGTGCTACATATTTATATAATTACGAACGCTCCTAAAAAGTGAAAAAAAAAAATTCTGCCGGCTCCGCCTATTTGACACAGGTAGATTTCGAAGTGGACGGTTCCAACTGCCGCATCATGGTAAAAAGGTCATTTCTTCCGCAATTCCCAATAAACAGGCGCCCCACGGTCTGCGTCTTCGAAAATTACCTGTGCCTGTATGCCGAGCCGTCAGGGATTTTTTTTTTCTGCGATAGTTTAGTAATTAAATTGTATGATGTTTTTTTTATTTTTTATTTTTCCTTCCTTCGCCGTCTGTACCTCTTCAAATGAAAGTGATGTGATGGCTTTGAAAACAAAAACATGCCTCAGGCTTTTTAACGGATTTCTCATGAACGTTTTACTTTGCGTTTAACATGTGCCAGTTATTGAAAATGCGTGTTTAGCGATTGCTAAAGAATTTTCTTTTTCACTACCAATTCAGATTTACCTGAATATGTCCAGCGTTCCTTGCATGCTTGGAGGAGCTATTACGTGGTTCACTCATGCAAAGGAAAAAAAAAAAAAAAAGTAGAGCAGGAACGGCAATTTTAGCTCGTTTTCAGCTTATCTTTATTAGCCATCGCACGCGGGCTTGTTGTTTTGGACACACTCCAGTGTTTGTCCGAAGTCGTGTGTCGAAATTATTCCAATGACTTTTATTCATTCTAAAGAGATTCTTGATCACTTAATGACTTCACTTCTTCCAGCTGAACGCTTGATTGATCAGATTGTAAATTGTTGTCTGTCTCTGAGGCGACTCGTTGTTGAAGCATTCTTACTGTTTCATTCATAAGTATGTGATTGATTGATTGGATGATTGATAGGAACAGGGTTCAGTGATACATATCAACACTGCAAATTCCCAGCACACATTGGGAACACATATGGAACACTTTGATTCAAAAAAAGTGTTCCAGTTACTGTAATGTGTACTGAAATGTGTACCGAAAGTGTTCTGATGAGGATATTTGTTAAATCTAAACTTAGGAACACATTTGAGAACAAATTGGGGGCAACACATTTGGGCACACTTGTGAAATTATCGCTTCCAAAAAGTGATCTAGAAAGTGTGCTTGAACAAAAGAAGTGTTGTCAGAAGTACTCTAAAAACTGTTCCAAAAAAGTGCGCTTCAAAGTGTACTAAAAAAGGTGACAGTATGTTCTAAAAAGTTTTCTGAAAAGTGTATAAAGATTTGCAGTGAATGGATATATATCGCGATATATATCATGATATATATCCGATACTTATTTTCAAAATATCATTCTGTATTTTATTTTTGATATTGTCAATCAAAATCTGTAGTGGAAAATATTGTAAAACCGGGTACCTAAAGGTTTTCCTCTGTTTACAAAAAGTCTGGAAGGGCAGAGAAATCGAACACCCCACAAAAGTGTTTGGAAATATCTGGGCTATTGTAAAACCACACCTGTTGCCACAGAAAAACACTATTACAACTTTTGTTATTGTTTTTTTGCAATTTGGAAAAAGGATTTCGGCTAACGGAAAACTGCCTTAAAATTAACTGATTAATTTATAATTAAGTTCTAAAAATATTAAAATGTTATATTGTCATTGGAAATACTTGTACATAATTTTTATATTTCTAGCCTATCACGAAGTAAGTGAAAAATCGATTACAAAATTTCTTCTTTACATGCCAGAAACAAGTTGAATTAAATAAAACAGTGTAAATAAAAGTAGTACAGTAATCTCTCACTTATACGTTGCCTCTTTTATGCGTCTTTCTCGGTTATACGTCGATTTTCGGTAGTGCCGGATAAAGATACAGCGATGCAATTTTTTTTTCGTTTATGCGTCACAACGTGACATGTCTTTCGCACTTATACGTCGGAGAAATTTGAAATTTACCTTGCCATTTCCTCCCATTCTACGCTTGTCCTTCCCAAGAAATTTCCCATCAGCTTTTAAAGGGAGTAGTCAATTGGTTGCCTATTTTGCATTTGTTTTCTGGAAACTATTATAAGCTGCATTCCTGGGTCACACCCCTTTAAACCTGCTACTTCTAGGAGGGCTATTTTTAAAGAGCAGGCTTTCATTCTGAAGGAATTTGAAAATGATGCATCTTCTGCCAAAGTATAAGATGAAGAATGGAATGCAGTTTCTTGAGGAATGATTACTTGTAATGATTTTGTAGATATTGATGAAAATATAATAACACCATAAATGAGAGACATAGAAGAAATTGTCGCAGAAACTCGCGATGATGCGAATGAAGATGAATCAGATAAAGAAGTAAACGTAGAAACACCATCCACCGACTTTTGCAAAGGGAATAGATGCTCTTGAAACCCTGCGTCGCTACATCCAACGAATTGATACATCTGGTTCAACATATTCATGTTTCAATGAACTTGAGAAAGCTATTTTTAGGGACAGACATCAAGATTATAAACAAACTTCAATTTTAGACTATTTAAAAAAATAGCAATATATAATTAACATTTTGAAATGTATGTATTGTAGATATGATTTAGTAAATCTTTAACAATCTAAATAAACCTTATTTTTTATTATTCTGCATGTTATTTAACCATTTAAAGATTAATTTTGTCTTAACATTTCATTTATTTCCAATTTAATTATTACTTGAATTTCATTTATGCGTCGTTTTTGGTTTGTCCTTTGCACCGACATATAATCGAGAGTATACTGTATTTAAAATCTTTTAGAACGGATGAAAATTTTCATTTTATATAAACTAGATTTTCCCCCCCTCCTCAACTGCAGTAGTTCTTAAATTTCTTCCTCTCCGAATAAACCTGTCAACACTTTAGGGTTTTTTAAGTTAACAATAAATTGTTTTTTCTCAAGGGCACAAATGTATCATACTTAAGTCTGGGAGAAAACCACATCTGGGCACTTTGTCTTTCGTCAAAAACATAATTCTAATTTTTTTCCCCCAAGTGCTGGCCGGAAGAAGGTAGTTTTTTAAATGTTGTTTGTTTTAAGTAATTACTTTTATGGAGATACGCATTTTGATCTCTTGCGTTGAAAGTTTCCCCAGCGTCTGTGTTTTATGAACGCGAACTTGAAATTATTATAGGGGTAGTTTTTTAAAAACCATTATCATATCTTTTCGTTTAGAAAGAGTTTCTATATTACTGTTATTACGTTGGATGTTTTTATTCAGGAGAAGGAGGGGTTATGGGATGATATAAAAATCCAGTTTTATTTCCCCTATATTTAATTTTAAAAGTTTATTAATGTGCTATTTATTAAAAAAGAGAAACTTAAATTAGAAAGTATTTTTTGCACCGTGCTACTACTTATTTTTAGTTTTTTATATTTAACATAGAAGTTTCATGTGGAGAAAAACTACCGGAAAGCGTGTAGGGGACTAGCAACTCTCTTATAAAGGTAGTCTAGTTTTTTGTGCGAGAACGTGCTATCGATATTAATCTTCGATATTAATCTATGTGCGCGAAAGCGACCTCTATCCTTCGTTTTACTTTAATTCTCCGAAGTGTGTTTGTAGCTTTCGGAATCTACAGTTAGTGGATTTCGCTGTAGTTTTATGCAAACTAGCTTACGCTGGTCAATATGCAGTGTATAAAACCAGGAATGAGTTGGTATCGGCGGATCTTGGGTCGACACCTTGCCTTTTACAGGATTGCAAGGCCAGCCTGCTGCTTTTGGAGTAGAGTATGCCACGTGCTCTAAAGAATCGGGAGTAATTTAGCTGAGTAGAACTCGTCAGTTTTGGTAAGAATGAAATTTAGTTACCATTCAATAAAGTTGATCGGCGACTACGGTTCGTTATAGTTTTAGTGACATCTATATAGTTATTGAAATTGTGAGCTAATCTTTATCTGCAGCGATAGTCGGGTTCGATTTCGATATCGAAACTATTTGTAATTGTCATTTGAGCAGCCAATCTTCTATACGTAAGTTAGTTTTAGAATTAATAATCTTGCATTTATTGTATTATTGAGTGTCGATTTAAGGACTAGATTAGCCTATCCTACTTTGAATTTACCGATAAATTAAGAAGGTCCATTACAGCCCTTCCCTATTTCATTTAAATAAACACTATTTTTTTAATCTAAACTTCACGATGTCACGATTTGAATGTGGCGGCCCTGTATGCCGCAAGCATATCGCACACCCGCAAGAAAAGTGACACAACTAAAAAAAAAATACTACATTTTACAGGAGAGGAAAAGAATAATGGAAATGTTTTTATGCACGCATGTAACAGCGTAAAACCCATAAGAATCAAGACGTAGAAGAGATAGGGAGAATTGAGTAAATTTATCTTCGTCCACTCTTTGCACTCTTTCTGTGGCGGTAAAATGACACATAGTACAATCTAGCGGTCTTACGAATAACTAACTATCACATTCGTGAGCCCAAACTCGAGTCCGATCTCGATTTTTATACCAAGCTTCGGGCTCAAAGGGAAAATTTTATTTATTCACAAATTGAAATAGGGGAAAAAAAAAGCTTTTTGAGAAACATGAATGTAATCTAAGTTTCTTAAAGTGTTTTACAATCCTCTAAAAATCAATTTAAAATTGAGCAGAATTTGTTATTGAAGAGATATAATCATAAAAATACTCTATCTAATTGTGAAGCCTTGGCACGGCCAGCGTTGGTAACATAAAGAAGCCTAGAGATGTATATGTAACAACGGCTGCAGGGTGCAGTATTTCTCCAAAAGAACGCTTGTTTCCTTCTGAACGTTAGAAGATGCTCGCAGAAGTGGGGAGGGGGTTGGTCATTTTGGAGCAATGACCGAGAACTTCCGCCTTTACCCCCAGTGGACAGTGTACACGTAGACGTAGAGAAGGGGGGAGTCTGTGGTTGGAAAGCGAGCGAGGAGGTTCGCTTGTAAACAGCTCCGGCTTTAGTGAGATGTTTTTTTTGAGTGCTTTCCGCTGTGTTCTGCGGTGATTATGAAGATCACGATTAAATTGTAAATCACAAAGAACTTGTACAGAATATTTTTTTTAATTAAATAATTTTTAATTGAATCCAGTGGATTCTTTATTAGTTTAGCTGTGCGTGAATGTTTAAATTTGAAATTAACACTCGCTACACCACAGCTTATGATTAATGGTGGCAGTGCTCGGTGGGATGTTGGAACTAGATTAATTAGTTCCACGAATTCTTAGCCACCTTCTGCAAAAAAAATTATATTTGTTAAAGTAGTGCAGTTATCGTATAAGCACGCAGTTTGTGGTAGAACTTTGTCGACGATTTCCACGAGTTTTGGAACGGCCAAGTATCCAGAGTTTTATTTTCTGACATTTGGAGTCTCTGTAAAGAAGAATCAGTGTTCTGTCCGGAAGGTCAAGGATTCATTCTTGTGAAGTGGAGCGAGTGGATACCATCGATAAAGATCCGGTGTGGAGCTTCATTTCTGTTGGACTGTTTATCTGCCGACCCTGGAATTTGCCTGGAATTTGCTATGTGTCCCCCAGCGTAAACATCAAATATGGAATGGTAAGCCCCTATATTTCTCGTGCATGCTGAATTTTGGGAGGTCCCATTGTTATATATACATGTACATAAATTTAGTAGAAATAATGTTGGGCTAAGTAATTTGAAGTAGGGTTTATTATTATTATTATTACTTCAAGGTTCATGCGTACGGGATAGCTATAAGTTATTTTATATTCTCTGGTTATTGTACTAATGTTCTCAGGTAAATATTTATTGCAGAAGTGGCGGGTTATTTATTTTATGTATGTTTTTGTTCTTTTGTGATAAGTATAAAGATTAAATTATTTTTTATGCACATGTAGAGTGCTAATGCAGCTAAACAATATGTGTTACAGTGTGAAAGCATTTGTTTAGAGGTAGGAGATTGAATTAATGAAAATTATCACTGTGAATTCATTTTTAAAATAAATTCATATTCCTAGTAGAAAGGAATTTTGTTTAAATTAATCTACTAAGTCTTTTCTTTACTGTGTAGTATTTTTATGAGTGTTTTTTGGGTTTATCTTATCATTTATGGTGTTTTATTTAGGGAGTTACTCAGTTTTGAAAAGAAAAGTAGATCCTTGATTTTCTTTGCTTTTTTATTGCTAATTGTGTTCGGGAAAATTATTGTGCTTTTTTGTATTTTGTGTTGAGATATTTTCTGTGTTTAATTATGGCCAGTTTCTTGAATAAACAAAATAAAAGCGTTCTGCTATTGCTCGCGGCCGATTTTGATACAGAATTACCTGCGGACAGTAAAAAGGTAGCGATAATTCAGGCAATTTTGCGTGCCTCTGATTATGAGGAGCAAATGGCTAAAGATATGTTGGAAGGGATATTAATAGAGAGGGAAAAACTGGCAGAGCAAGAAAGATCAGACAAATTAGCGGAGCAAGAAAGGTTAGATAAATTGGCAGAAAGAGAGAAAGATAGACAGTTGGAGTTAGAGAAGGCGAAGTTACAATACAATGTAGATACTACCTCTGTAGCTTCCACTGTTTCTGTAGTGGCAGAAAGTAAAGATAAAAAAGTAAGTTTAAAAGATTTAGTCCCAAAATTTGACCCTAAATCTATTGACATTACTTTATTTTTTATGATTTTTGAGAGTCAGGCGTTAAAAGAAAGTTTAGATGAATCTAATTATGTATCACAGCTTATACCCTTGTTGCCTGTAGATGTTGCGGAAATTATTGTAAAGGAACCGCTAGAGAAAAGGGATGACTATCAGCACATCAAAAGCGTTTTGTTAAAAAGGTTTAGATTAGGAGCTGGTGCCCTTAAAACTAAATTTGAAAACCATCAAAGGAAGTCAGGTGCACTGTGGTCTGAACTTGTGTATGAGCTGAGAGGGTATTTGGATAACTGGTTGGAAACGGTTGAAGTGAATGATTTCGAATCCCTCAAAGAACTTATACTCACAGAGCAGGTGAAACGTAGAGTCCCTTTTGAAATTAAAGAGAAATTCTTAGACGAATGGGAGGAGATGAAGACAGCATCCTATTTAGCAGAAAAATGCGATAAATATGAGAGTGTGAGAGGGAATTTTAAGAAAATGGAAAATAAATTTTGGAATAATAAGTCATTTGGTAGGGACAGGAACGGTCAGGATAACTTCAAGAGTAAGGGGGAACAGGCAGTAAAGTCGGGAGGGGCTGATAAAAAGGATCACGCAAGTAGAAATTCTTGGAATAAAGATAAGTTTGATAGAAGGAAACCTATTGTCTGTTTCCAGTGTAACCGTGCAGGGCATATCAGACCGGATTGCCCAGATTTAAAACGTAAAGACTCTGGAGATGTAGTTAGTCACCTGGGTGTAGATGTTAGTTTAGGAGAGTGTTTTGCACCGTATTTCAAAAAGGCAGAAATTAATGGAATAGAACGGGATTACTTACGGGATACTGGGGCTGGCATTGATCTTTGTGACCGTAGCTGGATTGATAATGAGGATTTGATTGGTGAAGTCACTTGGATTAAACAACCCCTGGATAATGAATGTAAATGTTTGCCATTGGCTAGAGTTACAATTAAAGGAGATTTTGGAACGGTGGTCACTAAGGCAGCTGTGAAACCTATCGAGTTAGAACAAGGTTATTATTTGTTAGGAAACAAAACGGCTGAGCTTATTGAGGAGTCGAGGGGTAATCCTGTACCGGTAAATGCTGTAATGACGCGCAGTCAGAGGCGGGGACATGAGAGAGAAATGTCCGCTGTGCAAGTTGAGAGTGAATTTGGTTCGGAGGATGGAGAACCGGATGAAGGGGAGTCTAGTAGCGGTGAGGAAGTAGATGGGATAGTTATTCCGGAAAGGTTAGAGGCAGAGTCGGGTTTGGAGAAGGTATCCGCAGAGAAATTTAAGGAAGAGCAGATAAATTGCGCTTCACTTAAGCAGTTGTGGGAGAAGGCCAGTAAACCTAACGAAAAAGAATTTTGTGTTAGAGATGGTAAGCTTGTGCGGGTATCGCAGTCACGGAGAGGTGATGATAAAGTGCAGTTATGTGTGCCGGAAGTTTATCGTAGAGAAGTTCTAGCATTGTGTCATGAGCAGGTGTCAGGGCATTTGGGTACGACTAAGTCCAAGGATAGGGTTCTGAGATGTTACTTTTGGCCAAACTGTTATCACGATATTGAGAATTATGTTAAGACTTGTGATACATGTCAAAAGGTAGGTAGCAATCGAGATAGGCAAAAGGCCCCTTTGAAGTTAGTACCGATAATTTCGGAATGCTTTACCAAAATAAATTTAGACGCGGTTGGTCCCCTGAAAACTAGTAATAAAAACAACAAGTACTTAATTACATCCATTTGCCTCGCTTCTAAATATCCTGATGCTATTCCGGTGGAAGACATCACTTCCACATCCGTTATTGATGCTTTGGTACAGATATTCGCTAAGACAGGTTATCCGCGAGAGGTGCAAAGTGACCTAGGAAAATCTTTTACCAGCGAGTTAACATCAGAATTTTTTAATGTATTTGGTATCAAAGTGTCGCATAGCTCAGTTTGCCATCCGGAGTCGAACAGCGTGGAAAGGATGCATTCTACTTTGAAGAAAGTACTTAAAGCCTTATGTCTAGAGTCAGGTCGAGACTGGGAAGAGGTTTAGCCTATGGCGTTGTTTGCTTTAAGAACTGTGACGCATGAAAGTACTGGGTTTAGTCCTGCCGAGCTGGTTCATGGAAAAAATTTGCGCATGCCGCACACGTTAGTTTATGAGAATTGGATGGGTCAAGGTAACACGGATCAAAATGTGGTTGATTACATTTTGAACTTGACGAATAGGTTGAAAAGGTGTCAGGATTTAGCAACTAGGCGTATAGAGGAATGTCAGGACAAAAGGAAGACATGGTATGATAGGAATGCGGTAACTAGAAAATTCAAAGTTGGTGACCAGGTGTTGGTTTTGGCAACATCAAAGCCTCATAAGATGGCCGTAAATAGGGTCGGGCCGGGAACTGTCACTGGAGTGATTTCGGAAACAAATTACACAGTTGACTTGCCAGAGAGGCGCAATAAGGCGACTATCTACCATGTGAATCTTTTGAAACCTTATTACAAGCGGCCTGAATTTGTTAATCTGCTGATTGACATAGATGCGGAAGAGGTGGAAGAAGATGCTGAGATCCCTTATCCCCTGCCAAACCCCACACAAATTGACTTCTGGGAAGTTGTGTATAACAGCGAGTTAGAGAAAAAAGTGACAGATAGCCAAATAAGTTTGTTTAAGGAGGTTATAGAGAGAAATAGAAAAGTTTTTTCTTCAGACCCTGGACGTACCCATCTGGTAGAGATGGATATCGAGTTGACAGATGAATCGCCGGTGAGGGCGAAACCTTATAGAATGTCACCTAGGCAGACCGAAATTTTAAGAGAGGAAATCAGGAGACTATTGGAATTAGGAGTGATAGAAGTAGGGCAGTCTGATTTTACGTCCCCCATGATTTTGGTAGAGGTTCCGGGAAAGGATCCTCGTCCCTGTGTGGACTATCGCAGATTAAATGCGAAGACCCGAACGGAATTTTTTCCACTCCCCAATATAGAGGAGGTCGTAGAAAAAGTGAGTTCGGCGACTTTCATCACGGTAATGGATTTAACCAAAGGTTATTTCCAGATACCACTGACCAAAAGGGCCCAAAGGTACGCTGCGTTTGTGACACCTTTCGGAGTATTTTTACCCAAGGTCATGATGTTTGGTCTCCTGAACGCACCTTTCTACTTTTGCAAATTAATCGCAAGTGTTTTGGGTGGGCTTGAGTTGTTTGCCTTGCCATATATCGATGACATTGCAGTGTTCTCTCTTACATGGGAGAGTCACATGAAGGACATCGCTGAGGTTCTGAAGCGATTGTTAGAGGCCGGCCTAACAGTGAAACCCACAAAGTGTAAATTTGCACAGGATAGTGTGAGGTTTTTGGGTCACGAGGTAGGTTCGGGGAAGCGGTCTCCCAGTGACATAAAAGTGAAGGCTATCCAGGAATTTCCAACGCCTTCCACTAAGACGCAAATGAGGTCATTTCTGGGAATGACGGGTTATTATTCACGGTATATAAAGGATTATGCTGTAATTGCAGTCCCCTTAACAAATGTTTTGAAAGGGAAGATCAAAAAAGAAAAGATAGAGTGGAGTGAGGAGTGCGAAAAGGCTTTCCAGGAATTAAAAGAGAAGTTAACCCAGAGTCCCGTATTGTACGCCCCAGATTATAGTCAGGAGTTTATTGTGCAGACCGACGCAAGTTTATATGGTGCTGGTATAGTCCTGTCACAGGTACGAGATGGGGAGGAACATCCCATTCTGTACTTGAGTAAAAAATTTTCCAGGGCAGAGCAGAATTACAGCACTGTTGAACGGGAATTGGCCGCTATTGTGTACGGTCTGAAAAAACTGAATCACTACCTGGACGGGCAGCGGTTTGTAGTCCAAACAGATCACAATCCTCTGACGTACTTAAAAACTATGATGGGGAACAATGCGAGATTGACTAGGTGGGCATTGTATTTGCAGTCATTCAACTTCAAAATCGAACACAAACCTGGGAAACTTCACGGGAATGCAGATGGGTTAAGTAGGACCGAATAGTGTAAATTTCTTTACTTGATTCCCGAATTAGTATTTGTTTATAATTTTTATTTACGAGTTATTGTTTTTTTTTTTTTGTTATTTATCACTTGTATATATTTTGTGTGTAATTTAGTATTTTTTTAGAATTTTCTTTAATGTCAAGGAATCGCACTGTGTCAGTGGTTGAACTCAGATAAATATCTCATCTGTTATATTAGATTTGATTACGAAAATGTTTTTATTATTTGAATTGTTATGGAAATTCATAAGTGAAATCTAGGATTATCATGAGTCTTTCAAAACTGAGTACGCGTGCGTCTGTATGAACCTTGTATAGAGAAAAATTAAAGTGTATAAAGTTATTAAGGTATTAGTAAAAGGTAAAAGTATTAACGTAAAGTTATTAAGGTATTTCCTTAGCAATTCCAACTGGAGTGTAGGTGTTGGGACCTCTCAGATTTAGTGTGTTAAGAATGAGGGGCTCGGTACCTGGTTCAAATTTACATTTTCATAGGTGTATGCACCGTATGAAAATTCTTTAGGGGGAAGGAGCTGTAACAACGGCTGCAGGGTGCAGTATTTCTCCAAAAGAACGCTTGTTTCCTTCTGAACGTTAGAAGATGCTCGCAGAAGTGGGGAGGGGGTTGGTCATTTTGGAGCAATGACCGAGAACTTCCGCCTTTACCCCCAGTGGACAGTGTACACGTAGACGTAGAGAAGGGGGGAGTCTGTGGTTGGAAAGCGAGCGAGGAGGTTCGCTTGTAAACAGCTCCGGCTTTAGTGAGATGTTTTTTTTGAGTGCTTTCCGCTGTGTTCTGCGGTGATTATGAAGATCACGATTAAATTGTAAATCACAAAGAACTTGTACAGAATATTTTTTTTAATTAAATAATTTTTAATTGAATCCAGTGGATTCTTTATTAGTTTAGCTGTGCGTGAATGTTTAAATTTGAAATTAACACTCGCTACACCACATATATCTTGTGTATCCTCTCTTTCTGTTTGAAGTCCTTTTCAGACTGACTAGAAAACAGAACTCATGTATTTCTGTCATAGTTATACATTGATGTTTCAAAAGAATAAGAATCGTGATTTTTACAGATTTCTGCCATTGTTTGGGTATAAGTAGTAACAAATTTGCTATTTTAAACAGATTTTCAAGAAAATTAAAATCGCGAAACATTGTCACGAGTTAGTATTTATGATTAATACATTTCTATGTTAGATGAGATATTCAAGTGAGAAAATTAATACTGAAACAATTTTAAAATGTTATTAACAATTTTCTAATGCGCACTTTCGGTGACGGGCTCTGATGACACAAAATTTTTCTTGCTCGCCTCATCTCTAATCGATAGCAATACAGGATTACCTCAAAATCACGAAGGCAAGAAACAATCTCTTGAAATCGGTTTTAATTTTTTGTTTAAAAAAAAAAAAAAAAAAAAAAACTTGTATAGCCTGTTTTTTAACCGCTGCAGTTATTATATAAGTAGTTTTGTAATCCGTAAATTTCTAACATTTTTGATTAGTTAAAAAAAGAAAAAAAGTGGTGACAGGTTAATAATGAACACACAAACAGAAATGTCACACACACGCAAACACAGTTATGGAAATTTGAGAGAAAACCACATGTGTTTACATTCCACAGCTTGCTATAACACATGGGCTGATGAGTTCCCGGGCTAATAAAGAAAACGCAACTTTTTAACATAACTTTATAACTATAATAAATAACATAACTTTAATAATAATTTAATAATAATAATAATTTAATAATAATAATAATAATAATTTAACAACAACAATAATAATTTAATAAATAAATAATAATAATAATAATAATTTAATAAATAAATAAATAATAATAATAATAATTTAATAAATAAATAATAATAATAATAATTTAATAATAATTTAATAAATAAATAATAATAATTTAATAATAAATAACATAATTTTATGACGAAAAAGCTCCAAACAGTGCTCAGAATCATCGACTCGTTGTTGTTTTTGGTAAAAAGTCAATACGCGCGGTAACCACTTTGACAACAGCTTTTTCATAGACAAATGTTCATTCAAAATAAAACCTACACGTTCCTTGGATATCTCCAGAGTCTGAGCTATCCCCTGCAACTTCACTTTGCGGTTCCCCAAAATGATTTTGTGGACTTTTTTTTATGTTTTGCGGAGTATTCACCTCTTTTGCGTGGTGCATCACTGGTGTCCATACGACCACGTTTAAATTCAGAAAACCAGTCAATAATGGTTGATTTACCTGGTGCAGTGTCCGGATAACACTTATCAAGCCAAGCTTTTGTTTGAACGGTGTTTTTTCCCATCAAATAACAATTCTTGAAATTCTTGTTTGTCCATTTTTTTGTTTATCAACAAAGTCGTTCAACTAAAACCACTCTATTGTTTTATCCACACGGCGAATCGTCATATAACTTTTTCTGCTACCTTTTAAAGGTTAGTATTTACTAAAAAAAAGCATCGGTTCGGGGATTGCAACGCCATCTGTGTGCCAGACCGGGAACTTTTTAGCCCATGTGTTAAGTCAGTATTCGCCAGCCTCGCTTGCATATATTGGCCGTAATCTGATAAACAAAAATCTGTTTGACATTATCACGAAAAATACCACTTTTATTAATTACATCATTTTAATTTATTTATTTTAGAAATAGGATTTAAACTACCTTTCCTTGCATTTCATAAACACAATTTTTAAGAAAAATCGGAGTATTTTCAGTCTTTTGAAAGATTTCAAACACTCTTTACTATTTACTCTCCTTATTCCTACATATTCGTCTGTGTATTAAATAATTTATTGATCAAAATCTGGGACACTTTCGCCGAATTGAAAACGAATTGACATTTCCGGAACATATATAATTCAGCTGGGCAAACGGTCGATGCACCTCCAGGTTTAAATAAATTGTGTTTGCCTCCAATAAATTCTGTGGCCGGAAGTGTCCGATATTCTGCTTGATTCCTAGAAATGGGGGAAAATCTTGCCTATTATTAAATGCTTCATTTGATTCGGTCTCTGTCTTTTTGAAATCTTGTTTTTCACACTTTTTTCTAAACTGATCCACTTTTAAATTTAGTTTATGCATCTCAATCGTAATATCAATGAGGGATTTTTAACACTTTCCAACATAGTTGAAAAAGTGTTTATGAATTCGGTTTGTCTGCCTGTCCGTGTTGTAACTCTCGTAAATATACGTGGATTGCCATCTATATATTTAAAGAGAAAAGCTCATTCTGTCAAATTCACACTCTCTTTTCCACACGAAAATCGTCTCTTTGCGCATGCTTCGACTTTTTTTTCTTTTTTTTTTTAAGACTTCTACCCTCAGAAACGAGAAACATTTTTTTGTTTAGCCCTCATCTGTTTAGCCTAGGTGGGTTGAAAAGGGTTGATTGTAAACGGATGACGTAATATGACTATTGCGCTATTGCGTTGAAAGCTTTTTTTTTCTATCTATAAACTCATGTTTTCACTACTAAATATGCATATTTTTTCGTAAAGTTTTAAAGAGAGCGTGGATACAGTTATATTTATAACCGATTGAAATGTTAAAGAGTTCGGAAGATGAGAACTATTTTTTATTGCTATGTTAAAGGAGCCGACGCGAAAACAAACAAACAAACAAACAAAAAAGTGAGAAGAAAACATTTCTTTTATAACTAGATAGCAATATTTTTTCACGAAATTTTTACACGTTCTGTAAAACCGTTTTATTGATCACCAATAACGATTTCAAAGAGTTCGGACAAAAAGAACAAATGAGCACTTTTTTCACTAAACATTAATATTTTTTCGCGAACTTTTCATTTAAAAATATAATTTCATACAAAATCGGGTTAAAAATCACAACAAAAAAAAATCAGGTTTTTGTTATATTATTATTATTTTAATTTATTATCACGGACCCGGGCAACGTCGGGCAGGTCAGCTAGTAGAATTTTTATATTTTATTGAAGTTTACTATAGAATGTTTGGTATTGAAAATGAAGTGTGTTGAATTTGTAGTTCGTTTACAGACACACACACACACACACACATTAAAATTACGGTCTATAGGGAAAAATCATTTGCGGAGCATTTTACTGATAATACGATATTTCAAACATAATGAAATTGATATGCATTATTGAGATGGACTACACCATATTTTCGCAGGAGTATAGAATAAATTGCATTTATAGTTCGTTTACAGAAAAAAATTCCCTTACAATATGATATATGAGGAAAAATCGTCTGCGGTGTATTTTAATGATATTATTATACTTCAAACATAATGATCTCACTGAAGTGCACTGCAACATATTTTGTATGAGTTATAATAGAGTGCATTTATCGTTCATTTACAGAGACACTCAAAAGAATCCGGTTACAGCACTGAGTATGAATTTCACGGGAGACAGGTAGGAAAATTTGAGATAAAAGATTTTTTTTTTGAGATAATGAAGGTTTATTTAAAAGTTTAGAGTGACTCTGCATACAAAGTTAAGCATATGAAACACACTGTAATAAGAATTAAGAATTTGAAGTATTATCAAGGTTTTATTATTATCATTAAATAAAAGAAATTAGGACCTTTTATGCAAATTTTCAGTAGATTAAAAAATATATATGTTGTGTATTAAGATTTTTAGATATTAAATATTGTTTGTGAATTTTATAAAATTCTTATTTATCTCTCATTTGTTTTATAATTTTTTTGTAAGATATGCTAATAATTTTTTTCTTTTTCTCTTTCAGGTAAGTACTGCAACAGCGAAATCTGTAAACGTAATGTACCCTTTTCTGTCTTCATACTATCTTCTGTTAAAGGTATCCGCCGCTTAATTGAATCATGCCATAATTATTGTTATTATTTTTTTTTTAATTATGATGTGGTGTATTGCTATAAATGGCGAAAATTAAATTTTCGTATCGTTATTATGAATTGAATTTAAAAGCATCTTATTCCATTATTCAATGATTCATTAAAGAACAGCTATTAAGTTTGGTATTTATCATCAGGGTTAAACTTTTGACCCTCCGACTCGCTCCCTCCACTCAACTTTGTTTTTTGTATCTAAAGATAGAATTTTGTAATAAACAAAGAAGACATTTAAATAACTAGCCATTGTACAGTCATTAAAAAAAAAAGAAAAAAAACTACTAACCGCAGCAAATTGACAGAAAAATATTGACAATTGAATAAAAATGTGACTGGTACTAAACGATTAGTCATAACGTGTATACTACTACTATACTTAAATTTTGCTTAGGGCGTCGTCTGCATTAATCCCCCATTACCCTTTTTAATGTTAAACAACTTGGATAAACAGCGTTCTGCTTTTAGACTTAGTTTAAATCATAGGTAATGTACAGTATAATTTTATATAAATGAGAAATTGTTACATCTACACATAAACAAGCCATTAAAATAGAGGAAAGGTGAAAAGTGTAATCCTGCAAAATAAAAAGTGATGACCTCAACTTCCCACCTTCCCCCACTAACTCTGCCGCAAATCATCGTATAAAAATTCGACTGGTACCAATCGATTAGTAATAACGTCTAGTAATTAATGATGCACTTAAATTATGCTTAGGGGCTCGTCTACATATGGAACTTGTAATAAACTTTAAAATTTTCAAAACTAACATCTAATTTTGACCTCATTATGGTTCTCCGTAAGTTTTATTTTAGGACGTTAAGCGGAAAGTCATTCGTCAAAATAGTTTATGAATTATGCACATTTAAAGTTTGGAACTCCTAATGTTAAATTCGTTTTTAATAGTGGCAAACTGGTTGCAATGCGGGTAGTTTTTTAAGCTTAAGAGCCTACATCAGTCATGAGAAAAAACGCTTAACCTAATGTTAAGTCTATGGGAAGATTTCTAACGTTGTTAGTTTTTACTTTTTCGATTTTGGTTCCGGTTTTTTTAATATAAGGGTACTTTCACTTTCAGAACCGGTTCCAAAATTGAAAATGTCTGCTTATAAAAAAAAACTGTTACCAAAATCAAAAAAGTAAAAACTAACAATGTTAGAGATCGACCTCAGATATCCTATGCAAAAAGAAAAAAAAAAAACATTTTAAAATATTAAGATGCGAGCGAGAAATCGCGCAAGAACCTTCCCATAGACTTAACATTAGCGTGAGCGTTTCTTCGCGTGACTAGTGTAGGCTCTTAAGTCAAAAACCACTTAGCAGAATGAGCTGTACTTTTGGATTAGCATATTTGAACCTTCTAGAAATTGATTTCTCTTTAAAAAAAATCGTAAGTTACAATTCATATTTTTTTCAGAAATTAATTTCGAAATATATATTATGACTGTACATCAAAATTATATTCCCTTGAAAATCTTATTTCAATTTTTTTACAATAAAAAATTTAAATAACTAGAATTATTACAAATATTATATTTATACACTGAAAAAAAAAAAAAAAATGTTGATTTTACAGTGTAATACTGGCACCCCAGCCCGCCAGTATTATACCGTAAAATCAACAGTAATAAACAGTAAAATAAGCAGAAATACACTGCCTGCCAGTATTATACTGTAAAGTCAACAATTTTTTTTAATGCAGTGTATGTGCGACATTTTCACTGTATACAAGATTACAATAAATAAAATTGAATATTAACTTTTTGGTTTTGTAGAAAATTCAGCGAAATTATACGCAAATTTTGACCAGCTTCTTCCGCGACAAACGTTCAACCTTATTTATGACGAAATCCTTTTTTCGTAACTAAAGACTTAAACGCTCTATTTTTACAAGTATTGAATGCCTAATTTCTGTTTATGCTCTTATTTATTTACAAGTGGTATTCACGAAATTTTGTCGGATTATTGTTTGCTATCGGTGTCATCTCATTAATATGTATATGGGTGCAGAAATGCGGTTGACGGATGTAGGAACACATCTTTTCATTCTTCTACTCTTTCCGGCGCTATGGTCATTTGCATGAAACATTTGTTGCTTTTAGATAGATTTCGTAAGAAATACTACCTATTACAATCTCCCCTAAGTTGGAATTTCTGAAAATTTTTTGCAGATCTACGCCGATCATGACTCCCAGAACCCAAAAACCACCCCCAGTTCAAAACTTTATCTATGTATCTATCTATATCACTTTTTTATGGACACGATAACTTCCATAATTCCCCACAAATATCTTCCAAACGGATACATGAAATCAAGGGGCAGAAAATCTCGGTCAAGTTCGCTAATGGGCAAAATCGGGCAAGGGAGGGGAAAACGTGGGGGCTTTTTGAGAAAACAGAAAAAAAAAATCCCTTAACTTCTTAATTATGATACATATCGAATCCGTTTGAAGTTACTATTACTTCTAGGAAAAGGGCTGAAAATTTATGTATGGCAGATTTTTGATTTCATTAAAAATGGTGCCCTCTAAGAGGGGTTTAAGAAGAAAAAAAATTCATAACTTCGTCCATTCACAAGATATCAAATCCGCTTAAATTTATTATAAATCGGCTTAATATTATCTACAACTTTTATATTGAAACAGATATATTGAATAAAAACTATCTAAAAATTTACTAAACTAAAAATTTTATATTGAATAAAAACTATCTGGAAAAATAGTTTTTATAGGTTATTCCATTGATCTCCGAATACAAGTCGATGATAAAAACTTTGACAGATAGAAATTTCTTCTCTCTTCTGTCTTTCATTTCTGGAAATTCTGCCGTAACTCGCTGACAAGCCGTCAGATATTTTTTTATCAGATGCTGTTCTCATTGTTTAGCTGCGAAGTACTTTGATTAGGATCAGATGGTCCACGGTTCAAATAGTTTAAAAGATAACAGAGTGTGAGCACTTTTGTGGAAGGTTCTTAGTTTTTCTTTTTAGCAGTATCAGTAGAGTTTTACTTTTTGATTCAGCTGTCAGAAAATATAATGACGGTTATTGATAGTTTTCAGTTTAGATTCGTCGAAAATTAAATAAGCTCTGTCACACTGCAAAAAAAAAAAAAAAAAAAATTGTTGATTTCATAAATTTCATTTTAAAAACTTCAAACCAAGCTACAATAAGTACTTTTTTTTTTGACTGCCCGAGTGGTACTGCTCAGATGAGGAAACAAAGTCTGTAGAGTAAAGATGTATCTCATTGTCCCCTTTATTACGGCCTTAAGAGGCTACTTCACTCAGACGAAAACACCCGCTCGCTAATGTTAATCCTATGGAGGAAATATTTTAAGATATCTCGTTCGCATTTCAATATTTTTAAATGATTTTTTTTGCATTGGATAGCTGAGGTCGATCTCTATGCACGCCCCTTTCCACTTTTTCGATTTTTGTTGCAGTTTTTTTTAAAATTGAGGATACTTTTACTTTCGAAAACCGTTCCGAAAGTGAAAGTATCTTAATAACAAAAACTTGTAATCAAAATCAAAAATGTACAAAGGAGCTTGCATAGAGATCGACCTCAGCTATCCAATGCAAAAAAAAAAAAAATTTAAAAATATTGAAATGCGAACGAGATATCTTAAAATATTTCCTCCGTAGGATTAACATTAGCGAGCGGGGGTTTTCGTCTGAGTGAAGTAGCCTCTTAAGGCTGTAAATTGTTAGTTATAATTCTCTATATCTAAAAAACTAATTATCATTCAATAATTTTACTAAATTATCTTTATTTTACCATCATAGCCTTCAAAAATATTTTTGTTGCGACGAATTGACACCACGACGAATTGACGCTGCGATGAGTTGTCGCCGCGACGAATTGACGTTGCGATCAATTGTGCGCGATCAATTGTTCCGCGATGAATTGTGCGCGACGAATTGACCCAGAACCGACAAAAACGAATCAAGTCATAGTAAATAAAACAGTTTATTCAGATATGTGATGTCAAACAACCCAGTGAACAGTTTATATGAATGCAATGATGATTTTTTAAGGAGTTCAAGGTATTTTTTAACAATAACGCATCAAAAACTATATCGTAGTACATTATTATACTGTTTATTTACTTACTAGATGATTCGCCCGGCATTGCTCGGGCCATTGAAAAAATAGCACAGATCGCGAAAAAACTAAAAATTGCATTAAAAAAATCGTGAAAAATTCTAAAAATTGTTGCACGAATTCCGAAGAAATTTTACTGAAAAGAGGACAACTTTTCCTGTATTGGATTAAAAAATGAAAACCGGATTCCTTTTACTAATGTGGAAAAAACGCCGCGAAGCGCGGAAAACCCCGCTAAAAATTGCGTAAAAAATCGCAGAGAACAAAATTGACTATTATTAGCTAAAACACTGTAACCGGAATTCTTACACAAATTCAAAAAATCCCCACAAAAATTAAAAAAAACCCGCTAAAAATCACAAAAATAAACAAGTTGAAAATTGTATGTCAAACGTGACAAATGCGGTGCGTTCGTACTATAGCTAGTTGTGTAAATATTCAGATCTTGAGGCTTTTTAATTCTGTGAAATGAATTATATCGTCTGCAGATTCATTTCTGTCCTAAAATAAGTAATCTCGGTCGCTTGACGATTCAACCTCGGAAGCTCCTATAACAAGAAAGCACCGATTTAAAAAAGAAAAAAAAAACTAAATTTCTTAATAAATGTTTTTATTAATATTTTCTAAAGTTTTGATTCGATTTTTATAAAATTTGAAATCTCAACAAAATTCTGCAAAGATAATATATCTTAAATTTCAAACCATTCGGTTGGGTAGTTTTTGCGTTGTTATATGCGGACGGCCGGACCAGACGACGACAATAAGTGCTACGTATTTATATAATTACGAACGCACCTAAAAATCACCACAAAAATAAAAAAAAATCGCTAAAAATTCAAAAATCGCGGAGGACAAAATTTACTATATTAGGCTAAAAGTTTGAAACCACATTTCTTTTACGATTGTCAAAAAATCGCCGCGAAACGTGAAAAAACTCTCAAATTCGCATAAAATCCCCCCCCCCCCCCAAAAAAAAAAAAAAAAAAATTCAAAAATTGCTGTACAAATTCTTAAAACTGTACCAAAGTTTATTAAAAAGAGAACAAGTATACTATTGGGTTAAAAGATCGAAACCGGATTCCTCTTACTAATGTGGAAAAATCGTCGCAAAATTCGAAAAATGTTAAAAATCGCATAAAAAATAAATTAAAATCTGATAAAATCCAAATACTGGTTTCGAGGTACATAACTTGGGTACATAACATACGAGGTACGTAACATATGCAAGTTACCTTCCTGCCAAATCTTATAGCTCTGCGTGCAATGGTCGTTTCAGAACACCAACCAGTACACATACTTCTATCTTTATTATTAAAAATACTGTGACGTGAATCTATTGTAGTTTTCCCCATTAAATATATGTTTCTTTTATCACCGTAATATCACGGGATCAATTAACTACAGCAATCGAAAAAAGCCTCCATTGAGTTTCTCAGCCTAAATAATGTGATGTGCAAAAATAGATTTAAAAAAAAAAAAAGGGGGGGGGGGGTTAGTGTGACATAAATAAATAATGCATTGCCCTTTTTCAATAATAAAGTGTCGTTTAAAAATAAGCAGCTATCTGAGCGTATTCTATAAATCTCGAACCAAATACAAGTCAGTGATGAAAAAAGTCTTTGACAGATAGAAATTTCTTCTCTCTGTTCTTGGATATTCGACCGTGAGTCGCTGACAAGCCGTCAGATATCTTTTTTTTTTTTCTTTCATCAGACGCTGTTCTTATTGTTTTGCTCCGAACTATTTTGATTAGGATCAGATGGTCCACGGTTCAGATAGTTCAAAGGATTATAGAGTAAGCACTTTTCTGGGAGGTTTATAGTTTTTCTTCTTAGTAAGTATCAGCACAGTTATCACTTTTAACACTTATGAATTCGGTTTGTCTGTCTGTCTGTGCTCGAACTCGCGTAAATATATTCGGATTGTCATGCAAATGATATATGCTATTGAGGTTCACTGCGGCATGTTCGGTATTGAAAATGAAGTGTGTACCACTGATAGTTTTTTACAGGGACACTCAAAATAATTCAGTTATATTATATTACGGTCTGCGGGGGAAAAAAATACTGTTTATTTTAATGATGTTACACAATTTCAAATATAATGAAATTGATATATATCACCGCGAGGTTCACTGCAAGAGGCTTACTATAGAATAGGGTGTACATAGCACTTATAGTTCCCTTACAGGGACATTCAAAAGAATTCCGTTACATTATGGTCTATGGAGAAAAAGCGTTTGCGGTTTACTTTAATAATCTTCCACTATTTCAAACATATTGAAATTGATATATATCACTAAGGTGCATCACAAAAGGTTTATTATAGAATATTGTGTCTATAGCGTTCATCGTTCATTTACATTACAGGGACACACAAAAGAATTCGGTACTGTCTGTTAACAATAATTACTGAAATGCGTTTTCAGTTGCTGAACGCGTTTTTAAATTGAACTCATTTTTTGTATATTACTTGGTGTGTATAAATTCTATAGATAATATACAGGGCAGCACAAAAGCTCTCGAGAGCATTGCAGTTTATTGACGGAAGTTCCACAAGAAGAATTTTAAATGTTCTATGTGTTTCCTAACTGAACTAAAAATTAGCATTCTTTGTAGTATATGTACAAATCTATAGACTATACACGGGGCTTCACAAAAGAATTCGGATATTTTTCTGAATAGTGTTGGTAATTCATGAAATTGGATTTTTAAATATGTTATGCGTTTTCCAAATTGTTTACCAAGACTAATCTTTCAGCGTATTAAACGGTAAAGGTTTGTGAAAGTATTTTAGAAGTGTTGAAAAGTGCTACATAACCTTATGCTTCATGCATTATTTTTTCCTTCTTGTTACTTTCTGTAGTACATAGTCGAAGAAAAGTGTCCAGTTTTTCCAAAGAAAAGTTCAGAATATTGGATAAAATGATAAAACAATGGATTGTATATGAATAAATTTATTAGGGGTAAGGAATTTTCAGAAAATCTTACCAGTTAAGCATTTATTTTACCAGCAAGCAAGAAGCCACCAACGTACGGTTGGAAATGGTTGTGACACAATTTACGCAACTTTAGAAATAATTCATTACTATTACTACAATACATTTCGTAATTTTTTTCTCGATAAAATTAAGAAATATATACATCAGAGGAAATTTTAATATAAGAGAAAATAGTATACCATATTTACATCGCGGTAATTTGGAGCGTTCCAAAATGTAGCTAACAAGTAAAAAACATATTTTCTATTGCCTGCAGTTTTTATAAGACTGCTTAAGAATTCACTCGCTCTGTCAGAAAATCCACTCCCCAGTGGCGAGTAAGATGATGGAATTTCCCATCCCTGAAAATACAGGGTAAGTCAAAATGAATATAGCGATTACAAACGGCTATAACTATTTAATGGAAAAGAATTTATCGATAAGATTAACACAGAATGTAGACGGAACTTCAAAATTTTGTATACATACGTCATAGATGTTCGATGTGTCTTCCCTTGGTCACACGGACAACCTATTTCCCGCCATACATTCTAAAGCAGCCATACTCAACCTGCGGCCCGGCGACCTTCTGTGTGCGGCCCGAGACACATAATCATTAATCCCTATTTATAAAATTAATTGAGATGTGTATAAAAAGATTTTAATATTTTCACTGCTTTTTTATATATTTTTATGAGAAGACGATTTCCTGTTATTTATAATTACTAATTTAAAATTACCTTAAAATATCTTAAATGACGTTTCCTTAGTCAAAGTTAAAAAAACATGAAGTTTTTTCTTGTGCTATAGTAGTGTATGTATTTCTTAATCCTGAACACTAAACAAACATTATTCCAAATTCATTTAAGTTGCACTATATATTTCTGCATTAAAAGGAAAAGTTTTTGCATTGAGAAAAAAACTGACTTGTTACAAAAAATCCCTTGATTATTATTATTATTTTTTTTTTTTTTGAGAATTTGAAATTGTTGCAGTGTTATATTGTTATGTTCTATACTTATCATATAACTAATAAGGCTTATTAGGGTGGTTAAATATTTGTCGAAGAAAAAATTGGCAGCAAAAAGTTTTATACCTCTACTTCAAAACAACGATTTTTGCGGCATTTGCAATAGAAATCTAATTTTTTTTTCATTATTATACAAGTGTGTTGCGGCCCGCCTAACGTCGCAAATATATGTTTGCGGCCCGCGAGAAAAAAAGGTTGAGTATGGCTGTTCTAAAGCATTTGTTCAGTCACCGACGCAAGCGCATTACATATGCGTACTTTGAGTTCTTTAATTGTTTCGGACATGGGAGGCACATATTCTTCTTTCACATAACCCCATAGAAAAAAATCGCATGGTGTCAAAGTACACATTAAATAGTTATAGCCGTTTGTAATCGCTATATTCATTTTGACTTACCCTCTATATACAGTTATTTTTCTTCGAAACAGATAACCATAGACCTTCTAATATACTCTTCTATTTTTACTCTGAGCAGATAACAGGGTTCGTACATATCATGATATTTTCGAAAATATCAAAAATATCAGATATTTTGATATATATCCTATATTTTCGATATATATCCGATATTTCCAAAGTAGTCAACTTGCTGTTGATAATAAATATTTTCAAGCATAATATAAATTAAAAACTAAAATATATTACACTTAACATGAAAACTTAAACAATATACTAAAAATGCTTCCCCCCCCCCCTTTTCTTTTATTTTTCACTTTGAAGAAAATTGAAGATCAACTAATCAACAAAACAGAAACAATTTGCTTTATAAAAAAACAACTATAAGATTCAGTATCAACTATCAAGAAATCAGAAATTTATAAAACAAAAAAATAAATGCAAAATAGTTTTTTTAATTGAAAAATTTTAAACATAAATGTAAGCTTATTTATTTTTTATTCCTGTCGTACAATTTAAGCTCAACAACACCAAAACCAGAAATTGATTCTTTTCTAATGAAGCTGTATAGAACTGATTATCTAAATTAGACAGTTTATCTTTCTATATCTGTCCTGAATTAGTTATGTACCATATAATCTACATTTAAAAATAAAAACTTCAAACAAAGCTTGGATAAGTTTTTTGTTTTTTTTTCTTTAGCTAGAAAAGTCACTGCCAGAGACAAATGTTGTTTATCTACTGAATGATACAGTCAGTATCAGTTGAAAATTTAATTTACACTTGTTTTGACTTAAAATATCAAAAATATCTTGCACAGTGATATTTTGAAAATAAATATCAAATAATATGAAAATATCAAAAATCTTGATATTTTGAAAATAAATATCGGATATATATCATGATATATATCCATTGATATATCTCAACGAACCCTGGCAGATAACATACATATTATAGACTGATGCAACTTTCGTGATGATATGTACTTATCTGTTCGATCATATAAAAGTAAAATATAAATTATATAAATCATATATACTGCACAAAAGAATTAGCAAGTATTACACTATTTTTTTCCCGTATTGGATGCAACAAAAGAATTTATTTTTAATTAGATTGTAGCACCATTTAATTCGCCCTAACTACTACTTGCATTCAACTTGGATTTCCATTATACTAAGAAGAAAAAACACTCAATTCAGATTCTTAAAAGAGCACTTTTTAATTTATTTCGTTTTCGAGCCGTAAATTTTTCCTTTGACATTTATGGTTGTTTGCTCATTCTCGGAGAAGCTTTTGTTCGCTGTTTTTTAAGAAGGAATGGGTGCTTTATATTTTTTTTTTCTCGTTTTGCATAACAAAAATGGGATTGTGGAAAATTATTGCCTGAAGTGGAAAAGGCATTATAGCATTTAAAATTTATTTAATGCTTCCAAATGTCTCTTTTTTTATTATTACATATAAAAATTGCTTTGTAAGAAGTGGAGTTCGCTGTTGTATATAATATTTTTCAGCTAGAACTATCCATAATGACATAATACCGAAATTCCTGAATGAATATATATATATATATAATATGTATCAGTAGTCGAAAGTAGCGCATTAGAAGTAGCGAAACTACAGTAGTTGCTACTTTTTACAGTAGTTAGTAGTGCAATACGCTACATTTTGTAAAATGTAATGTAGCGAATATGCGCGATACAAAAAATAATCGTTTGTAGCGAACAGCAGGAGTCTGCACGAACCGGAATTTCCAGCTCCAGGCCCGGCCCATTCAAATATCAATCAAAACAGGCCCTGTCCGTGCAACAATAATTGAAATCAGGCCCGACTCAACCTGACCCAATTTCTACGAGAAATTCCGATTTTTGTCAACATACAATTAAGATTATTTTAATGAATACTGCATACATATTTATGGGAAATTTTTACAGTATATTTTAGATTACTATTTCTTCACAAGCCACATTTTTTTTTTTTTTTTTTTGCGACATTAATGATCACTTGGACTCTTAAACTACCACATTCAAATAAAGACATTAAAAAAAATTAATGTAAGTTTAGAATAAAAGAAAAAAAAAGATTGCTAAAAACATCATAACTTTGGTTGCTATATGGGGTAGAGGGGGGGAGTAGATTTTTGAAATCTTCCTCTATAATTTATTAAAGAATATTTTCAATCATTCCATTAATAGAAGTTCATTAGCGCTATCACTATTTTTACAAAACAAATTGCTTGTTCGACACGTCCTGAGAACAATTAAGCTCAGATCCGGCCTGGCCTGAGTGTGTAGAATAAAATGTAAGCCTGATCCCGGCCTGCCCGAGTCTGCTGAAAATATTAAGACCGATCTCACACGCCATGTAACTGTCTTATGCGGATCTCTGCGCTGGACATGTTATATTTTTGTATTGATGTTGTCAAGCTAGCATAACATTTATACTTATTTTCGTCCCAGTCACTTCCATTGAAAATCGTTCATATTTTATTAGCTTAGTTTGATCTTTTAAAATTTTTTATATCGGGCAGGTAGGTCCGCTTAATTTTTGTATCAGCCCGCCTCGGCCTGTTTGAAAATTAATCTTCATTTTGCCGGCCTGGTCCGCGGGCCTCGCCGGGTATGGGACTCGGGCCTGTGCTGACCTCTAACGAACAGTGACGCTACTTTAAATGCTACTTCCAACGCAAATGCTACTAAATGTGTTCGGCGCAAAAATTAGCGAATGCAGCATTTAATAATGCATCATATGGCGTCAGGGATTTTTCTATTGACACTTCCTGGTAAAACTGAGTCAACCGCCGTACCCAAGGTCTGCGGACCTTATTACGCGCTCGACCAAAATAGTCTTGTAAGCTCTACGGCCGGTGGGGCGCCCCCCGCTGCGATATACGGTGGTGCCTATCCTCTTAGGACACCACCTTAGTGAGTATGCCGAAGTCCCACGACAGCTTCGGAGCCGGAGACCAAAAGAGGAAATCGGGTCCTACGTCTCTAAATTCATCGCCGTTTTCGGTCATGGAACTCCTACAAAGGAAACCACTAGTCTCGTCAGCGGCGACGAAATTGAAGTGCCAAAATCATCCAAATTAAAGAAATATTTTTTTTTGTTGGAAACAGTTGTCTACTTACTCATCATTAGACTTGTATACCGCGTTTCTACTTTTGAAATTACTTTGTTTAAAGATTCATTATTGACATTATGGCAGAAAATTAATATTGAATTGCTCTGGTCGGCACATAACAAGTGATATGTACTTAAAGTAACATATGTTTATCTTTCTTAATTTTTTTATTGCCCTCGAATTTATCGAATTTATGTGACTGCATCCTGGCAAACGCGATATAATGACGGGCCCTTAATCTGCGTCCTCAGCCAACACCTACTTGGTACTGTACAAAGCCTTGAGGTTATATTTCCTAACCTCTCTGACGTCAGGACCCAATACCCCGTTCAGATTGGATATTTAAGATATCTCAGATCGCCGAATTCACTAGAGTTCCTCAAACTTTCTCAGTGAGTTCGAACTTTTTATGGCTAGATACAGTCACTACCACTCAATCTGATTGGTTGTGGAGGTTCGCTTTAACTGATTGGCTAGTGAGGCTTGATTTAACTTATGCGCACACTTTATATTTGTTCAGATCTCAGGCACAGGGACGTTTAATGAGTTATCTTAGATGAATTTTATGATGCGAACAGGTTCTATAATTCCGGGGTGTTACCACCTCTAAAATGGCGGTCTAAGATATCTTAAATATCCAATCTAAACGAGGTATAAGGCGTCGTATAAGGGTAGTTTAGGAGCTCTAGGTAATACCGACCTTTGAACTGGTTTTCTAACCCCAACCCCACAGCAGCATTTCTTCTTGTCTAATACATTTCACGTCAAGTAAGTGTTGTCTCAGCTTTAAGTGTAGATTAAATTTAAATCATATGATAAAACTGAAAGTAAGTAAAGTAAACTCAGACTCAAAAAAAAAAGAAAAAAATCAGATTTTATCTTTAGTATAACACTGTATACGTTACACTACACTCTTGCTGAGATTATTTCCTTAAATTTGTAATTGCGCGCTGTAAAAGTGTTAGATAAAAACAGCTTTTCTGAAGTGCCCTAGATCATTGTTATAACAAAAGGACAGAGGAATTATGCAAACGAAATAAATACTATACGACAACTATTCGAAAAAGAAATTTTTTTCCAAATGCATTCTCTCATTATAGGGATAGGAAAGTTCTTTGTCTCCAATAATATTTAACTTCTCACTGCATTCTGAATTCAACTCCAAAAGATTCTCGACCTCTGTTTCTCCAAGAATGAAAGAAAGAAAAAAAAAGGGGGAAAGCTATTAAATTCCGAATCTCCACGGGGCTTATTTTAATTTATTTTTTTGAGCCGTAAATTTTGTTTTTGACATATAACGGCTGTTTGGATATTTTCTGAAAATGTCTTCTGACGATGATTTTTGGATTGTAATGAGAAATGAAATCGTTATTTTTTTTTTCTCGTTTGTGTCTCATAAAAGGATTTATTGTAAAATTATTTCCTTTTAGAAGAAAAAAAAAATTGTTACTTTTTTCGTGTTAGTATTATTTCATTTTATTTAACTTTAATTATAACCATCAGTTGAAATATCAACATTGTTTATTTTAAAATCGTTGAAAATTTTGATATGTGTGTAATAAAATTATGCTTAAAGTATTGGAGGGAAGGGGAGGGGAGGGGAGAGTTATCTATTAATTACGTCACAACTGCCAGAGGAAGGGGTTCCACAAAGTATGACAATGTGACAGGGAAAGGGGGGAGATTAGCACGGGAATTGCCTCCCACAAAATAATTTGATATTTCACAATTTTTCCAGGAGTCTATCCAAGCCAAAATTAAGACCGATTTAAGGACCCCCTTCACAAAGTTCATCTTTTGTAATAAAATTCCCTTGACCAAATATCTCGTAGTAAAACAGGCTCCTTCACAAAATTCCTCTTAATAAAATAGGATCCCTTCACAAAATCCCATTCCATAAACACGTACTCTTCATTAATTCTATTTATTTTGTTAGGTTTTAAAATGTGTAATTTGCAAACAAAACAAGTTCGCCAGAAAGGAAAACTTTAGCAGAAGGACTTATTATTGATGGTTCGAATTTGAGTAACTGGATTTGATCTTTTGTTACAAAATGTTATTTTTGATAAAAATATAATAAACTAGCAAGCTACGCCCGCTACGCTGGTCAATTTCTTATAACGAACTTTTAATCCAACAAAATATTGACATTTCATAATTCACTTTTATATTTTAACAGAATAATAAGGCTACTATAATTTGTGACTCGTGCTATAGCCAATATACACGCCAGGACACGTCGCCCTTATCATTATCTTTTTACGCATGAAGTTTCGCTATGGTACTCCATTGTGAAATTTGGTAATTTTTCAAATTCAATATTTGAAAAATGGCATAATCATTAGATTTGAAATTTATATCAAGAAAAATACAATATTTTACCTTTCAAACGCAGTTTGCCTAACAATTTTCTGACAAATACTTTTCGAGCTACTATTTTTTTTCAGTAACTTCAAATGTTTCATTTTCCGAGATTAATCTGTGGCAACAATTAGCGAAAAACCCAGTCGTCAGAAACGCATAGTTTTTTTATTAAAGAGGCTGTTGGAGCAGGGATTGTCACCACCAATTTGCCACCATCACTTTTGAAATCGGTTCGGTAGTTCTAGAGATTCCATAGAAATTGTAATTTAGAATGTTTTTAGAACGCTTTTCGCTCATTTCACCCTTTTAAATTTCGAATTTTTTTATTTTGTTTTTAGAGAGCATTTACATCTTATAAGTAACTACAATGCCAAATTTCAAATCGGTTCGCTAGTTCTAGAGATTCCATAGAAATTGTAATTTAGAATGTTTTTAGAACGCTTTTCACTCATTTCACCCTTTTAAATTTCAAAAAAAATTTTTTTTCTTTGAGAGCATTTACATCTTATAAGTAACTACAACGCCAAATTTCAAATTTCTAGCTGCTTCAGTATAGAAAAGATCGCAATTTTAGAACGTTTATCGCTCCTGCACCCCCCTGGGGTAGTGGCACCGACATAAAATATAGCCTATGTTGGAGCAGTTGTTGTCACCATCAATTTGCCACCATCACTTTTGAAATCGGTTTGGTAGTTCCAGAGATTACCCCCTACAAACAAACAAACAAAAAAACAATCTTTACTCCTTTATAATATTAGTATAGATTCGCAAAATTATGTTTTATTTTTCACAAAATGAACCCCAAGAAAAATAAAAATCCCTACATGAACAGAAATTAACAATTATCAATAATATTAGCCATATAACTATATATAATATGTATAATCAGTAATATAAGCCTTGCTATTGCAACATTCTCAAAGTGAGATATATTTATCATTAATGAGTAGTACTTTAGCTAATTAAAAAATATATATATGTCAGAATAAAGTTGTACCAATACATTCTTGGACGCGCCAGGTTTCGATGCTGTGTGTTTTTCTTGGGGCCCATTTTGTGAAAAGTAAAAGTTATGTTTGTGATATGTATTATATTTCTGTCAAAAATAACTTGCCGAAACAGACAAATTAATTTTGAAAAACTAGTTTTGCCACGATTATGAAATACAGGCTCCCTATTTTTGAGCCGTCTTTTCTTTGTACTGCTTCTTTATACTATTACATCTGAAATATATAGATGTATGAAAAGTTGGTGTGGGGGCAGCAAATTCATGGAAGACTGGCAGCTTGTGAAAGGTTATATTATTTTGCAGTCGACATATCCAGTCAACTTGCGTGAATTGTAGGCAATAGCTGATATCAGATAATTCCAATGTAGAACATAAGATCCAATTTAGAACATGGTTGTTTTGGAGTTTTATCAATCCAGACAATCGATGCGTAAGTGTAGAAAGGCAATGAATTTAACAATCCGGAAATTTCTCCATGAAAAACAAGTTAGTTATCGTTCTAAGGTATTTATTCATTCAACATGAAAACGGAAAACAAGTCCTACATTATGAAAATATTCGTAAAGCCCTCAGGCTTGGGTATAAATCGCTGCATCCTACTCTATGATCTTAAAAAGCAAATTTAGAATACTACATAGACTTGTAGCCACCAGATAACACATTTTTAGCACTTGAAAACAAGACAAAATTCTGCGTTCCGAAAGTCATTGCATCTGCTTTTTGTCAGACGCGCGGAGGGCGACAGATATCGACGTAATACGCAAACGAACCAATCGGTGAGAGACACACATTGAGAGCTGGGCGGCTAAGCGAATGACGCGAGAGGGAGAGGTTTTTAAGAAGAAATAATCCCATATCTAGTAACGCAGTGTTTTCGAAGTAAAAAGTCTAGCGTCGAAAATATGCGGGAAGCCAGATCCGTGGAGTTAAAATTTGAAATAAAAATAACAAAATGGCTTTTAAAAACATTCGAAATGAAAAACTAGCTTCTCTCAGAATATTATAGATTGGATAGTTGATAAGTTTATGAAAGTTTATTCAGACGTATAGATAAAAATCCGAATGCGTTTGTACAGTAGGCCTAAACTGACGTTTCGGCAATTAATGAAGCCTGCATTCATTTTTAGGTGCGTTCGTAATTATATAAATACGTAGCACCTATTGTCGTCGTCTGATCCGTCCGTCCGTCTGTCTGTCCGTCCGTCCGCATATAACAACGCAAAAACTACCCAACCGAATGGTTTGAAATTTAAGATATATTATCTTTGGAGAATTTTGTCGAGACATTTCAAATTTTATAAAAATCGAGTCAAAACTTTAGGAGATATTAATAAAAATATTAAGAAATTTGAATTTTTTAAGAAAATTGGTTCTTTTTTGTTAGAGGAGCTTCCGAGGTTTAATGATCAAGCGACCGAGATACTTATTTTATGACAGAAATTAGTCTGCAGACGATATAATTCATTTCACAGAATTAAAAATCATCAAGATCTGAATATTTATATAACTAGCTATAGTACGAACGCACCTCATTTGTCACGTTTGACGTATAATTTCCAACTTGTTTTAAAGCGTTAAAGTACTAAAATAAAATTTAGTACTAGAAATTTTGTTAATTGCTTGCAGAAATAAATTGTTCTTACATACACCAATGCTGTGCCCTTTTATATTTCTGTAGATCAGACCAGCAACCCCACTCTTTTGAGGGGGAGGGAGGAGGTTGCGTACATAAATTTAATGTGCAATTCTTCATTTCGACAATAAGGGCATTGTTGTGTATTTAATTTCCTCTAAATTCTCTCCGGATTCAGCTGCAACATATTCTCAATCTTCAGTTATAAGGGAAAGCCATTAAATTCGAAATCTCAACGGACGACGATTTTAATTTATTTCTTTTGAACCGTAAATTTTTCTTTCGACATTTATGGCAGTCTGGACGTTTCTTTGGCGATGTGTTTGTGTAATGAGAAATGGGAGTTTTATATTTCCCCCATTTATGTATCAAAAATGGATTTGTTGGGTAAATTATTACGTTTTGGAGGAAAAGCACACAGCAGATTAAAAATGCATCTAATGTTTCAAAGTGAATTTTTCCCATGTGAATGAAATTGATTTTCTAGAAAGTGAGTTGGCATTTTTAAGAGGAGTTTTAACACTTAATGTTTTGTATTAGAAAATCTTTTAAGCATTACTTATTATATTTAAGGGAATAGCTTCTTAGCAATCTGTTGCGTTGCATTTGTGTTTTATAAGGTATTTCGAGTTTTTTGGGGAAAAAAGAAATTTAAGTATTCTACATTAAAAAAAATATATATATAATGCAAAGTGTCCGAAAATTCCTTGGCATATTTTAAAATTCAATAAGCAATAATTCATTAAGCAATTGGCCATTGACGTACGAGAGTGGTTTAGACAAAAATGTTTCTTATGATCCACAAAAAAAAACAATTCCAAAATTTTTTTATAGATGGCGTTACGTCTGCAAAGCTACCAAAGAAGTAGAATGCCTTTATAGATAACAGTGGCGAAAGACATGAGCGTATTCATAGTTTTTGTCCAAAGTATGGCAACTATAACAACTATAGGGGCAAAAAAAAAAAAAAAAGAAAGAAAACTAATCGACAAGCAACTCGCCGAGTTTCCTATTATCGCCAAACTAATGTTTGTTGACTTGTCTCACTCGTCTAATCGAATTCATGAAGGCGAGTATTTTTAAGTTCTGAAATGTGGGTTGCCATAGTTTGTACAAAAAGTGTGGTACGCTCTATACGTCTTTCGTCACTGTTATCTATAAAGGCATTCTACTTCTTTGGTAACTTTGCAGAAGTATCGCCATCTATGAGAAATTTTTGGAACTATTTTTTTTTTCTTCGGAGCTTAAAAATACTTGCCTTCATGAATTCGATTAGACGAAGAGACAAGTCAACAAACATTAGTTTGGCGATAGTAAGAAACTCGCCAAGATTTATAGGATGCCTCTGTAAGATAATAGCGAACAATAACGAATTTAACAAAAAAATTCGATTGGTCAATACGATTTTGGAAAAAAAAAGAAAGAAAACTAATCGACAAGCAACTTGCCGAGTTTCCTTGTTTGTTGACTTGTCTCACTCGTCTAATCGAATTCATGAAGGCGAGTATTTTTAAGTTCTGAAATGTGGGTTGCCATAGTTTGTACAAAAAGTGTGGTACGCTCTGTACGTCTTTCGTCACTGTTATCTATAAAGGCATTCTACTTCTTTGGTAACTTTGCAGAAGTATCGCCATCTATGAGAATTTTTTGGATTTTTTTTTTTTTTTTTTTTTTTAAGAAAATTGTTGACAATAAGAAGCATTTTCGTCCAAACCGCACTTTCGTACGATTGCTTAATTATTTTTATTGAATTTTAAAATGCGTCAAGGAATTTTCGGACACCTTGTATTATGGAATACTGAGTCTTTATACTTACCAATCCAGTTTTGAAATTAAAAAGAATAAGTCATAAGCTAAATATGTAATTATCATTTATACATCTTAATTAAATCTTTCAATCGCCGTAAGATTCCTTAAAATTGATCCATTTGTTCTCGAGTTTTTGAGTTTTGAAAGATTGGTTCATGGCTTGATTCACCCGGTGTTTATCTGTTTTTTGAAAAAAAAAAACTCAGTCTTCAAACAAATTGCATTTAAAAGAACATTTTCCCCCTATTCGACGGTGTAAAAATTTAAATTGTGCTATGTTTAGAAATTAAAAAAATTGCAGTAAAAGAGAAAGTTATTGATCAGGCGTTGTCACTGTCAATATGACGTCAGCGTTACTCGTGGACGCGTTTTTGTTTTATAATATAGATTAACTAGCTGCCTTGCGTTTGTATTTTATAACATTTATGCAGTTTTTTTTTTTTTTTTTTTTTTGGGGGGGGGGATATTTACCATCATTTATAAATCTTTAATTCATTCTTTCAATCGCCGTATAATTCCTTAAAATGGATCCATTTAGTTTCCTAGTTTTTGAGTACTAAATTTTTTGGAAGATTCATTAATAGATTGATTTTCCCTGTTTTCTTAAAATCTCTTTTAGATATTGGAATGCGACAAACTGCAGATTGTAGCCAGAAACATTCCCTATTTGCCCCTTATACGTTTAGTGTTTGTTATGCAATCGTTTCTGAGCATATTGCGGACAGACAAACAGACAAAACATTTTTTTTAAAATGTTATTTGTGCTTTAAATGTTATAGGTGTTTCTTCTGACAATGACAAGCAGACAGTCCTATTTTATATATACTAATATAGATGAAGTAAAATATTTTCAAGTGTTTGATAAAAACAGAAAAACTGTTTTGAAAGATGTTTTAGAAAAATATGGCTTATTGAAATATGTGAATGTAACATTTTTTGATTGTGACAGTTTGATTGTGTTAAAATAATAAGAGTTTTAGTTAGTTTTAATTTTGGAAAAAATTAACATTTTCTTCTTGGAATTCGAAGTAAAGATCTAACAGTTTATCAAACTTTTAATTGTTGTAAATTATTAAGATTTAAAATAAAGAAAGGAAAAACTGCTTTTCGGCAAATATTTTAAATCTATAGTTCTTTTTATGTACGAAATAATGAATAGAATCTTTAAAGAACTAGACTTTATTTGAGAATGGTTTCTTCCTACTAAGTTTTTGCATATCTCATGATGGAAAACAACAGTTTTCTTTGTTCCTAATTAGATTGCAGCATCATTTAATTCGCCTTAACTGCTGCTCCGATTCATGTTAAACAAGAATCTTGCTTTCTAGTTGTATGAAAGAAAAATGCCATTAAATTCCGAATCTTAGTGGCGCTGATTTTAATTTGCCTTTGCTTTGGACCGTAAATTTTGCTTTTGACATTGATGGCGGGCTGCCTGTTTCTTGGAGATGTTGTACGGTGGCTTCGATGAAAAATGGCCGAATTTTCGTTTTCCTGTTTTACATGCTGAAATGTGAGTTTGCTGAGAGTAATTTCCTTCAAGAAATAAAAATGAAAATTATTTGAATAGCTATAAATATATATAATGTTTCGAAATCATTTTCGACGTGTGAATGAAATACGTTTTGCCACAGAAGGGGTTGTCTGTGGTTTTTACCTACCACATTTGTTACTTTTCTGTACTCTTTCGATTGTAATCAGGCTAAAAGTCGATTACAGAAGATGTTCAGTTTCTATGAGTCGATTACGACTATGTCTCTATTTGTGCAAAATTGATTACGGTAACATTTTTAACAGTTCCCAACATAGTTGAAAAGTGTTTATGAATTCGGTTTGTCTGTCTGTCTCATTGTGTACCGTCTGTCTGTCTGTCTGTCCGTCCGTTCTCTAACTCACGTAAATATATATGTATAGTCACGCAATTGATATATGTTATTGAGGTTTACTATGGCATGTTCGGTATTGAATATGAAGTGTGTAGCACTTATAGTTTTAGGTAGTTTTCGCAAGAAATACTACCTATTTTTACAGGGACACTCAAAAGAATTCCGTTACATTACGGTCTATGGGGAAAAATCATTTGCGGTTTATTTTAATGATGTTACACAATTTCAAACACATTGAAATGGATATATATCACTGAGGTGCACTAAAAGACACTTATTATAGAATAGGGTGTGCATAGCACTCAAATTTGTTTTACAGGGCCACTCAAAAGAATTCCGTTGCATTGCGGTCTAGAGAAAATCGTTTGCGGTTTATTTTAAAAATGTTTAAATATTTCAAACAAATTGAAATTTATATATGTGACTAAGGTGTATTACAAGAGGCTTACTATAGAATATTTTGAGTATAGCATTTATCGTTCATTTACAGGGACACACAAAAGAATTCTCTACTGTCTGTTAACAAATTTGCTGGAAGTGCTTTTTCAGTTGTTTAACGCGTTTTTAAATTTAAGTCTTTTTTTTTTTCTATTACTTTGTGTGTATAAATTCTATAAATCATAAACAGTGCAGCACAAAAGTTCTGGAGTACATTTGCGTCTATTGACGGAAATTTCAAAAGGGGAATTTTAAACTGTGCTATGCGTTTCCTATCTGAACTAAAATTTAACGTTCTATGTAACATTTATACAAATCTATAGATCATATACAGGCCTGCACAAAAGAATTCGGATATTTTTCCGAATAGTGTTGATAATTCCTGAAATTGGGTTTTTAAATATGGTATGCGTTTTCCAAATTGTTTACTTAGATATTATCTTTCACCTTATTAAACGGTAATGATTTGTAAAATTATTTTGGAAAAGTTGGAAAGTGTTACATAATCTATGCTTGACGCATGATTTTTCGTTCTTGTTTATTATATGTTGTTTAACTTCTAGACTACGATAATGTTTAGATTACGATTTTTATTTATTTACCATTATCGAACTAGTCTCTTACGATTACAATTCGATTACACGGATTTCTTAATCTGCTTGTTACGAACTCCTCTTACTTCAAACTTATTGTTTATCACATTTTACAATTATTTATAAATGAAAAACATCTTTTAGTATTTATATGTATGTGTGTTTACAGTTTAAAAGCCGTTAAGTTTATCTGAAGAATCTCCCCAAAGGAAATTTCCCTGGTTCTATTGAGTTTTGATCATTTGCTCTCAGAAATTCTTATGTGTGAATCAAGAAAAATACCACAAAAACTACTTTTTAATGACGAATTCTGAAGGCTAAATTGCTCTTGAAATTATTTCAGAAATATTTCCCCGTACTTTAGAAAATTCACTTTTGCAAATTATGCGGATTCTGGTGACAACATCAACAATGTTCCTTTATTCTTAATAAGATTGCAGCATCATTTAATTCTTCTTAACTGCAGCTTGAATTCATCTAAATCGTAGTCTTGCCTTCTATTGTTATAAGAAGACTAGTCGTTGGGGGCCACCGTAATACTTACCCATCATGTATATGCATAATGTAAAATATTAAAATAAAAATGTGTAAACTACTTATAAAATGCATTGCAATTCAAATAAAATCGTGGCTTGATGACGTCACAAACTTTAAAGGCTCGATTACTGAATTGCTTGAAAGAGGTTTTTCCTTATAACTCCAAAAATAATAATTCTATTAACTAGCGGTTTATTGCATCTGATTAGGCGTCAAATTTCTAATTAAAATATATCTTTGAAGTGAAATTTGGATGAAATACAGGGTCATGAAAAATCGAAGAGTGTGGAAAACAGGATTCCAAATATCTCGGCAACTAATTATCCGATCGACTTCATGCTTTATTCAAAATTTATGTTTTTTTATTGTCTTTTATATTCATTTCTTAAAATATACAATTTCGAAAATTTTTATATACCTTTCATCAGAACGAATATTTCGAGAGTCCGAAAAAAATTGTTCCGGTTAATCGAGGTTATTGAAATGAAATAGGCTTCTTCCCATTATTACATACTAAGTACATACCAAATTGCAAGTCTCTATCTCAATTTTTTCGGGAGATAGAGCGTTTACAGACACACACACACACACAGACACACAGACGGACGGCAAAATTTTTTTTCTAAAAATATGTTTTTCGGAATCTCCAGTGTCTGAAACGTGTAAATCCGTCAAAAAAAAAATTTCGATTTTCAAAACGATTACAAGACTTACCCTATACTACGTATGATGGGTAAGTAAAAAAGCTATTCAATTCAGAATCTTAGCGGTGCTGCTTTTCTTTTAATTTGTTTCTGCTTTGAACCGTAAATTTTGCTTATGACATTTATGGCTGCCTGCCTCGTTTCTTGGAGATGTTGTGTAGCGGTTTCGTTTTGAATGGAAAATGGGCGAATTTTAATTTTCTCGTTTTTCATACAGAAATGTGGGTTTTATAAAAATAATTTCCTTCAAGAAATAAAATTTAAATTGTTTGAATAGCTATAAATATGTATAGTGTTTCGAAATTATTTTCGAAGTGTGAATGAAGTTCGTTTTGCCGCAGAAGTGGTTGTCTGTGATTTTTACCCACTACACTTTTTACTTTCCGAACACGTAGTCTAAGGAAAGTATTATAATCAAACTAAGAGTCGATTACAGAAGTCTGTCATCGATTATTTTCAATTTCTAAAAGCCGATTATGTCTATTTATGAAAGATCGATTACGATTGGATTTTTATTATCTATACTAATAAAAGAAAGTTTCGCTCTCTGTATGGGTGTGTTTGTTTGTCTGTCTGTCTGCGATGGCTAGCAAAATCTAGCCCACTTAGAAATCTAAAAATTTAGATTTAGATAGTCCAAACCCTCTCCTGGTGCACCTGAACCTCAGAATTTTAATAATGTAATTACTTACTGAAATATTAATTAAAATGCACAAAGAACTTTCATCAAAAATACTTTTTTTTTTCTTCGGTTGGTTGGTTGTATAGAATATTCACGGAAGACATTAAATAAACCAAAGTAACGATGCATAGATAAGGACTTATAACAAAATAGTTATGACACGTTTTTTCTGCATGATAATTAGCTGGGTATAAGTTTTTTTTAAAAACAGGACATATATTATTATGATAGACTATTAATACAGAAAACTTTATTTAACAGATTATTTGTTATATTTGCGTTGATGGAGAGGGGTAAGGGTCTAATTTAATTACATTTAACAATTTTAACATTTTTAGCTTCAACAGTAGCGTTTAATTGATGTTTTATATACAGAATACCGTAATTTAAATCTCAGCTAATAATGTTCGGAACTTCTCCATTTAGTTCCATTTTTACTAAATTATCGTAAAAATCAGCATTCATGGCTTCAAGGTGTATTTCTAGAATGCAGTTACCAGTATTTCCGAATAATAGTCTAAGCCAAATTTCGAATTAAGTTCCTAGCTTAACCAAATAAGTCAATCTTTAAAGAGATATATAGCGATCAACCTAATTAGTTATTTGCTGAAGGGCTCTTGAACATCCCCCCCCCCCCGCACCGGCCCTCTTTCAAGGTTTTTTTCTCTAACTAAGCCCCGTTTCTATATCTCACACTATTTTTCCGATTTCAACGCAAGTGATTCCAAACATTATAATTAACTTAATAGTCACCTTTTATAACATTAAACTAAATTTTTGAGTAGCAGTTACCACTATTTCCAAATAAGTTTAAGCAAAATTTGTAATTAAGTTCCTAGCTTAACCAAATGAACGAATTTTTAAAGATGCATAGTGGTTGTCCTAATTAGTCATTTGCTGAAGGGCACTTGAACATCCCCCCCCAACCCCTCCTTCAATGTTTCTTCTCTAACTATGTACCGTTTCCATATCTCCGCAACTATCTTTCCGATTTCAACGCAAGTGATTCCAAACATTATAATTAACTTAATAGTCACCCTCTATAATATTAAACTAAATTTAAGAGTAGCGGTTACCACTATTTCCGAATAATAGTTTAATCCAAATTTGTAATTAAGTTCCTAGCTTAAACAAGCGAACGAATTTTTAAAGATGCATCGTGGTCCTCCTAATTAGTCATTTCCTGAAAGTACTTGAACATCCCTTCCCCCCTGGCACCTTACTCAAGGTTATTTTCTCTAACTGTGCCTTATTTCAATAACTCGACTTATAATGTTCCCATCTTCTCGAAACAATTTGTTAGCAGGCCTACTATACAGTACCGTAGGCAGTGGGGACCTGTCTCAGAGGTTCTTTCTGAAAGAGGTTTGTTTAGAACTGAATGCTCCCCTGGAGGTGGAAGGGGTGAATAAAAGATTTTCCTGAGCATACGAGCATACAGTGTCGAAGCAATCTGAGACAGTGGCCAGAGTTTCGTTTTTAAAGAGATTTAAGTTTATTACAGGGGCTCGGGCAACGCCAGGCAGGTCAGCTAGTATATATATATATTTTAAATTGTAGACTACGATTACGTTTAGATTACGATTAATTTTGAAGTTGAAGCACGATTACCGAGCTAGTTGATTACGATTACAGCTCGATTACATCGATTGCTTAATCTGCATGTTGCGAACCCCTCTTGCTTCAAATTCATTGTTTATCACATTTTGCGATTACTTATGAATGAAAAACGGATTTAGTATTTTTATGTATGTGTGTTTATAGTTCAAAAGTAGTTAAGCTTATCTGAAAGAATGTTCCTAATTGAAATCTCCCTGGTTCTATTGAGTTTTAATCCTTTACCTTCAGAAATTTTTATGAATCAAGAAAAATATCCACAAAAATCACTTTTTGTCATATGAAAGTACATATTAATCTGTATTAATAAAAGAAAAGTTTTTGGCTGTCTGTGTGCCTGTTGGCGATGGCTAGGAAAATCTACCGTACGTAGAGGTCTGAAAATTTGGATGAGGATAGACCATAGAAGAGAAATAGTATTTCTTGTTTGTGGGATACACGAAGACAGCTCCGAATGCAAATTAGGGTCAGATTTTTAATTTTTTGAGATTTTTTTTTTTTTTTCAATTAAAAAATATTTAGGACTTGCTTTTGAAAAGTCGAGTCAACCAAATCATAACACGAAAGAGTCAAAATCTAACTCGAACCTTAAACGTTTAAAGTCAACCCGACCCTCAATGGAAACAATTAGCGTCAATCAGACCCGACCCAAACTGCGAGTCAGGTCAGGTCGTGTTGGGTCGATAGGACTCTTATCTTTCATTTTGAATTCCAATATCGTCATAAATTTATATCGACCCATTTTACCTGAAACAACGTGTTTAAATCTGACGGTCATTGCATTTGTAAAATAGAACGAATTACAAAACCTACTCGTACGCTAATAGATCATTTTGAATAATTGTAGGGTCATTGCCTCTTGTATTGCATGGAGTATTTTACTGTGACCAGTCACACAAAAGATTTTTTCATCCGATCTGTTAAAACTGTTTTTTCAGTCTTTTTCCAGACTTCGCGCTTCATAATTTCAGCTTAAATTTGCACGCCACCATTATAAGCTATGCTGTTTTGATAATACAGCTGACGAAGCGTAAAATTTACTTTCAGAATTAGTTTTGATACATTTGAAAATTTTCACGTATCCTTTTCTGTGCCAAGGTTGTACTTTTTCGCAAGTTTTCTCCAACAAATGAAGCATTATTATTAACACACTGGTTTTGATGTGTATCGATATTTTTTTAGAGTCTCGATACTACTTCAAAAATATTTCTATATTTGAGAAAATTCAATTAAAAATTTGCATTGTTCAAATCATTTTAAATAACTAACTGTAAATTCATTTAGCTAGTATCCAAAATGTGATAGAGTATATCCAATGGTTGGAGTATCATAGTTGAGCTTTTTCCAACAGAGCGAAAATACGCTGGGACCAGGACTCGAACCTGGGTTTACTTTGGTTTGCCGTACCGCTATCCCGACGATATCCTGGGCTGCCCCCAGGATATCGTGACCAAAGTACCCAGGTTCGAGTCCTGGTCCCGGCGTATTTTCGCTCTGTTGGAAAAATCTCAACTATGATACTGCAACCATTGGATATAATTTACCTAGTTGAATATACTTTCCTCTGTTCATTGTGATAGAGTATTTCGAGAAAAATATTTAAATCAAGATTACATGCCTTCAGTATGATGCAACTTTCTTCGACAGCTCCTTAAATTTGCTTGGCTGCCCCGGCATTTGTCTTTTTTACAAATATTGTTTCCGTTAATTCATATATTCATTTATCTACTGTTCACCACCACGCCCTCTATCGCGTATACCGGTGAGATTTTGTTTTTGTATTTTTTTTAAACTTCAATAAAGGGGAACGGGGGAGAGATCTATGTTCTACAGATTTGGTTCATAGTTTGAGCAGTCCCTCTCGGACAGTAAAGCTCCTTAACTCTTTGTATCTCGTCGCACAATACACGTTTTTTAGCTCACAAGCTATCAAAGTACCCACAGGTTCTGTATGTATGTGTGTACGTATGTATGTACGTAACGCGATAACTCATGATAGAAATATCCGATTTGCTTCAAATTGTGTATGTAGGTTCATTGTGATAAGGCGCTTCCATAATTAGTTTTGGGTGTTCATTGGTTAAGTATAAAGGGGGGGGGGGAGGGCTAATCCCCCCCCCTTAATTTCGATAAATGGGTTTTTCATGCAGAATTATCTGATTTGCTTCAAATTTTGCGTAAAGGTTCATTCTGATAAGACGCTTCCCTGATTAGTTTTGGGGGTTCATTGATTAAGTATAAGGGGGGGGGAGAGGTACGAGGGCCTAACTCCGCGTTAACTTATTGTCGAATCTTTATTTTTTGAGGGGCATTATTCTTTGAAATAAGAGTATAATATGCAATTAGTGTGAATAGTCTGTGATCTCAATGCCATCAGTTTAACTGGGCACTTTTCTTTATGTATTTCTTTTTTTCGAAATCTTAACCAAAATTATTTTTCACACTTTCGAACATAATTGTACAGTGTTTACGAATTCGGTTTTTTTTGCCTGTCTTTCTGCCCACCTGTCCGTGCTTTAACTCTCGCAAATATACTTGGACTGTCCTTTAACTTTTATGTTATTGAGGTTCGAGTTCACTATAGAATATTCGGCATTGAAAAGTAAGTGTGTAGTATTTATAGTTCGTTTACAGGGGCACACAAAAAATTCCCTTTACATTATGGTCTACGGTGAAAAATAGTTTACAGTGCAGTTTATTGATCTTATTAATTATGATATATTAGACATATAGAGATTGATATGCATCACTGAGGTGGACTACAACAGCAATATAGAATAAGTAGCATTTATAGTTCCTTTACAGGGACGCAGAAAATAATTCAATTACATTATGACCTACAAAGAAAAATCGTTTGCAGTACGTTTTAATGATGTTATGATGCTTTAAACATAATGGAATTAAAAACAAAAAAAAGAAACACTGAGGTGCACTACAACATATATTGTATAGATTAATGGAGTGCGTAGCATTTATCGTTCATTTACAGAGATACACAAAATAATTCAGTTTCAGGACTGACTATGATCTACAATTACTGGAAGTCCTCCCCCCTCCCCTCCACCAACTGTGGTATGCATTTTTAAACTTATCTAATTTTGAGTGTATTACGTTGTGTGCATAAGTTCTATGGGTCATATATACAGGGCTGCACGGAATTATTTGCACACATTACCGATATGGATTGCAACTGCTGAAAATGGATTTTTACTGAATTATGTGTTGTTTAAATTGTTTGTTTAAAACTATTTCAGTTTAATTTTATTCATTCAATCTTTGCTAAAAAATATTTCAGCTTTTTAAAATGTTGAATTTTTTATGCTTCCGTTGTTTTTCAAAATCGTAAATAATATAAGGACAAATAAACTTAATATAACATAAAAAGTAATATTCAAAGGGAAGCATATATTATATACTGAACAAATTTTCTGTTATAATTGGGGATATTACTCCCGGCCGCAAATTTCATTCATTTTTCCAAATCTTTGCTAATATCGCTAATCAGCGGATGTTGCGATTCACAGATAACAAGAATCCTATGCACTTGTGATTTTTTTTTTATTCGAACAAAGCGAGAATTATTTGAATGGAACAGAATTTGTGAAGAGGAAATTATTTCGACGGAAGGAAGGAAGGAAATATTAAGGAAGAAATTAACGGATTGATTCAGTTTTGCATCGGATTAGCCTCGCTTGTCTCACGTGAATTGCCACTTGCCTTAATGATGCAAGATTCGAACCGCATGACGCCTTTCTTTTTTACATACTCGCATTTACATAGATATGGAAATTTCCTTCTTTGAAATTCTCTCAGGGAAAATGTGCAAGACGTAAAGAAATTCTCGTTCAAATATCGATAGCCGGCTGACTGCTTCAAAACAAAAGCCTTATTGAGTTAGGATTTTAGGAGATGTGAAGATTTATATATTTTTCTTGATTTTAAGTGTTTCGTGGAAATATTTAAAGGGTAACGCTTTTTAAATGTTTGATTTTTTTCCCCCCGCTAAACTGGCCATTCAAATTTTTAATGAATGACACTCAGTTGGTCACATGAAAAATTGAATGTAATGTATATCTGATGTGCCATTTATTTTTCTTAAATATAATCATTAAGTAGTACTTTTGTACGTTTTTCTCAAAACTGTTATTTTATTTATTTATTTATTATTATTATTTGTAATTGGTGGCAGCGTTATTTTTACACTTTTAACTGATTAGCATGAAAGTTTTAAGAATTTATTTCTATTCGATAATTTAAAGAAATGTACATATAAGTTGTTTTCTTTCTTTTTAAACTTTGACTGTGTTATCTTTTTAGGTCAAACATAAGCTTATAACTTTTTTTTTTTCATAGTTATAAATCGCTACATATTTATTTTATTGAATTACCATTTTTTTTTAAATACTTTGTTACTTTTTATATTTTTAAGAATGCGCCTGCAAAAAGAAATAATAATCAAATTTTAATTGCTTAATAGGCGCATAGCCAACATAGTGAAAAAGTACCCAAGCCGGGACTTAAACCTGGGTCATCAGTATAGCGCACAGAACCACTTGGGAACGATACTCATCCTGGAACTTTCTCACTATAACATGTTGGCAAGGCTACAAACGCAGCACAAGATGGAATATTTTCCGCGAGCCACCCACCCTGGGGAAAACACGAAACCAAAGAAAATCCAGCATCGATAATTGAATAAATTCATATTTAATACTTTGGAAATGTTTCCATAGAAAATGACTCTAGTTCGAGTCCCGGCTTAGGTACTTTTTCACTATGTTGGTTATACGATTATTAAGCAATTAAAATTTGATTATTATAAATGCAAGTTGTGGGATTTTCCAAAGTATGAAATATGAATTTATTGAAAAAAGAATTGACAAGCCAAATAGGGTTAAAACTGTTTGAATTAATAAAGCAATTTCTTATACGAAAAATTTTAAATTACACAATACCCTAGAACTTAGACTTTAAAGGGGAGGGCATGCGCATTGAATGTTTTAATTTAATAAATATCTAAAGCGCGAATGTTGTTTTCCCCGACATTGATATCCCTTCCGCTAAAACTGGTTTTACAGGGACGAAACAGTACAAGTTATTGGGTAGCCAAGGAGCGTCGCGTCGCTAGGTTGAAGCCAGGGGGTGCCATCATACCACTTTTATTTAACAGTAAACCTCTCCATGTTTAATCATGATTTTCAACTATTAAATGATGCGAAGATTTTTTAATACAGCAATTTATTATAATGTAAAATTTTAATTCACGTATTACTCAAAGAACTTAGACTTTAAAGGGCGGGATGCGCAGTGATTGTTTTAATTTAATAAATAATCAAAATCGGGAATGTTGTTTTCCCCGACAGTGATATCCCTTGCACTAAAACTTGTTTTACAGGAACGATAGCGCGCACATTATCGGGGCGTCTGCAGGATGATGCCAGGCTGTGCCATGATCCCACTTTTGTTTAATAGTAAAACTTCTCTTTGTTTAATTGCGACTTTCAACAATTAAATAATACAAAGCTTTCTTAATTATTATTATTATATTTTTTAAATGGTATGATAACATCCCACTGCCTCAGCTTACGGACGCCTCTGAGTATAACATTTCTTTTCAGCATTTGATGATTTTAGTCTATTTGGCGTTAAAATATTATATTAAGACTGTTGGGTCATTCAACTCCCCAATTCCCCTCGCTAATGTTAAACCTATGGGCGTAGAATGCATTCGTATATTTAAAATAACTCCTCTGGAAATGAATATTTTTAACTTCTTTATTTTTTCTTTCCACTCTTTTTAAAGGATTTCTCTTTTGTTTCTTAGTTGTACAAAATATTTCTAAAATATGTGCTTAATTTAATATTTTATGTATTAAAAGCTGGCGAGCTGGAGGTAAGATTTTAACACTTTAAATAAAATTAAGCACCTATTTTAGAAATGTTTTGGCAACTAAGAAACAAAGGAGACATCCTTTAAGAAGACTACACAGAGAAAAGAAGATAAGAATATTAATTTTCCGAGGAGATATTATAAATATACCAATGCATCTATGCCCATAGGTTTAACATTGGTGAGGAGAATTGGGGAGCTAACTGACCAACAGCCTTAAGCCTTCCATCACCAGACCGTTTTAATTTATATACTTACGTATTTACTAGTTTAGTGCATAATTCCTTTATTCATGGCTTATTTTCTGACGTACGGGTATTACGTCAGGCAGGTTGTCATTTACGATTCATGATTGCGGAGCGTACGACACGAGGGTGAAAGGTGTTTTAACACTTTCAGGGGCAAGAATTGCGTTTCTGTAATGTTGAATTCGCGCCAGAATTTTATTAAAAATTCATTTGAAATGAAGTGAAATTTTACAGCTCTTCTTATTCATCAAAGTTCTGTAAGTAAAATTTTGTTCAAAAATTCTTGTACAAAATCTTGATTAAAATTAAGTAATATTTAAAAACCCCACCGCCTTTTAAGGGGTTTAGAGGAATATTTTTGTTGTTGTTGTTGTTGTTAAGGCTGTTCACAAATCTAAACTGGCTACTTTATGACGTATTTTTTAATCAATTTTTGTTCGGAAACGCACGAAACGGGCTGATGTTCTTATTCAGAAACGTTGTAATCGAAAGACGTTTTCCATTTTTTTGGAAGATGTTTCAGAAAATACTATCAAAGTTCCCGTTTTGAATAGAATTCCCGACGTGCCATCTGGAGAATGGAGAAAAATGTGTCGTCACATGACACAAATAACTTATAACTCGATAAGTAATATCTTTATAAAAAAATGGAGAATTCATTTCGATTCCAAATCGCTTCCATAGTCAGGCTTGCCAATTTTTCGCCTTTGTGTTTAAAAATGAGTCTGAAAATGTGTTTCGCGTTCTTAAGCAGATCACTTGAGAACCATCTTGATTTGAGAACTACCCAGTGATTCTCTATATTTTTTGAACAATGAATGATTTAAAGTACTGTGTAGTATAATATTTTTCATAATTAAGATATTGTAGTATTTATATTATGTAATAAATATATTTTTTAATTCTTTAAATTAACGTCTTTATTATTTTTTTCTTTTTAGGTAAGTTTCTGAGTGTGTTATCCTTTGTAATAGCTAATTCCCTCTACCTCTGCATCGGTATGTTTGTTTTAGAATTTTTAGCATATGTTGGTAGTGTTTAAAAATAAAATCCTTCTATATATAAAAAAGTAATGGTTTGGAAATGGACCAATGAAAATCTGCGTAGATATTCCGGGTTATTCTCACCACTTTTTTACTAGAGACTTTTTTGAGGAGCGATTACTTTTTTTCTAGCCATCCTACGGATTCGAAAATCATACCACCAGACGCGAAATACAACAAGCTTTCAGAAATTCAAGAAATTATCACGGGCGGACAATAAAAAATAAAAAAATCCTTAAAAATCGAGTAAAAAAGTAATCGAGTATATTGAAAAATCATTTTTTTTATATTGTTGCCAATTTCTAAATAAGCGCAAAGGATTATGTTTTATCTCAAATAAAAAATGTATTTGCGCGAGACTATTAAAAACAATGATGAAAGTTTAAAATAATAATTAAATGATCACGTGTTGAATGAAAGCAGGAAATAAAGAAAATTACGTTATAAAAATTGTGTTTACACATGAATATTAAAAATAAAAAAGATGAATTAAATGAAAAAAGCATTATAACCTGATTACAGAAGATAGTCGCCGTTCGTGATATTATCATCATCATCTTTTTAAAACAGGATACATTACCAGGTTTTAAGAGACTGTGAAATCAGATTGGGGGTTGGTGAGCGTAGCGAGCAGGGGGCAGAGCCCCCTAGTTATTTACAACAAAACAAGTAGTTTTACATTATATAGGAAGACCTCAGATGTAAAACAATATAAGTAACAAAATGCAAATTTCGAGATTATTCAAGTTTTCTAAAGAAAACTGACTGTTGTGATTACTTCATCTGAAACGGCTGATTTGTTAACACTGGGCCTTCAGTTAGTTAACTTGTGTGTTAACATTTTTTTTTTGTCCGCTAGATTTTATTTAATTGCAATTTTGTGTAAATAATCTTCATTTTTTAAAATTCATATGTAACATTTATCTTTGATTTTGACATTTATCTTTGAACATTTATATCGAGTTAAAAATAAACCTTGTGCTTTACAAAAGTTGTCAGGTCAGGATGCAGGACAATTTTATATTCAAATCAGAAACAACAATAACAAAAGAAAATTTACAAAAATGTCATTTACCAAAATTTACATCCGAATCCTTCATATATACATATATATACATTATACCGGCACGTGATGGACTTCTTGACTATTATATGAAATAATGTATTTTTTGTGACACGTGGATGTGCTTGCAGACTGAAGATCACGTGTCGCTTTGTTTTTGTTCCACTTTATGATAAAAAAAATTTTTTTGCATCATCTATTTTTAAAATGTTTATAATTCTTAGATATTTTTGTTTTAATAGTAACACTGTGCTCTGATATAACATCAAAATAATTGTAAGAACGAATAACAATGTTTCAGATAAATAGTGGGTCTCTGTGAATTAACCCTTTTTATCCTGACGGTACTTATAAGTACCACTTTAACCACTTTGCGACGAGCGTCTTTTACAGAATTTTTAATCTGTTACCACCGGTTTTTCAAATGAGAAATTTTCACCTAATTGAATCGCAAAAATGCTATGATTAGATAAGGAAAACTTTACAAAAAAAGAAATAACTGGTGGGAATAATCGAGGATTCTGAGTATCTTATGCGTCACGTATTCGTGTCGCTAGTCCCCAAGGGGTTAATAAAACACCTATATATTCGTAATATGGCCGTTTTTCCTAACTGTATTCACAATGGCGCAAAGAGTGTATTTCTGACAGCAGGCAGGACATGGCAAATTCAAGCACATATCCTCTTTCTTTGCATTGTAGGGATTTTACATTTGCCACGCTACATTCGAAATCCATTTTGCAATAGAATTGACATGCATGTTGTTCTTCATTTGAGTAATTTTAGTGGTTTATTACCGGTTATTTAGTACTATTATTTTCTATTGTTTTCTATACTCTACAGGTGAACATTTCCTATATTTTATTTGAAGTTTACTATTTGAAATTTACTATTTTATTTTATATCATAGGGTAAAAAATTTATGGTGGTTACAATTGTATAATTAACCACTAAAACACTATAAAAATTATTTTCCTGTTTCTTATGTTTATTCTGCACCAAAACTTATCCAATGATGCAAAAATACAATTAAAAAGTAGCTGGAAAATTAATTCAGGATATAAAGGGTTACAATTACATTCACCTATAAATTTTTATCTACAGCCGTTTGAAAATTTCTTTTTCATGAACGAGTTTTTCCCGCGGAAATTTCGCTTACCAACTTTGTACTTTCGAATAAATCACGTTCAGTAACCTGTCACTTTTTACGCAAGAGACGAGGCGAAAACTTACGTAAATCGCGAGTTTTTTCGTGGGCTTGAAATATGGGTCACGTGAATCAGCGAAGTAGTCAATGAAATGTGTTACTTGTTTATTTGATAATCCACTTCTCTGCATTTCATCTGTTTCCGACCTGCTTTTTTTAAACTCTTTTATTTAACTTAGTTTCTGTATGTAAAGATGGAATTTTGTAATAATTTTTTTGCTCTCATCTTCATATGCTAGAATTATAAAAATTACGTACACAGGTATGTTTTCGATGACAATACAACATTTAAATAATTTTAGAACTTAATTATAAATTAATTTTTACGTTAGCCGGCCGTGGGTGATAAATCGGCAAATCTTTAGAGTTACAACTGTTTACGAGTTCCAAAAACAGAGTTAATGATACGCCAAACCCCACTCGTCAAAGTGTGCCACCTGGCTGCGAAACTGCAACAGTAACAACGAAATATTTTAAACACTATAAAATAGAAAATATAATTAAAAAAAAACGGGTGGGACAATATGGTAAAACCGGGCACCTAACGGTTTTCCCTTGTTGACAAAATTCTAGAATGACGGAAAAATCGGAACACCACAGAAAAGTGTTTGGGGATATCTGGGCTATTGAAAAACCACACCTGTTGCCACTAGAAAATTCTTCTCTACTTGGGAAAACTAGAGCTCCGAATTTTGGTGGTCGGGTACTAATTAGAAATTAAATTTTTACACTTCCAGTAACAAAGAGCTTTATTGTAATAAATTTTGAATCAAACTTTAAAACATATATCCATTGTTTAAGATCAGTAGCATTTTTTCTTCAGGTTTTCAAGCAATTTTTATGTTTAAATTAATGTCCAATAATGCTTAAAGTGAAAAAAACATAACACAGACTATTTAAAATACCTTTTTTAATGTAGATAACATATGTTTCGTTCACAACTATCGGTGACATCTTCAGATCTTAATGATAAATACAAAATTCTCGCATATTTGAAAATAGTAAAACATATACCACGAGAACTATTTTACTATTTTCAAATATGCGAGAATTTTGTATTTATCATTAAGATCTGAAGATGCCACCGATAGTTGTGAACGAAACATATGTTATCTACATTTAAAAAGGTATTTTAAATAGTCTGTGTTATGTTTTTCTCACTTTAAGCATTATTGGACATTAATTTAAAGTTAACAAGTGATTGTATTATATTATTTATAATTTTTATGTTGTCACACATCATATAATAACTTTCTCAGCTTTTACTTCTCGTATCCGCTGCACTCCTTAGTGTGCCCACTCTTTGCAGACTGAACATTGTATCCATCTTTTACCACCTGTTGAATGAAGAAACAATTCATTGCAGAATTCAATGCAAAACCCTTGGGTTGTGTACCCAGTTTTGCCCAACTGACGACCAAAAATCCACATGGTCGTTCTCCTGGATGGCTGGGCTTACAACTAACGCTCGTATTCACGAATAACTTCGACCGAGAGTTGAACCGACGGTCCAGTAACCCCAGGTTGAGGTTTTCAACCCAGAGTTGAAAACTCGTATTCACCGTCTACTTCGGACGAAAAGTTACCCAACTCGGAGTTACTCGACCCCGGTTGAATAAAACGTGCTAATTGGTTAAAAAAAATCAGATGACGTTTTCGGTTTCGCGTTGAAGGATTGTTTGTTTATATTATGGAAGAAAAGTGCCGGAAAAAAAAAGGAAATTAAATGTAGAACTTATTTTATTTTTTACAAAATATACGCACAAAATAAAAGCTTGTCATTACTAAATATGGAGATCAACTTATTTTAATTTCTTTCAAAGTTTAATATATTTTTTAACAATTTATTCAAATTTTATGTATTATTATTATTATTATTATTTTTAAACATATATGTGAGTTAAGAAAGGGATATGAAATGTGTTAATTGCTAAATTAAATTTTATAAGTTTATTTTTCAGATAAAATTTCGCTTAGTAGCTAAACAAAAACTTGATTTGATCAAAACGAAAATTTTATTTCAACAGGAATTATGTTAATTTCTATTATTAATAGCTATAATTAGTAATTGATTAAACAATCTCTAATTAAGAAAATATTAAAATGGAAAAAAGAAATTCCAGAAAGTAGCCTCTAGTACTATTTTTATTTTGTCGAATCAATTTATATATTAAATGATATCCTGATTGTATCCTGATGATATCCTGTATTGATTTGATTGTTTTTATTTTCAGCAATCTAATTAAAATGATTAATTCTAATTGAATTAGATAGTAATTAATATGCACGTTGACAAAAACAACAACAACAAAAGAAAGGAAATAATATCAACAGAGCTGCTTAAAAGGTGGTGTTTGTGGTTCTAGCAGTGCCCTGGCACCAGGCACCCAAGTTTTTCAGGAGCTCCAAAACGGCGCATTCAATTATCGCTTCCGATCGGTTAACAAACATTTTATTTTAACTAGTCGCTAATAAACTCCAAACTTGTTTTTAGTTTAAACTGTTTACCATGGATATATTGCTATTTTATTAGATGTTATTTTAATGAACACTAATATTTTAAACCTTTTTAAAGCTACTATATAAATTTTCATTCAACACAGAATCGAGTAAAGTCTTTTCTAAATAATGGTAAATGAATTCTGTATACTACCTACACATAAAACTGTGAAATATTACAAACCGTTGATTTTTTTTTTGTAGCTTTTAGAAGCCCCCCCCCCCCACCCACCCTCAGCCCTTTTGAATAAGAATTTTTCCATTATCAGATTTACAAGTTCAAAGGTATTCACTTGACTGCCTTTGAATATTTTTTAATAAATTAGCCTAAGTAATTACAAAATATTTTTACATGCATACAGACACCTATTTTTAGATCCAGTGCATCATTTAAAAAGATGTATTTATATAGAAAATTATACTTCATTTTCTATATTCTTTCTAGTTTTTAAATTTTATTTTTTTCACTCATTTAGATGTCACTTCATAGATTCAATTATAATTTTATTTATGAGAGAGAGAGAGAAAACAAAAAGTTTTTTAAATATTTTTTATGAATGAATAGCGATAGATTTCTAGACTAGATAGGGAGAATGATAGTTGGTAATCTGAATTTATTAATGATAATTTCAGATAATTTTACAGTACCGAATTTTAAGCAATATAACACTTTTGAATGTGACTTAGTGGAGAAGAATAAGTGCCCCATTTGCCCCACCCTACCCATGCATCTCTCCGTCTGTCTTTCTTTCTTTCTTTTTTTTTTTTTTTTGTCAGTGTCATAAATTAATTAAGGTAAATTAAACCGTGACTCAAGATTCTGTGTAAGATATAGAAATAAAAAGAAAGTTTAAAGTATTAAAAATAGAATGTATGTAATCTCATATACATATATTATCTGCAAACTTTTTAGCTGGTTTGTTTATATTTATACACACAACTCATATATTATATGTTTAATTATTTGCTTACATAAATATTCAAGATCATGAAGAGTAGAGTTTATTTGCCTTAAAAAATTGTCAACATTACCTAAAAGGCTGATAAAACATTACTAAAACAACATATTTTGCATTTAAGGTTATTTATTTTTTTCAAATTTTCATTTAAAAAAAATAGGAATAACGAATGTATTTTAACAGTAGCGAAATGACTCCTATTTACATAAATCAAATTTCAGATATTAAACTAATTAGTATTTTTGATTTACCAGCTAAAGTAAAAAATCCCAGTTTTTTTTTTGGAGGGGGGGGGGGGGGCATTTTTGTGAAAAGTAAAAGAAGTTATTTTTGTGAAATGTATTATATTTTTGCTAAAAAAACATTTTGTAACAAAAGAGGAAATTCAGTTATTCAAATTCCACCAAGCATTTATTAAAAATAACTTCTTTAAGTCCTTCTACTAAAGTTTTATTTTTTGGTGAATTTATTTTGTTAGTAGATTACACATTTTTAAAAGCTAACACAATAAAAATAATTAATGAAGAGTATGTTTTTGTGAAATATAATTTTGTGAAGAGACCTGTTTTATTAAAAGAAATTTTGTGAAGGACCTGTTTTATTAAAAGCAATTTTATGAATAGCCCTGATTTATTACATGGATTTTTGTGAAGGGGCCCTAAATAGGTCTCAAATTTTGTCTGGATTGACCCCTAGTATATGTGTATGTGAAAACATGATGGGAAAAGGGGGAGGGGGTAAGTTTGATTCTGAAAATTTATTCTGTACAACTGTTATAACTTTTTATATACCGTACAATCAATGGTTTAGGTCATATCAATTCTGTCATGATAGACAAAATTGGAAGTGACAAAACGTTTATTTGAAGAGAAGCATTATTTTAAAACAAAGGTGTTTCTCGATTTTTTGCCTGATATTATTTTAAAAATGAACAATTTTTTATCAATGTATTTCGCCTTTTACTTCTATTGTAATATTTCAAATTATATTATATATTTCAAATTAAAACACAGTTGAAACTTAAATGTAATTAAATATAAATATTTCAAATTTCTCAAAAATTGGGAAATATAACATAAAGCTTAAAAACAGAAATAACAATCATAGTGTTAATCAATGATAGAGTTGTTTAATTAATGTAAAGATATTTGTGATTTAAAAAAGGAACAAACTAACTTTTTAATCTTCAATAGATAAATACAATTCAGATGATATATTGTTTAATTTTAAACCACAATATCTAATTTATAAAGCTAATCTTATATTTATATAACAGATCGTACATAAATAATAATAGTGTATCTTTCACACAAGACCCAAAATTTAACTTTTACCCATATTCTACGAGTACTAAAATCGAAAACCTACATTGAATCGATGGATACTTGACCATAATCTAAGTATTTTTTTACTTAAAGAAAAATGCAAATTAGTCTGATGTCTCAAATTTTAATTAGAACTTACGTAAGTACAACATTTATTTCGCTACTATTAAAATACATTCATAAATTCTTTTTAAGATCAAAATTGCAAAAACAAATAACCTTAAATGCAACAGTTTTTATTTTAATAGCAATTTATCTGCCATTAATGTAATGTTGACTATATTTTATGGCAAATAAAATTCTTCGCGACCATGCGTGTTTATGTAAACAAACAATTGAACATAAAATATAGAGGATTTATATATAAATATAAACAAACCAGATAAAAAAATTTGAAGCTAATACATATATATGAGATCACATACCTTTGCATATTGTTCTTCTGTTTTATACTAGTATTAAACTTCTATTATATCTTATACACAGACACTTGATTCAGTACGTGAGCCGCCGTTATTGTAAAATGTGACCAGAATCGCCATCTTGTCTTGCTTTTTGTTAACTACGCATGCTCGGTTGAAAAACTTGAACCTCAACCCTCTGAAAAGCCAGGTCCAGTTACTGAACCCAGCGTTAGATTTCGGCTTCAAACCGGTCCAGTCAGGTAGACGATGAATACCATTTTAGCTTTCGACCCGGGTTTTCCGCTTAACTCGGGGTCGAAGTTATTCGTGAATACGAGCGTTACACACTTCGACTTGGCATCAACATATTGTGTAAAAGCTATAGAAAACAGTGGTTTACTGACCTAAATCGATCCATCAGGTAGATTTATTTAAAGAGCAGAAAAGACGGCGAAAGTTTAAAACTTTTGAGATGAATTTCTAATAGCCATGCATGGACACAGAGATTAACTGACTTCAATTTGTATATAATATACAGGACTGTACAAACGAATACTTTTCGTATATTTTACTGAAATTGGGTTTTTAAGTGCACTTTCCAAATCGTTTTCTTGGATATTATCTTTCAACTTATTAAACGAGGGAATTTGGTTACACTGTTAAAAATTTGCAGCAAACTGTCCAATCATTTGACCGTTTTTATAGAAAACTGTTACATAACCGTAATTTAACTCAAATCTGACCATAATATATGCAATATTATGGTCAGAATAGAGTTTAATTGCGGTTATCTAACCGTTTTCTATAAAAACGATCAAATGACTGAACAGTTTGCTGCAAATTTTTAACAGTGTGCAGTATTCTGAATATGTTGGAAAGTGTTTCATAATCTATGCTTGGCCCATGATTTTTCTTTCTTGTTAATGTGAACCACACCGTATTTTATATTTTAAGATTATTTGGGGATTTTTGTACACTATCAATGACTCATTTTTGTACGATGATAAATTTCTCGAATAGTATTCACTTTATATTTTTACTTCGCTCTGAACCAATATCGGGGAGATGGGGGATGAATGGAACAAGGGATGGATGGCACATTCTCAATATTTCAGGCAATAAACATTTTCCTTTAGTTGCTTCCTATCCTCATAGATGACACTATCATAGTGTGCTTCAGAACCAAAAGCAAGATCACATGGCTGTTTTCAGTTTCCTTCAAATTGGCATTTCCTGAAAACTCTGCTTAAAAGTAATTATTTTTACATTTGAAGTTACTTAAATATCTTATGCAATATAAACAATTAAGATATGTTGTAGTTTTTTATTTCAAGGCTGAATATTGGTAATTAAAATGAATGAACATTAACCATTGTGACAAAATAACTTTTGAAACAAAATGCCTGACAATTGAATATATGCATCATGGGGATGATTGGGACATTTAAAATGGGGTGAATGGGATTGTCTCATTCATCCCTAGAAGATGCTGGAAAATATATTTATTAGCTAAATAATATTATATAGTTTGATAAATTAATAATTTATGGTAATTATTCTTTTAACATTTCGTCCTCATTGTAGCCATCGTTGTCAGCCTTTGAATGCTTCCGTTTATGGGCCTTTTAAGGCAAAGCTGAGATGAGTCCAAGATGATTGGCTAACAAATAATTCTGGAAATCATATTACAATTTACAATCTCTCAGCTTTTGCCAAGGAGGCATTTTTGTCAGCTTTTAGTCCTTAACATTGAATAAAGGAAGGAAAATATTTGTGTCCCATTTATCCCTGCTGTGGGGATGATATTGGGACACATAGAAACTTTTTTAAATTTCATAATATATTTCTGTATTAATAATAATTTTGAATAAATATTGTGCATAAGATGTACTTAAATCTATGACATGTGATATATAACATTCATAATAACTTAAATAAAATATATAAAATAAATATTTTTGTGAAAATGTGCCATTCATCCCCCATCTCCCCTACTGTAAGGTTTCAAAACTACAGTCATTTTTCGCTGAGCTGTCTAGTTTCCAGTATTTCACGTAAAAAAATGAATTCACGTAATGTCTTCCGTGTTAAACTGTGCATATCTTTTATGTGTTGACTAGCCAAGATGGCATTTTTAATCTCCAAGTACTTCAGAAGTGCTTATATATCCCATCAAGGCAACTGAAGTGGAAATGAGAAAAAGTGCGAAAAAGGGAAATTTTCCGTGAGAATCTTCGTCGGAAATCTCTTATGAGAAAGACTTCATGCTCTGCTTAACTATCTTTTCAAGCCAAGCGTTTGTTTTTATTTGAGTTGGTTGATACTAGTCATCATAAATAAGGTAGTCATCTCTTCTTAACCCCTTCGTGACGAGGGTCTTTTACTCTTATTTTATTTTTTCGCCTCCTGTTTTTCCAAATTGTAATTTTTGTCCTATTTAAGAGCCTATACTTAGTCACACGAAGAAACACTCAAGCTAATGTTAAGTCTATGGGAAGGTCCTTGACAGATTTCTCGTATTCATTTTAATATTTTGAAATGATTTCTTTCTTTTTTTCTTTCTTTTTTTTTTTTTTTTTGCGCGTAGGATAGTTGGGGACGATCCCTAACGTTGTAAGTTTTTACTTTTTTTATTTTAGTTAGTTTTTTCATAAGCAGACATTTTCGTGAAAGTACCCTTACATAAAAAAACTGGACCCAAAATCGAAAAAGTAAAAACTAACAACGTTAGGGATCGGCCCTAGCTTATCCTAATATGCCAAAGAAAAAAATCATTTAAAAATATTAAAATGCGAGCGAGAAATCTGTCAAGAACTTTCCCATATAGACTTAAACATGAGCGTTCGAGTTTCTTTGGATGACTAGCGTAGGCTCTTAAGGCGTTTCTCAAAAGAAATTATTTATCCCCGCTCAACAACGCGAAACTTTGACATATTTTCTCATCATTTTTACTTTCTCCTGTCTTTAGAAGAAGGAAGTATCCTATACGTGAAAGATTTCGACTTCCGGTTTTCGACGGATATACGTTTTAGAATGTTCTGAACACGATTTGACTGTTTCTAGAAAATGTCTGACCGTGAGTCTGTGTATCTATCCCCCCCCCCCTCTCTCTCTCTCTCTGTGTGTGTCTGTCTGTATGCCACACAAATTTTGTGGGCGTTCTACCTCAAGGACTAATACACTGAATTTAATCAAACTTCAGATTCAATTAAACCTTGACATATTTTATTTACTGCTGTTATAGGTGCTGATTATGTTCGGGTGTATATAACCCAGCAGGTGGCGCTGCTATATAACATTTTTCACGATTTCCGTGATAGCTGTATTTCAAGAGCTAATGCACGGAATTTAATCCAACTTCAAGTTAGATCTTCACATAAATTCGTGCTAGAGTGTATATGACACAACTGGTGGCGCTGCTGTAGTGAATTTTTGATGGTTTCCGCGATAGCTCTATCTCGAGAAGGAATAATAGTGAGTCATTTAGTTTTGTTTGCATACGATATGATTTATATACAGGGTTCCCAGCGACATGGAAAGTCAGGGAATTTCAAAGTAGTCAGGGAAAGTCATGGAAATTTAAAAAATATATACGAAAAGTCAGGGAATTTACAAATATTTCCTAAAATGTCATGCAAAGTTCTGAGAAAAAAATAATTTGAAATCATTTCTGTTTCAGAAAAGTGTTACTATATTTCTCGCTACATGGCACTTCTGAAAAATCTCTAGACTATTGTCAGTTTAAAGACCGAGAAATTCCTTCAAATGCAATGCAGAAAAACCATAATATGGACAAAAGTTTTCTACATTTTTGAGACTTTTTCATGACATTTCACTTTCTACACTTTGTTGTATGGGATTTATTTGAAAACTGGCAAGATGAAGTTCCCCCCCCCCCCCCCCCCCATTATAGTATAAGTATTTTATAGAATTTCATTTTGTAATTTTCTTGAAAGGTGGTTGAATTTTCACCTGGGAAAAGAGTATGAACCCTGTTATTACGATACAGATTTCTGATTTTCTTATGCTGCTTGTTATTTTGTGTTTTTTAAAGCAGATTTTGTGTATGCCCGTTTGGTCATGGAATTTTTTTGGATTTGGTCAGGGAAAATCATGGAAAGTCAGTGAAATCGCCAAACATGTTTTGCTAGGAACCCTGTATATAGAAGAAACTTTTGTGATGACAACAGCATACTAGTTAAACATAAAAGCATGATACTTGCAGGCATGATTATTGAAATGATTTGTAATTGAACATTTTTTTTCCATTTTCCGATAAATGAATTACATGTTGAGTTATAAGTGATTATCGAATCAGGACGGCAGTGTTTTTCTTTTCTTTTCCTGCGCTGTTAATCTGGAAATTCAGTCCAAAATGCCAGCTTTAACAGTATTTTCTGAAAACATTCTACCTTTACCAAAAAACAGAAAACATGGTACGTTTACACTGTTTCTTAATAATAAACCTGCCAATTTGATTCGTTTCTGAACAAAAATGAATTAAAAATACATCAGTAAAGCCAGTTTGGATTTCAGAACAGCCTTAATCGCTGAAGATTTTTGATTAGATAAGTCGAAAATTTCTGGTAATTTCTACTAAAATACTGGTATTCAAACTCATGGATTTAATTCACTCTAAACAGCACGTCGCTTTGTTTCGCTTAAAGTACTATTTATGCACACACAAAAATCACATGTTATTTATTTGAAATCGATATAGAAAGTGATCAGTAACGAAAACTTTAAAAGTGCTTTTTACTATTTTTATTTATTTATTTATTTATTTATTTATTTATTTATTATTATTTTTTTTTTTTTTCAGAACAATTATTTTTAAAATCTGTGAACTTTGTAGCTCCACCAATTTTCTGTCAATCAACTTGATGTTTTTGAAAATTGATAGTTTTTTTTAAACTTAAACAATTACGAATAATATTTACTTGTTTAATATTATTTTTATATCTAAATAATGTCTTAGTTTGTATTTTACATTTGTAAGATAATTCACACTGAAAAATCTCTTACAGATAAGTATTTCGAAATATTTAAATGTTAGTTTGAATTTGCCCCGCTTTTTCTGCCGAAATCCCGATTCCCCCCCCCCCTTCACATTCTAAAATTCCTGATAAATCAATAAAAATTGGGTAATTCAGGCCAAAAGTGCACTGCAAATTCCCAGCACACACTGGGAACACATTTGGAACACTTTGATTAAAAAAAAGTGTTCCAGTTACCTTAATGTGTTCGAATATGGTCCGCTAGAAAGAAAGTGTTCTGAAAGTGTACCGAAAATGCTCTGCTCGGGATATCTGTTAAATCTAAACTTTGAAACACATTTGAGAACAGATTGGGAGCACATTTAGGCACACTTGTGAAATCATCGCTTTCAAAAAGTACGCTAGAAAGTGTGCTGAACAAAAGAAGTGTTCTCAGAAAGTATTCTAAAAACTGTTCCAAAGCGGCGCTTCAAAGTGTTCTAAAAGAGGTGACAAAATAAGTGTTCTAAAATATGTTCTGAAAAGTGCATGTATAAAGATATGCAGTGTGACGTCTAACAAGAACGCGCGCAATGTACAATTTATCAATCCCTTGAAAATTTCAAAAGCGTGTTATTTGTAATTTGATATTAGCGCATTAATGGATAAACTTTTAACCCTTTCAAGGGCGGTGGTATGTCTATGAAACCACTTAAGTTTAATTCTCAAATGCCACAATGACACCAGCATTTTGGTATAAATTTTTCCGTTTGTTATGTGTATAAAATATAGCTTTTTCTTATTTCCAAATAAATTTCTTCTTAAATTCCGGTGTCATTCATTCATTTCAACATTTTAGCCGTGTAAGTGCCTTGCCCCTGAAAGGGTTAAAGAACGTCCTTCCGTGATTTTTCATTCACGACTTCGAATTAAAAGTGGGGTTTCAGTTTTATGTCTGTATGAAATTATTTCCATTCAATGATCAATCCACTTACAAACATTTTCTGCGCCGTGTCTCTGCTATTTATTTATTATGCTTCTTGACCGGACGTATCATTTTCGATGTTTCCTGTTTGGTCTGTGCTACGATTGTGATATCAGATTGTTGACCACTTACTTGTACTGACTGCTTCCTGTATTTTCGCTCTCGATTTCCCAATAATTCGTGTCTTGTGTGTCCGGATGTCGGCTGATATAATAGAATGATGCTTCTGCAGTTTTTGGTTTTTACTTACCCATCATACGTAGTATAGAGTAAGTTTTATGATTGTTTTAAAAATTGAAAAAAAAAATGACGAATTTCCACGTTTTAGACTCTGGAGATTCCGAAAAACATATTTTGACAAAAAAAAATTTGCCGTCCGTCTGTCTGTGTGTCTGTAAACACTCTTATCTCCCGAACAAATTGAGATAGAGACTTGAAATTTGGTATGAACTTAGTGTGTAATAAAGAGAAAAAGCCTATTGAATTTCAGTATAGCCTCGATTATCCGGAACTATTTTTCTCGGGCTCTCGAAATATTCGTTCTGATAAAAGTATATAATTTTTTTCGAAATTGTTTATTTTAAGGAGTGAATATAAAAGACAATAAAAATACATAAATTTTGCATCAAGAATGAAATCGATCGGATAATGAGTGGCCGAGATATTTGTAATTATATTTTCCACACTCTTCGATTTTTCATGACCCTTTATTTCATTCAAATTTCAATTCAAAGATATATTTTAATTGGAAATTAGACGCTTCATCAGACGCAGTAAGCCATTAGTTGAAATGATTATCAATTTTGGAGTTATAGAGCATTTAAAGTTTATGACGTCATCAAGCCACGATTTTATTCGAATTGCAATGCATTTTATAAATAGTTTACACAGGTTTTATTTTCATATTTTATGTTATGCATATACGTGATGGGTAAGTATTACGGTGGCCCCCAACGAGATTGTTTCAAAACCAAGATTGTTTTATATAATCGTAAAATGTCTGCCAACCAATAAAGCGAAGATTGCAACTAAAAATTAGTGGTGTCCAAAAGCTTTTAGTAACGAAACAAGCAAACTCTTTTTGCCCGAACAGTTCGGGCAAGAAAGATTTGGTTGTTTCGTTACTAAAAGCAAATTTGCTAATTTTGTGATAAGAGAGGATTGCTGAAACCTCCAATTAAGACTCATGATACCTCATTTGTAAAAACCGGAGAGTTATGGTGAACATAAGACCAGGGTTGTTTGGTTTAAACCTTGGTTTAATTGGTTATCTTGTGTTCAATCTTGTTTTGAAAAGAAACGTTGAAGAAATGTTTGAACAGCTAGAACCAATTACAAATACCCTTGACAAAATTTAAAAAGATAATTGCAGCATTGCTGAGGCTGTGTATATCTGGAAAGATCTTCTTAAGGAAGAAGAACGAGAAAAAAAATTAGTGATGAAGCACCTCCATAATTGAAATAAAATGGCTTTAAGGCCTGTGGATTTTCTTGCATACATGCTGCATCCAAAACAAAAAGAAGGTTTAGAGTTATCTCAACAAGAAAAAAATATGCTTTTGATGTTTCAAAGCAAAGGTATCCAATCTAAATTCACTCATACCTTTGATTAAATTTAATGCAAAGAGTTTACCTTTCCAGGAACGCGTCTTTGAATCTAGTATTGTAATACTGTAATAGCACATGGATGGTGTAAAAGCCAAGAAAAAGAACTATAAATTTAATGGCTTTAATTTAAGTTTTTTTGTGAAATTGAACAACTTTTAACAGAAAAGGCATCTTCTGCCAGTGTAGAGAGAATATTTTCAAAATTTGGACTTGTTCAAGCTAAACTACAAAATAGATTAGGACTCGAAAAAAACGTCAAAACTTGTTTTTCTATAAAGTTTTTAACTCAAATGTAAATATTCACATGTTGCAATATTAAAAATTTTCTATAATAGGGATTGATTGTTTAGGTATATAAGTGATTGCACGTTTTATTGTTTATTATATGTAAAAATATTAAAATAATATAAAAATATTGTAATGCTTAAATAAAAATAGTAAACGTTATATTATTAAATTTTAACAAAATAACTTAAAGTAATTTTTGTTTAATGCTTGACTTTAAATATTCGAAAATAAGAATGTTCAGCGTTCTTCTAAAAGATCAAATCATTTAAACCAAAAAAAAACCTGGTTTAAACCAAAAAAACCAGGTTTAAACCAAAAAAACCCGGTTTTGTGGGTTTTTTTGAAAGAAAAAAAAACCCTTTTTTTTTTACAACCCTGCATAAGACAAAGTTTGATATTGTCAATTTTAGTTTTCGAGCAATTGTAAAATCCTTTGTCACGTTAGTTGACATTGAAACAGATTTACTTTTTTTATTTTTTATTAGCAGATCCGTCCGGCGTTGTCCGGGCCCGGAATAATAACTTTAAATGTACCCAAAATTAAACTTGCGTTTCCGGGGATTACTTTAAATATATCTTGCTACGCTAGTCGGTACTTTCCAAACGAACATCTTTTCTCGCACCAAATAATAATAATAATAAAAAAAAGGCTACCGACGAAGAGGTCACGTGCATCAGCAACGGTTTTTGGCGATAAAGAGGTTACTTAGGGAACGAAGGTTGGTACTTTTACCTTTTTTCGCTACGTTTCAGAAAAATAATTATAGCAATACTTTCTTTAATAATAATTTAAAAATAATAATAATTTTGAACGATTCCCAAAAGTTATGCTCCATACAGAGGTATAAAATATAAGATTGGATGGATAAAGTATCAAAATGGGTATTGGTCTATAAAAAACAAATTTCTCATTTTCGGCGAATTGGGGAGTTAAAAAAAAAATCGCTGTATTCGCTGTAATAATTGTACGAATCGTACAATTGTACGAATTGTAAAATCGCTGTAATAATTGTACGAATTCCGAATAAACTTTATTAAAAGATTGAATTTGGATTGTTTTTATGAGTGGATCAAAATCGCCGGCGAATTTGGAAAACCTGGGAGGCGAATTTTTCCGTTCAATATAAAATAACGAAAAAAATTAATCCAGAAATTCAGAATCTAAGCCTGGAGTAACGTTAATCCTGAACCAAATTTGTAGACCTCTATGTGCGATATAATTTCTCTAGTTATTGTCAACAAACGAACAGACAGACAAATACATACACACAGAACACAGATAAACACATACACATAGACAAAAACTTTCTTTTATTAATATAGATACGAGCAGACGAGTGAATTTTCAGCTGTTATAGAGAGCGTTCATCCGAATTCGTTCCGGGCGTACGTTGACAGATCCAATTTCTCGCTGCCGCTATTCTAGTGAAATTGAAACTCGCAGGTCAATGTCTAATTTCACACGCCTACAAAATGATACTTTTCTTTCTTTTTTCTTTCCCTTTTTTGCTTTTTGGGTGATCTTAATGTTTTTTGATACACGCATTTAAAATTATTTTGAGCTTTTGTCTCTATTACGCAAAGTTTTTCCATAGAGTGAAAATAAAGATCTGAGAAAATCGCACAGAAGACCTAAAGTACTCGTCTTGCTAGAAAACGTAAATCCTTTCAAATAAGCTGCATCTTGCAATTTATTACGTTTGCCATAGGAGTCACAAGATGGAAAATCATTATATAATTATTTTTCTTCAACTCAAAAAGAATGCATATTGGTGTGTGTGTGTGTCTAGAGCTTGGTGTGTGAGCGTTTGGGAGGAGGGGGCACACACACACACACACACACCAAGCCCTGCTTTTAAAACACTGGGTCTTGTGCATCTGCACTGCTTGCAGCAGCTTCTTAACCCCCTTCGCGACGAGCGCCACTTACACCTGACTCATAAGGTGATCAGATTCTATGATTACTCCTATTGTAAATTTTGCCTTATTTAAACGGAGTATTTCTGCAATCAAAGTAGACAAAACATTCTGTTTTGAAAAATTGGTGATAAAATATTAAAAATTCTGTGAAGAACGCTCGTCGTGAAGGAATTAAGCCCAAGGTGATAGAGAAATTCTTCTAATTATAGAATGTATTAACATCAGGCTTTTATTTAACCTAATTGGTTAACGTAATTGGTAAACGTATGTTAAGATGGGATTTTGCAATCAATTTTTCACTTACACCTTATTAGACTAGAACAGGGTCGGCGAACCTTTTCACATCCGCGTGCCAATTTTTGCCAAAAATTTTTTTCAAATGACCATGGCGTGCCAACAAAACCTCCCCCTGCCTAAAAAATCCTATAAAAACAATGAATAAAAAATTACTATTATTATTATTAGATTAAGATATGGATAACAAACCTTCAGGTAATATCAACATACATATTAAATTAAATAATGTATAATATTGAAAACTCAAACCAAAACAACTTGTCACAATAAAAGATTAATTAATGATAGTAATAATTATAGAAATAGTTGCATATAATTATAAAGGAATAATAAGATATAAATATTAATCGAAAAAAAGTATTAAAATCTTAAATCGAGACATTTTGAATAATGACTGTAATAATTATGGTAATACTGATGATGCCCTTGGGATCTGTTGATTTTGACATTTTAAGCAGAGTGGTGATTTTATAATTGAGGTAATTTTATTTTAAAATAGACAATTATAGAAGAAACATTAAAAAAATAATTTACGAATCATGTCTTCAAAATATTTCTTTTACACCAGTTATTAAATAGAAAATTATTATTTTTAAAATATATTACAATGCGTAAAAAGAAATTAGGAAATAAAAAAAAAATAAAAAAAAAAACATTGCCTAAAAAGTCTGCCTAAGAAATCTATTTTCTTCTTGGTTTCTGTTGATTGAATTTTATTTTCTAATTTTTTAATCATTGCAGCAAAATTATCTTTTTTTTCAGCAGAAAATTTAAAACTTCGTAAGGTACGTAATGCAACCACAGCATCTTGGAATTTCGGTGTCAGTTTCTCTTCACCGAGTTCGTTATCACTCTCATTGTCACAAATGTTTGTTTCTTCTATAAAGTAGCTATCGTTTGTGGAAATATGGTAGATCTAACAAAGCTTTCGTTTATTTAAAGCCTGTGACGATATGAGATTAACTATTTTTGTGATTACGGCTATAATATCACCAAGAGATTCAAAACCAGCCTATGCACCCAGGACTTGATGTATGATGCAGTGAAATCTAAGAATAGTATGTCCAATGTGAGTTTGAAATAAACTGAAAAAGAAAATAAAATAAATAAAACATTTTATTTTACCTATTATACTGCCCCCGCCCCTCCCCTTCAATTGTAACAGAAACTATTTTATACAAATTTATTTCTTTTTCAGTAAGTGAATGTATAACTGCTGTACAAATATTTGCACCTTTGGTTGTAGCTGCTAATGATAATAACGAGAATAATCTCTCCTTAATGTTATTTTCAAAAAAATATCGTACAAAAACAGCTAAACTAGCAGAGTTAGTTACACCTGTACTTTCATCAAGAGAAAATAAGGTGAAAGGAGAAGACGATATCAGACTTTGGTTGCTCTCTTACATTTTCTGCCATTTTTAAGATGTTATATTTGACTGTTATTTCTTTATAAAGAAGTATCTTTAATTAGTTAAATTATTTTATCTTTATTTTCAATCGTTAAAATCGTTAAAAAGTGATAGAGCGCATGTTAATCAGGAGATTCCTTCAAAAACTCTTCATTTGCAGAAATATGTACTATTCCGAAGAATGACATTCGCAGCCGAGAAACTTGCGACAACTAGTTTGAGAATCTTTGTTGATATATGTAATCATAGATGTCAACAATTAATTTTCTCTTGAATTGCACTGACAATGAATTCCTTTTGTTCTGCATAACTTGTTGGGGAAAGAGGTTTGTGATTTGTTTCATAATGCTGTTTACTGCAAACCACTGTCCCGGAACATAAAACGCACAGAGCCTTAACATCTTTATTAATCATCCCATATTTCTCAGCCCACCACGTTTGAAATTCTCTACTATCTTGCACTCTCTATTTTTTAGCCAAATTGGCTTTGTTGAATAAATATTACTTTAACTGATTACTTCAATGATATGACAAGTACACTGTGTACTTATTAAACAAACAAAAGCTATTTTCAGTCAAACTAGTTTGACTGAATTTTGATTTAGAATTTAAATCAACAGCGTGCCAAAAATATCCTCTCGCGTGCCATACGTTCGCCGACCCTGGACTAGAACTATAAAATTTATATAACACGAGTGTGTTTTCGATGACAATGCAACATTTTAATATTTTTTTAACCTAATTATAAATTAATAGATTAATAAAATTCCAATATGAGATTCGATAGATCCCACTGTTTTCTTAACAGGTGACAGGACAAGACAATTTAAAAGACTCAAATAGATGTTAAAAGATGTTTAAAACTGTCCTAGTACTTTCGGCCGGCTACGACGAAGCTGGAGTTCAGATGCGTAAGACGGCAGTCAGTGAGGATTTTCACTCCCTGGTGATGGCGGCGGTAGCCGGCCGAAAGTACTAGGACAGTTTTAAACATCTTTTAACATCTCTTTGTGTCTTTTAAATTGTCGTGTCTTGTCATCTGTTAAGTAAACAGCGGGATCAATCGGGTCTCATATTGGAATTTTATGAATAAAGTAAGGTGAAATTTGCGTTTCGCCCTATCTGTTTTGATTAATTACATTAATTTTAGGTCATTATTTCGTTGGCCGGGCGCATGTGATACATCGCTAAATATTCTTAAGAGTTGCAGCAACAATGGAGTTAATAATGTGCCAAACTACGCTCACCAAAATAAGCCAATTGACTATGAAACTGCAACAGTGAAATATATATAAACGGTTGTTACTTTTATTCTGAAAGAATAATGATAATTTTTATTATCAAAAATAAATTATTAATAATTAATATTGAAATATAGATAATAAGCTATTTTTACCTATATTCTGAAAGAAAAATTATTATTTTCATCATCAAAATTAAATTATTAGTGAAATTATTTCTCTTACGCGCAGACGAATGAATCTTGAGCTATTATAGAGAACGTTCATCCCAATTCCTTCCGGGCGTACGCTGACAGATCCGATTTCTCGCCGCCGCTATTCTAGTGTAATAGAAACTCGCGGGTCAGCGTCTAATTATTAAAAAAAGGGCCATTCTTGACGTGATGGATGTGGACCCACGTCAGGGATAAATTTCCATTTGCGTGGAACAGCGCATGTTTTTCGTAAACGGAGATGGGCCGTAATTTTTTTTCAAAAGCTAATTTTCGCTGAAAGTTAATGACTTTTGGTGAAAGAGATGCTCCTCTAACTCAAATTTTTCACTCTTTCCTATTAAGACTCTCTCGGATTATAATTTTTCAATTTTAAGGCCTTTTGGTGTAAACAAAGTAAATCGTGAATAATGTGTTTAATTTACATGCAGATGTTTTCGGTGAAATAATTTTTATAGAAGAGACATTTAGCCGCATCGGAGCAAAAATCTATTTTTATGCGTTTTTAAAGAGTTTTTAGATACGGAGTGTTCTTAAACTGTTGAAACGATAGTAGATGGTTGATATTACGTAGCAACACAAACAAATATCTGATGTAAAGCCTAAAAAGTAATTAACTTATTCCGTTTAAAACGTACAAGGTTTTAGAGTCCTGCACGGGTTGTGTTGTACCCGAACCGATTAAGACAAAAACAAACAAACAAAAAAAAATCTTCAACCCGAATACGAAATATTTAAACCGAAACCAAAATGGCAAGAAATTCATCTATATTGTAATATACTTCTGGAAAAATAGTCTACAGTTATATCTTTAACATCAATTTTATCTTTTATGCTGAAAAGTGAACATATATATACTCATTAATATACTCATTAATATTCAACTAAATATATTTTTTTTTCATCTGAAAAAATATTCTAGACCATTTTTTTGAAAAATCAGATCATCCCGACCCTGACCCCCCCCCCCCCCCCAAGAATCAAATTCCAACAAAAACAATTAACCCGAACTGACTCTCAACCACACAAATTATCATCGACCCGAACCGAACCACGGGTTGGGTGGGGGTTTGGTAAAATCAGGTTACCCAAACCGATGCAAGAGTCAACAAGTCTCTTTCCAAACCAAACATCGATTTTCGTTTATAAATTAAAAAAAATATTTTTTCAGAATTTTCTACAAAATTGCGTTGTTTTGAATGATATGTGCTGATATAAGTGCTGATAATTTACAACAATTTGTAAGATATACTGTATGTCACTGTCATCTACCACTACTCCGATTTTTGTTCGTAACTTTAACATTAATGAAGATATTTTAACGGATTTATTTTGTTTTGTGGGAATTCGTGGTAACGATATCACGAGAGCTGCTGGAATAGCCCACCATGCATTTCCAAACAATACTGACCTCTTTCTCTCTTTCACAGTAAAGCGATAGATAGACAGGTAGATAAATTTTATGGTGCGATTAGTGATTATCGAATATTCGGTATATAAAACAGTCTTTAGTAGCATGCGTAAATTTTCTTTCGCTGCGCCGAAAGATTAAGATTTTGTAACATCATTTTAAACTACTTTAAAGCGTTTCATATTCTGTGTAAAACGCTTAACTTTTCTTTATTGTTTAAATAATTTTTTTTTTTCCGTCCTGTTTAAAATAACTTTCATTCAATTAATTTCTCAGATTGTTTGAATACTTTCAAGAAATCAGACTAAACTCAACTTTATTTCGCATATCGTCTGCTTTTGTCGTTTAAAAACTACAAAAAAAAAATTTCTTTTTTATGATCTGATTTGAATTTGCTAATTTTTACGAAAGCTGGAACTGCATGTTTTTACAGCCCAAGCCTTTTTTTTTTTTTTTTTTTTTTTTTTTCGACAAAAGAAAAATAGCTGTTTTTTTTTTTTTTTTTTTTTTTTTTTATAGTTTAATCGAATACACTTTAACTAATTGAAAATGTTTTTAAGTGCACTTCTAAACAAGAAGGCATTGAAAACACCTATCGCTGTGCCGAAAGATTAAGATTTTGTAACATCATCTTATACTACTGGAAAGAATTTCATATTCTGTGTAAAACGCATGACTTTTTTTTCTTGTTTAAATATTTTTTTCGTCATGTTTAAAATAACTTATCTTGCATTCAATTTATTTCTCAGATTGTTTGAATACGTTTAAGAAATAAGACTAAACTCAACTTTATTTCGTTGATCGTCTGCTTTTGTCGTCTAAAAACTACAAAAAATTCTTTTTTACGATCTGATTTAAATTTACTAATTTTTACGAAAGCTGAAACTGCATGTTTTTACTGCCCAAGCTTTTTTTTTTTATAATTTTCGACAAAAGAAAGACAAATAGCTGTTTTTTTATAGTTTAATCGAATACACTTTAACTAATTGAAAATGTTTTTAAGTGCACTTCTTAAACAAGAAGACATTGAAAACACCTACAGTGTCTCACATAAGTGATGGGACACTTGTGCTTTACAAAAGGAAACTAATCAAATAAATTAAAAAAACATGTACACATTTTTTTTGTGGGTGTGTTTCATACTTAAATTTAGTAAAGATTATTACATAACATACATTTTGTCAAAATATTAAAATATTACTTTAATAAAAATACAAATGTTTAGAACGGAGCAAAAAATAGCTCACATAAGTGATGGGACACCATTATATATGCAACAAAAATCGCCTGAAATAAGCAATAAAAATATTTTTTGGGGTTTTATTTTTACTTAAAAGCAATTGGCAATAATTTATAAAATCGTCTGCAGTATTTCTCTCCAGTTTGTTTTGGAATTTTTGTGTTTTTTAGCTCTGTGTAGTCATGAATGCTAAACGAAAAGAAACTTCGCCTGAAATTCGAAAATTAGTTATTAATTTGCATATTGAACGTGGAAAATCTATTAGAAAAACTGCTGAAACAGTTAACTTGAGTCGTTCAACAGTTTTCAATATCATTAAACGATATAAAAAGAATCATATGATTCAGGATAAAAGAAGACCTGGCTGACCATCAAAGCTATCCAATGGAATAAAGCGAATTATCGTTCGAAATATTAAAAAAAATCCAAGAATTAGTGCTTCAAAAGTTGCTGCTGATTTACAAGCATTATATGGAATAATTGTTAATCCTGAAACTATTAGAAGGGTAATTCGATCTGCTGGATATCACGGTTGAGTAGCCAGGAAAAAATTCTTCGTAAGTGAAAAGAATAGAAAACTCAGACTAGCTTTCGCAAAATCCAACATAAATAAGAATTCTGATTACTGGAATAAAGTTATATTTGCTGATGAGAGTAAATTTAATATATTTGGTTCTGACGGTAGAATCTTGGTGTGGAGAAAACCCAGGGAAGAACTTCGCAAACAGAACTTGGTACCAACAGTAAAACATGGTGGAGGAGGAGTTATGGTATGGGGGTGTATGTCGTCCGCTGGAGTTGGTAATTTTGTTTTTATTGACAGTATAATGGATCAGTACAAGTATATTGATATTTTAAAGCAAAATTTGAAATCTTCAGCACGAAAATTGAACCTTCATAACGATTTTAAATTCTACCAGGACAATGACCCCAAGCACACTGCTCTGAACGTTAGACTCTGGCTGCTATATAACTGTCCTGAAATAATAAAAACACCACCACAATCTCCAGACTTAAATCCCATAGAGAATATTTGGCAAGAATTGGAATCAAGAATTCGCAAACACACCATTTCTTCAAAACAACAACTAAAATCGGTGCTTCAAGAAGAATGGGGTAAAATCACTCCAGAAATCACAAAAAAAATAGTCGAATCCATCCCAAAAAGATTAAATCATGTTTTAAAAGTAAAAGGAAATCCAACAAAATATTAAAACCTTTTAAAAAGTAAAATTTGTGGATAAATATTTGATGGAAAAGTAAGTGTCCCATCACTTATGTGAGCCATTTTTTGCTCCGTTCTGAACAATTGTATTTTTACTAAATTAATATTTTAATATTTTGACAAAATGTATGTTATGTAATAATTGTTACTAACTTTAAATATGAAACACACCCAAAAAATTTTTGCACATGTTTGTTTATTTATTTTATTGCAGTTTCTTTTTATAAAGCACAAGTGTCCCATCACTTTTGTGAGACACTGTAGTTCAGTTTCAGTGTCGAAATCAAATGAGCTTTCTTAGACTCAAAACGGTCGATTGATTCAGTTTGAGATATCCATTTATTTAGAGTTCAAAAAGCCTCTTCATTTTGAGAAGTGCTCTCGAGACGTTTTAAAGAGGGTTTTTGTCAACAAACTGTAATGGCCGTCATCTTGTTAAATAGTTAGATACTGAGTGCCGCCATTTATCACCATGATTCTGTTGTTTCACTTGCAACAAACACTGTTTGCAATCGTAGGCGTGTTAATAGCCTCGTTTATAGAGGGGAAGAAAATCTCAGTGTACTTAAAAGTGTAATAATGTTGTTGTTTTTTTTAAACTCCGCACTTTGGGAAAACGATGTTCTTTGTAAATAACTCTTTATAATTTAAAGTGCGGTGTTCTGAAAAGATAAAATGTTTCAACCTGTTATCATCATCGGTGAAATACCGACATCGTTTAAATCTTGGACTACTTTATTTCTAATCACGAAGAATCGTCGAAATAAAATGGTGTTTTATTTGGTTTTTAGACATAAATGCGCGTATAAAGTGATGTTTATACAAATATATGACAAAAATACTGCATAATCGTTACAATTTCTTATTTTTCTTTTTTAAATGAATTTAAAATGTTTGTAAAATATATATTTTTTACAAGGGAAAGTCATTAAGTAAGTCACAAAAGATAATTAAATAATAACTTACAATGATAGTCACTTCAAAACTATTTTTATTTCTCTACGTATTCTCCACCCATATTTATGCATTTATATCACCGTTTTATCAGTGCGCCAATACCAGCTGCATAACATTTTTTGTGTTGATGTGTCCACATTCGGACTTCAAGTTGAACCTTTCATCATCTGTGAAAATCATCTTGCAAGATGATTTTTTAGTGGACTAAGCCGATGAAAATCGCTTTGGGCTATGTCGAAGCTGTGTGGATGTTGAAGAAGTTGCCTACCAAACTTTTGAATTGTCTCCTGTGTTCCACTTGAAGTCCTAATGTGGCTGAGACAGCAACCCAACGAATGTTATGCAGCTGGTGTTGGGGCACTGATAAAACGTTGAGATAAGTGCATAGATGTTGGTGGAGAATATGTTCAGAAATAAAAATAGTTTTGAATAACTATAATTATAAGTTATTAATTATCTTTTGTGACTTACTTAATGACTTTCCCTCATAATATGCTCTGATTCATTTACCATTCTCTCCCGCACATCTTCTCCACAATGCACTCAATTGCAAGGGCCGTCATCTTGATAAATAGTTAGGTTCCTCTTTGATATCCTACTTTAAAATTTATTCTAGAAATGTGAAGTCCAATTTTTGTGTTGGTATTGAACATTGTAAAGTTTGTTGCTGTGTCAATATGGAGACGCCTTCTAACCTTAGTTTTTAGAATAAAATAAAATAAGACATAATTCCCAGTTGAATGGCTGTTTTCATTTTTCTCTGCAACATTTTGAGCGAGAATATCGTGTGTTGCTTTTTATTTATTTATTTATTTATTTATTAATTTGATCGATTGTACAATCGCACCATGGAAATAGCCATTCGACTAGAAATTGTCTTTTTACACTTTGTGTTAAAAATTAAGGTTATGGGGGTCGTCTTCATAATGAAATTGTACCCAACTCTGAAATTTTTCAATAGGAACACCTAATTTTCACACCATTTTTGGCTTTTTACCTTAGGATATCAAATGGAAGGTCATTCGGTCAAGTAGTCAAAGAATTGTGCAGGTTTAAAATTTGGAACTCCTAACATTAAATTCGTTTGTAATCGTTACAAAACAGATTATAATGCGGGTAGTTTTATAAGCATAAATCAAAAACTACTTGGCCGAAGAAACTGTAATTTTGGATTCTTATATTTAAAACTTCCAGAAATCGATTTATGTTAAAAAAAAATTCATAGTTTACAATTCATATTTCTTTCGAAAACTAATTTAAAAAATATATTTTTTTCGAAATAAATTTTCACAAAAAATTTTGAATTGTCAGCTATAATTTTTTTTTACATATGTCGATTTCTAGAAACTTCAAATATAAGAATCCAAAAGGACAGCTCATTCCGCGAAGTAGTTTTTGAGTTATGGTTAAAAAAACTACCCACATTACAATCTGTTTTGCAACGAGTACAAATTAATTTAACATTAAGCAATTCCAAATTTTAAATCTTCGTAATTCGCTACTTGACCGAATGGCTTCTTTTGGTAAAATATATCGAAAAAGCCAAATATGATGTGAAAATTGGTGTTCATATTGGAAATTTCAGAATTTAATACAATTTCACTATGAAGACGGCCCCCATAAGCTTATTTTTTAAAAACATAAAATGAAAAATGATATTTCCAGTCGAATGGCTATTTCCATTTTTTTTTTTTAAATTATATTTCTTCTGTTACAATTTGGAGATAATATATTTACTAGTATTATTATTACTTATTTAACCAATTATTGTATATTGTTGGAGAAAAAAAAAATATTGTTTTTTTCTGGTAATTATTATTTTGGTAAAATGCATTCAATGATATTCCAAGAATTTCTGCCATTGTAATATACGCTTCTCTGCAGAACTTCGCTCAAAATACCTCGGTAGTATTACAGACTACCCTTTGAAATTTATCTGAGCGTTTCTCAAATATGTAAAGATTTGATTACTGGGTTATTTCTGTACCTAAGTTATTCTTCTATCTCCCTCCCGCTTCCCTTGGAGTCCTTAGACTCCTAAAGTATTCCTTTTTATGGACATACTTCGAGTGGCTAGCATAGATATGCTGATACCTTTTTCAATAAAAGCTAACTCTGCAGTTTTCTTTACAAGAACGGGATTATTTTTTTTCCCTGTTTCTCTAGCCTTTTATTATATCCTAGTTCCCAATTTTATCGATTGTTTCTTTTAGGTAGCTTTCAATACAAAAAAGTATAAAGCTACCTATTGCAGCCGTTCGGAGGAAAGCCGTTTCGGAAAATTTCGATATATTTTCACCGATCATGACCCCCAGACCCCAAAACCACCCTCCGTTCAAATGTTGATTTATTTATATATATATATATATATATATATATATATATATATATATGACCTATGTCATACGATAACGCTCTATTTATAAATCAATTTTGATGAAACTAATTGTGTGTATTAAGCTCACCAATGTCTCGACCGAGTTCGTTGGCCAGCTTGGTCCGTCATTTTGTTTCAAGATGGCGGCCACTTAAAAATTTAAAACTAAAATAAATATACAAAAAATTCAAATTTATTTTTTAATTAAGTGTTAGGCCTTGATACGAGGATTCCAGAGCATTTTTTGGTTTACCTCTATCTTAAAAAATGGCTGAGATAGAGCAGTTTGAAATTCTAGGGTGGCTGACATTTTGAAACAAAACAGCACATTAACCCGATTACTCGCAAATTATTTTCTTTCATTGTTGTAATAATTTTCCCAATCATACGCATAAAACTATATATTCATATCCGTTAGCGCCAAATTCTCGCCAAAATTGGCGACATTTGGCGAAATATCGCCAAATTTGGCGACCAAAATACGTCTTCATAAATGAAGCCAATTTGGCTATTGCTCAATAATTTGGCGAATTTCTCATTCAAATTCAGTATTAAGAAATCTTTTGTAACCGTTTCTTTGCATTTTAACTTGCTGTTTTCGTGTAACATTAGCTAAAATTTTAAAACGAAGATATAGGAAAGCTACCTTTTCTCCCGGTACAGGCCGGAAGGACTTTTTCTTTTAAATTCATGATTTCTTGTGAAGTGTAAAGGAAAAAAAAAAAAATCCAAACATACCGCACTAAGATGTTAAATTTGAGTTTACTATGAAAAAATATGGAGTGAACATTTGTGTATGCCTCCAGAAAGTAATAAAATAAAAAACAGGAATGGAAAATCGTGCATCAAGCATAAATTATGAAACATCTTTCCAACACTAACAGAATAGTGTTAAGAAATTTCATTTTTACCTATAATGAGATCAATCACAGTCTGTCCGGTTACAGACTTTCTCTGTGTTTCTCTGTATATGAAGATACGCCCTTCTTAATAATCTATAGAAAACATCTTATAGTGCTCCTCAGTTATTATTTTTAGTTTCATTATATGTTTGAAGTATCATAACATCATTAAACTTACGTCGCAAAGGATTTTCCCCACAGATCATAATGTAATGGAATCAAAAACGGAATAATCTTTTGTGCATCCCTGTGAACGAACTATAAATGCTTCTTATTCTATACTCCTGAGAAAGCATGTTATCGTCCATCTTAGTAATGTTATCAATCTCATTATGTTTGAAATATCGTAACATCAATAAAATGCAAGGCAAGCGATTTTTCCCCATAATGTAACGGAATTCTTTTGAGTGTCTCTGTAAATGAACTATAAATGCTACACCCTTCATTTTCAATACCGAACATTCTATAGTAAATTCAACAATGTATAAATTTTTTATGGCAATCCGCGTATATTTACGCGAGTTAGAGCACGGACAGACGGCAGATAGACAAACAAATCGAGTTCATAAGCACTTTTCAACTGTGTTTTTTCGATGCGGCTGGGATTCGGGGCGGGTTGATTTTAAATAATTCTGGTTTGTGTCGGTTTCGGGTGTTGAGTTTTGATTCTTTTAGGTCTAGTTCGGGTGGACCCGACTCTTCAAAGTAAAGTGTGAATATTTTTCAAATGAAAAAAAAAAACTGAATATTTGAATATTAATGAGTTTATTTTTATTTTAAATCACAAATTGATGCATATATTTATTTGCAGCTGCATGCATTTGTATTGAAAAGGGAAGTACTTAAACTTAGTCTCTGAAAATTTTTCTCAGTTCATGAAACTAAATTGTGCGCTATATGTGTATATAAATTCGTTTCCGGAGAAATGATTATATCTGTATTATAATTCAGAAACTGCGCCGCTATTAACTTGTCATCATCATGTAAATGGGAATGGTCCCTCATTTGGATTTGGATGACATCCAGCTGGACAATTAAATACACAGGCTCACTCACTCTCGTGTTGTTACACTCAATCTATTTTCCTCTTGACCTTTTCACCATATGCTCAAAAAGAGAAATTGTTGCGGTTTTAATTTTTAGAGGGTTTGTTTATTTACTTATTTTAAGTATTTTTCGGGGAAGAGGAGTCTCTGAATACTAATTGGGTGTACACTTTAAAAGTGAGATGTTTCTTAATCTACAATAATGTAATATAACCACGAACAAAAACCAGTCGTTGATTGCCAGCATAATACTTACCCATCATAGATATGCATAATATAAAATACGAAAATAAAACATGTGTAAACTATTTATAAAATGCATTGCAATTCGAATAAAATCGTGGCTTCATGACGTCAAAAACTTTAAATGCTCTGTTACAGAATTGCGTAAAAGAAACACCCTTATAACTCCAAAATTGATAATCATATTATATTGGCTAACAGTTTACTGCGTCTGATGAAGCGTCTCATTTCTAATTAAAATATATCTTTGAATTGAAATTGGAATGAAATACAGGGTCATGAAAAATGGAAGAGTGTAGAAAATAGGATTATAAATATCTCGGCAACTCATTATCCGATCGACTTCATTCTTTCTGCAAAATTTGTTTTTTTTTATTGTCTTTTATATTTCCTCCTTAAAATAAACAATTTCGAAAATTTTTATATACCTTTTATCAGAACGAATATTTCGAGAGTCCTAAAAAAATAGTTCCGGATAATCGAGGTTATTGAAATTCAATAGGCTTCTTCTCATTATTACATACTAAGTACATACCAAATTCCAAGTCTCTATTTCAATTTGTTCGGGAGATAGAGCGTTTACAGACACACAGACAAACAGATTAACGGGGGGGAAAAAGAATTTTTTTTTTTTTTTTTTTTTTTTTTTTTTTTTTTTTTAAATCTCCAGTGTCTGAAACGTGTAAATCCGTCAAATTTTTTTTTTCGATTCTTAAAACGATCGCAAGATTTATCCTATACTATGTATGATGGTTAAGTAATATACAATAATCTCTTCTGGGTTACCCACGATTCCGAAAAGAGTTCTTTATGTTTATAAACTTCGGAAAACCATGTTTTCAACACTTGTCCAACAAAGTTGAAAAGTGTTTATGAACTCTGTTTGTCTGTCGTCTGTCCGTGTTCCAACTCGCGTAAATATACTTGGATTTCCTTGAAATTGATATAGGTTATTGGGGTTTACTATGGCATGTTTGGTATTGAAAATGAAGTGTGTAGCATTTATATGGTCCTTTTACAGCGACACTCAAAAGTATTCCGTTATATTACGGTCTATGAACTGTAAAAAAAAACTGAAAGTTGCATTCCATAGCAGAAAGGTTTCCGAAAATTTAGCGTAAACTATCGATACTTTACAGTTACTAGCTAGTTCAGAAGCGTAACACATATTTTCGTTAAACTACTGAAGGCCAGGAACGCTGTCAAAAAAATCTGAAATGTTTCATTCCAAAGCAGAAAGCTTTCCGAAACCATGGATTTTCTTCAGTTACTGGTTAGATCAGAAATGTAACACTAATTTTCATGTAAAGTTTCCGAAAGAGGAGAATGGAATAGAAAATGAAGTACGATTTGCGCATACTCATCCGCTCGACCCATTACGTTCTACAAACGTCAGTATCACGTGATTCGTATTGTTCTGGAGAGTAAAGTCATGTCAACGCAGTGCTTAGAATTATAACCAACGCGGTCGTAAAAATCGCCACCCGAAATCTACAGCGAAAGAAACATAGCAATAACAATTAGAAGCAAAGAAACGGTCCGAATCTGTAAATAAATTTTGAAACTTTGGTGGAGAACTCCGAGAGCCATTACAGAGAATATACTTGAAAGCTTGTGCTCATAGGACTTTACGTGGTCTCGAAAAAAAAAAAAAATGGCTCACAGAGGAACTGCAAGTTTTAAACCCTACACTTCGTTGACAGACTAGTCTATGTGTGCGATCAAAAACGGAGAAAGAGCTGTAACAGACGTAACTTTTTTTTTTATAGCAGTAAGTATTCTGTTTTATAATTTCCTTTATTTAAGGAAACGATATACTTTTTAAAAATAATTAATATTATCCGATTGAATTTTATTGTATAGTAATATTAGAGTTGCTGTTAATCTTTTGCTGCACATACAAATTTAAATAACTCATTATTACAATAAAATTCCTGTAACCCTTCACAATGCTGGTGTCGTATACGACTGCCTTTTTTTGCATAATTCTTGACACGAAACCGTGATTGGCTGTTACATAACATATTTCCATACTTTTATCCAGGGGTCGGAAGTAGCGAAACTACAGTAGTCGCTACTTTTTACAGTAGTTTGTAGTGTAGCGAAGTAACGCGATACGAAAAATCGGTAGTTTGTAGCGAGAAACGACGCTACTTTTAACGCTACTTCAAGGGGGAAGAAAGTGCCATTCTGCAAATCACGAGGCCGAAACTGGCTTCTTTTGTGCAAAATTTGTTCTGCTCAACTAGTTGTGAATCTCAGATTCAGTGTATAGCAACGCATCGTATGAAGTCACAGATTTTTCCCATTGACACTTTCTGCTCAAATCAAGTTCTAACCCACCAAAGGAATTAATTTTCTTGCTAGCAAGACTTGCCTATTTACTCGTTATTAGGTCTTCCTGTTTTAAAGCCGAGTTTTCTTATTATTCGGAATTGGTTTATTTATTGGTTTATTTTTTTACATTTAGATTTGATTTTCTGTAATTTTCTAGATTATAATATCTCTCTTGATCTTGCTACGATATTTGCAATTTGTGTATAAACTAGCACTTTGGAGAAGAAACACAAAACATCTCTTGTGTGTTATCTTTTTAAATTTTTTTATTGTCCTTGGTTATGTCGCATTTACTTAATAGTATCTCGGCAGACGCAATATAACAAGTGATCGCTTTGTTACTATTTAATCAGTGTCTTCAATTTCTAGTGCAAAATGAACTCTTTGACAAAAGCTGAAAATAGCGAAGTAGTGACTACTTTTGAAAAGTAGTTTGTAGTCGCTACTTATTAAAACAAGTAGTTGTAGTTGTAGTTAACTATATTTTCGATAAAGTAGTTGTAGTTCGCTTTTTCCGACCCCTGCTTTTATCTAACTCCGCAGCGAAATGCATAGTCTTCAATTCAGATTAACATTTTCCTCTGCGTGCGTAACTTTTGGCAGTGAGTGTAGTATCTATCGTTACAAATTTTCAGATAATTAGTCACTATAGCCATAATCTACACTCATCAAAAGTGAAATTACAACAACACCTTGAAGGAATATGCGTAGCCATATGCAAATGACAGAACTGGTATTAACGAGAAAAATGTGCAAATGATTAAGTATATGTACACATTGGGTCTTATAGTACCCAATTTCTGTCTATAAGAGCCATCAGTCGGCCCGTCCCGTATATGCTGTTAGCGACCGATTGCGGTAGCGGAACAAGTGAAGAAGCATGAGAAATGCCTGGGAGACTTGCAGAACGGAATGCCAGAAGTTGACGATTGAGAACGAAATCGAATGAAAATTACGCAACCTCTGTTTATCGATGCGCTCAATTGCCACGCGTGTTGGACGCGACGTAAGTTCCATCCAGTGATAAGTGGCAGGATGGACGCAGTACCATCTGCGAACACGACGATGAGGGAGTAGATCACACAGGTGCACAACTGAGCTTACCGACTGACAGACACGCCAAACGGCTCGTTGAGATTCGTTCTCTACGTCACATAACATCCCAAGCCTCGTGCTACCATCAAAGTGAGCATCTGTATCCGCCCAAGCCATCCTCAACAAGTTGCATGAAAGTACGGCTACGCGCATGGCAAACAGCCACTGGGATTCCCTTAAGCGTTTGACGTAGGGTTCCACGCCTGACTTGGTGTCGTCGCTATCGGAACTGGTCCAACGAATGACATCTGGTATTGTTCACAGAACGAATGAACCTTTGTTTATGGTCGAATGATGGTCGTGGACGGGTGTAGCGGCTTCCAGGGCGACCCCACTGGGCAGCCCATGTCGTCGAGCGTCATACCGCCCCCACATCGGGCATAATGGTTGGAGAATCATTGTAGCAATCCACCAAGTTATTTTGTCTGTAGTTCGGCAACTGGTGCGACCTTGGTACGTTGTTCCACCAGGACAATGCTGTGCTTCATATCACTCGGCGAACTCTCAACAGCGTGAACGGAATCTACATGCTTCCTTGGCCGGCAGCATCGACCGATATTTCTCCCATGGAACGCATGTGGGACCTCATCGGACGTGAGTTGCACCGGACACCGCCATAGCACCACCCACCACCGGCGCATACCGTAAGAAAAGCTGCGTGCTCCAGCGGTCGTTGCTTGGCAAGTAGTAGCTCAGGTGACCATTTAATGACCTCATCGACAGCATGCATCGCCGTTTAGCGGCCTGTATAGCTGTACTGAATAAATGGTTTTCAAATGCTTTGTCTTTTGCTAAAGTTCTTTGTATTTTAGTCATTTGTATATGCCTCTCATTCGTATTGGTCCAGTGATTTTCCCATGGCTACGGGAATTCCTTCATGGTGTTGAAACTACACTTTTGATGAGTGTATTTCATTTTCAATGTAATCCGACACAAAAGCAATTTTTAATGCACTTTACATTTCCATTAGGCTTGATATGCAGCATACATAAACAAAATTCAAAAGTTCATTCCAATGTTTTACGATTATTGGAGTTAATAAAATAATTAACTTATTATTCAAGTTAGAATGAATATTTTATTTGCCGCAATTAAGGCCTGAATCTCGGTAGCCAAGAATGTAATTTTCTCTTTGTTTGCCCACTTAATGCTCCGAGTAAAGGATGTTGTAAGTGGGGATACGGCGAAGTGTTCTTAACCCAGTGTCGATCCGACTTCTGTTTTGGATAGAGTCCAAGGGTAACAACCTTAAAAGCTGTTTCATTGTGTATTCGTTGCCGAGATTACCTCATCGCCGTGTATTTATGTGATTGAATGTGGGAGAAGAACACATCCAAAGCATGATTATTCAATGATTATATGCTGCTTCTCTTAAATAGAGCCATTGTTTGAAGTGTTGAAATTTCAGATAATGGGCTTCAGTCTTCCGTGAAATTAAGCAGTAGTATATTTCTTGCAATGAAATATTCGGTTAAAATCTTTTATAACATCTACCACGACAACTGGGTCATTATGTCGCTCTACTGCGTTAATTCCCATTACTGTCCTGGATCAAGTCGAGTTGACTCTAATTTTTTTTTTCGTTGAGGTCGGGGTAACTGGAAATACTTGGGGTTCGGGTTGGGTTTTGGTTCTTATGGGTCGTTGCTGGGTTGACCCGATTTTTCACAAGAAATTTGAATATTTTTCAAAGGAAACAAACTATATATTTCAATATTAATGAGTGTGTATGTGTTCATTGTTATTTAGAAAAAAGATAAAATTGGTATTAGAGATACAATTGTAGACTATTGTTCCATCATTGTATTAAAATGTGGATTAAATCTTCTTTCACTTCGGCTTTGAATATTTCGGGTTGGGTTTTTGGTTGACGATTTTTTTGTCTGCTTTCGGGTTAACTAGAAGCAGAATTTTCGGGTTCGGGTCGGATAAAAATTACCCGTGTTTAAGTTGAAATGTTTTGGGTTTGGGTCGGTTTCGGGTTGACCCGATTTTTCAAAAGTCCTGAATGTTTTTCAAATGAAACAAACTATATATTTGAATATTAATGAGTGTGTATATGTTCATTGTTATACAAAAAAAGATAAAATTGATATTAGAGATACAATTGTAGACTATAATTCCACAATTGTATTAAAATATGGATTGATTTTCTTTCATTTCGGGTTTGGGTTTGAATATTTCGTTGGGTTAACTTGAAACGGTTCGGGTCGGTTTCGGGTTGATCTGATTTTTCAAAAGAAAGTCCTAAATATTTTTTAAATAAACCAACTTTGTATTTGAATATTAATGAGTTTGTATGTGTTCATTTTTATAAAAAATATATACAATTGATATTAGAGATATAATTGTAGACTATATTTCCATAATTATATTAAAATATGGATTAATTTTCTTTCACTTCGGGTTTGGGTTTGAATATTTCGGGTTAACTTGAAATGTTTCGGGTTCAGGTCGGTTCCGGGTTGGGTTTTGACTCTTTCGGGGCTCGTGTTGACCCGATTTTTCTAAGGAAAGTTTTGAATATTTTTCAAATGAAACAAACTATTTTAATATTAATGAGTGTATATATGTGTTCATTTTTTTTAAAGATAAAATTGATATTAGAGGTATGATTGTAGACCAATTTTCCATAATTGTATAAAATATGAATTAATTTTGTTTCACTTTGTGTTGGGTTGGAATATTTTGGATTCTGTTGGGTTTGCGTTGAAGTGTATCGGAATCGGGTCGGGTTCGGGTTGACTTAAAACAAAAATTACGGGTTCGGGCTGGATAAAATCGACCCGTGCTGGACTTTACTTCACATATAATTTTTTTCAATGTTACTTATGTGCCGTCACAAATGGCTTTAAATGAAATGTGGCATTAAAAGTATTGAGTATTCTTTTATTTGAATCTTAAAGTTGTTTCCTAAAGTAAGTTCATTTAAAGTTGTTTTATAATTTAAATAATGTAGTTAATTAATAAGTATGTGTAGAGATTTATTAGCTGTGATGTTTTGTTTTTAAAGTATCAAAGTGACTTTTCAATTAAATACAGAAGTGGTATTAGCCAAAAGCATAAAATTTCAGTGGGTGTCAAGTCACAAATGGCGCACAATTATAATGCAATAAAATGTGACATTAAAAGTATTGCGTATTCTTTTATTTGAGTTAAATTTCCTAAAGTGGTTTTATAATTTAAATAATGTAGTTAATTGATAAGTATGAGTAGAGATTTATTAGATGTGACGTTTTGTTTTTAAAGTATCAGAGTGCCTTTTCAATTAAAAAGTGGTATTAGCCAAAAGCATAAAATTTCAGTGGGTGTTAAGTCACAAATGGCGTAAAATTATAATGTAATAAAATGTGGCATTAAAACTATTGCGTATTCCTTTAATGCTACATTAAATTGTTTTTGAAAATGTAATGCAAAAAAGAAAAAAATGTTAAAATGTGGATTGTATCACTTTTGTAGAGGATAAAGCCGTTTAATGTAAGAAAAATTGTAAATTATTTTATTGTTTTTAAACATAACTCAAAAACTACTTAGCTGAATGAGCTGCAATTTTGGATTCGCATATTTAAATTTTAATGTAAATTAAATTTCAAGGTATTTTTTTTATGTTCTTCCAGTCTATCTACAAAAATATCATACAGTACACTTTACTCCTTCTCTCTCGTTTTTTGCATTATAAATTATGAAATATATTAAATTTTAACACCCACTATTTAAACTTTTATATTTTGGCTTCCATCACTGCTGTATTCTTAAACCTGCGTTAGTCGCATGTGTACCTATGGGATACAAGCCGCCATTTTCATATTGTACGTTTTGTACATGAACCTCTATAGAGGTTCATGGTTTTGTAGCAAGTAGATTCGGAACTTGTGGCTCCCTCTACCTTCCTCCCACAGGTGTCAATTTTTCACCCGCGGCAGTTGCTCTCGAACCGGCTAATGCATTCAAAACTTAAAGAAGAAAAATGGCGGTTTGTATCAGAGAGATACACATGCGACTGACGTAGGATTAAAGAAAAAATTCCACTTTGTTATGTCCAAAAAATCGATTTTTTAATGTTTTCTATATCTTGGAAGTGTGCATAAGATGTGCCCGAAATCATTTTGGATTATTCAATCTATTTATGAAATTACGGCCCTTTGAATGGAGTCGTGCGTATGCTGAGAACTCCACAAAATAAAATTTTAAACTCGTTTTTCTTAAAACCAGGTTTTTGACACGCGGTGCAACCCAGTGTTTGAACCGATAGACCGATTATCAAAAGATTAGTTGGATTTGAAAGATAATCATTTTTCGGGGGCCATAGACATATTTAATGCTAAAAGAATTAACTGTTAAATATGTTTCCAAGACTTTAAAATTTGAAAGGAAAAAAAAAAACTCGCGAAATCTGTAAATTGATTTTCAAACAAGCGTCATTTTGTTTTTTATGAGTCAGTTTCGATGAAAATAGATTCAAGAGTTCGCAAAAAATAAGGGTTCATAAAGCAGGGTTTTTGCCCTAAAAATGGTGTAAGAAAAAATTATGATCCACTTACGTAAATAAATGGATTCATTTAAAAATAAATATTAGTACAGTCGTGCAAAAATAGAACACTTTAATCTCCAAATTGTCACAGAAAAAACGGAAATAGAAATTCGAAAGGAAATTATGTCATCTTTCAAGTGCCTTGTCCTTTTTCTCTGTCTCTATTAATGTTTTCTCGAATGAATTTTATGTCATTGCGAAATTAATTTGTTATTTCTACATATATGAATGAAAAAATGTGAGAGTATATTTTTCTTTATAAATTGCGATATTTTCCACCAAACATACAATACTAAATTTAAACTTTTTAGTATCCTTGTCTTTTACTCTAGTAATGTTTTCTCTAATAAGTTTTACGTCAGTACGAAATCAATTTATATCTACCTGTATGAATGAAAAATTGTGAAAATCCTTATATTCCGTTATTTTTCACCATATTAAATGTTTTCTCTAAAAAGTTTTACGTTAGTACGAAATCAATTTATTTCTACCTATAGGAATGAAAAATTGTGAAAATCCTTATATTCCGTTATTTTTCACCATATTAAATGTTTTCTCCAAAAAGTTTTACGTTAGTACGAAATCAATTTATTTCTACCTATAGGAATGAAAAATTGTGAAAATCCTTATATTCCGTTATTTTTCACCATATTAAATGTTTTCTCCAAAAAGTTTTACGTTAGTACGAAATCAATTTATTTCTACCTATAGGAATGAAAAATTGTGAAAATCCTTATATTCGTTATTTTCCACCTTCTTAGTGTTTTCTCTAATAAGTTTTACGTTAGTACGAAATTAATTTGTTATTTCTACCTATAGGAAGGAAAAATTGTGAAAATCCTTATATTCCGTTATTTTCCACCTATTATACAATACTAAATTTAAACTTTTTTGTAGCCTTGTCTTTTTCTCTGTTTCTGTTAGTGTTTTCTGTAATAAATTTTATGTTATTACGAAATTCATTTCTTATACCTATATACGAATGAAAAATTGTAAAAATCTATTTGTTTGTAAATTCCGTTATTTTCTTTTTCACCACCAAACATACAGTACTAAATTTAAACTTTTAGTAGCTTTGTATTTTATTATGTCTCTATTCGTGTTTTCTTTAAGTTTTACGTCATTATGAAATTAATTTGTTATATCTCCCTGTAGAAATGAAAAATTATGAAAATCTATACACTGCAAAAAATAACTGTTGATTTTACAGTATAAAACTGGCGCCCCAGCTGCCAGTATTATACCGTAAAATTAACAGTATTAAATAGTAAAATAAGCAGTAATACGCTGCCGCGCAAGCAGTAATACGCTACCGCGCATGCGCGGCAGCGTATTACTGCTTGCGCGGCAGCGTATTACTGCTTATTTTACTATTTAATACTGTTAATTTTACGGTATAATACTGGCAGCTGGGGCGCCAGTTTTATACTGTAAAATCAACAGTTATTTTTTGCAGTGTATCTTCGTAAATTCCGTTATTATTATTTTTTTCCACCACCAAACATACAATACTAAATTTAAACTTTTTTAGTATCCTTGTCTTTTACTCTGTCTCTCTTTATTCCTTATCAATCTCCCTTGAGAATTTTTACTAAAGAGTTCAACAATTCTACCCCCCCCCCCCCCCCCAACGCACCTTAATCTCATTAAATCCTCTGAAGTATAATTCCATTTAGGTGGTAATAATCGAAAAATAAAACTGCAAAATAACATCAAACTAAAAAAAAATTGCCATTTTTTTTTTTCCTCTTTCATCCCAACTATTACGGATTGACGGAACGGCCAGGAATAGAGGATTTTGTGGTCTTAAGAACTTTCTTGGAAAGTTCTAAAACTCGAGTAGGTTCTCTCATTCGTGTAAACTATTTCTATTTTTTGGAAGTAATTTCACGAATAAATCTCTTGATGATAAGGGGATTTAAGTTCTAAAAAGTTGTTTTCAACCTCTCATGGTGTAACAGTTATGATATTTCATACGATGCAACAAAAATTTTTGATATTCCTCCAGGGGTTATCTGCAAGGTCGAAAATAAACGTGTATTTTTAGGGATTTTTTTCAGGAAAATGAAACAAGATATTGTACTGTCCTCTAAAAAAACCCTTTTTTGAAATTTTCTCTATATAAAGTATAATAAAGAATTAAAAAAAATTAAACATGGCTAAATTTTTACAGCTTGTTCTGACTAAGATTTTATTTAACCCTTTCCGGCACAGTGGTCCCACTCCAGGCACACCTAATTGTAATTCCAAACTTGCATTCGGCACCAGGAATACTTTAATAAAATTTTGCTTCTACAATGAAAGCTTAAAATAAGAAGTTCTTATTTTCTAAAAAAGTCGTTTGAAAATTCCGGTGTCAGTCAGTAATTTCGCATTTTATGGACAGAATTTGTCTGTGCCGGAAAGGGTTAATGTTCAGCATTTCTCATTTTATCACTTTATTACAAAAGGGCAGACAATTAAGCGAGAATATATAAAAAAAAAAAAAAAAAAAAAAAAAAAAAAAACTTTTCTAAAAATTAACCCATGTTACCCAAAAAAACCCACACTTGACGTAATCAGCTGAAAATGATGCACTTTATTACCTATTAATGGTTTAACTTAAAAACAATTAAAAATTTATGTAGATATTCTAAAATTTTATTATAACTGTAAAAATGAAGCTCATGTTTTGCCAGAATTCTGCAATTGTTAGTTTAAATTATTTTAAAACTAAATAAGCGCTCCTTAGGTATTTTTAACTACTTTTATTATTTTAAATGGTGCAGAAAAACGGGACAAACAAAAAAAAAAAATGACTTTAGTGACATATTTGATGTTGTGCTAGGGTGGTTTTTTTTTTAGGATGCATTTTAATGTGGGGGTTTTGTTAGAGGACAGCACAATATTTGAAAAACCCTTTTTGTATTTTGTGTATTATTACACTTTTAAATAAAATAAATTGATTTTTGTGATGACAAAATTAATTAGGGTGTCACCATCAGACACGTTCGCCGGAGAAGGTGTCGTTCTGGTAGCCGTCACGGGGTTCACCGTCACTCTGTCAAATGTTATATGAGATTATAAAAAGCTTGTCTTTACTAATAACACTTAAAACTATAGAGTAATCTTTAAAATGGGAAGATTGAACTTTGTGCAGTTACATTAAAAATAAAAGTGCAACGTAAAAAATGTCACAAATAAAATACATATAAAGTAGCAAACAGCTGTTTCGGAGCTCCATCATCAGTGCCAAAGTTAAAAAGATTAAAAACAGATTTAAAAGTTTAGGCCATGTAAGTGTGCTTGCGTCTCCGCACGCGGCCAAGATGGAGTGGCAGTGAGTGTTTAAAAACAACAGCGGAGTCAGGAGTCCCATGTGACAGGAGGAGACCAATCAGAAGCGCTCCGCCAGTCTGGACGAGTTTAAGTACGGAGGAGAAAAAGGGGGGGAAGAGAATGGTTTAAAGGATTTTTTTTTTTTTTTTTTTTTTTAATATGGGGTAATCGTTCGGTTTTTGGGAAATTTGATTTCGAACAAAATGGTAGTCGTTCAAAGTTAAGGTACCGATTTTCACAAAAATGTTTAAAATTTGATTGTTTATTTAAAAAAAAAAAAAAAATCATCAGATCGCGAAAGGGAACGATTACTCCCTAGATAATCCTAGTATCTCCTCCATTGTTAAATATTTCATATCCTCATGTATTTGAAATATATAGTAAATTTATCATTTGCCTTTTCACCCTTTGACTGTGGAATTTTTAAAACCAAATTGCTTTAAAAAATTGTATATTATGTAATTTTTTTTACAAATGTCTTGCCCGTGGAAATCGCTTAATAAGTGGTCAGAGGATTAAAAATAATCTGGAATGTGTTACCGAAAATCGACATTTTCTAACTTGAAAATAGGCATGTTGTTTCTATTATCTGTTTATAAAGTATTTATTTGCTCAAGTTTTTACAACTTACTTTATTAGAAAAGTCTTGCATCAATCAGTAAATGAAGTTTGATACTATGACGTAATGTACGCCTATCTGATTTTTACTATCTATGTTCGTCTCGTTGATTGATTTGTTGTGTATACCTTTTATTACTTTATCTCTGAATTTTTTTAGAAATAATAGATTTCTTCTTCATTTTTGATAATAAACAAAAAGAAACCACCCCAGAGTATCTCCGCGATAGCGAAACTGTAAAACAATTGAAACAATCAATCTAAGAGCGCTTCCCCGGAGATAAAGAAAACAGCCGAACATGTTCCATTATCTGTAAAACCCGTGCTTCTTCGATACTTAGTTGTTTCTGCCACAATTTAATGATTAATGGAAGGTATGTCCGTTAATAAAAATTGTCCAAAGAATCCAGAAAACCATCCCGAGAAAAACTTTTACAAATAAAAATGAAGAACAGAAGTTAGCGAGTAGAAAGTACACTAAATAAGAAAAGTAATCTTTCAGATTGTTAAATTTATTTTTCCAGCTTTTTTCTGTGGCAACGTGTCCATTAGTAAAGCTTTGTCAGTAGAAAAAGTTCGGCTTGGTCATCTTTCAGTACAAAAATTTACACCATATTGTTTCCCTTAAAACTGAAAATTTTCGTGTAATTCAGACATTTGAATTTTTTGTGCCGCTGCTATTTCGTTAAAAATTAGTCTTATTTTAAAAATAAACCTGGTTCATAATATTCATTTTGCTACAATTTAATGATTAATGGAAGGTATGTTCATCCGTTAACAAAAATTGTTCCAAGAATCCATAAACCATCTCGAGAAAAAACTTTTAAAATCAAAATAAAGAACAGGAGTTGGGGAGGAGAGAACACACTAAATAAGAAAAGTAATCTTTCAGATTGTTAAATTTATTTTTCCTGTTTTTTTTTTTTTTTTTAAAAAAGATTTTTCAGTATTAAAAGTTCGGTTTGATCATCTTTCAGTACAAGTATACACACTATATTGTTTCCCTTAAAACTGAAAATTTTAAAGTTCTAAAATTGAGATTTCTGTGACACCGTTAGGATTAATAATTTGAAATTTGGCATGATAGTTATACTTTTAAGGCGTAAATGTTTCCAAAGAACTGTTTCTAAAAAATTCCAAATTTAAAAGGGGTGAAATGAGCGGAAAATGTTCTAAAAACGTTCCATGTTACGATTCATTTGAAACTGCTAACACTAGAAACTTGAAACTTGACATGATTGTTACTTTAAGACGCAAATACTCCCAACAGAACAATTTCTAAAAAAATCAAAATGTAAAAGGTGCACGAACAGAAAACTATCTAAAATTGCAATTTCTGTGATACTGCTGTGGCTGAAAACTTGAAATTTCGCAAGATGGGTTACTTTTGAGATGTAAATGCTCTCTAAAAACGGTCTCTAAAAAATGGAATTTAAAAAAATGTGAAATGGGAGGAAAACGTTGTAAATTACAATTTATTTGGATTGTTAGGGCTAGAAACTTGAAATATATAATAAAATCCCCCACCACCACAAAAAAAAGGAAAAAAAAGACCTCATGGAATTTATATTCAACACAATGTGTTTTTATGCAGGATTATCGGATTAATCACTTAATATCGGATTAATGTGAACCTCCTAATAATTGTCGAAATGTTGCACTTCGTTGTGCTCACTATTGTGCATATAGGTATGGAACTAGGGTAGAAAATAAGGAGCAGGAGGGGGGGGGGGATTTCAGATTCCCGAGTTTGAGGATAAAATATCTCAATCCTACCTTTATTGTAAGCGATGTTTTTAAAAATAATTTGGTATACGTTACCGAAAATCGAAATTCACCAGCTTGAAAATACGTATGTTGTTTCTATTATCTGTTTATAAAGTATTTATTTGCTCATTGTTTTAGAACTTTTACTTTATTAGGAATAGAAAGTCTTGCGTCAATCAGTAAATGAAGTTTGATATCGTGACGTAATGTACGCCCATGTGATTTTTACTGTCTCTGTTTGTCTCATTGATTGATTTGTTTTGTTACCTTTCATTACTTTATCTCGGTGTTTTAAAATAATAATAGATTTCTTCTTCATTTTTGATAATAAATAAAAAAGAAACCAACCCAGAGTATTTCCGCGATAGCGAAACTGTAAAACAATTGAAACAATCAATCTAAGAGCGCTTCCCCTTCGGAGAAAAAAAAAAAAAAAAAATAAATAAATAAATACAGACGACCATGTTCCATTATCTGTAAAACCCGTGCTTCTTCGATCCTTAGTTGTTTCTGCCACAATTTAATGATTGATGGAAGGTATGTCCGTTAATAAAAATTGTCCAAAGAATCCAGAAAACCATCCCGAGAAAAAACTTTTATAAATCAAAATGAAAAACAGAAGTTAGCGAGGAGAGAGAAAACACTAAATAAGAAAAGCAATCTTTCAGATTGTTAAATTTACTTTTCCAGCTGTTTTCTGTGGCAACGTGTCCATTAATAAAGCTTTGTCAGTAGAAGAAATTCGTGATGGTCATCTTTCAGCTGGAAAAATTTACACCATATTGTTTCCCTTGAAACTGAAAATTTTCGTATTTTTCAGACATTTGAATTTTTTTGCGTCGCTGTTATTTCGTTTAAAATTATGTGTTTTTTAAAAACACTTTCCAACATAGTTGAAAAGTGTTTATTAATTCGGTTTGTCTGTCTGTCTGCTTTCTGTGTGTCTGTGCTCTAACTCGCATAAATATACTCAGATTGCCATGCAATTGATATATATAAATGACGTTAACTACACTGAAAAAAAATTGTTGATTTTACGGTATAATACTGGCATCCCAGCTGCCAGTATTATACCGTAAAATTAACAGTAAAATAAGTAGTAATACACTGCCGCGCATGCGCGGTAGAAAATCATAGCTCAATAATGCTCTCGTGAAACTGTGACCTTGTGTGTTGTGTGTGTGTCAACTTAATTTTCTCTTCTTTGAAAATTTATTCTAAGATAGTTAAATTGGAATTGTTGCCACAAACTATCGTCTGCAGATTTAAAGAAGTTCAAATTTAAAAGGACGTGAGTTAAATTTACTTGATTGAAGGACCAGATAATTAATAAAAGTTTCTTCTCAATTATTTGAATAAAAAAATGTAAGCTTTGCTTACCTTTTATAAAGCGTAGTCCTTATTCATGACGCAGCGAATGGTGCTTGCTATCCGAACATGTAAATTCAATTTTTATTAAATGGAAACTGGAATCTTTGTAGAAACACAAAGTATCGTGACTTGTTGAGAACAATCTTTATGTATCTGAAAAACTATACAATTATCTTGGTTAAATATTTTACACACATACAATACAAAAGGAAAGGTTATTAAATCCATAAAAAGAGTTGTGCTTCGTCTAAATCCCAGAGCATATTGCTTCCAGAACACAGTTCGTTAAAAATGGACGAGCGAAATTGTTTATGTCTGATTGTTACGTAGTTTCAGCTTCAACTGATGAATAAAAGGGGCTCTTGAAAGTTCTTACACGATATTAGTCTGCTGAGCACACTTCACAAAGGTTTATTGCTGAGGTAAACAGTTTATTCTTTCTTTAGAATGTACATTTGTAAGGACAGTGCCGAAACTAGCCTTTTTTGCGCCCGGGGCAAACATGGATTTTGGCGCCCCCCCCCCCCCCCCCCACTGAAGTAAATTTAGAAAAAGAATTTTACCAAGTTTCTAATAGCCGACTTATTCTAAATTTTAAATATGTAATCACAAAATACGTAATACAGAACTACGTAATCAGCTTTGTCAAATATTGATCAATTACTTCTTAGGTGCTAACCAATAGATTATTTACTACTATTGTTACTTAATTGTAAATTATGTATACAATTTCTCGTGTTAAAATTAAGTATTGCGTGCAAATATAAATAAATAAAATATTTTTTTGTGAATCGAGAAGAAAGTAAGAATTCTGTAGTTCCGCAGTGCCTATATACAACCTGGCCCTGGTTTTGAAATCTAGGCGTGTATACATTTCCTACCTAAGCTATTTAATTGAATAATGACTCGGGGAAATTTAAGAATTTATAAATGTGTCTCTTGAGCATGAAAGATTGAATTGTCAGGATTAGGATTTGTTATGGTGTTAAAATAAAATTTGGATGCTTCTAAATTATGATAGAGATGAAAATAGCCTATTTTTAGAAAGACAATTAACCAAAGTTAATAAGTTTAAAAATTCAATAAATTAAAATTATGACATTTTTTATATTTTAAGTTCCGACACCCTTTAACTTAAAACTATTCTCGAAATCATAAATGATTACTTTCTGATACATCGAAGATGTAATTTTCATTCAAAAATGTAACATTCTATTTTAAATACCAAAAAATTTAATAGTGTTTTTCATTTTAGAAAATGTTGTTATAAGACAATAATAAAGACGCAGAACGCGACAAATCGTGAATAATCAATCAACAATCTATTACAATTCAAAATAGATGGCCGTTTCTACCATTAGGCAAAACTACGCAGACATCTAGGGCTGAAAATGACATATTTTAGAGGCAGATAGGCTTCTTTACTAGCCATAGCGTCCCGAAAGAGATTTTTATTCTGAACTCCTAGAAATAATTCTTAAAAAAGAAAAAAAAAAGGCTTTTACTATTTTATCTTGCATATAATAGTTACCCCTTGCCCCTTAGTTTTTAGTATCATTGGCTCCCATTAAGGCCAGATCTGTCTCTAAAAATATAATTGTAGTAAAAAGCATGAGTGGATTTTTCAGTTGTCGCCTACGTAGAAATGGCAAAAAAAAGAAAAAATAATTTGACAGATTAAAGGTAGGGGCGTCTTTACTAGCCATAGCACCCTGGGTGAGATTTTTTTTCTGCACCCCTACAAATGATGTAACCGAAAAAAATAAAATAAATAAAAGGTTTTACTAAATATTTTATTTTGTGTATATTTTCCACAACTTTGTTTTTAGTATCCCGAGAAGTCGCCTGATCTCACCCCTTCTAAGCTCCAAGGCTGGATCTGGATGCAAAAAAAAATATTTCCAGCAAAAGTAATGGGGGCGGAATTTTTCGTTTGTCGCCTAGGGCGGCAAAACACATAGAAATGGTAAAAAGAGGAGAATTTTTTTTTTTTTTTTGGTGGAGGATAAAAGCTTTAAGCCATGGCGCCCTGTATGAGATTGTTTACTGTACCTCTAACAAATGCTATACTCTTTTTAGATAATGATTTTACTAAGTATTTTACTTTATGCGTTCCCTTTTATTTTTATTGTCCTGGGCAGTCGCTCGACCTCACCCATATTAAAACGGGGGAAAAGAAAGCTCCACGCTGCTCAGCGAGAAAGAAAGAAAAAATAGAACACCCTTCTTAGAATTTTTTCACAGGGAATCGCTGGGCAATTATCTTTGTTGGACACTGGATAGTGACACGCATAATTTCCATCTCCACCGCCGATCGACGATTGGGACTTTTACGCTTTCTGATTATTTGTAAAATCAAACATACATTTTTGTATTAAACGACAAACGAAATCTTCATTTTGGCGCCCCCTTCGGGTGGCGCCCGGAGCACATGCCCCCTCTGCCCCCCCCTTAGTTTCGGCCCTGTGTAAGGATTATGTCTCTGTAGAACTGTATTGCTGCCATCTTATGGGGTTTAAAAGAAGTTCCATTCCAGGTGGTGGCGACGCCTGTTGGTAGTTTACAAAACAAATTGTTGCATATATCACAAACCAGGGAACAGATGGAATCAATTTATAAACTGTTTCCAACAAAATTTAAATATCGGATGATTTTTTTCCCGCATATCGTTTGCCCCTGTCTCAAAAATTTCAGTGTTACACTCGTAACCATATTTTCTTTACATATTTATCCAATTTCTCCATATTGATTACCAAAGAAAAAAAAGTCAGTTTTATAAAGTATTTTAACTGCAGTCTCCCCCTACATGTATTTAAAGTGCATGTTGAAATTTAAAATCTAATATCTCGGAGATTGCTGTGTTTTATGTATCGTATTGCTAAAAATTTGTTAACCAGGATAATTTGGAGAATCTACTTTAGAACATATATTTCATTGTTATAAAAATATATAATTTACGTGTTTGGTATAGTTCCTTTGTATTCAATGAAATATTTTCTTTTTCGTTATTTTTTCTTATTATTGGCGCTGCAGTGTTCTTTACCCAATAGCTTAGCTACAAAATGGCTGTTTCATCAACCATGTCTCAAAGTTCTCTGGTTAAGTCTTAATTTCTCTGCCATCTTTTTTTCATTTCTTTTTCAACTATTGAATCTGCTGTGATTGACGTATAATGTAAGAATAAAGAAATAAAATTCGTTGAGAATGAAAAAGTAGAAAAAAGGCGAAGAAGACATATTGAAGATTAACAAGCACTTCGCCACATTTCTTTATATTATTAAATCTTTTCTGAAAACACCGCGTGTCTATTGATTTATAAACTTAGACACCGAAGTCGTTATTATGTGTGTTCTTCTCTCAAAGTACTTCAAATTCTGTTTCGTGTACGACTGAAGTAAATTATCATCTTCATAATAAAATGAAGGAATTTAAGATACTACTGCTGGTTAATAAAATTATATCGGTGATTTTCAAATGAATTGCCTGTTTATTGTGTTGATCTTTTGAATAAATATTTCACGTTAAAAAGTAATCTTTTAGTACTGTTAAAACATATGCCATTAGATTACTTTATCTACATTATAAAAAAAAAAAGTTTGAAATTGTACGTCAAACGTGACAAAAAATGAATTACATCGTCTGTTATTATAATAAGATTAATTTCCGTAATAAAATAAGTACCTTTTTGTTTAGCAACATTGTATCACTTGTTGACACTTACTTTAAATTCCAATTGGAAACTTAAGCCTAGCTTTGAAAATTTCAAAACTTGAAATCTATATTTAAACTTTTTTTCCTTTTAATATCTATTTCTCCGGAAACATCTATCCGAAAAACTGTCGGTAAATTATAGGATTGCTATAATTAAACATTTTAGTATACAAATTCGGTTTTAAAATTCAGTAATACGTATATAATAGAATCCATCTTAAATATGACATAGTCACCATTGTAACCTAGAATAATTACCTATCATGGGATTTCATTGAATTAATTACCTATAATAGGATTTAATAGAATGAAGAATGTGACTATAACTTTGGCATAGAGGCTATAAAATGTCATATATGATTATAACGTCATATAACTTGTCGATTCAAATCGGTCGCTTGACAATTAATCCTTGGAAGCTGCTATAACAAGGAAGTACAGATTTAAAAAAAAAAAAATCAAATTACTTAATAAATATTTTTATTAATATATTTTTTAAATTTTGATTCGATTTTCATAAAATTTTAAATGACTCTACAAAATTCTGCAACTATTCTACATATTAAATTTCAAACCATTCGGTTGGGTAGTTTTTGCGCTGTTATATGAAAACAGATGGACGGACCAGACGACGACTTTAGGTACTACGTATTTATATAATTACGAACGCATCTAAAAAAAGTCCGCGACTAACGCTGCCGTCATATTGATGGTGCCAACACCTGACCCATAAATTTCGATTTTACTGTAATTTTTCTTAAACTTAGATCATAGCACAATTTTAATTTTTACATCGTCAAATAGGAAAAAAAAAGTACTTTCAAATGTGATTTGTTTGAAAACTGTATATTTACTGATTTTTATGGATTTCGTAATAATTTTTAAGCTTGAATGTTTTTAATTTGCGTGCGACCCAAATACAGAAAATTAGCCTATTTGAACTTAAAACAATGTAAATAAAACATCATTAGTTTATTTCATTCTAATCATAGCACAATTTCAATTTTTACACTGTTGAAAACGGTGAAAAAAATTTCTTCAAATGCAATTTGTTTGGAAATTGTATCCCAATTGACTAAATTTTTATGGTTTTTAAATTAATGTTCAAGCATGATTAAATAAAAAAAATCACTGCAGATAATCATCTAAATATTAACCATACCCTTAAGCACCATGACGTACATGCGTACGTCATGAACTCGTCTATTTGTAATACGTACGTCCTCGTCTTAATTCCAGACTGCAATATCCTAAGCATCTATTTTTTTGCGTCGCTAATTGCTATTATGATTTTTTTTTTGTACAGGCTTTATAACAATGATTGTTTTCACACCTAATAGATGGCGTTACATATAGAAAAATTCCTCATTTTCCCCCTCTGCTTTGTTTCTTTCTTCGTTGTTCATTTGTTTTTGTGTTGGTCATTCTGTTCAGTTGTGTTTCGCATTCGTTTTTTTTGCATCTCTGATAGATAAAAATAGTGATATAAACTAAACTACTTTGACAAAATTTAACTAGTCGTTGGGGGCCACCGTAATACTTACCCATCATGGATATGCATAATGTAAAATATTAAAATAAAAATGTGTAAACTACTTATAAAATGCATTGCAATTCAAATAAAATCGTGGCTTGATGACGTCACAAACTTTAAAGGCTCGATTACTGAATTGCTTGAAAGAGGTTTTTCCTTATAACTCCAAAAATAATAATCCTATTAACTAGCGGTTTATTGCATCTGATTAAGCGTCAAATTTCCAATTAAAATATATCTTTGAAGTGAAATTTGGATGAAATACAGGGTCATGAAAAATCGAAGAGTGTGGAAAGTAGGATTACAAATATCTCGGCAACCCATTATCCGATCGACTTCGAAAAAAATAGTTCCGGTTAATCGAGGTTATTGAAATGAAATAGGCTTCTTCCCATTATTACATACTAAGTACATACCAAATTGCAACTCTCTATCTCAATTTTTTCGGGAGATAGAGCGTTTACACACACACAGACGGACGGCAAAAATTTTTCTTCTAAAAATATGTTTTTCGGAATCTCCAGTGTCTGAAACGTGTAAATCCGTCAAAAAAAAAATGTTTCGATTTTCAAAACGTTTACAAGACTTACCCTATTACTACGTATGATGGGTAAGTAATATATCTGGTATTCAGCATACTACCACTAAATTAAATATGGTGTTTAAGGATTAATTTACTCAATGTAGAATAAACTAAATTTGTTCGTAATGACAAATCGCCCACATTCTGTTCTCTAAACGCACGTGTATGGCCTCAGGTGATAGACGCCAGGCCAAAATACACTCAAATATGCGGTAATGATGTAAATGGATTAAGCATGCTACTTAAGTCATTATCATCCCATAACTCATAATTAACTCATAAATGGCAAATACAGCTCTTTATGTATAACTTTTCGCCCATTACATTCGCAGAAATTCGACAGTTCAACCGTCGTCACACCCCCGGTTTTGTATGAAATATGAAATATATGCCCGTCCCGTCATTGTCACTTCAAGGCGGCACGCGTGGAGTTGAGCTGTCACTTGCCGTATCCAGGTTGAATATTTTTCGAGGCCCCGAAATATTTATTTCTTTTAAAAGAAGACGATACGTGACGGAGCTACAGCGCCTAGAATACATAGTGTGGAAACCGGCTACAAAATAGTACTAAAAAATTGTATCCAATAAATGTACAACGTTGCTGAAAATATTAGGATGGGTTCGCAGCGCCATCTGCTAGCTCTTGACATTGTATTAGAATGTTTCGGCTGGTGGTAAGTATTTTAAATACTTAAATTATATCATTTTCTCCTCTGACTTAGTGATTTTTATAGTTTTTTTTTTAAATTATGAAAGCATGACTAAAAAACGTGATACGCATTTTTTTTGTCTCTGGTTGCAACATTATCGTAGGCTTCGTAGGAGCACCGTTGCACATTTATAGGCTACAACTTTTTAGCACTTTTTAAAGCATTACACCATTTGCCGGTTTCCACACTATGTATTCTAGGCGCTGTAACGGAGCTTCGGAATTCTTCGAGCGTTAAAATGGCATAGCATTTTTCTCTTTATACATTTTTCGTATCGTGTTAGTCATCCGGTTCTTTTTTTCACTTTAGTATAGAAGACTGTTCATATTCATCTCCTCTTTTCTTTTATAAACAAAATCCATCTCGCTGCTGTCAAGTCAGTGTGTCGGGGTAATATTTTAATGTTGAGATATTTTTACGTGAAGGGGTTTGAATATTCAATTTATTTTTAAAATGAAAAATTAGTGAAGTATGCGAATTTTTTTATTAAAACTTCAGAAAGTCATAGAAGTTATTAGTTTGACCGGTATTTATTTATTAAGCTGCTAGATTTCTTTGAAAAATGTGCAGTATTTTTCATATATTAATGCTTTTCTGTGGCTTGTCATCAGCTTGATGAATATGCAGACGATAATAAAATTTCATCATTCGCTGAAAGAGAAAATGGCATCAAATTCTTTTTAAAATGTTGAATGAATTAATTATAAATATTTGGTCACATGTAGCTCAACTTCTAATTACCATGGAATTAAAATCTTTACTTTAGCGTATAGAATAGAGAAAAATCTTTCTAGATCTTTTTAAAAATTTAACTTCATTTACCGATTTGTGACAATTCTTTGAATAATTTTCAAACATTTTAACCATATAACAGACTGGCCAGTGTTTTTCTGTTCCCAGAAATCCTATTAAAATGTCTGTAGACAAAAATATTTTAAACAGAATTACGTATGTTTTGAAAAGTATATCGCATGAAAGTATACAGTGTCTCACAAAAGTGATGGGACACTTGTGCTTTATAAAAAGAAACTGCAATAAAATAAATAAACAAACATGTGCAAAAATTTTTTGGGTGTGTTTCATATTTAAAGTTAGTAACAATTATTACATAACATACATTTTGTCAAAATATTAAAATATTAATTTAGTAAAAATACAATTGTTCAGAACGGAGCAAAAAATGGCTCACATAAGTGATGGGACACTTACTTTTCCATCAAATATTTATCCACAAATTTTACTTTTTAAAAGGTTTTAATATTTTGTTGGATTTCCTTTTACTTTTAAAACATGATTTAATCTTTTTGGGATGGATTCGACTATTTTTTTTGTGATTTCTGGAGTGATTTTACCCCATTCTTCTTGAAGCACCGATTTTAGTTGTTGTTTTGAAGAAATGGTGTGTTTGCGAATTCTTGATTCCAATTCTTGCCAAATATTCTCTATGGGATTTAAGTCTGGAGATTGTGGTGGTGTTTTTATTATTTCAGGACAGTTATATAGCAGCCAGAGTCTAACGTTCAGAGCAGTGTGCTTGGGGTCATTGTCCTGGTAGAATTTAAAATCGTTATGAAGGTTCAATTTTCGTGCTGAAGATTTCAAATTTTGCTTTAAAATATCAATATACTTGTACTGATCCATTATACTGTCAATAAAAACAAAATTACCAACTCCAGCGGACGACATACACCCCCATACCATAACTCCTCCTCCACCATGTTTTACTGTTGGTACCAAGTTCTGTTTGCGAAGTTCTTCCCTGGGTTTTCTCCACACCAAGATTCTACCGTCAGAACCAAATATATTAAATTTACTCTCATCAGCAAATATAGCTTTATTCCAGTAATCAGAATTCTTATTTATGTTGGATTTTGCGAAAGCTAGTCTGAGTTTTCTATTCTTTTCACTTACGAAGAATTTTTTCCTGGCTACTCTACCGTGATATCCAGCAGATCGAATTACCCTTCTAATAGTTTCAGGATTAACAATTATTCCATATAATGCTTGTAAATCAGCAGCAACTTTTGAAGCACTAATTCTTGGATTTTTTTTAATATTTCGAACGATAATTCGCTTTATTCCATTGGATAGCTTTGATGGTCAGCCAGGTCTTCTTTTATCCTGAATCATATGATTCTTTTTATATCGTTTAATGATATTGAAAACTGTTGAACGACTCAAGTTAACTGTTTCAGCAGTTTTTCTAATAGATTTTCCACGTTCAATATGCAAATTAATAACTAATTTTCGAATTTCAGGCGAAGTTTCTTTTCGTTTAGCATTCATGACTACACAGAGCTAAAAAACACAAAAATTCCAAAACAAACTGGAGAGAAATACTGCCGACGATTTTATAAATTATTGCCAATTGCTTTTAAGTAAAAATAAAACCCCAAAAAATATTTTTATTGCTTATTTCAGGCGATTTTTGTTGCATATATAATGGTGTCCCATCACTTATGTGAGCTATTTTTTGCTCCGTTCTAAACATTTGTATTTTTATTAAATTAATATTTTAATATTTTGACAAAATGTATGTTATGTAATAATCTTTACTAAATTTAAGTATGAAACACACCCACAAAAAAAATGTGTACATGTTTTTTTAATTTATTTGATTAGTTTCCTTTTGTAAAGCACAAGTGTCCCATCACTTATGTGAGACACTGTATATGAAAGACATTTTTGTATCAAACCGTGATTTAAAAAAATATACAGTGTCTCACATAAGTGATGGGACACTTGTGCTTTACAAAAGGAAACTAATCAAATAAATTAAAAAAACATGTACACATTTTTTTTGTGGGTGTGTTTCATACTTAAATTTAGTAAAGATTATTACATAACATACATTTTGTCAAAATATTAAAATATTAATTTAATAAAAATACAAATGTTTAGAACGGAGCAAAAAATAGCTCACATAAGTGATGGGACACCATTATATATGCAACAAAAATCGCCTGAAATAAGCAATAAAAATATTTTTTGGGGTTTTATTTTTACTTAAAAGCAATTGGCAATAATTTATAAAATCGTCTGCAGTATTTCTCTCCAGTTTGTTTTGGAATTTTTGTGTTTTTTAGCTCTGTGTAGTCATGAATGCTAAACGAAAAGAAACTTCGCCTGAAATTCGAAAATTAGTTATTAATTTGCATATTGAACGTGGAAAATCTATTAGAAAAACTGCTGAAACAGTTAACTTGAGTCGTTCAACAGTTTTCAATATCATTAAACGATATAAAAAGAATCATATGATTCAGGATAAAAGAAGACCTGGCTGACCATCAAAGCTATCCAATGGAATAAAGCGAATTATCGTTCGAAATATTAAAAAAAATCCAAGAATTAGTGCTTCAAAAGTTGCTGCTGATTTACAAGCATTATATGGAATAATTGTTAATCCTGAAACTATTAGAAGGGTAATTCGATCTGCTGGATATCACGGTAGAGTAGCCAGGAAAAAATTCTTCGTAAGTGAAAAGAATAGAAAACTCAGACTAGCTTTCGCAAAATCCAACATAAATAAGAATTCTGATTACTGGAATAAAGCTATATTTGCTGATGAGAGTAAATTTAATATATTTGGTTCTGACGGTAGAATCTTGGTGTGGAGAAAACCCAGGGAAGAACTTCGCAAACAGAACTTGGTACCAACAGTAAAACATGGTGGAGGAGGAGTTATGGTATGGGGGTGTATGTCGTCCGCTGGAGTTGGTAATTTTGTTTTTATTGACAGTATAATGGATCAGTACAAGTATATTGATATTTTAAAGCAAAATTTGAAATCTTCAGCACGAAAATTGAACCTTCATAACGATTTTAAATTCTACCAGGACAATGACCCCAAGCACACTGCTCTGAACGTTAGACTCTGGCTGCTATATAACTGTCCTGAAATAATAAAAACACCACCACAATCTCCAGACTTAAATCCCATAGAGAATATTTGGCAAGAATTGGAATCAAGAATTCGCAAACACACCATTTCTTCAAAACAACAACTAAAATCGGTGCTTCAAGAAGAATGGGGTAAAATCACTCCAGAAATCACAAAAAAAATAGTCGAATCCATCCCAAAAAGATTAAATCATGTTTTAAAAGTAAAAGGAAATCCAACAAAATATTAAAACCTTTTAAAAAGTAAAATTTGTGGATAAATATTTGATGGAAAAGTAAGTGTCCCATCACTTATGTGAGCCATTTTTTGCTCCGTTCTGAACAATTGTATTTTTACTAAATTAATATTTTAATATTTTGACAAAATGTATGTTATGTAATAATTGTTACTAACTTTAAATATGAAACACACCCAAAAAATTTTTGCACATGTTTGTTTATTTATTTTATTGCAGTTTCTTTTTATAAAGCACAAGTGTCCCATCACTTTTGTGAGACACTGTATATCCTGGGATTTACAAGCATTCTTATGACAATGCAGAAGAATCCCCAGACGGTGAAAGGGTTAAGTGGGGTGAACGTCGCTAAGCCAGAATCTGCCATTTATTTTTTATTATTTTATCGTGTGATTCTGATGATGATGAGGATGATGATAAAAACACATATGTTGCGTTTCAAATGAAATAAATTTTCTCGAAATAGATAAAAAAAATAATGCCAAATTGTACGGGTGCGTAATTCTGTGATTAAAGGGATGTTTACCATCTTTCACACACAAAAAAAAAATATGTTTTTCTGGGAATTTTTTCTTGAATTAAGATGAGTAAGAAAGTATTTTTTTTCTCGAACCGTTGCATAAAATTCAACCAAATATTATACAGCTAATTTCGAATGTCTGACAAAATTTCACACCGATCGGATTAATTTAATTTTAATTTAATAGATAAAATTTAGTATCTATAATTTAATATCTTAACCAATTATCAAAATGTACCCTTTCCTTTCCAATGAATGATAAAATTTTAAAATCGTGTTAATTCCCATAGAAAAGCATTATGACATGTAAGAAAAAGTTCTATATTTTTCGAAAGAATCAACCAAATTTAACCAAAAACTATATACAGTGTCTCACAAAAGTGATGGGACACTTGTGCTTTATAAAAAGAAACTGCAATAAAATAAATAAACAAACATGTGCAAAAATTTTTTGGGTGTGTTTCATATTTAAAGTTAGTAACAATTATTACATAACATACATTTTGTCAAAATATTAAAATATTAATTTAGTAAAAATACAATTGTTCAGAACGGAGCAAAAAATGGCTCACATAAGTGATGGGACACTCACTTTTCCATCAAATATTTATCCAAAAATTTTACTTTTTAAAAGGTTTTAATATTTTGTTGGATTTCCTTTTACTTTTAAAACATGATTTAATCTTTTTGGGATGGATTCGACTAATTTTTTTGTGATTTCTGGAGTGATTTTACCCCATTCTTCTTGAAGCACCGATTTTAGTTGTTGTTTTGAAGAAATGGTGTGTTTGCGAATTCTTGATTCCAATTCTTGCCAAATATTCTCTATGGGATTTAAGTCTGGAGATTGTGGTGGTGTTTTTATTATTTCAGGACAGTTATATAGCAGCCAGAGTCTAACGTTCAGAGCAGTGTGCTTGGGGTCATTGTCCTGGTAGAATTTAAAATCGTTATAAAGGTTCAATTTTCGTGCTGAAGATTTCAAATTTTGCTTTAAAATATCAATATACTTGTACTGATCCATTATACTGTCAATAAAAACAAGATTACCAACTCCAGCGGACGACATACACCCCCATACCATAACTCCTCCTCCACCATGTTTTACTGTTGGTACCAAGTTCTGTTTGTGAAGTTCTTCCCTGGGTTTTCTCCACACCAAGATTCTACCGTCAGAACCAAATATATTAAATTTACTCTCATCAGCAAATATAACTTTATTCCAGTAATCAGAATTCTTATTTATGTTGGATTTTGCGAAAGCTAGTCTGAGTTTTCTATTCTTTTCACTTACGAATAATTTTTTCCTGGCTACTCTACCGTGATATCCAGCAGATCGAATTACCCTTCTAATAGTTTCAGGATTAACAATTATTCCATATAATGCTTGTAAATCAGCAGCAACTTTTGAAGCACTAATTCTTGGATTTTTTTTAATATTTCGAACGATAATTCGCTTTATTCCATTGGATAGCTTTGATGGTCAGCCAGGTCTTCTTTTATCCTGAATCATATGATTCTTTTTATATCGTTTAATGATATTGAAAACTGTTGAACGACTCAAGTTAACTGTTTCAGCAGTTTTTCTAATAGATTTTCCACGTTCAATATGCAAATTAATAACTAATTTTCGAATTTCAGGCGAAGTTTCTTTTCGTTTAGCATTCATGACTACACAGAGCTAAAAAACACAAAAATTCCAAAACAAACTGGAGAGAAATACTGCAGACGATTTTATAAATTATTGCCAATTGCTTTTAAGTAAAAATAAAACCCCAAAAAATATTTTTATTGCTTATTTCAGACGATTTTTGTTGCATATATAATGGTGTCCCATCACTTATGTGAGCTATTTTTTGCTCCGTTCTAAACATTTGTATTTTTATTAAATTAATATTTTAATATTTTGACAAAATGTATGTTATGTAATAATCTTTACTAAATTTAAGTATGAAACACACCCACAAAAAAAATGTGTACATGTTTTTTTAATTTATTTGATTAGTTTCCTTTTGTAAAGCACAAGTGTCCCATCACTTATGTGAGACACTGTAGTTAATACACAATACCTACTAATATTGTAGCTGCCTAATTTGAAGCTAATGTGATATTTTTTGCACGAAACAAACACATATGCTGATAGATACCAAAAACGTCTCCGAAAACTAAGCTTCCACTAACCTTTCTGCAATTATTCAAGCAAAATCAAGCATAGCTTATAATGTAATCGAATATTTCCATATAGCTCGTGAAAAAAAACTCTTATCATTACGATGATTATGCATTAAGAGACAAAATACTGTATTTGACTTCAACATATTCCAATATCGCAGTATCCCATATGACCCGTTTTACGAATGACAGGGTATATTTTCCTGTTTCAGAACGCCGGTGGTGAATTCAGGGGGTGGCCCAGGGGGGGGGGGACATTCCCCCCGGAGCTTTAAAATGTCCCTCCCCCCCCCGGAAGATTTGAGATTTTATACTTTCAATGGTCAAAAAGTGGAATTTCCTCCCGGAACTTTATAATGTCCCCCCCCCCCGGAGCCACAGAAATCCTTCCCGGAGAAAATGAATACAACACTGGAACGAACCGTATATTTTTGCATCCGGTCACATGTACAACTGGTAACAAACCAGTGATGAATTCAAGGAGTTTTTTGGGGGGGCGAGGAACATTCACTCCCGTAACATGAAAGCCCCCCCCCCCCCGCAGATGTGGAATTTTATGCTTATATATAGGGTTAAAAGGGCAAATTTCTCCCACGAAACTTTTTAATGCCCCCCCCCCCCTCCCCCCCAAGGAGCTGCGAAAATCCCAACAGGATCTTCGGACCTTCAGAATTCCCAACAGAATATCGCTAAAACCAGACGGTTGACTCTAGGAAAAAAAAGTTTTTTCTGCTTACATATTATTACATATGATGCAGGTTTTATTTTTAGCGTCTTGTAAATCTGAATTTATCTTCATCTTCATAGCTGAGATTATTTCGTTTCCTTTCTTTTAAAAAGTTCAAGTATTATCTAACTTCTGCGCCACTGAAAGCGAAAGATCAGTTAAAGTTACAGTTTTCAAAAATGTGATTCTTCTTCTAAGAATGGAAAGGTATTCCGTTATCGTGATAGTTTCGTGTTACTGATCACGAAGTGCTTCCAATTATTATTCGGAAGGCGATAACGGGTTGGCACTTAATGCCAGAAATAAATCTGCGATATGACCGCCAAACCGTCACCTCCGGGAAATGTCCATCCGGGATTTGGAAGCGGGCCAGCTCTCTTGGAAAAGATGAAACGCATCACGTATCAAATATTTTAAACTGACCCAATCTTTAAATTTTGTTTGGTCACGCTGGATTAACTATGGATTGTCATGTACAGGGTGTTTCACAAAGGACCCCTAACTTTAAAAATCAATAACCCGGAAACGGTGATAGGGAGAAACATGAAACCAGTAGTATGTTTATTAAAAAAATCGTAAGAATCTTATACATAAATCTCAAAATTTAGTTAAAAATAGCGCCGATAGATGGCGCTGTGATAAATAGGCGTATCAAAAGTGATTCAAAAGGTGCACCTTTTACACAAGAGTCTTATCGCAAACGAAGAATGAAATTGTCATTGACTGTCTGCTGTATGTCACCGGTCTGTTTGTTGAAATTTTTTGAAAAGCTCACGAATTGTTTTCCCATCTGGGACTTTTGCGACTTGAAATCGCGTTTGAAAATTTCTCCTTATTGCAGTAGGACTCTGATTTAATCGGTGGTACTCCAATACAATAAACACACGTTCCTCCACGGTATACATCACTTTCGGAAATATTTTCAACGCCAGCGAAGTGATGACGTCACTGTAATGGCTGCTGGAGACAAGAAGTTTCGGTTTCCCGTTGAGCGTTAATGTTAGCAAAAAATAAAGTCGTGTTAACAGTATTAATAAATTTTTTTAAGAAATTTCTGTTACAGTTTTGCTAAATCTGAGGTAAGGCATTCATATGAATTCAACAAACTTCTGATTAAGTGCGTCATTTTTTTTAATTCATCAAAAAAGATGAGCCTTCATGCAGAGCATCAATGGCGGATGTTTTGAATATTTGAAGGTAATTAAAAAATGTTTTTAAGGTTTTAATTTATTTTAGTTGACATTTCTATTACTCAGGCGTACTCTATGTTAAGTTTCAACTGAGTTAAATTGTGTTTCTGCTACGTTTTTTTTCAATTTTTCTTCTTTTGGTGTATTATTTACATAAATTTCTCTGCTGAATCGTAAAGCAAGGATCATATTTTAATATATTTTACTTGATATTCCTGTAGTTTAAATGTATTTTTCAGTCGTTTTCATGTTATTTGTGTTGTTTTTTTCTTAATTATTTTACTTGATTACCGAAAATGTCTATATTCAGTTGTTTACTTTCCCAGTATTTAATAAAAGTTTATAAAGATAGTCAATCTTCCGGCATGTAATTATGCGATGACTGCGCAAAAAAATATAATCCAGTAACTATGAAGAATCATTTGATAAAATTATTAGTATTCTAGCTGTTAGAAAAATTGAAAAAAAAAAGAAAAAAAACAGCAGAAACACATTTTAACTAAGATAAAACTTAAAATAGAGTACGCCTGAGTAATAGAAATATCAACTAAAAGAAATTAAAACCTTAAAAACATTTTTAAATTACATTCAAACATTCAAAACATCAATGCATTGATGCTCTCCATGAAAGTATATCTTTTTTTTGATGAATTAAAAAAAAAATGACGCACTTAATCAGAAGTTTGTTGAATGCATATGAATGCCTTACCTAAGATTTAGCAAAACTGTAACAGAAATTTCTTTAAAAAATTTATTAATACTGTTAACACGACTTTATTTTTTGCTTACATTAACGTTTAATGGGAAACCGAAACTTCTTGTCTCCAGCAGCCATTACAGTGACGTCACACTTCGCTGCTTAGCGTATAGTAAGGCTCCTATAAAGGGAGCTGACGCATATCCATTATGTTGCCCAAAATAACCGCCATATTGTGACCTAGCTCAGCATTAGGAAACCGCCTGAGCAGGTGTTTGCCGTACCTGTTACTGTCACTCGCGGTTCACTAGTACGGTAAGCAAACCGGTTTTAGCTTGGTTTTTGGTCCGCTGGGTCATTAAATGGCGGTATGATTCAGCCTGTATTATAGGAGCTCTAGCGTATAGCGGTCAGATTTCAATGGCGAAATCTTCAACGTCTAGTCTTTCTATGCTTCTGCACTCTCTGTACAAGGATTCTTAACGCTCTCAGCGCCATCTGTCGGTACTATTTTTAACTAAATTTTGAGATTTATGTATAAGATTCTTACGATTTTTTTATTAAACATACCATTGGTTTCATGTTTCTATCTATCACCGTTTTCGGGTTATTGATTTTTAAAGTTAGGGGTCCTTTGTGAAACACCCTGTATTATTTATCAGCTTGTGTGCTTGTCAGAGGCGAAGACAGACGTCCTGTTACTGAAAAATCTTCGAAATTTGGCTTAAATTTGCTATCATTAAGCTTTTTTCAATTCCTCTCTTTTTTTAAGAGACGCTTGTAACACAATGACACTAGCAAGCTAATGTTAAACTCAATGGCAGCGTTCTTTTCAAATTTCTCGTTTGCATTTCTATATTTTATAATGTTTTTTTATTTTTTATTTTATTTTATTAGCTCACAGGCTATCAAAGCCTGAGAGCGAATGTGCCCGCCGGTTCTGTATGTACTTACGTATCCATATATGTATGTACGTAACGCTAGATAGAAATAACCGTTTTGCTTCAAACTTTGTTTATAGGTTCATTGTGATAAAGCGCTTCCCTGATTAGTTTTGGGGGTTCATTGGTTAAATATAAAGGGGGCTAATTCCCCCCCCCCCCCCCTTAATTTAGATAAATGTGTTTTCATGCAGAATTATCCGGTTTTCTTCAAATTTTGTATATAGGTTCTTTGGGATAAGTGCTTTCCTGATTAGTTTTTGGGGTTCATTAGTTAAGTATAAAGGGGGTAATGGGGACTAATCCTCCCCCTTTAATTTAGATAAATGTGTTTTCATGCAGAATTATCCGATTTTTTTCAAATTTTGTATATAGGTTCATTGTAATAAGGCGCTTCCTTGATTAGTTTTGGGGATTCATTGGTACGCTTAATTTATTGTCGATTTATTTATTTTTCGAGGGGCATTATTCTTTGAAATAAGAGTATAATATACAATTAGTGTGAATAGCCTGTGGGCTCAATGCCATCAGTTTAACTGGTCAGTTTTCTTGTTACTTTATTATTTTATTTTATTGCATAGGATAGCTGAGGTTAATATTTAACTGGGTACTTTTTATTCTTTCGATTTTGGATGTTATTATTATTTTTTCAATGAGGCTACTTTTACTTTCGGAACCGGTTCTGAAATTAAAAGTAGACTCATTGGGGGAAAAAAACTGCAACCAACACCGAAAAAGTACAAATTAACAGCGTTTAGAGATAGACCTCAGCTATGCTATGCAAAATAATAATAATAATAAATAATAATAAATAACTAAATAAATAATAAAATGTAAGCGAGAGATTTGAAAAGAACGCTCCCATAGGTTTAATATTAGCCCTCGAGTTTCTTTGCGCGACTAGTGTAAGCAATTAAACAATTTTAAAATGTTATTAATAATTTTATACTGTCTACTTTCGATTGGGCTCGGGCTCGGGCTCTTAAGATTTCGAATCGTCGGGCTCTGGAAAAAAGATGAGTAGGGATGAATGTTCTAGAGATAAGTCCGAACTTATCTGTAGAAGCGATTTCCCCTCAAATGCGAAATGTGACCATGCTTTACTTTTATGATGTTCGGGTGTCCGTATTCATCACTCTAAATTCATCTCTCTACTCTCAAACTGAGATTAAATATGTAAGATACTGTAATTTTCCAACTGGTCGAAAAATGTCCAGACCAGGATTCGAACCGCTCTGCCAACTGAGCTATCCTGGACGAATCTGGAGGACTTAATTCACCCAGCTAACCTTATTGATCATAGCACCTGGTCTGATATTTGAATCAGCTCAACAGAATAAATCGCAATTCTGTTGAGCTGATTCAAAATAAGTATTTTTATTACCCATCATTACCTCCTATTATAAATTTAATGAAAGCAAATAAAAATTCTTTTTCTGTGGAAATGTGTTTTAAGAGATATTTAGCAATTGAAAATAATCCTAAGCCTGATGACTTTTTATACAATGTGATTTTCACAAATATTTCATCTTTCCCTCATAACTATTTCCTCATAATTTTAATATATCAATCAATGATCTGAATCCACTTACGTACTATACAATAAAATAAGACTAATCTAATGCAATAAAATACATATTACAAAACTCATAAGATTTTTAATTAGAGTAAGTAAAGTTAATCTATTCGGGATTAATTAAAGGGGGGGGGGGGTAAACGTCATTTTTCAGAGAATGATACAAATATGCACCTTTTAAAGTTTGTGCTTAGAATTTTTTTTTAAATTTATTCAAAGAAAAAACTTCTACTTTTGATGCATAACTATGCCCTTCTAAATTAGTACACGTCATTTCTGAAATGACATTATTTTTTCCTATTGTATATAGCAGCTAGAACCGAATAAACCTTCTCCAAACTTGTTGTTCTTATTTTTATTTTTTATTGGAAATTGCTCTAGTTATATAAATTTCCTTGTGAGAAGGAATTTCTTTCTTGTTTTTCTCAACAGTATTTTTTTTTTTTTTTTTTTTTTTTTTTTTTAATGAAATGCCACACTTTTTAAGATTTTAGATTTTGAGATATATAAAAGAATGTTGTTGTATGTTCTAAAATATATTTTTCTTGTCATTTTTAGTATAAAAAATGTCAAATAATATAAGAAACGTAAAAAATCTTACTTTTAGTATAAAAAATATAACCCATGTCTATGTTCATATCTTTCATTTAAAAAAAGTATCTGTATATAAATAAAGATTTTTCCAGTTAATAACCTTATATCTAATATTTAATAATTTTAAATTTATGATATTATTTTGTAGATTTGGAATCCTATATTGAAATAGCATTATTTATTTGTGAAATAGCATTTCTTCCATAGTATTTCTTCTTATTTTTTTCTACAAAAGCAAACTATTTAAAAGAAATTAAATATCGTCTGCATGACTACATTTTTGAATAATAAATAGAATATTTTAATGAAATGAAAATATAATTTCTTTCTCTATTTTTTTTCCTACAAAAGCAACTCATTTGAAGGAAATGAAATATCGTCTGCATCGGTCTTACATGAATGATTAATTAATTAGAATATTTTAATGAAACCATTCTTGAGAATAGAGCCACAGATATTATCATGTAAGGATAAAATAAATTTTAACACTTCAAATAACTTTCTTTCCGTTGCGTATTTCTTAAAAATATTTTCGAAAGTGCTACTTAATTTTTTTTGCTTAGCTTAAGTTTTTTTACCCATATAAAATTCTAAAATCTTTTTCCTCAAGTTTATAGAATCGCCCTCTGAAGTGTCATTTACTGTAAATATATCATATTAATGTTGGTTCTTGGAACTTTTTTTAAACTTAGAGGAGAAAGTTATACTAGAGGAATAACCATTCGCCTTTAAATTTACTACATGTCGTTTCTGAAATGACATCCCTCCCTCCCTCCTCTGTGCATTTATTGCATTGCAGCCGATTAAATATTCTCCATACTTGCATTTCTTACATTTATTCTTTATTGGAATGATAGAAAAGTTCTCTTGTTCTATAGTTTTTTACCGAAAGGGAATTTTTTTTCTTGTTTATTTCAACTGTAGGTTTTTTTAATGAAATGTCGCTTTTTCATATTTTAGATTTTGATAAAATAAGAGTATGTTAAGGAATGTTGTTTTCTGAAAAGTATTTGTCTTGTCATTTTGATTATAAAAATGTCATAATAAACCTAATACTCGTTTGATATCATTTCTGAGATTTAATAATATATATTTTTTTTTAATTAATTTTTGATTAAAAAATAACATAGTACATAGATAAAGTATCTCTTTCCAATTAACAGTTTTATGTCCAATTATAATAATTATCAAAACCACACGTTTTAAGCACCAAAGTAAATCGCATGATGCAACTGTGCTATTTACTTTGGTGTTTAAGACGTGGTTACAGGGCCGTGCGAAGAGGGGGGGCCTTCGCCCCGGGCTCGGAAATTGAGGGGGCGCTAAATTTATACTACCAACCACGGTTTAATTTATTTATTTATTCATTTTTTGGTCATCGATCATTTTCTAGGGAATTTCTTTTTCTCTTTTCATCATTCTTTTTTTTCTGTCTCAAAATATTCATGATATCTCCAACAAATAAGTGCAATTTTTTTCTCTTACGCTATTTAGTTTTTTGTAATTTCTGAATTAAAATTAAACCTTTTTAAAGTTCCAACATAAACGTGAAATGTTTATTCAATAGAATTTATTTTTGTTTCTGTACTTTATCAGTTTTGTGTTACCTGTAACAAAAAGAAGGGGGGGGGGAGGGGTGCCAAATTGAAACTTTGCCCCGGGCGCAGTTTTCTCTTCGCACGGTCCTGCGTGGTTATGATAATTATAACATTCTGCTCCAATTCTGAACTTTCTTCTTATGTCTGATATTTAATAATTCTTAGTTTTGTTTACTGCTTTTTTCATTTAAGATGAATGTTGGATTCATCTATTTGATTATTTATGAAATAATATTTCTTTCATTCTTTCTTTTTTCTACAAAAGCAAATTATTTCAAAGAAATAAAATATCGTCTGCATCAGCGTATATGAATGAATAACAAATAGAATATTTTAATGAAGCTGTTCTTGGGAATAAAAAATTCTGTGAAATAGCAGATATTATTATGTGACGTTAGAATAATTCTAACATTTCAAAAAACTTTCTTTCTGTTTTATGCGTATTTCTGAAATATATTTTCGAAACTGCTAGGTGCTTTTTCGTTTGCCTTCAAAATCTGTATTCTTAAAAAAAATTCAAAATCCTTTTCTTAAAGTTTATAGAGTCGCCCTTTGAAGTGTCATTTACTGTAAACATGCCTCTTTGTTGTTAGTATTTACTATTTAGCACTTTTTTTAAATTTAGAGGAAAAATTCTACTTACGAAATATAACCATTCGCCGCTAAAGTTTACCACATGTCGTTTCTGAAATGACATTTTTTCCTCCTTTGTGTTACAGCCGAATAAATGTGCTCCATATTTGCGTTTCTTAGATTTATTTTTTATTGGAACTATAGGAAAGTGCTGTAGTTGTGTGTAGTGTTTTGTCAAAAAGGGATTTTTTGTTCGTTTGTTTTTAATTTGAACGGTAATTATTTAAACAGATGTCACATTTTTAAGATTTTTGATTTAGATACGTAAATAAATACAATTGTACTTTCTGATTTTTTTTTCTTGTGATTTTTATCATAAAACTGTCAGAAAAAACAGTCATATTCTTTTTGCCTTTCAGTCTTTTTAATAAAAAATAAGTAACTGTGTTTAGGTTAAAGTACTATGCTGCTATATCAGAGTAAACATTTCATTATTCAAATTCTGATTTCACAACTGTATAAAACTGTAATAAATTTCGATCATTAAAAAAACCCATCTTTTCTTCCATTTCATAACTAAATTGCAACTATTAATTGCATTAATACGACTGATCTTTTTTTTTCTTCTTCTTCACTACAAAGTTACTATATTAAAAATCAAAATCCTGATTTTTGTTAAACATGCCTAGAGAAACCTGTAATAAATTTTGATAGTTAAAAATCATCTTTTATTGCATAAGTAAATTGCAATTATTAATTGCATTAATATGACTGATTTTTTTTTTTCAAATTCTCTTGTTAAATTACAGGTTTATTTTCACTGTTAAAATACAAAATTTTATTTGTATTTATATAATTAATACATGTTGTACACGGCATTATATATTTCTTATTTTCTAACTACATTTTGTAAGAAATATTTATTTTGTTTGCAATGTCTTCAGAATTCATAACATGCATAACAAAGTACAATTTCAAAAGAGAACTTTTTTGTTTATATTAATTGCCGATAGATGGCGCCAAAATAATATTTAAAAACGAAGCGTAATCGATGTATGGAATCTCTAACGCCATGTCCATTCCTCCAATGATCGTTATGAGGAAAATGCAGTGGTAGATTGGTTGAAGGAAGTGTTTGGAGAAATTGCTTTGCGAATAATTACCTATGTAATATTTTTAACGCTCACAACGAATACCATTTATTTTTTGAACCAGGCTACATTGCCAAGCTATATTTTAAATGTTTACGATGAATGAATCGCTAGTTTGTTTACTTTCGTGGGGCGAGATATTGAGTTGAATGAATCACTAGTTTACTTTCACGGTGCGAGATATTGAGCTGCCAACCAAACTTCAACTGGAGTTATCTCAGAATATATACATAATTGAATGTAAGCCATCTCTCAAACATTAATTTATTTTGAACGATCTTTCAACTTTTTTGCAGTTTTTATTCAAAAAAATAATTTTGATTAAAAATGGCCGCCTGGAATATGAAAAAGCAAACTGGCCAGTAACTGTTGATGAGAGTCAAATGCTTTGCGTTTTTATTATATAGATGCGATTTTTCTGTTTAAAAACAAATGTCTTTTTCTTTTTTACCCTGTTATTTTCTTAAAATTTTTAAATACCATTGAATAGATATAGGCAACACCCCCCCCCCCACCCCACCCGCTTGATTTTGTTTACTTTTTCGTTTATGCTAGATAACAAAAAAATATTGCATCTTTTATCATCCATTAACTAAATTGCTCTACCTTCTCTCACGTGACGTAATTTAGCTTGTGGCTACATTTCAAAATTTGTTCGCTCTGTAAGCTTAATGGATAATACAACAATCCATAGATAAGAAATCCATTTTCCATCAAGTGATAATTTGTCTGTTTTTTACCATCTCCTCCTTTTTAATTAACGTTTCTAACATAAAAGCTTCTTTTCTTTGTTAAGTAAATAATTTAATAGACAGCTTAAAAGTTCTTTCTCCCTCTCTTTAAAAACTTATTTAGGGAGATAATGAAAATTCCTCACATTCTCTTGTGCGTGCTTTTAATAAGTGTGTACCAGTACGCCAAAGAAAAAAAATATATGTACACAAATGAAGTTTGCTGCAAAGTTGATTTCTATGTTTTTTTCTACTTTTTTCTCTCATTTTTGTTGTCTTGAAAGGCATGTCTACATATTTATTTTTGTTTGAACTTTTGAAAACCATACATTTTATTTAACTCAATTTGGCATTTGTATGCAAAAGTGGAATTTCGTAATCTACTTTTTCGAATTAAAAATAAATATGTATATAAATGAAGTTTGCAGGAAAGTTGCTTCCTATGTTTTTCTGCATTTCTCTTTCATTTTTGTTGTTTTGATGGCTTGTCTACATATTTTTGTTCGAACGTTTCAACATTTGTGTTGAAAAGTTTGTAAAAGTTTATAAAAGAGTGCAGAAATAGGGGTTTGCCTTTTGACTCCTATTGTTACACTTTTTTATTTAATTCAACTTGGCATTTGTATGTAAAGATGGAATTTCGTAGTTTAATTTTTACACGCGCCCTGTTAGGCTAGAATTATATATAAAAAATATATACACTGGTGTCCAGAAATTAAAGGGCAGTGACCAATTTTAGGCGTTTCGTCGAATATATACTGAAACTCGTGAGGAAATGCCCAAAATGCCCTTGAACTTTGAGGATGTAAAGAACACATTTGACTTCATGTTTTTCAGTGAGGATTTTGTCACGAGGACAATTAGTGGGGGGGGGGGGGCAGTAATAATTTTAATAATAAAATAACATTTCCTATCATCCAAGTAACAGAAAATGCTAAAAATGGTCTGTCACTGTAGCAAATGACTATGTAGGTCCTGTTCAACATTTGTGTGCATTTGTGTAAGCATACCACGTATATTCCTGAAGATGTTAACGTTTGAGTGAAAATTTCAAAAGGCTTTAAATAGCATGCAGAGTTGTCAGCCGAATTTAACACCGCTTTCCAAAAAATTGTAGAAATAGTATACTGTAATTAAAATATTAATATATCGAATATTTGATGAGATATGGGTATTTGTATGAAATAAATTTTAACTGCGCATGCGCGAATTACAGCAAAATTTGTTTGTCATGATTTGATAATGAATACTATAGGGCAACTCATATAAAAAGATCATTGAAATATCGTGAAAACTCAAAAAGTTACAGCAATAATTGATAAATTTTTAAAGAAATCTCATATAATCCTAAAGTTTCGTTACAGCATTTTGAATGTGTTGGAATGTGTTTCATATTTTTATGCTGGATTCGCGATTTCCTTTCTTGTTTAAAATTACAAATATACTTTTACCGCACTGAAAATAGGAGATTACACATACTTCATATTCTCAGGACTAATCGGCGGAACTCTACCCCATGTTACTTGTCCAGCGATGCAGTTATAGTTGTAAAATTGGTTTTACAGGCTATCCACAGTGTTTGAAGAGATAGTAACGGCTGATGAAAAGTGATTTTTCATATGTTGAGCGAAAAATATTATGAAATAGGAATATTATGAGCGATTTATATAGAGAAATGAATCGCCGTTTAGTCATCCTAAAAACCTGATCTTCAACTGAAGAATGTTATTTATGCCCTTTGTTTGATGAAGTCGGAAAGAAATGTTTCATTATGAGTTCTTAACAAATAATCAATTGGTACTACTGGTACGTTTTAGAAAATGTTGACCGTAAGAAAACGAATCGATTATAAACCGTGATTTTACGGTAACAAAATAATAACTTAGTTAATTAGAAAAATACACTTTATTAATGCAATGTTAGATTATCATGCGTTTTTGACTTCTCGACAAAAATATTGACCGCCTCATAAAGCAACGTATTGACCAAGGAAGGCATAGTAAATAACATGGTAAAAGGCATTGTTTGATTCATTTACGTGAAGCTTTGATAGAAGGTAGAATATGTATTATTGTAAAGGGAGAAGTCTAAGTAATAAAAAGCACTGTTTGATTCATTTACGAGTAAAATTGATAGAGGGTTAGAATAAATATTACCATAAAAGGGAGAGATATAAGGAATATTAGGTAATATATTAGCCTATTAGGTAATATATAAGAAATATTGGTAATGTATTAGCGTAAAAGGAGAGGTCTAAGTAATAAAAAACATTGTTACATTCATTTACGAGAAAATTTGGTAGAGGGTTAGAATAAATATCAGCGTAAAAGGGAGAGGTCTAAGCAATATTGGGTAAAATGTGTTATCTGGTTCATTTAGAAACAAGAAGACAGGGGTAGCCACTGCAGAATAATGAGTAAAAGTCATCGTTTGATTCATTTAGTAGGAAATTTTGACAGTGGGAGGTCTAAGGAATATTGGTAAAATCTAAAAGAAGTTGTTTGATTCATTTAGAAAAAAAAATTTAACGGGGAGGTCTAAAGAATAAAAAGTAAAATACATTATTTGATTCATTAAAAAAAAAGCGAGGAGGGGGGGGGGAGGTTTAAGTAATAATAGGTAAAATACATTGTTTGATTCATTTAGGAAAAATAATAACGGGGAGACTTCTAGGTTATAATAGGTAAAATATATTATTTGATTTATTTAGGAAAAAATTTAACGGCGAGGTCTAAAGAATAATAAATAAAATACATTGTTTGATTCATTTAGAAAAAAATATTGACAAGGGAAGATTTAAGGGGTAGTGGAAAAAGGGCACTATATAATTCATGCAATAGTTAGCTACTTTAAAAGGATTAAGTAATTTTTATTTCAACAAAGACAATGACACTAAATGACAGCTGCAGCTGTATATTCTTCTATGTTATTCAAATATTCTAAGACCATTATTTTAAAAACAAAATAAAAGTAGGGAAATAATAAAACAATTAGAAAATAGAACGAAAATGACGCGTAAGACAACATAATAACAATTTATATCTAAAATAAATCGGACAAAAAAAAGAAGCACCAGAACATTCATTATATAGGTAAAACTTCTAGGATTGATTTTATGTATTTTATATTAAAAAAATAAAGTAACTTGTACAATTGCAATGAAACCATATCAAAATAAAAATCTTAAGACTCCCTCGATGACTAGATTTGCTTTATGAAAATTATTCTTGGTGAACAATAATATTTGGAAGAATTTGGTTTGGATTTTTGCTGCCGATTCGGTGTATTCATTAGACATTGCGTCTTCCAATTGTTACTTGTTTAGTTGCAGTAGATGCTCGATATAATGACCGTACATTATAGTAATCCTCCCATTATAATGACCGATCGAAATGGTCTCAAAATGTTTACATATTTACGCTACGTTATTTTTACCTCCAGCACAACGATGGATTACATTAAACATTTCAATGCAATGACCCATTCCGGCTTTTCTATCTATACTTGTTTGATACTGATTTGGTTTAGAGTCCTCAATCGGGTCGGGTACCCGAGTTTACCGGCACCCGAGCCAATTTGTGGTTCGGGCCGGGCCGAGTTGATGCTATTTTTATTCGTTTCGGGTCGGGTTGAGTTGATTTTAAATGTCTCAGGTTTGGGTCAGTTTCGGATTGGGTTTTCACTCTTTCGGTTCAGGTTCGGGTTGACCCGATTTTTCAGAAGAAAGTCCTTAATATTTTCAAATGGAAAAATCTATATATTTGAATATTATAATGAGTGTATATTTATTCATTTTTATACAAAAAGATAAAATTGATATTAGAGATGTACTTTGTAGACTACTTTTCCATAATTGTATTAAATTATGGAGTTATTTTCTTTTAGTTTGGGTTCGGGTCGGTTTAGGGTTGACGTGTGTCTGGTTTAAGTCTGGTTTCGAATTGACGATTTCTTTTTTAGCCTGTTTCAAGCCGAGATTCGGGTTGACGACTTTTTTTTTATAGTCTGTTTCAAACCGAGTTTCGAGTTGACGATTTCTTTTTTTGTCTGTTTCAAATCGAGTTTCGAGTTGACGATTTTTTTTTTCGGGTTTAAGCAGAAATTTCGGGTTCGGGTCGGGTACAACCCGATTCGTGTATGACTCAAATTCGGCTTAAGAAAATATTGAATGTTAAAAGGTCTTTAAAACAGGAATAATTTTTTCTTTCATTCATAAATTAGCAGTTCTTTCTCCAAAAAGTATCGCAAGCTCGTAAAAAATGTTATTGAAGTCTGTTCCACATTTTCAAAAATTATTACTTGTATTCTTCAAATATATTTTAAATTGAAACGAGAACAAATGAATCAAATTACCAAATATTTCATATGCACTTTATTCTTCCAAAGATATTCCTAATGCTGAACAAATGATGGTTTTTATATCACCATGATTGAGCAGTAAAAAACCATACTTCCAGAGAAAAAGAAACAAGCGATTTACAGAAAATGCAATTTTCCCATATGCAGGGATCTCGAAACATAATTTACAACTCAAATGTCGGGAAACCCAGCCGGTTATAAGAAAAACAAATCTAATTCAGCTTTCCAAGTGAGCGAAATCAAAAATGATGAGTTTTCCTTAGAAATAGTTTGGAAAGGAAAAAAAGGGAAAAGAAACTTATGCCAGAATAAGACGTTTCTCACGCAGAAACTAGATAGGGCAGTGCTTTGGAAAATGATATTAGGAGATTTGAAGAAATAAAAATAAAAACCAGAAATAAATTTAAGCGCGTTAAAAGTAAATGTGTTTTATATTTGCCGGTATTTTTATAAACGGCAGTAAAACTTTGACGGCGTATATTTCTTGTTACGAATTGAAAAAGAAGGTACATCCTAGAAATTATATTTAATCTGCTGGTTTATGTGATTAAAGCTTGAAATATTCCCAGTAGAGCTCATGTTTGCCGGAGTAAACATTAAAAGTTTAAATGAGAGAAATTTATTTTGGAATAGTTTTAATTAGTGAAATTTTTCAACTAACAATATTTTTGATACGTGTATTAGTTATTTTTGTTTTTCTTTCCCTAAAATTACGTTCCCAAAAAGATTATACATCAATTTTAGAGTTAATACTAAGTGTAATCAGGGTTCGTTGATATATATCAATGGATACATATCATGATATCTATCCGATATTTATTTTCAAAATATCAAGATTTTTTTATATTTTCGATATTTTCATATTATTTGATATTTATTTTCAAAATATTAAGATGTTTGTTATTTTCAATATTTGATGTTTATTTTAAAAATATTACTGTGCAAGATATTTTTGATATGTTAAGTCAAAACAAGTGTAAATGAAATTTTCAACTGATATTAATTGTCATTCTGTAGATAAAAAACATTTGTCTCTGGCAGTGGCAGTAATAAAAATAAAAACCAGAAATAAATTTAAGCGCGTTAAAAGTAAATGTGTTTTATATTTGCCGGTATTTTTATAAACGGCAGTAAAACTTTGACGGCGTATATTTCTTGTTACGAATTGAAAAAGAAGGTATATCCTAGAAATTAAAAATTATTATTAGATTATGTGTGTGACTTTTCCAGCTAAAGAAAAAAACAAACATCTTATCCAAGCTTTGTTTAAAGTTTTTATTTTTAAATGTAGATTATATGTGGGACTAATAATTATGTGGGACAAAACTAATTCAGGACAGATATAGAAAGATAAACTGTCTAATTTTGATAATCAGTTCTATACAGCTTCATTAGAAAAGAATCAATTTCTTGTTTTGGTGTTGTTGAGCTTAAATTGTACAATATGTTAGGGAATAAAAAATATAAGCTTACATTTATGTTTAATTTTTTCAATATATATATTTTTTTGTATTTATTTTTTTGTTTTATACATTTCTGATTTCTTGATAGTTGATATTGAATCTTATAGGTTTTTTTTTAAGTGTATAAAGCAAATTGTTTCTGTTTTGTTGATTAGTTGATCTTCAATTTTGTTCAGAGTGAAAAATAAAAGAAGAAAAAGGGAGGGAAAAAAGCATTTTTAGTATATTGTTTAAGTTTTCATGTTAAGTGCAATATATTTTAGTTTCTAATTTATATTATGCTTGGTAATATTTATTATGGAGCAGTAAGTTGGCTATTTTGAAAATATCGGATATATATCAAAATATCGGATATTTTTGATATTTTAAAAAATATCATGATATTTACGAACCCTGAGTGTAATAGTTAACAGACGCACACAATTGTTAACAGTTGATATGTGTATTAGTTATTTTTGTTTTTTTTTCCCTAAAATTACGTTCCCAAAAAGATTATACATCAATTTTAGAGTTAATACTAAGTGTAATTATTTTAAAATATGGGAGAACTTTATTTTGAAATAGTTTTAATTAGTGAAATTTCTCGACTAATGACATTTTTAACACTTTGAAACATGGTTGAAAAGTGTTTATGAATTCAGTTTGTCTGTCTGTCTGTGCTCTAACTCGCGTAAATGTATTTGGATTGTCATGCAATTGATATATGTTATAAAGGTTTACTATGGCATGTTCGGTATTGAAAATGAAGTGTGTAGCAGTTTAAAAAAATTTACAGGGGCACTCAAAAGAATTCCGTTACATTACGGTCTATGGGGGAAAAATCATTTGCGGTTTATTTAAATGATGTTACATTATTACAAATATAATGAAATTGATATATATCACTGATGTGCACTACAAGAGGCTTATTATACAATATGGTATGCATAGCACTTATAGTTTTTTTACAGGGACACTCAAAGGAATTTCGTTATACTACGGTCTATGGAGAAAAATCGTTTGCGGTTTATTTTAATAATGTTTCACTATTTCAAACATATTGAAATTGATATATATCACTAAGGTACATTACAAGAGGCTTACTACAGAATATTGTGTGTATAGTATTCATCGTTCATTTACAGGGACACAAAAAAGAATTCGGTACTGTCTGTTAACAATAATTTCCTGGCGTGCGTTTTCAGTTGCTGAACGCATTTCTAAATTTAACTCATTTTTTGTCTGTTATTTGGTATGTATCAATTCGATAGATCTTATACAGGGCAGCACAGAAGTTCTGTGTATGCGAAACTTGTGTGAGATAGAAGAAAGTTTTGGGGTTGGCAGATTTTTCAGAAAGTGCTGTCAAAAATTGGCGTTTTGGACAGAATTTCTTTACGCGACGGCGCAGCGATTAAGGTTAGTTGGTCTAGCCGTGCTTCTTACTGTTGTAAATATTCTCGGATTGCTTTGTAATTGATATATGTTATTGAGGTTTTCCATAGCATTTTCGCTACTAAAAAGGAAATGCGTAGCATTTATACTTCGTTCACAGTGACGCACAAAAGAATTCCGTTACATTATGGTCTATGGGAGAAAGTCGTTTGTGATGCATTTCAATAATGTTATGATACTTCAAACATAATGAAATTGATATGCATCACTGAGGTAGACTAACTACAACATGCTTTCTACAGATTATGGAGTGCGCAACATTTACCAAGGAGTACGCAAAATAATTCAGTTACAGAACTGACTACCAGTGATAATTGTTGGAAGTGCGTTTTCAACCGTGCTATGTATTTTTAAATTTAACTTTTTAAATTTTTAAAATTTTTATTAAAAAAAATTTTAATTTTAAAATTGTTTTTTTTTTTAGTCTTATGTGGTGTGTATAACTTGTATAGATTATATACAGGACTACACAAAAGAATCCACACGCTTTACCGGCCATGGACAGAAATTGCTGAGAATGGATTTTTTTTCATCGCGTTATGTGTTTTTTAAATTGTTTATTTAGACATCTTAATTCCTCGTATGAAGAAATGAATTTTATTAAGGTTGTTCTCAAAAGAGTATTTTCCCCCGCTCAGCAACGCGAAACTTTCGGACTCACTTTTTAAAAAGAAAGCATGATTCTTGAAAGCATGATTGTTGAAGTGATTTGTAATCGAGTGGTTTTCTTCATCTTTCGATAAAAGAAAAAAAAATCTTGAGTTATCGAATAAAAATGACAGTTTATTTCCTTTTCTGCTCTGTTGTGTCCAAAAATTCATTCCAGAATTCTAACTTTAACAGCAATATCTGAAAAACGATAAAGAAACAGTTCGTTTATGTAGTTTCTGAATACGTGCACCTGTCAATTTGATATGTTTGCGAACAAAAATGAATTAAAATAATATGTGACAGAAAGCAACCAGTTTGGTTTTAAGAAACAGCCTTTATATTATTCTGTTAGTGGGAAACTGTTTTATAGTCTTTGTCTGATGCATAATTTTTCTATCTTGTTTTCTTTTAATCGAAGACAAGAGAAAATACTTTTTATTCTTACCAGTTATATTGTCACGTAGTAAATTTTTCTATCGTATAACCCGGGAATAATATAGAAATTCTTAAATCCTCAAAATAGTCTTTTCTCTTTATTTCGATTCTCTATTTGCCCCGTCCCGTAAGTCCGGAAAAGCGATCTGGAAAAGGAAGCAAGATTCTAACCCGAAGGGAGTGTGCCATCCACGTTCGGTTTATGGACAGTGACCCCAAATCCAGGAAATCCTCTTTCTTTCGCTTCCGAACGAAAAATTTTTAATGGATTCGACCTTGCAAGATTGCCTTTTTTTTTTTTTTTTTTTTTTTCCCGGATGGTAGAGTGAAACCGACTTATTTCAGAATTGAGTATTCAAGTCACAGAAATAGGTATGTGGAAAACAGTGAAATATATATTTTATTATTTCTTTTGTTGTTTTTTTATTTTATTTTCTCAGAGATGAATTTTTGCTACAATATGCTTTCTATAAATTATGGAGTATGTAGCAGTTATCATTCATTTACAGGGACACCCAAAATAATTCGGTTATAGAACTGATTACGAGCGATAATTGATGGAAATATGTTTCCAGCTGTCATATGTATTTTTAAACTTAATTATTCAATTTTTCTCTTTTACATGGTGCGTATAAATTGTACCATATCGTATACTATACATGACTGCACGAAAGAATTCACACACATTACCAGCTATGGGAAGAAATAGCGGAAAATGGACGTTTCACTCCGTTATGTGTTTTTTAAATATCTCATTTCATTGCATGCAAAAATGAAATTTCTTCACAATATTCTGATTGTGATTGAATGCATGGTTTTTCGTTCTTGTTTGTTTTAAGTTGTCCCGTAGAAAATCTGACTTAAGACTGTTCTCGCATCCAAACTGTGTAATTTCTGATACAATTTTTAATTCATTTTTGTTCGCAAACGTATCAAATTAGCATGTGCATTTATTCACAAACTATGTAATGGAACTGATTTTCCCGTTTTTCGTAAAGGCAGAAGATGTTTCAGAAAATGATTTGAACCGAATTTCTTATCGCAACAGTGCAGGAAAGGAAAAAAAAATACTGACGTGTTGAGACAATAATCGCTTATAACTCAAGATGTAACTCATTTATCGAGAAATAAAAACCGTTCAATTCTAAGTCACTACAATAATCATGCCTGCAAGTATCATGCTTTTATTTTTTTTAATGAGTCAGAAAGTTTTGCGTTGTTGAGCGGGAAAAATAATTTTCTTGAGAACCGTCATAATCTATGCCTGATGCATAATTGTTTACGTTCTTGTTTTCTTTTAATGGAAGACGAGAGGAAAGGCTTTTTATTCTTGCCAGTTACATTGTCGCATTATTATTATTACTTTTTTTCTATCATACAACCCGGGAATAATATAGAAATTCTTAAATCCTCACAATAGTCTTTTCTCTTTATTTCGATTCTCTATTTGCCCCGTGCCGTAAGTCCGGAAAAGCGATCTGGAAAAGGAAGCAAGATTCTAACCCGAAGGGAGTGTGCCATCCACGTCGGCTTATGGACAGTGACTCCGAATCCAGGAAATCCTCTTTCTTTCTCTTCCGAACGAAAATTTTTAATGGATTCGACCTTGCAAGATTGACATTTTTTTTCTTTTTTTTTTCCCCGGATGGGAGAGTGAAACCGACTTATTTCAGAATTGAGTATTCGAGTCACAGAAATAGGTCTGTGGAAACAATGAAATAATTGTGGAAACAATGATTTCATTATTTCTTTTGTTATGTTCCTGTTATATTTATTTTCTCAGAAATGATTTTTTGCTGTGTTTTTAAATTTTTACTGTATTTTGCTAAGAATGCATTTTTTAGAAATATATTACTGCGACATTTTATGATAAAATGCTGAAATTTTATACATGACCTTATGAGTGTATGGATGGGTCATATTTTACTCATTGGGGAAATTTTTTGTACTGGTGCCGTATAAAAATTTTAATTTCGTATTTCTACAAATTTAATCCCTTTGAAAATTTTAATCGATATCATAAAATTCTGTACCTTTTTTTACGTAACTTTGTAATTTATAATAGATGTCTGTGATCAATATTTAAGGAATAAAAGCTGAGGTCAATGTTTTTGGAACACCCTGTATAGTTCTCTTGCTTAGAGTGGCCACTTAACTGGCGAGAATTTTTTGTGCGCAACTGGCGTCACGATGTCATTTCGTTCCCAGCTAGTATTTTAACTTATAGAAAAAAAATTAATGAATTTTTATAAAAACAATAATATTTTTACATGATTGTATTTATTTGTCAGTTGAATAAATCAATAAGTATAGAATGGATCATAAAGTCTTTCCCTGACTGATTACAAAAAATTATTACGAAATAACCACTTAATGTAATACTGTAATTTTATTATGGAAAAGTCATGTTCTTAAGGTTTAACATCTGGATAGATGATTCCCCTAGACAAGACATACGGCTTGGTCAATCCAAGGCCTCTTTGAAAAGCAAACGGAACATAGTTTACACAAAAATCCTTCACCTGACACACTGTAATAAATCCAATTATTGAGTTTTTCGTAATTATTGCATAGTCAGGGGATATCCACTCAAGGTCAAGTCCACAGGTGCTGTGTCTAGTGTGACAGCCCAAATGTTGGGCAATACGTGGCGAGAAATGGAATACCGCCTTGATATTCTTCGAGCTACCAAGGGTGCTCGCATCGAAATTTACTGACGTAAGTATTTGTATTAAAAACTTCATAAATGTCTGTACAAAATATTGAAACAAGCCTATGCCTAATTATATTAGTTTTTCTGCAATAAATTATTGTAATCAGGGAAAGACAGTGCAACAACTGCGCCATCTAGCGGGGTAGGTAAGAACTGCGCCATCTGGCGGCCTGCGGTGATAGTCTGAGCTGAACCTCGACGTGTGCGATCGGATAATTCCTTCGAAAAGTTTCAGCTCGGATCTATTATATCTTATAAATTGTGTGATGTGTCGTGATAATTTATATTTGTGTCTGTGCGTGTCGTGTTGTCTTCAATAAAAAAAAAAATTAAAGAGCACCTGTGATTCTTCAATCCAACTATTGACGAATACAGTACAACAGTATATTAAATAAATATCTAAATATTTATTTTGCACGCTTACAATTATTTTCCGTGGAACAAGTCGTAATGGGTAAATGGCCAAAAACTTGATCATGTGAAAAGCGCACATTTCAAGGGTAGCATCAGATGAATTAAGGGAACAAAGGGGGAATCGGTGTCTGAAAAATGAATCCCCTTCGCTTGCGTTTCAGTACTTGGATATGCGGGAGCATTGATTTTCGTAGATTTTTCTCTCTAAACAGTGATACGCCTATTGTTGGAGGGGAGTTCTCGTATCGCATATCTTTATTGTATTAGCTTAGTGAATCATATCATATTGGTATTATTTCATATGTTTGGTATCGTTCCTCCCGATCTGCGAAATTCTACGCCCTGGAGGGTTTGCGGAGAAAAGATACAAACTCAGTGGTCCTTTGTGACAAATAGATTGTATCGTTCATATGACGTCATGCATGAAGACTTGACTTTTATTGGGGCTTTATGTGCCTTTCTAATTAATGGACGATTAGTGATGTAGTCAAGAGGTATGATGATAAAGTTTGTTAAATGATGTTTTTGATAATATTTTTAATATTTTACTTGACTTTGGACAAGTGAGTCATGCATGTATTTATTGATTTTATGGGGTTTTGAAGTTATGTTCAGCGTAGGTGCGGGTCCTTCAGTTATTTTTACACGAAAGACGAGAGATTTTTTTTTTTTTTTTTTTTTTTTTTTTTTTTTTTTTAATATACAGGGTATTCCAAAAAGATTGAAACGCGCTTTATTTATTTTTTACCTGTAGGAGATATGTCAGGTAATGTAAATTGCAAAAGTATTCAATATAAGGTAGGAATTGAGATTATGTTGATGAAATAGTCCTGTTGTTATTATTATTTTTTTAATACATTTTTGTAATTTTTAAACTGTTTGGATCCTATAAGTTATATTAAAAAAATCTCCATGCTCTGACACAAGTAAAAAAAAAAATCTCTGACGACTCGGCCTACAGCCACAGATAGATTTCGAAGACGCAGATCGTGGGGCTATTGGGAATTGCAGAAGAAATGACCTTTTTGCCATGATGCGGTAGTTAGGACCGCCCCACTTCGATATATACCTGTGCCTGTAGGCGGTGCCAGCAGGAATTTTTTGTTTTTATTTTATTTATTTATTTATTTATTTGCTGTAAGAGTTGGCCCTATAAAAAACTTGTCAATATAAAAGTTATAGATAATATTAAGAAGATTTATAATAAATTTAAGCGGATTTAATATCTTGTGAATTGACACAGTTATGTTTTTTTTCTTTGAAACCCCTATTCCCCCCCCCCCCCCGCCCTTGGGGGCACATTTAAAGAAATCAAAAATCTGTCATACATAAATTTTTGGCCCTATTCCTGTAAGTAATAATAACTTTCAACGGATTCGATACGTATCATAATTAAGAAGTTATGGGTTTTTTTCTGTTTTAACAAAAATACCCCCCATCCCCTCCCCCTTGGTTCGATTTTGGCCATTAACGAACTTGACCGAGATTTTGTACCCGTTCATTTTATGTGTCAGTTTGGAAGAGATTTGTACAGAATTATTGAAGTTATCGTGTCAAAAAATAAATAAAGTGATGTAGATAGATGGATAGATAAAGTTTTGAACTGGGGGTGGTTTTGGATTTCTAGGTGTCATGATCGGTGTAGATCTGCAAAAATTTTCCAGAAATTCCAACATAGGGGAGAATGTAATAGGTAGTATTTCTTACGAAATCTACCTAAAAATCTCAATGTAAACACAAGTAAAAATAGTAAAAATTCCATTCTTCTACGGACCAAAACTCACTGACTTATGATACTGCGAGATTTAATAAAGTTTAAAATATTATAACCCTGTGAAATTTAATTGTAGAAGAATGGAATTTTCACTGGTGTCAGGGCATCGTGAATTCATTTATTATCCAGGGACCGTATAAAAATTTACACACAAAAAAATAAAACCCAATTTGGGTCGAAAGATTCTTAGGTATGTGCCCAAATTGGGTCATGCCTGTTTTGGTTACCACTGTGTATCCACTTTGGGCACTGTTAAATACCCATTTTCAAATAAACAAATAAATACCCATTTAAAAAAAAAAAAAAAAAAAAAAAAAAAAATTAAATGGGTATTTAACAGTGCGCAAAATGGATACATAGTGGTAACCAAAACAGGCATGACCCAATTTGGGCACATGCCTAAGAATTTTTCGACCCAAATTGGGTTTTATTTTTTTTGTGTGTAAAAAGTGTAATTATTTTTGACAAATCTTATTGTCGGGTTTCGGATGAACAAAAAGGTTTTTTTTTTCGGGTTTGAGTGGAGTTCCAGGTGGACTTTAAAGCAAAATTTTCGGGTTCTCCAATTGAAAATTATATATAATATATTTGATATTCATGAAAGTGTTGTTTCTTACTTATAAAAGAATTATTTAGATTTATAATTATTTTATAAACTTTAAATAAACTTTTTCTCTGGCAATTTTTTAACGTATTTCTATACCCTTAAGAGTTGGGGACGAAATGCAATTGTTCCTGTTTTAATAAGTTTCTATCATATGTATGACGTCATGCTTTAAAGCATGATTTTTATGGGCTTCCTATTTGGGGAGGTTAATGGTGTGTTCTTGGAAGGATATGATTTACATTTATTACAATTTATGCTTTTATTACGTAATATATGTTTTTTTTTTTTTTTTTGTTTATGTTCATTCAATCTTGAACGCAGGAGTGATAGTGTCGTACATATTCTGTATATAATGCAAATGCTCTGCCCTTATTGTACTTAAATATTTAGGAAGGGGGTGGGGGCAGAAAGTTTTGAAGTGATGAAAATTGGCTGATGTAAGATCGTTGATTAGGAATCTTGTAATTGGTTTAGACAATTACTTTGTTTTGTATTTATTTTTTTAAGTTTTATAAAAATAATATATATATGTTTGTTAATTTGAAAAAAAATAATACAATAACAAAAGTTGTAATAGTGTGCGACAAAGTTAATCTTGCAAAACTAGTTTTCCCACGATTTTGAAGTCCAGGTTTCCTACTTTTGAGTCGTCATTTCTTCGATTTACTGCTTATTACGTTGTCTTTCTCGGGGGGGGGGGGGGTATGGGGTTCAAGTTATAACAAAAAATATGATAACTTTTATGGATTTAGTTTTTTCATTTTTAAGTATGATCGAGAGACGACGTAATAAGCAGAATATAGAAGAAATGACGACTCAAAAATAGCAAACCTACACTTCAGTAGCATGGCAAAACTAGTTTTGCAAGATTACTCTTGCTATACATTATTGAAACTTTTTCTATTGTTTTTTTAAAATGTAGCAAATAATTTTTAATTTCTATAAAATTTAAATAAATAAATGCAAAATAAAAAGTAATAATACAAATTAATTACCATCGTTCTAATTCACTATCAAACCTAATCCACGATCAATCATTTTTTTGTTATTTCAAACTTTTCTGCTCCCCTTAAAGAATTTACATTTGCAAATAAATATAAAAATAAATATAAATTTCAAGAAAACAAATTGAACAAAAAAAATTATAAATTAAATGCGTAGTTGCAATTTGAAATTTTTAATAATAATAATAAAAAAAAATAATATAGATCAGTTTTTTAAGGTGGCCTATAATTAATTTAGACTAATACTTATTTTTGTATTTATTTATTTATTTATGTTTTATAGAAATAAATAAAAATACCTAATATATGTTAAAAAGTTTAAAAAAAGAAGAAGAATGATAATAGAATAATAGTAATAGAAGAAGAATAGCAATAGACGAAGAATAATAGACGAATAAAAATAGAGAACAATAAAAAAATAATAATAGAGAAACAAAGCAATAAAAGCAGTATAAAGGAGAAAGGGCGATTCAAAATTATGGAACCAGAAATCTGGGCTTCAGAATCGTGGGAAGACTAGTTTCGCAAGATTCATTTTGTCGTACAATATTAAATCTTTTTTACAATTTAACAAATATTTTTTATTTCTATAAAACATATACAAAGAGAAGTAATAGATCAAATTAAATATAAATCCAAGTTCAAACGTCAGTCATTTTTCTTCAGTTCAAACCTTCCTGGACCTTGTAAAGAATTTACATTTGAAAAAAAATAAAAAAATAAATATATATATATATATATATATATATATATATATATATATACAAACGAATATACATTAAAAAAAAAATGAATAAAAAATATTTATAAATTATATTTAAAAAAGAGAGAGAGTAGCATTTTGTGCCCCGGACCATCTTAGTTAATTATTATTTTTTAATAACTTTATTAGACCATTAAATGAAAGATCGTGTGTGAATTTATGCATAATTATGCAGCTGTTTTATATGATTCAGTGGTTATGAAGTTTTATGTTACCGTGAAAAAGCGTGAATCAGATGCTTTTATTTCTAATTTATGTTTCTAATCCTTCATAACGCCATAATTAAATGATTTGTCTTAAATTAACTATTAAAATTTCATTATACTAATTTAAACTATTATTTTCATGGAAGTATTTTATTAGGCTGTTATTTACTATTAAAAAAAAGCAAAATGTTTTCAAGCATTTCATTGAAGACATGAAATTTTCAGAAATCTGCCTTGAAAGATACACTTGAAAATACACTTTATTGTTATCTATGAATGTAACATTTTTATTATCAACTCAGTTCAATGCTTTTTCTCTTACAACTGTAGAATCTCTTTTATTTGCAATTTTAAACTTTATACATTAGTTTAATATTATGTACTATTATTTGTTTTTCTAAATGATATTTTCTTTCCCTTTTTTAGGTGAGTGTTTTCAGGCTTGGTTGATATGAATATCGCCGCTCTGCAGAGCCTATTTCATACGGTATGGATTTAATTTGCATGCGTTAAAGTGTTTTACTTTCATTTGCGATTAATTCTGATATCAGTAATTTAAAAAAAAAAAGGAATTTTAAAGCAATTAATTGTTAAACTCCACCTGTAAAAATCTACAGGGTACCTCCAGGAAAAAATTGGGTCTTCTTTGGGGGGTCTTATCAAAAAATTCCTCAAGAGAACACGATATATAATTGACAAACAAAAGAACCTCACCACAATGGAAAGTTGTGGCATGAGGGCTTAAAAAAGTTGATATTAACAAATGGTTAGTTTGGATTAGAGTAGAGACCTGCGTACTATAGGTGCAGATTCACGGTCGCCAGTCGCCACATGGAGACTAAATTTTTTGCTGTGGCCACTAAGTTTCAGTGTTTAGGTCGCCATGTGATTTAAAAGTGATCAATTTCTGGTATTCCCAGTCATCATCGTGAAATTTTGAATTTTTTTTTAAAGATTAAGAGCAAAACACATAACAAACTTTATTAGTATTATCTTTTAATAACATTTCAGAATTATCTGTTTAACACAGCAAACTGGTAAACATATTCGAATGGCAATGTTATTCGTAACAGTTTGAGTCTGATAATTTTACATAGTCTGATTTTTTCTTCTTTTTTTTAAATAATATTTTTTTTAATAGAAGAACAGATGTTTGAAGTGTTGATTTTTATATTACAGTGCAAAATAATCTCACAAATTCCGATTTTATTTTATATGTACTTTTGTATGGCAAAATCAAAATAAGAAATATTGTTTTTCTAATATTCCCGGCTATTATGTTTGCTTAACTTACACAATTTCTTTTAAAAACCGTATCTTGCCCAACTTTATCCTCTGACTGTGCATGATTTAAGATTTATATTACACTTAATATTCAAATTCTGTTTACATGTGTGTATATTAAATAAATTACTTTACACTTTGAATTCCTGAGTTTTTTGTTTAGCTTTTTACCCCATATAAACACTTTTTATGTGTTTGTTTCACAATTCTGGCCACTGGATTTTTTGGGTTTAGGAGACACTGGCTCCTTGCAAATTTTGGTAATCTGCACCTATACTGCGTACCCGACCTGAACCCGAAGTGGTAGAAAATTAATCCATATTTTAATACAATTATGAAAAAGTAATTTAAAATTATAGCTCTATTAATAATTTTATCTTTTTGTGTAAATATAAATTACAAATGAATGAATTATATTCATTAATATTCAAATATATATACAGAGTAATCCCGAATCATGTTACAAACTTTAGGGGTTTGTACAGGACACTGTAACAAACAATTTTTGTTTAGGAAAGCAGGGCCGGAAATCCATTTATAGAGTCAAAAATACAGGGCGTCTCACTCATTGACTAGAAATATAAATGGACAGCGGACTAGCAACCCTTTCTTGAAGAAAACATGTCCTTTCCTCCAGCAGGTGTGGAGGAAGAATATTCTGCCAAACAGGTTTTTTTTCGAGCCATACTGTCACGGAAATTACACGAGAAGAAACAGAGATTTTTCACTTGCGTTTGAGTTTGTCAAGTTTGAGAAAGGGATTACCGCCAGAAAGCGGCACCCTTTCGCCTATTTTTGGCGATGAAAGGGGAAAGATATATTCTTCAAGTCTGTCGGAAGAAAAGAAAGGAGTCCGCTGTCCATTTATATTTCTAGTCAATGGTCTCACTCCAATCCGAAGTGGCATTTTCGTTCAGAACTTTTCGCCATATGGCGACTGGCATTCGCTATTAATCCCATATGTTGATTCTAATCCAGCCATATTCAACTTGCGGCCCGGCGACTTTTTATGTACGGCCCGAGACACATAATCATTAATCACTATTTATAAAATTAATTGAGATGTGTATAAAAAGTTTTTAATATTTTCACTGCTCTTTTATATATTTTGATAGGAAGACAATTTCTTGTTTTTTATAATTACTAATTTAAAATTTCACAAAATTTACAAAATTTTATCTTAAATGCCGTTTCCTTAGTCAAAGTTCTTTTTACATATAGTTTTACTTGTGATACAGTAGTGTATACATTTCTTAATCCTGAACACTAAACAAACATTATTCCAAATTAATTTGATTTGCACTACTATATATTTCTACATTAAAAAAAAAAGTTTTTGCATTGAGAAAAAAAATTGATTACTAAAAATAATCTTTTGAGAATTTGGAATTGTTGCATTGTTATATTGTTACATTTTATACTTATCATATAGCTAATAAGGCTTATTAGGGTTAAATATTTATCGCAGAAAAAATTGGCAGCAAAAAGTTTTATACCACTATTTCAAAACAACAATGTTCGCGGCCTTTGCTATAGAAATCTATATTTTTTTTTACATTATTATACAAGTGTGTTGCGGCCCGCGAGAAAAAAAGGTTGAGTACGGCAGTTCTAATTGATGATTTTACAAAACTAGCATCATGTATATCCCATTTCTATCATCATATGCATGTACAGTTGGTCAAGGGGAAAAAAAAAAAAAAAAAACTGTCTGTTTTAACGCCAAATAGATGCAGAGAAAAATAAAAATACCCTTTCGATTAGAAATTATGAATTTTTTTTTAAAAAGATGTTAAAAAATTAAAAACAAAACAGGGTTGCAAAAATAGCAAATAAAACCTTTGTGCAAAAGAATATTAAAGGGAAGAATACCAACATTAAAAATGCACAAGTAATGCACAAAAAAGCAGCAAACAGCTGTTTCGAATCCACAAGCGAGATTCTTCTTCAGTGCGACGAAGAGCAAAGCTTTTTTGTGTATTTGTGCATTTTTAACGTTGGTATTCTTCCTTTTAATAAACAGGGTTAGCAAAAAACAAGTTTACAAAAATATATCTGTTTTTGGATAGTTTTTTATTAATTCATAATTTGATAAATGATTAAAAGTGACTGCGATTTTGTTGTGATTGTATATTAATAACATTCTTGAGTTAAACGATAAAAATAAATATCACTTCTGCACTGGGAATTTAAAAGCTTACAATATTTTGTGGGTTTTTCTTTGATTTCTATACTATTCCTATCTATCTTTCTTTCAATATGTGGAACTCCTTCCTACATTCTTAGTTTTACGTCGTTTAAAACTGATGGAAATATCATGTTTAGGTGTCAGAAGACGAAGAAGGAAAAAAAAAATGCCTTGCATGACTGGGATTTTTATCAAAAGTACTGTTATCTAGGTTGACAGCAGAAAAAATAATCGATTGGCACAGTGCGTTTCATCGTCATCGGAGTCTGATAGAAAAGTTTTTTAAAAGCTTACGGAAGTGTAACAGAGGTGGTAAAAAAGATCCCCCCACCCCACCTCCCCCCTTCACTTCGTCTGCGTTCTCTTTATCGCTCCGTTTAAACTGAAAAAACTTATTGACCTAGTCTGAAATTTTTCGTGTGTGGTTTAGCGGAAGTGCGGAAAAGTTTTTGGTTTTTATGATTTAAAAAAAAAAAACTTTTTTTAAGATTTACTTTGTATGCAAGGAGTATCGTGAGTTGGAAGAAAAATGAAAGAATATCTTTTTTTAGCGAGATTTGTAGTCTCACTGAAGTCTTATTTTTACACCTTTTTAACTCACCTTGGATTTTCTATGTAAAGATGAATTTTTGTAATAGATTTTTTTTAAATCACTTTTTGATATTGTGGAATTATATATATATATATATAAAAAATATGTTCACATGTGTGTTTCTGATTACAATACAACGTTTTAATATTTTTAGAACTTAATTATTAATTAATGTATTAGTTTTGAAGCATTTTTCCGTTCGCCGGCTACAAGTGATAAATCTCCAAATAACATTTATGGTTACAACTGTTTACGAGTTACATGCGCCAGACCACTCTCGTCAAAACAGGCCAACTGGCTGTGAAAGCACAACAACGAAATATTTTAAACACTAAAAAGTAGAAAATATAAAATGAGTAGATGTAGGTCAGTCACAGAGATGTAAATGGCTGTGGTGTTTCACTACCAGTATTATAGTAAAGGAAATTTGGACTTATTCAATCCAATATATTGACAATTAAATACAGTGAAGAATTTTAAAAATAAATACCGGTGTCCAAGAACGGTAAACTTTTGCAGCTATGGGACTGACACTACATTCACGCATGTAATTAGCCATATATATTTAAAATACTCTGTTTTCGATGGCAATACAATATTTTAATATTTTAAAAATTTAATTATAAATTATTACATTAATTTTGAGGCATTTTTTCGTTAGCCGGCTGACAGGTGATTAATCGTCATATATTGTTTATGGTTGCAATTGCATACGAGTTACAACGATGGATTTAATGTTGCGCCGAAGTAGGCCTCTATTGGCTATGGTACTGCATTTGAAACATTGAAAAGTGGAAAATATAAATAAAAAATAAAGGGTGTATTTAAAAAATATGCCTTAATTAATAGCTGCATATTAATTAAATTATAATTATACGTTTCAGAAATTAATTCAGAAACTTGTTAAATTTTTGCTAAGTATTTTATTTTGTGAATTTTCCACCTCTTAGGTGCCTGACTACGTACGGAGCAATTTTTTCCAAAAAAGCTATTTAATTATTTTTTGAAGATATTTTTATTAAGATTATGACTAGAAACTGTGAAAAAAAGTAAAAAATCTCATTCATTGTTGAAATTTTGGTAAATGCGGGATTTTGTTGTAAAATTGAGTGAAATTTGGAATAATGCGCAAAACGCTCTACAGAAAATTCTATTCTATGTATCTTAATTTCCTTTTTACACGTCATACTTATGACATTGGTGAAGGCAATGAGCTAAAATCTAAGGGATATTTTAAATGTTCCAAAAGTTATAATCTATCGCACCTTTTTACGTGCTAATTTTCATAACATTCATCGATGTCATTTCACGAAAACATCCATAAAACAAAAAATATTTATTCTTAAATTAAAGCTTTAGTTCATTGCCTTCATAATAGTGTAAACAACATGCACTTTAAATTTCATAGAGATATTCTAATAACTTTTTGAGAAATCATGTTTTGCGTATGGAATTTTTACCCAAAACTACATATTCCAAAAAATGCATTTAAAATTTAGATTTATGTTTTGCTACAAGAATTTACACAGTGCACAGCATCTAAACTTCCCGGTTTTTATGAGCCATACTCTTTTTTTCAAGTACTGAGCCTTTGTTTACTTCTAGAAGGCCATAGTTTTGCTTCCCCCCTCCCAGTTAATACTTTTAAATAGTACTTCCGATCCTTTAAACAGTACTTCCGGTTTGAGTGACAGCTATTGAGTAGTTTAAAAACCGCTACAACTTCGGTTCTATTTATCGTACAATAAAAATAAATACAGTTTTGGAAAGGTGAAAAGTTGGGCTTTAATGAAATGTAATAAAATCGTTTTGACAATTTTGGTCGAAAACCACTTTTTAAACGTAGTCAGATACCTTAAGTGTTTAGTGTCCCGTACAGTCGCCCGACCTCACTAATCTTTTTATCTATTTGTCAATTTTAATGCACTTGGACTTGGCTCAGTTTTACTTTTGAATTTTCCAGCTGCAAAACATTTTTACCTAAATTTCATATATATTTGTATCAAATAACAAACCAAATCTTTATTTGGCGCCTCCTCTGCCTTCTGGCGCCCGGAACACAGGTCCTCTCTGCCACCCCTTAGTTTCGGCCCTGGTGAAAGTGTTCTATGATTCCCGCATGATTTTTCTTTCTTTCTTGTTTGTTTCTTTCTTCCAACGTTTCTTAAAGACACTCTCATGAAAATTCTTGTTTCCTGTATTTACCCATCTCTTAAACAGTTATTAGTTTGACTCCCAAAACTACAAAAGGGGTGCTTATTACATTTTTATTGCATGTACCTATTTGTAGTTTAAGTTTTTTCCATATCCTTTTCCTGACTGCGGGGTAAATGGGGGAAAAAAAAAAACTAAACTACATACGCCAAATCATTCTTCCCTGGAAAACAAATGATGCCTCTTCAAATCTTTTTTGTTCTGGAGAAATGGGGATGAGAAAAGTGATTTCTTTTTTTCTAGATTTTGTATTCGCTCTTTCTCTTTTTCCTTCTCTTTTTCTTTTCTTTTCTTTAAAGCAGGTCTTCTTTCCACTAGATCCCAGGTGATCGTGTGATCTTGTAGGAGGGTATGCTTACCGCTATTGGCGGGGGAAACTTTTTTTTTTGTATTGCATGTCTTTCCCCATTTGAATTTTCACGGATGGTTCAGCTTCACGTTGTTTAAAATAGTCTTTCCCAAATAACGAAACGATTGTACTTATTTTTTTCAATCTGAAGAATTATTAAAATTCTTCCGGGGGATAGGGAGGATCAGTTGCATTCTCGAAAAAAAAAAAAAAAAGTAGTCTATTTTCTGGGGTAAGTCGTGGCTTTTTCTTCCCCCATAATGAAGAATATATGAACCTTTCGAGAAGTCGAACTATTTCTATTACACGATTTTCTGTTATTTGAATGTTTTGTGTTTTCCTATCTCTTATTTTCTATAGACTTTTTCGGAAGTCAGAATTCAAAATTAAACGGATCTCGGCGTCAGTGTTGAATTTAGACATTTTTTTCCTTGAGGCAGAGCCATAACCACTCGGCAGAGCCAGGGGTCTTTAAAATGTTTTTTTCTGGCTAATTCACAGTTTTTCTTTTCCCTTCTATTTTAAGGATAGATAAATATAGACAGAAGTAGAAGGAAAACCCCCATTGTCAAAAAAAATGTTGATTATAAAGTTTTAAAATTCTTAAATGTAATAAATGATGTTATTCATATTGAAAGATTTTGAAGTCTAGAGGGGGCTCAAGAAGTTGCTAGGAGGGGCTCAGCTCACCCTGCTCCCCCCTGCCTGGTGGGAGTTTTGCAGCTTCGGGGAGGACACTGCAAAGTTCGCCGGGGGAAAGAGGGGGATTTCAATGCTCCCGGGGGGGGGGGGAATTGTCAACGCATGAATTCAATACTGCCCGAAGTTTAACACTTTCTACCTCTAATAAGTAAAAAGCTAATAAGTATAAAAATGTCTTCAATGTATTCAAAATTATTTGTGATTATTTTAATCTAAAAATTGCAAATAAAATGTCCATAAATCGATATTTTTTAATAGGTGTCATTTGACACCGGTAGAAATCGTAAATGAAATTTCAGGAAAAATCGAAGTGTAACGCTAAGGAATAGGTAAAAATGAAAAGCAAGAGACAAAAGGGACTGTGATTTCTTCTTGCAATGGCCACCTGTTTGCCCAAGATTTATGGTATTGCCAACTAATCAAAAAATGGCATGATTCCCTAGTTGTTTAATTCGGTCTTGTTAACTCTCGTATGTAAAAGATGAGAGATAACAACATGAATTGCAGTCATAAAATTAGTCGTGAATTTTAATATAAATATTGAATGCTTATAAAAGAGTGTTTCTTTTTTTTCTTTTAAAACTATTTTTACTTGCATACATTATTATATAGTCAATACTGATTATATTGTGTCATCCGGAAAGTGCTGCGGTTTTTCGAAGCGAGCGCAATTTCATCTAGTTATTTTGTTACTGTTGGTAAAAAGTGACCTTCAATGGCCCACATATGTACATTCGGTCTTTTCTGCTTGCGTTGCACCATTCTTGTTTGGGTTGTGGCATAATTTTTGTTTCAGTGCAGTGCTAAGAATGGGGAATCAAAAAAATTCATTTTCGTCAATTATGCTCTTTTATTTCAAGATAGGTAAAAATACCAGTCGGACTGCTCGTAAAATTTGTACTGTACATGGACAAAGTGTTGTTTCAGATGACACAGCTCGAAGGTGGTTGAAGAAGTTTAAACGCGGAAATTTCAGCCTCGAAGATGATGCCGCTTTGGTCGACCATCATCTATGTAAAGGAGGACCCCTTAAAAGAAGCTATCGCTGAAAATCTACGTTCAGTTCAGGAGCTACCTCACAGACTAAATATCTTAAATGAATAGATGATAATGGTCGTCCAGAGGTGGGTATCATCTTCGAGGCTGAAATTTCCTCGCTTAAACTTCTCAAACCACCCTCGAAATGTGTCATCTAAAATATCACTTTTAACCATATACAGCACAAATTTTATGAACAGTCTGGCTTGCATTTTTATCTTAATTGAAATAAACGAGCTTATTTGTCGAAAATCAATATTTTGGTTCTCCATTCTTAGCACTGCTCTGAAACAAAAATTATGTCATAACCCAAGCCAGAATTATGTAACGCAAGCAGAAAAGACCTAATGTACATATCTGGGTTATTCAAGGTCACTCCTTATCAGCAGTAGTAAAATAAGTAGACGAAGCCGCCCTTACTTTCCGGATGACCTTTCTGATTATACTTATTCCTCTTTTTTTAAAATTGATATAATTGTGTGTTGCGGCTAGTGTTAGCAGGTCCAGTGCAAAAAAAACGGGGAAGGAAGACTAAAAAAGCTGGACAACGGTTTCTAAAACGCGACATAAAAATGCATTAAACCCTATTAAAACGGAACCTATATCTGCAACAGAATCCTGTCTCAAACGTACTAATTTCATTGTCCCCTGCAGTAGGAATACCATACAATTGTATACCTGCTAAATGATAAAACTTGTTTAAAAGAATTTTTCTCCTATCCTTTCTGATTCCGTCTTAGGAGGTTTTACTTTACTAAATAAACAAAACAATCGTACACAGTAAATCCTGTGAAATCGGAATCGCTAGGGACTAAAATAAAATTCCAATTAAACAAGTGTAATTTTCTGTCGTAGGGACAATAAATAAAATTTTTACGTTATACAGGTTCCGTTTTCACCGGATTTAGAACAAACTACAGTAAAACCTGTGAAAACAAAATCGCTAGGAACCGCAAAAAAAATCCGTTTTATATAGGTTTCCGTCTTGGCATGTAGATTTGTAAGGTATTGTTTTCAAAGGGACTAAAGAAAAAAAAATCCGTTATAGACAAGTTCAGTCTTTACAGGGTTTATTGAACAAACTACAGTAATACTTATGAAAACAGAAATGCTAGAAACCGAAAAAAAAAAAAAATTACTTTTATGCAGGTTTCCGTCTAGCCATGTCGATAGATTTGTAAGGTATTGTTTTCGAAGGGACTAAAAGTTTTCTTTATAGACAAGTTCAGACTTCAGAGGTTTTTTTTTAACAAATTACAGTAAAACCTGTAAAACAGAATCGATAGGAAAAGCCCCTCCCCTCCCCCCCCCCCCCCCCCCCAAAAAAAAAAAAAAAAAAAAAAGTTTTAGACAGGTTTTTGTGTAGGCATGTAGATTTGTAATGTATTGTTTCCGAAGGGACTATACAAAATTTTCGTTATAGGCAGGTTCAGTCTTCTCAGGGTTTATTGAACAAACTACAGTAAAACCTATGAAAATATAATCGCTAGGAGCCGAAAAAAAAAACCCGTTTTATACAGGTTTCCGTCTAGGCTGGTAGATTTCTAAGGAATTGTTTTCGAAGGGACTATAAAAATTTTTCGTTACAGACAGGTTTAGTCTTGATAGCTTTTTTTTTTTTTTTTTTTTTTTTTTTTGTGTGTGTGTGTGTGTGTGTATGTTAAGTTCCACTTGATGCAGATGGTGATTGCTTAAATTGGGTTTTCAAATTTTGTATGCGTTTTCCAAATTGTTTGCTTATAAACATCAACTTTCGCCTTTTATTAAACGTTGACGTTTTGTAAAGTATTATGAAATTGTTGGAAAGTGTTTCATAATATATGCTTGACGCATTATGTTTCTTTCTTGTTACATTGTTATATTGGTGTGTTGCGGCCCTCCTAACGTAGCAATTATATGTGGCCAGCGAGGAAAAAAAAAAAAAAAAGAGTAATGGCTGGTCTAAACTATAGACACAGACGTTGAAACCCACAAAGGTTGCTGGAGACAGATTACCGAAGCCATAGACATTCGTGGTGTCATTTACAATTAAGAGACGACACTGACGTCCCTCTTTTTCGTATTAGCTTGACATTTAAAAGTTTTCAATTTTTTATTTTCCAATTTCGACAAGGAGAAATATGTTTTTGACACATTTACTAACTCGTTTTCATTCATAAGTGCGTGAAAACTTCAGGTATTCTCCTTCAAATGCGAAAGAATTAAATAACATTTCATTGATTGTAATGAAAACATTACTTGTGTCGGACTGGAGAAAATGATAAAACAAGATGTTCGGCGGTTAATGGCGAAGAAGGGTTAATAGAGAACGAGGCGAGATGCGTTGTGGAGGTGTCTGTTTTATCCACTTTTAGGTAGATTTCGTAAGAAATACTACCTATTACATTTTCCCTTAAGTTCGAATTTTTTTAAAAATTTTGCAGATCTACGCCAATTATGACTCTCAGAACTCAAAACCATCCCCAGTTCAAAACTTTATCTATCTATCTATGTCACTTTTTTATGGACACGATAACGTCAATAATTCTGCACAAATATCTTCCAAACTGATACCTAAAATCAAGGGGCATAAAATCTCGGTCAAGTTCGTGAATGGGCAAAATCGAACAAAGGGGGGGGGGATTAAATAACAAAGTTTAAACAAAATAAGTAACACCACTTTTGAACGCTGGTTACGTGTCCAAAAAGTTATATATATTATTTTTTGCTCAATGGAATCGACTGGATTCGAACGTTGCACCTCCAGCTTTGGAACTGGATGCGTTACTTCTGCGCCATTAATGCTTAATTACATGGAAGACAATATTCATTACGTATATACTCTGTCACATTCCCTTGGTGATTTTTTTCTACAGAATCGGTCGCAAAATTGTTTTAAAATTAATTAAATACATAATCCACAACCAGTTTTTACGAAAATCTATGCAGTTCAGTCTATAACATATTTTCTAAATAGGAACTCAGTAGACAGTGCCATTTGGGAGTTATCATGTTCACTAAATTACACACAAATCACGATTATAATACTCTCATTACACTTTCGGAAAGTTAGAAAAAAATCAATCGTGTTTCCCCTCTCTCTTTGTGTGCGTGACACAATTTATAGACAAAACGTATATAGCTTACAAAATTTACAAAATTATAAAAATATATAGAAACCAGAGAGAAAATGGTCACTCAAGTGAACTAGTCGTTGGGGCCCACTGTAATACCCCATCATGGATATGCATATTACTATAAAATATGAAAATAAAACATGTGTAAACTATTTATAAAATGCATTGCAATTCGAATAAAATCGTAGCTTGATGACGTCCTAAACTTTAAAGGCTTGATGACTGAATTGCGCGAAAGAAACACACTTACAACTCCAAAAATGATAATCCTATTAAATAACAGTTTACAATGACCGATTAACCGTCTCATTTCCAATTAAAATATATATTTGAATTGAAATTTGAATGAAACACAGTGTCACGAAAAATCGAAGCGTGTGGAAAATATTATTACAAATATCTTGGCAACTCATTATCCGATCGACTTCATGCTTTATGCAAAATTCATGTTTTTTTATTGTCTTTTATAGTCACTCCTTAAAATAAACAATTTCGAAAATTTTTATATACCTTTTTCAAAACGACTATTTCGAGAATTCTAAAAAAATAGTTCCGGATAATCGAGGTTACTGAAATTCAATTGGCTTCTTCTCATAGTACATACCAAATTTCAAATTTCAAGTCTCTATCTCAATTTTTTCGGAAGATAGATCGTTTACAGACACACACACAGACAGACGGACGGCATTTTTTTTCCTTCTAAAAATATGTTTTTCGGAATCTCCAGTGTCTGAAACGTGTAAATCCGTCAAAAATATTTTTTTTTTCGGTTTTTAAAACGATCACAAGACTTACCCTATACTACGTATGATGGGTAAGTGATAAAATAAAAAAATTGAAAAGAAAAATTCCATCGTGCTTATCTATGTCTTTGCTTATCCTTCATCGTGTGTGCCTTAACAAATATCTGCCCAAAACGTTGCCAGCTTACAAAATATCAGAATTTGAACTCAATAAAATATTATTAAATTCGTGTTGGCAAGAAATTATAAGACCACAACTTGTTTAAAAAATTTCACATGCAAAACACCTTTCAGTAGAATATCGATAAATATGTTGCCAGAATGTTTTCTTCGGTTTTCTAAAATAATGTCAATGTAAACATATCATTCTGTTCAATAAATAATCTCCCCAAAAATACTCTTTATCAAACGAAAATAATCGCAAAAAATACATATGGAAACCAGAGAGAAAATCGTCTGCAAAATAAGCACTTACATTAAACTGGAGAACAATATTAAAATAACTTATGTGAAATAGCTTCTCCAAATAAAGAAAAATGAAAACTGTCATGTCACTTTGATAAGCACTATACCAAAATACTTTTCCGTAGAATTATATAATAAATATGTTGCCAGAATGTTTTCTTCGGTTTTCTAAAATAATGTGGATGTAAACATATCATTCTGTTCAATAAATAATCTCTCCAAAAATGCTGTTTATCAAACGAAAATAATCGCAAAAAAATATACAGTGTCTCACATAAGTGATGGGACACTTGTGCTTTACAAAAGGAAACTAATCAAATAAATTAAAAAAAACATGTACACATTTTTTTGTGGGTGTGTTTCATACTTAAATTTAGTAAAGATTATTACATAACATACATTTTGTCAAAATATTAAAATATTAATTTAATAAAAATACAAATGTTTAGAACGGAGCAAACAATAGCTCACATAAGTGATGGGACACCATTATATATGCAACAAAAATCGTCTGAAATAAGCAATAAAAATATTTTTTGGGGTTTTATTTTTACTTAAAAGCAATTGGCAATAATTTATAAAATCGTCTGCAGTATTTCTCTCCAGTTTGTTTTGGAATTTTTGTGTTTTTTAGCTCTGTGTAGCCATGAATGCTAAACGAAAAGAAACTTCGCCTGAAATTCGAAAATTAGTTATTAATTTGCATATTGAACGTGGAAAATCTATTAGAAAAACTGCTGAAACAGTTAACTTGAGTCGTTCAACAGTTTTCAATATCATTAAACGATATAAAAAGAATCATATGATTCAGGATAAAAGAAGACCTGGCCGACCATCAAAGCTATCCAATGGAATAAAGCGAATTATCGTTCGAAATATTAAAAAAAATCCAAGAATTAGTGCTTTAAAAGTTGCTGCTGATTTACAAGCATTATATGGAATAATTGTTAATCCTGAGACTATTAGAAGGGTAATTCGATCTGCTGGATATCACGGTAGAGTAGCCAGGAAAAAATTCTTCGTAAGTGAAAAGAATAGAAAACTCAGACTAGCTTTCGCAAAATCCACCATAAATAAGAATTCTGATTACTGGAATAAAGTTATATTTGCTGATGAGAGTAAATTTAATATATTTGGTTCTGACGGTAGAATCTTGGTGTGGAGAAAACCTAGGGAAGAATTTCGCAAACAGAACTTGGTACCAACAGTAAAACATGGTGGAGGAGGAGTTATGGTATGGGGGTGTATGTCGTCCGCTGGAGTTGGTAATCTTGTTTTTATTGACAGTATAATGGATCAGTACAAGTATATTGATATTTTAAAGCAAAATTTGAAATCTTCAGCACGAAAATTGAACCTTCATAACGATTTTAAATTCTACCAGGACAATGACCCCAAGCACACTGCTCTGAACGTTAGACTCTGGCTGCTATATAACTGTCCTGAAATAATAAAAACACCACCACAATCTCCAGACTTAAATCCCATAGAGAATATTTGGCAAGAATTGGAATCAAGAATTCGCAAACACACCATTTCTTCAAAACAACAACTAAAATCGGTGCTTCAAGAAGAATGGGGTAAAATCACTCCAGAAATCACAAAAAAATTAGTCGAATCCATCCCAAAAAGATTAAATCATGTTTTAAAAGTAAAAGGAAATCCAACAAAATATTAAAACCTTTTAAAAAGTAAAATTTTTGGATAAATATTTGATGGAAAAGTAAGTGTCCCATCACTTATGTGAGCCATTTTTTGCTCCGTTCTGAACAATTGTATTTTTACTAAATTAATATTTTAATATTTTGACAAAATGTATGTTATGTAATAATTGTTACTAACTTTAAATATGAAACACACCCAAAAAATTTTTGCACATGTTTGTTTATTTATTTTATTGCAGTTTCTTTTTATAAAGCACAAGTGTCCCATCACTTTTGTGAGACACTGTATATATGGAAACCTGAGAGAAAATCGTCTGAAAAATAAACGCTTTCATTAAACTGAGAACAATATTAAAATAACTGATGTGGAATAGCTTCTCCAAATAGAAAAATGAAAATTGCCATTTCACTTTTGATAAGCACTACACTACCATTTCCTACCACATTAGAAATGCATTGAGAAAGGAAGATGGGAAAAATGGAATACCAAATCATATTTCCCCAAACGCTTATTACTCATATCATATGAGATTTCATTCGAAAAAAAAAATAAAACCTGTCTTTCAATTTTTAGTTTTTTTAAGTGAAAGAATGTGCTCATTTCTTTTTTGATGTGTATGGAAAGGATTCTGAAAACGTCATTAACAAGAAAGAGAAATCATGCGTCAAGAATACATTATGAAACACATTCAGAATACTGTAACAAAATGATGCCATTTATTAAGGTGAAAGATGATCTCTAAATAAACAATTTCAGCAATTACCAATAATAGTTGTAAAAATATTTTTTGTGCATCCCTGTATATGATGTATAGAATTTCGTTAAAAACGCTTAAAAAATTCTTTTAAAGTTACAGAATTTCATTAAAAACGCTTAAAATAGTAAAATGCGAACATCATTTGGTCCATTCTCGACCGAAAGCAACAACCATTGGTTAAAAAATCCCAATGGTTAAAAAATATATGGAAACCAGAGAGAAAATGTTCCATCAAAATAAACACTTATATTAAACTGAGAACAATATTAAAATAACTGAGGTGGAATAGCTTTTTCCAAATAGAGACAAATCAAAACAGCCATTTCACTTTGATAAGCCCTAATACCGCAATTCCCTTCCATATTAGAAATGCATTGAGGAGGGAAGATGGGAAAAATGGAATACCAAAATCATATTTCTCCGAACGCTTATTACTCATATGAGATTTTATTCGAAAAAAAAAAAATCTGTCTTTCAATTTTCACTTTCTTTTTTATAAAATCAAAGAATATGCTCATTTCTTTTTTGGTGATGGATTCTGAAAAAGTCATTCAATATTAAGTGACTATAAATATTTATGTCTGATAAAGAAATAAACTGGGCTACAAGTAAATAATGAAAATAAAGGGGGGGGGGGGTGTTAATAAATATTTAAGAGCCTCTTTAACCAGGTGTGGCTTTAACCGTCCTGATCAAAATCCAATCGAACTTCTATTAATACGAGAAGAAAGAAAATTATAAAGTCCCTCGCAATACCTGTGAAGATAATAGTAAACTTTGAAACACACACATAATTAAATTCTTTACAACTATTAATTGCTCTAATTATCTCAATACAAAAATTAGCTTAGTGTCATAACGTTAACATAAAATAGTCAGTCTTATTTGTGAGTGTCGTTTTCTTTAGACAAAATCTATAGAGTTGTATATATACTACTTAGTATGCTAAAATTTAGTTCAGTTAGGAAACGCACAGCACAGATGTAAATTCCTCTTCAGTAATTTGCGTTAATAAACGGAAATGTACTCGTGATCTTTTGTGCTGTCCTGTATATCATCCCTAGAGTTTATGCTCACCAAGTTTTTTTTTAAATTTCCAATGCAGCAGGCAAACAGACATTATCCTTACGCCGAACAGAGATCATGAAATATATATATATATATATATGTAAAAAGATAACACCAAACACAGGAACAAAGTAAAGGGTAAATTAACCTAGGGTAATTTATAAATAAAGGGTAATTTATACATACATATACAACACTGGGACCTTCCAAAATTCAGCATTCACGAGAAATAGGTTCCTAACTGAACTAAATTTTAGCATACTAAGTAGTATATATACAACTCTATAGATTTTGTCTAAAGAAAACGACACTCACAAAGGTAAGAATAACAGGCAAAAAATTAGTTTAATTTCAATATTTTGTGTGTTTCTGTAAATGAACGATTAATGCTATGCGCACCCTATTCTATACTGAACCTCTTGTAGTGCATCTCCGTGATATATATTAATTTAAATATGTTTGAAATAGTGTAACATCATTAAAATACACTGCAAATGATTTGCCCCCTATAGACCGTTATTTAACTAAATTCTTTTGAGTGTCCCTGTAAATGAAATATAAATGTTACATACTTCATTTTCAATATGGAGGATGCTATAGTGAATCGCACATTGCAAAAAAAAAAAAAAAAAAATGTTGATTTAGCGCGGTAGCGTATTACTGCTTATTTTACTGTTTATTACAGTTAATTTTACTGTATAATACTGGCAGCTGGGGTGCCAGTATTATACTGTAAAATAAACTTTTTTTTGCAGTGTATTATATCAATTGCATGGCAATCCAACTATGTTTGCGCAAGTTAGAACACTGACACACAGGCAAACCGAATTCGTAAACTCTTTTCAACTACGTTGGGAAGAGTTAACTAGTCGTTGGGGGCCACTGTTATACTTACCCATCATGGATAGGCGTAATATAAAGTATTAAAATAAAACATGTGTAAATTATTTATAAAATGCATTGCAATTCGAATGAAATCGTGACTTGATAACGTCACAAACTTTAAATGCTCGATTACTGAATTGCGTAAAAGAAACATCCTTCTAACTCCAAAATTGATAATCCTATTAACTACCGGTGCGCTGCGTCGGATGGAGCATCTCATTTCCAATTAAAATATATCTTTGAATTGCAATTTGAATGAAATACAGGATGACGAAAAATCGAAGAGTGTGGAAAAATAGGATTACAAATATCTCGGTAACTCATTATCCGATCAACTTCATTCTTTATACAAAATTTATGTTTTTTATTGACTTTTATATCCACTCCTTAAAATAAACAACTTCGAAAAAATTTATGTACCTTTTATCCGAACGACTATTTCGAGAGTCCGAAAAAAAATAGTTCCGGATAATCGAGGTTGAAATGCAATCAGATTCTTCCCATTATTACATACTAAGTACATACCCCATTTCAAGTCTCTATCTCAATTTGTTCGGGAGGTAGAGCGTTTACAGACACACACACACAGACAGACGGACGGCAATTTTTTTTTCTTCTAAAAATATGTTTTTCTGAATCTCCAGTGTCTGAAACGTGTAAATCCGTCAAATTTTTTTTTCGATTATCAAAACTATTACAAGACTAGCTGTTACCCGTGACTTCGTTCACGTATCATTAAAAGAAGAATAAATGCATTAATTAAGCAAAATATTTCATTCCCGATAATTAGAAATGTAAATAATTAACTAACTCTTTATCACATTCCATAGGAGACAATACAGTACTTCTATGTTATAGAGGCCTTGACATAACCAAGTTTTAAAAAAGTGAAATTTTGTGAGAAATAATCACGAAAAGGAAACTGCAACCAATGAAAAAAGGCGGGCCAAATAAAATCGTGTAAATCGGCGAATTATATAAAAGCATATGTCAAGTTTACCTGGTAAACCATTTTACTTTTAACGCCTTTGTGAAACGTTTTAATAGCAATCCTTCAAAGATAATGGAAATAGTATATTCTTTAACATTAAATTCAATTCTTGTGAATAGGGAGCAATTATTGTACACCTAAATGCAAGGAGCTTAAATTTGCCTCCTTGATTTAATCTATAACTGAAAAAAAAAAATCTTTATTTCTAAATGAAAATATGTTGACAGACGATTTTTGTTCTCCAGAATAAATTGATTCATGAAGTTTGCATATGTGAAAATACGTTTTTATTTTTCAAACATTTTACTGTAATCAAGATTTTTTTTTTCACCATCTATTCAGATTGAAAATAATTTTTTTTTTTTCAGTTTTAATGAAAAAAAAAAATATTAATCCGTTTTATTTCTTCTTTTTTATCCACAAAAATGGAATAATTTAGTTGCCATTTTTAGAGAAACTTCGTTAAATTTTACAAAAAATAAATAAATAAATAAAAATAATAATAATAATATCTCGGAATTTAAATCATTTTTTTTAAATTCTGAGAGTTTATTACATCTTCGGATGAATGATAACCGGTGTTAAGTAAATCGCGTTGCGTTCGACAATCTGAAAAGAGTAGTTGCGAAATACAAACAGGCGGTCAAATTTTAATATAATAGATTCGTATTTATTTTTCTTTTCCTAATAATCATGGTGTGTTTTTTGGCAAAAAACTCTCATTTGTATGTAACTGATATTCATGCTTAATAATCGGTATAGATAAAAAAACTTTTAAATTTTTCGTTTTAAATATGTCGTGAAACTTATCTTCTTTCTATACTTACTGATCCTTGTATTATTAATGTACGGAATTAATTCCCGCTCCTTGTAAAACACATTTGAAAATTCCCGTTTTATTTCAAATATGACGTCACATTTTCCTTAGAGAAATCTCTTTTTAATGCCATAATTCTTGTTAATTTTCTTTTTCTGGCAATCAGGACGTAAATTTTAGCGGAAAACTCACATTTGTATGTAACTGGTACTCAAGCTAATTATTAATCAGTATCGATGAAAAATATTTCAGTTTTTCATCTTAAATATTACTATTTACCATTATCTATCTACTTTCATTATACATTGATATTCATGCGCTTTGTATTATTACGACTATTTGAAAATACAGGTTTTATTTATGACGTCATATTTGTCCAAGCCGAGGAGGATCCTTTTCATAGTTCCATGGTCCAAGCGAAATCTATTTTTAAGAATATAATTATTGTTCATTTTTCCTTCTAATTATAACGCAGTTTTTTGACAGAAAAAGATCTTTTTAATGTAACCGATATTCATACTTCATGTACAATAACAAATACTCCATATTTTTGTTTCAAATATCACGGAAATTTATCTTCTTTTGAATTCTTTTTCATTTTCATTTTTCACGTGAAAATCATTCAATTGAAAATTAATTGCTGAGGGAAAAAAAAATTCCGTGTTTTTGGCAACGATTTATTGGCAACGATCAAAGCCCTATCAACGATAAAGTAAAATGGTTAAATGGTTTATGAAAAATGTCCATTTATTCTCTATGAAAATAACGAAATTTTGAATTATTAAGAAAAATATTTGAATAAAATGAACAAAAACCAGTCTATGTTCATTTGAGGGTTATAATCAACGTATATGCAAAGATACAGGATCATTAAATGCTCCATTTTGACGCTGGCTTCAGCCTAACATTTGCACACAATCAGATTTATAATATTACTAGCTGTTACCCGTGACTTCGTTCACGCAACATTAAAAGAAGAATAAATACATTAATTAAGCAAAATATTTTACTCCCAATAATTAAAAACGTTAATAATTAACTAACTATTTATCACATTTCATAGGAGACAATACGGTATTTATTATTATAAGGACCTTGACATAACTCAGTCTTAAAAAAGTGAAATTTTGTGCCAAATAACCGCGAAAATGAAATTGCAACCAATGCAAAAAAGAGGGCCAAATAAAATCGTGGAAATAGACGAATTGGGTAAAAACAAATGTCAATTTTACCTGATAAACAATTTTACTTTTAACGCCTTTGTGAAACGTTTTAACAGCCATCCTTAAAAAAAAAAAAAAAAAAAAAAAAAAAAAACATTAATTAGAAATAGTATATGCTTTATCTTTAAATTCAATTCTGCCTCCTTGGTTTAATATATAGTTGAAACAAATCTTGTTTTCTAAATGACAGTATATTGGCAGGCAATTTTTGTTCTCCAGAATAAATTGATTCATGAAGTTTGAATATGTGAAAATATGTTTGTATTTTTCAGATAATTTACTGAAATCAAGATTTTGTTTTCACCATCTATTCAAAGTGAAAATAAATTCTGTTTTTCAGTTTTAATGAGCAAATGGTGTAAAAAATATACTGATCTGTTTTATTTCTCTTTTTTTATACACTAATATGGAGTAAGTTACTTTCCGTTTTTAGAGAAACTTCGTTAAAAAAATGGCATTTAATTTAATTTTTTTAATTTTGAGAGTTTGTGTGACATCCTCGGATCAATTATAGCCGGTATTCGCTAAACCGGTAGTAAAGTAATCGGTAGTAAATCGCGTTGCGTTCGATAGTCTAGGAGTAGTTGCGAAATACAAACACACGGTCAGATTTTAATATAATAGATTCGTGTTCATTTTCCTTTTCTTAAAATTATGATGTGATTTTTAGCAGAAAACTCGGATACTCATGCGGAACGAAATAACGAAATAACGGATACTCATGCTTAATAACCAGTATAGATAACAAAACATTTAAATTTTTCGTTATAAATATGGCGTGAAACTCATCTACTTTCTATACTTATTGATCCTTGTATTATTAATGTAAGGAATTGATTCACACTCATTTTAAAACATATTGGAAAATTCCCGTTTTATTTCAAATATGACGTCTCCTTTTCCCCCCCAGAGAAATCCCTTTTTAATGACATAATTCTTGTTAATTTTCTTTTCCAAGCAATTAATTTCAATACTGGCATAGGGAAAATTATGTTACTTTAACGAAATAATATTAAATCTTTAGGTTTTATCAACAAAAATGGAACTATTAACATTCGTCATTTTTTTTAGGTAATCGAGTTGTTTCTTTTAGTTTTAAGAATGAAAAATCACTATTTCTCGCTATCCATGACATCATTTACGACATGGATAATTTTGCGGAGCATATTATTGACATTTGCTAACCATTTTCTTTTGAAACTTCTTTTTACTTTTTTTAAAATTTAAATAAAAAACACGGTATAGTTATATTAGCCGTGTGCAGACGGTAAAACGGCAAGTATTGTTACCATATAAAAGAAAAAAAAAGAAAAAAAAGTGAAGAAAAAACCCAAGATCATTTTATTTCACCAATCAAAGCATATCCGCTTTATTTTCGATAAATGACGTCATATTCGCCTGTTTCCTATGGTTACGCATATTGAAACCTTTTATTATTATCAAAAACTAAAAAAAAGTACGTTTTATTTCTAATAATATTATTTAATCTTCTTCTTAATTCTTTAATTTTTTTTATTTCATTTTCATTTTTCCCGTGAAAATTTTTCAATTGAAACTAAATTGTTGAGTAAAAATTATTTTTTCGGGTTTTGAATAAGTTTTGGCAACGATAAAGTATTAGCAACGGTAAAGTAAATTTAACCATTTTAAAATGCTATACGAAAAAATGTCCATTTATTCTCAATGAAAATAACGAAATTTTGAATTATTAAGAAAATTATTTGAATAAAATAAACAAAAACCAGCCTATGTTAATTTGAGGATTATAACCAGCCTATATGCAAAGATACATGATCATTAAATGCTCCATTTTGACGCTGGCTTCAGCTTAACATTTGCACACAATCAGATTTATAATATTATTAAGATTAGGATAGGATAATATTATTTAATCTTCTTTTTAATTCTTTAATTTTTTATTTAATTTTTATTTTTCACGTGAACATTTTTCAATTGAAACTAAATTGTTGACTAAAAATTATTATTCCGGAATTTGAATTAGTTTTGGCAACGATAAAGTATTAGCAACGGTAAAGTAAATTTAACCATGTTAAAATATTATACGAAAAAAATGTCCATTTACTCTCTATGAAAAACCGAAATTTTGAATTATTAAGAAAAATATTTGAATAAAATAAACAAAAACCAGCCTATGTTCAAATGAGGGTTATAATCAATCTGTATGCAAAAATACAGGATCATTAAAGGCTCCATTTTGACGCTGGCTTCAGCCTAACATTTGCGCACAATCAGATTTATAATATTATTAGGATTAGGATTTACCCTATACTACGTATGACGGGGAAGTAAAAATGGACTACTTATCTGAACTAATACTTTATGATAAAAAATATATAATAAAAATCTGCTGTCATTTTATTTTCTAGAATGAATAATACACATATGTTTGGCACACCCTGTTCGAAAGGACTAGAACCCGGACAGAATGAGACGAGATGCATACATATGGAGATGGAGAGAGATAAAAGTTCGAACTAAATCTTATTCTAAACTAAAAATCCAGTTCCGACCTTTTAACACTTCTTCCCTCTTTACGACCGCGAAAAAACATGCAAATTTCGTTCCACAAAAAATAATAAGCCCTCTGTATTATATATGCTAAATAGTCACAGAAATTTCACTCTACACTCTATAACAGCCCTTTATTCTCGAACCTCGAAGATAATCATCGGTTCGAGATTCGCAAAAGCCCTCTCTCCCACTTTCTCATTTCCGATAAAACACAGGAGGAGAACGCCCCCTCCCACTTATTTATTCGGATGCCCCTGGTTTAAGGATTCAGAGAATAGAGCTGAACGGATCGGATCGTCTTTCTCTCCAAAGATGAGTCAATAAAATGTGCCGTTGATTTTTAAAGTGGAGCAAGAGTTCTATTTTGTGAAAAACTAGTCGTTGGGGGCCACCGTAATACTTACCCATCATGGGTATGCATAATGTAAAATATTAAAATAAAAAAATGTGTAAACTACTTATAAAATGCATTGCATTTCGAATAAAATCGTGGCTTGATGACATCATAAGCTTTGAAAGCTCGATTACTGAATTGCTTAAAAAAAACATAACTCCAAAAACACTAATCCTATTAACTAGCGGTTTATTGCATCTGATTAAGCGTCTCATTTCCAATTAAAATATATCTTTGAATTGAAATGTGGATAAAATACAGGGTCAGGAAAAATCGAAGAGTGTGGAAAATAGGATTACAAATATCTCGACAACTCATTATCCCACCGACTTCATTCTTTATGCAAAATTTATGTTTTTTAATTGTCTTTTATATTCATTCCTTAAATTAAACAATTTCGAAAATTTTTAAATACCTTTTATCAGAACGAATATTTCGAGAGTCCGAAAAAAATAGTTCCGGATCATCGAGGTTACTGAAATTCAATAAGCTTCTTCTCATTATTACATACTAAGTACATACCCCATTTCAAGTCTCTATCTCAATTTTTTCGGGAGACAGAGCGTTTACAGACACACACACACAGAGAGACGGACGGCAAATTTTTTTTTTCTAAAAATATGTTTTCCGGAATCTCCAGTGTCTGAAACGTGTAAATCCGTCAAATTTTTTTTTTCGATTTTCAAAACGATTACAAGACTTACCCTATACTACGTATGATGGGTAATTAAAAATTAGTTAAAGCTAAATCTTAATTACAAATTAACGTAAAATTTGTTTCTAATCCCTTCACGATAAATATATTTTGATATTAGTATACATTTATTACTCATCATTTATTTTGTCAACACTATTTCAGATGCGTTGTGTTTTGAAAGTGAAGTAAGTTCACTTTGAATAGAATTATTTTTTTTATGTCCAATAACTACCAGGGTTCGGTGATATATATCAATGGTTATATACCTTGATATATATCCGATATTTATTTTCAAAATTATCATGAAGTTTGATATTTTCGATATTTTCACATATTTGATATTTGTTTTCAAAATATTGCGTATAATATTTTTGATATTTTCAGTCAAAACAACTGTAAAGTAATATTTTAACTGTTATTGGCTGATTCATTCTGTAGATTAAAATTTTTTTTTTGCTATTATAGTAGCTTTTTTAGCCTCCCACGGATAACCATTATTGCGTATTAAATTTATATAAAATAAAACCACAAAAAATATAAATCCATTATTTCTTACGAATATTTTCAAACCCATTCAAGTACAAACCATTAAATATCTGGCAATAACATGGAATGGACTTGTTCCACTTTCAATTTAACCGCTCAAATATAGACCTTTAAATCCGCCTATAACCCGCAGCTTCTTCCTTCCTCAACTCGGGTGATTCTCGCAGACTTTGAGATGTGCTGCGGAAAAGCCCATGGAAGGGAAATCTGCTTTCATACATGGAAGGGAAAAAGAGGGGTGGTGGAGCGAGCACCTATTGAAGATTCGAGATGAACTTTGCGAGTTGTTTAAGGAGGGTAGATATGGGATTAATTCAAGCTAAAGATAAACGGAAGCGTGTCTAAGATAAACATTCAAAGTTAGGTGCGAATGAATTAGTTGGATATTTCTTAGAAGGAAGGGGAATTAAAATTTAGCGAAGTGAATTAAATGACTTGGTAAACATCCATTAAAAGTGCATAAACTGATTTAATATTAATTGTAAACTAATGTTTTGCTATATAATTTGGTAATGTATTTGCATATTTCTAAATACAGGGTTATTCTAAATGATGGACTTTCAAAAAAATTGTATTTATTAAAGTACAAATCCAAAATGAACAATCTTTATACCAATGAAAAGAGGAAGTTTTAAAGTTTTTTTCAGACATTATAAATGTTCAATGCGTCTACCGTTTGCTGCACGGCAAACATCTACGCGATAGCCAAACTCGTCCCCCACACGAGAGTATCTACTATTACTGAGTGCACGGCAGCAGTGCACTCAGCTCGCAGTGACCTAATGCCGCACTACCTCAACCGGCCGCTTCTGGAACCATCACCGCTTTGAAATCTGTGCACTCAGAAACAGCAGATACGCTTTCTGGTGTGCGGGCCGAGTTTGGCTATCGCGTAGATGTTTGCTGTGCAGCAAACGGTGGACACATTGAACATTTATAATGTCTTCAAAAAAACTTTGAAACTTCCTCTTTTCATTGGTATAAAGATTGTTCATTTTGGATTTGTACTTTAATAAATACAATTTTTTGAAAATGGGTCCAGCATTTAGAATAACCCTGTATAAGACTTTCTCAAAAAGCAACCGGGTATTATAAAGAAGAAATGACGACTCAAAAATATGGATCCTAAACTTCAAAATCTTGTCAAAACTCGTTTTGTCAATATTAATTTTGTCGCTCAATATTAAAACGTTTGTTGTTGTTTTAAATTTTAACAAATATATTTTTTTTTAATTTCTACAAAACATTAATAAATAAATTCAGAAAAGAATTGAGGGGGTCGGGGCAAGAAAGTGCCAAGCCACATTTTTGGTGAAATAAATCTAACACTGTAATCTGTTGCTTAATATTGTAAATTATAATATCCAACCTATAATTTGTTTCTAATGTCACTTGGTGGCAGCGTATGTGACAGGTTTCGTTTTTGCCCCAGATGTTTATACCCCAATGAAGATAGCTAATTTACAAAAAAAAAGTAATAGTCTGATTAACAATACTTTAATAATATTACTATCTAAAATGTTACTAAAACTTTGGCGAAAAAACTTTAGGTTATATATCTTCATTTGAGTATTTGATTAAATTTTCAAATTGAAATATCTCAGAAATTCAAAAATGTGGCTTGGCGCTCTCTTGCCCCGACACCCTCAATTAATAGTATAACTTAATTACAAGATTATTTGTCCAAGATCAAGCTTCATTCAATTTTCATAATTTCAAACCTTTCTGGTTCCCCTTGAAGAATTTACATTTGAAAATAAATATATAAATAAATGTACACCAAAAAAAAAAAAGAAAAAAAATCGAACAAAAAATATTTAAATTATAAAAAGTAGAATTTTGTGTCCGTCGGACAACCGTAACATACATTTTTAGTTAATTATTTTTTTAATATAATTGTATTTGTTCATTAAATAATTTTTCTGTCTTTCACTTTCTTATTTATTTATTTATTTATTTTGTAATTCTGCCCCCCCCCCTTTTTTTTAATTAAACTGTTACCTGTTTACAAAGACAAAGGAATAGATTATTTTTAAAAAATAATAATAAAAGTAACAATTTACAAAAGCGTGGTATAAACACCTACTTTTATTCTTTAAATTAGTTCACGTTCTAATAAAGTTTGTCCACTTTTCATTAAATAAATTTAGCCTCGTACTGAAGACTGGTTGTCAAGACCTCATGCCTTCAATTGATCTACCGTCTGATTTTCGTTTGCATTTATCAATCCAGAACTCAGTTTATTCAAAAGCTAGGTCTTTTGTAGTGTACTAAAAATATATTACAGAACCATATACACTTAAACCTGTTTAAAGATGACCATTCTTGAAATCAAAATTAGTCATCATTTAAAGATGGCCGGTATGCTGTAACAAAACACGTTTTGAATGTACAGAAGTCTACACGGACGGTCCCGGGTCAGACCTGTTCTTCTCTCTTTCTAGTCCAGACTCAGGTCTTACTTTTTTCGGAAGATTCGGACCGTGCTAGGGTAGACATCTTTTTTTTTTTTCGGGTCTAGTCAGCCTTGGACTCCAATTCTTTGTAGATAATATATCGGGCCGAAATTTCTAGGCCCGAGAATAATGAAGTTTAAGCCTGACACAGCTCGAATCCAATAAAATAAATCTGACCCGAGCCCATGCAGACCTCTAAATTCTCTTCCCCCGAGCCTATGTTGGGCCGACCATTTTATTTATGTATTTTTGTACGTACTCTGTACGAAAATGGGTTAAGTTAAAATTTGACATTTTTGTCGTAGATTTTTTATTTTAATTAAAATGGCAACAGAAAATTTTGCAATAGATTTTAAAGCCATGTACATTTTTTTTTCTTTGTTGTGTTTTGTAAAACTTTTTTCCCCCTTATATCAAAATTATGATTAATATATTTCCAGAATTTCTACGAAGAATTAGTTATTGTAAATGTCTTTGTTGTTTTAATTTCTACATCTATTTCACTTTTTTACAACCGAATGAAACTGTAAGTTTTAAAGTACTGAAACTGAGATATGATACAGCGAATGAAAAATATTGAACAAACAAACAGAAAAGCCGAGCAATTATACAGTCAGCATGTATTTAAAAAAGTTTTAGGGGAAAAACATTTTTCATAAAAAATAAATTGAAAAATAATTGCTTGTTCCGATTATTTTTCTTTTTCAAGTAAATTTAAATTGTATCTAAACTGTCTAACAAAGAAAATAAAGGCAGAAAAAATAATGCAGAGAATGCAGGCTTAAAACATTTAATTAAAATATCGAGATTATAAATTTTTCAGTTGTTTGCATAAAAGTTGTTTTTGTTCTTTTAATGAAATTTTAATAAATATTATGATTCATTCTTTTTGAAAACATGAAGAATTTTTATATCGTACCGAAATATATTTTTTTAACTTCCATTAGTCTTAACTAAACTCTCTAATAAAAATTTACATTCTGTGGTTTGTGAAACGAGATTAGCTAACTGGGTTAAATTTTAGTTTCGAGCAATAATTTTTCTGTTCGGAATTTTCTAACTGGACAGTAATTGCAATTTGTTTTCTTGCAATTGGCAACAGCTCTTTGGCTTCTTTCCAGACGATAATTTTTTCCCCCTTCCTCGCTTCGTTTACATTTAAGAACATTAAAAAAGATTGTATCAAACCGGTGCTTCTCCTGCTTGTTTCTATACTCCTGTAAGATAAGAAAAATCTTTTTGTTTTGTTTTACCTAATTTGTTGTTCTTGTTTTCTGGAGTTTTATTTCTTCTAAAGTATTTTTTATTTCAGTCATGGAAATGCGTTGAGTTATTTTATCAAAAGTAATTTAAATATATTTCTTGTAACAACGTAATTTAATGTTTTAGCTTTTTTAATATTGTACAGTATATAGAATCTAGTTTAATTAAGTTTCCCTGTTTCATACATTGAAATTATTTTTGGTTTTTATATTCGGAAAAAGAATGTTTTGCGTTTTTTTTTTCTTTTGATATGGAATGGATTTTAGTTTAAAACAATGCCAACTGCATCTTTAAATTAGCAGTTATATTTTATTTTGTAGGCTTAAATTTATATGCACTCAATGAATTAGTAATAATAATGCGAAATTCAGAAAAAATATTGCAGGGCATTTCTATAAATTATAGTTGGAAGGTTTTGTCCGATTTCTAAAATAAACTTTAAACCCAGATCAAAAAAATCAAATCTAAGATTGTCATAATTTAATATCTATATAAGGTGGTGTTTGATGTTAAAACGTAGCCTCAAACTGCAATATATATATTTTTTCTGGTTATCGTTCCAGTTCAATGAGCACCGCCCCCTGAATACTAGGCATGCGCGCTGACAATAATGACGGCTGTCGCAGGCGGTTTTTTTTTTTTTTTTTTTTTTTTTTTTCCCCCATTAGTACGGTCTCTCAAACTTCAACACCAATAATATCTAAAAGTTTACTTTGATTTATTTGATCTTAAAAAAAAAAACAAGGCGAAAAAAAACTTTTAGAAATTGTTGGTGTTGAAGTTCGAGAGACCGTTCAAACGCTATAAAAAAATAAAAAATTAAAAATTCGCTTGCGACAGCTGCTATTTTTATCAGCACGCAGGCCTAGTATTCAGGGGCGGTGCAATGGACAACAGTGACGTCACAGTAGGAATCACATGATGTAAAAAATAGCGGGTTTGTTTACCTTGTTGCGTCATTTGACTGGGCATAAATACAGTTAAATGCATGCGCAAAATATTGCAGATTTATTTTATACCAATTATTTTCGAAAAATCTGTACATGCATATTAATTAAAATCCATACATACTTATTAATTAAAATTTAAAATTTTTATTTTATAAATAAATGAAAAATATGCATGAAATTGCAATAAAATAGAGAAAAGAATTCATGTATCATCTAAACGTGTCCCTGAAAAGGTCTAAAACTCCTTATAATATATACACTGCAAAAAATAATTGTTGATTTTACAGTATAAAACTGGCACCCAGCTGCCAGTATTATACCGTAAAATTAACAGTATTAAACAGTAAAATAAGCAGTAATACGCTGCCGTGCAAGCAGTAATACGCTACCGCGCATGCGCGGTAGCGTATTACTGCTTGCACGGCAGCGTATTACTGCTTATTTTACTGTTTAATACTGTTAATTTTACGGTATAATACTGGCAGCTGGGTGCCAGTTTTATACTGTAAAATCAACAATTATTTTTTGCAGTGTATGTATATATATAAATTTTATATGAATCAATGCTATGAATGTTATTCTCAAGCAGACTAAGCCTCGAACCCACAGGAAGAATTATTGTCCATTAGAATATTCAATTTCAGTTTTCACACTCTGAATAAAAAGGTTTTTGGTTCGATTTCCGGCTTATGAAGCTATGAAGCTCATCTATGAAGCTATGAAGCTTTATGAAGCTAATAAATCTGAAGCTATGACTCTTTGTATCGTTTCGAACTGCTTTCCGAGAATTTTTTTCAGCTATGATTAAAAAAAAAAAAAAAAAAAAAAAAAAAAAATTAATGAAAAGAAAAAAAAAAAAAAAAAGTAATAAATCATCATGAAGATGTACATTTAAGCTGAAATAAAATATGATCATGCCACTTTATCAATTTCCCATTTTCTTTTCACTCACATCACTCCACAATTTTACAATGCTCTTGCTTTAATACAGAAGATTTAAACTTTCACTACTTTTAACTAAACTCTCTAATGAAAATTTACATTCGGCTGTTTAGAAGCGAAATAGTAAACTAGGTTAAATTTTAGTTTTCGTGCAACAATTTTTATGCTGGGATTTTTCTTAAGTGGACAGTAATTGCAATTTGTATTTGCAACTGGCAACAACTTTTTGGCTTATTTCCAGATGATCCCCCCCCCCCCCCTTGCTTCGCTTACATTTTAGAACATTAGAAACGTTTGTATCAAACCGGTGCTAAACATGTGCTTGTTTCTAACACGCCTATAAAATGGAAAAAAAAAAAAAAATCTTTTTGTTTTATTTAATTTGTTGTTCTTGTTTTCTCGAGTTTTATATAATATTCTTAGATTGTTTTTCTAAAGCGGGAATGCGTTGCAGATATTTTATCAAAAATAATTTAAATATATTTTCTGTAACAATACATTTTATGTTTTAGCTTTTTTCATTCATTTTTTAAATTTTATACGTAGATGCTAGTTAATCTAGTTTGGGTTTCTGACATTAAAATTATACTCTTTTTTACATTCCGAAAATAAATGCTTTGATGGTATTTATTTTTACACTCTTTCATTTAACTTAACTTGGATTTTGTACATACACGTAGATAAAATTTTGTAATCGATTTTTCACAAACTTCCTGATAGGCTAGAATTATAAAAATTATGTACACAGGTGTGTTTCCGATGACAATATAACATTTCAACATTTTAAAAACTGAATTAGAAATTAATTATTAATTTTGTAATTAAGTAATTTGTAAGGCATTTTCCCGTTAGCCTGCCGCAGTTGATAAATCTTCAATTTGTATTGTTACAAATGAGTTGGTTACAGTTTATGAGTTGAAAATGGAGTAAATTATGCTTCAAACCACTCTCGATAAAATAGGCTAACAGGTTGTGAAACTGTAACAACAAAAGAATGTTAGAATTTAAAAAAATACTTTTTTATCATTTAATAGTTTAATATTAATTAAATTATAATTATACGTTGACAAAACAATTAAGAAATCCTGAATAGATAGTTTAAGTAGTGCGTTTTTTGTTCTTTGCTGTAGTCATATCTTAATATTTTTAGAAAATAAATCAATTTATCAAGCATAAATCAAAACGGTAAATTTTCTTTAATCGAAGCCCACGCCAAATTAACGTATTGTAACAGATATTTTCTTAACTGCAGTCATGAAATTAGGCATAATTTTTAAGATTAACACTGAATGCTTATAAAAGTGTTTTTACTATTTTTACATTTATTTTTTATTAACATACTCTTTAATATTGAATGGAATGGAATTAGAAATAATGCCAATTGTCTCTTTAAGCCAACACTATTTATTATTATTATTAAGCCTTAGATGTACATGCATTTAATGAATTACTAATAATGTTGTAAAACGCACAAAATTCATTACAAGACAATCTATAAATTATAGTTGGAAGGTTTTGTTCAAATTCTAAAATCAAATTTAAATCTAAATCCGACAATTGATATTTAAGATTATGTTATAATCTTACTAAGGGATGGTTCGCTTAAATAAAACAAAGTCTAGAACTTTTTTCTTTTTCTTTTTTTCTTATCGCTTTGGTTTTGTTAAAAATGTTTCGTTTGGGTTCTGGTTTATCTGGCGCTTTATTATTCCGGCATTTCCTTGTAAGTAACCGATTTCGATTCTATTCCAGCTTCCACATTTGTGCCAAAGCTGCGGTTCTATGTGCCGCTTCAAAGTCTTTTCCAAGAAATTATCCAGTTAACATTAAAATTAAAATAAAGTTAATAAATAAAATAGAATTTCAGTAAATTATCAAAAGATGTACACTTAAGCACATAAGCTAATTCAAAATACCATCATCCCAAGTTATCAAAATCGTATTTGCTGTTCGTCTTAAGTATGCCTCGACTTTACAGAATTCTTGTTTTAATGTCCAAGTTTTAAACCTCCGTTAGTCTTTCTTAACTAAACTCTCTAATAAAAATTTACATTAGCTTGTTTGTAGAACAATATTAGCAAACTGAGTTAAATTTTAGTTTCCTGCAACAATTTTTCTGCTCGGATTTTTCTAAGTGGACAGTAATTGCAACTTGTTCTTGCAACTGGCAACAGCTCTTTGGCTTCTTTCCAGACGATATTTATATTTTTTCTTCTTTGCTTCGCTTACATTTTAGAACATTAGAAAAGATTTTATCTGAACCGGTGCTTCTCCTCTGCTTGTTTCTTTACTCCCGTAAGATAAGAAAAATCTTTTTGTTTTGTTTTACCTAATTTGTTGTTCTTGTTTTCTCGAGTTTTATTTCTTTTTAAGCTGTTTTTGTTTCAGGAGTGGAAATGCGTCGAGCTATTTTATGGAACGTAATTTATTTCTTTGAACATTGCATTTAATGTTATTATTTTTTTTTCAGTTTAATGATTTTTATTTATTTATTTTTTAATCTTATACATTAGTTACTAGTTTAATTAAGTTTCTGTGTTTCTGACGGCGAAGTCGTGCTGAGTTTTCTATTCTGAAAAAGAAAATACTTTGAATTTTTTTTTCTATAGAATAGTATGTTCGAATAATGTCAACTATGGACTATATTTTCTCACTGTTACAATTTACTTCAAGAATTAAATGTAGGAGTTTTCAACAGATTAAAAGCTCGCTTAGAACTAACTGTACATCTTTACAAACGTTTTAAGTATAGAATTATGAACAGATAAAATAATAAATTTATTAAGATTTAAGAAAAGGGGGAGAAGAGAGAAAGTTCACTAGGATTGCACATCGCACACTTATTTCTAAAGTGACCTAAAGTGACACAATTGAAAAAATTCAGAAATGGCGAAAATCCTTTTCAAACATTAAAACAAATGCTTTTTGTTTAAAGGTTTTTTTTTTTTTTTTTTTTTTTTTTTCCAGAAAAGACTAAAACCGTTTTCAAACATTAAAACAAATTCCTTTTTGTTTAAATTGATTCAGGAAATAATAATTTTTTATATATATCTACAGTCAAAAACAGCTTATAGCGTTGTATAACATCTTGACCAAAAACTGATAAAACTTTTTGTGATTCATTCATATTAATATCTCAAAAATCACGTCTGTTTGAGTTGTATTACTTTAGATATAAGTGTGTGTGCTATACGAATAAGGGGGAGGGGGAGTTGTTTTAGTGAATATGAGTAACAAATTACAAAAATTCAACAGTATTTCTTTTCCTTTCCAAAAACTCTGGAGTCACCACATCACGATTTATGATAACTGTGCCACAGTTTTGGGAACGTTACAAGCAATCTCTTGGCAAAGCCGCAGTAAAAGTGGTCAGGCGGTGCGTCGGTATCAAGCGCCAAGTCGGTTAGGCATTTAACCGACATCGTCGCAATTACCACCGATGCACAGGCAAATATTAAAAATATATACAGGGTGTTCCCAAATTCGACGGACAAATTAAAAGGGATGATAGAAGGCATCAAGAGGATGAAAACTTACTATAGAACATGGGGTCGCATACCGCGTTTAGGGGGGGGGGGGAAATCGCAAAAATTGTTATGAAGGGTATGACGTCGAGTGGAGCAAAAAGGGCCAATAATAAATAGAAAAAACATTTATATGATGTCAAGCATGCTTACAGTGCATTGCAGTTCAACATCAGAAAGGAGACGCGACGACATATATTTATAGAAATTGTTCGAAGTTGTGGCCACGAAGGTCATTGCACAGCCGACACCGATGGACGAAAGATTGCCAGACGCTTTAAAACATATTCCTATAAAAATGTCCCGTCGTCTCCTTTCTGACGTTGAATTGTAATGCATTGTAATCATGCTTGATGTCAAATAAATGTTTTTCCTATTTATTATTGACCCCTTTTGTTCCACTCGACGTCACACCCTTCATAAATATTTTTGCGATTTTCTTCCACTAAACGTGGTTTGCGACCCCATGTTCTATGGCAAGTTTTCATTCTCTTGATGTCTTCTAAAACCCCTCTTAATTTTTCGGTCGAATTTTGGAACACCCTGTGTATACAACTTTTCTCACAGGTGCCGAATGGATTTGCTGTGGTGCTTTCTCTTGGTTCTGCACCTTTCTTCTGCGACAAACCCAAAATATTTTACATTCCGTAGACTTAATATGAACATTTACGGCTACAGCTACGGAGGATTGAACACGAGAGAGAAATCTTCTTGAATTTGAGGAGATTGGTCAGTCAGATCTCAAATTCCCCTTGTTAATGTTAAACCTAATGGAATGCATTTTTTTTTTTTTTTTAATATTTCCTCAAGGAATTAATTTTTTAACTTCTTTTTCCCGTGTACTCTTCTTAAAGAATGTATTTTTAGTTGTCAAAATATATGTCTAAAATCTATGCTTAATTTTATCTGAAGTGTTAGAATCTTACTCACAGCTCGTACGATTTTAACACATAAAATATTCATTTTAGAATATTTTGACAACTAAGAAAGATCCTTTAAGACATCCTTTAAGAAGTGTACAAAGAAAATAGAAGTTTAAAATATTAATTTCCCGAGGAGATATTTTAAATATACGAACGCATTCCACGCCCAAGGTTTAACATTAGCCAGGGGAATATGAGATCTGTTTGACCAATCTCCTTAAGGATTATAAATGCTGTAAAGTTTGTCTAAAAATAAATAAATCAAGACCGAAAAAGTTTCTGTCGTAGACAAAGTTCACTTGAAGTGGGATTCGTCGGTACTTGAAAATCGTTCCGCGTTAGACAGATTTCTGTAATCAAAATAGGTTGGATTGAACTTTGTGCCGTTATATTAAAACAAATGATCAACGTCAAAATAGCACAAATAAAAATATATAAAATGGCGAGCAGCTGTTTCGGAGCCCCTAAAGCTTCATTATCAGTGCCAAATTTAAAAGATTAAAAAATTATCCAAAATTGCGCACAAGCATACCTACACGGCTTAAACTTTTGGATCATTTTTTCAATCTTTTAAATTTGACACTGATGATGGAGCTTTAGGGGCTCCGAAACAGCTGCTCGCCATTTTATGTATTTTTATTTGTGCTATTTTTACGTTGATCATTTATTTTAAGATTTCTGTATTACTCATTAGTCCACCTTAGACAGACTTTACTGTATGCATATTCTTGTGAATAAATTGTTAAATTATTTTCCTGATATATACATTTTACTTAAATTGTAAATATTGTGAACATTAAGTACCTAATTTAGTATTTTACCATTAAAAAGAACAAAAAAAAATGTTCCGGGAAGAGGGGAAAAAGTAAATAAAAAAACAGGAATAAAAAATGTTTTGGCAACGAATCGTTCATTGATTTTTAGTGCTGTCCCAGATAATTCCTCTTTTAGCGTTGTGCTACTTGACTTCTATTCAATTTAAGGTCGTGTTTCGTCCAGCAATTAGTTTTGCCTCTAATTAGTGACATGTGAAATTGCTGGCATACATCAGGAACGCCCGGGTGATTTTTCTTCCTCGATTCTGGAGAGCAGCACTTTGTGGTTTACAAGGAAGAGTGCCTGTCGTCCGGACCCACCTGATTCTCTGAAATCCTAGAATGTTGCACGGTTTTAGAGTAACGTGGTTATTCACTGCCTCTCAAGCGTTTGAAAAATATTCCTTTAGCGTGGATGAGTCATTTTTTTTTAAATGTTGTTGCTTTTGTGACCGTTGTTGACCTTAGTTAATAAATTATTACTTTCTGGTATACAGGGGATTTCCAAAAGATTCAAACGCGCTTTTATTTTTTATCTGTTCCAGATACTTAGATAATGTAAATTGCAAGAGCGTTCAAATTAAAGTAGGGATTAGAGTTTCCACGGATAGGGTTATACCCAACCCGAACTAATGATATCTGCTTAAAGATAACGCGACAAAAAAAAAAAAAAAAAAACCCGAAGTGGAAAAAAAAATTATCCATATTTTAATACAATTATATCTCTTATATCTTTTTTATATAAAAATGAACACATATATAGTCATTGATATTCAAATAAATATTTATTTTTAATTTGAAAAATATTCAGGACTTTCTTTTGAAAAATCGGGTGAACCTCACCCGAAAAAGAAAATTTTGGTGTTAACCCTACCCAACCCGAACAGTGGCTAGGGTGAGGTTCGGGTAAAATCTGGTTACAAGCGAGACTCTAGTAGATATTATGTGGATGAAATAACCCTGCCATTAATTTAAAAAAAATCATGCTTTTTAAGTTTTTGTATGGTCTTCTGAGTCTTAAGTTATATTGCTGATAAAATGCCTAATATTAGTTATGGTTACAATTGCATACGATTTACAACAACAACGGAATAAATTATGCGCCAAAGAAAGAAAAAAGGGCCAACTGGCTGTGAAGCTTCAACAACGAAATATTTTAAAGACTATAAAGTAGAAAAAAAAAGTATAGAAAAATAAAGATTTTAATATGTTTAAAAAAAATTCTTTAATCTATCAATAGGTTGATATTAATTAAATTATGACTATACGTTAAGAAATCAATTTAGAAATTCTTAAAAGATAGTTTAAAAAATGCTTTTTTTCTTTTCTGTTGTCATATCTTAAAAAAGAAACAGAACTAAAATTATGTTTTCTTTAAAAATAAATTCATTAGCTGGTGCTTTCTACGAAGCGTAAAAAACGCTGTGGATGTTCTATCATCGGGCTCGGTGCCCACGTCTAATTAATGTATGCAAAGCTTTTTTTTTTTTTTTAACTTCATAAATTGCAGTCATGAAATTAGGTGTGATTTTCAAGATTTGTAAAAGAGTATAAACTCTTCTTACTTTTACGTTTATTTGATTTATTTATTTTATAAGTTAGAATACTTGCTGAAAACGAAATGTCACCATGACGCCAGTTCGCACAACAATTCCTTGCCGCCAGTTAAGGGTTAAAAATGCTAAGCCTTCGTCGTCATCATAATCGAGCTCCGACTGTATTCCAATTGTTTATTTGTCCATTTGTGGTCATTTTGAGCAATTTTCAGCCTACTGGAGATACTAAACATTCCACTAAATGCTCTCCTTGTAATTTAATGGTTCAAATATTCTACGAGCAATGACTGTCTTTAATACTCTTACTGGTTTAATGTATGCAAATCTCTTCAAGATTTCCATAATTATCTCTTTTGTTTTAAGAAAAATAAAGCTAAGCAACGAACGAAAATAAACCTAACTTCATTGTTTAAGCTTCTTTTGTTAATTATTTCTTAATTAACATAAAAGAATAAAACAACTGGAGTGCTCCTGGCTTAAAGAAATTATGCAGATGCTGTATTTGCTAAACACATGGTTTATATCAGTTTTTTTAATTAAGAAGAGAACGTAATTACTAAACCGTGGAATATCGTCCAAGCTTATAAGACAGAATTAACGTCAGCTGAATTGTTGTTCGTCGTTTTCTTAAAAATGTGGTGTTAAGTAGAATCCTTCATTGGGTCGCTTAGCTCGATTTTACCCGAACTCGACCCGACTCGACTCGCGGTCAAGTCGGGTTGGCGCCGATTTATTTCGTTGCTGATCGTGTTTTGAGTCTGGTTGACTTATTATTATTGAGTCTGGTTTACTTATTATTATTATTGAGTCTGGTTTACTTATTATTATTATTATTTATTTATTTATTGATTTATTTATTTATTTTTTGGCTGCGGGTCGGATTGACTTTCATTGTTTCGAGTTCGGTTCGACACATAATTAAAGTAATTACTACTAATAATTGTTCTAATTATCTCAATGCTAAAATTCACTTAATATCATTCATTTTTATCTTTGTTTGTCGTTTTGTTTTTACGGGGCTTTTCTTTAGATAAAACAGCAGTTCTGAAGTCAAAGCTCCTAAAGAACAAGTAATTTCAATAGGCATGGACGACGCACAATAATACAACTGATCACTTCCCTTTATTCCGGAAAAACTCAGCTAACATTGCGATAGTCATTGCAATTTTCAAGATTTTGTTTTCACACGTCCTTTTTATATTAATACTGCAATGAGACACTTGAAAAGCCGGGTTAATATATCCGTATTTCAAAAAAGAAACAAAGATTTTCTTTTATACGCCATCCTTTCCATGGCTCAGTTGTAAATCTTACAATGGGGCAATATTGAAACAGCCTTATCTCTCCCACCTTTCTTTTTCTTTCAAGACCTGGGGACATTCCTTTTGCATTTTCTTGGGTGGGGGTGAGGGTCTCCTTGAAGGGTGAAATTCTGTCTGGTAAGAAGTCCAGTTACAACTGTTTGATAAAATATTACATTTAGACAGACAGTTGTAATCTAGAAACATTATCGCTGATAGAAAACAGTGTTTGATAATTAATGGATTTTTTTGCTAATTCTATCCTACTTTTCGACGAAATTTTTGTTTTAGCCGCACTCCTATTAAACAAGTTTGAGTGTAGGGTCAGGTGGGATAAAATAGGTTGGCTTAAAAGATAAATTTATAAAAAATACAAATTGTAAAGATTTGCAATTGTTTTACCAAATTAGTGTGTTAGAGGTATCCGTTTTAATTTTTTAATGAATAATAAAATATTTTTTGCTATATTGTTATACTTGATAGCAATTTTAAAATATTAGCTGATATAAGTTGGTTGTAATGATGAGGAAACTGTGAATTTAAAGTAAATAAGAACTTATTTTCAGCTTATTTATCCATTGTAAAGCATAAAACACTTATTCGGAATTAACTTTTTTTTTTTTTAAGAAAAAACTGTAAAATTAATATTTTAGAGCAGAAAAACCTATGTAGGGTAAAAAAAATTTACTGTTAGGCTTAGCAAACAGATAACTTTTTTTTTTAAACTTTTTTTTTAATTAGTTTATAATATTTTTTTTAATGCAACATTTGACATTGAAACAATATAGTGTTGTAAAACTACTATTTACTTTAATCGGTTTATTAAAACTTAATTTAATTTGATGAATTAATATATAGTCAAATTAAAACATGCCACTTTCAGCTTTATTTATGCTTACTTTGTACCAATAGTTATACAAGAAATTTTAAAAAGTGGCAGGAAATAAGAAGATAAGTAAGAACACTGAAATAATAACAAAATCAGGGTTAAAAGTCTTACCAACAAAGTTGTTGGTTATTTAAAAGTTTTGTTTCTTTAGAAGAGGAAAACTTATCTAATTTAAATAGTAATTAGTAGCGGACAAGCTATCCGAATTAGATTTTAGTTAAGAGTTTTTGAACAAGACAGCAAATTAGATCTTTCTTGCGAGCATAATAAACAGTAATACATAATTAAGTTCGAAAAAGAGAATGGATGTTCCTATTTCCTGTTTCCTGAAAAATATGACGTTTGATCTATCACAAATTGCAGCTGTTCTTTCTGATCTGCCAAAGAACCATAATCCAATCCACATCCTTTACTTCTCTTAAATATGTTTAATATTTTCGGCATTCTAAAGAACACTTTTAACCAGATTCATGAGCAATTATTTATTTAATTAAAGAAATAGAAAACTTTAAATAAGTATAATTATTTTATACCACGGCATGGGGTAAAATAGTTAATTGACAATGTGTTTTAAAATACCCATTATATCGGTAATAACTTGCAATTTTATTGTTGAAATTGTCTTTGATGTTAAGTGTAATGTTCATTTGCGCGTTCAATGTGATTTTTTTGCAGATTAAAATAATATATTTTAGGCAAACTAAGTATGAATAGAAAAAAAGTGCTTTTTTTAAATTCCTTACTATTAGTTCACACTCTCTCTCTATATATATCTTGTTCAAATTTTCAATCGTTAATAAAATATTTTCTATTCATCCACTCAAGTTCAAATACATTTTTTTTTAACTTGTAGTGGATGACACTTTATGTTAATACAGTTTTTCTTTCAAATATTAATTAATTCATTAAATTTAATTAATTAATTTTAGTTTTAAATGGTTTAAGAAAAAAATTTCTCCCATTGTTTTCATAAATGAAATGAAAGATTTATCTCAAATGAGTGATGCCGCAGAAATAAAATACCGCAACGATGATTATAAAATAATGTTCAATAAAGATAACGTGGGACATGAATGCTGCATGTTTTTTTTTTTTATATATATATATTTATGATTAAACAGTAGGAATTGACTTAATTTTTTTTTTTTTTTTATATTACTTGTTTTATAACTATTTTACTCCACCTGACTCTATAACTGTACCATTACTCAAATGAGTGAGTTCTACATTATTTATAAAACAGTTATTCTTTTTTACGCATGTTCCATTAAGTGAAATCTTTTACACACAATTTGCTTATTATAATTCACGATCAATTAGTGTCGTTACATGCAATGCATGCCGAAGATAACTTGTAATTTAATGGTTGAATTGTTCTTCGAGCAAATGGCTCAATCATTAGCCGTTACTCCCGAGAGCTTCATTATTACTATATTTTACACGTAAATAACGTAAAATATTTGTCTTATCTCACCGGATATTATATGTATTTATGGCCATTATGTTCAGCGGAGATGGATCTTTTTTTTTATATTTGTGCTAATAAAGTAACTAAAAAAAAGTTAATCGTTGGATTTCACTATAATAGACGAATGCTTTTTATTTTATCTTGATGAAAAGGGATTTTTTTTTTTTTTTTATACACTTAATTTGTTCATCTTTATCGATTTTTTACTCGATTTCTGATAGGTTAGAACTATTTTTTTTTTTTAAATATGTATACAGGTGTGTTTCCGATGACAATACAATATTTGAAATTTTTTCATGAACCGGTCAAAGTTGTGCCCCTTAAGCATCTGACTTTTAAAAACGTACTATTTTGTTTTTCTCTAAACTGCAAAAAATAATTGTTGATTTTACAGTATAAAACTGGCACCCCAGCTGCCAGTATTATACCGTAAAATTAACAGTATTAAACAGTAAAATAAGCAGTAATACGCTGCCGCTCAAGCCGTAATACGCTGGCGCGCCAGCGTATTACGGCTTGAGCGGCAGCGTATTACTGCTTATTTTACTGTTTAATACTGTTAATTTTACGGTATAATACTGGCAGCTGGGGTGCCAGTTTTATACTGTAAAATCAACAATTATTTTTTGCAGTGTACTAATTAACGTTAAAAAAATAATAAAATCCAACAATCTTCTTACTTTTTAATATAAAATTCATAGGACAAAGAAAATTTTTATCAGCCAAACTTTTTTAACACTTTCCAACATAGTTGAAAATTATTTACGAATACGATTTCTCTGTCCGTCCGTGCTCTAACTTTCGTAAATGTATTCAGATTGCCACGTAATTGATATAACTTATTGAGATTTACCATGGCATGTTCGGTATTGAAAATGAAGTGTTTAGCATTTATACTTCGTTTACAGAGGCAATCAAAAGAATTCCCCTACATTATGTTCTACGGGGAAAAATTGTTTACTGCGCATTTTATTGATGTTATACTATTACAAATATATTGAAACTGGTTTACATCACTGAAGTGCATTACCAGATGCTTACTGTCGAATAGGGTGTGCGTAGCATTTATCGTTCATTTACAGGGACACATAAAATAATTCAGCTACGATACTGTGTATGAGCAATAATTGCTGGAAGTGCGTTTTCAATCGTGGTAGGCCTTTTTAAATATCACTAATTTTTGGCATATTACTTGGTGTATATAAATACTATAGATCATATACAGGGCTGCACAAAATAATTCGAGTACATTTCCGCTTATTGTCTGAGATTTCGGAAGGGTAATTTTCAACGTTTTTCGTTTCTTAACTGTGCTAAATTATTGCATACTACGTGATATGTTATACAAATCTATAGATCATATACAGGTTTTAGCCATGCTCGTATTAAAAAAGCGTATTATAACTGTATGTTAGTCAACTTAAGTGTGTTTTACTTTCTTTCTAAAATAGTTATTCTTTTGGTGCTTTCTTCACAGATGTTTCATTAAAATAAAGTCTCTTACACACAATTTGCTTATATTATTTACGATCAATTAGTGTCGTTACATGCATGCCTAAGATAACTTGCAATTTAATGGTTGAATTGTTCTTCGAGCAAATGGCTCAATCATTAGCCGTTACTCCCGAGAGCTTCATTATTACTATATTTTACACATAAATAACATAAAATATTTGTCTTATCTCACCGGATATTATATGTATTTATGGCCATTATGTTCAGCGGAGATAATATATATATTTTTTTTATTTGTGCTAATAAAGGTACTAAAAAAAGGTAATCGTTTGATTTCTCTGTAATAGACAGGTGCTATTTATTTTATATTGATGGGGAATTTTTTTTAACTCTTTAATAACATTTTCCATCATAGTTGAAAAGTGTTTATGAATTCGGTTTGTCTGTCTGCCGTCTGCCCGCTCTTTAACTCACGTAAATATTGTGCTGGCCTCTAAAAAATACCCATATTTTGAAATTTTCTCTATATAAAGTGTAATAAAGAAATTAAAAAAAATAAACATGGCTAAATTTTTACAGCTTGTTCTGACTAAGATTTTAATGTTGGGCATTTTTCATTTTAACACTTTTTTTATAAAATGACAGCCAACCAAGCTAGAAGCTAGAATTAAAAAAAAGAAAAGAAAAAACACTTTTTCAAAATTAACCCATGTTACCTGAAAAAAAAAAAAAACCACACACCTGACATAATCAGCTGAAAATGAATCATTTTATTACATATTAATGGTTTAACATAAAAAAAAATTAATAATTATGTAGATCATTCTAAAATTCTATTATATTAAGAAAATGTGTAAAAATAAAGCTCATGTTTTACCCAGAATTCTGCAGTTGTTAATTTAAATTATTTTAAAACTAAATAAGCACTCCTTAGGTATTTATAACTATTTTTATTATTCCAAATGGTGCAGAAAAACGGAACAAAACAAACAAAATTAATTTTAGTGAAATATTTTATGAAGTACTATAGGGTGGTGGATTTTTTAGGAAACATTTCACTGTGGGGGTTTTTTTAGAGGACAGCACAATATACTCTTGATTGTCATTCAATTTTTATGTGTGTTGTTGAGGTTTACTATATGGCATATTCGGTATTGAAAATGAAGTGTGTAGCATTTACTGTTCGTTTACAAGGATACGCAATATAATTACATTAGGGTTTAGTGGTAAAAATCGTTTACGGTGCATTTTATTGATGTTATATTTACTATTTCAAATATATGGAAATTGATATACATCACTGAGGTATACTACAATAAGATACTTACTGTAGAATAGCGCGTTCATAGCATTTATAGTTCCTTTACAGGGACACATGAAATAATTCAGCTACGCTACTGTCTGTGAGCAATAATTGCTGAAAGTGCGTTCTTAGTTGTGGTATGCGTTTTAAAATTTCAGTAATTTTTTTCATATTACTTGGCGTATATAAATTCTATAAATCATATACAGGGTTCCACGAAAGATTTCGAGTTTCACTTAAATAAACAAAATTCTAAAACTACAGTTTTCTTATATGGAATTATATGTATATAATATATAATTTAACGATCGTATTGTATGTTTAGAACAAAATTTAAATTGACTAAAATTGTTCCAAGCTAAGAATTAAGGTCCGATTCAGAGCATTGTATTGTTGCCATGGAAACAACAACTTATTCAATATTGAATTGATATTTATAATGACAGCGTTCTTAATCAGACAGTTACTTGTAAATTCATTTAAAATTTGATCAGTCGGTGAAACAGTGTGAAATTAAACAACTGCAGCAACATGCATGTTACATATACAGGGTGTCCATAATTAAACAACCCTACTTTAAAAATGTCTACAGACGAAACTATTGGTCAGAAAGTTATGAAATTTTGTTAAGGACATAATGAAGGAATGGGAATTTGTTTAGGCGAAAAAAAATAGTTCCAAATTTCGCCGCTAGAGGGCGTTTTTTAATGAGTTACACATTCAGCATATATTTACGATAGTTTACATATTTTATTAGAACAAAACATTTTGAACAAACCTTTTTTCGCGACATGTTTTCAGCATTTCACAGAACACACTGCGGTCAACTGTGGAATATGCTATCTTACGATTCCAGGTGGAAGCTGAAAATGATTACCGTCATGTGGAACACGTTTTGTTGCAATAAAATATGTAAACTATCGTAAATGTGTATTAAATATGTAATTCATTAAAAATGACACCTGGTGGCAAAATTTTGAACTAAAATATTTTTTTCGCTTAAACAAATTCCCATTCTTTTATTATGTCCTTCACAAAATTTCACAACTTTTTGATCAATAGTTTCGTCTGTAGACAACTTTAAAGTAGGGTCGTTTAATTATGGACACCCTGTATATTATATAAGCTTATAGAAATAATAATAAGCTTTTTCATCGTTTAAATTTAAACTCATCAAGTACTACGCATTTAGACACTCGTTTAACGAGCACTTTGCAAATGCATTAAAATTGCTTGCATTTGGCGAAGAAATGATGTTGCTCGTTAAATCGCGTATTTTTGCACCAAATACTCGAAAATATTTTATTTTTTTACAAATTTTCTACTGGAATTCTGCAGTCAAATTTCACTGATCCTTTATAAGGTACATGAATAGTCTCATTAGCATTTTTTTTTTTCAAAACATTTTGAGTATGCACTTTAAGGAGACCTCCCTTGTAAGATAGTTTAGTTTACGTGAATGTGAAAAATTCATTTTTTCTATGAACTATAAATGGAAATTTTTGTCTTCAGAGAGTGGTCAAAATGCATTTTGGACCCCCTGAACATGTGGGCCTGGGGCACATGTTCAGGGTCAGAGGCACATGTATGTGCCTCTAATCAGGCGTCACAGTAAGCGCTTATTTAGAAATATCATTTTATTCGCACTATTGATCGCAATATATCAGATATCCCGTTGGGCGTCAAATTTTAATAACCTTCACCTCTCGTAGTCAGTTCGTTTCACTTCGTCCTTGAGGTAAATACTTTTAACGACATCTTACTGGTAATTGTCTCCAGTTAATCTACATCTTATAAAAATGCAGAAGAGTGTTTAAGATTCCTTGATGCCTATCTCCTGGGGTCATGGTTGCTGCATACCAAGCAAAGCTTCTTATTAAAGAGAAGGTTCATCATCTCGGACTTTACTACGTCATACCGGACGTCGTCGTTAGATAGTTGTGACACCTCTTTCAGGATCTGTCGATTTCTTATTGTCTCTACGATTTCTTTTGTTGTAACACATTTTTAATGACTCAACCTTGAGCCAGTTTGCACGTTTTTAAATCTCTAAAGGTAGGTCGTCAGATCGTTGGTGCTTTATCATGTTCTCTAATGAGTCATTTTCATGTAAGTAGCATTATTAGTGAAGGACGTATATTGATAAAGTTTATAAATGGATAATTTCTTTAAACTAGTTCTGTTTAATTTAATTGTAGAAATTTTTTATATCGCGCTGCACTCAAAATCGTAAAATAAAATAAATAATAAAAATCGTTACTTCGGAGATTAGTATAAGTTGGTCCTAGAGTCCTGGAACCCAAAATTTCTGCTTAAAGATAATCTGAACCCGAATTTTTTTTTGTCAACCCCAAACTCTATACATTTCAACCCGAACCCAAAATATTTAAACCCGAACCTAACTCGAAAGAATATGATTCCATATTTTAACTCAATTAAGGAAAAATGTCTACAATTATATCTCTATCAATTTTATTTATTTTTTGTACAAAAATGAACATACACACTCATTATAATTCAAATATATAGTTTGTTTCATTTGCAAAAAAATCAGGACTTTCTTTTAAAAAATCGGGTCAACCCTGAACCTGATCCAAAAGAGTCGAAACCTAATCCGAAATCAATCCGAAACATTTAAAGTCAACCGGATCCGCAACGGAAAAAAATAGCGTCAAAATCGGATTACCCGACCCAATGCAGGACTCTACTTCGTCCCTATTGTGCTTCACGCATATATAAGCATTAAGTATTATTCAAATTTATAAATAACTGGAACGAAAAATAATGCATCAAGCATAGATTATCTAACACTTTCTAACACTTACAATATACTTTTACAAATATTTACCGTTTAATAAGGTGAAAGATGATATCTAAGTAAACAAATTTGACAAGGCATATAACGTATTTTAAAAACCACTTTCAGGAATTACCAACAATATTCGGGAAAATATCCGATTTTTTTTGTGCAGCCCTATATAGGATCCATAGATTTGTATATCTACTACATCGAATGCAAAAATTTTGTTCAGTTAGAAATCGTGTAGCACAGTTTAAAATTCACCTTCTGGAGTTTCCGTCAATAAACGGAAATGTGCTCGAGATGTTTTTGTGATGCCCAAACTATATGATCTATAGAATTTATATACACCTACTAATAGAAATTAGTTAAACTTGAAAACGCGTACCGCGACTGAAAACACCCTTCTAGCAATTATTGTTAACGGACAGAGAACTTTAACCGAATTCTTTTGTGTGTCCCTGTAAATGAACGACGGATGCTATGCACAGCATATTCTATAGTAAGCCTCTTTAGTCCAAGGAAAATGTACACGTTACCTTGCAAAAGGTCGGGTAGAAGATTTTATTTTTTGACTTGTATATAATCAGGCCAGCATGGAAAAACCGAATTATCCAACAAAATTTCTTAAGGGAGAATTTTCTGTGGCCAAAAAACACCAAAACTTTGGGACTTTTATTGTTGTTTTTTAAATATCTCGAGACCCGTTGTCGTAGCGTATTATTTGTTAATTACAATGTTAAAGACGACACAATTCTCTACAACTTTCATATTTACAACTCTTTTATACACTCAATAGCAAGCGCAGTACGACATTTCAAAAATAAGAGAATTTTTTCATTATCCTTAAAAACCGTGAAAAACGTAGTTTTATCCCGGTGATTTAAATGTTCCCCACGGATGTAATGATGTATGTCAACTTCTACAGATTGACAGCAGAAAATTATCTATTATTTGCACACCCTCCTCTTCATTTTCATCACAACAGACATATTTTAAATTCAATAAATCTATATAATTTAGTAAGTAGGGGAGAGTGTGGATGACTAAGACAATGTTCATATTTAGACAATAACTTTAAGTATATACAATTGTTAATTTTAAAGTATTGTTTAAAATAATATTTCTGTATTTAGTAACTTATTGCACGACAGTTTCAATTTTAAAAAAATCTTGTTTAGTTTTAATAATTATTTTCATAATGCATGCATATTGTTCATTTTATTGCATAAACATTTTATTCTATAGTACAATGGTATATTTTATTTACCGAGTATTGTAATTTAAGTATATCAAACATTGGATTGTAGTTCTATATAAAAGGAGGGACTCAAAAAATAAATATATCGTATGTAACAAATATTTTTACCTTATAAAATATCTACAATAAAAATGACAACATATTATTTCATTAGCTAATATTATGCATTTATATCTCTTGTAAAATTTCAAAATTCTACCAATAAAATATTTAAGATAACTATTTTCATACAAATTTTCAAAATATTAGTTTTAGTAAATATTGTCAATATTTTCCCACTTTTATTATATAAATATAACATGAAATTATAACATTTTAGCGTGCAAAAATATATAAAATTTTAAGATTTTACCTATTAAATGCTTTAAAGCTCAAACAGAAACACTTACTTTGGTTGTTGAAAAATACACTTTGTGGAATATTCTAATCTTCTGTAATATGTACTGTTTTGAAACTATATCTGTTGAATTATCTCAATGCTACCACCTATCAAATGAAATACCGAGTTATTTATGATTGTAGACCATATAAACATTTTTGTTGTTACATTCATCCCCTATCTCATTCAAGTCCACTTTCCCTACACAATAAAGTCAGGTACGCAATATGACTGCATAAGCTAAATGAAAAAATGTATTTTAATAATAATAATTTCTACGGGATATTTAACAATAGTTTTGTCTCTTTGATGGGACTGTTGTAGAATTATTAGCGTTCAGTTTCCTGGATAGAAGATATATCAGGATCATGTTCTTCTAGATCAAGAGGGTTCCCAAACTTTTAGACCGAGTGAAAAATAATTCGAAGTTCATACTTCCGCGTACCACCAGATAAAAAACGTAAAGCTAATATAGAAAAAACCTATAAAAAGGAACCTGCCTAAAACGAAATATATCTTCGGTCTTTCATGTTTCCGTCATAGCATGTTTTATTGTATTTAAAAATGAATGATTACATAACTAAATTGGTACTAAGTTTGGCTGCTTTCTAATAACATTCAAGTAAAAAGTAGTATCACCATTAAGTTTTAATAATGCATACAATATAAAAAAAAATGTTTTGGTATAGGAAAAAAGGCACAATACTTAATGAAATATTGGCGCACACCGATTCATAACTGTTACAGTAGGCTAATTTGCTTCTATCGCTAATGAAAAGGGTGTGTTTTATCAAGCACAGCTTCCTCATGTCTGGCTCAATATTAGGTAGTTTTAGTCATAAGTCACATTCGATGTTTAGTTTATTCCTGTGTTTGTTTTTGATGTAACGAAGGGGGGGGGGGGGGGACATTCACAGATATATGTTGTGCTAAACACAAGCAGACTTTGACGATATCAAACGGTACTCTCATATTCTCGCCAAAAAAATCTGTGACATTCATCCGTTTGAATGTGGACACCAGTAATCACAGGAGAGCTGAATAAGTTCACTTCTTTCCTCTATCGTGAGATACAGTGGCAGGGTGTCTCATATGATATGCTGCTTTCTGTATTTTATTCCACGTACCAGTATCGGATTTCTGCGTACCAGTAGCCAGAGCTTCCTGTACCAGTACTGGTACGCGTACCATAGTTTTTACCAACCCCTGCTCTAGATGTATCTTTTCTTTTTTCCCGGCAGTTATTTGTCACCCGCCCCCTCTTCCTCATACCCACTCTCTATAATCGAGCAGTTATGTAAGTTGGAAAAATAGCCTCATTTTTTAAAAGCCGTACTGCACTTAAGAATAGGGGGGGGGGGGTGCAAATAACAGATAATTTACTACTATCAATATGTAGAAGATGACATCCATGATTAAATTCGTGAAGAACATTTGAATCATCATCGGGCCAAAACTACGTTTTTCACGGTTTTTAAGGAAATTGAAAAAATTGTCTTATTTTTGAAATGTCGTTACTGAGCTTGCTATTGAGTGTATAAAAAAAGTTGTAAATATGAAAGTTGTAGAGAATTTTGTCCGCTTTAACATTGTAACTAACAAATAATACGCTACGACAACGGGTCTCGAGATATTTAAAAAACAACAAAAAAAGTTTCAAAATTTTGGTGTTTTTTGGCTTACAGAAAATTCTCCCTTGAGAAATTTTGTTGGATAATTCGGTTTTTTCATGCTGGCCTCATTATATACAAATCAAAAAAAAAAAAAAAAAATCTTCTACCCGACCTTTTGCAAGGTAACGCCTTTTTTTGGTACATTTCCCCTGGACTACTTGTACTGCACCTCAGTGGTATATATTAATTTCAATATGTTTGAAATAGTATGAAATCATTAAAATAATCCGCAAATGATTTTCTCCCATAGACCATAAAGTAACTATAAGCGCGACAGACTTCATTTTAAATACCGAACATGCCATAGTGAACATCAATAACATATATCAATTGCGTGACAATCCGAGTATATATATTTACGCGAGTTAGAGCACGGACAAACAGACAGACCGAATACACAAACACTTTTCAACTATGTTGGAAAGTGTTAAAAACCTCGTTGGAATGTTGTTTCATGAGAAGACATAAATACGAAATAAAACTTTACTTCTATGTTTTGTATGTAATGCAGTTAAAAAAAAATTCTTGATAATATGAAAAATACAAATTAATTATAATGAAGAACATCCCCGTAAACATTGAATACATCTTGGAACACACACAATAACAAAACACTTTAAAAATGAAATAAATGACACTTAGCATGGGCATAGTAATAATTTTCGGTTAATTTGAGCTTTGGAAAATTAAAATAGTTTTCAGTAGATCATTTTATGAGGTTTTTATTTTATTTTTATTTTATTTATTCATTTAAAAAAAAAAAAAAAAAATCTTAACAGCTTTTTAAGCTTCTTACACAATAGAAGTCATTTTACCGATTGACAATTTTTCTAGTAAAACAAGTCAGACAGAGTACATATGTTTGGCACTTCCACCTGGTGGCTGTTTCAACACAAAACTGTCTCTAACAATAACCCTGGCATTTTATTTAACGATCTTTCTTCAATTTTTGTTACAGAATACTTATTTAATCATTAAAATATCAACAAAACCCGTGAAAAAAGAATCCTACCTATAAACTTAAAGATTTCATGGTCCTGGTCCCGCTGAAAGAATGCAATACAATTACAATAGACGATGTACCCGTTAAGAGGGAAAATTGTCTAATGGAATGTTTTTACGATGACAAATTGTACTGTACAATTATATCGAGGTTGTACTTATTAAGGCGAAAATCTATCTCAGTCGGTAAACAAGAACCACGGTCCCCTCCATCTTTTGAAAAAAATAAGAATTTTGGATACTTGGCCAAATTTTGCCAATTGTCACCATCCTCCCCCCCCCCCCCTCCCCATACACACACACACACCCGCTTTTTTTTTTTTTTTTTTTTTGTTTCCCGAACGAAAATTCTGCATATGTCCATAGCTAAAGGACAAATATTCATAAAGTAGAGCAATATTGTAGAGAATTGAATTATTTCTTTCTTGACTTGTAAAAAAAAATTATATTGTGATATTTCTATTGAAAAAAAAATACAATGCCAACACCAGATAACACGGGAAAACAAGGAGAACCACGGTCCTCTCCATCTTTGAAAAAGTATGAATTTTGGATGTTTGGCCAAATTTGGCCAATAATAAACAATTTGGCCATCCATCCACCCACACACACACACACACACACGAAAATTCTGCATATATCCATAGCTAAAAAGATTCATATTCATAAAGTAGAGAAATATTGTAGCAAATTTAATTATTTCTTTCTTAACTTGTGAAAAAAAAAAATATTGTAATATTTCTATTGAAAAAAGTACAATGCCCACACCAGATAAAGTTTAATTAACCCATGTTATTTCCTTTCTTTGCTTTTATTCTCATTCTTATATATAGAATTATTCATTCTGATAACGAAAAAAAAAAAAAAATGCCTGTTAATACCATTAGGGTGGAAGACTGATTTTAAAAAAACTTTTCTTGTTTTAGAATTAATCAACCAGAGCCTGGAAACAATTCTAGTAGAATCTTAATGAAGCCGAGGCACAATGTCGTTATGTTTGCTCCTAAATTAATCTCATTCACCTTTCCTGGATGGAATAGGCGCTGAAACTAAATCAAATCAAGGAGAGTTAAATCATTAGAGTAATTCGATTTAGATTTCTAACCGGTTCTGTGGAACGTTCGAACCTCTATCCCTGCGGCTTGGATTCCCTATAAGCCGAGATAACATGGCCAATTTTCAATTTTGATTCCGCTGCTGTCTACCGTCTTTGTTTATGTTTAAAACCTAAAAGGAAACGAAGTTATTATTCACCTCAGGTACCATGATTTATTAAAGTTGCGAAGGAGAAGGTATCTTAGTAGAAAAGGTTGTCATTATCATTAGTCATGCTGATTATATTGATTTATTATAAACTTTTGAAGCGTGATCTCGGAGACAGAAGCTGAACTTTTGAACTACTGCTATTTTTTTTTTCCTAAATAGTGCTTCTGTAACGTTTTATAAATTTAAGGCTCTTCTCAAATTCAAATTGACTATTTTTTGACGACTGACACATTTTTAGGTGCGTTCATAATTATATAAATACGTAGCACCTATTGTCGTCGTCTGGTCCGTCCGTCCGTCTGTCTGCCCGTCCGTCCGTCCGTCCGTCCGCATATAACAACGCAAAAACTACCCAACCGAATGGTTTGAAATTTAAGATATATTATCTTTGTAGAATTTTGTCGAGACATTTCAAATTTTATGAAAATCGGATCAAAACTTTAGAAAATATTAATAAAAATATTTATTAAGAAATTTGAATAATAAAAAAAAAAATCGGTGCTTTCTTGTTATAGGAGCTTTTGAGGTTGAATCGTCAAGCGACCGAGATACTTATTTTATGACAGAAATGAATCTGCAGACGATGGAATTCATTTCGCAGAATGAAAAATCATCAAGATCTGAATATTTATAGAACTAGCTATAGTACGAAAGCACCTCTTTTCTCACGTTTGACGTACAATTTACAACATGTTTTAATTCATTTTTGTTCGCGAACGTATTAAATTGGCAGGTGCACTTATTTATAAACTACTGGTAATCGAACAATTTTTTTTTTTTCGTTTTTAGGTAAAGGCAGAAGATTTTTCGGATATGATGTCAATGCTGACGTCTTGAACCGAATTTCCGGAGGCGACAGTGCAGGATAGGGAAAAAATTGTCGTCCTAAAGACAACAATCGCTTATAACTCAAAATGTAATTCATTTATCGGGAAAAAAAATACCTGTTCGATTACAAATAACTTCAACAATCATGCTTGCAAGTATCATGCTTTTATGTTCGAAAATGTGTCAAAGTTTCGGGTTGTTGAGCGGAGAAATTTTTTTTTTTTTTTTTTAGAATCACATTAAATATATGGAAACGATACTGAATTAAGAAGGCTCTGAATTTATTTTTCGATCGAATGTTTCTATACACATTCGATTAAAAAATATTTGGCATTGTTCAAAATAGCTGGAAATATTTTATTTTACCAAAATATTCATAATTTAAATTGAGGAATTAGCCATATAATTCAAATACTGTAGCTGTTTACAATATGACGCACACACAAAAAAGGGTTAGAGATAAAAATTCTTCTTGCACACGAGTCTAAATCAGCTCAAATAAGAACGAAAAATCATGCGTCAAGCATAGATTATGTAACACTTTCCAACACTTTCTTTGTCTTTAGCGTAAGGTGCAAGATGATATCTAACTAAACAATTTTGAAAAGCGCATAACATATTTAAAAATTCAATTTCAGGAATTACTAACAATATTCAGAAAAATATACGAATACTTTTATTCTGCCCTGTATATATGATCTATAGATTTGTATATATACTACATAGGATGCTAAATTTTAGTTTAGTTAGGAAACGCGTAGCACAGTTTAAAATTATCCTTCTGGAGTTTCTGTCAATAAACGAAATGTGTTCGCGAACTTTTGTTATTCCCTGTATAGGATCTACAGAATTTATACACACCAAGTAATAGACAAAAAGTGAGTTAAATTTAAAATCCCGTTCAGCAACTTAAAACGCACTTCCAGGAATTATTGTTAACAGACAGTAGAGAATTCTTTTGTGTGTCCCTGTGAATGAACGATGACTGCTATACACACACTATTCTGTAGTAAGTCTCTTGTAATGCACCTTAGTGATATATATAAATTTCAATGCGTTTAAAACAGTGAAATATTATTTACTTAAACCGCAAACGATTTTTCTCCATAGACGTAATGTAACGGAATTCTTTTGACTGTCCCTGTAAAGTAATATAAGTGCTATGCACACCTTATTCCATATTAAGCTTCTTGTAATGCACCTTAGTGATATATATCCATTACAATGTATTTGAAACTGTGTAACGTCATTCAAATAAACCGCAAATGATTTTTCCCCATAGACCGTAATGAAACGGAATTCTTTTGAGTGTCCATGTAAAAAAACTATAAGTGCTACACACTTCAGTTGAAATAGGGAACATGCTATAGATAACGACAATAACATATAAAAATTGCAGGGCAATCCGAGCCTATTTACGGGAGTTAGAGCACGGCCAGACGGCCATACGGCCAGACGGCCATACGGCCAGACAAACCGAAGTCATAAACACTTTTCAACTAGGTTGGAAAGTGTTAAAAAGTGTCTATTTTAAAAGTGATAATTTCATTCCTCTTTACTTGAGGCAGAGTGCCTGTTGAGTAAGGTGTGCGACTGCAAAACTGGCAATACTAGAGTGCTTCTATAAGAGTGGGGACATACGTTACACAGCGCATGCTCAGATTGGAGGTTTTATCCAAACTATGGCAAACTTACATTTCAGAACTTGGCGATATACGCCTGGAAGAATTCGATTAGACGAGTGACATATTAATACACATTAACATGGCGATAATGGTAGGCTCGCCAAGATGTTTGGTGATTAGTTTTTGTCCAAAATCGTGTTGACCAATGAAATTTTATTTGCCTTCCCGTATGAAGCCACTCTCATACACCCTAAGGCGATGCGTCTCTTATCAAAAGCATGTAATAGGTATGTGAAGATATGTTTTCCTGAAGAAGAGGATAGTAAAGTTAAGTTCTCATAACTAGACGCTTGTTTGAGCAATTGTGGAATTAATTTTTAGCTCACAGGCTATCAAAGCCTGAGAGCTTATGTGCCCGCCCGTTCTGTATGTATGTACGTATGTACGTAACGCGATAACTCTTGATAGAAATATCCGTTTTGCTTCAAATTTTTTTTTATAGGTTCATTGTGATAAGGCGCTTCCCTGATTAGTTTTGGGCGTTCATTGATTAAGTATAAAGGGGGGAACGGAGGCTACCCCCCCCCCCCCTTTATTTACATAAATGGGTTTTTCAGACAGAATTATCCGATGTGCTTCAAATTTTGTTTATAGGTACATTTTGATAAAGCGCTTCTCTGATTAGTTTTGGGGATTCATTGGTTAAGTATAAAGGGGGGGGGGTCCGGGGGCTAATCCCCCCTTAATTTAGATAAATGGATTTTTCATGCAGAATTGTCCGATGTGCTTCAAATTTTGTATATAGGTTTTTTTGTGATAAAGAGCTTCTCTGATTAGTTTTGGGGGTTCATTGGTTAAGTATAAAGAGGGGGAACGGGAGAGGGGCTAACTTCCCCTTAATTTATTGTCAGTTTCTTTATTTTTTGAGGGGCATTATTCTTTGAAATAAGAGTATAATATACAATGAATAGCCTGTGAGCTCAATGCCATCAGTAATAACTGGGCACTTTTCTTTTTATTATTTATATTTCGTGTACTTTTTGGTAACAACAGCTCTTTAAATATATTGAATGCATTTGAGTATTTTAATCTGTCAATATAATTTGGAAATTTCTTTATTGATTGACATTGTGTTAATTATCTAATTATCGGACTCATTAGCTTCTTATAATTTTATAGAGTCGTATAGTTAGTTATCTGTATTCCAACGTAAGGAAGTATATTTTAATATTTGAATAATATGAACATTTTTTATACTTTTTTAATAATAGGAGAGAGCTGAATCATTACATTAATTCGATTTAGCGCTAAGACAGCCAGTGTTAAACCAATGTCAGCGCTCTTTTCAAATTTCTTGTTCGCATTTCAATATTTTAAAATGAGTATTTTGCATATCACATCTCGGTATTATCCAAATTTATAAATAAGAACCTTGGATAACTGTTAGAAAGTCCATATGAGTGTTTTCGTGTCAAATCGAATTAATCTAATGATTTAGCTCTTTCCTATCACTAAAAAGCTATAAAATAGTTTCATATTATTCAAGTATAAAAATATACTTTCTTAGGTTGGAATACATACAGCTAACTATACGATTCGACGAAATTTTAAGAAGCTCATGAGTTTGATAATTAAATAATCGCCCAATATTAATCAATAAGGAAATTTGCATGAGAAGGCATAAATGAGAAATTATTTAATCGTAAATCAAAATTAAAATAAGTAAAAGCTTTACTTTTATGTTTTGTGTGTAATGCAATTAAAAAATTCCTTGATACTATGAAAAACACAAATATATCATAATGAAGAACATCCACATAAACATTGAATACACCTTAAATGTTCGGAAACGTTATTGAATTAAGAATAGCCTGAATATAATTGTTTTAATGAAACTTCTCTATAAATGCTCAAAAGTTATGAAGGAGTCAATATTTTACTGGAAAAGAATGCCATTAATCATGCTGGTTGTATTGATTTATTATAACTTCTGAATTCTTTGAGGCATGATCTTGAAGACAGAATCTGAACTTATAAACTACTCAAAAGAATTTTCTAAATAGTATTTCTGAGACAATTTAACGATTTATATAAACATTTTATAAATTTAAATGTTCGTGAACGTTTTTGAATTAAGAGTGGCCTAAATATAATTGTTTTAATCGAACGTCTTTATGAACGCTCAAAAGTTATGAAAGAGGCAATATTTTACTGGAAAAGGCTGCCATTAATCATGCTGGTTGTATCTATTTCATTGTAATTTTTGAATGTTTTGAGGCATGATCTTGTTGAAGACAGAAGCTGGACTGAATTTTCTAAATAACATTTGTGCAACTTTTATCGATTTATATAAACATTTTATAAATTTAAATCTTCGTGAACGTTTTTGAATTAAGAGTGGCCTAAATATAATTGTTTTAATCGAACGTCTTTATGAACGCTCAAAAGTTATGAAAGAGGCAATATTTTACTGGAAAAGGCTGCCATTAATCATGCTGGTTGTAATTATTTCAGTGTAACCTTTGAATTTTTTGAGACATGATCTTGTTGAAGACAGAAGCTGGACTTATAAACTACTCAAAAGAATTTTCTAAATAGTTATTTCTGAGACAATTTAACGATTTTTATAAACATTTTATAAATTTAATTGTTGGGAAACGTTATTGAATTAATAGTGGCCGAAATATAATTGTTTTAATCGAACATCTTTATGAACGCTCAAAAGTTATGAAGGAGGTAATATTTTACTGGAAAATGCTGTCATTAATCACACTGGTGTATTGATTTATATTATAACATTTGAATTCTCTGGATCATAATCTTCATAACAGGAGCTGGACTTGTAATTCTGTAATTTTAATTCGTGAAAAGAATGACTGAGTGCTTTGGATCTTGCATAATTTATTAATAATTTTTTTTTTTAAGTTTATTTCTGGTACACCAACTATTTAAACTGGCCTTCTTTTTATTATTCGTTTTCGAGATTTATTTCTAAAAATCGTCACTTTGTTTTCCTTTGCTCTTTTATGTGAAGCGATCCTTCATCAATCCTCCTCCTCTCTCTCAGCACATCTCTTTGAAGTCTCTTTTCTCAGCGCCTGCCTCCTAGATTAAAAGCAGAAGCGCGATGAATGCTTTCCTTCTTTTCTCTGAAAATAGAAAAAGAGATACAGAGAGAAAAAAAGAATGAACAAACAGAAATCCATTCAAATTTTTACAAAAGCATTTAAAATAATATACCGGGTGTCCTAAAAAGGACTGACTGATTTTAAAATTCAATAACTTACAAACGGTGACAGATATTTAAAAAATTCTTGCAGGAGAGTGATGTACGATGTCAGGAGTTTTTTTACTGCGATTCCCGGTTTTAGTTTGAATTTTCATCAATAGATGGCGCTGAGAGCAATAGGCACTCAGTCGAGACCAAAACTGAAATCAGGAGGTTACATGTATGGAGTGGGTCTCTTTCACCAATACAATTTTTATTAGAGCCCGATTCTGAACTGAGACGATATGACTCCAATATTGTAGGCAGGGAGAGTCAGAGCAACAATAGGAAAAAGTATTGTTTCCACGAAAACGACTTCTACCAAATAGAAATGTGTAACGACAATGTTCAAAATATCAATTTTTTTAAACTTGTTACATTCCAAGAAGGATAAGGTCTTTTAAAAATGAGTGTCTTCTTTATTCATCAATTTTTTTTTCATTTTAAGACTTTCCAGCACAATTGAAAAGTGTTTATGCACTTGGTTTATCGGACGGTCTTTCCATGCTCTAACTTGTGTAAATATATTCAAATTGCCATGTATGTATCTGATATAGTATATTGAGGTTTACCATGGAGTGCTCTGCATTGAAAACGAATTTTGTAACAATTATAGTTCGGTTACAGGGGCACTTAAAAGCATGCCCGTTTTATTGTGGTCAGTGGGATAAATCTTCTGCACTGTATTTTAATGATGTTACACTATTTCAAACTTATTGAAAATAATATATAGCACTAAAGTGCACTAAAAGATGCTTGCAATCGAATATTGCATGTGTAGAACTTTTAATTCGTTTACAAGGCCACCCAAAATAGTTTCATTGCATTATGGTACATGGGAAAAAATCATTTACGGTGTATATTAATGATGTTACACCGTTACAAACATAATGAAATTGATTTACATTTATGAAGTGGACATGTTTTCTGTACAATATGGAGTGTAAAGCATTTATCATTCATTTACAAGGCTACACAATTAATTCTGCTACATAATGGCCTGCGGGGAAAAACGGTTTGATGCGTATTTTAATTATGTTACAGTATTTCTAATATAATGAAACTGATATATATTACCGAGGTTTACTGAAAGATACTTGTTGTATAATATGATGTACATTTTTCGTTCATTTACAGCGACACGCGAAAGATTTCGTTTGAAGTACTGTATCAGGAATACTGTCTATAGGCGATAATTGCTGGAAGTGCGCTTTCAGTTATGGTAAGCTGTTTAAAAAACATTTTTGCATACTACGTGATGTGTATAATGCTATAGATCATATACAGGGCTACACAAAAGAATTCGTAAGCATTACCAACTGTGAGCGTGAATTCCAGAAAAGAGTTTTTTATTCGAGCTATGTTATGCATTTTAATGATATCATTTACAGGGCCACGCAAAGAACTAAATATATTTGGCCGCCGATGGATGATAATTTCTGGAATTGCTATTTCAGTAATTTTACCGTGTTTTTTGCCTGAATTAAAATTTAGTTTTATATTTGGCATGTAAAAAATTTGTAGGTAATATACAGGACTGTACAAAAGAATTCTAATATGTTTCCGTCTATTACTAGAAACCTCTGAAGGTGAATTTTCAACTGCATTATGTATTTACTTATTAAACTAAACTTTAGAATACTATGTAGAATATGTACAGTTTTATAGGTCATATACAGGGCCTTTCAAAAAAAGTGGAGTACTTTTTTGGCTATGGGTAGTAATTACTGAAATCTTGTTTTAAAATGTGTTATGCGTTTTCTAAAATGTTTAATTAGATATATTCTTTCATCTCATGAAATGGTGAACTTATTGTGGCGTTTTTAACGCATGGCGAAGTAAAATTAGAACGAATTATTTTGAGTTGCGGCAATTTTCTTTTGCATTCTTAGGGTTTCGTTCATCTCACGAAACCTTATTACTCCCGCTTCGTTGTTTGTCCATCACAGAGGCGGTTCTCAGAAACTATTTAACTTACAGAGCTGAAGCTTTGTGTACTTATAGCTGAATACCTGCTATGAAGTTCAAAATCATAAAATTTGAAAAAAAAAATCGTATTATTTTATATAGAAATAAAAAACCAAAAACCTATCAACCTTTACCTATTAAATTAAAAAAATTTTCGTTATAGCAGTTGCCAACAATTAAAAATCCACAAAAATTTTCTTTCTACAATAATTAATTTTCTATTAAAATATTTCCACGTGAAAAATGAAAATGAAATAAGAAGTTCCACCAGTTGAAAAAAAAAGATTAATATGACGTGATATTGGTAATTAAACGGAAATTTTCAAACATTTCTCAATAATACAAGGAGTGTAAGTATGTGTAAATACAGAAAGCAGCTTAATATGACGTCATTAGAGAATTAAAATGAAAATTAATCTGACGTCATAACGGAGTTTCAAATGTTTCAGAATAATACAAAGAGAGTATCAATATGAGTAATAGAGAATAGTAAATATATAAGTTTGAAGAACATATTGAATCATGATAAAAACTCGATTATGGAATATTGGCATATTTTAAAATTTTGAAGGTCTCTATACCACATGTTTCATTTTGAAATTGATTTTTTTTATATCGGATTTGGTCCAGATGACAGATATTATGATGACAGAATATAATAGCGGGCTTAGCCCGCTATCGGGGGCCAGTTCAGATATTCGAAAAAACGAGAAAAATAGACCGGCAAATTTTTACTTTATAGAAAACATTATTATTATTAGTATTATTATTTTTTTGGAAATGAAATTTATTTGGATTTGTTAAAGAAAGGATAAAGTGTTTTGAAAGGAATATTAAACGAAACCCTTCATGCGATCTTCGATCACACTTACTCACTTGTTATGAAAGTAACAATCCTGTTTAGAAGATTTTGATTACTTCTTCTTAAAGCATCACTTGTAAGAATTTATTTATTTATTGCCTTAATTCCAAGAACTTACACAAAAAGTCGGAAATGAAATGGATATTCAAAATATAAATAATACGTTGTCAAATGTTTCTTTCACCATTTATTTACCAGAAATACAAAGCTCTTCCGAAGATAACAGATTATTACTACAAAATAAATATATGCATACAGAAAGTGTATTATACTGTAAAAGGAAAGTTTTATGAATAATAAGTCAGAATGACTAGATCGATTGGATAAATGACGGTGTCACTATTTTTTATAGAGAAATTGATAATGATAACAAAGTTAATAAAGAAATAATAAGCAAAATGACAAAATAAATATTTTCAAATATTTTCGAACAGTTAAAAATGTTTCTAAAAAATAACTGATCATTAAACTTATATAGCTAAAAAAATTAACCAAACAGATAAAAAAAAATTACATGGGATAAATACAAATTTGTAAAATTCTATAAACATATCAACTCTTTATAACTCATATTTAAAAGAATGTGAATGCCTCAATCCAAGGAGAAAAGGGTAAAAACCAGAAATTAGACGCGTTCAATCACATTACGATATTCTCAAAATGCCCACCATTCGACACAATCATATGTCTTAAACGGAGAACAAAATTACCACATACGTTCTGCAAAGTTCTTTCTGAAATAGCTTCGCATTCATGAGTAATGATTTGTTGCAGTTCAATAATAGTGGTGGGATTATGTCTGTGCACTGCATCCTTTAGGTAGCCCCATAGGAAGAAATCGCATGGATTGAGGTCCGGCGAACACGGTGGCCAATCCATACCTGTATCGGTTGCATTTTGATAACGCAATGCAATGACACGGTTATCAAAATATTCATTGAGGAAAGTGAAAACATCAGCTGTCCGAGGAGGTCTCGCACCGTCTTGCATGAACCAATCTGTTTGTAAATTACCTAAGGTATTCAATATGGCCACAAATTGGTGCAATATTTCGATGTCTCGACTTGAATTTACAGTTTCCTCCAAAAAAAAGGCCCAATAATTCCACTGCTAGATAAGGCTGCCCACACAGTAATTTTTTGTGAGTAGACTGATCGTGGCACGCACACATGAGGGTTCTCAGTTCCCCATATCCTCCAATTCTGTTTATTGACGAAACCATCCAGATGGAAATACGCTTCGTCAGAAAACCAAATTTGGTTTGCGTCAATACCCCCTTCATCTATCAACTGTAGCATTTCATTTGCAAAAGTTAGTCTTTTTTCTTTCATAATGATAGGAAGTGGTTCCTTAGTTTGTATTTTGTAAGGATACATTTCCAAGCATTTTCGCAGAATTTTGTGCGTTGCGGTTTTACTCACTGAGCATGAAGCTGCAATTTTACGGACCGATATTCACGAATCTTGATTAATAACATTTTTAATAACATCTACGTTAGATTCAGTCATGGCCGATTTATGTCGTCCAACTTTGTCTACCAAATCGTCGGCAACACTACCGGCTTTTACAAATTTCTCATACAATTGTTTAATTGTATTTGGATGCGGAGCATTCCTTACGTTAAATTTCTCTTGGAAACTTCTTCTTGTAGCTATTATGCTTTGATCCAAGCGGTAGTACTCTAGTATTATAAATATTCTTTCTTCCAAAGTATAAACCATTTCCAAGATTCTTTTAAACTGGATTCAACATGCATAAAAATATACTGAAAAACTTCCTTAAAAGATCTAAAATCTTCTTAGAATTTAACAAAATTTATGAAATTTTTAACAACAACAAAAGGAAAAAAAATACTGAATCTCTTCTCCTAGTTTTAAGATGCGATGCACAAAATATTAATTAAATCAGACGATAAAAAGTAATTAAATCCAGGAAAATAAAACTTCATAAATATAAAATCGTCTGCTCTCTCACATACTGCTTATTAAATTCATGCCCAATTCTGAACGCTGTCGTTATGTTGAGGAATTCCTTATTTCCATGGCAACAACACATTTCATAGAAATATAACGACTGAGCTCAGAATCGTGCCCTAACAAAAATTGTATTGGTGAAAGGGACCCACTCCATACATGTAACCTCCTGATTTCAGTTTTGGTTTCGACTGAGTGCCTATTGCTCTCAGCGCCATCTATTGATGAAAATTCAAACTAAAACCGGGAATCGCAGTAAAAAAACTCCTGACATCGTACATCACTCTCCTGCAAGAATTTTTTAAATATCTGTCACCGTTTGTAAGTTATTGAATTTTAAAATCAGTCAGTCCTTTTTAGGACACCCGGTATCTAAATACTGTACACTGAAAAAAAAAATTGTTGATTTTACGGTATAATACGGACATTCCAGCTGTCAGTATTTTACCGTAAAATTAACAGTAATAATCAGTAAAATAAGCAGTAATACAGTGGTGCGCATGCGCAGAATCGTTTCCATTGAAAAATCTAGAAACGGTCAAATAACTCTATTAATATTTATCGTATTTAAAACGGAAAACTGCATGTTCAATAGTTTTGAACAATCTATTTAGGGATATCAAAGTTGCCCGCCCCCAAACTCTGCCCCCCGGGGGGAAAGGGGAACTTTGATATCTGTAAATAGATTTTTCAAAAATATTGAACATACATTTTTCCGTTTCTCAATCCGATGTATATTTCTCGAGTTATTCCACCGTTTCCAGACTTTTCGAACACCCTGCATATGTACATATGTATGTATGTACGTAACGCGATAACTCTTGATATAAATATCCGATTTGCTTCAAATTTTGTATATAGTTTCATTCTGATAAAGCGCTTCCCGGATTAGTTTTGGGTGTTCATTGTTTAAGTATAAAGGGGGAACGAGGGGCTAATCCTCCCTTCCTTTGATTTAGATAAATGGGTTTTTCAAAAACACGGCGGTCTAATGCCCCCTTTATTTATATAAATGGTTTTTCATGCAGAATTATCTGATTTGCTTCAAATTTTGTATATATAGGTTCATTGTGATAAGGCGCATCACATTAGTTTTGGGGGTTCATTGGTTGAGTTTAAAGGGTAAGAGCGGGTGACTACCCCTCCCCCCCCATTAATTTATTGTCGATTTCTTTATTTTTCGAGGGTTATTATTCTTTGAAATAATAAGAGTATAATATACAATTAGTGTGAATAGTCTGTGAACTCAATGTCATCAGTTTAACTGGGCACTTTTCTTTTTATTAAATTCATTTTTCGTTCGCAAACGTATCAAAATGGCAGATGTTCTTATTCAGAAATTATGTAATCTAACTGTTTTTTGTTTTTCGATAAAAGCAGAAGGTTTTTCAAAAAATGCTGTCAAAGTTGGCGTTTTGAACTGATTTTCCGGATACGACAGCCCAGGAATTAAAAAAAAACTACCGTTCTGAGACAATAATCGCTTATAACTCAAGATATAACCCATTTATCGGAAATTGAAAAAAATAATAATAAAAACTGTTAGCTTACAAATCACTTCAATAATCTTACCTGCATGTATCATGCTTTCATGTTTAAAAATCAGTCAGAAAGTTTCGCGTTGTTGAAAAGATTAATATATTTTTTCGAGAATCGCCTTAAAAGCTATTTAACTTCGAATTCCTGCTAAAACGAACTCGTCCCTTTTCTGGTACCCTTACAAAGTTTTATTTTAAAAAACATCGTCAGTTTTCGTTATTCTTTGCGCACTCTGATGTGAGGGAATCCTTCATCTATCCTTCTCTTCTCCCAGCGCATCACTTTGAAGTTTCGCTCCTCAGCGCCTCCGTGATTAAAAAGCTGGAGCCATGATAAATGAATGTTTGCAACCTACTGAACCGCGCCGGTTTTTGGTTATTTCGGGCTCTTTGTTTTTATCCTCCCGAACTGCAAATGTGATTTTATGCATTCGTAAATGGCCGTCCTCTGCCGTTCTGTCCTGCTGAACACCGACGAAAACGCAATTAAGTTTATTTCTGTCTTTGTCACTCAACTCTCTCTGACTAATGTGACGTGCACGGTCCTCCCACCGCCATGAACTGTCATTTGTTTTAAGTTATACTTAATGAATCCGAACGAATGAACAACCATAAATTTAAATTTAGAGGGAAAAAATCTTTATTGACACTTTTTTTTTGCTCCAGAATGTTTTAATAAATACTTTTATTAATTTTATATAAAAAAATTAATTTTGCCTTCAATAAAATTTGCAGATGAGGCAGATTCGCAATGTTTACAGCTGAATGCATATCTTCAACAAAGGCACGCTCTATGTCGGAATCGTAAATGATTGGAAGCTTCTCTCCAAGCATTTGAGAAGCTTCTAATTGAGAAATTTGAAGTAACATCCCGATTCAAAATTTATACAATGAAATGATATAGCTAAATAAGCAATTAAAAAAAATAATACATAACTCAGTAAAAATCAATTTTCAGCAATGGCTGCCCATAACCGGTTAATGTGTTCGAATTCTTTCGTGCATACCGCTGTATATGATCTGTTGAATTTATACAGATCGCGTAATGCACTGAAAATTATACAAGTTTGAAAATGTATTCCACAGCTAAAAACGCACTTCCAGGAATTATCGATCATACACTCTAAAAACGGCATTTTCAAAACTGAGCAAAAAATACTCAAATCTGAGTATGTCGCATAGTGAAAATGGCTCCGAATCCAAATGACTCAAGTTTAAAACATGTATATACTCATTTCTGAAAACATGCACACATTCAAGAATAAAACCATGTGCTCCTATTTGAGTATGTCCATGTTTCAAAAATGAGTATGAACAGATTCTAATCAATTTTGAGTATTTCCATGTTTCAAAAATGAGTTTGAATGATTCTAATCATTTTTGAGTATGCCTATGTTTCAATATTCTGAGCATTTCTGGTATTTCAGAATCGAAAGCATTGGCTCGTCCTATTTGAAACAAAAAGTTTCATAACAAAATGAAAACATCGATTTACTCAGATTTGAAAGTGTCATTTTTCTCAGTGTAGTCAGTTCTGTAACAGAATATTTTTGGTGTGTCTCTGTAAATGAAAGATAAATGCTATGCATTTCATAATCTATAGAAAACATATTGCAGTGCACTTCAGTGATACTTTTAAATTTTATTATGCTTGAAGTATTATAATATCATTAAGTTACACCGTAATCGATTTTTCACGATAGAACCATAATGTAATGGAATTATTTTGTGCGTCCCTGTAAACGAATTCTATAAATGCTACTTATTCTATACTCTTGAGAAAGCATGTTCTTGACTTCCTCAGGTTGCATATCAAACTCATTCTGTTTGAAATATCATAATATCAATAAAATACACCGCAAACGATTTCCCCCCATAAACCATAATGTAGCGGAAATCTTTTGTGTGTCTCTGTAGAAGTAGATGAACCCTAAATACTACGCACCTCATTTTTAATCCGAACATTCTATAGTAAATCTCAAACATATACAAATTACATGGCAATCCGAGTATATTTACGAGAGTTAGAGTACGGACAGAAAGACAAACCGAATCATAAACACTTTTCAACTATGTTGGAAAGTGTTAAAAATACAATATTTAGAATATTTGATTTGCAGAAAAAATATATAATACTTAGTTTGTCGTATCAATTTACGTCTGAATTTTTCAAAAAAAAAAATTCAGACATAATGCATTTCTGCATATTTCATATATGTACATATTTTTTAATCATTACATGTTTTAAATTTACGGCAGTAAATTTAGCCATTTCTTTCCTTATCTAATTATAAACTCGAATTTAAAAGTGTGAACATAATGTTCTCAAGTAAACATAAATTCGTGGATGGAGGAGGACCAGACTAACATTAGCGTACTTCGATATCGATTAAGAAATTAGGATATATCGGTAGATGGGGGTAATTTTCGGCGAGTTTCTAATTTACGAAATTCCAGACTATTTACGATGCATGTTCTTTTAAACTGCTCGCAAAAATAGTTCATAACTTACAGTTTGTTCATAAATTTCGGTTTGGGAATTAACTTTTAAAAATAATATTCCTTCTGTTTTATCAATATTTATTTTTCAGAAAGAATGAAGACATAATGCATTTATCTGCAAAATTTGTTTTATCTTTTTGTTTTGTTTTTAATATTACATATCTTTAAATTCTACGAAAATATTCAACGTTTTCTTTTCTTATGTAATTACTAACTCAAATTTAAAAAGCATAAATATATAATGTTCACAATTTAATTTCAGCTCTTGGTCGCCTTAAGCATAACTACGATATTAGAAATTAGGATATATCGATAGATGCCGGTAATTTTCCCCGAGTTTTCTAATTTACGAAATTCCTAACTGTTTATGATGCATGTTCTTTAAACTGCTTGCACATAAATTACTGTGACCATAACAGAAGTCTGAAAAGAAAACGCAAAATTTAATAACTTCTCCTGAATAGAATGATTTATGCAATCGTTTGGTGGAGTTGAGAGGTCGGGGGGATAACTTTGTTTAGATGTTTTGTGCCCTACAGTTTGTTTATAAATTTCGGTTTGGAAATTAAATTTTAAATGAAAGGAGTTTTCGAAATATGAAAAATGAGCATGGAATGAAAATGAATGGGCAAGAAATTTAATTAATATGTTTTCAGGTTTAGTTGAATTCTTGGAATTTTTATTCCACGAAAATTAAACGCATAGCGTCAGGAAAACATATTTGGTCTCTCGGTGAAATGTATTTGCGAAATATTCTGAAAGATTTCCTGCGAATATTTTGTTTTGCATACGAAAAGAAATATTTTACTTTAATATTGCTTTATTTTATATTTTTTAACACCAAAATAATATGACTCTGTTATGTATGATTCTAGATTGTATATCGAGAAAATAATTTATAATTGATTTTTTTGTATTAAAATGCTGTATTTTCTCTTTATTTTAATACTTAATGGCAGATGTTAGAAATATATATAATGGTTATTTATTAAATATAATGCGGCTGATTATTAATACTGTCATCGACAGAATTTACTATTAAACATAAATTGATTATAATGTCGTTATGATTTGTTATTCTTGTATTTTGTACCAAAGTGTTGTACCAATGCGGTATTTATCACAAAAATCTACCTTCAAACTCTAGATGTTTTATTAGTCTTATAGAACAATAATTCGCATTACTTTTGTAGAATATATTTATATCATTAAGTAAATTTTATATGTATATCATTAACTAAAATTAGCTGTTTTACAAACTATCACACATACATGAAGGCTGGGCTATTAGGTAACATTATTTTGCAGTTTATCGGTGTGAATCGGGGTTCTCACGGGCTTATGATTAGTCTTATAGCAATTTCCTTAATCATCAAAGAAAAACTATAGCGAAATAAAAAATAAAATAATATATGCCAATTTTGAATACATAATTGATATTTTTCCTATAAAAATGCTTTTTGCTATTGTTGTCTGCAATCTGAAAAAGTACGAAAGCAAAAAATATGTTAGTTTTCAATTTAAAAAAAAAAAAAAAACTTTTTTTATTTGTATATAAACAGTATTTTGTTGTATGACGATTCCTTGAATTTGTTTTTTCTCTCCAAAATACCCAAATTTCTTCTTTTTTTCCCCAAAAATTCCCTATTATTTTGCATCTTTAACCATTACACAGAATGACCTTTTTACTTTCTGCTATCTTTAAAAGAAAAAAGTATTAGATTCGGGAAAAATTTCGACTTCCGGTTTTCCACGGATTTTATATGTTTTAGAAAGTCCTGAACACGATTTGACTGTTTTTACAAAATGTCTATCTGTGAGTCTGTGTGTGTCTGTATATGACAAAAATTTTGTGGACGCTCTATTTTAACAACTAATGCCTGGAAATTAACAAAACTTTACATTCAGTTAGATCTTTATATAAATTAGTGCTGATTAGTTTTTGGTGTAAATTTCCCAAAAGGTGGCGCTGCTATGCTACATTTTTCACGATTTCCGCAATAGCTCAGTCTCAAGAACTAATGCACGGATTTTCATAAAACTTCAGATTCAGTTAGACGTTGACATAAGTTGTTGCTGATTAGGTCTTGGTGTAAATTACCCAACAGGTAATGCTGTTATGCTTCATTTTCCAGGATTTTAGCGATAGTCATAGCTCAAGAACTAATGCACGGAATTTCATCATGCTTCCTATTCCGTTAGACCTTGACATAAGTTGGTGCTAATTAGGTTTCCGTGGATATCATATAAGAAGATGGCGCTGCTATGGTGCATTTTTTTTTTATTCTACTAAAATGTATAATTAAAGTAATCACGCTTTTTGAAGTATTAACATGTATGAGATAGAAAAAAGTTTTGGGATTAGCATATTCGACTAGTTTTTATTTTATTTTATTTTTATTTTTTCATCATTCTTGATCGAGAAGGGAATGTTAAATATCTCTGGTGTTAACTGTTCTGTCGTTGGCGAAGAGCGTTATGCATAGAGTTCCGGTATTCATTTTGTTATCTGACCATGGGTCATATAATAACACATGCATAAAAACTGCTGTTGTATAATTTTCATCAAACCTCTAATCATTAGTACAGAACAAGAAAGCTAAACATGAAGTATTTCCGAAAAAATTAATTGGAATATGCATCCGTATCAACGAGTATCAACTTACGAAATGATAAATATCTATAGAATCGATTTCGATGTATAAACAACTACTTATTTATAAACCTCTATTCGATCTCGTTCAGCCCTGAAAGAATTCTTTTTAATTAAAAAAGATAAAAGAAGTCTCAACTTCCTTGTCAATGAATTACCAAAAATACACCTAAAAAAAGAGTTATGTTGTACGCCCGCTTCTTGTTACATATTCAAGTAACTAATTACCGAGGCAGTTCATTGTAACACATCATCATTCAAGCAAACAAAAGAACGATTGTGCTTAAATCTGTGCTTACGTCAGAAGGAAAAAAATGAATTGCCATTCATATGAAAAACAATGGCCAATATGGATAGGGTAGAACGTCACACGCGAAACATAAATCATACACAGTCTCGTGTTTGTTTATTCACAAGAACCGTATTTATTCCCTTCTGGAGGTGTGAAATATGAGCGCAGTCAAAAGCCGTGTAATAATTCTTGTTTATATAATTGATGCCGAAAGTAAAATGAATAGTTGTTTGTAAGGGAAAAAAAATATTAGAATGTATCACATTTTCAAGATCTGATTCTTGAGGGAAAATTTTATGAATAAGAATAAAATATATTTTTTTTCGCTTCATTTGTTTTGAAGAAATTCTCATAAATAGAATGGTATTCACGCAAAATAACTTGTCTAAATCCATGTAAATCCTCAGCCTGAATCCAGCTTCGAAACGGTCTCGGGCTCGCTTTTTATACCAGTCTTTAGGCTCTAACTTAAAATAAAAATATTTATTTCTTCACAAATTGAAACAAGAATAAAAAAAGGTAGTAGGTTGGTTGCTCAAGGTCAACGTTATCACGTAGTCCACGTAGTATGTATTTTTCATTATCACCTTCGATACACAGTAATATGCAAATTCGATAAACGTTTGTCATGTAGAAGGTGTAACATGCCGTGGAGAAGGCAATTGATAGATTCTGAGAAATGGCGTTTAATGGGAGAATGGAAGCAGGACAGTAAGCTTGTAAATCTGTCAAGCTTGCATTTCGGTCAGGGGTCGTTGAAGGTTGGGAAAAAGTGTTACTGTGGAATATTTTGGGGAATTGCTATTTTTTGGTAGAAGAACTTGGAGAATTTTTTTCATTTCTCATCTTTCATTGCTCTGAGTCAGATTAGATTTAACATTTTTGTCAGTTTTGATCTTGATAAACATTTTTGACGAAATGCTTTATTTTAAAGATTTTTGTAATTGTGTGTATCTATTTCTAATTTATTACACTACTCGAAACGTTAACGATAGAGTTTTGTAGTCACAAATATGCAAATTTAAGAGTTTGATTTTTTTTTTCAAATTATTTTTTTATATTAAAAAAAAAAAAAGAGGAAAAATTTTGATATAAATAACACATTTAAATATCTTTACATTGCTAAATTTAATAATTAAAATATACTTTTTTGGCTAGCAGCGAAGTTGGGGAATTTTTGGGAAAAAGTCACTGATTTGGGGCAATTTTCAGAACTGTTTTTGGGAAATTCTTTTTTGACCATACGGAGACTGCTGTAAAATGGTTTTAAAAGCAACATAAAGTTTTCCCTAGTCCACGTTATATCCCATTTCCTGATTTAAAAATTTATTTTTTTTTGTAGCAGTAGGATATTCCGCATTTTGAAGATATGTGAGGTCCGACCAAATAAAGATCTTGTGCAAGTTCCCTATTTTTTAACTCCAAAATCATTCAAGTTACACGAGTTTTTATACTTGCCGCCCGTATATTTTACTGTTAGGGGATTTTCCTTAAATTTTATTTTGGACTCTGAATTAGATTACCACTCTTTTGAAGCTTGTTAATGCAAAAATTAATATAAAAGTAAATCTAATATAAAAGTGTATAATGAATTTTGAAGGATTGCAAGTAAAAGAATTAAATTAAATTAAAGGCCTAAACAAAATTTTAAACTATAAGAAGGAATAAAAATGAAATTATAACAAAGTAGATTTAACAAGCTACTCATATAATTCAGCAATCAAAGGATCCCCAACATTCACATGTGTTGAATTTGAAAAGGTAGGCATGAAATTTAATAAATTTAAATAGGTAGTAAATACCATAGTAATAAGAATTTTGACAGAAGCCTGGAATCTTCCAAATATGGAGGCCAAGTAAAAGGAGAAAGTATAATAAAAAAGAGGCTAAAATAAAAAAATTTTAAATTTTGTAACAAAAAGTGCACTACTTATAAATTTAAACTCAACACACGGGCCCTAGATCTTAACGTGTATTGTCATCTTGCTGTACTTATGACTAGAATTTTAAACTTAAACTCTTTATAGATATAATTCTCAACCATGGGGGGAAAAGGCAGTTATTATTTAACTGTACAAAAATACGTTTAAAATTATGTTCCAACATTAAATATTTCAAGAAAATTGTTTATGACTGAAAAGTTGAAGGAAATTTGTAAAATAACATTATTTTACTTCTATAATAAGTAGTTATTTTCTGCACATCTATATCTATCAAATCATTTAAGATAATATATATATATTTAGTTTAGAAATTTATGTCTCTAATTCAGTAATCATTCAAATAAAAAAAATTAAATAATTCTTATTTTAATGTTAAATTTCTAGTGATTAGAAATTAAGATTGAATACAATTATTCTAATAAAACTCAAGTTGACTACTTCTTGTAAAGGGTAAAAATGAACAGAATAAAAGTTTTACTATGTTTCTCTCTTTGTTCTCTCATTTTAAATTTCAGTGTATTTCCTTGCAGTTACACACTGTTAATAAAATAATATAAAAATAAACTTCAGAGACAGCTACAAATGAGAAAACTTAGATTAACGTTAAATAATACATTTATTCAGTTTTGTAAATAATCGCTTTCTTAATTACCAGAACTATTGTTCAACCAATTACCTAAAATATAGAATAGAAACATAAGCACAAATACAACAATACAGTTTTCTCCCCATTTGTGGTTAAGGGCATTTTTAATAAATGAATCAGAAATTAAATATTGTATATTATTTACAGTTTGTAGTTGTATTGGTGAGGCGATATTTATATCCGTGTTTTTGAATAACACACTTCCATCTGTTATACTTTATTTTATTATCACATCGTAAATTTCATTTGTTGCTGAGATTTTTCGTAAAAGATCTTTCTTTTGGACTTCGCAAAAGTTACGTGATATTAAAATTTAAGAATGATAAACCTTTTCTGCCTGAAACATCACGTATTTTGACAAAATCTGTGTATATTTCATTCATTTTTTTAATGAGTTTTCTCTTCTCCTCATTTTGGTATCTAATTTTACTCTGAAGAGGAGGGGGGGAATTATCGTTAATTTTGAAAATGCTGGCGCGTGTAATGTTTGTTGGGTAGTAGGGCTGCTGGATCAATATCGATGAAACTTTTGCAATTACTGGGGTAATTACCATCGAGCAAAAATAAGATCTATTACAAGTTAATTTACTGAGACGATTAGATGCGCGCGTGGTAATTAGTAAACAAATAGAATGCGCGCGTTTATTTTATTGATCGTTAAATAGCTCTAAAGATAGGATGTTTTCAAATAAATAACTTTATCAGCTTTCTGTACAACAGATTTCAATTTTTATGCGTTAGCATAAAATCGTATTACTATATATATAAAAAAAAAAATTGTAGATTATTCATTGTAACATTGTCGATAATGAATCTGATGCTCCGGTTGGGGAAGGTGGCAATATGAAGTTCCGGTGTATATTGTCAAAAAAAAAAAAATTTTTTTTTGAAAGTTTAAAATTTTTTTATAATTTTTTTGAAAATGATAAACACAAATCACGACATCACATGTCTAATGTAAGCAGGTGCTTAAATTGGTCAAACTGGAAAACGTGAAAATTATTATTTTTTTGGTTTTTTGATTTGTAAATCATCGCGTGCCAAATTTTAGGTAATTCAAAAGAACCTGATTCGTTGCTTATATTCTCGCTTCGCAAATATACAGGGTGATTATAAAAAAACTATCCCGATATATGAGCCCCTAACTATCATACCGTTGACAGAAACTGAATGAAATTTTGGTTTACAGTATTTTGAGGTATGCGCTCAAGAATCATATGAAAGACAAAAGTTAAATTCTAACATTTACGGTTACAGTGACAAAATTTCGAAAATTTCAAATGGCAACACCTATTTTTTTTATTGGAATGTGATCTTCATAGTGAAAAACCTTAAAAAGCATTGGAACGGTACCTGTAGTACGAAAATCGCCGGCGCTAGACAGACTAGGAAGAATAGTGAAAACAACCAGGACAGAGAAGCAACAGAAAACATTTTATTGTGTTTCATACATTTTCCATTTCACACACGACGACACTTTACATGCGGCAGATGGTGGATAGCACTGAACAATAAAATGTTTTACTTTCTGTTGCTTCTCTGTCCTTTATTGGTTGTTTTCACTTTTCTTCTTAGTCTGTCTAGCGCCGGCGATTTTCGTGCTACAAGTACCGTTCCAACGCTTTTTATGGTTTTTCACTGTGAAGATCACATTCCAATAAAAAAGCAGGTGTTGCCATTTGAAATTTTCGAAATTTTGTCACAGTAACCGTAACTGTTAGAATTTAACTGTTGTTTTTCACATGGTTCTTGAGCGAATACCTCAAAATACTTTAGGCCAGAATTTCATCCAGTTTCTGTGAACGGTATGATAGTTCGGGGCTCATATATCGGGATAGTTTTTTATAATCACCCTGTATTTCCATTGATTTACGGATAATGGATGGAAAATAAACTCTTGATGGATCATCAAGAGTTTTAAATTAGTAAGTATAGATAGATTTAAATAAGATTAGATACAAAATTTAGATTTTGTTTTTGCAAAAATATATATATTTTTTACATGTGATTAATGAAATAATTTTTACCTAAGAGTAAATCATTTTCAAAATAAATATTTGCTTATTATATACATCAAATTTCGTAATAATCTATACGTTCTAGATATCCTGCGCGCGCGACTTAGGGAGTAAAAAAATAGTTACTTTAATTTCAACAATACACAAACTCTGTAAAGGGCTAGTCAGTTTCGACAAAATTCCATGTTTATACGTAAAAAGTTTTTAAAGGCACACTAATTCATGCTTTGAATGTTTTTCCTGATTTACGACGAGTTTAAAACGTACAAGACCCGCAGAAATTTCGGTTTCGGGTCGGGTGGAGGACTTTGGTATGAGCTAAAATAAATTGAAATGCCTTTTCTCTACGTACTAAATATTAGCTAAATATATTTTAAGGATATTGGTAAAAAAATATGCAAAGTTGTGCGCGGATAGAGTTTTAACTTGTGTTTCTCGGTTTTTGGCCAGCATTTTGGTAAATTTCGCCAGTGTATGGTGGATCATCACCAGGGCTTGACAAATACGGTCGTCTGTTCGCCACTGGTGACCAATTTCTTTTTTCTTTTTTTTTTTTTTTTTTTTTTTTTTTTTTAAATCTAGCGACCAATGGACTTAATCTGGCGGGGTTTTTTGTTTTGTTTCAAAACAAGTAATATAAAAAATATTTTTTTAAGTCAATTCCTACTTAGGTCAACAAAGAAAATTTTTATTTTAGTTAGTTTTTATTAAATAATTACAATTAATATAAACATGTATATACACATGACAGAATCACAATATTAAGTGGCAAAATAGAAAGCGAATTTCCTTTTGAGCTTTTGAATTTAAATTTTGCATTTTAGTCATAAATATATAAAATAAACCAGTGTCCCGCGTTATTTTTATTGAACATTATTTTATAATAATCGTTGCGGTATTTTATTTTTGTGGCATCACTACTATGAGGAAAATCTTTCATTTCGTTTATGAAAACAATGGGGGAATTTTTTTTCTCCCATATAAAACTAAAAGTAATTAAATTTAATGAATGAATTAATATTTGAAAAAACTGTATTAACATCTAGTGTCATGCACTACAAGTGAACTTGAGTGGATGAACTTGAGTGGATGAATCGAAAATATTTGACTAACGATTGAAAATTTGAACAAGATATATAAATATATAGAGAGTGTGAGCTAATAGTAGGAATTGAATAAGTATTTAGAAATGAGCACAAGCTGCATTTTTTCTTTTTTCTTCTTATTAAGAAAATACATAACAAATATATACAGGGTGGGCCAAAAGACCCGCATCATAGGAGTTTTTAATTTTTGTTTTTAATTTGTAGGTGAAAGTTTCCTATGAATTACTATGAATGTACTGTAATATTTAAATAATCTCTCTATAATTTAAAAAAGTCCCGCATCATAGGAAACTTTCCCCTACAAATTAAAAAAAAAAAAAAAAAAAAAACTCCTATGATGCGGGACTTTTGGCCCACCCTGTAGAAAAAATTAACTTATATTTTTTATTTAGAGAAAATGATTTCATCAAATGCAAATTTTAAAATAATAAAATCAGAATTATTTGAAACTTTGACATTAAAATAGGCAACAACTTGTTTTCCTGCTTCACTATTTCGCCAATGCCCTCCTCAATAGATATAGATTTTGTCGCATTCAACTATCCGGACATTTGAAGCACTCGGCAATCAGCATTTTTTCGAACGTGAAGGTTAATTCAGCCTTTACGGTATTTTTTCTTTTTTCAGAGATCTAAAATTTTGATAAGTTTCATTAGATAACATAGTGTAGAATAGTTACATAGTTTATATTATCTTTTTAAATTATGTAACGATTAATTCTAAACTATGCTTGCTGTTACTTTTTCTCAATTAATTCATAAAAAGATTTTGTGGTTTTTGAAAATCAATAATGGGAAAAGGGGGGGGGGGGTAATATTTTGTACTGGTGACTAAAATTTTTTGCTGGAAACCAGATTTTATAAAAATTGTAAAGCCCTGATTACCACCATCACCACTTTTCTGTAGAAGGTCTACCACAATTCCCTTATCCAATTGGTTCCAACACGTTATAACGCTAACCAATTTATTCATAATATAATAAACTGTGTTAAACTAATAAAAAATAACCAGTTATTGTTTCAAAATGCAGCAGATGCTGCTCCTATAGAAGCTTAGTGACTTTGGTGACTCTCTGTGCTTTAATTTAGACCTATGGCTGAATCCATATCAATTCAGGCAGGGGGGTTACCTTCATAGTCTCAAAAGTTTTTGAATTGAACATATGTTAAAATTCAGGAAAAAGTAAAATAACTGTATATTTTTGTTTTGCCCAAAAAAATTCCTGACCCGAGATACAAGCCACCAAAGATGGCGTCCTGCGAACAATTTCTCACTTACAATTTTTGACAAAAACTTTAAAGTGCTCTATCTCTGGAACGGTGCAAGATATTTTGATGCATTTTTTTTAATTTTAAAGATAATATTTTTCTGTTTAATACGATATACTCCATTTTGAAATGTGTACTCAACTTTTCTTGTTGTAGCCTTCTAATTTTTTTAAATCAAAAGTTTTTTTTTTTTTTTTTTTTTGCAAAAAGGCCAATCTTAAAATTTTTTATTTTTTTACTGTTTATCAATACCATTGAGTACTACATTTCCTGTAAAGGAGAACTTCCACTTTTGAGTATTACAAGTTTTAGAAACATTTTAAAAATTCTATACAGTTCCTGTAAAATTCTGATTTTTTTTATCTACATAAGCGGTCATGTACCCAGTTCTTTGCGTGGACCTGTATATGATTTTATTTATATTCAACAAACATCTCTAAGTTACTGAACATATTTTAAATTCAAAATGCATACTCTATTCCAAAAACCCTTTAAGCAATTTACGCCGATACAGAGTAATGCCTACGAATTCTTTTGTGTGCCCCTGTATATGATCTATACCATTTTTACATACCACATAGTATGGAAAAATTCAGTTAAATACATACCATACCTAACTGAAAGCGTACTTCCAGCAATTATCGCTTATAGACAATACTTCGGATACAGTAGTGTATCCGAAATCTTGTGTGTGTCCCTGTAAATGAACAATAAATGCTATGAACATCATATTATACAACAGGCATGTTGTTTTAAACCACATTAATGTGTATAGATTTCATTATATTTGAAATAGTGTAACGTAATTAAAATGCACTGTAAACAGTTTTACTCCGTAGACCATTGTGTATCTAACCGAATACTTTTATGTGACCCTGTAAATGAATGATAAATGCTTTAGATTCCATATTCTACAGAAAGCATGTTTTAGTGCACCCCAGGAATTGATAAATTTCATTATATTTCAAATGGTGTAACATAATTAAAATTCATCGCAAACTTTTAATTGTCTGTGAGGTAGAGCGAGAGACCTGTTTGTTTCAAAAATGTGGTGACTGTCCTGGAAACCTGGAAAAGGAGGTCTCTCGTTACAGACACTTGGTCTGGAAAACACAAAAGATGACTCTTCTGAAGTTATATATGCAACATGGGAGGAAAATAAACCCATTAAGAAAACGGTTGCCATTGATACCTTCATTGATGAACTTGGGAAATGGAGAGTGAAAACAACAACACACCAACATCCGAAGAAATTGCAGCAACACATTGCAGAAGTGAAGGGATGTGTAGAAGTTGAACGACTATGTTTTGTGCTTCACTGTGATTTTGCTGAGAAATGGTCCGTGATTCTGCTACAAGAAGTACAGAGTAAGTACTAAATAAAGTACTGGAGTAATTACTAAATTTCAATTTTCACAGGAGTCACATATTTTTTAAAAGAAGACCACAAGTGTTGCAGTTATAAGTGATGACAGAGGACATGACTCAGCACATGCACTGCTAGCAATATGCAAAATTCAACAACAGCTGCAATCACAGCCAGAAAATATCATTATTTCTGATGGTTCCCTTAGTCACTTCAAAAATAGTTACCAACTGTTTGAAGTAAAAAAGTCCTTCCGGCCTGTACCGGGAGGAAAAGGTAGCTTTCCTATATCTTCGTTTTAAAATTTTAGCTAATGTTACTCAAAAACAGCAAACTAAAATGCAAATAACAGAAGATTCGTTAATACTGAATTTGAATAAGAAATTCGCCAAATTGAGCTATAGCCAAATTGGCTTCATTTATGAAGACTTATTTTGGTCGCCAAATTTGGCGATATTTCCCCAGATGTCGCCAAGTTTGGTGAGAATTTGGCGCTAACGGATATGAATATATAGCGTATGTTTGGGAAAATGATTACAACAATGAAAGAGAAAAATTTGCGAGAAATCACGTACACTAAAACATAAATTAATCGTTGATTTTTGTAATGTGCTGTGTTGTTTCAAAATTTCAGCCACCCTAGAATTTCAAACTGCTCTATATCAGCCATTTTTTAAGATAGAGGTAAAACAAAAAATGCTTCAGAATCCTTGTATCAAGGCCTAACACTTAATAAAAAAATAAATTTGAATTTTTAACTTTTTTGTATATTTATTTTAGTTTTAAATCTTTTTGTGGCCGCCATCTTGAAACAAGATGTCGGACCAAGCTGACCAATGAACTCGGTTGAAGCATTGTTGAATTAGTTTCATCCAAATTGATTTATAAATACGAGTGCTATCGTATGACACAGATCAGATATATATATAATATATATATATATATCAACATTTGAACGGAGGGTGGTTTGGGGGTCTGGGGGTCATGATCGGTGAAAATATATCGAAATTTCCCGGAATTGCTTTCCTCCGAACGGCTGCAATAGGTAGTTTATACTTTTTTGTATTGAAAGCTACCTAAAAGTCACTTGTGCCAATGGAGTAGGTATACAGCGCTACTGGACATGGGAAGGGATCTTGTGATGGTGTAGAGGCCTGCTGTGTGTGTGTATGTGTGTGTGTGAAACACCATGCTACAAAACATAATCTTTCCAGGCCCAGTACAGAGACAATTCAGAATGCCTGGGATTTTACGAGAGTGGTGAAGTCATACACATCAACAGCCCTCATCCTGTTACCCAAAGAGGAAGTTGAAGAATTCCGCCAGCAGAAAATAGAAGGAAGGTCTAACAAAAGTGCCCCATGTGAAAGAGGAATTCAGAAGACACATGTGTGGACTCATAATGATGGCCGAACCTATAGTGCACGAACTTTAAACCGTAAGAAAGAAGAAATTTCATTTGCCCAACCAAGATCTTTGAAACGACAGGAGAATATTCAGATTCACAATTTACAAAAAGGGATGTTTGTGGCTTGTATATCTGACTGTGACTTGTGATAAATATCAGCTGTGAGTTAAATGAAATTGCCGTGAACTTTATGCTCTCACATAGACCGGCTGCTGGATATAAATTTCCAGCTGCAAGACAGCAACACCACCACCAGTGTTCACTTCCAATTCACAATGTTTTAAAGATTGTGGATGCCCCAGTTCCTATTGGTTTAACAGGAATGCATCACTAAATATCAAAGGAAGATACTGATGCAGTTCGGCAAATTTTTAGTTCATTGAATTTCTAATTTCAGTTCTAAGCAGAGTACACAGGATGTAGTATGTTTTGGAACTTGCACATATATTTTGTAAGCTTTAATATGTTTTTGTAAGGGTTTTTTTTTAAGTCACCTGTTTCTTATATTTATTAAGAATTAAAAAGTCATGTCAAAGAAGACTAGATTTTGGTTTCATGGGACCATTATGTGACTATGTCATAATGGAAAGTAGTAAAATATATGGCAAAATTTTACATTGTTTCTAAAACCTGTCAAACTCAAAAGTGGAAGTTCTCTTTTACAGGGAATGCAGTACTCAATGGTATTTATCAACAGTAAAAAAATAAAAATTTTTGGGATTGGCATTTTTGAAAAAAAATTTTTTTTTTTTTTTTAAATAATAATAATTGGGAGGTTCCAGCAAAACAAGTTGAACACATATTTTAAAATGGAGTATATAGTTTTAAACAGACTAATATTATCTTTAAAATAAAAAAAAAAATGCAGCAAATTATCTTTCACCGTTCCAGAGATAGAGCACTTTAAAACTTTTATCGAAAATCGCAAGTGGAAAATGATGCCTGGGACGCCATCTTTGGAGGCCTGTATCTCAGGCCAGGAATTTTTTTAGGCAAAACAAAAATATACTAATATCTTACTTTTTCTTAAATTTTAACATATGTTCAATCCAAAAACTTCTGAGACTATGAAGGTAAGATTTTTTCTTTGCCTGCCTGAATTGACATGGACTATACCCTATATTGTAACTAATTTGATATTTTCATTTTGTTTCTGTTTTGCATTTGTTTATATCTGTATATAACGCTATCTGTACGTGCGCCAGAAATCGCGATTATTTGTTAATTGTTTAATGGCAATGCCCGAATGAAACACGTCTCATTGGTTATTGTGTAAATGTCCTTTGGCAGGATTTAGGCCAAGATTTTTTACATTTAACTGTTTGGTGCTGCCATCTACAGAAATAAAAGCAAAACAAACAAATAAATTGTAATTTGAAATGTTGATTTTTGAAAGCATTTAATATTTATAATTTAAAAAATGCAATTAGCAATATAAAATTAAAAATGTAAACAAAGCAATGATTTTTAAAAAGGGATTTTTAGTAAACACGGAAAAGTAAGTGTAATAATTTTCCCTGACCGTTTCATTTTTTTAAACGTAACTGTTATACTTTTGAAATTTTAACTCTTATTTAATTTTTTTACAATTTTTTAGTATAAATAAATGTTATTCAGTCCTTTTTTATGAAGTCAACTCCCCTGTTATATTTTTCAATGACAGTCTGCCCGGACAACGCCGGGCGGGTCAGCTAGTTCGTATAAATAGTTTAAAGTAGCTTTCTTTTTGGGTTTCTTCGTGGCCCTGCCTCTTGGTTAGAGTCCTTGGATAGTGGATATCCCATCTGAGCGGGGCTTGTAGAGCTTTAGTTAATCGGTAGGCTACCCTGCTCAGCTGAACCTGAACAATGAATAAAGATGTTATTCCGGGATGTATTTGTGCATTGGTGCTGTGTATTTTTCTGTTTGTTGTTATAACAATGTCTATAGTTTAGAGAATTGTGTTGTGCGATGTTTTCTGAATAAAAATTTTACTGTATTTTTATTATTTACATTTTAATTCTCTAAATTAATGTCTTTTTATTTATTTTCCAGGTAAGTGTCTGAATACACTGTCATGTATAATCGCTAATTTCGTCTTCATCCATCCTGGTATGTTTGTTAATCTTTTAAAATTTATTAACGTGCCTATTTTGTTGCATTATTGTAACATTATCTATTATTGTAACATTATCTATCTAATATATTTAACATACATTTTATAAAATTATAATATTGAAGGACTTTTTGGCATTAAAATGTACAATACTTTGTTTTAGAAGTTTTGCGTGTTTCGTTTTCAAATTTGTATCTCTCATTTTTCATGTGAAAAGAAAATTATATTTCATCCAATAAGCGTTATCAAGAAAGGAATTACTCGATAACCTTTCGTATAATATATATATATATATATATATATATATATATATATACAGCTTTGTCTTACAATTATCCCTTTGCTTTTCTTTCTTCATAGATTAAACACTAAAACATTAATCTAATTTTACCGGTACGGGCATTGAATATGTATAAAAATTATAAAATTGAAAGCAACATTAAGGAGAGAGGAGACGTGGATTGTTGAAAAAATTATTAAAACTTATTTTTTTTTTTTTAAATTAACAAAAAAATCTCCCCCCCCCCCCAAAAAAAAAAAAAAAAATAAATAAATAAATAAATAAATAAATCTAAAACAAAAATACCATTAAGGAAGAATGTGGCGGAACTGCTAAAAAAAGCTACAAACTTTAATTTTTTTTTTATTTATTTTGTTATTTGAACCTCATGTAGGTTATTATTTTCTTGTTTCATATATATATATGTGTTATTAGGGGCTTAATATTGTCGATTTGAGGCATAATGCTGACCATATTTGATGAAATAACATATATTTACTATGAATATTCTTATAAAGGCCTTCTGAAGATTCTATAAGATATCCATAGTCTTCCAATTTTTACTTTTTCATCCTATAATTCCTACAGTGTCCATTCCATTGCTTTTTATAATGTCTTACCTTTTGTTTTTCACATGTGTTTTCATTTTTAAATATATATTTATTTATATGTACACACACATAAATATATAATATCTTTTGGAAAAAAAAATAGCTAACAAGTTCATATAACAAAAATAAATAAATTTCCAATTGAAAGATGGCATGTAGCATTAATTGTTATAGAAAAAACTATATATATATATATGTGACGATTCTACTTGCATTACCATACTTTTTGTAGACTCATACTCAAGGCAAGGGTTTCTCCCAGGCATTTTACAGTCGAGCACCGAAAAACCACTTCATTGTGTACGTATAGAAAACAAAATAAGAGGCAGTTCGTTCCGGTTCACATTTTATTCGAAAAATCAAAGAATTTTGGTTATGCTTTACTTGTCACGTAGCAAAATCTATCCATGCTGATTTTAAGACCGTGAAGAAGACTTGGTGATTTAAATTATTATATTAAAAGACATCTTTGGTTCGTATAGGCAGGTAATTTATCGAATCTATCGGCGGCCAAGGAGAACATTCGAAGATTAGGAAGTACATGACGGGGCTGCATACACCGCCGAATCCCGGAACCTTCTGACTCAAAACGCGGGAAAACGCCGTATATCATTTTCTGAGCGCTCCAGAATACATTTTTACTAAGAAGTCTCTCGACCAATCAGCGCGTTCGGATTAATTTCTCCGGCGCTCTTATATGGAAGCGATTTTACCGTGAGTTGGAAAAAGCGGGGCAACAAATGCTTCGAGAACAATCTCGTGAAATCTACTGCTTTCGAATAAATAAGAAGAGAAGCAAAGAAAAACGAATATATAGGTTTTATCAAGTATGGCAAATGCCAAGATAATTTTTACATTGAGACTAAAGTCTTTCATAATTTAAGAAGTAATATTTTGTCAGGAATCGTAGGGAAATAAAAAATAAAGAAAAGAAATTCATAGGTTGTTATTTCAAAAGAGTAAAATATTGTTAGCTGGGAGATTGGTGTTTTTTAGAAGAATTAAATTCTAGGATGCATTTTATTTAAAGAAATAAAAGTGCGTAATTTTAATAGAACATCGACCAGCGCCATTTTTTTAAGAGAATGAATTTGGAATAAACTATATTTTGCTAGATGTAATTTTACAATCGAAATACTGGGATTTACACAGAATTATAGTTTTAATGAGGTCAACGGCGAAAATTTTTTAATTTGTTTCATATATATATAGAAAGCATAATAATAAATATAATCTAACATGAAAGCTCAATATATTATAAGAATCGGAAATATTTTACAGATAGATAATGCCAAACAAAAAATGAAATAAAAAGGAATTAATCGTAAAACGGAACAAAAATTGAATAAAGAAATCGATACGTGAGTGTTTAATATTTAGTCGTCAAGAACATTTCACGTGTCGCAAGAAATGCATTATTGCATATAATAGACTAGCGAATAGCTAAAAAGTCCGTCACTAATGCAGAGCTGCCAAGTCTCCGGCTTTTTGGATACCAATATTTTTGTACAGAAAATGTTGTTTTATGTAATCGAGACATTCGGCGATTTAAAAGAACAACATTTTCTCTAAAATAATACTGGTTTTCCAAAATCCGGAGACTTGGCAAGTCTGCTAATGTAATAAAACTTTTTGAAATTTAATATAACTATTAAATTACAAGATAATCGATACAATATTATTTAACCACTAATTAGAATACGATAGCGTACCTTATATAATAAAACTTTTGTGTATAATAACCATTAAATCTCATTTTAAAAAAATCGACAATATATGAACCGATAATACAATACAAATACATATACACAAAAATGTACGAAGCGCTCTTTGTTAATTTAGATTTATGTCGATTCGAGCTTACCTCGCCATCTTCTCTACGCACACTATAAATGAATTATTATAGGCTCGTATATAATCCGAAGTTATAGACACATTTCAGCTGTATTGAAAACTTGAAAATTTTCGTTATATCGGCAAGTCAACTTTTCTCGCATCCTTCATCATCACATTTGCATTCCAGTAATTTTCTTTTCGTTTACCCATGCCTCATACTGAATACCAAACATTACCTGGCGTATACCCTCCATTATAACTTGGCACCATACACCAGACTGTGTGGAGGGTGTATGAGTTTGATGCATGAATTCGCATTTCTCCGACGAAATATTATTCATGAAATTGCCTCTTTTGCATCGGGGGCTTTCCGAATTCTGTCGTATTGAACATAAATCTAACCCCGCTCCTGCACTGGCACCTATCACAACTGGGGACGCAAAGGAAATGCGAAGTCTGATGTATTGACTCCAGTACCATGGCTGCCATATTTTTGTTGCATGAATTCCGGTCACGATCCATTAAAATGACACGTCAAAGACGTTAAATCAATAGAATATTATTTCCCATGGATTTTTCTGTTCTCATTTTTTATGCGAAGAGTGACGCGTAATGAAATGTAGAATTCGCTTTCATTTTTCGTTATTTATTTATTTTTTATTTTTTTAAATACCGTATTTAACCGCGTAATTTGCGATTTGCGTCCCCGGATTCCGTAGTTTTGAAAGCAAATTTGGGTTAAAAAAAAAAAAAAAAAAAAAAAAAGATTCGCATAATTTTCACAATTAATGCACCAATTTTTTAAACTGTTACACATTTTGTTTAATCTTAATGATTCATTTATTAAAATGTTATATTATTCTTGTAGAAGGTCATTTCTCTTTTTATTTTAAATTGTCCTTCGAGAAAAAATATTAAAAAAAAAAAAACTCATATTTTGCAGCCGCTACTTTTAGAACCGAATATATATATATATATATATATATATATATATATATATATATATATATAATATCTTTGAATTTCAAAAAACATATCAAGTTCTTGTAGCATTCTAATTAAATCTCCTAAGAGATAATTAGTAATAAAGTGTAGACAGAATACCACATAATTAATAAATTAACAAGTGCAATCATAGTTTTACCATAGCATTTGCTTCGATGGTAATTGGCCAAAAATACTGAAAATATGAAGAATATTTAAAAAGAGAGAGAGGAGAAAAAAATTATATAATAAACCATAAATTGTTAATAATTTGAAGTTGATATCAAGTGAATACAAATGGATTTTGAAATGAAATATGAACTAAATATAATGGAAAATTGGATAACAAGAGATTTAAATAAGAATTGGAAATGAAAAAACACGTGTAGATATAATCATCAGCCTGGATGTATCCACACGTGTTTTAAAAAATAATACAGTATTTCATAAATATACTGGCATTTATGCTAAGATCAGTATATTCATCCAGGTATACTGTATTATTACCAGAAAACAATTGGGAATAGTAAAATTGGAAATAAAAAACTTGTAAAGAATAGATAAAATATTTTACTCACAATAATTATCCAAAATTCCGTGAACATCACAAGACATTTTATAGACTTTTTATAACTGATCATCAGTATTACTTAATATAAAGGTGATCGGCTAAACGCACATTCACCATGACCATATAAAGTGTAAACAATGTTCAACCAGCTTAATAATAGTCCTTATATATGCTATATCATTTGCTCCATTTTATCGCACACTAAAACAAAATAAATTATTACATAACATGTTTATATTTATATAATGTAATAAATGTTATTTAAAAGAGTTGATAATTGAATTTATCAAAAAAATAGGATAACCATGTAGTTTTGCTTGATTTCGTATAAATCTAATATTTTTGTTTTTATTTATATCTGAGCATAGATATTTTATACGATGAAGGTAATTGATAATTATATTTTTATAAACTGATTTATGTAAACATGAAGCAAAATTGGTAAAAATATTTACTTTAAATGGAAAGTCAAATCTTTTATCATAAATATCAAATATTAATTTATAATTATCATTAATATTAATTTTTAAGTCAAGAAAATTTATATTATTATTAATCAAATCATTTTCGCTTAATATAAGCTGATTAGGATAAAAATTGAGTGGTGATGTGCAATTTTTATCATTGAAATAAAAAATGATAATGTCATCAATATAGCGATAAAATACATAATCATTGTTCGGACCAATATTTCTTTCATAATAATATAAGTAAAGGTCAGAGAGAATACTAGAAGCGGTCCCACCCTGCGGTATTCCCTGGCATTGTTTATAAATAATGTTGTCATATATGATGTAATTATTATGCAATGTGAAGTTTAATAAAGTTTTTAAAAAATTTACGGAAATATGATCTTTTAATTTTAATTGAGATTTAAATTCTTTAAATAATATTCACATTGTTTTATGTAAGTCTTTTATATCAATTTTATTAAATAAATCATTAAAATCCAATGTTTTTATGAATTTTACCGGATTGATATTATGTATTTTATTAATAAGCTGAAAACTGTTTTTTAGGCAATGATGGTTATTATGTTTTATTGTTATATCATATATCTGCTTTAAAATATTAAGAAGTAAATTGCTTGCATTATTATTATATGTGTTACACCCAATGGTAACTGTGCGAAATTTAATTGGATTTTTATGAAATTTTGGAATTATAACAAGATAAGGATAATTTATATATATATATATATATATATATATATATATGAAAAAAAGAAAGAAAAATTGCGCGTTTCGTAGACATTATGAAACACTTTCGAACAGCTCAGTTTACCTCTTGCATTGTTTAATCTTTTAAATATTTTACCACTGTAAAAGCGTTCTGTATTTAAAATAAACACCCCTAAGCAATTTACGCTCATACACAGAAAACAGTTTACGAATTATTTTGTGCGAATTGTTACGAAAAATTTGTGCTACACAAAGATGACAATTACAGTGTGAGTCGATACGATGCATCATACACTTCGCATTTTTATTTTATCCCACAGTGTTTCTATAGGCCACAGTAAAAACTTGAACGGCTCTGAGTTAGATTTATGATATCGTCGACAGGCGCGGTGCGAAAGAGGCGATTTCATGATTCATGAATAAAATTACTCTCGGGAAGATAACTCATGCGTCACACTCATACATCTGAAGCGCAAATATATGCAACTAGATGCATCGTGCCAAGTTATAGCTGAGAACAGTGCTTAAATTGCGCCGGAGCTCAGCTCCGATACTTATTATTTTTTCAATGACTATTCAAATATTAGCCGGAGCATATCGTAATTCATAAATATAGCGCACCGTAGCTCATCGGAAATGTATCTTTGGTTCGTAACTATACATCTGAATATTAATGAGTGTTTATGTGTTCTTTTTTATACAAAAAAAGATACGATTGATATTAGAGGTATAATTGTACGCTACTTTTCCATAATTGTATTAAAATATAAATTTTCTTTCTCTTCGGTTTCGGATCGACATATGTCTGGTTTTGGGGTGACTTTTTTTTTTTTTTTTTTGGTCGGTTTTCGGGTCGGGTAAAACCCGACTCGCAGGGAGGTCTTTTTATTCTTTCTATCTTTGCATAAAACGAATATTAATTTCTTCTTCTTTCTTTCATTTTTGTTGTTTTTAACTGTAATATTACTGGATGAAAAAATCACTATTATCAAAAGATTGAAAAATTGCTTTCTCATTACCGTCATCTGTATAGTTGCATTTGAGAAATTTATTTTTTCTCATACACTATAGTAAATATAAAAAAATTATCTGGTATATATATCCTCCCTTGATATATCCTACTTGACATCATGCACTAGACTAGACTGCATACATTTGTGCCGAAAAGTACAGGAGTTTGACGTATGAGTTCGCATCTCTCCGAGCGAAATCTTATTCATGAAATTGCCTCTTTTCCATCGGGCCTGAGAAATCATAAATCTAACGCCGTTGCCGTTTTGCTGTCCCACAACGCTGTGGGACGAAGGGGAAATGCGAATTCTGATGAATTCACTCTCGTTCGCACCATAGCTGTCATCTTTGTGTAGCACGAATTCAGGTCACGTTGCCATTAACAAGACATGTCACTGGCATGAAATCAATGGAATATTATTGCTGTATGTTTGTATCTTTTTCTATGTTTGTGCAAGAGTTGACAAGTAATGAAATGTAGAATTTTCTTTAATTTTTCGCTTTAAGGTTGGATGTTTTATGACATTTTTCTTTTTTAAATATTCTAGTATCTCACTAGAATATTTATAAAGTCTCGTGTTTTAAAAATGGAGAATGACCAATTTTAGAATATTTTTTCGCATTTTACTCCTTGGCATCTGTTGCTCCTTTTTCTCCGTACTTTGTCAGAATTAACAAGACGTTTTTGTATTTTCTACTTTTTATTGGTTTACATTTTAAAATAGCATATATAATGAAGTCGTTACTGAAATTTTCAAGTTTTTACTTTTATATATCCTTGAAAAACGTGGGCTAAATTTAATTCTTGCGAAAATTTTTTAATTATTATTATTATTATTATTATTATTTTGATAACTACTAAGCTAAAAAAAAAAAAAAAAAAAAAAAAAAGCGAAAAATCTAAATTGAATGCGGGGTAGAAATAGACATAATATATCTTTGTATTGATGTTTTAGTATTAGTTTTTTATTTGTTTGTTTGTTTTTGATAGAACAAAGATTGCTATTATTATCATAAATTTATAATACTATTTTAAATGTGAACTGAAACTATTTAAAAAAGGATCACTTTACCTAAAGTTTTGAGAACTATTTTCTTTATATATTTCAATATCCTTTCAGTAATTTACTTTTCCTCCTACATAAAAATTAATATTAAACATTACCTGGTATGCATTCTCGACTACAATTTGGCCCCATTCACCAGTCTGTTGTCTCGAAAATGCACGAGTTTGACGTGTGAGTTCGCATCTATCCGAGCGAAATGCTGCTCATGAAATTGCCTCTTTTCCATCGGGCCTGTTAAAGAAATCCTAAATATAGCGCCTACAATTTTACATAATTTCTGTACATGCAGAAATTTCTTTTAGTAGCATTCTGTAGTAAAATATGATAAATAAAACGCGGTACGTTATCAATTCTTGAAATTTCCTCTTTTCCATATCGGCCCTGTTAAAGAAATCGTAAATCTAACGCCGTTGCCGTTCTGCTGTCGCGCAACGCTGTGGGACGAAGGATGAAATGCGAATTCTGATGTATTGAACTCTCGCACCATAGCTGTCATCTTTGTGTTGTACGAATTTTGGTCACGGAGTCTTTAACAAGACATGTCACTGGCATGAAATCAATGGAATATTATTGCTGTATGTGTGTAACTTTTTCTATGTTGGTGCAAGAGTTGACAAGAGAGGATTTGTAGAATCCTCTTTTATTTTTCGCTTTAAAGGCTGATGTTTTATGACATTTCTCTTTTTTAAATATTCTAGTATCTCAGTAGAATATTTATAAAGTCTCGTGTTTTAGAAATGGAGAATAACCAATTTTAGAAATTTTTCTTTCGGTTTTTACTCGTTGGCATCTGTTGCTTTCGCCCCCCCCCCCTCCCCTCTCTGTACTTTGTCAGAATTCAAGAACAAAACGTTTTTATATTTTCTGCTTTTTATTGTCTTATTTTGTACATATTTTCTTTTAACTTATATTTCTGTATGCATGTGGCAGTCAAATCTTGTGACTCATTTTTCACCCACTTCCTGTTGACGTAGATCTTTGAAATTTGGAATATATAGGTATTCCTCAGGGCAAATGAATTGGACATTATTTTTTAAAAAAATCTATCCCTAAGGGGGATCAACGTCGGCCCAAAACTTGCATTTTCCCCATACGAACAACGCTATGATTGTTTAATTAAAAAACTTGCGTTTTCCCCATAGAAATAACGTTAAGATTGTTTAATTGAAAAAAAATAGCTCCATTGTTGATTTTAATGAAAATTTATTTTTAATTACATTTAATTATTATTAAAAATGTAATAAAATCGTTACTAATATTTTCAACTCTTTTAATATTTTTGAAAAACGTAGGTTAAATTTAATTCTTTGGAAATATAATTACATGATTTATATATGTATAGAAATACTAAATAAAAACAGCTATATTGAATGGGAGGGGGGGGGGGAGGTAGAAATTGACATAATAAAAGATCTTTATATTGATGTTTGTACTCTTTTTTGTTTTTGTATGGAACGAGGATTGCTATTAATATTATAAATTTATAATGCTATTTCAAATGGGAATAGAAAATATTTAAAAAGAATTACCGTACCAAAGGTTCAGAGGACTGCTCCCTTCAATATATTTGCATTTCAGTAATTTACTTATTTTCCTCCATAAAAATTAATATCAAACATTACCTTGTATACATTCTCGGATATAATTTGGCACCACACTGCAAAAAATAACTGTTGATTTTACAGTATAAAACTGGCACCCCAGCTGCCAGTATTATACCGTAAAATTAACAGTATTAAACAGTAAAATAAGCAGTAATACGCTGCCGTGCAAGCAGTAATACGCTACCGCGCGCTGCATACATCTGTGCCGAAGAGTGCATTAGTTTGGCGCATGGATTCGCATCTCTCCGAGCGAAATGTTATTCATGAAATTGCCTCTTTCGCATCAGGACCTTTCCAAATTCCGTCGGAGAAACCATAAATCTTAACGCACATAGTATCGCTGTGGGAGTAAGGGAAATGTGAAGTCTGATGTATTGACTCTCATGTCACAACTGACATCTCTGTGTAGCATGAATTTCGGTCACGACCCATTAACAAGCCATGTCAGCGGCGTGAAATCAATGCAATATTATTTTTGTGCACGTATATATTTTATACAGGGTTATTCTAAATGATGGACCCATTTTCAAAAAATTGTATTTATTAAAGTACAAATCCAAAATGAACAATCTTTATACCAATGAAAAGAGGAAGTTTCAAAGTTTTTTTAAGACATTATAAATGTTCAATGTGTCCACCGTTTGCTGCACGGCAAACATCTACGCGATAGCCAAACTCGTCTCACACACGAGAAAGAAAATGTGACTACTTCTTCTGGAGTTATGTCAAGGAAGCTGTGTACGTCCCGCCGCTACCAACAACTCTGAACGATCTGCGGAACCGTATCACTGCTGCCGTGCACTCAGTAACAACAGATACGCTTTCTCGTGTGTGGGACGAGTTTGGCTATCGCGTAGATGTTTGCCGTACTGCAAACGGTGGACACATTGAACATTTATAATGTCTTAAGAAAAACTTTATACCAATGAAAAGAAGAAGTTTCAAAGATTGTTCATTTTGAATGTATACTTTAATAAATACAATTTTTTGAAAATGGGTCCATCATTTAGAATAACCCTGTATTTTATGTCTGTACGGAGAGTTCGCACCTAATAAATTTAGAATTGGCTTTTATTTTTCGTTTTCATGTTTGCTGTGTAAAATTTCTCTTTTATATATTCTAGCATCTTTTATTTTAAAATTTGGGATTGTCATGGCTTGGGAATTCTCATACACCAGCGCACTGCATCGAATACCCTTTGTAATTAAAGATTGTAGAGTTTGTTTATATTCCACTAGAATGTACGAAGTAGGGCTCTTTTAATGTTTTTTTTTTTTCTTTATTGTCATCTTGCATCGTATTTAAATTTTCGAGTAGCATATTAAAATATTTTGAAACTACGGCTCTTTTTTTTTAAAACTCTTTTTAACTTAACTTGGTTCGTGTATATATAAAAGTGGAATTTTGTAATCGATTTTTCAGTCACTTCCTGATAGACTAGAATTATACAAATTATGTACACAAGAACACAAGTGTGTTTTTTCGATGACAATGCAACATTTTAATATTTTTAGCAATTATTATTAATTAAAACTGAATGTCATACAAAAAGAAAAACTACATATGATTATGTATCCATTAACCAATTGAAAAAAAAAAATATGTAACTTAAAAGTTTTAAGACTATTGATCAGTTACAGAAATATATTGTACATGAAAGGGCGAGACAAATTATGTTGTCCTCGCTGCTGCTTCCATTATTTACTTCTCTCGACGCAATTAATTCACATTTGTCGTATGTTAAATTTGCATTAAATTTTGTGCTTCTCTCATAAGTGAAATCATAAACAAATCGACGTACTACAGTAACATTGAATGTTTCAGTTTGTGTTTGGACAGCAAAATTATTTCAAATTAAAATCAGTTTTTACAAAACTTGTGTTGCACTTGCTGGACCCTTCAATTGCAGTTGGATACATCAACTAGTGTCCTGCACACAGTCCAAACCCAAAATTTGTGCTTAAAGTCGACCCGAACCCGACACACGTCCACCTAAGCCAGATATATTCAGACCCGAACTCAAAGTGAAGGAAATTCATTCCATATTTCAATACAATTATGGAAAAGTAGCTTACAATTGCATCTCTAATATCAATTTTATTGTTTTGTATAAAAATGAAGACATAAGCACTCATTAATATTCAAATGTATAGTTTTTTCATTTGAAAAATATTCAGGACTACCTTTTAAGAAATCGGATTAAGCCGAACCAGAACCAAAAGAGTGAAAGCCCAACCCCAGAACCTCCCAAACCGAAACATTTAAAGTCAACCCGACACGCAACGAAAAAAAAAAAATAACGTCGACCCGACCCGAGGGATGGACCGGGTTCGGGTAAAACCAGGTTAACCGACCCGATAAAAGAATCTATCATCAACTGCATACCTTAAAGTTGTATGGTTTCAACTCCATTGGTGTTGGTAAGGCTAAATCGTAATTTTTGGTAATGGAACTAGCAATAATTTTTCTGGAACACACCAAGTATTTTCGCTGCGGTGGGAAAGGTAATTGAAAATCCGATGTAATTAAGAAAAATTTCAAGGCTGTTCACAAATCCAAACCGGCTATATTCTGGCTTCTGATTCATTTTTGTTCGAAAACGCATGGAATTAGCAGGGACTTTTATTCAGAAACTATGTCATCGAATAGTTTCTCCATTTTTTGGTAAAGGTAAAATATCTTTCAGAAAATGCTCTCAGAGATGGCGTTTTGAACCAAATTTCTGGACGCAACATCGCGAGAAATGAAAAAAACTGCCGTCCTAAGACAACAGTCACTTATAACTGAAGATGTAAATTATTTATCCAAAAAAAAAAAAAAAAAAAAACATTGGTGTCTGTGACTTCAATAATCATGCCTGCACGTATCGTGATTTTATGTTTAAAAATGAGTCAGAAAATTTCTCGTTGTTAAACGGGGAAAGTTTTTTTTAAGAATTACTTTAGTATTGTTCCGTGTAGAAACAATATGGGAGTAATAAAATCGACGGTTAACCGATAACAAATAATGAAAGTGAAACTTACTAAAGTTTGCTTTACTGTGACCTTTTTATTAAAAAAGTAAATTCTGTGTCGACTCCCGTACCATAACTGTCATCTGTGCCGTAAGCCTGCATTCTGGTCACGAACCGTTAACAAGCCACGTCAAAGGCGTGAAATCAATGGAAGTAATATTTTCCTATTTTCTTCGCTTTCGAGTTTTTGTGCGAGGGTTGCGAGTGACGTGTAACGAAAAGTAGTATTCCCTCTAATTTCTTACTTATGAAGCTTATTTTCTGTCAATTTAAAATATTTTGGTATTTTGTATTTAAAAAATACAGAATGACAAAGCTTGCGTTCGGCATTTTACACTACTTCATAGTTTTTAGGTGCGTTCGTAATTATATAAATACGTAGGGTCCGTCCGTCTGTCTGTCCGTCCGCCTATCTGTCTGTCCGTCCGTCCGCATGTAACAACGCAAAAACTACCCAACCGAATGGTTTGAAATTTAAGATATAATATCTTTGCAGAATTTTGTCGAGACATTTCAAATTTTATGAAAATTGAATTAAAACTTTAGAAGATATTAATAAAAATATTAAGACATTTGAATTTTTTAAAAAGAAATCGGTGCTTTCTTGTTATAGGAGCTTTCGAAGTTTAACCGTCAAGCGACCGAGATATTTATTTTATTACAGAAATTAATCTGCCGACGATATAATTCATATTTTACAGAATTAAAAATCTTCAAGATCTGAATATTTATATAACTAGCTATAGTACGAACGCACCTCATTTGTCACGTTTGACGTACAATTTCCAACTTGTTTTCCTTTGATCCGCTCTTTATTTTAAATTCTAAAAACTTGTATAGGTCTTGGCAGTATGTAAAAACACAGGTATTTTGGTAGTTTCTGAATTTATTTATTTATTTGTTACTTTTTGTTTTGAATAGCATAGAACTTAGTGCTGCGCGGGTGGGGTTGACCCGAATCCGAAAATTCTCTTAGTCAACCCAACAAGGAAAAAGACAAAATCACCAACCTGAACACGAAATATTCAAACCCGAAGCAACAGAAAATGAATCCATATTTTAATACAATTATGGAAAAGATAGTCTATAATTGTATCTCTATATCAATTTTATCTTTTATGTTGAAAAGTGAACATATATACACTCATTAATATTCAAATATATAGTTTTTTTCATAATTTTTTTCAGGACTTTTTTTTTGAAAAGTCGGGTGACACCGACCCAAAAGAATCAAAACTTTAACCGAAACCGACCCGAACACGAAACTTTCAAAGCCAATGCGAGCATAGAAACTATCACTTATCAATCCCACTCTAAAAATTCGTATCAGATTCGAATTCAGATTTCGTAAGAAATACTACCTATTACATTCTGCCCTAAGTTAGAATTTTTGAAAATTCTTTGCAGATCTACGCCGATAATGACTCCCAGAACCCAAAACCACCCCCAGTTCAAAACTTTATCTATCTATCTATCTATGTCACTTTTTTATGGACACGATAATTCCCATAATTATGCACAAATCTCTTCCAAACTGATACTTAAAATCAAGGGGCATAAAATCTCGGTCAAGTTCGTTAATGAGCAAAATCGAACCGGGGGGGGGGCTTTTTGTGAAAACAGAAAAAAAACATAATTTCTTAATTATGATACGTATCGAATCCGTTTAAAGTTATTATTACTTCTAGGAAAAGGGCCGAAAATTTATGTATGACAGATTTTTGATATCATTAAAAATGGCGGTTTTAGACGAAAAAAAAATCATAACTTCGTCAATTCACAAGATATCAAATCCGCTTAAATTTATTATAAATCCTCTTAATATTATCTAAAACTTTTATACTGACAAGTTTTTTATAGGACCAACTATTATATTAAAAAAAAAATTAAAAAAGAAAATCCCTGCCGGCTCCACCTGCAAACAAGTTAGGTTTTGAAGTAACTGCTGCCCAACATCCGCATCATGGCAAAAAGGTCATTTCTTCCGCAATTCCCAACAAACAGCCCCTCCCCCCCCCCCCACGGTCTACGTCTTCAAAATCTACCTGTGCTTATAGGCCGAGCCGTCAGGGATTTTTTTTTAAATGGAGGACTCTATTAGATTTTTTACATTTAAAAAATATATATATATATTAGATTGCCTCTAACAACATGAAAACATTTTTATATGAAAAATGTCAATTATGTATTTAAATAAAATTTTGAAATGTATAAGAATGATACTTTCGAAGAAATCGCTAAGATTTTGCTACTACTGCATTCTCATTATTTCAGTATTTATGTACGTAGTTCGATTACTTGTTTGTTAATTTAGTGTTTTATTTATATTATTTTATTTTTTGTATTTATTGATGAAGTTTTAATTTCTGCAATGAAATATTAGCGGGAAACAAATGTTGAGCTATTTACATTTTTTTAAGAGAACGGGTAATTTTTCGGTAATCGGGCTACATACAATAGAGATTAATTTTTTTTTTTAAATCATGCTTGTAATTTATTTTAAAAACCAATAACTAAAAAAAAAAAAAAAAAAAAAACAGTAAATTGAGATAGTGTTTTCAAACATATTTCAGTTGAAAGTACATTTTTTCCTATATTCGATGGTATAAAAATTAAACCTTGCGATATTAGAAGTAATTAGATTTGCAAAAAAAGAGAAATTGATTGTTAGTGTCGTTGCCACCGTCAATATGATGTCAGCGTTACTCACGGACATATTTTTGCTCTATAATATAGATTGGCGTCTTGTTATACGAATTGTATTAGAGTTTAAATTTGCTACTTAAAAGCCATTTAAGTGACTTCGAATTTTAGAAATATAAAAAGAAAAGCAGACAGAATGAACGTGTTAGTATGTTGATATTCAGTGGCGTGTTTAATTTATAAACATCTGTATTTATTGCACCAGCTTTGTTTAAAGAGTAAATTATGTTTATCTCTGTTTGCACGCGAATTATTATTTCTTTAGTTTCATATAGTGCTTGCACGCAGAAATGTTATTATGATCATCTATAGGACGTGATTCTTTTGCACGTAAAAAAATTTTACTCTTTTATCAGGTATGTTCGTAATTATATACATACTTAGTACCTATAGTCGTCGTCTGGTCCGTCCGTGCGCATATAACAGCGCAAAAACTACCCACCCGAATGATTTGAAATTTAATATGTATAATCGTTGCAAAATTTTGTCGAGACATTTCGAATTTTATGAAAATAGAATAAAAACTTAAAAATATATCAATACAAATATTTATTAAGGAATTTGAATTTTTTAAAAATCGGTACTTCCTTTTTATAGCAACTTCCGAGGATTCATCGTCAAGCGACCGAGATGTATCGCCAAGTTATCTGACATGTATGACGGTATAGTCATATATGACATTTTATAGCCTCTATGACCAAGTTATAGTCACGTTCTTCATTCTAAATCCTATCATACGTAATTTAATTCAGTGATATTCCATGATAGGTAATGATTCTGGTTGCCATAGTGATCACGTCCTATTTAAGATGGAGTCCTATTATTTCCGTATTACTCAATTTAAAAACCGAATTTGCATACTAAAATGGTTTCATTATAGCAATCCTATAATCTACCGACAGCTTTTTGGATAGATGTTTCCGGAGAAATAGATCTCATCAAAAAGTCACCTGTAAAAAATGCAGCCAAGTCTCGTAACTCATTTACCGTAAAAAGTACTGAGATCGTATAAAGCCAAGTTTAACTATCTTATTAACTCTGAAATTTTCATTCGCAAATCACTCCTAGTCTCTACATCTTTAGTTAATTATTATTTTGTGACTTGGCAATTACGTAGCACGAGAATGTGATGTATATAGTTAGTCTTAATCAAATAATACTATAACATATTAAAGTGTAATAACTTCCCTGTGCGTATATAATTTGCCTTAATTAAATTATCCCATCCTATTCCATAATATAGTAAGGTGTAATAACTTCCCTGTGATGCGTAATTGCCAAGTCACAAAATAATAATTAACTAAAGATGTAGAGACTAGGAGTGATTTGCGAATGAAAATTTCAGAGTTAATAAGATAGTTAAACTTGGCTTTATACGATCTCAGTACTTTTTACGGTAAATGAGTTACGAGACTTGGCTGCATTTTTTACAGGTGACTTTTTGATGAGATTTCACTTCTTTTTGTAAGTAATCCTCCTTTTCTTGATTTTCTCCTTTTCTTGAGATCATCCACTGATTTTCGCTAAGCCCACACTCTGTCCCTATTATTTACAGGTATCAAAAATTTGAAGCTTTAGTTTCGTTTGCAAAGTACTGTAGATAAAAAGAGATTTCAGGTTCCTAGGCAAGCACTAAGTTATGGGAGGGGGGGTGTCAAAAGTACTCTCAATTGCTTCCAGGATAGGTGCTATCCATCTGAGATATTACTCGCAGCCCTAGATACTTGATATTTAACATAAAAGAACTTTTTAGTGTGAAAAGAAAGCCAAAATTAAAATTTCCGGAAATTTCCAATAAATCAAATTATATTCCTTTATTCGATGTTTTTTTTTTTCGTTTTTTTTAGTCTTTTTTTTTATTATTTACAGATTTTTTAATTTTTCCTTACTTTGTGTACTAAGTTTGTGTACCTTTCTGCCAAATGTCAAGCTTCTAGGACTACAAAATCGAATTATTTTCAAATTTTCGACTTTTTATAAATTTATTGATTTTTCGATTTTAATTCTAAGTTACCTGATTGTCGTGCCAATATAGTAATTATTTGATCCGTCTTCTTAGGATCATTTAGGTTCAATTTAGAGATACATCAAGTGAATCTTAGAGTTACCATGATTTTATTTAGAAAGGACTATCAAGCCATAACCAGCCAGTAATGTCGGGAGGGTAGGGGGAGCTGTGAAAATTTTTGTGGGGATGACAACATTTAACAATCCATATTTCATATGTGAAGTACATAGAGTACAACCTGTGAAAGAAAACAAACCTGTCTATAAAGAAATCGCCTATATCGTAGCCAGTCTATAGCGGAACTTCTCTATAACGAAATTCGTAAACGAATGAAAAGAAAACCATAATCCGGGGGAAATAACATAAAACAATTAGGGGCGTTGTACAAGCTAATAGGACAATTATCTTAAAACTAATGTTTCTAGCAGTACAAAATCAAATTGTTTTCGAATTTTCGATTTCTTAAAGATATTTCGATTTTATTTTCGAATTTAACGAATATTTTAATTGTTCCTTTTATTGAATAGTAAATACTACTTTTACACCAAGTTTTAAGTTTCTAAGACTACAAGATAAAATTATTTTCAATTTTTGATATTTTCGAATTTTTTTTATAATTTTCTGCATTTTTTAATTTTTCTTATTTTATATCCTTTATTACAAATTTCAAGTTTCTAGCGCTACAAAATCGAATTATTTTGAAATTTCCGATCTTTTTCGAGTTTTTTTTTATTCTATTTTCGAATTTATTGTGTTTTAATTTTTCCTTTTTCTGTATCCTAAACAATAAGTTTACGCCGAATTTTAAGTTCTAAAGCTACAAAATCGAATTTTTTTCAATTTTTCGGATTTTCGAATTTTTTTTTCGAATTTCACAGATTTTCTATTTATTTCTTTTTTTGTATCCTAAATACTACCTTTATTCCAAATTTTAAGTTTCTAGCTTTACAAAATAGAATTATTTTCAAATTTTCGTTTTTTTTTTTTTCGATTTTTTTTTTCAATTTTTGTTGTGTTTTTAATTTTTTCTTTTTCTGAATCCTAAACACTACCTTTACACAAAATTTTCAGTTTCTAAGACTACGAGATCATATTATTTTCATTTTCTCTCTTTTTCTTATTTTTCTTAATTTTCGATTTTTTTTAACTATCTATATTTTTTAATGTTTCCTTATTTAGTATCTTAAATATTACCTTTATTCCAAATTTCAAGTTTCTAGCGCTATTAAATCGAATTATTTTCAAAATTTCCTTATTTTTCGATTTCTTTCGATTTCTTGATTTTATTTTCGAATTTTATTGCGTTTTTATTTTAACTTATTCTGAATCCTAAACACTATCTTTACTGCGAATTTTAAATTTCTAAGGCCAAAAGATCAAATTATTTTAATTTTTTTCAATTTTTTCCCAATTTTTCGAATTTTTTATTTTTTTTTTCGAATTTTCTGGATTTTTTAATTTTTCCTTATTTTGCATCCTAAATACTACCTTTATTCCGAATTCCAAGTTTCTAGCGCAACAAAATTTGATTATTTGAAATTTTTCCATTTTTTTCGATTTTTCGATTTCATTTTTAATTTTTTTTTTTGTGTTTTGATGTTTTCTTTTTCTGAATTCTAAACACTACTTCACACCTAATTTTAAGTTTTTAAGACTACAAGATCGTGTTACTTTCAATTTTCAATTTTGTTCGATTTTTTTGAATTTTCGAATGTTTTCTTTTAAATTTTTCCGGATTTTATAATTTTTCCTTTCTTTGTATCCGAAACACTAGCTTTATTCCAAACTTTAAGTTTCTGTGGCTGCGGGATCTACCCAATCTTTTTGATGACGCAAGAGTTAGTGAGTGACAAAAAATCGAAACTTTGAGTTCATATATCGTCTGCACTAATTTATGGGTATTTTTTTAATTATGCATATTTTTTAATTTTTCCTTATTTAGTATCTTAAATATTACCTTTATTCCAAATTTCAAGTTTCTAGCGCTATGAAATCGAATTATTTTCAAATTTTCCTTGTTTTTTGATTTTTCCGACTTTTGGATTTTATTTTCGAATTTTATTGCGTTTTTTATTTTAACTTATTCTGAATCCTAAACAGTATGTTTACTGCGAATTTTAAGTTTCTAAGGCTAAAAAATCAAATTATTTTAATTTTTTCAATTTTTTACGAATTTTTCGAATTTTTGAATTTTTTTTCGAATTTTCTGGATTTTTTAATTTTTCCTTATTTTGCATCCTAAATACTACCTTTATTCCGAATTCCAAGTTTCTAGCGCAACAAAATCGGATTATTTGAAATTTTTCGATTTTTTCAATTTTGCTTTCGATTTTTTTGGTGTTTTTGATGTTTTCTTTTTCTGGATACTAAACACTACCTTCACACCAAATCTTAAGTTTCTAAGACTACAAGATCGTATTATTTTCAATTTTAAATTTTGATGGAATTTGTTGAATTTTCGAATGTTTTTTTTTTCGAATTTTCCGTATTTTATAATTTTTCCTTTCTTTGTATCCTAAACACTACCTTTTTTCCAAATGTCAAGTTTCTAGGGCTACGGGATCAACCTAATCTTTTTGATGACGCGTGAACGAGTGAGTGAATGAGTGACAAAAAATCGAATGTTTGAGTTCATATATCGTCTGAACTAGAAAAGACAGAAAGTTGTAATTTTAAATTTTGGTTCTGTGTGCCAAATACTCTAGATAAACAAAGTTTCAAATTTTTGGGATACTCCAGCGCGGAGATATGGGGGGGGGGGGGGTCAAAAGTGCCCTGAGTTGCTTCCAGAAAAGTATGCTTACGGCTGTCCTCTCTCGACTTGGCGGAGGCACTGCCGTGCCTCCAGATCTTGCCAAGGCTGTGGTTTTCCTATTAGACTTAATGTTAGCTATATGCTCCATTTTTCTGCAACTAAATTTCATCATGCCAATATAGTAATTCATTGATCCGTTTTCTTAGGATCGTTTATGTTCAATTTAGAGATAAATCAAGAGAATCTTAGAATCACCATGATTTTATTTAGAAAGGACTATCAAGCCATAACCAACCAGTAATGCCGGGAGGGAGGGAGAGATGTGAAAATTTTTGTGCGACCAACATCTTTTAACAACAAATATTTCATATATAAATTAAATAGAGTAAAGCCTGTGAAAGAAAATGAACCTGTCTATAAAAAAAAAAGGTCTATAACGTAGCCAGTCTATAGCGGAACTTTTCTATTACAAAATTCGTAAACAAAAGAAAAGAAAAGCATAATCCGGGGAAAATAACACAAAACAATAACGGAAGGTGTACTGGCTAATAGGACAATTATCTTAAAATCTATCTAAAACAAACTATCCCCATCCTGTGGGATTTGTTTTTCAATGTTTTACTTTATTTAATGCAAAACATAGATTGCATCCGACAACTCATAAAAAAGTCCTCCGGCCTGTACCGGCAGGAAAAGGTAGCTTTCCTATATCTTCGTTTTAAAATTTTAGCTAATGTTACTCGAAAACAGCAAGTTAAAATGCAAAGAAACCGTTTACAAAAGATTCGTTTACACTGAATTTGAATAAGAAATTCGCCAAATTATTGAGCTATAGCCAAGTTGGCTTCATTTATGAAGACTTATTTTTGTCGCCAAATTTGGCGAGATTTCGCCAATTGTCGCCAAGTTCGGCGAGAATTTGGCGCTAATGGATATGAATATATAGTTTTATGCGTATGATTGGGAAAATGATTACAACAATGAAAGAAAATAATTTGCGAGAAATCGCGTTCACTAAAACTTATAAATTTATATTAAAATCATTACAATTACAGACTTTACAATACACTTTCATAAAACATTAAAAACATATTAAAATTGGACGTTTCGGATTTACATGGAAAATCCCTTTTCAACAACAACATTTCACTTAGCGTAAATCATAGTTCAAAAATATCAACAAATAGAAAATTCAACGTATCAAAATTTCGAAGTCAAAGTTACAGTTATAATAACACGGAGTATTCATTCGGTATTGCACCTGCTTGACCATTATTGACCATAAATTTATCGTTGGTTTTTTGTAATGTGCTGTTTTGTTTCAAAATGTCAGCCACCCTAGAATTTCAAACTGCTCTATCTCAGCCAATTTTTAAGATAGAGGTAAAACAAAAAATGCTCTGGAATCCTTGTATCAAGTCCTAACACCTAATTAAAAAATAAACTTGATTTTTTAACTTTTTTGTATATTTATTTTAGTTTTAAAATTTTCCGTGGCCGCCATCTTGAAACAAGATGGCGGACCAAGCTGGCCAACGAACTCGGTCGAGGCATTGGTGAGCTTAATACACACAATTAGTTTCATCCAAATTAATTTATAAATACGAGCGTTATCGTATCAAATTATTTTCATTTTTTCAATTTTTTTCGAATTTTTTAATTTTTTTTTTCGAAATTTCTGGATTTTTTTAATTTTCCTTTTTCTGTATCCTAAATACTACCTTTATTCCTAATTTGAATTTTCTAGCGCAACAAAATCGGATTGTCTTCAAATTTTCGGTTTTTTTCAATTTCTTCGATTTTTTCAATTTTGCTTTCGATTTTTTTGGTGTTTTTGATGTTTTCTTTTTCTGGATGTTAAACACTACCTTCACACCAAATCTTAAGTTTCCAAGACTACAAGATCGTATTATTTTCAATTTTCAATTTTGATGGAATTTGTTGAATTTTCGAATGTTTTTTTTTCGAATTTTCTGGATTTTATAATTTTTCCTTTCTTTGTATTCTAAACACTACCTTTTTTCCAAATGTCAAGTTTCTGGGGCTACGGGATCTACCCAATCTTTTTGATGACGCGTGAACGAGTGAGTAAGAAGTGACAAAAAATCGAATGTTTGAGTTCATATATCGCCTGAACTAGAAAAGACAGAAAGTTGTAATTTTAAATTTTGGTCCTGTGGGCCAAATACTCTCTATAATTGAAGTTTAAAATTTTTGGGATACTCCAGCGCGGAGATATGGGGGGGTCAAAAGTGCCCTGAGTTGCTTCCAGAAAAGTATGCTTACGGCTGTCCTCTCTCGACTTGGCGGAGGCACTGCCGTGCCTCCAGATATTAAATGGAAAAAGAATCTAAATATGGATTTCAAGTTTTGAAATTTCCAAAGCTAGGCTCAAGTTTCCCATTGGAATTTTCAGTCAATGTCAAACAAAAGATAAAATGTTGCCGACTTAAACTGTACTTATTTTATTACGGAAATGAATCCTATCATAATAGCAGACGATATAATTTATTTCACAGAAATAATAACAGTACGAACTGCATTTGTCACGTTTGACGTACAATTTCCAACATATTTATTTTAACTTGGTTCATGTAGGTAAATTAAAATATATTTAATGGTTTGTGTTTGTATGGGTTTAAAAATAAGGAGTTGTAGACTTATTTTATATTTTTTGTGGTCTTATTCTATGTAAATTTTATGTACAATAATGGTTTATTCCGTGTTGAATGGGGGGAAAAAAACATGGTTTTTGTATGTGCCCAAGGATTTACCTCACTTTCAAAAGCCGTTAATTTGTCAAAAATGTTGATTATCTTTGAATGGAATATTAGTTTAGTTACTTATTTATTTTATTTCAGAGTATTTCATTCTTCTTTAGAAAAGTTACAATAAAACAAAAAATAAATTACTGGAAAAAGTGGAAAAAAATAAGAAAAAATATTTAGTCATAAATTGTATGCCTATAATTGTATTTCTTAACTTAGATAGTGAAGATTTTTAAAGTATTCATCACATGAAATTCTGATTGTGATTGTTAATAAATATAGTATGCAACATAAAAAAATAATTATAATTCAAAAGTTGACTTGCCTCTCTTTAAAAATCAACGCATTTAAAAAAAATATTGTTTTTATTTTGTGGATGAATATGTTTTGATGTAATCTATCACATGAGTAAATCTAAAACACCAAGATTCTAATTTAGTCTTGAAGCCTTTTAAGACATTCCTTTTTAATATTTATTTTATTTCATAATTTAAATAATATTAATAATTTCTAATATTTCTAATTATATGTTAAGTTTTTCTGAGCGATTTTAGTACCATCTTTTAGCATTTTTAACGTATTCTACCAATAATAATGATAATAAAATAAACTCTAAAATATGCAACAATCTAACTTTCTCTTAAAATTTCTCGAAATTTATTTATTTATTTATTTATTTATTTATTTTGTACAAAACATTTTATTTTCTTTCGCCCAGGTCTTCAAATGTTGTATAATTTAGATACGTCTTAACAAAGCAATTAAGATAAATTATTTTTAAAAATTACAAAATCGAAAATAGTAGTTCTAAGTTGAGTCCTGAACAAACCGATCAGTATCTGAGCCGAGCCCAACAAAAGAATTTTTCATCTATCAGATCAACCCGAAGTCGAAATACTTTAACCCGATATGTAAGTAAAAACAATACCATATATAAATGAGTGTGTGTGTGTGGGGGGGGCGGGCGAGAAATCATATCTGTAATATAAATTTTAAATGCGATAAAGAACCATATTTACTCCCGTAATTTAGTTTCCCGCCTATTTTACGCACTCCGTTCTTTTGAAAGAAGATTTGGGAAAAAACAGAGATTCGTATAATTTTCGCACCAAGTTTATGATAGATTTTGAAATGATAAAACCGTATGTATTCTCATAGTTTTCATTTTTCGATATTCCTCTTTGGTTATTTAGAATAACATTATTTATATTTCCCTGAGTTTTTTTTTTTTTTTTTTTCCGCTTCAGCTGCAGCCACAACTGTGCGCTGACAGTATTAACTGATAAAGCAATATAATCAATACTGTGACAATATATAACTGCTGATTTGTTTATATTGAAAATTGAAAGCTTCATGGCTTAGTTGAATAAAACAACAACAAAAAAAAAAAGTAAAAGATAAGATGGAGGAGAATTCAGAGAAAATAAAACACTTGTTTAATGTTAGCGTAAACTGTAATAATCCGCTAAGAAAAGTAATTAAAAGTTAATAATTTTATGAGCGTGGATGTGGGAAATAAATCTCATAGAAGATGCTATGGTGTTTTCATGCTTCAAAGCATAGCGTGTTTTTTCCCCTTATTTTATTGTAGAAAGCTGCAAAAAACTATATATAATATATATTAGATATTAGTTCAAAAAATACCTACAAAGTTTTGAAACTGTCGTGCATTTCATTTATTCTTAATTATTCATTTGCTAAAATGTTATATTCATCTTATAAGAGGTCATTTCTCTTTTTATTCTATGTTGCCCTTCAAGAAAAATTAATGCTATAAAAAGTTAAAAGAAAAAAAAATGCTATTTTTCACATTTCTCTAGTTTTAGAACCGAAAGAAATGGTGAAAAATTTGCGCAAAATACGAGAGTAAAGACTATAAATTGAATATCTTTCAGAGAAGGTTTTCTGTGTGGGGGTTTTTTTTCTTTTGGGATGTGCAATACAGGGGTAGTACTTGTCCTGAAATTCCTAAAAAAAATATAAACATTCTGAAATGTCCTAAAATATGGTAGTCTGTTCTAAAATTCCTGAAATTTTGCGAGTTTTGTGCTATATCGGCATTTGATATCATCAAATAGGGGGTAGGTGTACCTTTTTACTGATGCAAATTGATCACGAAAGTCACAATTTTCTTCAATTTATTGTTAAAAATACTAATTTTCGTCGATTTGCACCAAAAAAAAAAAAAAAAATTTTTTTTGGTGATCAGTTACCAAAAATCACAATTTTTATCGATTAGTCATTAAAAAAAGCTTGCTATTTTCGTCTGTCAGTCACAAAAAAAAAATCACAATTTTTACCAATCAGTTATAAAAAAAGAAAATATTTTGCGATTTTCATTGATTAGCGAAGAAGAAATAGATTTTTGTCTTTCAGTGATGCAAAAATTGCAATTTTTTAGAAGCTTGGTCAAAGGGTTCTGGTAAAATTACTTTTCTTTTAAGAGTAACTATACTTTTAAAACGAAAAAATTGTGTATGTGAGTACTATTTATGATAATCAAATGTATTGAAGAGGGAGTTAAGGGTTTTTTCCGTTATGCCAAGCAAATGTGTCCTGAAATTGTCCTGAAATATCATCTAGCTCTTGTACTACCCCTGGCAATATTTTTCTTCCTTAGTCATATTTTAGTTTTACTATATATATTTAATATTTATACAACAACGTTAGTCATTAAATAAGGCAAACATTTATTTTCTCTTTATGTTTTTAAACAATACAGTTCTTAAAGACTCGTTAGACCATTTGTGTATGTTAACTTCCCCTCCCTATTGTCTTTTATTTTGTCGAAATGAGTTCGATAATGACAGTTTAATTACTTTAGCCGATGTTTGTTTCTTGCTTACTTGCTTCCCCATGTTTTAGTTACGGACCATAAATCAAAGATTTCCCAAGAAAAATCGACTAATTACTTTTCCCATCCCCTAAATGAACTTCTCCTATATGTGGTTATTCCGAAAGCGCTTTGGCGTTAGTTCATAACGTTCGTTATTCACTGCTGCCGTTTTTAAAATTCTACAACTTTAATGAAATTCGCTTACTTTTATTTAATGCATATACTCAAAAGTAGGGATTCGCCGGTGAATACTTTTAATTATTAATCTTGTAAAGCGAGAGCGGATATTACTATATTTTCTTATTGAAAGTGAATGTAAATTAACTAGGTTTATTCATAAATTCATTTGGAATGTATATTAAAATTTTTAGGGGAAGAATATTCGTTGGTAATTGCTTAAAAACTTTTAGTAGTACACATATTCGGTAGTCTGAGGAACCAAAAATGTTTGAACTGATGAAGGTTGACTGAACTTTGATCGTGGATTAGGAGCCTGTTGTTAACACTTTCCAACATAGTTCAGTACTGTTTATGAATTCGATTTGTCTGTCTGTCTGCCGTCTGTTCCTTGTTCTCTAAGTCGCGTAAATAGACTCGCATTGCCCTGCAATTGATATATGTTGTTGAAGTTTACCAGGGCAAGTTCGGTATTGAAAATGAAGTATGTAGCACTTATAGTTACTTTACAGGGACATTAAAAAAAAAATTCCGTTACATTATGGTCTGTGGGGGAGGGGGGGGAATCGTTTGCGGTTTATTTTAACGATGTGAGACAATTTTTAACGTATTGAAATTGATATATATATATCTAGAAGATGATTGCTATAGAATAGAATAGAATATTCATAGCATTTATCATTCATTTACAGGGGCACTTATTCAGTTACAGTACTGTCTATGAGCAACAATTACTGGAAGTGTGTATTCAGTTGCGGTACGCGTTTTTAAACAACATAGTCTTTAAAGACTCGTATTAGATCATGTGTGTATGTTAACTTCCCTCCATATTGTCCTTTATTTTGTCGAGTTCGATAATGACAGTTTAATTACTTTAGCCAATGTTTGTTTCTTGCTTACTTGCTTCCCTATGTTTTAGTTACGGACCATAAATCAAAGATTTCCCAAGAAAAATCGACTAATTACTTTTCCCATCCCCTAAATGAACTTCTCTTTTATGTGGTTATTTCGAAAGCGCTTTGGCGTTAGTTCATAACGTTATTCACTGCTGCCGTTTTAAAAATTCTACAACTTTAATGAAATTCGCTTACTCGTTTATTTTTATTTAATGCGTGTACGGAAAAGTAGGGATTCCCCGGTGAATACTTTTAATTATTACTCTTGTAAAGCGAGAGCGGATATTACTATATTTTCTTATTGAAAGTGAATGTAAATTAACTAGGTTTATTCAGAAATGCATTTGGAATGTATATTAAAATTTTTAGGGGAAGGAGGAGGAGAATATTCGTGGTAATTGCTTAAAAACTTTTAATACTACAAGAGTTCGGTGATATATAGAATGGTATATTTGGTATTTATTTTCAAAATATCATGAGGTTTGTTATATCTGATATTTATCATCAAAATATCATTGTGTATGATGTGTTTAATATTTCCAGTCGAAACAATTGTAAATGAATTTTCCATCTTTTATTGATTGTGTCAGTCTATAGACGAAAAACTTTAGCCTCGGGTAGTGAATTTTTTAGCTAAAAAGAAAAACTAGTCGTTGGGGGCCACCGTAATACTTACCCATCATGGATATGCATAATGTAAAATATTAAAATAAAAATGTGTAAACTACTTATAAAATGCATTGCAATTCGAATAAAATCGTGGCTTGATGACGTCATAAACTTTAAAGGCTCGATTACTGAATTGCTTAAAAGAAACATCCTTATAACTCCAAAAACAATAATCCTATTAACTAGCGGTTTATTGCATCTGATTAAGCGTCTCATTTTCAATTAAAATATATCTTTGAAGTGAAATTTGGATGAAATACCGGATCATTAAAAATCGAAGAGTGTGGAAAATAGGATTCCAAATATCTCGGCAACTCATTATCCGATCGACTTCATGCATTATGCAAAATTTGTGTTTTTTTATTGTCTTTTATATTCACTTCTTAAAATAAACAATTTCGAAAATTTAAATTAAATACCTTTTATCAGAACGAATATTTTGAGAGTCCGAAAAAAATAGTTCCGGTTAATCGAGGTGTTTGAAATTAAATAGGCTTCTTAACATTATTACATACTAAGTACATACCAAATTTCAAGTCTCTATCTCAATTTTTTCAGGAGATAGAGCGTTTAAAGACACACAGACGGACGGCAAAAATTTTTTTCTAAAAATATGTTTTTCGGAATCTCCAGTGTCTGAAACGTGTAAATCCGACAACAAAAAAATTTCGATTTTCAAAACGATTACAAGGCTTACCCTATACTACGTATGATGGGTAAGTAAAATAATAATCGTATGCAATCTTTGCATTTGAATTTAAAGTTTTAATTGTAGAACCAATTAATATGTCGAACATTATCGAATTAGAATAGCAATTGAAAGATAAACTGTGACTTACCAAGATAGAGTTCCACGTGAACGTTTTTATATTAATCCAGTGTTATCAGATGGACAAAAGAGATTTTCCCCAAACCAGTGATTTTTTTTTTTCGAAAAATTCCCCAATTTAATTTCTACTTAAAAATATATATATATATATATATATATATATATATATCAAACTTAGCAATATATAAAAATTATTTAACTGCATCTATCGTAAAATTTCTCGTAAATCATACCTTTACATGAGGATTTAAATAATAATAATAATACAAAGTATTTATTTAAACCCTTCGACTGCCTACGTTTTGCATAGTCTGATAAATTAAAAATAGATACACGCAATCATAAAAATTCTGTAAAAATAAAACATTTTCTAGATATGTTTATCAAGAAATACTGTGAAAACTGATAAAAATTTTAACAGCGCTAAAAATTTAATCTGTCTTAGATCAATTAGAAATGGGAAATAATTAAAAGATTCCCGAGATCTCCTCCCAAAAATTAAAATTCCTCATCTGGCAACACTGTATTAATCGTCATTAGCCTGTAAAACAGGTTTTACCACCGAAAGCATATGATAACAGGGAAACAACTTCTGACGCTGTGTTTCGAAATTGTAATACTGCCATGTTGTTTAGTTTTTAGGAAAGATAAATCAGGAATATTGCATTTATAAATGAGGAATTTTGAATTTGATTTCATAATTTTTCTGCGGATGTTACTGTGGGAATTTTCATTTTACTTACCCATCATACGTAGTATAGGGTAAGTCTTGTAATCGTTTTGAAAATCGAAAAAAAAATTTGACGGATTTACACGTTTCAGAATATGGAGATTCCGAAAAACATATTTTTAGAAAAAATATTTTTGCCGTCCGTCTGTGTGTCTGTAAACGCTCTATCTCCCGAAAAAATTGAGATAGAGACTTGGAATTTGGAATGTACTTAGTATGTAATAATGGGAAGAAGCCTATTTCATTTCAATAACCTCGATGATCCGGAACTATTTTTTTCGGACTCTCGAAATATTCGTTCTGATAGAAGGTATATACAAATTTTCGAAATTGTTTATTTTAAGGAGTGACTATAAAAGACAATAAAAAAACATAAATTTTGCATAAAGCAGGAAGTCGATCGGATAATGAGTTGCCGAGATATCTGTAATCCTATTTTCCACACTCTTCGATTTTTCATAACCCTGTATTTCATCAAAATTTCAATTCAAAGATATATTTTAATTGGAAATGAGACGCTTAATCAGATGCAATAAACCGCTAGTTAATAGGATTATTGTTTTTGGTGTTATAAGGATGTTTCTTTTAAGCAATTCAGTAATCGAGCCTTTAAAGTTTAGGACGTCATCAAGCCACGATTTTATTCGAATTGCAATACATTTTATAAGTAGTTTACACATGTTTTATTTTAATATTTTACATTATGCATATCCATGATGGGTAAGTATTACGGTGGCCCCCAACGACTAGTTTACTACTTTGCGTTTTTGATCGACAAGATTACAGCGTACATCTTCCTCATCAACTTTTATTAAATAAATTTCCTTTGATATCAGATCACCCTATTGATTTTTCGTCCACACGTGGGAAAAACACGCCTATTGAAGGAATGTGCGTCGAAACTTTTGATGTGCACTGTATTGTCAGGGAGAGAACTTGACAATTCTTATTAGACCTCAAGGGCAGTTATCCTTTGAGAGGTTATTCCTATTCAAGAGCTTAGAATGACATTTCGAACGTGTAATTCAGATGAAAAGTATCTGTTTTAATAGAGTAGGAATAAATGGTGCAAAAGTTCTTCCAAATTTTAAGAACATATTCAGATTTATTATTATACCAACATTTTATTTTTATTTATTTATTTATTTTTTTTTTTAATTTTATATCATCAGAAATAGTATCAGATTTTTAACACTTAAATATGATATGTAAAAGGAATGTGTAGCTTTTAGAATGAAGTCTTATTTTTAGTTTTAAATAGATCGTAATTCTATTCAAAACGGTATGCTTCTTATCTTTAATATGATTTTGGTAGATGAGTTTATTCAGCATTTGATGCGCCACTGCTCACGACTTAAAAAAATTTCTAAGCTTCTCGATTTATTCTGAAGGTTTAAAAAAAAATATATATATATATAAATCTTTAATAAGTGAGGGTATACTGAGCTTCTTTAAAAATTACTGGAGGTATACGGCGTATATCCATCCCCCACTACAGACTAGAGTCCTAAATCAGGTCGGGAGTTTCGATTTTAGCTAAATCCAACCAGCGGTTTGTGTCGGGTTGATGCCAATTTATTCCTTTGCGCGTTGACTTTTATTGTTTCGTGTTCGGGTCAACCCGATTTTTCAAAAGAATATTTTTCAGAAGAAAAAAAATATATATATTTGTACATTAATGAGTATATAAATATTATATATGTTCTCCTACATGAAAGATATAATTGATATTTGAGATAACTGTATTCTACTTTTCTATAATTATAAGTGGTTGAATGGGTCATTACGGTTTGAAGTGTGTCGTGTTCGTGTCGGGTTTAAGATCAACGAAATTTTTTTTGCCAGCTTCGGGTCGGGTTGCCGGTTGACTTAAAAAATAATTTTCGTGTTCGGATCGGGTACAACCCGAAAATTCCCGACCCGCGCGTTACTCTAATACAGCCATGAAAAGCTGTGTTATTCAGTTTTGTGAGAAATAAAATTGATAAATGAGAAATATTGCAACTTCGTATTTGAATCTTTTTACTTAAAAAAAAATTCTTCTGCAGGTATTATAGTGTAGCTCTCTCTTTTTACGTCTCTGATCCACAAGAGTGCAGAGCACGCCTCCCTCATCAGCTTTTACGAAATCAATTTCCTTTGTTATCCACCCTATTGATTTTTTTTTTTCGTTCACAGGAGGGAAAAACTTGCCCATCGAAGAATACTAAACGCGCTCAAACTTCTTTTTTAATGTGCTCTGTATTGTGAGGGAGAGAACTTTACAGCTCTTATAAGACCTCGAGAGCAGTTATCTTTGTGAAGTTATTCCCTCAAGAGCTTGGGAAGATAATACGAACGTGTAATTCAGATGAAAAAGGTATCTGCTTTAATAGAGTAGTTGGAATAAATGATGTCGCAGTTTCTCTAGCATGGGTATCGAAGTGCCTCTCTTAATTATGTGATGTTTCTCCCCAGTGCTAACATCTTAACTTTTGTAAGTTCAACATAAATATATGTATATATATATTTGTTAGTGAAAAGTATTTTTTTAACTTAAATGTTATATGTAAAAGAAGTGTGTAAATTTTTGAATAAAAATATAAGTTTGGTTTTAAATGAACCACAAATCTATTCAAATTGGTATGCCTTTTATTTAAAGGGACTTAAGGCTCTTAAACTGTCGAAAAGTGAACAAAATTGACCATTTTTGTCATTTTATTACTTAACAAGTATAAGTTACAAAAACACAATTTTTTAAGGCAGATACAGATACATGTTTCTTCTTTTATTTATTTATATTTTTTTCAGAACGTAAAGAGGAATATTTCTTTTAATAGGGATTTTTAAACTTGTCGAGCAGAAAATTGGAATCGCAGGTTACACGCAAGATTACAAAAGAATTCCTGCATATAAAACAAAACATTTTTAATCTAATTATACTTGAGTCTTTTGCTTATACTGAAACTAAAACATTGTTTATTTATAGCCTTTTTAGGTGCGTTCGTAATTATATAAATACGTAGCACCTATAGTCGTCGTCTAGTCCGTCCGTCTGTCCGCATATAACAACGCAAAAACTGCTCAACCGAATGATTTGAAATTTAATATATAGAATCGTTGCTGAATTTTGTAGAGCCATTTCGAATGTTATGAAAATCGAATAAACACTTAAAAAGATATTAATAAAAGTTTTATTCATTCTATTCAATCCTATCATACGTAGTTAATTCAATGATATCCCATGATAGGTAATTATTGTAGGTTGCCATGGTGATGACGTCCTATTTAAGATGGAGTCTTATTATTTCCGTATTACTGAATTTCAAAACCGAATTTGTATACTAAAATTGTTTAATGATAGCAATCCCCTATAATCTACCGACAGTTTTTTGGATAGATGTTGTCGGAGAAATGGATATTAAATGGAAAAAGTCTAAATATGGATTTCAATTTCTGAAATTTTCAAATCTAGGCTTAAGTTACCCATTAGAATTTTCAGTCAATGTCAACAAAAGATAAAATGTTGCCAACTTAAAATGCACTTATTTTAATACGCAAATGAATCATATCATAATAACAGACGATATAATTCATTTTTTCAGTGAAATAACGATGTTTACATTTTTTTGTCATTGGATATTTGCTCATTTTACTGTAACAGAATTGTAATTAATTGTTTATAAAAGTATATTGAAGCTTAATTTCATAAAGTAAAATTAATATCTATAACATGAAAATCTGCACATAAATAAATTCTGTATTCATGCATTTTTGCATAAGAGTGCCACAGCTATTTCACCGAGATCTGAATATTTATAAAACTAGTTATAGTACGAACCAGGGCTGTAGCTAGAAGTAAACAATAGGGAGTGCTCAAGAAAATGTAGGAGGGGCTCATACTATTTCTCTCTCTCTGACACATGCATGCATAAACACAGATATATATGATCAAAGTATTATATAGAAAAGTAAATTAGTGCATATCCATATAATAGACACTATGTTTCTTATTAAATTGTTTATAATAACTTTATTCGATGCAAAGAAAAGTAAAGGCTGCAGATAGGGATGTAATGGAGGATATACGGTGGTATGCCGTATACCTTCCGGATTATTTTAAGGAACATCTTATACCCTCTTCTCAAAAACACTATAGCATATACTCTTTAGTGTATACCCTCTGATTACAACGTATGCCCTCTGGTTTTTTTACGACTACATTACTGGCTGCAGAATGAAAAATTTCAATGTATAATTATACTAGTGAAATAATAAGTGATAATTGATGTCAATAAGTAAATAAAAAGCTGACAGTTCACCTGTTTCAAAAGAGTTGCAACCTTTAATTTTATTATGTTATACTTTTTTAATTCAAAAGTCTCAAATTGTAGTTATTTTTAAACAAAAAAAGTATCTTTTTATTATTTATTTATTGAGGTTGGTGTAGAAGCATTTTTTTTTCTAGATAGACTTGCCTTCAATGAAACACCGCCAACTGCCAATGTCGCGCCTGGGCGCAGGTAACCCCAACGTTTCTCATTCCTTCAAAACAAGAGCCCCACCAGTGGCTGAGAGGTTGTGCTCTCGAAGCTGGTAGACGGGAGGTGCTGGGTTCGATCCCAATCGCGCCCGTCGGCCTAATCGTTCGGAGTTTTCGTGGTTTTCTTCGAGCCGTGGATTTATCCATGCGTAAATACGGGTTATTAGAAAGACCCTTAGAAAGACCCCCACGAAGGGCACTCCCCCCGGGCCTATATCCCATGTGTAGATAATTGGCCGTCAATATTCAACCCAACCCAACCCTTCAAAACAAGAATGTACCAACGATTTTCCGGAATAGAGCGGAATCTTGACTTTACAAGACGAAAATGTTGAAAATTATAAACATTTCAAAAATCATACATGGCTATCAAAACCCAATTGATTAAAAAATATTTTTTTAGGCCCAGAAAATTGCTCTGAAAACGGAAAAAAAATAATAATTTACTACACTATAAAAAATTGAACTTGCATAATAATATTTTTTTATTTTATTTATTTTTTAATCAGTTGCCCATTTTTGTTTTTCACCTGTTTCTTTACTTTTCGGAAACATTTTCTTCTAAAAACGGCGCTAGACGATTTGTAAAGTACAAAAACCTATGGTTTCTCATGCTGTGGACTTATAGAACAACTCTACATAATTAACATACCTCGGGAAATACATGCAAATTTCACTGTCCTTGAAATTCGTCGTTTCGGCTACGGCTGCCAGGTCGAATCCCACACAGCCGTTACTACAATCATTAGACATAGTCCCTGTAAAACAGGTTTTTCATCAGCAAGTGTAGCAGCGCAAGAAAGCGATTTCTTACCATTTTATTACACTATCTGAGAGCTGTAATGATTCAGTTTTGTGAGGAATGAATTGGATTAATCGTAAATATTGCAACTTTGCATATGAATCATTTTGATTTCTTTTGTTTTTCCACAAATATTGATCGTCGTAAAAATCTTCATTTTGATCTACGAGAATGCAGAGCACGTCTTCCTCGTCAGCTTTTACGAAATCAATTTCCTTTGTTATTACTCTATTGATTTTCATTCACAAAGGGAAAAAAAACTCGCATATTGATGAATACTACGTGGAAACTTTTTAATACCCTCTGATGTTTCAGGGAGAGAACTTTACAGATCTTGTAATTAAATAAAAAAAAATATATAAAAAGTAAAAATATATTTTTAAAACCCTCTTTTGTAAGCATGCAATGGTTATCTCGAAAATCACACCTTATTTCATGACTGTATTTCATGTTTTTTTTCCCCCTCCAAAATTTGCCGTTAGAATGCATTAATTGGGCGTGGAAACCGAACTTATAGAAAATTTATTGGGTTTTTTTTTTATGTTTGGTTGAAAGCACAAGCAAGGGAATTTATTAAATATGTTTTTTTTTTTTTTTTTTTTTTTTGTTAAGATAGAGCAACAGGAAAGAAAAAAAAAATGTAACATTATTTAGGATTTCTAAATTGCTTTCTCAATGTATAATCGTAAATTAATATTAAACTATTAATTGATAAAAAAAGCGTATTTTTTAAATATTACATTTTTATAAATTTTTATTACATTTTAAATATAATATTTATTTATAATTTATTTTCTACTTTTAGCCTTTAGAATGTTTCATTGATACAGTTTTACAGCCATTTGACATATTTTATTTTATTTAACATTTTGCATGTGTGTATTGGCGCATATTTAAATCCATTCTTGTTTCGAATACAATTGTATGAGTTAGAGAATATTTGGCGATTTATCACCTGTGGCGGGCTGACGGAAAATGCCTTAAAATTAAGTTATTAATTTATAATTAAGATCTAAAAATATTAAAATCTTGTACTGTCATCGGAAACACGCCTGTGAACGTGGTTTTCATAATTCTAGCCTATCGGGAATTAAGTGAAAAATTTATTAAAAAATTCCATTCTACAAAAACCAGGTTGAGTTAAATAAAAAGTGTAAAAAAAAATATCGGTCATGGACTAGAATGGTTTAAAAAACTGTGTAGTAGAACATATATCATAAATAGTATATTATTTAATAAAATTTATAATGTTTAATGCATTAAATTAATGTCTTCATTTTTTTCTTTTTAGGTAAGTGTCTGGGTGTATTATCCTATGTAACAGCTAATTGCGTCTACATCCGCATTGGTATGTTTGTTTTAGAATTTTTAGCATTGATGGTAGGAAAAAAAATTATCTACAACAAATTAGTAATATATATGTGTGTGTGTGTGTGTGTGTGTGTGTGTGTGTGTGTGTGTGTGTGTGTGTGTGTGTGTGTGTGTGTGTGTGTGTGTGTGTGTGTGTGTGTGTGGTTAAAATTTCCCATAACAACTGCCGACCGCAACAAGATAGGCGCAGCACTTTCTCCCGAGAATTAACAAGGCTAGCAAAACTCGACGCACAATAAACTGGATGACTTAGTGATTTTGCATCTCTGGTCTGAGAACAGAATGTTAAAATTCGCTTCAGATTTCCTTTTCGAGTTGGTCTGGACAGACGGTCCAGCCAAGCTCTGATATATCCGATGCATTAACGGCCGATAAATTGAGCAGAAGTTCCCCCTTTTCCCCTTAAAACCTGTATATAATTTGTATGTGTCCTGTAAATAGAATACATGCGTTACTCCAAATATTAAAACCGTATTATTTCTACATAAGCGAGTTCTCAATTAACAGCACTAATTACCCAATGTAAACACGCACACACACACACATATATATGTTACGGTCAATATTAGTCCGGACATTATTAATAATAACCGGTTATTATTAATAGTGACCGACATATGTATGTATGTATGTATGTATGTACAGGGTCTTCGGATACCCCCCGCACAAACTATGCAGAACGAGAATCTTCGCTATGAGTACATAAATGTTGTTCATAGAACGATACTTCGACGACGCATAGTTTTCGGGAAAAAAAAATATGCAAAAGAAAAAGTATGACGACTATCTAGCAATTTGTAGTGCAATGCATTACCATCGCTTTAACCTAAAGTAAAGTATACGTATCGCAATACTCACGAATAGAATACGTTGTACTCCCTTTAATGCATACTTCCAAGGGAAGTAATTTTTCGTTCGCAGTAACGGAAATGATGTAAATAAAGAGTTTAAATGGTGTTATACCTTACGTTGAATACATTGAATTAAGTTTTCGTCAGAAATTGAAATAGCGTAGCAATTTTATGCTAAAAAAACAAAACAAAATTCTTTCATTTGTTAATTTTTGCAGAAAAGTAAAAGTTAATGACAACTTGTTAATACAAAAGAGTAAATTACTCGGGACAAACAGAATATGCAACAAAATTGTCGTATTTGCATAATTTAACTTTAATTAAAGTAATCTTTCACTTTTCTTTGCAGTAGTTGCACAAATGATTTTAAAAGTTTTGCGGCACATTCGGAAATTTAGTCTGTTACATCACATTTTGATTGGTAATATCGGCGAATAACTGTTAACCAATTTTAAACCTCTCACTCTTTCGCTGGTAATAAAATACTTTATTATTATTATTCCGGCTTGAAAATTATTTTTAAAACTATAATATATATATATATATATATATATATATATATATATATATATATATATATATATATATATATAATTAAAAAAATCGGTAAATTGAAAAACAGTTTTCAAACAATTTTTTTTTTTTTTTTTTTTTTTTTTTTTTTTTTTTTTTTGGCACTTTTCAGTATGGGGGTTTCGGCGTTTTTTTTTAAAACCTGTCGCAATTCGGCCTTCAGAAAGTCAAATTTGTTGCCAAATGACAGAAACAGCCATGAAAACAAACCTAGTGAACTTCTATGCTTGTTTATATATGTATTTATACACATATATATAAGCATTTTATTTATACAGTGTGATTCATAAATATCGAAACAATAGGCTATCTCTTTAAATATTGCTCCTAGACACATACTTCCAATTGCAAAGTTTCATAAAAAAAGGTGCAAAATTTGATGAGATAAGTTGAAACTCCATGGGGGGTGTATTTGAGAAAATACAAAAATTAAATTTTTATACGGCCCCCGTAGGATAAAATTTCCAGTTAGGAAATTTTTCCTTATCCATTCCTGAATTAAACAAAAAAAAATCCATCTTCATATCTGCAAAACTCAGGGAGATATGCCCGTTTTAATAATTCGTGAGGTTTAATGGGATCAGACACAAATTGAAATGCGTGTAATTCAAGAAACAATGTTACTGTAAGGTGTCCGGGAAGCATTTTATTTATTTATTCATTTATTTATAGAGTTAGAATTTTGAATGTTTTGTGATGATTAGCCATATAATTTGTAAACAGAATCACATCATAAGACTTCTTACAAAATAAGAAATGTATATATATATATATTTTTTTTTTCAAAAAATACAGAGTAATTTAAAATTGTTATAACTCGAAATATTATTTGTCGAATTGAATTTTATTCCTTTAATTAAAAGAAATATATAAGTTTTAATTTTGATTCAGCATTTTGAAAAATATTAATTTAAAAAAAATATTGAAAATAGCAATTAAAAAAAAGGTGCAACTTATTTTAAACAAATCATATTTTTAAAAGTGAATATTTTTTTTTTTCAAATTTGCCGAAGTAAAATTTAAGTAAAATATTTGAAAAATATATAGTACAAGTTTGAACCATTTATAGAGGTTATTGACTTATATAAATTTAAAGATGAGAAATGCTGAAAAAAACTTATGATGCCGAAAAATGCATTTAAATTTTTAAACAAAGATTGGGTCCTAATAGAACGTTTAAATACTTTTTAAAAGCTTCCAGGTGAATAAGTAACTCTTTCCTTTAGCTTCAATTTCTGATTACGATTGTTTGGCTCTCGGGTACAGATATTAAATTTGTTTAACGCACACCCTAGTCTCTCATACAAATCTGGTATACAGAAAAATTTACAAAATTTAAGTTTATTAGAGATATAAATTTCTTTTATGCATTTTATGTTTCAGGTCGGGTTTATTGATATGATGTGAAAGAAAACCATTTTCATGGGAAATGCACTTAATTTTCTTTTATTCATTATCTAAACAGGTGTCTGTGCATATTTTAGATTTCTGCACAAGCCGTAATTTCTACAAAAAATTCCCATTTATCTTAAGATACAATTAAGATTATTTTAAAGAATACTACATACATATTTATAAGAAAATTTTACAGTATATTTTAGATTACTATGTTTTCGCATGAGAAAAACATAGCTGCCAAACCTCCCACTAATCCTCCGTAATATGTAGATTAATTTGAACCAGTTAACCACTTTAAAACTAGAAAATTGTTTAATGAATCTTTGACTTATTTAATTTAAATGTTTTAAATCGAATCATTATTTCATTCAATTGAATTTTTTTAAAGAGTTTCTGGTTAGAACGTATTGAACCTGGGTCAAATAAACACACTTATAACGGAAGATTAGTGGGAGCTCGGTATCTATTAAAAAATACGCAGCAGCAACGTTAATGATTATTTATACTATTAGACAGTTAAATTCGAATAAAGATTTATTTTAAAAAACAATGTCGTTTGGAATAAATGAAAAATAGGTTTAAAAACATCATAACTTTTAAACCTGTATAACAAAAGAAAAAAAAAGATTTTTGAAAATATTTCTGTGTAATTTATAAAATATATTTCCAATTATTCCGTTAACAGAAGTTTCATTATCGCTATTACTATTTTTATAAAACTTATTGCCTTCCCGACACGTCCTAAGAACAATAAAGACACGGGATGGCATGGTCCGGCCAGCGGGCCGTGCCGATTACAGCCCTGGGGCCAATCTTTTTGTGAAAACAGAAAAAAAACCCCATAATTTCTTAATTATGATACGTATCGAATCCGTTTAAAGTTATTACTTCTAGGAAAAGGGCCAAAAATTTATGTATGACAGATTTATGATTTCATTAAAAATGCCCCCGAGGAGGGGGGAGGGGGAATATGGGTTTCAGAAGAAAAGAAATTCATAACTGGGTCAATTCCCAAGATATCAAATCCACTTAAATTTATTATAAATCTTCTTAATATTATATACAACTTTTATATTGACAAGTTTTTTATAGGACCAACTTTTACGGTAAAAAAAAAAAAAAACCCAAACAATCCCTGCTGGCTCCACCTACAGGCAGAGGTATATTTCGAAGTGGGTGGTCGCAACTGCCACATCATAGCAAATTGGTCTTTCTTCTGCAATTCCCAATAATCAGGTGCCCCACGGTCTGCGTCTTCGAAATCTACCTGTGCTTGTAGGCCGAGCCGTCAGGGATTTTTTTTCTATTCGACGGTGTAGAAGTTGAAATTGTGCGATATTTAGAAATTAGAAAATATACATATATATATATATGCAGTAAAAGTAAAATTTATTGGTCAGGTCGTTCCCACAGTCAATATGACGTCAGCATTACACACGCACATGTTTTTGTTTCATAATATAGATAGATAGTAAGTAATAAATACTTATTATTAACGTCAGTAAAATATTCACATTTAATATGCCGGTACGTCGATAAAATAGGTCATGAAAACTTCTCTGGGATCTTTTTTTTTTTTTTTTTTTTCTCCAGACTGATCGATAGACACTCTGATTCTCGAATTTCTAGTTTGTTTTTTATTTTATTATAGCTACTGAACTCCGTAATCATTAATTTACCACCTACTTGTGGTAAAATTATTATTGTATATTTTGAAAAGAATCAAAAATTTAAACAATAGAAAAAGCCATGCCGAGATTTCTGATTATTCTAAAGACAATAAAAATAGGTCAGGTCTGTTTATTATCGGATAACTTATCTACCGCTGCGTCCCACGTGGTTATTCTGATATAAGATTATATAAGCCATAAAGATATTATTTCAGCAGTTGATGTAAATTTTGGCAGTAGCAGAAATAAATCCGAACATTTGTCTTTATTAATTTCGTAGTAATTGAATGCTATATTATGTATAATTGATTAGCTTTAACAAAAAAGATATCGCGAAATTAAGATGCCATATGCATACTTTTATTTTGCTTTTTACATTGATTCTTCACAAATTGTATTAACAGTCACTTTTCTGAAAAGGTTATGTTTAAATTAAAACAGGAAAGAAAAATCATGCATCAAGCATAGATTATAAAACACTTTCCAAAACTTCCAGAATACTTTAACAAAATATCACCGTTTAGTAATCTGAAAGATGGTTGTCTATAAGTAAACCAGTTTGATAGTGCATAACACGTTTGAAAACACAATTTCAGCAATTATCATCTATAATCTAAAAAATATCCTAATTATTTTGTACAGTATTCTTTTGTGTGTATGATCTATAGATTTGTGTGTAATTTTTTTGTTAATGAAAAACTCAAATTAATGAAAGGACTAGCTGTTTACCCTTTCTACGCACGGGAGTTCATGAATTTAATTCTAAAACCAAAATTAAAAATAAAAATCAGTACAATCAAATGTATCTATGTAATATGTAGAAAAATATTTTCTACATTTCTACATACACAACAATATTTTCCACATTACAGCAATTACCAAACGTACACGACAACGTATCTTTTTTGCATAGCCCTGTATATGAATTTATTTATGTTCCACAAACTTCTATATTAGTCTACTAAATATAGTTCATCTTGAAAATGCGTAAACATACAATTAAAAACTACCCTTAAGCAATTCGCTCTCATAGTCTGTAATACTTATGAATTCCCTTGTGTAGCCCTGTATATGATGAACCGAGTTTATAAACACACACGTGATATGAAAAAAAAAATTGTTAAACTTAAAAACGCAAACCAAAGTTGAAAACGCACTTATCGCACATAGACTGTAAATATCGCACATGTACTGTAACCAATATCTTTTGTGCGTCCCTGTAAATAAACGCAATGCACACAAAAGAGCAATTTATGGTGCACCTCAGTAATACATATAATTTTCATTATGTTTGAAATAGTGAAATATCACTAAATTACACTGCAGACGATTTTTCCCCATAGGACGATGTGTAACATAGTTCTTTTGTTTGACCCTGTAAATGAATAATAAATGCTTGGCACCCCATATTCTACAAAAAACATATTTTAATGCGCTTCATAATTATATATCAATTTCATTATGTTTTAAATGACGTACCGTCATCAAAATGCGCTTGAAACGATTATTCCCCATTGACCGTAATGTAACGGAAAACTTTTGACTGTCCCTGTAAAAAAAAACTAAGTGCTACACACTTCAGTTGAAATAGGGAACATGCTATAGATAACGACAGTAACATATAAAAATTTCAGAGCAATCCGAGTATATTTACGGGAGTTAGAGCACGGCCAGACGGCCATACGGCAGGCAAACCGAAGTCATAAACACTTTTCAACTAGGTTGGAAAGCGTTAAAAAGGCAAAAATTCTTAAAAACACATAAAATAAAAAAATTCTATTTAAAATTTTTGCATTTTTGCCCCAATCGTTCATGGGCCCCTTACCAGCAACCCGTGTGCCAAATTTCGTAGCCCTGCACCCTGTGGTTTCAGAGTTTTTGGGGTTACGTAGATAGATACAACCACGGATTTTAATAGGGTACACTGCAAATTCCCAACGCACATTATGAACACATTTGGAACACTTTGATTCAAAAACAATGTTCCAGTTACCTTAATGTGTACTGAATGTGTTCCCTTAATGTGTTCCGAGTATGCTCCGCTATAAAGAATGTGTTCTGAAAGTGTACCGAAAGTGTTCTGCTCAGGATATCTGTTAAATCTAAACTTGGGAACACATTTGAGAACGGATTGGTAGCACATTTTGGCACACTTGTGAAATCATCGCTTTCAAAAAGTGAGCTAAAAAGTGTGCTGAACAAAAAAACTGTTCTCAGAAGTATTTCTAAAAACTGTTCCAAATAGTGCGCTCCAAAGTGTTCTAAAAAAGGTGATAAAATAAGTGTTCTAAAAAGTGTTTTGAAAAGTGTATAAAGATTTGCAGTGTAGATATTAAAAAAAACGCCAACATTTTGAAATTTTAGTCGGAGCGAATTCGAACTGGTGTGGAGTTCACAGGTTAAAAACGTTTTGTCTTTTGCGCTGCTTGTGGGTGTTTCTAAGCAGCAATGGAAAATAGTTGGCTATCATGCTTATTAGCGTCTCGTGTCTGTCGGAGTAATTTTACAATTTACCAGTTGAGAATTTCTGATGTGTTTATGCCTAAATTTATAATTTACCAACCAGATATAAACTGTGGATTTGCTTCTAAACTGTATGTGAGCGAGCATTTTTTAGAATGTTTTCGAAATCAGCATCAAAAAATGCATAACAAAACCCTTCACTTTAAAGGGGGCAAAATCACTCTAATAATGTAATAAGAATAATGCTTTTAAAACTGCCATCTTGGCTGTGTGACACTTAATGGAATTAGATGCGAGACATCGGGAAGACGTGTTAATAATAGCTGCTGGTCATTAAAAACGGGGAAAACAAAGGCACTGCTGGTAAAATAGTTCTAAATCAATCAAGTTACGAGATTCCACGGTTGGCATGAGGTATTCTGAGAGTTCACCGGTTACGAGAATATATGCGACTCGGAAAACGCTTTTGGAAACCTGGAGAGGCGAAAGACAAGCTATACATTATATTCTGTATGCGCTTTTAGTTTTTTTTTTTTTTTTTTTTTGAAGGATGCAAACGCAAACTCAGTTCTTGTAGAGAACGTTTCTTTTGGTGAAAATTAACTTTTCGTAGAGAATGATTCTCTTGATTCAAATCAACCTTTTGGCATGAAGTAAGTCTAATATAGTGGGTGATCTTTAAATTCCACATTCTTCCATAGGTACAGGTTTAATTTTAATGAACACACTATCTCTAAATGTCTGTACCAAAGTCATCACGTGTATCTGGAGGCACGGCAGTGCCTCCGCCAAGTCGAAAGAGGACAGCCGTAAGCATACTTTTCTGGAAGCAACTCAAGGCACTTTTGACCCCCCTGTATCTCCGCACTGGAGTATCCCAAAAATCTTAAACTTCGATTTTCTATAGTATTTGGCACACAGGGCCAAAATTTAAAATTACAACTTTCTGTCTTTTCTAGTTCAGACGATATATGAACTCAAACATTCGATTTTTTGTCACTCACTCACTCACTCGTTCACGCGTCATCAAAAAGATTAGGTAGATCCCGTAGCCCTAGAAACTTGACATTTGGAAAAAAGGTAGTGTTTAGGATACAAAGAAAGGAAAAATTATAAAATCCGGAAAATTCGGATAAAAAACATTCGAAAATTCAACAAATTCCATCAAAATTGAAAATTGAAAATAATACGATCTTGTAGTCTTAGAAACTTAAGATTCGGTGTGAAGGTAGTGTTTAGTATCCAGAAAAAGAAAACATCAAAAACACCAAAAAAATCGAAAGCAAAATTGACAAAAATCGAAAAATTTCAAATAATCCGATTTTGTTGCGCTAGAAACTTGGAATTCGGAATAAAAGTAGTATTTAGGATGCAAAATAAGGAAAAATTAAAAATTCCGGAAAATTCGAAAAAGAGAATTAAAATCGAAAAAATCGGAAAAATCGAAAAATAAGGAAAATTTGAAAATAATTCGATTTCATAGCGCTAGAAACTTGAAATTTGGAATAAAGGTAATATTTAAAATACTAAATAAGGAAAAATTCAAAAATATAGGTAATTCAAAAAATACCCATAAATTAGTGCAGACGATGTATGAACTCAAAGTTTCGATTTTTTGTCACTCACACACTCACTCACTCTCGCGTCATCAAAAAAATTGGGTAGATCCCGTAGCCACAGAAACTTAAAATTTGGAATAAAGCTAGTGTTTCGGATACAAAGAAAGGAAAAATTATAAAATCCGGAAAATCAAAAACATTCGAAAATTCAAAAAAATCGAACAAAATTGAAAATTGAAAATAACACGATCTTGTAGTCTTAAAAACTTAAAATTTGGTGTGAAGGTAATGTTTAGAATTCAGAAAAAGAAAACATCAAATACACAAAAAAAAAAAAATAAATAAATAAAAAAATTAAAAAAAAAATTGAAAATAAAATAGAAAAATCGAAAATTTTCAAATAATCCAAGTTTGTTGCGCTAGAAACTTGGAATTCGGAATAAAGGTAGTATTTAGGATGCAAAATAAGGAAAAATTAAAAAATCCAGAAAATTCGAAAAGAAAATCAAAAATTCGAAAAAAAATTGAAAACAATTCAAATAATTTGATCTTTTGGCCTTAGAAACTTAAAATTCGCGGTGAAGATAGTGTTTAGGATTCAGAATAAGTTAAAATAAAAACGCAATAAAATTCGATAATAAAATAAAAAAAAATCGAAAGAAATCGAAAAATAAGGAAATTTTGAAAATTCTAAATAAGGAAACATTAAAAAATATGGATAATTAAAAAAAAAATCGAAAATTTCAACAAAAAAAATAGAAAGAAAGAAAGAAAAAGAGAGAAATTGAAAATAATATGATCTCGTAGTCTTAGAAACTGAAAATTTGGTGTAAAGGTAGTGTTTAGGATTCAGAAAAATAAAAAATAAAAAACACAACAAAAATTGAAAATAAAATAAAAAAAATCGAAAAAAAACGAAAATTTGAAAATAATTTGATTTTGTAAAGCTAGAAACTTAAAATTTGGAATAAAGGTAGTATTTAGGATACAAAAAAAGAAATAAATAAAAAATCTGTAAAATTCGAGAAAAAAAATCGAAAATTCGAAAAATTGAAAAAATTTGATTTTGTAGCTTTAGAACTTAAAATTCGGCGTAAACTTAATGTTTAGGATACAGTAAAAGGAAAAATTAAAACACAATAAATTCGAAAATAGAATAAAAAACACCAAAAAGATCGGAATTTTCAAAATAATTCGATTTTGTAGACCTAGAAACTTGAAATTTGTAATAAAGGATACAAAATAAGAAAAAATTAAAAAATCCAGAAAATTATAAAAAAAATTCGAAAAAATCTAAAATTGAAAATAATTTTATCTTGTAGTCGTAGAAACTTAAAACTTGTTGTAAAGGTAGTATTTACTATTCAATAAAAGGAACAATTAAAATATTCGTTAAATTCGAAAATAAAATCGAAAAATCGAAATATCTTTAAGAAATCGAAAATTCGAAAACAATTTGATTTTGTACTGCTAGAAATATTAGTTTTAAAGATAATTGTCCTATTAGCTAGTACAACGCCCCTAATTGTTTTATGTTATTTCCCCCGGATTATGGTTTTCTTTTCTTTCGTTTACGAGTTTCGCTATAGACTGGCTACGATATACGCGATTTCTTTATAGACAGGTTTGTTTTCTTTCACAGGTTGTACTCTATTTACTTCACATATGAAACATGGATTGTTAAATGATGTTAGCCCCACAAAAATTTTCACAGCTCCCCCTACCCTCTCGACATTACTGGCTGGTTATGGCTTGATAATCCTTTCTAAATAAAATCATGGTGACTCTAAGATTCACTTGATTTATCTCTAAATTGAACCTAAATGATCCTAAGAAGACGGATCAAATAATTACTATATTGGCATGACAATCAGGTAATTAAAATCGAAAAATCAATAAATTTATAAAAAGTCGAAAATTTGAAAATAATTCGATTTTGTAGTCCTAGAAGCTTGACATTTGGCAGAAACGCAAGGTTTAGTACACAAAGTAAGGAAAAATTAAAAAATCCGTAAATAATAAAAAAAAAACTAAAAAAAACGAGAAAAAAACATCGAAAAAGGGAATATAGTTTGATTTATTGGAAATTTCCGGAAATTTTAATTTTGGCTTTCTTTTTATACTGAAAAGTTTTTTTATGTTAAATATCAAGTATCTAGGGCTGCGAGTATTATCTCAGATGGATAGCACCTATCCTGGAAGCAATTGAGAGTACTTTTGACTTCCCCCCTCCCATAACTTAGTGCTTGCCTAGGAACCTGAAATCTCTTTTTATCTACAGTACTTTGCAAACGAAACTAAAGCTTCAAATTTTTTATACCTGTAAATAATAGGGACAGAGTGTGGGCTTAGCGAAAATCAGTGGATGATCTCCAAAAAAGAACCCAAAATCAAGAAAAAGAGGATTACTTGCAAAAAGAAGTGAAATCTCATCAAAAAGTCACTTGTAAAAAATGCAGCCAAGTCTCGTAACTCATTTACCGTAAAAAGTACTGAGATCGTATAAAGCCAAGTTTAACTATCTTATTAACTCTGAAATTTTCATTCACAAATCACTCCTAGTCTCTACATCTTAAGTTAATTATTATTTTGTGATTTGGCAATTACGCAGCACAGGGAAGTTATTACACCTTACTATGTTATGGGATGGGATAATTTAATTAAGGCAAATTATATACTCACAGGGAAGTTATTACACCTTAATATGTTATAGTATTATATGATAAAGACTAACTATATATATCACATTCTCGTGCTACGTAATTGCCAAGTCACAAAATAATAATTAACTAAAGATGTAGAGACTAGGAGTGATTTGTGAATGAAAATTTCAGAGTTAATAAGATAGTTAAACTTGGCTTTATACGATCTCAGTACTTTTTACGGTAAATGAGTTACGAGACTTGGCTGCATTTTTTACAAGTGACTTTTTGATGAGATTTAAATTTCTGAATACCACTAATTACATTTTTTCCCCCAAGACATATAAAAGTTTTTAAAATGCCGAAAACCCCCAATTCCTTGAAAATTTATATTTGCGACTCAGCTCGGAATTCGGTTTTTAATTTGCTATAAAAAAATTTCTCGAGACAAACTCAAATGTGTGTATTTCTTTATTTCTGCTTAGTCTGAGGTTCGTGCATGTATTTGTTCATGCAAAACACTGATATGCGCCTTAAAACAACAGCAATAAAAAACACCGTATTGACTTTAATTTCGATGACTTGTAACACAAGGGGAATGAAAAAAAAATTCTTAGTCATTTAATCTCAATAAAACGTAGGATTTATGGAGATTAAATAATAATAATAATAATAAACTGAAATAAAATTATTTTGTGCAACCCTGTATATGATCTAGAGAATTTGTATATGCCAAGTAATATGCAAAAAATTAGTTATTTAAAATCGGAAATCACAACTGAAAACTCTCTTTAGCCAATAATTGCTCACACTATTGTAAAACAATTCTTTTGTCTGTCCCTATAAATGATCGATAAATCCTTGGCACGCCCTATTCTATAGTAACCTTTTTGTAGTGTACCTTAGTTAGTGATATATATCTATTTCAATATGTTTGAAATAGTATAACATCATTAAAATGCATTGCAAACGATTCTTGTCCATAGGCCATGATGCAACGGAATTCTTTAGACTGTCTTTGTAAATGAACTATAAGTGCTACACATTTCATGTTCAATACCAATCATACCATAGTAATTCTTAATAACGTACATCAATTGCATGGGAATCAAAGTATATTTACTCAAGTTAGATTACGGACAGACAAACCGAATTCATAAACACTTTTCAGCTATGTTGAATCACGTGTAATCTGTTAATTTACCTCAAAATTCTTCATTTCTATTTGCAGATAAACACTTTTCAGCTATGCTGAAGCACGTGTAATCTGTTTATTTGCCTCAAAATTCTTCATTTCTATTTGCAGATAAACACTTTTCAGCTATGCTGAAGCACGTGCAATCTGTTTATTTGCCTCAAAATTCTTCATTTCTATTTGCAGAATTCATATAACAATATTTAGCTTCGTTATTCTTCAGTTACGCTAAACGTAGTGCAAGAAGTCTATTCTAAGTAGACTAAACATTATAGTGTGTATATTTATGCAATTAAGAGTGCGGAGAAACTAACCGAATTCATAAACACTTTTCAGCTATGTTGAACCACGTGTAATCTGTTTATTTGCCTCAAAATTCTTCATTTCTATTTGCAGATAAACACTTTTCAGCTATGCTGAAGCACGTGTAATCTGTTTATTTGCCTCAAAATTCTTCATTTCTATTTGCAGAATTCATATAACAATATTTAGCTTCGTTATTCTTCAGTTACGCTAAACGTAGTGCAAGAAGCCTATTCTAAGTAGACTAAACATTATAGTGTGTATATTTATGCAATTAAGAGTGCGGAGAAACTAACCGAATTCATAAACACTTTTCAGCTATGTTGAACCACGTGTAATCTGTTTATTTGCCTCAAAATTCTTCATTTCTATTTGCAGATAAACACTTTTCAGCTATGCTGAAGCACGTGTAATCTGTTTATTTGCCTCAAAATTCTTCATTTCTATTTGCAGATAAACACTTTTCAGCTATGCTGAAGCACGTGTAATCTGTTTATTTGCCTCAAAATTCTTCATTTCTATTTGCAGATAAACACTTTTCAGCTATGCTGAAGCACGTGTAATCTGTTTATTTGCCTCAAAATTCTTCATTTCTATTTGCAGAATTCATATAACAATATTTAGCTTCGTTATTCTTCAGTTACGCTAAACGTAGAGCAAGAAGCCTATTCTAAGTAGACTAAACATTATAGTGTGTATATTTATGCAATTAAGAGTGCGGAGAAACTAACCGAATTCATAAACACTTTTCAGCTATGATGAACCACGTGTAATCTGTTTATTTACCTGAAAATTCTTCATTTCTGTTTGCAAAATTCATATAACAATATTTAGTAGTGATGGGAATAACGAGTATTTATATTATTCGAATGAATCATTCGCGCATGCGCAGAAGCATATCTGTCAAACTTCAATTTTTAACACTTTCCAACCTAGTTGAAAAGTGTTTATGACTTCGGTTTGTCTGGCCGTCTGTCCGTGCCCTAACTCCCGTAAATATGCTCGGATTGCTCTGCAATTTTTATATGTTATAGTCGTTATCTATAGCATGTTCCCTATTTCAACGGAAGTGTGTAGCACTTACAGTTTTTTTACAGGGACACTCAAAAGAATTCCATTACATTGCGGTCTATGGGGAAAAATCATTTGCGGTTTATTTAAATAATGTTTCACTATTTTAAACGCATTGAAATTTATATATATCACTAAGGTGCATTAGAAGAAGCTTAACATGGAATAGGGTGTGCATAGCACTTATACTTACTGTACAGGGACAGTCAAAAGAATTCCGTTACATTACGTCTATGGAGAAAAATCGTCTGCGGTTTATTTAAATAATGTTTCCCTATTTAAAACGCATTGAAATTTATATGAAGTGCATTACAAGAGGCTTACTACAGAATATCGTGTGTATAGCAGTCATCGTTCATTTACAGGGACACACAAAAGAATTCTCTACTGTCTGTTAACAATAATTCCTGGAAGTGCGTTTTAAGTTACTGAACGCGATTTTAATTTTAACTCGCTTTTTGTCTATTACGTGGTGTGTATAAATTCTGTAGATCCTATACAGGGAAGCACAAAAAGATTTGCTGACACATTTCCGTTTATTGACAGAAACTCCAGACGGGCGAATTTTAAACTGTGCTACGCGTTTCCTAACTGAACTAAAATTTAGCATCCTATGTAGTATATATACAAATCTATAGATCCTATATACAGGGCTGAATAAAAGTATTCGGATTACTTAGATGCTATCTTTTAGCTTATTAAACGGTATGATTTGTAAAATTATTTTGGAAGCGTTGGAAAGTGTTACATAATCTATGCTTGAAGCATGATTTTTCGTTCTTGTTTTTTTATTCAATTACTACCCAGAAACTTTTTTCAAAATTTCTGGTAGTAATTGAATAAAAAAATTTGAAGTTTGATAGATATGCTTCTGCACATGCCCGAATGATTCATTCGAATAATCAAAATAATCGTTATGCCCATCACTAATATTTAGCTTATTCTTCTTTTACGCTAATCGTAGTGCAAGAAGCCTATTCTAAATAGGCTAAACATTACAGTGTACACTGCCTAAGCATTTTAGTGCTCTCTCTCATTGCAAATTATGACTGCGTGTTGCGATCCCTGTTGGCTTACTGTTTTTCCCTGACAAATTAGCTTAAACATTCACTACACCTGCACATCTCCTGATACGATGTGAATGCTGGCTGGCAGCACTCCACCCTTGTATCAACGACCTGCGAGTGTATCGAACCTAACGAGAATGCAAATTATTACAAGATGATTTCCTCCGGTTGAACTGTCATTTAACCTCTGCACCAAGGTCAGTAAGCTGGTGTCTTACGTACAGGTATTAACTGTGATTATATCCGAGTGCGTTTTGAAGTTATTAATTCTTTTTTGTTGTTGTTGAAAGTTGGAGATATAATTAAATGTTCGTTAAAGTTGTTTTCAAATATTATTTTTTAGCTTGCTCAACTATCTTTTTGACGCATTTTACAAAATTAATTTTTACGTTATTTTATTTAACTTAACCCTTATCACTGCTGTGATAGAAATTGTCGCATAGCTACTGTGAGCAGTCTCTGAGACCGCTTGATCGAAAGATGGATAAAAGGCTCGATTAACTCATAGGCTACTGGCTCTGTACTAAACAGGACTACTATAATTAAAATTCCAGATGTCTCTAGCGATAGTACTAGGGTTCCAAACAAAACAAAGTTCCACTATAGTTAAACTGAAAATTATAAGTTAAACACTGAAAATCGAAAAAAAGCAGCGACCTCTGAGACCGCTAACAGGAGCTAGGGTTTTTTTTTTCTTTCCAACCGCTAACCAGGACCCTACCTACCCAGTTTTACGGGTTTAAGTGCCTGGAGACGGAGCGAAATCGCCTGATCGCCCCATGGCGACGGTCTGCTGGACTAGCACTTATGTCGTCTTAAATAGCAGCTCTGTTTTATTTTGCTTGGTTCTATGTTGGCCAGTTACTTAAAGTGGATTTGCTTGTTTAATTTCACGGCCATCGCTGCGATAGTTGGTCTCGTAATTTAGAACCCTGTTCAAGTGACGAACCTCAAGAGGTATAATTCATAGGGAACTTGGAGGACTTTGCACCCACAACGGATTTTACATGCACCGGGTGTCATTAACGCACATGGTGGATTTTTAGCTGGCGACTAGTCTGGATGTACTCTGCCAACTGGGCCACCGCTGCATTGAATGTAGAACTGTGTTTCACAACTTCTTTCCCCCTCCCCCCTTTATTTATATATAAATATACATATACATCTAGCAGCACACTCAATTACATGGTTAAATTTCCGCGGCACACTAAACTCATAATCATTAAACAAACCCAGTGGCGATTTCTGCATATGTGTTGTCTCTTCTTTTTGGGATTTTGTCTCTATCGATGTTGATGTCACATTAGTTATGTAGACTGTCGTGGGAGTTGTTCTTTTGGTTTCTCGCTTAGAGAATCCTTAATTTCATACTCTTTCCAGCTTGGTTATTTTGACTTTATCTTGGATTGCTTTTTGTTGTAACTTTATTATGATCTGTACACTGGTTTTAGCAGCTAAGGTTCATGTATGTGTTTACGGAATTGTGTGTTGTCTAAATTGTTTATTTAGATATCTTGTTTCACTGCATGAAAAAAAATGAAATATCTTTGAAATATTCTGATAGCGTTGGAAAGTGTTTCACAATCCATGTCTGATGCATGATTTTTCGTTCTTGTTATTTATTCTTTTTGAAATACCTATTATCCTCAATTATTGACTTGCGCTTTGATTTTCACCTATATTTTATTTTTCTTATTAAACGAAAAATTTTTTTGTAATAAATTCTTTTTTTCAGTTGAACTGAAGCAGTTATTGAATAAAATTCACTTATTACAGGAATCTGTTACTCTGTTATGTTTCTGCTTAATCTCACCCTTAATTTATTATTAATTAAAGTCTCATTTTTAAAAACAATAGATTTAACCATAAGCACATCTTTGTCTTTCAGTTTCTCTGTAATGAGAACGCGCCGCACGTCTTTCGTTATGAGCAAACATCTTTGTGTTGGGTTAATAAGGTAGCTCTGGTTTATTTCTTGGTTATATTTTTAGCTCGTGCCTTTCATTGTTCTAGTTGAAGTTATGGAAAAGAAAACAATAACCGCCAGGCACTCAACAGGAGAGAATGAGGGGAGCATTCTCCAACGCTTTGTCACAATTCCTTTGTCCAAAACACATAAAGCGTTACTTTTCGTTAAATGCTTTTCAATTCTGATAAGTTTTCTTTTCCTAAGTTCTGTTATTAAGTTTTAAATATTATTGCTTATGTCAGCTGAATTTATTTCGGATTGAAGTTTATAGTTATAAAAATAGTTTTGTGCTAGGTAGAAATACTTGGATATAGATGTGAATTTTTCGCTTTTTTAGTTTCATCTGTACATTTGTGAAATTATGCAGATAAAAGTAAAAAAGAAACTTTTTCGACTTGTGTTGGCGGAAAAACATTTTCGCCGGCTACTTATTTTGCTACTTAATTGTTTATATTTGGTTTGTTGTACTTTGTGAATTAACTGTTTGAAGCTTTATTAGTAGAGGAGAATTTCCTTTACTTTTATAACATTTCATTTCTGTGTTTTTCCAGAATAACATTTTCGTAATTTTGATGCTTTCATTCCAAATATATATTAATAAATAAAATTGTAATAATAATAGGAAAAGAATTACGATATAAAAATATGTTAATGTGTTTGTTTTATGTAATGAACAATTGTTAAAGATGATATTTATAATATATTTTTTAAATCTTACTAAAACAATAAATAAATCTAGATACACTGTTGTCTATTATAATAAATTAACGAATTAATTCATATTATTTATTTTCATTATTTAGATTAGTGTTTTGCAATTTTAAAATTTTTTTTTTCACTAGCTACTAAGCGGGAAAGTTTTTGGCACAGTTTTAAAACCAAAATATATTTGTTTCTTTTTATTTAAAAAAAAAAAAAAAAATATTTTGTGATTACTTTTTATTATTATTTGGCAGAAATAAGCTGTTATCAATGCACAGTAAATTTCTGCTATTTTATGAAGAACTGCAATTTTTTTATAATATATTTTTAAAATATAACTTTATGCTTAATAAGTTTTTGAATAAAGTATTGTCAAAATAATGTGTATACATCTTTTATGCCACGCTAAAGTTTTAATATGTATTCACAAATTTTTATTAGCTAAATAGGAAGAAACTTGCTGGAAAATTAGGCCTTTGGTAATACTATCAATTAAATAAATTACCTCATAATTTTAAATATGCACTGTGAATAAAAATTACATCTCGAAAAAACGAGATTTAGATTTAATTAAAAAAAATTTCGCAAAAACTTGTAGGGTAAAATTTTATCATTTCTGAAATGAGTGTACATTATTCCTCAAATCAATTTGGGGAACAAAGGTGCATTATCTTTATTACTGCTTGGCTTCAAATTAAAGACAGTGAAAAAAACCTATTTAATATTACGCTAAATTAACTCAGAATTCATTAAAATGGAAACAGTCAACAGAATCCTTAGTCAAAATTAAGCACGTCTAAGCATTTTGAATACATAAAATTAGATAAACGCAATTTTATGCACGTAAAAGCACAAGCTAAGCGTTAAATTAGCAGAATAAGGAATTATCTTTCATAGAGCCATTATATTCTGTTATCAATTAATTATTTGCCATTCTAGTGCTTATTATAAATTAGAAAGTAACATAATAAGTTTTTAATAACATTATCAAATGCAAACAATATGGCGATTTAAGTTTCTCAATCTTCGCAGCAGACGATAATTTTCGTAAAAAAGTTCTTTGTCATTACGTTTTAAAAATATGTTAAATATGATAACGGCAATTTTAATAAAAAGGGAAGTCTTCAAAAGCAGTAATTAATATTAATCTGACAGATACTTTTAAACACCTATCTTTTTAAAAATGTAAAAAGTTATTTTACAAATCTCTAAAGGTCTAAAGGAATATGGAATTGCCATTTTTTTTTCTCATCCTTCATATCTACCTGCGCCATTGAGTAAAAGATGAAGTCGATAAAATGATCTATTTGCAAGATTATCCAAATGCGAAATTTCGGGAAATACTGACATTACATTCAATTAATTCGACTGAAAGATTAAGTTATATTATAGGATTATTATAGTATAGATATAACTAGATATATTATAGTTATATTATAGGATTTGACGCATTTTCTTGTAATTGAGTCTATTTAACTTGCTCTAATAATTCTGTTACTAGCTAGATACGTACTTATTTTTTTTCTGTGTAAATCAGCATTTTTTGAAAAATGCATCAAAATTATCTGAGTATAGTTTCTAGGAAATGCGTAGATTTAACTCGATCAATTTTTAGAATTTTATGATAATGTTGATGAAGTAAACGTTTTTGAAATCAATAAATTTTACAGAGAATTATTTTATGGGATTATTAATCTTTCTTAAAGCTTGACTCCAAATTAAAGTAAAAAGCTTAAAAGTTTATTTTGTTTAGTCATAAGTAAACGCAGAGTTAATTAAAAACGTGAGAGAGAAGATCACCTTTGGTAAAAAGCGCGACTACGCCTTCGAATAATTTAAGACCAGATAAAAAAACTTTTATTCTTTGGAGAATTATCTTTCCTAGAGTCATTATATGCCGTTATCAATTAGTTGTTTGCCATTTTATTGCCTATTATAAATTAGAAAATTATATAATACATTTTTAATAACTTTATCAAACGCAAACAATGGCGTTTTAAATTTTTCAATTTTCTCAGCAGATGATAACTTTATGAAAAAAATTTATTTGTCCTCATGTTTTAAAAATATGTTAAATACGAAGAAGGGAAGTTTAATAAAAAGAAAGTCTTCAAAAAGAATAATTAATATTGATCTGACAGATGCATCTATCTTTTTAAAAAGTTCTCTTACAAATCTCTAAAGGAACGTAGAATTGCCATTTTTATCTTCCTTCTTATCTACCTGTGCCATTGAGTAAAAGATGAAACCCTGCCTCAAAGCCGATAAAACGATCAATTTTAATTATTTTTACGCAATATTATCGAAATGCGAAGTGTCGGAAAAGAAACGACGTTACTTTCAATTAATTCGTCTGTAGGATTATTAAGTTATAAGAGCTAACATACGAATACATCCTATATTATAACTTAGTCAAATTAACTTATGTTGATGCCTCTAATTTTATGCGCATCTGATAATAGTCTGACATTTGTTTTTTTTTTTTTCTTTCTTTCTTTCTTTCCCAGTGTAAATTAACATTTATTTTTTTAAAGTACATCAATAGTAAAACTTATTAGAGCATATTTTCTAAGACAATACATAGATTTCATTTATTTATTTATTTATTTATTTATTTTATTTTTTAATTATTTTTATTTATTTTTTGGGGGGGGAGGGGGGGAGGAGGCGTGTTTATGAAACAATCGTTTGTGAAATTTATAAATTATACATAGAATCAAATTATGATATTGTGTTATCTTGCTCAGCGCTTGGCGTCAAATTAATGTAGAAAGTGTTAAAAATGTTTATTTTGTATTAGTGATAAATAAATTCAGTATTCATTAAAAATGGGAACTTCAGTTTACGTATTTGAATAATTTAATTTCGACCAGAAAAATGCAGTTGTATAAAAATGCTTGCAGAATTATAAATTATTTTTCATAGAGTCATTATGTGGCTTTATCAGTTAAATATTTGCCATTCTAAAACTGATCATAGATTGGAAAATAACACTAAATTTCTTTATCAATAAATTTTGAATATCATTATTAACCTTAAACAACACAGTTTTAAAATTTTCAATTTTCTGAGCAGACGATATTTTTTTGTAAATAATTCTTTGTCATTGTGTTTTTAAATTATGTTAAATATGATGAAAAGAAGTGAAATAAAACAGCAGTAGTTAATATTGATCTGATATATGTTTTTATCCATCTGTCCTTAAAAAAGCAATTTTTTTATAAATCCCTTAAAAAAAATGTTGGAATTGCCATTCTTAGTTATACCCGTGGTATTGACTAAAGATGAAGCTTGACTTGTAAGCCCATAATACTTATATCTATTTCAATTATTTTTACGTAAGATTATTGGAATGGGAAGTAACGGGAAAAGCTGGCATTACTTTCAGTTATCCATTAAACGGATATTATCGGATTTATTTGTATGTTAGTTTTTGTAACTGAGTCGAATTAGCTTGTGATGTTAATACCTCTAATTTAAAATGTATCTGATAATAGTCAAATTCTGTCATTTTTTTTCTGTATAAATTACTACTTTTATTTTTATTTATTTTATTTCATTGAAAATGCATCAACAATTTAAAAGTTATTTCATTGTATTTTCAAGTAACAGTAACATTGATTTCATCCCATTTTTAGAAAGACATGTTGTGGAAATAATCTTTATTCAAATCATTAAATTATGCATGATATCAATTAATGAGGAAAATACATTATCTTCCTTAAATCTTGATTTCAATTTAAATTAGAAAATAAACAAAAGTAAAAATCATGCGTCAAGCGTAGATTATGAAACACTTTCCAACACATCTAAAGTACTGTAACTAAACTTCACAGTTTAATAAGGCGAAATATTGTATCTAAGTTAACAATTTGGAAAACGCATAACACATTTGAAAACCCAATGCCAGCAATTACCCTCAACAGTCGGAAAAAAATCTGAATTCTTTTGTGCAGTCCTGTATATGATCAATAACTGTAATTTGTATATATACTACATCGTATGTTAAAATTTAGTTCAGTTAGGAATTGCATAACACAGTTGAAAATTCTCCTTTAGCAATTTCCGTCAATGAACGGAAATGTACTCGAATACTTTGGTGCTGCCTTGTATGTGATCTATAGTTTGTACACACTAAGTAATAAGTAAAAAAATTAGTTACATTTAAAAACGCCTACCACAACTGAAAACGCACTTCCAGCAATTATCGCTTATAGACAATACTCTAACAGAATTCTTTAGTGTGTTCCTGTGAATGAACAATAAATGCTATGCAAAACACATACTACAGTAAGCATCTTGTAGTGCAACTCGGTCATGTATATCAATTTTATTAATTTCAATACATTGAAATAGTGTAACATCATCAAAATAAATTGAAAATGGTTTCTCCTCATAGACCATAATGTAACGGAATTCTTTTGAATGTCCCTGTAAACGACCTATACGTGCTACACACTTCAATTTTAATACCGAACATGCTATAGTAAGCCATATCAATTGCATGATAATCTGAGTATATTTACGTGAGTCAGAGCACGGCACTGTTTAAAAGCTTTCAACTACGTTGAAAATTTAAAAAAATTAAAAACATATAATATAGTATAACATCATGTTTCTCAAAATTATAAAGTGAGGGGAAAAAATGACATCTTTGGTAATAAGTGCGTCTGCTTATTCCACTGATTTAATTTAAGGCTAGATAAATGCAGCTTTATGCTTGCATAAGCACAAGCAAAGCATTAAATTAGCAGTGTGTGACATTATCATCCATTAAGTTGTGCTCTTATCAAAAAGTTAAACGTGATTCTGATGTCTGTTGCGAAACAATTAATTATTATTTTTCAAGATAAAAGGCATTATCTATCTCCATAGGTGGATTTCCCCCCCCCCCCCCAAATTTTCTCATCAGACGATAATTTTTGATGAAAATATTGTTAGTCATTATAAGAATATGCAATGAGTTCCATGAAGGGAATTTTAACAGAAAAGAAGTCGTCCAAAAGAAGCTGTAATTAATATTGATCTGACAGCTACTTTTATATGTCAGTCGCTTTTAAAAACGAAAAAAAAAAAAGGGTCTTTTACAAAATCCCCAGTGGAAACGCAGAATTGCCATTTTTATCTCCCTACTTATCTACCCGTGCCATTCACTAAAAGATGACGCTCGACCTCAAAGCCGATAATACGATCTAATTTAATTATTTTTATGCAACATTATCGAAATACGTAGTGTCAGGAAAAGCTGATATTACTTTCAGTTATCCGCTTGAAAGATTATTAAGTTATATTACGGGATTTATTCGTATGTTAGTTCTTGTTATTGAATCGAATTAACTTGGGCTAATACCTCTAAATTTAAATGTATTTGATGTTATCCTTAACGTCTATATTATACTCTTTTATATATATATATATATATATATATATATATATATATATATTCGTTGCATAAATCATCCGTTAAAAAAATGATAAGATGTGGGTGTAATATTTTTTTCGTACAGGAATGAAATGAAATTTGAAGAGTGTTGTAAATTTTTAAGTTATCAGGAATTGCACCGGGAGCGGAGTAATTGCTGATTATAGACTTTTTATATTTACCAAAAAATATTTACTTACGAATACTATATTAGAATCAAATAAAACTTTTGAAAAAATAAAAAAAACCAGAGCATTGGTGTTAATTAAATTTGTACTTATCAAATTAATTTAACCACCAAATTTATTATTAACAGATACCAACAAAAAAGGACTTTTTAAGAGGAGAAATATTTTTGTAAAAATGCACGCCCCTCACCCTTATCTAAAACTTATCTTTCTTTTAACAATTTAAATTTGCAATTCAAATAATGTTTTTTAAAAATATATAAACTAGATTGCATTTAATTAAAAGAAAATGTTTTAATCATTGAAAAGTAAAAACGTGTGAAGATTCAATACCTTTTTGGAGGGAGGGGGGGGGGTTACAACAATTTTTTAGCGATTAAAAAAATTAGTGATCAAGGATTACTTCGAATGTGTGGTGGTCAGTAATCATATAAATCAAAATTTATTTTAATCTCTTTTTAAGAAACGATATGTTTGCATAACCACCAACAAAGCCTTAAATTATCAGTATGTGACATTATCATTCATTAAGCTGTTCTCTTATAAAATAATTATTTATGATCCTAATATCTATTATAAATAATAATACTAATAATAACTTACAATGCAGTTTTAATACCTGCACCAAATGGTAGCATTTTGAATTTCGCAATTATCATAATAGACGACAATATTCAAGGAAAATAATTTAGTCATTTAATTTTTAATAAAAAATATATATTGAATTTGAAGCGGGTATTTATTAGCAGAATAGAAAACATCCAAAATTATTAATTAATGTAGATCTGGCTGATAAATTTCATAAATTTCAAAAGTCTTATTGTTGAACTTATTGTTTTTATGTGTGGCCAATACCCCTAAAATCAGATTTATATAACAATAATAAAACTTAAGTAATATCACTTTTCTTTCTTTTAAGGTTATTTATGGTTATTAGATTCTGAATAACAAATGTGTACTTTAATTATAATAAAGATAAATTGGTTTACATGTTAAATAATTAATATAAGACAATGATGCAGAAGGTTTTGATATATATTTATTTTTCTTCTGCGGATTAAAAGTATTGAAATTATATATAGTCTTCTTATTGAATATTTAAATATCATTTCTTCTGCGGTTTCTAAATAATATGTTATGTATCTGTCTGTCAACACATCGATCGTTACCCATAAACAAAAGCATAAAACATAATTTTCTCATCTGAGATCGCCAGTGCTGGTGTTTTTTGTAAATATTTTTTAATGTTTTAATGTTGCAGTTAGGCAGTTGCAATAATAATAATCTACTGATCTCCTTCCTAAATGTAATTTAATTCTTTCTTTGATTTCATATAAAATGCTTCTTTTACAAATAGAGATAATATAAATCTTTTGTAACTGACATTTGTTGCAAATCACGTGAGCGGCGGAGATGGCGCCGACTGTCTGTCTACCGGGGAGTCCCCTCTGTGACACAATAGAATTAATTTGAGTATCATGAGGTAGAGGTCTGCACGGGCCGGGCTCGGGCCTATTTTTCTTCACGGCACTCGGGCCGGGCCGGGCCCGGGCCATATTTTTTCTGAAGACTCGGGCCGGGCCGTGCCCGTGATTACTCTTTACGGGCCGGGCCGGGCCTTACTTTTTTCCTGAAGGATAAGGCCGTGCCTTAAATTAATTTTTCCGTACAGAGCCGGGACTGGTTTCATTCTTCCTAGTCTTCACGCCTCAAAATTTTTAGTCCTGGTTTTGACCCGTATTAAAATCATTGTCTCGGCGTGCCTGGTCCGTTCGAAGGTCAGTAAAATAAGATCTGGCATAAAAATATTTTCAAAACATGCATACATTTTTAAATCGCCATTATTTTATAATTAAACATTAAAATTTATTCTTTTTAAAGAATAGTAGATTTATACACTTATTAAAATATGGCTAAATTAAAATATAGTAAAACGTGTGAAAAAGAACCTGCTTATGATGGAATCCTGTCTTAAATTGAAAAATGTGTTGATCCTATGAATATACTAATATGTAAGAAAAGAATATATAATACATTTACACCTGTTAAGAACGCAAATTGTCTATAACTCTTTTTTTTTTCTTCCCTATGCAATTCCATCTTAGAAGATTTTACTGTATAGCATTTTTCTGATTTTTAACACTTCAATAAATGGAATATGGATTAACAATATTGATGATAACTTAAACACATACATACAACAAGTAGAGATTTATTAAAAAAATAAATATTCCAGCTTGCGGCACCTCTATAAAAATGAAGAATATAAACATGAAAAAAAAAGAGGCTAAGATAGGAATTTTTGGTTAGATCTCCTCCTACGAGGCAAATTTTTAACCAAATCGACGTAAAAATTATGTTTTGTAGAAATTCACTCGGGCCGGGCCGGACTCGGACCAAGATTTTAACTTTTTTCCGGGCCGGGCCGGGCCAATATTTTTTTTGTTCGGGCCGGGCCGGGCTCGGGCCGAACTTTTAATTTTTGTATCGGGCCGGGCCGGGCCAAATTATTTTTTGTATGGGTCGGGCCGGGCCCGGCCTGGAAATTTCGGCCCGTGCAGACCTCTATATGAGGTGCTCGGATCTAAAGGAAGCAAAATGCGGCTTCCAGAATTAGATTTTAAAATTTTCTCGAATATGTTTATTTACTGTTTAATATCTTTTTAGTGTTTGATGTGTCTGTCTGCGTGTTATGTGTTCGTATATTAAACCAAGAAAAAGACAAATCGTTAGTATTATTTTACCTGAAATACACCAGAATCTCGTAACAAGAAATGATATTTACTGCATTTCTCCAATTCCTTCAAAAATCATGAATTACCAGATTTCATTCAAGAATGTTGATTTCTATATATTATTATGCTCTCCCAACCAGCACGCTTGAGTGATTATTATGATTAATTATTTTTATGGTGACAAGAAACCCGGGAGCTTTAATATTAAAGTTCATGATAATGAATGTATTGCTCCAAGTGATTAGTGATTATCATCAAGATTAAGTTCAACATTTTCGAAGACGACTTACTGGATTAAGATTATATCCCGGCAAAATCAGGTACTGTACCTTTTAGTTGTTTTTAAAAATGAATCTCGAAAAATTGAAATCAAAGCGCAAGGTAATTAAAACTGCCTGTACGAAATTTATTACAAAAATTGAAACATTTATGGAAAGTGTAGATTTAGAAAATGAAAATGATTTTGAGACACTATCGGAATATTTGAACAATTTAATTGAAAAACAAGATGAATTAAAGTTAATAAATCCTAAAATTGAAGAGTTAATATCTGATACTACTCTTTTTGAAGCAGAAATTCAAAACAGTATTGAGTATGACGATACCATTAATGAAGCAAAATTTAAAATTAAAGGAAAATTAAAAAAGTTTAAAGCTAACGCTGAACTGAGCAATACAAGTACTGCATCAAATGCCAGTACAATTCCGTATCCTAATACACGATCACCTGCAATAAATTTACCCAAGATAACTATACCAATATTTAAAGGTGATCCTAACACATTTCTTGAATTTATAAATAGTTTTAAAAGTACTATAGATTCTAATGAAAACTTGAGTAGCATTGAAAAATTCATATATTTGAAATCGTTTCAGTCAGGAGAAGCTTATAAAACGATTTCAGGATTTGCTCTAAATGAACAAAATTATAAATCGTCTCTAGATTTACTAGAAAACAGATATGGAAAAACAGAATATTTGATTAGTGGGTTTATAAATAAACTATTAGAAATTGAGCCTGTAAAGTCTGCTTCAAATACCAGATCGTTACGAGAATTGTACGATGAATGTGAAGTTAGCATTAGAAATTTACAAGCGATGGGGGTGGCTTCAGATAATTTCGGATATTTACTTATTCCAATAATTTTAAGGCAATTACCCTATAATTTGGTTGTAGAATTTCAAAGAAAAAAAAATGTTGATAAATCTGGTGACGTCAATGAATTAATGAAGTTTATAAAGTTTGAAATAGAATCACGAGAAGCGGCTAACGCGGTGTCAGGAATTTCCTTGAAAAATAATGAAACATCTCGATGGGAAAGAAAAAATCCGACTAGATTAAAAACTAATGTTCCCACTTCAGTCGCGCTTAACACGGTTGTAAAAAATGTTTGCATATTTTGCAATTCAAATCATTATAGTCTAAAATAAAGTAAGGAAATCTCGGACGAACAAAAACGTTATAAGTTAAAAAGAAGTGGGAGGTGTTATCGATGTTTGAATAAAAATCACCTATTATCTTCTTGTAAAGTAAAAATTCAACCTTGCGAATTATGCCAAAGTTATCAGCATAATTATTTATTTTGCCCCACTAAGAAAGATAAAAATCGTCCCGTTGAAAATGCGGAAACACCCGAATCTTCCCGAATTCTCGAAAACCAAACTGTATTATCGTCAGTTATTAAGACTCAAAATTCCTCCGAAAAATATTCAACATTATTACAAACTGCTTGTGTACAGGTGCTAGGTATCTCTAAAACCTTATATACGAGGCTTTTATATGACTCGGCCTCTTCTAGAACGTTCCTTACAAAAAGTCTAGCGACAGCTTTGAAATTAAAACCTAGGAAAAAGGAAAGGCTTCTAGTTTATACGTTCGGAAACCGCAAAGCCATAGAACAAGAGTTCGATGTTGTGAATATTACAGTACGCAGTCGCGTTCCCCCCTACGCTGACATACAAATTGAAGCGCTTGTGTCAGAGGTCATTAGCGGAGCGAAAATTATCGCCTCAGTTGATTCTCAGTTAATAAATAAACTCGGTCTTAATGAAAATGAATTTGCTGACACATTTATTCATGCAAAACCCATCCAAATTCTTTTAGGTGCTGATTATATGTTTTCAACGATAATTGGAGAAGTTAAAAAAATAAATCAATCGTTGTTTATTCAACCAACGATATTTGGAAAAACTTTAGTAGGTAGAATTTATGGCGCTAAATTACAGAGTACTTCCTGTTTAAAAATAATATGCTCGTCAATAGATAATGACTTAAGAAACTTATGGGAAATGGAATCGTTTCTATTTAATCAAAAAGATAAACAAGATGATGAACATTTTGAGGTCATAAATAAATTCGAGAAGGAAATATGTTTCGAAAATGGTAGGTATGTAGCACCACTTTTGTGGCGATGCGATACGGATAGACAAAATTTATGTAACAATTACCAAGTCGCGGAAAAAAGATTTGCAGTTTTGGAAAGACGGTTAAAAGATGATCAATCTTTATTTTTAAGATATAATGAAATTATGAAGGAACAATTGAATGAGGGAATTATTCAAAAGTGTAATGATAATTGTTCTGTAAATTATGTAATGCCTCATAGAGCGGTTTTTAGGGAAAAATCTTCTATCTCTAAAACTAGAATTGTTTATGATGCGAGCAGTCGACAGGGTAGTAACAAAAGTTTAAATGAATGTCTTTTCTCAGGGGAAAATTTAAATCCTAATCTCGTAGATGTTATACTGAATTTCAGGCGGCATAAAATTGCTTTTTGTGGGGATTTGGCCCGAGTCTTCCTGCAAATAGAGGTTTCGAGGAGTGACAGGGATTATTTATGTTTTTTATATTTTGATGACTGCGACATAAATAAATCACCAACCTTATATCATTTTAATCGACATTGTTTTGGCCTCACCAGTTCCCCCTACGTGTTAGCTTCAACTCTAAAAAAACACATTAAAAATTATAAGGAGGCCAATCCCATCGCATACCACATGTTAGATAATTATTTATACGTAGATGACTTGATTCACGGAGCATCTACGGTACCAGAAGCTTTTAAGCTATCATCTTGTGCAGTTTCAATTTTTAAAGACGCGAATATGAAGTTACGGAAATTTAACTCCAATTCTGTAGAATTAAAGGAACAGTGGAAGAATGCCGACCCTGTAATTGAAATAGAAGAAAAACAATCGTATGTTGCAAACCGCGTAGCTGAAATTCAGGAAATGACCGATCCTAGTTCTTGGCGGCATGTTAATAGCAAGGATAACCCGGCAGACATGCTTACTAGGGGGCTCTCTTCCAAAGAGCTAATAAATTCAAGACGCTGGTGGTATGGTCCTGAGTGGCTTATTAATCCCGAAATTGATTGGCCGAAAGAAAATAAGCTAAAAATCAAATCATTCATTCCAGAAATTAAAAATGAATGCAAAGGCGAAATAATAGTTAATTCAATCATTGTTAATGAAAAAATAATTGATATAGAAAAATTTAGTAGCCTAAAAAAATTAAGAGTCACTGCTTACGTGATATATTTTATAAAATTGCTAAAGGGCAATCACGAGAAAGTCTGTGCACTTACACCAGAAAATCTTCGAGAAGCAGAGCTGTATTGGATAAGGTTAGTTCAAAGTGAATTTTTTTCTAATGAAATACAGTGTTTAAAAAATGCCAAACCTCTTCCAAAAGACTCGCACTTGCTTTGTTTGAACCCATTCCTTGATTCCGAAGGCGTCCTGCGTGTCTCTGGTCGACTTGGGAAAGCTGATTTTTCAACGGATGAAAAACACCCGATAATTCTTCCGTCCAAAACGAAGTTTTCCGAATTGATAATTTGGGATGCTCATGTTAGAGTATTTCATTCAGCGGTTTCTCACACCCTCGTACAAGTGAGAGAAAAATTCTGGTTACTAAAGGCTAGACAAACAATAAAAAATCAACTGAAAAAATGCATTATTTGCAAAAGGTTTTCATCAATTCCAGGAGACCAGACGATAGCTCTATTGCCACCTGATCGTGTCGAACAGTCAGCTCCATATAGCGTAATAGGAGTCGATTTTGCAGGACCTTTATTTGTCAAAGATTCTGACAGCAAACAGTATATATTGCTAATAACGTGTGCTGTAACAAGAAATATCCACCTGGAACTTGTTGACAATTTGTCAACACAAACATTCTTACTTGCCTTTAGACGGTTCATCGCTCGTCGTGGATTATGCTCCGTTATTTATTCCGATAACGCACGAACATTTAAACGCGCTGAAATAGAACTTAAGAGACTATGGACTATAGTGACTCATCCAGAGGTGAAAGAATTTTTTGCTTCCAATAACATAAAATGGAAGTATATAGTGGAAAGGGCCGCCTGGTGGGGCGGATTTTATGAAAGAATGGTAAGGTCTGTAAAAACTGCGCTGCGAAAGACATTGGGCAGATCTTCTCTGACCCTTAATGAGTTGCATACAGTACTTATTGAGGTTGAAGGAATGGTGAACTCCAGACCCATGACATACATAAGTGATGAAAGGCAGGACCCCCTACCATTAACTCCTGCCCATTTTTTAATAGGGAGAAGAATATCTTCTCTCCCCCCCGTACGGATTCACCTTGACTCTAATTTCTCTTCTAGGAAAGAATTGCTTAAAGCCTTTAACTATCGGGAAAAATTGATGCGGCTGTTTTGGTCTAGATGGAAGAATGAATACTTATTAAATTTGAGGTCAGCCCACCAAAGTTTAAATAAAACCAATCTTCCCCAATTTAAAATAAATGATGTTGTTTTAATTAAAGATGATAAATTACCCAGAAATTTCTGGAGTTTAGGTAAAATTATAGAAATATTTCCTGGAAGAGATGGCAAGGTGAGAGCCTGTAAAATTAAGACTGAAAAGTCCATATTGAACAGACCTGTACAACTGCTTTTCAATCTTGAACTATAATGGACTGAGATAAAATTTGAACTTTAATAACTGGACTTTAATATAAATTTTCTTCTTCCTTTATTTAGTTGAATCAGTGTTGATCTCTCTCTTTTTTTAAATTAGCCTTGAAGTATGTATAATTTTATTATTATTCTATGTTTGTATTTGATTTAATTTGTATAACTTGTATTATTATTTAATGATTGTATTTCATTTAATTTGTATTGTTATATATATATGTTTAGTGATGAACACCCCTATGTTCATGGTGGGGCAGTGTGTTGCAAATCACGTGAGCGGCGGAGATGGCGCCGACTGTCTGTCTACCGGGGAGTCCCCTCTGTGACACAATAGAATTAATTTGAGTATCATGAGGTGCTCGGATCTAAAGGAAGCAAAATGCGGCTTCCAGAATTAGATTTTAAAATTTTCTCGAATATGTTTATTTACTGTTTAATATCTTTTTAGTGTTTGATGTGTCTGTCTGCGTGTTATGTGTTCGTATATTAAACCAAGAAAAAGACAAATCGTTAGTATTATTTTACCTGAAATACACCAGAATCTCGTAACAAGAAATGATATTTACTGCATTTCTCCAATTCCTTCAAAAATCATGAATTACCAGATTTCATTCAAGAATGTTGATTTCTATATATTATTATGCTCTCCCAACCAGCACGCTTGAGTGATTATTATGATTAATTATTTTTAACATTAATTGCTTCGTTTACTCAATCATATAAACAAAACTTCACTTATTGCAGATGTTTCTTTAGCCATATGGCGCCATTCTGTTTATATCTATACTAATAAAAGAAAGTTTCGTTCTGTGTGTTTGTATGTGTGTGTGTGTGTGTGTGTGTGTGTGTGTGTGTGTTGGCAAAATCTAGCCCACCTAGAAGTCTGGAAATTTAGGTGTGGATAGTCCAAGGTCTGACCATGTGCACCTGAGCCTCAGACAAAGGCGTAGCTACCGTGGAGCAGTTGGAGCACATTGCTCCAGGCGCGAGAATAATAAGGGCGTAAAATTGCAAAGGAACGAAATTATTTGTATAAATATTTTTTTACATTTGCCATTTTTTTTTAATACATAAAATATACAGTAAAACCTGTGAAAGCGGAATCCTGTCTTTACATAAATTTTTCGCGATTATACTTACTAATACGAAAACCTGTCTAAAACGGAATATTTTTTCAATGCTTTCCGATTTTGTTTTAGCTAAAAATTAGATAAATGAAACTATAGTATTCCTTGAACTTGACTTATCAAAATATTTATTTAAGATAATATACATTATGAATCTATTGTTTTATGCCCTGAAAATTGTAAAGAGCGTTTAAAAGCACAAATGAGGGCCTTTGCATGTGCATTACAAGTTTACAGGTTGTGTTTTATAGCAAAAACTTTGTATTAATTTGAAATGAGTACAAGTAATTTAAAATAAGTCTGTTAAGACGGAATCGCAGGGGACTATGGGAGAAATTCCGTTTTAGACACGTTTCTGTCTTAGCAGATATAATTATATGGCATTCCTTCTATCAGCATCATGAAAATTTTCCATTTAAGGCAGGATGTTTTACTGCATTATATATGTTTTAAACCTGAAAATAAATTGTGGGCAACCTTTTATGGTAGAGAAGGGGGTGGGTGATTCGATTGTACTTGCTCCAGGACGCTGAACATGTAGCTACGCCACTGGTCTCAGAATTTTAATATTTTGATAATTACTCTAGATATTAATTAGAATATCATTAAATATCGCATTGAAAATGCCATTTTTTAAATCAAAATGGCTAAAGAAAATAACTGTTGTGGATTTGGAAGCGGAAATGAACGAATTCGAAATTATTTTACTAATTAGCGAATTTTAAGAAAACTAATTAAGATATCAATTTGAAAATTTCTGAGCATATGTAAAAAAAAATTCTGTATCCGTCTATGCAATTTTTGAAAAATTCGGCCGGTAATTTTTCTTAATTTATGCTAAAAATCTGCTGGCGCCAGTGAAAAAAAATCCGAGACAGTTTCAGACAGGGATCTCTGCTTTCATTAAAAACTGAACTACAAAGAGATCTGTTTCTCTGGCCGATCCCCCATTTAGTTTGCGAAAATGAAAGGAAATAATTGCCAATATTTACTAATGAACAAAATTTAGATAACTAATTAAGATATAGATCTGAAATTGAGGTCGGGAAGGGGTGTTATCTGCCGGCTATTTTAGCGTAGCGTCTTCGTTATGTTCTATTTATCAGAAAAATGTAATTATTTTTTTAATGATCGCGTTAATGTAGGTGAAGGTGGTTTTCTTGAACAAATTATTCGTTATATTTGAGGGTATGGGGAGGGACGGGGTTAACGCCTTGCACTGAGATTGTTATTATCTCGGCCCGGGCAACGCCGGGCGGATAGCTAGTACTATATATTTTTTTAAGAGTTACCTTAATTCCATTCTGGTAACTTTTTTTTTGGATGGACCTCATTTACGAAATTTATGATTTGTTCAGACTAAGTTGTCTATCAAAGTAAGCTCGATTGAAACACTTCCCGTGAATAGAGGAGCGTAAGGTTGCATTCCCATTTTGTTTACAAATGGTTATGTAGAATGTGAGTTCATTTTTTATTTCTCTGTTGTTTTATTATTTCAATGCATTTTATCGGCAGTGATAGACTAGTCTTGGAAAAATTGCCAGTCTATTTATATGAAATAATGCATCATTTACGACGTGTAGTGCTCTTTCGACTGACGATTAGACATCCATGTGTTGCTTTGGTATTCTAAATTTCTATCGTTTTAGGTAGATTTCATGAGAAATACTACCTATTACATTCTCCCCTAAGTTGGAATTTTTTGAAATATTTTTGAAGATCTACGCCAATTATAACTCCCAGAACCCAAAACCACCCCCAGTTCAAACCTTTATCTATCTATCTATGTCACTTTTTTATGGACACGATAACTCCAATAATTCTGCACAAATCTCTTTCAAACTGATACACAAAATCAAGGGGTATAAAATCTCGGTCAAGTTCGTTAATGGGCAAAATCAAACAAAGGGGAGGGGGGCTTTTTGTGAAAACAGAAAAAACCCATAACTTCTTAATTATGATACGTATCGAATCCGTTTAAAGTTATTATTACTTCTAGGAACAGGGCCGAAAATTTATGTATGCCAGATTTTTGATATCATTAAAAATGGCCCCAAAGGGGGGGGGGGGGGGGTGTTGAAGAAAAAAATGCATAACTTTGTCTATTCTCAAAATATCAAATCCGCTTAAATTTATTATAAATCCTCTTAATATTATCTAAAACTTTACTTTTATACTGACAAGTTTTTTATAGGACCAACTCTTATAGCCAAAAAAAAAAAAAAAAAAAAAAAAAAAAGCCTGCCGGCTCCGCCTGCAAACAAGTTAGATTTCGAAGTGGGCGGTCCCAACTGCGGCATCATGGCAAAAAGGTCATTTCTTCCGCAATTCCCAACAAACAGGCGCCCCACGGTCTGCGTCTTCGAAATCTACCTGTGCCTGTAGACCGAACCGTCAGAGATTTTTTTTTATATCTATATTCCATTTGTTGTTCCAATGTATTATTTGTAATAAAAGGGGTGTTTTTTCGGGGTTTTTTTTTTTAAGTTGTCAATGCAAAATAGGTTTTTGGGATAGGCATATTAGTAAAACCTCTTCCAAGGATCTAGGCGGAATTTGTTGTCGTCTTGAACATTATTCGCCGCAGAAAAGCTCATTTCTCGTAGATGTCGCTTTGGAAGCGGACGATATTTTTCGTAATAACTAGGGGGCTCTGCCCCCTACGAGCTACGCTCGCCAACCCCCGTTCTGACACCACAAACTGTAAAAACACACTGATTTGATCAACCTTAAAACGATTGCGGAAGATTGAATTATAATTAAACGACCTGCTATAATCGGCCTTGTGTAATTGGCTCCTCGCTGTAATATCTGCTATAATCGGGTTTCCATTCATTTTCCTTTGACCAAGGGATTTTAAAGCCGACTGCTGTCGGCTTTAAACACCCTTCAACTGCTGTCGGCTTTTTTTTCAACTGCTGTCGAGACAGCTAACAACTGTTGATAAAATAAGGTTAATTAAACATTTGAAAATCAACTCGTGCAAAATGGTTAAGTAAGCAATGGCATGGCATCGGGAAATTTTATAACGATGCTATAGAAAATTGGGTATTACTTCATTATCCCGACTACTACTTTCTATAAAAGAAATGAACTGTCGCCAAAATATAGGATTTAAAGCCAAAAGTGCATATCTGTGGCGTCGCATTCAATTGATACCAGATGCGTTACGCGTGGTAGTTATGTCATCGAGTGATCTTTAATTCAACGTTTATCTGTATTTTTAATTATATTTTACCAATTTATTAGTTATTTCGTTGATTTAAACGTAATTATTAAACGTAAAAATATAGCTTTTAATTGAAGGGAAATATTATTAATTACACTGTTTTAAAATTTGCAATAATAGATAAAATATTTTGTCGAAATAAATTAATCTTACGCTACTTGATGCTTTGAAAACGCGGAATAATTTAATTATTTATCTTTTTAATATTCACGCGCAAGTATATTTTTTATTCCGTTATTTTCTACATTTATTGCTTTTAACACGTGATCATTTAATTATTATTTTAAAGTTTTATTTCTGTTTTTAATAGCCACGTGTTAATACATTTCTTAATTGAAAGGGAATATTATTACGTGCGCTATTTTACAAATTGGCAACGATTCAAATAATGGAATTTATGAAATATGAAATAAATCTTCGTCAAAATAATGAAAATTTTGAATAAAAAATTGAAATATAACCTCAAAAAATGAGTCAAATTGAAAAAATAATTGCAGTCTGCACACCCCAACCTTGTCAACTATATCCTTACAAATTATGTTTAAATTCCTGTGCATAGTTTTCGTTTCCATAAAACTTTTATAAGAAAACTGTTTTGACCAACTTTGATTTTAAATATCTCTTAAAATAATTCTTCGATTTAAAAACTGTCTACTTCAGCGTGTTTATCGAACATTTCTTTCTAAAACCACCAATTTTTAAATTTTTATTTGCAATAGTTTTCTGGATATTAGTCCAGAAAGACTTCAAGGCACAAAATCTTAATTGACAGCGGCGGCCGCAGCGGTGGTTGCTTTTTTTTAATATAGAGAGATTATAAGTTTGCACCTTAGGAGAAAACAAGAGATTGTAATATGTTTTAGGTAGCTTTCAATACAAAAAAGTATAAAGCTACCTATTGCAGCCGTTCGGAGGAAAGCAGTTCCGGAAAATTTTGATATATTTTCACCGATCATGACCCCCAGATCCCAAAACCACCCTCCGTTCAAATGTTGATTTATATATATATATATATATAAACCACCCTCCGTTCAAATGTTGATTTATATAGATATACTAGCATATAACACCCGTCAAAAATGACGGAATGTTACGTTTCATTTTCATAAGACTTCATACAAACAAACAGCATTAAGATGTTATGAAATAATATTCAATCCTTTGATATAAACAACACCATTCCCGAAGGAAATAAACTGTTTTGATTGAACTTCAATAGTTTAAAGATTTCACTATAAAAAAATTCTGTAAAGATTAAGAACGATAAAATCTTCAAAACATTATTTAGATCAACAAAGTTGTTTAAACACCCATTGCTGGGTTAACACATCTCCGGGCCCGCTAGCGGCCCCCTAATTACATCGGGGCGGCGCCTTGCATACAAACCTCGTAAAAAGCTGCTCAAATACTTCACGAGGCAGCGCTGCAAAGCATATTTTTAAGCGACATTAAAAATTTCGAGTCATTTCGGCAATCTGCGTCGTTTTGACCTTTTAAACTGCCCTGCTATATCAGAATAAACATTTCATTATTCAAATTCCGATTTCACAACTGTATACAACTGTAATAAATTTCAATGATTAAAATAATTTCTTTTATTTTATTTCTTGATTAAATCGCATCTATTAATTGTATTAATATGACTGATCATTTTTTTTTACTACAAAGTTACTATGTTAAAATTCAAAATTTTATCTGCATTGATATAAGTAATACTTGTTGTACCACAGTATTACATTATATTCCTTATATTTTAATTATGTTTGATATAAAATATTCATTTTATTTACAATGCCAGCAAAATTGATTAAATACAGAACAAAGTGCAATTTCAACAGAAAGTTTATTTGCCAAAATAATAATTAAATAACTTAAATTTTAAAAAGTTTATCTCAAATTAAATTCTGATTTTTTATAAACATGCCTAAAGAAATCTGTGATAAATTTTGATCATTAAAGATCATCTTTTATTAAATAAGTATTTTTTTTTAATTCTCTTATTAAATTACAAATTTATTTTCACTACAAAGTTTCTACTATGCTAAAATACAAAATTTTATTTCATTGATATAATTAATATATGTAGTACACGGTATTACAATTACATGTTCCTTATATTCTAATCATTGATATAATTAATATATGTAGTACACGGTATTACAATTATATGTTCCTTATATTCTAATTACATTTTATAAGAAATACAGTGACCTCTCACTTATACGCGATGTTCAGTAATTGCTTTTTGTACCACTATTTTAAAACAGTAAAATTCGATTTATAAATTCTGCGATTAAATAAGGAGAAAATTACTTTAAAAAGGAACTGGTGCTGAAAAATAATTACAGTGTATCGCGTGTAAGTGAGAGGTCACTGTATTCAATTTAAAATTTTGTTTATATTAATCTCCGATAGATGGCGAGAAAGGCTCACAACGAATGAACGAAGTAATTTAGCGAGTATCACGGAGGAAAGTAACTTCCTCAATTTGCGATCGCTTTCCGAACGGTTGCATTCATGGTTTAATATTTTAAACGTTCACGACGAATGAATCATTTGTTTGTTTACTTTCATGGAGCAATAAACCTAATTTCAACTGAAATTATCTCAGAATATAAACATAATTTAATGTAAGCCATCTCACAAACATTAATTTATTTTGAAAGACGTGATTTCAAGTAGGATAAATTATTGTTTAGTTCTTATATGTTAGAACAGATTCTTCATTAAGCCTAACATGGCGTTTAACTACGGGCAATTCCCAGATCAGAGTGGTCCAGCCCGGATTGGTTACAGACACTTTCTCGCCTTTGGATTTTATTATAAGTAAGATATATATATATATATATATAAACCACCCTCCGTTCAAATGTTGATTTATATATATATATATATATATATATATATATATATCTGACCTATGTCATACGATAACGCTCGTATTTATAAATCAATTTTGATGAAACTAATTGTGTGTATTAAGCTCACCAATGTCTCGACCGAGTTTGTTGGCCAGCTTGGTCCGCCATTTTGTTTCAAGATGGCGGCCATTTAAAAATTTAAAACTAAAATAAATATACATAAAAGTTAAAAATTCAAATTTATTTTTTAATTAAGTGTTAGGCCTTGATACGAGGATTCCAGAGCATTTTTTGGTTTACCTCTATCTTAAAAAATGGCTGAGATAGAGCAGTTTGAAATTCTAGGGTGGCTGACATTTTGAAACAAGACAGCACATTACAAAAAAATTCATTGTTGTAATAATTTTCCCAATCATACGCATAAAACTATATATTCATATCCGTTAGCGCCAAACTTGGCGACATTTGGCGAAATATCGCCAAATTTGGCGACCAAAATAAGTCTTCATAAATGAAGCCAATTTGGCTATTGCTCCATAATTTGGCGAATTTCTTATTCAAATTCAGTATTAACGAATCTTTTGTAAACATTTTCTTTGCATTTTAACTTGCTGTGTTCGTGTAACATGAGCTAAAATTTTAAAACGAAGATATAGGAAAGCTACCTTTTCCTCCCGGTACAGGCCGGAAGGACTTTTTTTAATTATTTTTATTGCAGTTTCTCTGACATTTCTTATTAAGGCTAATGTCACACGAACGATTATTTAGATGCTCACGGTTTCGTGTGTCGAGGCACACCGCTTTAGAACCATTGTTCTACAGAATAATGTGTAGGATTAATTAAGCACATTTTGGCAAAGGCGTGTTGATGAAAAGATTTTTTTGAAATGATAAATTATATGTGAAATCCTCAATCAGTTATGACAGTGCATTATCTTAATTACAGATTAGCTTCGCAATCAATAATTGGATGTGGAAAATACAAAAAAAATTCTTTAATTCTAAATAAAACTCGGTGTCATTAAAATAAAAAGGAAAAAATAAAGATGGATCATTTGTCAAAATTTGACTAGTTTAAAACCAGATTAAATGCAACTGTGTATACACGTGTAATCACAAGCAGTGTTAAACCAGTAATTAATGTTTGCCCATAGATTTACTTTTAGGGGTTGTGCATATATAACGCTATCGCTTTAGGAGGGAGAGAGGGGGGCGGGGCACTTGATATCGTAAGATATCTCTAGGGTTGGGGAGGGAAGGGGTTGTCTTTTGATATCGTTATAAAAAAAAAAAAAATTAATTCTCTTTTTTTGTAACTTTTCCTTTTCACCAAAATCTTTTTTTTAGTCTGTTGTCCTTTTTTATGAAAATACAAAGTTATTAAAGCCCATAAATGATTATGAAATCATTTCATTCCAAAATATGGAATACCCCAACATTAGGCACGCTGCTATTCTTCAGCCATATACGCATATAATCCGCTGTATGAGAAACCAGATGCGAAGTACATTTGATTGAAATGATACTTGTGTTTACTAATCAAGAAAAGACAAAACTATTAATAATGTATAACCAGGGGGTCAGAAGTAGCGCGCTACAAGTAGCGAAACTACAGTAGTCTCTACTTTTTACAGTAGTTTGTAGTGTAGTGCTCTGCATTTTGAACAATGTAGTGTAGCTAGTAGCGCGATACAAAAAATCAGTAGTTTGTAGCGAGAACCGTCGCTACATTTAGCGCTACTTCAGGAATTTTTAAAAATGCCATTCTGCAAATCACGTGGTCGAAACTTCCTTGTTTTGTGCAAAGTTTGTTCTGCTCCACAATTTGCGAATCTCAGCGGTAAATCTCTATTGCAGCGTATTAGCAATGCACCGCATGAACGAAGGCATAGATTTTTCCCATCGACACTTGCTGCTAAAGTCAAATACTAACCCACCAAAGGAATTAAATTTCTTGCTGGCAACATTTATCTATTTACTCGTTATATTACTTTGTTTTAATGCCGGGATTATAAATATACCAAATTGTTTTATTTACAGATTTATTTATTGTTTGCATCCAGAGTTGTTTTTCAGTAATTTTCTAGAATATTACTATCTATAACTTAGATAGTATAATCAAATAGATAATCTTTAGATAGTTTAGCTCTCTTAATTTTGCTACGAAATTCGTAAACTAACTTATGAAACTAACATTTTGGAGGGAAACACAAAACATTTCTTGTTTCTTATCTTTCTTAATTTTTTAATGTCCTCAGTTATGTCACATTGATTTAATTGTATCTCGGCAGACGCGATATAATGAGGGGTCGCTTTGTTCTTTAATCCGTGCCTTCAATTTCTAGTGTAAATTTTAAACTCTTTGACAAAATCTGAAAGTAGCGAAGTAGTGACTACTTTTGAAAAGTAGTTTGTAGTAGCTACTTTTTAAAGCAAGTAGTTCTAGTTGTAGTTAACTACGTTTTAGAAAAAGTAGTTTTTCCGACCCCTGTGTATAACCATTATCTGCAAACGTATAAAAATAAAAAAATTGTAAAAAATAAAATAAATAAATAAAATAAAAATAAAAATAAATTAAAAAAATTAGACAATGATAACGTTATCATTAAGGGTGGTGGTGGTGTGTGTGTGTGTGGGGGGGGGGTCGAGCAATGATAATGTATGATATCGTAAGGGGTGGGGGGGGGATCCAAAATTACCAAAGAGTTGATAACATTTACATATGTACAGCCCCGTCAATTATTTCTGATTCTTGCATTTTATTATAAAATAGAAACTTTTTTTTTTAAGTATACATTATTCAGTTTTTTTAATTTTCCAATATTCACAACAAACAATCTTTGCTTGAAAAAAAAAAGTTATTGCATTGTAAGAATATATTAAATATAATGAAGGGAAGGGAAGAACCAGTAATAAACATTGATCTGACAGCTATTTTTATACACCTGTTTCAAGTTGGGTGGGGGGGAGGGATAGATTTTTTTTTTCTTCTCCAATTGTGAAATTACCACATTTATCTATCTATTTATCTACCCACGCTATTGACTAAAAGATGAAGCTAATCTCAAAGCCGATAAAACGATCTATTCTAATTATCTTTATGCAAAATTAGGGTATAAAAAAATTGTCGAGAAAAGCTGGCAATATTTTCAATTATCCATCATCAAGATTATTAAGTTATATTACAAGATTTGTTCTACGTTAGTTCGAGTAATTGAATTGTATTAACTTGCGACAATACTTGCGATGAATTTGAACTATGTTCGTTATTTAGAATGCTGGCTTTGAAATTTTTTGCTTCTTCTTAAGTTCTACAATTTATTAAAGGGGTAGGAATAGAACTTTTTAGCTTCAGAATAATAGCTTTAAGCACATAATACATGGGCTGATAAGTTCCCGGTCTAATAAAGAAAACACAACTTTTTAACATAACTTTATAACTGTATAACTTTAATAAATAACATAAGTTTAATAATAAATAATAATAATTTAATAAAAAATTTAATAATAATAATTTAGTAATAATAATTTAATAATAATAATTTAGTAATAATTTAATAATAATAATTTAATAAATAAATAGTAATAATAATTTAATAAATAAATAGTAATAATAATTTAATAAATAAATAGTAATAATAATTTAATAAATAAATAACATTAACTTTATAATGAAAAAGCTCCAAACAGTGCTGAGAATCATCGACTCGTTGTTGTTTTTGGTCAAAAGTCAACACGCGCGGTACCCATTTTGACAACAGCTTTTTCATAGCAAATGTTCATTCAAAATAAAACCTACACGTTCCTCAGATATCTTCAGAGTCTGAGCTATCTCCAGAAACTTCACTTTACGGTTCCCCAAAACGATTTTGTGGACTTTTTTTTATGTTTTCCGGAGTAACCACCTCTTTTGCGTGGCGCATCACTTGTGTCCGTACGACCACATTTAAATTCCGCAAACCAGTCAATAATGATTGATTTACCCGGTGCAGTGTCCGGATAACGCTTATCAAACCAAGCTTTTGTTTGAACGGTGTTTTTTCCCATCGAATAACAATTCTTGACATTCTTGTTTATCCTTTTTTTTTTTTTTTTTGTTTATCAACAAAGTCGTTCAGCTAAAACCACTCTAACGTTTTATCCACACGGCGAATCGTCATGACATTTTTTCTGCTACCTTTTTAAAGGTTAGTAATTATTTTTTTTTTAAAAAAAGCATCGGTTCGGCGATTGCAACGCTATCTGTGTGCCAGACCGGGAACTTATCAGCCGATGTGTTAAGTAAAAATTTCGCGTTTGTAATCTTTTTTTTTTATATTATTAAAATTAATTTTACACAAAACGTTATGGATGAAAACGGCTGTAAAAGAATATAAGTATTTGTAAAAGACTATAGCAGAAAAATAAAAGTCGTAAGAGATCGAGATTTTCCTATTTTTGTACATTGAAACGAAATGTCATCTCTCTCTGGAGGACTTTCTAAGTATAATGATGTGCATTAAAACAACTTTGCCATAGAAAGTCCTCGTTGCAAGCATTCCATTCGTTCAAATAGTTACTTGTTACACATGTGCATTTCTTTAACGCTGTTCTCAAATCCAAATTGGCAACTTTCTGACACATTTTTTTTAATTCGTTTTTGTTCTCAAACGCATGACAGTAGCAGTGTTCTTATTCTGAAATTATGTAATCGAACTGTGTTCGTTCGTTTTTCAGTAAAGGCAAAAGATATTTCAAAAAAAGCTGTCAAATTGGATGTTTTGAACCGAATAAATGGACTCAACACTGCGGGAGAAGAAAAAAGCTGCCGTCATAAGACAATAGCTTAGAACTCAAAATGTAATTCATTTGTCAGAAAAAAAAAAAAAAAAGAAAGAAAAGAAAGAAAAAAAATTATTTGATGTATAAAAGAGTCTTTCGAATTATAAAAGAGTAGAAAATGGAAACATATTACACGGTGAATACTGCATAAGCATGTATGGCTTGGAAGAGATTAACCTTTTAAAGGAAATAAAATAGAAATCTCATGTTTACAAAAGTTAAAGTTCAAATAATTACTGCCATTCTAAAGAAAAAAAAAATGAATTTAAGTTATTGTTTTTTTTTTTTTTTTTTTTTTTTTTGTATATGTCGCATGAGTTTTTCCTTCAAAATTCACTTTTAAAATCTAGATACATGTGATAGATGATGAGTGTTTGGGATTTGGCTGACTTCTGTGATATATGGTGATTGATCACTGCATAAAACAGTTAGCTGGCAATTTTGTATTCAAATTTACGAAATCAGTAAGCAATGCACTGTGAATACTTTGTAATTTTAGCATTAGCTATTAGATTTTAAAAGAATAAAATCAATTTTCTCTCGAAATGAGGTATTAAAAATTAGGGTGGGTGTGCGTATTACACGAGGGCACGGCATGCATGAAAAAAATCCCAGACGGCTCGGCCTACATGCACAGGTAGATTTCAAAGACGCAGACCGTAGGGCGCTTGTTTATTGGGAATTGCAGAAGAAAGACCTTTTTGCCATGATGCGACAGTTGGGACCGCCCACTTCGAAATATACCTGCGCCTGTAAGCGGAGCCAGCAGGGATTTTTTTCTTCTTTTTTAATTTTTTAATTTAATTTAATTTAATTTATTTTAATTATTTTATTTATTTATTTATGTATTGCTGTAAGAGTTGGTTCGATAAAAAAAACTTTCAAGTAGTGTTGCGTCCATATATTCGGTTCAAAATATCAATATAAAAGTTGTAGATAACATTAAGAAGATTTATAATACATTTAAGCGGATTTGATATCTTGTGAATTGACGAAGTTATGAATTTTGTTCTTCTTAAACCCCTATTTTTTTCTCCTTGAGGCCATTTTTAATGATATCAAAAATCTGTCAAACATAAATTTTCGGTCCTTTTCCTAGAAGTAATAATAACTTTAAATGGATTCGTCATGTATCATAATTAAGAAGTTATGGATTTTTCTGTTTTCTCAACTCCCCTCCCCCCCGGTCCGATTCTGCCCATTAACGAACTTAACCGAGATTTTATGCCGTTTGATTTTATGTATGAGTTTGGAAGAGATTTGTGCAGAATTATGGAAGTTATCGTGATAGATAGAGAAAGTTTTGAACTTGGGGGAGGTTTTGGGCTCTAGGGTCTGATCGGCGTAGATCTGCAAAATTTTTTCAGAAATTCTAACTTAGGGAAAAGAATGTAATAAGTAGTATTTCTTACGAAATCTACCTAAAATACGGTGAGACCTTTAAAATTCTGCTACTCCTTAGAATTTTTCTAGACTCTTTGGATTTTTTCTTCTCAAGTCTGTATAAACCCCGAATCAGAATTTACTCATCATAGTACTGATGATATTTTTGTATCCGTTATAATACCATCTGCACACTGTGCAGCAGCTGAAGGGGGGGGGGGGGGGGGGGTAATTTTATTCTAAATAACCGAAGTGAAATATTGGAAAATGAAAACTATAAGTTGCATCCGGTTTTATTATCTGAAATTATCTCATAATCTTGATTGGAAAATTATGCGAATCTGTTTTTTCCTTTTTTTTTTTTTTAAGTACGGAATGCAAGCATAAATACGGTAGTCTTATAAACCTAAATAGCCATATAAAATCGAAACCCAACAAAATAAATTTATTACTTTTTTTCGACGGCCATTTTTATAATTAACTTCTTCATTAAAAGGAAGTGGGGAAGGGGGGGGGGGATCCCTAAAGGGGGCACAGTATCGGAATTTTTATCCTTATTTACTGCCGCCCGAGCGATAATGTCAACCACAAAAGCCTGTAAGACGCTCCATTTTAATTACTCGGATTGTCGAGGCACAGGATGTCATGAAAATCTGACATCCTTTCCCATTATTATCTGCTGTCCCAGGGATTTATTACATGGACTGTAATTTGATGGTCAATTAGCTCTGGTAATGATTGGATGTCGGGGATTTAGAAAAAAAAAAAAAATGTGAGCGTTAGATCTGTTTAATTAAGTTTCTTCTTCTTCTTTTTTTTTTTTTTTTTTTTTAATGAACGCAGATTTTCAAAAAGTTTTTTAGTATTTAGTTTATTATTTTATTCAAAAAAATTAGTTTGACATTTTTGTAGAAAAATATTACTTTTTAAATAAATCTGGTTTCCTTTTAACACTTTCCAACATAATTGAAAAATGTTTGTGAATTCTGTTTGTCTGTTTGCTTTCGCGTAAATTTACTCGAATTGCCATCTAGTTGATATTACATTATGCTTGATATATACGTTACGTTCTCACAGACAGCTGCTTTATAGGTAGATTTCGTAAGAAATACTACCTACTACATTCTCCCCTAAGTTGAAATTTTTGAAAACATTTTGCAGATGTACGCCGATCATGACTTCCAGAACCCAAGACCACCCCCAGTTCAAAACTTTATATCTATCTATCTATCTATCTATATCACTTTTTTTATGGACACGATAACTTGAAAAATTCTGCATAAATCTCTTCCAAACGGATACATAAAATCAAGGGACATAAAATCTCGGTCAAGTTCGTGAATGGGCAAAATCGTACCAAGGGTGGGGGGGGGGGGGATTTTGTGAAAACAGAAAAAAACCCGTAACTTTTTAATTATGATACGTATCGAATCCGTTTAAAATTATTATTACTTCTAGGAAAAGGGCCGAAAATTTATGTATGACGGATTTTTGATATCATTAAAAATGGCCCCAAGGGGAGGGGGAGGGTCGAAGAAAAAAATTTATAACTTCGTCCATTCACAAGATATTAAATCCGCTTAAATTTATTATAAATCCTCTTAATATTATCTAAAACTTTTATACTGACAACTTTTTTATAGGACTAATCCCTGCCGGCTCCGCTTGCAAACAAGTTAGATTTCGAAGTGGGCGGTCCCAACTGCGACATCATGGCAAAAAGGTCATTTCTTCCGCAATTCCCAAAAAACAGGCGTCCCACGGTCTGCGTCTTCGAAATCTACCTGTGGCTGTAGGCCGAGCCGTCAGGTTTTTTGTTTAATTTTTACAGTTTAACTTGTCATTTTACGTTTAACTATCGATACTAGTGAAATTTTGTTTCGTTTGGAGCCCCAGTACTACTATCGCTAGAAGCTTCTGAATATGTGAATTTTAATTCTGTACGTAAAGTTTGGTACAAAATGTAGTATCTTATGAGTTAATCGAGCCTTTTATTCATCCTTTGATCAAGCGGTCTCAGAGACGGTTCGTTCACAGTGTATGCAGCAATATTTGTCACTGCAGTTAAGGGTTAAACAAGATGTGCAAATTTCACAATTGCAAAAATTTACTGGCGAAAAATATTTTGACGGGTTTTCTAAGATAGTTCTTCTAGGATTACCCGTGTAATTTCACTAATAAATACCTGCCAACATCGCATTAAACTTCCGTACAGTGTAGATTAATTCAACCGAGGTTAAACACGATTCAAACCAGATTTTTTTTTAAAGAAATACAATCAAATAGGTTCCACACGTAAGAACATGAAACTAAATATATATTATTTTTTCAGATATATTTTCTGGTTAGAAAATTCTTTAACCTGGATCAAATTAACTTAGATTGTACGGAGGTTTAATTGAAAGTTAGCAGGTATACTATAATATATTTTTACAGTGTTGGGTTCAGATACTAATGAATTGGACGGAATTCTATTTCATGCGAAATTTTTATTTGTTCAATATTGAAGTTACTCAAAATTTTCTTGTTTAGAAATATGATTTTTCATTCAATCCGCTATTAAATTTGAAACACTTCTTATCTTAAACAGCTTTTCGTTGTAAATGTCATCTTTTTTAATTGACAATGATAACTAGAGAAAGAGCGAAGGCAAGAGAACAATTGTCATATTAATAACGCTCTCCGAGAAGGTGGCGCTCATCTGTATAATTCTTCTTACAAAGCTGTTGTGACGCCTTACTGATTCTTTTATGCTTCAGTTATTTATATCTTGATTTCATGTCCTGCGCTCTCTCGTTAAAGAAGACGTATAATCGACCGTTTAATTAACTTAAATATTATGAGAGAAATTTTGCTGTCTTATCACCGCCGAACAACGAGGACAAAACGGGAGATATTCAAATAAAATAATGGGATATTTTAATTTACGGGAAAAAAATGTGCAAATGAGAGCAGGTATAATTTAAATGTTACTTTGTATCTCCAGTGAAAGGAAACCTGTAATTTTTTAGAATTTGTTGTATTTGTTAGAATTTGTAAATTCCCAGGAGTCTTTTAACATTTAATTCTCTTATATAATTATATACGTGAACATGGGCTATTGTTTAAATCGTTCGTATTTTAACATTACGTTAATTGGATATGACGTGATATTTTGTCATACACGAACTACTACTGCAATGGACATGGCGACACTTTTCGTCATGCAAATTTTCCGTAATATTTTGAACACTTCCACCAGTAAAATTGAATAGAAATTTTCGTCGTATTAAAACGCCCTATTCATTCAAAATTGCTGCCATGAATAAGGAAAAAAATTCCTATTTTTTACTGGTGGAGTGTGCCCCGTTGGTAATCATGCCCTGATGATATTACTTATCACTATGAAGAAAAAAGTCCCCATTGTGAAACGAGTTGAACGAAAGTTTATTCCACGGTTAAAGGAACAAGTCAAGTGATGGGAAACAACAACGAAAATAAAAAGGATAGGCAGATATTTCTTCTTGATTATGTTTTTTAATCGCTGTTTTGTATTTCTGGTTTAACTGAAATAGAATTCCGTCTAATTGAAATAGTATTCATTATTATCTGAATCCAACACTGTAAAAAATATACTAGTGAAACTACACCGGTAAATTCGACAGAACACCTGCATACTTACCAACTTTCCGGATTTTTTAATCAAAAAACATACTTTAAACCGGAAAATTTATTTATTTAATTAATTAAACGTGTCTTGTTTCTGTGTGGTAGTCATTTGAAATTTGCTTAATTTCATTCAGTAAATGAAATTTCTATTCCAAATATGTTTATTTCTGTTCAAATAAATATATTTGAATCAGAATTTGTCTGCAGCTACACTGAAAAAAAAAAAAAAAAAAAAAAAAAAAAAAATTCAGTGTAAAATCGAGAGGTTTTGCAAGTATGTACCTGAGAAAAACAGTTAAAGTACAACTTTTGACCCGTAAAATCTCGCAGTCTCTAATTTAACAATACGACACAAAATAATCTTGATAGTATGTAAAAAAGAAAAAAAAAAGTAGTGTTCCTTGTAAAGTTATGGATTTATTTAAACAAGATTATATCGGCAAAATTGGTAGTACTCTTTTCGTAAGTGCGACAATTTACTGGCAAAAAAAAAAAAAAAAAAAATAGTGCATTTTTTTCAGATTGTTCAGTCATGTTTATCCCTATAATTTCACTAGTATATTTTTTACAGTGTTTCATTCAAATACTAATTAAAACTAATTTCAAATATAATAATAATAATTTCAAATTCTACTAATTCCAAAAATACTAATTAAATCTATTTGAATGTAGATGGAATTTTATCTTATGCGAAATTTTTTTGTGTTCAGCTTTTGAAGTGATTGAAAATTTTCTTGTTTAGGAATGCGATTTTTCATTTAATCAGTTATTAAATTTTGAACACTTCTTATCTTAAAACAGCTTTTCGCTGTAAATGTCATCTTTTTAATTGGCAATGATAATTAAAGGAGAGGAGGCAGGAGAACAATTGGCATATTAATAATTACTCTCCGAGTAGGTGGCACTCATCTGTGTAATTCTTCTGCAAAGCTGCGACGCCTTACTGGTTCTTTTATGCTTCAGTTATTTCTCTCTTGATTTCGTGTCCTATGACCGCTGTCGTTAGAGAAGACGTATAATCGACCGTTTAATTAACTTTGGTTATATGAGATAAATGTTGCCGTCTTACCACCGCCGAACAACGAGGAGAAAACGGAAGATATTCAAATAAAATAATGGGATATTTTAATTTCCGAAATAATAATAATAATAATGTGCAAATGAGAGCAGGTATAATTTAAATGTTGTGCATTGCATCTTCAATGAAAAGAGAACTTGGAAATATAGTTGTAAATTGGAAGTTACTGAATTACTCAAAAGTATTCTAAAATTTAATCCTCTTACAATTATCTACCGTAAAACCTCGTTAACCCGGACTAACTGGGACCGCAATCAGTCCGGGTTAACCGGAGATCGCGTAAAAAATAAATTAAAATAAAACATACTTACAGAAAATCAACTTTTTATTGCACGAATAATTGGATATTGACAAATCCAAATATTGTTTTACAGAACTGGAAAACATCTAGTCTGAATTTCACTGACACGCCCGTGTTAATACGTTCACTGAGCTGTGAATTTTCCATAACAGAATTCAGTGACTACGCCAAATTAATGTATTGTAACGTTATTTTTTGGGATAAAACAGGAAATTCAGTCCTGAAATTAGATGGGATTTTCAAGTTACACACTGAATGCTTACAAAAGTCTTCAAGCGTTGTGAAAAATTTCGTATTTAGAAAGTTAATAAATTATGACTTTTCATGCAATCACAGTTAAATTCATATCTTAAACAACTTTGCTTACTGAATGTCATCCTTTTTAATTGACAGTGATATTAAAAGAAAGAGCAGAGGCAAGAGAACAATTGTCATACAGATAACGCTTTTTAAAAAAGTGACGCTGATCGTTAAAATTCTTCTGCTAATCTGTGACGCTTTACTCCTTCTTTTATATGCTTCATTTATTTCTCACTTGATTGCGTGTCCTGTCCCTTCACGTTAAGTAAGACAAATAATCGACCGTTTAATTAACTTTGATAATAGGCGGGAATTTTTCGGATCTCATCACTGACGAAATAACGAGGAGAAAACTGGAGATATTGAAATAACATAATGGGATATTTTAATTTAAGGATATTTTTTCTCGAATGAGATGAATAATTGAAATATTATATTGCATGTTCAATGAAATTAAAGCTTGTATTTTAAAATAGCTCTAAATTAAAATGCATTGAACTATCCAGAGAGTTTCTTAACATTTAATCTTCTATATATACATGAAAGAAAATACTTTTTAAAAAATATATAAGTACAATATTGAGCTAGGAGTATAAATATTACATTAAGGATAAATATACATTACAAGATGTACATTTAATGCTGATAAAGAAGTGTTTTTTTAACAGTTTAATTTTATACTTATATCTTTCTAAGTGTTGTGATTTTTTTTTTCTCATTTACAAAGTTAATAAAATACCACTTTTCATACAATCACGGTTAAATTAATATCTTAAACAACTTTGCTTTCTGAATGTCATCCTTTTTAATTGACAATGATATTAAAAGAAGGAGCAGAGGCAAGAGAACAATTGTCATACAGATAACGCTCTCCAGAAAGGTGATGCTGATCGTTAAAATTCTTCTGCGAATCTGTGACGTTTTACTCCTTCTTTTATGCTTCAGTTATTTCTCTCGTGATTCGTGCCCAGTCCCTTCTCGTTAACTAAGACAAATAATCGACCGTTTAATTAACTTTGATAATAGGAGGGAATTTTTGGGGTCTCATCATTGGCGAAAACGAGGAGAAAGCTGGAAATATTGAAATAACATAATGGGATATTTTAATTTCCGGAAATTTTTTCTCAAATGAGATCAGGTATAACTGAAATATTGCATGTTCAATGTAATTAAAGCTTGGAGTTAAAACAGCTCTAAATTAAAATGCATTGAACTATCCCTAGAGTTTCTTAACATTTAATCTTCTATATATACATGAAAAGAACTACTTTCTTTAAAATATTTTATATTTTGAAAAAATAGAGTACATTATTGAGCTAGGAGTATAAATATTACATTAAGGATAAATATACATTACAAGATGCACATTAAATGCTTATAAAATAGTGTTTTGTTTTTGTTTTTTAAAACATTTTTACTTATCACTTTCCAAGTGTTGTGAATTTTTTCTTATTTACATAGTTAATAAAATACCACTTTTCATACAGTCACTTTCAAATTCATACCTTAAACAGCTTTTCGCATATATGTCATCCTTTTTAATTGATAATGATATTAAAAGAAGGAGCAGAGGCAAGAGAACAATTTTCATACAGATAACGCTCTCCAGAAAGGTGACGCTGGTCTTTAAAATTCTTCAGCTAATCTGTGACGCTTTTACTCCTTCTTTTATGTACTTCATTTATTTCTCTCTCTATTTCGTGCCCTGTCCCTTCTCGTTAAGTAAGACATATAATCGACCGTTTAATTAACTTTGAGACTAATGGAATTGTGTCGTGGTCTCATCACTGACGAACAACGAGGAGAAAACTGGAGATATTGAAATAACATAATGGTATATTTTAATTTTCGGAAAATTTTTCTCAAATGAGATCAGGTATAATTGAAATATTATATTGCATGTTCAATGAAATTAAAACTTGCAATTAAAACACCTGTAAATTAAAATTTGATGAACGATCAGAAGAGTTTTTTCACATTTAATCCTCTCTCTCTCTCTCTCTCTCTCTCTCTCTATATATATATATATATATATATATATATATATAGACATTATCATATTTTATTTCAATGAAAAAAATTGCACATCACCACTCAATTTTTATCCTACTCAGCTTAAATTAAGCGAAAATGATTTAATTAATAATAATATAAACTTTCTTGACTTAAAAATTAATATTACTAATAATTATAAATTAATTTTTGATATTTATGATAAGAGATTTGATTTTCCATTTAAAGTAAATATTTTTACCAATTTTGCTTCATATTTACATAAATCTGTTTATAAAAATATAATTATCAATTATCTACATCGTATAAAATACTTATGCTCAGATATAAATAAAAACAAAAATATTAGATATATTCGAGATCAAGCAAAAATATATGGTTATCCAATTTTTATGATAAATTCAATCATCAACTCTTTTAAATAACATTTATTATATAATTTAAATATAAACATGGTATGTAATAAATTATTGTTTTAGTGTGCGATAACATATAACAAAAGATATAGAAAATAATAATTATAACATACATTATTACAATTATAATATATTAGGAAATTTAATATTTAATATTTTTTTGAACATTATATACACTTTATATAGAAAATTACAATTATAACATACATAATTACAATTATAACATATTAGGAAATTTAATATTTGATTGAACATTATATACACTTTGTATAGTTGTGATTGTGCGTTGCCGATCACCTTTGTTTAAGGTGTTATTGATGTGCAGTTTTCATACATTTATAAATTAACTTATACAATAACAAATTAAATTATACATGGATAACATTGGTGATTATAACTCATAAACATATCTATTTGCAATATATATAAATATAAATATATATAGTTTTTATTTTTGTCTATGAATAATTAAATTTAACAAGTATTTTAATTACTGCATTGCATTAATTTGATTGAAAAACAGTAGTAATACTATTAATTATCAATTTTATAAATTTTGAGATATTTTGAATTGTTTATGAATTATTTAATTAGATATTTAAATTAATCTATGAAATATAAAATATATTTACAATGTAGTATAAATTAAACATTAATTATTTAATAACAAGTCTAATATATATTTAAGTAGTACTAAAAATAAAACATTAATTATTTAATAATATGTCTATAATATCAGTGGATTAACACAGCTGGCAGCAAAAACAATTTGAATTAAAATAATATCTCTTTTACATAATATATTCTTGTTAAGAATATCTGAAATGCTGTGCAAGTTGAATTAATTCTGTGTAGATTTATTCATATGGTAGTATTACATTTTATTTGAATTTAAAGTAAAACTACAAGTTAGTATTGTTTTTTAAAGTTTATTTATATAATTAAATCTAATGAAGCGAGTATGTAACTAATAAAGTGGATATCTAACTAAATATTAATTAGGAATTATTATAATACCAATAGATGGCGACACTTTACCTTTCAGGTAGTTGTTGATAATATTGATAATATTATATTTAATTTAACTATAGAGGGAGCTATTGATTGTATATTAATTTTACTTTCAGGAATTAAAATTGGATTCACAGATATAATTTTGTTATATGTGTATTAAAACCAGAATTATTTTGTGTGTTTTTGAATCATTTTGTGTTTGGGTGTCATCGATGGGGTTGTGTTTTAAAAAAAAGTGTGCTCTCAACTTGTCTTTCAAATCATTTCTCTCAACTCGACTTAGTCAACATGTATGATGCATTGCCATGTGGATGTGAATATTATGCAGAAGTTGTGACATTTTAAGGATTCTGTATAATTATTGTGAGTAAAATATTTTATCTACACTTTACGCGTTCATATTTCCAATTTTATTATTTCAAAACTGTTATCTCGTGGTAATTTCGTGAGGTGTTAAATACAGTTTTTGGGATAATCGATGTGAGTGAAATATATTGTATATTCTTAATGGTTTTTTATTTCCTATTTAAATATTTCCAAATTTTAATATTTCCAATTGTTGTCTGGTAATAATTCAGTGTACCTGGATTATTCTACTGATCTTAGCATTATGCCAGTAGAATTATGAAACACTGAATTATTATTTAAAACACATGTGGGTGCATCCAGGCTGATGAGTACATGTGCATGTGTTTTTTCATATCCAATTCATATTTAATTCTCATGTGGTCCAATTTTCCATTGTATATGGTTCATATTTAATTTATTAATCCATTTGTATTTACTTAATTGCAACTCCAATTTATAATTTTTTTTTCCCCTTTCTCTCTATTTCTTTTTTCTTTTTTCAATATTCTTTAGGTATGAGTAAAATTTGGCCAATTACCATTGAAGCACAAGCTATGGTAATATTATGTTTGCACATGTTAATTATTAGCTATGTGGTATTCTGTATACACAATATCATTAATTATCTCTTTGGAGATTTAAGTAGAATGATAATAGAACTTGATATGTTTTTTGAAATTCATAGATATTATAATTATATATATATATATATATATATATATATATATATATATTCTTATTTACAAAGTTAATAAAATACCACTTTTCATACACTCACTTTTAAATTCATATCTTAAACAACTTTTCGCATAAATGTATATATATATAATAATAATTATAACATACATTATTACAATTATAACATATAAGGAAATTTAATATTTAATATTTGTTTGAACATTATATACACTTTATGTAGAAAATTACAAATATAACATACATAATTACAATTATAACATATTAGGAAATTTAATATTTGATTGAACATTATTTATACTTTGTATAGTTGTGATTGTGCGTTGCCGATCACCTCTGTTTAAGGTAATATTGATGTGCAGTTTTCATACATTTATAAATTAACTTATACAATAACAAATTAAATTATACAATGATAACATTGGTGATTATAACTCATATATATATATCTATTTGCAATATATATAAAAATAAATATATATAGTTTTTATTTTTGTCTATGAATAATTAAAATTAACAAGTATTTTAATTACTGCATTGCATTAATTTGATTGAAAAACAGTAGTAATACTATTAATTATCAACATTATAAATTTTGAGATATTTTGAATTGTTTATGAATTATTTAATTAGATATTTAAATTAATCTATAAATATAAAATATATTTACAATGTAGTATAAATTAAACATTAATTATTTAAAAACAAGTCTAATATATATTTAAGTAGTAGTAAAAATAAAACATTAATTATTTAATAAATGTCTATAATATCAGTGGATTAACACAGCTGGAAGCAAAAATAATTTGAATTAAAATAATATCTCATTTACATAATATATTCTTGTTAAGAATATCTGAAATGCTGTGCAAGTTGAATTAATTCTGTGTAGATTTATTCATATAGTAGTATTATATTTTATTTGAATTTTAAGTAAAACTACAAGTTAGTATTGTTTTTTAAAGTTTATTTATATAAATAAATCTAATGAAGTGAGTATGTAACTAATAAAGTGGATATTTAACTAAATATTAATTATGAACTATTATAATACCAATAGATGGCGACACTTTACCTTTCAGGTAGTTGTAGATAATATTGTTAATATTATATTTAATTTAACTATAGAGGGAGCTATTGATTGTATATTAATTTTACTTTCAGGAATTAAAATTGGATGGAGTAATATATATTCACGGATATAAATTTGTTATAAGTGTATTAAAACCAGAATTATTTTGAGTGTTTTTGAATCATTTTGTGATTGGGTGTCATTTATGGGGTTGTGTTTTAAAAAAAGTGTGCTCTCAACTTGTCTTACAAATCATTTCTCTCAACTCGACTTAGTTAACATGTATGATGCAATGCCATGTGGATGTGAATATTATGTAGACGTTGTGACATTTTAAGGATTCTGTATAATTATTGTGAGTAAAATATTTTATCTACACTTTACGCGTTCATATTTCCAATTTTATTATTTCATAACTGTTATCTCGTGGTAATTTAGTGAGGTGTTAATTACAGTTTTTTGGATAATCGATGTGAGTGAAATATATTGTATTTTCTTAATGGTTTTTTATTTCCTATTTAAATATTTCCAAATTTTAATATTTCCAATTGTTGTCTGGTAATAATTCAGTGTACCTGGATGATTCTACTGATCTTAGCATTATGCCAGTAGAATTATGAAACACTGAATTATTATTTAAAACACATGTGGGTGCATCCAGGCTGATGAGTACATGTGCATGTGTTTTTCCATGTCCAATTCATATTTAATTCTCATGTGGTCCAATTTTCCATTGTGTATGGTTCATATTTTATTTGTTAATCCATTTGTGTTTACTTAATTGCAACTCCAATTTATAATTTTTTTTTTTTTTTTTCCCTTTCTCTCTATTTCTTTTTTCAAAATTCTTTTGGTATGAGTAAAATTTGGCCAATTACCATTGAAGCATCAGCTATGGTAATATTATGTTTGCACATGTTAATTATTAGCTATGTGGTATTCTGTATACACAGTATCATTGATTATCTCTTTGGAGATTTAAGTAGAATAGAACTTGATATGTTTTTTGAAATTCATAGATATTATAATTATTTAACATTCTATAAAATTATGCTGCATTGCGCAAATTGGTATGGAATGGTTTTTACATATTCTTTTCAATATTCTTTTCAACAATTAGCTAGTTAAAATATTGATTTTTATATGATACCATAATTTAGCCTAATTGGCTCACAAATCACTTTGATTAACTTCTGTTTGAAATACATAGTTATTATAGCTGCATTGCGCTTTTAATGGTGTATTTAATTATAATAATTTAATAATAATAATATTTTAGTATTACTATTATTTCCTGGTATCATTTGTTTATCTATTGAATTTTCAAGGGCATCTTTATAAAATCTTATTCAGGTTCTAATGATTTTTTTTTTTTTTTTTTTTTTTTTTTTACCAACATTAATTTTGTACTGACTTATGACTGCTAGGGGTTTTTATATTGTTGTCTTTTGATGTTAGTTTGCTTAATGGGACTTTATGTATATATGTAAATAGTTTTATTATATAGCTTTATTATATAGCTTTATTATATTTAATCAAGTATTAAACAGTCAATCTTAATATTTTTTTTTATTTTTTTTTATTTTTTTTTTTTTTTTTTTATGGATATTCAAGTAATATTAAGATTGATTCATAACAATTTTTTTTTTTTAATATGTTATAGATATATTTAATATGTATTTCTTGCAATTTTTATTGCTATCAAACAAATATGGCAGTTATTAGTAAAATGTTAGATACTGGCAATTTAGGCCTTGGTGGATCCAGGACTAATGCTCGGTACAGGAAGATTATTAGGGATCTTCCTGGATCGTTATCAGATAACCTATTCTATTGTCCCAAGCCTGTACTATGTTTTCGAGAGTGTGAATCTAAGCGTTGTCTTACATGTCCATTAGCTGATAAGTCACAGATTTCAAATAATAACAATCTTAATTTGGTAAAATTTTGCAAAGCATACAATGTAATCTATTCATTGAAATGCAATTCGTGTAACATGGAATATATTGGACAGTCTTGTCAAAAATTACATAAGCGGCTAAATTTACATCGTTCTCATATTGATAAATATAAAAATTCTAAATTTCAAACAACTAATAATATTGAATATACTCATTTCAAAAATCATGATTTTAAAAATATTACTATTAAAATACTTAAAATACAAAAAAATTTTACTGAACGACTTTTTCTAGAATCTAAATATATAAGACATTTTAATACTACATATCCTTATGGATTAAATCAATTAGTATACAAAAAATCACATCCTGTATTTTCAGATTTAACTAAATATGAAAATTATAAAAATCTTTATTCCGGATTAAATTTTTCAAACTTAAAAAAAACTTCTAGATCTGGTAGAGGTAAACATAATAACAAAAAATTCACTGATGATATTGTGATTCAACAGGAGCTTGATAATCTTGAGGCACAATTTTGTAATGATTATTGTTGGCTTGCTATAAGAAAACATGTTTTTAGTATAAAAAAGAAATATATAAACCAATATTTCAAGGTATTTAAAAAGAATCAATATTCTCCACATTTTTGTGATATCTTTTATGATATTCTACATTATAGAGCAAACCTATTAAATACAAGTCTTTCTAATAAACCTAAATATAAAACTAATAATACACAATTAATTATAAATTTTTCCAATCATGTATTTAATAATATAAATTTACACAATATAATAAACAACATTAATAATAATTTTCCAATAAAAAATTTTACCATTCACAAGACATATAAATATAATCGCACACTTGGACGTAAAATTTTTAATTACAATTCTTTTGCAAAAAATTTGGTCTCTTCAAAGAATTACCCATGTTATTGTAATGACCCAAAATATCATAAGTATATAAATACAACACATGGTCATATCATTACTGGTGATCTTAATATTGTAGAACAACCTATTTTACAAAACTTAATGCATAATGGCACAAAATTTCGTCTTCCATATAAGTGTAATATCAAATCCATAATATTGCAGTTTATTCAAGATATTGATTTGTTTATATATAAAATTGCTGTTGATTACAATAAACCAATCGAATATTTCAGTGAATGGAGATTTTCTGTAATTGATAAATTAAAAAATGAAATTATAAAAAATTATCATCATATTACACATGCAGCTTTTAAAAACATAAATAAACATATATCAGAATTACAAAACAAATTTATAATTACTTATGTAGATAAATCTCCAAATAATTATGCTATCATTTGTAAAGAATACTATAAAGTGTTAATTCACAATGCAATCAACACAAGTAATATTTTTAATAAAACTAAATTAAATATTGAAATAAATAACAGAAAATTATTAAATTATCACAAATTACTAAAAATCAAATGTAATAATTTTAATTATCCTTATCTTGTTATAATTCCAAAATTTCATAAAAATCCTATTAAATTTCGCACTGTTACCATCGGTTGTAACACATATAATAAAAATGCAAGCAATTTACTACTTAATATTTTAAAGCAGATATATGATATAACGCTAAAACATAATAACCAACATTGCCTAAAAAATAGTTTTCAACTCATTAATAAAATACATAATATCAATCCGGTAAAATTCATAAAAACATTGGATTTTAATGATTTATTTAATAACATTGATATAAAAGACTTACATAAAACAATGTGTATATTATTTAAAGAATTTAAATCTCAATTAAAATTAAAAGAACATATTTCAGTAAATTTTTTTAAAACTTTACTAAATTTTACATTGCATAATAATTACATTATATATGACAATATTATCTATAAACAATGCCAGGGAATTCCGCAGGGCGGAACCGCATCTAGTATTCTCTCTGACCTTTACTTATATTATTATGAAAGAAATATAAGTCCGAACAATGATTATGTATTTTATCGCTATATTGATGACATTATCATATTTTATTTCAATGAAAAAAATTGCACATCACCACTCAATTTTTATCCTACTCAGCTTAAATTAAGCGAAAATGATTTAATTAATAATAATATAAACTTTCTTGACTTAAAAATTAATATTACTAATAATTATAAATTAATTTTTGATATTTATGATAAGAGATTTGATTTCCCATTTAAAGTAAATATTTTTACCAATTATGCTTCATGTTTACATAAATCTGTTTATAAAAATATAATTATCAATTATCTACATCGTATAAAATACTTATGCTCAGATATAAATAAAAACAAAAATATTAGATATATTCGAGATCAAGCAAAAATATATGGATATCCTATTTTTATGATAAATTCAATCATCAACTCTTTTAAATAACATTTATTATATAATTTAAATATAAACATGGTATGTAATAAATTACTGTTTTAGTGTGCGATAACATATAACAAAAGATATAGAAAATAATAATTATAACATACATTATTACAATTATAACATATAAGGAAATTTAATATTTAATATTTGTTTGAACATTATATACACTTTATGTAGAAAATTACAAATATAACATACATAATTACAATTATAACATATTAGGAAATTTAATATTTGATTGAACATTATTTATACTTTGTATAGTTGTGATTGTGCGTTGCCGATCACCTCTGTTTAAGGTAATATTGATGTGCAGTTTTCATACATTTATAAATTAACTTATACAATAACAAATTAAATTATACAATGATAACATTGGTGATTATAACTCATATATATATATCTATTTGCAATATATATAAAAATAAATATATATAGTTTTTATTTTTGTCTATGAATAATTAAAATTAACAAGTATTTTAATTACTGCATTGCATTAATTTGATTGAAAAACAGTAGTAATACTATTAATTATCAACATTATAAATTTTGAGATATTTTGAATTGTTTATGAATTATTTAATTAGATATTTAAATTAATCTATAAATATAAAATATATTTACAATGTAGTATAAATTAAACATTAATTATTTAAAAACAAGTCTAATATATATTTAAGTAGTAGTAAAAATAAAACATTAATTATTTAATAAATGTCTATAATATCAGTGGATTAACACAGCTGGAAGCAAAAATAATTTGAATTAAAATAATATCTCATTTACATAATATATTCTTGTTAAGAATATCTGAAATGCTGTGCAAGTTGAATTAATTCTGTGTAGATTTATTCATATAGTAGTATTATATTTTATTTGAATTTTAAGTAAAACTACAAGTTAGTATTGTTTTTTAAAGTTTATTTATATAAATAAATCTAATGAAGTGAGTATGTAACTAATAAAGTGGATATTTAACTAAATATTAATTATGAACTATTATAATACCAATAGATGGCGACACTTTACCTTTCAGGTAGTTGTAGATAATATTGTTAATATTATATTTAATTTAACTATAGAGGGAGCTATTGATTGTATATTAATTTTACTTTCAGGAATTAAAATTGGATGGAGTAATATATATTCACGGATATAAATTTGTTATAAGTGTATTAAAACCAGAATTATTTTGAGTGTTTTTGAATCATTTTGTGATTGGGTGTCATTTATGGGGTTGTGTTTTAAAAAAAGTGTGCTCTCAACTTGTCTTACAAATCATTTCTCTCAACTCGACTTAGTTAACATGTATGATGCAATGCCATGTGGATGTGAATATTATGTAGACGTTGTGACATTTTAAGGATTCTGTATAATTATTGTGAGTAAAATATTTTATCTACACTTTACGCGTTCATATTTCCAATTTTATTATTTCATAACTGTTATCTCGTGGTAATTTAGTGAGGTGTTAATTACAGTTTTTTGGATAATCGATGTGAGTGAAATATATTGTATTTTCTTAATGGTTTTTTATTTCCTATTTAAATATTTCCAAATTTTAATATTTCCAATTGTTGTCTGGTAATAATTCAGTGTACCTGGATGATTCTACTGATCTTAGCATTATGCCAGTAGAATTATGAAACACTGAATTATTATTTAAAACACATGTGGGTGCATCCAGGCTGATGAGTACATGTGCATGTGTTTTTCCATGTCCAATTCATATTTAATTCTCATGTGGTCCAATTTTCCATTGTGTATGGTTCATATTTTATTTGTTAATCCATTTGTGTTTACTTAATTGCAACTCCAATTTATAATTTTTTTTTTTTTTTCCCCTTTCTCTCTATTTCTTTTTTCAAAATTCTTTTGGTATGAGTAAAATTTGGCCAATTACCATTGAAGCATCAGCTATGGTAATATTATGTTTGCACATGTTAATTATTAGCTATGTGGTATTCTGTATACACAGTATCATTGATTATCTCTTTGGAGATTTAAGTAGAATAGAACTTGATATGTTTTTTGAAATTCATAGATATTATAATTATATATATATATATATATATATATTCAAAGATATTATATATATATATATATATATATATATGAAAGGGACTACTTTCTTTAAAATATTTTATATTTTGAGAATAAAAGTACAATATTGAGCTAGGAGTATAAATATTACATTAAGGATAAATATACATTACAAGATGCACATTAAATGCTTATAAAATAGTGTTTATTATTATTATTATTTTACATTTTTGCTTTTATACTTATCACTTTCCAAGTGTTGTGAATTTTTTTCTTATTTACAAAGTTAATAAAATACCACTTTTCATACACTCACTTTTAAATTCATATCTTAAACAGTTGTTCGCATAAATGTCATCCTTTTTAATTGACAATGATATTAGACGAAGGAGCAGAGGGAAGAGAACGATTGTCATACAAATAACGCTCGCCAGAAAAGTGACGCTGATCGTTAAAATTTTTCTGCTAATCTGTGACGCTTTACTCATTGAATTATATGCTTCATTTATTTCCCTCTCGATTTCGTGCCTCTGTCCCTTCTCGTTAAGTAAGACAAATAATCGACCATTTAATTAACTTTCATAATAGGATGAAATTGTGTCGTGGTTTCATCACTGGCGAAAACGAGGAGAAAGCTGGAGATATTAAAATAACCATAATGGGGTATTTTAATTTCCGGAAAAAAAAAAATCCTGAAATGAGATCGTATAATTGAAATATTGTAATGTAATCTTCAATAAAATTAAAGCTTAAAATTAAAATACCTGTAAATTAAAATTCAATTAACTATCAGAAGAGTTTTTTTCACATTTAATCTACTTACAGTTATATTACACGAAAGGAATTACTTTCTTTAAAATTATTTTTTTTTTTTTTTTTTTTTTTTTTTTAAATCGTCCAATATTGAGAGCAGCTTTGTATCAAGAAATCGTATCGGTCAAAAAAAATTGGTGCAGCTGAAAAACGAATTAAAGAATTGGCTCTTGCTTCTCATTTTTCAAAGGAATCTGGTAATAGTTCCTTTAATTAATAAAAAGCGGAAGTAGGTATCTTATAATGTCGAAGAAAAATTGTGAAAATAGCAATGAAATATTTTTAATTTGTATGCTTTTTGTGAGTAGCATGATTGTGAATCGGAATTGAAAAAAAACCTATCAGTGTCTGCAAAATCCACAGTGAGCGCACGTTAAATCAGCAGCATTATTCAAAGAAAGGAAATGCGTAGATATGTTCCACTCTCAAAGCATTTACATCTGTTTTTCTTAATTCGTACATTTCAATTTAAAAATCTATAGCCAATAAGGCTCTTCTCAAATCCAAACCGGCTAACTTCTGACACATTTTTTAATTAATTTTTGTTCGTAAATGTATGAAATTAAAAGATGCTCTTATTAAGAAACTTTGTAATCGAACTGTTTTTTTTAACATTTTAGGTTAAATGCAAAAGATTTTTCAGAAACTGCTCCCAAAGTTCCGCTCGCGACAGCACGATAAAGGAAAACAAACATGTTGTAAGACAATAATGGCTTACAATTCAATATATGAGGGGGTTAGAATGACAGTGGAGTAAGTCAATAGTTAGTAATTTGATAAATGAAGGGTTTTGTGAAACTTGTCGTATTGCCCACTTGCGACACGATCAGTGAAAATATGGTTATATATTTCAAATTTTTGACTTACTCCACTATCATTCTAACCCCCTCATATGATTCATTTTCCGAAAAATGAAAAACTGTTCGATTACAAATCACTTCAATAAATCGTGCGTACGTAGTGTCATTTTTTTGCGATTAAAAATGAGTCAATGTCAGAATGTTTCGCGTTGTTGAGCGGGGAGAAAATATTGTTTTGTGAACCGCTCTAATATAAATCAATTTAGAGCAAAATGGGAGAAAAATGTGATTTGTGTTTTTTTTCCCGTAAATTTTTAAACACTTAACATAAATGTGGCTCCATCTGTTGAGAAATTGAACGTCTGTTGCAACTAAGCTCTCTCTCTAAGGCATTTTTTTTAACAACACTCATTAATGTTTAACAAGAAAGTCAGTGTAGCAGCAGCCCTAATTACGTTGATTGATCACTCAGTAATAATTAAAAACTTCTGCCGGTGAAAGATTTACATTATTCAAGGTATGTGTCTAATAATAATGAAACATACACACGGGTAACTCCTCCTCATTAAAGCCATAAATCAAAGTGAGTTCCTATTAACTGTACAAACAATAGCCATCCAGGTTTCCGCCATTTTTGTTCTCATTAAGGTCAAATCACCCCGGAATTTTCACTATAGTTTTGAAAGTAAAGCGTGGGTACTCTTGCGAACAAAAGTAAAGTAACTTGCCGCAGCTTTTGGGAGTATCGCAGTCTAGAACAAAGAACTGTTTCGTTTTGGAAACAGCCCTTTATACATTTTGTTTGAATAGAATGAATTTACAGATGGCATATCCGCCGACTCATTTCAACAAGGACGGCACTAATGTTCTCTAACAGATTTTTTTTGTAAAGCATTTGCATTTGTAAAACTATTATGAAATTAGCGAACATAACACCCCCTCCTACGTGTGATTGTTCAATTTAAGTACAGGACATCCCACAAGTCCGTTCATATTTCGAAAATTCATAAAGAAAATTAACAAATGGTCGCGTATCGAAGTGCAGTTTGCACTAAAAGACGTGTCAGATATTTTGTGACGAAAGGAAAAAATAAGAAAATCTGAAGTGATTCCATTCTCCTTTCTAAATACTGGCGTATGTGTCCAGAAAATTTAAGGAGTTACACCAAAACCTGCAGAGTCTGAAAAAAAAAAAAAAAAAATTTGGGCATATTCAAGTTAGGATTCATGTATGATAGAACAAGGTAAACTAAAAACGTAAAGTAATTAAAAAGCAAATTAAAGCGTAACTTACTTAATTTTTATCAGATTGACTTGGAAAATGTAACTGAATATTCTTTACCAATTGTGCTTTTAGAAAACGCAATAAAAATGCATTTTTTGAACGTTTGCAGGTAGTTATAACGCCTTAAAAAAGGAAATTTTATAAATTTCTGTCGCACAATACAGTCGACTGGATTCAATCGCTGGACCTCTCGTTTTGAAATGTGAGACCATTGCATTTGCGCTACTAATGCTTGATGACATCATCTTCGCAGTGTTTATCCATTATACTCTGTCAGATTTTCTGGTGATTTATCCCATAGAATCGGTCTTAAAATGGCTAAAAAATACAGAGTGGCCCAAAATTATTGAGCGCATTTCATAATGTGAAATAAACAAGAACGAAAAATCATGCGTCGAGCATAGATTATGTAACACTTTCCAACGCTTCCAAAATAATTTTACGAATCATTACCGTTTAATAAACTGAAAGATAACATCTAAGTGAACAATTTGGAAAACGCATAACATATTTAAAAACGTAATTTCAGGAATTTCCAACCTATACAATATTCGGAAAAATATCCGAATACTTTTATTCAGCCCTGTATAGGATCTATAGATTTGTATATATACTACATAGGATGCTAAATTTTAGTTTAGTTAGGAAACGCGTAGCACAATTTAAAATTCTCCTTCTGGAGTTTCTGTCAATAAACGGAAATGTGTTCGCGAACTTTTGTGCTGCCCTGTATAGGATCTACAGAATTTATACACACCAAGTAATAGACAAAAATTGAGTTGAATTTAAAATCGCGTTCAGCCACTTAAAACGCACTTCCAGGAATTATTGTTAACAGACAGTAGAGAATTCTTTAGTGTGTCCCTGTAAATGAACGATGACTGCTATACACACATTATTCTGTAGTAAGCCTCTGGTAATGCACCTTAGTGATATATATCAATTTCAATGCATTTAAAATAGTGAAACACTATTTAGTTAAACCGCAAACGATTTTTCCCCATAGACGTAATGTAACGGAATTCTTTTGACTGTCCCTGTAAAGCAACTATAAGTGCTATGCAGACCCTATTCCATATTAAGCTTCTTGTAATGCACCTTAGTGATATATATCCATTACAATGTGTTTGAAATTGTGTAACCTCATTAAAATAAACAGCAAATGATTTTTCATAGACCGTCATGTAACGGAATACTTTTGAGTGTCCCTGTAAGAGAAACTATAAGTGCTACACACTTCAGTAGAAATAGGGAACATGCTATAGATAACGACAATAACATATAAAAATTGCAGGGCAATCCGAGCCTATTTACGGAAGTTAGATCACGGCCATACGGCCGACAAACCGAAGTCATAAACACTTTTCAACTAGGTTGGAAAGTGTTAAAAAGAACAAAATGAGGTACGTATACATGTTTATTGTTTTCTGGGAAAGACAATTTAAAACAGTTTTACACAACAGCGTTTTAAACATTATAACCATAAACAAAAATGTACAATAACTTCTTTCGAGTTACCCACTATTCCGAAAAGAATTTTTTATCTTTTGAAACCTGAGAGACCAATATTTTTTCGAGATTTAATGAAACATTTATAAAATCAAAGTTTATTTTGCTGCCACCGATTTCCAGAAATATTTTTGAATAGTTTTTATAGTGGTACAATCATAACTTTGCCATAGTGCTATAATAATAATCGCCGTCTACCGACTTATGTGGAACTTATTTACTGTTTAAAACGTTGTTGTCGAAAACTGTTTTAAATTGTCTTTACAAGAAAACAATAAACATGTACGTACCTCATTTTTTTTTTCAAACATGAAATGCGCTTATTAATTTAGGACCACCATGTATTTAAAAAAATCCTTGACGGCTCGGCCTACAGGCACAGGCAGATTTCGAAGACCCAGACCGTGGGGCGCTTGTTTATTGGGAATTGCAGAAGAAATGACCTTTTTGCCATGATGCGGCAATTGGGACCGCCCACTTCGAAATATACCTGTGTCTGTAGGCGGAGCCAGCAGGGATTTTTTTTTTTTTTTTTTTTTTTTTTTGCTATAAGGATTGGTTTTATAAAAAACATTCAGTATAAAATTTGTAGATAATATTAAGAGGATTTATAACAAATTTAAGTGGATTTGATATCTTGTTAATGGACGAAGTTATGATTTTTTTCTTCTTAAACCCCTGTCCCCCCCCCCCCCCTTGAGGCCATTTTTAACGATATCAAAAATCTGTCATACATAAATTTTTGGCCCTTTTCCTAGAAGTAATAATAACTTTAAACAGATTCGGTACGTACCATAATTAAGAAGTTATGGGTATTTTTCTGTTTTTACAAAAGGCCCTCCCCATTCCCCCCAACCTCCCCCCCCCCCTGGTTCGATTTTGCCCATTAACGAACTTGACCTAGATTTTATGTATCAGTTTGGAAGATATTTGTGCAGAATTATGGAAGTAATCGTGCCCATAAAAAAGTGATATAGATAGATAAAAGTTTTGAACTGGGAGGTGATTTTGGGTTCTGGGAGTCATGATCGGCGTAGATCTGCAAAAATTTTTCAGAAATTCCAACTTAGAATAGAATGCATTAGGTATAGTATTTCTTACGAAATCTACCTAAAAGGGATTAAATACCGAATCTGTTGGGCGATTTGTACGAAAATGTATACAGTTCTGGTAACAGTTGTTTATTACACGTTTGCCAAATGGGAGCTCAATCGAAAGTACCGTTTACGAAATTTATTGATAAAGTGTTGCCGCCTTCGATATGAAGCATATATTTCGTGTGCCGCGAAATTTGAATCATGTGTTAAATTGAAATAAAATATGTCGAGAAACACTGCTCTAGAAATACTCGCTATTAAATTTTGTCTTGATATCAGTGACTGTAAACAGATTCCAGATAGCGTATCCCTGTGTGTATGTATGAACTTTTAAAAATCTTTAAAAAAAATTTTTCTCGCTTAATGCCGTCTTAGAGCATAAAGTACTCCCACTGCTAAGTCATAAAACCGCAAGACTCCACTGGCAAATGGATGCACTTCGCAAGTTGGGTAATAAAACTTGAAATGAAATAAGAAGTAGTGTTCTATATCCATTTTTTATTTATTTTAGCGAATGGTGGGGAGTAAAGGAGAAGGCTGTAATATATCCGTGTTTGAAAGTAAAGTATATTAGAGAAGAGTGTGATTTTCAGCCCTGTCTGTTATAAAATTTTGTAGGAGGTGCTGAATCAGCCCGAGACATGAAAAAGTTGATTTAAAACCTGTAACAAAATTTCTAAGGTAATAAAAAAAAATATTTTTTAAGCTTTGTCTATTCGGAATGTATTTTTATAAGGACTAGAGAAAGCATTTATTAAATAGTGGGGGAGTATTAAAATACTCTATAGCTGTTACATTGAACAGCGTAGGTTTCCCTTTTTCGTCTGTTCTATTTGCGGTTAAATATGCTTATCCTTTTTACTTTCTTCTATCTATAATAGAAGAAACTATTGTAATCGAAATTTTTTCCGGTTTTCGACGGATTTACACGTTTTAGAGGGTCAGAGATCCCGAAAAACATGTTTGTTTATACATGTATGTATGTCTTCATTGTATCATCGAAAAGTGTATGTAGATATGCATAAACCAAATTTAATTTATAAGTTTTTGACTACGGCCAGTAGGTCTCACTTGAATTTGGGGAGATTCCGCCGGAAGGGGTCGCTGTGATAGCGATATTTGTTCCATTTTTATTATTGTATCGTCAAAAAGTGTATGAAGTTATGCATGGACTGTAGCCTGCAGGTTCCATTTGAATATTGGGTTATTCAGTCGGAAAGGGTCGCCGTGATAACGGTTTTTGGACATTTTTCTCGATTTTTCATAGTTGTGTTCTACATCGGCTGCTTGTGCAGCGAAGGGTCCTTTGCATCCATGTCACCCGGCGCTTCGCAAGCAGCTGATGTACAACAGAATAACGTAAAATAATGATTTATTGTCACTGTGATAGCAAATTTCGAAATATTAATGTGTATGAATTATAAAAGACTAAAAAATGACCAATAAAAAATTATACAGTGAAGTGTTAAATATATTCTTACATAACGTATGCCGATTGATTGATATTGCAGATGCCAGCTTATCTTTCAAAATGGAATTTTCAATTAAAGCATCAGTCATATGACATTTTATAAGCTGTATCGTATATCGTGGCCAAATTTATTCTGTGTCAGTCAAAATAATTTCCTGTGAATGAACCTTCTCATCTTACTTTGTAAATAAAAACCAATGTGCGACTGACCCCGTGTTATCTGAATCCACTTCCTTACATCCGCACACCCCCTTATCTGATTTATCAAAGTACAATCTGTATTTTCTATCGGCTCACTCCAGACAGCATGCGAAACGATTTTTTCTTTTTTAATTCGTAATGCGTAGCTTACCTTAGTTTCAGTGGTATGTATATATATTATAAAGGACAAACGTGTCCGTGCGTAACGCTGACGTCATTTTGCGAATGGCAACACTTGACTATGAAATTTCAGTTTTGCGATTTTTGCTACTGCAATTTTTTTTTTATTTCTTAACATCGCACATTTTCAATTTTTATACCGCTAAATAGGGAAACAAATCTACTTTCAAATGCAATTTTTTAAAAACTGTATCGCAATTTACTCATTTATTACAGCATTTAAATTAAATTTCAAGCGTGATTTAAAAAAAAAATCTATATCGCTTGCAGACGATTACAAAATATTAATCCGTTTGCACTTTAAACAATTAAAACTTCAATGAGCAATAAATGAAATAGTATAAATAAAACACAAATTTAATAGACATGTAATCGAAATAAGCGCTTAAAACCGCTGAAATTATCAGAATAATAATAAAACTGTTGTAGATAACAAAATTGTTAGCGATTTCTTCGGCTATTAACTTCTGGAACGATGCCAATACGAAATTACTGATTTAATAGATTACAAAATTTTATTTGAATACATAATTGACATATTTCATATAAAAAGGCTCTTTGGTGTTGCTGGTGGACAATCTAAAAAAATATATATGTGTAAAAAATCTATTATGGTTTTCACATATATTCTCTATCCCATAGGAAGCCCGCGAGTTGGATGCCCTAGTATTTTTAAAAGTTTTTTTTTTTCCTCGTACAAATTATGATTGTATCAATGCGACTTTTTCATTTTTTTTAAGAGCTTACACTAATCATGCGAAGGCACTTGCAAGCTAATGTTTAAATCTACTGGAGCGGGTTTTTTTTTCCCCAAATTTTTCGTTTGCTTTTAAATGTTTTTACTTTCTTTTATCTTTACAAGAAGAAAGTATTGTATTCATGAAAATTTCCGAATTTCGACGGATTTATAAGTCTTAGAATTAATACTGAATTGACTGTTTTTAAAAAATGTCTGTCTGTCTGTATGTGACAAAAATTTTGTGGGCGCTCTATCTCAAGAACTAATGCACGGAATTTAATAAAACTTTAGATTCAGTTAGATCGTGATATAAATTGGTGCTGATTCGTTTTTAGCGTATGTGAAACATGTATGAGATAGAAGAAAGTTTTGGGATTGGCACATCCGACTAGTTTTGCACAGGATAGCTGAGATCTATCTCTAAGCGGGTCCTGTTCTCGATTTTGTTTGCAACTTTTTTTATGAGGTCACTTTCTATTTCAGAATTTGTTACAAAAGTAGAAATGTCCTCAGAAAGAAAAAAAAAAAACCTAAAAAAAAAAAGGACCATTTAGAGATTGACCTCAGTGTACAAAAAAAAAAAAAACTAGTCGTTGGGGGCCACCGTAATATTTACCCATCATGGATATGCATAATGTAAAATATTAAAATAAAAATGTGTAAACTACTTATAAAATGCATTGCAATTCAAATAAAATCGTGGCTTGATGACGTCATAAACTTTAAGGGCTCGATTACTGAATTGCTTGAAAGAAACCTCTTTATAACTCCAAAAATAATAATCCTATTAACTTGGTTTATTGCATCTGATTAAGCGTCAAATTTCCAATTAAAATATATCTTTGAAGTGAAATTTGGATGAAATACAGGGTCATGAAAAATCGAAGAGTGTGGAAAATAGGATTCCAAATATCTCGGCAACTCATGATCCGATCGACTTCATGCTTTGTGCAAAATTTGTTTTTTTATTGTCTTTTATATTCATTTCTTAAAATAAACAATTTCGAAAATGTTTATATACCTTTTATCAGAACGAATATTTCGAGAGTCCGAAAAAAATAGTTCCGGTTAATCGAGGTTATTGAAATGAAATAGGCTTCTTCCCATTATTACATACTATACTAAGTACATACCAAATTACAAGTCTCTATCTCAATTTTTTCGGGAGATAGAGCATTTACAGACACACAGACGGACGGCAAATTTTTTTTTCTAAAAATATGTTTTTCGGAATCTCCAGTGTTTGAAACATGTAAATCCGTCAAAAAAAATTTTTCGATTTTCAAAACGATTACAAGACTTACCCTATACTACGTATGATGGGTAAGTAATAAATAAATAAATATATATATATATATAAATAAATAAAAATTGCGAACGAGAAGTTTGAAAAGAACACTGCCATTAATTTAGTGTAAGCTCTTAACACTTTCTAACGTTGTTGAAAAGAGTTTGACTTTGGGTTCGTCTGTCTGTCTGTCTGTGTGTCTGTCTCTCTGTGCTCTAACTTTTGTGAATACACTAGGATTTACACAATATTGATACAGCAGCCCCTCATTGTATCGCACCTGTTAGGAGACAAGATAAAAGTGCGATATATCCAAATACGCGATATACCGAATGTATTAAAAATTAAGGAAGATGATAATCTAAGAAATTAATATTTGATATTTGTCTCTTAAACATTAGTTCATTTCACACGCATGTTACAATTTTCTTAAGAAAATTAAATGTACAGAACGACACTTGTTGTTACTGATATAAAAGTGCTGAGAAGTGCAATTTAGGTAGTTTTTTTTTTTTTTTTGGGGGGGGGGGGGATGGGGTTCGAAAAAGAGCAATATAGTACCCGATTTAGGAATGTAACGAGGCGCGATATATATCAAAGGATCACTGTTTATGTTATTGAAGTTTACTATAGCATGTTTGCTATTGAAAATGTTAGTGTGTAGTGTTTATAGCTCGTTTACAGCGTCTCAAGAGAATTCTGATATATTATGGTCTATGAGCTATAAATGTTTGAAATGCCTTTTAATGATGTTACGCTGTTTCAAACATTATGATTAGTACATTTTTGCATAATAAAAATCTATTTCTAGTATGCAAAATGTGTCCCAATATTTGTGGGTTTGTGAGTTGATGGATTTTTTGTATATCGTCATCCAATTATAATGTTTGTAAACGGATATAAGATATTCCTGTGGAATTTTAAACAGTAAAATTAATCTGTTTATCATTCTATACAGTATACGGTGAATGGCAAAATATGATACATAGATTATGCTGATTGATTGATAGATATCTCGGTGATTGATAGGTCGGTTTTTCTTCCGAAATGGAATTTTCAATTAAATCATCAATCAAATGACATTTTATAAGCTGTATTGTATTTCATTTTTAAATATTCTCGAACTGTAAAAGTAAACTATTTTCTAGACTATTCCCCTTCTCATGTTGATAAATAACAATGTCATGTATATGTATTTACCTTTCTCTTTTAAAAGTCCAGCATCCAGGTCCGGTGTCACAAAAAACGGGATAGAGATAAAATAAGCGGGACAGCGGCTTCAAAATCGGGATATAAAAATATAGTAGACCCTATGTAAACGGAGCCTGTCTATAACGAAATCCTGTCTTAAACGTAAAAATTTCATTGTCCCTGCAGAAGGATTACCATACAGTTATGCCTGTTAAGACGAAAACCCGTTTTAAATGGAATTTTTCTCCTGTCCCTTGCAATTCTGTCTGAGCAAGTTTTACTATACTAAATAACCACAACAATCTTATACCATAAAACCAATGAAAGCTGATTCGCGAGGAACTAATACTAAATTCTAATTTAGCAGGTGTAATTGTATAGTATTCTTATCGTATGGACAGTGGGATTTTTACTTTTAAAATAGAATTCCGTTATAAACAGTTTTTGTTTTTTACACACGGTTTACTGAACCAAATACGGTAAAACTTAAAAAAACAGAATCGCTAGAAATCGCAAAAAAGTCCATCTTAGACAGGTTTCCATCTAAGTAGATAGATTTGTATGGTATTCCTTTGAAAGGGGGCTATACTTTTTTTTCCGTTACTAATACTTTGTCTGCACAGGCTTTATTGTATTTTACTGTTTTTCGCTCCATGCAGACATGGTACTAAAGCATGGTATTATATATTTTTTTCTAATGTGTGCAATAAGAAAAATCGGGGCTTTTGGCGTCCCGCACAGTGGTTACGCTGGACAGGTCTTGAAGCCCCTGAAAATCGGGACATCCCGCGTAAATCGTGACACCTGTCAACACTACCTGGGACACTCGCTTACTACCTTTAATCAAAAACATGTCTGCTTAAGGCTACCCAACTCCAAAATAACTATTTTCTGACACATTCACAAAGAAAGTTATAACATTAGACGTATGAAATATGCAGGTGCTCTTATTCAGAAACTTTAGAATCGAATAGTGTTCTCCATTTTTCTATAAAGGCAAAGGATTTTTGAGAAAATGGTGAAATAACAGTTATCTAAAAGACCCGAATTCAAATCAACGGTTGTTAATATGTTGTTAATGTACCGTCATTTCTAAAAAAAGGGAAAAACCCACAAGAGTTCGTCTAAATAAACTTTGACGCCCCCCCCTCCCTTTTTTTATTTATTTTCTTTTACTAAATTGCTAAAAACCATTAAAACCATTTTGGTTAAAAAATTTTATAAAGAAGCAACGGATTGTTTCACTAGATTAGATGCAATCGAATTACATTTTACAAATTTATCATATATCACGCAAGATATTCTGAATCAATCAAATGTGACCGTTTTTTTTTTTCTAAGACATATCCGTCTCATCTTGAGGGTAAATATAATCCAATGTATGAGTGACCCATGTTATCTGAAACAATTCCGCTTTATCCGATTAATCAAAAGTACTACAGTGCATGTATCTCTATCGGCCTGTCTTCGGGGCACTGCTCTCTTATAATATAGTATGTGATGACAAGACTTAGCTGGACGAGAAAAAGAAGCTTTTATTTCCAACCGTTAGAGGATTTGTTCGTGTTTTATCTATATTGGCTTTGCCGGATTGATATATGTATGCAACTTTTTTTTATTATTATTATTCTGCAGTGCTTGCCGTCGGCAGTGTATGAATCTCTATCTAGTATCATCAAAGGTGTTTTGTCTCTATGCTAGTGTAATTAAAGGAGGGGGGGGGGGATTTGATAACAGTTTATCGTAGAAATTTGTCGACTCTGGTTTATTTTAGTCATTCAGATATATTGCTGTGATGTTATTCGATCATAGGGCTTCAATTGATCCATTAATAAGTTTTGGAATTTCTATACAAATTGATCCCGTTATCCCCTTACCTTCTAATTTCAGCGACATATTTGCTTATTGCTTTCAATCGCCGGAAAAAGTCGTGTAATTTTAAAAGAACCCCAGTGAAGGGAATTGTAGTGATTGTTAGGGTGTGAATAAAAATTATAGATAATTTCTCATTAACCCTTAACACTGCTGTGACAGAAATTGTCGTACAGCTACTGAGAGCAGTCTCTGAGATCGCTTGATTGAAGGATGAATAAAATGTTTCATACAGGTAGGATTCTCGCTGCCGCTCGCCATTGCGCCAAATTGCGACAAAATGCTTCATTTGGCGAGTGAACCATCCATTAGACTCGCCAAATTGCGAGTGCTCATTTTTTGTTCTTTTGTGTGTGTTAGTAGTACAGGTAACACTTTTATTCGCGTTACTGAACGATTCATGTCGCTTATGTTCAATCGTACCGTACCATTTAAACTAACTAACAACAAAAGTAAACAAAAACTATATTCAACAGTCGAATGTATATAATATATGTCAATAGTGTCGTTTCGATATGTATTAACGGGCTTAATAGACAACAGTATGAACTTCAATAAAAACCCGAAAAATCCAAGAAAAATAGTATTTTTTCAATGTGATATATATGTTGTTTTTTACTTTTTGAATTTTTCAGTATTCATTGAATGTAAATCTTGAAGTTGAGTTAACGGGTTCGAAAGTTGTATTTCATAAAATTTCACTCATAATTTTTAAATCGGGTTTCGATTTCTTTTTAATTGCATATAACATTTAGAATGTACTTATTTATAATATTTTCTGTAGCGGATAGTTGAATTTAGGTGAAATAGCTGATTTAGAAGCAGTTACAAAAAATTATGTTATTTTAGAACATAATGAAAAAAAAGGGTACATTAAGGGTTAAAGATCCATTTTTCAGTGTTTCACGATGACTGTATTTTGCTAATATATATTTTTTTTTCATTTGGCTATTGTTTTTTATTTCTGATTAGCCAAATTACTAACGTTGGTCAAAAGTCAGCAAGAACACTGCATACAGGGATGCCAGTGTTTTGCCTAAAGGTGGAATTCCGATTTTTTGTAAATTTCGCGATTTCCACTTTTTTTTTTAAAATCCGTGATTTCCGCTTTTTTATATAAAATCCACGATTTCCACTTTTTTATATTAAGTCCGCGCTTTCCGCGGATTCTTCTCCATAATTCCGTGATATTCGCTTTTCTTCTACTGCCCACATAGTTAAAAAATGTATGCATTAAACGATATGACTTCCTTGGGTTTCATCTCACTACCCTGTATGATTTGTTACACAGCAGTGCATTTTCCTGGAGATACGTGAGAGTCGCGAGGGACAAAGTTCTACTCTCCATCCTGCCTATTCTTATGGATTCCGCTTTTCTTTTTATTTTATTTTTTTAATCAATCTGCAATTTCCGAGGAATTGTAAAAAGTAAAAATAATAAAAATCGCGTTGACGTGCGCAGGCAAAAAAGCCGAGAATTACGTCAAACGAATCCATGAATAAAATCGCAAAATTTGGTCAATCACTTGAGGAAAAAATCGCGACTTTCTTCAAATGGTCGCTGAAAAACTCGCGAATTTCGTCAAGAGGTCGCGTAAAAAAATCGCGAATTTCATCAATCGATCGCGAGGAAAAAAAAATCTTAAATTTCATCAGTCGGTTGCGAAAAAAAGTCAAACAATTGCAGAAATTAATCGCGAATTTCGTCAAACGATCGCGGAATAAAATCGCAACTTTCGTCAAGAGGTCGCGTATAAAAATCGTAAATTTCGTCATACTATTGCAGAAATTAATCTCGAATTTTGGCAAACGATCGCGGAATAAAATAGCAAATTTCGTCGAATGACCGCGGAATAAAACCCCGAATTTCGTCAATCACTCGAGATATCAATTACGAATTTCATTAGTCGGTCTCGTAAATTTCGTTATCGGTTGAAAAAAAAATAGCGAATTTCATCAAATGTTCGCATTCTGAATATGGGAATTGTCCACGATCCCATAACAATATTATGCGTTAAGAAAAGCCTATTTGTTAAATCGATGTAATTTCTTGTACTATTTAAATAATTTGATTGATTTGATTTACGTAGAAGAAAATTTTCTGATGGCTACAACACGTTCTTTAGACTGCCCTTCTCGTAGATAAGTAAAATAAAATCCTACGTATGAGTGACCATGTTATCTGCAGCAATTCCCGCTTTTATCTGTTTAATCAAAAGTATAGTGCATGTATCTCCTATCGGCCTGACTTCGGGGCACTGCTCTCTTATGTAATGTGATGACATGATTTAGGTGGACGGGAAAAAGACTTTTATTTTTAACCGTTAGGAGAGGATTTGTTCGTGTTTTATCTATATTGGCTTTGCCATATTGATATATGTATACATTTTTTTCCCTTTCTGCAATGCCTACCGTCGGCAGTGTATGAGTTCCTTTCCCCCCTTCTTCAAAGATGCTTTGTTTAGCTGGTAGTGTAATTAGACGGGGTGGGGGTGGGGAGACATTCGATAACGGTTTATCTTAGAAATTTGTCGACTCTGGTTTATTTTCATCATTCAGATAAACTTCTGTGATACTATTTGATCTCAGTGGGTCGTAAGTTTCGAATTTCTGTATAAATTGTTCCGCCGTTTTTCTTTTTTTAAGCGACAGAGTTGCTTATTGTTTTCAATCGCAATTGTTTTTAGTCCTAACCTTTAACTTATGTTATTGGTCTGACAGACCGCTGATTTTTCCATTTTCACAGTTAAACTAATACATTTTTTTTTATATGAGATGTAATCTTTCCAAATGGGCAAAAAAGTCCTGGCCAGGATATTCGAACCCGGGATCCCTTGGCTCAAGCTGCCAATGCTCTACTAACTGAGCAATCCCGGACGAATATGGCTGAATTAATTCACCCAGTTAACCTTAATGATCATAGCATCTCGTCTGATATCTGAACAACCAGCACAACAGAATAAATCACAGGTAATGGGACCTCCAGTAAACGCTGGAAACCTGATTACACTAGATTAATTGAAGGGGTCGGGGCAAGAAAGTGCCAAGCCACATTTTTGGTGAAATAAATCTAACATTGTAATCTGTTGCTTAATATTGTCAATTATAATATCCAACCTATAATTTGTTTCTAATGTCACTTGGTGGCAGCCTATGTGACAGGTTTCGTTTTTGCCCCCCAGATGTTTAGGCCCCCAATGAAGATAGCTAATTTACAAAAAAATGTAATAGTAATATCATTAAAGTAATGCCATATTGTTGTTACTCAGACTATCTCAAATGTTACTAAAACTTTGGCGAAAAAACTTTAGGTTATATATCTTGATTTGAGTATTTGATCCAATTTTCAAATTGAAATGCTTCAGAAGTTCAAAAATGTGGCTTGGCACCATCGGTTCATTTAACTCGAACTCGACCGCAAGAGTCAAATCCCAACTCGAAACAGAGCCGAACCTGAAACAATTAAAGTCAATCCTACCCAACTTGCACCGAACTACGGATCTTGTCCGGTAAAATGGGGTTACCCGATGCAGGACGCTAACCTCAACCACTGTTGCTGAAATCATGAAATTTGGAGGATAAGGGGACTTTTTGTAACGCAGGTGTCTACAAAAAGAAGTAATTTTTAAAAAATATTTTAAAATAAAAGTACACTGCAAAAAAAAAAAAAAAAAAAAAAAAAAAGTGTTGATTTTACAGTATAATACTGGCACTGTAAAATCAACTTTTTTTTTTGCAGTGTAATTAAAAAAGTAATTATCATTAATCTTAGTTTCACTGACACATAAATAAAATTCATTTTCACTCCATCCCCCAAATTACCAGAAAGGAGCATATTTTTGTTTTCGTCTACGAGTCGGACAAACAAAAAAATTCAATCTGTAAATTTTCACCTGCTATCTCAAATGTATAGTCTGTTTTAGGATGTAATTGATTCAATTATTCGTAAAATATATATTTTTAATACATTTTTTGCGGTGTTTCCGTTTTGGCTCTTAATAACTGTCTGAATCTTATCCAAGTTTTCTGATATGAGCAATGCTAATTTAAGCAATCATTAGCAAAAGTTATTAAATGTCGGGCTCAGAAACTATTCGACATATGCGGCAAGTTCTAAAGAGCAATCTTCAAATAAACCTAATTATATTACAGCTGTAATACAAATCGTACTTTTAAAATGACATTTATATCTATAACAACTATCTCCACAAACCGCTTCCAGGTGCTCCATAATCAGTTTCGTAGGTTGAATGACTTTAATTTCATCTTTCATTAGTGTTTAGATTGTAACGTTTTGTAACAGATTTGGAAGAGGTGATTCAGTGCTATGGTGTGTGTGGGTGTATAATAAGTTCTTGGACTATAACTTTGACTTTAACTATAATAGTTCTTTGTACAATTTTTTTTTCGTTTAAAAGTTTTAACTGGGTTAATCGAAGTGTCTTCATCGATTAATCGACCGGTAATTCGGATTTTTAATCGCTTTCTATTTTGTTTTACATGATTTTAATTTTAATTTAATTAGATTTTCACCAAAAAGTAAAGGTATCTAAATTTATTTTTATAGTAAATGCAAAAATATTAAAAAAAAAAAAAAAAAATCTTACGTTACTGAGCATTTGTAAAAAAAGGGATTTTATTTTATTAAATATATTATATAATTTTTGTAAAAATATAGTTAAAAATCTTTTGAATATTACATAAAATAAGCTTTAAAGTTTATGTACCTATATATAATGAAAGATCAGAATTAAACTCACATACATATTTATTTTCAGATAGTGCACAGAACTGGACACAAAAATGTTATACGATACTAATTTAGCCGGTCCCTTAACCAGAAGAAATTATATTTACACATTTTCAGGATCTAATGCAGATCTAAATTTATTTGTATGTTAACCAGCACTACTAAATACTCATTTGCAATAAAGCTTTTAGAAGAATTTTCGGTGAAACATTAGATAATATTTTTTAGTAAACGGAATTGCATTTTTAATTTTTACTTTAGTTGGTTAATTTAGAAATTTTTATTGAATTTTGGAAATTTTTAATCGAATTTATTGAACCGATTAACTTGATAAAAAGATTAATCGCGCAACTCTAAGTATTGATCGATTACTAATTGGACCGATTAATCGGTACAACCATAAATAAAAGCTCTTTTTTTCAGTTAAGCTAATTTCTGCTAAATAATTGCTTAAAACTAGCAAAACATAAATTAAATAAATCTGGTTTTGTTTATGGCATTCACATTTTGGTGAAAAAATTATGTAACCTTAGCAAGGTGATTGTTATTCTGCATCGAATCAGGCTGGTTCTTTTAATTTTTCTTTCTTTTTTGCTACGGGCCTCTCCCGGTGCAAGTTTCTTTTCTTTTTAAAAAAAAATCAGTTTTGTGTTTGTTTTAGGTTCTTGCATACCCGATTTTTCACAAGTAAATCGGCCAGATTATTGTTTCAGATAAAAATAACATATTATAGTTATATGAATGTAGTCAGTGTTTATGTAGTCGGTTTAAACCATAATAAATATAAAATTTATACTGCAGATATTGACGATTTTTTCAAAATTGGATTTAAGTGCGTTTTATTCTTATTTCTAGTGTCGGATCAACTTTAGGCTTAAGCATATTGGGTTCGAATTCGAATACGTTTTGAGTTAAAGTGCTTCGGATTTGATTCGGGTTGCGACATGCGGATCAATGAAAATCGGTTTTGTTTGCTCCAGTCGAGTTGCTTGTCGACAAAAACTATTTAGTCGGGTACGAACCGTGTTGCATGTTAACTTCAATGGAAATTTTCAAGTTCGAATCGTGTATAACCTGACTCGTATATGATTTTATACATGATCTTATAATCCAAGCAGCGACTGCAATAATATTAAATAAATAAAAACCTAGCTCATTCATTAAAAGCTGCAATTTTCAAAAAGTATTTAGATTTATTATTATCATAAGCAGGCACTTCCTGTTTCACTTTAATATATTCTTTAATAAAAAAATATGTGACTTTGAATCTCAGTTATGAAATAATTTTCATTGATCCATGCATAGTTCCAATTTAAATTCTTAATAAAGGATTTATTTACTTTTAAAAATAATATCTCTCATCATTAAAATTTTTCAAAGTAATTCATCTCTCATCCCTCTTGTTTACATTTAAAAGTAATATCTTAGTTAATTCACTAAATTCCACTACCACGATTATTTTTCACAGTAACTTTCTATAAGTAATTTTGCCTTCGAAATAATAATATAAAAGACTATTGTAATAAACTGTTATTTATCTGAAGAATATTTTAAATTAAACATACGTATCATTTATCTTATATTTAAATTAATATATTTATATGATACTTAATGCGTGGATAGTTGAAAAACATTTAGCAATTATGAATCAAAGTGTACTTGAAATAGTTTTTTATTAAAGGAAAACAATCTTTGAGATTTTTACCTAGTAGAAAATATAAAAACTATAATCAGATGTAATATTTCGTTATTCATGTATAAAAATATCAGATATTCTAATTTGAATCTCAAGTAAGATATTTTATTATTTTTATCTGAAGAGTAATTTAAATTAAAGGTAAATATCGTTTATTTTATATTTAAATTAATATATTTATATTATACTTTATGCGTGGATAGTTGAAAAACATTTAGCTACTGTGAATCAAAAGTGTACTTGGAATAGTTTTTCATTGAAGGAAAACAACCTTTGAGATTTTTACTGAGTAGAAAATATTAAAACAATAATCAGATGCAATATTTCGTTATATTCATGTATAAAAATATCAGATATTCTAATTTGAATCTCAAGTAAGAGATTTTATTTGGTTCTTATTGAGCAGATAACAATTTCATTTAATTGCTGGTGGTTATAATTAATTCTGTCCAACATGATCCACCATAAAGTCATGTCAATAAAATTAGAGTACAGTACAGCATTGATTATCCGAACTAATAAATGACCGGGAGGGAGTATTCGGATAAACGAGATTTCGGATAACCGATCATTAAAAAAAAAAAAAAAAAAACATACTAGGGTTATATGAGCATAGTGAAACAAATAAACAGTGATAATAAACTCAAATCTGTTTGTGTTTTGTACTATAATGCTTACAACAAGAAAAAGGGAACAAACTATCAAGGAATAAAGTGATCAAATAAATCTGCTGGAAATCAGAAGTAAAGGTCTACATTTTAAGAAAATAAGTCCAAAATTTTATTTTGCTTCAAAGAGAACACTCTTTTTCTTGTTTCTAAATCTCTTATACGTTTTAATGAAAGTAAAATATATTTTACACTCTATTCTTCTTAAATGTCTAGAAAGGCGATGCTTGTCTCGCAGGTGTTTTGGACAACAACAATGTTCCATCGTTCAGTGCAATTCCTGCATATTTTCACCTTTTCTTATTAATTACTTTCTCAATAGTTCTTAATTAAAGCAAATTAATATTTTTCTAATGCTGTATTTTCCGTAGATGCAACTTGTTTGTTTGTGCTGTCCATGGTAAATTTTATAGAAAATGCTATTTGAATTATCTTTCGGAAATTACGTTGAAAAGTTCTTTATTTCTCGAAAGAAATGGTGGCTGGCTATAAATTGTCCAGCAGTTCCTTCCTCTCCCATCTCCCTGCTGCTGAAAAAAAAAAAAAATATTCTTCATAAGTCATTTCAGAAACTTAACTTTTCAACGGAAGTTTTTGAAGTATCAAAACAACAGAATTATAAAAAATCAATTAGATTGTATTTTCACAGCTAAATAACTATAATATAAGAACTCTTGACATATTAATTATTTGGAATCTAAATGAAAAATGTATTTTTATTATTTTTTTCACCCGTGAATTATTGAAAACAGTTTCTTGATTGTTAGGTTTAAATATGTGTTAATTTAAAAAAAAATAAGTAAAAAAATAAAAATTATTTACGCTTGTTTATGAAAATTCCATTTTCCCCTGTAAAACTTGCTTTACAGGGGTGGTAGGACGCTGTATTTGATGAGAAATACATATATCTGTTGGTAGTGCCTGATTAAAGAATGGGCCAACTGTGCCGTGGCCTCCTCCACCCCCAAATTTCGGGAAACCTTAAATGTAGTACGTAATTTTTGTAAAGCTAATATTTTAAATCTTTTTGGCTATGTACTGATTTATAATTAATATTTTGTACGTGTAGATTAGGATAAGATTATATATATATATGTTTATCTAAATATGCATTTATTTATTCATATTATGTATTTTAAAAAATGGATTTTTTTTTTCTGCAACACTATGGGAAAGGAATACCACACCTGGGCTTGTTTTTGGCCTAATCAGGCCCTGTCTGTTAGTGTATTTGGGTGTTTTTTATAATGTTACTGCGGGTATCCTTGATGTTTTAGAAGAAAATACCTAATTTTATTTCATATAAAATTATCTATGTATCTGAATATAAATAAGTATATACAATATTCAATTTATTTCACAACAAATAAAATTTATATCAGAATGTGACTTTAGATTATTCGGATTAAAAAAAAAAATCTTACTTTTACCTCTCTGAAAATGAAAAATCTTACCATGATTTTGATATACATACTTGCACACACATGCAACCCCTCCATTATTTCCTCTTTTAAACAAAGTATGTTGATCTGCTGTCAAGGATAGGAAATATTTGTAACTTATTTTTCTGTTTTAACACTGCTTGAACACTTTAACTTAAGTAGTGATTCGCATATATGAGTGTAGTTAAAATTTTAGCTTTTGTTATAAAAAATTCTAATTAAGAACAATGATTTAAGTGAATTTTCTAAATAATTAATGTACTGCTATTAATTTATTTTACAATAAAAAAAAATCAATAATGATACTTAAGTAAATTATTACTATTATTTTGCTGTAAATTTCAGGTCAGGTTTAAATTAAATATCGAATCGATGAAAGTACTTTTTGCGGTTTTAGGTCGGGTTCCGGTACAACTCTACCCATGTTGGACTCTAATCCCGGATCCGGCGTAGTGTTTTGAACGGGTCGGGTTGTATCTGACCCGAATCCAGAGTGAAAGAGAATTAATCCATATTTTAATATAATTATGGAATAGTCTATAATTATATCTCAAATATCAACTTTATCTTTTTTGTATAAAATAAACACATACACACTCGTTAATATTCAAGTATATAGTTTTTCATTTGATAAAATATTCAGGATTTTATTTTAAAAAATCGGTTACATCCAAACCCGACTGAAAGAGTCACAACCTAACGCAAAATATTTAAAGTAAACTCGACCCCCAACGAAAAGAAATAACGTCAACCCAACCCGCTGGTCGGGTCGAGTTTGGATGAAATTGAGTTACCCGACCTAAGGACTTAAATAAGGCGCGAGTTGAAAGAATGGACACTTGATGTATGTTTTATTTTTTTAATCTGTGAACATGCTCTTTTTCCCCTTCTGGAACGTTTCGGAAACAGATGTTGTTAGCGTTATTTTCTCGGTAGTCATTAGTTTTGCGCTTTCTAAAGCAATATAAATTATAAATTCAATTTTCGGAACAAAAGATAGGTAAGATATTTGCTTACCTCTATTTTCCAGCAATCATCCTCACTATACCGCTAGGCCATGATCACCAGAATTTGTATTAATCCTTTATGGTTAGCATACACTCACTATATAATCCTTGGTATTCCATGAGACTGATTAAGTAATGTTAAAAATATTATTAATTAATAAAACATATTCATAATGCTGTTAAATTATTTAATTTACATAGCTTACATTTAATAGTTACATAAAATTTAGTTTTAAACATTATTTCAATTTAAGTTTAAGGGAAAACGACATAATGTCCGTTTCCATCGCGAATTAAAAAGTATCTCTTTAAGTTCTATAAAACTGAGATGCAACAGTCTTAGTCCTTATATAGTGACATCATTTTTAAGTTTTTTCATTGGATGGTAATGACGTAAAGTCAATTTACGTCACTAATACGTATTTTAGTCTTTCACTTCCTTGTTCAGAGCACGTGCTGTAAAAACCTCTTCATCTTGCATTAGGCACTTTCATTTCCTGTTTGAAATTCTAGATAATTACTTTTTATCGGGATGAGTTTTTAAATGATGTAAATAAACTGTCATAGAAATTAATTCCGGATATTAATCTTTTGATATATTACCAACAATCTCCTCCTTAATCTCTGGAATTTGATTTCTTAAGTTTAAGTTATTTCTGTGAATTTCAAAGATAGGTTTGGGAGTGGGCTTGGTTAGGATGTCCGCTATCATGTTCTTTGATTCACAGTAATTTACATTAATTGTACCATTGTCCTTTAGGTGTTTAATGGAATGATACCTTATATCAATGTGTTTCGTGCGACGGGTGTATTTTTCTGATTCGATCATTTTTATGCAGGACTGGTTGTCCTCATGCATAGTTATGGGTAATGTCTGTTCTAAGTTAAATTCTTCTAAGAGTCTAATTAACCATAAAATTTCTTGTGATGCATTTGCTGCTGAAATATACTCGGCTTCAGCACTTGACATGGCTATGCATGATTGCTTTTTGCTGATCCATAAAATTGGGTTTTTCCCTAATAAAAATAGGTTTCCGCTGGTGGACTTTCTAGTTTGTACGTCTCCAGCCCAGTCTGAGTCACAGTATACTTCAAGAGTTGGTTGCTTTGTTGTATTTATTTCTAATTTAAAGTTTTTAGTGTGATTTAAATAGGAAATCACTCTTTTAGTTGCTTTCCAATCCTTCTGTGAAGGGTTTTCGTTTTTTCTACTTAGGATGTTAATCGCAGCTGAAATATCTGGTCTTGTGACAGTTGAGATGTATAAAAGTGCGCCAATTGCCTTTCTATAATCGATGTTGTTTGGCAATGGTATTTCTTCGTTATCAAAATTTAAATAGCCTGTTTCCATGGGCGTTTTGTATGGTTTCGCATCTTCTAATTTAAATTTTCTAACTAATTCTTCAATTTTACCTTTTTGATTCAGTTTATATCCTTCGTTTGTTTTTTCAATTTTAATCCCTAGGTAGTAGTTTAATTGACCTAAATCCTTTAGTTCATATTCAATCTTAAGTTTTTGTATAATTTCTTTAATTTCATTTTCTTTTGCTGATATTAATAAATCGTCTACATAGACGATAATATATGCATTACTGTTTTTAGTATTACGTATGAATAAACACGTGTCTGATGTTGATGGTTTGAAATTTAACTTTTCTAATGATTCTGAAATTTTTATGTGCCAGGCTCTAGCTGCCTGTTTTAAGCCGTATATAGCCTTATTTAATTTGCATACTTTGTTTTCATGATTAGGTTTGACATAGCCTTCCGGCTGAGTGATGTATATATCCTCATCTAAATTTCCATACAAAAATGCTGTTTTTACATCGACATGATTTACGTCTAGTTTATGATAGGCGGCGGCTGCTAAAAAAGTTCTAATTGTAGTATGTGAAACCACTGGAGCAAAAGTTTCATAGTAATCAATACCAAAATTTTGCGAATAGCCTTTCGCCACTAAACGCGCTTTATATTTTTGTATTTTTCCTTTATCGTCTAATTTTGTTTTGAAGAGCCATTTCGAACCTATTATTTTTGTATTTGGCGGGGGGTCAACTAATGTCCAAGTTTTATTTTTGTTGTGAGATTCTATCTCCTCCTGTGTCGCTTTGATCCAGTTTTCTTTTTCTACTGGGTTTTCCATGTTTATTATTTCCTGCCAATTTTTCGGTTCATTAATATTTTCATCTTTAACCATATAAATTAGTCTATCTGGGGGAACCCCTTTATTTACTCTATCTGATCTTCTTGGTTCGGTTTGGTTTAGTTCAGATTCATTCTGATTATCATTTTCATTTGAAATTTCGATTTTTATCAGATTTGGGTTTTCCGATTTTTCGTTTTCGGCATTAGTGTTTTCATCTAAATTTAGTTCTAGCCGTTTTTCTTTATTTGAATTTATCGGATAGTTTTCTAAGAACTTCACCGTTCTGGCTATAGTGATATCTTTGCCGCTCGTATAGATACGATATCCTTTGGAATAATTATCGTATCCCACGAAGATCCCTTCTACTGCTTTATTATCTAATTTCTGTCTTTTTTGCTTGTTAATATATGCATAAGCTTTGCAGCCAAAGACTCTTAAATATTTTAGATTTGGTCTTCTGTTTGTCCATAATTCATATGGAGTTTTTTCGTTGGCTTTAGTCGGCAGTCGATTTTGTAGGTGATTTGCGGTGCATATCGCCTCTCCCCAGAAATGTAATGGTAAATTAGAGTCACTTAACAATGTTCTTGTCATTTCAATTAATGATCTATTCTTTCGTTCAGCAATACCATTCTGGCTGGGAGAATATGGTACTGTTAGCTGTCGCTTAATTCCATTTTCTTTTAGAAAATTATCAATATTAGAATTTTTAAATTCTTTGCCATTATCAGTTCTGAGTTCTGTAGGCTTTTTGCCAAACTTATTGTTGACCAGTGCAACATATTCCTTTAATTTTTCAAATACCTCACCTTTATTTTGTAGTAGATAAATTATAGTAAATCTAGAGTAATCGTCTATGAAGGTTAAAAAGTAATTTTTTCCCCCTATTGTTGGAGTTTGAATAGGACCACACACGTCTGAATGTACTAATTGAAGAATTTTATTTGCTCTCAATTCCGTTTTCTTTGGGTAAGGTGCGTCAGTTAATTTTGCTTTAATGCAAGGCTCACATTCGGTGCTATGGGAACAATTATTTATGTTTATTCCGCATGCTAATTCCTTCGTCATTAATTCTTTAATCGACGCGACATTTTTATGTCCTAATCTTCTATGCCACAGTTCTATGCAATTTTTATTTTTGCAATTAGTTATCATGTTTACAAAATTTTCATCTGTGTTTATGTTTGTTTGCTGAATTTCATACAGATTATTTTTTCTTATCCCTTCTAAGCGTATTGATCCTTCATATTCTAGAAAACATTGATTATTTTCAAATGTAATTTTGCATCCGTTTTTCGTAGCTTTAGCTACCGAAAATAAATTTGTTTCAATTTCCGGTACTAGTAGAACATCTTTTAATGTTATTTCATGTGTTCTACCGTCGGATGTTATTGTGGTAATATTTACATTACCTGAACCATAGGATTTTAATTTATTGCCGTTGGCAATTACGACGTTGGTATGTTCTTTATTTGTAAATTCATAAAATAAATTTTCATTATTTGAAATATGGGAGGATGAGCCAGAATCGATAATCCATGCGTTATTTTTCGATTTGTTCGTTAAAAATGCGCAATTTTTCTTTTCTTCGGTTCCGAAATAAGCTGTGCTTTTTTCTTTCGGTTTATTTGAGTCCGCGCTTCTTAAATTATTTTCGTCTTTTTGAAAGACTAGCGAAGAAGAGAAATGTTTTTTGTTGTTTTGTTTAAAATTATTTGTTTTATGTTTGTTATGCCAGCAATTAACTGTGTTGTGATTTTTTAGTCTACAAATCGTGCAGTATTTTTCTTCTTTTTTAAAACCTGTGGTTTTAAATTTTCTTTCAGCTCTAAAGGCTTTGTTCGAACTATCACTGTTATTAGAATGCTCGTTTCTTTTATTAAATTCGTCTGTTAATTTACTCTTTATAAATTCTGGAGTTAATTCATCTTCCTGTCTGGCTTCTAATGCGGTTATGAGGGTGTCGTATGAAGGAGGTAAAGAGCAGAGCAATAATGCTGAAATATGATTTGCTTTAATTTCTTCGCCTATGGCTGATAACTTATCAATAATTTCTAATATCTTTGTTATATGAGTTATCATGTTGCCTCCTTCTGATAATTTCGTTCCGTAAAGTCTCCTGAGGAGAAAGAGTTTGCTAGAGAGATTTGATCTCTCATGGATGTTTTTAAGCGTGTTCCATGTGTCCCGTGCATTCTGTAAATGCTTAATATGGATGATTTGATTATCCTCAATACTTAAATTAATCAAGGCTCTTGCCTTTCTATCTTTCTTCGACCATTCTGGGGTTATTGGATTTGGTGGGTCGTCTGTGACAACTTCAAAGAGCTCTTCTCTTATCAAGAGCATCTCCACCTTGAATTTCCAGTTTGCATAGTTACTGGAATTTAATTTTTCAATTATACTTCCTTCTTTGAAGGTTGCCATTTTTCTAATTTAGAATATATCTAAAATTAATTAATTTCTTTTAAGTATTCGAGGATTCTAGGACACTATTTTTATTTTTATTTTTTATATACTTTAGAATTTTTCACGTCTCAGAATCTTTGTTAGCGTTATTTTCTCGGTAGTCATTAGTTTTGCGCTTTCTAAAGCAATATAAATTATAAATTCAATTTTCGGAACAAAAGATAGGTAAGATATTTGCTTACCTCTATTTTCCAGCAATCATCCTCACTATACCGCTAGGCCATGATCACCAGAATTTGTATTAATCCTTTATGGTTAGCATACACTCACTATATAATCCTTGGTATTCCATGAGACTGATTAAGTAATGTTAAAAATATTATTAATTAATAAAACATATTCATAATGCTGTTAAATTATTTAATTTACATAGCTTACATTTAATAGTTACATAAAATTTAGTTTTAAACATTATTTCAATTTAAGTTTAAGGGAAAACGACATAATGTCCGTTTCCATCGCGAATTAAAAAGTATCTCTTTAAGTTCTATAAAACTGAGATGCAACAGTCTTAGTCCTTATATAGTGACATCATTTTTAAGTTTTTTCATTGGATGGTAATGACGTAAAGTCAATTTACGTCACTAATACGTATTTTAGTCTTTCACTTCCTTGTTCAGAGCACGTGCTGTAAAAACCTCTTCATCTTGCATTAGGCACTTTCATTTCCTGTTTGAAATTCTAGATAATTACTTTTTATCGGGATGAGTTTTTAAATGATGTAAATAAACTGTCATAGAAATTAATTCCGGATATTAATCTTTTGATATATTACCAACAGATGTATATAATTTTTTTTCCCGTGAGATTTTAACTTTCTTAATTTCTAAAAATGCAGATGGATTCAAATATGCAAGTTTCTTTAATTATGCTTCCAAATAACTTTACTTATAGCTAGACATTTTATAAATTTCTTTCTTTCTTTCTTTCTTTCTTTCTTTCTTTTTTTTTTTTTTTTCTCTGTTCTCCTATTCTTCCACACCTCTCTTTCTCCTCATCTAGCAATAATTAATTTTCTCTTGACCTCTCTGATGGCGAAAATATTCCTTTTTGTCCAACTGTGTTATGTTTCGGAGAAATGGAGTGTCATTTTTGGTGGAGCTATTTATTATGAATGAGGAATGTAAAAGGTATGAATGTGAAAAATTACTCTTGCTAGAAAAATAATCTTCATTCCAATGATTTTTTTAAAATACTTTCTGACAGTTCCGAAACTGTGATTTATTTTTCAACTGGGGAAACCATGAATTTTGACATCCGCGCCCTCCTCCTCCTCTCCCCCCCCCCCCCCCAAAAAAAAAAAAAGTCCATTATCTTAATGTTTATTTTAAATATGAAATAATAGTTAGCAAATATCTTTAAAAAAATTATTTATTAATGTTATCAATTATTATTATAATTATACATATTTAATATTATTGAATTTATTGTTTTTTTTTTTGAGTGGTCAATAATACTAAAATCATATTTATATAAAACTATAAAAAAATCACTTTTCATAGTCTTTTAATATGCATATGAATTTAATGTACTCGTATAGTACGGCATGTTATTGAGTTCCTCTGCATCTGCAGCATGTCCTCTATCAAAAGTTATTAGAGTTTTAAGTTTCTTAGCTTCTAAATATGCATATATGAATTCTAATATGATTATCTTTGCAAATGAACTTTATTGTTGGTGAATCTTTTTATTCATTTCTTAGAGATTCTTTTATAAATTTTCTCCATAACTCTTTTCTCTCCTTCATCACTGATTTTCTTTCTTCTGAACTTTCTGACAGCGTCCAAAATATCGGCGCTAAGAGTCTCCAACCCCTTCAAGATGTCACATGACTTCTAGACGTCATCTATAATTTGATTTCATTCTTGGATTCTGTTACACGGTTGAATGTTCGACGAAAAAAAGGAACTGGAAGGCAGGCCGATAGGAAATGATGTATCGATATTTGAATGACATAAATCGGATTCTTTTGCTAAAGATTTCTTTTTGCTCTTTCTCCATTGTCTGATTTTAGTTGTTTATTTATTCTGAAATACTTGCTCTCCCCCCTCTCTATTGTTTATAAAGAGTTTCATTTTTTTAAATGCCATTAGAAAATAGATGCTGTATAGAGAAACTATAAATATTTTTTGGGGGTTTAAGTTTTTAAAATTTTTATCGTGGTTGATACAGAAGAGAACAATTTTTAAAAAAATGGAAAATTAAATGTGTTTATTTTCTTTATTGTTTGATGGAATATTGTTTATGTTTAGCGAAAGTACATTCCATTTGTTAAATTGTGTTATGTCCTTGGAGATATGGATCGACATTTTTAGTAAAGCTATTATAAATAAACGCGGATTATAAAAAGAATGAAAGAGAAAAATTTCTCTTGCTTAAAACAAGAAAAAATCATCTTTCCAGTGAAGAATTGTTTCACACTTTCTAGTATGTTTGACTTTGGTTCTCCTCTCTATCTGTTGTCCGGCTGTCTGGCCAGGCTTTAACTTTCGTAAATATATTTAAGTTGCCACGAAATTTATCTGAATCTACAGCATGTTCCCTATTGAAAATTGTATTTGTAGCTCATGTAGTTTAGTAAAGCTTTTAATTTTCATAGTCTCTGAATATGCATATAAATTTAATGTATTCGTATAATTGTACGGCATGTTATTGAGTTCTTCTTCTACATCTTTCTACAGCATCTCCTCTATTAAAAAATCCCTTACGGCTCGGCCTACAGGCACAGGTAGATTTCGAAGATGCAGACCGTGGGGCGACTGTTTATTGGGAATTGCAGAAGAAATTACCTTTTTGCCATGATGCGGTAGGTGGGACCGCCCACTTCGAAATCTACCTGTGTCTATTTTCGGAGCCGGCAGAATTTTTTTGTTTTTATTTATTTATTTATTTATTTTGTTGCTGTAAGGGTTGATCCTATAGAAAATTTGCAAAGTTAAAAGTTGTAGATAATATTAAGAGGATTTGGTAGCTTGTGAATTGACAAAGTTATGAATTTTTTTCTTCTGAAACCCCTATTCCCCCCCCCCCCCCCCTTGAGGCCATTTTTAATGATATCAAAAATCTGTCATACTTAAATTTTCGACCCTTTTCCTAGAAGTAATAATAACTTTAAACGGATTCGATACTATCATAATTAAGAAGGATTTTTTTTCTGTTTTCACAAAAGCCCGCCTAACCCCCCCCCCCCCCCCCTTGTTCGATTTTGCCCATTAACGAACTTGACCTTGATTTTATGTATCAGTTTATAAGAGATTTGTGCAGAATTTTTTCAGGTATCGTGTCCATAAAAAAGTGATATAAGATAGATAGATAGATAGATAGATAGATATAAAGTTTTGAACTGGGGGTGGTTTTGGGTTCTGGGAGTCATGATCGGCGTAGATCTGTAAAAATTTTCCAGAAATTCTAACATAGGGGAGAATGTAATAGGTAGTATTTCTTACGAAATCTACCTAAAATTGTATTTGTAGTTCTTTTAGTTTATTAAGGCTTTAAGTTTCTTAGCTTCTTAATGTGCAATCTGAATTCAAATATGATTATGTTTGCAAACAACTACAATGAACTTTTATTTATTGTTGTGTGCCTTTTTATTCATTTCTTGGAAATTCTTTTACAAATCTTCTCCATAACCCCTTTTCCTTCTTCCTCACTGATTTTCTTTCTTCTGACCTCTCTGACAATGTCCAAAATATCGGCGGTAAGAGTCTCCAACCCCTGTCACATGACTTCCAAACGTCATCTATAATTCGATTTCATTTTCATTCTTAGATTCAGTTACACGGTTGAATGTTCGACGAAAAAAGAAGCTGGAAGGCAGGACGATAGGAAGTGATGTATCGATATTTGAATGACATAAATCGGATTCTCTAGCTAAAGATTTTTTTTTACTCTCTCCCCATTTTCTGATTTTAGTTGTTTATTTATTCTGCTATCCTCCCTCTATCGTTTTTAGAGAGTTTCAATTTATTTTTTTTATGCTATTAGAAAATGGTTGCTGTATAGAGAAACAGTAAATATTTTATTGAGTTAAGTTTTGCAAATTGTTATGGTAGTTGATTCAGAAGAGAAAATTTTTTAAAAGCTGAAAATGAAATTTTATTTTCTTAAATTATGTTAGCTGGAATAATGTGTATATCTAGCGAAAGTACATTTTCCCTTTTGTTAAATTGCTTTATGTTTCGGAGATATGGAACGACATTTTTGATAAATGGAGAAAAATTATTCTTGCCTTGAAAAAAGAGGAAAAAAAAAGAAAAATCATCTTTCCAGTGAAAAATTTTTCTTAACACTTTCCAGTATTCGTTGAAGTACACTGACCTCTCACTTATACGCGATGTTCAGTAATTACTTTTTCGTACCACTATTTTAAAACAGTAAAATTCGATTTATAAATTCTGCGATTAAATAAGGAGAAAATTACTTAAAAAAGAAACTGGTGCTGAAAAATAATTACCGTGTATCGCGTGTAAGTGAGAGGTCACTGAATGTTTGGCTTTGATTCTCCTCTTTATCGGTTGTCCGTCTGTCTGACCAGGTTTTAACTTTCCAAGATTGCATGTAAAATCCGTCGTGGGTGTAAAGTCCTCCAAGTTACCTGTGAATTACACCTCTGGGGGTGCCTAGTCTGGTGAAGGTCTCGTCACCAGATCAAGGTTCTAAATTACGAGACCAACTCGAGTAGCGATGGCATGACGTATGGATGAGCGATGCAGCGAGGAAATAGTAAATATCCCAGCATCTCACATCCGTCCGGCATGACTTCGCTACACTGCGCAGTGCTGAACCGCCTCATCAAAAATCAACTATCAACCGGCCTACTAAGAAAAAGCAATTAAAGCAACCAGACGTACTGAAGCCACGTCGGCCTACAGATATAACAAACACATCTTCGCCAAGCGGAGAGCTGGCGAATCCTCGCCCCGTTGCCAGGTATCAATTCGTTAAGCTAGCCAAAAGCCTGGCAGGTAGGGGCCTGGTCAGTGGTCTTAAAAAAACTTTCCAAGATATATTTGGATTGCCACAAAATTCATATGAGGTCTTCTACAGGATATTGAATTTTGTATTTTTAGCTCATATACTTTAAGACGGTTTTACTTTTCATTATCTCTCAATATGCATATGATTTTAATGTACTTGGCATTTTACAGAGTTCCTCTGCATCTGCAGCATGTCCCCTCCTATCAAAAAATGTATTTTTAGTACAAATAGCTTATTAAAGATTTTAAGTTTTTTAGCTTCTAAATATGCATATAAATTCTAATATGATTATCTTTGCAAATGAACTTTTGTTGTTGGTGAATCTTTTAATTCCTTTTTTGGGAGGGGAAATTTTTTTATAAAATATTTTCCATAGCACTTTTCATCTTCCTCATCACTGAATTTCTTTGTTCTGACCTCTCTGACAATGTCAAAAATATCGGCTCGGCGCTGAGTGTCGCCAACACCTTCAATGTGCCACATGACTTCCAAACATCATCTATAATTCGATTTCATTCTTGTTAGATTTAGTTAGATTTATGTTCGACGAAAAAAAGGAGTTTGAAGGCAGGCCGATAGGAAGTGATGAATCGATATTTGAATGACATAAATCGGATTCTCTTAACTAAAGATTTTCTTTTTTCTCTCTCTCCATTGTCTGATTTTAGTTGTTTATTTTTTTTCTTGAGTACTTGCTTGCCTCTCTCTCTATTGTTTTTTGAAAGTTATGTATTTATTTAATTTTATGCCATTTGATAAAGGATGCTGTTTTGTTTATTTTCTTAAATTCTGTTAGATGGAATAATATGCATATGTTTATCGAAAATATATTCCGTTTCAAATTGTGTTATATTTCGGAGATATAAAGCGACATTTTTGGTGAAGCTATTATAAATAAATGCGAAATCTAAAATGTTTAAAGAAGAATAAATTACTCTTGCCTTAAAAAAAAAAAAAAATGTTTCAGTGTAGATTTTTTTAACACTTTCCAGTATACGTTCAAGTACGTTTGACTTTGATTCTCCTGTCTGTTTGACCATTCTTTAACTTTCACAAATGTACTTGGATTGCCAGGAAATTGATACGAGATTCTCTAAATCATGTTTCATATTGAAAATTGTATTTGTAGCCCATATAGTTTATTAAGGATTTTATCTCTGGATTTGCATATAAATTTAATATGCTGTTTTTGTAACTATATTTCCAATTGAACTTTAGTTGTTGCGGATCATTTTATACACCTCTTGGAGAGTATTTTCTAAATGTTCTTCATAACTATTTTCTTCTTCTCCATCCGCGATTCCCCCTTTTTTATGACCCCTCTGACAATCACGTGACTTACAGACGCCATCCATAATACGATTTCATTCTTAATTAAGTTACATGGTTGTGTGTGTTTAGCGAAAAAAAGAAGCTGGAAATAGTCTTGTGGGGATTGGGTCGAATCCCGGAAATTTCTACTTAAAGTCAACTCGTATCAGATTCGAACCCGAAACACTTCAATCCGAACCCGAAACATTCAAACCCGTACCTGAAGTGAAAGAAAATTAATCCATTATTTTTATCAAAACTCTCATTTTGTTAATGAAATATACGAATTAATGAAAGCACGTTTTCAAAAAACTCCGACATTTGAAATTTTGGTTGGTGTTTATTTGCACTGCTGTGAAGTTCACGGGTTATTAAAATTCTCAAATTCAGTTTTCGAATTTTTCCATTTCATTGATTTCTGGATGCTTACGATTATAAAGTGTAAATGTATTGTACATTTTTAAAGAATTCTATATATTTTTATTCGTTAAAATTGGTTAATATCATTTTTATTTGAAAGATGTTTAGCCTTCTACTTAAGAAAATAAACTTTTAAAAGTTAAGCACATCTAACATTTCTCTTATTTAAAGGTGGGGGGGGGGGGGGATAACTCGATGAAATTAATAGCAGCATATACTGACGTTACTTTTTCTGTGGTCATTTTTTTATGCTGTTGTTATTTACGACCAAACAAGTTGTCGCAAAAGATTAATGTCAAGATAAAAATAAATCTTCTTCGTTCGGATTTCAGCCGATGAAACTCATCCGATTCGTTTATTGCTCTTTCGTGTTTTTCTTTGATGGAAATTGATTAAAGTGGGTATTAGTGATGGGCATAACGATTATTTTGATTATTCGAATGAATCATTCGGGCATGCGCAGAAGCATATCTGTCAAACTTCAATTTTTTTTTTTATTCAATTACTACCAGATGACTTTAAAAAAAAAAGTTTCTACAGAAACTTCTTTTTTTTTTTTTCAATTTTCTGGTAGTAATTGAATAAAAAAAAATTTTGAAGTTATAAAATTTAAAAAAAAAAAAAAAGTTTCTACAGAAACTTTTTTTTTTTTTTTTTTCAAATTTTCTCGTAGTAATTGAATAAAAAAATGTTTGAAGTTTGACAGATATGCTTCTGCACATGCCCGAATGATTCATTTGAATAATCAAAATAATCGTTATGCCCATCACTAGTGGGTATTCGCATGCTGAGATTGTAAACATTTCATATCTTTCCGTCCGTCAGCCTGTCTTTATTGATGGAAAATCTTTTTTAGAAAAACTCAAATGTATTTTGATGAATGATAAGTTTCTTTTCTGGACGCCATACTTCCAACAAAGTCAAAAGACAGGGTAGGTATATTTATGGTTTCATTGAATCAATAATAATTTAAAAAAATCTTTGAGCTTTTAGATAAACTTGTACATTAGCTTGGAAGGGAATTTTTTTTTTTAAATTTCAATATGCTATAGTTTTCATAATTTGCCTTTAATCAAAATGAAGATGGAAATTAAATATCAGCGTTATGTTTAGAGGTGCCACAAGAAGGGTAAACTTTAGGTTTTATTCAAATTTTGACAAATTTCACAATTATATTCAAGAAATATTTTTTGGAATTTCAATGTTATATAGCTTTCAGAAGTTGCCTTTGTTCAAAATAAAGATGGAAGCTAAATATCAGCGTAATTGGATCATGTTTGGAGGTGCCACAAGAAGGATATCCAGTTCTCAGTTGTCAGTTTCAACATAATTGTGAAATTGTCAAACTATTTAATAAAACCCTAAAGTTTGCCCTTCTTGCGGTACCTCCAAACATAATCCAATTACGCTGATATTTAATTTCCATCTTAATTTTGATCAAAGGCAACTTTTAAAATCTGTAGCATATTGAAACGCAAAAAAACATTTTTTTGAACATAATTGCGAAATGTGTCAAAATTTTAATAAAACCTAAAGTTTACCCTTCTGGCGGCACCTCTAAACGTAATCCAATTACTTTGATATTTAATTTCCATCTTTATTTTTATCAAAAACAACTTCTGAAAACTATAGCATATTAAAATTCTAAAAAATATATCTGTTTCGTCCCACCCTATTGTACATGTAACGTCATTTCATCTGGCAGGTGTTCTTATTCAGAAACTATATAATCGAATGGTGTTTGCTATTTTTTGATAAAGGCAGAAGATCTTTCAGAAAATATTATCAAAGCTGCTTTTTGAACTGAATTTTCAGCCGCGACGGCACGAGAAAGGAAAAAAGCTGTCGTCACGTAACATTAATAACTTATAACTCGATAAATATTTTCTCTATTGAAAAAAAAATAAAAAACATTATTCGATTTCAAATCACTTCAATAGTCAAGCCTGCCAATTTTATATTTGCGAACTGACTTACTACTGTGAGCGGTCTCTGAGCCTGCTTGATCGAAAGATGAATAAAAGACTCGATTAACTCATACTAAACTTTATGTATAGTAAGTACTATTGTAACTGAAATTCAACTATTCAGAAGTCACTAGCGATAGTACTAAGGCTCCAAACAAACAAACAAAAAATTCACTAGTATCTACAGTTAATCTGAAAACTATAAATTAAATTTTGAAAATTGAAAATTTGTTCCGATTGTGTCTGAAAGTATAGCCAGTTTGGATTTGAGAACAGCCTTAAGAAAAACAACTTTTAAAAGTTACTACATTTCTCCTATTTGGAAGGGGGGGGGGGGATGATGTGATGAAATTAATAGAAGTATATACTGAAATTACTTTTATGTAGTTATATTTTATTTTGTTGTTATTTACGATCAAACAAGTTGTCGCGAAAGATTAATCTTCTTCGTTCGGATTTCAGCCGATGAAACTCATCCAACTCGTTTATTGCTGGTTCGTGTTTATTTTCTTTGATGGAAATTGACTAAAGTGGATATCCGTATACTGAAGTTGTAAACATTTCATCGCTCCGTCCGTCAGCCTGTCCTTATCGATGGAAAATCTCTTTAGAAAAACTCAAATGTATTTTGATGGCTGCCGCATTTGATGAATGATACGCTTCTCTTTAGAACGTCGCACTGCCAAAGAAAGTCAAAAGGCTGCGCATGTTTACGCGTATAAGCACTTAATAAGAAAAATGATTCATATGAATTCTTTTGATGTGTTTTCATCGGGTTATCTTGGAATGGACAGGGGTTACCAAGTGCATATGTTTTACTATATTTATTATTTTATGCATTTCGCGATTTGTGTGCTATTAAGCGTTGTCAGGTGTCCTGATTTTCATGAGCTCCAAGACCTGTCCCGTGCACGCCTAAAGTTCCGATTTTTCATTATGCACGAATTATTTTAAATTTATTTGAGTGCAATGCTTTAGTCTGATCGAGTGAAACTTAATACACTAAAATATGTAAAGGCAGAACCTGTCTATAACGGAACACTTTTATAGTACTTTTAAAAGCAATACCTTACAAATCTACCTACCTGTACGGAAGGCTGTCTAACACGGAATATTTTGCGGTTCCTGTCAATTCTGTTTTCATAGGTTTTACTGTACTCTGTTCTATCCCTGAGAAAACAAGTCTGTTTATAAAGGAATTCTGTTTTAAATGTAAAAATTTCATTGTCCCGGTGATTCCGCTTTCACAGGTTTTACTGTGTAAGATTGTTGTATTTATTTCGTATATTAAAACATGCTAAGACGGAATAAAAAGGAACCAAACAAAAATACCGCTTTAAACAGGTTTCTGCCGTATCTGGTACTTACAGGGACAATGCAATTCTTATGTTTAGAATAGGACTCTGTTATAGACAGGTTCCGTTTTCATAGGATTTACTGTATTTTTATGTCCCGATTTGGAAGCTGTTGACCCCAGTGTTGAATTCAGGGGGTGGCCCGGGGGACACATTCCCTCCCGGAGCATTGAAATGCCCCCCCCCCGGACGATTTGAGATTTTATTCTTTTAATGGTAAAAAAGTGTACTTTCCCCCCGGATCTCTACAATGCCCCCCTTCCCCCGGAGCCACACAAATCCCTCCCGGAGAAAAGTGTCTGAATTCAACGCTGGTTGACCCACTTTATTGTCTCCATGTCCTGCTTTTTGTGGCACTGGACCTGGTAACACTAGTACTATTAGTGTTTTGCAGAGATTTGTATAGCAAGAAATTATGCAGAATGTCCACAAAGTCTTTTTACGATTTCAAGCTTTTATTGCAAATACAAATTAAGAGATACATGTATGGAAAATAGTATAATATATTTGGAGTATATGTTGAAGTTTTTTTCGCATCAAGTAATAAATCTCTAAATGTGCACTATTGATTACACGAAGCATGTCAAATGTCAAGGCGATAATCGTCGACATTTTCCTCTGATATTCTTTTTCGTCCATTCCTTGCTTTATCCAGTACTGAGAACTCCATGAGAGGTACTCCATGAATTTGCCTTTTTAAATTCTGAGAACTCCTGAGAGATACTCTTTGAATTTATCCAATACTGAGAACTCCTGAGAGATACTCTTTGAATTTATCCAATAATGAGAACTCCTGAGAGATACTCCCTGAATTTATTGTGCCCACGTCCATCAATTCGTAAATGCACAAGAAATTGATGGAGACCAAATAGATAAAGCAAGGAGTGGACGAAAAAGGGTATCAGAGAAAAATATAGGCGATTATAGCCTTGCGGTGCTTCGTGCAACCAATGGCGCACATATGGAGGTTTATTAATTGATGCTAAAAAACTTCAATATATACTCGCAACATTGTATACTATTTTATATACATGTGTAGTGTATGTTTATTTGTTTTTGTAATAAAAGCTTGAAATTGTAAAGAGAATTTGTGGACATCCTGTATTAATGGATAGGGCCCTATAAATTATACAGAATTTTTACGACTTTTTTGAATGGTAGTTTTGTCTTATTTAATCGGAGAATTTCTGTCATTAAATAGATTATTTCTTTTAGAAATTAATGGCAAAATCACCGTATATAGGACCCTATTAATGGATTTTTAGCAACTGAATAGCTGTTATTTCCATTTATTCAAAAGCACTGTTATAAAAAAATTATAAAACACACACCCCGATTATGGAAAATTCACTCAATTTAAATCCATACGTTTTTAATTGAAAAAATGATTATGGAAGACTCTTTCATTTGGGTAGAGTTGTCGCTGTTACTTTCAGTTGTTACAAAGAAAAAAAAAGTTGTATGTATTTATGTAAAATGTAAGATAGATGCATCTAAGGATGCGTGTATGTATGGAGGCTATATATTAAATATGGCGGTAAAAATATTAAATTATCAAAACATTTATCCATCTTAGTTACCGTGACACTTAAATAAAATCTGCAATAAAGCAGTTTATTTAAAAGAAAAATAACTACTTATTTCTAATTTTCATAAAAATATCTTTTTTTAAATTAACCCTCTGCTTAAATAAATTTTAGAGATTAATTAGCTTATCGCATGTATTTTTATTATTAATGATATGAAATTCATTACGTGGATGTTTTTTTTTTTTTTTTTTTTTTTTTTTTTTGCTAAACGAATATAGCCACATTACACTCCTGCGCGGGTCGGATACAACCTGAACCCGAAAATTCTGCTTAAAGTCAACCCGACCCGAACCCGAAATCTTCAAACCCAAACCTAACCTATAGTGAAAGAAAATTAATATATGTTTTAATAAAATTGGGATAAAGTAGTGTACAATTATATTTCTAATATCAATTTTATCTTTTTTGCATAAAACTGAACACTCAAAATATTAAAATATATAGTGTTTTTATTTGAAAAAAAAATTCAAGATTTTCTTTTGAAAGATCAGAAGAACGCGAAACATTTTAAGGTGGTTCTCAAATGATCTGCTGAAAAACACAAAACTTTCTGACACAATTTCTGACTCATTTTTAAACGCAAAGACCTTACTATTGAAGCGATTTGGAATATATATTAGTTTTTCACGTTTTGATAAATAAATTACTTATCGAGTTATAAGCTATTCGGGTCACGTGATAACGCGTTTTTCTCCTTTTTGACGCTGAAGAATCGGGAATACGGTTCAAAACGCCGACTTTGACAGTGTTTTCTGAAAGTTCTTCTGCCTTTATCAGAAAATGGAAAACGTGTTTCGATTACAAAGTTTCTGAATAACACATGCCCATTTCATACGTTTCTGAACAAAAGTAAATTAAAAAAAATTGTCTGAAAGTGGATTCTTTAGATTTGAGAATAGCCTTAAGTCAACTTGACCCGAACCCGACTGCGTCAACCCGACTCGAACCGCCGATCAGGTCGGATTCGGGTAAAATCAGGTTACTTGACCCGATGCAGGACTCTAAACCACATGCTAAATTTCATATCAGACTGATTAATGATGGAAAATCTTTACTATGCTTTTTTTAAAATTATTATTATGGAAGATATCCACTTTATAAAATGAATGAAATGTTATACTTGTTTGCAATTGGTTTAAATTATGTTTTCCCTCCTTTCAGCTGATTAGCGGCGTCGCCCATGACTTGGATTTGATGCTCCAGGATTTATTTCCTGATGCCATCCCATCGCCCCTGAGAGAAGAATATGGACTTACGGATGACGTCGCCTTGGATCACGAGTCCTTTGCCAAGTAGCCTAACCATTTCTCTTTTTATTCCTTTTGTTCTTTTGTTTTTCTCTTTTTTTCATTTTTAATCTTTTTCATTTAACTCATCTTACAAGCAAGGTCTCCTTAAAACGCATACTTAGAAATTTTTGAAAAAAAAAAAAAAAAAAAAATGTTAATGAAACTTCTCGTGTATGTTATAAAGAATAAGTCAAATTTAGCTGCGAAATCCCAGTAGAAAATCTGTCAGAAAAATAAAATACTTTCATGTATTTGGCTCAAAAAGACCCGATTTGGCGAGCAAAACTTTTCCCCCGCCAAATGCAGGCAATTTTAATGCATTTTGAAATTGCTTGTTTAATGAGTGTTTAAATGCGCATTTTAATGAATTCAAACTCAAACGACGAAATAGTTTATTATTATTTACAAAATTCGAGGCCCCGGTGTAAATTAGGGGCCCGCTAGCGGGCAAATTCTATTGTCTCGCCAAAATATGAAATTTTCATTATTTTTTTACGGACGCTATATCCGCAGAATTTTTTTTTATACACATATATACTATATTAGTATTCTCACAAGAAAAATATTCTGTAATTTTTTTCAAAATTTTCTGAGTATGCGCTTATGAAGACCTTCCTCGTTAGTTCACAGATGCGAAGATGGAATTTTGTAATCGATTTTTCGCTTCCTTCTTGGATAGGTTAGAATTATAAAAATTATGTTCACAGGTGTATATCCGAGGACATTACAACATTTTAATATTTTTTTTAACTTAGTTATAAATTAATAAATTAACTTGAAGGCATTTTAACATCCGTTAACAGATCACAGGTGATAAATCGCCAAATATTCTTTATGATTACAATTGCATGCGAGTTAAACAACACCGGAGTTAATAATGCGCCACACCAAGCTCTCTAAAAAAAAAAAAAAGACCAACTGGCTGTTAAGGTCCTAACACACAACGTTCATATCTGTCACTATCTATGATGTAGTATGTGGGACTCTTTGATATTTTGTGACTCTCTTAGCATGTTTACGGTCAGAAGTCAAGAGCAGGAGCCGTTGACAGGTCAAAAAACACCCATTTCTTTTGTTGAAACTCCCCTTTCTTTTGTCGATGACCACAAAATGATTCCAGAAGAATGGAAAGAGATTTGATTTATGGCTATATAAGGACGACTTGCTCAAGATGGCACTCAATGCACCTTTAACCCTTTCCGAAACAGACAAAGTCTGTTCGTAAAATGAGAAATTACTGACTGACACCGGAATTTACAAACGGCTTTTTTAGAAAATAAGAACTCCTTATTTTAAGTTTCCACTGTAGAAACAAAATTTTATTAAATATTCTTGGCGTCGAAGACAAGTTTGGAATTAAAATTAGGTGTGCCGGAAAGGGTTTAACTGGTTCCAGAACCAGTCAATTGCCCCACCAGCGTCTGAGAGGTTCTGCTCAAAGTTGGTAGGCGCTAGGTTCGAACTCATGTCGCACCCTTCAGTCTCCCCGTTCGGAATGGGCGGTTTTTTTTCGCGGTTTTCTGAGAACATGCGTAAATACGGGTATGTTCAGGGCCTGACTATGCAGGGGCGTGCTGGGCAGCTACTGAGCCCCCCTCCATTTGAGGATCCAAATGTAAAAAAAACTGGCCAAAAGTAACCAAAATTTCTATTTTTCAAAGATTTAGGGGAAGGGCTTCTCCGTACCCCAAGGTCGTCCTCTACCCACAAAAAAAAACTAACTACATCATCAGAAAACTAATGATTAAAATTTTATTGTAACAATTTAGTATAGTCCATTGTCTTGGAGAGAACTTACTGACGCTATCCTCGTAAAAAAGCAAATTAAAACCATTAATGATGACCAATTGGGGGCATTTTTCTTTTAGAGATTGTATGACATACGTTTGATATTATGACATAGAGAAGAGTGACTGAAAAAACCTGTATTTACATTTCAACGACTCGCATGAGTCTTATAATCCTATATATATAAAAAAGGTGTATTGTAAAGGTGGCTCTCTTAAAGTTGTGATCATATTTCTTATAATACCCTGTATACAGATGTGAATAGTACCTATTACGAAATTTATGTATGAAGTTCAGTCACTTCAGCATAGTTCCTGAAAGTTTTCTATGATTAGATAGAAAGCGGGTCCTAGAATAAGGCTTGACCCGGGGCCCTAGATATTCCAGATCGGCGTTCAGTGCCATCCTGAGCAAGTCGTCCTGAAATATCCATAAATCAAATCTCTTCCCATTCTTCTCGAATCATTTTGTGGTCATCGAAAAAAGAAAGGGGAGTTTCAACAAAAGAAATGGATGTTTTTCGACCTGTCAACGGCTCCCGCACTTGACTTCTGACCTTTTAGACATGCTAAGAAAGTCATAAAAGATCAAAGAGTCCGACATACCACATCATAGATAGCGACACTTAAGAGCGCTGTCTGTTTGGTCCTTTAGTCGGGTCGAGTCATGTTCCCTTAAAAAGACCTCCATGAAGGACAGTTCCCCCGCCCTTATCTTATATCCCTCGCGCCAGATAATCAACCTTAACAAACACCACCACCTTGTTGTGTTTCGGTTAGGTAATAATTAATGATCATACATTTTCTGTTTTCCATTATCTGAATAACTGATTTATTTTCTACTCAGCTGTAAGTTGAAATTTTTAAAACACCTGACCCGTACAAAAGAATTTATTGCATTTGCCGTTTGTCTTTTAAACAAGGTCAGAGTGTGAACACAAACACACACACACACACAAAAAAAAAAAAAAAAAAAAAAGGAAAAAAAATAACCTTTTTTAATCACTTTACAGTTTTAGTTTTTCTCTTAATTTTTTTTTTTTTTTTTTTTTTTTTTTTTTTTTTTTTTTATGTAATTTAAAATCGAGGCCGTTTGCTAAATAAAGTAGGTCAAAGGTTCTTTTTTCAATTTTGGTTGGTTCAATACAGAATTTATCTTTTTCTCCCATGCATAATTGTAAGTTGCGTAGTTTACAATTAAGCTATTTATTTTACTACAAAAAATAAAATAAAATAAAGAATGACCAACTTTAAAGCGAGTTTAGTCTACTATAGTTTTTTTTTTTCAGGAACATTTAATATTTTTCCCCCGACCCCCCCCCCTCCCCCTTCCTCCTCTCCTTAGTTATTCAGAAAGAAAAAAAAACTGTCGGTTGCTGTTGCTAAATTGCGATACACAAATATAGCTTAATAGAAAAAATTTGGTAGCGCTTTAAAGGTGTTTTCTTTTTAATATCCGTACGAATAATAACTTAAAAGAATTCTGAGATAGAATCAAGATAGAAATTATAAAATGACGAATGAATTTTTAATATTCCCTTTTTATCCTCACTAAGATAACACCTGTTTGTACAAAAAAAAAATTATATAAAATAAAATAAAATAAAATAAAAAGAATTCGGATAAAATATTACCGCAATTATTAGACCTTTTCTTCTTAACCCCTTCGCGACCGCATCTCGTTCATTTATTTTAATTTTTGGGCACCAGTATTTTTTAACAGTAATTTTCTCCTTATTTAATCGCTGAAATTTTGTGATTTTTATGGCGACGATTACTATTGGGAAATAGTGGTATTCAAATTAGAGGACTTTTCCCACCCTATAGGTCCCATATACCTGTCTCTCATCGCAAAAGATTATATCCCAACCTTATTTTGGCCATGCCCCCCCCCCCCCATTCTCCTGTAACATATAATTCTTATTTGAATTAAGGGGAATTATATTATATTAAGCCCTACCTGACTAGCGCCCTTTACAGGATTTTTAACCTTTTATCACCGGTGTTAGATAAAATAAATTTTTGGCTAATTCAATCGCAGAAATTCTCTGATTAAATAAGGAAAAATTTGCTATTCAAATTTACTGGTAGGAATGGAATAATCAAGGATTCTGAGCACCTTATACGTCACGGTGCTTCGTTCGTCACGAAAAGATTAACAATGACAAGTGCAGAAATCGGTATATTTTTCTCTTTTTCGATACTGTTTAATTGTTCATAATATACGTTTTATTTTGTTAGCTTTAATTAGTAAGTATATATAATTTTTTTAATATGTATTTATCGAGCAGTAAACTCGAAGCTCCAAAATTAACACAGTATTATAAAACAGGTCATGAGATTTTATATCCTGCAGTAAATAAATAAATAGTAATAATAATGATAATAATAGTAACAATTAGTTCAAAAAGTCACCACTAAGGAGCGCCGTATGCTGTATTCGGAATTGGGGATTTAGGCTTTATGATTCCCCCCCTCCAGTACTTTTTCTTCCAAACCTGACCCGCCGCACCCGAAACCCGACCAGAAGTTTTTGTCAACCCGAAATGAAAGAAAATAAATCCATATTTTAATACAATTATGGAAAAATAGTCTACAGTTGTATATATCTAATATCAATTTTATCTTTTGTGCTGAAAAATAAACATATTTATACTTAATGTTCAAATATATAGTTTTTTTATTATCTGAAAAAATATTCTAGTTTTTTTTGTTTGTTTTTTTCAAAAAGCGGATCTACCCTAACTTGACCGGCAAGAGTCAAATTCCAACCCGAACCCGAAGCAATTAAAGCCAACCCGAACACCAACGAAATAAATTAGAGTCAACCCCGGATTCGAATAAAATCGAGTTACCCGACACGATGCAGGACTCTAATTTATGCCAAATCGCAATGGCCAGTGCCTGATTTATGGCAGGGCATTCGGGGCACTGGCCCAGGGCCCCCAAATGCTACTGAAGATTTTTAAATTATTGGCCAAAATCTGATGAAGTTTTAACTATCAAAAAACAAAATTAATATGAAAAAATTGTTTATTATTTTTTCATTTAAAAATAGCTTTTTAAGGGCTACATCACTCACGCGAAAACATCTGCTCGCTAATGTTAATCCTATGGGAGAAATTTTTAAAAATAACTCATTTGTATTTCAATATTTTAAAAATATTTTTTTCCATTGTATATTTGAAGTCGATCTCTACAAAGGCCGTTTTTTACTTTTTTGATTTTGTTTACATGTTTTTTACTTACCCATCATACGTAGTATAGGGTAAGTCTTGTAATCGTTTTGAAAATCGAAAAAAAAAATTTGACGGATTGACACGTTTCAGACACTGGAGATTCCGAAAAACATATTTTAAAAAAAAAAAAAAAATTTGCCGTCCGTCTGTGTGTCTGTAAACGCTCTATCTCCCGAAAAAATTGAGATAGAGACTTGCAATTTGGTATGTACTTAGTATGTAATAATGGGAAGAAGCCTATTTCATTTCAATAACCTCGATGAACCGGAACTATTTTTTTTCGGACTCTCGAAATATTCGTTCTGATAAAAGGTATATAAAAATTTTCAAAATTGTTTATTTTAAGAAATGAATATAAAAGACAATAAAAAAACATACATTTTGCATAAAGCATGAAGTCGATCTTATAATGGGTTGCCGAGATATTTGTAATCCTATTTTCCACACTTTTCGATTTTTCATGACCCTGTATTTCATCCAAATTTCACTGCAAAGATATATTTTAATTAGAAATTTGACGCTTAATCAGATGCAATAAACCGCTAGTTAATAGGATTATTATTTTTGGAGTTATAAGGATGTTTCTTTCAAGCAATTCAGTAATCGAGCCTTTAAAGTTTATGACGTCATCAAGCCACGATTTTATTTGAATTGCAATGCATTTTATAAGTAGTTTACACATTTTTTATTTTAATATTTTACATTATGCATATCCATGATGGGTAAGTATTACGGTGGCCCCCAACGACTAGTTTTTTATTGGGATACTTTTACTTTCGAAACTGATTTCGAAAGATTGAGAAATCGTCTGCGAGATAGAACACTTAAGATTATGAGGATGTTATTAAAACTTTTATTGCTAAAAAATTGAGAAGAAAATTTATAAAAACATCATTAAATATCACAAAATTATTAAAATCACTAGTCGTTATCTTAATAAATACCGCTTTCAATAATATATATTTTAACTCAAGGCCGCTGTAAGCATAGGTGCAAGCCCCCCCCCCCCCCCCCCCCATTAAGCATTTGTGCCCGGGGTCCCCAAATTTGTAAATCGGTCCCTGGCAATGGCTTGTAAACGGCATACCACTTGAAAAATCGTGTATTAATCGGAAATTCATTTCTGGGGGAAATCTGCAGTAATTAATTCAAATATATTATTATTATTTTATTTTATTTTGTCATTGGAATAAAACTTACAAAAAGTTAATGCGTTAAAAGAACTTCAAAAGTTTTAATCATTATTCTTTTTCTTGGAGTGTAATTGATTACGTAACTTATTTTCCTTTTTTACTTACCCATCATACGTAGTATAGGGTAAGTCTTGTAATCGTTTTGAAAATCGAAAATTTTTTTTTTGACGGATTTACACGTTTCAGACACTGGAGATTCCGAAAAACATATTTTTAGAAAAAAAATTTTGCCGTCCGTCTGTGTGTGTGTCTGTAAACGCTCTATCTCCCGAAAAAATTGAGATAGAGACTTGCAATTTGGTATGTACTTAGTATGTAATAATGGGAAGAAGCCTATTTCATTTCAATAACCTCGATTAACCGGAACAATTTTTTTCGGACTCTCGAAATATTCGTTCTGATGAAAGGTATATAAAATTTTTCGAAATTGTTTATTTTAAGAAATGAATATAAAAGACAATAAAAAAACATAAATTTTGAATAAAGCATGAAGTCGATCGGATAATTAGTTGCCGAGATATTTGGAATCCTATTTTCCACACTCTTCGATTTTTCATGACCCTGTATTTCATTCAAATTTCACTTCAAAGATATATTTTAATTGGAAATTTGACGCTTAATCAGATGCAATAAACCGCTAGTTAATAGGATTATTATTTTTGGAGTTATAAGGAAAAACCTCTTTCAAGCAATTCAGTAATCGAGCCTTTAAAGTTTGTGACGTCATCAAGCCACGATTTTATTTGAATTGCAATGCATTTTATAAGTAGTTTACACATTTTTATTTTAATATTTTACATTATGCATATCCATGATGGGTAAGTATTACGGTGGCCCCCAACGACTAGTTATATTTTACAGTATAAATTTATTAACGCGTGATTTTTCTGCAAATCTCCTGATTATGCATATTTTTAATTAACTTCTTGAAGGAATTGCTATCGCTCATCATTAAGAACTTTTCAACGCCTTTATGAATCTGTTGCTTCATTTTTTTTAATATTTTATTTCCGAGAGATAAGAAGCTTATCGTGGTTAAACATTTCGAAGAACTGTTTCGTCTGGAATAAAACTAATAAATTGTTAACACTCCACTCCCAAACTTTGCATATGGTTGTGGGTTCGAATTGAAACCGGTGCTTGCATCATTACAGTGAAATATGATTTGTTTTACCTGTGTTAAATTGTATTATTATTTTGCTTTGGACGTATATTTACAAGGATTATTTCAATATGGGGTTGTTCAAGTGTTATTTTTGTGGCTGCGGTAAATATTTTTCATGTTTATTATTTCATAGCAGGGTTCGATGCAGATTTCTTTTCTTGGAGTCCGTTTTGTGAAAAGTTAAAAATTGTTTTTGTGAAATTTATTATTATTATTATTATTATTTTTGTGCAAAATAACATTCTGTAACGAAAGGTGAAATCCAGTTACTCAAATTCAAACCAAGCATTTATTAATAACTTTTTTTAAGACTTTTTGTTAAAGTTTTCCTCTTTTTGCGAACTTGTTTTGTTTGCAAATTACCCATTTTAAAATTAACAAAATAAAAATAATTAATGAAGAGCATGTTTTTATGGAATGGATTTTTGTGAAGGGGCCCTAATTTAGTCCCAAATTTTGCCTGGATCGATCCCTGCATAGTTCTTATTTTCATTTGTTCTTAAATCTCTCGTTTTCTTCTTTCACTACAGGGCCGCCATTTCGGGGTGGCTACGGGATTGGGGGAGAATCTCCCCCTTATGGAATTTGATATTTTAGAATGTATCCCAACCAGATTAGAAAAAAAAAATCTTCAGAAATTGCGCAAAAGCTAAAAATAGCTTGTTAGATTTGACTAAAGTAAAAACATTATCATTAAATTAGCATTTTAAGCACATAAATTAATAATAAGCGATAATATTTGTCTTGCTATTCCAAAATTCTCAAAGTGAAACATATTTATAATTAATGAGTACTTCTAATTATAAAAAATGTATGTGAGTATAAAACTGCATCAAAAGCGTTTCCTCACCAAACTCAAAATAAATTTTTGCTCCTCAAAGAAAACTCGCACCCCCCCCCCCCCCCCTCCCGAAAGCTCTGGAATGGCGAACTTACTTCTAAAACACGGTTGTTTTAATTTTGTACTTCCGTTACGAGATTGTTATACTGTAAATATGCAAAAAATTTTATTGTAGTAGGCTAGTAGCTATTATATACATTTTTTACATTCGAAAAATTGTTTAAAAGATGCATTTTGATTGCATTTTACGAATAATAATAATAATAATAATAATAATAATAATAATAAACCTTTTAATATTCGTAGTCTGATTTTGAATACCTGAAATTTTTATGCATGTGTAACTTGCATAACTCTGGCAGAAAGTAGCAGGTTTCGATTTGAGAACAACTTAAAAAAAAAAAATATTTCCGTGCGAAACTACGCCATTACCGACTTCTAGTGGTAAATAATCGAACTGTATCGAAGAAATATTCGAACATTGTAGAACAGGAAATAATCGAGACGGTAATGGCTGCGCCCAGACGTTATTGTTTACATCCCCTTGTGTTGCCGCACACAAGGGGACTTCAAAGACTGTTATAAAGTCATTCATTTGTTTTTATTCGTAAAATAAAGATTTGAATAAGTTTATGTAAGTACATTAGAAATTTCCTTAACTATTCTACATTCTGTGTATCTTTTTCTGCATGCTGAAATAATTCAGATTACTTTTGTGTTTCAAAAATAATTATTCTGTTTTTAAAAGGAGTTCACCTTTTCTATTAATATTACCGTAAATAATTCTAAAAATATCTTCTTGGTAATATAATATGTACCCCCCCTTTTTTTTTCTTTTGGTTGAGAGGGGAAAAAAATGTTTCTAGATTTGCAGACTGTTTTTTCATTCTCTAAAGCGACTCAAGCGCCCCCCCCCCCCTCCCGAGACTAGACTAATGATTTATAGTTTCCTATGAAACTGTTATAAACTATGAAAGGTTATTATTTTTAAAAAGGTCCTTAGAAAATGGAAATTTTGGAAAATATTGATATTATTTTAGATTTTTTTTTTTTTAAATATATTTTAACATTTTATTTTTTAATTAAAAATATAAACGCGTTTAATATTAGTGCTGTTTAAAAATTTTTAATCTTTTGACTTGTTACAGTTAGAGAAAGAACAGATTTTATGGGTCTGAAATTTCATTTTTCTCACATTCATAAAATGCTATAATATGAAGATGAGGTGTCTACTAATTTTATCAATTAAAAATATTAATCATTACCTTAAATTGATTTCTGTTTCTGTTTAAATTATCAGAAATGATTTTTTTCTCTATGAAATGTTTAAAAAATAACATGATCTTGTCAAATTTTAATTGACTGCCTTCTGACCATTGATCATCTTCTTACAAGTGTCACATACATATACTAGTAGGTGTATGGGCTGAAATTTTCAGACCCGGCTTTTAGGATAGCTATCTGGGCCTGGCATCAGCCCAGCATAAAACCTAAAAGTTTGGCCGGAGCAAAAATCAGTAAAATTAGACCTATTCCATCTAACCCTTTTCAATTTATACATTTTCTTTTTTTTTTTTTTTTAAACAAACATTGCCTCAATTTTTGAATTTTTTCAAAAGAATATTGAGTAGATCTTTATGCAAAAATTTTTTAAGCACTGCATTTTTCATATTATATGCTTGTAAGCCATTGTAGGTGGAATTACAATATAAATTATCACTTAAACACATTTAGACTTGTGAAAAATTGAATGTAATTATATGGAAATAGAATATAATTAATATGAAAATAGACTATAATTAATAGTAACACCTATGATAAATTGAAGGTGATGCATGGTGCACCACTGAACAACTCCCACAAGCTCCTACTTTCAGCAGATCTCTATAAAGCCCCCCAAAAATATTAATTCATAAGATTTTTTCAAGATTTTTTTTTCTTTAAATTAGTACAAAAGTTTGTGGGTCAAATGAAGTTTTGTCCACGGCTCTCAAGTAGGATTAGTTGTACCCTGGCTCTTTAAGAGCTTCAACATTGTTTCTTAGTCTTTTGCATACAGAAAAAAACACAAGTAGAAATATTCTAGGTTTTTATACATCCTCTGGCTTGCACTGATAAAATTTGTATATATTAGGTGAGGTATATGATCTGACAGACAACTTCATGAAAAAGTTAACAGTTTGGTTTTAGTGGGGTTTAACTACAGTATAGAACCAATTATCCAGAATGGTTAAGGCCAGGTGTATTCCAGACAACTGGTTTTTCTGTATAACTGATTGGGCATTAACACAATATCTATTTGATCAGATTTTTAGAATATATGTAGCTGTGACATTGTTTGATTTCAAATTAATTATTGGATGGCTCAGATTAAGAATTGGATCTAACCAAGATCAAAGATTAATCAGAGTTTGAAAGAATGCTATTTGTGTGAATCCTTTGGCAACAACAATCCTGCCTAAAAATCAAAATGCCCAATATCTAATTAAATATGCTTCCATTTTAAATCCCAGATTTTCGCATCAAATTATCAAGCAATGCACATGTCACTGATGGTACTTTTTTTCTGGAAAGATTCTGAAAGCAGTCAATTGGAAATATTCTGGATAATTGGTTTCCTACACTGTGTTATGACCAGGGCTTTAAAAATTTAATAAAATGTGACAGCCAGCAAAAAATTCTAGTCACCAGTAAAAAATATTTGCCCCACTCCCTCCCCCGTCATTGATTAAAAAAACACAATTTTTTTTATGAATTGAAAAAAAAATAATAACAAACATAGTTTTTAGAATTATTAGTTACATAGTTTAGAATACTGAACTAAAGTACCGGCAAAGGTAACTTGGCAGTGGAGATTATACTACAGAAAGTGTACATGCGAGAGAAGAAATAGTTCTTTACTGAATTTGAAAGAAAAGCACTTTAAATATGTTTTTTTTTTTAGATTTTTCCATTGAAAAATGATTTACTGATTAAACAAAATTGATTCAGCTTAATATATAATCATTTTTATGATAAATACCTGTAATATTAACTGAACTTGTATTGTTTCGCGAAATGATTTTCTGGCGAAATTTTGGCGATTGGAATAAATCAGTGGGCAACCCTCGGACACCCCGCAGCGTTAAGTGCTTGGCCTGCGACAGAAAATTCTCCTGCGATTGCGGGAGATTTAAGATTTTTGATGTCCAATCAAATGTTTCATTTTTTAAAATATTAAAGATAGAGTAATAATTTCGACGGATTTGAATTTTTCGGAAAATTTTAACTCAAGTACATACCAAACATATCGATAAAATATATAATATAGGAAGAATTTTCTTTTCTTTAAAATAAAACTTGTCATGAAAAAGTTCTTTATTCACATTCAACGATATCGATATTTCCGTGTTTCCTAAGTTAAAAGTATTCTTATTTTATTTGCACAGAACTGATCAGCAGTTTATTTAATTTGTTTTTTGAGGTATGGTAAATATTCAAAATATCAACAGTATTTTAGACTCAGAAACTCCACACTGTAAAAATGTACTCATTTCGAAATGAGTATTTTTGGATCAAAAATGAACATGTGCATTCTCAAAAATGAGTAAGTCCATGTACTCATATCGAAATGAGTATTTTTGGATCAAAAATGAACATGTGCATTCTCAAAAATGAGTAAGTCCATGTACTCATATCGAAATGAGTATTTTTGGATAAAAAATGAACAAGTGCATTCTCAAAAATGAGTAAGTTCATGTACTCATATCGAAATGAGTATTTTTGGATAAAAAATGAACATATGATCAAACCCAACATACTTGTATTTTTCAGAATGTATAATGACGAAATTTCGGAGCGTATAAAGCTATTATTTGATTGAAGGAGAAACGAAGAATAAGAGAAATGAAAAGTGGATCTGGTTGTTCGGGATTTTCATCAAAGTGGATCCACTACAACACATTTACTCTTTTTTTTTTTCCTCACATTTTACACATCTACTTTTTTTTTCCTTGATAGTACTTCAAAATTATGATTTTTTTCCCCACTAATTTTTTTAAAATTTATTTTAACTTTTTTAACGTGAGGCAATATTGTGTTATTTAAAAGTTTCATAACATAATATCTTTGCAAATTATAGCTATGCAAATTGGTATTAAACTAAGCTGATTTGGCTTACAAATTTATGAATTACGCTAAAATTTATTATTTTATAAATTATAATTTTACAAGTTTATAATTTTTTCCTTGAATTTATAAAATTAGTTAATATTTTTTCTTTACTTTTATAAAGATAAAGTTTTTAACTTTATAACGTTTTTAATTTATTTCTTTAGCTTATATTTTTATAAATTAAACTAATTTAATTTAAATAAAATCAATCCGAGAATATTTACGGGAGTTAGAGCACGGACAGATGGCCATATGGCAGACAAACCGAAGTCATAAACACTTTTCAACTAGGTTGGAAAGTGTTAATAAAAATTGAAGAATGCTAAATAAGTAATAAAAATCTTATATTTTTTTTTAAATGTTATTTTTTTGTAAATAAACTTCTTATACGGTTTCATAAACACTGTAAATCTTTTGAATTTTAGTATTCATTAATATGAGTTTGTTGCGGTTAGAATTTTTTTATTATTATTGTAATACAAGCTTTCAAATCTGTGACTAAATAACAACTGACTTATGTAAACTTGAAAAGATAAAAATATTTCTTCCTATTTTCTTTTATGATTTTCCTAAAAAGAGTTCTGTTACATAACAAACACCAAACACGATTTATTTTTATTAGACAAATAAGGAGTAAAAAGATTTTTATTCATGTTCTATGTGATTTACAATGATTTAGAATAAATTCGATGTATTTATTAATTTACTCCAAAATAGAATCTCAAATCAATAAATAAACGTTCAATTTAGAAAAAACGATATATCAGATTTTTTGTCTGTACCTTTTTGATTATTTTGATTATTTATTTATTTTCATTTAATATTTTCTAATTGACATAAAGCATGTATTTATATATTATTTTTTAAACTTTCTTATCCATTTTTTTTCTTAAAAAAAAAAAAATAAAACAACTTTTTCTTTTAAATTAGTTCTTTCTGAATAATCTTGTACATTAAATCATCAATAAGTTTAAAAGTTAGAGTCGCATCTGTTTGCGGCTCCTTTCATTTGGCGATTTATTTCGTGGTTTAAATTTTCGGCAACCCTCCAGGCTCCTAATTTTGTCTGTTTTCTTTGTCATTGGTCATTCATTTTCTGGACTTCGGACTTGACACTTGCTTTCTCTCACTCTCAGGTAATTTATCTTTTCATCTGCATAATGGCTTCGTTTACAAACCAATTTCCTCTTTCTTTCCAACCTCATGAGAAGGGGAAGCCTTTGAGAAGTTCTGCTAAGGTTATCATCTTAAATGTTTACATAAAGCTCAGAGAACAAAATCCCATGAAATCGGACACAGAAATTATCAAGATGTGTGCTGATTTAACGGGAGTTTCACCACGATCTATTGAAAGAATGAAGACTGAAATAAAAACGAATGGTAAATTTACAACTCCTGGCAAAAAACGTCCTTTGAAAGTAAATACATGTACAAGAATGCAGATTTATGATGAATTTACTAAAACGGCTATTCGAAAAAAAGTGCATTCTTTTTTCTTTATTAATGAAATACCGACGGCAGAAAAAAGTAATGCGTGCCATAAATGAAGATAACGAACTCCCAAATTTCAGTGTTCGAACTGTTCGAAATTTTATGCATGATTTGGGATTTGTTTTTAAAAAAAAGAATACGTTCATCATTGTTGTTGGAACGAGAAGATATTCAACAATGGCGGCACGAATATTTGAGGAATATCCAAAGATTTCGTTCTGAAGGGAAAAAAATTTATTATACCGATGAAACGTGGGTTAATGCAGGGCACACGAAAGAACGCGTATGGCAAGATTCTACGGTAAAATCGAAGAAACAGGCATTTTTAAACGGTCTGTCTACAGGTTTAAAAGCACCTTCAGGTAAAGGAGGCCGATTAATTATAATACATGCTGGGTGCGAAGATGGATTTGTTAATGGAGCATTGGAGATATTCAAAGCAAAAAAAAATGGAGATTACCATGATGAAATGAACGGCACGCATTACGAAGAATGGTTAGTAAATAAATTTTTACCTTATATTCAGCCTAACAGTGTTATTGTTATGGATAATGCCCCATACCATTCTGTTAGGGTAGAAAAAATTCCAACAAGTTCAACCAAGAAAGAAGACATACAAGCATGGTTAACAAGAAAGAGTATCCCTTGGAACCCAGACATGTTAAAAGTGGAATTGCTTAAACTTGTGGCAGATAATAAAAAGTTTTATGAAGCTTACCACATAGATAAAATTGTTGCTCAACATGGCCATACCGTTCTTCGATTGCCCCCTTATCACTGCGAATTAAATCCCATCGAACTTATCTGGGGCGAAGTTAAAGATTATGTTGCAAAAAAAAATCGAACATTTAAAATGGAGGAAGTTGAAAAACTTACTTATGAAGGAATCCAGAAAGCGTCTTCTTCTTGGTTTAGTTGTGTTCAACATGTAATTGAAAAAGTCGAAACAAACATGTGGAAATTAGACGGAATTCAAGAACAATTAATTGAAAAAGTCAATTTCACTATTGGTGACTCATCTGATGATTCTGATCATTACACAGATGGTAGCCTTAGCGGAATAGAGCCATTAGATTAACAGTCCTTTTAAGGACTAAAAAAAAGTCCTTTTAAGGACTAAGCCTTACCCAAGGCTAAAAAAAAAAAAAAAAGAAAGAATTACACTAAAATACATACTTCAAACAATGCCTTTGAGGCTGTACATATATAACGTTATCAACATTTTGTTAATTTCGGACCCCCTCCCCCCCTTAATGATATCGTTAAAATATATTTTAAAATGATAACGATATCCAGTGTTGAATTCAGGGGGTGGCCCGGGGGGGGGGGGGGGGGACATCCTCCCCGGAGCTTTGAAATGTCCCCACTGGAAGATTTGAGATTTTATGCTTTCAATGGTCAAAAACTGGAACTCTCCCTCCCGGAACTTTATAATTGCACCACCCCCGGAGGAACAGAAATCCCTCCCGGAGAAAAGTGTCTTAATTCGACACTGACGATAGACGAATCGCTTATAACTCTATGTAATTTTTATTTATTAAAAAATGAAAAACTCATTTAAATACTTCCACCTTTAGATACTTCCAGTCTTTAGCTAAAAAAAATGTAGTTTTCTTTACGGCTGTTTGTCAATTTAAGTTAATTAATTTCTAACATTTTCAGGAAGTCATTTTCATTACTAAATACATACAAATTACAGAAATTCTCATTCAGATATCAAGAAATCGAACTTTCGCGTCTTCATAAAAAAGCAAATAACATTTCAGAAAATGGTTAAAAATTAGCATTTTAACCTGATGAATGCCGAATAACCTTCATTGAAAAGAGAACAAAATTTACTATATGCGTCTACAGATATAAACAGGATTCTTTTTGCTCATGTGGAAAAATCCCGCAAAAACGCTAAAAATAGCATTAAAAATCGCTAAGATTTCAAAAATTGCAGAGGAAAAAATTATCCGTTTTTGGACTAAAAGACAAATAGGATTTCTTTTATGAATGTGGAAAAATCGCCTCGTAAACCCAAAATTTCTATAAATTCAAATAAAAATATACGCATAAATTTAAAAAATGTACGTACGAATTCCGAATAAACTTTATTGAAAAGAGGATAAAATTTACTAAATTGTACTAAAAGTTTAAAACAGGATTTATATTTAATAATGTGGAAAAATCACCGCTAAACACAAAACATCCCGTTAAATCGCATAAAAATCGCTAAAATTCCAAAATCGCATATGACAAAATTTATCAGATGACAATGAGTTAAAACATTGTAAAAGGAATTCTTTAACGAATATCAAAAGATCGGCGTGGAACATAATAGTAACTCATGCAAAATTTATTCCTACAAACAACGATAAACAGCCAAATCTGGCGATTCAAGGATTTACATGAAAAGTAAACAAATGTTATAAGTTAAATCCAACAAGGATTTTTCTACACGCCAAATCATCGCTTTTCTCCCAATCTGGGAATCTTCGAGCGCCAAAGTGAGTGAGCAGGCCGTCGTAGCTTTGCCTCCACTGCCAAGATAAGTGTGCCGCTACTTTAGTAATGTTATATTCTTGAAATTTGAATTAAGTTTAATGCATTGGTACTTCTCTATTATCCTGTCGACCACTTTTCATAACAAAAAACTATCGCCAAACTGTAAGATTAAATGCCAAAAATGCAGTCCCATTTACTTGATGTCAGAAGCATTATACGTGTTTGTTATGTCATCAAGTGGTTTTACATTCGACATTTGCGTGTATTTTTCATTATGTTTTACTGATTTATTAGTTATTTCATTAATTAAAATAACAATTGTGTCCTTAAATTCTTATATTTTATTTATTTATTTATTTTGATATTCCAATGGCGACGTTCTCCCGTTTATTTGGCGTTACAGTTTGGCGATAGTTTTTTGTTATGAAAAGTGATCGACGGGATAATACAGAAGTATCGATACATTTATTTCAAATGAATTACTTATAATCACTTATCTGTGTTAGTCTTTAAAATTAATGTGATTGATTAATCAGTTTTAGTTTTGAACACAAAAATGTGATTTGAAACTTACAAAAATATTTGAGTATTTTTTAGCATTGTAGCCCATTTTAGATGCCACAGAGCTAGATTAACAATATTCCTTTATCCTTACTGTTTTATTGACTCCACTCCCATTTTAATCACACGACATTCTAGCTAGCTAGAATGAAAAGAATGGCGTCTTCTGTGCATAAGATTAAAAATGCCTTTTAAACTTGGTTCTTCCATTAAAAGTACAAGAGAATATTACTTCTTGCAGCCCACTAGTAGGGGTGAGAGAAAAAATACGCATTGTGCTCAATTTTTGTACTAAAAAAAAAAACATACAAAAAACGCCTTATTAAATATGGCGACCTGGCAACCGCATTTGTAAAGCCCTGGTTATGACTATTGTCTAAATTGTTAAATAGGAAGTTTTTTATTCTAAATCTTGCTGAATGAAAATAGAATATAATTTTGATACATTTATTTCAGCCACGCCACTTTATTGGAGCAGTTCATGCGAGGAGCTGGACCGGACGCCGCCTACCTTGGGCCTACAGACCCGGGCAGTGAGTACAGAAGCAGTAAGTCCCTGTTTGCCGAGACCCCAACATCTGACAGTTGTGACGGTAGGACTACTCCCACTAGTACTTCTTCCCCTTCTCCACCACCTCCTGCACCTCCTCCGAGGTCTTTACCTCCTGCTTCTCTCTTGCATAATTACCCCGGTGATTATTCTGCAAATGTACAGGGTGTACCAGCTAGCTCTTCAGCTGGTGCTCAGGTACTCTCATCTTTTCTCTCTCTTTCTGTATCTAACAAATTGACATTCTTTTCGGATAGGAAATGAATTTTCGCTACATGTAATAGTATTAGGTCAAGTAATTAACTTCTTTAAATTGTAGAAAGTTGTTAAGTCATATACTATGTGTTTGGGAAAATTTCCTATAAGTAACTATTCATGGTCAGCAAAAAAATTGCGATGTCCTTGCAAAGCTTATATATATATAGATTATAATTTTGGGCTCTTCAAATGCCCTACGCATTCATAATTTTATTATAATAAAGTAAGTAATAAGTAAAAAGTAACTTTATTATTACTTACACTTGTCTTAGATAGATATTGCATAATTTATCATACCCAAGATTTCACTGTTTTATTTCGCAATATTTTTATGTGTAGAAGGAAGATTAAAAATTCATTGTATTTAAGTGTGTTCTACAATTAAAAAAAGTATTCCAAGATCTTATTTTTCTTGTTTTTGTTTTCTGTATATAGAAATAATTTAAGAGTAATTTTTATAAACAAAGCATTGATTTTTCAGTCACTTTAAATATAATACTTTAAAAAAAAAATGTTCTTGTCTAAATAAGGGCAAGTATATCTTTAACAAATATAGTAATGTGTGCTCTGATAAATATAATGAAAATTTCATTTTATTTCGAATTTAGATAAGAGGTCAAAATAGATTTTTCCACTAACTTTCTATTTCTTTTACTAATTTGACTAATTTTATTCTTTCCACTAACTACACGTATATTGATGATATTGTGTGTTATGCAATTTGTTTTCCATAATTTTGTAATAAAAATTATTTTACTTATTTAATTTTTTTACACACTTAATGTTTGTTAAGCCATTTATTGCTGTGTACATATTTTTGTTCTTATTTATAAGGACACTGAAGCATATATATAGGGGGATTCAAAACTTACCATTAAAATTTCGTGGTGAGGTAGGGAATACGCCAGGAAACCGATTTTACATAGGAAAGCATGTAGAGAGCTCTGTATGTACCCAACTTTCCATTGCGTCCCAATCATTGTTTTGACTTTCTTAAAGCTAGTATTATTTCTTCTCCTATTTCCACTTCTCATTTGGACTTCCACAAAGCATCTTTAAAAACTCCAAAAATCTTGTTGACCTTTCTTCAAAGCCTTCATTATCTGATGTCGGGAAACTTTTCGTTTAATTTTGTTCTTTCCAGTTCTTTTAACCTTTATTATTTAATTTTCTTTAATTGGTTTGTTTTTATTTTATTTATTTTTTGTTAGCTTTTATTTTATTCTTTGTTTTTAAATTCTTCGTTCATGAATTTTTTTATTTTGGTTTCACACCAGAATTTTTTAAAAATCTTTTTAATCGATATTTCTGCTGCAATTACCAACGATTTTGTACGTTTTGTAGCATTTATTGTACTTGTGCTTACCAGTTTTGTTCGTTATTTCGACCCAAAAACCGGAAAGAACAAAATTAAAGGAGAAGTTTCCAGGCATCAGATAATGAAGGCGTTGAATAAAAGCCATTAACAAGATTTTTGGAGTTTTTAAAGATGTAAAAGGCTTTGTGGAAGTCCAGATAAGAAGTGGCAATAAGAGAAGAAATAATACTAGCTTTAGGAAAGTCAAAACAATGATTGGGACACAATTGAAGGTTGGTACACACAGTGCCCTCTACATACACATGCGTACATTTGCAGACATACTTTCCTGCGTGAAATCGGTTTCCTGACGTATTCTCTACCTCCCCACGAAATTTGAATAAGTTTTGTATTCCCCTGTATTTATGCAGTGTGATTTTGGGACAACAAGTAGTGAGTAAACCATAAATTCTCATGGAATGTTAGATTCGCCTGAGAAAATATTTGACCCATTCTATTCAGAAGGGACAATAGCAAATATTTAAATATTAGTCAGAGCCCACCAGAACTTATAAATATTGCTCCCAGAAGTGTTCTGTACATTGTATTTTGTTGGTTAATAAACTAAATAAATAAAACTAAAAAATTCTAGCTAATTAGATTTTCTAAAAATTCCCAGTTCTTAGTTATAAATACTTTTGCTATTCGTTCTTAATTTTGCTTTTTTTCTTTTCTTGAAGAAAAAATTGCTTTAGATTTTACAAATAATGTATGAAACACAAATATGCGAGTAGGGGTGTGTGTATATGATGCGGTTTTCGGTAACTGTAGAATAGTAAGCCTCCGGTACTTTTTCTTTTAAAAATTAATCCCTTGTCCCGACAGTGGCCAAAAAAAAAAAGAGTTAATGTTTTACATTCCTACATGAAAATATTTCTTATTAAAAATGTTTATTCTTTAATTGTTTAAAGTGTAACTAAATTTAAGCTACAGAAATTTTGCATTGAATGTGAATGTAAATGCACCTGGTGTATAAAATTGTATAATGAATAGTTAAATGATTATATAATACATAAAAAATATGCAGTATGTTAGTTATTTCTAGGATAGAATAGAAAATGTTGAAAAATGTTTTATCATAGTAATTTAAGTGGGAAAAGAAAAATGTATTCTACTCTTTTTAAATGTTAAAATTCATTTTTAAGGAGTTCTTTCAAAAATGTAAATTTAAGAAGTATTTAATTGTTTTATGTAAGACGACTTTTTTGTTTTATTTTATTATTATTATTATTATTATTATTATTATTATTATTATTATTTTTACACTTTTAATTTTGATTTATAAGTTTTGCAGTAAAATATTATTGTTATTTATTATATTTTCACAACACATATTTATTACTATTTTTTATGTATTGCACAGGCTAATTGCTTATGTAAAATACATAATATTTATTATATTTTATCTATAAATTTTCTAGTGCTCTAACAGGGATATGCTCAGGAAATATGCAAGTTTGTTTTTGTTTGCAATAAATAAGTAATAACCTCAATATTTCAAATGGTCAGTCTGGCTTATACATCATATGTTATTTTTAATGAGCTCTACTCAATTTCATGTTATTTTTGTTCTGGGAAAATTTTTGAAAATTTGTCATCATTTTGAATAAACTACCTTTAAACTGCTTTTATTTTTTATTAGTTTGGTGTTTGATTGATTTCATGGAAAAATACTATTATTGTAGCTTATGCAGCTCTTGTAGTTAAAAAAAAAAAAGTTTTATAGTTACTGTTTTATTTAAAATTTATTTGAGCATTTATGCATAGATAATTCTTACAGTTTTTTTTTTCTTTTTGCAGTTGCAGTTGGGGGTATTTTGCGGTGTTTGGTAAAAATTATGTTACGTTCAAAATTAATGAATAATCATAGAAAATGATTCCTTGTACTTAATTGTATTGACATCTTTTGCCCTAAAACAATTTAAATATCTGAACAAATGTATCCTTCTATATTAAAAAAAAGTAATCTGGAACTCAGCCAAAAACGATTTAGACCAATCAAATTCTGCACAGATATTCCGGGTTAGTCTCATCGCTTTTTTAGTAGAGACTTTTTTGAGGAGCTATTACTTTTTTTCTAGCCATCCTACGAATTCGAAAATCATACCAGCAGACATGCAATATAACAAGCTTTCAGAAATTCAAAAAACTATCACGGTCGGACAATAAAAACTCAAAAAATCCTTAAAAATAGAGTGAAAAATCTTTTATTGAAAAAGTCATTTTTTTTTATATTGTTGCCAATTTCTAAATAAGCGCAAAGGATTATGTTTTATCTCAAATAAAAAATGTATTTGCGCGAGACTATTAAAAACAATAATGAAAGTTTAAAATAATAATTAAATGATCACGTGTTGAAAGCAGAAAATAAAGAAAATTACATATTTTAATAAATAAAAATTGTGTTTACACATGAATATTAAAAATAAAAAAGATGAATTAAATGATAAAGCATTATAACCAGTTAAATGAAAAAGCATTATAACCTGATTACAGAAGATAGTCGCCGTTTGTGATATCATCATCATCATCTTTTTAAAACAGGATACATTACCAGGTTTAAAGAGGCTGTGAATTCAGAACGGGGGTTGGTGAGTGTAGCGAGCTGGGGGCAGAGCCCCCTAGTAAACATATAAAATTATATATCATAGTTTCTTATAAGATTTATATATATATATATATATATATTTTATGAATCTGAAATTTGTTTCTCAGCATTTAACTTCAAGTAACACATTTAAATGCTGTCGTAGAAAATATATTTCGAAAAATAACAGTAGTGAAAGTTTGTCATTTATGAATAGTGTCATAGTCTAAAAAATCCCTTTTTCCAAAGCTTAATTTTCAAATTATATATATATATATATATATATATATATAATCATAGATTTATTTGACTATGAAAAATTTCAAAACTTTTGCCTCAGAAGTTATTGATCAAATTATCTGAAGTTGTTTTGGCTAACTTCTGCAGAATATACTACTTCTAATTAGTTAATCCATTAAGGAATACTTTTCTGAGTTACATTACAAGACATACTTTTTCCAGAATTTAGCAACTTTTAGAACAGCTTTTAAATACTTGGCTCATGAATTTATCTTCTAGTTTTGCTAATGTAACATAACTCTGGCGCAATTCCAAAAGTAGAATATATCTCAATTATTTCTTCTATTTCTGTAAAAATATGAATATTTTCTTTTTATATTAATTCATAAAAGGTCATGATATTGTAAGTTGTCTTAAAAACACTTCCCATTTCCATTTGACCACAGAAAATATATTAAATGTCATCCTTCATCTTGAGAAGGAGAAAAACAAAATCATGTAGCTTTTCAAATGATTATTAAAATATGTTATCAAAGTCTTGTATTTAATTGTAAAAGTATGAGCTTATTCTTCTTATTACATTATATTTTACTGGTATGTTTTTAAAATAATGTATTGGGATGGGAATCTATGAAAAGTTTTAACCGGGTTAATCAAAATTTCTTAATCAATTAATCGGATTTTTAATTGATTTTTATTTTGGTTTACATGATTTTAATTTAATTAATTAAACTTTCACAAAAAAAAAAAGATATATAGTTATATAAAGCTATATAACTATTTTTTTTGCTATTAAAAATGCAAAGATATTTTAACCTTTAAAGACATGGACGGCATACTCAAAGCACTAATGTGAAAAACAGTTGTGAATTCCAAAATAATTATATGATTAACATTTGTGCCACATTTTACTCTCTTCCCAAAGTCTCTTCAATGTTCAACCAATGTTTAATTGACAATTGAAGTTTGCAATTTTTTCTGCTCTCTTTTCATTATTTTTATTAGTAAGTCACCTCTAGCATATGGAATATGCTGCTCGTGTATTTGTGTAATGTGTTCTATTTTCTTTCTTAATTAAATTACTTTTTTTTATAAATGTGATGTCTATTACTTTTATACTATTACTAGACATTATTCTTCTTTAGCATCCAAGCGCGGATCCAAGGGGGGGGGGGTCATGGGGGTCATGACCCCCCTCTAAACAAAGAACATTTCTATAAAATACTTTTTTTTAGTGTAAATATATATAAAAGGTGTTTACATATATGTATTTTTTCTCCGTTAAAAATTCTAATCTTATTGATACATTCACAGAGTTATTTTTATACAGAAATGGATGAAAATTGCAGTTATTGTTCATCAAAGAATCGAACAACGTTTTTAATTTTTCCATAAATGTCGTACATCGTGAATTGTAACCAATTTCAACCTCAAGCTGACATTTCCATGACTGTGGAGCTCTAAAAATCGGTTTAAAATGTGAACTTTGGTAATATTTTCTGCAAGATTAGATAAAATAAAAAATTAAAATGGGAACACCTATTTCTTGGCATCTGAATAGAACATAGAACCTACAAATTTTATACATTTACCGAGGCTGCTATGTCTCAAGGAATTTTTCAGAGAAAATAGCAGTATTTTCTTATTGAAATTTTTGCGTAATCGCATGATCAAATATGGCGAGTTTTTTTATAAGAAATTACTGGTATTTCTCCTGAAAAAGTTTCTGACCAGTAGCAACCCTGATTTACGAATAAACTGCAGATTCCATGCATTTAGGAATGAAAATTAATTCAGGTTATGTCAGAAAATAGCAAATTTGGACTTAAGATAAATAAAATTGTCATGAAAACATGTGACCTTCCCCCTCCCCCCCAAAATAGACATGACCCCCCCCCCCCCCTCTAAATGGAGGGCTGGATCCGCTTCTGTTAGCATCAAAAGTTGATGTTTAGACTTTAGAAGGCACTGGTGTGTGGAGTACGCCGTCCATATCTTTATGCTACTACAAACAGTCCATGTCATATTAATTTTAATTACATTAGTCTTTTTTTTTTAAACAATTTGATGTTTATTACTTTTATGCTAATACTGTACATTGCATTAAACAAGGATATCATTAAAAGTTGTTATTTAGGCTTTAAAATGCCTTGATGCATACTGTACATCACACGTGTTTTTATGTTACTATTAGGCTGTATCCAAAGTATTTTTGTTTTTTTAATTTTTTTATACCAAAGCCTGCAGCTGGTGTTTTATCATCCCTATTGTTGAACGTAAAATGTTATTTAAGAGAATACATGTCCCTCTATATTCTATAATCATACAGGCTTCTTTCTTTCATTTTTAGGTTATGTAAAAGAGTGTTACAAATGTTGAGATTTTAGGCATCTTAAGACATGTTTAAAACTAGGCCTTAAAACCAATGAAGTTGTCCTCAAAACTCATGCAGTTGAAGGCCTGAACAAGAGTAGTGTCCAGACAGTTCAAAACAAATCCAAACATTTTAAGGAAGGGGGATCTCAGCCTTGAAATGAAACCTAGAAGTGCCAGGCGAATTTTGACCAGTTTAAGAGAAAAATAAAGGAGACTCCATTCTTCACAATAAATTTTGATGCAAAAAATTAACAAAACTACACATTCAACAATTATTAATGTTTGCATGTGTAGTTTTGTTAATTTTTAGCATCAAAATTTATTGTGAAGAATGGAGTCTCCTCTTTTTTTTTTCTTTTAAACTGGACAAAATTCCCCTGTCACTTCTGTGTTTGATTTCAAGGCTGAGATCCCCTTCCTTTAAACGTTTGGATTTGTTTTGAACTGCCCGGACACTACATTTGTCGTGGCCTCCAACTGCACGAGTTTTGAAAACAGCTTCATTGGTTTTGAGGCCTAGTTTAAAATCATGCCTTAAGATGCATAAAATTTCAACATTTGTATCACTCTTTATATAACCAAAAAAAATGAAAGAAAGAAGCCTGTATGATTATAGAATATAGAGGGACATGTATTCTCTTAAATAACATTTTACGTTCAAAAATAGGGGTGGTAAAATGCCAGCTACAAAAAAAAAAAAAATATTTAAAAAAATAAACGTATAAAAACATTCAGAAAATGAAAATACTTTTGATAGAGCCTAATACAAGTCATTCGTGTCTTGAACTATTAAATATGAAGATAATAACCAAGAGGCAACTGCAAAAAACCTTACATTACTGAGTCTCCATAAGCTGACAATTTTATTTTTATTACATGCATTTCATATAGAACTTACCTTTAACCCTCTGACTGACATGCCCATGTTAATATGTTCACTATGCTCCAGATTTCTCTGCAATGCAAGCATTATTTAAATTAATATAATTCTACGGATATAATGCCATTTTAATACATTGAGTAATGATTGATACTCTCAAAGATTACATTCATATATGTAATTAAGTTTTTTATATAATTTTTGATTAATCACCTTTATAGCATTTAAAATAAAATACAGAGAAAAAAACATTAGAATTTTGCTCTTTTGCTTGGACTGTCACAAGGTTAATTATGAGATTATTTGACTACTTAGTATTTCATGCGGTTTCCTCTCGATTATTGGTACAAAATCATTCAAAAAGTATAATTAAAATCTTTATATATATTATATAAAATTAGCTTAATAATTAAAATTATGGACATATAATGAAAGATCAGAATCTGTTTCCAAGAACAATTAAAAATACCCAACCCTAGTACAGAGATAAGCCAGTCATTTATTTTTTATTTGTTTCCTTCCTTCACTCTATAAACTAAGATACTGAGATTTTTTTAGAGTCTCAACCACATCATTTGATGCAAGCTTTTAGAGTATTTTTTTGGTGGAATATTGGAAAATTACTTCATAGACAGAATTGCATTTTTAAATTTTAGTTTGTTAATTAAAAAAATAATAATAATCAAATTTTGAAACTTTTTATTGAACTAATTAACTTGATTAAAAAAATTATCGAAAAATAAATAGTGGTAGTAACTCCACTGGGTCATTTCTTCTTTTAGAAAATGTACCAATATGTAAAAATTTTAAAGTTCGCCTGTATACTCTAATAGATCTAAATAAACAAGTTATAGAAGAAAGAATTGTATTTTTACAAATTAAAAGTTGTTGTTAATGGGTTGGTTAAATTTGTTTAACAATGCAGTATTCATGATAATAAGCCTAATAGGCAAAAAACATTGGAAATGCCACATTGCAATAATGAGTTAATAAACAAAAAATTCATAAGTGCCGGATTGATCAACTTAAAACTATAAAACATGTACATGGTCACCACAGACAAATTCAACAATAGTTTTATATGGTCACAATATATTAAAAAAAATTAATTGTTTTAAATTTGAATACTTGGCACAATGTATTATAAGTCAGTACATTTTGTTGCATTTATTTTCATTTTCTAATCAAGTTAAAAATTAAACTTGTTATGTGTGTTAATATTTATGGCTTTATTCCACTATAATATTATTACTTCATTAAATATTTTTTTTAACAACAACCTTTTAAAAAATAAAATGGCGAAACAGATAAAATTATCTCAAACCAAAACTATTAGTAAGATAATATTACTACAACACTCACCAAAAAAAAAAAAAAAAAAAAAAAAAACTGTTAACATTTTGACTTGATTTCTAGATTTAGGAGAAATATGCCGATCTCTGCATAGAGTGTATAAGGTAACAAAATAAGTTTCCTACCATTTTCTATGTATATTTCTTTTTTGATTTTCTAGAAATTCCAGGTAAATCATTCAATTTACCTTCAAATATTTTACATTTCTTCTCATACCACATCCTAATCTAAATCATTTTATAGATCCAACATTTTATGCTAGACTTAATCTAGTCACATGTTATAACATTAAATTACTTTACTGTACCTTTTAATCTAATTAAAAAGTGCTTTGTTATTGTATGTTGCATAATTATGTTTATTTCCAGTCTCAGATGGTTAGTAGTAGCTCAATTAGTTCTGTTCAAGAAACCTCAGATGGGGACAGCAGTCACACGAGCAGCAGCTTTGCTCCGTGTGACATAGGGCTGCTGGAACGTCTCATAAGGACACATCCCATCTGGTTCCTGCCTGGAATTGGACGTGCAGGAGCTGTTCATTTGCTACAAGGGAAAGATGTAGGGGTAAGATACTCATGCTGAATTTATTGTTATTTGGTAATTGTAAAATTGTACTGTAATCTATAAGATGTTTAGAAAATTTGAGCGTTTGTATTATTTTTTCAATTAAAAAAATCTTACTGAGATAACATAAATACACACATACATATTAAAAGGGATTACAATGCATATAAAAAGTCTTCAAAACCTTTCAAACACAACTGACTCCAAAGGTGACATGTTTAGCCTTGTGTCAGTAGTTGCATGTGTATCTCTGTGAATCTGTGATATAAGCTGCCATTTAGTAAGTTTTGAACCAACTAGATTCAGAACCTGTGGCTTCTTCTACTTCCCTCCCACTGTTATCAATTTTCCCCCAGGGCAGTTGAAACTAGCTAATGATTTCAAAACTTATAGGAAAAAAATGGCGACTTATATTGCTAAGATACACATGCAATAAACGCAAGGTTAAAGTCTGCAAATGATAAATAGTCTACATTAAATTTTATGCAGAAATTATTTATTTATTATAAGAGTTGTAATTTTCCAACTGAATGAAAAAAATGTCCAATCCAAGCTTTGAACCCAGAACCTTGGCTTAATCTGTCAACACTCTACCAACTGCGCTAGCCTGGATAAATCCGACAGATACAACTCATTCAGAAAACCTTTTGATAGTGACATCTGGTCTGTTATCTGAAAGTTCAACAGAATAAATTGCAGTTAATGAAACTCCAACTAAATGTTGGATATGTAATTACATTTCATTAATTCAACACAAGTATTCTAATTGATAAATAAATCATAGGAGTTTGTAATTTTTCAAACGAGTGAAAAAGTGTCCAGGCCGGGATTTGAACCCAGGACCCCGGCTTCAAATCCTTGCCTTGATACTTTTTCACTCAGTTGAAAAATTACAACTGCTATAATTTATTTACCAATTAGAATAATTGTGTTGAATTAATGGAGTGATTTATTTATCATTTGCAGTCTTTTGAGAATGTCACCATTGGAGTGTACAAAACTAGTAAGTTTGTTTTTAAAAGTTTTTCGAGACTTTTTATATGTACTGTAATCACTTTTAGCATGTATATGTGTGTTTTATTTTAGTGAGAAGTGATTTTTTTTTGGTATAATTCTAATAAAAAATATTATTTAAATTATGTAGAAATTCAAAATGTTGTATTTTTTGTTCGAAAGTTGGTAGTTTGGTATATGGTCAAACATATACCAAGCTACCAGCATTTTAAGAATGAGTTAAAATAATTGCCTGATATTTCATAGCTTACTTTATAAATATATACGACAGCCAGTAAGATGTTAATCCAGTGGGCAGCAACACTTTAATTGATATCATACAAGTTGATTTTCCAATATAATGTGTAATTTATTTTACCTTCAATCATGAAAACAGCCATGAGCTGCCTTGGCCTTGGAGGGCTGCAGCATGGCACAGTCAAATTGAAATGAAATCAGAGATCTGTTTAAGAAGAATTTGGGCCCATTAAAGGAATAAAACCATGTGACATCGCATCACAATTTTGCAAACATGACAAAAACCTATTTGTGAATTTCACATCAATTTTGTGAATATTCCTTCACAAAATATTTCATCTTAAAACAGGAGCCTTCACATAATTTTTCATCTTAAAAAAAGACCCTTCACAAAACTCTTTGCTAAATATAGATCTTTCACAAAAGTTTTCAATCTTCAAACTAAACTTTTTACAAATTTAATCATTTTGAAATCAAATCTGACCTTTACAATACAACTGAAGTCGCAAAAGAGCTGATTATCTAGCTTTTTTATACTGATAAAGAAATTGTTAAAATTATATAAACAAGAACCTGACTATAAGAATGATTTCAAATTCACAAAATTATGACTAGATTTTTCACAAATGTTAAAAAACTGTTCTCTATTTCACAAAAACTGGACCCTGTAAGAAAAGTCTAAACAGAAACAGACACCTGGAAAGGTATCCTAACCCAATTATCTATGTTAAGGCTGTTCTCAAATCCAAACTGGTACTTTATGACACATTTTTTAATTCATTTTTATTTGCAAATTAGCAGGTGCTCTTATTCAGAAACTTTGTAATCAAAACACATTTTCCATTTTTTGGTAAAAGCAGATGATCTTTTAGAAAATACTGTCAATGTCGGCATTTTGAACCGAATTCCCAACACGGCAGTACAAGAAGTGGGGAAAAAAACTATTGTCACATGACCATAATCGCTTATAACTTAATAAGCAGTCTATTTATAAAAAAAAAATGGAAAACTCATTTTGCTTCCAAATTACTTCCATAACCACGCCTGCCAATTTTATGCCTTTGCATTTAAAAATGTGTCAGAAAGTTTTATGTTGTTAAGCAGGTCATTTGAGAACCACCTTAACACAATCACAATGGTAGTCATCCATAATCAAGATAACATCCATTTAACTTATTTTCACTCTGCAGTGGTCAATGCAATGAGTTGCTAAGGCAAGACCCCTTAACATCCTGCTGATGCACTAGCTGACTGACAATTTCTTTATTTGTATGATCAAATTAATCATATATACAAAAATCAGCCTGTAGGAAATAGTTAACTGAAAAATGTTAGTCTCCCATAATATAAGCAATGCTATTGCAGAGTACAATATTCCAAATTGTTTTAATTTTTTCCAGGTATGGTGGTGATGGTGCGGGGTCCTTAAGGAAATATATATTTCAGAATGTTTCAGTCATCATAATCCATACTCAAAAATAAATTAATAAATAAAAAAATTTTAAAAACTCAGAAATTGCACGAAAACCAAAGTAACTTGTCAAATTCCCAATATTATTTTTTAAATAATCAATTTGAAGATGTGTTTCGCATTTGAATATGACATACAAATTTTAACATAAATATTACATCTTGAATGTTTCATCATCTTGCTTCTGATAGCATAATAGATTCATTCTATTATTATGTATATGGAGCAAAAGGGCAATACATTAATATGATAACTTAACTAATCCCTGATATTACTTATGTTAAGAATTGTGAAATAGTAACTTATTTTTTCTCATGTGTTTATTCTCTGAATATTTTAATTCTATTACTTTTTAATTGCCTGAAATGTATGTCCTTTTTATTTTATTTTTTGTCAGAACTTTATTGTGCGTCAATCAAGCAAGCCCAATACTATGGCTCTGTCTGTTCGACTGCCTGAAGATAAGGGTCCCTATGTAGAGCACTACCTAATCGAAACTGTCGGCGATGCTCAGTTGAGACTGGAAGGCTCCGACAACAATTTTCATGCCATCCCTATGTTGGTAGCTCATTATTGTCAGTGCTGGTAAGTGCCTCACTGTAAATCATCTTTAAGGGGCCACTTCACTGAAACTTCACGATTGCAAAATCCCATGTTAACCAATGGGAAACTTAGAAACATGATTACTCATTACCTATAATTATTAAAATACAGTTTTCTCCATCAGAAAGTACACACTAGATACTGATGATATGCATTTTTAAAAATTGTCTCTTTAAACTTTAAGTATTTAAAACATCCCTTCAAACTTTGAAATTTCTACTTGATGAAATTTTATTATCTTCTTAAAAATACTTAAAATTTACAGAAACAATTTTTAAAAACACACAGCATTGGCATTTGATGTCTACTGTCTGATGAAGCTGTATTTTAATAATTACATTAGATAATGAGTAACCCTGCTTCTAAGTTTTCCCATTGGTTAACATGGGATTTAGCGATTGGGAGTTTCAGTGAAGCAGCCTTTTAACTGTTATTGTAACGAATTTTCTAATATAATGCATTATAGTGTTTTAGTTTTCATAGATTTATCTATAACAGTAATTCATTAAAATGTGTATCCAATAAGTACAAATATATTTTTAAGTATCATAACATAGTAATTTAATTTATATACTGATATTGGTATTTATTATTATCTTAAAAACTGTTAAGTTTTGGTAATTTCTATCAATTTTTATAGATGTATATGAATTTTATTCATTTATTTGTGAGTCATTTTCCCAGAAATGCGATTTTCAAAGTTATTTTCATGGATATACAAGTATTGTCCCTAAATAGACAAAATAAAGTGCAAATTTAGGATATATATACTTTTAAAAAGTTTTTTTAATTGCTTCGAATTTATCTAATATCATGCTAGTATTGGCTAAAATACTGAAAAAGTAATTTTACCAAATTTGCTAAGTTTTCACCTATCTGCAGACATGACTAACATGCCCATGGAAATGTGTACTTCTAAGAGAATGGCCATTGTGCACTCTGGTTAATGATTTCCTTTTTTAATAATTAACTCTTGTGTATAAAAGTTTTAAATTTCAAACCACTTTCTAATTCCATTATAGTTGTATATTATTTTGGAAAATGAAGTTATTAAATCAGAAAATTATGTACATGTGTTCCGATTTTGTAAATGTTATAAATTATTAATTAGTTTCATTCCTTTTAATTCCTTTAAAAAATATTAACTTTTTAGATCTGCCCATCTTAGAAAATTAATATAAACAATATATTGTTGAAAAAAAAAGGAGTTTATGTATTTTAATGATTTGAATATTACATTGCTTTAATAAAATTTTTTAAAAAATGCATCAGAATTAATTATTAAATTTGAATTAACATTTTTTTCAAGATTTAAAGCAAAGGTTTTATTAAATTAATTTTGTAAAAAAAAAAAAAAAAAAAAAAAAAAAAAAATCTTGTGTCTGACTATATGATCTGCCAATTTTATATATTTATTATTAAATTAATTTTGTAAAAAAAAAAAAAAAAATCTTGTGTCTGACTATATGATCTGTCAATTTTATATATTTATTATAAACTATGTATTGTTATTTATTATTATATCATTAAAAAAAATAATAAATAAAATAAAATAGTAGCATGCTTTAGAATTTTAAATATTGCTGAAACTTTTTAATTAAGACATGCTCATAAATTTTGATTATTATCTGGTAATCTCTAGTTTGAAAATTTATTGGTTGAATTGTATTTTCAGTAATGAACCCTTTCATTACCAGTGATGAATTATAATTATTAAATTTGTGACATTTGCTCTAAATTTAAATGAGAGGGCTTTATTAATTTCATTTTTGTAAAAAATCTTGTTCCTGGCTATAATATCCGTCAGTTTAATTTTATTTATTTATTTATTTATTTTTTTGTAAATTATGTATTATTATTATTTATTATATGAATTATTATATCATAATATTCAAAGAAATAAATCACTTTAAAATTTTGCTGAAGCTTTTTAATTAAGACATGCATATAAAATTTAATTATTGCCTGGTAATCTGTGGTTGGAAAATGTATTGTTTGAATTGTATTTTCAGTGATGAATTACCCGTTCAACTATCATTGCCGTGTCCTCTTGCTCAAGCCGGTTCCAGGCAAGAACTTTCCTCTCTTGCTCTCTTAGGACAAGGTTTGGAGCTTTTCTTATTATTTTTTTATTATGTTTTAAAGAGCTCAATATATTAATCCTGTAAAAGCAGTTTTATTTTCCTGCGGAATTTTTTTATTTTTTATTGAAATTATAAATGTTCATGGATATACACTAGAGATGAGACGGGCTCAGCCCGGGCCTGACATGGGCTCTGACTTGATTTTTGTACCAGCCTTCGGGCCCGGGTGGGCTCGGGCTCATTCTTTCTGAAACTGACAATTTTATTTATTCTCATATAGAAAAAATAAAAATAACTTTTTTTTTTCCTAAAAAATTACATATTATCATTTCAAGTCATTTTAATGTTATTTTGATCAGAATGAATAGAAGGGGAAACATAAATCTTATTTTTCTTTTAGGTAGCTTTCAATACAAAAAGTATAAAGCTACCTATTGCAGCCATTCGGAGGAAAGCAGTTCCGGAAAATTTCGATATATTTTCATGACCCCAAAACCACCCTCCGTTCAAATGTTGATATATATATATATGTGACCTATGTCATATATATATATATATGTGTGTGTGTGTGTGTGTGTGTGTGTGTGTGTGTGTGTGTGTGTGTGTGTGTGTGTGTGTGTGTGACCGACCGACCGACCGACCTATGTCATATGATAACGCGTGTATTTATAAATCAATTTTGATGAAACTAATTGTGTGTATTAAACTCACCAATGTCTAGACCGAGTTCGTTGGCCAGCTTGGTCCGCCATTTTGTTTCAAGATGGCGGCCATTTAAAAATTTAAAACTAAAATTAATATACAAAAAAAATTAAAAATTAAAATTTATTTTTTAATTACGTTTTAGGCCTTGATACAAGAATTCCAGAGCATTTTTTGGTTTACCTCTATCTTAAAAAATGGCTGATATAGAGCAGTTTGAAATTCTAGGGTGGCTGACATTTTGAAACAAAACAGCACATTAATGCGATTACTCGCAAATTATTTTCTTTCATTGTTGTAATAATTTTCCCATTCATACGCATAAAACTATATATTCATATCCGTTAGCGCCAAAATTGGCAACATTGGCGAGAAAATTGGCAAAATGGGCGATATTTGGCAAAATACTGCCAAATTTGGCGACCAAAATAAGTCTTCATAAATGAAGCCAATTTGGCTATTGCTCAATAATTTGGCGAATTTCTTATTCAAATTCAGTATTAACGAATCTTTTGTAAACATTTCTTTGCATTTTAACTTGCTGTTTTCGTGTAACATTAGCTAAAATTTTAAAATGAAGATATGGGAAAGCTACCTTTTCTTCCCGGTACAGGCCGGAAGGACTTTTTTAGCATTAGAATGCTACTTTAAAAGAAAAGCGACGCGATTGATGACTAGATGATATGGCACCAATAGGAGAAGAGAATTTTTAATTTAAGCTGATTTTTAGGAACACTGAATATTGTTTTAATTAAGGAATCGATTATAATTTACGATATACACCTTTTATATGAAATAGAAAACGTTATTCAATTCTTCGGCATAAAAATACTGATTTCTACAAATTTCATGCATTTATTCATAAAACGCACTATGTTAACGTGTCCATCAGATTTGCTTGTTGGGAGAGAAAAATATGAAAATCCTTTTAAGGAAGTATATTTTTATTTGATAACAAACTTCTATTTTGATAAGATTTAATGTAAATTTCCATAAAATTTATTATGTACACTGGATTAACAGTTATTTTCATGTACGAAGTTTTAAAAAAAATGAGATATTACTTTTAAAACAATTTTTAAATATTATGCAATTTTTTTCGGTACCGGGCTCGCTTGGGCTCTGAAAACACAAAATGTTTCAGGCTCAGATTTAAAATCGCTGGGCTCGGATGGGCCCAGGCTCCGAAAAGAGAGCTTGAACTCATCTCTAATGTACACAGAAGATTCCCCCCCCGCCCCTTTTTTCTTAAATCTTTGAAAATAGTAAGAATAACTTGAAATACTGAGATATGGGCGTCAACAGAAAGAAATATAGGAATGATTTTGGTGGAACAGATGTGTCTGTGTTCCACAACCTCATCTGCTTTCTTAAAATGCAGAATTAGCTGAAATAAGAATTTTTTGTCCAATCAATAAATTTGAAATGCATGAAAATTAAAAATAAAAACAGAATTAAACATTGTCATTAAAGGTTCAGGAGAGGTAAAAAGAGGGGAGTGGGGTGGGGGGGGGGGGGGGGGAAGGTGCACCTGCCTGATTAAAAAAAAATTCAGTTTTTCTTTCTCTTGGTATTTAATTATTCTAAAGTCACTTGGAAAGAATTTTTTTAATTTTTAATCAATCAGAAATAAAGAAAATTTAATTATATTTCAAAATCCAGGGAGGGTCATTAGCCCGACCTCTTTGCTGGCACCTGTACTAATGATAATGCTAAGTGATTGTACCAATGGACTCCCCTAACAAAAACCCTGCATATCCCTTGAATATGTTTCAAACTTAGAAACGTAAATATGGTATTTTGAGAATGAGTGGACTGTCTGACATTTTCGGAGAAATGAGTAATTTTCATTCTTGTCTGAAAGGTAGCATCACATTTTTGCAACCAATTTTAGTGCTGATAATTTTGGTATATATGACATATTAGGTGGTGAGAATAATGAAACTAGCAGTCAGCTAATGCATTAGTGGGGGAAGGGTGTTCAATAAAAACATTGCACACACCACTCCAATGATAAAATAATAACAACCCAATTACTGATGTTACCATGACTTGGAGGCAGCATCAGTAATCGGACTTCCATTCATTTAACATTGCAACAGGGTGCACAATGCTGCTATGGCAACACCCCTGCAGCTGTGCTCTTTGACTTGCAGTGTCGTTATCTGCCCCATCTGATCTCTCATGCCAAAATCATCTACATTAAAATTGGTTGTAAAAGTGTCATCTCAAACTATTACAATACAATACCTCAGCAAATAAAGACAAAATTCATGTTTTGCCTTTTTTATTTTATTTTTTCAGGAAATACTGCTTTAAATAATTTGATTATGAAATTTTTATTTATAAAAATTCTCAATGTCATGACAAACTATGTTGCTTAATCAATTCATTTTTAAAGTTGAGAATTCTCTTAAAACAGTATAAAATATTGAAATTTTTTAGACCTCTCTCCCTACCCCGAAAAAAAGCAACAGCATTTTAACAGCGCCAACATTGCTACAATGGTGTGATTTCTGACCCAGTTGTGACAGTGTGAACCTTGTTCTTTCACTTATTCACTTGTTAAAACCTCAGAACATGAGTGCTGCAATAGAAAATCTCACCAAATGCAAGGTGCTGTAATAAGATTTTTTTGGGCACAAAATGTTTCAGCAGCAGACATTTATTGTCAATTCAACTCATTATAACTGTCACAACAATGCTTGCCCTCACAGTGGCCAAAAAAACGCAAGAGCTTTTGAATTATTCAAATGGTACGATTTTGATCATCCTCTTTACAACCTGGACTTGGAGCCAAGTGATTTTCATCACTTCATTAACTTGAAGGAGTGGCCTGTGCAGCACTTTAATGACAATGACAAACTTCAAAATGCTTTGAAAGGCTGGCTATATACACAGGCGGCTGAATTTTATGAAGAAGGAATTTGTAAATTAGTGGGACGCTGACAAATACTTGAACTTAAATGGTGGCTTCGTTGAAAAAAAAGCGAAAAGCTGTAGTTCTAAGATGTATATAATAAAGTACTAGCAGAGCTTCACCCGCTACACTGGTTGGTTTATTCCAAACAGTCCTCGAATTAAATAAACTTAGGATTGGGCGCCGCATTGTCTTCGGATCTGGTCAACTCTGATTTAAATAAAAAGCAAAAAAGGAAAATTTCATTTAGAAACCTAGAGAAACTGCATCAACATATTTTTAAAAACTGTGATTGTTGATATATTTTTTGTCCGAAGGGTGAAGAACGAAAATTGACCTACCTGCCGTTTGAAAGAACCAGAAAAATTTTCTCCCTATTGGAACTGGGGAGAAGGATGAATGGGTTTCTCATTGTTTGGGTTTCAACTAATGCTCACGAATATACGTTTAAACATATACGTAGTTAAGCCCTTTTTTCCATATTATACCTATCCAAAATCGTTACCGGTTACAATATGTTTTAAACATATATTTGTGAGCAATAGTTTCAAGCCCTCTCTTTCTTTTTGTTGAGACCCAGTCCACTCTAAAACAATAGAAGTGGAGAATCCTAGTATTCTATTCCTACTTTGAAAAAAAGTTGGGGCATGTTTATTGAGGTCAATTTTATGTGGAATTGGAAATTTAACAAAATGCTCTTTTATTTTAAATAAAAGATTTTTTCAATGTGATTTTTTTATTTATAGCCAAATGGAGGTTATTTGCTGAATTCTCCTTGTATAACTGTGCAGCAGTGCTTTAACTTCAGGTGCTAATCAAACTTTGGCTGTCATAAAAAAAAAATAATCATAAAAATGTTTTTTTATTTTATTATTATCTTAATTTTATGGATTGATAAAATTTTCCAATCTATGTTTAAATACTCTTTTTTTTTTCATTGTTTTAATTCGTATATCTTTTCTATTTTAGATTTTTGGCTCTCTAGTCTAGTCCAAAGCCCAGCACATGCTCCTTCCGCTGGACCATTCCATAGCTCAGGACCTGTGAATAATTTGCCTTTACATTCCACTTTCAAGCCAGCTCCCAGTGTACCAAATGGATCTTCACAATCACTTGCATTAGCCCTGAACAGTTCTGAAAACCTGCAGGAGCTCAGCTCTCCTAGCAGTGGATCTCCACCTCCACCTGTTGCACCGAAACATCAGACTCACAGTGCACCTCCGCCACCACCTCCTAGGTCTTTCCTCACTTCCAGAACATCATCTGTTTCCAGTCTACCCGCTGCACAAAATGCAGCACCCTCAGAAACTTCCACTGACCTTTCCTCACCGTCAACAAACAACGACAGCAAAAGCCAGCCAACTGTTGTAAACGGTGAAAAGTCTGAGGTTGCCCAAGAAAAAATAGATGATTCTGACAACAAAAAAGTCGAAAAGAAAATACCTAGGGTGGCACACTATAGTCAGTCGAACATAGTGGACTTGACTCCTGCTTACTATAAAAGTAGTCTAGCCGACAAGATAAGTGATTATGAAGATATCTGGGGAAATACAGTTACAAAAGAAAGTAGTCAGAAAACCAAATTAAAAACTTTTCAACCATCTTCTAAAAACGAAGATGATTATATAGGAAATTTAAAACGAAAAAACTTTGAGATTTTTAAAAGACAAGAAAGTGATAATTTTCTAGCAGCAAACTTACGCTATACTCAAGGCACACAGACTGATACATTTTCTACCGCTGCTGCTGTGTTGGATTCTTCTTTAAGTGATATGCAAAATCAAATTGAAAATAAATTTGATATGAAAGAGGAATCGTCTCCTGATGATCAAGAAAATTTTTCTAGTCCATTTTATTCTGAACCTGTAGATTCTGTACATGTAAATTCAACAAATTCTAGGAAGCCAGCACTTAGTGATTTGGACTTGTTGCCACAGCGGTTATTCAACCATCGTTTTTCTGACCCGAATTTGCATTGGCCTCAAAATGCATCCTGCAGAAAAGTTGAAAGCACACTCGATGAGGAAAGGTTAGCCAGCCTTTCTTCTAGTGTTGATAATATAAAAGGTTTAGGTCCATCGCCTCAGCACAGAAAGCAGATGTCAACTCAGTGGGTTCAAGAACTGAACCAGCGTATATCTTCTCATTCAACGAAAAAAGATTGCCAAACCCAAGTGTCCATTAATGATCTATTGATGCAAAAGCCAGATAAAAAGTCTTCCTCTCCAAAAAAGGGCAAAGGTGGTCATCAGAGTAATTCTTCTGCATGGCCGCTAGATTCATCATGGGAATGGATGGCCCATGATGATAGCAGTAGCGATGAGAATGGTATGCCTATTCCAGGTAGTATAGACTCTAAATTTCCCTTGCATCTTATGTACAAAGATGCTGATAGTCAATTGGGAGATACCACAACCGTCGAAGATCTCATTGCTCTTCGATCTCCTGAGTTAGCTCTTCCAGATATTAGGCCTCTTACACAGAGTAACTTAATGCGCGTGTCTGAATATGACAACCTCGACCGTCCTCCTGATATTGAGAACGATGTTGTTGATAGGCAACAGCATCGCGTGAGTGAGATTGTAGACGATACAGCAACTGAATTTTGTGAGCCATGGGATAGCTTAAGATGGGAGAGATTGCTTGGACTTATGATTCCTGAAACAGATATTTTGGGTGATGATGATACTGTACAGAGAGAGAAAATGGAGAATCACCGGAACATGATTTTGGAGAATAACAAGAGAAATGAGATAGGGGTTTGTATAATTTTATTTCATTCAGCTTTATGTATACAGGTTTCCCTCATTTTATAAGATTTCAGTTTGTATGCTAATTTTTTTTTTTTGTACTTCTCCATTATCCCGTTGACCACTTTACATAAAACTAAAACTATTGCCAAATTATAATGCCCAACAAACAAATGGAAGAATGTTGCCATTCTAAATTTTTAGATAGTTACAGATAGTAAAATTAATGCATTTAGAGATAAAAATGTCACTGAAAAATGAGGTGCCTTTGTATGAGAGTTAGTGACATACCGGATATGAAATTTTATTTGTTCAGACTATTTTGGACAAAAAAGCTTTGTTTTTAAGAAATAAGAATAAATTTAAATAATTATTGATCAATTGATTAAAAAATTATATATATTTTTAAATAATTGTAATAAATAATTAATTTTATTACAATAAATAATTTAAGAATTTAAATGCAGAATTATTAAATTAAATCATAAACACATGATTTTTTTTTTAGATATTGCATTTATGAATAAAATAAAAGTATTTTATTTCACAAATTTATTAATGTATGAAAAAGTTTATATGAGCAGTAAGAAATAATGCTTTTATGCCCATTTTACCAGTTTTATGAAAAATGTTAAAGATCATTGCAAAAGTGAAAAAATGAAAAACCATGAAATTCGCTAATGTCGCTACTATATTGCATGTATGAACATTTTACGTGCATGCAAACGTCACTAGATACAGAGATTTCACTGTATTGGAAACTTAAATAATTCAAGAAATTGGTTAATGTCATGATCACTATACTGCATGCATGAGCATGAAAACAAAAAACATTACTGGATGGATCGACATCATTGTATTGAAATCCCAAAAATACACGAAATTTGTTAATGCCATGATCACTATATCACATGTATGAGTTCTTCATGCACATGGAGAGGAGAAACAAATGCAACAACTTTGTTATATTGGAATCTCAAAGAAATACAAGAAATTTGGAGAAGCCCTGATCACAAAATCGCTAATTATCAAAAATTTTCAGCAATAAAATTTACAATATAATATTAATGAAAACAGAAAAAAATAATATTTGATATTTATTTATTTACATTATTTTTCTTAATTAACTCTCTTGACTTGTGGATAAATGCTTGTGATGTCATTTGAAACTGATCTATTGTATGTAACTATGCATTGCAACATTTTTTTAATGCTTTTTCTCTTTTTATATCACAAAGCCACCATTTAATGACGTAATTGTTATTTTAATAAACAACAAAAAAAAAATAATAAATCAGTAAAACAACATTAAAAATACATTTAAACGTCTAATTAAAAATCACTTGTTAACGCAATAAACCTGTGTAATAAATCTAACGTCACGATCATCCATTTTTGGTGTCAAATTGTATAGTTTTGTGATAGTTTTTATTTTATGTAAAGCAGTCGATAGGATAATGGAGAAGTACCCCTTTTTTCAGTCAATCTCTTGATTAATGCATTAAAATTTTCTATTAGTATGCAAAGCACTTATTGAGTGCCAGCCAAATGAAAATACAACAAGAAATGTAACCAATGGCGCAACAATCAGACAAATGTCTTTAATTATGCAGAATGGAACATAAAATGGAATTTTCCATTTAAAAAAAAATTCTTCTATTATACTAGCTGACATGTTAATAGAAAGAACTAAAATAACTTCTTAAAACACCATCAAAAACTTTAAAATGCGCTAGGCCTTTCGAAAGATCTGGGTCTTTCTTCGTCAGGCGCAAAAAGACGTGCGTCTACTATGAAAGCAGCAGCAAGACTGAAATGAGAGATGAGGGAGAGGAAACAAGCTGAAGCAACAGCCAATAGGAAAGTAGAAGTCAACAGCCAATAGGAAAACAGAAGACAACAGCCAATCACAGAAGAGTAAAATCAAAACAATAGAGAATACAAAATAGAAGGGGAACAAGGAAGTGGAAAAAAAAAATAATAATAATAAAATAAATAAATAAAATAGAATAAATAAATAAATAAAATGAATAAATAATAATTAAAAAATAAATAAATAAAAAATAAATAAATAAAGCACACAAATATATTAAAAAAATGGAAACAGATGAAAATTAAGAATTAAATAAGTAACCAAAATATATAAATATATATAAAAACAGACTAAAATTAATTAATACAAAAATAAATTATATGGAAGTACTGAAGAGGTTTTTCCAAGCAGCAGAGAGCAGTGTGGAATCAAATTTATCATTAACAATAACTTCACGATTAAGATAAATAGCTAAATTTTCAAGAAAGTTACCCATACTTAAGCCGTATGACGGCTTAAGTATGGGTAACCCTTTATCTCCAATTCTTTGTGATATTTATATGCATTATTTTGAGGAAAAATTATTAAATCTGGTTAATTTTAAATGTTGGATGCGTTATGTTGACGATACTTTTTAGTTGATAATCCTTTTGATATTTCTACCATTCTACAAACTGTCAATTCTATTGACCCACATATTCAGTTTACTTTTGAGTTAGAAAATTGTAATAAACTTCCTTTCCTTGATGTTTTAGTTATCAAATGTGATTCTTCTTTCAAAACTTGTGTTTATAGGAAACCTTTTTCTGTCTCTAACCCACCTCATGCTCTCTCAAATCATCCTGTCAACCAAAAAAATCGGTGTATTTTATACGTATGTTAATCGTGCTCTCAAAATTTGTTCCGACTCTGCATCCCTTAAGGATGAACTTAATTTCTTAAAAACTGTTTCTGTCAAAAGAGGTTTCAATCCTTCTGTTATCAATAATGCTGTGAAGAAATTCAATAGACCGTCTTATAAATCTACTCTTTCTAAATCTGTGAAAAGCAAACCTGATAATTTGGTTGTCCTCCTTTTTTACTAGGGATGTAACGAATATTCGGCCACTATTAGGCCTATTCAGCCCTTTTGCCGAATATTCGGCCGAATACCTGTAGCCGAATATAATTTGATATTTTGCCGAATATTCGGCCGAATACCTGTAGCCGAATATAATTTGATATTTTGCCGAATAGTTGCATATTTGGCCGAATATTCTAAGATATTTGGTTAAATAAGTTCCAGAAAATCAAAACAAAATGTGATTTTAAATATTTTCAACAAACAAAATTTAAAAATTATATCTAAATACATTAATTATTATAAGAAAAAGAAATCCTAATACTTATGCAATTTTAAAGCTTCACGACAACTTATAAATAACTGTATATAATGATATTATATAAATAAAAATATTTTTCTTGCTGCATATTTAGGCATAATGTGAATTTAAGTAAGTATTGGAACATTAATTTCTTTTACATTAAAATGCAAAATATATACTGCATTTAAAGTTTAAATCTCTTCAGTGAATTTAAAAGTATTAACTTTATATCTATTTTTTTAATCTGATTTATAATGATGATAACAGTTTCTTAAACAATAAAATTCGTAAATATTAAAAATAAATATTTTACTGTCTTGTAAAAATGTTTAATCTTTCACAAATTAAATCATTTTTCTAGTTTTTAGTTTTACTTTTAAATAAAAAAATTTGAATAAATATAGGACTATATAATTACTTTACTAATTAAAAATTAAACATTAGATGTTGATTACACGAACTAATGAGTTTGATACATTGAAAAGAAAAAACTATTACCTATACTGAAAAAGCATTTAATGAGTTACTTCAAAATAACATACAGGGGTAACAAAATAAATTATCACTGTAAAGCCTGAAATTGTGATGCAAAAATAATAACTTTTCTGCATTTTCAAGAAGTCTGTTTCGTTTGGTTTCATATATATTACCAGCTTCAAAAAACGAACGTTCACTATATACTGTGCTTGCAGGAGCTGAAAGATGATTTTTTGCTAAATTTGCAAGCCTTGGAAAGTTTTCTGCATTTGTTTTCCACCAGTTAAATGGACACTCTGTCCTAGCTATTAAATGTTTATAAAAATAGCAACTTACCCCTCTTACGTTATCTGCTGTATTATTATTAACTTCATTTGACAAATTTGGCAGTGACGACTTCTTATTTTTTATTTCTGAAAAGCAATCCCAAAATGAAAATGAAATTATATTTTAAGAAAATAACCCTTTTCTTGACATACAGAATGTAAATTTACTAAGTTTGAGTTGCATGAGAAAGGATATAAAAAGACAGAGGACACATGCAAGTTCTTATTTTTGGGGGTTAAATGATTTTACTAAAATAAAATAAGTTTCATTTTTACAGAGGTAATGAGTTTCTATTTTAGGTAAAAAATATATAAATTACTAGAACTATCTATGGATTAAAAAAAAAAAATGAAAAATTATTATTTACATTTTTTAAAGTCAAATGTTATCTTATTGGCATCAAAGTATTTCAAATATTACAAAAAATACATTCAGCTGTTATGATTTTTGAACACTCAAACAAAAAAATTATTTCAATTAGTCCTTAATTTAATTTTTGATTTTAAAATTGAAAAAATAAATAAATAAACAATTAAAAAATATATTTTTTTAAAAGTCAGTATTCGGCCTAAAATTTGGCCGAATATTTGGTATTCGGCTATTCAGCCAAATCACTATTCGTTACATCTCTACTTTTTACCCTCCTTTATGTTTCAAATTAGCTAAAGTTTTAAGACGCTTCAATTTTAATATTATCTTTAAACCTGTCAATAAATTCAAATTCCCCTCCACCAAATCTCCTGTTCCTGATCTTCGTAAATGGGGAATTTATAATGTTCCTTATAATGTCTGTGATTTATCTTATATTGGTCAAACTAAAAGAAATCTCGAAATCTGCTTAAAAGAACACTCTCGTTATGTAACTAATCAAGAAATTTCTAAATCTTCTATTGCCAAGCACTCTTGGGATTCCGGCCATTGTTTTAATTTTTAAAATGCTAAAATTATCTTTAATGCTAATAGTATCTCTGAATTGGACTTTCTTGAAAATTTAGCTATTTATCTTAATCGTGAAGTTATTGTTAATGATAAATCTGATTTCACAATGCTCTCTGCTGCTTGGAAAAACCTCTTCAGTACTTCCATATAATTTATTTTTGTATTAATTAATTTTAGTCTGTTTTTATATATATTTATATATTTTGGTTACTTATTTAATTCTTAATTTTCATCTGTTTCCATTTTTTTAATATATTTGTGTGCTTTATTTATTTATTTATTTTTATTTTATTTTATTTATTTTTTATTTATTTATTTATTTTATTATTATTATTTATTCATTTTATTTATTTATTTATTCTATTTTATTTATTTATTTATTTTTTATTATTATTTATTCATTTTATTTTATTTATTTATTTATTTATTTTTTATTTATTTATTTATTTTTTCCACTTCCTTGTTCCCCTTCTATTTTGTATTCTCTATTGTTTTGATTTTACTCTTCTGTGATTGGCTGTTGTCTTCTGTTTTCCTATTGGCTGTTGATTTCTACTTTCCTATTGGCTGTTGCTTCAGCTTGTTTCCTCTCCCTCATCCATCATTTCAGTCTTGCTGCTGCTTTCATAGTAGACGCACGTATTTTTGCGCCTGACGAAGAAAGACCCAGATCTTTCGAAAGGCCTAGCGCATTTTAAAGTTTTTGATGGTGTTTTAAGAAGTTATTTTAGTTCTTAGTGTTTCACACCAGTTTCAACTTATTTTATTTATATGTTAATAGAAGTACGCATAACTTGTATAAATTTTATTTAAAAATAATCAAATAAAGCTGTAATGTGTACTTTCTAACAAAAACAATATCATAGTACATTAACATATTGTTTATTTATCTATATTGGGTTTTTAAAAAGTTTGGATATAGATCTGTTGTAATTTTCTTATTGAATGTACTTTTCGATTGGTGTGATTTCTATTAGTAGTGCATTAATATCACGGGATCAATTAATCACTCTAATTAAGGGAAATCTATATATTCTATAAGTGTATAACTATACATATTTTGACTTTATTACATAATTTTATTTAATTAAACTATATGAAAATCTAAAATATTATGAAGACAAATCTGTTCTTGTTTAATTATCAAATTATGCAAAATACGTCATTTGAATAAGAAATTATGTTATTGCAAGTAAGAAAACATGATACACAATACTTCAGTTGTTGTGCATCTGAAATATGGCTTGTAATCCAAAAACATTGTTTAAAAAAATCTTCATTATAATTTAAGATATAACCTATAATATTTCTAAATTAGTGTTATTATGTAATTGTGAAATTATTCCAACAATATTGATTACAGAAATTTTTGAATGGAAGTGGAAAGAATATTTTTTAAATTTTCAACTAACAAGGAAAATCTCCTTAAAATGCATACTCAGAATATTTTGAAAAACATATTAATGAAACTACTTATGTACGCAATAAAGGATCAGTGAAATTTAGCTGCAGAATCCCAGTAGATAATCTGTAAAAGAATAAAATATTTTCAAGTATTCGATACAAAAAAGAGGCAATTTTGTGAGCAACACTTTTTCCTCGCCAAATGTAAGCGATTTTAATCTATTTGAAAATTTTTGGTTAAATGAGTGTTTAAATGTTTAGTACTTTATGAATTTAAACTTAAACGATTAAATAGTTTATTTTTTCTATAAGGTTATATAATATATATACAAGTTGCGTATTGCTGATTTACACGGTTTCACCAGCAAGATAATATAAGTTTTAAGTGTATTTTAACAGTAACTGTTCGATTAAGAACACTCTCATTAATACATTCGATATTGAATAAGTCGTTCTTTCCATGGCAACAATACTTTTCTCTTGTTGTCTCCGACACTAACAATATCAAAGTTAAATTGACAGTGCTCAGAATTGGACATTAATTTTTAGTTCAAAGCATTTTTAATCAATTTAAATTTTGTTCTAAACTGTAGAATACGATCTTTAATTTTCTTTATATATACATATAAATATATATGGCAAAACTGTAGTTATAAAAGTAAACTGATTTAAGTTAAACTTACTTAAACTAGTTCAGTATAAAGAATAAAAAAGTTTTTCTTAAAAGAAAATTTATCATATAATTTTTTTTTAAATTTCATTTGTTGCCAATCAGCGATAAATCGCCAAAAGCACGAAAATTTCATATTTTTTTACGGATGAATCGCCAAGCGACTAATTTATAAGGCATTTACGATGTATATGACATTTTGTGACATATATGGCCAAGTTATAATTATATATATATATATATATATTATGTCATGTATATATGACATTTAAGACAAATATTACATATATATTAATGTATACATGAGCTCTTGGAGTATATATATGCTTATATATGATGCATATAATAAGCTTGGCAATGATCTTGGCAACTGCAACCTTGGCATAATCATAATTGTGGGTGTACAACATAACTATAGCAAAAATTTTATTTACATTTTCTTGTATCTCATTGTGAATAAAATAATAAATGCAAGTTGATTATTTTTATTATTTTTCCTTGTTCAATTGTATCATTCTCTATCCTTAGAAACCAGATATCCCCAATAACCCAAGTTTTGAAGATAATGAAAGTAATTCCACAGTCAGTGCTTACAGTGATCTAACTAGTGAAGGAAATGATGATACATCTGCTTCAGATTATCCAACTATAGGTTCTGACAGGTATAGAAACAAAAGTTTCGAAGAAAGGCTAGAACCACTTCTTGGTAAGGCATTTTCATCATTTTTTCTCAAATTTTTTATATGTAAAATAGCATGCAGATTTTAGAATCTCTTCTACTTAATGTTATGTAAAGAGTTGAATTTTTGTCTTTGTAATTATTTTTCCTATTGTATATATTAGGTAGCTTTCATTACAAAAAGCTACCTATTGCAGCCATTCGGAGGAAATAAATTCCAGGAAATGTTGGTATATTTTCACCGACCATGACCCCAGACCCCAAAACCACCCTCCATTCAAATGTTAATTTACATATATATATTATATATCTGACATTTGTCATGCTGTAATTTTGTTATTATGAACCAATTTGGATGTGACTGAGTATGTGTATAGGACATACCAAGGTCTCGACCGAGTTCGTTGGCCAGCTTCCTCCGCGTCCTTATTTCAAAATGGCAGCCAGTTAAAATATTTAAAAGAATTTTTAACGAATTAGAAAGATGTACAAAAGCATTATAAATTGAAAAAAATTGTTTCAGTTAAGTGTTAGATCATCATACAAGAATTCCGGAACATTTTTTGTTTTGGCTTTATCTTTAAAAATGGCTAAGATGTGGCAGTTTGTAATTCTAGGGTGGCTGACATTTTGAAACAATCTAATTTTTGTTATGCTGCAACTCTCGTATTTATGAACCAATATGAATGTGACTGATCATGTGTACAGGACATACCAAGGTCTCAACTGAGTTCGTTGGACAGCTTCATACGCCATCTTGTTTCAAAATGGCAACCAGTTAAATTTAAAAAAAAAAAAAAAAATTTAATTCAAAAAGATGTATACAAAATTATAAATTGAAAAAGTTGTTTCCGTTAAGTGTTAGATGGTGATACAAGGATTCTGGTGCATTTTTTGTTTTGTCTTTATCTTACAAAATGGCTGAGATACAGCTGTTTGAATTTCTTGGTAGGTTGATATTTTGAAACAATCTGATTTTTATTGTACTGTAACTCTCATGCTGAAATTTGTATTCAAATTCAGTATTAACAGAAACCGGGATTGAATCTTCTATAATCGGGTTGCAAGCATTTTAGCTTCGGGTGTTTGAGTAAAATGAGTTGAATTTTTAAAAACGCGGAATATGGAAGCTACCTTTTCCTTCCAGTACAGGCCAAAAGAACTTGGTTGTTGTTTAAATAAATTTTTAGCATAATTTTATACAATTTTTCTAGTTGTATATAAAATTTATACTTTCTATAAAAAATTTTAATATAAAATTATTCTTTTATTACAGCTGCTCAAAGAGTTGTTGCATTAAGAAATAGATGTATGTCTCGAATTGGAGAAAATATTAGGCATTATATATTCAGGTATGATTGCTAACCCCTCCCATATGTTCGAAAGAAATTTTCTTCAAAATGATACTGGAGTTACAATTTTCAAAATTGTTTTCCTACAGGTTAGCCGAGGAAAGAGATAATACATTTGCAAAATCCATTGAACATTTCATACAATGCACAAAAGAAAGCACAGAAACTAAGCCTTCCATTGTGATGAGGAACGTAAGTGAAAAAAGAACACTTTTATAAATTATTCACTTTTAATTAAGAGTATTTTTAAGTTTTGTAATTTTTATTTTAATTACTATTAAAAAAAAAATCTATTTTTCAATTATTAATATACGTTGCCTATATAGATGGCATCTGAGTTATTTTGCTCAATATGAAATAGGTTTCAACTGTAGACAATGTATTAAAAGAAAAGTTTATTACATTCTGGGTATTTTTTTTTTAAGTAATTCAAATGATTATCTCAATATTTTGTAAAGTATTGAAAAATAAAATGAATGACTATCAATATTAGGACTCTTTATTGGGAGTTAATGTGGTTTGACTTGAAGTAAATTGGGTTTGGGTTTTCTGAAGTATTTTCTTTGATATACAAATCTTATTTCCAGAGCAATAAACTTTTCCTTAGTTTTTCTCTTGAGATTATCAAATATTCAATTAATAATTTATAGTAATGAATTCGTAAGGTACAAAGAAACTTTTTTTATTTATTTAAAAACTGAAGAATTGTGTTAACTGATTAACCCTTTGTAAAAATGTGTCTAAAATTAAACAAAATTAAATTTGTGATTTTTTTAAAGAATTTTCAAACTGTACCTATAGAAATTTTGCTTTTAAAGTGATATTCGCTTAGGCATGCTTTTTAGGAAACCTTTAAATTGCCTTAACATAATAATAATATTATACATTACTCTGCTTTAATTAAATTATGTTAATGTATAAAAATGCATATATTTTTCAAATTTATATTTAAAAATATTTTCTTAATGTAAAACGTATTTGTCGGTATTTTCTAAAACTTATATAACGCTTCAAATTTTGTTCATTTTAAATGCATTTATACAGTTATAGGTAATTTTTTTACAAGCAAAATTTTGTATTTTATAAATATAATTTGGAATATTTTCTTTAAGGCATGTGAATTCTTATGTTTTTTTTATATATGAATAACTGTTGTTTTGATTCATGTTTAAAATATATTTTTTACATTGTAGATTCGCCAATTTATGAGTGGAATTAAAAATTATCTTTTGAAACATGGAGAAGGTCGGTTTGAAAATCTTGTTCAGGAAGAAAGAAGCAAGGTATTCTGTGTATTAATGTTTGTAATTGTCTATAACATTGTAATAATTTAATGTTTATTTCTAAATACTTTCTCCTTCATTATAATTGTTGAAAATTCAAATCTGAATTTTTATTTTGTAAGCTCATTACTTTACCTGGTCCTAGTTCCAGTAGCAGAATTTTCTGTCAATCTGCAGCAAAAGAAAATTTACCTGTTATCCAACAATGCCGAAAGAAGTCTACTATCATAAGGAATAATAGTAGCCCATAAAATAAGCAAAATTTGTGTTTACAAAGAACATACAATAAAAAACACAATAATTTACAGACAAAGTACATTTTAGCATAGCATTTCTTTTAAGACAGTTAGATGAATCACAATTAGGCAATTAAATCAGTCTGCAAGATCTAAAATAATCTGTAATGCCCGCTACTATGCTGCATTGTTTCTGCTACTGGGGGTCGTGGTTTTCCATGATGATTATGATGCTGAATATTGTTATCAGTAGACAGTGGATTGTATACAAATGCATACCTGCATGTGCAACTGAATATTTTAAGTCTTTTTGTGATTAGGGGTGTTTTTAAATCCAAAGGAGCTACTTTCTGACACATTTCTAAATTCATTTTTGGAAACTTATCAAATTGGCAGGTATTCTTATTCAGAAATTATGTAAATCGAATGGTGTTTTCCATTCTTTGGTGAAGGGAGAAGATATTTGAGAAACCATTATCACAGTTGGCATTTTGAACCGAATTTCTGCACATCACAGCACAGGAAAAGTGAAAAACCTCTCATCACGTAACGACAATTGTTTATAACTTGATAATAATTTATTCAGAAAAAAAAAATGGAGAGCACTATTTGATTCCAAATCATTTCAATATTCAGGCCTACCCGTTTTGTGTTGTTCATCAGAGAATTTGAGAACCACGTTAAAGCATATAAAAGCAAATTTTAAACTCTTTAGTTTGAGCAAATTCAATTTGCTACAAATTAATAATAAATTTCAATGCTATATCCAAAAATACATTCATGAAATTTAATGCATATTATTCAATAATTTTATTTTACAAGTAAACAAGATCATAACTGACACTTTCCATCTTTCCTGAGTGTTGAAAAAAGAAAAATTGGAGGTTTCAATTTTATTTTAAATAAGAACTCGGGTTTTAAAGATGTAGAAAAAAATGACTTTTTGGAATTAATAAGTTTTGATAATTAATTATTTACATAAATATTTTATTAATTATTGATAATCCTAATTGTTCAATTTATTTAAAAGTGGCTATTTGAGATCCTATCATATTTTTTAATTACTATGTCATCACTAAAAATTTTTAAGTACAGGGATCAATGCAGGATTTTTTTTCCTTGGGAGCCATTTCATAAAAAGTAAACATTTATTTTTGTGAAAATTATTATATTTTTGTAAAAAATAACATTTTATAATAAAAGATGAAATGCAGTTACTCTCATTTGAACCAGCATTTATTAATAATAACAACTTCTTTTAAGTCCTTCTGCTAAAGTTTTATTTTCTGATGAACTTGTTTCGTTTGCAAATTACACATGATATAACCTAACAGAATAAAAATAATTAATGAAGATTATATTGTTTTGGCAGGAAATTTTGTGAAATTGCCTGTTTTATTAAGAGGAATTTTGTGAAGGAACCTGTTTTATTAAGAAGAATTTTGTAAAGGGGCTCATTTTATTAAATAGATTTCTGTGAAAGGGCCCTAAATAGGCCCCAAATTTTGCCTGTATCGACCCCTGGTGTATGATAATTGATCAGATAGTAACCATCTAGTACAGGGGCGCCATTTCAGAACTTTCTTGGGGGGCGCAAAGTTTTTTTTAAGGTAGTGGCATAGCCAAGGGTGGAGTTTGCACCCCCCCCCCGCAACCTTTCCGAACGAGATACTTTTATTGAATCATATGAACAGAGAGACAGCAATACTTCTAATATGGTATCTCAAGTGACTTCTGAAAAATTCCGTTTCAGACAGGTTTTCGTCGTAGCAAGTAGAATTTAAAAAGTTTATGAAAGTTTTCAGTTATAGACAGGTACCGTTTTTCTTTTTCAGGTATTCTTTAAGACTGTTAAAACCTCCTTTCTATAAAACACTTCTGAAGAGCATAGGTGTATTACAGAGAAACGTGTCTAAGCGAACCTGTCTATAACATAATTCTTTCTCAAACGGGCAAAAAAAATTAAGTTTCAATGAAAAAAACACCATACAATTATACTTGCTAAGATGGAGACCTGTCTAAAATGGAGCTTTTTTACAGTCATTTTCAAATCCTTCTTTGCAGGTTTTACTGCAGATGCACCCTTTCATGAGTTTCTTGGGGAGGGGGAGGGAACAAAGTTTTAATTTAGAGAAGTTGAGATATCGTGCAGGATAGGCACAAATTAGAAAGAGGCCCCCATAATAAAAAATGCAGTGTGAGACTTTGCCTTCCTATCTTAACTTCTTTCACACACATGTGATTCTTCAGCGAATATATTTTTAATTTTAGTGGTAGTCCGCGAATTTTTCTCCTTTTTTTTACGCAAAAGCAATTCGTCAACCGATCGCGGTAAATGTCGCGAATTTTACGAATTCGAATTAGAAAAATTGTTAATTTGGCAAAATTGGTTGCGGAAAAAATCATTAATTTTTTCAAACTGTTGGCCGTACCAATAAAAAACTGTGTTTCATGTGACATGTGGAAGACTTAAAAAGTAACAGCTCCTTTAAAATCATAGTAGTTTATTATGAACATGATGACATACAATAAGACAGCATAACTTCGCTGTTAAATAAACGAACTGAAGAAAAATAATATGCAGCTACATTTTATGTTACAACCAGCATTACAAGCTGGAGGAAGGAAAAGTGAAGGCAAAGCATCCTGGAAAGTCCAGCCTTTTAAACACACCATCGGCGAATGTTTTGCATAAACACGTTGCCATTTAGAGGTACACAAATTCGCATCTGAAACGCCATTGGCTACGAATACTCGCAAGTCGCGAATAGCAGACTACGGTGACTAGCGCAATCCTGACATCACAGGTTACTTACTGTTACTGAGTAACGTATTTTGAACTGGAAGATCGTGAATGAAAACATTAGCGCTGGCCGTTTCAGATACGCGAGTATGTTTATTCAAGAGATGTTGAAAAACTGAAATGCATCAATGTAAAACTAAATACCTTTACTTATATTTAAAGAAAGCTTTAAGCCAAGGATTTATAAAGATGCACAACAATCGGCCTCCTTTTTCATCATCTCTAGAATATTACAAAAGCATGAAAAATTTGCATAAACATGAAAAAGTTCAAAAAATTTACAAAAAAATTACACTTGAAAAATTCAAAAACTAACAATCTGATCAATGTCAGGTCACATAAGACTTTATTGGCATTAATCAGAATAACATGAGAGATTTAAATCATTAACTCTAGATAACTCAAGTTTGAAATTTTTAGTATATTTTAAATAACCTAACAATTTTAATAAACAATTCCAATGAGCAATGCCAGGATTGGTTTGAAATTGAGATAATAAATTTACTGCATACATAATATCAGGTCTGGTCCTTCCCGCTATATAAGATAAACATCCTATAAGATTTCTATAAGGAAAACTAGACATTTTATCAAATTCTTCCTTAGTGGAAGAGGAATCTTGCTTTGACAACACTAAACCCTTAGGAATAGGTAAAGAGCTAATTGGAAATTTAAAGTTTGAATACATTTCACAAACTTTCTCAATATAAGCTGTTTGGTGTATGTAAAGTCTATTTCCAATCTCTTCAAACTCTATGCCTAATAGCTTTCTGGTTGCACCCAAAATTTTTAAGTTAAAATGTTTTTGCAGCAAATCTATCCCAAAATTCAAATCATCTTTAGTTTTGCCAAAAAGAACAATGTCATCAACATAAAGCAAAAGAACCAATCTGTCTTGAAACATATATACACAATTGCACCAATCTAGTTTGCAAAAATTTAATTTGGATAAAGCATCATCCATTTCAAAAAACCACTGTCTGCCACTTTGATGCAGACCATAAATGGCTTTATTTAACTTACAAACTTTATTTTTTTCTTTTTCAAAACCCTCAGGTTGGTGCATGTATATAGTTTCATCAAGACCAGCATAAAGATATGCATTGTTGACATCTACCTGGACATTAACCCATTTCAACAGACATGAAAATATGGCAAAGAACAACCGAATTATTGAAAAACTAACAACTGGACTGAAAACTTCATCGTAACTTTCTCCTTTAACCTGATTAAACCCCTTTGCAACTAACCTAGCCTTATACCTTACAATCTCATTATTTTCATTTCTTTTTAAGGTATACACCCAACGATTACCAAGTATTTTTGCATCTTTCGGAGGTGTCACAAGATCCCATACATTACGTTCATACATAACGTTCATTTCTTGGTTCATTGCGTCCCTCCAACTAGATGCTTCTGGGGTTTTTATGGCTTGATTGTAAGTTTTGGGGATTTTAACCTCGGTCAAGTTTGCTTCATCTATTTTTAAAAAATTAGAAATTTTACCAGATTCTTTATTTTTACTGCTGAAGTCAAAAAGGTTTTTATCACATTCTATTTTATTTAATTTACAATATTCTAACAATTCATTAAAAGATCTTATTCTAGTATTGGTTCCTTCGATGCCATAGTAAATGTCTGTTTTTTTTCCTACTTTTCGAGGTACTGCTTTACGTATCCAAGGAATAGTTGCACAAGTCTTTAAACTACTCTGTTCTAAACTTTGGTTAGAATCTGATGCCCCTCCCAATTCAGATGTAATCTCTGGTTCTACATCAAAAATATTTCCGTCCTCTGGGAAATCAAAAAGTGAAAAATTTAATTTAGGTTCTTTAATTTTTGAAGCTATATCTACCCCCCATTTAGTTTCATCAAAACGAACATTAATGGTTTCTACAATTTTCTGTTCATCTATTAACCAAATTCTGTAGCCTTTAGTTGCCTGAGCATACCCGCACATAATCCCTAGTTTAGCTCGCATATCAAGCTTCCTTCGGACTTGTTTGGGCACTCCAACATAAGCTAAACAGCCAAATGTTTTTAAATGAGAAACTGAAGGTTTTATACCAGAGTACATCTCAAAAGGGGTTCTTTTTTGTTTGTGACAGATCCTATTCCAGGTGTAAGAAAAACACATTAAGGCCTCAGCCCAAAATTTTTGTGATAAGCCACTTGAATTAAGGAGAGCTTTAACACCATCAAGAGCAGTTAAATTAAAACGCTCCGCGACACCGTTCATTTCTGGACTGTACGGGTTCGTTTTCTCATGTAAAATTCCCTGCTTCTCTAAAAATTTTTCAAATTCGTTGTTGCAGAATTCTAAACCCCCATCAGTTCTAGTAGAAATTACTTTCTTACTTAAATACCTTTCAGCCCTATTCTGAAATTTTAAGAATGTCTGAAAAACGTCTGATTTATTTCTGATGGTATATACTGCAACATTACGAGAAAAATCATCAATGATTGTGAAAAAATATCTATTCCCTCCATGTGATGCTACAGGTAAAGGGCCGCACAAATCCATGTGTAAAAGTTCTAGAGCAGTTTTTGATCTAACATTCCCTATTGATTTAAATGGCACTCTCTTCGATTTTGCAAGTTTACAGGAGATGCAATCCTCGGTTAACTTTGACAGCTCTGGCAAACCTCTAACACTTTCATTTTTACTAGTATTAACCAAATATTCACTATTTACATGACAAAATCTCTCATGCCACAAGTTACTCAAATTTAAATTTTCAATTTGGTTAGCTGAAATGTCAACCGAGTTGCTTTCTCCTTTACAAGTTTTATAGCTGAAAGGTTTAACAAAATACAAATCATTTTTCCTTACTGCATAAAATAACCATTGCCAGTCCTTGTCATACACAATTAGTTTGCCTTTACTGCCAACAAAATTTATGCCTAGTTTTTCAAGTTTACTACCAGACAAGAGATTTCTACGTAAATGAGGATTATACAAAACATCTTTAAGAATTATTTGATTGAAACTTCCATCTTTACATTTAATAAAAAAATGTATTGTACCCTTTCCCTGAACAGGACTTTCTTTTTCTCCAACAGCAAGTGACATCTGCATATTTGAAACTGACTCATAATTCAAAAAAAGATTTTTGTTATTACAAAAATGAGCAGTAGCAGCTGTATCAAACACCCAGCTACTATTTTGGCCAAAATCAGATGAATTTGCCTCAAGAAAATTACTTTTAAAATTACTTTGAGCTACTTCAATTAAGCTAGTCTCATGTTCAGAGAAGGTACATTTTACATTACTATTACTTTTCTCATTACTACATTTAACATTACTATTGTTTTTTTCATTACTACACTTAACATTACTATTGTTTTTTTCATTACTACACTTAACATTACATTTTAACTCTGCGTTACTAGATTCTTTAAATTTACTATTTAACTGATATTTCTTAGTTTGAAAATTTTTAGACTGAAAATTTTTAGATTGATTTTTCAATTTACAGTTAGCAATTAAATGACCATAAGATTTACAAAGAAAACAAGGACCTATTAATTTACTTTGATTAACATTATAATTCTTAAATTTACCTGTTTTACACTTTACCATTTCTCCAGAAAAAGCAACACTAGAACTAGAAATGTCCTTTTTGGCCAGTTTCAATCTATTCTCCTCCAGTAGCAATTCAGCCTCAATCTTGTCCGGTACAAACTCTGCATCTGGCCACCTGTAAATCGCTTGGTCTGTAGACTGGAACTCCTCGGGTAAACTTCTAATCATCTGGTAACCCATATACAAGGGCTGAAGGGTATGTCCTACATCACGCAGACGCTCTGCTGCTTGCTTGACACGACACAAAAAAAAGTCCCAAATTTTCTCCAGGAAAATAACGGACATCAAAAAAATCATCTAGCAGTTGTATAACACGAGCTCTTGTGGTAGGTTCAAAATGCTCTTTAAGGATCTTCCAGGCTTCAGCTCCATTCGTTGTATGCGAAATTAATGGCTTAAACTCAGATGACAAGGTCTGGTAAATAATGGTATAGGACCGGGCTTTTCTTAAATTCACCTCACTCTGTTCTCTCCATGTCAGCTTGTCTGTTACAGGAACTGTTTTTTCCGATGTCTCACCGCTTTCACTCTTGACGTTCTCGATATATTCCCAAGCACCATAATGCATTAGCAGAACTTTTACTTCTATCTTCCACGTCTCCCAGTTTGACGAGGTCAAAAGAGCAACATTCTGAAACTCCATTTTCTATACGGCCTCCGTCAAATAAGTAGGAAAAACACTTTAATACACATGAAAAAAAGCAAAAGTCTCTTTAAAAGCGCACTCCAGGGAAAAAAACATCAGCTGTAAACATCGGCGACACTTAAGCAGAAAAACAACATCGCAGCGACTTCGAGAAACACATCGGCGACGACGTCTTCACTTCCACAAAAACAAACTTTAAACTGGCTTTAAAAATCACAACCGCGCAACTCTGCTACCACTTGTTGGCCGTACCAATAAAAAACTGTGTTTCATGTGACATGTGGAAGACTTAAAAAGTAACAGCTCCTTTAAAATCATAGTAGTTTATTATGAACATGATGACATACAATAAGACAGCATAACTTCGCTGTTAAATAAACGAACTGAAGAAAAATAATATGCAGCTACATTTTATGTTACAACCAGCATTACAAGCTGGAGGAAGGAAAAGTGAAGGCAAAGCATCCTGGAAAGTCCAGCCTTTTAAACACACCATCGGCGAATGTTTTGCATAAACACGTTGCCATTTAGAGGTACACAAATTCGCATCTGAAACGCCATTGGCTACGAATACTCGCAAGTCGCGAATAGCAGACTACGGTGACTAGCGCAATCCTGACATCACAGGTTACTTACTGTTACTGAGTAACGTATTTTGAACTGAAAGATCGTGAATGAAAACATTAGTGCTGGCCGTTTCAGATACGCGAGTATGTTTATTCAAGAGATGTTGAAAAACTGAAATGCATCAATGTAAAACTAAATACCTTTACTTATATTTAAAGAAAGCTTTAAGCCAAGGATTTATAAAGATGCACAACACAAACGACCGTGGAAAAATATTACGAATTTCGCCAAAGATCACTGAAACAAATAGAGATTTTCGTCAATCGGTTGCGGAAAAAAATCGCGAATTCAGTATAACAATTGCGGAAAAATATCGCGAAATTCTTCAAAAGATTGAGCAAAAAAAACGAATTTTGTCAAACAATCGCGCAAAAAGGGGAATTTTGTCAAAGATCGCACAAAAAAATCTACTTTTGTCAGTCAATTGCAGAAAATGACTTCCAAATTTCAACAAACGATCGTAAAAAAGTCGCGAACTGCGTCAAAAGATTGTGAAACAAATAGCGAATTTCATCGATCAGTTGCCAAGAAAAAAATACCGTTAACTTCGACAAATGGTGCAAAAAATTCGTCAACGATCAAAATTTCGTCAAGGATTCGCAAAAAATAGCAATATTTGTCAGTCGGTTGTGGAAAAAGACTCCTGGATTTCAATAAATGAGCGTAGAAAAGAGTCGCGAATTTCGTCGGTCGAAAAAAATGTCGCGAATTGATTCACAGAAAATAGCGAATGTTGGAAAATTATCACAAAAAAATGAAACAATCACGAAAAAAAGTCGTGAAATTCAATCGGTCACGAGATAATCAGCACACGAACACCATCAAGAAGTTACGAAATTTACAAATGAGGTAATCCATAGGTATAAAAAATTTTTCATTAATGATTTTCTGTCCAGTAAAAATTTTCCGCAATCATTTTCTGCCTTCCTCTTCATCTAAATTCCATACAATTCAGAAATCTTCAAAACCCTTGGTCTCAGGTCCCTTGCTCCTGCATTGGGTGGGGCAACACGACCCAATCTGTAGTACGGATCGAGCCGGGTTGACGCGGCTTATTTTCGTTGCGGATCAGGTTGACTTGGAACATTTGACTACGGTTGGGACATATATGTCCCAGTGGACTATTTTTTATTATATTAGTATGACTTTTTAAAATCTGTCATACACTTATATTGAATATTTTCAAGAGAAATCTGTCACAAGGAATTTTTTTGGAAATTGTAGAACGATTGAATGCAAAATTAGTAGTCAATCCTGGCCCGTTAACAAGGGGTTAATTGTTTCGGGTTCAAGTTGGGTTTTCACTATTTTGAGTCGGGTTCGTGTTGCCCGAGTTTTCAAAGAAATCCTAAACATTTTCATATTAAAAAAATAATTTTTCTACATAAAAGTTAAAATTGTTGTTAGAGATATAATTGCGCAGTCTATTTTTCCAAATCATATTGAAATATGGATTAATTTTCTTTCATTTCGGGTAGGGTTGCGTTCAATGAAAATTTTTTGGACATTTCCTGGTTTACTGAAAATAACAGTCGTGCGTCGGCTACCCGAAATGCATTTCGTTTTGGGTTTGGTTGATTCAATTTTTTTTTTCTCTTGCGGGTCGAGTAAACTTTATGCGCTTCGGGTTATGCTTTGACTCTTTCGAATCGGGTTCGAGATGAATCGATTATACAAAAGAAGGTTCTGAATATTTTTCAAATGAAAAAACTATAGTATATTTGAATATTGCATGTGTCATTTTTTTGTAGATAATCGGTAAACTTGTAGATTACTTTTCCATAAATGTATTAAAATATATTCATTTTCTTTCACTTCGGGTTCAGGTATGAATATTTCGGATTCGGCTTGAAGTCTGTTGGATTAAAGTCAGGATTCGGGTCGGTTACAACCAAATCTGAACAGGACTCTAGTGTCAGGATGTGGAGATTTTTAAGAGCATACTGTATATATAATATCATTTAATAAAGCAAATGATTTAATAGCATTATAACGATTGGAGTAAATATAGTGTGACACTAATAAACAAAATTAACAAATCATATAATTAGGAAATTGAATACACCTCTCCCATCCCCCCACCCCCGAAAAAAAATAAAAAAATTCCCCTTAAATTTTTGGCTAAAGAGAGAATTTATCACTAAATTTCTAGCCTTGGGTAGGGGGGGGGGGGTTCTCTTAATCATGCTGTACACAGCTCAGAAGCAATTTATAGAGTTTTTTCTCACATATATTTCTAAAACTAGCCAAAATACTCATTAATGATAAATGTCTCATTTATAGAATGTCGCAATAGCAAGGCTTTAGAAAACATTTCAATGTTTAAAGTGTTTATTAAATGTTTATTACTTTCTTCTATCTTTACAAGAAAAAGGTATTGGATTTAGGAAAATTTAGCACTTCCGGTTTTCGACGGATTTATACGTTTTAGATGGTCCTGAACACAATTGGACTATTTTTAGAAAATGTCTGTCAGCGAGTCTGTCTGTGTGACTCAGTGTCTGTATGTGAAAAAAAAATTGTGGGCGCTGTATCTCAAGAACTAATTAATGCACGGAATATGATAAAACTTTATATTCAGTTAGACATTGATATAAATGGGTGGTGATTAGTTTTTGGTGCAAATCGCCTAACATATGGCGCTGCTATGCTACATTTTTCATGATTTTTACGATAGCTATATCTCAAGAACTAATACACAGAATTTCACCAAACTTCAGATTCCGTTAGACCTTGACAAAAACAGACGTTGATTACGATTTGGTATAAATAGCCCAACAAGTAGCGCTGCTATGCTACATTTTGCACGATTTTTACGTTAGCTATATCTCCAGAACTAACACACATAATTTAATAAAACTTTAGATTCAGTTACACCTTAATATAAATTGGTGCTGATTTGTTTTTGGTGTATGTGAAACTTGTATGATATAGAAGAAAGTTTTGGGATAGTCACATCAGACTAGGTTTTTTAATTGTAAACAAATCTGTGAAATCTGACGTTATTTTAGCTTTTGATCATATTTAGCTTTTTTTTTTCGATCTAACCTGTGATAACTGATAATTTTTCTGAAATTTCAAATTCCTTGGGGGGGGCAACCGCCCCCCCCAGCCCCCCCGAAATGGCGCCCCTGATCTAGTAATCTCTGAAATTCAATGTTAAATTCTTAGTTGTATAATTAAGTTTAAAAGAAATTTCACAAACTAATTTTTAATACTGTCAAATTTTGGAATATTTTTAACATGATGAAATATATAGAAACTTAAATTTTATTTTGTATGAACAATTAGAAATTTAATTATGTTTTCAGCTAAGGTCTGATGAATTTCTGGACATTGATGCTGTCATTGAAGATTCATTGCACAAGTTGGTTATTAAACCCCTTAAAGGCTACATTTACCAGCTGTTTGTTAATGAGTATACCAGGTATAGTATTTGAATTGTGTGCTAAAATTGTTTGTAAAATCTCTTAGAATGGAATATTTAAATATGGTATTTAAAACCCAATTATAGCTAAATATTGTATTTATGCTAAAAAATACTTAGTTATTTTATTATTAATTATTATTAATAATAATTTTTTGCACTGTGGTTTAAAAGCCATCTTGATGTTTGCCACTTTTGGTGTGGAATTTAGTCATGGATTGCCATTTGTAGCTGTTTGTTTTTATTACTCATAATCAAACTTGTATCAAATATTTGTGTGTATGTGAGGGGGGGAGGGTATTAATAGTATTGCATTTTTTTTTCTTATACCGCTAACCAGGCTCCTACCTGCCCGCCATGAGTGCCTAGCTTGACGAGTTAGTACCTGGTAGCGGGGCGAAAATCGCCTGATCACAGCTTGGCTGTGATCCACCTGACTATAGTTTTGTTAGCATCGCTGCAGTGCTTGCTCTCTAGTGGTTTGCTACAGTTATCTTTGTTTGCCAGTTCAAGGTTTCTATTTAACTTTTTTGAATTGACAGATTTAAAAACAAAAGCAAACATTAAGAAAGAGAAATTAATTGGTATCATAATTTAGAACCTTGATCAGGTGGACGAGACCTTCACCTGACTAGGCACCCCCAGAGGTATAATTCACAGGTAGTAGTTGTAGTATTAGTAGTTGTAGTATAGCATTAGTATTGCATTTAAATAGAAACATAGAATTTAACTTAATGCATTTGTAAAGCTTGGTAACACACTACTCATTCATAGCAACATATGTCTGATTCACAGTTTTCAATTTTAAAATGTTAAATCATCAATCATCTAATACATTCTTCTTATTTTGAGCTTCAAAAGCATTTTATATCCTTCTTATGTTATAATCAAGGGATTGTTTTATAGTTTAATAAAACAATAATTATAATTAAACTCTCTCCCCTTTTTCACCTTTTTAAAATAGTAATCTAAATATTTAAAATTATTAAAGGATTTTAATATTTGTGTAATGTTATTAGTTTTGCATTGGTCAAATTGTTTATTGTTATTTAGGTTATTTTTAAGAATTTTACAATGCAAATAAAATTTGTTTTTATAGTTTTCATTTGTCCCTTTTTTATTCTTAAGTAAAATTAGATTTCAGCTGAAGTCTTAATATGTGTTTATACTTTGTGAATATTAATGAAGTTTGATCATATTGTACATATTCTAGTCTAACGGTATTGCAGTCGAACCTTGTTAACATGAACACATCTAATGCGAATTACTTTCAATATGAATTGTTCTCACAATTCTGTCAAGATTAATACAAAAATTTAGTTGCTGATAGCATGAATTAATTTTTATTCTCCTTGAGATTCACGTTAATGAGGTTCAACTGTGTTCTAAAGCACTAATCATTGAATTTAAGAAAATGCAGTCATTCCTTCATTTGTAAATTATAAATGTTTTTAAATAAATCTTCTTGGATTTTTCACTTTAAAGGACCCTTTTCCAACAATTTTCTGCAAATGAGATTCAGTTGTTAAAGAAAAAAAATTAAGTTATCAGGAGTATAAAATTTTTATTCAACTGAATTTATCTGTGCAAATATAAATATTTTCAAGAACATTGTATTTTGTTTAAAAGACCATAAGGACCAAAATTTAGGTTGCTGCAATATAGGCTTTTCTCACATGAGAAACTTTATTTTAAAATATTTTTCGAGACTTGACATATAATACCACCAATGAAAGAGGACAAGTTGCACTGTTGCTTTCAAATTCTAAGTTTTACATTATACTAAAGCAATCGACAACACAACTAAAGCTCGAAAATTCGATGTTGTCGTGTCTTGCATATAATTATGGATGAAGAAATAAGAAAAACTGAAAAAAAATCCATTCTAGAAATGGTGATTCACTGATTTAGTTAAAGTGTTACAATTTTCGAAAATATTTCATGTATAATGTGCTGAATGTTAGCCCTAAAATTAAAAAAAAAAAAGTGCACGTTATTCACAGGTAAATACAATATTATGAATAAAGAAATAAAAAAACCATTTGTTTGAATTTACTGTGTTTTAAACCAGTAACACTTTATTTGTTAAACTTAGTCTTTGAAAATCTTTATTAATAGATTATTGCAGATTTTTCTTATTTTTATATGTTCTGTCCTCATATGTTTATTCGTATTTGTTTATCTGTATTTGTAGAAATGGTTCTTTGAAACTACTATCTGACAACATCAAATTTGCTCGCACAAAAACACCAGAAGAATTAGGTGTACGGGTAAGATTTTTTTCCTTCTTTATTTATTTTGTTATTAAACACAGATGTGAATTTTGTAAATCTTGTTTTTCTCTAATGCTTTTTTTTTATAAGAATTTGAATTTTAATAAAAACAGATTTATTAAAATTATGGTCAAATATATTTTTTTATTTATTAACTTTTTTACTCAAATGCTTCTAGCATAAAGTTTACTGTAAAGTTATCTGTAGATGGATTGCCAGATTTCTCTTTAAAAAAAAAAAAGATTTTTATTGACACTAGTTCGTGTTTGTTTTATCAAACCACCATCATTTTCCACATCCTACTGAAGGTACAGATGTCACAGATGCACCAGGGTTTCTTTTTGGCACCAAAAAGGTGATTTTTTGCCTCACATGCAACACGGTGATTTTGGTTCGTAGATTAGATATTGCATATTAATCAAAGCCCTTTGGTATTAACAGCTGAGTCAGTTCAGCTCAGCGTTTTTGACAATGTGTGTGTTTTTATAATAAAAATTGTGTGTGTTTTATAATAAAATTGTGTGTTTTATAATAAATTTGTGTGAGTTTTATAATAAAATTGTGTATATTTTATAATAATCTAAATGTGTGTGTTTAAAAAAAAAAAAAATTGTGTGTGTTTTATAAAAAAAAATTGTGTGTATTTTATAATAAACTTGTGTGCGTTTTATAATAAAATAAAACTAACATGCTGTTTTCGCAAGCTAAGTTAGAACTACTAAATATATAGGCTGCTCGTCAGGCACTTTTATTCCCCCTGGACTGGTTCACGTAATGTGTTTCAGTGGCGTTGAATTGGTTTCTGTCTATTTTTTAACTTTAAAGGCTTAATTATGGATAGTTGTTCTGCTATTAATTGTACGAATCACTCAAGAAAGGATCCCTGCAGGCTTCAATTTCCTCGTAAACATGAAAAATTGCCAAATTTAATTATTAATTGTAGATTTTATTCTTCCCAAAATTTTTTGTTCGCCAGCTTGGCGGTAACGGCGATTTCAAGGACGTAGCACCATCTAGTTCATTTTCGGGAAAACGATGTTTATTTCAGACTTTAATTTTGTGCTTTTGAAAAAAAAAAAAAAAAAAAAAACTGAAATTTTATGGAAAACTTGAGAATATTAATATATAATTAAAATTTATGAGAGTTTTCAAAAGAACTATAATATAAAATAGAATATTTTAAAGGAAATTTATTTTTAAAAGTACAGATTTCTTTTCTTTTAAAAAGTGCAGATTTCTTTTCTTTTCTTTTTTTTTTTTTTTTTTTTACATATTCATTTTCACCAAATAAATGAGTTTGATTTTGAATTTCGAAAAAAAAAAATCCCTAAATTTGCTAAAAGATAATTTTATTATTAATATTTCATCAAAATACAGTTATATTTAAGAAAATATATAAATAAATATTTAAACAATTTTCATAATTAAATGTTATTAAGAAATGGAGTATATTTTTATTGTAACTTTAGGCTAAAGTTTCAAAAGGGGCAGGTGTGCTTCTAGACTTCAATTACTCTATACTACTATACCGGGTCACTCCATGAATTCAACACTGCTTATATAATTAATTAGTGAAATAAATGTTCAGTGTAAAACCGAAGGTTTTCTTAATAAAAGTAAATAAATTTATTGCTAATTTTATTGAACAATAAATAACATGCAGGCTACAATTTGCAATGAAAATCAATGATCAAGAGTACGTATTTTATTCGAAACTTTCATTCCCTATCGTACTTTTTGATAAATTCTGCAAAGCAAATAAGATGGTGATAAATGTGCGAAATGGGTCCTACAGGAAAATCTAGCGCCAACGCTTTCCCACTTGGGAATATTAATGTCAGATGATGCGCCAGCTCTTTAGTATAGAAGCCTTAGGCTAGGTCTATCATGTAATCGAAAATGACATTTTCTTTCAAAATTGGTACAAAAACAAAAATTGCACCAACCCCAGTGTGTCTGCAACATCTGTTCCCTATTGAACTATGTTGGATGTGCTAATGTCTTCTTTAAAAAATTTTCCTGAAAAACAAATCATTCATTAACTGTTATAATTGTTATTTTCCAACTCTTTGTATTACATTATTCTAATAATACTGTTTCACACTGCAGTCACATTTTTGTGTTAAAAGTGCATCAAAAGGAAAATGCTTTTAAAAAATTTGAAAGAAAAACTGATAAAAATTCTTGAAATTATAAAAGTCATATATGTTTTTTGTTAAACCAAAGAAATTTTTGTACATGAAAGGTTTAAGTGTACACTGTACAATAAGTCTGAAAAATTTACAACTTACGGAGAAAATGTACAAACTGACAACCCTAGTTAACTGAACTTTTTAGTTATTTTTGTTCTTATCTTTCAAATTTATAGAGTTGAATTTTAATGTGTTTTTCTTTAAGAATATTCTTTCATTGTGTTGTTTGAAATGCTTATTTACTTGAAATTATTACGGAATGTAGACACATATTTTCTTTCCTATTCAAAACAAATGGTTGTTGAAGTTTGTTTTTTTTTCTGCTCAAAAAATGTGTGGACTATTTTTCCCCCCCTTAAAAAACTAATAATAGAAAATCATACTTCTAATTTTAAGTTAACAATCTTAAATTTTTTATTTATTTATTACGATGACTGTACTATGTTCAGACAAGCTGTTTTAAGAAAGATGTCCATATCTGACTAGGGTGTCAAAATGATTAAATCAGATGATCTTTTAAATCATTGATTAAAACATAGTTTTTTAAACCATGCAAAAAAAAAAAAAAAATCTATGATGGACATAATTTTCTATATTTCTAAAGATATTTTGTCCATTAAATAAATGAGAGAAGCTTTAAAAAATTTCTTAAACCTGTAAACAATAAATTTGTAAATAGCAAGTTTTTATCAAGCATAAAAAAGATTTCATTTAAATGTGTATTTAATTAAATCTATTATAATTTGCATTGCCAAAATAACTTCCTTTGAGTAATGAAATTTCTGTAAAATAAGCACAACAGTCATAAGATAATCATCTTTTGACTAGAGAAATTTATTATTTTCTTATTCTACTTTTACAAATATATAACAACAAATTTGAGCTAAAGGAAAATGAAAAAATAACACCTGCTCAACAGCTGTTGTAAAAAAATATATAAAATAAAACTAATTAGTATCAAAATGTTAAGCACAGGAAGCAGCTACTTCAGTAGAAGTTGAGACTGTTTTCTAATTTTGAATTCATACACAATTAAAGAAATCAGTTAGGGTTGGAAAAAGCAACAAACCTTTATATATATATGTGTGTGTGTGTGTGTGTGTTTCAATATACGGTGAGAGAATGTGTTTACAGCATGATGCATCAAATTGGATATCAATATAGTAAAAATAAAACTTGTTAGAAAAAAGAAAAAAGTAATATGTAAATTGATACATTATAATAATCTCTGATAGTCAAAAAAATTTTTGTATGCATTTCATGCTTTTTAAAAAATTCTTTTTATATGTTATTTCCATTACTAATTTTAACTCTGCTTATAAATTTTAAATGTATTTAGAGAACATCATCAGAAAATCATAGCTAAAATATCATTCGAATCACTTGTTTTGCCTCTTTATTCAGACATTACATTGCTTTAAAACACACTAAAAGATAGTGCATATATCTAAAAGTTTAAAAAAATACTTTCAAGCAAACTAAAAGGTAGTGCAGATGTATAAAGGTTAAAAAAAAAATTTCACTTCCTTCTGACCTGAGGAATCATCAGTTAGCGCTGTTTAGTTTCTTCATCACTAGTTACTGTTGCTGAAGTTTTCTGCATTTTCTTTCTTTATTTCTAACAAGCGACACCTTCTGTTATCAATTTCAGCATCTAACATATCATTGCATGTTTCAGAGTTTGCTGTGATAATTTCAATGTTCCTTGCTTGTTAGGAATAGGGAAAGAAAATGGGGAAAACTTCAATGACAGTAGCTAGCGACGAAGAAATGGAACAGCATTAACTGATGATTCCTCAGGTCAGAAGGAAGTGAAAATATTTTTAAAACTTTTATACATCTGCAATAGCTTATAGCGTGCTTGAAAGTATATTTATTTTTAAAAACTTTTAGACATTTGCACTATTTTTTAGTGTGTTTTAAAGCAATGGAATGTGTGAATAAATAGGTAAAACAAGTTATTCTAATGATTGATATATGACCTTATGAATGATTACATATAAAAAATAGCTAAAATGTTTTATTTTTTCTTACTTCCTTTTTTATATATATTTTTATATATTTGCCTCCTATAGGACTTTAAAAAAATAATGAACAACATGAAACAAAATGTAAGTATGTTATATAATTATTGAATGTGATGCTGTAATAATTAAAATTAAACTATCATATTTACTTGTGTATCTTGCATACTTTTTTCCCATTTCTTTGGTTCTAAAAATAAGGGGGGTGGGTAAAAAATGTTGAAAGTTTTTTGTAGTATTACTTTTTCTTGAAAGGTATCTTGCAATAAAAAAAGAAATGATCTTCTATAAAAGAGAATATAACATTTTAATAAATGAATAATTAAGATTGAACAAAATGTCAAAATGTGTAACAGTTTCAAAAGTTTATAGAGAAATTTTAAACTGGGGTTACATATTTTTTTATTAGTTTTTATTGTTTACGCTAATATTAAATAAGTATTTCATTCACTCACAAGGAAGGTCTCCATAAGGGCATACTCAGAAAATTTTGAAAAAATTACAGAATATTCTCATGAGGATATATACGTTTATTACAAAAATTGCTGTGGAACCTCAATATAACGTCCATAAAAAAAATTATGAAAATTTCATCTTTTTGGTGATTTATTGCTGGTTGCCAACACAATGAAATTTAAAAAAAAAAATATTTATGATAAATACTCTTTTAGGAAAAACTTTTTCTACTCTTTATACTGAACTAGCTTAAGTTAGTTTAACTTAAATAAATACACTTTTATAACTACAGTTTTGCCATATGTATAAAGAAAATTAACGATCGTATTTTACAGTTTAGAACAAAATTTATATTGATTAAAAATGCTTCAAACTAATGTCCGATTATGTGGTGTATCGGAAATGTCCGATAATTATTGTATGTCCGATTAAGGACTTATGTCCTTAATGTGTCCGATAATGTCCGATATTAATGTGTCGGATTCTGTCCGATTAATGTGTATTGTAACATTGTGTCCAATGCAATGTCCGATTCTGAGCACTGTCAGTTTGACCTTTATATTGTTAGTGTCGGAGACAGCAAGAGAAAAGTACTGTTGCCATGGAAACAATAACTTATTCAATATTGAAAGTATAAATGAAAGCGTTCTTAATCGGGCAGTTACTATTTAAATACACTGAAACGCATTTATCCTGCCGGCAAAGCCGTGTAAATCAGCAATATGGAACTTGTATATATGTATATTATATAAGCTTATAGAAGAAAAAAAAACTATTTAATCGTTTAAATTTAAATTCATAAAGTACTGCGCATTTAAACACTCATTTAACCAAAAATTTTCAAATAGATTAAAATCGCATGCATTTGGCGAGAAAAAAATTATGCTCGCCAAGTCACTTTTTTTTTTCTGCACCAAGTACTCAAAAGTTTAAAAATTTTTTTTGCAGATTTTCTGCTGGGATTCTGCAGCTAAATTTGACTGATCCTTTATTACATACATGAGTAGTTCCATTAGCATTTTTTTTTTCGAAATATTCTGAGTTTGAGCTTTAAGGAGACCTTCCTTGTCAGAATTCTCCCCCATCTGCCTTTTTACTGTTTTTATTCAAGAAAACCCTCTACCATGAGTACCTGAATAAAAAATATTCAGTGTGAATAAATTAGTATACTTATGTTTATCAGTTATACAGTTGTACTTCAGCTGACGGAAAGAGATTGTGGGAAGGGGGCAGTGGGGAAGATTATCTATATTAATAAAAGAAAGTTTCGCGCTGTGTGTGTGTCTGTTGGCGATGGCTAGCAAAATCTAGCCCACCTAGAAGTCTGGAAATTTAGGTGTGGATAGTCCAAGGTCTGGCCATGTGCACCTGAGCCTCAGAATTTTAATATTTTGATAATTAGCCTAGATATTAATTAGATTCTCATTAACCATCGCTTCTAAAATGTCATCTTTTAAATCAAAATGGCGAAAGAAACGAACTGGCGCGTTGGATTTGCAAGCGAAAATGAACAAATTCAAAATTATTTTACTAATTAGCGAATTTTAAGAAAACTAATTGAGATATCAATTTGAAAATTTCTGAGCATATGTAAAAAAATATTCTGTATCTGACTATGTGATTTTTGAAAAATTGGGTTGGTATTTTTTTTTAATTTATGCAAAAAACTGTAAAAAATCTGCCAGCGCCAGTGAAAACGATCCGAGAAAGTTTCATACAGGGATTTGCTTTCATTAAAAACTGAACTACAAAGAGATCTGTTTCTCAGGCCGATCCCTCCATTTAGTTTGCGAAAAGGAAAGGAAATAATTGCCATGTTTTACTAATGAACAAAAATTTAGGTAACTAATTAAGATATAGATTTGAAATTGAGGTCGGGAAGGGGTGTCATCTGCCGGCTATTTTAGCGTAGCGTCTTCGTTATGTTCTAATTATCAGAAAAATGTAATTCTTTTTTTTAATGATCGCGTTAATGTAGGTGACGGTGGTTAGCGCCTTTCTCTGAGATTGTAATTATCTCTGGCCCGGGCAACGCTGGGCGGGTTAGCTAGTTTTATTATATTAAATTATCTCATAACCTTTATGCAAAAAATTATAAGAATCTTTGTTTTTACTAAAAAAATTTTCTAAAGTACAGGATGCATAAAAATATAAGTAGATGCAAATCAGGCTTCTCGCTGACCTTTGACCAACCTTATCAATTTGGCTAATGAAAAATAGAAAACTGTAGTTAAATGGGGGGGGAAAAAAATGTTAGCAAAATATTTCCACATTTAATATTGAAAAATCGATCTTTAACCCCTTAATGTACCCTTTTTTTTTCCAATATGTTCTAAAATAATACTCTACCTTTCATCCCTTCGGGGTCGATAAAATGAGTATCAAGCTTGCTTAGAAGCTAAACACTGAAGGTCCTGCATTAGATTCACCACCTGACCAGGACATATACTGTATAGCACCTCAGGACACATGGTCAAGAAAACACGGCTAGGCACTGTAGACCATGGACTGCGCCAATCCGTGATCCGCTACAATCTGCACTGCAGGTTTTGTTGAATTTTTATTCTAAAATAACCTACATTTTTTTTAACTACTTATAGATAAGTTAATCATCTAAATTCAACTATCCGCTATAGAAACTATTAAAAATAAGCACATTCTAAATATCTTGCGCAATCAAGAAATTTTTTTTAAAAACTCATTAAAATGTTATGAAATCAGGGTTCGGTGATATATATCAATATTTATTTTCAAAATATCGTGAGTTTGATATTTTTGATATTTTCAAATATTTGATATTTATTTTCAAAATATTGCATATAAAATTTTTGATATTTTCAGTCAAAACAACTGTAAAGGAATTTGTAACTGTTATTGGCTGTGTTGTTCTATAGATAAAGAATTTTTGCTCTTATAGTTGCTTTTTCAGCCCCACCCCCACGAACCAAAAAAAATTTCCAAACTTTGTTTGAAGCTGAATTTTTATATGTAGGATCAATAATTATGTGGGACAATATTTACTTAGAAAAGCCACTGAAAGATAAACTATCAAATTTGGATAAACTTGCAGTTTCATTAGAAATAATTTTTTCTCGATTTGGTCTTGTTCAGTTAAACAGACCGAGCTTACTATATTTATGTTCACATTTTTCAATAAAAACAAATTATTTTGTCGTATAAAACATAAAATTTTCTTAAAGCTTGATTACTAAATCTTAATAGTTCGTTTTTTGCGAGTGTTAAAAGCAAATTGTGTCGGTTTTCAATTAGTTGATCTTAAATTTTGTTAAGTAAGTGAAAAAATAAAAAAAGACATTTAGAATATTGTTTTATTAAGTTTTCTTGCTAAGTGACTGTGTTTTAATGTCTAATTTATATTAACCCTGAAAATATTTATAATCATGAATAAGTTGACTATTTTGAAAAATCGGACATATATATAAAAAATATCGGATATATATCAGAATATCAGATATTTTTTATATTTTCAAAAATATGACATTTACAAACCCTTTATAAAATAAAACTTTCCTACCCAAGTTATCTCAGGACTTTAAGATATTACATTCAATGCATTCTGAAAATTTCAAAATATATGTCACATTAAAAAGAACTTTTATTTTTCTAGAATTCTTCGGCTTCTCATTGAAGCCCAAACTTCAAAGGCAGTTCCAAAATTGTATTCTTGCATATTGGGGACCGTTAACTGAAATGACATTATTAACAGTTCTTATATACATTCAATTTCTCAATTTAGTTTTTCTTGAGTTCAGCATGCTGAAGCCTATCTCAAAGTCCACTGAATATAGTGGCAAGATTACATAAAAAGTGTGGCATGTTGCATGTTACAGGATAAAGTTTCTGCAGGTTATTTGTCTATGGTATCTTTTAAATTCATGATTCTACAACGAGAACTCAAGTAATGTGCGTAAGAGTGTCGCCTGTACTGACACACACAGACAAGCAAAATAATAGAGCAGAGATTGAGTACTCGCAATTTGGCGAGTATAATTGTTCGTTTATGTGCCAGATGAAGCATTTTGTTGCGATTTGGCACAATGACGAGTAAAAGCGAGAACCCTTGTGCAAATTACGCAAGTAAATACAATGCATAGTTCAATGGTGATTTCTTTATTTGAGATTCATAAAATATAAAAGTCAAACTTAATTTTATTTATAATGTTATTAGGTTTTCTATGTTTGTAATTTTTGTGCAAGAATTGAATAGAGTTGTGTATTAATATTAATTATTTATGAAACATTGTACGATGAAAATAAACGTATTTTGTGTTTACTACTTTTATGAAATATTTAATTTTTATCTTTCTAGCCTGAATTCAAGCTTCCAGAGGGTACATCTTTAGAAGTTGTGAAACATTTTTTGAACCGTTTGCAGCAAGCTTATTCTCCTTTGAAGAAGTTGGAAAATTTATTAGCAGCTATATCAACTATTTACAATAGTGTAAGCAAATATTTGATGTTTGAGAATTTTGTTTATTTATAAATATTGTAAATTTAGTCACATTTACTTTTTTCTCAATAGTAAATTAAACAGTAATTGTAAAATTTGATAGTAGTCATAATTTTAAATACAATTAATGGTTTATTCAATTTTTGGCACATTGATGAAACATTTATTTAATGTTTAAATTTTTTTAAATCTATTACTACTTGTTAATAAACTCTTGAAATTATATTGTCTTTTATAATTTTGAAAAGTTTAAGATTGTGCTATTCAAATTATTGTGTAGCTAGAAATAAAGTTATTAATATTTTTTCCTCATTAAAATCATGTTTATTGGAATACATGTCAATTTTGAAGAACCTTCATACTTATTTAATGTTTTAATTTTTTTTATTATTATCTATTACTACTTGTTAATGATCTCTTGAAATTATATTGTCTTTTATAGTTTTGCAAAGTATTTTGCTCTTCAAATTATCGCATAGTTAGAAATAATCATTAATATTTTTTCCTCATTAAAATCTTGTCTGTTAGATTACATTGTCAATTATTTTGAAGCCTCTTCTTGGTGTATAAATATTTTTCCTGCTTCAAATTAGTGATATCTTTATTGTAGTTGATTCTAATATGCTCTATCTGAGTGCTATAATTTTAATCTATTAATTCAGTTTATTTGGGAAGAAAATATCCATTAATCTTTTCTTTCTTACCATACTTTGCTTTACCTATTCTTATTTTCATTATGTGATTAAAAAATATATATCATGCAATAAATCAAAGCTATTTTGATTAATAAAATTTATATTCTTCATAATATAACTACACAGTATCTCAAGATTTGAATTTCATTGAAATCTATCTCTATAACAATTAGTGTTTAAGTTTATGTTCCTTATATAAATCTACAATTTTTGACTGATTTGCACGAAACTTTATATACATACATTTTAGAACAACAGTAAAGTTCCTGGCTACTTTAAAAAATTTCTCAGACCACTCTTCACCCCTTTTTTTCAACCATCTGCCATAATTTATCTTTAAACAAGTCTTTAATTTTTTAATGCAATTTTTCTCTTTTCTGTTGGCAAAAAAAATAAAATGCATATGGACAATATTTTTATAAGTGAATAAAAATTCAGATTCACTTGTTTTGCAAGTGATTCTGAGAAGGTGATGTGCATTTTTCATATAAAAAATTTTAAACTTTTAATTGAACTGTGCATTAAAATGATGCAGTACCTTCATTTAAATATATTTGAGAGTTAAAGCATCTACTATAATATAGACATTTCATTTTCAAGAAAAATATTCAGAGAAAAAATAAGCCATAATATCCTAAATATGATATCACTTTTTATAAGACTCTTTCAGTGTGGTGTCAAACTGACTCTAAACAAATGGTTGCTATGTTTTATTTCCTATTTCATTTGTATACTGCAGCTGTATCTTATATATAGCTAAATGTTTTAATGCTTTGGATGCAGTAGTGACATTTTCTTTGATTTTTTAAATATGGGAAATGAAACGTAGCAATTGTTTTTTCGGAGTCAATTCTTTCTCTTTTTCAACAAAACTTCATAATTATATTCATCACGACTGAAAGAGACTAAGAAAGGGTGTTATTCTCATGCAGTCATTATAAATTTAGTTTTTATGAATGGAAATGTAAGTTTCCATTTAAAAATAATTCCATTTGAAATTAAACTTCACTAACTAACTTCTTCACCATTTGGTTGAATTTTTTACATTTGCTTCTGTATTATCTTTGAAATCTTATATTTTTCTGTTACATATGCCAAAGAAAACCTGCATTCTCATTTATAAAGCTGAGATATTTTACTATGGTTGCAAATTAAAGACATTTTTCTGATTGTCTTTTTAACAATTTATGAGTGCAAATGCACAGAGCTTTGTTTTTGTGATCGCCATATTATTGCATTTTTTATTTATTTTACCCAGAAGGCCACCATGGTTAACACGGGGCAAAGCCAGGTAGGTAGATCAGCTAGTTAATACTAATTATGCTGTTAAACATAACCTGAGTAATATTCACGAGTATTAATTTATTTTCATTTCAAGAGTTAGTTAGTTTCAAGATTCAACACTTATCTTTATGAGAATAAATTGAAATAGATAAGGGTTGAGTTTTGAATATCTATCAACTTTTCAACATTTTATAAATGTTAAAAAATTAATATATTGAACTTTATCATCAACAACAAAAACTGTAAAAGAAAGGAAGGAAAATGATATCCTGCAATTGACTATGATTTTTAATTAGTTCTATAATGTTGCATTACAATAAACATAAAATAAGTGTGAAATTTAAAATTCCTCAGATTTAAGTGTAGTCAAATTCATAATGTGAACAAAAATTAATAAAAACAGTTTTGAATTAGGAATATGAATAATTTGTAACTTCTGAATTTTTTTTTAACATTGCATATTTAAAGTATTATTGTAAGCATTAAAAAAAAATCATATAAAAACTTTTTGTCTATACATTTTTTTTTTTTTTTTTAATTTCAGTTGTTTAAAGAATTGATTAATTATCAATGTACATTCTTTGTAATAATCTTTGATAACTTTTTTTTTAATTAATGAAATTAGTTTAATAAAAAATGACATTATAATTTTTAATTTGAATTTTGTTAAATTTTAGGTTCAACAAGATAAAATTGCTCAGGGAAAAGAACATGTGTCTCTTGGTGCCGGTGGTGAGTTAATTTTCTTGATTAAACTTTTTCTTTGATGCAAATTTACATCAAGTTAATTTTTAAAATTTATACTCTAAAACTCTTAAGTGTATTAATGTGAGCATGGTGTCTAATAATAACAAACTGTCTTTTTCTCCCTTTCTTTCTCTCTCTTTTTTTTTTCCATTAAAATATCAGTTGTTGAACTTTTTCATATTCTTTTATTCTGCTTAGTTTGTCTGTGATATTGTTTCAATTTAATTAAAATTCTGATTATCACAGGAGCATGCAAAGGATCACAGGAGCATGCCCTAGGCTGCAACCTACTTTACGTATTACTTGAAAAATACATATTAAAACAAATAACTGTCACAAAATTCATCCAATTAGCTTGATATTTGCTAGATATGTTGATGAGGTGTCTGGATTTAGTTGTATAATTTTTGGTTAAATTTGATTGATTCATTCAAAAATATAAACTTTTTTTTTTTCTTTTTTTTTCCGGATTATAATGCTTTTCTGTGGGAATTCAGGCAAGTTTTAAATTTTGATTCATTTCTTTTCATCCGTTGAAAAAGAAAATTTTGCATTTGGATAATTGGATGCTAAATTTTTGCTATATGAGTTCTTAAATCAATCTTGAAACTTTGTCAATATTGTCAGACATTTAAAATTAACTGTAAGGTTTGGTGGAATTTAATGCATCTGTTCCAAAAATATAAAATATTTTACTTTGTCACTTTTTCAAATTCCTACCAAACATGTCTTTTTTTTTTTTTTTTTTTTTTTTTTTGAGTGATTGATTAACCAATAGTTTTAAAAGTCTCCACATAAGTGAATGTGTTGCAGTTAAAATGCAAATGAATATTCTGGAGCATATTTACCTAAGTGAGTTAAATAAACAGTTTTTCAATCTGTATACTGGAAAGTTGAAGTGTACATAACCTGGATTTACAACAAAAAATATATGAAACGTTCAGACCATCCCTATCAGTTTCTGCTGATTTAGCATCTAATTTTTATATTTAAGAACACTTCGAAACTAATGTATGTATGTGTGTGTGTGTATGCATGTATAACTTTTATTACTTCAAACCTAACTAAAGATTTTTTTGTGTTTCTTATAGTAACTGTCAGATAATAAAATATGTAATTTGATTATGTCATCCTAAAACGAAAGGATGAAATAATCAATAAACTACTAAACTTTAAACAGTTTTGTAACTAAATGGCTAAATAAATAAAATATTGTCCTTTTGTGCACTGGATATTATAGCTGAGTTTTTCAGGCAACCATAACAATTCTATCCTTAAGATAAATTCATTTTATGGACCATATTTAAATTATATATATGTTTTTTTTTTCTTTTATAAGGTAATGGACAATATCTGATTTTACTAATGTTATAAAACATTTTCCTTTAAATGTCATTTTGTGTACTTCTTTAGATTTCTCTAAATCTCTTAAATCACTACATTTATTACTTGTGGTGCATAAATTATACTTTTTATTTCTAATTATATGCCTGTTTTATTCCTTATAGACTTTCTTCCAATTTTCATTTGTGTTCTTGTCCAGTGTGGTCTCATAGCTGCTGAAATCGAAGCAGAGTATATGTGGGGATTACTCCATCCTTCCCTTATGGCTAGAGAAGGAGGGTTAGTAATTTTGCTTATTTTTACTGATTTATAAAATAAAACTAATACAGTCAAAGCACCTTATAACGAAATCGAAAGTATTCCAAAAATTTTCTCGTTATAACATGCTTTCGTTAAAACATTATAACGAATTATTTCGTTAAAATGTTATAACGAATTATTTCGTTAAAATGTTATAACGAATTATTTCATTAAAATGTTATAACGAATTATTTCATTAAAACGTTATAACGAATTATTTCGTTAAAACGTTAGGACACGTTATACAGTAAAAACTCCAATAATCCGGACTAATGTGGTCTGAACATAATCTGAGTATGCAGCAGCAGTGTTGAATTTGGGGGGGTGGCACGGGAGAGACATTCCCCCTCCCGGAAGATTTGAGATTGTATGCTTTTAATGGTAAAACAGTGCAATGTCCTCCTCCGGAGCACAGAAATCCCTCCTGGAGAAGAGTGTCTGAATTCAACTCTGATGCAGCGGTCCGAATAATGAAGACAATCATAAAAAAGGACGATTTATTACCTAAAGATATCCCATAAAATTGCTTTTGTTTAATAAAAAAAAGCTAGGTCTAATATATTCATATTAAATTAAAGCCTTTGTAGGAAGGATCACATTTACTAAAAAAAGTGAAAAGAAGAAAAGTGTTGAATTAAAAAGTAATTTCAAGATAATTATATTTTTACAAATATATATGTACAAATCATATCATAAAATTAAAATTCAGTGATTATAGATCTGGATCGAGATATCCGAAGGATTTCAGATAATTAGAGATTTGTTGTATTATTTTAACGGTATATATATATATATATATATATATATACACATCCACACACATACAATATCTATGCTACACATGAATAAACCGGGCAAATTTAAATCTAAAAAAATATTGATTTAATTTTCTTAAATGGCAGTTTTACATACCTATATACGTTTGAAGGATGAAGTTAACAAGCTCTGCTTTCTTTTCTTATCTAATGTCTAATATTGTACGCTCTATTTTGTCAACATACATGGTAATTTCGTTCGTTAACAAGTTTTCATTATGCATGTAACACACAATTTTCTGTAAATACTCGAGTGCATCAGATGGTAAAAGTTTCTCGTCAGCTTCTATAAATTCTTCTTCCTCACTGACACTGCCATCGGACGACTCATTTTCTGCACTTTTTTAGGTAGCTTTCAATACAAAAAAGTATAAAGCTACCTATTGCAGCCGTTCGGAGGAAAGCAGTTCCGGAAAATTTCGATATATTTTCACCGATCATGACCCCCAGACCCCAAAACCACCCTCCGTTCAAATGTTGATATATATATATATATATATATATATAGATATTATATATATATATATAATATCTATATATATATTATATATTATATATATAGATATAGATATATAATATCTATATATATATATATCTGACCTATGTCATACGATAACGCTCGTATTTATAAATCAATTTTGATGAAACTAATTGTGTGTATTAAGCTAACCAATGTCTCGACAGAGTTCGTTGGCCAGCTTGGTCCGCCATTTTGTTTCTAGATGGCGGCCATTTAAAAATTTAAAACTAAAATAAATATACAAAAAAATTAAAAATTCAAATTTATTTTTTAATTACGTTTTAGGCTTTGATACGAGGATTCCAGAGCATTTTTTGGTTTACCTCTATCTTAAAAAATGGCTGAGATAGAGCAGTTTGAAATTCTAGGTAGGCTGACATTTTGAAACAAAACAGCACATTAACGCGATTACTCGCAAATTATTTTCTTTCATTGTTGTAATAATTTTCCCAATCATACGCATAAAACTATATATTCATATCCGTTAGCGCCAAAATTGGCAACATTTGAAAAAAAATCTCCAAATTTGGCAACCAAAATAATTCTTCATAAATGAAGCCAATTTGGCTATTGCTCAATAATTTGGCGAATTTCTTATTCAAATTCAGTATTAACGAATCTTTTGTAAACGTTTCTTTGCATTTTAACTTGCTGTTTTCGTGTAACATTAGCTAAAATTTTAAAACGAAGATATAGAAAAGCTACCTTTTCCTCCCGGTACAGGCCGGAAGGACTTTTTAAGGATATTCTCTTCATTGAACTCTTCATTTGCTATTATGTGTTCATCAATGTTAACGTATTGATCAAAGTTAAAGTCGGAAGTCGGGTTGAAGGATGATATCAGTTCATCTGTATCTTCCAATTCAGGTAAAGAAACAGTTTCACTACTATTTGAAGGTGATGGGAATATTCCCGAAACTGAAAAACGTTAACAATAGTTTCTTTCGAAACATCGCGCCAAGTGTTATTTATCATATAAATTGCTTTCAGCACGTCTATTTTTGTTTCTTTCTTGGCATCTGAATTCACGATTATTTTTTTCGCAAGCACCTTCCGGTATTTAGTTTTAAACGAATGAATAATTCCTTGTTCTAGTAGTTGTATTTTGAATGTAGTGTTAGGTGGCACAAAAAGTAATTTTATACATTTAAGACGAACAGAATTCACATGCGAGGATACATAGTCTAAAATAAGCAGAACTTTTCTTTTGGCTTTTTGCATCTCTTTGTCAAACTCTAAAATCCATTCTTCAAAAAGACATTTTGTCATCTAAGCTTTGCAGTTATGCCTCTACATTACAGGCAAAGCTTTCATTACGTCTTTTGGTATACACGGTGGATTATTTGCTTTTCCAATTACAAGAGGTTTTCGCTTTTCAGAGCCGTCGGCATTGCAGCCTAATGCTAATGAAAGTCGATCTTTGCTCCTTTTCCCACCATGGCAAGTCTCTTTTTTTAAAGTTAGAGTTTTATCAGGCATCAAAGAAAAAATAATCCAGTTTCATCCATGTTAAATATATCTTTTCGATTGTAATCCTCAAATATTTTAGAGTTTTTGTTCTTCCGTTCCTCAATTGTTTTTCCTGAAACAGAAGCTGCTTCTCCACATAATTTTTTACACACAATTTCCTATCTTTTTTTAAATTTACTCAGCCAACCATCACTTACATGAAAGTCTTTATATCCAAGTTTTTCGGCAAATGCACATGTTTTTTCTTGCAAAATACTTCCACTAATAGGGATGTTTTTGGATCTTCCATCTTTAAACTATGAAAATAATACTTCCTGTACATCTGCATATTTCGCTGTGTGTATACGTTTAAACGATGAGGAAATTGCACCCTTTTCGAAAATTTTAAGATTTTTTTTTTTTATCTTTCAATATTGTGCTGAGAGTGCTACTTGGAATCGCAAATGTTTCTGATACATCACTTTTTTTAACATTATTGTCGATGTATTTTTATAATTTCCACTTTCTCTCCTAAACTCAAACATTTTCTTTTGCCAGACATAGCCAGCGTACAAAGAGTTTTAAAAATTAACACGCGATAAATTCACAGGAAAAGCGAATGTCAATGAAATCAGTCATCGAATAAAAAAGAACAATACAGTTCAGATAAACTGTCGCCCCTCTGTCTGTCTTAAAGCACTGCCCCTCCCTCAAACCTCTCTTGGAAGTATTGAAAATATGTGATTGGCCGTAGAAAAAAATGTTGAATGTTATGTCATGGAAAAAAGGTGGTATTTAAGAAATAATGTTTTTGGATCCTATTTCCCGCTTTAAGTTAAAAAAAAAAAAAAAAAAAAAAAAATTGAAAAATTTGCTATATTGTTTTTATTTCACTTTTCATGCTCGAATTGCTTTCGTTATATCGCGTTTTTCGCTATAAATATTTCGTAATATCGTTTCGAATTCTGGAAAAAAGGTGGTATTTAAGAAATAATGTTTTTGGATCCTATTTTCCGCTTTAAGTAAAAAAAAAAAAAAATTGGAAAATTTACTATATTGTTTTTATTTCACTTTTCATGCTCGAATTGCTTTCGTTATATCGTGTTTTTCGCTATAGATATTTCGTAATATCGTTTCGAATTCAGTATTCTTTAACACAGAGACCAACCAAATGGTTATGAGCTTTTCATTGTATCATATTTCGTTATAAAGTGCTTCAACTGTAGTTTAGTTTTTAATTTTGTACCCTTTTATATCCTTACAGGTTGTCACAGTTTAATGTTTATACTTTTTGAAAGTTAATAAATAAAAGACTGTTATACAGAAGATGGTTAAAAATATTGTAATAACTTTTTAAAACTGTATAATTGTACAAAAAAGTAGATTTAAAAAAGAAAAATATGTAATTTATTAAAATGTATTTCCAAATATTCTGTTAACAAAAGCTCATTATCACTTATTTTTACAAAAAAAATTTCTTTCCTGACACATCCCAGGAACAATTATGTCCAGGTCCGGAATGGTACGAATATGTAGAAAAAAAAAATGTAAATCCAAGACTGGACTGACTCTTCTGAAAAACTTAAGCCTGTGTTCAGACATGATGTAACTGTCCAATGCAAATCTCTACACTGGGCATGTTACATTTTTGTATCGATGTTGTCAAATTAGCATCAGTTCGTGCAGCACATTTATACTTATTCTCTGAAAATCGTTCATATTTCATCAGCTTAGTCCGATGCTTTTAAGTTTGTTATATCGATCCGGTCTACCTGCTTAATTTTTTTACTGACCAAACTTGCCCGTTTATTTTTTTATAAACCTGGCCTTTAAAAAATTGGTCATTATTCTGACAGCCAGCCCAATCTGTTTGAAAGTTTTACTTCATTTTGGTGCGTGGGCCCATGCAGATCTCTACAATGAAGTAGTTGTGATGCATGGCTGCTTAAAGATGAAATTATTTACCTTCAACAAAATAGGGAACTGAACAATATTTTTGAAGAAAAAATTAAAACTGACAATTATACATGCTTTTCTAAGCTAGAGAGTATATAGCTTCAGAATGTTCCAAATTTATCCTCTTTTATTTCTTTTGAGCCTCTTTAATTCAACATATTTATGTGAGATGGCATTTTGTTGATTGAAAATAATATAGAATTTGAATAACAGCAAATGGCTTTGCTAAGAAACATGCAGAAATTGTTAGAATTTTATGAAAAGTTATCAGATTTTGACCATCTACTTTAAAAATTGAATAACCAAGAAAAATGATTTGTTTTAACTTTGTTATACTTATGTCTTCTCGTATTATTACCATTAATATTTATTTCTAATAAAATTAAAAAATTTTCATTTAATATTAACATTGGTTAAAATTAATAATTACATATATTAGTAATTCATTATAATGTATTAACATATGTCTGCACAAATATAAGTGCAGTCTTCGAACTTATTTCTCTACCAGATTTTGGCTTTTTATAGAAATTTTAGTGAATGTTGCTTATTTAAGGCACTAGTTTAATTTATATGATAAATAGTTTGATTATATCTTGCAGTTCGTTATACTGAAGTTTATAATTTTCTATTTTACCTCATAAAAGATGCCTTTAATGTTGAATGTATAAGAATTATATATTTTTTTTGTTTCAGATATTACTTGACAACTTTGAGCAGTGCTGTCCACGTTTTGAAAAGCTTGCAGGCCTGCAGTCCAGAATCGCCTCCAAACAGCGAGAGTTCATTCGATAACATTGGAGGGGCGAGTTGTAGTGGAAGACCTTATGGTGTTGAAATTGGTAGTCCTAGGTCACAACTTGGTTTCAAGACGGTAAGTGTAAAATCTAAGATTACTTATTATTATTTTGTACTATACATATCTATGGAGTTAATCAAGATTAGAAATGTAAAATTTTCCAGAAAATTTGGGAGAAAACAATTTTTTACCAATAAAAGCTTTTCTTGCAATTATTGTTCTTAGAAAACATAATGTTGAATGTATAATAAAATTATTGTAAAATAAACATTTTTTAGGCTTATGCATATTAATTTTTTTTTTCACTTTACATGAATATGTTACCAAATAAATAAATAAAATAAAATAAATGATTTTTACTATTAAAAATTTAGTCTTTCAGTCTCAGAGTTTCCACAGAATTTTTTGTTGCTTAATTTAACACCATTTTTTGAAATAAATGATTCAATTGTTAAAATAATTATTTCAGTTGCATTTTCTAGTTTAAATTGTGATTAAAACTAATTTTAAAATTTAAAGGGAAGAATAAATTTTATAACTTTCATCTGCTATCTCTACAGTTTGAAAGAAAATTTTAACTGTCTTGTACATCCCATCTTCACAGTACAGTAAAACAGTTTTTTCATCAAAAGTTTTATAAAGTGATTGTTCTGTCTAGTGTAACTAAATATAAGCTGATCTTTATGTCAAATGCAATAATAAATTAATCTTAGCATGCTTTTACTGTTTAAGCTGAATGACTGTTTTTGTCAATTGTGTAATTTAATGCCTTCTGAATTGTATGAGTAATTTAGTTTTTTTTTGTTTCAGCCATCTCCTGAGCCAAGACTTGCGTGCATAGCTGATCTGCAAGGTTTCTTAAAAATCATGATCCCTGATGAGCTGACTGGCAGTATTATTTCCAAGACTCTTCCCATTAAGCCAAACATGACTACAAAAGAAGTTGGTAAGTCAACACCTTTTTTGCCCCTTTCCCTCTGTAAGCACCATTAATTTGAACACATGGGCGGCGGCAGAAAGGAGGGGGGGGGGGGAGGGCAGTTTCTCTCCCTAGGTTTTGTGATTTAATTAACTATCTATTTTGTTTTCTCTGACTTTGAAAAAAAAATAGTAAAATTTATACTTTTCAAGTGCTTTAACCCTTTAAGCGTCGCAACCGGGTTTTTCCGTCTTTAGAAAGAAACACGAAAATCGTGGAAGCCGGGTTTTCCTGCCACAACTTTTTGCTTTCAAAAGAGGCCCAGGCGGGTTTTTCCACACTCCAAATACGTCTCGTAAATCGGTCAAGCCGTGTTTTTTCTCCATATCCTTCCCCCCCGAGCAGAAGACATGTTGACAATGGAGGCGGGTAAAGGCGTAGGGTACTTGTCACTTTGCTTGTACACTAAAGGATTAATGTACAATAGGTAAAACTTTTAAGTGGGAATTTGTTTATCTTCAGATGGGAGATGTTGTTGCAAAAGATTAAATATATCGTCCGGTTATATACAATGCTGTGCATTAGAAGAAAAAATTTTTTTTGTCGCGTTCAGAATAGAATAAAATTAAATTTTTACAGAGAAATAATACGTTTCAAATAAACAGAAGTAATTAGAACTACAATGTTTGTAAAAACCATGTAATATCATGAAATATTTGTTTTAAATTATGTTTGAATTTAAATATTGTAATAATGTTTTTGTAATTTCTCTTTAAATAATTTCAGTTTTTACATACTAATTTAAAAATTAATAATTTTGTAATTATACAATTAGAAAACAAGTACTTCAGAAACGTATAACTAAAATTTTTAATACATTTTTATTTATATTAACTAGTTGAGATCTAAAATTCATTTTTCTTTAATGTTTTTCTAATATAAAATAATAGAACGAAATTTTAAAAGATATTCAAATAGTTATATTTTTGAAAAACAATAATAATAGAATATTCAAAATAACGTTATTTAAAAATTTTAACATACTGTCCATTAAGGGTGAATGGATTTTTTCTTGATATGCATGTATGTTAAAAAATAATATAGAAGATAGTACATTTTAAGTAACATTTTATTTTTCATGTTTTGATCCACAAAAAGGGTACTTTAAAAAACGAAAGCATACACAGCATCAGTTTTTTCTTATAATACTTTTGCTGTCAAATGTAACATTTCTCACTTTGTAATAAAGAAATAAATACATAAATATATAAAGTAAAATTATTAACGGGATAGTAAGGAATAAGTGCCTTGTGATAATTTATAAAAGGATTTTGAGATTTAATTGTTACTATTTTAATGTAACTAAGAATCCAACTTCCCGAGTTCCGTACACAGATGAAAAACATTTACTTCTAACTCTAATATATTTTATCTATTTAATATATTTTTTAAGTTTCCCATTAATAAAAAAAGGGCTCTTTTGTATCAAAATATCAATAATGTATTTAAATAAAAGTCCAGAAATTTATTAAAAGCTATACTTTCGTATTAGCCGCATGACAGGAATTCAAAGATCACACTACATATTGCAGCATTTTTCATTGTTATAATTTCAGCGGTTTACGCGCGTAATTCAATTGCATGTTAGTTAAATTTGTGTTTTATTTATATGTTCATTCATGAAGTTTTAAGTTCGATCTAGAATATTAGCCGTATACAAATGGTAAACTATTTATATTGTTTTAAGTGCATATAATTAATCTTTTGTAATCGGGCTGCAAACCATAGAAATAGTTTTTAAAATAAGACATGCTTGAAAATTATTTTAAAAACCATAAACGACAAGTAAAGTGAGATGCAGTTTTCAAACAAAATATACTTGAAAAAAAAAATTTTTTTGGCAATGTAAAAATTGAAATTATTCTGTTACATATTTGTTAAATTCGTGCTTTATTATTTTTATATATTTATGGATGCAGTTTTAATTTCCTTACGGAAAATTTCTCACAAAATTCTAGTTAATAAAACAGCCCCCTTAATAAAAATTAATTTAATAAAATGGGACCCTTCACAAAAATCAATTTGATAAAATGGATCCCTTCATACAATTCTTATAATAAAACAAGTCCCTTCACAAAATTTCTTTTAATAAAATCGGCCCTTTCACAAAATTCTATTTCATAAAAGCAACTATTTATTATTTATTTATTATCTTGTAGCGTTTTAAAGTGTGTAATTTGCAAACAAACAAATTTAGCAAAGAGAAAAAATTCAGCAAAAGGTTTTTAAAAAATTTTTGCTAATAAATGCATGGTTCAAATTTTACAAACTGGACTTCAACTTTCGTTACAAAATGCTTTTTTTTTACGAAAATATAACCAATTTCACAGAAATAACCGTTACTTTTCACAAAATGGACCCCCCCCCCCCCCCAAAATAAATAAATAAATTAATTAATTAATTAATTAATTAAATAAATTAAGCAATACTGATTTGCGGATGCTTACGAATAACAGAAATATACATGATTTAACAGATAGCCCTACTTGTCTGGCAAAACTGAAATTGGTCTGAAACATTTATTATATATATATATATGTATGTATGTATGTGTGTATGTATGTATGTATGTATATATATATATATATATATATATATATATATATATGACTGGTACAAAGATCAGAAAGTGTTTTAACTTCTACAATTGCAAAGCAATCTCTGATTGTGGTACTAAGCAATCGAATAGCATTTCGCTTTCTCATACACAGACAAAAGATTTTATAGGAGAAAAAAAACAGAGCTGCTACTTTAAACCAATTTTCGAGATACGTCTGTCGGAGATGGATCTGATAAAATATAAGTTATAACCCTAATCTATATAATAAATGTGCAAGTCATGTCACTGCCATAAAAAATTACAGGCTGGCCGCTTTCCTATCCGTATGCTAGATGGCCATTTTATTCAAACTTATTTTTCAAAAAAAAAAAAAAAAAAAAAAAAAAACTGCAAAAAAGTAACGTTTTAAGAAAGATCGTCAAAAAAAATGAAAAATTTATAGATGAGATACATTAATGTATATACTCTATTATACTCTGATGTATATTATTGTATATATATATATAAATATGTATATACTCTAAGAAAGCTTCAGATGAAATGAGGCAGACAGCCCAATATCTCATTCCATCAAAGTAAACAACCACAAGAGAGTTGTTGTTCTTGAACCTTGAAAAAATTACACCAATGATACACTATTGATCAGCAAAATGTCTTTCAATACAAGAGTAACCGTGACACTAAAAAAAAAATCAATTTCTTAATTTTAAGAGCTCTTTAACTATAGATGATGAGTTGTTGGAATACAGCAAATATTTCTAAAGAAGAATGAACACATATTAAAATTTAAATAATGTACAAATAAAGATTAAATTCGGTGATTCAGAAAATCCTTTCTCTAAGCAGTGAGTTGAATTACTATTAAATCTTTGTAGAAATTGCTTTTAAATTTTTTTATATATTGAAATGATTGAAATTATGTTACTAACACTCGTAAAATTTGCCAATATTTATAAAACATGAATCTTAATAATGTGAACTTTATTAAATTATTACATTTTTATAATTTTTTTCTCAGTTTATTAGTTATATTTATGTTTACAAAATATTTTCTTAAAAATAAAAAAATAGATATTTTATCTTTAAATGAGAATCTTTATTTAAATTGGATTGTATTACATCATAAGAAAATATATTTTTTAAATTACACTTAAGATTAGATACAAATTAAAATCAGCTATGTATTTCAGTTATTCAGTACTTAAGTTTTTTTTTTTAAACTATAATTATTATAACAATTACAACAACCAACTATAATTTTTTTTTTTCGAAATTCTGTCTAAGGGATAATCTGTCTACCATCAAAAAGAACTGGCAAGTGTAAATTAGGTCTATATTATATTAAAAATATTTTACTATTATTATTATTATTATTATTATTATTTATGTACAATTTCATTAAAAATACTTGCCTAATTTTGGACCGTTTCGTATTTAAAGTGATATAAAAATCCTTAAAATGTATCCGTTTAAAATATTTTCGCAATTGTTTAATTTTTTTTGTCGATTAACGAACGGCATATTGAAAGTAAAGAGATTTTAATGATTTTTTTCAGGTTGTTTCAGTAAATTTCTTTGCTATCTCATGGGTAATAAAATCTTTAACATTTAATGGGATGTTCGAAATTTAAATGAAATAAAATAGGCATGACCAGCAGGAATTTAATTGCAGAAAAAAGAGCATATAGTTGATATTAAATACAATAGAAATACTACAGCCCTGTCAAGATTATATCAAGAAGAAACCATCCAAATAAATTTCAATGAAAGTAAAATAATATTTCCCTCCAGTCTATACTATCCATCCATAATAAGAGAAACCATAGAGATACTCACGCGCAAAAATACAATATGTAACAATGCGGCATCTTTTAATTTACCGAAACTGTGGCTAGAGTTACTCCATGCTCAAAGATATGAAAATAAACAATCAAGTAAAAAATAATAGATAACGTGCGTACTTTTTAAAAAAGCACATGAAAATAATAACTTCAAAGCCCGTGCAGCTTTATAATATTCTCATTTTGTTTTTGAAAATGACTCGGAAAGAGTCGAAACATGTAAAACAAATAATAAAAGTTATTTTAATTTATATTATGTTGTTAATTTTACACCTTTAGCATTTAAAAGTAATATACTATTTTACAAGGTGTTATAATTTATTATATTATTATATTGTGAAATAAAACATTTTTATACCATTGAATTATAAAATTATGATAAGGAAAATAAAAGCATTTTATTAAGCACATGAGAAGTATGATCTGATCAACAACCCCCAACATCCTGAGACGTTTTCTCGCTCATTTTTAGACACAAATGCATAAAATTGGCAGACCTGACTATTGAAGCGATTTGGAAGCAAATCGGGTCTTCCATTTTTTTATAAATAGTTTACTTACCGAGTTATAAGCTATTCATGCAATGTGATGACCAGTTTTTCTCCTTTTTCGCGCTGCGGCGTCAGAAATTCAGTTCAATACGTAGACTTTCACAGTATGTTCTGAAAAATCTTTTGTTTTTACCAAAAAATAGAAAACGTCTTTCGATTATAAAGTCTCTGAATAAGAACACCTATCAGTTTCATGCGTTTTTTTAACAGCAATGAATTAAAAATTATATCATAGAGTAGCCAATTTGAGAACAGACTTAAGGTGGTTCTCAAATAACCTCTGCTCAACAACACGAAACCTTTTGACACAATTTCTGACTCATTTTTAAACGCAAAGACATAAAATTTGCAGGCCTGACTACGGAAGTGATATGGAATCGAAATGAGTTTTCCATTCTTTAGTAAATAGATTGTGATGACGTGATGACACTTTTTTCGCTCTTCTCGTGCTGCCGCGTCGGGAATTCGGTTCAAAACTTCGACTTTGACAGTGTTTTTTGACAAATCATCTACCTTTACCAAAAAATGGAAAACGTGTTTTGATTACATAGTTTCTAAATAAAAACAGTTGCCAATATCATGCGTTTGCGAATAAAATTGAATTAAAAAATGTGTCAGAAAGTATTTTGTTTGGATTTCAGAACAGCCTTAAGAAATTTCCATTTAAACCACCCATAAGAAATCTCATGGAAAGCAATAAGGATTATAGGAAGTATAAGAGCTAAAGTGTTGATAAACCTATTGCACACTGCTACATCGATAAAAGGAAAACTTTCATAACTTTTTGAAAAAGACGTTTTAGAAATAACTGACAGATTTTCCCAATCCCTACATTTTCAAAATTTGATCAATTTTTGATCTTTGATTAAAAAAAATGAATAAAAATAAAATATAATATTATTAAAAAATATTTAAAAAAGTAATAATTTTAAAAGTTAACAAACTTTATTATTCGGCTCAAAGGTTTGTAATAAAGCTTACTACTGGGCCCCTGATTTTGCTGACCCCCCCCCCCCCCCCCCCTCCCCAAATGGCCCTCTTTACAATCACACATTGCTATAAATCATAATAAAATATAATTAAAGCCAAAAACAATTTTTATATATGTATGTATATGACAGAAACAGAAAAATGAAAATGTTCTCTTTATTTGCTTATTTGAAACATTAGGTTTCTTTTCTGTCCATCCATCTCGTATATCAGGGATTATTAAAGATAAAAGAGAAAAATTAAAAGAAGAAAATGTTATATTTAATTATAGTAACACTTTTAGGGAAACTGAATGAAGTATCTGGAAAAGTTCTTTATTTGTTGTCTGAGGTCAGAATACAGTTTTTTTAAGACAGAATTTATTTATTTAAATGATTAAAAATGAAAAAAAAATATTTAACAATTTAACTGAATCCGACAAAATTAGTTCTTATGTTTTATAATACTTATATTACATTATGATTAATTATATTTTATAATTATGTTTTATAATCCAGAAACCTTTTGAAACAGTTTTATTATAGCGAGCAAATGCTCGTTACGGATTCATTCTCACTATAAGTGGTTTAGCTGTTCAATTATTTAATGACATCTCAATTTTAGAAATATTGCAATTTGCGTCCTCTTAAAAAAAATGGAGGGGGGGGGGGGTTAACATGAAACTATTAAAATGACAATTTACTTTTTGAACTTTGTATCAGAACATACTACAACTTTTAAAACATAATTTATTTTTATTTAAAAATTAAAAAAATATATAAACAAATGAAAATAAAGTTTGTATTAATCTTCGTACATGTAACGAGAATATTAAAAAATTTTGTAAATGTAAAACTACCAATAAAAGTAAACAGAGGAAATTAAAACAAAAAACAATTATTAATTTGCTTTCACTACTCATTCTTACAAAAAATGAAATACGACAGTATTTCTGTACTCTATCCTTCTAAATTTCCAGGTACAAGTTGATGTCTTAGTATGTCAAAAGAAATATTTCCCCCTCAGGAAAGGTGGAAAGCATTTGCTATACAAAAGGGTTTTATTTTGCTGACCCGCCTACAGGACAATAAGGAAAATCTTATCTTTCACTAGAGATGGGGGAAAGAAACATCGCCTTTGAAATTTTTAACGTGCATTCGAAGATCCGAGAATGCTTTTTTTGAATGGAATTTTTGCTAGCCGTGAGAATTTTTTGGGGGATAATTTTGAACTAGCATTAACCGCTTAAAGGGTTAAAATAATTAAACATTGCCCCACCCCCCTGAAACCCCCATTGAAAATCAATTTTAGTTCTGATTTTTGTTTACATTCATACGTTTAAAAAATATTTGTAACAGGGGGGGGGGGGGATAAGAGGGCAGAGCCCCCTTGATGAAGGGAGAAAAAATTGTGCAATTTGATAACAGCTGGTAGAAGTTTATTTTTGGATTTTTTATATTTCTTATCTATAACATTTCTGTATGTTTTTTTAATGTTTAAAAATTGAGTTGTGTGAGGTGTTATGTCAAAACCTTTAATTTAGCTTATTTCATGTTTATATTCTCCATTTTAAAAAATGCTGCTTTGGCAACAGAACACAGACACCTGTTCCAAAATGTTGCCCCTCCTTGGATTTCGTTTTGCCAGTGCCCATGTTTGAACAGAATATTTTTTTATGTTATTTTGTTTAGTGGAAAAGTGTATTTAATCAGAAAACAAATCTTTTTCACAATTATTTACTGTGTGTTTTTTTTTTCTGTTCCAGCTAAACTTATTGCTCACAAATTCAATGTAACAAATCCACAGGATTATAATCTCTTTAAACTAGTTGATGGTGAAGGTAAGAAATTAGAAATGTTTTTCTTTTGCACCCTCTTAATGATAAATCAAATTGAATGACTCTTTATTATTATCCATATTTTGACATTGCACAGAAAATAACTATAAGTAATGTTAGTTATATTTTTTAATGGTGACTTTTTATCAGATTTTTTTTAAGTTCATATGTTTAAGATGAGTATGTCAATTTTTGTTTCGTTTTTTTTTTCTTTCTTTCTTTCCAGCAGCATAATTTCAACAAATCTCTCCCAGTTTATTGCATATTTTGTACATTCCTTTGATCTTTTACTGAAAGAATTTATGTATAGGGCTTAATGCTATTTTGATTTTATTGATACCGATACCTTATCCTATCAAGGGAATTTTCAAATCTATACAAGACAATTTACATGAAAAAAGTACAGGCTATAATAAGCAGAAAATGTAAAAGTTAACTGCTCAATCACAATAAGAGCCATGTAAAAAAGTATTTAAAAATAGAGAATGAATCTGATAGATTACTGATAGAAATGATCAGTTATCTCATCATAGGTTACTGCAATATAAGATCTAGTAATTACTGTGTGGCTCTGATTAGAAAAACCCTGAGTAGGTTTCCTGTTTTTGAAGGTTCCAAAATATGTAGGGAGAGAACTTTGTCTGTAGGAGCGGACTGACAAAATACCAATCATTTTTAGATAACCCAACAATTTGAGAAAATTGGCATGAAAAGAAAATGCCAGACTTCCCTAGAATAAAATCAACTGACCAGTTACCCTGGCAACAGGATTGAGCCGAGACTGTTTCCAGAGTCTTTCTTAATTCAGCCTAACAGTAGATGTATAAAATGAAAGAAGGAGCTTTAATATCAGAGATCAAAGTAGAACTAACATTTTATATTTTGTATGAGTAGAAAAATAATGTATCAAATTTATGAATTTTTATTTATTGATGTTATGAACAAAAAATTATGAATTTCACCAGAAATTTTTTTTAATTATTCCTAAGTGTTGAACTCTTGATAAATGCAGCAAATGTGCAAAACTGTCATGTAGTTTTATGTATTGATGACTTCAATTCAAGTTCATTTGTAAAAAATAGGTAAACAAATTCAGGAAATCTTTGTACACTAGCCGGTGTATGCAAAGTTGTGACATGATTAACAAGAATCGTGAATTTTAAAACTTTTACTGTTTAGAAATGATTGAATATTTCCAGTTACTCCATTTAAAAAAAAAAAAAAAAAAAAAAGGCATATTTCATACTTTTTTCTGTAATATGAATGTGTTAAATTTTTTCTGAACATGAACAGCATTAAAACAATTATAAAACTTTTTTCCAGTTTAGTCAAATTAGTGCCACTGCTTAGCCTGTGGAACTAGAACTAATTAATTTGACATAACCTGTGATCAATTAAATCAAAATAAAATTTTATTTGTCATATTAGCGCATTATCTCAGACTATAATAATGTTTTTAAGCATCTAAATCATGCACAATTAATGTGTATATGTGATGTGTCTGCCAGCACAGTACGTCGTTATAAAAGTGTTGTTATAAAAGCAGTCCCTGCAATTATGACTGTGCCAAGTTTGTTGCCAAGCTCATGAAGTGCAAATGTAGTGGAGCATGTAATAAAGAAAAATAGATGAAAATAATGTACTGAGTTTGTTAGAATATTTTTACAATGTATCGTAACAATTTCATAATCATGTTTCATATCTCTTTCATAAGAACATTTCTTAATTTTTTATAGTGTTTCAAAAAAATATGTTTAATACTTTTTTGTGATATTACACCGTACATTTTAAGCCCTATTTGCAAAATTGCTTTCAATAATTCATCAAAAATATTTTTTTATAAAGGGTATACTAAAGTATTTGGAGTTTGTTCCTGGCACTTTTCCTTAATCAGGGTTCTCAAACCAGCGACTGAGCATTCTGCATGATTACTGGTAATGGTTGTTGGTCTTTGTTAAACACCCCATTAAAAGAAAAAAGTGATTTTAAAAAATAATACAAAATCGGGAACACAATATGTTCTGGAACATTAACGGAAAAACAATACGATAATAATTATAAACGATAATAATAATAATATAAACAATACGATAATAATTATATATATATAGTTTTTACTATCTTCTGTGTTTACATGAAGAAAGTATCGTATTCATGAAATATTTTGATTTCTGATTTTTGACTGATTTTTATGTTTTGGAAGATCCTAAATACAATTTGACTGTTTTTAGAAAATGTCTGTCTGTATGTTATACAAATATTGTGGGCACTCTTATCTCAAAAACTAATGCATGGAATTCAATCAAACTTCATATTCAGTTAGACTTTAAACATAAATTGGTGCTGATTAGGTTTTGGTGTAAATCATCCAGCAGGTGGTGCTGCTATGCTGCCTTTTTCATTATTTTTGTGATAGCTATATATCAAGAACTAATGCATGGAATGTCATCAAACTTCATATTCTGTTAGACCTTGACATAATGGGGATTAGGTTTTGGTGTATACTGCCCAACAGGTATTGCTACTATGTTCTGTGCTTCGTGATTTATTCTGCTATAGCTCTATTCAAGAATGAATAGATTTTCATTTGATTTTGGTTGCATACAAATTGATATATATAGACGAAAGTTTTGTGAGTGCCACAACATATTAGTTTTAGGACTGCAAATGTTTCTGAGATTTTGCAACCTAATTTGGCGATACATCTTGGTCGCTTGGCAATTCATCCTTGGGAACTGTTATGTTTAGGAAGCATCATAAACAATTGCAACTAAAAATGAGGTGTGATGATACACATCAAAACAAACAATATTTTCTACAGAACCTAGGATTGCATTTCAATTATTGCAAAAACGGAATTTTATAGTGTCTCCGTCACAGCTGAGTCGAATTTTCAATCATAACTTAACATTAATGAAAATATTTTAGCAAACTTTTTTAACAGACTTTGAGCAAAATGTGTCGTCATGAGAAGTGCTGAGAGTAGCCAACATCTATTTCCAAACAACACTAAGCTAGACATTCTGTATTTGAGGATGCAGCTGACAGTACATTTGGCATCACTGGCCATAATTATTGTGCACTTTCAGCACTTCTTGTGTTTTCATAACATTCCACGCAAAGCAAGGGAACTCTGATGATATTAAGTTACAATATCTTTATTATTGTTAAGGGAACTTGGTACCAAAAAAATTTATTCTGTAAATAACCGCTATATTAAATCATGTTTCAATAAAGAAAAATCATTACAGTTAATAAAAAGCCTTAAATTGCTAATTAAAAAATTTTAAGTGATTTTTTTTTTTTAAATCTTTTTTTTCAATTTTGATACTTCAAACTAGATTTTTTTTCTCTTACACTCAGTTTACAAACCTAAGCATTGAATTTCTTTTTACAAAGATTAGATCAGATGAAAAAAAATTAATAATTGGATGTATATGGAATAAATCTCTGAAAATTGTATATATTTTAGATCATTTTTTTTTAAACAAAAATTTCAAAAATAACAAAAAATCGATACTTAATTATCTCTTCTAGAATCTAAAGATACATCTGAAAAAATTTCTCACAACTTGCTCAGTTATTGTGGAAGGCTTAACAGTTTGATTGCATAGAGAATATGAAAAAATATCAACTGTGAAAAATGAGTTTAAACATTTTATTTTCAAAAAAGAGATATTAAAGAGATGTGTGTAAAATTAAACTTATCTCTTTTACTATTTACCAGATTGCCAAGAAATTTTGGTACAGTGTTCTCGAGATGCTATGGTTTATTTTAGGGTGAAAATCTAAAATAAGACTATTTTGTCAAAATGAGAGGTACTGAATCCCCTAAAGTTCTGAGTTGAAAATTCGACAGATTCAACTTTGGGTGCGACACCCTGTATTTCTGACTGAATAAGTGGATTGTGATTTAAGTTCTATGGAGAATATTGTTCATCTTTATTAAAAAGTTTTGGGACTTTTACACCACATACAACTTTAATAATTTAAAAATGTTGTAAAACACATATATACTGCTAAATGGTGTATTAAATTAAAAGATATAAAATTACATTAAAAACACAAATCAGCAGTTTCATCCTACATCCGAAGCCATCTTCAGGATATAAAGTGAATCATAAGATGTTTTCAATTCAATCTCATTGAGAACTCAAGACACGAACTTTGACCAATCAGTATTGACCTAATTGAACGATTTAACCAACAGCTAATGCAATCTTTTACTAATAAAAAGAATAACCTTAAAAATCCAAATGATTAAAAAGCAAACTTGAAAGACTTGTAGACTTGAACTTTTTAGGATTATTCTTTTCATTTGGAACTTGGTAACAGTTTAAACTAATAGATGGTGTTAGCTGTTGGTTAAATTTTTCAATTATGTCAATACCGATTGGTAAAAGTTCGTGTCTTGAGTTCTCAATGGCAGTGAATTGAAAACATCATATGATTGACCTTCTATCCTGAAGATTGCTTCGGATGTAGGATGAAACTGTTGATTTGTGTTTTTAACCTTCTCACCACCGTGAACTGATATATCCGTTCCCTATGCTGTCAGTTTTACTGCAATATTAGCGTTATTTAAATTGATATAATTCTACAAATATAACACACTTTTAAAACATTAATAAATGATTAATAGTCTCAAGGATTATATTCATATATGTAATTATTTTATGTCATGTTTTTTTAGTATTTTAAAAAAATTACAGGGAAAACATTACAATTTTGCCTTTTTGCTCAGCGGTCAGGGTGTTAATGTAATTTTATATCTTTAACCACATTTTTATTAAAATTGTTTATCTTTGTTGTGTATTATTATCGTTATTTTGTTACAAAAGTTTATGGATACTGTATACAAGCTTTCCTTTTAAATATGTTATTATATCTTTAAATAACTGTGTTAAAAGAGAATCTTACTTGTATTTTTCTCGTTTCAGAAACTATGCTGGGTGATAGTGAATGTCCTCAAGTGATCAAGGCTGACCTGATGGCAGCTGGATCGAATTGTCTTTTTACATATAAGCGCTGTGATGCAAAATTTATATGGCCTATTCTGGAGAAATCATCCTAAACTTCATTTCTACTGAAGAGATAATAAACTCTAGGAAAATTAATTTTGTCCTAATTTGTGTTTGCGTGTTCTCCCATAGTTATGTAAATTTATCAAAAAAAAAATTCAATTTTTGAACATAACATAGATTATATTTAAATGTTGTTTCATTTTTTTCTAGTTTATTTAATAAACTTAATTTTCTACTTTTTTAATGTTTTTGTGTAGAATATTTTCTTGTATTCTAGAAGGAAGTATGTACTATGTCCTAATTTATTTCTTCGTATTTTTGAGATAAATTTATGAAATACACTGTATCAATACCTAAAAAGAAAGCTTTTTTAAAATCATGTTTTAAATATTACTCTAAAAGAAAATTATATGCATTTCCTCTCAATTTATAAAGCTGCTAATTCTATTTTCAAGGTATTGCGTGTGGAAAAATGGTGTTTTGTATGTACACGTTAAGTAACTATTTAAATTGTAAAGCATCTTTTTTTGTATAATTGTGTATATGATTAATGGTTGATTTTTTTTTAAAAAGATTATTCATAAAATAGATATTTATTAAAGTGTCTATGAAACTAGTCTTGTTAATTTTTGAGCTAAATTTATATTTCATTATTTCTTTTAGTTTATTGACATAATATGGTTACTAAATACAGGATTTTATTTACTTGTGTTATACCAAAGTTATATATGTATATAAAAAATGACTTTGCAAAATCCAAATTAACCTTTAAAAAATAATTGGTAGATTTCAGGATCTCACATTTCTTTTTTCTTATATATATATATATATAATTTATATACATACATATATATATATATATATATATATATATATATATATATATATATATATATATATATATATATATATATATATATAGTTAAGTACTGCTCACTGTTATATAACTGACTCAAAATATCAGTTGTTTAAGGAAAGATTTGAATTGTCAAAAATTGACTGAAATTTGATTGGGCATAAAAAAGCCTATAATTAACTTAGACTATTATTTCTTTTTGCATTTATTGTGTGCTTTATAAAAATAAAATATTTTTGAAATTGTGAAAAATGATAACAAAAGCTTTAATAGTGTACAATAAAATTAATTTTGAAATCTAGGTTCCCTTTTTTTAAATTATCTTAATAAAAAAAATTTAAAAAAATGTAAAAAATTAAATTGATTATATTAAAAAGAATTCAAAATCCATAAAAATGTATGCTATTTTTTTTTTTTTTTTTTTTTTTGTTATAGCTTAAAAATTGTTTGTTTAGGTATGGTTTATAAAGAATTTATTTTCCTTTTAAAAAAAGAAAGAAACATGTAAATCTTTTAACTTTTAACTTGTTCAAATGTTATAGTGTGAGAAGCTGTAAATTATTTAAAAATTATTTATGCACAATTAATTTTTGTTTAATCATTTCAGAAATGTGTATATTATCGTTTCCTTTTTTTTCTGCTAATGTATAAAAAAAAAAATTGCATTTAAATGTTGAATTTTTTCCAAATTGGAAAGAAATGTGAGAACTGTGAAGTTAACCTTTTTTAAATGAAAAATTCATCTTTTCAATTTCATTCTTTACTCAAGAATTATTTCTATTATTATACTCGGTCTTTCATATTTTATTTTCAAGAATAGTGATATGTGATGTTAATGTATGTCAATGAAACCTGGTTGAAGAACTTAAATATTCTTATAGCCTCATTAAAATATGCAACTATGTGTTTTCTGTAGAGCATAATGCACTGAAAAGTTTTTTCCTCCTCTTCTATGCAGTTGAATTATACTTTAGCCTCTAGACTCAATAGCTTATTCATCAACAAGTAGCAATTTTCATGTGCTTTAATATGTAACTGTAACTGTCTTAATTAATGTTGTACAACACCAAATGCTCTGTGCCTTTATGTGTGCGAAATTGATGTGGGTCAGTTTTCCTTCATTAAGGCTAATGTCACACAAACAGTTATTTCAATGCTCACGGTTTCCGTAAGGCTCCTACAATCAAGGCTGACTCACGTTGCTATTTAATTGCCCGTAGAAGAACGATTGGCCACACGTCGAAATAATCGTTCATGTGACATTAGCCTTAATGTCAAAACTATTAGCCGATGAAGCACAATTTTTTTCTTCTTTTTTTTTTCAAGAAATGAATATTTTTCTGAAGATTTTCAAAATATTTTTTACTCTTAAGAAAATACTCGCAAGCTTTCTTTAAATTGTCACTTGTTATATTGTAAACACATTGTTATGAACGTGACTTTTATTTTTTAATGTTTTTATGTGCTTAATGCTTTTTCAGCAAACTTTTTGTGCAAGAATATAATTGCATTTAAATAAAATACTCAATCACTAGTTCCATATTTCACACTTTTTGTTTAAGCAAACTTGGTGTAAATCTGTGAAAGGTTTTAGAATGATTTTATGTCAAATGCTAATGAACTGAGAAGAAAAACCTTATTCAGACTGTAAATAACTTGTTTTAAATCCACCTGATTTCAGAAATATGATAATGAATTGGAAGGGTGATCAATTGCTGAATTGTTAGTCTTCTAAAAATGAAAAATATGCAAAATGATGAATTCTCATTATTATTTATTATTTCTTTAATGAAATTTTTTCTAATATTTGTAAAAAAGATAAAATCTCAAAATTATTTTCTTACTCAATTGTAAAATTTGCAGCTCCTTGCTGCCATGATTTCTGGAGCTTATGTCCTATGTAATGAAATAATTTCTTTCTCTAGAATTTGGATGTGAGAAAACTTTTTTTTAATTCTAACTTAACTTACATAAGACGTAAAAGATGTTGAAGTTCAATAACTGCACATAATTTTTAATCCATTATAATGAAAGATCTGTTCAGAAAAAAATTGGGTCTGTTAAAAGAACCCTTCACAAAACTTTTCACCTTAAAACAGAACTATTCACAAAATTATTTGTCTTAAAAACAGACCATTCACAAACAAATTCTCCAAACTGAATATTTCACAAATTTGATCATTTAAAAGTAAAATCTGACATGTCACTTTTACATATGTAAATATAATATGTATTTTACATATACGTATCTTTAAAATGCATAAACAAATGCCTGAATATAATGATTTACTTAACAAACTTATTTACTTCAGCACTTTAAGAATCACTCAAGTGAATCTGGTATAAGAAAAATTTTAGTCTGATTAGTTATAGTTACATACCTGAAATATTTACTGATCCTGTGGTTTGGGCAAACTGCCTTCTTTATATGTGGCTAGAAATTTTACTCTAAACCTAAATGTTTTTTGGGCTTCCATGATTTACATGTTTCCTAAGAAATTTTCTTTTTAAACAAATGTTCTTATTTATGAAGTATAGTAATGTATACTGTTTTAAACTAGTTTAAAAAAATAAATAAATAAAAATAAAATACAGTATGACTTTTTTATTGAAATCTGCTACAGATTTCAAGAATGTTAATAATTTTTGTGTTAAAAATTGTGCATAAATTAATTATCATAAACTCAAAGGCCTTATGTATCATATATTACTTTCAAAATAAATCTTTTGAAATATTTAAAGTAAGGTTAAAATTTTCACTTCATTTTGTGGTTTTCTATGTTATTGCTATTTAAATTATTTTGCAGCTTTAAATTATTAATTGAATATATCTGTCTGTATAATTACTTAAAAAAAATCTGTTGGATTTTTAATATTAATTTCTTGAGTTCTTATATGGTATTCCCTATACGAAATTAAATACTAATAGGAATTATTTGCAACTCAAAATTATGCAAGCATAAGTTCAAACTTTTTTCGAATTATAAAATGTTAAAATAAATTATAGTTATTTATGTTCCAATTGTAATTTTTAAAAATTAAAAATATATAATAGCAATAATATCTGGTTTTAATACAAAATACTTTTATCTATTTATATTAATTTTAAGTTATTTTATAAATACTCACATGACTTTTGAATATAATAACTCAGTAAATTATTTGTTACTCAATATGTGACCTTTTTCTTAATTTTTAAGTTTTTAAAAAATCAGTTTAATCTTTCATTAAAAAAAAGTATATTTTTTTAGCGATGGAAACCTTTCCTGCTTTGAATTAATTTTGATTTTTGTACAAAACAAACTGACCCACATCTGATGTATATTTTGTTACTCCTAACTTTTTCAGACAGGTGTAAATGTTTCTAAATGAACTTCTCATGGTGCCTGTTTTTTTTATTTATTTTTTGATATCTGTACAGAATTCGCATAAGCTTGATAAATAAAAGCAATGTGTTAAAAGCAAACTTTTTGTGAAAATGGTAAGTATTTGGAAGATTTTGTATTTGCTTCAAAAGGTATGAATTAGGACTTCATAATTTCGGGCTGTAGACAAAAGACGGTACTAAAAGGAGATCAAATTTATTTATAGTTAGTTTTCATCAGCATTATGTGAAATTTGATTAAATTTTTTAATATACTTTAAATGTCCATAGCATCATTGCAGAAGCACAGGTTTTCCTAATATATTCTTAAAAAAAGATTTTTTTTATCACATCCAGCACTTTTCCAAAAAATTAATAAATCAAAACAAATTATATTATCATTTCTTCTTTTCTATGCTCCCCCCTGCCTTTTTTTTTTCTTGTCTTATCTCATTATTATTTTTACAGTATGGAATTATTTATCTGGAAACCAGTTAGTTAATCAGAAAATCAGTTATATTCAATACACTGACTTCAGAAACTTTATAGAAAATAATGTGCTGAATGGTACCAGTTTGACATGTGCATTGTACTAAAATGATAAACCCCAACCCAAACCTGAAATTTCTGCTTAAAATCAACCCAAAATATTCAAACCTTAACCCAAAGTGAAAGAAAATAAAACCATATTTTAAAACAATTATGTAAAAATAGTCTATAACTATCGCTAATATCAATTGTGTCTCTTTTGTATAAAAATAAACACATATATGTACTCATAAATGTTCAAATATATAGATTTTTTCATTTGAAAAATATTCAGGACTATCTTTTGAAAAATCAGTCTAATATCATTTTTTTTCTTTTACATTGTAAAATGAATGTGTATATATATATACTCAATGTTCAAATATGTAGTTTTTCTTCATCTGAAAAAACATTCCAGAATTTTTATTTTAATTGGGTCTACCTGCATTCGACCTGTAAAAAATAAATCCCATCTGGAAACCAAAACAAACTCAACCTGACCTGCAACGAAAAAAATTTGTGCCAACCCGACCTGACTGAACTGCGGGATGGGTCGGGTAAAATCGGGTTACCCAATCCAACTCTACTGCCAACATCTAAGATTCAGAAATGGAAGCATATATATATAGTGTGTTGATTTTTACACAGAATTACTGTTTCCTATTAATTCCCATAAACTGTCCTCTTTCAAATGTTCATTTAATCTCTGATTTTCATTGGATCTGATCAGGCCCCGATCATGATTAATTAGGATCCTGGGCAAAGATAAATTAAGGGGCCCCATTCTAATCATTGCAACATTATTCAAATAGAACTGATGGTCAGTCATATGTGTATGTGTAATGCATAAACAATATTTTTACACCTTGGATTTTAAATAGAAGAAAATTCTTAGCTCCGTCAATTCTAAATTAAGTACCTTAATTAATAAAAATACTATTTTTTCTTAGTACAGAACAAAACTCTTATATAACTTTAGCAACTTGTTATATTACTTTAAGATGAATTTAATAACTTCAACTTATGGAAGAGTTGGAATTGGAAAAAAAAAAGTAAATATTTTGTAATTTAAGATATAGATTTGGGGGCCCATTGAGGTTCGGGGTCCCTGGGAAAAGTCCCGATTTGTCCATGCGATAATAAGGGCCTGGATCTGATTATCAATCTCATTAATCTAATAATTAATTTGAAATCAGAAACAGGGGCACAACAACACATATTCTATAAATCTTATCAAATGTGTGTGGCTTTTATGGGCACCCAGTTATCCAGTAAAATAATATTTTACTATTTATTTATTTAGAATACTGGATAACAACTGGTCGAGACAATTCTGGATAAATGATTCTATACTATATCTTAAAAATTTTCCCATGTGCAGCAATATTTATCTGGAATATTCTAAAGTTCAGTTTTTAGTATTGATGCTGATTGATTAATGTTGGCAAGATAGTTCGTGCTCTATTTATGTAAGCCATCTAACTATACAATACTTTTTCAGAGCAGCTGTAATAATAAAAAATTCATCAAACTGTAATTTTATTTATTTATCTAAATTAGTTTAATATTTAAATCATATTCCATACATTTTAAAATATTAGGAAACCTGTGTAACAACTGCTTATTGCAATTTTTTTTTCAAACTAATAATAATCAATTTCTGCCAACTATTCTGATGTACCTGATTATGAATGTTTTGTACTAAAAAGAAAAAAACTCTGTTCTCTTTTGGAACTTTTTTAATAAATGATTTTTTTAAAATGCCAATTTATATTTTTACAAAATGTTAACTCAGATATTTTGTTCTTGAGTTTCTTTTTAAGCATTGATTTTTTGCTCAAGTTGACATATTTTTTAATTTAATTCATTCTGTGGTTCGAATCGTTAACTCTCTTAGGAGGAAAAAAAAAGAAAAAGAGTTATAGAGGAAAGTTATTTTTGAAATAGAATGAACAATTTCATGAGCACAAAAATAGTTGAAATTCGATCTATCTTGAATAGACTTTTTCCTTAATAAATTAGGTTAACTATGGTTATATACTCATGTCTTAAATACTGTTTCATCCACTTGTTAAAAACTTTTTAATGTATATATTATTTGAAAAAAGAAATCCATTTTTCTGGACGATATAGTAGTCAATTCCAGGACCTTTAGTACTTTTAGTGTGCAGGTGAAACTGCTCACAAATTTAAGGCCTGTGTTTATAGTGTATGATTTGTTGGAAGTTATGTGCGTACTTAAAATGATTTGTAATGTATGTGTATAATTTGCTTTCTGTGCTCATATAATAAAATTTCAATTGTGAAATATTGGTGTGTTTATTTCTTGTTATGCATACTAGACAATCCAATCCAGTTAAAGGTACCGATATAGGGTGAAACACCCAGTAACTGACACTTTAAGAGCCTACATCAGTCGCGCTAAAAAAACACACAAACTAATGTTAAGTCTATGGGAAGGTTCTTGCGTGATTTTTCCCTCACATTTTAATATTTTAAAATGATTCTTTTTGCATAGGATAGCTGAGGTCAATCTGTAACGTTGTTAGTTTTTACTTTTTCGATTTTGGTTCCAGTTTTTTTTTAATATAAGGGTACTTTCACTTTCAGAACCGGTTCTAAAATTGAAAATGTCCGCTTAATAAAAAACTGTAACCAAAATCAAAAAAGTAAAAACTAACAACGTTACAGATCAACCTCAGTATCCTATGCAAAAAGAATCATTTAAAAATATTAAAATGCAAGCGAGAAATCGCGCAAGAACCTTCCCATAGACTTAACATTAGCTTGAGCGTTTCTTCACGTGACTAGCGTAGGCTCTTAAGGATTCTTTCTTGTTCAAGTCACTATTACAAAATTTTAAATCTATTTTTATACTATTTTTATCTATTTTTATTCTTGTTTTTGAAAGGATAGTAGAGATATATTAAAAAATTATTGTTGGCAAAATTTAAAAAAATTATACATTTTATTATTAAAAATTAATTTTATTCATAAATAGGGTCAAAAGCTCCAGTAACTGACACCATCCCTATTTTGAAACACCAATAACTGACACAAAGTGAACCAGTGACTGATACTTATTTTAAAAGATTAAAATGCTTTAAAAAAAAACTTTATTCTTTGTTAAAAAAACAAAATACATTAATATTTATTATAAAAAGTTGTATTTCATAAGCTATACTGCATTATTAGTAATGCAGATATCCAATAACTGACATTTATAAACCACTAAATGACATCTGGTGTCAAGACACTGGTAAAACAACTTAAATTTTAATGGTGTTTACTACAAGATAAATTTAATTTATTATTATGCATTTTTAAACAGTTCAAATAATAGATTTCAACTTTCTGTAATCTAACCAATAACTAACACCTCTGTCATAGACTGGTGAAATGAAATTATAGGAACCAATAACTGGCACCCCTCATTAAGCTCAATTAAATAACTATAAATCCTAAACCATGGCCCTAATATATCATATGCATCTTTAAATTAATTTCTACAAGTATAATTTTAAGGAAAAAGTTTAGGATGTTTGCTTTACAAATAGATCAGAAAAGCACTTCCTTAATTTTAGAAATAAGATGATTGTTTCAAAATTGCACTTTTTGTATTCCCAAAAGTTTCTTCCTCATTGAATACATTCTTGGCCCTCTAGTGGAGAATAAATTGACTCCAAAATAAAAACAAGTGTCTCATTTACCACTAAATGACATTACTTTGTAGAATTTTTCAACAAAATGCTTAGATTTTTGCTCAAGTGTCAGATACTGGTTAGGTGTCAATAACCGGGGGTTTCACCCTACTATCTGGTGTAACTCAGCATAGATGAAAATCATTTTCCATTGAAAACTTTAATAGATTTTTTTTTAATTTAGTATAATCTCTTGGATTGCTCACCAACTATACGAAAAGCATTTTTGGTACTTTTGCATTAGCCAAATGCTAGCAGTTAATTGCAAAACATTTCACTATTTATAGCCACTTCTAATTATTTTGGTGTTTAAGTGCATACATATTTATGACATTGCATATCTGTTAAGAATCGTGTTTTTATTTTTTGTGAAGTGTAAATTTCATTTCGCAATTTTATTATGAAATATTACATGGAAATAAACAAATTCTAAATTAATTACATTGTTTTGAGTGCAAAAAAATCTTCCATAGTTGGGTTCCGAGCATATTTAAAAGAAAATCATGCTTGATAAAAATCATTAAATTGAGATAGTTTTCAAGCATTTTGCATTCGAAGGTACATATTTTTTGTATTAGGTGATACAAAAATTGAAATTGTACAATATTTAGACGTTTAAAAAAAAAAAATTGTAGTAAAAGTAAAATTTATTGGTTAGGTCATTGCCTACCATCAATACGTCATTGGCTCTACTCATGGACATGTTTTTAGGTACGTTTGTAATTATATAAATACGTAGCACCTATTGTCGTCGTCTGGTCCGTCTATCTGTCCGTCCGTCAACAACGCAAAAACTACCCAACCGAATGGTTTGAAATTTAAGATATATTATCTTTGTAAAATTTTGTTGAGACATTTCCAATTTTATGAAAATTGAATCAAAACTTTAGAAGATATTAATAAAAATATTTATTAAGAAATTTGAATTTTTTTTAAAAATCTGTGCTTTTTTGTTATAGGAGATTCCGAGGTTTAACTGGTGGGGTGAGATAGCTAAAAAAAACTTCACATCTGGCAACCAATGCGCCACTTTGGATTCAGATAGTATATGGATAGATGAGTCTAAAAAGCCCGGGACACAAATTTTCCTGGCCCTCTAGTGGCGTTGATGACATAATCAATATGGCTGCCAAAGTTTTGTGACGCGCTTCTATATTTCTCTGTATAACTCGGTATAATATTTTGATATTAACATATATTGTTAGTGATTATTAATCCGAAGAAAACTCGCTTTCCAACGGTATATTTGACATCATTGTTTAGGTTCATACTACCACAAATATTTATAACTTTATTAAAATTTTTGGTTTTTATTTAGATTTTTTCGAAACATTTTGCTAAATAACTTGGAATCTGTTGCACGTAGCTGAAAACAAATCGGATACTTTCTTTCGTCAGAAAATTACCTTCGAACGGTATATATGACTTCTATTTTATAACAAACAGTTGATGAAAATTTGCCAAAGCAATATAGCGTTGCTCTGAGAATCGTTATGGCAACAATGTAATTTATATGGGTTCCGAAAATTAATACAGTGGCTTTATAACTATTTAAGTAGCACAAGTTATTGTTGTAATTTTTTATGTATATGTAAATATATTCTATGGTTTTAAGGAGAAATTTTTAAAATCTAGCTCCCTCGAAATTTAAATTTTGGGAGGCCAACTTAAAAAATGTAATGATAAATTAAAGAGATTAAATAAATAAGATTCGATTGAGCTGTGGATTTTATCGAAAACATCTGAATGTCCGCAGTTTCAGTATTGGAACACAGTCATCAAACTGGGGTCTTTTCTAGTACATCTTGTATTGAGTATTCGTACATCTAATTTTACAATGTACGTCGATACTTTGGCTCAGTTATGTCAGTGGACATTTGCGTTGGACGCAGTCCACTATTCTCGTTGGTTACCAGTATTCGTGCGCACTCTACAGTACCTTCCAGAAAAACATCCCTATTATATACACACTGAATTTCTTCGTGGCTACTTTACGAGCAGCAAAACTGCTACGCCGTTTTCTTGAGTATCTGACGATCAGCTTCATGAACACAATAACAAAGTTATAAATGGTGAAGGTGGTGCTATTGGAATCCTTGATAGTGAAACTCTTATGTTTAAGTGGATGGTAGAAGGTCCTAGGATCAGTTCTTTAATTGAGGAATTTGAAGAGAAATCAAATTTAAATGATGACAAAAAACGTGGGCGCAAAGCATCATGAAAATAACAATCCACATGAGAAAAGGTTCTTGACCCTTGCCAAAGAAATGATTAACGTCTTAACCGAACAAGGAAATTCATTTGAAAAAAACGATTTAGTGTTAATAGGGTGCTCCAAAATAATTCCAAGTTTCGAAGCTGTCAAGTGTGTTACGGAAGCATTTACTGTAGGACTAAAACAGTATGATGATTATGTTGTGTCCCGTCTCGATCAAGTTCAAAATTCAATTCATGATATTATTCCTCGAACTAATATTCACATCTTTAAGACTATAACAAGAAAAACATATAAGTCCAAGAATGCTTACTTGCGTAAAGACTCCAACTTATTCTACAGGTTGCATGTTGCATCTGAAGCACGGGATGGCAACATTGATGATTTCTTTTCGCATGAAGACCAAATGTACCCACCTTCTATTTCAGATGATGGAAAACTCCGAAGACCAACCAACAAGTCGGATATCTTTTACTGCATTCAAACAAAATATGACATTAGCTTTAATCACAGCAAACCGAATGTAACAGCTAAAATATTTGATGGAGCAGCCGTAATACACATGCTTAACCCTGGTACTGCGACAACATTTTCCAGATGCTATGAACATTGAAAGCTGGGTTCCCGGGGCTGTCATCCCTTGCTATGAACATGTTTTCAAACCATCTTTCATTAATCAACTGAAGAACAGTTCACGACTAGATATTGTATTCGACAGATATATTAGTAACAGTATGAAGGCATATACCGGAGAAACAAAAGAGAGTGGCATAAGTATTAAAGTCTCAGACTTAACTGCATTTCCAAAATAATTTCAGCAATTTCTATGTGTCAACGAAAACAAGACTCAGTTGTTCCAGTTTCTAGCTAAGAAAATGGTGGAGACGAGTATCCAGGAAAGCATGTTGTCTGTACTTATGATGACCGAGTCTGCGCTTCAAGCATTTGGATGTATCAAGCATTTCTCCCGTCTCACACGAACAAGCATATGGCCGCCTACTTCTCCATGTTAAGCATGCAGTAGAAAGTGGACATAGTCGTATCTTAAAACGAACTGTGGATTCAGATGTAGTGGCTATTTCAAAATCACTGTTCCCACAAATACAAGATATTGATGAACTATGGATTGAGTACGGTTGTGGGAAATACAAGAAATTCATTCCAATTCATGAGATCTGTGCCAAACCTTCACCGGAAATTTACGGAAATTTGTTAGATTTTCACTCTGTAACTAGTTGCGACACAGTTTCCACATTTTGTGGCAATGGCAAGAAGACAGCTTGGAAATTCTGGATGTCATTTCGTGGAATTGATTGTGCATGGCATCAGCTCTGTACAGGCACTTCTGATATTGATGATGAATGTTGTGATTTGTTACAGCGATTCGTTACACTACTTTATGATTAAGCATCAGATCTTCAGAGCATCAATGAATGCAGACGAGTGTTATTTGCAAGAAAGAATTGAGCCATCCAAAACACACTTCCTACAGCAGATGATTTGACACAACACATCAAACGAGTTACTCTCCAAGCAAGAATTTGGAACAACAGCCTCGTTCCACATTACACAATACCTTCGCCAACCAAGTGGAGATGGATAGTAACTTCAGGAGGATCGCACCGACCTGTGTAGACAACAATTCCAGAAATGTCAAAACACTGTGGACAACGTACCTCCTGTACTTGCCGCAAGCGATGCACATCTTGTAAATGTGTTAAAATGGGAATACGATATACGAAACTTTGTGCATGTGAAGGGCAGTTCTCCGACAGTGATCGGAAATCACAAGTGAATTTACATAAATCATTTGGATACTATTGCATATGACAGCAAGATATTATGTTATTCAGATATTATGGCTGACACTAGTGTATTTGACAATCTGTAATTAAATTTGGATATTAAATTGGAATAATATTGTATTGTACATTCTTTTGTTTCTCAGTCTTGTACGTATAAATGTTTGAAACTTTTCTTACAGTTATGCCTTAAGTGTGCCTCATGTCACTAATTTTAAAACGGAAATAAAAGTTTCATAGCCCTAAAAAAACTAGAATTTATTTACATATACATCAAAAATTACAATAATTACATTTGATACCTAAACAGTTATAAAGCCACTGTATTAATTTTCGGAACCCATAAAAATTACATTGTAGCCATAACGACTCTCTGTGCAACGCTACATTGTTTTGGAAAATTTTCAGCAAATATTTGTGATAAAATAGAAGTCATATATACCATTCAAAAGGTAATTTTCTAACAAAGAAAAATCAAAAATTTAATAAAGTTATAAATATTTGTGGTATTATGAACCTAAACAATGATGTCAAATATACCGTTGGAAAGCATGTTTTCTCCGGATTAATAGTCACTAACAATATAGGTTAATATTAAAATATTAACCCGAGTTATATACAGAAATGTAGAAGCGCGTCGCAAAACTTTGGCGGCCATATTGATTACGTCATCAACACCGCTAGAGGGCCAAGAAAATTTGTGTCCCGGGCTTTTTAGACTCGTCTATCCATGTACTATCTAAATCCAAAGTGGCGCATTGGTTGCCAGATGTGAAATGTTTTGGTATAATTTTCAGCTATCTCACCCCACTAAACCGTCAAGCGACCGAGATACTTATTTTATTACAGAAATGAATCCACAGACGATATAATTCATTTCACAGAATTAAAAATCATCAAGATCTGAATACTTATATAACTAACTATAGTACGAACGCTCCTCATTTGTCATGTTTGACGTACAATTTCCAACTTGTTGTTTTATAATATAGGTGATTATAATTTAGTTTGTTAAAGGTATGTTCCATTTAAAAAGACATATATGTTCAAGAAAAAAAAAAATACCTTACTCTTTTCAAATATCTTTACTCAAATAATATGCAACAGTCTCATTATTCTGTCCAATTTAGGCAGTTTGTGGAAGCTACTTCAGTAATCCTTATACAGATGAAGCAACTTGAGCATTTGTATTGACTTTCTTCAGAGATTTCTTTGATTTGGGGAAAAAAATACCACAAATAATTAATTTAATTAAACATGTTTATGGTGACAAATGTTTTTGGTAAGTTGGGAATGTTTAGATGGATCCACAGAAGAAAATTCAATATCCATGCTGGTGTTATTTCAGCTGCCTATTTTTATTTAGACTCTGTAGATTCATTAATTACACAAGAATATGTTTTTGATTTTGGTGAACTTCTTTTTTCCATTTGACTGGGTGTCTAGTCACATGGATAGCCTGGAAAATTTATATGAGCTGGAAAAGTCGGGAAAATTTGAAAATTATGAGAAAAAGTTAGATTTTTTTTTTACTTCCAAGAAAACTAGCCGTTGGGGTCCACCGTAATACTTACCCATCATGGATATGCATAATATAAAATATGAAAATAAAATATGTGTAAATTACTTATAAAATGCATTGGAATTCGTATAAAATCGGGCTTAATGATGTCATAAACTTAAAATGCTCTATTACTAAATTGCGTAAAAGAAACATCCTTATTACTCCAAAACTAATAATCATATTAACTAACGGTTTATTGCGTCGGATGAAGCGTCTCATTTCCAATTAAAATATATCTTTGAATTGAAATTTGGATGAAATACAGGGTCATGAAAAATCGAAGAGTGTGGCAAATAGGATTACAAATATCTCGGCAACTCATTATCCGACCAATTTAATTTTTTATGCAAAATTTATGCTTTTTATTGTATTTTATATTCACTCCTTAAAATAAACAATTTCGAAAAATTTTACATACCTTTTATCAGAACGAATATTTCGAGAGTCCGAAAAAATAGTATTGGATAATCGAGGTTACTGAAATTCAATAAGCTTCTTCCCATTATTACATACTAAGTACATACCCAATTTCAAGTCTCTGTTTCAATTTGTTTGGGAGATAGAGCATTTACAGACACACAGACGGATGGAATTTTTTTTTTTTTTCTAAAAATATGTTTTCCGGAATCTCCAGTGTCTGAAACGTGTAAATCAATCAAAAAAAAAAATTTCCTATTTTTAAAACGATTACAAGACTTACCCTATACTACGTATGATGGGTAAGTAAAAATAGGAAAATGGTTCTCATGAAACTAAAGATTTGAAATTGCAGCGCTATTAAAATCAAACTTTGCTCTTCATAAGTACTGTAAAGAGTATTTCAACCTCTCGTGCAAATATAATTTTGTCTACCCTTTTCAGTTCTTTGTAACTCAGAGATTTTCCATTCCAGCTTTACTGAAACGTTCTACTGAATGTTGTAGGAATGGGGAACTGTACATTTGTTAGAACTTAATTTATTGAATATTTATTATTTGTATTAAAATATGTCAAAGCAATCTCAGGGGTGGTACTTGTCCTGAAATTCCTGAAAAAAATAAAAACGTCCCGAAATGTCCTAAAATATGGTAGTCTATCCTAATATTCGTGAAATTTTGCGAGTTTTGTGCTATATCGGCTTTTGAAATCATCAAATAGACATAACTCGCAAATTTCATGCAAAATGATCACGAAAGTCGCAATTTTCTTCAGTCTATCGTTAAAAATAGTGATTTTCGTCCATTTGCACAAAAAAATCTCAATTTTTTTGTGATCAATTACCAAAAATCACAATTTTTATCGATTAGTCATTAAAAAAGGTTGCTCTTTTCGTCTGTCAGTCACAAAAAATCACAATTTTTACCAGTCAGTTATAAAAAAGAAAATCGTTAGCAATTTTCGTCGATCAGTGAAGGAAAAAAAAAATCGAGATTTTCGTCTTTCAGTAATGCAAAAATCTGTTTTTTAGCAGGCTGGTCAAAGAGTTCCGGTAAAATTACTTTTCTTTTAAATGTATACTTTTACAACAAAAAAATTGTGTATATAGTGTATTATTTATGATGATAAAATGTATTGAACAGGAAGTTAAGGGTTTTTTCGGTTCGGTTTTCAAGCAAATATGTCCTGAAATTGTTCTGAAATATCGTAAAAAGTATGTCCTGAAATATCTCCTGGGCTATTACTACCCCTGCTATCTATATTTAACTGTGACTGATGTGATAAAGAATTTCATCCTAATTAGACAAAATGGGTAGAACTTGATGCTAAAAGTGTATATCCGCAAAATGTTTAGCATGTAAAATGTTCAACAATTTGTAAATATTGAAATTAACAAACCAGTAATGTGTGCCTCAGAATCAGTTGTGAAAGTTACACTCTCAAATTCACAACAAGAGTCGATCCAGAAAAAATTGGGGCCTATTTAGAGCTCCTTCACAAAAAACCATTTAATAAAATGGGACCCTTCACAAAAATCAATTTGATAAAATGAGTTCCTTCACAAAATTCTTTATAATAAAACAGACCCCTTCACAAAATTCCTTTTAACAAAATAGGCCCTTTCACAAAATTCCATTTCATAATAATTTACTATTTATTATTTATTTATTATTTTGTGACTTTTTAAAATGTGTAATTTGTAAACAAAGTTCACCAGAGAGGAAAACTTCAGTAAAAGTATTTTAAAAAGTTTTTCTTATTAAACGCTTGGTTCGAATTTGAGTAGCTGGATTTTGACTTTTATTACAAAATGTTATTTTTCACAAAAATATAATGAAATTTCTACCTTTACTTTTCACAAAATGGGCCCCAAGAAAAAAAAAACCTGCATCGAACCCTGTTTAAGATTTTTTGTGTGTAACATCACAAAATCTCGATACCTGGAATTTTTTTTTATTGGTATGGAAAACCTGGAAATGTCTGGGATATTCATTGCTGATCTGGAATAGACACCCTGATTTGAATTGAATACTATCTTTACATTTAAACATAATGGTAAAATAACCTTTGCTAGCATCTTTCATTTTTTTTTCTATTTATATTATAGATGCTGTAATATATTTGAATTATCACACCAAACAAAAAACATAATACCATATTTATTGACTAGTGTATATATAATATTGTAATAATTTATCAAATTTGTAAACAATAATCTTCAGTTAAATGTACTTAAAAACCATGAAAATCATTAGATGGTTATAATTTAGTTTAACTGTTATGTCAGGTGGTGTTCCATTTAGAAAGAAATACAGGTGCAGTGAAAAAGACCTTACTGTTTTCAAATATCTTTACTCAAATAATATGTTAGTACACTTGAATAATGGACTACAAAAGTTATAAATAGAAATCATAATTTTTATCTTCTAAAACTGCTGCGAATATATTGCTACTGAGGGGGGGGTATTCATTATCATCGAATGCATTTTCTGGAATTCAGTTTTCACCATCAAAAAGTCCAAAACTAATTTAATTAATATACAATATTTTCGAAGTTCTTCTCTAAATTTTATGTGTGTTTTTAAAAGCAATAAGTTTTGAAATTTTTACATAGGCAAAGGTTAAGCATTTTTGAAAAAGTACTGTAATTTACAGAAGCAATGCCATGTCATTTATGAGCTTAAAAGTAAAAAATATATATGTAAGTGCAGTATTTACAAATGCTGTTAAGTTTACTTTTTTTCCCCACGCATGATAGTTATAAATATCAGCTGATATCTTTTCAGTAAATAAATTAGATACAAAATTTTATGTGCATCTTAAAACTTGATTAAGACTGAATAAATATCTTTTGCCACATCATTTTACAGTGTTCGAGTGTGGTGCTTATAATTTTTACTGTTTATTAAACACATTCTTACAAGTGCATGCCGGGAGCAGCATTTACTATATTTCTTTTTCTATTAGGCCGAATATTGTGGGTTCAGTGATCTTCCATAAATTTTATGATAGTAGTAAGCATGTTGTAGTATATCTCAGTGACGTATATCAATTTCAATATGTTTGAAATAATGTAACATCATTAAAATACCCTGCAAATGATTTTTCTCTATAGACCTTAATGTAATGGAATTCTTTTGGAAGTGTTGGATGTTAACTTTCTGATGGCCAAAACCAAACATTTGATAATATTGCGTTACGTAATGTGTATATTTTTTAACTGTACCCATTGGTTAAAATGGGACTTTTTGACTATGAGAGGGGAAAACCTGTTTCACTAGAGGCCAGGGTTCGTAAATATAAAAAACATCCGATATTTTGATACATATCTGATATTTTCGAAATAATCAACTTATTGATGATTATAAATATTTTCACAGTTAATATAAATTAGACATTAAAACATGTGTCATATAGCATGAAAACTTAATAAAACAATATTCTAAATGTCTTTTTCTATTTTTTTTTTCACTTATTTAACAAAATTGAAGATCAACTAGTTGAAAACAGACTACTTTTTACTCACAAAAATCAAGCTATATTAAGATTTAGTAATCAAGTTTTAAGAAAATTTTATGTTTTATACAACAAAATAATTTGTTTTTATTGAAAAATTTGAAGATACATATAGTAAGCTTGGTCTGCTTAACTGAACAAAACCAAAACGAGAAAAAATTATTTCTAATGAAGCTGCAAGTTTATCTAAATTAGATAGTTTATCATTCAGTGGCTTTTCTAAATAAATACTGTCCCAAATAATTATTGATTCTACATTTAAAAATTCAGCTTCAAACATAAAACTTGGAAAAGTTTCTTTTTTTTTTCTCGTTAGAAGTGGCTAAGAAAGCCACTAATAGAGCAAAAATTCTTTATCTACCGAGCGACAAAGCCAATAATAGTTAAAAAATTCCTATACACTTGTTTTGACTGAAAATATAAAAAATAAACACAATATTTTGAAAATGAATATCAAATATGTGAAAATATCAAACATCATGATAATTTGAAAATAAATATTGGATATATATAAAGATATATACCCATTGATATATATCACCGAACCCTGCTAGAGGCATGAGTATAAAATTATAAATTATAAGGAAATTGCTTTATTTTAATACCAAGGGATCCCATCTGGGTTACAAAACATACTATCCATTGTACAAACACATAGATAAAACTAGGTATTGAAAACTCTTAATCGATTTTTGATACTTATATGGTTTTAGATTGCTCACAAACTACATCAAAAAGCATTTTTATATGAAACATATCAATTATGTATCTATCTATCTATATTATAAAGGCCAAACGTGTCCGTGCGTAACGCTGACGTCATTTTGCGAATGGCAACAGTTGACGATGAAATTTCGGTTTTGCGATTTTTGCCACTGCAATCTTTTTAACTTCTAAGAATCGCACATTTTTAATTTTTACACCGTTATATAGGGGAAAAAATCTACTTTCAAATGCAATTTGTTTGAAAACAGTATCTTAATTGACTGATTTATTAAAGCATTTAAATTAAATTTCAAGCATGAATTTAAAAAAAAATCTATCTATCGCTTGCAGACGATTACAAAGTATTAACCTGTTTGCAATTGCACTTTAAACAATATAATAAAAGAAAACTGCCCAGTTAAACTGACGGCATTGAGCTCACAGGCTATTCACACTAACTGTAAATTATATTCTTATTTCAAAGAATTAGAAAAAAGCCCTCGAAAAATGAAGAAATCGACAATATATTAAGAGGGGGGAACCATCCCCCGTTTCTCCTTCTTATAATTAACCAATGAACCCATAAAACTAATCAGAGAAGCGCCTTACCACAATGAACCTATATACAAAATTTGAAAAAATCGGATAATTCTGCATGAAAAATCCATTTATCTAAATTAAGGGGGGGGGGGTTATCCCCCCCGTCCCCCCTTTATACTTAACCAAAGAACCCTCAAAACTAATCAGAGAAGCGCCTTATCACAATGAACATATATATAAAATTTGAAGAAAATCTGATAATTCTGCTTAAAAAACCCATTTATCTATATCAAGGGGGGTTTGTCCCCCCCGTTCCCCCCTTTATACTTTACCAGTGAACCCCCAAAACTAATCAGGGAAGTGCCTTACCACAATGAGCCTATATACAAAATTTGGAGTAAATTGGATAATTCTGCATGAAAAACCCATTTATCAAAATTAAGGGGGTAGGGGTAGCCCCCGTTTCCCTCCTTTACACTTCACCAATGAACCCCCAAAGCTAATCAGGGAAGCCCCTTACCACAATGAGCCCATATAGAAAGTTTGAAGAAAATCGGATAACTCTGCATGAAAAAAATCATTTATCTAAAATAAGGGGGGAGGATTAACCCCCCCGTTACCCCCTTTATACTTAACCTATGAACCCCCAAAACTAATCAGGAAAGAACCTTATCACAATGAACCTATATACAAAATTTGAAGAAAATCGGATAACTCTGCATGAAAAAAATAATTTATCTAAAATAAGGGGGGAGGATTAACCCCCCCGTTACCCCCTTTATACTTAACCTATGAACCCCCAAAACTAATCAGGAAAGAACCTTATCACAATGAACCTATATACAAAATTTGAAGAAAATTGGATAATTCTGCATGAAAAAAACATTTATCCAAATTAAGGGGGGTTAGCCCCCCGTTTCGCCCCCTTTTATAGTTAACCAATCAATCCCCAAAACTAATCAGGGAAGCACCTTATCACAAGGAACCTATAAACAAAATTGGAAGAAAATCGGATAACTCTGCATGAAAAATTCATTTATCTAAATTAAGGGGGAGGATTCCCCCCCCCCCCGTTAGCCCCTTTATACTTAACCTATGAACCCCCAAAACTAATCAGGAAAGAACCTTATCACAATGAACCTATATACAAAATTTGAAGAAAATTAGACAATTCTGCATGAAAAAACCATTTATCTTAATTAAGGGGGGTTAGCCCCCCGTTCCCCCCTTTATAGTTAAACAATCAATCCCCAAAACTAATCAGAGAAGCGCCTTATCACAAGGAACCTATAAACAAAATTGGAAGCAAAACGGTTATTTCTGTCAAGAGTTATCGCGTTACGTACGTACATACATACATACAGAACGGGCGGGCACATAAGCTCTCAGGCTTTGATAGCCTGTGAGCTAAAAAGTTCAGCATTTGTTTCCAGCTAATATTCAATAACGAAATTAAAACTTCGTTAAGGAATAAATAAAACACAGATTTAACAGACATGTAATTGAAATAAACGCTTAAAACTGCTGTAGATAACAAAATTTTCAGCGATTTTATTGGTTTTGTTAGCGGGCAATCTAACAAAAATTATTAAATGTAAAAAATCGATTAGTTTTCAATAACAAAAAATAAAAAAAAAAGTTTTTACATATATTCTCTATTCCGGGAATCCCGGGTTGGATGTCCTAGTTAATCTTAAAAACTGCATGTTTAAAGGAAATAGCAGCCTATGGCCTAATTTCATTTATAATCTAAGTTTCAAAGAAATTAATTCGGCTATTTTTTTTTTTTTTTTCATTTGAAGAAAGAAGGTATTTTTTTTTACTTTTTGGTCATGTGAGGAAAATGTAACTCCCGCCAAAAATGGTCATTCAATTGCCAATTGTGGTAATGTCATTTTTTTCTTAGTTTGACATATTTATTTATATTATTATTACAATTGTTACTTCACATTATTGTAACAAATTAATAGTTTATTGTTGCTAGATATTTTTTTTTAAAAGCATACTTGAAAATTATTTTAAAAGTAATAAAAAATCAGTCAGTTGAGTTACAGTTTACAAACAAATTTTACTTGAAAGTACACTTTTTCTTCTATTCTATGGTGTAAAAATTTAAATTATGTGATATTTAGAAGTGAATAAATTGAAATTATGTGATATTTAAAAGCGAATATAGCAATAAAAGCAATAATGAAGGTTGTTGCTATCATCTCTTCTCTCTCTCTCTCTCTCTCTCTCTCTATATATATATATATATACAAATTTTCAAAGAAATAAGTTCAACCATTTTACAAAAGAAAATACTTTTTTTATTTTCTGTTTATGTAAGGAAAGTGAAGAAATAACTCTCACCAAAAATGAGCATTCAATTACCAATTGTGGTAATGTTGCCATTTTTTCCTTAGTTTCACATATTTATTTATATTACTGCGATTGTTACTTTACATTATTGTAACCACATAAATATTTATAGTTTATATAGGTATAAAAATATTTGGAAATTATTTTTTAAATAATAAAAAATCAGTAAATTGAGTTAGTTTTCAAACAAATTTTACGAACTACATCTTTTGTTCTATTCGATGGTGTAAAAATTGAAATTATGTAATAATCTAGAACCGAATATGGCAATAAAAGCGATAATGAAAGTCGTTGCTACCATCTCTTTCTATATATATACAAATTTTCAAAGTAATGAGTTCAGCCATTTTACGGAAGAAAATACTTTTTTTTTGTCTGGTTATGTTAGTAAAATGAAGTAACTCTCGCCAAAAATAAGCATCCAATTACCAATTGTGGTAATGTTGCCATTTTCTCCTTAGTTTAACATCTATATGTTTAAAACGAAAAGCGCATTCTGTCAATTGCACACGAAAATCGTTTCTTTGCGCATACTTCAACTTTTTTTTAAGGCTTCTAACCTCAGAAACAGAAAACCCGATTGATTAACCCTCACCTGTTTAGCCTAGGGAGATCGAAAAGGGTTGATTTAAAACGGATGAAGCCGTACCATTACAATGAAAGCATAAACCTTGTAATATATTTTTGTTCTGAGGTTGAAAGCTAAAGCTTTTTTTTAAAGAACTCGTGTTTTCACTACTAAATATGCATATTTTTTCGAAAATTTTTAAAGAGAGCTTGGATACAGTTATATTTATAACAGATTGAAATGTCAGAGAGTTTGGAAGATGAGAACTATTTTTTTTATTGCTATGTTAAAGGAGCCGACGCGAAAACAAAGAAGCGAGAAGAAAATATTTCTTTTACAACTCGATAACAATATTTTTTTCACGAAATTTTTACACGGGCTGTAAAACTGTTTTATTTATCTCCAATAAAGATTTCAAAGAGTTTGGACAAAAAGAACTTTTTATTTTAAAACTATGAAACGACCATAGGTTTAAAAAAAAAAAAAAAAAAAAACAAGAAAATGAGCGCTTTTATTACTAAATATCCATATTTTTTCGGGAATTTTTCATTTTAAAATATAATTTCATACAAAATCAGGTTAAAGATATAAAATAATAAAAACCTGATATATATATTTTTTTTAATTTATTATCACGGGCCCGGGCGGGGGTCAGCTAGTATTTATGTATATTACTGCAATTGTTGCTTTACGTTATTATAGCACATATAAATATTTATTGTTTATTATAAGTTAAAAAAATATTTGGAAATTATTTTTTAAATAATACAAAATCAGTAAATTGAATAAAATTTCGAACAAATTTGACTTGAAAGTACACCCTTTGTTCTATTTGATGGTGTAAAAAATGAAATTATGCGATATTTTAGAAGCAATGTAACAAAAACTAGTCGTTGGGGGCCACCGTAATACTTACCCATCATGGATATGCATAATGTAAAATATTAAAATAAAAATGTGTAAACTACTTATAAAATGCATTGCAATTCAAATAAAATCGTGGCTTGATTACTGAATTGCTTGAAAGAGGTTTTTCCTTATAACTCCAAAAATAATAATCCTATTAACTAGCGGTTTATTGCATCTGATTAAGCGTCAAATTTCCAATTAAAATATATCTTTAAAGTGAAATTTGGATGAAATACAGGGTCACGAAAAATCGAAGAGTGTGGAAAATAGGATTCCAAATATCTCGGCAACTCATTATCCGACTGACTTCATGCAACTTTATGTAAAATTTATGTTTTTTTATTGTCTTTTATATTCATTTCTTAAACTAAACAATTTCGAAAATTTTTATATACCTTTTATCAGAACGAATATTTCGAGAGTTCGAAAAAAATAGCTCCGGTTAATCGAGGTTATTGAAATGAAATAGGCTTCTTCCCATTATTACATACTAAGTACATACCAAATTGCAAGTCTCTCTCTCAATTTTTTCGGGAGATACAGCGTTTACAGACACACACACAGACGGACGGCAAAAATAAATTTCTAAAAATATGTTTTTCGGAATCTCCAGTGTCTGAAACGTGTAAATCCGTCAAAAAAAAATTTTCGATTTTCAAAACGATTACAAGACTTACCCTATACTACGTAAGATGGGTGAGTAAAACGATAGTGCAGGTTATTGCTTACCTTTGTTATGGCATCAGCATTACTGACGATCTGCTTTATAATTAGATTCTCAGTACAATTTCCAATTTTGCTAATCTCATAGAATGTAGTTGTGAGCAGTTTTTTTTAAGACAGCGTACACCGTATTAACTTTTTTACAATAGAAATTAATGCCACGTTAAAACTGAATATAGCTTGAAAACTGCTGTAAAAATACAACTATTAAATGTAATCTAAATTTAATTCATGAAAGTGAACAGCTATTTCATACTTTTTATCTTCCTGAATAAATATATAATACACTGCATACAGGAATACTTAAAAATAGTTAATCGTACTGCTATGTAAGAAGACTAAGTATTGAGCAAGTGTTTACAGTTCTGAAGGTCCATTAAAAATTTTCACTTTATCCTTTTGTGGGCTGTGCCGATATCGCATTTATTAACCTGGAATGAAATAAGAATACTTAATCAGGCAATATATCAAATCAGTAAGTAGGTCAACAAATAAAAAATAAATTAGTATTGAGAAAATGTTCCAAAAATAGTAGTATTTTTTATACAAAGTATAAGAATTAGGTAAAAATAAATTTTTATGAACAAATTATAATATTTTTACCCGACTGTCAAGGAGGGTTATGTGTTTGACTCGTATCTGGGTATGTGGATTTCTTTATACCCTCGAAACATCCCAACGGCTGGATGGATTTTAATGAATGAGGTCTCTATCCATTCGTCTTAACCGTCCGATGTTTATAGGCTAGGTTTTGTTTTCCTAAATTCAAAATGGCGGCCATAAGATACAAAATGACGGTAGAGGCGAAAAAAAAAATTAAGCTCCATATTGAGTGGCATATCATTGGATAGGTCTTTCAAAATGAAGACTTATAGGCTAGGTTTTGTTTTCATAAATTCAAAATGGCGGCCGTAAAATACAACATAGCGGTAGAGACGAAATTTTTTTTTACGCACCATATTGAGTGGCATATTATTGGATAGGTCTTTCAAAATGAAGACGATGTTTCCTAGACTATTTTACAGTCAGATGCCCAGTTTTTAGTTCGCTTTTTATGCACGGGTTTTTTGATTTTTTTAATTTAATTCGTTCTTGTTATTTAGATATAGTTTGTTGCAACTTATCAAATATGCTTTATCCACAGGTTTGTTTATTTTTTTACCTAAAAATTATTTTCTAAAACTTTGTTGTATTAAATTTGCAGAATCATTTTATGTATAATTTTCACAATAAATATTATACCAAAAATAATTACTATTAACAACTAATATGTCCTAAAATTCAAGAACTATTTAACCCGTGAACTAGTGTGAATTCACGAATTCACACTGACCAAAATTTCAAATCGCCGGTGGGTGTTTTTTTAACATGCTTTTATTAATTTAAAATTTTCCTTAACAAAATAAAATTTTGTTGAAAAAATTAAATATCACAGTTTGATTTTTCATTAAATTTCGTTTAGGAATCATGTACAGTAAAGCACCGTTTATACGTTTCTCATTTATACGTCAGTTCAGCGTGGTCCCGTTTCATCCCTATGTATGTTAATATTGTAATGTTTCGTTTATACGACGCATAACTTCGGTATGTCGTTTCTTTCATGTCGTAACCGATATTCTCAGATTTTTTTTTCCTCCCAGCTTCGTTCTTTTTTCTTTTCTACCGGCAATATTTGGGGAAAGATGAAGGACAAAGAACATGTGTGACTATATATATGTAATATGTGTGACTACATGTGTGACATATGTAACAGGAGTTATTTCAAGTTCGTAGAACCTGTGGAGGTGGTGGGACAAAAATAATGAACAGTGGGTGGTCTGCTCACGAGACAAGTTAAGATTAGTAAACTTCGCTTCATTTACTGAATTGATATCTTAAATTATGGATGCTAAATTTCCGAAATGGATATCTTAAATTAATACGATCGCTTTAAAATTTGCCAATAATTTCTTAGAATTTCGAAATTAATTGTGTAAATTATTAGGAAGTTTTACGCATCAAATTGGAAAGATATAAGACATTTTCATTTTTTACAAAAATGTCCAATGCATTTCTTTTTCCCCCCTCTTTCATTAAAGGTTGCCTAGCAACTGTATTTCAAAGAGTATAAAAAAAAAAAAAAAGAAAATTCTAGTAAATCGCATTACTTTGGCGCGAAATTTTATTAACAAAATAGCTGATTTTCGGGTGATTTTAGTTTTTAATATGTTTTTTCTAATGAAATAGTTTAGGATTTATTTTAATTACTAAATAAAGATTACCATCGGTTTTTTAAATTGAATATAAGTATCATGAGATGAATTTACATTTGTATAAATATATTTAATAAACGAAATTTTATTCAATTACAGCGGCATATGATGATGTTTAGTGTTTGAAAAATAAGTGTTGATTTAAGAATAGGATGCAATCTCCTGTACAAGGAGATGGTCAATCTAATGAAATTACAATAGTAAATGCATTAAAACCATACACAAAATCGAATAATGAAATAGCACAATTACTGGAAATTGAGAATATAAAATTAAAGCGACAACGGGGGTTTCAGAGAAGCGGAGCCCCCTGAAAGAATGTATTCTTATTCTGAAAAAAAAAATAGTTTATCCTATCATTGTATAAAATTAAGGGTGTATTCAAATCCAAACTGCTTATTTTGAGGCACATTTGTAAATTCATTTTTGCTCTAAAATGCATCCAATTGGCAGGTTCTCTTATTCAGAAACTTTATAATGTCCGTATTGTCTCGATTTTTCGATAAAGGCAGAATATATTTCAAACAATGCTGTCAAAGTGGACATTTTGAACCGAATTTCCTAAAGCGATAGCGCTGGGGGGGAAAAAAATGATCGTACTGTGAAAATAATTGTTTGTAAATCAATTTCTAATTAATTGAACGAAAAATAAAAACATAGGTCCCTTATAAATCTCTTCATAAATCATGCCGCCAAGTTTCATGTTTTTACTTTTAAAAATGAGTCTCAAAATTTTGAGTTGTTGAGCGTGGAAAAAATCTTTTTTTTAATACCACCTTAATGTGATACTTCTAAAATTTCCGGAAGTTTCGATAAATCTTATATGCTTATAAATATATAAATAACTTTAAAGACATTGAATTTTAGGATATAAAATGTTATGCAGATTATATTAAAAATTAGCGAGATTAATGAACAATGATTTGTAGAGTTGACGTTGAGGCCTATGGTTTGTAGATTTACTAGTTTATAAAGTATTTGCATTTATTTGCCAATATGTTTTGGGATTTATTTCGATGGCATAAGCCTGAATAAGCAACTAAGCTACTGAAATGGAAAATTTAGTTTTAATGTAGAACGCACTTGTGTTATTCCAATATAATAACTGCATTCTCCCTGAGTCTCTCAGTACGGGTTTAGGATCCCTTAGAAAGACCTCCATGGAGGGCACTCCCACCCCTAGGGCCTATATCCGTCGTGTAGATAATCGGCCGTCATAAAATCAACCAACCATCTTTCAAATATTAAGTATCAAGCAGAGGAAGAATTTAGGCCCTTTAAAGGACCCTTCACAATTTTTTTCATCATAAAGCATCACCCTTGACATTAATGTATATATATATATATATATATATATATATATATATATATACATACAGAGCGGCCCAGATAAAAGAGGCCCGGTATACAGAAGTACAAATACTTACTATTTTTTATTTAAAAGTAGTTAATACAGAATATTATGAGTACCAACACCTCCTGTGAACTATTGAACGTTGTTATTCATAAGAATCTGTATTTACTACTTTTAAATAAAAATTAGTAAGTATTTGTACTTCTGTATACCGGGCCTCTTTTAACTTGGCCACTTTGTATGTGTGTGTGTATATATATATAACAGGGCTTGACAAATGCGGTCGCCAGGTAGCCACTGGCGACCAAGTTTTTCTATCTGGCCACCAAGTTATTTAATCTGGCGTTATTATTATCATAATTTTTTGTAGAAAAATTAACCTAAAAAGTTGACCCTAGAACACAAACGGCATTTTTCTTTCTATTTTTCAGCATTTTTAATTTGGTAAAAACAAGTTCAGCAAATGCGAAAGATATTTAAGTAATAAAAAGATTAAAATAATAAAAATAGAATTATTTGAAAGGCTTCGACAGGAAAATAGGCAAAAATTGTTTTTCTGTTGCACTATTTCAACGATGTCCCCACCTCATCAGATATAGATTTTGTAGCAAGCATTTTCCGAACATATCGATTAATCCAGTTTTTACAGAATTTCTCTCTTTTTTTTTTTTTTTTTTTTTTGTCACATATAAATAATTTTGATAAATTTCATTAGAAAACTGGGTTTACATTATTTTTATAAATTATGTAACAATTGTAAACTATGCAACTAAAAATCCTAAATGTATGCTTATTTTTTTTCTCAATTAATTCAAAAAAACTTTTGTTCTTTTTCAAAATCAGTCTCAGGGAAAGGGGGGGGGGGTAATATTTTTTGCTGGCGACTAGAATTTTTTGCTGGCTACCAGATTTTATGAAATGTGTAAAGCCCTGTATATATATATATATATATATATATATATATATTAAAGGATTAAAAAAGATTCACCAATTTTTTTCTTACATATGGACGTTTTTACAAACCTTTTCTAGCTATAAAGTGGCAAAAATAAATTTATAAATTAAAAAAAAATAAAAAAAAAATAGAAAAAAAAATAGAAAAAACATGAAGCTTACCTTTGTAGCAAATCTGAGAGAGTTGAGAGTTTCGCACAAGTTTTTGTTGTCGGGGCTGATGTTAACGAACATGAGAGTCTTGCAGTTCCCACCCAGAGAATTGGCCAAGAGATGAGTCAGTTTACTGTCTCGGTAAGGGATGTAACTTTCCTAAAATTGAAAAAAAAAGTTAGACATTGCTGCTTACATACAGTAAACTAACAAAAACCAAAGTCACTATCCATTAAACCAAGAATGAAAAATCATGAGTCAAGTATAGATTCTGAAACACTTTCCAACACATGCAGGATACTGTAAAAATCTTCACCGTTTAATAAAGAGTAAACAAGGTCAAAGTCAAACCGGGCGGGGAGGCCTACTTTTCGGCTTAAGCTCAACTAGCTCCGCCCAATAAAGAGTAAACAATTTGGAAAACGCATAACACATTTGAAAACCCAATTTCAGAAATCACGATCAATAGTCGGGAAAATATACGAATTATTTTGTGCACTCCTGTATATAATGCATAGATTTGTATATATATTACATAGTATGCAAAAAATTAGTTCAGTTAGGAAACGCCATAACACTTCAAAATTGCGCTTCAGCGATTTCCGTCCATAAGCGGAAAGCTACTCGAATTCTTTAGAGCAGCCCTGTATATAATCTTATGGAATTTACACACACCAAGTAGTAAGCAAAAATTTAGTTAAATATAAAAACGCATTCGTGACGAGCATATTACTTATTTTAATTTTTGTGCATCACTTTTTCCGTGTACTACTTTCCCCCTTATTTAATCGCCGGAATGATGTGATTAGATAAGGCGAAAATTACTATTTGAAAATACTGGCGTTCAAATGCAAAGATTTTATGCACCCTTTGCTGCACGTACACGTACCTTTACGCTTGTCGCAAAAGGGGATTAAGAGAACATACAATATCGTAATTTGTAAAATAATGTATTTTGAATTTAACAGGCCTGAGGTTTGTAACAGTATACTTTTAAGTGCAAAATAACATAGTATATAGTGCTGTATCTAAAGCAAAAAATATAGATTAAATCCCCAGGAAACTTTTTTTAGTATATTAATTAAATTATTGTGTCTTTTTCAACATTCTAGAGTTTTGGTGCAGTTTTTTTAAGAAGTACTTAAACATTTTCTTCTTTATTTAAAATATACAATAATAAGCATTTTTTTTTACATTTATAATATGAATAACATGAAAAATATTTTTGCATTGCATTTTGAATACAATCTAACTATATTAATCAATTTTCGTTATAATTTTCATACTGCTATTCTCTGATTTTTAAACACACATATGAATTTAGTGCATATTAAATGTTTTAGCTTCTTCACTTAAAACTTTAACTGCACCAAAATCTAATAACAAATTTTGAAAAGAGGGAAAAAAAAATAAAAAGATTTTAGAATACAGGGGAAACTGTCCTAAAACGACATATCCTAAGGAAAAAATGCTTCTATTCAAACAAATTTTTTCTCATGACCTTTATTTTTTACAAACTAACTTTGCAAAGTATACAAAATGCAATGGTGCCTTTTAAAAAGTAACTTATAAAGTCACAACGCCGTAATAGCGATTTATATAAAATGCTGCTCTACGTCATTTTATCTACAGTGCTGTTCTAAAACGACACATCCATAAGTTACTATTAATTTTACTTGCATACATACACCGGCGCATTCACTATGTGCCCACTTTGAACATTTAATACATTTATCCACTTTTCCTTCGTTTTTGAGTGACTGAATAAATCATTGAAATCAGGGCCTGATTAACCTCTGAATACAGGGCCACTCTGAATACAGGGCTGATATTGAAGCAAGGTGTCATTTTGGGGCCCCCCTTTCCTTTTGACAAAAATCTTCTTAAACTCACCGATGATACTAATATTATTCTCGGGAGTAGCTTAGCCGAGATCACATATATTTCGTTGAACGTTTTTTTATGTTCCCTGTATATACTTCAGGTCAGGGGTCGGGAAAACTACTTTTTGTTTGTAGCGAACTACAACTACATCTACTTTATGAAAAATGTAGTTAACTACAACTACAACTACTTGTTTTAAAAAGTAGCGACTACAAACTACTTTTCAAAAGTAGTCACTACTTCTCTACTTTTCGCTACTTTAGTTATCTTCGCTCCTTAAATGGATGCACCGCAAACGATTTTTCCCCATATACCATAATGTAACAGAATTCTTTTGAATGTCCCTGTAAGCGAGATATAAATACTACACACTTCATTTTCAATACTGAACATTCTATGTTAAACTTCAATAACCTAGAAAACTTTCATGGCAATCCGAGTATATTTACGAGAGTTAGAGCATGGACAGACAGACAAAACCAATTTATAGACACTTTTTAATTATGTTTGAAAGTGTTAAAAAGAGGAAATTTGAAATCAAAAATCGTAATAATCTTACAAATTTATGAGTGATATAGCACAGTAGCGCTTAAGGTGGTTCTCAAATTCCTTGCTAAACAAACGCTAAACTTTCTGACTTATTATCTGACTAATTTTTAAACACAAAGGCATACAATTGGCAGGCCTGACTATGGAAGCGATTTGGAATCGAAATGAGTTTTCCATTTTTTGATAAATGATACTTATCGGGTTATAAGCGATTCGTGTCACTTTTTTTCCTTCCCCCTGCTGCGGCGTCGGAAATTCGGTTGACAACGCCGACTTTGACAGTGTTTTCTGAAAAATCTTCTGCATGTCTTTACCAAAAAATAAAATAAAATAAAATAATAATGGAAAACGTCTTTCGGTTACAAAGTTTCTGAATAAGAACACCTGCATTTCCATGCGTTTCCGAACAAAAATGAATAAAAGAATATGTCATAAAGTAGCCAGTTTGGATTTGAGAACAACCTTAAGAGCGAATAGCCCTTGGTAAATTTGAATATACATTTTTTTTTTTTAAATAGAGCTAAATAGTCCTATTTCTTTACAATTTAAATATAGTTCCTGAAAGCAATTTAAAAATTGAACACGATCATATAGACTTCCATAAGTTAAATCCTTAGCTTTTCTTTTCCTTTCTATCTCTTTTTGTTTGTTTCCCTTTGAAAACCCAAATTTCAACATACTGCGGGCTTCAGGTTCCTTCTGGAGACAAAGATAAAGGTATTTCATTAAAACACCAAGCTAATCAATATCAAATCAAATATAAAACATTACAAATCAATTATTTTAGCGATAAAACACCTGTGCAGCTAAAGTAAAAATAAATAGCCATAAAAATAAAATTAAGCATTCTTAGGCATTTTTAAAAATAATATATTTTTTATTTCCAGCCACCTTTGTTTTATCTATTGGAATCTTCAAAAGGAAATATGCAGTAAATTAATTTGTATGCATACATTGGACAAATATTTCACAACGATCAAAACAGTGTTGGATTCAGACACTTTTCTCCGGGAGGGATTTCTATGGCTCCCGGGGGAAGGGGACAATGTAGAGTTCCGGGGGGGGGGGGGGAATTGAACTTTTTAACCATTAAAAGCATAAAATCTCAAATCTTCCGGGGGGGGGGGGGACATTTCACTGTTCCAGGGAATGTCCCCCCGGTCCACCCCCTGAATTCAACACTGGATCAAAAGACGTATTAATAAAATAATTTTTGCGATAATAAACAGTTCGATAAGGATATTTTCTGAAGCAGTGATCTTAATTCGAAAATACTCTTTTTAATGATTTATGAATTTTAATGAATAATGATTTAGATATTCGGTGAGAGATGCGATCCAGTAATTATTATTAATAAAGAAAATGCTAACTGACCTCAATGTGCAACTTCAGGTTGTAAGCAGATGATTTTGATACAGATGAAGTTTACATGTTACAGAATAATTACCACTTTCTTGTGCTATAACTTCAAAATATTCATTATATGCCGACCAGGGCAGTTCTGTACTATTTTTGTCTGACATTCTATTACATCAATTTCAAAAGAAGAATACCCACAATATAACACAAGATCTAATAATGATTAAGAAGACAAAGGGTTGCCAGTAAGAAAATTAATTTTTTTGATGAGTGAGTACTTTGTGGTTTTATCAGCAAATCCAGCAAATAATAGATCACGGGCATACTGACGCTTTACATTTCAGCTGCTAGTTTGTTCGAAGGCAGAAATCATTCCTTCGTAGTGCGCTTTTCTCTAATAATAAAATGGTGTACTTGTTCTATATATATATATATATATATATATATATATATATATATATATAGATAGATAGATAGATAGATAGATACTTGTTTTATATAATATATATATATATATTTATATATTTAATTAGAGTTCTAACGATTTTAAACTGGCAGGAAGCGAGCAAAAATTTTGTTCGAAGGGGAATATTTTAGATAATTGATTATTTATTTAATGTTGCTAGACAGCAAAGAATACGGAACTTAAAAAAAAAAAAAAAAAGAAGAGTTTTAAATTTTGTATATGGAGAGGTGGGGGAGATTTTAAGGGAAGGGGGATATTTTATATTACTGACTATTTATCGTCACTACAGAGCACTATTTAAGGCAGAAGACTTTTTTAAAATAAAAATTAAAGATTTTAGATTTATTTGTATGCTGAGGAGGGGAGGGAGAGAAGAGTAAATTTAGGGAGGTTAGGGGACAATTTAGATGATTACTTATATATTATTATTAGGTAGAAACGAATGGGGCCATTTTTTTTTTTTAAATAAAGAGTTTTAAATATTTGAAACTGTATGCTGGAGGAGGTGCAAAAAGGGAAGAGTAAATTTGGGGAACAAGGAAATATTTTTTATTTATTGCCATTAGAGAGCAATAAATGGAGTGAAAGATTTTACTTTTGTATAAAAATAAAAATTTAAAAATATTTTAAACTTCTTTGTATGCTACTAGGGGGATGCGTGAATTTGAGAGGTTAGAGATAATTTAGATGATTTATGTTTAGATAAATCCGTTCTCTCTTTTTTTTTAAATAAAGATTTTACTTTTTTTTTTTTTGCTTTCTAGGGGTGGGAGGCAAAAGGGAGAAGAAATTAGTCAGATAAAGACTTAACATAGCCAGGTGACTATATTTTGGTAAAAACAATCGTAGTCGTATAAAATACATTATATTGAGAAGATTTCTATGGATTTAAATAACAATACACGAAGTTTCTGACACCCAAACTGTGAAAATGACAGTTAATTTGTGACCGTGCCCGTCGTCTATGGAGAAATCTATGACACTGCAACTGAGATTTGTCGCTGACATTCGCAAATTGTTGCAGATAACATATTTCGCACAAAAGAAACGAGTTATGATCACGTGATTTGAAGATTGGCACTTTTTTTCCTCCCTCCAAAAGTAGCGTCGATGCTCGCTACAAATTACTGATATTTTGTATCGCGCTACTCGCTACACTACACTTTTTTTTAATGTAGCGCGCTACACTACAAACTACTAGAAAAAGTAGCGGCTACTGTAGTTTCGCTACTTGTAGCGCGCTACTTCCGAGCCCTGCTTCAGGTATATTTTAATACACACAGCTGTTTGCTGATTTTCCCGGGTGATTTTAAACAGGCTCATCAGGATGCTATATGATTAATGAACATACTATTGATGGCATTCATACTTCCCTGTAAAATAAGTTTCGTGAAGTAGTGCGTGGATTTCCTCTTGGATTAAACAAACTTTCTTTTCCAAAAAAAAATTTTTTTTTTTTTTTTTAATTAAAAAAAAATTAAAAACACAATATAAAAGACTGAATATGGGAATTACAGGACCCTTTCCACAGTCATTTTGGGGGCGCTTTAAAATTTCAGAGGGGAAGCATGTGCTTCACGTGCCTTTTGAATTGCTGTCATGCTTCCTCATTTTAAGTGGATGATATATATAACATGAGGCGCACAAGGAAGTGGAGATACATCGAGTGGTCTGATAAATGAAGATGATGAACTTGAAGATGCTGCCTGTGGAAAAGATACACACGTCTTCGGAGTATCGTAAACAGATGTTGTCGGCGCTGGAATTGAAGGAGGCGACATTGAAACTGTGAAAATTAGCGGATTAAGTCTAGGTAGGCTGTTATCTGTAGTTAGTTGGTTGGTTGATTTATGACGGCAAGGTTTGAAGAAAACCACGGAAAACTCCGAATGGTTAGGTCGACGAGCGCGACAAGGGTTTGAACCCAGCACCTCCCATCTACCAGCTTTGAGAGCAGAACCTCTCAGCCACTGGTGAGGACGCTGTTATCTGTAGAACTTGTTTTGCTGTCGTTACTTTCCTTATTTTCCAGTAGACTTTCTGTCACAACTGAGGCACAGAAAACAGGAGGTAAAAGGACACAGTATTTTTGTATTGGGATAAAATGGCATACTGTGTCATTTCATCCCAATAGGCGGCATATCATTTTACCGAAAATCGCCATATTGTATATACTGAGGCAGTATTCGAGGACACGTGCATTTATTTATAAAGTTTCGCATATACGGAAAATAATCTAAAAAGAAATAAGTAGTATTCACCTTATACTTTAGATTATATAATCACTGAAATGGATCAGACGTGAATTAGCACCAAAAAATAGTCCCAAGAAGTTTCTGACGAAGGTGTAAACAGTTTCTTTGTAAACAATGAAAAATACAAACTTGAAATGTTCGTCATTAAATGCTTATCGTTGCCGATCGATTCCACATCATAACTGCGTATCGTTAGGGGCTGGCCTCGGATGACAATATTAAGAAACATAAGGTATGTCATTTTATCTAAGTATGTCATTTTGAAACAGTTTCCCCTACACCATAATTAGCCATGCACATTTTGATATGAACTTATATACATATTTGTTCTACAAGTTTAAACTTAAACAAGTGGGTAAGTGTGATCGAAGATCGCTCAAAGGGTTTCGTTTAATATTCCTTTCAAAACACTTTATCCTTTCTTTAATAAACTCAAACAAATTTCATTTAGCAAAACAACAAAAAAAAAAAGTCATGTTTTTTATAAAGTAAAAATTTACCGGTCTATTTTTTCGTTTTTTCGAATATCTAAACCAGCCGGATAGCGGGCCAAGCCCGCTATTATATTCTGTCATACTAATATCCGTCATACGGACTAAATGCAATATTTAAAAAAATAATTTCAAAATTAAACAAATTGTACACCTTCAAAATGTTAATATGCGAATATTTCCATAATCGGATTTTCATCCACGATTCAATATGTTTCTCAAACTCATATATTTACTATTCTCTATTATTTATATTGATACTCGCTTTGTATTATTCTCAAACATTTGAAAAATTAGTTAAACTTCCCATATGACGTCAAATTTTCTTTTTAATTCTCTAAAGACGTGATATTAATCTGCTTTGTGCACTTACACATACTCATACTCCTTGTATTGAGAAATCTTAGACATTTTCCGTTTTATTACGACTATGACGTCAATCAATTTTATTTCATATTAATCTTTTTTTTCATTTGGTGAAACTTTTTATTTCATTTTTCACGTTGAAATCGACTGATAGAAAATTAATTATTGTAGAAGGAATTTCAACGTGGATTTTTTAAATTTTTGGCATCGACTGTAACGAAAAATGTTTAAATTGAATAGCTGTTAGATAACTGTTAGAATTTTGGTTTTTTATCTCTATTTATTAAAATAATACGAATTTTTCAAATTTTAATATTTTCAGCTCTTCACAGCTGATATTCTGATTTATACACAAAGTTTCATCTCTGTAAGTTACATAGTTTTCGAGAATGGCTCTGTGACAGACAGACAACGGAGCGGGAGCAATAGGGTTTCGTGAGATGAACGAAACCCTAAAAACAAATGCTCTTATTACACAGATTTGAAGTTTCTCAAAAAGGTTGAAACGCCCTTTAACTTTTTACCTGTTGGAGATAGACAGTGTAAATTTAAAAAATAAAAATAAAATTAAAAATTAAAATTAAAATTAAAATAAGACAGGGGAAAAAAAGATTATATTAATGAAGTAATTCTATCATTAATTCTCAAAAAGTTACGCTTTTTAGCTCACAGGCTATCAAAGCCTGGGAGCTAATCTGCCCGCCGGTTCTGTATGTATGTACGTACGCACGTAACGCGATAACTCTTGATAGAAATATCCGTTTTGCTTAAAATTTTGTTTATAAGTTCATTCTGGTAAGGCGCTTCCCTGATTAGTTTTGGGGGTTCATTGGTTAAGTATAAAGGGGTGGACGGGGGGAAACCAAACCCCCTTAATTTAGATAAAATGAGTTTTTCATGCAGAATTACTAGATTTGCTTCAAATTTTGTATATTGGTTTATTGTGATAAGGCGCTTCCCTGATTAGTTTTGAGGGTTTATTGGTTAAGTATAAAGGTGAGGTGGACGGGGTGCTAATCCTTCCTTTAATTTACATAAATGGGTTTTTTATGCAGAATTATCCGATTTGCTTCAAATTTTGTGGTTCATTGAGATAAGGCGCTTTCCTGATTAGTTTTGGGTGTTGATTGGTTAGTGTAAAGGGGTTAACGGGGGCTAATCTCCCCTTAATTTATTCTCGATTTCTTTATTTTTAGAGGGGCATTATTCTTTGAAATAAGAGTATAATATACAATTAGTATGAATAGCCTGTGAGCTCAATGCCATCAGTTTAACTGGGCACTTTTCTTTTTATTTAACACCTTCCAATATAGTTGAAAAGCGTTTATGAATTTGGTTTGTCTGTCTGTCCGTGCTCTAACTCACGTAAATATACTCGGATTGCCACGCAATTAATATACTTTATTGAAGTTCACCATGGTATGCTCAGTATTGCAAATAAAATATGTAGCGTTTATAATTCATTTACAGGGACACTCAAAATAATGTGAGGAAAAAGCGTTTGCGGGGAATTTTAAATATCTGAAAATCTTCTGGAATTTTACAGCTATTTTTATAGATTAACACGCAGAAAAAAAATTAAAAATAAATCATCAAAGTAATAATTTGAATTGGTTATATCTATGAAAGCTTTTATTATTTGACGTGGATTGTAGTTTTTACACTGTTAGTAACTCAAATTATATATTTATTGAAAAAAAATTCGTAAACTATAATTATTTTTGTCGTGATGGCATTTTTAGTAAATATCAAATATTGCATTATTTTTTGTTAAAATTCTAAACATTGAAAAGATCAAAACAATTTATTTAGCAAACGAAATTGTCTTTTTAAATCAAATTTATATACAATCAGTATTATACCCCTTCTTTCTTTACTATTATTTCTTTTTAATGACTGTCAAACTTAGTGGGATAGTCTTAAATAGAATTTTGTCAGTTATAGCCAATAAAATTATACTTCTTTGCTATTAATAAATTAAAAATTGGTCCTCGAGGAAGCTACAAAGAAGTCAAACTGGAAAAAAGAAAACTTTTGACTTGACTTCCCAAATATTCAAAAATATATAAACTTTTTGCTGGGATACGAAAGGACAAAAAGATGAGAAAACTTTAGATGATTGATAATTTATTTATTGTTACTACAAAGTAACAAATAATGCAGATTTTTTTTCTTTTTAATTAAGGATTTAAAATTTTGTGTGTTGGAGAAGAGAGGGTGGGGTTGAAAGAGAGGAATCATCAAGTTTGGAGAGAGGGTAATTCAGATGATTGAACTGTTTATTTATTTATTTATTTATTGTTACAACTAGCAAATAAAGCAGATTTTATTTTTAATTGTTTTAAAGATTCTTTTGGAGGGGGGGAGGGGCAACTGGAAGGGGGAAATTTTTTTTTAAGTTGAAATCTGCTGACCTGCAGAAGATTTTCACCAGACTTAAGCAGAAACAATCAAATTTATACAAACAAAAGATGGAGCAATTGAAATTACCTTTCTGGATAAAGACATGATGACTTTCCCAAGGTTAGATAAAGACTTATTGATTGCCTTGGCTTCATTTAATCTTTCTCCAACAGATTCAGAATCTTTTAGCCGTTCACTCCCAGCAAGATCCACTAAATTTAGAGTACCTAAGGGTGGATAAAATCAAAATAATAGAAAAGAAATGTAGCAGTTAGGTTCTGAAAGAAATGATTTTTGGTGACAGAAGAAAAAGAATTGCAGGACTAAAGAAAGCAATGAATTTGAAAAGAAATAGGAGCAAACATTAAAAAATTATGCTGTTTTATGATTTAAAAAATATCAATAAATATAGTTTCAGTATAATGTTGATACAAATTTAAAGTTAATAATGTTAATAAAGTTAATACTAATAATAAACTGCCACAAAAGACAAAACAGGAGGAAAGCGGGGGTGGGCAGATAAATACACAATTGGGAGTTTAGCTTAATTTTACACCCCAGCAATATTTAAAATCTGAAAAATCAAACTATTAATTAACAATTTCATAATAAAAAGTCGATTTCTTAAAGCAAATTTTGTGAATTTATGTTTAATAATATAGTTTTTATGTATTTGTTCAATCCACACGATTTACAATCAGTTACAACATACATATAAAAATACATTTATTACACGTTACATATTTTTAGCTATTGGTACATACGGTATTTTCCTCACTTTTTTTGTCATTTCTTATGTACCAGACGACGGGTGCGATTTTAAGAAGCAGCATGCCAAAATCGCCAAGCTAGTGTTTGTTTACATCATGTTTCTTCATGGAATTGCATGCAGTGCTCTTGTTCTTTTAGTAATCATTCACTGAATTAGTGATCATTTATAGACTTTATTCATTTAGATTATTAAAATACATTTATTGCATTTAAATCCATTCTTCCCGTTAAAAATGGACTTATTGAATTGCTTTTATTTGTATTTGCGTAATTGATGCTAAAAGATATGACACTAAAGCCATTGTTTTTTGGCTCGATTGGGTCAACCTTATATTTTCTTTTTTTATAAGATATTTTGATTAATTTAATATAATTTAGGATCTATATTTACTGGCTGTGTGATCGATTTTTGTTTGAATATTGTTAAAATGTGTTATACAAGAGAAATAAGGTTTATTTAGCAAATTCTAATGCATAGCTATTTCAATTATAATCCCGTAAATTCATCTTTAGTAGCAAATTTTAACTTAAAAATGGTCAGACATTTTATTTTTACTGGCGATTAAAAATTTTGCTGGATACGAAACTTTTTCTAATTTGTAGAGCCCTGCTATGATGAAAGTATTTTCTCTACTGCAGAAATAAAAGAATTTGGAAAAAACTACAAATTACAAAGCAATAATCTTACTTTCACATTTTTCCCCTGTGACTGAGTTTTCGCCATATATTTTCATCTGAAATACGTAGTGCGATCGCGATGAGTATTCATTGCACTTAGTTGCAGCTACAGCTCTGTTCATGCGAGCTTTTCTCATCAACTCATACACCTGGAATACAAGAAAAAAAATCATCATGTATTTACAAATTGTGAGACTAATTCAATATGAATTACATTAAGAAAAAAATTTAATCATCATGAAAGTACTAAACTAGCAAATTAGTATCAAAATTAGCGAATTTCATTAGTACCAAAAATGAGGTATCTTTCTGAGTTTAAAAAAGGGAGGGGATTAATATTAGTTGCTTTTTTTTCAGGAACATTTTATCAGAATAGAAAATTTAATATATCTAAATGTCATAAATTAAATGGGCAACCACTATAACGAGGGCTCCTTAGTTCTTTTGTATAGATTTTCATTTAAAAATATAAAATCATACAAATTCGAGAGTGTACGCTACCGAAGGCAGTAGGGCCTCCAACATTTGGTTCGTTTGGAAAATTTTTCATTTAAATATATAAAATCACTCAACACTCATCAAGGTTATCATCACGAGCCCGGACTACGCCTGTCTTTCGTTTAAATATATAAAATACAAACAGACCACGTGTACGCTGCCGAAGGCAGTGGAGCCTTCATTCTGCGAATTGGAACTTCGCCATAGTTCTTCTCTAGGTTCGTTTCGATAGATTTTTATTTAAAAATATAAAATAAACAAATTCGCGGGTGTACGCTGCCAAAGGAGGGAGTAGGACCCCAACATTAGGTTGGTTTGGAAAGATTTTCGTTAACACTGATTTTAAGTATATTTAAGGTCATTATCACGGGCCCGGCGTCCGGGCAACGTTGGGCAGGTGATATTGACGTCAAGCTAGTTCTTAAACGTCAAGCTAGTTCTTAAATGAAGCAAAAGAAACAAGAAATAAAATTTAAACTGAGAAAATAATTACCTCTTCACAAGAAGTGACTTCAGATGTAGTGACATTTGACAGCACACAGTCAGTTCCTCTGTTTCCAGACTTCAAAATGTCACACTTTGAGTTTCCTCCCTGAGAATGCAGTAAATCTCTAATGCGTTCATTGTATATCTCTAAAAACAATGCCTCCACCCTGTACTGACACACACAAAAAATATATTCCATAAATTTAATGAATACAAATAACGCAATAAGACATTAAAGTAACTTAAAATATTTTTTGATACTTTTTTTTTAGACGGACACCACGAGTGATGAATTCAGGGAGTGGCGCTGGAGGAACTCCCCCCCCCCCCTCTCTCCCGGAGCATCAAAATGCCCCTCCTCCTCCAGGAAGAATTGAAATTTTGTGTTTGGTAATGGTCCTAAAAGTGTAAATTCACGAAAGGTAACAAAGCGTCGTTTGCAAACTAGTATGTTGTCACCATCACATAAATTTCTTCTATATAAATCAATTAAGTGATTTAAATAGTACAAAAAATTACATATATTTAACAAATTTGTTTTTTTTTTTCTTTGGCTCCCCCTCTTATATGTCTGCAACCAAAATTTAATGACATTGTATTCTCATATTCAGGATGCTAAGCGGGAAGTTTCGTTGAATTCTGTTCATTTAAACTGGTGATATAAGCATCGCATATTTCGAACAAATCATCTAATTTCGCCACCCTCTCTTAGATGACCGCAACCAAAATTGAATGGCAATTTATTCCTATCATGAGGATTCTAAATTTAATGTTTAGTTGAATTCTGCGCACCTTAACTAAAGATATAAGCATCCCATAAACCACACATATCATCGATTTGCGGCACCCCCTCTTGGGGGGATTTTGACCAAAAACTAATCGGAACAAATTCACATCAGGATAGAACTTCATGTGAAATTTCATTTTATTGTACTTAGTAGTCCGTGAAATATAGCACCCATAAAATCCGTGTCGCATACAGACAATCAGACACGCAGACAGACATTTCCTAAAAACCGTCAAATCGTATTCAGGACCTTCTGAACCGTATAAATCCGTCAAACAACGGAAGTGGAAAATTTTCACGAATCCAATACTTTCTTCTTGTATAGATAGAAGAAAGTAAAATAAGCTGCTTTCTGTATTTACACATACTCATACTCCTTATATTATTGAGAAATGTTTGAAAATTTCCGTTTTATAACCAATATGACGTCATATTAATTTTTTTTTTTTCAATTGATGAAACTTTTTATTTGATTTTCTTTTTTCACGTGGAAATCGTTCAATAGAAAATTAATTATTGTAGAAAGATTTTTATTGTGGAATTTTAATTGTTGGCAACTGTTATAACGAAAAATGTTTAAATTTAATAAGAAAAGGCGATTAGATTTTTGGTTTTTTATCTCTCTTTATTAAAATAATACGATTTTTTCAAATTTTATGATTTTGAGCTTAATAGTATGTATTCAGCTATAAGTACACAAAATTTCATGTCTGTAAGTTACATTAGTTTCTGAGAACCGGCTCTGTGACGAACAGATAAAGTAGCGGGATAAATAGGGTTTCGTGAGATGAACGGAACCCTAAAAAAATGTGTCTGGTACTAATCGTTTAGTAATAACGTCTACTAATGAATAATGCTATACTTAAATTTTGCTTAGGAGTACGTCCACGTATAGAAACTGTACAAAACTTTAAAATTCTCAATAGGAACAGCTAATTTTGACATCATATTTGTATTCTTCAGTAAATTTTACCTTAGGATACCAAATGGGAAGTCATTCGGTCAAGTAGTTTAGGAATTATAAATGTTTAAGCTTTGTAACTCCGAACGTTAAATTCATTTGTAATCGTTGCAAAACAGATTGCAATGCGGGTAGATTTTTAAGCATAACTCAAGAACTACTTGACGGAATGAACCGTCATTTTTTGTATTTGAGTATTTGAAGCTTTTAGAAATTGATTTCTTTTTTTAAAAAAATCATTGGTTACTATTTATAGTTTTTCCGTTTTGAAATTATTTTTAGAAAAAAAAATTAAAACTGTAACCTATATTTTTTTTTAAAGAGAATCGGATAAAATCACGCTTTTTTGTTTTTAGTGCCGAAAAGCTCCGAAATTTCATAAAATTCAAAGTAACTTAACTCAGTGAGTTTCAGTCGTAGAAGAATGGAATTTTTATTGTTGTACGGAATTTTTATTGTTGTGTTGAAGTATAATAAAGACACTCCTGACTTCACAGATTACAATAACATCGATAGCTGCCAGCGTGTACGTGTTATTAAAATTTAAAAACCGTCAATCCTGTAAACTATGCTTACTTTCCAACCTTTCAGATGAAGTTTCTCGATAGTTGAAAATATCTGACTGACCGATCTAGGTATCATTCCCAGCTTGGGATTGTTTTTATTGGCGACAAAATCAAGTATATCAGCGGGTCCTTCCATCGTGTACGTTTTACCAGATCCAGTCTGTCCGTAAGCAAATATACAGACATTGTAACCATCAAGAGCTGATTGCACGAGCTGAGATATTTCGCTGAACACTTTTTCTTGCGAAGTGTACGGGGGGAAGTAGCAATCAAATGCGAATTCATATTTCAGCTGCATTTTGCCGGCACTCTGAAAATAATCAGGAGAATATTATAAACAGACATAAAAACAAGCTTATTCAGTGATATTTTACATTGAATTAGATTTTGCTGTGTAATCAAAATATTACACAAATGTTAGAATAATTAGATATTTATACAATTTTAAAAAAAATCATTTTTTTTTTAGTATCATAAAATTCTAACAGAAAAAATAAATTCCACCATAAACTGATTTATTGGTTTTATATCAGAAATTTATGATTCTATAATGCAGGTATACTTAAAAAGGGGAAAAAAAGCATTTTCGAAAATAATTTTAAAGCATAAACATTGCTTGTAAATTATAATATTTTTAAAGAACATCTCTATTAATTCTATTAACAAGCTTACCAGTGATATTTTACGTTGAATTAGCTTTTGCTGCGTCATGCTGTGAAATCAAAATATTACGCAAATATTTAAATAATTTTGAGATAATAATAAGTATTTATAAAGCAATAAAAGAATTGATGAAACATTTATAAATAAAGAATAATAATAAACAAGAACGAAAAATCATGCGTCAAGCATAGATTATGTAGCACTTTCCAACGCTTCCAAAATAATTTTACAAAACATACCGTTTAATAAGCTAAAAGATAACATCTAAGTAAACAATTTGGAAAACGCATAACATATTTAAAAACATAATTTCAGGAATTTCCAACAGATACAATATTCGGAAAAATATCCGAATACTTTTATTCAGCCCTGTATATGATCTATAGATTTGTATATGCTAGGATGCTAAATTTTAGTTTAGTTAGGAAACGCGTAGCACAGTTTAAAATTATCTTTCTGGAGTTTTTGTCAATAAACGGAAACGTGTTCGCGAACTTTTGTGCTGCCCTGTATAGGATCTACAGAATTTATACACACCACGTAATAGACAAAAAGCGAGTTAAAATTAAAATAGCGTTTAGTAACTTAAAACGCACTTCCAGGAATTAGTGTTAACAGACAGTAGAGAATTCTTTTGTGTGTCCCTGTAAATGAACGATGACTGCTATACACACACTATTCTGTAGTAAGCCTCTTGTAATGCACCTTAGATATATATATATATAAATTTCAATGCGTTTAAAATAGTGAAACATTATTTAAATAAACCGCAGACGATTTTTCTCCATAGACGTCATGTAACGGAATTCTTTTGACTGTCCCTGTAAAGTAACTATAAGTGCTATGCACACCCTATTCCATATTAAGCTTCTTCTAATGCACCCTAGTGATATATATAAATTTCAATGCGTTTAAAATACTGAAACATTATTTAAATAAACCGCAAATGATTTTTCCCCATAGACCGCAATGTAACAGAATTCTTTTGAGTGTCCCTGTAATAAAACTATAAGTGCTACACACTTCCGTTGAAATAGGGAACATGCTATAGATAACGACAATAACATATAAAAATTGCAGAGCAATCCGAGCATATTTACGGGAGTTAGAGCACGGACAGACGGCAGATGGCCAGACGGCAGACGGCAGACGGCCATACGGCCAGACAAACCGAAGTCATAAGCACTTTTCAACTAGGTTGGAAAGTGCTAAAAAAGAATAACAAAATATTTATATTACAGTATAAAAGAAGTTTTTTTATATCATAAAATACTAACAGAAAAAATAAATTCCACCATAAATTGATTTATTGGTTTTATATCAGAAATTTATGATTATATGATGCAAGTATACTTAAAAAGGAAAAAAAAAAGCATTTTCGAAAATAATTTTAAAGCATAAACATTGCTTGTAAATTATAATATTTTTAAAGAACAGCTCTATTAATTCTATTAACAAGCTTACCAGTGATATTTTACGTTGAATTAACTTTTTCTGCGTCATGCTGTGTAATAAAAATATTACGCAAATATTTAAATAATTTAGAGATAATAATAAGTATTTATAAAGCAATAAAAGGATTGATCAAATATTCATGAATAAAGAATTTAAAAGAAAAAAAAAGAAATAGCGAAATATTTATACATTAAAAAAAGAAATCAGTTTCTGATATCATAAAATTCCAACAGAAAAAATAAATTCCATCATAAATTGATTTATTGGTTTTATATCAGAAATTTATGATTCTATAATACAATTTTCTGAAAAAGAAAAAAAAGGCATTTAAGAAAATACTGTTGAATGATAAACATTGCTTCTAAATTATAATATTTTTAAGGAACAGTTCTATTAATTCTATTAACAAGCTTATCAGTAATATTTTACAGAGGGGGGGGGGGGGGGTAGACCCGGTACAAATCACTAGGGCCCGACTGGTTTTTAAATAAATACCAGAAAAAGTAGACTGGTATTTTTTACATAAAAATTTTAATTAAAATAACTAAGAAATAATAAAATTCAAAAGTCAGAAGTTGCTTGAACGTCTTTACGGACTGGCTAGGAGGGGCTGGGGTGTTCAGAAGGCATTTTACGTTCGAAACAAAATCCAGCTTTTATTAAAAGTCAGCAGAACGCACATAGCAAAGATGCAGGCATTTATTTATTTATGTTTTATAGAACAAATATTTTCTAAATTGTAAAACACAATAACAAAAGTTACAATAGCATCAGAAAATCGGCGACTTAACTGATGAAATTAATTAAAATTGAATTATATTTTCAATATTTTAAATTTCTATAGTAGTCCTTAGATGAAAAGGTGTTACCAATGCATCATAAACTGTAATAATACTGTAAAATATAGTAAAAGAAAAATAATAAAATTGTAAGAAAATACTATATAGATTTTCTTAAAAAGTACTATCCAACATATTTATTTTCTAATACAGTAAAGACTGTTTATAATGGAATTCTGCTGTAAACTTAGAAAAATCATGGTCTAGTCAAAAAAAGTCCATGCATTTATACCTTTTAAGACGAAAAAAACCTATTTAAAATGGAATTTCCAGTGCGTGTTCGTCTAAGCAGGTTTTATTTTATCAGGCTTATGGTGAGGACCCGTATTGGAAATATTACCGGGGCCCGCAGTCTTTCTGTACGGCCCTGTATTTTACTTTGAATTAGCTTTTGCTGCATCATACTGTGTAACCAAAATATTACACATTTCAGAAATAATAAAAAGTATTTACAAAGCAATAAAAGAATTTATCACACATTTATAAAGAAAGAATTTTTTCAAAATAAATAAATAAAATAATGAAATGTTTATATAGCAAAAAGGAATTAGTTTTTGATATCATATAATCCAAACAGAAAAAATAAATTATAAGTTATTTTATTTATTTTATGCTATCAGAAATTTGTGTTTCACATAGACTTAAAGAGGAAAAAATATTTCAGAAAATAATTTTAAAGCATAAGCATTGCTTGTAAATTATAATATTTTGTAAGAACAGTTCTACTAATTTTATTAACAAGCTTATCAATAATATTTTGTTGAATTAGCTTTTGCTGTGTTACCCTCTGTAATAATAGTATTACAAAAATGTTTAAACATTTTAGAAATAATAATAAGTATTTATAAAGCATTAAAAGAATTCATCAAACAATCAATAAAGAAAAAAAAAGAACGAAATATTTATACAGTAAAAAAGAAATCAGGTTTTGATATCATAAAATTCCAACAGAAAAAGTAAATTCCATCATAAATTGATTTATTAGTTTTATATCAGAAATTTATGATTTCATAATGCAAGTAATACTTAAAAAGGGGGAAAAAAGCATTTTCGAAAATTATGTTGAAGCATAAACATTGCTTGTAAATTATAATATTTTTAAAGAATTGTTCTATTAATTCTATTAACAAGCTTATCAGTGATATTTTACTTTGAATTACAGTGCGTCCCAAAAGTTTATAGACAACGGGATTTTCTTATTTTACAATTGAAAAAGAGGAGTAACAGTTTCAAAGCAATTTATAAATATAAATAATATCAAGACAATAAAAATGCTATACTAAAATAATATTACACAATCACAGACTTTGTGAGAGAAATTAAAACTTAAATTTTACTGTCCCAAAATTTTGTAGACAACTCGTTTTTTTTCCTTTGACGTTCAAAATTTTAAGCCGTTTTTTCTAATCACTTCAAAAACTCGATCAGACATAATCAAAACAAGAGTTTGAAGAAATTCTGTCTTTAAGGAAAACCAACTTTGTTCAATTTGCAACTTTAGATCTTAAACCTTTACAAATTACGCCCATTAGCATATAAGTCTCCAGCCAATATTCCCCAGAGGTTCTCTATTGAGTTCAGATCAGGATATATGGCTAGCCAGTCCATAACAGTTACCTAGTTTTGTCTAAACCACTGCATTGTAGAGTTGGACACGTGAATGGAGTTATTATCTTGCTGGTATATCCATTTGTACCCACCTATAGCAACTTTCCAAATGGAAGTACCTGTAACTTTAAGTGTTTTCTGGTAATCTTCGGAACATTGACGACCTTCCAAAAAAGCAATATCGGTTGTTCCCATAGACCTTCTGATATACTATCAAATCTGATACAATATCAATACTATGTCAAATCTGACAAATTATTTTAGCTTTTGTGCAATTTCTAAATATTTATATATATATTTAGTGCGACATGTGACGACTGATACAGTTATAAATATCAAATTCCTTGATGGGGGAAGTCCCCCCTATTCTCCCCCGAATTGCACCCCTGGTTCTGCTTCCAAAGCCGGTAGACAGGAGGTGCTGGGTTCGATGACATGTCGCGCTTGTCGGCCTAACCGTTGGAGTTTTCTTTGGTGCGTAAATACGGCTTAAGTTTCCTTAGAAAGACCTCCCCAGATACACACAAACCACGGAAGGCATTCTCCACCTCCTCACCCCTGAAATATTTTAAACATTAAAAAATAGAAACTATAAATTAAATATAACAAGTGCAATAATTACGAGGGTCGATCCAGAAATAAGGTTCCGATCAAATTTACAAATAGACAACATAGTTTATTTTCATAGAAATGTACATCGTTGGAAGGAAAAAAGTTTGCTCTATTTCTCTGCATAATCGCCATCTTCTTCTACGCATTTTTGTAGACGGTGCTCCAATTTCTGTATTCCAATGTCGTAGAACTCCGGCGCCAACTCGTTGAGGAAGCGTTTCACCTCTTCTTTGACATCATCGTCGCTCCAGAAGCGTTGGCCACCCAAGTGTTCCTTTAACTTGGGGAACAAGTGATAATCACTAGATGCGAGGTCTGGACTGTAAGGTGGGTGGGGCATGACAGTCCACCCAAATTGTGTCAAAAGTTCCTGGGTTTGACGGGAGACGTGAGGAAGGCGTTGTCGTGAAGCAGCGTTACACCGGCTGTCAGTCGTCAAGTGACGATGAATATCCACTGGTGGAGTCCCTCTGGTGTTCAAAAAGCGAATTATGGAACGAATCTTGCAGTTGGTGGGATCAACAATGGGAACCTCCATCTCGGACGGCTGCTGAGCCAAGAATGAGCAGCACAGCGAAGCGCGGCCGGGGGAATCGCGAGTGCGGGAACAGCCGCACACAGCACTGTTGCCGTATTTCGCCTCGCACCTTCTCGTGCGGCTGGAGCTCTTTGGTAACCTTATTTCTGGATCGACCCTCGTATTTTGTAAAATATTGTTTTATTTTAGGATGTAAATGGTTTGTTAAAAATCAGGCGAGTATTTTATATTTTTACCAAACACATTAAACGAAAGTGATACTATTTCTTTTAGGTATCAAATAATATAAACAGTTTACCTCAGTTAAATGCCCAATGTCGGTCACGTGCTGAATTTCTATCGTCTTGTCAGTAACAGCTACAACGTTCAAGAGATTCATTCCATTTTTGATTTCTCCAGAAAGAGCAGGCCTCATTCTGCAGAACACTCGAATGTTACCCTGTGGTAAAACAACAAATCAAACGTTTAATATACTGTCGCAAAAACACAATTACAATGAATTAAAATTTGCTAAACACGCACCATAAAATTTTAAGAATTTCAACACATAGCAAAGGATTTAAACTTTATCACCATTTCTTCTTCAACACTGTAAAAACGGACAAATGTTTCTTAAGCGAAGAAAATATAATGTTACTATGAACGAAAATATACAGTAACCTCTACCGCATTACCCAGAATTCAGAAAAGTGTTCTTTACCTTTAGAAACTTCAGAAACCAATATGTTTTCGAGATTTAAAGAAACACGAGCAGGGAAGACCGAGCTATACTCGTTCAAAATTAGCTTTGAGCGATATTTTTTCATTTGGCGCCAAGCAAGTGTTTTGGCATTGGTAATCTTAAAAGTAATATTCCCTATCATATGTACCCTGATTGGTTGAATTTTGTTTTCGAGAACATTCTACGGACTCTGATTGGTTGAATCATGTATCTCGGCTCCTATTGGGAATTTCTAGAAAATTCCTTCAGATTCTAAAAGCCAACTTTTTAGCCAAATGTCGCCAAGTTTGGCGACATTCTTTAATTTAGCGCCAAGCATGTGTTTAGAAAGCTCTAAGTACCCTGATTGGTTCAATTCTGTTTTCGAGAACGTTCTATGGACTCTGATTGGTTGATCATGTATCTCGGCTCCTATTTGGAATTTCTAGAAAATTCCTTCAGATCCTAAAAGCCAATTTTTTCGCCAAATTTGGCGATATTTTTTTCATTTTGCGCCAAGCGTTTTGGCATTGGTAATCTTAAATGTCGATTTTCCCGCCAAATCTCGCCAACACTTTTTAAGATAAAAATAGCCTAACCCATAATGACCCATGACCAAAATGACCCACTAATCGAATTTCCTCGAGCATGTGACCTAGCCCAATCATTTTCTCGTGCCCAAAAACCGCAGGATAGAAGATTTAGTTCAAATCATCTGAGACGTTCTTAAAATAAAAATAGCTTGACCCATGACCAAAATGACTCACTAATCGAAATTTCTCGAACATGTGACGTAGCCCAATAGTCTTATCGATCCCTAAAATTGTAGGATATTAAATTTAGTTCAAATCCTCTGAGCCGTTTTTAAAATAAAAATAGCTTGACCCATAATGACCCACTAATCGAATTTTCTCGAACATGTGATCTAAAACCCAATGATTTTCTCGTGCTCGAAAACCGTAGGATATAAAATTTAGTTCAAATCATTTGAGCCATTTTTAAAATAATAATAGCTTGACTCATAATGACCCATGACCAAAATGACCCACTAATTGAAATTTCTCGAACATGTGTCCTAGCTCAATAGTCCTCTCGTTTCCTAAAACTGTAGGATACTAAATTTTGCTCAAATACTCTGAGCCGTTTTTATATAGTTTGACACATAATGACCCATGACCAAAATGACCCACTAATCGAAATTTCTCGAACATGTGTCCTAGCTCAATAGTCCTCTCGTTTCCTAAAACTGTAGGATACTAAATTTTGCTCAAATACTCTGAGCCGTTTTTAAGATAAATATAGTTTGACACATAATGACCCATGACCAAAATGACCCACTAATCGAATTTTCTCGAACATGTGACCTAGCCCAATGATTTTCTGGTGCTCGAAAACCGTAGGATATAAAATTTAGTTCAAATCGTCTGAGCCGTTTTTAAGATAAAAATAGCTTGACCCATTATGACCCATGACCAAAATGACCCATTAATCGAAATTTTTCGAACATGTGTCCTAGCATAAAGCATCAAACGTCCGTGCTTATCTGGCCAACGAATTCGGTCAACAGATCATTGGATATGGTGGTCCGGTAGAGTGGCCACCACGTTCACCGGACTTGACTCCCATGAACCTAAGGATTCTACCTCTGGGGATACATCAAGGCACAGGTGTATGCGACTGAGCCTACTTCTCTGGTTGATCTGAAGCAGCGCATCATACTTGCTTGTTGCACAATTACACCTGCTATGCTATGCTCCAACGTGTCCAGGACTCAGTACTGTCACGTATTCAATTGTGCATTGCCACCAATGGAGAACACTTTGAGCTGTATCTCTAGTAGATTCCAGTATTTGATGTATTCATTTTTTACAGTAGACCGTTTTCTAATATGATAATAAATTGATATTTATTTTTCTGTTTAATTTCAATATTTCATTCTTCGCTTTGTATACGATCCCTCAAAGTCAGCTCAAATTTTTAGATGAAATAACCCTCTTTGGTGATACACCGATTTAGCGATACCGGCTATAGGTAGTTTTGCCGTAAGAAAGACATTGAACCCTGATTTCGATCTCGAATTACTCTAATTCATTTTTTAACTGATCCCTGAATGAAAGACAAAATCATGTGAAAAAATCTCAAACTTTAAAATTTAATAACTGTGTCAATTTTTGTCGTACAGAAGTCAATCTTTTTGTATTGTATTTGTTATGATATGTGCAGACATTTACTAAATATAACTATAGGGACCGGGGGACCGTATAAAAAGTTAGATTTCGCAATTTTTATAAATTTGATTTTTTTACTTTAATTAACGCCACAACATGAATATTTACCTCATATTAAACGCTTTTGTAGTTGGAACTACAGTAGAACCCCGATTATCTAAATTCCGGTTATCCGAAAATCGGCTTAACCGAAAGACCTTAAAACTTTTTTTTTTTTTTTTTTTTTTTTAATCTGAAAAATTTTATTTTTAAACAAGCATGCTGTTTATGAAATAAATAAACAGCGTCGACTTACTTACTTGGACTATTGCGTAAATGCAGGCATTTTATTGCATAGCCACATACAACACTTCATTTCTTTACAAAATATGTTGTGATTTTTTTTTGTTTTTCAATTTTGCATTGCTACAATCTACAATGATGCCTTATCACGCCACCTTTTAAACAACAACATATCTGATCCTGTTGCATCTTCCCACACTTCAATATATTGGTGCCAGTATCAACTTTTTTAACTCGTTGAGCTCTTCATGCTTATAAAAACCCGTTTGTATTTTAAAATATTACTCATCGTAAATAAAGTTTGGTGGAAATTAAAGCACGTGTAAACAGGAAGGGGTAATCGAATAGAATATGGACTCTTTTAGCACCTACAAGCACTAACGCTGTACCTGACTGGGGGGAATTGAGAAGGATGAGTAGTGTCATCTGGTAGAATAAAATTAGGAAGCCTCCCGGTTATCCGAAAATTCCTATGGAACCCCGGTTAACCGAAAATCCTTTGATCCCATGCTTTTCGGATAACCGGGGTTTTACTGTATATGTCTACAACCAACGGTTGAGAAATTAAAGATCGGTGATAGATAACATTTTGCACCTTGTATGATGATTTGAAAACACATTATATATTGTGCTGTCCTCTAAAAAAAACCCATTTTTTAAATTTATCTTTATATAAAATCTAATACAGAATAATAATAATTAAAAAAAATTGCTATATTTTCACAGTTTGTTCTCACTAAGATTTTAATGTTGAGCATTTTTCATTTTATCACTTTATCACAAAGTGGCAGCCAATTAAGCGAGAATTTGAAAAAAAAAAAAAAAAAAAAAAAAAAAACCACTTTTCCAAAAAATAACTCATGTTATCTGAAAAAAGAAACCCACACTTGACATTATCAGTTGAAAATGAAGAATTTTATTACATATTAATGGTTTTAACATATAAACAATTAAAAATTTATGTAGCTCATTCTAAAATTCTATTATAACAAGAAAATCTCTAAAAATGAAACTCGTGTTTTGCCAGACTTCTGCAATTGTTAGTTTAAATTATTTTAAAACTAAATGAGCACTCCTAACGTATTTTTAACTATTTTTACTTTCTTCTATTTTTACAAGAAGAAAGTATTGGATTCATGAAAATTTTCGACTTCCGGTTTTCGACGGATTTATATGTTTTAGAAGGTCCTGAACACGATTTGACTGTTTTTAAAAAAATGTCTGTCTGTGACTCTGTCTGTCTGTATGTGACAAAAAATTTGTGGGCGCTCTATCTCAAGAACTAATGCACGAAATTTAATAAAACTTTATATTCAGTTAGTCCCTGATATAAATTGGCGCTGATTAGTTTTTGGTAAAAATCGCTTAATAGGTAGCGCTGCTATGCTGCATTTTTCGCGATTTCCGCAATAGCTCTATCTCAAGAACTAATGCCCTTATTTTCATCAAACTTCAGGTTCTGTTAGATCATGACATAAATAGACGCTGCTTACGTTTTGGTGTAAATAGCCCAACAGGTGGCGCTGCTATGCTACTTTTATCATTATTATCACGATAACTGTATCTCAAGAACTAATGCACGGATTTTTATCAAACTTCAGATTCAGTTAGTCGTTGACATAAGTTGTTGTTGATTAGGTTTTGGTCTAAATCTCCAAACAGGTGGCGCTGCTATGCTACATTTTGCAGGATTTACACAAATTTAGCAATAGTCCTGTCTCAAGAACTAATGCACAGAATTTAATAAAACTTTAAATTCAGTTAGATCTTGATATAAATTGGTGCTGATTCTTTTTAGTGCATGTCTGTGTGAGATAGAAGAAAGTTATGGGATTGACACATCCGACTAGTTATTATTCTAAATGGTGCAGAAAAACAGAACAAAACAAAACAAAAAATACTTTAGTGAAATATTTGATGAAGTACTAGGGTGGGGTTTTTTTTAGGAAACATTTCACTGTGGGTTTTTTTTAAGAGCACAGTACAACAATGACATAAAAATTATATTTAAGTATTAAATCAGAACCTTTAGCAATTTAAATAACAAACCTTCAGTTCTTGTATTGTGTTGTGCAACTTCCGCCGTAAACTTTCTTCTTCACGTAATTTCGATTCTATTTCAGCATTGTGTTCTTTAAGGGATTTAATTTCAGCATCTTTACCCGAACACTTTATCTTTAACTGGTTTATTTCAGTTTCATGAGTGAAAAGCATCAACTAGAAAGAAAGTTAAAGACCAATTTTAAATAAATTTGTAATTATTTAATAAAAACAAGAAAAAAAACATACATCACCCATAGATTATGAAACCTTTTTCAATATTTCCAGAACATTGTAACGAAATTTCATACAGTCAAAGAAGGTATATAAATAAACAATTTAGAAAACATATAATATAGTTGCAAAATGCAATTTCAGCAATTACCGCCCATAGACGGTTAAACATTTGAATTTTTTTTGTGCACCACTGCATATAATACATTTATTTTTTTATACACATCGTAACATACTGATTCACTAACGTGTGTACAAACTTTAAGAGGACACGTTCTTCCATCTTTACAAGAAGAAAGTATTGATTTCATGAAAATTTTTGAACTTCCGGTTTCCAACGGATTTGTACGTTTTAGAAGGCCCTGAACACGATTTGACTGTTTTCAGAAAATGTCTGTCTGTAAGTCTATCTATCTGTCTGTGACAAAAATTTCTGAGCGCTCTATCTCAAGAACTAATGCACAAATTTTAATAAAACTTTAGATTCAGTTAGACCTTGATATAAATTGGTGCTGATTAGATTTTGGTGTAAATCGCCCCACAGGTGGTTCTGTTATGCTGCAGTTTTCGCGATTTTTACTATATCTCAAGAACTAATTACACAATTTCATCAAACTTCAGATTCTGTTAGACGTTGTTCTCATAACTTTTTGCTGATTATGTTTTGGTGTAAATCTCCCAACAGGTGGCGCTGCTATACTGAATTTTTCAGGGTTACACAATTTTCGCGATAGTCACATCTGAAGAACTAATGCATTAACTAATGCATGTTAATTTCATCAAACTTCAGATTCTGTTAGAACATGACATAACTAGACGCTGATTACGTTTTGGTGTAAATAGCCCAACAGGTGGCTCTGCCACGCTACTTTTTTCATGATTTTCACGATAGCTCTATCGATCCAGCTTTTTTATAAATGTTCGTCTTAGTGAGCTGTACTACACTTCAAAGTTTGTACACGTGGTAACGAATCACTCTTAGATAGTGTTGTAATCAAATTCTTTTCTATGTCTCTCTAAATAAAGTATAAAGGCTACGCATTCCATATTCAATAAAAAGCATTTTTTAGTATATATATAAGATAAAGAGAAGGGGTGAGAAGTAAGGGAAATATGTATGGAAGTAAAAATGAGACTGAAAAGGGGCATAAATGGCTGATTAAATAAACTAGAGTATAAGAAATTAACAATGATACATTAGACAGACTTTACTACATTTAAAACATTTAAATTATAATAAATACATAAACTAGTCGTTGGGGGCCACCGTAATACTTATAGACCGGGAGGCGGCAGCACAGACAACCACCTCATCGAGTTCACGACTGAAATTCCAGAATTAGTTAAAACTCGATTCGCATATTAAAACGCAATCGGTCTGCCAAGTCATATCTTGGTGGAAAACACGTGAAAACCCGATTTTAGCGGTTGACTCGTAGGTTTACCATTGTGTTTTCCTGCACCCAGTTCTCCATGTTTTCATACTTTTGGGTGCAGGAAAACACAATGGTAAACCTACGAGTCAACCGCTAAAATCGGGTTTTTACGTGTTTTCCACCAAGATATGACTTGGGAGACCGATTGCGTTTTAATATGCGAATCGAGTTTTAACTAATTCTGGAATTTCATCCGTGAACTCGATGAGGTGATTGTCTGTGCTGCTGCCTCCCGGTCTATTACCCATCATGGATATGCACAGTATAAAATATGAAAATAAAACATGTGTAAACTATTTATAAAATGCATTGCAATTCGAATAAAAACGTGGCTTGATGACGTCCTAAACTTTAAAGGCTCTATTACTGAATTGCGTAAGAGAAACATCCTTATAGCTCCAAAAGTGATAATCATATTATCTAAACAGTTTACTTGCGTCGGATTAAGCGTCTCATTTTCAATTAAAATATATCTTTGAATTGAAATTTGAATGAAATACAGGGTCATGAAAAATAGAAGAGCGTGGAAAATGTAATTCCAAATATCTAGGCAACTCAGTATCCGATCGACTTCGCTCTTTATGCAAAATTTATGTTTTTTATTGTCTTTTATATTCACACCTTAAAATAAACAATTTCGAAAATTTTTATATACCTTTGATCAGAACCAATAGTTCGAGAGTCCGAAAAAAATACTTCTGGATAATCGAGGTTATTGAAATTCAATAAGCTTCTTCCAACTATTACATACTAAGTACATACCAAATTTCAAGTCTCTATCTCAATTTGTTCGGGAGATAGAGCGTTAACAGATACACACACAAACAGACGGACGGCAATTTTTTTTTTCTAAAAATATGTTTTTCGGAATCTCCAGTGTTTGAAACGTATAAATCCGTCAATTTTTTTTTTCCTATTTTCAAAACTATTACAGGACTTACCCTATACTACGTATGATGGGTAAGAAAAACATTCAAAAAATTAAATAAAGTAGACGTTTCGCCATGACATCGCATGGCCCTCATCAGTACTATCACCAGCTTACAAAACAACACATCGAATAAAATGGATTCAGATAAAGTTAAGGTTATTACTTTTGATACAGTGAATATTCCATTGGAATTGAACCTGATTCATTCAAGGTGTTCAGGTATAACCCAGTAAACCAACTTTTCATAAATAGTCTGTAATCAAGATTAGTCCAGCATGCTTTCGACACGGACCTATCTTTCAGGAATTCATCAATTTTAAAGAGTAATTGTAACGATATTATCATTACAGACTATTTATGGAAAGTTGGTTTGTTGGGTTATACCCGAACACCTTGAATGAATGAGGTTCAATTCCAATGGAATATTTACTGTTTCAATAGTAATAACTTTAACTGAATCCATTTTGTTCGATGTTTTGTTTTGTAAGCTGATGATAGTACTGATGAGGGCCATGCGATGTCAAGGCGAAACGTCTACTTTATTTAATTTTTTTAATGTTTTTATGTATTTATTTTAATTTAAATGCTTTAAATATAGTAAAATCTGTCTAACGCACCATTGTTAATTTTATATATAGATTTAATTCAGACGTTAAAATATATGTATATCTTAAGAGTATAAGATAAGATGGATATTTACATTTTATTAGTGCCTTTACAACTGGGAGTAAAATAATAAACAATTTTTTTTTTCCTGAGCTCAAATAGAGCAATATAATTCCTAATCTAATAAGCACATTAGAGGAGCCAAATCGTGCAATAAATATTTCATAAATATTCAAAATTACTAGTGTATATGAAGCTAAATGAAGGAAAATGCTATGTGATGCATCATTCTTAGTGATAGTGATATGTGCATTCAAACATTTACTACAACCACTGTAAAAAAAAAAAAAAGTTATTATCTAGGACAATATAATTTAACCATGTACGAAAATATACAATAACCTCTTCCGAGTTAACCACGATTCCGAAAAGCGTTCGATATTTAAAGGAGCATTTATAAAAACAAAATATATTTTTGCTGCCACTAATCTTTAGAAACGTTTCCGAGTAGTTTTTACAGTGTTTATAGTGCATTACAGCACATCAGTTTTCTGAACCCGGAATATAAGGTTTTTCGGATGCTTATCCATTCTCAAATAAACATTTTCATGTTCAACAAACATGGTTTACAAACAATTATTATAAATTAACAGCATTAACATTCACATTAAAATTAATATTACTTTTTTACTCTTGTATGTATAAATTCAATTACGCAGCTGAAAATGTTTACTTGAGAATTAATAGTATCCTAAAAACCGATATTCTGGTTTGAAAAAACTGATTAATTAATGCACTATAAAAACCACTCGGAAACGTTTCCGAAAATAAGTGGCAGCCAAAGAAATTTTATTTTCTCATAAATGCTTCTTTAATCTTTAAAATATGTTGGTTTATAAAATTTCTGAAGATAAAGCATGCTTTTCAGAATCATGGATAATTCGGAATAGACAGTTGTATCTTTTTGTTCGTAGTTACACTATATTTTCGTAGATTATTATTATTATTATTATTATTATTATTATGGAATTTCAAGTTTTTATCATCATTCTACTTTTAAAAAAAAGAGAGAGAGAGAATTTCGATGCAACAATGATATTTATTCTGGATTTTGAACTGTTAAGTTCTTTTTGTTTGCTGTTTTAAAAATAAAATATATTTAACCATATTAACTACATTCAAATGTAATGAAAATCTCCTTCAAATGTTTTCTTGCCGTGCGAACTTGATAGAAAAGTATAATACAAATTTACTACTAAATGCTGTCTAAAAAAGCAAACATAAATCCATTCAGAACAGATAAATGGTGAATGAAATGGTAATTACACTAGAAAACAACTATTACATTTGAGATAAATGAAAGAGGCGGGATGTGTAGTTGAAAAATCAACTAACTTATGCATTGTAATGTGATATTTTATATCATACCTTAGTTGCATCCAGCTGAGCTTCGATACTGGATTTTAAAAATGTTAAATTAGTGATGGTGCTTTTCATGTAGCCAGTTTCCTGTCCATACATCATTTTCAAGTTATCATACTCTTTCTGCCCATTAGCTATTTCTTGCTTTAAGAAGCATATCTCTTTCTGCAGCTTTTCAGCTTCTTCAGTCTTTTTCCTGCAATGATTAAAAATAGTATAAGCCAAAGGTTCTTAAACTTTGTGATTCCGCAGCCCTCTTTACCGTGATGAATAGTTTTCGGATTAACTAACAATCACTTAATATAAGTTTTAAAAAATTCCTATGTACAATATATTTATATTTCATTACAAACAGTTATTATCTCAAATTTAATTCGCATTTTTTTTTTCAAAAATCAGCGACTTTGCTTATATTTTATTACAAATTGTTAATATCTAAAGTTTAATTCACGATTTTTTCAAAAAATCAGCGACATTTATAATAAACTTTCGTAAAAATTCCTATTTTAAGATAACATTTTTTGTGAAGATATCCTATTTTAAGGTGATAGAAATTGTTAAAGGTCCTTTAAAAGGATCCAGATTCTTCCTAAAGAGACCTTATGGTAAATTTCAAAATTTTCTAAATATAATTTTGTTGTTTAGACACTACACGGTTATTTAGACATCTCTGTTATTTATATATCTCTATACTACTTATCCCATTTTTTCCTGCTCCATAACAGAACTTCTAAACTCAGTGGACTCTATGCACGCGACCTGGGATGAAGAATCTAAGGGCTGAAATTCATCAGCTCTTGGTATTTACATTTGAACATTAGCAAATGGAGTATTCATGGCGCATTTGTGTTATTAATGTTTATCTGTCAAAAATAACAATCTGTTAAAAATTCATTGTTGTAGCAGTCGATACTTAATATATTGTAATATAAATTCAAAATATCAATCCGTATCCGAGAACATTCACTAAATTTACGAAATCTCGATTTAACTATGCACATAACATGGAGCGAGGCTAAAATTCACCTGGTAGCGGTATTTGTGCCTGTATATACCAGGGTGCTTACACATAAGAGTGGTGATATATAGGAAAAACTGAGTTGCACCGCCAGACGCCTGAGGGCGCCCGTCAGGCTCGCAACCACCGTACCCAAGTTTTGAAGAACTTTTAATGCGCACGATCAGTGCGCATTACAGTCGCGATCAGTGCGCGTACAGGAGTTCCTGTATGAGCTACGGTCGGTTGCAGCGCCGCCACCTGCTAACCAATTTCATTTTGCCAAGGAAATGACGACAAAGGTCGCTGCGACATGCGTTGATGCATACCCTCTTAGGACACCACCACTTGACACTTGGGGAGTACGCCGGAGTCCCACGACAGCTTCGAAGCTGGAGACCAAAAGAGGAAATCGGGTCTTAGGTCTTATGCCGAGATTCCCCAACAACTCTTGATTTATCGTCGATTTCGATCATCGAGCTCCTACAAAGGATACGACTAGTTCATCGGCGGCGATGAAGGAGGAGAAGACTCGCCAGCCCGGGATGGCAAGGAAATGCATCCCAGAACGCATAAACACGTCATTAGCTTATGTTGTTTTCGTGTCACCCCCGCCGGCTTTCCCTCCGACTTATGCCGATGGCAGAACATCGTCGGCGGTCGACTCCGGAGAGGACCACACAGAAACACATATATAACATACTAAAAAAGGGTTAATAAATAGAAAGTTAGATGTAGACACCCCTATCGGACTCTGAAGGTCGCAGAACATGGCTTCAAAAGCGCTAAAGGCGCGGTCCCGATCGAGGTAAGTAGCGTGAAATTTATTTCTTAGACTCCTGCTAATCCAACCGTCGGGCACAGGTGGTGTTATATGGGAAATAAAATTTGATTGATCGAGATGGTTTTGGACAAAAAACGAATCACCAGGTCACCTTGGCTAGCAGCGTGCCATTATCACCAAGCTCATATTTATTAACTTGTCTTTCTTTATCGTTTAATCGAAGTCATCCAGGCGAGTAATGCCAAGTTCTGGAATGTAGGTTTGCCATAATTTGGACAAACACTTCTGTCTGAGCACAAGCACAGTCTGAGCATCCGCCCTGTATGAACATCACCACTCTCATATAGAGGTACTGTAACATACGCGTTTAAATCAAAATCCTTTAGTAAACACTAAACTTCGATTTATTCACGGTTACCACATTTCACGGAAACTACAACACGTAAAACTTAAAAGGCTTTTATCAAAAGTCTTTTCACTTGTTCATGAATATCCGAATGGTTCGGTAAAGATTGACTTCTACCTGAGGGTTCATACTTTCCGGGATTCAAAAATTTTGAATCCTTTTAGCTTCTGATTTCAAGAGTGAACGAAGTTCTTCGGCAAAGTCGATTACCCTTCGCATACTTGAAGAGATGCAGGCGACCACCGTCTTGCTGGGCAAATCACAAGCATATCCTATAAAAAAAACCCTCAATTCCAATACATACATACTCAGCGGGTTTTCAAGTGGAACTTAAGAAAAGACTAAGTGTTCTCAAGTACTGAAATTTATTGAGTCATTTCTGTCTTTGTAACGCCAGAACTTAAAGTTTTATGGGAAATTACGGTTGCTATAGTGCCAAAAACAGTCATTGACTGAATATTGATGATCTCTTCAAAAGAATTTAATGATTAACATCTGTAGGCATTCAATTCTGATAAAAACTTGAAAGAGAGAGGGAAATTTTAGGGGCCATTATATACTTCTTATTCTCCAATTCAGTTATTAATGACAATTTTTACACAAAACCTTACAACACCCCATACATACTGGCATTCTGGCGGATCAAAATACTGCCAGTTCTGAGCTGTGAAGACACATGCATAGAGTTCATTTGTAAGACATAAAGATACTGTAAGTTTAAGGCGTTCCCACTCTGCCATAAAGAAATTGATCTAATAAAGGATTCTGCAAATCAAAAAAGTTAGTAACCATTTCTTTAGAGCATACACTAAAAAACATCAGATCAATTACTATTGCTAAAAGTTATTTGCTTACTTTAATTGGGCCTCCAGTTCATCGATTTGAATGATAGCCTCTTCAGATATTACAGCTTTTATTTCGTTGTCGTGATGGAGTAAAGAGTTGACAGATTCTAAAGAAGATATACGCATGTTGCACGCTTCGAGTTCTTGCTTAAGGTACTCATTTTGCTCCTGAGTGGTGTAAATATTGTCTTCCATATCCTGAATTCGACCTTTCAGATCCCATGAGTTCCTTTTCATCAGCTTAGGAATCTTTGTAGAAGAGTCTAGCGAGGGCATGTTGCCTTGATCTGTGTCCTTTTCTGGTACCAGTTGACGAGTAACTGCAAAATACATTAATAATTCCAAATTTTGATTTTTTTTTTTTTAAGCATATGTTACCTGAAATTTGTATGCAATAGCCTATTTTATAAATATGTGTTTCAAAAAGAATTATCCGATTAAAAAAATCAAAATAACTATTCAGTTTTGATCTAATAATGTACAGGTAGAAAGAGGGAAATCTCGAGTTTCACGCCGTTACCAACAGGTAGCACTAACGCTGTTCTTTCACCCGCCATTTCAGTGTTTGTCTGGCCGCCAAGATCGCCGGACCTCTCAGTGTGCACTTTCTTCTTCTTGTGTGGGTTTATCAAAGACTACGTTTATGTGCCTCCCCTTCCAGCTACATTAGCCGAACTACAGCGCCTAGAATACATAGTGTGGAAACCGGCTATCCCATTAATGCTTTAAAAAATGCTAAAAAATTGTGTCTGATAAATGTGCAACGATGCTGTACGATAATAGGGCGATCGCAGCGACATCTAATAGCTCATAAACATTGCACATAAAACATAAACGACTATTGCAAAAATTTAGTAAATATCATATGTATTTTGATATAAGTTGATAATTAAGTTATAAGTTGATAATCAAGCAATGACATAAAATAAGTTGCAGAATATCTTTTAAGAGGATAACTATATACACTGGTGTCCAGAAATTAAGGGGCAGTGACCAATTTCAGACGTTTCGTCGAATATCTTACTGAAACTCGTGAGGAAATGTCCGGAATGCCCTTGAACTTTCGGGATGTTAAGAACATTTTTCACGTCATGTTTTTCAGTGAAGATTTTGTCGCGAGGACAATTTGGGGGGGGGGGGGGGATAATAATTTTAATAATAAAATAATATTTTCGATCACCCAAGTAACAGAAAATGGTAAAAATGGCTGTTACTGTAGCAAATGACTATTCAGGTCCTGTTCAACATTTGTTTGCATTTCTGTAAGCATAGCACGTATATTCGTGAAGATGTTAACGTTTCTGTGAAAACTTCAAAAGGTTTTTTTTTTTTTTTTTTAGCGTGCAGAGTTTTTAGCCGAATTGAACACCGCTTTCCAAAAACTTGACAAAAAATCGTAGAAATAGTATACTGTGATTAAAATATTAATATATTGAATATTTGATGAGATCTAGGTATTTTTATGAAATAAATTTTAACTGCGCATGCGTGAACTACAGCAAAGATTTTTTTGTCATGATTTGATAATCAATACTAATGGGAAACTCGTATAAAAAGACCAGTGAAATATCGTGAAAACTCCAAAAGTTACAGCAATAATTAATAAATTGAAAAATAAGTCCCATATAATCCTATGGGACTTATTTTTGTTGTGCTGTTTATATATGAAATTATGAAAAAAATGTATTTTATCAATATTATTATTATTGTTTGATTTGATTGCCTAAGAGGGACTGCTCATACAAGGAAACCAAGTCTGTAGAGCATAGTATCCCTCCCGGTCCCTTTATTAAGGTCTTAAAAAATGTTTGAACCTTTAAGAATGTACATTCGTACAATTAGTCAGATAGGAAAATTCTTAAAATTACGGCTGTAAGAGGCTTATTTGAGCCGCGCAGACCGGAGCGGCAATACCCTGCGAAGGGCAAAATCTGTATACGTAATTATCTCGGAACACTCTTTTTCAACGGTTTTTCCACTATAACTTTTGAACAAGTTAACGGATTTACATGTTTCTTTCTTAAAAAAATAAACAAATAAAGGAAGCTAAATTCTCAAGCTATACTTGAAAAACAACAGGTTGACAACCGGTTTGAGAATTTTTCAGGAAAAATACCAGTAATTTCTTATAGAAAATTTCATCTTATTTAATCGGCGATTTTTTATTTCTTTTAATGTTTTATTCAAGTTATATAAAAAAATTTTGATAATTTTTATGGATTTTGAATTTTTTGATTGTAACTTTAAAAAATTTTTACAACTTTTTTTTAAAATTTATTTAAAGTTATAATCGATATACAACGTAATAATCAATGTAAAGAAAAAATGAAGTCTAAAATTATACGCAACCTGGATATTTCAAAAGCGCGACAAAACTAATTTTGCAAGATACATTTTGCCGTACACTATTAAAACTTTTGTATAACTTGTTTTTATTACAAATTAACAAATATATTGTATATTTTTTTGTTTCTACAAAATATAAATAAATAAATGCAAAAAGAAGTAATAGTCAAGATTAATTAAAGGCTTCGTAATCCTCCATCAAACTTCTGACAATTTTCGTCTTTTTAAATATTTTTTTGGCATCCTTAACTCATATTATTCATGTTTTAGAAAACAGACCTTATGTATCTTAATTGAAAGCTATTATTTTATTTCAGTATTTCATTATTATTATTATTATTCATTTACTTAAAATGAAATAAATGATATTTAGTTTTTAAAGTATGTGGTATTAATTTTAGTATTAATAGAATGAAATATTATTCATAAAGAACAATAAATAAATAACATTTGTATCATTTTTTTTTTTTTTCTAAATGGTTTTAAAAAGCAATCTTTTTTAAAAAGTAATAGTCACCCACCCAAAACATGACATAGCATCAACTGATTTTAAGAGCAATTTTTCCTTTTATACAGTAACAAAATAAACTGTGCAAAAATGATTTAAAGTATGATGGTGATTCAATATAACAAATTTTCCTCATAAACAGAGCTAAATTCGTCTTGAATTATAAGAAAATTAAATAAATTATAGACAAAGATCAATATTCTGACAAGAAATTAAAAATATTATAAAAAACAGATGCATAATTATTTTTGTGTGGTAATTGTGATATTAATCAAAGTGTGATAATTGATTTTGACTCTTTCTTCAAAACTTTCAATACTAATAATATCAATATTTTTTTATAATCATTGATACAATGTGCATCATAATTGGTATTGACAAGTCCACTGTAACAAATAAGGCGGAACGGGGATATAAAAAAGCGGGACAGTTGCTTCTAAATCGGGACGTAAAAATACAGTGATTACTATGAAAACGGAACCTGTATATAACTGAATCATATCTAAAACGTAAAAAAATTCTACTCCCTACTGAAGAAATACCATGCAATTGTACCTGTTACGACGGAAAACCTGTCTAAAACGGAATCGTTTTGCCGTCGACTTACCGTATTAATTAAACACAATAATCGTATACAGGAAATCTGTGAAAGCGGAATCACTAATGACCTAAATAAAATTCCAGTTTGGAGTTATTTCTGATTTAGCAGCTATTGTATATGATAATATTCCTTCCTTAGTGAATATGAACTTTTTACGTTTAAGACAGTATTAAATTATAAACAGATTCCGTTTTCACAGGTTTTAACAAACAAAGTACACTAAAACCTGTAAAAAGAAAATATAAACGGACCGGAAAAATATTTCTTTTTAGCAGGTAGATTAGTATGGTATTCCTTTCTGCGGAATCATAAAACTTTTCCGTTATAAACAGGTTTTGTTTTATAATTTTTGCGGCATTAAGTTCTATTTGATGAAGACTAACGAATGGCATTTGTTCTAAAAGAAATTTAAAAGTATTTGTGCATCATAAAAAATCGGTACTTTTGGTGTCCCGCATATAGTAGGTTCGCGGGGCCGGTCTTGGAACCCTGAATATCGGGACACCTTCCGACACTAATCATAATAGACAGTGATTAAATTTAAAGAACTGATAACAGAATTTACTACAATACTTAAACGGCTTGTAATGCATTCAAAAAGAAACTTTAAAAATTATATTAAACATCACAAACTCATAAATCACAAAATGGAACCTTATATAATTACACTATTTAAAATCTTAATTATACATACATGGATTGGAGGAATACAAGAAATGCAACATACTTATTAATTTAAATGAATATTTAAACATATATCGTAACAGGTGCCTTGTTATGCTTTCCAGATTTTTTTTTAGGGGAAAGGGAGGTGCAGATACGGGAGGGGGGGGGGGATACATGTCAGATTTTAACTTTTTCTTCCAAATTTTCAATACTGTAGTAATATGAATATTTTTATAATTGATATAGCGTGCATCACCACAGACAGTGATTAAATTTCAAGAATTGATGACAGAATTTATCACATTACTTAAAAGACTTGTAATGTATCCAAAAAGTAACTTTAAAAAATATATATATTAAAATTCATAACATCATAAGGCATAAAATGGAACCTTATAGCATTATACTGACTAAAAATCTTAATTACACTTATATGAATAAGAGAAATACAAGAAATGCAACAAACTTACTAACTTAAATAAATATTTATATAGATATCATCAGGTACTTTGTTATGTTTTACAGAATTTCTAGGGGGGGGGGGGGGGAGAGCTAGGGAGGGGATGGGATGCATGTCAGATTTTAACTTTTTCTTCCAAATTTTCAATACTATAATATGAATATTTTTATAATAATTGATATAATGTGCATCATCATACACAGCGATTAAATTCAAAGAATTCATAACAGAATTTACGACAATACTTAAAAGACTTGTAATATATGCAAGAAGAAACTTTAAAAATTATATTAAAAAATCGCAAACTCATTTCGGATAGTTATGAAATATTTCTATACCTAAGTAACAGAATTATGAACTCAAATAAACAGATTTAATGCTTTTTAATTAAGTCTATAGATAAAACTATTGCTGTATCACTATACTCATTTAAAAATACAATGCATAAACATTATAATTTATAGAAAAAAATATTTTTAGAAAAGACTTCAGATTTTTACACTTTAGAATAGGGGTTGAAAAAAAATACTGAGATAAGGACATGCTATTTGAAGAATAATGATAACGTCTGAAAATAGTCCTAGTTAGAAATTTAATCTTTAGTAATATATATAATTTAATTATTAATTATTTCTTTAATTATTTAATATTAATTATTAATTAACAATTTATTATTAATTATTAATTTCACAAATTTTAATCATTACTGAATTACAGAGGTGTTTTTTTTTTATATATAAAGCTTAAAAAATAGATTTTTTTTTTTTTTTAATTAAGTCACAAAGTCATATAACGCACAAAGTGAAACCTTATAGAATTACACTAATTAAAAACCTTAATCATACTTACATGCATTGGAGAAATACAAGAAATGTAACATACTTATTAAATTAGTAAATAAATATTTATACAGATATCAATAGGTGCTTTGTTATGTTTAACAAATTTTTTTAGGGGAGGGGAGGGCCAGATAGGAAGTTGATGCGAGTCAGATTTCAGCTTTTTCTTTCAAATTTTCGATACTTTAAATCTCAATGTTAAAAAAAAAAAAAAAAAAAAAAAAAGATATAATGTGCAGCGATTAAATTTAAGGAATTGATAATATAATTTACCACAATATTTAAAAAAAAAAAAAAACTTATAATATATCTAAGAAGAAACTTTAAACATTGCATTAAAAATTACAAACTCATATAAGGCACAAAGTGGAACCTTATATAATTACATTAACTAAAAATCTTAATTATACTTACATGAATTGGAGAAATACAAAAAATGATTGTTATGTTTACCAGATTTTTTTTTTTTAGGGGGAGTTGATGCAAGTCAGATTTCAGCTTTTTCTTTCAAATTTTAAATTCTCAATGTTGAAAAAAAATATATGTATATATAATGTGCATTATCATAGACAGTGATTAAATTTAAAGAATTAATAACATAATTTACCACAATATTAAAAAAAAAAAACTTATAATATATCTAAGAAGAAACTTTAAACTTGGTATTAAAAATTACAAACTCATATAAGGCACAAATTGGAACCTTATAGAACTACACTAATTAAAAACCTTAATCATACTTACATGAATTGGAGAAATACAAGAAATGTAACATACTTATTAAATTAGTAAATAAATATTTATACAGATATCAACAGGTGCTTTGTTATGTTTACCAGATTTTTTTTGTTAGGGGGAGGGGGGAACAGATATAGGGAGAGGATACATCTCAGACTACACTGACCTTTGCAATGCCAACAGCCAAGGACAGAGACCTCATGTCCCGATTTGCCTGACACATTACAGGTTTTCGTTTGGCACAAAACACAATGTCCTGGTACTGCCATAAGTTGCCCATAAACTCAGGTTTATGCTCGCTGTTCGAACTCATGTCTACAATTGCTTTTAACATTTCATGTCCAAATTCCTTGCTTTTATAATCTTATTAATTGGGTTTATACAAGTATTATTATTAGAAGTTTTCTATAATATTTTATAAAAGTTTCAGATTTGGTCTTACCTCTTGCAGAATTTTTAACTGATCAAATTGATTATCGATTTATTTGTTTTCGCACTTTTAGAGCTTTCGTGAAATATTTTAATAAAGTTAAAAAAATAAATAAACAAATAAATATACCGTTAAATAACTAAAACTGAAAACTAGAATTAGTATAATGCACTGCAGTTATGATGTCATAACACAGGGTGGAGTTATGATGCAATAATGACATCACAGCGAATCAAAATGCAACCTAGCCTCTACTCACACAGAAGTAAGTGACAATCACTTAGATGATAGGTGCTCAAAATCTTATTGATGTTGATTGATCCGTGACTGTCTTCAGAGATGAATCTTTGTCAAGTTTATTTCTGGGTAGAAGAAAAAAGAAAAACTCTAATCTCTTCTGTTTTATCTGTTTAATTTAATTAGACTGTGTTGAATCATAGCCATTGCATGTTTTTTCACAAGACAACAAGTGTGAGAGATTATATATAGTTATGAAATGTTTCTATACCCAAGTAATAGAATTATGAACTCAAATAAACAGATTTAATACTTTTTAATTTGATATAAGTACAAAAATCTATAGGTAGAGCAATTGTTATAACACTATACTTATTTTAGAACACTGTGTCGAAACATTGTAATTTATAAGAAAAAAAAAAAAAGGATTTAAGATTTATACACTTTGGGATGGGGTGGAGGATTGAAAAAAATGCGAACATAAGGACATGCTATTTGAAGAATAATGATATCCTCTAATTAAAAAAAAAAGCCCTAATTAGAAATTTAATCCTTAATAATAAATTTAATTATTATTAATTATTTAATTTAATAAATTTTAATCATTATTGAAATACACATAGTATAATGAAACATCTTTAAGTAATTTTAAATAGAATTTTGTTTTTACCAAATTGTTCATATTGGTCATATTGTCATATTAAGATGAATTAAGGATTAAAAAAACTTGATATAGTTTGTATCACTTTCGCTTACTAAAAATATCTTTTTACATAAAAATAAGTATTAATCCTAAATACTCCCTCATGCCAACGTCCAATGATTTCTATGTCCCTGAAAATCTGTTTAAAATAGAAAATCTGCTATTATACCCTACCACTGAAAAAGTCGCAATTCTTATTCTTTTAAAATGTCATTGTACACTGCAAGGAAAAAAAATGTTGATTTTACGGTATAACACTGGCATCCCAGCTGCTACTATTATACCGTAAAATTAACAGTAGTATACGGTAAAATAAGCAGTAATATACGCTACCGCGCAGGTAGCGTATTACTGCTAATTATTAGAAAAATATTATTAGAAAAACATTAGAAAATTATTAGAAAATTTCATTTAGAATCCTGCAGAAACTGCATCAACGTATTTTTAAAAACTGTGATTGTTGATTTATTTTTTCATTTATTTTTTATTTTTGTTTTTATTTATTTATTTATTTATTTATTTTTTTGTATTAATATAAAAATGTATGGTCTATAAATAGTGAATATTTATACCTATATGTCTTGCCCAACTTTATTCGAAAAAAAAATGTTTTCGTTATTACAAATAATTTAGAAGATATTTTAAATATATTGGGTTGCTTTAGTGCATTTTTGAAAGTCAACTGTTGCACGGTCAAACGAAATGAGTCATTGTATCACTCTCAATCTGTCCGCCTATTTTCTCCGAAGGGTGAAGCGTTTATCCTCAACGAAAATTGACCCAGGCAACAAAATGGCTGCTTGTAAAAATTATCTGAAGGAAAAGCCGCCATTTCAAAGAAAGATAAAATTTTTCTTCCCATCCGAAGTGGGGAGAATGACGAATAGGGTTCTCATTGTGTGGATTTGAGCCATGCCCCGTTCCCTTTTGTTCAGCCCCCTCTCATACTATTGAAGGGGAGAACTCCCACCTCCCATTTTACCTTCCATTCCTGCTTTAAAAAAATTGAAGCATGCGCACTAAGGTCAATTTTGTGTGAATCTTATCTTAAGGAAAGCGCTTTTCGCTTTAAATAAATGGATGGTGTCTTGACCATAATTTGAAGCGTATTCTTGGCTAGAACAGAGATAACTGCGATTATGTAACCGTTTTCTATAAAAACAGTTGAAAAGGCTAGACAGTTTGCTGCAGGTTTTTAACAGTGCATATTGCCAACTTCCAACTAAACTTTCGTAAAATGTGGGCTAATTTTATCCAGTTTAAACGTTCCTTTCCAGAAAATTTGTTTGATATATGATTATGATATTTAATTTCATCTTTCTTTCTAAAGCCCATTTGATTTCATTTATTAAAAAATTTTCTGGTGCGAAACGTGTTTGAGTCAAATTAATCCGCATTTTACGGAAGAATAGTGTGATATAAAATTCGACTCGGGCTGATCCCGTCTCATCCCTATTTCACACACAATCACAAGTTTTATAAAGGAAACTAAGGTATCATCCAGTCAAAAATACAGGATGTCACACTCGAATCCAGATTTTTTTCTTTATAACTTTAACAATAATAAAGATATTTTAACGAAATCTGAAACAGACTGACTTTTGTTTGAGTGAAATGTAAAGATATCACGAGAAATGGTAGAATGGCTACCATCCTTATCCAAGTAGCGCTGAACTAGACGCTCCCTATTTCTGAATGTAATTGATAGTTCATACGGTTTCCTTTACCGATAATGCTGTACACTTTCATCATTCTGTTTAACAGGTTTTACTGCATTTTATTATTATTATTGTAAAACAATAATAATAATAAAAAGTCCTTCCGGCCTGTACCGTGAGGAAAAGGTAGCTTTCCTATATCTTCGTTTTAAAATTTTAGCTAATGTTACACGAAAACTGCAAGCTAAAATGCAAAGAAACATTTACAAAAGATTCGTTAATACTGAATTTGAATAAGAAATTCGCCAAATTATGGCATATTTCGCCAAATGTCGCCAATTTTGGCGAGAATTTGGCGCTAACGGATATGAATATATAGTTTTATGCGTATGATTGGGAAAATTATTACAACAATGAAAGAAAGTAATTTGCGAGTAATCGCGTTAATGTGTCGCGGTAATGTCGCGTAAATGTTTTGTTTCAAAATGTCAGCCACCCTAGAATTTCAAACTGCTCTATCTCAGCCATTTTTTAAGATAGAGGTAAACCAAAAAATGCTCTGGAATCCTTGTATCAAGGACTAATAACACGTAATTAAAAATAAATTTGAATATTTATTTTTTTTGTATATTTATTTTAGTTTTAAATTTTTAAATGGCCGCCATCTTGAAACAAAATGGCGGACCAAGCTGGCCAACGAACTCGGTTGAGACATTAGTGACCTTAATACACACAATTAGTTTCATAAAAATCGATTCATAAATACGGGCGTTATCGTATGACATAGGTCAGATATATATATATATATATATATATATATATATATATATATAAATCAACATTTGAACGAAGGGTGGTTTTGGGGTCTGGGGGTCATGATCGGTGAAAATATATCGAAATTTTCCGGAATTGCTTTCCTCCGAACGGCTGCAATAGGTAGCTTTATACTTTTTTGTATTGAAAGCTACCTAAAAGATATATGCCTACCTGATATTGTAGATCGTTTACGATAAAATTACAAGAAATGTGTCTTTACATTTTTAATAGTGTATTCTTTCAGAATATGAATGCAATGTTTAAAATGTTTAATGGGTCATCTACATGCTAAAAATTGCACCAAAACTTTGTTTTTTTAAGTCGTGACACTCTATTTGAGATCCTTGGATAAAAGCAGAACAGGAAAGGTAAGAATATGTACTTTTTATTATTATATATATTCTACCTAGTTTATATACTTTTTTTTATTAAATATTCATAGAGTTATAAAAGAAAATATATCAGTGGTACATCCAGAAATTTAGAAAAATTAAATTAAGATCTCACAGGGAAAATTTTTAGAATAACACCGGTAAAAATGCAGAGGTAATCTCAATATAAAAAAAAAATAAAAGAAGAGACAGAACTTTCTTTGTGTGAACTGTAAGGGAATCCGAGAAATGGTAGAAGTAGATACCATCCTTATCCAAATAGCCAGAACAAGATAATCTATATTTCTGAATCTAATTAACAGTTCATACGGTTTAACTTGCCGAAATGCATTTCCATCATTACATTTCCACACAAAACAAGGTAAATCTGTTGAAAATTGCCAGTGTCTGAATCTCTAAGAATCTGATTTTCACGATTATTTTGTGCGATAATATGATAATTAGGTATGTGTGGTCGTCTAGTTGGTATATATACGGCGGTAGGAGCTAGATTCCGTGTATTTAGTTGCACATCGCATCTCAACCTTGGTGGACACCTTGGCTCCCTCTGATGCTAAAAACCTCTCAACCTCGATGGTATATCAGACTGATTTGCTTCCTGCGGTTGAAGGTAGAGTTTCCAGTATTAACTTCAGCGTTTCTTGGGGATAGCACCCCCCTCTTAATTTTTTAGTGTTTCAAGCTCATTTTTTTTTTATCATTGTTAGGTTTTAAAACTGCCCGTTCCATGGCATACTAGCTTTATTATTGTTTTAAATAAATTGTTGTTATTCATTTAAACTTGTGTCATGGTTACTCTTTTAGCTGACGGCCCGCAAGGGTTCGTCACAGTTGTGAACAATAATTATGTTCTAAATGGAGTGAGAAACCCTGTATTTTTAAGTGAAAGAGGAATTACGGCCCTGAATTCGCACTACAAATTGTTTTTGTTTTGGTGTGCACTACCACCTTTTACAATTTGTCCAATCTTTATTGAATTATCCGTAGATTAAGATTTTACGCTGGTAAAGTAATGGTAAGTAAATTAAAATAATATAAACCACAAAATAATGTATTTTATTTAATATATTCATTTACAGTAGGTGTCAGGTACAGATTTTACAGCATTCCACTTGCCTAGGTGCAGCAATTCACAACAGTTGATGATATTACGCTTTTTTTTTTAAATGTCAGTTGAATCCGATAGGAAAATTAAATTTCCTTTTTCTGGTAAATGCTTCTCAATAAATTACATCAGGACGTAAGTGGGACTGGTCGCAACACCACAATTGTTGTCCTTCTGACTCATCAAAACGTATCCATCGTTGCCCCAGTAGGTGGACCAAGAGTTCTTGACAATCCAGTAGGGTTCACCATTCATGATTCCATAGCCCACTGCTAAGACGGAGTGATCCAGTTCATTTTCTCCACTCTCTGTAAAAATTAAATTAAATTTAAAATGGGTAAAATAAATAACAAAAACTAAATAATGTTAAGTTTCAGGCTGGTTGAAAATTTCTTCATTTGAATTGATAATAACTGAATGTATAGTATTTCAAATATGTTATTTATCTCTGATAAGTAAATGTTAAGAATAAGTAACGAAATGTTATTCTTAAAAGATACTCTAATTGTGAGTAAATACCATGTGATTCAAAATTCACAAGAAAAATAAAAATGCAATGATTCAAAAATATATGAAATAACACGATGCAATTAAAAAAAACATTAAAAAAAATAATAAAAAAAATAAACAATGAAACAAATATTGCAAGAATAAATACACCTCGTCCGAAAAATCTTTCCCGGATTACAAAATTTATTCATATCCGCTATGCATAAGATAGACATGTGAAATTGGTGCTCAGAGCAAAGATACTAGTAGAGAGCAGATTCCATTGTTATTTGGTCGAAAAGTTGGTCCCAAGATCAGCTTGGATTTGGCGCTTTAGAGGCTGTCTGTTTTGGCGGTAATTGCTTTCTTGACAATTTCGACTCCAGAGGAACACGGACGCAATAATAAAGTTTCGGCGGGAATACGGAAATTCCAAGCAAGTTTTGGCGAGAGAAAAACACGTTTGGCTCACTAAATTAGGTAGGAATCACGTTTGGTGGGTACGTGATCTTGGAGCACAGAAATTGTTACCAATTTGGTGTCTAGTATATTAGAAGGTCTATAAATTGGTGTCAAAATATTTGAAAACTAGCCAAGCTCTTTTGTTGCAGGTTTTCATTACGTGGCAGTAATGTAGCACTGTCTGTGTCCATGAAATATGAAATGTTTACAAAGCTCAATGTATCCTCTAGTATCACGAGACCTGGTCGCCAAAAACAGGGCAGGGGAACTTTCGAACAACGTTTGGAAAGATGTCACCCGATGTCAGGAGAACCGGGTGACATGACCAGGTTGGTGACCGGGTCCCGTGATACCCAGAAGATTCGGGATTTGTGAACATTTTCGGTTGCCTGGACACTGACACTACACTACATCCACGTTACGAAAACCTGCAACAAAAAAATTTGGTTAATTTTTCAACACCAGTTTTCAACACCAGTTTCAACACCAGTTTCAAAATCTTATGAATAGCGGATATGAGCAAATTTTGAAATCAACGAAAGACTTTCGGACACCCTGTATTTACTACCAACAGGTGGTGATTCAGTTCTCTTGTTTGTTTGTTTTTTTTGTTCTGAAAAATTTGTAGAGTAATGCATAAAGTTTACAATGCAGCTAGGAATACAAAATGTCCATTGCAATGATCGTTATTCATGAGAATGGCCGTCAAATGTGGCACAACACTGTGCACAGCATCAAAGAGGCTTTTAGCTGTCTCCAGACTGTGACTCTTCGTGACTTTTCATTATGTGGCTACTTTAAGTTCACATGTGTTCATAGGTCGGCTGAAGTCATTCGCTATGCTACAGAAAGCTATTTGCCATCATGTAACGGAAATAACAGCTGAAACCTTCTTTGATGCTGTGCGCAGTCACGTAGTTATTGTTGGAAAACGGTTGTTGTTTATGATGATGTGGATGATGATATAGTATATATATTTACTTTATGGATTTGTAAACCAGTGCTTAAAAAAGCGGGTGGAATCATTCCAGAATTTTTCCAAGAATAATTTTGTCATATAAAAAAGTGTGGAGAGCGGGATATTTAAAAAACTGACTCGGATGACATAAGTACAGGTAGGGTTACTACCTCCAGCCTTCACACATTAGAAAACTTGAAGCTTATATTCAGGGATCATCAAATGCAATACGCATTTATTATTCTTAATCCATTGAGACTTTAAACGTAATTGAAGATTTTGATGACAGCAAAGTTAAATATGAGCTAGATGTCTATAGAGGTGTGTATACTGAATGAAAATGTTTTTAAATAAGGTTCAGCATGTATTTATATTTATGTATAAAGGAAAAACATCTGAAATGATTAACTGTTTGACAGGAATCACTCGAATATATGGATGAGCTATAACATCATTAATATTTTCAGTAAGTAAATTACTGATATTCCAAATTGACTTTTAAACATACACATTATAATTTTAACTTTAGTTACAGTTAATTCAGTTAATTTGATGCCCCCTCACCCTTTCAACTGAGGGTCCGGAAACTTGTCACGTGTGCCCAATGGGAAATCAGTCACTGTTCATGAGCAATAAGATATTTAATTTCAGCGTTTATATAGCTTTAGTAAGGAATCGTCACAATCGCAATAAATGGTGAATTTGATTTCGTAATATCAGGCGATGTAGAAGAAGGTCACGTGTTGGGGTTATCAGAAAGTTGAGTTCTACAAAAACTGAGTAAAAAAATCAAGAAATATAGTTAGAGATAAATGCACTTAATAAATATAGGTCCACCAAATAATAACTTGTTTTGTGTTAAAATAGCTTCTCTCAGATGATATTCAACAATTACGTTCCGTTTCAAATCATTTTGTAGAAGTTGCTTCAGTGTACTCGTACAACTACAATGACGTCGCCTCTATTTTGAATTTTCTTCAAGGGAGCTTCTTCTTCAGATCAAAATGCCATATAAAAATTGCCAGTACATTTTCTTTGTAAACCAGTATCTTTAAACTAAATGCTTCTGAAGCTGTTTCAACTAAACTCCGTATTATTTTCTCCGTACTACTTTCTCCTGTATTATTTTCTTCTTTCAGAAGAAAATAATACAGATGATGACGTTATTTCAACTGTACAGGGCTCATGAATATACATCAGCATAGGTATTATGTAAAGGTGTCTGAGCGATAGGGTCATTTTACAAGAAGAAAGATTAATTTGGAAATAACCAATATATATTTCTTTAAATTTATATTTCTTAGGGGTTGTTTTCCTACTTTTTTTTATGGTATGTGTTTTGTACAGTTTGTAGCATACTGAATCTTATAAAATAGTCATATAACATTGACTTAATTCTTAGTTACGGGAAAATACTTACTGCATCTTGGATCGTAGTAAACACCATGGGAGTAGAAGGAGAAGGTCTTGGGAGAAGCATCAATGCTGACCGATATGGGTCCTTTTTTGGCAATAGCTTTCTTCAGAGCATCCAGGTCTCCACTGGTGACATTGACGAAGCCCGTAATTTGGGCGGTTTTCTTTACCTTGGAATCGTGGCAAATTCCATCCTGTAAAGCAAATGAGAAAGCGAGAAGGGTTAATGGAGATGAAACGACACATAAAACAATTGAAGAATATTTATTTGGAATTTAACTACGCACCAGAAATATTTTGCTGAATAATCATATTTTGTAAATAATTAATATTGCCATTTTGTAACTCTGTTATCGTAATACATCCATTATTATTTTTTAATGTACTTAACGTAATGAATGTTTTTGCTAAATAATCATATTTTGTAAATAATTAACTTTACAAATTTGTAGCTCTGTTATCGCAATACCTCCTTTATTTTTTTAATTTACGTAAGTAATGAGTTATTTTGCTAAATAATATTTTGTAAATAATAAACATTATCATTTTGTAGCTCTGTTATCACTATATCTCATTATTTTTTTAAGGTTCGTAAGTAATGAGTTATTTTGCTAAATAATCATATTTTGTAAATAATTAACATTACAAATGTGTAGCTCTGTTATCGCAATACCTCATTTATTTTTTTAAGTTAAGTAAGTAATGAGTTATTTTGCTAAATAATCATATTTTGTAAATAATAAACATTATCATTTTGTAGCTCTGTTATCGCTATATCTCATTATTTTTTTAAGGTTCGTAAGTAATGAGTTATTTTGCTAAATAATCATATTTTATAAATAATTAACATTACAAATGTGTAGCTCTGTTATCGCAATACCTCATTTATTTTTTTAAGTTACGTAAGTAATGAGTTATTTTGCTAAATAATCATATTTTGTAAATGATAAACATTATCATTTTGTAGCTCTGTTATCGCTATATCTCATTATTTTTTTAAGGTACGTAAGTAATGAGTTATTTTGCTAAATAATCATATTTTGTAAATAATTAACATTACAAATTTGTAGCTCTGTTATCGCAATACCTCCTATTTTTTTAAGGTACGTAAGTAATGAGTTATTTTGCTAAATAATAATATTTTGTAAATAATTATCATTATAATTTTGTAGCTCTGTTATCGCTATACCTCATTATTTTTTAATGCACCCAATGTAATGATTTTTTTGCTAAATATTTATGGTTTGTAAATATTTAACATTACCATTTCTAGCTTTGTTATCGCAATACCCCCATTACTAAAATGCACGCAATGTAATGATTTTTTGTATTTGCTTAGTAATCATATTGTAACTCTTTTATCGGAATACTTTCATTACATTGTAATGTATGTAATGTAATGAATTTTTGCTAAATAATCCTATTTTGTAAATAATTAACATTGTCATTTTGTAGCTCTGTTACCGTAATACTGCCATATACTGCCAAATATTATTTTTTTATTTATGTGTAATGACCTTTTTTGCTAAATAATCCTATTTTGTAAATAATTAACATTACCTTCATTTTGTAGCTTTGTTATCGCAATACTGCCATATACTGCCAATATAATTTTTTTTATTTATGTGCAATGATTTTTTTTTTTTTTTTTTGCTAAATAATCATATTTAATAAATAATTAACATCATCATTCTGTAGCTCCATTATCGCAATATCGCCATTATTTTTTTATGTACATGAATTTTGTTGATAAATAATCACATTTTTTAAATAATTGACATTATTATTTTGAAGCTTTTTTATCCCAATAACTCCATTATTTTCTTAATGTACGTAATGAATGCATTTTCTGCTAAATTGAACTGATGTTACGCTGCTATTTTATACTTTAAACCTTAAGGCTTCTCGTCAGTAAACTTCCTGATTCCCCTCGCTAATGTTAATCCTATGAGCGTAGGATGCATTCGTATTTTTAAAATATCTCCTCAATAAATTAATATTTTTAACTTCTGTTTTCTTTGGACTGTTCTTAACGGATGTGCCTCTTTTTCTTAGTTGTCAATTTTTTTCTAAAATATATACTTCATTTTATGTGAAATGTTAAAATCTTATTCAGTTCCGCTAATATATTAACACATAAAATTATAAATTAAGCACATGTTTTAGAAATATTTTGATAACTAAGAAAAAGAGGCACATCCTTTAAGAACAGTACAAAGAAAACAGTAGTTAAAAATATTAATTTCCTGAGGAGATATTTTGAAAATACGAATGCATCCTACGACCATATGATTAACATTAGCGAGGGGAATCGGGAAGTTTACTGACGTGCAGCCTTAACTGACGTCGTGAAATTTTTGTGCACAACTGGCGTCATGGTGCCATTTCATTCCCAGCTACTATTACAACTTATATATTTAAAAAATGATAAAATAAAATGAATCTGTATAAAAAAACAATAATATTTTTACATCATGACTATATTTGTCAGTTGAATAAATCGGTAAGTAAAGTTACTTACTGATACTTATATACTTTATTATTTTTCAGTGAATTTATCTCAATTAGCTATTATATTGGATAACAAATGGCGTCACTGCATATCTTTAGAGTATTTTTAAATTCTGGCATGATGGAGTCAGAGTTTAGTTTGATTTTGAGATTTGTTAGGGCACATACTGTACTCTTGTTTATATAGTCTATTTTCTGTATTATCTGCGCCCAATAGTTGGCTGTGGATATTATTATGATCTAATTAAAGATTTTCATGTAAGATGTAGTTATTTTTTGCAAGAAGTTGATTAATTTGAATTTTGTTTGAATTATTGAGTTATTATTAAACAAAGACAGAACTGTGAACTGTATTTGTTTTATATTGTGATTGTCAAGATTTGTGTTTTGTAAATGTGAAAATAAACACAAAAAATTCAAGATATGGCTTCTTATATTTTAAAAGAAATAGCTACAATTATTTTTATCCTAATCTTACTCATTCCCGAAGAAATGAGACAAGTAGAAAATATAGGGAGACTTAATAACACCACACAACACCAGTTAAGTGTAAAAATAAGCCTGGTATCATACATGACATACTATATTCTAACTTCTTTTCTTACTCTTTTTCAGCCGGATTAATAAATGTCAAACTGAAAATGTAAATATTTTCTATCCACTTTCTTTTGTTCCTCTAAGTGTGCAAGCGAAACAGCTTTGAAGATAATGAGGGATAGAAAATGTAGTAGTAAACAACGTTAACTAAACAAAAGTTTAAAGTAAACCGTATAATTTTACTTTCCGAATATATAGTGTAATAATGAAAGTATTGTACGAGGGGCAGTCGGAAAATAAGTTTCCCCTGGCGACTATGGACAGAGGTGTGTATGAAAGACAAAAAAAATGTAATGAGACATTAAACATAAAACATAACTTTATTTTTCCACATAAGTACGAAGTACATTGAGACATTTGTCATACCGCTTTAAAAGCTTCAAAAAGCCCTCCAGGAAAAAAACAGGCTTTGCATACGGACGAAGCGTTGAACGGCTATGGGCGAAAGACGACACAGCAGGTGAACGCGAACGTGCAAGACACCGATACACCATTGGGTAGAGGTCGACCGCGATCAAGCAGATGGCGCTGTTGCAGTACCTGCGCAGATGGCGCTATTGCAGTGCCTGCGCAGATGGCGCTGTTGAAAGTTATGTTTTATCTTTAATGTCTCATTACATTTTTTGTCTTTCATACACACCTCTGTCCACAGTCGCCAGGGGAAACTTATTTTCCGACTGCCCCTCGTAACAATTATATGTGTTTGTGTGTGTGAACATGACAACGCCCAAACGGTACTTCCTATTGAGTTCCTATTAGGTGGCGAATATGTTACAAACCATTGTCGCAAGAACTGTATAGATTTCCGTAAAATTCCGCCGACGGATTATGCATTTAATCCATTATTAAGCATTTCACGCCATTTTTAGACCTATTCTAGAGGAGAAAATCACCAAGGAAGTGTGGCAGAGTATAAATGATAAATATTGCGGAGATGTAATCAAGCGCTAGTAGCGCAGAGGTAACGTCCCCATATTCAAACCGGTAGGTCCAACATTAGAATCCAACCGATTGCATTGTGTCAGAAATATGCATGCATATACATATATGTAATAATACAAAACTTTCGCCTTTTTACCTTAGTTAATTTATTCTAAATTCTTGCAATATCTACCTTTTTCCCTGTCTTTTAATCATATCTTAAATATAATTTATATTTTAACTACATACCTTTAATCAAAATATTCTTTTAATTCTTATTCTAAAAAACTTAATCTGTTAAAAGCAACACTTCTTGTAAAAAAACATTAATTTATTCTTTCATTTGAGACATTAAATTTTTATTTCTTTAGAACGTCTCTTAATATCATTTTTATTTTTATTAAAATTATCATTTGATATCCCATGATTCATTTCAACCCCCGCGTCTAACTATTTCACTTCAAAATTATGACGAGTATAATAAAGAGTCCCACAGTCTTGAAACCCGCTCATTGGTTAAATTACCCCTGCATTAGCAAAAGATTCCTACGCCTCGCCGGGTGTAAAACGCGTTACACAACCTTGGAGCTCAGAATTTTTACGTTTTTGACTTGCTAAATAAATTTCGTTACTCGGAGTAGAATATCTTCGATTTGGTGTACTTCTAATTTAATAACATCTTCATTTTTTTCTAGGGCGTAGCACAGCCCAATTATGAATTTCTAAACTGGATATTAGTGGAATTGTCTTTGATTGTGAAGTGTTAATAAATTTATTGATGATGATGCAGATTCATTTTTATTTTACGGGAAAATACCTAGTGTATTTCAAACATCGCCTTCCATCCAGATTTTATTCGACTGCAAAAGAATAAATCTAAAAATACATCGTTTACCAGCATTAATATGTCAGTGGTTTTTCGAAATAATTTAATATGAAATGGAAAAACATTTCATATATATATATTAATTTTCTGGACACATACGCCAGTGTTTGGAAAAACGAGTAGAGTCAATTCAAATTTTTAAAAAATAGTTTTCCTTGTCCCTTTAAATCCTGCGAACTGACACACTTATAGTTTTATTGTATCCGTATTTGGGTAATATAAAGTGAAAATTTAAACAACATTAAGCTAAGACCGGATGTTTGTCAGATCAGGTTATTTTATCGTTTCGTGGCATAATTTCTTGATATGTTGTTTTACACTGCCAATTCACTGCATACATTGGGAATACATTTGGAACACTTTGATTCAAAAAAAGTGTTCCAGTTACTTTAATGTGTATTGAAATGTGTTTAGAATATGCTCCGCTATAAAGAAAGTGTTCCGAAAGTGTACCAAAAGGGTTCTGCTCAGGGTATTTGTTAAATCTAAATTTGGGAATACATTTGAGAACATATTGGGAACACATTTGGGCACACTTGTGAAATCATCGCTTTCAAAAAGTGTGCTGAACAAAAGAAGTGATCTCAGAAGTATTCTAAAAACTGTTCCAAAAAGCGAGCTTCAAAGTGTACTAAAAAAGGTAACAAAATAAGTGTTCTAAAAAATGTTCTGAAAAGTGTATAAATATTTGCAATGTACTTACTTGTCCCATGTAGTGTCCGTAATCGTCCTCCGAGGCCAGTCCACCGGCGGCCATGATGTAGGCGTATGCCCTGAAGTCTTCACCACCGTCACATCCGTTGTTCTGAAATTGCCAACTGCAGTCGATAAGTTGTTGTTGAGACAGTCTCACTTGATGACCCGTCTAAATGAAAACAGAACAGGAAAAAAATATGTATGAAAGCTATTGCATATTTTGACTATTTAGCAAAAATTCTTGATTTCCAATTATTAAGGGAAGCAAAAAGTTCCTCAATCAAAAATACAGTCGAACCCGGTTAAGATGCTCACGGTTAATACGTAACCCAGCACTGTACAAAAATTTTCCTGAAAATAACGGAAATTGTACTGGTAATCGAGACGCCAGTACTATTTCCGTATTTTAATGGAAAAAAAATTCCGTAAATTCCAGGAAATTTTTCGTAATTTCTGAAATATCCGTTTTTAAATTTCCGTTTTATAACAGATATCTTCCGAATTTTTTAGAAATTTTTATGTCGTTAAAATAAATTTTATAGGACTAAAAAAAAAAAAAAAAAGTTATCCCTCAAGAAACATCTTATAAGGGACAGATACGTTTCTTTTTTTTCCTATTCATTTCTGAGCCAGTTTTTAATAAACAACCACCATTTCCCACGATAAGTATCAAACCCACGACCTTCCGTTTACTAAACCAGCGCGCCAAACCACTACGATACGGACAGGACACGTATTCAAATGTTGTAAGTTATTTAAGATGTTTTTAATGATGCAAAAACTTGAAGTTCTTATAGTTAGATGCATATTTTCAGAGTTCTGTTGTTTTTAATATGTTCTTTTCAAAATTGTTCTATATTCTGCTTTACTATTTGATGCTTTATAACATTTAAATTTAAATTTTTTATGTATTATATGCGTGAAATATTGTATTAACAGTAATGATTGTTTCTTTTGCAATAGTATAGTACATATACTTTAATAATTTGTGTGTTGATTTATTTATCAATTTCAGTAAAATCAATAATTATCTTAAGCAGACGTATTTATTACATGCTATTAAAGTAAATTTTCTTTATCTCTTAGTTTAAAAACTTATGAGAATAAACAAATTTATAATAAATTAAATTATTATATTTCAGCTTATTTGCTGCGAACTTTTGTGTATGGTTCTATTAAAATGAATAATTTTTAAAATATCAAAACGAAAAAATAGATTTTTAGAGAAAATTTTGAAATTAATAACTTTAGGATAGGTAAGTTTAAATTTGGACTTAATAATTTAGTTTAATTTATAAAAATTATAAACTAACAAAATAAATTATAAACTTTTATAAACATGAAGTTTATAATTTTATAAAGTAAACAAAAAGTTATTATTTTTTATCAATTTAAAGAGAAAATTATGAACTTTGTAAAATTATAATTTATAAAATAATAAATTTTAGTTTAATTCACAAGTTTATAAGACAAATAAGTTTAGTTTAATACCCACATACCGATAATTTGCAAAGATATTATTTTATGAAACCTTTAAAATATTAAAATAAAAAAATAGATTTTTAGAGAAAATTTTGAAATTAATGACCTTGGGATAGGTAAGTTTAAATTTGGACTTATTAATTTAGTCTAAATTAATTTAGTTTAATTTATAAAATCATAAACTAACGAAATAAATTATAAACTTTATAAAATCATAAACTTCATTTTTATGAAAGTAAAGAAAAAATGATTAATAACTTTTATAAATTTAAAGAAAAAAATATAAACGTTGTAAAAAATTATAATTTATAAAAAATTAAATTTTAGTTTAATTCACAAATTTATAAGACAAATCAGTTTTGTTCAATACAATATACATATCGATAATTTGCAAAGATAATATTTTATGAAACCTTTAATAACCTAATATTGCCTCACGTTAATAAAATTAAAATAAAATTTTAAAACATCTGTGAAAACATTCACAATTTAAAGTACCATAAAGAAAAAAAAAGTAGATTAAAAAAAATATTTTTCTGTAATTTATGGAAATAAAATAAATTTCTAAAGAATCACTAAAAATCACTAAAAAATAAAAATATCACTATTATCTTCACTTAAAATTACCGCCCAGACACAACCCTGGTTTGGATGAGTTCCAGGATTGGCCCGAGTCTAATGACAAAAAATAGGCCCACGGGTAGGACTGGTTCAGATTTGGATCCTAGAAGAACTCTAGTATATAAAACAAATCTTAATTCGCATTTCAAACAAGGCGATTTCTGTACGCAAACCTCTGAACGTCATTTACGGAAATGGCACTAGAAATACGGACATTGTACAGTTTTGTAAGAAATAAGGAAAAATCCATTAAATTTACGGAAAACTTTCTGCATATTTACGGATTTGAAATCTCCTTTACGGAACTAATGCCATTTACGGAAATTGTACTGTTGTTTTGGAAAAATGAAACTTCTCCGGAAAATTTAACGGAAAATCTCTTGTATTTTCACGGATTTTTTTTAGAGTGAGCTTAATACGCGAATTTTTCCCGGTTCCTTGAATATCACCCATAAAACTAATGTAAAAATATCACTTTTGATACGCGAACGGTTATTACGCGATCCAGCTTAATACGCGATAAAGCTTCGGCACCTTGAGAAAAAAAAAATTCGTTTAATACGCGAATTCATAGACCAACACTGCCAAAAAAAAAAAATTGCTGATTTTGCAGTATACCGTAAAATCCCGTTAATCCGGCCCCCTAAACGTGACGGAAAATCGTAAAATAATCAGGAGGGGGGGGGGCGCTTACACGGTATTAAAATTGTAGTATATGATATTTATGGGTGGTGGGGGGAGATGCTAATAGCCGATCGTCGCAAAGTATGCATTATTTTAATAAAGTGACAAAAGAAAAACATTTTGAAAAAAAAAATGATATACAAAATAGAAAAACAGTATAACTTCACGATTAATGACGATTTCAGATTATAGAAAGTTGTGGATTTCATAAGCTTTGAAACTGGAATGCATTTAGATAAATAATAACACTAATATCTGTCATTAATATGGTAACAGAAAAATAAAAGGAACTTAATAATTTAAAATAATTAAAAAACACTGAGAAATTGCAGTTGAAAATGGCCTGAAATACTTTCTAGAACTAGTAACATTTTATGTGTCGCCATCTGTTGTAGATTAGGAAGATTAAATAATCGTTTTTTTTTTTTTTTAATCATGATTTCGTATCTATAAATGTTAAATAAATAATACAAATCACGAAAATTGAGAACATACAGAACGAATTGGTAGCGGTGTCAGATTTTTAAAATAAAAAACATTGCTACCACAAAGATAGCACAAAATACACTACAAATTCGACTGTGGCGCCATCTACTGATCAATTAATCGATATTTTTTTTGTGATTGGTTTTCATAATAACGTTAAATACGACTATAAATTCCTTGATAAAATAAATAGATTCTTTTTTTAATCAAAATATTTTACACACAGCATCAAATACACATTTTTTAACTTATTTCATGAGAAACTTTCACTATCGATATTTTTATCACCTTCATATCGCCATGGAGATAAATTTACAGCAAAACTAATGTTAGGTTATATTGCTTTTTCAAATTGACAATAGTTGAAGTTGTGTATGTTACTTTTGTGTTTGCACACGTTTGCGATATATCAAAGAATCATCACGCCTTTCTGATGTGTCAGAAAAGAACACTCGTGAGATAAAATTTTTGGTGTTGATCTTGACGTGCGCAGCGAAATTTCTTTTCGGGGAGGGCGCTTTCTCGGGATTTTTTGAATTTTCCAATTTGTTTACAAAGTGGGAGGGGGGCGCTTAATCGGGAAGGGTGGATTAACGGGATTTTACGGTAATACCGGCATCCCAGCGGCCAGTATTATACCGTAAAATTAACAGTAATAAACAGTAAAATAAGCAAAATGTATAAGCATAAACATAAATGTATTACTGCTCATTACTGTTAATTTTATGGTATAATACTGGAAGCTGGGATGCCAGTATTATACTGTAAAATCAACAATTTTTTTTTGGCAGTGAAAATGAGAATTTCTTCTCTCTTTTATAGTGTTGCAAATTTAGTGGAATTTTTTTATTCATATAGCTACCACTATTTCCGAATAGTAATATTCCCATTACGTAATAACAAATGAATTAAAGCGAATATTACTAATCGGAAAGAGTGGTAGATATTTCAATACATTTACTCATTATATCCCAAGTACTACATACAGTTTTAATAACTGGGTTGTTCTGCAAAGATTTCATATTTTTGGTATACGTTAAATAAAAAGGCGCAGCAAAATTATTTTGAAGTTTATTCTTGGTTGTAACGTATTAATCGACAATAAGTCATATTTGAATCTATATATTTTTTTCAGTTATTATTTCAGTCAGTCTCATAAAAACAAATAGTGAGTTAAGTTTGAATACGGTTAAATTTTATAATCTACGTGAATAAGCATAAAAGACATATAAACGAAAGCTTTAAAATATATATTGAGGCGATTAGATGTGTAAATAGCGTTTAATAAATCACGTTTAATACGCGATCCCGCTCAATACGCTACTTTTGTCCAGTCCCTTGAAAGCCGTCTTAATTAGAGTCTTAACCGGGTTCCACTGTACACTGATTCTTAAATCCTAGGATTTCCTAAATCTCAAAAATATATTGATTTTTGAAATTCCTAACGATAAAGACCATTTTTCGGAATCGTGTTTAATTAGAAAGGAGTTATTTTGTACTTTCGTTCGTGGTTATATTATATTTTCCTAGATTAAAAAGTTTTCGTCTTTTTTTAGCTCACAGGCTATCAAATCCTGAGAGCTAATTTGCCCGCAAGTTCTGTATGTACGTATGTATGTACATATGTATGTACGTATGTATGTACGTAACGCGATAACTCTTGATAGGAATATCCGATTTGCTTCAAATTTTGCATATAAGTTCATTATGATAAGGTGCTTCCCTGATTAGTTTTGGGGGTTCATGAGTTAAGTATAAAAGGGGGGGAACGGGGGCTAATCCCCGCCCTTAATTTAGATAAATGAGTTTTTCATGCAGAATTATCGGATTTGCTTCAAATTTGGTATACAGGTTTATTCTGATAAGGCGCTTCCCTAATTAGATTTGGAGGTTCATTGGTTAACTATAAAGGGGGGAAACGGAAGGGCTAAACCTCCCCTTAATTTAGCTAAATGGATGTTTCATGCAGAATTACCCGATTTGCTTCAAATTTGGTATATACGTTTATTTTCGATTTCTTTATTTTTAGAGGAGCATTATTATTTGAAATAATAATATAATATACAATTAGTGTGAATTGTGAATAGCCTGTGAGCTCAAAGCCACCAGTTTAACCCTTTCCGGCACGGAGTAAGTCTGTTTGTAAAATGATGAAATATTGGACTGACACCAGAATTTAAAAACGAATTCATTACAAAATAAAAACTTGTTTATTTTCCGATACTTAATAAAAGGAAAATTTTAATTAAATATTCTTGGTGCCGTTTGTCAGTTTTGGAATTAAAATTAGGTGTCCTTTTTTGTGGACACCGCCCATTAAAGGGTTAACTGAGCTCTTTTCTTTTTATTTTGCAGTGCAGGTGACATTTTCCAACCCTACCATTCCCCAACACCAACGGAATGATGGGTCAACAATTTGTCCTACTTGGGTAACCATTTCTTTTTTAAAAAATCCTGAAAAAGGCTTAATTTCCAGGGCGTCAAAATGGTGCTACCCCCTTAAATAACCTAATCCTAACTCAGTTTAGAGTAGTTTGGAGCATTGAGAGCGAGGCTAACGAAAAAGAAAGGCTACCGCGGTGCTTTACGCGTATATTTTTTTACAGACCGCCGGAGTCACGTGATTCTCGAATACACCAATACAGGTGTACGAAAACAGCATCATGTTACTCTAGCGGTCTGTAAATAAAGGTAAGTGGAACAACAATTTGTCCTACTTGGGTAACCATTTCTTTTTTAAAAAATCCTGAAAAAGGCTTAATTTCCAGGGCGTCAAAATGGTGCTACCCCCTTAAATAACCTAATCCTAACTCAGTTTAGAGTAGTTTGGAGCATTAAGAGCGAGGCTAACGAAAAAGAAAGGCTACCGCGGTGCTTTACGCGTATATTTTTTTACAGACCGCCGGAGTCACGTGATGCTCGAATACACCGATGCAGGTGTACGAAAACAGCATCATGTTACTCTAGCGGTCTGTAAATAAAGGTAAGTGGAACAACAATTTGTCCTACTTGGGTAACCATTTCTTTTTTAAAAAATCCTGAAAAAGGCTTAATTTCCAGGGCGTCAAAATGGTGCTACCCCCTTAAATAACCTAATCCTAACTCAGTTTAGAGTAGTTTGGAGCATTAAGAGCGAGGCTAACGAAAAAGAAAGGCTACCGCGGTGCTTTACGCGTATCTTTTTTTACAGACCGCCGGAGTCACGTGATGCTCGAATACACCAATGCAGGTGTACGAAAACAGCATCATGTTACTCTAGCGGTCTGTAAATAAAGGTAAGTGGAACAACAATTTGTCCTACTTGGGTAACCATTTCTTTTTTAAAAAATCCTGAAAAAGGCTTAATTTCCAGGGCGTCAAAATGGTGCTACCCCCTTAAATAACCTAATCCTAACTCAGTTTAGAGTAGTTTGGAGCATTGAGAGCGAGGCTAACGAAAAAGAAAGGCTACCGCGGTGCTTTACGCGTATCTTTTTTTACAGACCGCCGGAGTCACGTGATTCTCGAATACACCAATACAGGTGTACGAAAACAGCATCATGTTACTCTAGCGGTCTGTAAATAAAGGTAAGTGGAACAACAATTTGTCCTACTTGGGTAACCATTTCTTTTTTAAAAAATCCTGAAAAAGGCTTAATTTCCAGGGCGTCAAAATGGTGCTACCCCCTTAAATAACCTAATCCTAACTCAGTTTAGAGTAGTTTGGAGCATTAAGAGCGAGGCTAACGAAAAAGAAAGGCTACCGCGGTGCTTTACGCGTATATTTTTTTACAGACCGCCGGAGTCACGTGATGCTCGAATACACCGATGCAGGTGTACGAAAACAGCATCATGTTACTCTAGCGGTCTGTAAATAAAGGTAAGTGGAACAACAATTTGTCCTACTTGGGTAACCATTTCTTTTTTAAAAAATCCTGAAAAAGGCTTAATTTCCAGGGCGTCAAAATGGTGCTAACCCCTTAAATAACTTAATCCTAACTCAGTTTAGAGTAGTTTGGAGCATTAAGAGCGAGGCTAACGAAAAAGAAAGGCTACCGCGGTGCTTTACGCGTATCTTTTTTTACAGACCGCCGGAGTCACGTGATGCTCGAATACACCAATGCAGGTGTACGAAAACAGCATCATGTTACTCTAGCGGTCTGTAAATAAAGGTAAGTGGAACAACAATTTGTCCTACTTGGGTAACCATTTCTTTTTTAAAAAATCCTGAAAAAGGCTTAATTTCCAGGGCGTAAAAATGGTGCTACCCCCTTAAATAACCTAATCCTAACTCAGTTTAGAGTAGTTTGGAGCATTAAGAGCGAGGCTAACGAAAAAGAAAGGCTACCGCGGTGCTTTACGCGTATATTTTTTTACAGACCGCCGGAGTCACGTGATGCTCGAATACACCGATGCAGGTGTACGAAAACAGCATCATGTTACTCTAGCGGTCTGTAAATAAAGGTAAGTTAAGTGGAACAACAATTTGTCCTACTTGGGTAACCATTTCTTTTTTAAAAAATCCTGAAAAAGGCTTAATTTCCAGGGCGTCAAAATGGTGCTAACCCCTTAAATAACCTAATCCTAACTCAGTTTAGAGTAGTTTGGAGCATTAAGAGCGAGGCTAACGAAAAAGAAAGGCTACCGCGGTGCTTTACGCGTATCTTTTTTTACAGACCGCCGGAGTCACGTGATGCTCGAATACACCAATGCAGGTGTACGAAAACAGCATCATGTTACTCTAGCGGTCTGTAAATAAAGGTAAGTGGAACAACAATTTGTCCTACTTGGGTAACCATTTCTTTTTTAAAAAATCCTGAAAAAGGCTTAATTTCCAGGGCGTAAAAATGGTGCTACCCCCTTAAATAACCTAATCCTAACTCAGTTTAGAGTAGTTTGGAGCGGTAGCCTGTCTTTTTCGTTAGCCTGGATTGAGAGTATATGACGTCAATGAGGATCGACTGTATCACCTACTACAGTTCATCTCTTTAGCCGTTTTTAATGTTTGTTTTTTTCTTGTTTGTTTATTTTAGTTTATAAAATTACTGTATTTAATAAAATTAATTAACATTTCACACAAGTTTTGCTTGCTGTATAAAATTATGTATAACGTTTACGAACCTTCAAGAAATGAGCTCCTTCAATCGTTCCAGTAGTTCCAAAACTCCAACATGATCCGCAAACAGCCTGGTCCTTGACGGGAGTAACAGCACCTTTCAAAATTAAGTGGAACGTTAGGTTAACTCTTAACCGACAAGAGGATTTAGAAGAACATTAACACAAGTATGATATTTTGATTTTCGAGTATAGAAAGGAACCAGACAGGGCTGTAGCTAGAAATAAATAATAGGTGGGGGGGGGGGGGGAGCTCAAGAAAATGTAGATGAGACGCATATTTTTTTTTTTATCTCTGACACATGCACACACAAACACACACACAGAGAGATATATATATATGATCAAAGTATTATATAGCAAAGTAAATTAGTGCATATTCATATTGTATGCACTATGTTTCTTATTAAACTGTTTATAATCACTTCATTTTATGCTAAGAAAAGAAAAAGCTGCAGAATAAAAATTCCCATTGTATAACTAGTGTCTAATTATACTGGTGAAATAATAAGTAATGATGTCAACAAGTAAATAAAAAGCTTACAGTTCACCTGTTTCAAAAAGAGTTGCAACCTTTAATTTTTTTCTGAATATTCCCTGCCCTTAAGGATTCTAAAAATGTATTTTATACGATAAAAACATTTACAAAATCAAGGATGTATTTTACATTTTAAAATTATTATTGTTTTTAAAACACTTATTTGCAGTTTTTATACAAATACTACAATTTAGTATTTGTGCAAAACTGTAAAAGGACCCCAAAACTAAGTTTGATTTTTGTACAGTTTGATTTGGTGACCTTGGAATTTTTACAAGGAATCTTTCCAAATCCTTGGAATATTTCCAAAACTTCCTTTAGGGAGGGGCTAAATTTTTTAGAGTTGCTGAGCCCCCTATGGCACCCCTCTAGCTACAGCCCTGGAACCAGATTAAAAACACAGTTTTACAAAGTAAAAATAACATTACGCTAGAGTAAAATCTTTATTATATTCATTAACTACTTCAGATTTGCACCTTCGCGGTACGTGTTTAGCTGTCAAGCCTTCCGATATTTTTCCAAGTCAATTAAACAAGTTTTGAATCCGGAAATTTATTTAATAAAATGTGTTTTGTTTCTTTATGTTGCTCATTTGATTTCATTTAATGAGTAAAAATTTCTGATTGAAACTATGTTTGTTTGTTGAACAGAATACAAAGTTTGGACATTGCTAAAAGAGTTTGCTTACTCCATTGCTGTTTTTCCCATATTTTATCTCTAAATTAATTTATGACCCGTGGGCAGTGAAGGAAGTAGCGAGCTACAAGTAACGAAACTAAAGTAGTCGATTCTTTTTCTAGTAGTTTGTAGTCTAGCGTACAACATTTTCAAAATATAGCGTAGCGAATAGCGAGATACAAAATATCAGCAGTTTGTAGAGAGCACAGACGCTACTTTTAAAGCTACTTCAGGTGGGAAGAGAAATTCATTTAAATCTCATGATCGTAGCTTGTTTCAAAATGTGTTTTGCGGAACAACATGCGAATGCAGTGTTTAATATACGCATTGTATGACATCACAGATTTTCCATTGATAGTTCCTGGTAAACCAAGTGTTGTCTCAGTAAAAAAAAAAAAAAAAAAAAAAAAAAAAATTACTTGTCTAGCATTACTTGTTTACTTACTCATTATTCGATCTTCATGTTTTAATACCGGGATTTACTTTTCGAATTGTTTTATTTACAGATTTATGACTTTTTTGATATTATGACACAGGAAATTAATATTTGAACAAGTAGCGAATCTTGGGAAATTGCTAGTATACGCTATCGCTATATCGCCATAAGAAAATAGAATGTTTACAAACAAACATGTCCGTTAACCAATCAATGTACTGCATTTTTACCTAAACGTTTATTGCAGGAATTGTCATAGAGACGTAGATCAATTGTATCGCGAGCATGTTAATCGTAGACCAATCAGATTGCCTGCGATCTGTTGTACAAGGGGGACCATAAAGACGGACAGTTTTCCAGTCATCATTTTACCAGCTAGGGCTACTCTAATGCAGGCTGAATCATCAAGCTTTTTGTTGCCCACTTAGACTAATCAGGGATTGTTGCCTACGCGGCTTGGCCAATCATTCGTCTCCTACGGGCAATTAAATGGCGGTGTGAGTCACCGGATTGTAGGAGCCTTATTACCAGCCATGACGTCAGCTGCCCTTTCCTTATAGAATTCATGGTGAAAGGAGAGTACAAGTTCTACATCGGTATTTTATGGGGGAAAGATTAATAAGAAGTTCGTTTTCTACCATATTCGCTATACCACTTTTATTACTAAGAATGTTTTTCCTTTTATCATTAACAAGTCGGAAGTTTATTAACTTAAAATGATCAAATAGCTTTCCACTTTCAGGCAGATATGTGGAGATAAGCTGCATCTTACAGTCGTAAATGCAGTTCATAGAATTCCATTTATAGGAGATGTGCAAAAGTAACAGACCTTATTAGTTTTTCAGTAAAATAAAAATTTTTGCTAGCTATAATTAATTGGTTTCCTTACTACATCTAAATTATTTCTCTGACAGCAAGTGGTATCGACCCCTTGGTTCATTTTGCAACTTGTTAGTGTTTTTTTCGTATATTTTTCTTTACAATCGACGTAGCCCATGCCTACGAGAATGAGAGCAATTACGTTAGAGACCATAGTGTCCGCAAACGCTAGTCGCAACCATGCAGGCTACGCAACCAATTTCTCTTTATCTAAATCGCATGTCCGCCAAACTTGATGATGTCAGACCTATTCTTTTTTTTTTTTTAAATAATGGGATTCCCAAAACCTCACTTTTAATTATAACCACGTCGTATTTTGGCATACTTACAATATTTTGAGGAAGTTTACATTTTTTATTACAGTGGAAAGTATGTGCTGGATATGTTGGTCTTTCGTCACAATTAGGACATCTCGTAACGTCGTTACAACGTCACTGGTATCATGACATATTGGAAAGGAGACATATTTATTTAGTCCATCGGCCGGTTTCAACCCCGTGAACACAATCCTTTAGCTTGTGTCCGAACAACCATAATCGTCAATTTGACAGATAATATTATCGCTCAACCAATCAAAATCGACAAAAATCAGTGGGCAAACAAAATCCTCACTAGGTTGTTAAGTTGGTTGCTAGCGAGGCTAACGAAAAAGAAAGTCTACCGCGGTGCTTTACGCAAATCTTTTTTTACAGACCGCGGTAGTCACGTGATGCTCGAATGCACCAATACAGATGTACGAAAAGAGCAATACGTCACTCTAGCGGTCTGTAAAAAAAGATAAGTGGAATGCACCGCGGTAGCCTGCCTTTTTCGTTAGCCTCGGTTGCTAGGATGTGACGTCAGTTGAAAATGATTTATACCGATTGTAACTACAGAATAATGTACAAAATGTATAATATTTTTTAAATTGCCAAATTACTAAAACATTGAAAGTATAATAATTACCCATTAGCCTCCAGTCCAAGTTATCAGGAATGACATCGGAAAATTCGTGTTCTGGGAAAGCTGATCCACCGTTGTAGCCAGTAGAGGGTAAACGACCACGGAGCCTATGCAGTTCGTAGTCTGTGAAGTCAGCCAAGTGGTTGATTTCGAGAGAGAAAGATAACCCTGCTCTGTTCATGCTCTCAATGTATCTGCAATCAAATGTTTGACAAAATAAATAAAGGAAATCAACAAATTGAAACTAGATTTTTAAATTCTCAATACAGGACGAAAAACTTTACATATTTAGTACACTACTTCTTTCGAAATACTGACCATTATATATTTCAAGAGCTTTATCAAAGTTTTACAAAATACATCTGTCTTATTAGGAGCTTCATTATCAAACATAAACTACATAAAATAAAAAAATCTAGACAGACTAGTTATATTTTCTGTTTGAAGACAAAACAAATCAGTACATCTATTTAAAGTGGATTCTGTAGCAGCACTATATATGTTCAAACACAATATGGCCACAGGATTCGAATTAAGCTTCTCTGAACCGTATGCAGCGCTGCACATTAAATTGGATTTTTAAATGTTCGATATTGTACGAAAAATTTTACATATTTAGCATACCACTTCTTTCAAAATACCGAATATTTTACATTTCAAGAGCCTTATCAAAGTTTTACAAAATACATTTGTCTTATTGGAACTTCATTGTCAAATATAAACCGCAATTTAAAAACTTAGACTCTTGGACTACTATATTCAAATAAAGACATTAAAAAAAAACAGTGGCACTCCGGGAGTGCCGACAGAAGTGAAAACTTGAACAATTATATATATTTTTTAATATATAATTATATATATATATATAATATATAATATATATATTATAATAATATGTTATATTTCATATTATATATAATATATTATACATATATATATTATATATATATTGTAATTATAATATATATATAATTATATATTATATTATATATTATATAACATATTCATCGCGCCCGCCTCGCCCTACCTCATACCGAACTATACACAGTACATGTACATACTTATATACAGAGGTGTCGGTTACAGTAACAGTGTCGCGAGTTCAATGGTTTTTTTCCCATCTCAAAAAATGCCCAATGCACTTAAAGAAGTTTTCACTTCAAATATACAGAGGTGTCGGTTACAGTAACAGTGTCGCGAGTTCAATGGTTTTTCCCATCTCAAAAAATGCCCAACGCCCCTAAAGAAGTTTTCACTTCAAAAAATTAATTTACAGTTTAGAATTAAAAAAAAAAGATGGTTAAAACCATCATAACTTTTGTTGCTGTATAATAAAAAAAAAAGTATATTTTTTTAAATGTTTCTCTGTAATTTATTAAAAAGTATATTTCGAAAGATTCCATTAACAGAAGTTCATTATCGCTATTACTCTTTTTACAAAACAAATTGCTTGCTCGACACGTCCGGGGGAATAATTAAGTCCAGTTCCGGCCGGCCCGAGTATGTAAAATAAAGTATAAGCCTGATCCCGACCTGCCCGAGTCTGCTGAAAAACAATTAATCCCTGGCTGCACTTGAGTACGTAGAAAAAAAATGTAAGCTTTAGTCAGGTCCGAGTCTGCTGAAAAAATAAGGTCCGGGCTCAGACACACGATGTAACTGTCCGATGCCGATTTCTACGTTATATTTCTGTATTGATGTTTACAAGCTAGCAACGGCTCGTGTACTAAATTTATAACTTATTCTCGTCCCAGTCACATTCATTTAAAATCGTCCATATTGTATTAGCTTGATCCTTTTAAATTTGGTTTATCAGGCCGGTTGGCCCGCTTTATATTTATATCAGCCTGGCTAACCCATTTAATTTTTTTTTACCGGCCCGGCCCAGCCAGTAGGCCGGGCTGGGTGTGGGCCTCAGGTCAGGCCCTGTCCCGTGCAGACCTCTACTCTCGCATCTCTCTGAGACAATTACGTGATAAAATAGCCCGGGATAGTACTTTTTCCCCACCATTTTACAAACACTTGAAAAGCAAATTCGATAAAACAAAAAGAAACATAATTCGGTACTTCTCTATTATCCCGTCGACCACTTTTCATAACAAAGAACTATCGCCAAACTATAACGCCAAATAAACGGGAGAACGTTGCCATTGGAATATCAAAATAAATAAATAAATAAAATATAGGAATTTAAAGACACGATTGTTATTTTAATGAATGAAATAACTAATAAATCAGTAAAACATAATGAAAACTACAGGTAAATGTCGAATTAAAAACCACTTGATGACATAACAAACACGTATCATGCTTCTGACATCAAGTAAATGGGACTGCATTTTTGGCTTTTAATCTTACAGTTTGGCGATAATTTTTATTATGAAAAGTGGTCGACGGGATAATAGAGAAGTACACAGAATTCTTTAAGCATAAAATTGCGTACACCTTCTGATTAAAAAAAGTAATAATAATACTATAGTCTTAACAATTTGCATAATACCTGTGATTCTGGCGGAAGATATCTCTTCGCCTCTCGTGTTCTATGTCATCCCCATATGTTTTGTTGTGCAATTTCTTAAACTCTTCGAACCTGTTGTGGATGTGTTGGTCCTCGTTCCCGATGTATTCTCTCATAGGATTCATCAAGACCATACTCTCAACACCGGGTCCTGGGAAACCTCTGCAGGCGATGCCTATAAACATACAGGAGGGCAATTCGTATAATATACAATAACACATAATAGCACAGGGCATGAAATTTCAGTTGAAATGGTACTCGCCAGACTAAAATTTTTGCTCGCCACTATTTTACATTCATTGAGACAGTAACGTCGACCACCACACCTGCCCAGAAAAAGAACTATTTATGACAAACTGAATTTAAATTTACCATTGTTAGAAGGAACTGTCTGTTAAATCTAGAATATTTTATATTAATGAAAAATATGAACAATTTTCAAAACTGTTAACTGATATAATGTGAAGAAATTTCTGGTAACCGAAATCATAAAAGAATGTAGAAATTGAAAAATTGCTTGAGGATGCAAGTGTCACTTTCAACATTTGTGACCGCATCTTTATCCGATTTTTCGTTTGATGTATTTATTACCATTAGTAAAAAAGGACTCTATATTATTGCTTTGTCTTTTCTCCATGGCAATCAATAAAAAATAAACTAAAAAGCCACTTTAATTACCGCCAACCACCAAGAAAAACTCTAAACCAAAAGAAACAAAGAATTTGAAAGAAAACAAAACATTTTTACTATGTTTCGGTGGCGAAACCTGATTCACTTCGCGAAGGAGTGAAGAGAGATTAGATTCGGCCTCGGAAGCGAAAAAAGTGGCCTTGCTGTTTGCGCGGTGCGAAAGTGCGGGGACGAATGCAGACGGGGGTAATTCGTTCCTCCATAGGAGATAAATGGAAGTGGGTGACGCCGCATTTTTTCAACTTTTAGAAGACAAATGCCGTCGCTTGATTTTAAAACACTTCCGCGTGTCGCTGAATTGAGGCACGATAATCTGAGCATATATAGTTTGATTTGAAGCACAACATTTTAAAAGACGAAACTTACTCGCCAACCTTAAATATTTACTCGCTAATGGCGAGCTGGCCAGCGGAAATTTCGCGCCCTGAATATCATTACGTTTTGGTGTATGTACATAAATGTATTCGTAATGATGCTACGTGAGATTTTAGTTAAGTTTTTCAAACCCAAACTGACTACTTTATGACATTTTTTAAAATTCATTTTGGTTCGCAAACGTATGAAAAAGGCAGGTGTTCTTATTCAGAAACTATGTAATCGAATTACGTTTTCCCTTTTTTGTTAAGACAGAAGATCTAAAAAAATACTGTTAAATCGGCGTTTTGAACCGATTTCTTGTCGCGGCACTGTGAGAATGGGGAAAACTCGTCGTCACGTGACACGAATCGCTTATAACTCGATAAGTACCGTATTTACCCGCGTATAAGTCGACCCCCCACTTTCCCGATCAAGAAATTTGAATTTTTTTAAATCCCACGTATAAGTCGACCCCCCACTTTTCCGATCAATAAATTTGATTTTTTTTTTAAATACATTATTCAAAATCACCTGAAAAAAAAAAAAAAGTATACTAAATATACAATAATAAAGGAACTTTAATTTTTTTTTCTTTGTACATTTATTTGAAATCATCTGAAAGAAAAAGTACTAAATATACAATAATGAAGATAATAATATACAAAGTTAAACTGATTCAAGGTCCGATTCAATATCGGACAACAATTCACATAAATCCTTCGTCGTCATCGGCTCATCATGATACACGTTTTCAATCTCTGTATCGCTACATTCTTCCTCGTCATTATCACTTTCGAAAATGGCATCATCTTCTGTGCCGTCTAGTTCGTTGCTTATGCAGCAATTCTTAAACGATTTTATAATCGTTTCGGAAGGAGTTTGATTTCACGCATCTTTAAACCACTGGGTAATTAATGAAATGTCGGGCTTTCTAATATTACCGCCCTTTGTTAATGTTGGATAACCGGATGAAATCCACTCTGAAAAAAAAAAAAAAATTAAGGACCCTCGCATAAGTCGACCCCCCCAACTTTAAAGTCTTTTTTTGTCCAAAATTTCTCGACTTATACGCGGGTAAATACGGTATTTTACTTATTTAACCCTTTAGCGGGCGGTGTCCACAAAAAAGGACACCTAATTTTAATTCCAAAACTGACAAACGGCACCAAGAATATTTAATTAATTTTTTCCTTTTATAAAGTACGGGAAAATAAGCAAGTTTATATTTTCTAATGAATTCTTTTGTAAATTCTGGTGTCAGTCCATAATTTCATCATTTTAAAAACAGACTTACTCCTCGCCGGAAAGGGTTAAAAACAAAAATGGAAAAGTCATTAAAAGATGCCGCATCGTTTAATTTACCGAAACTGTGGCTCGAGTTACTCCATGGTCACAGATATGAAAATAAAAAACCAAATAAAAAATAAAAGATAACGTGCGTAATTTTTAAAAAAGTACATGTAAATAATAACTTAAAAGCCCGTGCAATTATGGAATATTCTCATTTTGTTTTTGAAAATGACTCGGAAAGAGTCGAAACATGTAAAACAACACTAATAAAAGTTATTTTAATTTGTATTATGTTGTTAATTTACACCTTTAGCATTTAACAGGAATTTATCACATACATTTAAAATACATGCATTCACACAATGACACAATTCATTGAAAATTTATAACGTACACCAAAACATTTTATTTCAACATTAAACCATTGTTTCTAATTTACTAATGCGGAAAATAAAAGCTGTTATTGACGAGATTTTCGTCCGGCTAACATAAAAGTACGAAAAAGAATACCTTCATTATCGGAAATGACAAATAGCAAATTTATTTATCTTGAACGCACAAAATAAAAGAACAACACTAAATAAAAACAAGCTAGACGGACAAGTGAATGAACATCCCTAATTAACTCCTGATAAAGCATATATCCCTCGTGTAGATATTGGCCGTCATAAATCCCCAACCAACCAACCATGATAAAAACAAGCTACTAAATATACCTTTGTATTATTTCAGAAATAAAGATTGAATATTTTTAACAAAACAAATTACTCTTTGGGGATCACAAATGGTAACATATTTATCTATACTTTAACTAAAATGAATAATACATTTATCTTAAAATTTTATTTATTCTGATTCCAATTTTCTGGTGTTGCCATCTACTCTACATTTAGAAAACTATTTATTTATCAGAGCTTCAGTTTCGTGGTGCTGCCATCTACAGCGTACATACAAAACGAAAATATTATCTCCGTAGCCTACGATGATGCGCGGTGCATCATCGTAGGCTACGTTATCTCAATGCTCGATCCAGTGTTGCCAATTTAGCGGATTTTTTTTTTTTTTTTTTTTTTTTTTTTTTTTTTTTTTTTTTTAAGTTATTTTCCACTATTTCCGAATAGTAATATTTGTTTTATTTATTAACAGATTAAATGTCGAATATTATCATTAAAAAACAGTGGTAGACGTTTTAATTAAAAAAAATCGCTAATCCTTCCACATACATGTATAAGCTATTACTTTTAATTGCTAAAAAGTGTAAAAAAAAATTATAAACAGTAAAAATAGGTTTTAATAGACTGTTTACATGTTTCAACTTCATCGAAGCCATTATCAAAACAAATAAGAATATTCTAAAATCGACGATCTATGATGTAATGATTTGAAACGCCATCATTTAATTTTTCACGTACTCCATCACGTATTTTCATATTCGTAACTCAAGTCAAAATAACAGATAGTGCAATTTTAGAACATTCTTATTTGTTTTGATAATGGCTTCAATAGATCAAAAACATGTAAACAGTCTATTAAAACTATTTTACTGTTTTAAAATTTTTATTTTACACTTTTTAGCAATTTAAATAAATATATTATTACAAGGTGTTATAATTTGTTATATATTCCTAACACCTAATTTTGGCGTCATATAATATGATAACATATTTCTTGTTTCTGTAAAACAAATGTTTCTTACCATCTCTAACTTCAAAATCTTCATCCCTTGCTGTACCTTCCGTGTAGTTCATGTAATACAGTTCATACTTGTCGTAGTGGGATCCCAGAAGCGTGTTGTACCCCTTCATAATGTAGTGGATAGGTTCTTGGGTGCTTTTCAAGATATACATGCTGTAGGTGTTTCTTTTGTCACCTTCGTCGTGCACTAATTGCCACAATTCACAGATCAGCTGCTTGGTCGCATCATCGACAAGAGAGTTTTCAGCGAAGCAGTTGTCATCTTTGACGTACTAAAAAGTGCGAAAGGAAAATGTGATTATCTATAATATAAAATAAAAATATGTCTGTGAGTAACATGACGTCATAGTGACGGTGCCGAGGCTAACGAAAAAGAAAGGCTACCGCGGTGCTTTACGCGTATCTTTTTTTACAGACCGCCGGAGTCACGTGATGCTCGAATGCACCAATGTAGGCGCACGAAAAGAGCAACAGGTCTCTCTAGCGGTCTGTAAAAAAAGATAAGTGGAATGCACCGCGGTAGCCTGTCTTTTTCGTTAGCCTCGGACGGTGCCAATAACTTGACTCATAAATTTCGCTTTTGCTGCATTTTTTTTTTTTTTTTTTAGACTTTTAAACACCTAACAATTTCAATTTTTAACCACCGAATCTGTCTGTCCTAAAAAAAGTAACTAATGCTGCTGTCGCTGACATAATTGAATTTATTGTGAGAGGCTTTTTCTCGGCTTATATTAACAAAACTATTGCATATAAAAATTTGAAAAACTGGTAGTTTTACATAAAAATGTGTGATGAACGCAATGAAGCAGACATTTTATTTTAAATCGAAGAAAGAATTGTTTTAAGCGCTATTTAATATTGAAATCGGTAAAAAATAGTTCAGTTGAAAAAGTTTTATAGAATCAAAAACTATTCATAGCAATCCAACCATCTTTTGCAGGCACATACTTGATGAGACTGTAGTGTGCAGTGTCCAATATTTATTTTTATTTTTTTCAATTCGAGTGATTTTTAGGGGGGTTTTCTTTTCATTTTCTATTCAAAATTTCATTATCTGAATAGAAATTTATTTCATATTTCGAGAAGTCGCTTATTTACTTACTGCTGACAGAATTTTTTTTTTTAAAAAAAAAAAGAAAAGAAAAAAAACGCAAATAAAAATATTTCCAAACTTTTTTGAATTGAAACATGTATTTACACAGTAATATTAAAAAAGAAAGTAAATTTTAAAATAATTAAATTGTTACGTGCGAAAAACATTTAATGAAGAAAATTACGTCATATTAAAAAGAACAACAACAACAAATTCCAAACCTCTTTCAATTGAAAAATATATTTACACGTGAATATTAAAAGAGAAAGAAAACTTTAAAATAATTAAATTGTTACGTGCGAAAAGCATTAAAGGGGTAGCCTCTTAGTTTAAAAAAAAAAAAAAAAAAGTACTTTCAAATGCAATTTGCTTGAAAGCAGTATCTCAGTTTACTTATTTTTTTATGGATTTTAAAATAATTATCAAGCATGAATTTTTTAAAAATCTATCTCTAGTAAAGCAGGATTACACAAGAACCATTTGCACACAGCACAATAGAAATAGTTCAGCCTTTGTCTCCGACTAATATTCTATAATGAACATAAAACTTAATAAATAAATAAATAAATAAAACACAAATTTAAAGTATATGTATGTATGCACAATAATTTCTTCACGCACTTGAAAACACCCGCTCGCTAATGTTATTCCTATGGGGCATTATTTTTCTGATATCTCGTTTGCATTTCGATATTTTTAAACAATTTTTTTTTTTTTTTTTTTTTTTTTTTTTTTTTTTTTTGCATTAAATAGCTGAGATCGATCTCTATTTCCGCCGTTGATTACTTTTTTGATTTTATTTGCGGATTTTTTTTTTAGGAAGATATTTTCACTTTCGAAACCGGTTCCGAAAGTGAAAGTATCTTCGCAAAAAAAAAAAAAAAAAAAAAAAAAAAAAAAAAAAAATCTGGAAAGAAAATCGAAAAAGTAATCAACGGCGGAAATAGAGATCAATCTCTGCTATCCAATGCAAAAAAAAAAAAAAAAAAAAAAATCGTTTAAAAATATTCAAATGCAAACGAGATATCAGCAAAATAATGCCCCATAGGAATAACATTAGCGAGCGGGTGTTTTCAAGTGCGTGAAGAGGACCCTGACAATTATTTTCTGCGATTAACCCCTGGCATGCGACTAATATGAAAAGCTTTATAACTTTTAATAAATTTCAAAACTTTATTTGATTAGAGAATGGATATTTTTCATATAAAGACTTTCTGGGCGCGCAACTATGGTATCCAAATGAAAAATACATTCGGGTGTTATTTATTTACAGACGAATTTTGTGGAGCTTTCACTTATACCGATATTAATATGTATAGATTGATATGTCTTGATATTCTACAAGCATTTAACACAATTTTCCAAAATTAATGACTTATACTATTCTGCCGCTAAAGGTCTTAATTCGATTATAAATAACTAGCCGCGTAGCAACCCGTTATTTAAATTGCATGAGGTCTTTGAATTGTTTGTGGGAAGGGGTGGGGGGAAGAGAAATCTTGTTCATTATATCTTAAAGAGTTTCTAGCTCTAAAAATTAATCGTAATTTAGAAAGTTTTTAGAACCTATTCCACTCATTTCACTTTTTTTTATTTTGATTTTTTTATTAGAAATGATTCTGTTCTAAGTATTTTACGTCTTAAAAGTTAACAGTCATCTCAAGTTTCAAGTTTCTAGTCTTAACAGTTCCAAATTAACCCTTTCAGGGGCAGTGGTATGTTTATGAAACCACTTAATTTTAATTCCCAAACGCCACAATGGCACCAGAAATTTGCTAAAATCTTTCCCATTTAATAGGTATGTGATTTTTTTGCCTTTTTGTTATTTGCAAATAAATTTCTACGTTAATTCCGGTGCCAGTCATTTATTTCAACATTTTAGTACTGAAAGTACTTTATTGTACCTGAAAGGGTTAATCATAATATAGAACGTTTTTTAGGAAACTTTCCGCTCATCTCACCCTTTTAACTTTCGAATTTTTTTAGAAAGAGGTCTATGGGAACATTTACATATTAAGGTAGTTCTCAAATTCTCTGCTTAACCCTTTCGGGACCGGCGGCTTTTACACAAATTTTATTCGGTTGGCACCACTTTTTCAAAAAAAGCTACCTTTACTTAGACTATCACAAAAATGCTCTAATTAGAGAAAGCAAATATTACTTTTATTACTTACCCATCATACGTAGTATAGGGTAAGTCTTGTAATCGTTTTGAAAATCGAAAATTTTTTTTTGACGGATTTACACGTTTCAGACACTGGAGATTCCGAAAAACATATTTTTAGAAAAAATTTTTTGCCGTCCGTCTGTGTGTCTGTGTGTGTGTCTGTGTGTGTGTCTGTAAACGCTCTATCTCCCGAACAAATTGAGATAGAGACTTGCAATTTGCTATGTACTTAGTATGTAATAATGGGAAGAAGCCTATTTCATTTCAATAACCTCGATTAACCGGAACATTTTTTTTCGGACTCTCGAAATATTCGTTCTGATGAAAGGTATATAAAAATTTTCGAAATTGTTTATTTCAAGGAGTAAATATAAAAGACAATAAAAACACATAAATTTTGCATAAAACATGAAGTCGATCGGATAATTAGTTGCCGAGATATTTGTAATCCTATTTTCCACACTCTTCGATTTTTCATGACCCTGTATTTCATCCAAATTTCACTTCAAATATATATTTTAATTGGAAATTTGACGCTTAATCAGATGCAATAAACCGCTAGTTAATAGGATTATTGTTTTTGGTGTTATAAGGATGTTTCTTTTAAGCAATTCAGTAATCGAGCCTTTTTATGACGTCATCAAGACACGATTTTATTTGAATATCAATGCATTTTATAAGTAGTTTACACATTTTTATTTTAATATTTTACATTACACATATACATGATGGGTAAGTATTACGGTGGCCCCCAACGACTAGTTTTTTACTGGTGCCTAAAACAAATTCTGTATGCTCTTTTTGAGGTTGCATATATGCACCCATGGTTCCGAATGGGTTATCAACGCGAAAGTTTGACACATTTTCTAACTCATTTTTAAATGTAAAGGCATAAAATTGGCAGGTCTGACTATTCAAGGGATTTGGAATAGAATAGCGTTTCCCATTTTCTGATCATAAATTACTTATCGAGTTATAAGCAATTCTTGTCACGTGACGACCAGTTCAATCCCTTTCGCTCTCTGGCGTGTCGGAAATTCAGTTCAAAACGCCGAATTTGACAGTATTTTCTGAAAGATCTTCTGCCTTTACCAAAAAAATGGAAAATTTCTTTCGATTGCAGAGTTTCTAAATAAGAACCTTGCCAATTTCATGCGTTTCCGAACACATTAATTCAAAAATGTTTCAGAAAGTAACTCCTTTGAGTTTGAGAACAGCCTCTGAAGTAACTAGCATGCAAAATTTGAAATTTTTAGCCGTGTCACAGAAATTGCAGTTGTTAAACTTTTTTTAAAAAATTCTTTTGCTCTTGTACTCCCTTGGGAGTTTTGTTCCGACATAAAATATCACCTATGTTGGTCACCAAAATTTTGAAGCTATTATTTTTTAATCTGTTCGATGTTCCAGAGATTACCTCCTACAAACAAGCGTCATTTCTATATAATTCCCGAAACGTCAGTGAAGGCTTACTGTGGAGGCGCGAAAAATTTTTGGTTTCCGTCTGTTCGTCTGTCTGTCTGTTCCACGATAACTGCCGTAAAAAGCTCCCGATTAGGTTGATTTTTGGTGGGTTATGTTGATGAGGTACCCGGAATGAGCTGTATAGTTTTTAGTTACATTTGGTTCATTCCTTCGAAAAACATAGAACATTTCGTTTTAGGTCATAATGCTTTCCTATGGGAATGCAGACGATTTTTCAATTTCATTTTTAACTGAAATGAAAATCGCATATTTGAATAATGGATTTCAACGTAAAATTACTAATGCTAAATTTTCGATATGGAGGTTTTAAATATATTCAAATAGTTTTGAAAATTTGCCGATACATTTATTAAAATTTAGAAATTAATTGTTTAAATTATTGGAACATTTTTCGCATCTGTTCTGGAAATATAAAACTATTTACTATTTTCATATTTTTTTACAAATTTTAAAATGAATTTATTTTTACTTTGCTCTTTAATTTATGAGTTGCTTAGCAACCCTATTTCAAAGAATATCAAAAGAATAAAATTCAAGTAACTCTCACTATTTTGCTGGAATATTTTATTAGCAAAATAAATTATTTTCGGGAGATTTTAGTATTCTATTAACATGAATGAGAATTTATTTTGATACAAGTTTATATTTTTTCTCTAAAAAGTTACAAGAATAAGAAGTTCATAAGAATTTCAGACTATCATTGCATAAATCGTGTTTAATTGAACGCTTCTAATTTCTGAAACCTCCGAAGTATTTCATATGCCTATAAATATGTATGTAATATAAAAAAATTAAATTGCGGAATGTAAGATGCTAAATAGTATGAAAGGTGAGATTAAACAACAATGACTTTTAGAGTGACGTTGAGGCTCCTGATCTGCAGATTTACTAGTATTAATATTAATATAGATATAATACCTGGAATCCATCCAAGTTTGGCAGGATACTCTGAATCGTAACAGGGTTTTCGTTTGAGCCATCTACTTGGAAACAGGTCCTTTCCGGTGTACCGTTTTCGTCGGGCATGAACGCAAGTTTATAGCTGATTCCAAAATCGCCCTGGTCAGATCGCTGGTATGTCATAACAGTGTCTGAAAAATGAAGACAGTATATGAAAATAAAGCATGACTAGATAATAGTGTTGTATAATTTTATTTTATTTATTAAATCAATAACACTGTGAAGTCGGTAGTATCTCTTTTGGGCTCGTGAAGAAAATCTGTCGTCATTTGCGATTTTTGTTGTCTTAATTTGACGTGAAAAATAAATCAAATCCAAGTCAATGTGAGGTATAGTAGATATATCCTATTTCGTAACGTGTCAGATGATGTGCCAAACTAACGAATTTAATCAAAACAGAAATACAAAAATATCGGGCAGCCATCGAGGGCGCTAAATATTTGGCAGATAATATGCTAAAAACGTGATTAATGCTTAATATTTATTTCTTTGGAAATTATTATTTGTAGAGTTGTTGAAAATTACTATCAAAGCAGAAATACCAAAGTACCGGGTAGTTACCCAGGGCGCTAAATATTTGGGCAGAAAATATGCTAACTAAGTGATTAATATTTGATATTGGTGTCTTTGGAAATTATTATTCTTAGAAGTGCTGAAAAAAAATCTGGACCAGGGCGTCATTACTATTAAAGTAGATTTACTAAAGTACCGGGCATCTACCCCAGGGCGCTAAATATTTGGCAGAAAATATGCTAAATATGTGATTGATACTTAATATTAGTTTCTTTGGAAAATATTCGTAGAAGTGAGTGCTGTAAAAACATCTGGACCAAAGTATCACTACTATCAAAGTCTGTGTCAATGAGTTTAATTAAAATGAAAATCTGTTTTTCTTAAACTGTCTTAACACCATTTTTCATTGTTTATATTGCCACAAGAGGCAGAAATACGAAAATACCAATGCCGGGCAATACCACGGGCGCCAATTACTAAAAGGCAGAAAACACGCTAAATAACTGAATACATAATATTAGTTTCCTTAAAATTTATTATTCTTACAGACGCTAAAACAGATATCTGGTCTAGTTGTATCACGTATACCAGTAACATATCTGATTGTTGATAACTTACATTATCTCGAAATTGAGTTATCTGATTGTCAATAAAAAAACATAAAAATATACTGTTTTAATTGTCAAATGAAAATATCTGAAATTATTTTATGCCGTTCAAAATGCATAGCTGTAAAAGTGCTTCTAAAAAAAAAAATCGACGGAGGGCGCACCGGGCATCTGCCGCGTTGCCCGGTGGGCCAGTACGACCCTGAATTTATCACGCTGCAATTAACCGTTCTTAACTATTTTGCAATTGCAATGTGCCCACTCTGAGGCTTCCCACCTACACTGAAAAAACAAATTGTTGATTTTACAGTATAATACTGACATCCCAGCTGCCAGTATTATACCGCAAATTTAACAGTAATAAACAGTAAAATAAGCAGTAATACACTGCCGCACATGCGCAGTAGTGTATTACTGCTTATTTTAATGTTTATTACTGTTAATTTTGCGGTATAATACTGGCAGCTGGGATGTCAGTATTATACTGTAAAATCAACAATTTTTTATTTTTTTATTTTTTTTGGTCAGTGTAATAACTCGTCATGAAGAAAAGTTTGTGATGACTTCTCATGGCGATAACTTAAGAGTCTACATTAGTCACGAGAAGAAACGATCAAGCTAATGTTCATAATAATCATTATAATAAGCTGATAATCATAATCAAATCTATGAAAAGGTTATTTTCAAATTAATCATTAATTTTTTTTCATTTTAATATTTTAAATGATTTTTTTCCCATAGGATAGCTGAGGTCGATCTCTAACATTCTGCGTTTTTACTTTTAAGGTTTCTGGCAGATTTCTCGCTCGCATTTTAATATTTTTAAATCATGTTTTTTTGTATAGGATGGCTGAGGCCGATCGTTGTTAGTTTTTACTTTTTCGATTTTGGTTCCAGTTTTTTTATATAAGGGTATTTCAGGGGTCGGAAGTAGCGCGCTACAAGTACCAAAACTACAGTAGTCGCTACTTTTTACAGTAGTTTGTAGTGTAGCGCGCTACTTTTTGAACAATGTAGTGTAGACAGTAGCGCGATACAAAAAATTAGTAGTTTGTAGCGAGAACCGACGCTACTTTTAACGCTACTTCAAGGACAAAAATGTTGTATTCTGGAAATCACGTGACCGAAACTTGCTTCTTTTGTGAAAAATTTATTCTGTGGAACAATTTGTGAATATCAGCTGCAGTGTATAACAACGCAACGCATGAAGTCATAGATTTTTACCATTGACACTTGCTGCGAAAATCAAGTAGTAACCCACCAAAGGAATTAATTTTCTTGCTGGCAACATTTATCTATTTACTCGTTATCAGGTCTTCCTGTTTTAGCGCTACGTTTCTTATTATTTGGAATTGCTTTATTTACAGATTTATTTGTTGTTTACATTTATAGTTGTCTCTCTGTAATTTTCTAGATTATAATATCTCTCTTAATTTTGCTACGAAATTTCTAATGTGTGTATAAACTAAAATTTTGGAGACAAATACAAAAGATTTTCTTGTATGTTATCGTTCTTAATTTTTTAATCCTCTCGGTTATGTTGCATTTATTTAATTATATCCTGGCAGACGCGATATAACGAAGGTAGCTTTATTATTTAATACGTTTTTTCAATTTCTAATGTAAATTGAACCCTTTGACAAAATCTGAAAGTAGCGAAGTAGTGACTACTTTTGAAAAGTAGTTTGTAGTCGCTACTTTTTAAAACAAGTAGTTGTAGTTGTAGCTAACTACATTTTCGATAAAGTAGTTATAGTTGTAGCTCGCTACAATAAAAAAGTAGTTTTTCCGACACCTGTGGTACTTTCACTTTCAGAACCGTTTCCAACCAGTTCCAAAATTTAAAATGTCACTCAAGCTCATGTTAAATTTCTTTTCAAATTTCTCGCTCGCATTTTAATATTTTTAAATGAGTTTTTTTGCTTAGGATAGCTGAGGTCGATTTCTAACCGAGTTAGTTTTTACTTTTTCGATTTTAGTTTCAAAATTTTTTTTTTTTATATAAAGTAACTTTTACTATTGGAACCGGTTCCGAAAATGAAAATAGCAACATAAAAAAAAAATAAATAAATAAAATAAAGTACAACCAAAATCAAAAGAGTACAAACTAACAACGTTAGAAATCGGCCTCAGCTATCTTGTACAAAAAGCAAATCATTTAAAAGTATTAAAATGCAAGCGAGAAATTTAAAAAGAACGCTCTCATAGGTTTAACATTAGCTTGCGAGTTTCTTCGCCTGACTATAGTATAGGCTCTTACATCGACTGATTGCGCTATTAATGACGCCCGCAGTGATCAAATGGTTAGACGCTTACTATAGTTTTGCGAAAGCAAGCGCAGGACTGCCAAATGATCCATTTTTTGTATATCATTTTTTTCAAACAAAAATCTTCTATACTTAATTTCTTGCCAAAAGGTGTTAAATAAAAACTATAAAAATAGTAAAAAAAATATTTTAATAAACTGCTTGCATGTTTCAGCTCCACCGAAGCCATTATCAAAACAGATAAGAATATTCTTATCATTTTACTCTTATAGTATTCTTGTTTGTTTTGATAATGGCTTCGGTGGAGTCGAAACATCTAAACAATTTATTAAATAATTTTTTGTTATTTTTATGGTTTTTATTTAACACATTTTAGCAAGTAATTAAGTATATCATCTCTGGGAATTGTGATTTGTTATATACTTACAAAAATCTTCTTTTTAGTTTTTTTTTTTTTTTTTTTTTTTTGCAAATTTTTCAGAAACCTAGCATGAAATGTTTCCTCCAGGAAATACCAGTATTTAAAAAGTGGATCCTTTGGGAACACTGCAAGTGGTTGATTCATCATGTAAACCAGATGTTTATTTATCTGCAACAAACAAGTCGTAATCAACTCTCAATAACGCCTATCAGAAACTTTAAATAACTGGTAATCGCATGGCAGAGCCTATCTTATCGACTCTTATCGAGAACAAAGAAGGGTAGTGTTAGTAGATAAATCAGCATTGCATAACGGTGATAGAAAATGTTGATTTTATTGAGAAAAATGCATACTTTGTTCCTTTCTTCAATTGCTAACGGAAGTATCAAAAGTTTTGCAGATATATAGGACATTGATGCAGCTGTAAAATTCAGGGGCGGACCCAGCCCTCCATTTAGGGGGTAGTCATGTCTCTTTTCTTGAAAGGGGTGGGGGGGGGGCACATCTCATCATCACAAATTTTTAACACTTTTCAACATAGGGTGATACCCCCAGTAACTGATACTTTAAGGATTTTTTCTTATTCAAATCACTTTTACAAAGCTTTAAATCTATTTTATACTTATCTTTGTATTTGCAAGTATAGTAAAGATATGTTAAAAAAATTACTGTTAAAAAATTTTTGAAAAAATATACGTTTTATTAATAAAAATTAATTTTTGTCATAAATAGGGTCAATATCTCCAGTAACTGATACCATCCCTTTTTTTAACCTTTTTTAAAAAATCAATATTTTATACTTATGTTTCTTTTTGAAAGTATAGTAAAGATATATTAAAAAATTTTTATTGTTAACAAAATTTTGAAAAATTATACTTTTTGTTACTAAAAATTCATTTTTGTCATAAATAGGGTCAATATTTCCAATAACTGACACCATCCCTTTTTTTAACCTTTTTTAAAAAAATCAATATTTTATACTTGTGTTTGTTTTTGAGAGTATAGTACAGATATATTAAAAAAATTATTGTTAACAAAATTTTGAAAAAATATACGTTTTATTAATAAAATTTATTTTTTGTTATAAATAGGGTCAATATCTCCAGTAACTGACACCCATCCCTTTTTTTAACGTTTTTTAAAAAAAACTATATTTTATACTTATGTTTGTTTTTGAAAGTATACTAAAGATATATTTAAAATAATTTATTGCTAACAAAACTTGAAAAATTATACGTTTTATTACTAAAAAAAATTTTTTTCCTAAATATGGTCAATATCTCCAGTAACTGACACCATCCCTTTTTTGAAAAACCCACAGCTGAAAAATAAGTTATAGCAGTTAAAACAAATAAGTTACCATTAGATGACATTACGTTGCAGAATTTTACAAGAAAAAGTAAATGGCTCAGTTACTGGCTAGGTGTCAATAACTGGGGGTTTCACCCTCCTTGAAAAGTGTTTATGAATTCGGTTTGTCTGCGTGTATGTTTGTCTGTCCGTGCTCTAACTCTCATAAATATGCTCAGATTGCCATGCAATTATTTATATATCTTATTGAGGTTTACTATGGATGTTCGGTATTGAAATTGAAATGTACAGCATTTATAGTTCATGTACAGGCACACTCAAAATAATTCCGTTACATTGAGGTCTATGGGGGAAATCGTTCGAGATTTATTTTAAGGATTTTACACCATTTCAAACATATTGAAATTGATATACATCACTGAGATGCATTACAAGATGCTTTCTATAGAATAGGGTGTTGCATAGCATTCATCGTTCATTTACAGGGACACAAAAAAATTCGGTTAGAGCACTGTCTGTGAGCAATAATTACCGGAAGTGCGTTCAGAATTGTGGTATGCGTTTTTAAATTTAACTAAATTTATGCATATTACTTGGTGTCTGTATATTCTATAGATCATATACAGGGCTGCACAAAAATTCCCGAGTACATTTCCGTTTATATTGACGGAAATTACTGCAGGGACATTTTTAATTGCGCTATACGTTTCCTGCACTCTAAAAATGACATTTTCAAAATTGAGCAAAAAATACTCAAATCTGAGTACATCGCATAGTCAAAAATGACTACGAATCAAAATGATTCAAGTTTGAAACATGTATATACTCATTCCTGAAAACATGCCCACATTCAAAATTAAAACATCATGTGCTCCTATTTGAGTATGTCCATGTTTCAAAAATGAGTATGAACTGACCCTAATCATTTTTTAGTATGCATGCCCATGTTTCAAAAATGAGTTTGAACTGATTCTAATAATTTTTGAATATGTGTCCATGTTTTAAAAATGAGTATGAACTGGCCTCCATGTTCTCAGTTTTGAGTATGTCCATGTTTCAATATTCTGAGTATTTGTGGTATTTCAGAATCGAAAGCATTGGCTCGTCCTATTTGAAACAAAAAGTTTCATAACAAAATGAAAACATCGATTTACTCAGATTTGAAAGTGTCATTTTTCTCAGTGTAACTGAACTAAATTTTAGCATACTACATAATATATATACTAATCTATAGATCACATACAGAGCTGCACAAAAATATTCGGATATTTTGCCGATTATTAATGGTAATTCCTGATATTTGGTTTTCAAATGTGCTATATGTTTCTTATACTGTACATATCTTCTTTTACCTTATTTAACTTTGAAGTTTTGTTACAGTATACTCATAATGTGTTGGAAAGTCTTTCATAATCTATGCTTGACGCATGATTTTTCGTACTTGTTATATTTTGAATTTGTTTCCAATTTAAAACCGGCTGTTTTATGACATATTAGTCATGAAATCATTTTCAGTCATATATGCATAAAATTTGCAGGCTTTTCCATATATGTGTAAAATTTGCCCCTTCTATATTCCGATGCCAAGGAATTGAGCAGACCTTTCGCATTTTCTTATAAAGACAAAGAATATTTCAGAAAATGCTTTCAAAGTTGGTAGTTTAGAATAGCAGAAAATTGTATATTTTCGTTTGTGGTTACTCTAGTACTTTCGTAGATTTAGAAACATTTGCGTTTGTCGAATCGTTCTGGATCCAAAAGGGAAGGCGTGTAGTTATAATGTTTTTGATAAAGGCTAATTTGTAGCTATCCGGCAGTTCAGAATACGTATGCAGATGTCGGTATAAGAACTCAAAAATTTCCTCCTAATGAAAGTACTAAAATTCAGTGACCTATGCTTGAATATTTAGTACAATGTACAATAGTCTGGCCATTCGAAAACTTTCTTCTACATAAAATCAAATAAATCAGTTAAATGATTTTAAACTGTACAAGAAATTACATCGATTTAGCAAATAAGAGTTTTTTTTTAACAAACTCATAATATTGTTATGGAATCATGTACAATGAAGACTTTTAATGCAAGAAAAACAAATTTAAACAAAAATGACAATCTATTCCCATGATGAGAATTCTGAAAGTATATTTTCGTTGAATTGTGTGCATTTAAACTGCAGATATAAGCAACACAGTTTTCGGACAATTCATTTAATTTCGGCACTCCCCTATTAGATGACAGGAGCCAAAATTGAATGACAATGTATACCCATATTCAAGATGCTAAGCGTGAAGTTTCGTTGAATTGTGTGCATTTAAACTGGTGATATATAAGCATAGCATATTTCGAACAATCATTGAATTTCGGCACCCCCTCTTAGATGTCTTCAACCAAAGTCGAATGACAATGTATACCTATATTCAGGTTTCTAAGCATGAAGTTTCGTTGAATTTTGTGCATTTAAACAGGTAATATATAAGCATAACATATTTGGAACCCCCTCTTAGATGTCTGCAACCAAAAGTGAATGACAATGTATACCCATATTCAGGATGCTAAGCGTGAAGTTTCTTTGAATTTTGTGCATTTAAACTGGTAATATATAAGCATAGCATATTTGTAACAAATCATCGAATTTCGGCACCCCCCGTCTTAGATGACCGCAACCAAAATTGGATGACAAACTATTCGTATCACAAGGATACTAAATTTGATGTTACGTTTAATTCTGTGCACATCAACTGGAGATATAAGCATCACAAAAATAATCGACTTGCGGGATCGAATCCTCTTAAGGGATTTTCCCGAAAAACTAATCAGCATCAGTTCACATAAGGATAAAATTTCATCCTATTTTACGCAGTAGTTGGTGAGTTGAGTTAGAGCGTCCACAAAATTTGTGTCGCAAACAGACAAACACGCAGACTCACATTTTCTAAACACAGTCAAATCGTGAAAAAAAAAAGCGAGATGAGAGAGAGAACAATTTAAAATAGGTGGATTGAACTTTGTGCCGTTATATTAAAATAAATGATCAACGTAAAAATAGCACAAATAAAAACATATAAAATAGCAAACAGCTGTTTCGGAAACTCGCCGCCATTCTATCTTGGTCGCGTGCGGAGACGCAAACATACTTACATGGCTTAAACTTTTAGTTTTTAATCTTTTTAAATGTGGCGCACTGATGATGGAGCTTTAGAGGCTCCGAAACAGCTGTTTGCTATTTTATATTTTTTTATTTGTGCTATTTTTACGTTGATCATTTATTTTAATAGAGAGAGAACAACCCTTACATTTTAATCACCAAATTTTCCAGGGGGGGGGGGGAACCTTTTGATCGAAAATTGTATCTTCTTTCAATTTCTTTTAAAATATATGTAAATAAACTTAATAGTTGGGTAACAATAAAATTCAAATATGCTTGTAGTAATAAAGGTAATTCTTACCTCCATAGTAATCAATGCGACTTTTTCCGCTCTTCTTGTCGAAAAAAGCTGCAAATGGCTCGTTGATTTCTGCATAAGGTAGCAGCAGAATTCCTTTTACATTGTAGTTATCAGCGAAAGTTGGCGGAGATCTCGTCGGAACTGCATTGCCTGAAATATATATATATATTAATTACGACGTAGTTTACAAAACTTTTGTGATCCTTATCAGAGTCGAAGGCAAGAGCCACTGAAGGCACAACAAAACTATGGTTGTATTTCACTAAAATATGCTATTATTTACTATTAAAGTCTCGAGTCGAGTTTTTTATATGTGGCCATGATGGTAAAATTTGTTTGAGAATTAATCACCAAAGATAAAGTTTTTTTTTTTTTTTACTCTCAGTTTTATATTCTAAATTAAATTTTTAATTCCCAAATTGAATTTATGATACATTATTTTATTCTGCCAGCAATATTTAAAATTTGGTCACATTATTTAACCAATATTACGATAATATTAATTTTCTATAAGGAAATTAAACAATATAGCAATACTTTCATTTTCTTCATTCTCTTTGTATTAGGGCCCTTGATGTACCGTACTGGCGAACTGACATCGGTTAAATAGAACATCAGTATTGTATAATTGAGTTTGGATTTGAAATATTTATAAAGCAATACCAATTCTGTAAAAATAATGACATTTTACTGATAATACTTTCCATGTTACGTAACGAAATTGGAGACAATATGTGTCAGTTATTTGAAACCGCTTTGGTGGCGAACTGACATTGGTTCAATGGAACGTCAGTATCGTATAATTGAGTTTGGATTTGAAATACTTATAAAGCAATACCAATTTCGTAAAAATAATGACATTTACTGATAATACTTTTCATGTTACGTAACGAAATTGGAGACAATATGTGTCAGTTATTTGAAACCGCTTTGGTGGCGAACTGACATTGGTTCAATGGAACATCAGTATCGTATAATTGAGTTTGGATTTGAAATACTTATAAAGCAATACCAATTTCGTAAAAATAATGACATTTACTGATAATACTTTTCATGTTACGTAACGAAATTGGAGACAATATGTGTCAGTTATTTGAAACCGCTTTGGTGGCGAACTGACATTGGTTCAATGGAACATCAGTATCGTATAATTGAGTTTGGATTTGAAATACTTATAAAGCAATACCAATTTCGTAAAAATAATGACATTTACTGATAATACTTTTCATGTTACATAACGAAATTGGATGGAAATATGGATCAGTTATTTGAAACCGCATTACTGCCGCAAATAGTGTGTTGTAAAAAACTTTATAGACAGTTAATGAACCAGAAAGGTTTAAAATGACGATAAAATGTATTTTCGTTGTTATTATTTACTTTTATGACGTTTTCACCTTTAAGAATGTCCTATAGTTTGTCCGATTTGAAAATTCCTAAAGTTTCAGTCCCGCAAGCGGCAAACGTTAAGCCGCGAATCGGTGATTACCTGCGAAGAGCAAAACTTTAAACTCAAGTTATCTCGAAACACTGTTTTTCAGCGGTTTTGCCACGATAACTTTTGAATAAGTTAACGGATTTTAATGCTTATTATTATTTTTTTAATAAAGGAAATTAAATTCTCTGCAAGCTGTAATTAATAAAAAAAAAAAGGATAAATTTGTACAGATTTTGAAATTATATACGAGGGAAAGTCATTAAGTAAGTGACAAAAGATAATTAAATAATAACTTACGATGATAGTCACTTCAAAACTATTTTTATTTCTCAACATATTCTCCATCCATATTTATGCATTTATATCGCCGTTTTATCAGTGCCCCAACACCAGCTGCATAGCATTCTTTGGGTTGCTGTCTCAGCCACATTAGGACTTCAAGTTGAACCTTTTCATCCTCTGTGAACATCATCTTGCAACTTCTTCAACATCCACCATACAGCTTCGACTTAGCCCCAAGCGATTTTCATCTGTTTAGTCCACTAAAAAACCATCTTGGAAGCAAGGTGATGTTCACAGAGGATGAAAAGGTTCAACTTGAAGTCCTAATGTGGCTGAGACAGCAACCCAAAGAATGCTATGCAGCTGGTGTTGGAGCACTGGTAAAACGGCGATATAAGTGCATAAATATGGGTGGAGAATATGTTGAGAAATAAAAATAGCCGCGATTTTATTCGAATTGCAATGCATTTTATAAATAGTTTACACATGTTTTATTTTCATATTTTATGTTATGCTTATCCATGATGGGTAAGTATTACGGTGGCCCCCAACGGCTAGTATTATATTTTGCTATAGATAAAGAAACAACTGTATTTTTTTTTACAGCGTAATTGTGCAAGATAAATTTTGTAGTACAATATTAAAACTTTAATATTTTTTAAATGTAACAAATATTTATACATTTCCATGAAACACAAATAAGTAAACGCAAAATGAAGTAATTGTCTAGACCAGGGTGGGCGAACCTATGGCACGCGTGCCGTTGCTGGCACGCGAGAGGATATTTTTGGCACGCCGTCGATTTAAATTCTAAATCAAAATTCAGTCAAACTCCTCAAAATTCTGAACATTATTTTTCTTTCATTAATACACGAGCTTGACTGAAAATGGCTTTTGTTTGTTATAATAAGTACTTGTGTACTTGTCATATCATTGAATTACCTTCTCAGAACATCTGACCTCTGACCCCCCCTCCTCGCCCTTCTGTCTGGGTTTCGTATTCGTACTGCAGGCACCGATGATTCGCATTGAAAGAGAGAGAAATATAGCAAACAAATGATATATTTCTTGCTTTATTGGTTTCTGAAATTTCTGCATCATTTAATGCATGTTGATTTGCATATGAGGCTTTATTTAACTGTTGCTGTAATTTGTTAATTAATTTTTAATCAGTTAAAATGACAAAAATATTAATAAAACTAATAAAATGTACCCTTTTTTCAGATATGTTAAGAAAAAAATAATACATTGGTTGTTAAAACAGTTGTAAAATGACATGAAAACTATAATTTCAAAAGTATGCTGTCTGCCAATAGTAAAAAAACATGAAAAAATGGGATTTTTATACAGTTTAAAGATTTTTCCAATAAATAAATACCAAACAAAAGCTATTAGATTTTTCCGGCGCTTACAGATAACTTACTCTAATCATTTTTAATTATTTAATTCATTAAAAATGCCTAAATTAAGATAATATAAAAAATGAGAATACTAATATGTTCAATACTGAATAACGAGATATATTTTTGTCCTTTTATGTATCGACTTCAAGGAGGGGGGAGGGGGGTAATTAATCTATCAGACGACTGGCTGCCGACTCAATTCTGTTATATATATATATGTGAGTAATCTCAGTGGCTAGTCATTTTATTATTATTTTGATTTGCTTTTATATCTAGTGATGCTTTCATCAACTCTATTATGCATGATCTTTTTTATTGTTAAACTAACTTCACTATAATCAACAATGGTAATCTAAGACTTATTAGATTGCATCATTAAAGTAACATTTATTCAACATAACCAATTTGGCTGAAAAATAGAAAGTGCAAGATAGTAGAGAATTTCAAACGTGGTGGACTGAGAAATATGGGATGATTAATAAAGGCGTTAAGGCTCTGTGCGTTTTTTGTTCCGGGACAAAGGTCTGCAGTAAAACGGCATTATGAAACAAATCACAAACCTATTTCCCCAAAAAGTTATGTAGAAGAAAAGGAACTCCGACTGTCACAGAGCCTGTTCTCAGAAACTGTACAAAAGTTACAGACTTGAAATTTTGTGTACTTACAGCTGAATACCTACTGTCACGCTGAAAATCATGAAACTTTTTAAAAAGTCGTATTATTTTAATATAGAGAGATAAAAAACCAAAAATCTAAGAGCCTTTTTCTGTTAAATTTAAATATTTTTCGTTATAGCAGTATCCAACAAATAAAAATCCACCATAAAATTCTTTCTACAATAATTAATTTTCTATTAAAAGACTTCCACGTGAAAAATGAAAATGAAATATAAAGTTTCACTAATTGAAAAAAGATTAATATGACATCATATTGGTAATAAAACGGAAATTTTCAAACATTTCTCAATAATACAAGGAATGTGAGTTATGTGTAAGTACAGAAAGCAGGTTAATAGGATGTCATTAGAGAATTAAAAACAAAATTAATCTGACGTTCTATTGGAAGTTTAACGGACTTTTTCAAATGTTTGAGAATCATACAAAGAGAGTATCAATATGAGTAATAGAGAAAGCAAGTAGATAGGACGTCAGCAAGTGTCGTCATATGACAATAACGTCATATGAGTTTGAGAAACGTATTGAATCATGATAAAAACTAAATTATAGAAATATTGGGATATTTTAACATTATGAAGTTCTTTATACAACATGTTTAATTTTGAAATGGATTTTTTTTTTTTTTTTTTAATATCGCATTTAGTCTGCATGACAGATATTATTATGACAGCGTACATTAGCGAGCATCGCCCGCTACCGGGCCGGTTCAGATATTCGAAAAAAAATAAAAAATAGACCGGTAAATTTTTACTTTATAAAAAAACATGACCTTTTTTTCTGGAAAAAGAAATTTATTTGGATTTATTAAAGAAAGGATAAAGTGTTTTGAAGGAATATTAAACGAAACCCTTTGTGCGATCTTCGATCACACTTACCCACTTGTTTATATTTGGCCATGATGGTAAAATTTGTTTGAATTAATCACCAAAGAAAAAGTTTAATTTTTTTTTACTCTCAGTTTTATACTATCACAAATTAAATATGCTGTGAAAAGGGAAAAAAGATTTTTTTTTTTCTTAAAGCACTGAAATATAGATTATATAATTCCAAAATGTAATTTCATCGAAACCTTCGCAGTTTTCGGGACTAACTTTAATAAAATATTTTTCTTTGTAAATTAATTTTGTATTAATTATTAAATCTAATTTTATATTAATGTCCCATAATGCTTAACGTGATTAAAAACAAAAACATAACACAGAATATTTAAAATACCTGTTTTTTAATGTAGATATGTAGATAATATATGTTTCATTCACAACTATCGGTGACATCTTCAGATCTTAATGATAAATACAAAATTCTCGCATATTTGAAAATAGTAAAACATATACCACGAGATCGCATGTCCCAAAGTTAGTAGGTGCTTAATTTGGCTAAAACTGGGAAACGTGAAAAAATTATTATTTATTTTTATTTTTATTGCTTTTCCATTTATCGATCATCGCGTGCCAAATTTTAGCAAATTCAAAGGAAACGGTTTCGTTACAAATGCAATCTCTTCGCAAATATATTTCTATAGATTCACGGATAATGGATGGGAAATAAGCTCTTGATTGAAAAATTATTTTACTATTATTGAAATCTATCTGCAACTGCTCCTTACTATATTGTCTGGATAAAGCGGTGGTTCTTCTGTCATGTTTGATGTCTGCCATATGTTCTTTTATTCTTGTTTTAAATTTTCTGTTTGTCATTCCTATATAGTACTGTATTGTTCCATCTGCCTTGGTGAATGGGATTTCATAAACACCGGAAAGTTCGTTAGGTTCTAGTGGGTCTGTTTTTCTACATACTATGTTTTTTTTATTTTGTGGAAGGTTTTGCAATAAGACAGATATTAAATTTTCTAAGTTTATATTTTAATCTTTCAAAGAATCCTGGAAAATATTGTAAAGTTGATATTTTTGAGTTTCGTTCATTAAAGGTTTTCTTCTTTTTATTATTCTCCATGCTTGTTATTAATTTATTGATGGTGCTGTCTTTGTATCCATTATTTCTTGCGATGTCACGTATTTTATTTATTTCATCATTTAATTGATTAGGGGTACAGACATTAAAAGCTCTTCTAATAAAATGTCTAAAGGCAGAAACTTTATAAGGAAAAAGGTGCTTGAGCGTTATTAGGAATAATGGAAGGATTAGCTATTGGTTTTCTATATACCGTACGTTCAATTCCATAGTGGGTTTTGATTAGCAGCACATCCAAATAAGGGAGTGTGTTATTTTGTTCAATTTCCAAAGTGAATTTAATCATAGAATCAAGGCTACTGATCTGATCATGTAGATAACATATGTTTCATTCACAACTATCGGTGACATCTTCAGATCTTGGTATAAATGGAAAAGCAATAAAAATAAAAATAAATAATAATTTTTTCACGTTTTCCAGTTTTAGCCAAATTAAGCACCTACTAACTTTGGGACATGCGATCTCGTGGTATATGTTTTACTATTTTCAAATATGCGAGAATTTTGTATTTATCATTAAGATCTGAAGATGTCACCGATAGTTGTGAATGAACATTATTTTATTTAAAATTTGGTCACATTATTTAACCAATATTACGATAATATTAATTATCTACAAGGAAATTAAACAATATAGCAATACTTTCATTTTTTGAAAAAATATATTTGGCGCCTATTTGCTAATAATCTCCACAGCAAAAATTTAAAAATATCATTTTAATATTATTATTGTTGTTTAAGTGCGTTTAATTATTTTTAATAATATTTTTAAATTTTGTTTTTTGGAGATTATAGGTAACATCGAAAATAATTATTAAGAAAAAAATCGCAAAAAAAAAATTATACTGTTTTAAAAAATTATTAAAAGATACTAAGAAAACCTGCTAAGAAAAAATCGCAACAGACCAAGAAAATATTCCATTTTATACAGGTTTCCGTTTTATCAGGTATAATTGTATATTGCTCCTTCCACCGAGACCATGAAATTTTTCAGTTTAAGCCAAGATTCCGTTATAGACAGGTTCGTTTTTGACAGGTTTTATTGCATAACATAACTTTAAAAATATTAAATTTTAAATATTTACAAGGAAAAAAAGAGCATTGCAAATTAATAATTGGAACAATTTAATAAAAACCTTTCATTTAAAGTTGAAGTTAAATTTTAATCAAATATTTTATTTTTATACTATTAAATATTTACTGTATATGTTTAATGCGTCATAATTTATTATACAGTACAGTGTGTGATCGGTTAACGAACTTAATCCGTTCCAAAACAATGTTCGCTAACCGAATTGTTCGTTAACCGATCATAGATTTAGTATAGATTTGTATGGGAATTCAATTAATTCGTTCTCAAAAGCTAAATAATATATAAATATTAATATAAATTCTCCCTAAGTTTAATTAAATGTAATAATAATAAACATACATTATATATACATACATACAGTCTTGTCCTTCCCCCAGTCATACTTTTTTTGAGTTTGTTGGGCATTAAATATTTGACAAAAGCTTACTTTTTCTTTCTGGAATTCTCAATCTTCCTATTTTAAAAGGGTTAATAAAAGTCCGTATTTAATATGGACAGTTCGTAGTTTCATGGCTTTGTCCGTGTTTTGCCGCACTTAAAAAAATAAATGACATGCCCTTTGTAAAAACTTTTAGGATCACATTCATTGACTACAGCATTAAATCATATCAGTTTATCACTTTGACCTATCAAAAACTCCATTAGTACTCTAAAAGTCCGATAAAGATCAAGTGGAGCCTAGATATTTTTAATAATTTAGGAACTAAATTTCAGTTAAAATAATTAACTTCCAATTAAAAATATTTCTTTAAAAAGGGACACAAAATATAAAAATGAAAGTTTTTGTACTGTTCATTCTAATTTGTGGGCCCGAAATCCGGTAGTCCCTGAATTAATTAGGCTATAAGTATACAACTGTTAAAATGTTCTCTAAGTTGATAATAGGTACAATTAAATACAGCTGTGCAAATTTGAAACTCAGCATTGCTTCTTCTTGGCTTTGTTTTGTGAGGTGTTCGTTAACCGAACATGTGTTCGTTATCCGAACATAAAAATCTCTCGCGAAAGTTTTCGTTAACCGATCTGTTCGTAAACCGAACAGTTCGTTAACCGATCACTCACTGTATCTCTTTATATTACTGACAACATTGAATTCAAAGTGCATTGCATTTATTGTTAACATTTTACTTTATAAAAATAATAATCAGATTGAATGTACTCTTCAATTCATATTTTATACTATTAAAATATAGATCACTTTTTTTAAATCACCTTAAATTTTTGTAGAAATAATTTGCGCTTTCCCATAAAAAATAAAATAAAATGTTGATTTATCATTAGATAAAAAAAAATAATTCTAACTATCAAAACAAATACATGTAGTATAAATTACATTTTCAGTTTATAGTTATTATAAATGGTCGTTTGACTTTAAGATAATTAAAACGAAAAAAAAAGTTCTTTTAAAAAAGTTTATTTAAAAATGAAATACTTTCAAAATTAAATATTACGTTGAAAATGACTAAAAAAATTAGGCAATATATATATATATATATTCTTTCAAAACACATACGCACACCCCATGAAAAAAAAGGGGGGGAGCCATAAACGATACTGTATTTTAAACGATCAATACTGCGTTAACAACATAAAAAAATAAATTAATTAAAAACTGCACGAACAAGTCATTTTTTTTATAAAAGCTAAAAGCAACATCAGTACGAAATCTATGATCACTTGAAATTGTATTTTATAATCATTATAAATGATTGTTTTAATTTAAAGTAAATAAAGTGTAATTAATTTCTTTTAAAAATGGAAATATTTTAAACATTACTGAAACATATAACATTAAAAAAAAAAACTAAAAAATATATTTTTATGCAAAAAAGATATTTGTATTTTGTTCTTTAAAGATACTTATGAATCTCATGAGAAAAAGGCTTAAAAAATAAACAGTAAGTAAGTTAAACTGACAAATACAGTGTCTTGCTTAATTAGACAATGTTTAATAGTATTTGATTTTTTTTTTTAATAGTTATCATACACTAATGTGCCTTGAAAAGAAAATTCCTACCTTCTGCCAATAAAAAAAGAAATTTTCCCAGTTATTTTCAAATAAAATTGATAAAATCTAAAGGATTTAACAACCCATAAATTTTATGTAACCTAAAAATGTATTAAACTTTAAATTTTTATATAATAAGAAAATGCATTATAAATTTAAAGCTATAATAGCTTAAATAAAAACCTTATTTAAGTTTGTGATCTAATCAATTATTTTAATCAATGATAGAATTTTTTTTTTCTTTTTTTTTAAAATGTGCGCTTTCTTTGAAAAGAAAATTCATGCCTTCTACCAATAAAAAAAAAAAGAAATTTTCTCAGTTCATTTCAAATAAAATTGATAAAATTTAAATGAATTAACAACCCACAAACTTTATGCAATCTAAACATTTATCAATCTTTAAAATCATGTATTTTTTATATTGTTAACAACAATTATTTATTTATTTTTATTTTATTTTTTGCAAGTTTCTCAACATTTTATTTTATATAAAAACATTGAAGCTTTTTTCTAATTCATATTTTACGCCATTAAAAATATATCTTTCTTTTACATTCACCTCCTTTGAGTTTTTAGACAAACAACTTAAAAAATGAAATACAACAAAATACATTGCCAACAGATAAAAGAATAATTCCATTTACCAAAATTAATCTACGCAGTGTAATTTAAATTTTAATATATGCCAATAAAATGAAAATTTTCAATTAATTACTTACTTGAATAAGCAAACAGTAATGTCAGACAAAAAACGTATAACTTCATAACTTCAACTTCGAAGAATGGTGAACGAACTGGGAACATTTCTATTCAGTCAAACTGATTATTGTTTAGATAAGATTCCGGGGAAAACGTGATAGAAAAAGCCTGATAACCAAAGTTCAAACTATCAAACTTTGAGTATCTGAGTGTTATTTATCAAAACAAACATACGATAGATACATTTGTCATTCTTAGAAAAACCTTCAAAATTGCATAAAACGTCATACAAAAGTTATCGTCTGCTGCGATAGCCATTTTAGAATTCATACTGTTCAATGACAACTAATAGAAGGGGAATTCTTGGTTCTATGTAAATATTTGATTTTAAGATTAACGGGATTTTCCAATCAGTCTTTTTTTGTAATCTTTTGATAGAAAACTGGCAAAAGAATATATTATCATGAAATAAGCGTTTAATTTTTGTATTCCAGAAAGTGGAAGAATAAATTGTGTTTCAAAACTTATAAAGATCAGACGTAAAGATATGCTTTATCTTTTTAACACTTTCCAACATAATTGAAAAGTGTTTATGAATTCGTTTTGTCTGGCCGTCTGTGTGTCTGGATTAGCCGTGCTCTAACTCGCGTAAATACACTCGGATTGCCATGTAATTGACATACGTTATTGGGGTTTACTATAGCGTGTTACTTTCTTCTATCTTTACAAGAAGAAAGTATTGTATTCATGAAAATTTTCGACTTCCGGTTTTTGACGGATTTATACGTTTTAGAAGGTCTTGAACATGATTTGACTGTTTTTAGAAAATGTCTGTCTGTGAGTCTGTCTGTCTGTATGTCTGTGACAAAATTTTGTGGGCGCTCTATCTCAAGAACTAATGCATGAAATTTAATAAAACTTTATATTCAGTTAGTCCCTCATATAAATTGGTGCTGATTAGTTTTTGGTGAAAATCGCCTGACCGGTGGCGCTGCCATCTGCATTTTTTGCGATTTCCGCAATAGCTTTATCTCAAGAACTAATGCACTTATTTTCCTCAAACTTCAGATTCAGTTAGACCTTGACATAAATAGACGCTGATTACATTTTGGTGTAGATATCCCAACAGGTGGCGCTGCTATACCACTTTTTTCATTATTTTTACGATAGCTATACCTCAAGAAGTAATGCACAGAATTTCATCAAACTTCAGATTCTGTTAGACCTTGATATAAATAGATGCTGATTACGTTTTGGGGTAAATATCCCAACAGATGGCGCTGCTATGCTACTTTTTTCATTTTTATCACGATAACTATATCGCAAGAACTAATGAGCGGATTTTCATCAAACTTCAGATTCAGTTAGACATTGTTATTGTTGATTAAGTTTTGGTCTAAATCCCCCAACAGGTGGAGCTGCTATGCGGCATTTTGCAGGATTTACACGATTTTAGCAACAGTCATACCTCAAGAACTAATGCACGGAATTTAATAAAACTTTAGATTCAGTTAGACCTTGATATAAATGGGTGCTGATCCTTTTTAGTGTATGCGAAATCTGTGTGAGATAGAAGAATGTTTTGGGATTGGCACATCCGACTAGTTTGGTATTGAAAAGAAGTGTCTACCATTCATGGTTATAGTTTACACGACCAATGGGGAAACGGTTTCAGTACATTTTAATGATGTTACGCTATTTCAAACAAATAAAATTGATTTGCATCACTGAGGTGAACGACAGAACGTTTTCTATAGACTGTGGAATAATTAGCAGTTGAAGTTCGTTTACAGGGAAACTCAAAAGTATTCTGTTACGTTACGGTCAATGGGAAAAAATCGTTTTCAGCGCATTTTAATGATGTTACACTGTTTCAAACATAATGAAATTATTATGTATCACTGAGGTAGATAGCAACAGGCTTTATATAGAGTATAGAGTAAGTAGAAATTACAGGTCGTTTACAGGAACACACAAAAGAAATCAATGACACTGTGATGTATGAGGGGAATTTTTTTAAGTGTATTTTAATGGTGTTAGATTATTTCAATGAAATTGATATATACATTACTGAGTTGCACTACAGCACGTTTTCTATTGATTATTCAGTAGAATTTATCGTTTATATACAGAGACACTCAAAAGAATTCGGTTACAGAACTTTGAACCATAACTGCGTGGTGTGCATTTTCAGCTTTGACATGCATTTTAAAACTTAATTACACTGCAACTACTGCTACCGCGTTTGAGCGGAAGCGTATTACTGCTTATTTTACTGTTTATTACTGTTAATTTGACGGTATAATACTGGCAGCTGGGTCAAGGGCGCCCATATGGGGGGGCAAGGGGGGGCTTGAGCCCCCCCCTAGATTTTGGTTTTGTCAAATTTTTTTAATATAAATCAGTTGCAAGATATGAAAATGTATCTTGTATGAACAAAGCATAATAAAATATGACTCGACAACATCAGAAGGCACAGGAAGAAATATCCGTTTTAGACGGGTTTCCGTCTTAGCAGGTATAATTGTTGGGAATTCATTTTGTCACAACCCTATTTTTTTTCTTTTAAAGCTGGATTCTGTTTTAGACAGGTTCTGTTTTCATAAGTTTTTAATTAGTCCTTTCCAATAGTCTGCTTCTAACAAAGAGAAAAACCACAAGATAGGAAACAAATTCCGTTTTAGACGATTTTTATCTTAGCTGTTGTTACTGTGTAGTTTTTTCCTACAAGACGGTAACACTTTTTCTGCATAAGGAAGGATTTTGTTATAGACAGGATCTATTTTCACAGGTAAAATTGATTTTGCATGAACAAAACGCGGAGAAATTAGAGAGAGATTTAATAATAAGATGTGAACGGTACAGTGCAATTTTTAATTGAAAAATTCTTTTTCCCGAATCTAATAAAGATTAGAATCCTGAATGTGTCAGATTGCACGCAGCCCGAACTCGAAAATTCTATCTTAAGTCTACAGAACAAGACAAAATAATTTTCGTCGACTTCTTGTAAATCACACTTTCCTGGTCTATGTGAAACAATGTGGTCAGAAAAGTATAAGTCCACACTATATTTCTCTAATTGTTTTGCCACTGTTAAAGAAAATCTCTGTAATCTTTCTCTAGACAATAGTACGAACCAAGAAACACGCTCACAAGCCATTCATTTAGATGCTGCAACGTCATAAAGTTTATTGTACATCTCAAAATAATTTCTCGATATTTTTTCTATCTGGAGCCAGTTGTAAACATATTACAATCTGTAGATTAAGATTTGCATTCGGTTTATCAGAACATAAAGATGGAACTTCTTGAGATTTTTCTTATGCACAGAATGGAATCAGAAGTAGAATTTTCAGAAATTTTCATGGAGCTAATGGAGAATTGTTATTGTAAGAAATCGAAATCAAAATGTTTAGAACGTCTACCGTTAGAATCTTATCGTTCGAACCTTCCTATGGCCACTCCTCTTGAATATTACAGAGCAGCATTTCTAAATCCATATTTAGACTCTTTAATTATATCACTTGAGTCAAGATTTTTGAATCGAAAGCAATTTTACTTCATCCCAATATGATGAAAAATATGAAAAAAAATGTTTTTGTCAAAGAAATCAAGGAGCTATCTCATTTTTATAATATTGAGAATTTGGAGTCGGAAGCAAGAACATGGCTTGATTTGTGGAAAAGAATACAAAAGAACTAGTCGGATGTGCCAATCCCAAAACGTTCTTCTATCTCAGTCATGTTAATACTTCAAAATTCGCTATCACATCGCCAATAAAATCAATATTTTTCGTCATTCTGTTGCACGTCAGTTGCTTGCGAATCGTCGGATTACAGGGATGCGAACAACCGGTGTATACTAAACTACTAAAGTCCTTCTGGCCTGAACCGACAGGAACAAATAGCCTCCCTATTCCTTGGTTTTACGATTTTAGCTAATTTTACTGGAAAACACGAAGGTAAAATACGTGGAACCTAAATAAAGAAGATTCAATCCCAGTTTTCGTCAACATTGAATTTCAATGAGGATATCGCCAAATTAGTTCTCTACAGCCAAGTTGGCTTCATTTATGGCAACTTATTTTGGTCGCCAAATTTGGCGATATTCCGCCAACTGTCGCCAAGTTTGGCAATAATTTGACGTTGGCGAATATAAATAAATAGTGATAAGCATGTAATAGGATTAATGGTTACAACAATGAAAGAAAATTTGCCGAAACCATGTTAACTAAAACTCATAAATTAAACCCGCTTATGGATGAATTCTGCTGTCTTGTTTGAAAATGTCAGCCACCCTAAAATTTCAAACCGCTATATCTCAGCTATTTTTTAAAATAGAGGCAAAACAAAAATTGCTCCGGATCAAGGCCGAACATTTAACGAAAAAAAGTTTTAGGATTTCTAATTTTTTTGAATTTGCACATCTTTTTGAATTTGAAATCTTTAAATGGCTATCACAGCGCCCCCTTTCGTCGGAATATCCCCAAATTCTAATAGAACCTGCTTGCCATAGCCAAAAACATAGAAAAAAAAATTGGTTCAATTTGAAGTATAACTTTATACACTCTTCGATGATACAACAGTGAAAATGGAACAAAAATATCGATCACAACGCCCCCTTTCGTCGAAATATCCCCAAATTCCGATAGAACCTGCTTGCCATAGACAAAAACCTAGAAAAAAAATGTGGTTCAATTTGAAGCATAACTTCATACACTTTCAGATGGTACAATGAAGACACACAGACGGACGGACGGACAGACAGACAGACATTTTGTAAAAACATGTTTTTCGAAATCTCTGACCCTTAAAACGTGTAAATCCGTCAAAAACCGGAAGTCGAAAAAAATTTCGATTACAATACTTTCTTCTATTATAGATAGAAGAAAGTAAATGTACTGCAAAATCTGTTTTTTTTTTAATAGTGGTGCAAATAGGATAGAAAAATAGTCTCCCGTGGCAGCCCTGTATATGTCATCTGTTTACAGACTATGTTTAATGTGGGAGTGGATAAAACAGATTTCATGCACCTTCTCAATGGACTATATTATTTCTTTTCAAAATGGACTTTGTCTACTATGGTTGTGAGCCCCTTATTCAGTACCCTCAGGTCAGTGGTGAAGGAGATTATGTTCCGAATTGTCTGAAAATTTAAGGCATTTGGTTCCGAAAATTCGAACATAAAAAATGTCACGGAAGAATATCACAAATTTTGACAAATGATCATAGAAAACACCAATTTCGTTAATCGTTCGCAGAAAAAAATCGCTAATTTCGTCAAAGGATCACGGGAAAAAGACGAATTTCGTCAAAAGATCGCGATAAAAACGCAAATTTCGTCAAGGAATCGTGGAGAAAACGTAAATAAGAATCGTGGAAAAAATGAAAATTTTGTCAAAGAATCGTGAAAAAACACAAATTTCCTCAAAAAGGATCGCGAAAAAAACGCAAATTTCTTCAAAGAATCGCGGGAAAAAACTCAAATTTCGTCAAAAAATCGCGAAAAAAACGAAATTTCGTCAAAGAATCGTGGGTAAAACGCAAAATTTCTAAAGGAATCGCAGAAAAACGCAAATTCGTTTAAGGATCACGAGAAAAATGCAAATTTTGTCCAATAGCGGAAAAAACGCAAATTTCGTGAAAGAATCGCAGAAGAAACACAAATTCCGTTAAAGATTCGTAGAGAAAAACGCAAATTTCGTCAAAAGATTGCGGAAAAAGAAACTCAAATTTTGTCTAAGAATCGCGGAATAAAACGAAATTTCGTCAAAGAATCGCGAAAAAAAAAACGCAAATTTATTCCAATATTTGTGGAAAAAACGAAAATTTAGTCAAATATTTGTGGAAAAAACGCAAATTTCGCCAAAGGATCGCGAAAAAATGCAAATTTCGTCAAAAGATCGCGGGAAAAAACTCAAATTTTGCCAAAAGATAGTAAAAAAACGCAAAGTACCTTAAATATTTACTAAAATGTATGATAGCTTTGGTGGAAGTTGAGATTTTTCTCAGCCCCCCCCTAAATTTAATCATATGGGCGCCCTTGGCTGGGATGCCAGTATTATACTGTAAAATCAACAATTATTTTTTGCAGTGTAATTTTTAGTGCATAGATCGTATACAAGGTTGCACAAAAGAATGTGTACATATTCAGGGTTATGGACAGCAGATGTTGTAAATTAATTTTTACTGCGTTGTGGTTATTTTTTAATGATTATTTAGATACATCATTTCCTTGTATACGAAGAAAACAAATTTCTCAACAATATTCCGATAGCGTTGGAAAGTGTTTCATGATCTATACCATGGTGCATGATTTTTCGTTCTTGTTTATAATGGTTCTTGCTTGTTATTTTATAAATTTAGAAAAATCCACACAGCTCTTAAACGCAATGCAACCAACATTAATAATCTAATCATCATGCATTCATTTCAAACTAAACGTGTTCTGAATAACTGGTAATTGAGTCTAAGTATAAGATAATTTTTTGCTTCTACTTGTTCGCTTTGGTACCAGAGTATTTTCTCTTTATATGTGCATGTATGTATGTATTACACATTATTATTAACAAAACAAAATCTGTGTATAACACTCTTTTATTTAACTCGGTTTTGTATTTAAAAATGGAATTTTGTAATAGAATTTTTACTCACTTTTTAATAGGCTAAAATTATATTAAAAAAAAAAAAATCCCTGACGGCTCGGCCTACAGGCACAGATAGATTTCGAAGACGCAGACCGTTTATTGGGAATTGCAGAAGAAATTACCTTTTTGCCACGATGCGGCAGTTGGAACCGCCCACTTCGAAATCTACTTGTGTCAAGTATGCGGAGCCGGCAGAATCTTTTTTTTTTTTTTTTTTTTTTTTTCTGTAAGGGTTGGTCCTATAAAAAACTTGTCAATATAAAAGTTGTAGATAAGATTAAGAGGATTTATAGTAAATTTAAGCGGATTTGATATCTTGTGAATGGACAAAGTTATGATATTTTTGTCTTAAACCCCTTTGCCCCCCCCTCCCCTTGGGGCCATTCGTAATGATATCAAAAATCTGTCATATACCTAAATTTTCGGCCCTTTTGCTAGAAGTAATAATCACTTTAAACGGATTCGATACGCATCATAATTAAGAAGTTATGGGGATTTTTCTGTTTTCACAAAAAGCCCCCCCCCCCCTTTGTTTCGATTTTGCTCATTAACAAACTTGACGGAGATTTTATACCCCTTGATTTTATCTATGAGTTTGGAAAAGATTCATGCAGAATTATTGAAGTTATCGTGTCCATAAAAAAATGATATAGATAGATAGATAAAGTTTTGAACTGGGGGTGGTTTCAGTGTCTGGGAGTCATGATCGTCGTAAATCTGCAAAACTTTTTCAGAAATTCCAACATTAGGGGAGAAGGTAACAGGTAGTATTTCTTACGAAATCTACCTAAAAATACATACACAGATGTGTTTTCGTTGACAATATTAAATTTTAATATTTTTAAAATTTAATTATAAGTTAATAAATTTATTGTAATGCATTTTGCGTTAGCCGGCCACAGGTGATAACTCGCCAAATATTCTTTATGGTTACAATTGTATACGAGTTACAATAACAATGGATTAAATTGTGCTCCAAATCATGCTCGCTAAAAAAAAGTGCAACTGACTGTGAAATTGCAACAAAGAAATTTTTAAACACTAAAAAGTAGAAAAAATAAACAAAAAAATAAAGAATTTAATGACATTTTTAAAAAATAAGCTTTAATCAAGTAATAGTTTTATATTAATTAAATTATGATTATTCGTTGAGAAATCAATTGGAAATCCTAAAAAGATAGTTTAAATAATGTTTCATGTGTAAAAAAAACTATAAGTGCTACACACTTCATTTTCAATAGGGATCATGCTATAGTAAACGACAATAACATACAAAAATTTCAGGGCAATCCGAGTTTAGTTACGCGAGTTAGAGGACGGACAGACAAACTGAAGTCATAAGCACTTTTCAACGTAGTTGGAAAGTGTTAAAAAAACAGAGCAACAATTATAATTTTCTTAATAAATTCACTAGCTTGCGCTTTCTACCAAGCGTAAAAAAAAAGAAGTGAATTTTCCATAATCGAGTTCGGTGCAAACGGTAAATTAATATGTTGTAACGGATTTTTTTTGGGGGGGGGGGGGGGAAGAAGGGGGGGGGAAATTGCAGTCGTGAAATTAGGCGTAGTTTTCAAGATAAATATTGAATACTTATAAAAGAGTGGGGTTTTTTTTATTGTTGTTTTTGTTTTTTATTTAACTATTTTTGCTTTTATAGTTTAGAAAATTTCAAGGAAATATTGAGTTAAATACTGGTATATCTTAACTTTATAATGAGCTTCCAAATTGTTATTGAATCTTTTCATTTGATTAAAGTAATGTTTTTCCAAAGACTGGTTATCATATGCAGAGTGTTCGTAAACGATTTTTACAAAATAAGAGAGGCGATCGTAACCATGAAGATGAATAATTTTTGTATAGGAACTAATTATCCAAAAGGCGCGTGAAGCACGAGCTTACCTTCTAATGTCTAAGGGGGGGGGGGGGCACAAATGACTCTAAAATGGGGCCTTTAATTTCCATTTTTGTTACTTTACGTTGCCTTTTTAGGTGCGTTCGTAATTATATAAAATATAAACACGTAGCACCTATAGTCGTCGTCTGGTCCGTCCGTCTGTCCGTATATAACAGCGCGAAAACTATCCAACCGAATGGTTCGAAATTTAATATATAGAATCGTTGCATAATTTTGTCGAGTCATTCCAAATTTTATAAAAATCGAATCATAACTTATGAAAATATTAATAAAAGTTTTCTTCCTTCTATTAAAACCTATCATACGTAATTAATTCAATGATATCCCATGATAGGTAATGATTCTAGGTTGCCATGGTGATGACGTCCTATTTAAGACGGAATCCTATTCTTTCCGTATGACTGAATTTAAAAACTGAATTTGTATACAAAAATTGTTTCATTATAGCAATCCTATAAATCTACCGACAGTTTTATGGACAGATGTTTCCGGAAAAATAGATATTAAATGGAAAAAGAATCTAAATATGGATTTCAAGTTCTGAAATTTTCAAAGTTAGGCTTCAGTTTCCCATTGGAATTTTCAGTAAATGTCGACAAAAGATAAAATGTTTCCAACTTAAAATGTACTTATTTTAATAAGGAAATAAATCATATCATAATAACAAACGATATAATTCATTTTTTCACAGAAAAAATAACGATGTTTTTTTTTTTTTTTGTTTTATTCATTATTTTGTATTGGATTTTTACACATAGTATAATTTCAATGTAAAAAAATTGTAATGAATTGTTTGTAAAAGTGTATTGAAACTTAATTTCATAAAATAAAATTAATATCTATAATATGAAAATCTGCACCTTAAAATAAATTTCGTATTCATACATTTTTGCATATGAGTGCAACAGCTATTGCACCCAGATCTGAATATTTATAAAACTAGTTGTGGTACGAACGCACCTCATTTGTGACGTTGACGTGTAATTTCCAACTTGTTTATTATTATTTTATTTTATTCTTTTTTTAGGGGGGAGGGGGTATCTAATGCGATAGGAAATCCACACTACTTCAGGAAACGTACCTTAACCAGGCTATTTGAATGTAATTAATAAGCAGTTAATCAATCATTTAACATTCTGTTGTGCTGGTTAGGAACTAACTTGGGTGTAACTGAACGTGAACACGCAACAAATGTACAGGGTGCGTCATAAAAACGCATACATACACTGTTTAACGGGTCATAACTTTCTAATTTTTCTTTATTGTCAGACTGTAATTAATGGAAAGTAATGAGGGGACCAAGATTAACGTTTTGAAAAAAGAAAATGTATTTTAAAATACTATTGTAAGTATACGAAAATGTAGCAGAAATTAAAGATACACACTATGATGTCGCATCATATATTAACAATTTTAGTAACATCATTAACAATTTTAGTAATTATTCCCTTCTTATTTAATTGGCTTCCGCTGTAAAAAGTCGTTAGGATGATTTATGCCAAAAATGGCTCTGTTATCTAAATTTTTAATTGTCTTTGTGCTCTGTTTCGAGAAATTATCGCCATATTGTAACCCTTTGGCGAAATGTAAATTCATTCGAGTTTATGTCATGATAAGAGAAGGTCTTTTAATTTTGATTTCAGACGATTTGCTTTATACAGAAGAAAGTTTTGTGATGGTTACAACATAAAAGTTTTTAAATTGCCAAGAAAAGACAAAGAAAGTAATTTTCATTGTGCAAGTGTTTGAAAAAGGCAGGTAAATGTAACGAAATAGTTTGATGTTGCCACTTTTACATTAGCAGCCATTTTATAACAAAAGGGACGAAATTCACTGGGGTGGTCTAAAGTATGCCTAAACAGGAAACGGTTGCGCTTTGGAAACTACCAAGTGATTGACAATTCGTTTAAATTAGAGTTGGGAAAATTTTTAATTGCAATTATCTGCAATGCAAATACAATTCAATTGCATGCAATTAATTATAGTTACAATTACATGCCATAAAAAATTGTAGCCGGAACCAACCCCATCCCACTATTTGACGAAATTTCTGCGCTTGAATGTGTGTAACTATAATCAACTAGCCGCCACTGGCGACCAGTTTGGTCTCCCTTAAACATATTAATTATTCTTAAACATATTAAGTAGTTTTCCGTAATTGGATCCATTGCCAAATGGCGTATTTTAGTTAATACGATTTGGTGCAATGATGTCTATTTTGTGAAAGTCTTTAATAATATCCACATTTACACTGAACCATATTGTTGCCAATTTTTTTTTCGTTTGTTTGTTTCTTGCTAACTTTGGCTGTAGACTTGATTACGGGATTTAGAAAATCTATCATTATTCTCATTTAAAACGTCTTGAATAATGTGACATAATCGGGGTGCATATTATAACACGTAATTTTCGAGTATGGTTTGGTGAAACATTGAACTTTCTTAAGCCAGTTTTGATAATCACATTCCTTTTAAACCATATTTGCTGTCAGCACTTTTGACCCGTGGCGTAGAATCTGATTAAAATTTACGAACTTCCTTCTAGATGCCGATCTCTGTTCGACTCTGTTTTTCTCTGCTCTCCTATTTTGATATAGTTCAGGAGTTTTCATAACTACATAATTCCCTTACTTTGGCATTTCTGCTTAATGTCTACTGACTATTAAGATCCGTAACTTGTAAATACGCCACGTCAACATTACCGCCTATAATTCTAATTACAGCAACCCGTTTTTTCTCTCTATATTGCAACTCTATAGTTAATATAGTGCCTCGGTGCGTCTACGACAGCTGAACATTTGATTTCAAAATCAAAGTATCGTTTCTAATTTGCACACGCGAAAAATAAAAGCTGGTATTGGCGATTTTAAATATGCTATTGGCGAAATTTGCGCCCAAATAACACAAAAGTACTTAATGATGTTACGTATTTTGTAAATGTTTATTAAATTACTGTTTTGAAAGTGATTGGTCATTAATAATGGTAAATATATGCAATTAAATTGTAATTACGTTTCAGATAATTGCAATTACAAATTTGGGCAACCCTGGTTTAAATATACATCATGAACAAATCTGCCCGTTTCAGTAACTACATTACAATGTAAAGTCAATGAGTTTTCAGAGGCCATGAAAATACAGAACTTTGAATAAAGTTCTTTTATACTTCGTTTAAAGATGTGGCCTAAGATGGAAACAAATTTCTAAAGAAGAAAACAAATCCGATGTTTCAACAGCACAGAGGAAAGGAAACATAGTTGTAGAAGTGCGACACTATCAACAAAAATTTTCAATGCCGATTAAACTGATTTTTTTTTATATCTTTTACCACACCACATCATGGCAATAAAAAGTGAAAACTTTAATACCAGGAAAAAAAATCAAAAGTACATCTTTCGGTTTCGTTTTGCTGTGATGCCACCGGCACAAAAAGCTAAAGTACAGCGGCTGGAAGATATGTGGCAACCGACTATTTCAATAATGGTTTAAAAATTCTAAAAAAAAAATTAATCTTTAAATGTTGAACGATAAATGTCGATTGCAGCGACATCTGCTAGCTCTTCAACGACCGAAACGTTTTCGCAATTCAATCGTACAATGTTTACGTTTGAGCTACCAGATGTCGCTGCAATCGACATTTATCATTCAGCATTTGTCGGATTCAATTTTTTGATAGCCGATTGACAGACTATTGATTCTTCTAGACGCTATAGCTAAAGCCTTTGTTTACTGAGAAATCTGCAAAGCTCCGTTGTTAGAAAAATCTTGCATGTGATTTTCAAAGTGGCCGCGCTTGGATTGACCCAGAACATATTTTTTAAGTGGATTAGGACGTTTGAATGAATGTATGAAAAAAAAAAAGATTTTTTGTAGCTCTAACCACAGTTCTTTGAATTAAATGCACGTACTTAGCTGTGTTATATTGTTTTTAAGTAAGTTCAAAATACTCAATAATTTATCTTCATGTTAAAACTCAAGAGTCTTTTATTAATCATGGATATTTTCAGGTTCCCACATTCAATGCGCAATCTGCGTTTTCAGTTTCATTTCGAAATCTACTTCACACAACACACATTGTGGTTCAGAGGCAACTGACTTACATAACATATAGTTTTCACTTGGATGTTTTGTGGCGGCATCTAGTTCAACTTTTGATAATTACAGTCACATCAGACTTCTTGGCAGTAACACAAGACACTATTCACGTTAAGATAAGAATAAGCTCTACGATCTTAAATGAAGCACCACAATCATGGCGACATCGCACAGTACGCATGTCCAGTGTTGAATTCAGGGGGTGACACCCCCCCCCCCGGAGCATTGAAATGTCCCTCCCCCCCTCGGAATATTTGAGATTTTATGCTTTTAATGGTTAAAAAGTTTAATTTTCTCCAAGGAACTCTACAATGTCTCCCCCGGAGCCACAGAAATCCCTCCCGGAAAAAAGTGTCTGAATTCAACACTGCCCATGTCCAAACTGTGCTCAGCTAGAAGGTTTTGTTCAAACTGTGGTAAACCTACATTCCAGAGCTTGACGATACTCACCTGGGCGATAATACCAGACTCGTCAAGATGCTTGGCGGTTCGTTTTTGTCCAAAATCATCTCAACCAATCAAATTTTATATGCCATATTGACGATTGCCATAGTTTGGACAAACAGTTTGAATCTCAGATGCACACAGTTTCAGTGCATTTTTACTTTTCTCTTATAAAAGTAATCTACAAAAAATTGCATTGTATTAGTGACTAAAATAGAATATTATAAAAGGGCAGTGAATATCAGAAAGTTGGCCTCTTAACTAACAGTAAAGTGCTATTAAAATTATTATCTATTTATTTATCGTTTCAAAGTTCTAGAAATTGGAATTCGGATCTTTTCTGCCTTCTTATCTATCGTAAGACTCACTAATGTCACATAAAAGATGAAATTGTATAAAAAATAATTATGAACGTTAGAAATACATTGTTTTTGAGATTGTATTGTATTCCGACAATATTGATCTTTAACATTCTCTCACTAGAAGGCGCACTCAAGTGCTTCATCACGAAAATTCTTTGCTCGATGGTTTAAAAAAGTGAAGTGAAGTCAAACGAATGTTGTTATGTCGTAATTTTTGTTTACATTGTGTGAACGAAATCTAATTTTATTCTAATTTTATTAATTATTAATATTAAACCTTTTGCGAATAGAAAAAAATGGTATTTATTCGATTTCCTTTCCAGTGTGATTTGAAAGTACTGGATTATGGAAAAAGTTCTACAAATATAGGTGTAATTAAACAGGAAATTGAGTCGTATTTAGTAAGTAGTAATTTGAAAACTGCATTTTGTCACAGATAAAATTTTAAATTAATGAAATAACACTTTCTCACAATTTATTTTAATTGAGATTAAAAATGTGATCCCCTCCCCCTCTATCTTCTTTTGTTTTAAGCTTCATACTGTAAAAAATGTTCAATACGATCGTGTATCAGAGCAGTATATTACATATAATATACTGCTCTGTTGATAAAAAAACATCTTAGTGCAGTTTATGTTATACTAATGTCAAAATGTAAGCCCTTGTTGGCCTTTAATGCATGTTAAATAAGTTTGTGCAATATAACAGGAGTATTACCATGTCTGTATATTACTTTCTATTCGTTGTACTAAGCTAACTAAGTTGCTGTGTACATAATTTTTCATGTTTATCCAATATCTGTTTATTTTATTATGAAATGAATTTTGTTCAACATCATGCAATTTTGAACAGTTTCTGTTACGTACATATTTATTTTTTAGGGAACTGATCAGTTTTCTCTGTTGTGCAATGGAAAATTACTACATGATGTTGATGTTATTCCTAATGATTCCAATGTACAAGTTACATTTCAACTCCCTGGTGGCAAAGGAGGTATGATATTTATTGTTTTGGGAACTGATGCTTTACACTCACGCAAACATGTAAACATAAATTTGGCGACTTTTTGGTTGGCGCGATTTCCAAGACCGCGCCAAACCAATAACTTAATACAATAGCTAGGTTGCCATCCCCTAAATTTGGCGAGTTTTTTACTTTTTTTAACCGATTAATTTTTTTTTTTTTCTGCGTGAGTGTAAAGCATCTTAGCTCCTTGTTTTTAATTTTGTTTTGTAAAATTCAAAGTTTTGTTTTTGTTTGACCTTTGGCAGAGTAATCTTGAGCATCCTTTGTTACTTTTATAATATCTATAATAGAAAAAGTTAATTTATAACATTTGTCTAGCGGCCTTGCTTTTCTTTTTCAGGTTGATTTCTTTAGTACGTCTCTATTACAATACAATCACTTTGTTTGTATATACAGTAAAACCCGCTTAAGAAGTTTTCCAAGGGAATGGAAGGCAAAAACGTCTTAAACGGGAAATTAAGAATGTTTGAAACAATCATTAGTTTAAGTTTTCATAGTCAGGAGAGGTCTTTTACATTGTTAAAATAATACATAAATTTATATAAAGTTGAGTTTTACTTAAGAAATTTAAACTGATTTGCACATTTTAAAAAATCTGTCAATCAAGTAAAAATGCATAATTACCTTAGAAACTCTTTATTTAATCCAATGTTTGAAGACAGAGAGGGGACATTTCTCTTTAAGCATCATTTGATATGCTTTTACAGAAAAAATCAGCTATAGATTTTTGTTTATGTTTTTTCTCGGCAATTTTTAGTTGATAACAGTCCAGCTGTCTTAAGTTTTTAAAAATTTCCTCAGGCACATTTTCAACACTTTCGATAAAACGGCGAAATGTTTCTAGTCCTTTCACAGCATCCAAAAAACTAGGAATTTCCACGTGCTCTTCCTCAGTGTCACTCATTTCTTCATCTTCTGTAATCTCACAAATATCATCTACTGTAAGCATTTCACATGGCAATATCTCGTCATCTACTGATACATACTCTTCAAACGATGCTGTGAAATCCATCCTTCTTTGTAACGTCTTCCAATCATCTTCAATGTCCAATTCATATTCTTCTGTTGATTCTCCTTCCAAAAATCCTGCTTTCTGGAAACAATTGGCAATTACAGATGGCGTTATTAACTCCCATGCAGATAAAATAAAATGAATAGATTGCAAAACGTTCACTTTTCCTATCTCTCCAGTATTGTCCAGTTTTTCAATCATCCAATTCACAAGCCGTTTTCTATAGTGCTGCTTGAACACTTTAATAACTCCCTGATCCATCGGTTGCAAAACTGAAGTAAAGTTCGGTGGTAGGAAATGCACTTTTATGTTATTAAAGTTATTCGTGAATTTGGAATGGGCGGCACGCTTGTCTACAAAGATGATGATGTTCCGTTTAGCTCTCCTCATTTTAACATTTAATCTTTTCAAATAGGCTTCATAAATTGTAATCGTCATCCACGCAGTTTTGTTATTTTCATAATCACAAGGCAGTGATTTCACATTTTGAGAACATCTGGGTTTCTTGGATTTCCCAACAACCAAAATTGGCAATTTCTTGGAACCGTTTATGTTTGCACCCAATAAAACTGTAAGTTGTTCCTTATTTTTTTTTACCTCCGTGACAATTTTCACCTTTATATGCATACGTTTTATCCGGTGAAATATTATAGAAAAGCCCACACTCATCCATGTTAAAGACATCTTTAGGATGATAGCCGGTTATCAAATCTGGTAAGATTTGTTTCCATTCTTCGATTTCTTGTGGATCGACGCTTTTACTCTCACCTTTTATAGAATTGTAACTTAAACCAGCTCTTTTTTTCATTCTATCAATCCATCCATTTGAAGGTGCAAATTCAATCTCCATTTTTTTGGCAATTTCCTCAGCCTTTTTTCTAAGAATAGGTCCACTTATAGGAATATTGGCGGATCTAGCTTGCTTGAACCAAAGTAATAATTTTTCATCCATAGCTTCATATTTTCCTTTTTTCACTTTTTTAATTTTTCGAGATTTATCAGACGAGTCGTTTAATATAAGATTGCGTTTTGCTACAATTCCATTCAGAGTAGTCACCGGCATATTCAATCTCTTAGCAATTTGAACTCTTGTTACGTTTGGGTTGCTATCAACTTCTTTCAAAATTTTGATTTTGTCTTCAATTGACAAGGCCTTTCTTTTAATTCCTTTGTCCGACATTTTGAAGAGGAAAAAATAAATACGAATTTTTTTCGGGAATTTTCCAAGTGAGATTTGATGCTTACACTCACTCAAAAACAGATTGAATGAGCCAAACTGAACATAGCTTTGGTTTGGAATGAACCAAACATAGCTTTGGTTCATTCCATTCCTGGAAAGAGGTGAAAGAGACTCTATTCTAAGAGAAAGCAACTGGTCAACTTAAAGAACTACCCCTGAGTAGGAGCAAACCATTTCTCTTTAATCCCTTATCAGTCACTATTGTTGCAGCCATAAGGGACTCGGACTTACCCTCTCTCTACATTTCATCAGACAAACTGATATGAAGGTTAAATAAAGGTGACGACAATCCTTTTCAATCTTAAATGTGCCCTTTTGAATAGCGAAGAATATAGGGAAATGCTTTTCCAGTACAGAATGGGGGGGAAAAAATCCCTCAAAAGACTGAAATAAACGTGTTTTGAAAGTAAAATTAAGGGGAGAAAAACTTCTTAAGCGGGAAAAAGTTTGGAACTAAACTTTTTAAACGGGTTATTTTAACATTGTAAGAATAGGAAAAAAATGGGAATCGAAAATATAAACTTCTTAAACGGGAAAACTTCTTAAGCGGGAACTTCTTAAACGGGTTTTACTGTATATATAATACAAATCTTGTCATCACAATAACTGTCATCATTGAAATACTGAACTAATTTGAACCTAATTGAGAATATTGACCTTGCCAGTATCTTGGATAAGTTCATTAACCATGTATGTAGCCCTTATTGTTAGTTTACAGGGACACACAAAAGCAGAAAAAATGCCAGATTTGTCATGATAAACTCTGAAATATTGAACCAGTTTGAACTAAATTGTGACTGTTTGTTGAAATTTACAGTATCTTAGATGAGTTTGTTAACCAAGTATTTATCTCGTATAGTTTGTTTACAGAGACACACAAAAGCCAAAAGCATATAAAAATTGTCATCACAATAACATCTGAAATACTGAACTAATTTGAATCTAATTAGGGAAGTATTTTGATCTTTCAAGTATTTTGGATGCAGGGCTTGACAAATGTGGTCGCCACTGGCGACTAATGTTTTTGCTCTGCCAACCAAGTTATTTAATCTGGTGTGTATTATTTTTTTTTGCATAAAAATTGACCCAAGAATGGTATTTTTTCTCTCTCTCAATATTAATAAATAAACTTAAAAACTATTTTCAAACAAAAAGATATTTTAAACTTTCGTTTTTAATTTGGAAAAAAAATGTTCATCAACTGCACATTTTAAAGTTATGAAATCAGAATGATTTGACTGACAGCCACAGGAAAATAGGCAAAAAATTATTTTCCTTTTTCACTATTTTATAAATGAGCCCCGCCCTCTCATCAGATATATAGATTTTGTAGTACTCAACTATCCAGACATTTGAAAGATTTGGGAATCAGCATTTTCTGAACATGCTGTTTTATTCAGCCTTTATAGTATTTCTTTTCTCTTTTTCTTTCTTTTTTTTAGAGATATACAATTTTGATAAGTTTCATCAGAAAACTTAGATATTACCCCTCTAAATTATACTATTTTAAACTATGTAACTAATTATTCTAAACTAAGCTTGTTATTAATTTTTCTCAATTAATTCACAAAAAACTTTTTGTTTTTTGAAAATTAATAATAGGGAAGGGAGGGGGGTTTATTGGCCATTAGAATTTATGGCGTTGCTCATATATTCTTAGGTTATTTTATTCAAAATTTAATTTTTCCCTTCTTAAATATTAAAATATCATGGGCTAAATTATTTTCTAAATTAATTCTTCGTGTGTGCATTAAATACTTTATTCGAAAAGCTTTCCTTTCATCATACTGTTAATTTCATAACCGTTAAAGATATCTTACTCTATTATTCAGTTTATATGCTTCCAATCTTCTCTTTGTGGTTTTTACATCTGGAAGCAAATATTTCAACTATCCTTTACCCTTTGTTCAGATTCAGAATATAACAAATGCATATCTATCTAAATTTCCATCTGCTGTTTTCGGACTTAATAATAATTGTATATACAGTTCGCTCCTATCAAAACCGCATTTCCCATGCATTTTTCAGATGGTCACTGCGTTGCCGTCCCATTTTACTTATTTTGACTAGCCTATCAATTATGGAATCCCTTGGTATGTCTACTGTTCGAAATTAGCATTGCGCTCTCCCAAACGGTTGTGAATAACTCCGCGCCATTGGCTTGATTCAGCATTTTTATGTTAGCATTGCAACTTAATGAAAAAACTTCAGATCATCTCTGACTTCCAAGCTAGAAGCATCTAACCTTTAAGTTAAGCTACGGAGGCCACCCCTTGTTTTTCATCGTTATGTGTTTGCAATAAAATAATTTCCATGGATACCGTTTACTTCCCTTCAATGCATTGTCTTTAACATCTACAGGATGAGAATGCTGTTTTCTTGCTTTAGCCACAACGCAACTTTTTGTACTTCCACCGTTTTCACCGCCCTTCATGTTTCCGTTAACCAGAAATATATTATTTGCTGAATACCATCTTATTTACAACTACTACAACACAAAAAACTACTCCACAGACCTTGGCGCCGTGTATTTACAAGATGTTAGAACAGGGGTGGCCTACAGAATTTATGTGAATGATTGTATGTTATGTGAAACGCCTACCAGGAAAATAATTTTTCACATAACTGACTAAATTTTAATGGACTTTGTCGCACTCCCCGGATTATAGACTGGTTGCTATTTCCAAATGAAACTCGAACTCTTGTGGAATATATAACTTTTCACGTATAATCCTGAAGTGTTCGCATCTCACTCCGAACATTTTTTCATATAAACTTTTAAAACCTCCAATGTATCCGAAAATAAGAGGAACGAAAAGAAAAAAAAAAATGTAGAAAGAAGGGAAAATAAAAACGGAGTATATTGTGCCATCCTAAAAAAAAGAGAGTAACCAACTCAGCGTTAAGATTTACAGATGCTATCGGACAATCCAAATCTTTCCGCAGAAGTTTTGCTGATGCTGTTTAGAACCGAAATCGAAAGAAAACCGCATCATATTTTATCTCTCCATACCAGCGATGACTAACAGCAACAATAAAAAACGGGATCCCGTATCTTCTCACCGCCTGCTAATTTTCTGCATTTTAAGCAAAAACTCTAATTCTGCCAGGTTCCTGAACCGATCGGATATATCGCCCAGATTGACTGTCCTTTAACATAGTGCATCTGCATACAACGATCGACCTTTGATGTTTTCCAGTATGCGATATTCCTACCGCATACCCTGTGTTAGAACAACATTGCATAAAGAAAAAAAAAAAAAGAGCGGAAGAACTTAGGATTTTCTTTTTCTCTTATCCTCCATGCTGTATTGCATAAATTAGTGCTCATAAAGAACAACCGTATGCAACAATTATACATATTAAAAGTGACTACACTATGACGTCGGGTGCAATATTTTACATTGATATTCCGAAACTTTTTAGTGAAAAAAGAATAAGCGATTTATATGATATCACAGCTGAGACTTCAGTATGCATTTAATATTCGCGATAAGAATTTGCGGATATAATTGACTGGAAGATTTCATGATTTTTTTCTTTTTAGTTTTTGAATTTGTGACGTGCTCTAGCATAAAATATACGCGATATAGTTTTGTCTACACAGGAAAGTTTTTTTTCAAGAAATGAAGTAAGCTTTTTTATCTTTTTAATTGGCTCGTGGTATTATCAATGGTATCTTTTAAAGGTTTATAATTTTATCATATTATTATTTAAAGCAATTTGAAGAGTAGATATAAAGCTTTAAAATTTTATTTGATTATTTGGTATATGTATATGTGTGTGTATGTACATTTCATGCTAAACGGTCAGATTTTATATTTTAGACATACAAATAACATCTGTCAACAAAACATTAAAAAAAAAGAAGTTATTTTCTTTTATTTTAATTGAACGAAGTTTTATGAACAATTTCATTTTTTAAAAAAGAAGAGTAATTATGCATATATTAAAATTAACATAACATAAAATTTAAAGTTTATATTTTATTTATAAACTTTGTTAATTTTTGTGCTTATGACCATATATTATAGAATATTAATATAGATTCTTTTAAAGCGAAATTTTTGAATTTTTACAATCTTTCAAGCGTTTGCATATTATATTTTAGATAGATAAATAAATAGTAAAAGGGACATAACAAGTATCAGCTCTTTTACAAATATATTTATGTGTGTATCTATTCTTTTTGTTTATTCGAATTCTTGTATTTTAAAATATATGTGTGCTCTTTAATCTAACAGAGAGATTTTTATAAGAGAATTTTATTGAACTGTCAGATTTTTTTGTTTATTTAAAAGGTGTGTTCCTACAGTATAATAATTCTTACAATAATGATAACAATAATATAAGGCTCTATGCATTTTAAGTTTTGTACAAAAATAAAAATAAAAATACAAGTAATTAATATTTTTACAACATTTCTCATTATTCCTTTTATGTGGATACCATCTATTGAGTGTATTGCACGGTTGACAATAGAAATCTCTGATTTATACAGTTATACAAAATATCAACATGTTTAAATTAAATTAAAACTAGATGGAACCCGTCAAAATTTGACGGCAAACAACTTGATACCACCATAAAAATAAAATTTATAGTTGCTTTAACTTGACAAATTTCATAGTAGGGAGCATAATATGATTAAGCGGTCACAGACCTTTCCATCAATATATCACATGAAGGGTGTGTGCAAAATTTAGAAAGTACCCCTTGGGGGGGGGGGGGGGGGGCAAAGTGGGGAGATGGACACCGGAGATGCATAATATGATTAAGTGGTCACAGACCTTTCCAATGATATATAACATGAGGGCTGTGTGCAAAATTTAGAAAGTAAGGGGGGAGGGGGGAGGGGGGGGCAAAGTGGGGAGATGGACATCGGAGATGCATATGATTAAGCAGTCACGGATCTTTCCAACAATATATGAGATGAGGGGTGTCAACAAAATTTAGAAAGTATCCCTTGGGGGGTGGGGGGCAAAGTGGGGAGATGGACATCGGAGATGCATAATATGATTAAGTGGTCACAGACCTTTCCAATGATATATAACATGAGGGTTGTGTACAAAATTTAAAAAGTACCCCTTCGGGGGGAGGGGGGGCAAAGTGGGGAGATGGACATCAGAGATGCATAATATGATTAAGCAGTCACGGACCTTTCCAACAATATATGACATGAGGGGTGTCAACAAAATTTAGAAAGTATCCCATGGGGGGGGGGGGGGGCAAAGTGGGGAGATGGACATCGGAGATGCATAATATGATTAAGTGGTCACAGACCTTTCCCATGATATATAACATGAGGGCTGTGTGCAAAATTTAGAAAGTAAGGGGGGAGGGGGGGAGGGGGGCAAAGTGGGGAGATGGACATCTGAGATGCATATGATTAAGCAGTCACAGACCTTTCCAACAATATATGACATGAGGGGTGTCAACAAAATTTAGGGGGGGGGGGGGTAGTGGCGGGATGGACCCCGGAGATACGTAACATGAATAAGTGGTCAAAGACTTTTCCAGCGATATATCACATGAGGGGTGTGTGCAAAATTTAGAAAAGTGTCCCACTTGGGGGGGGGGGATGGACCCCAGAGATGCATAACATGAAAAAGAGGTCACAGGCGTTTCAACTTGCAACTTTTTTCTTGAAGGCATTTGACAATATTAAATTTTTTTTTTTACCTAAGACAATTTAACGATATTCTTAATATTTTTGCACAATTCGTCAAATGTTCATGGAAAAAAATCATGAAATTCGCTAATCATTAGTTGATAAATTATAAAATTCAACAATCGATAACGGAAAAATCACGAAATTCATCAAATGGTCTGCACTCTGATGTGATGATCAAAAGGGTTTTGAAGCATAGGACAAAATTAGCTTTTGCCAAACAGCGAGTAATACTGAAAATTTGGCAATGGACTTTATTGCCACCACTGGTCAAACATAATAGTCACACTCACCAATTACGATGATGGAATGGAAAAAGATTTTTTTTCTCTGCTGTCGCTCGACAAATTTCGAAATCATTTGGCGAATTTCACGATTTTTTCCCCGAAATTGACGGATTGTGATTTTTTTTCTCGAAGCCATTTGACGATATTCGAAAACTTTTCCCCCCGAAACCAGTTGATGAATTTTGCAATTTTTCCACTGTCGATTAATGAATTTTGCAATTTTTCCGCTATCGATTGACAAATTTAGCAATTTATCGACTATCGATTAACGAATTTCACGATTTTTTCCATGAACGAACAAATTGCGCACTTTCTTCCCGCTAATGTTTGACACACTTCGCCCTTTACAATTCAGCCAATGAGTTGAACGCTGTTTCTTTCCAGAAATGTCAGGAATGAAACAATTATTCTTTAGGATGAATTCCCTTCGTTCGATGCTCCATGTGTGCGATGCAGCAACGGACGTCACAGAATTTTTAGGGCACCTGCAGACTAAAAACATCTAACCAATCTTCGCGGGTGAAAAAAATCACAGATTTCGTCAAATGATAGAGGAAAAAACACTAAATTCATCAAAGGATCATGGGAAAACATGACTTTCGTTAAAAGACCACAGAAAAAACGTGAATTATGCAAAAGGATCGCGAAAGATAAGCAAATTTGTTCAAAGAATCACAAAAAAGGAAATTTCACCAAAAAATCACGCTTTTTTACTAAATTTCGTCTAAAAATTGTAGAATAAAATGTATTTTATCAAAGAATCGCTGGAAAATGCGAATTTCGTTAAGGATCGCGAGAAAAATATGAAATTCTTCAAAGGATCGCTGAAAAAACATGAATTTCGTCAGAGAATTTCTGAAAAAACATGAATCTCGCCCAATAACAGAAAAATCATTGTTCATAATCATTATATCATACATTATCAAAAAAGGAAATTTCACCAAAAAATCACGCTTTTTTACTAAATTTCGTCTAAAAATTACGGAATAAAATGTATTTTATAAAAGAATCGCTGGGAAACGCGAATTTCATAATCGATCGTGAGAAAAATGCGAATTTCTTCAAAGGATCGCTGAAAAAACGCCAATTTCGTCAAAGGATTGCTGAAAAAACATGAATCTCCTCAAAAGGAAGCAGAGAAAGTGCGAATATCGTCAAAGGATCACAGAAAAGCGCAAATTTCATCAAAGGATAGCGGAAAAAACGTGTATTTCGTCAAAGGATTGCAGTTAAAACATGAATTTCGTCAAATGATTGCTGAAAAAACACAAATTACGTCATAGGATCGCTGAGAAAATCATTAATTTCATCCATCGCACATAAATATCATGAATTTCGTCTATCGGGAGCATAAAAATCCTTAATTTCGTCGGTCGGGTAGAGAAATTTTTTTTTCCGTCAATCGGGCATGTAAAAATCATGAGTTTCATTTATCGGTCACCTAAAATACACAAAATTCTTCATACGGGCACATAAGAATCAAGAAATCAGTTGATCAGGCACGTACAAATCATCAATTTCCTCTATTGGCACATAAAAATCATGAATTTTGTCTATCGGGTGCATAAAAATACTTAATTTCATAATCTTTTACCAAATTTCGTCTAAAAATTGCAGAATAAAATGTATTTTATAAAAGAATCACTGGGAATCGCGAATTTCATAAACGATCATGAGAAAAATGCGAATTTCTTCAAAGGATCGCTGAAAAAACACGAATTTCTTCAAAGGATCGCTGAAAAAACACAAATTTTGTCAAAGGATTGCTGAAAAAACATGAATCTCGTCAATAGGCAGCAGGGAAACTGCGAAGATCGTCAAAGGATCACGAAAAAAGCAAATTTCATCAAAGGACCACAGAAAAACACAAATTTCGTCAAAAGATAGCAGAAAAAACGCGAATTTCGTCAAATGATTGCTGAAAAAACACAAATTACGTCGTAGGATTGCTGAAAAAATCATTAATTTCATCCATCGGCATTGTCTAACGGGTGCAGAATTTATCGGTCACCTAAAATTCACAAAATTCTTCAAACGGGCCCATAAAAAGCAAGAAATTAGTTGATCGGGCACGTAAAAATTATTAATTTCCTCTATCAGCACATAAAAATCATGAATTTGGCAATCGGGTGCATAAAAATACTTAATTTCGTCGGTCGAGTGCAGAAAAAAAAATCGTCAATCGAGTGTGTAAAAATCATGAGTTTCATTTATCAGGCATGTAAAAATCATGAAATTCTTAAATCGGGTGCATAAAAATCATGAATTTTGTAGGACGGGCACGTAAAAATCACAAATTCATCAAGTGGGTGAGTGAAATCACGAATTAGTCAAGTGGGCACATAAAAATCACGAATTTCTTTAATCGAGTGCATAAAAATCATAAATTTTTTCCCTCAGATGCAGAAAAATCATTAATTTTATCGATCGGGTGAGGAAAAATCCTGAATTTTGTCAAACAGATGCAGAAAAAACACAAAAGGAAAAAAGAAAATCAGAAAATCCTGTATTTGGCCAGTTTTTTCCATATTTTAAATCGCCAGTTTTCCAAGTTTTATCGCCGAGTGCTTATTTTCACCTAGGTGGCAATAAAGTCAATAGCCAATTTTCAGTATTGCTCGCTGATAGGCAAGTGCTAATTTTATCCTGACAAAATGGTTATCGTACCAATGGATGGAAAAGGAAAAGTATATAGTGTATATAAATGAATTCACATTGACTGTCACCTTGTATAATGACAATTGTGTACAATTTATCGCGTTTGATGGAGTTTTTAAGTTTAGATTATTATATTATTAGGTAGTTTTTCATTTTATCTTTATTTTATTTTATTGAATCATTGAAGGTAAAACAGATATCTATTTCTGTGTTCATGATTGAGTTCTTTAGATATGTTTTGATTCTTCGTATATTGTTAGCAAAATTATTTAGTGCACATAATATAATTGTAAAGCATGCTTTATATACATTCTGGTGTATTTTATTAGTTGAAATTTGTTACATTTTTCAAATGATTGTTGAATTTTGTCATCTTTTTTCCCGCAACCAATCAATAAATTTCATGATGTTTTATTGGTGATTGGTTGCAGGAAAGTATTGTGAAATTCAACAATCATTCAAGAAAATGTAACAAAATTCTACTAACAACAGGAGCCTCTAAACAAACCAGTTCAAAATATGCATTCATATACATTAGATGCTGTACCATCTGTCCATTTACATATTAAAATGTGTACTAAATGATATAAAACATTTTAAAAACTGAGATTTTACACTTACGTCTTAATTGTAAGTTTCATTGTTTATTTGAGTGGATTTTAAGGAGTCTACTGCATATATATACACATATACTAAAATTATCTATCTAAATCCATTTGAATCATTGAAAGTTTTGTTAAGATTTGATCGTATTTCAATCTTTAGAACGCTTTTCTATTACCCGACATAATACCAATAAATTGTCATACTAAAGTTCCAAAACCTTTAAAAAAATTGTCAACAAACCAAAAAATTCCATGCAAAACACATCCATACACACTATCATAACAAAATCATCAAAATGCACAGGTGGTAAAGCTGTTTAGAAGCTTCTGTTGTTAGTAGAATTTTGTGATCTTTTTCCCGCAACCAATAAATAAATTTCACGATGTTTTATTGTGATTAAACTATGAATTTTGTTAACTTTTTTACATATAAACACAATTGCCGACTCAGCAAGTTTCTGGATTTGTCCATGTTAGTGAAACTTTTTTTTTTTTTTTCATGCAACTGCTGGTCAAATTTTTAATCAATTTTTACAGCCGAATGTAACTATTAAAACATCTGTAGTATTATATTCAAAAAGGTAAATTTCAGCTTTATAAATCCTAATAAAAACTCGACCATTACTTTTTGGTTTAAGAAATTTAAAGTAGCAAAATATACATACGACATATCCAAAGAATTCAATCATGAACACAGAAATACATATGTGTTTCTATGTTCATGAGCTCAATATAACAAAATAAATAAAGATAAAATGAAAAAATACCTAATATTTATAGTAATCCAAACTTTGAAGCATGTTGCTTTTACGCCGACTCCCGACTAAAGATTTCTAGAGATAGGAAATACCCTCACCTCATTGGCTGAAACAAATCTGTCTGTAGAGAGTAAAAGCCTCTTGCTGATTGGCGGAATGCTCGCGCATGCGTATAAAAGTCATATTTTCATGGAAAACGAAATACCAGGTTAGCTTTAAATAGATGGATTCTGTCGTTATATTGAAAATTGGTATATACTTTAATTTATACTTTCCTTCCGGAATACTGCACACTTGTTGTAGCACAGTTTTTTTTCAAAATGTCTTGCTTTATTTCTCTTCAGGTTAAAAATTTTAAAATAAAATTGGTATATGGATTCGTGTCTATGTTGGTAGATTTTTCTCAAAATTTAGTTTGTGCACATGTATCATTACTTTCTAACCCGGATAGTAAGGTAGTAAGATATGTCGATGCATTGTGTTTCATAGTATATTTTTAGTGCTGGCTTACTATTTTACATATGTTGAGATATTCTGCATCCCATATGCATGCATGCGCAAATTTTTTTTTAAATTATAGCTGATAATGTTAAAAAATTAATTTACGACGTTTTAGGATTTCATTCTCATGCTGTGTATGTAAATAAAATGATGATGTATATGCTATAATTAAACTTTTTTTCACAACAAAGTAATGCAGCTGTTGAATTAATGAAGATGGATATATATATAATTTTCTAGCCTTGAGATTGCCTAAACTGTTAAGATTTCTTGTCTTACATATTTTAAAAGGGAGTAAAATATTTTAACGGACATTTTAAATCAAATATAATGATCAACTGCCTTTTAAAATGCATATATTTACGCATGTATATATATATATATTTTTTTTTATGTGTATGTGCTCTTAAGACTCCTTGCTAGTGAAATGTTTGTGGCCGATTTCCATCCAATTAATAATATAAAAAAATCATCGATTCTAATTTGCAAATCTATTACACATGTAAATTATACATTTGGTACTATGTTACAGGTATCAAAATTTCATCAGTCAATTTTTACCTTTTTAGATAGAATTAATATTTTTGCTACGTAACTCTTGTTTATCTTGTACTGTCTCCCTACTTTAAATTTTGATGTAGAAGTCATCTTATTTTTCAACGAATATTTTTCAGATAGTCTATTTTCAACTTTTCGCACACTGGGTATCAATTTACTCAATGCATTTCACCTGCAGATTTTTTTTTATATTTAATCTGTTGGAATTTTTTCAATTTAATCTCCATTGCCACTTTTTTTAACTTGAGTGTTTGTAAATTTTTTTGATGGGCTCTTTGCATGCGATTGCTCATTGATTGTTTCTTTTTCACATCGGATTTGAGCGAGATGGCCACTGGCTTTTATCATATGTGGAATATGTACTTACCCTCTCAATTTTTTTTCTCACTGTCACATGTATTGACATTTACATTCTGGTTCAAAAATTTTACTTTTAATTTTTGGCAATGTGCAGTTAAACTTCACAGAAGCATAACGCTTGCTTTCTGATTTTTACATTCACATGTTTCACAGTTCTATATTTTATTATTGTAAGGTACATAAATATGAGGTATTTCTTTTTCTTCTCAATTTTTGTGGATGCACTTTCAACTTTTGTACGTATCACTCACACACCATATTCAGAATTGTAGTCTACGAATTTCACCGATTTCTTTTCTTGTACACACCTTGTTTAATTTTTATCTCTAACATTTTTGTGGATTTGCTCATTTGAAACTTTTCACATTTTACATTTATACTTTGTCTTTTCAAAAAAAATTTCTTTCAAGAAATTCATTCAACACGTAGATTTTGTGAGTATTCGCTGCTATTCGAACTACACAGTTGTACAATGGTTCTTTACATTTTTTCTCCTTCGAATATTAGTGGATATTTTCAGGATCCTTCTTTTTGTACAACTCTGCACGCAGACTTATATATACAAAGATGTACAATGCTATTTTCCTTACAAAGATATTACAATGTTTTCATTTATGTGTTCTGCATGTGGGTTTGTCATCTTCTCACATATTGTTTTTTCTGCAATTAAATTTGTATACTCACATTAAGATAGGTTTGCTTCTTTTTCATATTATTTTAGGTTACGTGAAGAAATATTCCACGGTATTTTTTTAATTTACACAATGTTCATAGGGAACTGTCTCTTTCGTAGACAGAAATATTTGTTCATAGGGAACTGTCTCTTTCGTAGACAGAAATATTTGTTCATAGGGAACTGTCTCCTTTGTAGACAGAAATGTTTGTTCATAGATCTGGTCTCCTTCGTAGACAGAAAATGTTTGATCATAGGTCTGTCTCCTTCGTAGACAGAATTTTTCTTTCATAGGTCTGTCTCCTTCGTAGCCAGAATGTTTGTTCATTGTCTGTACACACATACCGTTGGATTACTTTTTCAATTCTTTAAAATTTTTCTACAGCATCTATTTTAATTTTTCTGCTGGATTTATTTCAAAATCCCTTGTTATCATTATCTTCTTAATCTTTATAGGTTTGGTAATTTTTTTTACAGATATGTGTCAGGATTTTAAATATTACACACTTTATATTTTTGGACGTTAAAAAAAAAAAAGTCTACAATATTCTAATTTTGTGTTTTTTTTTTTTAAATTTTGCACAGTGTTCTAAATTTTGGACTCTATAATTGTAGGAGACATGTGCTATAAGGTATTTATTTTATTATAATGTTTACTTTCAAATTTCTTTTCTCTTTTTCATCGTTGACATTTTTTTTAGATTTACAAATCACATTTTTGTTTATTATATGTACATGATACATTTCTAGGCGATAAATCTCTTCACTGGTAAGTAATTTAAAAAAAAAATTTCACGAGATTTATCCTGCACTGTCAAGACTGCTGAGTTGAATGTATATGTGCTGGTACAGGTATGCTTTGTTTGATATTTTGATCATTAGTTTGGTTCATTTTAAAATATGTACATGTTTTATTTTCTGCTGCCTTTTAATTTTCATCTCCACATTTTTTTTTTCTCACGAACATTTACTTTCATCATGCTCTGCAACATGTACAAGAAAACATATGTTTTTACATGTCAGACATTTTTCAAATTGTTGATAAATTTAATGTACACGTTGGTAATGTCATCCGGTTACATTTGGCTTACAAGAGGTACTCTCTCTTACACACACACATACAATTTCTTTTTGCAAGCCTTTCATATGACAGGTTGTTGGGGTCCCTGCATGTGGTCAACGGTAGGTATTGCAATGTTAACGTTTATTTTAACACACGTACTTCCTGTTTGTCATTGTGCCTTATGCACTTTACCCTTCATTTAAAAAAAATAATAATTAAATTTTCCATCAAGGTTCACACACCTTTGTTTACAATTTTATCTTTTGGTATTTTCAGTTCTCATACGGTTCAATATTTTCATAATATTTACATTTAAAAATTTAACTTAATTAACATTTTATACATTTTTCCTTGAACATGCATACCAGCCATACTGTGCACTCAGTCATGTTTGATAAGATATTTTTTATTCAGTGTTGTCTGTTACACAAAAATCACATTTAAGGCAATTGCTTGCATTTATACTCTTTACATGTCATTTTTACATCCCTAGTTAAACTTTTATAAGGTATACTTCAGTTAGGTATTATTTTTGCTTAATCTACACTCATATATATATTTTTGGCTTTTTAAATTGGATGGAATAGTGCTGCATTCACACTTACATTGTTTACATTGTTATTTAATTTGCTAGGTGTCTTAATTTAAATTTAAATAGTCTATATTGTATACGTGCATATGTATATATTAATACATTGATATAGATATACAGGACATTGCACAGATTCAACTGCGCATTATATATTTTGTGTAATTTACGATATTTATACATTTTTCTATGTTTTCTTTATTTTAGTAATCATTTATATTAATGTTTATATTTTATAAACATTCTTAACTGCATGCAGTTGGCATATAAAAAGAAAAGAAATTTTGACCTGCTGTAGTACTACTAATATTTACTATTATTAATTTCAAATAAGATTGATTTTTTTTCTTGTGCACATTGATTTATGCAGGTCTCCGTCCATAGATGACGAGATTTAAAATATTTTGTTCTGAAAGAAATATTTGAACAAATTTACTGCAGTTATCATGAATATCATGATTAGATTGTCATACGTATGACATTTTTCTTGGGTACCCATATTTTCTTATTTACATGTTATATAGTGTGTTTGTATTGAAAGCTTATATGTGTATGTATTTTCTGGTGGTCTCCAACTTAATACGCAATAGTTATTGTTTGTGTTTTTGATTGTATTTTTGTGTATATTTTTGTCTTGCGTGTAAGGATCAAGCCATGGTAAGTTTTCACATTTCATTTTTGTCGAAGGGGAGAAATATATGGCGTTGCTCATATATTCTTAGGTTATTTTATTCAAAATTTAATTTTTCCCTTCTTAAATATTAAAATATCATGGGCTAAATTATTTTCTAAATTAATTCTTCGTGTGTGCATTAAATACTTTATTCGAAAAGCTTTCCTTTCATCATACTGTTAATTTCATAACCGTTAAAGATATCTTACTCTATTATTCAGTTTATATGCTTCCAATCTTCTCTTTGTGGTTTTTACATCTGGAAGCAAATATTTCAACTATCCTTTACCCTTTGTTCAGATTCAGAATATAACAAATGCATATCTATCTAAATTTCCATCTGCTGTTTTCGGACTTAATAATAATTGTATATACAGTTCGCTCCTATCAAAACCGCATTTCCCATGCATTTTTCAGATGGTCACTGCGTTGCCGTCCCATTTTACTTATTTTGACTAGCCTATCAATTATGGAATCCCTTGGTATGTCTACTGTTCGAAATTAGCATTGCGCTCTCCCAAACGGTTGTGAATAACTCCGCGCCATTGGCTTGATTCAGCATTTTTATGTTAGCATTGCAACTTAATGAAAAAACTTCAGATCATCTCTGACTTCCAAGCTAGAAGCATCTAACCTTTAAGTTAAGCTACGGAGGCCACCCCTTGTTTTTCATCGTTATGTGTTTGCAATAAAATAATTTCCATGGATACCGTTTACTTCCCTTCAATGCATTGTCTTTAACATCTACAGGATGAGAATGCTGTTTTCTTGCTTTAGCCACAACGCAACTTTTTGTACTTCCACCGTTTTCACCGCCCTTCATGTTTCCGTTAACCAGAAATATATTATTTGCTGAATACCATCTTATTTACAACTACTACAACACAAAAAACTACTTCACAGAATTTTTTGCTGGCTACCAGATTTTATTAAATTTGTAAAACCCTGCTTGGATGAGTTAGTTAATCAAGTGTGTAGCTCTTACAGTTCATTCACAGGGCTATACAAAAGTTTTCAATTTCATTCATTGAATGGTTTAGGTTGAAAAACAGTCTACGGATCAGTTGAAACTGATTTCAACAAATTTTTACTGTTTTGATATCATTGCCTCATATCCATTCAATTACATTTGATAAAAAATAATTTAAAATTTCCCAGCAAATTACCTTTTGCACCAAAATAGTGAACTTAGAAAGAGCGAGACCAGTTTCTTTAATTCCTATCTAATCTGATGTATGTACCTTAGAATAAAAATAGTAAAGAAATCAACCTACTCTCCAGACTGGGCAAGGACTTGTTTTCTTTTAACACCTGCATTATATCAGTTGCTTAACTTCTTACCCAAATTGAAGTATTGCACCTAGATATATTTCCATCCCAAATTTTAATTAATAACTTTTTAGTAATTTAATTAATAACTGATTTATTAAGAGAAAATTAAAATCTGTTTTTAACAACTGAATTATAATATAAACATTTATAGACTTTTTACCATGTTTAAACACATATTTTATCGCATACAATCTCAATTAAATATTTCAACCATTCCACCCCACTTTTTTTTGTATATAATTTTCAGGAATTTTTAAGTATGACTGACTACAGATACCTTATAGGTGTGTCATAAGTCCAGTGAGATAGGCCCTCAAATGTGATTTCTTCTCTATCTCCTCTCTATGTGATTTCTGTGCTCTTGTACCATTTGTTCAATCCTCATTGTGTCTTTGTGTTACATGTGACATATGCATTCTAGATTCAAGATCTACAAAATTATAAGACTGGTATTCATTGTATGGTAGAATTTTCGGTACTTTTCTGTTATAAGGGTCTTGGTGAGAGTAGGAACATTTTCACACACTGTATTTTCTGGCAACCTATTCACTATTTCATACACACAAGCAAATTTTTCTATATTTATCACAGAGTTAAGAGAAAGAATAGAGAGGAAGTAAACAGTAAAAACGGTTGGAAAATATGAAGCCAGTTATCGCTTAAATCATTAGGCCCAAACAAGAGATTTCATTGGACGGAGAGAGGCTGCACGTGGAACAAGGACTGGATTCATTGGACAGGGAGGGGTTTTCAAAGCAAACCGCCAGTTGTTAAGGCCCAATGTAGGGTTGCATTTTTGGCATCACGCCAAATGTAAATATTTCACCTCCGGTTCCTCTTTACTCTGAGAAATTTATACAATTTATTTAATATACAGAAGTCATTTAGCTGTTATTATATACAAATAGAAGTCATTTATTGAATCTGTACAATAAACAGCAATTTTGTTAAATATATACTATACTTAAACAAGCATATTAGTTTTTAAAGAGCTGTTTATATCATTAAAAATTTTAAATAAAATAGAATATAATAATTTTTTAATTTTTTAGCACTTCTCTCATATTAACTATTCCAACCAACTATCGCATTTTCAATATTATTCTTTAAATTGTTTATCATTTGGCAACAAATCTCATTTTCTCAAACCTGATGAATTACATCAAACTTTTTAATAAAACACCAAGGTCACTATAACAAAGAAGGGTACTTCAAATGCATTACACGTGTCTGCTATATCATCAAATGATTTATAATTCATTGTTTATCTGAATTTTTAATAATGTTTTACTGATTTATTAAGTATTTTGTTAATTAAAATAACATTTATGTCATTAAACAGCGACATTATGATATTAAAATAGAAAAAAAAACATTGAAAAAATGCTGCGATGCATAGTTAAAAAAAAAAAAACAGTTTAAAATGTCACAAATATTTACCCACCCACCAGCTGAGAGGGATGATTAAAAAAAATAATGCAAATAAATATCCAAGATTATTTTTTTCTGTTTTCATTAATATATTGTGTAAATTTGATTGCTATTACTGATAGTTGACACTTTAGTGAGAAGGCCTTTTTTTTTGTTTTTTTCTTTAAGATTCCAATGGCCAAGACCCGATTAGCCTCTGAATCTAGGGGAAGCACAATATCATTTTGGGGACCCCTTTCAATTGTCAAAAGTTTTTTTTTATTCATGAAAACTCACCAATGATACTTATATTATTCCCAGGAGCAGCTTAGACGAGGTCACATGCATTTCATTAAATAGCTTTTCTATGTTCCCTGTATATACTTCACATATATTTAGTACCTATAGTTGTAAAAAATAGTAGTCAATTTCCTGGGTGGTTTCTAACAGACACATCGGAATGCTATATGATTAATTAACTTCCTATTGATGATATTCGTATTTTCCTGTTAAATAAGTTTTGGGAAGTAGTGCATGGATTTCCTCTTGTATTAAACAAACTTTCTTCTCCAAAAAAAAAAAAAAAAAAAAAAAAAAAAATACAGTGTAATAAAATGGGAATTAGAGGGGCCCTCTTCACAGTCATTTTTGAGTTCCTTTTAAATTTTAGAGGGGAAGCATGTTCTTCACAGGCCTTTTGGATAATCAGGCCCTACCAATGGCAACATTCTGCCAATTGTTTATTAGACATTGGCGTTACAGTTTAGCAATAGTTTTTTTTTTTTTTTTTTAATTTATAGAAAGCGATTGATGGGATAATGGAGAAGTATAAAAAAAAGGCCTCTGTGTTGGATATTAGTTTAGTGGTTAAGAAAATTATTCGAAACTGCCTTAAAATTTATGTACTATTGGACAGAGGAAATTAACATTCATAAAATCATATGAGAAACAACAATACTTTTATATTATATAGGCGGCAGTGATCGCCAAAATTTTTATAATCTCGTCAACCCTTTTTTTTCTTGCCAATATAAACATAACAATATAATATCTTTTAAAACTTATTTAAAATTACCTAAAATATAATCATAATAAAATAGGTAAGAACACAAACATATCAATACAAATAACAAAATCTCATTTAAAAGGTTACAATTTAAATTATGCCAATTGAAACAAAATTTGGTGAGTTATCACTGGTGCCCAGCTAACATAAAAGTACTGAAACAACTATATATGGGTGAAAATGCGACAGTTGATTGGAATAGTTACATGAGAGAAGTGCTAAAAAATTAAAAAGTTATTATTCTTGTGGAGCATTGTAGGAATTTGTTATAAAACATTGTAATGTATTCTTATTAACATAAAATATCATATTATTTAATTCAATTATATTTATTTTTATCTCTATTTATACGTGCATACTTCAAGATCTTGGCCTTGGTGAAATTGATTGCAACTTATCGTAATTGTGGGGGCCGCTTTAACAAAGAAGTACCAAATATTCTTTTCCTAAAATACAGAATGGCTTCTTCTTCTTCTTCTTAAAAAAAATTTTTTTTTTTATCAATGGTAAATTTAAAATAGATGACACTTTTTTTGTTGTTGACACATTTTGTTTTCATTTTTTGACAGTTATGCAGGGACCGCGCTAACATTTTCAAAATGCTAGCCAGTAAATTAGCCAAATTAAAATATTTTTAGCCAAATTTATCTATAATTAGCCGAAAGTATATAATACATTTTTTATCATTAACTCTTTCAGACCTGACTTTATTGAATGGATAAAAAAGCATTTTCTCACTGCATTACATTTGCTGCGTGTCCAAAATTTGTGCCCATTTTTTTCTTTTTAAATTTTTTTTTAGTTATACTCCATCCAAAAATAAAAGTATTACCTTAAAGCATGGCTGCCAATTGTTCCAATTTTTGCATACCACTGAAATTTAATAGAAGTTTTTGCCTTATTTAATCGTCGAAATGCTGTGGTTAAATAAGGCAAAAATTTCTATTTTTTGCATACCACTGAAATTTAATAGAAGTTTTTGCCTTATTTAATCATCGAAATGCTGTGGTTAAATAAGGCAAAAATTTCTATTAAATTTTAGTTGTATCCAAAAATCGGAAGAGTTGGTAGTTCTGCCTTAAAGTAAAGATTAAAATTAAACTGTCGCCAACTAAAAAAACCCCAAAAAACTGCTGATTAAATTTGAACTCAGTAGCGTTTTATTATTGTTACTTTTGTGGGCATAGCATACATATTTTAGGTAGCTTTCAATACTAAAAAGTATAAAGCTACCTATTGCAGCCGTTCGGAGGAAAGCAGTTCCGGAAAATTTCGATATATTTTCACCGATCATGACCCCCAGACCCCAAAACCACCCTCCGCTCAAATGTTGATTTATATATATAGATATATCCATATATATATATATATATATATATATATCTGACCTATGTCATACGATAACGCTCGTATTTATAAATCGATTTTGATGAAACTAATTGTGTGTATTAAGTTCACCAATGTCTCGAACGAGTTCGTTGGCCAGCTTGGTCCGCCATTTTGTTTCAAGATGGCGGCCATTTAAAAATTTAAAACTAAAATAAATATACAAAAAAAATTTAAAATTCAAATTTATTTTTTAATTACGTGTTAGGTCTTGATACAAGGATTCCAGAGCATTTTTTGGTTTACCTCTATCTTAAAAAATGGCTGAGATAGAGCAGTTTGAAATTCTAGGGTGGCTGACATTTTGAAACAAAACAGCACATTAACGCCATTACTTGCAAATTATTTTCTTTCATTGTTGTAATAATTTTCCCAATCATACGCATAAAACTATATATTCATATCCGTTAGCGGCAAAATTGGCGATATTTGGTGACCAAAATAAGTCTTCATAAATGAAGCCAATATGGCTATTGCTCAATAATTTGGCGAATTTCTTATTCAAATTCAGTATTAACGAATCTTTTGTAAACGTTTCTTTGCACTTTAACTTGCTGTTTTCGTGTAACATTAGCTAAAATTTTAAAACGAAGATATAGGAAAGCTACCTTTTCCTCCCGGTACAGGCCGGAAGGACTTTTTTCACTATAAACTTTTTTTAAAAATCATCCGCGTTTCAAAACATGATTACAAGAACGAAAAGCTCCCAATAAATTATACGCCAGTCTTTTCGCCATAATAATTTTTTATTCGCCAATTTCATGATGTATTCGTATTTGGCACATAGGCGAATGACAAGCACGGCCCCTGGTTATGTTACTACAAACTGTCCATGATTTTAAAGATTAAGTAGTAAAAAGCATCTAAGATTTTTTTACAAATGAATTAACAAACAATAATTAAATGACTTTTTTATATTTGCTTGTTTTAATTCAATTTCTTATATATACTTCATAAAATAATGAACATTTATAAAACAAAATTAACATTATTTTTGTTTTAATATGAATGCTATGACTAGTGTTTGAAATTAGCAGTCGTTAGTCGTCAAATGCAACTACGTTATAGCATTTGATGACTACAAAATTATTTCCGGGCATCAAATTTGACGCCTAGCTTTTTTTAACACTTATATTTTGTTTAACTTAGCCATCCATCCGCTTTTGAAAATTTGGTATCGCACCAAACAAACTCAAATGTGAGACAGTTTGGCAGGGATTTTTAGCAGCTTGTACGAATCCAAATGAATATATTAATTTATACAAACTTCTAAACTTTATATTGAACCTGCCATTTAGCACTTCTGAATGTGAAAAGGGATTTAGTCAGTTTAATTTAATAAAAAATTATACATATAACCATTTATCCACTGATACTGTTAATGATTTATTAATGGGAAAACTGTATAGACCTAATTTTGCAGATTTTTGTCCAGATAAAGCTATAAATCCCTGTGAAATGATGTAGCTGAAGGACAGTTAGATGTCCTGATTTTATTATCTAACTTTATTAAAATTAGTGGGTATTGTTTGTGGATATTTGAGTTTCCTGTTTGCAATATATATGCAGTCAAGTATTGTTAGCATTAAATCGCTTAATGTGAATATTTCCTTAACATGAATTAATAATGCAGTCCCAACAGATAAGATGGTATACTATTATTTTAACAGTTGGCACATACACACAAAATATGGTCCTTTAGATTTCATGTTAACAATATTCGTCTATAATTATATTTTATATATTTGAAATTCATAGATATTATAATTATATATATATATATATATTTACTAAATTTAAGTGTAATTATCAACAATGGATAAAATTTTGTTTAACATGGTTAAGTGCATTTTTCTATTAATTTCTAAATGTAGTATTAATTAAAAATGCTTTATCAGTGTTACAGTTGCTTCAATTATTATTGAGAACTTAAATAATTTAAATAAAAACAAAATATTCATGCTTTTCTGTAAAGTAGCATATAATTACGTAATACAGTTATGTGAATTTCAGAAATTGCAACTAGAAATTTTTATTTGATGCCTAAGATATTTACAGTAGGCATCATTTGACGCCTTTCTTTCATTTCCCAATTTCTACCATTGGCTATGACAGAATTAAAACTCTTTTTGCTGTGGTAATGGTGATTTGCATTGTGTTATTCCTGGAAAAAAGAATATATATTTTTTTATAAAACATAGCTATTTGTTTCTTTTTTATCCTATTGTTTAAAAGTTGTGTTCTTTTATATTGCATGTGCGCTGATTTTCTTACATTTTTTCATTTATTTTGCAGGTTTTGGATCTATGCTTCGAGCAATTGGTGCACAAATTGAGAAAACAACAAATAGAGAAGCTTGTCGAGATTTGAGTGGAAGACGGTTAAGAGATATTAATGAAGAGCAGCGGTAAATTTTCACTTTGTATTTACTTGTATATCTGTTTCTTATTATACCTATTTTTTTTTATGTTAACTTGTACAACTTTTCATTATTTATTGTTTTCAATTTTGATGAATGCTTAAAAATTTGTCTTTAAAAAGCTTATATCTTTTGTTTTTTAAACTAAATAAAATGTGATTAAATTTATTGATGCAAACCCTGTGGCAGAAACTTGGTGACGATATTGCAAAACAAATTCATGCAACAGCACAAAGATCATTCTGCAGCACATGTTTTATTTCCAATTTTATAAAAAAAATTCATATAAATTCCCAAACTGAATATTAAAATATTTGGTTTGAGTTATTTCGATAGTTGGTCAAACCGAATACTTCAGGAAACTTATAAAAACATATGTTTTTAATATTCTTACACAACTTTTACTTTTAATCGTCAATTAATAAAGGTATTCAGAATAATTAAGAATTAGAATTATTTCTTTAAATAAAAGAGAATGCTTTTACATTATTAATTTGCTGTTTGAAAACAGACACTATTTTGGCAGAAAATTGACTTTTAATGATAACCTTCATAGGAATTTATGATGTACAAAAGGAAATTCCTGAATATTGTCTGGTAAATTATTTGTGTCTTCTTTTTCCACAAGCAGATTGTTTCTAAACAACATAAAACAAACTTTCAGGGGTGATAATAGGCATCAAGGCAGACAATTTCTACTTTGGCTGCAATGTACTTATTCAATCAAAAATACAGCGTATCCCACTAGAGGCCAAACTTGGATTTTTATTTGTTACTTTAACAATAATGGAGATATTATAACGACTTTTCAACAAACTTACTTTGATTTATGTGAAATAAGATGACACAGTGAAAAGTGCTGGGAATTTCAACCATTCATATCTAAACAATGCTGAGCTAGACATTCCATTATTCAGAATGCAGCTGACAGTATATATACTGTGGCACTAGCCAAAATTCAGTCACTTCCAATGATGTCATCGCATTTTATACAAGCAAAGTTAATATGATAAAAGTCTCACTAAAATATCTTCATTGTTGTTAAAGTTGCGTGAACGAAAATTTGGTTTCAGTTTGTAGTTGCACACCCTGTATTTTTTATAAAATAAATAGATTGAGATGTTGTTTTCCTGTAAAAAAATGTTTGTCTTGACCACATTATCTCCCCTGAAAATTATTCCAAGATTTTAAGAACAACCTGTGTGTTTATTACCTCTGAAAATGATCGCCCAACTCCAACACTACTCTGGTGCATTTAAAAATTTCCTTGCTCAATCAAAAGTAGTAGGAAAATTAATCTTGCTGAGTTCATTTGAATAGATTGTATTATTTATTTGTTTTTTACTTTAGTCCCTTCCTGACAAATAAACTATATATGACAGTAAAATTTTCCTTCTAATATCTAATTCCTTCAACAGGGGTCGATCCAAGAAATGTTTGGGGTCTATTTAGGGACCCTTCACAAAAATCCATTTAACAAAACAGACCCCTTCACAAAACTCATTTTAATAAAACAGGCCCCTTTACAAAATTCCTCTTAATAAAATAGTTCCCTTCACAAAATTCCATTCCATGAAAACATATTCTTTATTAATTATTTTTATTTTGTTATGATTTTAGATGTGTCATTTGTAAACAAAACAAGTTCACCAAAAAGGAAAACTTTAGCAGAAGGACTTAAAGAAGAAATTATTATTGAATGCTTCATTTGAATTTGAGTAGCTAAATTTCATCTTTCGTTACAAAATATTATTTTTCACAAAAATATAATAAATTTCACAAAAATAACATTTTTCACAAAAGTGGGCACCAAGGGAAAAAATCTACATTGAGCCCTGTTCAAAATTCAGTTTTAAAATGTTTGTTTTAGAATGTTAAAAAAATTGTTTATTTATTTTAATTCACAGAAGAAGCCGTTTTCAGACCATCTTCTTAAATAATAACTCAAAGCATAGATTTTTTTAAAGTGTAAATTTTACTTGTAAAAGATCTTGTTCATCAAAATGGAAGATTTTTCTGTTAAATATTATGTAAAATTATTTTTAAATTTAACTTTTTTATACTTTTAAACTCTGAAATATAGGAGTATTTGGCCGAATAGTTACTATTCAGCTGGCCAAATATTCGGTATTCAACTTAATAGTTATTATTCAGCTGGTTGAATATTCAGTATTCAGCCAAAATCACTATTCATTGCATTCCTAATTTCGAGTAACATCAAATAAATAATCAATCATCTAACTCATCTAATTAATCTTGTAGAGCAGGGATGGCAAAACTTTTCATATCTGCATGCCAAATTTTTCCTAAAAATTGTATTACATGACCATGCCGTGCCAACAACCAAAAAATTTAGTTGATCAAATAATAATGAATCAGAATTACTTAAAATTTGTTTATTCATATGGTAAAAAAAACATATGGTAACATTTGATGCTATACCTTAGAATGTAAATTAAAAAAGAATTATTCCTGTTGTAATCTTAGATGCAAAATAATTGATATCAGCTTCGTACTTAGTTATTTTTAAGAAAATGCTAGTTGAATTGGAGTCATCTGACAAAAAGTTTCTATTTGAGTTTTTTTATATTGATTTCCAAAAATAATGACTCACAGAAAAAAATTCCAAATGACCTGCATCCAGGTCCTTCTTCAGATGGTTTTTTTTTTTGTGTCTGGAAATAAATTCCAAGTTGTCATAGTTTTATTATCAGTATTTTTCTTATAATGTTTCTTTTCCAACAAAATCCAAAATTTTTTTGAGCCAATATTGGAAAATTATATTGGGATTCATTTTGTCATTTTTTCAATCAGTAGGAATAACTAATCAAATTCAGACAAACTCAGCTAGTCTAAATTCATGCATTTTTGTCCAGTGTGAATTTCTAATTTTTTTCCGAGTCTGTGGTACACGAAATAATGATGAAATAGTGAACTTTCTGTTCTCTTTCTCCTTTCAATTTTCAGGTCTGCAGGACCTGCAGAAAGTCTCTCCACCATTTTATAAGAGTATTTTTTCCCTATATAAAACAAAAAACGTAAAAATTTTCATACTAAAATATAGTTGGAAGTTTGACCTTGCAGTAACAGTAGGTTGCAGTGTTGCCAGTTGAGTATTTTAGGTAGTGTTCATTACAAAAAGCTACCTATTGCAGCCTTACAGAGGAAAGCAATTCCAAATAATTTTGGTATATTTTCACTGATCATGACCCCCAGACCCCAAAACCACCCTCCATTCAAATGTTGATTTATATATATATATATATATATGCAATTCATTGCCTCTGTTTAGTTATGCTCCTAAATCTGGTTACTGAAGTGCACTAATATCTTTTTTAATCCAATTGTATTTTGCACGTTATGATTAAATTTCAAGTTTTTATCTCTTTATTACGGGTAAGGTTTCTTTCCTTTTTAATATTGTATTTATTTCTTCACCTTTAAGATTTTTTTCATAGGTTTTATTCTTTGTTTATGATGTGGTCGTCCCAAAATCATATTCTTTAGCAATGTTATGGCTAATATGATGATGAAACCACACATTTTATTTGTGGTATTTAGGCATTTGGGACTTGATAATTCTGTCTAAATTCCACAAATTTCATTCATTCAATTTCATTCATTCAATTTTTAATTTAATTTCTTCTTCTATTAAATAAGTATTTGGTATCTATATTCAGAGTGTTGGGGAACACTATCATTGTCAATTAATTATTACATACTAAATCATAATTTCATAGTTTATGTTGGTGTTACGGTAATGTTTCATTAATGGTTATATATATATATATATATATATATGACCTTTGTCAGGCTGTAACTCTCTTATTTATGAACCGATTTAGATGTTGACTGAGTATGTGTATAGGACATACCAAGGTCTCGACCGAGTTCGTTGGCCAGCTTCATCTGCCATCTTGTTTCAATATGACGGCCAGTTTAAAAATTTTAAAATTCAAAAAAGATGTACAAAAAAATTATAAATTGAAAAAATTGTTTCCGTTAAGTGTTCGATCATGACACAAGGATTCTGGAACAACCTTTTTTGTTTTGGCTATATCATTTTTTTTTTTTTTTTTTTTTTATGGCAGTTTGAAATTCTACGGTGGCTGAGATTTTGAAACAATTTGATATTTGTTATGCTGTAACTCTCGTATTTATGAACCGATATGAATGTGACAGATCATGTGAACAGAACATACCAAGGTCTCGACCGAGTTTATTGGCCAGCTTCATGCGCCATCTTGTTTCAAAATGGTGGCCAGTTAAATTTTTTTACTTTTTTAAAAAATTCAAAAAGATCTATAAAAAATTATAAATTGAAAAAAAAAAAAAGTTGTTTCGGTTAAGTACTAGATTGTGATACAAGGATTCCGGAACATTTTTTGTTTTGGCTTTATCTTAAAAAATGGCTGATATAAGGTAGTTTGAAATTCTAGGGTGGCTGACATTTTGAAACAATCTGATTTTTGTTATGCTGAAATTCGCATTCCAATTCAGTATTAATGAAAACCGGGATTGAATCTTCTATCATCGGGTTCCAAGCATTCTAGCTTCCGAGTATTTGAGTAAAATGAGTTGAGTTTCTAAAAACATGGACTATGAGAACTACCTTTTCCTCCCGATACAGGCCAGAAGGACTTTTTTTATTCAGATTGCTTGATTGCTATTACTTTTTTTAAATAGTAATATTTTCTTTATTTAATGACAAATTTTATTTCAGAACAAATGCTAGCAATGAAGCAATCTGTATAATAGGAACCCATCATACAGGCAATACATACATTAGCCAACCCGGAGTCAGAGTCGGTTCCTTTAAAATTTCAGGAGTCAGAGTTGGAGTCGGTCATTTTTCCCACCGTCTTTACAGCCCTGGTTTCACCTATGGCAGGTGTGCCGAAGGTTTGCCTTTCCTGTTCTAGAATGTCTAACTTTCAGCAATCAAATTAACTGTTTCATTTAGAAATGATCTTTAGAATATTAATGTAACTGCAAATATTAAGATTTTAATAAAAAAAAAAAAAAAAAAAAATCGAGCTTGTCCAAGTGAATTCATCTAAAACATTTCGAGTTGCTTTGCATTAATTGCACATTTTGCACACACTACGTGAGCCTGAGCCTAGGTAAGCAAATTAGTGTTGCTACTTTCAGTGCCTCCCTGCCAACTATGTGTGATCCCTTCCATTTGCAAATATTGTAAGAACGACTCCCTTATGTTCAAAAATTTGAATTTCACTCTCTGACTTTCCACTTGGAATTTCAACACCAAAACCTGGGAAATTGTCTAATAATTAAAAATTTAGTTTGATTGTTATTGCAGATCATATACTAATGTAAAATTATTTTTAACTTGTGAATAATGATATGATAATTAACTATCCTCTGATTATTGCAGATTAAAGAAGTGGATAGCAAAAGAAGCCGAAAGAGAAGCCGAGAAAGTAAGGCGCCGAAAGGAAAGAATTGAACGACTCAAACAAAAACCCGCTCACAAGTTTTTTGATTTTGAGTATGAAAAAGAAATATCTGAACTGCCTGCCAAAGTCAATGAGGCTTTAAGTGAAGGTAATTATGGCCTATTTAATATAGAAATGTTTTTATTCATTCATTTAAAATTTCTCTCATTTATCTAGATTATATACTTATTTATTATTATTAAATTATTACTTATTTATTTATATTTTTAAACATTTAAATTTTTAAAAGATATCCACAAACTTTACTACTAGATGCTTTTTTTCTTTTAAATAGCCAAAACAAGAACAAAAAAATCATGCATCAAGCATAGATTATGAAACACTTTCCAACACATTCAGAATACTGTAACAAAAAACTTCATGGATTAATAAGGAGAAAGATGGTGTCTAAGTAAAAAAAAAGAGGGAAAATGCACATACATTTGAACCCCCAATTTCATCAATTACCATGAATAGTCAGAAAAATTTTCAAATTCTTTGACACATTCCTGTATATGGTCAGTAGATTTGTATATATATTGTACTGTCTTTTTAAAAAACAAACCATTTTTTGAAATCTTCTCTATATAAAATATAATAAAGAATTTCAAAAAATTAAACATAGCTAAATGTTTACAGCTTGTTCTGACTAAGATTTTAATGTTGAGCATTTTTCATTTTATCACTTTATTACTCAGTGGTACTTGAGAAAGATGCATTTTATTACATATTAATGGTTTAACATAAAAAGAACTCAAAATTTATGTAGATCATTCTAAAATTCTATTATAACAAAAAAAAAAAAAAAAAAAAAAAAAAAAAATCTGTAAAAATGAAGCTCGTGTTTTGCCAAAATTCTGCAATGGTTAGTTTAAATTATTTTAAAACTAAACAAGCACTCCTTACATATTTTTAACTATTTTTATTATTCTAAATGGTGCAGAAAAACAGAACAGAACAAAAAAAATTCACTTTAGTGAAATATTTGATGTAGTACTAGAGTGGAATTTTTTTAGGAAACATTTCACTGTTGGTTTTTTTTAGAGGACAGCACAATACACCATATAATGCTAAAATTTTGTTTGTTGAGGAATTGCATTGCACAGTTGAAAATTCTCCTTTAGCAATTTCCATTAATAAAGGAAATTGTACTCAAGATCTTTTGTGCAGTCCTGCATATGTTCTATAGTATTTATACACACCTACCTAGTAATATGCAAAAAATTAGTTAAATTTAAAAATGTGTACTACAACTGAAAACTCACTTTCAGCAATTGTTGTTCACAGACACTACTTTAACCCAATTCTTTTGTATGTTCCTGTAAACGATCAAAGAAAGCTATGTACACCCTATTTTACAGTAAGCATCTTGTCATGCATCTCAGTGATATATATCAATTTCAGTATGTTTGAAGTAGTGTAACATCATTAAAATACAACACAAACAATTTTTGCCCATAGACTGTTATGTAACGGAAGTACCTCTGTTTTGAGTGCCCCTGTAAATGAACTTTAAATGCTACACACTTCATTTTCAATGCCGAATGTGTCATAGTAAACCTCAATAACATATATGCATTACTGGGCAATCCAAGCATATTTATGAGAGTTAGAGCACAGACAGTCAAACTGAATTCATAAACACTATTCAACAATGTTGGAACATGTCAAAAAGAAAGAACATGTCAAAAATCACCCTCTTCCTGAAATTTTAACTTGCTACATTTTTTTTTTTTTTTTTTACCCACCGTCACACACAGAAATTCAAATCTCCCCAATTTTCGCCCTGAAGTGTCTACTACCCCTTCTCCTTAAGTTGGACTAAGTGATTTTGTAATAGTTCTGAAATGAAAAATGGAGTCCAATACACAGATATTGTGTTACTTGATATATATATATATATATATATATATATATTTTAAGTTTAGAGAAAATTTTATCTGAAAGTTTGTAATTATGATAAATTATTAAGGAAAGCAATTTTTCATAACAGTCCTTAAGAGCAAGTTTATGGGGGAGGTGGGGAGGGGGGATCTGTAGTTGGAAAATTTTACCATTTTCGAATGATGCAATATTTATTTTACCCTCAGCATATCCAGTGTGTACTACATTGCTAGACTGAAATTTTCTTAAGGTATGTGTCCATCTTCTAGGGACTTTTTTGAAAACAAGGAATTTTTTAAGAAACCTGTGTGTTTTCAGTTAATAAAAAGCATAAAATTTTAATTGAATTTCAGTTAAATTTTCAAATTTAGGCAATATTTAGTCAAATTTTAATAAACGCTAACGTTTCTGCCAAACCTTCTATAACAAAAGCTAACCAATATATTTCACTTTTTTTTTTAATAGCAATGTATTATTAAATCACTTACCTGGGTTATGAAGCAAAATATTTGCAATATACCTCTTAAATTTATTAACATATATCAAATTTTGTATGCACTGTTTTTTTTTTTTTTAATTTATATATTTTTCAATAAAAATACCTCTTAATTTAATACATACTTACTAGCTATATTTTTCTTCATAACATACCAATAAATGAGCAGAACCTTGTGACAAAATTTTATCTCAATATCTTAAAAAACCTTTTAAGAAATGAGATTTTTTGTGATTTTTTTTAAAAGCTTTTATATATTTCTTTTATATATTTTATATATTTCTTTTTCATATTTTATTTATTTTATTTAATTTTATTTCAATATCTTAAAAACCTTTTAAGAAATGAGATTTTTGTTTTGTGATTTTTTTGTTGTTGTTGTTGTTTAGGTTTGATTTATTAATTTTTTTTTATTTTCACTTCAAGTTTCATAAAGTTGAGTTCTGGTTTACAGTTTGGGCTTGAACTTTGCTTTCAAATATCGCTGAAGAAAAAGTATAGCATTTTTCAAATACTAAATGTTTGAACTTTAATTTAAAATTATAAAAGTAAATTTTTTAATTTTTCATAAAAACAGCGATTTGGGGTAGTCACATACCTTAAAGGGGTTGGTCAGTCAGATCTCAAATTCCCATTGCTAATGTTAAACCTAAGGGAATGGAATACATTCTTATTTTTAAAATATTTTCTCTGTAAATTAATATATATATATATTTCTCTATGTGCTCTTCTTAAAGAATATCTCTTTATTTTCTTAGTTGCCAAAATATTTCTAAAATATATCCTTAATATTATCTGAAGTGTTAAAATCGTACTCATTGATCATATGATTTTAACACATAAAATATTAAATTAAGCATATATTTTAGAAATAGTTTGGCAACTAATAAAGAAAGAGACATCCTTTTACACACAAAAAAAAAAAAGCAAAAATTGTTAATTTCCTGATGAGATAATTTAAAAATAAAAATGCATTAAATGTCCATAGGTTTAACATTAGCAAGTTGAATTTGAGATCTGACTGACCAACCCCTTTAAGATAAATCTAGAAAAGTCAAGGAATTTCATTCGTTTATGTAAGTGGAAACCCTGTTTTAATTAATTATATGTAGGAAAAAATCCTGGTGGGAAAATGCTTAAGAGTAGTATGATAGTTTGATAAAACATTTTGGCTTTGTATCCTCCAATTACAATGCTTTCTTTGGGGCTGCACATATATAACGTTATCACTTCAGGGGGAAGGGGGGTGGGAGGTCTAGCACATGATATCACAAGATATCTCGAGGGGAAGTGGGGTTGTTGTCTTTGATATCATTATTATTTTTGATCAAATTTTCTCTTTTTAAGGTTTTGTTCGTCTCACGAAACCCTATTACTCCCGCTCCGTTGTCTGTCTATCACAGAGCCGTTCTCAGAACCTATATAACTTACAGAGTTGAAACTTTGTGTATATAGCTGAATACCAGCTATAAAGAGCTCAAAATATTAAAATTTGAAAAATTTGTATTATTTTAATTAATAGAGGTAAAAAACCAAAATTCTAACAGCCTTTTCCTATTAAATTTAAACATTTTTCGTTATAGCCGATGCCAAAAATTAAAAAACCACGATGAAATTCTTTCTACAATAATTAATTTTCTATCAGACGATTTTCACGTGAAAAATGAAAATGAAATAAAAAGTTTCACCAATGGAAAAAAAGATTAATATGAAATAAAAATGATTGATGTCATATTGGTAATTAAACGGAAATTTTAAAAGATTTCTCTATAATACAAGGAGTATGAGTATGTGTATATACACAAAGCAGATTAATAACACGTCATTAGAGAATTAAAAAGAAAATCTGACGTCATATTGGAAGTTAAACGAATTTTTCAGATGTTTGAGAATAATACAAAGCGAGTATCAATATGAGTAATAGAGAATAGTAAATATATGAGTTTGAGAAACATATTGAATCCTGATAAAAATCCGATTATAGAAATATTCGCCTATTTTAACATTTTGAAGGTGTACAACATGTTTAATTTCGAAATTATTTTTTATATCGCATTTAGTCCACATGACAGATATTATTATGACAGAATATAATAGCCGGCTTCGCCAGCTATCAGGGGGCTGGTTTGGATACTCAAAAAATGAAAAAATAGATCGATAAATTTATACTTTATAAAAAAAAAAAAAAATGAGTTTTTTTTTTTTTTGCTAAATGAAATTTATTTGGATTTATTAAAGAAAGGATAAAGTGTTTTGAAAGGAATATTAAACGAAACCCTTTGTGCGATCTTCAATCACACTTACCCACTTTTTTTTTTTTTTACTTTGTATAAAAATATTCTGTTTTTTGCCTGTTAACTATTTTATGAAAATACAAAGTTATTACAGTCGAACCTCGTTAACACGAAATAATACTGAGGTCCCGTCAGACGAGTCTGAAAATCAATGTTAATTAATTCATTTAACGCGAAATAGAATTTCAGAAATGCCCGCTTAAGGCGAAATTTTTTTTTTTTGCTCCAAAGTAAAAAAAAAAATCCTTATGTATAGTTTTTTCCGATATTTAAAACTAACTTACATGTCACATACTCTTATTAAAAAGGTAATTTTCTTGTCGTTTGAAAAATATATAAAGTGAAAAAGGGTTTCAGAAAATTGTGAAATACTGAATTCCTGACTAATCCCTGCTTTTCTTTGATCTCTGATGTGCGCAAGTGTTCCCACATTAACCGTATGAGCTATAGATCAGTCACAATGAAAGATTGGGTGAAGGAATTTCTTTTTTGAAAGTTATTCCCCCATTACCCGGTTAACTGTATTGATAGTGACATAAACCGGGTTTCCGAATTCCCCTATCTGTGAGTGACAATCCTTATTTCACTACCTGACTAACATAATTGAAACTCTGTTTGCAGTTGCTCTGTAGAATTCTGTGAAAGATGAGTCAAAAACAACAAGCTGCATCTTTAGAAACCAAGCAAAAAACTTTAAACGAAGTTAGCAAAGTGCTGAAAAAATCAGAAAATGCCGCAAAGTATGTCTTCTACAATTGAACCTCTCTACAATTTTAAAGAATCGTGAAAAGATTGAAACCGCTTATGCTGTGAGTCAGTTCAAACCAGTAAGAAAACGTATGTGTAGAAGGAAGAATGAATAAATTGAAATTGCTCTCTTGCGGGGGATATAAAGGCAAGAAGCTAGAATATTGTTTTGAATTTTGCAGTTTTGACAGAGAAAGCAAAGGCTTTTGCTGCTGCTGGATGAGAGTGACTTCATTTGTTCTAACGGATGACTGAAAAGATTTAAAGAGCGTCATAGAATTGTCACAAAAAGACATGTAGCCAAAAAACGGGAAATTCTTTCTTAGACATTGTTTTTTCCGAGTACATTTCCATAGATGAAGATGTGCTGACTTCGGATGTGACGACAGACTAAGAAATAATTGCTGAAAAGAAAAAAAAATTACAACATTGAAGTGTCGGACGAAGAGGAAGAAATTGACACTGAACGGAAAAGTTTAGTGTCATTAAAATAATCTACCACAGCATTGAAAACTGTACAACGTCTCCTTCTGGAATAACAGGTTGCTTCCAGAACTTTGAACAAATTAGATGAGGTCCATACGTTCCTAAAAAAACTACTCTACAAAAATTGAAGCAAAAGTCAATAACGGACTTTAAAAAAAATGAATAGCAAGTAAATAAATTTATTATTGCCTAAAAAATGATGACTAGTTTGTTAATGAAATTTTCTATTTCTTATTAATTTATGATTTTATGAGTAGGGTTATATTTGTAGATTAATTTATTTAGTTTTTATATCTAACATAGATGGCCTCACTATTGTGACGGTTAACACGAAATTTCGGATAACACGAAATAAATTCGCAGTCCCTTCAATTTCGTGTTAACAAGGTTCGACTGTATTAAAATCATTAAATGATTATAACAGTTTTTTTCACTAAAAAATATGGAATACCGCAATGTTTGGTGTCCATATTCTTCTGCCATATGTGTATGTGTATATAATCCACTGTTGGAGAAACCAGGTGCAAAGTATGTTTAAAATTATACTTGTTGTGTTTATTACTAAAGAAAAGAGAAATAATGTTGTCCATCTATTTTGTTGATAAGAAAAGAAGTTCTGCTTGCCCCCTCCTAGTGCGGTGGACAAGTGCAAAAGACATTATTACTGTTAAATGCATTATGTAACAAAAATCTATAATTTAATACTTTCAAATAGTAACTATTTTATTTTAAATGCTTTTAAATAGTAACCAGTTATTTCATATGTAATAGTGATATTTTATTCACTTTTCTGCATTAAAATCAGAAAATTATGGGAATAAAAAATGTATTACTCTATCTATATGTAACCGCAACTGAAAGAAGAAAAGTGAAAAAAAATTAAATTCTGATAATGATATCATTAGAAGGGGGCGGGGGGTTCAAAATTACCAAAAAGTTGATAATGTTATATATGTACAACAAAATATGGACATTGCATAGAATTAAATTTATACTTGCAAAAAGTAATCTCAAGTTTAAGAATCTTGTGAGTAATACTTTAGGAATAAAGGTAAAAATTAAGTCATCGCTTGCAGTAGTTCAAAAGTTTTGCTATAAGTCGTTGCTTTGTTTGTAATTTTTCTTTCATTTAGTCTCTACAAAAATTTGTGAGCTGGATCTCTAAATAAGAAAAAGTGTATTTTATTATCAAAGCTTTTATATTCATAACTTGAAACACTGAAGTTTGCGAGGGGGGAGAAATTACAAATCTGCAACTAAGCATTTATTTAAACAGTTCTAGTGATTTTTTTAAACTGTGCATATAATTATGGGAATTGTAAATATTTTGACAGTAAATCAATTTATGGAAAATAATTATTTTTTGTATTCATGTAAGTTTTTTTCATTTTAAGGTTTGCAAAAAGCAAAGCAGCCTGCCAAAAGACCTTTAGAAAAGCCTGTAAAACCCATAAAGAAAACATGGTATGTTATTTTATTATAACTAAATTACCTTAGTAATTGGTTCATTTTTATAAATGCAATATGCATGGTAAAGATTTCAGTTTCAGCTTGTATGTTACTCAATGTACTGAAATAATTACCGTGTAAAAATTTCATTCAATATTTCATAAATAAGCAAATTCTATGTTAAAAGTTAGCAGAGAAATCAAAATGTAAATTAAATGAAGTAATATGTAATGGATAGTGATTTGCTCAAACCATGCTGCTGATAGAACATGCCATGCTGAACCATGCTGCTACATTTTTAAAAATATGCATTTTGATTACATATATAATTTTTTAATTTAAAATTAGAAATAAAATTAAACACAAATTAAAATTGATTGTTTTGTTATTTGCATGTTTAAAAATTTTAACAGCTTAATGTATTTTTTTGTGATAATTGTTTTTGTATTTTTTAATGCTAATAATAAAACATGAATTTTACTAAGTCTAAATTACTAATAGCAAAATTTTATGTAGAAATACCTTGCAATTCATGTACAATTTATCAAATACAGGAACTGGTTACCACTGTTAAATGTGCTTTTTAAATTTACTTTATTTATTTAGAAAACGACTTTCATTAGAAAAAGTTAAGAATTTACATTTTATCCTTTTATACTTAGACATTTCAAATTGACTTCCTGTAAGTCAAAATGATATGTTATTTCCATTAAAATATAAAGAACATACTTCACTTCTACTATCCAGTGATACTTTTATCTTTTCTTACATTCATATTTAAAATTAATGTGCCCCTTAGAATGTTCACCATACCCCATGATTTACAATAAGATACTTCCTGATATAGCCCTTGGTCAAATACATTTTACTGTGTCCCTATTGGTCAACAAATTCGTTAGAATGAATCTTTTTCTAAAACCAGATCCCAATCTTAAATTACTTTGTATAACTTAAATTACAAATTAGAAAGAGGTAACATATTTAACAAAACTTTTAGCATTTAAATCCGCATATACATAAAAAAAACAGAAAATTCTGCAACTTATTTAACATATGTTGACAGTACAAATAGAACGTGAGAACAACAGCATGATTGATCTTGAATCTACTAGAATGTTTTGCATTAAATATATTCAAAGCCATTCTTTTAAAATATATATGATTAAAACAATGCAAATCATTCTGATACATTCTCAAAAACATTTTTATATGCATGTGAAATTTACAGGCTTTAGAATCAAATAGTGTTTTTTTTTTTTTTTTTTTTTTTCATAAATGTATTACTTCTTGAATTTTAATCGATTATTCCTCAGTGAAAACCTTTCCCAGACAGTTAGTTATGTCTTTAAAATTAGCTTAAATCTCCAACTTTAACACCATTTTCTAAACGATCAGACTTTACTGTAAATGCTATTTTATTTCTAAGTATTTGAATTAAAATAGCTCTAAATTTTTGCATTTAAGATTGAAAATAGTTTCATGGATGCATCAGAAAGTAGCCAACTTGAATTTGAGAAAAATATCTAAATAAATGAATATATTTGGCTGAATATCCAATAGTATTCGGCAAATAAGCCAAATATTTATTACATCCCTAATATGTAAATATACACAAGTTATCTCAGATTGATGTTTATACATGACAATAGCCTGTTGTGATTGTTGTATTTACTGAAAACACTGTGTACACCACTTGATATTCAATGTGCACAAAGCCACATGTACAGAATGCCATGAGCGATAAGATTGTGACTGCCTATAAAGCCATTCCTATGAAAGTTTTAGTTGCTGTGTAATGCTTTCTTCTGCTGTATTGCAGATGATGGATTGTTATTAATTACAATCATTTTAAGTATTTGTAACTGTAATGGCTCAACTCATTATTATTTACATTATAATTATTGATGCTCAAGAGCATAAGCATTAATTTTGGGTTTCCTGTATTTTGTTTTAGATTTCTGATTATATTGGCAATATAATTGGTTAGTTATATTGCCAATGCAACCAGAATAAATATTTGTAATATAACTTCTTGTTGAATGTTATTAAAAACAATGTTTTGAAAACTGTTTTCGATTAAATGCAAATGCTTTATTACATTATATAATATAATTCACTATTGTAGTTAAATGTTATTTACTAATTATTAATATGTATTACATGTGCTACAAATTTCACTAGAAAACACAAAAGAAGCATGCATAATCTGTCTGTATTCTGTCCAGTGTACTTATTATTATTTTTAACATAATAGATATAAGTAAAAATTTGCTGAAATATTACATAATTAATGTATGATCTCTTATAAGGAAAGTGTATCAGAACATGTTAAATATGCTATCCTATTACTTATTTATGTTAGCCAAATATACGTATCCCAATCAGTTTCCTCTCACAGTTGCAAACAATAACTGAATCATAACCTTGTAAATAAATATGTACATACATTTGAAAACTGTAAATTTGCACAGCTTGAAGCCACATGTTCTGCATATTTGAGACTTTAAAAAAAAGTATCATTATGCCCTTAGTTTTGTTTAGTTATTCTGTTGGGGGGGGGGGGGGGCAGAGAGATCAATCAGAAAAAATTCAGTAGAATAATTCAAGATGTCTGCTGCTCTTACTTGCTGATTAAAGTTGAAATTAACATTTATTTTATGTTAAATTAAATTTGCCATTTCTTGTTGTACAAAAAATATTTCTTGGTGGATTTTAGTTATAAGTCTTTAAAATGTTTCCAATTTAACAATGGTTTAATGCAAAAATTTGTTGACAGATTAAATGTATTTCTTGGGCCTGGTAAAGCATCATCATTCATTTAACACAAATATTTCTCGGTGAGAGCTTAAATAAAAATTTTGTAGTAACATTTGAGTGATTCTATAAATAAATATTTGCTGTCACTGAAAACCTTAAAAAATAATAATAAACAAGTGATATATATTAATATATACCTGAAATAGAATTAGTTGAAAGAATCATAAGTTTATTAACATAGAGAATCTTTTTAAGGATTTTCTACTTTTTAATATTTAAAACATTCTGTTGTTGTTTTATTTCACAGCCAGTTAGCATATTTTGGTGTGAGTGATTAGGCACATAATTAACTGCATTGATTTTGTAACACGTAAATAGTTGTAACCATAAAGATTATTTATCATCTATGGCCATCTAATGGAAAAATGCTTTAAAATTAATTGATTAATTTATAATTAGGTTTTAAAAATATTAAAATGTTGTATTGTCATTTAAAATGCACCTATGTACATAATTTTTATAGTTCTAGCCTATCTGGAAGTGAGTTACAAAATTCCATCTTTACATACATGAACCAAGTTAAGTTAAATAAAAAAGTGTAAAAATAGAGAGCTTGTTTTTTATAAACATAATAAGAGTGTGAAATATTTTTTTTTTAAAATTATTTATAACACTTTTAAAACTTTGAATTGTCAGACAACCAGCAAAATGTAAAATCTGCTATTGATGTTTTTTTTTTTTTTTTTCAATTTCATTCTCTTGCTATCTCATCCTCTTCTGCAATACACAAAATATCTAATGTACGCAATGCATGTATAAAAAAAGTCATTTCTCTCTTAATCTGGAGATACTGAGCTAGTGATGGTTTGACACATATGTTATTCAAAATTTATTTAAATAAACCTAAAGATTGTTACATTTGCTTCATAAGATTTTGATATACATTAAACCCTATCGCTACTTTAAAAACATTTCTACTATAAAATTTAAAAGACATTTAATAAGACTAAAAAACAACAACATATTAAATAATTATTTTTATTATATTAATGTGATATTTTTTCATTCTATTAAATGTCTGATTTTAAATGTCTTTTTAATTTTAAAGTTCTTATTAATACATAATATGTTTAATTATTTTAAATTTCTACTGTATTTATACCAGAAGATCTAACCCGAGCTTCCTGGGTTACAGAACACACTGCCTAGTGTTCAGAACATAGGTAACCACTTTTAATTCAAAACTGATACATATATATTTGCAATCAACATATAGTTTTTTAATTTTGAGAACTTTAAAAAAATTTCATTTATGTGTTTAGTATCTGAAATCAGAGACAGACATTTTTTTAAGGAGTAAAAATACACATCCACTTATTTTTTAGACATGAATTTAGCATTATACAAAACCAGAAGTATGAAAAAGCCTGAAACTGGCCATGGCCAATGTCAAAAACAGCTGAACTTACATGCTCAAAAGTGGATGGAGAAGAAGCATGTACTATTCTAAATTTTATTTTTTAACGTACTGAACTATCAAATGTGCATACCTGGTACAATTTTAATGTTACTACTTTCAATATTTTATAACATAATATTAAAACCTCAATAATATGGGGGGGGGGGGGAAAGATATCACTTATCTTTACAATCTAGGAAAAATCACCACTTCCTTTATATAAGTAATTAAAACAAGGTTTAAGCAATAAAATCTGCTTATTTTTTTAAAAACATATATATATATATATATATATATATATATATATATATAATGTGAAAATAGGCATGATTAAAGGTATATAATTCATTTTTAATGCATGAAATGCACTTGTACTTGTAGGGGTATTAAAAATACCTCTGCATGAAACCACAGTGTAGCAGATCCATTATTGAAAAATAGTGTCACATTTAAGGGTTATTAACAAAATATAAAAGATTAGGGGGAAGGGGGTGTGGGTAAGTTGATGAAAAAAATGCAACTTTTGCTAGGATAATCAATACAATACAGTTTCTTTGTTTGTTTACATTCTTATTATTTATGAAAATGTATTTAAAATTTTAATATTGAAATTTACAGGCTTGCTGATGATTTTCCTGTCTCAAGTAGTGACAGTGAATTAGAAGAGACAAGTTCTGCAGCTGACGGCAGCCCTTCCAAAAAACCAAAGATAGCTGAGACTGTTAGCTCGAGCTGTGTTTCTGATATATCTGAATCATCACAATCTCTTCCGGGTACTTCAAAAGATAGTAGTTTTGTTTATGATGAGAGCAGCACCTCCTGTGATTCAAAAACTGCCATAACAGGAAGAAAATGTGAAGAAAACAGTGTCACATCTAATGATGTTCACATGCAAGATGAACAGACTGATAGTAACGACACTGAACTAGAAAAACAGGATGAAGATACAAATGCTTCATCTATTTCAGATTCTAAAACAACTGACTCTACAGATAGCACAATGATCGTCAGCAGAAAAGATGCTACACCAGCATCAGATGTGAAAGTTTCTCAACCTGTCGGGAATAACATTGAAAATGCTGTGAAAGATGTAATGGAAGTGGAAAAGAGTACTGTAAAAGATGCGATTATTCAGCGTAGTACAGATTCAACTAGTAAAAAAGATTCTGAAGAAAAAGTAAGCTTTAACATTAAACTTTATTGTTAACTATAGTAGATAGTAATATTACCAATAATAAATGGTTTGATTTCTAAACGTATGCACAAAAATTTTATTTTCTTACAAAAGTACTCTTCTATATACATTATTAACAGGTGTGAGGAAATACTTTATTTTACTCACTACTGGCAAGTGGATTTTGTGATGGGGAAAGTGAATTTGAAAAACTGCAGGCTATAGAAAATATGCTTAAAAACTGTATTTTTTTTTACTAATTAGTTGTATGTTGCAACTTTCCAAATTACAGTGGTGTAAGCATTGTACTAAGTTCTATCCTATAGTAAGCTTTCCTCTGTTGTATATATTTTTTAATTTTATTGAAAAAAGAATGAAAATGCATTGTAGTAATAGTAATTAACTGATTTTGCAGTCATGTGCATTTTGTCCTAATGATTATCAACTGTATGTTGTATCTTGTTGGCTGGTAAAATTTTCTGAAAATTTGCCACCCCTGAATATTAGAAAATAAGCAAAATATATTGTCTTAAAGATATCCTCCAGTATAATATGTAAATCCATGTTCAGATTTTTTTTCTCTTTTTTTTTTCCCCTTTTTTTAGGTGGGTAGGGCTGTACAGATATCCAGTTTCTTATTTTGTATAATTGAATAGAGAATTTCTTATCTGAAAGTGACTGTAAAATTTATGAGTAAAAAATAATTTATGATTTCACAAATTTTATCAACAACATAAAAAAAAAAAAACTCTAAGCATTTACTTATTTTACTCGTCTCACTAATAATTCAAATCTAAACAAAAGTAACGTTAAAAAAATGCGTATAACAAATTTCTTTACAACTTATTTAGGACGATTACTTGTTTCTGCTATGTTTTTTTTTTTTTTTTTTTTGGGGGGGGGGGGGGGGGGAGGAGATATACTATATTTACTCACGTATTTTGCACACTTTTTTCGTCATTTCTTTTATTCTAAAAGTAGAGGATGTGAAAAATATGAATTTTTATAACATATTAAATTTTCTTGAAGGATAACTTAGAATAAAAAGAGAAATAACCTTCTTTAAGAGATGATGATAACATTTTATTAAATGAATAATTAAGATTAAACAAAATGCATAAGTTTCAAAAGCCCATAGATAATGTTTGAGCTGGGACAACATATTTATTTTAGTTTCTGAAGCATTATACAATAAAATATGGAAAAAACATTTTTATGCTTTGACGCATGAAAACACCTTAACATCTACTATGAGATGTATTTCCCAGATTCTCGGCCACAAAATTCACTTTTAATTAAAGAGTTAACTTTAGAGTATCTCCTGCCTGTAGCACATATCCTCTGCTTTTTTTTAATGACTACAGCACTATTCTTCATGCCACTGATTTTACATGCAGATATATGGCATCCATATAGAAGTCAACAGCACACAGTGTTCCATATTGCTTCATTTTTATGAAAACTTGTATTTTACAGCATGAAGCATGGTTAATACTTAATTGGTTGCCAGATTTTTGTTTTTTACACCTTTTATTTTTGAATTTTACACCTACATCTTAACTGTAAGTTTCATTGTTTACATTGGAAACGATGCACAAATTTCAGGTATTTGCGGATTTTAGGGTGGCAAATTTGAGGGAGTCTACTGTATTTTTTTTTTTTTTTTTTTTTTTTTTTTAGAACACCTTGAAATATTAATTACATTTCTGTGCCATTAAATCTTTTTGAATTTTTCACATTTAACATTAACAGATGGTTTCATAAAATTACTTTCCTCATACAACAATTTAGCTCTTTGGGTGTTCCAAAAGAAATTATGTGTTACGCAGTATGGGCCTGGGTGATTTATATTATGAAAAATTATGAAATTAGCAGTTCTGCATGGGACATTTAAATTAAATTGGGAGATCTGGCAATTCACCCAAATACTAGTTCCACGCTGCTTTATTTTGGTGATCAGTGGTAGCCAGTGTTTTACAGGATGCTGGCCATTGGCTCTCCCTAAGATGAACAGTTTGACATCAAAACTTAGAGAAGTGAGAGAAATTTAAATATTAATTTGGCCAGACCAATGTACAAGGAGTGTTTTTTAAGTAAGTACCATTTTGATAATCAAAAGAACACAAGTTCATTTTTTTAACAATTTTATTTTTACTTGGAAGCCTGGACTCTGATCTTCTTTTCAACATAATTTCTGCCTATATTAAGGCACTTATCATATCATACAACTAGCTTTTGTATCCCAACCTGATATAAATCTTCCACCTGCTGTGCTAGCCACTGCAACACTGCTGCTTTGACGTCATCATCATAGTTGTATTGCTGACTGGCAAGGTGCTTCTTTAAGTGCAGGAACAGGTGGTAATCACTAGGTGCTAGGTCAGGGCTATACAGAGGGTGATAAAGTTGTTTCCAACCATATGACGTGATGAGATCTTGGATTTGATGAGTTGTGTGTATCCAAGCATTGACATGAAGCAAAGCAATCCATCTACTGAGCATGTCAAGCCTTTTGCTTTGGATTACATGACACAGTTTACGATGACGACGACGTCAAAACCGCATTGATACAGTAATTAGCACAGCAGACGGCAGATTTCTATACGATGGTATACAAAAGCTGGTCGTATGATATGATAAGTGCATTAATATAAGCAGAAATTATGTTGAAAAGTAGATTAAAGTCCCGGCTTTCATGTAAAAGTAAAGTTGCTAAAAAAATGGCCTTGTGTTTTTTTAATATCAAACGGTAATGGTGCTTACTTAAAAAACATGTCTTGTACTAATATATCTCATTTCTTCTCTTTCTATTTATGCCATTGTATAATAATATTATTATTATATATATATTTTTTAAATATAAATATTTATTGTAACCTATTTTCTTTTCTTTGTAGGATGACTCACCCATTGATCTTCTTGATTTTCAAAGTGTCTCTGAACTGGAAGCTCTTGGTTTAGACAGACTCAAATTAGCATTGATGGCTCGTGGTCTGAAATGTGGAGGAACACTAAGTGACCGAGTACAACGGTTATGGAAAGTTAGAAATTTACAGCCACATGAATATCCTGCAAATTTACTTGCTAAAGGCAAAAAATAAAATTTTATGTTATCTAAATTGACTTGGTGATGTTTATATATATATTTATACTTAACGTACATAATATTTGTAAAAAAAATATGATTAATAAATTTTTTTATGTGTTTTTTAAACATTGTTGTGCTTATAATAGTTTATTGAATTGTGTACTATTTGAAACCAATTCTCTGTGTTTATGTATACACATTTATGTCTATAGCAGAGCTGATTGTGTTCTGGTATTTTGAATGCCACTATTTCTGAATAGTAATCTTCACTTTATTTAATTGCAGATTTCTGTCATTAAATAAGGTGAATATTAATATTTAAAGATAGTGGTATTCAAAATACCAGAGCACAATCACCCCCTGCTTATAGGAATGAAAATCTTTCACGCTTCTGTGAATTTTAGATTTTTTTTTTTTTCAAAACTCTCCTTTTTTCTACTGTTTTTGCAGTTACCTTTCCCACCTTGTAGGATTTTTAAGACAACGTTTACCAGTAAAATGGAATTATTCAAAGATTTTCATAAAAGATCTTCAATTATTCTACTTCATATATTTTTAATAACAATGACTGAGCACCTTTAAATCATTTCCAGCATAGCAGATTTTTTTTTTTTTTTACAATTAAACATCAATTTGTTTATCAAAAAAAAAAAAAAAAAAAAAAAAAAACTTTTACATTGTTGCCAGTTTAGAAAAGCAAAGTTACATACAATAGTGAATCACAGAAACAGAATACAATGAGCTATACATAATAAGATAACAGTCATTTAGAATACTACTATAATAATTAACTGTTATAAAAACAAAATAAACTTGAGTCATGAAAAACACAACACTCAATTGAATCAAATTCACCTCTGTCTATAAATAATTGTTTAAAAACAACACAAAATGTCACAGAAACATATATGCATCATTTATTAAAAACTTTTACTTTAGGTGTTTTAAAAATATACAAAACTGCATTTCACATTAAAAACCTAGCGCTTTCGAGCCGTCCTGGCTCATCATCAGGGTTAAAACATCACCACGCAGATACACACAAAAAACACACAACTAGTCTGAAACACTGTAAAAACATCAATGTCTGCTGAAGACAAGGTCAAACCATTATAAACAGGGTGGGAAGCACCCTGTTTATAATGGTAAGCATTATTAAACCCACATCCTCTTTTTATGAAGCAATAATAAGTGAATCAATAGAAATTTTAACCAGGAAAAATAAAACATGCAATGATTCAGTTTCGTACAATATCCCTAAAGTATGGTATAAGCTTTTACAGATAGTTCAAGAATGAATAAGATTGGCACATCCCTCCCTATGCTTCCCACCCTGTTTATAATGGTTTGACCTTGTCTTCAGCAGACATTGATGTTTTTACAGTGTTTCAGACTAGTTGTGTGTTTTTTGTGTGTATCTGCGTGGTGATGTTTTAACCCTGATGATGAGCCAGGACGGCTCGAAAGCGCTAGGTTTTTAATGTGAAATGCAGTTTTGTATATTTTTAAAACACCTAAAGTAAAAGTTTTTAATAAATGATGCATATATGTTTCTGTGACATTTTGTGTTGTTTTTAAACAATTATGTTATAAAAACTATATAAATTTATGTCAACAGAATGGCAGAAACCGAAACTCTACGGGTTTTCATAGGAAACTTCCAATTTTTGATCTGACTCCACTTTCATACTGTTCAATACATTTCTGATTTGTTGTCGTTAGTAAAAAAAATTAATCTTTCCCAGTGATCTGCCATTAAAATTTGTGTCATGACTTGCTGTGTTCATTCCTTCATTATCTACACTATTGAAAATTTCCATAAGAACACAGAAAGAAAAAAAAAATTAGGGTAGTTCTTTGTTAAAAACATTCAATCAATATTCTCAATTATTAATTTATACATATTTTTATAGATTGATGAAAGAAATTAGTGCTTACACTGAAATTTTGCACAGAAGATGACAGGAAGCATAATCCACTCCTTTCCAATTTATGCTTATTGTATAACAATTTTTGATTTAATGTGAGATTGGTACTTCTCTATTATCCCGTCAACCACTTTCCATTAAAAAAAATTCGCCAAAGCCAATAAACAAACGATAGAATGTTGCCATTAGGATCTCAGAAAAGAAAAAAAAAATGGAGAAGCCCGTCTGAAGAAAGTGTAAGCAATAAAATTTACAATATATTAATGAAAACAGAAAAAAAATAATCCTTAATATTTAATTATTTACATTTTTTTTCTCAATTATCCCTCTCAGTTGGTGGATAAATGTTTGTGACATAAGTTGAAACTATATTTATTGTATATAACTAAGCATCACTACATTTTTTCAATGCTTACTCTCTTTTAATATCATGACGTCACTGTTTAATGACATAACTGTTACTTTAATTAATGAAATACTTCTTAAATCAGTAAAATATCATTAAAAATACAGATAAACATCTAATTAAAAATCACTCGATGACATACCAAGTACGTATATAACACATCTAACATCAAGTGAATGTGGTGTCAAAATCATGTATTTTTGGCGTTACATCCTATAGATTGGCGATATTTTTTTTTAATGGAAAGTGGTCGACAGGATAATGGAAAAGTATGAAAGATTTTATCACAATAAATTTCTCGCAAAGTTTTTTGAAAACTTGCTCACTTTTATTATGATACATAGATGCCAACACTTCAGTATTTTTTCGGAGTCTGACTCAATTCAAGTATGTTTTAAACCAGAAATTTTATTTTAAAAATAAAATCTAATCACTTATTAAAGCACCACATAAAAACAAAATACATTTTCTTAAATACAAATTTTAAGATTCAAAACATATTTGGCTTGGGTCAGATTCGGGATGAATACTGAAATGTCAGCATCTATAATAACTAGGGCATCCAACCAACAAATAAGCCTCCGAAAATATTCAATGCTATTTGGATTACTTTAGTCATTAGACTACATCCAATTATTGAAAATTCGTCAATAATGAGAAATGACACTGGATCTATGTTGTGCTATAAATTGCTTGCTGCTTCACTTCCTAAACAAACGAATGATTTAAAACATGTTAGTACTTACACAAAGTCAATTTAATTGTCTTGCTTTTGACATTAATTGTAGCAACATCTGTTAGAGCCAAAACCATCATAGCTTCTGGTCTTAACTGCACAGTAACTCTTTTACAAAGTTCTTTGATTACTGTATTTTTCCAGCTCCTGCTTCACCAATAATAAAAGTACGCTCAGGGCAATTTGTAACTCTTGTTTCTAAAGACGAATGCTGTTTTTTGCATAAGTGAACTATTGTCTGCTGCTCATCTCTAAATCTGATGTCAGAATTATCATAATTTTGATACACTGTGAGTTGTTTTTTATAATAGTTCAGAAATAAAGCGAAATTGCGATCAGGTTAATTGAAGTTCGTTCTCTTTTTACTTAATACAATTTAAATTTCATTACATATATTTTAAGATTAAAGTTTATGTGGTCCTTATTTCAGAAAAGTGAAATACGCCTACTTCTGAAAAATACTTCATTAACCTGCATCTTTATTCATAAATCTGCACCATTTTACAACGATTGCATTTTAATTTATGGAATATTCACTTCATTTTAATTTAATCCAGATGACAGATTACCTGCTTATGTAGTAAATAATCTGTGGTCCATATTAAGACCTTTTGCTGAAAAGTTGTTTCCCTGAGTATTTTGTTATTTAAATAAGTTTTTCATGGTAAGAAAAAATGGCAACCATAAAAGTTCTTTAAAAAATATCTGAATTCTTTATTTAAGTTCTTCTGTAAGACTACTCTGGGAATCTACAAAATGTGGAAAGTCTAATATACACATGTACATGTGAAATAGATTTAAAAATAGTGAAAACGAATTCAGAGATCCTCAAAATGTTAAAATATTCCAATATTTTCATAATCGGGATTTTATCATGATTACAATATATTCCTTACTGTATGTGTACAGAAAGTAAAGAAAAAACAAGTGGGTAAGTGTGATCGAAGATCGCACAAAGGGTTTCGTTTAGTATTCTTTTCAAAACACTTTATCCTTTCTTTAAGAAATAGAAATAAATTTCATTAAAAAAAAAAAAAGTCATGTTTTTTGTAAAATAAAAATTTACTTTTTCTATTTTTTCATTTTTTGGAATATCTAATCCGGGCCGTCATAATAATATCTGTCATGTGGACTAAATGCGATATTAAAAAAAAAAAAAAAATTTCAAAATTAAACATGTTGTATAGAGAACTTCAAAATGTTAAAATATGCCAATATTTCCATAATCGAGTTTTTATCCATGATTCAATACGTTCCACAGTGGGGCAAAATCCCGAAAAGCTCACCAAAAGTCGAAAAATAAAGTTACCATTTTGAGAATTTTGACTATACATAGATGGCTAGAATAATGTTTGGAGGGTCAGAATCTGTATTTAGAAAAAGGTTTTTGTGTTTCCTTGAAAACATTCATCATTTCAAAAGTGACGCTTGGGGAAGTATCATCTGCGGTGAGCAAAGAGAGCAAAACAGCGGTTCCTTCAAACGCGTGCTACATTTTTCCATATCATCCAATTTTAATTCTGTAAAATGGATTCACACGATGATGGTGTGTAAATTATTAGCATGCATTAGAAAAATTATATTAAGCGCATAAAAATTAATTGTGACATGATTATTTTTGATTAAAATATTATTTGTTTGTTTTCAAACATCAGAAAGTTTATAAGTTCCACTGTGTTCCACGACAAAATTTAAGGAGATAATGTCCTGAACTATTATTTAATGAATAATAAAAAAAACCAGCTGCCAAAAACTGCCATTTTACATTTCGTGCAGGTTTTTGCAACAACAAGTAGAAATGTCACTGTTTATTTACCCATCATACGTAGTATAGGGTAAGTTTTGTAATCATTTTAAAAATCGAAAAAAAAAAATTCACGGATTTACACGTTTCAGACACTGTAGATTCCGTAAAACATATTTAAAAAAAAAAAAAAAAAATTGTCGTCCGTCTGTGTATCTGTAAACGCTCTATCTCCCGAACAAATTGAGATAGAGACTTGAAATTTGGTAGGTTCTTAGTATATAATAATTGGCAGAAGCTTATTGAATTTCAGTAACCTCGATTTTCCGAAACTATTTTTTTCGGCCTCTCGAAATATTCGTTCTGATAAAAGGTATATAAATTTTTTCGAAATTGTTTACTTTGAGGAGTAAATATAAAAAAACAATTAAAAAACATAATTTTTGCATAAAAAATGAAGTCGATCTGATTATTAGTTGCCGAGAAATTTGGAATCCTATTTTCCACATTCTTCGATTTTTCATGACTCTGTATTTCATCCAAATTTCAACTCAAAGATGTATTTCAATTGGAAATGAGATGCTTAATCCGACGCAGTAAACTCTTAGTTAATATGATTATAATTTTTAGAGATAGGAGGAGGTTTCTTTTACGCAATTCAGTAATAGAGCCTTTGAAGTTTATGACGTCATCAAGCCACGATTTTATTCGCATTGCAATGCATTTTATAAATAGTTTACACATGTTTTATTTTCATATTTTATATTATGCATATCCCTGATGGGTGAGTTACGGTGGCCCCCAACGACTAGTTCTTAGTCACTTCAAAAATTCTGAAATTGTAAAAGAGTAGTGCATGTGTTAGAAGATAATTTTATTGTCAAAGTTACTGTCGTCTTTGTACAAATTCTGAGTGACAACAGTTCTTTGTGCAAAATTATTTTTCCGAAAATGGCAGCTTTTTTGTTTTATTGACGAGTATAATTATATTCTAAACAAGAATTCTGTTTTTTTTTTTTTTAAAAAGAGGGTTTAATTAAAGTGGGATACAGTTTTCTTTATTTTTTCTTGGTAGAGATTGGGCTCAGAGTAAAAATTTTATTTATTTACAAATTGAAAAATTAAAAAAAAACTTGCTATTGGAAAAGCAAGGTCTAAGTTTCTTAAAATGTTTTACAACCTTTTGAAAATCAGTTTGAGCTGGGAATAAGTTGTTATTGATAAGAATATAAAGAGAAATACTCTGGTGATTCTTAAGCCTTTGCATTGTCGATATTATTAATATAAAGAGACCATGGGCTACCCCTTATCTATCCTTGCATTTTTTTTCCAGAATTACAGGGAAATAGTGTTCATGTCTTTCTGCCGCAGTTGTACAATGATATTTTAAAAGAATAGGAATTTTAAGTTTTGTCAGATTTCTGCCAGTGGTTGGGTGTAATTAAAAAAGTTGCAACTTTAAACCGATTTTCAGGGACATGAAAATCACGAAACGTTGTCATGAGAGAATGTTTACAATTAATACTATTTCTACAAAAGAAGAGATTTTTAAATGAGAAAATTATTCTTGAAACAATTTAAAAAGGTTATTAACAATTTTCTACTGCATGCTTTCGGTATCTATACTAATTCGCCATTTTTGCTTTTAATTTTAACTTTTGAATCGTAATTAGCATTCTTCAAAGCACCGCGGTACACGAAATTTCATACAAATTGAATAGCTTTCAAAACATTTAAATTTTTAGTCCGCCATATTGGATCTCCTATTTTGTTTTGTTTTTAAATTTTAACTACGGAATCGTAATCAGCATCCTGAAAAACACCTGTGTACGAAGTTTCGTCCAATTTGAATAACATTTTTATATTTTGACCAGCTTTTCGGGATTTTGCCCCACTATGCATTCCTCAAACTCATTTGATGTTATAATCACTTGTATGATTCTCAAGCATTTGAAAAAGCCCGTTAAACTTCCAATAGGATGCCAGATTAATTTTCTTTTATTTTATTATGCATAACAATGCTATAAAAGGACGAATTAGATAACACAAAAGACATATACGATTCCTAGGCCATGGTCTGGTCTACGCGATCCCCAGATCTGAATCTGTGTAATTTTTAACACTTTCCAACCTAGTTGAAAAGTGTTTATGACTTCGGTTTGTCTGGCCGTCCGTCCGTGCTCTAACTCGCGTAAATACGCTCAGATTGCAGTGAAGTATTTTTATGTTACTGTCGTTTACTATAGCATGATTGCTATTGAAAATAAGTGTGTAGCATTTATAGTTTTTTTACAGGGACAGTCAAAAGTATATTCTGTTACATTACGGTCAAAGGTAAAAAATCATTTCAAGTGCATTTTAATAATGTTACACTATTTGAAATGTAATGAAATTCATATGAATTTTTGAAGTGCACTAAAACATGCATTCTACAAAATATGGGGTGCAAAACATTTATTATTCATTTACAGGGCCACACAAAAGAATTCCGTTACATAATGTGTCAGGTTCTTCTCTTACAGTTGCAAGAGTTGAAAGCTATTCTTAAGGGATTAGCATATTGTATGTATTGTATATGTATCTATTGTGTACCGTTAGAGGATGGTTTAAGAAGAATCTTAATCCGAAGGGGAGCGACTCAGAATACAAGAGGAAGGAAGGTGGAACAGAATGAAAGAAGTATTTCCATTGCTATGCGGTCTTTCAGAGATAAGGAAGCGATTGCACTCTTTTGTTCAGGAAGACAGATCCGTCAAGAGGGAGGAAGGGTTGTCAAGGACCCTTGGAAACAGAGGAGAAACCCCGTAGAAAGGAGTGTGCTCTACAGTTTAGGAGAGAGGAAAAGTTAGTTCTAACGTAGGAAGCGAAGGTGTAAGGTCGTTCAGAGTTGAGCTCTGAGACCGGTGTTGAGTTCTAGCGTGGCAGCGAGGTGTGTAGGTTGGTTTTCAGAGAGCAGCTCTGAGCACGTGTATGGAACGGGATCTCTCGGAAGGAAGAGAGATAGCGTGTGTGAGATTAAGAGAAATCTCGGTTCTGAGTGAATCAACGTAGTCTAACGGTACACGTAAAGCGTTTCTGTATTTATTTTGATTTAATATTAAACCGGATACTTTACCTCCGAGTTTAAGTGTAAATATTGTTAATAAATTGTTTCTTTAACTTTAATTGAAAGAGTTAAGTTTTTCCTGAATATACATCAAGTACCGTGCCCGATATCACGTTTTCATATCGGTGGTGGCAGCATATCAAAAGACCGGATTTATTTCGAAGTTGTGTGGACGGAGAAGTGGAATCCGACATAATGGTTTACGGAAAAAAAACAGTTTTCAGAGTATTATGGAACATTATTTCAAATATAATGCAATTGATATACAATACTGAGGTTTACTGCAAGATACTTGCTGTAGAATATGATGTGCATAGCATTTAGCTTTCATTTATAGGGACACACAGGGCTTAATTTCTAAGGAAAAAAGTACCGGAGCCCTCATATTCTGCAGTACTAACACCCGTAGCGCACCCTCCGCCATCACTCCAATCTGCATATTTATATTTCATACATTATTTTCAAAATTTAAAGCATTGTGTTTTTATTTAGCAAAATAAAAAAATTAAATACATCTATCTGCATATACTTAGCTACAAACTATTCCTTTTTTTTAGCTATACTACTTCCAAACAGAAACCTTTGACTAATCTTAATGTTAATTAATCGCAGAATTATTTGATTAAATAAGCTCGAGATTACGAATTAGTCGGATTATTCGAAAATAGTATTAACAAAAAAGAATAGTTCGCAGCTATGCAGAATAGAAAAAGACTATTTCTGTTTACTCTTTATTCTTATCAAAATAGCATTAAAATGATTTGAAATGGAAATAAGTAAAATTTTGAATTTAAGACAGATTCAGCTCGAGTCCCATCTCTTACGTGAGCGACACATTACGTCACTTATAAGTGTTTTGATACAAAAGAAGGCAAAAGATTGGAGATGAAAGGGAAAAGAAAGGGTAATTTAGGATTCGTTTTTCGGAAGTGTAATTGTACTGGGCTCCGGAGCGCAGTGTTTATGAGCTCCGGTGAATTCTGGCCAATATTAAAATTTTTGCTAAAAACAAAGAAGTACCGGAGCTGGGCTCCGGCATCAGTGTTTTATTCAAATTGCAACGTATCAGTATTATTGTGTAAATTGTATTTTATTATTTAATGGTATAAATTTAAAATCTGTATTGCATAATAGTCAAATGGAGATTATTGTTACTTTGTTATTGGAAGCAAATTGTGGGGTATCATTGTTTAAGGAAATTTATTATTGTATTATTACTTATTTGAAATATGTTAAATAGTATAATATGTGGAGGTAACTTATGAGGGTAGGATTTGAAGAAGTATTAATTTGATATTGTGATTAAGTATTGTTGTAGGGTGGTAATAATTATCAGTAGAAGGTATGGCTTTCTTACTAAAAATAAAAAGGGTGGATCTTCAGGCGATATGTGAAGAGTTAGGAATTGAGGTCTCGGAAGATGATACCAGATTTAAGCTTAAGAAAAAGATAGTGGAGAGCGACGAATATGAAGAGGGAGCTGTTATGGAATTATCTAACACTATTGTTACGGAGCGGTTAGAAAAGGAGGAAAAGTTACAACGAGAAAAGTTAGAAAGGGAGGAGAGGTTAGAACAGGAAAAGTTAGAAAGGGAGTTAGACCGTGAGAAGTTAGATAGAGAAGAAAGGGCTGAAAAATTGAGATTGGAACATGAGTTAGAGTTGGAAAGGATAAAAATTCAGAGTTCGGCAAATAATGCTAATGGGACTAGAGAATCTAATCATGAGAGTAGCCTAGAGAAATTGATTAAAAGTGTTAAAACTTTGTCTATAAAGGTTCCAGAAGGGACTGAGGGATGGAATCTATTCGTTAGCAGTTTAGAACGGGCATTCCAAACAAAAAATGTACCAGAAACCCAGCAGGCCGAAATTCTGCTAAATATGTTAGGAGATAAGGCCGATAACTTGCTAATATACACTACTAGGGAACAAATTGAGAGTTATGAGAAATTAAAGGAATTAGTTCTAAGGGAACACGAGCCGACACCGAAGGCGTGTTTGGAAAACTTTAAGAAGGCTAGAAGGAATCAAAATGAAACTCATGTATTATTTGTGTCACGTTTAATAGCAACGTGGGAAAATTACTGTAAGATTAGAGGTGCAGATACGTATGAGAAGGTTAATCAGTTAATTGTCACGGATAAGTTGTTAACTACTCTAGATGAGGAAACCGCGACGCATATTGGATTAACTTAGCACAGTAATTGGTTAGAAGTTTCGAAAATTGCTAAGGAATGTGATAATTTCTTTGATGCTAAACAAAAATCTTATGCGGTAACTTATAAGGGCTATAAAGGTAAAGAGAGGTACGTAAATAATGAAGATTCTAGAAGGGAAAAAGATGAGGGAGTTAGTAGTAATTGGAGACAAAATGGGAATAATGAAGTTAGTCCATTTTTGGGTAGAAAACCGGAATATAAGAAACCTAATGATACGACGCCTATCTGTTTCAAGTGTTCTCAACGAGGACATGTTCAGCGATTTTGTACAAAAGGAAATAATGAGGGAAGTAATCAAATTAATAACCGACAAGAACCAAGGGCTAGTATCAATAATGTCTCAGTGCGAGGAATTAAAGAATTACCAAGGGGAGCGAGTATGGCAAGAATCGGAGCAAGAGGGAATTGGAGAGCTAAAGTTATTGGAGAGAAATTAAATAATCTCGAGAAAGTGGAAGTTAGTGTAAATGGGAAGATAACAAAAGGATTGGTGGATTCTGGTTGCCAAATTAGCGTCGTTCATAAAGATTTAGTACCAGCAGAAAAATTAAGAGGGGCTGGGAGCATCTATTTACAAGGGATATTTGGTAAGGCAGTTAAATCGCCGTTAATTCAATTACCTTTAGCTATTCCAAAACGTGGTCAAACTAATGTAATTCATCAGGATGTACTTTGTGCAATAATTGATAATAGTAAGGAACAGGTAATTTTACATCCTGACGTGGCTAATGAATTGTCAGGGTTAAACAACGAGAAATCATTAAGAGAATCGGTAGAAAGGGAATGTAAGGAAGATAGTAGGAATAAAGTGAAGGAAGGGGAAAGGATTAGAAATGATAATAATTGTCAGGAGAAGGAAAAATCCGAGGTAGAGAAAAGTAAGATTAATCAAGTTACGGAAAGCAGTTTAAATGTATTTCAGGAATCCCAAATGAGTTGTAAAGATTTAGAGAAAGCTTGGGAATTGGCTGAAAATGAGAGAGAGTCTTATTATATGGTAAATGGGTTATTGTATCATAAAGAGAAATTAGTAGATGAAACTGTAGCTCAATTAGTAATACCTAAAATTAGAAGGGAGGAAATTCTAAAATTAGCGCATACTTCCTTATATGGAGAACATCAGACGGTTAAGAAAATGTTAGAAAGAATCGAGCATTCATTTTATTGGGAAAATATGGCGAAGGAAGCTAAAATATATTGTGAATCATGTGTAGAATGTCGATTAACGAGGGAAATGAATGTGAGTAATAAGGAGAAAGAGGAAATATGTCGACCTGCAGTTATAGTTGAGTTAGGGGACGGGAGTAAGAAACTGGTGTATCAAGATGAAATGAGAGCATTTATGGCTAAAAATAAAGTAGTCGATATTGTCTTGGATAGTGACGGGGAGTTTGAAGACTGTAGGAAAGATCTGTTGTTAGACCGAGAACAACCGGAAAATAAAGACAGGAAGGGATTTGAGATAAAAGGGTTAACAAATATTCAAGTTGGGGACATAAAATCAATCTTAAGGAAAAATAAGGAATTATTTATGGGTCCTATCGAACTGGTAGAAATGGAGAAAAATCGGATTGGTCGTAAACCGGAGAGGGGTAAGACAAGGCAGAAATTGTACAAAGTCTTTATTACGTACAAAGAGGACTTGGACAGGCAAGTGCCTGATTGGTTAGAGGAAGATTTAATTGGGACATCAGAGGCAGAAGTTAGCCATTCAAGCGGGTGCATTACGAAAAGGGATGTGCCAATTAAGTTAACGAGGAAGGACTGGAAGGAAAAGGTGGTACCGCCTCCAGCAATCTCAGCCTAAGGACTGACATTAAAATGACATAATACTAGTGTAATTTTATTTTTTTGTGTATTTATAATTGTATGTACATCTTGTGTTTATAACAGTGTATTAGCATATTGTGTAGTTTTTTTTGTAGTTATCACATTAGGATATGGTTCATTAGAGATGTCAGTAGTTAAATTTTCAGACACCTTGAAATATTTATGTAATTGTAGTAATGAAGAAACCTATCAAGGAACTGTTGAACTCTTCTCAGACATTACATAGTTTGAGGAAAATTAGCCCCTAAAAGGCATATTTTCCGCTAAGGTGGGGGGTGTCAGGTTCTTCTCTTACAGTTGCAAGAGTTGAAAGCTATTCTTAAGGGATTAGCATATTGTATGTATTGTATATGTATCTATTGTGTACCGTTAGAGGATGGTTTAAGAAGAATCTTAATCCGAAGGGGAGCGACTCAGAATACAAGAGGAAGGAAGGTGGAACAGAATGAAAGAAGTATTTCCATTGCTATGCGGTCTTTCAGAGATAAGGAAGCGATTGCACTCTTTTGTTCAGGAAGACAGATCCGTCAAGAGGGAGGAAGGGTTGTCAAGGACCCTTGGAAACAGAGGAGAAACCCCGTAGAAAGGAGTGTGCTCTACAGTTTAGGAGAGAGGAAAAGTTAGTTCTAACGTAGGAAGCGAAGGTGTAAGGTCGTTCAGAGTTGAGCTCTGAGACCGGTGTTGAGTTCTAGCGTGGCAGCGAGGTGTGTAGGTTGGTTTTCAGAGAGCAGCTCTGAGCACGTGTATGGAACGGGATCTCTCGGAAGGAAGAGAGATAGCGTGTGTGAGATTAAGAGAAATCTCGGTTCTGAGTGAATCAACGTAGTCTAACGGTACACGTAAAGCGTTTCTGTATTTATTTTGATTTAATATTAAACCGGATACTTTACCTCCGAGTTTAAGTGTAAATATTGTTAATAAATTGTTTCTTTAACTTTAATTGAAAGAGTTAAGTTTTTCCTGAATATACATCAAGTACCGTGCCCGATATCACGTTTTCATATCGGTGGTGGCAGCATATCAAAAGACCGGATTTATTTCGAAGTTGTGTGGACGGAGAAGTGGAATCCGACATAATGGTTTACGGAAAAAAAACAGTTTTCAGAGTATTATGGAACATTATTTCAAATATAATGCAATTGATATACAATACTGAGGTTTACTGCAAGATACTTGCTGTAGAATATGATGTGCATAGCATTTAGCTTTCATTTATAGGGACACACAGGGCTTAATTTCTAAGGAAAAAAGTACCGGAGCCCTCATATTCTGCAGTACTAACACCCGTAGCGCACCCTCCGCCATCACTCCAATCTGCATATTTATATTTCATACATTATTTTCAAAATTTAAAGCATTGTGTTTTTATTTAGCAAAATAAAAAAATTAAATACATCTATCTGCATATACTTAGCTACAAACTATTCCACTTTTTAGCTATACTACTTCCAAACAGAAACCTTTGACTAATCTTAATGTTAATTAATCGCAGAATTATTTGATTAAATAAGCTCGAGATTACGAATTAGTCGGATTATTCGAAAATAGTATTAACAAAAAAGAATAGTTCGCAGCTATGCAGAATAGAAAAAGACTATTTCTGTTTACTCTTTATTCTTATCAAAATAGCATTAAAATGATTTGAAATGGAAATAAGTAAAATTTTGAATTTAAGACAGATTCAGCTCGAGTCCCATCTCTTACGTGAGCGACACATTACGTCACTTATAAGTGTTTTGATACAAAAGAAGGCAAAAGATTGGAGATGAAAGGGAAAAGAAAGGGTAATTTAGGATTCGTTTTTCGGAAGTGTAATTGTACTGGGCTCCGGAGCGCAGTGTTTATGAGCTCCGGTGAATTCTGGCCAATATTAAAATTTTTGCTAAAAACAAAGAAGTACCGGAGCTGGGCTCCGGTGCAAATTAAGCCCTGGGGACACACACAAAATTTCGTGTACACTACTGTATCCGAAGTATTGTCTATTAGAGATAATTGATGGAAGTACGTTTTCAGTTATGCGTTTTTAAGTTTAACTAATTTTTTGCATTCTACGTGATGAGTATCACATACAGAGCTACACAAAATAATTCGTAAGCATTGCGGAGTATGAATTGCTTAAAGGTGGTTTTTAATTGAGTTATGCATTTTCAAGCTGAACTATATTTAGTATACTAAGAATTCTTTGTACGTAGAATGTAAATAAAATCATATACAGGCTCACGGAAAGAACTGAATACATGGCAGCCTATGGATGATAATTTTTGGAAGTGTGATTTCAGTAGTTTAAACCTTTTTTAGCCTGAAATTTTAGCTTAATATGTGGCGTGTATAAATATATGTAGGTAATATACAGGGCTGTACAAAAAAATTCAAGTATATTTCCGTCTATTGGTACAAATTGTGAAAGCTGAAATTTCAACATATGCGTTTTATTACTAAACTAAATTTTAGCATACTGATGTAGAATCTATACAAATTTATTGATGAAATGCTGGGCTGCACAAAATAATTGGGGGTACTTTTCTGTTTATGGGTGGTAATTGCAGAAATCTGGTTTTCAATTTTGTTATGCGTTTTTCTTTTTTTTTTTCTATATTTATACATAGGTTTTTTATTTACCTAATTAAATAGCGAAGTTTTGTTACAGCATTCTGGAAGTGTTTCATAATCAATGCTTGATGCACGATTTTTCTTTCTTGTTTCAATTTGTGAATTAATAAAATTTTTACTTTGAGCCCGAGCTTGAAGGTACGGACTCAGACTGAGCCTGACTCATCGAGAGGAGGATTGATTACCAAACAGGCTGAGTAGGCTGAAGCCTAGGGCCCCTGGAGGAAAAGGGTGCTGAGAAATCCTTTCGATTTTTTGAGAAGCCTTTTGTAACGCTTACATGTTTTAAAATTTATTTATCATTAATTATTGTTAATTGCACAGAAACCAGATCTTTTTCTTCTGGAAAAAAAAAAAATCAAAACATACGTCTGTTCAAAAGGAAGTAACTGAAAACTGAACGGTCTAGCAATAATGCACAAAAAATAGTATGTAATACATTCAATTGATACACATTTGAATATTAACGGTTTTTCCAATAAAAATGTTAAACACGGTAATGTGCAATATTAAAACAAAATTGCAGTTATTGTGTAATATAAAATTTACTGTAGTAAAATTCATTATTAAATAACTAAAGAAAGAAAACTTTTTTTTTGTAGGGGTGTTACAGAAATATCTATTTAAAATTAGTTTTTTTTTTTTCTTTTCTTAAAGAAATTTTATGCATAAGAATTAAATACTTTCTTAGAATTATGTTAAATATCTATAAAAATGTGTGCATGGTTTGAATCAGAAGTGATAGTGTATACAATTTTGAGCAAAGGCAGCGTAAAATAGCCAAGCCTAGGGGCCCAGGAGATAGTTAATACTTAATACGTCTCTGTACTCATCTGTGTTCAGTTGTTCCCTGCAGTATCAAATTCCTCATGAACAACTCCTTTGCAATTTTCTTCATTACGATCCCAAACCACATTTTAAGAACAACAGATGCAATTCCTTTTATTTTCATTATCTGATTTCACTTTAAAAAAAAGTGTGCACAACAAAAAATAGGAAAAAAAAAATCTTGAAACAACGAAAACCCCTTGTTTTACGCATATAAAACAATGCGTGCAGGTGTCAGACACAATATTTTTTGGCATCAGCTAAGACTGAATCCCACAGAAATACAACTCGGGATTTTTTTTGGCTGACTTAGCAGTTTTTTGGCACGAGTTTCGGAGAAAAAATCAACCACATTTCGCCCACGTAAATGTAGCACTCCTTAGCTTGCCCTTCAAGCAAAACGAACGAAAATTTTTTCACTCCTCGAGATACAATATTTCGAAACATGTTTCAGTTTCATAAGGTTCTAAACATGAGAGACCGAATTGGAGATGTTATCGTTTGGAGATACCCCGAAAGACATATAGAATTGTCACCGGTATTGGTACAGGTGGACTTTGAAGTTTTTGGATTTCTACATGGTATGTTCCATTTTTAACATTAGTTTTGAATTCTATGTTTGGTATTTATTATATGCAGTGGCGCAGAGAGAGGAAGGGGAGTTGTATTTCCGAGACCCCCGGTTTTATACATGGAGCCCTGCTACAGATTCTGGAAATCAGGGAATTTCGTAAAAGAACTTGAAAATCAGCGAAATTTGTCTATATGCGAAAATATTTGTGTTTTTGCATAAGACTGATTCATCAACAAACAGGTGATATTTAAGCCAATAATAATACGTGATAAACAAAAGTAAAATTTTTATATTTATTAAAAAAGATGCACATGATATGAGTTGTTGGTATTTAACACAAATTAAGGCGATCAGATGTCCTCATTTTCTGTGCATAGCGCTTATATGGAAGGCAATTTAACCCATTTTCGAAAATTTTATGATACATTAGCATAAGCTGACCAGGTGGTCAGCTTAATTCAATTAGCTATCCCGTCAGATATAGATAATGTCTTAGAATTGAACATTCTTCAGAAACTGGGGATTTTTCTGGTCGCCATATATTCATTGACCACTATATGAAGTTGTTGGACTAAAACTAAATTTTGTATACTGTATTTATTTAATTTGAAAAATTAAATAATTTGTCAAAATATGGCAAGATGAATGAAAATTTCCATTGCTTTTATTGTATTTTATCATCGGATTATTTCACCAGTTTAAAAAGCATAAATTGCTCAAATTATTTATCAGGAGTGTAAAAATGAATGCTATTTGAACTTTTTTTAAGAATCTCTTCAGAAGGAAATTTAAAGGCAAAAATAAATAAACAAATAAAATAAAATAATAAATAATTCTTGCTTTTAAAGTAAAGAACTGGAAACGTATTTAATTTAAGAAGTCAAGTAGTTTTTCAAGATAAGTTAAGATGAAAATTAATTTGCATTGCTTTAGTTGCATTTTATCAATCTGATTTATCATTTTAAAAATCATAAATTGTTCAAATAATTTATTAAAGAGGTAAAAATGGATGTCAATTTAATGTTTTGAAGTATCTCCTTCGATGAGAAATTAAAAGCAGAACTTTAATACTGAATACTTTAATACTTTAGCCTTTGAATTAACAAAGTATTTATATTTTCCGTAATAGTTATTTAATCAACTGAAAATTTGAATTTTTACGGGAATACAAAATTTGTTTTATGTGCAGATTTTCATACTTTAGATATTAATTTTATTTTATGATATTAAGTTACAATACACTTTTAAAAACAATACATTACAATTCTGTTCCATTAAAATTATGCAATGCGCAAACATCCAATACCAGACAATGTAAAAAAAAAAATCATAGTTATTATTTCAGTGAAATGAATTATATCGTCTCTTATTATGAAATGATTCATTTACGTAATAAAATAAGTACATTTTAAGTTAGCAACATTTTATCTTTTGTTGATATTTACTGAAAATTCCATTTGAAAATTTAAGAAATTGAAATCCATATTTAGACTCTTTTTCCTTTTAATATCTATTTCTTCGGAAAAATCTATCAAAAAAAAAAAACTGTCGGTAGATTATAGGATTGCTATAATTAAACAATTTTAGTTTACAAATTCGGTTTTTAAATTGAGTAATATGGAAATAATAGGACTCCATTTTAAATAGGACGTAATCCTCATGGCAGCCTAGAATCATTACCTATCATGGGATATCATGGAATTAATTACGTATGATAGGATTTGATAGAAGGAAGAAAACTTTTATTAATATCTTTTTAAGTTTTGATTCGATTTTCATAAAATTTGAAATGGCTTCGACAAAATTCTGCAAAGATTATAGTATATATTAAATTTCAAACCATTCGGTTAGGGAGTTTTTGCGCTGTTTACATGCTGACAGACGGACGGACCAGACGACGACTATAGGTGCTACGTATTTATATAATTACGAACACGCCTAAGAAAAAGGGTGGGATGTCTAACTAATCTGAATGATCCAGATTATAAGAAAAATAAAGCATATGATTTGACTGAAGTCCATATTTACCGCCTAATTGCAGTAAAGCTGAAATAACTTGCCAGATTTGTCTAAAATAGAAACATTACCATTAAATAAAGCACAGAAATTAAAAACTATTTAATAATATTTGCTAAAGCCTTTATTATTGCAACATTCTCAAAGTGGGACACATTTATCATCAGTCAATACTTTGGATTATTTAGAAAAAAATATGCGAGGACAAAAAAAAATTGTCAAATGCTTCTCAGCTATGCATAACAAAAACTAAAGACCCCCTAAAACCCCCTCTAACCTCCTTCCCCCTGCCTACCTAAGAAAATTTTGAAATGACGCCCCTGATCTTTTTTAACACTTTCCAACATAGTTGAAAAATGTTTATGAATTCGGTTTGTCTGTCCGTCTGGTCTGACCATGCTCTAACTCGTGTAAACGTACTCATATTACTATGTAATTGATATATGTTATTGAGAATTACTATGGCATGTTCGGTATTGAAAATGAAGTGTGTAGCATTTATAGTTCGTTTACAGGAGTACTCAAAAGAATGCTGTTACATTATGATATGTAGAAAAAAATCGCTTGCAATGTATTTTAATGATTTTACACTATTTCAAACGTATTGAAATTAATATATATCACTGAGCAGCACTACAAAATGCTTACTGTAGAATAGAATGTGCATAGTGTTTACCGTTCATTTACAAGGACACACAAAATAATTGGGTTACAGTATTATCTATGAACGATTATTGATGGAAAAACTTTTTCAGTTGTGGTATGCGTTTTTAAATTTAATTATTTTTTTGCATATTAATTGGACTGTATAAATTCTACAGATCCTATACAGGGTTGCACAAAAAAATTCATTTCCGTTTATTGACGGAAATTGCTGAAAGGAAATTTTCAACTGTACTATGAGTTTTCTAATTGAACTAAATTTTAGCATACTATGTAATATATATACAAATCTATTGATCATATACACGGCTTCACAAAGGAATTCTAATACTTTTCCGGCTATAGATGGTTGTTTATGAATTGGGTTTTCAGGTGTGTTATGCGATTTTCAAAAGTCAAATTATTTTTTAGACTAAAATAGTCACAGATTAGCAGCAAGATTGGTCATATTCCGAGATATTTATGAAATTTTACGAAAAGTGGATCTGAACTTTATTTGCATAAAACCAGTCGCAGCTTACTACATTAGTGGACACGGTAGCTTCCCATCATTTAAAAATAAAATAGGTAAACGCTCCTCCTCAACATGTATATACCAAAAAAGCTCAGGAACGGTTCTACATTTTATATATTGTAACTGTCCTCTAATGAGACATACTTTCAATTTCAATAAAAATGTCACAGTGAGATAAAATCTGAATATAAACTCTGTTTGATCCTTTTAAACTATGATAAACTAAAAGAAAATTACAACATTCTGAATAAACATTTCCCCTTTATTAAAAAGGACCTATGGTCCTTTTTCCTACATTTATAAATTACTTTTTAATAGAATATATTACTTACCCATCATACGTAGTATAGGGTAAGTCTTGTAATCGTTTTGAAAATCGAAAAATTTTTTTGACGGATTTACACGTTTCAGACACTGGAGATTCCGGAGATTCCATATTTTTAGAAAAAAAAAAAAATTGCCGTCCGTCTGTGTGTCTGTAAACGCTCTATCTCCCGAAAAAATTGAGATAGGGACTTGCAATTTGGAATGTACTTAGTATGTAATAATGGGAAGAAGCCTATTGAATTTCAATAACCTCGATTAACCGGAACTATTTTTTTCGGACTGTCGAAATATTCGTTCTGATAAAAGGTATATAAAAATTTTCGAATTTGTTTATTTTAAGAAATGAATATAAAAGACAATAAAAAAACATAAATTTTGCATAAAGCATGAAGTCGATCGGATAATGACTTGCCGAGATATTTGGAATCCTATTTCCACACTCTTCGATTTTTCGTGATCCTGTATTTCATCCAAATTTCACTTCAAAGATATATTTTAATTGGAAATTTGACGCTTAATCAGATTCAATAAACCGCTAGTTAATATGATTATTATTTTTGGAGTTATAAGGATGTTTCTTTCAAGCAATTCAGTAATCGAGCCTTTGAAGTTTATGATGTCATCAAGCCACGATTTTATTTGAATTGCAGTGCATTTTATAAGTAGGTTACACATTTTTATTTTAATATTTTACATTATGCATATCTATGATGGGTAAGTATTACGGTGCCCCCCAACGACTAGTTTTTTCTTATATCAGGTTTTTTTTTTTTTTTTTTTTTAATAATAAGAAATGTTGTGATCTGAACCAGTATTTTAAAACTAACTTTGTACTAATTTTACTTTAATCTCTAATGTAATATTCAACATCTGTATTCTAAAATATGAATTTTCAATAAACATTTCCCCTTGTGGAGAAACGTTCCTATGCTTAACGGCTGGATCTCCACGAGAGGGTGATTTCATGTCATTTCATTTGTTTACTTAGATATCATCTTTCACCTTAAACGGAGAAGTTCTGTTACAGTTTTCTGAATGTGTTGGAAAGTGCTAAATAATCTATGCTTGACGCATGACTTTTCTTTCTTGTTTTAAATAATCTTCAGACTGAATAAGAAATATGTGACGCATTGCTCCAGTCTCGTATTTCTGCTTCCGAGTCTACTCTAAGCTTATGAAAACTATTCATACGCAAAGTCAGCAGCGGGATAAACATAGAAGAAAAACAAAAGAAACATTTTCGAGCTAAAACTCGTAAGATATCGGTCAACTTCAAAAAAAGGTGTCTTGTGAGATGCAAGGCGGATTTTCTTCTGGCAACGTACCAAACACTTGTGAAGGTGTATTTTTTTTTAAACGGATTTCGAGGTAAAATATCTATACGTTGGTCATATCTGTCAAGTTCACGTCAGTAAATACACTAGCGGAAAAACTTGAGGGGTTACATATACGAAAATTGACATATTTTGGAATTGCTTTTCAGGAAGGGAGTAAAATTAATTGAAAAAAACTAATAATTGCACGTTGTTTTATTACTTTCTTCTATAATATACACAAGAAAAAAGTATTGGATTCATAAAAATTTTCGACTTCCGGTTTTCGACGAATTTATATGTTTTAGAATGTCTTGAACACGATTTGACTGTTTTTAGAAAATGTCTGCGACTCTGCTTGTCTGTGACAAAAATTTTGTGGGCGCTCTATCTCAAGAACTAATGCACAAAATTTAATAAAACTTTAGATTCAGTTAGACCCTGATATAAATGGGTGCTGATAAGTTTTTGGTGGAAATCGCACGACAGGTGGTGCTACTATGCTGCATTTTTCGCGATTTCCGCAATAGCTCTATCTCAAGAACTAATGCACTTATTTTCACCAAACTTCAGATTCAGTTAGAGGTTAGACCTTGACATAAATCGACGCTGGTTACGTTTTGGTGTAGATATCCCAACAGGTGGCGCTGCTATATCACTTTTTTCATGATTTTTGCTATAGCTATATCTCAAGAACTAATGCACGGAATTTCCTCAAACTGCAGATTCTGTTAGACTTTGACATAAAAACATGCTGCTTACGTTTTGGTGTAAATAGCCCAACAGGTGACGAAGCTATGCTACTCATTCATTATATCATTCATATATTCATCATATATCATATATTCACAGTATATTCATATCATTCATTACTCATTTCATTATTATCACGATAATTATATCTCAAGAACTAATGCACGGATTTTCGTCAAACTTCAGATTCAGTTAGACGTTGGCATAAGTTGTTGTTGATTAGGTTTTGGTCTAAATCTGCCAACAGGTGGCGCTACTATGCTAAATTTTTCAGGATTTACATGATTTTAGCGATAGTCACTATCTCAAGAACTAATGCACGGAATTTAATAAAACTTTAGATTCAGTTAGACCTTAATATAAATTGGTGCTGATTCTTTTTAGTGTATGCGAAACCTGTGTGAGATAGAAGAAAGTTTTGGGATTGGCACGTTTGACTAGTCTTTTATGTAGTTTCAAGTATTTAAAATTATTTTCTGTTGTTTAATTTGGTCACATATTACGTCGGAAATCTGCAGCCACATTGACCTGTATACCAAAATATCCAGACTGGATGGGCAGCATCCCAACTTCCTGTAGAAACAGAAAAATTATCAAAATCTCAATTTTTTCCGGTAAAATAAGGTTGTAGCTAAGGGCCATCGGCTCAAATTTTTGAAAAATAAGAAAAATTGAGCTATTTCGAAAACATTTTCATTTTTCGTCTGAAATGTTGACCTTTAAACTAATTAAAATATATAAAATTAATTAAATATATAAAATTTTCAAAACAATGGCTCGATGGTTCATAGACAATTTAATTATGCGTAGAAATGCGCAAATTTTATCAAAAAATGTTGAAAATTGTTCAAGTTATCATTCTGCCTATGTTGAAAATTGTAGTTTTCTAGAAAATCGCGTTTAAAGTTTTAGAAGAAAAAAGTATACTGATATATTCCTTTTCAACTTACACTTTATTTGCTATTCCTGCGTCATACTGTAGACTTTCCTGTGCCATCTTCAGCTTCTATAAAGGAGTAGAATCTTTTCGGCGAGGTCGGTTTTATCGATCGTGCGCGCGCGCGCTCACATTTTCGTTCCTATCGTTCTTGATAATTGAGACATCACTTTCAAATCTTTTTCCTGTAATTCTACATACTATAAAGATTTAATTCCCGCCAAAAAAAGAAAATCGATTTTTAGAAAATTGAGAACGTATGTAACTCCTTAAAAGTACAGTTATAAAAACTGATGTGATTTAAATGATTTTGCAACAAAAATCATGGAAATTGAGCAAGATCTTTATTTCGTCATGCTCATGCTGATATATTTTCAAAATGCAGACTAACCTGTTTCTGCAAAAAATAAATTTAAACATCAATATAAGAAATGTGATATATAAAGTGAGATAGGGAAAATTTATGTTACATTTTATAGTTTTTACTTTTTCTATCGATAATAGAAGAAAGTATTGCAATCAAAACTTTTTCCGACAGTAGTGGGGAAACGACAATTCGAGGACAGCCGGTGGCACTGTGGCACCGTGCCACCGGCCGGAGGCACCGTACCACCGGCCGGAGGCACCGTACCACCGGTCGGAGGCACCGTGCCACCGACCGGAGGCACCGACCCTCCGATCGCACCCGCAACGCACCCTAGCGGGAAAAATGGAAATTGTGAAAAAAAGGGTTAATTTTCTACTGTAACACGAGGGGTGAAAATAAGAACTCTAAGAAAAGGTTAAATGGACAAGATTATCATACTATAAGATGAATATTGATTTTATATACTAATTTTGAATGACAAACACCTTAATGAGTATCACTAATTAAGCGAAACAATGGAAAAATATCAACCTTAACGAAAAAAGCAGATTTCTTAAGAATTTTTCAACTATAAGATGACGATATCAACTTATATGAAGAAATTTAAACTTACATTTTAGTTTTGCACAATGGACATGGACACCTTAACGAGAATAATAATTAAGCAAAATAAAATAACAATTTTAACGAAACTGCTGATTTCTTATGAATTTTTCAACTATAACATGAGAATATCAAACTATAAGATGGATTTTAAACTTATATTATAGTTTCTGAACAATAGACACCTTAATGAGTATAATAATTAAGCAAAAGAAAATATTACTTTTAACGAAAATGATGATTTCCTATGAATTTTTTCAACTATAAGATGTGGATATCAAATCATAAGCCGTAGAATAAACATATATAATTATTTTAAATGACGAACATTTTAATGAGTATTACTAATTAGACGAAACAATTGAAAAATATCAATTGTAAGGTATAAAGCTGATTTTTTAAGAATTTTTCAAGTATAAGATGAGAATATCAACTTATAAGAGGAAATTACACTTTTTTAGTTTTTCAACCGTAATACACAGAAAATATTCAAAATTTGAATGAATTTTATACCTAATCAATTGATTTTCCGCACAATAATAGGAGTTTTAACAACCATTATCTAATTTTACTGTGTATACTTGATTTAATTCTGTTTAGACGTACGTAATATAATCTTTTTATATCATTTAGACTTGAAATAAGAACCATATTTAAATAAAAACCAGTTGTTTATTTATTCTTAATACGCAAACTTTTTTTCTTTCCTAAAATGTAGCATTTCTGAGGAGGGATAATAATTCCACCCCACATTCTAAGGAAAAGGGGAGCCTAACAATGACCGTCTAGGTCACAACTTTTACTATAATATAAATATTATTCGTTATCAATGTTTACAAAAAATCGATGTTGGGAGATAGATATGAGTTATATTTTAATAAAGTTTACCCTCCTCCATCTTCTACACGATGCTAACAATTATACAAAACAAAAGAAATACCGATTTTTAACGAAAAAGGGTGAATTTTAATGAATTTTTACACAAGTTTTCGGTATTATTGTACACTAACAGGTATGATATTATTTCTTAGATGATTACAATACAGAGAAAAGTATTCACCTTTAGATTACTTTTCGTGAAATATTTAACAGTAATTATATAAACTTCTGTTTACATCACTAATTTACATTTGAAAATAAGGATTTATAGGATAAAATAAATAATCTTAACTTATACTTAGTAAATTTTACACAATTCCAATTATTTTATACCGTGTTTTTCACGAGTTTTATATTAATTAGTAATTTTATATTAATTAACTTTGAATATTTTCTATGATATGGTTAATCCATTTTTATCACAGAAATACCAGTACCTAAAATTTCACTTAAACTCATATTCTAAGTATTAATATTCACTTATAACTTTACTTTTAGTTATACTTTTACTTGAAACCATGTGAACTTGTAGAACCCTGCTTACGCATATGGAGTTTAGTACATCACACTGTTATCTAAATGAATATGAATACCTTATTGTTTTAAATTTTCAAATTTTAACAGAATATGCACGAATATAAACTTTAATTTTATCTAAACATTTTATTTCAAATAGCCTAGTTTATGAAAACGATACATATTACCAAATATTAGACAACATTTTAACATGAACTTAGATACTGATCACATACCTATTTTAGCATAATTTATTAGCATACATAGCATTTCTTCCATTTCTTTCAGAAATATACATATAAAATTATGGATTTACCTAGTATATATCCAATTTTAGCTTTCACTTACCAATTTTTTACACCATTTCAATGATTTCAATGATTTCAAGCTATTTTATATCACAGAAACGAAAAAATAATTGAATACAGACGCGAGTAAATAATATTTGTATTGTATTTTCCATTCAAAGATTTGAAACTCAAGTTAAAATTTATGTTATAAGTATTGATATCCACTTTTAGTTATACTTTTACTTGAAACCATATGAACTTGTAGAACCTTGCTTACGCATATGAGTTTAGTACACACTGTTATCTAAATGAATATGAATACCTTATTGTTTTAAATTTTCCAATTTTAACAGAATATGCACGAATATAACCTTTAAGTTTATCTAAACATTTTATTTCAAATACCCTAGTTTATGAAAACGATACATATTACCAAATATTAGGCATTTTAACATAAACTTAGATACTGATCACATACCTATTTTAGCATAACTTATTAACATGCAATAGCATTTTATCCATTCCTTTCAGAAATATACATATAAATATATGGATTTAACGAGTAAATATCCAATTTTAGCTTGCATTTAGTGATTTTTTACACCATTCCAATGATTTCGAGCTATTTTATATCACAGAAACGAAAACATATTTGAACATAAACGCCTGTAAAATAATATTTGAACTGTGTTTCCTATTCAAAAATTCAAATCTCAAATTAAAATTTATGTTCTATCACTTATCAACTATTTATCACACATAACTTTTACCATAAAAACATCGTAGAAATTAAATATACGTTAAATGAAAATAATAAATTGTAAGTACCTAAAAATATCAAACACAAAATCTATTAATCAAAACTTAAAAAATTTAAAAAAAAATTAAAAGTTCTTACGAAGTTTTAAAAAAAAATTTTTACAAATGAAAAAAAAATTTACAAATGAAAAAAAAAAATTACAAATGAAAAAAAAAATTTACAAATGAAAAAAAAATTTACAAATGAAAAAAAAAATTACAAATGAAAAAAAAAATTACAAATGAAAAAAAAAAATTTACAAAATTAAAAAAAAAAGTTTTTACAAAAAAAGTTTAAAAAAAAGTATTTTACAAAAAAAAAAAAAAAAGTTTTTTACATAAAAAAAAGAAAAAAAAATTACGAAGGTTTAATATATTACAAAAAGTACCCATTTTTTACAAATTTTTTTAAAAATTAGAAGTTTAATTGCTATTATTACCACTATCACTTCTCAGAATTTAGCAGCCTAGACTTTTGTACACTATATATTTTTAATACTATAAAGAAAATTTCAACTGCAATTGTACCAACACTATTATTAAGTTCGCATAAACCAAATTTCATACTGTATTTAGCGAATTTCCAATTAACATCTTCCGTGTATAGAGTAACTTTTTCCTCTAACATTTGAAATCGTGTATATCTGCTACTTTCATATTTATAATTAATATTTCAGAATTAAGACCATACTAACCATTTTAATATAAGACCATATTTAAGCAAGATTCCATGATAAAGCTTATTATACTGATTATTTTTATTTAGTACGCATGCGCAGTTTTGTCACATGATCACTTTAACTGATGATAATATAAAATTTTGAAAAGTGATGCAGAGGTTCTCATTTCCCAAGTCAAATTCTTGCAGATGACTATTCAGATGACTGTATATGTATAGCTCCAGTAAATTTCCTGATTTTAACCTAGTTGGGGAAACAATTTATCTGTTAACGAATAAAGTAAGTTGTACTATATCATTGTAAAACATCAATAAATGATTATTTATCTATTAAATCTTTTCTAAGTATATAATTATATTTCTTTTATTGTATAGATGTTACACCAAGATGAATCAAAACAGCAGAAACTCTCTTTACCAGAAATGGATACCCCGGATGATTCATCGTCAACACATATAGAGTTAAAGAATAATATACATGTGAGTACTTATATGTGATATATTAGAATACATATGTTAAACATAATTAGAGTGAATTTACTATAAAATATTGTACCAGATGTTCTATAAAATGTGATGTTTTTTCATCTATAGTGTTAGAAGGAATTCTAAATATATGCATTTATTTCTCTTGCAGATGTGTTCCACTTGTAACAAATACTTTTCAAGTAAATGGAATTTAAAAGAACATATACAAATCCATACTAGTGAAAAACCATATACTTGTAATCATCGTCAAAAATCATCTACAAGAAAGAGTGAATTATCTTTTACTAGAAAATACAGACCATCAGTTCATATGAAAACACATCCTGTTAAAAAATTGTTTCAGTGTGAAAAGTGTGAGAAAATATTCGTTATTCGTAATAAACTGAATAGACATATGACTGTTATGTTGAACTTGTCGAAGACAGTATCCCAAATCATATTGAAGATGGATATTCAAAAATTAACCAGTAGTTTGAAGAATTTAACAGTCAAAGATCAGATTGGATACTTCGAAAAATTGACTGTATAGAACATAAACCAACATAACATTTACCCAAACTACTCATGCAGCATTATTGATTTGACATATGATATCCAAAAAGTGAAATTTGTAAAGAAAAATCCAAAGTGTTGTAAAGAATTTTATTGATATAATTGATAAAATGTATTGAAGAGAAAATGATATAAATGTAGACAATATTCACAATGTATTGTTTAAATACCCATAATAATAAAAAATGTATCTATACACATCTGTGTTTATTTTTATAAAACATATTTCATTGTTAAAATACATTGTATGATTTTTAACATGAAATTTCTACATGACAGTAAATAACTAATTTTGCTTTACGTAAGACTTGAGATTTATCATAACTTGTTCAACGAAACAACATTTTTCCCCAATGAATATCCAGTTTACACACATACATATGAAAATCAACTTTTGATAATACTATACATCAGATTAATGAAAAATATATAAAATTCATTAAAAAAATGTTTTTACAAATAAAAAATTAAAAAATTTTTACAAATTAAAAAAAAAAAGTTTCTTTACAATTAAAAAAAGTTTTTACAAATTAAAAAAAAAAGTTTTTACATATATAAAAAAAAGTTTCTACAAAGTTAAAAAAAAAAGTTATAAAAAAAGTTTACAAAACTAAAAAAAAAAAAAAAAAAATTAACAAAAAATAAATAAATATTTCAAGTTTTTCTAAAAATATTTACATATTAACAAAAATTTACTCAAAAGTCAGAACCAGACCTATGTCTAACATAGCATTTTTTCGACTTCAGTTGTTAAAATCATAGTGTTAGCGCTGTGAAAATACAAAATAATACCTTCAAATGGTAATCTATCTTGGATCCAATATATGGTATATTAAGAATCATTTGTGATTTCAACAAATTAAATATGCATGAGAAAACCATTAATGTATCAGCAACTTATTTTAAGTCAGTTGTTATCAGTTCTTATTTTAAAGAAATGTACAATGGTTAGGCAACCATTATACTACTCTTTAAAATAACACTTTAAACAATCGAAATCGAGAAAAAATGGGATGTTAGATTTAGGCCTGATCCTGCTGTTCAACATCGATCACGTGATCAATTTGGATATCTGAAACAGTTGAATGGGGTTTCATTTTCTTTCCTTGAAGGTAAATATTTTATTGGTTGTGTAATTTGAAATCAGTCGTTGTAGAATGTCGTGAATTTTTCAAGTCATAAGCAGGTACACATGTTTAAGTTATACTTCGATATGAATTCTCGGTTCATTTTCGACTCATCATATAATTTACTTGTATGCATATCTATCCGAAATCAGCAGTATTTATCACTTGAAGTGATAACATAAACTAAAAGTCCGCGATACCCATTATCTGTATGCTTTGCTGTTATATTAGTCACTTCTGGACCGATAGATATGTTTTCAGTTATCTACACTTCAATAGGTAAATCTAAAGGAAACTCTGATAAATTGTTTCTTGTATCTGTCTGTAATGTCAACACCCTTAAAGCATCTCTATCTGTTAGTCTTTGGTTACTGTTACTGTCGGTAATTTCCAGATTTATAGATTGATATAACTTCAGCAAAATGAGTCCCATCAGTTGCTGATACATTAATGGTTTTCTCATGCATATTTAATTTGTTGAAATCACAAATGATTCTTAATATACCATATATTGGATCCAAGATAGATTACCATTTGAAGGTATTATTTTGTATTTTCACAGCGCTAACACTATGATTTTAACAACTGAAGTCGAAAAAATGCTATGTTAGACATAGGTCTGGTTCTGACTTTTGAGTAAATTTTTGTTAATATGTAAATATTTTTAGAAAAACTTGAAATATTTATTTATTTTTTGTTAAATTTTTATTTTTTATTTTTAGTTTTGTAAACTTTTTTTATAACTTTTTTTTTAACTTTGTAGAAACTTTTTTTTATATATGTAAAAACTTTTTTTTTTTAATTTGTAAAAACTTTTTTTGTAAAAACTTTTTTTAATTGTAAAGAAACTTTTTTTTTTAAATTTGTAAAATTTTTTAAATTTTTTATTTGTAAAAACATTTTTTTAATGAATTTTATATATTTTTCATTAATCTGATGTATAGTATTATCAAAAGTTGATTTTCATATGTATGTGTGTAAACTGGATATTCATTGGGGAAAAATGTTGTTTCGTTGAACAAGTTATGATAAATCACAAGTCTTACGTAAAGCAAAATTAGTTATTTACTGTCATGTAGAAATTTCATGTTAAAAATCATACAATGTATTTTAACAATGAAATATGTTTTATAAAAATAAACACAGATGTGTATAGATACATTTTTTATTATTATGGGTATTTAAACAATACATTGTGAATATTGTCTACATTTATATCATTTTCTCTTCAATACATTTTATCAATTATATCAATAAAATTCTTTACAACACTTTGGATTTTTCTTTACAAATTTCACTTTTTGGATATCATATGTCAAATCAATAATGCTGCATGAGTAGTTTGGGTAAATGTTATGTTGGTTTATGTTCTATACAGTCAATTTTTCGAAGTATCCAATCTGATCTTTGACTGTTAAATTCTTCAAACTACTGGTTAATTTTTGAATATCCATCTTCAATATGATTTGGGATACTGTCTTCGACAAGTTCAACATAACAGTCATATGTCTATTCAGTTTATTACGAATAACGAATATTTTCTCACACTTTTCACACTGAAACAATTTTTTAACAGGATGTGTTTTCATATGAACTGATGGTCTGTATTTTCTAGTAAAAGATAATTCACTCTTTCTTGTAGATGATTTTTGACGATGATTACAAGTATATGGTTTTTCACTAGTATGGATTTGTATATGTTCTTTTAAATTCCATTTACTTGAAAAGTATCTGTTACAAGTGGAACACATCTGCAAGAGAAATAAATGCATATATTTAGAATTCCTTCTAACACTATAGATGAAAAAACATCACATTTTATAGAACATCTGGTACAATATTTTATAGTAAATTCACTCTAATTATGTTTAACATATGTATTCTAATATATCACATATAAGTACTCACATGTATATTATTCTTTAACTCTATATGTGTTGACGATGAATCATCCGGGGTATCCATTTCTGGTAAAGAGAGTTTCTGCTGTTTTGATTCATCTTGGTGTAACATCTATACAATAAAAGAAATATAATTATATACTTAGAAAAGATTTAATAGATAAATAATCATTTATTGATGTTTTACAATGATATAGTACAACTTACTTTATTCGTTAACAGATAAATTGTTTCCCCAACTGGGTTAAAATCAGGAAATTTACTGGAGCTATACATATACAGTCATCTGAATAGTCATCTGCAAGAATTTGACTTGGGAAATGAGAACCTCTGCATCACTTTTCAAAATTTTATATTATCATCAGTTAAAGTGATCATGTGACAAAACTGCGCATGCGTACTAAATAAAAATAATCAGTATAATAAGCTTTATCATGGAATCTTGCTTAAATATGGTCTTATATTAAAATGGTTAGTATGGTCTTAATTCTGAAATATTAATTATAAATATGAAAGTAGCAGATATACACGATTTCAAATGTTAGAGGAAAAAGTTACTCTACACGGAAGATGTTAATTGGAAATTCGCTAAATACAGTATGAAATTTGGTTTATGCGAACTTAATAATAGTGTTGGTACAATTGCAGTTGAAATTTTCTTTATAGTATTAAAAATATATAGTGTACAAAAGTCTAGGCTGCTAAATTCTGAGAAGTGATAGTGGTAATAATAGCAATTAAACTTCTAATTTTTAAAAAATTTTGTAAAAAATGGGTACTTTTTGTAATATATTAAACCTTCGTAATTTTTTTTTCTTTTTTTTATGTAAAAAACTTTTTTTTTTTTTTTTTGTAAAATACTTTTTTTTAAACTTTTTTTGTAAAAACTTTTTTTTTTAATTTTGTAAATTTTTTTTTTCATTTGTAATTTTTTTTTTCATTTGTAATTTTTTTTTTCATTTGTAAATTTTTTTTTCATTTGTAAATTTTTTTTTTCATTTGTAATTTTTTTTTTTCATTTGTAAATTTTTTTTTCATTTGTAAAAATTTTTTTTTAAAACTTCGTAAGAACTTTTAATTTTTTTTTAAATTTTTTAAGTTTTGATTAATAGATTTTGTGTTTGATATTTTTAGGTACTTACAATTTATTATTTTCATTTAACGTATATTTAATTTCTACGATGTTTTTATGGTAAAAGTTATGTGTGATAAATAGTTGATAAGTGATAGAACATAAATTTTAATTTGAGATTTGAATTTTTGAATAGGAAGCACAGTTCAAATATTATTTTACAGGCATTTATGTTCAAATATGTTTTCGTTTCTGTGATATAAAATAGCTCGAAATCATTGGAATGGTGTAAAAAATCACTAAATGCAAGCTAAAATTGGATATTTACTCGTTAAATCCATATATTTATATGTATATTTCTGAAAGGAATGGATAAAATGCTATTGCATGTTAATAAGTTATGCTAAAATAGGTATGTGAACAGTATCTAAGTTTATGTTAAAATGCCTAATATTTGGTAATATGTATCGTTTTCATAAACTAGGGTATTTGAAATAAAATGTTTAGATAAACTTAAAGGTTATATTCGTGCATATTCTGTTAAAATTGGAAAATTTAAAACAATAAGGTATTCATATTCATTTAGATAACAGTGTGTACTAAACTCATATGCGTAAGCAAGGTTCTACAAGTTCATATGGTTTCAAGTAAAAGTATAACTAAAAGTGGATATCAATACTTATAACATAAATTTTAACTTGAGTTTCAAATCTTTGAATGGAAAATACAATACAAATATTATTTACTCGCGTCTGTATTCAATTATTTTTTCGTTTCTGTGATATAAAATAGCTTGAAATCATTGAAATCATTGAAATGGTGTAAAAAATTGGTAAGTGAAAGCTAAAATTGGATATATACTCGGTAAATCCATAATTTTATATGTATATTTCTGAAAGAAATGGAAGAAATGCTATGTATGCTAATAAATTATGCTAAAATAGGTATGTGATCAGTATCTAAGTTCATGTTAAAATGTTGTCTAATATTTGGTAATATGTATCGTTTTCATAAACTAGGCTATTTGAAATAAAATGTTTAGATAAAATTAAAGTTTATATTCGTGCATATTCTGTTAAAATTTGAAAATTTAAAACAATAAGGTATTCATATTCATTTAGATAACAGTGTGATGTACTAAACTCCATATGCGTAAGCAGGGTTCTACAAGTTCACATGGTTTCAAGTAAAAGTATAACTAAAAGTAAAGTTATAAGTGAATATTAATACTTAGAATATGAGTTTAAGTGAAATTTTAGGTACTGGTATTTCTGTGATAAAAATGGATTAACCATATCATAGAAAATATTCAAAGTTAATTAATATAAAATTACTAATTAATATAAAACTCGTGAAAAACACGGTATAAAATAATTGGAATTGTGTAAAATTTACTAAGTATAAGTTAAGATTATTTATTTTATCCTATAAATCCTTATTTTCAAATGTAAATTAGTGATGTAAACAGGAGTTTATATAATTACTGTTAAATATTTCACGAAAAGTAATCTAAAGGTGAATACTTTTCTCTGTATTGTAATCATCTAAGAAATAATATCATACCTGTTAGTGTACAATAATACCGAAAACTTGTGTAAAAATTCATTAAAATTCACCCTTTTTCGTTAAAAATCGGTATTTCTTTTGTTTTGTATAATTGTTAGCATCGTGTAGAAGATGGAGGAGGGTAAACTTTATTAAAATATAACTCATATCTATCTCCCAACATCGATTTTTTGTAAACATTGATAACGAATAATATTTATATTATAGTAAAAGTTGTGACCTAGACGGTCATTGTTAGGCTCCCCTTTTCCTTAGAATGTGGGGTGGAATTATTATCCCTCCTCAGAAATGCTACATTTTAGGAAAGAAAAAAAGTTTGCGTATTAAGAATAAATAAACAACTGGTTTTTATTTAAATATGGTTCTTATTTCAAGTCTAAATGATATAAAAAGATTATATTACGTACGTCTAAACAGAATTAAATCAAGTATACACAGTAAAATTAGATAATGGTTGTTAAAACTCCTATTATTGTGCGGAAAATCAATTGATTAGGTATAAAATTCATTCAAATTTTGAATATTTTCTGTGTATTACGGTTGAAAAACTAAAAAAGTGTAATTTCCTCTTATAAGTTGATATTCTCATCTTATACTTGAAAAATTCTTAAAAAATCAGCTTTATACCTTACAATTGATATTTTTCAATTGTTTCGTCTAATTAGTAATACTCATTAAAATGTTCGTCATTTAAAATAATTATATATGTTTATTCTACGGCTTATGATTTGATATCCACATCTTATAGTTGAAAAAATTCATAGGAAATCATCATTTTCGTTAAAAGTAATATTTTCTTTTGCTTAATTATTATACTCATTAAGGTGTCTATTGTTCAGAAACTATAATATAAGTTTAAAATCCATCTTATAGTTTGATATTCTCATGTTATAGTTGAAAAATTCATAAGAAATCAGCAGTTTCGTTAAAATTGTTATTTTATTTTGCTTAATTATTATTCTCGTTAAGGTGTCCATGTCCATTGTGCAAAACTAAAATGTAAGTTTAAATTTCTTCATATAAGTTGATATCGTCATCTTATAGTTGAAAAATTCTTAAGAAATCTGCTTTTTTCGTTAAGGTTGATATTTTTCCATTGTTTCGCTTAATTAGTGATACTCATTAAGGTGTTTGTCATTCAAAATTAGTATATAAAATCAATATTCATCTTATAGTATGATAATCTTGTCCATTTAACCTTTTCTTAGAGTTCTTATTTTCACCCCTCGTGTTACAGTAGAAAATTAACCCTTTTTTTCACAGTTTCCATTTTTCCCGCTAGGGTGCGTTGCGGGTGCGATCGGAGGGTCGGTGCCTCCGACCGGTGGTACGGTGCCTCCGGCCGGTGGCACGGTGCCACAGTCCCACCGGCTGTCCTCGAACTGTCGTTTCCCCACTACTTCCGACTTCCGGTTTTTGACGGATTTACACGTTTTAGGAGTCAGCGTGAACATAGAAATAGATAAGGACTTCTATCGAAATGGCCTTTTGAAGAAGAAAATCGTTCCTCGAAAAGTGTTTCAATAGGACAGTGTGGGACAAATAGCCTGTGTACGACAGTTGTATATCAGTTCGTCTGCTTCTTCAAATCGTCTTGACAGCCATCGTTTCGCAGGTATCGATATACGAATTTTATTGTCATATTGTTATTTAATTAGATATTAATATATGTATATATTTTATGAGTAGCAATAGGTGGGAAAAAATATTGTTGCATTCCTGGATGCCGGAGCAATAGGAAAAAAACTGACAGTTTCAGTTTGTTGTTCGTAGGTGGCGCTACCTCAGCACAATTGTACGCCGGCTGCCATTTAGTTCCAAAATCGAGACTCAATATTAACACAATTTCGTTAGAAGTCCTTGTCTATTTCTATGTTCATGGGAATCAGAGATCCCGAAAAACATGCTTTTACAAAATGTCCGTGCGTGTTTGTGTGTTCTCTTTGTAATCATCGAAAAGTGTATGAAGTTATGCATAGAATTGAACCAAATTTCCTAGATATGTTTCTGTCTATGGCCAGCAGATCCCAGTTGAATCCCAGTTGTTATAGCGATTTTCGTTCCGTTTTCATCATCGAAAAGTGCACAAAGTTATTCAAAAAATTGAACCAAATTTCATAGATATGTTTAAGGCTATGACCATCAGATCCCAGATGAATCTGAGGGTATTCCTCCGGAAAGGGGCGTTGTGATAGCGATTTTTATGCCATTTTCATCATCGAAAAATGTACGAAGTTATGTAAAAAATTGAACCAAATTTCATAGATATGTTTCTGTCTATGGTCAGAAGATCCTAGTTGAATTTGGGTACATTCCTCTGGAAGGGAGCGTTGTGATAGCGATTTTTGTGCCGTTTTCATCATGGGAAAGTATACGAAGTTATGCATAGAATTGAACCAAATTTCATAGATATGTTTAAGGCTATGGCCATCAGATCCCTGTTGAATCTGGGGGTATTCCCCCGAAAGGGGGCACTGTGGTAGCTATTTTTGGGCAATTTTCGTGTGAACAAGTTATGCGCATTTTTCGACGAAATTTTATATTTAGATGTAATATCATAGGCCGAGGTAAAATTTGGTAAAAATTTGGCCTGAAGGTGGCGCTGAGATAGCGTAGTTTGAAGTATTAACATCTATGAGATAGAAGAACGTTTTATAGACAAAAAAATTGTAAGATTTGTGGACACCCCTGAACAAAATACAACACAAAAGATTCCCGTTACATTATGGTCTACGAGAAAAATCGTTTACGGGTGCATTTTATTGATGTTATAATATTTCAAACATAATGAAATTTAAAAGAATCACTGAGGTGTACTAAAAATGCTTTATATAGATTATGGAGTGCATAGCACTTATCGTTCATTTACAGAGACGCTCAAAAGAATTCTGTTAAAATTCTGATAAGAATCGATAATTCATGGAAGTGCGTTTTCTGCTATGATATGCATTTTAGGTAGCTTTCAATACAAAAAAGTATAAAGCTACCTATTGCAGCCGTTCGGAGGAAAGCAGTTCCGGAAAATTTCGATATATTTTCACCGATCATGACCCCCAGACCAAAAAACCACCCTCCGTTCAAATGTTGATTTATATATATAGATATATCCATATATATATATATATATATATATATATATATATATATACATATATATATATGACCTATGTCATACGATAACGCCCGTATTTATGAATCGATTTTGATGAAACTAATTGTGTGTATTAAGGTTACTAATGTCTCGACCGAGTTCGTTGGCCAGCTTGGTCCGCCATTTTGTTTCAAGATGGCGGCCATTTAAAAATTTAAAACTAAAATAAATATACAAAAAAAATAATAATTCGAATTTATTTTTTAATTACGTGTTAGGCCTTAATACAAGGATTCCAGAGCATTTTTTGGTTTACCTCTATCTTAAAAAATGGCTGAGATAGAGCAGTTTGAAATTCTAGGGTGGCTGACATTTTTAAACAAAACAGCACATTAACGCGATTGCTCGCAAATTATTTTCTTTCAATGTTGTAATAATTTTCCCAATCATACGCATAAAACTATATATTCATATCCGTTAACGCCAAATTCTCGCCAAAATTGGCGACATTTGGCGAAATATGCCAAATTTGGCGACCAAAATAAGTCTTCATAAATGAAGCCAATTTGGCTATTGCTCAATAATTTGGCGAATTTCTTATTCAAATTCAGTATTAACGAATCTTTTGTAAACGTTTCTTTGCATTTTAGCTTGCTGTTTTCGTGTAACATTAGCTAAAATTTTAAAACGAAGATATAGGAAAGCTACCTTTTCCTCCCGGTACAGGCCGGAAGGACTTTTTTAAACTTGTGTACTTAGTGTATTACTTGGTGTGTATAAATTCTATAGATGGTGGTATACAGGGCTGCACAAAAAAATACACACACATTACCAGATATGGACAGCAATTGCTGAGAATGGATTCTTTACTGAGATTTATCTATATATTTAAAGCTAAAAGAGCATTTTGTCAGATTCCAATTCCACATTAAATTGGCCTCAATGCGCATGCTCCAACTTTTTTTCAAAGCAGGAATAGAATACCGGGGAGATTCTCCCCTTCTATAGTTTGAAAGTGGACTGAGTCTGAACAAAAGGGAAAAGGAGGGGTTCAAACCCACACAATGAGAAACCCATTCATCCTTATCCCCACTTCCAATAGGGAGAAAAATTTTCCCGTTCTTTGAAATGTCAGCTGGGTCAATTTTCGTTCTTCACCCTCCGGACAAAAAAAACAAGTCAACAATCACAGTTTTTAAAAGTTGGTGCCGTTTCTGTAGGATTCTAAATGATTTATTATTATTATTTTTTTAAATCCGAGTTGACCGGATCCGGAGACAATGGGGCGCCCAGTCCTAATTCGAGGGCCTTTTGGAATAAACCTACCAGCGTAGCGGGCGAAGCTCTGCTAGTATATTTTTAAATTGTTTATTTTTACTCGGATATGTCTCATTTTATTTTATAAAATTCGTTAATAATATTCTGTTACTGTTGGAAAGTTTTTTATAATCTATGCCTGAAGCATGATTTTTCGTTCTTGATTTTTTCTGAGTAGTTTTTCAACATTTTCCATCCTCCTCAATCCATATGAACCAGCTGAAATAGAATCATCACTTTCATTAAAAAAAAAACAAATAATTCTAATAATCTAGTTTTATCAAACACTGGCGCATTGATCGTGAACTCATTTCTTGAATATTTGGCACATCATCTTATGCCATTTCAAATCTCACTGCAAACATCAAAAACCTGTCCCTACTTCTGCCAACATTTAATCTAACAGATACCCCGAAGGCATTTAATCCTACATCTTTTCCATTTTTATTTATCTATAACACAGCTGCCAGATTTTTTTTGGATTAAAACAGAATAGATGAACTCGAAATTCAGTTTGTTACAAATAATTCTAAATAAACGGGAAGCGTTTGCTATTATTAAAGAGTTTTGTTGAAAAAATTGTATAAGAAGAAAGATACTTTGTGTCTGTTTCACTTTTTAACACTTTTCAACATAGTTGAAAAGTGTTTATGAATTCTGTTTGTCTGTCTTTCTGCCGCTTGTTTGCAGGGACTGATTTGCAAATTTGGGGGCCCTGGGCACAGATGCTTATGGGGGAGGGGGGGGGGCTTGCACCAATGTAAAAATATATATTAAGAAAAAAAATCTGTAAACAAAATTGAAAAATAAAAAAAAAATCTTTTGTAGAGTTTGAACTCAAATATCCATCGTAAGAAAAATCCTTTAAAAATATTTTAGTGCAAACGAGATATTTTTAAAAATGTCTCCCATAGGATTAACATTAGCAAGCGGGTGTTTTCACTTGAGTGAAGTAGTCCCTTAAAAAGTTATTTTTAAATGAAATAAACGATAAACAGATATTTCCATATTATTTTTTAATAGTTAAAACTTCATGAGATTTTGGCCAATAATTGAAAATTTTTCAGTAGCATTTGGGGGCTCCTGAAATTCGGAGGCCTTGGGTGTCCCGAATGTCCTACCTTAAATCAGAAACTGTCTGTTTGTCTGTCCGTGCTCTAACTCACGTAAATATACAGGGATTGCCATGCAACAGATGTATGGTTATTGAGGTTTGCTATGGCATGTTCGGTGTATTGAAAATGAAGCACTGTTAATAGGTTAAATTAAGAGAAAAGTTTTATTTTATAAATTTAGAACTAAATACGTAACAGTAGACCCGTGCGAAGATGTCGCACTGTAGTCTAATATTTTTTAGATGCTGGTTTATACTTATAAAATAAAATAAGGACTAAAAATATCTGCAAACAACATTAGTCAACCCAGAATATCATCTCATTTATTCCACTAAAGTTACAGTAAAAGCTGATCGCAGATAGCTAAGGCCAAAAAAAAAAAAAAAAAAAAAAAAATTCGTATTTTAATTATTCGTATTTTATCAATCGTATTTTAACTGCATTAGAGGATGACATCTTCTGGTTCGGAAAAAAAAAAAAAAGAAAGAAAGAAAAGAAACATAGGATAAAGAAAAATAAATTGAACATTTGAATTTAAATTTTGCTTTTTAGTTATAAATATAAAATAAACCCGTGCAGTAGCAACGTCCAACTTTATCTTTATTTTCCATTTTTTTTTAATATACAATCATTGTTGAGCCCGATATAATGCGATATTTTATTTTTGTGGCAACATTGATTTGAGAAAAAACTTTCATTTCATTTATGAAAACAATGCTAATTAACTAACTTATTTACTTTTTAATTAACTACAATTTTTAATTAAAAAAAACATGTTTTAACGAAATGTAAGTATACTATGTCAGAAGCCGGTTCAAAATCCTTCACATGGTATCTCATTTATCGTTCTGCTTTTTATATTTGCTTAGAAAAAGGGATGTTGACCAGAGAATTAATAGATATGATGATTGGGGGATGCAAACTGTGGTAATTGTTTCATTATTACTTCTTTCTATAGTACGTATTTATTATTTAATCTCATTTAGTAAATTCCATAATTATGTACTTTAAAAAAGAAAAAAAAAATACTATTTGTTTATTAAATATGTGATTTTATTTATTAAAATTGTTTTATATTTTTTATCAAGCAAATACTTTTGTTAAGAATTTATAAACTAAGTACATGTAAAGGAGCAAAGTGTAAATAGTGTAATACGTCACTCTCATTATATTGTTCCATTTTTATTTAATACTAGCTTCGTAGGAACCCGGTGTGTTGCATTTGTATTTTAAAAACTCTTTCGAGTTTGTTTTTTTTTTGGGGGGGGAGGGGAAGGGGGGGAATACTTACCAATCCAGTTTTTAAATTAAAATGTATGTCATAAGCTAAATATGTAATTATCATTTATAAATCTTTGAATCGCCGTAAGATTCCTTAAAATTCATCAATTAGCTCTCGAGTTTTTGAGCAATAAAAGATTGGTTGGTGAATTGGTTGATTCTCCCGATTTTTCCCTAAAACTATTTCCGATAGCGGAATGCGACAAACTGCACATTGTAGCCAAAAGCTTTCTTTATCTGCCCCTGATACGTTTAGTGTTTGTTATGCAACCGTTTCGGGCTGACAGACAAAAAAAAATTTGCAATGTTATTTTTTATTATACGTTGTTTAAATATTCGGATGAACTCAGAAATAGGAGTTTTTCTGAAAATCACAAACGGACACTTTAATTTTATACATTAGTATAGAATAAATAAAAGTAAAGGAAATCTGCTGTTAATATCGAAGCAATCCTGGCACAATAATTTTACAATAATCTATATATTTAAAACGCTAAGCGATTTCTTTCGACAATCCGTGAGAACAAACTATACTGCATCAAATTACACCATTCTTTTTTTTTAATGAAAGATATTTGGACACAGATTTGTTATCGTGCATTCGTTTGTTCGAAAATTTAATTAATTAGCCGTAATTTTCAATTAAACTTTTACTTCTGCTTATGACGTCATAAAGTCGGTAACTCCCATTTTTGCGAGGCGTAGAATTTATTCTCTGAACTCTGTGGTTTGCCAATCTTTTGACATTAGCTAATATGAACTAGGTAATATTTTAACATCTATCTATTTAAAACGCTAAGCGATTTCTTTCGACAATCCGTGAGAACAAACTACTGCATCAAATTACACCATTCTTTTTTTAAATGAAAGATATTTGGACACAGATTTGTTATCGTGCATTCGATTGTTCGAAAATTTAATTAATTAGCCGTAATTTTCAACTAAACTTTTACTGTTGCTTATGACGTCATAAAGTCGGCAACTCCCACTGTTGCAAGGAATAGAGTTATTTTCTGAACTCTGTGGTTCGCCAATCTTTTGACATTAGCTAATATCAACTAGGTAATATTTTAACATTGTAATATTAAATCTTAAAAAACTTACTTAAAATTAACTAAAATATAATCATAATAAAATATCTAAACATAAACATATCAATATGAATAACAAATCTCACGTAAAATATTGCAATTTAAAGTATTCCAATTGAAAGAAGATTTGGAGAGTTATCCCTGACGAACAGCTAACATAAAAGTACCAATTTTATTTTATTTATTTACACACATATTCAATTTTATTATAAAACACCAGGTTGCCATACAAAGTAAAAATCGTCATTTAGGCGTCAAAAATTAACCCCAGTTACAGCGCCTAGAATACATTATGTATACTTCACTGGCGCCCGGCTAATCGAAAAGTATCCCAAATTATTCGCCAAACTGTAGCGCCAGAATGTTGCCATTAAATCTCAAAAATAAAAAAAAATAATAAAATAATAATTAGGAAAAGTCCCATTTACTAAAGTATCATTTATCAGTAACTTTAAACAATAAATTTACAATATATTAATGAAAACAGAATAAAAAATAATTTTGAATATTTATTTATTTATATTATTTCTCTTAATTATCCCTTTCGACTGTTTGATAAATGTTTGTGACGTCAGTTGAATTTTATCGATTGTACGAAACTACGCATCACAACATATTTTCAATGCTTTTTCTATTTTAATATCATGGTTTCGAAGACGTAATTTTTATTTTAATTAATGTAATAACTAATAAATCAGTAAAACATCATTATAAATACATTTAACGTCGAATTAAAAATCACTTGATGAGAACTTTTAGGCCGAATTTTCTAATTTGCAAGTTAAATTTCGGTGAAAATATTTATCCGCGTGTTTTATAAGCGAATAATAATTCATATTTATTGTGACGTCACCTGAATATCGTCCATTAAGTTTATTTTATCATTATGCATTATAACTTTGTTGATGTCATTTTTTCATTACAATTAAATGCAAAATATATTTTTATTTGTAACATGGTGTTTAAGCATAAAAGTAACTTATACAAAGTACGTGTGAAAACATTAAAACACACATAAAACAACGTCTGCAATCAGCAATTAAAGATACACAAATATTATAATACAAACATACATACAATAAATACAATAATCCAACATGTATGTATGTCTGTATTATAATATTTGTGTATCTTTACGTGTGAAAAGTTTGCGCCGGGGAAAATGACGTTATGCTTAGCTTGAAATGCATTTTAACTTTGATAAAACTAAAAAGAAAAATTAATTGTGTCAACATGACATGATTTTAACTGATTTTTTAATTTTTAATTTTAAAGTTCAGAATTTAAGCCTTTATTGGTTGCTTCATCTTGATTGCATACCTTGATTACATGTTATCAATTACTTATTTTTTTTTAAAATTATAGGTAAGAAGATTTCATTTTTTTATAAAAAAAATTCACAAAAGTAAAGAATTTCAGGAAAATTAAAATTATTAAAAATAGTGTTATGGGAAAAAAACTTGAAATAATGATTGTATTTGTAGCTAGAATAAATAATGTAAGGCTAATATTTTATAGGAATTATTTTGGTAGGTTTGTTATAAGTTCATTTAACAGTTCCTTATTAGTGGCAAAGTCCTATTTCTTCCACTGTGAATTTCTCTTTCGATGTCAAAAAATGATAATCTACTTTTGGACGCCAGCCAAAACACAGTGGCAATTTTTAGAAATGTATAACGGTTGTGACAACAAACGGCCATATCGCTTTAGCTTTCATCGCGCTTACATCACTTCTAAATACTACAAATTTCAATTTTTTACTACATTTTACAATTTCAGTTCTTACATCATCAATTAGAAAAAAATTAGTTTTCGATTGAAATTTATTTGAAAACTGCCGCTTAATTTAACGACTTTTTAAATAATTTTCAAGCATGAAATATTTTTCGATTCTATCTCAACAATGATCATCAGTTTGCTTTAATAATGTAACATATTCCCTGGGAAAGTTGCCCCAATTGAAAATAGATTTTCTTAACCATCATAAAAACTAAAAAAGAAAAATAATAAAAACCCCTGATAAATCATAAGATCAGATTATCTAAAAGAAAGAGCATTTTGGCGCTAAACTAAAATCTGTCAAGAAAAAAAAAACTATTTATAGTTTATGATTAACATAAAATTGATATGCTGAATTCGTTGATGTATATGTTGCATCAGAATATTCTATAGGAACTGTATTTTATTATTTTTTTTAAAGATCCATTGGATATTTAACTGTATAAGAAGGAAAAGATCCCCGACTGTGATGGAAAAGGAATAATCATCCTGATTATGTAAAGGAACCGAAGAAACCATACAAATAAATTACACTTGAAAACATTAAAAATCTCCCTTATCTGCAGATTGATTTATTATTGTAAAAAAAAAATCTTCATCATCATCACATAGAAATTGATTAGCTTAAAACAATGGATGCATTTCAGAAGATATGGATTTGAAACGAACAATGATTAAAGAAGATATTTTAAAACTTTTAATTTAAACATTTTAAAACTTTTTTTTAACGTCGAATTTTGACGGTGCCTTTGGTGAGATGCAATGCATATGCGTATAGGAGCTCATTCGGTTGCATTATCACAGGGGGGGGGATGTGTGCTTTATTTACTATGTTCTTTTATTGACTGAATATGAGATGAACGTAGGGATATACTATTTGTATGATACTTCATAGGTCCAGGAAATTTTTTTTCTTGCCGTGGGGAATATGGCGGTAATGTCAAACTGATTTGCATTACACAGTTGTTTACGGATTGTTTGTTTGGAGTTTGCTTCGGAATTAGTACTGTAATTCACTGGGGGGGGGGGGGAGGGAACTTTTAAAATAAAATACTTGAAAGACTGTTTCATACGCACCCCTTCTTATGTAATAAAGAAGATTTTTACTAATATTGTTATTGTAATTTTTTTCCTTCAAGTTTTGACGGGTTCCATCTAGTGTTATATTAAATCGTTACCAATATTGGGTTGTTTGCATTTTAGAAAAATATATATAATACCAGTAGACCGGTGCGAGGTTTTCGCACAGCAACCTTTGAGTTTATTTTCTGATAAATTTTTCATTAATTTATAATTAACTGCATTTTTTTAACCCCTTGGGGACGAGCGACACGAATACGTGACGCATAAGATTCTCAGAATCCTCGATTATTCCCACCAGTTATTTTTTATTGTAAGGTTTTCCTTATCTAATCATAGCATTTTTGCGATTCAATTAGGTGAAAATTTCTCTTTTGAAAAACCGGTGGTAACAGATTAAAAGTTCTGTAAAGGACGCTCGTCGCGAAGGGGTTAATCAAACAACTTGTTTTAACGAAATATGAGTGCAATATGTCCAAAGCCTGTTCAAAAACCTTTCGTATCATCATCCCCAATCATTGTTATGCGTTTGTATATGCATAAAAAAGGGTTGTAGACATCAGAAATATTGTGTATGATGATACTTAACCTTAAAGTATAAACAAAATTCAGTATGCAGTGTCAGAGGTGAGCAAACAATCCTATACAGTGATATATCATCACTGATATTTAAGTTTTCCAGAGGTGTTGAAGAGCGTTTTCATCAGGCTCTATTTATTATTTCATTTTTATTTTTAATTTAAAAATATTATTTTGTAAATTTTTTTAAACATTTTCTTTCAAAATCTTACATATTTTTAAGATTTATCACAAAAAATAAGTTTTTGTAAAGCATATATATACATATATTTTAGTTGAAAAAAAATAACCTTCACTTTACAAAAAATGGCAAAAATATCAATTTTCTCCCCCTTCTTTTTTTTTCCCCTGCTTAAAATGCATTTTGAGATTCCTCGTATATTCTGGCAAAGTTACATCAAGATCCAATGATCATGTATATGTGAAACATGTTATTACATATTATATATATATATATATTAACCTAATTAAAAATGTGGAATAATGTAAACATATACAGTGTAAAGATAAAGATGTAAACACTGTAAACAAAGGTCAATGTAAACATAGTCATTTTTTTACATAATCTCCAATTCAAAAGAATAACAAATAAATTTTGCAATAGAACGATTTTTTTAGCATAAATTTGAAAAAATTCCTCTTTTTCACTCAATTTTAGCATAGATAAAATATTTCATTTTTTTCCCCCATAAACTAATTGGATTATAGAAAAACAAATCAATAAAGTTATAAAGGATACTCCTGTAAATAATTTTTAAAAAATGCGTAAAAATATTAAAATTTAAAAAAGTTTAGTTTTCTGAAATTTTTTTAAATATTTACATTTTTTTTTTTTCAAAATTTAGCCCTAATATTATATATATAATTTTTTTGTCTTGAAATTGTCGTATGCAACAACGTTTTCACAATGCATTTTTCTATCTATACCGATAGGTGGCAGCACTATAAAATTTAGTAAAGATCTTTTTATTGCCCTTTTTTTTTCACCCCACACAGAACGTCAATTTTTTTTTTTTTTTTTTTTTTTTTTTTTTTTTTTTTTTTAATATTAAGATTTAAAACGACTATATTTCATTATTATTGTGTGCAACAATTTCTTTTCATTATACGTAAAAAAGGTACAAAAAAGTACGCAAGTAAAAACCTTTTTTCAAAGAGTACAGAGTCATCTCAAAACTAGCTTAGCTTTATAAATCTGAAAAAATATATAACTATACTATGTGATTATTTAGAAATTGTGTAAATTTTTATATTATATGTACATTTTTTACCAAATTTGTGAAAATTAATCTATTGTGTTTTCATTTTCAGGGGTAAATTTCCTTACGGTAAGTTCATATCATTTTACATAAATCACTTTAATGTTGCAACTTATTTCTTATGTAGTCTGATAGGTGGCAGCACTGAAAAATATAGTAAAGATCTTTTTATTGCTTTTTTTTTTTTTTTTTTTCACAAAGCATCAATTTTGTTTTGATTAAAAAAATATATTAACATTTAAAACAACTCTATATTATTTTGTGCTCCATTTTTGTATTGTATATCATTATAATTAATTATTTGTGCCTCTTACCGTGTCACTGATGACTGATATAACAAGTTGGAAATAGTTATATCGGTCATAAGTGTACGTCAAACGTAACAAATGAAGTGCGTTCGTTCTATAACTACTTTTATAAATATTCAAATCTTGGTGCAATAGCTGTTGCATTCTTATGCAAAAATGCAGGCATACAAAATTTATTTTATGTGCAGATTTTCATATTATAGATGTTAATTTTATTTTATGAAACTTAGTTTGAATACACTTTTACAAACAATTAATTACAATTCTGTTACATTAAAATGCGAAAATGTACAATACAAGACACTGTAAAAAAATCGTTATTATTTCACTGAAAAAAAAAAATTAATAAATTATATCGTCTGTTACTGTGATATGATGCATTTCCGTAATAAAATAAGTACATTTTAAGTTGGCAACATTTTATCTTTTATTGACATTTACTGAAAATTCCAATGGGAAACTTAAGTCTAGCTTTGAAATTTTCAGAACTTGAAATCCATATTTAGACTTTTTTTTTTCATTTTAATATCTATTTCGACGAAAAAAAAAAAAAAAAATGTCGGTAGATTAAAGGATTGCTATATTCAAACAATTTTAGTATACAAATTCGGTTTTTAAATTCAGTAATACGGAAATAATAGGACTCCATCTTAAATAGGACGTCATCATTATGGCAATCTAGAAACGTTACCTATCATGGGATATCACTGAATTAATTACGTATGATAAGAGTTGATAGAATAAAGAAAACTTTTATCAATATCTTTTTAAGTTTTGATTCGATTTTCATAACATTTGAAATGACGCGATAAAATTCTGCAACGATTCTATATATTAAATTTCAAACCATTCGGTTGGGTAGTTTTTGCTCTGTTATATGCGGACAGACGGACGGACCAGACGACGACTATAGGTGCTACGTATTTATATAATTACGAACACATGTGAAAACAGCTTTAGGAATTCGATATCATACATGATGTCCACATTCTCAAAAATCATAAAACTACCAAAAATGTCAGAAAATTCATAAAATCTTGCCTTTTTTGTTTTCTATTTTCATAAAAATGTCATGAAAAATACCAAAAATCAATCAGTAGTCAGGGTACTACAATTTTAAATTTGTAACATATTTTTGTTTATAGTTTGTGGTCATAGATAACAACACTGTATTAAATTAAGTAAAAGTTTGTTTTGTTGCATTTTGCTACTTTTTGACACTTTCCAACATATAGTTGAAAAGTGTCTATGACTTCGATTTGTCTGTCCGTGCTGTAACTCTGGTAAATATACTCGGTTGGTTGGTTGATTTATGACTGCCGATTATCTACTCGAGGGATATAGGCCCTAAGAGGTATTTCTAAGGGATCTTAACCCGTATTTACGGCAAGGTTCGAAGAAAACCACGGAAAACTCCGAACGGTTAGGTCGGCGCGCGCGACAGAGTTTTGAACCCAGCACCTCCCATCTACTAGCTTTGAGAGCAGAACCTCTCAGCCACTGATGGGGCATAAATTTCCTCAGATTGTCCTGAAATTTTTGTATTTTATAGACATTTACTATAACATAATCCCTATTGAAAATGAAGTGTGTAGCATTTATATTTTATTTACAGGGACAGTCAAAAGTATTCCGTTACATTACGGTCAATGGGAAAAAATCGTTTCAAGCGCATTTTGATGATGTTACATCATTCGAAACATGATGAAATTGATATACAATTATGTAGCGCACTGAAACATGCTTTTTCTAAAATATGGTGTGCAAAGCATTTATTATTCCTTAACAGAATCACACAAAAGAATTCTGTTACACTACTGGGAAAAATCGTTTGCAGTAATGATGTTTCACTATTTCAAACGCAATGGAATTTATATATATTACTCAGATGTACTACAACTTGCTCATCGATTAGCATGGTGTGCATTGCTTTTGTCGTTCATTTACAGGGACACACAAAATAATTCGGTTACAGATTTAATGCAATAATTACAGTCTATGTGTAATAAGTACGTTTTCAACTTTGGTTTGGGTTTTTAAGTTTAACTCAATTTTTTCATAGTACATAGTGTATATAAATTCGGTTGATCATATACAGGGCTACACAAAGGAATTCGTAAGTAGTACTGACTATGGGGGTGAATTGCTTAAAGGCATTTTTAATTATGTTATGCATTTTCTTACTGAACTATATTTAGTAGACTAATATATGTTTGTGCAATATAAATGAATTCATATACAGGGATACGCAAGGTACAAGATACATAGTCGTTTATGGTTGGTAATTGCTAAAAGTGAGTTTTAAGTTGTCTTATGCGTTTTTTACCTGAATTAAATTTTAGCTTAATATGTGGTGCGTACAAAAGTTTTTAGATAATATACAGGGCTGTACAAAAGATTTCGAATGCATTTCCACCGATTTACGAAAATTGGCTAAATATGAATTTTCTAACTGAATTAAATTGTATCATGCTATGTAGTATATACCCAAATTTATAGATCATATACAGGACTTCACAAAATAATTCGACTACTTTTTTTTATTATGGAAGGTAATTGCTAAAACTGGATTTTTAATTGTGTTATATGTTTCCTAAACTGTTTACTATCTATCTACTTTCACCTTATTTAACAGTGAAGTTTTGTTACATTTTTCTGGATGTGTTGGAAAGTGTTTCATAATCTATGCTTGAAGCGTGATTTTTCTTTTCTTGTTTCTAAAAAAACATTAGTTTTGTTTTGGCTTCAAAATTTTATTAAGAAATTCGAACGTTGCTTTTATGGTCTGATTTTATTCTTGTTTACTTGTTAAAATTAATTATTTAATGTTTTCAGCGTATTTTAGCTTGCGACGAAGCACTTTTTGTAACATAACAAATTAACATCGAACTCATTTATCTCAAAGTTTATCTACGAGGGTGGATCAAATATGAAGGAGACTGTTTTAATATAGATTATTTTTGAAATATTATTTACCAAAATTATACGAGTGTTATTTTTTCTAGATAGCTTTCTTTAACATCTACATTCTTCACCATATTGAGAGTTTTCTTTATTCTTATACAGGGTGATTATAAATAAACTACCCCGATATATGAGCCCCTAGCTATCATACCGTTCACAGAAACTGAATGAAATTTTGTTTTAAACTATTTTGAGGTATGCGCTCAAGAATCAAATGAAAAACAACAGCTAAATTCCATCAGTTACGGTTACAGTGACAAAATTTTGAAAATTTCAAATGACAACACCTACTTTTTTTATTAGAATGTGATTTTCACCATAAAAAGCGCTAGAACGGTACTTGTAGCACGAAAATCTCCGTCGCTAGAAGGAAAGGGCACCTGACGTCACTGTTGGTCAAATTGCTGTTGGTTAGCAAGAAACACCTGTCCGTTCTTTATGGATCCTACTATACACATGAGTACGGGCGCTTTGATTGGTCTATATTTAACGCGTCTATCATATGATTGGTCTACGTTGCCATGTCGGTTCCTGCAATGATCGTTACGACAAAAATGCAGTGGTAGACTGGTTGACGGAAGTCTTTGTAAACATGCCCTTTCCTTAGACAGACTAAGTTATAAAAGAGAAAACAACTGTGGCGCAATGTGGCGCAACTGTGGCGATTTTCTTTTCTAATGACGACACATTTCACACTGTGTCTTCGGCTCTGATCCCGGCCTACTGAACCTCTTTTCCGTGGTTTTCTTCGAACCTTGCCGTAAATACGGGTTAGGATCCTTTAGAAAGACCCCCACGGAGGGCACTCCCCCCCCCGGGCCTATATCCCTCGTGTTGATAACCGGCCGTCATAAAATCAACCAACCTACTGAATCTCTCTCGAATCGAAACGAGAAGAAGAGACCAATACACAATAAAATATTTTGCTTTCTGTTGCTTCTCTGTCCTTATTGGTTTACGAAGACCAACCGTTTACCTCTCAGACTCTCTCGGGGGTTTGGTGAGGTCAGATTGGGGGTTCTTCCTTTCCCCGTTACTTACTGGGTCTGGTCTTCTGGCTGTGGTCCGGTAAGTGGCAGAAATCTTTTTCCTCTCGTGAACTTTTTGAGCCTATACCTCACCGTTGGCTGTCCACGAGTGGGTGATTTCTGTAAATTTCTGTCCTTATTTGTTGTTTTCGCTTTTCTTCTTAGTCTGTCTAGTGGCGGCAATTGTCGTGCTATATGTACCGTTCCAAAACTTTTTATTGTTTTTCACTATGAAGATCACATTCCAATTTTTAAAAAAGTAGGTGTTGTCACTGTAACCGCAACTGTTAGAGTTTAACTGTTGTTTTTTTTAACAGTTAACAGTCACCTTCCCCAATTCCAGCGCCGACTACATCTGTTTCTGAAACTCCGAAGACGTGTGTATCTTTTCAACCGGCAGCATCTTCAAGTTCATCATCTTCATTTATCAGACAACTTGATGTATCTCCACTTCCTTGTTCAACTCATGTTAGTTCATACTGTAAAATTAGCAAGCATGGACGTGCAAAAGTTCTAACTAGCAGTCCTAATATTAATGTGGCCGAAGCAAAGACAAAAGCTACCGAGAAACATAATTCACACTGAAGACGTGCAACTCTACAGGCTAAGAAGAAAATTAGCTTTGTTACATCCAATGATGGCGACAAAGACATGGATCTTCCTGCGAATGATGACGATGAAGCCTGTTTTTATTGCTATGATTTATTCAGTCACTCAAAAACAAAGGAGAAGTAGATAAAATGTGTTATATGTTCAAAGTGGGCATATAGTGAATATGCCGATGTTTCTTGGTGTGAAAAAAAAAGTTATTTTTGATGTATGCAAGTAAAACTAACAGCAATTTATGGGTGTGTCGTTTTAGGAGAGCACTGTAGATAAAATGACATAGTGCAGCATTTTATATAAATCGTTATTATGAAGTTGTGACTTTATTTGTTACTTTTAAAATACACCATTGCATTTTGTTTACTTCAAAAGTTAGTTTGTAAAAAAATTTGTGTGAATAAAAGCATTTTTCCTTAGGGTATGTTATTTTAGGACAGTTTCCCCTAACCTGTAAAGCGTTTTTTGGCCAAGCATGACATCATGCAGTTAAAGTACCCTTCATACTCTTCAAACTTGGTACCCGCAGATTGCTTCCTGCTTTTCAAACTGAAAAAATCACTTAAGGAAACAAAATTTCTAGATATTGATAACATCAAGGAAAACGTGGACGTCCGAAATTAAGAGGATTCCAAAGATAGCTTTGAATTTTGCAAGTTGTTTCATACAATTGCACAGATGCGTGCAAAAGTGTATTACGTCAGACGGACCATGCTTCGAAACATATTAAGCAGTTATGTACTGTATGTACATTTATGTTTCAAAAGTTATTTCACCAGCCTTGGAAATTAATAGCACCTTGTATGTACATCGTTCATGAAAAAATCCCCAAAAATATTAGTGGGAACTTTTGTTAATTTTTGCTTCAGTGGAACAATTTCAAACTATTTCTAAAGATACAGTAAACAGTCAAAGATTGGTGTTAATTAATTTACTCAATTACTAAAGTATTTTTAGTGCTTAAATTAATATACACTAGTGTGCAAAACTTAAGCAACAAACACAAAATGCTAATTTCTGAACATGTGAGTGCTCAAAAGGAAAGTCTATAAACAGCAAGTGTACAAAATAGGTACTACCCTAACAGCACAGACAGTCGATGTGAAGTCTTCTTGGCATCACAAATGGTCACAATTGTCACAGTCACTACAATGAACAGAAATGTGATATCTTTCATTCGTCTCATTTTTACTCTCATTTGGTACTCCACTGAACAGTCACCATGACTGCTGCTTTTTGACGAGTCACTAGGTGACTTTACAATGAAGTCATCTTGTGACTCTCATGTGACTGACATTTTGACACTCCATTGTAAAGCCATCACGATAGCTGTTCTGTGACGAGTTCCCAAGCGACAGAAAATGAAATCATCTTTTGGCTTTTCACAAAGGAGTGCAATGATGACTTCACAATAGAGTGTCGATCACCATAAAGTCACCATGCGACTTCATTCTGACATTATTTGGCGACTCATCACAATGCAATGCTCACAATGACTTCAAAGTTCAGTCTTCCACAGACAGTGACTTGAGAATCACAAGGTGACTTCATTGTAATGTCACCTGGTGACCCATCACAAAGCGACAGTCACAGTGACTTTTCAGTGTTAACAATCATTTGAGAGTAATAATGAGACAATGAAATATCCCATATTTTGATTCACCGTAGCGATTGTGACACTTCTAACCATGTGTGACGTCAAGGAGACTTCACATCGATTGGCCGTGCTGTTAGCGTAGTACCTCTTTTCTACACTTGCTCTTTATAGAATTTCCTTTTGAGTACTCACGTGTTCCGAAATTAGCATTTTGTGTTTGTTGCTTATATATATATATATATATATACAGGGTGTCTCAAAAGGTCGTTTACAAACTTAACATGCTGGTCTGTCATATCTTGATAAACAAGATTTACATAGGAACTTGTGTTCGAAAATGCAAACTGCGACCGCTAGAGGGCGATGAGCGCAGGCTTACGAGAGAGTGGAATGCGTAATCATTTCAGGCGAAGACTTTCCAGGAGAAAGATGAATCGGTTCAGTAACGCAGAATTGGCCGATATGCATTACGTATATGGCGCCGTGGATGGAAATGCCCGAGCCGCGGTACGGATGTGCCTTTAGCGCTTCCCAAACAGACGTCAGCCAAGTCATGTATTGTTTGGACAATTGCACCGCAGATTGCGTGTAGCAGGAGCTTTCCAAGTACGTAGCCACATCGGTCAAGAACGCACTACACGCACGCCTGTCGTAGAGGAAACCGTGCTACGGAAATTTGACAGGAACCCGCAAACAAGACTCCGAGCAAGCGAACGCATCTTGGGTGTACGTCGTTCCAGCATTATGCGCATAATGCATGAGGACACGAACCACCCCTACCACTTACAAAGAGTACAGGCATTGTGCGGTGACGATTATCCCTAACGCGTTGCATTTGCATGCTGGTATTTGAAACAACGGGTCGCACAGCCGGATTTTCCCATTTTGAACGGTCCGTGAATTCATGCGCCGACGTTGTGAAGCATGCATTGCGGCGAATGGAATGAATTTTGAACATCTTGTGTAAATTAAACCATGTTCTTTAATAAAAGTCATATTAATACCTCTTTCGATAATACTTTCTTTCTTCCCCTCCACACCTGCGATCATCGCCCTCTAGCGGTCGCAGTTTGCATTTTCGAACACAAGTTCCTATGTAAATCTTGTTCATCATAATATGACAGACCTGCATGTTAAGTTTTTAAACGACCTTTTGAGACACCCTGTATATATATATATATATATATAATTATAATATCTTTGAATTTCAAAAAACATATCAAGTTCTTGTAACATTCTAATTAAATCTCCTAAGAGATAATTAGTAATAAAGTGTAGACAGAATACCACATAGTTAATAAATTAACAAGTGCAATCATAATTTTACCATAGCATTTGCTTTAATGGTAATTGGCCAAAAATACTGAAAATATGAAGAATATTTAAAAAGAGAGAGAAAAAAAAATATGTATATTCATACAGGGTATTCCAAAATTCGATCGACAAAAATGATAGAAAGCATCAGGAGGATGAAATCTTACTATAGAACATGAGGTCGCAAACCACGTTTAGTGGGAGAAAATCGCAAAAATAGTTATGAAGGGTGTGACGTCGAGTGGAACAAAAAGGGCTAATAATAAGTAGAAAAAACATGTATATGACTTCAAGTATAATTACAATGCATTGCAGTTCAACGTCAGAAAAGAGGCGACGACACATTTTTATAGAAATTGTTCAAAGTTGCGGCCACGAAGGTCCTTGCACAGCCGACACCGACGGACGAAGGATTGCCGGACGCGTTAAAACATATTCCTATAAAAATGTCTCGTCGTCTCCTTTCTGACGTTGAACTGTAATGCATCGTAATCATGCTTTACATCAAATAAATGTTTTTTTTCTATTTATTATTGACCCCTTTTGTTCCACTCGACGTCACATCCTTCATAAATATTTTTGCGATTTTCTCCCATTAAACGTGGTTTGCGACCCCATGTTCTATGGTCAGTTTTCATCCTCTTGAGGTCTTCGATCACTCCTCTTAATTTGTCGGTCGAATTTTTGGAACAACCTGTATATTCGAGTTTCTGATCCCATAAATATAATTTCGATATCACTTACTTATATTTCGAAAATAATCCATAATTTATTTTGAAATTTTACTCGCTTTCACTTACTTTAAAAATAGAATTAGTTGAAATAGTTTTTTTTTTTTTTTTTAGTTTTTTTTTTTTTTTTTTTTAATTGCATGAATAAGAGAAAAGTATTTACATGTAGTTCTTTAGTCTTAAAATTTACATTCAAACCATGTTCATATAATTTTTACTTTGAATTATGGTTGCATTTTTTTTTCTTTTCGTAGCATGCAAAGAGCTTAGCTGATCGCCTAGGAGTAAGAGGGTGGATAAGGATTTCAAGATATGGATCAGCTATAGGACAAATACAAGGAGAAAAAGACAGAGTAGACGAAATGTAAGTATTTTATTCTTCTAAATGCGAGTTTAATTTCTTATTTAAACACAAAACTGGTTAACTCTCTCATGAATGGCAACACCATATGAGATTGTATTGAAAAACAACCTAACGGCGAACTCACAAAATAAAAGTTTTGAGAATGAGCTGTTTGTATTGAGACCTTAGTGATCTGTACGGGCCCGGACCTGCCCCGAGGCTTATACTCGAGGTGGCCTGGCCAAATGAAAAACAAACTTTCAAACGGGCTGGGCCGAATTGATAAAAAAATTAAACAGGCTAGTCTAGTTGATAAAAAACTTAAGTGAACCGACCGTCCCTGGTCCAATATAACAAATTTAAAAGGGTCGGGCTAAGCCGGCAAAATATGAATAATTTTCAATAGACCTGGCTGTACCGAGAATAAATGTAAATGTGCTACACGAGCCGATGTTAGCTTGACAGCATCAATACAGAAATTTAACATGTCCAGCGTTAGAGATCTGTTATCGGACAGTTACATCGTGTCTGAACCCGGGTTTAATCTTTTTAGCTGACTCGGGCCGGGCCGGACCTGTATTTAATTGTTCCCAGGACGTGTCGCTGAGACAATTTTTTTTTTGTAAAAATTATAGTGATTTTACTTGACGTGAGAGAACTTCAAATGTTATTGTATTTCAAATAAAGTGCAGAGTCAAATTACGTCCATTAGAATTAACTTTTAAAATATACACTAAAACACTTGATTTTGCTTAAAAGACGTCAACATATCAATATTAACATTAATGATGTTAAAATTTAAAATTTACATGTTTCGATTTGTTCATCAAATCGTCATCAGAATATACACAAACCACAAATACAATGTACATAAAAACCAGAGATTAAATTAATTAAAAACCAGAGAGTCTGAACAGTCACTATATGAAAAAAGGTACAACGCCCTCTATATTTTTAATTTTAACATCGCTCTTAGATCCATCTACAGACCGCATCTCATTATTATTCAACCACTCAACCCAAATCTTCGGAATATTAAATGACAACGTATCATTACATGCTTTCGAGTTTCTTAAATAAATTTCAATAGATTCCCTCACAAAAAGTTGAAATTGAAATCTGAATGAATGAATATCTATTGAAATTTATTTAAGAAACTTGAAAGCATGTAATGATACGTTGTCATTTAATATTCCGAAGATTTGGGTTGAGTGGTTGAATAATAATGGGATGCGGTCTGTAGATGGATCTAAGAGCGGTGTTAAAATTAAAAGTATAGAGGGCGTTGTACCTTTTTTCACATAGTGACTGTTCAGACTCTCTGGTTTTTAATTAATTTAATCTCTGGTTTTTATGTACATTGTATTTGTGGTTTGTGTATATTCTGATGACGATTTGATGAACAAATCGAAACATGTAAATTTTAAATTTTAACATCTTTAATGTTTATATTGATAAGTTGACGTCTTTTAAGCAAAATAAAAAGTGTTTTAGTGTATATTTTAAAAGTGAGAGAACTTTTGTTAACGGAATCTATGGAAATATACTGTAATATAAATTACAGAGAAATCTTTTCCAAAATCTACTTTTTTTTTTCATTATACAGTTTCTACAGTTTCAAAAGTTAAGATGTCTTTAACCATCTTTTCTCTTCTCGTCATTAATTTGTTTAATGAGACTTTATTTGAATTTACTAGTCTAAGAGACTAAGTGATCATTAATGTTGCTATTTTGTTTTCTATAGCTTGCGAACATATAGTTTGAAATATACTGTAACATTTTCGCATAAGTGTATGTATGTTAAGGAAAACGGATATTTTTGTTGAAACTGACTAGGGAAGGTCCCCAACTGCCAGATGGGGATTTTGTCGAGAGTGGTGTCGTTGGAAAGCTGTTTCCATGGGGATCAAAGAAATATATACAACTACACGTCCGACTGGAACTGGTGAAGAGTTATAGGCCGATGTATTTCTGTCATTTATTCATTTCTCGTTGTCGCTAGCTATGCAGGAAAGACACTCTGTGTGGTAGAAAAGACAGTTTACAGCCTTTCAAAAGGTTTTAATTAGAGACACGAATCCCTTCGATCAGTTAAACAGGCATACTTTAACTTAACTAATAACACCTCTGACAACTGCAAAACACCTCCTTTCATTGTATGTACCTGGTGTTGGAAATACTCGTGCTTCAGCCATTTCTATTCAGAAATGCACTACCATCCATGAAGTTACTTTTTTCCAACGAGCATCAACTGTCTTTTCTGTAATCCGTCAACTCTCTTTCTACCACACAGAGTGTCTTTCCTGCATATCTAGCGACCTGGAGAAATCAATAAATGACAGAAATACATCGGCCTATAACTCTTCACCAGTTGCATTCGGACGGGTAGTAGTATACATTTCCTTGATTCCCCATGGTAAGAGTTTTCCAACGACACCACTCTCGACAAAATCCCGATCTGGCAGTTGGGAACCTTCCCTACTCAATTGGACCAGGCCGCTTTTCCGGAAAGGTTCACGTTTTCAGCACCTTGGCGCGAGAGCTACGGTTGGCGTGGTGCTGAATCCAACGCTACGTAGAGAATACGTACCCCTTCTTGTTTGTGAGCAAACAGCAACCCAAAAATGTTATCAAGTGGTGAAGATAGTATGAGAAAATGTTATTTTACAGTGGTTTACAGTTAATACATTGCTTTAAAACAAACAGTTTTTCAATATTTAAATGCTTTTAATTTCACAATACATATAATTCAAACTTATTTTTTTTTTCTTTTTCAGTTTCTCCCCTTCAACAAAATACAAAGTTTAATAATTGCTTTAGTTATCTTATTGTATACTTGCAAGTAATAATAGATAGTCATTCTAAATTTCTCCTTCACCCTCCCCTCCCCTCCCCTCCTCTGCACACACACACAGAGAAAGGCTATTTTTCCATTTCTCATTCAAGTTCAGATCAAAACAAAAAGCATGGACGACGATTGGCGATAGAGCTAGCTACCCTTTTTGTCCTTCGCCAAGTTGGTGCTGAAAACGTGAGGCTTTTTGAAAAAGCTACCGGGCCTGATTTCATTGGTTTTTCCACGAGTTGGGCCGTTAACTTCGAAAATATAAACGGGCCTGACCTGGGACTGGATATATCTATTTTACATCTAATCATGTATGCATAATGTGTTATTTTAAGCGTCAATAAATGTGAGGAAATGATTTTAATTTCTCTATTACAGGGCTCTATGGTTAAAGCATACAGGATCACCTGGCTGCAGAATTGAGTTTGTAGATTATCAAAACTGGCACGTGTTAGACGGATACGATTATAAGAAGTTCAATGCCCGTGTTTGAAAAAGAAAAAAAACCCTCTCATCATCTTTTGATTTTATTTTACCAACTATGTTAATACCAGTTCAGTTAACAAAAGAAAAGAAAGAAAGTGTATTAGACAGATACAACTATAGGTAACATGTTCGCAAAATATATTTCATGCAAAGAATTGTTTATTCAACAGAAAGATTTGTGATAAAGTTCTGTAGCACCACTTTTTGAAAACGCATAAACATATTTTCTTAATTTTATGAGCTATTTATTAACTTTAGTGTTACTTATCTTTGTACTTCTGAACACACTTTAAAATTAACGTTTAAAATGTGAATCAAAGGAGAAACTTTTTGCTTTCTTATAGAATTTCCGTACCAAGTTGTAAATAGACAATTATTTTCAGATAAATATAAAGTTTTTCTTTCAAAGGCACACTTTTTAAATGAAGATTTGGAAGAATAAATGACTACATAAAATGCATAAAAATTCATTAAAAAAAGAAAAAGAAAGAAATACCAATAAAGAATAGAGTTTGAAGCACTGAACTGGTAGTAACATTAAAATTTGTTATGTTGTAGAAGCGAAATGTCATCTTTTACATCATTATACAAATGTAAATATTCTTATTTTAAATAAAATAAGAATTCGTATTTATAAAATATGTTTTCAGAAATTCTTTAACATAATTACATTTTTTTTTTTTTTTTTTAAGATTTATAAACTTTTAAAGGACGGGTGTTACATATACATTCCATATATAGATGAACATGTTTTTTATTTTTTAGCACCAGAATATTTTAGTCGTAATTTTTGCATTGTCTCTATTTATACTTTTGCTTTAGCGAGAAATACAGGTGGTTATAACACTACTCAGACCAATTTGGAGCCCGTTCTAATTGACGGATTTCGTTGAAACTTGGTATATACGTTACATGGACCATAGGAAAGAGAAATATCCAATAAAAAACAGTTCAAATTTCGACCGTCAGGTGAAAAGATGGCGCATAAAGAACCGGAAACACAAATTAGAAACATAAAACTTTTTTTAATCACAGCATTTGCTCAATGTGCATTTCATTTATGTCGATGACATGTTCAAAGCGTGTTAAAACATGTTCAACAGCAAGCATAACACGCTATGTCGCTCTAGATTTTGAACGTTCTAGATAATTCGTATCATGTGAATTGTAGAGGCTTGATTTCTGGTTTATTTTAAATACGTGCTTGGCACTAAGTTTTGTCAATAAAGTCGCCAATCTTTGCATTCGCCCAGCCATTATCACCAAAACATTATTTGAAAATTTTAGTTGTCAAAATACAGAAGGTTATTCACACTTTATTGAAAGATTTTTCACAGTTAATTTTTGTTCATTTTGATCATCAAGTTTTTTTCTTAGCACAGTCATGTCATTTTTTTCTCACGCCTCAATGACGTCACAAATCAATCGCTGGAGGTCAAACAACTACTGCAGGGCAGTTATGATTGGTAGATGAGAGTATTGTAGGCGTTCCTGGAGGTCAACCGGGCAGTTGTGATCGGCGGATGAGAAGGTCATCAGCTAATTGCAACTTCCCTATTCAATGTTCGTAGATGGTGTCTACCTAGCTTTCTTTCACTTTGACAAACACGTAGCTGTGATAACTGGAAATTAGTGGTAATACTTGATGAAACATGGTTTTGTTTAAATGATTGTAGCAAAAATAAATAAATAAATTAGACTTTGGGGGCCACCGTAATACTTACCCATCATGGATATACATAATATAAAATATGAAAATAAAACGTGTGTAAACTATTTATAAAATGCACTGCAATTCAAATAAAATCGTGGCTGATGACGTCATATTTTAGTTTGGCTTGATGAGATATATTTTAGTTGGAAATGAGACGCTTAATTCGACTCAATAAACCGTTAGTTAATAGGATTATCAATTTTGGAGTAACTCCAAAATTGATAATCCTATTAACTAACGGTTTATTGAGTCGAATTAAGCGTCTCATTTCCAACTAAAATATATCTTTGAATTGAAATCTGAATGAAATACAAGATCATGAAAAATCGAAAAGTGTGGAAAATAGGACTACAAATATCTAGGCAACTCATTAATCGATCGACTTCATTATTTATGCAAAATTTGTGTTTTTTTTTTATTGTCTTTTATATTCACTCCTTAAAATAAACAATTTCGAAAATTTTTATATACCTTTTATCAGAACGAATACTTCGAGAGTCCGAAAAAAAGTAGTTCCGGATAATCGATGTTACTTAAATTCAATAAGCTTCTTCCCATTATTATATACTAAGTACATACCCAATTTCAAGTCTCTATCTCAATTTGTTCGGAAGATAGAGCGTTTACAGACACATAGACAGACGGACGGCAATTTTTTTTTTCTAAAAATATGTTTTTCAGAATCTCCAGTGTCTGAAACGTGTAAATCCGTCAAATTTTTTTTTCGATTTCCAAAACGGTTACAAGACTTACCCTATACTATGTGTGATGAGTAAGTAATAAATAAATAAAAGAGCATTAAAAAAAATAAATTAAGGTTCGTGAATGTAAAGAAAAGTTTCCAATATGATTGGTGATTGCTGCTGGATTTTGTTATGAAGTTAAATTGAAGATCAAGTAAAGCTAAAGTAAATTCACTTGTGTATCAGTATCAAAGTATCAGTAAAATATTTTAGAACCCTTTTCGAAGAAGAAATTCCAGCTTTACATGGAAAAGACATCAATAAAGTCGAGCTTTCTATTTTTTGTTTGCTTGTATGGTTCATAAATAGAAAAATAAAAATAAAGAAAACAACGATTGGATACAAATGACTATAACTTTTATTTTACGTTTAATGTACAGTACGTCTCAAACGTTTAGGCACACAATTAAAATATGATAATAAAATTGGAAGGAAAAACATATGGAATAATTTCACGATAATTATTCAAAATGTAATGGAAATGAAACACAGTTGAAATATCACAATTGTTATATCATCGCTAATTATTTAAAAACTAGCTGACCCGCCCGGCTTTGCCTGGGCCCGTACCTCAAGTTTGTATGATTTTATATCTTTAATCCGATTTTGTATGAAATTATATTTTTAAATGAAAAATTATTGATATTTAGTGATAAAAGCGCTCGTAAGAAGACATTTTCATGTTTTTTCACGTAGGGCCATTTCATAGTTTTCTTTAAAAAAAAAAAAAAAAAAAAAAAAAAAAAGCTCTTGTCGTCTGAACTCTCGTTTTGTCACAAATAAGTATAACGGTTTTACAACCCGTGTAAAAATTTCGTGAAAAAATATTGTTAGTTGTAAATGAAATATGTTTTCTTCTTGCTTTTTTGCTTGTTTGTTTTCGCGTCGGCTCGTTTAACGTACAATAAAAAGTAGTTCTCATCTTCCGAACTCTCTGAAATTTTAATCGGTTATAAATATAACTGTATCCAAGCTTTCTCTAAAATTTCTGGAAGAAATATGCATATTTAGTAGTGAAAACATGAAGCAAAGCCACACAAAAACATCCTGATTTTTCACGTTTTTTTCGAAATTTTCTCAGATTTTATTTTTTTAAGTCTGCATATTTCGAAAATTTTTTAGGTTATGTAAATATTGTCTACTGAGATGCTCTAAAATGATTGTGTTGAAATACGGACGTTTAGTTACTTTTAGCGAGAAAAAAGTTCGTCTCCATGAGGCGCGAAGTGACCTGCGTTCATCGGTGTTTCTGAAAACGTTAAAATTTGTACTTTTTAAAACCGATTGCACCGTCGATTAGAAGAAGGCTACGATTTAAGAGTATATTTTTGGCTTGTCGGTACCTCTAAAATTGCGCCCTGGATGAACGTTGCCATAAAGGAAAAAATGTCCTTCGAGAAAATGACCTTTTTAGGAAAAAAAATCTTTAAAGGGTTAACAACGATATTTTTTTTTTAATTGATTGCGGTATTTAAGACGTAAGAGTACGATCTTTATGAATATGTCTTCCAATTTTAACTGTACAGAACGGTTTCGCCAATTTAAAGCAACGAAATAACACACACACACACACACAAAAAAAACGCGCATTTGGTTTGTTCATTTCCTCCCGATGTGTAAATCGGGTTCTGGGCATGCGCGAGCGATTTTGCCGAGCTCGCAAAGAAAGAGATGAGTTTTTAATTAATAGCTCGACTAATTATCAAACAATTAAATATCTGAACCTCAGGTGCATCAGGACCTGCCTTAGACCATCCTCACCCAAAATTTCAGACTTCTAGGTGCGGTCTATTTCGCTAGCTATCGCAGACAGACATACATACACGCAGAGCAAAACTTTGTTTTATTAGTATGGATGACTCATTTTTTAATTTTGTTACAAAACCACTGTTTCAAAAGTTTAGGCACATTCTCCAAATGTTAACAAATGATGGATTGGTTTCAACCAACCAACTGGTTTCCCTGAGCAGTACAATAGGGAATATTCAATTTCCGTTGGTTATTTGATTCCGAAGGTTACGTATTTCGTTAAAAAGGAAATTTTAAAGATTTTTAAGTTGAAATCGAAAGGTAATCCCTTTATTGAAATTTCTAGAGTATCAAAACTTTAAAAGCAAGGAATATATTAATTTCGTGTTAGAAATAACAGTTTCGACCGAAAACCAAGAGCAGGCGGCCACGTTTAACAAGCGTTCAGACTGATCGAAAAATTGGAAGATTGGTGTTAAAACAAAATATGTGCAACTTCTAGTATGTCTTGGCCATCACAAAGCTTTTTTCTATATAAATGAAATCGTCTGCAAGCAAATTTAAATGACAATCTACTCGTTCTTGAGATATAGCTATCGCAGAAATCATGAAAAACAGACCATAGCAGCGACACCTGTTGGGCAGCATACACTCAAACCTAATAAGGATCGATTTATGTCGTCTAACAAAATATGAAGTTTGGTGAAATTCCGTGCATTAGTTCTTAAGATATACAGTGGCGGTCAAAAGTTTCCGGCCATAGTTGTTTCTTTGATTTGTTTGCCAGAACGTTTCAGCGAAGAAGAAGCTCAATTACTCCAAATATTAGGAATTTGCAAATGACATCTGACCACGCGATCATTTTGATTGGATACTGAAGACACTTGATGCAAATGGGAGAAATTCGAAATTAGCGTGTGCAAAAGGTTCCGGCCATTCGTCATTCGTTAGTTTTTGCTATCGGTAAAGTGTTTTTTGCCGTGTTTGTAAATTAATCAACGTGAATAACGTAGTTGAAATTCAAAAATGAAAAGTTATACAATTATAGTTCGTAAACGAATGATTGTTTGTCGCTAAAGGGCCAATCCTTTCGTGAGATTGCGGCAAAGCTATCGATCGGAAAATCTACTGTGGACGATATTAAAAAAATAATATAAAGATGGCCATGGCCTTCAGGACTTGCCACGGTCCGGCAGACCCAGGAAAACGACATTCGTGTGGACAGAATTATCAGAAGAAAAACAGTTGAGGATCTGCATAAAAATGCCGCTGTAATAAAAATATTGCTGAAATAAGTCGGTCTACCGTGTGAAGACGCTTACGTGACGTAGGACTTTATGGAAGAATCGGCGTTAAAAAACCTTTCATAAGAAAAAAAAAAAAATCAGCGGGCCCGACTGGCGTTTGCCAAAGAATACAAAGACTGGTCAAATGAAAACTGGAAAAAAAGTACTATTTTCCGATGAATCGAAGTTCAACCTTTTTGGGAGTGATGGCAGACGACCTAAAAACAAAAGATTTGATTCGAAGTATGTTATTCCTACAATGAAGCACGGCGGAGGACACGTTATGCTCTGGGGAGCATTTTGTGGAAAAGGTGTCGGTCCGTTAGTTGAAATCTTAAAACAGTCAATCGTATTCAGCAGCACCTTCTAAAACCTATAAATTCGTCGAAAACCGGATGTCAAATTTTTTTACGACTCCAATACTTTATTCTTGTAAAGATAGAAGAAAGTAATAATATTGGTGAAAATGTCTTGAAAGACACAACAGACGCAATCTAAGAACTTTGTTTTTACCTTCTTCTTTCTTTACAAGAATAAAAGCATAGGAATCGGGAAAAATTTCGACTTCCGGTTTCCGACGGATTTATACGTTTTAGAAGGTCTTGAACACGATTTGACTGTTTTTAGAAAATGTCTGTCTGTGAGTCTAATCTGTATGGTGACAAAACTGTTGTGGGCGCTCTATCTCAAGAACTAGTGCACGGAATTTAATGAAACTGTAGATTCAGTTAGACCTTGATATAAATTGGTACTGAATAGTTTTTGGTGCAAATCATTAGACAGGTGGCGCTGCTATTCATGATTTCCGCAATAGCTCTATCTCAAGAACTAATGAAAGGATTTTCATCAAATTTCAGATTCAGTTTAGACGTTGACATAAGTTGTTGCTGATTAGGTTTTTGGTGTAAATCACTCAATAGGTGGCGCTGATATGCCGCATTTTTCAAGATTTACACGATTTTAGCGATTATCATATCTCAAGAACTAATGCACGAAATTTCATCATACTTCACATTCTGTTAGACCTTAATATAAGTTGGTGCTGATTATGTTTTCTTGTAAATCACATAACAAGTCGCGCTGCTATGCTGCCTTTTTTATTGCAAAATGCATAGTTAAACGAATTACACTTTTTGAAGTATAAATAATAAATAAAGAATAAGCGATTTGCTTATTTTTGCTGACAAGGGGGAGGGGGGTGTTTGAATGATGCTTACGTAAGACATTTTATAAATCTCTTAAATTGTAAAAAAAAAAAAAAAAAAAAAAAAAAAAAACTATTAAAAATTTCAAATTGAGAAAAAAAGAAATAGCAAAAGAATATTAAACTTGAAGTTCTGATGTCAGCTATTTTGACCGCACAAGGAAAATATAAACATATAAAAATATATAAAAATATATATGAGATAGAAGAAAGTTTTGGGATTGGCATATCCGACTAGTTAAAAAATGTCTTGCTAAACTCGCCTAAAATCGCACCATAAACATGCTAGAATGGATTGGGCTAGAATGGAGTGACTCACCGTATTATTCAGTCACGAAAAGAAAGTAAATACGGGTGTTTCTGAAAACTGGAATGAACTCAGGAAACAACCGCTTACTTTCTTCAGTAAGACTACAAAGCGGTAAGTCTCTAAAACTGGATGCATATCACATTTTCTACAATCCGCTACAAAAACCCATAAATTATTTTCCTAGTCTTTCTTTTTCAAAGGTTGTGTGATCATCAACAAAAGAAAGATGCGGTGATAAAGCATGTCAGGGATCTCCTCTGCTGTGGGTTCTTGCAATCAGACTTCATTCAGCTTCAGCGGAAACTTTTATGTGGTCAGTCTTCTGAAGCTCGGCTACAGGTCAGAGGAGGAGATCCTTGCTTGACATGTTTATCCCCACCTCTTTCTTTTGTTGAGACTCCCCTTTCTTTTGTTGATGACCACAGAACCTTTGGAAAAGTAAGACCACAGGGAAATGATTTGGAGAGCGATTGGCTTTAATGATGGCCAAACCTTCCTGACCGTTCTCCATGGAACACAAAACTCAACTAAGTAACAAGAGACACGTGAGCAACATCTAACTTGCATTTTGATGACATCTTAGGGGTTTCAGAGTGGAGATTCAGCACGACAATGCTTCAATCTATAACCCGCATACTAGTACTAAACAGCGGCTTTCGGCGCAAAATGCTAACGTTTTACATTGGGCAGGTTTAGGTCCAGACTCAAACTCAACTGAGAACATTTGGACTATCCTAACCCGAGAAGTATACAAGAGTGAAATGCAATATGACTTTAATCAAGAACTGAAATAGGTCAATGAAAAAGCATGGTATTATTTGCCACCAATAATATTTCTCAAAAACTAATTGATTCAAGAGAAACACGATTATTTGAAGTTATCCCAAACCAGGGAACAGCTATTAATAAATAACATCACGTAAAAGTGTTAAATGGTGTGTTTTTACCATCGTGCCTAAAATTTTGCGACACTGTATGGTTACAGTTTTTGAATTTTTATTAAAGTCATAATAATGTGTCCATTTATTTATTTTTATATGATTTATTTAAATAATTTTACAAAATCTAATAAATAAATACATACATTTTTGTTCAAATTAGTTGTTTTGCTATTTCAAACAACATTTTCTGGTTGTGCCTAAACTTTTGATACGCTTTGCAGGTAGCAACATTTTGAACGCAACTGGGGCGCTTATTTATCTTTGCATATTTTTTTTAATTTTCGGTGTTAATTTGCTAACGTGGAGTCGTAAGTTAGCCCTGCATCGGATATGGTAACACGATTTAACCCGACCACAACCCAATCCCCAATTTCACGATGGGTCTAATAGACGTTAATTTTTTTCGTTGCGGGTCGGGTCGGGTCGGTTTTGGGTTAGACTTTGACTGTTGCGGGTCGGGTAACACGATCCCCAATTTCAGGATGGGTCTAGTCCGTTGCGGGTCGGGTCGATTTTGGATTAGAATTTGACTGTTGCGGGTCGGGTTCGGGTTGACCCAGTTTTTCAAAAAAGGATAGAATATTTTTTCAGATGAAAAAAAAACTATATATTTGAACGTTTTTGAGTATATAAATGGTTAATTTTTAAACATAAAAAAAAATAAAATTGCTATTAAAAATATAATTATAGACTATTTTTCCATAACTGTAGCAAAATATGGATTATTTTTCTTCCATTTCAGGTTTGGATCAGATTACGAGTTGACGGATTTTTTATTTTATTTTATTTATTTATTTGTGTGTGTGTGTGTGGGGGGGGGGGGGGGGGGGGAGGCTCGTTGGGGTTTCGGGTTGACACTAAATATAATTTCCCGACCCGCGCAGGACTCTACCGTAAGTCATCTGTAATCAGTAATGTTTCTAATACTTTATTTTTAAAACAGTGAGTCAGATGTAAAGCTTATATATATATATATATATATATATACCGGGTGTCCTAAAAAGGACTGACTGATTTTAAAATTCAATAACTTACAAACGGTGACAGATATTTAAAAAATTCTTGCAGGAGAGTGATGTACGATGTCAGGAGTTTTTTTTTACTGCGATTCCCGGTTTTAGTTTGAATTTTCATCAATAGATGGCGCTGAGAGCAATAGGCGCTCAGTCGAGAGCAAAACTGAAATCAGGAGGTTACATGTATGGAGTGGGTCTCTTTCACCAATACAATTTTTGTTAGAGCCCGATTCTGAACTGAGACGGTATGACTTCAATATTGTAGGCAGGGAGAGTCAGAGCAACAATAGGAAAAAGTATTGTTTCCACGAAAACGACTTCTACCAAATAGAAATGTTTAACGACAATGTTCAAAATATCAATTTTTTTTAAACGTGTTACATTCCAAGAAGGATAAGGTCTTTTAAAAATTAGTGTCTTCTTTATTCATCAATTTTTTTTTTCTTTCTAAGACTTTCCAGCACAATTGAAAAGTGTTTATGCACTTGGTTTATCGGACTTCTTTCCATGCTCTAACTTGTGTAAATATATTCAAATTGCCATGTATGTATCTGATATAGTAGATTGAGGTTTACCATGGAGTGCTCTGTATTGAAAACGAATTTTGTAACAATTATAGTTCGGTTACAGGGGCACTTAAAAGCATGCCCGTTTTATTGTGGTCAGTGGGATAAATCCTCTGCACTGTATTTTAATGATGTTACACTATTTCAAACTTATTGAAAATAATATATAGCACTAAAGTGCACTAAAAGATGCTTGCAATCGAATATTGCATGTGTAGAACTTTTAATTCGTTTACAAGGCCACCCAAAATAGTTTCATTGCATGATGGTACATGGGAAAAAATCGTTTACGGTGTATATTAATGATGTTACACCGTTACAAACATAATGAAATTGATTTACATTTATGAAGTGGACATGTTTTCTGTACAATATGGAGTGTAAAGCATTTATCATTCATTTACAAGGCTACGCAATTAATTCTGCTACATAATGGCCTGCGGGGAAAAACGGTTTGATGCGTATTTTAATTATGTTACAGTATTTCATAATATAATGAAACTGATATACATTACCGAGGTTTACTGAAAGATACTTGTTGTATAATATGATGTACATTTTTCGTTCATTTACAGGGACACGCGAAAGATTTCGTTTGAAGTACTGTATCAGGAATACTGTCTATAGGCGATAATTGCTGGAAGTGCGCTTTCAGTTATATGGTAAGCAGTTTAAAAAACATTTTTGCATACTACGTGAGTATAATGCTATAGATCATATACAGGGCTACACAAAAGAATTCGTAAGCATTACCAACTATGAGCGTGAATTCCAGAAAAGAGTTTTTTATTCGAGCTATGTTATGCATTTTAATGATATCATTTACAGGGCCACGCAAAGAACTAAATATATGGCTGCCGATGGATGATAATTTCTGGAATTGCTATTTCAGTAATTTTTACCGTGTTTTTTGCCTGAATTAAAATTTAGTTTTATATTTGGCATGTAAAAAATTTGTAGGTAATATACAGGACTGTACAAAAGAATTCTAATATGTTTCCGTCTATTACTAGAAACCTCTGAAGGTGAATTTTCAACTGCATTATGTATTTACTTATTGAAAATTACCACATACGTTCTGCAAAGTTCTTTCTGAAATAGCTTCGCATTCATGAGTAATGATTTGTTGCAGTTCAGTAATAGTGGTGGGATTTTGTCTGTGCACTGCATCCTTTAGGTAGCCCCATAGGAAGAAATCGCATGGATTGAGGTCCGGCGAACACGGTGGCCAATCCATACCTGTATCGGTTGCATTTTGATAATGCAATGCAATGACACGGTTATCAAAATATTCATTGAGGAAAGTGAAAACATCAGCTGTCCGATGAGGTCTCGCACCGTCTTGCATGAACCAATCTGTTTGTAAATTACCTAAGGTATTCAACACGGCCACAAATTGGTGCAATATTTCGATGTATCGACTTGAATTTACAGTTTCCTCCAAAAAAAAAGGCCCAATAATTCCACTGCTAGATAAGGCTGCCCACACAGTAATTTTTTGTGAGTAGACTGATCGTGGCACGCATACATGAGGGTTCTCAGTTCCCCATATCCTCCAACTCTGTTTATTGACGAAACCATCCAGATGGAAATACGCTTCGTCAGAAAACCAAATTTGGTTTGCGTCAATACCCCCCTCATCTATCAACTGTAGCATTTCATTTGCAAAAGTTAGTCTTTTTTCTTTCATAATGATAGGAAGTGGTTCCTGCGTTTGTATTTTGTAAGGATACATTTCCAAGCATTTTCGCAGAATTTTGTGCGTTGCGGTTTTACTCACTGAGCATGAAGCTGCAATTTTACGGACCGATATTCTCGAATCTTGATTAATAACATTTTTAATAACATCTACGTTAGATTCAGTCATGGCCGATTTATGTCGTCCAACTTTGTCTACCAAATCGTCGGCAACACTACCGGTTTTTACAAATTTCTCATACAATTGTTTAATTGTATTTGGATGCGGAGCATTCCTTACGTTAAATTTCTCTTGGAAACTTCTTCTTGTAGCTATTATGCTTTGATCCAAGCGGTAGTACTCTAGTATTATAAATATTCTTTCTTCCAAAGTATAAACCATTTCCAAGATTCTTTTAAACTGGATTCAACATGCATAAAAATACACTGAAAAACTTCCTTAAAAGATCTAAAATCTTCTTAGAATTTAACAAAATTTATGAAATTTTTAACAACAACAAAAGGAAAAATATACTGAATCTCTTCTCCTAGTTTTAAGATGCGATGCACAAAATATTATTTAAATCAGACGATAAAAAGTAATTAAATCCAGGAAAATAAAATTTCATAAATATAAAATCGTCTGCTCTCTCACATACTGCTTATTAAATTCATGCCCAATTCTGAACGCTGTCGTTATGTTGAGGATTTCCTTATTTCCATGGCAACAACACATTTCATCGAAAATATAACGACTGAACTCAGAATCGTGCCCTAACAAAAATTGTATTGGTGAAAGGGACCCACTCCATACATGTAACCTCCTGATTTCAGTTTTGGTCTCGACTGAGTGCCTATTGCTCTCAGCGCCATCTATTGATGAAAATTCAAACTAAAACCGGGAATCGCAGTAAAAAAACTCCTGACATCGTACATCACTCTCCTGCAAGAATTTTTTAAATATCTGTCACCGTTTGTAAGTTATTGAATTTTAAAATCAGTCAGTCCTTTTTAGGACACCCGGTATATATACACTGCAAATCTTTATACACTTTCAGAACACTTCTGAGAACACTTATTTTGTCACCTTTTTTAGAACACTTTGAAGCGCACTTTTTGGAACAGTTTTTAGAATACTTCTGAGAACACTTCTTTTGTTCAGCACACTAGCACACTTTTTGAAAGCAATGACTTCACAAGTGTGCACAATCTGTGTTCAAATGTGTTCCCAAGTTTAGATTTAACAAATGTCCCGAGCAGAACACTTTCTTTATAGCGGAGCATATTCGAAACACATTCAGTACACATTAAGGTAACTGGAACACTTTTTTTTAATCAAAGTGTTCCCAATGTGTGCTGGGAATTTTCAGTGTATATACCGCTAACCAGATTTCTACCTGCCGGGCATGAGTGCCTTACCTTGACGAGTTAATACCTGGGCGCGGGGCGATATTCGCCTGATCACCGCATACCTGTGATCCACCTGCCAAGAGCCTTGTTGGCATCGCTGCAGTGCTTGCTAGTAAGTTTGCTACAGTTTTCTTTGGTTGCCGGTTCAAGCTTTCTGTTTAACTTTGTTGAATTGGCAGTTTTTTTAAAAAAAAGCAAAATTTAAAGAGGAGAAAGGAATTGGTCTCGTAATTTAGAACCTTGATCAGGTGACGAGACTTTCACCTGACTAGGCACGCCAAGAGGTATAATTCATAGGGAACTTGGAGGACTTTGCACCCACGACGAATTTTACATGCACCAGGCGCCATTACCGTATATAGCTTTACATGTTTGTCATGTTTATTGGCTTGTCACGTTCATGATGGATTGTTGCTGCAGTATTTATCGCTTTTTTAACACTTTCCAACCTAGTTGAAAAGTGTTTATGACTTCGGTTTGTCTGCCGTATGGCCGTCTGTCCGTGCTCTAACTCCCATAAATATGCTCGGATTGCTCTGCAATTTTTATATGTTATTGTCGTTATCTATAGCATGTACCCTATTTCAACGGAAGTGTGTAGCACTTATAGTTTTTTTACAGGGACACTCAAAAGAATTCCGTTACATTGCGGTCTATGGGGAAAAATCATTTGCGGTTTATTAAAATAATGTTTCACTATTTTAAACGCATTGAAATTTATATATATCACTAAGGTGCATTAGAAGAAGCTTAATATGGAATAGGGTGTGCATAGCACTTATAGTTACTTTACAAGGACAGTCAAAAGAATTCCGTTACATTACGTCTATGGAGAAAAATCGTCTGCGGTTTATTTAAATAATGTTTCACTATTTTAAACGCATTGAAATTTATATATATCACTAAGGTGCATGACAAGAGGATTACTACAGAATAGTGTTTTTATAGCAGTCATCGTTCATTTACAGGGACACACAAAAGAATTCTCTACTGTCTGTTAACAATAATTCCTGGAAGTGCGTTTTAAGTTACTGAACGCGATTTTAATTTTAACTCGCTTTTTGTCTATTACGTGGTGTAAATAAATTCTGTAGATTCTATACAGGGAAGCACAAAAGTTCGCGAACACATTTCCGTTTATTGACAGAAACTCCAAGACGGAGAATTTTAAACTGCGCTACGCGTTTCCTAACTGAACTAAAATTTAGCAATATACAAATCTATAGATCATATACAGGGCTGAATAAAAGTATTCGGATATTTTTCCGAATATTGTATATGTTGGAAATTCCTGAAATTATGTTTTTAAATATGTTATGCGTTTTCCAAATTGTTTACTTAGATGTTATCTTTTAGCTTATTAAACGGTATGATTTGTAAAATTATTTTGGAAGCGTTGGAAAGTGTTACATAATCTATGCTTGACGCATGATTTTTCGTTCTTGTTTATAGGCTGATTTTACTTTTTGTTATATTTGTCTCTGTCAGGGTTTTTGGCCGTTTTTATAGGTTCTCCCTTGTTGTAGGTTGTTTCCGTCTATTATTATTGGTTGTGTTTTTGTCTCTATCTTGATAAATTGATAACTCTATCCTGTGCTACTGCTGGTTGTCACATTTTGAAACTTTGTCTTCTTGCGAGAGTTTCTCTGGTTATTGTGTCACTATTGTGGGGTTTGTCACGTTGTAACTTTTATTACTGGTGGTTATCACATTTTTGGATATTGTACACTCGTTTTTGTTAGTTTTGTCACTTTAACTCACCCGTGCATTATAGCTGTTGGTTTTGGATTTATATTTTTTCCTTCGTGAATACGCTTAATGCGATCAGTCCATTGAATCCTATTGGCTGTTATCACTGCTTTTGAATTTTGTGCAACTTGATTGATTTGTGTTTTGAGAAACTTGTCGCACTAATGGAGTGGGGCTTGTTTCGTGGCCGTTAGCCACGTCATATACATATGAGGCTGTATTCACTTGATGAGACACTATTTTTTTACACTATTTGTGTAAATGTAAAGCTTTCTCACTGACTGATTTAGTTTGGCTACGCTCCTTGTTAGTTGATACACAGTCGTCGCTTACCACCCTGGGACCTTTTTTTGTATCGCTTGACGTACGCTTACTCCACTTTGAGAGCCTATGCTAACATTGAATTTCGCCATCTGTGAAGGGAAAGCCTGTTTTGCTAGAAGTTTTTGGCCTACCTTTTAACAAGAATGTTTTAATGCTAAAAACAAGAACGAAAAATCATGCGTCAAGCATAGATTATGTAACACTTTCCAACGCTTCCAAAATAATTTTACAAATCATTACCATTTAATAAGCTGAAAGATAACATCTAAGTAAACAATTTGGAAAACGCATAACATATTTAAAAACGTAATTTCAGGAATTTCCAACCTATACAATATTCGGAAAAATATCCGAATACTTTTATTCATCCCTGTCTAGGATCTATAGATTTGTAAATATACTACATAGGATGCTAAATTTTAGTTTAGTTAGGAAACACGTAGCACAGTTTAAAATTATCCTTCTGGAGTTTCTGTCAATAAACGGAAATGTGTTTGCGAACTTTTGTGCTGCCCTGTACAGGATCTACAGAATTTATACACACCAAGTAATAGACAAAAAATGAGTTAAATTTAAAATCGCGTTCAGCGACTTAAAACGCACTTCCAGGAATTATTGTTAACAGACAGCAGAGAATTCTTTTGTGTGTCTCTGTAAATGAACAATGACTGCTATACACACACTATTCTGTAGTAAGCCTCTTGTAATGCACCTTAGTGATATATATACATTTCAATGCGTTTAAAATAGTGAAACATTATTTAATTAAACCGCAAACGATTTTTCTCCATTAGACGTAATGTAAAGGATTTCTTTTGACTGTCCCTGTAAAGTAACTATAAGTGCTATGCACACCCTATTCCATTTTAAGCTTCTTGTAGTGCACCTTAGTAATATATATCCATTACAATGTGTTTGAAATTGTGTAACATCATTAAAATAAACCGCAAATGATTTTTCCCCATAGACCGCAATGTAACGGAATTCTTTTGAGTGTCCCTGTAAAAAAAACTATAAGTGCTACACACTTCAGTTGAAATAGGGAACATGCTATAGATAACGACTGTTATTGTCGTCATCTATAGCATGTTCCCTATTTCAACTGAAGTGTGTAGCACTTATAGTTTTTTTTACAGGGACATTCAAAAGAATTCCGTTACATACGGTCTATGGGGAAAAATCATTTGGGGTTTATTTTAAGGATGTTACACAATTTCAAACACATTGTAATTGATATATATCACTAAGGTGCATTACAAAAAGCTTACTATGGAATAGGGTGTGCATAGCACTTATAGTTACTTTACAGGGACAGTCAAAAGAAATCCGTTACATTACGTCTATGGAGAAAAATCGTTTGCGGTTTAATTAAATGATGTTTCACTATTTTAAACGCATTGAAATTTATACATATATATCACTAAGGTGCATTACAAGAGGCTTACTAAAGAATAGTGTGTGTATAGCAGTCATCGTTCATTTACAGGGACGCACAAAAGAATTCTCTACTGTCTGTTCACAATAATTCCTAGAAGTGCGTTTTAAGTTACTGAACGCGATTTTAAATTGAACTCACTTTTTGTCTATTACTTGGTGTGTATAAATTCTGTAGATCCTGTACAGGGCAGCACAAAAGTTCGCAAACACATTTCCGTTTATTGACAGAAACTCCAGAAGGATAATTTTAAACTGTGCTACGTGTTTCCTAACTAAACTAAAATTTAGCATCCTATGTAGTATATATACAAATCTATATAAATCCTATATAGGGCTGAATAAAACTATTCGGATATTTTTCCGAATATTGTATGTGTTGGAAATTCCTGAAATTACGTTTTTAAATATGTTATGCGTTTTCCAAATTGTTTACTTAGATGTTATCTTTCAGCTTATTAAACGGTAATGATTTGTAAAATTATTTTGGAAGCGTTGGAAAGTGTTACATAATCTATGTTTGACGCATGAGTTTTCGTTATTGTTTTTTTTTACAGTGTTGAGATGTATGAAAAATTGTCCTTGAATACGTTGGTTTTCATTTTAACAATAGCTTTAATTACAATAATTGACAAAAAAAAAAAAAAAAAAAAAAAGAAAAAAAGAAGAAGTAGTAGAAGTAGAGTAAAACAAAATTTCTTCTCCCTTAAAAAAAAACGAGAAGAACTGTATATAGATTCGACTTTTTTTTTAAATCTAAATATAGCATCCTAATTGCACCATCACGTGTCATTTTTTTTATGAGAGTTAGTAAAAAAATATGGTATCAGTTGAAAGACTGATATGTTCATTTAAAATGCCAGATAAAAATAAAACATGAAAAACTTATTTTCATTATCTTACTTAGCAAATCAATAAAGCATATCGTGAAAAAGCAATTTTGTTGACTTTTATCTGGTGGATTGTTCGTTTGTTTGTTTCTTGTCACAGAAGTGTCTAGCGTTAAAATATCACCATTCCTCCTATGTAAGCAGGGGCGCCAATTCAGAACTTTCTTGAAGGGGGGGGGGGAGGGCAAAGTTTTTTGAGGTAGTGGCATAGCCAAGGGTGGGAGTTCGGGGGGCTGTACCCCCTCCCGCAACATCTCCGAACGAGAAACGTTTACTGAATCATAGGTACAAAGACAGTAGTACTTCTAGTAAGGAATCACAAGGGACGTCTGAAAAATTCCGTTTAAGACAAGTTTTCATCTTAGCAAGTAGAATTTTAAAATATTATGAAAGTTTTCAGTTAGAGACAGGTACAGTTTCTTTCAGGTATTCTATAAGACTGATAAAACCTCCTTTCTATAAAGCACTTCTGAAGAGCACACACATATTACAGTGAAACGTGTCTAAGCGAAAGCTGTCTATAACATAATTATTTCTCAAACGGGAAAAAAAATCAAGTTTCGATGAAAAAAACACCATACAATTATATTTGCTAAGATTGAGACCTGTTTAAATTGAAGGCTTTTTCCAGTCCTTTTCAACTCCTTCTTTGGTTTTACTGCAGGGGCGCCATTTCATGAGAGGGTGGGGGGGGGGGGGGGGGGGGGGGAAGCAATTTTTTTTTTAGGAACATGGTTTGAAATAGCGTGCAGGATTGCCCAAATCGTGCACAAAAGAGAAATAGGCTCCCCACAATAATAATAAAAAAAAATGCAGAGTGAGATTTTGCCTTCTTAACTTAACTTCTCTCACAAACATGTGATTCTTCAGCGAATATATTTAGGTAGATTTCGTAAGAAATACTACCTATTACATTCTCCCCTAAGTTGGAATTTTCGAAAAAATTTTGCAGATCTACGCCGATCATGACTCCCAGAACCCAAAACCATACCCAGTTCAAAACTTTATCTATATATCTATGTCACTTTTTTATGGACACGATAACTTCCATAATTCTGCACAAATCTCTTCCAAACTGATACATAAAATCAAGGGGCATAAAATCTCGGTCAAGTTCGTTAATGGGCAAAACCGAACCAAGGGGGGGGGGGGCTTTTTGTGAAAACAGAAAAAAATTCATAACTTCTTAATTATGATACATATCGAATCAGTTTCAAGTTATTATTATTTCTAGGAAAAGGGCCGAAAATTTATGTATGACAGATTTTTGATATCATTAAAAATGACCCCAAGAGGGGGGGGGAAGGGGGGGGTAGAAGAAACAAATTCATAACTTCGTCCATTCACAAGATATCAAATCTGCTTGAATTTATTATAAATCCTATTAATATTAAGTTTAAGCGCGGAAATTTCAGCCTCGAAGATGATTCCCGCAGTTTTATAACTTTGGATTTAAAAAAAAAAACGCTATAAAATTGCATTTCCTTATTTTGATATATAATTTTTCGAAAATGCTGGTGTTATTACGGAACACAATTACTTGCCCTGAAAAGATCAAAGACATGTTATAGTTATGAGGAGATAAACATGCGACTGTACAGGACTTTGTGTTGAATATTTTCATCTTAAAACAGACACACAAGAAAATACTTCATTTTATTAATATAAATTAGATTTCAAGACTATACACATATGCAGGACTTAATTTCTAATATATCATTTTATTAATATAAATTAGATTTCAAGACTATACACATATGCAGGACTTAATTTCTAATATATCAGCTGACCCGTGCGAGGATTTTGCACTGCAGTCTAATAACTTTTAGCAATATGTAATATTTTTTTAGATGCAGGTTTAAAACTTTTAAAGACTTTTATTGCACAGACTAAATATTCCAAAAAGTACAGTGTATGATCATTTGATAGCTTCTTTTAAGAGGTCCTTCTTCACAGATGATGATGGTCGTCCAGAGTAGGCATCATCTTAGTGGCTGAAATTTCCGCGCTTAAACTTCGCAAACCACCTTCGAACTGTGCCATCAGAAACAGCACTACTTTGTCCACATACAGCACAAATTTTACGGGCAGCCTGGCTTGCATTTTTACCTTTCTTGATATAAAAGAGCATAATACGACGAAAATGAATTTTTTAGTTCTTCATTCTTAGCACCGCATTGAAACAAAAATTATGCCACAACTAGAGTTGCAAAGAACTGGTTTATTTCCAATAGACCCAGTTTATTCCCAAAAAGCCTGATGGTTTATTCACAAAAAAACAAGTTTATTCCCAGGTTTAACCCGGGTTTTTTCTAGTCTTTGCAACTCTAGCCACAACCCAAACAAGAATCATGCAACGCAAGCAGAAAAGACCGAATGTACATATCTGGATCATGAAAAGTCACTCCTTATTAGCAGTAGCAAAATAACGAGACGAAACCGCACTTCACTTTTTAAAAAACCGCAGAACTTTCCAGATGACCCAATATTTATACTACTTAATTTTAATCAAGATTTGTACCAGAATTTTTGATTAAAATTTTACTTTTATAACTTTGGATAAAAAAACGCTGTAAAATTGCATTTCCTTATTTTGATGTAAAATTTTTCGAAAATTCTGTTGTTAATTCGACATTACGGAAACACAATTACTTGCCCTGAAAAGGTCAAAGACATGTTATAGTTACGGGGAGATAAACATGCGACTATACAGGACTTTCCTTTGTGTTGAATATTCTCATCTTAAAACAGGCAGACAAGAAAATATTTCATTTTATTAATATAAATTAGATTTCAAGACTATACATATATGCAGGGCTTAATTTCTAATATATCAGTTGACCCGTGCGAGGATTTTGCACTGCAGTCTAATAACTTTTAGCAATATGTAATATTTTTCACAAGAATATTGTCTCATTTATTCCATCAAAGTTACAGTAAAAACTGATTGAAGATAGCAAAAGGCACGTGCGAGAAAAAAAAAATAACCAATCGTATTTTAACTTCATTAGAAGATGACGTCATCTGCTTCTTGAAAAACATGAAAAAAAGAAAAATAAATTGAATTCAATTAAAATACAATTTGATTTAATATAACAAAGCATATATTTTACTCTACACGTGAAATACCACTGCTTCGATCGATCAATGATGACTTTTTCTTCTAAAAATTTCAATTTTGATTTTTAACCATACATATAAAATAAACCTGTGCAGAGAAATCAAACTTTATCTTTTGTACTTTTTTTTTTATAATTATTGTTGAGCATTATACAATGCGGTATTTTATTTTTGTGGCAACACTAATTTGAGGAAAACCTTTCATTTCATTTATGAAAACAATACCAATTTAATTTTTAATTAAAAGCAATTTTAAATAAAATAACATGTTTTAACGAAATGTGAGTGTACTATGTCAGAAGCTGCTTCAAAAACCTTTCGAATGATACCTTATTCATTGTTGTGCATTTTGTAAATTCATAGAAAAAGGGATGTTCACAACAGAAATAATATATATGATCAGGGGTCTGTCCAGACTTTTTTCACAGGGTCCTGTTTTTGTGAAAAGCTTTTTATATTTGTGAAAAATCTAATCATAATTTTGTGAATTTGAAATGGTCGTTATATTCAGGTTCTTGTGTATGCATTTTTAAGAAGATATATGGATATAAAATACATATATTTTCTTTATATAATGTAAAAGTGGCAGATCAGGTTTTACTTTTAAATGATTAATTTGTGAAATGTTTGGTTTAAAGGTGGAAAAATTTTGTGAAAAACCTATTTTTAAGACAAAGAATTTTGTGAAGGTTCCTGTTTTAGGGAAAATAATTTTGTGAAGGGTCCTATTTTAGGAAAAATAATTTTGTAAAGGGTCCTTTTTTTAAATGAAAAATTTTGTGAAGAGTCCTTTAAAGGACCCAATTTCTTCCTAAACAGATCCCTGATGATAGAGAAGTGTCAGAATGTTTCAATTCGAAATTTCATGTATATTTGTGCTCGCGGTGGTGGGTGTGACATTTCGACTCATTTTAAGTGATTAAAAATGTATTTTGTAAAAGTACAATTTATCAAATAATTTTATGCAAAAAATTTTGGCATAGTATTTTGGGTTTCTTCTTAAATTCTACAGCAAGTGCAAAAGCCCATATGGCAAATTTATTGTGAGAGTCCATTGTTAATAACAATAACAAGACATGTAACATTTTAGTACTTTTGTGTTATAGCGGCCCCCACAATTACAACTGTGCCAAGATTGCAGTTACGAATTTGCCAAGCTTATATACAGTTGAAGATCTTTATAACTCAAACCTAAAAACACGAGGTTGTGCGTTATATAGATAACATTTCATGCATCATTAAATGAAGCATGTAAAACATGGCCAAATATGTGTGAAACATACCAAAATACATTAGAGTATCTTTATATTGCATTCTTTATTACCAGGAGTAGTGCAGATTATAATTTTTTTGCATAATATTGATCATTCCACACATTGTTAAATTTACTTTATAAACATTGTCCAAACCTACCTGTATCAATTCATAGCAATTTTTTCAGTAATTAGCTCTGAATTAAGAAGATAAAGTTGAACTAATGTATCAAATTTAGTCCTCTAGAGAATAGCAACTATTTATAATGTGGGAATTCAGGTGTTTCTTAACTAAAAATTTATTGTTTACATCTGAGAAGTTGTGCGTTATAAAGATCTTCTACTGTATATGCCTCATATATATGCATATATATACTTCTAATGCTCATATATGGGCCATATACATCATTATACACATATTAGTTACCTTTCATATGCTATATATACATCTTATACACATGTCATATATGATTATAACTTGGCAACAGGCATACCAAAACGTTATATATACATCATATATTATTATAATGTCATACATATTTTATAATTTGGTGATAAATCTTGGTCGCTTGGGGATTCATCCTTGCTATAGCACAAAGTACCAACATTTCTATGTAACCATGAATAACATGTAAATAATGTCATTTGTTGATGATGCGATGAATGGGAACTTTGAATTTCGTCCTGAGGAATTTTCTGCAAAATTTATTTGAAGAATAACTTTATGGCATGCAATATAATTTTTTACCTATACAAACTAACTTTATTTAAATTTTTAACTAATCAGCATTAATCAAAATCACATGTGCAAAAAATCTGCATTAACAATTGATATGTAGTTACAGTTATAGACCAAAAAAAATATTTTCAGTCCTAATGAATACATTTTTATAAAGAGAATATATGTTGAAAGATACCCAAATATTATTTATTATCTTACAAAAATAAAAACATAAAACTTCTTAAATAACTTTTCAACTGCAGCTCAGACATCCAATTTTTTTAAAAACAATTTTAAATAAATTTCAGATTTCTATTTCATCTAGAAATGCAGTTTAAATGCTGGAAAACTCCAACTAAAAATTTATAAATTTTATCACACCCATCACTAAAAATTAAAAAAATATATATATTTATTTAACTTTTTATATTTATTGTGGCTTATAATAGGTTTACCCACAGGTTTAATTTAAAAACTTTTTCAACAAAGGGTTTGTTGGATACACTCTAGCAAGCATCTTTTTTGTGACACAAACAGATTTAATTTTATTTTATTAATAAAATCTAACTTTAATTTATTTCTTTTTAGCAAAATGAGACAACAAAAGACAGTTGGTATTAACTACAGCCAGTATTTACGCTCACAATGAATTTAAAAAAGGCTGCTTAAACCTTAAATAATAGTTTTTTCAGAATAAATGAAAATATCCTGTTTTTCAAGCTTAACGATTACTTAATTATTTCAATGTAACAGCTCAAATTACTAGAATATCACCAAAGAATATTTTTCTGAATTCATATTCTACATAAAACTAGCTTTATTTTGATAAATTGCAAGTGATTATGCAATAAACTTGATAATCTAAAAGCTGTTGTCTGCTTTTTACATGAACCTTTACCCTTTAACGATTTCATATATTCAATGTTTACAAACATTGTTTTGTTTTAACTGAAACCGCAACTGATTTGTTTATTGCCATTTATGAATTCTGAAAGAAAAAATAAATTCAATAAAAATATTTTCTAAAGTTTTCTCCTAATAAATTTAACTTGAAAGTTTTTAAATTAAAAGAATATAAACAACTGATAGGAGTTTTCTGTTTTAAAATTATTTTTCAAATACATAACATTAATATATGTCAATCGATATGGTTCGATTACACTGTTGCCACTGTATTTGTTAGTCATCATCTGTCATGCGCAGTGTGAAACTTCATATGATCTAATTCTAAAAAATTAAAAGGTTATAAAAATTATTGTTTCTCTACTATTAGAAAAATGCAGAAGCTTTTCAGTTCTTCGCCATTTGATCATGATGTTGGTAAGTTTCATACATGTTATTAAGATCGCCCAATGATCGAATAAGAACGAAAGTCACCAATATGATGTGTATGTTTACATTGATTCCAAGTTTATTTTTACGAAATTTCGTCTTATAGTGTGAGCTTTTTTCTGAAAATCAATCGTGTATAATACAATTGATGTTACTTTCAATTCAATGTTAATGAAAAATGTGTTTTTGTTCTTGTGTAAATACTTAATAATGTTTGAATAGAAATGTCATGTTTGTTTACCAAAGTTTATTGTTATGAATTTCAAAAAGGATTTCCATCTTTATTTTAGAAAAAGCTACGAGTGAGATGAATACTTCTGAAGACTGGGAAACAATCATGCAAATCTGCGATAATGTCAAAGAAAAACCTAATGGTGCCAAGGATTGCTTACGTTCTATAATAAAACGCTTGAATAGCAACATCCCTCATCATGCTATGCATGCTTTGACGGTAATTTTTTTTATAAAAATCTAATCTATATTTAGTTTTGCTTATTCTATTTTTAGTTATTTTTATATTTTTTTAGTTCTGTTAAATCGTTTCACATTTTTTATTAATATTCAGAGGTTTATCCAGACTTTCCTCACAGAGGCTTGTTTTTATGAAAAATGTGAATGTTTTTCTATATTTGTCAAAAATCTAGTCCAAATTCTGTGAATCGTAAATTAATACGTTAATTTCAGGTTTCTGTTTAGACGATTGAATTTTAACAAGATCCTGGTTTAGCAAATATATATAAATGCATTAAATTTATATACATATTCGTATTTACTCTCTGGTTGTATAGCTAGATAATAACAGGGTTCCTATGCGACTGGAAAATATGGAAAACAGGGAATTGTTAGGGAAAATGACAAGTGCTCAAAAAGTCAGGGAAAATCCCATTTTTTCTCTAAAACCTGGAAAAGGGGATTTAAAAAATATATATATATGTGCTATCATGTGTCAAGATTCTTCCGAGTTCCGAATTCAGTCTGCAAAAAATTCAGATTTTTTACTAGCAAGTAGTATTTTTGCTACATTCATATTTTTAACATAATGGTGTTTTAGCCATACAAATTTGTTGCTAAATCGGTGATACTTCTGCGAAAAAAATATTGAACCATGTTAAGGTGGCTAGGATGAGTTATCATGAATAATTTAAATAAGAAAAAGAAAGAAAATTATAAAGTAAGCAAAAAAAAAAAAAAAAAAAAAAAAGCTGTAGCTAAAATTAAATTGTTAAAAGACAAAAAATTGAAAGTTACATAACAAACTGTTTCTGAAACAACACAAACAAATGGCAAGGTAGTAGAAATGTAAAAAAAAAATTGAATGGTTGATATGTGAAATCTAATTATATCAATAAAATGTTACTTTGAATCCATTCAAATTGTATATATTTGTTTTTTCATATTTTAAATATCAAAAAATAGATTTTTAGTTTCAATTTTATAGATTATTTTTATTTTCAGAGGTATATTTAATTATTCTAGAATTAATCTAGAATAGCTAATCATATTTCTAAAAATGTCGTGAATTGGGGGCATGGAATTGTAGGAAAAATGGTCTGGAAAAAAACCTGGAAAAGTCAGGGAATTTTGTTATTCAAATAGAGTATGAACCCTGAATAAGTCCTTTGGTGATTCCAGCTTTTTTGTGACAAGTTTAATTTTAAGATTTTATTTGTGAAGTCTTTACGTGAAAAGGTTTTCTAAAAGACCTTTTTATGACAACAGTGATGCTGCTAGGCTTTTGAAATTCTGGGTCCCTACTTCCAGAAAATGGAAGCACAGATCCAAGGGGGGGGGGGGGGGGTCCTGGAGGGGGTCATGACCCCTCCCGAATCGCGAATTTCATCAGTGTGTTGCAGGAAAAAAAAAAAATCGAATTTCATCAATCAGTCGAAAAAATAGCAAATTTTGTCAATAGGCGTTGAAAGAAAAAAATTATAAATTTTTTTTTCAATCGGTCGGGGAAAAAAAAACATTAATTTTGTCAATCAGTTGCAATTTTTTTTTTTTTCAATGAACGACTGGCGAAATTAGTGATTTTTTTTTTTTCAATGATTTTCGTCAAACGGTCGTTGAAAAAAAAAAAAGCAAATTTCGCCAATCAGTTGCAGTAAAAAACACTAATTTTGTCTATCTTGCAGCAAAAAAAAAAAAAAAAAATATTAGTCAATCAGTTAAGCATTTAGGCATAAAAACATTATTAAATAGTATTAGTTTGAAAAAAAAAAAAAAAGTGACTCCTGTAATGCTCTAATGTTTGACTCCTGAAATTTAATTACTTTGTTCATGGTACAGTGTTGGTTCGATGTAATGTGGCATCCATTTCAATACAACAATGTCCAGAATTACATATAGAAATGCTAATTACGTTTGTAATGTGAAATACCCAGGAAGAAAGCAGGAAAAAGAAATTGACCTTTTGTAAGAGCAAAGCTAAAACACAAAGTTTGCATTTAAAAGAAGAGAAAAGAAAGTTTGGATTTTTTTCCCTTTTCTCCTAATACTTAGCCACTGAAAAGTAAAATTGGTTTTGACTTTTTCAGACTGCTTTCAAGTAACTAGGTATCATAAAAATGCATTAAATCTAGTAAGAGCCCTTTGCACATAATTTGTGCTTGTCTCACGAATATTGTTTTTATTAGTTGGTTGAATTACGTCATGATCGTATATAAAAAAATACTATTGCAGTTGTAAAAAAATCATGACTCTATACTTTGCAATTAGAGAGGCAACAACCCCTTAAATTAATAATTTAAGTCTGTTCTTTTATTGTCACTGAATGGAGAAAATATAACAGATCTCACTTAATTGAAGCATGTTGAGGATTAGACAGGAGCTACAACAATTCTTGAAATTTAAATGAAAGTTCTTTTTTCATAATTTATGAAGCGAAGAAAATATGACTTCCTTTTTGGTCACTAACTAAAATACTTGAAACAACATACTATAGTTACTATATGAATACATTGTAAGCAAATCAAGAAATTGGCACTTAAAGAATTTTTAACTGCATGAAAATGGCAAAAATTTAAATTATAAAAAGATTGGCACAACATTCTCAGATGAGCTCCCACCAGAAAAACTGACTAAAAAGGTAACGGTCAAAATATATATATATATATATATATGATAAATATGGGAAAGGCTGAAGTGAAAACACAGGCCGTTCAATTTAATTGATTAGAATTTAAAGCCAATGGTAATTAAACAAACGAATGAGCATCGCAAAGTGAAACAGGAACTATTCTTATTTGTCAACACAGCCACGTGCAGATGATTTTAAAAGTCACACGTATGGAGAAACGAAAGTTCAAAATGCCGTTTGAATGATGCCCTATGAGAGATGATTTCAAGGACAGCGCCGTTGATACAGAGCATGCGTGGGAAGGTGCTGAAATACTAAGAGAGGAGATAAAGCTCGGAGAGTCAATGATGCATGCACAACAACAGGCGGTCAAACACTCGTATCACAAGGAAAGCTAACAAATGCACATACAATCTTCTACGGCAAAAGGCTGAATAAAGTGATAGCTGATAAAAGCAAAAGAGTTGGGAGAAAGATAAAATGTCGAAACATCATAAAGCAATACCATACAAGAATGCCGATAACAAAGTGAGAATTCATCTCCAGGGATCTGTTTAGGAAAAAATTGGGTCCTTTAAAGGACCCTTCACAATTTTTTTAATTTCAAAACAGGACCCTTCACAAAACTATTTTCTCTTAAACAGGACCCTTCACAAAACTATTTTTCCTAAAACAGGACCCTTCACAAAATTCTATATCTTAAAAATAGGTTTTTCACAACATTTTTTCATCTTTAAACTGAACATTTCACAAATTAATCATTTAAAAGTAAAATCTGACTTGTCACTTTTACACATATAAAGAAAATATACGTATTTTACATCCATATATCTTTCTAAAAATGTATAAACAAGAACCTGAATATAACGATCATTTCAAATTCACAAAATTATGACTAGATTTTTCACAAATATAAAAAGCTGTTCACAATTTCACAAAAACAGGGCCCTGGGAAAAATGTCTGGACAGACCCCTGACTCGCAATAATAGAATTTGAACTTCCATATTTCGCAAGACAAATTGTACTCTCCATTTGATGAAGCCATTCAGCTTTCAATGAAATTAATGCAAGTTTTATCAAATTATGTTTTCTAGAATTCTACATTTCAAACAATAGCAAAAATTATGCTATTCTTATGTCGTTTGGTTGTCATGCAGTTACAGTATCAGTTGTGATGTAAACTGATATTGGTATTTTACATTGATAATTTTCAGGTTTTTTCATTTTGTGTCTATAATTTTCGAGGGTTTTCACTTTGAGTCTCAATCACCCCTGTTTTTCCAGCTTGCACTTAGTAGTGTACAGATGACTCACCATTTGAAGCTTAGCATGCCAGAACAGTACTGTTAAAAAATAATATATGTTAAAAGAAGTTATATATTTTACAGTTTATGTAGCATATAAACCATGTTAAATGAAATTTAGCTGTATCTTCTACTGCCTCTAGTGAGGAATTTGCTATAAAATTTTTGAAAAGGATTTTATTTTAGGTTTTTTAACAAACTAATAAGGTATCTTTATATTGTAATATTATTAAAAATGAATCTTTAACTATTGATAGTTAAAAATCAGGGTTGGGTTTTTGACATGACAGTGGTAAAAACCGTGTTTTTACCGGTTTATTCCGTCAAAAACCTATCATTTTCGATTGTCCTCCAATTTATGGTGTAAGTGTAGCAGCATACAGTACATTTCTAGATTGATTTTACCTTGTTGTTCTTGTTATTATTATTATTTACAATTACATTTGTTAAATTTATTTAAAAGAAGATCATTTCCTAATATGGGAAAGATTTAAAAATACAAGAGTAAAAGAAAAGAACAATATTTGTCATAATCTTCACTAATATAAATTCCACTAATATAACCGGTTTTGATAATATTAAATGATAATAAAAAGGTTATAATTATTAAATAACATTCAATATACATTTTTAATAAAGTACATTAAAATTATTTTAGAGATGCAAAAATGCTGTTACATTGTAGGACGATAGATGTTAACGCAGAGTTTCCCCCAGACTGTTTCAGAAGGGTGCTGCACCCTGCCTGCCCTGCACCCTTCTTGACCCTCATAAAAATAATTATCTCCCTTCTTGCCCCTCCCAGTGAAATAATTAGCACCCTTCTTGCCCCTCAGTAAAAAAGTGCCCTTTCTCCTTTTTGCATTAAAAAATTTGCTTTCATAGTAAACTAGTCGTTGGGGGCCACTGTAATACTTACCCATCATGGATATGCATAAAGTAAAATATTAAAATAAAAATGTGTAAACTACTTATAAAATGCATTGCAATTCAAATAAAATCGTGGCTTGATGACGTCACAAACTTTAAAGGCTTGATTACTGAATTGCTTGAAAGAGGTTTTTCCTTATAACTCCAAAAATAATAATCCTATTAACTGGCGGTTTATTGCATCTGATTAAGCGTCAAATTTCCAATTAAAATATATCTTTGAAGTGAAATTTGGATGAAATACAGGGTCATGAAAAATCGAAGAGTGTGGAAAATAGGATTCCAAATATCTCGGCAACTAATTATCCGATCGACTTCATGCTTTATTCAAAATTTATGTTTTTTTATTGTCTTTTATATTCATTTCTTAAAATTAACAATTTCGAAAATTTTTATATATCTTTCATCAGAACGAATATTTCGAGAGTCCGAAAAAAATTGTTCCGGTTAATCGAGGTTATTGAAATGAAATAGGCTTCTTCCCATTATTACATACTAAGTACATACCAAATTACAAGTCTCTATCTCAATTTTTTTGGGAGATAGAGCCTTTACAGACACACACACACACAGACGGACGGCAAAATTTTTTTTCTAAAAATATGTTTTTCGGAATCTCCAGTGTCTGAAACGTGTAAATCCGTCAAAAAATTTTTTTCGATTTTCCAAACGATTACAAGACTTACCCTATACTACGTATGATGGGTAAGTAAAATTGACTCAATGTTGTCTTAAAAAGAGTGCCCTAACTTTTAAATATCAAAAGTGGCTTTAAAAACCAAAAGAATACCTTTAACAATTAAAAAAGTGCCCTTAAGGATAAGAAAAGTGCCTTCAACAATCCAAAAAGTGCCCTTAAAATAAAAAAGTGCCCTTAAGAATAAAAAAGTGCCCTTATGAATAAAAAAGTGCCCTTATGAATAAAAAAGTGCTCTTTTCTCACCAGCAGCACCCAGCCCTTTTTAAAACCTGGGGGAAACTCTGTAGTTAAGCATAGACTGGTAGTGAATAAATTTGAATATTCTTCGATATAATATTTTAAAATGCATATCTTATGTATTATCATAAATGCAATTATGGTGATTTTCATTTGCACTTCAATAAGTAGAATCTTAAAGTTTTGTTTTCAACAATGTAATAAGTTGTACCGAAATTATACACATTGTTTAATCTAATACATATAGGTTACAGGATTTCTTCAAAAAATCTAATTTTTTTAGACTTAGCCAAATAGCTTAAGATTATTGTAGAGATCTTCTAACAGAGATGTATACATATTATTCTAATGCAATTCTTTATTTTTTTTTCTTGGATGGATAAATATACTTTAGAGTCTTTTTGATTCTGAATATTTTATGTAAAACAACTTAATATTAAAGATAGAATGAAAAAAAAAAATTGTAAAAACAAACTACTAAAAAATGGGTTTTTGACAGTTTTTGACATTTTTGACACGGAGGTTTTTGACATGACGGTAAAAACCATGGTTAAAACCGGTAAAAACCGTCATGCGTCAAAAACTTGCCAACCCTGTTAAAAATTATGTGACAGATCTGCAATAGAGTTTGAAAGCACCTTTTTAATTTGAAATTGAAGAAAATATGTTTAATATAATACATATCATTTAAAAGTTCGTGAGACAAGCTTTAAAATGGAGACTGAAATTAGTTCTTTAGCTCAACTGGATTACTTGCTACAATAAAATCAAAACAATCATCTTTTAACCAATTTTGAACCAAATTTAGAAATTTCAACTGGCTCTAAGGTTTTATCGCATAACCTCAGACATCTAGTTTATAAATTTTTAATTATACCATTATGTTATTAAGTACTGCAAATTTCATTCGAACAAGAGACCGGGTTGTCTGTGTTGATTTGAATGTGGAATGACTCAGTAATTTAATAAGATACATCGATTTATTTACTCCATGGCTATGAAACCTTCCTCAGCCTCTCACTCCCATCTCCCAACCTCACAAAAAACAAGAACGAAAAATCATGCGTCAAGCATAGATTATGTAGCACTTTCCAACGCTTCCAAAATAATTTTACAAATCATACCGTTTAATAAGCTAAAAGATAACTTCTAAGTAAACAATTTGGAAAACTCATAACATATTTAAAAACATAATTTCAGGAATTTCCGACATATACAATATTCTGAAAAATATCCGAATACTTTTATTCAGCCCTGTATGGGATCTATAGAATTGTATATATACTACATAGAATGCTAAATTTTAGTTCAGTTAGGAAATGCGTAGCACAGTTTAAAATTCTCCGTCTGGAGTTTGTCAATAAACAGAAATGTGTTCGCGAACTTTTGTGCTGCCCTGTATAGGATCTACAGAATTTATACACATCACGTAATAGACAAAAAGCAAGTTAACATTAAAATCGCGTTCAGTAACTTAAAACGCACTTCCAGGAATTATTGTTAACAGACAGTAGATAATTCTTTTGCGTGTCCCTGTCAATGAACGATGACTGCTATACACACAATATTCCGTAGTAAGTCTCTTGTAATGCACCTTAGTGATCTATATAAATTTCAATGCGTTTAAAATAGTGAAACATTATTTAAATAAACCGCAGACGATTTTTCTCCATAGACGTAATGTAACGGAATTCTTTTGACTGTCCCTGTAAAGTAACTATAAGTGCTATGCACACCCTGTTCCATATTAAGCTTCTTCTAATGCACCTTAGTGATATATATAAATTTCAATGCGTTTAAAATAGTGAAACATTATTTAAATAAACCGCAAATGATTTTTCCCCATAGACCGCAATGTAACGGAATTCTTTTGAGTGTCCCTGTAAAAAAACTATAAGTGCTACACACTTCCGTTGAAATAGGGAACATGCTATAGATAACGACAATAACATATAAAAATTGCAGAGCAATCCGAGCATATTTATGGGAGTTAGAGCACGGACAGACGGCCAGACAAACCGAAGTCATAAGCACTTTTCAACTAGGTTGGAAAGTGCTAAAAAGGATGGAAAAATTTGTTTTGTGAACTTTACAATGATTTTTTTTTTTTATTATTGATACTGACGTGTACACAAGTTATAGATAAGTATACAATATGTAGGTAAGTCACTTAAATTTGTGACTTGAAATTAGTACAGAAGTTTGCATTTTAATTTATAACGCAGCATCCTATGTTTGTCCCAAAAATCATATGTTTGGATATTATAGAAAATAAGTATAAGAGTAACATATATTTTTTGAAAAAAATTAAAATGTCTGATTTTGAAATATAAAATGTTAAGTAGATTTAACCTTGAAATTTAAAATAAAAAAAATACCTGCATGTAATATATAACATGAAAGCCCAATTCAAACACTTTCTAATGACATCAAAAGTAAGTTCCTGTGACAATTAGGTAACCAAATATGACTGAAATTCAAAAATTTACCATTTTTGTCCATCTTTGAAGCTAATTGTCTGCAAAACCAAGAAAGATAGTCTTATCATTGAGTATTTATTCCCTTCCATATGATCCTAACAACTAAACTAATATCATAAAATTCTGATGATGTCGAGTGTTTTTTTTTTCTTTTGTGTGTGTGTGTTGATTGGACATGGAAACCCAGTATAAAATTAGTAACAGAAGTTAATTGGTTATAATTTTATTCATTATCCTTAAAGGTCAATATGCAATAAGAATTTGGCTAAGGGCATCTATTAAACACAGTGGTAAAGAAAAGAGTATTGTTTGGTTACTTGTTATTAGAAATATGATATGTGCAGTGTTTTATTTGGTAACAGGGGTTACAAATTTGTACACCTATGTGTCTTTCAAGAGGTTTGCTAGCTTAAATAAATAACATTAAGCTCGGCTTTTAGTTATTCACTTTACTTTAAACCTTATACAGCTACAAAATGCAGTTATTGTGCCCCCCCCCCCCCCAAAAAAAAAAAAAAACTCCTTAATGAGAGTGAAAATCTGTGAGTAATCTGTAAAATTAAAATGACCCAAATGTGATTTATATTCTAATTATACTTAAATTGCCTCTTTATAGGTCAATTTAGTTTTGTTAAGAAATAAAGACATTTTAAAGGTTTATTACATGAAAATTTATTAGCCCTAAATCTAGGATAAGAAACGTACACTGAAAAGTCCTTTTTGACATGTTCTACAGCCTTATTAAGATCGTTCTCATCATATCTCATGACACTAGATTACTATACTCAAACTACTAGATTAGTTTATAAGTTTGATTCTGTAATTTCAGCCTATTAATGTATTAATTTAAAAGCTGATTAAGTTGTTTCAGTATATGTGTCAGTATCCATAAGGTATGAATGTTTAAAACCCTTTTATGTAAAAGCTTTATTTGAGTTTTTTTTTACCCTATAATTGAAAAGATGCTTTGAAATGCATGTTTCTTGTAATTTAATTAACTTAATCTTTGCAATTAATGTACAAGATATACTATTACTTGTATACTGGCAAATCAATGGAGGAATTTATGTATCTTAAATTTTTATTTCAGCTTCTTGATGCCTGTGTCAAAAATTGTGATCGTAGTTTTCATCTTGAAGTGTGTTCTCGAGATTTTGAAGTTGAAATAAAGAAGTTATTAAATAAGGTAAGTAATATCTTGCTTTGAAATTCCTTTTATTTTATTCTGTAACTTGTTTTTGTTTATAAGAATAATTTTGTACTTATGTATTAGTGGTTTTCCAAGTACTGCTATGGCCGAATTGCTGAGTACTCGGCCATCTACTACTCAGTCGAATACTGAGTGCTGAGTAGGGAAGCACCAAATAGGAATTTTTGCTGAATACTGAATATTCAGAATGTAAATCAAATATCGAATATTGGGCTGGCCAAATAACCTAATATTCTGAATGGAAATAAATATTCAGGTTTTTTTTCAGAGTTTAAAGATATATATATATATATATATATATATATATATATCATATTTAATACAAATACTGATGAACAAGACCATCTCTCACGAACAAGAACAAGACTGTCTCAAATATTGATGCACAAGACCTTTTCACAAGTAAACTTTAAATAAATAAATAAAAAATGTTTGCTTTGAGTTATTACTTACAAAAAATGATATTCTTAAAACTTTTTAAATTAATATAACTCTATGGCTTCTTCTGTGAATTAAAATAAATGAAATACAATTTTCATATATTTTAAATCAAACATAAATTTTGAAGGTTTAAAGGAAAATTTTAATTTATATAGTGTTTATTTGTCAGAAAGGGGGCTACAGTTAAAGGGAAAAAAACTATTCAAATGGTGGTAACTCAGCAAGAATAACTTTATTGCTACTTTCAATTTGTCAATGAAGTTTTTAGATGCACCTGAGTGGGTGTATCCTTTTCAGAGGTTGTAAGCATTACAGGGTGTTTCTAAAATTTTGGAACAAATTTTCAGGAGAGATAATATGGTCAAGACAAACATTTTTTGTGCTGGAACCAGCCCCACAATCCATTTATTCCATCAAAAATACAAGGCTATTACAAGCTGAACCTAACTTTTTGTTTACAACTTTAACAATAATGAAGACATTTTAGCGAGATTTTCATTATATTAACTTTGCATTGTATGAAAGGTGATGACATCATTGGAAGTGACTGAATTTTGGTCATTGACACAGTACATGGGCTGTCGCCTGCATTCTGAATAATGGAATGTCTAGCTTATTGTTTGAATGTGAATTTTAGCAATTTCTAGCATGTCTTGTCATCTTATTTCACAAAAAGCAAAGGTTAAATCTGTTGAAAATATCATTACAATATCTGCATTATTATTAAAGTAACAAAATAAAAATCCAAATCTGGCTTGGTGTGAGATATACTTAGTTAATTTTCTTAGGTGTCATTTTTTAAACAAAAAATAATGTAAAAACAATGTATTTTATTTAAATGATTTTATTTCTTAATATCTTTATTTATTGACAGTTAAAAATAGAAAAGTTATGTTAAGATTTTTAAAAAGGCATTTATAAGTATTCAGTTTGGTTGACTGACTATTTTCATATTCGGCAGATCAAATACTTGATATTTGGCCTAACAGAATATTTTGATATTCAGTTTTAAACCAGCCCCATTATGTGAAAAGTTAAGGGAAAAAAAAAAAAAAACCTTGCACAAAAATACAATTAATTAATAACAAATTTAAATTGATTCTTCAAACCATTATTAGCTGTTTCTGATATCAGTTCTATCTATCATATGATTATTGCTTGCTGTAACAATTTTGATATTAAAATTTTAAAGTTTATTGAATATAAAATATTTCTATTTTATAATTTTACCACATTCTTCTCTTGATTATAGATATTATTTGTAGTTTACAAAAAAAATTATAAAATGTATCTATTGGCCATTATAGTTCCTTAACATCTTTCATATGCACAACATTTACAATAGTGTGATTTTAAATCTTAATTTTTTTCCCTAATTCTCTGTAAAATTAATTTCAGATTGATATATTATTTATAAACTTTAATTATTAAAATTCTGGTACTTTTATTTTATCTCAGCAATAACATTTTTTCTTGCCAATAGCAGTTTTGATTTATTGCGTGTGTAAATTAAAAACAATGCTTTGATGTTGAAAAAAAATTTATTGGTTTATGGTATTACTTATTATAACTAAGAATTTTTGTATTTTAAACTTATATAATACATGTGTTTTAAATTAAAGTTATGTTTTTAAAATTAAATGAGTGAAAAGTTAACCTTTTTAAATGAAATGAATGGAATACAAATGATGGCAAATGGAGCAATATTTGGCAATTTATCACCTATGTCCGGCTAACATAAAATTATCAAATTTTCTTTTTAAAATGAGATAAGATTAACAAAATACATATTTTATAAAATGTTGCACAATTTTGTTGTCGAATGCTACAAAATAACGACATATGTGTACACACATCTATATAAAAGTCTTCATCTACTGAAAATGTAGAATGCATGGTATTTTTGCCTCAATAATTTAAAATGCAATAAATTAGAAACATTTATTGTATTTTCTATTTATTGCTCTTTATACAAAATCTCCAATCTTTTTCCTACTGTTTTAAAAGCATTGACTTATTTGTATTAATCTAATCATTAAAAATTTGTTATTTAATTTTACATTATTTTTTTTATCTTTTGAGTAAATACATTTTTATATACCCAATAATTTTTTTTTTTAGGAACTACTGTGTATATTGCATAAACCAAAACCAAATACAACATTATAACTCACAAATATGAAAAATGGCACAAAAAAACGCATACGGGCGTTTCAAGGATGCATCGATCCCCTTCCTCAGTGCGAGAAAAAAAAAAAAGATAAAAATGGGTTTAAAGAACCCCTCGGTTATAGCCCCGAGTACTGGCTTGAATGAAAATGCTAAATCAAGAATTTATATATACCAAAGAAGTGACACAGTTGACCGGAAATAACTGAAAAGAAGAGTCACTGCGCAGGATCCCTCCACACGTGCAAGAAAAAAGGGGTGCTGGTCATATCATTCACCAAAGATGAACCATGTTTGTGAATAAGGTAAGCTTCGTAGAAGTCGAGATCTATAACTGAATTACATTTTTGGATAATTTTAGCTTCTGAATAATTAAACCTTTGGTTGGAATCCCAACAATGTTTAGCTATTGTAGATTTCTCATACTCCTGCTTTTTAACATAATTTTGGTGTTCTTTCAGCCTAATTCTAAGAACACGCTTCGTCTGCCCAATGTAAGAGAGGCCGGATTCACAAAAAATTCTCTAAATGCCCCAGGTATTATGTTCATCAATTGGATCTTTAAGATTGGAAAAATAAACTTTATTGGTTGGAGAGAAAACAACTTTGAAACTAAACCTATTTAGAATACGAGAAATTTGTGCACTGTTTTTATGAAAATAAGGTAAGATAATAACATTTTAGAATTCTTTATTAGCTGGAACAGAATCTGTGTTTGTCGGAGGTTTAGATAAAATATGGTTAATTATATTCAAATTAAATCCATGATCGATGGCGATTGCTTTAATATAGTTAATTTCATTATTAAACAACTCTGAATTTGAACAAATTTCACGTGCATGGAAAATAAGTGTATTGAAAGCTGCTAATTTTTGATGTGGGGCATGATTGGATCTATAATGAGGGGGTAAACTTACTGCAAAAGGTTTACGGTAAACTGTTGTCAAAAATTCACAATCATTATGAATTACTAGGACATCTAGAAAAGCTAGATGTTGTTGAGCTTCAACTTCGAAAATAAACTGGATACATGGATGGATCAATTGAATTAAATGTATCAAGTACAGCATTAATATTGTATTTAGATAAATCAAGTAAATCAAAGGAATCATCTACGTAATTATGTGAAAGTTACGTAGATGATTCCTTTGCTTTACTTGATTTATCTAAATACAATATTAATGCTGTACTTGATACATTTAATTGTTTAAAAACAACACAAAATGTCACAAAAACATATATGCATCCTTTATTAAAAACTTTTACTTTACGTGTTTTAAAAATATACAAAACTGCATTTCACATTAAAAACCTAGCGCTTTCGAGCCGTCCTGGCTCATCATCAGGGTTAAAACATCACCACGCAGATACACACAAAAACACACAACTAGTCTGAAACACTGTAAAAACATCAATGTCTGCTGAAGACAAGGTCAAACCATTATAAACAGGGTGGGAAGCATAGGGAGGGATGTGCCAATTTTATTCATTCTTGAACTATCTGTAAAAGCTTATACCATACTTTAGGGATATTGTACGAAACTGAATAATTGCATGTTTTATTTTTCCTTGTTAAAATTTCTATTGATTCACTTATTATTGCTTCATAAGAAGAGGATGTGGGTTTAATAATTTTAGCGTTATCAAAATCTATTATAATCGACTGCTGTTGTTTTAATCTGGAAAGGGCCGTTTTACTTCTATTATACTTGACATCTGCAATATGTTCTTTTAACCGAATTTTAAATTTCCTTACAGTCATACCAATGTAGTCTTTAACTTTATAAGATTTTATCCTATTTTCAACTATTTCCATAATAACTGGGATTCTATAAATTCCTGCTAAATCTTCAATCGGTATGGGATCAATCTTCTTATGTAGTAACGCATTCAATATAACTGGAGGGGATGCTACCAAATTTATTTCATATTTCTTTAAATTATATTTTAATTTTTCAAAAAGTTTCGGAATATATTGGAACTTGTAAAATTTAGTTGGTTTTTCTGTTAATTCTTTTTGTTTTTTACCCTGATATTGATATTGACAAATTAACTTATTAATTAACCTCTCTGAAAAACCATTTTCATTTGCTATAATTTTAACTCTGTCAAGCTCAAATATGAAATAAATTTGGTAGCATCCCCTCCAGTTATATTGAATGCGTTACTACATAAGAAGATTGATCCCATACCGATTGAAGATTTAGCAGGAATTTATAGAATCCCAGTTATTATGGAAATAGTTGAAAATAGGATAAAATCTTATAAAGTTAAAGACTACATTGGTATGACTTTAAGGAAATTTAAAATTCGGTTAAAAGAACATATTGCAGATGTCAAGTATAATAGAAGTAAAACGGCCCTTTCCAGATTAAAACAACAGCAGTCGATTATAATAGATTTTGATAACGCTAAAATTATTAAACCCACATCCTCTTTTTATGAAGCAATAATAAGTGAATCAATAGAAATTTTAACAAGAAAAATAAAACATGCAATGATTCAGTTTCGTACAATATCCCTAAAGTATGGTATAAGCTTTTACAGATAGTTCAAGAATGAATAAGATTGGCACATCCCTCCCTATGCTTCCCACCCTGTTTATAATGGTTTGACCTTGTCTTCAGCAGACATTGATGTTTTTACAGTGTTTCAGACTAGTTGTGTGTTTTTTGTGTGTATCTGCGTGGTGATGTTTTAACCCTGATGATGAGCCAGGACGGCTCGAAAGCGCTAGGTTTTTAATGTGAAATGCAGTTTTGTATATTTTTAAAACACCTAAAGTAAAAGTTTTTAATAAAGGATGCATATATGTTTTTGTGACATTTTGTGTTGTTTTTAAACAATTATTTATAGACAGAGGTGAATTTGATTCAATTGAGTGTTGTGTTTTTCATGACTCAAGTTTATTTTGATACATTTAATTCAATTGATCCATGTATCCAGTTTATTTTTGAAGTTGAAGCTCAACAACATCTAGCTTTTCTAGATGTCCTAGTAATTCGTAATGATTGTGAATTTTTGACAACAGCTTACCGTAAACCTTTTGCAGTAAGTTTACCCCATCATTATAGATCCAATCATCCCCACATCAAAAATTAGCAGCTTTCAATACACTTATTTTCCGTGCACGTAAAATTTGTTCAAATTCCGAGTTGTTTAATAATGAAATTAACTATATTAAAGCAGTCTCCATCGATCGTGGATTTAACTTGAATATAATTAACCGTATTTTATCTAAACCTCCGACAAACATTGATTCTGTTCCAGCTAATAAAGAATTTAAAAATGTTATTGTCTTACCTTATTTTCATAAAATCAGTGCACAAATTTCTCGTATTCTAAATAGGTTTAGTTTCAAAGTTGTTTTCTCTCCAACCAATAAAGTTTATTTTTCCAACCTTAAAGATCCAATTGATGAACATAATATCTGGGGCATTTACAGAATTTTTTGTGAATGCGGCCTTTCTTACATTGGGCAGACGAAGCGTGCTCTTAGAATTAGGCTGAAAGAACGCCAAAATTATGTTAAAAAGCAGGAGTATGAGAAATCTACAATAGCTAAACATTGTTGGGATTCCAACCACAGGTTTAATTATTCAGAAGCTAAAATTATCCAAAAATGTAATTCAGTTATAGATCTCGACTTCTACGAAGCTTACCTTATTCACAAACATGGTTCATCTTTGGTGAATGATATGACCAGCACCCCTTTTCTCTCGCACGTGTGGAGGGATCCTGCGCAGTGACTCCTCCTTTTCAATTATTTCCGGTCAACTACGTCACTTCTTTGGTATATATAAACTCTTGATTTAGCATTTTCATTCAAGCCAGTACTCGGGGCTATAACCGAGGGGTTCTTTAAACCCATTTTTATCTTTTTTTTCTCGCATTGAGGAAGGGGATCGATGTATCCTTGAAACGGCCGTATGCGTTTTTTAGTGCCATTTTTCATATTTGTGCGTAATGACGTTGTAATTGGTTTTGGTTTATGCATTAAAATTCGCGCAAAGTATTCGATCTATGCTTACTGTGTATATTATATTATATATTTATATTTATTTGAATAAATTTTTATAAATCATTTGTGTATGAATTTTTGTGTGTTTTAACAATGCTTAAAATAGAAAGAAAGCAAATTTTTACAAATACAATGTATTGGCTAAATATATTTTTAAATTTGCCCGAATACCAAGTACTCGGCAAATATGCCTTGTACCGAGTACATACTCACAAGGAAGGTCTCCTTAAAGTGCATACTCGAAATATTTTTTTTTAAATTGTTAATGAAACTACTCATGTACGTTATAAAGGATCAGTCACATTTAGCTGCGGAATCCCAGTAGAAAATCTGTAAAAAAAAAAAAAAAAAAAAATACTTTCAAGTTTTTGGTGCAAAAATATGTGATTTGGCGAACAACACTGTTTCCTTGCCAAATGCAAGTGATTTTTAGGAATTTGAAAATTCCTGGTTAAATGAGTGTTTAAAAGTATAGTACTTTATGAATTTAAATCTATGTGATGAAATAGTTTATTATTTTTTTTTCTATAAGCTTATATAATATTTATTTACAAGTTGTTTTACTGAAGTTATTTAATTTTACACAGTTTTCCCGCTGGATAAATTTTAAGTGTATTTTAACAGTAACTGACCAATTAAGAACACTTTCATAATACATTTTGCTATTGAATAAGTCATTGTTTCCGTGGCAACAATATTCTCTTGTTGTCAAAGACACTAACAATATCAAAGTCAAATTGACAATCTTCAGAATAAGACATTAATTTTGAGTGAAGCATTTTAATCAATTTAAATTCTGTTCTAAACCGTAGAATACGATCGTTAATTTTCTTTATATATACTTATAAATATATATGGCAAAACTGTAGTTATAAAAGTGTATTTAAGTTAAACGTACTTTAATTAGTTCAGTATGAAAAAGTTTTTCCTAAAAGCGTATATATATTTTTATTTCACTGTGTTGCCAACCAGCGATAAATCATCAAAAACATGAAATTTTCATAATTGTTTTTACGGACATTATATTGAGGTTCCATGGCAATTTTTTCTATAAATGTACATATCCCCATAAGAATAATATTCTGTATTTATTTGAAACATTTCTGAATATGCGCTTATGGAGACCTTCCTTCTGAGTATTCAATGCATCTCTATTATGTATTATCTGGGCCAGGAAAACGCACTGCTAACAGTTGTTTTGATAATATTAATTATATGTAATAACCCTTAGCAGCAACTGTTTAGTTTCTACTGTTGTATGAGATTGTACAGGGTTTTGAAGAATATTTAAATGAAAAGTATTGTATAGGATTTAGGTTTGAAGTTCCATATTCAGATATGTCACCAAGATTGGTGTCTTGCAAGAGCTATGTTGGCTACATGGTGGTAGCAGTTACCAAATGTAGCAAGAATAATCATTAAAAAAAAATCTTACCTTTTCTTAATATATCAAGTTGAATAAAAATGGATGCAAGTTGTTATGAAATCTGCACATATGTTGTTAAGAAAAAGATTTAAAAAATCAAAAATTATATTATATTTTTTAATAATTACATTAAAGATATTTTAGTTGTCAAAAACAAAAATATTTGCATAGTTACAAAATGTTTAAGAAAATATTTAAAATTAACAAAATCTGTTAAATTTAGCAAAATAAATTACACAAAAAAAAAAAAAAAAAAGACTGAAACAAAACAAAACAGAGAAAAACAAAAAGAGTATTTTTATGTCAGACAGATGTAAATTTCGTTAACAGCCTTTTTTTTTTCTCTTTGCAAATAGCAGCTATTTTATATGTGTGTAAGTTAGACACAATCCTTTGATGTTCAAATAAAAAGTTTTGATTTATGGTATTTATTATTATTTTGTATTAATTATTTAATATTGTTTATCTGCTAAATGAAATGAATGAAAGGCATGTATGTAATATATGTTGTTTAAAATGCATATATTACATACATTTAAAATGCTATTAATAAATAAATACCATAAACCAAAGCATTTTATTTCAGCATCAAAGAATTGTTTTAAATTTACACACATGAAAAATAAAAGCTGCTATTTGTGAGGAAAAAAAAAAAATGCTATTAATGAGATTTGTGCCCGTCTAATATAAAAAATACCATTTTTCTGTTTTTGTTTTGTTTGAGATTTTTTTCTTTTTTAATCTTTTTATATTCATGTTTGTTTGATATATCTGTCATTTTCTTTAAATTTTTATATCACTGTATTGTAAAAATAGGTTTAGATAAAAATTGGGGCTATTATATAGATTTTTGCATTTACTCTTTCTAAGCAGAATGTTTCTTTTTAAATTACAGGCTCAGTGCTGTCTAATTATACTGAAACACATTCTGTAGAAATGGTTTTAAAAAAAAAATTACCAAGTACTTTGGAAATCATCAATAACTTGAATTAATCTATTTTTTTTTAGTATAATTTCTGAAGGCTGATGATCTAACATATCTGTCAGGGATCTGTTTAGGAAGAATTTGGGTTCTTTAAAGGACCCTTTACAAAATTTTCCTTCTTAAAACAGGACCCTTCACAAAATCATTTGTCTTAAAAATAGAACTTTTACTAAAGGTTTCCATCTCCAAACTGAATCACTGAATCTTTTATAAATTTAAACATTTTAAAATAAGATCTGATCTGTCACAAAACAGTTGAAGTTGCCACATAACCTTTTATTTAGATTTTATATGTATAAATATCTTGTTGAAAAATGTATAAACAAAAATCTGAATATGATGCAAATTCACAAAATCTACTATATATATATATAAAACACAAAAGGAAATTTCGTTCTGTTCCTTTATAACTCGAGTTCTGCCGAATGGATTTTGATGGAACTAACGCTGTTCGAAAGATAATTTTTCAAGGAAGGTTTTAGTATATAACACAACGTTCTACGTATATTAGTTATAGAATTATGTTAGAAAGTTCTGGTTTTTTGGCCATTGCTAATTTTTTGGCGACCATTATTGTTGCAGAAAGAAATGAAAAGGCTATACATCTCGAAAAATAAAAGAAAAACTGTTGCTAATTTTATTAAAAAACAAACAGAAAGAAAAAAAAAAGAAAAAGAGTTTTGATGAGAGAGTATTATAAAATAAAAATATTTAATTTAAACATGATTGGGAATGTTCGTAATGCTTAAAAAATTATTCAAGGGGCAAGATAGGAATTGAAACAATATTTGGCGATTTATCTTTCATTTTTGGCGATTTTGATTTTACTTTTGACTCCAAACAATTTGATTTTAAGCGAAAAGGTGTTTTTTTTTTTTTTTTTTTTTTTTTTTTTTTTTTTTTTTTTTTTTGCAGAAAGAATTGAAATGGCTATACATCTGGAAAAATAAAAGAAAAAACTGTTACTAATTTTATTTTTAAAAAAAAGAAAAACAGTTTTGAGGAGAAATTTTAAGCCAAAAGGTGTTTTTTCAAGTGTATGACAGCATTTTTGCAGAATTTTTTGTTTGGTACTTTTCGGTTAGCTGGGCGCCAGTGATATATATATATATACACATATCTACACAAATACATGTATATACACACATATATATACACTTATATGTATGAATATATACATATATATATATGTGATATATATATGTGTGTGTGTGTACACATATCACTGGCGCCCGGCTAACCGAAAAGTACCTTTTTTTTTATTCAAATACAAACTATATTAATGGCAATATACTTCTGTTTACTTCTACATGTATGAAATTTCGTTCCGGCTGCTTATAACTCGAGTTCTGCTGAATGGATTTTCGTAGAACTTAAACTGTAAGATATTTTTTCAGGGATGGTTTTATCGTATAACTTATCGTTCTACGTAGCTTAGTTATAGAATTATTCTGGGAAATTCTATAATCAGATCAATCCGATTATGAAATATTAGCCTTTTTAAAAGATTTTGTCGAATGGATTTCGATGGAACCTACACTGTTAGATAATTTTCTAAGGAAAGTTTTATTATATAACATATTCTACGTTGCTTAGTTCTAGAATTATAGGGGGAAATTCGAAAATCGGGTGACCATTTTTTTAATCAAATATTAGCCTTTTCAATATTTGATTCCGATTATGAAAGATTAGCCTTCTGAAAAAGTTCTACTGGACGGATTTTGATGAGAATTGTATTATTAGTTAGATGCTATTTCAGGAATGGTTTTAGCGTACTACATATTGTTCTACGTTGCTTAGTCAAACAGTTATGTGTGAAGGTTATATAGTCAGGTGAACGCGATTCCGAAAGATTAGCCTTTTTGAAAGATTTTAAAGAGCGTATTTTTTGCGACTTGCATTGTTAAGTGGATAATTTATAAGGATGGTTTTAGTATATTTTATATCTTTCTGTTAGTTTTAGAATTATGTGGAAAAGTTCTATAATCAGATGAACCTGATTATCAAAGATTAGCCTATATAAAAACTTCTGCTGGAAGGCTTTTGTTAGTTAATTTGTTTGCATTGTTAGTTCGATAATTTTTAGTGATGGTTTTATTATATTGCATATAGTTTTATAATTCTTTAGCAAACCCTAACTGTAAATGACCAAATAAAAGAGTTGTTCCTTAACAGCTAAAATTTTGACTGCACACATTTTGACTGAAACATAATAGCGCAATCACGTCATTTTTCAGTAATGTGGAAGGATATTCCGGGTAAATATACAGATTGCTTTCAAATACAAGGTCACATTAAACGATATATTTCATTTGATTCAAGGTTCATTTGTAGAAACCGACCAGCGCAGCGGGCGTAGCTTGCTAGTTTTAAATAGATTTTCACAAAAAAAAAAAAAAAAAAAAAAACCTAACAATTTTACAAAAACAGGACCCTGTGAACAAAGTCTGGACAGACACCTGTCTGTAACATAAAGTCAAGCATTTAAGAGGTATATGTATTAGCATTGTACTCATTCTTTGTAAAAGGAAAAGGAGGAAAGTTGCATACATAAAAAATAATCTCTTTTGAGACACAACTCTTAAGCAGGCCGCACACTGGGGCGACAAGTGACACTATGCGTGAGTTAGCAGACAAATTCTGAAATTCAAACCTGTTTCTTTTTTGTTTCCAACATGTTAACAAAAAAGATTCAGAATTTGTCTCCTCAGTCACATGTTGTGTTGCTTGTCGTCTCAGTGTGCATCTTGTCTTAATAAGCTTTGATTGGTTCTTGGCAACTTTTTGGATTACCATATGCTGCTTTCAACCTTTATAGTGTTGATAAAAAAAATTATGGTTTCTTATTGTTATTAGATTTTTTTTGTTTTTTTTTTTAATTTCATTAAGTATAACGAGTATTTAGTATTTTCTTAATTAAGAAAACTGTAATGTTTTTAAAATTTTTTTAAAGAAATTGATCTTGGAAATAGTTTTAAATTTCTGCATAGATTAATTTGGTATTTAAGTGATTTTAGGTTTGATCGGAGGAGAACGAAGTAATTTTGAAATTATGAATTATGAAAACTTAAAATTCATTGTGTTAATGTAAAATATGTTTTATTTTAAAATATTGATTGAATGTTAATTGATTCATTTTCATTTTCAGGGTCACCCAAAAGTTGTAGAGAAGTTAAAAATTTTGCTGAAAAAGTGGAGTGAAGAAGTTTTTAAAAATGATCCAGAACTCAGCCTCATACCATCATTGTATAATAGTCTAAAAGCTGAAAAAGGAGATTTTCCAAGTGAACCAGTAAGATTTTTATCATTTGCATTTTACATTAGTTATTTTTACTTTCTAAAAATAAAATTTCATAAAAAAAATGTAAAACATACTACTGAAGTACAGTTCTTTGTGATTTAAAGACATTTTTCTGTTTGACAAAATTTTGTCTTTTGACTGGAGGATTGCAAAAAATTTTGAACTTGGATTCATGAAGTTTCTGTGATTTGAAGGGAGAAAGGACATACATACAAGTTCCATTTAGTACAGTTGCTCAAACAATCTTCATTATTTGATGGAAATGCAACTTAAATTTGGGGATTTTAAGTAATTTTTAGCTTAGATGGGAGATTTCTGCGTTTGAGGAAATATAGGCAAATCAAAATGGAAAATATTCATGAATTTGTGGAATATAACAAACAGAAAAATGCATATCTATTCGCAGATTTTTTTGCTTGTTTTACAATTTTATTTTGAAACCAAAAATATTAAAGTTTCAGTAGACATTTTTTACATTCTTGGGGTGGTCTCATAACTCCACATTTTAAGTGATCAGTTTCAGAAGTTCTGTTAATTGTAATCTATATGAGAAACTTTAATATATTTAATTTAGTTAAACAATAATTAAGATTGTGAAAAAGCGGCTATTAAGCTAAAAGAGTCTACCGGCCATTGGCTACTAACTAAAAATTTCAATTTTCAGGTCTAGTTGTCAGTATTTCAACTGTAAATAGATTTAGAAAACATATTTATATAAAATATGAGAAAATATTATTGCATTGATAATATTTCAAAGCTTTTATTTTATTCTGTTTTTTAAATGTCTTAAAACATTTAACAAACATAATTGTTTTAAATCCATGCATTTAAAGTCTTATTTAATCATAGGTATTGTAATTCAGCAGAAACATATTAACATTGTTTCCAGAAATGTGAGGAAGATAACAGAAACTGCCAAAACATATAACATTTCAAAATCATTTAAGAAATTTTAAGTATAGATATTGACCAAAGTTAAAGATTAGGGACCAAAGTTCATTTTTGTTTTTAGCGAATTTTGAACTAAAATCTGCCAAACATTCTTTGCTTAAGGAACCTGTAATCGAATCTCATAAGTGCTTGCTTTTAAAAGAACCTAAGCAGACACTGTATTGCCTTTGAGTATATTACCATTGTTCAATGATTCAAATAGTATTCATGACAATAAAGAACAATAATTATTCATTCTTTTTAATAATAAAAAATAAAATAAGATGTGTGTGACCAAACTATATTGATGAGATTTAAATAAATTAAAATTGCACAGGACCTCAATGCCAAATAATCTGCAAGAATTTATTATTGTTTTCCATTTATAATCCTTTAAATATCTGTATTTGTTTCTGCAAGAAGAAAGATTTCAAAGAATGTTTATATAACTTTCATAGATGTCAACATCTTCAGAATTGTAGGATAAAATGATAAAATGTGGTAGTGTAGCAATAAGATAGAAAATACAGAAATCTGTACCTACAATTAATATTAATCTCCCTATCAAATTTTTATTATAGTTTCCTGAAGAGCTGCAAAAGTCCTAAATCAGACATGTGATTTTTTTCTGTGTATTAGTGGAATTCTGTGAATATATATTTTTTTATTCTTTGAAGGATTCTGCAGATCATATATTTTTAATAGAATTCCCCAAAATCAGTATTTTAAGATTAATATGTACAAAAACAAACAAACAAAAAAAAAACATTTACTTGTCAAAAAGTAGTTTTGAAACAATTTTTAAGTTTCTCAAGAACAGGTCGTCTACTCATCGTAAAGAAAAAAAATCACAAATTTTGTCAGTCATACATGGTAGAAAAATCAATTTCATCAATCGACCCCCAGGAAGAAAAAAAATCTTAAACTTTGTCAATCGGAAGTAGAAAAAAAAAATTAATTTATGAATTTTATCAATCAGTTGCAGAAAAAAAAAAAATGGAATTTTGTCAATCAATTGCTGGAAAAAAAAAAAAAAAAATGTGACATTTGTGAAACTGTCATTGAAAACTCCCAAAAATTTTGTCAAGTGGTCATAAAATCTCATGTAATTATGTCTCTCATAATTATTTTGCTCTGTAGGGATAGCAAAATTTTTAATTCCTTTTTTATAAATTTTTAACAGAAAATCGATTACCGTATTTACCCGCGTATAAGTCTAGAAATTTTGGACAAAAAAATACTTTAAAGTTGGGGGGGGGGGGGGGTCGACTTATGCGAGGGTCCTTAATTTTTTTTTGCTAGAAAACATCCCAAAATCAAAAAAGTCTTTGCGGCATGACAAATCGCCTTTTCCAGAACTCGAAAATGTATTGCATGATTGAGTTGTAGAAATCTGGCAGAATGGTTTTATTGTCACTAGAACTGCCATACGTTTACGAGCAATGAAGCTTGCAAAAGAAGAAAAGTATGGTGTTCCAAACACGTTTCGTGCATCAGAACATTGATGCACTAGATTTATGAATCATCATGGTTTGACTTTACGCCAGCGCATTAAACTAGCACAAAAAGTACCATCTGACTTGGAAGCAATGATTATGAAATTTCAAAAATACGTCATCGATCAAAGAAAAATGAATTCGTTTGAACTTTGCCATATAGGAAATATGGACTAAACACCCATGTGTTTTGACCTACCAGAAAATAAAACACTGAACTGCAAGGGGAGAAAAGCATTTTGGTAAAGACGACTAGGCACGAAAAAACCCGTTTTACGGTCTTTCTTTCCTGTTTGGCCGGCGGTAGTAAGCTTCATCCGTTGATTATTTTTAAAAGAAAAACTGTGCCGAAAAAGTTACACTTCCATCTGGTGTGCTGATTCGAGCCCATGAAAAGGGGCGGATGGATGCTGACGGAACCGTTGACTGGCTTAAAAATGTGTGGGGTAAAAAAACGGGAGCTGTTTTCAAAAAACCTTCCCTTTTAGTTTACGACTCGTTTCGTGGCCACTTTTCTGAAAACGTGAATAAAGTGACGAAAGAAATGAAAACAACTGTAGCTGTAATCTCGGGAGGGTTGACATCCGTCCTACAACCCGTAGACGTTTGCCTCAATAAGCCCTTCAAAGCAAATGTTAGAAAATATTTTGCAGAGTGGATTTCATCCGGTTGTCCAACATTTACTAAGGGCGGTAATATTAGAAAGCCCGACATTGCATTAATTGCCCAGTGGGTTAAATATGCGTGGAATCAAATTCTTTCCGAAAGGATTATAAAATCGTTCAAGAAATGCTGCATAAGCAACGAACTAGACGGCACAGAAGATGATGCCATTTTCGAAAGTGATAATGACAAGGAAGAATGTAGCAATACAGAGATTGAAAACGTGTATCATGATAGCCGATGACGACGAAGGATTTTTGTGAATTGTTTGGCGAGTCCGATACTGAATCGGACCTTGAATCAGTTTAACTTTGTATATTACTTTAGTATATTATTATCTTCATTATCGTATATTTAGTACTTTTTTTTTCAGATGATTTCGAATAAATGTAAAAAAAAAAAAAAATTCTTTTAAAAAAAAAGTTTCTTTATTGTATATTTAGTACTTTCTTTTTTTTTCCAGGTGATTTTGAATAATATATTTTTAAAAAATTCAAATTTCTTGATTGGAAAAGTGGGGGGTCGACTTATACGCAGGATTTAAAAAAAATTAAATTTCTTGATCGGGAAAGTGGGGGGTCGACTTATACGCGGGATCGACGTATACGCTGGTAAATACGGTATATTTAAAAATAAAAAGTAAAATTAATTATGTAACCTGTATTTTAATTATATTTATATGAATAAGTGCAAATGTTCTAAGGAGTAAGTATTCAGAGAATACTTGTAAAAACTATTAAAAAGTATAGCTTGAAAAAAATTGTACGACTCCTAAAATGCTAATATTAGACTCCTGAAATTTTAACTAGTTTATTCCTCATATAGTCTTTACAGTGCAGGCATCTATGAACTTTATAAAACTTTTTGTGTTGCGATCAAGCTATACATATTCATAATATAATTTTTGCTAAAAAAAAAAGCCATTTTTATTATTTAGTATTTTATTTGAGTACTGTTTATAATTAGCCATTTATTACAATTGCAATTTATATTGCTATATTTACATTCGACAAAACAAAGTTTCTTCATTGTAAAGAGCATAATATATTTTAATATTTGCTTTTTAGGTAGATTTCGTAAGAAATACTACCTATTACATTCTCACCTAAGTTGGAAATTTTGAAAAATTTTTGCAGATCTACGCCGATCATGACTCCCAGAACCCAAAAACACCCCCAGTTCAAAAGTTTATCTATCTATCTATCTATCTATCTATCTATCTATCTATCTATCTATCTATCTATGTCACTTTTTTCTGACCACGATAACTGGAAAAATTCTGCATAAATCTCTTCCAAACTGATACATAAAATCAAGGGTCATAAAATCTCGGTCAAGTTCGTTAATGGGCAAAATCGAACCAAGGGGGGGGGGGAAATGGGGGGGCTTTTTATGAAAAAAGAAAAATCCTCATAATTTCTTTATTATTATACGTATCGAATCCGTTTAAAGTTATTATTACTTCTAGGAAAGGGGCCGAAAATTTATGTAGGACAGATTTTTGATATAATTAAAAATGGCCCCAAGGGGGGGGGAAAAAAGGGGGGTTTTAGAAGAAAAAAAATCATAGCTTCGTCAATTCACAAGATATCAAATCCGCGTAAATTTATTATTAATCCTCTTAGTATTATCTAAAACTTTTATATTGACAAGTTTTTTATAGGACCAACCGTTATAGCAAAAAAAAATTAAAAGCAAAAAAAATCCCTGCCGGCTCCGCCTGCAAACAAGTTATTTTTCGAAGTAGGCGGTTTCAAGTCCCGCATCTTTTCGAAACTGATACATAAAATCAAGGGGCATAAAACCTCGGTCAAGTTCGTTAATGGGCAAAATCGAACCAAGGGGGGGGGGGGGGGGGCTTTTGTGAAAACAGAAAAAAAACCATAATTTCTTAATTATGATACGTATCGAATCCGTTTAAAGTTGTTATTACTTCTAGGAACAGGGCCAAAAACTTATGTATGACAGATTTTTGATATAATTAAAAATTGCCTTAAGGGGGGAGGGAAGGGGGGTTTTAGAAGAAAAAAATCATAACTTCGTCAATTCCCAAGATTTCAAATCCGCTTAAATTTATTATAAATCTTCTTAATATTATCTAAAACTTTTATATTGACAAGTTTTTTATAGGACTAACCGTTATAGCAAAAAAAAAAAAAAAAAAAAATTAAAAACAAAAAAATCCCTGCCGGCTCCGCCTGCAAACAAGTTATTTTTCGAAGTAGGCGGTTCCAACTCCCGCATCTTTTCGACACTGATACATAAAATCAAGGGGCATAAAATCTCGGTCAAGTTCGTTAATGGGCAAAATTGAACCAGGGGGGGGGGGGATGGGGGGACTTTTTGTGAAAACAGAAAAAACCCCATAATTTCTTAATTATGATACGTATCGAATCCGTTTGAAGTTATTATTACTTCTAGGAGAAGGGCCGAAAATTTATGTATGACAGATTTTTGATATAATTAAAAATTGCCTTAAGGGGGGGAAGGGGGGTTTTAGAAGAAATAAATTCATAACTTCGTCAATTCCCAAGATTTCAAATCCGCTTAAATTTATTATAAATCCCCTTAATATTATCTAAAATTTTTATATTGACTTGTTTTTTATAGGACCAACTCTTATAGCAAAAAAAAAAAAAAAAAAAAAAATCCTTGCTGGCTCCGCCTGCAAACAAGTTTGGTTTCGAAGTAGGCGGTTCCAACTGCAGCATCATCGCAAAAAGGTCATTTCTTCCGCAATTCCCGACAAACAGGCGCCCCACGTTCTGGGTCTTCGAAATCTACCTGTGCCTGTAGGCCGAGCCGTCAGGGATTTTTTAAATATAAACAATTAAAATAATAGCTAAATGTTAATGTTTTAAATATACTATTACAGTCTTATCACTAAAAAAATTTATTATGCATAATTTTGTGCTAAAAAAAACTTTTTTCCTGTCTTTTGTGTAATTTATATTTTTATAAACATGTTTAAAATATTAAGACACGCAGGTCTCTCATTTATGAGTTACTTTCAGTTTTCTATTGGCTTTGTTTAACTATAAAATCAATGAATAACTGTAAAATCAATAATGAATAGGTGCCTCAGATATTTGGTTATAAAACCTTAATTCAGTAATAATGTTGCTTTATTAAATATAAAGATGGGCACATTCATGCATATGTATAAGTAAATGTGTCTCTATAGATGGTATATATATTTGTGAATAATTTATTAATAATATTTTTGTTTGTGCAAATTAATTGCTTAAAATTTCATTTGAGTGAGTTTCATTTTTGGTTGAAGCACAAAAGAGAACCGAAATTCAGCTTTGGTTCAGTCTCGGCCTCAAAAACTTGTTTCGGTCAGATAGTAATTGATATGTTATTTAGAATTTAAGTTCTTTCTTACAATGTTAAAAATGTAAAGGAAAAAGTTGGTAATTTTTATTTTGGTAAATATGTAAATAGAAATCCAGCAATCATTAACCTTTCTAAAATGACAGCTCTCTCTACAAGCATGTATCTGGGGGACTGACACACAGAACTTCCATATACATTTTCCTCTAACTTGTGGAGTGATTTATTGCAGTTAAGTCTAAGTTCACAAATTCTGAATTTTAGAGCCCAAATTTGAAACAATTTGCTGAAGAAATTTAGAAATTATAAAGACATACAATTTTATTGCTTAATGTTAAATTAATTAATACTTTCATACTTTTAAATGTGTTTTAAATATACTTAATGCATGTATTTATAAGCTAGCTGATCCCACACAGAGCATCTGTGCTCTAGTGTATACAGAAGCAATATGGGCCAATTCAAGAGGTGCCTTTATATCAGCTCCCATAGATGTGAAGGCTAAAGCAGCATTGTACTCTCGAATATGCTGTTGATAGTTTTTAGCCTCTGGTGAACTGTCACACAGCAATTCCTGTAACAAATCTGGAATTTCTGTCAGATTTTGAAGGGAAACTTTGCCATCGTGGCAGCATTTAGTATATTTTTTATTAGTATTAAGTTCACTTTTCCAGTAATAGGCACGGCAAAAATCGCACACCTCAGTCATATTTCCGCAGCTATTCTCTGGGATGTTTACTTCAGATTATAAATTTACACAGTTTCACCTTCGCTGGATAACTTAAGTCGATTTTGATGTTGATCAAAATGTTCTGTGGCTCGCCTAAGCCTATCAGCTTCATTTCAAATGGATCTTCTTTCAATCAGTTCGTCTACAGTTTCAATGGCACACCATTGTCTTCTGCGTAAATTATAAACTTCACGCTGTAAACTCATTTTTGCAAAAAAATAATTAGCAAAATATTAGTGAAGAAAAGTTAGCAATTTTTACACCTCAACATGTTCCTTCCTTCAATCAATAAATAAAATGTCACATCTCGACACACCATGACGCCATCAACAAAATCATTGTAACATCATTTAAAAAAAAAAAAATCATATCAAAATATTGTAATCACAAGTAACTTATTTTTTGCGAGAAATACAACAACAAATAATGAAGCATGCTAAAGTTAGGTTTAGGTTTGATTTTCTAAACAAACCACTCGTTGCCTTCGGCAAAAGAGAAATGACTGCTTTTTCGCTGCCGTGTACCTTAGTGGTTTATATATATAGATATACTTAAATGTATGTATTCTGGCATTGTAAGAGTTATTCTTTAGTCAGATGATTTATGTCAGCATTACTTTTTAGATGCATTCGTAATTATATAAATACGTAGCACCTATTGTCGTCGTCTGGTCCGTCTGTCTGTTTGTCTGTCTGTCCGTCCGTCCGCATATAACAACGCAAAAACTATCCAACCGAATGGTTTGAAATTTAAGATATATTATCTTTGTAGAATTTTGTCGAGACATTTCAAATTTTTTAAAAATCTAATCAAAACTTTAGAAAATATTAATAAAAACATTTATTAAGAAATTTGATTTTTTTTTTTAATCTGTGCTTTCTTTATATAGGAGCTTTCAAAGTTTAATCGTCAAGCGACCGGGATACTTATTTTATTACAGAAATTAATCTGCAGACGATATAATTCATTTCACAGAATTAGAAATCATCAAGATCTGAATATTTATATAACTAGCTATAGTACGAATGCACCTCGTTTGTAACATTTGACGTACAATTTCCAACTTGTTACTTATTACTTTCTTCTATCTTTACAAGAAGAAAGTATTGGATTCATGAAAATTTTCGACTTCCGGTTTTCGACGGATTTATACGTTTTAGAAGGTCCTGAACACGATTTGACTATTTTTAGAAAATGTCTGTCTGTCTGTCTGTATGTGACAAAAATTTTGTGGGCGCTCTATCTCAAGAACTAATGCTCGGAATTTAATAAAACTTTAGATTCAGTTAGTCCGTAATATAAATTGGTGCTGATTAGTTTTTGGTAAAAATCGCCCAGCAGGTGGCGCTGCTATGCAGCATTTTTCGCGATTTCCGCAATAGCTCTATCTCAAGAACTAATGCTCAGAATTTAATAAAACTTTAGATTCAGTTAGTACCTGATATAAATTGATGCTGATTAGATTTTGGTAAAAATCTCCCGGCAGGTGGCGCTGCTATGCAGCATTTTTCGCGATTTCCGCAATAGCTCTATCTCAAGAACTAATGCTCAGAATTTAATAAAACTTTAGATTCAGTTAGTCCCTGATATAAATTGGTGCTGATTAGTTTTTGGTAAAAATCGCCCGGCAGGTGGCGCTGCTATGCAGCATTTTTCGCGATTTCCGCAATAGCTCTATCTCAAGAACTAATGCTCGGAATTAAATAAAAAATTATATTCAGTTAGTCTCTGATATAAATTGGTGCTGATTAGTTTTTGGTAAAAATCACCCAGCAGGTGGCGCTGCTATGCAGCATTTTGAAGGATTTACACGATTTTGGCGATAGTCATATCTCAAGAAATACTGCACGGAATTTAATAAAACTTGAGCTTCAGTTAGACATTGATATAACTTGGTGCTGATTCTTTTTAGTCTATGCGAAACCTGTGTGAGATAGAAGAAAGTTTTGGGATTGACACATCCGACTAGTTATATGTGTCAACAAGAAAAAAAAAGATCAGAAAAACTTGAAAATAAGCCAAGGATATCAGTGAATTAAAATTTTTTGTAGCTACTCTATTTTTTTTAAATTTTGAAACTTGATTGTAATAATTTCTTGAATTTAAATTTATTTCATAATGTTTAATGTTTTGAAATAGTTTTTCTGTTTCATTTAATTGGCTTATATTTTTATTTCAGTCTCCAACTAGTAAGTCTTCATTGTCTAGAATAAAAGATCCCAATGTAGTAACTAGTCAACAAGAAGAAGACGACATAGCTAAAGCTATTGAACTCTCTTTGAAAGAATCAGGTTCACCTCGTTCTACTAGTAGTTCATTGTATCCTCTTGCTTCGGTAAGCAGAGAAAGTGGTGCAACGTCTAGTGCTCCGAAAGTTGCAAAAGAGCCACGTAAAGTAAGAGCCCTGTATGACTTTACAGCAGCTGAGGACAACGAATTAACTTTTAAAGCTGGAGAAGTTGTTTTAGTTTTAGATGACAGGTGGGTGAACTTTTAGTAATTCTTTGTTATAGGGGCCTTGGCATAATTCAGGTTTCAGAAAGTGAGATTTGTTGCCCAAATGATATAAACAGCTGTGAAAACAAACCTGATGAACTTTTATGCTTGTTTATGTATGTATTTAAAAAAATGCTTTCAATAACATGTATTTGGTAAATTATTTCTGTTTAGATAAATGGTCTCTTTATACTAATATTATAAAGAAGTAACATTTGTTTGTAAGGGGTAATCACTGGAACTGCCAAACCGATTTTAAAAGTGAAGGTGGCAAATTGATGGTGACAATCTCAGCTCCAACATAGGCTATATTTTATGTCGGTTCTACTACCCACAGGAAGGGGGGGGGGGGGGTGCAGGAGCAAAAAGTGTTCTAAAATTGTGATTTTTTTTTATACTGAAGGAGCTAAAAACTTGAAATTTGACATGGTAGTTACTTATAAGATGTAATAGCTGTCCAAGAACAAATTCTAAAAAAAATTCTGAATTTTAAAAAGGTGAAATCTGCGAAAAGCGTTCTAAAAACATTCGAAAATACAATTTCTACGGAATCTCTGAAACTACAGAAACGTTTTCAAGAGTGATGGTGGCAAATCGATGGTGACAGTTCCTGCTGTAACATAGACTATATTTCATGTCCGTGCCACTACCCCCAGGGGGGAGGGGGGGTGTGCAGGAGTGAAAAACGTTCTAAAATTGAGATTTGTTTTATACTGAAGGAGCTAAAAACTTGAAATTCGGCTTGGTAGTTACTTATAAGATGTAAATGTTAAATAAATTGTATAAATGTTGAAAACAAATTCCTTGTGTGTATGAAAGCATAAATAAGTTACCAGAAAATTGTGTGGAAAATTTCTTTTTCTTGCCAAGGTCATTTTCTCTATGTCACAAAGGCCCTTATAACAAACAAGAAAGAAGTACCAAACTTGTTTTCTTTTATTGTAATATTGCCATATGAATTAGTTATATTTGTGCATATGGGTGCCTGCAGGGTAGTTTATGGGGAGAGAAGAAAAATTGCCCTTTCCTGGATTTTCAAATTCCAATTAACTAAATTTTCCTTTTTTTTTTTTCTTTCCCATGATTAAAAAAAAGGGAAAAATTTCTTCTTTTCAAATGATTTAAAAGTTATAAACATTAAGAGAAAATTATCTAAGAATTTTTTGTCAAGGTGGACGGGACCCTTGGGAAAGACATCTTTCAGTTCTGTTTATTTATTTATTTATTTTAAAGTTCATATATTAAAAACTTATCTTATAATGCGTTTAATAGTAAAAAGTTTTAAATTTTTCATTTTGAAACAAGCTGGTAGTAGCTTATTTTTGTATTTGCAATGTTTCTTATTTTCTTTAATGTTGATATGTTTAAAAATTGTCTTGCAAATGTGGTTCTGACTAAAAATTCCTAGTTATTTCATTTTTATATTGTATAAAATAATATTTAAAAAAAGAAAAAAAATGTGACCTTGGCTGCAGACTACAGGCACACTAACCCTGAAATCTTGTACCTTGCTAAATTTTGTTCTGCAGGCACCCATATTTGTGTGCCAAAATTTGATTCAATAAATTGTCTAATTCCAATGCGCAACAAAAATAACTTTCATTATTTATTTATTTATTTATGTATTTTTTTTGTGTGTGTGCGGAGGGGGGGGGGGGGGATTTTATTGAAAAAAGTAGTTGATTCATTTAACTAGTAATCCTTATAAGCAGCAGCTATTCTATTTGAAAAATAAGGTACTTTTTGGTTAGCCGGGCGCCAGTGATATATATATACATATATATGGTGTAATAATTTCATTGCATATGGTCAGTTGCTTCTGTTTCAATGGTTAATTTTTGCAATAAGTAATGTACATAAATATATGTATATGTATATATATATATATGTATATATATGTGTATTTATATATATGTGTGTATATATACATGTATATATATATATATCACTGGCGCCCGGCTAACCGAAAAGTACCAAAAATAATTATAAATTAGTGTATTATTTTGTTTTGTTTTTTCAGACAATATCACATTAATAAACTTCTGATTTATAATAAATTTTGGTACTTATGTATTATCCGGGCCAGGAGATAGATCGCTAAAAATTGTTGCCAATTATCACTCTTGTTTATCGTTGCCAGTCATGTTCAAAACAGTAATTTAATATTATTAAATATATAACATAGTTAAAAATGGTAAATAATATGAAATAAATAAATAAATAAAATGTGTGACTCAGCAAATGGGAGATTTCAGCTGTGCATGCTTGAGAATAATCTACTTTTTCTATCAGGGGTCATAGGTACAGGTAGACTTCTTTTTTAAAGATAAGTTTAGATAAGATTTTTTAGATTTTTTTTTAGCATTTTAAAGTAAAATATAAATATTTTATTTTACAAATTTAATGAGACAGATATAAAAAAGATAATATGAGTAGTAAGAAATGTTTTTATGCACATTTCAACAAAATTACATCAAAAGTTAATGATCAATGTGAAGTTGAGAAAAAACGAAAATACACTAAATTCGTTAATGCGGCTATCACTGTAATGCTTCACGAACATGAAAACTGAATAAAAAACATCACTGGATGCAGCAACCTTGTTGTATTGGAATCTCCAAAAATACATGGCATTCGTTAATGCGGTGATCACTGTACCGCATGTATGATCCCTTTTCGAACATGAAAACAACAAAAAAAAAAAAAAATCACTGGATGCAGCAACCTCAATGTATTATAATTCCCCAAAATACAAAAAATTCGTGAATGCCGCGAGCACTGTACCGCAGTATGATCGCTTCGCAAACATGAAAACAAAATCACTGTATGCAGCAACCTTGTATTTGAATTCCATAAAATAATGCCGCAATCAATGAGAAATAGCTTCAGTAATTTCGAGATCTGAAGAAACGTTATCCATAGTCCAGTCCGAATTGTCATCAGGTAAACAATAATTAGAAAGAAAACAAGCCATACACAAAAAAATCAACTGTCACAAAAAATAACTAACCTACTAGCATTCAATTTTGAAGATAAATGAAAGAAACATGTGCCGAGATCAGAAGTGAGGAGAGCAAGGCTAGACGTTAAATCTCCCCTTCCAATCTCCTCTTTTCCTCTGTCCTCACCTTCTATATTGGTACTTCTAAATAGACTAATCCATTCCATTGTGCGTCACTCTTCAAAAGAGCCGCTAATTGCAGTTACAATGTAGAAAGAAAAAAATAAGGGTTGTTATAATTAGTACTATTAAGGCCATGCATGGTGCAATTGGCTCAAACTTGGCCTCGATAATACATAAGTACCTAAATTTCTTGTAATTTATGACTATATTCAGGAATTTTGTTATTTGGTCGGTTTTACAGAGTTGTGAAGCTGTTAAAATTTCAGATGACAATTTAATGGGAGGAAAACTAAAATATTGGCAGAAGCCAATCTCATCAAATTTAGGTATCCCCCCACCCTCCAAAAAATTTTTAATAAATAAATGAAACAAAAGTAAATATTTTTGGACAAAGTATAACAGACAATTTCTCTAGTCCTTGTAATATTTAATACTTATATATAATCCAGTATATACTGTAGTTTTCAAAATATTGTCTGATTTCTCTTTCATGCAAGATTATGATAAAAATTTTTGAAATATGCCCAAGTGATTAAAAATATCAAATTTGGATATTTAGATAGGTTTATTTGTAATTCATAGGATTTTTCTTTATCTAGCAAGAAGTGCAGCTGAAACATTTTAAATTAAGCATTTATAGTGTTTAGTAGTATTTTTTTATTAATTTTATTTATATCTTTTTATAATGAACAATTCTAATTATTAGAAAACACTATTACAGTTTAAAAAGTAACACTTGAGACTGTCTATTTATTAAGAAAACAAGGGAATTAAGTGAAATAACAAGCTCTAATTTATATAGTTCTCTACCAAACTGAATTGTTAATTTCATTCTTTTTATTTCTGTACATCAGTGTCACCTGAATTATAAAACCTGTAAATGTTTTGACACATTTACAGGAAAGCAGGAACAAGATTTGGTACTTTCGTGTTACAGCGGTCCCCACAATTACAATTATGCCAAGGTTGCAGTTGTGATTTCACCAAGATCATCGCAAAGCATATACATGCATTATATATAGGGGAGACCGGGGCACATTGGTACATGGGGTACATTGGTACAAGGTAGATATTTTTAGTTGATTCATTTAAAAGTTTTTTAATTTCTCTCCTAAAAATTGGCAACACTGAAGACTTTCTTCAGATGAAAGTTTGCTGGGATTGGATTTGTCGTTTCTTGGAAAAGGTAACTTTAACTGTTTTACCGTAATTTTGTAATCTTTTGGAAGTCTACTTGATGCTATATCTATCACTTTGACTATATAAGCACATTATAACGTATGTTAATGACATTTATTTTCACACTGTCTTGAACTACAATGTAAACAACACATGTACCAATGTGCCCCATAATAGACTGTAAACTGGTATAACATTCTTTTACAAAGTATTTCTTTTAGTTAAAGCCATTTTACTGTAATTTCTGTATTGTTTCAGTATATTTACTAGTATATACTACAACTTATCCCACCCAATATATATGAGTCTGGTAGATCCAATATCTCAGTTAGTGATTATGTGTTAGTAAAATTTGCTGGAAAGAAGAGATTTATTTATTATGTTGGCCAGATTGAAGTTAAGAATACAGAATCTGAGTTTTCCGTAATGTGTTTAAGAAAGAAAATTGACTGCTCAAAATTTTATTTCCCTGAACAGGTTGATAGTAACATTATTGATATTTCAGATGTATGTTTTATCCTTCCATAGCCTACATTTTGTGGTGGTACTGTTAAAGCTGCAACATTATTATCTTTTCCTGTTTAGTTAATTGACTATAATGACCACTAATAGTATAAAGATTCTACTATTATTTTTTCCTTTGTTTTGTCTTGTGTTTTCTATACATTGATGCAGTTTCAAATTAATATTCATGTATTTTTAAGTTATTTTCCATTTTTGTATCCCAATTACTGTTACTAATAAAAGTGTTATGTTCCCTATGTATATTTCTTGTAAGTGTACCAAAGTACCCCATCCTTGTACCAATCTACCCCACTATGGGGTAGATTGGTACAAAAATTATTATTTCCTAAACTACATGTTACTGATTTTAATACAGCAAAATTTTTCAAAATGATTCATCGCATTGCGACATTAGAAAACACTCTTCAATTACATGGTTTAAAATTTTGAAAAATCTGGATACTCATCATAAAAAAGATAATTTTCTGCAAAATGTACCAATGTGCCCCGGTCTCCCCTATGCATATGTTTACTTCAAACACTCATATGTGCCATATATGTCATTGTACACATATTATTTTTGTCTTTTATGTCGTATATGCACATATATATACATCATACATGCCTATAACTTGCCCATATATGTCACAAAATCTTATATACTTCATATAGTATTATGTCATATATGTTTTATAATATAAAGATATATTTATATCTTAAAATGAGTTAATGTCTGTATTTCATAAATAAAAAACAACTGTATATATTACCGATTTTTATAAGCAGACATTATATAGATAGTCATTAAAAACATGAGTTATTAAAAATGGCCAACAGTTTTCATAAAAACCATCACTACACAATAACATTTTCATCTCTGGTCCAGAGCATCCTCAGTTGTAAATGCAAACACCTCTGTTCTACTGTTTACTAGATCTTTGTTGATTGAGCCAAGATATAGATAGTCATTAAAAATAGTCAACAGTTTTCATAAAAAAACTTCAATCTGGCAATTAAATGAACGCAATTTTTCGGCATCAGCTCGATTAATTACAATGTAACTTACCAGAAACATAGATCTTAGTAAGACAGAGGTACAATGGCCCAATTTTTTAAATTCGATCTGTGGCTTGAGTTGTGATGGTTTTTATGGAAACTGTTGGCCATTTTTAATGACTTGTGTTTTCAATGACTATCTATATAATGTCTGCTTATAAAAATTGATAAATATATACAGATGTTTTTTATTTATGTTTTATAATTTAAAGATAAATTATGGTCATTTGGCAATTCATTCTTGGGAGCCGCTATAACCCAAAAGTACCCAAGATTTTAATTGTTCAGAATCTGAATTAAAATATTTAAAAATTATTTCATGATTTGGGAAGAAAATTTACTGAAAATTATGTTATTGAGTAAAAAAAAAAGACAAGACCCTTACATATAAAATACTTGAAAGTAATTGAAGCACAGCTAGCTGTAGATAAACAAAGTTTTTTATGTAACCACTTCAATCTGCAATGAAATGAACACAATTTCTCAGCACCAGCTCGATTAATTACAATGTAACTTACCAGAAACATAGATCTTAGTAAGACAGAGGTAACATGGTCCAATTTTTGAAATTCGATCTGTGGCCCGAGTAATTAAAGGTCAAAGTTATAATGCAAACCATATGTTCAACATTCTTCCATGGATCTGGCTAGGCATTGCTGTGGTTTATATAGGCATTGGTCGTCCTTCCCAAAAATGTTTTAAAATTTTTCTGATATGTTGTGAAGAGGCTACTTCACTCAGGCGAAAACACCTGCTCACTAATGTTAATCATATAGAGGAAATAATTTACGATATCTCGTTCGAATTTCAATATTTTTAAAGGATTTTTTTGCATTAGATAGCTGAGGTCAATTTCTATGCACGCTTCTTTGTACTTTTTTGATTTTGATTACAAGTTCTTTTTTATTAAGACACTTTCACCTTTGAAATTGATTCTGAAAGTGAAAGTATCCACAATTAAAAAAACTGTAACAAAATCGAAAAAGTGCAAAGACGTGTGCATAGAGATTGACTTCAGCTATCCAATGCAAAAAAAATTGTTTAAAAATATTGAAATGCGAACGAGATATTGTAAATTATTTCCCTCATATGATTAACATTAGCAAGTGGATGTTTTTGCCTGAGTGAAGTAGCCTCTTAAATAGTCAGTCTAGGCAAGAGGTAGCAAAACTTTTCACATCCGCATGCCAAATTTTTTCGAAAAGTATTTTACGTGGTCGATGTGCCAACACTAAAAGAATTTAGTACATTAAAATTAATGAATCAAAAGTACTTGAATGTTTATTTATAAGGATTAAAAAATACGGGTAATGTACGTGTTGGTATTACAATGTAATAATTATAGTAAAAATTATATTTTAGAAAATAATATAAAAGTATATGCAGTTTCTGTTATTTCATGTTGGGTGCCAAATAATTAATAACAGGCTCATACTTAGTTACTTTCAATAGAATGCAAATTGAACAGGAATCACCTGACAAGTAGTTTCTATTTGAGTTTTTCATATCATTCATTTCTGAAAATGACTTACATGCATAAGTAGAGGGAAAAATTATCAAATGGCAAATTTGATACCGAATCGCAATAATTTCATCGACATTCTTGCTTTATAATACCTAATAATCCTACTTTTCAATATTCTTCAAATCTCTTAATTTGTCAAATTATTGAGCCCATATTGAAATAGTTTAAATTTATTGAATTGCATTTTAACTTTTTTAAATTTCAAAGAATTAAAAAAAAAAAAGAAAAAAAAACTAAGAAAAAAAAAAGACAAGCTCTGCTTGTGAAAATTCCCGTGTTTTGTGTTATTTCCCTCTACTTTGATTTAGAGCCTTGATCAACATTGTGCCGAAAATATATTGTTGAATACCACAATGGCAAAACTGGCATGCATTCCAGGTTTACCATTCCTCATCTAAGCATTGCCGCCGTGTATATAAGTGTTGATATTATTATTTGGAATGAGATAAATAATTTTGAAATGAAATTTAATTGTAGTATTTTTTTCTACATTTTATTTCAGCTGTGGTATGATAAATTCTCTGAATTAATCTCATTTATTTTCATTTATATAGAATGATTATTATTTCATTTTATTCATCATCTCATCTCATTTATAGGTCAGATTTTTAAATTTAGTTAGGATTTTTTAAAGTGAAATTTTGATGTGTTATTTTTTAATATTTTATTTGAGGATTTAAAATGATTTTTGCAGTTGATAACGCACATCTATTTATTTTGTTATATATCTTTTTAGAGATGCCAATTGGTGGCAAGGGTCAAATCATCGAGGAGAAGGTCTTTTTCCTGCAAACTTTGTGTGTGATTTAAATGCAGAAATACCACAGCCTGAATCTGGTAAATGTTTGTTTGCTTTTAAACATAAAATATTATGTCATTTAAATTATTTTATATTACTATGTTTAAATACAATAGACAATCTTTATAATGTGCACCTTGAGACGAGAGGTTGTGTGTAATATAGATTTTTGCATTACATAGATTCACACATCATTAAACTCACCCTGTAAACATGGTCAAATATGTCTGGAATATATATCAATATTCAGTAGAAGTTCTTTATATTGTACTCATTGGGACCAGTGTTGTGCAGATTATAAATGTTTGCATAATATTGATCAGTCCTCCTTTTAAACTTGAAGCATAGATATCTTTCAGTATAAAGTTTACTTATGAAAAGGCCTTGTTCATCAAAATGAAAGTATTTGTATTATATATGATTTAAAATAGTTTTAAAGTTTAACTTTTTAAATATCTTTAAACCCTGAACTATAAGAGTATTTGGCTAGCTGAATATTTATTATTTGGCCACAATCAATATTCGGTGCATCCCTAGTCTTAACCCCTTAATCATCACTTAATTTTCAGAAAATTCTTTCAAAAATCGTCTATTTTTTAAATTTTTTATTGCCCCATTTTATTAGTTGTGAAATTCAGAGTTAATTAGTAAAAGAAACAGTGTATTTTTTTTTCAAATTTAAAGTACTCAGGATGGATAAAATTTTTAAAAATCACAATTTTACTTACCTTATATAATGCTTTTTTTGTACACAAGCTGTGTTTTTAGGTGCGTTCGTAATTATATAAATACGTAGCACCTATAGTCGTCGTTTGGTCCGTCCGTCTGTCCGTCCGTCTGTCTGCCTGTCCGTCCGTCTGTCTGTCTGTCCGCATATAACAACGCAAAAACTACCCAACCAAATGGTTTGCAATTTAAAATATATTATCTTTGCAGAATTTTGTCGAGACATTTCAAATTTTATTAAAATCGAATCAAAACTTTAGGAGATATTAATAAAAATATTTATTAAGAAATTTGATTTTTTTTTTAAATCGGTGCTTTTTTGTTGTGGTTCCGATGGATGTTAAATCGTCAAGCGACCGAGATACTTATTTTATGACAGAAATTAATCTGCAGACGATATAATTCATTTCACAGAATTAAAAATCATCAAGATCTGAATATTTATATAACTAGCTGATACATATATATCTGAATATTTATATAACTAGTTAAGATATTTGTATGAACAGTGTCATAAAATATATACTTAACTAGCTGTTTAACCCGTTCTACGCACGGGATATCATGAATTTAATTCTAAAACGTGCGTACGAACGCACCTCGTTTGTAACGTTTGACGTACAATTTCCAACTTGTTTATAATTAAAATTGCTTGGTTGCCACCAAGTTTTTGAAGTAGAAATATTTGCCTGCCTTATTTAATGACAGATTAAATAATGCGAGAATAAAGCCAATTACACTATTTTGAAAAAGCCGGGGGGTGGGGGGATCAAACTATCTGATTTTTTAAAAAGTAGTGAAACACTGACCATGATAGTCACGGGCACGACAAAATTTGTTTTCAAATGACTGCTTGTGAAGGTATCGGATGTGACGATTGAGGGGTTAATTTTAATACTATTTTAAATATATAACATTTCTAATATATATATATATATATATACCTCACTTTGTCCATTCTTATATCTTTTCGCATAATTTTATGATAGTTTACATATTTTATAAGCAAATGTCTTTTTAAAAAGTGGTTTGATTTTATATTGTTCTTTTGTTTTAATGTGCTAAATTGGATGGCAATATTGACATTTTTAATTCAAGCTGCCGGTAAATGTAGCAAAAAAGCATATATCTTTATTTATTATGAATTATTTGAAAAATATTTCCTTGTACCATAAGTCTTCATGAATGGAATTGGATTCTTTACATATAAGAAATTCTGTGTTAAGACTAAATAAATTATTTATCTTAAGTATTTAAAAAAATAATAATAATAAAGCCTGCTATGTTGTCTGGAAAAGAAACAGCCAAATAAATCCGTTAATTGCTTATAATTTTTTAACTTGTTTGTCAGGAAAAATTGTTGATATCATTGAATTTCATTTAAAATTTATAACGATATTTCCAAAAATATTACATCAAAAAGTTTATAACATTTCAATGTAACAATACAAATATAAATTAAACCAGGCCTGTCCAGCCATTCAGTAAGCATAGCACAATTCATCTGGTGAAAAACAAAAAGGGCATCTTTATTCACATGATTAGAAGAACGTACCAGCATTATCTTACTGTAATAGTGATAGCGATAGCTACGTTGAGCACTGCAGATTGCGCTGAAGTGGCTTTTTTGGCAGACATAGCCAAAGCAGTTTTCAATGTTTATCTAGTCTGTTAACAATTCCCAATTGAGGCAATGTTTGTTAATTTTATACATTTTTAGTTGTTTTTACCCGTTGAATACCAAACTGAAATTGCTAAACATGCCTGGGGAGGTCACGGTATTTTGAAAATATTTTTGGCACATGTATTCATATGGTATGGCACCCTGATAAATATTGCTCGCACACATATTTGTGTGCCTTGTCATTGCGTTAAAAGCCTCTACAATGCAATCGGCAATACAATAGGTAAAAATAAAGTTCAGGGAAAACACACACACGCAAATTATACTAAATTTAGCATAATATTTTACTGAAAAGGTCTGCAGAAGAAGGAGCCAAAAACCTTAAGGATACTTGTAATAAAAAAAGCATAAGAAACATCCCTAATATTAAGCGCGGTAAACGTCTGTGTGTGTGTGTTTGTCTGTGCACTCCACCTTTGTACCCGCAAAGGCTCCGGGACCAGGCGACGCACGGACGGCGGACGCGGACCGAAAAATTCGCAAAAAAGGCGCGACGCTCAAGTTTCGATCGGGTCGGGATTCCGACCCAGACCCGGGGAGTTATTAATGAGCGAAAGTGTTTTAATTACCGACCGAAACCGAACTGGAAAAAGGATCGAAAAAAATTTCCGTTTTGATAATCGCAGACATCCAAATCGTCGCTTTTTAACGCATCATCGAATAAAAAAAAATGTACCGGAGGTATCGATCCGAAAATCGGGGTACACACGCGGCCGATTTTTGTCGTTCCAAAACGTCAAATTTTTTGAAATTCGGACCGTAACTTTTCTTTATTTCGGCCAAAAACTGACCAGACATCCAACATCGACCCCAGACGTAAAAAGAGGTTGCCGTAAAGAAAGCGGGGTCGACAGATCCGAGATCAAATCGCCCCACTCCTTTTTGAAACAAGTGGAAATAATGACTCTACATTCGCGAAAATTTGCTAACACGTGTATAAAAAAATCGCGAATTCAACAAAAAAAAATTCGTAAAAATCGACCAGTAATTTTTGAAGATATCAATTAAAACTCATTAATGACACGGCAAATGAATTTATTTCTATTCCGAAGAGACAGCTTCTTTTTTATTTCAACATTCAACGGAGACAAATCGTCTGTGGATAAGTCATTTCTGAAAGAGATAAAATAGTCACGTGACTTTCAACTGCGTTTTTTCAGAGGGGGGGCCCATTTCCGAATCTAAGGGGCGCATTAATTCCAAACTTTGACAGGGCGACTCAAAATGGATTCTGCTTTCAGAATATCTAAAAATTATTATCATATCTTCATTAGGAGCCGATATATTATTTTATTGTATAATTAATCATCGTTATTTGTATAATTAAAGCAAAAGAAAGATTTCAATTACAGTGCCGGCTAGATATTACGATTTTAAGAAGTAGGCCGCGTCTAAAAACTGCCATAACGAGTATCTTAAGTTTTTGTTTTAGAGTGGCAACCAGATACAGTAAAACCTCCATAACGGACACTCCCGAATAGCGGACACCTCTATTTAACGGACACTTTTCAAATCCCCACTCCCAAAATCTAAATTTTTGTATGTTTAACCTCTGAATAGCGGACATTCCGAATAGCGGACAGTAGTTTTGGCGATCAAGGATGAAAAATGATTTTTTTTAACAAGAAAGAAAATGAAAAAAAAAATAAAAAGCCTAGAAATTTATCAAGGCAATGTGTCACAAATTTTTTGACCACAGATAAATAAATTTAGAGGGTGGTCTCTAGAAATTCCCCAATGGCCTGGGGAATCCCTCAATATCGTAATCGTTTACTGTTTGATTCTTCAGATTTAAATGACATACAATATTCAAAGCTTCAAAATATGTTAAAACCATTTTTATCGTTTTCTGAATATAGTGAGTTCTGCGTAATTTGAATTCAGTGTCTTGTTTGTGATTAATGTTACGAGAATGACCTCAAAACGAAAGCGATTAACTTTAAAAGAAAAATTTGAAATTGTAAATGTAAGTGAATCTTTAAAATAGAAATAGAGTTTACGGATACCTGCCGAGTGTTTTAAAATAGGTAAAGCACAAGTGGGAGAGATTTTACGAAATAAATAATTTGTGGAATGTTAACTCTAACGAGAACATCAAAAATTGAGGTATACTGATTCCATTGAAATTAATTCTATATTTATGAATTGGTTTACTTCTCTTCCTTCAAAAAAATTCCTATCAGTGGGCCTTTGATTCAGGAAAAGGCTTTAAAAGTCGTGAAAGAACTCGGATTACATGATTTTAAGAGTTTGGATAGATGGCTGGAAAAGTTCCTGTCTCGGCACAAAATCTCTTTCAAAACAATATGTGGAAAAGCAAAATCTGTAGCTCTGAAAAAAGTGGAGGATTGGTATGAATAACTGCAATCAATTTGTGAAAGTTATGAGGAGATAAACATTTTTAATATCGAGGAAAGCGGACTCTTTTTCAGAATTTTTTCGAATAAGATTTTGTGCTTTAAAAAGGATGGCTTTATCGGCGAAAAAAATTACAAAAGAGCGAAGCACTATTTTATTATGTTGCAATGTATTAGGGGAATTTTAAATTCCTCTTCTAGCTCAAAAATCTCCAAAATCCATGTGTTTCTCAAAGAACATGCAATTAAAAAAATGGTGTTATAGAGCGTGGATAACCAGGATAAAAAAGCGTGGATAACCAGTTTTTTAATGATTAAATGGTTAACTACCTTTTATAATACAATTAAAAAACAAAGAAAAGTTATCTTGTCTTTGGACAGTGCAACTTCTCATCCAAAACATATTAAAATGGACAATGTTAAAACTGTGCCCCCCCTCCCCCCAAAAAAAGGACAACTTTCGTATGCCAGCCCCTTGAGCAACGCGTTATACGCAATTGTAAAGCCTGGTACCCTTTTATCAGGCCATATTCTTTCGAAGTTTCATTCTATGAATACAGTTGAGAACAGCCTAAAATTAGTTAATGCTCCCGATGCTTTCAAATTCGGATTTCTTCAGCTGTAAAAAACATATAACCGGAATGCGTATGACAATGTTTCAGAAAAGCAGGCTTTATATTAAAAGAAAATGAAACACGTATTTCCGATAGAAATGAAGAACTATCGCAATAAGTGAATTGATGAAATGGATCAGGAGTGAAGAAATACCAAAATGCCATCAACATTGATGATGACCTACTGAAAAAGAATCAGTTGACGTAGGCGATTATATTCCTTCAGAATCTTCGACAAAAGCTGACTATATTAATGATATGAATCAGATACTGAAACCAGGGGATGTTTCCTGCAATATCGAGAATTTCCAAGAAGGGGCAAAACACAGTGAGCAGTTACACATATTTTTTTTCTTTTTCCAAAAAAAGATGATTCAGAAGGATTAAAACTACTGATAGCATTAAAACGTCGTATAGAAAAATTAACTACATGTAATCGCAAGCGAAAGCAAACTTTTGTAACAGATTTTTTCCTTAAAATGTAATAAACAGTGGAAAAATGTACGTACAATTTCATTTCAGTTTTATTGCTTAAAAAAGTAATTTTAAATTCTGATTAATCATATAATAGAAGTTCTCGGACATATAAAAGCCAATTAATGAAACTTTAAGCATTTCTGAGCGATTTTGTGAATCTCTGAAGTTTTCCCAATAGCGGACACCTCCGAATAGCGGACAATTTCTGTGCTCCCGAGGTGTCCGTTATTTAGAGGTTTTACTGTATTAGGATAGGGAAAAGCGGGCTTTGCCCGTTATCGATTTTTTTTTTTTTTTTTTTTTTTTTTTTTTCAGTTTTAAGTTTTCCTTCAGGTCCCTGTCTTTGAACAAGAAGTCCGGTAGTCTAAATAAGTTGTTTGACATCAGATTTTTTTTTTTTTTTTCCGGCAGTCTAATTCAGTTCCGTTATCGAATCGGGACGGTTGGTGAATTAAGACATATTTGTACATTTGTAGTATTTTTGAGGAAACCAATTCCGTTTCAACAAATTTAATATTTTTAAACGTTTGATTGTTTATATGTATAGAAAAATTACCACTATTTTCGATTAGTAAAAAGCGGGCTTCGCCCGTTACCGAATCCGGACGGTTTATGTAATTAAGACATCAGATTTTTTTTTTTTTCAGTTTTAAGTTTTTCTACAGCTCACTGTCTTTGAACGAGAACTCCGGTAGTCTAAATAAGTTGCAACGATTTCAGTTATGATCGTATAAACAGTTTGCGCCACCTGGTGGTGGAAGGTGGAACTAACGTATACTGCAGCGCGTGCGCAGCACGAATGCTATACGGTGCCGCAGTCAGCAGGGACCCGAACCGGAGGTTCGTTCAGTTAGAGGTTTATACTATTCGACTAGAGCTTATCGGTTTTAGTTCGTTTTTCACCACCAGGGGGCGTTTACTTATCTCTGTTTCTATGGCTCGGATCACGACGGGGTATGGCTCATTCGACTCAACGTCGATAGAGGATACTACAGCTTATTGATTTTTGCTCCGACTCTCACCACCAGGGGGCGCTTTCCTATCTCTGTTTCTATGGGAAGGATCACGACGGGGTATGGTTCATTCGACTCGACTACGGGGCCGCAGGCAGCGGGGACCCGAGCCGGAGGTTCGTTCAGTTAGAGGTTTATACTATTCTATGTGCAAATTAAGGGATTATCCGGTGCCGAAGGCAGCGGGGACCCGGTTTGGAGGTTCGTTCGGTTAGAGGTTTATACTATTCTATGTGCAAGTTAAGGGATTATCCGGTGCCGAAGGCATTGGGGCAGGGTCGGAGATTCGTTCAGTTAGAGATTTATACTATTCGATGTGCAAATTAAGGGATTATCCGGTGCGTGCGTAGCACGACCGGTATACGGTGCCGAAGGCAGCGGGGACCCGGGTCGGAGGTTCGTCCGGTTCGAGGTTTTACAAGATTCGAGATTTTCTACAATTCGAGGCACCGATGTAAATTAGGGGCCCGCTGGCGGGCGAAGCCAGCTAGTTAATAATATTAAATGCTAAAAATTCAAAGTGTCATAAAAAAAGAAATCTTCAAAGGATTGCCATGGCATCCGTGGGCGCCATGTTAGACAGTTCTGATTTATTGAAACCAATTTTTGTTTGCCTTAGCTATTACATCCAGCAGGATTTTAATTTGAATCTTTATATTTCTGAAATGTTGGTATTTTATGAGTTGGAATATACCGTGCATTTTTAAAAACATTTTAATTAAGTACCAGTAATTAAAATCAATATTCAGCTCGGAGTTATTCAGATTTGAAAAGACAAGACGCAAGCATCCAAATTAAATGTAAAGAAAGAACGAAAAGAAAAATTTGATTTAACTTGACTGTGACTTTCTTCATTAATTTTCACTTTTTTGGAAACAGTTGTATGAATATGTAAGAAACCTTGCAACAACATTCTATATGTTCAACATTATCTTATGTTTACTCATTTTTACATGTGCCTTTTGTAATACTTTTAGTTAAGAAGTTATATGACATATAAAATTATAGTAATTATGCTTAAGGTGGCACACACGACAGTTTCTCTGGCATGCGAAAAATGTAAATTGATAATCATTTTATAGATAAAATTCGTTTCTTTTTCTGTCTGAATTAACACATTAAAAAATCATCTTTTTTCTGGGATGCTATGAAGCTTTTTCAAAAATTTAACAAGTTAACCTTTCTGTATGAATTTTTACGCTTTAATTTTTCAAATGAATTTCATAAGATAGTCATTGCAATAAAATGATAAGTGGGCCCAATTTTGATATATTATAAAAAAATAAAATATTAACCAGGTATAAAGCAATCTTTATCAAACATACAAAATTTCATTAATAAAATATTAATACATTGTTTATCAAATAAAATAAGTTGAAACTGGTGTGAAACGCTAAGAACTAAAATAACTTCTTTTAACGTTTTGATGGTGTTTTAAGAAGTTATTTTAGTTCTTACATTGTTTATCCTTTTTTTTATTAATGGTAAATTAAAAATTACTGAAATAAAAATTCATAAAACTTCTTATGCCATTTAAATGGATTTTTCCGGATAAAATTTTCATTAAATATAATAGCTGATTACAATATACAGAAAAATTACATTTTTGTTTTTAGTTATTTATTGCATTAAAATGACTAATTTTATTAACGAACGTTTCATATAAGCAGCATACGTTGCAAAAGTTTTTTTATGTAAAGGTTTGCAAAATTACAATGTTGACAGATATTGTTGTAAATTTTTAGCACTTGTGCATAGTAAGTTTCACCATCCCTGTCCTATTGCACCCCCCTCTTTTTTTTCTCATTTTCTTTTTAAATAGTTGTTTATATAGTTTTATTTCAATTAAGGCAAAAAGAAAACCTTTTTATTTTTTTCACCCCAGCATTTAAGGCTGAGAAAAAAAGTGTCCAATTTGATGAAGAAGTAAAAGTAAAAACTCTTACTGCTGAAGTTGAGCCAGAAATAGATGAAAATAAAATTGATAGAACAATACATTTATTACATGAAGCAGACCCCACAGGAGAAAGACCAGATGGTGAAGAATTACTAAGTTCAGAAGGTTTGTTTGAACTTTATATTGTTGATTTATGTATCAAGTACTGATGTCTTTTCATGAACTGATTGCTTTATGTATGCACTTTGTAATATTTGTAACTATTTCACTGTTACATGAATTTATTTAAAATTGTGACAGTTATTTTTTGATTTTCTATTAATTTGAAATAATCAAAATCTGTTTTATGCTGATACTTGTAAAGATATAGCATCAATAAGTATCTCTTCTTAACATATATCTTCGGTTAATGAAGACTATTTCATTTATCCCATCATTTTCTTTTTGCAATTAATGTTAAAGACACCACTTAAAGCGTACTACATATCGGATAATGTAGACAATATTTTCACAAACTGACAGAAGAGCATTACAATTATATATGGGTTACAACAACAATGAATTTAAGGAAGCTCATTAAAATAGGCCAAAATGGCTGTGAAACTGCAACAATTCAAATTGTAACATCGAAAAGTAGAAATTAAAATATATAAATAAAAAAATTAGCATGTAAATTTAAAAAATATATAGACTTTTATCAATTTAGAAATCCTAAAAAAAAAATAGTTTAAATAATGTTTGCTTTTCTTTCCTGTTAGCCATACCTTAAAAGAGAAACAGAGCATAATCATTTTTTAAAAATTAAATTCATTAGTTCACGCTTTCTATCAATCGTAAATCAAAGCAATGAATTTTCAGGTTCAGTAACAACATCATGTTCACATATTTTATTGGAATCTTTTTGGAAAATTTTTTGAACTGCAGTCATAATTAGATGTGATTTTCAAGATAAATATTGAATGAGTATAAAAGAGTTTTTTTTTTTTAAACTATTTTTACTTCTATATTTATTCTGTGGTTATGTTCGAACTTTGCCATAAATATGAGTTAGGATCCCATAAGACCTGCATGGAGGGCACTTACAAAATTTTCTGCCCTTCGCACAAACTCTAGGGCTCATGGTAGATGTTCTATACTAAAAAATCAAAAGCAGTGCTTTCTTTTTTTTTCCCTATAACCATTCATTTTTTTAAGCTTTAGCTTTCAAAGCTTCATCCAAGGACAGAGTTCGTACACCTCCTGAAATTCCTTGAAAACTCTTGGAATTTCATTTTTTTTTTTTCAAGGGCTCTTAAAACTCCTGGAAATTAAAAAAAAACTCCAGGAAAATATTAAGACTATGATATTTTAATTATTTTTTTACTCTCTATAATTTTGAGAATATTAAACATTAAACATTTATTGATTTTGAAGAAAAATCACAGAAAATCTAATTATTTTGTCACGGGGCAGTGTTAACTGCAACTGGCATGAAAAGTGTATTGTGCAGTAAACATGCACAACTGGCAGCTAAGAAGAATGATTGAGCTCGTAGGAAAACTGACACGGACGGCGATCGTTGAATGTTGACATTTGTTTACATTAATTTAATGTATATCATCATATTTTTATAAGTTCACTGTTAGTGTAGTTTTTGTTTATTATTTTGTTCAGCATAGAAAAATGCCTGGAGGAAAGTGCATATTTAATGAAATTTGGATACAAAATGAAAAATAATACTAGGACTGGTTGCTACATAGTGCTTCCCGTTTTAAAGCACAATGTTTAATATGTAAGCGGTATTTCAAATATGGGCGAGTCAGCTCTAATATCACATTTAAAATCAAAAAAGCATACAAAGCTTAAAGCAGAAAAATATAAGACTTCCTCAATGCAACTAAGCCTAGTGTTTCAGCGATGAAATGTGAAACATTCAAAAATGCTTCTGCAGTTCCGCTAGCAATCAGTAAACAACCGAAAACTCTTGATTCCACTGTAATTAGAAATGACCGTTTGAAAGCAGAAATAATTTGGGCGTTGAAAGTTTTAAGTGGCAATTATTCTTACAAATCATGTGAGAATATAGACTTAACATTTCAAAGCATGTATCCAGATAGTGAAATTGCTAGAAAATTCACATGTAGAGAAAGAAAGTATTCATATTTATCAGTATTTGGAATTGTACCATATTTTACAAAGTTGATAAAAGATAAAGCAAAAAATGAAAGTGAGTATGTGTTTCTGTTTGATCAGGGATAAAATTGGGTAGATGTAATGTTGTTCACTTGCAAAAAACTGTTTCATAAAAATAACTTATGTTGAACATATAATTTCTATAGAAGCTTACAATTGCACTATTTTAATGCATGCCCACACATTTGATATATATAATTAGAAAGGTCCTTTTTGGATGGTCCTGTATAAAGTACTAGGTTGGTAATAACACCCCCCCCCCCCACACACACACACACACACCTTATTATAACAAGCTACTAAAATTATCAGGATTGGTAGGTATTCATGTGCTTGCATAAAGAAAGACTTAACAGTGCTTATTTAAAGTAAAAAGGGTTTTCTGTATGTGATTTGTTTTTCCGACAGAACTTCATTAAAGTTACTAGCATTCAATATAAGCCCCACTGTTGCCAGTATTGCTGATGTTGGGTGCACAGTAAACGGTCCAATATTAATTTTTTGGATGGTCTGGGGGGGAAAAACAAACTGTAAATGATACATAGTTGTTTTTAAACATAAAGGTGTATTGTATACTTTTAGAACATGTTAAAATTTTGCAGAGATCAGGCAATCTTTATGAAGGTTAGAGCCTAGGAAGTAAAAAAAAAAAAAGACAGGCAGACAAACATGCACTTTTTGAATCATGATGAAATTTATACAGGACTACCCAAGAAGAATCTTTCTAATTAAAAATATGTATATCAAATGTGTGGGCATGCATTAAAAAATAATAATACAAATACAAATGAATTTTATAATCTGCTCCATTGAAAGTTGGTTAAAAATAAATTTATTTTCCTTAAAATATGGGTCCAAGAAGGTATGTTTTTTTTATCAGAGCAGCTATTATGGAAGATTTCTCAATTGAAGCCATATATATATTAAATTTCATGAAAATTAATTTTTTTTATCTGCAAGCGATGAATTTCAAATTTTGAATAAAATGGGTTTTTCATTTAAGAAATATCATACTTCTCTTTTAATTATGGCATTAAAAAAAAATATATTTTGAAAGATATATTGTAAATGCCACTACATAGGAAGAAAAGTAACCTTGATCATAAAAAAGAGAAAAGGTACGGTCAAACAGTCAACCAGATTACACAAATAATTGAAAAGCGAGCTAAATAAAATGCTAGACAAATTACACATAAATTGTCTGTTGAAAACATTAAAAATCTGCCTCACCTGTAGATTTTGACATAGCAGCAGAGAAAAATAACAAGACAGTTCAGAATCTTTAAAAGTATTTATTAGCCACTGGTGCATAAATAAAATCTTACAATAAGACACATTTTTTAAACTAGTTGGATGTATCAATCCCAAAACTTTCTGCTATCTCGTATAGGTTTCACATACACCAAAAACGAATCAGCATGAATTTATATCAAGGTATAACTGAATCTAAAGTTTTATTAAATTCTGTGCATTAGTTCTTGAACTATGACGACTATTGCTATAATCACTTAAATCATGAAAAATACAGCATAGCAGCACCACCTGTTGGGAAATTTACACCAAAACATAATCAACAACAATTTATATCAACGTCTAAGTTAATTTGAAGTTTGGTGAAATTCTGTGCATTAGTTCTTGAGCTATAGCTATCGTGAAAATCATGAAAAAGGTAGCATAGCAGCACCACCTGTTGGGCTGGTTACACCAAAGCATAATCAGCATCTATTTATGTGAAGGTCTAAGAGAATCTAAAGTTTTATTAAATTTTGTGCATTAGTTCTTGAGATAGAGTGCCCACAAAATTTTTGTCACATACAGACAGACATTTTCTAAAAACAGTCAAATCATATTGAGGACCTTCTAAAAGGTATAAATCCGTTGAAAACCGGAAGTCGAAAATTTTCATGAATCCAATACTTACTTCTTGTAAAGATACAAGAAAGTAAAAATATACTTTGCTTTATCTCATGTATGTTTTTTATATCTGTGTTTTTATGTACTTCTTTATTTCTATCATTGCTTATAGTAATTGTATTTTTCAGAGAGTTGTTTAGCTATGGGACCACTTATTGATCAAGAATTGGAAGAAATTGATCGGCGTCATGCATCTTTGACTGCAGCTAATAGGCAACTTGTGGATGCATTAAATTTCTATCAAACTCTGATGAAAGACTATTCAACTATGCCATACAATTCTTACCCTGTACCAGATGTCATGCGTTATCCACAGTCTGTTGCTCAACCTCAGGTATTTTATTCATATTGTACTCTCCTTTTATTCATTTTTCCTATTTTTTTCTTGTTGCGATAATAAACACACAGCAAAACAGGTTAATTACACTCTTATACTTAACTTCATTTTTTTTTTTTTATGTATAGATTATAGGTGCAGATTCATGGTCGCCAGTCGCCACGTGGCGACTAAATTTTTTGCTGTGGCCACTAACTTTCGGTGTTTAAGTCGCCATGTGATTTAAAAGTGACCAATTTCTGGTATTTCCAGTCACCATCGTGAAATTTCGATTTTTTTTTTAAATTAAGACGAAAACACAACAAACTTTATTAGTATCTTTTTAATAACATTTCAGAATGATCTGTTTAACATAGCAAACTATTAAATATACTTGAATAGCAATGCTATTCGTAACAGTTTGAGTCGGATAATTTTACATAGTCTGTGATTTAAAAAAATATATATTGAAAAACAAATGCTTCAAGTGTGTTTTGATTTTCATAGTGCAAAATAATCTCACACATTCAGATTTTCTTTTATATGTACTTTTGTATGGCAAAATCAAAATAAGAAATATTTTTTTTCTAATATTCCCTGCAATCATGATTTCTTAGCTTTGAACAATTTTTTTTAAAACCGTATCTTGCCCAACTTTATCTACTGACTATACATGATTTAAGATTTATATTACACTTAACAGTCAAATTTTGTTGTACATGTGCGTATATTAAATAAATTACTTTACACTTTGAATTCCTGAGTTTTTTGCTTAGTTTTTTACTGCATATAAACACTATTGTTTTTATGCGTTTGTTTCACAATTGTGGCCACTGGATTTTTTGGGTTTAGGAGCCACTGGCTCCTTCCAAATTTTAGGAATCTGCACCTATAGTATAGATGGAATATTGTAATTCATTGTACATTCAGTTCCTGGTAGGCTAGAATTTTCAAAAGTGTGTACACGGGTGTGTTTCTGATAACATTTTAATATTTGTAGAATTTAATTATAAATTAATAAATTAATTTTAAGGCTTTTTTTCCTTTAGCCAACCGCACAAGATAAATTGCCAAATAATCTTTGATTACAAATTGTAAACCAGTTACAAAAACAATGGAGTTAATTATGGGCTCTTGCTAAAATAAGCCATCTGTCTGTGAAACAGCTACAGCAAAATATTTTAAACACTAAAAAGTAGAAAATATAAATAAAAAATAGGCTTTTGTCTTTCGTTATCCCTGAGGATGGCTATAAAATTCAGCCAAAACTGTTGAAGAATATGACTTTTAACTAAGTTCTGATATTTCCATCTTACGTTGCTTTTAGCAAAGTACAAGTACAATTTTGTACTGTTTATATTTTTAATTTGTATAAAAAATAGTTTTAAAAATATGCTTTTATCAATTAATAGTTTAATATTGATTAAATTATGATTATACGTTGAGTAAACAATGTAGAAATCCTGAATATATTGTTTAAAAAATGTTTTTTTTTCTTTCCTGCTGTCATGTATTAAAATGTAGACACAGCAAAAATTATAATTTTTAAAGTAATTTCAATAGTTTATGCATTTTATCAAGCGTAAATCAAAGTGATGAATTTTCAGTAACCGGGACCCACACCAAATTAATGTATTGTAATGAACATTTTTTGGAACTATATGAAATGCAGTCATAAAATTAGGTGCAATTTGTGCAATGTTTAAGATAAATACTGAATGGTTATAAAATAGTGTTTTTTAAAAAAACTTTTTGCTTTTATATTTATTTATCTTAACTTTGTTCATGTACACTGCTGTCCAAAAAATTAAGGGGCAGTGACCGGATACTTTCACTTTTTACACAGTTTGTTGCATATATACTGAAATTTTTGACAAATTGAAATTCAAGGATGTTTTCAAGGAAATTCAAGGAAACACATGTTTGACTTCAAGAACAGTAGAAACAGTATTACTGCAATTAAAAAAATTATATTGAATATTTGATGAGATATGCATTTGTATGAAATAATTTATAACTCTGCATGTGTGAACTATACCAGAGATTTTTTTTTTTCATGATTTGGTAGTCAATTATATAGAGTAACGCATACAAAAAGACCAGTCAAATATCGTGAAAACTCGGAAAGATACTAGCAATACAGTGAGCTAATTGACAAAATTCGGGGGGAAATCCAATTAAGGGATTGCGTCTAAATACTTATTTCTATTTAAGAGGAGTCTTTGAAATGAAAAAATAATTTTTGAAGCAATTTTATAATGTTATTTTCAATTGCATACTTTTGATTTTGGGCTTGGATCTCAAAACATAGCAGTTCAAGTGGTCTCGGACTTTGAAAAAAAGAGCCTGAACGTATGTACTCTAGGCCCTTGGGAAATGCAAAATTACTTTGAGATATCTATAAATATGTGTGTCTTATTGAATCAAAGATGTCAACCTATTGTTTTTTCACTTTCATTTTTTTTTCTCTATAATATCAAAAGCATGGGGAAATCCAAAATTACTTTGAAAAAGCAACAGACATTTGTCTTACTGAAACAGAGATATCAACTTGATATTGTTTCTTCATAGTTAGTTTTTTTTTTTTTTTTTTTTTTTTCTATATAGAAGCATGTTTTTATTTGTACCGAAAATTCTGATTGTCTTGCATTACTAATAAAATTACTGAAAAGTCGGCTAGATATTATAGAAAGTCTTGGCTATTAAGATAATTTTCAGAGGCTAGCATCTGTTAAAGTTTAACTGTATGTTAAAAGCATATTTTAATGTTTTCAATTTTCAATATGCAAGTAAAAAATACAAATAAGTTGACCAACTTTAGAGTTAATATAAAAAAGTATACTAACAAATCTATATTTAATTATTGTTAATTTGATAATGTTCTGTTGTTATATGGATTACATTGGAAGTGGATCCATTCCTTTTAAAAATAGGTTACTGCTTATCTTTTTAAATTAATCCTGCCATTTCTCTGTATTTCTGTCTGTTTTTTACTGGAAGACAGAGTATTGTCAGAAATTAAATGCTGGTTTTCTTTTCTTTCATGTAATACAATAAAGTTTTCACTTTATAGTCAGTATAATAAAGTTTAATGCTGTAAATATGGATTGTTTCTCAGTTGAGCAATGCCCCTTTTTTTAAATCCTTTGGCAAAAACACTAATTGAGGGATGAATCTGATTATCTGCAAAATAGTATTATGAAAGTTTAAAATGCACTTTAAATATTAATGGGAAATTTTAGTAAAGATTTTCAAAATTTCTTTGCAACTTTCAGATTTTGTTTATACATATTTTTTTAATTAAATGTTTTTTGAAGAAAAATAACAGCTTAAAAAGGTGTGCATTGTGTTAAATGTAGCAGAGGATTAACACTACACAGATTATGTGACATGTAACTTGTAAAATTAGAATTATCAAAGGCTCTTAATTTCAAATAATTTATTTTTGTCTCTTAAATTTTAAAGCTGTGGTTTAATGTATGGTGTTTTATTTTTGTTCATCTTTTACTGCATTTCATATTACTATATTCCATTTCAGATGTATAATGCACCTTTACCAGCAAATTATATGCCTACAGAACCATACCCACAAATGACAGCACCACCTCCTGCAGAACATTATTCTGCTCCTATGCCTCCATCAGGTAAAATATGTGTAAAATTCTGTCATGTGTATGATGTTGGAAGATTTTTTTTTATTGATACAGGTTATGATTATTTTAATTTATATGTAGGAGCTCTTCCAACAACAATGCCTCCTCGAGTGATACATGCAGCAACTCATCCACATATTCCTTATGGTACAACTAATCAGAATTCTTATGCAAGGTAATGCAGGTTTAAATATTATAATATGTTAAATATTAATTTACATTAGTAGTTAGTTATTTCATAAAAAGACAACAATCTGATAGCGTTTTTAAAATGTTAATAAAGGTTGTCAGAAAATGCTTTTGAAAGTTTTGTTTTTTACACCAAATTCAACCTTGCCATTTTTTCTTGTGCCCTTATTAGCCCCATTCATCGAGTCAGGGAACCCAATTTTACCTGAACCTGATTTTTTTTCCCTTACAGGGCACATTGACTTTAAATGTTTTGGACTTGGGTTCAGGTTAACTCAATTTTTCAAAAGAAAGTCCTAAATGTTTTTCAATTCTAAAAAAACTATATATCTGAATATTAATGAGTGTATATTTGTTAATTTTTATACTAAAAAGATAAAATTGATATTTGAGATATAATTGTTGACTACTTTTCCATATTGTATTAAAATGTGGATTAATTTTCTTTTGATTCGGGTTTGAATATTTTAGAGTTAAGTTGGTTTCAGCGTTGAAGGTTATCAGGTTTTTGTCGGTTAGATCAGATACAACTAAATCCGTGCAGGGCTCTAGTCCCTATATTAAAGACCCATTTTCTTTCCCATCGACCATAAAAATCTGACTCCACAAAAATAATCTGTCATCAAACAGTGTTACCTTTTTGCCAGAATAAACATGATGTCAAAACATACTCTTAATTCATAAATTGTTTCCTTGGTTTTATGTAAGCCCTGATTAATTTTCTACTAGGCAAATGTTGAGGATTTCTGATTAATGTTTGGATATTAAATGAAATCGATTACAGTTTTATTTAGCACTTTTTTTTATGACAGAATCCATTTTATAAATAAATTTTCTATTTTATAATCATCTAAATGTATTTATGGTTGAACAACTATCCATAACCTGAATTTAAAGCAGGGATTAAAAAAAAAAAAAAAAGTTTCCTTGCAAATAACATCACTGAAACAGACAGAACCTGTTGTTTTGTAATAATTAAGAGTTAAGATAAATTTAAAATAGCAAAGCATGATTTATTTAATCCCTTAACTACAGCATCGAACTACGAACTTACTGGAAGGAACATCAGAAGTTACTTTCGGTATTATTTGAGCAGGGAATTATGGGAATAATATTACTGTAACCGGAAGCACTTGGCGAATTTTTGGCGCTCATTTTCAGCTTTGATTAGATCGGATCTTCAAGACTTATAAACACGAGCTCGACAGGCATCTTTTATTTAGATTTAGTCCTTTTTTTATATATGTAGAACATTTTATATGTGAAAGATTTGCTTTGTAAAATCTACCACTGTCTCAAAAATTTTATAACTGTAATTCTATAGAAATCAGTATTTAAAAGTATATATTTAAGCAAATTACAAAAATATCAATAAAATTAAAATAAATGCATCACTTTAGCAGAATAATAAATAAATAGATTGATTAAATTAAATTATTATTAAGAATTCTTCATCACTTTAATATTATTTTTAAAAATTATAATTCTCAGTATAAAATGTAATATAATTTAAGAAATGTTTAAAATGAATCGCTAGAAAATATTAAAATATTTTAATCCTCCTACAATCCACCGACCGGGTATGCGAAATGAGCTATCAATGAACTCAAATAGTGTACTGATTCTTGCGTCATCAAAACAAAACAATAACAACAAATAGAGAAGTATCGAGAGAGAGAAAAAAAGCCTAACAGCGATAATCACGCCAGGCTATTGCCCCGCCCGCACCAAGATATTCAAAAACGTCAGAGGTAGTCAAAAATCGGTGGAAACGGCCATCAGAAACTCGTTTGTGTTAAGAGCTAGGGGTTTTCCTTCCAGTAATCCTTCCTAGTTCCATTGACTACAGCCACGTATGATATGTACATGGTTGAAACGTTTGAAACTAATGTGGGTTTTAATGGCAATGTAGTCAAGGGGTTAAGTTAAAAAGTAAATAATAATGGCAAATGAAATGTTAGGATAATAGAATATCCTAGTGTGCATGAAATGACCATAACACCACAAAATAAAACAATTAGATGTACATACTTGAAAATATCTTCAGTAATTTTCTCCAACCTGTTCTTTTTTACATTCTTTTAGTTAAGGCTGCTCGTCAGTAAACTTCCCGATTCCCCTCGCTAATGTTATTCCTATGGGCGTAGGATGCATTCGTATTTTTAAAATATCTCCTTGGAAAATTAATATTTTTAACTTCTATTTACTTTGTATTGTTCTTAAAGAATGTCTTTTTTTTTCCCTTAGTTGTTAATTTTTTTCTAAAATATATACTTAATTTTATATGAAATGTTAAAATCTATTCAGTTTCTCTAAGATTTTAACACATAAAAATATAAATTAAGCACATAGCTTAGAATTATTTTGATAACTAAGAAGAAAAGAGACATTCTTTAAGAACAGTACACAAGAAACAGAAGTTTAAAATATTAATTTCCTGAGGAGATATTTTAAAAATACGAATGCATCCTACGCCCATTGGATTAGCATTAGCGAGGGGAATCGGAAGTTTACTGACGAGAAGCCTTAACTTGACTTGGTCCATGTATGTAAATATGGAATTTTGTAATTAATTTTTCATTCACTTCCTGGTATGCTAGAATTATAGAAACTATGTACACGAGCATGTTTCTGATGACATTATAACATTTTAATATTTTTAGAACTTAATTTTAAGGTATTTTTCTGTTAGCCGGGCACATGTGATAAATTACCAAATATTCTTTCAATATGGTTATAACTATATAAGATTCACAACAATGGAATTAATTATGCACCAAACCATTCTCCCTAAAATAGGCCAACTGAATATGAAACTAAAACAATGAAATATTTTAAGCACTTAAAAGTAAAAAATAAAAAATGTAATAATTTTTTTAATGTGTTTTTAGATCATTGTGAGTAAGTGTAAGCAAAGAGTTTACATTATAGTGGGATACTGTGCAACTCCCACAATATTTGTAAAAAAAGAAAAAGAATAATAAATTAGCTTTGACTTTCTCACTTTTCTTAGTTTTCTAATGTTAATCTGTCATCTCTTAGTCATTTGGCCATCTCCTTTTTGAACAATAGTTGATTCTATTTACTGCATACCTGTCAAGTCTACCCTTTTTTAAAGGAGACTTACATAGTTTTGTTTTATCTGCCATTCTCCTGTGTATTCATACATTAACAAATCCCTTTTTATTTGTTTTTCTTTTTAACTTTCATGTTTATTTGTTCTTTTAAAATTATAAATTTGATCAGAAAGTATTGCTGGTAGTAAGACTTATGTCCCCCCCCCCCCCCTCCTCTTCTATTTCTTATGAAAGTTGGTACATATGTCAGTAGCTACAAAGTTTGCAAACTTAGTGGAAATATATAATGCAGTAAAACTTGCTAAGCCGGAATCAACAGATACCAGGAAAAAATTCCCTTTCAGTAAAGTTTCTGCTTTAGCAAGTTCACACTGTCTCTTGTAATTGTATTTTATTCTTTTCAGGAGAAGGATAAAAATTTCTGTTTTAGGTAAGATTTTGTTATGTACAGGTTCCATTTCCACAAGTTTTAATGTACCTGCTTTTAAGTTTGAAAGTGACTTTTTAAATCTGTATAGTTATATGTCTATATTGCAACAATTTAAAATTCACTAAATTATATTAGCATTACTGATTAGTCTGGTTTTTATCAAATATTTTTTAAAGGTAAAGAAAAAGAAAAAAAAAGTTTAGAAACTAACCTTCAGCATTTTAGTAACTTCTCATATTTTACATAAAATTAGTTATGTAAAAATTTTCAGTTTTGAAAAATTGAAAAAAAAAAAAGGAAAAAGAAATTCTCAAGTTCTTTTATTACAATTAATTTGCTTAAACTTTTAAGAAAGTAGTATTTTTTTTAGTGCTTTAATTTTATTTGTTCTCAAGAACCATAGAAGTGTGATAAATATTTATAAGTATTTCATTACATTCTAATGTATTGGACTTTTTTTTTTTTTCAGCATTCCACACACACAAACTTCAATGCCTATGCCAACTGGTAACTTTACTGCACCACTTCCATCTAGAGATCAAAATGGCATGTACTATAGTGACATGGTTGTACCTTCTATGCCACCTAGCTCTGCTCCTTTACCACTTCAGCAGCAACCAATGTCATGAAAAGCATCAGGAACTCTTATCCTAAGTGCCACAACATTTTCAAGTGTCCTACTTAGGCAGCATAGAGTTCCAAGCAATTCTGGACCTTGCATCGGTAAAAATAAATAGTAATGTGTGTAAATTTGCAGGGATGTGAATATTACTTGAAGATCGTCGGAGGAAAAGAAATTCTTTTGTATAGCCTTGTAGATCTTGTGTGTTTTATCACTCTTTGTAATTATATTTGTTCTTATTCCTACTTTTTTGGAGCTAATTTTAAGAATTTTGATATTTATTGTCATGTATGATGGTTTCTGTTACACTATGTTATTTTTATTATGTTATGTTTATCTTTGCCTTTTTTATTTTAAGTTAAGTACCAAAGCATGGAGTATTAGAATGTTATGAACACATTCCCTTCCTACTACTAGGAAATGTACAGAGTTCCCACAGTATTTTGAATTTATGATTTTTACATTTGAGTAAAATAGATGTATAAAAGAGTGTTTTGAAAAACTATGCTTATTTTTTTAATATTTTATATGGTGCTGTAAATATTTAATAATCTTTTAAATTTTATATCTAATTAATTAAAATGTCCAGAATTTCTGAAATGTACTTGATTTTAATGTTTAAAGTAGAATTACTGTTAGTAATTTATTTCTGTTAAATATTAATGATGAAAAATAAGATGAAACTTGCCACTAAATTTATAGTGATACATAAAACGGAGCTGCCACTGACGACTATTTTTATATTCTATTTGCACCACTATTTTAATAAAATTAATTTTGTAGTATATTTTTCTTGCACATGTTGTCAAAGTGTATGTGAAAGATTTTTGTTTTGAGAAAGTGGTGTGAGATAGAATTAAAAAATAGTTGCTCTGTAAAAATGTTTAGAACAAGTACCAAAAAGGTTGTGTAAAATTGCAGACACTGACTGCAGTAAGTTTAATGCTACTGGTCTGCAGTTTTAAATCTTTTTAATGCTCTAAATATTATTTTTTTATGTAGTACTCTAAAAACTATTTATGTTGAAGTATAAATTTTAAATTGCAGAAGACACACTTTTTCTCCCTCTTATCTCGTGTGAAAAGAAAATTTTTAAACCAAAAAATTATTTTGTACTGCATGAGCAAATAATTGCTAGCTCCTCTATTTTCTGTTTTTCTTTTCTCCTTATTATGACTGGAATAATGCATTAAAGTATATGCAAATATTGTTAATACTTTTTCAGTTACAGCTGTAACTAATATAAATTGGTCTTTTTTTAGTAAGAGAAAACTTTGTCATTAATGAATAACACTGTATTTATTTTCATAATTTTTTAATGAAAATTAAGAGTTAATTTGTAATTATGCAATAAGATTTGAACTGCTCTTGGCCTGTTACTTTGATTGTAAAATATGCTTTAAAAGTAGGCTTATTTTTGATTCTGTAGAAGGTAATTTCAAATTTTCGTAGCTTGCACTTTTCTGTCTTCGTACCTCTAACAAATAGTTTATTAGAGGTACTTTAAACAATTGTATTGCATCCAGACTTGCAACCTGAGAAAGCACCACAATCCTGCAATATTTTCCTGTACATAAAATAATTGACATTCACACTAATGTTTGAAAGGAAAAGAAAAGAAATTTTTAAAAGAATATAATCATCATAATATTACTCATTATTAATCAGGACATCTTGGAAGCCATAATATTGAACATTAAAGAGAATATTTTAATTATCCAAATGTGCATATTTAAATCATATAATTTTTTATTATTGCAGTGTATATATAGAAAATTTTGCTCTTTTCAAAAATTCCTTTTTTAATTTCTGTTTGAAGCAATGTCTTTGCAGATTTTATTAAATTACTAATAGATTTTAGAAAGTCTTCTTTCATGTAGTTGATCTGAATTACATAGATATCTTTGTTATATTACTAAAAATTATTACACCTTGCAATTCAGCGATAATAGTGTCAAACTAGAAGCCTAGAAAATCTAAGGAAAATATGTCATGACCAAATCCTGAAAGTTGGCAGGCTAACATACATTTATGTTATAGTGACATTTTCTGTTGAAGATTAATGAATATAAGGTACTATTATTAATAAAGCCTAAAAAGGTGATAAAGGGCTAAAATAATGCATGAATTGCTAAATTTTCACCTTAAAATACATAATATTTGGTTCTATAGAATCTATTCTGGTAGGTAGCCATGTTAAGTGCATATTATGTAAAGTTCTTTATAAAGAATTTAATACTTTTAGGTTTATAATCCTAATAATAGGACATGCCTTGACAATTACTAGTATTTTGTATTAAGAGGAGGTTCTACTACTTTGGCCTAAAATTCATGTAATTTAAAAAAATTCAGTTACAAAGAAAAGAGATCACCTTTGAACTTTTGAATTATATTCATATTTTTGTGTGTAAAAATAACATTATGCTCTGTGCAACAGGTGTGTGCTATGAGCTTCCCATCGGGCAAAATTTTTTTTCCAGTCACAAGAATCTAAAACAATTTGATTCTCCAAATTATGAAAAGGAATTCTCTGGAGCTTATACCAACATTTAGTTTTAAAAGCTGATTTTTTACAAAATGGCAATAATTTGGTAAAATGTCATTTTTTCACATTTTTTTTTTCTTTAACCTTTTGCAAGCTTGAAAAAATAATTAATCGGTGAAAATTATACTTTTCAATTACACTCCAGAAAAAACAATTACCTTTCTTAAAAAGAACAAGTTGGAAATTGTACGTCAAACGTGACAAATGAGGTGCGTTCGTACTATAGATAGTTATATAAATATTCAGATCTTGATGATTTTTAATTCTGTGAAATGAATTATATCGTCTGCAGATTCATTTCTGTAATAAAATAAATATCTCTGTCGCTTGACAATTAAACCTCGGAAGCTCCTATAACAAGAAAACACAGATTTAAAAAAAAAAAAATTCAAATTTCTTAATAAATATTTTTATTAATATCTGCTAAAGTTTTGATTAGATTTTCATAAAATTTGAAATGTCTCGACAAAATTCTGCAAAGATAATATATCTTAAATTTCAAACCATTCGGTTGGGTAGTTTTTGTGGTGTTATATGTGGACGGACTAACAGACAGACAGAAGGACGAACCAGACGATGACAATAGGTGCTACGTATTTATATAATTATGAACTCACCTAAAAAGGATTTTTTTTTTACATGGTTTTGAGAATAAACTTGGAGCATATAGAGCTGTGCACAGGGGTGCCCACAGAGGGGTTTGGTGACGCAAAGTGCGTCATAAAATTTATTTTTGGGGGGGAATTTAGAGAAAAAGTACATTTTGGGGGGATTTTTAAATTCTTAATTTTTGCTTCTCTTTTTTTTTTTTTTTCACTATTAAAAAAAAATTGATTTTTTTAATATCACATGTAACTTTTTTTCAACATTCAATTTCCAGAAACGTTCCTGTTTTTTTCATTCTTTAAATTCTAGATAAGGGCAATAAGAACCCATTCTGCATCTTTCTATCTTTGAAGGTGCGGTAATGAAAATAAATACTTGGAATACAGATAGGAAAATGTTTAACACATGCTGAAAGGCAATTATGACCACAAGATGTGATTAAAGGAATAGCTTTCCAGAAGCGTCTTAAGTAATTTATTATCTTGTTTGACAGGCTTGTATCTTACGGTCCAAGTGCAAAAATATATTCTTGATGGGTGGGATAAGAAAGAACGACAAAATAAGCATTTCAGAGGAAGAGACAACGCTAAAATAAATTACTTGACCATTTTCAGGAAACTAGAATTTTAGTGATGTTAGAAGAGTAATATTGTATGTCATTAAAACAGTATAAGGTAAACAACCTATACAGAGAAAAAGACTTCCAGCCACTAATTATTTTAAAGGAAAGATAGAATTTAAAGAAAAATTAGATTTTTTGGGGGAGAGGGGGAGGAGGATTAATTACTAGGTAATAAGACTGAAAAATTATAGTGTGAAAGAAAATCATATACAGAACACAGGGGCTTACAATAGATTTAGGACTATGTTTTAATGGTACAGTGTCTGCCATTTTATAAGAATCGGTACTTGTAAGAGTATATTGTATGCTGTTAAAGCAGTATACGGCAACAACTTGTACTGAAATAAACGCTTCAATCCACAGTTTATTTTAGGGGGGGGGGGGTGATTTAGAGATTTTTTTTTGGGGGGGAGGAGGAGATTAAACTGTATGACTAGGTAGTATAAAAAATAAGATAGGGAAATCTTAAACAAGGGCGTATCTACATGTAAATATACATACACCTTTGATATAAATTACTCGTCTTTAATATTTTAGTCTTCTTCAAACGATATGCAATCTTTGTATTTAAGATTGATTTTGTAATAATTTAAAAGATTTTTCTTTTAAATACTTGTAAGTAACTATTAATTTTCATAAAAAGTAGCTTTATTTATTAAAATATTTGAATTTTAGTAGATAATTTAAATTATATAAAAGTTATTGGTGTTTACTACAGGATATCAACAAATAAAAAATTTCAGCTTTTAAGCAGAATTTTTTTGCAATTACTTACTCCTACAACTTATAAGAAGTGAAATAATCACGTTTCTTAATAAACTATGGTCTTAATAAACTATATAACATAGTTTTGCATTCATGCAACCAAATATGTGAAGAAAAAATGCTTTAAATTTTGTCAGATAATTCTAAAGACATCTAGTCTTCTCTCTCAAAGAGATGGAAAAAAGGTTTAATCAAGAGTTTAATAATTTTTCTGAATATATGACAACTTCAGTGGCTTAAAAATTTCATTTTTTAAACTTGTAGCTCGCATTTCTGAATATACTTTTCCAACATAATAATGTATTTCAGATTGGTATATTCTTTTACGCAAACTAATGAAAAAATATGGTTTTCATATGTTAAACTGCATAGTCTGCAGAAAAAAAAGTTTATTATTATTTTAATTTACTTCTACTTGTTTTCAAACGTTTATCAAATTTGTTTTATAGAATTGCTCTCCTTTCCATTTTTTCTAGAATATGTTTTCTATATTTGTTAACACACAGTGTGTTTTTTCCAAACGTCGACCAATAGATAGTTTCTTAATCGTTAGTCTTAGGCATATAGTTCCAGTTGCAAAAATATTTAAAATTAGCTAAATAATTATATTAGACACTATTTGGATCAAAAAATTCAATTCTGATGAATAAGTTATAAAAATTAACATTTTATACAGCCAACAGGTCCTATAAGTTATGTTTGGTGAAACAATCCTGAAGCTCTGATATACCAAATGAAAAAAAAAAATCATTTTTGTACAACCAAAACTCACTGTGTAATTTTTCGCTTTTAACATGGTACCCGAAGTGATGTGCGGTTAGATTGAAATCGTACATTATTTCAGGCACTGTGTTAAGTGCCAAATTTGAAACTCGGTAACTTTCGGCGCATGTCAGAGCATGAGGACTGTTTCACTAAATATAACTTATAGGACCTAGAGACGTATAAAAAGTTAAGTTTTGTAATGTCTTCATTTTTTGACCCAAACGGCGTATAACATAATCCTTCAGCTAATTTTATATATTTTTGAAATTGAAACTGTTTATCAAAGACTAACGATTCAGAAATCATCTATTAGTCAATGGTTAGAAGGGTCATATTTTATATTTTTTATAATATGTGTAGATAAAATTTTTGATAGAAAAAATTTCTATAAGTTTATATTGTATTTATTTATTTGTTATTGAATTATTTAAAAATAAACCATTAAGTGTAATATATCGAGCTATCATACTGATCTCGAGAAACAAGTACTGCCTTGCAAGAGTGATCCTCATGTCCTGCGGAAAGCAAGGCACAAGCACTGATGTTGGGACGAATTTAAATTTTTATATCCTCCGGCTAACGAGCAAATGGGCGAAATTGTGATGTTGTTTTCTTTGTATTTTATCTTAAATGCTAAAAAGAATTGATTTTTCGAAAAAAAAAATTTATTGCGTATATGAATATAATCATTAAGAGTATTAATCATTAATATTGCATTATATCTTTAGAATTATATTTATTGAAATAATTCTTGTATTGCAGTGAAAACTGGAGCTTAGTGAATGTACATTAACATGGGCTTGTCAGTCAGGACTTGTAAATATGGAAACAGATTGCTAATAATAAAATATAGATCTTCATTATTAATTACGCTCTTAAAACTTTTATTTCATGTTTGTGTGATAGTACGTAAGAATACTATTATTAAATTATCAGTAGAATATATTTTACAATTGATGTTCTGTTTAGGGGGGGAGAGGGGGTCAATGTTAATGTATGAAGATTTTTTTTTTTGGGGGGGGGGGGCATTTGCGTCATTGGGTTTGGGGGGGATGGTCACCACTGGCTGTGCATAGAAAGCTGTTTATGTTCAACCAGCAAAGAAGATTGTAAGGAATTGGAATATCACAAAACCACTTTAGGGCAACAATCTACACATGTGATTCATTCTTTAATTTTAAACATAGGGGCTACTTTTCTGAACCAGTAATTTAGGATTTGAAAAAAGATACTGGAAAATTGTTATATCTATTTAATCCTACATTTTCCAGACATCTTCAGAATTTCTTCCACAGTCTGTTATCATATTAGTTCGTTTAACTTTTATAAACCTTAATCTTTGCCTTTTAATATTTTAAACCTAAAAGTAATTAGTTATCCTATCATAATGTAATTGCAACACTGTGGTCTGTATGAAAATATAGAATAATAATCTTTCTTTTGCACATTATTACAGCATATCCTTCCTTTCTTTATCAAACGAACTAACTATTATCCTCATTTAATCATACTGAAGAAAGATGGGGCGGATAAAGAAAAAGACATTGAAGAATTTTGTAACATGTAGGTTATCAAAACAGTGTAATTGAAATATATTAATATTAGATTTGTTCAGTAATTATCTAACATAATTCGATACAATTTTATTCATAATTTAAACGTTATCATATTCTAGAAAACAAAAATTAGGCTATCAGAAAATTAATTGTAATGCAGCTTTCATAAATAGAGACATTTTCATAATCTGTTCTTAGAAATCAAAAGTAATCTTAATTGATTGCTTTTCTGTTATCGACTCCAGGTCTAGATAGGCATCATTCTACTCAGCCATGAAGATTAAGTGATTGTCTGTAAATAAAATCAACATAAACAAATATTGAGGATACCAGACACTTATTGATTCCTTCTGAAGGAAGAATCAATTTAGTCTATCAGTTAATTCTTATATGAACAAAAGTAGTTAATCAGTTAACAAATGAACATGTTGTTTTCTTTCTTAATTGATTCTTAATCAATGCATTTTGTTTTGATATTTTTTGATGAAAATTAAAAAAAAAAAAAAAAAAAAATTATTCAGTTCAGTTCTTTGTTGTGATTAAGGGGTCACGCAAAGATGCTTGCAAACTACTGTTCACCCTATGGCAGCGTTCTTTTAAAATATCTGGTTTGCATTAGATAGTTGAGGTCGATCTCTACAAAAGCCATTTTTTACTTTAATATATATATTTTTTAATCTATTCCAAAAGTGAAAGTATCCTCATACATAAATAAATAAATAGAAAACTGCAACCAAAATCAAAAGTAAAAAATAGCCTTTTTAGAGATCAACCTCAGTTCTATCCATTGCAAAAATTAAAAATATTGAATGCAAATGAGATATTTTAAAAGAATGCCCCAATAGGATTAACATTAACTTGCAAGTGTTTTTGCATGATTGAAGTAGCCTGACTTAATTGACATTGACTTAAGTGACATGCTATTTATCTAAAGGCAAATAATGATTTTTGTAATTTTTATTCTGTTCTTGAAGTTTAGTCCCAATTAAATTACTGCCAAAATTAAAAGGTGTTCAAACACCTGAAATCCATTGTATATCCTTTATTACTTTTATGATAATTTATAAGTTTTTTAACCTTCTGTCTACCAAAACGGGTCCATTGGAGTAACCAAAGAAATCTTTGTTCACTATACATGATGCTATTGAGGGTGATAAAAATAAGTATCACATTATAATTTTTTATTTTGCATAGATTGTTGTTTTATTTATTAGTATACTCCTATATAAATCAGTAGTTCATTTGTATTTTGATAATATTGGGGCATTCCCTGTCACTTGTTGGAGAGCTTTTCTAAAGATAATTGCTGTTTTAACATTGCTAATGTATCCTCAAATTAAAACAACTGTGCTAAACTGAAAATCTGGGGTTTTGTGCTATGTTTAATGTATAGTTTATATTTTAACAACTTCAAGTAGTTGAAGGGTTTATGCAAGTGTCACTTGCGGGACATTTTGTCCATTTTTCATGGAATGGGCTATTTACATATGGGTCCAATAGACCTAGCTGGTAATTCTTGTATAGTCTTCTTTAATAGTCAGATGGTATGCAAAGATAAAATATGCTTCTTAGTTTTTTTCTTTTGTGTGTTGCTAGTCATGATTTAACTATAAATGTGCATTGAATATAATTTTATTAATTGCTCAGTCCATGGGGGCATTTCTGACAATTTTCCACCTAAATTAGCTTTGTATTTGAGAGACGAGGTTGTTGGGGAACATTTAGAGTTTTGGCAATTTAAGCCAGAGTTTCTAGGTTTGACACTTGCCTTGGACACTTTTCACTCTGTTGGGAAAAAAAAAAAAAATCAACTTGTATGATATCTTTACCAGTCAGTATGATTGTGTTAAAAAATAGTAAAGCATATCTAAAATTCCATCATTTATTTAATGATGTTCCTTTACCTGCAGCTTATTCAGTTGAGCTGTCTGCATGACAGATCAGATGCTATTGCCAAAAGATTGTCAGTAAATTGTGTCAGCCGATTGTCAGTCCAGATAGATCAATTAGAAGAGCATCGGCAATTTTAGCCAGAGGTTCTTGGTTCGATTCCTGTCTTGAGAACTTTTTCACTTAGTTGGGGGGGGGGGACTTCTATGAAACTTAAGAGTTAAACAGCCCAAACTTGTATGTTAAATATTTATGTACTTTGATACAGCAATAGCAATTTTTTAGGATGTCATTTTTATATTTAAGAAAAATATTTTTATCAATATTATTCATCTTTATTTGCAGTGTGTGTGACATTGATGTCACAACCACAGCAGATAAAAACTATTTGTTTTTTATATATTATGAAAATAATGTTTTTAAAAATTGATGCTGCTTTATTATTACTTCAAGTACAGCATACTTAACTAAATAAATGTTATTTAAGTATAAAATATTTAATATAGAAGTTTGAACTTTAAACCATTTTAGAAACAAGCTAATTTAGAGAAAACTATCAAACTCACCCACACCAATCTGCATGGATTGGGCATTTTTTTTTTAATTGGATTGAATTTCTTTATTATTTTTGTGTAATGTCCATTCTTAATATCATTCTCTCAGTAGATATTTAAAATAAATTTACATTAATGACCTTTGAAAACCAAATTATAAATTAAACTGTATATATTTTCTTTTTATTTAATGCAATTTTTTCTTTTAAAAGAAGTAGAAAATAAAACGGTTCTTTTATAAATTTAACCTCTTTTACTTTAAGTACAGCATACTGAAAATATATTTCATGTGAATGCCTGGCCTTATAAAACATGTCACAATTTGAAAAAAAAAACAAAAAAAACTTCAGAAAACCAGAAGATTATTTTAAAAATAAACAAATTGTGAGTGTGCTTGTTTGTACATATTCTATTGTTACTGTCATAAAAGAAATGATTATAAATAAAGTATTTATAAATGTGAATTTCTGTAAACTTTGGAAATAAATATCTTAAGGTAATGATAAATAAAGATCTATGTTAAAGTATGTAGAAATTTAATTCAGGATGACTCATTGCCTAATACAATTATCAAAATTTAGTTTGCGCCATCAGAAAGTCAGCATATGATATTGTTTTTCAAAATTTTGAGTATTTGTAAAAACACAAAATTAAATCTTTACTTAAGCAATTTTTTCAAAATACAGTGAAATACGTTTAACACAAAAATGCTTAACATGAAAAATTGGTTAACACGAAATGATAGCGGTCCAGACAATATACTGTGCAATTTAATACATTTATTTTATTTTAACATGAAACAAAAATCGTTTAACACGAAAAAAATTCGCTTTCGATGTTCAGTGGCATGTTTGCTACAAGTCACTGTAGAATTTATGTATGGAATTGTTTAACTTCCAGGAATCGATTCCTCTGCCTTCACAGCCCCCTTTTTTTCTTCTGTGGTCATCATCCATCAGGGCTCTCTCCCTCCTCCTAATGAATAGAATCCTTATCTGTACCAAAGAATCGCTGAATATGGGAACCCAGTTTCGTTCTGCTTTTCTCGTGCGAAGAAAGAAATATTCGGAGTTTGGTGATAAGAAATTTTCACACATTTCAGGTTAATGCATTTAATACTGCTCTTTACTTCATTTACAAAGTCGGTTAGTTTCAGTTGAAATTGGTGAATTTCGTGTTTTTTTGTAAATGGCTTATGTTTTATGAGCACAATGGCTGAGAAAGTGGTACGAAAACAAACTGCTATTTCACTTCAGATGAAGCTGATTAATTCACTTGATGAAAACGCAAGACAAAAACAAATCTGCAAAGAGTTTGGCATTGCCAATTTTACTTTATCAACGATAATAAAAACAAGGATCACATTATGTTAATGTTTGAGCGCAGTATGTTTGAGCCAGAGAGAAAATGTATGAGAACTGCTAAGCACGAAGATTTAGAGACAGCTTTGCTTATTTGGTTCAAACAATGGATGATCTTGAACAAATTGTGAACAATATGGTGCTGAAAAAGACAAAAAAAAAAAAAAAAAAAAAAAAAAAAATCCCGAAAAAACAATTTTTTTACTTATTTTTTATCCTAATGGATGCGACCTACTAGTAGTTTATCAGGAAATCTAAATAAAATTTGACGACATCGAAAATATTGGTGAGTTTTGTTCTTTTTTATGAATCTTTTTACACAAAAAAAAAAATGTTCGGTTCCTGAGTTTCTTGTTAAACGTATTTCACTGCATATATATATATATATATATATATATATATATTTTCGTTAAAATTTGGCATTTTGGAAAATAATTTTTTCTGTGGAGTACATTACTATTAAATGTCTACTTTCTTATGGTAATAATTATATTTTGAAAAATATATTAAGTAAGTTTTACTTGAGTAAAAATTTCAAAATGTTTTGTCTTTTTTAAAATAATTAAAATTTAGTAGGATTTTTTTTTTTTTTTTTTTAAATACAGTACATTGATGTGGTAAGTTTGCTTTTTATTGTAAAAAATCTCATAAAATATATTAAGTAATGGCAATACCTTTTTTTTATTTTTTTAAATTTCCCCATCTCCCTGTAATAAATTATGTTCCCTTTCCCTCTCTCCATACGGAAACATTTTCTCGCTAAAATGTCTGGTATTTTTTTATGAACCCACAATCAGCCCTGCCATAGATTAATTTGGGATTTCACAATTGATACAGCTGATCAGTAAAGCATCTCTAATGATCATTATAGTTTGAATATTTTTCACATTATCTCAGGTATCAAAAATGCTTCTTAAATATTTTTATTTTCTGTTCTCACACATTTCAGTGGAAGGAGAAAGATATGTGGTTTTTAATTTCTTATTTTAAGTGGGAACTCTTGAACATTGAATTGTGTTTGTTCTGTTTTTAAATCTCTTATAAAATTTTATTTGTTGATTTTATTGAAAGCTCAAAGGTTTGTATGATTATTTGATGAATTGTTAAAGTACGATGACCGAGACTGTATTTGTTATTCTGAAACTTTGTGATTCTTGCTAAATTTATGCAAAACATTGTAACTTGAATATTTGAAAAAAATTTGCATTAAAATTTAGTTATTACTTTCAAAAAACCAGGTTTATATTTTTATGTGTATTGCTCTTTTTCTGCGTTTACACTACATTATATTCTGAGCATTGATTCATAAGCTATTAAGAAAAGAGAAACATTTCTAAGTTCCTGTATATTAACTAATATTTTATTTTTTAAATTCAATATTTTACAAGAAAAACAGAAAGAAAGCATTCTTTATAAAGTATAGAAATTTGAAAGTGAAAATATTACTCATGCATAGTTAATATACAGGGTGATCCATTCTTAGCAAAGTTTTTCCTGAATAGCTTTTGAAAAGACAACTTTATATTTATGGAAATTTCCATCAAAATAAAATTTAAAATATACTTATGTGTGTTGTATGGTGTGATATCCAGAACCTTGAAATGTGGCAACAGATCTTTTTAAAATATTTGTTAGGACTAAACACAGTACAAAAAATTTAAAACATTAATCGCAAAAGTAAAAAGAACTGTCTGACATTTTTACATTATTATCAACGGCTCAGTATACCAGAAGGGCAAACGAGACATCGGTTCTCATCTTGTTCTCTTCTGTTTCTTTTATCCCTGAGAGTAAATGATGACTCTGAGTCCACCTCCCTTTCAGCAAGGGCAGGGTAGAACATTTATTCTGATCCTGCACCTTCCACTTAAAATGACTGTTTTGGTATGTTGCTCTAACAAGCACATAGCTGACTGATAAGTCAGCATTACTTTCCACTGTAACAACTTATTAATATGTAAATTCATACTGTATCTATCTGATACAGTTTGATTCATTAGAAGCTTTACAAATGATGCTTATCATTCACAAATATTTGATCTATCAAATGTTATAACATTTACCACAATAAAATGAAAATGATACTGAGCAACAAATTTGAACTTTTGCTCTGCTCCAAAACCAAAATTAGTTGTTTCTTATTCAGTTTTTTGCGCTGATTCCAAATCTAGTTTTAGACTTTCTCCAACACATCCAGCTTTTGAGATATTTGCATATTTTGATTTATGCAATTGTTGTACAATTAATGCAAATTTAAGACATAGCATTATCAGACTGGAGTTTTTGTTGTATGTTATGATTACTGACCAGTTTACTTTACAAAAATGTTGTATCAGAGATTATACTGGCACATGTCCATGAAATATTACGCCTATGTTACGCCACCGTACATTGTTTCTGTATTAATCTATGCTAATTTAATTCATTAATTTCGGTTAATTATACACTTAACTTAATCTTATAATAATTTTTCTTTAAAATCCTTTTTCTTTCTAAATTTTCAAATATTTCGTTAAAGTAATTTTATTCTGTTATTAAATAATAATATTAATCAATAAATCAAATGTTTTAATTATTAAAATCATTAATATAATATTCAGTTAAAGTAATATCAGTAAAAAGATAAGTTTTTCGCGTGTCAATACAAACTGATACGAAATATTTCTAAGTCCAAAAACGAAAATCATAATTATTAAATATTAAATATTTTGTATTAAAACCATATTCAATCTATAGATAAAAAATTCTACTTCAAGAATCCGTTTACGGTTTTTAAATACGTTATTTAGTTCAGCAGTGATGGCAAGAAATTCTATTTATTCAATTCTCTTTTCAAAGATCGCGCGTTTTGTTTTGCAGAAATATCGACATTTTGATTGCGCATCTTCCCCAAGATACTTGTTGTTTACGATCACGTGACAGGATTTCTCGGAAGAAATAGCGTACAGTTCATTGCACTCAGGCAGAGACGCGCTCCCATCTCAGCGTCCATCCGGGTACTTTTACGGCGTCGTTGCCATTCAGGAGTAATGATGATTTTTATTCATCTCAACTCTGCGTTGCGTAGCGAACGCTCGATAATGCTCGATGCTCATTGGCTGAAAGTTAGCTTTCAAAAATCTAACTGACTTTTGAGCACGATGTTTTCAATCACTTGTCAGCGAGGGATTAACGCGTTCGGTTGCTCTATTTAAGCTGCGGACCTTTGGGTCCCGCAGAGAAAGTTCGTTTCAACGATGTTAGCTTCAGCAGTCTTCAAAGTTATTGCATTTTAACTAAATTTTTTATCGCAGCACGGAGATAGCTTAAAACATTTCAAGTAACTTTTCCTGATTGTTAGCAGCTTCATCATACCAACCATTCCGGCCATCATCGATCATCTTAGGCCCGTAGCTTCATCTGTAATGAGTTGTTTTAACATCCATCTAAACTTCGCTAAATTTTTTTTAGCCTGAAATCTCCTGTAACGGAGATAGCTTGAAACATCACAACTCACTTTTCCTGATTGTTAGCAGCTTCATCAAACAATCCATTCCGGCCATCATCGATCATCTTAGGCCCGTAGCTTAATCTGTAATGAGTAGTTTTAACATACAGCTAAGCTTCGCTAAATTTTTTTTAGCCTGAAATCTCCAGTAATTCATACATCTATAGAAGTAGTTCTGTTTTTCCCTCTTTGAATTCACTCAGCGTGTCCCATCTATCATCTCGGTTCCGTTTTAAACGATTTTAACTTCACCTCTCTTCATTGTGTCTCTTCAAGCAATATGCCGAAATTGTCTAGCTTCATATTTTGACTGTAAGAGTTCCACTTCACAAACTCATTTCATCATAGTGACTTGTCTCAAAGTCTTAACGTTATTTCATACAAGAACTCTGATCATCCTAATTGATCCTAATTTATAAACTTACGTCGATGCAGCGTGGTCCTCTACAAATGAATTTACCATAATCATAGTGCTGAAATCCTGATATAGAAATATGTAGATTCAATATAATGATACAAAATTTTTAAATGTTTGTTGTTTTGGTTGGCCAACTAAGCTTTCTACACCTTTATGTTTATGTGTTGTTTCGTCAATAAATATCTATTTGTTATACGTCAGTTTCTTCTTTGTTTTGTCAAGACATGGGTGAGTGTTACTTTAATTTACTTTACATCTTAATCTAAGAATCGACTTCATATCTTAACTATTTTCCAAATTATCTAGTGAAGTTTATTTAATTGTTCATCCGGCCTTGTTCTTTAAATTCTTTTGCTATTAATTTAACTGTTATGTCGATTATTGGATTAATTGCCACTTTACGATCACGTGCCGTGACGTTGTTTTGGATTGGCATTTTTTAAAGCATTTCTTTAGTTCTTTTAACTTCATTAATTTTTGCATCTCTATTTTTCAAAATTACTTTCGATCTTTAAATTTTTCACACCAATCCGAAATGACGTGACATTTTATGGTGCCTTAGCCCTAGGAAGTTGAACCTGTGTGTTTTGTAATATAAGTATTCTCAGGAAAATTTAACTTCTTACTCATATATTAATTTTTGGCTTCTTTCAGTGCTAAAAAGTAACGATCTTTTAGAAAGTAACGATCTTTATAATTTAACTATTTTCTATTCTAAAATATTTTATATCTCAAAAATCTTATATTTTAACGATGTTTGCTATTTTAACGATCTTTTGTAAATTCTCAAATTCTTAGATTTACTTAAAATAACTTTTCTTTCTGCAGTCTCAAAATTTTTATCTGCATTTAATTTTGCCAAATTTTACATTCTGAAGTAAATAAATTATTTTCTTTGTGATTTTACCATTCTTTGATATGAATTTTAAATACTAGAACTGAGATTTCAAATCCATGTGCCTCCAGTAGTGCAATATAAAAAATATATTTTATATTTTAACCAAAGATTTCAACTTTAGTGAAATTTCCTTTACAAATTTTCACTAAAATTTTAGTATAATTTATTTAATTATCTGTATTCTGATTTTATTATTTGTGTTTTCATATTTTTATACTATTTTGTGTTTCATTATTTTATTGCAATATTATCTATACTATTTAAGAAATTTTATAGTGATTATAACATGTTGGAAATGATTTAGGGAATCATAAAATTTTTCTTAAAAGTAACTTTTCTTACGTGTTTATATTTTATTTATTTTGTTTTTCTAAATTTAAAGGTATCATGGCAATTCCGATGCATTTAAATGCTTTAATGTCCGCTATTCCGCTTTTTCACGGGAAAGAGGACGAAAACGTTAACTATTTTATTAGAAGCATTATCGACATTTGCAATCTTCAAAATTGGCCTGACAATTATAGAATACCCTTAGTAAGATTGCATTGTAGGGACAAGGCTTTGGAATTTATGTCCAGTGATCCCCAGATCAGAGACGAGGAAGACTTTGACACTGTTGTCAGATTACTCAGAGACCATTTTCGTAAAGAACAAACGTTTGAGGAAGCTTCGTATGAGTATGCTAGAACGGTGCAAAAACCAAAACAATCTGTAAAAGAGTTAGCAGAGGTCATTCGTAAAATTGTGGGTAAAATGGCTCCAGATGTTGATAACAATCCCCATTTGACAGACTTAAAAATGAATTTAATGTATTCAAAATTCATTGAAGCCCTGCGTTCTGATATTCGAACAGAGGTAATAAAGTTCGGTGTTACTAATTTTGACGATGTCGTAGCCAAAGCAGTTGACATCGAAAAGGCGCTAGAACAAAACTCCTTTGAAGTTAACAACTTAAACACTGTTCCGACTACCAGCAGCAGTAGCCAGGATTCAGTCATGCAATTGCTCTTAAAGCAGCAGGCAGATCATAATCAACAACTTTTGCAACTAACAAACTTAGTGCAAAAATTACAGGAGGACAAGAAGAGTTGTCAAATTTGTGGGAAACCGCACAATGCCAAGGACTGCTGGCATTATTTGGGTGCAGCCAATCAGGGAAATTTTCACAGGGATTCACAATTTTTTTCTTCAAATCCCAACTTTGTTAGCAGAGATGCTAATTTTCAGGGCAGAAATGTCAATTTTTCGAATTTTTCTAGTCCTCATCGTAATGTTTCGGGACAGGAAAGGAGAAATGATCACAACTACATCCCACGATTTAACAGGGGTAGAGGAAGACGTAATTACAAACCCTACAATCGTCATCCAAGAAAGAATTTAAACTTATAGAGGGTTCTGACAGAATTTTTCAACATAATCCCCCTCACTCTAACAGAACCCGTCGTAAAAATTCTCTTGCAAGGTACAAGGGTACAAATTCTAATTTTTCTTCTGTCAATAAATCATTAATGTCTTGCAGTACTCAGAATTCAGAACTGCCCATAATTAAACTTATTTTGATAAAAATTCCTTCAAAGCTCTTTTGGACAGTGGAGCAAACTTATCTTTAATTCAACCTAAGGCAATAGAAATTCTCAAAAAATATAAAAAACTTAACTTTCTTTCTAGATCTGTCCAAATCAAAACAATAGATAATTCCTCCATCCCATTTTTTTCTACTGTTAAACTCAGCTTTAAAATTAACTCCACTTGGTTTTCGAATGTTTTCTTCATAACTCATAATAACTGGCACTCCAACTATCAAATTATTCTAGGATATGACTTTCTTAATCGTAACAAACTTTTATTGGACTCTGCCAACTCTCAACTCATTATGGGTAACCTTCGATTTCCTTTCCAAAGCAAAATTCCAGATAGTATTGAAAACTCTAATTTAAATTCTGATAATTTCATTTCTGATAATTCTAATCTTAATGATAATAATTTTTCGGATTCTGATGTAATTGAGAACGCTGCTACCTATTCCCCATCCAAGAACATTAATTTGATTTCTAATGATGATATTCCTGATAACGAAAAGAACTTTGTAAAACCCATGTATAAAATTATAATCAGACCCAACCAAGGCAAAATCATTAAACTTAAAACTAAATTTAAAATTAGTAAATCTCTTAACTATTTATTTTGTCCTTTAACTACTAAATTACCAATTAACTTAGATTATAGTCTCCACGAAACTAATGAAAATAATTCTATTCTTATATACATCCACAATAACTCTAAAGATAAAATCACACTCAGGAAAAATGTAATACTGGGATCTATTAAACCAATTGCTAAAGATCAAATCTCTAATCATAACAACTCAGAAACCTTTCAAATTAACTCTTTAGTAACTCAGGATATCTTAGAACTTAGAAAAAAGGAACTTAAAGTAGATAATTTTACCATAAACCACTTACCTGACTCAGACAAAAAACGTGTTCTTAAACTTCTAATGAATAACTCTGCTGTATTTTCTACTTCATATGATACTCTTGGATGTACAGATAAAGTTGTTCCGGAATTCAAATTACTTCATGATTTTGCTCTTCAAACTAAACCCTATCCCATTCCCAAAATTGCTAAAGAATTTGCTCGCAATGAAATTTCTGCTCTCTTAGATGCAGGTATCATAGAAAACTCCAATTCAAACTATTGCTTTCCGGTTATTTTTGTTAAAAAGAAATCTCTTCCAACTGACAATCCTAACAAACTTAAATTTCGTATGGTTATAGACTACAGATTATTAAATGCTATCACAGAGCCTTACAAAATTTGTCTTCCAAGAATCAATGACATCATGCAAAATATTGCTGGGAAGAAGCTTTACACTGTTTTAGATTTAAAGTCTGCATTTTTTCAAATTTTACTTCAAGAGAAGGATAGATCTAAATTAGCTTTCGCTACAGAGTTTGGTAATTTCATGCCAAAAAGACTCCCTTTCGGACTTGTCAATTCAACCAGCTATTTTCATACCTTAATCAATAGTTGTTTAAATGAACTTAAAGGCAAAAATGTTCAATTTTTTCTGGATGATATTATCGTTGCAGCTGATACTCTTGAGGAAATGTTATTCTGGCTTCAAAAAGTATTCGACAAACTTAAAGAATTCAACCTTACCTTAGATCCTGCTAAACTTCAAATTTGCAAAGAGAACATAACTTACTTAGGCTTTGACCTACATAAAAATGGCCATTCTCCTTCTTCTGATAATGTTAAGAAAATTACTAAATTTCCTGTACCAACAAATGTAAAACAAGTTCAAAGCTATCTAGGAATGATAAATTACTTCAGACATCTCATTTATAACTTTGCTAAAATTGTTCAACCTATTGTAAAATTAACCCATAAAAAGTCGAAATTTCTTTGGAGTAATGAATGCCAAAATGCCTTTGATAAAATTCAGAATATTTTGCTCAACAATCCTACTGTCAAAAATTTTGATGAGAGTAAGGAAGTATTTTTAGTGACAGATGCATCCATGCATGCTATCTGTGGAATTTTATTGCAAAAACACGACAACAAATTTTATCCTCTTGAATTTTACTCTAAACAATTAAACCCAGCTGAATCAAAATATCCATCAATTAAACGTGAATTTTATGCCATATATTCTTCTGTAAAACATTTCCATGAATATCTCTACGGTAGGCAATTTACTATTTTAACAGATGCCAAAGCTCTCACTTACCATCTAAACTCAGAGAAACAGGCAGAAATTATAACTAGATGGGTTTTGTTTCTTCAAAGCTTCAACTACAAAGTTGAACACATTCCTGGTCTTGTCAATCCAGCTGATTTTCTCTCTAGAGTGATAGACTATCCCAATAATCCTAATTTAATTGTTAATGCTCTAAATATTTTTATACCTACCAATGACTCACTTAAAACTGAAAATATCTTAAAAGAACAACTTAACGATCAAAAACTTAATGACATCAGAAATAAAATATTAGATAAAACATGCACCAACCCTAATTATTCAATTAACCCGGAAAATAATCTTTTAATGTTTGCAAAAAAGAAAGCTAAAAATGTAAATAGAACTAAGAAAATTCTCATCCCTAAAACCTTAATAAATAGCTGTATTGCTCTTGCACATCAGGCACACTTTGGCAAAGCTAAAACTTTGGATATCGTTGCTAAACATTATTATTGGATTGGTATGGTTCAGGACGTCCAAAACTTTGTAAATTCTTGTGAAAAATGTCTTCCGCACAAAAGTAAACAAACAAACACCAAACCTTCTTTTATTTCCAAAAGCGAACTTGCCCCTGGAGAGATGCTCGCTATAGATGTTGTAGGAAAACTACCTAGGTCACATGATGGAAAATTTTTTATTTTAACTATTGTCGACCATTACTCATGCTTTTTAGAGGCTATTCCGTTAGCTAATGTTACTTCTCATTCAATAATTAAAACTCTTAATGACTATTTTTCTAGATTTGGAATTGCTAAAGTAATACTTTCTGATAATGCCTCAAATTTTAAATCTGATGAATTTGATGATTACTTAAAATCACTTAATATTAAGCACAGACATTCTTCTATTTATTACCCGCGCTCTAATGGTTTAATTGAACGTATCCATAGATCCCTTAAGGAATCCGTTGCTTCACTTGCTGACAATGTAATCGAATGGTCTGATAGGTTAAAATTCTTTGTTCTACATTATAATAACTCAAAACACTCTGTTACCAATTTTACTCCAGCTAACTTGTTCTTAGGTAGAGATTTAAATTTGCCAATTGACACGTTTCGACCACCTCAGTATGCTCAGGAACCTTCTGTTTATTTACGGAAACTACAAGAACATATTGTGGCATCTAGAAATTTAGTAAGAGAAAATGAGAAACACTACTTTTCTCTGAAGGAAAAATTTCTGAAGGGTCGTACACCGTCTACTTTGGCTGTTGGAGATATAGTTTATTTGAAAAACCTAATTCCCTCTACTACTTTCAAACCAAAAAATACTGGTCCATATGAAATCTTACAATGCTTTCGAAATGACAATTATTTAATTAGACATTGTACGGACCAAGGGAAAACTACAAAGGTACATATCAGCAAACTAATTCGTACAGGACAGAAATAGTGTATTTTTGGTCAAAATTTTATTGTTGATTTCTTCTGTAGTAACTTAAACTCATTTATAATTAATCTTTATTTCAATATGTTATTCATATAAGTTCATTTTAAATTTCGTAAACTTTTATGTAATAAAATTTTACCATAGTAGGTAGCAACTACCTATATAACTTGTTATGATATTCAAACAATTTACATTCTGATATCAGTGTAAGTTACCTGCAGTGTGAGTGACTAGCTACCACAAATCGCTTCAGGAAGTATTGTCTCATGTTATATACTCAAACTCATAAAAAATTTTAAGTTATAATATTTTCTCCTTTACATGATGCATTTAAATATTCCATTTTATTTACATTCTGCTTTTATTAATTCAGTTGCTACTATATATTTTTATAATTTTTCTATGTTTACTACATGGATTTAGACTTTTATTGTTTTGATTTTACACACTCTCATTTTACTGTTTGTAGTTTGATGTGAATTTTGAAAATACTGTTAATTAAATTAATGATACATTTCACAAGAAATGATCAAATTTAAAAGAATGAGACAATGATGAAAAAGAAAATGAAATAAATAAAGAATTTTGAAAATTGATCAATTGTTTAAAGAATGTTGATAATCTCAAAAAATGCGCATGCCTATATGGTTCTAGTTGAGATTTATAATGATTGCATGTAAGAACATGCTTATAGAATACGATGGAGCAATTGCTCTAAGTTTTTCTAAAATATTTTCGGCTATTTCCTAAATTAATGTTTGAGCACACAGAAGGTACATTCGGGCTTAATGGGGTTTTAACAATCACAAATATTGCCCTTCCGACAATCCTTCATGGTTTAAACGTTATCAAATTTATGGAATCAAAATTTGTTTTTGTGAATATGTTGTCTAATTTACCAACAGTTGGTTAAAATTTAATTAGCTTTAATTTTATTTCAATAATTGGACACTGCTACAATTCATAGGGAATGTACTCACGTTTTTTCCTTATAGCTATTTGTAGTTTATTTACAATGACATATGATGAATTGATGCTAATTATGTCTCATTCAAATCACATCTGCTCTTCAGTATTTGTCCTGTATATAATATACTTTGATCCTACACTCATATTCCTATTTATTGTTATATATATGTGATAGATTTTATTTAAACATTGCAATAGTCTGTAATGGTGTGCACATGGATATTACATTTATACATCTCAGATTTTCACAATTTTAGATTTTTGGTTTAATTAAGGCACTATACACTTGTTCGTTCGTTCACTCACCCTTACTATGTATATATATATATATATTGTGTTTATTTGTGGCGTATTTGTAATTGTTTGTGTTTGCTTCATATATATTTTATTTACCATTTTGTTAACTATTTACATTCATGTTTTATATTATTATATTTCATATGTGCTCAAGGCTCAGCTAAAATTAGTCAAGTTCTTCTGGACTTTTGATTTTTTAACTTGTTTATCTGCACATTTTTTATTGATTTCTGTTATGTTCATGAGATCAATCGTTGAGGTTTTCAACGTTTCATTTTTATTAGTACCCTTGTGTAAAATTAGTTTTTCTTTGAGAAAAAACCCGTCAGCTTATTCTTTTTTTTCTTGCTTTTTTTTTCCACAGTGTGGAGGAAAATGTTACGCCACCGTACATTGTTTCTGTATTAATCTATGCTAATTTAATTCATTAATTTCGGTTAATTATACACTTAACTTAATCTTATAATAATTTTTCTTTAAAATCCTTTTTCTTTCTAAATTTTCAAATATTTCGTTAAAGTAATTTTATTCTGTTATTAAATAATAATATTAATCAATAAATCAAATGTTTTAATTATTAAAATCATTAATATAATATTCAGTTAAAGTAATATCAGTAAAAAGATAAGTTTTTCGCGTGTCAATACAAACTGATACGAAATATTTCTAAGTCCAAAAACGAAAATCATAATTATTAAATATTAAATATTTTGTATTAAAACCACATTCAATCTATAGATAAAAAATTCTACTTCAAGAATCCGTTTACGGTTTTTAAATACGTTATTTAGTTCAGCAGTGATGGCAAGAAATTCTATTTATTCAATTCTCTTTTCAAAGATCGCGCGTTTTGTTTTGCAGAAATATCGACATTTTGATTGCGCATCTTCCCCAAGATACTTGTTGTTTACGATCACGTGACAGGATTTCTCGGAAGAAATAGCGTACAGTTCATTGCACTCAGGCAGAGACGCGCTCCCATCTCAGCATCCATCCGAGTACTTTTACGGCGTCGTTGCCATTCAGGAGTAATGATGATTTTTATTCATCTCAACTCTGCGTTGCGTAGCGAACGCTCGATAATGCTCGATGCTCATTGGCTGAAAGTTAGCTTTCAAAAATCTAACTGACTTTTGAGCACGATGTTTTCAATCACTTGTCAGCGAGGGATTAATGCGTTCGGTTGCTCTATTTAAGCTGCGGACCTTCGGGTCCCGCAGAGAAAGTTCGTTTCAACGATGTTAGCTTCAGCAGTCTTCAAAGTTATTGCATTTTAACTAAATTTTTTATCGCAGCACGGAGATAGCTTAAAACATTTCAAGTAACTTTTCCTGATTGTTAGCAGCTTCATCATACCAACCATTCCGGCCATCATCGATCATCTTAGGCCCGTAGCTTCATCTGTAATGAGTTGTTTTAACATCCATCTAAACTTCGCTAAATTTTTTTTAGCCTGAAATCTCCTGTAACGGAGATAGCTTGAAACATCACAACTCACTTTTCCTGATTGTTAGCAGCTTCATCAAACAATCCATTCCGGCCATCATCGATCATCTTAGGCCCGTAGCTTAATCTGTAATGAGTAGTTTTAACATACAGCTAAGCTTCGCTAAATTTTTTTTAGCCTGAAATTTCAAATTTGGTGTCCATTTTGTGCTATCATGTCCAGTTTTTGAGCTTGTCTTTTTCCTATATGTGTCGCAGTTTCCTGATCTAAAGTGCTGAATAATTTATTTTATTTGATGCTATTAAATCTTTTAAATTCTGCAATAACTAATTCCCAATTAGTTATCAAACTGGAAATAGCTCTCACCAGGTTTCCTTTCAGCACTGCAAAAATTTTCTAAACATGCTTTCAGGATTAGTTCAAACTGTCTCAACACTATACATCAGACCTCTTCATAATTAGTTATATGATCCACACTGATATGTGTCCTTTTCATCTAATATGTTGATAAGCATTTCAACTTTAGAGTGATCAAGCACCTTTTTAGTTTTAAAGGTGATTAGTTTCTAAGGAATTGAAAAATAAATTCCAATCTTCGGAATTGGATGGAACTGAAGTTTGTTTTATATTCTTAATTTTCCTGTTGGAATTTTATTGCAGTATACCTTTATCCAGAATGGTCTTGACCAGATGTATTTTGGATAGCTGGTTGGCTATCAAAACAACCATTTGATCAGATTTGTAGAATATATTTGGCTGTGTCATTGTTTCAGATTTAAAATTAAGCATTAGATTAATCAGATTAAAAATCAAAATCAAAGATAATTCAGATTTTGAAAAGGGGAAGGTTTGCGGTAATCTCTTGGAAATAACTCTACATAAAATTCAAAGTGCCCTGTAACTAAATGCTTCCATTTCAAATCCTAGGTGTTGGCATTCAATTGTGGCATGCATGTTGTAATGTATCAAGCAATGCACTTGTCAAATTGACACAGTATGGCATTTTTTTCTGCAAAGATTCTGAAGTCAGTTGATTGGAAACACAATAACTGGATAACTGATTTCCGGATAAACAGTTCCCTACTGCATGTTATACAGTTTCTTCTAATTTTTTTTTTTTTTTTACTTCCGCTTTCCTTTTACGGAATCATGTTTAAGGTATCCTCTACAAAATGTATCTGATTTTTCCAACATAGTTTTTTTTGTGTCTGGAGGAAACTCCAAATTGAGTAACTTTTGAAGATCCCCTTTGATTATGCTTTTCAACATTTTTTTTATTATTTAATCTAACATAAAATGAAACTAACTTGCCACATCTGGAGAGTATGTAAGGCCAGTTCATCCCTCTGGCTGCACCTGCTGTTGTATGGTGTAATATCCAGAACCTTGAAAGGTGACAGGAGTCCATTATACTCTTTTAAAAATATTTATTAGGACGAAACACAGTACGAAAAAATTAAGAATGGTTTATCATTTAAATATAAAGATTTTCATGCTTTTTATGAGCTATAAAAGCAGGATCAGGGCTAATATGAGCAAAACATCTGTTCATTTCAATGTGATTTTCACCAAAGAGTACGGTAAAATTATTAAAAAAAATGAGTTTCTTATTGAACACTGTTCTCTCTCAGCAATAATATTTCTATATTACAACTATAGTAATTTAACCAAACATAATTTCAACCTTCAAGGCTCTTCTGCCCCCCCCCCCCCAATAAGAAAATTCAAAGGAGTGTCCCTGAGGTCTTGAAAGAAAGAAGGTAGAGATAAGGATGTTTAAAAAAAACATTCTTTTTTAAAATTTATATCCGAGACATGGAAAAAAAGCATAGAAGAAAACCTTTAATTGTTTCTGTCTTTAAATACAGACTATGGTCCATATTATGGTCCAGGAATCCAAATTTTCATGCCGATAGACAGATTATTCGAGGTGTTTCCGAAAAGGAGACCTCTTTGAGAATCTGGAAGTGTAGCTCTTTACGACAACCCTGAACTTTTGCCGAAATCAAAACAGATGTGTTATCAGTTTGGATTAAAATGTTCCTTTTAGCTGAGTTTCTGTGCAATTTTTAATGAATTTTTAATTAATATCTCCAGTAATTAATGCCATATTCAAAATTTTATTATTTGTCATGTGACACAGGGTATTCAGCTGTAAGTACACAAAATTTCAAGTCATCCTTTTCATGTATGTTATTTTCCAGAAAAAACAGATATGATCAGTTGCATTACTGTATGAGGATGTGATTTCAGTACTGTGAATTTGTCACAGGTATTATGAGTAATGGTTAATAGGACTTTTTAATTCCCTTGCATCTCGTATTAAACAAGTTTAACTGTAATAGCATTTAATAAATGTGTCAAACTAATAATATTTTTATAGTTCTTTAAGGAAAGGCTCTTGGTATTGAAAGAACTACTAAATAGAAGGTTGACAAGCAATTCCGGAACATTATTACATTAAGTATAAAAAAGAAAACTGCCCAGTTAAACTGACGGCATTGAGCTCACAGGCTATTCACACTAACTGTAAATTATATTCTTATTTCAAAGAATTTGAAATAAGCCCTCGAAAAATGAAGAAATCGACAATATATTAAGAGGGGGGAACCATCCCCCGTTTCTCCTTCTTATAATTAACCAATGAACCCATAAAACTAATCAGAGAAGCGCCTTACCACAATGAACCTATATACAAAATTTGAAAAAATCGGATAATTCTGCATGAAAAATCCATTTATCTAAATTAAGGGGGGGGGGGTTAGCCCTCCGTCCCCCTTTATACTTAACCAAAGAACCCCCAAAACTAATCAGAGAAGCGCCTTATCACAATGAACATATATATAAAATTTGAAGAAAATCGGATAATTCTGCTTAAAAAACCCATCTATATCAAGGGGGGTTAGTCCCCCCCGTTCCCCCCTTTATACTTTACCAGTGAACCCCCAAAACTAATCAGGGAAGTGCCACAATGAGCCTATATACAAAATTTGGAGTAAATTGGATAATTCTGCATGAAAAACCCATTTATCAAAATTAAGGAGGGTTAGCCCCCCATCCCCCCCCCTTTATAGTTAACCAATCAATCCCCAAAACTAATCAGGGAAGCGCCTTATCACAAGGAACCTATAAACAAAAGTGGAAGAAAATCGGATAACTCTGCATGAAAAATTCATTTATCTAAATTAAGGGGGAGGATTCCCCCCCCCCCCCGTTAGACCCTTTATACTTAACCTATGAACCCCCAAAACTAATCAGGAAAGAACCTTATCACAATGAGCCTATATACAAAATTTGAAGAAAATTGGACAATTCTGCATGAAAAAACCATTTATCTTAATTAAGGGGGGTTAGCCCCCCCGTTCCCCCCTTTATAGTTAAACAATCAATCCCCAAAACTAATCAGGGAAGCGCCTTATCACAAGGAACCTATAAACAAAATTGGAAGCAAAACGGTTATTTCTGTCAAGAGTTATCGCGTTACGTACGTACATACATACAGAACGGGCGGGCACATAAGCTCTCAGGCTTTGATAGCCTGTGAGCTAAAAAACTAAAACTGTGTTTAAATGAATCTCCATTATAACACAAGAAATCTAGAAGTCAGTGATGACTGCAGAAAACATAAGGCAATGAAAACAGTGAAAAGTTGAGTTTCTAAGAGCGTGCATTACCTTTTATTAGTGGGTGCCACACACAAGGAAATACTATAATGCAATATCAGACGCGAGCCAATCAGTGCATCTGATGGAACTCTTTAATAAAGTATGGAAAAAACACTTGGAATTAGATATTAAATTTGGCACGAAAAACCTTAGAATGCGTCTCCTGTAAAATAAAAACAAGTGGGTAAGTGTGACTGAAAATCGCACAAAGGGTTTTGTTTGATATTCCTTTCAAAACACTAAAAAGTAATCCCCCACCCTCTCCACTTCTTTATTAATAATCCCTATTTGCATTATTAATTACATCATTGTCTAGCATTTTATTTCTTTTTTCTATACAACAATCGGCATTTTGTGATAAAATAGAACTTTGGTTCTAATAATGCGATCTTTATGAAAATTAGATTTCTGGGTTCACTGTAAAAAAAAAAATATATATATATGCATAATTTTTAAATCGATAAATGAAATATTTTTTTTCTTAAATTAACAGCACTTTTAATCTTTTACTATTTTTAAAATCTGCAATTTTTTTATCTCTCCCTTCAACAGTTCGGAGATGAAAAGCAGGGATGTCTCGCTGAGAAATGGCATAAGTTTCCAATTTCCCACTAGCTGCAATATAAAACTGAACTTTTCTGAAAGAAAAATTAAAATTTTTTAATTGATATCTTGAAAAGTTCTGGTTCGATTTTTTTTTTTTAATTTGGTTTGTGAAAATGCGATTTTTTTTTTCACTCAGGAATCCAAATTTTCATGCTGATAGACAGATTATTTGAGGTGTTTTCGAAAAGGGGACTTCTATGAGAATCTGGAAGTATAGCTCTTTACGGCAACCCTGAATTTTTGCTGAAATCGAAACAGATGTGTTATCAGTTTGGATTAAAATGTTCCTTTTAGCTGAGTTTCTGCGCAATTTTCAATGAGTTTTTAATTAATATCTCCTCTCCAGTAATTAATGCCATATTCAAAATTTTATTATTTGTCATGTCACAGGGGTATTCAGCTGTAAGTACACAAAATTTAAAGTCTCGAACTTATACAGTTTCCAAGAACGGACTCGGTGACAGGCAGACAGACAGAGAGGCGAGATGTTTTGTGAGATAAACAAAACCCTAACTAGGCATATAAAAGAAAAATAATATTCTAAAATGGAATAAAACTTAGATACGAAAAAGCTAACATACCAGGTAGTGGAACTTTGAAGTAGGGAAAGTAAAATAAATAAGTGGAAAAAAAGTACATTTAATGGGAAAGAAATATAGAAAATTGAAATATGTTTTATATATATATATATATGCAGTAGACTGCTTGAAATCCGTGTATTGTTTCAGATGTAAACAATGAATCTTACAGTTAAGATATAGGTCAAAAATTCAAGTTTTTATTTTTTATATCATTCTGTACACATTTTAATATGTAATTCTGGCTAATATGATTGAACTTGTGTTTTCTTATGAAATAAGTATAAATTCATTTCTGAAAAAATTCAGGATAGTGCTGATATCAGTGGTGATCGCGACCTTTTTACCTAATACATTTATATATTAATCAAGCTTTTTTGGTTATTAAGTATATGAAATAAAACTGTTATTTTAAAATTTTGATGTGAATTATAAGTGTACATTTATAAAGAGAGTTTCACTGAATAATTCAAGAAAAAATTATCTCATCATTATGCATATTTAGTTGTGCATTATTAAGTATTTACTTAACCTTTACTGTTAATAATTAAAAAATTTCTTAATTTTTATTATTTTACTTTGTTGTAAGCATTCATTATAATTTTGAGCGCATTAAGTTAAATTATTGCTTAAAAATGTAAACAAACAGTGACTAGAAATTCTCAAAAATCTGCTCAACCCCTGGTTCTAAGCTGTGCGGATTTGAGGGAGTCTACTGTGTGTATATATATAGTTACAATATGGCCCATAGGAAAAAAATTGCTTGCAGGGAATTTTATTAGGTAGATTTCATAAGAAATACTACCTATTACATTCTCTCCTAAGTTGGAATTCCTGAAAAATATTTGCAGATCTACACCGATCATGACTCCTAGAACCCAAAACCACCAGCAGTTCAAAACTTTATCTATTTATCTATCTATCTATATCACTTTTTTATGGACACAATAACTTCCATAATTCTGCACAAATCTCTTCCAAACTGACACATCAAGCGGCATAAAATCTCGGTCAAGTTCGTTAATGGGCAAAATTGAACCAAGAGGTGGGGCAAATGTTTTTGTGAAAACAGAAAAAAAACCTATAACTTCTTAATTTTGATACATATCGAATCCGTTTAAAGTTATTACTTCTAGGAAAGGGGCCAAAAGTTTATGTATGACAGATTTCTGATTTCATTAAAAATGCCCCCAAGGGTGGAAAAAAAGAGAAAATTCAGAAGAAAAAAATTCATAACTTCATCATTTCACAAGATATCAAATCCACTTAAATTTATTATAAATCTTCTTAATATTATCTACAACTCTTATATTGACAAGTTTTTTATAGGACTAACCCTTACAGCAAAAAAAAAAAAATTAAAAACAAAAAAATCCCTGCTGGCTCCGCCTACAGGCAGAGGTATATTTTGAAGTAGGCGGTTCCAACTGCCACATCATAGCAAATAGGTCTTTCTTCAGCTATTCACAATAAACAGGCGTCCCACAGTCTTCGAAATCTACCTGTGCCTGTACGCCGAGCCATCGGGGATTTTGATGATGTTACAATATTTCACACAAAATTACATCTATATGCATCACTGAAGCACAACTAAAGATGTGTTCTCTGGAGGACATAAGTGTAGAATAAATAGCATTTATAGTTTGTTTACAAAGATGCATAAAAGAATTCCATTACATTATGATCTATGGGGGGAAATGTGTCTGCAGGGCATTTTAATAATGTTATGAAAATTTCCATATAATGAATTTTAAAAAGATCACTGAAGCACACAACAATATTTTTTATATAGATTATAGAGTGTATAGTTTTTTGTTCATTTACAGAGAAACACAAAGGAATTTGGTTAACAAAACAGGCTAGGGTCAATAATTGCTGGAAGGGTGTTTTCCGCTGTGGTTTGCATTCTTATAAACATCTAATTTTTAGTGTATGCATGTTGTGTATAAATTCCATAGATCAGGTACAGGGCTGCACAAAAGAATTCTCACACATTTACTGGATATGGACAGCAAATGCTGAATATGGATTTTTACAGAGTTATGTGTTTTTTAAATTGTTCATTCAGATATCTCATTTCAGTGTATGAAGAAATGAAATTTCTTAATAATATTCTGTTGGAAAATGTTTCATAATCTGTGCCTGAAGCATGATTTTTCATTGTTGTTTTATTTCTGTGGCAGCTGAACTTTGAGTACTCTCAATTTCAGAATTTGCGAGAATTACCAGCTCAGAATGAAACTGCAACAGAAATTTTAAAAAAGCACAAAACTTAGCACGTTAGACTTCTACTTCAGATATCGTATAGGAAAAAATATATTGAAATGCAAACAAGAAATTTGTATACTGGTTTAACATTAGCTTGCGAATGTCTGATGCAATGCTTTCACTGGAAATTGTTGCAAATCGTGACAATATGCTTCACTTGACAAGAAAATCAATGATTAAAATTGCCAAACTGCAAAAGTAGTTTTTTTTTTTTTTTTTTTATGTGAATTTTTTATTTAATCATGTTGTTGAATGATTGAAAGTTTGCTTAATTAAAAATGTATTATTACTTTTTTTGTTTGTTTGTTTTAGAACATATATATTTATCTATTTGATGCTATTCTGAATTCCGAATTAACTCTGGTTTTCCATCAGGATACTATTTAGAGATAATCAGAAATCGGGTTATAGCCTTTTTTACCTCCACTTGTATGGGAACTTTATTATCAGAAAAGTCTGAAGAATGGACAAATTATTTTTGGTTGCTAATAAAGAGAAATGAAATAAAATGGCAATTTGTTTATCATTTGTCAGCTTTATTTGTTCACTTTGATTACATACATTTGAACTGCAATAAATCTTTCAAATGGATTTTATCAATGTTTATATATTTGTCACTTATTTATAATTTTTTTTACATATAAATATATTTATCTATTTGATGCTATTCTGAATTACAAATTAACTCTGGTTTTCCATAAGAATACTATTTAGAGATAATCAGAAATCAAGTTATTATAGCTGTTTCACCTCCACTTGTACTTTTGAGAGTTGGAATGGGGAACTTTATTATCAGAAAAGTCTGAAGAATGGACAAATTATTTTCAGTTGCTAATAAAGAGAAATGAAATAAAATGGCAATTTGTTTATCATTTGACAGCTCCGTTTGTTCACTTTTATTACATACATTTGAATTGCAATAAATCTTTCAGATGGATTTTATCTTTGTTTATTTTTGGAAGACTTTAATAATATTGTTATGAATTTTGTATATATCTGTAAATATTCCATTTGTTTAAATTTATTTTATTTTATTATTGTGAAAATTGCAGTATTATTAATGTATTTCCTATTGAGCATCATGTAACTCAATGCTAAAGGCCTCAGGTGGTTTGCAAGGAAAACAACCTTACAGCATCGGTTTTTATAATGGAATTCTATTGGAAAATCGCCAAGGAATGGGTTTTTCGCCAAGTTGGCTATGGTTTTGGCGACTTATTTTTGTCGCCAAATTTGGCGATATATCGCCAAATGTCGCCAAGTTGGCGATGGATTTGGCGACTTTTTGTGCAACCACGCCCTCCTTATACCTATACATTGGGATCCTTTCTTGCTTGGGTTCTCTATCGAAAGTTAAAGCACTTTCTGGTAATTTCTAGCATCTGAAGGCTCTGGAATAATCTGGAAAGATCTCTGAAGCCTATATAAGGGACCTCCACCAGTCCAGTTAGTTAGTTGTCTGTCAACTGCGATTGAATTCATACGAGAGGCTTTGCATTGAGAACTGTGTTTCTCGGATCGATTTTGTCGTTGATACGTCGTATTGAACGCATTGTTTCTGTGTGAAATTTTGCTTAGCTTTTATTGGATTTGAAGATTACTGAATATCTTGTAATTTTCAGAAGATATTTGTGATCGTATTGCACTGTTTATAGTGAATAAAGCCTTTTTATTGTTCTTATATATTGGCATCAGTCCTTTCGAACCCCGAGCTCACAACATTTGGTGTCAGAAGTGGGATTGAATGCCGATCACCAGAGCAATGGAGGGTCAACTGAAAGAATTATTGGAGAAATTAGCTGCGAACCTTGGCGAGTTGAAAGAAGAAATGAAGAAAGATATGTCAGCGATGGATGAGAAAATGACTACGAACCAGGCTGAAATGAAGAAGGATATGTCAGCGATGGATGAGAAAATGACTGCGAACCAGGCTGAAATGAAGGAAATGTCAGAAGAAATGAAGAAGGAAATGTCGGAAGAAATGAAGAAGGAAATGTCAGCCATAGATGAGAAAATGACTGCGAACCAGGCTGAAATGAAGGAGATGTCGGAAGAAATGAAGAAAGATATGTCAACCAACCTTGGTGAGTTGAAAGAATTAATAGATAATAAAATAACATCTTTAAATGAAAGAATTGACAGCGTGGAAAACAAATTTGAAGGAAGATTTCAGGAAATAGAAGAAAAAGTTCAAAAGACAGCCAATAACGTAGAAGAAAGGATAGAGAGTGTAGAAAAAGAGTTGGAAAATGTGAAGAAACAAAAGATAAATGCCGGAAACTATACCGAAGATGTCAAGTATCAATCTATGCTTCCTCGTTCCTGTATTAAACTCTCGACCTATGACGGAAAATCCTCATGGCCAGTTTTTAAGACACAATTTGGGATCGTAGCGAACGCCAATGGATGGGATTCCCAGACAAAGGCTTGCCAGTTAGCTGCTTCTCTACGAGCTGATGCTGCCGACGTCCTACAGACATTGCCTGCAAATGAACCGCTGGATTTTGAAACGCTCGTCAGTGCCTTAGAATTACGCTTTGGCGAGAAATGCATGAAGGAATATAGCAGACTCCAGCTCAAATCTCGACAGCAGAAATCCACTGAATCCCTGCAAGAGCTTGCTACGGATGTCGAGAGACTTTCACATCTTGCTTATCCTGACTGTCCGACTGAAATTAGAGAAAGCTTGGCTCTGCAGCATTTTATTGATGGTGTGCGTGACTCTGAGATCCAGAAACAACTCCGGATTGCAGATCTCAGTGACTTAAAAGGGGCTTTAGTTTATGCCCTGAAATTCGAGGCAGCCCAGCAAGCTACAAGGAAAGATCGACACTTTGTGCGAGTAGCCAACATGCCTGAGACGTCGGATAGAGCTGTGGAGCATTTACAGCAGCAGGTGAAGGACATGATGAGGCAGATGAACTCCTTGATGGACAACAAAACTGGCAGAAAGATCAAGTGCTGGAAATGCGGTGGAGAAGGCCATATTCAAAGAAACTGCCTAAAACGACCCAGCACAGAAAGTAATAGCTCCCCACGAACGGCGGAGCAGGAAAACTAATTAATGGCCATCTCGCGGGGCGGAGGTTGCCAGATTTCGAGAAGCCCCATTATCAAGTGTGTCAAATTTCTGCAAGAAGTTGCGGCGAGAACGGAGTTTTTATAGTCGGGCGTGTGAATGATTTGCCCTGTAATATGATCATCGATACAGGAGCCAATGTGACCATCATTCGGAAAGATCTAGCTCACCGGCTAAAGGAAAAACTCCTCTGGACCCCGCCCCGTGTTATCCTCCAAACCGTGACCGGGGATAAGATCGACATACATGGAAGAATGAAATTGAAAATAAAGTTTGGGAACGCCGCTTACCATCATACAGTCTATGTGGCCGATATTTCAGACCCTTTCATACTCGGACTGGACTTTTTAAAAGAGCAAGGATTTACACTGGATTTCAAGAATAATGAGTTACGCTCTGCTCAAGAAGATGTCACTATTTTCAAACTTGGAAATGAGTCCGGGTCTATTCAACGGATCACAGCCAAGGCAGATGTTATCATCCCTCCTCGGACCGAAATGATGATACCTGGATTAACTGGAAACGAAAGAATTTTCCAGTATGGCTTGACTGGATATCCTGAGAAGAGCCCAAAGGGAGTGCTAATAGCATCAGCGCTGGTAGATCTGTCGAGAGATGTGATACCTGTGAGGATTGCGAACGTAAGTGAAAAGTCTAGAATTATCCAGATAGGTGAAGTGCTCGCAACCTGTGCTCCAGTCACCTGTGTTTGCAAAGACCGAGCTTGACGTTATCGGAGCCGCCTACAAGTTTAACACCTGTAATTGGACGAAATGAAAATTTATCTCCTGAACAGAGACATGCCGCAGAAAGACTGTTCCAGGAATTTAAGGATGTGTTTTCACAAAACGAGAGTGATATAGGGCGCACTTCACTGACACGTCATAGAATTGATACTGCCAACCATCCACCGATTAAACAGCATCCAAGACGCTTGCCGTTCGCAAAACAAGAAGAGGTTTCTAAGCTCTTACGAGAGATGCAGGATAATGACATCATCGAACCGTCATCAAGTCCGTGGGCCTCTCCCATCGTGTTGGTCCGAAAGAAAGATGGCTCCACAAGATTTTGTGTGGATTATCGTAAACTTAACGATATCATGAAGAAGGACAGCTATCCTCTACCAAGAATAGACGACACGCTAGATACTCTTTCAGGACATAAATGGTTTTCCACGCTGGATTTGAAGAGTGGATATTGGCAAGTAGAGATCCATCCTGATGACAAAGAGAAGACCGCATTTACTACTGGACAAGGACTTTGGCAATTTAAAGCTATGCCGTTCGGGCTCTGCAATGCTCCAGCAACGTTCGAGCGCCTCATGGAGACAGTGTTAAAAGGTCTGACTTTTGAAGCTTGTCTCATCTACCTAGATGACGTCATCATTGGTGGCCGCACGTTTGAAGAACATCTAGAGAATATTCGAAAAGTGTTAACGAAACTAAGAGCGGCGAATTTAAAGCTGAACCCTTTGAAATGCAAGTTTTTCCAACGAGAAGTAAACTATTTAGGACACATCATCTCAGCTGAAGGTGTTCGAACAGATCCTGAAAAAGTGTCAGCAGTAAAGCACTGGAAACGTCCGGAAAATGTCCATCAGTTGCGAAGCTTTCTGGGACTATGTACTTATTACAGAAAGTTTGTACAGGGGTTCTCCAACATCGCAAGACCCTTGCATAGGCTCACTGAAAGCAAACAGAAGTTTCTATGGACACAAGAATGCGACAATTCCTTCCAGCGGCTGAAGGAAGCTCTCACATCCTCTCCAGTCCTTACCTATCCAGACCCCGACAAACAATTCATTGTGGACACGGATGCTAGTCATGAAAGTGTCGGTGCTGTACTTTCCCAAGAAATAGATGGCCAAGAACGAGTCGTAGCATACTGGAGCAAATGTTTGTCGAAACCAGAGCGGAATTATTGCGTCACTCGTAAGGAGTTATTAGCTATAGTAAAAGCCATAGAACACTTCCATCACTATCTCTATGGCAGGAAATTTCTCCTTCGTACTGATCACGCATCCCTAACATGGCTGATGAATTTTAAGAACCCAGAGGGCCAAGTAGCCAGATGGATACAACGACTCCAGGAATACGACTTTGACATCAGGCATCGTAAAGGCTCATCGCATGGAAATGCTGATGCCTTATCAAGAAGACCGTGTCCCGAAAGTTGTCGCTATTGTTCCAGAGCGGAGAACAAGTATAATCCCGAACATGTCATACGCCAGACGAAGACTTCACTATCAACGCCACCAGATCCCTGGAATGATGAGAAGATTCGAGAAGAGCAAATGGCAGACTCTGACATCAAACCAATCTTGGAGTTATTAGAATCTTCTAGCACGAAGCCCAGTTGGAAAGACATCTCGACTTACAGTCCTACGACGAAGCAATATTGGGCTCTTTGGAACTCTCTCCACGTCAGGAATGGTGTCCTGTTCCGAAAATTCGAATCGGAAGATGGGAAGACATCTCGGTGGCAGTTGGTACTTCCTCGATCCCGAATCCCAGAGGTCCTCAAGGAATTACATGGCAGTCCCACTGGTGGCCATTTTAGAGTCATGAAAACATTACACAGAGTCCGAGAGCGCTTCTTCTGGGGAAAAGCGAGAGCTGACGTCGAACAATGGTGCAAATCTTGCGATGCATGTGCAGCTCGGAAAGGACCAAAGAAACGTAGCCGAGGAAGACTACATCTCTACAATGTAGGAGCACCTTTTGAACGCATCGCCCTAGACATCCTAGGTCCTCTGCCAAGAAGTGCTGATGGCAACAAATACCTCCTTGTTGTCATGGACTATTTCACAAAATGGCCTGAAGTTTATGCCATCCCTGATCAAGAAGCTTCTACGGTTGCGGATGCCTTGGTACACCAGTGGATATCAAGGTATGGAGTCCCTCTTCAAATGCATTCTGACCAGGGGAGAAATTTCATCTCTGCTGTGATTGAGGGTCTCTGTCAACTTCTCGGAATGGACAAAACTAGGACGACGCCTTTACATCCGCAGTCGGATGGCATGGTTGAGAGATTTAATCGTACCATCCTCAACAATCTCTCACTTCTAGTCTCAAGAAACCAGCAAGACTGGGACCAAAAACTTCCCTTGTTTCTTCTCGCCTATCGCAGCGCCGTCCATGAAACAACCGGCTATTCCCCGTCTCAGATGCTTTTCGGTCGTGATCTTCGTTTACCTTGTGATCTGCTGTTTGGTCGCCCTCCAGATGCGCCTTCATCGCCAGAGGGATACGTGCAGAATCTCCAGGCACGATTTGAAGACGTCCACAACTTGGCTCGAGAGCGGATCAATATACAGACGGAGAAGATGAAGACCAGGTACGACACGAAAGCCACAGGACATCAATTCAAAGAAGGTGACAAGGTTTGGTTTTATAATCCGACTCGACATAAAGGACTTTCTCCCAAACTGCAATCACACTGGGACGGTCCTTATACAGTCCTAAACAGACTGAACGATGTCGTAATTCGGATCCGAAAGTCACCAAGTTCGAAGCCTAGAGTCGTTCATTACGACAGGCTGGCTCCATACTATGGCCATAGTACTTAGTTCATTGATTGTAAATAATGTAATGTAAATAATGCAAATTAGTATGACCATGGTCTTGTATATAAATTAATGTAATTATTTATTTTGCTTAGCATTATCATTATTATTGTTATTATTATTTAAATACTTGTATGTAATAATGTCTATGCTTTAATTTAATTTAATTTTTAAATAAGTGTATATTTTGTATAATTCAGCATTATGAATGTGTTTTGAATAGTATAGCATTTGTTGGTAACGGGATTGCTTTCCGATCAAAGGTTGAACTGCCCGGGACGTGCAGTCCTTGAGAGGGGGGCAATGTTATGAATTTTGTATATATCTGTAAATATTCCATTTGTTTAAATTTATTTTATTTTATTATTGTGAAAATTGCAGTATTATTAATGTATTTCCTATTGAGCATCATGTAACTCAATGCTAAAGGCCTCAGGTGGGTTGCAAGGAAAACAACCTTACAGCATCGGTTTTTATAATGGAATTCTATTGGAAAATCGCCAAGGAATGGGTTTTTCACCAAGTTGGCGATGGTTTTTGCGACTTATTTTTGTCGCCAAATTTGGTGATATATCGCCAAGTTGGCGATGGATTTGGCGACTTTTTGTGCAACCACGCCCTCCTTATACTTATACATTGGGATCCTTTCTTGCTTGGGTTCTCTATCGAAAGTTAAAGCACTTTCTGGTAATTTCTAGCATCTGAAGGCTCTGGAATAATCTGGAAAGATCTCTGAAGCCTATATAAGGGACCTCCACCAGTCCAGTTAGTTAGTTGTCTGTCAACTGCGATTGAATTCATACGAGAGGCTTTGCATGGAGAACTGTGTTTCTCGGATCGATTTTGTCGTTGATACGTCGTATTGAACGCATTGTTTCTGTGTGAAATTTTGCTTAGCTTTTATTGGATTTGAAGATTACTGAATATCTTGTAATTTTCAGAAGATATTTGTGATCGTATTGCACTGTTTATAGTGAATAATGCCTTTTTATTGTTCTTATATATTGGCATCAGTCCTTTCGAACCCCGAGCTCACAACAATATATACATGAAATGATCAGACTTTTTAATAAAAAAGATAAGAGGTTTTATATTTCTTGTATGTGCACTTTAGTATACTTTAGATAAAACTATGGTATGAAATTAGTTCTGGCATTTACAGTTTTTTTGTTGTTGTAGTTTGTTAAGCATAAAACATAAACATATTTTTTTTTTTTTTTTGCTTTTCAGTTATTAAGAAAATTAAAAGCTTATGTTATATCTAACATCCCAAATATCTAAATCAATACAAAATTTTAAACAAAAATATTAGTATTTAAAATTTAAGTAACAATTAGCACAAAAATAAATAAATAAATAAAGGCATATATTTTTGGAATTGTTAGTTTTGAAATGTTTCACTTACTATGTCCCCCCCCCCCCCAAAAAAAAAAAAAAAAAAAAACATTATACAGTTTATCTGTTGATAATTCTAACATTTTCCTCTGATTAAAATATATACAGTAGAAGATCTTTATAACGCAATTCTCCATATAACGGACAAATTCTCAGATGTAAACAATGAATTTTCAGTTAAGAAACACCTGAATTCTTACATTATAAATAGTTGCTATTCTCTAGAGGACTAAATCTGATACATTAATTTAACTTTATCTCCTTAATTCAGAGCTAATGACTGAAAAAATTGCTATGATTTGATACAGCTATGTTTGGACAATCTTTATAAAGTAAAAATAACAATGTGTAGAATGATCTATATTATGAAAAAAATTATAATATATAACTCCTGGTAATAAAGAATGCAATATAAAGATACTCTAATGTATTTTGGTATGTTTCACACATATTTGGCCATGTTTTACGAGCTAAATTTAATGATGTGTGAAATGTGATCTATATAGCGCAAAATTCTATATAACGCACAACCTCATGTTTTTAGGTTTGCGTTATAACGATCTTCTACTGTTATATATATATATTATTCTTGCAAATTTCATTGTTGAAAAAACAATTCAGTATACAGTATATGTGAGATACAGGTGACATACCCTGCTGTTTGAGTAATTCCTTTGGTTAGCAACTAGCAAATTGAAATAATTTTAATAAAATTATCTCCCCCCCTCCCCCTCTTTCTTAATTTTTTTTTGCACTATTAAAAAAATATCAACTAAGTTTCTTCATGACAATAGAAGAAAAAAAAAATTAAATTAAGGCTACTTTTATGTTGTCTGGGTGCAAATCTCGCCAACAGCATTTTTTCCCCTTCGCCAATAACATATTTTATTTCTCACATGTGTAAATTAAAAGCAATGCTTTGATGTTGAAATAAATGTTTATGGTATTATTTATTATTATTATTATTGTATTTTAAATGAAAAAAGTGAAAGGTTTACATTTTAAATGAAATGAATGCAACACGATGATAGAAATGGGAACAATATTTGGCAATTTATCACCTGTGCCCACCTAACATAAAAGTACCAAGTAAAGAGTTAAAGCAAGCAAAATTCAAATGCTATAATCTGTAACTGAAAAGTTTAATAAGAATCTACAAATAAATATCAAAATTGTTAAATTAAAAAAAAATCACACTTTACTTTTAATAATAATAAACAGATATTTTTTGGAAACATCCTGTATCAATTTTAACTATAATTTATCTTAGCAGTTTCTTCGCATCAATTAATTATTGCTATGAAAAGAATAAACGAGGAGGTAAATCTTTAATCAAGCTTCCCCTAGAAATGCTGCTGCACATTTATTACATACAAGTGACAAATCACTAGAATGAGATATAACAAAATGTACTTCTTCATTATCCCGTCGACCACTTTTCATAAAAAAAGCTATCGCCAAACTGTAACGGCAAATAAACAAATGAAAGAATGTTGCCATTGGAATATTAAAATAAATAAATAAATAAAATACAAGAAATTCAGAAAAGCCCCACTCACCAAAGTGTCAACTATCAGTAAGTTTAAACAAGAAAATAAATTACAATATATTAATGAAAACAGAAAAAAAAAAATCTTGGATATTTATTTATATACATTATTTTTCTTAATTATCTCTCTCGGCTGGTGATACTTGTGACGTCAGTTGAAACTGATCTATTGTACTTAACTATGCATCACAACATTTTTTCGATGCTTTTCCTTTTTAATATTATGGCATGGCTGTTTAAGGATGCAATTGTTATTTTAATTAATGAAATAACTAATAAATCAGTGAAACATAATGAAAAATACAGGTAAATGTCGAATTAAAAAGCACTTGATGACATAACAAACATGTGTAATGCTTCTGACGTAAAGTGAATGCGACTGCATTTTTGGCGTTAAATCCTATAGTTTGGCGATAGTTTTTTGTTATGAAAAGTGGTCAATGGGATAATGGAGAAATACCAAAATGCCTTAAGTAAGAATTCTTGCTAAAGTTCTTTTTCTAACAACCATCATATTCCGATTTTTTTTTTTTTTTTTGCCATGATTTAATAATATATGATAAATAAATTTAATTTGTTTATTAAATTCTTTTTTGCATTATATCACAGTTATATGGTCCATCACCTTCATGTAAAACTAAATGTTTGGTTAAACATTTCTTATAAGAGAATTCGGTATTTCTCTATTATCCCGTCAACCACTTTTCATAACAAAAAACTATCACCAAACTGTAACGCCAAATAAACGGAAGAACGTTGCCATTGGAATAACAAAATAAATAAATAACTAAAATATAAGAATTTAAGGACACAATTGTTATTTTAATGAATGAAATAACTAATAAATCAGTAAAACATAATGAAAAATACACGCAAATGTCAAATTAAAAACCACTTGATGACATAACAAACACTTATAGTACTTCTGACATCAAGTAAATGGGACTGCATTTTTGGCGTTTAATCTTGCAGTTTGGCGATTATTTTTTGTTATGAAAAGTAGTCGACAGGATAATAGAGAAGTACCGAGAATTGTTTTTCACATACATGACATTCAAATTGTTTTCCTTCAGAATGAGATTACAGATGACAGCTAAGATTAACACTTTTTGTATATTTCTTGTTGTATACAGGACATGTATAAAGTTTTTCTGAAAGATAAAACAAATCATGATTTTTTAAATCATCTGAGCTCAGCAAATGATTGAGAGCATGTGCAACATGAATATTGTTTTTCATCTGTATGAACATGTAAGTGTCTTGATAAATTACGGTGAAAATTTAAATCTTTTTTGACACATACCGCAGGTATATGGCTTAATTTCTGAATGTGTAGCATGATGACGCTCTAAGGTTCGATGATTAGAAAATGTTTTATGGCAACTGTCACACAGAGACAGTAATTCTTCCTCATTTTTTGGTTTATGAACGTGATATATATGAACCTTCAAGCTTCTTCTGGTTCGGAATTTTAATAAACATTCATCACATTCAAATTTTTCGGGTAAACGGTAGAATTCTTGAAATGCGTGCACTTTCATATGAGCCTTTAAAAGAGGCATAATCTTAAAAGCTTTATGACAGTAATTACAAACAAATGGTTTCAAATCTGAATGAGTAAGTAAATGACTATCTAAAGAGGTCTTAGAATCCAATTTCTTTTCACATAAATTACAAGCAAAAGTTTGCTGTTGAGAATGTAAGCTGCAATGATTTTCTAAATTAGTTTTATAACTGAATTTCTCACCACATTCATCACAAATATATTTTTTTGGTAAAATCTCGGATTTTGAGCAAGTATCTGCAGTATGGGACTGATCGTTATTTTGCTTAATATCCTTCTCGGAAATGAGTTCAGCAAACATATCTCCAATAGGATATTCTTTATAAGTATCCATCACACTATTAGTATTTGTTTCGCTCATTTTTAAATTATCTACCTATGCATAAATATTAACTTTTTTTTCAATTAACGAGCAAAAATGTGTCACTTTTTTAAAAACGAAGGCTATTTATTATTGTTTTTTAGTTCAGGGGTTGGTTGGTTCGTTGTTACTTGTTACCGTTACCGTTGCCATTGTGAACATACAAAAAATAATGAGATTGTGGTTATTTAGAATGCCTATATAAGAGAGTGGCGGCATACGGGAAATAAATTTTGATTGGTCAATATTATTTTGGGCAAAACGGAATTGTCAAGCATCTTGACTAGTTTGAGATCAAAGATATTTAAGTTATCTTAAATGCCTTTGTTTGAGACAGTGAATGCGCCTGCATTCTAGCGTTCAAACATAGAAACAGTGCCTAGAGTGAGAGTGGTTTTGCCACACGCCGTTTGTTTATTATATTGGAAAATTTAGTTCTCAACTAGTTGCTTCTTATTTTCGAGTTTCAAATGAGTAGAGGTAAGTACCTTTCATTGTAACATTTGGTATTTAAGATAATATTACCCGCAAGCTCAAGCAACATCTATTTGCCGACATTTTAATGCAATGTGTTGAACAAGTTCGGCTCTTCTTTTGCCTTTCGTTGTTCATTTCCGCTATACTGAATTTGATATTTTATTAACATACATTTGAATTGACGATGACTTATAAGCGGGCACTTGATGTCAAGCACACAAGTCAGATGTATGTTCTCAATAAAACAATAAATACATTTGACGTGTGTGCTTGGCGTCAAACGCCCGCTTTTAAGTCATCGTCAATATATACAAGGACGAGATAGCACACACAAGGAAATTTACAACACACAGAAATACAGCAAATAGCTCCACAAAGAATGTGCAACGGAGCCAGTGGGATTCGAACCCGCTCCCACTTACACTCGCAAGTGATTAGCGGTGTGATGCCTTGACCACTCAGCCACGGTGGGCCCCCGCCAAACTGAAAAAACATTCAAGGTTATGTCGCCACCGTCACTCGGGGTAATGCCGCCACCACGTCCAAGGTTCTATTGCTATAATTTAAAAAGGAATATCGGGCTTTCGCAGTACTGGAATATTTCCAGTAAATAGGGATGCTTTTGTAGAGGAAGAGGTTCTTTCCAGTTCAAACACTGCAGCCAGTAATCATTGATGATCAAGATGACGTGGCCCACCGTGGCTGAGCGCGACCTACGTTATACACGGCCGGTGCATGACGTTTAAAACGTCACATGGAGTGGATCGAGGCTAACGAAAAAGAAAGGCTACCGCGGTGCTTTACGCGTATCTTATTTTACAGACCGCCGGAGTCACGTGATGCTCGAATGCACCAATGAACGTGTACGAAAAAAGCATCACGTCACTCTAGCGGTCTGTAAAAAAAGATAAGTGGAATGCACCGTGGTAGCCTGTCTTTTTCGTTAGTCTCGGAGTGGATCATTTTTTTAGACAGCGATTGGTTCAAAACGGTAGGTGCGCCGCTTTGCACTAATCACCGGGTAAAAATGATCCACTACATGTGACGTTTTAAACGTCATGCACCGGCCGTGTATAACGTAGGTCGCGGGCTGCGTGGTCAAGGCATCATACCGCTAATCGCTTGCAAGTGTAGGTGAGAGCAGGTTCGAATCCCGCTAGCTCCGTTGCACACTCTTTGTGGAATTCCCCTCTGTGTTGTGAATTTCCTTGTGTGTGCTATCTCGTCCCTGTATATATTGACGATGACTTATAATCGGGCGCTTGACGCCAAGCACACAGGTCAGATGTATGTTAATAAAATATCAAATGTCAAGACGACGTGAATGCTGAACTCAAAGACCAAGCAGACACAGATACTGTACTCCAAGACCAATTAGATGGCGTCATCAGTAGTGCTACACAAAATCTCCAACATAATAAGACTACAGCGCCTAGAATACATATTGTGGAAACCGGCTATCTCAGTAATGCTTTAAAAAGTGCTAAAAATTGTAGCAGATAAATTTGCAACGATGCTACACGATAATAGGGCGATCGCAGCGATATCTGCTATCTCTTTTCAACGTAAGCAAAAATTTAGTAAATTATAATTTAGTAAGTATCGTTTTGTAGCCATGATCACTATCTTTCATAATTTTAAAGCTTATAAAAATCACTATCTAAGTTAGAGGAAATAGGATATAATATAAGTATTTTAAATACTTACCACTGGCCGAAACGTTTTCCCAGTTTGATTTCTAATGAATGTTTACGTTGAAAAGGACTAGAAGGTGTCGCTGTGATCGACCGCTTGTCGTTCAGCATCGTTGTACATTTATCGAATTCAATTTTTTAGTATTATTTTGTAGCCGATTTCCACACTATTTATTCTAGGCGCTGTAATAAGACTACAGAAATGGCCATTAACATTGATATTGGCTTACCTGGAGTCCATTATTCATCAGGAACTACCAAATATCAAACAGGATTGTCTAAGGAATTACAGTATTGCAAAACTAAAAGCTGCATCAAAACTTTTAGGCATAAATCCATCAAAAAGATCAAAAACTGTTATAAAAAAGGATAAAGTAATACCGGGAAAAAAAAAAAAAGGTGAGGGAGCAGCTAAGAAGAGGAAACCTCCAAAGAAGCTGCACAAGCGTCAAATAAGTTTTGAAAGTTCGTCGTCTTCTGATGATGCACCGACAAATAAAATATTTGTGATGACAACTAAGATGATGATACGTTTGACATTCGTTCAGAAGACGTTGCGTGTTGTATTATTTGTGGGAAATATGTTTAAATAAACTTTGGTTTAGATGCAAATCATGTGGGAAATGGGCTCATTCTGAATGTAGTGAAGCTGATTCAGTAGAGAATAATATTTGTGAATTTTGCAATTTGAGTTAGATCGTAAGCTTAACATATTAATAAAGCTAACATAAGGGACTTTGTAATTATTCATTATTCTGCTAAATTACATTGCTTTCTAATTATTTTCAGTAGGTTATGTGTTTCCTTAGTATCAATTTGATGCATGTATTAGGTCATTAAAAAGTGACGTCATTACCCCGATACAGTGGCAGATTTACCCCAGTATCCTGGGTAATCCCGCCACTGTGCAGAGGTTGAAAAAAAAAAAACTTTTTTATGCATACTTACGTTACAATTATAATTACGGTTAAATTTATACAGATCATGATTCAGCTTTAGAATTTTTACTGTTCAAAAATAAATATTTTTTAGAGGTGAAAAAATTTAAATTCCCTTAAGGTGGCGGTATTCCCCCGGTCTACCCTATATGTAAGGGCAGAAAGGGGCACATGTTGGCATTTTTTACTTTTTTTTATTGTTTCTCAATATTATCTTAAATTAATTATAGTAAAAACAATTTATACTAATATTTACACTTCTGTTTCTTTTGACGACGTTTTATTTACTTATTTATCAAGAATTTCTAACCTTCATAATTATTTAAAAGAATGATTAAAATTGTTCATATTTGCCTCTCCAAGGGGTTTGTTGTTTGTGAAAATGCACGGGGCTTATAAGAACAAAGAATGAAAAAGCAATAAAATATTTTTTAAAATACCAGTATATATTTTCATTTCCAACACACGCTACGAAATAATAAAATTCTCTCGCTCAGGTATTTATATTTAAATAAATATTTTACCTCAATTACTAAAATATTTTCAAATTAAAGAAAATTTTTTTTAGAAAAAAGGTAAAAAATTGCTTTTTAAATACTCTTTTATAAGCATTCATTAATTATCTTAAAAATCAAGCTTAATATCATTCAAATAAATAAAAAAAGAAAAAAATCTTTATGTTACGTTAACCCCTTGGGGACGAGCGACATGTATACGTGACGCATAAGATGCTCAGAATCCTCGATTATTCCTACCAATTATTTTTTATTGTAAGCTTTGCCTTATGTAATCCTAGCATTTCTGCGATTCAATTAGGCGAAAATTTTTGTTTTGAAAAACCAGTGGTAAAAGATTAAAAATTCTGTAAAAGACGCTCGTCGCGAAGGGGTTAATTTGGCGTGGGCCCCGATTATTTAAAATTCACCGTTTTGATTTACGCTTGCAAACTAGTGAATACCTTTAAAAAATTATAAATGTTATTTTTCTGTTTCTTTGTTAAGATATGGCAACGGAAAGAAAAAAGAAAAAAAACAGGATTTGTAAATTGTTTTCCCAACGTGTATTCATAGTTTAATTAATATTAAACTATTAAATGATTAAAGAGTATTTAAAAAAATAATTAAACTCTTTATTTTCAATTTCTATTTTCTACTTTTTAGTGTTTAAAATATTTCGTTGTTGCAGTTTCACAACAAGTTGGCCTATTTTGGCAAGCGTGGTTCAGCGCATCTTTAACTCAATTATTTTTGTAACTCGTAAACAGCTGCAATTATAAAAATTATTTGGCAATTTATCACCGGAAAAATGCTTTAACATTAATTAATGCATTTATAATTCAGTTCTAAAAACCTTAAAATGTTGCATTGCGAGCGGAAAAATACCTATGTACCCAATTTTTGTAATTCTAGTAAGTGAGGGAAAAATCGATTATAAATTCCATCTTTATATACAAAAACCAAGTTAAGTGAAATAAAGTTTTCTTCATTCTATTAAATCCTATGATACGTAATTAATTCAATTATATCCCATGATAGGTAATAATTCTACGTTGACATGGTGATTACGTCCTATTTAAGATGGATAAATTTGTCTATTATTATGTGTCTATTTGATCATTAATAATATGGAATTTCGTTTACAATGGTTTGCGAACATACAATCGGAAATATGCTGCACTTTAAAATAGTAATTGTATAAATACGTATACAATATTCCTTTTAAAATAATTTTTAAATTGTAGGTATGTTGTTTAGAAGATATGGGATTTTTTTTCTAGAAATCGAGAAAGGCCAGGACGTGTCAGGACTGATCTTTTGCTCGGAACTTCAGGTTTTACTCTGGGTCGATGCCAGGCAAAGACAGATCTCCTCTGGGCAGGGATCTGAAAATTTCGGGCCGTGTAGACCACTATATTTACATGAAACTCGTGAGCGGTGAGCAGACAATTAATTATCAACCGACAGTCAATTAAAATTAGGCAAAATCAATCTACTTTTAAAACTTTTAGGAAGAAAAATTGTTACCTTGCATCTGATAATTTAAACAGAAACAGAAATCAATTGAAACTAATAGATAATATATTTAATCGATTAAATTACGCGAACATGTTATGGCATCGCAATCATAGTATAGCAATTATGACCTATAAAAACTGTTCTTTTTTTTTTTAACTGTAACATGTTAAATGTTTTAAAAAACTTTAATTAGAATATATTAAACGTGTTCACATTTTTTATTTAAAAAATGTTTTAAAATATAAAAAAATCACAAACAAAATCAATTTTTTCCAAAATTTTCAAAAAAGGTCCTTAAGGCTTATTCTTTTAAATAACTTTTCATAATTTTAAGAAACTTTAAATCATTAATCTAGTCTCAGGGTTTGTGGGAGGGACTTCAACCTCCTTAGCTCCGATTGTGGGTGCGCCACTATTACAATACCTTTTAAAAACAAATAATTAAAAATGTTTCATTTCTTTACAAATTTGACAAACATATAATGATATTATTAGTTCTAACTATTGACAATTTTGGGAAGATTTTTATTTAAAATCATGTTTGTCCTCTTATTCTCTATTTGAAAACTTTGTTTATTAGTTACATCTGAAATCTGCAGTGACACCTCATATTTAAGTAGAAATAGCCATAACTTATAACTGTTCATAGCACTGTTGTGAGTCAAATAATTCACAATTCATATAATTTTAGTAGAATTTATTATGGAAAATAACAAATATGGCATAAAATATCCTTTGCGATGCATTGCTAATGCTATATCACAGGTCAATTAGAATAAAATTTTACAACAAAGACATATAACATTTGTTTATTTTCTTCCACACAAAATATATTATGTTTTGAAATGAAACGTGTTATAAAATTGTTTGAGGACGTTCGAATGGATATTTCGATATAATATTAGGATACGTTGTTTAAAATTTCACATTTATGCTAAAATAATATTATGCAAATTAACCTCAGCATAGCTAACTGGTTTGGAACACAAAAGAAAGAACATATTTGTCCATCCTGAGACTATAAAACTTCGAGGAATTTTGAAAATTTGGAGATTAAAAATATATGTGAAAAATTGGCAAATAACTATAGAGTATTTTTTCAGCAACGTAAAATTTAAATACTAAAAAAAAAAAAAGCTGCATCTTCAACTTAGTAAGATTATACATCTACGGTATACAGATAATTTATGTCCCTTGTGATTCAGTCTTAAACAATATTCACATTAAAAATGACAAGTCCTTATTAAAGCACATATGGAAATGAAGTCACATCCACCATTACATGTATATGTTATAAATATTCCTCAGTTTACCGGCCAACGTGACAATGCGTTCGATTTCGTCGTCGCTTGTGCAAGACATCAACCGAATTTCCACTTCCGCGAAGACTTCGTCAAAAAACTCGATGGCCTCCAAAAACAAACCAGACCTTAGATTGCAGTAGGCTATGGCAGAACAACTGTGAAATGCCAACTGCGAGGCCAGAATCTGCATCTTTTTGAAAAGCACATCATCGAATGACGAACTGTCCAGACCATAGATGCAGAGGGTCTTCTTTTGCTGGCAGATATGCTCTCGTAACCGCAAGAAGTCGTCGACAAACGGGTACTGTTGACAGATGGGGTTTGAAATCTTATCACAGTCTTCCAGGTTCAGTACTTTTGTCAGGTCCATCAGACGCTGCGAACCTTCGTCCAGGTCGAACGTAACATCTGGAGAACCCATTCCTAAATGAGAGAAACGTATAGGATTACATAATCATAATAAAGTAGATGGAATATTGCAATGTTATGTAGGAATGACAACTAGAAAGTTTAAAACAAGATTGAAAGAGCCTATGGCAGATTGACAGAAGAAACACAGCTTTGGCAAGATTACATAGGACCGAGACTTTAAAAATTGATTTTAAGAATAGTAAAATAATTTATCCATCAAGACTTTATTTCCAATCTATCATCTGTGAATCAATAGAACTCTATATGCGTAACGAGAACATATGCAATAAATCAGCCTCTTTTGAATTACCTAAAATCTGGCACGAGGTCTTGTTCCATTTAAAAAAAGCAATAAGAAAATATTAATTTTCACGTTTAACAGTTGACTATTTTTAAGCACAGGCTTTTATTACACATATGATCTCGTGACTTATGTTTTTCAAGTTTATTTTCAAAAGTTTTTGTGAGAATAGTTTGTTTATCGTTGTTAGATTTTGACAATGGTGCCGTTTGAGCGTTCGAAACATGTCGATCATTATATTAAAAGGTTTTAATAAGCCTTTTTGTATTCTACTTTTATCACTTAAACATTTAAATCTGTATTTTAACGAATAGGATAATTTAGTTATCAATATTTTTAAGAGAAGAATCACGCCTGCACTCTGATAGTCCGGGTGGCAGCGTTACACTTTTGCAACCAATATTAGCTTCGATAATTTTGGTATATATTATAGACTAAATTTTGCTCGTGGCTCCGCCCACGTTGAATATAATAAGTTTTACAATTCTAAATATAAATTTTAGACGTAATTTTTAGTTTATTTTTACGCAATTTCACTAACTAATAATGTATCTCTCGTCAAAATCCGTACAGTAAAACTTTTAAAAAAAGTTAATTTTTCATAATCGAGTTGACCAAATTATAGAACTTGCCATCATAATTCTATAACTAAGCAAGGTAGAACGATATGTTATACATAAAAACCTACTCTGAAAAATTATCTAACAGTGCAAGTTCCATCAAAATCCACTCAGCAGAATCTTTTAAAAAGGCTAATCTTTTGTAATCGGGTTCATCTGATTATCGAATTTTCTCCCATAATTCTATAACTAAGCAACGCAGAACGATATGTTATATACTAAATCCTTCCCTGAAAAATTATCTGACAGTGCAAGTCCCATCAAAATCCATTCTGCAGAATTCGAGATATAAGTAGCCGGAACGAAAGTCACATTTGCATTTTATATATATAGTAGAGTAGAAGTAGATAGATTGGATCATACAGATAACGAAACTGCCAATCAGCTGGCGCACCGGCGCGGCGGGGGAAATTTCCATAGCAACATCGTACAGTTCGCTGCAAAGATCAATAAATGACAACCCACGAAGGTTTCTGTGTCTCGAAGACAATCTTCAGTGATCGGGTTGTCATTCATTTCCGTTTGTAGCGGGCTGCGCGATGTTACTATGGCAACACCCCCATATGTGCGTTAGCTGGCTGGGATTTTCGTTATCTGTACCATCTAATATATATATATATATATATACCAAAATTATATATATATATAACAAATATATATACCAAAATCATCGACGCTAACTATAATTGGCTGCAAAAACGTAACGTTACCTCCCGGACTATGAAAGTTATATAAAAATATTGTGAAATGCAAGATGATTCCGAATTGATCATTCAAACTTTAAAAAGTGGTAGAGCATACTGCAACAAACAATTTTTCTACTTGAAACCAGGGTCGTAATTCAGTTATTAAGTCAAAAATACAGAGTATCTCAACTACAATAGGAACTATTGCTCATAATTTTAACAACAATAAAGAAAAATAAGCATAAAAGTAAAAACTGTTTTTTTAAAGCACAATCATTCAATGTTTATCTTTAAAATCACGCGTAATTTCATAACTGCAATTCAGGTTGTTCAAACAATTTTGGTTGCAATAAGTTAATTTGGTATGAGGCCCCGATTATGGGAATTCTACCGCTTTGATTTACGCTTAGTAGAAATTACGAATTAGTGAATTTATTAAAAAAAAGTTACTTTTCCAGTAAAGGGGCCTTGGCGATATAGATAAAATGGCCTTGGCGAGAGAAAAATATTAGCAACATATTTTCTGGCAAACTATTCACTGTTTCATATAGTAATTGTTTCAATATTTATACAATTTATTTAATATAAAAAAGAAGCCATTTATCTATTTTTATATACAAACAGAACTAAATTGTATATAAAAAAACAGTAATAAGACAGTATATAGAACAGTATAATAAACAGTATATAGATAAAGGCTTCTTTATATTAAATAAATTGTATCAATACTAGGGGGGATCGCCCCCCCCCCTGCTCGCTACGCTCACCAACCCCCCGCGTAATCGCACCCTAGCCAACCCCAGACATAATCGTTTCGTGTTTCCGTTCTGGATCGCCTCGCGATCCCTTATTATTCTCCCTCGTTTACTATATATGAATGATCGGGAAAATCCCTTGCTCGTTTAATATATATGAATGATCGGGAAAATCCCTTGCTCGTTTAATATATATGAATTTGGCGACAGTAATTTGGTCGACAGGATAACTAACAAGAACCAATTGTATATACAGTGTTACGAATATTGTAAATAGCTAGTATTTGTGCTTAAAAATAATGTAAATAGTTCAATTAAGCTCTATTCATAAGCTAATATTAATTTTTGTTGCATTGCAATATCTCAATTTGTTGATTTTTTGCAAGCGAGTAAACGCTATTGGATTTCAATAGGAGTCTATGGAAATTTGGCGAAATACTGGAAATAGCGCCACTTTTGGCGGCTAATTTTGGCCGCCAAATTTGCCGATATATCGCCAAATTGGCGACAGACCCGGGTCCCTTCCCCTTGGTAACCCCCCAAATAGCGCCCATCCTATCTAAATTCTCTACTTTCATGTTAATTCCCCTTAAGAAAAGTCAGAACGCTCTGACCAATCAGATACGTTTCGCGGTATCTACGCAGATTTTCATTGGTCCATTTCCAAACCATTACTTTTTTTATATATATAGAAGGATTGAAAAAATTGTTTGTGTATATGAAACAATGAATAGGTTTCCAGAAAATATGTTGCCAACTTTCTCTCGTCAAAGCCATTTTCTCTATCTCGCCGAAGCCCCTACACTGGAAAAAATACCAAATAATTTATGTCTATTTTAATGTATATTAAATCTATCCCCTTTTGGAACAGATGTCGCAGACGCACCCGGGTTGCGCGATTCTTTTGGCTCTATTTTGGCAAGAAAACCCGGGTTTTTAATACCTGTTACGCCCAGCGTGCATGTTAGTTTTATTTTATTATAAAACACACACAATTTTATTATAAAACACACATAATTTATTATAAAACACACGGAATTTATTATGGTACTTCTCTATTATCCCATCGACCACTTTTCATAACAAAAAACTATCGCCAAACTGTAACGCCAAATAAACGGGAGAACGTTGCCATTGGAATATCAAAATAAATAAATAAATAAAATATAAGAATTTAAGGACACAATTGTTATTTTAATTAATGATATAACTAATAAATCAGTAAAACATAATGAAAAATACGGTACTTACGTATTATCCGTGCCAGTTTTAAGCCAACTGCGCCTGGCACGGAGCCAATATTACTAATTATAGTATAACCTTATATTTTGTTTTCTTGCTGTATGGTACATGCCTAGGAATAATCTATAACATTATTCTTTCTTATTTACTATGCTATTTACCATTTATTAATTTTACTAAAATAATGTTATTTACTATTTTTAACAATGTTATAAATTTAATAAACATATATTACATTTTATTTATTTAATATTAATTACCATTTTTAATAATGTTATTTGATAATGTTAAATTACTGCATTTGAATACATGATTGGAAACGATAAACAAGATTGGTACTTGGCAACCATTTTTGGCGATTAATCTCCTGGCACGGGTAATACGTAAGTACCAAAAATACACGCAAATGTCGAATTAAAAACCATTTAATGACATAACAAACATGTATAATGCTTCTGATATATATATATATATATATAAATGGTACTGCATTTTTGGCGTTTAATCTTACAGTTTGGCGATAGTTTTTTGTTACGAAAAGTGGTCGACGAGATAACGGAGAGGTAACCTATTTTTAAATGAGCTAAGTGCATTTGAGGCACCTCATAATTTTGAGGCCCAAGGGACTTGAACACCTAGATAAAACTCAGGCCCTGAATATGCTATGGTCAAACTACAACTAGATCTGTTCTAGCCTGTATGGAATTATTTTAAAAATAAAAAAAGTATATAATGAAGAAAAATATTATAAGGAACATAATACAAAAACACATTTCTAACATATATTATAAATACATCTAAAACATATTTCTAATTAAAATATGACAAAAAAAGCATTTTCAATGAAAAAAATCGAAAACAAAATTAAATACTACCAAAATGTGGATGCTTTTTAAATTTTTTGACAATATCTCCGTTACGAATGAATCAAGCCAAAAATTAAATCTTAAAACATATTCACTTTAGAACTAGAACAACATATTTAATGAAAACAGCTGCTACAATACACATGTTGCCAAACTTCGATTGACGTCGTGAAAAATTTTCTCAACGTGTTGGTGGTAACCTTCTATGAAAGGGTATTGGAAAATTTCTCTACTGGTATGAGAAATGTCTCAATTTTCACGGTGACTATGTCGAAAAGTAACTTTTATTGTACTTGAATCCTGGTAACAGCTGGCACAGCTTGCAAAAACCACAGATTAAAAAATGTACGCTACATGTGTGTAACGTATTCGCAATTGTGGGAAAGGAAAACAAATACATTGATTTCATAAACAAGGCTAAACTAGATGGAAATTAGGATACACGAGGGGTATTTTTTTTCAACCTCCGATGGGGTGTAAAATTCAGATAAGTGTGAATAACAAAATGGTTTTATTACCAGGATTCAAGTACAATAAAAGTTACTTTTCGACATAGTCACCGTGAAAATTGAGACATTTCTCATACCAGTAGAGAAATTTTCCAATATCCTTTCATAGAAGGTTACCACCAACACGTTGAGAAAAATCTTCACGACGTCTTGAAGATTTTCGTGGGTGCGGCCTCGCAGACCTGTCTGCAGCTCTGGAAAAAGGTGAAATTCACTCGGTGTCAGGCCGAACTGATGACCCAACAGTTTCTTTCACAATTCCGATGACAAGTATTTGATCAACCGGCGTACAGCCCAGACTTGGCACCGAGTGACTTTTATCTTTTTCGAGAGCTGAAGACAGGGAGAACAGCGCTTCCACACCAACGAAAATCTTCTATACGCCGTGGAGACCTATCTCAACATGCTGGTGGCAACCTTCTATGAAAAGAGTTATTTTAAAACTCGCCTACCGGTGTGACAAATTGTCTCAATCTTCATGGTGACCATGTTGAAAAGTAACTTTGGTTGTACTTGACTCCTGGTTATAAAACTATTTTGTTATTCACTCTTGCATTTATTTTATGCACCATCGCAGGTTGAAAAAAATACCCCTTGTAGGTCAGTAGCCATGGCATTTAAAGAGAAAATGTCAGTTGCCCTGTGAGTTCGTAGACAGAAATTGGCCAGTTGCCCTGATGGATTTCGCACTGCCCAATATGAATGACACCTCGAGACTCGAGATATGACGCGAAAACATTTTTTTTTTATTACTAGAAATTTAAAATTGGTGATAGTTAACTTATGGTGATTGCGGCGTTACTGAATTTCATGTACTTTAGATGTTACTGTACAACCAGGCTGCTAGGAGGGGGGGGGGGTCATGGGTGCGAGATGCACATACACTCGTTTTAGTGACTACGGCATTGCCGAATTTCATGTACTTTTGAGGTTACTATACAACGAGGTTGCTGTATCCAATAAGTTTTTTTTTGTTTGTTTTCATGGCCACGGAGCGATTATACATGCATTTTAGTGATTGTAACATTACCGAATTTCATGTGCTTTTAAGATTCTTATACAATGAAGTTGTTGCAACCAGTAATTTTTCTTTTGCTTTTATGGGCTCGAAGCGCAGATACATGCGTTTTACTGATCGCATCATTACCGAACAGTGCATTAAATGATATTATTTTTTTTAATAGGTGCGAAGCTCGCATACATGCGTTTTAGTTTAGTGGCTGTGGTATTACCGAATTTCATATACTTATGAGATTCCTATAGTAAAGATAACTGATTATTTTTTTGTTTTCATGGGCGCGAAGCGCTCATAAACTAGTTATAGTGATAGTGGCATTACCGAACTTCATGCATTTTGGAATTCCAATACAATAAAGTTGCTGCATCCATCCATTGATTTTTGTTTTCGTGAGTGCGAAACTCTAAAATACGTTACAGTGATCGCGATAATACCTAATACTATGTATATTTGAGATTCTTTTACAACCAGTTGTTATTGTAATTTTTCTTTGTAGAAGGTATGGTTTAAATTCATGACCATCAAAACCAGGGCAACTGTTGTCTATTTATCAACGATAGGAATATTAATGAAAGTGCAACTGATCATTGTCCCAAAATTCACATCTGGTAGAAAGATTGTAGTTAATTTTGCGCCAAAACTCGGCTTTCAAAATGCTTCATTCTGAAATGGACCCCGATTATGAAAAGTTATTAGTCATTACTAAGAATCGGATTTGATCAAAATCGAAATTTCAGTCAAAATCGGATTTGAATAAGAATTTTGTGAAATTAGCAATTTATTGAAAATTTGGACATGCTTATAGCAACTTATTTTTGTTGCCAAATTTGGGTGAAATATCGCCAAACTCGGTGACAACGTGGCATAAAAGTGCACGCGTGCGTATGTGTATGTGAATATATGTCAATAGATAAGTATTACTGTACATAAATAAAAAATCTGGGATGCCTCCACTCGACTTTCCGAACACTTTACAGTAAACTGTACGTTCAAATTAATAGTAATATAACAATAAATAAAATACTTAGTTCCTAATTTTACAGAGATGAAATATTTCCACTGCTGAAAATGACCTCATGCTTGAAATAGAGTTGTTATATCGTGTATCGACATAAGATGAACGCGAGCAATAAAAATAATTTAGTTGAGATTTAAGACAAAATGTTTATCAGTTATCGGCACAGAATTGCTAAAAAAGGGTTTAAATACCAAATCCGTCTGCGATTTATTAAAAAATGAATATAGTTCTTGCGACAGTGGGCTGTAACGGGGCTTACGTTATAAACGGCCGGTTCATGACGTTTAAAAGTCGCATGGAGTGGATCATATATTTACACGGCGATTTGGTACGAAGCGTCGCGCCCATCGTTTTGTGCCAATCGCCGTGTAAAGATTATCCACTTCGTGTGACGTTTTAAAAGTCATGAACCGGCCGTGTGTAACGTAGTTCTCGGATGTAATTATATGGAGCTATGAAAAGAAAAGAGTAGACCTATCAATCTTCTCCTGTGGAAAGCTTTGATGCTAGAAAACGAGTTTTTTCCCTCTCCCCCTTCCAGCGTCCACCACATTAGCCTTTGACCTCTGCCCTCTCTACAGACCCCTCTGTAGAGCGGGCAGTGCTTTGACCCATAATAGTCCAATCAGCTGTCTCCAGTGCAAGACGAGGCTAAATATGGCGGACGCGGGAGGGGGGGGGTAGGAACGCATCAAGTGACGTCATTTATGATTACTCCTTTCTTTTCATAGCTCCGTGGTTGTAACATATTCACCAAATGTGACTTTAATAGAAAGCATACTTTGAACTCTATCGTGTACACTCACACATACACGTGCATGCCAACATTATTGAAATAAAAAAGCAAAAACGAGCTCTGGGGAACCTGAAAACTCGAGGAAATTCCAATATAGAGGCTAGAGATGAGTTCGGGCGTTTTTTCCGGAGCCGAGCTTGACGATTTAAAATCAGAGACCGCCCGAGCTCGAAAAATTTTGTGTCATCAGATTACGAGCCCGATACCGAAAGTACGGAGTGGAATATCGTTAATAACATTTTAAAATTGTTTCAAGATAAATTTTCTCATTAAAAAAATATCTTTTTACATATAAATAAATATTAGAATTTCCGAAACTGAATTTCGGTAATCTTTCCACTTTCCACTTTCGGCCGAAACCGAAACCAAAAGTGTCAAAAAAATTAAACTGATGTATGATTTTTTAAAGCTGCATTACATACATAACTGCATATATTTATTAATTTTTAATTAATTAATAAGAAATAATTAATAATTACTTAATAATAACTAATTACGTTGCTAATTTATTTATTAATTATACGTGTATTGAACCACATTTCTGACAAACAAACGTACATACATATGTGTGGTGTGTGTATAAATTTGAAACATAAATAATACAACTTTTATATTTTATTATTTTATAACAACCAATAATTATAGGCATTTATCAATAATTAATTAACAATGTAGTTAAATAATGTAAAACAAATTTAATAATGAATATTTAATTTTTAAATATATTCATATTTCTAGTTCGTTAATATTTTGCTTTTAAATTGATTGAAATAAAGTACTTAAAAGTTTGTTTTTTAGGAAATTAATATTGAATATGGTTTAACCATTTAATAATTATAAATATTATTAATTTAATAGACGTTTAAATATAGATACATATTTAAAGATCGCTGAATATTATTACTAATTATTTACAATTTTGTACAAACATTTTTATGGTACATATGGTTAAATAACATGCTTACTTGACTCTTGAAATTTCTTAAATCTTCATATGTTTTAACAACACCTTTCTCATAAAGCATTCGAAACGATCTGGAGTTCAAAGTAAAAATTTTCTATTGCTGTTAAGTTTGCAGCTTTTAAAGATCATGTGCTAAGCGTCTTTTAAGTTTAGTCATATATGCATTGCTTGCATTATAATTTACACTCAGCCATGACGGATAATGATAAACACTGGAATTCACAGCAATAAACAGTGTCTTATTTGAGCCGATACAATTCATATCAATGAGTAAAGTTGAAAATTTCTGAAAGAAGGAACGAGATTTTGAAATACAGATAGTTTCGGTCAGGCCGAAATTTTGGTAACAGTTTCTCCGAAAACGAATATACGGCGAAACTCCGATTTTGCACAGAAACCGAAACCGAAATTTCGGTCGATCTCTACTGACAATTCAATTTCCTTTTAAACTGGGTTTTAAAGGATTGTAAAACACTTTAAGAAACTCAGACTACATTATTGTTTCTCAATGAGCAAGTTTTTTTTTTTTTCCAATTTGTGAATCCGTAAAATTTTCCGTTTGAGCCCGAACCCGAAGACTGGTGTGACAAGAACGAAAAATCATGCATCAAGCATAGATTATGTAACACTTTCCAACACTTCCAAAATAATTTTACAAATCTTTACCGTTTAATAAGGTAAAATATGATAGATCAGTAAACAATTTGGAAAACGCATAACATATTCAACACAACTTCAGGAATTACCAACAAAATTCGCAAAAATATACGAATTCTTTTGTGCACCCCTGTATAGGATCTATACATTTGTATATATACTACATAGTATGATACATTTTGGTTCAGTTAGGAAACGCGTATAGCGCAGTTTAGAATTTCCCTTCTGGAATTTCCGTTAATAAACGGAAATGTACTCGAGAACTATTGTTCTGCACTGTATAGGATCTATAAAATTTATACACACCAAGTAATAGACAAAAAATGATTTAATTTAAAAACGCGTTCTGCAACTGAAAACGCACTTCCAGCAATTATTGTTAACAGACAGTACCGAATTATTTTGAGTGTCCCTGTATGAACGATGAATGCTATATACGCATAATGTTCTATAGTAAGCCTCTTGTAATGCACTTTTGTGATATACATCAATTTCAATACGTTTGAAATAGTGAAACATTATATTATAATAAACTGCTTACGATTTTTCTCTTTAGACCGTAATGTAACGAAATTATTTTGAGTGACCCTGTAGGAACTATAAGCGCTACCCAAAAATTTGTCACATTACCGACACAGAGATTTTGAATTAAAAATGTATCAAATTAACGCTTTGAATGAAACTAAAAAAGATGCATTTCTGTTTAAAAATAACTAAAACGTGAGATTTTGAATTAAAAATGTATAAAATTAACGCTTTGTATGAAACTAAAAAATATACTTTTTTGTTTAAAAATAAGTAAAATTTGAGATTTTTGAATTAAAAGTGTATAAAATTAACGCTTTGTATGAAACTAAAAAATATACTTTTTTGTTTAAAAATAAGTAAAATTTGAGATTTTTGAATTAAAAGTGTATAAAATTAACGCTTTGTATGAAACTAAAAAAGATACTTTTTTGTTTAAAAATAAATAAATTTGAGAATTTGAATTAAAAATGCATAAAATTAACGTTTTGTATGAAAACAGATAATTTTTTGATTAAAAATAACTAAACTTTGTGATTTTGAATTAAAAATGTATAAAATTAACGCTTTGTCTGAAACTAAAAAATATACTTTTTTGTTTAAAAATAAGTAAAATTTGAGATTTTTGAATTAAAAGTGTATAAAATTAACGCTTTGTATGAAACTAAAAAAAGATACTTTTTTGTTTAAAAATAAATAAAATTTGAGAATTTGAATTAAAAATGCATAAAATTAACGTTTTGTATGAAAACAGATAATTTTTTGATTAAAAATAACTAAACTTTGTGATTTTGAATTAAAAATGTATGAAATTAACGTTTTGTATGAAACTAAAAAAGATACATTTCTGTTTAAAAATAACTAAAATTTGAGATTTTTGAATTAAAAATGCATAAAATTAACGCTTTGTATGAAACTAACTTAAATTGTCGTGATTTGGAATTATAAACAAACTCGATAAACACTGAAAACCGCTGCAAAAAAGCCACTTCACTGTGAAAAAAATGAGAGTTTTCAAAAGTTTTTTTTTTTTTATTCCTGATACTGGAACATTTCTTTGAAGAATTTTTTACTGAAATAACACAAATAATGACAAAAGATTTTTTTTTTTTTTTTTTTTTTTTTTTTTTTACCTCTACCGTCCTTTTAAAGTTGATTAAAAAGTGCTAAAAATTGAACTTACTCGATGGATTGAGGTTGTAAATGATTTCACTCATACCAATTTCTTGACAAACTAAATGCATCAAGTTATTGAAAACAGCATCCCAACTGACAAACTGCATACGTCAAAAAGGAAACTTTTCCAGGAATGCATAATACACAGAGATAGATAGCGTTTACGCCCGTCTGTGAGTTTTAAAAGGATTTTAACTTCTTATCAGGCAGCTGAGATTTAAAAAAAACTGATAAAAGTGAAGTTATCACAACGATTGTAGAAACAGACCTAAAATTAAAAGTTTTCGGTTATAAGAGTGACAGCAAAACATTATCTTTCCATAAATCAATATTTTACAGATTGTTTCTCTGAATCGTCTACATAAGCTGAGCCGACGGTGCTTTTAAGTACCATAAAAAAAGAAACAAGAACGGAAAATCATGCGTCAAGCATATATTATGAAACACTTTCCAACACAGCCAGAAACTGTAACAAAACTTCACAGTTTAATATGATGAAAGATGATATCTAAGTAAACAAGGTCAAAGTCAAACCGGGCGGGGAGGGATACCTTTTGGCTTAAGCTCAACTAGCCCCGCCCAGCAGGTTTGTTTATCTAATTATACTGAGCATTACTAAATTATATTTTGTGATACTGAGCAATAATTATACTATGTAATGTTGAAATACAAATTCTGAAAATACAAAATTCTAAAAATACAATTTACCAATTTACTGAGCAGTACTAAATACTACTATGATCTAAGTAAACAATTTGGAAAACGCATGACACATTTTAAAACACAATTTCAGCAATTACCATTGATTGTCGGAAAAAATATCCGCATTCTTTTGTGCAGCCCTGTATATGATCTACAGTTTTGTAATATATACTACTTAGTGTGCTAAAATTTGGTTCAGTTAGGAATTGCATACTACAGTTGAACATCCCCCTTCGCCAATTTCCGTCAATAAACGGAAATGTACTGAAGATTTTTTGTGCAGCCCTGTATATTATTTATACACACCAAGTAATATGAGTAACATGCAAAAAAATAGTTGCCTTTAAAAACGCATATGACAGCTAAAAACGCACTTCCAGGAGTTATTGTCCATAGTAAAATTGTAGAATTTATATACATCCAGTAATCTGCAAAAAATTAATTAAGTTTAAAATGCATATTATAATGGAAAACGCACTTTTAAAAATTAATGCTCGTAGACACTACTGTAACCAAATTTTTTTGTATGTCCCTGTAAATGAACGATGTGCATATACACCATACACGGTAGTAAGTATCTTCTTTTGCCCCACAATGATATATATGAATTTCAACGTGTTTGAAATGGTGTAACATCATTAAAATACACCGCAAATGATTTTCCCGCATAGACAATAATGTAACGGGATTATTTGGAGTGTCCCTGCAAACGAACTAAAAATGCTACACGCTCCATTTTCAATAGAGAACGCGCCATTAATGAATCTCAATAACATATATCAATTACAGGGCAATCCGTATATTTTTACGAGAGTTAGAGAACGGCAGATGGTACACAGTCAGACAGACAAATCGGATTCATAAACACTTTTCAACTATGTTGGAAAGGGTTTAAAAAAAGAAAAAAAACTTGTTATGCAATTTAGTTAACACGTCGACTAGCAGTAATACAAATGAGTTACAGATTAGAGGGTCTTCAACTCTTTACGCTCGCAGGCCACATTGGTAAATTCTTAAAGTCCCGCGGGCCACCCATAAATCAGTTAAATAGCGTATAGGCAAGAAAAGTATACAAGCCTAAGTTACAATATCAGAGGTGAGTTGTACATAGGCGATGCGGGATATCAGAATCCTTATTTTCCCCACTCTATAAAATTAAACCCAGTAAATTGAAAATGCAAATATGAGAAACGTCAGATGAATGTGAATTCGTCATGAATTCGTCAGAGGAGCTTCATAAGAATAATTCGTAGTAAAGATATGTTATTTCGTCGAATATTGTCAGCATTAAGCTAAAGTCCTATCTTGGTGAAAGTTAAAAATTACATATATAAACAGTAACAGTACATATATAAGCCCGTAAACATAAGCTATCCATATGACAAGTTAAAAATATCTATACATTGTATTTTCTTTTAACAAGTTTTTGCCCTCCCCATTCCCCCCCACAGACAGATCCTCCTCCCTTGACATATAAATGATAATTAAAATTAAATCGGATGTTCGAGGGATAATTCTCAAAATTGTATCTCATATTTGTCTATTACACTCCCTTAACTCTGCCCCCCCCCCCCTTCAGCTGAAAGGATAATAGAAATCTCCTCTTTTCATAAAGTTTACAAAGTGACTTATTTACACAAGTTTTATTATTGCATCCTGAGTGTTCATACTCTTTCCCTCACAAAAAAATTATCCACCCTCTGATTAAAAATTTGCAAACGTCAATCAAATATATCATGCGCATGGCTTTACAAATTTGATAAACTCTGGTAACCAGCAAAAAATGCCCCCCTCCTCCTTTATTTTCCTGTCATTGATTTTCAAAAAACAAAAATGTTTTTTAGGAATTAATTGAGAAAAAATAATAACAAGCATAGTTTAGATTTATTAGTTATATAATTTCGAATAGTTCATAATTTAGAAAGGTAATATCTAAGTTTTCTGGTGAAACTTATCAAAATTTCTCTGGAAAAAAAATCTCTAAGAAAAAAAAAAAAGAAAAGAAAAAAATTAAGTACTGTAAAGGCCGAATTATCCGGGATGTTCGGAAAATGCTGATTGCAAAATGCTTCAAATGCCCAGATAGTTGAGAACTACAAATTTTCTATCTGATGAAGGGGACAATGATAAAATAGTGAAGCAGGAAAATTCTATTTTGCATATTTTCCTGTCGAAGTCAGTCAAATAATTCTGATTTCCTTATTTTAAAATTTGCAGTTGATGAGCTTATTTTTTTGTCAAATTAAAAATAAAAGTAAGAAACTCTATTCAAACAAACAAAAAAAAAAAATAAGTTTAGTTCTTAATATTAAAAGGGGGGGAGAGAAAAAATGACTTTTGTGGTAATTTCTTTGGTAAATTTATATACATATATAAGCACCACCGGATTAAATAATTTGGTCGCCAGATAGAAAAAAACGTGGTCGCCAGATTAAAAAAAAAAAACTTGGTCGCCAGTGGTGACCTGGCGTGACCGCATTTGTCAAGTCCTGATCATGCCTGTCAAAGACAATTCAAGCCACCATAGTTTTCTTCAACAAAATGATTTTTTTTTCGATTTTAGCAGATGTTTCCCAAATCGCATTTGTGAAAGGGCCATTTTTTCCGGAATTCACTATTAAGACGCATGCCATTACAAAACCTATATACAGATTCGATAATGAAATTGGTGCTTGGAAAAAATTATTTACATAAAAATGCAGTACAGATGATTATAAAACAACTGGAGATGTTTGAACTATGCTTTTATATCCATTAAGCATCTGTTATTCTTTGAGTCCGTTTGTATAACGAAAAGGAGAAAAATATAATTTAATTTGGCTATAATTGATGAATTTATCTGATTTCTGAAATTGTTCTATTAAAACATGAAATTAAAATTGCAAACAAGGTAATGGAATGCAATGCAGGCCGCCGCAGCCCCATGCATTAAAAACCTATACATTTATATATGCTATTTTATGCCGTAAATGGGTCAAAAACGGAAAGCAGTCATAGCTGAGCAGATACTAAAATATTTTCTCCTTAGTTTCAGATTTACCTTGGTTTGAATTATCGTTTTAGGTTTTAAAAAAAATGAAAAGAAAATAAGATACATAATTTTAGCACATTTATCCGTCACAGTATCTCAATAGATGAAAACTAATTTGATGTTCTTTGAATGTGAAGTGATATCTGAAGTAATTTGAATACGAAATGAATTTTGTATCATTAACCCTTAACGATTTGAATACATTTTAATTAATTTGTATGCAATTACTGTAATTCATTTTTTGGCTATGTATTATTTTAAAATTATAAATATACCCAACTATTCAAGATGGGGAGGGGGGAGTTTCCGGTTCTTCATAGATCCGTCCCTATCTGAGAAAAATATCTGAATTCATCACTGATCGGACATCTTTAACCCGAGTAACACGAATTGGATCACCTGGTACTTCTACAACCAGGGCTTAATTTGCGCCGGAGCCCACTGGAGCTCAGCACCGGCACTTCTCTGTTTTTAGTAAATATTTAAATATAAGACAGAATTCACCGGAGCTCATAAACACTGCGCTCCGGAGCCCAGTGCCATAACGCTTCCGTAAAACGAATCCTAAATGACCCTTTCCTTTTCCTCCCATCTCCAATCTTTTGCCTTCTTTTGTATTAAAACATCATAAGCGACGAAATTTGTCGCTCTCGTAAGAGATGGAGATGGAACGGGCTCGATTTTTATGTCAGTCTCCGGGTTCGGGCTCAATCTGTCTTAAATTCAAAATTTTATTTATTTCTATTTCAAATCATTTTAATGTTATTTTGGTCAGAATTAAGAGTAAACAGAAATAGTCTTTTTCTATTCTGCATAGCTGCGAACTATTCATTTTTTGTGTTAACACTATTTCCGAATCATAATGCTGAGCTTATTTAATTGCAGAAATCAGCGATTATTTAACATTAATATTAGGCAAAGGTTTTTATTTGGAAGTAGTAATAGCTAAAAGTTGAATAGTTGCTAGCTAAGTACATGCAGATAGATGTATTTAAATTTTTCATTTTGCTAAATAAATAATGCTTTAAATTTTTGAAAATAATGTATGAAATATAAATATGCAGATTGGAGTGACAGGGGGGGGGGGAGTACACGCTAGGTTTTAGTACTGCAGAATATTAGGGCTCGGTACCCTTTTTTTTTTAGATATTAAGCCCTGACTACAACGAATAAACTTTTTTCAAAAAAAGGGAAAAACACTTACTTCTTAGATATTCCTTTAAAACACCCACTGTAAACTTTAAAAGTATAATTATCAGATAAAATCTTATGAAATCTATTTCAATCAACACCACCTCCAACTCATCGATCGACACTAGACAGAAAAGTTTTAGTTTCGGTTTAACTTCTACGTTTCCACTACGTCCTTATCAATTCTGCTGAAAGAGGAAGTTTTCCACAACAAATGGAGCGGACTTTAAATGGTAAAAAGAACACATTTCCAGGGCCAGCTGCAAATTCCTATGTTCTGACTTGAACGGAGCATTTAAAATATCCACTGCCGAAAACATCTGAGTAATATCTTATTAATAATAACTTGAGAAGACAGTAAAGCAAGCTACAAGAAATAATCAAACACGGCAGAATCTCGTTTTTATTCTCCGGCATTTTACGTATACTTATAAATTACGGCAAAAATGCTTCCACATTGAATTTTCTTACATTTGTATTTTTCCAAAATTTATGTTTTATTTCTTTGCTGCCTGTAGACACATAAACAAGAACGAAAATTTATGCATCACTCATAGATTATAAAACACTCTCCAACACTAAAAGAATATTATTAAATAAACTTCATTTTTTCGTTCAAAGAAAGAAAATATCTAAATTAAAGGTTTGTATGTGCCGAAATTCCTTGGCCCGGGCCTGGCACGACCCGTACAAAAATTTATTGGTTTGGTCCGGTATAAAAGGTAGAAGTGCGGCCCGAGCCCGGTTCGTAACAAAAGATTTACTTTACTTCCCGAGAGGTACTGCTCAGACTAGGAACCAAGTCTGCAGAGCATAGATGTCCCTCCCAGTCCCCTTTATTAAGATATATATATACAAAATCCCGTCGATAAACGCTACAAAAGCTTACTTGGTCCAATCCGACTGAATTTTTACTAAACATGCCGATAGTTCTGAAGCAATATTATGGTACAATTAAAATTATTCAAAAAGCATGTTTACTTAGGTATAGATTTTATTTTCAGATATTATTCGGAATTTATGGAATACAGGAGAGCAACAATATTAATGATCACTTAGACCAGGCATGTCAAACTCGTTTACCGCCGCGGGCCAAACTACGCATTATAATCAAAGCCGCGGGCCACATAAAAAAAGTAGATTGTAAAAGTAGTACCATTGCACCGTATACCTTTTGTACATAAAAAACACAGTCATGTTAAAGAAATATTCATGCAATGTTCCAAAGTTATTATTATAGTATATAGTTTATGTTATTTTATTTTTCGAAGTAATACTAATAATTACATTTCATCAAACAAATCTAAAAATTTAATTCAGTTTTCTAAATTGTATTTATTTTTAAAATTAATTGTACACTCTGATCTGTTAATCTTGATCTAGCAAAAATATAGATGTCAATCTTCCTTGTTTTCTTCAAGTAAAAAATAAATTAAACATATTTTGAATCAGAAAATTTATTTAATAAAATGTGTCTTGTATATATGCGCTACTTATTTGAATTCATTTATTAAATACATTTTCTGGTTCAAATTATGTTTATTTGACTTGAAAAATACCAAAAGATTGTCAGCTACGGATAGATGTTGAATAAAAGTGCGCTACTGAACATAGCTAAAATATGCCTATTTGCACATATATATTAAAAAATCCCTGACGGCTCGGTCTACAGGCACAGGTAGATTTCGATGACGTAGACCGTGGGGCGTCTGTTTGTTGAGAAATGCGGAAGAAATGACCTTTTTGCCATGATGCGACAGTTTGAACCGCACACTTCGAAACCTAACTTGTCTGCAGGTGGAGCCGGCAGGGATTTTTTTTTGTTTTTAATTTTTTTTTGCTATAAGTATTGGTATTATAAAAAACTTGTCAGTATAAAAGTTGTAGATAATATTAAGATGATTTATAATAAATTTAAGTGGATTTGACATCTTAGGAATTGGCGAAGTTATGAATTTTTTTCTTCTAACCCCCCCCCCCCCCTTTTCTCCCTTTGGGGCCATTTTTAATGATATCGAAAATCTGTCATACATAAATTTTCGGCCCTTTTCCTAGAAGTAATAATAACTTTAAACGGATTCGATACGTATCATAATTAAGAAATTATGGGTTTTTTCTGTTTTCGCAAAAAGCTCACATCCCCCCCCCCCCCCTTGGTTCGATTTTGCCCATTAACGAAATTGACCGAGATTGTATGCCCCTTGATTTTATGCATCAGTTTGGAAGAGATTTGTGCAGAATTATTGAAGTTATCGTGTCCATGACATAGATAGATAGATAGATAGATAGACAGATAGATAAAGCTTTGAACTGGGGGGTGGTTTTGGGTTCTGGGAGTCATGATCGGCGTAGATCTGCAAAAAGTTTTCAAAAATTCCACGTTAGGGGAGAATGTAATAGGTAGTATATCTTACGAAATCCTAAAAATAAAGAATACCTAAAAATCGGTCGGTTGATGAATAATTACAAAATTTAGAAACCCATATACTATTTTCACTCTAATATAGGGTCGCACTAAATTTTGATTAGCTGCACTTTTGATAAATTCGGTACAATTACAACACCAATCATTAGAGGGGAAGTAAATAGATTAAACTGATTATCATATTTCTTGAAATTCAAAAATGTTATTTTTAATTAATTTTTTCATATGTTAAAAAAAAAAATCTTCTAAAATGGCCATTCAAGTGATTTTTTTTGTAATAATGCATATTTAAATGGAAATACGTTTTCTTTTTGAAAATTGTTTTGCCAAAGTATACTTCAACTTCAAGGAAAATTTTATATCTTGTTATTTCAAAATGCTAATACTATCAAATAACAAGATAGCAGTATTAAATTTGCCTTGAAGTTGAAGTTTACTCATGTGCTTAGTAATTTCAATTGAGAAACTCCATGTACTTTGTCTGTTAGTGGTCTTTTAATAATATACATTCATAATTCGTTCTTTTAAAATGAAAATGATAAGCTTGTTTAATAGTTAAAACTTTGTGATAGAAAGTCGTCAAATATCTGTATAAGAAGGCAGATCCGTTTATCTTCTCACTGACGAAGATTAAGCATGCGCGTACAAATATAATAAAAGTTTATAAGCACTATAAGTTTCAAGCACATATCCGGCATTTATAAATCTATCCGGCTAAACATAAATCTAGCAATGACACTTATGCTTATAGTATTTTCACATTTATCTAACTGCTCTAGACATCAATTCTTCAATTTCGTTCTGAATGATTTCGACTCGCAGGATATTTAATGTAATAAACCACAGTTTGAAAAGAAATAAGACAAATATTACTATTCAAAAATAGTGGTAGCATTTTGAATAATAAAATAAAGCCCGCCAAACTGGTTACACTGATATACATATCTTTCTTATGTTTGGCATCTCTAAGACCACGGTTGGTGTAAGTGTATTAGTACAAAGTGTATTTTCAGCATCAGTGCTCTAACAACGAAATTAAACACTTGTATATTGCGAAAGGTTTCGCAGGCCACAGTTAAGTTGTCGGCGGGCCAGTTGTGGCCCGTGGGCCACATGTTCGACATGCCTGACTTAGACAATTACCTACATAAACACTGATAAAAAAAAATGACTTACACATTTACATTCAAATGAAGATCCAGCATGAATATCAACGTAGTTTAGAATGAAAGAAAAAGGTGGTAAAAGAAAAATATAATTTGAAAGCTCTACAAAGAAAACAAGTAGATTTTTAAAAATATATTTTTGTAATTTATTAAACCAAATTAAATTTCTAACGATTTTGCTAAACAAATGTACAGCCTCACTATAATTTTTACAAAAATATATAAAGAAAGTGCCAGTGTAACATGGTCTCGGGCGGATGAATTACTCCGAAACTTGGTTTTCCGAAACTTGAACCAGGCCTAAGCTCGGGCCAAATTTATTAATTTGATTTGAGCCTGGCCAGGTCCAGACTTTATTACTGACGAGCAGGTACCGGGCCTAGAAATTTTGGACCGTGCAGACCTCTGGGAAGAATGAAGTTAACCCCGGCTCTGCTCGAAAAAAAAAAGAAAAATATAAAGTCTATAATTAAACAACCCAACTTTAAAGTTGTCTGAAAACGAAACTTTTGGTCAGAAAGTTGTGAAATTTTGTGAAGGACATAATGAAGGAATGGGAATTTGTTTAAGCGAAAAAAAAAATAGTTCAAAATTTCGCCGCTAGAGGGCGTTTTTTAAAAAGAATTACACATTTAGAATACATTTACGATAGTTTACATATTTTATTGCAACAAAACATGTTCCACATGACGGCTATCATTTTCAGCTACCGTCTGGAATCGTAAGGTAGCATGTTCCACAGTTGACCGCAGTGTTTTCTGGGAAATGATAAAAACATGTCGCGAATAAAGTTTTATTCAACATGTTCTGTTGTAATAAAATTTGTAACCTATCATAAATGTATGCTAAATGTGTAATTCATTAAAAAAACGCCTTCTGGCGGCGAAATTTGGAACTACATTTTTTTCGCTTAAACAAATTCCCATTCCTTCATTATGTCTTTCACAAAATTTCACAACTTTCTGACTATTAGTTTCGTCTGTAGACAACTTTAAAGTAGGGTCGTTTAATTATGGACACCCTGTATATTCATTTTATAAAAACTTTACTGAAGGTGTTTAAAAGATTATACTTCATATACAAAACTGTATTTCCGTATAAAACCGAGCGCTTTCGAGCAAACACTTGCTCATCACCAGGGTTACAAACGGACACAAATACACAATGACAAAATCTAGTGAAATACATCGTTTAACTGCTGGAGAATGGAACAAACCATCAAAGGGGATGTGATAATCATATTTCACCTTGATCAATTCTTAAGAGTCTATACCATAATTGGGAATATTCTAGGATAATAAATCATTGCAAGTACATAAATGTTCTAAAAACATATATATTCATTTTATAAAAAAAAAAAATTACTGAAGGTGTTTAAAAGATTGTACTTTAACAAAACATAGTATATACAAAACTGTATTTTCATATAAAACCGAGCGCTTTCGAGCAAACACTTGCTCATCATCAGGGTTACAAACGGACACAAATACACAATTACAAAATCCAGTGAAATACGTCGTTTAACTGCTGGAAAATGGAATAAAACCATCAAAAGGGATATGATAATCATATTTCATCTTGATCAATTCCTAAGAGTCTATACGGCCCGTAGACCTTTTATGTGCGGCCCGAGATACATAATCAATAACCTCTATTTATTACATTAATTGAGATGTGTATAAAAGTTTTTAAGACATTCACTGTTCTTTTATATGTTTTCATGGGAAAGACAAAAACTGTCCTGTTATTTAAAATTATACTAATTTAAAATTATCTTAAATATACCGTTTCCTTAGTCAAAAGTTCTTTTTACATGTAGTTCTATTTGTGCTATAGTGGTGTATACATTTCTTAATCTTCAACACTAAACCAATATTATTCCAAATTTACTACATTTCTACACTTAAAAAAAAAAGCTTTTGTGTTGAGAAAACGATCAATTTATTAAAGCAAATCACCTTATTTTTTTCTTTAGAGCATGGAAATGCTACATTGTTACATTATTACGTTTAACTAATTACGTTTACCGGTGGAAAAAATTGGCAGCAAAATGTTTTATACCACTATTTGTACAACATTTGAAATTGAAATCTACCACAAAGTTTATTGTTTGAAAATAGTGGTGTTAAAAGTTTTGGTAATATTTCTTTTTCGACAAACGTTCAATCCTACTGATTATAGTAACTTTATTATATAGGTTTGTTATATACTACTACTGTTTTTAATTTTACTATTTAAATTACTCCTTTTTTACATTATAATATAATTGTGTTGCGGCCTGTCGAATGTTCCAAACATATGTTTGCTGCTCGCGAGAAAAAAAGGTTGAGTATGGCTGGTCTATACCATAATTTGGGAATATTGTAGGATAATGAATCATTGCATGTTTGCCTGTTTTACATAAAATTTCTATGGATTCATTACTTATTGATTCATAATAGGTTGACGTATGTATAATTATTTTAGTTTGATCAAAATGTATTTTGACTGATTCCTCTTGTTTTAGTTTTGAAAGTGAAGTTTTAGCTGTATTGAATTTTATATATGAAATGTGTTCTTTCAAACGAGTTTTGAATTTCTATAAGGTCATACCTATATAGTCTGTTACTTTATAACATTTGTTACAATTTTCATTCATTTTCTTAGTGACTGGAATTCTAAAGATTCTTGAAGATTTTTCCATCAGTACAGGATCAATCTTATTATGTAATAAAATTCTCAATTTTACAGAAGGGGTTGCTATCAAATTTATATCATATTTCTTTAAATTATATTTCAATTTTTCAAAAAGTTCAGGGATATATTTAAATTTGTAAAATTTAGTAGGTTTTTTTGCATATTCTTGGTTATTGTTATTTCAATATTTATATTGATATATTAATTTATTGATAAATCTTTCAGAAAAACCATTATCCTTTGCTTTAATTTTAATTTTGTCAAGTTCATCATTAATATAACAGGACATACTGAAAATGCTCAATGGATGTAAAAACGGTATCTTGGCAATTTATAATTTAAAGGTGATCAAGCTTTCATGGATATTGTGTTATTTGAACGTATATTTTTTCTATAAACAGTTCGATCAATCGTTAAATTGTTGTTTTTTATAAGCTTTACGTCTAAAAAAGTCAAACGGCCAAAAGCCAAAACATTTTATTTTACAACGGAAAGAAAGACTAAAAAGAGTCTTGGTTGGGGACTCTATAAACGCGGGGCCGGTTGTATTCCACTCCCGCACCACCATTCTCCCTTTATGGACAGTCATGTTTAGATTGGGCTAAAGGACTCCATGCAAGACACTTATTGACAATTGACACTTCCTTTTTTTTTTTTTTTTTTTTTTTTTGTGAAGTACGCTTTCAAGTACATTGATTTGGTCTTTGGCCACACACGAAGTCACTGTATTTTCAAGATTCAAGATAGATAAGAAATTAAGTATGTTCCTGTCATCATCTAGAAAAACATAATGTTTTTTTCAGCTTTTGTTTTCTGTTTCCACACGAATATTTAAAAAAAATATTATCCTCACGTGGATTGCGAAAAAAAACAAAAAACAATGCCTCGGTTTAAATATTCAACTCTCCCCACCCACAAGTGCGGTTAATGCAGAAATCATAGCACGTGCTAGTACATGTTATATTACGTTAAAACGGCACTGGATGTCGTTGAATTAAAAATTCACTTTTGATGGTACCAGTGTTGAATTCAGACATTTTTCTCCGGGAGGGAATTTTACTGCTCCGAAGGGGACAGTAGGGAATTCTGTGGAGGGGGGTTCACTTTTAAATCATTACTAAACATAAAATCTTAAATCTTCCGGGAGGGCAATCTCACGGGTCATCTCCTGAATTCTTCACAGCTACAACCAGCCTTTTGAAAGCGGAATCGACAATTTATTTAATTTATTAACTATAGATAGCAGCACCAAACATTTCACAGATAGGGAATTGTGTATCGTTCCTTTGGTGCGTCTGCGACTGAACGTATTGTGCTAAAGATAAAAACACAATGCCTTAGATTTAAATATTCTGATCTCCCGTCGCACCACATAGCACATGCTAGTAGTACATGTGCGTAAATGTATTACGTATTACATATTATGTATTACGTACATGTATTACGTTAAACCGTCACTGGATGACATCGGTTGTGCAGTTGTAAAAACTTCAGTGTTTATATGCTATAAGCAAAGGTTATATACTAGCATAGGCCTAAAAATGTATGGGCTCGAGCCCCACCAATAATTTCTAAAATGGACTCTTTTTGTTTTTTCTTTTAATATAAAAAAAGGTTTAGGTTATTTTTTTTTTTTTTTTTACTTCCTAGTATTTTCTGCAATTTTTAAATGTTCCACTTGTTCCTATTTTTCTTTCGGTATAGGGATAAACGAGATTAGGAAAACTTTTTCACTTTATGTTCTATTTTTTTAATTAGAATAAAATCTTCACCGTTTGAGTTTTTTATATAAAAAAGGAAAATATAAAAAACTCCATATTCTAAAGGAAAAAAAAGTTTTTATTATTAAGTCAACTTTCGTTGTGATTTTATTATAAACGATTCGCATATATTAGCGAGTAATTTATTTATTATAAGCGATTAGCGAGTATCATTTTATAAACGGGTTTGTACATTCGTATTTTCATATTGTCTTAATGTTTTATTTAACTTGTGATTATTTATCAGAATACTATTCTGTTTAATTTCTTTAAAAGGGAGTTAAAAAAGCAACATTAAAGTGGTAATCGATTTTTTTTTTTACACTCACATACACATATTTGGGTAAAAAAAGAGTTAGCCCCACGAATAATTTTCAAAACTGTACGCCTATGTATACTAGAGAGTATACGCTATAACTACGGTAGGTATATGGAGTTTGTAAAAACAAATTCAGAAAGTATACGGCATATACCACCGTAAACCCCCCACTACATCCCCAGATGTCATTGAATCAAGAAGACTCATATAAATAAATTAGCCAATTAAATTAAATAAGGTGTTTATGATAAGTAAATATGGATGAAAATTTTTTTGGAATGAGAAAAAAAAAATGTGTTTTGATTTAAAAAACAAGGTAGCGGACTGCGGGCGAATGATACATCTGTTCCGGCCTCGGTTCCGGCTCAACTTTGATTGTACAGTAGGGTGGTGCGAAATTTTTTTTCCCCTTCAAATCAAAATTGTGCTGGGTGGGAAAGTTGCTCTATCATATCCTCATTCTGAATATAAAATATCTTTGAAAAATATTAATATTAAATACTGCCCCAAAGTCGCTGAATATTGAGAAAAAAACGTAAAAGTTGTGCATTTTCCCATTTTCTTGTCAAACATATAAAATGCACAAATATTATTAATATTAAATTAATTTTAAAGTTATACTTCTTAAATTATTATTATTATACGCTTATAGTTAAACTATGTAATATTTATATCAAATCCAGGTGTCTTATACTGCCCCAATAACTTCAAAACTTTGAAAAATATATAAAAATTGGGTAATTGTAAAGCATAATCAAAACAACAAAATTGTGTTATATTTTATACTTCTTAAGGATATATACAAAACTCTTATCATATGGAAGACACACGGCGAAAAGTTGTATTAGAGGAACACATAAGCTTAATAAAGGAATCAGGTTCTGAGTATTTGGGGCACTTTTCGACGACAATCTAATCAGTACCAGGAAATTGTAAGTAAATAATTTGAAGTTATTACAAATGAAATTTATAAAGGAATTACTTTATATTTCTTTAAAAATTGTTAAGAATTTTGTATACGCAATCAATATGGAGCAATTTCATGTCACTAATGATATGACATAAAATTACTACATACGAATAATTTATTCGTAGAATAAATTATTCAGTTATATAAAGTTTATATAACTGAGAAAATTTTCAAAAATGTTTCAGGTTATAAGATTGGTCTCAAGGGAAGAAAATTTCAAATTTCATTTCCCCATTAGCTGAAGATGAAGTGTAATTGATTTTTCATCTCACTAGAAATACGTGTTTTACAGCTGATATTTTCTAAAATTCAGTAATTTATATTTGAGAGAGAGAGAGAGCATTAAGAACAAGTAAAATAAATTTTACTTACATTAGATTAAACGAGCAGGGAAGACCGAGCTATGCTCGGTCAAAATTAAATTTGAGTTCAAATATCATGGCCCATGACCAAAATGACCCACTAATTGAATTTTCTCGAACATGTGACTTAGCCCAACAGTCTTCTCGTGCCCGAAAACCATAGGATGCAAAATTTAGTGTAAATAATCTGAGCCGTTTTTAAGATAAAATAGCTTGACCCATAATGACCCATGACCAAAATGATCCACTAATCGAAATTTCTCGAACATGTGACCTAGTCTAATAGTCTTCTTGTTCCCTAAACCTGAAGGGTGCTAAATTTATTTCAAATCCTCTGAACCGTTTTTAAGATAAAATAGCTTGACCCATAATGACCCATGACCAAAATGACCCACTAATCGAAATTTCTCGAACATGTGACCTAGTCTAATAGTCTTCTTGTTCCCTAAACCTGTAGGGTGCTAAATTTATTTCAAATCCTCTAAACCTTTTTAAGATAAAATAGCTTGACCCATAATGACCCATGACCAAAATGACCCACTAATTGAATTTTCTCGAACATGTGACCTAGCCCAACAGTCTTCTCGTGCTCGAAAACCATTGGATGCAAAATTTAGTGTAAATTAAGCCGTTTTTTAGATCTTGACCCACAATGACCCAGAAATACCCACTAATCGAATTTTCTCGAACATGTGACCTAGCCCAACAGTCTTCTCGTGCTGGAAAACCATTTGATGCAAAATTTAGTGTAAATTGAGCCGTTTTTTAGATCTTGACCCACAATGACCCAGAAATGACCCACTAATCGAAAGTTCTCGAACATGTGACCCAGCCCAATAGTATTCTCGTGCCCGAAAATAGTCGGATACAAACTTTCGTCAAAATCTTTTGAACCGTTTTTTAGATACAATTAGCTTGATCATGACCCAAAATGACCCACTAATTGAATTTTCTCGAACATGTGACCTAGCCCAATAGTCTTCTCGTGCCCGAAAACCATTGGATGCAAAATTTAGTGTAAATTGAGCCGCTTTTTAGATCTTGACCCACAATGACCCAGAAATGACCCACTAATCGAATTTTTACGGACATGTGACCTAGCCCAATGATTTTATAGTACTCGAAACTCGTAGGACACAAAATTTAATCAAAATCGTTAGAGCCGTTTTTTAGATAAAATTAATTTGACCCGCGTTGACCCAAAAATGACCCACTAATCGAAAGTCCTCGAACATGTGACCCAGCCCAATAGTCTTCTCGTGCTCGAAAATTGTCGGATACAAAATTTCGTCAAAATCGTTTGAACCGTTTTTTAGATACAATTAGCTAGACCATGACCCATAATGACCCAAAATAACCCACTAATCGAATTTTCTCGAACATGTGACCTAGCCCAATGGTTTTCTGGTGCCCCAAAACGGTAGGATACGAAATTTCGTCAAAATCGTTAGAGCCGTTTTTAAGATAAAATTTGCATATATATATATATACGAGCAGGGAAGACCGAGCTATGCTCGGTCAAAATTAAATTTGAGTTCAAATATCATGACCCATGACCAAAATGACCCACTAATTGAATTTTCTCGAACATGTGACTTAGCCCAACAGTCTTCTCGTGCCGGAAAACCATAGGATGCAAAATTTAGTGTAAATTGAGCCGCTTTTTAGATATTGACCCACAATGACCCAGAAATGACCCACTAATCGAATTTTCTCGAACATGTGACCTAGTCTAATGATTTTCGCGTGCCCGAAACTCGTAAAATACAAAATTTAATCAAAATCGTTAGAGCCGTTTTTTAGATAAAATTAATTCGACCCGATTTGACCCAAAAATGATCCCCTAATCGAAAGTTCTCGAACATATGACCCAGCCCAATAGTCTTCTCGTGCCCGAAAATAATCGGATACAAAATTTCGTCAAAATCGTTTGGACCGTTTTTTAGACACAATTAGCTTGACCATGACTCAAAATGACCCAAAATGACCCACTAATTGAATTTTCTCGAACATGTGACCTAGCCCAACAGTCTTCTCGTGCCCGAAAACCATTGGATGCAAAATTTAGTGTAAATTGAGCCGCTTTTTAGATCTTGACCCACAATGACCCAGAAATGACCCACTAATCGAATTTTCTCGGACATGCGACCTAGCCCAATGCTTTTATCGTGCTCGAAACTCGTAGGACACAAAATTTAATCAAAATCGTTAGAGCCGTTTTTTAGATCAAATTAATTTGACCCGCGTTGACCCAAAAATGACCCACTAATCGAAAGTTCTCGAACATGTGACCCAGCCCAATTGACTTCTCATGCCCGAAAATGGTCGGATACAAAATTTCGTCAAAATCGTTTGAACCGTTTTTTAGATACAATTAGCTTGACCATGACCCAAAATGACCCAAAATGACCCACTAATTGAATTTTCTCGAACATGTGACCTAGCCCAACAGTCTTCTCGTGCCCGAAAACCATTGGATGCAAAATTTAGTGTAAATTGAGCCGCTTTTTAGATCTTGACCCACAATGACCGAGAAATGACCCACTAATCGAATTTTCTCGGACATGCGACCTAGCCCAATGCTTTTATCGTGCTCGAAACTCGTAGGACACAAAATTTAATCAAAATTGTTAGAGCCGTTTTTTAGATAAAATTAATTTGACCCGCGTTGACCCAAAAATGACCCACTAATCGAAAGTTCTCGAACGTGCGACCCAGCCCAATTGACTTCTCATGCCCGAAAATGGTCGGATACAAAATTTCGTCAAAATCGTTTGAACCATTTTTTAGATACAATTAGCTAGACCATGACCCAAAATGACCCACTAATCGAATTTTCTCGAGCATGTGACCTAGCCCAATGATTTTCTGGTGCCCCAAAACGGTAGGATACGAAATTTCGTCAAAATCGTTAGAGCCGTTTTTAAGATAATTTTTGCATATATATATATAACCACCCACAAGATTTGCTCGTATTAGAATATATGATATATGTATATATATATAACCACACACAAGATTTGCTCGTATTAGAATATATGATATCCTAACAATTAGTAGTCAATAAACACTCGAAATTTTAGTATTAAATAGTTAAAAACTTGATGAATGAACCCCAGATTTTTAATTTATAATTTAAAAAATACTGTAGAGTAACAAAATATTTTGTTCTGCAGATTTGTTTCGCAATTGCTAATAATTTAGTAACTGTTTTCACAGTTTCTAAGTCTCCCGAATTTTGAGTACCACTATTTAAGAATAGAAATACTCGCTTTATTTAATAGCAGAATTATGTGATTAAATAAAGCGAACATTTCGAGAATACTGGTATTAATAAATTGGGAGACTTGACAACTATGGTGTTAAGTATAAAAATGATCTTTCTTCTTCTGATTTCTTTTTAAAATGATACTTCCTTTATCATATTGATAATTTAACAAAACAAATTTCTCATTTTGATAAAATGAATTCTAATATATAAGTTATCTTTAATTTGTATAAAGGATCTGTTACTCTTTCTTGCGCTGAACAAAGTATCAAATTTTGTATTGAAAACAAACTAACGACTGATTATGATTTCCTGTTTTTTTTTTTTTTTAAATGAAATCTAATTTATAAATCATCTTCAAATCTTGTAGAGAAACAAAATATTTTATTTTTCCGGTTCTTCTTACAGTTCTTAAATTATCGTGTTTTGTGTAAAATGTTTTTATTAATAATTTACCATCTCTTTTGTGTTGAACTTGTAGCTTTGTTTGAGAAAGTAGCTTAATTTTGGGCTCCTTATTTTCCATTTATAAACACTCTTCTCGCCCCCCTCGTTATATCGCTCTCCTCAGCATATTGCGCTTTTTTCTTATCTCCCAAGTAGCGCGATATATCGAGGGGTTACTGTATTATTAAGAAATTTTCATTTTTTCATACAGGGAAATTGGTCATAATCTGTAACCGAATTCTTTTGTGCGTCTCTGTAAATGAATAATAAATGCTAACAAACCCATAATCTATAGAAAACATGTTTCGGTGCACATCAGTGACCATTTTTAATTTCATTATGTTTAAAGTTTCATAGCGTCATTAAAATGCATTGCAAACGGCTTTTCCCCTTAGACCATAATGTAATGGATTACATTTATGCGTCCCTGTAAACGAACTATAAATGATACAGATTTTATGCTTCATTAAAATTCACCGGAAACGATTTTTACCCATAGACCATAATGTAACAATATTCTTTAGTGTGTCCCTGTAAATTAATTATAAATGCTACAAACTTCATTTTCAGTACCGAACATTATATACTAAACATAAATAACATATACAAAATACATGGCATTTCAAGTATATTCACCAGAGTTAGAGCACTGCCAGATAGACAGACAGGTAAACCGTATGTATAGACACTTTTCAACTATATTGGATTTCCTACCTATGTCTTATTTTCATGAGAAAAGATCTATTTATTGCTGTATTTTTATTTATTTTGCTTTATACATGGTGATTCAATATTCCGCGCCACAGAGCATACTATAACAAACAATTTTCGGATAGGAAAATAGCGTGAAATTATATTCATCCAATCAGAATGCAGGTTGTCTTAAACCCAAGTTTGGATTGGTTTAAGACACCCTGCATTTTTGATTGGATAAATGTATTTTCACCCTATTTTCCTATCCAAAAATTGTTCGTTGTAATGTGCTTTCTGTACTACAACTTAAAGTTGATACATGAAATTTTGATTTTTACCCCGACTACGGTAACGTCATGCATAATCAGGCTATCATTCAATACATCTTGCAACAGGCTGTTTGATGTTGCTAAGTGCATTTTTAAACCAATGACAACCTGCTACGTCATCACTACCTATTTGAGGTAAGCAAGAAAAATAATTTTTTTTAAATATTTAAACCTTCATCAAATACCTAAATAAATTTCATCACAAGCTCTCGTTCAATAATTTTTTGTATATACGTTCTCTTTATTTTATAGAACCATCACTCAAAAGTACACTATGAAAAAATCATTCTAGAAGATACTTAATAATACATGCGCACAAAAACAGACAATAAAACGACAAAAATCCTTGTTAAAATTTATTTATTCCAGTAGTAAAGATCCAAAAGTTTAATAAAACATTTTTTTTCAGCTTTTTTCTTTTAAAAAACATTAAAATATACACATTAAAGTAAAAAAAAAAAAAATTAAGACTGTTACATTTCTTTTATCTTTTGAATTTCTTTCTGAACCAATCAGTCACTCTTTCTTTGATGTTTTTCTTCATGTAATGACCTTTTTCCTTTCTCATTTCTTCATATGGTACATTTTCTAAAAGACATACCAATTTGTCTGTGCTGTCTAAATTAACAAACTGTTGTACTGGTAGTAACGAACAGCTAATTGGAGCTTTCGAAGAATTTTCTTCATACATAAGCTTAACTTCATCAAGTTTCGATTTTACAGCTGTTTCTTGTGTTGATTGCAAGTAGCTGTTTGTACGTATTTGAGGTTGCACATCATATATACTTTTGGCTTCACCAAGTCCTGCCTCTGCAGTTTTTACTTGTTGAACATCCAGGTTTACTTCATCAACTTTTCGAAAAGGATTTGTGTTTATATTATCTCCCCTTGACAAAAACTCATTGCCCTTTTCTAATCTAAAAGGATTTTCGCCCAACTTCAAAAACGGATGCTTCATCATCTCTTGTACAGAAGGTCGCTCTTCTGGTCTTATCTTCACCATAGATCGTATAAAATCGAATGCTTGCTCTACATCTGTTTCTGATATGTTGGAGTATGGCAACGATTTCCTCATCATATACTCGAAATTTGCCTTTTGCAAAATTTTCTCCAGAATTGGCCAGACGTGAGATGACCAAGCCCAATTTTCATCAGGGTTCTTCATTAATTCAATCTGTAGCCAGTGACCTGTTAACATATTCAGAGCCATCAATCCGAAAGTGTATACATCATAGGGCCCTCCTTGTACATTTTGAGATGCTTCCGAATCAAAGCATTCAGGGGGCCGAAAAATCAATGGAGAGCACATTTTTTTCAGAGGCTTCCCTGTGTGGTTGAGGCCAGAGAAATCACATAGCACGGCCTTGCCTTCTTCATCTATCAATACATTATCCGTCTTCAAATCACAATGACATAAGCCAGAAGAGTGCAAAGAATCCAATGCCAGTAACGTGTCATTCATCCATAGTTTTAACTTTTTCAATCCACTTAGATCATTTCGAAATTTATCGTTATGAATAGCTTCATCAAGTGCTTTTGGCAGCATGGGAGTAACATACAACTTAACATCTGGTTTGTCCATAGCTAATACATCCAGAACAGGAAGGATATTTCTGTGTTTTAACATTGGCCAAACTTGATCTTCAATTATCCAGACATTTTGCTTTTCTACTATCTTGACAGCAACAACTTCTTTTTGGGGCGAGAGAACAGCAATAACGGAAGCAAACCCACCTTCACCAAGTGGTTTTAGGTATTCATAATTTTTCTGTTTCAAGAATTTAATGACTGCGTGTTTAATACTTTCACGAGACATTTTTCCCAAAATATTTTTTTTTTTACAAACAATTACTTAAAGATTAAAGATTTTTGAGTAATGAAAACACTTATAATACACAGAAGTTTACATATTAATAAATATAACTTTTTTTTTTTCACACGTTTAATACTTACAAATTATATAGCAATAAACTTTTCACAGTTGTAACAAGTAAATTATTTTCATTCAAGAATTAATCGTTTTAAAGCATTGTTGAGAGCTATTATTGTGCTTAACTGACATTGTTATTTATGAATTTAGCAATCTAAATTCAATGCAACAAAGAAACTTTGGTTGTGATATTGTTGCGAGATCAAGAGTATTTTTATAATCTCGCAACAAAGCTTTTTTCATTGTGTTGAATTTACATTGTTAATTTAAAAATTCAAACATTTAAAATTGTTCAATTATCCCCAATTGTAGGTGATTTTTTTTACCTACCTAAACATATTTATAGATTTATTATACACACATGAGCGTATACAAATGCACCACGCTCGCATATTTATGTCCACAAATTAAGTAATAGAGAGAAAGCACATGATAATTTTGCTGCACATTTGTTATGATCAAAAAATCTAACACAGAAAATACATTAATAAAATCACCAATATGGAATTAAACAATTGGGATGCACAAAAACATGGAATTTTAATTTTCAAAAATATTCATTGCACTGTTAAAAAAATAAAAAAAATTCTTAATCTACAAAAATATAATATAATCACGAATGAAAATATATAATAATCTCTTCCGAGTTACTCACGATTTCGTAAAGCGTTCTTTATCTATAGAAACTTCCAAAAACAATACATTTTTATATTTAAGGAAGCATTTATAAAAACAAAATTTCTTTTACTGCCACAGATTTTAGGAAATGTTTCCGAGTAGTTTTTATAGCGCACTAGCTGAAGTACCCGGCGTTGTCCAAGATTTTAAGAATGTTTGTCTCGAAAAATCAATTTCAAAATTAAACATGTATAAAGAACTTCAAAATGTTAAAATACGCCACTATTTCCATAATCGTTTTTTTATCATGATTCAATACGTTCCTCAATTTCATATGGCGTTATATTCACCTGCTGACGTCATATCTATTCGTTTCCATTATTACTCATATTGATACTCTCTATGATTTTCAAACATTTGAAAAAGTGCGTTAAACTTAAAAATAAAACGTCATATTATTTTTCTTTTTAATTCTCTAATGACGTCATATTAACCTGCTTTCTGTACTTACACATACTCATACTCCTTTGTTGTTTTGTATTGTAATGTTTGAAATTTCCGTTATATTACCAATATGACGTCCTATTAATCTTTTTTTTTTTTTCAACTGTCGAAACTTATTGTTTCATTTTAATTTTTCACGTGGAAATCTTTCAATAGAAAATTAATTAATGTAGAAAGAATTTTATTGTGGATTTTTAATTGTTGGCAACTGCTATAACGAAAAATGTTTTAATTTAATATAGGAAAAGGCTTTTTATTAATTATAAATTAACTATACAGTATTTCTATTCCAGATTACTTTGTTAGACTCGGCCGTGTTTTAATACACCTACACGTAACATTTCACAATTCTGACTTTCAAACTGTTGATTTGTATAGAAGTGCAGAGAGACAGACAGACAAATTTTCATTTTTACAACATTAGATTAATCAGTTTTCTCAAACCGGAGTATCGGTTTTTAGGATGCTCTTAATGAAACATTAACATCAAAGCTGTAGTTCTTCTGTATATTTTTAAGCACCAGCTTTTATTACACACATGATCTCGTGACTTATGTTTTTCAAGTTTATTTTCAAATATTTTTGCGAGAATAGTTTGTTTATCATGTAGATCTTGATAATAACGCCGTTTGTGCGTTCGAAACATGTCGATCATTGTATTAAAAGATTTTTATAAGTCTTTTTGTGTTATACTTTTATCACTTAAGCATTTAAATCTGTATTTTAATGATAATTAGTGATTTTATTATATGATTGGTTCATGTATGTAAAGATGGAATTTTGTAATCGATTTTTCACTCACTTCTCGATAGGCTAAAATTATAAAAAATACGTTCACAGGTATGTTTCCGATGACAATATAACATGTTAATAGTTTTGGAACTTAATTATGAATTAATAAATTAATTTTAAGGAATTTCAGCGATTTAAAAAAGGACTAATGCATTAATCAAGCTATATTTTCATCCCAATAAATAAACTAGTCGATGTGCCAATCTCAAAACTTTCTTCTATCTCACACAGGTTTCGCATACACTAAAAAGAAACAGCGACCAGTTTATATCAAGGTCTAACTGAATCTAAAGTTTTATTAAATTCCGTACATTAGTTCTTGAGATAAGACTGTTGCTAAAATCGTGTAAATCTTGCAAAGTGCAGCATAGCAGCGCCACCTGTTGGGAGATTTAAAACCAAGATCTAATCAACAGTGACTTATGACAACGTCTAACTGAATCTGAAGTTTGAGGAAAATCCGTGCATTAGTTCTTAAGATATAGTTATCGTGATAATAATGAACAAGTAGGCTCAAAGGGTTTCGTTTAATATTCCTTTCAAAACACTTTATCCTTTCTTTAATAAATGCAAACAAATTTCATTTAGCAACAACAACAAAAAAAAGTCATGTTTTTTATAAAGTAAAAATTTACCGGTCTATTTTTTCCTTTTTTCGAATATCTAAACCAGCCGGATAGCGGTCCAAGCCCGCTATTATATTCTGTCATAATAATATCCGTCATACGGACACGGACTAAATGCAATATTTAAAAAAATAATTTCAAAATTAAACAAATTGTACACCTTCAAAATGTTAAAATATGCGAATATTTCCATAATCGGATTTTTATCACGATTCAATATGTTTCTCAAAAACTCATATATTCACTATTCTCTATTATTTATATTGATACTCGCTTTGTATTATTCTCAAACATTTGAAAAATTAGTTAAACTTCCTATATGACGTCAGATTTTCTTTTTAATTCTCTAATGACTTGATATTAATCTGCTTTGTCCACTTACACATACTCATACTACTTGTATTATTGAGAAATCTTAGACATTTTCTGTTTTATTACGACTATGACGTCAATCAATTTTATTTCATATTTATCTTTTTTTCAATTGGTGAAACTTTTTATTTCATTTTCAATTTTCGCGTGGAAATCGTCTGATAGAAAATTAATTATTGTAGAAAGAATTTCATTGTGGATTTTAAATCTTTGGCATCTGCTATAAGGAAAAATGTTTCAATTTAATAGGAAAAGGCTGTTAGAATTTTGGTTTTTTATCTCTATTTATTAAAATAATACGAATTTTTCAAATTTTAATATTTTGAGCTCTTCACAGCTGCTATTCAGATTTATACACTACGTTTCAACTCTGTAAGTTACATACTTTTTGAGAGTGGCTCTGTGACGGACAGACAACGGAGCGGCGGTAATAGGGTTTCGTGAGATGAACGAAACCCTAAAAAAGTAGCATAGCAGCGCCAGCTATTGGGCTATTTACACCAAAACGTAATCAGTATCTAGTTATGACAAGTTCTAACAGAATCTGAAGTTTGATGAAATTCCGTGCATTAGTTCTAGATATCGTAAAAATCATGAAGGAAGTGGTATAGCAGCGCCACCTGTTGGGCTATCTACACCAAAACGTAATCAGCATCTACTTATGTCAAGGTCTAAATGAATCTGCAGTTTGATGAAAATAACTGCATTAGTGCTTGAGATAGAGCTATTGTGGAAATCGCAAAACATGTAGCATAGAAGCGCCACCTGTCGGACGATTTTCACCAAAAACTAATCAGCACCCATTTATATTAGGCCCAAACGGAATATAAAGTTTTATTAAATTTCATGCATTAGTTCTTGAGATAGAGCAAAATTTTTGTCACATACAGACAGACAGACAGAGTCACAGACTCACAGACAGACATTTTCTAAAAACAGTCAAATCGTGTTCAAAACCTTCTAAAACGTATAAATACGTCGAAAACCGAAAGTCGAACATTTTCATGAATCCAATACTTTCTTCTTGTAAAGATAGAAGAAAATAACAAGAACGAAAAATCATGCGTCAAGCATAGATTATGAAACACTTTCCAACATATCCAGAAAACTGTAACGAAACTTCACCGTTAAATAAGGTCAAAGAAGATATGTAAGTAAATAATTTAGAAAACATATAACATATTTAAAAGTCCAGTTTTTGGCAATTACCTTCCATACTCAAAAATGTAATCGAATTACTTTGTGTATCCCTGTATATGTTCTATAGATTTGGATATAGTATATACTACATAGCATGATAAAATTTAGTTCATTTAGAAAATTCACATTAGCAATTTTCGCCAATCGATAGAAATGCACTCGAAATTTTATGTACAACACTATATATTATCAAATGACTTGTGTACACACCACATATTAAGCTAAAATTTAATTCAGATAAAAAAGCACATAAGGCTACTCAAAACAAGCTTCCAGCAATTACCAACCATAAACGACAATGTCGTTGTTCTTTGCGTACTCTGTATCTGTATATGAATATATTTATTTTTCAAAAACTTATATAGATCTACTGACTATCTGAAATCGTTTTCTTTTCATGTTCTTATGGTTAATTTCAAATAATTTCACAGTGATATCCGGATAGCGGAGATCCTAAGCTACATTTAGAAGCACGCCTTTACTCACGCAGCCTTTAGCTTACATGTGAAAGTGGCCATCTTTCTTAGGTGGGGTTGGTGTAAATATGGGCCCCCATTTAAAAGGGACCAATAATTATACCACTTTTTCTCTTTAACAATATAAACTAGTAAATCTACAGATCAGAGGCCTCAACGTCAGCTCTACAAATCATCGTTCATTAATCTCACTAATTTTTATAATATAATCTTCATAATATTTGATAGCCTAAAATTAGATTTTTTTAAAGTTATTTATACATTTATAAAAATATACGATTTATTGAAAGTTCCGAAAATTTTAGAAGTACCCCATTACACACAATTTATGCCGAATAAATAATAGGATAAACTACTTATTACTGTATTTTTTCAGAATAAGATTACATTCTTTCAGGGGGTCGGAGCTCCCCTGAACCCCCCCCCTCCCCCTTGTCACTTTAATTTAATTTTATCAATTTCCAGTAATTGTGCTATTTCATTATTAGAGTATATGTCTGAGTGCATTTACTCTTGTAATTTCATTAAATTAACCATCTCTTTGTACAAGAGATTTCATCCTATCCTTATAATTATTTTTCAACCACTAAATATCATATGTTGCTAAAATTGAATAAAATTTCGTGCATTAAATACACTTATACAAATATAAATTCCTCTTATGAGACTTATATTCAATTTACACATTCAATGTTTTTATAATTTTCGTTAGGAAAACCGATTTGGTCATCTTTCTCTAGAATAGTTAAAATAAATCCTTATCTATTTCATTAGAAAAAGCATATTAAAAACTTAAATCACCCGAAAATTAGCTATTTTGTTAATAAACTTTCTCGTCAAAATAATGCGATTAACTGTAATTTGATTTTGTTGATATTCTTTGAAATATAGTTGCTTGGCAACCATTTAATAAATGCCCCCCCCCCCCCAAAAAAAAAATGCATCGGAAATTTCTGTAAAAAATGAAAAATTAAAATGTTTCATTTCTTTCAAATTAATGCGTAAAATTTCTCAATAATTTATATAATTAATTTCGAAATTCTAATAAATATATTGGCAAATTTTCAAAGCGATCGGATTAAATTAAGATCTCCATTTCGTAAATTTAGTAGCCATAATTTAGCATTTACAATTATACCAATGCGTGATTTTCTTTTCGGTGAATGTTAAAATTAAAAAATCGCCCGACTTCCCATTGAAAAGCATTACGACTTAAAATAATATGTTCTATATTTTTCGAACGAATGAACCAAATTTAACCAAAAACTATACAGCTAATTCTGGGTACCTCGCCAACTTACCCACCAAAAATCAACCTAATCGGACCTTTTTTGCGGCAGTTATCGCGGAACAGACAGACAGACAAACAAACAAACAGACAGACAGAAACCAAAAACTTTTCTGGTCTCAACAGTGAGCCTTCACTGACGTTTCGGCAATTACCTTTAATGTTATTCGATTTATGAATGAATATTCATGCTTGGTTTGGGCTAAGTCGCCATGCATTTACCATTAAAAATGTCAAATGTTTCTGAGTGATTTTAGTCTGTTTCTGCATTCTTTATTTTCATCTTCATTCTCGTCAGATATTTTAGAATCACACTATATATAAATTACTTTTCAATTAATTTTTCAATTAATTAACATTTTTATTTCATTACATCAAAACAAAAAGAAAAAAATTCCATAACTGTTTCTCAGAGAGTTAAATATAAAAATATATCTCTCTTTAACATTTAATCATTTCTTCATCGGAAATTGAAAGAAAACACTAAAGCTATCTGATAGTTAAGTGATATATATATATATATATATATATATATATATATATATATATATAATCCTTCTTAAAAATTTTTTGATAGAGTTATCTATACGATTTGAAAACAGGGCTCTTCATTGATCAGTTAGTAAATTGACATCTCAAAGATAACGTTATTTTTAAATTGAAGTTCGCGATAGGTCGGGTTTTTTTTTTGCAAGCATGTTGTTTAGTAAATAATAAAACAGTTTTGTTATAAAGCTGAATGAAATTCTTTGGAATGTGATTTCACATCTTCAAGCAATGTCTCATTTTATCACATTCTTTAGTGCTAATACGTAGTTTTTTTTTTTTTAAATCTGACATTTTCCTATTCTTAAAAGCTTATATTTCCACTGCCAGTTTAAATCTTAATCTGATTTCTAATCGCTGTGTTGAGCATCAGTTTCTAAGCAATACGTCGTAAGAATTTGATCTTTAATACTGTAACGTATTCACTATGTTCGCGTAACAGCTTATCTAGGTTTTGGGGTTTTGGCACTATACTAAATACACTCTTTTAAAGCTCTTTTCTTCTTTTTCTTACTGTCGAAGAAAGAACATTTTGTCGAGCGATATGCTGTTAGGCGCCGCTCTTACATTTGTCGTTTTGGTGGGTGAGTATCCATTTAGTATCAATTTCTAACAACTGAGGCTACGTTATATGTATATTGTTTATGAATGAAATGTTCTATATTTTTCGAACGAATGAACCAAATTTAACCAAAAACTATACAGCTAATTCTGGGTACCAGTGTTGAATTCAGGGGGTGGCCCAGAGGGGGGGGGACATTCTCACCCGGAGCATTGAAATGCCCCCCGGAAGATTTGAGATTGCATGCATTTAATGGTAAAAAGTGCAATCACCCCCCCCCCCCGGAACTCAATATTGTCCCCCCGGAGCCATAGAAATCCCTCCCGGAGAGAAGTGTCTGAATTCAATACTGCTGGGTACCTCGCCAACGCCAACATACCCACCAAAAATCAACCTAATCGGACCTTAAATATAATATATTATATTTAGATAGTGCATCCATTCATAATGGCGTCAGAACAAGGCCAGTCACTACCTAAGCATGCTTTGTTTATTGCTCTTTAAATTCAACATTGTTTATTCAATATCTATCATCATATTATCTTATATATTTATTTCTGTTGTCAACCAGAGTTGAGCATGCACTTGAAATACATTTTCAAAATACATTTGTATTTTGTATTTTTTTATTTTAAACGGATAAAACTAAAGTATTTTGGTAATGTGTTTTGAATTGGTTTTCCAACTATTTTGTATTTGCAAAATACTCAAAATACATTTCTCTTTTCTTCAAACTGTTATGTTTAAACCGCAAGTTAACAATTCAGAGAAGGAAAATACACGTCTGTCTATTTTGTCTCTTAAATCTGGTACGATAATGATTTTAATGAATAAAGTGTTTAATTTCTGCAGACACATTTTTGCTGAATTGTTATAAAAAAAAAAGCTTTATAATTCTTAACGTTTCTATGTGAATTGTAAACAGTTTTTATGATATTTTATTTGTATGCTTTAAAAATGAAGCTGGATTACATCCATGAAAATGTCTATATTTCTGAACACATCTTAAAAATTCATCTGTGAGTATTCTTTGTTTACTAGTATATAAAATGTGTTCACCCTTAATTTGATTTTTTAATCAGTTTTAATTCTTTATTTTGGAAATTTATAATTTCAAAGAGTTTAATCAGTTTTACAAAAGCACTTTGCGTTTTATTTGTCAGCATCAAATCAGAATAAATTTTGCGTAATGCAACCTAATAGATAATAATAATAATAAAAATAATAATAACTAGATGGAACCCGTCAAAACTTGACGCAAAAAAATACTATAACAATATCAGTAAAATAAGCTTCTTTATCATTTATGAAGGGGTGCGTATAAAACAGTCTTTCAAATATTTTTTTCCCCCCAGTCAAATACAGTACTATTTCCGATGCCAGCTCCAAACAAACAATCCGTAAATAAATGTGTAATGCAAATCAGTTTGACATTACCACCATATTCCCCACGGCAAGAAAAAAATTTCATGGACCTATGAAGTATATACAAATAGTATATTCCTACGTTCATATCATATTCAGTAAATAACAGAACATAGTAAATAAAGCACACATCCCCCCCCCCCCTGTGATAATGCAACCGAATAAGCCCCTATGCGTATGTGCATTGCATCTGCCCAAAAGCACCGTCAACATTCGACGTTAAAAAGGTTTTAAAATGATTAAATTAAAAGTTTTAAAATGTCCTCTTTAATCATTGTTCGTTTCAAATGCATATCTTCTAAAACGCATTCATTGTTTTAAGCTAATCAATTTTTATGCAAAGATTAAGAAGTTTTTTTACAGTAATAAATCTATCTGCAGATGAGGGAGATTTTTAATGTTTTCAAGTGTAATTTATTTGTATGGTTTCTTCGGTTCCTTGACACAATCAGGATGATTATCCCTTTTCCATCACAGTCGGGGATATTTTTCCTCTTATACAGTTGGCAAATGTAAAAAAATAAAAAAAAATGCAATTCCTAGCATATCCTGATATCTGATGGAACATATTCATCAACGAATTCAACATATCAATATTATGCTCAACATAAACTAAAAATAGTCTTTTTTTTCTTTTTCTTTTTTTTCTTTTTCCTGACAGATTTTTGTTTAGCGCCAAAATGTTCTATCTTATGGATAATCTGATCTTATGATTTATCACTTTTTTTTTTTTTTAATTCACTTTTTATGATGGTTAGGGAAATCTATTTTCAATTGGGGCAACTTTCCCAGGGGCTATTTTACATTATTGAAGCAAACTGGTGGTCATTGATAAGATAGAATTGAAAAACTTTTCATGCTTGAAAATTATTTAAAAGGTCGTTAAATTACGCGGCAGTTTTCAAATAAATTTCAATCGAAAGCTTTTTTTTTCTAATTGATGATGTAAGAATTGAAATTGTAAAATGTAGTAAAAAATAGAAATTTGTAGTATTTCGAATTGATGTAAGCGCGATTAAAGCTAAAGCGATAGCGCCTTTGTTGTCACAATTGTTGTGCATTTCTAAAAATTGCCACTGTATTTTGGCTGGCGTCCAAAAGTAGAAAAACATTTTTTGACATCGAAAGAGAAATTCACAGTGAAAGAAATAGGACTTTGCGCTAATAAGGAACTGTTAAATGAACTTATAATAAATCTTCCAAAATAATTCTTATGAAATATTAGTCTTACATTGTTTATTCTAGCTAAAAATACAATCACTATTTCAAGAATTTTTTTCTACCACAACACTATTTTTAATAACTTTAAATTTCCTGAAATCCTTTACTTTTATGATTTTTTTTTTTTTTTTTTTTTTTTTTTACTAAAAAAGGAAATCTTCTATCCTATAATTTAAAAAAAAGCAATTGGTAACATGTAATGAAGGTATGCAATCAAGATGAAGAAATCATTGACGGCTCCAATTCTAATCTTTATAATTATGAATGCAAAAATCAGTAAAATTATGTCATGTTAACACAATCATATACATTTTTCTCTTTAGTTTTATCAATGTTAAAATGCACTTCAAGCTAAGCATAACGTTATTTTCACCGGCGCAAACTTTTCACACGTACTTCATATACCTTACATTAATGCTTAAACACCATGCACATAAATATAAATATATTTTGTATTTAATTGTAATGAAAAAATGGCATCAACAAAGTTAAAATGCATAATGATAAAATAAACCCAATGGACAATATTCCCGTGACGTCACAATAAATATGAATTTTTATTCGCTTATAAAACACGCGGATAAGTATTTTTACCGAAATTTAACTCGCAAATTAACAAATTCGGCCTTAAAACCGCGTGCTTTTAATATTTATTATTTCTCTATTATTCAACCACCAGAGTTTAGAGAATAAACTCTGTGCTTCGCAACAGTCGGCGTTATCCGATTATGACGTCATTAGCAATAGTAAAAGTTTAAGGTATCTGACTACGTTTAAAAAGTGGTTTTCGACCAAAATTGTCAAAATGATTTTATTACATTTTATTAAAGCCCAACTTTTTACCTTTCCAAAACTGTATTTATTTTTATTGTAGGATTAATATAACTGGAGTTGCAGTGGTTTTAAAACTACTAAACAACTATCACTCAAACCGGAAGTACTGTTTAAAGGACCGGAAGTACTATTTAAAGGTACTAACTGGGAAGGGGAAAGCAAATATATGGCCTTTTAGAAACAAACAAAGGCTCAGTACTTGAAAAAAAAGAGCATAGCTCATAAAAACAGTGAAGTTTAGATGCATATTACTTTGTAAATTCTTGTAGTAAAACACAAAACTAAACTTTAAATACATTTTTTGCAATATGTAATTTTTGGAGAAAATTCCGTACGCAAAACATGATTTCTCAAAAAGTTTTTAGAATATCACTAGGAAATTTAAAGTGTATGTTGTTTACACTATTGTGACGGCAATGAACTAAAGATTTAATTTTAGAATAAATATTTTTTGATTTATGGATGTTTTCGTGGAATGACATCAATGAATTTTATGAAAATCAGCATGTAAAAATGTGCGATATACTATAAATTTTGAAACATTTCAAATATCTCTTAGATTTTAGTTCATTGCCTTCACCAATGTCATATGTATGACGTGTAAAAAGAAAATTAAGAAACATACAGTAGAATTTTCTTTAGAGTGTTTTGCGTATTGCGCCAAATTTCACTAAATTTTACCACAAAATCCTCCATTTACCAAAATTTCATCAATGAATGAAATATTTGTTGCTTTTTTTCACCGTTTCTAGTCATATTCTTAATAAAAATATGATAAAAAAATAATGAAGTAGCTTTTTTTGAAAAAAATGCTCCGTACGTAGTCAGGCACCTTAATTGAAAATTACGGCTAATTAATTAAATTTTCGAACAAACGAATGCACGATAACAAATCTGCGTCCAAATATCTTTAATTTAAAAAAAGAATGATGTAATTTGATGCAGTAGTTTGTTCTCACGTATTGTCGAAAGGAATCGCTTAGCGTTTTAAATATATAGATGTATTATGTGTTTTGAAAATACATGTATTTTGTATTTTATGTTCTAAAACCAACGTATTTTGTATTTTGATGTATTTTGCCCAACATTCCTTTTTCTAAGCAAATACAACACGCAGAACGATAAATGAGATACCATAGGAAAGGATTTTAAACAGGCTTCTCACATAATTCACTCACATTTCGTTAAAACATCTTTTTTGATTAAAATTGCAGTTAATAAAAAATTAAATCAGCATTGTTTTCATAAATGAAATGAAAAGTTTTTCTGAAATCAGTGTTGCCACAAAGATAAAATACTTCATTATATAGTGCTCAATAATGATTATATAAAAAAAAAAAACTCTAAAAAAAAAACTAAAGTGGGACATTGTTGCTGCACGAGTTTATTTTATACTTATGATAAAAAAGCAAAATTTAAATTCAAGTGCTCAATTTATTTTTCTCTGTCCCATGTTTTTTTTTTCTTTATTAGATTTCGTAAGAAATACTACCTATTACATTCTCCCCTAAGTTGGAATTTTCGAAAATTTTTTACAGATCTACGCCGATCATGACTCCCAGAACCCAAAACCACCCCCAGTTTAAAACTTTATCTATCTATCTATCTATGTCACTTTTTTATGGACACGATAACGTCAATAATTCTGCACAAATCTTTTCCAAACTGATACATAAAATCAAGAGGCATAAAATATCGGTCAAGTTCGTTAATGGGCAAAATCGAACAAGGGGGGGAAATGGGGGGGGGGGGGTCTTTTTTGAAAACAGAGGAAACCCCATAATTTCTTAATTATGATACGTATCGAATCCGTGTAAAGTTATTAGTACTTCTAGGAAAAGAGCCGAAAATGTATGTATGACAGATTTTTGATATAATTAAAAATCCCCCAAGGGGGAAAAAAAGAAGGGGGGGTTAGAAGAAAAAAAAATCATAACTTCGTCCATTCACAAGATATCAAATCCGCTTAAATTTATTATAAATCCTCTTAATATTATCTACAACTTTTATACTGACAAGGTTTTTATAGGACTGTTAAACTCAAAGTATACATGTGCTCTATGTTTGGATTTTATCATACTGGAAGTATCTCTTTATACAGGCCTGCTAATGGAAACCATTTTTTAACTCTATCTCGCACCACTTTCTCAATATATATATATATTTCACATACACTCATGCAACAGTTGCCGAACAGTTGATATCGGTTAAGGGGCTTCCGAGTTGCAATCAACTTTACGCCCAGTCTATATGTGAGTAGAGTGTTTTGTATAAGATTGAGCCGTTGGGAAAAGTTAAGATGTCGTATTAACTACAAGATAAAAGAATAAATGAAAAATTAAGAAAAGAGATGATAAAAAAATTGGAATAAAAAAGTAAAGCGGAGGAGATTATCCTTAATCTCCTCCGCTTTACTTTTTTATTCTAAATTTTTTATCATCTCTTTTCTTAACTTTTCATTTATTCTTTTATCTTGTAGTTAATACTAAGTTACTATAGTCTGAAAAATTGGAAGAAAGTGAAATGGTATAGCTGTAATTATGACTGACTACTAGTAAGGAAGTTGAAAAAGTAAAAAATAGGGTTCGGAGCATGTTCGTGAAACAGCACATAAATGTCAGGTGGTGAAAAAGGCGGGTAAAGCATAAAACAAACAAACAAACAAACAAACAAACAAACAAACAAAAAAAACACTTAAAAGGGCCATACATTTTTCTTTCTTTTTTTTTTTTTTTTTTTGGTATAGCTTAGATGTTAAGTTTTAATTAAGAAATTAAGTATTTATAAAGTGGAAAAAATTACAAAGTATAAATAAAAGAGAGAAAATTTACAGTTATGATGAGCACTAATGCTCACGGTCAATAATGCAAGAATATTTTGAACGTTTACGGTGATGTGGTTCGAAGGCGACTTTGGCAACAGGTGCAAGAGAAATATACTGCAAAATTAATTTTTTTAAAGTAGTGATGCGAATAGAATAAAAAAACAGTCGCCAGTGGCAGCCCTGTCTATATACACTCTAAAATTGGGAGGAGTGAGAAGCTGACTCTTTGGAAGAGTTAGAGGCATTTTCACTCTTTTTGGAGTGAATTTTATAAAAATACACTCTTTAAAGAGTGGAATTTTCCACTCCCTAGAAAGGAGTGAAATATGTCACTCCGTTGTCGAGAGTGACTGTCTCACTCCTTTGACAAGAGTGAAATATTTCACTCCGTTGAATAGTGAAAGCCTGGCATTATCTAATTTTGTCCATATTTATTTATTGAGAGAAACGAAATTATCATTTTTTCTTTTTCTTTTTAGTTAGATTTCGTAAGAAATACTACCTATTACATTCTCCCGTATGAGGAAATTTCTGAAATTTTTTGCAGATCTACGCCGATCATGACCCCTAGAACCCCAAACCACCCCCCAATTCAAAACTTTATCTATCTATCTATCTATCTGTCTATATAGCTATATCATTTTTTATGGACACGATAACTTCAATAATTCTGCACAAATATCTTCCAAACTGATTCATATAATCAAGGGACATAAAATCTCGCTCAAGTTCGTTAATGGACAAAATCGAAATGGGGGGGAGGGGTTGTGAAAACAGAAAATAAAACCCATAACTTATTAATTATGATACGTATCAAATCCGTTTAAAGTTATTATTACTTCTAGGAAAAGGGCCGAAAATTTATGTATGACAGATTTTTGATATCATTAAAAATGGCCTCAAGGGGGGGGGGGGAATGGAGTTTAAGAAGAAAAAAAATTCATAACTTCGTCAATTCACAAGATATCCATCCGCTTCTTGGAAAACATGAAAAATAAATAAATTGAATGCACTTAAAATAAAATTTAATATAACAAAGCATACCTTTTATTATACACGTGAAATACCACTGCTTCGACCGTCGATGGTGTCTTTTTTTTTTCTTTTAAACATTTCAATATCAATTTTGCTTTTTAACCATAAATATAAAATAAAACTATGTGGAGAATTGATATTTTATCTTTTTTGTACTACTATTTATTTTTTTTTAATCATTGTTCAGCACTATATAATGCGGTTATTTTATTTTTGCGGCAACACTAATTTGAGGAAAAATCTTCACTGCAAATAGAGGCGTCTTAGATTCAGACACTTATGTGTCTGAAAATATAATTCAGACACCTAAGTGTCTGAATCTGGAATACTTTTCTATTCACACAATGATATTACTTTATAGAAGAAATAATTTGATTAGACCATAAGGTATGTGTCAAAACTGTACAATTTTGCTTACCAAGTCTTGAAAAATAAAATTGTGTATTAAAAGAATTAAAGAATTGCTTTTCACAAAAGCATAAAGTTTTACAAAATTTACTTGCACTAGTTGGCGCACTCAGAGATGGACTCCCCCCCCCCCCCCCTGAATAAGTATTTCGAAATAGTAAGATATATATCTTGAAATACTAATTATGCATGATCGCCGGCAAAAAGAAATGTAGGGAGGGGCCATGACAGAGACCCTGATTTTCAGACAGGTGTGCCTGTGGTCGATAGCTTAGTCCGCTTTTAAAAATCCAGATTATGATTATGAAAAAAGGCTAGCTGAGAGTTTTTTGTCCGAACACGCGTTGCAACACAACATTTAAACATATCAACATTAAAAGCAATACAAAAATTTAATTAAAAAATAGTATTAAATATTCCAAAATAGGTTTCTAACAACAATTTTAAAAATAAAAAACTGAAACGCTTTTTTAATTGTCGGAGGACTCTGGCCTCATGAACCCCTTGTTTAAGATATATCTGAAACGTTAAAATGGAAACAGAATTAAAAATGTTTTCTACGAGCAATTCAGAGGGGTTCCCTTTACGAAATGGTCTTAGATCTTTTTTCTATTAGTGAGAAATTATTCTATAATCACTTGAAATAATTTATACTTATATATTATATATATATTCAGACATAAAGAAAATTTTATTAATTTTATTTCAAAATCTACGAAGGGGTAATTGTCTTCATTGCTCCACTCCCTACCCATGATTATGTTAAAAGAAGGTATCAACTAGACATCCCCCCCCCCCCCTTTGGAGCGAATACGTCAATGGACACAACAGTTTCGCATTTTTCGTTTATTTACTTCAATTTTGGTGGACATCGACCTATTTTAACGCCTTCGTGAAGGCTATTGTTCGAATTAAAGTATCCTAGTAAAATAAATTTAAATGAGATTTAAAGCAAAAATTTGGTGTAAAAATTGCTTTTAAATTTATAAAATTCGATAAATTGAAAGTGTGACAAAAAAAATCTTGTCATATTTTCCCTGTGTCTGAAGAAAAACATGAAAAGTTTCTATTTATTTCTAAAGCGTTTCAATTTCAGCTGATAAAAAGGTTTTAATGATAAGCTCCTCTGTAGTAAAGCGAGACTCGAGGTGAGTCAGAAAACGACTGCTTCATTAATAGCGCGGGAAATAAATGCTGACGTAATATTTTTCTTTTGTGAATATGCATGTTTCAAAGGCCGTGTATAGAAGTATATGGTCATAGTATATGACATAGTATATGGCCATGTATAGCTAGTGGTGTATTAGTATTTAAACAAACTGATCTTGTTAGTACTGTAAAAATTGGGATAAAATTTCTTCAGTTAGTGTATCTGTGCTGTGATTTTTACAATTTAGAAGCAGTAATGGTTGTGAGTTGAGTGCTTGAAAGTGAAATATTCGATTATCAAGTGGATATATACAAACTTCTGTGGATATGTACAGAATTTTTTCGATATTTTTTGTGCAAAAATTGTGATAAAATTTCTTCAGTTAGTGTATCTGTGCTGTGATTTTTACAATTTAGAAGCATTAATGGTCGTGAGTTGAGTGCTTGAAAGTGAAATATTCGATTATCAAGTGGATATATACAAACTTCTGTGGATATGTACAGAATTTTTTCGATATTTTTTGTGCAAAAATTGTGATAAAATTTCTTCAGTTAGTGTATCTGTGCTGTGATTTTTACAATTTAGAAGCATTAATGGTCGTGAGTTGAGTGCTTGAAAGTGAAATATTCGATTATCAAGTGGATATATACAAACTTCTGTGGATATGTACAGAATTTTTTCGATATTTTTTGTGCAAAAATTGTGATAAAATTTCTTCAGTTAGTGTATCTGTGCTGTGATTTTTACAATTTAGAAGCATTAATGGTCGTGAGTTGAGTGCTTGAAAGTGAAATATTCGATTATCAAGTGGATATGTACAAACTTCTGTGGATATGTACAGAATTTTTTTCGATATTTTTTGTGCATTATTTATCAAGGAATAGAGTTTGCCTTAATTTTTTTTTTAAAGCGTTTAATAGCTATATTGTGAATATATATAGTGCTTCCAATAAATTTTATTAGCTGTTACATATTATTGTGGATAGTACTTTAAAGGTAAGTTGTTCCATTTGCGAAGAACGAAAATGACAATTTTCGAGCACAACTTGTTTTGGAAAAAAAATAACGTTCTTGCATACGTAGTATTATTTATTTTCTGTTTAAATTATTTTTATTAGAATAATTCGCATTTTTCATATTTGCATCGTTTTTATTAAACAATAAATATTTTTTCTGTTAAAAGATTTGTGTTCTTATTTCTGATGATTTTTAATAAATACATATCATTTTCAATATCAATAATTTCCTTAATACATTTTTTAGACCTTCATTTTATACATACAATTTTTAATATATAATCTGATTAATATCTTGAATCATAGTGTTGCTTTTTCTTTCCTCATGTATTCACTTCCAAATTAGTTGACATTTCATATTAAATTTTTGCGAAAAAGACACTTTTTGCAGAATATGTAATAATCATGCTAATGTTGAAATAATCATTTTAATAATTGCATTCTTAATTTAAATTGCCATTAAACCTAATTATACTTTTACAGATATAATTTGATTTTATGTAGAATAAATTAATATAGAAATCATTATTTATTTTTGCTTTGCTGCTTAAAATTTTTAGTTTAGGTTATGCAAAACTTGTGAAAATGGAAATTAATATTAATATATTATTTTAATTCTTTTTGGTAAAAAAGTGTTTGAAAATTTAATATAGAAATTAGAAAAAAAGCTAGAATTTTATATGATGTTTTGCACTTAAAATTGCTGTAAATTTTTTTATATAAGTTTGTTTACATGCATTTACATGAAAAATACGAAAGCGACAATTAGGCATTGTAAGATGTATATTAAAAACAAAAGACGTTTTGAAACTAGAAGTAATTTTCACTGCAAGTTGTTAAAAAAGACTACTTATTTACTTTTAAATGATAGCTAAACATCTCTTGTGATTATCATCCGACGTATATTAATGAAAAATTGCTCATATAGCAATATGAAAAAAAAATCTAATTTTTATATGATATTGCACAATTAAGTTCTTTCCTTTTAATTTTCAGTTACTTTGTATTATTGATGTAATTTAACATATGAATTTTCATTTTTACTGACACCGTTGCATTTAATACAGAGTATATTATCAAAGTAAATGTTTATATATTAACAAATTTAACTTTTTGTATAAGAAATGTTATAAACCATTTTTTTTTTGTTCAAATGGAGGATACAGAGCATCAAAAAGGAAAAAAAAATCCTGAAAGTATCAGAGTGAAGTTATGACTTTCTGAATATTTTATAAATAAAGTGTTTTTCCAATGGGAAATAATCCCTCCTATAGCTATAGTACTAGATTCACCTGCAGGACGATACTATTTTTTTAAGTAATCTGCATAACATTTGTTTGAAAATACAAAAATTACTTTGATAAATATCCTGTATTCCATCTCAATAACATATTTAAATTTCGAGACACGGGGCCAGCTTGAAAAATTGCTCATATAGCAATATGAAAAAAAATCTAATTTTTATATGATATTGCACAATAAAGTTCTTTCCTTTTAATTTTCAGTTACTTTGTATTATTGATATAATTTAACATATGAATTTTCATTTTTACTGACACCGTTGCATTTAATACAGAGTATATTATCAAAGTAAATGTTTATATATTAACAAATTTAACTTTTTGTATAAGAAATGTTATAAACCATTTTTTTTTGGTTCAAATGGGGGATACAGAGCATCAAAAAGGAAAAAAAAATCCTGAAAGTATCAGAGTGAAGTTATGACTTTCTGAATATTTTATAAATAAAGTGTTTTTCCAATGGGAAATAATCCCTCCTATAGCTATAGTACTAGATTCACCTGCAGGACGATACTATTTTTTTAAGTAATCTGCATAACATTTGTTTGAAAATACAAAATTACTTTGATAAATATCCTGTATTCCATCTCAATAACATATTTAAATTTCGAGACACGGGGCCAGCTTGAAAATACCCTACAAATGAAGAATAAAATTATACGTGGGTGAAGAATATGTGAAGAATAAAAATCTATGTTATTAATCCAATATGTGCTCTAAAAATATTTAAAAAATCATGTTGAATAATATCACGAGTAAAAAGAAATGAAAATAATATGAGAAAAAAAAGGTCGATGGATATGTATAAAATCTATTGTCAGCATCATGATACAGACAAACACATTTTTAGGGGTTTTAATTTTTATAATAAAATTTGAGATCTAAAGATACAACTTCTTAACCCCTTCAGGGGCAAAGTACTCTTGTAGCTAAAATATTGAAATGATTGATTGACACCAGGATTCACGAACGAATTTATTTTAAAATAAGTAAAAGCCTTTTTCTCATGTACCTTAAATTTAAAATTTGATTATAAAATTCTGGTGTCATTGTGGCATTTTGGGATTAAAATTAAGTGGTATATATAATATACCGGTGCCCTTCAAGGGGTTAAAACACAGTTGTAATCTAATATTCTAAGACATCTAATGTCAGTTATACCTACTGATTGGTAACATTGGTGATATTTAATACTTTAAAAAGGTAAGATATAATTATTCTTGTTATTTTTGCTCTGTGTATTTCATATGATTATTATATTTTTAATTTTAAAGTTAAATTAAAAAAAAATATATACTGTGATATTAATAGAAAAAAAAAATGTTTTTAGAATTTTTTCCCCTTAGAGTATTTTTTTTAATATATATGTGGGTGAAAAAAAAAACCAGAATAATAATAATTAATGTAATTGGATTAAAAAAAATTAAATCGGATTTTTATTATTATTATTATTTTTTTATATACATGAAAATATTTGACCATAAAGCAGGTCTGGGTTTGTTCCAGAAGCAGAATCTGATCAAAGCACGGTCAAAGTGGGTTGTAACCCTGCCCCCTCCGATTATTTTAGGACCCAAATTTGGTATGCGATTTTTGTAAAGCTGATATAAGCTTTACAAAAATTGCATACCAAATTTGGCTCCCTAACAAATGGAAGGGAGCAGGGTCATAGCCCACTTTGCCCATGCTTTAATCAGATTCTGCTTTTGGAACAAACCGTGACTTGCTTTATGGTCAAATATTTCCCCACTTATTGAGGCTACAGTGTCGTTAAACATGGCTGCTTTTCACGCTTAAAAAAAATACAGAGATCTAAAGATTTAAAATTTGAGTTACACATGAAAAAAAAAAATAATAACGTACATCACAGGAATTATTAAAATACTAAATACAACTTAATGGGTATTTGAAAAAGAAAGAAATAATATTAACTGATTAAGATTTTGGTTAATTACTTGTCCTTATGGGCATTTTAAAACTATCATATCTTTATAAGGCATGCAATGAAAGCAAACAGTGATAAGCTTGGAATAAAATATTTTAGTTTATTTTTGTCAGTAATCTAATTTAATTCATTATCTAACTCTAATTGAATGTTTCCTTAAGAGTTCAATTACTGTAACAAACTATGAATTAAATAAATATTGCCAATAAAGTATTTTATTCCAATCTTTACCACGCTTGTGTCTATTTTCATTGCATGCTCTAAAATATATGATTATTTTAAAATGTCCATAAAGGAAACAAAAAAAAAAAAAAAAAAAAAAAAAAATCACTTCATAAAAAGTGAACATTCACTCCTATGAAAGAGTGGCTATTCACTCCTGTCAGGAGTGAGAAATCCACTCCTTTTGCAAGAGTGAATAGTCACTCCTATGAAAGAGTGGATAGCCACTCCTATGAAAGAGTGACTATTCACTCCTATCAGGGTGAAAAAACCCACTCTTTTTGGAAGAGTGGATAGTCACTCTTCTGAAAGAGTGAGTATCCACTTTGTGAGCGACTTATAACTCCGCCAACAGGCATCATGTGATCAAATCAATTCTCAACATAATAAAATGCTATTGAATTTTTAAAACCGCTAGGCTCAATTTAAACATGACTCTTTTTAACAAAATAAAAACCTAGAAAAAAAATAATATTATAAAGCAAAAATTTCAGTAATAAACAGTAATACACTGCCGCGCATGCGCGGTAGTGTATTTCTGCTTATTTTACTGTTTATTACTGTTAATTTTACGGTATAATATTATCAGCGGGGATACCAGCATTATACTGTAAAATCAACAATTTTTTTTTGCAGTGTATAGGATAAATAATACACTCTATTTGCATCTCTCACAAAAGTTGAAAACGCATGTTAAGTCAAACATAAAAAACAATACATCGTGCATAAATTATGTCATATGTTCAATATTCTACTTTCGTAGTGAAGTAATCATTGTATGTTCTCTAAAATTAGAATTTGGATAGAAACTTTTATAGTTGAAACAAATTATTTTTTATGTAGTATTCAGTATAAATTTATTTAATATAACTTTATTTCAAATATTTGTCATTCCTCTTTGCTAATTATTTCTTTCTTTTCTTTTTTTTTTTTTTCATATAGCTTCAGCAGCAGCAAATGGTATGTAATGTTAATTTCTTCAATTTTTCCATCGATTGTAATAATTAAGCATATCACAGGTTTTCCAAATAGTTCGTTTTTTATATACCACTTTTTCTAACAATAGTTTTCCTTTTAGATTTTTCTTGCAAATTTTGTGGAAACCTACCACGAAGATCATTTCTAAAGCAAAAGTTCTAGAAACCAATCACGAAAATTTTTCTTCGGAATTACTGGTATTTAAAAAAGACTATTTGAGAGCCTGATATCAACACAAACTTTCATTAAAATTAGATACAATATTGTTCAGTATTTTTTTTAAATATTAAAACAGTGTTTTAAATTCATTTATATCACTATGCTTAAAAGAATATATTGTATACAAACCAACCGAATAGAGTTTATATGTAGCCAAGCTTCTGTAAATTAGCAAGACTAACTATAACAATTAGCTTTCGGCAATCTTTAATCCCAAATTATTAAATTCAAATCAAGACTCAATTAGTCGTTGGGGCCCACCGTAATACTTATCCATCAGGAATATGCATAGTATAAAATATGAAAATAAAACATGTTAAACTATTTATAAAATGCATTGCAATTCGAATAAAATCCTGGCTGGATGACGTCCTAAACTTTAAATGTTCTATTATTGAATTGCGTAAAAGAAACATCCTTATAACTCCAAAATTGATAATCCTATTAACTAACGGTTTACTGCGTCGTATTAAGCGTCTCATTTCCAATTAAAATATGTCTTTGAATTGAAATTTGGATGAAATACAGGATCATGAAAAATCGAAGAGTGTGGAAAATATATGACAAATATCTCGGCAACTCATTAACCGATCGACTTCATTCTTGATGCAAAATTTATGTTTTTATATTGTCTTTTATAGTCACTCCTTAAAATAAACAGTTTCGAAAATTTTTATATATCTTTTATCAGAACGAATATTTCGAGAGTCCGAAAAAAATAGTTCCGGATAATCGAGGTGACTGAAATTCAATAAGCTTCTTCCCATTATTACATACTAAACACATACCAAATTACAAGTCTCTATCTCAATTTTTTTGGGAGATAGAGCGTTTACAGACACACACACAGACACACAAACACACAGACAGACGGACGGCGAATTTTTTTTTTTTCTAAAAATATGTTTTTCGGAATTTCCAGTGTCTGAAACGTGTAAATCCTCCAAAACATTTTTTTGATTTTCAAAACGATTACAAGACTTACCCTACTACGTATGCTGGGTAAGTAAAATCTGAACTGATAACTCAACTAACTCTCCGTACCATATGGGTGATGATTTTATAACTTACCCATCATACGTAGTATATGGTAAGTCTTGTTATCGTTTTGAAAATCTAAAAATTTTTTTTTGACGGATTTACACGTTTCAGACACTGGAGATTCCGAAAAACATATTTTTAGAAAAAAAAAAATTGCCGTCCGTCTCTCTGTGCGTCTGTGCATGTGTCTGTAAACGCTCTATCTCCCGAACAAACTGAGATAGAGACTTGAAATTTGGTATGTACTTAGTATGTAATAATGAGAGAAAGCTTAGATACGCTTCATCTGATGCAGTAAACTGTTAGTTAATAGGATTATCATTTTTAGAAGTATAAGGATGTTTCTCTTACGCAATTCAGTAATAGAGCATTTAAAGTTTAGGACGTCATCAAGCCACGATTTTATTCGAATTGCAATGCATTTTAAAAAATGTATATGCATGTTTTATTTTCATATTTTGCATTATGTATATCCATGATGAGTAAGTATTACGGTGGTCCCCAACGACTAGTTTATACTCTTGCTAATGATGTCAAAAGCTTCGCCACTGCTGAAACATTGTGGTTGAACAAGTAAAATATGTAACACTTCTCGGACTTTATTTATCCACCATTGGTACAATTAATAAAAAAAAACTTACAAATCTGTGAAACTGGGTTATTTAAGGCAGATCTCCCTCCACCCTACTCCGCCTAAAGCTTTTGAATGAATTTCAGAAACAATTTCAGGTGATTCAGAATAATAATCTTCTTGACCTTCGCTCTAATTAGCTGTTGTAGTTTTAGCAGTCTATTTATAAGAGCACGCTACATTGGGCAGACAAAGCGTGCTCTTAGAATTAGACTGAAAGAACACAAAAATTACGTTAGAAAGCAGGAATGTGAGAAATCTGCAATAGCTAAACATTGTTGGAATTCCAACCACCAGTTTAATTAACCAGAGGTCAACATTATCCAAAAATGTAATTTAGTTATAGATCTAGACTTTTACGAAGCTTACTTTATTCATAAACATATTTCTTCCATAGTGAATGATATGACCATTGACCAGAGCCCGATTAAGGTCGTCTGGGGCCCAAGGCCCAGCAACTTTTCAGGGCCCCTTCAAATTAAAATAGTAGCTAGAATTTTTTTGGAGTATTATTATTATATATTATGATACAGTTGACAAGTTAAACAAAATATGTTTGTTCTGTTTTTGAGAAAATAATTGCAGAAAACTTCATTTTTAAGAAACTTTTCTAAATAATTTTACTCATTTTGGTCTCCCATCAGCAGTGGGCCCAAGGCCGTGGCCTAGTTGGCCTGTGCGTTAATCAGGCCCTGCCATTGACAAGCACCCCTTTTCTCTCGCATGTGTTGAGGGATCCTGTGCAGTGACTCCTATTTTCAATTAGTTCCTGTTAATTACGTCATTTCTTTGGGATATATAAACTCTTGCTTTGGCCTTTTCAATGAAGCCAGTACTCAGGGCTATAACCGAGGGGTTCTTTAAACCCATTTTAATCCTTCTTCTTTTTTTCCGCACTGAGGAAAGGGATCCAAGAATCCTCGAAACGGCCGTATGTGATTTTTTGTGCCATTTTTTCATATTTGTGCGTTATAACGTTGTTAAAGGTTTTAGTTTATGAATTAATGTTAGTTTTTCATGATCTATGACTGATGCATGTTTTTTTGTTCTTCTTGTTTTTGTGTGGAATAAAATATTTGACTATCATTCCATTCTAGGATACATCGGTGGTCGCGAGTACGTGTACCAGTACAATGGAGCGATCAGCAGCGGCTTTCCCAGAATTAAGCACCAGAAGAGTGGATATGCTTTCAAAACGTTTCTAAGGATCCAGCCCGTAGGAGATCATCTCATATTTAAAGTAAGCGCTTATCAGTAGTGGAAAGGGGGGGGGGGATTCCTTTAGATCTTCTTGTAAACAAAAAAACAACTCTAAAATGAACTGCAAGGTAAATAAGTGAAGAATATTATTTTTACGTAAAATACAAAGTTGCCGCTTGCGAAAGATGTATTATTTTATTTATATTTATTTTTGTATATATATATATATATATATATATATATTTAAAGGAAATTTAATGTTAGTATTTTAATCAAGGAAAAATAAGCTTCACTTATTACCATCTAATCAAGAAAACGATGTGACTCTTCATGAATGACGTCATTTTCTTCGATGGAAACGATACTGAAGGATATGAATCGTGACCTTCGATACTCGAAGGTCACGTATGAATGCACCTTTTAAAAATGGTTCTGCCAAAGATTTAGCCACACATGAACGATCACAGACCTTTATATTCCATTAGAAGGCTGTATTACAATAACATAAATAAACCTTAAAAAATAATTACAATAAAAGTTGGCCTGACAAGTGCTCTGTCACGGTTGCTACATGGCACACCAGGATAGTATTATAATCTATACTATTATATAAAGAGAGAATGACTGACTGACTGACTCGTCAACGCCCAGCTGCAACGACTAAAGTCAGGATCACGAAATTTGGACAGTAGATTACTATTATGACATAAGCAAGCAATAAGGAAAGGGCAGCTGACGTCACTGTTGGTTCAATTACGGTTGGTTAGCAAGAAAAACCTGTTTGTTCGTTATGACTCCTACTGTACACATGAAATGGAGAGGTTTCATTGGTCTACGTTAAACTGGTCTGTAATATGATTGGCATACGTCAATGATATTGATGAATGATTGTCATGGAATCGTCAATTCCATGACGATTCCTGCAATGACAGCTATGACAAAAATTAGTGGTAGATTGGTTGATGGAACTGTTTGTTTGTAAACATGCCCTTTCCTTATAAGAAAGGATTCTTGAAAAAATTCTCTCTCTCCCCCCCCCCTTCCACGAGGGAGGTTAAAGGAGGGGGGGAAAGTTTTATGTCATTTCGCCATATCTCAGCAGCAGTTTTAGGTAGGAGCGCGAAATTCAGGAAAACAAATCTACTAAAAAAAATGGTTAAACACGTATTTCAGCGATTTTAGAAATTCAACTCCTAAGGGGGTTAAAAGGCAGAGTAGGTAAAACAAGAACGAAAAATCATGCGTCAAGCATAGATTATGTAACATTTTCCAACGCTTCCAAAATAATTTTACAAATCATACCGTTTAATAAGCTAAAAGATAACATCTAAGTAAACAATTTGGAAAACGCATAACATATTTAAAAACATAATTTCAGGAATTTTCAACATATGCAATATTCAGAAAAATATCCGAATACTTTTATTCAGCCCTGTATAGGATATATAGATTTGTATATATACTACATAGGATGCTAAATTTTAGTTTAGTTAGGAAACGCGTAGCACAGTTTAAAATTCTCCGTCTGGAGTTTCTGTCAATAAACGGAAATGTGTCCGCGAACTTTTGTGCTTCCCTGTATAGGATCTACAGGATTTATACACACCACGTAATAGACAAAAAGCGAGTTAAAATTAAAATCGCGTTCAGTAACTTAAAACGCACTTCCAGGAATTATTGTTAACAGACAGTAGATAATTCTTTTGTGTGTCCCTGTAAATGAACGATAACTGCTATACCCACATTATTCTATTGTAAGCCTCTTGTGATGCACCTTAGCGATATATATAAATTTCAATGCGTTTAAAATAGTGAAACATTATTTAAATAAACCGCAGACGATTTTTCTTCATAGACTTAATGTAACGGAATTCTTTTGACTGTCCCTGTAAAGTAACTATAAGTGCTATGCACACCCTATTCCATATTAAGCTTCTTGTAATGCACCTTAGTGATATATATAAATTTCAATGCGTTTAAAATAGTGAAACATTATTTAAATAAACCGCAAATGATTTTTCCCCATAGACCGCAATGTAACGGAATTCTTTTGAGTGTCCCTGTAAAAAAACTATAAGTGCTACACACTTCCGTTGAAATAGGGAACATGCTATAGATAACGAGAATAACATATAAAAATTGCAGAGCAATCCGAGCATATTTACGGGAGTTAGAGCACGGACAGACGGCCATACGGCCAGACAAACCGAAGTCATAAACACTTTTCAACTACAGTAAAACTCCAATTATCCGAACTCCAACTATCCGAATCGCTGATTATCCGAATCGCTTTCAGAAGTTAAAAAAAAATAATACGGAAACGTACTGCGATTCGCAAAATTATGATTCTGTCTATGCGCGCTATTGCCCTTCCCTCTGCGGAAGAGACAGTAGAAGATGAGGATGACGTGCCACTTGAGGAATTCAGAAACCTCAGAATGTTCCTGGAATTTCTGAATGTTTAGAAGTTAGTGTTGAAGATATAGGAGAGTGTGATTCGTCAGATTCTGGGTTCCAAATTCTAAATGATGATGAACCTATTGAAAGTGTGAGAGAAGAAAGTGTCGAGGATGAAAAAGACCTTAATGTCGAAGTTGAAGCAGACATGGGACCATCAGCTAGTGAAGCATTTGCCGGCCTTGAAACTGCGTTGAAGTGGATGGAGCGTCAGCCCGAGTGTGACCACATGCAACTTCTCACTGTCAAGCGGATCCGCAACTTGGCTGCCCGAAAACGGATGAAGACTGTCAAACAGCTAACTTTAACCGAGATATTCAGCAAGCAATGACTTTCATTTACAATACGGTACGTACATAATGTAGTAATATACAGCACTTGTAAGTACGCTTAATATGTAAAAGTGTTGCCTTTTCATTTGATTAATTAAAAGCTCTTTTTTTTAAATAGTCTTTTTCTCCCATTTTCAACACACAGTAATTAATTAAAATAGACCCTTTTTTCGGAAAAATCCAATTATCCGAATTTTTGATTATCCGAATAGGGTCCGGTCCCAATTGATTCGGATAATTGGAGTTCTACTGTAGGTTGGAAAGTGTTAAAAAGAATGAATCTTGAAACAATACAGTTACAAAAATATAGTCGCAACAATAGTTACAAGTTGGAAATTGTACGTCAAACGTGACAAACGGGTGCGTTCGTATTATAGCTAGTTATATAAATATTCAGATCTTGATGATTTTTAATTCTGTGAAATGAATTATAACGTCTGCAGATTCATTTCTGTCATAAAAATAAGTATCTCGGTCGCTTGACGATTCAACCTCGAAAGCTCCTGTAACAAGAAAGCACCGATTAAAAAAAAAAAAAAATCAAATTTCTTAATCAATATTTTTATTAATATCTTCTAAAGTTTTGATTCGATTTTCATAAAATTTGAAATGTCTCGACAAAATTCTGCAAAGTTAATATATCTTAAATTTCAAACCATTTGGTTGGGTAAATTTTGCGCTGTTATATGCGGACAGTTTGCTTAATAATACTACAACTAACCGGAGAACACGGGCGCAGCACATAACATACCAAGGATGCGCACGGTTTTTACTTTTGTCACCACATTATCTAATAGCAATCTTCGCCTTATTTAATCGCAGACAGTCGATACGAATTCTGCGATAAAATAAGACGAATATTACTATTCGAAAATGGTGCTGACAAATGTTGTACGCACCCTTGGTATGACATAACCTGCACGCCGGTTCATGGGTTAAATACATTCAATAAGCGCTCATTTATTTATTTATTTATTTAGCAAACGGGTAGCTTAACGTGAGAATCGAAAATTTTCAAGTGCCACAAAACTGTGAGTAAAATTGATCAGAAAATTAGTTTCAAGGAGAAGGTTTGTTTTTAAAAGACATGTTAATAAGAACAGCCTGATTTGGAAGAAGCATTGCTCGACTCGGTGCTGAAATACTGCAGTGAACATGGTCTCTTTTGTTATATAAACACACTCGCCGGTCGCTTCCGAGTGGGGCCCAGATACATTCTGCAGCGTACTGACTTAACTTCGCTTGGGGCCTAGAAAAATGTAAATAATTTTTTTTTTAAACTATACGAAGATACGAAGATAACTAATAAAAATATCAATAAAGTACGTAAATAAATATATCGCGACATTAATATTTTTTTTTTCATGAACCCCCTGACAAAGTATTGCTGGGCCCTGCTCGTGATTATCTAGGGTGGGCGGAGATCTTTCAGATAAAATAAATAAAAATGGGACTGCCTGAGATACATGGCGATCATTGCAAATGGGCACTGTGATTTCGCGGCCATAAATTTTTAATGCGGTGATCAAAATAACGGAGACCTGTGTATTTCTCAGCGATATATCGTTAATGCAGCGATCACTATAACGTGGTTCAGTTATTTTGCGTGCATAAATCGTTAAAATGAAATCATTTTTACAAGGCCATTGGGTTCAACGCCTATAAACTGATTATAAGGCAATCACTATAAGGAAACCTTATGCATACCCGATTCCATAAATATGACGATCAGTATTTAAATTGCAAATCTTTACTTCCAAAAAAATGTACTTGAAAAGAGGAGGAAATGTATTTTGTATAAAAATTTAAATCCGATCGCTAAAAGACGAAAACCGCAAAAACAATTCATAAAATATGAAATAATAATAATAATAATAATAATAACGTTTCCTTAGAAAATTGTCGCGCAAAATATATGATAAAAAATCCGCAATAGTTAACTTATTCGTCTAATTTTCCATAATCGGGGTCATAGCCGATGTTGCCCACAAACTCGCTAGCTCTAAAATCGCTGAAATACATATTTAACTATTTTTTAGTAGATTTGTAATGCTGAATTTCACGCTCCTACTTAAAACTGCTGCTAAGATATGGAAAAATTACCTTCGACCCCCTTTGTAACTCACTTGGTGGATTAACATCTAAATTCGCTGAAATACCTAGTTAACTATTTTTTTAGTACATCTGTTATACTGAATTTCATGCTCCTACCTATAACTTCTATTGATATATGGCAAAATGACATAAAACATTCGACCCCATTTAATGGCAGAATTTCTAAAATTGCTGCAATACATGTTTAACTATTTTTTTTGAAGATTTGTTATCCTGAATTTCGCGCTCCTACCTAAAAAGGCTGCTGAGATATGGCGAAAAGGTGAAATCACCGATAACTTTCGACCCCCCCCAACCCAATTTGACCACCCTAGTGGTTGAATTTCTAAAATCGCCTGAAGTACATGTTTAACTATTCTTTTGTAGATTTGTTATCCCGAATTTCATGCTCCTACATACAACTGCTGCTGAGATATGGCGAAAAGACGAAATGACCTAAAACTGTCGACCCCCCCATTTAACCCCATTATTTTGTGATTTTTTTCAAAAATATTTTCTTAGTGGGTTTCCACATTGTGTAAATAGCATGTCTGCCAAATTTCATTGCCCTAGAACCAACGGTTGAGGCTCGGCGTTTACTATGAATCGGTCGCGACATGCTCTTTTATAATTACAGATGCAGATGCTCAGGCAGCTTTGGATTCGCCCCCTGTTCCTGCATTCCAAGCGGTGTACTAATTCCAGGTCTAAATCAATAAAATTCAAACAAATTTTACGTTAATAAACATATGAGACTATATACATTTTGAATCAATAGAATTTTCGACCATGGAGCACATTCACTTCGAAATATTTAACTAAAGAAGCTACAAATATTAATAGTACGTTCCTAATTATAGCTGAATGCTTCAAAACTGAATGCTAATCCTATTTATTACAACTATTCGCAAAATGATGATCTTCAATCAATGTATAAGAAAAATGAAAACCAGATTCCTCTATACAAAACAACGTAAGCTGCATACTTGATGAGGCGATCAGCACTAAAGTGGATCAAATCCCTTTTTACTATCTTTTTTTACAGACCGCCAGAGTCACGTGATGCTCGAATGCACCAATGAAACTGTACGAAAAGAGAATCACGCCACTCTAGCGGTCTGTACAAAAAGATAAGTGAAATGCACCGCGGTAGCCTGTCTTTTTCGTTAGCCTCGTAGTATAGGGTAAATCTTGTAATCGTTTTGAAAATCGAAAAAATTTTTTTGACGGATTTACACGTTTCAGACACTGGAGATTCCGAAAAACATATTTTTAGAAAAAAAAACTTGCCGTCCGTTTGTCTGTGTATCTGTGTGTCTGTGTGTGTGTGTTTGTAAATGCTCTATCTCCCGAACAAATTGAGATAGAGACTTGGGATTTGGTATGTACTTAGTATGTAATAATGGGAAGAAGCTTATTGAATTTCAGTAACCGAGATTATGCATAGAACTATTTTTTTCGGACTCTCGAAATATTCGTTCTGATAAAAGGTACATAAAAATTTTCGAAATTGTTTATTTCAAGGAGGGAATATAAAAGACAATAAAAAAACATAAATTTTGCATAAAGAATGAAGTCGATCGGATCATGAGTTGCCGAGATATTTGTAATCCTATTTCCAACACTCTTCGATTTTTCAGGACGCTGTATTTCATCCAAATTTCAATTCAAAGATATATTTTAATTGGAAAGGAGACGCTTCATCCGACGCAATAAACCGTTAGTTAATAGGATTATCAGTTTTGGAATTATAAGGATGTTTCTTTCACGCAATTCAGGAATAGAACATTTAAAGTTTATGACGTCATCAAGGCACGATTTTATTCGAATTGCAATGCATTTTATAAGTATTAAAAATAAATGTACAACGTGAAATAGCACAAATTAAAAATATATAAATTGGCAAACGGCTTTTTCGGAGCCCCTAAAGCTCCACCATCAGTGCCAATTCAAAAGATTAAAACAGATTTAAAATCCTAAGCCATGTCAATTTGCTTGCGTCTTTCGCACGCGCCAAGATGAGATAGCGGCGACCACTTCAAAAACAACAGCGGAGCCAGAAACAACAGGGTCGGAGTTCCTTTTGCTGCGATTTATTCTGTTGAGTTATTTCAAGTAACATACCAGATATCATTAAAAAATTTTTATTTGAGTGAATATTGTTGTTGGCTGGGATGTCGTTCAGATAGCTCACTTGGAAGAGCATTGACAATTAAAGCCAAAAGATTTTTGGGTTCGAGTCTCGGCCGGTATACATTTTTAATCAGTTGGAAAAATTACTACTCGTAAGCTTTTAGGTAGATTTCGTAAGAAATACTACCTATTACATTCTCTCCTAAGTTGGAATTTCTGAAAAATGTTTGCAGATCTATGCCGATCATGACTCCCAGAACCCAAAACCACCCCCAATTCAAAACTTTATCTGTCTATCTATCTATCTATCTGTCTATCTATCTATATCACTTTTTTATGGACACGAGATAACTTCCATAATTCTGCACAAATCTCTTCCAAACTGATACATAAAATCAAGGGGCATAAAATCTCGGTCAAGTTCGTTAGTAGGCGAAATCGAAGCATGAGGGGGAAATAGGTTTTTTTTTTATGAAAACAGAAAAAAACCCATAACTTCTTAATTATGATACGTATCGAATTGGTTTAAAGTTATTATTACTTCTAGGAAAAGGGCCGAAAATTTATGTAGGACAGATATTTGATATCATTAAAAATGGCCCCAAGGGGGGGGAGGGGGGGTTTAGAAGAAAAAAATTCATAACGTCGTCCATTCACAAGATATCAAATCCGCTTAAATTTATTATAAATCCTCTTAATATTATCTAAAACTTTTGTATTGACAAGTTTTTTTATAGGAATTTATAGGTTTTTATAGAAATTATTTCCCTTAAAGCAAAAAAAAAAAAAAAATCCCTGCCGGCTCCGCTTGCAAACAAGTTAGGTTTCAAAGTGGGCGGTTCCAACTGCCGCATCATGGCAAAAAGGTCATTTCTTCTGAAATTCCCAATAAATAGTGCCCCACGGTCTGCGTCTTCGATATCTACCTGTGCCTGTAGGCCGAGCCGTCAGGGATTTTTTTAAGTTTAACTAAATTTTTCCATGCTAAGTGGTGTGTATAAATTCTATAGATGATATACAAGGCTACATAAAATAATTCATAAGCATTACTGTGTATGGGCGTAAATTGCTTAGGGGCTGTTCAAGTATTACGTAAGCATGTTTTTGGCAATTTTTGACCCCCCTAACCCCTTGTCAGCCAAAATAAGCAAATCGCAAACCCCCCTTTAATAATTACGTAAGCAAATTGCAACCCCCCCCTCCCCAACTTTTTTTTAACAATAGTAATTTGATTTTAAAAAAATTAGGACTTAATTCAAATTAAAAAAAAACTCTACTCGACTTAAAAAAAATAATAAAAAAATGCTTGTTTTATTTCCTTACAGTTCTATTTAAGAAAATTTCTTACATCACAGTTTTAGAAGAACTTAGCCATTTGTAAAATTTAAATTTGAACATGCCCATATCTATTCCGATGCTGACCACGGCTGCTCAAGCCATTTTTCCATATCTGTTATGATATTGGTTTCCAGTTTTACTTGATTATCTTCATCGCTTTCTTTTCGGATGCAATCTTGATCAACTTCATCTTCATTGATCTACTCAACATCTTCCATATCTTCCACGAATTTTATGACGCCCATAAGTTCATTTGCTCGACGAGCAGCAATTCTCAATGGTCGTATAAGGCAGGCCTTCTTGCTTTTTTCACTGTGTTGATTTTTTTTTGTGTCTGTTTGCTGACTTCTGAGATAACATGATATTGGCCACAACTTCCACAAGTTCTTGCGGATAATTGTGACTTTATGGAAAGGCAAAAATAGTCATACAGCATCTTTAAAAATCCCTTTGCTGTAATATGCAGATTTAAGGCCAGATGGAGACTTTAATCTATAAATTCCCCCTCCTCACTTGGATACATTGGATATCCTTCATTGGTTTTACACTGGATATCCTTCAAAGGTTTATCTGATGCAGACTTTTTGAAACTTCCAAAAAGTTTTTTATAAACGATTTCTCGAAATGAAGACATATTTCCGACTTCATTTATTTTAAACACCCCTACACTACAGTACTGAGAGGTTTTCAAAACTCACGAGACACCAGACAGTAGAGCAGTCGGTCACTATGGTTATGGGGTTCAACAACTTGACAGAGGAGGGGTGGAAACAAAGAAGATGGAATTTTACTTACATTTTAGAAACTTTCCCGGAAAGATCGTACTGTCACAATACAACATATCGCATCGGTCCATTCAATTATATTCTCAAAATTGGAAATAGTAGTAAGTTCTCAGATATAATGAGCCCTCATGAATCAAACATGAACAGTCACCTATAGATAAAAGAGATCGTTTATATTTTCCTTGTGCGGTCAAAATAGCTGACATCAGAACTTCAAGTTTAATATTATTTTGCTATTTCTTTTTTTCAATTTGAAATTTTTAATAGTTTTTTTTTTACAATTTAAGAGATTTATAAAATGTCTTACGTAAGCATAATTTAAACACCCCCCTCCCCCTTGTCAGCAAAAATAAGCAAATCGTTAACCCCCCCTCCCCCCCTAAGTGCTTACGTAATACTTGAACGGCCCCTTAAAGGAATTTTTTACTTGAGGTTTACATTTTCCAGCCGAACTATATTTGACATACTGAAAGATGTTTGTAGAATATAAAGTAGTATACAAGACCGCGTAAAGAAAGGGATACATTACCGTCGATTGGTGGTAATTTTGAAAAGTACGGTTTTAGTAGCGTTATACTTTTTTCCTGAATAACATTTTAGTTTAAGAATGCTGCATGTACACTGCAAATTCGCAGCACACACTGGGAACACATATGGAACACTTTGATTCAAAAAAAGTGTTCCAGTTACCTTAATGTGTAGGGTAGACCGGGGCACATTTACGCGGATTTTTTTCAATGAATTTTCTAATTTTTATGTATTAACGTAGGAAATTTTAGACATTGTGGTTTTATAAAGCAGTTAATAAAGTCAAAATTTGTGTATTCAGTTGTTGCCCGATTTGTGTTTTTAACCGTAAAAAAATTTTTCTTTTTGGTTCAAGTCATCTGCGTAAACGTGCCCCGGGAACGGGGCACGTTTACGCATATTGATGGAATGCTACAGAGTGATCAATTAAATTATTTGAATTTAAGTCTGACTGCATAGGATTTACCACTATATTGCTGTTTATTTATTAATATGAGTATTTTAAATTATCCGAGACGTATAGTATTTATTTTGCACCTATGAAAGGATCTGATATAATGATTTATACTTAGAAAATTTTATTAGATAAATTATCAATTAATTATAGAAAAGAAAAAGTTGCGTTGTGAATTATTTTTGAAGTTCGGATCCTCTTTGAGCCAATTACAATCATCAAAGGTTACCTGCAGAGAGTTGTATAACATTAAATAAATAATGGCTTATTTTAAAACCTAGATTGTAATATTAAAGAAAACATTTCCTAAAATAAAAGAATTAATATTAATTCAATAAATTAAGTAAACAAAAGGAAAACTGACTAAAATTAATTGAATATAATATTGAGTTTATTTACAAGATAATTATAAGCATTTAATTAGAAAACAAACATAAATGTTAAAAAAAAAAAAAAAAAAACATATTCAATCCTAGTTGAAAACTGTATTCTCAACATTTATTTTCCGAGCATTACAGTTTATCTTACTGAATTAACAAATTCAATTTTGAAAGGCAGAGTTCCATATCCTAGAAGTACATTTTTAATTAGCCTTTTTATGTTTAGATCGGGGTAGGTTCTTCATATACACGTAAATTCATATTATTAAAAGAATATAGCTTAATTAAATAAAATGGAACAATGGTGAAGGAAGATTGTTTGTTACCTTATATTACTAGATAACGTTGACAGCATGAGGTAATGGCAGACGCGTTTTCGCTTTTTCTTAGCGCACACATTTCCATCTATTGGCACACACAATCAAAATCTGTTTAGTTAGAAAACAGTCAACCTTCTACCTTTCCATCTTTTTTAAATCTGAACTCTAAAAAAAAATCACATTCTTTTTCGTGGAGAAAAAAGGGATGGAATCATTTTTCCCTTTTACATAAAATTAAGGCCTTATACATTTTAACTTCTTGAAAATTTGCATGTTTCGGCCATACCTCTAATTTTAGAGAGATGACCATTGGCAGGCGGGAGAAATTTGGTACTCCCCTTGAGTGTTTCATAGGCCAATCGGTACAATAGCGATTCCTCTTGACGTCGTGCTGTGTCTGGGAGGTAAAGATGCTCTGACTTGGGAGGTCATCGTGCCTATTTAAGCTCTCATAAATAAATGTGTCATATTATTTTTCTGACAATTTTCTCCATGACATTTTTATTAGGTGTAGTTAAATCATTCGAACAGAAAAACAAATATTTTCTTGACTGCCGTGGTTCACTTTGTTCCACAATTATCTACCTGTATGCGCTGATCCTAAAATGGATCTTTAATTTGTATTGTACACTGTTCACTGATTAAAATGATACCAAATACTCTGCTAATATGCAGAAAAAAACCAAATTCTTTTTTTTTTATAGTGTGTGCTAGTTTAGATATAGATGGTGGTATTTCTCACCATCATCTCTTCCCCCGACATTAGGAAAAAAAAAAGTCAACAGTATCTGTTTTTTTTTTTTTTTTTTTAAACATATATGTAGCCACAAGGTACTTGATGAAAGTCCATCGTAGTATTGTATTGAAGATCAAAACTGAAAATGTTCGAATAGAATAGTCTAGGAACGTGGGATGGTAGTTCCGAATGAATGAAATTAGCAAAACCAGAAAAAAATTGTCCACATTTTTGAAATAAAGCGTATTCAAAAGTTCACTGTTGAAGAATCTTATGAAAGACATGACTTCTTCAGCAAGTTATCATGTGTAGTTGGTTTTAATTTCCATTGTTCCAAAAAAAAAAATTATTAAAATTTTAAGTTTTAATAGGTCCAAATCCAAATAAAGCATGAAAATTTGAATAAGCCAAATAATAAAATAAAATGCCCGTGAGAGGAAAGAAAAAAATATTAATTTTCTTTTCCACTCTTATATTTTAGTTATTACATACATATAAATTGGCAAATCTTTTATTTTAATTATTACAGGCTAATTAGGTACCCATACATTGAAATACAATATACAGAATCATTTAAAACAAATACTCAATATAATCAGTAAACTGTATGCATTGTATAATTAATACCATACATTAACAAATATATATATATATTATATCAAAAACATAGAGAGAAAATAGATATACATAATCTCACATGAAATGTCTCTCTTGAGCAAAAAGGCAAACTTCTTTATTTTATTTTATATACATAAAGAAAATGTTATGTGAAAAAGTCTTATTATTCTTACTAAAACAATTTTGTTTTGAAATCTTAGAAAAGGATGACTTTTCTGAATGAAAGATATTTTCAATACTAATATATTTTCATAAAAGAAACAGCTCTAAAAAATGAATTTTCTTCTTTCTTTTGCTACCAAAATTTTAACTATCCGTTGGTAAAATCAAAACACAGTACAATTTTACTGCCCGGCTCTTAGAATGAACAAGGTTGAAAGAGAAAGAAGAAAAGAAAAAGAGAAAAAAAAATCTCCTCTCTTTCCTATCGATCCATCAAATTGCTAAGGGGAAGGATTTGAAATGACAGCTACTGAGCTCACCTGTGGAAAATGACCCCCCCCCCCCTTTTTTTTTTTTTTTTTTTTTACTTTCGTATCCATGTGTACACGAGGGAAGATTTGCGAAATGCATGTACTAGCGATCGTTGCTACCCCTCAGGTGTATGATTACTAAACTCCTGGATTTTCGACTCTGCAAAAAGGGGTTAACAGTGAAATGAGTTGATTGCACGTGTAATTTGTGAAATGTAGTAATCACGAAATACAGCTATGGTTTTGTTTGTGTTAAAATAAAAATTATAATGTGAGTTAAAAAAAAAGTCGTGTATACCCGGCTTGGATTAATTATATTTAAACAGAAATGGGGTATGTAATAATTAAATCTGTATATCTGCTTAATGACATAAAATAGTTTGTATAAAAAAAGATCGGTACACGTGGTAACGTGGTCAAATCCGTTTGCATCGCGCTATCTTCTCGTCAATTTATATATTTATTTAATTATTTATATTATGTACTAGGGGGCCTACCCCCTGCGAGCTACGCTCGCCAACCCCCGCTCAGACTTTGAAGCCTCTAAAAACATGATAGCGTGCTTTATTTTAAAAATATTGGTAAATCTGTAATTGGGTTGCCATGCTTTTAACGTTTTAATGGGGCACTTTTTGATTATCATGGCCTCATACACAGCTGTTGCGACAACTGACGACTGTTTTCGGGATTGATAAGTAAAATCAATTACAACTTGAAAACCAGCTTGTATAAAATGGTTAGGTTTAAATTGTGGCTCAACGATCTGTATTCTATTCTTCCTTTGCGTTTAAGGATGAGAAAAATTCCATCTGCTTGTGAATAACATTGAGAGCCACGGTATTAAAAAGTACTATGTTATAAAAATTTTCAGTACCAGGTTTTAATTTTCTCTCTATTTTAGTGCACCATCATGCATATTTTCATGTTATTTTAAATATGTAAATTATTTATTTTAATTAATATGTATATACGAATTTTCTAATAATTATTTATCATACAAAATTAATTAAATATTTTGTGCATGCATGCCTGCATTTATTCGGCATCAATTGATGAGATATTTAAACAAATTTGCTATCCGCGATAATTTTACACCATGTTATGTCACTTGAAATATTGTCCTAAGAAAATCGGGTACTTTTCCAGTATAGGATCCTTTGCTTTTAGGTTTGGCGTAATTCGAGCTTCAAAAAGGGATAGATTCGTTAATATACATAGATTTGTTGCCAAAAATTATGAAAACAAACCCAATGAACTTTTGGTGCTTTTCTATTATACGGGTCTTGACGCTTTTTTAAAAAGCTTGGCGGTAAAAACAAAGCAGGATAGAAAACCAAGCAGGATATTTTATTCTCCTTCCGTTCAGTTGGGCAATTATTATTTTATATATTCGTTTCAAATATCCGAATTAGTGATTTTATAAATTCGTTTAATTAAATTTTACAAAAAAATAACAAAATGATATCAATAAATAATAATTACTATTAATTCTTTTTCCCCGTTTCTTTCGCGTTTACATAAATGACGTCATTTGGACGAATTTATTCAAAATATTTTCAGTTTATAAATTATATTAAATGCTGACAGACGATTGAATCCTGACGATAGAAATGTGATTTTTTTTTTTTTCAAATTTTCCTGAAAAACATAATTTAATCACAATCTTGTCTTCATTATCGATTGAAAAAAAAAGATAAATTCAATTTCAATTTGAAAATGACGAATAAAAAGAAATCAATAATCCCTATCGGGATCCTTTCAGTTTTTTTACCTTTTTTGTTACAAAAAAACTGAGTAATTAGTTGCCATCATTACAGAAATTTCATTAAAATTAGAAAAAAATTAATATCTCGAAAACTAATTCCAATTTCAAAATTCTATTACCAGTTTTGACATCCGGGGATTTTTATGGACAATTGGTATTAATTTCACCATCAAGCGTTTAATATTTTATTAAAAATAGCCCTGAAACATAATCAGTCGTTTAATCAGTCGTTTCATAAAATCGTTTCATAAATTCGTTTCACAAATTCGTTTCATTAGGATTTTATATATATAGGGTAGAAATTCGTTTCACAAATTCGTTTCATTAGGATTTTATATATATATAATTGCTTGTGTATATCAAAAAGCGAATAGATTGTTAGAAAACATGTTGCCGAATTTCAATTCATCGCCAAGGTCACTTTCTGTATCTCGCAAAGGCCCCTAAATTGGAAAAGAAACTAAAATCATTTTAATATATAACGTAATTTACACCTTAAGTGTGTTTCGAGTATAATAATTTAATTATTTGTAGTTTTTTCTTCTCTTTGTTATTTATGTGTAAACATATAATTCATTATTAAAAAAGTAATGCTACTGAAATATTCATTTGTTTTAAACTTTAATAGCATTTCTCTAATATATAGGGAGCATTTTTTTCCTTGCTGCCAATAAAAGAGAGAAAGGTGTAAATGTCATTTTACCATAATTGATGTCATATTCTCATTAAAATTGGAAAGAAAACCAAGCAGGATATTTTATTCTCCTTCCGTTCAGTTGGCAATTATTATTTTATATATTCGTTTCAAATATCCGAATTAGTGATTTTATAAATTCGTTTAATTAAATTTTACAAAAAAATAACAAAATGATACCAATAAATATTATTTACTATTAATTCCTTTCCCCCCTTTCTTTTGCGTTTACATAAATGACGTCATTTGGACGAAATTATTCAAAATATTTTCAGTTTATCAATTAAATTAAATGCTGACAGACGATTGAATCCTGACGATAGAAATGTGATTTTTTTTTCAAATTTTCCTGAAAAACATAATTTAATCACAATCTTGTCTTCATTAAAGATTGAAATAAAAGATAAATTCAATTTCAATTTGAAAACGACGAATAAAAAGAAATCAATAATCCCTATCGGGATCCTTTTCAATTTTTTCCCTTTTTGTCACAAAAAAACTGAGTAATTAGTTGCCATCATTACAGAAATGTCATTAAAATTAGAAAAAAATTAATATCTCGAAAACTAATTCCAATTTCAAAATTCTATTGCCAGTTTTGACATCCCCGGATTTTTATGGACAATTGGTATTAATTTCACTATCAAGCGTTTAATATTTTATTAAAAATAGCCCTGAAACAAAATCAGTCATTTAATCAGTCGTTTCATAAAATCGTTTCATAAAATCGTTTCATAAAATCGTTTCACAAATTCGTTTCATTAGGATTTTATATATATAGGGTAGATATAAAACTTAATGTATCATAATATTATTTTTTTTTTTTTGGTAATAAGTGATTTTCTAGTTACGATTTAAGTTAGCGAGAACAAGCATTGCTTTGCACAAACGAAAATGTGCTTGCAAGAGTAAAGTGTTTATTTAATTATTTCTTCTTCTTCTTATTATTATTTTTAAATGTATTAACGTGTAAATATACATATTTAAGGAATGGAAAGCGAGCGTTCGCTTTTCTTTTCTCTTAATTAGTTTTTTTATATAAAATATTACATATAATAGTTAGAGAAAAAAAAAAGATTAAACAAATTCTTTTTTTTTTTTTTTGTAAAGTTTGGAAATTTCGTTAATTAGAAATATCTCAGCTAAATGCATTATTAGATGCTCTGCGCAGATAGTCTCAATTTCGCCTGCGAAAACAAGACTTTAACATCCAATAAATTGCTGAAATGATCATTGACATGTATACAACACCTATTATTATTATTATTTTTTTTTTTTAGTATGGAATAAATTACCTAAATATTTAAAGTATAAATTAAACATCCAATTTATGTTTTGTAATAATTGAAACGTTCAATGGTATTTTTTATTTTTATTTTTTTTTTGTAATTAAATTATCTGAAATGTTAATCCTTAGGGACAACTAATAATTTTTTTTTACTTGTTTGTTTTATAATACGAAATCGTACAATTATTCTAAAATTAAAATTGAAATGCCTTGTTCTATCCAAGTTAAAGTAGTACATCATAAATATTAAACTAAAATAATTTTGTAAAATCTGACCAATTTTTTTTATAATAATTCAAGTGGATTCGTCAATCCGTGGCTTTAAGCAAAGGACGAATTATTATAAATATTGGTCAATATAAAATGTTGTATTATTATTATTTATATTTGTGTCGCCGAGTGAATAGATGGTGACTTGTAATTTTAAATCGATTAGTTATGTGTTTTGTACTACATATAAAGACTTTTATTTTCACTTTTAGTAGAGGGGGTAAAGTTATATATTAAAAATTTTTGTTTTGTTATATAAATTAGTATAAAATGGGTTTGAAAAGGTGACACCATGGTAAGGCTGCCTCTGTTTTTATTTTTACCGTAATTATTATTATTTTTTATTTATTTAACGTGCATGTTTGTTCATAACTCCCTCTGACGAGCCATATCCCTCAGTAGTACACTGTGTAGAAAAGAAAAAACTTGCAGTATCCTCCCTAAACGATCATTTTTTTTAGTAACCTGTCCTCAATGGACTGTAAATAAACAATAATGGAATATTATAAAATGTGTACTAAACTAAAGAAAAATAAGACATCTATAAACAACAACAAAAAAAAATAAATATATACATATTGCCTTGATAGCAATAAAAGAGAAAAAAAAATTCTTACTTCCCTATCTAGGAATTTATGTGTATAGTCTCTGATTCCACTTTCGTTGGTGAAAATAATTTATTAATATGGCGTTTAATAGTCGCTTTATCTGGGAATGCAATTTCCTTTAATAGGTAATTGTTATTCCTAAGCTTCCTTACCACCTCGAATGGTCCGAAGAATTTTGGCTGAAGTACGCCTGGTTTACCCACGACTTTTAAGTAGCATTCTTGTCCCGTTTGTAGAAATTTTACTTTTTGGACTGGAGTACTGTCGATGTACTCCGCCATAATTTTTTCTTGGTTTTGTAAGTCTAATTTCTTTATTTCCTCAATATGTTGGACTCTATTTTTAACGTAGGTTTTGACAATTATGTCTTGGTCGGGCAAGTGTATGGAAAAAGGGGTTCTTACTTCCCTACCCAAAAAATAGAAGTGCCGGAGAAAAACCCGTAGCTCTGTGCGGCGTACTGTTATAATTAATTTTAAAAAAATCAATCCTGGTATCCCATTCTAAAGAGTTTTTACACATAGCCACAATTGAATTTTTTAATATTTTATTACTGATTTCACAGAGTCCGTTACTGCGGGGGTTATTAACTGACGTAAAATCTAGGTCTATGTTAAGAGAATCCATATATTCTTTAAATAGATCGGAGTGAAAATACCGGCCATTATCCAATTTTATGGATCGCGCCAATCCGAAATTACTAAAATAGCGATTCAATACATTTAGAAGTGTTTGCGATTCGCAGTTGCGAACCGGTACAGCCTCCAAGAATCTTGATGTGGAATCAATAATCATAAATACAAATTTATTTTTGCGTAGCGTCATTGGAAGCAAACCAATTTAATCTATATGCAAAACTGATCCGATTTCTTTATCTTTGATTATTTTTTGTGTGGGAACTTTAATAGTTTGATGTTGTTTAGTCGTGTTACATGGTATACATTTAGTACAATAATTCTTTACATCCCTGTACATCCCGTACCAGTAGAATCTAGCTTTTATTATTTGATAAGTTTTAAAAAATCCGAAATGTGGTTTATGAGCTTCCTGTATTATTTCAGCTTTAAGTTTATCCGGAGCAATTAATAGTTCATTTGTATCAGAGCCTGGCTTTAATATTAATATTTCTTTTTGATTGAGAGTGAATTTCTTAGTGGTTTTGTTCTGTTTGTCAGTTTTAATTTTGTTTATTATTTTATTCAATTTTTCGTCTTCTAATTGTTGTAGTTTAATGTTTTCATCTGATAGAGCTTTGTTTACCATAAACAATGAATTTTGCAATTTTTCTCTTGAAATTATATTATTAATGTTCCTCGAAACGTAATCAGCAGGATTTTTAGATCCCTCGATATGCTGAAAAGAGTAATTAAAAGAGGACAAATTGTCCAACCACCTTGCTACAATGTCTGGTTGCTTTTCCAAATTTAAAAAATACGTTAGCGCTTTGGAGTCTGTATAAATATTAAATTATCTCCCTGCGAGAATATGCTTGAAATACATCACCGCTTCATGAACCGCCAGTAGTTCGAGTTTGAAACTGGGGTAGTTCTTTTCGGGATCCCTTAATTTTCGCCCAAAATGTTCAATTGGCAGCTGTTCTCCGTTGTATTCCTGTGCTAAAATTCCAGAAATAGCTGTTTTAGAAGCGTCTGTGATTAAAATGAAATCTTTTGAGAAATCTGGAGGTTTTAATGTGGGATTTTTAACTATCGCTGCTTGGATTTCTTTTAAAGCATTTTCTTCTATGTCAGACCATTTAAATTTCACTTTGTCTTTAGTAAGATTAATTAATGGGTCAACTATTTTAGAATAGTCTTTAATAAGCGATCTAAAATAATTCGAAAGACCAAGTAGAGATTTAACTCCCTTCTTATTTTTAGGTTTAACTAAATTTTGAATTTTATCTATGTTTCTTTTTGAAGGAGAGTATCCTTCGCTGTTTAGGGTGAAACCGAGAAATTCTATTTCTGACATACAGACTTGTATTTTAGTAGGCTCAATAGTTAAATTATTTTCAATAAAAGCTTTAAGGACTTTGTCTAACAGATCTAACATTTCTTCGAGTGAGTCGGCTGCTAGGATCACATCGTCAATAAAATACGCGACTTGATCTTCATTAAAGTGGCCCAAAACTTTATCAATTAATTCTGCAAACACCACAGTACTGAGGCGCGTTCCGAAAGGCAATCTTAAAAAGGTGAATTTACCGTGCTCCGTTATGAAAGCTAATTTTTCAGTGTCTTCTTCACGTAAATTTATTTGGAAAAACGCACTGTGTAGATCCAGTACTGTATAATATTTTTTTCCACTCATTCTCCGCAGAATCTCTTTAATTTTGGGAATGGGGTACGCATAATTTTGAAGTATTTCATTTAAAAGTCTATAATCGACCGCCATACGATATTTAACTTCATTAGCCTGTTCGTTTTTCTGCAAAGATTTTTTTTTAACGAAAATAACAGGGAAAGCGTAATCAGAGTTTGATTTACGAATGATATTTGCTCTCAAAAGTTTTTCGATTTCTTTTTTAGCATACTCTTTAACATTGTGTGCGGTTTTGTATGGTTTAGTCTGCAGAGGATAATTATGTATTAAATTAAATTTTGGGACGACTAATGAAGATTGTCCGAGTGTATCGTAATTCTTAGAAAAGGCATGTGCATTATTTAGAAGTATTTTTTTTAATTTTTCTGCTGTGTCCGAGTCTAAATGTTGTAAATTAAAGTCGTCTAATCTAAGTTCTACTTTTCTCCGTTCACGAACTTGCTCTAAATTCAGATTATTAATGTGCACTACCTGCTTCGTTACTTCACTACCCTCAGTGTCAACTGATTTTATTTCAAAATGTTTAGAAATTTTGCCAATGTTCATTCCCTTTGTTAAGATTAATTTTTGTTGTGATTTGTTAGTGATTATTATATGAATTTTATTATTCTTGGCAATTTCATGAATTGATGTTTTATAATGAATTTTCATATTATGTTTAATCGGTTCCAAGAGTATTATATTTGTAGTCGCGAATTTATCTGGATCTAATAGTAATACAACAATTTTTTTTTTTTTGCCTGGTAGTAACTCCGTTGTCTGTGTTAATTTTGCTGCAACAAAATTTTTGTGCGAGATGCGTTTTTTTTTCTTTTTGCGTATTGTTTCTTTATTTTGATTCTCATTACAGTTAGCAGTTAAGTTACTTATCAAACTTTGAGGTTCATTTTCTAGAAATTGAAGTGCAATGTTTTTGTTTTTTAATTTCATGGTTTTATCTTCAAAATCTAGGATAATATTGTTTGTTTTGAGGAAATCGAATCCCAATAGCATATTGTAGTTCCGACCAAAATCTTGAGTTGTAACATAGAATGCCCCCGATAAAAAAACGTTTTCCAATTTGAAAGTTAATTTAATGCATTGCCTAAAAGAGATTGTCGAATTTGTTAATGTTTGAATTTTTACCTGGTTACAGAGATTTTTATATTTTACGTGTGCATTCTTTAATTGTTCGAACAATATAGGTGATGCCAAAGTTACTGCCGCCCCACTGTCTGTCAAAGCATTAATCTTAACACCATTAATTTCAAAAGTAATAATCGGAAGTTGAGAATTGTCATTACTTTTGACACTAGCAATAATTTTGTTATTTTTTTAGACCCGCAGTGAGACTTACGCGGGTGCCTTGTATTTGAGAATGTAAGTCCCGACTTTAGTTTCCCTTATTGTTACTAGAATTCTGATCATGATCTTTATCTTGTTTATTGTTTTCAAATGTCTGCTGTGAATTATTATTTTTTTTATAATCATGTTTTTTATAATTATTTTGCTTGTAGCCCCCTCTATGCCCTCTATAATTTCTTCGCTGATCATATGATCTCTGTTCGTTGAAATTGCCTCCATAATTTCCGAAACTGGGATATGATATCGGCATAAATTGTTGGTGGGGTGGGGGTGGTGCATAGTACATGTACTGAGGTGCAGAATATTGCATAGGGTTGAAATTTTGGTGCATGTAATTTGGGGTTTGCTGAAAATTTCCCTGAGCTTGTTGGTTTCCCCCTTGATAAAAATTTGGTTTTTCGATTTGAATATTCTCAGGAATTTTTTTTATTTTCGTCCATATAATTACTGCTGTTTTGTTCGTTGCCCTTGTAAAACCAACAATGTGGGTTCGTATGGGATGTGGATTTACAGTACTTGCAAAACCTAGTTGTATCATTGTTAGTGGCATTTACCTCTAATTTTATGTTATTTAATTCCGCGGTTAATAATTTTATATTCTCTGCACTTTCTACATTGAGTTTAAGCAGTTCATTTAACAAATCAGAATCTTTAGTTTTGGAAATGTTGTTGATGTCCTTTAAATTGACATGTGAATAAGCCTCCTCTAATTTTAAAGCTATGTTGCACGCTGTTTTAAAGTCTGGCGGAGAGTTTTTTCTTACTTCCAGACTTAAATCACTACGAATTGATTCCAAAAACTGAGATAATTTGATCATTTCCATGAATGTAGAGCTGTTGTTAGCTTCTATATCTTGCCCACTTTTTTTTAGATAAAGGTCTGCTGCCGCATTAAATTCTAATATAAATTCGTTCATGTTTTGTTCCGGTTTTTGTTTCAGATTGCAAAATTTCTTTTCAGCTTCTAGAAATGTGGTTTTGGGTTCGAATAATTGTTTTAACTTTGTTTTAAAGGTTTCTAAGTTCTGTTCCACGAACAAATTTTGATCCCTCATCAATTTATCTTTAGCAGGTCCTACAATTTTTGCCTTTAATATAGTTAATTTAGAATCATTATTCAATTCAGTTTTATTGATGAGGTTGTCAAATTGTAAGAAAAAAGGGTTAATATTTGCTTCCTTTTTTCCATCATAGTATGGAATCAGATTAATTAGGCTATCTGCATTTGGGGTGTCCATTGTAGTAATTTTAGGAGTAGCTTTTTCAGAATTTATAATTTTCTTCTCTTTCTTTTTTTTTCTTATTATTATTCTTATTATTACAAATAATATTAGTGTGTACAGTTTGATTATTTGATTCGCGTAATTGTTGTCTAGTTTTGACACCAGTATCTATTCTACTAATTCTTTGACTTTTACGCTTATTCATCCAATTAAAGTACAAAAATCATAAAATAGAGAGAGAGCAAAAAAAAAAAAAATTGTTTAACATAAAATAAAAGATACCCAATGGTGAATTGTTATGCACTGTTCGAGACATTAATTATATATATATATTATTATTATTATTTTTTTTTACAACAGTTGTTGAAAACAAGTATATATAAATATATATGTCATTTCAATATTTGAGCATTATTATGTATTTATTTTATATTTGCTGCTGTTGCAGTATATGTAACACAAGTCATATTTTCAATTATTTTGTTAATACAACTCAATCCAATAACACTTATTATTATTTAATATATCATTATATATTTAGTGAGGTACCCAAAAAAATTTGCCAAGTATATGCATGTTACAGAGTGTATATGAAGATTCCCCAATGAATGCTTAATTTTTTTTTTATTAGTTGTTGAAAAGAGAAAAAAAAATTTGCAAAAGAATTTTAAAATTAAGAACCTTTATGTTAGCAAACAATTTTTTTTTTGCAGTCTTAATATTGCATATATATTTTTATATTTAAAAAAATTATACAATAACCTAAAGTTCTATTTCTAAAATTAAATTAATATATTAAAATAATTTAGAAAGAGGTAACGGTACCACTTATAGTTCTGTAAACCCTATGATAGAATGCTACAGAGTGATCAATTAAATTATTTGAATTTAAGTCTGACTGCATAGGATTTACCACTATATTGCTGTTTATTTATTAATATGAGTATTTTAAATTATCCGAGACGTATAGTATTTATTTTGCACCTATGACTCTAAGGATCTGATATAATGATTTATACTTAGAAAATTTTATTAGATAAATTATCAATTAATTATAGAAAAGAAAAAGTTGCGTTGTGAATTATTTTTGAAGTTCGGATCCTCTTTGAGCCAATTACAATCATCAAAGGTTACCTGCAGAGAGTTGTATAACATTAAATAAATAATGGCTTATTTTAAAACCTAGATTGTAATATTAAAGAAAACATTTCCTAAAATAAAAGAATTAATATTAATTCAATAAATTAAGTAAACAAAAGGAAAACTGACTAAAATTAATTGAATATAATATTGAGTTTATTTACAAGATAATTATAAACATTTAATTAGAAAACAAACATAAATGTTAAAAAAAAAAACATATTCAATCCTAGTTGAAAACTGTATTCTCAACATTTATTTTCTGAGCATTAAAGTTTATCTTACTGAATTAACAAATTCAATTTTGAAAGGCAGAGTTCCATATCCTAGAAGTACATTTTTAATTAGCCTTTTTATGTTTAGATCGGGGTAGGTTCTTCATATACACGTAAGTTCATATTATTAAAAGAATATAGCTTAATTAAATAAAATGGAACAATGGTGAAGGAAGATTGTTTGTTACCTTATATTACTAGATAACGTTGACAGCATGAGGTAATGGCAGACGCGTTTTCGCTTTTTCTTAGCGCACACATTTCCATCTATTGGCACACACAATCAAAATCTGTTTAGTTAGAGAGCAATCAACCTTCTACTTTTCCATCTTTTTTTAAATCTGAACTCTAAAAAAAAATCACATTCTTTTTCGTGGAGAAAAAAGGGATGGAATCATTTTTCCCTTTTACATAAAATTAAGGCCTTATACATTTTAACTTCTTGAAAATTTGCATGTTTCGGCCATACCTCTAATTTTAGAGAGATGACAATTGGCAGGCGGGAGAAATTTGGTACTCCCCTTGAGTGTTTCATAGGCCAATCGGTACAATAGCGATTACTCTTGACGCCGTGCTGTATCTGGGAGGTAAAGATGCTCTGACTTGGGAGGTCTTCGTGCCTATTTAAGCTCTCATAAATAAATGTGTCATATTATTGTTCTGACAATTTTCTCCATGACATTTTTATTAGGTGTAGTTAAATCATTCGTGGGAACAGAAAAACAAATATTTTCTTGACTGCCGTGGTTCACTTTGTTCCACAATTATCTACCTGTATTCGCTGATCCTAAAATGGATCTTTAATTTGTATTGTTCACTGTTCACTGATTAAAATAATACCAAATACTCTGCTAATATGCAGAAAAAAAACCAAATTCTTTTTTTTTATAGTGTGTGCTAGTTTAGATATAGATGGTGGTATTTCTCACCATCACATATTCTAAGTGATACCAAATAATAAGTGAAATAAATATTTAATCAAATTGAGATGTTTTATTTATAACTTAAAACACTGTTTAAAAACAAAAAAAAAATTAAAGAGAATTAAAGAACATTTTATAGGCTAAACTGAAGACATAGGGCTTATTGCTAGTTAAAAACAAAAACTATTTAGTCATCTTCATCATCACTGTTACAGTTTTTACAAACAAAAAATAAAGTATTTCCCTTTGCACACTTGTCATGGGACCACCTTTTGCATCTAAGACATTGAACCCAGTCTTGTCCTTTTTTGGATTGGTAATAACAGTAAGAACGTGCGTAAAGGTGCAACGATGTCAATGCGTAAACGTGCCCCGTCGCCATGTTTGGATTTATTTTTAACGTGCAACGAAAATTAATAACATTTCTGTTTATGCAAATGCAGTTCTCAAAAAAGCATAAAATTCTGCTAATGTTCATATATTTGTTTATCCTTAACTAAGTATTATTAGTTCACAAAAAGTTCCAATAAGTTCAACACAAAATTTACTCACCTTGACAGAAAACATGTTATCTTTTCTACATGCCAGACCAAAGCTCGACTGATGCTCAAATTCTTGTGAGAATACCCGCTAGGGAGCAGCATCAATCTGTCATGACTGGTGGCGCGCCAGTTATAACTCGTTTCGGAAAAAGTGTACTGCGTAAACGAGCCCCATGCGTAAACTTGCCCCGGGCTACCCTACTGAATGTGTTGCCTTCATGTGTTCCGAATATGCTCCGCTATAAAGAAAGTGTTCTGAAAAGCGTTCTGCTTAGGAACACTTTTCTCGAAAGTGTTCTGCTCAGGTTATCTGTTAAATCTAAACTTGGGAACATATTTGAGAACGGATTGGGAGCACATTTGGGCACACTTGTGAAATCATTGCTTTCAAAAAGTGCGTTAGAAAGTGTGCTGAACAAAAGAAGTGTTCTCAGAAGTATTCTAAAATCTGTTCCAAAAAGTGCGCTTCAAAGTGTTCTAAGAAAGGTGACAAAATAAGTGTTCTAAAAAGTGTTCTGAAAAGTGTATAAAGATTTGCAGTGTATAAATTTCTGTCTATTGTTGGAAATGTCTGATGAATAGAAGCAAGCTGATTTATAGCTGAATTCTGGTGAGGTTATTATATAAAATTATAATATTTATATATTTTTAGATTGGGTTATCATTAGATTCATTTGTATAACATCTCGATTGCTTTATCTTACTATGTTTTTTATACAACATGTTTAATTTTGAAAATGATTTTTTTTAAACAAACATTCTTAAAATCCCGGGACACCACCGGGTACTTCAGCTAATAGTCTCTCTATATTTAAAAAAAAGTAACCACCGCAGCAGCAGCCGCTCTCAATGAAGATTTTGTGCCTTGAAGTCTTTCTGGACTAATAGCCAGAAAACTATTGCAAATAAAAATTTAAAAATTGCTGGTTTTATAAAGAAATTTTCGATAAACACGCTGAAGTAGACAGTTTTTAAATCGAAGAATTATTTTAAGAGATATTTAATATTAAAGTTGGTCAAAATAATTTTCTTATAAAAGTTTTATAGAAACGAAAACTATGCACAGGAATTTAACCATAATTTGTAAGGATATAGTTGACAAAGTTGCGGTGTGTAGACTGCAATTATTTTTTCAATTCGACTCATTTTTTGAGGTTATATTTCAATTTTTTATTCAAAATTTTCATTATTTTGAAGAAGATTTACTTCATATTTCATAAAATCCATTATTTGAATTGTTGCCAATTTGTAAAACAGCGCACATAATAATATTCCCTTTCAATTAAGAAATGTATTTACACGCGACTATTAAAAACAGAAATAAAACTTTAAAATAATAATTAAATGATCACGTGTTACAAGCAGTAAATGTAGAAAATTACGTAATAAAAAATATACTTGCGCGTGAATATTAATAAGAGAAATAATAGACGATTTCAGTCGTGACGTCAATCATGAGGTTTTGCTTGGAAACTGACTCCAAACAAACGGTTGCTATGTTGTATTTTCTATTATATTTCATGTATGTAGCTATATCTCACGGTAAAGTGTTTCAATACATTATATGCAGCGGTAACATTTTTTTACGATTTATATTTAATAAGAAATGAAACATAGCAACCGCTTGTTTGGAGTATCCAACCAAAACGTCATCACTGACGTCACACTGAAAGCGTCTATTAAATTATTACGCGTTTTTAAAGCATTAAGTTGGAAAACTTACGTCATATTTAAAATGCTCAAATAGCAATATTTCGAAACAAGTTTCAATTAAAAAATATATTTACACGATAAAAAAATTTATTTCGACAAATCTTTTACCTATATTTTTCATTATGTTTTACTGATTTATTAATTATTTCATTAATTAAAATAACAATTGCATCCTTAAATGGCAGTGCCATGATACTACAAAAAGAAAAAGCATTGAAAAATGTTGCGATGAACAATTACATAAATTAGGTCAGTTTCAACTGACGTCACAAATATTTATGGCACAGATGTCATATACGCTCCACGCTGACGCGATTTTTTCACCCGCCAATTTGGCGAAAACTTTGTTTTTGAATATTAGTTACGAATAGCATGCAATTTTTTATTTCAATATAAAAATAAAATAACGTAATAAATGAAATAACTTCTATTATTTTAAAAAAGGAAATAAAAATAAATAAATGATAGTTTGATATAAATAAATATTGATATGCATAATAAAAAATATTTATAGAATTCAAATAAAAAATAAAAGTAAATAAACACCATTTTTGTTATCGCCAAATTGGCGGGGAAAAATCGCGCCAACGTGGTGCGTATATGACATTTGTGCCACATTTATTCACTAACCGAGAGGGATAATTAGGAAAAATAATGTAAATAAATATCCAAGATTATTTTTTTTTCTGTTTTCATTAATATATTGTAAATTTTATTGTTTAAACTCACTTATAGTTTGTCACTGTGGGGGTTTTGATAGCGGGGTTTTTTCTGAATTTCTTGTTTTATTTATTTATTTTTATTTTATTTTATTTTATTTATTTATTTACCAAGTTTCTATAGCATCGTTTTAAAATTATACGATGCAACGACATTGTTTACTTAATCATTTTACAAAAGTTAATTTTTAAATGTTTTATCGATCTTATTTAATCAATTTGGAAAACAGTTGTTAGATGTTTCGACAGCAGTTGATTCGACCTAAAAATCCTTCAGTCAAAGGAAAATGAATGGAAACCCGGTTGCAGCAGATCGCCACTGGTCGTTTAATTATAATACAATCTTCCGTAATCGTTTTGCAATTGATCAAATCAGATTGTTTTTAAATCATGCGGTTTCAGAACGGGGGTTGGCGAGCGTAGCTCGTAAGGGGCAGAGCCCGCTAGTTAAATAAAAAATAGTCAGTGTTAATGCATGATTGTTAATATTTTAATTATTTCTTCTCTTTCCGCAGGTTGATGGCACTATTGCTCCCTTCAACGGAGAATATGAAGATATTCTGAACGCATCCCTCGAATACAAAGAGCTTCCCAAACAAGCCGGATTCCTTTACACTCCTTTTCGTGTATACAGAAAGAATGGAATTGTAAGAATCCTTTATCATACCTTTTACTTACCCATCATACGTAGTATAGGGTAAGTCTTGTAATCGTTTTGAAATTTTTTTTTTGACGGATTTACACGTTTCAGACACTAGAGATTCCGGAAAACTTATTTTTAGAAAAAAAAAAAAATTGCCGTCCGACTGTCTGTGTGTGTGTTTGTAAACGCTCTATCTCCCGAACAAATTGAGATGGAGACTTGAAAATTGGTATGTACTTAGTATGTAATAATGGGAAGAGGCTTATTGAATTTCAGTAACCTCGATTATCCGGAACTATTTTTTTCGGACTCTCGAAATATTCGTTCTGATAAAAGGTATATAAATTTTTTCGAAATTGTTTATTTTAAGGAGGGAATATAAAAGACAATAAAAAAGCAAATTTTGCATAAAAAATGAAGTCGATCGGATAATAAGTTGCCGAGATATTTGTCATCCTATTTTCCACACTCTTCGTTTTTTCATGACCCTGTCTTTCATTCCAATTTCAATTCAAAGATATATTTTAATTGTAAATGAGACGCTTAATCCGACGCATTAAACGTTAGTTAATAGTATTATCAATTTTGGAGTTATAAGGATGTTTCTTTTACGCAATTCAGTAATAGAGCCTTTAAAGTTTATGACGTCATCAAGCCACGATTTTATTTTGGAATTGCAATGCATTTTATAAATAGTTTACACCTGTTTTATTTTCATATTTTATATTATGCATACCCATGATGGGTAAGTATTACGGTGGCTTGTTTTTTTTTTTTTTTTTTTTTTTTTTTTTTTTTTTTTTTTATGGCGTGTTTAATAGAACCATTTTTTAAAAAAATATTACAAGATTTTAAAGGTACTTCAACAGACTTATCACTAAGTTGGTTGATTATGCTTAATTTCATCTTCAAAAGAGTTTCATTTCTGCCGTTTTATGTAATTTATATTTTTATAGAAATAAGATACAAGAGTCTATTTCTTATGCATTACTCTCAGTTATGCGCCGTTTTTTTTCTTTTCTTTTTTTTTAATAAGCATTTCTTCAATTGCGCATGAGTGAGTGGTGATTACGAGTCAAACTACGTTCGATAACAAATTAAATAGCATGTAAAAATACAAACATGTAGTTTTTTTTTTTTTTTTATCTATGATAGTAGATAAGAAAGGCCGGTTCTGCGCCAGCGGTGGATGCGGTGGTGACCTCTGAAGGTGAAGTTCAAGGTTACCGGAAGTGGCAGGTGTGGACACCGGAAGTCGCAGGTAGGGATAACAGGCATGTTGAGACAGGAAGTGAACAGGAAGTATGATCGGAAACGCGAAAGGAAGTTTAACCGGAAACATGACAGGAAGTGAATGCGATAAGGAGAGAGGGGGAGGGCTTATTTTTGTGGGGGGCTTATGCTAACCTGAAATAAAAATGGAATTATTTCTTACTTTGTAAAAATTTAACATAAAATGTATCTTTTTTTTTTTTTTTTTTTTTTTTTTCCACCTGAAATAAAAATTTTATTTGCTAACTAACACCTAATATAAAAATGGAAATCTTTCTGACTTTGTTTTACTTTCTAAAAGTTTTACATGAAATTTATTTTAAGACTGGAAACGCGACAGGAAGTAAGACCTGAAACCGGATTAGACATGCTTTTTCCAAAAAGGGTTTTCAGGAAGCAGTAAACATGTTTTGGGAACATGTTTGGGAGCGTGTTGCAACAGGAAAGGCAGTTTAAAAGACCGGAAGTGATTAAGCGATAAGAAAAATACAGGAATATACACGTAGATTTTGTTCTTTGTAGAGGGTGAAATTTTATTATTTTTTTTTTTATTTAAAGTGTTTTCATTTTTTTTAATTTAATTTATTTAAAGCGTTTCAAATTATTTATTTATTTATTTATTTATTTATTTATTTATTTATTTATTTATTTTTTTTTTTTTGTAGTGGTTTACGTATTATTTTAATTTTTAGTGACATTAGAACCTGCAATTTTCTGTATCACACATGTCTTATCTTAGGTTACCAAGGACGTGTGTGTGTGTTGTTATCTCTTTAAATGCGAGAGATGGGGACTTCAGACCTGCGTTTAATTATCTTGATCATAGTTTTAATGAACTGCAGGAAATTGTCTTTAGCTATTGAGTAATTCGCGAGTTTTGGTTTAATATAACTGCTTTTACATCTGTTTGTTTAATTTACAAACATATTTCTCTTACAACATTCTGTCAACAGATCATTTCCATATTCGAAATAATAATTTAGAAGGAAAATTTTTATATGAAAATACTATGAAATGTTATTTATAGAAATTGACAAAAATAACATGCTTGATTCTTTCTTGTATTAACCTTATATTCGAAATAGGTTTATAGTTTTGTTACGAAAAATAACGTGTTTACATATTTTAAAAACGAAAGCAAAGTGATTTTTACAAATGTAACTATAAGCTATACACCCACGCATTTGTGTTATTGAATTAAATTACAATGCTTAATATTGTATTCACTGTACTATTTTCCTGCAAAAGCCGTTTCACAAACTTGTGTACTGAAATTAATGTGGCATTTTTAGGGAAAAAATTAATTCAAGTCTTTGTGACTAATCTTTCAAAGGAAAAAAAGATTTGTCATACTTTCTCTTACATTATATCTTCCATTTTTAAGTTTACAAATTTGTGGAGTAACTTAAATAATCGTTTTTATGCTAATTAAACAATATATTTTTTAATTATATGTTTGTTTTTTTAATTAACTTGTAATAGCTTCTTTTTTTTCTTTTTCTTTTTCTTAAAAGGGTACTGTAGAATAACTTATGTCACAAATACTACATCCTTCTTTAGTTAAATATGTTTCACTTAAGACATGACAAAGTCTCTTAGAAACATTTCATTTTGGAGTTAAGTGATTAAACAAGAAAAATATTATTTATAAAAACACAACACATAAGACTAGCGGCTGAGTGGTTCTACTCTCAAAGCTGATAGATGGAAGGTGTTAGGTTTAAACCTCTCTCACGGTCGTCGACCTAACCGTTCGAAGTTTTCTTCGAAACTTGTCAATATGGGTAAGAACACCTTAGAAAGACCTACATGGAGACACTTATCCCTAACTACAACCCTATATTTAACCAACCAGTCACAACACGCAAGACATAATCATTACATTCAGTTAAGAAGTGATTTGACGTGCAAAATATTATTTATAAAATCATACAATAAGAGAATTTTAAAGATTTTTTCCTTTTAAATGAACAATTTTTAGTGACTATTTATCTTATTAAAGAGAGCGGTTATTTTGTTTAGAGTTATACGATTAAAATAAATTTTCAATAGATTTGACTTTATACAAGCAACATTTAAAAAAAGAGAATGGAATCTAGTGTTTATAAATTAACGTATTTCAATTTTACAAATACTTCACACACCCCTCTTTTTCCCCTATTTTGGTAGACTTTATACACATAAGACATAAAAGATGTTTTAGAATACATCATTTAGAAATTAAGCAACTTGATAAGTAAAATAATTATTTATAAAAGCAATAGATACGAAAGTAATAAATATTTCTACTTACAAATGTACGAACTTCTGATAGGTAAGACCTTCTCAATCATTGTGCAAGAATTAAGTGGTGGTTGAGCTTATAACGTTATAGGATGAAATAATCACGTGACGTATTTTTAAACCAATAAAATATTAGTATTTTAAACCAATAAAATGTTAGTATTTTTACACGAGCGCCCTCTATCATTATATAAATTTCAATGAAATGAGTTCATAACATTATACTGTCCCTTCTCATCGGTGTAATAGGTTGCATTTTTCGTTTAAGTTAGTTTTTTTTTCATTTAAGCTATTATGGAATGAGTTATGAATTCTTATGTTGATGATCTAACCAACTTGAAGTGTCAACCCTCATCACCAGAATTAAATAATCAAGAGATGGATTCTACAATTTTATCCAAAGAAGGACCCGTTTCGAAGTATGGCGTGAAACCCACCTCATCAGGACTAAAGAAAGAGTTTGTGTGTTTTACTTGTAACAAAGATTTTTTCCGAAAGGATCATTTAAAACAACATTTGATGACCCATTCAGGAGAAAAACCTTTTGTGTGTGTCATCTGTCGAAAAGCTTTCTCTAGAAAAGCTCTTTTGAATCGCCATAAATTGTCTCATTTAAAAGAACCTACACAACATAAGTGTGGTGATTGCAACGAACTGTTTTCAAGAAAGTACGACTTATTGAAACATGAAAAGATTCACAAATCACCCAAACAATATAAGTGTATTAAATGCAATGAACTGTTTTCGAGAAAGTACGACTTATTGAAACATAAGAAGATCCATAAGCCCCGAAAGCAGTATAAATGCATCCAGTGTAGTGAAATATTTAATCGGAAATATGATTTATCACGTCATATAGACACCGCGCACAAAGTACTACCCAAAGTTGTCAAATCGACATCTTTAAAAGATTCGTTATATGAAAAAGTGAAGCATTTTAAAAGACAAAATGCTTTAAATGTATTTACTAAAACTGTAATAAATTCTAATGAGGAGAATGATCAAGATTTTCACACGTTTTTTAACAGTATTCGGTCGGACGTTTTGAATGAATTAAATTATCAGATAGAAGTAAAAAGGTCAATGAAATGGTATGCAACTGCAAAAGTTGTTGTAAGCCGCCAAACACCGGACGGTGATATAGATACTATCACCCCATATTTTCATTCAAAAACTGTACTGGAATTGACGAATCAAAACATACCTGTACATGTTGAGGATGCCTTTACGAAAATTATTAACTCTTTTGAGAAATTCACTCAACAAGGATCTAATTGGGCATTGCAACAAATATTAAATCTGGAACTGTCTACAGCTAAATATAGAATGGTTTAAAATGTGTGGACTAGTTTTGAAACATGTATATTCATGTTTTTGCTATTGTAGTTATTGAAAATGATAAATAAATAGTCTTTGACTAAAAAATCATAAGTTTTTTATTATTTTCATGGTAACTATTTTATATAAATTACTTATAACAGTTTGTCAATGCTACATAAACTACTGTTTAACATTTTGAATGTCTTAAACAAAATGGGAATGAATTTGTTGAAATTATGTAAAACATGATGAAATAAATGTGATGTATTTATTATATGTTACTTAAACTACAAGAGAATGATTGGAAATGTGTTATTTTAAATCTATGATACTTTTAATCACTAACAAGGTAAGACGTGACGTTATGAATCATCGATGGGTTTTCCTTTGAATATGTATTAATCTTACTTATTGATAAGAAAGTTGGAAAAATAGACTTAACACATTGTTAAAGGTTTTGGAAAAATGTATAGTTGGTTAAAAATTTTAGAAAATTTAACATAAAGTAACAAATTTTAGAAAATAAACGTTTCGATAAATAAAAAAATTACATTTTGGTAAACTTTACACTTAGACAATATTTTAAACTAAGGAAAAATTAGACTTAACGCATTGTTACAGTTTCTTTGAAAAATATCTAGTTGGTTATAAATTTTAGAAAATTCGACCTAACGAAATTAACACACTTAAAAATATCTAGGTTATACATTTTATAAAATAAGCAACAAATACACATTTCGATACATTGACAAAAGAAAATAATTAAGTTTAAGTAAACTTTACACTTAGACAATATTTCAAACTAAGAAAAATAATAAATTTACACTTATACAATATTTTAAACTAAGAAAAATAATAACTTTACACTTATACAATATTTTAAACTAAGGAAAATTAATAACTTTAAACATCAGACTTAACACATTGTTAAAGTTTTTTTGAAAATAACACGACATTTTCAAAGCAGTGGAAATAGTATACCTGTAAAAAAATTCAACTTAGTGGAATTTAATATTGAAATTTTTTAACCGCACTCATTTAAAAAATAAAACTTTATAAAATATTCACTTTTTTTAAATAAGCAACTGTTAAACATTTTGAATGTCTTAGACAAAGTGTGAATAAATTTGTTGAAATTATATAAAACATGAAAAATTTCATAACTTTTAAAGGAAATTTTATTTTTGGTGAAATAAACTCGAGCTATTTATTGTATGTAACTTAAACTACTATAGAGAATCGATTGAAAATGTGTTACTTTTAAGCACTCACAAGATAAGACACGATGTTAGGAATTATAGATGTGTTTTTCCCCCACAATTGACGTCACTTGTAGCATATTTACTGATCAAGTCATAAAATCATAGTTCAGGGTATGTTTATGAGCACGGCGTTTAGTTGAGATTTAAGATATTTGAGAAATATAAACTACAACTTTGACTACTTTTTGAAATTTCCCCCTACATAAGAAAAAGGACATGGGAAAATAAAATGAAAAGTTGTCTTTGAATGGAATCGAACCATTATCTTTTCACTTAACAGCTGAATGCGTTGACAATTACATCACAAAGGCACTGATAACAACTGGTTGAATATATTGGGTTTCTTTTTTAAGGTTAAATTCATTTAATATTCAAGTTATTTCTTAATGATACACTTAAAAACAATAAATTAAATTAGCATTCAAAAAACAAACGATCACATTATTGTGTAAAAAAATCAAATGTCTTGAAAGTCACGAGTTAAAATTGTGGAGGGTGCGATAACTTGGAAGTGCATTGCAGAAGGGGAGTTAAATTTTTGAAGAAGTTTAATCTTAGAAGACTAGAGTAAAATTTGAAATGACTTAGAATTTAATTAGAATTTAGATGTGAACCTTTTAAAATGAAATAATAGGTTTTTTTTTGTATCGCCCTCTATCGGTGGGTAATGGAATTAAGAGATAATTAAAAGTTTTAACTTGGATTCGAACCCACAACAAAAATTATTTTACGGTTTGATAATTTAGGGTAGGTATAACTAAGAAAACCATGATATTATAGTATTTAGAGATGTTTTAAGATATTCGATAAAGGAAATCATCTAAATTTTCAATTTAATTGAATGGTTTACTGCTTAAAGTACTACAAAATGAATAGAACCCGATACATAGTTTTTTTAAATTAATTATATTTTTCGAAAGGTTAAATTGACTTATTGATAAACTTAGGATTTATGTTTAAAGTGAATAAATTTGATATGTTAGGTTTACTTAATAACAGAGGGTTGAATAAGTTATTTTTTTTTTAATTAAAATTTCATAAAAATAAAGTTTACTAAAAGTTTTTAATGTTAAAAAAATTGTAAGTTACGTTAAAAAAGTTAACAAAAATATAGTTTAAAAAAATTAAAAGTTTACAAAAAGTTTAAAATTCTTTAAATTAATTAAAATTAACTTTTTAATTTTAACTATTGAGAGACTATAATTTAATTGTTAATCCTTGTAACCAACTGGTGCATATCAAATATCTGCACATGTGCAGAAAAAACATACACTTTTACACTAACGTGAGTTCGATTTTAAATTATTTGCTAATTTTTATACAACTCGTTTACCTTTCAGAAACAAAATAGAATTAAATACTTACCGAAAAACACGTCCACTTCTTGTGCTTTCTTTCACTAGACTAACCTATCTCTCTTAACTTTGTTAGGGGGCGCTGCAATCGACGTAGAGGCGCTACCAGTCTTCCGGTTTGTGACGTCATTTCCGGTTTGAGATAAGAATAAACTTTAAATACAAACTACACTCGCTCGGTCATTCTTCCTCCACTCTTACTTGATAGCAGTTGTTAGTTTCTTCTATTGACGTGTTGAATGACGTCATCACGTGTTTGTCTAAACTTGTCCAGTCTTGTTTCTGTGCTGCACGTCTGTTTTGCTAACTCATCTCTTACTCGTCTAGACTTGTTTCGCTGCTTTGATGATTCATCTTTTGCTTTAACTGTTTGGCCTTGCTGGTGTCAACCACCTCATGTGTTTTGTCATAGCTTGAATATACTTTACACCAATCACTTAAATATAAAAGTCTTGTCACAACTTACTTAAACTTTGATAAAAATATTAATTATTCATAAATTTTATCAAATTCTTATACATTTACTAAGTCACTTTCATTCAAAAATATGGTAAAGTCCGATTTTAAATCGAAGTCTAAGATAAATTCCCCAAATTTGTAACATTTTAACACTAATAATAAATATCGTAAACACCCTGTACATACAAGTTTTGTAAACATAATATTACTTATAGCTAACTCGATCAGTCTCATGATAAATAATATAAGAAAAAGTTAGAATAGTTCACATATTTTTGTAATTAAAAAATGTATGCACAAACACACACACACACAATATCTTACAAGGTTACAATACTCAACACACAGTTCACCATACTTAAAAAAACGATTCACGATAAATTTATAAATTTAAATTTAAATATTTGAAAAATACTGAAGTATTTTTATTTATAATTGTTCATTTATAAATAAAATATTTAAATTTATAAATTTATCGTGAATCGTTTTTTTAAGTATGGTGAACTGTGTGTTGAGTATTGTAACCTTGTAAGATATTGTGTGTGTGTGTGTTTGTGCATACATTTTTTAATTACAAAAATATGTGAACTATTCTAACTTTTTCTTATATTATTTATCATGAGACTGATCGAGTTAGCTATAAGTAATATTATGTTTACAAAACTTGTATGTACAGGGTGTTTACGATATTTATTATTAGTGTTAAAATGTTACAAATTTGGGGAATTTATCTTAGATTTCGATTTAAAATCGGACTTTACCATATTTTTGAATGAAAGTGACTTAGTAAATGTATAAGAATTTGATAAAATTTATGAATAATTAATATTTTTATCAAAGTTTAAGTAAGTTGTGACAAGACTTTTATATTTAAGTGATTGGTGTAAAGTATATTCAAGCTATGACAAAACACATGAGGTGGTTGACACCAGCAAGGCCAAACAGTTAAAGCAAAAGATGAATCATCAAAGCAGACGAAACAAGTCTAGACGAGTAAGAGATGAGTTAGCAAAACAGACGTGCAGCACAGAAACAAGACTGGACAAGTTTAGACAAACACGTGATGACGTCATTCAACACGTCAATAGAAGAAACTAACAACTGCTATCAAGTAAGAGTGGAGGAAGAATGACCGAGCGAGTGTAGTTTGTATTTAAAGTTTATTCTTATCTCAAACCGGAAATGACGTCACAAACCGGAAGACTGGTAGCGCCTCTACGTCGATTGCAGCGCCCCCTAACAAAGTTAAGAGAGATAGGTTAGTCTAGTGAAAGAAAGCACAAGAAGTGGACGTGTTTTTCGGTAAGTATTTAATTCTATTTTGTTTCTGAAAGGTAAACGAGTTGTATAAAAATTAGCAAATAATTTAAAATCGAACTCACGTTAGTGTAAAAGTGTATGTTTTTTCTGCACATGTGCAGATATTTGATATGCACCAGTTGGTTACAAGGATTAACAATTAAATTATAGTCTCTCAATAGTTAAAATTAAAAAGTTAATTTTAATTAATTTAAAGAATTTTAAACTTTTTGTAAACTTTTAATTTTTTTAAACTATATTTTTGTTAACTTTTTTAACGTAACTTACAATTTTTTTAACATTAAAAACTTTTAGTAAACTTTATTTTTATGAAATTTTAATTAAAAAAAAAATAACTTATTCAACCCTCTGTTATTAAGTAAACCTAACATATCAAATTTATTCACTTTAAACATAAATCCTAAGTTTATCAATAAGTCAATTTAACCTTTCGAAAAATATAATTAATTTAAAAAAACTATGTATCGGGTTCTATTCATTTTGTAGTACTTTAAGCAGTAAACCATTCAATTAAATTGAAAATTTAGATGATTTCCTTTATCGAATATCTTAAAACATCTCTAAATACTATAATATCATGGTTTTCTTAGTTATACCTACCCTAAATTATCAAACCGTAAAATAATTTTTGTTGTGGGTTCGAATCCAAGTTAAAACTTTTAATTATCTCTTAATTCCATTACCCACCGATAGAGGGCGATACAAAAAAAAAACTATTATTTCATTTTAAAAGGTTCACATCTAAATTCTAATTAAATTCTAAGTCATTTCAAATTTTACTCTAGTCTTCTAAGATTAAACTTCTTCAAAAATTTAACTCCCCTTCTGCAATGCACTTCCAAGTTATCGCACCCTCCACAATTTTAACTCGTGACTTTCAAGACATTTGATTTTTTTACACAATAATGTGATCGTTTGTTTTTTGAATGCTAATTTAATTTATTGTTTTTAAGTGTATCATTAAGAAATAACTTGAATATTAAATGAATTTAACCTTAAAAAAGAAACCCAATATATTCAACCAGTTGTTATCAGTGCCTTTGTGATGTAATTGTCAACGCATTCAGCTGTTAAGTGAAAAGATAATGGTTCGATTCCATTCAAAGACAACTTTTCATTTTATTTTCCCATGTCCTTTTTCTTATGTAGGGGGAAATTTCAAAAAGTAGTCAAAGTTGTAGTTTATATTTCTCAAATATCTTAAATCTCAACTAAACGCCGTGCTCATAAACATACCCTGAACTATGATTTTATGACTTGATCAGTAAATATGCTACAAGTGACGTCAATTGTGGGGGAAAAACACATCTATAATTCCTAACATCGTGTCTTATCTTGTGAGTGCTTAAAAGTAACACATTTTCAATCGATTCTCTATAGTAGTTTAAGTTACATACAATAAATAGCTCGAGTTTATTTCACCAAAAATAAAATTTCCTTTAAAAGTTATGAAATTTTTCATGTTTTATATAATTTCAACAAATTTATTCACACTTTGTCTAAGACATTCAAAATGTTTAACAGTTGCTTATTTAAAAAAAGTGAATATTTTATAAAGTTTTATTTTTTAAATGAGTGCGGTTAAAAAATTTCAATATTAAATTCCACTAAGTTGAATTTTTTTACAGGTATACTATTTCCACTGCTTTGAAAATGTCGTGTTATTTTCAAAAAAACTTTAACAATGTGTTAAGTCTGATGTTTAAAGTTATTAATTTTCCTTAGTTTAAAATATTGTATAAGTGTAAAGTTATTATTTTTCTTAGTTTAAAATATTGTATAAGTGTAAATTTATTATTTTTCTTAGTTTGAAATATTGTCTAAGTGTAAAGTTTACTTAAACTTAATTATTTTCTTTTGTCAATGTATCGAAATGTGTATTTGTTGCTTATTTTATAAAATGTATAACCTAGATATTTTTAAGTGTGTTAATTTCGTTAGGTCGAATTTTCTAAAATTTATAACCAACTAGATATTTTTCAAAGAAACTGTAACAATGCGTTAAGTCTAATTTTTCCTTAGTTTAAAATATTGTCTAAGTGTAAAGTTTACCAAAATGTAATTTTTTTATTTATCGAAACGTTTATTTTCTAAAATTTGTTACTTTATGTTAAATTTTCTAAAATTTTTAACCAACTATACATTTTTCCAAAACCTTTAACAATGTGTTAAGTCTATTTTTCCAACTTTCTTATCAATAAGTAAGATTAATACATATTCAAAGGAAAACCCATCGATGATTCATAACGTCACGTCTTACCTTGTTAGTGATTAAAAGTATCATAGATTTAAAATAACACATTTCCAATCATTCTCTTGTAGTTTAAGTAACATATAATAAATACATCACATTTATTTCATCATGTTTTACATAATTTCAACAAATTCATTCCCATTTTGTTTAAGACATTCAAAATGTTAAACAGTAGTTTATGTAGCATTGACAAACTGTTATAAGTAATTTATATAAAATAGTTACCATGAAAATAATAAAAAACTTATGATTTTTTAGTCAAAGACTATTTATTTATCATTTTCAATAACTACAATAGCAAAAACATGAATATACATGTTTCAAAACTAGTCCACACATTTTAAACCATTCTATATTTAGCTGTAGACAGTTCCAGATTTAATATTTGTTGCAATGCCCAATTAGATCCTTGTTGAGTGAATTTCTCAAAAGAGTTAATAATTTTCGTAAAGGCATCCTCAACATGTACAGGTATGTTTTGATTCGTCAATTCCAGTACAGTTTTTGAATGAAAATATGGGGTGATAGTATCTATATCACCGTCCGGTGTTTGGCGGCTTACAACAACTTTTGCAGTTGCATACCATTTCATTGACCTTTTTACTTCTATCTGATAATTTAATTCATTCAAAACGTCCGACCGAATACTGTTAAAAAACGTGTGAAAATCTTGATCATTCTCCTCATTAGAATTTATTACAGTTTTAGTAAATACATTTAAAGCATTTTGTCTTTTAAAATGCTTCACTTTTTCATATAACGAATCTTTTAAAGATGTCGATTTGACAACTTTGGGTAGTACTTTGTGCGCGGTGTCTATATGACGTGATAAATCATATTTCCGATTAAATATTTCACTACACTGGATGCATTTATACTGCTTTCGGGGCTTATGGATCTTCTTATGTTTCAATAAGTCGTACTTTCTCGAAAACAGTTCATTGCATTTAATACACTTATATTGTTTGGGTGATTTGTGAATCTTTTCATGTTTCAATAAGTCGTACTTTCTTGAAAACAGTTCGTTGCAATCACCACACTTATGTTGTGTAGGTTCTTTTAAATGAGACAATTTATGGCGATTCAAAAGAGCTTTTCTAGAGAAAGCTTTTCGACAGATGACACACACAAAAGGTTTTTCTCCTGAATGGGTCATCAAATGTTGTTTTAAATGATCCTTTCGGAAAAAATCTTTGTTACAAGTAAAACACACAAACTCTTTCTTTAGTCCTGATGAGGTGGGTTTCACGCCATACTTCGAAACGGGTCCTTCTTTGGATAAAATTGTAGAATCCATCTCTTGATTATTTAATTCTGGTGATGAGGGTTGACACTTCAAGTTGGTTAGATCATCAACATAAGAATTCATAACTCATTCCATAATAGCTTAAATGAAAAAAAAACTAACTTAAACGAAAAATGCAACCTATTACACCGATGAGAAGGGACAGTATAATGTTATGAACTCATTTCATTGAAATTTATATAATGATAGAGGGCGCTCGTGTAAAAATACTAACATTTTATTGGTTTAAAATACTAATATTTTATTGGTTTAAAAATACGTCACGTGATTATTTCATCCTATAACGTTATAAGCTCAACCACCACTTAATTCTTGCACAATGATTGAGAAGGTCTTACCTATCAGAAGTTCGTACATTTGTAAGTAGAAATATTTATTACTTTCGTATCTATTGCTTTTATAAATAATTATTTTACTTATCAAGTTGCTTAATTTCTAAATGATGTATTCTAAAACATCTTTTATGTCTTATGTGTATAAAGTCTACCAAAATAGGGGAAAAAGAGGGGTGTGTGAAGTATTTGTAAAATTGAAATACGTTAATTTATAAACACTAGATTCCATTCTCTTTTTTTAAATGTTGCTTGTATAAAGTCAAATCTATTGAAAATTTATTTTAATCGTATAACTCTAAACAAAATAACCGCTCTCTTTAATAAGATAAATAGTCACTAAAAATTGTTCATTTAAAAGGAAAAAATCTTTAAAATTCTCTTATTGTATGATTTTATAAATAATATTTTGCACGTCAAATCACTTCTTAACTGAATGTAATGATTATGTCTTGCGTGTTGTGACTGGTTGGTTAAATATAGGGTTGTAGTTAGGGATAAGTGTCTCCATGTAGGTCTTTCTAAGGTGTTCTTACCCATATTGACAAGTTTCGAAGAAAACTTCGAACGGTTAGGTCGACGACCGTGAGAGAGGTTTAAACCTAACACCTTCCATCTATCAGCTTTGAGAGTAGAACCACTCAGCCGCTAGTCTTATGTGTTGTGTTTTTATAAATAATATTTTTCTTGTTTAATCACTTAACTCCAAAATGAAATGTTTCTAAGAGACTTTGTCATGTCTTAAGTGAAACATATTTAACTAAAGAAGGATGTAGTATTTGTGACATAAGTTATTCTACAGTACCCTTTTAAGAAAAAGAAAAAGAAAAAAAAGAAGCTATTACAAGTTAATTAAAAAAACAAACATATAATTAAAAAATATATTGTTTAATTAGCATAAAAACGATTATTTAAGTTACTCCACAAATTTGTAAACTTAAAAATGGAAGATATAATGTAAGAGAAAGTATGACAAATCTTTTTTTCCTTTGAAAGATTAGTCACAAAGACTTGAATTAATTTTTTCCCTAAAAATGCCACATTAATTTCAGTACACAAGTTTGTGAAACGGCTTTTGCAGGAAAATAGTACAGTGAATACAATATTAAGCATTGTAATTTAATTCAATAACACAAATGCGTGGGTGTATAGCTTATAGTTACATTTGTAAAAATCACTTTGCTTTCGTTTTTAAAATATGTAAACACGTTATTTTTCGTAACAAAACTATAAACCTATTTCGAATATAAGGTTAATACAAGAAAGAATCAAGCATGTTATTTTTGTCAATTTCTATAAATAACATTTCATAGTATTTTCATATAAAAATTTTCCTTCTAAATTATTATTTCGAATATGGAAATGATCTGTTGACAGAATGTTGTAAGAGAAATATGTTTGTAAATTAAACAAACAGATGTAAAAGCAGTTATATTAAACCAAAACTCGCGAATTACTCAATAGCTAAAGACAATTTCCTGCAGTTCATTAAAACTATGATCAAGATAATTAAACGCAGGTCTGAAGTCCCCATCTCTCGCATTTAAAGAGATAACAACACACACACACGTCCTTGGTAACCTAAGATAAGACATGTGTGATACAGAAAATTGCAGGTTCTAATGTCACTAAAAATTAAAATAATACGTAAACCACTACAAAAAAAAATAAATAAATAAATAAATAAATAAATAAATAAATAATTTGAAACGCTTTAAATAAATTAAATTAAAAAAAATGAAAACACTTTAAATAAAAAAAAAAAAATAAAATTTCACCCTCTACAAAGAACAAAATCTACGTGTATATTCCTGTATTTTTCTTATCGCTTAATCACTTCCGGTCTTTTAAACTGCCTTTCCTGTTGCAACACGCTCCCAAACATGTTCCCAAAACATGTTTACTGCTTCCTGAAAACCCTTTTTGGAAAAAGCATGTCTAATCCGGTTTCAGGTCTTACTTCCTGTCGCGTTTCCAGTCTTAAAATAAATTTCATGTAAAACTTTTAGAAAGTAAAACAAAGTCAGAAAGATTTCCATTTTTATATTAGGTGTTAGTTAGCAAATAAAATTTTTATTTCAGGTGGAAAAAAAAAAAAAAAAAAAAAAAAAGATACATTTTATGTTAAATTTTTACAAAGTAAGAAATAATTCCATTTTTATTTCAGGTTAGCATAAGCCCCCCACAAAAATAAGCCCTCCCCCTCTCTCCTTATCGCATTCACTTCCTGTCATGTTTCCGGTTAAACTTCCTTTCGCGTTTCCGATCATACTTCCTGTTCACTTCCTGTCTCAACATGCCTGTTATCCCTACCTGCGACTTCCGGTGTCCACACCTGCCACTTCCGGTAACCTTGAACTTCACCTTCAGAGGTCACCACCGCATCCACCGCTGGCGCAGAACCGGCCTTTCTTATCTACTTATGATCGTTCATAATGTCATTTTTAACACAATAATTCTTTGTACTACCTATTTTCACAGACATTATTTTATTTTCCATCACATAAACAAGCATTGTACATGTCCAAAAGTCTTAAAAAATACTTTTAAAACTGCACAAAACCAGTCAATCTGTTAAAAATTATAAAAGAGTAAAAATATTTTCACCTGTCGCTCTCAGGCATCTTCAATCACTGATGTTATGTTTTCTGCTCCGTCAGTCAATCTGTTGAAAACCTCCATTTTGCTTTTTCTTAATAACATCTGGCGCCAAAAAGCAAAATGGAGGTTTTCTGACAGAGCAGAAAACATAACATCAGTGACTGAAAATGCCTGAGAGCGACAGGTAAAAATATTTTTACTGTTTTACAATTTTTAACAGATTGACTGGTTTTGTGTAGTTTTAAAAGTATTTTTTAAGACTTTTGGACACATAGGCGTAGCCTCGGGGGGGGGGGGGGCACGAGGGGGCACGTGCCCCCCCCAACTTTCTGAGCATCAATTTCTAAAATACGATACAGTCAATTAAGACTTGTCTGGTGCAGTTGATGCATCGTGGAGCTGCTGCACATGATTCTTCATGGTGTGCTTCGCCACAGCATGCACACACAGACGTGGCCGCCTTGCAGTTCCGTTCGTGGTGGGTAAGGCCTTGTCAGCGCAGGATGGTAGTATGTGGTCGGAGGCGACAGGTCTTTAGGCCGATGACGATGCCTCCATCATTTATGAGCTCTATGCCAAGTGACTTAGGCAGCAGAAGAATCAAATCTTTTGTCGCCTCGTTGTGTCTATTAGGTAACTCCTTGAGGACGATGATGTCTTCTTCAGTTATATGGTATGTTTTGCCAAGAATATTAGTGAGGGCCTCCTTCGTCAGCGCCTCTGGGACACCCAGGAGAATCATTTTATGCTTTGGAACTGCCTTCTGCAGAAAATTAAGTTTTTTGTTGAGAACTTGATTGTGCTGCAGCTCTGCTTGTAGGCGCTTTAGGTCCTCTTCTGTTTTGCAGGTAACTTCTACGTGATTTCTCCCGGGGGCCACCTTATCCACGTGTATTGGCGTTGCAATTGCCTCTTTAGATAGCATTATTTCGATTTCTTTTCCTGGTGTTATTGATGTACCTTTAATGATGAGGGTTTTGCGGTTAGAGCTTTCCAGAACAAACTTTTTAGCTGGTTGTGCGGCTGTTTGACTGTATGTTTGTGGGACTTGAGGTGTTGCTGTTTCTGTTGGTGAAATGGTGGTGCTTTCTATTGCCGCTGCTTGGTCTGCTTGATTTTGTTTTAGTGTTGATCTGACTGCTTCTATAAGTGTGACGGTGTCTGGGATCCTTTCAATTATCTTCTCATTCGTTTGGCGTGCGTGATCTAGGCTTTCTTGGAGGTGCTGGCAGCTTGTCTGGAGGCTTGCTTCATTTATTTCTAGTTGGCGTATCCTGGACTGCAGTGCCTCTTCTGTATTTTGAAGGAACTCAAATACATATCTCAGTTTTTTTAGTGTTTTTTCTGAGGGGAGTTTTTTTGTAGCAATGCTGTTTTCAGCTCTTGTTACGTAGCTCTTTCCCATCGTAATAAGTTCTGCCATCGTATATGTTTCTGTTTCTGCATCAGTGCTTTCATGTATTGTGGATGCTGCTGAGCTGTGGCTGACGCTTCTAGACAGCTTTGCTCTGGTATTTCTAGTTGATGACCTGCTCTTTCGAGCTGCTGACTGAGAGCTAGAGTTTTTGTCAGAAGGAAATCTTCCGTTGCCTGGCGACATGTTAGCAAGGGAAGGAACAGGATGAGAAGCTTCTACTACGAAACGATAAACAAAAGAAAATTATACTAAGTCAAAAACTAGGTCATTGGGCACTCACGCCACTTGACTGAATAAACCCATGAATGGCTCTACAGGTCTCGCAGCATGTTTCAAAATGGAAAAGTGTAGGAACAAAAGCTTGCCGTTTGTCAAAAACTCGTGACTGCGCTGAAAATTAGACTGGAATTATTAGGTTCGACTTTAGGGTAAAGAATAATGATTGACCAGTATCAAAAAGCTTAGACTTAAGGAATTGTTGGGTGAGAAAGGGAAGAGAAAATGAAACGATTGGGGCTAGCTAAGGTGATGAAAGACAAATTGCTATTCCTTGCTATGTAACTTATTAATAGTACAAGTTTAAATATGGGTAGAGCAGAACTTGTTGCGATAGATGAGGAGGATTGTTGTTGATGATGATTGCTATTGGAGGGAGAGACGGGAGACTCAGGCGCCAGCCAAGGCCAGCCGCAGCGCGCCACCCCGACCGACGAGTGGTAAAGGGGAAATGCTGTGCAAAAAGCAAGAGAGAAAAGTCTTGTGGCATTTTGCGAACACAGGGGAGTCTGAGAAAGTCTAAGAACGTACTTTGAAGCAAGAGTAAATTAAAAAGTAAATAAAAACATTATTATCCTACTCAGGAGTGTAAGAAAAATGAAGAAAAATAAATAAAAATAAAACGAAAAAAAAAAAAAAGACTTTAATACAACAAAGGAAAAAAACACACTAAAGCTTATAAATATGTGGGCAAAAAAAAAAACTGTAAATGGGAAATAATTGTAAAAATAAGTTTGGTTACAGTTAGATGTTAGAATTGGTTATATGGTCCGAAAATGTTAAAGTCCGCAGATAGGTATTCTAATTTGAAGAAGATAGTGAAAGAGGGAAATGGAATCTGATGAAAAACGCCCCCCCCCCCCCCCCAAAAAAAAAGAGAATTTCAGGATTGTGTAAAAAATGAAAAAAATTATTAGAAGTGCTAGTGAACATAAATTCACTTAAGTTTATATGAGAGGACAAAAAAAACGGTATATAACAGTATGAAAAAGGAATAAATTGCGAGACCTAGCCATATTTTCGTGAGAAAAAAAAGTGTAAACAAATGATGAAAAATGCATATATTTAGGAAAACTAGACAAAGAAACTTAATAAAAAGTGGGGGGTATGAAGAGCAAAATGTGTTAATTTACGAAAAGAATTTTTATAGATATTGAATGTGAGGAAGATTAGTTATGTATAAAAAAGTGTGTTTTGCGACAAACACACACTCACAAAAGGAAAAAAAAAAGAAAAGAAAAGAAAAAAAATAATAATCCGCTAAAACTAAAATTGCTGCAGGTGTGTTGATTTTTTTTTTTTGGGGGGGGGGGGCTAAAAACTTGGGGGTTACTAAAGCTAATTATGATGCAATATGAATGAATTATTTACAAGTTAGAAGCAACTAGTGAAGAGAAATGGGGTTCAGCCTTACCCCAGCACCGGCAAATGATCCCAGTGGTCCGGTGGAAGGCAATACGCCGTACTCGGGAGAAGAAAAAAGAAAGTATGAAAGAAATATTTATTGGAGTGTGAATAATATGTGTTGGGAAGTAAATTGACAAATTTTGATGAGTTTTACTGAGTATTTTTTGTAAGGTGAAAAAAAACAACAAACTTAAACACTAAGTGCAACTAAAAAGCCCCAAAAAATGCTGAAAAAAAAACTGTTATATAATGTGAGAATTTGCACGTAGAGATAGATGGGAAATTATTGAAAAAATAACAGTTTGGTAACAGTTAGGTGTTTGAATTGGTTACATGGTCCAAAAATGTGAAAGTCCGCAGCTAGGTATTCTAATTTGAAGAAGAAAGTGAAATAGCGGCCTGGACTGATGGAAAACGGGCGCAAAAAAAAAACTAAGAAAATTTCAGGAATGTGTAAAAAATGAAAAAAAAAAAAAATAAAAAAAAAAAATATTAAACGCACTAGAAAACATAGATGCTCTTAAGTTTATATAAGAGGGCAATAAAACAGTATATTACAGCAGGAAAAAAAAAATAGCGATATTGACGTGAGAATAATGAAAATAAACAAATGGTGAAAAAAACATATTTTTAGGAAAGCTTGACAAAGAAAATAGTAGAAAGTAGGGGGGAGGGGGGGGTAGAGAGAAACAATCTTTAATTAAGAGAACAGTTTTTGTAAATATTGTATGCGTAGAAGTACAGTTATGTGGAAATGAGTGTCAAACACAAAAAAAACGCTAAAAAAATTAAAAAGTGGCGGGTGTGATGCTTTGTGGTGGGGAGGAGAGTAATATGTTTGGAGGCTTCGAAAATCAATTTTAGTGACAATGTATGAATATATTAAAAGTTAGAAGCGTTTAAGAGTGATAAGTTGGAAAACCGCCTTGCACCGGCACCTTATGAGTCCGACGGTGGCAGCGGCAAATGGCAAATGAAAAAAAAAAAAAAAAAAATCCTGTAAGAATTTAAGCAGCACAAAGTAAATGGCCAACAACAAGAACATCCCCCCCCCAAAAAAAAAATAAATAAATAAATAAATAAATAAAATGTGAATATATGAAAAAAAAGTTGACAGCTGTGAATGTTGGCCAATAAATACCAACATCACTGAACATCACCTTTTGACATTAAGTGAAAGAAAATTTCTGCCATTGCTGAAAATTAACATTTGATATTGAGCGAAATAATTACTAACAATCCTGAAAAACATCCTGAGTTTAAAATACAAAAATATACAAAAAATGCGTTAAAATATAGCATAATGTACTGGAGAAAGTTTATAATGTTAATAGAAAATAGTAAGTAGAAAGAGTGTAAAAGAAATGCGAGTCATGTCGATGATCTCGAAAAAGGATTTAAAGTAATGCGAGTAACCTACGAGAGATGGCGCCAAACGTTTAAAAAGTGTCTAGCTGATTTTAGGATATGGGCTAGAATAGACATAGGGAAAGAACAGGGCTTGGGGAAGGCGATAGATGGCGCTTCATGTCCAGTTGATGATCGTGGAGAGAGGTGGGGCTAAGGAAAGTTAGAAATTAAGAATTACGAGAGATAGAAGTATAATTAAATTGAAAATGAAAAATAAAATTGTTAGCTGTTCGAAAAAACGTTTGCAAATGTATACTGGATGGCATAGTGATAATTTTCCTTATTTTGGCTGTACCTTGTCAGTGTTTGAGCACCTTGCTGTGCTCCCTTCGCAGTCTTTAGAAGCGGCCTCATCTCTCCAACGCAACAACTTGTGGCGCCATCTGTCGCGTGGGAACTGAGCTTCTCAGATTCCGGCGCATCATTATTATCCAAGGACCGCCTTGGCCGCGAACTGTGTGTCATGACGCAGGAGCGTTAAGGACTGTTCACCTACAAGTTCTTCATCACTGCACCTGCCGCTGTCTGTCGCGAGGGAGTGCAGGCTCCAGCGGTTCAGGCTTTTTTCAGTTTCTTTTTCTTTTTTTTTTTGTTTTTAGCTTTCTTGCCTGTCCCTTGTCGCGCTTAGGCTTGTCCTGGCAGTGCCGGCCTTTTAGTCCAGTCAAATAGTCATAAATAGATACAAAAATTCGGGTAGAAAATTTTATGTTTTTAAACTGTTTATGGGGATGCTAATAACAGGAATTAATGGTTTCCCAACAAAATATCTCGAGGCTAAACTTTTTGGAGCCAAAAAACCACGAAATTTTTGGACTTTTTTCAGTTTTTTGCTTATAACTCAAAAACTATAAACTTTTTGTGTACCATACTTAGTTATAAAAAGAAAGAACATTAAATTCTCTACAAATTTTGTCATAAAAACGTTTTTCTAAACCCATTATTAAGCGCGCTACGGCTTTTTGAAAATTACACTTTTTTTTCAACTTTTTGGAAAAACGTAAAAACCAACTTTTGACACCATTTCTCATTTATTTTATCCTCTTTAACGACACTTATTTATATTACAGGTGTTTCCATGATATCTATAATGATTAATTGCAAATGTAACATTGTAAAAAAAGACAAGATTGTAAAATATTTTCTATTTAGAACTTAAGTGGAGAACATTAGTAGTAGGTATTTACATGAATCTAAGTAAAAAATACGTACAATAACATTTTTATTATACTTAGTAACGTCTGGAGCACTTTCTAGTTGATGGGTCTGGTTCTTTAACCTCAGCTGATGGAGCAGACGAGCAGGTTGCTTGTTCTTCAACAGCTTTGATCTCCTTTGAGGTTCTGGCGGCATCATCAACATAGTCGTAGAAATCATCATCGTTGTTAGTTTGGTCGACAGTTTCCCAGACATCAGCTTCATCATCCTCTTCTTCTGGGTAAATAATGTCGTCCACATTTTCAAAGTTTACCCCGTTACAGTTTTTGCAAATTGCCGAGCACTTCAGTACTGATTTTCGACAAGAGCATGCCTTACTGCACACCTTTTTACAGTTACATGAAACAACATGCAGCAAAGATTCAGGTGCTGGGTTTTGGCACATTTTAACTGGCTGTAAGAGACCGTCAGACCTGCGAACCCACCCCATTCTTCAGGAGGGATGTTGTTTCCCAGCCAAGCTTGCACCTGATGGTAACATCGGAGGAAATGGTGTTGTGCAGCCTCTTGCGTTGGTGGTAGCCCTGCAAGATGGACTTTGCTTTTTGTGGCAGATTTCGTAAATAAATGAAACCTTAAGGTATTCAATGTCTGTGTGGTGCCTATGCATCCACTGTACAAGGCGATAATGAATTCTTCCCCACCTTTGATGATTTCTTGACGGGTAGTCTCTGGTGTATTAAACACACAGGCTATTTCCTCAAGCTGCTCATGTTTTTTCAACGTATTACAAAACTTTGATTTCCCTTGTCCGAAAAGAACGGATGTTGTATCACATCCGCTCATTGCATGAGTAAAAAGAACATTTTTGTAATTGTATTTGTACGACATTGTGGAAAACCACTTGGTTTCGATGTTACCTCTTTCGGGTTTTTGGAAATACAGATTTTTGTGTTTGTGTCCCAAGCCCGTCATGATCACGAGAAGGTCAATATCTTCTCCAACAATTACCACGCTTTCAGAAGTTTGAGTTCTCTAAATAGCTGAGGTAACAATCATGACATCAGCGTCTTCTTCTGCCTGGTCAGCTTGAATTTTGTAATTTTTAAACTCTGTTTTCAGTAATGAAATGAAGCAGTTTTTGTTGCTGTCATTGGCCAGAAATTTGTCCTGAGGGACTCTGTTTAACATTTCCGCTGAAACTATGACTTCAGTAGAAGTGTGCATTCTAGATCGATGAACTCTTTCTGCACTTTTCGTTCCATCTTGTTCTCCCTCAGGTGGATACCCATCGAATACAACGGTAACCTGTGATCCAAAATTTTTTTGAATGTAAGAAACATAACTTTTAACAATAGATTTAAAGGAAACATTTCGAGGCCAAGTTACTTTGTGAAGAAGGTAGCCCCCCATCAACAACAAAAAACTTATCTTTTCCGATGATATCCAGATTGTTTAATGGGATGAATGCACTGTAGAATGAGGATTTTGTGCCTTTTCTCATCCCTTCGTCGGAGAACAGAGACATCGGATAGGGAGCAAGTTCATATGTTAATAGACTCTGCACATCTTCATCACTCTGTTTCATTAAACAAAGCCTTTGGAACAGAGTCAATGGATGAACAGAAGTAACCGTAATGTTTCCGAATTTTAAACTGCTGACAACAGAAGCCAAAGTTACTACCTTATCCTTTTTCTTGAATTTCAAACTCTTGAAATTATCTCCAACAATCCTTTTGACTCCCGTCTCTCCTATTTCTTTAGCCAAATAACAGTTAACGTCAGCCCCTCCAACAATCCCACTACTGATGGACATTACGTAATCATTTTCGGGGAAAGAAGGATGCACTAGTAACCAATCTCGCAGTTTATTTGAGTCATTACTGTCTCTATCAATGCGGGAACTTCTGGCATCCACGTGCTGTTCAGAAACTTCAAAACCTACTTCACAGTATGTCTCTATTTCATCGCAGATGTTTGGCATATGAATCATTCCCAGAGTCCATCTCGCTAAAACGCCGTCTGTCATTCCACGTCCATGTGTTAGTCCTCCGGTGCACCTGCGTCTGAATGGAATCAGATTGGAAACGTCACGTGGCCGATATCTTCGATCGGCATTCCTTTTAATTAGCCCCCGCTCTCTACTTTTCTTACTTGCCCTTCCGCCCTCCCTTGAAAGTTCCCCCCCTTTTCTTATTCATGAATAGATACTCTTCATTTTCACAGTAAATGACAAAAAGGACTTTTTTCGGGATAAGATGCGAAAAATTAGCCCAATTTCTGTGAAGTTGAAAAAAAAGTGTCTTTTCAAAAAGCCGTAGCGCACTTAATAATGGGTTTAGAAAAAAGTTTTTATGACAAAATTTGTCGAAAATTTAATGCTCTTTCCTTTTATCATTAAGTATGGTACACAAAAAGTTTATAGTTTTTGAGTTATAAGCAAAAAACTGAAAAAAGTCAAAAAATTTCGTGGTTTTTTGGCTCCAAAAAGTTTAGCCTCGAGATATTTTGTTGGGAAACCATTAATTCCTGTTATTAGCATTCCCATAAACAGTTTAAAAACATAAAATCTTCTACCCGAATTTTTGCATCTATTGGCTCTTTTTTCTGACTATTTGACTGGACTATTTGGCCTAGTTTGTATTTTCTTTTTTGTTGTTGTTTGGGCCGTTTGCGCGTGCGCTGGCGGTCTCGGCGTCGTGCCTTCCCTTCCGCCGGTGGCTGGAATCACCCAAAACGAATCCCCGCGTGCCGGGGAACATCCCGGGGGAGGTGCTAACGCTCTACGGCCTGGCTTTGCTGGGCCGAGTGGCCCCCCTTAGGCATTCAATTAAGACTTGTCTTCTATTGACCCAAAATGGAAATGAAATAACTACTTTAATTTTCATTTTATATTTCTTCATTTTTTTTTTACATAAACAGGTGTCAGATCAGTATAGATAGCTCAGCTCTTTTTCTTTGAAGTAATGAATTTGGTAGCAAAACTTGTGTTGTGCAGTACAAACCCTGATAGGAACGTTCATTAAAAGAAAGTTTGAACTATCACTATCTTACAGCTGTATTTTCCGCTGTCTGCGGTTAGTATCTACACTCTAAAATTGGAAGGAGTGAGAAGTTGACTCTTTGGAAGAGTGAGAGGCATTTTCACTCTTTTAGGAGTGAATTTTATAAATATGCACTCTTTAAAGAGTGGAACTTTCCACTCTCTAGAAAAGAGTGAAATATCTCACTCCGTTGTCGAGAGTGACTGTTCACTCCGTTGACAGGAGTGAGATATTTCACTCCGTTGAAGAGTGAGGAAAAACAGTTTTTTCCAATAAAATCACAAGATGGCGCCAGCTGACGGATGAGAATCCGAGTAATCTCCGTTATCGAAACGAAACACCTAAAATGAAATCCTTTATATATAGTAGCACGATTTTAAAAAAAACTGAAAAAGGCATTGAAATAATAAATGAATCGATAGAATTATGGACAGGAAATATAGTTTATGCTTTACAAATTGCAGGATTTGCCAATGCTAAGAAAAGTGCAGGGAAAATAAATATTTGAAGTAAATTTATGCTTAGCTGCAACACAATTTTGCTTCTATTTTATAAACAGAAATTTAATATCTCTGAATGCTAATTATTTTCCTCTTTATTTAAATAACCTATTCTACATATTTTATATCATTTCTAACCTCTTTATGAATATAAACAAAATATAACTATACAGATTAAATTTTCTGGTATTTTTAGCACGTTTGAAATTAAACATAAGAGAAATGAAAAACGTTGCATTTAATCCCTGATTTAATAACATTTATTATAGAAAAAAAAAAGAGTATAAATGTGTCGGAAATAATCTTAGGAAAAATTTAACAGCTATAATTTAAGAAAAAAGAAAACGTTTTTTACCCTGACTAAAATTTCCCCTCTAAAAATTAGTTTTGAAAAGTAAATTTGGGGGCCCCTTTGTATTTCAGTGAGTAAACTTCGGCTTCACGGGCCTATTTGGTAAACAGGCCCTGGGCCTCGGACAATCTTAATCGGGCTCTAATTATGAAAACATTATTAGCAAGAAAAAAATGAATGAATAAATAAATAACTGCTTTGTTGTAACGGAATTTTTGTCATAGCGGAAATGTACAGACGGGTGTTCGCACATTTTTTAGACGATTTCGGCGTTGTTGTTTTTAACGTTTAAAATATGAATATTGCTTTCTGAAATAATCTGTATGATAATCTTGTTTCTTGATTCTAATTCTGCATAATGCTTTCGATGGATATCGATGGATGTTTTCGATGTAAGATAAATTTGCGATAGTTATAAATCCTTACTTGAAACTTCGTTTTCCGCCTTGAAATGGGCTCTTTTTTTCCCTGTTTTTTTTTTTTTTTTTTTCATCTGATATCTTTTTACTATGTATATGTACTGATTTTTGGAATAGCACTTTCCAATCAATTGTTATGTTTATTTCGCACTAAAAAGTTTTTATATTATGCGCTTTGCAATCATTTTAGACTGTGGAATTAGCATACTTCTGTTCGGAAGAAGAAAAAAAAAAACGCAAACGCATCTTCCCATTCACAGCTTTTTTAGCATGCGCAATCTTGAAATAAGAATAAATGTGAAATTATCAGACGATAATATAAATTACACATAATAAGTTGTTGTCAGAATTTTTTCCTCTAAAAGAATTCCATCTTTTTAAATAATTTATCAAATTTGTCTAAAAAATGTGCGAACAGTCTCTGTATTATATGATACAAAAAGAAGGTTTCAGTTTTTTATTTACACAGTTGAGAAACACCGTAAATATTTATGATTTCTACACAAATTTAATAAGTGTGTTCGAATATCACAAAAGAAACAAAGCTAAAATAATGTAATAAGAGCTTTTTAAATTGTAAGCGGCTGTAGCAAGCTGTCGGTACCAGTTCTCGTCCGAGCGCAGAAGTCAAGCAGCAGCGAGCTCGGTTACTAGTTGGGAGGGTGACCGCCTACGAACAAGCGTGTGTAAAAATGAGTTTCTCTTTTTTATTCAAGAATTTTAGTCACTCCTGAAAGAGTGACTGTTCACTCCTATCAGGGGTGAAAAAAATCACTCCTGAAAGAGTGAGTATTCACTCTTTCAGGGAGTCAAGAATTTCACTTTTTCCTAGAGTGAATAGTCACTCTAAAGAGGTTGGGCAAATTTTGACTCTGCGATAGAGTGAATATCCACTCCTCCAGAGTGAATAGTCACTCTTTCTTATTTAGAGTGTACATGTACTTTTTTTTCTTCTCATTCCGTCTGTAGACTTTAGAAAATGTAGTTGTGTTTATCATAGCGGGAGTTCTGCTTCCCCGCATACACATATATTTCATTTAATTTGTTGTAACTTTAATTATAATTTAATCAAATCATAAATACCCTGCTTTTCCAAGCTTTGTCACTGGAGTTATTTACAATGGAATGCAACCACACATCACTAAGATTATAAAAAATAATTAATATTTTCTTCATTTAGTTATTAAATATGTTCCTCTCTCTTACTTATTATTTTTGTATTGACAGCACTTAATCTTCTACAGTATCTTCGCATTTTTGAGGTGCAATGGTTATGATTTTTTTTCAAAATGTAAGCCTTCTTGAATGAGCTGTTTTAAAGTTAATATACAGCTGTACCTTGGTAAACGATGGTAATCCGTTCCAGAAATACCGTTGTTAAGCAAAACCGTTGCTATTGAAGATGCAATTTTCCTGGCGCACATTACCTTAAATGATTAGTTACTTCTTAAAAGTGCCGTTTAAACTTATTTCAAATGTCGTAAAAGTTTGATAAATGTCTTTTATTTATTATCAGGGCCGTACCAAGGGTGGTGCAGGCGGTGCCCCAGGCGCCAGATACAGTTGTTGTGGTGCTGTTTATTATATTTGTTACAAAAAATATTAATTTCAATAAAATGATCTAGCGGAGCTTTCCTCATTTACTTGGTCGTTTTTTTTTTTTCAAGTGAACCTCGAATTAAATGAACCTGGTAGTAGTGTCCAACTGCTGTCAACAGCGTACACGCATGCAGTCTACGCCTGATCTGGTCTCCAATCAAACTAACCTTGAATTTTTTTAATTTTTTATTTCGACCCGAATTCGTTTAATATTTTGAGTACCGTAGTTCACGTTACGAGGATTTTGTACTCTTCCAACTTTAATTTAATCGCAGGAAAGCAAAATTTAACAGAAAGGTCATAGGACATAGGTCAAAAATTTGCCGAAAAAGCGAAAAAACACTAAAAAATTCGCGAGAAATTCAAAACTTGCAGAGGACAAAAGATACTATATTGGTCTAAAAGCTTGGAAACGAATTCATTTTACAAGTGTTAAAAAATTGCCGCTAAGCGCGAAAACCCGCAGAAAATCGCGTAATTTTTTTATGTACGCGATTTTAATACAATATATTTAAACCGGATTCCTTTTACGATCTCTCCCCGATTTCTTTCGCCGCAGAGTGCGAAAAAACTCTAAAAATCTCTCTCTCTCTCTATCTCTCTCTTTTTTTTTTTTTTTTAAATCGTAGAGGACAAAATTTACTATATCGGGCTAAAAGAATTAAACCCTATTCCTATAACAAATGTTAAAAAATTGCTGCGAAACGCAATAATAATAATAATAATAATAATAATAATAATAATAATAATAATAATAATAATAATAAATAAAGTTTAAATTGCATGATAAATTAAACTCATTGTCCGGATTATGAATAAACTTTATTGAAAAGAGAAAAAAAATTACTGTATTGGGCTAAAAGATTGAAAGTGGATTCTTTTTATGAAAATGAAAATATCTCTACAAAACGTGAAAAAAAAAAAAAAAAAAAAAAAAAAATATATATATATATATATATATATATATATATACACCATAAAAAAAAATTTCCACGAAAAATTCAAAAATCACAGAAGACAAAATTTACTATATTGTGTTCCAAGACTAAAACCAGATTTCCTTTACGAATGTAGAAAAATCACTGCAAAACGCATAAAAACGTAAAATTTGCAAAAAATAATCTAAAAAAATTGTAGCTGAATTCCTTTTACGAATGTCAAAAAATCGCCGCTGAACGCGAAAAAGCGTTAAAATCGCATGAAAAATTTAAATCATAGTACGGATTCCGAATAAACTTTATTGAAAAGAGAAAAAAAAAATTACTCTATTGGGCTAAAAGTTTAAAACCGGATTCTTTTTAAGAATGTGAAAATATCTCCACGAAACGTAAAAAAAAATCACATGAAAAAATTCACGAAAAATTAAAAAATTGCAGAGGACAAAATTAACGGTATTGTATTTAAAGACTGAAACCGGATTTATTTTAGAATGTCAGAAAAATCGCTTCAAAATGCGTAAAAACTGAAAAAAATTCACGAAAAACTTAAAAATGGTAGAGAACCAAATTTATTATATTGGGTTAAAAGATTGTAGCTGGATTCATTTTACGAATGTCAAAAAAATCGTCGCAAAGCGCGAAAAAACGCTAAACCTCGCATAGCAAATTCGCGAACGAATTCAAATTCGCTATAACGTGTTCCGAATAAACATTATTGAAAAGAAGCCAACATTTACTATATTGGGCTAAAAGGTTGTAATTAGATTCCTGTTACAGATGTTAAGAACTCTCACGAATCGCGAAAAAAAAAAAACCGCAAAAAGCCGCATGAAAATTCGCGATTAAAATCAGTGAGTACAAAATTGAGTACCAAATGTAATCGCAGGGTTCAAAATTTAGTACAATTCGCTGAAAGATTAAAACTGGATTCCTTTTACGAATGTTTAAAAATCGCAGCAGAACGCGAAAAAACTGCAAAATATCTCATAAAAATTCATTAAAAATCGCAGAGGACAAATTTTACAATAATGGGTTAAAAGGTTGAAACCCGATTCGCATCACAAATGTTAAAAAATTGCTACAAAACGCGGAAAAACACAAAAATCACAGAAAAATTTTGAAATCACTGAGGACAAAATTTACTATATCGGGTTGAAAAATTGAAACCAGATGTATTTTACGAATGTTTAAGAAAATCGCCGCGGAAAGCTTAAAATTGCATAAAAAAATTCGTGAAAAATCTAAAATTTGCAGATCACAAAATTTGCTATATTGGACTAAAATATTGAAGTTAGATTCCGTTTACGGATGTCAAAAAAATCGCTGCGAAACGCGAAAAATCGCATAATAAATTTTCAAAAAAGTAAACAATCGCAGAGTAGAAAATGTACTATATCGGCTGAAAAAATAAAACCAGATTTCTCGTTACGAATGTTTAAAAAATTGCCTCGAAAAGATAAAAAACGCTAAAAATCACATAAAAATTTCGCGAAAAATTAAAAAAAAGGTAGAGGACACATTTTACAATATTGTGTTAAAAGATTGAAACTTAATTCTTAACACAAATGTTAAGAAATTGTCGAAAAACGCGAAAAAACGCTAAAAATCACATAAACATTTCGCAAAAAATGCAAAAATTTCTGTACGACGAATATTTAAGAAAAATAAACTTTTAGGTCTAGGGGGCTAGAAGATCGAAACTGAATTCCTTTTACCCAATGTGAAAAATTTCTGAGAGGCCGTTTTTACCAAGATACCACTGTATATATATGGGAATGTGTGCGTACGTGCGTGTGTGTTTAATAAACATCTGTGCCCCCCCAAAATTTTCGGTCACGCTACGCCTATGGGACATGTACAATGTTTGTTTATGTGATGGAAAATAAAATAATGTCTGTGAAAATAGGTAGTATAAATAATCATTATACAAACATATATTTTAAAAATTCTACATATAGATAATTCTTTAATTTTTTTTATCTGAAGTACTAATAATTGACATTGAAAATAATTAGTTTGTTCTCCCCCCCCCCCCCTTCGCCTTTTTTCGAAGAACGAATTTACTATTATTCTCTTCATGAAGCATATTTTAAATACTTCTTTTCGATCAAGTAAAACCTAAATATTAAGCATTTTGAAGCGTTTTGTGCAAAGTTTGCCCTGTATAAGTAACTACAATTAAAATAATGAATAAATGTTTCAAATATTTGATTATATTTTATTAAAAATAATTAGAGATCGACCGAAATTTCGGTTTCGGTTTCGGCACAAAATCGGAGTTTCGCCGAATGTTCGTTTTCGGCGAAACTGCTGCCAAAATTTCGGCCTAACCGAAACTCGACCGAAATTATCTGTATTTCAAAATATTGTGACGAATTCCGAATTTCACGTTGTAATATTTAAATGGTAGCGACAATGCAAAACTCAATCGTCAAACCAGAAATGATATTTTATTTCTGTCGTAAATTAACATTAAAATACTGTTACACACTTATATATAGTAGGTCCGTTTATCTTTATAATTGACACGTAGAATCAGTTCAAGGTGATAAAAGTCTCTGCCATCACAGGTTTCTCGCTCGGCTAGCGATTAGAACTCAATGCAGTTTTAAGAGTGGTGACAGGGTGTCACTTTAGTGGTTTTCTCTCGAACGGTAAGCTGAAACTATTTCACAGTAGAGACTGGCTGTCTCGGATATTTCCTCCCTTCGCTGGTGTTCAGCGAGTCTCAGCCCCGGACTTGGTGTCCAGCACGATGATTTCAATATCACTCCCGGGAGATGATTCTCCACTCTAGAAGGTCTTACGATCCGACCTTCTCAGTTGATCTCTAACATCCAACTCCCTTCTCCAGCCTGCTCTTCGCTGCTCCGGAGGGAAGGGGGGAAGGGGATTTTGGGCGTTTTCCGGTTTCTGAAGGCCCAATAAACTCCGTTCCTCCACCTCTCTCATTGGGAAATAAGAATTTTCACTTGGCGCCTCGTTGCCAATTTGTGTCTTGTCACGAACTAGGGGATATCCCTCGTTTCATTGTCTCTGTAGAAAAATCATATCGATCACCTTCCCACTGAACCAAATTCTGCACGTCAATTTTCCTTTGATCGGCCTAAACACCGCGTCGCGACTTGGTCGTAGGAAAAACCTTTCCCAGGCGTGAGAAAATAGTCTGGGATGGAAAGCTTCATTCAATATTCCCACATAATTTAATGAAGTCTTTACAGCCGTTCCTTCTTTCGGAAATTTTCAACTTTACTCATAGATATGAGTAAGTTGTATCGGCTCAAATGAGACACTGCTTATTGCTGTGAACTCCACTGTTTATCATTAATGGTCATGATGCTAGTGTAAATTATAAAGCAAGCAATGCATATATGACTAAACTTAAAAGACGCTTATCACGTGATCTTTAAAAGCTGCAAACTTAACAGCAATAGAATTTTTTTACTTTGAAACTCCAGATTGTTTCCAATGCTTTATGAGAAAGGTGTTGTTAAAACATATGAAGATGTACGAAATTTATTACAAAAGATATATCGAGTTATGTATACTTAAAATATTTTTTTATTAGATGAAATTCGTATAGTTGGAAACTATTTCTGTCTTATTGATAAATTAATTACGTTTTATGTTATATGAAAATAAATAGTTTTGGATAAAGGCTCAGCGAGTCAACTTGGCCCAGGAAATAAAATTTTAAAACAGGGGTGCTATTTTAATACTTTCTTAGGGAGGCAGGGAGTGGCAAAGCTTTTTTTAAGTAAACATGTTATTTAAACATATGTACCATAAAAATGTTTGTACAAAATTTTAAATAATTAATAATAATATTCAGCAATATTTAAATATATATCTATATTTAAACGTCTATTAAATTAATAATATTTATAATTATAAAATGATTAAAACATATTCAATGTTAATTTCCTAAAAAACAAACTTATAAGTACATTATTTCAAGCAATTTAAATGCAAAATATTAACGAACTGAAAATATGAATATATTTAAAAATTAAATATTCATTATTGAATTTGTTTTACATTATTTAACTACAGTGTTAATTAATTATTGATAAATGCCTATAATTATTGTTTGTTATAAAATAGTAAAATATAAAAGTTGTATTATTTATGTTTCATTTTTGTTTGAAACCTATACTATACACATACATATATATGTACGTTTGTTTGTTAGAAATATGGTTCAATACACGTATAATTAATAAATTAATTAGTAACGTAATTAGTTATTATTAAGTAATTATTAATTATTTGTTAATAATCAATTAATTAATTAATAATTTTATACAGTTATGTACGTATTAATCAGTTTTTAATTTTTTTAACACTTTCGATTTCGGTTTCTGTTTCTGCCGAAAGTGGGAAGGTCACCGAAATCCGGTTTCGGTTTCTGTTTCGGTCGATCTCTAAAAGTAATGATTAAGTGATATTTTTGCTTTTGTTAAAAAAAAAAAAACGTGAACATTCACAAATATACATAAATAAAAGTGTCTCTGTATCTAAATATATGTGGGACTGTAAATAATTTATAAATAATATTTTTGTATGTATATATGTAATAGATTAAAAATTCATTTGATATAGTTTCTTTTTCGGTTTTGGCCGAAACTCGAAGAAAGATCAAAATTCGGTTTCGGTTTGCTTTCGGTCTGAAATACTTATTTCGGACTTGCACTATTTAAGTAAATATTTTTTAAAGTAACTATTTAAGTAAATTAAATAAAGTAAAAGTAACTATTTAAGTAAATTAAATAAAGTAAAAGTAAATATTTAAGTAAATTAAATAAAGTAAAAGTAAATATTTAAGTAAATATTGTGTTCTTTTGTCTAACTTTTCACCTTTTTCTATTTTATGTGCTGAATCTTTCTAAAATTTACTCTCAGATAGTTAGAACTCAGATTTTACGTTTCATTTGAAATAAGAAAGCCGCTTAAGAAATATTGGTTTTCTTGAGGTTAACTCTTTTGGTTTCTCTTTTAAGAGCTAGATATCATTTGAGAGGTAAATAAATATTAACTACTTGGAGAGCCTGATTGCGATATCTTACAAATCACGTCTTTATTTACCACTTTCTATTATTGTTATTGTTTTTATCTTTCCTACTTTCTTAAAGTATACAACTCTTCCAATTTCCTAAGAACCTTGAAAGTAATTTATATGCAGTAAAGTGTCATAGATTTGTTTTATCAAATCTCTAAATTTTTCTTAATTTGTCTAATTATTCTATTACCTAGTTCAGGGGTTCCCAAATTATGGTATACGTACCAGTACTGGTACGCGGAGCTCTGGCTACTGGTTCGCAAAATTCTGATACTTGTACATGAAATAAAACACAGTATATTATTATGAAATCGAAAACGGCTTAAATTTATGACCCAGGAAATTTTCGAAAATTTTCAAAGGCGATTTAAGGATTGTAAACGCTATTTTTTTTTGTTGTTGTTGTTTGTTTCTAAATTTTAGCACAACATATCCATGTGAATGTACTTTTTCTTCTATTCTTTATATGAAAAATAAATACAGGAATAAATTAAACATCGAATTTGACTTACGAGTAAAACTAAATAATATTGAACCAAACATGAGGAAAGCAGTGCTTGATAGAGCAAACAACCCTTCACATTAACGACATCAGGAAATTACTGCAATAACGCTACTGTGTACGAATCAGTAGGCCAATAAATCAATAAATATTGTAGCTGTTTTTCAATCAAAACACTGTATTTTGATATTGTATGTATTATTAAACTATAATGGTGATAGTACTTTTTATTTGGATGTTAATATAAAGCAGTCAATCTAAGTAATAATTTAGTAACGTAATCGTGCATTTTGAAGTAAAGCAAAAGCTGCTAAGACGGAAACATAAAATAGCGGGGAAATAATCCGTTTTAGACATGTTCTGTTTTTATAGTGTTTTGTATATTAACTTTACGAGGGTGGTTCGAAAAGTTATCGGCTTGACAAAGAAAACAAAAGATTTTTGACAAAATTTTCTTTTATTTTTCAACGTAGTCCCCTTGCAAATCAATACATAAGACACACAGTCTTGTATGTGCGAATTCTTTAGTGCAGCCCTGTAGTGTTTGTTATGTGGTGGTACACGGAAGTATGAACTTTGTTTTACTGGTGCGCTAGTCTAAAAGTTTGGGAATCCCTGATTCTAGTTTATCTGGATATAAGGCTTTTATTTGGTTTTAAAAGAATAAATTGCTTTCTTGATTTCTTGGTGTATATACACGCTTCATCTATGCCATCATGCTCCTGAACTGATGAATCTGATTTAAATGAAGGGCCAAATATTTCCAGTGTCGTTAAATAGTCATTTTAAATGAGGGGATTATCCTATAATTACCGTATGTGAAAATTATTGAAGGCAACTCTTTAAATTTCCCAGTGCGGGTTATTCGATTGACTGCAGGTAACAACCCAAAAGTTTATCCTTGCCTCTAATACTTGTTTTCTGTATCTAAGTTTGTAATTTTTAGCTCATAGGCTATTAAAGCCTGAGAGCTAATGTTCCCGCAGGATCTGTATGTACGTATATACTGCATATACGTAACGCAATAACTCTTGATAGAAATACCGATTTGCTTCAAGTTTTGTATATAGGTTCATTTTGATAAGGCGCTTCCCGGATTAGTTTTGGGGGGGTTCATTGGTTAAGTGCAAAAGGGGACCGGGGGGGCTAATCCCCCTTAATTTAAATAAATGAGTTTTTCCTGCATAATTATCCGATTTGCTTCAAATTTAATGTACCGGTTTATTTATATACTCTTTATATATTTTTGTAATTTTTAAGAGCAATTTGGATTTTCTCTATTTAACTTTTAGTAGATTTTTTTAATTGTTTTAATTCATTCGATCATCAAGTTAAATTTAGTTTATGGGTACTTGGAAATGTCTTAAAAGTTAAAGTATATGTAAAGTTTTTGATTACTAGTAGCTATTAAAAATTATCTCATGCCTCCTATCAAACTCTTTTGTTATTGTTACATTAATAAAAGAGAAATTCATTTATTGAAGTCTGATAATAATGATTTCATAAATGGAGCAGAAGAAAGATTTTTCATTATCACCCTTTTTTATGGAATAGTGATTTCAGGACTGATTTCACAGTTAGTCTCAATGGTTATAAGTCTATGATCGGAAAACGTTGAATTCTAACTCTAATTTCCGGCTTCAATTTTTTGCGAAAGCGATGGTAGGAAAGCAGACACATCTGTCCAATTATTTAAATGTATTGATTCGAATGCAAGATGACAGTAAGGGTCATTTAACATATAGTTCAGCAATTAGGAGCACTTCCTTAGTCTGACAATGCTCTTGAAGAAAACATTTAGCTAGAATAAACCAATAATCTGTGTGTATAGTACTGTTAAGTAGTCGACATTCAGAGAAACAAACGTTAATATAACAGTTTTTTTTTTAATAAATACTGTTGTTTTTCCCTGTTTTGTAGGTGACCCATATCGAAGTGAGCAGGGATGAACCCAGTTTCTCCGTGAACTGGAAACGTGGAGTAGCTTCAATGTTCAGTCTCAACTTCGAACCAGTTCAGTCGGAAAACTCGACGAAAGAGAACAACATCTTCAGAACTGATCCACATGCACATTACTACAAAGTGTACGAGGTAAGAGAAAAGCCATTCAACATTCCAGTACTTTCTACGATGATTATTTGGTGAGTTCTAAAACTGCTCTTTGGCGAGCTCTATTATTACAAAATTACTTTAATGAAAACTAGTCGGATGTGCCAATCCCAAAACTTTCTTCTATCTCACACAGGTTTCGCATACACTAAAAAGAATCAGCACCCATTTATATCAAGGTCTAACTGAAACTCAAGTTTTAGTAAATTCCGTGTATTAGTTCTTGAAATATAGCTATCGTAATAATAATAAAAAAAGTAGCATAGCACTGCCACCTGTTGGGTTATTTGCACCAAACCCTAAGCAGTATCTAAATCTATTCATGTCAAGATCTAACAGAGTCTGAAGTTTGATGAAATTCCGTGCATTAGTTCTTGAAATATAGCTATCGTAATAATAATAAAAAAAGTAGCATAGCAGCGCAACCTGTTGGAGTATCTACACCAAAACATAATCAGCGTCTATTTATGTCAAGGACTAAATAAATCTGAAGTTTGATGAAACTAAGTGCATTAGTTCTTGAGATAGGTCTATTGCGGAGTTCGCGAAACATGCAGCATAGCAGCGCCAGCTATCGGGCGATTTTCACTAAAAACTAATCAGCACCCATTTATATCAGGGACTAACTGAATATAAAGTTTTATTAACTTTCGCGCATTAGTTCTTGAGATAGAGCGCCCACGAAAATTTTGTCACATACAGACATAGTCACAGACTCACGGACAGACATTTTCTAAAAACAGTCAAATCGTGTTCAGGACCTTCTAAAACGTATAAATCCGTCGGCCGGAAGTCGAAAATTTTCATGAATTCAATACTTTCTTCTTGTAAAGATAAAAGAAAGTAAAAATGTAGACATACAAGTTGGAATTTTTAGCACATCTTTACTGACGTTTAAACATGCCTTTTTACGAATCTGATTTAAAAATATTTAAAATGCATAGTTATAGTCGTCAGTCTTCAGATTAAATAAGTATGGCTTGTTATATGTTGTTAACCATAGCTCTTATGATCGTGCTTCTAGGTATTAAAAGTCAAACTATTACAAACAAGAACGAAAAATCATGCGTCAAGCATAGATTATGTAACACTTTCCAACGCTTCCAAAATAATTTTACAAATCATACCGTTTAATAAGCTAAAAGATAACATCTAAGTAATCCGAATACTTTTATTCAGCCCTGTATAGGATCTATAGATTTGTATATATACTACATAGGATGTTAAATTTTAGTTCAGTTTGGAAAAGCGTAGCACAGTTTAAAATTCTCCGTCTGGAGTTAAATAATACGGAAATGTGTTCGCGAACTTTTGTGCTTCCCTGTATAGGATATACAGAATTTATACACACCACATAATAGACAAAAAGCGAGTTAAAATTAAAATCGCGATCAGTAACTTAAAACGCACTTCCAGGAATTATATTGTTAACTTACAGTAGAGAATTCTTTTGTGTGTCCCTGTAAATGAACGATGACTGCTGTACACACACTATTCTGTAGTAAGCCTCTTGAAATACACCTTAGTGATATATATAAATTTCAATGCGTTTAAAATAGGGAAACATTATTTAAATAAACCGCAGACGATTTTTCTCCATAGACGTAATGTAACGGAATTCTTTTGACTGTCCCTGTAAATTAACTGTATGTGCTATGCACACCCTATTCCATATTAAGCTTCTTCTAATGCACCTTAGTGATATATATAAATTTCAATGTGTTTAAAATAGTGAAACATTATTTAAATAAACCGTCAATTATTTTTCCCCATAGACCGCAATGTAACGGAATTCTTTTGAGTGTCCCTGTAAAAAAACTATAAGTGCTACACACTTCCGTTGAAATAGGGAACATGCTATAGATAACGCCTATAACATATAAAAATTGCAGAGCAATCCGAGCATATTTACGGGAGTTAGAGCACGGACAGACGGCCAGACAAACCGAAGTCATAAACACTTTTCAACTAGGTTGGAAAGTGTTAAAAATTAATGACGTCAATAAATTCTTTTGAAACTGTGAAATAAATGGCATTCCACCATTATGTCAGCCTAAAGAGATTTCAATAAAATTCTTCATTTACAAACTAGCCCATACGCCTGATGTTGTCCGGTCCCGTCAAAAATTAGCGCGAAACGAGAAAACACCCTAAAAATTTCTGTACGAATTACGAATAAACTTTATTGAAAAGAGAACAAATATTACCATATTGGGTTAGATATTTGAAACCGGTTTCCTTTTAATAATGTGAAAAAATCGCAGAGAATCGCAAGAAAACGCTACAAGTCACGAACTTTTATTTGTAAAATCGCAGAGGACAAAATTTACTATATCGGGCTAAAAGATGTCGAAAAATCGCCGCGAAACACGAAAAACTATAAAAATCGCATAGAATATTCGCGAAAATTTCAAAAATCGCTATATGAAAACGTAATAAACTTTAAAATAACTAAACATTTTTTAACGTCTGATGAATAAAAGTCTTAACTAAAATATCACATTTAATCAGACATAAAAGTTACACTTACAACATTAAAAACTTTAAAAATACTGCAAACGTTTCAGCCTATAATCAGTGCAACTACGTACGTTGACCGGAGAATTTTCCACCATGTTTCCAGTTAATAAAGTTAACCAGTTAAAACTTGAAACATTTTTTGACGAACCTCCATTAGAGCAAGATTGTGTACTTGTGATGAATCTTGTGCTGTTCGCAATCTTGCTTCGTCAAAAAATTTTCAAAAAAGAGGACAAAATTTAATAACAGTGGACTACAGCATTGTAACGGGAATTCTTTCATGGAAGCAAAAATCGACGCGAAACGCAAAAAACTATAAAAATCGCATAGAATATTCGCGAAAATTTCAAAAATCGCTATATGAAAACGTAATAAACTTTAAAATAACTAAACATTTTTTAACGTCTGATGAATAAAAGTCTTAACTAAAATATCACATTTAACCTGTAGCTTACGGGAAATGAATACTTTAAATATCCTCCGATTTCGGAAAAAACTTGACCGTTTCATCCCCCTTTCTTCAAAAGCATCACACCCCAGGTGATGGTGGAACATCTGCAATCATTAGGGGCGTCCGCTAACGACTTTCAATCGTGAGAAATTTCGGGATTTACTTTTCCCTAAAGGAAACCTTTTCATCTGTCAAAAGTAATAGCTTATCGTTATAAATAAGGTTTAAATGTTATACAGACATGAAATTTGCGCTTTTTCTGTGAAGTCATTAAATTCAAGTGATTAGGTTTTGAAATAATTGAGTGATGTCTCTTAAAAATAAGCAGAAAAACACTTACAATGAACGTTTAAATAGTGGTTGACATTTTGAAAAGGAGAATATAAAAGAAAATGTTAGGTTACAAGCAGAAAATAAGAAGAAGAATTTTTTATGCTAATATAAAAATACTTTATTTAAAAATAGCTTTAAACTTTCAGATACTTTAAAAAATTAAATAATCAAATAAAAAATAATTTTATTCTTTTTATCATGATTCAGATTATAAGAAAAAATAAATTCCATGATAAGAAAAATGTAAAAATAAATATATGGGTCTCGCAACAAAGAACAGTAAGGAAAAATAAAGTTTTATCCAACTGAATTAGTGTTCCCAGTAAGGCATTAACTTTTTTCATTCAGAAATAAACTTACACTTCCAGTGTTTTATAATTTATTTTGTACTTAAATTAGCGAAAATTCGGAAATAGTGACAGAAATCTGAATAAAAACAATTAAACTAATGTGATAAGCAAAACATTTACATACTACATTTAAAATACTATTTAAAAATAGCTGTAAACTTTCAGATACACTTAAAAATTAAATAAGTAATACAAAAATAATTTATTTAAAAAAAAGTTTTTTTTTCGTTACAATTTAGATTATAGCTTAAAAAAAAAAAAAAAAAAAAAAAGGTAGAAATAAATACATAGAAATCGGTATAAACAGTAAAGAAGAATAAAGTTATATGCAACGGGTTTGGTGTTAACAGTTGGGCATTTATTTTTTAAATTAAAAAATAAACCGCTATTTCCAAATTGTATTATAATTTATGTTGTACTTAAATTAGTCGAATATTACTATACAGAAATAGTAGTAGAAATCTGAATAAAAATATTAAGCAAATGTTATAAGTAAAATAAGAAAAAAAATTGTATGCTAATACAAAAATACTTTATGTAATAATAGCTCCAAGCATTCAGATACATTTAAAAATTAAATAAGTTTAACAAAAATAATTTCTTTAAATAAGCATTTTTTTCAATGTGCAAAAAATGAGAGAATATAACTAAAAAATACCTAGCTCCTCTTAACTGATGGTCGGTTGGTTAGTTGATTTATAACGGCCGATTATTTACACAAGGGATATAGGTCCTAGGGGGGGATGGCATCAGTGGGGGTCTTTCTAAGGGATCATAACCCGTATTTACGGCAAGGTTCGAAGAAAACCACGGAAAACTCCGAACGGTTAGGTCGACGAGCGTGACAGGGGTTTGAACCCAGGACCTCCCGTCTACCAGCTTTGAGAGCAGAACCTCTCAGCCACTAGTGGGGCCTCCTCTAAACTAAATGTTAATACACACACACACATGTATATATATATATATATATATATATAACTTTTAAGGATTTAAAAAAAAAAACTAAACATGTACATTTTACGTGTGTGCTGTGTATTTTCTAACAACTCAATACTATATTTCCCGTACGTGGAATTTAAAACCGCTGTGTTGAAATTAAATTATGTCTTGCTAATTTATGAAATGTGCTTTTTTGATTTTGAGTCTCTCTAATTTTAATGCCCCCTCCCCCCCAAACAACCTTAGAATAATATTACTAAAGCAAGCAATAACACTAGAGAAATCATATAGAAAATAGCTGGGAGTAAAGTTAATTTTTCTCGAGAATTACTGAAACGATTTAAAAGAAATTCCTTTTCATATTTTTGACGTTTATTAAACAATAAATGGTCATTCGGCAATAAATGAAATTAAAAAGTGCAATAGGTGTACGATTTCACAAACTAAACATTCTACTTTATTTTGAATGTGGTTCTCAAATGTTCTGCTGAACAACGCAAAACTTTCAGACGCATTTTTAAACGCAAAATCATAAAATTTGCAGGCCTGACTGTTGAAGCAATTTGGAATCGAAATGAGTTTTGAATTTTTTGATAAATAAATTAGTTGTGTTATAAGCTATTCGTGTCACGTGACAACAGGTTTTTCTCCTTTCGTGCGATGAAGAATCAGGAATTCGGTTCAAAACGCGGACTTTGACAGTGTTTTATACAAGATCCTTTACCAAAAAATGGAAAACGTGTTTCGATTGCAAAGTTTCTGAATAACAACATCTGCCTGTTTCATGCGTTTCTGAACAAAAATGAATTTAAAAATGTATCTGATAGTAGGCCCTTTGTATTTGAGAACAGCGTTAATTAACTTTGTTGAAAATGAATGAATTTTGAGAGACAATCCTTATTTATATATAAGTATAATACAAAGTTTAATAAACATAATACTAATTATATAATAAGTATAATACCTAAGTATAATACAAAATAAAAATAAAATAAAGTATTGAATTAGCTTCAGAAGTTTCCGAGAAAAAAGTACGGCAATAACAATTGTTTTCCGAAACGATTTTGGAACAGCTATTGCCTCTTTGAACATAGCAGAAAAATGCTTAGGACTTACATTTGTACGACATTTATATTTGTTTATAATCATATGTTTAAAAAATATATAAAGAACAATTAATGTAACTTTTATTATTTTTTGCATAACTTCAATTACTTTTTTCTGAATCAGATGATTGCGGAGTAAATTAATTGTAAATATCGTTAGAATTTCATTACTTATTAATATCATTCTGAAACATACAAAGTTCAATTCCATGCAAAGAATATAAAACATGAATATTAAGTTGTGTGTGAGCATAAAACTAACTATTTTCTACTGTGTAAAAGTAATTAATTTTACAAAAAATTTATACATAAAAATTTTACAAAATTAACTGTATTTTTGTTAGATAGTAATATATATAATAATTTCATTTTTGTTGAGTTCAATAAATAAAGTTACGTATATTATTTTAAGATATCTAGTGTACTATTGTCGAAATAAATAAAACCCGCAATACTTAACATTCTAAGAAGAAAAACTTAATCAAAATCAGCGATACTAAAATTATAAAACAATTTACTGAAAATAATCTATTCTCTTCATATTAATATCCCAAAAAAAAGTTATCTTCCACTAATTTGAAGGAAGTGAGGTAGAAACAGCTCCAAATCGTGCGCTTGAACAATGTTTACTTTCTTTGCTGCATAAGTTTTCCCTGTATTTCCCTATGATAACTAATATATTCCCTATAGAATTTCCCTTCTTCAATACCCAATGAGACCCCCGTTGAGCCAAACGCTATTAAGGATTTCCTGCACTCCATCTTTGAGGGGTGGAAATTTTCGGGATGACGATAATCCCAACCCCGTATTTTTCAACAGTCTTTTTCTTGGGACTACGGTAATCCCACCGTAAGCAAAAGGTTAATCAGACATAAAAGTTACACTTACAACATTAAAAACTTTAAAAATACTGCAAACGTTTCAGCCTATAATCAGTGCAACTACGTACGTTGACCGGATAATTTTCCACCATGTTTCCAGTTAATAAAGTTAACCAGTTAAAACTTGAAACATTTTTTGACGAACCTCCATTAGAGCAAGATTGTGTACTTGTGATGAATCTTGTGCTGTTCGCAATCTTGCTTCGTCAAAAAATTTTCAAAAAAGAGGACAAAATTTAATAACAGTGGACTACAGCATTGTAACGGGAATTCTTTCATGGAAGCAAAAATCGACGCGAAACGCAAAAAACTATAAAAATCGCATAGAATATTCGCGAAAATTTCAAAAATCGCTATATGAAAACGTAATAAACTTTAAAATAACTAAACATTTTTTAACGTCTGATGAATAAAAGTCTTAACTAAAATATCACATTTAATCAGACATAAAAGTTACACTTACAACATTAAAAACTTTAAAAATACTGCAAACGTTTCAGCCTATAATCAGTGCAACTACGTACGTTGACCGGAGAATTTTCCACCATGTTTCCAGTTAATAAAGTTAACCAGTTAAAACTTGAAACATTTTTTGACGAACCTCCATTAGAGCAAGATTGTGTACTTGTGATGAATCTTGTGCTGTTCGCAATCTTGCTTCGTCAAAAAATTTTCAAAAAAGAGGACAAAATTTAATAACAGTGGACTACAGCATTGTAACGGGAATTCTTTCATGGAAGCAAAAATCGACGCGAAACGCAAAAAACTATAAAAATCGCATAGAATATTCGCGAAAATTTCAAAAATCGCTATATGAAAACGTAATAAACTTTAAAATAACTAAACATTTTTTAACGTCTGATGAATAAAAGTCTTAACTAAAATATCACATTTAATCAGACATAAAAGTTACACTTACAACATTAAAAACTTTAAAAATACTGCAAACGTTTCAGCCTATAATCAGTGCAACTACGTACGTTGACCGGAGAATTTTCCACCATGTTTCCAGTTAATAAAGTTAACCAGTTAAAACTTGAAACATTTTTTGACGAACCTCCATTAGAGCAAGATTGTGTACTTGTGATGAATCTTGTGCTGTTCGCAATCTTGCTTCGTCAAAAAATTTTCAAAAAAGAGGACAAAATTTAATAACAGTGGACTACAGCATTGTAACGGGAATTCTTTCATGGAAGCAAAAATCGACGCGAAACGCAAAAAACTATAAAAATCGCATAGAATATTCGCGAAAATTTCAAAAATCGCTATATGAAAACGTAATAAACTTTAAAATAACTAAACATTTTTTAACGTCTGATGAATAAAAGTCTTAACTAAAATATCACATTTAATCAGACATAAAAGTTACACTTACAACATTAAAAACTTTAAAAATACTGCAAACGTTTCAGCCTATAATCAGTGCAACTACGTACGTTGACCGGATAATTTTCCACCATGTTTCCAGTTAATAAAGTTAACCAGTTAAAACTTGAAACATTTTTTGACGAACCTCCATTAGAGCAAGATTGTGTACTTGTGATGAATCTTGTGCTGTTCGCAATCTTGCTTCGTCAAAAAATTTTCAAAAAAGAGGACAAAATTTAATAACAGTGGACTACAGCATTGTAACGGGAATTCTTTCATGGAAGCAAAAATCGACGCGAAACGCAAAAAACTATAAAAATCGCATAGAATATTCGCGAAAATTTCAAAAATCGCTATATGAAAACGTAATAAACTTTAAAATAACTAAACATTTTTTAACGTCTGATGAATAAAAGTCTTAACTAAAATATCACATTTAATCAGACATAAAAGTTACACTTACAACATTAAAAACTTTAAAAATACTGCAAACGTTTCAGCCTATAATCAGTGCAACTACGTACGTTGACCGGAGAATTTTCCACCATGTTTCCAGTTAATAAAGTTAACCAGTTAAAACTTGAAACATTTTTTGACGAACCTCCATTAGAGCAAGATTGTGTACTTGTGATGAATCTTGTGCTGTTCGCAATCTTGCTTCGTCAAAAAATTTTCAAAAAAGAGGACAAAATTTAATAACAGTGGACTACAGCATTGTAACGGGAATTCTTTCATGGAAGCAAAAATCGACGCGAAACGCAAAAAACTATAAAAATCGCATAGAATATTCGCGAAAATTTCAAAAATCGCTATATGAAAACGTAATAAACTTTAAAATAACTAAACATTTTTTAACGTCTGATGAATAAAAGTCTTAACTAAAATATCACATTTAATCAGACATAAAAGTTACACTTACAACATTAAAAACTTTAAAAATACTGCAAACGTTTCAGCCTATAATCAGTGCAACTACGTACGTTGACCGGAGAATTTTCCACCATGTTTCCAGTTAATAAAGTTAACCAGTTAAAACTTGAAACATTTTTTGACGAACCTCCATTAGAGCAAGATTGTGTACTTGTGATGAATCTTGTGCTGTTCGCAATCTTGCTTCGTCAAAAAATTTTCAAAAAAGAGGACAAAATTTAATAACAGTGGACTACAGCATTGTAACGGGAATTCTTTCATGGAAGCAAAAATCGACGCGAAACGCAAAAAACTATAAAAATCGCATAGAATATTCGCGAAAATTTCAAAAATCGCTATATGAAAACGTAATAAACTTTAAAATAACTAAACATTTTTTAACGTCTGATGAATAAAAGTCTTAACTAAAATATCACATTTAATCAGACATAAAAGTTACACTTACAACATTAAAAACTTTAAAAATACTGCAAACGTTTCAGCCTATAATCAGTGCAACTACGTACGTTGACCGGAGAATTTTCCACCATGTTTCCAGTTAATAAAGTTAACCAGTTAAAACTTGAAACATTTTTTGACGAACCTCCATTAGAGCAAGATTGTGTACTTGTGATGAATCTTGTGCTGTTCGCAATCTTGCTTCGTCAAAAAATTTTCAAAAAAGAGGACAAAATTTAATAACAGTGGACTACAGCATTGTAACGGGAATTCTTTCATGGAAGCAAAAATCGACGCGAAACGCAAAAAACTATAAAAATCGCATAGAATATTCGCGAAAATTTCAAAAATCGCTATATGAAAACGTAATAAACTTTAAAATAACTAAACATTTTTTAACGTCTGATGAATAAAAGTCTTAACTAAAATATCACATTTAATCAGACATAAAAGTTACACTTACAACATTAAAAACTTTAAAAATACTGCAAACGTTTCAGCCTATAATCAGTGCAACTACGTACGTTGACCGGATAATTTTCCACCATGTTTCCAGTTAATAAAGTTAACCAGTTAAAACTTGAAACATTTTTTGACGAACCTCCATTAGAGCAAGATTGTGTACTTGTGATGAATCTTGTGCTGTTCGCAATCTTGCTTCGTCAAAAAATTTTCAAAAAAGAGGACAAAATTTAATAACAGTGGACTACAGCATTGTAACGGGAATTCTTTCATGGAAGCAAAAATCGACGCGAAACGCAAAAAACTATAAAAATCGCATAGAATATTCGCGAAAATGTCAAAAATCGCTATATGAAAACGTAATAAACTTTAAAATAACTAAACATTTTTTAACGTCTGATGAATAAAAGTCTTAACTAAAATATCACATTTAATCAGACATAAAAGTTACACTTACAACATTAAAAACTTTAAAAATACTGCAAACGTTTCAGCCTATAATCAGTGCAACTACGTACGTTGACCGGAGAATTTTCCACCATGTTTCCAGTTAATAAAGTTAACCAGTTAAAACTTGAAACATTTTTTGACGAACCTCCATTAGAGCAAGATTGTGTACTTGTGATGAATCTTGTGCTGTTCGCAATCTTGCTTCGTCAAAAAATTTTCAAAAAAGAGGACAAAATTTAATAACAGTGGACTACAGCATTGTAACGGGAATTCTTTCATGGAAGCAAAAATCGACGCGAAACGCAAAAAACTATAAAAATCGCATAGAATATTCGCGAAAATTTCAAAAATCGCTATATGAAAACGTAATAAACTTTAAAATAACTAAACATTTTTTAACGTCTGATGAATAAAAGTCTTAACTAAAATATCACATTTAATCAGACATAAAAGTTACACTTACAACATTAAAAACTTTAAAAATACTGCAAACGTTTCAGCCTATAATCAGTGCAACTACGTACGTTGACCGGAGAATTTTCCACCATGTTTCCAGTTAATAAAGTTAACCAGTTAAAACTTGAAACATTTTTTGACGAACCTCCATTAGAGCAAGATTGTGTACTTGTGATGAATCTTGTGCTGTTCGCAATCTTGCTTCGTCAAAAAATTTTCAAAAAAGAGGACAAAATTTAATAACAGTGGACTACAGCATTGTAACGGGAATTCTTTCATGGAAGCAAAAATCGACGCGAAACGCAAAAAACTATAAAAATCGCATAGAATATTCGCGAAAATTTCAAAAATCGCTATATGAAAACGTAATAAACTTTAAAATAACTAAACATTTTTTAACGTCTGATGAATAAAAGTCTTAACTAAAATATCACATTTAATCAGACATAAAAGTTACACTTACAACATTAAAAACTTTAAAAATACTGCAAACGTTTCAGCCTATAATCAGTGCAACTACGTACGTTGACCGGAGAATTTTCCACCATGTTTCCAGTTAATAAAGTTAACCAGTTAAAACTTGAAACATTTTTTGACGAACCTCCATTAGAGCAAGATTGTGTACTTGTGATGAATCTTGTGCTGTTCGCAATCTTGCTTCGTCAAAAAATTTTCAAAAAAGAGGACAAAATTTAATAACAGTGGACTACAGCATTGTAACGGGAATTCTTTCATGGAAGCAAAAATCGACGCGAAACGCAAAAAAAACTCTAAAAATCACACCGAAAATTGTGGAAGAGAAAATGTACTTACTATATTAGGGTAAAAGTTTGATACCGAATTCCTTTAACAAATGTGGAAAAATCGGCGCGAAACGCGGAAATTCGCATAAAAAATTCAAAAATCACTGTACAAATTCTGAATAAACTTTATTGAAAAGAGGACAAAATTTACAATATTGTGCTAGAAGATTATAACCGGATTCCTTTGATTCTTCAATGAGAAAAAATCGCCGAGATACAAAAAAAATAAAATAAACTCGCTAAAAATCGCATAAAAATTGTTAAAAATTCAAAAATCGCAGCTAAAACTTAGTAACCGGAATTCTTTCATGAATGTTAAAAATCAACGCGAAACGCGAAAAAACGGTAAAAATCTCTATGAAAATTGCGGGAACACAAAATTTACTATTAGGCTAAATGTTTGAAATCGGATTATTGTTACGAATGTTCAAGTAACGCAACGGAACGTGAAAAATCAAATTAAGAATCGCTAAAATTTCAAAAATCGCGGAGGACGAAATTTACTATATTAGGTTAAAAATTTGAAACCAAATTCTTTTCACGAATGTCAAAACATAGCCACGAACAACGAAAAAAACATTAAATAACGCAAAAACTTCAAACATCGCAGAGAACAAAATTTACTATAGAGAGCTAAAATTTTGTAACGGTAATTCTTTCACGAATGTAAAAAAAAATCGCTAAAAATCGCAATAAAATTCGCTAAAAATTCAAAATTCGAGGAGGATAAAAGTTACTATATTATGTTAAAAGTTTGAAACCGAATTCAGTTTTTCTAATGATAAAAAATAGCCCGCAAAACACGAAAAAACACAAAAATCGCAGCACGAATTCCGAATAAATTTTATAAAAAAGAAGACAAAATTTACTACAGTGGACTAAAATATTGTAACCGGAATTCTTTCACAAATGTCAAAAAATCGCCGCAAAAAGCAAGAAAACGCTAAAAATCACATTAAAAATCGCTAAAAATTCAAAAATCCCAGAGTATAATATTTACTATAGTGAACTAACCTTTGCGACCGGAATTCTTTTACTAATGTAAAAAAATCGCTGCAGAAAGCGAAAAATCGCTAAAAATTTCAATAAAAATCGCTAAAAATTCAAAAAACGAGAAAGACAAAATTTACTACAGTAGGCTAAAAGTTTGAAAAAGACATTGCTTTTCTCATCATTAATTTATTCATTATCATTGGCGTTTTTTGCTAATAATAAGAAAAATTATCATCCGTTTTCAGACAAATTTATGCATCCATGTAAAATATTTTTCTATTTTTGCTCTGAAATTTTCAAATTTATATCTTAATTAGTTTTTTTAATTTTCACCTGATAAGTAAAAATTCTCAATTTATTCCATTTCCTTTAACAAATCAGCTTGAAGGGTCGGCTGATCTGCGAAAATAGATCTCCTTTTTAAACAGTTTTTAATGAATATCACCGTCCCTATTTCATTCTTTTTGTAATTTGTATGAAAATATCTCTGGAACCAATTAGTTTTTCTGCTAATAATAAGAAAAATTACCGTCTGATTCTACAAAAATTCAGACATTGATGTAAAATATTTTTCTACCTATGGTCTGAAATTTTCACATCAATATCTTTACTAGCTGATTAGTAAAAATGTTTATTTTCTTTCATTTCCGCTCAGAAATCAAGTTTGGCTTTTGCCATTTTGGGAAAAAGTCGTTTGTATTGAGCTTTAAAATTAATATCTCAGCTAATTACGCACCAATTTTTTCGAAAATCAAAACCTCAGTTTTCCCGAATTGTTCCGTGTCGATCGGTAGCTTCGGTTCCACTCAATTCCTCTCCTTTGACTGTAAAGCGTGAAAAGTCTCTAAACATCGCATAAAAAATAAATATAAAAATTAAATTAAAAATTGAAAATCGGACTTCGAGGTGCCTTACCTCAGATATTGAGTTATGTTAATCCCAAATTTAGCAGCGGTCTTTTCAAAACACAGCACACGGCACACACACTCACAGACAAAATTCTTTCTTTATTATTACAGTTCTCTTTCATATTATTATAGTCCTCTTCCTTATTATTATAGTCCTTTGTTAGACTTATATTTCGAAGAAATGTCCTGCTAAAAACGCAGACAGATGAAAGACAAGATGTCTAAATGCCTTGTATCAAAAGCAGAATCTTAGCAGATTACCAGTTCTTGATAAAAGCCGACAGAATGTTACATTGGGTCGGGTTGATTCGAGCTTTTTTACTTTCTTCTATCTTTACAAGAAGTAAGTATTGGATTCATGAAAATTTTCGACATCCACTTTTCGACGAATTTTACGTTTTAGAAGGTCCTGAACACGTTTGGACCATTTTTAGAAAATGTCTGTCTGTGACACAAATTTTGTGGGCGCTCTATCTCAAGAACTAACGCACGAAATTGAATAAAACTTTATATTAAGTTAGTCCCTGACATAAATTGATGCTGATTAGTTTTTGATGAAAATCGCCCGATAGGTGGCGCTGCTATGCTGCATTTTTCAAGATTTCTGCAATAGCTCTATCTCAATAACTAATGCACTTATTTTCATCAAATTTCAGATTCATTTAGACCTTGACATGAGTAGACGCTGATTACGTTTTGCTGTAGATATCCCTACAGGTGGCGCTGCTATATCACTTCTTTCATGATTTTTACGATAGCTATATTTCAAGAACTAATGCACGGAATTTCATCAAACTTCAGATTCAGTTAGACGTTGACATAAGTTGTTGTTGATTAGGTTTTGGTCTAAATCTGCCAACAGGTGGTGCTGCAATGCTACATTTTGCAGGATTTACACGATTTTAGCAATAGTCATATCTCAAGCACTAACGCACGGAATGTAATAAAACTTTAGATTCAGTTAGACCTTGATACACATTTGTGCTGATTATTTTTAGTGTATGCGAAACCTATGTGAGATAGAAGAAAGTTTTGGGATTGGCAAATCCGACTAGTTTATTTCGGGTCTAATTGATTATATTTATTTAGGTTAGTTTGTTCGTTCGAATTCGGGTCAGAGATTGGGTGTTGCGGGTTGGGTTCATATATATATAGACAGTTTTATAAAGAAAGTTCAAAATATTGTTTCAGATTAAAATAACTATATATTTGAATAAGAATAAATGTATTCAAATAGATAGTTATTTATACATTTATTTATACATATATATCATTTACTTCATGGCTGATAAAATTCATAGTATGAATATGAATGTAAACTGGTTATGTTATAATTGTATTTACATATGATATGAAATTTCTTTCACTTTAAATTTCTGATCGGTTTTGAATTAACGTATTTAAAGTCCGTGTCTGTTTGTGGGTTGTCGAAAATTACATTTTCTGGTTCTGGTCGGGATTCGAGTTGGCTTCAAATAAAATGTTCATCCAGGTTTCTCTAAAACTGGATACTTATTCCAAAACTCGTATATTTTATAACATACCGTAATTGTTGTTTGCGTACTCGAGGCGTGCTAAATGTTTTTCTTTTGATTTAGTTATCTGAAAAAGAAATTACTCAAATTAATCAACAGTAAAACAACTAATTTTTATTTACATTGATTATTTAAATAAGTAATATAAATGATTTGCTTAAATTTAATGATAATTTAATAAATAAACACATATGACAACGATATTATTTTAGCTTCCAACAAAACTAAAGAAAACCTAAAGAAAAACGCAACGTAGATTTCACGCTGATGAATAAATAATTAAAAATAACAATTATTGTAGTAATAATATTTTTAAATTACTGTATTATTTATAAAATAGATTAGAAATACTGCCACAAAATAACTTAAACGCAGCAATTTGATATAAATAGTTGAGTAAAAAACTGGACTCACCTTTGAATATTTATTTGACTGGACGTTATAGCTTTCTATGTCTGAAATCCTCTTGTTTTTTGTTATCCATAAAATTGGAGAAATCCTGTCTTTGTATATTGTGTATCCAATTGTTTTTTAAACCTTCATTCACTAGAAATTTAAAAATATATACTACTGGACAATTCTTATAGTTGCCTCTAGCAAGTGGACACTACACGTTTATCATTTCTTTTATTTTTTTAACCAGTAACATTTTTTATTAAATGTATTAGTAATAGATATAATTTAATGCGAAATTAAGCTAACACACGTGTTAAATATCTATTAGTCACGTACAAGATGTCCACACTCACAAAGTTGTTCTGCGGTCTATCACTCTAGGGTGGGCTAGAGCTCCTATAATAGAGGCTGACGCATCCTCGCAGATTTGGTCCTCAAATTGAAGTTCAGTCGAGTTCAGCTAATCAGAACTGAGTCTTAGGTAACCCCAACTCCGGCTGCGGTAGATTGATGCTGAACTGAGCACCAATAATCCGAAACAAAATGGATATGCGTCAGCTCCTATTATAGGAGTCTTAGGGTGGGTAGAGCTCCTATAATAGAGGCTGACGCATCCTCGCAGATTTGGTGCTCAAATTGAAGTTCAGTCGTGTTGGAAACAGTTTATAAATTGATTTCATCTGTTCCCTGGTTTGTGATATATGCGACAATTTGTTGTTTTATAAACTATCAACAGGCGTCGACACCACCTGGAATGGAACTTCTTTTAAACCCCAAAAGATGGCAGCACTACTGTTCTACAGAGACTTAATCCTTACAAATGTACATTCTAAAGAAAGAATAAACTGTTTACCTCAGCAATAAACCTTTGTGAAGTGTGCTCAGCAGACTAATATCGTGTGAGAACTTTCAAGAGCCCCTTTTATTCGTCAGTTGAAGCTGAAACTACGTACCAATCGTACATAAACAATTCGCTCGTCCATTTTTAACGAACTGCGTTCTGGAAGCAATATGCTCTGGAATTAAGACGAAGCACAACTCTTTTTATGGATTTAACAACCCTTTCTTTTTATAGTGTATGTGTGTAAAATATATAATCAAGAAAATTTGTATAGTTTTTCAGATCCATAAAGTTTGTTCTCAACAAGTCACGATACTTTGGTTTTCTACAAAGATTCCAGTTTCATTTAATAAAATTGAATTTACATGTTTTGATAACAAGCACCATTCGCTGTGTCATGAATAAGGACTACGCTTTATAAAAGGTAAGCAAAGCTTACATTTTTCATTCAAATAATTGAGAAAAAACTTTTATTAATTATCTGGTCCTTCAATCAAGTAAATTTAACTCACGTCCTTTTAGATTATACAGACTGACCAAGAGGATAAATAAAAAAAAAACTAGACCAAAAAAAAAAATAGTAATATAAGTATTGTATTATAAGTATTGAATAGTATTATATAACAGATATCTGTGAAATTTTTATTACATATACTATTGGTATTATTTTTCTGAGATATATTATTGATATTATTTTCTTGGTACATATAATTATTGCTATTGATCATTGATAATGCAAAAGAAAATAATAAACATTGAATAGAATATATGAACAAAACGGTAGATAATTAACCTAAATGAATATTGAAGTATTATATAGGTCATTATGTTGTGATATAGATGTATAGACTAATGATAAAAATAAATAACTGAAAAAAAATATATATTTATATAACGTAGCATTCAACATTTAATTATGGCTACTTCGTCCGCGAAAGAAATATCGCTTGTCGAAAAGCTGAATGACAGTAATTACGAACTATGGGCTTTTCGAATCGAAATGCTGTTAATTAGGGAAGATTTATTTAAATTTGTTACCCAAAACCCACCTGCAACTCCCGACGATGCATGGAAGAAAAATGACGGGAAAACTAGGGCAACAATAAATCTTTCGATAGATGACAGTCAAATCTGTCATATAAAGCACCTAAAAACCGCCAAAGAAATATGGGACACGTTAAAGAAGGTGCATCAAAGATCCACCTTATCGTCTAAATTGTTTCTCCTCCGAAAATTATACTCACAAAAATTAAGCGACGGAGGAGACATGAACAGCCACAAAAACGAAATCCTAACAATAAAGGATAAATTGTACGCGATTGGCGAAGAAATTTCGGAGACTCATATCGTAGCACTTTTATTGTGCACTCTCCCTAGATCGTATGATCCTCTCATTATAGGCCTCGAAGCTAGAGATGAAAGCGATCTCACTTTAGAGTTTGTTAAGACAAAACTACTAGATGAATTCAAGCACAGGGCTGAAAATAAACAATCGAACACAAATGCACGTGAAACCGCGTATAGAGTATCCAACAGACAGAACAAAAACAGAAAATATTGCGGATTCTGCAAACGACAGAACCACACAACATCAGAATGCTTCCATTTGAAAAATAAAAACCAACACTGCAATAACGCAAGACCTGACTGGAACAAAAACAAAACATTAAATAACTCCAGTAACTATAGAAACAATACTGTTGGTCATAAAAATGCCCAGAACAACCCCAAGGAAACTTCGAACTATTGTTTCAATAACAAAATTGAAAGTGATCAAGATTTAGATAGCTCGGTTCCCCCCGGTGACGACAAAACATCAGAAGATAAAATCGAACCCATCTCTGTAAACAGGGCGCAAACACCAAATGAAGAAAAATATATAATTAACTCTGGATGTACTAGGCATGTCGTAATGTCAAAGCATAATTTTGAAAATTTTACGCCAGGAAACTTCGGGGATATTACAATAGCGAATGGAAAGCGGCTATGCTCACAAGGTCTGGGAGACGTGAACATTAAAATAGATTCACAAAATTCCATTACACTTAAAAGCGCATTATACTGTCCCGAATTGCAGAACAATCTGCTATCGGTAAAAAGGGCCACCGAAAATGATATCAAAGTAATATTTGAAAAACAGAAATGCTCGTTCGTGAAGGATAACCACACAATTTTAACAGCTAGGTTAAATGACAATTTATATGAATTACAACCCAAAGACGATTACGGATATAACGCGCAAATTCAAACATCTTGCAGCGATAAAAACTGCATATCCATTTGGCACAGGAGGCTGGGACATAAAAATTTTGAAGCGTTAAAACATCTCGCGAAACACAAACTAGCTGAGGGCATAGAAATACATAATTGTAGGCATGAAACTGTTTGTACAAAATGCATCGAGGGAAAGCTATCGATTGCACCCTACCCTAAAACCGCCTCTAATAGATCAAAGGAAACATTAGATCTGGTACACACAGGCATCTGCGGAAAAATGCATACACAAACACTCAGTGGAAAGAAATACTTTATAACTTTTACTGATGACTACAGTCGGTTTACAATGATTTATTTGATTTCGCATAAATCAGAGGCAATAACAAAACTCATAGAATTCATAGCCCTAACGAAGAATAAATTCGGAAAAATTATAAAAGCAATCAGATCCGATAACGCAAAGGAGTATCTAGGAGATAGTTTTGAGAGTTACCTATCAGAAAACGGTATAGAACACCAGTTGAGCGTCCCGTACTGCAGCCAGCAGAATGGTGTTGCCGAACGCAAAAATAGGACTATAGTTGAGATGGCGCGCACAATGTTATCTGACGCGAACTTACCAAACCAATTTTGGGGCGAAGCCGTACTTACAGCAACATACCTGATAAATCGCTTGCCTACCAAAGCAAACGAAAACAATAAGTCACCTTATGAGCTGTGGAATAACAGAAAACCCGATTTATCGAACATACGGACCTTCGGATGTAAGGCATACGCCTATGTCGAAGAATCGAAGAGATCCAAATTTGACAAAAAGGCCGTTGAAGGCATTCTATTGGGTTACGATAATCGTAGTAAAGGATACAGAATATACACAGGGGGAAACAACGTGATAATATCGCGAACCGTAAAATTCCTTGAGAACGGAGCGAGCGAAATTGATAAAAACATAAATGATTCAAAGACACCTACTGAAACCGTGGAGATTGAACTAAGTAATGATGAACAAAATCAAAACGACACCCCACAGCAAAGTACCGCTGAACCGCGAAGGTCACTAAGAAGCAACAGAGGTGTCCCCCCTGACCGCTACGGGATAAGCGCGAATATCTGTAAAATACAAGATCCGAAAAATTGGGAAGACATAAATAATATCATGGATGCTGAAATAAAAAACAAATGGATAGAGGCCGCAAATGAAGAAATTACGTCGTTAAAGAAGAATAACACTTGGGAATTGGTGAAACCAACACCAGGAAAACGAACAATAGGGTGTAAGTGGACATTTAAAACAAAATATAACGCACGCGGAGAGGTAGAGAGATATAAGGCGCGACTCGTCGCGAAGGGCTACTCGCAAAAATACGGAAGCGACTACGATGAAACGTATGCACCGGTGGTAGCGCACACCACAATAAGAAGCTTCCTAAACGCCGCCGTGTATAAAAATTTAAATATTACACACCTAGATGTAAAGACGGCATTCTTACATGGAGATTTAGACGAAGAAGTCCTAATGAAACAACCCGAGGGATACGTTGTAAAAGGGGAGGAAGATAAGGTGTGCAAGCTAAAGAAGGCAATATACGGGCTAAAACAGGCCGCGAGGGCCTAGTACATAAGAATTAACAAGTCATTAAGAAATTTAAATTTTAAGGAGTGCGATTCAGATCAGTGCTTATATAAGAGAAATGAAAACGGGGATATTTCCTATATAATCGTGTACGTGGACGATATTTTAGTCGCCGCGAGCGAAGAAAACACGCGCAATATATACGCGGAATTATCTAAGGAGTACGAAATTAAGAATCTCGGCCGGGTATCGCAATTTCTCGGAATAAATATTAAAAGGCTAGACAACGGAAACCTTGAGCTAGACCAAGAGAACAAAATTGACGAAATAGCGGAAAAATTTAAATTATCCAAATCAAAGCCCACATATACGCCCATGCGCACAGACTATTTCAACGCAGACCCAAACAGTGAAACACTAAGTGACAACAAACAATACAGACAGGCTGTAGGAGCGTTATTATACATAGCGACGTTAACCAGACCGGACATAGCCGCCACGGTAAACATCCTTGGAAGAAGGGACGAGCGTCCCAGAAAAGCAGATTGGGAGGCGGTAGAAAAGGTAATAAGATATCTGCATACCACTAAGCACTTGAGGCTAACCGTGAACAAAAATAAGCCGCCAATACTAACTGCATATAGTGACTCAGATTGGGCAGGAGATAGAGAAGACAGGAAGTCCACAACTGGGAATGTGTTAAAATTAGGGAACAATCTCGTGTCCTGGACATCAAGAAAACAAAACTGTGTAGCGTTATCAACTGCAGAGGCAGAGTATATCTCAGTATCCAACGCGACGCAAGAAATTCAATGGGTTCTTAATCTACTAAAAGACCTAGAGTTGCATCAAACTTTACCAATCGTAATATACGAAGATAATATCGCGTGTATAAAGTTGAGTGAAAATGAAAAACAGCAATCCCGTGTGAAGCACGTGGACATCAAGTACCACAACGTGAGACATTTAAAAGAAAGCGGGATGATCACACTGGAATATTGCCCTTCGAAAAGGATGGTAGCTGACATCCTTACCAAACCCATCCCCAAACCTCAATTTGAGCATTTGAGAAGGGAACTTCAACTTACACCACCACAGGGCTCAGATGAAAAGGGGGGGTGTTGGAAACAGTTTATAAATTTATTTCATCTGTTCCCTGGTTTGTGATATATGCGACAATTTGTTGTTTTATAAACTATCAACAGGCGTCGCCACCACCTGGAATGGAACTTCTTTTAAACCCCAAAAGATGGCAGCACTACTGTTCTACAGAGACTTAATCCTTACAAATGTACATTCTAAAGAAAGAATAAACTGTTTACCTCAGCAATAAACCTTTGTGAAGTGTGCTCAGCAGACTAATATCGTGTGAGAACTTTCAAGAGCCCCTTTTATTCGTCAGTTGAAGCTGAAACTACGTACCAATCGTACATAAACAATTCGCTCGTCCATTTTTAACGAACTGCGTTTTGGAAGCAATATGCTCTGGAATTAAGACGAAGCACAACTCTTTTTATGGATTTAATAACCCTTTCTTTTTATAGTGTATGTGTGTAAAATATATAATCAAGAAAATTTGTATAGTTTTTCAGATCCATAAAGTTTGTTCTCAACAAGTCACGATACTTTGGTTTTCTACAAAGATTCCAGTTTCATTTAATAAAATTGAATTTACATGTTTTGATAACAAGCACCATTCGCTGTGTCATGAATAAGGACTACGCTTTATAAAAGGTAAGCAAAGCTTACATTTTTCATTCAAATAATTGAGAAGAAACTTTTATTAATTATCTGGTCCTTCAATCAAGTAAATTTAACTCACGTCCTTTTAAGTCGAAAAACCAAGCTAATCAGAACCGGTTCAGCCAATCAGAACCGAGTCTTAGGCAACCCCAACTCCGGCTGCGGTAGATTGATGCTGAACTGAGCACCAATAATCCGAAACAAAATGGATATGCGTCAGCTCCTATTATAGGAGTCTTAGGGTGGGCTGTTTGAAAATCCTAGTAGGACTACTGACCGTGACGTCACAATCCAGTTTGTGGGGTGTGATTGGGCTTTCTTGTAGGATGTGTTGGCTAAAGACAGAGAGTCATATAATGTTACAGAATTACTTAACGGTCATTTAAGTGATAAATAATGATTTATTACCATTTATTTTAGGAAACACTTCTCGGCGAGTGTGAGACTGCATACGTGATCGAACACCAGCCATACGACAGGAGAAACAATATCGTCCTCAACGTCACCAAGGTTCCAAACTTTCACAAGTGCAAAACGAGACCCAATCAGGTCTATTCTGTTTTCTACGGACACGAGTGCGGAGAAGTCGATCATGAGAAATCGGTAAGACAAGGAAATATCTTCATTCATACTCTAGAGCAGAAGTTGCCAACATATCGTAGCTATCATCTCAAACTATCGAATGTGAAAAAATGTATTTTTCATTACTTTTTAAAATGGGCCGATTGTCGCCACTAAGTTTGAAGAGGGTTGCAGGGTTACAACATCACCAGGGTTGCCAGTTTGGCCTCTTTTTCCATTCAGAAATGTTGAAGCCATACCAGAAATTTAAAATAGACATTTTTTCTTTATATAATGTCAGCCTATCTCGTAATTACTTAAAGTAAAAAATTTTCTCTCAAAATTTCCAGTATGAATTCGGCATTATACTGAAATACAAAAAAGGGGCCAAACTGGCAACCTGTTCTTCACAGAAATGTTATTATTTTTTTTATTAGGCGAATAATTCTAATAAAGTTTAGTGGTGACAATCGGGACATTTTTAAAGGTAATGAAAAATGCATTTTTTCATATTCTATAGTCTGACATGGTAGCGACGAAATTATGAATTTTATTACACTTTGGCGAATAAAACTTCGGAAAATTAAAAATAGAAAATAAATATTAGCTTAATTCCCCCCCCTAAGAGTCAGCAAAAGAATCCTGTATGTCCTCCTGTATGTAAAAGTATGTCCCTGTATGTCCTCCAATCAAATACAAATAACTATAATTTCTTAAAAACTTGAGTTATGATAAAACATACTCTTCGAATCTAAATTCACCTTGTACTATAAATACTAATTAAAAACAATATAAATGTCCAAAAAACACCTCCAGTACAACACCTCCAGTAAAGTATTTTACGAAATGAAAACACCTCCAGTAGAGTATAGGGTGTCCCAAAAGTCTCCGTACAACTTCAAAAATTTATTACAAAAAAAAAAAAAATAATAGGCCTACAGCAAAAATAATTACAACAGTACATAGAGTAACTTAAAAAGTTTTTTCTACTGCCTTAGTAAACTTCAACATGAGATCCTTTCGTAGCACGAAGAATATCAAGACGATATTCCAATCCAATCCACGAACGTTTTAGCATGCTAACATCAACAGTAGCTACTGCTGTTTGGATCTTTTGTTTCAATTCCATGAGACTATTAAATTTTGTTCAGATTTCATCAAACAGTTATACGGAGACTTTTGGGACACCCTGTATTTTATGAAATCGTACGTATATGTTTTTGGACATTTATGTTGTTTTTAATTAGTAATTATATTTTCTTTCAAGTAAAGAACTAATTTTTAGTTTGATATGATTTCAGCGACAGAGACTATTTTTCTAGATAATGGTCAAAGAGTTTTACCAAAAATATAGTTCAACTAATGCTTTGTCATTCTGTTAAGTATGCAATCCTTACGAAATCAAGGGATTTTTTAATTGTCAATTGAAAATGTTAACTTTGTGCCTCATCTGCAGATTTTATTTGCGCAAAAAAGTTGAGAATATAAACCTGAAAAATAAAATTTAAATAGTATTGATTTATCATAGCCTCGCTAGCGTGTACATAAAATATACGAATAAGAAAGTTTTAATTATTTTTTTAATTGTTCGAAAGAGGCGGAACTAGTTTCGAATTTTGGTCGAGATAGTGATTATACCTCTAAATATACGTCTCCGCCTCCCAATGTATGTCTACGAATTTAGACAGATAACTGAGGTAGACGAATTTTTCAGCTTCCTATTTCTCGGATCTCCATATACTATATGCAATCCCAAAAATTTAGCCAATTTTCGTGGTGTTTCATACTTAAAAACTAAAACAATTTGAGTTTAATTTTGCAGGAATCTAGAAAAAAAAATTTCCTTTCTAAAGTTTACGATCTTAAATTAGATGTATTCAAGTCAATTTGTACAAGATATATATTTGTATATCTTGTTCAAATTTTCAACCGTTAATAAAATACTTTTTATTCATCCACTCAAGTTCAAATACATTTTTTAAAATTTGTAGTGGATGACACTTGATGTTAATACAGTTTTTTCAAATATTAATTAATTAATTAAATTAAATTAATTAAATTAATTAAATTAAATTAAATTAATTAAATTAAATTAATTAAATTAATTAATTAAATTAAATTAATTAAATTAAATTAATTAATTAAATTAATTAATTAATTAATTAAATTAAATTAATTAATTAAATTAATTAATTAAATTAAATTATTTAATTAAATTAATTAATTTTAGTTTTATATTTCATTTCTGTTCAAAAGTATAGACTCACTCCATATTTATAGTCCCCTTCGCCTGTGCGCCGCCTGATCTTCATCCGTGGACACCCCATTATCTATTTACGCGTGAAGGTTCCGCTATGGTACTTAATTGTGAAGTGTGGTAACTTTTGAAATTCAATATTTGAAAAACGGCATTATCATTAAATTTGAAATTTATATCAAGAAAAATACAATTTTTTACCTTTATAACGCAGTTTGTCTAACAACTTTGTGAGAAATACTTTTCGAGCTATTAATTTTTGGTATTTTAGCTATTTTTTTCAGCTATTTATTTTTTATTTAATTTTTAATACATTTCAAAAATTTCTCTTATACAAGATATTTAGCAGGATATAAATCTAGGAATAAATACCGTCAGTGGCGAAGCGTGTAGATCGCTGGAAAGAAATTTCTCTTTGACCTAAGTAGGAATTGACTTATTATTTTTTTTTTACTTGTTTTTTTAATGCGATTGAAGACTGTAAATAAATTTAAATTTTTTACTTGGTCTATACAAATTTGTTTGTATAAAATAGATAAAAAATTTAAATCGTCTCACGTGACAAGCATGGTTCCCATTTTTATAAAGAATAGCATAATTCGGACTGTCCTAAATCCGGACTGTTGAGCATTAGCATTAGAATATTTTGGGAAATGAAAATTAGGTTTAGTGAAATCCAGGTAAGAGTCGTACATACATCTATCTACTCTGCTCTTCCTTAAATTTAATTTTCCACTGCAACTCTGTGTGAATTATAGACATGGTGAATCTTTTCAGCACACTCTCCATGGCAACGCCCAGTATCATTATTCGATCCGAGGTGATCGCCACCACTACGTCATCGAAAATATCAGGATGGAATCAGAAATGGCCTACACCCCCTACCCTCTGGAAGGACAGACTGTTTCCACCGTCATCAAGTACGTATTAAAATTTATTTCACAGAGTGGGCCGTCATAGCCTGGTTGGAAGAACGTCTAAATGAAATTGCATGCTTGGTAGCATTTATCCCTTATACGAGACTCAAAAAAAAAGGGGGGGGGTTATGTGTAAATTATTATAATTAATATATATATATATATTTTTAAATTTCATCTATAATAATTTAAACAGCTGTTTGAAAAAATTCTCGTGAACTGCGAAAATTTTCAAATAATCCTCTTAAAAATGTTTCTTTCAAACAAAAATAATTATTTTTAACTAACAAGTACATATTAGTTCAAATTATTTATCTAGTACAAACGGATAAACATTTTTATATATTATAACGATATTTTAACGCAAAATTCCATCTTCTATAATTTTATTCTTTAAACAAACATGAAGTGTAGGAATAAATCTGAAAATTAAGAAAAACTGCTGTTTTTTATTCTTAAAAAAAAAAAAAATGATTTGAATCCTATATACAATATTTGAGTGTAAGAACATTTGATTTTACATTCGTTAGATGGCGCTACGAAATATTCTCAGTAGATATTTTACGTCTTGAAAACTTTCTCAATAATCACTATAATGTTGACTTTACAGAGTTAAAATATCCTAAAAGAGCTAATAATTAAAAGTAACACATTCTTTCACATTATTATTTTTTTTTTTAAATTAACATTTCGTTTGTTCTTTGCATCACAAATAGCATTGAAAACGAAATAAACGTCAAAACACTTGTCAACGCAACCGCCATCTTTGCTTCAATTGCACATGCGCGTGTCGAATAAATGGAGAGAATAGGTTAGTTCAGTTACTGAACTTGTGTTTCGTTTTCTCCCCCATTTTCGGCTAGTTGAGTTAGCAGAGAATTTGATTTCAGGGTCAACCGAGAGTTACAGCGTAACTCGCCAGTTGAGGTTGACGGTGAGTTAGGGGGTAATAGTCCAGTCATTTGGTAGAAAATAAAGGAAAGTGTTGGTGTAGTTTTGATAGTTGGTTACTTTATGTTTTTTGAGTCGCTGAACACGAATCTGAAGATTTCCAACAAAATTTCTTTCCGTAAAATCTGTTTGTTTTACAAAAAACTTGTAAAAAATGGACTTTTCTCTTTTTTTTTCAAACTAACTCCAAAACTATGCATTTTACGTAAAATTCGACAATATATGAATGGAAAAAAAATAAAATCTCCTACATTTCATGTATTGAAAGTTTTTTCTCTGATCAATGGTTTAGCCGTGAGAGTGCCGCAAAAATGGGTGTTAAAAACAAAAAAACTGTAAAAAAAAAAACGGGAATTAAGGCACTGTACGTCGATGTAACGTGGAAACTAACCATTTTACACAAACGTTAACCATTAATAATACTACTAAAGATTATATGATTGACTATATTTTATACATTTGAGGTAGAGGAAACGTGCGGATCCGGCGCCAGGGGAAGGTGGGAGCAGTGGAGCAGCTCCACCTCCTCTCATTAGTCGAGGATGCTCCTTCTCTGAAGAGCTCGTACTTTAAGAGGAGATAAAATTGGGAGGGGATAAAATAAAAAAAAAATTTAACAAACGGAAATTACGGCCTTGTACGTCAATGTAACATTTGGAGAGGATGTAAACCTCTTAAAGTGCAATTCACCACCAACCTTCAACTTCCCGATCAACTCTCAGTTGAGTAACCCGAGGTTCGCGAATCTAACTGCCGGTTGATATTTCCGAATTCTTCGTTAACTTCAGGGACATGGTTATTCAACTCTGGGTTACTCGACGGCAGGTTGAAATGTGTATATCTCATTGGCCAAAGGGATCACATGACGTAGCAATAGTCGTAATGGGTTCTGTCGTCCCTTGATCCAGTTTTCAATAACGAAACAAAACAGAGTATTGAAAGAGTTTACTTTTTGTGTGTTTACTTTTTGATAAATAAATTTACAAATAAATTTTGAATTAACATTTTGATTTGGTGGTTTAGAAATATTGTCACAGTCATAAAATGCTCATTTTTACAAAATTTTTATAGTATTTTTTTTTTTTTTAAAGTTTTTTTGATTAAAGAAAATATATATATATATTATCTACGTTTAATAAACAATTTTATGACCAGGCTAACACTAATAAGTGGAATAAAAGCAAATAGGGAGCTAGATTTATTTATTTTGCAAAAATATTATATAAAGAGATATTTTCATATATTTCTAATGTATGTTTTTTTTTTTTAACTAAAATAATTGATTACAGATTCAATTAATTATCTTGGATGAAATTGCATGCTTGGTAGCATTCATCCCTTATACGAGACCCAAAAAAGTGTTTTTTTTTAATATGTAAATTATTATAATTAATATATATATATATATATTTCATTTCATATATAATAATTTTAGAAGCTGTTTGAAAAAATTCTTGTGAACTTCGAATTTTTTCAAATAATCCTTTTAAAAATGTTTCTTTCAAACAAAAATAATTATTTTTAACTAACAAGTAGTTATTAGATTAAAGGGAAATTGGAGTGTTTACCTTTTGATAAATAAATTTACAAATAAATTTTGAATTAACATTTTGATTTGGTGGTTTAAAAATATTGTCACAATCATAAAATGCTCATTTTTACAAAATTTTATAGGATTTTTTTTTTTTTAAGTTTTTTGATTAAAGAATATATATATATATATATATATATATATATATATTATCTACGTTTAATAAACAATTTTATGACCATGCTAACACTAATAAGTGGAATAAAAGCAAATAGCGAGCTAGATTTATTTATTTTGCAAGAATATTATATAAAAAGATATTTTCATATATTTATTTCTAATGTATGTGTTTTATTTAACTAAAATAATTGATTACAGATTCAATTAAATTATCTTGGATGAAATTGCATGCTTGGTAGCATTTATCCCTTATACGAGACCCAAAAAGGTGGGGGGGGGGTTTATATGTAAATTATTATAATTAATATATATATATATTTTTTTTAATTTCATATATAATAATTTAAAAAGCTGTTTGAAAAAATTCTCGTGAACTGGGAAAATTTTCAAATATCCTCTTAAAAATGTTTCTTTCAAACAAAAATAATTATTTTTAACTAACAAGTACATATTAGTTCAAATTATTTATCTATTACAAACGGATAAACATTTTTATATATTATAACGATATTTTAACGCAAAATTCCATCTTCTATAATTTTATTCTTTAAACAAACATGAAGTGTAGAAATAAATCTAAAATTTAAGAAAAACTGCTGTTTTTTATTCTTAAAAAAAAAAAAAAAAAGATTTGAATCTTATATACAATATTTGAGTGTTTGATACAACATTTGATTTTACATTCGTTAGATGGCGCTACCAAATATTCTCAGTAGATATTTTACGTCTTGAAAACTTTCTTAATAATCACTATAATCTTGACTTTACAGAGTTAAAATATCCTAAAAGGGCTATTAATTAAAAGTAACACATTCTTTCACATTATTATTTTTTTAAAATTAACATTTCGTTTGCTTTCTGCATCACAAATAGCATTGAAAACGAAATAAACGTCAAAACACTTGTCAACGCAACCGCCATCTTTGCTTCAATTGCACATGCGCGTGTCGAATAACTGTACACGAATAGGTTAGTTCAGTTACTGAACTTATGTTTCATTTTCTCCTCCATTTTCGGCTAGTTGAGTTAGCGGAGAATTTGATTTCAGGGTCAACCGAGAGTTACAGCGTAACTCGCCAGTTGAGGTTGACGGTGAGTTAGGGGGTTAGTGATTTTGATAGGTCTCTGCACGGCTGAAAACGTTTTCTTTTTAAAACCTGGTTAGGACGCCGTTTCCCCAGTGACATTTTCTGCAACTAATGCTGTGAGTTCAACGGTTGCGGAAAACATCCTCTTCCTACATACTACTAGCGGGTGCGATACAACATCAGCATGTTTATGCAAGGAAAAATGAAGTTCCTCAAAACTCTTGTGAAGAATCCAGATGTTGCTGACGTTGCTAAAGTATTCAAAGACTCGAACGCTACTCAGGAGATAATTGCAGCTGCTGGAGAACGTTTCCTTGTCTCGCTGTACGGCTATAGTTGGACAAATGTGTCTGCGCTGAATCACCTAAGGTATATTTCGTACAAGAAGTCAGCCTTTAAATACAGTTCTAATATTGCTGCTTTACCACCATCTGCAGTGGAAACACGATAGCACTCTTTAAGAATATATCACCAAGGGCAGCAATGGCTGGGAGTTGAAAAAAAAAATGCTGAAGAGTGGAGATAGAAGAAAACAAATATTGGACTTGAACCTGAATTTACTGTACTACCCCCTGCTTTGTTGAAACTTTTATCCTGTAAGTGCAAAAAGAACTGCCAACAAAATTGGGGGTACAAGAAGGCAAGTGTTTGTTGTTCCAATATGTGCCTCAACTGCGAAGGGAAGTGCAATACCATCTCAGTGGTGAATCAAGACGAGGAAGACTGGTTATACCTTGAAACCGAGCTGGAGATGGATTGCCCACCCATTGAATCCGTGAACCCAATGGAAGAAGAACAAGCCATGCCACAAGATATGAAATATTTACCATTTAAGAAAACATTTATTCTATAATAGTGGTAGTAAATAAAAAGCCCCCACTAATTCCATACGTCTATTTTCTATGTTGTAGATGTCGCTGAACATCAGGGGCCTTCAAATAAAAAAATACGGTAAAAAGATTCTTGCTTTTTTACTTTATGTAAATATACTTACTAATATATTTCTTTTAAATGCTAAAAAGATGTAAATTAACAACATAATACAAATTAAAATAACTTTTACTAGGTTATTTTACATGTTTCAACTCACTCCGAGTCATTTTCAAAAACAAATGAGAATATTCTAGAATTGCACGGGCTTTGAAGTTATTATTTTCATGTACTTTTCTAAAAATTGCGCACGTTATCTTCTATTTTTACTTGGTTGTTTATTTTCATATCTGTGACCATGCAGTCACTCGAGCCACAGTTTCGGTAAATTAAAAGATGCCGCATCGTTACCTATTGTATTTTTGCGCGTTAGTATCTCTGTGGTTTCTCTTATTATGGATGGATAGTATAGACTGGAGGGAACTATTATTTTACTTTCATTGAAATTTATTTGGATGATTTCTTCTTGATATAATCTTGCCAGGGCTGTAGTTTTTCTATTATACTTAATATCAGCTATATGCTCTTTTTTTCTGTAACTAAATTTTCTGCTGGTCATGCCTATGTAGTAATTATTGGATCCGTCTTCTTTAATAAAAGGTATTTCATATACTCCTGAATAATTCTCATAATTAATTGGGTCTATTTTACTGAAAATGATATTCTTTAATTTCTGAGGGGGTTTGGCTATTAAGCAGATATTGAAACGTTTAAGGCTGTGTTTTAATTTTTCAAAAAAGTTTGGATAATATTGAAGAGTACAAAGTTTGTATTTTTAAGAATCAACTTTCTTTTCTGGTTTCTTACTAGGACTTCCCTCAAAGGGATTAGTCTGAGTGATATTGCTGAGAACATGGGGTTAAAAATTACAATATAAAGAAAAATAGCAAATTAAATGATAGAATTACAAAATATTATATATAAATTCATATACACTGTTAAAAAAATAGAAAAGAAGTACCGTTCATCAGATGTGTCGTCATATTTTTTTTTTAACATCTGGCAAAGAATCTCATTTTCATAAGCGTGTATTGCGCAAAACTTGAAAAAAAAAAAAAAAAAAAAAAAAAAAAAAAAGCCGAATCTTTTAAAACGCAAAGTTTTTTAAAGTTACGTAATTGGATTTGCAGCCAATAGATTATTCGGCATAATCCTATTTCAGGCCACCATTTGGCGCTTTTTAAAAATGATGCCACACTGGCGATTTCTAAATTGTTTACTTACATTTATCATATTGTAACCCACAATAAGCAAGTGGTAAAACGTTGCCATTCTTAATTTTTAAATAGTTACACATAGGAAAAGTAATGGATTTAGCCACAAAAAGTCACTGAAAAATAGATTGCATTTATACGAAAGTAACAATGTAACGAATGTAAAATTTTATTCGTTCAAAACAATTTGGACAAAAGATTGATAATTTAAATACAGAATTATTAAATTAAACCATACACATTTGATTTTTTTAGATACTGCATTTATGAGAGAAATAAAATATTTTATTTGACAAATTTAATAAAATAGATATAAAAAAGATAATATGAGCAGTAAAAAAAAAGTTTTTATACACATTTCATCGATATTACATAAAAGTTAACGATTAATGTGAAGTTGAAAAAACAAAAATACACGAAATTCGTTAATGCCGCGATCACTGTACCACACGTATGATCGCTTCGCGAACACGAAACCGAAAAAAAGCATCACTGGATACAGCAACATCGTCGTATCGGAATCCCCAAAAGTACACGAAATTCGTTAATGACGCGATCACGGTACCTCACGTATGATCGCTTCGCGAACATGAAACTGAAAAAAAAACATCACTGGATACAGCAACCTCGTCGTATCAGAATCCCAAGAAATACACGAAATTCGTTAAGGCCGCGATCACTGTACCGCACGAATGATCGCTTCCCGAACATGAAACCGAAAAAAAAAACATCACTGCATACAGCAACCTCGTCGTATCGGAATCCCCCCAAAACACAAAATTTGTTAATTCCACGATCACTGTACCTCACGTACGATCGCTTCCCGAACATGAAACTGAAAAAAAAACATCACTGGATACAGCAACCTCGTCTCATCGGAATCCCCAAAAATACACGAAATTCGTTAATACCGCAATCAGTGTACCACACGTATGATCGCTTCGCGAACATGAAACCGAGAAAAAAAACATCACTGGATACAGCCACCTCATCGTATCGGAATCCCAAAAAATACACAAAATTCGTTAATGCCGTGATCACTGTGCCGCACGTATGATCACTTCGCGAACATGAAACCGAAAAAAAAAACATCACTGGATACAGCCACCTCGTCGTGTCGGAATCCCCAAAAATATACGAAATTCGTTAATGCCGAGATCACTGTACCGCACGTATGATCGCTTCGCGAACATGAAACCGAAAAAAAACCTCTCTGGATGCAGCAACCTCGTTATATAGCGATCACAAAAATACACAAAATTTGTAAATGCGGCGATCGCTATACCGCATGTATGATCGCTTCGTGAACATGAGACTCCCATAAAAACTGCAGTCAATTAATTTTTATACTGTTCTAAAGTAACAAGAGTAACCACTCACAAACATAAAAAAAGAAGAAAAAATCAAGTTTTAAATAAACAAGCAGATGATTAATTTTTTTCAATGCTTTTTAGCACTTTAGAACCTAGTTGAAAAGTGCTTATGACTTCGGTTTGTCTGGCCGTATGGCCGTCTGGCTGTCTGTCCGTCTGTTCGTGCTCTAACTCCCGTAAATATGCTCGGATTGCTCTGCAATTTTTATATGTTATTGTCGTTATCTATAGCATGTTCCCTATTTCAACGGAAGTGTGTAGCACTTGTAGTTTTTTACAGGGACACTCAAAAGAATTCCGTTACATTGCGGTTTATGGGGAAAAATTATTTGCGGTTTATTTAAATAATGTTTCACTATTTTAAACGCATTGAAATTTATATATATATCACTAAGGTGCATTAGAAGAAGCTTAATATGGAATAGGGTGTGCATGCCACTTATAGTTACTATACAGGGACAGTCAAAAGAATTCCGTTACATTACGTCTATGAAGAAAAATCTTTTGCGGTTTATTTAAATAATGTTTCACTATTTTAAACGCATTGAAATTTATATATATTACTAAGGTGCATTACAAGAGGCTTACTACAGAATAGTGTGTGTATAGCAGTCATCGTTCATTTACAGGGACATACAAAAGAATTCTCTACTGTCTGTTAAGAATAATTCCTGGCGTTTTAAGTTGCTGAACGCGATTTTCAATTGAACTCACTTTTTGTCTATTACTGGGTGTGTATAAATTCTGTATTTCATATACAGGGTAGCACAAAAGTTCGAGAACACATTTCCGTTTATTGACAGAAACTCCAGAAGGAGAATTTTAAACTGTGCTACGCGTTTCCTAACTAAACTAAAATTTATCATCCTATATAGTATATATACAAATCTATAGATCATATACAGGGTTGAATAAAAGTACTCGGATACTTTTCCGAATATTGTATCTGTTCGAAATTCCTGAAATTATGTTTTTAAATATGTTATGCGTTTTCCAAATTGTTTACTTAGATGTTATCTTTTAGCTTATTAAACGGTATGTTTTGTAAAATTATTTTGGAAGCGTTGGAAAGTGCTACATAATCTATGCTTGGCGCATGATTTTTCGTTCTTGTTTTTCTTTTAATATCATGACATATCCATTTAATGACGTAAGTGTTATTTAATTATATTAAAAAAATGTTTTAAATAACTAATAAATCATTAAACATCATTAAAATACAAATAAACATCGAATAAAGAATTATTTGATGACGTAAAAAATACGCCATACGTAACAAACGCGTCATCACAAAAAATATCATAGCTCAGCCTTTCCAACAATAAAAGAGCTACATCTGGCTGACTATCGACGATTTGGCAAGATTTCGCCAAATGATGATCTCAAATAGGAACCAACCAGATTATTCTATCAAGCGTGGCTTAACGCAAATTTAATTTCATTGTTGCACCTTTTTTTTGTGTGAATTTAATTTTTTTTCTTTGATTATATATCTATTATTTGTATAACTGTTTATAGAAACTCTTACACTTCAAACTACATTGATAGCATGCTTTGCTACAAACCAGATTGCAAAACTATAGTCTAAATTACTATTAAAGTATACAAAAAATCTTTCGATGACTTCTGTAAAATAACTTTTACATTAAATCTCCATATCGGCAAAAGTAAAAAATTATATATATTTCAAAGTTAAGCTTAACAGATACTTCTTGATTATTCTGTAGGAGGCTCTCCCCCCTGCGCCTTTACTGCGCCAATCCGCAGACTTTTCTTTTGCCTGTCTGTCTGTCTCTCCACAATCTGTCTGTTTCCCTATCCGTTCTTCTGCCCGTCTCTCTAACCGATTGTCTATCTCTCTACAGGTCTCGCTACCTGTCTCTATATTTCTCTACCGGTCTCGCTACCTGCCAATCTATTTTTCTAACCGTCTGTCTATCCGTGTAACTACTTGTATGTCTAGCCGTGTCTCTATCCACTTCTCTACCATTTGTCTATCTGTGTCACAACTTGTCTATCTGTCTCCCTACTCGTCTGGCTATACGCCTCTCTACCCATCTTCTTTCCCATCTCCGTACCCATCTACTGTCTCTCTACTCGTCTGTATACCCGTCTCACTATCCGTCTGTTTTTGTACCCGACTCGCTACCAATCTCATTACCCGTCAGTCAACTCGTCTCTGTACTCATCTCTCTACTCGTCTCTTTATCTACCACGCTACGTGTCTCACAACCTTTCTCGCTACATTCCTTTTTTACACACTTTTTTTTTGGGGGGGGGGAAGGGGAGGGGGGAGAAGGGTTTCAAATATATACATTTAAATTAGAACTTTTGCCTCCATGTCATTAGTGTTGTTTGTATTATTAACTAATACCTTGTAGACCGAGTTTCATTTAAAACAAATGTAAAAGGCTTCTTCTACAGTTTTTTTTAGGAGAAACTTTCGTAATTGGGCCCAAAGCCAATCGGAGCATTTAATGTCACTATTGTAACTCTTATAGAGTTAAAACAATATTGTTGCTAGCTTTATTATTGTTTGAGACCAGCCTTGCCTGTGTATCTGAATGGGGAAAAGTTTCGTATCCTATGTCGGTTGGAAAAAAAAATTAAAATGGTGCCAAAAGGTAGTTTTAGTACGTTACAAAATTTTTCAAGAGAGCGGTAAAACATGTTTTTCAAATATTTACAAACATACGTTTATTAAAGCATGTTTTTGCACCATCTTAAAAATTTAAGCACGATGCTAAAATAAAATTTTATCACCATATTCGATATTTTAATAAGTAATGAAAATACATAAACAAACTTATTTAACAAACCTAAAAGGCATTTTTGTGATAAATAATTTTTATTGCCAGGGGGGTAAATTGTAAATAATTAATAAACGGCTAGTAAATAATAAATAGCATTTAAAATCTAAAAATGGAGAAGTGGTCCGTATAAAAATGCAAAACATAACATTATACGCTTGATATATGTAAATCTTTTTTTATTTTTTAATATTTCCGAAGGCACAGATAAAAAGGTAAAAATCTCTTTTCCAAATGCCAAATAGAAAATATACAAAATAGAATGCCAAATATACAAAATAGAAAAATATCTGCAAAAAAATATATTTACATAATACTACATCTGCAAAAAAATAAGACTTAGAAAAAGTAAGCCAAATCCTGCTGATCCCAACAGTCACATCGAAAAACTTATCACCAAAAAAGAACTCGCAAATCTTGCGGCACAGGAGATGGATTTTTCCCTCTAAATGCAGAATATTAGTTTTTTTTTCTTGTACGATGGGTGATTATAATATAATTGTTTCATTTCACATACTACATACCGTTTGTTATATTGGTACTTTTATGTTATCCTGGCGCAGTTGATAAATCGCCAAATATTGTTCCTATAACATTTTCATATTGAATTCATTTCACTTAAATATAAACCTTTCACTCATTTAATTTAAAATACATGACTTTCATTAATCCCATTTAAAATGCTAAAAAGAGAAAAAAAATAAATAATGCCATAAATCGAAACCTTTTCTTTAAACACCAACGATTTTTTTTTTAATATACACATGCGAAAAAAAAAGAGCTGCTATTGCTGAGATTTGCCAAATCTCTAATACCAAGTCTACCAAGTTATTGCGAGTTTTTCTTTCAAACAGAAAAAAAATCCAGATTAATTTTCGATCTCTACTAAATTGAAATATATTTTATTGTGCTGAATATTAGTGCTTGCTTATTTTTTTGCTCCATGTACTCCATGAACTTTTCAATTCCGATTGTCTACGAAAATCTCCAGCCGGTGAAAATGACGTACGCACAAAATTTAGTGACGTATGTACTTTAATTGTGCTTTTTCATCTATTTTTTTAATATAATTTCCAAACGGTTTGACATTTATTCTTGGTAATAAATAGACGTCGTTGTCACCTTTATAGGTACCTGCTGTAAAAATTTGAACGAAATCCGTTAAATATTTTTTGAGTTATGCTTGACGAAAGGTTTTAATATCCATCGTAGCTATATATGGGGCAAAGTAATACTGCGCTGTGTATGAGTATTCGTTGCACCAATGTACCACACCAAATAACGCATGTTCTTCATTTACATACAAAATTTCAGCCTACAGATTTTTCATAAGACGGGCCTTTATGGTATGTACTGAAAATAAATTGAATAATGAATTAGATAATATTCGCAAAATTGCTAGTAATAATGGTTTTAAAATACACCATATTAATAAATTAATCATGTATAACACTAATAACAAGTTGGAAATTGTACGTCAAACGTTACAAACGAGTTGCGTTCGTACGCACGTTTTAGAATTAAATTCATGATATCCCGTGCGTAGAACGGGTTAAACAGCTAGTTAAGTATATATTTTATGACACTGTTCATACAAATATCTTAACTAGTTATATAAATATTCAGATATATATGTATCAGCTAGTTATATAAATATTTAGATCTTGATGATTTTTAATTCTGTGAAATGAATTATATCGTCTGCAGATTCATTTCTGTCATAAAATAAGTATCTCGGTCGCTTGACGATTAAACTTCGGAAGCTCTTATAACAAAAAAGCACCGATTTAAAAAAAAAAAAATTCAAATTTCTTAATAAATATTTGTATTAATATCTCCTAAAGTTTTGATTCGATTTTAATAAAATTTGAAATGTCTCGACAAAATTCTGCAAAGATAATATATTTTAAATTGCAAACCATTTGGTTGGGTAGTTTTTGCGTTGTTATATGCGGACAGACAGACAGACAGACGGACGGACCAAACGACGACTATAGGTGCTACGTATTTATATAATTACGAACGCACCTAATAAGAAACCAGAAAAGAAAGTTGATTCGTAAAAATACAAACTTTATACTCTTCAATATTATTCAAGCTTTTTTGAAAAATTAAAACACAGCCTTAAACGTTTCAATATCTGCTTAACAGCCAAACCCCTTCAGAAATTAAAGAATATCATTTTCAGTAAAATAGACCCAATTAATTTTGAGAATTATTCAGGAGTATATGAAATACCTTTTATTAAAGAAGACGGATCCAAGAATTACTATATAGGCATGATCAGCAGAAAATTTAGTTACAGAAAAAAAGAGCATATAGCTGATATTAAGTATAATAGAAAAACAGCCCTGGCAAGATTATATCAAGAAGAAACCATCCAAATAAATTTCAATAAAAGTAAAATAATATTTCCCTCCATTCTCTACTATCCATCCATAATAAGAGAATATAATTGTTTCATTTCACTTACTACATACCGTTTGTTATATTGGTACTTTTATGTTATCCTGGCGCAGTTGATAAATCGCCAAATATTGTTCCTATAACATTTTCATATTGAATTCATTTCACTTAAATATAAACCTTTCACTCATTTAATTTAAAATACATGACTTTCATTAATCCCATTTAAAATGCTAAAAAGAGAAAAAAAATAAATAATGCCATAAATCGAAACCTTTTCTTTAAACACCAACGATTTTTATTTTAATATACACATGCGAAAAAAAAAAGAGCTGCTATTGCTGAGATTTGCCAAATCTCTAATACCAAGTCTACCAAGTTATTGCGAGTTTTTCTTTCAAACAGAAAAAAAATCCAGATTAATTTTCGATCTCTATTAATTGAAATATATTTTATTGTGCTGAATATTAGTGCTTGCTTATTTTTTTGCTCCATGTATTCCATGAACTTTTCAATTCCGATTGTCTACGAAAATCTCCAGCCGGTGAAAATGACGTACGCACAAAATTTAGTGACGTATGTACTTTAATTGTGCTTTTTCATCTATTTTTTTAATATAATTTCCAAACGGTTTGACATTTATTCTTGGTAATAAATAGACGCCGTTGTCATCTTTATAGGTACCTGCTGTAAAAATTTGAACGAAATCCGTTAAATATTTTTTGAGTTATGCTTGACGAAAGGTTTTAATATCCATCGTAGCTATATATGGGGCAAAGTAATACTGCGCTGTGTATGAGTCTTCGTTGCACCAATGTACCACACCAAATAACGCATGTTCTCCATTTACATACAAAATTTCAGCCTACAGATTTTTCATAAGACGGGCCTTTATGGTATGTACTGAAAATAAATTGAATAATGAATTAGATAATATTCGCAAAATTGCTAGTAATAATGGTTTTAAAATACACCATATTAATAAATTAATCATGTATAACACTAATAACAAGTTGGAAATTGTACGTCAAACGTTACAAACGAGTTGCGTTCGTACGCACGTTTTAGAATTAAATTCATGATATCCCGTGCGTAGAACGGGTTAAACAGCTAGTTAAGTATATATTTTATGACACTGTTCATACAAATATCTTAACTAGTTATATAAATATTCAGATATATATGTATCAGCTAGTTATATAAATATTTAGATCTTGATGATTTTTAATTCTGTGAAATGAATTATATCGTCTGCAGATTCATTTCTGTCATAAAATAAGTATCTCCGTCGCTTGACGATTAAACTTCGGAAGCTCTTATAGCAAAAAAGCACCGATTAAAAAAAAAAAAAAATTCAAATTTCTTAATAAATATTTGTATTAATATCTCCTAAAGTTTTGATTCGATTTTAATAAAATTTGAAATGTCTCGACAAAATTCTGCAAAGATAATATATTTTAAATTGCAAACCATTTGGTTGGGTAGTTTTTGCGTTGTTATATGCGGACAGACAGACAGACAGACGGACGGACAGACGGACGGACCAAACGACGACTATAGGTGCTACGTATTTATATAATTACGAACGCACCTAATAAGAAACCAGAAAAGAAAGTTGATTCGTAAAAATACAAACTTTATACTCTTCAATATTATTCAAGCTTTTTTGAAAAATTAAAACACAGCCTTAAACGTTTCAATATCTGCTTAACAGCCAAACCCCTTCAGAAATTAAAGAATATCATTTTCAGTAAAATAGACCCAATTAATTTTGAGAATTATTCAGGAGTATATGAAATACCTTTTATTAAAGAAGACGGATCCAAGAATTACTATATAGGCATGATCAGCAGAAAATTTAGTTACAGAAAAAAAGAGCATATAGCTGATATTAAGTATAATAGAAAAACAGCCCTGGCAAGATTATATCAAGAAGAAACCATCCAAATAAATTTCAATAAAAGTAAAATAATATTTCCCTCCATTCTCTACTATCCATCCATAATAAGATAATATAATTGTTTCATTTCACATACTACATACCGTTTGTTATATTGGTACTTTTATGTTATCCTGGCGCAGTTGATAAATCGCCAAATATTGTTCCTATAACATTTTCATATTGAATTCATTTCACTTAAATATAAACCTTTCACTCATTTAATTTAAAATACATGACTTTCATTAATCCCATTTAAAATGCTAAAAAGAGAAAAAAAATAAATAATGCCATAAATCGAAACCTTTTCTTTAAACACCAACGATTTTTTTTTTTTTTAATATACACATGCGAAAAAAAAAAGAGCTGCTATTGCTGAGATTTGCCAAATCTCTAATACCAAGTCTACCAAGTTATTGCGAGTTTTTCTTTCAAACAGAAAAAAAATCCAGATTAATTTTCGATCTCTACTAAATTGAAATATATTTTATTGTGCTGAATATTAGTGCTTGCTTATTTTTTTGCTCCATGTACTCCATGAACTTTTCAATTCCGATTGTCTACGAAAATCTCCAGCCGGTGAAAATGACGTACGCACAAAATTTAGTGACGTATGTACTTTAATTGTGCTTTTTCATCTATTTTTTTAATATAATTTCCAAACGGTTTGACATTTATTCTTGGTAATAAATAGACGTCGTTCTCACCTTTATAGGTACCTGCTGTAAAAATTTGAACGAAATCCGTTAAATATTTTTTGAGTTATGCTTGACGAAAGGTTTTAATATCCATCGTAGCTATATATGGGGCAAAGTAATACTGCGTTGTGTATGAGTCTTCGTTGCACTCAGACAATTATTGGTGATATCCATGATTAATTTATTAATATGGTGTTTTTTAAAATTAAAACTATTATTACAAGCAATTTTACGAATATTATCTAATTCATTATTCAATTTAATGAGAAATCGTAAGTTCGAACAAAAATGTTTAAATCTATGTATACGTAAGAAATTTGCACTTGTGAATTTATTAGAAAAAAGGACTTTAGCTCTGCATTGGAAAGTTGTTTACTCCATTCCACCGTTAATATATGATAATTTACGAAACAAATTAGATTTTTACAGAGACATTCAAAATAATGAAAAAGAGATGGTACAACAACGCAAGCTAAATAAACTATTAAACGACAACACAGAAAGAAGTTTAAAACCTATTTGCCAACCCGTAGATTTTCTGAATTTATCAAATCGTGAGCTAAACAAAGAAGAATCTGATGTTTTAGAACTAGGACCTAAGTATATGTTTCCAGTTATACCAGATTTAAAGAATGTTATTCCAGAAATAGAAAGTATAATTCAAACGACAACAGATGAACATAGAGAAGAAATAAGGAACCTAATGTTTCATGAAGTGAGAAAACTTTTTAACAAACCTATAAAACCTGCTTATAAAGAACTTAAGATTATAAAAAGTTTAAAACAAGACCCGAATATAATTAAAGTACAGACTGACAAATCCAACAAATTAGCTATCCTTAATAGAGATGATTATATAAATAAGATGGAAAATTGCATTAAAGATATGAATTATGAAGAAGTTAAAAAAGATCCAACTTATTTAATCAACTATAAGGTCAATGACATCCTTAAAAATGGAACTTGACCCATATTTATGAAGAAAATTATAAAAGTACATAAATTAGCTGTTATTCCTAGGATTATTGGAAGGCTAAAATATCATAAAAGCAACATGCCATTACGTCCTATAGTTTCAAAGTGCTCAGGACCGACTTACTTTTTGGAAAAAGCTTATGTTCCCTTCTTAAGAGATATTTTACCAGATTCTAGATTAACTATTAAATCAAAGGAAGATTTCATTCAACAAATCAAACACATACAATTACCAGATAATTATATAATGGCTATCCATTAATTGACACGCATGTATATGTAATAAGATTTGTGATGATATTGAACAGATAGAAGAATTTAATAATGATATGAAATTAACAATGAAAAGAGGACTTAATCTAATCATACATAATAACTATTTCACATTCAATAGTAAATATTATAAGCAGAATCATGGAGCCCCAATGGGGTCACCTATTTCAGGTTTATTAGCTGACTATACTCTTCGCCCATTGGAAACTAAAGTTTTTGGAACATTTAACTTAACACCTCACACTTGGCTCAAATATGTTGATGATATTTTTATAATTTGGCAGCATAGTCTTGATGAACTTAAAATATTTATAAATCAGCTAAACTCAACTGACAATAACATTAAATTCACTATTGCAATTGAACATAATAAAAGTCTTCCATTCCTTGATGTAATATTAACCAGAACAAATAAATCTATCGACAGATCTGTTTTCCGAAAAAGTATGGCTAACCAATGTACCACACCAAATAACGCATGTTCTCCATTTACATACAAAATTTCAGCCTACAGATTTTTCATAAGACGGGCCTTTATGGTATGTACTGAAAATAAATTGAATAATGAATTAGATAATATTCGCAAAATTGCTAGTAATAATGGTTTTAAAATACACCATATTAATAAATTAATCATGTATAACACTAATAATAAGAAACCAGAAAAGAAAGTTGATTCGTAAAAATACAAACTTTATACTCTTCAATATTATTCAAGCTTTTTTGAAAAATTAAAACACAGCCTTAAACGTTTCAATATCTGCTTAACAGCCAAACCCCTTCAGAAATTAAAGAATATCATTTTCAGTAAAATAGACCCAATTAATTTTGAGAATTATTCAGGAGTATATGAAATACCTTTTATTAAAGAAGACGGATCCAAGAATTACTATATAGGCATGATCAGCAGAAAATTTAGTTACAGAAAAAAAGAGCATATAGCTGATATTAAGTATAATAGAAAAACAGCCCTGGCAAGATTATATCAAGAAGAAACCATCCAAATAAATTTCAATAAAAGTAAAATAATATTTCCCTCCATTCTCTACTATCCATCCATAATAAGAGAATATAATTGTTTCATTTCACATACTACATACCGTTTGTTATATTGGTACTTTTATGTTATCCTGGCGCAGTTGATAAATCGCGAAATATTGTTCCTATAACATTTTCATATTGAATTCATTTCACTTAAATATAAACCTTTCACTCATTTAATTTAAAATACATGACTTTCATTAATCCCATTTAAAATGCTAAAAAGAGAAAAAAAAAAAAAATAATGCCATAAATCGAAACCTTTTCTTTAAACACCAACGATTTTTTTTTAAATATACACATGCGAAAAAAAAAGAGCTGCTATTGCTGAGATTTGCCAAATCTCTAATACCAAGTCTACCAAGTTATTGCGAGTTTTTCTTTCAAACAGAAAAAAAATCCAGATTAATTTTCGATCTCTACTAAATTGAAATATATTTTATTGTGCTGAATATTAGTGCTTGCTTATTTTTTTGCTCCATGTACTCCATGAACTTTTCAATTCCGATTGTCTACGAAAATCTCCAGCCGGTGAAAATGACGTACGCACAAAATTTAGTGACGTATGTACTTTAATTGTGCTTTTTCATCTATTTTTTTAATATAATTTCCAAACGGTTTGACATTTATTCTTGGTAATAAATAGACGTCGTTGTCACCTTTATAGGTACCTGCTGTAAAAATTTGAACGAAATCCGTTAAATATTTTTTGAGTTATGCTTGACGAAAGGTTTTAATATCCATCGTAGCTATATATGGGGCAAAGTAATACTGCGCTGTGTATGAGTCTTCGTTGCACCAATGTACCACACCAAATAACGCATGTTCTCCATTTACATACAAAATTTCAGCCTACAGATTTTTCATAAGACGGGCCTTTATGGTATGTACTGAAAATAAATTGAATAATGAATTAGATAATATTCGCAAAATTGCTAGTAATAATGGTTTTAAAATACACCATATTAATAAATTAATCATGTATAACACTAATAACAAGTTGGAAATTGTACGTCAAACGTTACAAACGAGGTGCGTTCGTACGCACGTTTTAGAATTAAATTCATGATATTCCGTGCGTAGAACGGGTTAAACAGCTAGTTAAGTATATATTTTATGACACTGTTCATACAAATATCTTAACTAGTTATATAAATATTCAGATATATATGTATGATCTAGTTATATAAATATTTAGATCTTGATGATTTTTAATTCTGTGAAATGAATTATATCGTCTGCAGATTCATTTCTGTCATAAAATAAGTATCTCGGTCGCTTGACGATTAAACTTCGGAAGCTCTTATAACAAAAAAGCACCGATTAAAAAAAAAAAAAAAAAAATTCAAATTTCTTAATAAATAATATATAAAAACTATAAAAGTACATAAATTAGCTGTTATTCCTAGGATTATTGGAAGGCTAAAAGATCATAAAAGCAACATGCCATTACGTCCTATAGTTTCAAAGTGCTCAGGAACGACTTACTTTTTGGAAAAAGCTTATGTTCCCTTCTTAAGAGATATTTTACCAGATTCTAGATTAACTATTAAATCAACGGAAGATTTCATTCAAAAAATCAAACACATACAATTACCAGATAATTATATAATGGCTATCCATTAATTGACACGCATGTATATGTAATAAGATTTGTGATGATATTGAACAGATAGAAGAATTTAATAATGATATGAAATTAACAATGAAAAGAGGACTTAATCTAATCATACATAATAACTATTTCACATTCAATAGTAAATATTATAAGCAGAATCATGGAGCCCCAATGGGGTCACCTATTTCAGGTTTATTAGCTGACTATACTCTTCGCCCATTGGAAACTAAAGTTTTTGGAACATTTAACTTAACACCTCACACTTGGCTCAAATATGTTGATGATATTTTTATAATTTGGCAGCATAGTCTTGATGAACTTAAAATATTTATAAATCAGCTAAACTCAACTGACAATAACATTAAATTCACTATTGAAATTGAACATAATAAAAGTCTTCCATTCCTTGATGTAATATTAACCAGAACAAATAAATCTATCGACAGATCTGTTTTCCGAAAAAGTATGGCTAACCAATGTACCACACCAAATAACGCATGTTCTCCATTTACATACAAAATTTCAGCCTACAGATTTTTCATAAGACGGGCCTTTATGGTATGTACTGAAAATAAATTGAATAATGAATTAGATAATATTCGCAAAATTGCTAGTAATAATGGTTTTAAAATACACCATATTAATAAATTAATCATTTATAACACTAATAATAAGAAACCAGAAAAGAAAGTTGATTCGTAAAAATACAAACTTTATACTCTTCAATATTATTCAAGCTTTTTTGAAAAATTAAAACACAGCCTTAAACGTTTCAATATCTGCTTAACAGCCAAACCCCTTCAGAAATTAAAGAATATCATTTTCAGTAAAATAGACCCAATTAATTTTGAGAATTATTCAGGAGTATATGAAATACCTTTTATTAAAGAAGACGGATCCAAGAATTACTATATAGGCATGATCAGCAGAAAATTTAGTTACAGAAAAAAAGAGCATATAGCTGATATTAAGTATAATAGAAAAACAGCCCTGGCAAGATTATATCAAGAAGAAACCATCCAAATAAATTTCAATAAAAGTAAAATAACATTTCCCTCCATTCTCTACTATCCATCCATAATAAGAGAAACCATAGAGATACTAACGCGCAAAAATACGATATGTAACGATGCGGCATCTTTTAATTTACCGAAACTGTGGCTCGAGTGACTCCATGGTCACAGATATGAAAATAAACAACCTAGTAAAAATAGAAGATAACGTGCGTAATTTTTAGAAAAGTGCATGAAAATAATAACTTCAAGGCCCGTGCAATTCTAGAATATTCTCATTTGTTTTTGAAATTGACCTGGAGTGAGTTGAAACATGTAAAACAACTTAATAAAAGTTATTTTAATTTGTATTATGTTGTTAATTTACACCTTTTAGCATTTAAAATAAATATATTATTACAAGGTGTTATAATTTATTATATTGTTATATACTTACTAATGTTTTTTACTAATGTACAAAATTATTTATAATTAAATAAGGATTCATAATGAGTCGTCGTATTTATTATCAGGCAACTTCATTATAAAATATAGTCAGTCACATAGTTTTTAGTATCATTAATAGTCAACGTTTCCTTACAATGGATAATTTTCATGTTACATCGACGTACAGTGCCGTATTTCCCGTTTGTTTAAGTTTTTTTTATTTTATACCCTCCCAATTTTACCTCCTCTTAAAGTACGAACTCTCCGGAGGAGGAGGATCCTCGACTCATGAGAGGAGGTGGAGCTGCTCCACTGCTCCCACCTTCCCCTGGCGTCGGATCCGCACTTTTCCTCTGAATCAAATGCATAATATATAGTCAATCATATAATCTTTAGTATCATTAACGGTTAACATTTGCACAAAATGGTCGGTTTCCATGTAACATCGACGTACAGTGCCGTAATTCCCGTTTTATTACAGATTTTTGTTTTTAATACCCATTTTTGCGGCACTGTCATGGCTAAACCATTCATCAGAGAAAAAAAAATTTCCATACGTAAAATGTAGGAAATTTTATTCTCTTTAATTTATATACTGTCGAATTTCGCGCAAAATGCATAGTTTTGGAGTTATTTTGAAAAGACAGAGAAAAGTCCGTTTTTTTACATGTTTTGTAAGAAAACATATTTCCCGGAATTTTTTTTTTTTTGGAAAACCTCAGATTCATGTTCAGCGACCCGAAAAACATAAAAGAACCAAATTTCAAAACTACAGCAAAACTTTCCTTTATTTGCCCTTTTCTAGCCCCTAATGCCTGGACTAGAATGTGTGATTGGAGGATTGCAGGTCTGAGCGCAACCTACGTTATACCGCGACCTACGTTATACATGGCCAGTGCATGACGTTTAGAACGTCACATGCAATGGATCATTTTTACACAGCGATTGGTGCAAAACGGTGGGTGCGCCGTTTTGCACCAATCGTCGTGTAAAAATGACCCACTCTATGTGACGTTTTAAACGTCATGCATCGGCCGTGTTTGTACACGTAGGTCGCGGTTATACACGGCCGGTGCAGGACGTTTAAAACGTCACATGAAGTGGATCATTTTTACACGACGATTGGTGCAAAACGGCGCACCCACCGTCTTGCCCCAATCGCCGTGTAAAAATGATCCACTCCATGTGACGTTTTAAACGTCATGCACCGGCCGTATATAACGTAGGTCGCGGTCTGAGGCTCGACGACAGACTAATTTCACCGCGTACGCTAATGGCTTCTGGTACACGCTAAATCCGTCATGGATGTAAAGTACTCAGGGTGTAATTCGAGGTACCTAACCAGATTAGTATCCCGTCGCCTTTCCCAGGATCAAAGCTACGGGGCCGTTAAGAAGTCAAATCTTTCTCAAGGCACTGCTAATCTTTTCTCTAAGGGAAGTGCCATTTTATTTTCCTAGACACGACAACAAGAACAATAACAACATTTAGAAGGGGTTTGAGCTATGTATCAAAATATACAAATTGCGAACTTTTCAGGATATTAAAACAGACATTAGTGGTTCTTAAATAAAAATTCTTCGATTGGAAAAATAAGCACAGACTTAGAATGCAGATATAAAGTAGAACGTGCATCATAGGAAATAATTATTTTTAAAAATTAAATTTGCTGATGCGAAATGCCGCAATAAGTGTCGCAAATAAGAGATGGACAAAAGAACAAGTGTTGCTGTCAGTGATGATATTGTTAATATTACGTATGTATCAGAGATGAATATTCAGTGAATTGCTAAATATTGTTGTGACAGTGTTTCGAACACAAGACTGAAGAATAGGAACAATACAGTTTTCAGACTACGACACAGATTAATTTCAAATATTGTTTGTAATTTTCAACTTGGGTACTTCGGCCAAACGACCGTTTAGTGTGGATTTATTTATATACTAGCTGACCCGTCCGGCGTTGCCCGAGTCCCTGTAATAAACTTAAATCTCTTAAAAAATGAAACTCTGGCCACGGTCTACGATGGCTTCTGCACCGTATACCGGGCATGCTCGTACGCTCCAGAAAATCTTTTATTTCCCCATACTACCGCCAGGGGAGCATTCTGTTCTAAGCAAACCTCTTTCCGAACGAACTTCTGAGACAGGTCCCCACTGCCTACGTTACTGTATAGTAGGCGTGCTACAAAATTGAGCTGGTTTCGAGAAAATGGGAACATTATTAGTCGAGTTATTGAAATAAGGCACAGTTAAAGAAAAAAACACCTTGAGTGAGGTGCCGGGGGGAGAGGATGTTCAAGTGTCTTTCAGAAAATGACTAATTAGGAGGCCACTATGCATGTTTCAAAATTCGTTCGCTTGGTTAAGCTAGGAACTTAATTAAAAATTTGGCTTAAACTATTATTCGGAAATAGTGGTAACCGCTACTCATAAATTTACGTAGTTTAATGTTATAAAGGGTGACTATTAAGTTAAATATAATGTTTGTAATCACTTGCGTTGAAATCGGAAAGATAGTTGCTGATATATGGAAACTGAGCATAGTTAGAGAAAAAACTTTGAAGGAGGGGCCGAGGGTGGGGGGGTTGCTTCAGTGCCCTTCAGCGAAGGACTAATTACGAGTACCACTATGCATCTTTCAAAATTCGTTCGTTTGCTTAAGCTAGGAACATAATTACAAATTTGGCTTAAACTATTATTCGGAAATTCTGGTAACTGCTTTCTAGAAATACACCTTGCTAATTTTTACGATAATTTAGTAAAAATGGAACTGGTTTGGACAAGTTCTGAACGCTATTAACTGAGATAGCGGTACTCTCTATACAAAACAGCAACTAACGCTACGGGTGCAGCTAAAAATGTTAAAATTGTTAAATGTAATTAGACCCTTGCCCCTCTCCATTCCCGCAAATATAAAAAATAATCTGTTATAAAAAGATTTCTGTATTAACAATCTCTATTATAATAATATATCATGTAAAAAAAAAAAAAAACTTAAACCCGGCTAATTATTATGAAGAAAAACGTGCCTGTAAAATATTTCAAACAGGGGAACGTCTGTGTAATTGGTCATGTGCAGGTGGCGCGACAGTAGCATGGCTGTGCGCTGATAACTTCATTCCATATTGACACTATTTAGTTAGAAATCCTTATCTAAGCATCGCTACTCTGGTTTATTTCATTACTTCTGTGAAGAATCGATGAATCAACCCAAGAGAAAAAAGCGTATTTTTGATGAGAGTTCTTTGTGGATATTAATTAATATTTCAGTAAATAATTGAAATGTTAAAATTCTGAGGTTCAGGTGCATCAGGAGAGGGTTTGGACTACCCAAATCTAAATTTTCTGGCTTCTAGGTGGGCTAGATTTTCCTAGCCATCGCCAACAGACACACACACAGAGCGAAACTGTCTTTTATTAGTATAGATTTCAGTGAATTTACTTTGCTATTTCCACAGCATTTATTGATTAATAAAACACATACCCATACATGCAAACACATAAACATAGTACATAGACGAAATATTTAAAATTAAATTGCACATAATCATTCTTATTTTCTTACATATGACGGGTGTCTTCACTTTCGAAAGCTATTCTTTGATGAGCAATCCTCATATTCGAGCTTCACTGAATAAAACTCAATTGATTTTATCCAGTCTAACTTTAAATCTTTGCTTTTATTAAGAGGCCATACCTAACTTTATATCTATAAAGTTATAACTTTACTTTTATATCTTTGAGTTTAGAGTTTTCTCCTTCCGTTTTACTTTCTTCTATCTTTACAAGCAGAAAGTATTGGATTCATGAAAATTTTCGACTTTGGGTTGTGGACGGATTTATACGTTTTAGAAGGTCCTGAACACGATTTGACTGTTTTTAGAAAATGTCTGTCTGTGAGTCTGTGACTCTGTCTGTCTGTCTGTCTGTATGTATGTGACAAAAATACTGTGGGCGCTCTATCTCAAGAACTAATGCATGGAATTTAATAAAACTTTATATTCAGTTAGTCCCTGATATAAATGGCGGCTGATTAGTTTTTGGGGAAAATCACTCAATAGGTTGCGCTGCTATGCTGCATTTTTCCCGATTTTTGCAATAGCTCTATCTGAAGAACTAATGCACTTCTTTTCATCAAACTTCAGATTCAGTTAGACCTTCACCTAAATAGACAATGATTACGTTTTGGAGTAGATATCCCAATAGGTGGCGCTGCTATACCACATTTTTCACGATTTTTATGATAGCTATATCTCAAGAACGAATACACGGAATTTCCTCAAACTTCAGATTCAGTTAGACCTTGACATATATAGACGCTGATTATGTTTTGGTGTAGACATCCCAACAGGTGGCGCTGCTATTCTACTTTTTTCGTTATTATCACGATAACTATATCTCAAGAAGTAATGCACGGATTTTCATCAAACTTCAGATTCAGTTAGACGTTGTCATAAGTTGTTGTTGATTAGGTTTTGGTCTCAATCTCCCAACAAGTGGTGCTACTATGCTGCATTTTGCAGGATTTACACGATTTTAGCAATAGTCTTATCTCAAGAACTAATGAACGGAATTTAATAAAACTTTAGATTCAGCTAGACCTTGATATAAATTGGTTGCTGAATCTTTTTAATGTATGCAAAACCTGTGTGAGATAAAAGAAAGTGTAAGGATTGGAACATCCGACTAGTTTAAGGATACGTCTGTGTTATTTAAGTAAAAAACTTATTTCGTCATATATTTAAACTAGCTGTTACCCGTGACTTCGTTCACGCAACATTAAAAGAAGAATAAATGCATTAATTAAGCAAAATATTTCACTCCCGATAATTAAAAACGTTAATAATTAACTAACTATTTATCACATTTCATAGGAGACAATACGGTATTTTTTGTTATAGGGACCTTGACATAACTCAGTCTTAAAAAAGTGAAATTTTGTGCCAAATAATCGCGTAAATGAAATTGCAAGCAATGCAAAAAGGAGGGCCAAATAAAATCGTGGAAATAGACGAATTGGGTAAAGACAAATGTCAATTTTACCTGATAGACAATTTTACTTTTAACGCCTTTGTGAAACGTTTTAACAGCCATCCTTCAAAAAAACATTAATTGGAAATAGTATATGCTTTTTCTTTAAATTCAATTCTGCCTCCTTGGTTTAATGTATTGCTGAAACAAATCTTGTTTTCTAAATGACAGTATGTTGACAGGCAATTTCTGTTCTCCAGAATAAATTGATTCATGAAGTTTGAATATGTGAAAATATATGTTTTTATTTTTCGGATAATTTACTGAAATCAAGGTTTTGTTTGTAAATAAATTCTGTTTTTCAGTTTTAATGAGAAAATGGTGTAAAAAATATACTGATCTGTTTTATTTCTTTTTTTTATACACAAATATGGAGTAATTTACTTTCCGTTTTTAGAGAAACTTCGTTAAAATTTACAAAAAAAAAAAAAAAAAAAAAAAAAAAAATCTTGGCATCTAATTTAATTTTTTAAATTGTGAGAGTTTGTGTGACATCCTCGGATCAATGATGACCTGTATTAAGTAAATCGCGTTGCGTTCGATAGTCTAGGAGTAGTTGCGAAATACAAACACACGGTCAGATTTTAATATAATAGATTCGTGTTCATTTTCCTTTTCTTAAAATTATGATGTGATTTTTAGCAGAAATCTCTCATCTGTATATAACGGATACTCATGCTTAATAATCAGTATAGATAATAAAAAAAACATTTAAATTTTTCGTTATAAATATGGCGTGAAATTCATCTACTTTTTATACTTACTGATCCTTGTATTATTAATGTAAGGAATTGTTTCACGCTCATTTTAAATCATTTTGGAAAATTCCCGTTTTATTTCAAATATGACGTCTCTTTTTCTCCAGAGAAATCCCATTTTAATGACATAACTCTTGTTAATTTTCTTTTCCATCCAATTAATTTCAATACTGGCATAGGGGAAATTATGTTACTTTAACGAAATTATATTAAATCTTATGTTTTATCAACAAAATGGAACTATTAACATTCGTCATTTTTTTTTTTTAGGTAATCGAGTTATTTCTTTTAGTTTTAAGAATGAAAATAGCTATTTCTCGCTATCCATGACATCATTTTCGACACAGATAATTTTGCGGAGCATATTATTGACATTTGCTAACCATTTTTGTTTGAAACTTCTTTTTATATTTTTAAAAATTTAAATAAAAAATACGATATAGTTATATTAGCCGTGCGCAGACGGTAAAACGCCAAGTATTTTACCATACAAAAGAAAAAAAAAGTGAAGAAAAAACCCAAGATAATTTTATTTCACCAATCAAAGCCTATCCGCTTTATTTGCGGTGTATGTAGTCATATAGTCATATTCGCCTGTATCCTATGGTTACGCATATTGAAAACCTTGTATTATTATCAAAAACTAAAAAAAGAACGTTTTATTTCTAATAATATTATTTAATCTTCTTTTTAATTTTTTAATTTTTTTTAATTTCATTTTCACATTTTACGTGAAAATTTTTCAATTGAAACTAAATTGTTGAGTAAAAATTATTATTCCGGGTTTTAAATTAGTTTTGGCAACGATAAAATATTAGCAACGCTAAAGTAAATTTAACCATTTAAAAATATTATACGAAAAAGTCTCCTTTCATTCTCTATGAAAATAACGAAATTTTGAATTATTAAGAAAAATATTTGAATAAAATAAACAAAAACCAGCCTATGTTCATTCGAGGGTTATAATCAATCTGTATGCAAAAATACAGGATCATTAAATGCTCCATTTTGACGCTGGCTTCAGCCTAAAATTTGCGCACAATCAGATCTATAATATTATTAGGATAAATCACTTCGCTAAAATTGATTGAATTGACTCCACAATTTACCTTTTTTACAGACGATCTCTGAAACTGGTGGAGGAGAAGTCTGTGTCACAGACCATGGTGATGTCGGACGAAGTGGATCATTTGACCTCTATGATTTACGATTTCGACTACCAGCAAGACTTTAGGGAGCCCGTAGATCTCAAGATGCCACACTACTTCTATCACATAACAGGCATAAAAGTACCAATCACCGACGTAAGTGTTTCTTTTTTTCTTTAACTACTAGGGGGCTCTGTCCCCTACGAGCTACGCTCGCCAACCCCCGTTCTGAAACAGCATGATTTAAAAACACTCTGATTTGATCATCTCTAAAACGATTACGAAAGATTGTATTATAATTAAACAACCAGTGGCGATCTGCTGTAACAGGGTTTCCATTCATTTTCCTTTGACTGAGGGATTTTAAGGTCGAATCAACTGCTGTTGAAACAGATTTCAACTGTAACTGTCACCAAAATATAATATATGATTTAATGCCAAACGTGCATAATCGTGGCGTCGCGTCACATTCAGTTGACATCAGATGCGTTACACGTGTTAGTTTTTTCATCGAGGAATTTTTAATTCAACGCTTATTTGTCTTTTGATACTTCTCCATTACCCCGCCAATCAATTTTCATAAAAAAAAAAAACTATCGTTAAACTGTAACACCAAATAAACAAATAGAAGAATTTTGACATTGGAAAGGAAATATTATTATTTACGCTGTTTTAAAATTTGCAATAATAGGTAAAAGATTTGTCGAAATAAATTGATCTCTCATGAAAATATAATTATTAATTGAAATTGTTTGGAAATATTGTTATTTGATCATTTTATATGTGACGTAAATTTCCCTAGTTACTCGTATTTCTCTTTTTAATATTCACGCGCAAGTATATTTTTATTACGTAATTTTCTACATTTAATGCTTTTAACACGTGATCATTTAGTTATTATTTTAAAGTTTTATTTCTGTTTTTAATAGTCACGTGTAAAATATATTTCTTAATTGAAAGGGAATATTATTTTGTGCGCTATTTTACAAATGGCAACAATTCAAATAATGGATTTTATGAAATATGAAGTAAATCTTCTTCAAAATAATGAAAATTTTGAATAAAAAATTGAAATATAACCTCAAAAAATGAGTCGAATTGAAAAAATAATTGCAGTCTACACACCGCAACTTTGTCAACTATATCCTTACAAATTATGGTTAAATTCCTGTGCATAGTTTTCGTTTCTATAAAACTTTTATAAGAAAATTATTTTGACCAATTTTAATATTAAATATCTCTTAAAATAATTCTTCGATTTAAAAACTGTCTACTTCAGCGTGTTTATCGAACATTTCTTTATAAAACCACCAATTTTTAAATTTTTGTTTGCAATAGTTTTCTGGCTATTAGTCCAGAAAGACTTTAAGGCCCAAAATCTTTATTGACAGCGGCTGCTGCTGCGGTGGTTACTTTTTTTTAATATAGAGAGATTACTTCCCTTCTTTTAAAATTTTAAAATTGCTTCTCATATAAAATACACGAGCAGGGAAGACCGAGCTATGCTCGGTCAAAATTAGCTTTGAGTTCAAATAGCATAACCCGCCATGACCAATTAGACGCTCTAATCGAAATTTTCTCGAACATGTGACCTAGCCCAACAGTCTTCTCGTGCCCGAAAACCGTAGATGCAAAATTTAGTCTAAATAGTCTGAGCCGCTGTTTAGATAGAATTAGCTTGACCCACAGTGACCCAAAAATGACCCACTAATCGAATTTTCTCGGATATGTGACCTAGCCCAATGATTTTCTCATGCCCGAAACTCGTAGGATGCGAAATTTAATAAAAATCGTTAGAGCTGTTTTTTAGATAAAATCAACTTGACCCGCGTTGACCCCAAAATGGCCCACTAATCGAATTTTCTCGGACATGTGACCTAGCCCAATGATTTTCTCGGGCCAAAAAACTCGTAGGATACAAAATTTGATCAAAATCGTTAGAGCCGTTTTTTAGATAAAATCAACTTGACCCGCGTTGACCCAAAAATGACCCACTAATCGAATTTTCTTGGACATGTGACCTAGCCCAATGATTTTCTTGTGTCCGAAACTCGTAGGATACAAAATTTAATCAAAATCGTTACAGCCGTTTTTTAAATAAAATTAACTTGACTCGCGTTGACCCAAAAATGACCCACTAATTGAATGTTCTCGAACATGTGACCCAGCTCAATAGTCTTCTCGTGCCCGAAAATGGTAGGATACAAAATTTAGTCAAAATCGTTTGAACCGTTTTTTAGAAACAATTAGCTTGACCCTGACCCATGGTGACCCATAATGACCCACTAATCGAATTTTCTCGAACATGTGACTCAGCCCAATATTTTTCTGGTACCCCAAAACGGCAGGATGCAAAATTCCGTCAAAATCGTTAGAGCCGTTTTTAAGATAAAATTTGCATATATATATATATATATATATATATGTAATAAAAAAAAAATTTCGCCCTATTTCTTTAGTTAAATTATTCCAAATTCTTCAATTCTTTTTTCCCTCTCTTTTTAAAATATCTCTTAAATCTATTTTGTATTTTATTCCATAACTTAATCAAAATATTCTGTTATTTATCATTCTAAAAATCTTAATCTGTTAAAAGCTACACGTATTTATTAAAACCTTATTCTCTTAAATTGCAACACTGCCTCTAAACGCACCTGCCTAATTTCTTCTTTTGAGACATTTAATTTTTATTCTTTGGAACTTTTATAATACCATTTTTATTTCTATTTAATTCATTCGGCATCCCATGATTCCAAGCGGTTTTCGCGCCCAAAGGCCTTTTTACCTTTTTAATTTGCCGCTTCTGTTAAAGAGTTTTAATCATACGTCAGAGACACGTCTTCGTGGCCTCATTTTTTCATCCATTAGCGAGAAAGCTCCGCCTTCTTTATCCCCCTAGCGCCCTCCGAACATGGATGCGAGTGGGCCAGCTTGTTCGCGCGTTTTGTACCTTTGGGCCAAATTTTGAAGTATTTATACGGTTACACTGGCTTCGGAGACAGAATTTACACGAATTAGTGGTTGTCATCTAATTGCCGTCACTGGGGAGTCTACACTAATGCATCGGTAGTACGTTCTTCAAGCTCTGCTAATTCTTCAAGATCTTCAAATGTGTTCAGTTTTTAATGAAGCGAAAGTTGGTGGAGTTGCTTTCATCTCTGTGATCACAATAAAGCCACTGCTCATCTATTAAGTTATTAAGTCTTCTTTTTAATGTTTTTGGGAAATTTCTTCTGGATTTCACCGCCTCTGCTCAATTTTTACGACTGCAAAATCACTACGATTTCCGATGTGATATACTTCGAGATTTGTCTTCATGGTGAGTGACTCGAAGTGATGCCCTGTCCGGGTGTCATGACTGCATTTCAACGATCTCGACTGCGGCTACCTCGATATGATTATCAGGTAATTTTAGTGGTTTCGGACTGAGATGTTCCGATTGTCTGGTGGAAAGAACGTTCAAGTCGACGGCAATAGCGATCGTCTATAATGTGCCAATTTTCGACAGGAATGTACTGCTCAGCCAAGCTTTAAAGACTGGTCACGTGAGTAACAGGTCCAAATATGACCAGTCTATTCTTCATAATAGGGATCGGGGTAATGAAAGGGAGTCTCCCCGGCTCCCTTAGTTTTGCTTTCGTGGGGGGAATGAGTTGATTTCCGATAGTTTCATGTTTACTTGTTACAAGATTATAAAAAGGATTTTTGTTCTTATGTAATAAAGCACATAAAAATTGTAGTTTTCACTTCGATGAAGGGGATATCTTCAATCTAAATAAACATGTTATGATAATTTAGATTATTTAATTATCGGATATAAACATGTTAAGTAAATAAATACTATTTTTTACTGTATTTTTACACATGACATTGCAATTTCTTGTTTTCTTAAATAAATTACGATTTTAAATATCGGTTCCTTACAGTTATAGGGCACACTTATGTAATTGTAGGAGAAGTGTGGTTTTAAAATGTTCTTTTATTATTATGATTATTAATATATATACATATATTTAATTTTACCGCAAGAATTCCATTTTTTTTTTCTTGATTGCTCATGTTTATTTTCCTACATGAAACCATTTAATAATATGGTGAAAATGTATGACAAAATACTCAATTAATAATAAAAGAAAATAGTTCAAAGAGTACAGAGTCATACAAAAGGATGAAAAATATTTTTTACACTCAAATATTTTTAAAAATGTGCTCGAATTCAAATTAAGTTTTCGGATACCTTTCTCTAAATCTTTTTAATTCATAAATACGCGAAAGTTTCAGACTTTCTTATTCAGATATCAGGAAATCGAACAGCGTTTTTCGTTTTATTATAAAAGTAACTAATCTTACTGAAAATGTCGTTGAAGGTCGCCCTTTGAACCTATTTTTCGGATAAGTTCACGAAAAAATTGTAATTGTAACTCACAATGTGCCGAATTTATAGGAAAATTAAAGACGCTGTTCGATTTTTAAGTATTTGAATGTTAATTCTTGAAAAATTTCAGGCAAATAGGAATAAAAATGAAATTATTGTCAAAATGAGATGAAAGAACTTAAAAAATATATGCTAAAGCTGGTAAAAATAAAATTATTTTAAAGTGAAGGTCTCAGAAAAAAATAAAGCAATAAAAATGCTTGTATTTCATAATATCATCACAGACCTTCTTAAAAAAAAAAAAAAAAGTGCAGGGCAAACTTATTCATTTTCGATGTCATCATCAGAATCATCCGGAAAAAAATCATCATCATCATCGTCGAACGAAATAATTAATGGATCACACATTTCTTCTATTATGCCGTCTTTCTTCCAATACTCATTTTCCAGGTTCTATGTTCGTGCAGTAGTTTTTCCATTTCTCAGCATTAACATTTTCTAGTGCAAGGTTGGTCAATTTAAAAAGTTGATCCATATTTAAATCCGCCGTTATATTTCTTTTTCGAATGAATTCCTTCATATCCGCCCATACATACTCTATTGTCACAATATTTTACATTAACTTATTATCACAATATTTTACAACATTGTTTAACATATTTTTCACTGCACTGTGAAAATGTTTGCCTTGAGAGCTTTTAGATTCTTTTAAATCCATTTTATACAAGTAGAAACAAATACAAAATGAATAGCAAACAAAATAAGGAGAGAGAAAACAAACGCTAATAGTACTAGAACAGCCAGTGAAGAAATGACAAGCGGTCAGGCAAGATAAGGGAAACCTGTATTTTGTCTCCTCCTAATATAATGCTTCCCTCCCTTCGGATGGGTCTATTTTTTTGGCAGCATGCCAAGGTCCGTCTTTTTAGAGTGGTTCCACAGTATCATATATATATATATATATATATATATATATATATATATATATATATATATATATACAGGGTGATTATAAAAAAACTATCCCGATATATGAGCCCCTAACTGTCATACCGTTCACAGAAACTGAATGAAATTCTGGCCTAAAGTATTTTGAGGTATGCGCTCAAGAATCATGTGAAAAACAACAGTTAAATTCTAACAGTTACGGTTACAGTGACAAAATTTCGAAAATTTCAAATGGCAACATCTACTTTTTTTTATTGGAATGTGATCTTCACAGTGAAAAACCATAAAAAAAGTTGGAACGGTACCTGTAGCACGAAAATCGCCGGCGCTAGACAGACTAAGAAGAAAAGTGAAAACAACCAATAAAGGACAGAGAAGCAACAGAAAGTAAAACATTTTATTGTTCAGTGCTATCCACCATCTGCCGCATGTAAAGTGTCGTCGTGTATGAAATGGAAAATGTATGAAACACAATAAAATGTTTTGTTTTCTGTTGCTTCTCTGTCCTTATTGGTTGTTTTCACTATTCTTCTTAGTCTGTCTAGCGCCGGCGATTTTCGTACTACAGGTACCGTTCCAACGCTTTTTATGGTTTTTCACTATGAAGATCACATTCCAATAATAAAAAAAAAAAAATAGGTGTTGCCATTTGAAATTTTCGAAATTTTGTTACTGTAACCGTAACTGTTAGAATTTAACTTTTGTTGTTCACATGATTCTTGAGCGCATACCTCAAAATACTTTAAACCAAAATTTCATTCAGTTTCTGTGAACGGTATGATAGTTAGGGGCTCATATATCAGGATATTTTTTTTTATAATCACCCTATATATATAACCACACACAAGATTTCCTCGTATTAGAATATATGATAAGTGATCCATGTACAGTATGCAGATATCCATCCATGTTTTATAGCTAGACACATGTGAGCAACAGCAATTGGATTCATTTTTTTATAACTAGATACATGTTAGAAATTGGATTCATCCCCGTATACTTGTGGTACTCACTTACGCTTTCCTTTAGTTCATTTCATGCGGCCCGTAAATAAATACAGTTTTTAGAATGTTACATTAAACAGACTTTTGAAACTTAGCTGCTGAATATAATCCGAATTTAGCATCTTTATGCTAAACATATTTTGAGCGCTTTTAACTCAACATACTTACTTACGCCAGATGGCATTTTTACTTTCTTCTATCTATAATAGAAGAAAGTATTGTAATCGAAATTTTTTTCGACTTCCGTTTTTCGACGGATTTACACGTTTTAGGGGTCAGAGATTCCGAAAAACATGTTTTTACAAAATGTCTGTCTGTCCGTCTGTCCGTCCGTCCGTCTGTGTGTCCTCATTGTATCATCGAAAAGTGTATGAAGTTTTGCTTCAAATTAAACCTAATTTTTTTTCTATGTTTTTGGCTATGGCAAGCAGATTCTATCAGAATTTGATGATATTTCGACGAAAGGGGGCGCTGTGATCGATATTTTTGTTCCATTTTCACTATTGTACCATCGAAAAGTGTATAAAGTTATGCTTCAAATTCAACCTATTTTTTTTTCTATGTTTTTGGCTATGGCAAGCAGATTCTATCAGAATTTGGGGATATTTCGACGAAAGGGGGCGCTGTGATCGATATTTTTGTTCCATTTTCACAATTGTACCATCAAAAATTGTATCAAGTTATGCTTCAAATTGAACCTAATTTTTTTTCTATGCTTTTGGCTATGGCAAGCAGGTTCTATCAGAAGTTAGGGATATTTCGACGAAAGGGGGCGCTGTGATCGATATTTTTGTTCCATTTTCACTATTGTACCATCGAAAAGTGTATGAAGTTATGCTTCAAATTGAACCTAATTTTTTTGCTATGTTTTTGGCTATGGCAAGCAGATTCTATCAGAATTTACGGATATTTCGACGAAAGGGGGAGCTGTGATCGATATCTTTGTTCCATTTTCACTATTGTATCATCGAAAAGTGTATGAAGTTATGCTTCAAATTGAACCACATTTTTTTTCTATATTTTTGGCTATGGCAAGCGGGTTCTTTTAGAATTTGGGGATATTTCGACGAAAGGGGGCGCTGTGATAGCCATTTAAAGATTTCAAATTCAAAAAGATGTGCAAATTCAAAAAAATTAGAAATCCTAAAACTTTTTTTCGTTAAATGTTCGGCCTTGATCCGGAGAATCCGGAACAATTTTTGTTTTGCCTATATCTTGAAAAATGGCTGAGATATAGCGGTTTGAAATTTTAGGGTGGCTGACATTTTCAAACAAGACAGCAGAATTCATCCATAAACGGGTTTAATTTATGAGTTTTAGTTAACATGGTTTCGGCAAATTTTCTTTGATTGTTGTAACCATTAATCCTATTATATGCTTATCGCTATATATTTATATTCGCCAACGTCAAATTCTCGCTAAACTTGGCGACAGTTGGCGGAATGTCGCCAAATTTGGCGACCAAAATAAGTTGCCATAAATGAAGCCAACTTGTCTGTAGAGGACTAATTTGGCGATATTCTCATTCAAATTCAATGTTGACGAGAACTGGAATTGAGTCTTCTTTATTTAGGTTCCACGCATTTGAGCTTCGTGTTTTCCAGTAAAATTAGCTAAAATCATAAAACCAAGGAATAGGGAGGCTATCTGTTCCTGTCGGTTTAGGCCAGAAGGACTTTTCGTAGTTTAGTATACATCGGTTGTTCGCATCCCTGTAACCCGACGATTCGCAAGCAGCTGACGTACAACAGAATGACGAAAAATATTGATTTTATTGGCGATGTGATAACGAATTTTGAAGTATTAACATGACTGAGATAGAAGAAAGTTTTGGGATTGGCACATCCGACTAGTTGTCAATTAGAAATAGTTGGAAATAAAGGTTTCGCTTGATTTGTTAGGCTTCAAAATCTTGCAAATCTTCTGCGAACCATTATTGCTAAGGTACAGCTTCTAGAATACATAGTGTGGAAAACGGTTAACTATAAAATTGAATTCGATAAATGTAGAACGATGCTGAAAAGATAACGGATTGATCGCAGCGACATCTTCTAGCAGTGGCGTAGACAGGGTGGAGGTCCAGATGGTTTGGATACCACTAATTTTATAAAAATATTTTTGCCTTATCTAATCGGAGAATTTTCTGCGATACTGAAGGCGAAGAAAACTTTATAATATTACTGGTTTCCAGAATATTTGGACCCCCCCCCCCCCCCTGTCTCTCGCTACGCCACTGTCTGCTAGCTCTTTTCAACGCAGACATTGTATAAGAATCGAACTGAGAAAACGTTTTAGCTGGTGGTAAATAGTTTAAATAATTAAATTATACCCTTTGACTTGTATAGTTATTTTCATAAGCATTGAAAATATGAATGATATTGATCATGGCCAAAAAGCGTGATACGCATTCTTTTGTGCCTGGTTGCAGTACTCGATACAAGAAAGCAAACTAAAAACTATCCCTATTTACCATACCAAAGGATGAATCTCTGCTAGAAGAGTAGAAAAGATTAATTCTCTGATATGATAAAAAAAAAAACTTCAAAATCAGTTACTTCTGAAATATGCACATACGAGAAGATTTTATTAACAGAAATTATGTTCATGTTGTCAATAGTGAAACAGTTACTTTTGCTAGAGATAAATCTATTTTTAAAGCAGATGTCGCTGCGATCGCCCTATTATTGTACCGCATCGTTGCATGTTTATCGGCTACTCTTTTTTAGCACTTTTTAAAGCATTACCAGTTTGGCTTTTTTTAAATTCTGAAATTTCGCATTCATACCAGAAATTCCCTATAATGTTCTTTTGGTTGCTTAATGGCAGATATTTCGTGACTTCTTAAAGTAAAAATTCTTGTTTCAGAATTTACGGTTTGAGTTTGAAAATTTTGAATTAAAAAACTGTAAAATCGTTTTCCACACTATGTATTCTAGGCGCTGTAGTTAAGGTACCTGTAAAAATTGATAAATTTATACTAAAAACTAACATATTTCGACTATAATTAATAATTACGTATTAATAATAATATACCTATACCAGTGGAACCGTGCAAAAATTGCGCACTTCAATGTAATTTTTTTTTTTTTTTTTTTTTTTAAACCAATATCTAATATTTTTTAGAAAGAGTTTTAACTTCTAAAGGAAAATGAAATACTAAAAATATCTGCAAATATTAATCAAGCCAGAATATCATCTATCTATATATTTAAAACGCTAAGCGATTTCTTTCGACAATCCGTGAGAACAAACTACTGTATCAAATTACACCATTCTTTTTTTAAATGAAAGATATTTGGACACAGATTTGTTATCGTACATTCGTTTGTTCGAAAGTTTTATTAATTAGCCGTAATTTTAAATTAAACTTTTACTTCTGCATATGACGTCATAAAGTCGGCAATTGGATTTGCGAGGCACAGAATAACGAGAAACTCTATGGTTGGGAAGATAAAATAGGAATAATAAATATTAAAGGCACGTGGCTTTTAGGCTATTTTTTTTTTTTATTTACAAGTATAATTTCGGTAAAACTATTTATCGCATGCACTTTATATTTATAAGCGAATAAAAATTCATTTTTATTGTGACGTCATGGGAATGTTGTCCATTGGGTTTACTTTATCATTATGCATTATAAATTTGTTGATGCCATTTTTTCATTACAATTAAATACAAAATATATTTTTATTTGTATACATGGTGTTTAAACATAAAAGTAACGCATATAAAGCACGTGTGAAAAGTTTGCGCCGGTGAAATTGATGTTATGCTTAACTTGAAATGCGTTTTATAACATTTATAAAACTAAAGAGAAACAATTACATGATTATGTCAACATGGCGTAATTTTAACTGATTTTTCCATTCTTAATTATAAAAATTAGAATTGGAGCCTTTATTCATTGCTTCATCTTGATTGCATACCTTGATTACATGTTACCAATTACTTTTTTTTTAAATTATAGGTTAGACGATTTCATTTTTTAATAAAAATATTCACAAAAGTAAAGGATTTCAGGAAAATTAAAATTATTAAAAATTGTGTTGTAGATATGTGTTTTATTTACTATGTTCTTTTATTTACTGAGTATGAGATGAACGTAGGAATATACTATTTGTATGATACTTCATAGGGCCATGAAATTTTATTTCTTGCCGTGGAAAATATGGCGGTAATGTCAAACTGATTTGCATTACACAGTTGTTTACGGATTGTTTGTTTAGAGTTTGCATCGGAAATAGTACTGTATTTCACTGGGGAAAAAAACTGTTAAAATAAAATATTTGAAAGAATGTTTCATACGCACCCCTTCTTAAATAATAAAGAAGCTTATTTTACTGATATTGTTATAGTATTTTTTTCCGTCAAGTTTTGACGGGTTCCATCTAGTCTAATTTATTTCATCAAAGTTACACTAAAAACTGGTCAAATACAGAAAAGGCATTAAAAAATTATCAATCGTATTTCAACTGCATTAGAGGATGGCATCTTCTGTTTCGAAAAAAAAAAAAAAAAAAAAAAAAAAAAACATGGGATAAAGAAAAATAAATTGAATATTTGAATTACAATTTTGCTTTTTAATCATAAATATAAAATATACCCGTGCAGCAACAGTGTCCGACTTTATCTTTATTGTACTATTTATTTTTTTTTAGAATCAGTGTTGAGCACGATATAATGCGGCGTTTTATTTTTGTGACAACACTGATTTGAGAAAAACTTTTCATTTAATTTATGAAAACAATACTAATTTAATTTTTAATTAACTGCAATTTTGAATCAAAAACATGTTTTAACGAAATGTGAGTGTACTATGTCAGAAGCCTGTTAAAAATCCTTTCATATACTATAGTATCTCATTTATAGTTTTTCGTTTTGTATTTCCTTAGAAAAAGGGATGTTGACAATAAAAATAATATATATGATTACGTATTAATAATAATATACTTATATGACCAGTGGGCCCGTGCGAGGATTTCGCACTACAATCTAATATTTTTTTTCAATATGTAATATTTATTAGATGCAGGTTCAAACTTCTACAAAAAAAGTGAGGATAAAAATATCTGCAAACAACATTTAGTTAGTCAAGCCAGAATATCATCTATAAAATATCATCTATATCATCTATATTTTTATAATTTAAAGTTACAGTAAAAACCGATCCAAAATTGCAAAAGGCACGCGCGAGAAAAAAAAAATAACAATCGTATTTAAACTGCATTAGAGGATGACGTCATCCGCCTGGGGAAAAACATGGGACATAAAAATATAAATCTAAACGTTTCAATTTCAACTTTGCTTTTTAATCATAAATATAAAATAAACCCATGCGGTGTTTTTTATAATCATTGCTGAGCATCATATAATGTGGTATTTTATTTTTGTGGCAACAGTAATTTCAGGAAAACCTTTCATTTCTTTCATGAAATCAATGCCGATTTAATTTTTAATTAACAGCAAATTTTAATCAAAAACATGTTTTAACGAAATGTTAAGTGTGCTATGTCAGAAGCCTGTTCAAAATCCTTTCATATGCTATCTCATTCGTCGTTCTACGTCTCATATTTTCTGAGAAAAAGGGATGTTGACAGGAGAAATAATATATATGATGATATTACAAAATGTTATTAAAATATATTAGTAATTCGTAATGTTAAATAAGTGACTGCAAAAATGCAAGTGCAGCCCTCAGGCTCACTTCTGTAGCATATCTTGTCTATTACTAAAATTTTAGTAAATACTAGTACTACTGGTAGTGAGAATTAGTGAGAATATGGTAGCCGAGGTAATCTTGGGTCGAGTCTCTTGAAGTTATATTTTGTAAAATAATTATAGTGTTGATAAAATATATTGCCTGTAGCTAAATAAATATATCTCTACCAGTGGGCCCGGCCCGTGCGAGGATTTCGCACTACAATCTAATATTTTTTTTTTATCAATATGTAATATTTATTAGATGCAGGTTTAAACTTCTAAAGAAACTGTGAGGATAAAAATATCTGCAAACAACATTTAGTGTTTATAGTGAAGCCAGAATATCATCTAATTTATTCCGTCAAAGTTAGAGTAAAAACCGATCCAAGATTGCAAAAGGCACGCGCGAGAAAAAAAAAATTAACAATCGTGTTTTAACTGCATTAGAGGATGACGTCATCCGCTTTGGGAAAAACATGGGACATAGAAATATAAATCTAAACGTTTCAATTTCAACTTCGCTGTTTAATCATAAATATAAGATAAACTCGTGCGGTGTTTTTTTTTAATCATTGCTGAGCATTCTATAATGTAGTATTTTACTTTTGTGGCAACAGTAATTTTAGGAAAATCTTTCATTTCAGTTATGAAATCACTGTCGATTTAATTTTTAATTAACAGCCATTTTTAATCAAAAACATGTTTTAACGAAATGTTTAGTGTGCTATGTCAAAAGCCTGTGCAAAATCCTTTCATATGGTATCTCATTCATCGTTCTGCGTTTCGTATTTTCTGAGAAAAAGGGATGTTGACAGGAGAAATAATATATATGAGGATAATCCAAACAAAGTCATCCTAACATTTTCCTTTAACTGGAAATCTTGTTTTCACTTTCCTCTATCTATAATAGAAGAGAGTATTGTAATCGAAGTTTTTTTAGACTTTGAAATTATGCATCAAATTTAATCAAATTTCATTTATGGGTTTTTGGCTATTGCCAGCAAGTCCCACTCGAATTCGAGAATATTTCGACGAAAGGGGGTGCTGTGATAGCGATTATTGTTCCATTTTCATTATTGTATCATCGAAAAGTGTATTCAGTTATGCAGAGAATTGAACAATTTTTTTTACATGTTTTTGACTATGATCTGCAGGTCCCAGTTGAATTTGGGGATATTTCGACGAAAGGGGGGGCACTGTGATAGTCATTTAAAGATTTCAAATTCAAAAAGATGTACAAAAAAAAAAAAATTGGAAATTGTAAAAGTTTTTTTCCGTTAAATCTTTGGCCTTGATACAAAGATTACGGAACAACTTTTGTTTTGCCTCTATCTTTAAAAATGGCTGAGATATAGAAATTTGAAATTTTAGGGTGGCTGACATTTTGAAACAAGACAGCAGGATTCTTCCATAAAAGGGTTTAATTAGTTTTAGTGAACATGGATTCTGGCAAATTTTCTTTCAAATCATCGTTTCAACTGTTATCTGCTTAACACTATATATTCATATTCGCATGTGTTAAATTATCGCCGAGCTTGGTGACATTTGGCGACAAACACAGATAGACATAAATGAAGCAAACTTGGCTATTTGGGGAAATTCTGATTCAAATTCAATATTGACGAGAACTGGGGATGAATCTTGTGCAATCGGGTTTCACGCATCTTAGCTTAAGTTAGTGTTTTCCAGTAAAATTAGCTAAACTCTTAAAACCAAGGAATAGGGATGGTATCTCTTCCCATTGGTACAATCCAGAAGGACTTTTTGTGGTCGTGATGTACATCGGCTGCTTGTGCAACGAAGGGTGCTCCACATCCAGGTAATCCGACGATTCGCAAGCAACTGACGTACAACAGAATGACGAAAAATATTGATTTTACTTACCCATAATACGTAGTGTATTATTTACCCGTCATACGTAGTATAGGGTAAATCTTGCAATCGTTTTAAAAATCGATTTTCTTTTTTTTTTGACGGGTTTACACGTTTCAGACATTGGAGCTTCCGAAAAACATATTTTTAGAATTTAAAAAAATTTGCCTTCCGTCTGTCTGCGTGTGTGTCTGTAAACGCTAAATCTCCCGAACAAATTGAGATAGAGACTTGAAATTTGGTATGTACTTAGTATGTAATAATGATGGGAAGAACCTTATTGAGTTTCAGCAACTCGATTATTCGGAACTATTTTTTTCAGACTCTCGAAATATTCGTTCTGATAAAAGGTATATAAAAATTTTCGAAATTGTTTATTTTAAGGAGTGAATATAAAAGACAACAAAAAAACATAAATTTTGCATAAAGCATGAAGTCGATCAGATAATGAATTGCCGAGATATTTGGAATCCTATTTTCCACTCTCTTCGATTTTTCGTGTCCCTGTATTTATTCACATTGCATTTCAAATATATATTTTAATTGGAAATGAGACGCTTAATTCGACGTAGTAGACTGTTTGTTAAAATGACTAAAATTTTTGGAGTTATAAGGATGTTTCTTTTACGGAATTCACTAATAGAGCATTTAAATTTTATGACGTCATCAAGCCGCGATTTTATTCGAATTGCGATGAATTTTATAAATAGTTTACACATGTTTTATTTTCATATTTTATATTATGTATATCCAGGGCTTTACAAATTTCATAAAATTTGATAGCCAGCAAAAAATTCTAGTCGCCAGTAAAAAAACATTTACCCATTGCACAAACCCCCCCATTACCAGTCATTGATTGTCAAAAACCACAAAAGATTTTTTATTAATTAAGAAAAAATAATGACAAGTATAGTTTAGAATTATTAGTTACATAGTTTAGAATGGTACATAATTTAGTTTTATAGATTTACTTGGGATGAATTATCACTTATATGTTATTATTCGTTCAAATGAATGGGATAGATTAATCAAATTTAATTAACATAAAAATCTGATTTCAAACTTACCAAAAACTTCAGCATTTTTTACTATTTTATGCAATTTTAGATGCCATAGAGGCTGGATTGACACTATTTCTTATTCTTTTATTGACCTCTCCACTGCCTACTTTCTAATCGTTTGACATGCTAGTTGGCTAGAACGGCAAAGAATGACATTTTCTCTGCATGGTATAGAAAATGCCTTTTAAACTTTGTTCTTCTATTAAAAGTATGACAGAAGAGGAAGATCACTGCTTGCCGCATCAGAGTAGATGTAGGGTAGGGGTGGTGGAAAACGCCGATTGTGCCCATTTCTTACGTCATTTATTGTTTAAAAAGCACCAAATTAAACAACTTAGTCGCCATACAAAAGACCTTTGTCGCCAATGGCGACCTGGCGACCGCATTTGTCAAGCCCTGTGCATATCCATGATGGGTAGGTATTACGGTGGCCCCCAACGACTAGTTATTGGGGATGTGATAGCGAATTTCGAAGTATTAACATGTATGAGATAGAAGAAACTTTTGGGATTGGCACATCCGACTAGTTTTCTTTATATCAAAAACAGTAGCTTGTACTGTAAAATTACCTTTTTATACCATAAGAGCCTACACTAGTCACGCGCAGAAACGCTCACGCTAATGTTAAGTCTAAGGGAAGGTTATCCCGCGATTTCTCTCTCGCATTTTAATATTTTTAAATGATTTTTTTTGCATAGGATAGCTGACGTCGATATCTATCGTTGTTAGTTTTTACTTTTTTGATTTTGGCTCCAGTTTTTTTTTATATACGGGTACTTTCATTTTCAGAACCGGTTCCAACCGGTTCCAAAATTTAAAATGTCCGCTTATAAAAAAAGTTTAACCAAAATCAAAAAAGTAAAAACTAACAACGTTGAAGATCGACGTCAGCTATCCTACGCAAAAAAAAATCATTTAAAAATATTAAAATGCGAGCGAGAAATCGCGGGATAACCTTCCCATAGACTTAACATTAGCGTGAGCGTTTCTTCGCGTGACTAGTGTAGGCTCATAATGGAAGAGTTGGAGGAGAAAATGATCATAGTCACAAGTTAGATATTAATCCATGAACCTATATACCTGGACTTCTAACGAAATAGCCTTTCCAAGAAGGAAATCGTTTCCTCGAAAAAAGCCTCAAATAGGTGGCGCATGTGAAGATGGTTTCTGCCTACGTCACTAAATTCGTCTGCTTCACCGTTTGACACTGATAGTGACAGCCATGGTTCATGGTGGCGCTAGTGCAGCACGGTTTCTGGCCAGCTGCGCAGAACGGTGCGCGTAGCTGTGCAGCTGCCATTTCGTGCCGAAGTCTCGGCACGATGTTATCACACGGCGTTAGAAGTCCTGTATAGAGGTTCATGTATTAATCGTTCTTTTCCTTCTCCTATCAAAGATGTCAAATCTGCCTCTGCCTGGATTCATCCTGTGTTTCAACAGTTATTTCCTTAAGGGGGGAGATCACGTTGAAGGTTTTCAAAAATCGATTTTTCAAAACAAAAATAGCATGGATACCTTGAAATGTTACAAATACACTACAAAAGTAATTGTACAAAAATTCCAATTCGAACAGAAATTATAGCTAAAAATATCCTTTAATGGTTTGGAAATGGATCAATGAAAATCTGCGTAGATACCGCGAAACGTATCTGATTGGTCAGAGCTTTCCATAGACTTGAGATAAGATAGACTGCCCATCTCCGTTCAACGCAGCGTCGAGAAGCGAGTCATACATGTGTCACGTGTGTTAGGGATGAAAATTTCCCCAAACTGGCGATTTTGCTCTCTTGGCGTTGGAGAATTAATTCATAGTAAAAGTAATTCGCGCATGGGCTTTCATTCTCAGTTTAATCGAGAGCTGTTTTTAAATATAAATTCGTATATTAGGATATATTGGTATTTTTATCGAATACCGGTTTACTGTGTGGCAAACATATGTTTTGTTATGTTCAAACTGAGAAGGAAATTTCTACTAATGACAAAAATCGAACTTAGAGAGAACATTAAAAATGAATAAAATTGAATGTTTTATGAATGCTTAAAATCGTAAATGCAAAAATATCATAATTTTTTCACACTTTTTGACCCCATAAGTAAACATACTTCATGATATTGTTCATTTAATATCAAATAAAATAGTTTAGTGATCCCCCCCCCCACCCCTCCTCTCCTTCATTCAATACAGGATAATCGATTAAAACCACATATGCACAATAAATAAATAAATAAATAAATAAATAACATAATTAATAACAAAGAAAATACAGAAAAAAAATCCTTTATTGAATTTTTAATATGCACGCACCCACATAAAAACACATTATAAACATATTATATCATGAGCATAACTTGTGTTACAAAATAGTTAACTTTAAATAATATAAATAACTATAATAGTGACAGTCTAATTGTATAGAATGATAAAATGAAAAGATTACAACCGGTATGTTACAAATGTATCATTATTATTACATTTTTTTTTTAAATATCAGTAAAAATTATTGTTACATAATTTATTTTAATATTGATAGTTTAGGAAACAGTTGTTTCGTATTTATTGTGAGCTGAACAGATAATTGAATAGTAAAAAGCAAAATAGTATCAAGGAAAGTTTTCATTCTTAAAATGAAAGAAATATTCAACATGTTTTGGCATTCTATTTTCAAAAAATAAATAAATAAAATAAAACAAATACATAAATATTAAAACGAAAAATAAATAAAATTCTTATTGAATATATATATATATATATATGTATATTGAATATATATATATATATATATATATAAATCATAATTTCAAGTTTCAGTTGGTGTTTCGGTAATGTTTCATTAATGGTTATATATATATATATATATATATATATATATGATGCTATAAAGTTACCATAAAAAAGTAGAAATATTCAACATATTTGGATATCCTGTTTTTCAAAATATAATAGATATTAAAACATAAAAAAATTAAAAGCTTGCGGTGAATAATCTGAGGGAAAACTAATAAGCGATTCATGTGAAAATAGAAACAGGAAAAGGAAAAAAATACACTCATATATATATAATACTTGAATCTTAATGTTGCGCAAACAATTTGACTTTAAATAAATATACGCTAATGCATATGTATCAAATGAAAAAAATAAATATAATAATAGATTTAATAGTATACATTAAATAAATACCAATTTTAAAAAGAAAAATGAATCGTAAAAATTATATATATATAATTACTGACCTACAAATAAAGTAGTTTTATTATGAATGCTGCGGACTTTATTAAGCTGAAATTTCTCTGTCATCTGTTTTCCTACATGATAAAATCTAATTTTAAAATACTCAAACAATACGGCTTTGATTAAAGAAAGCTTATGATTATTAAGAAGAGATTGGTTAAGTGTATATTTATTCAACGTTTGAAAAATTGAAGTGCTGACTTCTTGAAGAGTTTCAATAATAAGTTTGTGCATTGCGTTCTTTTTCTTTAATTTTTCACTAGCTTGCGCAACTCTGAAATTTCTCTCACCGATTTTGCAGATTTTCACTACGTCAGAAGCTGGATTTACTAATCCCCCTCTATCTTTCCGCTGTATAAGAACATTTTTATGCTCGTTTGAGTTACTTTTTAGGACTAATAAACATTCTTCACAATTAATTTTTTTAAGTAATTTTTTAACAACAAATCCAGAAATATATCCTACTACATCAGAAATATAACAAGTAAGATTTTCCATGCTTTCATCGGTGTAACAATAGGCTTCTACAGCATCACTTTTTTTAACAGAAGGTTCATCTGTTTCAAAGGTTTCATCATCTTCATCATGAATGTAATTAATGTAATTCAGATAGCTATTTTTTGCAGATGAAATGTTTAAAATGTGTGTGTCATCCAGAGTAATGCAATTAGCGTTATCGGATGTCATTATTTCATGGTGGCATAGAAGTCTAACATATGCGGCTTTAAATTGTTTCGCTGTCGGATTATTATTATGACCACCTTTACTCCTCACAGCACTGAAAAACATTTCTAAGTGATCCTGGGAAAGTTTGTATGTTAACAAAAATTTCATAACTGGGTTAGGCCCTTTACAAAGATTATTGTATAAATATTGAATACTTTTAGTGGAAGTAAGAAAGCCCAAAAATCCCATCTTCCTATTGCTAAGAAGAATAGGATCTCCATTAGCTGAAATTTTTAATCCTCTAATGTATGATTCAGCTTCATTTAAAAACGAAAAAAATAAATTTTCATTAGAATGTTTAAAAGGTGCTTTAAAATTTTCGCTTAGTAAGTTTTTGGAATTTAGAATGTCAAATAGATTGTTGAATATTTTAAGAAAATTTGCAGTAGGGGATACATCTTCGAATTCTTTAATTTTACGATCATAGCATAGATATTCTAATGAATTAGCTACACTTAGACTTAAAGTTTGAGCTGCTAATTTTACCTTCATTTTTTCTCTATACCACTGTAGATGACGTCTTCGCAATTTATTTGCTGCATGAAGCCCATACTTGTCTTGTAAATTTACTAAATTTACAATATAAAGCCAATTTATCATCCCCCCATTTCCATCAAACATTGAGCCTTTACTAGCTAAAGTGTTTCTCACTAGTTTTAACATGTGACTTATATCTAGTATAACACAAATATCTTCATTTGTTGCAGGATGGGGAAAAGTAACTTTTAAGTTTTCTGAATTAATATTGGCCCCCAGATTATTCACTGTAGCAATATTGGCACTTAAACCATCACAAGTTAAAGCAACTACTTTTATGCCAGTATCATTTAAACGAAATAAGGCCTCTTTAATTAAATTTGCTCTTTCGGAAGCATTTAGACCATTTATTAAAAAATAAGCTATAGGGATTTTCCAATTCCCATTTAGCGAATTGATCATGAATGTTAATGCTTCCTTTGCATGAGGCAATTCATCATCATCAATGGATGTTCCGAGGTCCACGAAACCTGAAAAATGCTGAGTGTCCCATTCTATATGAGATCTTATTGATATTTCGTCTATCATTAAATCAGAAACAACAACTCTGCCCTTTTCTTTGGCTTCTTCTGCTTTTATTGAAAGGGCTTTAAAAGCTTCATCTGTAAAACCAGGCGAGCCATCTACACCTTGATACCATTTCCGTATTGTAGAAGGAGAAGGTAAACTAGAAGAAAATGTTTTTCTTACGTAATTATATGCTTTGGCTGAATAAAAATTCAGGGTTAAGGCGAATGCACGTAACTGAGGTGGATACTTTTCTCTAGTTTTTCCTTTTTGGACTCTCTTAAGTAAATGAAGAGCAGACTCAGGAAGAGAAAGCTTAAAAAAATAAAAATAAAAATAATGTTAGATAAAAAATATGAAAAAAAATAATTAAACATTAGTTTAAAAAATTCAAATCTGTTAATATTAATATATTTTATTAATCTATCAGAATATCATACTTAGTTATTAAACGTTTTCAAAAATATCAAATATTGTAAAAAAATATTGTATCAAATATTGTAGTTAATTTAATTTTTTTAATAGCGGTTCCAATAGACTGAAAGTAATGCTTTACACGGGTAGGGTTGTTCCTGATCCAAACCCAAAAATTGCATTTGAAATCAACCAAAAACCCCAGCCCGATTTATTTCTATCCGAAACCTATGCAAAAAGAAAGAAAAGTTATTGCTCCTTTAAGGGGACTGAGTACACTTTGAATTATGCATTTTATTTGAGTAATTCATAATACCTTCTTGTCATATTATTAAATGATTTTTTGAAGGAAAATTATTTAATCAATAAAAAATGCAATTCTTAGAGTAAAATTTGAAAATTCTATTTTTTTTTAAATAGTTTATGAAAACTTTAAAACCACACTTCTTCTAAAATTTTAAACTTTAAAACTACACTTCTTCTAAAATTTTAAACTATTTTGCAATAACTTTTATGATATATTTTTTTCCTTCTAAATGTGCCCTATAAGAACCAGATTTCGAAAAGTTTATTAGTTTAAGAGAAAGATAAATGAGATATAACATATGTAAAAGTGTAATAAAAATGACTATTTACTTAACATTTTTATATTTAAGAAATAAAAAATATATTAATTAAAATCTGATCCTTAATTTTATGAAATGAACAATAAGGATCATAAATTAAAAATTTTGAGTCAATTGAAAAATATATGTTGAAGTTTTAGACTTTTAATCAAACTGATATTTGAAAAACCACAAAGTGAGGAAAATGGATTTAAAGATTACAATTCTGAATCATTTAAAGAGAAATAGGCGCATTAAAAAGTATATTTCTTATACTTTTAATTATCGGATCTATACGAAACCTCATTAGAATATACTACGAATGTCTAAATTCAATTCAACAAAAAGATTGGAAAGTTGTTATTTTTGTCATTTTTCTTAAAATGGAAGGTACCGAGTCCCCAAAAAATTGTTAATGAAAAACCTATTTATTATAAATTAAAGTAACTTGGCAGCATTGTATTAATGTTTCAAAGTTCCTCTATATAATTTAAAATTGGAATTTTTTTAAGTATTAAAAGCGAAGCATTAATATACGAGATAAAATTAAAACTTTAATTATAGTTAAAAGTTTTATAAACAGAAGGAAAACTCGGCACAGTGTAAAGATCTTCTTAAAATCATCATAAAACATTTAAACATAATAATGAGTTTACAAATAACTTTATCTTTGTTTATCCGGTATGAAAATACGTGCTACCACTTTGAGAGCAGAAGCAAGATTTTAAGATGTTTAATGTTCTTATAGCATGGATAATTCTTTGTATTCTATCATTTTTTTTTATGTAGCTGTGTTCATAATCCGATGCAGAACTTTAATTGGAAGCAATATTATCCTGGAATAATGAAAAAATTATCGAAATGAAAATAAGTTGTGGAAGATGATATAAAATACTCACCTCCAGTACCTTACTAGCTGAATCTGTAATCAAATATTTTTTCTTCAGTTCATTAAACAACTCTTTCATCGACGTAATTTTTTTCTTCATTCTCTTAGTTTTTTGATTTAATATCTTGATCTTTTTCCTATACTCTGCGACATTTTCGTTTGCAATTGACAACACTTGTTTAGCTTTTGTTGGAGATGTCACGTCATTTTCTGTAAAATCCCCCAAGTAATATTTTCTTTTTTTACCTTTGGCAATATTAACAGTAGAATCTAGGGACAAAAAAAATAAATGTATGCAGATCATTTTAAAAATCTATTTCAATGTATATAAAAGAGGAAAATATAAAGTAATTGCAAATCTATGTTACACAAAACATTATCTAACTATTTGATAAATTCAGATTATATTAAAATGAAAAAGGATTTTTACCTAATTCCTCTCTCTTGCTTCCACTTGCTTCACATCTTGATTTTGGAAGCTTCCTAATTGCTGTCTTTTTTTGAAGGTGCGGTGGAAAACTAAAAATTGTCGGCAAGGCATTTTTTTTAAGCCAAGTTCCTCCAAATTTACCCGTATCAAAGCAGTCTGAGTTAAAATGCTTTGAACATAATTTACTGTAACTTGTTGCCTTAAAATCTTCTCTTTTCAGCTGTTTTTCCCACAATTTTTTCAATTCTTCATCTTTTGGAAAACTGAAAAAAAAAAAAAAAAAAAAAAAAAAAAAAAATATATATATATATATATATATATATATATATATATATATATATATATATATATTGCAAAAACTGCATGTTTTTGTTTTGATAGTATTACAAAACTTTGAATTTTATATGCTAATGGCAGTGGTGCAAGAAACTTTTGATTTAACTGAAAAGCTAAATAATCAAATTTTTTTTTATAAATTTTAATTTCTAGAATCTAATAAGAACAAAAATTGTATAAATAGCTGATTTTAATCAATTCCGATTAATAATTTTTTTAAAAATTAAATCAGATTTTTTTATCATTTTTATTTATAAAATTAAAAAAATACTATAAATAATAATTACATTTATAGTAGTAATGAAACTAATAAATCTGCATATCAGGGAACTGAAATGTCAATGATGCAGTTTTATTTTGAAATAATTTTACTTGGTATTTAAAACATGCAACTCACAGCTTAATTTCTTTCATATTTGTATTACTAGTTACCACAAGTAATACATCAAGTCGCTTCAGACTCTTAAGAATTGTAACGAAAAATAAGATTCCATTGATACTCGACGATATTTTTTTCTGAATTTTTTAATTAGCCCTCCCTAACCCATCCCTTCGTTGTATCAATAATTTGATAATTGTGATTCTCTAAAATTCAGTATTTTAAATCTTCTAAAATAATTAAAATGTTGATTTTGTGATAATGACAAACATTTCTTATTTATAATGATAATTTCATGAAACACTTTAATCAGGAAAAAAAAAGGCTTTAAAATAATAATTTTTTTAAAATTAAATACTTATTTAAAAATTACTTATATCTGAACATAACGAATAATTTAAGAAAGTTTTACAGTAGTACATATAAATATATTACTTGAGAGAGGAATGTTACAAATTGGCGCAAAAAAATGTCGCCAAGATAGAAAACGAAAACTTCTCATTTATTTAAATAAATAATAATATAATTATGATTTAAAACTTACATAACTTACAACCAATAAAAGTACATATGTCATTCTAAAATATTTTCTTCAAAAAACTGATATGCTTTATTTACGGGGCAAAATATCAATCATTATCAAACAATGACACTGCTTCAAGTACCAATTATCATTATTATTTTAAAGAAAATAAGTTTAAAAAATAAATTTTAGACTCACCTATGAAAGGTTATGCCTCCTCCTTTGACATATCTTGAGTTACATCCGTGTGCGCTGCAATACATCACCATTATTACATACAAAATAAAAAACAAAACTGTCTTTGTCTTTGATTCGGACACGACCCCATGTAAATCCAATGGACGGAAGGAGCGGTCAGAAATCGGCGGGAGAAAGGGGTCCATATGTCACATGACTTAATGACTGCTTCAGAAAAGGTTGCCATTGCTTTCTCCATGGATATTTCATCTCGATGGAGCTTTCTGACTTTTCTTAGGGGGAATTAATATGAAAGTAGAGAATTTAGATAGGATGGACGCTATTAGGGGGGTTACCAAGGGGAAGGGACCCGGTCTGTCGCCAAGTTTGGCGGGCAAAATTAGCTGCCAAAAGTGGCGCCAACTTGGCGCTATTTTCAGTATTTCGCCAAATTTCCATAGACTCCCATTGAAATCCAATAGCGTTTACTCGCTTGCAAAAAATCAACAAATTGAGATATTGCAATGCAACAAAAATTAATATTAGCTTATGAATAGAGCTTAATTGAACTATTTACATTATTTTTAAGCACAAACACTAACTATTTACAATATTCGTAACACTATATATACAATTGGTACTTGTTAGTTATCCTGTCGACCAAATTACTGTCGCCAAATTCATATCCCCTCTATATTAAAAAAAAGTAACGATTTGGAAATGTGCCAAACGATTTGGAAATGTGCCAAACGATTTGGAAATGGACCAATGAAAATCTGCGTAGATCTTCCCAGCTTTTTTTCCTTTTGTTTTCTTCTAGAAAATAGGGATTGCTGCGTGATACCGAACGGAATCGCGTAACGATAACTCGGGGGGTTGGAGAGCGTAGCGAGCAGGCGGGCAGTGCTCCCCTAGTCTTGTAAAAAGCCATTTCCTGTCATGCTATAAAGTTACTTTTGAAGACTTTTTCCCAAAACAGTGTTTTTTTTTTGGCATTGCGCGCACTCTCATTGAAAAACTAATTATCATAAAACCTTAAAATTTTGCGTATAATTAATTTCCATGTATACTTTTATGCTGAACTTAATTTTAGTCTGATTTTTGCCATAGAAAATTTTATATTGAAAAATTAAATAAAAATTTTTTTGGTAAATTTAGTGAATATTATTATAAAAGCCATTAATTATGCTAATGGAATTCAATATACTTTTAAATTTTGGTTCAGCGTAAAATATAGTAGTATAAGCAAAAATAAATGAAATATTAAGTATGTGTCTGCAATAGAATTTTTTAAATCTTGCGCGCAATATGCATATTTTAATATTTATATTTTTAAAAGGCCATTTTTTGTCGTTATCATTTAATTAATTAATATTGCTAAATGTATATAATATGAGTGTTTTTGTTTAACTACAAGAATGTGTGAAATTATAGAAAAAAATTGTGGTATTTCATTCATTGGTTTTTAAACCACAGAGTTTTTCGCACTGGTTTAATTGTTGTCATTTTCAGGCTGCTCAACGTGATCTCCCCCCTAGACCGGGAGGCGGCAGCACAGACAATCACCTCATCGAATTCGCAGCTGAAATTCCAGAATTAGTTAAAACTCGATTCGCATATTAAAACGCAATCGGCCTGCCAAGTCATATCTTGGTGGAAAACACCTTAAAATCCGATTTTAGCGGTTCACTCGTAGGTTTACCATTGTGTTTTCCTGCACCCAAAGGTATGAAAACATGGAGGACTGGGAGCAGGAACACACAATGGTAAACCTACGAGCCAACCGCTAAAATCGGGTTTTAAGGTGTTTTCCACCAAGATATGACTTGGCAGAACGATTGCGTTTTAATATGCTAATCAAGTTTTAACTAATTCCGGAATTTCAGCCGTGAACTCGATGAGGTGATTGTTTGTGCTGCCGCCTCGCGGTCTACCCTTAAACTTTTGTAATACAGTGGTTTCATGAACATCTTCTGGAAAAAGTATATATTTGTATTCTTGTACAGGTTGGCAAGCAGTTTGTAAGACTAGTGTACGAGAGCTATGACGAGAGCTATGCTGAGGTAATCCGAGATAAAAATTTCCCCTCCAGATTCATCGAGTTACTCAGATCGTTCGCCTCTCTGAGCTACGATGAAATAGAGGTTCTCCATAACAGCTACATCCAACATCCCGACTTTGAAGCCACACCAGAACGGTTTCTCCTATATCGGTAAGTCAATATGTTCTAAGTCTCTCGGGTCCATTTTCTGCCGTGACCACAGTTAGACCGGGAGGCGGCAGCACAGACAATCACCTCATCGAGTTCACGGCTGAAATTCCAGAATTAGTTAAAACTTGATTCACATATTAAAACGCAATCGGTCTGCCAAGTCATATATTGGTGGAAAACACCTTAAAACCCGATTTTAGCGGTTGACTCGTAGGTTAACCATTGTGTTTTCCTGCACCCAAAAGTATGAAAACATGGAGGACTGGGAGCAGGAACACACAATGGTAAACCTACGAGTCAACCACTAAAATCGGGTTTTAAGGTGTTTTCCACCAAGATATGACTTGGCAGACCGATTGCGTTTTAATATGTGAATCAAGTTTTAACTAATTCTGGAATTTCAGCCGTGAACTCGATGAGGTGATTGTCTGTGCTGCCGCCTCCCGGTCTAATGTCGTACCTGAAAAGGAAGTTACAAAGGAACAGAAACATTACAGATAGGGATGAATTTTTTTTTTCAGATATCGATAGGTCAGTTTGTTCTACTGAATCACTTTAGTAAAACGGAGCTGACAACTGCACCACTCTCCTAAAATGCTGAGCCACCACTCTCCTAAAATGTTTTACCACAAATGAGGCCACCTTTCATTACGGTATAGACCAGCCATACTCAACCTGCGGCCCGGCGACCTTTTACGTGCGGCCCCAGACACATAATTTTTTTTTACCCATATTTATAAAAAATTTAGATGCGTAAAAAATGCATTTAAGACCTCATTAATGTTTTATATATTTTTATAGTAAGACAAAATCTGCCCTGTTATTTATAATTTAAAAGTATGCCATTTGCTTAGTTAAAAATTTTTGTTACATACTAGTGGGCCCTGCCCCCTGCTCGCTACGCTCACCAACCCCCGTTCTGATTTCGCAGCCTCTTAAAACCGGGCAATGTATCCTGTTTTAAAAAGATGATGATGATGATATCACGAACGGCGACTTTCTTCTGTAATCAGGTTATAATGCTTTTTCATTTAACTGGTTATAATGCTTTTTCATTTAATTCATCTTTTTTATTTTTAATATTCATGTGTAAACACAATTTTTATGACGTAATTTTCTTTGTTTCCTGCTTTCAACGCGTGATCATTTAATTATTATTTTAAACTTTCATTATTGTTTTTAATAGTCTCGCGCAAATACATTTTTTTATTTGAGATAAAACATAATCCTTTGCGCTTATTTAGAAATTGGCAACAATATAAAAAATGACTTTTTATATAAAAGTTTTTTTACTCGATTTTTAAGGATTTTTTGAGTTTTTATTGTCCGACCGTGATAATTTTTTGAATTTCTGAAAGCTTCTTATATTTCGCGTCTGGTGGTATGATTTTCGAATCCGTAGGATGGCTAGAAAAAAAGTAATAGCTCCTCAAAAAAGTCCCTAGTGAAAAAGCGATGAGAATAACCCGGAATATCTACGCAGATTTTCATTGGTCCATTTTTAAACCATTACTTTTTTTTATATATAGAAGGATACTTCTAATTGCGTTATAGAATTAGGAAATATATATTTTAATTTTCACTACTAATCAAACATAATTTAAAGTTAATTCAATTTTTACTATATATCTTCCCATTTTAAAAAGCTAAAAAATGTTTGCATTGAGTAAAAATCTGATTTATTTAAAAAAATCAGATTTTTTTTTTTAAATCTCTCGAAGTTGGAAATATGCGTTATTACATTTATATTATTATTACAATTTATACTGATTATAAAGCTAATGCTGATTATATTAATTTTTTATACTGCTTTGTTATACTAATTTCGTCATCTTACTAATTTCGTCATCTTACTATTTTAACTTTTATTTTTACATTATTATATAACTTAGTGTGTTGTGGCCCACCTAACGAAGCAAACTTGTTTGCGGCCCACGCGAAAAAAAAGGTTGAGTATGGCTGGTATAGACTCATCTAGCTAGAACTGTGTTCATTTTTAGTGTTTCGTTCATCTCACGAAACCCTATTCGTCCCGCTACGTTGTCTGTCCGTCACAGAGCTGGTTCTCAGAAACTATATAACTTACAGACTTGAAATTTTGTGTACTTATAGCTAAATACCTACTATGAAGCTGAAAATCATAAAATTTTAAACCATCGTATTATTTTAATATAGAGAGATAAAAAACAAAAATCTAACAGCCTTTTCCTATTAAATTTAAACATTTTTCGTTATAGCAGTTTCCAACCATTAAAAATCAACAATAAAATTCTTTCTACAATAATTAATTTTCTATTGAAAGATTTCCACGGGAAAAATGAAAATGAAATAAAAAGTTTCACCAATTGAAAAAAAAAGATTAATATGACACCATCTTACTTATAATAAAATTCAAAGGCAAGAAAGTGTCTGTAACTGTTCCGGGCACGACCACTCTGGTTTGCGAATCGACCATAGTTAAACGCCATGTTAGGCTTCATGAAAAACCTGTGTAACATATCACAGCTAAATGATAATATCCTTTACTTGAAATCATGTCTGTTCAGCATATTTTTCTATAAAACATGTATATCATATACTATTATAATGTTTTAAGTTCTTAATTAAAAATCCAGATTAAAAATCGGAATCCCAACTATAAACAAACGAACATTGTTGCCATTCAGCATCACAAATTCAAATGATTCACAAATGAACGACTCTTTGAAAGCTTCAAAGCCGATTCTGCTGTTAAAATATTTGTAAAGGCTTATTAAATCTTTTAAATACTTTAATTTTTTTTTAAACCTTCAAAAACTATTTCATATAAAACATGAATATCAACGTTTCTGTAAACACATTTTTTCAGAAATAGATCAGTTTCAACTGACGTCATACCCTAGCGACCACCTTAGCAACTAGCTTTATTTTTTGTTTGCCCATCAAAAATGGTGGATTGTGATTGGTTGGCTCGTAATACAGGCTACAAATCGACGATTATGATTGGTTGGATAACGTTTGGGGGCAGGTGATCACGTGGTTGAAACTGATCTACAGCGGTGATTTCTTTCGTAGCGAGGATTTGAGGTGATCTATTTAGTATAGTGGCGCCATCTTCCGGTGGATTTTGAAATTTTTAATAAAATTTGAAATAACTCCACAAAATTCTGCAACTATTATGTACTATATTAAATTTCAAACCATTCAATTGGGTAGTTTTTGCGCTGTTATATGTGAACAGATGGACGAACCAGACGACGACTATAGGTGCTACGTATTTATATAATTATGAACGCACCTAATAAACCCGTGCAAAGACGTCCACTTTATCTTTTTTGTTCTAATTCTTTTTTTTTCTTTAATAATTGTTGAGCGCGATATATTGTTGTATTTTATTTTTGTGCCAACATTGATTTGAGTAAAACCTTTCATTTCATTTTTGAAAACAATGCAGATTTAATTTTTAATTAACTGCAATTTATAATCAAAAAATATATTTTAACGAAATGTAAGTATACTTTGTCAGAAGTCAATTAAAAAAACTTTGGAATGGTACATCATTTATTGTTGTTCGTTTTGTAAAAGTGTAGAAAAAGAGATGTTGACAACAGAAATAATATATACCAGTAGACCCTTGCGAGGATTTCACACTGCACTCTTAATATTTTTTAGCAATAACTAATATTTTTTAGATGTAGGTTTAAACTTCTAAAGAAAAATTAAGGATACAAATATCTGCAAACAACATCAGTCAAGCCAAAATATCGTCTCATTTATTCCATGAAAGTTACAGTATAAACTAATCAAAGAAATATTAAAGCTTTTAAATATTTTAATTTAGTTTAAAACCTTCAAAAGCTATTTCATATAAAACATGAATATCAACGTTTCTGTAAACATGTTTTTTCAGAAATAGCGGTGATTTCTTTCGTAGCAAGGAGTTGAGGTGATCTATCCAGTATAGTGGCGCCATCTGCCGGTGGATTTTGAAATTTTAATGAAATTTGAAATAACTCGACAAAATTCTGCAACTATTATATACTATATTAAATTTCAAACCATTCAATTGGGTAGTTTTTGCGCTGTTATATGCGAACAGATGGACGAACCAGACGACGACTATAGGGGCTACATATTTATATAATTATGAACGCACCTAATAAACCCGTGCAAACACGTCCACTTTATCTTTTTTATTCTATTTTTTTTCTTTTAAATATATCATTGTTGAGCGCGATATACTGCTGGATTTTATTTTTGTGGCAACATTTATTTGAGAAAAACCTTTCATTTCAATTTTGAAAACAATGCAGATTTAATTTTTAATTAACTGCAATTTGTAATCAAAAAAGATATTTTAACGAAATGTAAGTGTACTTTGTCAGAAGTCAGTTTAAAAAACTTTGGAATGGTAAATCATTTATTGTTGTGCGTTTTGTAAAAGTGTAGAAAAAGGGATGTTGACAACAGAAATAATATATCCCAGTAGACCCGTGCGAGGATTTCAAACTGCACTCTTAATAATTTTTAGCAATATCTAACATTTTTTAGATGTAGGTTTAAACTTCTAAAGAAAAATTAAGTCTACAAATATCTGCAAACAACATCAGTCAAGCCAAAATATCGTCTCATTTATTCCATCAAAGTTACAGTAAAAACTAATCAAAGAGATATTAAAGCTTTTAAATATTTTAATTTTGTTTAAAACCTTCAAAAACTATTTCATATAAAACATGTATATCAACATTTCTGTAAACAATTTTTTCTGTAAACTTTTTTTTTTTTCAGAAAGAGCGGTAATTTCTGTCGTAGTGAGGCTTTGAAGTGATCAATCCAGTATATTGACGCCATCTATCGGCGGATTTTAAAATTTGCTTCCATCGTAAATAAAATGATTATTTATATACGTAATTAGAATATAAGGAATACATAGTACTGCGTAATTTGCATTTAATTTTGCTTATGTAATCAAACAATGAGTTATGTGGTGAATCAAGCTGTTTAGAAACTCATTGATAACACTTTTTTACAAAAACTTTCGCACAAGTTATTTATTAATATTTAATTTGAACGTTTTGTCCAATCGTTGAACTATTTCAGAAATTTAATACTAAGTAAAATATATATATATATATACATATCCTCATCACATTTTTATTTGTAGAAATCATTTGTCATTTTTAAAACGTACTTTTCCACAATACAGATCTTTCAATAATAAAATCTTCCTCCTGTTTGTTTGTATGAAGTATTATGAAAATGAAACGCAGATCAATAATCCGTCATTTTTGACGGGGTTATATACTAGTATTGGTAATAAAATGGAAATGTTGAAACATTTCTCAATAATACAAGGAGTATGAGTATGTGAAAGTACAGAAGGCAGGTTAATATGATGCCATTAGAGAATTAAAAAGACGTCATATTGGAAGTTTAACAGACTTTTTCAAATGTTTGAGAATAATACAAAGAAAATATCAATATGAGTAATCGAAAAAGCAAGTACGCACAAGTCGACCGCGGTTGAAAGTAATGTGACAATCGCTGTCTTACTCAAAACGTACTTTGAGGCGCAGCTGTACACAAAGGAATTCCACACGTTTGTTTTCTACTGCTTTGTGTTTCGATTTGAAAATTCGATTGTTCTTAAATTAAGAAAAAAAAAAAAAACAAGTTGGAAATTGTACGTTAAACGTGACAAATGAGTTGCGTTCGTTTCGTGCTATAACTAGTTTTACAATGTAAAAAATCATCGTTATTATTTCAGTGAAATTAATTATATCGTCTGCTATGAACGAAATGAGAATGCCTTTTCTTTTTTCTTATTACGTATGCCATGTTTACAGATACCATTTTTTTTTCGACAGGTACTGTAAATCCACCATGAAGATCTTGCTTTGCGAATGATGACCTCCATGGTTAATATTTCTATGACTCACGGTGAATGAATGTTTTTTTTTAATTTACTTTAATGGATTGAGATATTCGGCTGTTAACCGAATTTTTACTGAAGTTATCTCTGAATTTATACATTTTTTAATGTAATTCACCTCTCAAGCAAACAATTTTTTGAACGAACTTTCTAAAAATGTAACTTTTATGCAATTTTATTCGAAAAAATAATTTTTAATAAAAATGGCCGCTTGGCATATGGAAAAAGATGTGGTTAGCCCATATTTGTTTTCCTCAGTCACATGACTTGCACTTTTATTATATAGATTACGTATGATAGGATTTAATATAATAAAGAAAACTTTTATTAATATATATTTAAGTTTTGATTCGATTTTCATAAAATTTGAAACGACTCGACAAAATTCTGCAACAATTATATATATTGAATTTCAAACCATTCGGTTGGGTAGTTTTTGCGCTGTTATATGCGGACAGACGGACAGACAGACGGACGGACCAAACGACGACTATACGTGCTACGTATTTATATAATTACGAACGCACCTAAAAATACCGCAATTTGCATTGCGAGTATGTTATTCTACTTAAAATTTACTTTCATTTATTGACTTTATAAAAAATTGTCATCTCTTTAGATGAAGTCGAGACGGGGGATAATAATATGTAATCTGTCGAATGTAAGCATTAACCCTTTCTCTGTTTCAATAGTATATCTAGGATTTTTAAGTGTGTAATGTTATATATTCTAAATCTTTGGTGAATTTTAACAATTTAGACTTTTCACCAGAATGCCGATAATTTTTTTTCTACGAAAGAAAGTAGATCGGTAAAATTGTTATCTTGAAGAACTGGCTCATGTTTAAATAGATACTAGCTGCTTAAATCGTTCTACGCACGGGAGTTCATGAAATTAATTCTAAAACCAAAATTAAAAATAAAATTCAGTACAACCAAACTAAAGTTTATGAATATAATTTTTTTTTATGTCTATTAAAAATCAGTATTTACACAACCAAAAATCCGTAGTAAAAAGTAATAGTACGTAAAAAATTCACATCAAATAGACATAATAATAATCGAATATGAAACGAAATTTAGCTTAAAAACGCAATGACAACAAACAATTTTAGAATATCTAAATAAGAAATAAGAACTCCCCTGTTAAAGTGTCGAGTTGTTCAATAACTATTCGATTTAGAAAAATATTTTTCTACTAGTGTGCATTTTTTTTAATGAAATTTAATGTATCATGTTGCAGACGATAAAACGCATCAGCAGACGATAAAACGATATCTTTGGAATAAGGAAATAAATAGAAAAAGTTTTGTTGATGTTTGTGATAAAATGTTTTTCTTTATTTTTTTAAAAAAGGTAATAATTAAGCGCAATTAAATAATTACCCCCGAGGAGGCGCGCAGTTAACTGCTCAACAACAAATCACTAACTTTGACTGTTGGTATGCATCAACTGAATACGGGCTCTGTACTTTTATTAGGAACATAAATTTAATTTTTACGATAACTTTTATTCTAAAATAGCTGTATTATCTATATGAAACAGCGATTAAATGTTATGGGTGAAGCTAAAAATGTTACATTTGTTAAATGTAATTAGTTCTGTTGAAATGAAAGCAGTAGATTTGGATTTATTAATAAGGATGGTCAATTAATGAAAAAGCCGCCACCAGGTGACACGCGGTCAAGTAAAATAAATGTGATATTTAGGAAAAAGTCATTTACCCACATCCCCCCCATCCCCACAAATTTAACAATGGATTTATTAATAAGGAAGGCCAATTAATGAAAAAGCCGCCGCCAGGTGGCGCGCGGTCAAGTAAAATAAATGTGATATTTAATAAAAAGTGGTTTACTCCCCTCCCCATCCCCACAAATTTAACAAATAATCTGCTAAATAAAGTTTTCTGTATTAATAATCTCTATCATACTAATATATGTCATGTAAAAAAAACCCTTAAACCCAGCTAATTATCATTCATTAAGTCGATAAAATCTTGTAAAATTAAGTTTTTAGCATTTGACAACGGTTAATAATTAAGTTAATTGTTTACATGTCATATAATCTCTGATCGATTGAATTTAAACACTCGACTCGCAATTGCCATGATCCGTACCTTGATTTATTTAATGACTTCCGAGGAGATTTTATACAACCAACCAACCGAAGATAGAAAACGTATTTTTGATTACATATATTTGTGGATGGATTTTAATTAATATTTAATCTATCAAAAATCTATTTAAAATTTTCGAATTTTTTTCCCCTATCGTTCATGGTCCCCCTACCAGCAACACGTGTGCAAAATTTCGTAGCCCTGCGCCCTGTGGTTTCGGAGTTTTTGAGGTTACATTGATACGCGCACGGATTTTAATAGTATAGACTAGCTGTTTAACCCGTTCTACGCACGGGAGTTCATGAATGTAATTCTAAAACCAAAATTAAAAATAAAAATCAGTACAACCAAACTAAAGTTTATGAATATAAACATTTGTTATGTCTATTAAAAATCCTTATTTACACAACCGAAAATCCGTAGTTAAAAGTAGTAGTGCGTAAAAAAAATCACATCAAATATAAATAATAATAATCGAATATGAAACGAAACTTAGCATAAAAACGCAATGTCAACAAACAATTTTAAAATATCAAATAAGAAATAAGAATTCCCCTGTTAAAGTGTTGAGTTGTTCAATAACTATTCGATTTAGAAAAGTATTTTTCTACTACTGTGCTATTTTTTTTTATGAAATTTAATTTATTGTGTTGCTATGTCAGCAGACGATAAAATGACATCGTTGGGATAAGGGAATAAATATAATAAAAAGTTTTGTTGATGTTTGTGATAAAATGCGTTTCTTTATTTTTTTAAAAAGGGTAATAATTAAGCGTAATTAAATAATTACCCGCGAGGAGGCGCGCAGTCAAGTTCTCAACAACAAATCACTAACTTTGACTGTTGGTATGCATCAACTGAATACGGGCTGTGTACTTTTATTAGGAACATAAATTTAATTTTTACGAAAACTGTTATTTTAAAATAGCGGTATTATCTATATAAAACAGCGATTAAACGTTACGGGTGAAGCTAAAAAGACTAAATTTGTTAAATGTAATTAATTCTGTTGAAATCAGAGCAGTAGATTTGGATTTATTAATAAGGAGTGTCAATTAATGAAAAATCCGCCGCCAGGTGGCGCGCGGTCAAGTAAAATAAATGTGATATTTAAAAAAAAGTCGTTTACCCCCACCCCTGCCCATCCCCGCAAATTTAACAAATAATCTGTTAAATAAAGTTTTCTCTATTAATAATCTCTATTATACTAATATATGTCATATAAAAAAAAACCCTTAAACCCAGCTAATTATCATTCATTAAGTCGATAAAATCTTTTAAAATTAAATTTTTAGCATTTGGCAACGGTTAATAATTAAGTTGATTGTCTACATGTCATATAATCTCTGATCCATCGATTTTAAACACTCGACTCACAATTGCAATGATCCCCACCTTGATTAATTTAATGACTTCTGCAGAGATTTTACACAACCAACCAACCGGAGATAAAAAAGCGTATTTTTGATGAGATCTCTTTGTGGATGGATTTTAATTAATATTTAATCTATCAAAAATCTATTTAAAATTTTTGAATTTTTTGCACCAATCATTCATGGTCCCCTTACCAGCAACCCGTGTGCAAAATTTCGTAGCCCTGCGCCCTGTGGTTTCCGAGTTTTTGAGGTTACATAGATACGCGCATGGATTTTAATAGTACAGACTCGCTGTTTAGCCCGTTCTACGCACGGGAGTTCATGAATTTAATTCTAAAACCAAAATAAAAAATAAACATCAGTACAACCAAACTAAAGTTTATGAATATAAAAATTTGTAATATTAAAAATCAGTATTTACACAACCAAAAATCCGTAGTGAAAAGTAGTAGTACGTAAAAAATTCACATCAAATAGACATAATAATAATCGAATATGAAACGAAACTTAGCATAAAAATGCAATGGCAACAAACAATTTTAAAATATCTAAATAAGAAATAAGAATTTCCCTGTTAAAGTGTTGAGTTGTTCAATAACTATTCGATTTATAAAAATATTTTTCTACTACTGTGCATTTTTTTAATGAAATTTAATTTATCATGTGGCTATGGCAGCAGACGATAAAACGATATTTTTGGAATAAGGGAATAAATAGAATAAAAAGTTTTGTTGATGTTTGTGATAAAATGTTTTTCTTTATTTTTTAAAAAAGGTAATAATTAAGCGCAATTAAAGAATTATCCGCGAGGAGGCGTGCAGTCAAATGCTCAACAACAAATCACTAACTTTGACTGTTGGTATGCATCAACTGAATACGGGCTCTGTACTTTTATTATGAATATAAATTAAATTTTTACGAAAACAGTTATTTTAAAATAGCGGTATTATCTATATAAAATAGCGATTAAACGTTACGGTGAAGCTAAAAATGTTAAATTTGTTAAATGTAATTAGTTCTGTTGAAACCAGAGCAGTAAATTTGGATTTTTTAATAAGGAGAGTCAATTAATGAAAAAGCTGCTGCCAGGTGGCGCGCGGTCAAGTAAAATTAATGTGATATTTAATAAAAAGTCGTTTACTCCCCTCCCCATCCTCACAAATTTAACAAATAATCTGCTAAATAAAGTTTTCTGTATTAATAATCTCTATCATACTAATATATGTCATGTAAAAAACCCCCTTAAACCCAGCTAACTATCATTCATTAAGTCGATAAAATCTTGTAAAATTAAGTTTTTAGCATTTGGCAACGGTTAATAATTAAGTTAATTGTTTACATGTCATATAATCTCTGATCGATTGAATTTAAACACTCGACTCGCAATTGCAATGATCCGTACCTTGATTTATTTAATGACTACTGAGGGGCCTCCGTGGCCGAGTGGTTAAGACACCATTCCGCTAATCGCTTGAGAGCGTAGGAGTCAGGTCGGCAGGTTGGACTCCCGCCAGCTCCATTGCACACACTTTGTGGAGCTCCCGCATGTAACTCTATGGTGTTGTAAATTTCCTTGTGGCTATCTCGTCCCTGTATATTGACGATGACTTATAAGCGGGCACTTGATGTCAAGCACACACGTCAGATGTATGTTCTCAATAAACAAATATGACTACCGAGGAGATTTTATACAACCAACCAACCGAAGATAGAAGACGTATTTTTGATTACATCTCTTTGTGGATGGATTTTAATTCATATTTAATCTATCAAAAATCTATTTAAAATTTTCGAATTTTTCCCCTAATCCTTTATGGTCCCCTACCAGCTACACGTGTGCAAAATTTCGTAGCCTGCGCCCTGTGGTTTCGGAGTTTTTGAGGTTACATTGATACGCGCACGGATTTTAATAGTATAGATTAATCTATCTTGTTATATTTTTTTCCAATAACTTGAAATTGTGTTAAAGTTTTGAAATTTTTATATGTTAAAATAATCATTATTAAATAGACTGTGTTAAATTTTGGAGTATTTACAATGACTTCTAGGCTATAAAGAGCCCAGATGAATATTTCCCTTATTTTTTCCCTTTTGACAACATCTGGGTACAAATTATTTAATTTAATATACATAAAATTATGCCAGTGCTTTGAACCTTTTGATTTGACAGTTATAATTCCGCTGATTGGGAAAAATATCGGCGAAAAAATATTATTTTTTAGATATTGTTAGATATTGTGTGTTAAAATTGTTTTAGTTTGTTCTCTTACATGCTCAGAGGTAAGTATTGAAAACTTTTTTCTTAAGTACTTATTTTCGTAATACAGCTTTGAAAATGTTATAATATATTAAATAAAATAGGTATTTAATGGCCATGTATAATTTTGGTGGAGAAATATTGATATTTAAATTATAAAAGTTCTGTTTGAAAAAAAAAATAACTTTTTTTTTTCCTTCTTTCGTATTGTTCCAATAATTTAAAATTGGGCGACAGCTTTCAAATTTTTATATATTAATAAATCTTTTTGAAGTTGTCTGTGTGAAATTTTGGGGTATTTACAATGTATTGTAGGGTACAAAGAACTCAGTTGGATATTTCCAATTTTTTTTTTTTTTTTTTACTTTTGACAACATTATACCTGGTTGCAATATTTTTTAATTTAATGTACTTGAAATTGTGTCTGTGCTTTGAACTTTTTATACGATCTAACAATTATAATACCGCTGCTTGGGAGAAATTTCAGTGAAAAAAGTATAAATTTTTAGATATTTTGTGTTTTAAAACTGTTTTATTTCGGTTATTAACACCTACTAGTTGACCCGCCAGTCGTTGCCCGGTCCCGTGATAAAACCTTAAATGAACCCCAAATACTGATAATTAGTGATAACAGTTTTCGTACATTAATTCGTAAAAAACATTAATGAGAAAGCTTTTGTTGTCCAAACCCTTTGAAATTTTTAATGGTTTTAAATATAAAGGTTTTACAGCCCTTGTAAAAATTAAGTCAGAAATATAGTTATCGGGTTGTAAAATAAATACCTTTTCTTCTCCAGAAAGCGACATTTTTCAATTTCTATAGAAGGGGAGAATCCCCCCCCCCTCCCATTTCCCATTTCAGCCTTCAAAAAAGTGTTCGGTTATTTTTAGTTCGTTCAAAGGGACGCACAAAAGAATTACATTACATTATAATGTGCGGAAAAAAATTGTTTATGATACATTTTAGTGATGTTATGATACTTCGAAAATAACGAAATTAAAAAAGATCGCTGATGTGCACTTCAAAATATTTTATATTAGTTTAAGGAGTGCGCAGCATTTATCTTCATTTATAGACAGGCACAAAAGTGTTCGGTTATTTTTAGTTCGTTCAAAGGGACGCACAAAAGAATTACATTACATTCTAATGTACGGGGAAAAATCATTGTGATGCATTTTAGTGATGTTATGATACTTCGAACATAACGAAATTAAAAAAGATCGCCGATGTGCACTTCAAAATATTTTATGTTAGTTTAAGGAGTGCGCAGCATTTATCTTCATTTATAGACAGGCACAAAAGTGTTCGGTCATTTTTAATTCGTTCACAGGGACGCACAAAATAATTACATTACATTCTAATGTACGGGAAAAAATCGTTTATGATGCATTTTAGTGATGTTGTGATACTTCAAACATAACGAAATTAAAAAAGATCGCTGATGTGCACTTCAAAATATTTTATATAGTTTAAGGAGTGCGCAGCATTTATCTTCATTTATAGACAGGCAAAAAGTGCTCGGTTATTTTTAGTTCGTTCAAAGGGACGCACAAAAGAATTACATTACATTTTAATGTACGGAAAAAAAAACGTTTATGATGCATTTTAGTGATGTTGTGATACTCCAAACATAACGAAATTAATAAAGATCGCTGATGTGCACTTCAAAATATTTTATATAGTTTAAGGAGTGCGCAGCATTTATCTTCATTTATAGACAGGCACAAAGGTGTTCGGTTATTTTTAGTTCGTTCACAGGGACGCAAAAAATAATTACATTACATTATAATGTACGGAAAAAAACGTTTATGATGCATTTTAGTGATGTTGTGATACTCCAAACATAACGAAATTAATAAAGATCGCTGATTGCACTTCAAAATATTTTATATAGTTTAAGGAGTGCGCAGCATTTATCTTCATTTATAGACAGGCACAAAAGTGTTCGGTTATTTTTAGTTCGTTCAAAGGGACGCACAAAAGAATTACATTACATTATAATGTGCGGGAAAAAATGGCTTGTGATGCATTTTAGTGATGTTATGATACTTCAAACATAACGAAATTAAAAAAGATCCCTGATGTGCACTTCAAAATATTTTATATAGTTTAAGGAGTGCGCAGCATTTATCTTCATTTATAGACAGGCACAAAAGTGTTCGGTTATTTTTAGTTCGTTCAAAGGGACGCACAAAAGAATTACATTACATTATAATGTGCGGGAAAAAATGGCTTGTGATGCATTTTAGTGATGTTATGATACTTCAAACATAACGAAATTAATAAAGATCGCTGATGTGCACTTCAAAATATTTTATATAGTTTAAGGAGTGCGCAGCATTTATCTTCATTTATAGACAGGCACAAAAGTGTTCGGTTATTTTTAGTTCGTTCAAAGGGACGCACAAAAGAATTACATTACATTATAATGTGCAGGAAAAAATGGCTTGTGATGCATTTTAGTGATGTTATGATACTTCAAACATAACGAAATTAAAAAAGATCGCTGATGTGCACTTCAAAATATTTTATATAGTTTCAGGAGTGCGCAGCATTTATCTTCATTTATAGACAGGCATAAAAGTGTTCGGTTATTTTTAGTTCGTTCAAAAGGACGCACAAAATAATTACATTACATTATAAAGTACGGGAAAAAATCGTTTGTGTGTGATGCAATTTAGTGATGTTATGATACTTCAAACATAACAAAATTAAAAAAGACCAGTGGACCTGTGCGAAGATTTCGCACTGTATTTTAATATTTTTTCAATGCAAATTTAAATTAATATATATATAAAATAAGGATTAAAAATATCTGCAAACAATATTAGTCGCCAGAATATCGCCTCATTTACCCCCGTCAAAGTTACAGTAAAAACTGATCGCTGATAGCGAAGGCAAAAAGAAATATATATAAATCGTATTTTAACTGAATTATAGAAGATAACATCATCTGTTTCGGGAAAAAAAAAAAAAACATGGGACAAAGAAAAATAAGTTGAGCATTTGAATTTAAATTTTGCTCTTTAATCATAAATATAAAATAAACCCGCGCAGCAATCTTTATTTTACAGTTTTTTTTATATAATTATTGCTGAGCACGATATAATGCGGTATTTTATTTTTCTGGCAACATTAATTTCAGGAAAACGTTTCATTTCGTATATGAAAACATTGCCGATTTAATTTTTAATTATCAGCAAATTTTAATCAAAAAACATGTTTTAGGAAAATGTATTTGTGCTATGTCAAAAGGCTGTTCAAATTCCTTTCATATGGTATCTCATTCGTCGTTCTGCGTTTCCTATTTTCTTAGAAAAAGGAATGTTGACAGGAGAAATAATATATACGATCACTGATGTGCACTTCAAAATATTTTATATTAGTTTAAGGAGTGCGCAGCATTTATCTTCATTTATAGATAGGCACAAAACTGTTCGGTTATTTTTAGTTCGTTCACAGGGACGCACAAAAGAATTACATTACATTATAATGTACGGGAAAAAATCGTTTGTGATGCATTTTAGTGATGTTGTGATACTCCAAACATAACGAAATTAAAAAAGATCACTGATGTGCACTTCAAAATATTTTATATAGTTAAGGCTGCTCGTCAGTAAACTTCCTGATTTCCCTCCCTCATGTTATTCCTATGGGCATAGGATGCATTCGTACTTTTAAAATATATCCTCGGAAAATTAATATTTTTAACTTCTGTTTTCTTTGTATTGTTCTTAAAGAATGTCTCTTTTTTTCTTAGTTGTCAATTTGTTTCTAAAATATATACTTAATTTTATATGAAATGTTAAAATCGTATTCAGTTTCGCTAAGATTTTAACACATAAAAATATAAATTAAGCACCTAGTTTAGAAATATTTTGATAACTAAGAAAAAAAAGAGACATTCTTTAAGAACAGTAAACAGGAAACAGAAGTTAAAAATATTAATTTCCCGAGGAGATATTTTAAAAATACGAATGCATCCTACGCCCATAGGAATAACATTAGCGAGGGGAATCGGGAAGTTTACTGACGAGCAGCCTTAAGGCTGCTCGTCAGTAAACTTCCCGACTGCGGAACTTCCCGACTGCGGAACTTCCCGACTGCGGAACTTCCCGACTGGCGTAACTGCTCGTTAAGGAGTGCGTAGCATTTATCTTCATTTACAGACAGGCACAAAAGTGTTCGGTTACAGGATGGACTATGATAGATATTGTATGAAAAAATGAAATTTCTTAATAATATTTTGTTAGTGATGAAAAATGTTTCATAATCTATGCGTGATGCATAATTTATCGTTCTTGTTTTATCTGTAGGAAATTATTCCTCGACATTATCGTCAATTTAGGAACGAATCCCGCATTTCTTTTTGGAAAACACCTCGTCGAAAGAAATGACCTTCGAGACCAGGAGGCAATGTACTTTGTGCAGAATCTACAGTTGCATATCAAAGAAGTCAGCGAGACCTTTCTCGATAACCTAGAGGTAATTATTTTATACCCAACTCTTCATTAACAAGTAATATAAAAAGAAAAAAAAAAAAATAAAGTCAGTTCCTACTTAGGTCAACAAAGAAAAATTTTATTTTAGCTACTTTTTATCAAATAATTTCAATTAATATAAATATGTATATGCATATGACCAGGGCTTGACAAATGCGGTCGCCAGGTCGCCACTGGCAACCAAGTTTTTCTATCTGGCCACAAAGTTATTTAATCTGGCGCTTTTATTATTATCATAATTTTTTTGTAGAAAAATTGACCTAAGAAGTTGACTCTAGAACGCAAACGGCATTTTTAATTTGGTAAAAACAAGTTCAGCAAATGCAAAAGATATTTAAATAATAAAAAGATTAAAATAATTAAAAAAATATATTTGACTGACTTCGACAGGAAAATAGGCAAAAATTGTTTTTCTGTTTCACTATTTCATCCATGCCCCCCTCATCAGATATAGATTTTGTAGCACCTCGTATCCGGACATTGGAAGCCTTCGGCAATCAGCATTTTCCGAACATGTCGATTAATCCAGCTTTTACAGAATTTTCCCTTTTTTTACAAATAAATAATTCTGATAAATTTCATAAGAAAACTGGGCTAATATTTATCTTTCTAAATTATGCAACAATTCCAAACTATGTAACAAATATTCCTAAAATTATGCTTATTATTATTTTTCTCAATTAATTCATAAAAAACTTTTGTTCTTTTTGAAAATCAGTGTTGGGAGAGGGGGGGGGGATAATATTTTTTACTGGCGACTTGAATTTTTTGCTGGCTACCAGATTTTATCAAATTTGTAAAGCCCTGCATATGACAGAATCACAATATTAAGTGGCAAAATAGAAAGCTAATTTCCTTACAATATTTCATTTTAATAAACTAGGGGGCTCTGCCCCCTGCTCGCTACGCTCACCAACCCCCGTTCTGATTTCACAGCCTCTTAAAAGCTGGTAATGTATCTTGTTTTAAAAAGATGATGATGATGATGATACCACGAACGGCGACTTTCTTCTGTAATCAGGTTATAATGCTTTTTCATTTAACTGGTTATAATGCTTTTTCATTTAATTCATCTTTTTTATTTTTAATATTCATGTGTAAACACGATTTTTATGACGTAATTTTCTTTATTTCCTGCTTTCAACGCGTGATCATTTAATTATTATTTTAAACTTTCATTATTATTTTTAATAGTCTCGCGCAAATACATTTTTTTATTTGAGATAAAATATAATCATTTGCGCTTATTTAGAAATTGGCAACAATATAAAAAAAAATGACTTTTTCAATAAAAGTTTTTTTACTCGATTTTTAAGGATTTTTTGAGTTTTTACTGTCCGACCGTGATAAGTTTTTGAATTTCTGAAAGATTGTTTTATTTCGCGTCTGATGGTATGATTTTCGAATCCGTAGGATGGCTAGAAAAAAAGTAATCGCTCCTCAAAAAAGTTCCTACTAAAAAAGCGCTGAGAATAACCCGGAATATCTACGCAGATTTTCATTGGTCCATTTTTAAACCATTACTTTTTTTATATATAGAAGGATAATATAATAATGGCCCGGATAATACGTAAGTACCAAAAATAATATGAAATAGTATAGAAAATAACATTAAAACATAATCACGAGTCAACAGTTACCATGCCAACAGTTTGATGTAGTAGCGGCTCTTTCGAAGAGTGGAACCTAATGGAGTGTTTCTGCTCATTTATCTTCGAGTTTTGAATGCTAGTAGTTTGGTTATATAATTTAATTAATGAATTAATATTTGAAAAAAATTGTTTTAACATCAAGTGTCATCAACTACAAGTTTAAAAAAATGGATTTGAACTTGAGTGGATGAATAAAAAGTATTTTATTAACGATTGAAAATTTGAAAGAAAAATAATTTGAGCATTTCAATTTGAATTTTGTTTTTTAATCATCATAAATATATAAAATAAACCCATGCAGCATTAATGTCCCACGTTATCTTTATTGAAATTTTTTTTATAATCATCGTTGGGGTATTTTATTTTTGTGGCATCACTCATTTGAGGAAAATCTTTCATTTCATTTATGAAAACAATGCGAGAAATTTTTTTCTCCTATATAAAACTAAAATTAATTAATTTAATTTAATTAATGAATTAATATTTGAAAAAACTATATTAACATCAAGTGGTATCCACTACAAGTTTAAAAAAATGTATTTGAACTTGAGGGGATGAGTAAAAAGTATTTTATTAACGACTGAAAATTTGAACAAGATATATAAATATATAGAGAGTGTGAGCTAATAGTAGGAATTGAAGAAGAAAAAAAATCATTCCATCTTTTTTTAGGTAGATTTCGTAAGAAATACTACCTATTACATTCTCACCTAAGTTGGAATTTTTGAAAAATTTTTGCAGATCTACGCCGATCATGACTCCCAGAACCCAGAACCACCACCAATTCAAAACTTTATCTATCTATCTATCTATCTATCCATGTCACTTTTTATGGACACGATAACTGCAATAATTCTGCACAGATCTCTTCGAAACTGATACATAAAATCAAGGGGCATAAAATCTCGGACAAGTTCGTTAATGGGTAAAATCGAACCAAGTGGGGGGGGGGGGGGGCTTTTTGTGAAAACAGAAAAAACCAATAATTTCTTAATTATGATACGTATCGAATCCGTTTAAAGTTATTATTACTTCTAGGAGAAGGGCCGAAAATGTATGTTTGACAGATTTTTGATATCATTAAAAATGGCCCCAAGGGGGGGGGGGGGGTTGGAAGAAAAAAATTCATAACTTCGTCAATTCCTAAGATTTCAAATCCGCTTAAATTCTCAATATAATCTAAAACTTTTATATTGACAAGTTTTTTATAGAACCAACTCTTATAGCAAAAAAAAAAAAAAAAATCCCTGCTTGCTCCGCTTGCAAACAAGTTAGGTTTTGAAGTAGGAGGTTCCAACTGCCGCATCATGGCAAAAAGGTCATTTCTTCCGCAATTCCCAACAAACAGGCGCCCCACGGTCTGCGTCTTCGAAATCTACCTGTGCCTGTAGGCCGAGCGGTAAGGGATTTCTTTAAATAAATGAATGTTTCATTTAAAAATAAACCTAGATTAAATCTGAACACTTTACACATTAGAATGCTTTGCATTCAGATATCAGGTAGTACAAAAGTAATTGTAAAAATATGTAACGCAATATATGCTCTTTATTCTACTAAAATATTCAGTTATAGAGCTAATCTTCCGTAATTGAATCCACTGCCAAAGTTGGCGTCAAAAATGAGCAATCCTGGCAACAATTAGGTTCAAGTGTATAAAACTTATAAATCACTCCTTTTTTTCACCATAAAGGAAATCATTTTAGTATATTATGTCCTATTTTGCTAAAATATTTCGTTTTGATTTTTTGGTACTTCTCTGTTATCTCGTCGACCACTTTTCATGACAAAAAACAATCGCCAAACTGTAAGATTAAACGCCAAAAATGCAGTCCCATTTACTTGATATCAGAAGCATAGTATTATACGTGTTTGTTATGTCATCAAATGGTTTTTAATTCGACATTTGCGTGTATTTTTCATTATGTTTTACTGATTTATTAGTTATTTCATTAATTAAAATAACAGTTGTGTCCGTAAATTCTTATATTTTATTTGTTTATTTCTTTTGATATTCCAATGGCAACGTTCTCCCGTTTATTTGGCGTTACAGTTTGGCGATAGTTTTTTGCTATGAAAAGTGGTCGACGGGATAATAGAGAAGTACCCCAGAAAATTTGAAATTGTAAAAGTTTTTCCTCTTAAATCTTTGGTCTTGGTACAAGGATTACGGAACAAGTTTTGTTTTGCTTCTATCTTTACAAATGGCTGAGATATAGCAATTTGAAATTTAGTAATTTTATAATAAGGTTTAGTAATTTTTTCCCTAGAAAACAAAGTAAAAAAATTTTATTGTAAGCAAAACAAAAACAAAACAAAAACAAAACAAAAACAAAAAAAAAAAAGAAGAAGAAAAAAAAAATAAAAGGCATTTTTATGTTAGGTGGGCGCCAGTGATAACTCGCCAAATCTATGTCTATTGGCATAATTTGAATTACAACCCTCTCAATTCAAATGGCTCGAATTCAAAGATTTGAATTTTGATTTCTATTCAATCCTTGAGATTTTGTTATTTTTATTATGTGTTTGTGTTTGCGTACTTCATTATGATTATATTTCAGCAGAGCCGTCCTTAGGGGTGTGCGACAGGTGCGGCCGCACAGGGCCTCGCGCTTAAAGAGGCCTCGCGCTCGGGTAAAAAAAAAATCAATTTAATAAAAAATTAAATATTTAGCCTTTGTTTTACTGGAAGATATTTATTTCACGAAAAATTTTGAATATTTAAAAATGTTTATTTATAAAATGTAAAACTTTTATCTAGACGCGGACATTCGAGAGCAAAAAATATTACTTGTAGTCTATTATATTCAATCTGTAGCCATTATTATACTCTAGTTTTGTGCACGTGGTGCGACCTTGTCACAGAATATGCTGAATAAAATTTTCTTAAAAGAAAAAAACAGAACAAAACAAAACTCTAGGCGCCACCCTGCATGGCTCGACTCTGTGTTTCCCCTCCCCGCATCACCTCTTCCCTTCACTGTAGACACATTGGCGTTAATGTAGTAGTCTATGCTGAACAAACAATAAGTAATTAATTTATTATTGTATCTAACCACTGAGTTACACGCTTGAATTTAATTGTACCTCTTTACTCCGTGGAATTTAATACTAAATTTTTTGACGCAGTTATTTCAAGAGCTCATAGATTTTTCAATTGTTACCAGTGCCGTAGCGAAAGAAAATTTTTGGGGGGGCAAAAGGCAAGATTGGCCGACTCAAAAATGTTTCAAATCCGAGTAATGTAAAATAGTCAATCTGTCGCATTATTTCTTAATTAATAGTTTTTGCAATTAATTTTAACTGATTAATTATAATTGATAATTAAAAATAAAATATATGATTTTGTATTCCTAAAATGTTTCTTATAGATATAACTCAGTAATTATTTAAAAGATTTACCAAGAACTTTACTGGAGAAAAAGAAAGAAAATATGTATTGATAAGAGAAAATCGTACAGTTATATTTGTGAAAACACATGTGTTTAAAATGATAGAGAGAAGTGAACATGTATGTTATGCTGTCGCGAGGATAGTAACACACTCTTAGTCTTTTTTAGTTTGTATCGGTAAACATCTAACCAAAGGAGCCGAGTTTAAAAAAAATTCAGTAGAGGCACAGACGTTTCGGCGCCGACAGGACAAATCCGTCTCCTCCCTTTCTTAGTCCAGTAGAAATAGCGCAAAAAGGGTATTGCCTTGCAAAAATTTGGGTAACTCTGATTTTTGGATTTGTTGCATTGGTTGACCCTCTAATAAAAAAAAAACAAGTTTTCGACCTTCTAGACCTTGTGCGTTTTTTACAATATCGAAAAAAGCAATATTTTTCGGCACTTTTTTCGATTTTTATTAAATAACTCGATTTCAGTGCGTTGTACAGAAAAAGCACTTTCACCATTTTGTAGAAGATAAAATTCTCTACAACATTCACTATTCATGTTTGTAAATTGTCCAAATAGGGGGTGAAATACGGAGCCAGGAAAATAGGGTAAAATTTTCAAAAAGTGCAAAAATCCACAAATGACGTTAGTTTTTGCATAATAACCAACTTTTAATGCGTTTTAGAGACAAAGGTGTCATAATAAAGTTTGTAAAGCATGAAGTAGTCTACAAGTTTCATTTATTAGATCATTAAATATCTATAATACTCTAAAAATCAGAACACACGATTTATGGTTAAAACAGGAAAATACCGCCTGACAAGTCACTAATTTAAAAACGAGCTTTTATTTTTGATATTGATTAAACGATGCAATTAATTAATTATAGCATGTACAATAAAAGGTAACTGTTGAATAGTTGAGGGGGTGGGGGGGGGGGCGAAGTTAACCAAAAAACCTAGTCGGTAGATATAAGCGCGGCAAAGAGATTGAGCCAAGAATTCAAAGTCAAAAGTAAAATTAATAGCTGGGAATAATGTAAAAGAATACTTGAAAGATAAATAAGACATAATTTAGAAATTTTAAAAGGGAAAAGGAGTATCTAAGGCAAAAACTAAGGGAGGTGGGAGCAAAAGGAGCAAGTGGCCCGGGTGCTAGAATTGAAAGAGAAGAGGGCACACAATGAAGATTTGGTTTGTTGTGTTTATATTAATTTGACCCACATATTTTTGTTAGTTCGTCAATGGTAAATGTATCTCAGGTTGCAAATCTTAGTCCAAATAGAAAGAATACCAAAAATTATACTTGATAAGACAGAAACCTGTATAAAGAGGAATTGTTTTCTGGGGTTTTGAATTCAATTTTAAAGTTTAAAATAAAGAAAATATCAGAAACTTATCCTGCACATAATTGAAAAAGTATAAATGTGCAGAAAGAGCTCGTCGCTTGAAGATTCATACTTCTGCTGAGGTGTTAAGTTCAATGAGACCATGTTTCCACAGATGCCACAAGAAAAATTGTTGGGGAATGAAAAAAACAAAAAACTTTTCATTTCTATGCTTCGAAATGAATTTGAAAAAGCACAAATGATCACTAAGCAGGCCACTGAAGATGCAGATGTGCTAACAGAGAACACAGCTATATCCTTAGCCCGTGATTAGGATGCTGTCATTGTCAATGGTGTAGACATTGACCTTCTTGTTCTTGTTGCTTCTCTAGTTCCAGACAATGTTTATTTCCGAAGGACCGGGAGAGGGAAACTGCCTGATGTTATCTACTCCAACAAGTGTTTCAAGTTTAAGGAAGTTGCACAAAATATTCTTTTAATTCATGCAGTAAGTGGTTGCGAGACCACTTCTGCGCTCTACACCCATGGGAAAATGAAATATTGCAGAATTCTTCAGAACCCATCCCTGAACAAAAAAGTTCAAATCTTTAAAGATTCAAATGGAGCGGGCACAAACTTGTTGAAGCCACAGAAGCTGTACTTCTTGCCCTGTATGGAGGTGATCCCGGCCAAAACTTGAATGTATTGCGGTATGTCAGCTTCGCTAGAGCAGCTAACAATTTTAAATTAAATTTAGCGAGACTACCACCTACTCGAAATGCTACTGAATATCATGCATTCCGAACATACCTACAAGTTCAGACACGGCTGGGAAACGAAAAGGATCCTCTCGAATGGGGCAGGAAGAGGGGTGGTCATGGGCTCATTTCAGTAACCATGATGAACGAACACGCCCCTCAAACTCTATTCGATTTCATATCTTGCCAATGCAAAAAAGATTGCAGTACGAAGTGAAGTTGTAGAAAATCCGGCTTGAAGTGCTCAGTTATCTGTGTGAAATGCCACAACCAACTATGTGGTAACTGTCCTGATATTATACTGGACCTTGAGGACTTTGATGACCTAGAACAACCAATCGAGTCAAGTACAGAGACGGATGATGAAGTATCTGAGACAATGGCATCATTACCAGGGCCAAGCAGCAGAAAATGGAAACATATGACAAAGCAACTATATAATACTTACTATGTATTTGTTGATTAATTTATTGTGCATTCTATAATTAATTAACCACATCGTGTTTTCAATATCAAAAATAAAAGCTCGTTTTTTAAATTAATAACTTGTCAGGTGGTATTATTCTGTTTTCCCCCAAAATCTTTTTGCTGTGATTTTTAAGGTCTATTACCAATATTTAATTATCTAATAAATGAAACTGTAGACTATCTCATGCTCTAAAAAGTTTATTATGATAGTTTTGTTTCTAAAATGCACTATAAGTGGGTTATTGAGCAAAAACTGACGTCATTTGCGGATTTTTGCATTTTTTCCAAATTTAACCCTATTTTCCGGCTCCGCATTCCGTATCTCTCCTTCTATTTGGACAATTTACAAACATGAATAATGCATGTTGTAGATAATTTTATCCTCTACAAAATGGTGTACGTGCCCTTTCTGTAAAATGCACTGAAACCGAATTATTTCAGAAAAATCGAAAAAAGTGCCGAAAATTTTTGGTTTTCTGATATTGTAAAAAACGCACAAGGTCTAGAAGGACGAAAATTTGTTTTTTTTATTAGAGGGTCAACCTTTACAACATACCCAAAAATCAGAGTTACCCGAATTTTTGCAAGGTAAAATGCTATTCTACTGGACTATTCTATAAGTTTCAGAAATATATTATTGTGAAAGTCGGAAGTTGCAGAATTCCGACAATGTATAGTTCAGAAAATTAGTGCAAAACTGGATTTACAGGATTATCTGGAGATCATAACAAAAGACTTTTATCTACACCAGACCTGACACCTTTTCTGTATCTATCCCTAGTGGTCTGGGCCTGGAAAGAATTTTGCTTTACATGTCAAAGAAAATACGTGTGAAGATTTGTCTTATAAAGAAGATATTTTCTGTTGCTGATTAAATATTTTTTAAAAAAAAGTAAGAAGTTTTTTAGGTATTAAATGTTAAATGCACGAATATTTTTTAAATTTATAATTTATTCATTTTCTTTTTTTAAATAGTTTTAAAAATTCTTCGTTTTTATTTTCCAAACGTTCCTAAAACAGTTCCAAAGGGCGTAAACATCATATCGTTGCTAGAACCTACTCTAGAACCTATCAAGTATAAAATTTCTTGAATTTTCTTAAGCGACTTTCGCATTCGGTCGACCTAGTTTATATATTGTTAGTTTTTATCTATATAAGTTGCGAGTGATGCTGTAGGACAAATTTATGATATTTTCAAGTCAATAGATCATATTCATTTTTTCCCCTATTGGCCTCTGTATCTACGGCCGACTTAGCTTTTCCATGTGTGGGTAAGGTATAGTATATGTCCAACATTTCCGGCTCTGCAGACAAGATTTATACATGATCATTTTTTTCAGTGGGTAGGCCGACTAGCTATTTATGTGATTCAAAAATGTGAAAACGTGACTTTCATACCGGCTGAACAGATAGATCTATTGAAACCATTACTTTTTTTATTCATAACCTATCTATTGATTTACCGACTACCTTTTGCCATATGATTGTAAGGTTGCAGTGAAATGCATTCTGAAGACTTAAAGTCCTACCAACCAGAATTTTTCCGAATTGTTTTTTTTAATCGGCCTACTGACATACTACAGAGACACTAATTAAATCTGCTGATAAGCCGACTGAATCCTTTTACCAAACATTGGGGGGGCAGCTGCCCCCCCTGCCCCCCCGCTCGCTACGCCCCTGATTGTTACTAAAAATTTTGAGAATATATGTTGGGTTTCTTTGAGGGTTTTAGTATAATAGCCAGTGCTGAATTCAGAGCGTGTCCCGGGGGGGGGGGACATTACCTTCGGATCATTAAAATGTCCCCCCCCTCAAGATTAGAGATTTTATGCTTTTAGTGGTCAAAAAGTGAAATCCCCCCCCCCCCCCGCTGAACTCTATAATGTCCCCCCCGGAGCAACCGAAATCCCTCCCGGAGAAAAATGTCTGACTTCAACACTGGTCATAGTGATTGCTTTTCTCAATCAGGAAGCGTGTTTAATATGGCGGAAATGTTATATATTTACATAATTAATATGAAAATTAAAATCCTGATGTAACATAATTAATGGTCTCGTATTTCGTCCTAGAAATTGGGATGAAAAATGTTCTATTCCGCTGTAGTAATTTTGGGCCACAAAGACATATAATTTCTTAAATTCATCTTTCATTATCCTCATCTGATAAAAATGTAATAAAGAAACTTATATTTACTTTGCTTCAAAATATTGTATTTTTCTCCTTTCAATTATATCAAATACATTCCAAACATTTATTGTTATTATTTATTTCGCATAAAAATATTCAGATTATATACTTCAGTTAAAAATTTCATTCCAATTTTCATATATATATATTTTTTTTTTCCATATCAATGTATTTTAGATTTATATATGTCATTTATATTTTCTGAACTTTGATATGCATGTATGTTTGAGCGCGATCTCTCATTAGTGTTGCCAGGTGTCCATATTTACGCGGGACGTCCCGATTTTTAGGGGGTTTGAAGGTACGTCCGTGGACCCATTGCGCGGGACACCAAACGTCCCAATTTTTCAGAAGGCACAGGGCACAATCCCCTTTAAGTCTTTGCACGTGTAGAATTCTTGGTATGTGTAGAATTCTTAAAACACTAAACAGTTTAAGAGAAATAAGTGAAAATATTTAATTTTTAAAGACTTGATATGTATAAATTTTAGTGTGGAATTTCCAGGAGAAATTGTTTCTTTCATTTACAAACAAGCTTTTTATGCTTTAACAAGCTTATTATACTTTCTTCTTTTTTCAATTCGTATTAAATCTGCAGTTTTAAAAAATGCATTTTAAGTTGTAGCATTTTAAAATAAAATTATTTCCACAACTTAAAATTCAAATAAAAATGGGGAAATTTATTAATTGTAATATTCTTAATTAGTAAAAAGACTTGCCAATGTTTTAGTTTGGGATTTTGCTAAATCGCAGCAAACAAGGTATAATGTTCTTATGTGCTTCTTGAGTAAGTATGATTTGTTAAAAATGATTGATAGAAAAGTATTTGTTAATCATTAAAAAGGGTTACGTATATTTAACTAGCTCTCTAATGTATCCTTTAAAGATGGTTTAATTCGCAGAAATTTAATATGATAAAAGAAAATATACTTATATTTTCATATGCCGCGATTAAAACGCGGTTGTTTCGCTTTTTTTTTTTTTTTTTACTTTAACGCCCTTTCCAGCTTTTGTCATGCTGGACCTGGTAACACTATCTTTCAATTGATTAATTTGATTTATCTCTAGATATAATAAAAGTGAGTGTATGCGTATACACATAGTTCTACCTGTATGATGTACATAACGTAGCGTGAGAGATCATAGCGGGGTCCCCTTCCTCATTCCAATTTTCTGAACACCAAATTTTTAGGAAATAATAGCGCTAGTTAAAAATTGTCGTCTGTTGATTCGAAATCGTAATTTAAAAAGATAATTACTTTTATTTTCGTTTTAAATTTCCTCATTCTATTTATCGTAAATTATATGGTTGCTTTCTACGAAACAAGAACCTTGATTTCAAAGCTTTCTGGTTCATATGTGTGCGGTGCGAACTTAGTGCCTGCGTAAGATTTCAGTATACCTTGCACGTTAAAGAAAATTCACATTTCTTTTCAAATGGCCTTTGACACCAAAAAATTCATCTTTGCCTAATTAAATCTACTTCTCGCTCCATTATTACATTTTTATTATAAACACTCAGTCTTCTGGTATCGCTTTGCCATCTTTTTTTTTTTAAATATCATGATTATGATTTTTTTCAAGGTGTGAACATTTTTTAATTAGATTCTTTAATATAAAAAACACTAATAAACATTGAAGTAATATATCCCCCCTACCTCCCAACTGGTCACGCTATGCCTATATATACATGTCTCCTTAACCTTACTGGATTATTGACAGTCTCACGCAGATGCACTTCCGCAGCCACTAGTTTTGATACAATGATGTCCCAAGAGCCAAATTAACGGATTTTGAAGCAATTTTTCAAAATTAAGTGAGATTTTTTTTATCGGATGTTTTGTGCTTTTATTATTATTATTATTATTTTATTATTATTATTCTCTATTGTGCGTTCTATATTTTTGAAAACAAACAATTTTAGCATCGAAAAACACTTTTATCATTCAAATAAAGTTTGTTTTACATTCTATATATATATATTTTTAATTTTTGGCAGATTTTGAAAACTGTAATTTTTTTTTCGCAAATATCGTGTTCTTATTCTTAAATTACCGGATTAAAAGAAATATTATACATTTCATTTTGAAATTTTCGGGAAATTTAAAGTGATTACTTCCTTTTTTTCAAAACCGAAAGAACTTTTAAAAACCAAAATCAGTCAATTTTTGATTAGTCGATTAATATTTTATATTAAAAACGAATTATTTTGGCGTTTTTATTTCGTTCCTCCTACTAAGACTTGTGAAACACACGATTTATTTCTGCTACGATGACAACATGACATACTGAACATAAACACATATTTAATTTACAGTGTTAAAATAAAAATATATCGTACAGCGCACACAAAATTACGTTAGATTTTTAGCACTGTTGTCTATCAAGTTAAAGGATATTCTTCCCAAGGATATTCACTACTTTCCGACACTTTTACAAAACATTTTCATCGGCGCCGCAGCAACTCTTTTTGGCGCCTGATGCAAAAAAAAAATGCTACTTTTCTACCGATCGTTCGTGCATCAGTAATGATAACTAACAGCGTCAAAGAATCTCTTATCTGGCTTGACGCTAGCGCACCACTCGCATTACCATTGTTGCAGCTTTGTCGTTCATCAGAAACATGTTTCAGTAAAAACGTGGAAGTTATACTCGCAAATAACGAAAAATGTTGTATAATGTTGTTTCTGTTTCTAATTTTAGAGTTTATCAAAACTTTTTAATCAGAATGTATTCAGTAATCGGAAGCATTTATTTTTAGGTTGAAGTTTTCTGTGATTATGCCAAGGGATCGAGACAAATTTAGAAAGTTTGAGTGTGGTAATGATAAATTAAAGAAAAAAATAAAACGTGAGAATTTTTTAAAATCTCAGGGACGTGCTTTTGAAAATTTTTTAGTGCCAATCGATATAGGAAATGGTGATAATAATGAATCTGAATCTAAAGCCTGTTGTAGTTCTGCTAGCTCGGAAAGTACAACTAGGCCTCGTGAAATCATTATAAGTGAGATTACAGACGATGACTCAAGTACTACGCCAATAGTTACTCAGGAAAATATACCTGATGATGTGAGCAAGCACATTTCAGTCAATAATAATAAAGATGGTTCCTTCGACATTCTTGCGGCAAAAAGACTTCCTGGCTCAGATGAGATTACAGACGATGGCTCAAGTACTACTCTAGTATTTACTCAAGGAAGGATACTTGATGATGTGAGCAAGCACATTTCAGTCATCAATAATAAAGATGGTTCCTTCGACATTCTTGCGACAAAAACACTTCCTGGTTCAGATGACACTACATCAAAGAATTTGGCGAAATTCTCGATGGGAGATATAATTTCTGATCTTGTTGATCCCGGTATGTGGCCAGATGTTATTTCAACTTTACACTTTGACGAAATTATAAAAAGGGGACCTTTACAGATAGTAAATTCTAATTTTCCTATAAATGAAGATAAAAGGCATTTTTCTGCTAATTTATATAGCCGTATTTTGACAAATGGAGAAAAAATTCTAAGACGGTGGTTAGTATATAGTAAAAGTAAGAATGCAGTATATTCTGTTTTTGCTGTAAATTGTTTCGAAACGTATTCGGAGGAAAATTAGCTGCTGAAGGATTTAGTGACTGGCGTCATCTTAGTGCTAGGTTACAAAGCCATGAACAGTCAATGGAGCATGCTGAAAGCATTCAAAAATGGATAGAATGTGAATTGTGCTTAACTAAAAAAATGACTATAGATGAAAAACACAAAAATTTAATCGAAAAAGAAACAGAACACTGGCGCCAGGTTCTCAAGCGTATTATACAAGTAATTAAATTTTTAGCTGCGCACAATATTGCTTTTCGGGGATCAACTTCCAAATTATATCATTCTAACAATGGTAATTTTTTGGGGTTGATAGAAGTGATAGCAACTTTCGACCAAATAATGCAAGAGCACATTAGAAGGATCAAATCATCAGAAATACACGATCACTATTTAGGAGCCAGAATCCAAAATGAATTGATTCAACTTATGTCAGAAAAAGTTCGAGAAAAGATTGTATCTGATATTAAAGCAACAAAGTACTTTTCAGTAATATTAGACTGCACTCCTGACATCAATCATCAGGAACAAATGTCTATGATTATTAGGTATGTGAAAATAGAAAGTAATAGTGTAGAAAATGATTCAGAAGGAATTTATGTTGAGGAACATTTTATTTCATTCTTAGACGTTAAATCAACTACAGGGAAGAACTTAACGGACATCCTGCTAGAAGAACTAGATGTAATGGATCTGAATATCAAAGACTGTAGGGGGCAGGGATACGACAACGGTTACAGTATGAAAGGAATCCACTGTGGTGTTCAGGCGCGGATTTTACAGATTAATCCAAAGGCATTTTACATGCCATGCGCTAGCCATAGCCTCAATCTGATTATTTGTGATGCAGCAAAATGTACCCCTAAGGCAATGACGTTCTTTGGAGAAGTACAGCGAATTTACGTTATTTTTTCAGCATCTACTAAACGATGGGACATTTTGAAAAAAAATGTACCCAGTCTAACCGTTAAGAAATCATGTGATACAAGATGGGAAAGTAAAATCGAGAGTGTTCGAGCACTTCGATATCAGATAAAAGAGATAAGAGATGCTTTAATCGAAGTGGTAGAAATTATTGATGATGTTAAAGTAAAAAGTGAAAGTAGATCACTTTTAAATGTGATAAGTAGCTATGAATTTTTACTCGCTTTAGCCATCTGGCATGATTTACTTTTTTCAGTAAACACCGTGAGCAAAAACCTGCAGTAAAAAAAAAATGCATCTTGGAGTGGCTTCTGAGTTACTTGAAGGACTAGTAAGATTTCTTGAGCAGTATAGAAATGAAGGTTTTGTACCAGCAACAATGGTAGCTAAAGAAATGAGCGAAGCGTTGGATATAAAGCCAAAGTTTCAAGAAATGAGACAAAGAAAAAAACGGAAATTGTTTGACTATGAGGGTGAAGATGAGCCTGTGTCTAGTTCAGTTGAAGAAATATTTAAAATTGACTATTTTTACCGTATTGTAGATTGCACAATACAGTCCATAAGAAGTAGATTTAAACAATTGACTACCTATAATACAATGTTTGGTTTCTTACATGACCTAAAAGAACTGAAAACAATAAACGAAAAAGAACTCCTCCAAAAATGTAAAGATTTAGAAGAGATTTTAAGTTTAGAAGAGGATAAAGATATTTCTGGTAATGACCTATTTACGGAACTGAAAATTCTTCGAAATCTACTTCCTATACAAGTTGAAACAGCAGCTGGTGTCTTAAGATTCATGCATAGGATTCAAAATCCATTTCCCAATGCATTCATAGCGTACAGGATACTGCTTACCATACCTATTACAGTTGCAAGCGCAGAGAGAAGTTTCTCTCGATTAAAACTTATTAAGACCTATCTAAGATCGTCGATGAGCCAAGAAAGGTTGTCATCGTTGGCATCACTGTCAATTGAGGCAGATACAGCAGGCAAAATTAATTTTGAAGATTTAATTGATGACTTTGCTAGATTAAAAGCTAGAAAAGTCAAATTTTCGTAAATAATTAATAAAATAATTTAATTTAATTAATAAGTATTTTTATTAACCTCGTAGAATGTTATGTTCTTTAACGCGGTCGTAAAATTGAATAAATAGTTTGAATAATTATTATAATCTAAATGTAATTTGTTATTTGTATTCTTATGGAGCGTTATTTAAATTATTTGTTTTTAAAATAAGTAATTAATTAAAATAAAATAATATTCCTTTTCGTAAGAATACTTTAATTTATTTTCACATTTCATTTTACGTCAAGATTTTGAACTCTTATCGAGAGTGCATATTGTGTGTTTTATTTGCAAAAATTATCCTCCTCCTTTATCAGTATATGGTGTAAACCTATTTAAATGCTATTGTTGCAAGTGCGGTATTTTTCAGGGATGAAATCTAACAATTTTCATATATTATACCGGAAATGAGCTATTCTGTCAGTCAAAGTAAACTCCTGGTAGATATTAAGGCTATTGATTCTAGCCATAGCTCACGTGCGTTCACTTTTTATTTTGATGTTTGAATATGAATTTTTCAGAAGACGATGTTGTTGATGAATTGAATAAACAGCAATAATATAAATTTCATTTAATAACATATGCTTAATTCTCTGTAAAAATAACATTTTACCCTTAATATGCATATTTTATTGTTTGATTATTTTTCCATGTTTATTCATCGAATATCCCTTAAAGGTTCATCAGTCCACAGTCATGTCTAATATGCAATGCGAGTTTTTACAAGAAAGTGCTTGCGTTATGAAAAGATGGGAGATTAGCTAGTTTCGAAAGGAATAAACCCGACCCCAAAAATTCTGTTTCAAGTCGACCCAAAACTCGACTCATCCCCCCCCCCCCCCCTAAAAAAAAAGAAAGAAAGAAATCATTAACCCGCAGCCGACCCGAACACGGCACACTTTAACAAGAGCCCGAAAAGAAAGAAAAATAATCCATCTTTTAATCCAGTTATGAAAATTACTTTTAATTAGATAAATGAACACACTGCAAATCCCTGAAACACATTTTACTCTAAATACAACGCATTATAAACGCTTGAGGTGTCAAGATGTGTTTCCAATCTGTTTAAGGCATTCTCATGTGTTTGAAAATGTGTGATAAAATGCGTTTCCCAAACCCCGGCTGTCACTTTGGTAAAGATTTAATGGAAAGTGAAACACATGCGTATAACAGAACACATTCAAAACACATTTCAGTAAACGCCATATTCAATGCTATATTCAGACATTTTTCTTCGCGTAGGATTCATGAAACTCCAGGAGGAAATTGCACTTTCAAAACAATAAAAATTTTGAAAAAAAAAATCTGAAACTTTTTGCTGTATATTTGTTTTAAATGTTTCTACGTGGAGAAAAAGTGCGTAATAACTTTATTTCTTACAGCCAAAGATGACGTCATTGTCGGGGAATGTATACATTTGATAATCCTAAAAATAAAAATGAATTAAAAAAATAAATATTTAAAATATTGCAAAAAATAGAAGATTTTGGGAAATTATAATTTTTTACATTAAACACTAGTGAAAAAATATTTTTTTCCACATTGTTATCTATATTTTATGTACTATGATATATAAAATTTAAAAATAAATGTTATTAGTGCAGTGTTGCAGTGAGAGACGTTGGGTCTCGCTAAGTAGTTAAAAGTGCTTTGCCAGGGCCCCGCGCTATGTTGCGCAGGCCGCACAGTCAACCTCCCCGAAATAAAAGATCTGAAAGCACTGATCGTGATAGGTCGCTAATTTTTTACGGTCGCAAAAATGTTATTGCATAAAAAAATGATAGTATAAGAATTTTGTATATCGTCTAAGGAGGGGACCAATATTTTCGTGCTGATACCCATCACCAGTGTTGAATTCAAGGGGTACCCATGCGGGGACATTCAGCCCCCCTCCCCGGGAGCATTGAAATCAGTGTTGAATTCAGGAGGTGGCCCGGGGGGGGGGCATTCTCCCCGGAGCTTTGAAATGTCCCCCCCTCCCGGAAGATTCGAGATTTTATTATTTCAATGGTAAAAAAGTGGACCCCCCCCCCCCCCCCCCCCGAAGAAAACTGTCTGAATTCAACACTGATTGAAATATCCCCCGCCGGAAGATTTGAGATTGTATGCTTTTAATGGTTCAAAAGTGCAATTTCCCCCTCCCCCAGAGCCATAGAAATCCCTCCCAGAGAAAAGGTTCTGAAAAAAGCTCCTACAAAAATCGTCTGATAAAAACGACTCCAGTTCACTGAGCCCTCAGTGCTCCAGTTAGCTAAGTTCAGACGCATGCGTACAGGTACTGTTATGGTTTTCAAGCATCCGTCCGCTTCCGGTCCGCCATTGATTTGCAATCGTCACGTGTTTCTGTGTTTTTGTGTACCCTGTTCGTTCTATGGGATCTAAACCATAGACCCTCTGAGATCTAAACTGTATGAACTACTAAACTGTGTGACCCTAAACCGTACCCAACACAGCTAATTTGATTTATTTAATTTTGTTCGAAGCGTTTCCCAGAAAAGTACAGAGAATCATCAAGAATCAAGACAAAATTTGTTCAAAATATCCAAAGTTGTGATCAACCGTCACGCCATGAAGTTTTGATAATTTCCCGGGAAAACATTTGCAGTGTAAGTTTTTTCTATATTATTTAAATTTTTTGTCGTAGGAATTATATATGCATGGATATTAAAGTTCTAGATTATTGTTTTTTGATAAACCGATGTATTTATGTGTAGGATTTTTATAAAATAGTGTTATTTTTTGCACCTTGTGACTTATGTTTTGATGTTGGCTGAAATTTAACAATCGTCAAAATGCATGCTGAAGTTAATTACTTTTTTTTTTTTTAATTATTTATTGACTTTTTAATATTTACATAGGGGTATAAATACACATAATATGCATGGTTATTAATTTATTTTTAATTTCTTGCAAACTTTAAACAATTATTAATTAATATTAGATTTTTAACTATGTTTATCAAAACATTATATAGGACCTATTTCTTTTTCTCTTTAGCTTACGTATTTATCCAACTAGAATGCCGTTCTTACTCGTTTTAATTTCTAAAATATCTGTTTACAATTTATCTGTTAATTAGAGATTGTCCTTCAAGCACTTTATTTGTCAATAATATTTAAATGCATTATCTCTTTGATTAATTAACTAATTAGATTTTTTTATTACTAATATTGCTTTTGTTCTTTTATCATAGAAATTCATTTAAAAATTACTATTAATTATTTTCCCTTTAATTTTTTTTTATTAAATGAAAAATAACGAATGTAATTAAATATTTATTTTTTGCATAATATTTATTTTCTGTTAATTACGAAATAGAAATTAATGATCTGAATTTGAAAATGCACCTGCACACTCTCAGTAACGTTTATTAAGACTTCGGTAACAATAAATTATTTTTTGTTCGAACTTCCTTTTGCCTTTCCTTGATGGAACTTTGCAGAAGAATGTGTTTTGCAGGTTTTTATTATTTTAGTATGAAGTGAAATCTAGCTTAGTATTATAGCTATCTATATATTATATAATATATCAGCATTTATATTTTATTTTTAAAAAGTCTAAAAAACTGTGGAATAAACACAAATAATTTAAATTTTAAGGAGGTAATTTAGAAAAAAAAAAACATTAACAAAACGAGATGCAAAAAAAAGATTGCATTTTATGAATCATTTAGAAATGATAACTTATAGTATTTGCACATAAGAAAAATCATAATTTAAATTTAATGCATTATGCACACATATTTATTATATTAAATTTATAAACTTTATTTATTATTATATACTTATTATTATTACATTACCACTTTGGATTTTCTCAGAATACAATACTAATATGCATAATACTCATATCCATAGAATAAACAATAGTAATATGTAAAAAAAAAAGTACTATTGTAATTTAATTACGAATTTACAACAGTGTTTGCAGATTTAAAATAATATGTGACATAACTTTGATTCTTGAAGTAGTTTTCAATTCTTTATTTGTATTGCTTATAAGTAGGAAGGCAGAGATACAGTGTTAGTTGCAGAAATTGCTTGAGAGTGAATGATACACCTGTTCTCTCAAAAATTGTCATTTTTGATGATTGATATTTAGTAAAAAGTGATCTGCTGCTTTTTTTTTTTTTTTTTTTTTTTTTTTTTAATAATTATTTTCAAAGCTGTTACAACAGGCTGGCAATATTTTGATTTCAGCTAAATAGAATGCCTGTGTGTTCCAAAAAATTATTATTATTAAAATGCTAATGTTAGTTCTAACTACAATTTAAAGAAATCATATTAATGAAATAAAAAAAGCTGAATTTTTATTGGTTATTTTTTTTATAAACCAAAAATGTTGAAGGTGGCCCATTACTGGAAGGAGGTCCATTATTGGCACATCTACCCTATATAATAACATATGAGGGGGTTACAATGACAGTGGAGTAAGTCAATATATTTAGTAATTTGAGAATTGAAGGATTTTGTGAAACTTCTTGCATTGCCGTTGCATTAAGTGGTCCAACTTGTTTTTCCCTCTAGTGATTCCGTATGTTAACTATGACTTATTTGACTGTCACACTGAATAGAAATTAATATATACGCTCAGAGAAAATATGGTTTTCTAGATTTTTTTTTTTTTTTTTGACTTACTCCACTGTCATTCTAACCCCCTCATATATGGCACATATATGATTGTTTGATTATATATATAAACTTTGTGATGAACTTGGCTAAATCATAACTACAATCTTGGCATAATTCATAATTGTGGGGGCCACTATAACCCTTAAGTACGAAAATCATTATTTTATATATATTGTATTTATATTTGTAATATATTAATCTAAAGTGAAAAAAAAAATCTAGTTTGCATTAATTTTAAAGTTACTTTTTATTTTATTTTTTGTAAAAAAATATTAGAACAAAATTTATTATACTAAAAAGCTAAATCAATTTTTGCAGAAAAGATTCTTTTTCTTCTATCACCGTTAGATTTTTGGAAATTTTACATCTCTAGTAAAAGGACGTACATACATATTTATTTATACATATACTATATATAATTCACTGGTGCCCGGCTAATTGAAAAGTACCGTAAATTGTATATATATAAAAAGCATTTATAAATATATATATATATTTATATGTATAAAATATTTAATATATATATATATATATGTGTGTGTGTGTGTACATAAACATATATAAACAAGCATAAAAATTAATCAAGTTTGTTTTTATATATGTTTATATTATTTGGCAACAAATCCCACTTTCTGTAAACCCAAATTGTGCCAAGCTTTTTAAAAAAAGAAAACAAGGTTCCTGTACTGAGAGAAATTAAATATCCGTCAAATCAAAGTATAAATCTAAGCAAATTGAAAATGCTGTTCTCAGTCTTGTTATTTTATATTTAATAATTTTAATATTTGTGCATTATGTAAAGCCTTTTATTATTTATTTATCTGTCAGATCACTTTGAAAAAGTTATGAGCTAGTTTCAAAAGGACTGATGGAAGCAATTAAAACAGACAGGTATGCCACATTTGTTTAATTTTCCTAGCCCCTGGAGAATGCAAAGTCTGAAGAGTATGACATTTGGCATAAAGGCATTGGCTGATCTGAGCTAACATCTTTCATCTAAATACTGTCCACTCGGTAATTGTTTTTCATATCATTAAATAACATATACTTATGTGTACTATTTTATACATTTTTATTATTTTATACATGTATTCCTTCGATATGTCATGAATGTTAGAATATTATTTATGGAGGAGCGAACAATTAAACATATATGCATGAGAGCTTCTTCAAAAGGTTGAAATTTATCTTTTTAAAACCATTTTGTGTATTTTCTTAATTAATGCAAAATTATAAAAATATCTGTTATAATATGATTAAATTATAAGAATATTTTATTAATGTATTACTTGAAATAATTTCTACTGTTTTTTCATTCCTGACGTACCTTATTAATGCAGATCTTGTTTGTTACTTGTATTATTGGTGGTACCTACATATTATCCGGGCCAGGTCAGTTACAATTGCTATTATAAATATTTTTTTGTTATTTATTATTGCTCATTTATTATTTGTTTATTTATTTTATATTTACCATTTTTAGCAATGTTATGTACCTAATAATAAATTACTGTTTTGTACATGATTGGTAACAATAAATAAGATTGGCAACCATTTTTGGCAATCTATCTCTCCTGGCTAGGATAATACGCAAGTAACTCTATTATTTCTTGGTAACAATATTAAATTTAAAAATGATTAAGGATGTTTGAGTTATTGTTTTGAATTGAATTTTGGATACGACAATATAGGAGAGGAAAAACATTTGTCAAGAAACAACAATCGTTTAGAACTTGAGTTGTAATTTAATGAAATATATTTTTAAAAAAATAAACTATTCAATTACAAATTATTTCAATAATGCTTGCAAGCCTCATTCTTTTTCGTTTAAAAACTTGTCAACTAGTGTGATATTATTCAACGTAAAAATATATATTTTTTCTTTGGTCGCAACAACTTGGTCTGTTTGCAGCCTAAGTATTAAACCTCGGAATAGTGCATATCACATTGTTCACTATTCAGAGTTAAAGTCATACGAATGGAATGTTGTCATATAAATTTTCATTCCTAGTAAATGTTGTGAAATGAAAATGTGTTTGCAGAGACATCTGCTTTTCAAGAGTGTTCATTACAGAGATTTTACTATATATTAATCAAGCATCTCCAAAAAGTAAAATTCTACTTTTTTAAAAAGCAATTTTGATTATTTTTTAAATTAATGCAAAAATACGAGGAAAGCATTGTAAGTGTATAAGAGGGTGTGTGTGGAGAAAGGGATTTGATCCTTAGACAGCTGTCAAATTGAAGGCTTATATTATGAGCACATGAAAATGATGTTAAGAAAGTTGTTGTCTCTTCTTTCCAAAGGGATATTTTCTTTGGAATTTAAAAGGGAAAGGAAGTTTGCTTAAAGTTCTTTTTAGAAAATAATATATTTTGTCCCTTTTATACAGCACTTTTAGATAATTTCATTTATGTATTTCTGGAGCAAAGATCACTTTGACATGCCAGGGGTCGATCCAGGAAAAATTTGGGGCCTGTTTAGAGCCCCTTCACAAAAATCTATTTAATAAAATGGGCCCCCTCACAAAAATCTATTTAATAAAATGGGCCCCTTCACAAAAATCTACTTCATAAAATGGGCCCCTTCACAAAAATCAATTTGATAAAATGGGCCCTTCACAAAATTCTATTCCATAAAAACATACTATTTAGTATTTATTTATTTTTTGTGATGTTTTAAAATGTGTAATTTGTAAACAAACAAGTTCACCAGAGAGGAAAATTTCAGCAAAAGGATTTTAAAAAGTTTTTGTTTATAAATTCTTGGTTCGAATTTGATTAACTGGATTTCAACTTTCGTTACAAAATGTTATTTTTCACAAAAATATAATAAATTTCACAAAAATAACCTTTATTTTTCACAAAATGGGCCCCAAGAAAAAAAACCTGCATCAACCCCTGCATGCATATATTTAACTGAGAATTTTATTTTTTCCAAAAAAAAAAAGGGTGCGGAATCTTACCACTCAAGCTATCCAGTATATTTGTTTTTAAAAATTAATCACTGTTTCAGTCAACTGGCTTTTTCGGATGAGGGGGACTGGCCAAATTCTGGTAACCCTGTATTTATGTGACCTCTTTTTTTCAGCTAAGTGTATTTTGTAAAGTAAATTTCTAAGAAATGTCTGTCACATATTATAAATGTTTTATGTCTGGTGACTGATGTGTAGGACTTAACCAGTTTATTATAAAAATGCCAAATGTATTGTATGATCATGTAGCAATAATGGCTTGGCAGTAATCAAATCTGTAATGAACATTAGGTACTTCTTTGTTATAGGTGTCTTGGTATAACTCAGTAGTAAGAAAGTGCAATTTTGCACCAAATATAAACAATCATGAAAATGAAACAGCGACCAATGAAACAAATTTTCTAATCTGCACTTAGCTTGCTTTTCTCCAGCACATAATTTGTCTCTGATAAATTAAAAAATTGACATTTCTAAAATTTCTAACATGTTTACTATTTTTAATTTACCAATGAACCCCCCCCCCCCCCCAAAAAAAAAAAAAAAAAAAAATCATTTTACTATTTGAAAGAATCTCTGTGAAACTCATCATAATATGCAACTTATATATTAGAGAAAAAATATCTGGAAATACAGTAGACTCTTCTTAAATCCACATAGCTTAAAAACAAGAGATTGGGCAGATTTTAGAATTTTGCAGATTTCTGGTCAGTTTTGTTTATATTTTTAAACAGTAATTTGAATTTAATAATGCACTCAAAAGTATAATAAATGCTTACAATAAAGTAAAATAATAAAAATTAACAAAATTATTATTTTTTAAATATTAAAAGTAAAGGTCAAGTAAATAATTCATAATACATAACTAAATATGCATAGTGATGAGATATTTTTTCCTTGAATCATTCAGTGAAATTCTCCTTATAAATATACACTAATAATTCCCATCAAAATCTTAAAATAACAAAGTTTTCTTTCATGTTTAGCCATACTTAATAACCAAAAAGTTTGATTAATACATAAATGTATTTGTTAAAAAGATAAAGCCACTGATATCAGGACTATCTTGAAATTCTTCAGAAATAAATTTATGCTTCCTTCATGAGAAAACATGAGAGTTCAATCATATTAACTAGAATTCCATATTAAAATGTGTACAGAATGTTATAAATTTTTTTAAGAAAACTTCATTTTTTACATCTTAAGTCTCATTGTTTAAGTCTGAAATGATGTGCGGATTTGAGGGAGTCTACTGTACTATGTTGCAAAAAGAAGAAATGTGTGCACAAGGCAAACTAGTTCAATGGCTCTTAAATACCTTTTTCTTTCGGAATTGTGATTTATGTAAGGAACTAGAGTTAGGAACTGACTTTAGTCTGATTGTGGAAAAAAACTCTTAAATCTACTTATAAAGATTTAACAATATGATGAGATTTAAAAATGTGAATAAAGATTGTCAGAAAGTGACTTTGAAAATTTTGCTTTTCCTGCCAAATTTAACCTTTATTTCTAACACACCCACGGCATTTAAAAAATTTTCAAAAGTAAAAGAATATTCTCAATTTTAACTCCCCACCCCCCCCCCCCCCCAAAAAAAAAAAAAAAAACCCTCTAATTTTAGTTGTCATGAGGTCTGTACCTAAATCCAATCTTGTTTATATGAAATAGAGTTAAGTGGCAGTACATTGCATATGTTTTTGACTGTATGATAATTGTAGACACCCCCCTCCCTTCCTTTAATGATGTCGCTATCAATATCTACAAATTCTTTTTTATTTTACAATTTTTTTTTTTAGTTTTTTTTAAATGCCAGATGTTGGGGGTATTCCCTATTTTGTAATGAAATTACTTTAAAATCATTTAATGGCTTTAATAATAACTTTGTATTTTAATAAAAATACATAAAACTCTTTTGATGTAAAAAAAAAAAAAAGATTTTGGTTAGATAAAAAATAATAAAGATATCAGAGAGAATTGTTTCACTTCTTCTTTGAGATAGCTTTATAACATTATATATGCACAGCCCCTAATACATAAAAGTATCTAAAATTAAAAAACTGGCAATCTTGTATCATAATTTGCACATTGAATGTATAAGGAAAGATATTAAGTATACAATTTAATAACTAAAAAATTAAATGTAGTAGTTTTTGTTTAATTGATGTTTAAAAAAATACCCTTTTTTTACGATGTAAAGTATTTGCATGTTTTTTATCATGTAGAGAGTTTTCAATTTAATTGATTACTTATGGTTTTAATTTCAGATAGCAATGACTATTTGCAGAATATAATGAAGTATCCTACAAATTGGCCTTTGAAGCACCTTAGGTTTTGTTTGTATCACTATTATTTTAAATATTTTGTTATATAATTCATTCTTATTGTAGAACTTTGGATTTAATAAAATGTTTCGTTTCAGTAATCTATGAAATTTATCTGATTTATTGAATAAAAAAAAGTCTGTTTTTGCATTCATTAATTGAATTTACATTCATTATTTTATATAATGCAGGGTTCGCGCAGTTAAACCACAATTTTTTAACTGTAGAAAAATATTGTAAATTCTGTGAATAAACAAGGCCGTTACGATTTGATGTATTTAAAACTTGTATTTGGATTTTTTTTTTTTATGGAGTATGCGAATCTTGATATTGTATATGTATATATTGCATTTAAGCTTTGTATACATATCTATTATTTTAAGTGATTAGCATTTTATTGTGTAATGCATATCTTTTTTTTTTTTTTTTTTTTTTTTTTGAAAAATTTAAGAACTGTTCTTGCACTCAAATCATGTTTTGATAATTTGTTCTTAATGTACCTTTTTGAATTTATGAATACATTTTAAAATATTGTGTAAATTTATTTAAATATTGAGTAATAGTAATAACCATTCTTAGAGACTTTTTTTGTACTATTGAAGGATACAAATAAACAAACAAAAAAATAAATATTGAAATGGCCAATATCTTGAATAAGTTTCCTAATAAACTACAGGTTTTTATTTTTCTCTTTTCTAGAAAACTAATATTATCATAAAATGTTACAATATTTTTTTTGTCATTAATTTGTACTTAAGCAATGTATGTTTATTCTTTATAACCAGGGACCGATTTACAAATTTGGAGGCCCTGGGCACAGATGCGTATGGGGGCCTCCTTGCACCGATGCTTACAGCAGCCTTGAGTAATATATATATATAATATTGAAAACAGTACTTATTAAGATAACCGCTATTAACTTTAATAATTTCTTTAAAATATCAGTTTAAAAAAAATAATTTGATAATCATTAATTTACTTTTAAATAGTTATTTCATAATTATGAAATTTCAATTGAATTTTATTATGAATTGTGTGGTGCTGATTACCTTTCTCTATGCAAGTCCACATATCTGGAATGATAAAGTATGCAGCAACTAATAATAAATTTACTGCAGTACCAAGCTATAATTATTGAAAATATTAGCATATCCTATTAATCAAATAAATTTTTCTTTCAAATACAAGATTTCACTGAAAAAAAAAATATATATAAAAGTAACTAGCAGAACCACATGCCTTTGTCCATGTTAACCATAAGGCATAACAGGTAAAAGAAATAAAAATGAAATAATATGGCGATTCCACAAACAGAGTTCTGTACATTCTTGCACATAAATTGTTAAAAAATCAGGAAAAAATAAAGTTACTTTGACAAATCGTAGATAATCTTTGACAAACACATTTTTCCATATTTTGTTTTTTAACCATTAAAACTGTTATGGCCAATAATTGAAAAATCTTCAGTAGCATTTGGGGGCCCGTGTCCCGAATGCCTTGCCGTAAATCAGATACTGTTTATAACTATATTTGAAACTTATATTTGGATATATATTTTTTTTCTTTTCTTTTGTGAGTGTAAACAGTAAAACATAAATATTGGAAATTATTTAATTTATTCTCCATTTTCACTCTAAAACAGTGGTTCCTAATGTGGGGCATCCCCCCAATTTGAATTTTTAGGGTGGCAATTCCATATTTGCTATACTCCCATTCCCTTATTAGTTATTTTGTAAAAGTAATGTTGTAGACTAAAAATAAATGTTACACATTCAAATTTCAAAAATAAAATGAAAAAAAAAAGTTTTTTTATCCAATTTTTGGAAAGTATACCTTCAAAAGTTCAAAATACAATCACTACCAGAATAATTATATGAAAACATTTAGACACTTGTATATTTAAAATTACTTTATAATTTTAATGATATTAGACAACTTTTTTGACTTTGCATTTAATGAGTCTTGTATGTCTTTTCATTCTGCAATATATTAGATAAAGAAACTTTTACAAATGAAACTATTCAAGTGTATATTTAACATGTTTGCGACAAGTGTCCTTTACAGAATTTTGAATTTTTTATTACCAGTAATTTTGGTAAGAAAATTTTGCCTAACGTAATTACAAATATAATCACTAAGTCTAATTTATTCACTATTCTGTGATTAAATAAGAAAAGTTTTCAGGATTCTGAGTGCTGTGTGTGTCACATATATGCAGGTGGTTAAAACTGACTGTTTTAATCCTTTATGCTCAGAGTCCTTTTAAATTGAATCATAATGTTATAAAAACTATTTGATTCATCCATTACCTACAGTATGTTTCAGAATCAGTTTTAAATACTTTACTCTATTATAGATAACAAAAATAGTCCTGTGAATCAAAAAATGAGATTTTCTCGCCTATGTCTCATTCTAGTTTCCATTTTCCTGCGTGATATGCAATGCTAAGTTTCTGCTGTGAAACATCTCAACAATTTGTAATTTTTTTACTTACATTTCAAGGTCTGGGAAATAATATTATTTCTCTAAGTATGTTTTTTTTTTTTACTTTATTTTTAAAATGTTTTATAAAGTGGTATTTATAAGTACCAGTATTAAGAAGAAAGAAGCAATTGTTAATATGTATACTTGTAGCTCAGGTATATCAGAATTTAACATAGCCTAAGATGATTTGTATTTCTTTCAAATGAAGTTTTTCGTACAGATTTTTTATGATAATGTTTGGCAAAATACTCAAAAAATTCTATTAAATGCAGTTTCGACACAGATCATGGATTTCTGTTTGATTCCTCAATTACAAATTTAGTGCTAAGAACATTAGGATTTTCGAATGAAAAGTTATAAATTTAGTGTACGGCAGACACTAATATACATTATAGCAGACACGACCTTTTGCTGCATAGGAAACAATTGCAAACAGTGCATAAGGTGGAGGTAGACAATAGACATATTTCTTCGAAATGAAGAAAATGCATTATAATAATATTTAAAATACTGCTTAAAATTAATAAAGTTATACAGAAATGATTCTTGTTTAGTGCTTAGCTGCCAACTGCTCTGATTCTTTGGCACTAATAATTAAGGACAGAAATTTCTCCCTTTTCATATCGTAGAATTCTGTGAAGAATTCTTATGAAGAATATTTTAAATAAAAAAGTGATGCTAAAAAAATCTTAGCAGTTGGCAGCTATGATTGTATTATGCAAATAGAGATATTAGCACCCAAAAACTTTTCACATGTATAAACGAGGTGCTAAAATTAATCACAAAATATATCATTGCTATCACATTTAATTCCAAATGCGAGAGTCTCTTCAAGAAATTTTGTCAAGATAAAAGTACAGACCATGAAATACTACTTTGGTTTCACACTAAGGTAAATATAAGAAACAAAAAAAAAAGACTCTTTTAGATAAGAATGCGAAAATAAAGTTAATTTCATTTATAAGGTTATATTAAAAATATATTACTGATAACATTATTACTTGTTTTATAAGCTTAACACTATGTGACATTACTTGTCATTTGTATTACTTTTTAGGCTTCCACCATGTGAATTTACCATGATGAAAGATCTTTTTGATAAAAATTATATGTTACAGCGGGTAAAAATTATTTTTATCAAAATATAGCGAAAATACATATTTACTAATAAAAGCTTTGAAAAATGCGTTTGTTGGTAGCAAATGTAAATATTTTCTAACTCTTCATTTATGCATAAAAAATTTAGAAATACACCTTCTGTGGAAAAATCAGCAAAGTTTGTGAAGTTAAATACAACGATGTCTATCTGAAGTAAATTTTTATTTAAAACTTCTATGCTTTTACAATCTGGTTTTACATTTTGTACACCAAAAATTTACCATACAAACACACCAATTTGTATTGGTGTTCAATGTTTTTGTACTTTCAGTAAAATTTTATGTAATCAAGTTGAATTGAAAGAATACTAGTTATTTTGATTTGTGTTTTTTAAGACAAAAAGGCTTTAGAAACATTGTTTAGTGCAAGGTTTTTTTTTTTTTTTTTTTTTTTTTAATCAGCTTGATCTTAATCATGATTTAAATCAACCACATATTAAAAAAAAAAAAGAAAAAGAATAAAACATTGCTTTCACTTAACTTTTAAAAATTATCAAGGTATTTTGTAATAAATGTTATGTTTTGCCTAAAATGCATTGGAAAATTTAGGAATGTGAGAGACCAAAAACCCAAAGTCGATGCTTTTGTAATTTAATTTAAATTAAAATCTTAACAGATTACCATAAGTATTTACCTATTAGAAAATATTTAAGTCTTTTGGGAATTTTAGAATTAATACAAAAACATGGAGATTTTTTGCAAAGATATAGAAAACTTCAGAAAAAGTATAGACCTTTCCAAAGATTTTTTATTTATTTTTATCTAAAATTTTCATTACAATTTATTTAGTTATTATTAACATGTAAATAACAAATTGTTCGATTTCCAATGCAGTTTATTTATAGAAAGATTTGGAAAATAAACTATTGATAACAAACTTTAAACGTGTGCTATTTAAAAAATTTTAATGAATGAATTGTTTTAATGAACGGTAACAATTAATTGTTTGATCCCTGACCTTTTTTCACTAAATTTTGCATATCTATTGGTTTCACACTATGCATGAAAATATTCAAATTCTTCAGTATTACTGTTTATAAAAGATAAATGTTCCTCTGTAGTATAATACATTAAAGAGTAGGTTATTAGAATGCACAATAGGTCTGAAAGGATTAATTGTAAAAACTATTGTGAATGGAGAAATTTCCAATCAAAGTTGTTTCTTAAAAAATAAAAAATGAGCGATATATATTGGATTAAATTAAATCGAATAAAAGTTAAATTTCTGAGTGTTTGTCATTTTTATTTTGAGAATATATGTAACAGAAGTTAAAATTTGTGGCTTAGCAAAAATTTCCAATAATATTCCTAGGTTCTATATAAAAGTATACATGGAAAATTAAATAAGGTATATTTTTAAAATCTTGATAAGACAAGCACATTTTTGAAAATTTAATGGGATTTTATATATTAAGTGTTAGTAGTAATAATTGAGCTTTATTAATAAAATATATTTTTAATCAAAATTTTGAAAACATACATAATAAAATCTTTGAAAAAATTCCTCTGTTGGCAGTAAGTGTGAATATTTTCAAACATTTCATATATTTATAATTAATTTAGTAGCACACGTAAATATTTTAAATACCAAATTCAGCATTTTATTTAGTTTCTATAAAATATTACTGATTTTTGCCATTTTGAGGATTTTTTTTTTTACAGCTAGAATTATTTTCTTTAAAGCTAAAATGCTGAAAGTTTATAAGGTAAGTACTAAAAGGATACGCGAAAGCATAGATAATTGATGACATTGTACAGGCTATTTTAAAAATTTGTCTGCAACACAGATGATGCACTTTAGTGTTGGGCGATGACAAGAATGCTTTTCAAGAAGCATCATTTCTCTCAATTGTATGGACATCTCGAGTGTGTTACTTGTTTCTCAATGATACCAGTCTATAAATTGTTATTTCTATCTGATTCTCTCTCTAATTTTAAGTCATAATTTCTCATTGAAATGGCTTTTCCCATCTTTTTTGTTATTAACTGAAATATGAGGAAGCAGAGTGTTTATTATTCAGGATAAAGGGGATTTCGAGATACAGTTCTAGCTTTGGAGGGTTTTTCCCTTTAATTTCTAACTTTCTCTGGTTTTATCACCCTGGATTGGCTGCCCACAATGAATTTATCCTATAGTTGTAGGCATATGCATTTTCTATAGATACCTTTCTTATCAGCATTTGCACAGTTTCTTCCAGCAGTTTTCCAGTTTATCCTCCTTCTCCTGTTTATATACACTTTAACACATAATGTTATGCATTTTGGATTGCATTTAGAGCAGATAATCTGATGCATATGCACCGGGAGGCATAGTCTCTGAATACAGTTATAGCTTTATGGGTTTTATTTTCTTTCTTTTATCTAATTTCTTCTGGTTTTATGACCTTGGGTCGCTACCCACAGTGAATTTATCGTACAATTGACAATATTGTAGGCTTATGCATTTTCTATAGGTACCCCCTTTTTTCAGCATTTGCTTCGTTTCTTCCAGCAGCCCCCTCCTTACTTCTATAGAATTTATTTTTCATCTCACTCCTCTTTCCTTTTCTCTGTTATCAAGACGCTGACAGCTTAGCTCCTCCTTACCCTTATATACACATTATCTTTACTCTTCACTCCACTCTGTTTCTGGGGTATTCGGAACGAGTACCATTAGGTTGTCCTCCTTAAATGTACCTTTACTTTTTCGATAGGGTGCCTTAGTTTCTGAAATATGAAGGGCTTTTGTTCCTTATTTTCAAATTTACTCCTTTCCCTCCTTTATATTTTTTTCTATGCTGGGTTTTTACCTTTTTAGGTTCATGGTCCTATGCCCTATCTTTCCCTAATTTTCTGTTTTATTTGGACAACATTTGTAAGCTTTAGCAGATTTTTGCCCCCACCACCATGTGGCGGTTTTGTTATTCGTATGTTGTTTGTACACATATTTCTTGTCTTCTAATTATCCAATTTTTATGCAACTTTCGTCATTGTATCTGTAGTCATTTCGTCCTCCACATTACTTCCCATCTTCTGCAGTAGAAGGCGCTCAGTATTCTCTTTTTATTATCTTACCAGTATCTGTCCGGCTAGTTCTACTTGCATCTGGCATTATTGACTTTGCATATTTCCCCCCTCCCCTCCCCTCACCATCTTTATTTTAGTTATCATTCTGCCCCCTAGAGGGCGCTCTCTTTCTTGCGCTTAAAAAAAAATAAGATCACAGTTGGTTCTTAGAACATACAGTAATAAACATCATTAAAATAAGTAAGAAACAAATGTGATCTTAAATGTTTTTTTTAAAAATGCGCAAGAGGGCGCCCTCTGCCGGGGAATATGCAAGATGCTAATAGAACTAGCAAAAAAAGGCGAGATACTGGTAAGATAATAAAAAGGAAAGAATGAGTTTCCGCTACTGCAAAAGATGTAAAGTGACGTGAAGGAGGAAAAGATTACAGGTACAAAGATGAAAGTTGCATAAATAGAAAACAAGAATTACTATGTGTACAAACATACAAATAACAAAAGTGCCACATGGTGGTGGGGGCAAAAATCTGCTAAAGCTTACAAACGATGTCCAAATGAAACTGAAATTTAGGGAAAGAGAGGGCATAGGCCCATGAGACTAAAAAGGTAAAAACACAGCATAGAAAAAATATAAAGGAGTCAAGGGGTAAATTTGAAAATAAGGGGCAAAAGCCCTTACTACCTCAGAAACTAAGACTCCTATCGAAAAAATAAAGGCATATTTAAGGAGAACAACCAAACGGTACTTGTTTGGGATATCCCAGAAACACAATGAAATGAAGGGTAAAGATAATGTTAAAAATATATAAGGAAAGGGTAAGGAGGGTCTAAGCTCTCAAGGTTATGACAACGGAAAAAAAAGGAAACGGAAGAAAAGTGGAGTGAGATGAAAAGAATATCTATAGAAGGAGAGGGGGGGGGGAGCTGCTGGAAGAAACGGAGCAAACGCAGAAAAAAGGGCGTACCTAGAGACTGCATATGTCTACAATTGTCAATTGTAAGGATAAATTTACTGTGGGCAGCGACCCAAGGTAATAAAACCAGAAGAAATTAGGGAGAAAATAAATAAAATATGCCTCCCGATGCATACGCATCACGCTATCTGCTTCAAATGCATTCCAAAATGCATAACATTGTGTTTTAAAGTGTTTAAAAACATGTGTTGTGAATGCGTTTAAAAAAGCGATGCGTGTAAAAAGTGTTTAAAACTACACCTCACGAACACATTATTTAGCACCAGGAGTAAAACATATTTCACCACACGAGAACACTTGGAAACACATTATGAACGCATTTTATGCGTGCAAAAGTCGGCCCGTTTTTGTGTTAGTTTTGCGTTCTGTATTGTGTTGCCGGGATTTGCAGTGCATGTATTATACTCATTAATATTCACATATAAATATTTTTACATCTGAAAAATATTCTGGATTTTTCATTTGAAAAATTGGTTATTTCGAGCCCGATGTTCAAGAATCAGCATCCAGCCCGAAACATTTAACGTCAACCCGACTCGAACCCGGCTCTTAAAACGGAAAAAAATTAGCGTCAACCTGACTCGACTCGATACAAGACTCTAGAACGAAAAGGCCTCGCAAAAGTTCTCGCACCCGGCCTCGCTTTCGCTAAGGACGGCTCTGTATTTCAGCTATTTTTAAGTAATTTTGTTAAGATATCATATTGTAATGTTAAAATATTGGTTATCTGTTATTAGCTAATGTTAAAAGATTGACAAGTAAAAAAGGTTTGGCGAGATTTAAAAAAAAATTGTGCGATCACTCAAATGTACCAAAAAAAAAAAAATTCATTAAATTAAGTCACGTTCTGGCGAGACGTTGTTATTTTATTGACGTATAACGGACAATAAAAATAATGTAACTGAGATATGAGAGAAAATATTTATTATCTATTATTGTCAAATAATGGTTGAAGAAAGGTGTCGGATTCCCTCTAAGTCCACCCAACTTCGAAGAATAATCCGGTATTTTTAGTATGCTGCCACCACCGATATGACTACGTGATATCGGTCACGTTATGAGAGGTATGTTGGGAAAAAGACGAACTCTTTCAATTGAACTTAAATTAACACTTTATTTACAATATTTACACTTAAAAACTCGGATATAGTTTATCCGGTTCAACATTAAATAAAAATACTTTCTGTGTACTGCTAAGCTACGTTAATTAACTCAGATCAGAGATTACTATTAATCTCACACACTTTTTCTCTTCCCTCCAAATGACCTCTCTCGATACACGTGTCTCAGAGCGCAATCTCTGAACAACCTTCACACTTCACTTCCATTTTAAAACTAAACTCACTCTCCGGTCCCCACCAGAGAACTCTTGGAAAACCGGGGCTGTGGCAGTATTCTGCCCTCATCGGAAAGGGAGACTTTCTCGTAATGCGCCGACGAAGTGATAATTTCGCATTCTGCCCCTATCGTCTCGGAATTCGTTCCCGTATTTGGGGGTTGTTTTGTGGTAATTTCTCCGACTGCTTGAGGCAGCCGGAAAGCCTTCCCTTTGTCGTTTTAAGATGGCGCGTGTTATGCAGCGCTTTTGTATATGAGGATACATGGCTAAAAGTCAGTGTTTTAGAATATGTACATTTTCTAATGAATACAATTTACACGAAATTTTTAAACAAATTATTTTTCAGTTAAAATTTATTTTAATACTATTTTGAATTGTAAATAATACAGTATTATACACCTGTTAGGAAAAGAAAAATAAAAGCCCTAATCCAATAGTACTATTTAAATTATAATTAGTAAAAAGTTCACTAGATTGAAAAAAAAATTTTTTTGCTCACGAAATTATTTTTGCATGTTACGAGAAAACAGTTTTACACTACCGATGGAAATTATATACTAATGAAATTTACCTGATTTGTTTTGCACTGTCTTGCATATGTATGAAATATAGTGTCTGAGTCATAATATATACATATAAAGATTGAAACATATTATCTATTGAAAACTAATAAAGGAAAGCATTACTTCTTATTTCGTTAACAGTTTCCAAAATGTAATTAACCCATTTCGTTAAAAAAAAAAAAAAAAAAAAAAAAAAAAAAAAAAAAAAATCATTTAATGAAAGATTTTACCAACATTAAATATTTATACAACATTAAAAAATTGTTTAGTTTAAATCATATTTCACAAACAACATTAAAAATGTAATATAGTTTAATTAAATATTTCACTAACAGCATTAAAATTTTCCAACATCTCATAACATAATTAGCATAATCAGGGGTCTGTCCAGACGTCCAGACTTTACTCCCTGGTCCTGCCTTTGTAAATTGTGAACAGCTTTTATACATTAGTGAAACATAATTTTGTGAATTTGAAAGGATCGTCATATTCAGGTTCTTGTTTATATATTTTTAAGAAGATATGTGTATGTAAAATATGAATACTTTCTATATGTAAAAGTGACAGCCAGATTTTACTTTTAAATTATTAATTTTATGAAAAATTCAGTTTGTAGAGGAAAAGTTTTGTGAAAGATTTTTTTAAAGACAAAGACTTTTGTCAAGAGTCCGTTTTAAAGGTAAAAAGTTTTGTGAAGGGTCCTGTTTTGAGATGAAAGAATTTTGTGAAGGGTTTAATTTAAAATAAAAAAAATCCCTGACGGCTCGGCCTACAGGCACAGGTAGATTTCGAAGACGCAGACCGTGGGGCACCTGTTTGTTGGAAATAGCCGAAGAAATAACCTTTTTGTCATGATGCCACAGTTGGGACCGCCCACTTCGAAATCTAACTTGTTTGCAGGCGGAGCCGGCAGGGATATTTTTGTTTTTATTTATTTATTTATTTTGCTATAAGGATGGGTCCTATAAAAAACTTGTCAATATAAAAGTTTTAGATAATATTAAGAAGAATAATATATAATAACCTATATAATAACCTATATTATATAGGTTATAATAATAACCTATAATAAATTTAAGAGGATTTGCTATCTTGTGAATTGACGAAGTTATGCATTTTTTTCTTCTAACCCCCCCCCCTCCCCTTTTCCTATCCCCTGGGGCCAATTTTAATGATATCAAAAATCTGTCATACATAAATTTTCGGCCCTTTTCCTAGAAGTAATAATAACTTTAAACGGATTCGATACGTATCATAATTAAGAAGCTATGGGCGTTTTCTGTTTTCACTAGAAGCCCCCATCCCCCCCCCTTGGATTGATTGTGCCCATTAACGAACTTGACCGAGATTTTATGCCCCTTGATTTTATGTATCAGTTTGGAAGAGATTTGTTCAGAATTATTGAAGTTATAGTGTCCTTAAAAAAGCGACATATATATATATATATATATATATATATATATATATATATATATGTATATATATATAAAGTTTTGTACTGGGGGGGGGGGGGGGGTTGGGTTCTGGGAGTCATGAAATTAAAAAAAAAATCCAACTTAGGGGAGAATGTAATAGGTAGTATTTCTAACGAAATCTACCTAAAAAAGTGTGAAGGGTTCGGTTTTGAAATTAAAGAAAAAAAAATTGTGTGAAAGGTCTTTTAAAGGACCCAATTTCTTCCTAAACAGATCCCTGATAGTTTACTAATAAACATAATAAAAAAAGGAGGGGGTGGGCGATATTTTAATGCAACCGGGCTGTGTGTAATAGATTTAAAACATGTTAATACACAATTAAAAATCTCATCATTATTAATCACCCACTAGAAAAAAAAACTCGCTTCCCGAAAGTTTTTGTTGCATTTCATAAGAAAATATAATATATGTATTTAAACAACCCTGTATAGCTATAGAATTTAGATAAACATCTCATAAAAATGTTGTTAATTTTGAAATATATTTACTGCACTCATACTTATGCGGAAAGTAGTTCAAATTGTGGAAATGAAATACATTATTTGCAGTGTATACATAATGTAATTATATTTTTTAAATGAAATGTAAAAGGTGTATTACACGAGAAAAAAAAGAGGGTTGGGGAAGGGAAGGTGTCATATGAATATGAATATTTCATTTCAATTGAAAATATTTATTTAATTTTAAGTCTAAATCACAATAAAAAATGCGCAAGAACAATTCATATTCACCTAATAGTTAAAGGAAAAAGGGGAGGGGGGGGGGGAGGGAAGTGTCACATGGCTACGAATATTTAATTTCAATAGAAAATGTTTATTCAATTTCAAGCCTGAATCACAATGAAAAATGGGTTAGAACAATTCAAATTAACTGAACAGTAAAAAATATCTATGCATAATTTATAAATTAGCAATAAAGCCTTTGCTGCATGTCATCAGAATATGTAGTACTTATTTAAACAACAATGTGTATTTATGTAATATAGATAGATACCGCATAAAATTTTCATAAAATTTGGTGTATTCTCCTTTATTTCATCAAAATATTTAAATCCTTTCCCAAAAATTTCTAAGTCCCATCAGTAATTAGTATTTTAAAATTATTTCTTTATTAATATTTATAAATAAAATTTTTCATTGACTTTTAAACAATTCCCGCAAATTTAACTTCGAAAAAAAAACATTCCGCCAAGTTAAAAAAAAAAAAAAATCAATATCCCGAAAAAAAAATTTTAAAAATTAAAATATTGTATAACTAGGCGCAAATTTTCTATTCTCTTTCTGCCTATGATTGGTGATAAAATCAACCATGATTTCAAATTCTTGTTCTCTTAGATCTATTTATGATCTGCTGATCCAAGGATTTTTCTTTTTTTTTTTCAAATTAAGTAAACGAGACGAATCTTTTTTCCCCTTTTTAATAATTAGCATCGCAAACACTACAGTAAAACACACGTTCACATCTCACGTAAATAAACAAACCAAGCGTGATCTTGTTTTTGATTGGTCGAAACATGTTAACTCGAACGCAGTGAGTTTGAAGGTCACTCCCGAATACCGATCGCAGGGCAGAATTGCAAACTCTTGAATCTCGTTATGAATTACGTTAACGTTTGTTTCCGCGTCGGCTTCTTCCGTTGGGGGCAGAATACTGCCACTGGTCCCCTCTTCACCAAGTGTTCCGTTTCCTTGACAGAATATAATCCCCTATGATGGATCTTTCATCTTAGAGCCTGGGTGAAATTTGTTTTATCTATGAACTTACCATAACAATAGAAACACTTCTTCCACGATACTAAACATTCTTTCAATTTATATCAGGTCACTCCCCTACTCGGATTAAGATTTCAGATAGGAAAAGCTTTACAGTACACAGTAGATACTCACACAAAAAGATAATACCCCATAACAATAGTTTTTAAGCCTGCAGCTGCCAGGGAAACCTGACAAAAGGTTTAGATACCAAACCCGTTTGCAATTTCTTCGAAAATGTATACAGTTTTTGAGATAGTGATTTGTAACGTAACACCAAATCAGAACTCAATCGAAAACATAGATTGTTCACTATCGTGTACACTTACACACACACATACACTGAAAAAAATAATCACCGAAACTTTCTACTGAATGTTTTAGGATTGGGGAACTGAACATCTGTTACCTTAATTTATTGAATATTTATTATTTGTATTAAAATGTCAAAGCAATCTGTATTTAACTGTGACTGATGTGATAAAGAATTTTATCCTGATTAGACAAAATGGATAGAACCAGATGCTAAAAGTGTGTATCTGCAAAATGTTTAGTATGTAAAATGTTCAACAATTTGTGAATTTTGCAAAAAATTATGTGACAAATCAGCAATTTGTGCCTCAGAATCAGTTGTGAAAGTTCCACCCTCAAATTTACAACTTTTAAGATTTTTTGTCTGTAACATCACAAAATCTCGATACCTCAAATTTTTTTTTTATTGGTATGAAAACCTGGAAAAGTCAGGGAAATGTCAGGGAAATTCATTACTGATCTGGAATAGACATTCTGTAATATTTATTTACAAATGTTTGATTCATAAAAAAATGAAGAAAAACATATATATAGTATAAGTGAAATTATTTATTTCTTCTGTCATAATAAATTATGTCATACATTTCATCTTTACAAAAGTTATGAATCGGAACCTAATTTCAAAGCGAATAGATGGTAAAAACGTATAAACGGTGCTATCTGTACTTCATTAATACTAGTACTAACATTATTATTCATCAATCAAATATCTAATATTTATTATAGATACGTGGAATAAGAGTATAAAGAAACTATCGAACGAGTTATTTAACTCTGTATGTACAACAAAAGATTAACAGCAACTTCAATATTACTATACAATAAAATTCCGTCGAATAATATTAATTCTATTAAACAGTGTATCATTTCCTTAAATAAAAAAATTATGATACAGAAATACACAGAAACATTTCCGAAATATGCAGAAACATATCCGATACATATACAAACATTTCCGGAATATACAGATATATTTCCGAAATATACAGCAACATTTGTGAAATATACAGAAGCATTTGCGAAATGTACAGAAGCATTTGCGAAATATGCAGGAACATTTCTGAAATATCTTCCCGAAATATACAGAAACATTACTAAATATTTTTTCGAAATATACAGAAACATAACTGACCAGGTGGGACACATTGCTGCCCCATTAGATGGAGTAACATTTTCGTATTTTTTTTTTTTCAATTCCTACTATTAGCTCACACCCTCTATATATATTTATATATCTGTTCAAATTTTTAATCATTAATAAAATACTTTTTATTCATCCACTCAAGTTCAAATACATTCTTTTAAACTAGTAGTGGATGACACTTGATGTTAATACAGTTTTTTCAAATAATTATTCATTAATTTAATTTAATTAATTAATTAAATTTTATATTTCATTTCTGTTCAAAAGTATAGACTCACTCCATTTTATTTCTGTTCAAAAGTATAGACTCACTCCGTATTTATAGTCCCCTTCGCTTGTGCGCCGCCTGATCTTCGTCCCTGAATAGCCCCATTATCTTTTTACGCGTGAAGGTTTCGCTATGGTACTTCATTGTGAAGTTTGGTAATTTTTGAAATTCAATATTTGAAAAACGGCATAATCATTAGATTTGAAATTTATATCAAGGAAAATATAATTTTTTACCTTTCTAACGCAGTTTGTCTGACAATTTTGTGAGAAATACTTTACGAGCTATTAATTTTGGTATTTTAGCTATTTATTTTTTATTTAATTTTTAATACATTTCAAAAAATTTTCTTATATAAGATATATAGCAGGATATAAATTTAGGAATAAATACGTCAGTGGCGAAGCGTGTAGATCGCTGGAAAAAAAATTCTTTTTGACCTAAGTAGGAATTGACTTAAACAAGTGGGTGAGTGTGATCGAAGATCGCTCAAAGAGTTTCGTGTAGTATTCCTTTCAAAACACTTTATCCTTTCTTTAATAAATTCAATTAAATTTCATTTAGCAACAACAACAACAACAACAACAAAAGTCATGTTTTTTATAAAGTAAAAATTTACCGGTCTATTTTTCCGTTTTTTCGAAAATCTAAACCAGCCGGATAGCGGGCGAAACCCGCTATCATATTCTGTCACAATAATATCCGTCATACGGACTAAATGCAATATTTAAAAAAATAATTTCAAAATTAAACAAATTGTACACCTTCAAAATGTTAAAATATGCGAATATCTCCATAATCGGATTTTTATCACGGTTCAATATGTTTCTCAAACTCATATATTTACTATTCTCTATTACTCCTATTGATACTCGCTTTGCATTATTCTCAAACATTTGAAAAATTCGTTAAACTTCCAATAGGACGTCAGACTTTCTTTTTAATTCTCCATTGACGTGATATTAATCTGCTTTGTGTACATACATACACATACTCATACTCCTTGTATTATTGTGAAATCTTAGACATTTTCCGTTTTATTACTACTATGACGTCAATCAATTTTATTTCATGTTTATCTTTTTTTCAATTGGTGAAACTTTTTATTTCATTTTCATTTTTTACGTGGAAATCGTCTGATAGAAAATTAATTATTGTAGAAAGAATTTCATTATGGATTTTAAATTTTTGGTATCTGATATAACGAAAAATGTTTAAATTTAATAGAAAAAGGCTGTTAGAATTTTGCTATTTATTTTAATCTCTATTTATTAAAATAATACGAATTTTTCAAATTTTAATATTTTGAGCTCTTCACAGCTGCTATTCATCTATATAAACAAAGTTTCAACTCTGTAAGTTACATAGTTTTTGAAAATGGCTCTGTGACGGACAGACAATGAAGCGAGAGTAATAGGGTTTCGTGAGATGAACGAAACCCTAAAAAAATGTTTTTATATTACTTGTTTACAGTGTAGAACTGAAAGCCTATGGAATTCCGCTCTACTGAGTTCAAATTGCCATTATTTAGTCAGTAAAATAAAACTACAAAGCTTAAAATGTTATAGTTGAGAAATTTCCTAAAAATATCTAACACAATTAGACATGATACCTGAAATACATGCATATTATTTATCGTAAAAACATTACAGTCGGACCTCTATTTAACGAACTTCTATTTTACAAATTCCTGTATTTTACGAACTTTCTTTAGAATGAAAAACATTTCACGAATTTCCTTCTAAAATAACCTCCAAATAGCGACGTACATTCTCTATTTAACGAATTTTTCCTTGCGATATAACATTGTTTTCGACCTATTTCTCAAAATAGCTCTGGACATTTCAAACTTAATATTTCTTTTCATACATACGATAATATAACAAAAAATTAATTCATTAATTTTAAATGTAGAACTATTTTTTCAAACTAAAAATACAGTGTATTTATGGAGATTATTATTATTATTATTATTATTATTTTAAGAATAAAGTAACTAAAACAAATGGATATAATTTACAAAAAAGCGTAATTAATTACTTTTTCATATCATATTTAGTGTTTATTAATTGAACATTTGCATTTATGTATTGGGCTGTCCGGAAAATTCGTGCCGTTTAGGGAAATTAATTCGTACCGGAAAATTCTATCATTTAATTATTAGAGATTAATTCCGATAGCTAATGTCTAATAATTAACGGGCAGAATTTTCCAGTACGAATTATTTTTCCCAAACGTCTCGAATTTTCCAGATAACCCAATAGTTTAAACCATTTTAATAGGTGAATCTCTGTTTAACGAATTTTCCATATAACGAACTTTTTTGCTGGATTTAACGAATTCGTTATATAGAGGTCTGACTGCCATTTACAGTTAAAAGTTTGGAACAAGGAAAAAAATTCTCATTTAAGTAGTAGAAATCCACTAATAAAATCCACAAAAAATACCTCAACAAGCATAGATAGTATTTACAGGGTGTTTCACAAAGGACCCCTAGCTTTAAAAATCAATAAGCGGTGATAGATAGAAACATGAAACCAGTGGTATGTTTATTAAAAAAATCGTAAGAATCTTATACGTAAATCTCAAAATTTAGTTAAAAATAGCACCGATAGATGGCGCTGAGAGCGTTAAGATTTCTTCTAAAGATAGTTCAGAAGCATAGAAAGACTAGCCGTCGAAGTTTTCGCCATTGAAATCTGACTGCTATTTTCGTATAGTGAAAATAATTCGCATCGGCCACGTTGCCTGTCTGTGGATTTTTTTTTTTGAAAAGCTCACGAATTGTTTTCCCATCTGGGCATTTTGCGACTTGAAATCGCTTTTGAAAACTTCTCCTTGTGGCAGTACGACTCTGATTTAATCGGTGGTACTCCAACACAATAAACACACGTTCCTCCACGGTATACACCACTTTTAGAATTTTTTTCACTATACGCTAATAGCGGCCAGATTTCAATGACGAAATCTTCGACGTCTAGTCTTTCTATGCTTTTGAACTCTATTTAGAAGGATTCTTAACGCTCTCAACGCCATCTATCGGTGCTATTTTTAACTAAATTTTGAGATTTACGTATAAGATTCTTACGATTTTTTTAATAAACATACCACCGGTTTCATGCTTCTATCTATCACCGTTTCCGGGTTATTGATTTTTAAAGTTAGGGGTCCTTTGTGAAACACCCTGTAGGAGCCTTTTGAAAATTGTCCGGAAAATTCGTGCCGTTTGGGGAAATTAATTCGTACCGGAAAATTCTATCATTTAATTATTTGACATTAATTCCGATAGCTAGTCTAATAATTAACGGGCAGAATTTTCCAGAACGAATTATTTTTCCTAAACGGCACGAATTTTCCAGACAATCCAATAGTTTAAACCATTTTAATAGGTGAATCTCTGTTTAACGAATTTTCCATATAACGAAATTTTTTGCTGGATTTAACGAATTCGTTATATAGAGGTCTGACTGTAATTTACAGTTAAAAGTTTAGAACAAGAAAAAAAAAATTCTCATTTGAGCAGTACAAATCCACTCATTAAATCCACATAAAATACCACAAAAGCATAGATATTTAGGAGTCTTTTGAAAATTGAAATATAATTTTCTCTTACTATTTCAGGAACTGTGTGATCACAATAATGTGAAAATGAATCCGACGTTACACATTGCCTGTATCTTCGCCCTCAGCAATATCGTGTTCGACCATTGCGTAGCCAGGTACCACACAGATGGAATCCAGGAAGGAAAAAACGTGTGCCCCTATGAGGCAGCTGTCAAATATTTCAATGTAGGTATATTTTTGAAGTTTCATCGAATACTTATATTTAAAGTGACTATGGTAAAGATACCATATATATCTTTTTCAAAAATTAAGAAATCTATGTTTTAAGTATTTTTGTTAAATATATTTTCCCTTTTCTACATTATCGTATTTTATATACATTCCCGGCTGTTAAAACGCGCACCCTTTTGATCATTCTCTTTCAACGATAACTTTTAGTCAAAATCATACATATTGTTTGTAAATTATCATTAACGTACTTTATTCGGTCTCCCACATATCAATGTAAATGAAATTATACAAGGCATAAAAAGGTTTCCTTTCTCATGGTAAGTTTTGACTTCATAATGAATCCAGATGTTAATCCCGTCATACTGACGCCTTATAACATATTTCTAAAATATCTTTCCTGCATTTTCTCAAAACAACTAACCGCCAAAATTCTTTTTCACTCTCTTTTTAGCCAAAGTGCACTCTTCGCCGAAAAAGATTTCCCTACCAATGACGTCAATTATGAAGTTGATATGATGTATATGTAAAGGTTACAATTCCCACGCAAAAATACAATACTCTTGGCTCTAAAAATGTAAATGGTTTGGCGTATTTTCCAACGCCCGCTGTCATTATCAAAAAAGCATTTTCCTCTCTGACCGCAGCCGATGTAAGATCTCTAAAAATTATCTGGCCCCTTGGCCACCCTTATGGTACTCTCACAAAACATTTTCCCACTTTTTAAAATTCGGATATGCAGCCTAAGTTCTCGATATTCTTACTTCGCTCCTCTGTCAAAAATTTGGATTGTCACCCCATCATACAAGATTGATTCCTCATACCCTTGGATTATTAACTGTGGAATAACTTCATAGATATGTCTTCTTTTCATCGTTTTAAAATAAAGAAAAGATGTTTGTCAGATTCTTCTTGATTCTTCCTCGTCGAAACAAAACATTTTCCAGTTCTCAGCAGGATGTCGTCAACTTGAGTTATTACGGGAAACAACATATGAAATGCACTATACGTCACTCGGGACCTAAATCCTTATATCCCACCGAAAACAATTTTCCTATATTTCAGATGCTACTACAATTCTTCGACTATTTCCCATACTCAGAACCATTCTTGATTCTACTCCGAAGCTTCTCAAATTCTACTACACTTCTATACTTAAGATTCGTATTCACTGATAGCTATGGTCGAGCATTCACACATACCGTTATCTTTTTCGCACTTCACAGGTTAATGTATACATTAATTTTCTATTGCTCTTTACATATACATATACACTATGTCATCGTTTTTTTTTTCAAAGTTACATCACTTTACATGCTACCTTCACTTTATCAATTAGAAAGAATTTTTGAACTTTATTTCAGTGTATAATTCCCATAATCGTTCTTAAAATTTGGACTTATGTTAAATTTTTGAATTCTATGATATGCCTTCTTACTTCGATAACGTACATTTTGCTTTTTCTAAATATTGTTCAGGTGTAAACATCTCTCTCTCATCGAACATACATAATGTTAACACCTTTACGTCACACTATGTAGATTATAGTGATATTTTAGGCATTTTTCTTTTTTTTCTTTTTCTCACTTGTAGAAGCAGATCCTTCATTTAAAAAAAAAAAATTTCACAATTCTTCTATATTTATTCATCGTATTGTTTCTTTTAAATATTTCAGAAATTCTTTTGAGATGCCTTAAAAAACTGTTATATAAAGAAATTTATTAATGAAAGTTTGATATAATTTTTTTGGAATGATTACAACTATTATGGGTTATTCCAAATGTTATTTATTCAATTGCTATTTTAATATTCGGTAAAGATAATCCCTTTTATGGACTATAATAATTTAATTGTTTTCCCAGTTATATAAAATAATAAAAATAAAGTAAAATAAAGATTATTTATGCAATTATTAAATTTCAAGGTGATTTTGTAAACTGTTTATGCACATTTCCGATTAATACACAAAGCTTTTTTTTACATTTTTCATTTGGTATATGTGTTTTTGTAACCTCTATTGTGTCATTTTTATATTGTATAATTGTAACTATTTTTTTCAATATCGAAATATTATTTATGTTTATATTTCCTATGGCCAGAAGTTAAAGTGAAAAGTTTAATTGTGCACATTCTAATCTTCGAAATAAAATATGAGACAAAATGTAACTATTTATGCAAGTGCACTAATAATATTAAAATATCAGTAGGCATGCCATTTTAGAGAAAGTGATATATTTTTATGCAGCCAAAAACAATTATATTTATGTTGATAATGGAACTTTTGAAAGCTACTGAAATACATGCTGCTGTAATTTGAAAATTTTATGGCCATTTATTATACTAGTATGAAGCTTTTTGGTAGTACTACACTTTTTTTATTTACATATTGTATGCATACTTATTTTATTATTATTTTTATATATTGATATTGTGTATTATATTTTCAGGGTGACATTCTAAATTTTTCAAAATCTTGTGAAGGGGTGATATATATATGGTAAAGATACCATATATATCTTTTTCAAAAATTAAGAAATCTATGTTTTAAGTATTTTTATTAAATATATTTTCCCTTTTCTACATTATCGTATTTTATATACATTCCCGGCTGTTAAAACGCGCACCCTTTTGATCATTTTCTTTCAACGATAACTTTTAGTCAAAATCATACATATTGTTTGTAAATTATCATTAACGTACTTTATTCGGTCTCCCACATATCAATGTAAATGAAATTATACAAGGCATAAAAAGGTTTCCTTTCTCATGGTAAGTTTTGACTTCATAATGAATCCAGATGTTAATCCCGTCATACTGACGCCTTATAACATATTTCTAAAATATCTTTCCTGCATTTTCTCAAAACAACTAACCGCCAAAATTCTTTTTCACTCTCTTTTTAGCCAAAGTGCACTCTTCGCCAAAAAAGATTTCCCTACCAATGACGTCAATTATGAAGTTGATATGATGTATATGTAAAGGTTACAATTCCCACGCAAAAATACAATACTCTTGGCTCTAAAAATGTAAATGGTTTGGCGTATTTTCCAACGCCCGCTGTCATTATCAAAAAAGCACTTTCCTCTCTGACCGAAGCCGATGTAAGATCTCTAAAAATTATCTGGCCCCTTGGCCACCCTTATGGTACTCTCACAAAACATTTTCCCACTTTTTAAAATTCGGATATGCAGCCTAAGTTCTCGATATTCTTACTTCGCTCCTCTGTCAAAAATTTGGATTGTCACCCCATCATACAAGATTGATTCCTCATACCCTTGGATTATTAACTGTGGAATAACTTCATAGATATGTCTTCTTTTCATCGTTTTAAAATAAAGAAAAGATGTTTGTCAGATTCTTCTTGATTTTTCCTCGTCGAAACAAAACATTTTCCCAGTTCTCAGCAGGATGTCGTCAACTTGAGTTATTACGGGAAACAACATATGAAATGCACTATACGTCACTCGGGACCTAAATCCTTATATCCCACCGAAAACAATTTTCCTATATTTCAGATGCTACTACAATTCTTCGACTATTTCCCATACTCAGAACCATTCTTGATTCTACTCCGAAGTTTCTCTATTCTTTTCGATAGTGACAATCGGTACATGTACGATGTCCCCTTCAAAGATAATTACGCAAATTGTAGAACCAGAATCACCCATTATTTGTTCATGTATTATGATGGCATACATTAACCCTTTCCGGCACAGTGGTCCCACTCCGGGCACACCTAATTTTAATACCAAACTTGCATTCGACACCAAGAATATTTAATAAAATTTTGTTTCTATAACGTAAGCTTAAAGTAAGCAGTTCTTATTTTCTAAAAAAGTCGTTTGTAAATTCCGGTGTCAGTCTGCAATTTCTCATTTTACGAACAGACTTTGTCTGTGCCGGAAAGGGTTAACAGAAAAATGCCATTTGGCCAAATCAAAAAACAAATATTGGCAAGCATATAAACATTAGGTTCACTCTCCTAGAAACGTAAATTTTCAGTGCTAAATTTTCTGATAAAAAATTCGTATTAAAAATTAAAAAAAAATATATATATAGATATAGCTAATATCATGATAATATTTTCCCAGATCATGAGAAATATTTTATAGAAATGGTACTATGTAGCTCCTGTTACAAACAGTAGGAATATATGTAAGACTATACAGTAAGTCATGCTATTTCCGTGTTACTGAATTTAAAAACCGAATTTGTGTACTAAAATTGTTTAATTATAGCAATCCTATAATCTACCGACAGTTTTTTGGATAGATGTTTCCGGAGAAATAGATATTAAATAGAAAAAGAGTCTAAATATGGATTTCCAGTTCTGAAATAGTTAGACTTAAGTTTCCCATTGGAACCTGCTGCAAATATCAACAAAAGATAAAATATTGCCAACTTAAAATGTAATTATTTTGTTTCTGAAATAAATCATATCATAACAGGTGATATAATTCATTTTTTCAGTGAAATAATAACGATGATATTTTTACATTGTCTTGTATTGGATATTTGCGCATAATATAATTTTAATGTAACAGAACTGTAACGAATTGTTTGCAAAAGTGTATTGAAACTTAATTTCATAAAATAAAATGAATATCTATATAATATGAAAATCTGCACATAAAATAAATTTTGTATTCATGCATTTTTGCATAAGAGTGCAGCAGCTATTGCACCAAGATCTGAATATTTAAAAAACTAGTTATAGTATGAACGCACTTCATTTGACACGTTTGACGTACAATTTCCTACTTTGAGGGCATTTTACAATAGGACTATGTATTTTTAAGCATATATGAGAGTAGAAACAAGGGTTATAAACACATTGAGGGAAAGTTTGCGAGAAACTACGTTTTCTAAAACTCATAAATTAAACTGGCTATGCAAGAATTCTTTATTACTTACCCATCATATGTAGTATAGAGCAAGTCTTGTAATCGTTTTAAAAATCGATTTTTTTTTTATTTACGGATTTACACATTTTAGACACCGAAGATTCCGAAAAACATATTTTTAGAAAAGAAAATTTTGCCGTCTGTGCGTGTGTGTCTATAAACTCTCTATCTCCCGAAAAAATTGAGATAGAGACTAGAAATTTGGTATGTACTTAGTATGTAATAATGGGAAGAAGCTTATTGAATTTCAGTCACCTCGATTATCCGGAACTATTTTTTTCGGACTCTCGAAATATTCGTTCTGATAAAAGGTATATAAAAATTTTCGAAGTTTATTTTAAGGAGTGAATATAAAAGACAAGAAAAAAACATAAATTTTGCATAAAGAATGAAGTCGATCGGATCATGATTTGCCGAGATATTTATAATCCTATTTTCCACACTCTTCGCTTTTTCATGACCCTGTATTTCATTCAAATTTCATTTCAAAGATATATTTTAATTGGAAATGAGACGCTTCATCCAACGCAGTAAACCGTTAGTTTATATTATCATCATTTTTGGAGTTATAAGAATGTTTCTTTTACGCAATTCAGTAACAGAGCATTTAAAGTTTACTACGTCATCCAGCCACGATTTTATTCGAATTGCAATGCATTTTATAAATAGTTTACACATCTTTTATTGTAATATTTTACATTATGCATATCCATGATGGGTAAGTATTACGGTGGCCCCCAATGACTGATTTTTGTAAAATTAAAATATTTTGTTTAGCTACATAAATGTGGAGAATTGTAATGAAATGAAATGTAAAAGAACCTTGTGCATTTCGAAGCTATGGTTGTGAATTGTTTCCTTCTTCTATCTTATAGTACATCGCACATCTTTACGAACAGACAGACGACGAGAAGCTTAAATACAATTACTTGAAAGCAATGGGCAACATTGGCGTGAAAGAGATTATCCCCTATCTGGAACCCTACGCTGAAGGACGTGGACACTTCGACACATTTCACAGGGAAAACGCCATCTGGGCACTCAGGCACCTTGGACACAGACACTCTGACAAGGTGAGTTACTTCTCAAAATCGACCAAGACCAGTCCTACTTTTAATTAGCACTTTTTTTTTTTTTAGTTGAAAAGTGCTTTTGACTTCGGTTTGTCTGCCGCCTGCCGTCTGGCCGTCTACCGTCTGTCCGTGCTCTAGCTCCCGTAAATATGCTCGGATTGCTTTGCAATTTTTATATGTTATTGTCGTTATCTATAGCATGTTCCCTATTTCAACGGAAGTGTGTAGCACTGATAGTTTTTTTACAGGGACACTCAAAAGAATTCCGTTACATTGCGGTCTATGGGGAAAAATCATTTGCGGTTTATTTAAATAATGTTTCACTATTTTAAACGCATTGAAATTGATATATATCACTAAGGTGCATTAGAAGAAGCTTAATATGGAATAGGGTGTGCATAGCACTTATAGTTACTTTACAGGGACAGTCAAAAGAATTCCGTTACATGACGTCTATGGAGAAAAATCGTCTGCGGTTTATTTAAATAATGTTTCATTATTTTAAACGCATTGAAATTTATATATATTACTAAGGTGCATTACAAGAGGCTTACTACAGAATAGTGTGTGTATAGCAGTCATCGTTCAATTACAGGGACACACAAAAGAATTCTCTACTGTCTGTTAAAAATAATTCCTGGAAGTGCGTTTTAAGTTACTGAACGCGATTTTAATTTTAACTCGCTTTTTGTCTATTACGTGGTGTGTATAAATTCTGTAGATCCTTTACAGGGCGGCACAAAAGTTCGCGAACACGTTTCCGTCTATTGACAGAAACTCCAGAAGGAGAATTTTAAATTGTGCTACGTGTTTCCTAACTAAATTAAAATTTAGCATAGTATATATACAAATCTATAGATCATATACAGGGCTGAATAAAAGTATTCGGATGTTTTTCCGAATATTGTATCTGTTGGAAATTCCTGAAATTATGTTTTTAAATATGTTATGCGTTTTCCAAATTGTTTACTTAGATGTTATCTTTTAGCTTATTAAACGGTATGTTTTGTAAAATTATTTTGGAAGCGTTGGAAAGTGCTACATAATCTATGCTTGAAGCAAGATTTTTCGTTCTTGTTTATACATAAAAGAGTGATGCACATCTATCTGCATATGGTGAAATTAAGGTTATCAAATTTATAACAGGACTCAAATTTAAAAGTTTTACAACTTTAAAAATTATAACTTTTGAGGCTGTAACTTCTTTCAGACCACCACGAATTTATCACTTTTTTAATACTTAACAAGTTTTTTCAATTAACAAATTCGTAAACTGCGTAAACTACGTGATGACTTCCTTCTCTAAATTTTGGCGGAAAAAAAGTGAGGTTTGGTCACCTTACGACGGATGAAAAGTTTTATCCACATTGCCCAAACCCCTTTTTTTCAGATTTAACAGTACTTCACGATACTCTTTCTCGGAAGAATGCATTTAATGTTAAATTACAAAATACAAACAAACATAAAAAATACAAACTTTATATTATCCAAGCTTTTTTGAAAAATTAAAACACAGCCTTAAACGTTTCAATATCAGCTTAATAGCCAAACCCCTCCAGAAATGAAAGAATATCATTTGCTGTAAAATTGACCCAATGCATTTTGAGAATTATTCAGGAGTATATGAAATACCTTTGATTAAAGAAGACGGATCCAAGAATTACTACATAGGCATGACCAACAGGAAATTTAGTTACAGAAAAAAAAGAGCGTATAGCTGATATTAAGTATAATAGAAAAACTACAGCCATGGCAATATTATATCAAGAAGAAACCATCCAAATAAATTTAAATGAAAGTAAAATAATAGTTCCCTCCAGTCTATACTATCCATCCATAATAAGAGAAACCATAGAGATACTAATACGCAAAAATACAATATGTCACGATGCGGCATCTTTTAATTTACCGAAACTGTGGCTCGAGTGACTCCATGGTCATAGATATGAAAATAAACAACCAAGTAAAAATCGAATGCATGGTAACGTGCGTAATTAAAAAAAAAAAGTACATGAAAATAATAACTTCAAAGCCGGTGCAATTATTGGAATATTATCATTTCTTTTTGAAAAGGACTCGGAGTGAGTCGAAACATGTCAAATAACCTGATTAAGGATATTTTACTATTTATTTATTATGTTGTTAATTTACACCTTTTAGCATTTAAAAGAAATATATTGATTGTTTCTGGAAGTAAGATTGTTATAAAATAAAATGCTTTATAGCATTAATACAGCGAAAATTTATTGTTATATCGAGTTGAACACAAAGCTAATTTTAACCGAGCCTTGCTCGGTCTTCCCCGCTGGTGTGATATATATATATATATATATTTTTTTTTTCTGTTAAATGTCTGACTTGAAGTGTAGTTTTAGGTAGATTTCTTAAGAAATACCACCTATTACACTGTTAAAAATAAATCCATATATTCACGGTAAAACTACTGGCAGCGAAGTTGCCGGACTTTTTCCGTTCCGTTAGTAGATTTTCCGTTTTGAAAGATAAAAGAAGGAAAATCGCTGTTTGCAGAAGCGGTAACTTTCCGTTAACGCTCTCAGAAATCACGGAAATATTCCTCGTAGAACTGACAGAAAAGGATATTTTCCGTTTTAGATAAACTCGGTTTAAAAAAATCTTTACATCTCACTTGGTGCTGCCATCTGTCGACTATTGCGGGAGTATTTACTATCTGATATACGTCAAGAACAGCTTCTGGTCGACATTGGGTTTTGAACCAGGGGTGATAGTGCCTCGAGTCCAGCGTCTTGCCGGTTTGACCAGTGGGCGCTTGCTAAAATAGCAGTTTGAAAGCATTTGGAAATTCTCAAAATGGCGGCTTAGAACAGATATAATTTGGGGTTTAGAAGCTTGGTAATTTTGAAGTTAATTGCGGGGAGATTTCGTTATGAGATGATGTTGATGTTTTAAAATTGTAATATTAATACAAGATAAAAACATGAATTATATATATTCTTAACTTGATTGTTAGATGTAAAATATGAATATTATATTTGAATTAAATTCGATAAAAAATGTTTGCTTGTTTAAGAAAAGCGATTTTTTTTCCAACTATTATATATTTTTTAAATGTGTTCGCTTAGAATATATTTTCAGTGTGAGTGCTTTTTATTACTTTAAAAACTAAATTGCGAATAATTTTAAAGGAATGAGAAAAATATTATTTTATTTTTATTTGAAAGCATTATTTTTGTATGTTGCTTTTTTGAGTAAAATAGATTTTTTTTTCACTTAATTTAACTATTATATATATATTTTAATCTGCTTGTTTAGAATATATTTTAAGTGCGAATATTTTCTTATAACTTTAAAAAATAAATTGCAAATAATTTTAAAAGAATGGGAAAATTGTTACTTTTTTTAATTCGAAAGTACTATTTTTTTTTTAATAAACTCGAAATTTTAATTTATTAAATTTTTAGTTTTTCTGTGCAACAACATGTCAGTTTTTTAAACATTGAAAATAAATATGCAGCAGATAAGATAACGGAATATCTCCGTTATCCCCTTTCGTCTCCGTCCGTTCCGTTGTTTTCAGGAAATATGAGGAAATTTTCTGTTTTTTAACGGAAAATATCCTTTTGTTGCAAAAAAGGACTTTTTCTGTGCAATTCAGGAAAAAAATACCCGCGAATTTCAGATTTTTTTTTTAACAGTGTACATTCTCCCCTATGTTGGAATTTCTGAAAAACGTTTGCAGATCTACGCCGATCATGAATCCTAGAACCCACAAACCACCCCCAGTTCAAAACTTTATCTTTCTATCTATATCACTTTTTTATGGACACGATAACTTCCATAATTCTGCACAAATCTCTCCCAAACTGATAATAAAATCTCGGCATACATAAAATTTGGCATAAAATCTTGGCCAAGTTCGTTAATGGGCAAAATCGGGCCAAGGGGTGGAGTAAATGGGGGGGAGGGGGGCTTTTTGTTAAAACAGAAAAAAAATCCATAACTTCTTAATTATGATACTTATCGAATCCGTTTAAAGTTATTATTACTTCTAGGAAAAGGGCCGAAAATTTATGTGTGACAGATTTTTGGTTAATTAAAAATGGCCTCAAGGGAGGGGAGGGGGGGGGATAGGGGTTTAAGAAGAAAAAAATTCATAACTTCGTCAATTCACAAGATATCAAATCCGCTTAAATTTATTATAAATCGTCTTAATATTATCTATAACTTTTATACTGACAAGTTTTTGAAAGATCCAACTCATACCGAAAAAAAAATTAAACCAAAAAAATCCTTGCAGGCTCCGTCTACAAACACAGGTAGTTTTCGAAGTGGGCGGTCCCAACTGCCCCATTATGGCAAAAGGGTCATTTCTTCTGCAATTACAAATAAACAGGCGTCCCACTGTCTGCATCTTCGTAATCTACCTGTGTCTGTAGGCCGAGTCGTCAGGGATTTTGCAAATTTTAAAGTCAATTTATAGTTTGGCTATTATCAAAACTATTAATAAATTACTGAAATCACGTATTTTTCGGGAAAAATGTAAATCAATATCAATTGATGATGATGATGATGCAATGAGATTTTAACAAGTATTTTGTTGCCCCCATAAGGGAAGTCTTCACTCACTTGAAAACACCCGCTCGCTAATGTTAAACCTATGGCGAGGTTGTTTTCGAATTTCTCATTTAAATTTGAATATTTTTGACCGATTTTTTTTTCATAAGATAGTTGAGGTAGATCCCTAATATGGCTATTTTTTACTTTTTCGATTTCAGTTGCAGATGTTTATAATAAAGGTACTTTCACTTTCAAAACCGGTTCCGAAAGTGAAAATACCTTTATTAAAAAAATCTGCAACTGAAATCGAAAAAGTAAAAAATAACCATATTAGGGATCGACCTCAACTATCTTATGAAAAAAAAATCGTTTAAAAATATTTAAATTTGAATGAGAAATTCGAAAACAACCTGGCCATAGGTTTAACCAGGGCTGCACTAGATACCGGGCTTGCTCATTAGCATGACGTCACAAATGGTGGCTGGCCGCGACGAAAGACATACAGCGATTGGCACAAACGATGGGCGCGTCGATTTGTACCAATCGCTGGTCGCGGCCAGCCACTATTTTTTACGTCATGAGAATGAATGAGCAAGCCCGGTATCTAGTGTTGCCTTGGTTTAACATTAGCGAGCAGGTGTTTTGAAGTGAGTGAAGATTTCCCTTAAATGCGATTATGGATATTTTTTTCTCTATCTAGGTGCGGGTCTTGCTGGTTCCCTTGTTTTTCAATCGCACTGAGAACTACCAACTTAGACTGGCCGCCTTCGTGTTGCTATTGCACATGAGACCGCAGCTCTACGAGATAGAAGGGATGGCGCGGGCGCTGAAACATGATTCCGACGACCAGGTCAGAGCTTTTGTCTACTCCACGTTCAAGGCTCTTTCGAATTCCACCCACATCTGCGACAGGGAACTGTAAGTCCTATTTTACACTAAATTGCTACTAAACACAATTATTTTACACAATTTTGCTACTAAATTCACTAGCTCGTACTTTCTATCAAGCGTAAATCAAAGCAGTGAATTTTCAATAATCGGAACCCATGACAAATTAACGTATTGTAACGGTTTATTTATTTATTTATTTATTTACTTATTTTGGAATTACACGAATTGCAGTCATAAAATTAGGCTTGATTTTTAAGGTAAACATTGAATGTTTATAAAAGAGTGTTTTCTTAAAAACTAATGTTACTTTAGTATTTATTATAATTTCAGCTCCAAACATGCACGTTACGCCCTGAGAATCTTAGAAGACGGTCACAACGGATTCGAGCAATACGACTATACCTATTCTTCTCAACACTACTTTGCAGGATACGATCGTAAGTGGTGGCGATGTTTTATAAACTACTAGTATTTCTAAAAAGGTGGATTAAACTTTGTGCCGTTATATTAAAAATAAATGTACAACGTTGAAATAGCACAAATTAAAAACATGTATACTGGCAAACAGCTGTTTCAAAGCCCTTAAGCTCCATCATCAGTGCCAATTCAAGAGATTAAAACGAATTAAAAATCCCTAAGCCATGTCACTTTGGCCGCCGTCTTTCGTACGCGCCCAGATGAAATGGCAGCGATCTGGGCGCGTACGAAAGACGGCGGCCAAAGCGACATGGCTTAGGGATTTTTAATTCGTTTTAATCTCTTCACTGAAAAAAAAATTCCGGAAGGTTCCGGAAAAAAATGGTGGCATTAAGATGCCACGGCTTTTTGCTGTTACGTTTCACAACAAAGTACTGAAACATTCCAATTTTTCAGAAACATTCCGTAACATATACTCCGAAACCTTTCATATCAAAATACTAAAATATTTCAGCGTCACGATACGCTTTTTCCGAAACCTTTCATATCAAAATGCTGAAACATTCCAACTTGGAATGTTTCACTACTTTGTTGTGAAACGTAACAGCCAAAAAAGCCGTGGCATCTTAATGCCACCATTTTTTTCCGGAACCTTCCGGAATTTTTTTTACAGTGTGAAGATTTATTATGATTGCTGACTGTCCCTAATATTTTGTTTATTAATCGTTTCTCAGAAGTTTACAGCTGATTTCTTTTTTCGGAACCTTTCATATCAAAATACTGAAATGTTCGAGTTTCACAGAACGTCTTTTTTCGAAACTTTTTTTTTATTATTCTGAAAATATTATTTTTTATTTATCAGGTACAAAATCGAAGCTGTACAACAAAAATATATTAATCGAAACTCATAACTAAACATATAAAAAATACTTGCTAAAACTGAATTCCGAGCTCGGATTTAAGCGAGTAAATAAAGTGTAAAAATGTTAATTATATTTTTAAAAATGCAAACATTATTTTTATTCCTTTATTAAAATCTTAAGTTTTTAGAAAATATAAAATTTCCTTTTAATCAATTTTTTCTGATTTAATAATTTACATCCTTGCTAGAACATTCGATAAGCAATACAAAAGATAAGTATAAAACGTGCAAAAACTTCTTTTATGTGTTAATTTTTTTTCCAAATTTTTAAATAATAAAATGAGAGAAATAGTACATTAAAATTATTTTACATCATATTTTATAAATAGGAAAGGTGGGACATTAAAAATTCTAAAATTATTTCAACTGCCCTAGACACAAATTTATTAAAATCATTGTTTATAATTAATTAAATGAAAAGAAAGACAATATATGGTTGTATCAACGTATAAGATTTTTGAAAACAATTTACATATAACATAGGCTTAATGATGTATTTAAAAGACATTTTAATTAATTTATAAATTAAAGAAAGTACCAAAACTGATTAACAAAATATATAATTTTTTGGAAGGATAACAAAAGGTGAACATGGACTTGATTTTATTACTCATTTAAAAAATACATAAATAAATAAAGAAAGAAAAACGCTTGTAGCACCAACATTTTTTCTGTGATTTCAAATGCATTAATCCTTTGAAGGGCACCGATATACAACATCAAAAGTACGATGTTTTACAACCAGTATTTTTCTATAAAAATTTTTACGTGTAAAATCTCCAAAATATAAAAGCAAAAATTTCTATTCGAAAATACTTGGGGCAAATTTGTGAATTTTTAGTGTTTGCGCCATGTAAACGGCATCCATTAAAGAGTTAAACAAGAACGGAAAATCATGCATCAGGCATAGATTATGAAACACTTTCCATTACATCTAGAAAACTGTAACGAAACTACACCGTTAAATGAGGTGAAAGAAGATATTAAATAGTTTAGGAAAGATCTAACATATTTAAAAATCCAGTTTTAGCATTTACCTTCCAAATATTAGTCAAAAAAGTAGTTAAATTATATAGTGCAGCCCTGTATATCACCTATCGACTTGGATATATATACTACATAGAGTGATAAAATTTTGTTCAGTTAAAAAATTCACACATAGCAATTTTCGCCAATCGATGGAAATGCACTCGAAATATTTTGTACAGACCTGTATATTATCTAAAGATTTTTGTACGCACCCCATATTAAGCTAAAATCTAATTAAGGTAAAAAATGCATAAGGCAACTTAAAACTCACTTCCAGCAGTTACCAACCATAAACGACAACATATCTTGTTCTTTGCTTAGCCCTGTATATGAATCCTTATATATTATTTCTCCAGTCAACATCCCTTTTTCTCAGAAAATACGAAACGTAGAACGACGAATGAGATACCATATGAAAGGATTTTGAACTGGCTTCTGACATAGAACATTTAAAATTTCGTTAAAACATGTTTTTGATTAAAATTTGCTGAAAACTAAAAATTAAATTCATTGATTTCATAAAAGAAATGAAAGGTTTTCCTGAAATTATTGTTGCCAAAAAAAATAAAATACCACATTATATGATGCTCATAGCAATTATTATAAAAAACACCGCACGGGTTTATTTTATACTTATGATTAAAAAGCGAAATTGAAATGTTTAGATTTATATTTCTAAGTCCCATGGTTTTTCCGAAGCGGATGACGTCATCCTTTAATGCAGTCAAAATACGATTGTTAATTTTTTTTCTCGCGCGTGCCTTTAGCAATCTTGGATCAGTTTTTACTCTAACTTTGATGGAATAAATTAGATGATATTTCCGCTTGACAACTAAATGTTGTTTGCAGATATTTTTATCCTTGCTATTTCTTTAGAAGTTTAAACCTGCATCTAATAAATATTACATATTGATAAAAAATGATACTTCTCTATTATCCCGTCGACCACTTTTCATAACAAAAAACTATCGCCAAATAAACGGAAGAACGTTGCCATTGGAATATCAAAAAAAAATAAATAAATAAAATATAAGAATTTAAGGACACAATTGTTATTTTAATTAATAAAATAACTAATAAATCAGTAAAACATAATGAAAAATACACGCAAATGTCGAATGTAAAACCACTTGATGACGTAACAAGCACGTATAATACTTCTGACATCCAGTAAATGGGACTGCATTTTTGGTGTTTAATCTTACAGTTTGGCGAGAGTTTTTTGTTATGAAAAGCGGTCGATGGGTTAATAGAGAAGTACCTAAAAAATATTAGATTTCAGTGCGAAATCTTCGCACGGGCCCTCTGGTTTATTTATATTCCACAAACTTCTATTAGTATACTAAATATAGTTGAACAGGAAAATGCGTAACACAAATAAAAATACCATTAAGCAATTTACTCTCATAGTTAGTAATACGTACGAATTCCTTTGTGTAGCCCTGTATATGATCAACAGAATATAAACACACCACGTACTATGCAGACATTTAGTCAAACCTAAAAATCCAAACCAAAATTGAAAACACTTTTATCACTCATAGACTGTAATTATCAAACAAAGACTGTAACCGAATTATTTTGTGTGTCCGTGTAAATGAACGATAAACTCAATGCACACCATGCTATTCAGTGAGCAATTTATAATGCATCTCAGTAATACATATAAATTTCATTATGTTTTAAATATTGAAACTAAATTACATTGCAAACAATTTTTTCCTGTAGAACCTTGTGTGACAGAATTATTTTGTGTGACCCTGTAAATGAATAACAAATGCTTTGTACACCCTATTTTAGAAAAAGCATGTTTTAGTGCGCTACATAATTGTATATCAATTTCATCATGTTTCGAATGGCGTAACATCATCAAAATGCACTTCAAATGATTTTTTTAATTGACCGTAATGTAACTGAATACTTTTGATTGCCCCTGTACATAAACTATAAATGCTACACACTTCATTTTCAATAGGGATCATGCTATAGTAAGTGCCAATCACATACAAAAATTTCAGATGAATCCGAGTATATTTACGGGAGTTAGAGTACGGACAGACTGCCAGACGGCAGACAAACCGATGTCATAAACACATTTGAACTACGTTGGAAAGTGTTAAAAGGCTAAATTTCATGAAGCAATACAAAAATTTTAAACACCGTTTGTGGCATATTTAAATATGCTTTATTTCATAAATTATTAAAAATATTAATTTTTAATAGCATAACTGAATTGGGTTGTACTGCAATTCTATGAAATTTTTAAAATTAAATATGATGTTTATCTTAAAAAATGTATATATGTCACAATGTTTTTAACTTATTAATGCAATTCTCGTATTAAATAGTAGGAAGCTTATTTCAAAAGAAAATTGAGAAACATTACTTATCTATACATTTTAATAAAAAGCATTTTCTCAATTGGCAGATACATTCAGTTTTTATTACAAAGAATAATTATTTTATAATTAGGCATTATAAAAAATAATCAATATACTTTTTTTTTATTCGGTGTCTTATTTAAGCAATTAAATTTTAAAGTTTGTTATTACTGATAAAATGAAATTTCAAATAATGAAGCATAAAAAGATTTAAATTAGCTACTTACTTTATCGGTTGATATCCAAACAAAGAATGGCATTTGTTCAGATTGCTTTTGTCTCTACTTACCTAGGCAGCTGTCTTTTTTATTCTTCTTTAGTTATCAAAATGGCTAATGGAACATAAATTATGAAGCACGCATGCGCAGAATGTAGTTTACGGAAAAGTTGAAACCTTTCAAAAATATTACACGAATTATTGCCGTAATTGAAGTGGGACATAAAGAAATTTCAAATTCCGGTAAAATATGCGAAATGTTTCAGGATAATTTCCCGAAACGTTCCGAAAATTTTTTACAGTGTTGAATTGGCACTGATGATGGAGCTTAAGGGCTTTGAAACAGCTGTTTGCCAGTATACATGTTTTTAATTTGTGCTATTTCAACGTTGTACATTTATTTTTACTAGTATTTAGCAGTTTTTTTTATGCTAAACATTTTGCACTTATTGTACAATCACAATCGGATCAAATTCAATTCAAAACTGAATTTTCAAAAACTACGAGGGAAAGTCATTAAGTAAGTCACAAAAGATCATTAAATAATAACTTAGAATGATAGTCACTTCAAAACTATTTTTATTTCGCAACATATTCTCCACCAATATTTATGCACTTACATCACCGTTTTAACAGTGCCCCAACATCAGTTGCATACAATTCTTTGGGTTGCTGTCTCAGCCCCATTAGGACTTCAAGTTGAACCTTTTCATCATCTTGCAACTTCTTCAACATCCACCCTACAGCTTCGACTTAGCACCAAGTGATTTTTATCGGTATAGTCCACTAAAAACCCATCTTTTGGAAGCAAGATGATGTTCACAGATGATGAAAAGGTTCAACTTGAAGCCCTAATGGGGCTGAGATAGCAACCCAAAGAATTTTATGCAGCTGGTGTTGGGGCACTGATAAAACGGTGATATAAGTGCATAAATATGAGTGGAGAATATGTTGAGAAGTAAAAATAGTTTGGAAGTGAATATCATTGTAAGTTATTATTTAATTATCTTTTGTGACTTACTTAATGACTTTCCCTCGTATTTTATCCCTTGTCACATTTCTACTTATTCAAATCTCTCTATATTAAAAAAAGGTAACGATTGGGAAATGTGCCAAACGATTTGGAAATGGACCAATGAAAATCTGCGTAGATCTTCCCGGCTTCTTTTTTTTTAGCAAATTCAGCAACTGCTCACGGTAATCGCTGAAATCATTACGTTGTGTTAAGATGAAAGAATCATTTTTAAGACAAATTAAACCGACATTAAGGATTTCTTCTTACCTTATTGCACTGATATTTACTTAATGCATGACAGTTGGCTTATTTTAGCGAGGGTGGGCTGCCACAGAAGTGTGTTTGTGTTAACCATTTATATTTATCGGCATTCACTTAAAAAAAAAAACCTTGTTTCCTATTCGCTCGTTTTGATGCGTGTACAGGATGATATATTAAATTTCAGACGTGTCTCTATAAAAAAAGATATGTACGATACAACGATTGTTTTCAAAACATAAATGTTAGACCGGGAGGCGGCAGCACAGACAATCACCTCATCGAGTTCACGGCTGAAATTCCAGAATTAGTTAAAACTCTATTCGCATATTAAAACGCAATCGGTCTGCCAAGTCATATCTTGGTGAAAAACACGTGAAAACCCGATTTTAGCGGTTGACTCGTAGGTTTACCATTGTGTTTTCCTGCACCCAATGTATGAAAACATGGAGAACTGGGTGCAGGAAAACACAATGGTAAACCTATGAGTCAGCCGCTAAAATCGGGTTTTCACGTGTTTTCCACCAAGATATGACTTGGCAGACCGATTGCGTTTTAATATGCGAATCAAGTTTGAACTAATGCTGGAATTTCAGCCGTGAACTCGATGAGGTGATTGTCTGTGCTGCCGCCTCCCGGTCTAAGTGTAATGTGTACAGAAACTTAGATGTCTGATAAAACATATTGAAATTTTGTGATGAATGGAGAATTTTTACGAATGTTAGAGCCTAGAAAATAAAAAAAGAGATAAGAAAACATGTCATTTTTACAAACTGGTGAAATTTATAATGAAATAAGAATCCAAATGAATTATTTCCAATAGAAAAGAACAAAATTATCAAAAACCCGCCACAGCATCCGTTCAAAAGTTATGCATTGATATGCATAAAATACGTACAAATGAATTACATAACATTTTTTTGCTGGAAATCAGTTAATAAAAGATTCTGTAGCATATAGACATTAAGAAGTATATTTATGAAATTACTAAATAGAAATTCTGTATATAAAGATGTTTTTGTGCCTGAAAATGCATAATACTCAGCGGCGTAGCGATCGTGGAGCAATTGGAGCAAACTGCTCCAGGCACACGGATCATAGGGGCGTAAAATTTCAAATAGCAAAATAGAGATTTGTAAATATTGCTTCCAAGATGTTTTTTTAGTGGACTAAACAGATGAAAATCGCTTGGGGCGAAATCGAAGCTGTACGGTGAATGTTGAAGAAGTTGCAAGAGGATGTTCACAGATGATGAAAAGGTTCAACTTGAAGTCCTAATGTGGCTGAGACAGCAACCCAAAGAACTGTATGCAGTTGGTGTTGGGGCACCGATAAAACGGTGATATAAGTGCATAAATATGGGTGGAGAATATGTTGAGAAATAAAAATAGTTTTGAATTGAATATCATTGTAAGTTATTATTTAATTATCTTTTGTGACTTACTTAATGGCTTTCCCTCGTATTACGATTTTCTTTATACTTATTAAATTCCTACTATTAGCTCACACTCTCTCTATATATATATTGTTGGAATTTTCAATCGTTAATAATAAATTTCTATTCATCCATTCAAGTTCAAATAATTTTTTTTAAACTTGTACTGGATGACAATTGATGTTAATACAGCTTTTTGAAATATTAATTCATTCATTAAATTTAATTCATTAATTTTAATTTTTATATGGGAGAAAAAAAAATTCTCCCATTGTTTTTTTTATAAATGAAATGAAAGATTTATCTCAAATGAGTGATGGCAACAAAAAATAAAATACCGCAACGATGATTATAAAATAATGTTCAATAAAGATAACGTGGGACATTCATGCTGCACGGGTTTATTTTATATATTTATGATTAAAAAGTAGGAATTGACTTTAATTTTTTTTTTATATTACTTGTTTATCCATATATTCATTGTTCAATGTGAGGTCCTCCTCCCTTAATTTGTTATTTCTCACCACTTGTTAAAGTTAATCTCTGGAATCTCTTTCTATTTTATAGCCGACTACGATTTCGGCGGTTCAACCCGCTTCGCCTACTACGCCAGTGACACCGGCTACATACCACGCGGAGTCTACTTGGGATTCGAGGATTACATCGGAGGCAAGTCCATGCACACTTTTGCATTCGGTATCAAGCAATTTGGACTGGAGAAGTTCTTTGACAAAATATTCGGACCAGAGGGCACTTTCGGAAGCAAATCAGTGTTCGACTTTTTCAAGAAGCGAGAAAAGAGAGACGCAAGCGAAGTACGAAAGGAAATGGATGAAGTCAAAGAAAAGGTATGGCAGCAAATATAAAACTCTTATTTTTTTTTTTTTTTTTTTTTTTTTCCCACGGAAGTACAGCAAATTGAGGGTTATATATGCATCGTAACACAATTTATAAATTTCTTATTAGCGACAAAGTCTTATTTCTTTCAATACGGATTTTTTAGTCAATCGTAATTCCACTCTGGACGACAGTAAAAAAAACAAATTGGAAATTGTACGTCAAACGTCACAAACGAGGTGCGTTTGTACTATAGCTAGTTATATAAATAGTCAGATCTTGATGATTTTTAATTCTGTGAAATGAATTATATCGTCTGTAGATTCATTTTTGTCATAAAATAAGTATCTCGGTCGCTTGACGATTCAACCTCGAAAGCTCCTATAACAAGAAAGCACCGATTTTTTTTTCAAATTTCTTAATAAATATTTTTATTAATATCTCCTAAAGTTTTTATTAGATTTTCATAAAATTTGAAATGTCTCGACAAAATTCTGCAAAGATAACACACCTAAAATTTCAAACCATTCGGTTGGGTAGTTTTTGCATTGTTATATGCGGACGGACGGACTAGACGACGACAACAGGTGCTACGTATTTATATAATTACGAACGCACCTAAAAACAATAACTATTTTTTAAAATATATAACGATGGTGGCAACGAGCAGCGCTATGGCTATAACTTTTATTGCTCATAAATCACTTATAAATATTTCATAATTTCAATCTTTACATCATAGAATAAAGGAAAATGTACTTTCGAATGAAATTTGCTTGAAAACTTTAGCTCAATTTACGGAGTTTTTATGTTTATTTAATAATTTTCAAGTATGAATTTTCTTTTAAGGGGGTCCGGGGCTAAAAATTCTCAAAAAAAAAATGCAATTTTTTTTATTGGCTAAAAAAAAATTACTGAGTTTTTAGCGTTAAATATTGCAAACTGCATTCTTATATCTTCATCAGATCCAGAGATATAATACCTTTTGCCTTGAGAAGCAATGCATTAGCTGCCCTCTGACAAACTTTAACTTCATTTATCTTAGAATTTTTTTATGATTTGTCAACTTTAAAAGAATATATCTAAAGTTCCTTGCAAGATATATGTATGAAATTTTCAACAGAGATGTTATGCTATATTTCCAACAAATTGTCTTCAGGATTTTTAATTTTGAGTGATAATTGTGAAAATATGCTAATTAATACAAAACTCACTCATAAAAAAAACTTCATTTTTTTACTTAAATTTTTTTTATAAAATTCATAATCAATATTTTAAGAAATCCTGAAGACAAATTAAAATGACACATTTTCTGTACACAAAAGTGTAAAAATTTTGTAAATCGAGTAAGTACTTCCAGAGTTAAAATTAAATATGTTTAAATAAAAAAAAATATTTAATTTTTTTCAGATTTTTTTTACATGCTTATATTCTTATTATATTAAAACATATTTCAGAAAAAAATTTCATAACAAAATCTATAAATAAAAAAAAAATAGAATTTTGAGCCCCGGACCCCCTTAATCTGTCTCAACAATAAACATTGTTTACAACAATAATGTATAGTAGATAGTGACAAAGATGCCACAATGGGCAATTGATTTCCCAGAGCGAATTAAAAAGCAGTGTCATTCGTTTTTTTTCCCCACCTTAATCTTTCATAATTCAATATTTACAAGTATTGACACCAAAGTTGTAATTCACAGCTAAAGTTGGCGTCAAACAAGACAATCCTGGCAACAATTAGTTTCAAGTGTGTGAGAATTGCAACCCTTTTTCCACCAAAAGGAGGCCATTTTAGTATACTTTAGCATATTTTGCAAAAGCGTTTCGTTTGAGTTTTTAAAATGTAGATATTGTTACTTTTTTCTTCTACAAAATTAATACATAAATTTTCATTCAATTTTATTTAGTAAAATCTTTTTTCTTACAAAGTAAAACTGTTTTACTGTGAATAAAAAAAAATAAGAAGAAGAAAAAAGATTTTATTAAATTATGTAACATTCTGGTAAAAGATAGTTCTTATAGCGACATAAGATGAACGGGAGCAATAAAAATAATTTAATTGATATATAATGGAAAACCGATCAGTTAAGTCTTAAAAGTAGCAGCCATGTGAAGTTTCAAATTTCTATCCTTATCCCGCAGAAATCGTAATTTAGAGCGTTTTTACGCTTTTCAGGTTTTCACCCTCTTAAAATTCAATTTTTTTTTTTTTAACTGTTCTGTGCGACAATTTACGTCTTAAAAGTAGCAGCCATGTCAAATTTCAAGTTTCTCTCCTTAACAATTCAACAGAAATCCTAATTTAGAACGCTTTTAGAACGCTTTTCGCGCTTTAACTCTTTTTAATTTCGACTTTTTAAACTGTTCTGTGCGACCTACGTTTTAAAAGTAGCAGCCATGTCAAATTTCAAGTTTCTATCCTTAACAATTCCATAGAAATCGTAATTTAGGACGCTTTTAGAACGCTTTTCGCGCATTTAACCCTTTAAAATTTCGATTTTTTTTTTTAACTATGTGACTACTTACGTCTTAAAAGTAATAGTCATGTCAAATTTCAGTTTCTATCCCTAAACATTCCATAAAAATCGTAATTTAGAACGCTACGCTTTCAACTCAATTCACCCTTTTAAATTTGGAATTTTTTTAGAAACCATTCTTAACCATTTTTATTGCCTTAGAGTCGAAGTGTTAGGGTTAGGATAACCTCTTCGTCTGAAATTAGACCTGTATGGCTTGGCCATAATTTATAGCCCTCCAATTATAGTTTCACATAAACATCTCTTACTTCGGGAGGATGCACCCATGTGTCCACATTGTCATTTTGATTGCCTGACCATTTATCATGTTTTAACTGACTGCCCGGGCCTCTGGCACTTGTATAGAATTTATTTTCATTCATCATCACCAAGCCTGACAAACCTCATTGGGGAAACACCTCATGGGGCACTCTTTCAATTTTTAAAATATGCTGGCTTTTATTTTGAGATATAGTTTTTATTTATCCTTCATGTTTTATTTAACAATGTTAGTTTATACTTGTTTAACTTGACATCTGGATGGGGTAACCCTATCCAGATCGTATTTCTAGGAGTATTATTTTATACCTCACTTTTTTTAAGAATTCTTAATTTTTGTTTTATTCACTGTATGGCTAAATCTGAATGGGTACCCCCATCCAGATAATTTTCTTATTAAACTTTGTTTCTGTTTTAGCTTTTGTTAGCATTACTTGCAGATTCTTTAACCCCTTGGGGACGAGCGACACGTATACGTGACGCATAAGATGCTCAGAATCCTCGATTATTCCCACCAGTTATTTTTTATTGTAAGGTTTGCCTTATGTAATCCTAGCATTTCTGCGATTCGATTAGGCGAAAATTTGTGTTTTGAAAAACCGGTGGTGAAAGATTAAAAATTCTGTAAAGGACGCTCTTCGCGAAGGGGTTAATGATATTTTTTCTTTAGCGCAGCTTGTCCCTAATGGGACCTGGCGCCATTAAACCCTATACAACCAACCAACCAATTGTAGTAATCTTCCTTTGTATGGAATTATCGAACGCTCTAGACGTCCATAAAATAAATGTTTGTTCTCAGAAAAGTACTTGTGCAAACAAGTGGGGTATGCAATTAAAATACATAATATTCATGAATATATATATAGGAGGGGTTTTGCCCCTTGCGCCCTGCGCGCGCCAACCCACCCCCGGACATTTTTTGGTCTGTATGTCTTTGTCTGGCTTTCTCTGTATCTCTCACTCTCTTTGTCTGTCTGGTATATGTTTACCATCTGTCGGCTGTCTGTTTGTCAACTGTCTGTATGTTTTCTGCCTGCCTGATAACTGTCTGATGACTATCTGACTGTCTACTCTCTCGGCTGCCTGTCTGTCTGCTGACTTTTTGCTGTCCGTGTGTTTTGTGTCTGCCAGATAACTGTCTGCTGCCTATCTGTCTTTTTTTTTAGTGTTAAGTCCATTATGAAAGTTATTATTTCTTGAAAATCTTTCACCCAGTTGTTTAAATCCTGTGAAGTTGTAATTTCATCCATAGCAAGTTGCACATTGTTGGCGTAGTTCTTTAATATGCTGTTGAATTTTTTGAAATTTGTATATTTCGTCTTATAACGATACTGATTTCGCAGAGTAGGTTCAGTATTGATTTTATATGTTATATATAGATGATCACTCAAGGAATTGTGTCTGTCATCCACCTGCCATGAATCTAATACATTTCTTGAAGAAAGTCCGCAGAGTGTTAGATCGGGTGTTCCCGATTTGTTGTTTTGATGATAAGTGAATTCAGTATTTGGATCGTTGACTATATATAGATCTTTTTGTGAAATGTAGTCCAATAGTATCTCGCCCCTTATGTTATTTTTCTTATATCCCCATGCTTTGCCTATCTGTCTACACTCTGTCGGCTGTGTGTATGCTGTCTGTCCGTCTGCTCTCTTTGCATACAAAAACCAAGTTAAGTTAAATAAAAAAAATGTGGAACAAAACTAAGTGTTCGAAATTGCTAGACAAATTGGTGAACTTATTTCCAAATAATTTGAATAAAATTCTTAAAAAAGGCAAATATTTACAATAATTGATTAAAAGTATTTATGCATTCTATTTCAGATTAGTTTTTGTTCTGATATTTCAACGAAATTTTCCATTAATAATGGTTTGATGTTACATACGATGCTTGAAATTTATCTACATTATTTTGTTTACCATGGAAATAGAAAAATTAAAAAGTCCTTATATTTTCTTAGTAGATTGGATTTATGTGTGCGTTTGTAGAGTTCACATTGCATAAACATACACAATTCCACATGTGGAGGCGTTTTACAAAACAATACAAATGCAAAAGTGTATCAAAGCGTCTTTGAAACCAAGTATAAGCTTTGAAAGATTTTTTTATGGTACGAAATAATGTGAGAACTAAATCTTCCAATATTTTGCAGATGTTTGATATAAAAAAAGTGCACAGATTGATTTTTCCTTTTTTTCAATCAAAATGAAAATTTCCTTATCCATAAATATAAAATATGTATTTATACACATACATTTATAAAGTTTTCGTGGCCATAAAAAAGGAGTCGGCGGACGCTAGTGACATGCCCGCTTGCTCTTGCTTAACCACCCTTTCTTATATACGTTCTATCTTAAAAAAATAAATATATATATGTGGCGTTTTGACGAAGATGAGACACCACTAGATGCAATACTCCACGAGAAAATGGCAGTCCGTCAAAGATATAGAAAGTTGCAGTCGATATCAACAATCACGGCGAAGAGGTGAGGCAATGAAAAGAGTCCACAAGAGTTTCTTCCATAAAGACCAGCCAATTTCCAGACAAATCTTTTATTTAGAATAAGAGCGATGCCGTAACAATTCCCACGGGTATAAACTTATCGCCCTCAGGCTTCACGATGGCTCACTACATGATTTAATAGATGTTAAATAACTGATATGAAAATTCTACGAGACGACAACACCAGATACATATTTGTTTATACTTCCAAACACGTAAAAAATCCTGATTACCGAAGGATGCTAGCGAGTTTTGTTCACTGAGAGTAGACATACAGAAAAACGACGTCACGTGCGCACAAACCAATGAGTGAGAGGCGACCTCCAGCCCAGCGAATGAGGCGAGAGGGAGAAGCTAAAACACGAAAGAGTTCCCCGTATCAATTTTGAAGTGAAAATTACCCAGCGCGTGAAATCAGAGCATGGAATAATAATAATAAAAAGAAAATGGCTTTTTAAAAACATTCGAAATGAGAAAGCGTCTCTCGGAATTTTGTAGATTGGGAAGCTGATAAAGGTTACGAATGAACTTAAAATTTTAGATTAAGATTTGGAATAAGATAATTATTAATATACGGGTTTTACTTTTAAAAGGACATTAAATAGGAATAAATATTATTAAGAATTAAGGAAATACTGACTATGTCAGAAGTTAGATTAATTTAAAGGACTAATGCGAAATAAATGCGAAGGATTTGCGAAGGAAATAAATTTTTCATATAACATATACAGTATGCCCACTAAATTCCCTTGCCACCCTCTTAACTTTGAAACGGCTGCTGCTATATTCATAAAAGTAGTGTCGTATAGTAAAGAAACCATGCGCTACACAATGAAACCACCTACGGCGCCACCTGCTGGAATGCTGCGGAGTTAGCATTCCTATCTCGAAAATGGAAAGAGATAGAGAAAAAAAATGAGTTACAAAGTTGTACAGAATGATCGATTTAGTACAAAAAGACACCTTGTGTGGACATTAATGCGAAGAATAGAAGGGTTAAAACGCGCATTTGTTTTTCCGTGATTTCCTACACTGTGACGTGACAAAACGATCTTAGAAAGAAAAAAACAACTAGTTATAATAATATACCTTTATTTTAGAAGTTAAAACTTCTTACCGTCAGCTGCAATGCATATTTGAATCCTTGTTTGAATTTCACGTTGCACACGTTGGAGCATAGATGGTAACACGTTGGCACAAGCGTCCGTAATGCGTCGTTTAAGGTCCTGCAATGTTTGTGGAGGGGTCGCATACACCTGCTGTTTCATAACTGGTTGTTTCATTCAGTAGCGCATGGCTACTTTACTATACCTAGACACCACTTTTATGAATATAGCAGCATCCGTTCCGAAGTTAAGAGGGTGGCAAGGGACTTTAGTGGGCATACTGTATATATATGCTTCGATTAATTGTACCTGAAATGTACAGCTATTATTGTTATTTAAATAAACTTCATTCCACTATTTACAGCTGAACCTACCCGTCCACGATTATGACCGCATCCAAGGCGAAATCTTCTTCCAGTACATGGGCAACCACATGTCTTCTTTCCAGTTCGATGAGAAGTTTTTCGAACAGTTCTTCAAAGACGGTGAGAATTCTTTTAATAATTATAGTCCGCCGACGATAGCTTGTCCTTTGACCTTGAAAGAATTCGCAATTTTACGGGAAACGAAGGTTACTAACAAGCACAAATGCCGCAGAAAACGTATTATTTCACCTTGCTATCTTCTACCACTGGTGTCTTTTTTGACCCCCCCCCCCCCCCCCAACCACATTTTTTTTTCAAGTTCCGAACTAGAAAAAAAAGTAATAATTTAAGCATAATCAATAAAATCAATTAGACACTTCGTAGGAAGAAGCTATATTTAATATACGTAATTTTCTAGTTCAAATCATGCAAAATTATAGTCTGTTCAGAATTAAGATAGAAAACAATAAATAAAAGTATGTGCATGTTGGCAAATTTTGCAGTGCTTTTTCTACAATCAATGCCAAGCATTGGTCAAAACAACGATCGTCTATTTCATAAAAAATAATGCAATTTGTGATGGAAAAAATGTTTAATTTGTGCAATTAATATATCAGTTAAATGTCATTATGATACTTGTCGATTATTCCGTCAATCAATTACCATAAAAAAAAAAACTATCGCCAAACTATAGGATTTAACGCCAAAAATGCATAATCCTGAAGTCACATTCACTTGATGTCAGATTCGTTACACGTTCTTGATTTTCGGCCAACATCCGTGTGGTCCTGAATACGGTACTGATAGAATCTTTTTAGACCCTCCTACGAGGGTAAGTCATTAAGTAAGTCACAAAAGATAATTAAATAATAACTTACAATGATATTCACTTCCAAACTATTTTTATTCCTCAACATATTCTCCACCAATATTGATGCACTTACATCACCGTTTTATCAGTGCCCCAACACCAGCTGCATAACATTCTTTGGGTTGTTGTCTCAGCCACATTAGGACTTCAAGTTGAACCTTTTCATCATCTGCGAACATCATCTTGCTTCCAAGATGGTTTTTTAGTGGACTCAACAGATGAAAATCGCTTGGGGCTAAGTCGAAGCTGTAGGATGTTGAAGAAGTTGCAAGATGATGTTCACAGATAATGAAAAGGTTCAACTTGAAGTCCTAATGTGGCAGAGACAGCAACCCAAAGAATTGTATGAAGCTGGTGTTGGATCACTGATAAAACAGTGATATAAGTGCATCAATATGGGTGAAGAATATGTTGAGAAATGAAAATAGTTTTGAATTGAATATCATTGTAAGTTATTATTTAATTATCTTTTGTGACTTACTTAATGACTTACCCTCGTATTTTTCCGAAATGTTTTCCGAGAAGATTAGACGTACAAACTTCTCAGAGATAATTATTCCAATCAATCCCCATAATCTGGCTTAAATCCAATAGTTTTTTTTTCACATTTTATTGATGTTAAATCATCTGACCAGCTATATAAAACAAGTAATATATATTTTTTTAAAGTCAATTCCTACTTTTTAATCATAAATATATAAAATAAACCCGTGCAGCATTAATGTCCCACGTTATCTTTATTGACCATTACTTTATAATCATCGTTGCGGTATCTTATTTCTGTGGCATCATCCATTTGAGATAAATCTTTCATTTCATTTATGAAAACAATGGGACGAATTTTTTTCTCCCATTTAAAACTAAAATTAATTAATTAAATTTAATGAATAAATTAATATTTGAAGAAACTGTATTAACATAAAGTGTCATCCACTACAAGTTATTATTTGAACTTGAGTGGATGAATAGAAAATATTTTATTAACGATTGAAAATTTGGACAAGATATATATATAGAGATAGTGTGAGCTAATAGTAGGAATTTAATAACATGCGAGAGAAACAGAGAAATAGCAGTTATACTAAATATAAAGACAAATCAGACAAAATAAACTGACTTATCCACAAATAAATGAAAATGGAATACGTACATCACGTACTAGCGCTGCATTTAAAATCAAACGTGACGTCACGCTCATGTATTATTGGTGTGTTAAATAATATAGTTTAGCGATAGTTTTTTTTTTTTTTTTTTTTTTTTTTTTTTTTTTTTTTTTAATGGAAAGTGGTTGGCGGGACAATGGAGAAGTATCTTAATTATTTTTTTTGATTAGTCAAATTTTAAACACTAAATATTTGTCAACGAAATCTTCCAAATATTTTTTCAAACAAACATTTATTATTTTTTTATTTAAATTAATTAATTTATTAATTTTCAATTAAAAGATTTCCACAGTAAAAGTGAAATTATTTTAAATGGCACACACACACACATATATATATATATATATATATGTCGTGAATTCAAGTTCGAATTCGGTGTGAATGGCAGTCGGAAGCTCGTTGATAAACATGTTTAACTCTGTGCAAGGTTTCCCTTCTCGATCGCATCAGGGGGCCGTGTGGTATCACCAACAACAAATAACTTCAGTTAATTTTCAGTAGAAGTAAAGACTTTATTGACATTTTTAAACTTCAAGTCAGGAGAAATGCTCGGTAGACTGTATTTAAATCTATTCATCAGTACATTCCATTGCAACAGTCAGTAATTTTCACAAGTCTTTCCCAAATTTAAAGACATTTTACTCGGTGAATGGGTTGGATCCAGGCCTGAAACTTTATTAAAACTCTCTATATTACTAACTAAAAAGGCGATGTAGCGAACTAGACGCCAGTCAAATTTTCATTCTGTTCTATAGCCAAGCCAAACGTATGAAAATATCTCTCTGAATCAGGACGTGCGAGTAGTTTTAAACTCACTTGCGAAAGAACACAAAACACATCACGTGACCGACCTCCATAGAATCACAGGGGCTTTTAAGGAACCTTTTTAGCATTTTCGGTGGAATTATCTTAACGAAAAACGGTTTCCTTGGCGCGAAAAATCTTCTTCAGTTTTCTACAGGATTCAATAATCTTGTACCAGACGCATGCCGTATAACTAACCAATTTATCTGCTTTGAGGCTTTGGTTAAATTTCGAATTTAATACGTAATAAAAAAAAAAAGAAAATGAATCTTTGATGTAGAAGAAAAAAAAATGAATGAAAGCTTTTCGGAAATATTTTAATAGACATTTAATATTTAATAATAGAATAATTTTACGCGAATAGGGTTTTCTGAGCGGAATAATTTTAGAGATGTGATATTTTAGCATTTAAATAAAGAAGTTATGATAATTTGACTACACGGGAATAATAATAATGAATTTTAATAATGGATTAAAATAAAGATGTCCTATTTAAAGAATAACTTAAAAAAGCTATCGCCATTTTTAGATCTAACTACTTTCGAATAAATATTATTAAGTGGATTAGGATAAACTGGCTTCACATATGGATAGTAAAGGATTATTTTAAGAATAAGAATTATTTTAATAAGCTGGGGTTGTATACGGAACATTATTAAATGGAAAATTTTGTAGTATAATTTAGCAGATTGCGGAAAAAATTAAATTTTGTAATATATATATATGTTCAAAACGTGCAGTGTTTTACAATAGAAACATAAAGTTGTATGTTGACTTTCCGATTATTCTGGTCGCTTAAAAGTTATGTCTCAAGTAACCTGTTAGTTAAAAATATCCTCAAAAATATTTAAACAATATTCTTTGACACGAAAACATAAATAAATCAATACGAGTAATGTAAAATAGAATAAATTTAAGTGATAAAATAGAATAACAAGGAAGTATATTTACTCAATGCACCTAATCTTAGAGAAAGCGTATAAAATTTCAGGCACATGAAAGAAATTTAAATGAGGATGTTATATATAAATACCTAAATATGCAAATTGGGATCATCAAAAATATTGTCTGCAATAAAATGTTATAAAGAGTTAGTTAATTGTATATATTTCTAATTATCGTCAGTTAAATGTTTTGCTTAATTAATGGATTAATTCTTCTTTAATTGTTATGTGAACGAAATCACGGGTAACAGCTAGTTCTGTAATAACATTGAGATTTTTCTGTAAACGATCTGCAAATAAAAGTGAGTGTAACAATTTTTATGAAATGGATTGCAAGTATTTAAATATGCACATATACAAAGTACTTATTATTTCCAGGCCGCTTTGTGATTCCAGACATTCCGACAGCGTACCAGAACATCTCGGCTTTTACCTACCAACGTTTCACCCTGTCTATGGACAAATTGTACGTGATTCCCAGTGATGTTGGAATCCCTCTGTTCTTCGATTATAAGCAGTGTCTGTATTACTATCACCAGAACAAGGAGTCAGGTTTCACGGTCGAGCCTGGTTTTTTCTTGGAGGACAGAGAAGGACTGCACCCAGACTATATCAGAGCAGAGACAGACGGACATTTCGTGTAAGTGCAGCTCTTACTTAAAGAAAGCACCAATATGCAGCAGACCAATCCAATTTACAGTAAGTGAATTACAGACAGGGCCGCAGAGAGTGTCTGCGGGGCCCGGGTACTGATTCGAATATGGGCACTTAAATATGGTATTAGGAAAGAAAAATGTTAAATACTTAGTTTTTTTTTAAATAGTTCACATTTGCTTACATTTTAAAAAGCAGTGTATTAACAAACTATTGCAAAAACTTAGCGTCAGCGGCCAAAATTTCATTGGTCGTATACCCATTTTTAGCTGACGTGGATGCTGTGAAGCTTGAAGTCCTTAGCATTTACAAGCAAATTTGCTACATTAGCAAATACAGTCGAATGACAGACAGGCATACAAACTCCTCACATCTGTATATTCATATCTGTATCCTCATATCTGTATTTCCTAAGTACGAATCTAACATTTTTGTATATGCTTAAAAATTACAACATCACTAAAATGCACTTACAACAATAACTGGCCATGGACTATAATGTATCAAGATCTTTTGTGAGGCTCTGCAAGATAATTAAAAAATTCTACATATAACATTTTAATACATAAGGTATCTGCAGGTAATATGGCCACCCTAAAGTTTGACATTTTTAAACGGTAATTAGTAACTAGTTTAAAAATTATATATAAATTGAATAACAAAGTAGACCCTTTTTAGCACTGGAAAAATACATTAAAAATTTAAACCAGTCAAAATTTGTACCTGTAGCAGTTTGTTTTAAAAAAGTGAGGAGATGAATGTAATATGGTCATGTGCAGGTAATATGCCCACAGGTGAAACAAATTGAAAATATTTGTATTAAATGTTTAAAAAACAACAATTATTACAATACAAAATTTATTATTTGAAAAATTATAAAAATAATAAAAAAATAACCATGAAGAAAATTAAAAAAAAAAATTTCTAAGCAAATATGAAACTTGTACGGTAAAAAATGTTTTTAATTTAATTTTAACCACAGATGAAGGACAAATAATTTTTTTTGTATTTTTACTGGTAATTCTGACACTTCCTTCGTGCACATAATTATGACAAACAATACATAATCTGATATCTATAGCTTTTTCCACCTACCTGGCCATATTGCCGACAAAAACACATTTTATAAAAATTTTCGTTATTCCGTCGGCATACTTCTATATTGAAATTCGTTCGTGCAGTTAAAAACAGCATTATACAATGTAAAATATCATGTATACAAATAATCATAAGCACTTTGTTTAAATTAGATAAATAACACACCTACCAGAGACAAATTTATAACATGCCAACGTAACTAACAGCAAAACAACGATCTCTGCTCTCTTGTGCACGTGGTCTGAGTTGCGGCCAAAGCGGGGCTAAACCAACTCTTCTGACTTTCCGCGACTGGATTAAATTGCCATTTTTTTAATTTCACTCAAACTACTAGCAATATTACGAATTGGCCATATTAACTGCATTGGCCATATTACCATCAGATACCTTACCATAATATGATGTAGCTTAATGGTATGTATGAATTTTGTTGGGTTTGAAATGGTATAATACAATTTCATGGTGTTGTGGTCGACTAGGGGCGTTAGTGATAAAAAAGCCATTGTTTCTTATAAATGTGTGTTTCAATTTGTGTAGGTTTGATCAGCAGCTAATCGCCTATACTGGGATGGTCATGCCCTTCGACCAGGTCATTTTCGGCGCTGGAGTTAACCGACGATCCACTCTCTCTCTGCCTCTCAAAGTTAAACTGGACTTGGCGATTAAAGAGAAAAAGCTGAAAACCCGTTGGACACCCGTGGTACCCCACGAGATCTTCCACTTCAAGTACGAACCTTTCACCTTCATCGATTCGTACGCTAACTCCGTGCCACAGGTGCTAGAGAAAAGATACCTGCCAGTTAAGAAAGTTCACAGGCACGAGGTAAGCATCTTTGTTTTTTATCATTTATAACGAAAACAGCCAATTTATTTGTTCTTGTGAACAAATTTTCTACTTGGAAATTGATCGTAACCACACTTCAAAATTGTTATTATTTCACGCGTTTACATAAAGTTCCTTAAAATACTGATATCAAGTGTAATCTAGGAATGAAGTTTAACCCTTTATATCCAGAATTAATTTTCCAGCTACTTTTTAATTGTATTTTTGCATCACTGGATAAGTTTTGGTGCAGAATAAACATAGGAAAGGGGAAAATAATTTTTATAGTGTTTTAGTGATTAATTATGCAACTGTAACCACCATAAAATTTTTACCCTATGATATAAAATAAAATAGTAAATTTCAAATAGTAAACTTCAAATAAAATATAGGAAATGTTCACCTGTAGAGTATAGAAAACAATAGAAAATAATAGTACTAAATAACCGGTAATAAACCACTAAAATTACTCAAATGAAGAACAACATGCATGTCATTTCTATTTCAAAATGGATTTCGAATGTAGCGTGGCAAATGTAAAATCCCTACAATGCAAAGAAAGAGGATATGTGCTTGAATTTGCCATCTCCTGCCTGCTGTCAGAAATACACTCTTTGTGCCATTGAGAATACCGTTAGGAAAAACGGTCATATTACGAATATATAGGTGTTTTATTAAAGTGGTACTTATAAGTACCGTCAGGGTAAAAAGGGTTAAACACTTAAAAGTCGTCAAGCATGCGGCAGTGTATTTTCCTTTTATTTCTTTTTTTTTACCTCACAATCTTCTTCCCTGTTGCTTTTTTTAATGAATGCGCAAGCTTTTTGTAAAATAATCGTACCTCCTAAACGGTATTTGCACTTCCAACTTCATAAAAATATCCTGAAATAAAAATTTCTAATAAAAAATTGACTTTTTAATCAGTAAAATAGCCTTAAAATGAGACTACTAAATGATTAAACAATATAGTATATATAATTATATAGTCAGAGTGGCAGCGTCACATTTTTGCAATCAATCTGAGCATCGCTGAGTTTGGTAGAGAGTACAAATAACGAAACTGCCAATTAGCTGGCGCACCAGCAAGGGATGTTAACATTGCAACACCGCATGGCTCGCTACAGTATAAAATTAATGACAACCCGATTACTGATGCTACCCGGACTTGGAGGCATTCATCAGTAATCATGTTCCTATTCATTTCACATTGCGCTAGGCTGTGCTCTGTTGCTATGGAAACAACGATCCTCTCCCACTCATATCCGCTAGTGCACCAGTTGATTGTTGGTTCCGTTACCTGCACCATCTAATCAATCATATATACCCAAAATCATCGACGCTAGAATTCATTACAAACATGTGGAACTGTCTCCAACTAACTATATTAACCAAACGGAGTAACGAATGCGCGTATATATAATGAAACATTTATTAATGTAAAGATGTGGTTCTATATCTTTCATCAAGCATTTATAAGCAAACGTATAACATATTGTTCCGACTTCGTGGTTCGTGTAATTCCGTGGTGCTCATTACGCCTCACGGCCCCGCAAGTTGGGAAAAAAACAAAACTTATAATGGTCACACAAATGGAAAATATAATTAAATTTACCATTGAGTTCTCGCCAGGCGATAAATATAGCTTTAAAGCTAAATTAGTTGGCGCATATATAAGAATATTTCCTACCAGCTTTAGAGATAAAGTCGATAATCATGAGTATCTCAAGCACAGTAACATTCAACATTATCTAATACTGGATAACAAAAAAATACAGTTAAAGTCGTAATTAGTGGGTACACCCCGGTTCTACGGATAGGAAGCTGATTAAAGGAATTTTATTACGCAAAGGCTTTAATACCATTAAAGTTTCCCTAGTGAAGAGTAAGAGTGACCGAAAATTACTTCCGTTATTTCTAGTTGGACTCCCCAAAAACGAAAGTTCGAACGAAATTTTTAATGTTAGAAGAATTTTTAAACTTAGAGTTCAGATCAAAAAATTCAGAGTTGCTAAAAAGGTACCCCCAATGTTACAGATGTCAAAATATATATCAAGTTATCGCTAATTGTCATATAAATCCCATGTGTGCTAGGTGTGGAGAAAATCATTATTCTATATAATAAAAGCGTAAGTCATGTGACTGTCATCAACAGTTCCGGGATGCCCGTTTCAAAATGAATTGAATTCTATATAATAAAAGCGTAAGTCATGTGACTGTCATCAACAGTTCCGGGATGCCCGTTTCAAAATGAATTGAATTCTATATAATAAAAGCGTACGTCATGTGACTGTCATCAACAGTTCCGGGATGCCCGTTTCAAAATGAATTGAATTGATTGTGATTTTTACCGTTTTCGAGCCACGGACAAAACGGTAGACTTTAATCGCCTGCAGAGAATAAAATCAGAAAACATCTTTGACGTCATTCACTATGAATCAATGAAATTAGTTTTAGTTTTAGAAGTGTGACAAACATTGTGAGCTATTGAACGTGAATCATTTTATTATTATTACTAGCAGACTACGCCCACTGCGCTGGTCGGTTTCTCCAAAAGAACCTTGAATCAAACGAAATATATCGGTGAATTTAACCTTGTATTTTAAAGTAATCTGTACCTTTACCTGGAATATCCTAAAATAACATAAAAACGGATACTTATTTCACTAACTTATGTTTTTTAATGCGGTTTATTATTACGTTTACAATTTATTACCTACCGTTTTCCATTGATTTATATGTTTTATAGCTATATTTTTTAATAACGTGAATTAACCTAGATTATTCACAACTAAAAAGAAATGGCGCATCTAGTATTTGTCGAGAATTAAATAAAAATCATGCACTCGTGACATCATAATTCACTTTTATATTTTAACAGAATACTTACGGTTACTATAATTTGTGACTCGTGCTGACATATTGCTGTTATTATTATTTTTTTTACGTGCGAAGTTTTCGCTATGGTACTCCATTGTGAAATTTGGTAATTTTTGAAATTCAGTATTTGAAAAAAGGCATAATCAGTGGATTTGAAATTTATATCAAGAAAAATACAATTTTTTACCTTTCTAACGCAGTTTGTGTAACAATTTTCTGACAAATACTTTTCGAGCTATTAATTTTTTCAGTAACTTCAAATGTTTCATTTTCCGAGATTAATCTGTGGCAACGATTAGCGAAAATCCCAGTCGTCAGCAACACATACCTTTTTATTAAAGATGATTATTTAACCCCTTCAGGGGCAAAGTACTCTTGTAGCTAAAATATTGAAATGATTGATTGACACCAAGATTCACGAACGAATTTATTTTAAAACTAACAAGGAGACCGCCAAACATGATGCGCACAAATTTTGATGATTTTAAAGTATGTTGTAGGGATCACACCCCTAACTATTCAGGTCAAAGGTTTCCTTCAAATGGGTTTTAGTTTTCGAGAAATTTCGGGTTAAAGTTCAGCATGCATTTTAAATGCCATTACTTCGCGATCCTGGACATGGTCTTCGTGGTGCCGTAGTAGCGTTCGCGATTTGAGAGCCGCAGATGGGTGTTCTGTCCTCTCCTGTGACTTTTACCTCTTTTTTTTTAACAAATTTTATATATTTGTCGCGTTATAAGTTGTATGCAGAATTATGAATCCTGCATCTTTGAACTTTTTGATATTTTCCTAATAAATTCCATTTACATTTTCGAATATTACGTGAAAATTTATAGTTTTTGTGCAATTTTTATTCGAATATATATATATTTCTGCTGACGAAAATCCAAACTAATTTATGTCTTGATATCTCGTCTTTTTAAAATGATTATTGTTTACATTTATGTACATTTACTTATTTATTTATTGTATTTATGAAATAATACATTTTTTTTAATTTACATTTTCTATTTAAAAAAATTTAAATGATTAAGAAAAAATTAACAAAATAATATATTCTTTTAATATTTGATTTGTTATAAATATATTGAAATATGTTAACTGCTGAAATACTAAAATATTTATCATCACCGACATCGACATTTTTAGTTTATTAAATATGGAACTAATTGTGTTATACCATCGCAAAAATATTCTAAACAAATTTCGCATTAAAAATCGCCTTTAAATTATTGCTTTAACAATATTGGAAGAATGTATAAATTAGCATATCATATATTCTTTAAATACTTAAATTGTGATAAATATATTTAAAAATGCATTAAATTTGAAAAAGAAATTATTTCAAACGTGGCATTTGTCTGCAAAGGAAGCGAAACGAAATTGATAAAAAGAAAATTTTATTTATTCTAATATTACCGTAAAAGTCGTTGCAGACGATTTTTTTTTCAGATAATTTTTATATGTATTGTAATTTACAAATGATTTTTCATTTCTAGATGAATTTTTCTGTATGGGATCGACTTGTTAGACTGAAAAAAAATTAATTGTAATACATTATTTTTTATTTGTGCAAATCAAAAATGACGGTGAGTTTGAACTTTACAGTTAAATGTATTTAAATAACATAAATATATATATATATATAACTGGCTAAAACTTGGATATAATCGTTATTGCTTTAATATTTTATTACTCCTTTCAAGATATGTTTTTGGAATTAGTTAGTTTGGAATTTCGTCAATAGAAATATTAATTTCAAAACTGCATAAGAAAAAAAAAAAAAAAAAAAAAAAAGAAAACGTAAATTTTTACGAAATATTCGAAAATGTAAATGGAATTTATTAGGAAAATATCAAAAAGTTCAAAGATGAAGAATTCATAATTCTGCATACAACTTATAACGCGACAAATATATAAAATTTGTAAAAAAAAGGTAAAAGTCACAGGAGAGGACAGAACACCCATCTGCGGCTCGCAAATCACGAACGCTACCACGGAACCACTGAGACCTTGTCCAGGAGTGCTTGAAATGGCTCCTTAACTTTAAAACGAAATTTCTCGAAAACTAAAGCCCATTTGAAGGAAACCTTTGACCTGAATAGTTAGGGGTATGATCCCTACAACATACTTTAAAATCATCAAAATCTGTGCGCATCATGTTTGGCGGTCTCCTTGTAAGTAAAAGCTTTTCCTCATGTACCTTATAAATTCAAAATTTGATTATAAAATTCTGGTGTCATTGTGGCATTTTGGGATTAAAATTAAGTGGTATATATAATATACCAGTGCCCTTCAAGGGGTTAATGGTATCCACGCAAAAGATCTTAATTTGCTATTTTTCGAATTGCAATATTTTTTAAGTTATAAATTACATTTTTCATTGACGCCGAGAGAAATTTAGCCATTTGGCAGTTACCTGATGATGATGAAGATGCAATAAAATTGTTTCAAGACTATAGAAATGTACATAAATATATATATATATTTTTGCGAGATGCCGGCTACAACATTAACAATTTCATGCCTGCAATTTAAATTGAGCTTCATTTTATTATTTTATTGCATAATATTTATTTCATCCTTCATTTTAAGTATATATTTGAATTGGTTTAATAAGACAGTTTGGGAAAGTTTGTAATTTTCAAATGATCATTTTTTTTTAAAGGATCACTATTACACCAACAATTTCATTTTTTTTTCAAATGTTTCATTTGGTTCCAACTATTATGCTTGGCGACAATGATGTCAGTGTAACAAAATGTGCAGAAATGTTTTTATTGGTGTAAGAGAAAATGTAGAGAATATTTGCCTTCACTGTTGACTGGAATTAACGGAAAGAACCTTTCTGCGGAAATGAAGCAAAAACCCTTTGCCAACTTGTGTGTGTTAGCCTGCGTGGTTTGGCGCAAATCTAATTTTATTTTTGTAACTATTGTTATCATATATGTTGCTATACCAATACTGCAGCTTCGAAACCGTATTACGGATGCTTGTGCCAGCGTGTCACCTACCATGTTGTACAATGTGCAGTGAGAAGTGCAATAATGTGTCCAGATGTGTATTGTTGCTGAAGGACACCATTATGAGCATCACAGATAGATGAGCCTCATTTCCAATGGGTGCAGTTTTGTTCAACGCCATCAAACACATGTGCGCTTTATGCTTTTCATATGTATAATTTTTGTGAGCAAGGTGTTTTTTTTTTGTAATAAATAGATGATGCTGAACAACTTTGTAATTGACTTTATTCCCGTATCTCGTACCGTTTTTTAAATAAGAACGCTAACTCCAAATGTAGCCGCCAGGTGGCACTGTAAGTGGTTTCCTTGCGTAGCGCATGACAACTTTACTATACCTAGACCCCACTTTTATGACTATAGTTTTTGTCGTTCATAAATTATTGGGGTGACAACGGACTTTAGCGGGCACACTGTATACAGTAAGTAGATGATGTGGCCAAAATGAAAAAGAAACCTTTACTCTACGACCTTGAATCGAAAAGAGAAAATATATTTGTCGATAGATATACGGTATTTTTTCCAGTTTGAAATTGTAGCGAATGGCTTCGCCTTCTGGTTTCGAAGTTGTGGAAAATTGTTTTGCGCGGTCGGGTTTATGATGCGTTTCTACAAATCAGAAGGCGAGCAGTAGAAAAAGCACAGATGAAATTCTCGAAAGAAAAAATGCTGCTCCTGGTTACCGCTGGGCCGCATGTGTCCAAGAAGACCCTTGACGTACTGAAAACTTTTCGACGGGAAGTACTCAGAGATCTTTCGTAAAGCCCCGATATCTCCTCATGTGATTCCCATACCGTCGGCTCCTTAAAAAATCACATCACTAAAACTTCAACGGTTCACCTGCGACAAGGAAGGGCACCATGGAAATTGGATCCCATAAGCAATCCAGGATTTTCTACACTGAAGCCATCCATTCCCTTTTTATGCGCTAGGATCAATGCATTAATATCAATAACAATTATGTGTAATTACACATTAACTGTGTGATGTTACACTGTAATACAAATATTCTGCAGTTAAAATTATTCTTTAGATATATCTGTAGTCTTCTTTTCTTTTTCTGTACACTGCAAAAAATTACCAATGTTTCTTATTTTATGAAAATATACTATAATCACGAACGAAAATATAATATAATCTTCTGAGTTATCCGAAATTTCGAAAAGCGTGTTCCATTGTCTTTTGAATCCCCAGAAACCAATACATTTCCAAACCTTAAAGAATTATTTATAAAAGCAAAGTATTTTTTGCTGCCCGTAGTTTTCAGAAACGTTTCCGAATAGTTTTTATAGTGTATTAATCAGTTTCCTCAGCCTGGAATACCTATTTATCGAATGTCATCCATTCCCAAGTAAACGTTTTCAGCTGCATAAGTTAATTTATACGTGAAAGAGTAAAGAAATAATCTTAATTTTAATGTTAATGTTAACGCTGTTAATATTGCATGTTTGTCTCTTAAACATATTTGTTGGACATGAAAATGTTTACTTGAGAATGGATAGCATCGGAAAAAACTATATTCCGGGCTTAGAAAACTGATTAATGCACTTTAAAAGCTACTCGTAAACATTTCGAAACTTACGGGCAGCAAGAGCAATTTTTTTTTTCCTAAATGATTCTTTAAATCTCGAAATGCCATTGATGTCTGAGGTTTCTAAAGATAAAGAAACACTTTTCAGAATCATGGTTAACAAGGATGAGTTTATATTATAAATTTATTCGCGATTATATTATATTTTCGTAGATTAAGAAGCATTTGTCATTTTTAGGTGCGTTCGTAATTATATAAATACGTAGCACCTATTGTCGTCGCTTGGTCCGTCCGTCTGTCTGTCCGTCCGCCCGTCCGCATATAACAACGCAAAAACTACCCAACCGAATGGTTTGCAATTTAAAATATATTATCTTTGCAGAATTTTGTCGAGACATTTCAAATTTTATAAAAATCGAATCAAAACTTTAGGCGATATTAATAAAAACATTTATTAAGAAATTTGAATTTTTTTTTTTTAAATCTGTGCTTTTTTGTTATAGGAGCTTCCGAAGTTGAATCGTCAAGCGACCGAGATACTTACTTTATTGCAGAAATGAATCTGCAGACGATAGAATTCATTTCACAGAATTAAAAATCAGAAAAGATCTGAATATTTATGTAACTAGCTATAGTACGAACTCATTTGTCACGTTTGACGTACAATTTCCAACTTGTTTACATTGCAGTCTCCATACAGTTATTTTTACATGGGCATATTTCAGATTAATCCTAATGTAAACTATCTTTTCAGTATGAGAAAAGTTTCTTCCATGACGTTCTTGGAATCGGATTTGATGTCCGGGCCGAGTATGAGAACGAGTTTAATGATTTTGGATCCTGGGTCGACTTCTTCCTCAAGAAGGACTACAGAGAAAAGTTTTACTACCTGTTCGCCAATCCCAACTTCGAACCATACGACATCAACGTTCAGATCACACAAGCAAGACAGGACGCTACCAGAGAGGTGAGTGAAATTTTCGAAAATTGTCAAATTGACACCCTGGGTTTAACACTAGAATGGCGGACGTGAAGGGGTCATTTTGACCCTTAGATGAAACTACTGAAATAACAACGATAAAACAATTTTAAATGCTATACATTGGAAAAAATATGTAACTTACGTGTATTTCATCATTTACATTTAATTTATATTTAATATTACTTGATAATTTATTGAATTTTTAAAGTACCGTAAATGTAACGCCTACAGGGCGATCAATGGGATCATACCACAACTACTCAAATAACTCATTAATTTGATATAAAAATTGATTGGTTACACAAATTAAAACTAATGCTGACTAAAACAAACACAATTTATAAATTAATATTTTTTTCATCAATATTATATATATATATATATATATATATACAGTAAAACCTGTGTAAGTTGACCACTTGCGGTGCCACACTTCAGTGGCAACTTTTAGAGAGGGGGTCAACTTATAAAGGGTGATGATAAATTTACTTTTTTTTAACGTGATATTCATACCATATCATTCTTTACCACAAAAATTTCATTTATTGACAGGGCTTTAAAATAATATTGTATTACCATGCATATTTCTAACACCTTATAAAAGAAAATATTAACTACAAGAATGAATTAATAGTTTTGTATTAATTTTAAAATCAATTAATATACAGCCAATTAGTGATTCTTCAAACTATATAGTTATTACACATAATTTATAAAAAAATATTTAAAAACAACACTTGTTTTTTTCACATGTTAAGACACATACACATTCTAAAATTTTAAAATTTAAGTTTGTCATTTACATTACCTATTTGTTCAAGAAAAACTCTGTTATTGTAGTTTGACGCTGGTTTTTGGACTTTACATCAGCCCATTATTTTTCAATGCAAACATGCAGATCCATTATCTTTTGAGAAATATCAGGCTGCTTATCAGACGCATAGCACATTACATTTTGTACACAGTCTAAAGTTTCTGAAAAAGTTAAAGGAGTCTTCCTTGTGTTTTCATTAACGATCTTCTCTTCACTGTCTTCTTCTTGATTATCTTCTATTTCTAGAGGTTTTTTCATCTTTGATAAGATATTAGCAGCTATGTCCTCTGCATTCTCTTCAACTTCTTCGTGCATAATGATGTCATTGTCAAATGAGATAAACGATTTTTCATCGACCAGCTCTTGCTGAATACTTACTGGCAAAGTTTGAATATCACTCTTCAAACAAAATTCAGTCTCTTCTTCGTTCAATATTTCATCCACACTTTTAAATCCTGCTTTATAAAACGATTTGGAAATAGTTGAAGAAGATAAGTTTCTCCAAGAATCATTAAGCCAACGAATTGCGTCCAAAACATTTACTGATTTAGTAAAGTCTGAAACATCAGCATTGCAGTGTTCAGTTTTTGTAATGAGGCACTTCAACATTAGTTTACGATAATGCAACTTAACTGCACAAATAATGCCTTAATCTAGAGGTTGCACAAGTGACATTAAATTTGGAGGCAAAAATACTATTTCAATATGGGTGAAAGATTTGGAAATGACATGACTGGATACATTGTCAATAAATAAAATTATCCTCCTACCCTGTTTTTTCATTTGGGAATTAATATCTCGAAACCATTCTTCAAAAATGGATGAATTCATCCAGGCATTTTTATTATATTTTCATGTCACAGGTAGAATCTCAACTTTAACACCATTTCTTTTAAAAGCACGAGGGTTAGCATTTTCAATTACAACAGGTTTCAATTTTTCCCCTGTGACACTACAGCAAAGTAAAACAGTTAGTCTTTCTTTCGGCATTTTGCCTCCAAAATATTTTTCATTTTTGATACAAGGAATTTTGTTGGCAATTGATGGAAAAACAGTCCTGTTTCATCTGCATTGAATTGGTTTTCAGGAGGATAACCTTTCAGCATTTCAGTTAATTTTGCTTTCCAGTGCATTACAATCTGCTGAAGCAGATTCACCACAAAGAGTACAGAAATTTATATTGTTTCTTGATCTGAAGGATTCTAGCCATCCATTACTTGCATTAAATTCAGAAATTCTTAATTCATTTGCAATATCTTTAGCTTTAGCTTGTAGCATAGGTCCTGAAACTGGAATATTTTTGGAACGACATAGCTTAAAAAACTCCCAAACTGCCAGATTAATTTCTTCATTTGATGTTTTTCTCAATTTTCTTTTTCTATCACCACTACAGTTCTCTAACCATAATTTAGTTATGTCTTCCCCATTCTTTGATATGTTAGATACTGTAGTTTTGGAAATTACATATCTATCAACTAATTTTCTCTGGCTTTCTCTTTTTCTAATTAAATTTAATATTTCATATTTTTTATCATTTAAAAGTTCAAATAATTTTCTTTTTGCAGCCATTTTAGGTTAACAAAATCTTCCTTGTTAAAAAGTAATTGCAAACTATAAATGCCTTGTACTACCTCTACACCAAGTTTACTGGATGAGATTAATAATTCTTATGTACTACAACACTGTTCTAGTGTAACTCATCACAAATAATTTTCTTAATTGGGTTGTTACAATTGCCACAAACTATTGCAACTGGTGGAAATATTTCTGCTCAACTAACACCTGCGGTTATTGAAAGAAGGGAAGGAATGATAGGAGAATGGGATTAGAAGAAAGAAATCTAGAATCAAAGAATGAAGGAGGGAGAGGGTTGAAAATACAAATCCACAAGAGCAACAATGTAAGAATAGATAAGCTTTGAATTATTTCCCTATACCTATCATTACTAAAAGCATTTCCCAGGATAATACTATTTCACCCTTTTAGAAATTCTAGTTAAAAAGAAAAAAGTCCTTCCGGCCTGTACCGGGAGGAAAAGGTAGATTTCCTATATCTTCGTTTTAAAATTTTAGCTAATGTTACACGAAAACAGCAAGTTAAAATGCAAGGAAACGTTTACAAAAGATTCATTAATACTGAATTTGAATAAGAAATTCGCCAAATTATTGAGCTATAGCCAAATTGGCTTCATTTATGAAGGCTTATTTTGGTCACCAAATTTGACGATATTTCGCCAAATGTCGCCAATTTTGCCAATTTTGGCGCTAACGGATATGAATATATAGTTTTATGCGTATGATTGGGAAAATTATTACAACAATGAAAGAAAATTATTTGCGAGTAATCGCGAATGTGCTGTTTTATTTCAAAATGTCAGCCACCCTAGAATTTCAAACTGCTCTATCTCAGCCATTTTTTAAGATAGAGGTAAACCAAAAAATGCTCTGGAATCCTTGTATCGAGGCCTAAAATGTAATTAAAAAATAAATTTGAATTTTTAATTTTTTTGTATATTTATTTTAGTTTTAAATTTTTAAATGGCCGCCATCCGGACCAAGCTGGCCAACGAACTCGGTCGAGACATTGGTTAGCTTAATACACACAATTAGTTTCATCAAAATTGATTTATAAATACGAGTGTTATCGTATGACATAGGTCATATATATATATATATATATATATAATATATATATGGATATATATAAATCAACATTTGAACGGAGGGTGGTTTTGGGGTCTGGGGGTCATGATCGGTGAAAATATATCGAAATTTTCCGGAACTGCTTTCCTCCGGACGGCTGCAATAGGTAGCTTTATACTTTTAGGTAGCTTTCAATACAAAAAAGTCCTTCCGGCCTGTACCGGGAGGAAAAGGTAGCTTTCCTATATCTTCGTTTTAAAATTTTAGTTAATGTTACACGAAAACAGCAAGTTAAAATGCAAAGAAACGTTTACAAAAGATTCGTTAATACTGAATTTGAATAAGAAATTCGCCAAATTATTGAGCAATAACCAAATTGGCTTCATTTATAAAGACTTATTTTGGTCGCCAAATGTCGCCAATTTTGCCAATTTTGTCGCCAATGTCGCCAATTTTGGCGCTAACGGATATGAATATATAGTTTTATGCGTATGATTGGGAAAATTATTACAACAATGAAAGAAAATAATTTGCGAGTTACGTTACACGCGTTAATGTGTTGTTTTGTTTCAAAATGTCAGGCACCCTAGAATTTCAAACTGCTCTATCTCAGCCATTTTTTAAGATAGAAGTAAACCAAAAAATGCTCTGGAATCCTTGTATCAAGGCCTAAAACGTAATTAAAAAATAAATTTGAATTTTTAACTTTTTGGTATATTTATTTTAGATTTTATGTTAATTTAAATCTTTAAATGGCCGCCATCTTGAAACAAGATGGTGGACCAAGCTGGCCAACGAACTCGGTCGAGACATTAGTGACCTTAATACACACAATTAGTTTCATCAAAATCGATTCATAAATACGGGCGTTATCGTATGACATAGGTCAGATATATATATATATATATATATATATATATATATATATATATATATATATATATGGATATATCTATATATATAAATCAACATTTGGACGGAGGGTGGTTTTGGGGTCTGGGGGTCATGATCGGTGAAAATATATCGAAATTTTCCGGAACTGCTTTCCTCCGAACGGCTGCAATAGGTAGCTTTATACTTTTTTGTATTGAAAGCTACCTAAAAGTATAAAGCTACCTATTGCAGCCGTTCGGAGGAAATCAGTTCCGGAAAATTTCGATATATTTTCGCCGATCATGACCCCCAGACCCCAAAACCACCCTCCGTTCAATTGTTGATTTATATATATATATATATATCCATATATATATATATAAAAACTTATTGCAAAGATTAACCATTGAAACAGAAATAACTGACCAAATGCAATGAAATTATTATCCCAAATAGCTATGTCAAATTACACATTATAAAACATAGTCCTAACAAATGAAGTATTTATTTAACTATATAAGCCCATACAGAATAACCTATACAAATTATTCAAAATGCAAGATGACCATATCAGTAGGACACAAACAAAAACAATGCAAACGGCCATATTAATATGTTATTTCAATAGCAACATTACAAAAAGTTATAATGCAGCAAGGTAAAATTAATTTGAACTACAAGAAATACATCAAATTTTATATATCTGACCTATGTCATACGATAACGCTCGTATTTATAAATCGATTTTGATGAAACTAATTGTGTGTATTAAGGTCACCAATGTCTCGACCGAGTTCGTTGGCCAGCTTGGTCCGCCATTTTGTTTCAAGATGGCGGCCATTTAAAAATTTAAAACTAAAATAAATATCCAAAAAATTAAAAATTCAAAGTTATTTTTTAATTACGTGTTAGGCCTTGATACGAGGATTCCAGAGCATTTTTTGGTTTACCTCTATCTTAAAAAATGGCTGAGATAGAGCAGTTTGAAATTCTAGGGTGGCTGACATTTTGAAACAAAACAGCACATTAACGCGATTACTCGCAAATTATTTTCTTTCATTGTTGTAATAATTTTTCCAATCATACGCATAAAACTATATAATCATATCCGTTAGCGCCAAAATTGGCGACATTGGTGACAAAATTGGCAACATTGGCGACAAAATTAGCAAAATTTGTGACATTTGGCGAAATATCACCAAATTTGGCGACCAAAATATGTCTTTATAAATGAAGCCAATTTGGCTGTTGCTCAATAATTTGGCGAAATTCTTATTCAAATTGAGTATTAACGAATCTTTTGTAAACGTTTCTTTGCATTTTAACTTGCTGTTTTCGTGTAACATTAGCTAAAATTTTAAAACGAAGATATAGGAAAGCTACCTTTTCCTCCCGGTACAGGCCGGAAGGACTTTTGTATTGAAAGCTACCTAAAAAAAATAGAAAAATACTTGGAGAGTTACTTTTTTTTTATTCATCATTTGTTAGCTTTTTGGGTGGTCAAGTTATAAAAGGTTTTGATGGGCATTTTATAATAGTTCTAGTCAAATCTGAATAATTTCAGTGGTCAAGATACAAGATAGACAGGTGGTCAGGTTACAAAGGGTTTGTCTTATAGTTTTGTATAGGATAAATTTGGTTCCGGACAACAGAGGTCAATATAGACAGGTGGTCAACTTACAAGGGTGGTCAATTTTACAGGTTTCACTGTATATATATATTTTTTTTCTTCATATATATGTATTCAATATTGTCCAATATTTCAAAAACTAACAAATCTAGAATGCTGATTTTTTTTTCTTAAATACTTGTTATCTATTTAGGAAAAGTCAAAAGATTTCTTCCAACCAAACAAAAGTAATCAAAGGACAAAAGTGCTCAGGGGTCAAAATGACCCCTACCACCGTTGTAATGTTAAGAAAACTTTAAGACCCACTTAGTGACATTACCAAAAATCATATTTCGCAAAGGAAGTAGTGTAGTATGGCATGCATAGAACTGCTTGTATTTAACTAAGAAAATCGCATAATAAGATTTATACGTATAAGAAGATCTTATTTAAGGAGTCTTGGTCTAGCGAAGACGTAGATCTCACTTATAACGATATTAGAAAGAATCATATTTAGGGTAAGTGTAATAGAACCCACATGTAACATGCATGTATATATTGTGTTGTTCGGAAAGTTCCTTTCGTTTGGGAAAACCAATTCGTACCGGAAAATTCTGCCCGTCAATTATTAGACATTGGATATCGGTATTAATGTGTAATAATTAATTGATAGAATTTTCCGGTACGAACGAACTTTCCAAAACGGAAAGAATTTTGCGAATAACCCAATAGTAGGAGTCATTATTTCAGCTATGAAAAAAATATGCTACTATTAGGATCAATGATTTCGGAGACTGTTTTGATATCTGTAACCCGGATTGGAGGAAAGGGGAACTGTTTTACTGTGGCGTAGAAGGTCATCACATGAAAGCCAGAGTTTACTTTGCACCGCAGCACATTTCATGGACAACGGAGTGAAGCACAGTCATCTGGTCAGATGAAAAGAAGTTTAATTTAGACGATCGAAAATGGCTTACGATACTACTGGCACGATATTAGGCATGAAGAGCGGCATATCTTTAGTTGAAACTTTGGTGGAAGATGCGTGATGGTGTGGGCTGGTTTTCTCAAAATGGTAAAACTGCTCTGGTTTTCCTTAATGGAAAACCAAAAAGCAGAAGACTATACCAGCTAATACTGGGAGATAATCTATTGCCTTATTGCTGCAGTAAACTTGATTTAACGTTGATTGCTACAGTAAACTGGGTTTTTCAGCAAGATAATGCAGCAATACACTCTGCAAAAAGTACAAAAGAGTGGTTTGAGCGCTGGCATGTGAATGTCATGAAATGGCCAGCCCGCAGCCCTGATCTAAAACCTCACTTAAAATTGTTGGTGTGCAATGGTTTGATTAGTCAATATCAAAATACAAATGATTTAAAAATGGTTATACATTCTGCATGGAACCAGTTGTCAATGGTGTAGTTGGAAAACTTGTTCAATCTATGCCGAGCCGCATATTTGAAGTAATTCAGAAAAAAGGCGGTCCAACTCATTTTTGAATGTGTGCATTAATACATAGCACCAGGATTCAAATTATGTTTATTTCTTAAACTCAATAATTTACTGATTTCGGTTTAGTCATGTGCTATATTAAAATTACACATCTTTTTGAGAAAAATTTTAAAAAATGCATTGATGTATTGAAATGTATTAATCCCTGATGACACCATTTATTAGGTGCGTCCGTAATTATATAAATACGTAGCACCTATAGTCGTCGTTTGGCCCGTCCGTCTGTCCGTCCGTCTGTCCGTCCGTCTGTCTGTCTGTCCATCTGTCTGTCTGTCCGCATATAACAACGCAAAAACTACCCAACCAAATGGTTTGCAATTTAAAATATATTATCTTTGCAGAATTTTGTCGAGACATTTCAAATTTTATTAAAATCGAATCAAAACTTTAGGAGATATTAATAAAAATATTTATTAAGAAATTTGATTTTTTTTTTAAATCGGTGCTTTTTTGTTATAGGAGCTTCCGATGGATGTTAAATCGTCAAGCGACCGAGATACTTATTTTATTACAGAAATTAATCTGCAGACGATATAATTCATTTCACAGAATTAAAAGTAATCAAGATCTGAATATTTATATAACTAGCTGATACATATATATCTGAATATTTATATAACTAGTTAAGATATTTGTATGAACAGTGTCATAAAATATATACTTAACTAGCTGTTTAACCCGTTCTACGCACAGGATATCATGAATTTAATTCTAAAACGTGCGTACGAACGCACCTCGTTTGTAACGTTTGACGTACAATTTCCAACTTGTTTAGTTTCTTATCATAAAATGCATTTATTCAGATCGAAAATACCAGAATATAGAAATTCATAACTTTGAGTTTATAATTTTGTCCAGGTCTCACATAATGTTTTTTTTTTTTTTTTTTTTTTTTTTTTTAAGTTATGTATTTTCTTATTTAAATTATTTGCTCCATTTTATTTATGAGATATTAAATTTAGATGTATTTTTATAAATATTTCATCTTTATTTTATTAATGTAAAGCTAAGCTTATATATATTATGATTTAAACAAATTGAAAAATTTCTGAGTTTATAATTTTGTACAGGACTGTATATACAGTGGCTCACATTTGTTTTTGGACACTTGTGTTTTTGAAACTTACTTATGAAAACCATCATCTAAATATTAAAGGATTTACTTACATTTTTTTCACATAAACTTTCTTTTGTCTATAATAAAACCTACATGTTGTACTGAAAATAAATTCAAAACTTTTTTTTCAAAAACAAATAATTTACCGAGAAAGTGGTAAAGACAATCTCACATAAGTAATTGAACACTTTGAACATTCAACAAATGTAAACTAAAATATGCAAATAATCAAACATTTTAGTACTTTGTTGGGTATCCTTTAGCTGAAATTACACTTTTAATACATTTTGGTTTGGATACAACTAGTTTTTTTTGTGTAAGAATGTTCAACTTTGTTCCATTCCTCTGTTAATACTGCTTTAAGTTGTTCTTTCGAAGAAATATCATATATTCTTGTTCTTCTCTCCAGTTCATGCCACACATTTTCAATTGGGTTTAAATCTGGAGAATATGGTAGAGTCTTGATAACGTTGAGACAGTGATACAGCTGCCATAAGCGAACATTTAGAGCTGTATGTTTGGGATCATTATCTTGATACAACTTGAATGCGTTTTGAATTCCAAGTTTTTGGGCAGATATTTTCAAGTTTTCTGTCAGGATATTTATATGCTTATATTAGTCCATATTATTTTCAATGAAAACGAAATATCCCATACCAGAAGCATTAAAATATCCCCAAACCATTATGCCTCCACCTCCATGTTTGACAGTTGGCAATAGATTTTTCGGATTGAGCTCTTCGTTGGGCTTTCTCCGCACAGTTATTCGCCCATCAGACTCAAATATGTTAAATTTTGATTCATCCACAAATATGACGTTTTCTCAATACGATACATTCTTGTCTACCATGGATTTTGCAAAATCCAGACGTAACTTTCTTGATCTTTCATTAGCGAACAAAATTTCTCTGCCAACTCTAATGTTGTATCCATATGATCTGATAACTCGTCTAACAGTTTCATGGTTTACTTTTATTGCAAATCTGTTTTCTAATTCTGTTGTAAGTTTCACTGCACGAATTCTTGAATTTTTCTTGATTTTAAACATACCTTCGATTCCTGGGAGTTATTAGCTTGTGAGGAGCTCCTGATTTTAATGCTTTTTCAACAGTTCCACGTAGTTTCCATCGTTTTATAATAGCAAAAACAGTTGAATGATTTACTTTAACAAGTTTTCGATAGTCCTGATGCTTTTACCATCTTTAAAATGCTCTATGATTAAATTACTAATATAATTTGTTGTAACTTTGTGGCACCCGTCCATGTTCACTTCAAATATAGAAATGTAAACAAATTTACATGAAGTAGTAGTAATTTCAAAGTGCAAACAATAATATTTGACCTATATCATTTATAATAAAAATAAATAACAAAAAATATAGTCTATCAAAAAATTTAGTAAAGCTTACAAGTGTCCAATTACTTATGCGAGATTGTTTTTAACACTTTCTCGGTAAATTAATTTTTTCACAAAAAGGGTTTGAATTTATTTTCCTTACAATATGTATATTTTATTATAGAGAGAAGAAAGTTTATATGAAAAATTTTTAAGTAGATCCTTTAATATTTAGATGATGTTTTTTATAAGTAAATTTCAAAAACACAAGTGTCCAAACACAAATGTGACCCACTATATATATATATATATATATATATATATGTACTCAGTAAATTGAGATACAGTTTTCAAACAAATTGAATTTGAAAAAACATTTTTTTTACCATTCGACGGTGTAAAAATTGAAATTGTGTTATGCTTAGAAGTTAAAAAAATTGCAGTAAAGGAGAAATTAATTAGACTGGTGTTACCACTGTCAATATGACGTCAGTATTACACGAGGATATGATTTGGTTTTATAATGTAGATTTATTTATCGTAAACACATTGATACGTTAATAAAATCTGCCGGAAAGTGTTTTATCTTGTTGTTTTTTCACACGCTCTGTTCATGCATGTAAAAGTGGAATTTTGTTATCTATTTATTTGTCACTCACTTCCTCATGTGCTAGAGTTCTTCACAAATCATCACGCAATTACAAGAAACTCAAAAATCAATCTACTTCAACTGGGTCAAGGGCCACTCGGGTGTAAGAGGAAATGAAAGGGCGGACGAGTTAGCAAAACAAGCCACAAAACCATCAACACCGACAAGATCAAACCGGGTGGGGTGGCCTACCTTTCGGCTTAAGCTCAACTAGCCCCGCCAAGCAGATTTGTTTACCTAATTATACTGATCATTACTAAATTATACGTTGTGATATTGAGCAATAATTATACAATGTAATTCTGAAATACAAATTCTGAAAATACAATTTACCAATCCTACTTAGAAGTACTAAATACTACTATGCGATACTGAGCAATAATACTACCCTGTAATAATACTGTAAGATGCTGAAGTAAATAATAATAATGGATAGAAGTAAGTACTAATTGAACAATAAATCAACAACGACAATAAAGAAATTCGTACCCCTTCCTCCATCACATCTGAAACACATACACTAAGTTCAACTACTTAAAAAATGGCAACAGCTCTATGATCTGGAACTGAAAGGAAGGTATACCTACTCGCTCCATCCGAAAATAGCAGAAAACTTCCTACTACACCACAGAAACCTGTACATCTTCGCATCTAACCATGGCACATTCCCTCACTACCTGCATAAGTTTGGCAAATACCCATCCTCCCGCTGCACATGTGGAGCCCGCGGCACATCACCCCATTTCATCTTGGATTGTCCATTAACAGCAACACTGCACGTAATAGACCGGGAGGCGGCAGCACAGACAATCATCTCATCGAGTTCACGGCTGAAATTCTAGAATTAGTTAAAACTCGATTAGCATATTAAAACGGAATCGGTCTGCCAAGTCATATCTTGGTGGAAAACACCTTAAAACCCGATTTTAGCGGTTGACTCGTAGGTTTACCATTGTGTTTTCCTGCACCCAAAGATATGAGAACATGGAGAACTGGGAGCAGGAACACACAATGGTAAACCTACGAGCCAACCGCTAAAATCGGGTTTTCGGGCGTTTTCCACCAAGATATGACTTGGCAGACCGATTGCGTTTTAATATGCGAATCAATTTTTAACTAATTCTGGAATTTCAGCCGTGAACTCGATGAGGTGATTGTCTGTGCTGCAGCCTCTTGGTCTATAAAGAAACCATCCTCACTCCTGACGGCGAACTGGTTTGATGTAATTCAAAAACAACCAAGAATCTTACAAAAAATAATAGACTGCATTTCCCTCATGGGACACAATCAACATCTGTTTCAACTCCCACCAGTGGACTTCTCCACGGACGAGGAAACTAACCAACGATCTCCCAAACCCTCAAATTAAAAAAAAAATCTAGCCATTTTCGAAAAGTGTAACCAGAACTCTAAGTTTCCACCAAACCCCCACATCTACCGTAAACTCTTGAAAACAATCCTCAACAGTGTGAAAAGAATATTACGTCTTCATCAAACATCATTCATCCATAGTGAACTCTTAATCATAACGATCAACAGTGTAAATAGAACTTAAAATATCATCTGACTACCACCATTCACTGTGAACTTTAAATAATAAACTCCGATGAACTCATCTTGTTCATGACAATCAAAAGTGTAAGTAGCACTTAAACAACCATGTAACAACCTATTGTAATGTAACTATGCAAAAGCCTAATAGCCTCATTTGTAAATCCTAAGCCATATGGTAGGCCTCCCTGCTTGCTTGAATTGAATTGAATTGAATAGTGCTAGAGTTCTAGAAATTATGTACTACAATTATGTGTTACCGATGACAATATAATCATATATATTATTTCTGTTGTCAACATCCCTTTTTATAAGCAAATAAAAAATACAGAACGATAAATGAGATACCACATGAAAGAATTTTGACATAGTACGGTCATTTTTTGTTAAAACATGCTTTTTGATTAAAAATTTCAGTTAATTAAAAATTAAATCAGCATTGTTTTCATAAATGAAATGAAAGGTTTTCCTCAAATTAGCGTTACCAAAAAAATAATAAAACACCGCATGAATGATTATAAAAAAGATATTCAATAAAGATAAAGTGGGACATAATGTAATTAAAATACGATATATATATACACTATATTGCCAAAGGTGACCGGTCACTTGCGATTTTAGACGTTTTGTTAACTATCTAGAAAAATACATGAGGAATTAACCTGAAACTGCAGGTGTGTAAACAGTATAGTATAGGTTATATATTTCCGTGAAGATTTTTTCCCGAAACCCCATAGGGGACTGTCAACAAATTGAAAAAGAACGAATATATTTTGGATAACCCTGTAAAAACTAATGTAGCAAAAGCGTTCAAACTCGAGATTATTAATAAGTGGCTTATTGTAATATACTGTGTTTACGTTTATGAGGATAGCATGTATACTCGTAGAGAAATTAAGGTTTTTATAAAAGCAGTCCCAAATTTCACCTAGTTTTTTGCTTATAATTTGCAGAGTTCATAATATAAAAAAAAGTTATTTTGAAAAAATATGTCAAACAACATTTTACACAATACTCTGCAATCAAAATTAAAAAATAATGAAAATTGGATAAAAAATGAGCAGGTTTACTAAAAAATGTTTCACCGCGCATGCGCGAGTGCAATCAAAATATAATGTGCATGTATTAGCTAAGTATATAGAGCAACTTTTGTGAAAGTCTCAAAATCATAGCTTGAAAATTCTGAAAATTATCGTCGATAGAATAAGCTCGAAATCCGTTGTTCCCAAAAAGAAGCAAACAGATGAGGGGTTGTATCCAAATATACAAGTACGTGCAATATTGTGTACGCTATCTTGGCACTAATCAACAGATATTTGATACAACCCCTCATCTTTTTGCTTCTTTTTGGGAACAACGGATTTCGAGCTTATTCTATCGACGATAATTTTCAGAATTTTCAAGCTATGATTTTGAGACTTTCACAAAAGTTCCTCTATATACTTAGCTAATACATTATGCATGTTATATTTTGATTGCATTCGCGCATGCGCAGTGAAACATTTTTTAGTAAACCTGCTCATTTTTCATCCAATTTTTATTATTGTTTAATTCTGACAGCAGAGTATTATGTACAATGTTGTTTGACATATTTTCTGAAAAGAATTTTTTTTTATATTAAGAACTCTGCAAATTATAAGCAAAAAACTTGGCGAAATTTGGGACTGTTTTTATAAAAACCTTAATTTCTCTACGAGTATACATGCTATCCTCATAAAAATGAACACCGTATATTACAATAAGCCAATTATTAATAATCTCGAGTTTAATCGCTTTCGCTACATCAGTTTTTACAGGGTTATCCAAAAGATATTCGTTCTTTTTCAATTTGTTGACAGTCCCCTATGGGGTTTCGGGAAAAAATCTTCACGGAAATATATAACCTGTACTATAATGTTTACACACCTGCAGTTTCAGGTTAATTCCTCATGTATTTTTCTAGATAATTAACAAAACGTCTAAAATCGCAAGTGACCGGTCAGTTTTGGCAATATAGTGTGTATATATATATATATATATATATATATATTATTAACATAATTTTGTTCCATTATCTGTTTTAAGACACTATTTGTTTTAAAACATCATCCAATAATGTAATAAATTATTATATAATTGTATATATTTACCAATAGATGGTAGCACCTCGCATTGATTTATTCTAAAATCGCAAGTGACCGGTCAGTTTTGGCAATATAGTGTGTATATATATATATATATATATATATATATATATATATATATATATATTATTAACATAATTTTGTTCCATTATCTGTTTTAAGACACTATTTGTTTTAAAACATCATCCAATAATGTAATAAATTATTATATAATTGTATATATTTACCAATAGATGGTAGCACCTCGCATTGATTTATTCTTTTGAATTTATGGTGGAGTTCAATTTTAAATTTTCTATAGATGGTGCTGGTCTTATATATTGGGGTATGTGCATGGCTATGCATTACATGTTGTTCCTTGATCCATGGTCCATGATTTTTTAAATAACTTTTTTTCTTTTTTTTGGCAACATATGCTTAAAACTCCAATGCTTGTAATATAAGCTGACTCAAGTTTGGATTTTGCTTTCAAATGGGGTAATTTCATGTTTTTATTTATTTTTTCCCCCTCTATCCTTTTTAATCATGTTGTATTTTGGACTTAATTGTTGTTTCATTGTGTATTTCTCTATATTCTGGGTGTGGTTGTCCCAAATTCATATTCTTTAGCTATTTTATGGCTAATATGAAGATGAAACCACACATTTTATTTGTGGAAATTTAGGCATTTGGGACCTGAAGATTCTGCCTAAATTCCACAAATTTTCATTATTCAATTTCTGTTATTCAATTTCTGTTATTCAATTTCTGCTTCTTTTTTTTTAATACTATCTTTTTGGTATCTAGGTTCAGTTTGTTGGGGGGATCTGTTTTGTTGTCAATTAGTTATTTTACTTTTATTCATAATTTCACAGTTTTTGTTGGTGGTTGTAACGTTCATTTAACGGTTATATATATACAGGGTGGTCCTAAAATATATGTCAAAAATGTAAAGGTAGGTTGAGGGGACTTAAATAAGCATATTTCGTACAGGAATGTGGGTGCGGAAATGCAGCGTTGAGGCAGTAGAGGGCGCTATTGAGTTCGGGGCTGGAAGATATCGCAGAATTCCTACAGTAGAAGAAGAAGTATTAAGCACAGTAGAAAAATAGTCCTTCGACAAGCTCGAGAGTCTTTGAACGTGCGCATCCTTTGAGCAGCCGCTCCAATTCCTTGCACAGCCCCATACATAAAATGCATGTCGGCTTGATCCGCATTGGTGTAACAATGCATGTTGCTCGAAATCCGTGCGGGGAATGACGATTCAAGTCATCGAAACACTTTCATGTGTCGAACTCAATAGTGCCCTCTACTGCCTCAACGCTGGATTTCTACACCGACATTCCTATACGAAATATGCTTATTTATGTCCCCATACCTACCTTTACATTTTTGACATATATTTTAGGACCACCCTGTATATATATATATATTGCCATCTGCGATCAGTTTTTACACTGTAACTTTTATGGAATAAATGAGACGATATTCTGGCTTTACTCATGTTGTTTGCAGATATTTTTAGTCCTTAATTTTTTTTTAGAAGTTTAAACCTGCATAGCTGCATCTAAAATATATTAGATATTACTGAAAAATATTAGATTGCAGTGCGAAATCTTCGCACGGGTCCACTGGTATTTTTATATTTTCAGAACTTATTTATCAATTAATAGACTAATATTAACTAAATTTTGATTATACGTTGAGAAAAGAATTTAAGAAATCCTAGATAGTTCAAATGTTTTTTTTTTTTTTTTTTTTTTTTTTTTTTTTTACAAGTTGTGTGATTTGACAATAAATATTTGTTTTTTACAATAATGTAAAGTTTCATTTGCAGTAATATAAAATTGCTTTTTTCCTTACTGTTGTCATATCCTACATTAAAAAGAAGTGTTTTTTTTTTTAATATAACAATCCATTTATTTTCAACCTTTATCGTATGGATTTTATACGGTAGTGCGACGTCATATAATATAACGTGAATTTCCGCTTATAAAAAAAGATTTTTTAATTCGGCATAGAGTTAACTTCGACTTTTAAGTAGAGTGGACTTTTATATATATATATATCTTTACTTTTAATTTATTTATTTTACTTGAGAACTTTTATAGCGAAAGATCGGATAGAACAAACATTTCCGTTATTTTAGCACTCCTCTTTGTGTGCCGATTTTAATGCACGCGTTTTCTTTCATTTAAATTAGTCTAGTTCCTTTCTTTCGTAGGTAGAGGCCGACTTTAGTTACAACTTTCACGACAACAACTGGATAATTCCGCATTTTCCCGAAGAAAACTTTGAAGATTTCGACAAACAGAACGAAGACAGCAGCCCTCTAAAAACATTCGTCATCAAAACCAACCTAGTGGCCAAAGGAGACAGAGAGAGGAAAATCCATGCAGTCGTCTCGTGTGCTAGAAATTCCAATTTGTTATTCCAAAAGATCAACTTCTACTATGAGAGGAACCCCTTCATACAAGAGGAAACAGAACAAGTTAAGGTAAGACTTCTATGTAATTCAATTTTTTAGCCTGATGCAGACACAAAAATTCGTATAGCTGATGGTCTATGATATAGGATAAGCAAAAAAGTCGTTTACACATTTTAAAATCTATTATAAAATCAAGTAATTGACGTATAGTCCAGTAGAAATAGCGCAAAAAAGGGCCTTGCCTTACAAAAATTCGGGTAACTCTGATTTTTGGATATGTTGCATATTTTGACCCTCTAATAAAAAAACAAAGTTTTCGACCTTCTAGACCTTGTGCGTTTTTCACAATATCGAAAAAACTAATATTTTTCGGCCCTTTTTTCGATTTTTCTTAAATAACTCAGTTTTAGTGCATTTTACAGAAAAAGCACTTTCATCATTTTGTAGAAAATAAATTCTCTACAACATGCACCATTCACGTTTGTAAATTGTGCAAATAGGGGGTGAGATACGAAGCCGGGAAAATAGAGTAAAATTTCCAAAAAGTGCAAAAACCCACAAATGACGTTAGTTTTTGCTAATAATCCGCTTTTAGTGCATTTTAGAGGCTAAAGTGTCATAGTAAAAATTTTGTAAAGCATGAGGTAGTCTATAAGTTTCATTTATGAGATTATTAAATATCTATAATAGACTCTAAAAATCAGAACAACACGATTTATGGTTAAAACAGGAAAATTCCGCCTGACAAGTCACTAATTTAAAAACGAGCTTTTATTTTTTATATTGATTAAACGATGTGGTTTATTAATTATAGTATGTACAATAAAATGTAACTGTTGAATAGTTGAAGGCGGGGGGGGGGGGGAGTTAACCAAAAAAACCTAGTCGGTAGATATAGGCCGCGGCAAAGAGATTGGGCCAAGAATTCAATGTCGAAAGTAAAATTAATAGCTGGGAAAAATGCAAAAAAATACTTGAAATATAAATTAGTTATAATTTAGAAATTTTAAAAGGGAAAAGGAGTATCTAAAGCCGAAACTAAGGGAGGTGGGAGCAAAAGTAGCATGTGGCCAGAGCGCTAAAATGGAAGGAGAAGAGGGCACACAATTAAGATTTGGTTTGTTATGCTTGTATTAATTTGTCCCACATATTTTTGCTAGTTACTCAAAGTTTACATTGATGGGAAATGTATCTCATGTTGCGAATGTTAGTCCCAACAGAAAGAATACGAACAATTATACATGATAAGACGAAAATCTGTATAAAGGGGAATTGTTTTCCGGTGTTATGAATTCAGTTTTAAGTTTTAAAATACCGAATATATTAGAAACTAATAAAATTTTCTGTGTAAATTTAATTTACAGAAGAAGGGGGGGGGGGTGTGAAAAATCCATGTTTGTCCAGTGTAAAAAAAAAAGCAAGTATCATCCCTAGGAGTGTCGAATAAGAATAACTGTTAAAAGTGAAGGAAGGTATGCGCAAAGGCACCAAGTCGATGTTTTACTCTGCTTTTACCCCCCCCCCCCACCCTAACAAGTGACATAATAATGGGAACGAAAAGAGTGGAGGTAGTTGATGCAGGATATCTTCTACACAAAGTTCGTTGGGATTGCAACGAGTGTTTCTCTGCCATTTTCGCAAAATATGTGAGGAAGTACAGCATCATCACAGTGAAAATGTTGTCGCTGTCTTTGATGGTTATCCTGAACATAATCAAAAAAAGTATTAAAGATGCAGAAAGAGCTCATCGCTGGAAGATTCATACTTCTGCTGATGTTAAGTTTCAATGTGACCATGTTTCCACAGATGCCACAAGAGAAATTGTTGAGGAATCAAAAAAACTAAGAACTTCTCATTTCTATGCTTCGAAATGAATTTTAAAAAGCACAAAATGATCACTAAGCAGGCCGCTGAAGATGCAGATATGCTAATAGTGAACACAGCTATATCCTTAACCCGTGAGTACGATGTTGTCATTGTCAATGGTGAAGACATTGACCTTCTTGTTCTTGTGGCTTCTCTAGCTCCAGAAAATGTTTATTTCCAAAGGGGAGAGAGAAACTGCTTGATGCTCTCTACTCCAACAAGTGTTTCAAGTTTAAGGAAGTTGCACAAAATATTCTTTTTCTTCATGCATTAAGTGGTTGCGACACCACTTCTGCGCTCTACAGCCATGGGAAAATGAAATATTGCAGAATTCTTCAGAACCCACCCCTGAATCAAATGAGTTCAAATCTTTGCAGAGAGGCACATACTTGTTGAAACCACAGAAGCTATACTTCTTGCACTGTATGGAGGTGATCCCAGCCAAAATATGAATGTATTACGGTATGTCAGCTTTGATAAAGCAGCTAACAATATTAACTTAAATTTAGCTAACCTACCACCTACTCGCGATGCTACTGAATATCATGCGTTCCGAACATACCTAGAAGTTCAGACATGGCTGGGAAACGAAAAGGATCCTCTCGAATGGGTCTGGAAGTGGGGTGGTCATGGGCTCATTCCACTCAACATGATGAATGATTCAGCCCCTCAAACTTTACTCCATTTCATATCTTGCCATTGCAAAAAAAGGTTGCAGCACGAAATGTAGTTGTAGAAAGGCAGACTTGAAGTCCTCAGTTATCTGTGTGAAGTGCCACAACCAACTATGCGGCAACGCTCCTGATATTATACTGGACCTTGAGGACTTTGATGATCTATAGAACAACCAATCGAGTAAAATACAGAGACGGACGATGAAGCATCCGAGACGATGATATCATTACTAGGGTCAAGCAGCAGAAAAAGGAAACATGTATGACAAAGTCACTATACTTACTATATATTTGTAGATTAATTTCTTGTACATTCTATAATTAATTAACCACATTGTGTTTTCAATATCAAAAATAAAAGCTCGTTTTTTTAAATTAATAACTTGTCAGGCGGTATTTTCCTGTTTTAACCATAAATCGTGTTGTTCTGATTTTTAGAGTCTATTATAGATATTTAATAATCTCATAAATGAAACTTACAGACTACCTCATACTTTACAAAATTTTTTATTATGACACTTTTGTCTCTAAAACGCACTAAAAGTGGGTTATTAAGCAAAAACTATCGTCGTTTGTGGATTTTTGTCCTTTTTGGAAATTTTACCCTATTTTCCCGGATCCGTATCTCACCTCCTATTTGGACAATTTGCAAACATGAATAGTGCATGTTGTAGAGAATTTTATCCTCTACAAAATAGTGAAAGTGCTTTTTCTATAAAAGGCGCTAAAACTAAGTTATTTAAGAAAAATCGAAAAAAGGGCCGAAAAATATTGGTTTTTTCGATATTGTGAAAAACGCACAAGGTCTAGAAGGTCGAAAACTTGTTTTTTTATTAGAGGGTCAACCTTTACAACATACCCAAAAATCAGAGTTACCCGAATTTTTGCAAGGCTATTTCTACTGGACTAGTATGAGAATACGACGAAAATACCTCTTGGAACAAAAATACTTCTCATTATCGAAAGTCTTGTTTAAGGGAAAAAATTTTTTTTTCCAAAACTTGCACATGAATGGCCAGGGTTCAGTGATCAATGGATATTATATCTTGATATATATCGATATTTATTTGCTGTTGGATATTTTGGATATTTTCATATTTGATATTTATTTTCAAAATATCGTTGTGTGTGATATTTCTGATATTTTTAGTCAAAACAAGTGTAAATTAATTTTTCAACTATTATTGACTGTGTCGTTCTGTAAGCTAAATGACTTTTGCCTCTGGCAGTGACTTTTTTCGCAAAAAAAATCTTTTAAGCTTTGCATTTGAAGCTTATTTTTTAAATGTACGAGGAAAAGTCATTAAGTAACTCACAAAAGATAGTTAAATGATAACTTACAATGATATTCACACTTCAAAACTATTTTTATTTCTCAACATATTCTCCACCTATATTTATGCACTTATATCACCGTTTTATCAGTGCCCCTACACCAGCTGCATAACATTCTTTGGGTTGCTGTCTCAGCCACATTAGGACTTCAAGTTGAACACAGGAGACAATTCAAAAGTTTAGTTGGCAACTTCTTCAACATCCACCCTACAGCTTCGACTTAGCCCCAAGCGATTTTCATCTGTTTTGTCCACTAAAAAACCATCTTGGAAGCAAGAGGCTGTTCACAGATGATGAAAAGGTTCAACTTGAAGTCCTAATGGGACTGAGACAGCAACCCAAAGAATGTTATTTAGCTGGTGTTGGGGCACTAATAAAACGGTGATATAAGTGCATAAATATGGGTAGAGAATATGTTGAGAAATAAAAATAGTTTTGAAGTGAATATCATTGTAAGTTATCATTTAATTATCTTTTGTGACTTACTTAATGACTTCCCCTCGTAGAACCAATAATTATGTGGGGCAATATTTATGTTTTGACATTGACTGAATGGAATAACCATTCCGGGGGCTAAACTTAAGCTTTACAGCTTGTAAAGTCACACACAGGTTAAGTATTTACATTTTTTTTCGTATTCTTTATTAAAATCACAAATGAACCCAAAATAAACAATCGTATATTTCAGGTATGCGGCAGCAGTTACCTGAAATATCCGAAGTCGAATGGATGGAAAAGAGATAAGTTGGATACCATAGATATAGACGTCTTTGTGAATACGGAACTCAAGGTTCACTTCGGTAAGAATTGCAACAATGACCAGAAGGTGAGTTTGATTCCTTCCGTTTCAGTAGTTAAAACGTACAGCTCAAAGGCAATCTATACTATAAAAGACAAACGTGTCCGTGCGTAACGCTGACGTCATTTTGCGAATGGCAAAACTTGACGATGAAATTTCGGTATTGCGATTTTTGCTACTGCATTTTTTTAAAATTTCTAAAAATCGCATATTTTAAATTTTCACACCGTTCTATAGGGAAAAAAATCTATTTTCAAATGCAATTTATTTGAAAACTGTATCGCAGTTTACGCATTTATTATAGCACTTAAATTAAATTTCAAGCATGATATATATGTGAATGGGATGAATGTGGTTTCCAGTTCCCATAACATGCCCGACCACAGCGAGAAGAGGCGCGGCCAGATCCCACGGTAATTCGCTAAGCTAGCAATAACTCCACACAATAAATATGATGACTAAAGAGTTTTATCTCTCTGGCCTGGGAATGGAATATTGAGATCCTCGTCAGATTTACTTTGGAGATTGACTTGTCCGGTTGGCTTAGGCAGTCGGCCTAGCTCATATCGGAAGGCTGATATCGGAAAGACGCATTAAATGCCGGTAACAGCGGCAGAATCATCCCCTTTTCCTCTTAACCCTGTACAGAGCCCGATTAAGGTCGTCTGGGGCCCAAGGCCCAGCAACTTTTTGGGATCCCCTCAAATTAAAATAGTAGCTAGAGTTTTTTTCGAGGATTGTTAAGGAAAGGGCATGTTTACAAACGAAACAGTTCCATGAACCAATCTACCACTGCATTTTTGTCACAGCAATCATAGCAGGAATCGTCATGGCGACGTAGGCCAATCATATCACAGACCAGTTTAACGTAGACCAATCAAATCGCTCCATCTCATGTGTACTGTAGGAGTCGTAAAGAACGAACAGGCTTTTCTCCCAAACCAACAGTGACGTCAGTTGCCCTTTCCTTATTAGATATTATGATGCAGTTGACAAGTTGAACAAAATCTTTTTGCTCTGTTTTTGAGAAAATAATTGCAGAAAACTTCATTTTTAAGAAACTATTTCTAAATCATTTTACTCATTTTGGGGCCCCCTCCAGCAGTGGGCCCAAGGCCGCGGCCTAGTTGGCCTGTGCGTTAATCAGGCCCTGACCCTGTATATAACCTGTATTTAGCCTGTATATAGAACTGTGTTTTACTCCAGAGATTAAAATAGTATGGTTTTTACAAAAGAATTCTTCAATAATCCACAATAATCACATCTCAGACTGATTATTATATATATTTTTTTTAAATCTATCTCTATCGCTTGCAGACGATTGCAAAATATTAATCTGTTCGCACTTTAAACAATATAAAAAGTTCAGCATCTGTTTCCAGCTAATATTCAACAACGAAATTAAAACTTCCTTAAGCAATCAATAAAATAGTATAAATAAAACACAAACTTAACAGACATATAATTTAAATAAACGCTTAAAACCGCTGAAATTATCAGAATAAAAAAAACTGCTGTAGATAACGAAATGTTTAGTGATTTTTTTTTCGACTGTTAACATTTTGCAAGAGGCCAATACGAAATTACCGCTTTTAATAAATTTCAAAATTTTATTTGAATATATAATTGACAAATTCCATATAAAAATGCGCTTTCGTGTTGTTACGGGGAATCTACAAAAAATTATCAACTGTAAAAAATCTATTAGGGTTTTCAATTTAAAAAAAGAATGGTTTTCACGTACATTCTCTAAATTCTTCTAAAATTACAGAATTTCGTTAAAAACGCTTAAAAAATTCTTCTAAAGTTACAGAATTTCGTTGAAAACGCTGAAAAATAAAGTGACGACGCCAAGAGGTCCAATTCTCGACCGAAAACAACAACCATTTTCCCAATGGTTAATAAACTTGTACAGCAACTAAGTCCCACTTTATATCTTGTTCGTTTCTAGAAATAATGTTAAAATGGCTGTAGACAAAAATATTTTTAACAGAATTCTATTTTGAACTATATATAGAATGAGGGGATATAAAAGATATTATAGCATCAAATTGCAATTAATATAGTATATATATATTCTGGGATATTACAAGCATGCTTATGAAAATGCCAGAAAACTTTCAGACGGTGAAATGATTTAAAGAAGGTATTGTTAATAAATGTTTAATTCGAATTTGTATAACTGGATTTAATCTTTCTCACTACAAAATGTTATTTTCTACAATATAGAAAATTAAACACAAAAATTAACTTTTACTTTTTACAAAATGGGCATCAGGAAAATAACGTTGCATTGACCCCTCTGTATTGAAAAGTAAACAAACAGTTGTTTTTCTCGATTTGATTTCTCTTCTAACTTTCCTATGATATGATTATCTTTACAGTTTAAAAGCATGCACACAATAATATAATAATACATATTCTTTAGAAGAATAATCAGACTTTCTTTTAAAATTATTATTATTTAAGTAAATAGGAAACTTCAGATACACAATATTATAATGAATAAATAACATTTGAGCAAAATCTTTCATTACATGAGAAATATTAAAAATCTCATATTTAAAATATTATAAATAAATATTATAAAAAAATATTATAAATAAGGTTAAAGAAACAATAAAAGATTGTTATTAAATTTGAAGTTTTATAAAAGAGTTGCAGTAATTATAATCAAATAACAAGCAACTCTTAATAATTTTCAAAATTTTTTTAATGTTTCCTCTCTTTTAATGAAAGATTCATTTCAACCAAATAATTGTCTGTATGTTTTCTATTAAGATACATTATGACTGACAAAAATCATAGAAACACGCATATAAATATTCTGATCTACAGAATCCAAAGCTGGTGTCGACTTCTTTCTAAGTTTCTATGGGATCTCTAAAAAAAAATTGGGGCACTAACAATAAATCAAATAAGTAACAAAAACCAGTTCGTAAAGAAATGTTTCATGTAAATTATACACACCATCACAATAAATCAAGAAAACAAAATCTAAAATGTACTTAATTACTTACATTGCTACATTCGTTGCACGATCAAAGCAAATATTCGAAGCGTTGAAGCGTTGATTGATTGATTCGCTGATATGGAGTTACAATCAGTTTATTTAAATTTTGGTGAATAAAGAAGGCTTTGCTACTAGTTTAATTTATAACATAAATAAGAACTGTTAAAATCAATCCTAAAAGTTAAGGCTTAGCAGTGATGAAAACTAAGACAAATGTGTCTAGCATTCTTTAAAAAAATATCCAAGGGTTTCTGTTATTAACTTTCATCGCTTAAAAAATGCAAATACTAGTACTAGTTAGTAGTGAAAGCAGTCGGGAAATCTTCTTGTCATATTTTTACAGTAAATATGCAGAAACAATGCACAAATGAGCGGGCATAACCATACGGAAAATGGCGGATGACTGGTTCATTTTTCGTCTAGATTACGCCCCTACACTGACGTCCATATTTTGTAGGTATTTCGTCCGTATATGGACGTATGCGTACATGGCGACGATCGTTTTTCATCCAATTTACGTCCTAAACTGACGTCCATATTTTGTAGATATTTCGTCGATACGTCCATGGCGAGGACAGGTTCAGTTTTCCTCCAATTTGTGTCTTAGACTTACTTCCATATTTTGTACATATTTCGTCCATACATATATCGGACTTGATAGATGAAAACTGGATGTAATCTGAACGTATGCGTTGTTTGGGATTGGTCCAAGGGATTTCTAATGATATATCACATGATGGGTGTAGGAGAAAGTTAAAAAAGTTCCCCCGAAGGCAAAAGGGGAGGTAGGGGGAATAGTAGGTATATAAAAACACACATTTTAAGCATCAAGCATTGTGAAAGTAAACATATTAGAAACGTGCGCTTTCTCTTTTCTTATTTTTCCATTTAACCAGACTGAGCCACAGCAACGCGTGGACGGGTACAGCTAGTTATAAATAAAAAGTGATCAGACGTATTGTGTATATGTGCTTTAACATCTTCCGTTAGTTGTTCATCTCGATTGAGACGTTTCTTTTCAAAACATTGGAAATGCATCCAATCCACTTTACTGTTTTCTGGAAATGTTGTCCGTATGTTTTTACCTGGATTTGGTCTGTTCCTATTACATAGAAGCTGTTTAAACTGTTTCACAACATACGATACAGTCAAACTTGGAACTTTCAGAACCCGAACGAACTCACATTGTCTCATGACCTCAGGATGTAATGCGAGAATCACATTTTGCTGGGAGATCATTATTTTTAAACTTAAAATACCGGTATCAGTGGGGTGCGAGGTTTATTTCTCAAACTTTTTAGTGGCGGAGGCTAGAAGTGGTTTCTCTTTCTTTAAAGTTGAACTTTGTCCGGGTTATTTCTTGTCACCCTGCATAAGATTTAAGAAGGTAAAGTTTAGGGTAAAGTTATAGACTGGCGTGTAGTCCTCAATAGCAGAGAGCTCTTGACTCAAACCGTCTACTAGCTCATCGAATTACTAATGAAGATTATTAAATATTCTAATAATTTAAAAATAGTTTCAAACATCTCCCGTATTTATCTAAAGCAGAATCTTCCATGATTACATCGTCATAAAGTTGAAAATACACTTATACAGTGCATACATCGTCATTAAGTTGCAAATACACTTATACAGGGTGTCCAGCGAATAAGACCCTGATTTCAAAATTAAATATCTCAAAAACAAAGATCAATAGAATTATGCGGTAAACGGTTTCTTTATTAGCTAAGCTGTAAAAATGTTATACGGAAGTTTCGGAAATTTAGTTTTAAAAACCGTCAACAGATGGCGCTGTAATCGCAATGCCTATAAATTGTGCTTCGAAGTCCAGAGCGATCAGTTGGACCGTTGAATCGTGAAGGAGGATAGCGTAGAGGTTAAAATCATGTATTTCATTGAATAACGTGTTTTTCTCGTACTGGAGTATTACAGATTACAACGCAGTCCTACGGCAACAAGGCGCAACTTTCAAAAAGGATTTAATGTTCCGAAAAGACCCGATGCAAAAGTCATTCGCAAGCTCTTTGCCAAATTCGAACGAACGGCAGCGTGGATGATAATCGAGTGAGAAATGTTGGACCCAGGCAAACTGTAGTCACTCCTGGAAATGTCGCCAAATTTTCTGGAATTGTTCAGCGAAATCCAAGGAAGAGTGTGAAAAGAATTGCATCAGAGACTGGTTTAAAGCCCGATATGACTCCTTGTAACTACTTTCTGTGGGGCGTATTGAAAGACACTGTCTACCGAAACCATCCCACTACGCTGGATGAGATTGAATAGACGATTTGTGTGGCATGCGATTCCATTTCCGTTGAGACATTGCAGGATGTGATGTCAAATTTCATTATTCGTTTACGCCACTTCATTGTTTCGAACGGTGAACATTTTCAAAAGATTGTGTTCTGATTGAAAAGAATGCTTGACTTTTTTTTGTTTTAGATTGCTCGCAGAGAACGAGTTTTTCGGCGTACAGCGCCATCTGTTAACGGTTTTTGTAACTAAATTTCGGAACTTATGTATAACATTTTTACAGCTTAGCTAATAAAGAAACCGTTTACCGCATATTTCTATTGATCTTTGTTTTTGAGATATTTAATTTTGAAATCAGGGTCTTATTCGCTGGACACCCTGTACAATGCATGTATACAAATTCTCATGGCATTATTACTGCCTTAAGTTGCAAATACACTTATACAGTGCATACATACAAATTCTCATGGCATTATTACCGCCTATAGGCAGTAATAATGCCACGAGAATTTGTATGTATGCACTGCATATAAGTGTATTTGCAACTTAATGACAATGTAATCATGGAAGATTCTGCTTTAGATAAATAAGGTAGGTGTTTGAAACTATTTTGAAATTATTAGAATATTTAATAATCTTCATCAGTAATTCGATTATAAATTATCGTTATATCTTGCATTGCAGATAAAAATCCAGGGTCAGATCTCACGATCCGAAGAGAGCTTTGAGTTGGAACGTCGGCGTGAAGAACCAGACACACCGGAGCACTACAACCCATTTAGCCAAATCTATCACAAGTGCCTGAAGGAACGACAGCAGGGCCAATACATCAATAGTTACTGCTGTGAGTATGTCCACTACCTCGTCGATACACTACACAAATACAGATTCCATATCAAGCACGAGAACGTAAGTATAAGTACGATAAGTACGAATATTAAGTATAAGTACCCCCAGTATAAGTATCCCAAAAGTTTAGACAATCAATAAAATTTGCATTAACATAAAAAATAATAAGGTACAATTAAAATTCGTGAGATAGGTAATAAATAAAAGCAGATTTGCTGATATACACATATAAATTATGATCAAAGGTTTGAAATTATAAAATATACATTAAATTATGTAACAATGTGCTGTTTCAAAAGTATAGGCACATGTAATTTTTATGGTTTTACATTTATAAAAGTAACTAAAAACTTACTTTTAATATTTAATTGTATTGCCGCGACAATTTATAACATCAAATACACGTTGTTCCATAGAATTAACTAAGCATTGCATTACAGAAGGAGGTATTTCATACCACGCTTTGCCAATTGAAATTTTTAAGTCGTTTACACATGTATATTGCTTTCCATTTTCATAATATTTTACGAGATAAGATCCCCCGTATGTTCTCCATGGATTCAAATCTGGACTAAGTGCTAGCCAGTCTAATAAGGTGGTATTGTTTTGTCTAAACCATGTTTTCGATGATGTGGAGGTATGGATGGATGACCCATCTTGTTGGAAAACACAGTCCGATCCTGCAAGCAAATCCATAATTGACAGTAAATTGTTACGTAAAATATCCTGATAATCCTCTGATTTTATTTTTCTGTCCATAAATCCTTGAAATGCTTGGCCGTTGGAAGAAAACCCTCCCCAGGTCATTACGGATCCTCCGCCTTGTTGCCTGCTGAAACAGTTCTCGCTTTCTTTTCTTAGGTCATGCCAATAAAATTTATGACCATCAGGGCCGTCTAAATTCCATTTATTTTCATCACTGAAGATGACAAAAATCCATTTTTCACCGTATGACATACGCTTTCTAGCCCACTTTAGACGTGCATCTTTATGTCTCTGTTTTAAGCAAGGTTTTGCTTTCATTCTCCTGTAAACAATATTTGTTCAAGCTGCTTCTTCTGTGTACAGTACTTTTTGAAATTCTGGAAATTGATGTAATTTCACGCACAGATAAATTATCAACTGAAGCCATTTTTATTAACATTCTATCATCACGTAACATTGTTTTCTTTGGTCTTCCGACTCATTTTCTAGTATTCCATGTTCCACCTAATCTCAAAACTCTTTAAATACTGCTGAAAGATCTCTTTATTCTTCTCGATATTTGTACAGGATTTTATCCTTGCGCTTTTAAATGTAAAGTCTTAATAATTTCTTCTTTAGAAATTTCTTTAGAACGTGGCATTTTTATCAGAATACGCAGCAAATGTCTTTTCCGAATCACAAACAGAACAATACATTGAACTCATTTGATTCCTCAAAATTTCAATAAATTATTATGCTAAAAATACAGCAGAAGATATTTCAATTGAAGGGAAAAATTATTCTGCATTTATAGAAGCAGACGAAAATAAAAAAAGTCCTTCCGGCCTGTACCGGGAGCAAGGCCGTAGCCAATGGGGGGATCACTAGGGTTTGATCCCCCTCCGAAATTTTTTCAGGATGACTATAAATAAGCCATTAAGTGTCAATAAAGAATGTCAAAATTAAAAAATATCACGTTGAAAAAATGAATGCAATTTAAGAAAATATGTAATAAACAATAGAAAGTTTTAAAATTCCTTTTTTTCTCCTTTTTTAAATGGAGCTGTGTAAAAGTCAGATTTCCACGCTATCAAACATATTGGTGGAATAACCAAATAGATTCTCCAACTTGTTTCACTGAAACGCTTGAAGAATACAATTAGCGTATAATTTCAAATATACACAAATTGGCAAACGTAACACTTTTGACATATGCCCCTGTAATACATTTCTGGCAAAAGACATTTTAAAATATATGTAAAAAGCTTCAGAAATCTTTAATTTGGTTGACACTATTGTTGATATTTTGGCGAAGAAGAATCACCATCAACACAAATGAAAATGTAAATTTCTTTGCAATGAAGAAGACTCAAACTTTCAATTTTCATTTGTGATAAATATTGGTTACTCGAATTCACAACATATAACTTTTAAATAATTTTACCTTTATTAAAGTATTACAAAACAAATATAAAATACGATAATAAGAATAAAATTTTAACCTACAAATCCCCCTCCGAAATATTTTTCTGGTTACGGCCTTGACCGGGAGGAAAAGGTAGCTTTCCTATATCTTCGTTTTAAAATTGTAGCTAATGTTACACGAAAACAGCAAGTTAAAATGCAAAGAAAAGTTTACAAAAGATTATTTAATACTGAATTTGAATAAGAAATTCACCAAATTATTGAGCAATAGCCAAATTGGCTTCATTTATGAAGACTTATTTTGGTCGCCAAATTTGGCGAGAATTTGGCGCTAACGGATATGAATATATAGTTTTATGCGTATGATTGGGAAAATTATTACAACAATGAAAGAAAATAATTTGCGAGTAATCGCGTTAATGTGCTGTTTTGTTTCAAAATGGCAGTCGCCCTAGAATTTCAAACTGCTCTATCTCAGCCATTTTTTAAGATAGAGGTAAACCAAAAAATGCTCTGGATTCCTCGTATCAAGGCCTAACACTAAATTAAAAAATAAATTTGAATTTTTAACTTTTTGTATATTTATTTTAGTTTTAAATTTTTAAGTGGCCGCCATCTTGAAACAAAATGGCGGAGCAAGCTGGCCAACGAACTCGGTCGAGACATTGGTGAGCTTAATACACGCAATTAGTTTCATCAAAATTTATTTATAAATACGAGCGTTATCGTATGACATAGGTCAGATATATTTTATATATATATGGATATATATATATATATATATATATATATGGATATATCTATATATATATAAATCAACATTTGAACGGAGGGTGGTTTTGGGGTCTGGGGGTCATGATCGGTGAAAATATATCGAAATTTTCCGGAACTGTTTTCCTCCGAACGGCTGCAATAGGTAAGCTTTATACTTTTTTGTATTGAAAGCTACCTACTATTTTATTTTGTGAACAAAAGTGTAAAAGAAAACATGTAATGCTATATTGTGTCTATACGTTTGGGACAGCACATTGTTATATAATTTAATGTATATTTTATAATTTCAAACCTTTGATCATAATTTATATGTGCATATCAGCAAAACTGCTTTTATTTATTACCTATCTCACGATTTTTAATTGTACCTTATTACTTTTTATGTTAATGCAAATTTTATTCATTGTCTAAACTTTTGGGACACGGTGTAAGTATAATTTCGCTGTTATAAAAATGCGCATTACCTTGAAGAAACTTGTAACACTAACGCGAAGAAAGTAGTTAATATGATACAACTACTGAAGGAAATAGCTCAATTCTAAAAAAAAAAGGGTTACTAATGCTGCCGTTGTCGTATAGGTATCTATTGTGCCCATTTCATTTTCTTGGGTTGACCTGCAGAATCTAATGCACATAAAAACATGAAAGCTGGCAGTTTTATAGAGAAATGAATTAAAAACATGCTGAAGTAGACAATTTTTAAATAGAAGAATTATTTTAAGCGCTATTTAATATTGAGGCCTGTCAAAATAGTTCAATTACATAAGTTTTATAGAATCGAAAACTACGCATAGCAATTTAACCATATTTTGCAGACATATACTTGACTAGATTGTGGTGTGCAGTGTCCAATCCTGTTTTAAATTTATCTAAATTTTTAAATTTTTTTCCAGTTTTTTATTCAAAATTTCATTATCATTCTTTTTTAATTAACCGTTTTTATTTGTTGTTGTCAGATATTAAAAAGCCCAAATAATAATACTTGCATTTCCACTTGAAATATATATTTACACGCGAATATTGAAAACGAAAGAAAACTTTAAAATAATTAAATTATTACGTGCGAAAAGCATTTAATGGTGAAAATGAGGTCTTATTTAAAACAATTTTCTTATAGCGTGTTAAAGGAAACGGTTTTCTAGACATTATAATAGTCCGGGAGGCACCGACATTTTTTACTTAACCATTTTAGGCATGCTGCATTTTCAAATATTTATTTGAACTTCTTCAATCAATCTCGAAAACAGCCATCAGCTGTTGTGACAGCGGTATATGGGACCTTAGGGATCGAAATATTCTCCAGTCAAAGGGAAATAAATGGCAACACGATGACGGGAGATCGCCACTCTTTTCGAGATTGATTAAGGAAGATCAAACAAATATTGCAAAGAGCTGTTCAGAGGCCCCGCCCACTTTCCCTGTCTGGACTTTCAATGAAATCTCATCAATAAGGAAAAATTGGAACAATGCTAAGTGGCAGGTCCCTCCAGCAAACGAATGGTACACAAGATCGAGTCCAGGCGGATCCTTGGGCCTAACTTGCGACCGAAAATCTCAGACAACCGTATCCAGATGCGGTTAGGCATAATTTCCCTGTCCCCCGCCGATCGACGATTGGGACTTTAACGCTTTCTGATTAGTTGTTAAACCGAACGCTTCTTAAGTCATTTCTGGTTGAACATGGTTTCTTATATAATATCTATTAATTTCTATATAATCTAATTAGTTTATAACTGTAATATAATAAATATTATAGTAATATAAACTAATTAATTTTTATATAATCTAATCTCTATATAATCTAATATTTCTATATAATCTATTAATATATATTAATTTCTTATATCATATCTTCTTAAAAATCTTCATAATCCTCCAAAATACCGGAAATGACTTAAAAAGCGTTTGATTTTACAAATAATCAGAAAGCGTTAAAGTCCCAATCGTCGATCAGCGGTGGAGACGGAAATTATGCATTTGTTAGTGGTCATTTGAGGGGACTTGCTTTCGTGTACGTTAATGGGAGCTGGTGCACGTTAAATCTGTTCGTGGCTCTAATGTCCTCCAAGTTCTATATAAGCGTTACCTCTAGGGGTGCTAATCCAGATGCAGGTCTCTCATCTGGAATTGGTTCAAAATTAGGAGACTAGTTTCACAGTTATATGGATCATGTCAGCTATATAGAAATAAAAAGCTGCAAAACCGGGCCCTTGGGCCATACCAACAACAACAACAACAACCCATTGGGCTTATGGTTTAGTCAGTTAACGACAATAGTACTTATTTTAAATTGCAAATTGTTAATTATTTAACAACCTTTCATGGGCCCAATGGACGGGTAGCCAAGTCAATTAGCACAATAAAAGTAAATTAATTTCAATAATGCAGTTAAAGTATAATTCAGAATAAGTTCAGTTTAAAATGTTACTAACATTCTTCTCTTCCAGGTTCCCCTTTCAGTTCCTCGTGCTGCCGGTTGGGACGGTCTAATGGCCGGCCCCAACTGGTAGCACAAGGGGTTTTTTTAGCAGCAGTTTTTTTATTCATTTTATTTTTGACTGTTCGCTTCTTTATTAGGTGCAAATGGACATTGTCCGTACAAGCTACCGGACCCGCTCCAATGGGACAGCCCACGGAGCCAGTTTTTACCAGGTGGGGTAAGGTAGAAAGGCGCAGTCCCGTCAGCCCCCGCAGCGTTTTAGTCTGCCTTGCTATTCGCCCCCAAAATTTTCCTTGCTGGTACGACTTAGCTATTGGCAAAAAAAAAAAAAAAAGTTATTTTAGTGGTTTTAATTGTCTGTCCTCAAAATTCTCCCCCCTTTTTCAAGCTAAGCTGAGTACCAAAGATTCGGCACTAAATTGTCCAGCCCCATTCCAACTATCATGACGAGTATGTGGTGTGCGGCAACAGATCTCAGAATACTAAAACCTAGGAATGATCAACCCAGTGAAATCCGGACTTTATTGGTCATTGTGGATCGCCCCACGAGGCGATCAGGCGAATTTCGCCCCACTCTCCAGGCACTCAAACCCGTCAAACTGGGTTGAATCCCGGTAGGTAGGGGCCTGGTCAGCGGTCTCCGAAGGGACTTGCTTTTTATGGTGGACAAAAGATTTACCCGGTTTGCAATAAGTGTGCTTCTGGGAATGCTTCTCCTGACCACATTTTGGGCTGCCTTCAATTCACCCACGATGACATAAATAGAGATCATCTATTGTTTCTAGACTTCTTGCAAGTATATAACCTCATGGAACATGTCTAGCTGTCTCTGGACATGTAGGATATGAAACAACAACAAACAAATATTTGAAAATCAGCATGTATAAAATCGTTAAGTAAAAAATGTCGGCGCCTCCCGGACTATTATTACATCTAGAAAACCGTTTCGTGCTGTGAGAAAATCGTTTTAAATAAGACCTAATTTTTACCATTAAATACTTTTCTCAAGTCATAATTTAATCATTTTAAAGTTTTTTTTCGTTTTCACTATTCACGTTAAATATATATTTCAAGTGAAAATGCAGTGTTGTGTTTGGAAATATCATCTTTCAATCTTCCGTATCGATTAAACTTTTTAAATCAGAGCAAATTAATTGTGTATTTAGAGCCTGCGGGGTTTGAATGAGGGCTGGCGAGTATAGCTCGCAAGGGAAAGCCCCCTAGTACTTTAAAAGAAAAACTAGATTTTTAGTTGAGACTGGTGACAAAAAAAATGAGAGTTTTACAAACTAATTACATATTTGAAAATATTACGTAACACACCTATTGTTGAAATTCGAATCTTAAAAGGACAAGTTCCCTATGACTGAAAAACGTCAACCGATAAACAGTTTCTTTTCTGTGTCTCAATGCGTATATTTTTATTACGATTAGCTAAAACATCATTGGCAAATATAATATTTTAAAATACTTTTATGTAATATTCTTTCCACACCATGCACAAGATCTTAAGTAAAATTGATGAAAAAAAGTATACCCTATCGCACACACTAACTCTACAGCAAATAATCGTATACTGGTAGAATCGAATGGTAATAATTTATTCCATTAAAAGTTACGCATATACGAGGGTTTGCTATTTATATTTCTGGCCTAGTAATGAAGAAAAAAATATTTTGATCGACATTGGATTTATTGTTTTTCAAAGTATTCTCCATGGAGATCAATACACTTTTGCATGCGTTTGAACCAATTTTCGAAGCACTGTTTCCACTCCAATGGAGGTAACTCCAAAACATGCGTTTTGAATTCATCAACCACTTTTTCGGGTGTCGAAAATCGTTGTCCACGTATTTTATTTTTTGTGTGCAGGAATAAAAAAAGTCATTGGGTGCCAAATCAGGGCTGTACGATGGATGACCCATCAATTCGATGTTCTGGCCTTTCAGAAATTCCTTTGTTTGAGCCGATGTGGGAGAGCTCGCATTGTCATGATGAAGAATTATTCGCCTGTTCTTCTGCTTTTTTTTTAATTTCTCCGAAGACTTCAGGCAAACAAATGGTCGTGTACCATTCAAATTAACTGTCCTGCGTTGCTGTAACGCCACTGTCGCCACGTGCCCGGTAATACCGAAGAAACAGACAGCCATTTGCTTCAATGTGCTTCTTCCTCGAACAACTTTTATTGGATTTGGCTCATCTTGGAAGACCCATACAGTCGATTGTTTTGTTTCCAGCTCATATACATAGATCCATGATTCGTCACCTGTGTAGATGTTATACACCGTCTTTGATGAACCTTGAACGTATTTTTTCAACATTTCCTTGCACCAATCGATATGAGCCTTCTTTTGAGCGTTTGTTAGATTATGCGGGATCCAACGCGAACAACTTTTTTTTACTCCCAAATGTTCACTTAATATTTTATTGATGCTTGTCATACTAATGTCCAAAGATCCCCCAATCTCACGGTATGTCACATGACGATCTTGCTTTATCAGTTCACGCACAGCATCGATATTTTCTGGCACAACAACAGATTTTGGACGACCTTCACGGAATGCGTCCTGGAGCGAACATCGACCACGATTGAATTCGTTATACCAGTTTTTTACAGTACTGTAGGATGGTGCTTTATCGCTGTATAAAGAATTAAGTTCATGGAAGCACTCTTGTCTTGACAATCCACGGCAAAAGTTATGAAAAATAATCGAACGAAAATGTTCACGAGTCAATTCCATTTTTTGAACAAGATGAATCTTTCAATTTACCATAAATAACACAAATCAAGCTAAAATGGCAAATCGTTCTGAAGAATTTATGGTTAAAAATATCAAACTTTCAATTAAAATCGTCTGCGGTCACCTAGTAACACTTCCTGTTGCCAAGGCCAGAAATATAAATAGCAACTCTCGTATTATTAAAGTTTCGGTGTAGATAAACCCTAAACGGTACAATAAGGTGATACTAACAAATTAATGGTACAGAAAAATTTCTTTTTCTCACGCAGCTATCTCCACGCTTCCTCAACACGACCTATTTGCTGGATCGCGTCCTGAAATTCATGTACTATACGCACTCTGATCACAACGAGGTTGAGGTTCACAACCCGATGGACGAGGTTCACATCGAGGCCAACTTCTCCTACACAATTCCGTTGGGCGACTTCCAAATCCAAAAACCTCTCTCCAATAGTAATTACCACAACGTTCTCATACCTGAATACTCTGGAGTCAGCTCCATGCCTGCTCTCGGAGACGTCGGGTTCATGAAAAGTTAGTATATTTCTTAAGTATGTAAGTATTTTATTTGAATTTTGAAAAAATCAAATACTAAATTATTTTTTATATCTTAAACGATACAGAACGTTATACTTGGAACTGGCAGACTAATAAGTAAGTAACAGAGCATGACGAATGAAATCTGTAAGGCGGGTCTATCTATCTATATTATAAAGGACAAACGTGTCCGTGCGTAGCGCTGACGCCATTTTGCGAATGGCAACACTTGAGGATGAAATTTCGGTTTTGCGATTTTTCTACTGCAATTTTTTTAATTTATAAACATCGCATATGTTCAATTTTTACACCGTTATATAGGGGAAAAAAATCTACTTTCAAATGCAATTTGTTTAAAAACTGTATTGAAATTTACTCATTTATTTATTACTCTGTATTTTTATTTACTCGCCTTTAAATTAAATTTCACGCATGGTGTTTTTAAAAAGTCCATCTCTATCGCTTGTAGATGATTACAAAATATTAATTCATTTGCACTTTAAACAATATAAAAAGTTCAACATTTCTTTTCCAACTAATATTCAATAACGAAATTAAAATTTATCAAGCAATAAATAAAATACTATAAATAAAACACAAATTTAACAGACAAGTAATTAAAATAAGCGCTTAAAACCGCTGAAATTATCAGAATAAAAAAAAAACTGCTGTAGATAACGTAATTTTTAGCGAGTTCTGCGGCTATTACCTTCTGGAACGAAGCCAATAGGAAATGACCGCTTTGAATAAATATTAAAATTTTATTTGAATATATAATTGAATATATAATATACAAATTCTCTGCCTTTTTAGCTTCCGGCCAGCACACCTCTTCTCGCTCACCCGAACAGGAGTACTTTAACTGTTTCAATTTGTACTGTTTTATCAAATCTGGTAAATTCCGGCGTTTTCCCAGTGTAAATTTTGTACATATTTATCAATTCATATTATTAGTTTGTTATATTCATTAATCTCTGTAAAGTAATAACTGTCAACTTGTTTAGTATTACTATACCATTATATTTCTACACAAACATTGTATGTTATTTCCCAATCATCTTTTACCTTTGCCAAATTTGTTAAGTTAAACTAGTGTGTACCCTTAATACAGTTAAGTATGTAAAGCTACATTTGGTTACACTGTTAAAAATTTTCGTTTATTGACAGGTTGTCTTCCGTGAATTTTGATCAGAAAGTTTCCATTTTGTTAGAAAAATGGAATCTATCCCGTATATCTGTTGCTAGCAACAGATAGGAAGTGTATTTCTTTAATCTCATGGTGGTATTTAATTTGTGTTGATTGTTTTCACTACATATACATATTCCTATAACTCACTAATGTTATTCCTTATTATTCTTAGTACTAGTACACAATACTTTTATTCTCAGATTTGTTTTCTGTCATTATTTGCTGTACTTAAATTGTGTTAACAGTTTACTGTAAATACCGCTATATAATTATTCAAGTTTTTCCTCATACAAGTCTTTTTATATACTCGGTGCTACTACTCAAACTATGATTACTTTCTTTTTCAATATCGTATTTATTAATTTTTTATCTTTCAATAAGTGAGCTTAATAGTATTGTTTTGTATTTATAGTTTTTTCTCAACTTTAATTATTATCTTGTAAAAGCTCTACACCTCCTTATATTTATTTACAATCACAATTGTTCATTCAGCCCATTATTATATCTGACTGGGCTCGTCCAGTATAATTGGATAGCCTTTGTGATTGACATTGTAATCCTTGACAGTTAATTTTCAATAGTGAGGGGTCCCCTTCCCGGGTGGTCCTTCCGGACATCGCTCCCTGGGCTAGGGCCTTGCCGCATAGTAAACAGACCTGCTGGGCGGGGCTAGTTGAGCCTAAGCCGGAAGGTAGGCCTCTCCGCCCAGTTTGACCTTGACCTTATTTACTTAGACATCGACTTTCACCTTATTAAACGGTGAAGTTTTATTAAAATATTTTGGAAGTGTCGGAAAATGTTTCATAATCTATACTTGACGCATGATTTTTTATTCTTGTTGTAACATAAATTGGAAAAATACTATTTCCAGTCGAATGGCTATATCTGTTTTCTTCTGCGACAATTTGGAGATTAAAATATATGGGGCTTTTCTCTTTTATTTTGGTCAACTGCACATTTATGAATGGTTTAAACCATATAACCGAAGGTCAAAGGTCAAACCGGTCGGGGTGGCCTACCTTTCGGCTTAAGCTCAACTAGCCCCACCCAGACCATATAACCCAAAAAGGAATACTATGTTGGTATATTCTACGCATTTTAAACCATGTGATACGGGTTTTACCTGCTACTTGAAAACAGAACTTTGCTCGCAGTTTTCAAAAACTCTACGGTCTTTGTCAAATGTACATTGCAAACGACGGACGTTATTTCGAACTAATAAAACATTTTTTCCCTTATTTAGGTAACAATCTTCTATTTATGAATACATTCACCAAACTTTATTGTTACACTGTTAAAAATCTTCAGCTTTTGCTGCAAACACACTCCACTGCTTTTAGAGAAAACGGTTACTTTACCATATTATGGAGCATTTTCATTGGTCAAAATAGAGATATTCTATAAAAGCGGTGGAGTGACTATGCAGCAAAAGCTGAAGATTTTTAACAGTGTAACAATAAAGTTTGGTGAATGTATTCATAAATAGAAGATTGTTACCTAAATAAGGTATTTCACCTACAACTTATGTACCTATACCTTATTCACATATACCTTACCTTATTCACCTATACCTTATTTATCACCTATACTGTACCTATATAATGGTAATCACCTTATATACTGTGAAAACATATGTGAGTTTTATACAAAGTCGGAATACTTTTATTTATCTCTGTGTGTGTATGTACATTTTCTAGGGTGGTGCGCCATTGAAGGTGATAATTACGTGAAAACATTCGATTACTACGAGTACACAATGCCACCCATCGACTGCTGGAGACTGATGGTCAAGGACTGCTCCCCCAACGGACACTTCATGGTGCTAGAAAGAAATATCAACCATCCGGTATCTCGCAAGGTATTTGTATCTTGATGTTCTTCTTTTTATTTAAAATTTTGTTTGCTTTATCCCTAATAGCACAATCAGTTCACGTGATGTCAGTGTGAAATCACAAATGCTTACAAGATTATAATGGGATGATCTCTCGTTTGTACAAATCTCTCAGTTTTGTGACTTTTTTCATCAGTCTTTAAGAGTCGTATAAATGAAAGGTCTCTATAATCATCATAATTTAAAGTCATTTACAACTGAAAAGTGCATTGCAAAGTGTTCATATTCTATGTTGCATGCTCTACTCTTGACCCTTATTAGTTTATTTTTTTCCTTTTCTCTCTCCAAAGGCTATGAAAGTGTTCCTGGCGAACCACAAGGTCGAGCATTATCCTGAATCCGAAGACTCGGGTATGATCGTGACTTTGGACGGAGAAAAGTTGGCCATTTCCGATAAAGAACCCTATCTATATCGCGAAGACGAAGAACACGAACCTCTCTTCTACATTGAATACAAGGAACCTTTCTTCAGCGTGACCTCGGAGAAATACGGAGTCATCGCCGAACGAATTGGAGATACGATTAATGTTTTTGTAAGTTTTTGTTAAGATTACGATAACATTGCTAGGCATAACATAAGTAAATAAATAATTTTGTGATACTGGTATTATAAAACCGTATTTTTTTTATTTTTTATTATAAAATTCTGAACCTGTAATGCGTTCATTTGAATCGTTATTTTCAAAAACTCTTTAAATGCAGAATTTGATGTTTTGAGACATTTAAGAAAAGCTGTTTGACCAAGGTAAATATACATATTAATTTAGAAAATATTTCAGAATATACAAGAAGACTGCACAATGTATAAGACTCTACATCAATATGTTCATTACGTTTAAAGATCATTATAGCTCTTACAATAAGATTATAATGCTACAATGTTGTTAGTTATTAAATCTAATACATTTAATATCTGTATTTTAATTTGACTTACTATTTTTATGGCATTATTAATTGATTTGAGTTAAGGGTAAAAAACAACAAATTTGAGCTTTAAGTAAATTTGTACTTTATTTTTGTCAGTTAAATAAAGTGCAAAAGGAATTTTAAATAAATTCAAATGCGGAAATAGTTTTCAAATACCTCTGAACTTCAAACATGCCAGATAAACTGGGGAAAAGTAAAGTAAAATACTTTTCACAATATAGAAACTTAGCTCTTAAAAAAATACTATGAACAAGTGAAATGATTTTAAAAGTTCCTAAAATGCAAATTTAAATACTAATTTAAGCCTTTAAGTCACAGTGGTTCTCAACATGAGCCATATTTTTTAATTTATATTTGTTATTAATTTATTCCTTGTCAGATCATTTTTGTCTTTTCCTTTTTTGGAATTTAAAGTTGTTAGACAAATAATAAAATTAATACAAACATTTTTAAGATTTAAAAAAAAAACTTTCTCATTCAAGTTTAAAAAAAGCCTCATACAAAATTTTAAAATGCAGCAGTAACCGGAATAGTTATACGACAAAATTTGTGTGATACTTAAACGAATTTTATACGTATATAAACTGTTTTATAATTTTGTTTTCTTTTTTTTTTGTTATGGTTGTATTTTAGAATTTTTGTATGATTTTTGTTATTAGCATTTAAAGAATGAGACTTGTTTCTATTCACTCTTTTAAGCTTCATTCGTATGAATATTAAATCACTTATTAAACAAATTTTATATGTATATAAAAATTGTTTTATATATATATATATATATATATAATTTTTTTTTTGGTTATGGTTGTATTTTAGAATTTTTGTATGATTTTTGTTATTAGCATTTATTGAATAAGACCTGTTTCTATTAGCTCTTTTAAGCTTCATCCATATGAATATTAAATCACTTTTTAAACAAATTTGTGTGATACTTAAACAAATTTTATATGTATATAAATTTTTTATAATTTTTTTGGTTACGGCTGTATTTTAGAATTTTTGTATGATTTTTGTTATTAGCATTTGTTGAATGAGAACTGTTTCTATTCGCTCTTTTAAGCTCCATCCATATGAATATTAAATCACTTTTTAAACAAATTAGGAATTGTATGTTACAGTGGTTGGTGGGACATCGTGATTTTAGAGATGCTAAGGGCGTGGTCATAAAAAGCTTGGGAACCACTGCTCTAACAAGGAAGATTTCTGTATTTCAAGAGATTCCATAGAAATTATAGTTTAGAATGTTTTTAGAACGCTTTTCGCTCCTCTCACCCTTTTAAATTTCGATTTTTTTTTTTTTTTTTTTTAGATTTTGTTCTTAGAGAGCATTTACATCTTATAAGTAACTACCATGCCACATTTCATGTTTCTAGCTCCTTCAATATAAAAAAAATCGAAATTTTAGAACATTTTTTTCTTTTGCACCCCCTCCCCCCCCCCCCCCCCCCTGGGAGTAGTGGCACCGACATAAAATATATCCTATGTTGGAGCAGGTATTGTCACCATCAATTTGCTACAATCACATTTGAAATCGCTTCAGTAGTTCCAGAGATTATCCCCTGCAAACAAACAAACAAACAAAAAAAAAAACGTTACTTCTTTATAATATTATTATAGACTAGGGGGCTCTGCCCCCTGCTCGCTACGCTCACCAACCCCCGTTCTGATTTCACAGCCTCTTAAAACCAGGTAATGTAGCCCGTTTTAAAAAGATGATGGTGATGATATCACGAACGGCGACTTTCTTCTGTAATCAGGTTATAATGTTTTTCATTTAACTGGTTATAATGCTTTTTCATTTAACTGGTTATAATGCTTTTTCATTTAACTGGTTATAATGCTTTTTCATTTAACTGGTTATAATGCTTTTTCATTTAATTCATCTTTTTTATTTTTAATATTCATGTGTAAACACAATTTTTATGACGTAATTTTCTTTATTTCCTGCTTTCGACACGTGATCATTTAATTATTATTTTAAACTTTCGTTATTGTTTTTAATAGTCTCGCGCAAATACATTTTTTATTTGAGATAAAACATAATCCTTTGCGCTTATTTAGAAATTGGCAACAATATAAAAAAATTTCTTTTTCAATAAAAGATTTTTTACTCGATTTTTAAGGATTTTTTGAGTTTTTATTGTCCGACCGTGATAATTTTTTAATTTCTTAAAGCTTGTTATATTTCGCGTCTGGTGGTATGATTTACGAATCCGTAGGATGGCTAGAAAAAAAGTAATAGCTCCTCAAAAAAGTCCCCAGTAAAAGAGCGATGTGAATAACCCGGAATATCTACGCAGAATTTGATTGGTCCATTTCGTTTTTGGCTCAGTTCCAGATTACTTTTTTTTAATATAGAAGAATAACAACACCTCCTGTGAACTATTGAATGTTCAGTATGTTGTTATTCATAATACTCTGTATTTACTACTCTTAAATAAACTAGTCGTTGGGGGCCACCGTAATACTTACTCATCATGGATATGCATAATGTAAAATATTAAAACAAAAATGTGTAAACTACTTATAAAATGCATAGCAATTCAAATAAAATCGTGGCTTGATGACGTCATAACTTTATAGGCTCCATTACTGAATTGCTTGAAAGAGGTTTTTCCTTATAACTCCAAAAATAATAATCCTATTAACTAGCGGTTTATTGCATCTGATTAAGCGTCAAATTTCCAATTAAAATATATCTTTGAAGTGAAATTTGGATGAAATACAGGGTCATGAAAAATCGAAGAGTGTGGAAAATAGGATTCCAAATATCTCAGCAACTCATTATCCGATCGACTTCATGCTTTATGTAAAATTTATGTTTTTTATTGTCTTTTATATTCATTACTTAAAATAAACAATTTCGAAAATTTTTATATACCTTTTATCAGAACGAATATTTCGAGAGTCCGAAAAAAATTGTTCCGGTTAATCGAGGTTATTGAAATGAAATAGGCTTCTTCCCATTATTACATACTAAGTACATACCAAATTGCAAGTGTCTATCTCAATTTTTTCGGGAGATAGAGCGTTTACAGACACACAGACACACACACAGACGGACGGCAAAAAAAAATTTCTAAAAATATGTTTTTTGGAATCTCCAGTGTCTGAAACGTGTAAATCCGTCAAAAAAAAAATTTCGATTTTCAAAACGATTACAAGACTTACCCTATACTACGTATGATGGGTAAGTAAAATTAGTAAGTATTTGTACTTCTGTATACCGGGCCTCTTTTATCTTGGCCACTCTGTAGTATTATTGCTCAGTATCACATAGTAGTATTTAGTACTGCTCAGTAGAATTGGTAAATTGTATTTTCAGAATTCGTATTACTGGAATTTTGTATTTTTAAAATTTGTATTTCAGTATTACGTAGTATAATTATTGCTCAATATCACAAAGTATTATTTAGTATTGCTCAGTATAATTAGTAACTTGTTTTCTCAGTTTTTGTGTCATCAAAATTTGAATTTTTGGAATTTCTGTTTCAGTACTATTTCTCCAATCTCACGGTGGTATTTGATTTGTGTTGATTGTTTTCACTACATGTACATATTCCTATAAGTCACTTATGTTATTCCTTATTATTCTTGATACTAGTACACAGTACTTGTATTCTCAGATTTGTTTTCTGGCATTATTGTTGTATTTAAATTGTGTTAACTGTTTACTGCAAATACCCCTATATAATTATTCAAGTTTTTCCCTATATAAGTATTTTTATACACTCGATGCTACTATTCAAACTATGATTATTTTCTTTTTCAATATCGTATTTATTTATTAATTTTTTTTTTACTTTCGTCTATCTATATTAGAAGAAAGCATTGTAATGGAACTACTTCCGGTTTTCGACAGATTTACATGTTTTAGGGGTCAGAGATTCCGCATTTCAGCATTACATAGTATAATTATTGCTCAATATCACAAAGTATAATTTAGTAATGCTCAGTATAATTAGGTAAACAAACCTGCTGGGTGGAGATAGTTGAGCTTAAGACGAAAGATAGGCCTCCCCGCCCGGTTTGACTTTGACCTTGTTTTCCATCATCTTTCTCACCATATTTGACTGTGAATTTTTGTTACAGTATTCGGATTTTTCTTTCTTGTTAATATCTCATCTCGTTAGTGATTTCCGTAATAATTTTTTTATTACTTACCCATCATACGTAGTATAGGGCAAATCTTGTAATCGTTTTGAAAATCGAAAAAAAAAATTGACGCATTTACACGTTTCAGACACTGGAGATTCCGAAAAAAATATTTTTAGAAAAAAAAAATTGCCGCCCGTCTGTGTGTGTGTCTGTGTCTGTGTGTATGTGTCTGTGTCTGTGTGTGTATGTCTGTAAACGCTCTATCTCCTGAACAAACTGAGATAGAGACTTTAAATTTGGTATGTATAGTATTTAATAATGGGTATTTTAGTATATGGGTATTTTAGTATGGGGGTTTTAGTATTTAATAATGGGAAGATGCTTACCGAATTTCAGTAACCTCGATGATCCGGAACTATTTTGTTTGGACTCTCAAAATATTCGTTGTGTTAAAAGGTATATAAAAATTTTCGAAATTGTTTATTTTAAGGATTGAATATAAAAGACTATAAAAAAACATAAATTTTACAAAAAGAATGAAGTCGATTGGATAATGAGTTGCCGAGATATTTGTAATCCTATTATCCACACTATTCGATTTTTCATGACCCTGTATTTCATTCAAATTTCAATTCAAAGATATATTTTCATTGGAAATGAGACCCTTAATCCGACGCAGTAAACCGTTCGTTTATAGGATTATCGATTTTGGAGTTATAAGAATGTTTCTTTTACGCAATTCAGTAATAGAGCCTTTAAAATTAATGACGTCATCAAGCCACGATTTTATTCGAATGGCAATGCATTTTATAAATAGTTCACACATGTTTCATTTTCATATTTTATATTATGCCTATCCATGATGGGTAAGTATTACGGTGGCCCCCAACAACTAGTTTATGATGCAATTGAACAACAACAAAAAAAATCGAAATCGAGAAGACCTTATTTTAGAATATACTATTTTTTAAATTGTACAAAGGTCGGAGTACCCCTTATCACCAGTAAATTAATTTAAATGCAATTATTTTTTTTTATTTTTTTTTTGCAGGTAACTTCCTATTACCGCTCCAAGTTGTGTGGCCTGTGTGGTAATTACAACGGTCAGAAATACGAAAGAGCCTCGACAGAGAAAGGTTGCTACTATGCCAGTGATAAAGACTACGCTTACAGGTACAGCATTTCTTCAGAAACATGCCCTGTACCCAAGCCGGAACTCATCTGTTCCCGCTGAAGATAATATCTTCAAAAGTTTTAAGGGATCAGGGTTCCATAAGCCGTGTTTTTGGCCCATGAAATAGACTAAAACTCGATTTTGTTATACTAACTTAATTGTTTCACTTTTTAATATTAGAAGGTTTATCCTGTACGATTTCAACGATATTTTTTGCATTTTGTTCGGATTTATAGGACTTATACACAAGCTCAAAGTTCGTATTATTCGTAGTTTTGGATGAAAAATACGCAATTTCTCCTCATTTTGCCTCCATTATTTATAGGAGCGCAATCGCGCAACACTTTTTTCTTTACATGTATTATAAAATACATCAAAATGTACAATATACGTAAAAATAAAAGTGTTGCAAAGCTGCGCTGATAGTAAAATATTAAAATATATATTAAAAATTGAGGTTAAATTAGGAGAAATTGCGTAATTTTTCATCAAAAACTACGAATAATACGAACTGTGAGCTTGTGTCAGTTATATAAATCCGAACAAAATGCAAAAACTATTGTTGAAATCGTACATGATAAAGCTTCTGATATTAAAAAGTGAAATAATTAAGGCAGTATAACAAAATCGAATTTTAGTCTTATTTCATGGGCCAAAAATACGGCTTATGGAACCTGATTCTTTTTCAACATTATTGAATTATACAATTATTCCTGCGTAAAGCAGTACATCATACTATAGAATCTCAGCTGCTTGTAAGAATGCTAATCTATTAAATAAAATAGCCTTTATAAACAAGTCCGTCTCTGAATTGTTTTATTTATACTACAGAGTAAGTAGATAGACAACAAGCCTATAATGTAATAAAATCATCAAGAAATAGAATTCTAATGTAGAGGTTCTTACACACTTTTATTTAACTTAACTTGGTTTTTTTATATAAAGATGGAATTTTGTAATGAATTCTTTATTCGCTTCCTGATAGGCTAGAATTTAAAAATTATGTACACAGGCATGCTTTCGATGACAATTCAATATTTTAGGTAGATTTCGTAAGAAATACTACCTATTAAATTCTCCCCTATGTTGGAATTTTTGAAAAATTTTTGCAGATCTACGCCGATCATGACCCCCAGAACCCAAAAACACTCCCAGTTCAAAACTTTATCTATCTATCTATATCTATCTATCCATGTCACTTTTTTATGGACACGATAGCTCCCATAATTCTGCACAAATCTCTTCCAAACTGATACATAAAATCAAGGGGCATAAAATCTTGGTCAAGTTCGTTAATGGGCCAAATCGAACCGGGGGGGGGGGGAATGGGGGAGCTTTTTGTGAAAACAGAAAAAAAACCCTAATTTCTTAATTATGATACGTATCGAATCCGTTTAAAGTTATTATTACTTCTAGGAAAAGGGCCGAAAATTTATATATGACAGATTTTTGATATCATTAAAAATAGTTCCAAGGGGGGGAGGGGGGGGGGTTAGAAGAAAAAAATTCATAACTTCGTCCATTCAGAAGATATCAAATCCGCTTAAATTTATTATAAATCCTCTTAATATTATCTAAAACTTTTATATTGACAAGTTTTTTTATAGGACCAACCCTTATAGCAAAAAAAAAAAAAAAAAAAAAAAAAAAAAAAAAAAAAAATTAAAACAAAAAAACCCCGCCGGCTCCGCCTGCAAACAAGTTAGGTTTCGAAATGGGCGGTCCATGATGCGCCCCAAATGCCGCATCATGATCTGCATTCTGCATGATGGTAGCTGTGGGATTGTGGGAGATAGGGTGATTGAAAATGGTCAAATTAGTGCATTTTCGATAAAAAATAGACGTGTGTGTTCTTATATTTCACTTTGCAGCCACAACTACTCAGCGCAGACGACTGGTGTTTGTATGTGGTACTAGCCTCAAGTCTCCCATCATGCACTATGGTGGTTTCATGTCGGTAGCTGTGGGATTATGGGAGATAGTGTGGTTGAAAGTGGTCAACCTAGGACATTTTCTATAAAAAACAAGTTGGAAATTTTACGTCAAACGTGACAAATGAGGTGCGTTCGTACTATATCGTTACATAAATATTCAGATCTTTTCTGATTTTTAATTCTGTGAAATGAATTCTATCGTCTGCAGATTAATTTCTGTCATGAAATAAGTATCTCGCTCGCTTGACGATTAAACTTCGGAAGCTCCTATAACAAAAAAGCACCGATTTAAAAAAAAAATTTCAAATTTCTCAATAAATATTTTTATTAATATCTCCTAAAGTTTTGATTCGATTTTAATAAAATTTTAAATGTCTCGACAAAATTCTGCAAAGATAATATATTTTAAATTGCAAACCATTCGGTTGGGTAGTTTTTGCGTTGTTATATGCGGACGGACGGACAGACAGACGGACGGACGGACGGACAGACGGACGGACCAAGCGACGACAATAGGTGCTACGTATTTATATAATTACGAACGCACCTAAAAATCGATATATATATACAGTGAAATACGTTTAACACGAAACTGGGGGACGAAAAATTTTTTTCGTGTTAAAAGATTCGTAAAAAAAAAGAACAAAACTCACCAATATTTTCGATGTCGTCAAATTTTATTTCGATTTCCTGTTAAACTACTAGTAGGCTGCATCCATTAGGATAAAAAACAAGTAAAAAAAAACAAAAAACAGATATATTTTTGAAGTGTCTTTTTCAGCACCATATTGTCCACAAATTGTTCGAGATCATCCATTGTCTTATTCATATCTCCATTTGGATGCGCGTCTATATAACTGTGCATACTTTTAATTATTTTCTGCATTTCTGAAGTAGAGGAGACAGGAACTGTATCGTTTATTTTCTTGCCAGATTCGTCGTCCGAATCCACATAGGTGGAATCATTTGGACTATGAAGGGTCTCCAAAATCTCTTTGTCTGTCAGAATCGGTGCTGTAGACACATCATCATGCAACATATTCATTTAATGCAACATATTCATCATGCAGGGCTGTTTAATAGCCTCTGCTTGTTAACTAGGAGAAGACCCTTTAAATGCCTCAGAGGAGGACTTAAAGGAATCGACTGGGAGCAGGGACTTGATGTCCAATCCGCACCTTCCATCGGTGCAGCCTGTTAGTACCCTTGCCTAGTGCATGGGGAACGAACGCGGATGGGCTTCCTCCAACCCGCTTGGCCAGCGTGGAGGAATTTGGCCACCTCCCCCCTTATTTTACCATGAATTCACAAAACAAATCACGGCCCTCAATTCCCGGCAGTCTGCATGTTCCTGATTACGGCAGCGATCAGAAAGACATGAAGACAGAGGGTGCTAAGAATCACCGGGCTCGGTTTGGCTGCCATAAGTTGATGACCTTGGCTACGTATAATGGACGATCCTTATCTTCTGAAAGTCGTTTACAGGAACTTGAAGAAGAATTAGAAAGAATCAACTGGGACATCCTAGGATTATGCGAAATAAGAAGAAAAGGTGAAGAGAAGATTGATCTTGCCAGTGGACATGTATTGTACTACAGAGGTACAGAAGATGGAAAAACAAGTGGTGTAGGATTTCTGATTCATAAAAGGTGGAAGAATCACATCGTAGAATATGATAGTGCATCAGATAGAGTTGCAAGGTTAGTTATACAAGTGTCAAAAAGATACAAACTGCAAATTACCCAAGTTTATGCACCAACAATTAGCTATACTGATGAAGAAATTGAGGATTTCTATGAAGAAGTAGCTTCAATGCATCAAAAAGGAAAATGCTACATAAAATTAATAATGGGAGACTGGAATGCTAGAATTGGGGAAAAAAAGAAAGGTGAGTTCTCAGTAGGAATTCATGGATATGGGGTGCGTAATGAAAGAGGAAACAGATTGATTGAATTTGCAGAATGTGAACAGATGTATATCATGAATTCATTTTTCAAGAAAAAGCCACAAAGAAAATGGACATGGCGTAGTGCAAATGGCTCAACAAGTGAAATCGACTACATCTTGACAAACAAAAAGCATCTTATTCAGGATTGCAGCGTTCTCAATAACTTCAATACAGGAAGCGATCACAGGTTAGTTAGATGCAAACTGCTTTTAAATACTAAAGTGGAAAGAATGAAGCTTTTGCAATGCTCAAAGAAATCAGTCGATATTATAAATCTCCAGAAACATAAAGAAGAATTTAATTTAGAACTTAAAAATCGTTTTCAAGTACTTCAATCAATCTTAGAAGAAGAACAAGATGTTACAGTAGTGAACAAGAAAATAACAAATACTCTACAAGAAAGTGCAAGGACGATAGCTGGTGAAGCACAAGTAAAGCAAACAAAGAAAATAACAGAAGAAACAAGAAGACTGATGAAGAAACGCAGAGAATTTAAAATGAAGAAAAACTATCCTAAATCAAGAGTTGAATATGCAGAATTATGTAAAACGGTAAGAAAATGTGTTACAGAAGATATCAGAAAATTTAACTGTGATCTTGTCAAAAAAGTTCTAGAAGATAACAAAAGTTTAAAATCAGCTAAGCGCAAACTGTGTGTTGGAAGAAAAGGTATTTTTGCACTGAAGACAGCAGATGGAACAATCACCAAAATCAATAATGAAATAGTACACATTGTCGAAAAATTCTATAACGATCTATATAAATGTGAAGATCAAAGGGAAATCAACCTACGTGATCCACTAGTAAACATAACAGAAACTGAAGAGATAATCCCAGTGAGGACAGATGAAGTTGTACAAGCCATTAGAGGCATGAAAAAAGGTAAATGCCCTGGCGAAGATGGAATTACAATTGATCTTATCAAAGAAGCAGGAGAAGAATTTGCAAAAATGCTAGCCTTACTGTTTTCCAAATGTCTCGAGAAATCAGATGTACCAGAAGATTGGAATAATGCTGTGATGGTGTTACTTTATAAGAAAGGAGAAAAGGAAAACATTAAAAACTACCGTCCAATCAGCTTACTGTCAGTGATTTATAAAATTTTCACCAAAGTTTTAACGACAAGACTTGAATCAGCTCTGGACTCAGCTCAACCTAGAGAACAAGCAGGATTTCGAAGTGGATTTAGCACAATGGATCATATTCAAACAGTAAGGGAAGTTATAGGAAAACATAAAGAATATAATTTACCTCTCTGTCTTGCTTTTATTGATTATGAAAAAGCATTTGATTCGGTCTACACATCTGCAGTAATTACTTCTCTGGAGAACATTGGTATAGACAAACCTTATATCAATATCATAAAGAAGATCTACAAGAAAGCAACAGCCACCATCCGTTTGGACAAAGGAAAAGCGAAGATCAAGCTTGAAAGAGGAGTAAGACAAGGAGACACCATTTCGCCTAAGCTTTTCACTGCTGTCTTAGAGAGTATTTTCAAGAAGCTGGATTGGGAAAACAAAGGGATTAGAATAAATGGGGAATATTTAAGCCATCTCCGGTTTGCTGATGACATTTTAATTTTCAGTAATAGCCCTGAAGAATTGCAAAATATGCTAAAAGATTTGGCAGAAGCTAGCATTAATGTGGGATTAAAAATAAATTTGGAAAAGACTAAGGTGATGTTCAATTCATTTGCATCAAAAAAGAAAATCGTCTACAACAACACTGAGATTAAAGATGTTGAAAGTTATGTGTACCTTGGACAAGAAATATCTTCAGACAACAGTATCATGAATGAAATCAATAGAAGAATAAGAAATGGATGGAGTGCTTTTGGGAAGAACAATATTATTCTGAAAAGTAACATGCCTCTTTGTTTGAAAAGAAAGGTGTTTAACCAATGTGTTTTGCCTGCACTAACTTATGGAGCAGAAACTTGGACACTAACAAAACGGATGGTACAAAGATTACAAACAACACAGCGAAGTATGGAAAGATGTATGCTAGGCATAACCAGAAGAGACCGAAAGAGAATAACGTGGATAAGAAGTCAGACGAAAGTTTTTGACATTATCGAGAGAATTAAATGGCTAAAATGGAAATGGGCTGGGCACATTGCAAGAAGACAAGACAATAGATGGAGCACAAACACCCTACAGTGGTATCCCAGAGATGTAAAACGACCAAGAAGACGACCTCAAGTAAGATGGAGTGACGAAATCAGAAAAGTGGCCGGTGTTAATTGGATGACTAAAGCACTAGACAGGCAACAATGGAAAAATCTGGGGGAGACCTACATCCAGCAGTGGATTGAAAACGGTTGATGATGATGATGATGATTCATCATGCAACATATTCATTTAATGCAACATATTCATCATGCAACATATTCATTTAATGATATTGCAGGACAGTCTATTAATGTTGAGACTTTCCCAAACATTTCATTAAATGTCAGCTCACACTCAGAAAAAGGAATTGATTAAAACTACAAAACATATTTTGTTGAGTACATTTCGGTTGTTTTAGCAAAATTCAAGTAAAATTGAACCATTTTACTCCAATTAACAAAACATTTTTTGCTGACGATACAATTTTTTTTTTTTTTTTTTTTTTTTTTTTTTTTTTTTTTTTTTTGGAATTGCAAAAAAATTTTTTTTTTGTTGATTCAAACAAATTTTTCATTGACCTATATTTAAACAAAAAGTTTTGTTTAAATATAGGTCAATGGAAATTTTGTTTGAATCAACAAAAAAAATTTTTTTTTTTTGCAATTCCAAAAAAAAAATTTTTTTGTATCGTCAGCAAAAAATGTTTTGTTAATTGGAGTAAAATGGTTCAATTTTACTTGAATTTTGCTAAAAAAACCAAAATGTACTCAACAAAACATGTTTTGTAGTTTTAATCAATTCCTTTTTCTGGGTGCAGTCTCAATATCGGCTGATTCTTGAAGTGCCGAAAAATTTGATACTTTGAAGAATCCCGCATGGCGAAAACAATTTTCAATTGTCGTAGGCTTCACTAAATTCCATCCTGAGCACAACATTTGTCATGTATCCAATAAATTAATGGAGAAATCTTCTTTTGCTTCGATTGCGACTAACTATTTTCAAAGCAATTGCTTTTTATAATTTAATTTCAAATTTTATATAATGCCTTGATCACACGGTTGTAAAACACTTGTGGTATTTGGAGGCAAAAATACAAACTTTATAGCTTTTAAATGCTATTGCAGACTTGATTTCCGTCTAAAAGACTTCTGACATACGGCACAAGTATATAATTTCTTACTAGAGTGAGTTTTCATATGTTGACTCAAATTAAAAGAAGTTGAGAATGTCTTATTACAACTAAGATAAGGAAAAATCTTCTTAACAGGTATTCATCCACAAAAAGACACGACTTCATCGATACGCATGACAACGTCTATAATATAGAAACAATAAAAAACCCTAACTCTTAAAAGCAAACAACAATCTTCTCAAACCAATCACACAAATAAAAAGTGGGAGCACTTTAAGACACGTTTAATCACTAGCGATGTGAATCATCAAATGATGAAAATCATATTTTCACCCCTATTTATACCAAACCATATACCTCCGACTCGAAGTCAAAGTTGAGTTATAGTATTGCTTGATATGGTTGTTATCAAAACCTAGCATACTATGTCACACTCTATAAGCTTCCTTCTCCTTTTTGAAACATAACATAATTAATGGATAAAATCGATTATATAAAAATTAAAATTCTTCAAATTAAAATTACAGAATACCACACAAACATAAACAGGAAAGACTTAATGTATAGTTCTGGGTCTTTCAAGGTCATTCCTTATAAACACTAACTAAACGAAGCGACACTTCAGTGACGTCACAAGTCATGTGTTAAAACTAATCAGTAATAAGATTAGCTGATATGGAGTTTATACTAATCATCCATTTTTCTTCAAGGCATTGCATGAAACGGTTGTGTTCAAGCAGCTTCTGTATAAGGTAGGTACATTAATGCGATTTTTAATTAATTTGGTAGATATTAGAATTTTGGTATTTTAAAATGAAGACAATGGAGAATCTTCGAAAAAGAATAAATATTGTTCTTTGTAATGGTGAAAAAAGTGCAAACAAATTAGTAGCTTCTCCTACTTTTAAATAATGTAAAACCTTTGATGAAGACTTGACCGCTGTAGAACGACTAAAAACTAGTATTTTAATGAGTCGGCCTACCTATGTTGGGTTCGCTATTTTAGAATTATCTAAATTAGTTAGGTATAATTTTCATTACAACTTCATAAAGAAAACATATAAAGATCGGGCAACCTTATTATTCACTTATACTGACTCCTTAAATTACCATATTCAAACAAACAATATTTATAAGGATATGGATCAACGTCGTAATTTGTTTGACTTCTCCGAGTACTCGAAATCTCATGAGGATAAGAAGAAGGTTCTCGGAAAGTTCAGGGATGAACTTAATGGTGAATTAGTCCTTGAGTTTGTCGGACTGAAATCAAAAATGTACTCGCTGAAATGCTTTAAAGACGAGAAAAAATAGTGGGTTTCGTAATTACATCCCGTGTGCAATTTTATGATTAAGTATTGTGAGTGGTCTCATTTTTTTCCTTATGTATTGTAGATTAAGAAAAGTGATGGTGGACATCCGGGACCCGTGACTGGGGCGGGGGAGGGGAGGAGAAAGGGCTAAAAGCAGGAAGAGAAAAAAAATTTCTGTTTCAATGAAATGTATGTACGTATATATATTAATGTTTAAAACTGTTTTATAGACTGAAAAAAGCGATGGTGGACATCCGGGACCCGCGATTCGGGAGGGGGAGGGGAGGGGAAGGGGTTGAAGGGGAGGGGGAGGAAGAAAAGATTACTTTTTTTGTTTCAATTAAACATATGTACATATATTAATGTTTAAAACTGTTTTATAGAATGAGAAAAGCGATGTTGGACATCAAGGACCCACGATTGGGGAGGGGCAGGGGGAAGGGAGGGATAAAAGGTCGAAGAGAGGAAGAACAAAATTTATTTTTTCTGTTTCAATAAAATATATGTATATATATTAATCTTTAAACCTGATTTATGGAATGAGAAAGGAGATGGCGGACATCAGGGAACTGCGACTGGGGAGGAAGGGGGAGGGGAAAGGGAGGAAGGGAGGAAGAAAAAAACTTTTTTCTGTGTCAATAAAATATATGCATGTATATTAATGTTTAAAACTGTTTTATAGAATGAAAAAAGCGATGATGGACATCGAGGACCCGCGACTGGGGAGGGGGAGGGGGAGGGGAAAGGGTTGAAGAGAGGAAAAGACGAAAAAATTATATTGATAAAATATATATATATTAGGGTGGTCCTTATTTTTGAAGCTTTAAAATTCATTGCTCTCACCCTCTAAATTTGTTCCATTATATTTAAAAATAATTCTTGTAAAATATAATCACTAAAAACTAATATTTATAGGTAGCTCAAGCAAGCATAAGTTTCATAATTTGGGGTCATTTTGTTGTTTTCTTCTCCTTTCACTTGAAAAAATATATTTAATCTCAGTTGTAATAAAATTATTTTAATAGATTAAAAAGTCACTTATGTACACTATCAAATCCATAAAAGCATTTGTGAATGTAATTATTAAGTTAATTACCCCAAAATCATTCATTGATATAAATATATAAATGTCTGGAATTATTTGAAGAATGAAAACTGGTTAAAGAAGAAGAAAGGAAACTAAAAAGCATGCATTTTCTTCATAATTAGATAACTTATTCCATATTGCTCATGCCAATGCATTAAAAATAATCAAAATAGCTGAAGATAGAAATTTCTTGCTGGCACAGCGAGAAGATGACAGACGGGCATCAATGATTGGTACTGACATAAATAAATCTCTTTTGGATGGAATTGATTGCTTAAAAAAGCAGAATCTTCTGAAGAAAAGATTAGAAGAAATGAAATATTCACAGGAGAAAGAAACAAAAATAGTAGTACTTGAATCTTCTACAGATAGCTCAAATGAAGAAGTTAGAAATGAATGAAAATTAACATCGCGATCAGGAAATAAAAAATTTAGAGGATGCAGCATGAGATCCTGGTCCATCCAAAGCTAAGAGAGGGGAGGGCATATGGATATTATAACTCCATATTTAGCAACAGCTGTAGACAGGACAAAAGTATCAGGCAGTATTTGTAATTATCGAAACTGTAGAGTTTAGGATATGTATTAAAGAAGTCAGTCTCGTTGAAAAGAATTGTTCATAGAATTAAACAATCACAAAAATTAAAAGAATGGTTACAAAGAAATGTTCCTCTCATTGTCCATATAAATGGAAAACTTTTACCAGAATTCACTGATAAAGAGAAACTAGATAAACTACTAATTATAATTTCCAGAAAAGGAGTTTCTCTGATGCTCTCAGTTGCTAAACTACTTTCTGCAACAGGCAAAGCACAAGACTTGCAATTTATATGCAAAGTTATCAATGAATGGGATATTGCAGATAAAATGATTGGAATGAGCATTGATACCACATAAGCAAATACTGCAAATGATAAAGGTGCTTGTGTATTTTTAGAAGAAAAGCTTGGGAAGAAATTTTTTTTTGCCTGCCATCATCATATTATGAAAATTATTAGAAAGTATTTCATAATTCTTTGTGAACTTTGTCATCAAGTCCAGAAGTACCTTTATTCAAACATTTCCAATGGTACTGGGAATTTCTAGATAGAGACAAATTTGAAACAGGTTTGAAAGATAATATTAGAGTTCTTGTACAAAATGTAAAAGATGAAATTTTGGAGTTTGCTACTAGGACAGAATCATGATTAACACCATCAGCACCTGGACCAACAGATGATTATAAAGAATTTGCAGAACTTGTTATTATTTTCCTTGGAAGAATACCTGTCAGGAGAATTTGTTTCATGCTTCCCAGAGCAATGCATCGTGCTCCTTGGATGTCTAAGATGATATATTCTTTGAAGCTATTCATCTTTAGTCCCAATTCATACTTACCAAAAAGGAAGAGAGAAGTTTTCGTGATGTTTGTTTTTATAGTGAGTATATTTTAAAGTTTGGATTACTGTTTCAATAACAGAAACCTCACCAAACAATGACTTTCAGTTAATGAATAATTTATTAGAGTATTCAAGAATACATGAAGAAATTGCAAAAGCTACATCTGAAAAATTTTCAAAGAATCTGTAATATTTGTTAGATCTTTCTGGATTGTCCCTTTTCGATAGCCATGTACTTGTATTAGAATCCTGAGAAGAAGATAACTGTTGCCCTTAAACATTTCCATGAAAAGAAGTTTAAAGATTTTTTTACCAAAGTATCTTTCAAGCTGTTCAAAGAAATGAATTTACCCCAAGGATTCTTTCAAGTAGACACTGGACATTGGAACACAAATTCTGATTATAAGATTGCATTAGAAATGGTGCAATCTATTAAAGTGGTAAATGATCATGCTGAGAGAGGTATTGCTTTGACCAAAGAATACACTAGAATCCTTGCACGAAATGAACCCCAGTTTCAGCTATTGGTGAATGTTGTGGAGGAACACTGGAAAGCTTATCCTTATTGCAGAAAAATGGACTTAACAAATTAATCTAATTACTAATACTTTCATATTTTAAAACTTTTTATACGCTTAATATTGTGCTTTTATGTTATATAAAATATGAAAATAATTTACTATCGTAATAAAAATTATCATTTTGACTTACTTTTCTCTTGTCAATAACACAATGTTTTTAAGTGTAATCGCCAAACTTCAGCAATCTTGAGCTACCTCTAAATATATTTCTTTTTCATTCAAACTTTTCTTACTTTGTTTTTTATTATATTGGAACAAATTTTGAGGGTGAGACAGAAGAAAATTTAAAAAAAGTTAAAATCGATCATATAAGGACCACCCTAATATATATATATATATTAATGTTTAAAATTGTTGTATGGAATGAGAAAAGGGATGATGGACATCCGGGGCCCGCGACTGGGGAAGGGGAGAGGAAGGGGAAGGAAAAGGGTAGAAGGGAGGAAGAAAAAAATTATTTTTCTGTTTCAATAAAATATATGTATACATATATAAATGTTTAAAACTGTTTTATAGAATGAGTAAAACGATGATGGACATCCGGGACCTGCGACTGAGGAGAGAGATTGTAAGGAAAAAAGGTTTAAGGGAGGAAGGATGTTTTTTATTATTTTTCAATAAAATATATGTATGTATATTAATGTTTAAAACTGTTTTATAGAATGAGAAAAGAAATGGTGGACATGCCGGACACTCTACCGGGGGTGGGAATGAGAGTGTTTGAAGGGAAGAAGCTAAAACCAAATATTTTGTTGTAGTTGTTTTAATTGAATGTATAGTTAATGTTTAAAATATTTTAAAATTCAATTGATGGTACCTGGACCCACAACAAGAGGGTTCAAGGGCAGTTTGAATGCGGAGAGTCAATTTTTTTTAATTGTTGGTATAATTTTTTATGTCATAAGAATCATAACATTTATCATTATATTATGGTATTCTCAAAATTTACAGATACTTAATGGCATACCTGTTTAAAACTAAAGTCAAATGTAAAGGTGTAAAGGTGATGCCATGATGTCATTTTGACACTAAAACTTTTCATCACTAAAATTATCAAAAAGATTTTGACACTAAAATCTTTTTGTTGCAGGTAAGTACTGAATACAAAGAAGAATTATTAACAAAATAGAGTCGGTAGAAAGAGGAAAACCATCCAAGAGAAAAAGATGTAATGATGTTTGTATACCGTGTAAAAGAGAAAGTAGTGAATATTTTTTTAAAAAGTGCTTGAGAAGAAACTTTAAAAAATCTATCAAAGACAACAATTAAATTTTTAAAATGGAAAGATGAGCAATGTGATACAGAATATAAGTGGAATAAGTGGAATATATCATTGATACAATTGTACAGATACTGGACAATTTAGGTGGTGATGCTTCAATAGAAAATATACAACAGCTTCGAGTGAACTGGCATCTAACTTGTTACAAATCACTGACTCATAAGAAAAAATAGCAAACTGTAGAAAGATGCTATTTGAAGATGCAAAATGAAGCAGATTTAATGATTTCTGAAAAAGCTTGTACCTCAAAACCATTTACTCGAGCTCAACACACTTCTAAGTATGATAAACAACTGTGCTTTTTCTGTGATGGAAAAGAAACAAGAAAACATCCACTTCATCATGTCTCATATGATACCGGAGGTTCTAATTTGAGAGAAGCAGTCTAACTAAGTGGAATATATCATCATACAAGATCTTGCACTATTGAATTTGTAAGGTATAGTGTCTTATGTGATGATGGAATATCAATACTTATTGTTGAACTTTGCGGTGCCCTTGGGAAGCGAATATTCTAGGGCTGGGTAAATTTTGTCTGGAATGTCAACATTTTCTTCATCAGAAACCAGTTTGAGATCTTCAGTAACATCGCCTTCTTCAATAGTTTGGTAAATAACCTCTACTGCTCCGTGAAGAGTATTCCTACTATCAGGAGTGTCTTCTTGAAAATCCATGTTATGAATAGCAAAATGAGTGAACGTACCTTACATTATGTCCGACGGCAAGTAAAGTCCTTCATTAGCATTCATTTTAACCGCTACAGACTTAGCTATTCTATTTAATATTTTCCAGAAACAAGAGTAATGTACAGAGAGGCCTAATAAATGAATAAAATTCACAATATTAGAGCTACGAGTCAACTGATAAACTGATAAACCAGTGAAAACTTGCACTGAAAGTTCACGTGTATGCTTGCTTACTTTTGATTTGGATCTTGAAGCCTGGTAATCAGATAACCAGCCATCTATTAGTGTTTGAGACAAACTATTAGCCCGATCATCAACTTCATTCACACGTTTTTTCTCTGAAGTGATATCACTTTTTCCAACCAGACACCATTTAATGAAAATAGTCAATAATTTGGATTTTTGCTCAGTATCAGCATTTAAATTTCCTTCAAATGTCCAGCGATTGCGTTCAAAGCTGCTTTTCGTAATATTTTGACTGCAGAAAGAAGTACCTTAAATTGTTCATCTGGGGGTTCATCTTCCAGTTTACCAATAGCAATATTTTTAGTTTCTTTTTAAAATACACGTTCAGATACATTTTTTTTTTTGGTCTAGGCACAGAAAACTCAACACCGGGAACTTCTTATTCAAGAAAAGCTTTTAATTCTCTTCTTGATTTAAACCGTGTTGACCGATCAACGCCATTTGAAAAACAGACATTAATGTAAGTGTTATTCAAATCGGCCATACTTGTAACATTTCCTTGAGTAAGAAAATCTTCCAACATACAGAGAAATTCAGTTTCTGACGTTACAGTAGCTGCTAAACTTTCATTGTGCTGTTCATAGAATTTATTTCTAGGAATCACATGTGTAACATTTCTAGTCCAGCAGATTCTATAATACAAATTGTTGATTGCATGGCGTCGTTTGGGTTGATACACTCGCTAAGCCTCGCATGCCAAGTATTATTTCCCCCTTAGTTCGACTGCTTCTCTCAAATTACAACCTCCTGTATCATATGAGACATGATGAAGTGGATGTTTTCTGGTTTCTGTTCCAACACAAAAAAGCAAAGTTGTTTATCATATTTTGATGTGTGGTTTTCATACTTTGACAGTCGCGGGTCCCGAATGTCCACAATCGCTTTTCTCATTCCATAAAACAGTTTTAAACATTAATATATATATACATATATTTTATTGAAACAGAATTTTTTTTCCTCCCTTCAACCCTTTACAATCTCCTCTCCCTCCCCATGCCCAGTCGCGGGTCCCCGATGCCCACCATCTCTTTTCTCCATCTATAAAACAGTTTTAAACATTAATATATATACATAGGTATTATTGAAACAGAGAAAATAATTTTTTTTTTACTTCCTCCCTTCAACCCTTTCCCCTCCCTCCCCTCCCCCACCCCAGTCGCGGGTCCCAGATGCCCACCATCGCTTTTCTCAATCTATAAAATAGTTTTAAACATTAATATATGTACATATGTTTAATTGAAACAGAAACAAAATATTTTTTCCTTCCACCCCTCCAACCCTTTCCCCTCCCCTCCCCAACCTCTCCCCTTCCCCAGTCGCGGGTCCCGGATGTCCATGATCTCTTTTCTCATTCCATAAAACAATTTTAAACATTAATATATATACATATATTTAATTGAAACAGAAAAAAAATAATTTTTTCTTCCCCCTTCAACCCTTCCCCTCCCCCTCCCCAGTCGCAGGTCTCGGATGTCCACCATCGTTTTTCTCATTCTATAAAACAGTTTTAAACATTAATATATGTACATATGTTTAATTGAAACAGAAAAAAATATTTTTTTCTTCGGCATAAATTGCATACGGGCCTACGAATAATGGTAGTTAGAAAACCCACTAAAACGTGCAAAAGGTGTGTCTATGCAGATTGTTCGACAGTAAATCAAGCATGAAGACTACTTGGAGTGTCTCCAGCAGCAAAAAACAAGCATGGAGAAACAGACAAGCATCGCTCAAGATTCTCATAATTTATACATATTAATCCAAAATAAAATTAGTCTAAATCCTTTTGATGATAAAAGATACATTTTAGGAAATGGAATATCCAGCTTAGCGTATGGACATTATGAAATTAACAAATATTGTAATGAAGAAGAAAATGCTGATTTGTATCGCTAATGTAAAATCGAGATTTAGATATTGATCTATAAATATCTTTCTGCATATAAACCTTTTCTGTAAATTATTTTGTTTTAATGAAAATATATTAAGTTTGTTTTGGCGTAGTTATTTAAAACTTTTACACAAACCTTTCTGACGAAACGTTATCTATAAGTACACACACAAACGCACAGCTTCTTAAGAAGTTTACACTGTTCAAAATGGTTTACCATGTTTTAAAAAAAGGTTTACCTCCTTTAAAAGTTTTACAAAATGATTTTTGAATCAACCTAAAGCGTTTACAATGTGCAAAAAGCTTAGAAAAATATTTTTACCGGTTATGAAATATGTTAAAGTAATAATTTTGAAAGATGTATAATATATTTGTTAACTTGTGAATTTCTTAAAACTTTTTTGTTAGTTAAATCGAAAATGATCAAAAACGAAATTTATTATTTTTTTAATATTGTAAAACTTTTTTTTTTCCTTTTTTGTAAAACTTTTTTTTTTTTTTTTTTTTTTTTTTTTTTTCTGAAAAACTTTTTCTTAAGATTTTTTTTAAACTTTACTATTTTTCTATAGTGCTGCTACGAACTCCGCTTTACTTTGCGCTACGAACTCCCACAGTCATGTAATATCCCAATCCCACTCTCCAATGCTTTCAACGAGATAGTATATTTTGTTTGGTAATCAAAATACCATCAAAATAAATTGGTACCTCTTTAAAGGCCTCGATGCAAGAAAAATTTTAGGCGCATACCTGGCAACATACCCAAAAGTCAATGTTACTTACACAGTTCACTTTAAAAGACGATTTTATTTATTGTTGCACAGTGCAGTTAATATAAATTGTTCAAGGAACTCTCAACAGACGGCGATACTGAGTTAATTTTTTGTGCCAAAGTTCTATTTATCATTTGAGTAGTTTCATAATTTTGTTAAATTAAAAAAATCTCTGACGGCTCGTGCAACAGGCGCAGGTAAATTTCGATGACACAGACCGTGGGGCGCCTGTTTATTGGGAATTGCAGAAGAAATGACCTTTTTGCAATGATGAGGTAGTTGGGACCGCCCACTTCGAAATCTACCTGTGTGTGTAGGCGGAGTCGGCAGGATTTTTTTTTTAATTTAATTTTTTTATTTTATTTTATTTTTTATTTTATTTTTTTGCTGTAAGGTTTGGTCCTATAAAAAAACTTGTCAATATAAAAGTTCTATTTTTAATACTTGGAAAATTTTCATAGAAAATTTCTCACGCCTTGCATTCATAATATTCAATTTTAATTGCTTAAAAGGCGTATAGCCAACATAGTGGAAAAGTATCCAAGCCGGGACTTGAACCCGGGTCATCAGTATAGCGCACTGACGTTCTACCAACTGAACCCTTTGGAACGACACCCAGCTTGGTACTTCTCACTATAACATGTTGACAAGGCTACAAACACAGCACAAGATGGGATATTTTTCTGTGAGCCACCAACCCTGGGGCCAACACGAAACCAAAGAGAATCCAGCATCGATAATTGAATAAATTAAAAGGCGTATAGCCAACATAGTGAAAAAGTATCCAAGCCGGGACTCGAACCCAGGTCATCGGTATAGCGCACTGACGTTCTACCAACTGAACCACTTGGAACGAAACCCAGCTTAGCAATTCAATTTTATTCGATTTTATTCAATTATCGATGCTGATTCTCTTTGATTTTGTGTTTGCCACAAGGTTGGTGGTTCATAGAAAAATATCCCATCTTGTGCTGTGTTTGTAGCCTTGTCAACATGTTATAGTGAGAAGTGTCAAGCTGGGTGTCGTTCCAAGTGGTTCAGTTGGTAGAACGTCAGTGCGCTATATTGATGACCTGAGTTCGAGTCTCGGCTTGGATACTTTTTCACTATGTTGGCTATACACTTTTTAAGCAATTAAAATTGTGGGGTATAAGTTGTAGATAACATTAAGAGGATTTATAATAAATTTAAGCGGAATTGATATCTTGTGAATGGACAAAATTATGAATTTTTTTTCTTCTTAAACCCCTCTCGATTGAGGCCATTTTTAATGCTATCAAAAATCTATCATACATAAACTTTTGGCCCTTTTCCTAGGAGCAATAATAACTTTAAACGGATTCGATCCGCATCATAATTAAGAAGTTATGGCCATTCCCCCCCCCCCCACCTCCTCTCTTGGTTCGATTTTGCCCATTAACGAACTTGACCGAGATTTTATACGCCCCTTTATTTTATGTATCAGTTTGGAAGAGATTTGTGCAGAATTATTGAAGTTATTGTGTCCATAAAAAAGTGATATAGATAGATAGATAGATAGATAAAGTTTTGAACTGGGGGTGGTTTTGGGTTCTGGGAGTCCTAATCGACGTAGATCTGCAAAAATTTTCCAGAAATTCCAACATAGGGGCGAATGTAATAGGTAGTATTTCTTACGAAATCTACCTAAAAGGCTGTAGAAGCCGAAAAATAATTTTTGAAACAAAATGGCTGACAATTGAATATATGCATCATGGGGATGATTGGGACATTTCAAATGGGATGAATGGGATTGTTTCATTCATCCCTAGAGGATGCTGAAAAATATATTTATTAGCTAAATAATATTATACAGTTTGATAAATTAATAATTTATGGTAATTATTCTTTTAACATTTCATCCTCATCGTAGTTATCGTCTTCAGCCATTGAATGCTTCCGTTTATGGGCCTCTTAAGGTAAAGCTGAGATGAGTCCAATATTGGCTAACAAATAATTTTGGAGGTCATATTACAATTTACAATATCTCAGCTTTTGCCCAGGAGGCATTTTTTGTTTCAGCTTTTAATCCTTAACATCGAATAAAGGGAGGGAAATATTTGTGTCCCATTCATCTCTGCTGTGGGAATGATTGGGACATAGAAGAATTGCTTTTTATAATATATTTCTGTATAATAATAATAATCTTGAATAAATATTGTGCATACGATGTAGTCAAACACTTAATGTATGAAATGTGATACATAATATATTGATAATAACTTAAATAAAATATTTAAAATAAACATTTTTGTGAAAATGTCCCATTCATCCCCCATATCCCCTATTTATGAGAAGTATGTAATTTTCAGTTCGTTGCAGATATGAAGAAAGCACTTTTTAAGAAATATATTTTTTTTTTTGTTCTAATTTTTTTAAATTATTTTTTACATGTTTAAAAACACGTTCTCTAACATCTGCGTAATTTTTTTTTAAGTCGGAGTTGTTGAGTTACAAAGTGGTTAAATTACTTATAATAATAATAACAATAATAATAAAAGTCTTATTTTTGGCCCTTTAAATATAGGATACAGGTGCAAGTCTTTTCGAACTCAACTTTTTATTTTACAAAAAAAAAAAAAAAAAGACTAAAAAGAGTCTCTCTATAAGCGCAGAGACGCTTGTATTCCACTCCCGTAACCCTCCCCCCCCCCCTATTTTATGGGCGGCCATGTTTATAATGGGCTAGGAGACTCCATACCAGACACCTGTTGACAGTATGGAATTCCGTGACGGGGGGAGGCCATTTTCACTTTTAAACCATTACCAAACATAAAATCTTAAGAGGCTACTTCATTCAGGTGAAAACATTCGCTAGCTAATGTTAATCCTATGGGGGAAATAATTTACCATATCTCGTTCGCATTCCAATAATTTTAAATGTTTTTTTTTTTTTTTTTTTTTTTTTTTCATTGGATAGCTGAGGTTAATCTCTATGCACGCTTCTTTGTACCTTTTCGGTTTTTGTTGCAGTTTTTTTTTTTATTCAGGTTACTTTCACTTTCAAAACCGGTTCCGAAAGTGAAAGTATCTTAATAAAAAAAACTTGTAATCAAAATCGTAAAAGTAAAAAGGAGCGTGCATAGAGATGGACCTCACCTATCCAATGCAAAAAAAAAATCATTTAAAAATATTGAAATGCGAACGAGGTATGGTAAATTACTTCACCCATAGGATTAACATTAGCCAGCGAATGTTTTCGCCTGAGTGAAGTAGCCTCTTAAATCTTCCGAGGGGGACAATCCCTCCTTTCCACGGGTCACCACCTGAATTCTTCAGTATATGCTACAACGAGCCTATTGGAAGCATAATAAACAATTTGTTTCATGTATTAACAGTAGATGGCAGCACCAAATATTCCCCAGGCAGTGAATTGTGTATTGTCCTTTTGGTGCGTCTGCGACTGAACGTTTTGTTTTTCCAAAAATGAAAACACACACAACGCCTTAATTTTTAATTTTCTGATCTCTCGACGCACAAGTGAGGAACACATAGCACATACTAGTAGTACATGTGCCATTAAGTTACACCGACAGACACTAGATGTCATGACATGAGTGGTGTAGTCGTAAAAACCCAAGCGTTTATAAATACGCAAAGAGTATATTCTAGAGAGTATACGACGCTATAACTACGGTAAGTATAAGAAGTTTCTTAGAATACATTCAGAAAGTATACTGCGTATACCACCGTATGCCTTTCTCTACTACATCCCTGGATGTCAATGAATCAAGAAGACTTATCTTTGATTGTACATACAGTCAACCTAATGAAAGAATAATTGACAATTTGTTTTATTTATCAATAATAGATGGCATATGATCAATAATAGATGGCAGCACCAAGCATTCCATGGAAAGGGCGTGTATCGTTCCTATGGTGTGTTTCTTTGTTGTTCTAAAGATTATAAATATTTTTTATATAATAATATTTACAAATAATGGAGTGTACAAATAATACAGTGTTATAAATAACGAGTACATCTGCGTTTCTGTTGTCTCTCAAGAATAGAGTCTAGAATGGCGTCTTCTCAGGGCCGAAACTAAGGGGGGGCAGAGGGGGCATGTGCCCCGGGCGCCACCCGAAGGGGGCGCCAAAATGAAGATTTCGTTTGTCGTTTAATACAAAAATGTATATATATGTGAAATTTGGATACGAATGTTTCGTAGACGGAAAAAAGAAAAAAAAATTGAACCAAATGCATTAAATTTGACAAATAGATAAAAATATTTGTCTAAAGTACTAGATAGCAAATGAATAAGAAGAAAGAACTGTTCTCTTAGTTTATTTTTATCCCATTCCAAATACACCATGTCCTATGTTTTCTATCTATCGGGAAAATGACTTTCCGCGTAGTAAGAATCCCTAACATTTTTCAAGGTCAGTCTCATGTCTCTGTGTCATGTCACTGTCCAGGGTCCAACAAAGATAATTGCCCAGCGATTCCTTGTGAAAAAATTCTAAGAAGGGTGTTCTATTTTTTTTTTCTTTCTCGCTGAGCAGCGTGGAGCTTTCTTTACCCCCGTTTTGCTATGGGTGAGGTCGAGCGACTGCCCGGGACAATAAAAATAAAAGTAAACGCATAAAGTAAAATACTTAGTAAAGTCATTATCTAAACAGAGCATAGCATTTGTTAGAGGTACAGTAAACAATCTCACACGGGCGCCACGGCTTAAAGTCTTTATCCTCCAAAATTATTTTTTCTCCTCTTTTTACCATTTCTATGTGTTTTGCCGCCCTAGCGACACATGGAAAATTCCGCCCCCATTACTTTTGCTGGAAATATATTTTTTTTTGCATTCAGATCCAGCCTTGGAGCTTAGAAGGGGTGAGATCAGGCGACTTCTCGGAATACTAAAAACAAATTTGTGGAAAATATACACAAAATAAAATACTTAGTAAAACCTTTTATTTATTTTATTTTTTAATATATCATTTGTGGGGGTACGCAAAAAATCCTGCTCAGGGTGCCATGGTTAGTAATCCGCCCCTGCCTTTATCCTCCCATATTTTTAAATCCTTTTGCCATTTCTAGCAGGTGACAACTAAAAAGTCCTTCCGGCCTGTACCGGGAGGAAAAGGTAGCTTTCCTATATCTTCGTTTTAAAATTTTAGCTAATGTTACATGAAAACAGCAAGTTAAAATGCAAAGAAACGTTTACAAAAGATTCCTTAATACTGAATTTGAATAAGAATTTCGCCAAATTATTGAGCAATAGCCAAATTGGCTTCATTTATGAAGACTTATTTTGGTCGTCAAATTTGGCGATATTTCGCCAAATGTCACCAATTTTGCCATTTTTGTCACCAATGTCGCCATTTTTGTCGCCAATTTTGGCACTAACGGATATGAATATATAGTTTTATGCGTATGATTGGGAAAATTATTACAACAATGAAAGAAAATAATTTGCGAGTAATCGCGTTAATGTGCTGTTTTGTTTCAAAATGTCAACCACCCTAGAATTTCAAACTGCTCTATCTCTGCCATTTTTTAAGATAGAGGTAAACCAAAAAATGCTCTGGAATCCTTGTATCACGGCCTAACACGTAATTAAAAAATAAATTTGAATTTTTAATTTTTTTGTATATTTATTTTAGTTTTAAATTTTTAAATGGCCACCATCTTGAAACAAAATGGAGGACCAAGCTGGCCAACGAACTCGGTCGAGACATTGGTGAGCTTAATACACACAATTAGTTTCATCAAAATCGATTCATAAATACGAACGTTATCGTATGACATAGGTCAGATATATATATATATAATATATATATATATATATATATATGGATATATCTATATATATAAATCAACATTTGAACGGAGGGTGGTTTTGGGGTCTGGGGGTCATGATCGGTGAAAATATATCGAAATTTTCCGGAACTGCTTTCCTCCGAACGGCTGCAATAGGTAGCTTTATACTTTTTAGTATTGAAAGCTACCTAATATACTTTTTAGTATTGAAAGCTACCTAAAAATGCCGCTCATGTCTTTTACTACAATTACTTTTTACATACAGATCCGGCCTGAAAGGGCGCGACACTAAAAACTAAGAGGTGAAATAAATGTAAAATAAATAATAAAACTTTTTTTTAGAATATACCATTTGTAGAGGTGCAGAAAAGAAGCTCGCACAGGGCACCATGGCTAGTAAAACCACCCCTGCCTTTATCTCCCAAAATTATTTTTTCTCGTCTTTTTTGTCATTTCATTGCTTTGTCCTCCTTAGCGACAACTAAAAAATGCCACCCCATTCCTTTTGCTGCTATTATTTTTTGCAACCAGATCCAGGTTTAGACAGGAAGAAGTCGGACGACTATTCGGGATACTAAAAACAAAAGGGTGCAAAATATACACAACATAAAAGACTTAGTAAAACATTTTTAATTTATTTTATTTTTTCGGATACATCATTTGTAGAGGTGCAGAAAAAAAATCTCCCCCAGGGTGCCATGGCTAGTAAAGCCGCCCCTACCTTTAATCTGTCAAATTATTTTTTCGTCCTTTGCCATTTCTAGGTAGGCGACAACTGAAAAATCCACTCATGCTTTTTGCTACAATTATTTTTTTACAGACAGATCTGGCCTTAATGGGAGCCAACGATACTAAAAACTAAGGGGGAATTATATGCAAGATAAAATAGTAAAAACCTTTTTTTTTTTTTAAGAATTATTTCTAGGAGTTCGGAAAAAAATCTCTCCCGGGACGCTATGGCTAGTAAAGAAGCCTATCTGCCTCTAAAATATGTCATTCTCAGCCTTAGATGTCCACGTAATTTTGCCTAATGGTAGAAACGGCCATCCATTTTGAATTGTAACAGATTGTTGATTGATTATTCACGATCTGTCGCGTTCTGCGTCTTTATTATTGTCTTATAACAACATTTTCTAAAATGAAAAACACTATTAAATTTTTTGGTATTTAAAATAGAATGTCACATTTTTGAATGAAAATTACATCTTCGATGTACCAGAAAGTAATCATTTATGATTTCAAGAATAGTTTTAATAGCGTCGGAACTTAAAATATAAAAAATGTCATAATTTTAATTTATTGAATTTTTAAACTTATCAACTTTGGTTAATTGTCTTTCTAAAAATAGGCTATTTTCATCTCTCCCATAATTTAGAAGCATCCAAATTTTATTTTAACACCATAACAAATCCTAATCCTGACAATTCAATGTTTCATGCTCGAGAGACACATTTATAAATTCTTAAATTTACCCGAGTCATTATTAAATTAGATAAGCTTAGGTAAGAAATGTATACATGCCTAGATTTCAAAACCAGGGCCAGGTTGTATATAGGCACTGCGGAACTACAGAATTCTTACTTTCTTCTTGATTCACAAAAAAACATTTTATTTATTTATATTTGCATGCAAAATTTAATTTTGACACGAGAAATTGTATACATAATTTCCAATTTAGTAACAATAGTAGTAAATAATCTATTGGTTAGCACTTAAGAAAGTAATTGATCAATATTTGACAAAGCTGATTACGTAGTTCAGTATTAAGTATTTTGTGATTACATATTTTAAATTTAGAATAAGTCGGCTTTTAGAAACTTGGTAAAATTCTTTTTGTAAATTTACTTGAGGGGGGGGGGGCGCCAAAATTCATGTTTGCCCCGGGCGCAAAGAAGGCTAGTTTCGGCACTGCGTCTTCTGTAGACTCGTGAATGCCTCTATTGTTTTGCCAAACTGTGTTGATTTCAGACATTTTTTACTAGAGGAATTTCTGCAGAAGCGGAAAAGAGAGGGAGGAGGGGCACTGTGGAGTTCCAGGGAAAGGGTAAGCATAAAGTCTGAAAACTTTTGGGCTTGGAGACACTTCGGTGCTACGGGGGAATGTACCCCACTTCCCCGAGCCACCTCCTGAATTCAACACTGGTTGGTTGGTTGATTTTATGACAGCCGATTATCTACATGAGGGATATAGACCCTAGGGGGGAGTGCCCTCCGTGGGGGTCTTTCTAAGGGATCCTAACCCATATTTGCAGCAAGGTTCGAAGAAAACCACGGAAAACTCCAAACGGTTAGGTCAACGAGTGCGACAGGGGTTTGAACCCAGCACCTCCCGCCTACCAGCTTTGAGAGCAGGACCTTCGCAGCCACTCGTGTGGCCAACACTGGTTGGCAAGTGTCCCGATTTACGCAGAACGTCCTAATTTTTTGAGATGAGGTAGGATGGACTAGAACTCCTATTATATTAGTCTTACGATGGACATCCCGTGGCAACGTCATGTTCTGCTTTTACACAGGGTCCAACTTCTCTTAAATTATCATTCGGATCCTATTATTTCTCCTGTTTGTTGAGTTCTTCTAGAAATTCACACAGAGGTCAATTCAAATTTCAGCAGATAATTCTTGTGAATTCATAATTTAAAATCACATGTTCAAAAAGGTCTATATTTTCATAAATATGTTGCTGTACATTTTCATTATTTAACCAATTATATATATATATATATATATATATATATATATATTTAAAAATGAAAACATATGTGAAAAACAAAGGATAAGACATTATAAAAAGTAATGGAATGGACACTGAAGGAATTAAACTTAATAGGATGAAAAAGTAAAAAATGGAAAACTATGAATATCTTATAGGATCTTCAGAAGGGCTTTATAAGAATATTCATAGCAAATATATGTTATTTCATCAAATATTGTCAGCAATAGGCCTAAAATTGACAATATCAAGCCCCTAATAACACACACATATACATATATATGTGTGTGTGTGTGTGTGTGTGTGTGTGAAACAAGAAAATTAATAACCTACATGAGGTTTAAATAACAAAATAAATAAATAAACAAATAAATATGCAACTTAAATAGAAATTAGATAAATAAACAATTATTCAATTGAAATAGAAATTAGATCATAAAGTAATGTGCAAGACTCACCAAAAAAGACAAATGTTACAGTACATTGAAAAGGATTATAAGTATTTGACAAACAGACAGTTATCATTAACTCAAAATGGCTGCTATCTATGCTGAAACATTGCATAGAAAAAAAATGAGAATAGAAAATAAAATGTTTAGTGCTGCCATCTATCACAGAAAAATATAAGTAAAAGCTGAAATTGTAGACAAGTTCAATAATAAGTCAAGTGCTGCCATCTATTATGAATGAAGAGAAAATAGAATCAAAAGAAAAAAAATTACAATGCAAATAATATTAGAAAGGTGAGGAAACCAAAGGAAGTAAATAAAATTTAAATATAATAAAGACGAAATGGGAAGGCAAGTACAATAATTAGCAATGTGTGATGAGACATTGTGTGAGTAAAATGAAGAGTGTATTATTTATGTTGTAAGAATGATTTTGTTATGTAAATAAAATGATTAAATGCATAAGACTCGTTCTTTAAATTTTGTAGCTTTTTTTAGCAGTCTCGCCACATCTCTCCTTAATGGTATTTTTATTTTATAATTTTTTTTCTTGGGGGGGGGGGGGGAGAATTTTGTTATTTTATGATTTTTTTGTTAATTTTTTTTAAAAAATACGTTTTAATAATTTTTTTAGTAATCGACGCCCTTCCTCCTTAATATTGTTTTCAATTTTATATTTCTTATACATATTTAATGCCCGTACTGGTAAAATTAGATTAATGTTTTAGTGTTTAATCCATGAAGAAAGAAAATCAAGGGGATAATTGTAAGACAAAGCTGTATGTTTTAACTGTAATAAATTAGGCCTAAAGAAATGAGAGGAGCATATACGTTTAATACGATTGCAGTGGTTTAGAAGAATATTTCTGCAAACTGAAATATGTAGACATGAATGAAAGTTAGTAAAATGAATAACATTGAAGGAAAAATCATTACGTTTATCATAGATATTGAATGTTAAAGTGTGATTAGAAAGAATAGAGATATTAATGTCCATAAAATTAATAGTAGACTTATTTAAATGAGTAGTACTGAGTTCAAGATTGGAAGGATACGTTCCAATTAATTATATTATTAGAATTGCTACAGGTAGAGAAATAGAACAATTATCATTAAAGGTACATTATTATTATTATTATTTTTTTTAGAAAGAGAGAAACGATTTCAATCAAAAGATAACGAACGAACATATTACTTTTGCGGTCAAATCAATTAATAAATTAATATTAATTAATTAAATTATGATTATACTTTTAGATAGTAGCAGTTTAGAAATCCTGAAGATAGTTTAAATAATGTTTTTTTTTCTTTCTGTTGCTTTATCTTAAAAAAAAAAAAAAGAAACAGAGTAAAACTGGTGATATTTTTAACAAATTCACTAGATCGTGCTTTCTACCAAGCGTAAATCAAAGACAGCGATTTTCCATAACTCACACTAAATTAACGTAATGTAACGGACATTATTTGAATAGCATGAATTGCAGTCGTGAAATTAAGCGTGATTTTTAAGTTAAACATTAATTAATAATTAAAAAAAAAATACTTTTTTTAAGATACTTTTATACTTATAGGGCAGTTGCAATTGACGTCACCTTGGAGGTAAACAGTACAAATAGGCAGTTCTGATTGGTGGAATTACCCTTACCTCCAAGTGAATACAATGGTTGAACAGCTGATTGCAACTGCTCTATTAACGATTTTATCTGCATATGTTTTAACAGGGAATTTTTATAAAAGATCATTTCTTACTTACAAATAGGAATTATGTTTTATTAGGCATTCTGTTCTGTATATTCTATTAATATATATGAAATGTATTAAAATATTAAAATCCCATTTTAAATCTAAATTTTAAATTAATTTCCAATTTGAAACATTTTCTAACTTTAATGTCTAATTCTGAATCTGTCCTTGGAAAGGTGTTTTCTTCGTCCAACAAATACTGCATTCAGATATTAAATTCTGTAGAACTTTCAGATTAAAACTAAAAGCTAAGCGCTGCGCTTTTTCCAGGAGTCTGCGGTTTTTGCTGCAGCCGGGGTCACTGAGCCTTTTTCGCGTTTAAAGACCCAGCTATCAATCAAAAGATTTTAAAGTTTAGATTGGATGCTTCATGTATTTTTTTTTTTTTCTGTGTCTTTTTTTTTTTTTTTTGTTTGACAGACCCGATCTCGGGAAAACGCAGAAAAAACATGCAAACAAACAACAACAACAAAAAATCCGTGAAAATCAAAATTTCAAAAAGATTTTTTTTTTTTTTTTTTTTTTTCTTGGAAAGGCTAATTTTAAGATGATGGCTTTTTCAAGATGAATTCCACCGTTAGAAAACAAAGTATCCGCCAATAAACTGTCTGATTTGTTTTAAAGTATTTCCAGTCGCTTAGTCGATGGAGGCCACAAAAGAAAAAGAACACCTTCCGACTTACTATCCGAAACGGGTACCTAGCGCAATTTTAAGAAAAATAATGTCTGTTTGATGACTGTTATTTGTGGTTTGTAATAAATATTTTGGCTAATTATTAAAAAAATAATAAAAATTTGAGCCTCAGCTTCATTGCCTACCTTGGATTACATTCATCCAAATTCTTAGACCTCTGCGTGCTGTAGATTTTTCTAGCCATCACACACAGACAGTAAAGACAGAGATAAGATCTTTTCATTTATTAATGTAGATATTTTGTTTCCAAATCTTTTTGGAAAGATTTTTTCTTATTTTCTTTTCAAAATCAATGTATAAGTTTTTGCTTCTGATACATATATGAAGAGGAAAAAAGCTCGACTTATACACGAGTCTCTCGAAATTCTCTCGACATAGGGGGATCAACTTATTCGCGAGTTTTTTATTTTTTCTGATTTTTATTTCATGCGAGAGTATGAGGGTCGGCTTATACGCGAGTATAAACGGTAAATCTTTTCACTTCATTTCCACTAATGCTTCTCATTTAAATATTAAATAAAAAGAAAACTGCCCAGTTAAACTGAGGGCATTGAGCTCACAGGCTATTCACACTAATTGTATATTATACTCTTATTTCAAAGAATTTGAAATAAGCCCCTCTAAAAATAAAGAAATCAACAATATATTAAGGGGGGGTTATCGCCCCGTTACCACCCTCATAGTTAACTAATAAACCCCTTAAACTAATCAGGGAAGTCTCTAATTACAATGAATATATATACAAAATTTGAAGAAAATCGAATAATTCTGCATGAAAAACCCATTTATCTAAATTAAGGGGAGGGGGGGTAACCCCCCCCCTTTCCCTCTCTATACTTAACCAATGAACACCCAAAACTATTCAGAGAAGCGCATTATCACAATGAACCTATATACAAAATTTGAAGAAAATCGGATAATTCTGCATGAAAAACTCATTTATCTAAATTAGGGGGGTATCCCCCCTTTCCCCCTTTATACTTAACCAATGAACCCCCAAAACTATTGACAGAAGCGCATTATCAAAATGAACCTATATACAAAATTTGAAGAAAATGGGATAATTCTGCTTGAAAAACATATTTATCTAAATTATGGGGGGTTAGCCCCCCGTTTTCCCCCTTTATGCTTAACCAATGAACCTCCAAAACTAATCAGGGAAGCGCCTTATCACAAGGAACCTATAAACAAAATTTAAAGTAAAACGGTTAGTTCTATCAAGAGTTATCGCGTTACGTACATACTTACGTACGTACATACATACATACAGAACCGGCGGGCACATAAGCTCTCAGGCTTTGATAGCCTGTGAGCTAAAAACTAGTCGTTGGGGGCCACCGTAATACTTATCCATCATGGATATGCATAATGTAAAATATTAAAATAAAATGTGTAAACTACTTATAAAATGCATTGCAATTCGAATAAAATCGTGGCTTGATGACGTCATAAACTTTAAAGGCTCGATTACTGAATGGATTGAAAGAAACATCCTTATAACTCCAAAAATAATAATCCTATTAACTGGCGGTTTATTTCATCGGATTAAGTGTCAAATTTCCAATTAAAATATATCTTTGAAGTGAAATTTGGATGAAATACAAGGTCATGAAAAATCGAAGAGTGTGGAAAATAGGATTCCAAATATCTCGGCAACTCATTATCCGATCGACTTCATGCTGTATGCAAAATTTATGTTTTTTTATTGTCTTTTATATTCATTTTTTGAAATAAACAATTTCAAAAATTTTTGTATACCTTTCATCCGAACGAATATTTCGAGAGTCCGAAAAAAATTGTTCCGTTTAATCGAGGTTATTGAAATTAAATAGGCTTCTTCCCATTATTACATACTAAGTACATACCAAATTGCAAGTCTCTGTCTCAATTTTTTCGGGAGATAGAGCGTTTACAGACACACAGACGGACGGCAATTTTTTTTTTTTTTTAAATATGTTTTTCGGAATCTCTAGTGTCTGAAACGTGTAAATCCGTCAAAAAAAAAATTTCGATTTTCAAAACTATTACAAGACTTACCCTATACTACGTATGATGGGTAAGTAATATATTACATTAATATGGTAACCGTTCACATTCACTTCTCACCGAATTCTCAAAAAATTATAAAGTTTTGACCATTTAGCTTCCAAAACAATTACAATTACTATCTATAACGATTATATATGAAATAAAATTCGGATATACAACATTCGCAAAATTATATGAATAGTTTTTCGTCAAAATTGTTTCACTTCATTTCCAATAATACTTCTCACTTAAATAATAATAAATATATTATTTAATTTGACAATCGATTATCGTTTCTTCCATCAGAATTCTAGGAAGATTTATAATTCTAACACATTTATTTTCGAAACTAATTGCATTAAATATCAACGACTGTAAATCGAGATACAATACATTTTCCAGAATCTATATATATATTACGCTATCGTACGTGGCACAGAAATCGCGATTATTTCTTTTTTGCCGGAGGCAACAAGTGTTTTGCTTTCACTAATTTGCAAATATTAAGAAAACTATTTGAGGTATTGATTTAAAACTCATCACAAATTATGTAGAAAAATTTTCTGCATCGAAAATGCGATTTTTGTAAAAATGGGGCTGTATTTTTTCTTATTTTTTGCAAAAAACTAGCTACTTTCTAAACTAGTCGTTGGGGACCACCGTAATACTTACCCATCATGGATATGCATAATGTAAAATATTAAAATAAAAATGTGTAAACTACTTATAAAGTGCATTGCAATTCAAATAAAATCGTGGCTTGATGACGTCACAAACTTTAAAGGTTCGATTACTGAATTGCTTGAAAGAGGTTTTTCCTCATAACTCCAAAAATAATAATCCTATTAACTAGCGGTTTATTGCATCTGATTAAGCGTCAAATTTCCAATTAAAATATATCTTTGAAGGGAAATTTGGATGAAATACAGGGTCATGAAAAATCGAAGAGTGTGGAAAATAGGATTCCAAATATCTCGGCAACTCATGATCCGATCGACTTCATGCTTTATGCAAAATTTATGGTTTTTTATTGTCTTTTATATTCATTTCTTAAAATAAACAATTTCGAAAATTTTTATATACCTTTTATCAGAACGAATATTTCAAGAGTCCGAAAAAAATTGTTCCGGTTAATCGAGGTTATTGAAATTAAATAGGCTTCTTCCCATTATTACATACTAAGTACATACCAAATTGCAAGTCTCTATCTCAATTTTTTCGGGAGATAGAGCGTTTACAGACACACAGACACACAGACGGACGGCAATTTTTTTTTTTTCTAAAAATATGTTTTTCGGAATCTCCAGTTTCTGAAACGTGTAAATCCGTCAAAAAAAATTTTTCGATTTTCAAAACGATTACAAGACTTACCCTATACTACGTATGATGGGTAAGTAAAAGGTAAGAAAATAAAGTGCGAAGTCAAACCAAAAAACGCGCCATTTTGTTACCAATTTAAACATTAGCTCCATTGTTTACCTTATGCAATTTAACCTCATTGTTGTCCGCATCTTTATGACGTCAATGTTACTGATGCACATATTTGTGATTTATAATATAGAATCGATAATAATAAATGAATAAAATAATCTTATAGAGTGGATATTTCTGTCATGTCCTACCTCTCAGTTTTAGAGATTCAAGATCGCTAACAGTTTAGCGTTGCATAAAGATGCATACACTTTGTTCTAAATTTTAAATTTTGAAACTTACATAAAATATACGTACCCTTAAAACAGAGAGAGGGTTAGCAAGGTGGCTCTTACAGTTTGCCGAATGTGAAAGAGGGTGGGGAAACTATTAAGTTGCCCCCAATTTGCTATCCAGATATACATAATCCAGTGCATCAACTTTTCAGTGACATCGGTTTTAGGACAGTGACACCTCAAAAGCTTAAGGGAAGAGCCATACTAACAGCGACAAACAATTTGTCACTTGAAATTAAAAATCGTGTTTTACAATGTATGCTAGGAACGGAAAGCGTTTATGAAAGCATTGACATGATCATAAATTATGATCCACAAGATCAACTTGCATATGCTGGAGAATTTTTAAACAGTTTAACACCAATTGGAATGCCACCTCATAAACTGAAATGAAGGCCAGGGGCCATCATAATGTTATCAAGAAATTTAGTACCTTCTAAAGGTCTGTGCGAGAGTTATAGTTAGTAACTTACAGAATGATGATATTGAAGCAAAATAAATTGATTTCAATATTAATGAAACTTTTCTTACCCCTCGAATACCACTTATTCCATCAGAGAATAATATGCCTTTTACATTTAAGCGTAAACAATTTAGTATCCGATTAGCTTTTCAATTATCTATACCAGGCCTGTCGAACCTTTCAGTAAACAGGGGCGCACCTTAGCTGATAGCAATCAATGGGGGTGCCACATTTCACATGGCTCAAAACATGTATCAATATTATCGTAGTGGCAGTGGTACACACACTTCTTATCGGTGCAGTGTTGAATTCAGACACTTTTCTCTGAAAGAGATTTCTATGGCTCCGGATAACCCCCTGAATTCAACACTGTATCGGTGTTATCAATTTATATCCTTTTTTATTCAAAATATTTTACACTATTTTAGAATAGTAACCTTCTCTTTATTTAATCACGGAATGTCTGAAATTAAACGAAGCTAAAACTACTATAAGGAAATAGTGGCAGATATGACGTACCTAATTGCCAATAATGCGTATTATACGATGCACATACATCTCTCAGTGTAAAAAAGGATCCTACTGTTCAATAAATCCATGTAAGAATAATTTGCAGGAAAAAAAAATCTTAAATCCTAGTGGGGGAAAAAGACATAAATCCTAGTGAAAAAACACATAAATCCTAGTAAATTTAGAAGCACACTTTTCTGCATGGGGACCTATCTCAAAAATTTTTGTAGGGGAAGGAGCCTTAATCGTGCCTATAATAATAATTAAACATGCAAATATTATGGATTTTAAAGAAAGCATCCTTTAAACAGGATTTTTGTTTTTAAGAAAAAAGTGCAATAAGAAATTAAGGGCGCCAAAAAAACCTACAAAGGGTGCCATGGCGTCCGCGGGCGCCGCGTTGGACAGCCCTGATCTATACTAATAAAAGTAAGTTTCGCTCTGTGTGTGTGTGTGTCTGTCTGTCTGTTGGCGATGGCTAGCAAAATCTAGCCCACCTAGAAGTCTGGAAATTTAGGTGTGGATAGTCCAAGGTCTGACCATGTGCACCTGAGCTTCAGAATTTTAATATTTTGATAATAAGCGTAGATATTAATTAGATTCTCATTAACCATCGCTTCTAAACTGTCATCTTTTGAAACAAAATGGCGAATGAAACGGGCTGGCGCGTTGGATTTGCGAGCGGAAATGAACAAATTCCAAATTATTTTACTAATTAGCGAATTTTAAAAAAACTAATTGAGATATCAATTTAAAAATTTCTGAGCATATGTAAAAAAATATTCTGTATCTGACTATGTGATTTTTGAAAAATTCGGTTGGTAATTTTTTTTAATTTACGCAAAAAACTGCCAAAAATCTGCTAGTGCCAGTGAAAACGATCCCAGAAATTTTCAGACAGGGATCGGCTTTCATTAAAAACTGAACTACAAAGAGATCTGTTTCTCTGGCCGATCCCTCTCATTTAGTTTGCGAAAATGAAAGGAAATAATTGCCAAATTTTACTAATGAACAAATATTTAGGTAACTAATTAAGATATAGATTTGAAATTGAGGTCGGGAAGGGGTGTCATCTGCCGGCTATTTTAGCGTAGTGTCTTCGTTGTGTTCTAATTATCAGAAAAGTGTAATTTTTTTTAAAAAAATGATCGCGTTAATGTACGTGACGGTGGTTCTCTTGAACAAATTATTCATTATATTTGCGAGTATGGGGAGGGAGGGGGGTAACGCCTTTCTCTGAGATTGTAATTATCTCGGGCCCGGGCAACGCCGGGCGGGTTAGCTAGTTATAAATAAATCACAGGATCAAACTTTTCAAAGAAATTGCTTAGATTTGTCAAATCCAGTTTTTAGCTAATGGTCAGTTGTATATTGATCTTTCAAGAGTTAGATCTTTTGATTCAGTTACTATAGTATATGTGAGCTTTGAAATTTACAATTGTGTGCATAAAGAAGTTTTCGATGCTGACAAAAAAAAAGATAAAATTATTTTGATAATTGTGAATGGTGTAGATACTTTCAATATAATATGTATACACTTTTTAATTTTAAAGAGTATCCAGTAACTATTGTGTGCATACAAAGGTTTTTATATGCATGATGCTGAAAAAATACCTCTGTTTTCATATTTCTAAATGGTGTCCGTATCTTATGATGTGTATATATTTTTTTAATTTCAAAGTACCCAGTCCTAAGTGAAGAAGTTTTTATGCGTAATATTTATAAATATAATGCTGAAATTCGTATTCTAATATGCTTATATTTAAAAGATTAGACACTAGAGCGCAGATGCTCTGCGCGGGATCGACTAGTACTTTTTTATTATGTAATAATATTTAATTGTTGTTACAAAACCATTTAAAATTACAGGTTACATTGTTGTTACCAAAATGACTCATTATTGAAAAAAAAATATTTTTGCTTAGATTACAACAATGTATTTAAATAAAAAAGGCGAATTCCAACAATTCCTTTTCACCATTCTCAAAAAAATAGTGTTATATGTTGGTTGGGAAAAAAAAAAAACCTCTTTAGATTATAATAAAAAAATAACCACAAAAATGTCGGCATCTTTTGCAAATAAAATAGAAGATGAAAGTGATTCCTCTGATGAAGAATTTGAAATTCTTGATGAAAGAGATCCGGGATGCAAAGTGATCTATACACATCCCAAATTTCAGTCTATTTTTGGAGTTAGAGAAAATAATGAAAAATTTGTGGAATACGAAAACAAAAAGTTTGATGAAATATTTGGCGTTAAATCAACTGTCATAAATGATGATGAAAAAATTGCCATGAAGGATTCATTTGGTGATAATAAAGCTAAAACAAAAAGATTTTCATCACTGAGGAAGGCAATGCAAAGAGTGGTCATCTGGACTCTCAATTCCTACTTCAAGCATTCAAAGGAAGAAGAAAGCTTTAAAATAGGCAAGTAGTTTTTAACGAGCATTCGTTGGGTTGTTGAAGTAATAGGCACGGATAAAAATATTTAAATAAATTAATGAAACACGTAAATTTTTATTAAGGCAAATTTAATTTTTACTCTCAATAATTTCATTTATTTCCTTTTATATTTATGCTTTTTTTTTTTTAAGCTCATATTTAATGTGTGAGAAATGAATGACATAGTATTGATTTTAATTAAAAAAAAAAACTTTAAAAATATGAGCCCCATCAAACGATTTTACAAACCTGTTTTCTCTTCAGTCAATCAGCGGATGATATAAATGATTCTTTTAGAGTTGTGTTTGAAGTATCCTTCTCTTTCTCCAGTTCTCTTCTTGTCTCTCTCTTTCTCCCTCTTCCACCCTTTCTCACTGATCTCCCTTCTCTCACCTTTCCGTCCCCTCCTGCCCACTTCGCCCCTCTCTCCCCTTCTTCCCTCTCTCACATTGTCCTCTCCTCTTCCATTCCCGTTCCCTCATTTCTCTCCTTCCCCTTACCTCCTCTCTCTCCTATCGTCCTTCTACTGTTTGTCTGACCACCGTTCTCTCTTTCTCATTCCTCCCCCCCCCTTTTTTTAAGTAGTTAAGTATTTAGTAATTAAGTAGTTAAGTTCTAGTAGTTAAGTTTAGTAATTAAGTCCTTAAGAAAGAGAAGGTGGGATGATGGATGGTAGATGAACAGTGGGAAGGAGAAGAGGGGAGGGGAAAGAGTGGGGGTGAGGGAACAGGAGTGAAAGAAGAAGGGATGGGGGAGAAAAGGAAAAAGGAGAAAGAGGAGCAAAGGAGGCAAGAGATGGTTGGAGAAGTGGAGAAAGGAGAATAGGAGGAAAGGGTGAAGGAAAGAGAGGGAGAAGGACACGTGGGGAGTTGGAGAGAGAGAATGATCCTTCATTCATCGCTCAAAATTCATTATCATTTGGAATGAAGCTGATTGGTTGAAGACCTATATATAACCTACAAAATAATACTAGTTATACAAAGACCATTCCAAGCCATTAATTAAAGCAATATGCACTTAAATATATTTTAAACAATGAATATAAAAAAAAGAATATAAACACCCAATGCTGCTCGTTATAAAACTATCCTATTGGAAGAATAAATTCAAGCACGGAAATCCCAAATAAAAAATAGTTGATATCATAGAACATTACAGCAAGGGGGAGAAAAGGAAAAATGAGAGCAAAGGAGGCAAGAGATGATTGGAGGAATGAGGAAAGGAGAAGAGGAGGAAAGAATTTTAGAGAAATCATAATATAGTGCAGATATGAAAACTATGTGTATATTTTTTTTGTTATGTGGACTTCTCAAATCTTTGTGACAAACCATTATTAAAAATACCAAAAGTTCTTAATGCTTCTTTTTTTTTTTTAACCTAAGCGATTTTCACTTAAAATATATCTTTTTCAAACAATTGTTAAAATATATAGATATACAGGGTCTCCCAAAAGTTCTTGACATATTTTAAAATTCAATAAAAGATCAAGCAATTGGCGTAGGAGAGTGCGGTTTGGGCGAAAATGCTTCTTATGATCTGAAATTTTGTTTAAGCAAATAACAAAAAAAAAATAGTTAAAAAAATCTATTCTAATGCTTCTTATTCCAGAAGTTACCAATACTCGTCTATCCATCCTCACTCGTCTAATCGAACTCAGGAGGGCGAGTATTGTAAAGTGCTGGAATGGGGGTTGCTATAGTTTGGACAAAGCTGTGCATACGCCAATGTTATATATAAAGGCATTCCACCTATTCGATAAATTTTCAGAAGCAGCGGCATCTATGGGAAAATTTTGGAACTTATTTTTTTTATTTGCTTAAACAAAATTTCAGATCATAAGAACCATTTTCGGCCAATTGATGGTACGCCAATTGATTAATCTTTGATTGAATTTTAAAATGTGTCAAGAACTTTTGCGACACCTGTATATCATCATATATTCTAATACGAGCAAATCTTGTATATGAAAGTTTGTGTTATATAAATCTTTTCACTTCATTTCTAATAATACTTCTCACTTATATAATAATATATAATATTATTATATATTTTTTAATGTGGTAACTGATTCATTTCGCTCTGTCTAAATTCTCGAAAAATGATAAAATTCTACACATTTAGCTTCAAAAACAATTACAATAAATATCAATGACCGCGATTCTAAATACGATCCTGATACAAACAGTTACCAAAATATGGGTCTCTCATCTGGAATTGGTTCAAAATTAGGAGACCTGTTTCCATGTCATCTATGTACGAGCCTAATGGCTAAGTAGAAAGCTGCAAAAACAAAACAAACAAACAAACCAAAATATGTGAAAATAATTATTTTATATAAATATTTTCACTTCATTTCCAATAATGTCCTTCTCTTATTTCCTTCTCAGCTAAATAATAATAAATATATTACATTAATTTGACAATCAACTACATTTTATTTTCTCTGAATTTTCGAAAAATTATAAAATGTAACACATTTAGCTTCTAAAACAATTACAATAAATATTAATTGCATGCTATGTGAAGTATGATGCTGCACAGTTACCAAAGTATATGAATTTTTTTTTATAAATATTTTCACTCCATTTTTAGTAATGCTTTTCACGTAATTAATGATAAATACATTGCATTAAGTTTGCAGACGGTTACATTTTCTTCCACCGAATTATCTAAAACTTATAAAATTTTCCACATTCAGCTTCGAAAACAATTACAATAAATATCGCAAATGCGAAATACGATTCACATTATATAGATGCGAGAATATATGAAAGTATTTTTATATAAATCTTTTCACTTTATTTCCAGTAATGCTTTTCAGAAATAATAATAAATATACAATTACATTAATTTGGCAGACGATTACATTTTCTTCCTCCGAGTTCTTGAAAAATAATAACATTTAGAACATTTAGCTTCTAAAACAGTTATAATAAATATTAATTGCATGCTATGTGAAGTATGATGCTGCACAGTTACCAAAATATATAAAAATATTAAAAAAAAAAAAAAAAAAAAAAAAAAAACTCTATTTTTAGTAATGTTTTTCACGTAAATAATAATAAATATATTGCATTAATTTGGCAGACGATTACATTTTCTTTCACTGAATTATCTAAAAATTATAAAATTTTCCACATTCAGCTTCGAAAACAATTACAATAAATCGCATTATACAGATGCGAGAATATACGAAGTAATTTTTATATAAATCTTTTCACTTTATTTCCAGTAATGCTTTTCAGAAATAATAATAAATATATTACATTAATTTGGCAGACGATTATATTTTCTTCCACCGAATTCTTGAAAAATAATAAAATTTTGAATATTTAGCTTCTAAAACAATTACAATAAATATCAATGATTGCTAATGCGAAATACGATTCAGATATACACTGTTGTCAAAATTCACGAAAGCAATTTTTTATATAAATCTTTTCACTTCATTTCCAATACGCGCCCCATTTTTCAACGCGCATTATTCCACTGGACGCGCAAGGGTAAAAGTCGAATTTAAATAATAGATGTCGCAAAAGCGTCAAGTTCCCCAGAACATAAAAGGGTGAATAAGTGGGCAGAACGAACGCAGGGGAAGAGGGGATGGGGGTGGTATAGATGAGTTACGTATGGAGTTAAGCGAGAGAATTTTGAATTTAAATTGAATTAGACCGAAAGGGGAACGTGTTGCTTCGTATAATCAAATTATACGTCTGTGTTTAGGATGGGCTAATTTATGAAAAGCATTTTTAGCGCCTGATACGCCCCAGTTTTTGAAGCATTAAAAATTTATTTTAAAGTTAGTTTTCGGAGTGACTTATGGGACTTTGTAATTTGTCATTCCTCGTTTGTAAGTAAGTGATATTCTCCCTCCTTTTTTTCTTTTCTTTTTCTTTTTTTTTTCAAAGTTCGACAAAATAATGAATTTAAGTTTTATAATTTTTCACGGATTTGGATATTTTAGATTCCGTGAAGTGTAAAATTTTAAGATAAAGATTTTCCGGAAATATCAGAGTGTGTTTGTTCCGACAACCATTAAAAAAAAAAAAAAAAAAAGAAAAAAAATAGTCAGATGTGCCAATCCCAAAACTTTCTTCTATCTCACACAGGTTTCGCATACTCTAAACAGAATCAGCACCAATCAAGTTCCATATCAAGGTCTAACTTAATATAAAGTTTTATTAAATTCCGTGCATTAGTTCTTGAGATATGACTATTGCTAAAATCATGTAAATCCTACAAAATGCAGCATAGCGACGCCAACTGTTGGGAGATTTAGACCAAAACTTAATCAGCAACAATACATCTCAACGTCTAACCGAATCTGAAGTTTGATGAAAATCCGTGCATTAGTTCTTGAGATATAGTTATCGGGATAATAATGAAAAAAGTAACATAGCAGCGCTACTTGTTAGGCTATTTACACCAAAACGTAAACAGTATCTATTTATGGCAAAGTGTAACAAAATCTGAAGTTTCATGAAATTCCGTGATTTCGTTCTTGAGATATAGCTATCGTAAAAATTATGAAAAAATGGTATAGTAGCGCCACCTGTTGGGATATCTACACCAAAACGTAAGCAACATCTATTTATGTCAAGGTCTAACAGAATTTGAAGTTTGATGAAATTCCGTGCCTTTGTTCTTGAGATATAGCTATCATAAAAATCATGAAAAAAGTGGTATAGCAGCGCCACCTGGATATCTACACCAAAACGTAATCAGCGTCTATTTATGTCAAGGTCTAAATGAATCTGAAGTTTGATGAAGATAAGTGAATTAGTTCTTGAGATAGATCTATTGCGGAAATCGCGAAAAATGCAGCATAGAAGCGCCACCTGTCGGACGATTTTCACCAAAAATTAATCAACACCCATTTATATCAGGGACTAACTGAATATAAAGTTTTATTAAATTTCGTGCATTAGTTCTTGAGATAGAGCTCCCACGAAATTTTTATCACATACAGACAGAGTTACAGACTCACAGACAGACATTTTCTAAAATCAGTCAAGTGATGTTCAGGACCTTCTAAAACGTAAAAATCCGTCGAAAACCGGAAGTCGAAAATTTTCATGAATCCAATACTTTCTTCTTGTAAAGATAGAAGAAAGTAAAAATCCTGCCTTAATGTTGGATTTTCTTTACACGCCAAAGCTGATAAGATAAATATATACTTTTAAATTTATTCCTTTTAATTTTAAAAAACCCATTTAACCCATTTTCCGCAAAATAAGGACAAAAATGGTAATAAATTGGTATCTAGATTCTCGAACACAATTCTTTAAAAAATAAAATTGTTCGAGAACTTAATCAAATTTTATCAACGAAATAATGAAAATACGATTAATTAGCTCGCTCCCACCTCCCAAGTTATTCCCTGTATTTACATGGTTTAAAGAATATACTTCATAGCAGAATACAATAACGTATTGAAATGTAATACAGTAGGTACTATATACATATTATATAAGACAGTGATAATTTTGTAACATCTATCTATATTATAAAGAAAAAAGGTTTCCGTCAGTAACGCTGACGTCATATCGACAGTAGCAACGACCTGAGCAATGTATTTTGCATTTATCGGAAACTTATTAATTTCTAAGCATCACACAATTTAAAATTTTACACCGTAGAATTGGGAAAAAATGTACTTTCAAATGCAATTTGTTTGAAAATTGTATCACAATTTACGGATTTTTAGCTCACAGGCTATCAAAGCCTGAGAGGTTATGTGCCCGCCGGTTCTGTATATACGTATGTACGTAAGTATGTACGTAACGCGATAACTCTTCATAGAAATATCCGTTTTGCTTCAAATTTTGTTTATAGGTTCACTGTGTTAAGGCGCTTCCCTGATTAGTTTTAGGGATTGATTGGTTAAGTATAAAGGGGGGAACGGGGGGCTAATCCCCCCTTAATTTATATAAATGGGTTTTTCATGCAGAATTATTCCGTTTCCCTTCAAATTTTGTTTATAGGTTCACTGTGTTAAGGCGCTTCCCTGATTAGTTTTCGGGATTGATTGGTTAAGTATAAAGGGGGGAACGGGGGGCTAATCCCCCCTTAATTTATATAAATGGGTTTTTCATGCAGAATTATTCCGTTTTCCTTCAAATTTTGTTTATAGGTTCACTGTGTTAAGGCGCTTCCCTGATTAGTTTTCGGGATTGATTGGTTAACTATAAAAGGGGGAACGGGGGGCTAATCCCCCCTTAATTTATATAAATGGGTTTTTCATGCAGAATTATCCCATTTGCTTCAAAATTTGTTTATAAGTTCATTGGGTTAAGACGCTTCCCTGATTAGTTTTCGGGATTGATTGGTTAAGTATAAAGGGGGGGAACGGGGGGCTAATCCCCCTTAATTTATTTAAATGGGTGTTTCAAGCAGAATTATCCGATTTTCTTCAAATTTTGTATATAGGTTCATTGTGATAATGCGCTTCTCTGAATAGTTTTGGGGGTTCATTGGTTAAGTATAAAGGGGGATGGGGGGCTATTCCCCCCTTAATTTAGATAAATGGGTTTTTCATGCAGCATTATCCGATATTCTTCAAATTTTGTATATATATATTCATTGTAATAAGAGGCTTCCCTGATTAGTTTAAGGGGTTCATTAGTTAACTATGAGGGGGTAACGGGGGGATGACCCCGCCTTAATATATTGTCGATTTCTTTATTTTTCAAGGGGCTTAGCTCAAATTCTTTGAAATAAGAGTGTAATATACAATTAGTGTGAATAGCCTGTGAGCTCAATGCCCTCAGTTTCACTGGGCAGTTTTCTTTTTATTTTTAATGTTTTTTAAAATAATTTCCAAGCGTAATTTAAAAAAAATAATCAATTACTATTCCATGCAGCCCGATTACAGAAAACTAACAAGTTTAAACTTAAAACAATATACATGCATGTGTTTCCGGCTAATATTCCATAGCGAAATTAAAACTTCTCTAATGCATAAAGAAAGAAAGAAAGGAAATAATATAAATAAAACACAAATTTAACAGATATCTAATCGAACTGCGCACTTAAGCACTGAAATAATCAAAATCAAAATGTTGCTATAAATAGCGAAATCTTCGGCGAAATGCATACATAAAATTTTGTTTTTCACCTCATTTGCAATAATACGTCTCACCAGTAATAATACATATATTACATTAATATGGCAACTGTCCAAATTCTCAAAAATTATAAAATTTTACATGTTTAACTTTAAAAACAATTACAATAAATATCAACCATCGCGTTCGAAATGCGATCCTAATACAAACAATTATCAAAATATATGAAAATAATGTTTTCATATAAAAGATATTAATAAAAGTTTTCTTCAATCTATTAAACCCTATCACACGTAATTAATTCGATGATATCCCATCTTAGGTAATGATAGATTGCTAATCTAGATTGCCGTCCTATTTAAGATGGAGTCATATTATTTCCGTCTTACTGAATTAAATTTAAAAAACGAATTTTTATACTAAAATTGTTTAAATATATAGCAATCATATAATCTACCGACAGTTTTTTTGGATAGATATTTCCGGATAAATATATATTAACTGGAAAAAGAGTCTAAATAGGGATTTCAAGATCTGAAATTTTCAAAGCTAGGTTTAAGTTTCCCGTTGGAATTTTCAGTCAATGTCAACAAAAGATAAAATGTTGCCAACTTAAAATGTATTTATTTTATTACGGAAATGAATCATATCATCATAATAGGCGATATAATTCACTTTTTAGTGTTCTAATAACGATGATTTTTTTTTTTTTTTTTTTTTTACATTGTCTTGTTCTGTACTGACAATGTACAGTACAAGACATGCGATATAGGATTGCTATAATTAAACAATTTCAGTACACAAATTCAGCTTTTAAATTCAGTAATACGGAAATATAATAGGACTCCATCTTAAATAGGAAGTAATCACCATGGCAGCCTAGAATCGTTACCTATCATGGGATATCATTGAATTAATTACGTCTGATAGAATTTAATAGAATGAAGAAAACTTTTATTAATATCTTTTTAAGTTTTGATTCGATTTTCATAAAATTTGAAATCACTCGACAAAATGCTGCAGAGATTCTATATATTAAGCTTCAAACCATTCGGTTGAGTAGTTTCTGCGCTGTTATATGCGGACAGGCGGACGGACCAGACGACGACTATAGGTGCTACTTATTTGTATAATTACGAACGCACCTAAAAACATTTCTTAAAAAAAAAAGAAAAAAAAATTAATATATATTTTTTGCTGGATGTTACACATTTTTTTAACCTCTTTTTTCTAATAACTAAATAACTATTATGAACAGGGGCTGCATTTCAAAATTTTCTTGGCGAAGGGGTAAAGTTTTTTTTTTTTTTTTTTTTTTACATCGTGTTGTTCAGATCTGAGAAGCAACTGATTACAGTTTTATTTCTCACATATATTTTTATAACTAGCCAAAGTACTCATTAATGATAAATATGTCTTATTTTGAGATTGTTGTAATAGAAAAGGTTTCGAAAATGTTAGTAATTATTATTAATAGTTTTCTTTTTATCTTGTTGTATACAGCTGAGAAGTGATTAATACAATTTTATTTGTGATTAATACAATTTTATTTTCACATACAATGGCGTAGCCACACTGATTACTGCAGAAAGTTCTCCGATTAGATAAGGCAAAGAAAACTTTCCAGAGCATCTGGACCCCCACATTGCTTTACACAATTACTCACACATATTTTTAAAATTAGCCAAAGTACTAGTGGATGATAAATGTGTCTTATTTTGAGATTGTTGTAATAGAAAAGATTTCGCAAATATTATTGATATAATAAAGTTCGGTGTTTAAAATGTTTATTTAATGAAAATAATTTTATTGTGCTGAAATCTGACAAGTTATTTTAGCTTTTGCAATTTCTGATTCTTTTTTTAGTGTGGCCTTATGAAATGATGACTGATATCACCATTATATAATCACCAATATCACCATGATGACTATATATCACCATTAGTGTGGCCTTATGGTGACCATGCCAAAAGATTGGTCAATCCCTTATCTAACATTCTGAACTATCGAATTCCTTTAGTGCGCAATTGCCTCCACCTAACTTTCCCAAATGTTACCCTGTAACTTTCCCTGATTGTTAGTTTTGTCAATATAAATTTGGGCCCGCGAGAAAAAAAAAATCCCAAATATGGCCCGAAACAAATTTTCCCCCTCAAACGCGATCCGAAGAAGCCAAAAAGTTGGTCACCCCTTATCTACCCCCCCCCCCCCCCCCTAAAAAAGTCCCTTAATCCTCTCTGAAACTTCCAAACTCTAACGTACTTTCCCACGAAAACAATTTGAATATTTCACAAGCCCCATTAAATACAATTTTTCGCACATATGACGGCATCAAAAAGACAGACATCCAACCGAGATTGCTGCAACCAACAGTTACGTAAAATTATTCAATAAAAAAAATGATAGGTGATAGTGAATAAAACTTGACGAAGGACAATTTTTATCCTCAGCGGGGGGTTATACAAGGGGAAGGCCGCAACTTGTCAGGCCAGAAGCCACGGAGAATATCACCCGGACATTCAATCCGGTAAGCCGATTAGGTTACGGTGTCTCCGGATTTTTATTAGTCGGAGCAGTGTGTATAGACAGAGAGAAAGGAGATGGTCAGTTCGACGTAGAGACGCGGTGTCGATTTATTTTTATGGCCCGATACTGCGCCCCCTGCGGTTGGGGAGATCAGTTTAGTGGTGATGAGAACAAAGAAGGAAGAAAAAAAAAGTATTTCATTTATCACACGTTTTTCCAGCTTTATTTTTTTCCTTTATTATTATTCTTTTTTAATATATGAAGTAGCTCATAATTGTATATCTGTATTTCATTTTATTGTATACACTGTAAAAAATTACCAATGTTTCTTATTTTATGAAAATATACTATAACCACGAACGAAAATATAATATAATTTTCTGAGTTATCCGAAATATCGAATAGCGTGTTCCATTGTCTTTTGAATCCCCAGAAACCAATATATTTCCAAATCTTAAAGAATTATTTATAAAAACAAAGTTTTTTTTGCTGCCCGTATTTTTCAGAAACGTTTCAGAAGGGTTTTTAGAGTGTATTAATGAGTCCCCTCAGCCTGGAATACCTGTTTTTCGAATGCTATCCATTCTCAAGTAAACATTTTCATGCTAAAAAAATATGTTTAACAGGCAAACATGCAAAATTAATAGCGTTAACAATAACATTAAAATAAAGATTATTTATTTACTCTTTCATGTATAAATTAACTTATGCGGCTGAAAACGTTTACTTGAGAATGGATGGCATTCGAAAAACAGGTATTCCAGGCTGAGGGGACTCATTAATACACTCTAAAAACCCTTCGGAAACGTTTCTGAAAATTACGGGCAGCGAAAAATGCTTTGTTTTTATAAATAATTCTTTAAATTTAAGAAATGTATTGGTTTCTGGGGATTCAAAAGACAATGGAACACGCTATTCGGAATTTCGGATACCTCAGAAGATTATATTAGATTTTCGCTCGTGATTATAGTATATTTTTATAAAATAAGAAACATTGGCCATTTTTTACAGTGATAGGTGAAACTAAACAGCAGCAACAATAACAACAAATGTAATAATTATTTTCTCTTATTAGCAGGTTTTATTTATGTGCTAAAATGGTTGAGTAGAATGAAAATTTTATGATTTTTATTTTCAAGTTTAGTACTCTGTACCTAATATGCAGGATGTCCGAAAAATATTTCCCTGATTACAAAATTATGTGAAACTGGTGTCAAAATGCTGGAAAACTAACCAAAATTTTCATGAATCAAATGCTTTCTTGTAAAGATAGAAGAAAATAAAAACATGTCTTGCAGATAACCATGATAAATTGATAGTATTGACATTAATATTAAAATTTATATTACTTTGTTTCTCTAGCACGTATAAATTCCATTACGCAGCTGAAATTGTCTAATGGAGAATTAATAACATCCTAAAAATCGATTTTCTGGTTTAAGAAAATTGATTAATATCCTCTATAACTCGGAAACGTTTTCGAAAATCAGTGGCAGCAAGAAAAACTTTGGTTTTATAAAGGATTCTTTAAATCTCGAAAATATATTGGTTTCTGAGATTTCCAAAGATAAAGAAATGTTTCTTTAAATATCGAAAATATATTGGTTTCTGAGATTTCCAAAAATAAAGAAATGTTTTTCGGAATCGTGGGTAACTCGGAAGAGGCTTTTATATATTTTTAGGTGCGTTCGTAATTATATAAATATGTAGCACCTATATAGTTGTCGTCTGGTCTGTCCGTCTGTCCGCATATATAACAGCGCAAAAACTGCCCAACCGAATGGTTTGAAATTTAATATATAGAATCGTTGCGGAATTTTGTCGAGTCATTTCAATTTTTACGAAAATCGAATCAAAACTTAAAAAGATATTAATACAAATTTTTTCATTCTATTAAATCCTATTATACGTTATTAATTCAATGATATCTCATGATAGGTAAAGATCCTAGGTGGCCATAGTAATTATGTCCTATTTAAGATGGAGTCCTATTATTTCCGTATTACTGAATTTAAAAACCGAATTTGTATATTAAAATTGTTTAATTGTAGCAATCCTATAATCTACCGACAGTTTTTTGGGATAGATGTTTTCGGAAAAATATACCGGGTGGTTATAAAATAAGTATCCCTATTTGGAGCTGTCTGTAGCTTGAAGGAATAACAGGAATGAAACCAAAATCGGTACACTTACTATTCGAGAAGGGGGAAGAAGAATGGAACAATAAAAAAATTAATTGCAATAATCGCGGGCAGATGGCGCTTTTGAGTGTGAAATGTAATGTGTAATATTTTGAACCGTGGAGGTGTCACAAACCTCAATGACTTTACTGCATATCATAACATGTACGAAACATCATTCCTGATGCATTATATTCCACAGTTGAGCACGTTGTGCACAGCCTGGATTGTGTCCTTCAGCACAAGGACCATGTGGAACCTGAACATGATAGCAGCACTGCCATGCAAAAGAGTAACCACGTTCACTGTGACATTTTCCAATAAATTAGGTGTGCTATTCTGTCTGCGCCTTAATTTTTTGTTCTTGTATTATACATTACAATTCACACTCAGTAGTGCCATCTGTCGGTGATTATTGAAATTATTTTTTTATTATTATTCCATTCTGCTTCCCCCTTCTCGAATAGTAAGTGTACCGATTTTGGTTTCATTCGGATCATTCCTTCGAGCTACAGATAGCTCCGAATAGAGATACTTATATTATAACCACCCTGTATATGAAAAAAGTGTCTAAATATGGATTTCAAGTTCTGAAATTTTCAAAGCTAGGCTTCAGTTTACCATTTGAATTTTCAGTAAATGTCAACAAAAGATAAAATTTTAGTGTACTTATTATATTACGGAAATTAATTTCCCCAGAGCTGTATATTGTTTAGAATTATATTTTTCTTATGGGTTCTAGAAAGGTTTGAAAATACGAAAGTTGAGTGAAGTTTGATCAGGAATTACGAAGCCTGTAATTCAGTTAGACTGTTACTTTTTTGCATTTATTTATTTTAGTCCAGTCATTTTAGGAAAAATAGCGGAAAAAATTAGAACAAAGTTGGATTTTTGCACAGGTGCTAGTTAGGGTATGTAGTTTAACATACTAAAAGTCCTCATCGATCCGGTGTGAACTTTCGCCGCCAGAGGGCGCGAATGATCCTGAAAATCGGTTTTTTGAGAATATCTCATTAACGATGACATCTAGAAAAAAAAGTTCATTCACAAAGATGTAGAAAATTTTATTTCCTACAAAAAGTGTGTGTAGCATTTTTTTGTCTAACCAATACTTCTCTGTCAAAAATCAAGAACAGTGAACGTACTTGGAAGAAAAGCGATAAAAATACGAAAAACCTGCTGCTATTTTCAAAGAAATCATATTGAGAGGTGTAAAATTCTTACTTTTGAAGAAAAGAGCTGAATGCATAATATACTGATTTCCGTACCACCCCTGAGGTAAAGCATTTAGTGCATTTTTTAAAATTCTGGTTTCCCTCCTAGGTCTAATCAACATATAATGACTGGCTTGTTCAAATCTCAATCATTTGACTGCTTGAGTAGTAGTTTGCACATCTACAACTTTTCCACTCGATTTAGTTTCGTCATCATCTGTATTTTTTCTTCAGTTGTTGTATTACCTTCACTATTTTCTGGTTGGCCTTCGATATGATCACTAAATTCAGGTGTAGCGATTCCTTCATTCCGTGTAATGGACATGATATTGTCAGTATCCTTCTCATCTTCTAATTCAACTTAACTTGCATTGTGACATGAAACTCCACAACAATTTACGCAAATATAAGAACACTTGAATCCAGTTTTTTGGCATCCACGCGCTTTGCAACATCCTTTGGAGAAAGTACAAAAAATGGATTAAATAATATTTTTTAGTGCGGGCGGTAAGTAGCTGGAATTGGAGACAAAATAAGTGCATTTTGTCAGCCCCAGTTCTCAGGAAGAAGTTTATTGTCCAACCAGTATTGTATTCGATGATAAAGACATAAACTGTGCAATCTAGCTGCGTCCACGGTAAGCGGTAACTATGAAAACCTTTTTCTACCAACTGCAACTCCTTTCTTGAAACATGTGTAATGGTACTTATTCAGAGAAATTTCTGCTTTATCACCATACTAGCAAGCTACGCCCGCTACGCTGGTCAATTTCTCTTAACGAACCTTTAATCCAACAAAATATTGACATTTCATAATTCACTTTTATATTTTAACAGAATAATAAGAATAATAAGGAAATCCCGAAAACTAATCAGGGAAACGCCTTAACACAGTGAACCTATAAACAAAATTTGAAGGAAATGAGATTATTCTGCATGAAAAACCCATTTATATAAATTAAGGGGGGGGAATTAGCCCCTTGTCCCCCCCCCTTTATACTTAACCAATCAATCCTGAAAACTAATCAGGGAAGCGCCTTAACACAGTGAACCTATAAACAAAATTTGAAGGAAATGGGATAATTCTGCATGAAAAACCCATTTATATAAATTAAGGGTGGATTAGCCCCCCCGTTCCCCCCTTTATACTCAGCCAATTAATCCCGAAAATTATCAGGGAAGCGCCTTAACACAGTGAACCTATAAACAAAATTTGAAGAAAAACGGAATAATTCTGCTTGAAAAACCCATTTATGTAAATTAAGGAGGGATTAGCCCCCCGTTCCTCCCTTTATACTTAACCAATCAATCCCGAAAAGTAATCAGGGAAGCGTCTTAACCCAATGAACCTATAAACAAAATTTGAAGGAAAACGGAATAATTCTGCAGGAAAAACCCATTTATATAAATTAAGGGGGGATTAGCCCCCCGATCCCCCCCTTTATACTTAACTAATCAATCCCGAAAACTAATCAGGGAAGCGCCTTAACTCAGTGAACCTATAAACAAAATTTGAAGGAAAGCTGAATAATTCTGCATGAAAAACCCATTTATATAAATTAAGGGGGGGATTATCCCCCCCCCCGTTCCCCCCTTTATACTCAGCCAATCAATCCCGAAAAGTAATCAGGGAAGCGTCTTAACCCAATGAACCTATAAACAAAATTTGAAGGAAAACGGAATAATTCTGCATGAAAAACACATTTATATAAATTAAGGGGGGATTAGCCCCCCCCCCGTTCCCCCCTTTATACTCAGCCAATCTATCCCGAAAATTATCAGGGAAGCGCCTTAAGTCAGTGAACCTATAAACAAAATTTGAAGGAAAACGGAATAATTCTGCATGAAAAACCCATTTATATAAATTAAGGGGGGGGATTAGCCCCATCCCGTTCCCCCCCCCCTTTATACTCAGCCAATCAATCCCGAAAATTATCAGGGAAGCGCCTTAACACAGTGAACCTATAAACACAATTTGAAGGAAAACGGAATGATTCTGCATGAAAAACCCATTTATATAAATTAAGGGGGGGGTGGAATGAGCCCCTTGTTCCCCCTTTTATACTTAACCAATCAATCCCGAAAACTAATCAGGGAAGCGCCTTAACACAGTGAACCTATAAACAAAATTTGAAGGAAAACGGATATTTCTATGAAAAGTTATCGCATTACGTACGTACATACATACATACAGAACCGGCTGGCAAGCTCTCAGGGCTTGACAGCCAGTTTGATAGCTGAAAAATCGGAATTTTAGAACGTTTTTTGCTCCTGCACCCCCTGGGGTTAGTGGCGCCGACATAAAATATAGCCTATGTTGGAGCAGGGGTTGTCACCATTAATTTGCCACCATCACTTTTGAAATCGGTTCGGTAGTTCCAGAGATTACCCCCTACAAACAAACAAACAATCTTTACTCCTTTATAATATTAGTATAGATAAAGCAAGAAAAAAGTTTTCCCTTTCTCGAATATTTCAAATTGGGGTGCTTTGCCACTTTTAAAAGTGCTGGCAGCTGTATGTTACGGTTTCCTTCTCGTTTCGAAATTTTTAATAAGGACATTTTGCCTTTCCCAAGCATTGCTGCGTAAAGTCACAACCTCAAAAAGCGTGAAGAAACAATATATGATCTTTTTGAACTGCATCAATATTGAGACTGAGCGACGAATACAAGGTGGTTGTAATTCTTGTTCTCCGAGGCTTATTAAAAATATCTCTGTCTCTGGAGGTGCTAAGACAGTCACCAATACGAGCAAGTCAGCATCGTCGCCAGCAATCGCAGCCTGCGCACCAGACTTTGCAACTTCAATGGCTGCGTTAACAATAAATGTGTCAGCATTTCCCTCTGCCTGTTTCGCTTCGAAACCATTCTCCATAAATTTCTCCTTCAGAATAGAGATGAAGTGTGTCATTTTTTTATTATTAGATAAAACCTTCTCATTAATTGACATTCATTTCTTCGTTAATATCGATGTTGAGTGTTAAAATTTTCGAATACCGATGAGTTCATTCGGCCTCTTTTGTATTATAAACTTCGTCAGAGTAAACATCGAAAACTGTTACACATTTACCAAAGTAGTTCCTTAAAATATAGGAAATGTAACTTTCTACCACACTCCTGTATGAGGAAAGTACAACTGACGTCACTGTGGGAAAGCGAGAAATACCTGAAAGTCGTTAAGACTACTATTGTTCACAAGTGTTCAAGCGGTCTGATTAGTCTATGATAAAAAGACCTGTGATATAATTGGTCTGCATCGTCATGATGATTTCTGCAATGATCTCTAAGGAGAAAATGTAGATTGGTTGATGGAATTGTTTGTAAACATGTCCTTTCCTTATTTATTGGTTTTCCACTTACTTGGTAAAAAACCCTTATAAAGAATTTGTGGTGGTACCGTGCTTCAGCTGCAACCAAGTGAATAACATTAGATAGACGCTTACTGATTTTTTTGCCTCATTTGTCTTCATTGCAGACACAATTAGACTGTTTTTCACCTCTAAGATTTAACTATTATCACTTTTTCGCAATACTTTAAAGATTTCTTTTTTCTTCCCGTATAAAAGATTCATCCAATGTATCAGGACATAGTACAAATTTTTCATTGAATTCAAACAAGCGACTGTCTTTCTCAATTTTTCATTTAACGATGTAATTTGTGTGGACGTTGATGGTTTTATGCAACAGATTTCTTGTACGATTTAACAGAATTATTTCTTGTATAATTTTTTTATACGTTGGATGGACTATAATTCCACTATTGTTTGCTGCCATTTCTTCAAATGTTGTCCAGTTATTGTCACTTCTTTCCAAACTTGAGGTCACAAGTGACTTCAGTGCCTTTTTTCCAATCATTCATAACGCAGCTCTCACCATATACAAGACAAAATACTTCGTCAATCTCCATTTTAACGCTCTCGATCAACAATCAAGAAAAAGTCATTTTACACTCTCAAAACTATTTAAAACTTTCTACAATACGCGTGGAAAATAACACTATTTACTTTCTAAAAACTCACAAAGAATACTTCATTCAGTAAGTTAAGGTGATTTAATACCAGCGAAATGCTCATCAATTGAAATAAAACACGGCAAAGATACCAGCACGTGGTATATTTCGACATTTAGCATGGAATGCCACGACAAGGACTATCAGGTTGCGAAATCAGTTTACAGAGAAAAGGACAGAAGAAGAGGTGTAGAGTTCGAAAGTAGATATAGGTATTTGTTCTGCTTCCTGGGCGCGTTCAATACAACCGTTTCTCTATTTTTTCCAGTTATGTTCACTGTTTCTGATATTTGAGAGGGAAGGGTTGGTGTGACGAAAACATGTTATGAACCCTTTTTGTAGGAAATTAAATTTTCTACATCTTTTAAATTGAACTTTTTCTTCTAGATGCCATCGTTAATCAGATATTCTCGAAAACCGATTTTCAAGATCATTAGCGCCCCCTAGCGGCGGAAGCTCACATCGTATCGATGAGGGTTTTTAGTATGTTAAACTACATACCTTAAAGAGCACCTGCGCAAAAATCCAGCTTTGTTCTAATTTTTTCCGCTATTTGTCAAAAAAAGTACTAAAATGACTGTAGTATTTATATTGTATAGAAAAAAATATATACATATTTGTTAAATTGTGTAAAACAACAATAACAAAAAATTTAATATTGCACGAACAAATTTAATCTTGCAAAACCATGTTTTGTCACGATTTTCAAGTCCGGGTTCCTATTTTTGAGTTGTCATTTCTTTTTAATTACTGCTTACGTTGTCTCTCAATTATATCTGAAAAATAAACAAATCTTTGTAAAAATTCCATAAAAAAAAAAAATCAAAATATTTAAAATCCATAAAAATAGCCATATTTTTCGTTATAATTTGAAAAATAAATAAAATTGTTTGTTTGTTTTTGAGGTATAATTTGTAGATAATTTAATTTCTTTTATTTAAAAAAAAAAATAGACGTCTAAATCCATTAACTTGTTCAAAAGTTATAATAGCAAAACCCACTGGAAAACTGTGTTTGGAGATAATGGAGTTTTAAAGTTTTGCAGGGTATCTGCGCGGTTTAACGTTTACGGTTCGTACGACCATATTTTTAAGAATTTTGCTATCGTTCCAACTGCACTTAAAGTATCAAACATTATAAAAATTATAATAATAAAAAGTACATTTTTCTCGTCATTTCAAACTTTTCTGACCCTCTTCAAATAAATGTTTTCTTAAAACTATGCTATACGATAGAATTAAAAGAATTTCCTTTACTGGAGTTAAAACAATTCAATGAAAGTTTCAAAAGAATCAAAATAAATAAGAGATAGCGCCAAACGATTTTCCATGAATCAGCTTCAAACCGTTCTACGGAAGAAAGGATTCGGAATATAAACACCGAATTCATTCCGGAGAAAACCTCTTCTCGAAATTAAAACGCTCTTTCTGATGCCACGAACGGAACTAATTCACTTCACTTTGGGATCTATTGTAGTTAATGAAGGTATTTGGTGGCTAAAAGAGAAACAACTGATGCCGAAAGAGAAGATTAAGTGAATTGTCTTGACATCGACTTACTGCGAGTTGATAAAATATGATTGCGAAGCATTTATAGAATGTTCTTATTACTGTTGCCTAGGGTGCCTATGAAAGTGAAGACATACTGGATATAAAATTTGATTGGTTGAAACGAATTTGTACAAAAACAAGTTGTCAAACATCTTGGCGAGCCTACTATTGCCGCCAAGCTAATGTTTGTTATCTTGTCTCACCAACGCCCCGTAGATAAGAAAGCCGTGACACGCGTCACTAAAACGTCCTACCAAGCAGGCAAAACAAAGAAAAAAATTCGAACATCTTGCATGTTTCGATTTCATTAGCTCATAGAATTAATAATTATTGTTTACGACTAATAGGTAACAACTAGGGGGCTCAGACCCCTACTCGTTAACGCTCGTCAACCCCCCGTGAATTGTAAAGCAATTCACATTGAGACCGCTACGCGATCACAGCTCGCTTCGCTCGCTCGCCCCTTTTATTTTTCTAGTAATTCTAGCCGGGATAAGTACTACAATAAATCATCTGAACATATGAAATTGACAAATTTTTTAATGTAAAAAAGTAATTGAAAACTCCGTTGAAAACACAACTAAAAATGCATTTAGTTGATGCTACTAAAAGGCATATAAATCATTTAAATACTATGAAAAAAGGATCTTGGAAACATAATTAGTTTAAAACTTATTGCATCTATAATATTGTACAGCACGGCTTAAATTCATTAAAAAAAAAAAAAAAAAAAAAAAAAAAAAAAAAAAAAAAAAAAAAAACACTACGTGGTAGGAAGATAGTTTATCATCAATGACTGTTTAAATTTCGTTCGACATTTTATTATTCTAATTGATTATAGATTTCGGAAAAAGAAGTTATTTTTACTTCATTAAAACAGCAGCAGATTTCAGCAGGGGCATTCTAGAAAGTTTATATTTTATTATCTCCGATTTTTTGTGCGATTGAAATTCGTAAATAAATTCTAAATAAGAGTTGAGAATTAATTTGAAATTAACAATATTACTCATAATTAAAATGAGGAATCATCTCAGACGCTTTGGATTACGTTCATATTATTTTATTTTTAATAATTGCTAGCTTGAATTTCACTGTTCTGACACTGACCGCCATAGTGGAGGAGGAGCTAACACAATCTTGTCTGTTCATTGGTCTGAGCTCTGGAAACTACGGTTGTTGCCAACGATAAGGTAGAAATTCAGCCCTACTTCCGCGCCACGTAAGACAAATATATATATAGATTCCACGAGTCATCGAAATCGAAACATGCAAGTTGTTCGAATTTTTTTCTTCGTTTTGGCTGATTGGCATAACGTTTTCGTGACGCGTGTCACGGCTTTCTTATCTAGGGGGCAGGGCGTTAGTCTCATTCGTCTAATCGAGCTCTTTCAGGCAAATATCGCCAAATTCTGGAATGTAGGTTTGCCATTGTTGGGAGAAAATCTCCTTGAAATGCATACTCAGAATATTTTGAAAAAAAAAATTGCTAGTGAAACTAGTACTCATGTATGTAAGATCACTACTAACATGTATGTAAAATCAATAATATAACATGTATGTAAGATCGGTCATATTTTGCTGCGGAATCACAGTAGAAAATCTGGAAAAAAAATACTTTCGAGTATTTGGCGCAAAAATTTGGCAAGCAACATTTTCCCCTCACCAAATGCAAGTGATTTTAATGCATTTGAAGATTCCTGGTTAAATTAGTATTTAAATGTGAAGTATTTTATGAATTTAACCTTAAACGATTAAATATTTTATATTTTTTCTATAAGCTTGTATATATACAAGTTGCATGTTACTGAAGTTGTTTAATTTTACACGGTTTCTACGGCGGATAAGTGTTAAGTATATTTTAACAGTAACTGACCGATTAAGAACGGCCTGGTGCTAATTTTTGTCGGTGCTGATTGGTTTGACTTTAAATATATCGAGTTAGAGTGGGTTTCGAGTTGAGTTTTGATTCGTTTGAGCCGAGATTTAAAAAGAAAGTCATGAATATCTTTTTAATGAAAAAAAACTACATAGTTAAATATTAATGAGTGTATATGTGTTCATTTTCTTTAACACTTTCCAACATAGTTGAAAAGTATTTATGAATTCGGTTCGTCTGCCTGTCCGTGCCCTAGCTGTAAATACACTAGATGGCCATAATTAACGGGAACTTTCAGTTTTAGACATTTTTTCGAATATTTTAAAATATACATGTTAGATTCTTTTGGAATTTTAGGATTAAAAAGAACAGGTTTGACTTCATATTTAACAACGTCGATTTGACAAGGAGGACAATTAGGGGACCAACCAAAAATTAAAGAAAAAAAATAATACTTGGGATCACCCTGTAAAATAAAACGCACGAAATGATCTATCGCTACAGAATATACATAGGCAGACATTGTGTATTCATTTGGATAAGAATAGCATGCATATTAATAGAGATATAGCGATTTTTTTTTTAATTAAAAAAATTCTTGCAAGTTTTTTGCTTATAACATACAGGGTTTTTAACCAAATCTAACGTCAGTTTAAAAAAAATTGACAAAATGTAGTAGAAATAATATAGTGTAATTTAAATATAAATATATTAAATATTTAAGGAAATATGGGCAGTTGTATGAAATAATTTTTATCTGCGCATGCGCGAACGATAACAAGGAACTTTTTGCATAATTTAATAGTCAACTCTATGGAGCAACTTATTTAAAAAAATCAGTCAAATATCGTAAAAATTCAGAGAGATGTCGACGTTAGAGTGAGCTGTTTTTTAGTTTCAGACTAAAACTCGCTGAATGATAAGGGATTGTCCACAAATTGTTATTTTTAAGTTATCTGGCAGCGTTCGGAGCAAATTTTTAGAAAAAACTATTTAATTATAATTTACGCTTATGTTTAGGAAGATTTTGACTCTAAACTACGATGAAAAGGAAAATATAGTGCATACATTGATTACATTTAGGTAAATTGAGGAGTTTATGGTAAAATTTTGTGAAATTTAGCCCAATACGCAAAACACTCTACAGTAAATTCGATCGCTTAAACATGTATTTTTTATAAACACGTAATTTTTATGCCAGTAGTGAAGATGATAAACTAAAATCTAAGATATATTATATCTTTTTCATAAGTTATGAGTCATCTTCACTACTGGCATACAAATTACGTGTTACAGATAGATAATATAGTTCATTTACAGGGACGTTCAAAAGAATTCCGTTACATTATGGTCCATTGGGGAAAATCTTTTGTGGTTTATTTTAATGCCGTTGCATTATTTCAAACATATTGAAATTAATATACCTCACGGAGATACACTACAAGATGTTTACGATAGAATATGGTGTGCGTAGCCATCGTTCATTTACAGGGACACGCAAAATACTTTGGTTATAGTACTGTCTATGAACAATAATTTCTTGAAGTACATTTTTAGTTGTGGTACGCGTTTTGAAATTTAACTCATTTTTTTGCATTTTACTTGGTATGTATAAATCCTATAGAAAGATGATATACAGGGCTGCACAAAAGATCTTGAGATAAATTTCTGCTTAAAGACGCAAATTGCTGAAGAGGATTTTTTAACCGTGTTGCGCGTATCGTAATTGAGTTAAAATTTTGCATATAGTATATATAGAAATCTATAGATCATATTGTACAAAAGAATTCGGATACTTTTCCGATAGATGGTAATTCCTGAAACTGAGTTTTCAAATGTGTTATGCGTTTTCCAAATTGTTTATTCATAAGGGAACCACTTTTAGTGCAGCTCGCACCTAGAGCATCGAGATCTGGGCAATTTGTAGCCCTATGCATAAAAGTTTGAGAACCGATAAAATTTCTCTGTCAAAGTCATATTTAATATACTTTTTTATACTTTTAATTTTTTATTATTGGATTTTTAATTTTAATAGAGGAACAAAATGGTTTTAGGAAAGGCCGATCTTGTATAGACAGTATATTCACTCTGAAACAGCTTTTTGAAAAACGTCGAGATTTCAATCTGGAAACGCATGTTGCTTTTATAGATTTCGAAAACGCTTTTGACCGAGTAGATCGAGAAAAATTATGAATTACATGGGATACCCTCCCCATCTCATCAAATGTATTAAGAGCCTATATAAAAAAAACTTTCATTGTTTTGGATCTGGGTTTTAAAGTTTCAGAGAAGATAATCATTAATCAAGGTGTACGACAAGGATGTAGTTTATCACCACATCTGTTTAATATATATATTGATTATGTTATGAGAGTTTGGAAAAATAAAATCAAAACTGGAATAGATCTCGGAAACATCCTGTTTAACAATATATTATTTGCAGATGATCTTTGTTTATTTCAGGATAATGACGACAATTTACAACATGCAATTTTTACTTTAAACAAAATTGGAAAAGATTATAATTTAAGGATTTCAAAGAATAAGACAAAGGTAATGGCATTTAGGGGCAAAGATCCTATAAGAACAAAAATTATTTTAGAAAATAAACCAATAGAGCAGATTTCACATTTTAATTACTTAGGATGTGATATATCTTATGACTATGACAACGATATACAAAATAAGCTCTATAAATTTCAATACATCTGTGGTATTATAAGAAGAACTCTTCGAAATACAAGAAAATACACAAGAATAATTTTTTTTTAAACAATGGCAATACCAACTTTATTATACGGAAGTGAGGCATGGACACTCACAAAAAATGATGAAAGACAAATACAATCATCAGAGATGAAATTTTTGAGGAGTGTGAAGGGATGTTCAATAATAGACAAAATAAAGAATGATTACATCAGAAAAGAGCTTGAAATTATACCAACATTAAATAAAATAGGAAATTACAGAAGAAAATGGAGGGACCACATAGAAAGGATGGATACTGATCCTATACCAAGGGCAACCTTTAATTATAAGCCAAGGGGGAAAAGAAACAGAGGAAGGCCGCGAAAAAGATAGATTGAGGCCGGAACAGGCTTATAGCCTGAAATTATGTTTTGGGATGATGATGATGATGATGATTTTTATTGTTAATTTCACGCCAAATAGGGTGCTACGAATCCAAACCACTACTCACTCATACGCAGCAAACGACTGTAACATTCGGCCAGGGTTGACAGTAAAATTACGGTAACAAATATAGCCAATTTCGCGCCGTCAAAAATGCAATTATAATGTTGTAATTTTTCAAAACCAAATTTGTAGGTTCTTGCAGGAATTTTTAAATTTTTTTTCAATATTTTATACTTATTATTGACTAATATGTATTTTTAACTGCTCTTTTTTTTTTTTTAACTACTTCTATATTAATAGTCCGATAAGTGGTCTCGAAAATTTCATTTTCAGAAAGTTATGCTGCTGTAAAAAAAAAGATTTTAACAGAAAAAAAATATTGATTCTCAAACTTCGTAATGTAGGGCTTTAAAATGCACCAGGTCTCAATTATAGGTGCGAGCTGCACCAGAAGTGGTTTCCTTGTTAGACATCATATTTCTCCTCATTAAACTGTGAAGTTTTGTCGCAGTATTCTGAATGCGTTGGAAAGTGTTTCATAACAATGCTTGACGCATGATTTTTCGTTCTTGTTTTATATAAGAAGGATAAGATTGACATTAGAGATATATTTGCAAACATACTTTTCCATAATTGTATTAAAATATAGATAAATTTTATTCCACTTCTTTTACGGGTAAGTTTCAGGTTGACGATTTTTTTGTCAGGTTCGGGTTGACTTTAAACAGAATTTTCGGGTTCGGATCGGGTTCCATCAGACACGTGCAAAACTTTAATAAGAACACCTGCATATCTCGTGCATTTCAGAATAAAAACGACTTCGTAAATGTGTCATAAAATAGACAATTTAGATTTGAGAACATATGCAAGTTCGAAGTCGTTTTAATGTATGTTTGAAAATATTATATATATGGTAGGTTAATTTAATGACTTTTCTTTATGTTGTTAATTTAAAAATTATGTTCAAAATTTGTAGGAATGGCTGAATCTGCTATCTTATGTCATCTATCTATATCTATTAATTTATTTATCACCAGTCTATCTTTTTACATACAGTAGAAGATCATTTCTTTATAATGCACTCCTTGAGGTTGGGCGTATTATAGAAGTGTGAGTTATATAGATCACACATTATTAAGCGTACCTTGTAAACATGGCCAAATATGTGTGGAAATACAGTAAATTCTTTATATTACATCCCTTTGGATCAGAAGTTGTGCAGATTATAAATTTTTGTATACTATAAATCATTTCACATATTTTTAAATTATCTTATAAACACGATCCAAATATGTCTGGACCAATTCTATAACTCATTAAATTAAATAGCAATTTTTTTATTAAAAAGCTTTGGATTAAGGAGATAAAGATGAAATAAAGTCTGAAACTTAGTCATCCAAAGGGTATCAATATGTCTACTATGTGCGGTGCAGGCGCTTCTTAACTGCAAAATTCATTTTTAAGGGCGTTCGTAATTATATAAATACGTAGCACCTATAGTCGTCGTCTGGTCCGTCCGTCTGCCGCACATAACAGTGCAAAAACTACCCAACCGAATGGTTTGAAATTTAATATTATTATCGTTGCTAATATATTAATATATTTTTATGCTAATATCGTTGTTAATATATAATCGTTGCAGAATTTTGTCGGGTCATTTCAAAATTTATGAAAATCGAATCAAAACTTAAAAAGATATTAATAAAAGTTTTCTTTATTCTATTAAATCCTATCATACGTAATCTATATAGTAAAAGCACAAGTCATGTGGCTGAGGAAAACAAATACGGGCTAACCACATCTTTTTCCATATTCCAAACGTCCAATTTTTATTTAAAATTAATTTTTCGAATAAAATTGCGTAAAGTTACATTTTTAGGAAGATCGTTGAAAAAAATTGTTTGTTTGGGAGATGAGTTACATTAAAAAATGTATAGATTCTGAGATAACTTCAGTGAAAATTAGGTTAACAGCCGAATATCTCAATCCATTAAAATAAATAAACAAAATACTCATTCATCGTGAGTCACAGAAATATTAAACCATGGAGGTAATCATTCGCAAAGCAAGATCTCCATGGTGAATTTTACAGAGCTGTCTGGTGTCGAAAAAAAATTTTCGCATCTCTAAATATGGCATACGTAATAAGAAAAAAAAAAGGCATCCTTATTTCGCTCATAGCAGACGATATAATTTTTTTCACTGAAATAATAACGATGATTTTTTTACATTGTAAAACTAGTTATAGCACGAAACGAACGCACCACATTTGTCACGTTTAACGTACAATTTCCAACTTGTTTACATCTAAGAAATTTCGGGTTATATAGGGAATTGCGTTAAAAAGATATACTGTATATTTCTATCAATGTATCTAATGATTTGTCTCAATTTGTTTGTCATATACTATTTACAAAAGTATAAAAGTTTTTTGATATATGTATATAAGTATATTTTCAAAAACTTGAAATGTAACACAAATATAAAATTTGTGCTAATTTTTCAAAAACAAATTTCGATGGACTATTTTTTTGTTAAACATAGTATTATATGAAACAATTAAAATTAAGAGCTAAAAGCCTAAATAACCATTCCTAAAGAAATAAAAACACAAATTCCTTGGTATCATTGTAAAAAGATAGCTCTAAATCACTTTTAATCTACTTGCCGTTCGGAATATCTATTCAATAGAACAGTAATTTCGCGAAGAAAGACATATAATTCAGATTTTTATTGCTAAATAAAACTGGGAGAAAGATGCAAAAGAAAGGAGATTGTAATACCATGTTTGTATAAAGATAAAAGGGGAGTTCTTATTTCCCTTAGTGTTTCTTAAATTTTCCACCAGGTGGGGAAAAGAATAGAAGATAGTAATTGTGTAATGGAAAATGCAGACGATTATGAGTTTGAATGGCCGTTTGAAACGGTAATGTTCCAGTTAATGTCAACTCAACTCTTTTTATTCCGAGGATATATGGCTCGTATAATCTCGAGGAAGTTTTCTTTCTTACTGAATTCATTTAAGTAAATAAAAGGAAGAGGTTTCAGATGTAAGTAGCTGTTTCAAAAGACAAGTTCAGGATATTTTAATAAAGTTTTAAAGTTGTTCTTCAGAAGGCTTAAGAAATACAGTGTCTCACAAAAGTGATGGGACACTTGTGCTTTATAAAAAGAAACTGCAATAAAATAAATAAACAAACATGTGCAAAAATTTTTTGGGTGTGTTTCATATTTAAAGTTAGTAACAATTATTACATAACATACATTTTGTCAAAATATTAAAATATTAATTTAGTAAAAATACAATTGTTCAGAACGGAGCAAAAAATGGCTCACATAAGTGATGGGACACTTACTTTTCCATCAAATATTTATCCACAAATTTTACTTTTTAAAAGGTTTTAATATTTTGTTGGATTTCCTTTTACTTTTAAAACATGATTTAATCTTTTTGGGATGGATTCGACTATTTTTTTTGTGATTTCTGGAGTGATTTTACCCCATTCTTCTTGAAGCACCGATTTTAGTTGTTGTTTTGAAGAAATGGTGTGTTTGCGAATTCTTGATTCCAATTCTTGCCAAATATTCTCTATGGGATTTAAGTCTGGAGATTGTGGTGGTGTTTTTATTATTTCAGGACAGTTATATAGCAGCCAGAGTCTAACGTTCAGAGCAGTGTGCTTGGGGTCATTGTCCTGGTAGAATTTAAAATCGTTATGAAGGTTCAATTTTCGTGCTGAAGATTTCAAATTTTGCTTTAAAATATCAATATACTTGTACTGATCCATTATACTGTCAATAAAAACAAAATTACCAACTCCAGCGGACGACATACACCCCCATACCATAACTCCTCCTCCACCATGTTTTACTGTTGGTACCAAGTTCTGTTTGCGAAGTTCTTCCCTGGGTTTTCTCCACACCAAGATTCTACCGTCAGAACCAAATATATTAAATTTACTCTCATCAGCAAATATAACTTTATTCCAGTAATCAGAATTCTTATTTATGTTGGATTTTGCGAAAGCTAGTCTGAGTTTTCTATTCTTTTCACTTACGAAGAATTTTTTCCTGGCTACTCTACCGTGATATCCAGCAGATCGAATTACCCTTCTAATAGTTTCAGGATTAACAATTATTCCATATAATGCTTGTAAATCAGCAGCAACTTTTGAAGCACTAATTCTTGGATTTTTTTTAATATTTCGAACGATAATTCGCTTTATTCCATTGGATAGCTTTGATGGTCAGCCAGGTCTTCTTTTATCCTGAATCATATGATTCTTTTTATATCGTTTAATGATATTGAAAACTGTTGAACGACTCAAGTTAACTGTTTCAGCAGTTTTTCTAATAGATTTTCCACGTTCAATATGCAAATTAATAACTAATTTTCGAATTTCAGGCGAAGTTTCTTTTCGTTTAGCATTCATGACTACACAGAGCTAAAAAACACAAAAATTCCAAAACAAACTGGAGAGAAATACTGCAGACGATTTTATAAATTATTGCCAATTGCTTTTAAGTAAAAATAAAACCCCAAAAAATATTTTTATTGCTTATTTCAGGCGATTTTTGTTGCATATACAGTGTCTCACAAAAGTGATGGGACACTTGTGCTTTATAATAAGAAACTGCAATAAAATAAATAAACAAACATGTGCAAAAATTTTTTGGGTGTGTTTCATATTTAAAGTTAGTAACAATTATTACATAACATACATTTTGTCAAAATATTAAAATATTAATTTAGTAAAAATACAATTGTTCAGAACGGAGCAAAAAATGGCTCATATAAGTGATGGGACACTTACTTTTCCATCAAATATTTATCCAAAAATTTTACTTTTTAAAAGGTTTTAATATTTTGTTGGATTTCCTTTTACTTTTAAAACATGATTTAATCTTTTTGGGATGGATTCAACTAATTTTTTTGTGATTTCTGGAGTGATTTTACCCCATTCTTCTTGAAGCACCTATTTTAGTTGTTGTTTTGAAGAAATGGTGTGTTTGCGAATTCTTGATTCCAATTCTTGCCAAATATTCTCTATGGGATTTAAGTCTGGAGATTGTGGTGGTGTTTTTATTATTTCAGGACAGTTATATAGCAGCCAGAGTCTAACGTTCAGAGCAGTGTGCTTGGGGTCATTGTCCTGGTAGAATTTAAAATCGTTATGAAGGTTCAATTTTCGTGCTGAAGATTTCAAATTTTGCTTTAAAATATCAATATACTTGTACTGATCCATTATACTGTCAATAAAAACAAGATTACCAACTCCAGCGGACGACATACACCCCCATACCATAACTCCTCCTCCACCATGTTTTACTGTTGGTACCAAGTTCTGTTTGCGAAATTCTTCTCTGGGTTTTCTCCACACCAAGATTCTACCGTCAGAACCAAATATATTAAATTTACTCTCATCAGCAAATATAACTTTATTCCAGTAATCAGAATTCTTATTTATGTTGGATTTTGCGAAAGCTAGTCTGAGTTTTCTATTATTTTCACTTACGAAGAATTTTTTCCTGGCTACTCTACCGTGATATCCAGCAGATTGAATTACCCTTCTAATAGTCTCAGGATTAACAATTATTCCATATAATGCTTGTAAATCAGCAGCAACTTTTGAAGCACTAATTCTTGGATTTTTTTTTAATATTTCGAACGATAATTCGCTTTATTCCATTGGATAGCTTTGATGGTCGGCCAGGTCTTCTTTTATCCTGAATCATATGATTCTTTTTATATCGTTTAATGATATTGAAAACTGTTGCACGACTCAAGTTAACTGTTTCAGCAGTTTTTCTAATAGATTTTCCACGTTCAATATGCAAATTAATAACTAATTTTCGAATTTCAGGCGAAGTTTCTTTTCGTTTAGCATTCATGGCTACACAGAGCTAAAACACATAAAAATTCCAAAACAAACTGGAGAGAAATACTGCAGACGATTTTATAAATTATTGCCAATTGCTTTTAAGTAAAAATAAAACCCCAAAAAATATTTTTAATGCTTATTTCAGACGATTTTTGTTGCATATATAATGGTGTCCCATCACTTATGTGAGCTATTTTTTTGCTCCGTTCTAAACATTTGTATTTTTATTAAATTAATATTTTAATATTTTGACAAAATGTATGTTATGTAATAATCTTTACTAAATTTAAGTATGAAACACACCCACAAAAAAATGTGTACATGTTTTTTTAATTTATTTGATTAGTTTCCTTTTGTAAAGCACAAGTGTCCCATCACTTATGTGAGACACTGTATAATGGTGTCCCATCACTTATGTGAGCTATTTTTTGCTCCGTTCTAAACATTTGTATTTTTATTAAATTAATATTTTAATATTTTGACAAAATGTATGTTATGTAATAATCTTTACTAAATTTAAGTATGAAACACACCCACAAAAAAAATGTGTACATGTTTTTTTAATTTATTTGATTAGTTTCCTTTTGTAAAGCACAAGTGTCCCATCACTTATGTGAGACACTGTATGTTTCGGATTTTTGCGAATTTAGTTTGAGTTTTACATGGTTTTTAAAGGCAAAATAATTAAGTTTAGACATAATGTCGATTGCATTTAGAGTGTCTTGAAAAACAAATAAATATAAGTAAATAAAAAATGCGTTTGTGTTTTCCTGCAAATTAACTATAAATTTTGCGTGCACAATAAAATTTCCCGCAATTCTTTTCTTTACAACTGGCATTTTCCGGCTGCTTTACGTTCCATTTCTTTTACTTATGTAGAAACATAAAAATTAAGTTCTTCTGTTTTTAGGAAAACCTCAAACCCAAACTATTATTCGCTTTGCGAGGACATACGTTGACATACAGGTACAGGTTACGCACAAATCTTAATATTCCTTATCACTATCTTTTATGGTTATTTTCGAGTTGTTTAATTACAGAATTTATGAAAATTAGGTTTCTTCCGAGGTCTCCCAGGTATTAAGTAAACTTCGGTATCATATTTTCAGCTCTTGGTTACCACCATTTATGAATATTAATATCCGGGGGGGAAGGGGGGGTGATTTATTTTCTCTGGTTCTATGTGTCCGACTTCAACGGGAATCGGTTCATTCAACTTCATATGAACTAATTAAGATATAGCTAATTATTTAAGACACTAGCCGTCACTGGCGACCAGTTTGGTCTCCCTTAAATGTATGTTAAACATTGCAACACGTTACATTTATTCATAATTTAATTTTCCCTTAATCCTTCGCCAAATCGGAAGATTCTAATAGACAAATCATGAACTTTTGCGATCATGGTAGCATTTCGCATATTTTTTGGGCACAAATGTCACATACGCACGTTGGCGCGATTCCCCCCCCCCCCCCCCTCCCCCGCCAATTTGGCGAAAACTTTGTTATGGAAATTGTTGTTTATTTACTTTTATTTTTTATTTTAATTCTATAAATTATTTTTGATATGTATATCAATATTTATTTACATCAAACTATCATTTATTTATTTTTATTCTTTTTTTTAATTATGAGTATTTTTGTTAGCCGGGAGCAGATGATAATTCGCCAAATATCGTTCCCATCACCGTCATTCATACTACAATTAATTTAATTTTAAATTATAAACCTCTCACTCATTTCATTTAAAATACTTAACTTTAATCTAAAATGCTTATATTACATAAATTTAAAATACTTCACACTTTTCATTTAAAAGAGAAAATAAATAAATAAATAAGAAATAATATCATAAATCAAAACATTTGATTTCAAAATCAAAGTATCATTTCTAATTTGTACACGCGATAAATAAAAGCTGTATTAGCGATTTTAAAAATGCTAAAAATCTGATTCATTAAATATTATTACATGAGTTCAATTTACGTCAAGAAAAGGTCCGAAAGTTGAGTTGTATAGCACATAATTATGGTAAACTTTGATTGTCTCACTGGTGCGAATTATTTTTTTGACGCGAGGCAGCGGTCCAAAAATTCATTCGCGGAGAATTTGCTTTGCGAATGATTACCTCCATGATTTAATATTTTAAATGTTCACGACGAATCAATCTTTTTTTTTGTTTACTTTTATGAATAGAGAATTTGAACTGCGAATCTTTCGACTGAAGTTATTGCAGAATATATACATAATTGAACGCAAGTCATCTCTCAAATATTAATTTATTTTGAACGATCTTTCTTAAAATGTAACTTTTATGCAGTTTATTCGAAAAAATAATTTTGAATAAAAATGGCCGCTTGGCATATGAAAAAGCGATGCGGCATCCCGGAACTGTTGAGGACAGTCACATGACTTACAGTTTTATTATAGAGATAGATTTGGTGCTCCCTGGTGGTGGAAAGTAGAACTAACAGATTTTTCGCGCGTGCACTGCACGCCTTCTACACGGTGCCGTAAGCAGCAGGAACGAGTGCCCGAGTTTCGTTCAGAAATAGGTTTATTTAGAACATAATGCTCCACCTGCTGGTAGAAACTGGAACTAAAAGATTTTGCAGCGCTTACCTGGTACATCTGCTACACGTGGCATCGTAGGCAGCGGGGACACGTGGATAATTTGTTTAGAACAAAATGCATCCCCTGGCGGTTGAACTAAAATATTTTCTTGCATGTGCGCCAAAAATGGCTATTTCTATTGAAATAGCAAAAGAAAGTTACCGATTTGATAATCCCAGACAACGAAAAAGTTTCATTTTCACTCATCTTCGAGTATTAAGAAAAGTATTGGATTATTTGAATCGAAACTCACAGTTTATTTTTCTGACTCCGAAAATACAAATTTTGTGAAAATCAGACGGTAACCTTTTTTTTTTTATAATTTTGACCAAAAACTGACCAGTTTTGAATCAAATGATCCAGACATTTGAGTAGGTGGTATTAAATTTACTTCCGCTTCGGGTCCATCTCTCTATTTAATTTCCGAAAGACAAAGAGTTACCAGAGGAACGGTTTCGTGCAGCGATTTTTAGAGTAATTTCGTGTTTCGTATTATTTTTTGACGGGACTGGGCAACGCCGGGCGGATCTTCTAGTATGTAAAATAATACCCGATAATTTTGATAAAATGTATAGTGAAATTTTCTTTTAATGAAAATTTTTTTGAATTCTGCGTAAATTTTCTTTCTTGTATACGCAGTACTACCTAAGTTATAATCGAACATATGGTATACATAACTCATATTTTGAGGTTTCTACTACAGTAACTTACTTATCATATAGGTGCCGCACCTGTGAAATATTGTCAAAAGGTTATAGAGAAGTCGGATGTAATGAGAGCAAATGGTTTCTCCAATAATAATAAAAAAATATTTCAAAAACTGTTAGTTGTAAACAAGAGATATTCGAATTCCGAACATTACTACTAAAAAATTTTGCTGGCGCATAAAATGTTCAAATTTTTCTTGAAAATGAAAAATAGTTCCTAAATAGTGTTCCTAAATATATCTTCCTAAATATCTTCGTATCTATAAACAAAAAGGTTTAAGTTATTTATCTGATGTTATTATTGTTTTCATAGGACATGTAACAATAAATTATAATGAAAATTTCAATGTAAAATATACAAAGGTGCTTGTCATACATGATTAATGATGATTTCGAAAAAAAAAAAAAGAATTTTTTTTTCGCATTTAGAAGATTATCGAATAAGAACTTCAGAAGGAGGAGGGGGGGGGGGATGAAGGCAACTGTATTATTAAAAAAAGAAAAGGAAAAAAAAAAGACTTAATAACTGATGTGATAAAAATCTTGCATTCAGAGGGTAAGTCGAAGAGACGTAGAAATCTGTTTTTTTTTTTTTTTTAAGTGTACAAAAGAAATGATGCGGAATAAAAATGCAATCATATTATAAAGAAATCAAATTTTGAGTTTACAAAGGAAGGAAAACACGGGCGCCGAAAAATAGCTGAAAAAAATAGCTCATTCGTCAATTTCAGGCATCGGGAGTTAGAGAAAAAGAATTTCACTTTTTTATTTCTTTCAAAATCGTCTGACAGTAAATATTTCTTTTACATCTAGATGTCGCTGAAGGAGCACTACCGATTTCCGGTTTCGGACCCCGGAAGCTACAACTGAGGGAGAAACGACCGTTTTCCTTCCTCTACTCTTTTTTTTTTTTCCCTACTGTTGCAAGTTATTCCTTATTCTTTTTATTATTTTTCCCCCCGATTCTCGTCAAGAACTTAATTTCTTTTTTATTGCTGGCCACAATGCAGCGTCCGAATGTTCTTTCATGGGTTTCATCGTTATCATATCGAGCTTTTTGATGGAGATGCTGAGTTTTATGATGTCAGGAAGTGAGTCTAATGTCCGTCTTAAAGGACATACGTTCGATTAATGTTGTCTCAACATCATCTTGGGTTTTTACATAAGATGAAAGTCGGAAAAGGCAAAAGTAGCCGCGGATTCTTTCTCTATTAAGTGACTTTTGTACTGCTTTATAATGTAACTCGAGTCATTGAGCTTGCTTTCGTCTTTTTTCTCAATTTTTCTTCTCTCATGGGTCATAAAATGTGTTTCGTACGGTACATAGCTTGAGAATATGTTATTTTATATCTCTTAAACATGTATGTAAGAATTGATAATGTGTTACACTTTATTCGTGATTATTTACTTTTCCTTAGAAGTATCACAATTATGGTGCCAACTTCATACAATGTGGTACAGCATCAGTTCCGTTCCCATTAAATAGCCAAATTTAAACAGCATCGGTCGTGGTCAATAGTTTGGAAGGTGATAGTGAGAATGCTGTACTGCTGTTGGAGCATTATCAATGCCACAGACCGGCACATAAAATCATTTGTGTGGTATGTTCTCAAGAGAGGTTAGTAGTTGGGAGAGAGGTATCGAGCCGGGAGTGTCCTTCCTCCCAATTAAGACAAGAGACTACTTCACTCACGGGAAAACATCTGCTCGCTAATGTTAATCCTATAGGACAGTTATTTTACAATATCTCGTTTGCATTGTAGTGTTTTTAAACAATTTTTTTTTCATTGGATAGCTGAGGTTGATTTATATGCAGGCCGTTTTTTATTTTTTCGATTTTGTTTATAGATTTTTTCTATGAGGATACTTTCACTTTCGGAACCGGTTTCGAAAGTGAAAGTATCCCCCCCCCCCCCCCAAAAAAAAAAAAAAAAAAAAAAAAAAAAAAAAAAAAAAAAACCTGCAAACAAAATCGAAAAAGTAAAAAACGGCCTGCATAGAGATCAACCTCAGTTATCCAATGAAAAAAAAATTGTTTAAAAATATGAAAATGCAAACGAGATATTGTAAAATAACTGTCCTATAGGATTAACATTAGCGAGCCGGTGTTTTCCCGTGAGTGAAGTAGCCTCTTAACTGGAAGGAGATACACTCCCGGCTTGATACCTCTCTCCCACCTACTGACCTCCCTTGAGAACAGTCCACACAAATGATTTTACGTGCCGATCTGTGGTATTGATACTGCGCCAACAAACAACAGTACAACGTCCTCACTAGAGCTACTAAATATGTAGGTTGACTCGTCAGGCATTTCTATTCCCACTGGACTGGCTCACGTAATGTGTTTCAATAGCGTTGAATTAGAGTCTGTCCATTTTTTAACTTTAAAGGTTTAATTATGGGTAATTGTTCTGCTAGTAATTGTACGAATCATTCAAGAAAGGATCCCTGCATGCTTCAATTTCCTCGTAAACATGAAAAATTGCCAACTTTAACTATTAATTCCAGATTTTATTCTTCACGAAATTTTTTGTTCGCCAGCTTGGCGGTAACGGCGATTTCAAGGGCGTAGCGCCATCTAGTTCATTTTCGGAACTAGTGTTTCGGTGAATCGGTGTTTATTTCCGATTTTTTTTTTTTTTTTTAAGCACAAAATTAAACTGAAATTTTATGGAAAACTTAAGAATATTAATACGTAATAAAAATTTATGAGAGTTTTCGAAAGAACTATAATATAAAATAGAATATTTTAAAGGAAATTTATTTTAAAAAGTACAGATTACTTTTCTTTTTCTTTCTTTTTTTTTAACATATTCATTTTCACCAAATAAATGGGTTCTATTTTGAATTTCGAAAAAAAAATCCCTAAATTTGCTTAAAGATAATTTTATTATTAATATTTCATCAAAATACAGTTATATTTAAGAAAATATATAAATAAATATTTTAAAAAAATTTCATAATTAAATGTTATTAAGAAATGGAGTACATTTTTATTGTAACTTTAAGATATAAATTTGTTTAAGATAACGAAGAATATCTGGATACTGTGAAGGGTCATTACATTTTCCTCTTAGAAAGAACAGTTCTCATATTATTAAAGTAATGAAAACTTGCTACACATGAAAACTTTTTAAAAATTACTTTAAATAGAAGTTTTGAAATATTTATCACAAAGTAAAAGACGAAATTATATTTTTAATATTATTTTTCTTCAATTATACTTTTACATCAGAAATTAATTATAATATTTTTTCATTACACTGTTAAGTGAAGAACACTCAGAAATGCCACATACACTCAAAAAAAAAATCATTATTTTTTGGAAAAAAGTACACTTGAAGAATAAATTTTAATTGTTACACTAACAAGGAAGGTCTCCATAAGCGCATACTCAGAAAATTTTTAAAAAATTACAGAATGTTCTTCTCATCAGGGTATATACGTCTATAAAAAAAATTTCTGCGGAACCTCGATATAACGTCCGTAAAAAAATTATGAAAATTTCATTTATTTGGCGATTTATCACTGGTTGGCGACGGAATGAAATTTCAAAAAATGCGCTGTTATGACAAATAATCTTTAAGGAAAAACTTTTTCTTGCTGAACTTGTTTATGTAAGTTTAACTTACATAATAAATAAATTTTTATAGCTAAAAATTTTGTGTACATATTTATATGTATATATAATGAAATTTAATGATCGTATTTTAAGATTTAAAACAATATTTAAATTGATAAATTGATAAATAATTTTGCAAGCAATTTCAAAATGCAAACGATCGTTTGCGTTTGGCGAGGAAAAATGTTGCTAAGCCAAATCGCGTCTTTTTCCGCCAAATACTCGAAAGTTATTGTTTTTTTGCAGAATTTCTACTGGGATTCCGCAGCTAAATTTGACTGATCCTTTATTACATACATGAGTAGCTTCATTAGCATTTTTTTCAAAATTTTCTGAGTATGCGCTTTAAGGAGACCTTCCTTGTAAGGTAAGAAATTGCTGCTGATATTCTGAAAATAATAATAATAATAATAATAATAATAATAATAATAATAATAAATTTTCTATGTACAAATAAAATAAAACTTTTAGAAATATGTAAGAATTAATTAGATAAATTATGCAAAGAAAAAAAGGGGGGCAGTAGTTAAATGTAAAATTTACATTCCGAATTGCAAAATTTGCGATGTCCAAATTGCAAAACTTGTATCCGATGTTTCAAAGATTTTTCTCCGGGGGGAGGGGGTGGGGGCTAATGTTTCGAAAGGGGGAGGTGCGCTTCTAGACTTCAATTACTCTATACTACTATACCGGGTCACTCCATGAATTCAACACTGCTTGTATAATTAATTAGTGAAATGAATGTTCATTGTAAAACCAAAGGTTTTCTTAATAAAAGTAAATAAATATATTGTTAATCTTATTGAACAATAAATAACATGCAGGCTGCAATTTGCAATGAAAATCAATGATCAAGAGTACGTATTTTATTCGAAACTTTCATTCCGTATCGTAATTTTTGATAAATTCTGTAAAGCAACTAAGACGGCGATAAATGCGCCAAATGGGTCCAACAGGAAAAACTAGCGCCGACGTTTTCCCACTTGGGAATGTTAATGTCGGACGATGCGCTAGCTAGAATAAAAGCCTAATACTACGTTCAGATCGGATAGTTAAGATATCTTAGACCGCTGAACTCACTGAGTGAGTTCCAGAAACTCACTTAGTGAGTTCGAACTTTCCATTGCTAGATACAGTCAGTACCGCTCACTCTGATTGGCTCTGGAGGCCAATTGGCTGTTGAGTTTGCTTTTAACATATGCGCATGCGCACTGGACACGGTGATGTTGGGTGAGTTATCTTAAATGCGTTTGGCGGTGTGGACAGGTATTCAATTCCGGGAAGGTACCACCTCAAAAATGGCGGTCTAAGATATCTTAAATGTCCGATGTGAACAGGGTATTGTCCTCACTATTACCTTCACGTGAGTAAAGTAGCCTCTTTAAAATCACAATTGTGTGGACCTACTTAAGTCCAACCTCTCTTGAGACTTTGGTACCCGTCTTCCAGGGAAAAAGACCATAGTATTTTCCTGGGCGAAACAACAACAAAAATTACAGCCGTGACTACATGTTGGAGTCCTAGGTTAGAATCCATCAGGTACAACCCGACTCAAACCTGGTGATTCCATTTGAAGTTAACCGGAACACTACAGAGCAATTTTCGTCTGCTTGAAACCTGAAATACTCAAATCCGAACCAGATGGAAATTAAGAATTAAATAAGTAACCAAAATATATAAATATATATAAAAAACAGACTAAAATTAATTAATACAAAATAAATTATATGGAAAAACCTATTCAGTACTTCCATATAATTTATTTTGTATTAATTAATTTTAGTCTGTTTTTTATATTGTATTTATATATTTTGGTTACTTATTTAATTCTTAATTTCCATCTGTTTCCATTTTTTTAAATATATTTGTGTGCTTTATTTATTTATGTATTTTATTTTATTTTTTCTCATTCAGTTTTATTTATTAATTTTATTTTATTTATTTATTTATTCTTTTTTATTCATTTATTTATTTATTTATTTTATTTTATTTTTTCACTTCCTTATTCCCCTTCTATTTTGTATTCTCTATTGTTTATGTTTACTCTTCTGTGATTGGCTATTTTATTCTGTTTTCCTATTGGCTGTTGTCTTCTGTTTTCCTATTGGCTGTTGATTTCTACTTTCCTATTGGCTGTTGCATCAGCTTGTTTCCTCTCCCTTACCCCTCATTTCAGTCTTGCTGCTGCTTTCACAGTAGACGCACGTCTTTTTGCGCCTGACGAAGAAAGACTCAGATCTTTCGAAAGGCCTAGCGCATTTTAAAGTTTTGATGGTGTTTTAAGAAGTTATTTTAGTTCTTAAGGAAATGTTAATTTAGGATTCGTTTTTCGGAAGCGTTATTGCACTGGGCTCCGGAGCGCAGTGTTTATGAGCTCCGATGGACTCCGGCGCAAATTAGGCCCTGGTTCAGAGCGGCAAATGTAGTTTTGATAATACCAATTTTTTTAATTTTTGAAAGTGAAAAAATTCACTTTCAAAAATTCCACTTTCAAAGCGCTATTCAAGAAGGAAAATTTTTGTTTTTACAATATGAGCAATAGCACAATATTAAAAAAAAAATCTATGTAATCGTTATGCAAATTGATGCACATTTGTATGAATCTCACAAAAGTCACTATCCCAGTGCTCCCTTCCTTCGAAACATTCACAAATTTAACTGAGGCTTGTGCTGGCCATTGTCAAAAACATATACTATATGAAATTTGGTTGATTTATATCGATAAGTTCATATACTTTTCCATGTACAATAATGAAAATGTCACAAAAATCTCTATCACAGCACACCATTCCGGCGAAATATCTCCAAATTCAGCTGGGGCCTTCTGGCCATTGCTAAAAACATATAGAATAAGAAATTTGGTTCAATTCTCTGCATAGCCTCATACAATTTTCGATGATACAATAATGAAAATGTCACAAAAAGCGCTTACACAGCGTCCCCTTCCGGCGGAATGAACTCAAATTCAACTAGGACCAGTTGGCCATAGCTAAAAACATATATATAAAATTTGGTTCAGTACTATGCATAACTTCATACACTTTTCGACGAAACAATAGTGAAAATGTCACAAAAATCGCTATCACAGCAGCCTCTTCCGGCGAACTATCTTCATATTCAACTTGAACTGGCCTTAGCCAAAAACATATGAAATTTGGTTCATTACTATGCATAACTTCATACACTTTTCGACGATACAATAGTGAAAATGTCACAAAAATCGCTATCACAGCAGCCTCTTCGGCGAACTATCTTCATATTCAACTTGAACTGGCCTTAGCCAAAAACATATGAAATTTGGTTCAGTACTATGCATAACTTCATACACTTTTCGACGATACAATAATGAAAATGTCACAAAAATCGCTATCACAGCAGCCTCTTCCGGCGAACTATCTTCATATTCAACTTGAACTGGCCTTAGCCAAAAACATATGAAATTTGGTTCAGTACTATGCATAACGTCATACACTTTTCGACGATACAATAATAAAAATGTCACAAAAATCGCTATCACAGCACCCTCTTCCGGCGAACTATCTTCATATTCAACTTGAACTGGCCTTAGCCAAACACATATGAAATTTGGTTCAGTACTATGCATAACTTCATGCACTTTTCGACGATACAATAATGAAAATGTCACAAAAATCGCTATCATAGCACCCTCTTCCGGCGAACTATCAACTGGGACCTCCTGGCCTTAGCCAAAAACATATGAAATTTGGTTCAATTCTATGCATAACTTCATACACTTTTCGACGATACAATAATGAAAATGTCACAAAAATCGCTATCACAGCAACCCCCTTCCGGCGAAATATCCCCACATTCAACTGGCCTTAGCCAAGAACATATGAAATTTGGTTCAATTCTTTCTCACTTTAGGGCTAATTTCTGGTTGTGAGACGCATTCACATTTGCTAACTTTCAATCTTTGTAGAACCAGAAAAGTTGTAGAGCAATATACTTTATAAAATTTTGGTTTTCTATAATATATTCTTTATACAACTTTTCTGGTATTATTAGTATTTTTGAATTGTTATGGCAATGAATAACCGGAAAGCCTAATTTTAAGCAGTTAAGAAGCTAAAACACATTAAAACTGCGTTAGATTGGAGAGCCTTTACCATACCCCATGGAAGGGATGATTGTACCATCGCCCCTCTCTCCGATCCGCCATTGGAGCAAGGCCAACAGAAAAGAAGGAATTTTTGTTGGTACTCATAAAACAACTATTTCAAGATCCTACTTTCAAACATAAACTAAACATTGTGTTGAAAGTAGCATTGGGATGCTTTTAAAAAGGCAGAGTAACTTCGGGCATTATGGGATTACATTTGGAGCAATACAACATCACATAACAAAAATTATTTTATGAAATTTCATCAGTTGCAAACAAATAATAATCTAATATTATAAAGGACAAACGTGTCCGTGCGTAACGCTGACGTCATTTTGTGAATCCCAACAATTGACGATGAAATTTCGGTTTTGCGATTTTTGCTACTGCAATTTTTTAAACTTCTAAAGAACGCATATTTTTAAATTTTACACCGTTATATAGGGGAAAAAAATTTACTTTCAAATGCAATTTGTTTGGAAACTGTATCGCAATTTACTCATTTATTATACCATTTAAATTAAATGTCAATCATGTTTTTTTAAAACTATCTCTATCGCTTGCAGACGATTACAAAATATTAATCCGTTTGCACTTTAAACAATATAAAAAGTTCAGCATTTGTTTCCAGCTAATATTCATTCCATAACAACATTAAAATTTCATTAAGCAATGGATAAAATAGTATAAATAAAACACAAATTTAACAGACATGTAATTGAAACTAGTCGTTGGGGGGCCACCGTAATACTTACCCATCATGGATATGCATAATATCAAATATGAAAGTAAAACATGTGTAAACTATTTGTAAAATGCATTGCCATTCGAATAAAATCGTGGCTTGATGACGTCCTAAACTTTAAATGCTCTATTACTGAATTGCGTAAAAGGAACATCCTTATAACTCCAAAATTTACAACCATGTTAACTAAAGGTTTACTGTGTCTGATTAAGCGTCTCATTTACAATTAAAATATATCTTTAAATTGAAATTTAGATGAAATACAGGGTCATGAAAAACCGAAGAGCGTGGAAAATAGGATTTCAAATATCTCGGAAACTCATAATCCGATTGACTTCATTCATTATGCAAAATTTATGGGGGGTTTTTATTGTCTTTTATATTCACTCCTTAAAATAAGAAATTTCGAAAATTTTTATATATCTTTTATCAGAACGAATATTTCGAGAGTCCGAAAAAAATAGTTCCGGATAACCGATGTTACTGAAATTCAATAAGCTTCTTCCCATTATTACATACTAAGTACATACCAAATTTCAAGTCTCTATCTGAATTTTTTCGGGAGATAGAGCGTTTACAGACACACTGTAAAAAATGATGCATGTTTCTGAATCTACGAAAATATAATATAACTAGCAAGCTACGCCCGCTACGCTGGTCAATTTCTCTTAACGAACCTTTAATCAAACAAAATATTGACATTTCATAATTCACTTTTATATTTTAACAGAATAATAAGGATACTATAATTTGTGACTCGTGCTATAGTCAATATACACGTCAGGACACGTCGCCCTTATCATTATCTTTTTACGCGTGAAGGTTTCGCTATGGTACTCTATTGTGAAATTTGGTAATTTTAGAAATTCAATAGTTGAAAAATCGCAGAATCATTAGATCGTTTTTCTTTAGAAATTGTTCTTAGAGCGCATTTAGATCTTATAAATAACAATCATGCCGAACTTGAAGTTTCTAGCTCCTTCAGCATCGCAAAAATCGCAATTTTAGAACGTTTTTCGCTTCTGCACCCTTTCGGGGTAGTGGCACCGACATAAAATATAGCCTATGTTGGAGCAGGGATTGTCACCATCCATTTGCCACCACCACTTTTGAAATCGCTTTAGTAGTTCCAGACATTCCATACAAATTGTAATTTAGAATGTTTTTAGAAAATTTTTTGCTTATTTCAGCCTTTTAAATTTCGAATTTTTTTAGATTTTGTTCTTATAGAGCATTTAAATCTTGTAAGTAACGACCATACAAAATGTCAAGTTCCTAACTCCTTCATTATTGAAAATATCATAATTTTGGAACGTTTTTCGCTCCTGCACCCTCTGCGGGCAGTGGCACCGACAAAAAATTTAGCATATGTTGGAGCAGGGACTGTCACCATCCATTTGCCACCATCACTTTTGAAATCGGTTCTGTAGTTTCAGAGATTCCATAGAAATTGTAATTTAGAATGTTTTTAGAACGCTTCTTCCTCTTCTCACCCTTTTAAATTGCGAATGTTTTTATAATTTGTTCTTAGAGAGCATTTTCATCTTATAAGTAACTACCATACCAAATTTGATACTTCTATCTCCTTCCGTACACAAAAAATCGAAATTTTAGAACGTTTTTCGCTCCTGCACCCCCCTGGGGGTGGTGGCACCGACATAAAATATAGCCTATGTTGGAGCAGGGATTGTCACCATTAATTTGCCACCATCACTTTTAAAATCGCTTCAGTGGTTCCAGAGATTACCCCCTACAAACAAACAAACAAACAAACAATCTTTACTACTTTATATATTAGTATAGATAAGGGGGAATTAGCCCCTTGTTCCCCCCCCTTTATACTTAACCAATCAATCCCGAAAACTAATCAGAGATGCGCCTTAACACAGTGAACCTATAAATAAAATTTGAAGGAAATGGGATAATTCTGCATGAAAAACCCATTTACATAAATTATAAGGGGGGTATTAGCCCCCCGTTCCCCCCCCCCCTTTATACTTAACCAATCAATCCCGAAAACTAATCGGGGAAGCGCCTTAACACAGTGAACCTATAAACAAGATTTGAAGGAAAACGGAATAATTCTGCATGAAAAACCCATTTATATAAATTAAGGGAGGATTAGCCCCCCGATCCCCCCCCCTTTATACTTAACTAATCAATCCCGAAAACTAATCAGGGAAGCGCCTTAACTCAGTGAACCTATAAACAAAATTTGAAGGAAAACGGAATAATTCTGCATGAAAAACCCATTTATATAAATTAAGGGGGGGGGATTAGCCCCCCCCCGTTCCCCCCTTTATACTCAGCCAATCAATCCCGAAAATTATCATGCAAGCGCCTTAACACAGTGAACCTATAAACAAAATTTGAAGGAAAACGGAATAATTCTACATGAAAAACCCATTTATATAAATTAAGGGGGGGGGGATTAGCCCCCCGTTCCCCCCTTTATACTTAACCAATCAATCCCGAAAAGTAATCAGGGAAGCGTCTTAACCCAATGAACCTATAAACAAAATTTGAAGGAAAACGGATATTTCTATGAAGAGTTATCGCATTACGTACGTACATACATACATACAGAACCGGCTGCCAAGCTCTCAGGGCTTGACAGCCAGTGTGATAACTGAAAAATCGTAATTTTAGAACGTTTTTTGCTCCTGCACCCCCTGGGGTTAGTGGCACCGACATAAAATATAGCCTATGTTGGAGCAGGGGTTGTCACCATCAATTTGCCACCATCACTTTTGAAATCGGTTCGGTAGTTCCAGAGATTACCCCCTACAAACAAACAAACAAGATTTACTCCTTTATAATATTAGTATAGATGACGAAGAAATTTATAATATAAACTCATACTTGTTAACCATGATTCTGAACAGTGTTTCTTTATCTTTAGAAACCTCAGACATCAATGGCATTTCGAGATTTAAAGAATCATTTAGAAAAACAACATTTTTCTAGCTGCCCGTAATTTTCCGAAACGTTTACGAGTAGCTTTTAAAGTGTATTAATCAGTTTTCTAAGCCCGGAATATAGTTTTTTCCGATGCTATCCATTCTCAAGTAAACATTTTCATGTTCAACAAATATGTTTAATAGACAAACATGCAAAATTAACAGCGTTAACATTAACATTAAAATTAAGATTATTTCTTTACTCTTTTATGTATAAATTAATTTATGCAGATGAAAACGTTTACTTGAGAATGGATGACATTCGATAAATAGGTATTCCAGGCTGAGGAAACTGAGTAATACACTATAAAAACTATTCGGAAACGTTCCTGAAAAATACGGGCAGCTAGAAAAATTTTGTTTTTATAAATAATTCTTTAAATTTTGGAAATGTATTGGTTTCTGGGGATTCAAAAGACAATGGAACACGCTTTTCGGAATGTCGGATAACTCAGAAGATTATATTATATTTTCGTTCGTGGTTATAGTATATTTTCATAAAATAAGAAACATTGATTATTTTTTACAGTGCATACACACAGACAGACGGACGACAATTTTTTTTTCTAAAAATATGTTTTTCGGAATCCCCAGTGTCTAAAACGTGTAAATCCGTCACACTTTTTTTTTTCGATTTTCAAAACGATTACAAGACTTACCCTATACTACGTATGGTGGGTAAGTAATAAGCGCTTAAAACCCCTGAAATTATCAGAATAAAAGAAACATCTGCTGTAGGTAACGAAATCTTTGGCGATTTGTTCGGCTATTACCTTCTGGCACGAGGTCAATACGAAATTGCCGCTTTTAATAAATTTCAAAATTTTATTTGAATATATAATTGACATATTGCATAATAAAATGCTCTTTGGTGTTGTTAAGAGCCAATCTAATATATATATATACATACACACACACACACACATATATATATATATATATATATATATATATTAAATGTAAAAAATCTATTAGAGTTTTCAATAAAGAAAATATAAATGGTTTTTACACATATTCTCTATACCGGGAAGCCCCGGTTGGAAGCCCTAGCAATAATAATAAACGAACTTTGAGGATACTGTGAGATAGTCAGGAAATATGGAATAGGAGGTTAAAAAGGAAGAAAACAAACAGAATTAGGCAAAAAAACAAAACAAACAAACAAACAAACAACAAAAGAAAAAACAGATGTAATGGTATCAAGGGAGCCTCATCAAAATATAGTGTCTAGGTAGGCAGCCAATATACTTCAGTTCATACTTCAGATTTACACAAATCACAAATGTAAGAATCTGTCTTTGCTCCACCCTAATCATATGGAGTATTATGAGATATTGGTATTCCACATAACCCAATACCGCCAGTATTGGAAAAAAAATAATCTATGTTTACTCTATATGAATCGCAAGCTAAAAAAAAGAGTACTACATCATAAACTGTTAGTATTTCTGTGTACAATATGTTTAATTTCAGTGTAAAAATATTACTTCGAATAATGTGAATAAAAAGTATTAAAAAATTATCTCCTGAAACTTTCCAAAGACGGAAAACAAATATTTATTCACACAACGCGCCCTGACGCCGACCGAATAACTGCGCGTTCTGGGAGGGGCATTCTGGAAACGTTCTTAAATAGTTTATGATATTGCCGCTTGGTGGCAGTATTTTACCAAACAGAAACTTGGTATTCCACACGTGTATTCTGTAATACCCGAAGTTCCTCTATGTAAAAAGTTTTTGGGAAACAGAATATCCCAAATCTATGAAGAAACTGAGGAGTATATATCCTTCTCATTTATAGACCGGGAGGCGGCAGCACAGACAATCCCCTCTTCTAGTTCACGGCTGAAATTCCAGAATTAGTTGAAACTTGATTCGTATATTAAATCGCAATCTTTCTGCCAAGTCATATCTTGGTGGAAAACACCTTAAAACTCGATTTTAGCGGTTGACTCGTAGGTTTACCATTGTGTTTTCCTGCACCCAAAGGTATGAAAACATGGAAGACTGGGAACTAATGCAACCATACTCAACCTTTTTTTTCTCGCGGGCCGCAAACGCATGTTTGCGACTTTAAACGGGGTGCAACATACGTATACAATAATGTAAAAACGGGTGATTAAAACAGTGAGAAAACAAAAGTAGTATAACAAAGCAGTGTAATAAATTTAATATAAATCAGTAAGATTGAAGGTTTGTCGTCGAAGAAATGTTAACAAAAATATTAATGCCACTATTGCCAAACAATATATTTCGTGGCCTTTTTTTTTTTTTTTTAATCGCAAATGTTGTAGAAATATGCCGCGAAGATTATTGTTTAGAAATAGTGGTGTAAAATGTTTTGTTGCCATTTTTTTTTGCGACAAACGTTTCATCCTATTAAGCATTATTTAGCTATATATGGTAAGTACAAAACGTAATAATATAATAATGCAGTACTTCCAAGGGCTAAAGAAAAATAATTAGATTTTCTTTAATAAATCAGACTTTTACTCAAAACAAAAACATTATATATATATATATTTTTATGTAAAAATACATAGAGCAAATTTATTTAATTTGCAACAAGAACGAAAAATCATGCGTCAAGCATAGATTATGTAACACTTTCCAACGCTTCCAAAATAATTTTACAAATCATACCGTTTAATAAGCTAAAAGATAACATCTAAGTAAACAATTTGGAAAACGCATAACATATTTAAAAACATAATTTCAGGAATTTCCAACATATACAATATTCGGAAAAATATCCGAATACTTTTATTCAGCCCTGTATATAGAATCTATAGATTTGTATATATACTACATAAGATGCTAAATTTTAGTTCAGTTAGGAAACACGTAGCACAGTTTAAAATTCTCCGTCTAGAGTTTCTGTCAAATAAACGGAAATGTGTTCGCGAACTTTTGTGTTTCCCTGTATAGGATCTACAGAATTTATACACACCACGTAATAGAAAAAAAGCGAGTTAAAATTAAAATCGCGTTCAGCAACTTAAAACGCACTTCTAGGAATTATTGTTAATAGAGAGTAGAGAATTCTTTTGTGTATCCCTGTAAATGAACGATAACTGCTATACACATACTATTCTGTAGTAAGCCTCTTGTAATGCACCTTAGTGGTATAAATTTCAATGCGTTTAAAATAGTGAAACATTTTTTTAATAAACCGCAGACGATTTTTCTCCATAGACGTAATGTAATGGAATTCTTTTGACTGTCCCTGTAAAGTAACTATAAGTGCTATGCACACCCTATACCATATTAAGCTTCTTCTAATGCACCTTAGTGATATATATAAATTTCAATCGGTTTAAAATAGTGAAACATTATTTAAATAAACCGCAAATGATTTTTCCCCATAGACCGCAATGTAACGGAATTCTTTTGAGTGTCCCTGTAAAAAAACTATAAGTGCTACACACCTCCGTGGAAATAGGGAACATGCTATAGATAACGACAATAACATATAAAAATTGCAGGGCAATACGAGCATATTTACGGGAGTTAGAGCACGGAGAGACGGCCAGACGGCAGACGGCCAGACAAACCGAAGTCATAAACACTTTTCAACTAGGTTGGAAAGTGTTCAAAATGATTGATTAGTGTCGAAGATTAAAAAAATGTATACACTACTGTAGCATAAATAGGACTACATGTAAAAAGAACTTTTGACTAAGGAAATGGCATTTAAGATGTTGTAACATAATTTTAAATTAGTAATTATAAATAACAGGACATATTTTGTTTTCTCATGAAAATATATAAAAAAACAGTGAAGGTCTTAAAAACCTTTTATACATAATTATGTGTATATACACATCTCAATTAATTTTATACATAATTATGTGTCTCGGGCCGCACATAAAGTGTCGCCGGGCCACATGCGGCCCGCAAGACGCACGTTGAGTATGACTGGTCTAATGGTACGAAACAAGAACGAAAAATCACGCATTGGGCGTAGATTATGAAACACTTTCCAACACTAATAGTATTAAGAAATTTAATTTTATCATATACAATGAATTCGATCATAGTCCGTCGTACCGAATTCTTTTGTGCGTCTCTGTAAATGAAGTTAAATGCTAGGCACTATTTAATCTATAGAAAATATTGCATATTTTGAAGATTAATTAATTAAAATAATCATATACTTCAATGAGGAGCACGAATATGTCATGTTAATTAAGAGGTTTAATGACCAGGACATTAATACTGTTATGAATTTTGTATATATCTGTAAATATTCCATTTGTTTAAATTTATTTTATTTGATTATTGTGAAAATTGCAGTATTATTAATGTATTTCCTATTGAGCATCATGTAACTCAATGCTAAAGGCCTCAGATGGTTTGCAAGGAAAACAACCTTACACCCTCATCTTTATAGTGGAAGTCTATTGAAATATCGCCAAAGAATGGGTTTATCGCCAAGTTGGCGATGGTTTTGGCGACTTATTTTTGTCGCCAAATTTGGCGATATATCGCCAAATGTCGCCGAGTTGGCGACGGATTGGCGACTTTTTGTGCAACCACACCCCCCTTATACCTATACATTGGGATCCTTTCTTGCTTGGGTTCTCTATCGAAAGTTAAAGCACTTTCTAGTAATTTCTAGCATCTGAAGGCTCTGGAATAATCTGGAAAGATCTCTGAAACCTATATAAGGACCTCCATCAGTTCAGTTAGTTTGTTGTCTGTCAACTGCGATTGAATTCATACGAGAGGCTTTGCATTGAGAACTGTGTTTCTCGGATCGATTTTGTCGTTGATACGTCGTATTGAACGCATTGTTTCTGTATGAAATTTTACTGTGCTTTTATTGGATTTGAAGATTACTAAATATCTTGTAATTTTCAGAAGATATTGGTGTTCGTATTGCACTGTTTATAGTGAATAAAGCCTTTTGATTGTTCTTATATATTGGCTTCAGTCCTTTCGAACCCCGAGCTCACAACATTTGGTGTCAGAAGTGGGATTGAATGCCGATCACCAGAGCAATGGAGGGTGAACTGAAACAATTATTGAAGAAATTAGCTGCAAACCTTGGCGAGTTGAAAGAAGAAATGAAGAAAGATATGTCAGCGATGGATGAGAAAATGACTGCGAATCAGGCTGAGATGTCAACCAACCTTGCTGAGTTGAAAGAAGAAATGAAGAAGGAAATGACTGAGAATCAGGCTGAAATGAAGGAAATGTCGGAAGAAATGAAGAAGGAAATGTCAGCGATAGACGAGAAAATGACTGCAAACCAGGCTGAAATGAAGGAGATGTCAACCAACCTTGGCGAGTTGAAAGAATTAATAGATAATAAAATAACATATTTAAATGAAAGAATTGACAGCGTGGAAAACAAATTTGAAGGAAGATTTCAAGAAATAGAAGAAAATGTTCAATTGACAGCCAAAACCGTAGAAGAAAGAGTAGAAGAAAAAGTTCAAAAGATCACCAAGACCGTTGAAGAAAGCATAGAGAATGTAAAAAGAGATTTGGAAAATGTGAAGAAACAAAAGATAACTGCCGAAAACTATCCCGAAGATGTCAAGTATCAATCTATGCTTCTTCGTTCCTGTATTAAACTCTCGACCTATGACGGAAAATCCTCATGGCCAGTTTTTAAGACACAATTTGGGATCGTAGCGGACGCCAATGGATGGGATTCCCAGACAAAGGCTTGCCAGTTAGCTGCTTCTCTACGAGCTGATGCTGCCGACGTCCTACAGACTTTGCCTGCAAATGAACCGCTGGATTTTGAAACGCTCGTCAGTGCTTTAGAATTGCGCTTTGGCGAGAAATGCATGAAGGAATATAGCAGACTCCAGCTCAAATCTCGACAGCAGAAATCCACTGAATCCCTGCAAGAGCTTGCTACGGATGTCGAGAGACTTTCCCATCTTGCTTATCCTGACTGTCCGACTGAAATTAGAGAAAGTTTACCTCTGCAACATTTTATTGATGGTGTGCGTGACTCTGAGATCCAGAAAGCACTCCGGATTGCAGATCTCAGTGACTTAAAAGGGGCTTTAGTTTATGCCCTGAAATTCGAGGCAGCCCAGCAAGCTACAAGGAAAGATCGGCACTTTGTGCGAGTAGCCAACATGCCTGAGACGTCGGATAGAGCTGTGGAGAGTTTACAGCAGCAGATTAAGAACATGATGAGAAAGATGAACTCTTTGATCGACAACAAACCTGGTAGAAAGATCAAGTGCTGGAAATGCGGTGGAGAAGGCCATATTCAAAGAAACTGCCTAAAACGACCCAGCACAGAAGGTAATAGCTCCCCACGAACGGCGGAGCAGGAAAACTAATTAATGGCCATCTCGCGGGGCGAAGGTTGCCAGATTTTGAGAAGCCCCATTATCAAGTGTGTCAAATTTCTGCAAGAAGTTGCGGCGAGAACGGAGTTTTTATAGTCGGGCGTGTGAATGATTTGCCCTGTAATATGATCATCGATACAGGAGCCAATGTTACCATAGTTCGGAAAGATCTAGCTCTGCGGCTAAAAGAAAAACTCCTCTGGACCCCGCCCCGTGTTATCCTTCAAACCGTGACCGGGGATAAGATTGACATACATGGAAGAATGAAATTGAAAATAAAGTTTGGGAACGCCGCTTACCATCATACAGTCTATGTGGCCGATATTTCAGACCCTTTCATACTCGGACTGGACTTTTTAAAAGAGCATGGATTTACACTGGACTTTAAGAATAATGAGTTACGCTCTGCTCAAGAAGATGTCACTATTTTCAAACTAGGAAATGAGTCTGAATCTATTCAACAGATCACAGCCATGGCAGATGTTATCATCCCTCCTCGGACCGAAATGATGATACCTGGATTAACTGAGAACGAAAGAAGTTTTCAGAGTGGCTTGGTTGGATATCCTGAGAAGAGCCCAAAAGGAGTGCTAATAGCATCAGTGCTGGTAGATCTGTCGAGAGATGTAATACCTGTGAGGATTGCGAACGTAAGTGAAAAGTCTAGAATTATCCAGAAAGGTGAAGCGCTTGCAACCTGTGCTCCAGTCACCTGTGTTTGCAAAGACCCGAGCTTGACGTTATCGGAGCCGCCTACAAGTTTAACACCTGTAATTGGACGAAATGAGAATTTATCTCCTGAGCAGAGACATGCCGCAGAAAGACTGTTCGAGGAATTTAAGGATGTATTTTCACAAAACGAGAATGATATAGGTCGCACTTCTCTGACACGTCATAGAATTGATACTGCCGACCATCCACCGATTAAACAGCATCCAAGACGCTTGCCGTTCACAAAACAAGAAGAGGTTTCTAAGCTCTTACGAGAGATGCAGGATAGTGACATCATCGAACCGTCATCAAGTCCGTGGGCCTCTTCCATCGTGTTGGTTCGAAAGAAAGATGGCTCCACAAGATTTTGTGTGGATTATCGTAAACTTAACGATATCACGAAGAAGGACAGCTATCCTCTACCAAGAATAGACGACACGCTAGATACTCTTTCAGGACATAAATGGTTTTCCACACTGGATTTGAAGAGTGGATATTGGCAGGTAGAGATCCATCCTGATGACAAAGAGAAGACCGCATTTACTACTGGACAAGGACTTTGGCAATTTAAAGTTATGCCGTTCGGGCTCTGCAATGCCCCAGCAACGTTCGAGCGCCTCATGGAGACAGTGTTAAAAGGCCTGACTTTTGAAGCTTGTCTCATCTACCTAGATGATGTCATCATTGGTGGCTGCACGTTTGAAGAACATCTAGAGAATATTCGAAAAGTGTTAACGAAGCTAAGAGCGGCGAATTTAAAGCTGAACCCTTTGAAATGCAAGTTCTTCCAACGAGAAGTAAACTATTTAGGACACATCATCTCAGCTGAAGGTGTTCGAACAGATCCTGAAAAAGTGTCCGCAGTAAAGAACTGGAAGCGTCCGGAAAATGTCCATCAGTTGCGAAGCTTTCTGGGACTATGCACTTATTACAGAAAGTTTGTCCAGGGGTTCTCCAACATCGCAAGACCATTGCATAGGCTCACTGAAAGCAAGCAGAAGTTTCTATGGACACAAGAATGCGACAATTCCTTCCAGCGGCTGAAAGAAGCTCTCACATCCTCTCCAGTCCTTACCTATCCACACCCCGACAAACAATTCATTGTGGACACGGATGCCAGCCATGAAAGTGTCGGCGCTGTACTTTCCCAAGAAATAGAAGGCCAAGAACGAGTCGTAGCATACTGGAGCAAATGTCTATCGAAACCAGAGCGGAATTATTGCGTCACTCGTAAGGAGTTATTAGCTATAGTGAAAGCCATAGAACACTTTCATCACTATCTCTATGGCAGGAAATTTCTCCTTCGTACTGATCACGCATCCCTAACATGGCTGATGAATTTTAAGAACCCAGAGGGCCAAGTAGCCAGATGGATACAACGGCTCCAGGAATACGACTTTGACATCAGGCATCGCAAAGGCTCATCGCATGGAAACGCCGATGCCCTATCAAGAAGACCGTGTCCCGAGAGCTGTTGCTATTGTTCCAGAGCGGAGAGCAAGTATAATCCCGAATATGTCATACGCCAGACGAAGACTTCACTATTGACGCCACTAGATCCCTGGAGTGATGAGAAGATTCGAGAAGATCAAATGGCAGACTCTGAGATCAAACCAATCTTGGAGTTATTAGAATCTTCTAGCACGAAGCCCAGTTGGAAAGACATCTCGACTTACAGTCCTACGACGAAGCAATATTGGGCTCTTTGGAACTCTCTCCACGTCAGGAATGGTGTCCTGTTCCGAAAATTCGAATCGGAAAATGGGAAGACATCTCGGTGGCAGATGGTACTTCCTCGATCCCGAATACCAGAGGTCCTCAAGGAATTACATGGCAGTCCCACTGGTGGCCATTTTGGAGTCATGAAAACATTACACAGAGTCCGAGAGCGCTTCTTCTGGGGAAAAGCGAGAGCTGACGTCGAACGATGGTGCAAATCTTGCGATGCATGTGCAGCTCGAAAAGGACCAAAGAAACGTAGCCGAGGAAGACTACATCTCTACAATGTAGGAGCACCTTTCGAACGCATCGCCCTTGACATCCTAGGCCCGCTGCCAAGAAGTGCTGATGGCAACAAATACCTCCTTGTTGTCATGGACTACTTCACGAAATGGCCTGAAGTTTATGCCATCCCTGATCAAGAAGCTTCTACGGTTGCGGATGCCTTGGTACACCAGTGGATATCAAGGTATGGAGTCCCCCTTCAAATGCATTCTGACCAGGGGAGAAATTTCATCTCTGCTCTGATTGAGGGTCTCTGTCAACTTCTCGGAATGGACAAAACTAGGACGACGCCTTTACATCCACAATCGGATGGCATGGTTGAGAGATTTAATCGTACCATTCTCAACAATCTCACACTGCTAGTCTCAAGAAATCAACAAGACTGGGACCAAAAACTTCCCTTGTTTCTTCTCGCCTATCGCAGCGCCGTCCATGAAACAACCGGCTATTCCCCGTCTCAGATGCTTTTCGGTCGTGATCTTCGTCTACCTTGTGATCTGATTTTCGGTCGCCCTCCAGATGCGCCTTCATCGCCAGAGGGATACGTGCAGAATCTCCAGGCACGATTTGAAGACGTCCACAACTTGGCTCGAGAGCGGATCAATATACAGACGGAGAAGATGAAGACCAGGTACGACACGAAAGCCACGGGACATCAATTCAAAGAAGGTGACAAGGTTTGGTTTTATAATCCGACTCGACGTAAAGGACTTTCTCCCAAACTGCAATCGCACTGGGACGGTCCTTATACAGTCCTAAACAGACTGAACGATGTCGTAATTCGGATCCGAAAGTCACCAAATTCGAAGCCTAGAGTCGTTCATTACGACAGGCTAGCTCCATACTATGGCCATAGTACATAGTTCCCATAGTACTTAGTTCATTGATTGTAAATAATGTAATGTAAATAATGTAAATTAGTATGACCATGGTCTTGTATATAAATTAATGTAATTAATTATTTTGCTTAGCATTATCATTATTATTGTTATTATTATTTAAATACTTGTATGTAATGGTGTCTATGCTTTATAATTCAGCATTATGAATGTGTTTAATTGTTATTTTCCATATTTGCTTTAAGTGTTTTGAATAGTGTAGCATTTGTTGGTAACGGGTTTGCTTTCCGATCAAAGGTTGAACTGCCCGGGACGTGCAGTCCTTGAGAGGGGGGCAATGTTATGAATTTTGTATATATCTGTAAATATTCCATTTGTTTAAATTTATTTTATTTGATTATTGTGAAAATTGCAGTATTATTAATGTATTTCCTATTGAGCATCATGTAACTCAATGCTAAAGGCCTCAGATGGTTTGCAAGGAAAACAACCTTACACCCTCATCTTTATAATGGAAGTCTATTGAAATATCGCCAAGGAATGGGTTTATCGCCAAGTTGGCGATGGTTTTGGCGACTTATTTTTGTCGCCAAATTTGGCGATATATCGCCAAATGTCGCCAAGTTGGCGACGGATTGGCGACTTTTTGTGCAACCACACCCCCCTTATACCTATACATTGGGATCCTTTCTTGCTTGGGTTCTCTATCGAAAGTTAAAGCACTTTCTGGTAATTTCTAGCATCTGAAGGCTCTGGAATAATCTGGAAAGATCTCTGAAACCTATATAAGGACCTCCATCAGTTCAGTTAGTTAGTTGTCTGTCAACTGCGATTGAATTCATACGAGAGGCTTTGCATTGAGAACTGTGTTTCTCGGATCGATTTTGTCGTTGATACGTCGTATTGAACGCATTGTTTCTGTATGAAATTTTGCTGTGCTTTTATTGGATTTGAAGATTACTAAATATCTTGTAATTTTCAGAAGATATTGGTGTTCGTATTGCACTGTTTATAGTGAATAAAGCCTTTTGATTGTTCTTATATATTGGCTTCAGTCCTTTCGAACCCCGAGCTCACAACATACATAAAGTTCACATTAGAATCATAACATTCTAAAGACTATTTACAGCTATGAGGAACGTAGTCCTCCTAAAATGAATAGTGGAGGAATACATATCCAAATTTTAGTGCTGCCATCTACAGACTATTAACTGAAGTACAAATACCACAGAAAACATGTTGTAGTGCACCTCCGTCATCCTTTTTAATTTCATAATGTTTGAAATATCATAACATCATTAAAATGCTTCGCGAAAAATGTTTCCCCCCTTAGATCATAATGTAATAGAATAATTATGTTCGCCTTTGTAAACGAACTATAAATGCTACTTTCTATACTTCTGATAAAGCATGCTTTCGCCTATCTCAGAGATGTATATCAATTTCGTCATGTTTGAAGTATTGTAACACCATTAAAATGTATCGGAAACGATTTTACTCCATAGACAGTGATGTAACGGAATTTTTTTGTGTGTCCCTGTAAACGAGATATAAATTCTACACACTTTATTTTCAAGACCGAACATTCTATAGTACACAACAATAACATATAAAAATTTCATGGCAATCCGAGTACACTTACGAAAGTTAGAGCATGGGCAGATGACAGACAGACAAAGCGGATTCATAAACACTTTTCAACTAACTACGTTGGGTCGTGTTAAAAAAAATGTTAGCAAATTACTGCTGGAAACTTATACGGGAAGCTCTAGAAGTGCAATACCATTGACTTTGACAAGAGAAAACAAGTTGGAAATTGTACGTCAAACGTGACAAATGAGGTGCGTTCGTACTACAGCTAGTTATATAAATATTCAGATCTTAATGATTTTTAATTCTGTGACATGAAATATATCGTCTGCCGATTCATTTCTGTCATAAAATAAGTATCTCGGTCGCTTGACGGTTAAACCTCGGAAGCTCCTATAACGAGAAAGCACCGATTTCTTAAAAAAAAAAAAAAAAAATTCAAATTTCGTTATAAATATTTTTATTAACATCTTCTAAAGTTTTGATTCGATTTTCATATAATTTGAAATGTCTCGACAAAATTCTGCAAAGATAACATATTTTAAATTTCAAATCATTCGTTTGGGTAGTTTTTGCGTTGTTATATGCGGACGGACGGACGAACCAGATGACGACAATAGGTGCCACGTATTTATATAATTACGAACGCACCTAATAAAAATGTCAATGAAATAGCTTTATTCATAAATAGCATTCATGAAATAGCTTTATTCATTTCTTAACTAAAGCAGATAAAATAAATATTTTTTCTTGTTCTTATCGTTTCGTAACATTGTAGATTAATAAGGATATATTAATTTTTCATCTGATGCTGTAATCTTTATTACTATTCCTTAACCATCATACGTAGTATAGGGTAAAGTCTTGTAATCATTTTTAAAATTGAAAAACAAAAAATTTGGCGGATTTACACGTTTCAGACACTGGAGATTACGAAAAACATATTTTTAGAAAAAAAATTGCCGTCCGTCTGTAAACGCTCTATCTCCCGAACAAATTGAGATAGAGACTTGAAATTTGGTATGTATACTTAGTATGTAATAATGAGTATTTCATTCAAATTTCAATTCAAAGATATATTTCAATTGGAAATGAGACGCTTCATCCGACGCAGTAAACTGTTAGTTAATAAGATTATCATAAAAATAAAAAAACAAAACAAATTTTGCATAAAGCATGAAGTCGATCGGATCATGATATTTGTAATCCTATTTTCCACACTCTTCGATTTTTCATGACCCTGTATTTCAACCAAATTTCAATTCAGAGATAAATTTTAATTGGAAATGAGACGCTTAATCCGATGCAATAAACTGCTAGTTAATAGGATCATCATTTTTGGAGTTATAAGGAGGTTTCTTTTATGCAGTTCAGTAATAGTGCATTTAAAGTTTAGGACGTCATCAAGCCGCGATTTTATTCGAATGGCAATGCATTTTATAAATAGTTTACGCATGTTTTATTTTCATATTTTATAGTATGCATATCCATGATGGGTAAATACTAAATATTACGGTGGTCCCCAACGGCTAGTTTTAAATTTGTTTCTCTTAAAAATGGTACGTGATATATCAATTTCGATGACATATTTGCAATCAGGAATGTCAAATTCATAAAGTTTACTCTTTTCTTCTTATTTTGTTATTTTTATTTTTATTTTTTTCAGGGTTTAAACAATATGCCCAATGTTCTCAGATAGTTGTGAGATATAAACGGTTTTTACGATAAAAACGATAAAAAAATTTTAGTCTTTTTAACGAGAAACCTTTTTTACTCTATATCAGCAAGAATAGTAATCTTGCGCGAGAACAGTGATAAAGAACAAAAGATAAAAATTAATACAAACTTCAGTATATTGCTCCAAAGAGCTGAATCAAAAATACGCTATCTTTTACCCCAGTTAAAGGGTTTTAGAACTTTAATAAGTTGTTTTTCTATCATAAAATCTAGTGGTTTGCGCTTGTCGAATTTTGTTCTTTTCAAGCCATCGTTCCCAATATGGTGTAATTTGATTGTTGACCCTTTCCGGCACAGTGGTCCCACTACGGGCACACTTAATTTTAATTCCAAACTTGCATTCGACATTAAGAATATTTAATAAAATTTTGTTTCTAGAATGAAAGCTTAAAATGAGGAATTCTTACTTTCTAAAAAAAGTCGTTTGTAAATTCCGGTGTCAGTATCTTTACATGAAGAAAGTATTGGATTCATAAAAATTTTCGACTTCCGTTTTCCGACGGATTTATACGTTTTAGAAGGTCCTGAACTGAACACGATTTGACTGTTTTTAGAAAATGTCTCTCTGTGAGTCTGTGACAAAAAAATTTTGGGCACTCTATCTCAAGAACTAATGCATGGAATTTATTAAAACTTTATATTCAGTTAGACTTTGATATAAATTGGCGATGATTAGTTTTTGGTGAAAATCGCCCAACAGGTGGCGCTGCTATGCTACATTTTTTTAGATTTCCGCAATTGCTCTACCTAAAGAAATAATGCACTTATTTTCATCAAACTTCAGATTCAATTAGACCTTGACATAGAAAGTAGCTGATTATGTTTTGGTTTAAATAGCCCAACAGGTGGCGCTGCTACGCTACTTTTTTCATGATTTTCACGATAGCTATATCTCAAGAACTAATGCACGGAATTTCATGAAACTGCAGATTCTGTTAGACCTTGACATAAATATATGCTGATTACGTTTTGGTGAAAATCGCCCAACAGGTGGCGCTGCTATTCTACTTTTTTCATGATGTTCACGATAGCTATATCTCAAGAACTGATGCACGGAATTTCATGAAACTGAATTTTCTGTTAGACCTTGACATAAATAGATGATTGTGTTTTGGTGTAAATAGCTCAACAGGTGGCGTTGCCATGCTACTTTTTTCATGATTTTCACGATAACTATATATCAAGAACTAATGCACGGATTTTCATCAAACTTCAGATTCAGTTAGACGTTGACATAAGTTGTTGTGTAGCCTACGATGATGCACGACGCTGTAAAGCTTATCATTTTGAGCTATTTCTGTAAGCGAAAACTGGTCAAGAAAATAGTTTATATTTCATCTGATAGAGGGCGTCATTCTCGGGGAAAACAAACGTCGAAATTACATTACTTAGAGTTCGTTTTAGCATTGTGCGACGCTTTAATTAGCTATGTTTTCGTTAATGATTATTATATATATTTAACCCTTTCCGGCACAGTGGGCCCACTCCGAGCACACCTAATTTTAATTCCAAACTTGCAAACGGCACCAAGAATATTTTAATAAAATTTTGTTTCTATAATGATAGTTTAAAATAAGGATTTCATAATTTCTAAAAAAGTCGTTCGTAAATTCCGGTGTCAGTCAGCAATTCCTCATTTTACGATCAGACTTTGTCTGTGCTGGAAAGGGTTAAAACCGACATATTTTACTAATGGAAAGTTATATTTTACTAATAGAAAAAATTTGACGTCGATATATAAGGCCATTGATAAACTTTATGACGTCTCTGGAGAATTTTATAATTTTACAGGTTTTTCTGCTTCAATTTATTTTTCTAATTTTTAGTCGTAGATAATAATTTTAATAAAACATCTATTCCAGTATCTATATATTTAGAACGCTAAGCGCTTTCTTTCGACAATCCGTGAGAATAAACTACTGCATTAAATTACTGCGATATATAAAGCCATTGATTAACTTTATGACGTCTCTGGAGAATTTTATAATTTTATACAGGTTTTTCTGCTTCAATTTATTTTTCTAATTTTTAGTCGTAGATAATAATTTTAATAAAACATCTATTCCAGTATCTATATATTTAAAACGCTAAGCGCTTTCTTTCGACAATCCGTGAGAATAAACTACTGCATTAAATTACATACTTCTTTTTTTAAATGAAATATATTTGGACACAGATTTATTATCATACATTCGTTTGTTCGAAAATTTAATTAATTAGCCGTAATTTTAAATTAAACTTTTATTTCTGCGTATGACGTCATAAAGTCCACAATCGGATAACGCCCACTGTTGCGAGGCACAGAGTAACGAGGAACTCTGTGGTTGCGAAGATAACAGAGAAATAATAAATATTAAAAACATGTGGCTTTTAGTCCGAATTTTTTAATTTGTAATAGACCGGGAGGCGGCAGCACAGACAATCACCTCATCGAGTTCACGGCTGAAATTCCAGAATTAGTTAAAACTTGATTCGCATATTAAAACGCAATCGGTCTGCCAAGTCATATCTTGGTGGAAAACACCTTTCTTAGCGGTTGGCTCTTAGGTTTACCATTGTGCTTTCCTGCACCCAAAGGTATGAAAACATGGAGAACTGGGTGCAAGAACACACAATGGTAAACCTTCGAGCCAGCCGCTAAAATCGGGTTTTCGGGTATTTTCCACCAAGATATGACTTGGCAGACCGATTGCGTTTTAATATGCGAATGAAGTTTTAACTAATTTTGGAATTTCAGCCGTGAACTCGATGAGGAGATTGTCTGTGCTGCCGCCTCCCGGTCTATAAGTTAAATTTCGGTAAAAATATTTATCCGCGTGTTTTATAAGCGAATAAAAATTCATATTTATTGTGACGTCACGGGAATATTGTCCATTGGGTTTATTTTATCATTATGCATTATAACTTTGTTGATGTAATTTTTTTCGTTACAATTAAATACAAAATATATTTTTATTTGTATATATGGTGTTTAAGCATAAAAGTAACGTATACAAAGTACATGTGAAAGGTGTGCACCGGTGAAAATGACATTATGCTTAGCTTGAAATACATTTTAACATTGATAAAACTAAAAAGAAAATTTATATGATTGCGTCAACATGACGTAATTTTAACTGATTTTTCAATTTTTAATTTTAAAGATTAGAACTGGAGCTTTTATTGGTTGCTTCATCTTGAATGCATACCTTGATCAAAAAATGGTAGTTTACTTTTGGACGCCAGCCAAAACACAGTGGCTCTTAGAAATGTATAACAGTTGCGACAAAAAACGGCGCTATCGCTTTAGCTTTCATCGCGCTTATATCACTTCTAAATACTACAAATTTAAATTTTTTACTACATTTTACTACATTTCACAATTTTAATTCTTACATCATCAATTAGAAAAAAAAATTAGCTTTCGATTGAAATTTATTTGAAAACTGCCGCTTAATTTAACGATTTTTTAAATAATTTTCATGCATGAAATATTTTTCAATTCTATCTCAACAATGACCATCAGTTTGCTTTAATAATGTAAAATACCCCTTGGAAAGTTGCCACAATTGAAAAGAGATTTCCCTAACCATCACGAAAAGTGAAAAAAATAATAATAATAAAAACCTGATAGATCATAAGATATCTATAAGATAGAGCATTTTGGCTCTAAACTAAAATCTATCAAAAAAAAAACTGTTTTTAGTTTATGATTAATATAAAATTGATATGTTGAATTCGTTGATGTATATGTTGCACCAGAATATGCTAGGAACTGTATTTTATTACTTTTTTAAAGATCCATTGAATATTTAACTGTACAAGAGGGAAAAGATCCCCGATTGGGATGGAAAAGGAATAATCATCCTGATTATGTAAAGGTACCATACAAATAAATTACACTTAAAAACATCAAAATTCTCCCTCATCTGCAGATTCATTTATTATTGTAAAAAAAAATTCTTCATCTTTACATAAAAATTGATTACCTTAAAACGATGGATGTGTTTTAGAAGATATGGATTTGAAAACAAACAATGGTTAAAGAGGACATTTTAAAACTTTTAATTTAAACATTTTAAAACTTTTTTTAACGTCGAATTTCGACGGTGCATTTGGGCAGATGCAATGCACATGTACATAGGAGCTCATTCAGTTGCATTATCACAGGGTGTGTGTGGGGGGGGGGCTTTATTTACTTCGTTCTTTTATTTACTGAATATGAGATGATTATATATTTGGGATATACTATTTGTATGATACTTCATAGGTCCATGAAATTTTCTTTCTTGCCGTGGGGAATATGGCAGTAATGTCAAACTGATTTGCATTAAACAGTTGTTTACGGATTGTCTGTTTGGAGCTTGCATCGGAAATAGTACTGTATTTCACTGGGGGAAAAAAACTTTTAAAATAAAATATTTGAAAGACTGTTTCATACGCACTTCTTCTTATGTAATAAAGAAACTTATTTTACTGATATCTATATATTTAAGACGCTAAGCATTTTCTTTCGATAATCCGTGAGAACTAATTACTGCATCAAATTACATCATTCTTTTTTCACATGAAAGATATTTGGACGCAGATTTGTTATCGTACATTCGATTGTTCGAAAATTTAATTAATTAGCCGTAATTTTAAATTAAACTTTTACATCTGCTTATATAACGTCATAAAGTCGGCAAAAGGATAACGCCCACTGTTGCGAGGCACATAGTTTATTCTCTGAACTAACTCTGTGGTTGCAAGGATAAAAGAGAAATAATAAATATTAAAAGCACGTGGCTTTTAGGCCGAATTTTTTCATTTGCAAGCTAATTTTCGTTAAAAATATTTATCCGCGTGTTTTATAGTTTTATAAGAGAATAAAAATACATATATAGTGTGACGTCACGTAAATATTGTCCATTGGGTTTATTTTATTATTATGCATTATAACTTTGTTGATCCCATTTTTTCATTATAATTAAATACAAAATATATTTTTATTTCTATACATGGTGTTTAAGCATAAAAGTAACGTAAAAAATCTATTTAGGGATATCAAAGTTGCCATTTTTCTAAAATATTAAACACGTATTTTTCCGTTTTTTCAATCTGATGTATATTTCTCGAGTTATTCGAGCGTTTCCAGACATTGCAATGGTAACGATTCTCACAGCATTGCACTCGATTACAGCGCCATCTACAATTATTCGAAGAAAATGTTCAATACAAAAGTTACGTATTTTTTCCCGTAGAATCTGAATCTGCAATAAAAATGGGGGTCATCATTTAAGATTTCGAAATTGCCCCCCCCCTTTCCCCCCGGGGGGGGGGGGGGGGAGGGCAACTTTCATATCCCTAAATAGATTTTTCAAAAATATTGAACATGCATTTTGCCGTTTTTCAATCCGATGTATATTTCTCGAGTTATTTGACCGTTTCGAAACTTTTCGGACACCCTGTATATCAATTTCAGTACATTTGAAATTGTGTAACATCATTAAAATAAACCGCAAACGATTTTTTCTCCATAGACAGTAAAGTAACGGAATTCTTTTGAGTGTCCCTGTAACAAAAAACCTATAAGTGCTATACACTTCATTTTCAATACCGGACATGCCATAGTAAACCTCAATAACATATATCAATTGCATGTCAATAAGAATAGATTTACATGAGTTTGAGCACGGACAGACAGACACAGACAGACAAACCGAATTCATAAATACTTTTCAACTTTGTTGGAAATAGTATTAATAAAACTAGTCGTTGGGGACCGCCATAATACTTACTCATCATGGATAGGCATAATATAAAATATGAAAATAAACCAAGTGTAAATTACTTATAAAATGCATTGCCATTCGAATAAAATCGCGGCTTGATGACGTCCTAAACTTTAAATGCACTATTACTGAACTGCATAAAAGAAACCTCCTTATAACTCCAAAAACATTAATCCTATTAACTAGCGGTTTATTGCATCTGATTAAGCGTCTCATTTCCAATTAAAATATATCTTTGAATTGAAATTTGGATGAAATACAGGGTCATGAAAAATCAAAGAGTGTGGTAAATAGGATTTCAAATATCTCGGCAACTCGTCATCCGATCGACTTCATTCTTTGTCAAAAATGTATGTTTTTTAATTGTCTTTTATATTCACTCCTTAAAATAAGCAATTTCGAAAAAATTTTATGTACCTTTTATTAGAACGAATATTTCGAGAGTCCGAAAAAAATAGTTCCGGACAGTCGAGGTTACTGAAATTCAATAAGCTTCTTCCCATTATTACATACTAAGTACATACCCAATTTCAAGTCTCTATCTCAATTTGTTCGGGAGATAGAGCGTTTACAGACACACAGACATACAGACACCCAGACGGACGGCAAAACTTTTTTTTTTTCTAAAAATATGTTTTTTGGAATTTCCAGTGTCTGAGACATGTAAATCGGTGAATTTTTTTTTTTCTATTTTCAAAACGATCACAAGACTTACTCTATACTACGTATGATGGGTAAATAAAAAGCACAATTTTAAACTCAAATCATCAGACGGAAAAACGGAAAAAATAGTGAAAAAGAAAGAATTACGCTTTTTAGAAGCAACAAAATGGAAGCATATGTATTTTTGGTTATTAAAATCATATCTGGACAAAAAGTTGATACAATTCAGTTATCAGGGTTCTGTTTGGATTCGACACAATAGATATTCATTATCAATCAAATGATTCCCGATGGATTCCTCTTTTAGGAACATTGTAGTATACTATATAAGTTCTCAAGGCAGGCACACAATTTTAATGTTAATCTGTGCTGTTAGGTGAAGCGTGTTATCACTTCATTCAGTGTGGACGAGTATTAATACCAAAGCAATGTTCTTAGAGCGGTTTTTTCGGTTATTAAAAACATTTCTTCGATGTCTTGTTGTTACTCTGAGAGGAATAAAATGTTTGCTTTATAACTGGCATCTAGCTCAGATAATTCAGACGCTGTATCGACTAATGGTGAGTGGTAATCTTGTGTCGATTCATTTTAATATGTACATGATGATTATATATTTTTTTATAATAATAATAATATTTTTTTTATTATTTTTATTTTTTAATATTTATAATAATTAATGTAATATTTATAATATTTATTTATAATATAATAATATTTATTTATACACTGCAAAAAAAAAAAAAAAAGTGTTGATTTTACAGGATAATAGTGCATCCCAGCTGCCAGTATTGTATCGTAAAATTAACAGTAATAAACAGTAAAATAAGCAGTAATACGCTACTGCGCATGCGCGGCAGCGCATTACTACTTATTTTACTGTTTATAACTGTTAATTTTACGGTATTATACTGTAAAATGAACACTTTTTTTTCAGTGTAATATTTATTTTGTATATATTTTATGTTTAATGATTTAAAATATAAAAAACCAGTGGTCCGTTCCGAGGATTTTGCACTGCAGTTTAACATTTTTCAGCAATATCTAATACTTTTTAGATGCAGGTTTAAACTTCTAAAGAAAAATTAAGGGCTAAAAATATCTGAAAACAACGTTAGTCAAGCTAGACTATCATCTCATTTATTCCATCAAATTTACAGCAAAAACGGATCGAAGATAGCAAAAGGCACGCGCGAGGGGGAAAAAAATTAATAGTCGTATTTTAACTGTATTAGAGGATGATGTCATCCACTTAGGGAAAAACACGGAACAAAGAAAAATAAGTTGATTACATATAAAATAAAATTTAATTTAATAAAACAAAGCATACACTTTGGGATATACGCGAAATACCACTACTTCGATCGCTTGATGCTGTTTTTTTCTTCTATACTTTTGAATTTGAATTTTGCTTTTTAATCATAATTATCACATATACCCGTGCGGAAACCTCCCACTTATCTTTTTTTTTCTTTTATGTAATCATTGTTGAGCACGATGTAATGCGCGGTATTTTATTTTTGTGGCAACATTGATTTGAGAAAACCTTCCATTTAATTTATAAAAACAATACAGATTTAATTTTTAATTAATTACAATTTTTAATATAAAAAAAAAAACATGTTTTAACGAAATGTGAGTGTATTATGTCAGATGCAAGTACAAAAACCTTTCGAATGATGATACCCCATTCATTGTTGTGTGTTTTGTAAATGCGTAGAAAACATCAGAAATAATATATATGATTCTTTGAAGTATATAAATTAAATTTATTTTACGTTAATCTATTTATTTTATTCCAATTATGAATGGATGTAAAAAAAGTTGATTAATTATCATTTTTATGTTACTTAAAAGTTGTATTTTATTGTGTATTTTGCGTCGTTTTGTAACACGTGTATTTTGACTTTTAATACGTGATATGAAGAAGAAAAAAAAAATGACAAAAAATTATTCAAACGGATTTTACTCGATTAAAATCTAACAATTATAATTAACATTGCACAAAATTTAAAAAGTATCATTTTATTTTCGTATATTGAAATAGAAAATGGCTATAAGTTTTGCGGTGTAGAATAGGAGTAGAAAAAGGAGGGGCTCATCGAGTTTAAGCCGTCCGATTCAAAACTAAGAAAGTATTTTAACACAAAATACCAAGTTCAATATGAAAAATTGTTATTTTCTGATCTTAATATTTGGTAATCCATCTCTGTATAATAACCCCATACATATGAAGCTGTATAAATGGAAAATAGCAATAATAATAATAATAATAATACATTCGTTTGAATAATTCTAACTGTGGTTAAGAGAAAAACGATAAAATATTATTAATATTGTATTTTATTTTATTTATTTATTTATTTTTTTATGAGGATTCTTTCACTTTCGGAACTGATTTCAAAAGTGACTGTATCCCATAAAAAAAAAAAAAAAAACAAGAGGGGAAAATTCTGCTATAAGGACGAATATAGATTGCCACACACGGCTTTTATTTAAAAAATAAATAAACTAGCTGTAACTCGGAATAAAAACGCAATGACAACAAACAATTTTAAAATATCTAAATAACAAATAAAAATTCCCCTGTTAAAGTGTTGAGTTGTTCAATAACCATTCGATTTAGAAAAATATTTTTCTACCACTGAGCAATTTTTTTAATGGAATTTAATTCATGTTGCTATGGCAGCAGACGATAAAACGATATCTTTGAAATAAGGGAATAAATAGAAGAAAAAAATTTGTTGATGTTTGTGATAAAATGTTTTTCTTTATTTTTAGAAAATGTATATACATAATTCACTTTTATGTTTTAACAGAATAATAAGTTTACTATAATTCGTTACTCATGCTATGGCCAGTATACATGATACACGTCGAGCCACAATGCCTTTATCATTATCTTTTTACTCGTAAAAGTTTCGCTACGGTACTCCATTGTGAAGTTTTGTAATTTTTGAAATCTAATATTTGAAAAACGACATAATCATTAGATTTGAAATTTATATCAAGAAAAATACAATTTTTTACCATTCTAACGCAGTTTGTAAAACATTTTTGTGACAAATACTTTTCGAGTTATTAATTTTTTAAGTTACTTCAAATGTTTCATTTTCCGAGATTAATCTGTGGCAACGATGGATTGCTGTGACTTTTCATAAACATGAAAAATGATAGAGATTGAAAGAATAAGCCACCCTGTGTGTGGCTAAAGAAAAAAAAAAAAAAAAAAAACATCAACTAAAATTGAAAAATTAAAAAACAGCCTGCGTAGAGATCAATATCAGCCTTCCAGTGAAAAGAAAAAATCATCGAGATATTAAAAAAAAAAAAAATCTTCCATAAGATTACCATTATAGCACAATCATATTTTAATTGCATTAGAGGATGACGTCATCCGCTTCGTGAAAAACACGGCACAAGGAAAATAAATTGAAAGCATATAAAATACAATTTAATTTAATATAACAAAGCATAAATTTTAGATTGCACGTGAAATTTCACTTCTTTGATCGATCGATGGTGTCTTTTACTGTTAAATATTTCAATTTCAATTTTGCTTTTTAATCATAAACATAAAATAAGCCCGTGCGGAAACGTCTCACTTTATCTTTTTTGTACTGTTATTTTATAATCATTCTTGAACACAATATATTGCAGTATTTTGTTTTTGTAGTAACACTTATTTGAGAAAAACCTTTCATTTCATTTATGGAAACAATGCTGATTTAATTTTTAATTAACTCAAATTTTTAATAAAATTTTTTTTTAATGAAATGTGAGTGTACTATGTCAGAAACTGGTTTAAAAACCTGTCGAATGACACCTCTTTCATTGTTGTGCGTTTTGTATATGCATAGAAAAATGCATGTTAACAAGAGAAATAATATATATATGATCTTCAGTTTCATTTGATTTATTTTTACTTTTATTTCACTTTCATAAAAACGTTTTAATTGCTTTATTAACTCAAATGTAGATTCTAATCTTAGCAATGCAAGTAATTTTAACAATAACTTTGAATATCTCTTTCATTTACTTTTATTTTACTTTATTTGCATAAAAACGTTTTTGTTGCTTTATTAATTCAAATGTAGATTCTAATCTTAGCAATGCAACTAATTTTAACAATAATATTGATCATCTCTTTCATTTATTTTTATTTTACTTTCCTTGTATAAAAACGTCTTTATTATTTCTTTATTAATTCAAATGTAGATTCTAATCTTAATTAATATTAACAATAATATTGAATAGTTCTTTCATTTATTTTTATTTTACTTTATTACATGTATAAAAACGTTTTTATTATTGCTTTATTAATTCAAATGTAGATTCCAATCTTAGCAATGCAACTAATTTTAGCAATGCAACTAATTTTAACAATGATATTGATCATCTCTTTCATTTATTTTTATTTTACTTTCCTTGTATAAAAACGTCTTTATTATTTCTTTATTAATTCAAATGTAGATTCTAATCTTAATTAATATTAACAATAATATTGAATAGTTCTTTCATTTATTTTTATTTTACTTTATTACTTGTATAAAAACGTTTTTATTATTGCTTTATTAATTCAAATGTAGATTCTAATCTTAATTGATCTTAACAATAATATTGGACAGTTCTTTCATTTATTTTTATTTTACTTTCCTTGTATAAAAACGTCTTTATTATTTCTTTATTAATTCAAATGTAGATTCTAATCTTAATTAATCTTAACAATAATATTGAATAATTCTTTCATTTATTTTTATTTTACTTTATTACTTGTATAAAAACGTTTTTAGTATCGCTTTATTAATTCAAATGTAGATTCTAATCTTAATTAATCTTAACAATAATATTGAATAATTCTTTCATTTATTTTTATTTTACTTTATTACTTGTATAAAAACGTTTTTAGTATCGCTTTATTAATTCAAATGCAGATTCTAATCTTAATTAATCTTAACAATAATATTGGATAGTTCTTTCATTTATTTTTATTTTACTTTATTACTTGTATAAAAACGTTTTTAGTATCGCTTTATTAATTCAAATGTTCATTCAATCTTAATTAATCTTAATATTGGATAGTTCTTTTATTTATTTTTACTTTACTTTACTTGTATAAAAACCTTTTTATTATTGCTTTATTAATTCAAATGTAGATTCTAATCTTAATTAATCTGAACAATAATATTGAATAGTTCTTTCATTTACTTTTATTTCACTTTACTTGCATATAAACGTTTTTATTGTTTAATTAATTCAAATGTAGATTCTAATCTTAGCAATGCAACTAACCTTAACAATAATATTGAATGTCTCTTTCATTTACTTTTATTTTACTCTTATTTCATTTAATCTCTATAGATACATTCTTATTGCATAATTAATTTACTTCTAAATTCTACTGTTAACAATACAACTAATCTTAACAATAATATTCTAATGCGGTTTCCCTTGTCTTTATTTTATTTCCATTTCTTTATACTTTTATACACTGCAAAAAATAACTGTTGATTTTACAGTATAAAACTGGCACCCCAGCTGCCAGTATTATACCGTAAAATTAACAGTAGTAAACAGTAAAATAAGCAGTAATACGCTGCCGTGCAAGCAGTAATACGCTACCGCGCATGCGCGGTAGCGTATTACTGCTTGCACGGCAGCGTATTACTGCTTATTTTACTGTTTACTACTGTTAATTTTACGGTATAATACTGGCAGCTGGGGTGCCAGTTTTATACTGTAAAATCAACAGTTATTTTTTGCAGTGTAGAACCGCTCTTATCGTTTATTTAATTTAAATATATATTCTTTCTAATTTTTTTTTCTTCTAAATAATAACAAATAATATTCAACGGCGGTTTCATTTACTTTTATGTTACTTTTATTTCATTTCATTAAAAAAAAAAATTGAAATTTTTTTACACTTAGAAATTATCAATTGCTACGGAATATTATCATTTGTCTTATCATGGGATATTTTATTGTTATTAAAGATTCAGATGACACGAACTGTAAAATTAAATAATCAAAACTAGCAGAAAGTTACGCAAATTTTAATTTTATCCTAGACAAAAGGTGACTTAGAAACTCTCGTATTGCTTATTTAATTGAAATATAGATTATATTCTTTACACATTTAATCTAAATAATAAAATTCAACAACGGTATTATTTACTTTTGGTTTCACTTTATTTTTATAGGTACGCTCTTATTGTTTAATTAATAAAAATATAGATTCAAATTTTAACAATATACCTAAACTTAACAATAATATTCAATGGCGGGTTCGCTTTTATTTCATTTTGAATGTATTGTGGAAAAATTTTAATCTGAGAAATTACCAGCAATTACTACGAAACATTATCCAATGGCGATTCCACTTGCTTTTAATTTACTTTATATCATTAAATATTTTCATAAGAGTGCTCTTATTACTTAATTAACTGAAATATAAATTTTAATTTTAACAATATAGTTATTTTTACAAACAGTATTAAATGGCGGTTTCAGTTTTATTTCATTTTGAATATCATGTCGAAAACTTTTAATCAGAAATTCTTGTTATCAGAAACTACGATGAAACATTATCCAATGGTGATTTCACGTGCTTTTATTTACTTTATATCATTAAATATTTTCATAGGAATTCTCTTATTGCTTAATTAATAGAAATATCGATTCTAATTTTAACAATATAGCTAATCTTAACAATAATATTCAATATCGGGTTCGCTTTTATTTCATTTTGAATGTTATGTGGAAAAATTTTAATCTCAGAAATTATCAGTAATTACTACGAAACATTATCTAATGGCGATTTCACTTGCTTTTAATTTACTCTATATCATTAAATATTTTCAAAGGAATTCTCTTATTGCTTAATTAATTGAAATATAGATTCTAATTTTAACAATATAGCTAATCTTAGCAATAATATTCAATGACGGGTTCATTTTTATTTCATTTTGAATCTTATGTGGAAAAATTTTAATCTCAGAAATTATCAGTAATTACTACGAAGCATTATCCAATGGCGATTTCACTTGCTTTTAATTTACTTTATATCATTAAATATTTTCATAGGAATTATCTTATTGCTTAATTAATTGAAATATAGATTCTAATTTTAACAATATAGCTAATCTTAACAATAATATTCAATGGCAGGTTCACTTTTATTTAATTTTGAATGTAATGTGAAAAAAATTTAATCTCAGAAATTACCAGCAATTACTGTACGAAACATTATCCAATGGCGATTTCACTTGCTTTTAACTTACCTTATATCATTAAATATTTTCATAGGTTCTCTTTTTGCTTAATTAATTGAAATTTAGATTTTAATTTTAACAATATAGCTAATTTTACTAACAGTATTAAATTGCGGTTTCACTTTTATTTAATTTGAATGTAATGTGAAAAATTTTTCAATCTCAGAAATTATCAGTAATTACTACGAAACATTACCCAATGGCGATTCCACTTGCTTTTAATTTAATTTATATCATTAAATATTTTCATAAAAATGCTCTTATTACTTAATTAACTGAAATATAAATTTTAATTTTAACAATATAGTTATTTTTACAAACAGTATTAAATGGCGGTTTCACTTTTATTTCATTTTGAATATCGTGTCGAAAACTTTTAATCTTAGAAATTATCAGTAATTACTACAAAATGTTATCACGGACATTATCACAGACTGTTTTAACATTATCACATATCCAAAGGATAAGCGGGGATATTAAATGCTCAAACCTTTTGTAGAGTTCAGAGCATGCGTATTTGGTCATGCAAGCATCACGGAGCAGCCGTGAGTAGAAAACTATCATTGCTTACTTCACACTCTTCGTTCAGTTGAGATCGGGATTACAGCTTTAGCAGTGTGCTCGGCGCAGGTCGATTGTAAACAGGATTGCTCCGAAAACTACCTGTTACTTCCAAAAGAAACATTGTTTCGTGTTAGTATCGATATTTAACACAAAGAGTTCTATCGATTAAAGGTATGTAAGTTTGATATTTTTAATTGCTATTTAATTTTATTGCGAGTTTATAGTGAATTACATAAAAGTTTGTTTGAAAAAATTTAATTAAAACAGAGACCTTTCTTTGTAGTTTTGAAATGTATAATTTAAGGGTATTTTTTATTAATATAATTCTTCATTAAATGTATATGTGTATATTTATTACACATCAAATAGTTACAAAGGGAGCTTTGTTTGAGAAGTGTAATTTAAAAGTTTTTAGATCTGTTTATAATCATTAATAGCTTTTCACTGTTTTGTGGTGTGTAATTTAAAGTCTAATTTTCTTTTAACATATTCTTAATTAACTTATTATATGTATTGTTTGCATACTAACTTAGAAAAGATTTAATAATTACAAACGAACGTTTATTTGAAAAGTATAAATTTAAAATTATGGTTTCTTTTATATCAGTGATCATTTTTAGTTCTTTTGAAATAGATAAATTATAGATTTTCTATTAATGTTTTGAAAATTGAATCTATTGCTTAACAATCAAATTAGAAAATGTATTGACAAATTTTCTTTGTAAACATAATATATTTTTTTTAATTTAACATTTATACGATACATAAATAAAATTAAGGGAGAAAATATTACACAAACAAAATTTTAAATTATATACGCTAAAAAATCGTTCTTCTAACTGTCGTCAAATATAAATAAATAAATTGATTAATTAATAAAAAAATAAACAAAGATGAATCATTGCTAATACGAATTCAAACTTTTCAAAAACTTTTCTTTGTGACGATGAAACTTTTTCCCAATTTGTTACGCACACAATAAATAAATAAATTTAATTAAAAAAATATATAGAAAAATACCGAAAAACTTTCTTCTCTTTTTTTTTACATTAATATTCAAACGATAAATAAATAAATGTAACTAAAAATTATAAAAGAAGGTTTTTCAAAAGAATCTGAGTTCAAAAAATTATAAGTTTCATTTAGGGGCCGTCCATAAATGATGTCACGCTTGGAAGGGGGGGAGGGGGTTCATGAGATTGTGACAGTTTGTGACAAGGGGGTGAGAAGAAGTGTGACATCACGCATTTTGATTCAAATAAAATCAGCAAACTAAATTTTGAAGTTATTTTGAAATTACCAGAATTTGAGGGTATTTTTTAATCAGGGCAAAAACAACTTTCATGTCATTTTTTTTTTACTTATATTCCTTTCTTTAAAAAAAAAATCAATTGCTCCTTCATATTAATATTTTATTACTATTGTATATTAATTATATTTTTTGTTGCAAACCTTAATCTTATTTCATACAAAATAAGTGCACGGATCATTTTTATTGTTATGCTCACAAATGTTATTAAAACACATAGTTAAAATTTAAAAATAAAATTTGAAATATGATCTATAACGTAGTGCTTTGTTTCTGAACTGCAAGTATATCATATATTCTAATACGAGCAAATCTTGTGTGTGGTTATATATATATATATATATATATATATATATATATATATATATATATATATATACGCAAAAATTATCTTAAAAACGGCTCTAACGATTTTGACGAAATTTCGTATCCTACCATTTTGGGGCACCAGAAAACCATTGGGCTAGGTCACATGTTCGAGAAAATTAGATTAGTGGGTCATTTTGGGTCATTTTGGGTCATGGTCTAGCTAATTGTATCTAAAAAACGGTTCAAACGATTTTGACGAAATTTTGTATCCGAGCATTTTCGTGCACGAGAAGACTATTGGGCTGGGTCACATGTTCGAGAACTTTCGATTAGTGGGTCATTTTTGGGTCAGCGCGGGTCAAATTTATTTTATCTAAAAAACGACCCTAACGATTTTGATTAAATTTTGTGTCCTACGAGTTTCGAGTACAATAAAAACATTGGGCTAAGTCACATGTCCGAGAAAATTCGATTAATGGGTCATTTCTGGGTCATTGTGGGTCAAGATCTAAAAAGCGGCTCAATTTACACTAAATTTTGCATCCAATGGTTTTCGGGCACGAGAAGACTGTTGGGCTAGGTCACATGTTCGAGAAAATTCAATTAGTGGGTCATTTGGGGTCATTTTGGGTCATGGTCAAGCTAATTGTATCTAAAAAACGGTTCAAACGATTTTGACGAAATTTTGTATCCGACCATTTTCGGGCATGATAAGTCAATTGGGCTGGGTCACATGTTCGAGAACTTTCGATTGGTGGGTCATTTTTGGGTCAACGCGGGTCAAATTAATTTTATCTAAAAAACGGCTCTAACGATTTTGATTAAATTTTGTGTCCTACGAGTTTCGAGTACGATAAAAACATTGGGCTAAGTCACATGTCCGAGAAAATTCGATTAATGGGTCATTTCTGGGTCATTGTGGGTCAAGATCTAAAAAGCGGCTCAATTTACACTAAATTTTGCATCCAATGGTTTTCGGGCACGAGAAGACTGTTGGGCTAGGTCACATGTTCGAGAAAATTCAATTAGTGGGTCATTTGGGGTCATTTTGGGTCATGGTCAAGCTAATTGTATCTAAAAAACGGTTCAAACGATTTTGACGAAATTTTGTATCCGACTATTTTCGGGCACGAGAAGACTATTGGGCTGGGTCATATGTTCGAGAACTTTTGATTAGTGGGTCATTTTTGGGTCAAAGCGGGTCAAATTAATTTTATCTAAAAAACGGCTAAACGATTTTGATTAAATTTTGTATCCTACGAGTTTCGGGCACGCGAAAATCATTGGGCTAGGTCATATGTTCGAGAAAATTCGATTAGTGGGTCATTTCTGGGTCATTGTGGGTCAATATCTAAAAAGCGGCTCAATTTAGACTAAATTTTGCATCCTATGGTTTTCGGGCACGAAAAGACTGTTGGGCTAAGTCGCATGTTCGAGAAAATTCAATTAGTGGGTCATTTTGGTCATGGGTCATGATATTTGAACTCAGATTTAATTTTGACCGAGCATAGCTCGGTCTTCCCTGCTCGTGTTTATGTAATATAGTGTGACATGTGACAAGAGGGGGGGAGGGGCTATGGTGAAGTGTGACACTTTGTGACAAAGGGGGGGAAGGGGGTCAAAAATATTGAAAAAAAGTGTGACATCATTTATGGACAGCCCCTTAAAGCTTTTCTATTAATATATCTTTAATTAAATTTATATACCTATTGTTTATCTATCAAATTAGGAAATGTATAATAATTAGAAAGAAAGGTTAGTTTGAAAGGTCTAAATTTAAAGGTAGTTGTTTAATGTATAATAGTAAAAATGATTCGTTCATTTGGAGCGTATAATTAAAAATAATTTCTTTTAATTTAAAAAATAAATAAATTTATATATGTATTGTTTAGGTATAAAATTAGAAAAGTTTAATAATTATAAAGGAAAATGTGTCTGGAAAGATTAATTTAAAATTCATTCATATCAATAACGGTAACTTTCGTCATCGGTATATTGTTTAAATTTTTCTTAATATGAATAATTTTTAGTTAAATAAATTTATTTATCGTTTGGATATCAATATGAACAAGAATCATGAGAAAAGTTTTTTTTTTTGGTATGTTTATGTTTTCTTAATTAAATTAATTTATTTATTGTATATGTAATAAATTAGAAAAAAAAAAGTTTCCTAATCACAAAGAAAAGTTTTTTTGAAAAGTCCGACTTGTTCGTTTCATTCATATTAGCAATAATTCCCCCCTTTTTTTAATTATTAATTAATTTATTTATTTATTGTTGACGACAATAAGAAAAACGGTTTTGCAGCGTGTATAATTTAAAATTTTGTTTGTGTTAATATTTCTTCCACTAATTTTATTTATTTATCGTATAAATGTTAAAAAAAAAAAAAAAATGACATTCGCAAAGAAAAATTGTCAATACCTTAATTTTTTGATCATGTGTATTTATATTTATTATATACTTAATATTTATATTTCTTATATAGTTAATAAATAAGAAATATATTAATAAAAATAAAGAAACCTTGATTGAATAACACTAAATACTGATCTCGCACTTATAACACCGATCATTCCCCATTGTTGTTGTTCGCGACAACAAAAAATCTTCCAGCGCGTACATTTTAAAATTTTATCTGTATGAATATTTTCTGAATTAATTTTCTATTTATTATTTATATATCAAATTAAAAAAAAAAAAAAAAAAAAAAATATATATATATATATATATATATATATATATATATATATATATATATATATATATATATAATTATAAAGAAACTTGTTTCAAAAATCTAAATTTTAATTTATTGCTTAAAAGCAATAATTTAAAATTTAGATTTATATTAGCGTTTTCTTTTTATATATATTTCTTATATTAGTGATAACGCTTTGTTGTTCTCCAGAATATAGCATATATAAAGTTTACTTTATTTAAGTTTTTTTTTTCGTTAAATTTATTTACTTTTTGTCTATAAGTCAATTTGGAAAACGTTTGATGATTAGAAGGAATGAAATAATGAATGAAATGATTAAAAACGTTTGATGAAAAGAAGTTCATTTGAAAAGTCTAAATTTAAAGTTTTGTTTGCAGGGGTTGATCCAGGCAAATTTTGGGATCTATTTAGGAATCTCTTCACAAAACTTCATTTAATAAAACAGGCCCCTCACAAAATTTCTCTTAATGAAATATACCCCTTCACAAAATTCCTCTTAATGAACTATGTCTCTTCACAAAATTAGTCTTAATGAAATATGTCCCTTCACAAAATTCATCTTAATGAAATAGGCCCCTGTACAAAATTACATTCCATAAAAACATACTCTTCATTAATTATTTTTATTTTGTTCGGTTTTAAAATATGTCATTTGCAAATAAAACAAGTTCACCGGAATTGAAAACTTTTACAGAAGGACCTAAAGAAGGTATTATTAATAAATGCTTAGTTCAAGTTCGAGTCACTGTATTTCCTCTTCCATTACAAAATGTTATTTTTCCTAAAAATAAATAAGTTTCACAAAAATAACTTTTACTTTTCCCAAAATGGGCCTCAAGAAAAAAAATCCTGCATCGACCTGCTTGATTTATATAAGGTTTATTATTTGTTTGGAAATATACAAAGTCTTCCAAATTAATGTCGTTTTTATTAGTGTTTTTAATTTATTAATTACATATTAAATAAAAATGTTTGATTACGTTACGTTTAATTATTAGAAAAGACCGGATAATTTGTTTTTAAAAGTTCATTTAAAGAAATCAAATTTAAGGTTTTTATTCATATTAGGTATCATTCTTTGTTATTTTGAAATATCTATATATATATATTTTTTTCAAAATAATATTATCTTCATTAATTTTTTTTCTTTATTTATTACATATAAAATAAAAAGTTTCACAATTATCAAAATAATTCAAAATTTAAATTAAAAATTATTGCTTTTAGTTATATTAACAGTAATTCTTCGTTGTTTTGCAGAATATCTCATATAATCTTTTTTATTAATGTTTTATTTATCAAAATTATTTACTTATTGTCTATAAGTTAAATTAGAAAAAGTTTGATGATTAAAAAGAAGTTCCTTTGAAATGTCTAAGTTAAAAGTTTTTTTTTAGATAAAGCTTATTGTTTGTTTGGATATATACAAAGTTTTCCAAATTAATGTCTTTCTCATTAGTTTTTTTTTAAATTTATTAATTCATATTAAATAAAATTTTTTGATAATTATCAAAATAATTGTTTCATACTACTAAATTTAAAATTATTGATTTTATTTACATGTGTGACACTTCTTTGTTGTTTTGTGAAATATATCACGTAATTTTTTAAAAAATATTTTCTTGATTAAATTTATTTATTTATTGTTCATACGTTACGTTTTATTAGAAAACGTTTGATAATTAAAAAAAAATCCACTTAAATAATCTAAATTTAAGGTTTTTACATATATGAGGTATCATTCTTTGTTGCTTTGAAATATATATATATATATATATTTCAAAATAATATGATCTTCATTAATTTTTATTCTTTATTAATTAATATATCTATATATTTTTTTATTAACTCTCTATTTATTGAACTTTGTAAATTTATAAAATAAAAAGTTTCGTAATTATCAAAATAATTCAAAATCTAAATTTAAAATTATCGGTTTTATTTACATTAACGGTAATTCTTCGTTGTTTTGCAAAATATATCATATAAAACATTTTTATTAATGGTTTTTTTTAAATTAAATTTATTTATTCATTGTTTATATACTAAATTAGAAAAACATTTTATAGTTAGAAAGAAGTTAGTTTGAAAAGTCTAAATTTATAGTTTTATTTATATGTGGCCTTTTTTTTTTTTTTTTTTTTTTTTTTTGTGTGTGTGTGTGTGTGGTTTTGAAATGTATGACTTTTTCAGAGTAATAAATTTATTATTATTATTATTATTATTATTATTATTTAGTGTTTACATAATAAATAAAACTTTTGAGAGTAATCAAATGATTTGTTTCAAAAGTCTAAATTTAAATTATTGTTTTTATTTATACTAGCAATAATTCTACAAAATATAAAATTTAAAGTTTTGTTTTTTTATATAAATAATAAGTTAATAAGAATTAATAAGAAACATATTTAAACATTAAGAATTTAATTAAAGAAAATATATCTTCTTGATTAAATGCATTAATTTAGTGGATTAACTTTAAATTAGGAAAAATATAGTGCAATTACAAATGAAAGTTTTTTTTTTCAATTATCTACATTTAAAGTTATTGCGTTTATTTATATCAGTGATCGTTCTTAGCTGTTTTGCTGAGTTAAAAAAATATTTTTTTTTCTTTAATGTATCTATTTCACTTTTTCATATTAAATTTGGAAAAAAATACAATTACAAAGAAGAGTTAAAAAAATATCCAAATTTAAAATTGTTGACTTAATTTATAATAATGAGTATTCCTCCTTTCTTTCAGACGGGTTGTGTATTTTTTGAAAAAAATTTCTTCACAAAAATTATTTATTTATTATTATTATTAGATAAAATTTTATGATTAAAAAGAAAGCTTGTTTTAAAAGTCTAAATTTAAAATTATTGGTTTCCACTTATATTCGGGGCCATTCTTTGTTTATTTTCAGAATGTATAATTTAATATTTCTTCTAATAACATTTATTTTAATAAATTTACTATTATTATTGTTTCATGTATTACCCTAATTTCCGGCGTATAATTAGCTGGTCAAATAACTATATTTCGAACCAAAATTTTATTTAAAAAATGTTGCCGTAAAAATAAGTTATATTTTATTAATTCAAATTTCTGGGTCTAAACATGTTTGTTTTGTTTGTGGATTATACGCCAAAAATTGGGTAAATTGGAAAATAGTCATAATTACAAAGAAAAAAAATCCAAATTTAAAATTACCGAATTTATTTCTATTAATGACTATATTTCTTTGTTTTATACAGGCAAATTGTGTAATTTATTTCATTTTTATAATTTCTTTATTATTTATCTTAGTATATTAGTTCCATAATAAATCACAAAAAGTTTGAAAATTGCAATGAAAATTTCATCTGAAAATTTAAATAAATTTAATTTAATAAATAAATTTAATAAATTATTATTATTTTAATTATTTTAATTTAATTTAAATTTAAATAAATTTAATAAATTTAAATAAATTTAATAAATTTAAATAAATTTAATAAATTTAAATATAAAATTTAAATTACTTGTTTCACCTATATCAGTGATTATAAGTCGTTGTTTTGAAGTGCATAATTTAAGAGTTTTTTAAAATGAATATATCATTAATTAAATTTGTATATGTATCCTTTACATCTATGATATTAGGCAAAAATAATGCTGACAAAAAAAGGCTTGTTTGAAAAAAATTAAAATTATTGCTTTTCATTTATATTAGAGCCCATTCTTCATTTATTTGCAGAGAGTATAATAAAACATTTTCCTAATAATATTTGCTTTAATAATTTTAATTTTTTTTTTCACATTAGAGAAAAGTTCATAATTACAAAGAAAAGTTTTAAAAAATAATCTAAAATTATTTGTTTTATTTAAATCAGTCATTATTTTCCGTTATTTTCCAGTGGCTGCGTAATTTAAAGTTTTTGTATTGCTTCACTAAATTTATTTATTTATTATTTACATATTAAATTAGAATAATTTGATATTTATAACATCTTTGAAAAGTGTTAATTTTAAGTTAAAAGTCTCGTTTATACCAGTGGTCACCCTTTGTTCTTTTACAGTGTATAATTTAAATTTTATAAATTAATATTTAAAAAAAATTATATATGCATTGTTTACATTTACATATAAGATAAGGAATTTTTTTTATACAGTTAACCTCATTACAGTCAAACCTCGTTAACATGGACACGCTTAACGTGAATTACTTTTAACATGAATTGTTTTCATAGTCCCCTATAAAAACGATTACAAAGATTTGATACTGATAACATGAATTACTGTTAACATGAACAAAATTTTGATTCCCCTTGAAGTTCATGTTAACGAGATTCGACTGTATATTGCGGATGTTTATATTGCTCATTCGGATATATCGCTCTTTTATCACGTCCTCCGAAAGAAAAGTATATATTACCTTAAACTGCATTATAAAGTAACTTTATATGAATGTTAATTTCAATCAGTGTAATTCTTTACCATTAATTTTACTAAAATTTGTATTATGTGCATAAATCGAAGTTTTAGAGACAAATATAAAACATTAATATATAGGTGATTACCTATTTGATTTTTAATAGCTTCGGTTATAATCACATGTTCAGTTATATATCACTTTCGCATTTTTTGCTTGTCTCTCTATATGCCCAATATAACGAATACATTCTGTAATTATAAAGGGATGTTTGTTTGAAAAGCCTAAATTTAAAATGATTGGTTTTATTTTTACAAGTAATTATTATTTGTTATGTTGCAGTTTTCTTTCTTTAACTTTTTTTTCTTTCTTTAACTTTTTCTTCTTTCTTTAACTTTTTCTTCTTTCTTTAACTTTTTTTTCTTTCTTTATATTTTCTTTCGTTTGTAAATTTTTTTTATTACTATTTTCTTCATTATATACATCTATTTATTCTTCATAAAGTAAATGAGAAAAATGTATTAGTATAAATATAAAATTATTAGTTTAACATGTTAATATAATTAACCTTGTTAGTATTGTATTTATTATTAGTTTAACTTCTTGTTGTTTTTGTTATTTTAGAATGTGTAATTTATTGTTTCTTTTCAGTGTAAATATTTTCTTCATTAAATATATTTATATAATGAACTAATTGTAATTATTCTTTATATAATAAACTAGTAAAACAATAATTACAATAAAAGATGTTATGAAAGTCGAAACATATAAAAGGATTGTTTTCACTTATACCAGTGATTAATCTTTATTTTGCAATGTATATTTGCTGGTTATTTTCCGTATAAGCATTTTTTTCATTAAGGGTACTCAGTACTCTTCATTTTGCTTAAAATGAATTTAAACATCCGTAGTATATTTTGACGAAGGTATGTAAAGATCCTATGTTTAATAATATGCCAAAAGGCTTCTTACTGCATCCAAATTCGATCCAATATTGGAAATACTCCTTTAATCCAATACTCCAATTCAAAAGTCCTCCCTGAAAATATTCTTATAGCAATATGACCAAATCCAGCCGATGCTTAATAACGCCCCCCCCCCTTCCCCCAAATTCCAATACTTTAATAACAGGGTTCCCAACTGGTCCGCTTTTTGAATACCAGCATTTTCTAAGAAATATTATTGTGGTACGTTTCTACAACATTTTTAATAAAAATAACCCTCGGGGTTGGCTTCTAGAAAATTTGTAAAAAAATTCTAAAAAAATTTTATTTTATTATTATTATTTTTTAATAAGAAAATACTGGTGTTTAAAAAGCGGATTATTTGGGAGCCCTGTGTAATAACGATTGTTAAACCACTACGTTGCTACCAATAGGATTGATTGATATGGGATTTTTTTTTTTTTTTTTTTTTTTTTTTTTTTTTTTTTATGCATTTATAAATAACGGCAAAGATGCAAATACATAAAAGAAAATTTTCTCCCGGAAAATTGTCAAAATATTTCCGGGAGATCAAAAATTCCAAATTTTTCAAAATATGTATACATTTTTTTCTTTTGTCTTTTTTGAACCCTTTAAGTGTCTATAATATACGCTCAAAACCATTTTTGGTTTCGTCCTATATTTAAGTCGTGACAAGCAATTTAACGGACCGGTGTCATGTTGACAAAAAGGCTGATCAAAAACTTTAAAATCATTTTTCTTATAACAACTATTTTTTAGCCAGCGTATACGTTTCAACGTTTAAACCGTTTCAGCTATAGACGTTTTCTTTTTTGAAAATTAAACTACATTTTTGTAGTTGGGGGAAAAAAACCCTTTAAAAACTTAAAAATTTTAATTATTTCGATTTTATAAAGTTTCGTAAATGAAAAATTTGTGCCAAAAAATGACCTAACACGTCTTTACATTTTGTGAAATTTTGATTTATCAATTTGAGGTTTGGCATCCAATTAATTTAATATTTTAATAAGCCGTGTGATTTTTTTAAAAGATGATTGTTAAAAGCACAATCACGTACACCGATTTACTGTGCACACCGTAAGTAGTGAACATCGGAGAAGTTTAGATCGACTGAAATATCAACATTTTTGTATGGCAATATTCATACACTTAGACAAAAGTACAATAAATGCATACCAAAGATTTTCTTCTATGGGCATTATTTTAACAAACAACAAATCTCGAAGATGTCCTAAAAATCAAGCCGTATCAGAAAAACTCCCCTTTAAGAAATGTCACAAAGATATTAACATTTTGAAAAAATGTCGTTTTTTATATTATCATATATAATACGAACAAATATTGTGTGTATATATATATATATATATATATATATATATATATATATATATATAATTATTAATTACCTTCATCGTATAAAATATCTATGCTCAGATATAAATAAAAACAAAAATATTAGATTTATACGAAATCAAGCAAAACTTTATGGGGTTATCCTATTTTTTTTGATAAATTCAATTATCAACTCTTTTAAATAACATTTATTACATCATATAAATATAAACAATTTATGTAATAATTTATTTTGTTTTAGTGCGATAAAATATAGCAAATAATACAATTAAAACATATAAGGACTATTTAAGATGGTTGAACATTGTTTACACTTTATATAGTCATGGTGAATGTGCGTCTGCCGATCCCCTGTATATTAAGTGATACTAATGATCAGTTATAAAAGTCTATAAAGTATGAATTGTATTAAAATAACTCTAAACATAACATATACAAAAACACAACTCATCAAGATTATGATATTTCATGATGTGCACCATGTGGTCGTATTGGTATATACGAGCAGGGAAGACCGAGCTATGCTCGGTCAAAATTAAATTTGAGTTCAAATATAATGACCCATGACCAAAATGACCCACTAATTGAATTTTCTCGAACATGTGACTTAGCCCAACAGTCTTCTCGTGCCGGAAAACCATAGGATGCAAAATTTAGTGTAAATTGAGCCACTTTTTAGATATTGACCCACAGTGACCCAGAAATGACCCACTAATCGAATTTCTCGAACATGTGACCTAGTCTAATGATTTTCGCGTGCCCGAAACTCGTAAAATACAAAATTTAATCAAAATCGTTAGAGCCGTTTTTTAGATAAAATTAATTTGACCCGCTTTGACCCAAAAATGACCCCCTAATCGAAAGTTCTCGAACATGTGACTCAGCCCAATAGTCTTCTCGTGCCCGAAAATAGTCGGATACAAAATTTCGTCAAAATCGTTTGGACCGTTTTTTAGATACAATTAGCTTGACCATGACCCAAAATGACCCAAAATGACCCACTAATTGAATTTTTTCGAACATGTGACCTAGCCCAACAGTCTTCTCGTGCCCGGAAACCATTGGATGCAAAATTTAGTGTAAATTGAGCCGCTTTTTAGATCTTGACCCACAATGACCCAGAAATGACACACTAATCGAATTTTCTCGGACATGCGACCTAGCCCAATGCTTTTATCGTGCTCGAAACTCGTAGGACACAAAATTTAATCAAAATCGTTAGAGCCGTTTTTTAGATAAAATTAATTTGACCCGCGTTGACCCAAAAATGACCCACCAATCGAAAGTTCTCGAACATGTGACCCAGCCCAATTGACTTATCATGCCCGAAAATGGTCGGATACAAAATTTCGTCAAAATCGTTTGAACCGTTTTTTAGATACAATTAGCTAGACCATGACCCAAAATGACCCAAAATGACCTACTAATCGAATTTTCTCGAGCATGTGACCTAGCCCAATGGTTTTCTGGTGCCCCAAAACGGTAGGTTACGAAATTTCGTCAAAATCGTTAGAGCCGTTTTTAAGATAATTTTTGCATATATATATATAACCACCCACAAGATTTGCTCGTATTAGAATATATGATGTAGACCTTGTGATGTTTAAGGAATTTTTGATAATTATTGTGATTAAGATATTTTATCTATTCTTTACAAGTTTTTTATTTCCAATTTTACTATTTCCAATTGTTTTCTGGTAATAATACAGTATACCTGGATGAATATACTGATCTTAGCATAAATGCCAGTATATTTATGAAATACTGTATTATTTTTAAAACACGTGTGGATACATCCAGGCTGATGATTATATCTACAAGTGTTTTTTCATATCCAATTCTAATTTAAATCTCTTGTTATCCAATTTTCCAATATATTTAGTTCATATTTCATTTCAAAATCCATTTGTATTCACTTGATATCAACTTCAAATTATTAACATTTTATGGTTTATTATATAATTTTTTTTCTCTCTCTTTTTAAAAAAAATATTTTTCATATTTTCAGTATTTTTGGCCAATTACTATTGAAGCAAATGCTATGGTAATATTATGATTGCACTTGTTAATTTATTAACTATGTGGTTTTCTGTCTACACTTTATTACTAATTATCTCTTAGGAGACTTAATTAGAATGTTACAAGAACTTTATATGTTTTTTGAAATTCAAAGATATTATAATTATATATATATATATATATATATGCAAATTTTATCTTAAAAACGGCTCTAATGATTTTGACAAAAATTTGTATCCTACCGTTTTCGGGCACGAGAAGACCATTGGGCTAAATCACATGTTCAAGAAAATTTGATTAATGTGTCATTTCGGGTCACTACGGGTCGCAGTCAACTAATTTTATCTAAAAACCGGTTCAAACGATTTTGACAAAATACTGCATTTTACCGTTTTCGGGCACGCGAAGACCATTGGGCTATGTCACGTGTTCCAGAAAATTCGATTAGTGGGTCATTTTGGGGTCACTGCGGGTCAAGCTAATTTTATCTGAAAAACGGCTGTAACGATTTTGACTAAATCTTGTATCCTACCATTTTGGATTGCGAAAAGACCATTGGGCTAAGTTACATGTTCGAGGAAATTCAATAAGAGGGTCATTTTTTATCACTATGGGTTAGGGTCAAGCTAATTTTATGTAAAAAACGGATGAAACACTTTTTACTAAATTTTGTATACTACCATTTTTGGTACTTATACATTTCACCCTAAAAAAATACTGTCATATAATTATTTTGTATTATTCAATACTTCTGGCTATTTTAACAATACTTGTTCCGAATTCCTATGAAAAAAAAAATCTTTCTTCATTTTTATTATCCATTATCACGTAGCGTTTATAAAAGGCTAAGCATTTGTATTAAGTACAGTTCAACGACCTATTTCAATACGTAATATTCTTTCCGGGTCTTGAAGAAAAAGAGAAAAAAGGGAAGAAAGAAAAAAGTAAAAAGAAAGAAAAATATGAAGAAAAGAACTAGCGCTATACTTGTAAAGGATTTTGCAACATTTTGCAGCAATAAAATTTTACAATTCTAATCATAAATGATTGAATATTTGTACGATTAATTTTAGATTTTTTGGAAAAAAAAAACAGAAAGAAAAAAAAAAACCTGTGTTCAACAAATTAGAAACAAAAATTAATTTTATTTTTATTTTATTTTAAAGAGTATGTCTTCTTCAAATATACTTTAATATAATTATTTCGTATTATTAAATACTTTTGGCTATTTCAACAATACTTGTTCCCAATTCATATGAAAAAAAAATTATATCTTTGTTTATTGTTATTATCCATTACACAGCGTTCGTAAAAGACTAAACATTGGAATTAAATACAGTTCCAAACTTATGTAAATTTAATCAAACAAAATCGTGTTTCACAAATTAGGTTGGCGACATAAAATATCTTTAACGGTCTATTTCAACCCAAAAAGGCAGTCATCAAGTGCATACGTAATAGCCCATCGGGTCATGGCAAAAAGAGTAAAGAACCAAAGGTCTATTGTGACAGACGAAGGGAAGTTTTATAGATTCGATGAGGCAGCCATTTGCGGCAGCGCCGAATGATCAGCCAATCTAATCAAATAACCCTCCCCTGTTATCAAGCTTGAAGTATTTAAGCACACCACCTTTGTACAATGTCGTCCTAAATAGTCCTGCATAGGGTCCGGTAACCAGGTTTTACAGGAACCCGACCTGACTTCTAGGCTGCTATGATACTAATTTTTTATGCGGGTCAGGTTGATCTCCCTTTTTTTGGCTGTTTAGTTTCAAATTAAATTCAATAGCGTTTTTTTTTTTTATTACGTTTGTTTTGAGTCCGGGTTGGAGTCCTGCATCGGGTCGGGTAACACGATTTTACCCTACCTTCCGGTCGGGTCGGGTCGGGTTGACTTTAAATGTTTCGAGATTGGGTGAGTTTCAGGTTAGGTTTAACCACTTTGGAGTCGGGTTCGAGTTGATCCCAATTTTCAAAAAAAAAAGGCCAGAATATTTTTCAAAGTGAAAAAACTATATATTTGAATATTGAGTGTACACGCACTCAGAAAAAGAAACTGATTAAAACTACAAAACATATTTTTGGAGTACATTTTGTTGTTTTAGCAAAATTGGAGTAAAATTGGAGCATTTTACTTCAATTAACAAAACATTTATGCTGACGATACAAAATTTTTTTTTGGAATTGCAAAAAAAATTTTTTTTTTGTTGATTCAAACAAAATTTTTATTGACCCATATTTAAAGAAAAATTTTGTTTAAATACAGGTCAATGGAAATTTTGTTTGAATCAACAAAAAAATTTTTTTTTGTTAAAAACCACTTTTTTTTTGCAATTCCAAAAAAAAAAAAAAAAAAAAAAAAAAAAAAAATTGTATCGTCAGCAAAAATGTTTTGTTAATTGAAGTAAAATGGTTCAATTTTACTTCAAAATGTTTTGTAGTTTTAATCAATTCCTTTTTCTGAGTGCGTGTTTATTTTAAGACAAAATCGATATTAGAGATATTATTGTATGATATTTTTCCATAACCGTATTAAAATAGGCATTATTTTCTTTCTTTTCGGGTTCGGGTTCGAGTTGACGAGTTTTTTCGCTGGGTTCGAGTCGAGTTTTTTTTTTTTTTTTTTTTTTTTTTTTTAACTTTAAGCAGAAGTTTCGAGTTCGGGTCTTGTACAACTCGACCGGGGCAGGATTCTAATCCGGATTCAGATTTTGTTCATGTATACCCGATTTTTCACAAGAAAGACCGGGAATTGTGTTTCACATGAAAATAATTGAATATGGACGGGTATATAATGTATCAGTATTTACTCAGTTTATTTCAAAAGAGATAAAATTTATAGTAGGAATTTATACACACCATGTAATATGCAAAAAATTAGTTAAATTTAAAAACGCATATCAAAATTGAAAACGCAATTCCAACAATTACTGCTCATAGACAGTACTGTAACCGAATTATTTTGTGTGTCGCTGTAAATTAATGAGAATTGCTATGCACACCCTATTCTATAATAAGCATCTTGTAGTGCACCTCACTGCTGTATATAAATTTCATTAGATTTGAAATAGTGTAACATCATTAAAATACACTGCAAACAGCTTTTCCCCGAATACCATTATCTAACTGAATTCTTTTGTGTGACCCTGTAAATGAATGATAAATGCTTTGAGCTCCATATTCTATAGTAAGCATCTTGTAGTGCACCTCACTGCTGTATATAAATTTCATTAGATTTGAAATAGTGTAACATCATTAAAATACACTGCAAACAGCTTTTCCCCGAATACCATTAACTAACTGAATTCTTTTGTGTGACCCTGTAAATGAATGATAAATGCTTTGAGCTCCATATTCTATAGTAAGCATCTTGTAGTGCACCTCACTGCTGTATATAAATTTCATTAGATTTGAAATAGTGTAACATCATTAAAAACACAGCAAACGATGTTTCCCCGTAGGCCATAATGTAACGGAATTATTTTGAGTGCCTCTTTAAACGAATTATAAATGTTTTACAGTTCATTTTCAAAACCAAACATACGTTGGTAAACCCCAATAATATATATAAATTAAATGGCAATCCGAATATTTTCACCTGAATTAGAGCGCGGACAGACAGACAGTCAGGGGGAATTGTTGGAAAGTTTTCTTTTAAATGCTAAAAGGTGTAAATTAACAACATACTGTACAATAAAATAACTTTTATTAGATTGTTGAAATGTTTCTCTCACTCCGAGGCATTTTCAAAAACAATTCGATGCTGCATCTTTTAACTTACCGAAATTGTGGCTCGAGTTACTCCATGGTTACAAATATGGAAATAAACAACCCAGTAAAAATAAAAGATAAAACGTGTGTAATTTTTAAAAAAGTACATGAGAATTAAATGATATCATTTCAAATAATAACTTCAATGACCGTGCAATTGTAGAATATTCTCATTTGTTTTTGAAAATGGCTCCTAGTGAGCCGAAACATGTCAACAATCTAATAAAAGTTATTTTACTGTCCCCAGTTATTGACACCTAACCAGTAACTGACACTTGAGCAAAAATCTAACCCAAATAAGCATTTTGTTTTTAAATTCTACAAAGTAATGTCATTTAGTGGTAAATGAGACACTTGTTTATATTTTGGAGTAAATTTATTTCCCACTAGAGGGCCCAATGAGGAAGAAACTTTTGAGAATACAAAAAGTGCCATTTTGAAGCAACCATTTTATTTCTAAAATTAAGAAAGTGTTTTTCTAATCTATTTGTAATGCAACCATCCTAAACTTTTTTCTTAAAGTTATACTAGTAGAAATTAGTTTAAAGATGCATATGATATATTAGGGCCATGATTTAGGGTTTATAGTTATTTAATTTAGATTATTGGGGGGGAGGGGCAGTTATTGGTTCCAAGAATTTCATTTCACCAGTCTCTGACAGAGGTGTTAGTTATTGGTTATATTAAAGAAAATTGAAATATATTATTTGAACTGTTTAAAAATGCATAATAATAAATAAAATTTATCTGGCAGTAAACACCATTAAAATTTAAGTTGTTTTACCAGTGTCTGACACCAGATGTCAGTTACTGGCTCATATATGTCAGTTATTGGATATCTGCCTTACTAATAATGCAGTACTAAATATTACTGCTATTATACTCTTACTATATTCTCTACGTTACTAATAATGCAGTACAGCTTACTAAATCCTACTTTTATACTAAATATTAATGTATTTTGTTTTTACAATAAAGAATAAACTCTTTTAAAATAAAGTGTCAGTCACTGGTTCACTTTGTGTCAGTTACAACGGTACACACGGTACCGTTTGGCTGATTTTTGGTGGCCTGACCTGTAACATAATCCTGTATTAATTTGTAGCTGTGTATCGTTGTATACGGTATATACGGTGTTTAGAAATAGGGATGGTGTCAGTTACTGGAGTTTTTCACTATATTTATGAATAAAATTAGTTTTTAACAATAAAATGCATAATTTTTCAAAATTTTGCCACAATATTTTTTTAATATATCTCTACTATCCTTTCAAAAGCAAAGGTAAGTATAAAATAGATTTAAATTTTTGTAATAGTGATTAGAAGAAGAAAGAATCCTTAAATTGTGAGTTTTTTTTTTTTTTTTTTTTTTTTTTTTTTTGTGGGGGGGGGGGGGGGGTGTTCACCCGATATTACGTTGTTAATTTATGCCTTTTAACATTTAAAAGAAATATATTATTACAAGGTGTTATAATTTATTATATTTTTATGTTGGAAAATGTTAAAATAAAACAGATTAACCGTAACATATCGCATTTTAGCGCTAATCTAAAATCTTTCAACGAAAATAACGATTTTAATTTGATGTTGAGTATAGAAGTACTAATATCAAGTTAAATTAAACTGGTTAAAACATACGTAGCATCAGAATAAGCTCGGAATTCTAATTTACTTTTATTTCTACTCCAGTAACTATTAATACCACCGCCAATTCCCATAAAGATGCCACAGGCACTCCACAAGACGAGTAAAGTCGTTCGTCGTCCATTTCTATTCTGAATCCAATTGCCTCTCTCTCCCCGTCTTAATGCGGTCGTTTGTATGCCGTGGCTGAGGTCCCTCGCATCAAAGAGATGTCACTAAATTATTGGCCTCGTGCCCTTGACACTGCCGGGGCTTTTATTGGTCTGTTTTTGTCGAGTGTGTTCCCCTGCGAGGAATTTATTTTTATGGATGTTTAATTCAATGGAGGCAAATATGGCGATCATATATGTAAGGGCCTACAACAAAGGATAGGCCCGTAAAGAGACGGACATGGCAGCGCTCCTAATCAAGGGCGTAATCATGTTGGGGATATTTATTAGAAGGGATTTAATAGATGGAACGAGATACCCCTCGATTGGATGCTGATTTTGATGGCGGTGTAAATAAAAACAGTGCTTGGAAGAGTTGTACAAAAGAAGACTTTTATGAAATTCGGAAGCAAATTAGCTGGTTTTCTGAACAAGTATCATTAGCATTTTCACCCATCAGGAAAGTGTTATGATACAGGATCTAGGCCTGACTGATTTTTGGTGGCCTGGCCTGTAACATAAACCTGCATTAATTTGTAAATTTTTTAAGATTTAGATATGAAAAAATATTCTATCATATTTAGTGTTTCCCTAGGCGTCCATTACAACGAATTAATTTTTGTAGCTGTTTATTTCAATGGAGGCAAATATGGCGATCATATGTAAGGGCCTACAATAAAAGATAGGCCCGTAAAGAGACGGGCATGGCAGCGCTCCTAATCGAGGGTGTAATCATGTTGGGGATATTTATTAGAAGGGATTTAATAGAGGGAATGAGATGCCTCTCTTGATTGGATGCTGATTTTGATGGCGGTGTAAATAAAAACAGTAAAATTTGTGCTATTCGGAAGCAAATTAGCTGGTTTTCTGAACATTTTTGTCAAGTGTCAATAGCATTTTCACTCGTTAGTAGTACCCCCACCAGTGGTTGAGAGGTTCTGCTCTCAAAACTGGTAGATGGGAGGTGCTGGGTTCAAACCTCTGTCGCGCTCGTCGACCTAACCGTTCGGAGTTTTCCGTGGTTTTCTTCGAACCTTGCATTAATACGGGTTAGGATCCCTTAGAAAGACCACCACGGAGGGCACTCCCCTCTAGGGCCTATATCCCTCGACCGTCATAAAATCAACCAACCAACCAACCCATTAGTAGTAATGCCAGGTGTCCGATTTCCCGCGCACTCGTTAACCCCTTGAGGGGCACCGGTATATAATATATACCACTTTTTAATATATAACTTTGCCACCAGTATTATTAAATAAAAATATTTGTTATTGTTTTTTGCAGATTGAAAAGGTAAAAATTCATTATTTAAATTTACTGGTGTCAAAACATCGCAAAATGTAGCATTTTTAGACCCAGTGCTTGCCCTCCAAGGGGTTAAGCGGAATGCAAAAACTCTCGATTTTTCATAATGCTAAATTCTTGTAGTATCATGCTATTCGTTTCGTACATGAATCGAGAGAACTTTATGCAGTAAACTTGTTGAAACAGAACCTGTCTATAAAGGAAAATTTTTACGGTCTCACCGAAGGAAATCTGCTTGCTCAAACGAAAACCTGTCTAAAACGGAATTTTTCCATGCCTCTGGCGCTTTTGTTTTTATAGGTTTTACAATACTTAGTTCCGTAAATTCTGTAAAAACGGAACCTGTCTATAACAAATTCAGTCTAATACGTAAAACATTCTAAGAAAAGAATACCGTACAACTGCTCAATCGAAAACCTCTCCAATACGGAATTTTGTTTCGGTCACAAGAGATTCCGTTTTCAGAGATTTTATTTTCTAAGATTGTGTTTATTTAATACAGTATAACCTACTAAGACTGAATCTCAAGTGACCAGAATAAGATTCTCTCTTAGACAGGTTTCCGTTTTAGCAGGTAGATTTGTATGATATTTTTTCCGTCGAGACCATGAACTTTTTATGTTTAAGACAGGTTTCCGTTTTAGCAGGTAGATTTGTATGATACTTTTTCCGTCGGGACCATGAATTTTTTTATGTTTAAGACAGAATCATTATAGTTATATCGTTATAGACAAGTTTCATTTTTTATAAGATTTACAGTATTTTTATGTCCCGATATAGGAGCTAATGTCCCGCTTTTTCTGACTACCTGTCCGATTTTTTGCAACAGTGGACCTGGTAACATTACCTATCAGGGAAGTCTTATGATACAGGCTCTGATTTTTGGTGGCCCTTACACATAAACCTTTTTCATTAAGCACAAATTCTTTAAAAAAAAATTCATATTGTTCTATTCGTTAGTCAGACTCGAGTTCTATGGAACTTAATACCATAAAACCTGTGAAGACTGAACCTCTCTATAACGGAAAATTTTTATAGTCTCAAAAATAGCCAAAATAGTTTCCTTTCGCAGACACTGGAAATAAATAATAAAAAGTGTCACAGGTAACAGTTACATGCCCAATCATTATTAGTTTCTTTTTTGGAAAAAAAAGCTCTTTTATTTCCTACTTTGTTCATTTTCTGTTCTGTTATTAAGTTGTAGCATCTTTTCCGATTTATCAGTTCCATTTGGAGTTTGACATAGTTCTTAGGGTATAACTCCGTGGTCATCATAAATAAGATAAGAAAAAGCTAATTTATATTTATAATACAAATTTTAGGCAGTTTTAACTTTGCATTTAAGAAAAAGAAATTCATCAATTTAGCAATCTGAAAACCAATGTATAGTTAAAAATTCAATCTCCTCCGTGGACGTTTGGCATATCCATTTTTACTGATAGTCTAGTTTATCGGGCATTTATCAAATATTGTGTGCAGTATAAGGAGGTCTCAAATACAAAGAGAAGTTTGAAAAATAATGAAATCCTGATGTGCATTGTTTTTCAAGGAAGTTACATTCTATAAAATCAAAAGTTTAAATTTTTTTTTTTTTTTAGCCAATTTTGCTTTTTCTGTGACAATGACCCTTAACAGTTTAGTAATAAAAATTACATATGTACCAATTACGCCTAATAATTACTCAATTACGTCTTCATTTAAAATTTTGTAATGCAAATGTTCCTTCCATGGACATGTCAGAATTTCAAAAACTTGTGAAAAATAAAATAAAAAACTTGACCACCAATATAAGGTTATTTATTAAGCAATAAATGAAAACCTCAATGCAATTTTAAAGATTTTTTACGTACTTTAATAAAATAGTTTTTTTTCTATTTTGTACTTTTTCGGGAGAATGGCCCATATATTCAACAAATCTGATCAACTGGATTTTGCTTTGATGCCCAATAATTTCTCCAGCATACATCTGGTCTCGACCATTCTGGATAAATGGTTCTAGACTGTAATTACTTCTCTATAATATTTGGAATCATTAAAATGTTCTATTAATAGCACATTATGGTATACATTTTTATAATTTTATACTCACGCAATGACAGGCAAATGCTTAGAAGATGACAAAAATAAAATTTACACCTGACTATTTTACGAAGCGAAGCTATACGAAATCCACCATAAAATTGTTTTGCGATCCTTAAACGTGAGGATATGAAGGAAGCACCATAAAAGTAATTGCCACTACAACGAGACAATTGGCATATGGTGAAAGAAAGGGTTGAAGGCCTCATAAAACAGAACACTGGCATCCGTTTATGACTCCTCACTTGATGACTCCTGGATCAAAGTATTTGCCGGGCGAAAATTACCGGGCGCTTCCAGAAGTCAGTCACTGTTTAATGGGTTTAGTGCTTAGTGGTGGCGCATTTTCTGGACATAGCGACTGGCGAAATTCAATTTCTTTAGTTTTCTCATGCAGGTCTTAAGAAAGGAAATTCATACGATAAGTTTTCGATTATGGGACTCTTTCTAATAATGTTAAAGTTACCAGTTAATATAAAAAATATTCTTTAATGGATTTAGTACTTCGCATTTGGTGGATAATTGTTACTGGCGAAATGTCTTATGCATAAATTGCAAAACAATTTCTGACAATATTAAAAATACCAGGTGTTATCAGAAGTCGGTCACTGTTTAATGGGTTTAGTTCTTAGTGGTGGCGCACTTTCTGGAATAGAGACTAATGAAATGCAATTTCCTTCTATTTCAGAAATTATTCTTTTAATGGATTTGGTACTTGAGCTTCTATAATTCTGGTGGATATTTTTTCTGGCGAAAAGTGTTATGCATAAATTACAAACACTTTCTAATATTAAACAATATTAAAATTATAGGACTTTTCCAGAAATCAGTCAGTGTTTAATGGGTAAACAAGAAAGAAATGTCATGCGTTACGTATAAATTATGAAATTTTTTTTCTATAAAAGCGGAAAAGTGGGGTATGAATAAAAGTGGAAAGTGGATTTTCAAAATCGTAAAATTCGACTAAAAAAGCAATTTTTTTTTTTTTTTAGCTTGGTGAATTATGGAACTAAATGTTCAAATTCATTTGATGCAAAAATAATTTTTTAATTCTGGTGCTTCTTCGCAAGAGATATAAGCTTTTACATTTGTAAAGAAACTATATTTTTAAATAGTTGTTTAAACTTACAATTCTGTTTTCTCAAAATTGAAAATTCCGCACATTTCTAAATTTTGAAACAACTCTTGCGCTATTGAATCTGTCCCTTTCTATAAAATTCTGTCTTCAATATTATTTATATTGATATTTAATTATCAATATTCATTTCAAAGTTAAAATATTATACAACTAGAACGTACGAATGGGTTAGGCTTACTTAAAAGGTCCTCTTTCGGGAGATAAAAAGCGATCTTAAATTCTTCTGTGTTTTCGAAAATAAATGTTCATACTGTTCAAGAAGTAATTGAACCTACACAATGTAAACACACAAACATATATATTAACGATCACAAACAAAATATACATAACGTTTTCGCGCACATCATATCTTTTTCTTAATATTACATCTTATATTCCTTAATTACATTCCTAGTTCAGTTCATAAAGTTCTAAGACAGATTCATTTGTCAACAAAAAATATCGTCTGCGCGAGGCGCAAAATAAAAACGATTAAATTAAAACAATGGAAGTAGCGATAAAAAGCAACATCATGCGCATTTCTAATAATCAGCTTATTTTAAAATGTATACTATATATCCTCTGTACAATAATAAATAAGTGTTAGCATAAAAAGTTGTATTTCAGGGTATTCTAGTGTTGGAATTTATTTGGATATCGAAATATGTAGCTGCTTTTTTTTTTTTTTTTTTTTTTTTGTAAAAAAACAGCATAATTATATAAAAAAAAATCTATTTATAAATTCAGTGAAATTTTATACAGTTCATGCCAACTTTCATTTTAATGTATGAAAAGTTATTGTCATATTTTATGCAAAAAAAAAAAGACCCCAGGAAGACTTTGAAATGTGTTAATTTTTTGTCGTATTAAAATATTCAAAACGCAAAAACTAAAAATATTTTTAATATTTTAATTTCAAATTAGATGCATAAGTATTTTAGCCTGTTCTTAACAACTAATTATCGTCAAATTTCAATTCAATCCATTAAAAAAATAACAAGTCGGAAATTGTACGTCAAACGTGACAAATGAGGTGCGTTCGTACTATAACTAGTTTTAAAAATATTAAGATCTTGGTGCAATAGCTGTTGCACTCTTATGGAAAAATGCACGAATACAAAATGTATTTTATGTGCAGAGTTTCATATTACAGATATTGATTTTATTTTATGAAATTAAGTTTCAATACACACTTACAAACAATTAATTACAATTCTGTTACATTAAAATTATATTATGCTTAAATATGCAATACAAGACAATGTAAAGAAAAAAATCACAGTTATTATTTCACTGAAAAAATGAATTATATCGTTTGTTATTATGATATGATTTATTTCCGTAATAAAATAAGTACATTTTATGTTGGCAGCATTTTATCTTTTGTTGACATTGACAGAGAATTCCAATGGCAAACTTAAGCCTAGCTTTGAAAATTTCAGAACTGGAAATCCATATTTAAACTTTTTGTTTTCCATTTGATATCTATTACTCCGGAAACATCTATCCCAAAAACTGTCGGTAGATTATATTATTGCTACTATTAAACAATTTTAGTAGACAAATTCGGTTTTTAAATTCAGTAATACGGAAATAATACGACTCCATCTTAAATGAGACATAATCACCATGTCAACCTAAAATCATTATCCATCATGGGATATTACTGAATTAATTACATATGATTCATTTCCGTAATAAAATAAGCATATTTTAAATTGGCAACATTTTATCAACAGTCAGGAGTTTTATCAGTTGGCAACAAATTGCAGTTGAAAGTAAATTTTTTTCCTATATAACGGTGTAAAAATTAAAAATATGCGATTTTTAGAAATTAAAAAAATTGCAGTAGCAAAAATCGCAAAACCGAAATTTCATCATCAAGTGTTGCCATTAGCAAAATGACGTCAGTGTTACGCACGGACACGTTTGTCCTTTATAATATAATAATGAAGAAAATTTTTATTAATATCTTTTTAAGTTTTGATTCGATTTTCATAAATTTGAAATGACTCGACAAAATTCTGCAACGATTCCATATATTAAATTTCAAACCGTTCGTTTGGGTAGTTTTTGCGCTGTTATATGCGGACAAACGAACAGACGGACGGACCAGGCGGCGACTACACTGCAAAAAATAATTGTTGATTATGCGCGGTATAGCGTATTACTGCTTGCACGGCAGCGTATTACTGCTTATTTTACTGTTTAATACTGTTAATTTTACGGTATAATACTGGCAGCTGGGATGCCAGTTTTATACTGTAAAATCAACAATTATTTTTTGCAGTGTAAGGTGCTATGTATGCGAACGTACCTAAAAATGTACATCTTCAAAATCCACACACTGTCGCCTTCAATATAAGCAAAAACGAGTATAAGTAAGACATCATTTCAAATTACACAATATTACTGCAAGAAAGTCCGATAAACAGTTTTTAAATTAATTTCCTGTTAATTTATATTTGTATGAATGAAATATCGAGACTTCTTAGTCATGTCCGATAAAATAGAATTGCACCATTTATTGTAGTGAAACAGCACGTGAAAGCTATCATCTGTAACGCGAAAAACAACGAAACAGAAACAAGATTAGGAACCCGAACCAATAATTGAGATTTTTGAATTCGATAGCGAGAAGACGGAAGTTTTTGAGAAGAAAGAATCGAATATTATCATGCTTCTTTCCAGTCCAACAATTGACTTTTAGAGATTACCTTATCGTTGCACAGCTATTACTACATATTTTCGCATAAAGAATTCGTTATCTTCACTTACGCGAAAACACCCACTTTCTAGTGTTAATCCTATGGAAGGAGACAATTTTTTTAAATATCTCGTTTGTAGTTCAATATTTTAAAATGTTTTTTTTTCCCTTGGCATTGGGTAGCTGAGGTTGATCTCTACGCAGACCGTTGTTTACTTTTTTGATTTTGGTTGCAGTTTTTTTTTTAATGAGGATACCTTAACTTTCGAAACCGGTTCCGAAAGTGAAAGTATCCTCATTAAAAAAAACTGTAACTAAAATCGAAAAAGTAAACAACGGACTTTGTAGAAATCGACCTCAGCTACTCAATGCAAGGAAAAAAAAAATTACTTTTTATTTTTAATTTGGCAAAAAGTTTATCAATATAAGTTCTTCATATGCAAATATTACAATAAGAAAATGAGAATTATTTGGCCGACTTCGACATAAAAATAGGCAAAAACTATTTTCTGTTTCGATGCCCCCCGCCCCCCCTTCCCTCATCACATATAGATTTTGCAGCACTCAACTATTCGGACATTTGAAGCATTCGGCACTCAGCATTTCCCGATCATCCCAGTTAACTCGGCCTTTACAGTATTTCTTTTTTCCATATATAATTTTTATACGTTTCGTTAGTAAACTTAGTTTATATTATATTTCTGTACTATTACTATTCTAAACTATGTAACTAACAATTCTAAACCATGTTTGTTTTTATTTTTGCTAATTCATAAAAGGCTTTTGCGCTTTTTGAAAATCACTGACGTAAGAGGTGGGAGGGGGATTCTTTACTGGCAACTAGAATGTTTTGCTGGCAACCAGATTTTATCAAATTTGTAAAGTCCGGGATTGAGATATGCGGCTGTTAACCTAATTTCCACTGAAGTTATCTCAGAATCTACACATTTTTTAATGTAACTCACCTCTCAAGCAAACAATGTTTTTGGACGATCTTTCTAAAAATGTAACTTTTATGCAATTTTATTCGAAAAAAAATTTTTTTTTAATAAAAATGGCCGCTTGGCATATGAAAAAAGAAGTGGTTAGCCCATATTTGTTTTCCTCAGTCACATGACTTGCGCTTTTATTATATATAGATCAGGCATGTCAAACACGGGACCCGAGGGCTTACACTTGGACTTGGACCGCCGACAACTTATCAGTGACCGCCAAGCTTTTGGCATTTCCCTATGCTTGATGCAGAAAATCTGGAGGCACGGCAGTGCCTCCGCCAAGTCGAGAGAGGACAGCCGTAAGCATACTTTTCTGGAAGCAACTCAGGGCACTTTTGACCCCCCCCATATCTCCGCGCTGGAGTATCCCAAAAATTTTAAACTTCAATTATAGAGAGTATTTGGTCCACAGGACCAAACTTTAAAATTACAACTTTCTGTCTTTTCTAGTTCAGGCGATATATGAACTCAAACATTCGATTTTTTGTCACTTCTTACTCACTCGTTCACGCGTCATCAAAAAGATTGGGTAGATCCCGTAGCCCCAGAAACTTGACATTTGGAAAAAAGGTAGTGTTTTGGATACAAAGAAAGGAAAAATTATAAAATCCAGAAAATTCGAAAAAAAACATTCGAAAATTCAACAAATTCCATCAAAATTGAAAATTGAAAATAATACGATCTTGTAGTCTTGGAAACTTAAGATTTGGTGTGAAGGTAGTGTTTAACATCCAGAAAAAGAAAACATCAAAAACACCAAAAAAATCGAAAGCAAAATTGAAAAAATCGAAGAAATTGAAAAAAACCGAAAATTTGAAGACAATCCGATTTTGTTGCGCTAGAAAATTCAAATTAGGAATAAAGGTAGTATTTAGGATACCGAAAAAGGAAAATTAAAAAAATCCAGAAAATTCGAAAAAAAAAAAAAAAAATTGAAAAAAATTGAAAAAATGAAAATAATTTGATACGATAACGCTCGTACTTATAAATTAATTTGGACGAAACTAATTGTGTGTATTAAGCTCACCAATGCCTCGACCGAGTTCGTTGGCCAGCTTGGTCCGCCATCTTGTTTCAAGATGGCGGCCACGGAAAATTTTAAAACTAAAATAAATTTACAAAAAAGTTAAAAAATCAAGTTTATTTTTTAATTAGGTGTTAGGACTTGATACAAGGATTCCAGAGCATTTTTTGTTTTACCTCTATCTTAAAAATTGGCTGAGATATAGCAGTTTGAAATTCTAGGGTGGCTGACATTTTGAAACAAAACAGCACATTACAAAAAACCAACGATAAATTTATGGTCAATAATGGTCAAGCAGGTGCAATCCCGAATGAATACTCCGTGTTATTATAACTGTAACTTTGACTTCGAAATTTTGATACGTTGCATTTTCTATTTGTTGATATTTTTGAACTATGATTTACGCTAAGTGAAATGTTGTTGTTGAAGAGGGATTTTCCATGTAAATCCGAAACGTCCAATTTTAATATGTTTTTAATGTTTTATGAAAGTGTATTGTAATGTCTGTAATTTTAATGATTTTAATATAAATTTATAAGTTTTAGTGAACGCGATTTCTCGCAAATTATTTTCTTTCATTGTTGTAATCATTTTCCCAATCATACGCATAAAACTATATATTCATATCCATTAGCGCCAAATTCTCGCCAAACTTGGCGACAATTGGCGAAATATCGCCAAATTTGGCGACAAAAATAAGTCTTCATAAATGAAGCCAACTTGGCTATAGCTCAATAATTTGGCGAATTTCTTATTCAAATTCAGTGTAAACGAATCTTTTGTAAACGGTTTATTTGCATTTTAACTTGCTGTTTTCGAGTAACATTAGCTAAAATTTTAAAACGAAGATATAGGAAAGCTACTTTTTCCTGCCGGTACAGGCCGGAGGACTTTTTTATGAGTTGTCGGATGCAATCTATGTTTTGCATTAAATAAAGTAAAACATTGAAAAACAAATCCCACAGGATGGGGATAGTTTGTTTTAGATCTGGAGGCACAGCAGTGCCTCCGCCAAGTCGAGAGAGGACAGCCGTAAGCATACTTTTCTGGAAGCAACTCAGGGCACTTTTGACCCCCTCATATCTGCGCGCTGGAGTATCCCAAAAATTTGAAACTTCGTTTTTCTAGAGTATTTGGCACACAGGACCAAAATTTAAAATTAAAACTTTCTATCTTTTCTAGTTCAGACGATATATGAACTCAAACATTCGATTTTTTGTCACTCCCTCACTCACTCGTTCATGCGTCATCAAAAAGATTAGGTAGATCCCGTAGCCCTAGAAACTTGACATTTGGAAAAAAGGTAGTGTCTAGGATACAAAGAAAGGAAAAATTATAAAATCCGGAAAATTCGAAAAAAAAAAAAAAACATTCGGAAATTCAACAAATTCCATCAAAATTGAAAATTGAAAATAATACGATCTTGTAGTCTTAGGAACTTAAGATTCGGTGTGAAGGTAGTGTTTATCATCCAGAAAAAGAAAACATCAAAAACAACCAAAAAATCGAAAGCAAAATTAAAAAAATCGAAAATCGAAAAAAATCGAAAAATTTCAAATAATCCGATTTTGTTGCGCTAGCAACTTGGAATTCGGAATAAAGGTAGTATTTAGGATGCAAAATAAGGAAAAATTAAAAATTCCGGAAAATTCGAAAAAAAAAATTCAAAAATTCGAAAAATTCGAAAAAAATTGAAAAAATTAAAATAATTTGATCTTTTAGCCTTAGAAACTTAAAATTCGCAGTAAAGATAGTGTTTAGGATTCAGAATAAGTTAAAATAAAAAACCAAATAAAATTCGAAAATAAAACAAAAAAATCGAAAAATAAGGAAAATTTGAAAATAATTCGATTTTATAGCGCTAGAAACTTGAAATTTGGAATAAAGGTAATATTTAAGATACTAAATAAGGAAAAATTCAAAAATATGGATAATTCAAAAATACCCATAAATTAGTGCAGACGATATATGAACTCAAAGTTTCGATTTTTTGTCACTCACACACTCACTCACTCTCGCGTCATCAAAAAGTTTGGGTATATCCCACAGCCACAGAAACTGAAAATTTGGAATAAAGCTAGCATTTCGGATACAAAGAAAGGAAAAATATAAAATCCGGAAAATTAAAAAAAAAAAAACATTCGAAAATTCAAAAAAATCGAACAAAATTGAAATTTGAAAATAACACGATCTTGTAGTCTTAAAAACTTAAAATTTGGTGTGAAGGTAGTGTTTAGAATTCAGAAAAAGAAAACATCAAAAACACACAAAAAAAATTGAAAATAAAATCGAAAAATCGAAAAAAATCGAAAAATTTCAAATAATCCGATTTTGTTGCGCTAGAAACTTGGAATTCGGAATAAAGGTAGTATTTAGGATGCAAAATAAGGAAAAATTAAAAAATCCAGAAAATTCGAAAAAAAAATCAAAAATTCGAAAAATCGGAAAAAAATCGAAAAAATTAAAAAAAAAAAAAAAAAAAGCCATTCGAAAATTCAAAAAAATCGAACAAAATTGAAAATTGAAAATAACACGATCTTGTAGTCTTAAAAACTTAAAATTAGGTGTGAAGGTAGTGTTTAGTATCCAGAAAAAGAAAACATCAAAAACACCAAAAAAATCGAAAGCAAAATTGAAAAAATCGAAAAATCGAAAAATTTCAAATAATCCGATTTTGTTGCGCTAGAAACTTGGAATTCGGAATAAAGGTAGTATTTAGGATGTAAAATAAGGAAAAATTAAAAATTCCGAAAAATTCGAAAAAAATTGAAAAAATTAAAATAATTTGACCTTTTAGCCTTAGAAACTTAAAATTCGCAGTAAAGATAGTGTTTAGGATTCAGAATAAGTTAAAATAAAAAACCAAATAAAATTCGAAAATAAAACAAAAAAATCGAAAAAATCGGAAAAATCGAAAAATAAGGAAAATTTGAAAATAATTCGATTTTATAGCGCTAGAAACTTGAAATTTGGAATAAAGGTAATATTTAAGATACTAAATAAGGAAAAATTCAAAAATATGGATAATTCAAAAATACCCATAAATTAGTGCAGACGATATATGAAGTCAAAGTTTCGATTTTTTGTCACTCACACACTCACTCACTCTCGCGTCATCAAAAAGATTGGGTATATCCCACAGCCACAGAAACTGAAAATTTGGAATAAAGCTAGCATTTCGGATACAAAGAAAGGAAAAAATATAAAATCCGGAAAATTAAAAAAAAAAAAAAAAAAAAAAAAAACATTCGAAAATTAAAAAAAATCGAACAAAATTGAAATTTGAAAATAACACGATCTTGTAGTCTTAAAAACTTAAAATTTGGTGTGAAGGTAGTGTTTAGAATTCAGAAAAAGAAAACATCAAAAACACACAAAAAAAAATTGAAAATAAAATCGAAAAATCGAAAAAAATCGAAAAATTTCAAATAATTCAATTTTGTTGCGCTAGAAACTTGGAATTCGGAATAAAGGTAGTATTTAGGATGCAAAATAAGGAAAAATTAAAAAATCCAGAAAACACGAAAGAAAATCAAAAATTCGAAAAAATTTGAAAAAAAATTAAATAATTTGATCTTTTGGCCTTAGAAACTTAAAATTCGCGGTAAAGATAGTGTTTGGGATTCAGAATAAGTTAAAATAAAAACGCAATAAAATTCGAAAATAAAATAAAAAAATCGAAAAAGATCGGAAATTTTAAAATAATTCGATTTTGTAGGTCTAGAAACTTAAAATTTGTAATAAAGGATACAAAATAAGAAAAAATTATAAAATCCAGAAAATTATAAAAAAAAAAAAAAAAAATGCGAAAAAATCAAAAATTGAAAATATTTTTATCTTGTAGTCTTAGAAACTTAAAACTTGGTGTAAAGGTAGTATTTACTATTCAATAAAAGGAACAATTAAAATATTCGAAAATAAAATCGAAAAATCGAAATATGTTTAAGAAATCGAAAATTCGAAAACAATTTGATTTTGTACTGCTAGAAACATTAGTTATAAGATAATTGTCCTATTAGCTAGTACAACGCCCCTAATTGTTTTATGTTATTTCCCCCGGATTATGGTTTTTCTTTTCTTTCGTTTACGAATTTCGTTATAGAAAAGTTCCACTATAGACTGGCTACGATATAGGCGATTTCTTTATAGACAGGTTTGTTTTCTTTCACATGTTGTACTCTATTTACTTCACATATGAAATATGGATTGTTAAATGATGTTAGCCCCACAAAAATTTTCACAGCTCCCCCTACCCTCCCGACATTACTGGCTGGTTATTATGGCTTGATAGTCCATTCTAAATAAAATCATGGTGACTCTAAGATTCACTTGATTTATCTCTAAATTGAACCTAAATGATCCTAAGAAGACGGATCAAATAATTACTATATTAGCATGACAATCAGGTAACTTAGAATTAAAATCGAAAAATCAATAAATTCATAAAAAGTCGAAAATTTGAAAATAATTCGATTTTGTAGTCCTAGAAGATTAACATTTGGCAGAAAGGCAGGGTTTTGTACACAAAGTAAGGAAAAATTAAAAAATCCGTAAATAATAAGAAAAAGTCTAAAAAAAACGAAAAAAAAAACCATCGAAAAAAGGAATATAGTTTGATTTATTGGAAATTTCCGGAAAATTTAATTTTGGCTTTCTTTTTATACTAAAAAGTTCTTTTATGTTAAATATCAAGTATCTAGGGCTGCGAGTTATATCTCAGATGCATAGCGCCTATCCTGGAAGCAATTGAGAGTACTTTTGACACTCCCCCTCCCATAATTTAGTGCTTGCCTAGGAACCTGAAATCTCTTTTTATCTACAGTACTTTGCAAACGAAACTAAAGCTTCAATTTTTTGATACCTGTAAATAATAGGGACAGGGTGTGGGCTTAGCGAAAATCAGTGGATGATCTCCAAAAAGAACCCAAAATCAAGAAAAGGAGGGTTACTTACAAAAAGAAGTGAAATCTCATCAAAAAATCACCTGTAAAAAATGCAGCCAAGTCTCGTAACTCATTTACCGTAAAAAGTACTGAGATCGTATAAAGCCAAGTTTAACTATCTTATTAACTCTGAAATTTTCATTCACAAAATCACTCCTAGTCTCTACATCTTTAGTTAATTATTATTTTGTGACTTGGCAATTACGCAGCACAGGGAAGTTATTACACCTTACTATGTTATGGGATGGGATAATTTAACTAAAGCAAATTATATACGCACAGGGAAGTTATTACACCTTAATATGTTATAGTATTATTTGATTAAGACTAACTATATACATCACATTCTCGTGCTAAGTAATTGCCAAGTCACAAAATAATAATTAACTAAAGATGTAGAGACTAGGAGTGATTTTGTGAATGAAAATTTCAGAGTTAATAAGATAGTTAAACTTGGCTTTATACGATCTCAGTACTTTTTACGGTAAATGAGTTACGAGACTTGGCTGCATTTTTTACAGGTGATTTTTTGATGAGATATACTTTTCATGAACACACCTGCACTAAATGTGGTGTAATGCTGCCAAGTTGGAGAATTTTTTTTTTATTCAAAATATCTACCACTATTCCAGAACAGTAATCTTCGCATTATTTATTGACAGACTTTCCGTTATAAAATAAAGAAAAGATTACGAGTAAAAAAAATTGTAGCTATTTTGAATAAAAACTTTCTCCATCTGGCAACATGTCTTTAGTGTTCGGTATGGCAAATATAAGAAAGTATATTATATGTATATGGTCTGGTCAGATCAGAGTTATTTTAATGTTTGAGCTCCATGAGACTGTGGATGAAAAATAACCAATCGGGGAGCTACAAAGAGCAAGCATATCGAGAATCTAAAAATTTAAACATTTATGAAATTTTTATAGTATTATTTTTAGGGTTTCGTTCATCTCACGAAACCCTATTACTCCCGCTCCGTTGTCTGTCTGTCACAGAGCCATTCTCAAAAACTATGTAACTTACAGAGTTGAATCTTTGTGTAGATAGCAGAATATCGGCTATGAAGAGCTCAAAATATTAAAATTTGAAAAATTCGTATTATTTTAATAAAGAGAGATAAAATAACAAAATTCTAACAGCCTTTTCCTACTAAATTTAAACTTTTTTCATTATAGCCGATGCCAAAAATTAAAAATCCACGATGAAGTTCTTTCCACAATAATTAATTTTCTATCAGACGATTTCCACGTGAAAAATGAAAATGAAATAAAAAGTTTCACCAATTGAAAAAAAGATAAATATGAAATAAAATTGATTGACGTCATAGTGGTAATAAAATGTCTAAGATTTCTCAATAATACAAGGAGTATGAATATGTGTGTGTACTACACATTGCAGATTAATATCACGTCATTAGAGAATTAAAAAGAAAATCTGACGTCCTATTGGAAGTTTAACGAATTTTTCAGATGTTTGAGAATAATACAAAGCGGGTATCAATATGAGTAACAGATAATAGTAAATATATGAGTTTAAGGAACGTATTGAATCCTGATAAAAACCCGATTATGGAAATATTCGCATATTTTAACATTTTGAAGGTGTACAAGATGTTTAATTTTGAAATTAATTTTTTTAAGTGTCGCATCATTTAGTCCGCATGACAGATATTATTATGATAGAATATAATAGCGGGCTTCGCCCGCTATCGAGCTGGTTTGGATATTCGAAAAAACGAGAAAAATAGGCCGGTAAATTTTTACTTTATAAAAAACATGACTTTTTTTTTTTTTGCTAAATGAAATTTATTTGAATCTATTAAAGAAAGGATAAAGTGTTTTGAAAGGAAAATATTAAACGAAACCCTTTGAGCGATCTTCGATCACACTTACCCACTTGTTATAAATTGTTATGTGTTTTATGGTGAGACTAATACTTTAATTTACTGCTCCTTTCGATTTACGGAGCATTACAAAATAATATGCGCAATATTTATTAGGTAATAAAAAGTGTATAGAAAAACTATTAAATTACAGCGGTATTTTACAATAATTAAACGCTTAAAAAATAGCTTTTAAATGAGTAGCTTTGAAAGTAACATTGGATTCTCGTCTTGTTTTTGTGGAAAAATATTAAAAACCAAAAATATTTCCCTGGCTCTTCATTTGGAAAATACATAGTCAAACATGAGAATTTTGTAAACGTGTCATTATTAATGAGCCCTACATGATCTTTATCTTCTTTTTATTTCCTTTTGACAGACATATTCGTACTCGCATACAATTTAGTATTTTTAAACATTATTTTAAAGCTACCAATGTGAAGAAGAAAAAAAACATTATTAATTAAATATGAACATCACAGATTCAAAACTCAATTTAAAATACTTTATTCAAATAAAAACTAAAATTTTATGTTTGATATGTAAAAACTCTGTTGGAGTTTGCGAAGAATGTACTCAGAAATACCTAGAAAACTCACAACATCTATAAAAACTTCGGAAATTTAAATTGTTGGATTTGAAACTGATTACTTTATTAAAAAGCTGTATTCATAAAGAAAATTAAAAGTAATAAATCTGCTTTAATATATATATATATATATATATATATATATATATACAGTAAAACCTCCATAACGGACACTCCCGAATAGCGGACACCTCTATTTAACGGACACTTTTCAAATCCCCACTCCCAAAATCTAAATTTTTGTATGTTTAACATCTCAATAGCGGACATTCCGAATAGCGGACAGTAGTTTTGGCGATCAAGGATGAAACATTATTTTCTACCGAGAAAGAAAATGGGAAAAAAAGTAAAAACCCTCGAAATTTATCAAAGCAATGTGTCACAATTTTTTTTAACCATAGATAAATGTAGGGGGTAGTCTCTGGAAAATCCCCAGTGGTTTGGAGAATCCAATATCGTATGTATTTTGTCTCGATTACTGTTTGATTCTTCAGATTTAATTGACATACAATATTCAAAGCTTTAAAATATGTTAAAACCATTTTTATCGTTTTCTGAATATATTGAGTTTTGCGTATTCTGAATTTAGTGTCTTGTTTGCGATTAATGTTTCGAGAATGACCTCAAAACGAAAACGATTAACTTTAAAAGAATAATTTGAAATTGTAAATGTAAGTGAATCTGAAAAACAGAAATAGAGTTTACGGATACTTGCCGAATGTTTTAAAATAGGTAAAACACAAGTTGGAGAGATTTTACGAAATAAAGAATTTGTGGATTATTAACTCTAACGAGAACACCAAAAATGTGAAATTGAGGTATACTGATTCCATTGAAATTAATTCTATATTTCTGAATTGGTTTACTTCACTTCGTTCAAAAAAAAATTTGTCCAGTGGGCCTTTGATTCAGGAAAAGGATTTAAAAGTCGCCAAAGAACTCGGATTACATGATTAAGGGTTTGGGTAAGATGGCTGGAAAAGTTCCTGTCTCGGCACATCTCTTTCAAAACAATATGTGAAAGAGCCAAAATCTGTAGCTCTGAAAAAAGTAGAGGATTGGCATAAATAACTGCAATCAATTTGTGAAGGTTATGAGGAGAGAAACATTTACAATGCCGAGGAGAACGGACTCTTTTTCAGAATTTTTTCGAAGAAGACTTTGTGCTTTAAAAAGGATGGCTGTATCGGCGAAAAAATTACAAAAGAGCGAATCACTATTTTATGTTGCAATGTATTAGGGGAATTTTAAATTCTTGTTATAGTTAAAAAATCTCTGAAACCCATGTGCTTCTCAAAGAACATCCAAATAAAAAAAATTTGGTGCTCTAGAGCGAATAAAAAAGCGTGGATAACCAATATTTTAATTGTTAAATGGTTAACTTCCTATGATAATAGGATGAAAAAACAAAGAAAAGTTCTCTTGTTTTTGGACAGTGCAACTTCTCATCCAAAACATTTTAAATTGGCCAAAGTTAAAACTGTGCCCCCCCCCCCCCCCCAAAGACAACTTCCGTATGCCAGCCCCTTGATCAAGGCGTTATACACAATTGTAAAGTCTGGTACAGAAATCTTTTATTAAGCCCTAGTCTTTCGAAGTTTTATTCTATGAATAGAGTTGCGAACAGCCAAAAATTAGTTAATGTTCCCGATGTTTTCAAATTCGGATTTCTTCAGCTGTAAAAAACATATCACCGGAATGCGTGCAACAATGTTTCAGAAAAGCAGGCTTTATTTTAAAGGAAAATGAAACACTTATTTCCGGTAGAAATGAAGAACTATCGCAATAAGTGAATTAATGAAATGGATCAGAGTGAAGAAATGCCGAAATGTCCATCAATATTGATGATGACCTACTGAAAAAGAATCAGTTGACGTAGGCGATTACATTCTTTCAGAATCTTCGACAAAAGCTGACTCTATTACTGATATGAATCAGATACTGAAACCAGCAGGGCCCGACTAGCAATTTTTCGTGCCCAGGGCACTTTCAATTTTTTGTACCCCCCCCCCCCACTAGATTGATTGATTTACTAATGCTATTTTTTTTTACATATTGCACGTTTATTCAAAAAGTGTCCACTCAAAAAATTACATTTAACGGAAAATTGAAAAACGGTTCCGGGAATAAAAATAAAATATTTTTTCTATTTATTGAAATGTGTTTTTTTAACCACAGATTGATATATATTTTTAACATTTTATCGTATTATATTATTATTATATACTTATCGTATTTGAATCTCAAGTATCAATTTTTTTTTTTTCAGTTGTGTCACTTTTCGAATAAATGGGCAATATGATAAAATTGAAGGACTAGCAAAAAAAATAGAACATCAATTACTAGAAAATAATGATAAGAAGTCTACTTAATAATGATGTTATTGATATTAAATGATAAAATTAAGCTGAATACTGAGTGCAGACAAAAGTCCTAAAAGGAATGTTGACAAAATGATTTTTTAATGGAAATTTAGATGAAATTATGAAAAATTTCATGCCCCTCAGAAATTTCGTGCCCAGGGCATGGGCCCCGGGTGCCCGTGCGATAGTCAGGGCCTGGAAAGCAGGGGATGTTTCCTGCAATATCGATAATTTCCAAGAAGCGGCAAAACACAGTGAGCAGTTCACATATTTTTTTTCTTTTTCCAAAGAAAAAAAAAGATGATCCAGAAGGATTAAAACTACTGATAGCATTAAAACGTCGCATAGAAAAACTAACTACATGTAATCGCAAGCAAAGCAAATTTTGTAACAGATTTTTTCCTTAAGAATGTAGTTAACAGTGGAAAAATGTATGTACAATTTCATTTCAGTTTTATTGCTTAAAAAAGTAATTTAAATTTCTGATTAATCATATAATAAAAATTCTCGGACATATAAAAGCCAATTAATGAAACGTTAAACATTTCTTAGCGATTTTGTGAATCTCTGAAGTTTTCCCAATAGCGGACACCTCCGAATAGCGGACAATTTCTGCGCTTCCGAGGTGTCCGTTATTTAGAGGTTTTACTGTATATATATATATATATGTGTATATTACATTTAATTGCACGCAAGTCGAAATCGCTCACGGCGAAGTAGACGAAATGATGCCCCTGTTCACTTAAAGAAGTTTGAAAAAAAATATAAACTGGATTACATAAGTATCATTGATAGAAAAATTCATGATATAGCCAGAAATTTCAATAATAAAAACAAATCTATAATTTCTTTTACTGCAATTTAAGAAAATACATTTGCACGAAATTCCATTCAGTTGGCAGTTTTTATTCGGAGACATGATGTGTAACTTAAAATAAGTGAAGAGCTTATGTAAGTTTTTCATATTCTCGATACAACAACGATAGATGATATTTTTAACTCAATTATGAAAGAAAATTATACTTTAATAATGTTTGTCGCAGAAAAGTAAGCTTATATTGCAAATAATAGTGCCTCTTGCGCCGATTTTTTTTTTTTTTTTTTTTTTTTTTTTTTTTTTAAAGAGGAGCAAATTCAACAGAAAAATGCAAAGATCAGGGTAATGCACTTAATAATACATATTTGTAACATTTTGATTGTGACTTAAATTTCTAAATGCCAGAAATGTGTTTTAAAATCTTTTTATTTTTATCTGAACGGGTTTTTACCTATGCTCCGCACAACACTTTTATGCGACATCCTTGCTATTTTTAATTCTATAGAATAATGTAAGTTCGTAAATATTAAAAATTTGATGTATTTTACTTAATAAATATTTCTTTAAAATTTTCCGGTGAATAATTTAAATTTTTCCGATAGGCAGCTTTGGAACTTTTTGTGTTTTATTTATTTATTTCATTTTTAACAAAGTTGTATTTTGTATCTACAAATTTCATTTTGTGCGATGGTAATATAACAATTTTTTTTTTTTTTTTTTTTTTGTAATGTGGCCGCAGCCTTGTATACAATGGTTAATTTGGTCCTCGGAGGTAAACGAGTTTGACATGCCTGATATAGATTATACGTATGATAGGATTTAATAGAATAATAATAAAAAAAAAAAACTTTTATTACTATCTATTTAAGTTTTGATTCGATTTTCATAAGATTTGAAATGACTCGACAAAATTCTGCAACTATTTTATATATTAAATTTCAAACCGTTCGGTTGGGTAGTTTTTGCGCTGTTATATGCGGGGCGGGCCAGTGTTGAATTGGCTTGATGTCAGCTTTACGGGAGGAGATGGAAATATCTGGGGAAAAGAAAGGGGAATTTATGCAGTCAAAGGTACTCGTTGACACACCCTTTCGCACTAAGCACGGAGGAAGATAGATGGAGGGGAAAGTAACGTTAAAATTTTACAATACAGTTTTTCTCCTTATAGATGGCGCCACGGTAAACTGAAGGCTATCCTAACCTGCTTCTGCAATGCTTTTCAATGCGAAAAGCATTCATTTTTTTTAATGTTTTTGATTGAAAATTTGAACTTTAAAAAAGTCAAACAAGTAGAAATTTCATTAAATAAAGTTTTCTTCACACCATGCATATATTTTAATAGATATTTGGCGTTTCGATTGCTTTTTATAACTCTTTAAATAAAAGTTCATCCTGACAGAAGCATCTGAACAGTAGTCATTTTAAAATAAATATCACGGATATTGTACTGCGAAGAAATACGGAATGGACGTATAATTTTTAGAGATTAAAAGCATTATTCAAATAAAAACAGCTTCAGATTACAGCCAAACAAATAGCACTCTATAAGACAATTTAAATGGCCATGTCAATTAGCCACAGACATTAGCATTCATTAAGTATAACATTTTAAAACATATACACTAAGATCGATATACTAGAATAAAAATTTCTTAGTTTAAAAATGATTACATGCATATAACTTTAAATTAAAGTATAATAAAAAGCACTCATCTTTGGAGCTCTAAACATACTTAAAAAAAAAAAATCTTCGATTTTTCTTTTGTTTATCTCATCATCATAGCCCGATCTACATCCCGGAATAAAACATTTATATCCCATCTTATATTTATGACATATAATTGCTATAATTAAAAATAATCGAGTAAAATACTTTCGGAATTTAACATGTAATCTAATGACATTCTGTTTAAAGGCAGCCGCCAAATTTTACAGCGCCCTCTTTTGTTAAAAAAATATGACTTGCATTTTCGATATCCTCGCCTATTCTAGTTTCCCCTCCAGGTTCTTTCTCCGTGGCACTAAGATTGAAATAATCGTAGCCATGACGCATCCCCGTGGCCCGGGAGGGACATACCCCCCCCCCGGAGCATGTCCCCTTTGAGGATTTGAGAATTTACGCTTTTAAAGGTTAAAAAGTGCAATTCCCTTCCCCCCGGAACTCTCTCTCTACAATCCCCCCCCCCCCCCCTCGGAGCCACAAAAATCCCACCCAGAAAAAAGTGTCTGAATTCAACACTGGGACGGACGGACCAGACGGCGACTATAGGTGCTACGTATTTATATAATTACGAACGTATCTAAAAATGTGAAATCATTTAATTACAGAATAACTTCATAAACGAAAGAATTCTTTTGAAAATTTTATAGTATCTAATTAAAATTTTCTTTGTCTATGCATAAGACTAAGAAAAGATAATGAAGAGCTAGTATGATATCACAAACATCTAAATAATACGGAACTGCATCAAATGTATAAACCTTCTTTATAATATAAATCACAGAAGCAAGTAACGACAATCGCGAAATTAAAAAAATAATAATAATAATAAAAAAACGTCACTTAATGGCATTCATCGCTCGTCTTTATGCCATTCGTAGGTAAACTGCCCCTTTTACGACCATTTCTATCTTCCCGCCAAAAACCCGTGCTACTATCTCTTAGTATCTCTGAAAATAAAAGCGCACCAAAACCCGTACGTCATAAAAGCTGGAAAACGCAACGCGCGCTTTTGATTTAACGGGTCGACTCTACTTCACTCAGCTTGGAACAGAGAGCGGTTTTAATTTTTAATGGCACACCGTTGCCAGCGCTTCTAATGGAATCCTGGCCGCAGTTGCCCGCATTAACGAACACATAAAGACGGTTTTTAAAGAGCACCGAATCGGCCCTTAAAACTTCTCCCGATCGTAAATTGAGAGTGCTTGCTTGCTTCCCAGACCCCCAAGAATCAGGAACGTGGAATTCGCAAACTTATTAACGCTGTAAACGGCCGTTTGCTAGAGGTCTAGGCTGTCGAGTTGGATGCGGGTCTTGATTTAGCATGAGTGGTCACGGGTCAAATAAGTGCTCTGTACACTTTTATTGTGTGTTACAAGTGCGTTTTATATCGAGATTTGTGGTTTGGACGCAGGGGCGCAAGAAAGAGAGGGGCTCAGGGCATGGGCACCGACAAGAAGGGGAAGGGGAGGGCCACTGCCCCTTCCATGATTTTGAAATTTAATTAATTGATTAAAATATTAATTTAATTAATTGTCGGTCTGGCCTCTCTGATGATTAAGAAAATTATCCCAAATGCATTGAAATATTTAAACAATAACAGAAAAAAAATTAAGACTTTTTCCGTCAGTAGTTTCTGCCTCCCCCCCCCCTCCCTGAAAACCCCATTCCCTGTATATTGTAATTTTTAAACACATGAACGTAAAATAAAGAGAATTAACCCTTAATTGCATAGTGATGTAAATTTCCATCACTTTTTATTTAACTTTTAATAAATAAATCAACTTCTTCGCCACCACTATATTTATATAGAAATATTAATCCAGTAAATTTCCCGTGAACTATGTTGCTGAACATACTGAAAAATCTATCTTAAAATTTCTGGTGTCTAATATTTAATATATGTATAAAAAAACACAATTGTAAAAGAAAAACTCATGCAAAGAAGGGTTAAAAGGAGTTGTACGGAGCAGTGCTACTCCCAGAAAAAAAAAAAAAAAAACGAGATATATGATGAATGAGATTAATACTTCTTAATTGTTAAATTTCTGTATTGTTTTCTGTCGACAGTAGCACATCTATTTCAAAATCTTGCTCCTTCTTGGATTTCGTTCTGCCGGTGTTCATGTGCTTTCGATTCAAATGAAGATTACATTTTAAATCACACGAACTGCCTTAAAAATTATCATTTTCTGTTTTTAATGTTTTTAAATTCATACCTGATAATATCTTTAAATAAGCATTATAAATACTGATTATATTTCTAGCCTATAAATCTGTAGATGAGGGTCTTCAACGTAAACGCTGCAATACGTGTTTTATTTTTGTTCTCGTTTTATTAGCACTTTCCTACGTAGTTGAAAAATGTTTATGTCTGTCTGTCTGACTGCCGTATGTCCGTGCTCACTCTCATAAATATCTCATAAATATACTCTGTGCAATGCTATTCAGGTTTACTAAGGCATATTTGCTACTGAAAATGAAGTATGTTGCATTTATAGTTCGTTTACAGGGACGCTCAAAAGTATTCCGTTACATTATGGTATATGGGGAAAATCGTTTCCAGTGTATTTTAATGATAATGCATTATATCAAACATAATGAAACTGGTATGAATTTCTGAGGTGCATCGAAGCATATTTTCTGTAGAATATGAAGAGCAAAGCATTTATCAATCATTTACAGGGTCACTCAAAATAATTCTGTTATATAACAATCTATGGGGAAAATTTGTTTGCAGTGTATGTTTTTGCAGTTTGATGATGTTACACTATTTCACACATTATGAAATGAATTACATTACTGGCGTGCTTGACAAAATGCTTACTCTAGAATATGACGTGATTGAGTTTATCATTCATTTACAAGAACACACAAAAGATTTCGGTTACAGCACTGTCTATGAGCGATATATGCTAGATTTCCTTTTTTAGTAGAGGTATATGTTTTTAATTTTAACTAATTTTTTACATACTACGTGGTGTGTATAAATTATATAGAGCTTATACAGGGCTACACAAAATAATTCGTAAGCATTAGTTGTAATAGACTTGCAATATATATATATTATATATATATTACATGCGTAAAATCTTGATAGAATTTAACTAAATTTTTCCTGGCGCATCCGTCCACACCCCTGTGCCGCACAGTGTGCCAAATAGGCGTATTTCCACGACATATGTGAAAATTGTATGTATTTTTCCAACTAGAATTGTTCTAAGTCCTTGCAGTATGAGAAAACTTATATGTTTTTTCCCTTACATACCGCCTAGCCCCGTGTTAAAAAGAAAATGGTTCAGAAAAAGTAGGAAAAACAGATGAAAACTAAACAGTTTCTTTTGCTGCCTGTGATTTTCGAAAATGTTTCTGAGAAGTTTTACAGTGTATTAATCATTTTTTTCTAAACCAAAATGTCGGTTTTTCGAATGCTATATCAATTCTAAAGTAAATGTTTTCATGTTCAATAAACATAATAAATTAATACCATTAAATTTAGCATTAACATTAAAATTAAATCATTCTTTTTTTTTAGCAGATGAAAATGCATACTTGGAAATTTATAGAATCGGAAAATCGATATTTCAGGTAGAAAAAACTGATTAATGCATTGTAAAATCTACTTGGAAGCTTTTCGAAAATTACGGGCAGCAAAAGAAACTTTTGTTTTAGAAATGTTTCTTTAGATCTTGAAAATATATTGGTTCCCAGGCTTCTGAAGATTAAGGAATGCTTTTCAGAATCGCATATAACTCGGAAGAGGTTATATTTTCGTAAAACTTTAGAAAGATAAGAACTGGATTAAGAAATACTAGGGGGCTCAGCCCCCTACTCGCTTACGCTCGCCAACCCCCCGTGAATTGCAAAGCAATTCACATTGAGACCGCTACGCGGTCCCATCTCGCTTCGCTCGCTCGCCCCTTTTTATTTTTCTAGTAATTCTAGCCGGAATAAGTACTACAATAAATCATTTGAACATATGAAATTGACAAATTTTTTAATGTAAAAAAGTAATTGAAAACTCCGTTGAAAACACAACTAAAAATTCATTTAGTTGATGCTACTAATGGGCATATAGATCAGTTAAACACTATGAAAAAAAGATCTTGGAAACATAATTAGTTTAAAACTTATTAGACCTATAATATTGTACAGCACGGCTTAAATTCATTTTTTAAAAAAAAACACTACGTGGTATGAAGGTAGTTTATCATCAATGATTGTTTAAATTTCGTTCGACATTTTACTATTCTAATTTTCTAATTGATTATAGATTTCTGCAAAAGAAATTCTTTTTACTTCAATAAAACAGAAACAGATGGCAGCAGGGGCACTCAAGAAAGTTTATATTTTATTATCTCCGATTTTTTGTGTGAGTGAAATTCGTAAATAAATTTTAAATAAGAGTTGAGAATTCATGTGAAATTAACAATATTACTCATAATTAAAATGAGGAATCATCTCAGACGCTTTGGATTACGTTCATATTATTTTATTTTTAATAATTGCTAGCTTGAGTTTCACTTCTCTGACACTGACCGCCATACTGGAGGCGGAGCTAACACAATCTTGTCTGTTCATTGGTCTGAACTCTGGAAACTACGGTTGTTGCCAACGATAAGGTAGAAATTCAGCCTTATTTCCGCGCCACGTAAGACAAATTAAGCCTTGCGCGGCAGCGCAAGGCTTATTTATTTCCAGTGTGACATCCTAATGTTAATTTAACACAGGAAATCCCATTGAACGAGTTAATTTACTAGAGTTTTTCCCACTTTTTGTACGCGCTTCCACAAATTTTCTTCAAAACACCCAATTCTGTAAAAAAATAAATCCTCCAATCAAAAAACTCTAAATGTAGTAAACGTGGAGTCTTTAAATTAAAGTCCAAATACTGCTTAAAGTGATAAAAACATAACACGGAATATTTAAAATAATTAGCTAAAATTTGGCACGCGATGATCGATAGATTGAAGAAGCAATAAAAATAAAAACAAATAATAATTTTTCACGTTTCCCAGTTTTGGCCAATTTAAGCACCTGCTAGCCTTGGACATGCGATCTCGTGGTATATGTTTACTATTTCAAAAATATGCGAGAATATTGTATTTATCTTTAAGATCCGAAGATGTCACCAATAGTTGTGAACGATCTACATTAAAAAGGTATTTTAAATATTCCGTGTTATGTTTTTATCACTTTAAGCAGTATTTGGACTTTAATTTAGATGTTACTGTCTTTATAAAAATTGGATGAATGTTCGATATTTACTTATCTAGTGATCCTGTGATGTTACGAAATGCGTTTTTAAATTTCTCTCTTAATCGATGATTACTAAAATTCAACATGGTGAAAAAATGCAATTTTTCTGGTTGCAAGAGTGATGCACGATACTTTTACAAAGACTATATGCTGGGAGTTTTGTTTTTCCCTTTTCCTAAACCACAGAAAAACTTGAGTAAATGTAACGAATGGCTTTCTGCTTGTGGTATAACAAATACAGAAACGGTGACTAGAGACTGGCATTTCATTGATTTAAATGGCCCAACTGAAGTGTATCCTAACCCTATTCAAAGAGTATCTCTGTCTGAACCGTTAAGTGATACATCAAATAAATATTCACGATATTATCGAGGAAATCCTGAAATTATCAAAAATAAAAGAGCCGCATACTATAAAAAATGTAAAAGCCAGATACAGAAGCGTAATACTTCATATTGTTTGCGAAATAAATCAAAGGCTAATAAATATAAGCTAAAATACTGGAACAAAAAATAATACTCAAATCATAATAGGATTCTCACCTCTAAGAAAATTAATCCTTCAAGATATCGACAGCTTGCTTTAGTGAAAAATCTGCTAAAGAGTTATAAATCAAACATAGTTCAGTAAAGCAGAAGAACAAATATTCAATTTGTAAAATCTCAAATAAAAGCTCAATTACTTGCGCGTAAAGCTATTCATACTAATAATGTTTTGTATGCAAAGAGTTTATCTGCTTCAGAAAATTTTTCAAACAAATGTCAACAGATGTTATTAAAATCAACTCAAAATATCACTGCAGAAAATTTATGTGAAATAATTGGTGGCGAAAGAATTCACAACTCCAATGCAGAACCCTATTTTTGGGAAATAGCATATCACCCATAATAAAAGACAAAAAAAATGACTTGGTATATGCAGAACTTCTCAACAGAGCCAGAGTTGGTGAAGTTACTCCTGATGACATCAAAGTACTTGAAACACGACTTATCCCTAATACTGATAACATTGAAAATGTAGCGGATTATGACTTTGACCTCGTGAATCAAAATTTGAATCCAGTATGTTTGTTACCTACAAACAAATTATGCATGGAAATAAATTCTGTGATGCTACAGAAGGCTAAAAATAATGTTATAGAAATTCATGCTGAAGATACTATTAGTGGTTTTCAGGAAATGCCTCGCACAGTAAAGACACAATTGGAAAAATTAAAACAAAAGTCATCTGATACAGCTGGTTTAGAGTCAGTGATTTTAATTTGTGAGGGCTGCAGAATTATGTTGCGTAGAAATCTTTCTATAGAAAAAGGTCTGGTCAATGGTTCAATGGGTACTGTTAAAAGCTTTAAAAAAGATTCATCAGGAAAAATTATATCAATATGCATTTTATTTGACAACCATGCTACCGAAATATACATTGAACGAGTAAATGTCAAATTTGAAATTATGAAAAATGTTTATGTTAAAAGATCCCAATTCCCCATTGCTTTGTCATATATGGTATAACTATTCACAAAAGTCAAGGAATGAGCCTGAATTGTGTAATGATTAACTTGGGTCCTAACATTTTTGAAAGTGGCATGTCTTATGTAGCTTTATCCAGAGTCACAAGTTTAGAAGGTTTACATCTTCTTAAATTTGATGCAAGTAAAGTTTATGCCTCACCAAATGCTATTAAGGAATATAATCGTCTTAGAAAGGAATACAGATATGATTTGCCACAATTAGCTGTATGTTCCAGAAAATACTCTGAGAGTAAAATGGTTGTTTCATCTGACATATCAGTAATTGTTAGTGAAAAAAATAATAATAACCATATTACTGATTTAAATTACTTTGTCTTTAAAGGCTTTACAAATACAGATCGTTCGTGTTACGCAAATGCTATGTTGCAAACTCTCTTCTGTATCCCAGAATTTGTTTTAAAAAATCAGAAAAGAGTTATTGATCCTGGTCCTACAACAAAAGCTTTGAAACAAATATTCACTACTTTGCAAAATCCACAGATTGAAACCGTAGATACACTTGAAATCAGAAAAACACTTCATGTAAAGTTTCATGATGGTACTGATCAAGACCCGTTAGAATTTCTTGATTACCTACTGGAAAATTTGTCAAAAGAAAATGTCAATGCCATAGATCTTTTTCAACTGAAGCAAGATCTTTGGGAGAAATGTAGCAATTGCCCAAGTTATCGAGATATATGTATTAGTACAGAACCATTTAATGCATTTATTGTGAGATTTCCACATGACTTTAATAATAGGGAAGATGCAGTTGATTTCAATGATCTCCTAACACGATGGCAGACTGAAAACATTGCCTGTGTTCATTGCAAAAACAGAACTAAAATGTGTCAAACTCGATTAAATTCTTGTGGAAAATATTTGTTTGTGCAACTAGCCAGATTTTCTTCAACAAATGTCTCTATGGGTCCGAATAGAACTTTTAAAATTACGTGCCCTATAACAGGATTTTCAAACCAAAAGGTTTTAATAAATAATATAACCTTTAAAACAAAATCTGCTATTTTACATAAAGGAAAGTTCATTGATTCAGGCCATTATATAACAATGGTGCATTCAAATGAAAACGAGATCAATAAATGGACTGTTTGTGACGATATGAAAATAACAGATCGTACACGTTTTGTAAAAATTCCTGCAGATGTTTACATTTTGCTTCTACAGAAATGTTAAATTAAGAAATTGTCAATATAAGGTAAAATATTTATTCAGCTACAAAAAGAAATATTTTGCTGAAAATTTCATCCTCCATAACTACACATTTTATAACAAAATCAGAATACAGTTGTTTCATATATGCTCATTATTATTTTTATGCTTCTTATGTGATAAAACAACATAAGATTTTATTAATAGCTTTCACACACGCTTACTAGTGTCTCTTTCCAAAGTGGTTGCAAAGGTATTTTACACGATGGAATAAAATTATTTGCAAAAATGAACATGATTCGTTTATTATTATCATTATGAAGATGAGAAACAATCCGTTAAAGTCCGTTATATACATTTTTTTGTTAAAAATTACTTTTATTATTTTAATTGTTTACAGAATAATCAATGTTTGAACTGTATATTTCATATTACCAATACTGATTTTGATATGTGCAGTCTTTTACATACTTGCCTCGTTTGAATCTTATCTGCTTCATATTAAATTGTTATTAAAAAACTTGAGATATTAAAAAAAAGGAACTTGCAAAGCAAATTAAAAAAATAAATTTATTTCCATATTGTTAAGCCCGAGAAGGGACAGATATTAAAATTATTTTATTTAGTCAATGCTACAATAATGTTGTATTTTTATATTAAATCTTGCTCAGTCTGTTTAATCTGAAAATTTAAATTTAAATTTGAAACATAATATTAAAGCAACTTTAAAACATTTCATTTAGAAACCTAAATAAATCTTTAACTTTTTTTTTCAGTTTTACACGCATTATGCAAAATTTGTATTGTAGCAAATTCTAACAGACAAGAAACATGAGAAGTTCAAATAATTTAAAAAGTTGAAGATTTATTTAGATTTCTAAATGAAATGTTTTAAAGTTGCTTTAATATAATGTTTCAAATTTAAATTTATTTTTTTAAGATTAAATAGACTGAGCAAGACTTAATATAAAAATGCAACATTATTGTAGCATTGACTAAATAAAATAATTTTAATATCTGTCCCTTCTCGGGCTTAACAATATGGAAATAAATTTATTTTTTTAATTTGCTTTGCAAGTTCCTTTTTTTTAATATATATATATAGATTTTTTTTTCAGTGTAGCACCAGTATTTCAAGTTAACAGATTTTCTACTTAATATTTCGATCAGACAATTCACAATCACCTCATTCAATCGTAGACTTTGCAGCATTTTCTTGCGATTAAATAAAGCAAAAAATTCTTTACAAATTTTTTGGTAAAACTGTACGTTACTCTGTTCTTCTAATATCTTTTCTGTTTCGGATCTACCACTTTATTAATTCAGGGACTCCTGAATTGATATCACATTCACTTTTATTTATTTAGGCCAGGATGGCAGCTACCGTACGCAAGACCTTCTATCTAGAAAGGCCTCAGCCTGACTCAGTTGGAAAAGTAAAGAAATGGGGAAACATCCTCAAGAAATGTGCAGATGAATTCGAATTGAAGAGATATCAGGTATGAATTTACTTTAAATTTATCATTAGAGTTTTTTTTTCCTCCTTTCATTTTTTTAACACACTGGCTACCTGATACATAGCCCCTAGTTAAAAAGTGCGGCGGTTAAAAATTCTTAATTTTTTCATAAAAAAAGACGGTTTAATTTAGGAGAAAGGTAAAAAATGGTTTATTCAAAGATGTACCAGTGCCATCGCTACCTATATATTTTCCCCATCTCTCTTACAAGTTGTGGATGTCCTCCTAGAAAAATCGTACATCTTTTGAGGTGGTCCAGTCATCAAGCCATTTTTTGACATCTCCATAAATGTTGAAGTGTTTCATCGAGAGCGCGTGAGACATTGATATAAACAAGTGGTAGTTGGAAGGAGCAGAGTCTGGTGAGTACGGTGGATAAGGAAGAGTTCCCAGCCAAGTGTAGAAATGGTGTCTAACCGCTTTCGTTGTGTGTGATGGGGCGTTGTCGTACTGCAAAAAAAAAAAAAAAAAAAAAAAAAAAAAATCTGTGTCTTGTAGCCCATTCTGGTCGCTTTTTGATCAATGCATGGTTTAAATTGATCATTTGTTGACGGTAGAGAATTGTATTAGCTGTTTCACTTAGTTTCAGAAACTCGTAGTACAGGACACTCTTCTGATCCCCCAAATGGACAGCACTGTCTTCTTTCCAAAGCGATTTTGTCTTGCAGTCGATGTTGATGATTGTTCTGGGTCAACCCATTTAGACCGGGAGGCGGCAGCACAGACGAACACCTCATCGAGTTCACGGCTGAAATTCTAGAATTAGTTAAAACTCGATTCGCATATTAAAATGCAATCGGTCTGTCAAGTCATATCTTGGTGGAAAACACGTGAAAACCCGATTTTAGCGGTTGACTCGTAGGTTTACTATTGTGTTTTCCTGCACCCAGTTCTCCATGTTTTCATATTTTTGGGTGCAGGAAAACACAATGGTAAACCTACGAATCAACCGCTAAAATCGGGTGTTCGCGCGTTTTCCACCAAGATATGACTTGGCAGACCGATTGCGTTTTAATATGCGAATCGAGTTTTAACTAATTCTGGAATTTCAGCCGTGAACTCGATGAGGTGGTTGTCTGTGCTGCCGCCTCCCGGTCTAATTATTTTCTGCGTTTTGGGTTCTCAAAATATGTCAATTTTTCGTCTACAGTCACGATCCGATGAAAAAAAAAAGTGTTTCTTTCATGCCGAGAAAGCAAAACTTCGCACACCGTTTTACGCTTTTCCATCAGTCTGTCGTTCAATTGATCTGGTATCCATTTTTCTGAATTCTGAGTCTTTCCCATGGCATGCAAACGATCACAAATGGTCCGGCCGTCAACGTTTAACCTCTCTACCATTTGTTGTTGAGTGTGCGCATCGTCTTCGTCCAACAATACTTGCAAGTCGGCATTTTTTAATTTTTTCGGTTGACCTGGGCGTTCTTTGTCATTCAAGTCGTCTTGCGTTGGGACATTGTCACAGTAAGTTTTCTCAATTATACGACGGCTTGCAACTCGTGTTTTTCTTTTGATTGAACAAGAAAAGCAGCTCTTTATTTGGCTCGAAACTCAACATGTTGACCATACGAAAAAACATGACGCTAACTCGAAATCGCTTAAACACCAATATCGTTTTGACAGATACTGTCATAGTTACAAAATGACATAAAAGGTTAGAATGTGAACCAATCCTAGAGAACTTACAATTTATTAAGTTGTAGGTGCTTCGATTTATTAAGTTGTAGGTTCTCTAACCCTTGTTTCCAGCGCTATCTCTTGAAAAAATTAAGAATTATTAACACTGCTTTTGTATCTCCCGCAAAGAAAACTTTTACCATAATCGCACACTTTAAATAACCTTATTACTTTTTGAACACATAGTGTGAGGAAAGTATTGTACGAGTAGTAATTTTTTTCCAATTGAGTGAAAATGTGTCCAAGTCGGGAATCGAACCCAGAATCTTTGGCTTTAACTGTCAATGATCTTCCAATTGAGCTATCTCGAAGGCATCTCAGCTAACACAATTCACTCAGAAAATCATTTGGTAATGACATCTGGTCTATTATTTGAAACAGCTCTACGGAATAAACCTCAGGTAAAGCAGGGTTACCAGTTTGGCATCCTTTTTTATTCAGAAATTCCTAATTTGTACAAGAAATTCTAAATCATAATGTTCGCTTTATTTAATGACAGACATTTCATGATTACATAAAGTAAAAAAAAAAAAAATCTTTCAAAATTTCCGATATGAATTCCGAATTTCTTTATGAAAATGGAGGTCAAACTTGGCAGCCCTGACGTAAAGGAACTCCGATAAACTATGGGTACGTTTCAATTAACTAAACATTTGAAATCTGATATATAAAATTAAATTGTGAAAAATTATCACATTTAATCACACATTATAAAACTAAAAACACACAATTATATAAAACATTAAAATAGTAAAGCAAACGTTTCAGGCGACGATTGAGCCCCTCATCAGTGCAATAACATACGATAACTAGACTATTACCAAACATTAGATTAATTTTGCCACAATTATTTAAATTGGTAAGGAAATCATATGAGATGTAATCTTCCCAACTGGGTGAAAAAGTCCGGGACAGGATTTGAACCCGGGATCCCTTGGCTGAAGCTGCCAAACTGCTCTACCAACTGAGCAATCCCGGACGAATATGGCTGAACTAATTCACCTAGTTAGCCTCAATGATCATAGCATCTGGTCTGATATCTGAATCAGCACAACAGAATAAATCACAGGTAATGGGACCTCCAGTAAACGCTGTAAACGTGATTACGCTAGATTAATTTTGACACGATTATTCAAATTGGTAAAGAAATCATATGGGATGTAATCTTCCCAACTGGGCGAAAAACTTCTGCCAAGGGATCCCGGGTTCGAATCCTAGCTCGGACTTTTTCGCCCAGTTGGGAAGATTACATCTCATATTACCAAACATGTTTACAGTCAAAAGTTTTAGTAGTTACATTCATGAAACAATTCAGAGTCTACGTTAAAATAATACTATATTCAGGTGGAACTGCACAAGACACATTAATTGGTGAATTCTGCAAACACGTGAACCAACCTTCAAAATAAACTCTGACGTTATTACAGCTGGATCTAATTACTACGATACTTGTGAAATCTAGTATACTGGTCAGTATCTAAAGAATGTTGGACTAGTTTTGATTGATGTATATACGTAAGGATACGTAATATATATAGTATGGATACGTATAATTGTACATTTTTTTCTATTATTATTATTTTAAAACATTCAAACTGGGGTAAATACATCATATAAGTAGAATTTTTTCGCAACTGGATGAAAATATGTCCAGGCTGGGACTGGAACCCTAAATCTTTGGCTTCAATTGTCAATGCTTTTCCAATTCAGCTATCTGGAAGATCTTACTCAGGTGGGAAAAATATTTACTTGTCTGATTTTTTTACCAATCAGTTTTATAAATGCTGTTTCAAGAGTAACAAAATTAATATTATTTTGTTGCTCTTGGATGATGCATAAATACCTACTCTTGGAAGTATAAATTGAATTAAGCAGCTGAAATTCTGCATAATTGAGAATGAATAGTATCATCCTAAAAATCGATATTACCATTTCAGGTAGCTGATTAATACATTATAAAAACTACTAGGAAACGTTTCCAAAAATTAGTGGCGATAAAAGAAACGCTAAAAAAATTGTTATTATAAATACTTCTTTAAATCTCGAAAATAATAATGGTTTCTGTGGTTTCTAAGGCTAAAGAACGATTTTCCGAATCATGGGTAACTCGGAAGAGTTTATTGCACATTATTTTCGTTCGTTTTGTAAATTGAGAAACTTTTCTTTTCAGTGTCTAACAAAGTTGAATTTCATGTTGTATCAATAAATAGTGTTATTGTTATTTTTTAAAATAACTTTTTTAAACAAGTTGATTTAATATTTTCCTTACTAAAATTGTTTGCATTGCCAGCGACTAATAACGTTCAATTTTAATCTAAAAGCATAAATTTTCACGTTAAACGGCTTTAAAAGAATAATTTACGATTACAAACAGAACACACTGTGTATTTTACACTAACCGAATTTCTAAATATTTAACAATATTGTTTAACTCTGAAACTTAACTTTCAGCACTTAGTTCACGTGAATATTAAATTCAACCGTAAATCAAATTATACTGGCGAAGAAGGTTTGGATTAATATCTGTTTAAGCAAGATTCACGGCAAAAGTTGGTGCGACATTCAGTTTATTGCTTCTAAATATGTTTGTTTACATACAAATGAAGTTCATATGCAAATCATGCGAACATTTTACTAGTCTGTAAACCATAAAATTTAAAATACGTGACGATCAAACTAATCGATAGTTCTCTAAAACGAAAATTTTAGAACATCAAGGAAAACTTAAAAAAAATTGCATATGAATTATTGTTATTATTCTATCAAACTCGTAAATTTCTGATAGTTCTTTACAAGTAAAATGTTTTAATCTTTAGGCGACTAACATTTTTATTTGAAAATTGAATGTTACTTTTATTATGTGCATATTATTATGGTTTCAGAAATTAGTCATGTATGATTTTATTTCAAATAAAATATGCAACTACACTACAAGTTATTTAAATATAAGATAAATAAATAATGTATAAATGGGATAGTTTTATGCAGTAAAACCCGTGAAAACTGAATGTGAATATAACGGGATCCTGTGTTAAATGAAATAATTCCATGCATTGGACAAAATGAAAAAAATATCATATAAATCCACCTTAAAGTTACGATCACACATACTATCCTTTGACAGGTAGTACAGGATAGTTTCTTATAATCAATAGGGTGCCTCTATATGAGAGTAGCTACAAACGCACAGGCCGCAAACTTAGAGAGAAGTGTTTGTCCAAACTATGGCAAACCTACATTCCAGAACTTCGTGATACTCACATGGACGATTTCGATTAGATTAGCCAGACTAATTAACAAACATTAGCTTAACGTTAATGGCAGGTTCGCCAAGATTCTTGGTGATTTAATTTTGTTCAAAATCGTCTCAACCAATCAAATTTTATATCCTGTATGTTGCTACTCTCATAGAGAGGCACCCTAATAATCAGAGAGAAATGTTCGAAAACAAACTATGTGATGATTTATCTCTTGTAATTTCGTCACTGAGGAATATATCGTTGTTTGTAACTTCTACGATAGATATCAGCTCTAATTCCACCAATTAGAGCGCTTTAAATATAGTTATTCTCAAGTGAGGCAATACCTTTGTATATCAGATCATGTGATAGTACGCGTGATTGAAACTTTAAGCAGATACTTGTCTAAAACGATTTTTCTCCGTTCCCTAATGATTCCGTTTTTACATGTTTTACAATATTACCTTTATAAAGATTGCCTTACAAAGATTACACAAATTCTTTACTGTTCGCTAATGTTAAACCTACGGGCGTCATGAAATTAATATTTTGAACTTCTTTTTTTTTTTCTGTGTACTCTTCTTAAAAGTGGTCCGTTCTTTTTCAGTTTACGAAATACAGGGTGCATCATAAATTCGTGCAAACTAAAAAAAAAAAAAAAAAAAAAATCACAATAAAAGATGAATGTACTGCTCGGAAAAAATTTCGGTTTGCGCGAATATGATCAAAGAGATATTGGATTTTTTTTTTTTTTCGTGTATATATATATAAAAAAAAAAAAAAAAAAAAAAGATTCCAAAAATAACCAAAAGAGTTTTACAACATTCACGTGGTCCGTGCTACACTTCGTGGACGATCCTCCAAACTCCCCGTTTCCACAAAACGTCGTACTAAATCAGTATCCTATTCAATGAAATAGGGCGTTATTGTGCCTTCAGTCCTTTATCCGTGCAAAACTCTCGCAATGCAATAGTTGTGGATTCACCATTCTTGTAGAAAAGTTTAACAATTTTTGGTCTAAGCGCGAGCTATTCTCGGGGTCCAATTTATTGTCGAACGGCTTGACTCCGAGCAGCACTCGGGGTCAACTTTCAACCTTCTTAGTATATTCCTTCTTCGTTCACACTCAGATGAACAAAAGAATATTTATGAAAGAATCTATACTGAAACTGCAAGTTTATTGTTCAATTTCGTATAGTGTTGAATTTGATGGCGAAATGAATAAGTATTCTGGTCTTTTATTTGTATTATATGATCCCTCATTCTGAGCGTATTACATGAGTTTAAAAGTATAAACTTCCTTTAAATGATTAGTATGTTTTATAATAATTTGTTATCGCTGATATCGTGAAACGTTTAAAACGGAGCATTTGAAATTTTACGCATTTGTTATTTCATGAATGATTATTTAACTTTTTATTAGATTTAATATAGTACTTTTAAAATGTACATATGGTATATTTTCATTATCTAGACAAGTACAGGTTTTTTATGCCTCACGATCCCCTCTCTCCCCACCCCTAAATATAATTATTATTACCTTTAGTTTTTAAATAAAATAAAAATATTTTTTGTTGATTTGTTAGCTTTAGTTTTCAATTTGTTAAAATCGTTGATATGAAAAAAAAAAATACACATCACAGCCTAAATTTTACTTTTGGGTGGTATACCACTTTGTGCTAACCCATGTTTTAAAATTGCGTCATGCCAAAACAAATTTCTCAAAGTAATTTTTTTTTTTTTTTTTGCATTTATTCAAGAATAACTCAGGTACGATTTTATTTGAATGACTCTAATTTCCTAAAACAAATGTACATTTCCTTATGTGGTACTTTTTTAATTGTTACAACATACCTGTTTGATTAAGGGACCTAAAACATTTGGATTTGTTTTGAATTGTCCGGACCCTACTCTTGTCCTGACATTCGACTGCACGAGTTTTGAGGACAACTTCATTGGTTTTAAGGCCTAGTTTAAAATTATGCCTTAAGATGCATAAAATCTCAACATTTGTATCACTCTTTACGTAACCTAAAAATGAAAGAAAGAAGCCTGTATGATTATAGAATATAGAGGGACATGTATTCTAGATTAATTTTAACACAATTATTCAAATTGGTAAATAAATCATACGAGTTGTAATTTTCCAACTGGACGAAAAATGTCCGGGCCAGGATTCGAACCTGGGATCTCTTGGCTGAAGCTGCCACGCTCTACCAATTTGAATAATTGTGTTAAAATTAATCTAGTGTAATCACGTATCCAGCGTTTACTGGAATTCCATTACCTGCGATCTATTCTGTTGAGCTGATTAAAATATCAGATCAGATGCTATGATCAAAAAGGTTAACTGGATGAACTATGCCCTCCAGATTCAACCGGGATAGCTCATTTGGTAGAGCGTGGCAGTTTCAGCCAAGAGATCCCAGGTTCGAATCCTGGCCCGGACATTTTTCGTCCAGTTGGAAAATTACAACTGGACATGTATTCTCTTAAATAACATTTTATGTTCAACAATAGGGGTTGAGAAGGGGCCAGCTACATGCTTTGGTATAAAATCATTCAAAAAACGAAAATACTTTTGAGACAAATATTAGGCTGTACCTAATATTTGTCTCTATAATTGATCACTATTTAGGTAAAACGCAGACAAATTCTACTTAAAAGCATGTTCATTTTTCTCATTTCTTTCATTGCTCCATAAAACCAATGTCAAATCACCTGATTTCCATAAAATGTACAGATAACAACGGTACAGGCAGTAAAGTAAAGTAAACTTTTCGATGACTTATTCCCATTTGGACCGTAAGGCAAGGCTTCGAGTTCTATAAAACAGGCCCGACCTATTCCCAGACGTGTTCTAAATTTTAGATAGCATTAATTAATCCTCCTGATGAAACCATCATTAAAGCTTGAATTACTGTGGGTTACGTTCGAAGACCCTGCGGTAACCAGTAACTCCTTATAAACGAAACACTGATAAACGAAAAGATAAAAGATTGGTTTTCATTTCGTGAATTAAACCATAAAATTGTTAATAAAATAGCCATTTGGAAAATGAAAGAATCTATACTGAAACTGGAACTTTATTGTTCAATTTCGTATAGTGTTGAATTTGATGGCTAAATGAATAAGTATTCTGGTCTTTTATTTGTATTATATGATCCCTGATTATGAGCGTATTATATGAGTTTAAAAGTATAAACTTCATTTAAATTATTAGTATGTTTTATAATAATTTGTTATCACTGATATCGTAAAACGTTTAAAACGGAGCATTTGTTATTTGATGAATGATTATTTAACTTTTTATTAGATTTAATATAGTATACTTTTTAAATGTACATATGGTATATTTGCATTATTTAGACAAATACAGGTTTTTTATGCCTCACGATCCCCCCTCCCCCCACCCCTAAATATAATTATTATTCTTTAGTTTTTAAATAGTTAGCTTTAGTTCTCAATTTGTTAAAATCGTTGATATTTATTTCTCTGTAACTTTTAACTGCCAAAGTTGTTACATGTGCTGCAGGATAATTTGGATGTTAGCTCGATGATATAAGTTATTGTATGGGTATGTTTTGCTTCTATATTTATCTTTTTGTTTATCATTTTTTCATTATATCTGTTCTTGTATATTTCATAATGTTCACTAATAATTATTTTTTCACCTATTATGTTTAGTTATGAAATATATGTTCATTTTTATTCAATTAGCTGACCCTCCCGTCGTTGAACGGGCAGGCTGTTTTTGAAAAATATAACAGTGGAGTAGACTTCATAAGAAAAGACTGAATAATGTTTATTTATACTAAAAGCTTATATATATATATATATATATATATTTCCAATACAGGGCTTGGCAGAAATTGCACGTTTCACTAAAAGTCCCACAGTTATGCTCCGGAACGTTTAAATCAGTAATTTGGATTTCAGAAGGAAAGTCTTCCGGCATGCAACGGTTATTAAGCCTATTTTGGCAATCGCTTATGCTCTGTGTTTGACGGCGTTCTCCGATGCAATCTATTTCGATTTTCTCTCCTTAATTCGGCTTCTTCTTCACTTTCAAGCATTCTCCGAGATCTTTTACGGGTATTTCTAATGATATTTTAAAGCTCCATAAGCGAAACGTAAATAAACCCGATTTACTGCGGCCTAAATCCTGCCAAAGGACTTTTACACAATAACCAATGAGATGCGTTTCAATCGGGCGTTGCCATTAAACAATTAACAAATAATCATGATTTCTGTGCCACGTACGATAGCGTAATATATATATAGATTTTCTTTACATGAGCCTTCGATATGTTGATCGGACAATTTGAGAAAAGTAAAATCCGGCTCAGGCTTATTTACTCAAACAGAAATCAATTACGATTTACTTATATTTGTGAAGTATTGCCCTAAATAACGTGTTTCACAATGTAAGTTGCTATTTGCTTCTTGTAATGTTTTCACATTCTGCAGATTGGATTTTTTTATCTCCATATTTCTTCATTTATTTTTTTCCACTTATTTCTTTTTGAGAATCTTATATTTTGGATATATGTCTTTGTAATGTACGAGGGAAAGTCATTAAGTAAGTTGCAAAAGATAATTAAAAAATAACTTACAATGCTATTCACTTCAAAACTATTTTCATTTCTCAACGTATTCTCCACCAGTATTCATGCACTTATATCACCGTTTTATCAGTGCCCCAACACCAGCTGCATACAATTCTTTGGGTTACTGTCTCAGCCACATTAGGACTTCAAGTTGAACCTTTTCATCATCTGTGAACATCCTCTTGCTTCCAAGACGGTTTTTTAGTGGACTCAACAGATGAAAATCGCTTGGGGCTAAGTCGAAGCTGTAGGGTAGATGTTGAAGAAGTTGCCAACCAAACTTCTGAATTGTCTCTTGTGTTCAACTTGAAGTCCTAATGTGGCTGAGACAGCAACCCAAAGAATCTTATGCAGCTGGTGCTGGGGCACTGGTTAAACGGTGATATAAGTGCATAAATATTGCCGGAGAATATGTGGAGAAATAAAAATAGTTTTTAAGTGAATAGCATTGTAAGTTATTATTTAATTATCTTTTGCAACTTACTTAATGACTTTCCCTCGTATCATAATTATCGGTTCATACATTATCGATTTTTATGTGATTGAATAGTTATTAATACACAAAATTTTTATTATATATAATATAATATATACTATTTAAAACGCAAACTTGAATTTTTAAGATCAATTTCGGCTGATTTAAGCATGCGCAATGAGTTTTTTAGAATGCTTTCCTGTCGCTAAACGGAGAGGGAATCCGAAGTTCTTTCGCTTCATAACAAAGTTGATCGAATGCGAGATAGCCGAGTAGTCTTATACTCCAGAAAGAAGAATTTTTGTTTTCCAAAGGTTGTTTTATGTCAGGGAGAAAAGGGCTTAGATGCTTTACACTCACGCTAAAAAAAAAAAAAAAAAAAATTATCGGTTAAAAAAAAAGTAAAAAGTCGCCAAATTTAGGGGATTTTTTTCTTTAATGGCAACCTAGCCATTGTATTAAGTTATTCGTTTGGCGCAGTCTTGGAAATCGCGCCAAACAAACAGTCGCCAATCTTTTGTTTACATTTTAGCGTGATAGTAACACATCTGTTCCGAGAAAAGTTATAGATTTTTTTTACCTCCTTATTATTAAGTAAAATTTAACACCCGCAATATTTGAAAAAGAAAAAGAAAAAGAAAAAACAAATAAAACAGAAAGATGGACAAATATTTATATAAAAACTGTGTTTCCTTCTATTAATACTGTAATGCAGTTAAATATTTATATTTGAGAAGACTAAAAAAATTTTCTTTATCTGTAAAATATTTTTTAAAAAAATGTCCACTTAAAACAAATATCTTGATTAAAATATGCAGTAGTTAAACTTACTACACATAACGAATATTTTTTTTAAGTGAAAAAATTCAGTAAACATGGAAATTAAAACTGTTCATAAACTGTTCAGTAACTGTCCATTCACAATGTATCCAATAGCAAATTACAAAAGATTTAATATATTGGTTTTTAATACTTTCCAACATAGTTGAAAAATGTTTATGACTTCGATTCGTCTGTCGGTGCTCTATTTCTCGTAAATATACTCCGATTGCCATGTAATTTATCTATGTTATTGAGGTTTACTATAGCATGTTCTCTACTGACAATGAAGCAATTTATACAACGGGCAGTCAAAAAGTTCACGGAACTTTGTTGTAACTCTTTTATGCCACAATATAATTAATGTATTTGTTTAATACCATTATATTTTTTTACTACCGGAATTCATAACAGAGAAATCATAACAAAGAAATCACGTCATGTCGAATCCAAAACAAAAGTGATGCTCATTGCTTTTTTTAACCACGAAAGTATGGTATACCGTGAATTTGTACCAGCTGGACAATCTGCTAACTACCCTAAGTTTTGAAAAGATTGAGGGAGGTAATCCGAAAAAAAGACCCGCCAAATAACAGGGAGAATGGTCACTGCATCACGAAAACGCTCCCTCCCACACATCGATTGTTGTGTTCGCAGAAAAGAACATTCCACTCCTCCATCAGCCTCCCTACTCACCGGATTTAGCACCATCGGATTTCTGGCTTTTCCCCAAGATAAAAATCGGCCTCAAAGGTAACCCTTTTGACACCGTAGAAGACATCAAACCCAACGCGACAGCTGAACTTGAGAAGATACCAAATCAGGACTTTCATCGTTGTTTCCAGGAATGGCAGGAGCAGTGGAGTAAGTGTTTGTGTTCTGACGGAGCCTACTTTGAAGGAGATTAAGAAAGTGTGTACCTATATTGTGGTAATAAAGTACGGGTATTTTTTTGACTGCCCCTCGTAGTTCCTTTACAGAAGCACACGAAAGAATTCCGTTTTTTTTTTTATATCTATGGGGGAAAATCGTTTGCGGTGCATTTTAATAACGTTACGATTCTTCACACATGTTGAAATTGATATGCATCACTGAAGTGGACTACTACATATTTTCTATGTATTTATAGAATGCGAATTACTATCGAATTTACCGTTCATTTACAGAGACACACGAAAGAATTCGATTACAGGACTGAGTGTGAGCAATAAATTCTGGAAGTATACTTTCAGCTGTGGTATGAATTTTAATACTTAACTCATTTTTCGTGTACTACGTGATGTGTATATAAATTCTATAATATACAGGGCTGCACGAAAGAATTCTCACAAATTAGCGGCTATCTACACCAATTGCTAAATAAGATTTTTACTGCGTTGTGTGTGTCTGTATGTGTTTTTTTTTATGTTTAGTTAGATATCTCATTTCATTGTATGAGAAAATTCGAAATTTCGTAACAATTTTCTTATAATGTTGAAGAATGTTTCAAAATTTATCCTTAATGCTTGATTTTTCATTCTTGTTATGCTGACTCTAGTTTTATTTATAGTCTAATTTTTTTCTTCTTCTTTTTTCCAGATCAAACCCAGTTCTCGCAAAAAGCCTCAAAAATAGTCTAGTTCCAGTGCTGTTCACAATCATTGCCATACCAGATGAGGTTCCGTGCTCAGTACTGTCTGTGAAATTTCTAAGTTTCACTTTCATTTGCAGCTCCATATCGCTGAGTGGAGTATTTCATTGCAAGTGTGATGAAGCAAGTGTGTAAATTATTAAAAAAATGTATATAAAACGACAAGTTGTACAGTTTGATACTCAAAGCATCAAGTACTAATCAAAATGGATAATGCTTCATGAACATTTCATAATCATAATAAAAAAAATTGTATAAAATATAATAAAACTAAAGGAATAAAAACGGTACTTCTCCATTATCCCGTCGGCCATTTTCCATTAGAAAAACTATCACCAAACTATAGAATTTAAAGCAAAAAATGCATTATCGTGACGTCACATTCACCTGATGTCTACACGAGTTTGTTACGTCATCAAGTGATTTTTAATTCGACGTTTATCTGTGTTTTTATTGATGCATCGTATTAAATTTGAGAAATAAAATATTTATATTTCATTCGTAAATGCATTATCTAAAAAATCATCTATTTGTTTATGGTTTAATGAAATATTCTGCATTTAAATTATTAAATTTTATTCTTGTAATTAAATAAATTAATTTTTATAATTATTTCTTAAAAACGCATTTTTTGGTCGAAAATCAAATTTTATGTGCGGTATGCCACTATTCTCAATATAAAGACATCTTGTTCTTTAATGACATTTTTATCTCTAAATTCATTAATCTTATTATCTGAAACTATTTAAAAATGCAGAATGGCAACATTTTTCCGTTTGTTTACTCGGCATTATAATTTGGCGAATAGTTTGGCGATAGTTTTTTTTTTTTTAAATTATTATTCAGAATGGTCGACGGGATAATGGAGAAGTGCCAAAAAAATTCCTAAGATGTAAAAAGTGCTTAATTCAAAAACATATTACTTTTTACCAGAATTGTAAAGTAAATTTTATCCCTGTAATTTCAGATACAGTCGAATTCAATTAGAGCGAAATTCGATAGAACGAAAAATCCATTAAAATGAAAAATGAATAGTAATCCCTTTCTAAAATCTTCATTTAAGAAATGATTGAAAGAACACGTGAACTGTTAAAAAAGATCCAAACTTTTAAAGATATGGAATGATTAGTACAAAACAGTTTATACAAAACATATTTATTATGTTCCTTAACTTAAAACATATATACTAAAAGAAAACATATTTATTTCACATTTAAAATTAGAAGCTCTGTGCATTCACAAAAATTCTGGTAGTATTAAAGATTACATTACGACAAAATTTTCATGAAGTTCGTTCAAACAGAACTCGACTGTATTTTTAAATAATTCATAATGTTTTATTTATTTATGTAGGAAAATTCATGTGTGTAATCTTAGAAACTGTGAAAGTTTAATTTTAAAATAAGTATTTTCAGGTGCAATACAAATAACTAATAAAAGTCATTAATCAAACTTTCATAGGTAAACCAAATTCTTAAAACAGCTATTTGGAATGTGAATTCCAAATTTTCTAGAGTATTTTTTCTGTTAGTGAAAGTTATTTAAGATCTTTCAATAAAAAAAAAATGAGAACTGAATTCAAGCCTAATTATATATATGTATATTTCTAGTCATTTTACTGAATTTTTATATTTTTTCATGTGATATTGCAAAACATCCCAGGGTGTTTTACAAATGGCGCACAAACTAATGTAGTTAGAGAAATGTTGATATACAGGTGATGAATGTACAGTATTCTTTCGACGTGAAATGACTATGAAGCCAGACAGTTAATAATGTAATGAAAGAGAATAATGTACTGCGAGAAAGAATGCATATCGCATACTTATTCATAAGTGATTAAACTCAAAAAAGTTCTTCCGGCCTGTACCGTGTGAAAAATGTAGCTTTCCTATATCTTCCTTTTAAAAATTTAGCTAATGTTACTCGAAAACAGCAAGCTAAAATGCATAAAACCCTGTTACAGAAGATTCGTCAATACTGAATTTGAAAAAGAAATTCGCCAAATTAGTGAGCTATGGCGAAGTTGGCTTCATTTACGGAGGCTTATTTTTGGTCGCCGAGTTTGGCGACATTCCACCAAGTGTCGCCAAGCTTGGCGAGAATTTAACACTAACGAATATGAATATATAGTTTTATGCATTTGATTGGCGAAATGATTACGACAATGAAAGATAATAATTTTTTGCAATCTGCTATCTTGTTTTAAAATGTTAGTCATCCTATAATTTCAAACTGCTATATCTCAGTCATCTTTTAAGATAGAGGCAAAACAAAATATGCTCCGGAATCTTTCTGTCAAGGCCTAAACCTAAGCAAAAAATAAATTTCAATTTCTGATGTTTTTTGTATATATTTTTTGAGTTTTAAATCTTTTAGTGGCCGCCATTTTTAAACAAGATGGCGGACCAAGTTGGCCAACGAACTCGGTTGAGACATTAGTGAGCCCAATACACGCATTTAATTATATTCAAATCGGTTTATAAATACGAGTGTTATCGTAATGCAAAGTTCAGATATATATATATATATATATATATATATATATATATTATGACAGGTGAAAATATACCGAAATTTTCTGGAATTGCTGTCCTCCGAACGGCTGCAATAGGTAGCTTTTTACTTTTGGTAATGAAAGCTACCTAAAGACGTGATTTGTGACATATTAATACGAGTAAATCATAAACAAACTTCCTCATCTGTTAAAGCATATTTAAATATCTTTAAAACTGACCGAATTAGAGCAATTTACATATTTTTCGCTTACGAGGTAATACAATCCTATTATATATTAGTGGCTTTATATGTATTCAGATAATAGAAACAAACGTGACTCCTATTAAAATAAATGAGCCAGTTTTTTTACTCTATTTTTAAAATTAAAAAAATATCTATACGTTTAAATTTATGAAATTTTAAATGTATGGATATATATTTTTTTTTCATTATTCCTCGATTTAATTTTAAATAAAAAAACAAGCTATTTTCATGCTAAAATTACTATTATACCTAGTATATATATATAAAAAAATTCATTCTTTGAATTGTGCCATTTTATGAATAAACGTGCGATATATTAAACTAATGATGAAAATTATACTGAAAGATTTAAAGCTAAGGGAATGTTATAAAAGCTTATATATGTTACGATAATTTTTTTAATTCACCAGGCTTATATTGAGAACGGGATATAAAGTATTAAATTAATAATTATTAATTATTAAATAGTACTAAAAAATGATGTATCTATATACTACAATGTTTATAATGCATTTTTATACATTTACATTTTAAAAAATGTTTTAGTTTTGTAAATTTCCTCTGATTTTTGGAATATTGGGAGTTATTTAATTTGTTTGAGATGTAACATTTAGTAAAGTTAATTAATAGGTTTAAAATTAAAGTATTTTTAACTAAACTATATAATTTTGCAGCAATATTATTACTCATTTGTAATTAGTATTTATAAATATTCAATTCATTTTTAATTGAATTATGAATGTTTAAAAAAAAATGAATTACCAATCTGAAGATAAAGAAATAATAAACGATGCATAATTAATTAAAACAATCTCCAGTGAAATATTATATATTTTTTTAATAAAATTCCAGATTATTTAAAAATACCATTTATGACTAAACATGTTAATTTTTCATGTGTGCATTCTTTCTATAATTTGTATTTAGAAATGTTAATATAATACAAAAATTAGTACTAATCTCAATTAATCGTCAGCACATTAAAGAATATAATTTGTTTAACTTAACTGCTTTATTTATTAAATTAATTTAATCAATTTTCCTAATAGTTACAACATATTTAGTTTAAAGACACTAAGCAAAATAATTATTCTCTATGTTTAATTTTTGAAGTATTTAAATCCATTTTTTTAACACAACTTCAATATCCGAATATTCCAAACGCATGTGCGATGCATAAACTTTGTAATTTAACAAAAACCATTCTAGTATATATTTTCTTTATCCAATTTTAAGATTTGCTCAATTTGTAATTTGTCGTTTCACTAAAATAAGCGTTCCTTTAAAAAAAATTATCACTTGATAATAAAACACTCTTTTTATAAATTAAAAACACTGGACTAGTTTGCGAGAGGTCGAGAAATACTTGAATGTATATATAAATCACATAGCTAAGAGATTTGCTAAATTACCTTTGTATAAAACAGCCTAATTATGTGTGATATTTTGTAAATAATGATTTTTAGTGATTTAAATACAATCAAAATATTGTCGGTCATTGCCACGAGAATCATTTATAAAAAATGATCTCTTTGATTTTGATTTATGTTACTTGTGTATAAATGGATTAATTATTTTTCTAGTCAATATGTGACTGTGGTGCCAATTTCAAGTCAAAGTTTTTTGTTTAATGATGTTTGTAAATTTTGTACAATTTTGTAAATTTGTATTGCGTGTATTTGTATAATGTGATTTATATGTAAAATAAAATGATTTTACTCTTATTACAATGATTTTGTTTTATGAATGATTTGAAAAATATCTATGAAATGAGTAACAGTTAAAATATTTAAACAAATTATATAATAATTTAATAATATTAATTATATCAATTTGTTTAATTCATATAATTAAACAAATTATGCCAATTAAACTATTCAGTTAGTTTATATAGATTATAACTAGGAATTAAACTACCTTTAGTTCTTATAATTAATAATTAAAATCCAAATTTCAGTAATTGTTTATGACTATAATTAAGATTTAAAGAAAAACAGAAAAAAGAATTCCATAATTTTTGGTTGGAGGTCTAGCAGTGAACCTAGAACTTCAATTCTCTTAAAACTTGAAATATTGACTGTTTGAGAACTGAAAAAAGTTGTATACAGGGCTTTACAAATTTGATAACATCTGGTAGCTAGAAAAAAATTCCAGTTGCCAGTAAAAAATATTACACTCTCTCCGCCTCCCCCGTTACTAATTTTCAAAAATCACAAAAGTTTTTTTTATAAATTGATTGAGAAAAAATAATAACAAGCATAGTTTAGAATTATTAGTTACATATTTAGAATAGTTGCATAATTTAGACAGATAATATAAACCAAGTTTTCTAACAAAATTTATCAAAATTATTTATTTATGTTAAAGAAAAAAAAAATTTGTAAAGGCTGGATTAACTAACATGTTCGGGAAATGTTGATTTCCAAAAGTTTCTAAGTCCCGGTTAATTGAGTACTACAAAATCTATATCTGATGAAGGGGGCATCGATGGAATAATGAAGCAGGCAAACATTTTTTGCCTATTTTCCCGTTGAAGTCAGTCAAATAATTCTGTTTTTATTATTTTAAAATTTACATTTGTTGAACTTATCGTTAACAAATTAAAAATGCCTAAAAAGAGAAAAAATGTCGTTTGAGCTCATTTCTTAGGTCAGTTTTTGCAGAATAATAATAATAATAATAATAATAATAATAATAATAATGCCAAATTAAATAATTCTGTGGTCAGATACAAAAACATCGTCACGAATGGCGTCCTGGCGATCGCATTTGTCAAGTCCTGACTATATATATTAATAAATGACGAAGGGGAATTTCTTGAGTTCTTTCTAAATTACTTTATTACACGCAAATACAAATTGTGTTATTTAATTAATATGAAATTAACAAAAAGTTTATTTGAAGTAGAGTCCTGCACGCGTCGGATTGTACCCGACTCGAACCCGACATATTCAAACTTAAGCCGAACCCTAAATGAAAGAAAATTAATCCATATTATAAAACAGTTATGAAAAAATAGCCTACAGTTATATATCTCTAATATCAATTTTATCTTTTTTGTATAAAAATTGAACACATATACACTCATTAATATTTAAATATATAGTTTTTCTATTGAAAAATATTCAAGGCTTTCTTTTGGAAAAATCGGATCAATCCGAACCCGACCCAAAAGAGTCAAAACCTAACACGAAACCAATCCGAACATTTAAAGTCAATCGGACCCGCAACGAAGTAAAAATAATAATTTTCTGGTTGGGTCTATGTGACTGAATTTTTGTTTGTAAAATTTTACACTTATCTCTAACACATTTCAAGTATACTTTTCTTTGTAAAATAAAATGTAATTACTTTTATAATATAATTTTAAAATTGTAGTTCGTGGGTCGCCTTTGGCGCATAGCATTCCAAAGATGGCCCATGTATTGACATCACTTTTAAAATGTGATAAAATACTCGGTAAACTATTTTCCTTACTATTATGCTCTGATGATCTTTTCTTTCTTTTGATATCTTTCAAGTTTTTCATCTTAATCTTCTTATCTTATGACACGAAAAGATCTTGACGCACTTTGTGAAAGGCAGTTCAGGGATTTTTTTTCTGCGAGTTACTGACTTCTTTTGAGTGATCTTTGGTGTTAGCAATAAATGGTAATAAGTTTTTCAGATATTTATGTAGAAAGTTTGAAAATCACCCTTACTACACTTATTTCCACATTTGTTTTCTAAGGTGGCCACCTTGGGAACATGCGTATGTTCGCCATTTGCACGACATAAAAGTATTAATCTGACAAACTTCTTAGAATTGTAGTAAATGTGATTAAAGAGAAAGAAATAAGCTTTCAGAAAACGTATCATAACTCAAAGTTCTAAGAATTTAAACACGTGTAAGTTAAAATATCTTCTTACCTGGAAATCAGAATGACTACTAGAGAAATCACTGGATAAAATGTCGGAAAATCAAGGTTATCTCTTTAAATTCAGCCACGTGCACTTCAGATAGATGATTGACAATGCAATAGCACCATTTTGTGATTAAAAATTAAATTAATTCTACTTTTGAGGGGTGGGCTACCTTAGGAACACTGGCTACCTTTGGTTCACCCACCTTTAATGATGACTGATATTTTTCTGCGTGTTTGATAACATTTTTACACAAGCGGTATGTGAAAACAGATTTGCGTAGAAAGCAGGCTCTTGAAATAATAGTTAAAAATAAGTTAAGGTAAAAATACATTTATAAAAAAAAAAAACTGGTTTGTGTTAGCACGCGACCGTTTGTTTTAAGATGTTTATTGTGTCCATGTAAAGAATGAAAAGCCATTTTGCACAATATAATTAAGAAAAATAATAATTTCACGCATTATTATTACTTTTTACTACGAGTATTGTCGCAGCATTTCATAAATATTATATCTTAAGTTTCATGTACTTATTTACTATTCAAATATTTTTTTTTTTCCTAAAGTATTTTGAAATTAAATGACAAAGGTGTCAGTCTTCCAAAAAAAAAAAGAAAAAAAAAAAAGAAAAAAAAGAAAAGAAAAAAGAAAAAGAAAAAGAAAATAGAGAGAGAGAGAGAGAGAAAACCACATAGACAAAAAAAAATAGAAATAGCCTTTTCACTGAAAACTGTCTTTTTTCTATTTATGTTACAAAATATTTAAAAAAAAAAAATCAGAGGGACGCCTTCATGCTGAAATTGTACCAAATTCTGTAATTTCCAATTAAAACAACTAATTTTGACATTATACAGGGTGTTCCAAAATTCGACCGACAAACTAAGAGGGGTGACAGAAGGCATCAAGAGGATGAAAACTTACCATTGGGGTCACAAAACACGTTTAATGGGAGAAAATCGCAAAAACAGTTATGAAGGGTACGACGTCGAGTGGAACAAAAAGGGTCAATAATAAGTAGAAAAAACATTTATATGACGTCAAGCATGATTACAAAGCATTCAATGTCAGAAAGGAGACGACGACACATTTTTATAGAAATTGTTCGAAGATGCGGCTACGAAGGTCATTGCACAGCCGACACCGACAGACGAAGGATTGCAGGACGCGTTAAAACATATTCTTATAAAAATGTGTCGTCGTCTCCTTTCTGACGTTGAACTGTTATGCATTGTAATCATGCTTTACGTCAAATAAATGTTTTTTTAAACTTTATTATTGGCCCTTTTTGTTCCACTCGACGTCACACCCTTCATAACTATTTTTGCGATTTTCTCTCACTAAACGTGGTTTGCGACCCCATGTTCTATGGTAAGTTTTCATCCTCTATAAGTCTTCTGTCACACCTCTTAATTTGTCGGTCGAATTTTGGAACACCCTGTATTTAGCTTTTATGGTAAATTTTACCTTAGGATTCAAACGGGAAGTCATTCGGTCAAGTAGTTAAGGAATTATGTAGGTTAAAAGTTTGGAATTTCGACTGCTAAATTCATTTACAATCATTGTAAAACAGACTGCGATGATGGTAGTTTTTAAACATAATCTCAAAACTACTTGGCAGAATGAACTGTAATTTTGGATTCGCATATTTGAAGTTTTTAGAAATCGATTTCTGTAAAAATAAATAGGTTATAATTCATAATTTTTCGAAAATTTATTTCGAATACATTTTAAATTAATTTCGAAAAAAAAGGTGTTAATTAAAGTTATATTAAAAAAAAAAAAGAAAAAGAAAAAAAATAGAAATTGATTTCTAGAAACTTTACACATACAAATCCAAAATTGCAGTTAATTCTATTAAGTAGTTTTTGAGTTATGCTTAAAAAACTTCCCGCAGTGCAATCTGTTTGGCAACGATTACAGATGAATTAACATTAAGAGTTCCAAACTTTAAATCTTCATAATTCCATAACTTGACGGAATTACTTCCGTTTGGTAAACTACGGTAAAACTTATCGAAAAGGGCAAATATGATGTGTCAAAATTAGGTGTTCCCATTGGAAATTTCAGAGTTTGGTACAACTGCAGTATATGAAGTCGGCCCATTAAGCTTTTTTTTTTTTTTTAAATGTAAAACGGAAAAGACATAATTTTCAGTAAAGCGGCTTTTTATTTTTTTGACAGTTTGGAGATAAAAATCTATGGATCTCTTTTATTTAGTTTTTTATTTTTTGGTTCGGCTGTACGTACATGCTATTTTTCGCAAAACCTCACATGAATTAATTATATAAAGCTTAATTAATTATATATTGTTTCAAATTTCCACGTTTCGAAGGTCCATATATAAACATATAAACAAACATTAAGATGGTTCTCAAATGATCTGCTGAACAACGCGAAACTTTCTGACACAATTTCTGACTTTTTTTTTAAACGCAAAGACATAAAATTGGCAAGCCTGACTATGGAAGCTATTTGGAATCGAAATGAGTTTTCCGTTTTTTAATAAATAAATTACTTATCGAGTTATAAGCAATTCGTGTCACGTGACAACACGTTTTCCTTCTTTGTGATACTGAAGTATCGGGGATTCGATTCTAAACGTCGACTTTGACAGTATTTTCTGCCTTTAATAAAAAATGGAAAACGTGTTTCGATTACAAAGTTTCTGAATAACAATACCAGACCATTCCATGCATTTCTGAATTAAAAAATGTATCTGAATAAAATGTGCCTCTTTGTATTTAAGAACAGCCTTAAATATTGATGTTATACAGGGTTAGTATAAAAATGAATGACCGGATTTAAAAAAATAATATTTTAAAGACTAGTACACATATTATAATAATTGATGAATTAAAATAAAGAAAAACCTTCCAATTTTTTTTTTTTTTTTTTTTTTTTTGCCCCCGTCACTCAACGCTGGATTGGACGTGCGGATAACGATGATTTATCCTTATGAACATGGCCACCAAGAGCACCGAATCTTACGCCATTTGATTTCTGTTTGTGGGGTTTCATCAAAGATCTTGTTTAGTAACTACTATTGCTGAAAGCACTCAAAAAACTTAAAGAAGGCACCAGTGCTTGCATTAAGAACCGTTGACAGTGTAAAACTGGAAAATGCGTGAAACAAACGAGATTACAGCTTATATTAGATGTTTTCCATGTTACGAAAGGTTCATACATTACACATTTGTACTTAAAATAAACCCCTCTTGAAATGGGTTTTTTGTTTTCCTATATCACTTATTATAGTAATATGCGTAATAGTTTTGTAAATATAATTTTTTAAAATCCGGTCATTCACTCATGCTAACACTGTATTTATAAATTGTTTTATATAACGACTTGGTTATAGGCCAAACTATCAAGTAAGAAAATTAAACTGGAATTTGTTTATTTCCCATCAAGTAAAAAGAAACATTTTTAAAAAAAGTGGTGGAATCAAACAATCTAAATTTTAAAAAGTAGCCTACTGACAAAACTAGCCTAGCGTGATAGAAATGCTCATAGTGCGTCCAACGACGAGTTTAAAATAATGTATATTGCAACCGCCTCAGCATAGTTTCTGAGAAAGAAGGTGGTCAGCTGTTTAACACATGGTTTCGCAAATTTTGTCGCATCCTTTACCCTTTGTGTCACAGTGTTGCATATCAGCAACATACCCCAAAATCAATGTTATTTTCATAGTGAGCTGTAAAAGGCGATTTTATTAACCGATTATGACCGCCATTATTTTTCTCTCAAAAATGAAAAAAATGCATTTCACACCACTTTTTTTTGGAATAGAAATTTGGTGTTGTATTTTATCAAAGAATTTTGATTAAAGGAAGTATTTCGCTTCAGAATTACTGGTGTGCAAACAACAAAAGTGGTTTTAGCTATAGTGTTGCTTTAATGCAACGCTAGGCTAATATGGGTTAATCGGTGCTATCTTCCGTAACTGCAATTAATCTAGATTGTTCGTAGAATCTTCAGCAAATAGTGATACTGGATTAATTTTTTATACCAAAGTTTAATTTATCACGTGAGTTATTTCACGTGGTTATTGCTAAAATTAACTTTATGAATTTAGTGAAATTAAAAAGGCTGGAGACGACCAAGAAATAGATAAGAAATAGGGACATAAAGATAAGTTTATATATACTTTACAATTTTGAATTTGAAAATTTACAATATTTATGAGAAATATGTAATTTTTTCTTGCTGCAGATATGAAACAAGCATCTTTTTGTCGTTATTTTTTTTATGTTCTATTTTTTATTTATTAATTTATTTTTAAGTTTTACATGCTTGAAATGATGTATTCTAACATCTGAGTAAATATTTTTCAAATCGGAGTTGTTGCGATACAAAGGGGTTAAGACAACCCTGTTCACGCATGCTAAAAGGTGACAGGTAGAGTTAAGAAAGTGATTAGATTTTAATCCATCTTGCATCAGTTTAAGCTTATCAGCTGTATTGTTTTTAAACAACCTACACAAGTTATCGAACACATTTCAAACTCTAATATTGATAACATTTGAGTTAAAACGCTCCTTATCAGAAATGTTTTATGAAAACATTCATAGCTTTCAGTTCCTTACAGGTAACTCTGTATATTAATTTTAAAAAAAAAGGGATACTCGAAGTGTTGCCATAAATATACTCTGAAATTTCACTTTTCAAAGACAGTTAACATCTGTTTTCCCAGACTTGATCGTTAAAAGATCCCCTAACTCCCAAGACAGGAGAGGGAACAACTTAGGTAGCTGCGAATTTTCCCATAATTCTTGAAATCCGGGTCACGTTTTCGGTTACGGATATGACCTCGTAAATACGTAATGTATCTGGTCTGTTGCCAACGTTTAATATCCAATTCAATTTCAAAATTCCCCCACGGTATTCACTCTGCAACCCTTTTCGCTTTACGCTTCTGAATAAGTGAAACTTTACCTCGTTGACAATAAATATTAGTCAGCTTATTTTTAAAAAAGGATTTCTCTTCATTTTTTGTAACGGTAGGTTGGCAACGAAGGGTTCCTGTTAAGGTGGAGTATACGTTGTTGAATGGTCTCGTGGCTAATTGATGAAGGGGGTAGCTGGTTCACGTGACTTTTGAAACTCTTGATGTAATTCGATTTGCACAGTAGAGAAAGCATTTTGCAATGGGGGGGGGGGGGGAGGATAAAGAATGGAGTTTTGTTCGGATTTACTTTCTAGGGACATGCGAAAGAAAATTTATTGACAGTTCCAGATAATTTATTTTTATTAGCAAAAAATTGCATAAAACTTTTCTTGACATTCAGTGGAGGTTGCTTTGAGACATTTTAACTGCTATAGCTGTTGTCTCGAATTATCTTTTATTTACATAATCTTAGAACATATATAAGACTTCACACAATTATTTTTTTTACATGTATTTTCTTATTCATTTCTTCATATACATTCTTCCATACAGAAGGTGACAACTTTGTTATAGATAATCCACAGAACGACACAAACACAGTCGGCAACTCCACACTATGTCTGTGAAATGTAGTCACCGAGAGTAGAGTTCTGCATTGGGTCGGGTTACCCACTTTTACCCCACACCCGTCCCGACCCGCGGCTCAGGGTGAGTCGGTTTGGAGTTATATTTTTCCGTTGCGGTTCGGGTTGACTCCTACTGTTTTGCTGCGGGTCGGGTTCGGGTCTGTTTGACTTTCTCTGTTTCGGGTTTTGGCTCTTGCAGGTCGGGTTCGTGTCTGGTTGACTTTCACTGTTTCGAGTTTTGACTCTTGCGGGTCGAGTTCGGCTTGACCCGGTTTCTCAAAAGAATGTCCACAATATTTTTTCCGATTAAAAATATTTGTACAATAAGACTTCCATAATGGACACTCCCAAAAAGCGGACACCTCTATTTAGAGAACACTTTTTCAATTTCTAAAACTTATATATTTGTACGCTTATACCTTGGAATAGTGAATCACCTCCAAATCTACTCACACGTCGCATGTGTATGTGCGCATAAACTATCAAAGATACAATACATGTGCTTTTGTGTGTATCTTAAATGAAATATTGGAAGTATTTTTCATATTCTGAGGGGGAAAAAATGTTTCTTAGCTGCACCGTAAAGACAAAATAATCTATGATTAAATTTTTATATACATTTCATTTTTTCTCATACTGTAAATTAAATATATACTCATTCATATTCAAATGCGTATTTATTTTCATCTAAACCATAGTTCAGTTCAAACTTTTCGGGAAAGTCTCAACATTCCGAGTTGCAAAAAACTTAAATATGATCCGGAATAATTATTCTAGGGTCAACCCCTCACTCAGAAAGAAAATTAGAGTCACCCGCCCCCCCATAAAAAAGAATAAATAAATAAATAAATAACGAAACAAACAACCCAACCCGATGCAGGACTCTATTCAACGATCTCGAGGTGTTCGCTATTCAGAGGTTTCGCTATATTTGAATATTAAGGAATATAGATTTGTCCATTTTTCTATATAAAATATAAAATTTATATTAGAAGTATAATAGTACATTACTTTTCATAATAGTATTAAAACATGATTTATTGTCCTTCCCTGGGTTCGAGTCGGATTACGGGTTGAAATGTGTCGGTTTCGGGTCTGGTTGCGGGTTGACTTCAAATGGAATGTGCTGGTTTGGGTCGGGTTGTACCCGACCCGTGCAGGACTCTAACCAAGAGTTGAACCCGGCACTGCGACCTTGACAAATGAACGCCAATGCGCCACAAAGAGCCAAAAACTTTTCTTTTTTATTACTAACAATATTAGGTTGGTAAAAGCATATCTTGACTATCCCAATTCCTATTAGAAGCTGCCCATACCTTAGACAAAGCCTCCCCCCCCCCTTACTTTTAAATGCTCATAGCAGTATTGCCAGATTGGAGATTTTGTCCCAATTTAGGGGGATTTCAAACTTGAAATTTTTTGGAGACAAGTATTAGAGGGGGATTTTTTGAGGAATATAAAAAATTTTGGAGAAAAACATGGGGAATATTTTTTATATTTCACGTTTTCAGGTTAAAGTTTATTTTTAGTCATCTGGCAAAACTGGATTTTGATTCGTCGATTCGAAAATAGAAATTATCAGTCATTATCCTCCTGTGCTCGTCGTTTACAGTTCACACTTGTTTTAAGTTCTAATTGACTAGTTATCTAATTCCAATATCTGTTTATCGTTTCGTGATTCCTGTTATTTTCTTCAAGAAAGTAATCCAATCCAATAAAAATGTCGCTTCGCAAGTTCATTATATTATTTTTCTTTTCTAATGGCAATTCTTTTTAAAAAGGCTTGAATTGAGTAAAAAATTTTAGCTTAAACTAGTTTTATATTTCTATAGGGGTAAATTTAAAATTTAAAAGTTACTTTTTTTTAGTACAGGGCTTTTCCGAAAGAAAAAAACCCCACTGATTTAGGGAAAATTTCAGAACTTTGTGGCAATTTGACTGTCGACTATCTGGCAATGCTAGATAGAGGATTGAAATCAGCATCTAGTTTTAAAAGGCACGCACATTTCTAATTAAAGCAATTGCTTTATGTTAATGTCGTATTTATATATGTATTGTTCTATGGATATTTTATTAGTTCTGGTATGGAAGGGGGGTCAACTCCCATAGCGTCCAGCCCCTTTAATCCGTTCTTGTTCTTCTAAAGTTCTTATAATTGTAAACACATTAAGTACACCCCCCCCCCCTTATCCTCCGATAAAAATATCGACAAATATTTATAAGTTTATTTATTTTATTAGGAAAAATCTTGAGTCATTATTGTAGTATGATTATACATGCATCATATGCTAAGTCAGAATTAAAGTCGTTAAAATAAAATATTTCCTAAATTAAAGCCCCTAGAATTACAACAAAAATAATCGCATAGTTAATAACAATAATAATAAACACAGCAAAAAAAACAATTGCATAGTGAAATGCAATAATAATAAAGAAAAAGAAGGAGAAGTAAATACGAGTTATAACAAACGCGACGACAAATCAGTCCGAGCAGAATTTGACTCGCAGCAAAAATTTAGAGCTAAACTGAAATGGTGTAGGATTCCAGCAGAAATATTGTAAAATTCAGTGTGTATTGCTTATTTAAAAAAAAATAAGAGACGTTGGTCAAAACATCTATGTTGTTTTTTATTTAAATTCTTTCAAAATTTTAAGTAGCTCTTCCTCCTTATATAAATCTCGTATTTACCAAAAGACTACATATGAGCCTGGCATAAGTAAACTAGTCGTGGGGGGGGGGGGACACACACACCGTAATACTTACCCATCATGGATATGCATAATATAAAATATGAAAATAGAACATGTGTAAACTTATTTATAAAATGCATTGCAATTCGAATGAAATCCTGGCTTGATGACGTCATAAACTTTAAATGCTCTATTACTGAATAGCGTAAAAGAAACATCCTTATAACTGCAAAAATGATAATCCTATTAACTAACAGTTTACTGCGTCAGATTAAGCGTCTCTTTTCCAATTAAAATATAGCTTTGAATTGAAATTTGAATGAAATACAGGGTCACGAAAAATCGAAGCGTGTGGAAAAAAGGATTACAAATATCTCGGCAACTCAGTATCCGATCGACTTCATTCTTAATGAAATTTTTTTGCTTTTTTTTAACTGTCTTTTATAGTCACTCCTTAAAATAAACTATTTTGAAAATTTTTATATACCTTTTATCAGAACGAATATTTCGAGAGTCCGAAATAAAAGTTCCAGATAATCGAGGTGACTGAAATTCAACAGACTTCTTCTCATTATTACATACTAAGTACATGCCAAATTTCGAGTCTCTCTCTCAATTTGTTCGGGATATAGAGCATTTACAGACACACAGACAGACGAACAGCATTTTTTTTTCTTCTAAACATATGTTTTTCGGAATCTCCAGTGTCCGAAACGTGTAAATCCGTCAATTTTTTTTTTTTTTTTTTTTAATTTGTAAAACGATCACAAGACTTATCCTATACTACGTATGATGGGTAAGTAATAAAGAAACCATCAGCCTCCAATTTACGGAAATGTCTTATAATGTCCCCCCCCCCCCCCCAATTTTACATTATTTTTTAACTGCATGCATATTAAAATGCTCACTCCCTCCTATAAAGTATACTTTCCCCCAGTGTCTCTAGTTGATGGGATGGGGTGATGATGCGGAGTATAATGAGATATATATGTCACACACGTGACTTCTATCAAATCCCGACGAGCAAAAAGCCCGCTTTTTTGCGTCCTTTATTATGCCGCGCTGAAAAATTACGTAAAATGGAAAAAAATCGGTGGGGTTAAAGGGACAAGTTAATAAATACACATTAGCCGGATTTTTATAAATTGAATTCAAGGTATGAAGTTCGTTGGCTATTTCAACATACTAAAGATAATAATCTATATCAATAATAATAAAAAAAAAACAAGAATGAAAAATCATGCGTCAAGCATAGATTATGAAACACTTTCCAACACAACCAGAAAACTGTAACGAAACTTCCCCGTTAAATAAGGTAAAAGAAGATACGTAAGTAAACAGTTTAGAAAACATACACCACATTTGAAAATACAGTTTTCGAAATTACCTTCCAGTGTCAAAAAAGTAGTCGAATTATTTTGTACAGCCTTGTATAAGATCAATAGATGTGGATACATAGCATGATAAAATTTAGTACAGTTAGAATATTCACATTTAGCAATTTTCTCCGATCGATGGAAATGCACTCGAAATCCTTTGTAGAGCCCTGTATATTATCTGAAAACTTTTGCTACCTAATATGCTAAAAGGCAACTTAAAACTTACTTGCAGCAATTACCAACCGTAAACGATAATGTATCTTTTTCTTTCCGTAGCCCTGTATATGAATTTATTTATATTCCACAAACTTCTATTAGTCTAATAAATATAGTATAGTACAGCAAGAAAATGCGTAACACAATTAAAACTACCCTTAAACAATTCACTCCCATAGTCTGTAATACTTACGAACTCCCTTGTGTAGCCCTGTATATGGACAACCGAGTTTATAAACACACAGGTACTATGAAAAAAATTAGTTAAGCTTAAAAACGCAAACCAAACTTGAAAACACACTTATCACACACAGACTGTAAATATCGCACATGTACGGTAACCGATATCTTTTGTGTGTCCCTGTAAATAAACGCAATGCACACCACACTTTCATGATAGCAATTTATAGTGAACCTGAGTAATGCATATAATTTTCATTATGTTTGAAATAGTGAAATATCACTAAATTAAACTGCAAACGATTTTTCCCCATAGAACAATGTGTAACAGAATTCTCTTGTTTTACCATGTAAATCAATAATTAATGCTTTGCACCCCATATTCTACAAAATGCATGTTTTAATGCGCTTCATAATTATATATGATTATCATCATGTTTTAAATGACGTAGCATCACCAAAATGCACTTGAAACGGTTATTTCCCATACGGAATTCCCATTGTAATGTAACCGTGCCTGTAAAAAAACTATAAGTGATACACACTTCATTTTCAATAGGGAACATGCTACAGTAAACGACAATAACATACAAAAGTTTCAGGGAAATCCAAGTATATTTACGCGAGTTAGAGTACGGACAGACGGTAGACGAACGGAAGTCATAAACACTTTTCAACTAGGTTAGAAAAATTTTCTGATACAGATATTCGAAAAAACGAAAAAATAGACCGGTAAATTTTTATTTTATAAAAAACATGCGTTTTTATTTTGGAAAATGAAATTTGTTTGGATTTATTAATTAAAGGATAGAGTGTTTTGATAGGAATATATTAAACGAAACCCTCTGTGCGATCTTCGATCACACTTACCCGCAGTTGTTCCATCTTGCGAAAATATCAAACACTAAATATATACAAAATTTTAGTTCTTTGTATCCCAATAGATTTTTTTTTTTTTTTTTGTACAAAAAATAGCAGGTTACGAAAAATTAAGGTAATTTATAAATTAAAAAATATTTATAGCGTCTTTGCCTTGTAAATAAAATTTGCCATTAAAGCAAGGATTTTTGTTATTATTTGATTCAGATTTTTTTTTTCTATATCATTTGTAATTATGCATGTCTAATTACATCTTGAAAAGACTAATACTAGACTGATGTCTTAAGTTAACAATTTCGCGCATTTTTATATGGCAACATTTATTGGTTAACATTATATTGTTTTATAATTTTATACATTGTTTGTGCATAGTTCACTGGTGACCACGGTTTTTCTTTTATTTCTGTACTTCTGTACAAATATTAACCTAAGAAATGGTCATAAACAGTATTAACAATAGTTATCACAGAGTTCTTTCCGTTTCAGAAATAAATTGTCTAAAAATCGCCACACGCGAAAAAAAAAGCTAAAAATCCCATAATAAATGCTGGGAAAAATTTAAAAACGCAGAGAACAAAATTTACTTTATTAGGCTAAAAGATAAAAACTTGATTCCTTTTACGAATGTCAAAATGTCGCCGCAGAACGCAAAAAATCGCTAAAAATTAAAAAAAAACATAGCAGAGGACAAAATTTGCTATACTGGGTTTTAAAAAATGAAACCGGATATCTTTTACGAACGTCAAAAAACTGCAGCGGAACGCAAAAAACAAGCTACAAATCGCATAAAAAATCGCTAAAAATTCCGAAATCACACAACACAAAATTTACTATATTGGAGCTAAAAGATTGAAACAAGATTTCTTTAAAGAAGGTAAAAAAAAAAAAAAAAAAATGGCCGCAAAACACGAAAAAAGCTAAAAATAGCATAAAAAATTAAATTAAACAATCTAAAAAAAGATCCGGTACAATTCTAAACTATGCAACTATTAATTCTAAACTAATGCTTGTTATTAGTTTTTCGCAATTAATTCATAAAAAAACTTTTTGCATTTTGAAAATCAATGATGGGGGTGGGGGAGGTGTAAATATTTTTTACTGGTGACTAGAATTGTTTTGCGGCTTCCAGATTTTATCATATTTCTAAAGCCCTGGTTTTAACCACACATATAGTTTTAACCATCTTCTTAGAATATCACTCTAGTTTAATAAAAAGTTAAAATTTCAGTACAAATTCACCATGTTTAATAACTAAAATTCATTAAGATACAACTAAATGTAAATATCTTGCTTGAAGGTGCGTAAAAACATACATAAAACATTTTAAAGCACATTAAAGTCCTTTTAAAAAATTCAAAATGTTTTCAACCGAACTACTCGGTCATCATCAGTGAAAAACTAATTGTTGAGTTGAGTTGTTGTCTCTTCGCGTTTTCTTGCTTGCCCGGAATAAACTATTTTACTTCAGGGGTTTGGAATATAAGGTGGGATGGGAAAGGTAATCAATGATGTATTAATTCATTCCAGACTGCGTGAATATCATTTGATAATACATCGTTACAGACTATTTCTTTTTATGATATTATTTCTAGAGACTCTCTTATGATAGCTTCCAGGTGATTATTTGTGCGGAATATAATTTTGGATCCATTGAAATCTACTTTTATATTTTTAGTTTGTGCTAATCTTGCTAACGCAGTGTGGGGTCTATTTAATCTCAGATCGGCTTCATGTTCTTTTATTCTGTCCCGAAATTTCCTAAGTATCATACCTACGTACATAAAATCTTTGTTATCTTTCTTGAATGGTATAATATCTAGATCTGAGATTAAATAGACCCCACACTGCGTTAGCAAGATTAGCACAAACTGAACCTATAAAAGTAGATTTCAATGAATCCAAAATTATATTCCACCCAAATAATCACCTGGAAGCTATCATAAGAGAGTCTCTAGAAATAATATCTAAAAAAGAAATAGTCTGTAACGATGTATTATCATATGATATCCACGCAGTCTGGAATGAATTAATACATCATTGATTACCTTTCCCATCCCACCTTATATTCCAAACCCCTGAAGTAAAATAGTTTATTCCGGGCAAGCATGAAAACGCGAAGAGACAACTCAACTCAACAATTAGTTTTTCCCTGATGATGACCGAGTAGTTCGGTTGAAAACGTTTTGATTTTTTTAAAAGAACTTTAATGTACTTTTAAATGTTTTATGTAATGTTTTTACGCACCTTCAAGCAATATATTTACATTTAGTTGTATCTTAATGAATCACTCTAGTTTGTCGCCAACTTTGGTCGAGGAACCCTGATTATGAAAAAATAATTCCATGTTTCATAATACGATGCTTAATAATAAGTACATAATCTTATGCTGATTAAAGAAAACAAAGATAAAGTATATCAAAAATAACAAATATTTAGATAATAAGTATATTTATCTGTTAAGAAAGTGCGAAAATGTAATCAAAAGTATATGAAATATAACAACTAATTATATAATAAAAAAAATTATCAGTTGAGAAATTGATAGCAGAAGAAAATGCGCATTTCTGGAGTAAAAAATAATTTTGCATTTGTTGCGTTTAGTTTGAAACAATGCATTTAATCTATAGAACGAATTTAGAAAATAAGATAATTTTCTCGTGAATTTAAGATAATTTTCTCGTGAAGCAGTAATTATGTAATAAGATAAATATCTTTCATGAAAACGCATTAATGTAACACACGTAAATAACAATAATAAAAAAAAGAAAACTACTTTGTTGTAGCCACCACAAAACTTTCTTTTTAACACTTTCCAACACAAGTGTTTAGGAATTAGGTGTTTATGAATTATTTTGGAAGTGTTGGAAAGTGTTACATAATCTATACTTGACGCATGATTTTTCGTTCTTGTTGTAAATCAAGTCGTTTGGAGTCAAATAACAATCTATTCGTTCTTGAGATACAGCTACGGCAGAAATCGCGAAAAGCATAGCATAACAGCGACACCTTGCGGGCGGTATACACCCCAAACCTAATAAGAACCTATTCATGTTCAAGGTCTAACCATGCGAGTCTAACAGAATATGAGGTTTGGTGAAATTCCGTGCATATTTCTTAAAATATAACTATCGCGGAGATCGTGAAATATGCAGCATAGAAGCGACACCTGTTGGGCAATCTACACCAAAACCTAATCAGCACGAATGTATGTCAAGGTCTAACTGATTCTAAAGTTTTGTTAAATTCCGTGCATTAATTGTTGAGATAGAGCGCCCACAAAATTTGTGTCACATACAGACACACGGACAAACATTTTCTAAAAACAGTCAAATTGTGTTCAGGACCTTCTGAAACGTATAAATTCGTCGAGAACCGGAGATTTTAAACTGTGCTATGCGTTTCCTAACTGAACTAAAATTTAGCATTCTATCTAGCATATATACAGATCTATTTATCATATACAGGGGTCCACAAAAGAATTCGGATATTTTCCCGAATATTGTTGGCAATTCCTGAAATCGAGTTTTTAAATTTGTTATGCTTTTTACTTTCTTCTATCTTTATAGGAAGAAATTCTTGGATTCGTGAAAAAAATTGACGTCCGGTTTTCGGCGGATATATACGTTTTAGAGGGTCCTGAACACGTTTTAACTGTTTTTAGAAAATGTCTGTCTGTGACTCTGTCTGTTTGTCTGTCTGTATGTGACAAAAATTTTGTGGGCGCTCTATCTCAAGAACTAATGCACTAAATTTAATAAAACTTTATATTCAGTTAGTCCTTGATATAAATTGGAGCTGATTAGTTTTTGGTAAAAATCGCCCAACAGGTGGCGCTGCTATGCTGAATTTTTCGCGATTTCCGCAATAGCTCTATCTCAAGAACTAATGCACTTATTTTCATCAAACTTCAGATTTATTTAGACCTTGACATAAATAGACACTGATTAAGTTTTGGTGTAGATATTTCAACAGGTGGCGCTGCTATATCACTTTTTTCATGATTTTTACGATAGCTATATTTCAAGAACTAATGCACGGAATTTCATCAAACTTCAGATTCTGTTAGACCTGGACATAAATAGATGCTGCTTACGTTTTGGTATAAATAGCCCAACAGGTGGCGCTGCTATACTACTTTTTTCATTATTACCAGATAACTATATTTCAAGAACTAATGCACGGATTTTCATCAATCTTCAGATTCAGCTAGACGTTGACATAAGTTGTTGTTGATTAGGTTTTGATGTAAATATCTCAACAGGTGGCACTGCTATGCTGCATTTTTCAGGATTTACACGATTTTAGCAATAGTCATATCTCCAGAACTAATACACGGAATTGAATAAAACTTTAGATTCAGTTATACCTTGGTATAAATTGGTTCTGATTTGCTTTTGGTGCATGTGAAACCTGTGTGATATAGAAGAAAGTTTTGGGATTGGCCTATTCGACTAGTTTGAATATGAAAATGTTTACTTGAGACGTCATAGCATCAGAAAAACTATATTCCGGGTTTAGAAAACTGATTAATACACTATGCAAATTACTCGGAAACGTTTGCGAAAATCAGTAGCAGTGAAAAAACTTTGTTTATATAAATAATTCTTAAAATCTCGAAAATATATTAGTTTCTGAGGTTTCTAAAGATAAAGAATGCTTTTCGGCATCGGTATTGACTAAGAAGAGGTTATTATATTGTCGTCCGTGGGTAATATTATATTTCAATAGATTACAAAAACATCTGTCTTTTTTTTTTTGCAATGCACGGTTGTTAAAATGCAGGTTAGGAAACACACAATGAATCGAATAATAAATCGGTCAATTGCGAGTATAACTCGCGCTCAAAGGGTTCCGTAAGTTAAATTTATTAATTAACTATTTATTAATTAATAAACTTCTACTACCTCTAACTTTTTCACAAGTTTAGTTTAAGAAGATTCGGTAATAGACTGGGGGCGGGGGGGGGGGCATATTTTTCCAGTATACTTTCGATGATATCTCTTAAAATATAATACCTAAAATTGAAGCAAATATATTTTTGAGTTCGTTGTTACGAGATCTTTCGAACGATACCCTAAACAATATATTAAAATATATTTTTTTTCAAGTAACAATTAATATCTCGGCTAATTACCGACATTTTTTTTTTCGAAAATCATTATCAAATATCCTTGGATCATTCTTCGTCGATGGATAACTCGAGCGCCCGTCAACTCCCTTGCTGACCACTCGAACAGTAAAGTTTGTATGTAACGGAAAAATACGTTTTTCTCAAAAACTATGTTACCTAGGAAAATCGCTATAATTTTCCTGCAAGGTTTCAATAAACTCCTACTAACCCTATTTTTTTCATAATTTTAGTTTCAGTGGATTAGGAAATAGAGGAGGGGGGGGGCATATTTTTCCAGTGCATTTTCGACGATATCTCTGAAAATATATACTTAAAATTAAAACAAATATATTTTTGAGTTCGGTAAAACGAAATCTTTCACACGATATGCAAAAAGATTTTTTTTTTTTTTTTAAGTAACTTAAGTTACCCCCTAAATTTTTCCTAAACATATTTGTGAATGGCTAATAATCTGAACATATGTGGGTAAAAAGGCTTTATAACTTTCCTAGGTTTGAACTTTCGACGTCCCATAGTTTACCAGAAACAGTGCTCTGGCAGACGGACACGAATGATCTTATTCTGGTTCCTTTTGACTTACCCATCATACGTAGTATAGGGTAAATCTTTTAATCGTTTTGAAAATCGAAAAAAAAAAAATTGACGGATTTACACGTTTCAGACACTGGAGATTCCGAAAAACATATTTTTAGAAGAAAAATGTTGCTGTCCGTCTGTCAGTGCGTCTGCGTGTGTCTGTAAATGCTCTATCTCCCGAACAAATTTGGTATGTACTTAGTATGTAATAATGGGAAGAAGCTGATTGAATTTCAGTCACCTCGATGATCCGGAACTATTTTTTTCGGACTTTCGAAATATTCGTTCTGATAAAAGGTATAAAAAATTTTTCGAAATCGTTTATTTTAAGGAGCGAATATAAAAGACAATAAAAAAATATAAATTTTGCAAAAAGAATGAAGTCGATCGGGTCATGAGATGCCGAGATATTTGTAATCCTATTTTCCATTCTCTTTGATTTTTCATGTCACTGTATTTCATTCAAATTTCCATTCAAAGATATATTTTAATTGCAAATGAGACGCTTTATACGACGCAGTAAACTGTTAGTTAATATGATTATCATTTTTGGAGTTATAAGGATGTTTTTGTTACGCAATTCAGTAATCAAGCATTTAAAGTTTATGACGTCATCAAGCCACGATTTTATTCGAATGGCAATGCATTTTCTAAATAGTTTACACATGTTTTATTTTCATACTTTATATTATGCATATCCATGATGGGTAAGTATTACAGTCCCCCCCAACGACTAGTTTACTTTTTAAGTACGGAACCCTAAAAATGGAATGTGGAGTGCCTTTGTAAGTGAAGTGCATTTTATCTAGAGTCGTTTCCACTCTCCATATACAATGGAGTGAGGAAATGAAAACAATTACAATTGATAACACTTTCGATTAATAAAAAAATTATAGTCGTTCACTCTAATTACGAAATGTGTTATTTAATCGAATTCTTTTTGAGATTAAAATAAAACAAGAGGGAATCGGCACGTTTTTAAAACTAGGCACTGACGAGTGACAAATCTCATTTTTATTTAAGATTTTTATTATAATTTTATCCAGAAAACAAAATTTAAAGAAATTTCATTTTAGCTAAACGCTAAAATAGCTGTAAATATTAAATGGAAAAGAAAAGTATTTGCTAGCAAAATGTTTTATATACAGGGTTCGTTATAAAAATGTATAAATACACTGTTTAACGGGTCATAACTTTCTAATTTTTCTTTATTTTCAAAGTGTCATTAATTGCAAACAATGAGTGGACCAATATTAACTTTTGAAAAAAGAAAATTTATTTTAAAATGCTACTAGCTGACCCCCGCCCTGCGTTGCCCGGACCGTAATAATAAATTTTAAAAAAATCAAGTTTTTATTATTTTATATCTTTAACCCGATTTTGTATGAAAATTTTTTTTTAAATAAAAAAATCGCGAAAAAATATTGATATTTAATGATAAAAGCGCTCATTTTCTTGTTGTTGTTTTTTTCCCCCTAGGGTCGTTTCATGTTGTCACGTCAAATATGTTGTTTTAAACAGAGTTTCGGCGACATGAAAATCAAGAAAAGTATTAGGGTTATAATAGTATTTAGAAAAATTAGTTATTTCTATGAAGATATTTTTAAATGAGAAAATTAATCTTGAAATAATTTTAAAATGTAATTAACAATTTTCTACTGCGTACTTTCGGTATAGGGATCGACCTTTGATAACAAACATTTTTTCGGACAAGAATTAAAAAGAAAACTAATCGTTGGGGCCACCGCACATTGAGGTTCGGGGGGAAGGAGTAGAGTGAGCGCGCAGCGACTGCAGGTAGTTGTACAACAGCAGTAGTGGAGTGTCTACTTGAAAATGCACGTTGATTGTCTTGAGCGTCTAAGATAAAGCATTGCTATTTTGTTTTGTTTTCCCAAAGTCAGTGCTTGAATTTTCATAGCTATTCGTCAAACTTTCTATACAATGACAGTAGTACAAAATATTTTAAAGTTAAACAATTTTTCATAAGCTACTAATCTAGACTAACAGTGTGAACACCAACGGTTCGTTTTAGTAGCGACCATCTTTAAATAAAAGGCCGCGCAATCTCTCCTACCGAAATTGGAGAGTTTGCGCATCTGCTACTTAGGAGAGATGGCGCATTATTCCCATTAGTTTCTATGCTAGGAGAGATTACGCAGCTTATTGGTAAATTTGCCTAAAAAAAAATTAAAAATTAAAATGGACCAATTTTAAGTTAAACGTGTTATCAAGTAACTTAATGTTATTTTGTAATCTTATCTGGACTTGCTTTTTCTGATTCTTTATTTTTTCTCCTTTAATTAAAATTTTTTTAATCGTTTTTGAAATTATTTCCTTTTTTTGATTCTCTAATCATTAGGTTGAAATATTCACTCCTAATACAATGATATTTGCTCACAAAAACCTTACAACAGTGTCATTTAAGTGTAATTAATATTGTTAACAATTTAATTGTAGTTATTATTAGTAACAATCTCTCCTACCCATGTGCGCAATCACACCAACCCTGTAAGGACAGATTGCAAAATAACTTTCTTGGTTTTATTACAACTGTTCTAGTAATTTACAACATAACAACAAAATAGCATTGGAAATGCATAAAAAACAAATGAAGTAAAAATTATTCATGGATAGTTTAGCAAAAAATTAATATTTAGATTTTTTATTGTTATTCTTTTGAATTGTGCGCAGACTCTCCTAACTTTACCTTAATATAAAATGTGAAAATAAAACATGTGAAAACTATTTATAAAATGCCATTCGAATAAAATCGTGGCTTGATGAACTCATAAACTTTAAATGCTCTGTTACTGAATTGCGTAAAAGAAACACCTTTATAATTCCAAAATTGATAATCCTATTAACTAACGGTTTATTGCGTCGGATGAAGCGTCTCATTTCCAATTAAACTATATCTTTGAATTGAAATTTGAATGAAATACAGGGTCACGAAAAATCGAAGAGTGTGAAAAATAGGATTACAAATATTTCGGCATTCCAAATATTTCGGCATCCAATCGACTTCATCCTTTATACAAAATTTATGTTTTTTTTATTGTCTTTTATATTCACTCCATAAAATAAACAATTTCAAAAATTTATGTCTATGTTTTATCAGAACGAGTATTTCGAGAGTCCGAAAAAAATAGTTCCGGATAATCGAGGTTACTGAAATTCAATAAGCTTCTTCCCATTATTACATACTAAGTACATACCAAATTTGAAGTCTCTATCTCAATTTGTTCGGGAGATAGAGCGTTAACAGACATACAGACACACACACAGACAGACGGACAGCAAAAAAAAAAAAAATCTAAAAGCATGTTTTTCGTAACCTCTTGTGTCTTATACGTGTAAATCCATCAAAAAAAAAAAAAAAAAAAAAATCGATTTTCAAAACGATTACAAGACTTATCCTACATATGATGAGTAAGTAAAAATACAACCTGAAGTTATTGAAAATTAATTTAAAGTGTGCTATTAATTGGTGAATCTTCCTTTAAAGTTATTATTAAATATTGGCACGTCCTTGGTACGTTCTCTTTTCTTTCTTTCTTTCTTTTTTTTTTTTTTTTTTTTTTTTTTTTTAATAGCATAGTTGAAAAGGATTTATCTAAACACAAAAATATATTATTGGGTTTACGAAAAATATCCCATTCGTAAAATTTATTATTCTATTTTTCTTCAAAGGTCATTTCGAAGGTCACATTTTCATACAACTTTAATACATTTTTAAGAAACAGACGAAACAAATTTTAAAGGGCACTTTTCCACCATAGCGACGTTGGCATTTATTTTATTTTATTTTATTTATTTATTTATTGAAAAACGTGGAACAATTCAGGCTTCAGAAAGTGTGATTTGTAGCTAAAATGATATAAATAGCTATGAAAACCAACCTAATGAATATGTTTTATACTTATTACTTACCCGTCATACGTAGTATAGGGTAAGTTTTGTAATCGTTTAAGAATCGAAAAAAAAATTTGGACGGATTTACACGTTAACCCCTTCGGGACCGGCGGCTTTTACACAAATTTTATTCGGTTGGCACCACCTTTCTTTAAAAAGCTATCTTTACTTAAACTATCGCAAAAGTGCTCGAATTAGAGAAAGCAAATATTACTTTTATTTTTTACTGGTGCCTGAAACAAATTCTGTATGCTTTTTTTGAGGGTGCATATATGCACCCATTGTCCCGAATGGGTTAACACTGGAGATTCCGATAAACATATATTTAGAAAAAAAAAAAATGCCGTCCGTCTGTCTGTGTGTGTGTGTGCGTGTGTCTGTAAACGCTCTATCTCCAGAACAAATTGAGATAAAGACTTGAAATTTGATATGTACTTAGTATGTAATAATGAGAAGAAGTTTATTGAATGATAGTAACCTCGATTATCCGAAACTATTTTTTTCGGACTCTCGAAATATTCGTTCTGATAAAAAGTATATAAAAAATTTCGATTTTTTTTTTAGGAGTAAATATAAAATACAAAAAAAAAAATTGGATGAAGTCGATCGGATAATGAGTTACCGAGATATTTGTAATTGTATTTCCCACAGTCTTCGATTTTTCATGGCCCTGTATTTCACTCAAATTTCCATTCAAAGATATTTTTTAATTGGAAATGAGACGCTTCATCCGACGCAGTAAACCGTTAGTTAATAGGATTATCAGTTTTGTAGTTATAAGGATGTTTCTTTTACGCAATTCAGTAATAGAGCATTTAAAGTTAGTTTATATATGTATTTATAATATATATATATATATATTTTTTTTAAATTTTAAATATATATTATTATTGTTTTTTACATACAATTTACTTCTGTTTGTATAGAGAAAAGGGTAAATGGCTTCTTTATTTTAAGTAAATTGTTTAAATACTGAAAAAAATTGCTTTTGTATATGAAACAGCGAATAGGTTGCAAGAAAGTATGTTGCCAAATTTCCGTCTCTCTTCAAGGCCTAATTCTTTATTAAGGTCCCTGTACCGGAAAAACAAATTTTAATGCGTAACTGAGCTCTGAATAAGTAATTCGAGAAAATGTATAATAAACCCTGAATCCTTCGTTGTATACTTTCCATACAATCAGAGCATGCTTAATTCAATATTTTCGTTTAAAAAAAAAAATCTTTCTAAGATTTCATTTCAAGTTTATCACCGTAAAAGTAACATTAGAATACCCATATTGTGGATGGTACACTGCAAAAAATAACTGTTGATTTTACAGTATAAAACTGGCCCCCAGCTGCCAGTATTATACCGTAAAATTAACAGTATTAAACAGTAAAATAAGCAGCGTATTACTGCTTATTTTACTGTTTAATACTGTTAATTTTACGGTATAATACTGGCAGCTGGGGGCCAGTTTTATACTGTAAAATCAACAGTTATTTTTTGCAGTGTACAGCCATATGTTTTGACTTACGACAGGCCGGAACAAATCAGAAAAGGGAGTTAATTCACTGAATTTGTCCCATAGGGCGAATTTCGACTGAGGAAAAGCTTTAAAATGGTGCATATATAAAACGAGAAAAGACAGTTGGGTATGCTTATGTAAAAATGAGATTCAATAACGAAATAGTATATACTTCTAGAGTCTAGAGGAAATTAAACAAGGCTTACTTTCAGATCAAAAAAGTCTTTTTAACTAAATATTCTAATCTATTTAACACTTTCCAACATATAGTTGAAAGGTATTTATGAATTCGGATTGTCTGGCCGTCTGTCTGTCTGTCTGTCGATTCTGTAACTCTCGTAAAATACGCGGATTGCTATGTAATTGATATACACTGTAAAATATTTCGGTCAACAATTACGGTACATATACTGGCAACTTTGTGACCTGTATATGTACCGTAATTTCACTGGACGGTATACCGTAAAATATTTAAAGTATGTGTATCGGCTGCATTCCCCCCCCCCCCCTCTCCTCAGGCCTGCACGCATTGCATAACAAGAGCAAGAACATTACTTCAGGGGTTGCCGTACACCGAGGCGGGGCTACCAGCTTTTTCCTTAGTGAAAAGTAATTATTTTACGGTATAATTAGCCATTTTTTACTGAAAAATAATCATTTTACGGTATAAATACCATTTATAATCGAAATGGCACATATACCTTAGAAGTACGGTACTCATACCGTAAAGAGTGAAAACGGTACATGTACCGTTAATTTACGGTACATCTACTGAAATTTTACGAAAATTTTTTACAGTGTATGTTATTGAGATTTACTGTGGCATGTTCGGTATTGAAAATGGAGAGTGTAACATTTATAGTCTGTTTACAGGGACACTGAAAAGAATTTCGGAACATTATGATCTCGGGGAAAAATCGTTTGCAATGTATTTCAATGGCCTTCTGTCTGTCTGTGTGTCTGTCTGTCGATTCTGTAACTCTCGTAAATATACGCGGATTGCTATGTCATTGATATATGTTATTGAGATTTAATGTGACATGTTTTCGATATTGAAAATGAAGAATGTAACATTTATAGTCTATTTACAGGGACACTCAAAAGAATTTCGGAACATTATGGTCTAGGGGAAAAGTCGTTTGCAATGTATTTCAATGATGTTACACTATTTCAAACCTCTTCAAATTGATATATATAACTGAAGTGCACTATAAGATGATTACTGTAAAATAGGGTATGCATAGCATTTTATCCTTAATATTACAGTGACACCCAAAACAATTCGGTTAGAATACTGTATTTGAGCGATAAATGCTGGAAGTGCGTTTTCAGTTGTGGTATACGTTTTTAAATTTAACTATTTCTTTGCACATTATTGGGTGTGAATAAATTCCATAGGTCCTATACAGGGCTACACAAAATAATTTGAGTACATTTCCGTATTTTAGCGGAAGTTGTTGAAAGAGAATTCAACTGTGTTATGCGTTTCCTAAACTGAATTAAATTTTAACATACTATGTAGTACATGTACAAATCTATAGATCGTATACAAGGCTGCACGACTAGTTTTTATAAATGCTTCAATGTATTTCGAAAATATATTGGTTTCTTGGGTTTCTAATGATAAAGAACGTGAACATAAGAAAGGTAAAAATTCGTCAAAAACATAAACTAAAATATATATATATATATATTAATTTTCGAATTTTTTGTCCCAATCGTTTATGGGCCCCCTACCAGTAACCCGTGTGCCGAATTTCGTTGCCCTGCGCTCTGGGGTTTCTTAGTTTTTGAGGTTACATATAGTTAGATATGCGCACAGATTTTAATAGGGTAGATACTTGCAGCTATATAAAAGTTAAAACAACGTGAAATTATTATTTTTTCAATTAATTTACTCCCTTCCTAAAAAAACAAAAATCCAAAATATGTTAGTTTTTCGCCACCGAGAACGTATGTAACCCCTTAACAAAACACTAAATTTATAAGGGGCAGATAGAGAATATTTCTGGCTACAATTTGAAACTAATTGAACAGTTTTAAAGAATCTTATGGAAATTGATAAGCCTAGTTAAGATTTATAAATAATAATTCTTACTGCAATGTGCAGTTTTTCGTATTCCTATATCTAAAATAGTTTTTGAGAAAACAGGGTAAAACCGTGAGCATCAATCAATTAACCAATCTTTCAATACTCGAGAACTAATGGATCAATATTAAGGAATCACACGGTAATTGAAAAGTCTGATTAAGATTTATAAATGATCATAATTACATTTTTAGCTTATGACTTATACATTTTAGTTAAAAAAACTGGATTTGTAAGTATTTTCTCCAAAAACTCAAAATATCTTTTAAAATACAAATTTAACACAACGGCTTGCTACGTAGCTAATACTTAATAAGAAGACAGAAAAGAGGGAAAAGAAAAATATATTGATTTAATTTAAATTTTTATGCCTAGTTTAATTTACATATTTATGTCATATTATCTTCCATTAAAACCATAATCAACTTTCATTTAAATCAGTTATAAAAAGCTATCGACGGGGGTTTGAAAACTCTCTCTGACAGTAAATTGATAAGCTGATATATCTACAAATATATCATCTACTACTTGTGAAAAAAAATGTTTCAACATATTCTTATCTTTTGTATTGTTTTGGAAAAACACAATTCCTTTTTTTAATTTTTAGTTGATTTATTTAATCATTTAGTCATTTCGTCTAGTAGAATAACTAATAAATAAATAAATAAAACAAAATGAATTTTTATAAACACACTGATATTTTTACATGACAGTGATTGACATTTGAATAAATTAGTAAGTATATCACTTACATAACACTGTAAAAAAAAGAAAAAAAAAGTTTCTTAATCTAACGAAAATATAATATAACCACGAACTAAAATATACAATAACCTCTTCCGAGTACCCATGATTTCGAAAAGTGGTCTTTATCTTTAGAAACTTCAAAAACCAAAATATTATCAAGATTTAAAAAAGCATTTATATAGACAGTTTCTTTTCCTACCTCTGATTTTCGGAACTGAGTAGTCTCTTAGTTTTCTCAGCCTGAATTCAGGTTTTTTGGATACTATGAATTCTGGAGTAAACATTTTCATGTTGAACAAACATGTTTTACAGACAAACATGATGCATTAACAGGATTAACATCAACATTGACACTAATACTATGTTTTGTTACTCCTGCTTGCAAAAATTCAATTACGCAGCTAAAAAAATATAATTGAGAATTCATAGCAAACTAAACTAGTCGTTGGGTTGCATTAGTCAGTCCCTGGATGCATGTACACTTTATCTCTGATAAACAGAATACATTAGTTAAAAGTACAAGGTGGTTATGATTAAAGTTACACTACTCAGACCAATTAGGAGCCCGTTCTGTTTGACGGATTTCACTGAAACATGGTGTATACGTTATATGAACAACGGGGAAGAGAAATATCCAATGAAAAAATAGTTCAAATTTAGACCACCAGGTGAAAAGATGGCGCATAAAGAACCGGAAATACAAATTGGAAACATAAAACTTTATTTAATCACAACAATTGTTCAAAGTGCATTCCATTTGTGTCAATAACATGTTCAAAACGTTTTCAAACATGTTCAACAAAAGCATGAAGTGATTCTTGAGGAATTGACGCGACACATATTATTATATGCTTGCTTTTTGTTGAATATGTTCCCCGTCATTTCAAATAGGTCAATTATTATTGTTATTATATTTATTTATTTTTCTTTAAACTAGTTAATTGATGTAAATGAAAATTAGTATGATTATTCTTAATTTTTTTTAAAATCATTTTTATTGCTTGATTGTTATGGGGCATTTTCTGTAAAAGCCAGAGATTGACTTTTTTTAATAAGCTGAAAAAGCAATGGTATTTTATTTGAAAATTGCATTTAAAAATTTAATATTCGTATTTATTTTAATAAAAAATAAAAAAATAAAAAAATAAAAAATAAATAAAACGGCTATGTCAAAGATTTACTTTATTTATATCGCTTTAAAATGTTTATTATTATTATTATTATTATTATTATTATTATTATTATTATTATTATTATTATAGTTTAGATATACCGGAAAAAATATTCTTTCCATCGTAAATGTTGTTTTTCATGATGCTAATTATTCCAACAGCCTGTAACACCTAGGAAATCCAAATTTATTTTATGACTTTATTTTATTTTATTAGGTAGCTTTCAATACAAAAAAGTACAAAGCTACCTATTGCAGCCGTTCGGATGAAAGCAATTCCGAAAAATTTTGGTATATTTTCACCGATTATGACCCCCAGACCCCAAAACCACCCTCCGTTCAAAATGTTGAAATGTTGATTTATATATATATATATATATATATATATATATATATCGGATCTATGTCATGCGATAGCACTCGTATGTATAAATCAATTTGGATGAAACTAATTGTGTGTATTAAGCTCACCAATGTTTCTACCGAGTTCGTTGGCCAGCTTGGTCCGCCATCTTGTTTCAAAATGGCGGCCGCTAAAAGATTTAAAAGTAAACTAAATATACAAAAAAAGTTAAAAATTCAAATTTATTTTATACTTACTTGATACAAGGTTTCCAGAGTATTTTTTGTTTTATCTCTATCTTAAAAAAGGGCTGAGATAGAGCAGTTTGAAATTCTAGGGTGGCTGACATTTTGAAACAAGACAGCACATTACGAAAACAACGATTAATTTATGAGTTTTAGTGAACGCGATTTCTCACAAATTATTATCTTTCATTGTTTTAGTCATTTACCCAATCATACACATCTATACTAATAAAAGAAAGTTTCGCTCTGTGTGTCTGTGTGTGTGTGTGTGTTTGTTGGCGATGGCTAGGAAAATTTAGCGCACCTAGAAGTCTGTAAATTTAGATTTAGGTAGTGCAAACCCTCTCCTGGTATACCTGAGCCTCAGAATTTTAAAATTTTGAAAATTAAAGTACTTATCAATTAAAAACTGATCAAAGATCACAAATAAAACAGCCATTATTCTGAAGCGAGCTGGCCCATGCGCAGAAACCAATTTCTGTATCTTCCGGAACAGAAGAAAGAAAGCAGAAGACATTCCGTTTTTTTTTTTTTTAAGTATTTCTAAATTCGCCATGGACAAACGGCCAAAAATACGGAAAAACCGTCTACATATTCTAAAAGAACATACTTTTACGTCTCGAACGATCTGGTTGGTTTGAAAAAATTTTACATTTAACCCTTTCAAAAAAAAATAATCAAAAAGCATCGAATGCGTGTTTTTTATTTTCTCCCGTTTTCCGAGCCTTGCATCTACCGGAATACAAAAGATACGGAAAAACGAAGGTCACCAAATTAAAGAACTGTCTTTATCCTTTTCAAAGCCACCTTTGGTTTTAAAAAATACAAAAATTAACCCTTCAAAAGAGTATATTTTCTGTATGCCGTTTTGCGATTTTTGCGATTTTGGCAATTTTTAAAATTTTGCATCGGCGATTCAGAGACAGGTGCGAAAAACTAAAAATACCAGACAATATCTATATTTATTCCTTTTTAGACATCTGTATTTGTTTTTGAAAAATACGAATATTAACCCTTCAAAAAAAAATTCGTGCGCAGGACTCTCTTTTGCGAATTCCGATTTTCTGCTATATATTAAATCTGGCATCGTCTTTCTAAAATAACCAAACAAAAAGCAAACACACCTAAAGACATCTACGTTCTATCGGGTTTAGCCAGACGGCTTTAGTTTAAAAAATAAATCACGTAACCTTTTCGAAAACGTTTTTAACCGTAAGTCAATTTCGCTTTTTTAACTACTTCTCCTATCTTTAAAAATCCGAATTGGCGTTTATAAACAAGATACGAAAAAAAAAATACCGTGCCTAATCTATATCCTTTGTTTTTTAAAATCTGGTATCCGTTTTGAAAAAAATTAATTTTAACCCTCCGAAAAAAAATCCTTTCCAAAACTCACTCACGCGAATTTCCTTTTTTTGGTCCAGATTTAAAAATCGGCATCGACTCGGGAAATGCAAGTACGGACAAACAGTGGACTCCAGATCATAGACACGTTCATTTTCTTCAAAATGCACGGTTGGGTTTAAAAAAATATCTACATTAACCCTTTAGAAACCGATCGATTACGTAACCCACTTTCGCGATTTCCGCTATTTTGGCAATGTTTACCCGTAGTTAAATTTCAATTCTACTAGGAAATTTGGTTGGGTCGAGTGTTCTGAAAAGACCTCTTCCAGAACAGACTGCGTCCCCTGGCGATGGAAAGTGGAACTATACCAGTATATCTGGTTCTATGGACCCGATTACGACGGGGTTTGGCTCATTCGACTTGATATCTATAGCCTTAAATATTTTAGCTGCACTTTCGACCGCCAGGATGCGCTTTCCGATCTTGGGTTTTATGAGCCCGATTACGACGGGGTTTGCCTCATTCGACTTGATTTCGACAGCCTTACAGATTTCAGTCATATTCGTATAGAACAGATTATTAATATTTCGGGCCCGGGCAACGCCGGGCGGATTAGCTAGTAAAACTATATATTCATATCCGTTAACGCCAAATTCTCGCCAAACTTGGTGACACTTGACGAAATATCGCCAAATTTGGTGGCTAAAATAAGGTTCCATAAATGAATCCAACTTGGCTATAGGCCATTAATTGGGCAAATTTCTTATTCAAATTCAGTATTAACGAAGATATAGGAAAGCTACCTTTCTTCCCGGTACAAGCCGGAAGGACTTTTTTTAGAATGTATCTTAAATTCCATATTACAAGAGCTACTTAACGGATAACATATTTTATCGGCAAATAAATAAATAAATAAATACAAAGTCATTTTTTATGCCTCTGAGTAGATTTTTCTAAAAGTAAATTATCTAGGTAGAACTTTTGATTAATTTTAATTTTGAGATTCAATGTTAATTTAATTCATATGTATTCAGTTTGAATTTAACGCGTGCCCTTGGCGTTTGAATTAAAACAGAGTTCGCAGTAATTTAATATTAATACGTAACAAGCTTTTTCTGGTTTCGATTTTAAAATAGCATGCTGGAAGTTACATTAAAAATATTGAAGCGTCTTAACCTTGCAACAAATAATTGCAATCAAGTATAATTAATAGATAACCCAGTGCGCATTTAAATATTTAACGATAAAGAGATAAAAAGATAAAACACAATTTCCGAAAGTGGTGTAATTAATTAAAATACATTGTTTTAATTAAGGAAGGAACTTCGTTTATATGTTGACCGCCGTAATGTTGAAAAACAAAACTTGTGATACGAGAGCCAACTTTTTTCTGTTTTGAAATGAGCTGAAAATGACATCAAATAATCATAATTCATAGTTTTATCTATTTATGCAGCTAAATACATTTATTAAGTGCAAATCACGTGTGCACCGCCAGTACCGTCTCGAATGGACCATCTCTATATCGAGACGGTTTTTGCAAAGCGCGGCCTGATAATTTTTGTCTGCCTTTTGATGCACACATAATTCGCACTTCAGACAAGTTCAAACTTCATGACGCGTACGAACAGTTATATGCATTTACCTATATTTACCTACTTTTATGGGTTGCTTCAGTTAAATTCCAAATTGGCCTAAATCGAATGAAAATAAAACCCTTATTATAAGCCACAGACACAAAATTGTGAACACTCAATATGTAAAATTTTGTCTTTATGTAATTACTACAAAACAAGTATGTCACAATAAGTATCGAGTATTCATAATTTGGAAGTGTTGTATACATGTGGTTGAAATTTTGCCGCTCTAACTATATAAACCACTAACAGCTCTTTCGAAGAATAGCTCACTACGTAGTGGCTTAGTCCATTAACCCTCTGACCGCTCAATTTTTCTTTCAAAATCCTCTAGACCAAAATTTAATCGTCCTCTAATATTACACATTTGAGATCATCATGTATTTGAAATATGTAGTAAATTTATCATTTGCATTTTCACCCTCTGACTGTGGAATTTTTAAAACAAAATTGCTTAAATTGTGTATTATATAAATTTTTCTACAAATGTCTTGCCCGTAGAAATCGCGGATAAGTGGTCAAAGGGTTAATGCAGTAGATGAGGAACAGAGGAAAAGAAGAGACCGGGTTAATTAACGTCCAGCCTAGCCATCTGTATTGCACAGCACATGTTACTGCAATCAAAACAGACTACGTTTTTGCTAAGTGGTACTTTTCATGTGGTAAGGTGCTCTTTTTCATGTGGTCAGTCTTCAGAAGCTTGTCTACAGATCAGAGATCAGTGGAAGAGATTTCTAACATGTTTATCACTTCTTTATTTTGTTGAGATTCCCCTTTCTTTTGTTGATGACTGCAGAAACTTTAGAAAAGAAAGGCCAGGAGAATGATCTACGAGATTTTGTCAGGAATCCAATATAAACGCAAATGACCGTAAGGTATAGACCGTAAGCCTATACCAAAGATTCTTTGCCTATACCATGAACCCTGCTAAAAGAAGTGGATTATTCCCAGGCATGCGCAGTTGTAATCTTCTATAGTGAGCCACTCTTCGAAAGAGCCGCTTATATAAACCTATTTAACCGGTTCCACATTTCTATTACCCATAATTCTTTCGTTTAGATGGAATCGCGGTTGAACTATGAAGCTTGAAAGACAATATTTAATGCTAAGAAAATATGATTCGCGTAACGCGTTGAAGAAATGTAGTGTGAATAGTATTTGATTCATACGGCGGTCATCATGTCACGAACTCGCTCTCTTTTCAACATGGGTGCTGGAACATGGTGGGGGAACTGTGACAAGTGAGACCTCTCGCCGCGACCGTAACTGTCGGAATAAGAAACTAAATAGAACAGAATAGAATGTGAAGAGTATAAGTTTGGTGTACGTAATAATCAACGGGATTCATTTCGCCGAAAGCTGCGCAAAAAGCGTAGTCGGGTATTGCCAAGTGGTTTAGCACAAACCCTACCCAAATTATAATTGGATAAGCTGATCTTTGTTTGCATTTATACCCTGCCCAGATATAGAATTGGTAAGAGTAAGAGTCAGTCTTCGGTTTTGGTTCAGGGTTGCACGATTGGTCAGGAATTTTGGGCAAGGTTGCAGCGCCCTCCAATAATTCACTTCACACATTAGAGGCAAATGGAATTGCCTTCTTATTACGTATACTACGGTATAATATGTCTGGCATCGTCCGGGAAATTAAGAGCAGTATAAACGATTTAAGAACTTCCTTATTTGAAATTTTCTAAGAATTGGATTTTAAATTACACTATTAAAAATTTTGTGGTAAGTTGAATCAACTTTTAGTACTGAAGTAGCTGCAACCATAAGATGATGAAATTTCGTTCCAACATTTGGAACTCCGGTTGAAGCATAGCTTCAAATGTTGGAACATGGTTTCTCCATCTTATGGTTGCAGCTACTGTAGAACCAAAAGTTGGTTCAACCTACAACAACATTTGGAGCTGCGGTTGAAGCATAGCTCCAAATGTTGGAGCAATATTTCTCCATCTTACGGTTGCAGCTACTGTAGAACCAAAAGTTGATTCAACCTGCAACAACATTTGGAGCTCCGGTTGAAGCATAGCTCCAAATGTTGGAACAATGTTTCACCATCTTATGGTTGCAGCTACTGTAGCACTAAAAGTTGGTTCAACCAACAACAAGATTTTTAACAGTGTAGAGTTTTAACGTAAATATTTTAGATGAGAAATAACGTTTAATCTGTGTTTGTAAACGGTGTAAATGTCCAAGTTCATGTGTATATTTAGCAATATATGTTTATTATTCATCATAGAACTGTCTTTTTAATGTATTCATTAGTCATTATTTTAATAAATTAACAAGAATTTTTAGTAAAAAAGAAGCATACCGCTACAAGAACCTTTGCTAAGATACAGATAGGGTTATTTTATCTATTTTTAATAAACTGAATCAGATTTATTAGAACAAATTCTGTCGAAATAAAATCAGATGGCATCCTATTAACATAACTAATGATTGAATATTGAACTTGTTTATCATATATTCATATATGAAACTATCTTATAAGAAAATGCGCACTTTTCGATTTTAAAATAGCATGCTTAGATTACATTGCAAATATTGAAACTTCTTAACCTTGCAACAAATAATTGTAATCAAGTTTAATTAGTAGATAGCACAATGCGCATACAATTGTTTAGAGATAAAGAGTTAAAAAAATAATTTCCGAAAGTGGTGCAATTGGTGAAGATACGTTGTTTTGATTAAAGAAGGAACTTTGTTAAAGATTTGACTAATGATTAGATAGTATACGTGTTTATCATATGTGAAGTTATCTTATAAGGAAATGCGCAATTTTCGAGAGAAAAACACCATCGATTTAAAGTAAAAACAATGACTTAACAATTTGTTAGGTGCGTTGGGCTTTAACCCAAGCAACAAATTTAGATTAGAGTCTTGTAACAGGTTGGGTTGACTTTAATTGTTTTGGCTTTTGGTCGCGGTTTCGGGTCAAGTTTCAATTCTTGTGGGTCGAGTTCGGGTTAACCAGATTTTTCAAAAGACAGTTCAAAATATTGTCTTAGAAGAAAAAGTATGCATTTGAATTAGAATAAGACTAAGATTTATTAGTTTTCTTCATAAAAGGTAAATTGACATTAGAGAATATGACTGTAGAATATTTTTTTCATAATTGTATAAAATAAGAAGTTAATTTTCTTAGGTTTAGGCTTCGGTTCGGGTTGGGGGCGGATTTTAGTTCGATGATTTTTTTTGTCTTGTTCAGGTACTACCTAATGGCACAGTCAGTTGATTTGATGGCACAAATGATCAAAAGTTTCAGAGTCACTAGAATGATTCAAAATCTGATATCTTTTATTCGTCTCATTATTACTTGCATGTAACCGCCATTTAGTGACTTCCCATTGAAGTCACCGTGACCAGTATCTTTGTAAAGAGTCACAGTGTGACGTTACAATAAAATCACCTCTTATGATCGTCTCATTTGAAGAGTCCAGTGTGAACGTGAAGTAATGACAGTTGCATTGTGACGAGTTACCAAGTCACATCACAATGAAGTCATCTGGGGAGTCTCATGTTTGGAGACTCCACTGTGTAGTCACTATGACCGTTGCTTTGTGAAGAATCATCAAGTGGCTTTATTGTGATGGGAAATCATCACAAAGGAACTGCCATAATGCCTTCACGGGGATATCTTCAAATGACGAACACATGAAAATCACCACGTGACCTCATAGTAACATCAGCGGGTAATTCGTCACAAAGTAACAATCACAGTGGAGTTACCAACAGTAGAGTCACCAACAGTGGAGTCACCAACTGACCGTGACTTGAGAGTTATAATGAGAAAAATAAAAAGCATCACATTTTGGTTCATCGTAGGGACTTTGACAGTTTTGCCATTTTTTGATGTCACAATGACGTGACATCGATTGGCTGTGCTGTTAGGGTAGCACCTCTTTGCTACATCTGCTGTTTATATCAGGTTATTTTGAGCACTCACATGTTACTTATGTGTCCAAAAATTAACAGTTTGTGTTTGACCCTTAATTTATGAATATCAGTGTAAAAAGTGAATACAATTTGCTTAGTTTTAAGGGTTTTATCATTGTGAAATGGTATCATTTTGATAATGGTATCTAACTTCAATTAGGATATCGATAAACTTATTTAATTAAAACGCAGATGAGAAGCAGCTTCAAATTACAGTACAGACAGACAGATAAATTGTCGCCAGCATGTTGTTGACAAGCATGGATGAAATGATTAAAAATATATTCATGATATTAAGAATTCTCGGATATAATCTCCCACGTGAATAATACGAAAATTCCGTGGAACAAAAACAACTTAATGCTAATTTTAGAAGCTATTCTATTTTAGATATGACGGTAAAAATACAAAATAAGGAGAAATAAATTCTAAAGTCGTAAATATTTTCCAACACTATAAAAAAATACAGGGGCTTCTTAATCAGGAAAATATAATTTAACCACACTTCCGAGTTACTCATAATTCCGAAAAGCGTTATTTATCTTTAGAAAACTCAGAAACCAATCTATTTTTGAGATATAAAGAAGCATTTATAAAAACAAAGTTTCTTATTGATTTTCGGAAACGTTTAAGAGTAGTTTCTATAATGTATTAATCAGTTTTTGCAACAGGGAATATAGGCATTTCGGATGCTATCCCTTCTCAAGTAGACATTTTCATGTTTAACAAACATGTTTTTCAGACAAACATGATAGATTAAGAGCATTAACATTAACATTAAAATTAATATTATTTTGTTACTCTTGTGTGTATAAATTCAATTACTCAGATGAAAATGCTTAATTGAGAAATTCATAGAATCCTAAAAACCAATATTTTGGTTTGAGAAAACTGATTCATACACTATCGTAAAAACTTTTTGTGAAAAATAAATCTCACTTTTACTATATGGTGTATAAACATTTATGTATAAGTAAAACTTATACAAATATTAACAAGCTGAAAATTGTACGTCAAGAATGGCAAATGAGATGCGTTCGTACTATAAGTAGTTTTATAAATATTCAGATCTTGGTGCAATAGCTGTTTGCAGGAGTTGTTATTTAAGAAACTTTGTAATCGAAATACGTTTTCCATTTTTTGGTCAAGGCAGAAACACTATCAAACCCGGTGTTTTGAACCGAATTCCTGATGCTTCAGCATCAGAATGGAGAAAAACATGTTGTCACGTGACGCGAATCGCTTATAACTCGATAAGTAATTTATTGATCAAAAAATGGAAACCTCATTTCGATTCTAAATAGCTTCCATAGTCAGGCCTTTCCATTTTATGCCTTTGCGCTTAAAAATGAGTCAGAAATTGCGTCAGAAAGTTTCACGTTGTTGAGCAGATCATTTGAGAACCACCTTAGGCTATGCTGCACAGAAATAAATTTTTCACAAATACAAATTTTTATGATTAAAAAATATTAATGTGATTCAGAAATCATTCTTAGTCTACCAACATTATATTTTTAACATTATAAAAAGGTTATTCTAAAGCATTTATAAACTATTTTCACGCTTTCTATGTAAATGAAAATTACAACATGAGAAGAAAATTTACTGTGAACAAACTCTCTCTGAATACGACTCTACATCAGATAATAATACTCCCCGAAGAATATTTAGTTCGGCATTCCAGACACGTTTTATTCTGAGTCTTCATTACAATAGGCTTTTCATGATTTTCCTACCAGTGTATATCACAGTATAAGTATCATTTAAGGTGCCTTTCTTACAAACATTACAGATTCTGCCATTCTGAATTAATAAATATGCTGGTTATGCAGCGGAAATTAGAAAAGAAAACAAATTCGGGTGTAAGTTCTCTCTGAATATGTCCCTCTTGTACAGTTGTAAGCAAAGAATTGATTTAAAAGAGTTGCCTATGAAATGAAAACGAAAAAAAAAACATTCATATCACGTTTATATGAAATATCGTATTTTCCGGTGAATAGATGCTCCTTTGTATTTGAGTACCGCATCGGTTCGGGTTACCCGATTTTACCGGAACCCGAACCTGATCCCCGGTACGGGTCGAGTCGAATTGACGATATTTTTTTCAGTGCGAGTCGGATTGACTTTAAATATTTCGGGTTTGGGTCCGGTTTCGAGATAAGTTTTGATTCTTTCGGGTCAGGTTCAGGTTGACCCTACTAGAGTCCTGCACGGGTCGGGTTGTACTGAAATTCGGGTTGTACTCGAACCTGAAATTTCTGCTTAAAGTTAACCCGAACAGAACCCGACAAAAGAAATTATTCAACCCAGAACCCGACCCAAACCCAATACACTTCAACCGGAACCTGAAATATTCAAACCTGAGCCCGACCCGACGCCGAAGTAAAAGAAAATTAATCCATATCTTAATAAAATTATGAAAAAATAATCTGATCTATCTAATATCAGTTTTATCTTTTTTTTTTACAAAAATGAACACATTACATACTCAAACATATTCAAATATATAGTTTTTTTTTTTTTTTTAATAATCAGGACTTTCTTTTAGAAAATCGGGTCAACCTAACCAGAAACCGACCCGAACCCGAAACATTTAATGTCAACTCGACCCGAACCCGACATGCAACAACAACAACAACAAAATTATCATCAACTGACGTAGGATTCTACACTCGAGTTTTCAAAAGAAAGTTATAAATATATTTCAGTTGAATAAAACTATATACTTGAATATTAATGAGTGTGTATGCGTTCATTTTTATAGCAAAAAGATAAAGTTGATATTAGATATATGTGTTCATATCCGATGTTTAACCCCCTTAGTGGGTAAATTTCTAAAATCGCTGAAATACATATTTAACTATTTTTTTAGTAGATTTGTTATCTTGAATTTCATGCTCCTACCTAAAACTGATGCTGAGATATGGCGAAATGACCTAAAACGCTCGACCCCCCATTTAATCCTCTTAGAAGGTGAATTTTTAAAATCACTAAAATCAGTGTTTAACTATTTTTTTAGTAGATTTAATATACTGAATTTCATGCTCCTACCTAAAACTGCTGCTGAGATATGGCGAAACGACCTAAAACTTTCGACCCCCCTCGGAGAGAAATTTTCAAAAATCCTTTCTTATTGCTCGTCTAAGTTATAACAGCAGTCTACTCTCCAAATTTCTTGATCCTGACCTTAGTCGTTTCAGGTGGGCTTTGGTGAATCAGTCAATCAGCCGTTCTCTCTTTATATAATAGTATAGATAAAGAAGTAATTTATCAATTTTTATATACAAACAGAAGTAATTTATCTAATACATGTAATTAGAGTCAACAAATGAAACTGACTGCGCAACAAATTGAAAACGATTGGCGGTATATGTGTTCATAAAACATTCTAATAAAACATTTTCCGTTTATAATGGTTTCCAATAAAAAAAAAAAAAAAAAAAAAAAACTTTTTTTTCGTAAAAATATGCAAAACGCCTTAGTACCAACTCTCAAAAAGTGTTCCTAATATCGCAAGAGCAGTGCGATATTAGGAACACAATAAAATTAACTCTTTTCAAACTTTTTCGTAAGAAGTAGGAGTTGTAACGTTACTAACGAAGAATCTTTTTGTCCAGGCAAGAAATTAACTGTCTGTAGGAATATATATTTACTAATTAATTATAAGCAAACAAGTTGTAAAAAATGTGATTTAATTAGATATTTTTTGACTTGCTTTTATAAAATAAAAATAAAAAATAACCACCGAATACATTGCTTAAAATAATAATCTAAAATCCACCTATCCTTCTAAAGAAAATTCACAAATTTGGAATAATTAGTGGGCGCGATATTAGGAACATATAAACAAAAATACAAATGTACCGCCATTTGACAACTTCAAGGAAAATCAAAACATAAAAAATCAAAATTTGGATCAATAACAACATCGCCATAATAATTCAAAACTTTTATTACTTACCTTTGTATATTTATAATTTTCTGAAGATAACGTTCAGAAATATTTTTAAATAAAAAAAAAAAAAAAATCTTCACTACTTGGAACAACACTTCCCTTCGGCAACAAATAGACACTAGACTAAAATTACTAATGGAGGATCAAGTTTATAGACAATGACCACCAGAATGTAGCAGATACTTAGAAATCATGGGATGCAACTTTAGGCACACTTCCCCTAACTTTTAGAAATTTAGATACTTGAAAAGTTTTCTTTTTTTCTTTTTCTTTTCTTTATTTTTTTAATAGAAATATTTATCTTGAAAATATTATATTAGCTATTTCAATGAGTTCGAAAACGTAATAACATTTTCGAAGCATTGAACTTTAGCCAAAATGCAAAATATTACATCAATATAAGTACAATCACTTAAATAATTATTCCCCAGTTCATTTGCTTCAAGTTTTTACTTTGGGTAAAGATTATTCTCAACTGCTTCTAAGTTGTTTCTCTGGGTTTTCTATTAAAAAGAAAATACTACGACAGAAGTAAATTTACTTTATAAAAAATAATTTGAATAGTCCTCCTCTATTAGACACTCCATTTAAAATAGTTTACTTGCACTTGTAACATCGCAACTAAAGAATGTTTTGTTGCATCCCATTTTGCTTGTAAAATATTTGAGTCGAGATAGCGTTTTAAATATATAGATGGTTAAAAGAGTTTTTTAAAGATAACTTTTAAAAAATTCAGAAAATTTGTGAAATTTCTTAAGGTTTTTTTTTTTATGTTTTTTATTCATTTTTAGAAATATAAAACTTTTTATTGTAAAAAAAAAATTCTACATTTTTACATTTAACTACAGCAATGAATCCTTTTTAACACTTTCCAACCGAGTGGAAAAGTGTTTATGACTTTGATTTGTCTGCCGTCTGGCCGTGCTCTAACTCTTGTAAATATGCTGGGATTGCCCTGAAATTTTTGTATGTTATTGCCGTTTACTATAGCATGTTAACTATTTTAACTGAAGTGTGTAGCACTTATAGTTTTTTTTTACAGGGACAGTCAAAAGTATTCCGTTACATGACAGTGAATGGGAAATAATCGTTTCAAGTGCATTTGGATGGCGCTACGTCATTTAAAACATAATGAAATTGATATATAATTATGAAGCGCATTAAACCATGCTTTTTGTAGAATATGCGGTGCAAAGCATTTATTATTCATTTACAGGGTCAAACAAAAGAATTCTGTTACACGTCGTTCTATGGGGAAAAATCGTTTACAGTGTAATTTAGTGATATGTCACTATTTCAAACATAATGAAAATTATATGCATTACTGAGGTGCACTATAAATTGCTCTCTTGTGTGCATTGCGTTTATTTACAGGGACACACAAAATATATTGGTTACAGTACATGTGCGATATTTACAGTCTGTGTGTGATAAGTGCGTTTTCAATTTTGGTTTGCGTTTTTAGGTTTAATTAATTTTTTTCATAGTACGTGTATGTTTATAAACTCGGTTGATCATATACATGGCAACACAAGGGAATTTGTAAGTATTACAGACTATGGGAGTGAATGGCTTAAGAGTAGTTTTTAATAGTGTTTACGCAATTTACAGCTGAACTATAGTTAGTAGACTAATAGAAGTTTGTGGAACATAAATAAATTCATATACAGGGCTACGCAAAGAACAAAATACATTGTCGTTTATGCTTGGTAATTGCCGGAAGTGAGTTTTAAGTTGCCTTATGCGCTTTTTACCTGAATTAAATTTTAGCTTAATATGAGATGGTGAACAAAAGTGTTTACATAACATACAGGGCTGTACTAAAGATTTCGAGTGCATTTCCATCGATTGGCGAAAATTGCTAAACGGGAATTTTCAAACTGAACTAAATTTTATCCTGCTATGTAGTATATATCTAAATCTACAGATCATATACAGGGCTGCACAAAATAATTCGACTACTTTTTTCGCAATGGAAGGTAATTTCTCAAATTGTATTTTTCAATGTGTTATATGTTTTCTAAACTGTTTACTTACATATCTTCTTTTACCTTATTTAACGGTTAAGTTTCGTTACAGTTTTCTGGCTGTGTTGGAAAGTTTCATAATCTATGCTTGGCGCATGATTTTTCGTTCTTGTTTATCTTTTAAAATTGTTAATTGTTATGATTGGAAAAATGTAGCTATTCATGAGCATTTATCAATTAATTTCCATTGTGTTTTCACTGCGCTGAAATATTATGCTTAAGCATGCACTGTAAAAAAGACAAATGTTTTTTAGCTAAAAAATGTACAATGTAACCATGAACACAAATATACAATAATCTTTTCCGAGTTTTCCAAGATTCCAAAAAGCGTTTTCATTTATCTTTAGATATCTCAGAAAGCAATATAATGTCGGGAGTTAAAGAAGAATTTTGCTGCCATTGATTTTCGGAAACCTTTCTCAGTAGTTTATATAGTGCATTAAACTTTCTCAAACCGAAATATATCGGGTTTTCGGATGCTATCTATTTTCCATTAAACATTTTCATGTGCCTAACTCAATTTATACATGCAAGAGTAACAGAGTACCGTTCATTTTAATGTTATTTTATCATGTTTATCTGTAAAACATGTTTGTTGAACATGAAAATGTTTACTTGAGAATGGATAGCATCCGAAATAAAGTAAAAAGTGCCCAGTCAAACTGATGGCATTGAGCTCAAGGGCTATTCACACTAATTGTATATTATATAGTCTTATTTCAAAGAATAATGCCTCTCAAAAAATAAAGAAATTGACAGTAAACCTGTATACCAAATTTGAAACAAATTGGATAATTTTGCATGGAAATACCCATTTAGCTAAATTAAGGGGGGGGCTAGCCCCCTTTTCCCCCTTTATACTTAACCAGCGCCTAATCAGAATAAACCTGTATACCAAATTTGAAGCAAATCGGATAATTCTGCATGAAAAACCCGTTTATCTAAATTAAGGGGGATTTACCCCCCCTTCGTTCTCCCCTTTATACTTAACCAATGAACCCCCAAATCTAATCAAGGAAGCGCTTTATCACAATTAACCTGTATACCAAATTTGAAGCAAATTGGATAAAATTCTGCATAAAAAACTCAATAATCTAAATTAAGGGGGGATTAACCCTCCGTTCTCCTCTTTATACTTAGCCAATGAACCCCCAAATCTAATCAAGGAAGCGCCTTGTCAGAATGAACCAATATACAAAATTTGAAGCAAATCGGATATATTTCTATCAAGAGTTATCGGGTTACGTACATACACAACCTGCGGGCACATTAGCTCTCAGGCTTTAATAGTCTGTGAGCTAAAAATTGATACCCCTGTTTGGGAAAACTGATTAATACACTTTAAAAACCACTCGGGATCGTTTCCGAAAATTAGTAGTTGCAAAAGAAACTTTGTTTTTATAAATGCTTCTTTAAATCTCGAAAATATATTAGTTTATGATGTTTCTAAAAATAAAGAGCGCTTTTCGGAATCGTGGGTAACTTGAAAGAGGTTATTGTACATTTTTGTTCGTGGTTCTATTATATTTTCATACATTAAAAGATTTTTGTCACTTTTACAGTGTAAACTGCCAACTTTTACGCTTTTTTTTTACCACTAAAATTTAACTGTAAATTTTCTCTTATATAATCGCCTAAATCTGCGGTTAACCTCTTGCATCCTTAAGAACCCAAATGGGTACCTAGAGTCTTTTCTTCATATAAACTAAAGTGATTGATATTTTTACATTTAAACTTCACTTCTGTATAGCTCAATGGTTTTGCTTTAAAAGGAAACCAGAAAATAGCAGCACCGATGCCAATTTCCTTATAAAATAAATGTTATTTTAACCTCAGTTTACAAAATGCCTTCGAGACCGTTCAGCCAAGAAAGTAGGTAATTTCATAATTTCTTAACTTAAAAACTTTACAGTACAAATTTTTAAGAAATTGTAGATTATTCACTTATTTAAAGCTGTTATTATTATTTTTCAGTAAATTTAGGTTACTAATAATTAAATTGATACATTTTTTTTCTTTGGGGGGGGGGGGGAGGGGGAGTAATTTTAGATTTATATTTGTTAACCTAAAACAATACATTTCAGAAAAAAATATTTTTTCTCATCTGTGATGTCATTTTGTTTGTATAAAGGAAAGAATGAGTATCTGTACTATTATTTTAACTTCGGGTCGCAAGAGGCTATATGAGGCAAAAATTTCTATTAGTGGCAACAAAAAAGCGTAAAAGTTGTCCGATATTCTTAAGTACTTTTAAATTACTTCTTATAACAAAAGATATAAGTTCATCCTTAACAAAATTACTTTAAACGTACCTCTATACCAGATATTAATACTCTTCTATTCGCAACACAGACACGTTTTATTTGGTGCCTTTATTCCGATGTGCTTTTCAAATTTCTTCATAACACTATATCACGATGAAAGTGTCATTTAAAGCACTCTCTCATAGACATTAAACTGTGTATATTACTTGGGATTTAATGTACGGAAAGGCTATTACGCGCGAATCAGAAAAGAGTGAGAATTCAGGCTTCAGAAAAGCTTTCCTTAGACTGAATCTGTCCCACGTGACAGGTTCTAAACAGGAAAATGCTTGGAATGGGTCACCTATGAAATGAGAAAGGAAATTCAGGAAGACACTAAAAATGTTTCTCAGCTTTCATCAAAGTAAATTAGATTTTATGATTATTTAAGACATGTTATCTTTAATTAATTGAACGGGTGGGTGGGAAAAAGTTAACATTACAAAAATAAAACAATGAAGTAAGATAGTTTAATTAATAATAGCTAATATATTAAAAAGTATTTTTCTTTGAAATTTGTAGAATGAACCCTCATCAATTAGACCTGCATTCGAATAGTGGTAACCATTTCTCTAAAATTGATAGTTTTTTTTTTTTGTGTGTGGGGGGGGGGGGGGTTCTCAACACTTATAGCAGTTGGAATGTCACCTTTTTCCACTCACCCTTTCAATGAATTTAATTTACTTTAAATTTTAAGGGAATTGTAAAAAAAATATTTTTCCTTACATATGTTATTCGAACAATAAGCTCTATGGCAGTGTTTGTCTATTCACTTATGTGGGTGGCCTAGTTTGCGAAAGTGCTGCCCGATAGGTAGCATCTGTGCGTAAAAGTGACCTCTATCTGTATTTATTTACTCTATCTCTATCTGTATTTCTGTATACACTTGTCTGACTTTCGCAAGTATGATTGTGATTCCGTGAATCTGAGCTTTACGGTTATTTTTGTGCGTTTATATGTTAATTAGCTTGCTGTGGTCAGCTGGCGAAGTATAAATGCGCTTTTTGTAGTTGAAACGAAGGGATTTTGGTCGAATCTTGCCTTTCGGCGAAAACTAGACTGTTGCTCGCATTGACACTTGCTGTTAAAATCAAGCATACTAACCCACCAAAGGATTTGATTTTCTCGATGGCAACACCTGTCTATTTACTCGTTATTAGGTCTTCATATTTATACGCCGGGTTTCTTTATGGTCGGAATTGCTTTATTTACAGATTTATTTATTGTTTGCATTTAGAGTTCTTTTTTGTATATGTTTTTAGATTGTAATATCTCTCTTAATTTTGCAACGGAATTTGTAGTGTGTGTATAAACTAACATTTTGGGAGACAAACACAAAAATTTTTTTTGCATGTTGCCCTTCTTATTTTTTAATGACCTCTGTTATGTCGCATTTCTGTAAATGTATCGCGGTAGACGTGTTATAACGAGGGGTTTCTTTTTTATTTAACCAGTGTCTTTCATTTCGAGGGTAAATTGAACTGAAAGTAGCGAAGTATTGACTACTTTTGAAAAGTAGTTTGTAGTCACTACTTTTTTTAAAAAGTAGTTGTAGTTGTAGTTAACTATATTTTTAACAAAGTAGTTAATTATATTTTTATCAAAGTAGTTGTAGTTGTAGTTAACTATATTTTTAACAAAGTAGTTGCAGTTGTAGTTGTAGTTAACTATATTTTTAACAAAGTAGTTGTAGTTGTAGTTAACTATATTTTTAACAAGGTACTTGTTAGCTATATTTTTAACAAAGTAGTTGTAGTTGTAGTTAACTATATTTTTAACAAGGTACTTGTTAGCTATATTTTTAACAAAGTAGTTGTAGTTGTAGTTAACTATATTTTTAACAAGGTACTTGTTAACTATATTTTTAACAAAGTAGTTGTAGTTGTATTTAACTATATTTTTAACAAGGAGGTTGCTAACTATATTTTTAACAAAGTAGTTGTAGTCGTAGTTAACTATGTTTTTAACAAAGTAGTTGTAGTTGTAGTTAACTATATTTTTAACAAGGTAGTTGTTAACTATATTTTTAACAAAGTAGATGTAGTTGTAGTTAACTATATTTTTAACAAAGTAGTTGTAGTTGTAGTTAACTATTTTAACAAAGTAGTTGTAGTTGTAGTTAACTATTTTAACAAAGTAGTTTTAGTTGTAGTTCGCTACAAGAAAAAGTAGTTTTTCCGACCCCCGGTTACAACACAAACATTATGATTACAATACTTCCCATATACTACTATGTGTTCGACAAGTAAAAATTAATTCTCATTCCCCACATCAAAACTTAACAATTGCACGTGTGTCTCTATAAAAACATACAAATACCCGTATGTTTTCTGCCTTCTCTTAGCAAGATTTAATTAAGAATGTTTACGAGAAACTGTCTATATTTTATTAACATTTACGATCCTAAAATAGAAACCATACAAAGATATTACGTTGTACGTCTTTTGTAACAACAGCGATTCAGTTATTGAAGACTAACATAATGCTCTCTTAATACAGAAACAAATCCTGGGAGTCAAAAATTATTCCTCCGCTATGTCCAGTCGTAAAACTCCCGTTTCTCATCTTCCTGCTCCGGCATCCTGATATCATGTCCGGTCTCTTGACCGTGTCCGGTGTCCAGCGGCGTGTAATGAAATTAAGTACGTCATTCTCTTACTTGGGAATGAGAGACCAACAGAGTGGTACTGATTGAGAAACGCGGGGAGTGGGGAATGATGGGAAATATTTCATTCCCCCACTGGGGTGTAATAATCTCATTCATATCTTTGTTATTTTCGGATTAACGAACAACTTACTTGGGAGTTTTTAAGAGAGAAAGTTGCTCAGTGTTTTCGATCGGCAAAAAAAAGTCATTTTTGCTCTAAGCACAAAAAAAATAGCAACGCCAACGAGAAATTGAGTCAACTAACTGAAACAACAAGTTGTAAATTGTACGTTAAACGTGACAAATGAGGTGCATTCGTACTAGTTTTACAATGTAAAAAAAAATCATCGTTATTATTTCACTGAAATGAATTATATCGTCTGTTACAACCGTGGCTACCTTTGTAGGTTTCCACATCCCTCGAGTTATGATAAAGCAAGTACGGGTCGGAAACACCCGACTTAAGGCCTACGGCCTGGCTCCCTTTTGGGTGTCCAGCCCCGAAGCAATTGGGGGACGCCGGCCCGTCCCCAAGTGTCTTGTGGTAGTTCTCACTAATAATGGGTTCCACCGCGTATCGCAAGCGACCTACGTCGTCGACACATGGGTCCAAGGATTGGAGGGTCCGCAGGCGGCGGTCCTCCGGTCTCCGAAGTGCATACGCAGAGACAAATCTGGTCGTGTGCGTTAAAAGTCCCTCAGGACTTGGGTTCGGTGGTCGTAGACGCGCCGGGCGCTCCTCAGGTGGCTGGCGGCGCAGTCTAGTTTTATATCGTCTGTTATGAGCGAAATGAGCATGCCTTTTTTTGTAGGTGCGTTCGTAATTATATAAATACGTAGCACCTATAGTCGTCGTCTGGTCCGTCCGTCCGTTCGCATATAACAGCGCAGAAACTACCCCACCGAATGGTTTGAAATTTAATGTATAGAATTGTTGCAGAACTTTGTCGAGTCATTTCAAATTTTATGAAAATCGAATCAAAACTTAAAAAGATATTAATAAAAGTTTTCTTCATTCTATTAAATCCTATCATACATAATCTATATAATAAAAGCGCAAGTCATGTGACTGAAGAAAACAAATACGGGCTCACCACATCTTTTTCCATATGCCAAGCGACCATTTTTATTCAAAATTATTTTTTCAAATAAAATTGCGTAAAAGTTACATTTTTAGAAAGATCATTCAAAAACCTTGTTTGCTTGAGAGATGAGTTACATTCAAATATATAAAGCATAGATTCTGAGATGACTTCAGTGGAAATTAGGTTAACAGCCGAATATCTCAATCCATTAAAGTAAATAAACAAAAGATCCATTCATCATGAGTCATAGAAACATTAAACCACGGAGGTAATCATTCGCAAAGTAAGATCGCCATGGTGAATTTTGCAGCGCTGTTTGGTGTCGAAAAAAAAAATCGCATCTGTAATCATGGCATACGTAATAAGAAAAAAAAAAATGCATGCTCATTTCGCTCGTAGCAGAGGATATAATTTATTTCACTGAAATAATAACGGTGATTTATTACTTACCCATCATACGTAGTATAGGGTAAGTCTTGTAATCGTTTTGAAAATCGAAAAATTTTTTTTTGACTGATTTACACGTTTCAGACACTGGATATTCCGAAAAACATATTTTTAGAAAAAACTATTTGCCGTCCGTCTGTGTGTCTGTGTGTCTGTGTGTCTGTAAACGCTCTATCTCCCGAAAAAATTGAGATAGAGACTTGCAATTTGGTATGTACTTAGTATGTAATAATGGGAAGAAGCCTATTTCATTTCAATAACCTCGATTAACCGGAACTATTTTTTTCGGACTCTCGAAATATTCGTTCTGATAAAAGGTATATAAAATTTTTCGAAATTGTTTATTTTAAGAAATGAATATAAAAGACAATAGAAAAACATAAATTTTGCATAAAGCATGAAGTCGATCGGATAATGAGTTGCCGAGATATTTGGAATTCTATTTTCCACACTCTTCGATTTTTCATGACCCTGTATTTAATCCAAATTTCACTTCAAAGATATATTTTAATTGGAAATTGGATGCTTAATCAGATGCAATAAACCGCTAGTTAATAGGATAATTATTCTTGGAGTTATAAGGAAAAACCTGTTTCAAACAATTCAGTAATCGAGCTTTTAAAGCGAGGCTAACGAAAAAGAAAGGCTACAGCGGTGCTTTACGCGTATCTTTTTTTACAGACCGCGGGAGTCACGTGTTGCTCGAATCCACCAATGCAGGTGTACGAAAAAAGCATCACGTCACTCTAGCGGTCTGTAAAAAAAGATAAGTGGAATGCACCGCGGTAGCCTATCTGTTTCGTTAGCCTCGCTTTAAAGTTTATGACGTCATCAAGCCACAATTTTATTTGAATTGCAATGCATTTTATAAGTAGTTTACACATTTTAATTTTAATATTTTATATTATGCATATCCATGATGGGTAAGTATTACGGTGGACCCCAACGACTAGTTTACATTGTAAAACTAGTTTTAGCTCGAACGGACCTCTTTTGTCTCGTTTAACGTACAATTTCCAACTCTTATTATATCGATTACGTATTATAGGATTTAATAGAATAAATAAACTTTTATTAACATCTTTTTAAGTTTTGATTCGATTTTTATAAAATTTGAAACGATCGACGAGAAAATTCTGAAACGATTCTATATATTAAATTTCAAACCATTCGGTCGGGTAGTTTTTAAGCTGTTAAATGCAGACGGAAGGACCAAACGACGACTATAGGTCGTTACGTATTTATGTAATTACGAACGCACCTAAAAATGGCCTGTTTGCATTTTGTTAGCACTGAGTTTCGGAAACGTTTCCAAGAAGTTTTTATTTTGTATTAATCAGTTGTCTCAACCCGGAAAAAGAGTATTTTGGATGCTATCACTTCTCAAGTAAACATTTTCATTAAACATGTTTTACCAACAAACGTGCTATAAAGTAATAGCCTTAATATTAACATTAAAATGAATATTATTTTGTTACTCTTGTAATATGAATACAATTACGCAGCTGAAAAAATGTGTATTTGAGAAGTGACAGAGCATCCTAAAAACCGATATTCCAATTTGAGCAAACTGAGTAATACACTAAAAAAAATACTAGCATTATCGTACTATTATTTTACTATATATTATATTTCACAGTCTAAGAGGGACTGCTCAGACGAGGAGGCCAAGTCTGTAGAGCATAGATGTCCCTCCCGGTACCTTTATTACGATTTAAAAAATATATATACAGTTTCAGCTGGAGCTGAGCCCGCCGGAAAACGCGACAGGAGGCGGGTGAATTGCCTTGGGTCATATTGTACTATATAATATTGCTATCGTTGAGTCTGTTTCGTGTAGCGCGTGTTTATAATGGCGGCGTCAATTCAGAATCCCGCCAAATGTGAAGTACGTTACGTCATACGTTTTTTTCATGCAAAAGGTCAGCGTCCAGCGGATATTCACAAAGAAATTGTTTCCATCTATGGGAACATTATGAATTGACAAAATGTAACGAAATGATGTTGTGCTTTCTTTGGAGATAGAACCCATGTTCATGAAGAACCCAGAACAGGTTAGGCCATCTGTGATCTCTGACGTTGCATCCAGCGACTACCACTTATTTCTTTACCTGGAGGAACATCTTGCAGGGCGAAACTTCCACGACGATGATGAGATCAAAATCGAAGTTGAAATGTGGTTTCGACTACAGCCTGTAAACTTCTATGACTGTGGGATGGAAAAGTTTGTACCCAGACGTAACAAATACTTGGGAAATGACGGCAACTATGTCGTATATAAGGCAAGGACTAGTAAGGAATTTGTAATGGGCATTTTATCAATTACAAGTTTTTTGAATGCGTTTGCGGCATTGAATCTTTACTTTTCGAAAAGCCCTCGTACAATAACCTCTTCCGAGTTACCCATGATTCCGAAAAGCATTCTTTATTATTAGAAATCTCAGAAACCGTTTCAAACCAGTATATTTTCGAGATTTAAAGAATCAATATGTCTCAAAACAAATATGTTTTACAGACGAACATGATAAATGAACAGTATTCATTTATAACCAGAACCACTGGTATAACCTCTGGTATTCATATTCACCCTTCCATTTTACTAAGCTTTTTACATTTACATGCGATATTATAATCATTATAATAAAACTTCAGGTCTCTCCGACAGTTTTCATTAAGGGCCGACCTAAACATGAAAGTAGACATTTTCACGTTCAAAACAAACATTCTTTACAGACGAACATGATAAATTAACAGTATTCATTTATAACCAGAACCTCTGGCATTCATATTTTCTTCTCCATTTTCCTATACTTTTTACATTCACATGCGATATTATAATCATTATAATAAATCTTCAGGTCTTTCCGATAATGTTCATTAAGGGCCGATGTAAATATGAAAGTAAACATTTTCATGTTCAAAACAAACATGTTTTGCAGACTAACATAATAAATCAACAGTAATCATTTAAAACCAGAACCTGGTATAAACTCTGATATTCATATTCACTCCTCTATTTCACAATGCTTTTTACATTCCCATGCTATATTATATTCATTATAATAAAACTTCAGGTTTCTCCGACAGTTTTTATTAAGGGCCGACCTAAACATGAAAGTAGACATTTCCTTCTTCAAAAATAATATGTTTTACAGACGAACATGATAAATTAACAGTATTCATTTATAACCAGAACCTCTGGTATAACCTCTGATATTCATATTCACTCCTCTATTTTACTATGCTTTTTACATTCACATGCGATATTATAATCATTATAATAAAACTTCAGGTCTCTCCGACAGTTTTCATTAAGGGCCGACCTAAACATGAAAGTAGACATTTTCATGTTCAAAACAAACATGTTTCACAGACAAACATGATAAATTAACAGTATTCATTTATAACCAGAAACTCTATGGTATAACCTCTGGTGTTCATAATCACTCCTCCATTTTACAAAGCTTTTTACATTCCCATGCGATATTATATTCATTATAATAAAACTTCAGTTCTCTCCGACAGTTTTCATTAAGGGCCGACCTAAACATGAAAGTAGACATTTTCACGTTCAAAACAAACATGGTAAATTAACAGTAATAGACATTAAGATTCACATTAAAATTCATATTATTTTGTTACTCTTCCTTGTATTAATTTAGTTATGCAGCTGAAACTGTTTAATTGTAATTCTAATCCAGCATCCTAAAAATGGATACCCTAAAAACATTTTTCTACATTACTGATAATTTACTAATAAATTATCAGTCACTAATAAAATACAAAAAAGTTTTTTTTTCTTTTTTTTATAAGAAATTATATGTTTATATCTGATAAAGAAGTAAAAATAAAACATTCATAATTATCCGAATGTCGTTTTTTAGTACAATCTCATATGAGGTTATCTCTTGTATAATAAATTTAAAATTTCACTATAATATTGTTTGCTACCGTGAAATGTCCATGCGCGCGAAAAGCTAAATGAAATTTATCTTATCATATTAGATAAAAGTTGATTAAAAAAACAAAATGATAAAAGTTATTACTACATCTGTTCGAAATTTTGATATGCATTTTAAAAGCGTTAATAATTAACGGTGAAGTAAAAAAATTAGTTATCAAATTACCGGGTTTATATCTAATAGTAAGGAAATAATAGGCAAGCATTTGTTTTGAAATAATTCAGAAATTTGGGAGAAGAAAAATGTTTATCTTATGTAAAATTCAAAAGATATGGTGCCAAATCGAAATAATTTACTGATAACTAAAATAAATTCCGTTGATTGCCAGTACAATTCCGTATTTTTACTTTTTTTTTTGGCCATGGAAAAAAAATATTAAAAAGAATGGATTTCAGAATATCTTTGACAGATAATGCTAAATTTTTATTTTCTGTAAAGCTGTAAAATTTATTTTTATTATTACGCTGCAAAATAAAAATAAAATTCCGTAAAAATACAGAAATCATACTGGCAATCAACGGTTGGTTGATTTATGACGCCCGATTATCTACTCGAGCGATATAGGCCCTAGGGGGAAGTGCCCTCCGTGGGGGTCTTACTAAGGGATCCTAACCCTTATTTACGCAAAGTTCGAAGAAAACCACGGAAAACTCCGAATGGTTAGGTCGACGAGGGCGACAGGGGTTTGAACCCAGCACCTCCCGTCTACCAGCTTTTTTGAGAGCAGAACCTCTCAACGATTGGTGGGGCTGTGGCAATCAACGGAATTTTTTTTAGAGTGTAGAAATATAAAAAAATCCTATAGCCTTAGAGAAAATGAAAATTAACCAGACTTTTATCTGTATATTATTTTTATCTGTCAAGAATATTCTTAAATCCACATTCGCTAATTTATGATACATTCACGAAATTATTTAATCGGAGAAAAAGATCCGTAAAAATACGGAAATTGTACTGACGAAATACGGAAATTCTTTTTAGAGTGTAAAGTATTAAAAAAAAAAATCCTAAATCTTAGCGAAAATGACAAATTAACTTAGACTTTTAGCACTATATAATCTATCAATATATACTTAAATCCATTATTCACTACTTTCAAATACATTCACGAAATACTTTCATCTGAAAAAAAATCCCTCAACAATACGGAAATTATACAATCAATCGACGGTATTTTTTTTTTCACAGTGAGCGCAATGATGTATTGTAGAAGTTGATAAAATTGCAGAAATGCCAAAATGTGAACACGGTGCATAGTTAAGAAAATGTAGTGTGATAAATTAGGAATAATAAGGGACAAAGAAAAATCATAACTTTTTAGCAAAGAGGAACAGGTCTTACATAAAGTACATTACATTCCACAAATTTTGTGAAGCTTTGACATATTTTTTTCAAGATTTTAGATCTAATTTTTGGTACTTAATTTTCATTTCAATTTAACGAAATCTTCTTTTGGTGTAAGAAGCGACTTTCAAATGATAAAATGTACTATCAAATGCAATTTTTTTGGAAAATTGCAAGTCAATTTACTGATTTTTTATAATTTTTAAAGTAATTTTCAACCATGATTTTTTTTTAATCTTTCTCTATCGAGTGAAGCTCGGCCACGGAAGATTAACCCGCTTTCACATAAAATAATATAAATAGTTAGTTCATCGTCCGTAATATATAAATAAAACATAAATTTAACAGATATGTAAACGAGCTACGTGCTTAATAAACAAATAATCAGAATCAAAAATGCTGCTATAAGTAGCAAAATCTTTGGTGATTTATTCGGTTATTAACCTCTGGCATGTGGCTAAAAAAGTATAGCTTCTAATAAATTTCAAATTTGTATTTGAATACGTAATTGATTTGTTACTTATAAAAATGCTTTTTTGTATTATAAGTGAGCAATCTAAAAAATATATTAAATGTAAAAATCTATCAGAGTTTTCAATTTTAAATATATATATATGATTTTCACCATGATATATATATATATATATATATATATATGATTTTGATTCATATATATGATATTCTGTAACTTTTACAGCCCGGGTTGGATGCCCAAGTATCTTTAAAAATGCAATTTAAAAAATTTTTATATTCACTCTGGCGAGTAAATAAAACCTATGAAGCTTTTTCTCCCCTTAAACTGTACGTTTTCCGAATGTTCGCTGAAACAATTTTTATACAAATCTTACATAGACATTCCTCAAAAAAAAAAAAAAAAAAAAGAAAAGAAAAGAAAAGAAAAGAAAGGAAAAGAAAAAGAAAAAGAAAGAAAAAAAGTCAATAAATAAATCAAACACAAATTTAACTGATAAGTAATCAAACTACGCGCTTAAACGACTGACTGGAATTATCAGAATAAAAAAAAAGCTGTTGTAATTAGCGAAATATTCGTCAATTTTTTTCGTTATTAATTTTTGACATGCGGCTAACACTAAAATAACGCTTGTAATAAATTTCAAAATTTTATTTAAATGCATAATTTATATTTGTCATAAAAAATGCCTTTGGTGTTGTTTGTGGACAATCTAAAAAACATGTATATAAATGTAAAAAAAAAAGTATTAAGAGTTTTCAATTCCAAAAAAATGGTTTTCACCTATATTCTGTAATCCTTGAAACCCGGTTCCGATCCTTTGATTTTAATAAAGAAATAAAGTGAAAATTTATAAATACCGTAACCTAAAATATTAAAGACGGTGCGGTGCGATTAAAAAATGTATATCCCTTTTTCTGTCTTAAAAATATATTTCATTTTTGGCCGCATCCAATATCGCAAATTTCTCTACACGCATATATTCCTTTTAGACAAAACCATCTTTCTTTTTTAATCGCACCGCTTGCACCACAGATTCATTCGTATTTAGTGCTTTCTTGTATTTTCACATCTAGAGACAAGAAAACCTGTCAAAAACATCACGATTTGAGGCTTTTAAGCAGATTATATTTCTGTAAATCCCCCCCCCCCCTTTCTCCCCACATATGATGATTCAAAGAGGGAAGACGTGAAAAAGTTTTTGATATCTTTGAAATTTTAGGTCAAAGTTTTTTTAATTCTAAAATATGATTTTGTTTTTGAGAATTTAGAAATGTTTTAAAATTAATTTACGCAACGTATAGGAATGAAAACAAATTACTCTTTTATTTTTTAATATATGTAAGAGTGGTGAAATATTTGATAATGGCCACCATTATTCTTGGCAAAGTACCAGCTATGCCACCTTTTGGTAGATATAAGTAAGTAGAATATTCATATTAAAATAACAGATTAAAAAGAAGAATCACAGGCTTTCGCATTTTAAAATATGTTGAAAACTTTAAAAAAAATAATAAAAACGACAAAAAAAAAGCAATCGTAGTTTGATTTCTATGGCTTTTTGAATTAATGTATACAGAAGTACAGTCAAAAAGAAAAACAAGAACGAAAGATCATGCCTCAAGCATAGATTATGTAACACTTTCCAACACTTCCAAAATAATTTTGCCAATCTTTACCTTTTAATCTAAATGTCTGATGTCTAAGTAAATCATTTGAAAAATGCATAACACATTTAAATCAATAATACGGAAAAATATCCGAACTATTCTGTGAATCCCTGTACATGATATCTAGATTTGTATGTATATAATTACGTAGAATGCTAAAATTTAGTTCAGTTAGATGACGCATAGCACAGTTGAAAATTGCCCTTTAGCAATTTCCGTCAACAAACGCAAATCTACTCGAGATGTTTTGTGGGGCCCTGTATATGATCTATACACACCCAGGAATAGACCAAAAAAAAAAAGTTAAATTTAAAAACGCATACTGCAACTGAAAACGTACTTCCAGCAATTATTATTAACAGACAGTACTTTAACGGAATACTTTTGTATGTCCCTGTAAATGAACGCTGAATGCTATGCGCACAATGTTCTATAGCAGTGTCGGCGAACCTATGGCACGCGTGCCGTACCTGGCACGCGAGAGGATATTTTTGGCACTCCGTTGATTTAAGTTCTAAATCAAAATTCACACAAACTTCATTGGCAGTGCAATTAAAGAGAAAAATAAACTGTCGACATATATGATTAAATATGTCAGCAATGATTCTCAAATTACTGTCGCAAGTTTCTCGGCTGCGAATGTTATTGCCCTGAATGTTAAACCTTTCTGATTGTATTCGATTGGTTGGAAATTTCAGAAATTGAAATGGAACTTATCGACTTCCAATCCAGCACAATATGGGCTCAGAAATTTGTCAGATTGAGAGAGGATTTGGAGATGATCGATAAAGAAAGATTATCAGGCATCATAAACAAAAATGCTTATAATAAAATTATGTCCACTTGGAATTCAATTCCAGACACTTATAGTTATTTGAAGAAGTTAGTATTTTCCATGTTGTCAATCTTTCCGTCTATTCATGCTTGTGAATCATTATTTTCAGAGAAGTACAATATTAAAAATTCAAATCGAATCAACTTGTCAGATGAGTCCAGTTCATTATGCAATTTATTAAAAATAACCAATTATGAGCTCGATATCAATCATTTGGTATTCAAGATGCCACATCAGAAATCACATTATTTTTTTCCAGTACTTTACTTTCTTCTTTTTTTAATTACTTTTAAATTATAACTACATTAAGACATTGTTAAACCGTCACTCGCTTAAAGCATTACTCTGGATATTATGCCAATTTCTTAAAGTACCAAGCAAAGAGATAAGGGAATAGCAGTAAAAAATCGTAATAAATCTTGACTCGAAAAATATGAAATATAGTAAACCGCCATTTTTGGCTTATAATTTACCTTTTTTCCTACAAACGATTGTACAAATTGATAGAAGAAACAAACATTTGTGACAATGTGTCAGATGAGAGTAATAACGAATTCGGTGAAAAGAAACTAACTTCCAAATTCCAAAACGCTGTGGCTGCATTACGTGCTTTATAAAGTTTTTAACTTTCTTCTGAAAAAAAGAAGATTTTGCAATGCTTATGAAATTAAAAAATAAAATTGAATCAACAAAAACCAAAGAGAAAACAGATTTCTTTGCAGACATTTCAGGTAATGTTTTTTATATATATGCTAATTTCTCTTTATGCACAGTAATATGTTTTAAAAATAATAATTTTTCATTTAATTGCAGGTGTAAAACAAATAATTTGCAGATATGATTCGTAAATGATTTTATTTAAAATTTCATTTCTCATTTTCTATTTTAAATAAAATTACCTCAATTAAAAAATCACCACCATGCTTAAAATGTCAAAATCAACATATCCCAAGAGGTTACACCAACACCATGTATTACCATAATTATTACAGTCATTTGGCAAATTGTTTCGACATCAGTTTTTAATACTTTTTATGAATACTATAATTATTTCTTATCTATTATCTTCTTTCTATAATTATTACTATAATTAATTAATTTTTTCATGTAAAAAGTTGTTTTGGTTTTAGTTTTCAATATTATACGTTATTTTATTAAATGTGTATGTTGATATTCCTGCAGGTATGTTATCGATATTTACCTTAATCTAATAATACTAAAAGTAATTTTATTATTTACCTTTATAATTTTTTTTTTTTTTTTTTTGGTGAGGATTGGGAGGTTGGGGTGGGGAGGATGTTGGCACGCCATGGTCACTTGAAAAAAAAATTTGAAACAAATTGGCACGCGGATGTGAAAAGGTTCGCCGACCCTGTTCTATAGCATTCCTTTTGTGTGTGCACCTCAGTAAAATATATCAATTTCAATATGTTGGAAATAATGTAACATCATTAAAATAAACCGCAAATGGTTTTTAACCATTGACCATAGTGTAACGAATTTCTTTCGAGTGTCCCTGTAAAAGAACTATTATAAGTGGTACAGACTTCATTTTCAATACCGAACATGCCATAGTAAACCTCAATAACATGTATCAATTACATGTCAATCCGAGTACATTTATGCGAGTTACAGCACGGACAGACAGACATATGGCAGACAGACAGACATATAGCAGACAGACAGACAAACCGAATTCATAAACACTTTTAAACTATGTTGAAAAATGTTGAAAACACCATCCGTGTTTAATCTCCAGTTTGTCACAGAAAAAAATCGGAAACAGACATTCGACTGGAAATTATGTCTTTTAATAATTTATGTTCAAAAAATAAAGTTAGTAGGTTTTCATGCTGAAATTGTACCAGACTCTGAAATTTTCAATAGAAACACCTAATTTTGACATGATTATTTGGATTGTTTGGAAAATGTATCCCAACTATACAAACCGAGAACACATTCGACTAAGTAGTTTAGGAATTATGTATGTTTAAAGTTTGCAACTCCTGATGTTAAATTCTTTTTGAAATCGTTGATTGCAATGCAGGTAATTTTCAAGCAGAATTCAAGAACTACTTGGCGGAATGAACTGTAAGTTTGAATCTGCATATTTGAAGCTACTAGAAATTGCTTTCTGTTAAATATATGTACGTTTAATGCATAGTTTTTGCGAAATTTTATTTCGAAAAAATATATATTTTTTATTATTAAAAAAAATGAATTATATCGCTTTATCGAGGTTTTGTATCACAAGAGGTTTTCTTTCTCTTATATCTCTTACTATTACAATTTCTTATCTGTCTGTCTACCTATCTGTCTATATTTATTTCATTCTCTCATTGTCTGTCTCTCTATTTTTCTTAATGTTAATTAAAAACATTAAAAATCCTTCAACTGCTGATTGCATCAGCACCAATTAAAAGATACCTTTTATAAAAATACAAACTATTTATTGATCTTAACCAGTTTAATGCTTAAATTAAATATATGCCATTGACAAAGTCATTTCATTTTACTTATTTAACGGTTTGCTGTGCAGTGTGCAAATGTTTAATTTATTGACCAACTGTTCAATTGCTATAAAAATTAAAAAAACATTAAACCTAAACAATACATTGCTTAATTTATGCAGATTTCGGCAAAATATTTCACTATCTAATCCCCTTTTCCCATATCCGAATAAAACTTTCAATAGCGGAATTAACAGCTCTCAGTCCAGTCCGATACGAGGGAGGCACTAAATCCTTTTATTATCTGAAGACTCTGGTCGCTTCCGATAAATACGTTTAGGCTTCGTTAAGGATATCCTATTGAGTACTTGCAAATCTTATCGCGGCTATATCGTGTGTGGGTTTCGCCGACCACTTTGGACAGAAAATTCCAGCGTCGGCTACTCACTCAGGTTCTGGTCGTAACTAAACTGCTCAAATGACCGGACGCGGCGAAATTCTTCGGCGGCCCTATCTTTATGTTTTAAGTGAGACGAAAGAAGTGTTTGGAGAAGGTGCCAGGAAAGGAGGTGATAGCGCAAAATTGGCGGAATAAAAGTTTTAGAGCGAAATTTCAAATATGGTAAAGGAGAGCTTGTTGAATAAAGAAAACGGGAGGTGATTTCTCAGCATAAACTCAGATTTATATTATGTTTAACCAATATTATCCGAATGGCAGAATTTTCCGCCTATGAAAAAGTTTTTAACATATACTGAGTATTGTAACAAAAAATTCCCGTTTAATAAGGTAAAAAATTATCTCTTAAAAAAAAAAAAAAAAAAAAAAAAAAAAAAAAAAAAAAAAGGAAAACGCATAACACGTTTGAAAATTCGAATTAACAATTTTCGTCCGGAAAAGTATTCAAATTCTCTTGTGAAACCCTGTATATTATCTAGAAATTTCAGCATATACTGCATAGTGTGAATTGAGTTCAGTTTTGAAACGCATAATTCCTTTGAGGAATTTCCGTAAATAAACGGAAATATACTCGAATTATTTTGTGCTGCCCTGGATATGATTTATAGAATTTTGACGCACCAACTAATACGCAACAAATTTCTTATATTAAAAAACGCATGTCACAACTGAAAACGCACTTCCTAACTAGCCTAAAAAAAATTTTAATTTGCGCTTTTCATTTGTGTAAAATCAGGACTCTTTCCATTAATATGTTTATTTAATTTTTATTTCATTATCTATTTATTTTTTTATTTACAGACAGTTTTTAAAAATACTGATTAATCCACCTTTTGAGTAAACTTCATTCTTGTACTGCTTTAGGCGAACATGAGACTTAAATTAATGACAAAATCTTAAATTAATTCGAAAATAATCGTTATTTAGAATGTATTTTGAGGATTTTCTGATCATTTCATTTTTCATTTGAAATTTCGAATTTTTCAAAAACCGTTCTTAACTATCATTTTCATCTTAAAAGTGCCGTGCTAAATTCCACGATTGTATTTATCCAAACCTCTAACATTTTTTGCTCGTGCACACTTTCAAATTTCGAAATTTAAAAAAAAAACCGTTCTTAACGATCATTTACATCTTAAAAGTGCCGTGCTAAATTATATGATTCTATTTATCCAAGCTTCTAACATTTTTTGTTCGTGCACACTTTTAAGTTTCGAAATTTTAAAAAACCGTTCTTAACGATCATTTAAATCTTAAAAGTGCCGTGCTAAATTCCACTATTCTATTTATCCAAGCTTCTAACATTTTTTGCTCGTGCACACTTTTAAATTTCAAAATTTAAAAAAAACCGTTCTTAACGATCATTTACATCTTAAAAGTGTCGTCCTAAATTCCACGATTCTATTTATCCAAGCTTCTATATCAACTATATCGCCGAAATCGCAATTTTAGAACATTTTTTGCTCGTGCACACTTTTTAATTTCGAAATTTTAAAAGACTGTTCTGTTGATTCATTTACGTCTCTAAAGTAACAACCATGTCAAAATTCAAATTTCTGTCCCTAAAAATTTTAGATAAATCATAATTTAGAATGTTTTAGAACGTTTTTCGCTCATTTCACCCTTTTAAATTTGGAATTTTTTAGGAAACGTTCTTAGCGAGTACAAACATTTTAAAAATAAACCCTTGCTAATTTTCAAGTAACAATTCTAAATATGTCGTAGTTTAAAAAGTTTTCTGCTCATTTTACACCTTTAAATTTCAAATTTTTAATAAACTGTTTATACCAAGCATCTGTATTTTAAAAATAACATCTATATTAAATTTAAAGTTTATAGCACTAACAGTTCCAAATAAATTATAATTTAGGACGTTTTTAGAATGTTTTCCGCTCATTTCACCCTTTTAAATATCGAATTTGTTTTGAACGCTTTTCGCTCCATCACCCTTTAAAATTTCGAATTTTTTTATAAACTTTTCTGTGCGATCATTTACGTCTTAAATGCAACAGCCATGTCAAATTTAAAGTTTATATTCCTAACAATTCACTAGAAATCGCAATTTAGAAAGTTTTAGAACCTTTACCGCTCATTTCAACTTTTTAAATTTCCAACTTTTTATAAACCATTCTCAGCGGACATTTATGTCTTAAAAGTAACAGTCATTTCAAATTTCCACACCCCAACAATATCACAGAAATCGTAATTTTAGAACGTTTTTTTTGTTCGTGTACACTTTTAAATTTCGAAAATTTAAAAAACAGTTCTGTGGATCCATTTACGTCTCTAAAGTAACAACCATGTCAAAATTCAAATTTCTGTCCCTAAAAATTTTCGACAAATCATAATTTAGAATGTTTTAGAACGTTTTTCGCTCATTTCACCCTTTTAAATTTGGAATTTTTTAGGAAACGTTCTTAGCGAGTACAAACATTTTAAAAATAAGCCCATGCTAATTTTCAAGTAACAATTCTAAATATGTCGTAGTTTAAGAAGTTTTCTGCTCATTTTACACCTTTAAATTTCAAATTTTTAATAAACTGTTTATACCAAGCATCTGTATTTTAAAAATAACATCTATATTAAATTTAAAGTTTATAGCACTAACAGTTCCAAATAAATTATAATTTAGGACGTTTTTAGAATGTTTTCCGCTCATTTCACCCTTTTAAATATCGAATTTGTTTTGAACGCTTTTCGCTCCATCACCCTTTAAAATTTCGAATTTTTTTATAAACTTTTCTGTGCGATCATTTACGTCTTAAATGCAACAGCCATGTCAAATTTAAAGTTTATATTCCTAACAATTCACTAGAAATCGCAATTTAGAAAGTTTTAGAACCTTTACCGCTCATTTCAACTTTTTAAATTTCCAACTTTTTATAAACCATTCTCAGCGGACATTTATGTCTTAAAAGTAACAGTCATTTCAAATTTCCACACCCCAACAATATCACAGAAATCGTAATTTTAGAACGTTTTTTTTGTTCGTGTACACTTTTAAATTTCGAAAATTTAAAAAACAGTTCTGTGGATCCATTTACGTCTCTAAAGTAACAACCATGTCAAAATTCAAATTTCTGTCCCTAAAAATTTTCGACAAATCATAATTTAGAATGTTTTAGAACGTTTTTCGCTCATTTCACCCTTTTAAATTTGGAATTTTTTAGGAAACGTTCTTAGCGAGTACAAACATTTTAAAAATAAGCCCATGCTAATTTTCAAGTAACAATTCTAAATATGTCGTAGTTTAAGAAGTTTTCTGCTCATTTTACACCTTTAAATTTCAAATTTTTAATAAACTGTTTATACCAAGCATCTGTATTTTAAAAATAACATCTATATTAAATTTAAAGTTTATAGCACTAACAGTTCCAAATAAATTATAATTTAGGACGTTTTTAGAATGTTTTCCGCTCATTTCACCCTTTTAAATATCGAATTTGTTTTGAACGCTTTTCGCTCCATCACCCTTTAAAATTTCGAATTTTTTTATAAACTTTTCTGTGCGATCATTTACGTCTTAAATGCAACAGCCATGTCAAATTTAAAGTTTATATTCCTAACAATTCACTAGAAATCGCAATTTAGAAAGTTTTAGAACCTTTACCGCTCATTTCAACTTTTTAAATTTCCAACTTTTTATAAACCATTCTCAGCGGACATTTATGTCTTAAAAGTAACAGTCATTTCAAATTTCCACACCCCAACAATATCACAGAAATCGTAATTTTAGAACGTTTTTTTTGTTCGTGTACACTTTTAAATTTCGAAAATTTAAAAAACAGTTCTGTGGATCCATTTACGTCTCTAAAGTAACAACCATGTCAAAATTCAAATTTCTGTCCCTAAAAATTTTCGACAAATCATAATTTAGAATGTTTTAGAACGTTTTTCGCTCATTTCACCCTTTTAAATTTGGAATTTTTTAGGAAACGTTCTTAGCGAGTACAAACATTTTAAAAATAAGCCCATGCTAATTTTCAAGTAACAATTCTAAATATGTCGTAGTTTAAGAAGTTTTCTGCTCATTTTACACCTTTAAATTTCAAATTTTTAATAAACTGTTTATACCAAGCATCTGTATTTTAAAAATAACATCTATATTAAATTTAAAGTTTATAGCACTAACAGTTCCAAATAAATTATAATTTAGGACGTTTTTAGAATGTTTTCCGCTCATTTCACCCTTTTAAATATCGAATTTGTTTTGAACGCTTTTCGCTCCATCACCCTTTAAAATTTCGAATTTTTTTATAAACTTTTCTGTGCGATCATTTACGTCTTAAATGCAACAGCCATGTCAAATTTAAAGTTTATATTCCTAACAATTCACTAGAAATCGCAATTTAGAAAGTTTTAGAACCTTTACCGCTCATTTCAACTTTTTAAATTTCCAACTTTTTATAAACCATTCTCAGCGGACATTTATGTCTTAAAAGTAACAGTCATTTCAAATTTCCACACCCCAACAATATCACAGAAATCGTAATTTTAGAACGTTTTTTTTGTTCGTGTACACTTTTAAATTTCGAAAATTTAAAAAACAGTTCTGTGGATCCATTTACGTCTCTAAAGTAACAACCATGTCAAAATTCAAATTTCTGTCCCTAAAAATTTTCGACAAATCATAATTTAGAATGTTTTAGAACGTTTTTCGCTCATTTCACCCTTTTAAATTTGGAATTTTTTAGGAAACGTTCTTAGCGAGTACAAACATTTTAAAAATAAGCCCATGCTAATTTTCAAGTAACAATTCTAAATATGTCGTAGTTTAAGAAGTTTTCTGCTCATTTTACACCTTTAAATTTCAAATTTTTAATAAACTGTTTATACCAAGCATCTGTATTTTAAAAATAACATCTATATTAAATTTAAAGTTTATAGCACTAACAGTTCCAAATAAATTATAATTTAGGACGTTTTTAGAATGTTTTCCGCTCATTTCACCCTTTTAAATATCGAATTTGTTTTGAACGCTTTTCGCTCCATCACCCTTTAAAATTTCGAATTTTTTTATAAACTTTTCTGTGCGATCATTTACGTCTTAAATGCAACAGCCATGTCAAATTTAAAGTTTATATTCCTAACAATTCACTAGAAATCGCAATTTAGAAAGTTTTAGAACCTTTACCGCTCATTTCAACTTTTTAAATTTCCAACTTTTTATAAACCATTCTCAGCGGACATTTATGTCTTAAAAGTAACAGTCATTTCAAATTTCCACACCCCAACAATATCACAGAAATCGTAATTTTAGAACGTTTTTTTTGTTCGTGTACACTTTTAAATTTCGAAAATTTAAAAAACAGTTCTGTGGATCCATTTACGTCTCTAAAGTAACAACCATGTCAAAATTCAAATTTCTGTCCCTAAAAATTTTCGACAAATCATAATTTAGAATGTTTTAGAACGTTTTTCGCTCATTTCACCCTTTTAAATTTGGAATTTTTTAGGAAACGTTCTTAGCGAGTACAAACATTTTAAAAATAAGCCCATGCTAATTTTCAAGTAACAATTCTAAATATGTCGTAGTTTAAGAAGTTTTCTGCTCATTTTACACCTTTAAATTTCAAATTTTTAATAAACTGTTTATACCGAGCATCTGTATTTTTAAAAAAGTCCTTCCGGCCTGTACCGGGAGGAAAAGGTAGCTTTCCTATATCTTCGTTTTAAAATTTTAGCTAATGTTACACGAAAACAGCAAGTTAAAATGCAAAGAAACGTTTACAAAAAATTCGTTAATATTGAATTTGAATAAGAATTTCGCCAAATTATTGAGCAATAGCCAAATTGGCTTCATTTATAAAGACTTATTTTTGTCGCCAAATGTCACAAATTTTGCCAATTTTGTCGCTAACGGATATGAATATATAGTTTTATGCGTATGATTGGGAAAATTATTACAACAATGAAAGAAAATAATTTGCGAGTAATCGCGTTAATGTGCTGTTTTGTTTCAAAATGTCAGCCACCCTAGAATTTCAAACTGCTCTATCTCAGCCATTTTTTAAGATAGGGGTAAACCAAAAAATGCTCTGGAATCCTTGTATCAAGGCCTAACACGTAATTAAAAAATAAATTTGTATTTTTAACTTTTTTGTATATTTATTTTAGTTTTAAATTTTTAAATGGCCGCCATCTTGAAACAAAATGGCGGACCAAGCTGGCCAACGAACTCGGTCGAGACATTGGTGACCTTAATACACACAATTAGTTTCATCAAAATCGATTTATAAATACGAGCGTTATCGTATGACATAGGTCAGATATATATATATATATATATATATGGATATATCTATATATATAAATCAACATTTGAACGGAGGGTGGTTTTGGGGTCTGGGGGTCATGATCGGTGAAAATATATCGACATTTTCCGGAACTGCTTTCCTCCGAACGGCTGCAATAGGTAGCTTTATACTTTTAGGTAGCTTTCAATACAAAAAAGTATAAAGCTACCTATTGCAGCCGTTCGGAGGAAAGCAGTTCCGGAAAATTTTGATATATTTTCACTGATCATGACCCCCAGACCCCAAAACCACCCTCCGTTCAAATGTTGATATATATATATATATATATATATATATATATATATATATATATATATGACCTATGTCATACGATAACGCTCGTATTTATAAATCAATTTTGATGAAACTAATTGTGTGTATTAAGCTCACCCATGTCTCGACCGAGTTCGTTGGCCAGCTTGGTTCGCCATTTTGTTTCAAGATGGCGGACATTTAAAAATTTAAAACTAAAATAAATATACATAAAAATTAAAAATTCAAATTTATTTTTTAATTAAGTGTTAGGCCTTGATACGAGGATTCCAGAGCATTTTTTGGTTTACCTCTATCTTAAAAAATGGCTGAGATAGAGCAGTTTGAAATTCTAGGGTGGCTGACATTTTGAAACAAGACAGCACATTACAAAAAATTTCATTGTTGTAATAATTTTCCCAATCATACGCATAAAACTATATATTCATATCCGTTAGCGCCAAATTCTCGCCAAACTTGGTGACATTTGGCAAAATATCGCCAAATTTGGCGATCAAAATAAGTCTTCATAAATGAAGCCAATTTGGCTATAGCTCAATAATTTGGCGAATTTCTTATTCAAATTCAGTATTAACGAATCTTTTGTAAACATTTTCTTTGCATTTTAACTTGCTGTGTTCGTGTAACATTAGTTCAAATTTTAAAACGAAGATATAGGAAAGCTACCTTTTCCTCCCGGTACAGGCCGGAAGGACTTTTTTGTATTGAAATCTACCTAATAACATCTATATTAAATTTATGGTTTATAACACTAACAGTTCCAAATAAATTTTAATTTAGGACGTTTTTAGAATGTTTTCAGCTCATTTCCCCCTTTTAAATATCTAATTTGTTTTGAACGCTTTTCGCTCCGGCACCCTTTAAAATTTTGAATTTTTTTTAAAAAAACCTGTTCTGTGCGATCATTTACGTCTTAAATGCAACAGCCACGTCAAATGTAAAGTTTATATTCCTATCAATTCCCTAGAAATCGCAATTTAGAAAGTTTTAGAACCTTCACTGCTCATTTCAACTTTTTATAAACCATTCTAAGCGAACATTTATGTCTTAAAAGTAAAAGTCATTTCAAATTTCCACACCCCAATAATATCACAGAAATCGTAATTTTAGAACGTTTTTTGCTCCTGCACCTCCTTGGGGGTTATTGTAAATCGATTATAGCCTATTATGGAGCAGAGATGGCCACCAGCATTTTGCCACCATTGTTTTTAAAATCGGTTCGATAGTTCCAGAGATTACCGCCTACAAACAAACAAACACGTAAACGTTACTTTTGTAAACGTTACTTTTTTATAATAATGGTATACATTTAATTAATTAATTTATTTTTTTTTTTTTTTTTAAACAGTTGATTATCAAACCAAAACAGCTTGTGGTACTTCTCTATTATCCCGTCGACCACTTTTGATAACAAAAAACTATCGCCAAACTGTAAGATTAAACGCCAAAAAATGCAGTCTTATTTACTGGATGTCAGAAGCATTATACGTGTTTGTTATGTCATCAAGTGGTTTTTAATTCGACATTTGCGTGTATTTTTCATTATGTTTTACTGATTTATGAGTTATTTCATTCATTAAAATAACAATTGTGACCTTAAATTCTTATATTTTATTTATTTATTTATTTTGATATTCCAATGGCAACGTTCTCCCGTTTATTTGGCGTTACAGTTTGGCGATAGTTTTTTGTTATGAAAAGTGGGCGACAGGATAATAGAGAAGTACCCAGCTTGTTGACAGTTCAAATGGGAAAAAATTATATTTATGAGTTTAAAAAAAAAAAAAAAATCATATTTTTAAATGCGTTTTAATGTTTAGCTTGCATTTAATTAATTATACATTGCTTGTGTTATTTATAAACAGGTTTAGGGTAAGAATAATTTTTACCGAAATATTGATGAATATATGTATCTCCCCCCCCCCTTTTTTTGGAGCGTATTTACAAATTAATTAAAAAATAACAATAATTTTCACAAAAATTCTGAGGATTATTTTTTTGTTTGTTTATGAATTAAGTAATTTCTTTTATTCTTTTCGCATAGCAATAATCCAATTAATGGTAGAATAAAAATATATTTTATATTAAAAAAAATATATTTCACATGTTGGTGTTGTTGTTTTTTTAATTGTGCGACATTAAATAGAGAAGTATTTTTATTATTCTATAAATTCAATGAAAAGATGGAAAAAGTTTTATGTGTATCAATATGTTTTAAAGATAGACTTAAGAATATTCTTTTATAAAAAGAAAAAAAAAACATTTCTGAAATTCAAACTCTCTCTATCCCGTTGCGTACCGGTTACAAAGAAGATTAATGTTTGTTTTGCACTAAGAAAAAGAAAGAAAATACATTTACACGCAAAGAAAGATGTATTTCAATATTTAACTTGCAGATGGATGTCAGACATATTTTATTTACTTTCTTTATATTAAATTTGAAGTGTCAATTATTTTCCTAAGACTCAGGATTTCTTTGCTAACTTTTCGGAGCTTATATCAATATCAAAAAGGTTTGTAATATTTGAAAAGTGATTTTTTTTAATTTTAAGTGATAGCATTTTACACCAAATTTTAATTGTTATTATTATTATTAAAATTAAAATAATTCGGAGAATTTTATTTAAAATGTTTCAAATTGAAATAAATGCTATATAAATTCCCAATATTGTTAAACATTGTTAGTTAATTGTATCCTTATTCTATGCAACTGCCCTTTAAAAAGCTTAAACTCCAGGGGGATTTTTCTTTGTGTAATAATGCATTTGTTTCATTGTTTAATTTTCACTAGATTTGATATTTGCCAATTACTTTTCATTGCTTGTTTTTTGTTGCTGTTCTATTTTATTTTCTATTTATTTATAATTTGTTTTTTAATTTTTCTTTCCTCAGTTTATTTAAACAAATGGATTTATAATCCAAGATAATTTGTTATCAATCATATTTCAGGATACAAACGCTTTTACCACAATTTTTAATGTATGATTTATGTTATTATATTATGATTTGTATGATTTATATTTTTAAATGAATTTTTCTATTTAATATTTAAATAGCAGAAATTGTAGACGTATTGTTTTAATGGCAGAATTTGCAATACTTTTCTGCATTTAAATAAGATAAAAAAAAATACTATAAAAAAATTGTGGAAAAAGCGTACGAACCCTGTATTTCCAAAAAATAAATGCAGAATTATCTTCTCTATTTTAATTTTCTGCATGTTTTTAAAATTTATATCATTATGGTAAAATTCATTTCAATTCCATTCTTGTCTCACTAAGAAACACCCTTTTATATATATTTAAAAAACACCAAAGCTCTAACGAATATATATTTTTTTATATTTACAAAACTAATATTTTTTCCTCGTTTATTTATTACTAGCTGGCCGGCTCGGCATTGCCCGGTCCCGTGATAATAAGCTTAAATATACCTGAAATCAATGTTGAGTGATTTTATATTTTTAAAGAAAAATCTTTCAAACCGAACCTAATGTTGGGAGCGCCAACATCCTCGAATTTGTATGATTTGATATTTTTAAATGAAAATCTAACCAAACGAAACTGGAGTTGGGGGCCAGAGTTTGGAGCAAAAATACCGAAAAAAATTTTAAATAAATTTTTACCGAAATAAAAATTTAAAAATAAATTCGGTAATACCGAAAAAATACCGAAAATTTCGGTAATACCGAAAACCGAAATAATACCGAAAAAAATTTTAAATAAATTTTTACCGAAATAAAAATTTAAAAATAATTCGGTAAAAATTTAAAATAAATTTTTACCGAATCTAATGCAAATTATTTTGTGTAATGAATAACTTTTTTCGCTAATTTATTTATTGTTTTTAATAGAGTTATTCATCACTTTACACGTAAAATTTTTGTAGTTTGCATTTTAATTTAAAAATTAAAAATTTCAAAAAAAAAAATCTGAAGATTTATTTTTGTTTGTCTATAACGTAAAAAATTCCTGTTATCCTATTTATTTCGATTTAATTTAATTGATGTAAGAATTAATGTTTAATAACGTGTAATTTCTCAATTTATTTCTTTTTATAAAAAATTGTTCTGCATAAATAAATAAATATTTTTGTATAAATTCAACAAAACAGTAGAAAAAAAGGCTAATATTTTTACCTTTGGGGGTTAACAATATTCTTTTTTAAAAATGAAACATAAAAACAATTTTCAAATCCCAGTTTCCCCTACCATACCGCCAATCTTTTACACATACAGAATTAATGTTTGTTTTGCGGTGAGAGAAAAACATATGTTTTGAGAGGAAAATATATTTATTATAGGCAAAGAAAGGCGTAATTCAATATTTAACTTGCAGGCGGATATCAGAAATAGTATTTACTTCTACTATATTGAATCTAAAGTTCTAATTATTTTGTTAAGCCATTTTTTTAAAATCTTTATATCAGTTTTTTTTTTAAATATTCGTATACATGAAATAATAATAATAATAATAATAATAATAATAATAATAATAATAAGTAATAAAAATAGCTTTTTTTTTTTTTTTTTTTTGTCCAATGAAATATATTTTACTTCCCATTTATTTTTTTATTCAAGCCGGTGAACTTACAAATCAAACTCATTTGTTGTCAGCCAAACCAAATTAATCTTTTAGTTGTTATTTATTTCACATATTTTAAATGAGTTTTATTGGTGTAGGGTTTTTTTTAATAAATTATTCTTTTACGTATTATTTAAAAACACCTGCAAAAAGGGGAAAAAGAAACAGAAGTTTTAATAAATAAATGCAAGTATCTCTTTTTTTTTTTTTTTTCCCTAAACGAATATTCTTTAATCTCTAATATATTCATTATTTTTTAATTGATATGTTAATGACTTTTATAGATAAAATGTTGTTTATTTACATTGTAATTTAAAGAATCAACTTTTATTGATTTTCTGAAGATATATTTTTGCTTATTTGTGCAAAAAGTAATTTATTTTTTTCCTTTCGCATAGACATAATTGAATCCTGTAAGAATATATATATAGTTATTTACAGGGTGAGAAAAGCGCTATCCACAACACATTGGAAGATTTTGGAAAGTTTTCCAAGAGATGTGGGAGAAAATTGATATGATTGAACTAAGAGAAAAATCGATTGTGACGGAAATTTCGAACCAGAGTTATAGTCAAGAGTAGTCAGGAATATTATACAGGAGAAGAGTAAAATTGTTGCAAAGAATATGGAATGTATGTTCAGAAATTAATTGTGAAAATCGTTTCCATCAAGTGTAAACGACCTTCTATATAACTGTAGAGCTTAGCAAATACTTAGTTTCTTTACAAATATACAAAAAATAAGAACTGCCGACATATATCTCGACGCTTCTTGTAATTATTCTATCGAAAAACTGCAATTTATCTATTAATTTATCTATTATTTATTTCTTCTATTAAATTTTAACTTAGATTTGTTTGTGATGACTTAAGAAATAAAGAATTAACCAAATTATGTATGTCAAACTTAGGAAAAACGTTGTTTTAACTTTATTGTTCCTAATAGTACTTTCGCTTATAATGGCTGCATGCCTATCGAAGGGAAATTCGACTACAATATGTTAATATGGTATGGGTTACGATCAGGGCTTGACAAATACGCTCGCCAGGTCACCACTGGCGACTAAGTTTTCTTATCTGGCGACCAACTTATTTAATCTGGACATTTTTTGGGTACAAATATTCACCAAAGAAATGAGCACAAATGACATTTTTTCTCTCTCCTGCCCCTACACGTGCGCGGCAAGCAGTGATCTTCCTCATCTCTCGTACTTTTAATGGAAGAACAAAGTTTAAAATGCATTTTCTATCGCATGCATAGAAAACACCATTCTTTGCAGCTCTAGCCAGGTAGCATGTCACATGATTACAATGTGGAAGGAGGAGGGGATTCAATAAAATACTAATAAATAGTGTTAATCCAGCCTCTGTGGCATCTAAAATGGGATACAATGCTAAAAAATGCTCAAGTTTCTTTGTAAGACTATTATCAGATTTTTGTGTTCAGAATTAAAACTGATTAATCTGTCACATTCATTTTAACGAATAACAACATATAAGTGATTATAAGTAATTCATTTGAAGTAAATCTAACTAATAATTCTAAACTATGCTTATTATTTTCTCTCAGTTTTCAAAATTCATAAAAAGCTTTTGTGGTTTTGAAAATCAATGACAGGGGGAGGGATTTGGGTTAACATATTTTACTGGCGACTAGATTTTTTTTTTTTGCTGGCAACCGGATTTTATGAAATTTGTAAAGCCCTGGTTACGATTATGGAAAATTCAAATATTGAAAACGTTGTTTTAATGCCGGACCTTTTATTGCATTGAGTTAGAAGCTCGAAATTTTTACAGAACAATAGAGCCATGGATCTCATTACTTGATATTAATTTCAACTTGATACCTTCAGCCGTTCCTGAAAAAAATTATATTGACAGACATACGGACAACATACAAACTCACTCTCAAACCAATAGGGCATTGTCCGTTGACTCAGAATCTTAAAATTTGACACGAAGGAAGGTCTTATAGCAGATGTAAAGAAATAAATCCAAAAATTATTAATTTATAATTCTATGCTCATTTATTACGTGACAAATTCGTCTGACTCGGCCTTAAAAAGTTGTTTTAAGGCCGCAACTTTTTATTGCATCGAGTTATAAGCTCAAAAGTTGGTCCGTTCCTTATTATTTAATATTAATTGTAATTTTATTACTTCACCCGTTTTTGAAAAAGTGGTGTTCCCGGACAGATGGACAATAAAAAAAATCCTATAAGGGTTCCCTTTTGTTTTTATTTTGCTGTACGCAATTTTCATTAGTGTATTTAAAACTAGAAATAGGCCAAATTTAAAATTCATGTTTTATAAATGAAAATTCATGTTCTTTATATGACGTAGCATTCCCATGTAAAAACCATACGCTAAAGGTCCAAAATTAAGAGATTGTTATCAAAATATTTTTGTTTTTGTTTAACTTCTTTTTATTTTCTTCTGTCTTTACGAGGAGAAAGTATTGAATTCATGAAAAATTTCGACTTTCGGTTTTCGAGGGACTTATACATTTTAGAAGGTCCTGAACACGATTTGACTGTTTTTAGAAAATGTCTGTCTGTGTGTGACAGAAAATTTGTGTGTGTGTGTGTGTTTTTAAAAAACTAATGCACAGAATTTAATAAAACTTTAGATTCAGTTAGACCTTGCTTTAAATTTATGCTGATTATGTTTTTTTGGGATAAATCGCCCGACAGGTGGAACTGCTATGCTGCATTTTTTATATTTTTCACGACAGCTCTATCTCAAGAACTAATGCACAGAATTTCATAAACCTTCAGATTCCGTTAGACATTGACATAAGTTGTTGATGATTAGATTTAGGTGTAAATCTCCCAACAGGTGGCGCTGCTATTCTGCATTTTACTGGATTTACACGATTTTAGTGATAGTCATATCTCAAGAACTAATGCACGGAATTTCATCAAATTTCATATTCTGTTAGACCTTGACATAAACTGGTATTGATTAGGTTTTCGTGTAAATCATATAACAAAATGGCGCTGCTATGCTGCATTTTTTAAATTCAAAAATGCATAATTAAAGTAATTACGCTTATTGAATTATTGATATGTATGAAATAGAAGAAACTTTTGGGATTGGCATATCCGACTAGTTAAGATATGGCAACGGGGAAAAAAAATACGGACAAATGTTATTTTACATAGTCGTAAGAAACAAAAATTTATTCTTGAGTCACGTTTTTAACGTTTATATGAACTTTCTTGCCACCTTGTATAATTATTATATTACTTTTCCCTTTAAAAATTACTTTATATGCATGAGGAATCATTTTTGAAAATGTGTAACTACAATAAAAATACGAGAAAAAAGACAGTGTTAAAACATATCACTATATTTCTTCGATAGTTTTGACTTTTTTATATGACATAAAAATAAAAATAAATTTCACAAATACAAGCAGTGTTTTTTAACTTTTATTTTCTATTCTTACGGCACATTTATAACTAATATATATATTTAGGGTTTAATCTAGAGCTAGCCAAATAGCCAAAAAGCTAACTGAAAGCACCTTTTGCCCCCAAAGCAATTAGTGGATTAGCCAAATAGCAACAGCCAAAAAAATATATATCATTTCCATTTTGTTGTTCCTGCCTTTCATGAACCTGCAGCTGCCGAGTGAAAAAAAAATCTCAAACTGCCTCTGTCCCGGCAACTCACTTCAAAATTTGTCTCGTCCTCTCTGTGCAAGCATCTTACAAATCGAGGCTAACGAAAAAGAAAGGCTACCGCGATGCTTTACGCGTATCTTTTTTTACAGACCGCGAGAGTCGCATGATGCTCGAATGAACCAATGTGTATGAAAAGGGCAACACATCATTCTAGCGGTCTGTAAAAAAGGATAAGTGGAATGCACCGCGGTAGCCTGTCTTTTTTTTGTTAGCCTCGCTTACAAATAGTATGACGTCATTTGCTTTAAACAAGTATTGAGGAAATTAAAAGAATTTGTTTATTTTTTGTTGATGATCCCAACTTAGGAAATGAAACCAAAACGGTTCATGAATGGAAGTTGTTCAGGCAAGTTCTGGCTACAAGGGGTAAAGAAATGAAACCAGCTGATTGTATTCTTTTTCCATAAAAATAGCATTACTGACATGTTTCCCAATGTGACTTCTTTGTATGAATTTGTAGCAAAAATTCTGTTGTCTACAGCAGATTGTGAAAGGGGATTGAGTCCAGGGCTGGCAAGTTTCTGCCGGTGTGGTTAAAACCAGTGGTTATAACCGGTTAAAACCGGCATGGCAGAAACTAGTTTCTACCAGTAAGTGTCAAAAACTGGCAGAAACTAAGAAATAATAAGAAGAAGAACTTTAACTGCAATGTTTCATAATTCACACATGTATTTGATATGTAAACAATTAAATTAAAAATTAAAACTAAAGATTATGAATGTTATTCAAAATAGCAAAAAGCTTCAAATGATCCTATAAATGTACTTTGTTTATATAATACTAATTTTCTTTTACTTGAAAAACAGAAATTTTCATAATGGTAATCGGATGCTGTACAAGTTTAACTATTAATATTATTATTTACAAAAAATTCTATGATATTTTAACAAATCACTGTTCAGAGAATTTTTAAATAAATAATATAATGCAATAACTTAAAGATTATCTACTATATGGAATATAGTTATATATATATATAAGGTTGGAACATTTTCAACTAACTGTCTTAAATTTTAAAAAAAAAAAGTCAGATTTGTTCTTTTGAATACTGTATTTAAATTAAATGTTTTAAATCCATGGAATTACAAGATCCACATATAACTACAGCTCCAAGATAAAAAATTAGAATAATGGAAAAAAAAGGAATTGTGAAAAAGGTTTTTTATGTATTGCTTATACAAAAAATAATACAGGGTAAAACTTAATATTGTAAGAATCTACATAGTTTGTAGAATCTTTTAGCATTAAAATTAAAGGAAATAATACAGATATATACAAATAATACGGCCAGGGAAGTACGTTAATTTAATGTTGGCGAAGCCAGTTGGACACTAACCTGTGTGAAGTTGCTAAATCATGTTGGAAATTAAAATCGTCACCACGCAGATTTTCTAACGATGGTATCATGAAATACTCGAGGATTTCCTGATATATCTCAGAATTAATCATTTCGTTAATGATACATATCCTTCCAGGACCATCTGCAATCATGCAACCCCACACCATTACACTGGCTGCAAATTTCACTGATCGTTTCATGCGGTTCTTCTCATATGCTTCTTGCTTCATTCGCCATACACTAACACAAAGTTCCCCATATGTTAAACAAACACACTCTCAGCACTAAACAATATCTTTTTCCAATCATCCAGACCTCATAAAGCTTTTTTTTTTTTCACCAATTTACTCTCTTCCTTTTCTGTTTAATAGTCATGAGGGGCTTTATCTTTGGTACACGAGATTGAAATCCAAGTTTATGGAGACGTCTTAGTGTTGTAGATTTACTCATATCAACACAGTGTTCGTTCCACTTTTGATGCAAATATCTCACACTTACAAAACATTTTTTTTTTTTTTTTTTTTTTTTTTTTTGCAATATTCTTTAACTTTCTATCATGTTGGATTGTAGTTTTTGGCTTTTCGCCGCTATTCAAATGCTTGTTTTCAAAATGTCCGTCGTTAAAGTACTGCTTTATTGCTCTACTAACACTTGGTTCAGAACATTTTAAGTAGCTGGCGATATATTGCTGATTACGACCTTCTTTATGCAAATCAATAATACGATGCTTTGTAAGCTCTTTTATGTATTACGAATGGCCTATGTTTTACACAAAATGAAAACAATGATGATGCAAAGCATTTTTATAACTTAAGAAGAAATATTTTTAAAAGATAATTTTATGCTTATTTTATGCAACCTTCTAAACCATTCAGGAAAATTCATAAGTATTCTTATTTTTTGAACCACCTATTTTAGTATTCTAATATTTTGAATAATGAAAATAATTTTACAAAAATAAAATATTCACTCAAAATTTAATATTTTACAGTTTTACTTTTCTTTAATAACATGCAAATCTATTAAAACATCCATTGCTGTTCTTTTTCAATTGTACTACAGTGAAATAAAGCTAAATGCAATTCCAAATACAAATGGAATTAATTACTCTAATTTTTGGATTTGGAGCTATATAATATTTCTATGAGAAAGATATTTTACAGTTATTATTCAATTATGTTAAATTGCAGAAAAGTATTTTGAGTAAGTATTGATTATTTTTCTTTTCTTTTCATTGTTTAATTTAAAATAAGTATTGGATATGCTTTTCTATTTTGAATTTTAAACTGAGATTTTAAATGCTCTAACAATTGTTTATATATAAAATTACACAACAATATTATAACAAAAATTTTATCTGTTACATTACTCATGTTTTCTAATACAAATTTATTTATTTTAAATTAAAACTATCCACAGTGTTTAATTTGTTATTTATCCCTAATAAAATGTACTTACAGAATTTAATACTACTAAAAAAGTCTCAGATTATGTCACGAAATGTGTTTATGCCAGTTGTTGCCAGTTTCTGCCGGTTAAAACCGGTTATAACCACTTTCTGCCACTGGCACGGCAGAAACCCCTTTATGCCGGCAAGAACCCACCCTGATTGAGTCTCGTGAATATAACAAAAACTGACTTGAGAAAATAGACTGACAATCAAAAATTTGAGTAACTTAATTGTGATTAATTTGGAAGGGGAAGTTTGAAAAGAATTTCCATTTAAAAAAGCATTTGATGTGTGATGTATGGCCAAATCTCGAGAGGGTCAATTTTACAAAGTGGTGTACTGTTTGTATATTGTATAATTACAAATAATACTCATTTATATAGAAAATTTGTATAAATAAAAGTTTTTCTTGGCTAAAGCTATTTTTATTTGGCTAACAGTTATTGGCTGCAATTAGCCAAAAAGCTACAAATCTTTTTTTCCTAGATTAAACTCTAATATTTATATATTTAACCCATAACTAAAATTTTGTGACACATTTGAGAGCACAACTAAACGTTGTACGGCGCGATTAAATTAAGAAGATTTAAAAACATACAAAATAAATATACTTTTTAAAATTTGAAAACAGAACAAAAATATTTATTGTAATTTGTAATAGAAATATAATAAATAATTTTCTTGGAAATATATTTTTTACATTTATTTTTATTTTTCATTAATATTTAATCAAATAAAACACTAAAACTCGTCACAAAGTATAGAGCGAATTTAATGTATTGCATTTAAATAGCGTTTTAAATGTTTTTTTTTTTTCAATTGGTAAAAATTTTAAATGGAACTGGAGTAAAGCTTTCTTGGAGCGCCTATGATTTTCTCACAGAACCCCGACCCATGTGCTGCTAGCTCACAGAGGTTCAGCGACGCTCATCCCATTAATGTTTGTTTTGCGGTGGGAGAACTGTTGTAACAGAAAAAATACTTTTACAGGCAAAGAGAGAGGTCATTCAGAATTTTATCTGCTTACTTTTTTTAATTGCTAAAAAGGCGAGAAACAAAAAGATTATAAATACAGATCGACCGAAACAGAAACCGAAACCGGATTTCGGTGATCTTCCCACTTTCGGCCGAAACCGAAACCGTCAAAAATTTTAAAAACTGATTAATACATACATAACTGCATATAATTATTAATTATTTAATTAATTAATAACAAATAATAATTATTTACTAATAACTAGTTAAGTTACTAATTAATTTATTAATTATACGTGTAATGAACCACATTTCTAACAAACACACGTACATATGTATATGTGTGTATAAGTTTCAAACAAAAATAAAACATAAATAATACAACTTTTTTATTTTACTAATTTATAACAACCAATAATTATAGGCATCTATCAATAATTAATTAACAATCTAGTTAAATAATGTAAAGCAAATTCAATAATGAATATTTAATTTTTAAATATATTCATATGTTCAGTTCGTTAATATTTTGTATTTAAAATGATTGAAATAAAGTACTTAAAAGTTTGTTTTTTAGGAAATTAACATTGAATATGTTTTAACCATTTTATAATTATAAATATTATTAATTTAATAGACGTTTAAATATAGATATATACTTAAATATTGCTGAATATTATTATTAATTATTTAAAATTTTGTACAAACATTTTTATGGTACATATGTGTAAATAACATGTTTACTTAAAAAAAGCTTTGTCACTCCCTGCCTCTCTAAGAAAGTATTAAAATGGCACCCTGTTTGAAAATTTTATCTGCGGTGCCAAGTTGACTCTCTGTGCCTCTATCCAATAATATTTATTTTATATAAAATAAAACGTAATTAATTTATCAATAAGACAGAAATAGTTTCCAATTATACGAATTTCATCTAATAAAAAACATTTTAAGTATACATACCTCGATATATCTTTTGTAATAAATTTCGTAAATCTTCATATTTTTTTAACAACACCTTTCTCATAAAGCATTTGAAACAATCTGGAGTTTCAAAGTAAAAATTTTCTATTACTGTTAATTTCGCAGCTTTTAAAGATCACGTGATAAACGTCTTTTAAGTTTAGTCATATATGCATTGCTTGCTTTATAATTTACACTAGCATCATGAATCAGGTCATGACGGATCATGATTAAGAGTGGAGTTCACAGCAATAAACAGTGTCTCATTTGAGCCGAGATACAACTCATATCAATGAGTAAAGTTGAAAATTTCCAAAAGAAGGACGATATTTTGAAATACATTTTGTTTTCATTCTTTCAAGCAATATTCTTTAATCTCTAATTTATAAATAATTTTTAATTGGTACATTAATTGACTTTACAAGTAAATTGTTACATTATTTACATTAATAAAAAAGAAAAAAAAAATTGAAGATTTACTTTTGTACTTTTATGAAACATTTTTTTTTTTTTTTTTTTTTTTTTTTTTTTTGGCGTGGAGTTTCGGTCAGGCCGAAATTTTAGCAACAGTTTCGCCGAAAACGAATATTCGGCGGAACTCCAGTTTATTGTAAGTATTAAGTAATTTGAGTTTTTTAAAAATCACTACTTCCTTGTTGTAGCAGCCTCCGAGGATTAATCATCAAGCGACCGATATGTATTGTCAAGTTATCTGACATGTATGACGTTATAGTCCTATATGACGTATATTACATTTTACAACTTCTATGACCAAGTTATAGTCACCTTCTTCATTATATTAAACCCTATATTATACGCAATTAATCCAATGATATCCCATGATAGGTAATGATTCTACGTTGCCATAGTGATTACGTCCTATTTAAGATGGAGTCCTATTATATCCGTATTACTGACTTTAAAAACCGAATTTTTATACTAAAATTGTTTAATTATAGCAATCCTATAATCTAACGAAAGTTTTTTGGATAGATGTTTCCGGAGAAATAGTTATATGGAAAAAGAGTCTAAATATGGATTTCAAGTTCTGAAACTTTCAAAGCTAGACTTAAGTTTTCCGTTGTAATTTTCAGTCAATGTCAACAAAAGGCAAAAGGTTGCCAACATAAAATGTACTTATTTTATTACGGAAATTAATCATATTCATCATAACAGACGATATAATTCATTTCACTGAAATAATAACAGTACGAACGCTGCTCATTTGTCACGTTTGACGTAAAATTTCCAACTTGTTTTTATTAGTTGAATTTTTATTTCAAATTTACTTATATATTTAAACAGATGAATTTACAAGTTAAAATTTCTCACACCTAATTTAAAAATCAAGTATATTTCCAAACTGCTGTTTGTGTTTTCATTTTTTAAATGCGTGTTATTATTGTAACTTTTCTTACATTATTTATGGAATTATTCAGAAGCAGTTCTTAATTTTACCCATTTTTTTTTTCATCATTTCAAGCAATATTCTTTAATCTCTAATTTATTCATAATTTTTAATTGGTACATTAATTGACTTTACAAGTAAATTGTTACATATTTACATTTCACTTAATAAAAGAGAGAAAAAAATCTGAAGATTTACCTTTGTACGTTTATGAAACCATTATTTTTCCTTTTCTTTCTTTTTTTTTTTTCTTCTTCTTTTTTTTTTTTTTTTTTGGATGGAGTTAATTGAATTGGCGTACGAATATAAACATTAATAATAATCTAGAAATATTTATTTTATCTTACTTTTAAAAAATCTTTCTATATTAAAAAAAAAAAAAAAAAAGTGGGGTGGGTTATGAAGATGCATAAATTCAAACTAAATAAGAAAAAAAAAAAAGAAAAAAAAAAGAAAGAAAAAAGGATATTTCTGAAGATACATAAATTCAAAGCATAGAAGAAGAAAAAAGATATAATTTTGAATTTGTCAGTATACTTTAATGTTAGTATAAACATTTTTTAAAGTAACATAAAAACAAGCTCTTTCAAATGCAAACTTCTCCTGCCGGGTTTATACCTCATTTGTTTATGTTTCGTTTACGTAATTCTTGCTTTATTTTCTATTCATTATTAATTTATTACGTATTTACGTCTTTCAGTTTATTTACTTTTTTAAACGGATGGATTTTCAAACCGGAATAATATATTTTTTTCAAGGCTTAGTTTAAAAAAATTTAAAGCAGTAATGTATCTGCAAGATATTTTTTTTTTAATATTTTTTAATCATATTTGACTATTCTAGCTTTTATTTTAATTATTATCCATTTCTTATGTTTCTGGTAAGCAGCCCTCGGAAATTAAATAATTTTTACTCAAATTGCAATGGATTTTTTTAATCTCTTATGGAAGGAATACTTTTAATTTCTAATTTATTTACATATTTAAATTTAAATATTAATAAGCTTTACTATAAACATATTGTATATTTATAACTTAATTTTAAAACAAATTTCGCTAAAATTCTGGTTTCATTTTTTTTCTTCTTTTTTTATATAATAAGTGATTTATTTTATTCTTTTTGCATCGAAAATAATTGAATTAATGGAAAGGCAAATGAATAATCATTAGTTTTACCTGTTGTTTAAAAAAAGTGTTCGCTATAAATAAAGAAGTATTTTTTTTTAATTGGTAAACTAATAAAATGTGTAGTTTTAAATGTGTCAACATATTTTCACGTTATGCTCAACAATGACCTTTTAAAAATGCATTGGCAAATTTTTAATTCTTATAGGCAAAATTTCTGTTTTAAATGCATTTTAATTCTTTCGCCTTTATTATTATTATTATTATCATTATTATTATTATTATTACTGTTATTATTATTATTTTATCTTTGTGTCGATTACATAATCGCTTCCTAATTCTGTCTAAATCATGTATGTTGTAATTTCTATTATTATTAATAGTATGGTCACCTTCATAAGATAAAATAAACTAATAAAAAAATACGTATAAATATAAAGAAATAATCAGTTTTTGCTGCATATTTTAAGATGTTATCCATTCGAAAACTCATTTCTACTTGTAGAATTCGCCTTCCAAAATTGAACAAAATAAGAGGAAGAATAAATTTATTATAATATATAATTATTTGTTTTACTTGTTACTCCAAACTATACTGTATAATAAAAGAAATAGTTTTAAAAAGATAGTTTAAAAAGATAGTTTAACTTATGTAAATAGTATTTCTTCACATTAAATTTAACAATATATTTATTTTTTAAAGCATAATTATAATTCTACACTACAAGTTTTTGACTTGAAATTCATTTGTATTCATTCACTATTATTATTGTTATTATTATTGTTATTGTTATAATAATAATTATTATTGTTGTTATTAGACTAATGTCTAAAAGATAACATCTAAAGAATCCTGTCATATAAATGAAAATACTGTACTTGTTTTATAACTGTTAGGATTATTAACAGCAGCCAACTTTCTTAAATAAATAAATACATAAAAATGCAAAATAAAAACCATTTCCGTCATATATTTAAAACTTTAAAATATAGAAAAAAAAATTCACTCGTGGCAGTTATATTTGTAGATTGCACTTTCTAGAACATTAAATTTAAATACTTGTAAAATTAGCTAAAAAAGTGTTTAAAAAATACAATCTTTATTGACAGATATTATTTAAGCGTACAGACAGACAAACACACACACTGCAAAAAAAAGTGTTGATTTTACAGTATAATACTGACATCCCAGCTGCCAGTATTATACCTGTAATAAACAGTAAAATAAGCAGTAATATGCTACCGCGCATGCACGGTAGCATATTACTGCTTTTTTTTACTGTTTTTTACTGTTAATTTTACGGTATAATACTAGCAGCTGGGGTGCCAGTATTATACTGTAAAATCAACACTTTTTTTTTTTTTTTATTCCTACTATTAGCTCACACTCTCTCTCTATATATATATCTTGTTCAAATTTTCAATCGTTAATAAAATATTTTCTATTCATCCACTCAAGTTCAAATACCTTTTTTTAAACTTGTACTGGATGACACTGGATGTTAATACAGTTTTTTCGAATATTAATTCATTCATTAAATTAAATTAATTAATTTTAGTTTTAAATGGGAGAAAAAAATTCCTCCCATTGTTTCCATAAATGAAATGAAAGATTTATCTCAAATGAGTGATGCCACAGAAATAAAATACCGCAACGATGATTATAAAATATTGTTCAATAAAGATAACGTGGGACATTCATGCTGCACGGGTTTATTTTATATATTTATGATTAAAAAGTAGGAATTGACTTTAAAATTTTTTTTTATATTACTTGTTTCAGTGCATTATCACGGACAGGCATTATTTAAAAACAGTCAGATCGTGTTCAGGACCTCCTAAAACGTATAAAACCGTCAAAAACCAGAAGTCGGAAGTTCTCACGAATCCAATACTTTTTTCTTGTATAAACAAAAAAAAATAAAAACATATTTTGCATGCTTATATTTAAAACAAAAAACTATCTCCATCACGAAGAAGAGTCAGGTACCCCGGTAATGGAAAGAAGACTAAGAAAAACTACAGAAATATTGCAATAATATTCTCAAATGGAAACATTGAAAATAAAAGGCTTTAGTAACTCATTAGAATGTAAAATTAAAGTTTTAAAATAAAAATTAAAAAGTTCTTATTACTCTTAACTCGCACTTTGATGCTTAAATAATATATGTCAATAAGCTTTTATATTTTAAACACTTTTTTAGCTAATTTTACAAGTATTTAAATTTAAGGTTCTAGAAAGTGCAATCTACAAATACATTCGCCACGAGTGAAAAAATTTCTATATTTTAAAGTCCTAAATATGTGTCTGAAACGGTTCTTAGTTTTGCAGTTTTATTTATTTATTTTTTTTTTTTTTTTTTTTTTTTTTTTTTTTTTAAAGTTGGCTTTTATTAATAATCATAAGAGTTATGAAACGTGTATAGTATTTTCATTTATATGACAGAATTTTTTTAGACGTTATCTTCTAGACACTAATATAACAACAACAACAACAACAACAATAATAATAATAATAATAATAATAATAATAATAATAATAACAATAACAATAATGAATGAATACAAATGAATTTTAAGTCAAAAACTTGTAGTATAGAATTTTCATTATGCTTTAAAAAATAAATATATTGTTAAATTTAACGGGAAAAGATACTATTTACATAAGTTAAACTATCTTTTTAAAACTATTTCCTTAACTACATAGTATATTTTGGAGTAACAGGTAAAACAAATAATTATATATTATAATATATATTTATTCTTTCTCTTATTTTGTTCAATTTTGGAAGGCGAATTCTACAAGCAGGAATTATGTTTCAAAAGAATAAAGTTTTAAATATGAAGCAAAAATTGGTTATTTCTTTATATTTATACATACTCTTTTTATTAATTTATTTTATCTCATGAAGGATAACCATACTATTAATAACAATAGAAATACATGATTTAGATAGAATTAGGAAGCGACTAGGGGGCTCAGTCCCCAACTCGCTAACGCTCGCCAACCCCCCCGTGAATTGCAAAGCAATTCACATTGAGACCGCTTCGCTCGCTCGCCCCATTTTATTTTTCTAATAATTCTAGCCGGAATAAGTAGTACAATAAATCATTTGAACATATGAAATTGACAATTTTTTTTATTGTAAAAAAGTAATCGAAAACTCCGTTGAAAACACAACTAAAAATTAATTTAGTTGATGCTGCCAATGGACATATAAATCATTTAAATACTATGAAAAAAGGATCTTGGAAACATAATTAGTTTAAAACTTATTGCACCTATAATATTGTACAGCACGGCTTAAATTCACTAAAAAAAAAAAAAAAAAAAAAAAAAAAAAAACCACTACGTGGTAGGAAGATAGTTTATCATCAATGATTGTTTAAATTTCGTTCAACATTTTACTATTCTAATTGATTATAGATTTCTGCAAAAGAAATTTTTACTTCATTGAAAATGAAGAAAAATCATTTTTACTTCAATAAAACATCAACAGATGGCAGCAGGGGATTCTAGAAAGTTTATATTTTATTGTCTCCGATTTTTTGTGTGAGTGAAATTCGTAAATAAATTCTAAATAAGAGTTGAGAATTCAATATTTCTCATAATTAAACGACAATATTACTCATAATTAAAATGAGGAATCATCTCAGACGCTTTGGATTACGTTCATATTATTTTATTTTTAATAATTGCTAGCTTGAGTTTCAGTGCTGACACTGACCGCCATATTGGAGGTGGAGCTAACACAATCTTGTCTGTTCATTGGTCTGAGCTCTGGAAACTACGGCTGTTGCCAACGATAAGGTAGAAATTCAGCCCTATTTCCGCGCCACGTAAGACAAATATATATATAGATTATGTAGTCGACATAAACAGAAACATAATAATAATAATAATAATAATAATAATAATAATAATAATAATAAAAGCGAAAGAATTAAAATGCATTTAAAACAGAAATTTTGCATAATAAGAAGTAAAAATTTGTCAATGCATTTTTAAAAGGTTATTGTTGAGCGTAACGTGAAAATATGTTGACATATTTAAAACTACATACTTTAATAGTTTACCAATTTAAAAAAGAATACTTCTTTATTTATACAGAATATTAAAAACAGGTAAAACTAATGATTATTCATGTGTCCTTCATTAATTCAATTATTTTCTATGCAAAAAGAATAAAATAAATCACTTACTACATAAAAAAATGAAAGAAAATAAAACCATAATTTTAGTGAAATTAGTTTTAAAATTAAGTTATAAATATACAATGTGTTTTCAGTAAAGCCTATTAATGTTTCAATTTAAATACATAAATAAATTAGCGATTAAAAGCATCCCTCTCACAAGACGGAAACAAAAACCCATTACAACTTGAGTTAAAAATTATTTAATTCCCGAGGGCTGCTTATCAGTAACATAAACAATGGATAATAATTAAAAGAAAGGCTAAAACAGTCAAATATGATTAAAAAATATTTTAAGAAAATATCTTGCAGATACATTAATGCTTTAAAATTTTTAAACTACGCCTGGAAAAAAAATATATTATTCCGGTTTGAAAATCCACCTGTTTAAATGAGTAAATATATTGAAAGTAGCAAACCACGTAATAAATTAATAATGAATCGAAAATAGAAAATAAAGTAAGAATTAAATAAATAAAACATAAACAAATGAGGTATAAACTCGGTAGGGGGAGTTTGCATTTGAAAGATCTGTTTTTATGTTATTTTTTAAAAAATGGAAAACTATATCTTTTTTTCGTGATTTTTTTTATCGAATTTATACAACTTTATTGATACGTCTTTTTTAATATAGAGAGTAGGTTAAAATAAATAAATAAACGTAATTTTTTATGCTCATATTCTTACGCCGATTCAATTAACTCCATACAAAAAAAAAAAAAAAAAAAAAGAAAGAAAGAAAGAAAAGAAAAGAAAGAAAGAAAGAAAGAATTATTTGCTTCATAAACATACAAAATTAAATCTTCAGATTGTTTTTTTTCTCTTTTATTAAGTAAGATGTAAATATGTAACAATTTACTTGTAAAGTCAATTAATGTATCAATTAAGAATAATGAATAAATTAGAGATTAAAGAATATTACTTCAAAAAATGAAAGAAAAGATGGATAAAATTATTTTTTTAAGGACTTGCTTCTCAATAATTCGATAAATAATGTAATAAAAGTTACAATAATACAGAGCATTTAAAATTTGTAAATAAAAATAGCAGTTTGGAAATATATTTGATTTTTAAGTTAGGTCTGACAAAGTTTAACTTGTAAATTCGTATGTTTAAATAAATAAGTAAATTTGAAATAAAAAATCAACTAATAAAAAATGGATTAAAATGTAAATAAACAAATAAGTACGCAAATGATTATAAATCTATAGCTTTACATACACTAAAAGCTAAAATGCAGCCCTTTTTAAACATAAAATACACGTATGAATTTCCAATAAAAATATTTAGAAATCTTAAGAAATGTACAAGGCATTTATTTTAATGTAAAATATATCCACATTTTGAATCAAATCTAAAAAGCTGTTTTCTAGAATCTATATATTTAAAATGAAAAGAGCATTCAGTAAAATCCACATGAAAATCGTCTCTTTGCGCATGCGTCAACGTTTTTTTTAACTTTCTACCCTCAGAAACGGGAAACCTGATTGATTAACACAACCCTCACCTGTTTAGCCTAGGGGGATTGAAAACGGATGAAGACGTACCATTGCATTGAAAGCATAGACCTTCTAAATATATTTTTGCTCTGAGGTTGAAAGATAAAGCTTCTTTTTAAAGAACTCATGTTTTCACTACTAAATATGCATATTTTGACGCAAATTTTTAAAGCGAGTTTGGATGCAGTTATATTTATAATCGATTGAGATATCAGAGAGTTCGGAAGATGAGAACTATTTTTTTTTATTGCTATGTTAAAGGAGCCGACGCGAAAACAAACAAACGAACAAAAAAGCGAGAAGAAAAAATTTCTTTTACAACTCGATAACACTATTTTTTCACGAAATTTTTACACGGGCTGTAAAATCGTTTTATTTATCACCCATGAAGATTTCAAAGAGTTCGGACAAAAAGAACTTTTTATTTTAAAACTATGAAACGACCCTACGTGTAAGAACAAGAAAATGAGCGCTTTTATCACTAAATATCAATATTTTTTCGTGAATTTTTCATCTTAAAATATAATTTCATACAAAATCGGGTTAAAGATATAAAATTATAAAAACTTGATGTTTTTTTTTTTTAATTTATTACCACGGGCCCGGGCAACGCCGGGCGGGATTCAGCTAGTAAATAATAATAATAATCATATATCAAAAGATTTTTTGATTTGAAGTATACCATTTTTATCCCTTATTCAGCTTTTCAAACAAAATAAAGTTTTGAAATTGATATAAAATTTCTGAAAAATGCGAAATAAACCCCGTTTACAAACAGAATAATTTTACTTAAAATTTAATGCAAAGTAAGCATATAACAAATTATTACACCTTGTAATGATATATTTCTTTTAATGGCTAAAAGGCGTAAAATAAAAACATTATAAACAATAAAATAAGTTTTATTAGACTGTTGACATGTTTTGGCTCAATCTGAGCCATTATCAAAACAAATAAGAATATTCTATAATTGCACGGTCTATGAAGTTATTTGTCCCTGTATTATGTATGTACCTATTTAGTATTAACAGCCCTGGCAAGATTATATCAAGAAGAAACCATCCAAATAAATTTCAATGAAAGTAAAATCATTTTTTCCCTCCAGTCTATACTATCCATCCATAATAAGAGAAACCGCAGAGATTGTAACGCGTAAAAATGCAATATGTAACTATGCAGCATCTTTTAACTTACCAAAATTGCGGTTCGAGTGACTCCATGGTTGCAAATATGGAAATAAAAAAAAGTAAAAAATAAAAAATAAAGTGTGTAATTTTAAAAAGTACGTGAAAAATTAAGCTATAGCGTTTCAAATAACTTCATAGACAATGCATTCTTATTTGTTTTGATAATGGCTCAGATTGAGCTGAAACATGTCAACAGTCTAATAAAACTTATTTTACTGTTTATAATCATTTTATTTTACGCCTTTTAGACTTTTAATTGAAAGAAGTAAAGCAAGCAGATAAAATTCTGAATGATGTCTTTCTTTGCCTGTAAAAGTAGTTTTTCTTTTACAACAGTTCTCCCACCGCAAAACAAACATTAATGCGATGAGCGCCTGTGAGCTTACAGCACATTGGTCGGTGTTCTATGAAAGCATCATAGGCGCGCCAGAAAACTTCAGTCAAGTTCCATTTAAAGATTTTACGAATTAAAAAAAGCATTTAAAACCTTTTTGAACGCACTATATTAAATTCGCGGTATACTTTGTGATGAGTTTTAGTGTAATATTTATATTTCTATTACAAATTATAGAAAATATTTTTTTTTCTTTTCAAATCTTAAAAAGTATATTTCTTTTGTACGTTTTTTAATCATCTTAATTTAATTGCGCCGCACAGTGGAGTATTTGATGCAAAATCCTGGCCAAAAAGGCAGAAATTGAAATGCGATCAACAATTCTAAAAAAGCATATTTTATAATAACTGACTAATTGGTGTGTCTATCTATGTCTATTTCAGGAGTATGAGTTCTATCCGACGGCTCCTAGCCTCTGTTGAAGTGAAAGCTTCTTTGTGAGAAGACATGCATTTTTTCTATGTTTCAGATTTGTTATTGTGTTTAAATGTATACCTTGACATGTGCATTTAAATAATTTTATTTTTCATATAATAAAAAATAATTTTAATTGAAATTGGGTTAATATTAAGCCTTTTTGGATCGATTTTATTGAAATATATTTATTGAAATATATTATCTAATATATTCAAAGCTTTTTAAAGCTTTGTCGGGGTGTGTCTGACCATTTTTGAATTATAATCGTATTGGTTATAGTTTTGAAGGCAATTTTTTTTTAATGCTCCGCATATTGTTGCCATTTTTAGATATCAGTGCTTTTTGAGAGGATTGCAAACCTATTAAAAACACTCAAAAACCAGCATCTCTATACTATAGACACTCAATTTTGACACATACTAAATGTAAGTAATATATATATATATATTATATGCATTGCTTTTTTTTTTATAAATAATTAAACATTTATGTGTAGTAAAAATAACCACATTTAATTAAACATTACTTGTTAACAAAACAAATCTAAGAGCAATTAATATCCTCTTATAAATAATAAACAATGAAGTAAACATTGTATTAAATATTTATTTAAATAAATAAGTACGTACATTTATGTATGCATAACATTAATTAAGTGTACTTACTAATAGTAAGTCAACAACAATGTTTTTAACTTTAAAACACAGGAAAATTAATCTTAGCCAGGAATTTGCGTCAAATACTCCACTGTGCGCCGTACAAAGTTTAATTGTGGTCTCAAGCGTGCCTCAAAAGTTTAGCTAAGGCTTCAAATATGACGTAAGATTAGAAAAACAAAAGGTTAAAATTTGTGCTTGTATTTGAGAAATTTATTTTTTTATGATATGGGAAAAAAAAAAAAAAAAAGGTTTAAACTAACGAAGATATACAGTGATAACAATGCACTCTTTTCCTCCACCTTCTGATTTCTACTGTAGTTTTACAATTTTAAAAATGCTTGTCAAAGCATATAAGACAATTTTTAAACGGGGAAAAATATATAAATCACCTTAATTAATGAATAAATTCATCTAAATTTATGTTCCTAATACTGATCGGCTAAGTTATCGCTCGCGGACTATACATTTCAATTGAGAAAACTTCTTTAATCGGAGTGTCTCGTAATTTTTATTTTTAAGGGGGTTGATCAGTCAGATCTCAAATTCCCCTCGCTAATGCTAAACCTATGAGCGTGGGGATGCATTCTTTTTTTTTCTAATTTCTCTCTTTTTTTTTCTAATTTCTCACAAAAAAATTAATATTTTAGACTTTTTTTTTTTTTTTTTACTCTTTTTAAAAAATGTCTTTTATTCTTCTTAGTAAGTAAAATTATTTCTAAAATATATTTAATATTTTGTATCTTAAAATCGTATGAGCTGTTAGTAAGATTTTTTACACTTTAGATAAAATTAAGCATATATTTTAGAAATTATTTGACAGCTAAAAACAAGAGAGAGAAAGAGAGATTCTTTAAGAGGACTACGCAAGGAAAATAAGTCTTAAATATTAATTTCCTGGAGAGATGTTTTAAAAATAAGAATGCATTCCACTCCCATTGGTTTAACATTAGCAAGGGAGATATGAGATCTGACTGACTAATCATCTTAAAGGGTCAGGTAACCTTTGAGCTCACAAAAAACATTAACAAGTTGGAAATTACACGTCAAATGGGACAAATGAGGTGCGTTCGTACTATAGCTAGTTCTATAAATATTCAGATCTTGATGATTTTTAATTCTGGGAAATGAATTAGATCGTCTGCAGATTCATTTCTGTCATGAAAAAGGTCGTCATCTCGGTCGTCTTCTGTCATCTCGGTCGCTTGACGATTCAACTTCGGAAGCTCCTATAACAAGAACGCACCGATTTTTTTTTTAAATCAAATTTCTTAATAAATATATTTTTATTAATATCTTCTAAAGTTTTGATTCGATTTTCATAAAATTTGAAATGTCTCGACAAAATTCTGCAAAAATAATATATTTTAAATTTTAAACCATTCGATTAGGTAGTTTTTGTGTTGTTATATGCGGACGGACGGACAGACAGACAGACGGACGGACCAGACGACGAAAATAGGTGCTACGTATTTATATAATTACGAACGCACCTAAAAAAGGACCTCTGTAAGAATTACAGTAACTCCGTAACTAATCGACTTTGAATTATAAAATTTAAAACACGTATTAATAAAGGTTTCTTTTATGAATTAAAATTCTCCAAAAATGTAACACTCATATAAAGCTTTCAAATTTATTTTTAAATATAATGCAATTTTTACGAAAAAAATATTCTTGCATGCATTGCGCGCATGATTTTTCACATTTGAATTGCTAAAACCAGCCATTTTTTTTAATGAGTACAAATGTAATGTTTTTTCAAAATAACCTACGATTAAAAAAAAAAAAAAAATGTGTAGATCCTGAGAAAAAATTTTTTTTAGAGAAATTCGGAATATCCAGTTTTTTTTTGTTTTTTTTAATGCAAAAACTTTTTACATGAGAAAAATAATAATAAGTCATTTTGTGCATCTGTATGGTTAGGACATTCAACCAAAATTTCATGAAATTCTAACCAACCATTTTTCAGAAATCGTGCGCGCAATGACCAAAATCGCCGTTTTGAGAAAATTCACTTTAAAGGACACACTACCCCTTGATCATATAAAAAATCCCTGACGGCTCGGCCTACAGGCACAGGTAGATTTCAAAGACGCAGACTGTGGGGCGCCTGTTTGTTGGGAATTGCGGAAGAAATGACCTTTTTGCCATGATGCCGCAATCCTCAAAGACAATACTAAACTTAAAAAACTATATGAAAACTATAACATTCTAAACGAAAAATACTCATTTGTCCGATACAAATATCTAACTTAAATAAACTTAAAATAAATAATTACATCTCAAATTTAATAAATACCTGTGATCAAGACTGCACTATCAATAACAAATTGTAAATACTAACCGATAAACTGTAAATAAGTAATCAACTCATCTTAAACTGTAAATATTATATTTATACTCAAGAATAATGCAAATGTAACTTCAAGTAATAATCAAATCAACTAATATATATTAACCCCTCATAATGCCCACCCTCTTGCCAACTGGCAAAAGTATGTCAAATAAGATCTTCCATAAAAAGAAGAAACTCAGACAATATGCCATGTGGCATTAAATAATGCGATTATCTTGCCACTGGGCAATAGTATGTATAAAAGAAAAGAAGAAACTTCAACAATATGCCATGTGGCATTTTAACAACTTGTCTAAGTCCGAATGAGGACTTCAGAAATTGTAATCCTCAATGTAAAAAGCCAAAAACTTTTCTTTTCAATAAATCAGGGCCGGCTCTGCCTGGGGGGTCTTTCGAAGGGCGTTCCCATGACTGGAGACGCTAGTAGTAGCTATTTTCCTACCTCAGGCTTAATAGGTAGTATTTCTTAGTAATGTAATAGGTAGTATTTCTTACGAAATCTACCTAAAAGAGCTCAGACTATTTTAGACATAAATTCTTTTCTAAAGTGAATTTTTGCATGAGGTTTATTTTAAAATGTTCGTAAAAAATCATATAATTATAAACTAATAAAAAAAAAAAAAAAAAAAAGGATCTTTTGACATTTGAAAGGTTACTTGACCTCTTAACACTTTTTTAACGAATAATTGTAATCACCCTGTTGCTAAAACTTCATCTTCGCCAACGACTTCACAGCAACATGTTTGGCTGCGCCAAATCCAGCAACCCACTCCTAACAAGTTTCCATCACACATTCAGCTCTCCTATCAGCGGAGCAAGACTGGGGACGTCCATAAGCTGTCTTTACGACCTCCTAAATCGATGTTTACGAGTCGACGGGTGCCAGCGGTCAGCGCTACTTTACGACGGTCCAAATCTTTCGGACACGGTATCTTTTCCCTTTCGGTGCGGAGTGTGTCCTTAATGCTCGGGTGGACACAGAAGATAAAAGTTGAAGAGTGGATGCTAATATTGAAATGCCGTTGATTCCGCTGACTGATTCAGTCTTTGAGATGAGATGGGAATTTACTTGTTTTGGTTTTCGAGTAAAGTCTTTATTTTCTTTCAATAAAATCGTTCTGTTTTTCCAGTCATCTTGCGATTCAATTTACAGGACAGTTTCAGACTTTATGAAGCTTTGACATTCCGATGTCTCGAAATTGTAAGGAAAAGAATATTTCGAGTTATAAAAAAAAATTCGAAATATAGCAAATAATTATAATGAGTCGCTCCCCCCCCCACCCCCACCCCCCACCCCCTCCCTCCCAGCTAATGAAAATTTATCGCAAGGCACCGAAAACTGAGCTTAAAAACGTTCGACATACATTTTTTTTTTTTTTTTTTTTTTTTTATGTATATCCTAAAATAAAATCACTTCATTGTCCTATATGCACGTATATTTATTCTCGTTTATGTGTATATCTCTATGTTTGAGGGTATATATATATATATCACCTTTTTATCAGTGCCCCAACACCAGCTCCATAACATTCTTTGGGTTGCTCTCTCAGCCACATTAGGGCTTCAAGTTGAACCTTTTCATAATCTGTGAACATCATCTTGCTTCTAAGATGATTTTTAAGGGGAGTAAACAGATGAAAATCGCTTGGGGCTAAGTCGAAGCTGTAGGGTGTATGTTGAAGAAGTTGCAAGATGATGTTCACAGATGATGAAAAGGTTCAACTTGAAGTCCTAATGTGGCTGAGACAGCAACCCAAAGAATCGTTATGCGGCTGGTGTTGGAGCACTGATAAAACGGTGATATAAGTGCGAGAAATGAAAATAGTTTTGAAGTGAATATCATTGTAAGTTATTATTTAATTATCTTTTGCGACTTAATTAATGACTTTCCCTCGTACAAGTATTCATACGGCGTACCTTAATTTTCGACCATCCTTGGCACGCCGGGTCAATTTGACCCGAGCTAATTTTCACCGAGTTTACGCAGTTTACGCCAAATGTTTAGATTTTATTATAGTTTCTTATATCTGTTTTTTATAACTGTACTTTAAGGTCGTTTCATTAATTTTAACCTAGGAATTAGTTTCAATAGAGAAAAATTCTTTTAAACGGGACTGTGTTTTCAAAAATGTCAATTTTACTTAGAAGTTTCTTTAAAAATGCAAATTGTTTTATAAATTAAAATCTCAAACAGAATTTTAAAGTTCAATTGTGGTACTAAAAAAACTGCTAAAAGAAGGTGAATAGTAAGTGCTAAAGTAGTGCTAAAAGGGATAAATGTACTAAAAAAAAGAGGGAAAAGTAATAAAAAGAGGAATTATAGAAAGATTTATATCTAAAGAAAGGTTTTCTAATTTTCAGAATGTTTCAGACTTCAGGAAATTAAAAAAAGAAATGTATTTAAATAGACAACGGCATATTTTCTAAACTTTACAATGTATTTACATTAAACCCCTTTAAAACCCTCTTTTGTTTAACGCACTGGTGCAGCGAAGAAATGAGGAAGGTATTTCGAGGTTTTAAAACCCCACCCATCTGTTTTTAAAACAAACCAACCAAATCCAAATTCTGTCTTCGTGCTAACTTGAATTTTATTATATCGAGTTTCCTTATAAATTGAGTTGGTATGTATTAAAAGTATCTTATCATTCTTGTATGGAAATGAGAGTAAACTCTGTCTAAACCGAAATCGATCGGGACCGAGAAAATTTTTCGGCGTAGTCAGTATTCCACCTTAGACAAGGTTTACTGTATTGAAAATCATTCTACGGGACATTTTTCCGCGTTTATTTCTGTCTTACACAGAATTTGCCTTAAACAGAGTTTAATATTCTATAATATACAGAAAAGTCCTGCATCGGATCGGGTAACCCGATTTTATCAAAACCCGACCCACGGTTCAGGTCGGGTCGGGTTAACGCTAATTTTTTCCGTTTCGCGTCGAGTTGACTTTAAATGTTTCATATTAGATTTTACCTTTTTCGAGTTAGGTTCGGGCTGATCCAAATTTTCAAAAGAAGGTTCTGAATATTTTTCAAAAGCAAACAAAATATGATATTTGAATATTAATGAGAGTATATGTGTTCATTTTTTATAGAAAAAAGGGTAAAATTGATATTAGATAGACATATAATTATAATCTATTTATCCATAATTGTATTAAACTATGGATTAATTTTCTTACACTTCGGGTTCAAGTTGAAGTGTATCGGGTTCACGATTTTTTTTTCGTTGTCGGGTTTGGGTTGACTTAAAGGTGAAATTTAGTGTTCGAATCGGATACAACCCCAACAATGCAAAACTCTAAAGTGAAAAAAAAAACAGAAAAAAAAAAACATGCTGAATGTTGACAGCTTTCTTATTTCACTAGTGTAAAACAAAACTTATGAATCTAAAATTAGAAAATTTTAAACAAACATAACTTACTACACAATATTTAGATCCTACGAGATAAGCACTTTTTTAAGAATTCTTAATTTTTGTTTTATTCACTGTATGACTATATCTCATTCAATTTTCTCATTAAACTTTGTTTCTGTTTTAGCTTTTGTTAGCATTACTTGCGGATTCTTTAATGATATTTTTTCTTTGGCGCAGCTTGTCCCTAATGGGACCTTGTGCCATTAAACCCTATACAACCAACCAACCAACGTGCGAGATAAGCTAGAAAAGCTATCTCACCTTTTATCTAACTTTTTATCTAAATCTGAAAAAATATTTTCTAAATAAAGTTTAATAGAAAACAAATTTTTAAGAGATAAGTTGCAAAGAACAAATAAAATTATCGAAGCTTAAGTGTGGGAAAAGTAAATAATAATCTAGGCGTTATCACTAATAAGCTTAGTCCGAAATAATATTATGAGATATTTATTCAATATCATAGCTAGGATATCTATAACAACATATTTTGGAAAAATTAAACGATAGATATGAATAATATATATATATATATATATATATATATATATATATATATATATATATATATGTAAAAAGATGATATGTGAATAGCAGATTTACTGGAATTATATGAACAAATAGACGATGAATAACAAAATATGAACTTTAATACAGTCCTAGAAATATAATTCTACAATATACTTGACTAGCAATTTCTTTTCAGCTAATCCACTTCTCGCCAAACATATACAATATATTTATTTACCAAAAAATAACAACTAGGTCTAACAGCGCCTTTATTGGATATTTCTCATTTTGATGCTTGCTTCACAACAAAAATTTTGAAGACTGGCTCTTTTCCAATTTTTGAAGATGTTCAAATCTTGATCTCGCGATGCAAAATATTTATAACTCGTGCGTTTAAATCATGGATAATAATAGTACACTAGAGTGTTAGTTAATTTGATGATCATGTATGTCATAAAGGAGATGAAGTGTTCAAACTGAAATCCTACAAATATATACACAGTGAAATACGTTTAACACGAAACTGAGGAGACCGATTTTTTTTTTTTTTTCGTGTTAAAAGATTTGTAAAAAAAGAACAAAACTCACCAATATTTTCGATGTTGTCAAATTTTATTTCGATTTCCTTTTAAACTACTAGTAAACTGCATTCATTAGGATAAAAAGCAAGTAAAAAAAAATTATGGTTTTTGTGGGAAAAATCAGATATATATTTTTTGAAGTGTCTTTTTCAGCACCATATTGTTCACAAATTATTCGAGATCGTCCACTGTTTTATTAATCTCATCATTCGAATATGCATCTAAATAATTGCGCATATTTTTAATCATTTTCCGCATTTCTGAAATAGAGGGGACAGGAACTGCATCGTTGATTCCGTTTTCAGAATCTACATAGGTGGAATCATTTGGATTATGAACGGTCTCCAAAATCTCCTTGTCTGTCAGAATCGGTGCTGTAGACATATCATCATCGACTGCAACATATTCATTTAATTATATTGTAGGGCAGTATAGTAATGTTGAAACTTTCCCAAACATTTCGTTAAATGTCAGCTCAGTTTCAATATCGGCTGATTATTGAGATGCCAAAGAATTTGCTACTTTGGAGAATTCCGCATGGCGAAAACAATTTTCAACTGTCGTAGGCTTTACTAAATTCCATGCTGAGCGCAACATATGAAATGCATCCAATAAATTAATGGAGAAATCTTCTTTTTCTTCGATTGCGACTAATTATTTTCGAAGCAATTGCTTTCGATAATTTAATTTCAACTGTTGTATAATGCCTTGATCGCACATGGTTGTAAAACACTTGTGGTATTTGGAAGCAAAAATACAAGCTTTATAGCTTTTATTTGTGTATAAAGGTGTGCTAGAAAGTTATCAATAATAAGTGCGACTTCACGCTTTTAACGTAAAAATTACTTATCCAAATTGATAAGTCAATCATTAAAAATAGTGGCCACCATCCATGCTTTTTTGTTTGCCGTATATTCAACTGGTAGTGTTCTTACATTTTTAAAACACCGCGGTTTTAACCCTCTAGCCGCGGGCGATGTTTCCATTTTCTTATATAAAACCGCAGCCTATTTTTATTCATCACTTATAATAGTTATAAGGATTTAATGTCACCTGAATTTACAAACAGATTTATTTCCAAATAAATAAAATCTGTTTCTTCATGTACATTATAAAAAAGTTTTATTTCAAAATTCCGGTGGGAATGGGGCATTTAAAGATTCAAAATATTTCAAAAACCACAGAACTTCTAGAATGACCTTATAAATGAAATGATATATATATATATATTATAATTTGTAAACGAATCTCTCTATTTCTAAATAAAAGAAGATAGATTCAATGAAGAAATAGAATCTCCCAATGCTTAAGTACTATAAAAATCATAGGGAACGTCAAAATAGCGTTACCCGCGGAATTGTATAGAATAAGTGAAACGTGATAGGAGCGTTACCCGCGGCTGGAGGGTTAAACTTTTACCAATGGCAAATAAGGGTAGTTTTTCAGATCCATCTGAATTGCATCCAACCAATACTGTAATTCTTTCTTTAGAGATTTTTACTCCTGAACAGGACTGTCCTTTAAACGATAAAATTTTATTGGGTAAACAGCGGTAAAATAAGACAGTTTCGTCGGCGTTGAAGACATCTTTTGAGTCATATTCTTCAAGTATTGAGGGCAACGTAAATTGCAACCATTCTACGGTCATAGTTGGTAAAACGTTATTAGCTTCACCACAATCATTTTTTAACACAATGCCGTTCCTTTTCTTAAAACGTTCCAACCAGCTTGGATTTGCAGAAAATTTGACACGCATTTATTTTGCCAGTTCATCTGCTTTTTCCATCAATAGAGGACCTGATATAGGAGCATTCTGAGATCTAGCTTGTTTGAACCAAATAAGCAAAGCCGTCTAAATCTACGTGCTTAGCAATTCTCAAACTTTTCTCTCTGGTTCAAACATTAACGTATTGTGATCCCTGTTTTTTATTATCGTTGATAAAGTAGCATTAGCAATGCCAAAGCAGATTTCTCTCTTTGCAAATTTCTGTTTTCGTCCTGCATTTTTCAAAAAGATGCATTAAGCAGCTTCATCTTCATTTGAAGCAAAATAGTGGTTTCGTGTTAAACGTATTTCACTGTATATGTATGACTCTGTTTTTTTTTTTTTTTCATTTTTAGATGCGTTCGTAATGACATAAAAACGTAACACCTATAGTCGTAGTTTGGCCCGTCCGTCTGTTCGTCTGTCCGTTTGTCTGCAGATAACAGCGCAAAAACTACCCAACCGAATGGTTTGAAATTTAATCTATATAATCGTTGCAGAATTTTGTCGAGTCATTTCAAATTTTATTAAAATCGAATAAAAAAATTAAAAAATATTAATAAAAGTTTTCTTCATTCTATTAAATCCTGTCATACGTAATCTATATAATAACAAAAACGCAAATGATGTGTCTGAGGAAAGCAAATACGGGCTGACCATTTCTTTTTTCAAATGCCAAGAGGCCATTTTTATTCAAAATTATTGTTTTTAATAAAATTACATTAAAGTTACATTTTTAGAAAGATCGTTCAAAAAAAATGTTTGCTTGAGAGATGAGTTACATTCAAATATGTATAGATTCTGAGATAACTTCAGTTGGAATTAGATTGAAAGCCGAATATCTCAATCCATTAGAGTAAATAAACACAGGAGATTCGTTCATTATGAGTCATAAAAATATTAAACCATGGAGTTAATCATTCGCAAAGCAAGATCTCCATGGTGAATTTTGGAGCGCTGTCTGGTGTCGAAAAAAAAATCCGCATCTGTAAACGTGCCTTACGTAATAAGAAGAAGAAAAAGGCATACTCATTTCGCTCATAGCAGACGATATAATTAATTTCACTGACATAATAAAGATGATTTTTTTACATTGTAAAACTAGTTATCATACGTAGTTATAACCATCTAGTTATAATCATTTCTCACGTTTAACGTACAATTTCCAACTTGTTTTTAATTGCAGTCCCCCATACTTCCCCTAACCTACGAAAAATAAAAGAAAGAACGAACAAGTTTGTGGAATTTACTCCATTTTGTGTAATCATAATAAAATATTTAAGTTTCTGAAAACGTTTAAGTTTCCTTGAAGTTTCATTTTAAACATGATGACATTTTCACGAGCGGGAAATTTAAAGTTCATGACTTGTAAATGCAAATGCACGTGAGTTGCTGAATATGGCGTGACTTTCACGTATTCATCAAATATTTTTCGCGCGTAATAACCTAATTTATTTTTTTTTCTTTCTTTTTCAATAATTCACGTGTAAATATACATTTCAATTGAAAATACAGTGTTTGGGAAATATTATTAATCGGGAATTTTAAAATCTGGCAACAGTAGGTAAAAACGGCTATTTCAAAATATGAATGAAATCTTTATTCAGATAAGCCAATTTTAAATAAAAACTTTTTTTTAAAAAAGACCCTAAAAAAATTAGACAAATTAAAAAAATAATAATTGGGCACTGCACACCACAATCTAGTCGAGCATATACTTGCAAATGATGGTTAAATTGTTTGAATCGTTTGATGGTTAAATTGTTTGAATCGTTTGATGGTTAAATAGTTTTTGATCCTATAAGACTTATGTAACTGAACTATCTTGACCGATTTCAACATTAAGTAGCGCTTAAAATAATTCTTCGATTTAAAAACTTTCTTCTTCAGCGTGTTTATGATACATTTCTCTATAAAACAGCCAGTTTTTATGTTTTTACATGTAATAGTTTTTGGCATGATAAGCCGAGAATGTAATAAATTCAATTACGGTAGTGGCAGCGGCAGCGTTAGTAACGTTTTTTTAAGAATAGAGAGATCATTATACACAGACATTAATGGTTTTAAAATGTAGTAGTCATATCAATAAAGAATCTATTCTGTGTTTAATTTTCTTATCAAACTTTAGCGTGGTACTTTTACTTCAAAGCTTATACCGAAGAAAACTAGTCGTTGGAGACCAACCGTAATACTTACCCATCATGGATATGCATAATATAAAATATGAAAATAAAACATGTGTAAACTATTTATAAAATGCATTGCAATTCAAATAAAGTCGCGCTTGGTGAAGTCATAAACTTTAAATGCTCTATTAATGAATTGCGTAAAAGAAACAGCCTTATAACTCCAAAAATGTTCATCATATTAACTAAGAGTTTACTGCATCGGATTAAGAGTCTCATTTTCAATTAAAATATAGCTGTGAATTGAAATTTGAATGAAATACAGTGTCATGAAAAATATCTCGGCAACTCATTATCCGATCGACTTCCTTCTTTATGCAAAATTTATGTTTTTTTATTGTCTTTTATATTCACTCCTAAAATAAACAATTTCGAAAATTTTTGTATAACTTTTATCAGATCGAATATTTTGAGAGTCCGAAAAAAAAAGTTCCGGATAATCGGGGTTACTGAAATTCAATGGGCTTCTTCTCATTATCATTATTCTCTATCTCAATTTGCTCGGGAGATGGAGCGTTTACAGACACACACAGACAGACGGACGGCAAAATTTTTTCTACAAATATGTGTTTCGCAATCTCCAGTGTCTGAAACACGTAAATCCGTCAAAAAAAAAGTTTTCGATTTTTAAAATAATTACAAGACTTAAACAATACTACGTATGATAGGTAAGTGATAATTTTAAATTAATCTCGCTTGGAGTCATGCATTTAAAAATCATTTGAACCTGTGGTAATCTGAAATTATTAACTCAGTATAAAAAAATTTAAAAAGCCATAATTTCATTTAACCTTCATTCGGGAATTAAAAATAAAACGCATTACTATGACTCTATGTAAATTGATAGTTCATAATTCATTAAAGAATAACGAATTGAAAATAAAAATCTCAAAATAAGGCTAATTCTAATTTTTTTAAAATATATTTTAATGGCAGAAGCAGGAGATAAAAACTTTTCCTTTCATTTTGTAATTAAAAATCAACTCCATGGAGCAATATTTTAAAAAATAAAAAATATATAAACAATTATTTTTATTTTATTGATTACCTTTTATACATATATATCTACCTATAAATATGAAAACTGATAACACAATTCAGTATAAAGCAAACAAAGAGACCCAATGCGGCAAGACACAAAATATAATTAATTTAACTTTCTGAAAGCTAATATTATCTCTAACATTAAATAATACGCGAAATCAAATACGAAAATTTATAATTAAACAGTTTTTTTGCAGTGGAAGTTGGCAACAAATCAAGTAAAATAATACTCTTTTCCGAGTAACTGTATCACTCGTAAATTAATTCATTAACAAAAGATTGTCTACTAAGTTATCGGCATCGCCGCATTAAAAACGGAAAAGTGGTAAATAATTTCATTAAGTTTTGTCCAGGATTCAGAAACTTAATCCAAAATTAGGAGCGGATGTAATTATCAAGTTATTAAGTTTGAATTTAAGGGGTAGACTTGGAAAGCGAAAGGGGTACGGGGAACGGAAAGTATACGCGAAGCAGTTTTTGCAGCCGATGAAGGGACTAATTTGGGGATGATTTAGAAATAAGGGAATTCAAGCACTAAGTGGGAATGACAATATATTTGCATATTAACCCTTTCGGGGGAAAATGAAGACCATGAGTGATATTGTTAGAGAAGAATTAAGTTACAGAAATGCAATAAATTTGAGTATAATCTTAAGCCATAAAACAAACTTTTTCTAATTGTTATCGATATTTCGCAAAGCAATAGGGAAATATCATGAAATGCTTTTAAAAATGAATGATGAAAACGCTGTTCTATAATATGTGTTTATTTAGCTTATTAAACATTTAAAATTTTATGATTGAAGATTGAAATATACTAGATTATGTCCGAACAGATGAGAGATAAATATACAGTCGACCAAGAAAAAAAAAAAGTGGGTAAGTGTGATCGAAGATCGCACAAAGGGTTTCGTTTAATATTCCATTCAAAACACTTTATCCTTTCTTTAATAAATCCAAATAAATTTCATTTTCAAAAAAAAAAAAAGTTATGTTTTTTATAAAGTAAAAATTTACCGGTCTTTTCGTTTTTTCTACGAAAAGACGACGTTTTCGTGTTTTCGTTTACTCATTTCAATCTCGTTTTTTCGAAAATCTGAACCGGTCCAATAGCGGGCGAAGCCCGCTATTATACTCTGTCATAGTAATATCTGTCATGTGCACTAAATGCGATAGTTAAAAAAAATCAATTTCAAAATTAAACATGTTGTATTTTTTGAGCTTCATAGTAGGTATTCAGCTATAAGTACACAAAATTTCAAGTCTGTAAGTTATAGTTTCTGAGAACCGGCTCTGTGACGGACAGACAACGTTGCGGTACGAAAAGTCTTCGTGAGATTAACGAAACCCTAACAAGAATGAAAAATTATGCATCAAGCATAGATTATGTAACACTTTCCAACACTTTAAATGTACTTTTAAAAATCTTTACCGTTTAATAAACTGAAAGATGATGTCTAAGTAGAGATGGGAATGCTCGAAAAAAGAACCGGAAACTTTGGGGAAAAAACGGGTTTTTTCCGTTTTTTTCCGAAGGGCTATTTTTCAATTTTTCCAATTCGGAAAAATTGAAATTTAATTTATAAAATAATATATTCAAAATGTTATTATGGCTGCATTCTGATATTTTTTTCTTTGTGTTTTTTAATGTTCAGTGTCTCCCATGAAAATGTTAACATAAAAAATATGATATGTAAGCAGTTTAGGAAGAACTTGAGTCCTTCAAAGGATCCTTTACAATTTCTTCAGTCTTCACCTTAAAACATAGACCCTTTCAAAAAATTCAGAATATTTTTCAATCTCCATTCTGAATCCTCCAGAAATGTGATGATTTTAGAATAACAAAACATGTCACATAACAGTTGAAATCGCCAATGAATCTCTTATCTAGCTGTATATACAGTAGTGGCCAAAATTGTGGAAACCTTTTGGGGGAAAAATGTTTTTGTTTTTTTTAAGTTTGATTACTCTAACATCCATTATTTCGTAGTTATACCATGAAAGCTATATACCGCTGGAAAGATAGTTTAATCAAAAATATCATGCAATACAGTTTGTTCAATTCAAATTAATTTATCAAACATTATAGCCAAATAATCAGAAAAAGGCAGTAAAATCTTAGCCATCAAATTTCAAAAAAGCATTTTTTCCCAAAAGGTTACCACAATTTTGGCCACTACTGTATTTATGAAGGACCTTATTAAAAATATCTAAATAAGAACCTAAATATAATAATAATTTCTAATTCACAAAATTTTGATTACATATTTTATGACAATTTTATATGATTTTTTTAATAAGGCAACATTTTTTATACAAAATTTCACAAAACAGGATTGTGTTTAAAAAAAGGAAGCAGACCCATGCAACTTGTCTTGTTAAAAATGAAAATTCATGTGCAAAATTTATTTCAATAATATACCGAAATTCAATATAAAACTTGAAACACGCATTTATTTTTATTGGGTGTTAGTCATATATTGGCATAGCTGCGATTTTTCATGTAATCAGATAATAATTGCCAGAAATATTTAACTAATTTTAGAAACAAGTTATTTTCTAATAACATGCAATCGAAATTATTTAGTCTTTTCAAGCTTTTTTTCGCTTCTCTTCCTTTTTCTTAAATATAGATTTTAAGACTTGTCTAACTATTTTTTTTATATATATAAATGCATACAAATAAACTTGCAAAGAAAATGTAAATTTTCTGATAAAAGTTGTTTTCAACTAAATATTTCGAAGTATTAAAAAATCCACCTGTTTTATAAATTTCATTAAATAAATATACATACATATATATATTACTTTCATATTAAGAATCTAAAACTTCAACTAAAACCAAAACATAGAGTTGATTTAGGTTTAGACTTGAAAGCTATACCAAAACTAAATACACAATAAATGAAAATTCTAGTCGTACGACAATAAAATTGTAATATTCTAAATTATTATCAACTAGGGGTCTCAGCCCCCTACTCGCTAACGCTCGCCAACCCCCCGTTTGCAAAGCAATTCACATTGTGACCGCTACGCGGTCACAGCTCGCTTCGCTCGCTCGCCCCTTTTTTTCAGCAATTCTAGCCGGAATGAGTTCTACCATAAAACATTTGAACATATGAAATTGACAATTTTTTTTAATGTAAAAAAGTAATTCTCCGTTGAAAACATAACTGAAAATGTATTTAGTTGGCCCTACCAATGAGCATATAAATCTTTTAAATACTATGAAAAAAGGATGTTTTGTACAGTACGACTTAAATTCATTAGGAAAAAAAAAAAAACTACGTAGAAATTATTTTTTACTTCCTCAATACATCAACAGATGACGCCAGGTGCAATCTACAAAGTTGATTTTTTTCTTCTCCGACTTTTGAGTGAGTGAAATTCGTAAATGAATTCTGAATAAGAGTTGAGAATTCATTAGAAATTAACGATATTGCTCATAATTAAAATGAGGAATCATCTCAGACGCTTTGGATTACGAACATGTTATTTTATTTTTAATAATTGCTAGTTTGAGGTTTGAGCTTCATTCTATGGTTTCAATTTCAATGCTCTCACACTGACGGCCATATTGGAGGTGGAGCTAATCTAACACAATCTAGTCTGTTCATTGGCCTGAGCTCTGGAAACTACGGTTGTTGCCAAATCATAAGTTACAAATTCAGCCCTATTTTCGCGCCACGCAAGACAAATATATATATAGATTTTTAAGCAACAGAAGATATAAAAATGGTAATATTTATAATGTCACAACTACAATAATTTGTTTCTTTAAAATATACAAAGCAATACTATGTAGAGGGGATTTAAATTTGCTTTCAAACTGCAGTAATACTAGTTGAAACTGGTAAGATTTTTTTTTTTTTTTTTTTTTTTAATTAATATCTCTACTGGTAATTGAAAAATCATTTCAATAGAGACATGATATATTACAAACAATGGTGTTAAATTAAGCGAGAAAAGCTACTGTGAAAATTCTGAGACTGAAAGGTTAACTTTTAAAAGTTGACTTTTTTTTTTTTTTTTTTTGTAATTATATTCATGTAAAGTGAAAAAAAATATTTTCTTTAGTATGCAGAAATTTAAAAAATGTTTATTATTTTATATTTTTTAAGAAAATGTAACTTATTTTTGAGAAACATTTGTAAGAAATCAATTTTTCCAAAATTTCCAATTTTTCAAGAAAAAAAACGGAAAAAACTGTTTTTTTCCCCACTCCAAAATTTCCGGAAATTTTACATCTCTATGTCTAAGTAAACAAATTGAAAACTAGTCGGATGTGCCAATCCAAAAACTTTCTTCTATCTCATACAGGTTTCACATTCTCCAAAAACGAAAAAGTACCAATTTATGCCAAGGTCTAACTAAATCAAAAGTTTTATTAAATTCCGTGCATTATTTCTTGAGAAATGACTATCGCTAAAATCGTGTAAATCCTGAAAATTACAACATAGCAGCGCCATCTGTTTGGAGATTTGCACCAAAAACCTAATCAACAACAACTTATGTCAACGTCTAACTAAATCTGAAGTTTAATGAAATTCTGTGCGATAGTTCTTGAGATATATCTATCGTAAAAATCATGAAAAAAGTGGTATACCAGCGCCACCTGTTGGGATATCTACACCAAAACGTAATCAGCGTCTATTTATGTCAAGATCTAGCATACTCTGAAGTTCGGTGAAATTCTGTTCATTAGTTCTAGAGGTATAGATATTGTGAAAATCATGAAAAATGTAGCATAGCAGTGCCGCCTGTAGGGTGATTTACACCAAAAACTAATCAACACCAATTTATATCAGTGTCTAACTGAATCTAAAGTTTTATTAATTTCTGTGCATTAGTTCTTGAAATAGAACGCCTAAAAATTTTTGCCACATACATACAGACAGACAGACACACAAAGTCACAGACTCACAGACAGACATTTTCTAAAAACAGTCAAATCGTGTTCAGGACACTCTAAAACGTATAAATCCGCCAAAAACCAGAAGTCGAATTTTTTTCACGAATCCAATACTTTCTTCTTGTAAAGATAGAAGAAAGTAAAAATCATAACAAAAATTTAAAAACCCGATTTCAGGAATTGCCAACAATATTCGAAAAAACATCCGAATTATTTTGTGGACCCCTGTATAGGATAAATAGATTTGTATATATGCTACACAAAATGCTAAAATTTAGTTCAGTTAGGAAACGCATACCAACTAGCACAGTTTAAAATTTCTCTTCTGGAATTTCCGTCAATTAACGGAAATGTGCTCGAGATTTTTTGTGCTGCCCTGCATATGATCTATAGCATTTATACACACCAAGTAATAGGTAAAAAATTAGTTAAATTTAAAAACGTTTACCGCTACTGAAAACTCACTTCCAGCAATTATTGTTAACTGACAGTACTTTAACCGAATTCTTTTGTATGTCCCTGTAAATGAACGATGAATGCTATGCACACCATATTCTATAGTAAGTCTCTTGTAGTGCCCTTCAATGGTATATATCAATTTAAATATGTTTGAAATAGTATAACATTATTAAAATAATCCGCAAATGATTTTTCTCCATAGACCATAATGTAACGGAATTATTTTGAGTGTCCCTGTAAAGTAACTATAAGCGCCACACTTCATTTTCAATACCGAATATGCCATAGTAAACCTCAATAATATATATCAATTGCGTGACAATCCGAGCATATTTACGTCAGTTAGAGCACGACGTAGACAGACAGACGACAGACAAACTGAATTCATAAACACTTTTCAACTATGTAGAGAAAAGGTAAAAAAGAGAGAAAGAGAAAGAGAAAACACCTATACATTTTAATCACCAAATTGTCCAAGGAAAAAAAGATGTAATTTAACAAATTACAACAATCATTGGGAAAATGTTCCGAAACCTTTTTTTTTTTTTTTTTCAAATTATTTAAAACTATTAATCATTCAAAAATATTCCATCTACAAATAAACGCATTTTCCATTACTACAGTTGAAGAGATCCTGGCATTCTCTGTCCTCGCAAAAATATTCGTTTGAACCATCGCCGCAGTTATTGAAACGCATTTTCCATTACTATACCTTATCCTTAGTATATACCTTAATATTTTGTCGGTAAAAGAGAAATTTCGTAAACTTTCTTAAATCATACAAGACAATAAAAGTAAATAAAAGGTTTGATCTCACCTAATTTTCTGGTTCATGTTCTATGAGCTTCTTTAAAGGTAGAAACATCTTTTACTAATGAAGATTATTTATTGGACAGGTAGACACACTTAATGACGATACAGAACGAATACACGACAAGCTATATACAAACGTAAAGTAAACAAAACAGTCAGTCAGTCCAAAAGTTCTACGCGCTTAGCGCCATCTGGTGGTTCCTTTTCATTTTGCAACAACTTCCGCCGGGCGAAGTTCGTCTGGAGACGAAAGTGTTGAAAGTTCAAGTGGGCAAAGAAGCTGCACCGGTCTTCTGATGATGGCTCCGTTTTGCAAGTTTAATCCAGTATTCTTCGGCAAATTCAAGTTCTTCTGTAGCCAAGGGACCACTTCTCTTACTCTGAGGATTCCTTGTATTGTGGATGAATCTTTGAATCCATGCAGTAATTCGCAATATTTGTTTAAGTTTGCTGAATCTTCGGATATCGAAAAGATCTTCAAGTTTCGTTGTCAGGAGCATATTCACCACTTCATATTCTTTATTTTCTAAGTTGGTTTCCTGATCGGTATGAACGTTGGATTGTGGCCATTGACTTTCGCACTTCCTTAGCCACGGTGGCCCAAACCACCAAAGCTCCAGGTCCTTTAGACTGGTTAAGTTTTCACCCCGTGTTAAAATATCAGCAGGGTTATCATTCCCAGGACAGTGATTCCAACAATCAGGTTCAGATATTTTCTTGATTTCATCTACTCTGTTCTTGACAAACATCTTCAATTTTCGAGAATTATTCTTGATCCAGTGAAGAACAATCGTGGAATCTGACCAAAATATAGTCTTCGTATCCTTCGGTGTACTTGAATGTAGTCGAATATGATCGAACAATCTGGCTCCTATAAGTGCAGCAAGAAGCTCTAACCTCGGCAGAGTTATTTCTTTAACTGGTGCAACCCTAGTCTTTGAAGTGACTAAATTGGAATGGAAAATTCCGTCAGAGTTGCGAAAATGTACATAAATAACTGCTCCGTAAGCTCGTTTGCTGGCATCTACGAAGACGTGAAATTGACAGCCCGTAAGTTCTTCCATTCCTTTCATTGAGAATAGATGTCTTGGTACAGATATCTGCTTCAAATAAAACAATTCTTCACACCAATCTTGAAATATTTTTGCTAAGTCGGTTGGTAAAGCATCATCCCAATTGAGTTTTTTCTTCCATATGTCTTGCAGTAGTATTTTAGCTCGAACTGCAAATGGTGATATTAAGCCCAACGGGTCGTAGATTCTTCCCATAGTTTTTATTACGCTTCTCTTCGTAAATTTTAATTCTGCCATATCCTTATCCCTTAAAAGTTTATCACTATCAACGCTTAAGGCATCATCTGCTGAATTCCAGCAATAGCCAAGGACCTTGCATAACGTGGATTCATCGTTAACTTCTTCCTTAAATCGATCTTGCAATGAGCGTACATTTGTTTTCCATTTTCTCATATTAAAGCCTGCTTCTCTCAAAATGAACCTTATTTGTTCGTGGACGGTGTACGCTAAATCTGTGTCTTCTAAACTGTGTATAAGGTCGTCTACATACAATCTACTGTTCAAAACGCTGAAGGCAGTTGGATAAATATCCTCATACTTCTTGATGTGATGTTTAATTGTCGCGTTCAGTAAAAATGAGCTCGATCTTGCTCCAAAAATTACACGCGTCATCCTCAAAACTTCGGGTTCAGCGTCTAAATCTTCCGTAACCCATAGAAATCTAACTGCGTCTCTTTCTTCTGGCGCCAGGGCAATTTGCAAAAATGCACCTTCTATATCTGCCGTTATGGCAACCTTATTCAGACGGAACTGCAAAAGAAGTATTAGAATATCGGGCGTTAAATTCGGACCTGGACTCAAGCAGTCATTAAGGGACGGAAAATTATGTTCACTCGAGGAGGCATCGAAAACTATTCTCATTTTCGTCGTTGTTTTATCTTCGCGTATTACTGCGTGATGTGGCATGTAATAGATCTTAGAATTATCACCACATTTATTTTCATTGACCCTTTCAGCTATTCCTTGAATTAGATGCTTTGAAATAATGTCCTTGTACTGACTATGAAAATTTCGATTTTTCTTAAATCTTTTGACAAGTGTTCGCAAACGGTCGTTAGCATTACTATAGTTATCACGTAGCGACTCAGAATGTTCGTTCCATGGTAGTTTAACTTGGTAGCGACCTTCGATTAGTTTCGTAGAATTTTCAAATTCTTTCATAACTTCGTCATCTTCATTCAGATTGTCACTACGCGAAATTCCCAAACCTTCTAAATCGAACAATCTTTTCAAAATGTCGGATTCTTCTAAATTTTGATTACGCACTATAACATTCATTACGCTAACATCCTTAAAATTCTTGCGTTTAGCTTCAGAACCATTAAATACATAACCTAGTTTCGTTTCCATTCCTACTAAAGCACCGGACACTCTTTTGACTTTCCCTGTAGCGATTTTCCAGAAATAGTCTGACCCAATTAAAAGAGAAACCCTTAAATTTTCAGACCCTTCAATATCAGCTATCTGTATTTTGGCTTCATTACAAAATTTGTGAATTTCTTTACTGGGACCTTGAATTTCAGCTTCCGATATGGAAGATGTTTCAATTGCTTCAATCGAAATAATTTTCTTTGGATCATAAATGTTTCTTAAATTCACCTTTACCCTATTTCTTACAATAGATTTCTTTGGTTTTGACCCAAAAGCATAAATTGCTAATTTTTCTTTTCCTATAACTTCTAAATTAAATTTACGAGATAATGTTTTATCGATGAACGTATTTTGTGACCCCGAATCCATGATAATTTTTATTTTTCTTTCCTGAGAATTATTACTTAAAAAGGCGACAGCTGTTTGTAAAAATACATTTTCATTTACTGCAGTTGTTGCGCAATTGAGAGCATTGGAATTATTTTTTCTTTCCGGAGACTTTGAGACGCTTTCCTTTTTGTTATGTTGCTTTTCAGTTTCGTCACAAATTAAAACATTATGTCTTCGAGTACAAATGTTGCAACGCATTTTTTCGCGGTAAAATTTTGATACATGTGATTTGCGAAGGCAAAGAAAGCAATAACCCTTTCGTAAAAGACTTGATTTTCGTTCATTAATGGTTAAGGGGCAGTTAAAATTTTCGTGTTCCCCATTGCAAAATAAACAGTCTTTCTTGATAATAGTATTTAATGTAGCTGCTGTGGGTATATTTTTATGAGTTTCATGTTTTCGATAAGGTAACTCTTTAATTTTATTCCTTTCAAATACTTCATCATTTCGAAACATATACGTTTTTTCTCGCGTTTCGATTTCATGTTTTAGAAATTCTAATAATTTGGCACAGTTCCAAGAATCCTCGCCTGTAGCGGAACGATTGAATCCGAGCACAATTTCTTCGGGGATTAATTTGACTAAAATAGCGAATAAAATTCCCCCATAGTTATTTAATTCTACTCCGGCTGTTTCAAGACTTCTGATTTGAATAATACAGGTATCATGCAATTGTCTAAGCTCTCTTAAACTCGCTCCAGATTTTACAGGATTTAGGCTTAATAGCTTGTTTACATGCGATCGTATTATTAATTCATTTTTTCCGAATCTTTCTTTTAACAATCCGATCGCGACATCGTAATTATTTCGTGTTAAAGCTAAACCTTGAATACATTTTAAAGCTGCTCCTGTTAAGAAATTCTTTAAGTAATTTAACTTCTCTATGTTAGTTAACTTTACATTTTCATGTATAGCTACTTCAAATTGCCCCCAGAATTCCTGCCAATTTTCATATTTCCCTTCGAAAGGTTGTATTGTAAGCTTCGGTAATCTTACGTGAGAATAATTCTTTGATTCATCAGGTTCTGTGGACAATAAAATAGAAGAGTTTATTTTACTTTCGTTAGGAACATTACGCTTTAAATATCGATCAATTTTAGCTTTCGTTTTTGTAATTTTTTCGCGATATTCTTGACTGGATGATACATCTTTTTCTAGCGTTTCTAAGTTATCTACAAGTTTCTGAATTTCTGAATCTAATTTGTAAACTTGTTCTGCATTCTCGATTAATTGAATTTTAAGATCTTCAATTTCGTCTATATCTTTTTCGTCTCCTGCCAAATATTCAGTTATTTTGTTAATAATCTTCGTTAAAGATGTTCTAAGAGACTTACGCATACTTTTTGATTTATCTAATTCGCTAGGTAGCGCCATTTTCTAAATTTCAACTCTTGGGAATTTCGGCACCATAAAAGAGAAATTTCGTAAACTTTCTTAAATCATACAAGACAATAAAAGTAAATAAAAGGTTTGATCTCACCTAATTTTCTGGTTCATGTTCTATGAGCTTCTTTAAAGGTAGAAACATCTTTTACTAATGAAGATTATTTATTGGACAGGTAGACACACTTAATGACGATACAGAACGAATACACGACAAGCTATATACAAACGTAAAGTAAACAAAACAGTCAGTCAGTCCAAAAGTTCTACGCGCTTAGCGCCATCTGGTGGTTCCTTTTCATTTTGCATCAATGTTATATTCACCCCCCACGAAAAGTTATTTATCAACATAATCCGACAGATAGGCAGGTTTACGTTTCAGTCGTCTGGGACGCTGTTGTCCATCACTAGTTTTCTGTTCTGGCAGGTTAGGACAGACACTTTCATCAGGACATACACAATCTTTAGGATTATTTTCAGTTCCATCCCGACTCTCTGTTGATTGTTCCGAATGACCATCAAAATCTTCACTGGTACGGCTAACAAGCGACTCCATCTCATCATTACTCTCATAGGTAGGTTCGACGATTTCCCCTCTTGGAGCTAAATGTCGTATGGACACGCTAGTCTCACGTCCATCTGGTAACCTTACATAAGCGTATTCTGGATTAGCTTCCAGAAGTTCAACTTCTTGAACAAGGGGTTCATATTTATTAGCGCGTGAATGGTTTTTCATCAACACTGAACCTGATTGAGTAAGCCAAGTAGGTATTGAACTCCCATTATGCGACCTTCTAGGATGAGTGAACATGCGTTCATGTGGAGTTACATTAGTTGCCGTGCATAAAAGAGAACGAACAGAATGTAGTGCTGATTGTAGAACCTCTTCCCACTGTTCAATCTTCTTGTTTTTAGTTTTCAATGCCAACAGAATTGTTTTCCATATGGTCCCATTGTAGCGTTCGACCTGTCCATTACCTCGTGGGTTATAGGCAGTGGTACGACTAGTTGCCACACCAAGTGATGTTAAAAACATTTTTAACTCTCTGGACATGAAAGAGGGTCCTCTGTCAGAATGTATGTATGCTGGCATACCAAATATGGAGAAAATATTACTTAAATGCGCAATCACTGTAGTAGAAGAAATATCAGAGCAAGGAATTGCGAAAGGAAACCTCGAGTACTCATCAACCACAGTGAGGAGGAAACGATTTCTAGAATTTGATGGCAATGGGCCCTTAAAATCAACATTCAATCTTTCGAACGGTGAAGTTGCTTTTATCAACTTCCCTTGATTTTTAAAGAATCTGGGTTTTACTTCACAGCAGACAGGGCAGGAATTTATGAGGCCTTTAACATCGTCCAGGGAGAAAGGCAAGTTTTTGGATCTAATCCAATGATGCATTCTAACAATACCAGGATGACATAAGTCCTCATGCAGCTGTTTTAAATTCACTTCTGGAATAATTGTAGCAGTTATTCTTGAAAATGTATCTGCATTAGCATTCTTGCTTCCAGGGCGGTAGATAATATCAAACTTGAAGCATGACAACTCCAGTTTCCAACGCATGATCTTTTCGTTCTTGATTTTGCTAGAATGACGTTTGTCAAACATAAATGAGACAGACCTTTGGTCAGTGAACACCTCAAAAGGTCTACCAATCAAGTAATGGCGCCAGTAACGTAGAGATTCCACGATTGCATATGCTTCTTTCTCAACAGCTGAATGATTAAGTTCTGACTTGTTTAATGTTCTAGAGAAGAATGCTATAGGTCGTCCCGCTTGGCTGAGAGTTGCTCCTATGGCAAACTTAGACGCATCAGTCTCTACTCTGAATGGTACGGAATCGTCTATAGCGGTTAATGAAGCTTTGGCTATATCTGACTTTAAATTGTTAAATGAATTCACAGCCTCCTCTGAAAGAGGGAATTGATGATTTGATAATAATGGACGTATTTTCTTAGAGAATGTTGGTATCCAACGGCAGTAGTGGGCAAACATTCCTAATGCTCTTCGGAGAGATGCCGTATTGTTAGGTATAGGCAAGTTTATCAAAGGAGCAAGCCTGTCTGGATCAGGCTTGATAGTCTTGTTTGTTATGGTATATCCTAATAGCTTAACAGACTTAGTAGAAAACTGACATTTTTGTTCATTTAGTGTTAGGTTGTATTTCTTGGCAATTGTTAAAAATTTTTTTAAGTTTCGATCATGTTCATCAGGGTTTTTTCCACAGACAGTTACATCATCCAGATAAGGATACGTACCCTCTAGGCCTTCGTCGTGAATGATCTTGTCAATTGCTCTCTGGAAACAAGCAACACCATTGGTGACCCCAAAAGGTACACGGAGGAAATGATATAATTTACCATCTGCTTCGAAGGCAGTATAATGTTTTTCAGCATCACTAATAGGAAGTTGATGGTAAGCACTTCTCAAATCGATAGTGCTGAATATTTCATATCTTGATATTTTTGAGATTAATTCTTCAATTTTCGGAAGAGGATAGGCATCAAGCATCGTAAAACGATTAATGGTTTGAGAATAATCAATTACCATACGTGGTTTGTGATGCTCTCCTTTTACTACGAATGCCTGAGCTCGCCAAGGTGAATTACTGGGTTCAATAACCCCCTCTTCCAACAACTTCTTTATTTCTGCAGCAATAAATATTCGGTCTTCCTCAGATTGCCGCCTAGATTTGGTAGCCACGGGTTTACAGTCAGGGGTTAAGTTAGCGAACAGTGAAACTGGTTGCACCAGAGCAACAGCTAGGGAGCATATTTTAAGAGGTGGTCTCTCGCCATTAAACTGGATTTCAATGAGTGAATGGTTCTTCAGAATATCATGACCAATAAGAAAGTCTGCACAGAGATTTTTCATGATAAGTACTTTTATGCCATTGTACACATGTTTGTCCAAATTCATACTAACTTCACCGCAACCCTTAACATCTGTGCTTAGAGAGGAATTAGCCATAGTTATTTTGTTTAAGTATGGTTTAACTTTTATGTTACATCTTTTAACGTAGCATTCGTTTATAAAGCTAAGGGAACTACCAGTGTCAATAAGTGCATTCAATTCTATCCCATTTATTTGGACTTTGGTAATGGATTTTTGAAGACAACTAGGTGATATTGGCACTGAAGCTAAGGTGTGAATTGATGCAGCAGAGTTATGGGAGACACGCTGTGGTTTTGATAGGCAAACTCTTTGATAGTGTCCCTTTTTTCCACATCTTCTACAGAGTACCTCTTTTGCAGGACATAGGCTTCTTACATGTCGGTCATTTCCACAAAAGAAACACTTTCCAGATCTAAGTCGCGTAGCTGCAGCTGAATGGTTATCTTCAACGTGATCAGAAAGCTCTGTGGCAGCCACAGGTATAGGATGTGAGGTATTCATATACGATGCTGAGTGAGATTCAGCTAGTTCCAGTGCCCTAGCTTGATCGAAAGCATTTTCTAAGGTAATAGTGGAGTTTTCCAGCAAACGCTCTCTGATGCGAGGATTCCTTAAACCGCGAATGAACGAGTCTCTAATGTACTCACTCTTGTATTGATCAGCCGTCACGGCTTTGAAGTTACAGCCCTTGCTAAGTTGCTTCAGTGTTTGTAAGAATTCAGAAACAGACTCACCACTTTCTTGTATTTTAGAGGCTAGGCAATGTCTGGCAAAAATTTCATTTCGTTTGGTAACATAGATAGAGTCCAAAATGGCAATAGCAGCATCATAATTTACGGCATCATTAATATGAAGGAACACACTAGCAGAAACGTAATTACATAGAAGCGGGAATTTGTTTGTCTCAGTTATGTTTTGAATTTCGCTTAAAAAATTAGAAAAGGTTCGTTTCCAGTGTTTCCATTTAGCCTCCGCACCAACACAAGTAGGATCGACGTCAAACTTTTCAGGTTTCAAGAGTTGATCCATCGTAAGGTATTTATAAGTAATAAATATACAAATGCTGATTAAATTGTAATGTGATTTTAAAATGAATACAAACTTATATAAACCTTCAAAAGAATTCAGGCTTTAATCAGCATTAACAAACGTATAAAAATAAAACATAGCGGCTATATCGAAATTAGAAAATGAAAAGTCTTGTTGCCAAATAGTCTATATAAAAATAGTGTTGCCACTGTAATCATATATATAACAAGTCGGGTCCTTCCTACAATAACTCTTGTTTAGATTGATGTCTGAGCTAAAGGTATTTTGAGGAAATTAAAGAAGACCACGTTTTTTGCTTTATAAGACGATTTCTCATCCGACGTCCATTTTTGAATTCGGCTTTTTTTCATATCTGATAATTTGCATCTATCCTTTTTGTAACTTTAACATTTTTGTAACGATTTTATGCATTTCTACTGCCTATTCAAAGAAAATTTCTTCTATAAAGTTACAGAATTTCGTTAAAAACGCTTAAAAAATTCTTCTAAAGTTACAGAATTTCGTTAAAAACGGTTAAAATAATAAATTGCGAGCTTCAAGAGGTCCATTCTCGACCAAAAACAACAACCATTTTCCCAATGATAAAAAAAAAAAAAAAAAAAAAAAGAGGTAATAGTCACTTGACTGGAAATTATGTCTTCTTTTATTTTACGTTTTAAAAGAATCAGCTTCAAAGTGAAATTGTACCAAACTATGAAATTTTCAAAACTAACATCTAATTTGGCTTTTTCGGTAAATTATATATTTTAGAACTAGCTAACCCGCCCGGCGTAGCCCGTGCCCGAGATAATTACAATCTCAGAGAAAGGCGTTAACCCTCTCCCTCCCCATACCCGCAAATATAATGAATAATTTGTTCAAGAGAACCACCGTCACCTACATTAACGTGATCATTAAAAAAATACATTTTTCTGATAATTAGAACATAACGAAGACGCTACGCTAAAATAGCCGGCAGATGACACCCCTTCCCGACCTCAATTTCAAATCTATATCTTAATTAGTTACCTAAATTTTTGTTCATTAGTAAAAATTAGCAATTATTTCCTTTCATTTTCGCAAACTAAATGGAGGGATCAGCCAGAGAAACAGATCTCTTTGTCGTTCAGTTTTTAATGATAGCAGATCCCTGTCTGAAACTTTCTCGGATTGTTTTCACTGGCGCCAGATTTTTGGCAATTTTTTTGCATAAATTAAGAAAAATTACTGACCGAATTTTTCAAAAATCACATAGTCAGATGCAGAGGTTTTTTTTTACATCAATTAGTTTTCATAAAATTCGCTAATTAGTAAAATAATTTCGAATTCGTTCATTTCCGCTGGCAAATCTAATGCGCCTGTTCGTTTCTTTCGCCATTTTGATTTAAAAGATGTCATTTTAGAAGCGATGGTTAATGAGAATCTAATTAATATCTTGGGTAATTCTCAAAACATTAAAATTCTGAGACTGAGGTACACATGGCCAGACCTTGGACTATTCATACCTAAATTTTCAGACTTCTAGGTGGGCTAGATTTTGCTAGCAATCGCAGACAGACAAACAAACAAACAAACAAACACACACACACACAGAGTGAAACTTTCTTCTATTAATATAGATACCAAACGGGAAGTCATTCGATTAAGTGTTTAGGAATTGAATGGGTCATTTCAAAAACCACATAAGTCACAGAATCAGAACTTTTCAGAAATTTAAAAAAAACACTGTATTATTCACAAGTAAACGAATTTTTATGGGGGTTTTGGGCTGATTATAGAGGTTGGACGTCAAGGTTTGTAAATATCAAATATTTTTTTTATAATTTATGAATAATAAAAAGAAGAACAACAGAAAAACTTTTCCTGACTTAGGTTGTTTTAGCAAGAAACGAGGTTAGGTGGTGTTTAATTTGAACAAAGCAGTTATATTAAACATATTTTTAATCAAAATTAACGAATATAGTACTTATACAGGAACATTTTTATGTTTTAATATGGTATTGCATGCAAATGGGCATGTAATTCGGAATTAAATGAAATAACACTTGAATGAATTAATTGTATGTATTATACGTTAAATACAGATATTTACAAATATATATACATTCCGTTAAATAAACGGCTTAAAACATAATTTGTAATTCTAACGTCGTTCATCTGCGTCTTAAAATAACACATTTTTCACTGCTCTCATCTACAGTTCTCCGCGCCAAAACATGACAGTCTTTCTCTTTTCAATCATATCACTTCATTTCGTTCTTTGGCTCTTTAGCCACGCCTCCAGCATTCAGGCGGTCTGTAGAGAGTCTTTATCCGAGAGTAGTGTTCGCAAGTTATAAACAAACTACACATGACCTAGTGGAAAAGAATTAGCCTTCCCATAATATGGTATCCGAGTCTAATCTAGTATTGCATGCAAAAACCACTTAAGTCGATGACTTTATGTGTCGTTTAAGTAATGAACGAAAATTAGAAGGCATTGTTTGAAGAGGAAGAAATACACTGACTTACCTGGTTATTTATTATCCAGATCATGGCACTACCTTTAAGGAAGCATTTGCGACAAAAAAAGTATATTTGGAAAAAAACTTGACTTATGTGGTTTTTAAAATGACCTATTCAATTACAAAAGTTTAAACTTTGGAAATCCTAATGTTAAATTCGTTTTGAATTCGTTGCAAAACAGATTGCCAGTGCGTATAATTTTTTTAAACATAACATTAAAACTACTTAGCGGAAAGAACTGGTAGTTTTGGGTTCACATTACTTCTAGAAGTCGCAGCTTCTGGAAATCGATTTATGTCCAAAAAAAAAAAAAAAAAAAAAAAAAAAAAAAAATCCATTGGTTACAACTTATGTTTCTTTCGAAAAAATATATAAATCACTTATCAAAGTATCTTGCGAACCAGATTATACTTATTCCTATAGTGCTTCTCTAAAGCAAGAAGTTTGGCCACCATAAAACACATGAAACTCATGAAGAAATATCTCTCCTGCCGCCTTGAGTTCACAAGTAGTTCCATTAGTTGTAATTGTAAAAGTCTAGATATTTCGGTGAGGTACCGACGTTTAGAATAAGGAGCCCAAGACAATCGATGAGTGAAGGGTTTGAACTTCCGCCAGTTGTTGGAAACTTGACGCACAATGTCACCACGAATTTGACTAACGTCCCCTAGATAAGAAAACCGTGACACGCGTCACGAAAACGTCATACCAAGCAGGCAAAACAAAGAAAAAAAATCGAACAACTTGCATGTTTCGATTTCGATGGCTCGTGGAATTATTAACTATTGGTCGTAAACAATAATTATTAATTTTATGAGCCAATGAAATCAAAACATGCAAGTTGTTCCATTTTTTTTCTTTGTTTTGCTTGCTTGGTATGACGTTTTCGCGACGCGTGTCACGGCTTTCTTATCTAGGGGGCGTTGATTTGACCAGCCATATTGAGACATCACCTTGCACCAGATCGAGGCTAACGAAAAAGAAAGGCTACCGCGGTGCTTTACGTGTATCTTTTTTTACAGACCGCCGGAGTCACGTGATGCTCGAATGCACCAATGCGGGTGTACGAAAAGAGCATCACGTCACTCTAGCGGTCCGTAAAAAAAGATAAGTGGAATGCACCGCGGTAGCCTGTCTTTTTCGTTAGCCTCGGCACCAGATAAAACACGGAGGAGAACAGGCATGCGCCATCACCACGGATGTTTACAATTCGGCCAGAGACCTATGTTTTGTTAACTACCACAACTTCTTCATCCCATTATAATAGTTTACTCCTTACAAATCAATAAAATTAAATCTTAAGCAGCGATAAATTACTATTAGAGAAAACAAATGAAAGTACACATCTACTGTCTAACAAAATAATCTATAGAGATCCAATATGCGATCACCAAAAAAAATTGGTAGAACAACAATTTTGCACCTTTATTTACACTTCCATAATAATAGTTTACTCCTTTCAAATCAATAAAATTAAATGATAAACAACGATAAGTTATTATTAGGAAAAAGCTTATGGAAACCCCATCTACTATCTAACAAGATAATATTTAGAGATCCAATAGCCGATCAATAAAAATAAATTGCTGGAATAAGAATTTAGCACTTTTATTTACACTCAAAGGGCGCGTTCACAGACCGAAACGCGTGTTACAAAGGCAACACCAGATACCGGTCTTGCTCATTCATTCTCATGACGTCACAAATAAATTCGAGGCTAACGAAAGAAGCATTCCACTTATCTTTTTTTACGGACCGCTAGAGTGACGTGTTGCTCTTTTCGTACCCCTGCATTGGTGCATTCGACTATCACGTGACTCCCCCGGTCTGTAAAAAAAGATACGCGTAAAGCACCGCGGTAGCCTTTCTTTTTCGTTAGCCTCGTCATTCATTCTCATGACGTCACAAATAGTAGCTGGTCGCGACTAAGGCTCCTATAAGAGGAGCTGACGCATATCCATTCTGTTGCCCAAAATAACCGCCATATTGTGACCCAGCTCAGCATTAGGAAACCGCCTGAGCAGGTGTTCGCCGTCCCCGTTACTGTCAATCGCCGTCCACTAGTACGGTAAGCTAACCGGTTTTAGCTTGGCTTTTGGTCCGCTGGGTTATTAAATGGCGGTATGATTCAGCCTGTATTATAGGAGCTCTAGCCGCCATCAGAGATTGGTACAAAGCGACGCGCCCGTCGTTTTGTGTCAATCACTGTATGTCTTTCGTCGCGGCTAAGACTCCTATAATAGGAGCTGACGCATATCCATTTTGTTTCGAATTATTGGTGCTCAGTTCAGCATCAATCTACCACAGCCGGAGTTGGGGTTGCATAAGACTCGGTTCTGATTGGCTGAACCGGTTCTGATTAGCTTGGTTCTTCGACTGAACTATCTGCGAGGATGCATCAGCCTCTATTATAGGAGCTCTAGTCGCGGCCAGCCACCATTTGTGACGTCATGATAATGAATGAGCAAGCCCGGTATCTACTGTAGCCCTGGTGTTACTCGTATAGTTGGCGAGGCTAACGAAAAAGAAAGGCTACCGCGGTGCTTTACGCGTATCTTTTTTTACAGACCGCCGGAGTCACGTGATACTCGAATGCACCAATGCAAGTGTACGAAAAGAGCATCACGTCACTCTAGCGGTCTATAAAAAAAGATAAGTGGAATGCACCGCGATAGCCTGTCTTTTTCGTTAGCCTCGTATAGTTGGGGAATGACGTCATCTGATTTTCTCAGGATAAAGATGGGTTAAAACGGCTGTGAACGCTTTTGGGTAAAGTTATAGGCATGTTTACAATCAAACACTTCCGTCAACCAATCTATCATTACATTTTGATCGTAAGAACATTGCAGGAACCATCCTAGCGACGTTGGCCAATTATATCATAATCCTGTTAACGGTAGACCAATCAAATGGTCATACTCAAGTGTACAGTAGGAGTAATAAAGAACGACAGTTAACAGTTGCAGTTAGCTATAAAGCAAACAAACAAATCAGATTTCCAAATCACGTGATCACTTTACCCAACAAAATTCTCCATGTAATGGGGGTTAAACAAAGTCTGGGTAATTTCCGGCTCTGAACGCAACGGCTCTAACCCGCAAAAAGTCACGTGATATCGGTCTCTGAACGCTTCGTGTTACCAATGTGTTACACTTTGTAACGGACTTTACCCACAAGTGGCAACAATCACGCCTCTGCGGGTATGTACCCTCAGAAAAAGTCTGTGTATTGGACGAAGGGGAAGCCGCATTAAAATATCCTTCACGCGTATTGGTGTTTTTGTTCTCTATACCCGCAGCTGATGTCACATGGGTAAAGTCCACTCGGGGTTCGGTCCGTGAACGCGCCCACTCATAAGTTCAAAAAATGAAATTGTTTTATAAAATGCGGAAACACATGCAGTACTTTAGATACTGTTCACGTGGTGTGTGAAATCCACGGAGCAAAGAAACCAAACCGCGCGGGATTAGAGTTCGTGACCCTGGGGCCGGAAGTTGGTTAGCCAAGTTTTACCCCCTCCCTAGTGGTGGAATTTTAGAGAATCCTTCTTCAGTGCTCGCAGACGTCGTAAGAAATATTTTTCTCCAATTTTCATGTTTCTAGGTTCAATAGTTTGGGCTGTGCGTTGATGATTTCTTAGTCAGATTTTTTTATCTATATATATGTGTGTGTAAATAGAACACGATGTCTACAAAAAAAAATTATTAACTCTTTTTTAAGTACCTTGAGAGTAATTATTCCAACCATAAGACCGTATTATTCTTATGTAACACAGAAGACACCACAATAGCCATAATAAAAGAATAGAAAGGGCAAGAGTACATATTTAATATTATTTTATTCATTAAAATAAAACGTTTTTGCTGAGAGATGTTATTCTTGTCTACTGTTCAGAGGTCCCTGGTTCGATCCTTGTCAACGGCGTCCTGTCGCTACATTAGTGAACCAGGCGTGCTCTGTCGCTACATTGGTGACCTGCACGTGACTGTATGGACTAATGAAATGACGTGATCGGCTGGACTAATAAAAACACACAACCTTAATCAGCATTACAATCATTTCCTCTGAGAACCAACAGATGGCAGTACCAACAAACTCATCCCCAGCATGCAAAGCCACAATAGCAGCACAAAACCTGGCATGCCGCGCATCACACATGCACACCCACGGCAATACCACAATATCGCTCCTGGCGGTGGCATGTGTAGTGACGCCATTTCTCGCGAACAGTATATAACGAGACTGCAGCATAATTTTCGTTAAATACTTACATAAAAAAATAGTTCTAGTTTTGCTGGGTGTTACGGTTCTCGTCTTCTGTTCAAGTGTCTCTGGATAGACCTTTGCCACAGCTACATTGCTCTCGTTACACTTTTAGGTAGATTTCGTAAGAAATACTACCTATTACATTCTCCCCTAAGTTGGAATTTTTGAAAAATTTTTGCAGATCTACGCCGATCATGACTCCCAGAACCCAAAAACACCCCCAGTTCAAAACTTTATCTATCTATCTATCTATCTATGTCTCTTTTTTATGGACACGATAACTCCAATAATTCTGCACAAATCTCTTCCAAATTGATACATAAAATCAAGAGGCATAAAATCTCGGTCAAGTTCGTTAACGGGCAAAATCGAACCAAGGGGGGGGGAATGGGGGGCTTTTTGTGAAAACAGAAAAACCACCATAATATCTTAATTATGATACGAATCGAATCCGTTTAAAGTTATTATTACTTCTAGGAAAAGCGCCAAAAATTTATGTATGACAGATTTTTGATATCATTAAAAATGGTCCCGAGAGGGGGGGTTAGAAGAAAAAAATTCATAACTTCGTCAATTCCCAAGATATCAAATCAGCTTAAATTTATTGTAAATCTCCTTAAAATTATCTACAACTGTTATATTGACAAGTTTTTTATAGGACCAACTCTTAGGGCAAAAAAAAAATTAAAAACAAAAAAATCCATGCTGGCTCCGCCTACAAGCAGGCGTGAAAACAGAAAAAAAAAACATAACTTCTTAATTTTTATACATGTCGAATCCGTTTAAAGTTATTATTACTTCTAGGAAAAGGACCAAAAATTTATGTATGACAGAATTTTAATTTCGTTAAAAATGCCCCCAAGGAGGGGGGGGGTGAATAGGGGTTTCAGAAGAAACAAATTCATAACTTCGTCAATTCCCAAGATATCAAATCCGCTTAAATTTATTATAAATCTTCTTAATATTATATGCAACTTTTATATTGACAAGTTTTTTATAGGACCAACTTTTACGGTAAAAAAAAATGAAAAACAAAAAAATCCTGCTGGCTCCACCTACAGGCAGAGGTATATTTTGAAGTGGGTGGTCCCAACTACCACATCATGGCAAATAGGTCTTTCTTCTACAATTCCCAATAAACAGGTGCCTCACGGTCTGCGTCTTCGAAATCTACCTGTGCCTGTAGGCCGAGCCGTCAGGGATTTTTTTAAATAAAGGTATTGCAATGTTCGGCAAGTCTATTTTGTCTTGGTCAATTCGATTTCACTGCCCTATGTCCTTAGGGTGTCTCTATATGACAGGGTGCGTGCTTAGACTTTGCTTGGGTTTTGTCCAAACTATGGCAAACTTACATTCTAGAACTTGGCGATACTTGCCTGTACGAATTCGACTAGATGAGTGAGACAAGTTAAAGCATTAATGCTTTAACTTGTCTCAAGTCAAGCTAATATTAGCTTGACGATAATGGTAAGCTCGACAAGGTGTTTGCGATTTGTTTTTGTTCAAAATTCTCTGATCTAATCAAAATTTACACCCGTATATTTTTCTATTTTGATATGTGGCCCGTGTTTTACTTTCATAAAATATGCACACGATTTTTATTTCCATCCTGAAAATATTTTTTTTTTCGAGTGAAAAATTAATGAAAATTTCAGAACTGACCTCTGTGTACGTCCAACACTACCTATAGATAATGCCTCAGGACTGTCAACACTGGATTGAATGACGTATTTGTGGATGAGCCGACGTGTACGCATTCATGCTATTATGCAAAATTATCTTTGTTAATTTATTGTGATTAATTTTATGTATGATTCGTGTTTTTTAACATGGGGAATTTCATGGCTGCCGTTACATGAAGGAATAGCGGCCTCTTTTCGTAATTACGTCCGTCAAGGAGTGCAGCCCCTATCAATGAAGATCCCACCGGAAAAATTTAAAAGCAATTTTCCTTAAGTTAAAGACATCGACCTGCGGGGCGGGCAGGAGCGTGCGAAAATAAAACTGCGCACGGGGCAAATTTTCCATTTGGCGCCCCCTCCCTCCCCTCCCTTCTTTTTGTGATAGGTAACACAAAACTGATAAAGTACAAAAACAGAAATAAATTCTATTGAATAAACATTTCGCGTTTATGTTGGAACTTTAAAAGGTTTAATTTTAATTCAGAAATTTCAAACAACTAAATAGCGTAAGAGAAAATTGCATTTATTTGTTGGAGAGATCGTGATATTTTGAGACAGAAAAAAAAAGAATGATGAAAAGAAAAAAAGAAATTCCCCAGAAAATGATCGATGATCAAAAAATGAATAAATAAATAAATTAAACCGTGGTTGGTAGTATAAATTTGGCGCCCCCTCAATTTCCGCGCCCAGGGCAAAGACCCCCCTCGCCCCCCCTCTTCGCACAGCCCTGGCGGGGGGGGGGGGGGGTAGGGCTACGGTGTATAATACATCGGACGTCCGCGGCGGCGTTGAGTTTATTCTTGCGTCATGTTTTACCCTTTTGTAAAAGTAATTATAAAATAGGCCCTAAAATAACAATATTTGACTTTCTAAAAGATGATAAATTGAAAAAGAAGTGGATTATTGCTATTCATCGGAAGAATTATGTTCTAGCAAAAAGACTCCTACTGTACACAAGAGTTCATGCGATCTGATTGGTCTAAGTTTTGTTTAACAGGTAAGTGATATGATTGATCTGCGTCGCCATGACGATTCTTGCAATGATCGCTAAGCGAAAAATGTAATTTGTTTGGCTTAAGTATTTGTACACATGCCCTTTCCTTATTAACGAAAAGTGAAAGTAAAAAAAATGAATATAACTGAATAAATTGCTTGAATTTCCATTTTTTGGGGGGAAAAAATGGGTGTTTCCTCCGTAGAACATTTTGTTATCCAGGGGACGCAGCCGAGCGCTCAAGACTGGAGGATGCGCGGAGCGGATTCCCGCCAGTAGAGATGTATTCTTTGAGACGTAAGCGCAGTGCACCAACCGCTGCCAATCCTTTTTGTTCTCCTTGTAAATAAATATTAGTTGTTAAGTTTTAATTCAAGTTTCTATTAAGTGTGAAGTGATCGTCTTAGTTTTTTTACCTAAATATACAGTCCAAAGATTACCCGAGCTATCTACGGATCATGTTTTGGTCCTCCGAGCCGCAGCGCTCATTTAGAACACTGTGAAGAATCATCGCCCTTGGATTTTTTGCTATCTGTAGTTATAGATAGAATATTGTAATGGCTACTATTTCAGGTACTGTGGTACTAAATAGGAAACGCGGAAATATACATGGCCAAGTTACACGTATATCAAATGCAATAAAATCAAAACTTGGCCAGAAAGAATTGGAACTAAAGTTAAATGCTCTTCAGACGTTAAAAAAGAAGACAGATGAATTATGCAATGAGTCGTATTCTATAATTTCGGAAGATGATTTACCGGAATTTGAAAATTCCTTGACGGAGATAGAAGAACAGTTAGAAGCTCTCGAAGTAAGTCTTCTTGATTTAATAAAACCTAGTGTTCCTAATGTTGAAAGTCAAAATAATAATGATAGAATTAATGCTAATGAGTCAAAAATTAAATTGCCGTCAATTAATTTACCCCCAATTTTCGGGTCGCTACACAGGGTGGTTTAATTTTAAACTACAATTCACCACCTTGATTGATAGCAACGATGAATTAAATGATGCTCAAAAATTATATTATTTACAATCTGCTTTAACAGGCCCTGTGAAACAATTGCAAAACATTGATGATTCTTATGCTTCCTTATTCGAAGCTTTGAAAAAACGATTTGAAAACAAACGGTTAATTGTAAATTCTCATATTTCAGAGTTATTGAGTAACAACAAAATAAAAATTGAAAATGCGAAAGAAATACGCAATCTGGTAGATAATTTATTGAGTCATTTGAGGGCTCTGAAACAATTAGGACTAGAAAATAATAACTTATCGGAATCAATTTTAATGTGTTTTGTGTTACAAAGAATCGATGATGAGTCAAGAAAGGCATTAGAAATGAATCTTAACTGAATGACTTGCCTGAATGGAATATTTTTATTGATTTTTTACTGAAAAGGGCTCAAGCTCTCGAAAACCTACAAAAAAGCAACACCGTTACGAAACCTAGGTATGAAATTACTCAGAAACAAAAAAGTTTAGTATTACAGAATGACAAATTTAATTGCGCATTATATAAACAACCTCATATGATATTTCGATGTCAAAAGTATTTAGATTTATCGGTTCAAGAGAAATTGAACCAAGTAAGGAAGTTGAAGTTATGTTATAACTGCTTATCGTTATCTCACGCTGTTAATCGATGTAATAAATTAAATAATAAGTGTAGGATTTGTTACTCCAACCATCATAGTTCTCTTCATGGAGCTAATTTTTCGAAAACTGCTTATGAAAATAGGCAAGTTAATTGTATTGCAAATGAACCGCAGTTGAAAACGGAAGATAACGTAAATTCTAATTCAGTAGAACCCACCACAAATGCGTTAACATTGAGCTGTCAAAACAATTATGATCAAAATTTGTCTGGCACCAGTTATAATGGGTTGATTTCGACAGCTGTGATTTATTTAAGGGGAAGTAATGATTCCTTTTTACCTTGTATTGTGATTTTAGATACTACCAGTAATATCTCATTGGTCACGTTTTCTGTAGCAGATATGTTAGGGTTGCAAAAATATAAAGTTAAGTCAATTACTGGATTAAATGATTCTGTCTGTAAAATTAAAAACAGAATAAACGTAGAAATTTCCAACAAGGATAGAAGTTTCAAAAAATTATCTAACATGTTTTTGGTTCGTAAAATCACTGATTTAACCCCTTCAAGCGCCGTAGACATTTCTAATCTGCACTTACCACAGAATTTAACCTACGCGAACCCAAGATTTTTTAACCTCAGCGAATCCAAGTGTTATTAGGAGCAGATGTATATTACGAATTGTTATTAGCTGATCAAATAAAAATTCCTAAAACTTCTATAATTTTACAAAATTCTCATTTAGGATAGATCGCGGGTGGAACAATACAAGATAGAAATGAAAGTAAATTTACGTGCCATTTAATAGAAAATCAAGATGAATTAGATTTGAAAACCTTTTGGGACTTAGAGACGTTGGGAATTAAAGATGACCCAAACAGTGTTAAAAACGAGAAAATTGTAGAAAAATTTCATGAAACTGTGCGTTTTGAAAATAACAGATATGAAATCAGTCTCCCTTGGACAAGGGATTGGAACCATTTAGAAAATAATTATAAAACCGCCGAAGCGCGACTCACAGGTCTTATAAAAAGAAGGAAACGTGATACAAAGTTATACGAACAATATCGCAATATTTTGAATGAGTATTTAGAGATGAACATAATTGAAAGTGTACCTAATTTAAAAAACCCTTCAGATAAACCAGTTTTTTACTTACCGCACCATACAGTATTTAGAGAAGATAGTGTTTATACTAAATGTCCAATAGTTTTTGACGCAAATTCCCATGAAGCAGGTCAATTGTCCTTGAATGACTGTCTTGACGCAGGAACTAATTTAAACCCTAATATTTTTCATTTATTGATTTTTTTCAGACTAAACAAAATTGCTTTTCTAGCAGATATAGAGAAGGCTTTTCTACAAATTGCCATAAACGAAAAGGACAGAGATGTTCTTAGATTCCTGTTTATAGATAAGAATCCTGTAGACAGTGACGCATTTAGTGTTATCGTCTACAGATTTTTACGCCTAACATTTGGCTTGAACTCAAGCCCATTTTTGCTATCTGCTACAATTAAGCATCATCTTAATAAATTCGAAACGGAATATCCGATAACGACAGAAGTACTCCACAATTGTATTTATGTAGATGACTTAATAACCGGGTCAGACACAGTCGAAGATGCGGTGAACATTTCGGAACAATCTCATAAAATAATGAAGGAAGCTGGCATGAATTTCCGGAAGTGGATTTCGAATAACAAACTGTTAATGGAAATATGGGATAATCGTGGATTTAGTACTACGCCACAACCTTTTGAGGATAGTACAATACATAAAGTTTTGGGGATATCGTGGCAACCCAAGCAAGATATACTTTTGATAGATATTGATAATTTGCTCGAATTTTTGCGTAACGCAAAAAATACAAAACGTTTTGTATTACAAGTTGCAGGTAGAATATTTGACCCTCTGGGTCTAATTTCTCCGTATACAATACGAATTAAATGTTTATTTCAAGAACTGTGGAGTAGGAATTTAACATGGGATGAAGAACTGCCCTCCGATATTACAAAGACGTGGGAACAATGGTGTTCCGAACTTCCCCAGTTGAGAAATCTAAAAATTCAAAGGAACATTTTTCAGTTTCCCGATGACTCCAATTACACCCTAACGTTGCATACCTTTGCCGATGCCAGTCCAAAAGCATACGGTGCTTCCGTTTACTTAGAAATTAATTCAGTAAGTGAATCTTCGATAAATTTGATTACATCAAAATCCAGAGTGACACCATTGAAAAAAGTGTCACTTCCTAGACTTGAACTTCTAGCAGCATTACTTGCTACACGCTTAACTTGTGAAGTAAAAACGGTACTAGATCGCAAGGGACCATCGTCTATGTATTTGTGGACAGATTCGCAGATTGTTTTGTACTGGATAAAAGGCACCGCAAACAGGTGGAAGTCATTTGTGCCGAACCGTGTAAAGGAAATCCAAGCTCTGACAGACCCATCCAGATGGTTTCAATGTGCAGGGTCCGAGAATTCTGCAGATTTGCTAACAAGAGGTGTCAAGTGTGACCTTCTCGTTCAGAATTCCAAATAGTGGACTGGACCAGAGTTTTTGAAAGACTTAGATCTGTATAACATCGACCAGACTTTAGTGATTCCTAACAATTACATATATATAAACGAACTAAAAAGAGACTCCGTGAACATTATTAACGATGACTTTATTACATTTACTATTTCCCACGAAGAACCTGTAATTGACCATATTTTTGCATGTACTAATAATTTTGTAAAATTAATTCGTATAATGAGTTTTATTTTTAGATTCACCTTCAACTGTCGTAATAGATTGAAGAAAAGAAGTGGACCACTATCCCTCGACGAGGTGAAACAGGCTGAATCGTTCTAATTCGGTCAGCACAAAGGGGGAATTAGGGAAGAATTAAAATGTCTCGAAAAAGGTAAGCCTGTTCACAATAAAAGTAGATTATCTTCCTTAAACGTATTTGTAGGAGAAGATGGATTAATTAGAGTTGGCGGCCGTTTAGCACATGCAGATTTGCCGCTTAACTCAAAGTTTCCAATTGTGTTGCCTGCAAATCATAAGTTAACGGATATTATTTTAAATTACTTCCATCTCAAATACTTTCATTTAGACCCACAAGCGTTGCTTTTCCATGTAAGACAAAAATTTTGGCTACTTAATGGCAGGAATAATTGCCGAAGCATTGTTCACAAATGTGTGACATGCTTCAAGAATAAACCTGTTGTCAGCTCCCAATTAATGGCTGATCTGCCGGGAGAACGTGTGACACCAACTTTTGTATTTTCGGTGACAGGTCTGGATTACTGTGGCCCATTTTCTATTAAATTTAAAAATCAAAGGAAGGGTGTATTGAATAAAATTTATGTCGTAGTGTATGTGTGTTTATGCACCAAGGCAATACACCTGGACTTTGTTTCAGATCTCACAACTCAGGCTTTTATAGCTAGTCTAAAACGTTTCTTTGGCAGAAGAGGGAAATGTGCAAAAATCCTATCGGATAATGCAAAAACGTTCATCAGAGCTGACATCGAGTTGAAAAAATTGTATAAACTGATTAGTTTCCCAGATGAGGAATTGTGTAATTTTTTAACCCATGAAGGTATCAAATGGGAATTTATTCCTCCCAAATCCCCGAATTTTGGTGGCCTCTGGGAGGCGGCTGTAAAATCATTCAAGTTTCATTTAAAACGGGTAATAGGTGATCAAAAATTAACCTTAGAAGAGTTTCTTACTATATACTAGCGGAAATTGAAGGAGTTTTGAACTCCCGTCCCCTTACCCCGCTGTCCCCAGATTACGAAAATTTTGAAACCTTGACACCCTCTCATTTTGTAATCGGTAGACCTATCACTTCGATCCCCGAACCACCATTAGATAACATTAATGAAAATAGATTAGCAAAATGGCAGAGAATCACCAAATTTAGTCAGCAAATTTGGAAGGCTTGGAAGCGCGATTATTTAAATAATCTGCAGCAGAGGGGGAAATGGAAATTTAAAAAGGATGATGTACAGAAAGGAACTTTAGTACTAATAAAGCAGGAAAATTTACCTTCCACCAAATGGCAGGTTGGAAGGATAGTTGAAATTTTTAAGGGAAGGGACAATATAATACGAACAATAAATTTGCGGTTACCAGACAGGCGAATTTATAAGAGAAATGTCAGAGATGTCTGTATATTACCAGTTCAGTAACAGATTTCCTTTCTTTCTTTAAGCAATTTTTAAGGTATATATTATTTCTGTATGTAATGTAGAATTATAGTGCATTTATGATTGTATTATTATTGTGTATGTAAGTTGTTATATCTTATAATTTTTTCTTATATGATAATTTTTGAAAATTTATATGTGAATGTATATTGAAATTGCATTTCAATCCCCGGGGGAGTGTTTCTCCGTAGAACATTTTGTTATCCAGGGGGTGCTGCCGAGCGCTCAAGACTGGAGGATGCGCGGAGCGGATTCCCGCCAGTAGAGATGTATTCTTTGAGACGTAAGCACAGTGCTCCAACCGCTGCCAGTCCTTTTTGTTCTCCTTGTAAATAAATATTAGTTGTTAAGTTTTAATTCAAGTTTCTATTAAGTGTGAAGTGATCATCTTAGTTTTTTTACCTAAATATACAGTCCAAAGATTACCGGAGCTATCTACGGATCAGTGGGTGTGAAATACTTTGAAAATCATAAAATATCTGTGACATTTCTTCAGATGTAAAGAATAAATTTTAATTATTAAAAATGAATTTGTTTGTGGCAGTGAAAAAGTTATATATTTTTAAGATTGTTATAAGATAATAAGAATTGGTATAACTAACAAAGTTTAGTTTTTATGCTGTAAATACTAAGGCTTGCACTTTTCTTTCCATGGCATTTGTCTGCCATAAAATGCATATGATTTTCATTCGAAATATATATCAACCTCATATGAAGCCAAATTGCTCGAATTATGTTTCAGATTTGATTTTGGCTTGTTTTAAACTAATTTAATAGAAAGTTTATATTTTGTTAACTTCTTACACGGTCGGTTTGTAGATGACCTCGAGGAGCAGCTCCAGATATATGGTAAAAGAGTATGCTGTGTTATACCGATTCTTGAGCTTCTGTTGGCAGGTACTCGTTTTTGAATTTTGCGATATACACCTTACTTCTTAAAATGCTAACTTTTAAAATACCAAACAACCTCTTAAAATGTTAGGTGAATGTAAACAGCTGCAAAACTTGCAGGATAGTAAATCACTGGTGTTGAACGGCCGATTTACCGTGACTTCAAAACTGAGCCCTTAGGCATTATCTATAGAGCAATTGCAATATAGACATCATGCTGGAGGTTACACACTACAAATAGGCAGTTCTGATTGGTTTAACTACTGTGACATTTTCCCAAATATCCCAGCGAAGGTACCTCTTTTAACCGTTACCACAGGTCCCCCAAGTTGTCGGGCCTAACCTAAAGAAACGATCAATCTCCTATGCTGAATGGTGTGGACATTTTATGAACAATACTCGAGACGGCATGGCGACTATCCGACGTTAACTAATTATTTATTCTACTTGTGAGGTCGCAGATGGAGAGGTTTTCCCAGAGACTATCGGACGCCAAGGGAAGTCCTCTAAAATCTGCGAATGAGAACCAGATATCCACAACGATAGGCTGCCGTAAGTTTAAGAGGCCGGGATGAACCTTCCCCCGCCCCCCTTTTTTCGGAGGCTGGAGGAAGAAGAGAAGACGAGAAGGAGATGGTTTTTTGGAGGCAAAAGGGTAGGACGTGACCCTAAGAAGCCGAGCATTGCGGAGAAACGAGCAGCGCAGGGGAAGCCGGAGGAAACAGACGCCCCGATCTGTGAGAGAGATTTCCGAGAAGCCATCCAGGCATCCCCAAGGACACCCTGTCCAGTTAAATCGTATTGCCTCATTCGGAGGTCTAAATCAAAGTCTATAACAAGAGTATTTCGAGCGAAGAGATCGAAAGGAGAGACTTAAAGACTATCGCATGGTTTATAATCACCGCATCTCACGCACTCCTTAATTTATGTTAATACCGAAATCTATCGGAGGAATGATTTGTAAGTTGATGTTACAAATAAAAGAAACAATTTCTTTTAAAAATCAGCTATAGTAATTACTCCGGTTAGCCACAGCTACTAGTTCGAATTTTATAAATCCCGCCGGAGTTTTACAGATGGTGGCAGCTTCAAGGGATTTAAAGTAGTGAAAGAAACGTGCGTGACAAAGTTTTATAAATTCGGGGCAGAGTAGGACAACTCGCCGAATTTCTTCAGAATCTACACCAGCCGTTGGGAACCTGAATCTACATACCGAATCGGGGCAGAGCAGGACAACTCGCCCAGTTCGTACAGAATCCTGTGATAGAGAGACAGATTCCGCTGAATCGAGGAAGATACACCGACCCCAAAGTGACCCGCCAAAGCCAAGGCAGAGACCCGAGCTGATCTGAAACTGCATCCGCTGAACCAGGAACCAGAAGCATCCGAACTTTGCTGACAGTGTGGAGAGAAAAGAAAGTAGAATCACCGCCGAGAATCGCAGACAGAGCTATACCCAGGTGAGCACTTGTTTTATTCTCAGTGGAGGCTTAGTGTGTATATTTTTAAGTTTGGACAGGAAGCAATTTTTCTTTATTTATTTGGGTTCGGTAATATAAGTAAAAATCTTAAATATTAATTACCAACAGATGTTTTTTGTGTGTTGAAGGTAAATGAAAAGTGTAACAAACTTTAAATTCATCTTGTTTCTAGTAATTTAAAAATTCTTTTAATCTTTTTAATTAAAAAAATTTTTTTTTTGGTGAAAAGCAAATTATGATAATTGTATTTTTCGGCCATAATTTTTAATGTGTTTGTTCTCTTATGTTGAAGATTGCTTAGGAATTAAATTTTGAATTTAAATAAGTTGTAAGATTAAGTTGAAGTCTGTTAGTAATTCAGTTAAGTTAAAGTAAGATATATGTTTTTTTTGGCAAGTTGTAGCCTATATGTGGAATTGGTTTGCTTGTAATTCAAAATTTTAAAAATCTGTGACCTGCGGTCAAAATTTCATGAATTTATGTTTTTCGGTGTATTTTATTTGTTTGTAATTATTGTTTATATTGTGTGGTGGGGTCAAAATTCTGAATTTTTACAGTGCATTTATGTATGAAATAGAGTAGGGTAAATTATTGTGCCAGGATTTCAAAATTGTAAATATGGCGAATTTAGCAACATTCAGAAGATGTGATTTGCAGTCTTTAGCTGCGGAATTAGAAATAGAAGTCTTACCTAAAGATACGATTCCGAAATTAGTAAAAAAAATAACGGAGGCGCCTTACTATGAAGAACAAATGGCCCTAAGCCAGTTGAAAATTTTTGAGGAGGATCGGCTAGAGAAGGCTCGTCTTGATAAAGACAAGGCCGATAAAGAATTTGAATTGGCTAAAATCAGAGCAGAACGTGAAAGTGATACAATTACATTATCTTGTAGCCAGATAGAGAAAGAACCAAAAATTATCTTAAAAAATGTTTTACCGAAATTTGAATTAGGAAAAACGGAAATTTCTTTATATTTGGACTTGTTTGAGCGACAAGCTTCGAGAGCCCAAATTGAGAAAAGTCAATGGGTTACAAATTTGATGGGGATGTTACCTTTTGAGTTATCAGAAGTAATCTTGAGAGAACCTTCAGAGCAGGCAGATAATTTCGAATTCGTAAAGAGGAAATTGTTAGAAAAATTCCGAATCAGCGCGGAAGATTTTAGAATAAAATTCGTGACGACGAATAGGGCTTCAGAAAAAAGCTGGAAAGATTTCGCTTACGAAATAACTAATTATTTTGACCAGTGGTTAGAAGGGATTCAGGTGACCGAATTTAGTCAACTGAGAGATCTGATAATATCCGACCAGATCAAGCGAAAAGTCCCTAGTGAAATGAGACAACATTTCATAGATTCCTGGAGTGATTTAATTACGCCCGGGGAATTAACCCAAAAACTAGATCATTATGAGGCGGTTAGAAGAACAGAGATGAAACAGTCCCCGCCTAGATATCCAAATTACGGCAAACAGGTTCAGGGAAACAGATTGGTTGATAGACCAGAGACAGAACCCCAAAACACGGAAATGAAAAGAAATTGGCGGGAAAGGGAAGATAAAAAAGATAGAGATGTAATTTTTGATAAGCGAAAAGACAGGTCTTGTTTCCATTGTGGTAGTTTTTCTCATATCCGCAAATTTTGCCCCGAACTAAAATGGAGTAGTGAAATACCTGAAGTGGTTAATCGGTTGGCTGACCTCGATGAGTTAAACGAAATGTTCCAGCCCTATTTAACACAAGGGATTATAAATGGGAAAGAAATGAAAATTTTTAGAGACACGGCTACGTCGCTAGATTTAATTAGTGCCAACCAGGTGACCCAAGAACAATACACAGGGAGAGTCGTGTGGGTAAAGCAACCGTTACAAAATGATTTAAAATGTCTACCCCTCGCAGAAATAGAGCTTAATCTGTGTGATTTAGGAAAAAGAGTTAGGACTTACGCAGGTATTGTCGATGCCGACATAGAAATGGATTATTATTTATTGGGAAGCAAAACACAAAATTTGCTAGACAGAATGAAACCGAAACCGCCTGTTAGCTTTGGGAGTGCAGCACCGAAAAAAAGGCACAGGAGTGACCGCCCAATTCCCCCCAACCCCACGAACCGCTTAGTTTCGGCTTATCAAAAGAATGAAGTGAGAAAACCGGGCAGGAAGGAAAAGAAAGGCTTTGTTCCCTTTCCCCTTAGCCAACGTGCAGGAGTAACTCATTGTGAATCTTCCATTAAAACGAAATTCGCGAAGACCCCGATCCGCGCGACACCCAAATCAAGGATGAAGGAAGAGGGTTATAAAGAAAGAGCGAGGGTGTTTTATTTAAGGAATGAAATCCGGGAAAGTAAGCATGGGGAAAAAAATAAAGACACAGTCTTAAAACGAAAGGAAGATTTTAGGTTTAAATCTTAGGGACAGAAAACAACAAAAGGGGTAAACAGTTATTGTGCGTTAGGAAGGAAGCGAAAAACGGTTTTCGGTTCTGATTGTTTAGAAACCCCAGGATACATATCGCCGTATAACGAAATAAAAGGCAGCGACGTTAAACAGTTGAAAAACAACGCCGGAAATGATTTCCGACTAATTAGAGATTGTGGAAAAAGGCAGGATATTCGCAGGTCCTTAGGTTATCGGCCAGGTATACCGAATTCCACATGTAGACTGTTTAAGTAGAATTGAATGAATAACATTCCACTCAGTAATTTTGTATATAGTTTTTCATTTTGTAATTGAAATAATTGTGTATTTGAATCATGCAATGAATATTGAAATTTAATTTAACGATGTGAGTTTGTAAATGGTATGATAAACTTGTGAATAATAATGTTTAAGGTAAGCCTCTATTGAGAATTAACATGTGTGTTGGGTGTGGATGGAAGGCTAGCGCATTAGGAATGGAAATAAGATTTTCCAATTCTTGAAAAATCTCATCTGTTCGAGGGGGTAATGCTGTGACATTTTCCCAAATATCCCAGCGAAGGTACCTCTTTTAACCGTTACCACAGGTCCCCCAAGTTGTCGGGCCTAACCTAAAGAAACGATCAATCTCCTATGCTGAATGGTGTGGACATTTTATGAACAATACTCGAGACGGCATGGCGACTATCCGACGTTAACTAATTATTTATTCTACTTGTGAGGTCGCAGATGGAGAGGTTTTCCCAGAGACTATCGGACGCCAAGGGAAGTCCTCTAAAATCTGCGAATGAGAACCAGATATCCACAACGATAGGCTGCCGTAAGTTTAAGAGGCCGGGATGAACCTTCCCCCGCCCCCCTTTTTTCGGAGGCTGGAGGAAGAAGAGAAGACGAGAGGGAGATGGTTTTTTGGAGGCAAAAGGGTAGGACGTGACCCTAAGAAGCCGAGCATTGCGGAGAAACGAGCAGCGCAGGGGAAGCCGGAGGAAACAGACGCCCCGATCTGTGAGAGAGATTTCCGAGAAGCCATCCAGGCATCCCCAAGGACACCCTGTCCAGTTAAATCGTATTGCCTCATTCGGAGGTCTAAATCAAAGTCTATAACAAGAGTATTTCGAGCGAAGAGATCGAAAGGAGAGACTTAAAGACTATCGCATGGTTTATAATCACCGCATCTCACGCACTCCTTAATTTATGTTAATACCGAAATCTATCGGAGGAATGATTTGTAAGTTGATGTTACAAATAAAAGAAATATTTCTTTTAAAAATCAGCTATAGTAATTACTCCGGTTAGCCACAGCTACCAGTTCGAATTTTATAAATCTCGCCGGAGTTTTTACACTACCCTGACCTCCAAGTGAAGTAAATGGTTGATCAGCTGATTGCAACTTCCTTATATGAAGGTTTTGGTGTTTTGTCAGGGCTACACTAGATACCGGACTGGCTCATTTATTATCATGATGTCACAAATGGTGGCTGGCCGCGATCAGCGATTGGTACAAAGCGACGCGCCCATCGTTTTGTGCCAATCGTTGTATGTCTTTCGTTTTGTCGTTTCGCTTTGTACCAATCGCTGGGCGCGGCCAGCCACCATTTGTGACGTCATGATAATGAATGAGCCAGCCCTGTATCTAGTGTAGCCTTGGTTTTGTCCTTACCTAGGAGTAGACATACGATATTTTCAGATTATGCTTACACAGACTTTTTGTCCAAATTATGACAAACCTACACTGTTAAAAATCTTCAGCTTTTGCTGCAGACATACTCCACCGCTTTTAGAGAAAACAGTTACCTTACTATATTATGGAGCGTTTTCATTGATCAAAATAGATGCATTCTATAAAAGCGGTGCAGTGAGTATGCAGCAAAAGTTGAAAATTTTTAACAGTGTACATTCCAGACTTGGCGATACCAGGTCAACACTAGATACCGGGCTTGCTCATTCATTCTCATGACGTCACAAATAGTGGCTGACCGCGATTAGTGATTGGTACAAAGCGACGCGCCCATCGCTTTGTGCCAATCGCTGTATGTCTTTCGTCGCGGCCACGCGGTCAGCCACCATTCGTGACCTCATGATAATGAATGGGCAGGCCCGGTATCTAGTGTAGGTAGCTTTGACGATACTCGACTGGACGAGTTCGATTACACGAGTAACGGCCGTATTCTCCCCTCACGCGGAATCGGAATATCGTACTGAATTCGATGATTCCAGGTGTTATTTCGAAGATCGCGATTCTCCCCTCAAAATCCGGAATTCAGGCATTTCGGAAATGTGGAATATCCTTTACTTTCTTTCGGCTGCTCAGAGGCACCCGGAATATCGTTTTGGAAGGTGGAATCTCTCTGTTTGCTAATAATGGTGGACGTAAGCAGTTATTGTTGATGTTTTTTGTATAACATTTGTAGAGTTTATTTCTTTTTTTATATGTTTTTTTTTATTAATTCCTGTTGGATAATTAAAATGTGAATATTTTTATTTTCCGTTCTATTCAAATTGGTAAGTAATAAATATTATTATCTCCTGAAATGAAGTAAAATATTATTATATATTGTAATAAGTTCAAAATTTTTCTATGACAGATTCTGTCTCCTTTTCACTCCGTATATTTGTTTGTTTAGAGACATGTATTAAAAGTATCTCTATTTTTTAGAATCTAAATATTGATATGCCCCCCGAATTGTTTAAAAGACTTGGTAATATTTGATTGGATCTGTTTAAAATATGCATCTTTAGATATTTTGAAGATTTTTTTTAAACTAAATTTCATATTTCTGAATAACCTTTGTACATAACTAAAAAACCTGTGCTGTACATATCTATACATATTTGTGTGATATTTTATATGCTTGTGTGTATTAGAACTTTTTAAAACCTATTATTGTAATGTAATCTAATAAAGTTAAATAATTGCCTTATGTTTTCACATTTCACTGCTTAATAAGTCTTGTATCCTACATTATCACATGCAAATTTTCGTGTGATATTTTAAAAATGAATTTAAATGCTACAGTAGCAGTAGCATTGCACCATTTAAAGTGTATTTGTTTAAAAAATATATGATCCAATCTCTGGAATTATTTATAAAATTAATAGCAAGTGTCAATTAAAGAGGGGTGAAAATTTGATTTTTTACATTGAATTAAAATATCCACATGATATGGCAGCTTTGTGAATTTTAATCTAAAAATATTATACAGCCTTGCAAAAAGAATTCTGCATTTATCAGTATACTATCAAAATAACTTTTGGCTAGTATACATGTTGCTATGATTTAAAAAATATATATTTGGCTATTTTTTTTAAGTGATAACTAAAATTTGAAATTTTTTGTCAGTACTATTTTCATATTTTTAAGAACTATATTTCTCTTTCAAAGTAAAATGAGTTTAACTTCATGAATAGATGTCTTAATGTCTATGTTTATTGCAATTTTATTTTTCAAATATTTATTTGTTAAATACTAATTGCTAATAAATCAGAAATTGGTTCAAATTTGTCATAAAATATTTAATTGACCACTGGTGCCAATTTTATCACTCTCATAATTTTTTGGAGATTTGTTATTTTCTTGAGATGTAACCAGTACAGTTACCTGTTCAACATATAAAATAACTAACCTTAATCAAATATGTTGCCCCCCCACCTTTTTTGGGGGGGAAAAATTACTTTTATATGCACTACATAATATAAAAATAATGCCATTTTATTGAAGGCTTTTAATTGCAGAAGGACATTCTACTATATTTTTTCAATTTAAATTAATCTTCATTGACTTACTCATACTGGCTAAACATACTTATTTTATTTTATATTTAACTTCATCTTTATTTATTTCATATATTATGCAAAAAAAAAAATCGCTAAATAAACAGTTGCAATGTTATACTAAATAATGAATGCTATTTTGATTATAAATTCAAAATCTTGAGTTTCTTTATTTCTAACTATTTACTTGAAAACAGCCTGAAAAATACTTGCTGCCTTTTCTGAAAACAACTTTCACAGTTCTCAACTTGCATCAATATAATATGCAGACATGTAATTTAATATCCAAGTGGAATAAGCTCAGTCGCTTATTTGTTTATATTTTCAAATTTTTATGTTCATGTTGCACGTTAACGAATACAGGTAGAAAATAACATAATTATTAAAAAATCACATGTTATTGTTGTATAATAATTTCTTCAAATAAGACTTTTTTTTTTTTTTTTTTTTTTTTTTAAGCAAATCTTTGGTAGTGCAGTTAATCTTTTTATCATTTTACAATAGTAATTTAGCATTTATTGGAATCTTGTGTTTTTTAAAAAGCAGAAAAAGATTTTTTAGATGTTGAAACCCTAGTATAACAGTTGTGTGTAATATTTGTTAGCTCAAATATAATTTGTAAGTTGCATTTTCAATTTTTTGTCCACTGTGAAGTATACGTGCATGAGTATCAGATCCAACAGCAAGGCTTACGAGTTAAATATCACACCCCCAAGCCCAAACTTTACCTAATGTGAATACTACACAAATATAAAATTTTTCTTTTGAATGATTTGTAAAAACTTATTGGAGTCAGCAGTCTTTGGTTTGGCAAAAACAAAGTTCATAATTATTAATAAAAACTTCCAGTTGGTGAATTTCACTTGTATAAAAAAAAAAATCATGCTGGCAAATGAGACCCAATGAAAATAAGGATAAGTTTAAAGTCCCTATAATAAAAAATATTTTTTGAACATTGAAAGGAAACTTATTTATCTTAAAAGTTTATTTTCTTTTACTTCATTTTATCTATATTCAATGTATTTCAGAGTTAAAAAAGTTTTATTTAAATTCTGATTTAGATGTGTTTATCTTCCAAGATATAGATTTATCTTACAGCATAAGTCATCTGTTTAAATGTATTTATCTAATAAAATAAAAATTTTGATTTTTTTTTTTCAAAAGCATATATTTATTATTACTGTTTTTTTAAAACTTCCATTATCAAAAATTATAGAATGCTCTCTGTGGGAGATTCTTCGATTTAAGTGTATATTTATAAATTTTTAGGCAAATACTGATATATATTGATAAAGTGATCAAAAGTCTTATGATAGAAATAGGGAAACTGCCGTAGACCCTAGTTTTCTCATAGTTTGTTGTGTAAAATGCTGTTTTGAGAGAATATTTAGCGAATAATGTTCTTTAAAAAAAAAAACTAGTTTCTAGGGTGCATCGATTTTATTTCTGATATTACTTCTAGAAACAAGTACAATATCATTCCATAAAAAGTTCAGAAGGAGATTAGTAGATCTGGTGGATCCTGTGGTACCTGAATCCTGAATAGATGTTTGATTGCTCTCAGAAGATCACAAGTGTGTAGTTTTATTGTATAATAAGTGACTATCATTAGTGATCTTTTGCAAGCAAGTAGAATTTGATGCCTTTGGACTAAATGCTACTTTTGGAAGGATTGGTGATACATCTTTGCCTCGAAAAAGTACAACTTTTAAATCTGCAATATGATACGAGTCCCACTGCTATGCCAAAAGAGAGGACAGTGAAATAAGTTTAATGAAGTAGCATCAAAAATAATATTGTTGCTCCCTACAAACTAGTTTTTTTTATTACATTATACTTGCTAAATTAGGTTTTCTAAAAAATAGCATGTTACACTACAAACTCTGAGAACACAACAAAAAAAGTAATTACAAAAATTATTTAACATATTTTTAAATGACTATCATGCAATAATGGACAACATTCTTTCTTTTCGTTCGAGGCTATAAAAAGCTAACTGTTTGGGAAAACATTGAAAATTTGTTCCATTTGAAAACATGCTCTTGAATAATACTTATTTTTTATTCTGCTACTGAAATGATAGCAATGTATGCAATAGATCTGTATAATATAAGAAAAATAAATATTAATTTAATTTCTGATTAATTTACTGTTAATTATTGAATGTATTAGAAATATAACGTTAAAATAAATTATTGAATCCATTGGACACTACACTGTTAACTAGTTATTTTAAAAAAACACAAATTGCACAAATTGTGCCTATTAGTTGCTAAAATCAGTGTAAAAATTGTTTTAAACTCATAAAAGAGCTAAAATCCTACATGTTTCGGCTTTAAACTTAAAGCCATCATCGGGGAAGAGGAACAACACAAACGACTACTGATCTTTAAATTTTCGACACGAGAAAATTGAAATCAAAGTATGTGCAGAACTTATTTTAATGAAATATCTTTATCACAAAAATATTATTTATTATGAAATTTTAGCAATCATAGCCATCGTCAATGAATGTGTTATTTAATAATTCAACAAGTAAAAAAAAAAAAAAAATACTTTGTGTGTGATTTTATTGGTTTAAAGAAAAGAAGAATTATAAATTAAATGAAAACAATTAAGAAAAAAAATCAAAATTACAGAAAATTCAACATTTCATTTTCTAACAGCATTTGTATTATAGAAATAGATTTAAATCTTAGCTCGAGTTTTCTTTTTCAACTCTGAATGATAAAAATTTTAAATTATCATTGTTGTTTTGAGTTTATCAGAACTTACGATATATAGCTAATTTAATCCTTAAATCTTGATCTGAAACAAAAAAACGGGGGGGGGGGGGGAATCTCTGATCAGTTGAAATTTTTTTTTCTTTATGAATTCTAACACACTGAAGATTTAAGAAATGCCCTAATGTTGATATGTATTATTTGATGGCATTCTAATATTGTTCAATATCATTATTGTTTTAAATTATTAGGAGATTTAAGATATTTTAAGTAAGAGAAAAAATGTACAGCTCAAGCAACACTTTCAAATCTTATATTTACTATTTAAGAATACACAATTTTACTTTTAAAATTTTACCAAGTTACAAAATTGCAGTTATTAATAATACTTTACTAAAATATTAATTACCGATATACAATAATAGTGATATTTTAAACATTGCTGTAATGTTGTAATACGTGTGACATATAATGTGAAATTTTAGATATCAATGTAGTATCTGAGGTTTTTGACAACATGGTTCACACCATGGTATAAACCGTCAAAAACCTGCCAACCCTGATTCTTTATGAAAGGAAGAAAAAACTTAACTGAAGTACATATAATATTAATTATTATTTATGTGAATAAATATCAGTTTTTATTAAAGTCTTATGTGAATTAGTTAATTTTATTTAGTTAAATCAATATGCAAAAGAAAATTTTAAAAAGCTTGGATGATAAAAACAAAAACCTTTCTCATTTAAAGTAGTCAATTTTCAACCCAAACAATAAGTGAATACATTGACTAAAGAATTTTAATTGTATTGAATATCACCTATGAAATGCCATGACAGAGAATTTAGTCATTTGTTTATTAATTAGTGTTTTGTACGTGTAGCCTAAGCTCCAATATCTTTTGTGTAAAAACATTTGGTGCATTAGAATGTTTGTGAATTTTTAGCACATGAAAATTTGCCCTACCTGAAGTAGGTTATGAAACGCATACACACACGTAATTTATGTACAAATGTATATGCATACATATATATAATTTTATTGTTCAATTTAACTGAATAATAATCCACAGCAAAATTAAACAAGGTGCTTATTAAACACTGGTTGGTACAGCAAAGAAAGGAGGGGGGGGGAATTGAAGCCTTGAAGCATATCTTGGAGCACCTAAAAATTGATAAGATGCAAACTAAACATTGTATTAAAGTGATGCATGATGTGTAAAAGTCAACATAAAAAACATAAACCGCTAAAGATATTTTAGAATGCATCTTCTTCAAGAACTTAAAAACTTAAAAGTGCTCAATAAAATTTATTTTCACTACTTGTGCTTTTCATTATATAATTTTTTACACATTCATACTCAAAATATTTTATTAATCTGTAAAAAATGGATTTATTCATTTTATAATCAATAATGATTCAATAACCCTTCTTATTTGCAGATCCTTCCTGCGCCACTATAAACTATACTTTAAAAAAAATGAAGAATACATGTAAACTAGAATAGGAACAATTTTAATATAACACAAAATGTACTTAATACTAAAATGCTAGCATTATCTGCATCTGTGTGTTATTTCAATAAGAAGTGTACATCAAAATGACATACACAAATATTCTAAGGCTACGTACAAAAGTATGTCAACAGTACAGTAGAGTACGCAGGATTCTGTTTTTTATAGGGTGGGAGGAGGGGGGGGGGCTTACTGAGCTTGGGTAATATGTGGGGTTGTGAAAATGGCTTAAATTGTGAGTCCCCCTGCAGTAGCATAATTAGCAAGAAGTTTTAAAGTGGCAAGATAAAATAATGATTTAGCTAAATAGTATTAACATAAATCCACAAACTTGTATAATAAATATATAAGTAGCTATTTTTAACTGATGCATTTGTAAAGTAAATAATATAGCTAGTGAGTAAATTTACACTAATATATATATATATATATATATATATATATATATATATACTATCAGTATAAATTTATTCTTTAGATAAATTATAAAATAGAAAAATAAATTAAACTTATGTAAAGATTCAAAAACTGCATTGAGAAATTCACTTTATTTAATATAATTTATTATTTATTTGTAATATGTTCTCCATAAATCGTGAAATATACTGGTTTAAATTTTGGATCCAATATCATGAATTATTTGTTGATCGAAGTACAAAATTAATAAAAATGATAACAAATGAATATATAATAATTATGCCTTTAAAACTCAGATATAAACAGTTCAATAATAAGAAATTAGATTAGGTGTTAGATTAATCATCCGATTTAAATATTTCATATTTAACGTAAGAATAAATACACCAAGAAAAAAAAAACGGACATTCCCCCCTCCCCCTTTTAATCTTTTTCAGAAATATCCCCCGCAGTATTGAAAAACATTTTATTTTCCTTTAGGTATTCATTCCTTTACTCAAATTTATTAAATAAATGTTATTTTGATTAAATCATAGTAACTATGAACATCGTCACTAGTTAATGAAAAAATAAATAAACATGTGCAGTTGCATATGTTTACGTTCATTCTGATTGGTTTTTCACACTTCTTATGAATTTGAAACGTCACTTCCTTTGGAATGTTGGGGAAGAAATATCGATGATTCCGAATCTGGAATCGGACTAGGGGAGAATCGCTCTTTCCCATCGAACCGGAATCCAGGCCTGATTTCGGATGAACTGAATTCCGGTTTCGTTCCACTTCGGTGGAATGGGAGAATACGGCCGTAAGACAAGAGTTTGGCGATTTTGGCAGGTTCGCAAAGATGTTTGGCAATTCACTTTTGTCCAGAATGCTCTCAACGAATCAAATTTTATATCCCGTATGTCGCCACTGACATATCAAAGTACTCTACTTAGAAGGATCGGTGACCATATTCTATCCTCCTAGGTGGTAATTTCTGGAACTAGTGAATGATTCTTGAATTCTCAGCTATTCTAAATCCAAGAGAATGAATCATCATTTCAACATCGTCTGTTTTGGTTTGTAACATTCAGCATTGACATTCAGTTTCGCATTGTTAAAAGCTATTGTTTATTTTACTAACTTAAAATGGATTCATCCGAGTCAGGAAGCTCTCATAAAAGGCAAAAAACTACGGGAGGAGAAAGAGAGTTAGATTGTACTCATGCAAAAAGAGGAGTATGGCTAGTGAAGGTTTGGCATATTCTTAATTATTGAAATAAAATATTTTAACTGTGTTCTTCTTCTTTGAAATATGTTTTCAGATAATTAATACAATTTGCGTAGTTTTTAGCGTTTGTTTTATCTTTAAATATGTGTGAGAGAATGATGGTTATATGATGTCTCATTAATAAAATAAATTACATACTGTGTTCTGTTAATTTCAAATTTTTTAAGGAAAATATGTTACAGACGCATCAAGTTTGTTTAACAGTACTCACATAGATGCACTCACATAGAAATATCAACACCAGTTTTTCTGATTTCTCATGTTAAGATAACTTAGGATTCGTTTTCTTTTTCTAATCTATAGAACAGTCTGTCTGAGGATTGGTTTTCCTCTTACGACCACATTTTCCTTATCTCTTTTGAGCGAGAAAGAACTTGTATTTCTAAACTGCATTAAAATTCTGTTTACAGTATCCAAGCCTAGTGTCCTTGCATTCTTCAGCAATTATCCTCTGTGACATGCTGAGATTAAGTAGTAATTCTGCTACTTTTTCGAGGTGTTGCGTCCATATTGTACACTAAAAGAATAATAAAGCAAAAAGAAATTACTTCACTATAATTTGGTATGTAGACGAAAAAACTGATCAAAACACAGCAAACAATCTACAGAACACTAAACTCACAAGTGCACTAACTGCCTTAGAAGTTAGTGTAATAAAAACATCAGGTGTAGCATAGCAGCTGCAGTGTTGCCAGCAGTTTGTTCTAATAATTTCCATAGTGTTCTAATTAATTTGAGTGGTACTGTACTTTCAATAACTATAAAATGAATTCACATCAAATGTAGCTTTTAGATATGTTATATGTTTTACAAAGGTTTGTATACATATTAAAATTCAAACATTAATATACTCTAGTAAGTGAAACAGTTAAAGAATAATTCCAGTACAACCAAAACTTACTGAATGCGATACTTAGATTTTTATGAAATTTCAGCATTCTAAGCACTAAGTTCACATGTAATTTTTCCTATGTTAATGTGAAAAAGTTGGCCTAAATGTATTAAAAAACTAAATTTTATGATAATCTATTTTAGTTAAAATGAATAAAAAATGGACCATGTATGAATGCCTTGGTATGTTTAATTTAAAATATCTGTTTTAAAGATAACATTTAATTCTAATTATTTGAAAATTTTATAAAGGTGCCAAAGTATATATCTTCTTTATGGGAAAAAGCTCCACCATTGGCAGAAGCAGGACGTCTTAAAATAATTAAGTAAGAACATAAGGAACATTTTATTTATTTATTTTCATTTGTTTTCTTACAGTTTATTTCTTTCATTCGAAATTAAAAATCTGTTATTGTCTATTGATTTATTTTGAAAATTAGATTAAGACAATTTCTTAAGGGGTTTCTTCACTCACTTGAAAACACCCGCTCGCTAATGTTAAACCTATGGACAGGTTGTTTTCGAATTTCTCATTTAAATTTGAATATTTTTAAATAATTTTTTTTTTTTTTTTGCATAGTATAGCTGAGGTTGCTAATATGGCTATTTTTTACTTTTTCGATTTTGGTTGCAGATTTTTTTTATAAAGGTACTTTCACTTTCGGAACCAGTTTTGAAAGTAAAAGTACCTTTATAAATAAAATCTGCAACTGAAAAAGTAAAAAATAGTCATACTAGTAACCTCAGCTTATACTATGCAAAAAAAAAATTGTTTAAAAATATTCAAATTTAAACGAGAAATTCGAAAATAACCTGTCCATAGGTTTAATATTAGCGAGCGAGCAGGTGTTTCCAAGTGAGTGAAAAGTCCCCTTAATGTAGTGCTGTGCTGCACAACCTTTTTGTATGAAAATCGTTTGCCACCACTATCTTCGAAAGGTAAGCTTTGATATATTTAATAGCAAGGTTTCGTTTCAGTCATTAACCTAAGGTAAATTTTTCTATGTAAAAATAGTGGTAATGTTAGTGGCCCGCGAACCACAGGTTGTGCATCCCTACCTTAATGTTGTACTTTGAATCTGTGGATTACAATTTAAGTCTCTGAAATGCGTTATTTCAGTGTAATCAGTAACATTAGTATATTTAGGTATGATTAAAAACACTGTTATCATTGATGCCACTTGAATTTTCTAGTTTCCAGTCCTCGGGACCCAGACATTTTTGAAATCTAGATCCTTTTTTACTTTTCTTCTATCTGTATATAGTTAGAAAGTCTTGGATTTGGTGAAAAGTTCAATGGATTACGTTTCAGAAGATCCTAAGCATGATTTGACTGTTTTCTGAAAATATCTGTCTATCTGTATTTGACACAAATTTTGTGGGTACTCTTAAATCATGAACTACTGCGTAGAATTGGATGAAAATGCATATGAAGTGCTATCCTTATATGAAGGTGGTTCGATAAGTTCTCACCCTGACAGTGAAAGGACAAGATTTTTGACATAATTTCATATTATTTTTCAATGTAGTCCCCTTGCAACTCAATATATTTAAGACACACGCTTGTGTGCGAATTCTTTAGTGCAGCCCTGTACGAGGGTGATTCGAAAAGTTCTCGGCCTGACAAAGAAAATACAAGATTTTTGGCAATATCTATTTTTTTTTTTTTTTTCAACTTGCAACAAAATATATTTTAGATCATTCTTGAGAACTGTTCATTCTTTGGCGTTTCTGGTCGACGTTCAACAAACGTGGCAGGCATTTAGCGTAATGCTTTTTCATATCCAAAACATCATGTAAAATGTAGTGGACACTGTCTATCGAGATGTTTGCAGCGTCAGCAATTTCCCATATCTGCATTCGGCAATCATTCAATACGGCATTGTGTATTTTTGAGAGTATTTCGTCGGTCATAGTGGTTTTCGGGCATCTTGAGTGCTCATCACCGTGAATGGATTTCCTACCATGTTTAAATTTCAGTAGCTCACTTTTTTTTTACGAAAGACAAGAATCTTTTAAGATAGAATATAACTCCTTTTTTTATATCCGTGAGGGTTAAACTTTTTTTAACAAAGTATTTTATGACAGATCAAACTTCAATTTTTCCATTTTTAGAAAATATCAAAACTTGTTTACTTTAATTTATCGCCCAGCAATAACCAATAAACTCACGCCTCTGAAATTCGGCAGCATGTCATCTAAAGGATCATACATTACAAACATCATTGTCATTTGGTCAAACTTGTTCCATTTCTGGGTCAGGCCAAGAACTTATCAAATTACCCTCGTATGAACTGGTGCTGATTAGGTTTTGGGGGAAATCCCCCAAGAGGGGATGTCGCAAATCGATGATTTGTTTGATTTATAAGGTTGCTTATATCTCCAGTTTATGTGCATAGAATTCAGAGTTGGGCAAATTTGTAATTGCAATTATCTGCAATATAAATGCAATTTAATTGTAAGTAATTGATTTTAGTTACACACATTCAGGCACAGAAATTTCGTCAAATAATGGGATGGGGGGCAGTTCCAGCTACAGTGCTGTAGGTATTTCTTACAGCATGTAAATTCAACTATAATTAATTATATAAAATGAAATTTCAATTACATTGCAGATAATTGCAATTTACAGATTTGCCCAACTCTGGCTGAATTCAATGAAACATCAAGTTTAGAATCCTCATGACAAGAATAGATTTTCATTCAATTTTCGTTGCAGTCATCTAAGAAGGAAAGCCGAAATTCAAGAATTTGTTCAAAATATGTGATGCTTATATCACCAGTTTAAATGCACCAAATCCAACGAAACTTCCCGCTTAGCATCTTGAATTATGGGAATACATGGTCACTCAGTTTTGATGCAAACATAGTGTGAAAATTCAATGATTTTGGTTGCAGACTTCTAAGTGAGGGTGTCGAAATTCGATGATTTGTTTGAAATATGCAATGCTTATCCCCAGTTTCAAAATCACACAAATAAATTTGTTTTTTTTTTTGCATTGAAAGTCTTCATTGTCCATGATTCCATAACAATATTATGCATTTATATATACAAAAGATTCCTTCAAATCTGCAACCCTAAAATCTACGACTGCGTAAAATTCGTGTATCATTGTAGATGTCATCAGTGAAACTTATAGTTAAGTTAAAGGAGGAATAAAATTCAAGATGGCGCTGAAATCAGCGGCGATTGCAATTTTTTTGTACTAATTTTTTTTGTTAATCATGTTCTTTTGGCTGTTACAGTTGATTAATTACTAAATAAAATTTATTTGGTACTTTTCCGTTATACCAACACTATTTTTGCCAAGCATAATTGTACCTTGTACAATATTCACAAGTGTAAACCGTAACTAAATTATTTATTTTTCTTGCATTCATTTCCCTGTTTTTCAATATTTATTTTTATTTTTTCATTATTATGTAACGTGAATTGCAGTCATGATATTAGGCGTAATTTTTAAGATAAACATTGAATGCTTATAATTTTTTTTACTATTATTTTTACTTTTTTATTGTTTTTATGATTTAAACAAACCTAAATGAGGCACTTTGAACAAAAATTAAATGAAGTTCTTTTATGTTCAATTGATACAAGTGCTAATGATTTTTTTAAAATTTTTATGTGAAGTTAATATTAATTTTACCTTCATTGGAATAAAGGTCTGGACCTAAGACGGAAATTAAATTTTCCTTAACTGATGAAATGTTGAAGTCTTCAGACTCCAAAGAGAGAATTCCAAAAGATCATAGATTTGCCATATCGAATATCACTCACCAAACACTTGCTGTATTTGGTAAGAAACTATCTATATATTTTACTCTTTTATTTAACTTAACTTGGTTCATGTATCTAAAAATGGAATTTTACAATCTATTTTTCACTTACTTGCTGATATTCTAGAATTATAAAAAATTATGTACACACAAATATGATGACATTAACAAAATTTTGATATTTTCAGAATTTAATTATAAATTAATTTTAAGTCATCTTTCCATAAGCAGGTGATAAATTGCTCAAATATTATTTATGATTACAACTGCATATGAGTTACAGGAATGATGGTATGGAGTTCCTTATGTGCCAAACCATGCTCACGAAAATAGGTCAACTGGTTGTGAAACTGCAACAGTGAAATATTTTTAAATACCAAAAAGTAAAAAATAAATGTAATATATATATATTTTTTAAAATATACTTTCATCAACTAATAGTTTAACCTTAATTTAAATCATGATTATATGGGCTAGGATTGCTTATACGCCCTCAGATCGGGCGGCCATTTTTTTGGCGATGTTTGGCGGGTTTTTTGGCGATGTATTTGCCGATCTGGCTATCGGGCGGACTTTTGCCTTCTGGCAACCCTGAAGTAATCTCCGATACGATTTTTTTTTTCTTCTCATTTATTCTGTGAGCGGACGACTGAGAGGTTGTGTTCATTTTTTCTTGCCTGTTTTATTCCACGTGGTATCTTTGATCAGGTTGTATAATTCCAACTTTTTATTATTATTATTAATATTTGATTATTTTTTTCGATTGATAATGGCTTCTGTTGTTAGTTTACTGCTTGTTGGTGATGTTGTGCTGAAATTTCAGCAAATTTTGAGAGCCAAAGGAGGTTTCAAGGTTTCTCGAGATAGGCCTATTTTTGGAGTGCAATTGCATTTTACGCTATTTTAAGTTTTATTTTTTGTTTAATTTTGGAATATATACAGATTAAACATAAAAAAGGTAAATTCAAGAAATTTTCGTAGAAACGTGAAGTATTTTTTGCAATTTATCCATGTATCCATGTTTGATTTTTCAAATTAATTCTGCAGGTGTTTTTCTGTTTTTTTTTTTTTTTTTTTTTTTTTTTTTTATGTTTGTTTAAAGATGTATTTTTGCAATTTATGTATGGAGGTTTGATTTTTCAATTTCTGGTGTTTTTTTTATTTTAATTGAGGTTTGTTATTAAGATGTATTTTAGAAATTTATGTATAGATTTTTGATTTTTCTATTTGTCGATGTTTCTTTTTTCAAATTTTGTATCGAGGTTTGTTTTTTAAACGATAGGATATACGTTTTAATGCCTTTATTTTTAGAGATATGTTGGTTTAATAATGAATCTTTGCGTTTTTTTTTAAGTATCACCGTATTTACGTTTCTGCCTTTTGCTCAGTATTCAGTGAAAATTTCTTGAATTTCCCTTTTTTATGTTTAATCTGTATATATTCCAAAATTAAATAAAAAATAAAACCTAAAATAGCCCAAAATGACCACTTGGCGAAAAACGGGTTTTCGCCAACAAAACAAAATGGCGGACCTGAGGACGTGTAAGCAATCTGTTCCTAAATTTTAATTACCTGCAATTTTACTTTGATCGGTGGATGGTGTTTTTTTCTTCTAAACATTTCAACATTCATTTTCACATATTTCTAATATTGTGGCCAGAATGTTAGAAATATCCTGCTAAATAAAACAAATATTGTGATGAAACTTGTATTGTATTTAATGGTCTTATAGAGCATACGGGCATGCTTTAGGGTGATCTTGAATTGTAATGTGCTGCAATTGGTTGTATTGTAGTAGCTCTTCTGTTGCTGCATACAATGTGTTTCCATCACCTGGCACTTCTTTCATTTACAAGTAATTTCTGCCCATTTTTCTTCTTTTTGCTTGAAGTTTTTTGGCTTAGCTGCTATTCTTTGAAGACTCGAGTGTTCTAGAAAAGCCAAAAAAATTAAGGGTAAAAATATCTGCAAACAACATTAGTGAAGCTAAAATATCATCTCATTTATTCCATCAAAGTTATAATAAAAACTTATTAAAATTAGCAAAAGGCACGTGCGAGAAAAAAAAAATAACACTCGTATTTTAACTAAGGTTCCTACAATTTGGGCTGACTCACGCCACCATTTAATTGCTCGTTGGAGAAGAATGATTGGTCACGCTGTGTGAGCAACAATCGCTAATTGTTTTTTGTGGGCTTCAAATGGCTTGATGATTCAGCCTGTATTATAGTAGCCTTAATTTTAACTGTATTACAGGATGACGTCACTTGCTTCGGGAAAACTGATAAAAACCTTTCATTTCTTTTATGAAAACAATGCTGATTTAAATTTTAATTAACTGCAATTTTACTTTGATCAGTGGATGGTGTTTTTTTCTTCTAAACATTTCAATTTTCCTTTTTAATAATAAATATAAAATAAACTCGTGCTCTGGCATCACCCTTTATGCCTGTTGTACTTATGTATTACGTAAATAATGTACTCTTATTACGTATGCCATGGTTGTACTATTCATTTTTTTTATAATCATTGTTGAGTATCACATAATGCGGTATTTTATTTTTGTGGCAACACTCATTTGAGGAAACTTTTCTTTTTATTTATGAATGTAATGTTGATTTAATTTTTAAATAACAGCAATTTTTAATAAAAAAATATGTTTTAACGAAATGTAAGTGTGCTATGTCAGAAGCCTGTTCAAAATCCTTTCATATGGTATCTCCTTTATCGTTCTGTGTTTTGTATTTGCTTAGAAAAAGGGATGTTGACAACAGAAATAATATATAGGCTATGTAGGAAAATTGTAGAAATCAGACCTATTAATTTGTTTTTTAATGAATCCCCCTCACTTTGGATACGGGCCCGATGACACATAATCACGAGTTTAGCCGGGTATCCAATTTAGTCATTTTATCAGCTTAATTAATAAAACCATGTGGCCTTTTGAACTAGTAACCCTATGGAGATGAGGAATTTATAATATATTTCTACGCCACTTGGTGTGTGGAAGCCTTTCTATATGACATGCTACTTCCGTATCATGCTTTATTCCATTAAATGATATTAAATTTAAACTACCCTAATACTGTCATTATTAAAAATGTGACATATATATATATATATGGAAATTGTATATAAATGTACACTTAAAATAACTGTTATTATTTTTTTTTTTTACATAGGATCTGAAAATGGCGATACAGCACCTGATTCTGGTAATATTATTTAAATTCGAAATAATTATATTTATTGTTTGTTGAAATGTATATCTAATTGTTTGTTGCTGTTCATCTTTATAAGTTTAAGTGTGTATACATATTAATTATCTGCATACGCATAAATTCTATAATTTTTATAAATTGGATGTAAGTTGCTTAAATTTGTAGTATTTTTAAGCATTTTAGCAAAAACTTTAACCTGAATTTTATAGTTGATGCAGAACGATTATAATAGATTGTAAAACAATTTGAGGACGATTATCCAACATGTTCAGAGAAAATAAAATCCTTGAGATGAAGTCGAAGTGATAATGACTCTAAACAAACAGTATGATTTTTAGATCAAAAAGAGGAGGAGAGAGTACAAAAAAAAAAAATCTCTTTTATATGTTCCAGTTTTCCCAAACTGAATGAAATGCAGTAAAATCTGCGGGGAAAAAAAAAAAAAATGACTATAACAGAATCCTACTTTAAACAAAAAAATTTCATGATCTTGATGAAAAAAATACATTATTTATAAACAGATAAATGAAGCTGGATAAACAAACTATTTCGTCATAGAAAAATTCTATTTTTTTAATTCAAATTATGGCCTTTCTTTACATTACATTATCCAAAAGAAAAATCTTATGACACAGTCAATAGGAACATGCAAATGTAAAATTAATGAGACTAAGGGGTACCCTTGGACCCTCTCCCCCCTCCATAGTCTCATTACTCTTATTATCCTGTAGTCTCATTTCTCTTTATTCTGAAACAGTTCAAGAACATCATTTCATGAAATCGTGTTTAATATTTAACACAATTTAACAGTTAAACATTTTCTTTTCTGAATATTTGAGAAGTTTAATATGTTCATAAATACAGTCAACTTCCTTTAATCCAAAACTCTATAATCTGAAAAGGCCTATAATCCACACACTGTTTCAGATGTAAACAGTGAAAATTTAGTTATCATTAACTTTGTGAGAGAAATTAAAAACAGCGGCAATTTGATCGATGATCGATAGCCAGCCCCCTCTCCTAAATTTTTGCATTTCAATGAAGTAAAACTTTATTTCTTAAATATATATAAAAAAAAGTATAAAATCAGGAGACATTTTTCATGCTTGTAACATATTGTAACAATAAAAAAGTGTGGTGTCTACAGAATGTTTTGAAAACCATTTTGTAAAAGAAGCCTATATGCATTATAGTACAAAGGTCGGTTTGCCTGTAAACTTAAAAATATTATTGCTCTTAGACAAGGGTCGGAAGTAGCGAAACTACAGTAGTCGTTACTTTTTACAGTAGTTTGTAGTGTTGCGTGCTACATTTTAAACAATGTAGTGTAGTGAGTAGCGCGATACAAAAAATCAGTAGTTTGTGGCGAAACCTACGCTACTTTTAACGCTATTTTAGGAGAAAAAATTACCATACTGCAAATTACTTGGCCGAAACTAGGTTCTTTTTTTCAAAATTTGTTCTTCTCAACACTTTGAAAATCTCAGCTGCAGTGTATTAGCAACGCATCGCATGAAGTCACAGGTTTTCCCATTGACACTTGCTGCTAAAATCAAATACTGATTCACCAAAGGAATTAATTTTCTTGCTGGCAGCATCTGTTTATTTACTCGTTATTAGGTATTCATGTTTTAAAGCCGGGTTTCTTATTATTCAGAATTGCTTTATTACAAGTTTATTTATTGTTTGCATTTAAAGTTGTTTTTCTAATTTTCTAGATCATGTCTCTCTTTATTTTGCTACGAAATTTGTAATGTGTGTATAAACTAGAATTTTGGAGACTAACACAAAACATTTTCTCGTATGTTATCTTTCTTAATTTTTTAATGTCCTCGGTTATGTCGCATTTATTTTACTGTATCCCAGCAAACTCGATATAATGAGGGGTCTTTTTATTGTTTAATTATTGTCTTCGATTTCTAGTGTAAACTGAACCATTTGACAAAAACTTAAAGTAGCGAAGCAGTGACTACTTTTGAAACGTAGTTTGTAGTCGCAACTTTTTAAAACAAGTAGTTGTGGTTAACTACATTTTCGAGAAAGTAGTTGTAGTTCTCTACAATAGAAAAGTAGTTCTTCCGACCCCTGCTCTTGGACAATTGTGCTGCACATCTAAAAATATTACAAAAAGACAGCATCTCTACATTACTTTAACATCCAAATATAAATTCTCTTATTCAGCCAATGGATCAGGGAATTATTCGTAGCATGAAATGCCAATACAAAATGGAATTTATGCACAGAATTTATAACCTCTGATTTATCGGCTAATATGGAGGAATATAGAAAGCAATTTGCAATTAAGGGCTGTATTTTTCTGTTGGCTGATGCATGGATCTCTGTATGAAAGACATTTTAGTAGGTTCAAGCCATAATTTGTGGCCAACATCTTTACTTATAGACAGTAATGGTGTTGATGTTGACTTTGGTGGCTTCAGTTTGGGTAGTACTAAACAGAAATCTGCAGAAAAATTCACTAACTGTTGTGCCTGATTTCTTGAATGGAAAAAATATAATTGAATAGATATCCTCCCAAGATAAAGCTTCACAGATGATGACATTATAAGTTAAACTCTACTAAAAATAGGATAATTCTGACACAAAGTGTGATGATGATAATGAAGCTGAAAAAGTAACTGTTGAGCAGGGCTTGGATATGGGTTATAAATATCTGGATTTTCTTCAGAATCAGAGTTTTGTCTCAGAACAAGAAATAATGACTATACGTAGACTCCAAGAAAAAATACTAGACCAAAAGTCAAAAGTTCTCAATCAAATGACAATTGATACTATGTTTGAAAGTTTGTAAAAACAAAGAAAAGAAATTTTAAAATAAAATTTAAATAATTTTTCCTTAAATATGTGATTTTTAATTAAATAACCCAATGTTTTACAATATATTTTTTTTTACCAATTAATTTATGAATTAATGAAAAAATTATAGTAAAATTACGGGTGAAAAAAATGTAAACAAAGTAATGACCTGTAATACACAAAATTCTATAATCTGTACAATCCTTGGTCCCAAGCTGTGCAGATTAGAAGGAGTTGACTGTATATAAAAAAATTATATTATGGATATTAGATATTATGAAAAGTAATATATAATAAAAATATAAATTACGACTCTGATGTTGAAGTACCCCAATCTGCAGATTTACTAGTATAACAGACAGTTTACATGCTAAGACAGAAAATTGTCTAAAAGAGGATTTGTTCCATACTTGTCTAAAATAGAGTTTGTTTCTAGTTCCTTACGATTCTGTATTAATATGTTTTACTGTATCTATTTTTGTGTGGAATAAAGTTGTAAAAGTCAAATGTTCAACTATGCCAATGAAAAAAAAAAAAAGTTCGAGTAGGACTCTGATTTGCACTGTGAGGGTTCCATACTGTTATGTCATATTACTGCAAAGCTTAGTAAGTACCTAGCTTCTTTACAAATAAATAAATCTAAAATTATAGATTTTTTAATAAATTTGCTAGTTTGCATTTTCTATCAAGTGTAAATCTAAGCTGCGAGCAAGGCTTGACAAAAACAGTTGCCAGGTCACCCCTGGCTACCAAGTTATTTAATCTTTCGGGTTTCATTTCTGTAAAAAAATTGACATAAGAAATGAGCACAAATGGCATTTTTCTTTTCCCCCTCACCCTTACTCGTGGGTGGCAAACAGTGATCTTCCTCTTTTCTCTTACTTTTAATAGAAGAACTAAATTTAAAAGACATTTTCCAATTCATGCACAGAAAACACAATTCTTTTCAGCTATAGCCAATTAGTATATGTCATGTGATTAAAATGTGGGGATAGAGAGGATATTTCAATAAAACAGTAAGAAATAGTGACAATCGAGTCTCTGTGGCATCTAAAATTGGTTACAATGCTAAAAAATGCTCAAGTTTTTTTGCAAGTTTCAAATCGGATTTTTATGTTTATATAAGTTGTCAACATAATAGAAGTGATTATAAGTGATTATAACTTTTATAAGTTTCATTAGAAAACATAGTTTATATTATCTTTCTAAATTATGTACTGTGAGTTTTCCATAATTGGGACCTATGCCAAATTATGCGAATGGGGGCATGGACCTTATTATTTTACATTAATTTCAACTTGATATCTTCAGCCATTTCATAAAAAATGCTCTCTGTGATTATGATCTTCTTTTATTGTATATCAAAAAATAAGAAGAGGTCTTGAATATTGCCTTTAGGTCACGTATATTACAATATTAATTCCAGTGCTGAAAATCCTCTTATAAATTCCACAGCAAATATTATCAGGAGTTCAGTGAATATCTGAAAAATTTAGAAATGCAGGATTATGGCAAGTTTTTCACGAGCTGACATCAAAGATCATTAAAAAAAATAATAGAAACATTTTCAAAATGTCATAACTTAGTCTATAAAAGGATGAACTTTGTTGAATTTTATAAGGCTTACTGAGTTTAGTAATTGCCAAATAATGAATGAGATTAAATTCTTCAAAAGTATTCTTAATATTATGAGATTTGTTGATAAAAGTATCTCTCTATTCTAGAAAAGGGTAACCAATGCTGTAAATAAATTTTTTTTATCTGTAAATAAGTCTTTCGATGCTAATATTAAGAAAACTGTTGCATAGAAAAATATGAAAATTGGTAGATTTATAGAGAAATATTCAATAAATATGCCGAAGCAGACAGTTTTTATATAAAGAATTATTTTAAGAGCTATTTAATGTTGAAGTCTTTAAAAATAGTTCCTTTAAAAAGGTTTTATAAGAGCAAAAACTATGCATAGTAATTTAATCATATTTTGCAAGGGCATAGTTGACAAAGAGCTTGCAGTGTGCAATCATTTTTTTAATTGGACTAATATTTTGAGGGTTTTTTTTTTCAGATTTTTACTCAAATTTTCATTATTTTTAAAGAGATTTATTTCATACTAGCTAACCCGCCCGGCGTTCCCTGGGCCCGAAATATTAATAATCTGTTTTATACGAATATGACTGAAATCTGTAAGGCTATCGAAATCAAGTCGAATGAGGCAAACCCCATCGTAATCGGGCTCATAAAATCCCATCCTGGCGGTCGAAAGTGCAACTAAAATATTTAAGGCTATAGATATCAAGTCGAATGAGCCAAACCCCGTCGTAATCGTGTCCATAGAACCAGTTATACTCCTATAGTTTCACCTTCTACTGCCAGGGGGCACACTCTGTTCTGGAAGAGGCCTTTTCAGAACACTTGACCCAACCAAATTTCCTAGTAGAATTGAAATTTAATCACGGGTAAACATTGCTAAAATATCGGAAATCGCGAAAGTGGGTTACGTAATCGATCGGTTTCTAAAGGGTTAATGTAGATATTTTTTAAAACCCAACCGTGTGTTTTGAAGAAAATGAACGTGTCTATGATCTGGAGTCTACTATTTGTCCTTACTCACATTTCCCGAGTTGATGCTGATTTTTAAACCTGGACCGAAAAACGAAAATCACGTGAGTGAGTTTTGGAAAGGATTTTTTTCGGAGGGTTAAAATTAAAATTTTTCAAAACAGATACCAGATTTTAAAAAACAAAGGTATATAGATTATGCGCAGTATTTTTAGTTTTTCGTATCTTGTTTATAAATGCCAATTCAGATTTTTAAAGATAGGAGAAATAGTTTAAAAAGCGAAATTGACTTACGGTAAAAAACGTTTTCAAAAGGGTTAACGTGATTTTTTTCATTTAAACTAAAGGTTTCTGCCTAAACACGATAGAACATAGATGTCTTTAGGTGTGTTTGTTTTTTGTTTGGATATTTTAGAGAGCCGATGCCAGATTTTATATATCGCAGAAAATCGGAATTTGCAAAAGAAAGTCCTTCGCACGAATTTTTTTTGAAGGGTTAGTATTCGTATTTTTCAAAAACAAATACAGATGTCGGAAAAAGAATAAATGTAGATATTGTCTGGTATTTTTAGTTTTTCGTACCTTTCTCTGAATCGCCGATACAAATTTTTAAAAATCTCAAAATGGCATACAGAAAATATACTTTTTCGAAGGGTTAATTTTCATATTTTTAAAAACCAATAGTGGCTTTGAAAAGGGCAAACTCAGATCTTTAATTTGGTGACCTTCGTTTTTCCGTATGTTTTGTATTCCGGTGAATGCAAGGTTCGTAAAACAGAAGAAAATAAGAAACATGAATTTGATGCTTTTTGATTATTTTTTTTGAAAGGGTTAAATGTAAAATTTTTTCAAATCAACCAGATCGTTCGAGACGTAAAAGTATGTTCTTTCAGAATATGTAGACAGTTTTTCCATATTTTTAGCCGTTCGCCCATGGCGAATTTAGAAAAACTTAAAAAGAAATGGAATGACCCACGCTTTGTTTCATCTTTTAACGGAGGAACGAATAAATGGCTTCTGGGCATGCGCAAGCTGTTTTCGAAAGGGTTTTTTTTTTGCGATCTTTGATCAGATTTTAATTAATAACTACTCTAATGAAAAGTGATTGACGAAAGTTATGAAAAGTGATCGACAGGATAATAGAGAAGTACCAAAAAAAATCTTTTTACTTATTGTTGCAAATTTTAAAGCCGCACAAATAATAATAGTTTCTTTCAACTAAAATTTTGTATGTTCATTTTAGGTAAATTGTCTCTTGGTGGACATGTTCTTCAGAAAGGTGAATGTCGACCTTTACCAGATCAAAATTACATGAATCTAAAGAGGTTAGCGGTTTATTCTACTTCCAGTGTTTATAGCTTTGAGTGTATTGTTATTTATAAATATTGCATGTGTAATTTTGTAATTTTTAATTTAGAATTATGATTATTTTTTATAATCAGAAGTTAATCTTACAAATTTCAAATAAGATAGTTTTTTAAAACTATTTAAATTAAAAGTAATAGGGAATGAGGGATGAAAAAATATCTGTTTTAAACTTGTAATAAAGAGTGCCTGAATAGCAAATATTTAGCTGGCTTCTCTACTGAATATTTGAATATTCAGTAGATTGAGTGTGTGAAACAGAAACAAAAAGTGTCTGTGTCTAGATATTAATACTCTAGAAAGAAAATGGACAGGATGCCATTCACTATAAAGGGCAGTACAGTGAGGTGGGGTAAAATAGGTAGGTTTCAAAACTAAATTTATAAAAAATACAAATAGTAATTTTTTTTGTACTTTCGTGTTATAGTGGCCCCCAAGGATAAATCACCAAGTAACCAAGATTTATCGTCAAATTATAAAGCATACATGACATTATAATAATATATGATGTATATAATATTTCCTGACGTAAATAGCCAAATATGATGTATATGGCACATGTATGAGTATTTGGAGTATATATGTGCATTATATATGATGCATATGTAAGCTTTGCGATGATCTTGGTGAAATCATAGCTGCAACCTTGGCATAGTCGTAATTGTGGGTGCCACAAAAATACAAAATTACCATTCTTTTTTCACAATTGTTTTGCCAGATCATTATGTTTTTTATGTTAGCTTTTTTCATAAAGAATAAAACATTTATTGCTGTATTATTATGCTTGATAACAAGGCCATAGCCAGAAACATATTTCCGAGGGGCATTTGGGTCTCAGAATTTTACTTCTTGTCTTATTTTAGATTTTTAATTTTTTAATTTAAATGTCAAGGGGGGAAAAAAAAGAAAGAAAGACAATACAAACACACTACTTTCAGGCTAGTCTGACATATGCTTTCTGTCAAATACTGTTAGTTAGACTAAAAGATATTATAAGAAAAAAATATATATCTATAATACTCACATAAATAAAATAAAAAAAGTAAAGAAAACCATATTTTTACATCATTAAATATAGCCTAATGAAACCTCGTTTTGCTAAAATTGTTTAGCGAGACTTGTGGTTTTATATTACAGTAACCCTTAATATATTGTGCCTTGATACATTGCTCTTTTTTTTTTTTTCATGTATCCCCAAACAAATAAGTAGTACACAGAGTGCACTTTTTAAATTATGTAATATCAGTTACCATAAGTGTAATACTGTATCAATAATTTTATTTAAAAAATTGTATTTATGCATATAACTAATGTTTTGAAACAAATATAAACCATTTATTTTAAAATTTGTAATATCTTCAGTATATTATGCATTTCATTTGGATATATCGTGATGTGAGGAGGAGGCTACTGTACTTATAAAACTGTTGTGCAGTATGCGGTTATATATTTCTTATATAACTGCTGTGCTAAAGTTTAATGGAAATACTTCTCATTTTAAACAAACTTCCATTTTAGCCTATGAGAGTAGACATTTTGTGTTTGCTGTAGGCAGGACTGGTTCTTTTTTTTTTTTTTTGGTACTTCCCTAGTTAAAAAAGAAAGCATATTCATTAGTTAATTTGACAAACCAATTGTATAAATATCTATTTCAAAATAGCACATGTGCCCCATTCAATATTAATTTGAATGTAAATGAATTAGAAATTTCTTTGGCAAAAAGGTGAATGGGGCGCATTTGATACTTTGCAATGCTTAGATTTTGTCTCTTAAGGTTAATTCCAACACATAAATGGTGAATATGCCACTTTCGGCACATTTCTAAGGTCTAAAAAATATTTATATTACAAAAATTTAAGTTAAAGTAGCAGGAAAAAAGAAATATGTATATATATATATTCAATACTTTAATACACTTATTATCTGTGTTTCTAAGAAGATTTGAAATATGATGATTTTCCATCGTACATATCATGTACAATACAAGAAGGTGTTAGTGAATATGAAAAAGGTATTTTTCACATTCAATAGTTTGACATGGTAATGATAATATATTTTTTGTTTTTATATGATATGCAGCAGTGAATATTCTTTAATTATCTATAAGTTAAATATTGTGTAAAAGGATATTTCATTGTTGTCTATCCTAAGTAATTTGGAAACAGATGTTACAGATGCGTTGTGGTTGGTGCAATTTTTGTTTTGTGCCATTTTGTCAAGAAAACCTCGTTTTTGTGTATCTGTAAGGCTTAGCTTGCGAAAACAGCATGTTAGTTTTATTTTATTATAAAAATACAAATTATTTTATCACACAATGATTAATTTATTATAAAACACACAGTTTAATTTCCTATAAAACATATACAATCTGCTCTACCAAGTTGCCATAAAAAGCAAAATCTTGCCAAGATCACTGTGGTATTTTGCCCAGTCATAAAATCACCATTTTGGCGCCAAAAAGATACCCCTGTGCGTCTGCAACATCTCTACTATAATTTGATTAGTAATACTTAATCTGAATAATTCTATTAGCTTGGGAATTTGTTATTAATGACTCAGTATATCTTTTATTTTTCATGCAGATTTTTTTTTCTGTTTGTATTTTATGTCATAATTTAAATTTCACAAAATCACGGAATTGAGTATTATTGGTTGATTTTGTGTATATTCAGCTTTGTGCAAAGTTTTACAACACTTCATGAATGTTTGCATTTTGTGTATCTAACCATATGAAAAATTAATTTTATTGTTAAAGCTTTATATTGGTTAAAAAAATTTATGTGTCATTTTTTCTTTCATAACTTTTCAAATAATGTTATTCTGTGAAAACAGTAAAATGCTTTGAATTCTGTTCAAAGTTGTTTTTAGAATTGTTAATGCAGAAATTATGTAATAAGGAGTATAATATTGTCTGTAGGTGAAAGTAGTACTATACCAGGGCCATTTATGGCAAATCTTTTTATATCGTCATGTCAATTTTTTTCTCCAAATTATTTTATATGACCAAGATGTGCTAACAACTAAAAAAAGATTTAATGGACTCTAAAATAATGAATCAAAATTACTTGAATATTTGTTTTTATTATTAGGATTTAAAAATATGGAAAATATACATGTATATATTACACTGTAATTATAGTAACATTATAAAAAATAATTTAAAAGAAAAGGAATTATATTGCTGCATCTTAGATGTCAAATAAGTAGATATTGGGTTCATACTTAGTTACTTTTAACAGAATGCAAACTAAATCAGAGTCATATGTCAATCAATTTTCATTTGAGTTCTAAAAATAAGAGTTACAGTCACAGGTAGAGTTTTAAATTGAAAAACAAAACAAAACAAAACAAAAGCTCCTTTTAACAGTCTGGACTTGTCTGAAATTAAATTCAAAGTTGACTTAATTGTACTGTGGGCATTTTTGCTTATAATACTTGATAATATTTCCTTTTCAGCAGTTTCCATATTGAACTAGGTTGGAAAGAGTTGTATTTAAATCTTTCCAGTTTCCAAAAAATTGAAAAAATTCCAATTAAATTCAGCTTATCTAAATTCGTATATTTTACAAAATTTTACTGAAATTGGATTTAGAACTTCAATCAATGTCACACCTGAAAGTATTCTGTCACATGCCATAAGTTTGCCACTGCTGTATTATATTAACTACTGTAATACAAAAGGCTTGTAAACAGCTGTAATATTTTAAAGTTCACTAGAAATTGCAATCCCTAAACATAACTCTTACAGCAGTTTCTCGCAAGGGAATCACTTTTGGTGCAGCTCGCACCTAGCATCGAGACCTGGTGCATTTGTAGCCCTATACATAAAGTTAGGGAACCGAAAAATTTCTCTGTTAAAATCATATGTATTTTTTTTATACAATAATTTTTTTATTATTGGATTTTTAATTGTTAGTTTCATGCTAAAAGCGAGTTAATTTGCCAAATGTGCTACGAATCCAAACTACTTCTCACTCTCACAGTAGAAGATTATGACATTCGGCCAGGGTTGTTGGGAAAAATTCTAAGGTAATGAACAAAGCCAATGTTGCGCCAACGCCAAAAATGGAATTTAATGTTGTATTTTTTTCAAATGAAATTCGTAGGTTTTTAAAAGAATTTAAAAAAATTTTTCAATATTATATTCTTACTATATTATTAATATATATAATTTGAATTTTAAAGTACTTTTTTCAAATAAACTTCTATTTTAACAGTGCGATGAGTGTCTCAAAAATTGCATTTTCAGAAAGTTATGCTGTTGTAAAATAAAATAATATGATTTTAACAGAAAAATTTCATCGATTCTCAAACTTCATAATATAGGGCTTTAAAATGCACCAAGTCTCAATGCTGCCTCAAAAATGGTTCCCTTGTCAGTATGGGATGAGGCCAATCAGTGGTGGAATACTGTTTTCTTGTTAAGACAGACAAATGTATTGACAAAATATGAGTTTTGCTATCTCATTTCTGTAAATAAACTGCTTTATAATAAGTAATTGATATTCAAGCTTCTCCATATTACTATGTATCTGCTGGAAATATATCTAAAAAATCTTTTTTCAGATCCTGGTCATTACTCGAAATTTTTAAATGTTTCAGTATTTCTCTAAAATTGTTGTTTCATTAGTTAATGTTTATTTTCATTTTTAGAGAATCTATATTGAAAGCAAGTCAACCTGAGCGCAAAGCAATTCAGCTGATGAAAGTTGTAACAAATTACAAGCCTGTGTCTGATCATAAACATAATGTGAGTGTCATTGGGAAATGTTATTTATGTATTAGTTATCATAGATTAATTATTCTTCAGTACACTATCTGTCCACTTTATCTTTTAATTGCACCTGAGTTTGCATTTTTATGTTGCGAATAAAATACCACATTTTTTTCGTATATGCTATGCAGTTTTTCCTCCTGAAAATTATTTTTAAAATCATAGTACTTGTCATGCATGAGTATTTGGGATTTGAATGGCCTCTGTATATATCACCATTGGTCACTGCATAAAATTGATAGGCAGCATTTTTGTATTTAAATTTATGAAACCATGAAAATGTGCAATTTTAGTATTAATTGTTAGGTTTTAATAGAGTAAAATCTGTTAGAAATGTTTTCCTCTTATTTTTCACTGGAATTTTTTCCCCGTTGGAGTATTAAAAATCTGAGTGTACATATGTTACATGAGAGTGTGGCATGCCTGAAAAAATGTAGTATTATGAAAAGCAAAACTTTTATGTCCAGGATATAAATTCTGAAAACTTAATTTAAAATTTATTATATGTTTTTAATTTAGAATTTTTCCAATTTTTGAAATCTAGCATGTCACTCCACAAATAAATTTAATCCATTTTTTTTTCCAGTTAATTTTCTTCTTTTCTTCATTATTTCACAATTCTATTTATTAGTTTGAATATTTTTATCTCGTTTTACTTTTGTAACTCATAATAAATGTTATTTTGGCTGTTTTTTATATTTAATTATAGATAATAGAATAAATTTTACAGAAAGGAAAATTTTTTGCAGTCATTTATCTATAAATAAATTTTTCAATATCGTACAAAAAAAAAAAAAAAAAAAAAAAATATATCTAACTTTTTTTAAAATCAATTAATTTTTTTAATTTTATTTTATCACAACACATGTCCTGTAAAACAGTGCTATTATGAAATGGAGAAATAAATTTGCACTATCAACATAAAAATTCTAGTTGTCTATATTAATAAAAGAAAGATGTTTTTCTCTGTGTATGTATTTGCCGGCAATGGCTAGGGAAATCTATCACACATAGAGGTTGCAAAATTGGTTCTGGATAGACGAAGGCAGTTTTGAATGTACCTAAGGCTCAGTTTTGGATTTTTGTTATTTAATTTTTTATATGATTTTTAACTTTTTTTTTCCTTTGTGTGTTCTTTGGTGATTTTTTGACATTTATAAAAGCAGCATGCATACAGTCTTCTTAGAAAAAAAACATTTTCAAAAGAGTACATAGAGCTCCTTAAATAAATAAAATGCTCCACAAACACTCCTTAACTCTTTAAATTATTGTGAGGCAAAAATTAACAACTTCAATTATTTAATTGAAGATATTTGATTTAAAAGAAAAAAAAAATCATAGTTTCATATATAATAATGTTGCATTAAACAGATTAAGAAATGACACTGTGCCACATTCTTTCAATTTATTTTATCTATAATCTTTTTTTTTTTTTTTTCCCTGTGTTTCAGACAGTTTTGTGTTTAGAGGTTTTTGCAGAAATCCACCTATGCAATATTTTATTCTTCAATTAATACCAGCATTTTGAATTCAGAATTCATATGCTACCATTTATTTCAATTCACTGATTTATAGGCACCTTTGGTTATTATTATTTTTTTCATTTTATTTATACATGATCCCTTTTTAAATGTAAGTAGTTTATTGGTGTTAATGAACAAAATGTGGCAAATGTTACTTAAAAATAATAATAATAAATGTGTAACAAGGATGATTTATATTTCAGTAACACTTACTAAAAATTTATATTTTCAAAATTAAGCAGTCTTTTTTCAAAATCTGGTCTGCACTTTCTACAGAACCAATTTATTTTAATAATTCTTTTTTTAAAGCTGTTCATTTGCCAGCAGCTTTTTTAAAAAAAAAATATTTACACTCATAGAATTTATTTTCAATTTTTAAACATTTGAGTGACATTTCTTCAAAATAGTGGCAAGAATGTCTTATATTTCAATAACATTTACTGAAAATATTGTTTTAATCTAGATTGAATATGAACAGAAGAAGAAAGCGGAAGGTCGTAAAGCTAGAGATGACAAAGATAAGGTTATGGATATGTTGTTTGCTGCATTTGAGAAACATCAGTATTACAACATCAAAGATTTGGAGAGGATTACTAGGCAGCCCATCGTATGTTTATGTTTATATTTTTATTATATTGTGTGAATTCATATGTTTTGCTGAATATTTGACTGTTGCATATTTTTCCCCTTTTTTTTAAAAAAAAAAAAAAAAAAAAAAAGACTGCTGATGTTTAATTTTACCAACATGATGTCTGCATGAATTGTTGCACTTTTTGTTAGTTTGATAAGTGTTATGTCTGTTTGAATGGTTTTGTTTCTTGTAATGCATTTTCAAAAAAATATAAGAAAATTTTTCTAAACTTATGACATAAAATTAAGATGATATTGTTGGATGTTTGTGTGTATGTATGTATATGGGGAAGGAGGGTATTTTAATTAAATTAATAGAAATATTTAACACATTTCTTAAATTATTATTGTTATTTATTTAAAAATGTCTTTTTTGGTAAACCCTTATAGCGTAATCAGAAAATATTTTTTATCTGCTTATATAATAATAATTTTGATTCCAAATAATTATTTTCATTTATATATGTACATGTAAAATAATCTTTAATTGGAATAAATCCTATTTTAGTATTGTACTTTTGTGGATTTAACCTGTAAATTTGGTTAAAATTTCAGTTTTAGACCCCCCCCCCCCCACATTTTAAAAAAAAGAAAAGAAAAGTACACTTATAGTGAATTAGATGTTACTCTTGACTTCATTCATGTGGTATTCAAAGAAGAACTAATGCTACTAATTAAGCAATAATTTCTCCCTGATCATTAAAAAATTACACTTTAATTAGGGAACAGATAACATTAAAAAATTCTGTCTCATGCAGTCAGATAACTAACTGATAAGTACCTAAATTTCTTTTAAAATAATCTGAAATTAATTTTTAAAATAAATGAACAATCTGTTTGAAGTGTTCTTATCCTCCTCCTCCTCCTTTGGAATGGCAAATTTTGTACCAATAAATAGGATTTCCTGTCATAGCATGAGACTGCACACAGATGCAGTTTTGTTATTTGGAAACGTAATCAAAATTTGGTAACTTTATTCATAAATAAATAGAATTTTGTAATTGTATCTCAAACTAGATCTTTCATTTAAGAACAGTCTTAAGAATTTCTCACAAGGAAGGTCTCTTTAAAGCACATACTCAGAATATTTTTAAGAAAATGCTAATGGAACTACTCATGTACTCAATAAAGGATTAGTCAAATTTAGCTGCAGAATCCCTGTAGAACATCAGTAAAAAAATAAAATACTTTCGAGTATTTGGCGCAAAATGACGCAATTTGGCGAGCAACACTTTTTCCTCACCAAATGCAAGCGATTTTAATGCATTTGAAAATTCCTGGGTAAATGAGTGTTTAAATGCATAGTACTTTATAAATTTAATTTTAAATGATTAAAAGGTTTATTATTTTTTCTATAAACATATGTAATATATACACAAGTTGCATATTGGTGAAGTTATTTAATTTTACACAGTTCTGCTGTCTAGATAAGTTGTAAGTGTATTTTAAACAGTAACTGCTCAATTAAAAATGCTCTCATGATACATTTTGATATTAAATAAGTCATTGTTTCCATGGCAACAGTACTTTTATTTTGTGGTCTCCGACCCTAACAATATCGAAGTCAAATGGACAGTGCTCAGAATCGGACATTAATTTTTAGTTTGAAGCATTTTAAATTAAAATTTTGTTCTAAACCGTAGAATACGATTGTTATATATAGATAGAAATTTATGTGGAAAAACTGTACTTATAAAACTATTTTTATTTGAGTTAAACTTAATTAGTTCTGTATGAAGAATTAAAAAAAAAAAGTTTTTCCTAAAAGAATATCATAAAAGCGCTTTTTTTTTATATATATTATTTTATTGTGTTGCCAACAAGTGATAAATCACCAAACACATGAATTTTTCAGATTTTTTTTACGGGTATTATACTGAAGCTCCGCAGCATTAAAAAAAAATATATAAACATATATATCGCCATGAAGAGAATTTTCTGTAATTTTTTCAGAATTTTCTGAGTATGTGCTTATGGAGACCTTACTTGTCAGTTCATATTTTAAAATGTCAAATAATATAAAAAATGTGCAGATATGCTATTAATGCTAAAGAAAATTCAAAATTGCTGAAGATATGCTGTTTAAAATGTTTCTGTGAAATAACACAGAATCTACTGGTAATCATTTATTTTATGTAAGATTTATAAGATGAAAAGCAAGATTCTGTTAAAAAAACACAGAAATTATTCCGTATATTTACTATAGACTGTGTATTTTTATGTCTATAACAAATACCCAACACCCTGTAAAAAAAAAAAAATAAATAAATAAAAAAATACGCATGTAACAATATTCAAGACTTTGTAATTTTACATGAAAAAGCCAAAGACTGTTGGGCTTTTGTAGTTCACACCATGAGTAAATTATAACACGTTGTTTGTAGATGTTTTGAAACTCCAAATTATTGCAGAAGTGAACAATTTTTCATAAAATGTTAAATTTATTGTTAAAAAAGGGCCTTGCAATAAATCTAAGATTTCTATTCTCTAGCTATAAAAATATTAATTAGATTAGACCTTTTGTGTTCCTCTGTGCAAATTTTTTTTCGCAAGTGCTAATTTTCTTCTCCGAATCTATAAAAGACGAGCAAACTAATAATAGATAATCGTGATTGAATCCCTTTAACCAAGAACTGGTATAAGTTTTTTTCTGAGAATTCTGTTAAAAAACAGAGAAAACTGTTCTATAAATTTACTATAGACTCTGTATATTTACTTCTGCAAAAATACTCTAGACCTTGTTAATTTATTTACATGCATAAAAATACTAAAAACCTGGTAATTTTACATGAAAAAAAAAAATGAAAGTTGTGATTTTGTTGTTCCCCACTGTTGAGTGAATTATAACAAGTTGCATGCAAATATTTTGTACCATCAAATTACAGTAAAAGTGAGCAATTTTTCAGATAATATGCAAGAAATTGTTAAAAAAGGATTTCATATACTATTTGCCTCTGTGTTATGGTACCAGCTCTAATTTCTTCCACCGATCTATAAAAAATGTGCAAACTAATAATCAAGAATCTTGATTAAATCTATTTAATTGAGAACTGGTATAAATTTACTGATAATGTTTTTTTCTTTTATGTTTATTTACAGAAGTTTTTTGCATTCCTTTTTTTCTCCCCCCCCACCCCCCCTTCCAACTGCTATCCCCTTTTCTTTCAAACTTACAGAAATACAAAAGTGCAATATGTTCTTAATGCTGTAATTTATAAGGAAATGGCAGAAGTAGTATTTTGTGTAACTTAGTCATATTGCTGTATGAGTCTGAAAACCTCACTATTAAAAAAATAATTCTGTGAAATAACAGATAATCTACTAGTAAATATTTATTTTAAGTCTTATGAAAATTTACAGAGAAAAGAAAACTGTTCTGTTTAAAAAACAGAGAAACTATTTGATAAATTTACTGTAGGCTGTATATTTACACTTACAAAAATACCCCAGACCCTGTAAATTTACATGCATTAAATCAGAAGACGGTTGTTGCTTTGTTCTTCACACTATCAGCAAATTATAACATATTGTATGTGGGTGCTTCATTGCAATGTATTATAACAGAAACAATTTTTAAAAATATGTATGAGAAATTTAGCTTTACAAAATCTCACAATAAACTGAAAACTGCTTTAGTATAGCTGTAAATATATGACATAGCTGGAATGAGTGGAATTATATCTTCTATATTCTTGTATACAAATTTACAAGTACAACCACCAATTTTTTCCACCTAATCTCTCCACTAATCTATAAAAAACGTGAACTAATATTCAGAAATCATAATTGAATGTTTTAAACCAAAAACTAGTGTAACTTTACCAAGAATGCTGCTTCTATTATATATTTCTATAGAAATGCTTAACAGTTCATGGGGTCAGCAACCTACAGCATGCAGTCCCCTGGAAAATTTTTATATCCGTCCAACCTGAAAACCAATTTTTTTTCTTTTTAAAAAATTTCAGGATCTAGAATTCTAGCTCGATATTATTTTATAGAAGCTCTTTTTAATTGCTTGCTTAACACTAGCACTATTGTTAAATAGATAAAGTAATTTTGAAACAAAAAACCAACACTGCTTCAAGTGACTGTTTCTTAATAAACAACTTTTTTGCAATTGTGCAAAAAACTCATTAACATTGCCCCCTTTTTTTTTTTAATTTACTTATTGAGTCTCAGTTGGCATATTTTTGCAAGAATGTTTTGGCACATGAGAGCATTTTTTATGACAACCACATTTTAATCTACATTGTTGCCATTTGAGCGTCTTTTATAAGTAAAAAAGTGGTGCATACGCACATGCTGCATACTCAGATTGGAAGTTTTTGTCCCAACTGTTGCAACCCACATTCCAGAACATGGCAATACTTACCTGGACAAGTTCTATTAAATGAGTGAGACAAATCAACAAACATTAGCTTGGCAATAATGTGAGGCTCAAAATGTTTTTGCCCAAACTCCTCTCAACCAGTGACATTTTATTGTTCGTATGTTGCCACTATCTTATATATAAAGGCATTCTTCCACTCATTGCTCACGATTTTTTACCAAAAATTTCTCGACGAATCAAATTTAATCACTCGTATCTTGTCACTTTCTTATTTATCAAGCACTATAGTTGCTCATTGCAAAATTTTTCTTTCACAATCCATTCAACCAATCAAATTTTGTTTCTTGTATTCCACCTCTCTCACATTTATAAAGACAATCTATTGCTCATTGCTCAGGTTTGAAATACAATAGACAATCATATATTAAAATATTTGATGTGTCCCTGTTTTTTTTTTGTTTTTTTTTTAAAAGAAAGAAAAAGAAAAACTGCACATGATACAATGAATTTTTTTAGCTTAAAATCTTCCCTGATATTAGAATTGTTGAGTAAAAGTTACACTCAAATCCATTCATCCCTTTTTAAGAAAACCAAAGACATACACACTTATATAATGACCAAAAACAAAAGTTCCTCTTTTTTTTTAATCTGCTTAAAAAAAGGGTTAATGCTCTTATTAACAGATGCATCTTTGATAAAATTTTACAGGAGACATCTTGAAATCCTTTTGTATCCCAACTTAATAAATCATAATCCCCCACCCCCCCTCCAAAAAAAAAAAAAAAAAAAAGACAAGACAGGAATTTTTGCAATACTTACGTATATGAACTTTTTAAAAAATGAAACATGCTAGAAATGAACGTTGATGTTGATCACTTAGAAGGCCAATTATATTACATCTGACTATTTCCGGCCTGTTGCCTGATATTGAAGTCATGCAACAAACAGCATGAAGTGCCATACTAATTATATTCTTGCCACATATTATTTTTTTTAATTGTAGATAATAAATAAGTATAAATGAAATGTTGGGACATACTTTTATTATTATTATTACCCTATTTATTAACCATGTTAATAAACGTGTCTTCCCATCAACGCAGTGACAGGAGATCTGACCTCTATGTTAAAAAAAGGTTGCTGGCCACTGTTGTAACTAATAAAATATGTATGATTTTGCCAAATAAGAACAACCCTCACTTTGTCAATTTTTACTTCTGCAATTAATTCAATGAATTAACCTTTCTGATTTTAAAATACAGTCCACATTAAAATAGTTTTTGTTATTTGTCACTATATGTTGGAGTTCTTAAGATTAGTTTAAGATTTATAAATTTTATTTCTAGAAAATTTTTTAGCTCTTATTCTATATCAATGTGTAAATCTTAATTTTTTCTCATAATATTAGATATTGCATAATATGACATCTTTCTTTGTTACAGGGGTAATTGTACTTATAAGTCCGGTTATTTTGATAGCAGAACTTTCATATATAGATAACTTAATTTTTTCAAAATATTGAATTACTTCATTTCCTGTTTAATTCCACACATAAGTAAAGTATAAATTAATTTGACTTGCTGAATTTTATTTTTAGATTGCTTAAAATATAATATCTATCGCATGTTATAATTAAAATATAATATCTAGTATTGCATGTTATAATTAAAATATAATATCTATCACATGTTATAATAGTAGAATTATAAAGTCATATTTTTCTTAAGGATGGAGATTTTTTTTTTTTTTTCTCATCGCTCTTCTTCATCATTCTGTGATTTATACATTTTTAATAGATCAAGGAAAATATTCTTTGCAAGCTTGTCTTTACTGAGAAATAAAATAATACAAATTTCATGTAGCAAAATTTAAATACGCCTTTTACCTGTGATACAAGAGTATGCACAAGAATTTTCAAAAGTTGGCATTCTGATTTGTTGGACATGTTTGAACTGTGCATGCTGTGTATCGGACAGTATTTTCATTTTTTTATTATTCAGAAAGGCCATCTCAGTTTTCCCCATGTGATCAGGTATACATTGTTATGCAAAATGACTGAAAAATTCTGTTTTTTTTTTTCTTATATAAATTTCTACACACTTACATGAAATAACAGTAGTATAATGCTATCACACTTATCATTTTTCTTATTGTGCTTGAATGCTGCAAGAACCTAAAGACTTGCAAGTCAATTAAAATCAAGTACACTGTGAAAAGTGAGAAAACATATATGCTGTCTCATAAAGGTTTCAATTTCAACAATAACAGATATCAGTTTTGTTTTCATTGTCGTCCTATTTAAGCCCAATTTTTCTAAATGTGTATCATTTACATGAAATGATCCTTGTAGACTTATCATGTTGATTTTTTTTTTTTCACCTTAAAAATTGCAGAGATGAACTAGTTCTGTGTCAAAACCTGTTTTTATATATTTTATTCTTATTAGGTTTGTCTTAATACAGTTTTCATTAAGAATATACTAGACCCTTGTTATTTTGCTCATATTGGCAGACAAGAAAAAAGGGTTATATAACTTGGGTATTAAAATATTAACCCCTTGGGGATGAGCAACACTTAAGATACTCAGATATACTGCCGCATTAGGTACTCAGAATCCTCGATTGTTCCCACCAGTTATTTTTTATTGTAAGCTTTGCCTTATTTAATCATAGCATTTCTGCGATTCAATTAGGCAAAAATTTCTGTTTTGAAAAACCGGTGGTACAGATAAAAAATTCTGTAAAGGACGCTCGTCGCGAAGGGGTTAAGAAAGATAATGATGTACAAGTGACTGTTTTATATTTGTCTTTACATTAGTTTATGTGCATGTTACAGCTTTTTATTAATAAATTATAAAAACACTTATTGTTAGTAATATATATCTAAAACAAAGTTACTTAGAAAGTAGAGTCCTGCATGGGTCAGGTTGTATCTGACCCGAACCCAACAAAAATTAATTTCATTAACACAAACCGAAACTCACTTCAACTCCGAAAGAAAATTAATCCATATTTTAATGCAATTATAGCTGTAATATTGATTATGTATTTTTTGTGTGAACATATATATATTCATTATAATATTCAAGCAAATAGTTTTATTCAACTGAAAACAATTTAGGACTTTCTTTTGAAAAATCAGGTCAACCTGAAACATTTAAAGTCAACCTGACTTGCAATGAAAAAATTAGCGATGTTTGCATAAAATCTGATTACCTGACTCGATGCAGGACTGTATTAGAAAATACTGTTGTTGTAGACTTTTTTTTTTTTTTTTTTTTTTTTTTTTTTTTTGGAGAACTTAATTGAATGAAAAACATAACACTGTGCTACTGTATTTTGTTCTAATTTCCCAAATTTGGAAAAGTCAAACCTCTAAATAATAATGAGTGTTGAGTTCATTAGATTTATATATACAAATAATTTTTTCCACTATTGGACTAATGTTTCTTTATAATTTATTTTCAGCCTTATCTGAAGGAAATCTTAAAAGAGATCTGCAACTACAATGCCAAGAATCCACACAAAAGTATGTGGGAATTAAAGCCTGAATATAGGCATTACAAAGCAACTGAGGGTGCTGAACAGTAAATGTAATTTTATGTAAATATTTGTTTTTGCTTTGATGTAATAAAGATATATATTCTTTAATGTATGTGTGACTAGTTTTGTGTAATCATCAACTTAGTTTTCTTGTATGTAAAAATTGTATTCTAATATATTATAGGATATATGCATTTACCAAAGTTGCCGTTCTCCTTAACATATCGTTTTTATTATTATTTTTTTTTTATATATATATCAGGTGTGTCATAGGCAACAACTTTTATATTTATTTGCGCCAGTGTTTCCAAACAAAATCATGGTAGAATTTTCTTGCACATGATGTAGAAATCTACCGTCTAGATTATTTTAAAGATTTGTGGTACAATTAAAATACAAAAATAGTCGCCAGAGATATCCATGATATATGAAAAAAAAATTGTTCATTATGGAGAACGGCAACTCTATAAAACATTAGTACAAAATTTGCTGAATATTCAGGGAAAACTAAATTATAATCTCAAAATGTATTATAATCCTCTAATGTATTTATTAAATTTACTGCCAATTTTCCATAAAAAGCATTGTTTTCCCAACATTTTCATTTTTATCACTTGTCAAAAAATTTTACTTAGTTTGTATACTCTTATATGGTACTTAAGCAGAAATATTTTCTACTATTCTGCCAGTTTGACCTTTGCTTGCTGCTTTCTTAAATACTGGAAATTTTCCTTTTATTCTGCTTACAATAAAATGATATTGCCTTTTTTTAAAGATAATAATTTAAATAGTAATAGGTATAACTAAACTATTAAATGTATAGTCATTTACATTTCTTTTTGTATTTTATCCCAGGAGGTAAAAAAGATCTGCCCTGTTGACAGATTTATTTTATTTATATGCCAAAGTAGCTAAAATTAATGCATTTTCATTTTTATTAAAAAAGACCTATAGTGAAATCAGCTACGACAGAATTGCAAAGGGCCAGAAATTATTCCATCCTATCAGGTGTAACTGCATGTTATTAATTTCGCTTATTTTATCCATCTAATTTTTCCGTTATAGACAGATTATGTTACCATAGAGCCATTTTTACTGTATTTTGCTATCCCGGTATGTAAAACATGTGCAGATGAGACAGTTTTTAATGGAAAGTTTTTTAAAATCATGATTCAAAAACCATCATAAGTAAAAAATCATATTTCCTCCATAAATCTGCTAATATAACAAAAAGTTTGTCTGTCTGTCTTTGGTATTGTCTGTAAAATGATAGTGACCACTCTGTCACTAAAAAGATTAATTCAGTGTTTAGTGAAAGTTTGCTGTGTAAGAAATGTACAGAATTGCTAATTTTACTTACTAATTGGTTGTGTATCATACAGGCTGATAGAAAAAGGTTGGACACACCTTTTAAAAAATCATAACTCAAAAGTATTTGAGGAAACAATATTCTTTGCAAAGCACTTGGCAGTTCTCTGAGATTTCTTAGGTTCATCTGTTTTGCAGCTGTGGCATAATTAAAAAAAGGTGTTTGTGCTATCTAACCTTTTTTCAATGAATTTACATTTTTAAAAATTGTGGTAGTGTTAAAAAGTAGTTTTCTTAGTAGGATTATGGAAAAATTTGTTTCATATTTGCTTGCCTATAATCTAATTTATTGAGTATCAATCCATTTCAAATAAGAATATTTCACAGTTAATAAATCTCTTCCTTAAATTAAGAATTAAATAAATATGTATATTTTTCAAAACATTTTCAAATCAGAAAATGTTAACAAAGACTAATCATATCCTTTTAAAAATATATAAAAAATAATAGTAAAGTCAAAATATTTTCAAATGAGGAATTGTAAACAAAGATTTAAAATATATCTACTATATATATAAAACACAAACGGAAATTTCGTTCTGTTCCCTTATAACTCGAGTTCCGCTGAATGGATTTTGATGAAACTTGCACTGTTTGATAGATAATTTTTCAGGGAAGGTTTTAGTATATAACACAACGTTCTACGTACATTAGTTATAGAATTATGATAAAAAGTCCTGTTATTTTGGCCGAAAAGGTTACCATTGCTAATTTTTTGGCGACCATTATTGTTGCAGAAAGAAATTAAAAGGCATCTCGAAAAAGAAAAAAAAAAACTGTTGCTAATTTTATTTTATTTTTTTTAAAGAAAGAAAAGAGAAAGAAAAAAGAGTTTTGATGAGAGGTAATATTATAAAACAAAAATATTTAATTTAAACATGATTGGGAATATTCGTAATGCTTAAAAAATTATTTAAGGGGCAAGATTGCTCTTGAAACACAATATTTGGCGATTTATCTTTTGTTTTTGGCGATTTTGATTTTACTTTTGACCCCAAACAATTTGATTTTAAGCCAAAAGGTGTTTTTTTTTTTGTTGTTGTTGTTGCAGAAATAATTGAAATGGCTACACAACTGGAAAAATAAAAGAGAAAACTGTTACTAATTTTATTTTAAAAAAAGAAAGAAAAGGAAAACAGTTTTAATGAGAGATTTTAAGCGAAAAGGTGTTTTTGCAAGTGTACGACAGCATTTTTGCAGTATTTTTTTTTGGTACTTTTCGGTTAGCTGGGCGCCTGTGATAGGTATATACATGTATATATACACACATATATATACACATATATCTACGCAAATACGTATATATACACTTATACATATGAATATATGCATATCTATATGTATATACTTATATATTTATATATGTACACATATCACTGGCACCCAGCTAACCGAAAAGTACCTTTTTTTTATTCAAATGCAAACTATATTAATGGTAATATACTTCTATTTACTTCTACATACATGAAATTTCGTTCCGGCTGCTTATAACTCGAGTTCTCCTGAATGGATTTTCGTAGAACTTAAATTGTTAGATAGATAATTTTTCAGGGAATGCTCTATTGTATAACATATCGTTTTACGTAGCTTAGTTATAGAATTATTATGGGAAGTTCTATAATCAGATCAATCTGATTATGAAGATTAGCCTTTTTAAAAGATTTTGCTGAATGGATTTCGATGGAACCTACACTGTTAGATAATTTTCTAGGGAAAGTTTTATTATATAACATATCATTCTACGTTGCTTCGTTCTAGAATTACAGGGGGAAATTCGAAAATCGGGTGACCATTTTTTAAACCAAATATTAGCCTTTCCAATATTTGATTCCGATTATGAAAGATTAGCCTTCTGAAAAAGTTCTACTGGACGGATTTTGATGAGAATTGTATTGTTAGTTAGTTGGATGCTATTTCAGGAATGGAGTGTAGTACATATTGTTCTACGTTGCTTAGTCAAACAGTTATGTGTGAAGGTTATATAGTCAGGTGAACCCGATTCCGAAAGATTAGCCTTTTTGAAAGTTTTTACTGGCTGTATTTTTTGCGACTTGCATTGTTAAGTAGATAATTTTTAAGGGTGGTTTTAGTATATTTCATATCGTTCTGTTAGTTTTAGAATTATGTGCAAAAGTTCTATAATCAGATGAACCCAATTATCAAAGATTAGTCTTTATAAAAACTTCTACTGAATGGACTTTGTTAGTTAATTTGTTTGCATTGTTAGTTCGATAATTTTTAGTGATGGTTTTATTATATTGCATATAGTTTTATCATTCTTTAGCAAACCCTAACTGTAAATGACCAAATAAAAGAGTTGGCCCTAATAAAAGCTAAAATTTTGACTGCACATTAAAAAATATAATAGCGCAATGACGTCATTTTTCAGTAATGTGGAAGGATATTCCAGGTAAATATACAGATTGCTTTCAAATAGAAGGTCAAATAAAACAATATTTCGTTTGATTCAAGGTTCATTTGTAGAAACCGACCAGCGCAGCGGGCGTAGCTTGCTAGTATATATATAATTATAATATCTTTGAATTTCAAAAAACATATAAATTTCTTGTAACATTCTAATTAAATCTCCAAAGAGATAATTAATAATAATGTGTAGACAGAATACCACATAGTTAATAAATTAACAAGTGCAATCATAATTTTACCATAGCTTGTGCTTCAATGGTAATTGGCCAAAAATACTGAAAATATGAAGGTTATTTAAAAAGAGAGAGAGAGAAAAAAAAAAATTATAATAAACCATAAAATGTTAATAATTTGGAGTTGATATCAAGTGAATACAAATGAATTAAGAAATGAAATATGAACTAAATATAATGAAAATTGGATAACAAGAGATTTAAATTATAATTGGATATGAAAAAACACGTGTAGGTATAATCTTCAGCCTGGATGTACCCACAAGTGTTTTAAAAAATAATTCAGTATTTCATAATTATGCTGGCATATATGCTAAGATCAGTATAATCATCCACGTATACTGAATTATTACCAGAAAACAATTGGAAATAAAAAACTTGTAAAGAATAGATAAAATATTTTACTCACAATAATTATCCAAAAATCCGTATACAACACTATACTGAATTATTACCAGATAACAGTTGGAAATACAACCACATGGCGCACATATCATATACTTGATGATATAGTCAAGTTGAGAGAACATATTTTGAAATATAATTTAACAAATTACAATAACCATTGAGAAAATGTTCCAAAAGCTTTAAAAAAAAAAAAAAAATCCATACTTTCGTGTTATAGCGGCCCCCACAATTATGATTATGCCAAGGTTGCAGTTATGATTTTGCCAAGATCATCTTAAAGCTTATATATGCATCCTATGTACACATACATATATTCCAAACGTTCATATATGTGCCATATACGTCATTATACATGTATTATTTACGTCTTATATATCGTATGTACATCTACACATGTCATACATATACATCATATATATATATCATATATGACTATAACTTGGCCACATACATTAAGAAATGTTTTATATATATATATATATATCATATTATTATAATCTCTTACATGCTTTATAATTCGGCGATAAATCTTGGTCACTTGGCGATTCATCCTTGGGGGCCGGTATAACATGAAAGTACCAAATTTACAATATTTTAATGAAAACAGAAACAAAAATATTTCATCCTTGGGGACTGCTATAACGCGAAAGTACCAAATTTCTGCTTTATTTTTCATATCTGATAATTTGTATTTATCCTTTTTGTAACAATTTTATGCATTTCTATTGCCTATTCAAAGAAAAATTCTTCTAAAATTACAGAATTTCGTTAAAAACACTTAAAAAATAAAGTGATGATGTTAAATAAAGTGACAACATCAAGAGGTCCATTCTCGACCAAAAACAACAACCATTTTCCCTATGGTTAACAATATCCCAAATTAGAGCTACATAAAGCATCTAAAAATTAAGTCCAAAACTTTTTAAATAAACTGGGAATAATAAATAAAGGATAATAAGATACTACAATTTTCAAAATATTAATTTAATTGTCATTAGTTAGCAATTAGTTTGAATTTTACAAGCATTGTTAGGAAAATTGACACACATTTTAAGCAATAATACAGTACAAAGTCTCAAATCTCAATGTCTGAAATTCGAAATCTGAACTTTTTGCTAACAGACTTCTTTTTTAAATTGCTGCAAAATGACAAAAGAAAAACGCAGAGGGTAAAATTTACTATATTAGGCTAAAATTTTAAACCTGGATTCCTTTTACAAATGTGAAAAAAGTTTCAAAACATTTAAAAAAAAAAAAAAAAAAAAAACATGAAAAATTAAAAAAAAAAAAATCACTGTACAAATTCTGAAAAAGCTCCATATATTGGGCTAAAAGATTACAACTGGATTCCTTTTAATAATGTGGAAAAATCGCCGCAAAACAGAAATTAAATATTAATTAAATTTCAGTGGACAAAATTTACTATAGTGCGCTAAAATATTATAACCAGAATTCTTTCACGAATGATAAATGACTGCCACGGAATGTGCAAAAATGCTAAAAATAGGATTGAAAACCGCACTAAAAATTGCTAAAACATTTGCAGAGGACATTTCAAAATTAAAAGTTTTCGGAGGACAAAATGTATTATATTAGACTAAAAGTTTGAAACCAAATTCCATTTTAAAAATACTGCTGCATAAGGCGATAAAATTCTAAAATCGCATTAAAAAAATGCGAAAAATTCAAAAATTGCTGTATGAATTTCGAATAAACTTTATTTAAAAGAAGACAACATGTACTAATTGAGCTATAAGATTAAAACTGGATTCCTTTTACTGACGTGGAAAAATCCTCATAAAATGAAAGAAAAAAAAAATTTAAATCACAGAGGACAAAATTTACTATAGGCGAGAATGTAGTGTAAGTCACATATTCACAAATGTTTGCTGTTCTTGGCCACCGGTATTTAAAAAAAAATTCTTCACTGTATTTAATTTTAGATATATCGGATTGAATAAGTAAAATTTTCCTTTACTATGATGATATAGCCAAACACCACAACCATTTACATCTCTGTGACTGACACTACATCCATGCATGGAATTAGCCTATAGTGAGCTAAAATATTCTAACCAGAATTCTTTTACAATTAACAAAAAATCAACATGGAATGCGAAAAATGCTGAAAATTGCAATAGAAATAGCCAAGTACAGAATTTACTATATTATGCTGAAAGTTTGAAACTGAATTCCTTTTCTGAATGTCAAAAAATCGCTGTGATGTATGTGAGAAAACGCTAAAAATCACTGTACAAATTCGAAATAAACTTTATTGAAATGAGGTCGGCATTTACTCTGTTGAGCTAAAAAGATTGAAAAAGGATTCATTTTTCGAATGTGAAAAAATCGGCGCGAAATAATAAATTAAAAAAATTATTATATTTGTGATGAAAGTTTTTTAACCTTTTTAAAAATAATATTCCTCTACTAGCCGCCACTGGCGACCAGTTTGGTCTCCCTTAAATGTATGTTAAGCATTGTAACATGTTACTTTCATTCCTAATTTAATTTTTTTCCTTAATCCTTCTCCAAATCGGAAGATTCTAACAGACAAGTCAAGAACTTTTGCAATCACGGTAGCATTTCGCAATTTTTTTTTGTTGTTATGTATTTCATTTTTTTTTTTTTTTTGACAAAAGCTGCTTATCCCATTTAAGCATTTATGCTTTATGCCCGTTTGCTTATCAGTTGCAATATGTTCGCTAATGCAGAGATTCTTAAACATATTAAGTAATTTGGTTTTTATTATTATAAAATAGCAATCTCTAACAGGTACCTGAAAATGGGGTTTACTCGCCAAAATGGCGCAAAACAAAAATCGTGCCAACCCCAGAGTGTCTGCGACAGCTATTAAAATTTAAAATACATGCCGTTCACACTTTTAGTTTAAAATGGAAAATAGAAAAATAAGAAATAATATCATAAATCAAAACATTTGATTTCAAAATCAAAGTATCGTTTCTAATTTGCGCACGCGAAAAACAAAAGCTGGTATTGGCAATTTTAAAAATGCTATTGGAGAGATTTGCGCCCAAATACCATAAAATTACTTAATAATATTATGTATTTCATAAATGTATATTAAATTACTGTCTTGCACGCGATTAGTCATTAACAATGGTAAATATGATTGGCGATTAACAATCATTTTCGGTGATATCTCTTCCTGCCACGTAAATACCAAATTAACTGATCATTTCAAAATTTTATTCATTAAATATTATTACATGAGTTGTGTTTGTTTACATTCAACTTACGTCAAAAAAAGATTCGGAAGATGAGTTGTATAAGCACTTCATCAAACGGATTATGGTAAACTTTAATTGTCTCACAGGTCCTGGTGCGAATTATTTTTTTTATACCAGACAGCGCTCCAAAAGATCATTCACGGAAAACTTACTTTACGAACGATTATCTCCATGGTTTAATGGTTTAATATTTTAAACCTTCACGACGAATGAATCTTTTTTTTTTTTTGTTTACTTTCATGGATAGAGAATTTGAACTGCGAAGCTAATTTCAACTGAAGTTATTGCAGAAAATATACATAATTGAACGTAAGTCATCTCTCAAATATTAATTTATTTTGAACGATCTTTCTAAAAATGCAACTTTTATGCAGTTTTATTCGAAAAATAGTTTTGAATAAAAATGGCCGCTTGGCATATGAAAATGCGATGCGGGCATCCCGGAACTGTTGATGACAGTCACATGACTTACGGTTTTATTATAGAGATTAAAATATCTGCTTTAGTATTATCTTTTTTTAGTTTTGCAAATGCTTCTCTGACGTATCACAAGCTGAAGAGAAGAGGGCAGGGATGTTAAATTAGTTTTTTTTTTTTTTTATAAATAAAACTGGAAATGATCCAAAATTCAGAAAATTCCAAAATCCAGAACCGCCGAGGTCGGGAGGATTCCAGATTGTGGACTTTGTACTGTATAGTTACTCAAAAAGGAAAATATACAGAAGTAAAGTTTTTTTTTTTCCTATGTAAGGATTCAAACACACTGAGCAATTATCAACTCTCATCATCAAGCGATAGTAGCAAAGAGTAGTGATCCTGACAAGGATAACAAATTGGAAATTATACGTCAAGCGTGACAAATGAGGTGCATTCGTATTATAACTAGTTTCAGTGAAATGAATTACATCGTCCTGTTATTATGATATGATTAATTTCTGTAATAAAATAACTACATTTTAAGTTGCCAACGTTTTATTATTTGTTGACATTTACTGAAATTTCCAATGGGAAACTTAAGCCTTTAAGCATTGAAAATTTCAGAACTTGAACTCTTTTTCCATTTAATATCTATTTCTCCAGAAACATCTATCCAAAAACAGTCGGTAGATTATAAGATTGCTATAATTAAACAATTTTAGTATACAAATTCGGTTTTTTAATTTAGTAATGCGAAAATAATAGGACTCCATTTTAAGTAGGACGTAATCACCACAACCTAATATCATTACCTATCATGTAATATCATTGAATTAATTTACGTATGATAGGTTTTAATAGAATGATACATCTCTGTCGGTTGACGATTAATCCTCGAAAGCTGCTATAACAAAGAAGTACCAATTAAAAAAAAATTCAAATTACTTAAGCATTTTTATTAATATCTTTTTAAGCTTTGATTCGATTTTCATAAAATTTGAAATGACTCGACAAAATTCTGCAACGATTGTATATATTAAATTTCAAATCATCTGGTTGGGTAGTTTTTTGCTGTTATATGCGGACAGACGAACGGACCAGATGATGACTATAGATGCTACGTATTTATATAATTGTGAACGCACCTAAAAAGTGCTGTCTGATGCTGAGATCTGATAATTAATTGCTTTCAAAATTATTGTTGTGTTCTTGAATAATAATATGTGAAAAAAATCTGGAGTGAATCCATTTGACTTTCCGAACACTGTTCAGAAAGTTAAAAAAAATATATAAATTTCTGAAACGATAGAATTGATTGGATTCAAACACTGGCCCTCCCATTTTGAAACTGGAGATATTATCTCTATCCTACTTATGCTTGATTACATCTTCACAATATTTTTCACGTATACACTGTCATATTTCCTTGATGATTTTTCCTATAAAATCAGTGGCAAAATGAATTAAATACATAATCTGTTGACAGATTTGTACAAAAATTTATACAGTTTTTGCGACAATAGTCTAGAACATATTCGCAAAATAGAAGGTCAATCAGAAATACTGTTTGGGAGTTATTGTGTTCACACACAAATCAGTATTACAACACTTTTCCTACACTATGTGTTCAGAAAATGAAAATATCTACTACTATGTATGAAGCACAATTTTGTCTACAAAATCAAGGTATAATTAAATCAGGGGTGATTGTGACACAAGGTAAAAAACCCTGAAAATTATTGACACACAGGTGAAAAATCCTGAAAATTACCGATGCAAAATACTGATATCCATTTACACCATAACTTATTATATAACTGTATGAAACTCAAATAACATAAGAATACCATAATTACTGCTAGTTTTTGTAATGTAAGTTGTAAGAAAACATAATTTGATAAACTTACCTTATTTGCACTGAAAATTGAATGACTTCATTAAATGATGAGTAAACATTGTCTTGCTAAATATGATATGGAAAGTTGTCTTTTTATTTTTTTATCATTGAAGAAATTTATTCCAAATATTCATAAAACAAACAACAGGGTGTCTATTCCAGATCAGCAATAAATTTCCCTGACTTTTTCAAGTTTTCCATACCAATAATAAAAAAAAAAATCCAGTTATCGAGATTTTGTGATGCTACACACAAAAGAATCTTAAAAGTTGTGAATTTGAGAGTGTAACTTTTACAACTGATTCTGAGGCACAAATTACTGATTTGTTACATTTTTTTTTGCAAAATTTACAAATTGATGAATATTTTACAGCCTAAACATTTTGAAGATACACACTTTTAGACAACGAAATTTGCCGTTTTTTCGAAATACTTCGGCGAAATTTGCCGTTTTTTCGAGATCATTTGACAAAATTTACCGTTTTTTGACGATTCTTCGACGAAATTTTCCGTTTTTTCGAGATCCTTCGACGAAATTTACCGTTTTTTAGCGATCCTTCGACGAAATTTACCGTTTTTTTCGCGATCTGTCGGCAGAATTGACCGTTTTTTCCACGATCCTTAGACGAAGTTGGTGTTTTCTCCGTAACCCTTCGACAAAATTCGCATTTTCCCGCGATCCTTCAACAAAACTCATGTCTTTTTGACGGCCTTATGACGAAATTCACATGTTTTCACGGCCTTTTGACTAAATTTGCGTTTTTTCCGCGATCTGTCAATGAAATTAGACATTTTTCAAGGTTTTTCGACGAAATTCGCCGTTTTTTATAACGATCCTTCGACGAAGTTTGCCGTTTTTTCGCGTAATTTACCAGCTATAGCGCGTCCGTGGCATCGCTGTATGTTTTTAGTCTGCAGGTGCCCTAAAAAGTCTACGACGTCCGTCGCAGCGTTGCGTACATTCTGCCACAGGGACCGTAAAATTATCCCATAAATATAGAATCTTAATTGTATGTTAAGAAAAATCTGATTTTTTTTAGATATTGAGTCAGGCGTGGTTTAATGGATTTTAAACGGGCCGGGCCTGTTTTCACTGAATTTTGTACGGGCCGGGAAAAGGTAGCTTTCGTTCGGCCCGGCCCCGAAAATTCCGTCCCGTGCAGACCCTAATCATACAGTCTACTTATTTTTTTCTTCTTTTCAAATTATACTCTACCGAGAGCCATTTCGCCATAGAAAAGCGCAAATTTCGAGGGGAAGGGTATTGAATGAAGGTTTATGAAAAATATGCACTCATTGACATCTGGTGCAGCCCATAACAGAATTTGGGGAGGATCAGCATTGTTAAACGAAAGGGAGATGGGGGGGGGGGGGAGATGAAGATTCATACTCAGGTATCTTTTAAAAGACTGGTTTTTGTCTCCTGGTTTAGGGGTAGGACAAAGAATATCTTTCGGTATCGGTATTCTCGTTTATATTCTTTGGTTAAAACAATACAAGGGGTTAGGAAAACGCATGACAGAGGGTTTGCTAGTTTTACTCCGATCAGGCTCTGGGTAAGGGTTGCCGTAACTGAAACGTTTATCGCTAATTTGGCGAATGTTTTTAATTTCGCGGTTTTTCGGTGATTTTCTGACGAAATTCGCCGTTTTTTTTTAACGATCCTTCGACGAAGTTTGCCGTTTTTTCGCGTAATTTACCCGCTATAGCGCGTCCGCGGCATCGCTGTATGTTTTTAGTCTGCAGGTGCCCTAAAAAGTCTGCGATGTCCGTCGCAGCGTCGCGTACATTGTTTTTGCAACATATTTTCAATTTCGATTCGTTTTTTCACTAAACAGGATGATTTTATGACCCCGGAAGAGCCGAAAGAAAAACCCGGAAGGGTCGACGGAAAAACCCGGAAATCCGGGGTACCCCCGGAGCACAATCACCCTTGTTAAATGTAAAGATGGTCAAAACTTAAAATTTTAATTTTTCACCCCCATTTGCTTTAAATGAAAATTTTTATTTTATTATCCTTTTGTTTTTCTTTACATCAAAATGTATAAAAAAGTAAAAATAAAATAACATTGAAAATAAAAAATAAAATAGGGGATTCACAAAAGTTTTGTTTCATGGCTTTGGCTTTCTTCCTACAGTTTTACTTCAATCTTTTTTAACTTGTTGATTCCTTGCATTTCTCACAACTTTCTTAAGGTGTATTTTTTCTTTCTCTCTTCTCTTCTGCCCCCACCCCTCGGTATTTTACTTCTGTAATATTTTGTATGTATTTTTCACTTTTATTCTTGTACTAGAGATATGAAAGACTCGTAATATCCATATTCATAATTTTTTTTAAATAAAAAAAAAAGAAAAAAAGATTGACTTAGTATTCTTGTTCTAGAATCAAATTTGTTTAAAACCAAAATTTTGAGTTTAATGCCAGAGTGATCTGAGCAGAATGGCTGATGAAGATTTCCAGGGGTTTTCTTGTTCAAAAATGAAAAGTCTGGTCACTTCTTATAAATCTGTCCCTTCTGTGCTAATATGGCCAATACACAATAAAATTAAACCCCATTCCAAATTGTCTTTTCTAAATATTTTATTTTCCATTTTTAATACAGAAAAATCATTGTTTAAAAAAAAAAAAAAGTATTCCTTTCATGCAAGACTGGCTCCAGAAGGGGTTGAGGTCAGGCAACTGCTCAGGAAACTAAAGGACAGAAAATACTCAAAATGCTTGATTAAAACTTAATAGCATTTTTAGAAGTTATCATTAGTCTGTGCTGTAAAGGGCACTGTGACTACTAAAGGTCTATTTACTGTCCCAGCTTTCATCTTAAAATATTTTTTTAAATAAGATTAATTTTTTTTTTTTTTTTTTTAATGAAAAATGTATACTATAATGCAACAAAGATAATTTCCAGACAGCACAATCTGTAAACTACTAAAACATCAAAATAAAATTCTGTTATAAATTGCAAAAGTCTCAGTACCTATCTTCTAATTCTTTCCTCGTTGTCAAATTCCCTACTCAACAACACGAAACTTTCTGACACATTTTTAAACATAAAGGCATAAAATTGGCAGTCTTTGGATTCTAATGGTATTTTCCATTTTATGATAAATAAATTACTTATCAACAGTGACAGCTTTTCTATGCTATCTGTTACATACAAAAATTCAGTTCAAAATGCGAACTCTCTCAGTATTTTGTGAAACATCTGCCTTTACCAAAAAAAACATCATTAGATTACATAGTTTCTAAATAAGAACAGCTGCCAATTCCATATGTTTCTGAACAAAAATAAACTTAGAAATGTGTCAGAAAGTAGTTCATTTGGATTTGAGCACAGCCTTAAGTAATGTATTCTGCCTTTAGGAAAGAAAAAAAATCCTATTTTAAATTAACACCAAAATTCTGCTAATCCACTATGTATAATTATTCATATCAGATACTTTGAATATGTTCAAGTTATACTGACTCACTACTTATAATATAGGTATTTGCTATACCTGAAAATATCTAGTCACCACATGGCAACTTATAAAATGAACAAAACATTTTTTTTTCCAAAAAATTTTGTGTTCTTGTTCTAGTTTTTAAATAGTTTGACCCACATTTTTAAAAATTATTATTCATGGGGTAGTCTTAGAATTCTACATTTTAAGTGATCAGTTTTAGCAGAAGGTTTGTGAACTGTTGTAAAATTCCTTGTATAGATGAGGAATTTTAATAGACAGGGTGATTATAATATATCTCTATTTGGAGCAGTCTGTAGCTTAAAGGAATAACCGGAATGAAACCAAAATTGGTACACTTACTATTCGAGAAGGGGGAAGAAGAATGGAACAATAAAAAAAAATTAACTACAATAATCGCCGATAGATGGCACTTTTGAGTGTGACATGTAATGTGTAATATTGTGTACTGTGGAGAGTTGCAAATCTCAATGACTTTACCACAGATCACAACATGTGGGAAACATCACTCCTGATGAGTTACATTCTGCAGTTGAACACCGCCTGGAATGTGTCCTCCTCACAATACCATGTGGAACCTGAACATGAGCAGCACCGCCATGTGAAAGCGTGATCACATTCACTGACATTTTCTAATAAATTAGGTATGCCATCGGTCTTACGCCTTAATTCTTTGTTCTTGTATTACACATTACATTTCACACTCAACAGCACCGTCTGTCAGTGATTATTGTAATTATTTTTTTTATTCCATTCTTCTTCCCCCTTCTCGAATAGTAAGTGTACCGAATTTGTTTTCATTCGTGTTATCCTTCAAGCTACAGACAAATCCAAATAGAGATACTTATATAACCACCTGGTATTTAATTCAACAAGAATTAATATTGAAAAGTGGCTACTAAACTTAAAGGGTCTATGAACAAGTGGCTACTAACTAAAAATTAATTTTCAGGTCTAGTATGTGCATGCTGATTTCTGACCTAGATGAATATATATCAAATGAGGATCAGCTCTGTAGACGTAAACCAATTCCCATTTTTGAAAAAATAAGCATATGTCAATAATAATTTACTCTATCCCCAAAATGCTTTTATTTTGTGCCTTTAAATGGAAAAAGGAGATATAATTGACCCTGTGCTTTAAAAATCTGTCAAAAATTTTACATCATCAAGTTTATACCTTGTACTTGATAAAATTGTAAAATATTGTATATTTAAATATTAAATTTTAAGAATAAATTAAACTGAAAAATCAGATGATTTACATTTTGGCCCGAGTCAGATTTACTCCCCTTTTCAAGAAGCAGGTTAAATTCTATTTATTTATCTGTTTTAGTCGCAATCTATTTTCCTGCGAAAAATAGATTTTTTTTTTTCCCTTTTAGATTGGTAGTTTCCAACCTTTTTTTGACCACCCTAACCTAAACATCTTTAAAATCATGATGCCACCCCCATCCCCTCTGTAACATATAATTTTTCTATAAAAAATGAACTTTTATTCACACAAAGGAAGCCTAATTGTGAGTATTAACTCCATTTTAAGTCAGGCTTTCTTTTCCCTGTTATTATTTGCCCACCATATATTGGTACAGATTTAAAATGTGTATTTTGTCTCTGCACAAGAACCATAAGAAGTTTACTTTTTACCCATTTCCTTCTGCAATGCTCATTTGAAGATTTATTAATTTTATAAAAGTAAGTACCTCATTTGGATACTTCAAACATTTTTACTTACCCATCATACGTGGTATAGGGTAAGTCTTGTAATAGTTTTGAAAATCTAAATTTTTTTTTTTTTTTTTTTTTTTGACGGATTTACACGTTTCAGACACTGGAGATTCCGAAAAACATATTTTCAGAAAAATTTTTTTGCCGTCCATCTAAACGTTCTATCTCTCGAACAAATCGAGATAGAGACTTGAAATATGGTGTGTACCTAGTATGTAATAATGGGAAGAAGCTTATTGAATTTCAGTAAACTCGACTATCCGGAACTATTTTTATCTGACTCTCGAAATATTCGTTCCGATAAAAGGTATATAAAAATTTTCGAAATTGTTTATTTTAAGGAGGGAATATAAAAGACAATAAAAAACAGTTACTCCCAAATTTGAGTATACACAATCTGATCGTTTCTAAATTTGCGTGTAAAAAAATAAAATTCATAGGAAAATGTTTTCAAATATTAGTGTATCTAGTTCTCTAACAAGATATCAAGAAAAAATGCAAAATATTAAAATGGTTTTTATGAAAAAATTTCAAAGACAGTAGAAAGCAAAAACAAGAGTCACAAAATTGAGTACACACTTTTATTAAATGTTATATAACAATGAATTACTACTTTGTAGCATATCCATTTGCTCGAATTACAGCTTGTAATCGTGTAGGCATTGATTCCACAAGAGTTTTTGTGGTTTCCACCGATATTTTGGCCCACTATTTTTTCAAAACACTTTAAGTGTTCCTTGCTTGTAATGTGATGCTTTTGAACCGCTTTCTCCAATTAAGACCACAAATTTTCTATTAAATTTAAATCCGGGGACTGTGGTGGTGTGTGCAGTTGCTGACGACAGTTATATAGAAGCCACAACTTCACAATTTTAGCTGTATGCTTGGGATCGTTATCTTGTTGATCCCAAACCCAGCTTGTTGGAGCTAGCTTTAAGAGGATTCTTAAAAAAGTTTAGATATAACATCTTATCCATAATACCATCGATAAACGCCGCCCAGCAGCGTAGTTGGTAGCAGAGGCGTCAGCCACGTTGAGTTCGAATCCCGGGTGAGGCATGGATGTCATTATGTGTGTATCTTCAGTGCTGTCAACTTCCTTGTGTCTATCCCGTCCCCAAGAAGATTTATGTAATTTGTAAAAAGTCCTGTATGTATTTCTGTGAATAAAAAATATGGATCATTCGAGACAACAACCTTGTAGCTTATAGGTCTCAAAGCAATCTCCTTCAAATGTCAAAATGACCATCGATAAACACAAGTTCTTCAACTCCTCCAGTTTTGGTTGCCTCCAAACTTTGCCACGCCCATCAGATCCAAAAAGGTTGAATTTACTTTCATCACTAAAAATTACGGATTTCCAAAAAGTCTTAGAGATGCGATTCTTAGCAAATAAAAGTCTCTTACAATTAACTTCACTGATGAGTGGCTTTCGCCTACTTGTCAGAGAGTCCTGCACACAGTTTCTGCAGAAATATTTCTAAACTTAACGACTTGACTAAACTTAAAGATGCAGCAATTTTCGAGGCAATGTTCATTGGATTTTCCTTCACACTACGAATAATTTTTCTTTTTGCGGTATCGTTAAGGATTTGTTTGCGTCCTCTTCCAGGTGTATTCACCACTGTTCCAGTTTTGTTGTATTTCTTAATGATTTTTTGAATACACCCATGACTTCTGCCTATTAAAGAAGAGATTTCTCAGAGAGATTTGCCTTCAGTTGACCATTTTATAACCAAATTTCGTTCTTCTATTGAAGTCTCTTTTCGGTTGCTCATTTTGTATTAATTTGGCATGAAACTTATTACATTCCAAAACTTAATGGGAGTTATAATCGACAAGAGTCGATACAAATATAAAAACAAAACATTTTAAATAAAAAGTGGTTAATACAAATTAATTTATTCTACTGTATACTCAATTATGTGACACTCATTTTCGCCTTAGATTATATGTGGAATTTTTTTTATGCTGATTTTACTTCAGTATTGTAGATACTTCTCAACCTTTTCTTTAGAGTCTATATGCAGTACCATCTGAAAACTTTACAATTCGATTACACAAAATTTCAATCTTTTACACGTAAAATTCCAAGTGAATAATACCTATAGTCTGTTCAGGGAAACGAGATAACGAAAGTAAACAAATGGGTTGCAGAAAAATCGCCAAGGAGCCACACATTTGGCACAAATCCCTAGGTTGGCGAATTTTATTTTTTATTTCGATTTGTTAATTTTTTAAACATTTATTTTGATAACTATATGAAAACAACACAAGTTGCTAACCGATTTGCATCGAGATTTTAAACAAAAATGTAAAAGTTTAAGACGTCAAAATATAAATTATTCTCTATTTATTTTAAACAGCGTTGAATTCAGACATACTTTTTCCTGGAGGGATTTCTGTGCCTCCAGACGAGACATTATATAGTTGCGGGGGGGGGGGGGGGGGGGATTATACTTTTTGACCATTAAAAGTATAAAATCTGAAATATTTTGAGAGGGGGACATTTTAATGCCCCGAACGGAATTTCCTTCCGGGGCAAACCGTCTGAATTCAACATTGTTATAAAAATCATCAGGAGTTAATTTTGTTAAATACAAAATAGTACAAAACTATTTATATCTTACATTATTGAAGCCCACTTACCTCATAAATCATTCAGAAGATGAAGTTGAAGTATCGGAACTGTTTGAATCTAGATTAATTACCATGGAATCTACTATATTATCTATAGCATTATCTAAATCCCACATTTGTTTTTCCACTGTATTGGTTAAATGTTGAATGTATCTTTTCCATTCTTCAGTGCCAATTTTGCTGATACTTTGAGAGAATATATCTTTTACATGAGGCATTTTGAATGTTTTGTTTTCTTTCGCAACGAAGTTCTTTATTTGTGCCCAAATCAGTTCAATAGGATTAAGCTCGCAATGATAAGGGGGTAATCGTAAGACAGTTTTATTTTGTGCTTTTGCCATTTCATCGACAGCGTACTTGTCATATTTATTTTTATTTTGCTTCACTAACTGCAACAGTTCCGCTTTTAACATTCCGTCCTCAAAAGGGATATTTTTTGTTAAAAGCCATTCAGCAATTTTTTGTTTTCTCCACGAAGTATTCGGTATTTTTTCTGATTTTCGGGAATGATAAGGAGCATTGTCCATTACTATCACACAGTTATCTTCCAGTCGAAATAAGATATCACCAAACCACTTTTCAAAACGTTCTGAATTCATGTCTTCGTGATAATCTTTATTTTTATTTGATTCGAATAAGTCAAGCCCTCCATCCACGAAACCAGAATCGCTACCAATATGGGTAATTATCCGTTTTCCTTTTCCGGAAGGAGATTTTAATCCGGAAGAAAGACCAGACAAAAATGCTTGTTTTGATGATTTTACTGAGGTATCTTTCCAAACTTTACTAACTGTATGGCCTGCATTCAACCAAGTTTCATCCATATAATATATTTTGCGCCCTTCTTCTCTGAAAGATTTGATTTGCCTTAAATATTTTCTTCGCCACACAATTATTTCGTTTTTATCAATGAGAGTACTGTCTCGTCCTCTCCGTGAATATCTAAAGTTTAATTCTTTCAGGAGATGATAAAATGTTGTCCTTTTAAAGGTTGGCAAATCAGGGTCATCATTTACAACTTCCAAAACTTTATTTATAGTTGGCAATTCATTCCTCAAAAAGAATTCGTGGATTTTTCTCCTAATAGCATTCCTATCAAAATCATCTATATTTTCTAAAACACGTTTACGTAATTTTATTTTCTTCGGCGAGTTTAACACACCACATTTTTTATACTCTCTTAACACTCGAAAAACAGAAGCTTTACCTACGCCTGTTATACGAGCAGCATTATCTCCTATATGAGAAATCGGAAGTTCAGGATTCGATTCAAGTTCCGTTTTGTATACATTTAAAATCATATCTTTCTCCACCTTACTCAAAGCTTTTCTTTTTACTCTCTTCTTAGGCGGGCTCAAAGAAGAATTTTCACACTCCATTTGTGTATATAAAATACCAAATCAATCGAAAAAAATCGTCAATTTTAAAAGTGAAAGACAAGAAACAAACAGCCGTTTGAGAAAAAAAGCAGAGGCTCAAACAATTGGCGCTTCTGGCACAGCGCCAGGTTTAAGCATTGCCAATCCGCACGCGCATTTGTTTACTTTCGTTATCTCGTTTCAGCGAACGGAGTATAGTGTATATTGAATTTTGGGAGTAACCGTAAATTTTGCATAAAGAATGAAGTCGATCGGATAATGAGTTGCCAAGATATTTGTAATCCTATTTTCCACACTCTTCGATTTTTCCTGACCCTGTATTTCAATAAAATTTCAATTCAAAGATATATTTCAATTGGAAATGAGAAGCTTCATCAGACGCAGTAAACCGTTAGTTAATATGATTATCAATTTTGGAGTAATAGAGCATTTAAAGTTTATGATGTCATCAAGCCACGATTTTATTCGAATTGCAATGCATTTTATAAATAGTTTACACACGTTTCATTTTCATATTTTATATTATGCATATCCATGATGCGTAAGTATTATAGTGGCCCCCAATGACTAGTTTAGGTTAAATATGTTGAACATAGTCTATTTTAGATACACCCTTAAATAATTTCATAAGTAAAAGCTTCTTCATGTGACATATTGCTTTGTGAATAGACATACACGTTTCTTTCAATAATAAAAAAAAAGTAATACTAAAAAAATGTTTGAATATATAATTGGGTGTTTAAATATCCGAAAAGATTTTCATATAATTATTCCAGTTGTAGTTATATTTTGAAATTTTAACAAATTTTTTGAAAATTTATTTTTATTCAGTTATTTATGAAATTTCATGTATTATTTCTATTTTTATTCTGCAAAATTACTTTTATTAAATACAAAAAACTGACAGGGGCAAATCTGAAATTGCCGGGACGCATGCCCTACATGGGAGCCTCTGATTTAGATGCATTTAAATTGCAAATAAAACAAAAAAATATTTTCTGTTGAAAATTGCATCTGAATACTAGCTTCCTGCTCATTAAAAATTTGCTGACAAGTGACTAAAATTTTCATATTACAAAGCCAGAGAAAAATAATTTCCTTTTTCAACATTTTCCAACATGGAGACAAACTTAATTCTGAAACATTTTTACACTAACTCTCGTAAATATACTCAGATTGTCATATAAGTTTAATGTTGAGGTTTAACTATAGAATCAATGTTTAGTATTGAAAATGAGTCAGCATTTATAGTTAACCTACAAAGACACAAAAGATTTCTTTTAAATTATGGTCTATGAGGGAAAAACCGTTTGCAGTGCATTTTTTGGATGTTACGATATTTCAAACATAATGACATTGTTATGCATCACTGAGGTGGATGACACTATGATTTTTCAAGAATATAGAATAAGTAGAATTTATAGTTTGTTTACAGGGATGTACAAAAGAATTATGATCTATGTTGAAAAGTTGTTTGCAGTGTATTTTAATGGTACTTCAAACATAATTAAATTTATAAAGATCACCAAGCCCCACTACATGTTAATGTTTCTATGGAGTGTATAACGTTTGTCATTAGTTTACAAAAGCACACAAAAGATTTTGGTTTCAGGACCGACTGATGGAAGTGTGTTTTCTGCTGTGGTATGCAAGTTCTAACACATCGTTTTTGTGCATTATATGGTATGTATAAATTCTATAGATTCTACAGGGCTATACAAAAGAATTCATATATTACCAGATACAGCAATTTGCTGGATTTTTACTTAAGTGTTTTTAAATTTCTTATTTATATCATTTTATAAAAAAATTAAATTTCTTAATAATAGTCTGTTAGTGTTGGAAAGTTTCACACCTGATAGTTTGTTCTTGTTTTTCCTCTGAAGAGAATGCTTTTGTTTGTAGTAACATTCAGGATCTAATGAATACAATTGTTTTAGAAGAATATGATACACTAATGATTACAGTCTATTTACAGATTCTTTTTAAATGTGTTCTCTTGCATTAATATCGAAGTTCTAAATCAAGATTATAGTATCAAAGTACACAAATGTAAATAAGCTGAGCTTGTTTAAATTCAGTTGAATTTTAGTTTATTAAAACTAAAAAATATGGTCAAAAATTTATCAAATGAAGACAAGATTTGAAAACTATTGAAAAATGATTATAAAATTTCAATAACTAAAAGATTGCAACTCTGAATTTAATTACAGAACTATTTAAAAAGACTTGCATTTGCTATTTTACCAATTTTTCCATTTATTCATATTCCAGTCATTTTTGCAAATGAATAATATAAAAGACTGAAACAGGGTAATTTGACTATAGATCAGCTTGCAGTCTGTTAACTAAGTATGAATCTGATATTAGTTATGTTCCCAGACAGAAAGCACATTTAAGTCACATGTTTTTCTTATTACTTTCTAAAATATAATTGTTACTATAATCATTACGGTTTACCTACATATTTTTATTACACATATTAAAATACTAATAAAAGTTTTTAAAGTAACTGTTTATTTTTTGATTAACTATGTTTTTTAGTTGGCATGTCAGTCATATTTTATGGAAAAAAGTGGCACACTGGTGTGACAAGATTTATTTTCTTCATAGTCATCTAGACTGCTTTCCTTTATGCTTGCCAATTTTATAACAGGAAGTTCTTTCCAGATTAATATGTTATTAAAATAAAATTACATTTTAACTTTCACAATCTCTTATTTTTGTAATTAAAGAAAAAAAAAATGATATTCCAAAAACTAAAAGCTAATGAAAAAAAAAAATTTATGAAAGGGCTAAATTTGCAATCAAAATCAAATATTGGATGCAAGAGAATCTTCAGCAGTGTAATTTATCATGATCAGTTGCCTATTTTTTTGCTCTAAATGAGAGACTTGCTTAGATAATCCTTAATCCTTGATTAAGCATTTGTCATCCTGCCAAATTCGAACAAATCTAAAAAGTGGCAATAAAAAATTGTATTTTAGTGAAATAGTATTTTTTGCACAAATTATTTAAGCAAGAACAAATGTATAACATTTCTGAAAGTATTTTTAACACACTATTATTACTCTTGTATCTGTTTGATATTCTAAAAATTAGAGTTGATGAAAAAAAAAAATATATGCAAGGGATCTGCAAAATACAGCGACCTTTTTTCGGACTACAAAAGTCTTTGGAGATGCCAATTTCAGGGCCTGATTAATGCAGGGGCATGAGGGACAGCTGTCCCTGGGCCACCTCATGGGCTTAATCCTAATTTTTGTTAAAAAGGGTGCTAAAAGGTTAAAATTGGCCAAAATTCTTACATTGCCGAAGATTTAGAAAGGCTGTTAGGCTCTCACCTTCCTATTTTGATAACATATAGCCAAGAGGAACTAAAAGACTTGTATTTACACTTCAAAGGCTCACATGTGTCCTTATATTCCTATACAGAAAATAAATTTGTGTATTCTATCATCTCTTAAATTTGTGACACTATTTTGTGTTACCCTATATACCGGATATGAAATTTATGTATACAATAGGAATGAAGTTTTGTACTTAAAAGGGGGCCCTAGATAGTCCAAATCAGTACTATTTTTGTTCATTTTCTATTGTTTTATGAAGTTTTGTACTGGTCCAGCATAATTCACGAACAATTAAAAGGGGGCCCTAGATAGTCCAAGTCAATACTATTTTTGTTCATTTTCTATTGTTTTATTTATATATGCTTAAAAATGCCTTTTTCAAAATTGATTGCAATTCTGAAATTACTTTTTTCAATAAGCCATCACTTTCAAAATGCATACTTTTAAAACAAACAGAATTGTGTATATATTAATTTTTAAAAACTAAAACGGGGAGGCGGGGTCAAGGGGACAATCCTTAGTTAAAAGTGTTTCTTTTTGTCCAAAAACATGATTTCAGACAGCTGTGAAAGTAAATTTAAGCGGAATCCGCTTATCCATATTGGAAAGCAGGATTTCTTCCAGATTGGCAATAATTTTCAAAACAGCATTTTGGCATGTTTTGAGAAAAAAAATTGCAGAGCTCATATCACAGACACATCTGTTCCAGTACCACAATTGAGCTGCTCTAATTTCATGTCAGAAAGTCATTTTACTTTATCTTGGTGAGTAAATGATGTCCGCATTTAAGTAGCACACTCAACTTTACCGATTTTTGTTCCTAACATCAATACTTTATGTAAACCATACCAGTAATAAACAAAATTGTGTATTGAACAAGAATTAATCTCTAACTTGGTTGAAGAAATGGTTATGAACGTCTCTTATGTATAAACCAGGGTTGGCAAGTTTTTGCCGCATGACTTTTTACCATCATGTCAAAAACCTCCTTGTTAAAAATGTCAAACTATCAAAAACCCATTTTTTAGTAGTTTATTTTTACATTTTTTTTTTCATTCTATCTTTAATATTAAGTTGTTTTACATAAAATATTCAGTATCAAAAAGGCTAAAGTATATTTATCCATGCAAGAAAAACAAAAAAGAATTGCATTATAATACGTGTACATCTCTGTTAGAAGATCTCTACAATATCTTAAGCTGTTTAGTAAAGTCTAAAAAAATTCGATTTTTTGAAGAAATCCTGTAACTAATAAGTATTGGATTAAACAATGTGTATAATTTCGGTACAATTTATTACATTGTTGAATACAAAACTTTAAGATTCTACTTATTGAAGTGCAAATGAAAATTACCACAGTTGCATTTATGAATACATAAGATATGCATTTTAAAATATTATATCTAAGAATATTCAAATTTATTCACTGCCAGTCTATGCTTAACATCTATTGTTATACAATGTAACAGCATTTTTGCATCTCTAAAATAATTTTAATGTACTTTATTAAAAATGTATATTGAATGTTATTAATAACCTTTTATTATTATTTAATATTAATGTTAATTGCAGTTAGTAGAATCTATATTAGTGAAGATTATGACAAATATTGTTCTTTTCTTTTAATCTTGATTTTTAAATCTTTCTCATATTAGGAAATGATCTTTTAAATAAATTTAACAAATGTTAATTGTAAATAATAATATAATAATAACAAGAACAACAAGGTAAAATCAATCTAGAAATGTATTGTATGCTACCTTACACCATAAATTGGAGGACAACCGAAATGACGGAATAAACCGGTAAAAACACTGTTTTTACCACTGTCATGTCAAAAACCCAACCCTGGTATAAACACTTGAATACCAAGGGGTATTTGAAAAATCTCGTTGTGAAGTAGCACGATAGCATTTCTCTTTATGTTGAAAAAACCCAACATGTGAGAGATTGGGTTTTATTAAAATATTTAGAGAATAAAAATGAAACAATGCTTAAAGCAAGTTTTGCTTGGTATCATAACAAATTAAGTCATAATTTAAAATGTGAGCAACTGGATGGCATTCATAATCTACGATTATCAAAGAAACACATGGGAGCTTATTAACTTTACATCCAAATATTGTAGCTTTCCCCCCCCCCCCCTAGAAAATAAGATTATGACTATTTTTAGACAAAGGATATCCACCATAATTCAAAAGTTTCTACTATTCTATTGTAATGATTATGCATTCTGCTTAAAGTTGCAAGCTTTTAGCTGCAAAATTATCCTGTTTAAATTTTAACCATTTCACTACAAATTAAACATGAAACAGTTGTACAAAACCTGAAAGAATTAACGTAAAATTTCTAAATTATAGAAAAACTAATTAGAATACCAACTTTTGAAACATTAAACACACAAATGCTGAACGAAATGAATTTAATGAAATTATAAGCTGACATTTTTTACCAGACAGGTCAATAATACAATAAAAATATGAAAACAATACACAAATTTGAAATAAAGCACAATTTTATTTGAACAAAACAAAATTATTCTTCATCTATTTCTTGATTTAAAATTCGAACAAAAGGCATAAAATTTGGGTTAAAAAATGCTTCAATAGTACGATTAACCATTTCTAAAATTAAAGTTTTGTTAAAACCAATCTGAGAAGCACAGGAAGAGATTGCATTTTCAAACCGATTATTTTGCATAGAATTCTGGAAGTATTCAAATGGAATTTTGACTTCTTGGCGATTGTAGGATTCATCATTGAAGAAAAAAGTAAATTTTTCATCTCCTTCAAAATTGCAATACATGCCTGCTACAGGTTGCTTTTGATCACGGGCTACAAGGGTTCGAAAATTAAAAACCAAATTTCTCTTTTCTGAAACAGAAATGTAACTAAGAAATTTATTACGCACAAAAATCAAATTAATCCAATTTTTAACCTTTGTACCTCTTGTTTCTTTAACATGCCATTTAATATAATCCCCATCAAGCGCATAGTTATATTCTTTCTTAACTTTTGTAGTTTCGCTCAGTAAGAACCAACCTGTATTAGGATATTTACCATCGGACATTACAATTACTGGAATGTTTACATGATAGCCTGGATCTAGCACAATGTAACCCTCCCTGCCTTCAATTTTGACCTTCAAAATGACCAAGACATGCTCCTTAACACTGGTATTTTCCGCAGGAGGCGAAAAAGTAGTGTAAGAATCAACATCTAATACAACCTCTTCACATGAAGCAATGAACAAAGCACATTTTAACCCAGGATAACAATAGCCAAATGATTCCTTCATGCTATCAACTAAAGAACAACCAAGACCAACACATGATAAACTCTCTGGTATGATGGTAGGTTCGTAGCTTTGGTAGAACTCTTCCAAAGAACGGCCTTGCTTGAGAAAAGCATCATAGAACTCTATGAAACTGCCAAATGTGTTGTAAGGATGGCTCTCTAACTCGTTAGCAAGGATAAGCTTTAGCTCTTGTAAAAAGAACTGGAATGTGACAAGTGATGAGAACTCTAGATGTTCAGGCTCATCTCCCCACTCTGAATTCGGCAGAGGTTGATAGCTGTCACATAGCTGAAAATCAGCAGATATATCTGTTTTCACCTGTAAGCAATGCAAAGTTACATTTTATAACATTCTTGAACACATTAATATAAGATGTAAAACAGTGGTATTCCTTTATCATCTAACCTCGCATAATTTAACATTTAGTTTACTGCATAGTTATATCTAAAATTTTTATTCAATAGAAGATTGAATACAAATTTATTTATATAACAGATTTAAATTTAAAACACCTAATATTACTTTGAAACTTATATTCAGAATATGCCGTAAGTCAATTTAAAAAAAAAAAAAAAAAAAAAAATTACAGCCCAATCAAACACATTTGACAATTTGTAGATTATAAGATGGAATTTTTAACTTCAGATGAAATGCCAGTATAAAGAATCTTTAAAATCTTCCTTTGTCTTTAAAATTAAAAGAAATTCTTAGAACTACAAAAAGTCCAGGCCTAATAGCAGAAATTTTTTCTAAACGGAAAACTTGAACATTCTTGAAGCAAATAACACTTATATTTATTAAATGCATGTATACTATATTTTTATATATAATACAGATTATATTAAAAATTCAAATTTTCCTACACTAGATGTTCAACAAAATAACATTTAATAATTTTCTTGCCTGAAATCTGTAGCAATAAAATTCAAAAATTTAACTTTGCACTGAGTTAAAGTACAGTAGACTCCCTTAAATCCACAGGTTGTGCGGATCTTAAGAATTTTGCAGATTTCTGGTCACTATTTTGTTTATATTTTTTAAACAATAATTTGAATTTAATAATGCACTCGAAATTATAATAAATGCTTACAATAAAGTCAAATAAATTAAGAAAATTTAAAAAACATTTAAAATATTAAAAGTAAAGAGCAAGTAAATAATTATGCATATCTAAATATGCATAAGTTTCTTTTTAATTATTCAGTGAAACTTTCCTTATAAATGTACACTAATAATTCATGTCAAAATCTTTAACCCGCGAGAACTCGCTAGATTTCTTGTGACACCAGAACTTAATACTTTATTCTTAGTCTTAATACTTTATTCACAAAAAGATGTAAAATGATAAAAATAAAGTTTCTAAAATTTAATTTAAAATGAAAAAAAAAAGGTTTAAATAAGAGTCTTATTGCAACAGCTGGGACAAAAAAATAGTATGATGGTGAGAGAAAATCTCACGCGCGAGTTCTCCCGGGTTAAAATGTTCAGCCATACTTAATCAAAAAAGTTCAATACATAAATTATTTGGTAAAAATATCGTAATGATCACTGATATCAAACACTATCTTGAATTTTTTTTCAAAAATAAATTTATACTTCCTTCATGAGAAAACATGAGCTCATATTAAAATAAAAAAACTAATTTTACACCTACATCTTAACTGAGTTCCATTGTTTACAATAGAAATGTGTAGATTTTACGATGGCAGATTTGAGAGAGTCTACTGTATTAGCAATAATTAGACAGGTTAGGCCTAACATGACAATATAGCTAACAGTTTAAGAATTTTTCTTATCACTAATTATTAGATTCTTACTTATAAAACTTATGTCAAGTTAGAAATAAATAACCAAGAAAATTTTCCTTTGTTATGCTTGTCTATCCTTATTTTATTTTTAAAACACTTACTTTTGAATAACATTTAACTTAAATGTATTATTTCCTAAACAAACATAACAAATTTAAACAATTTAATCTTAATTAGCAATGTTGGAAATTTTCATACAGTCACTTGCAAGTTCATGAATAAAATTTTGCAGTGTTGAACAGAGAAAAATTTAAGAACACCTTTATCAAAACAGGCCCAAAACAAAAATGTTAACGGAAATGAGATTTTCTTCATGATTTTTCTCATAGAATGTACGATGGATATGAGCAATCAAAATTTGCATTTTTAAAATGCTAGAAATCTTTTTTTAAATAAGGGATTAGAAAAGAATCAGACTTGAAATTAAATTTTTCCAAAGAAACATTTATAAAAACTTTATAAATATCAAAGAGGGATAACAAAAACTCAATTTCTCAATATACAGTTCTTGGCTCTACAGGAAAGTAAAGGAAAACCACTATTTCATATGAATAATAAAGCATAACAGAGAAACAGACAAAAACAGAACTTACCTCATCTTTGAGGTTCCAGATAGTGTCAGGTAGGATCAAATTTATGCCATGATCCAGGCTGGCGGGCCTATAAAAAAATGTTAAATGTATACTGTTAAAATTCATTTTAAAAACATTAAAAGATTATATAAAATTTATATAAATATTTTAAATGTTGCTGGGTTGAAAATTAAGATTATTTTTAGTAATTATCCATAAAATTAAATTTAGTCAAAATAAACGTTAATCAAATAGGTCTAACTACAGCAAAATAGAAGAGATTAGGTATAAAAATAAACATTTTAGTGTTTAATTTTTTAATTGAATGATAAATTTCATAGCTGACTTATACTCATAGCACTACTTAGAGATGTGAACAGTTAGATTCTCAGAAATTAGGGTTCATAACAGGGATCTGTTTAGGAAAAACACTAGGTCCTTAGGAGCCTTCAAACTTTTTCATCTTGCACAGAAAATGTTCTGCAAAATTCTGAACTTTGCAAAAATTTTTAGAAAAACTATTTTTGTTTAAATATCAAAAAATAAATATTCTACTTTTATGTATGAGTTATTTACTGTGTGTATAATTCAAAGTTTAAAGATGCAAAACAATTGTGACATTACAGGCACTTGTGAAGAGGTCAAAATATTAAGGATTGAGCTGTTTCTAAATGCACCGATAAAATAATTGATAAGAATTCAGCTCTTCCTATCATGGATATTTAGCTTTATTTTTTTAACCAAAATAATTCTTTAAATAATATTAATCAATTTTAAATTTAAGAAGGTAATTATTTTAAACTACTGTTTAATTCATATCATCAAAATAATATAACACGTAATTTTATTAAACATTAATTTGCAGAAAGTTTTTGATCCAATATTATGTGCACAGAAAGTTTTTGGATTTATACAAGTCTGCCTTTACAAAAATTTTCCTCCTAAAACAGGCTCTTCACAAAATTCTTTTGTCTTAAAAGTAGACCCTTCACAAATTTAATCATTTTAAGGTAAAATGTGACCTGTCAATACAGCTGAGTCAACAAAAGAACCTATTAGATATGTAAAGGATCTTGTTAAAAATGTATAAACAAGAACCTGAATATAACGGTAATTTTAAATTAAAAAAATTATGACCAAATTTTTACAAAAGTGATTGATGTGAAAAAAGTTTGGACAGACCCCTGTTTAAAGTTTGGACCCCTGAATAATGAACATTATGTTGAGAAAATATTGCAAATTACTGAACAAATATCTTATTACTGAAAAGATTTTTTCAAGAAATTAACATTTCAGATTAAAAATCAACTGACAATTTAACTGTTTGTGCCTCAGCTTAGATTTTTATAAATTAAATATACTTTTAGTTTCACAGTTAACTACAGTGTAAAATTTAATTATTTGATCTCCAAGCACAAAAAAAGAAAAATAATAATGTTAGCCGATATGACAAACTTAGAAATACATCAGAGAAATAAAAGTCTAATTTGACGATTAAATTTTATAAAAACCATTAAAATTACGAACACTGCAATAACTAAACTAATGACAACACAAGATTTGAAAGTCTATCTTACCTGAGAAGAGGTACAAGAGAAGTTTGATCCTCGAGTCAAGATGGCCATTCTGCGGCAAACTTCTCAGCTATACTGAATGTACAACTTTTCAAATGCTGCACAAACGAGTCATCATCAGAATTTTTGTCTACTGTATCTGAAATTTAAAAAAATCCACTGTCAGCAATTTCAAAATAAATTTAAATTACAACACAAATGAAATCATTTATACTAACTTTGATGTTGTAATATTTAATAAGTACTGCATTTACTCTAAAAAGACATCTTAATTTCTAGCCTTAAAAGTATGAATTTTCGGGGAAGAGTCCTGAGCAAAAAGATTTAAAAAAATTTGTTTATAAATGCTTGGTTCGAATGAGTAACTGGATTTCAACTTTCATTGCAAAATGTTACTTTCCACAAAAATAACCTTTACTTTTCACAAAATGGACCCCAAGTAAGAAAACCTGCATCGACCCCTACCCCCTGAAATATAACAATGTGGCTTCATTGCTCAAAGATACTGTCATCTTCAGTTCCATCCACCTCATAGTATAGGTGGAGATTCCCAAAATTTGGAAGGAGCCAGTGGCTACAATTGTGAAACAAACTCATAAAAACAATAGGGTTTATATGGGGTAAAAAGCGAAACAAAAAACTCAGGAATTCAAAGTGTAAAGTAATTTATTTAATATACAGACATGTAAACAAAATCCGAATATTAATTAAGTTTAATATAAATCTTAAATCATGTATAGTCAGAAGATAAGATACGGTTAAAAAAAATTGTATAAGCTAAGCAATCATGATAGCGGAGAATATTAAAAAAACAATATTTCTTATTTTGATTTTGCCATATACATATAAAAGTACATATAAAGGAAAATCTGAATGCGTGATATCATTTTGCACTATAAAAATTAACACTTAAAATACGTTTTTCTATAATCTTTTTTTTGTTGTTGTCGTTTATCACAGACTATGGAAAATTATCAGACTCAAAATGTTACGAATATCATTGCTATTCGAATATATTTAATAGTTTGCTGTGTTAAACAGATAATTCTGAATTGTTATTAAAAGATAATAAAGTTTATTATGTGTTTTGCTCTTAATTAAAAAGAAAATTAAAATTTCATGATGGTGACTGGGAATACTTGAAATTGATCACTTTTAAATCACATGGCGACTTAAACACCGAAAGTTAGTGGCCACAGCAAAAACTTTAGTCGCCATGTGGCGACTGGCGACCGTGAATCTGCACCTATACCTCATAGCCATACAAAAAAAGTGGAATTGAGGGACACATTAACTTTCCAATATAATATATATACACACACACACGGTTTAGCAGCAGTATTAAGAGTTTTACACAATTGCAAAACATTCATAAATTTGAGGGAAAAATGCACATCTTAGATTTGAGTAAATGCAGTGATTATAAAATGTTAATTTTATGCCTTGTCCAAAAATCTATATTTTTGTAATTCTCTATAAACTATCTTCAATGAATGAATATTAACTTTAATATTAACAGTTTCTAATATCTTTAGTCCACAAAATATGCTTTCATGATATTTTACAGAATTTAATTTTTACACAAAGCTTTCATATCAGATTTAATTTAGTAGCTCACTCTTTAATATGAAATAACGGTACTTTTATGGTAGCCAGGTGCAAGTTACAGACCGCCAAATATCATTCATATTGCATTCATTTAATTTAAAATGCATGCATTAAACTTTGTCTAAGGCAAACTCTATAAGCGTGAAATCTAACGTGGGAGGGAAAAGAATATTTTTTAAAAATGAAAAGGCCTTTGGTTTATGAAATTTTCATACTGATAGATAACATCAAATACTCACAAGAATGCTTGGTAAACAAAAGAAAAACAAACATCGATAAAAGATTTTCAGACTATTTCCCATGAAATTTCAGAATTTAAGCAATTTTGCACTGATACTATTTATTTTAGTGTTCAAATAATGATTTCAAGATTAATTAAAAACAACTTAATAAAATCTAATCAGTTTTTAAATAAAGGTTATGAACATAAATATGAGACTCAACAATTTCTCTTTTTTTTTTTTAAACTGCTTGGCAGAATATTGTCTAGGATGGAAAAATCTGTCCTGATCAATTCCAGCTTAAAGTTTACTGTATATTTAAAATGCTTTCATTTTAAATATAAAAAAATACCATAAACAAAAATGGATATTTAAATAGACTATTGGTGAGATTTGCACCTGACTAACATACAAGTAATTAAATTATCAAAGAAAAATTAAAGGCTATTCTATTGTAGCAGTAGTTTCAAGCTTTCAAGTCAACAAATTTTTAAAAATCTTGACATTACTGTATCAAAAAGGTAACTTATATTAACAAGGGTCGATCCAGGCAAAATTTGGAACCTATTTAGTGCCCCTTTACAAAAATCTATTTAACAAAATGGGCCGCTTCACAAAAATCAATATGATAAAATGAGCCCCTTCATAAGATTCCTTTTAATAAAATAGGCCCTTTCATAAAATTCTATTCTATAAAAATTTACTATTTATTAATTATTTTGTGACGTTTTAAAATATGTAATTTGTAAACAAATTCACGGAAGACTTCACCAAAAGGATTTTAAAAAGGTTTTGTTAATAACTACTTCATTTGAATTTAAATAACTGGATTTCAACATTTGTTACAAGACGTTATTTTTTACAAAAATAACCTTTACTTTTCACAAAATGGGCCCCAAGAAAAAAAAAAAAAAAAAAAAAAAAAATCTGCATCGACCCCTGATTAAGCTATGTGTCAAAATCAAATTACATGCCATATGACCACAGGTAATTGAGAAATCAAACAAGTGTTTACAGCATTCGATCTTAACCAATGATACCATCAACGACTTAAAACACTAATAGTTTTATTTATATTCAATTCACCAAAGTAAACTTTTAAGCTAAAGCAGATTGTAATAGTTAAATCTCTGAATATTAAAGGCTTCAAGAGTTTCAATACCATAAAAGTTTCCTAGAAAGATTTTATCAAGGATATGTTTAATGCCAGATCAGAGAGTTTACTCTCATTTTTGACTTCATAGCAAAAACAGTAGTAAACATACTAATATATTACAATGCAGAGTTAATAGCCTGAAATACAAATTAGTATGTTAAATTGAAAGAATAAATGTGTAAATTTTCAATGATTAACCATTCTAGGTAATATTAGATTATTTTCTATAACCTTTACTTAAAATGGGAGGAAAAAATTTAAAAAAATGAAAGGGCATTTGGTTTATGAAATTTAATTTTAGTTTATGAATAATAGTAGTTACTGGCTTAATACTTGTAATTCACCAATTAATAACAAGTTTAGACAATAAGCTATATGGAACTAATGTTTTACATCAATAAAATCATGTGTGTTAAGCATATTAAAAAAGCAGTAATGCAATTTTAAATTAAACATTTATAGCAGCAAATTCTCATTATTTCAACAAAATTTTACTCAGGTATAAATGCAATATTCTTAAACATCAATAAGGCAATTTTAGTTAAAACAGTTATATATAGTTTTTAAAATTTTTAATAAGCTTAAAAGCTATTTGACACTAAGATTACACATTTTTATAAGTTTTAAATGTTTAAGCCAAGTTTACTATTACAGGAACTTTGATAACAACAAACGCCTATCAGTTTATATACAGTGATAAAATATTCAGTGCAAATGTCTCAAATGTAGAAATTAACATAACCAAATTCAGTTTTCATAATCTTTTTTAATCCATAATTTAGAAAAAAAATAAAATAGTAGTTTATTAATGTTATGAAATATTTTTTTTAATACTCTAATTCACCAATTAATAAAAAGTTTAGACAATAAGCTAGGGTAGATGTGCCAGTAATGGGCCACCTTCAACATTTTTGGTTTATAAAAAAAATAACCAATAAAATTTCAGCTTTTTTTATTTCATTAATATGTTTTCTTTAAATTCTAGTTTTAAATTCAATCATAATATCAATTATCTATTACTTTTTGTGGGGTGTCTATTACTGGAATTTAGGGTGTTTTGATTTATTTCTGTTATTTACAATTAAATTTAGACTCATTGGGAAATGTGACTGTGAGCATGGTTAAATATTGTTGGTAGATTAATATAATATTAAAAAATATGGAATATAACAATTAAAATTTTTTTATAGAAATTCCTTAAGAGTGTCCATTACTGGCACATCTACCCTATATGGAAACATTTAAAATTTACAAGTAATTTTATGAATCTTCCAACTAAGTATTTGATTTAGATTTCCAGTGAAATGTTATGTAGTATACAATTCTATGTTAATGCATTTCCACAGTAGCCAAATTAATGTTTGGATTAACCAACTGCGTATGTCTGTTTTCTAGCTTACAAATGCTTCAATACCAAAGCTAATGAAAAATTATGTTTGGTAACTAACATTAAAATATTATTTAAAGATTAAATACATAAGACTTAAGTAAATAATCCTCGTTCAATATTAATCCAAAAATTCATTGCTTATGGTTGAATAAAATTGGGTTTTTCAATGTGAATTTTAATTATGATTACTGCTTTATTTGTCTAGGTTTTAAAGTCTTTATTAAAACATACTAAGCAAACATTTAACTTCAACAGATTTATTATAATAACACTAGAAAATGAGACTACTTCAATAAAATCTTCCAGCTTAATTCTCAAATAAATTAATTTTAAGCATTTATTGAAATCTTAAGTATGTCGAAACATGTCGTCACATGGTGAAACATATGCTACGCATAAGCCTATATCTAAATTAAAAGTTCATCTGAAAGTACATACGACAAACTTATTTACGAACTTCTTTGAAGTTTGTAATCATGTCAACAACTTACATTTATAATAGTTAATTTAACTTATTTTAACACAAATAATATGAAACATAAGATGCACGATGATGAAATTGCTCAATAATCGCACGAGAATGATAAACTTAACAATGGTGCACTCTCTGAAGTGATTTAGCACATTGTCATTTGGTTTTAATTAAAACCACCTCAAAACTATAATAAAATTTGAAATATTTGGTAAATGGATCAGCTGAGTAAAAAACATAAAACTCACAAATAAAGAAATGGGAGAAAAGCTAAGGCATTCTGAAGTATAATATTGAAAAACTTAACAAAACAATGCAAAGCTTCTTTGCTAAACATGTTAATATTACTATAAATCGGATTCCAAAAAATGTAAGTACAAAAATAATCTACGAGATACATTACAGTGATGATACTCAAGCCTAAAAGATAACTGCAATCGCAATAAAATCAATTTAAAGCTATTTTCCGAAATAATCCAGGATAATTTAGTGCAAAAAATATTTACCGTATATTCATAAACTATACAAATTGCAATAAAAGAAAAAAATCCTTAAATGTAAAGTACAAAATCAGTTTAAAATTTCTTACCCATACAACGCAAGCTTTCGCCGAACGAACCTCTTTCAAAGCTCTCACCACCGTCTCCCACTGTTGATGAACTGAAGTGCGCAAATAAATTCAGTAAAGAGCTGCGCTGGCGTCAGCGCGGTTGACAAATCTATCTAACTGTGATGTTCACTGTTGTGGATTTTTATTACGTTGCCTGCGGGCAAAAAGAAAAAATAAAATAAAATAAAAAATGAGATAATGATATGCCTATCAAACTAAACAAATGCGCAAAGCAGTTGTGTCTACATCTTTACGTAATATTTATGACGTAATATTTAATATCTAACACTGAGAGCTACGTTAAAAGAAATTAAAATTGTGAAAAGAAAAATGCCACGCATCTAACATGTGATGATCACGTGGTTTAACGTTCAGCTGCAGAAATGCCTGCCTTAAATTAATTCATTTTTTGAGAATGCCGTAGCAGAATAGATTTATTAGCGGATTAAGAACTTTATTGTTTCGCAACTTTAATGTCAATTTTAATTCAAGATAGTCTCGGAATGATTTGATCATCTGCGTTCATTCTTTACTCTCCTAAAGCAATTGGTCTAAAATAGTCCTGTTCGTAACAGAACTTTCATTTTATTTTATAAAACGAAAATTACATATTAAATGTTTTACATTTGTAAAATTAGATTTTCTTATCGTTTCGATATTCTTAGAAGACAATCGGATAAAAACGGATTATTTTTAGCACAGATTTTTTTATTATTATTATTCCGATATATAATTTTATATTTCTAACGCAAAAAAGGGTGGTTTTTAAAATAACAATTCAAATTTTCAGTTGATCATCCTCTAGTTCGACAAAATTCGTCCCCCCCACCCCCCACCTAATTTACTCTTTTAAAATTTCCTTCTTTTACATAGTTTTATTCTTAACTTGATTTTTTTTTTTTTCCAGATCACATCCGAAGTTATACTCTTCTATTATCTTTATTTTTTATAACTATAATAAAATTATTATATCTTCAGTTTTTTTTTTTTTTTTTTTTTTTTTTTTTTTAATAAAAATGCGACGCTTTTTACAATATACAGTTTTAAGTGCAAAACGTTTTACTAAAAATTTATTTACCATTTTGGAAAAAATAATCTTCAGTTCCTTTTCTTTCTTTTGTTTCTTTCCCTGCTTTTTCACTAAGCATCATCTTTTTTTTATATTAAAAAAAAAAAAAAAAAAAAAAAAAATAAGAGGCTCTGCTCTATCCTTTTGCTTAAAAAAAAAAGAGAGAGAGAGATTATCCTATGATTGAAATTTATTATCACGACAAATGGCGATCTTCCGTATCGGGTTGTCATCCATTTTTCTTTCACTGGGAGGATTTTTCGGTTCCCAAGGTCGCACTCACCACTATCGCGACAGCTCACGGCTGTCTTGTATAAACTAGTTAAGTAAAAAATGTCGCTGCCTCCCGGACTACTAGACCGTCTAGAAGAAAAGTTTTCTTTTAGACGCTATAAAAAAATCGGTTTAAATATGACGTTTTAAATATATCGTTTTAAATATGACGTAGTTTCACCATTAAATGTTTTTTGCACGAAATAAGTTAATTATTTAAAGTTTTCTTTCTTTTTCGAAAAATTGCTTGGAAATATTTGGGATTTTTAAAAACTGGTAACAGTAGATAAAACGGCGCTTTCAAAATATGAATTAAATCTCTATTCAGATAATGAAATTTTGAATTTAAAAAAAAAAACTGAAAAAATTAGACAAATTTTAAAAAGGATTGGACACAGCACATCACAATCTAGTCAAGTATATGCTTGCAAAAGGTGGTTAAATTATTAAAATTAAGGTTTGCGAAAATTTAACGAATATGTATGTCATTTACTGAAATCTAGCGAATATAATTATTTTCCATACTAATTATTATGAAAATAAGCTATTGATTAATTTTTGAAGACAGTTTGAAAATGTTGTATTGCAACAGGGTTCAATAGCACACAATAAAAACTTTACATTATTTTTCTCTTTTTTTTTTCTTTTAAATTATTGCTTCGGGAACTAGCCCCTATTTTTAATTTAAAGAATGAAAACCATGTTTGGAATAAAAATCGCAACAACGGTGTACAGAGCTTTAATCAAACTTTTTACTTACCCATCATACGTAGTATAGGGTAAGTCTTGCAATCGTTTTGAAAATCGAATTTTTTTTTTTTTTTTTTTTTTTTTTTTTTTTTTGACGGATTTACACGTTTCAGACACTGGAGATTCCGAAAAACATATTTTTAGAAAAAAAAAATTGCCGTTCGTCTGTATGTCTGTGTGTCTGTAAACGCTCTATCTCCCGAACAAATTGAGATAAAGACTTGAAATTTGGTATGTACTTAGTATGTAATAATGGGAAGAAGCCTATTGAATTTCAGTAACCTCGATTATCCGGAACTATTTTTTTCGGACTCTCGAAATGTTCGTTCTGATAAAAGATATATAAAATTTTTCGAAATTGTTTATTTTAAATAGTGAATATAAAAGACAATAAAAAAACATAAATTTTGCATAAAGCATGAAGTTGATCGGAGACGGAGTTGCCGAGATATTTATAATCCTATTTTCCACAATCTCCGATTTTTCATGACCCTGTATTTCATCCAAATTTCAATTCAAAGATATATTTTAATTGGAAATGAGACGTTTAATCCGATGCAATAAACCATTAGTTAATATAATTATCATTTTTGGAGTTATAAGGATGTTTCTTTTAAGCAATTCAGTAATCGAGCCTTCAAAGTTTATGACGTCATAAAGCCACGATTTTATTCGAATTGCAATGCATTTTATAAGTAGTTTACACATTTTTTATTTTAGTATTTTACATTATGCATATCCATGATGGATAAGTATTACGGTGGCCCCTAACGACTAGTTTTAGGTAGATTTCGTAAGAAATATTACCTATTACATTCTCCTCTTGGTTGGAATTTCTGGAAATTTTTTGCAAATCTACACCGATCATGACTCCCAGAACCCAAAACCACCAGGTCAGAGATTCCGAAAAAATTGTTTTTTACAAAATGTCCGTCTGTCCCTCCTCATTGTATCATCGAAAAGTGTATGAAGTTATGAATAGAATTGAACCAAATTTTATGTATAGGTTTGTGACTATGGCCAGAAGGTCCTCCTTGAATTTGGGAATATTCCGCCGGAAGGGGGCTCTGCGATAGCAACTTTTGTGCCATTTTCAATATTGTATCATCGAAAAGTGTATGAAGTTATGTATATAATTGAACCAAATTTTATGTATATATTTGTGACTATGGCCAGGCCAGCAGGTCCCTGTTGAATTTGGGGATATTCGGCCGGAAGGAGCCGCAGTGATAGCCACTTAAAGATTTCAAATTCAAAAAGATGTACAAAAAAAAATTAGAAATCCTAAAAGGTTTTCCGTTAAATGTTCGGCCTTGATATAAGGATTCCGGAGCAATTTTTGTTTCGCCTCTATCTTAAAAAAATCCCTGACGGCTCGGCCTACAGGCACAGGTAGATTTCGAAGACGCAGACCGTGGGGCGCCTGTTTGTTGAGAATTGCGGAAGAAAAGACCTTTTTGCCATGATACGGCATTTTGAAAACGCCCACTTCGAAACCTACCTGGAGCCGGCAGGGATTGTTTTTGTTTTTAATTTTTTTTTGCTATAAGAGTTGGTCCTATAAAAAACTTGTCAATATAAAAATTTTAGATAATATTAAGAGGATTTTTAATAAATTTAAGCGGGTTTGATATCTTGTGAATGGACGAAGTTATGAATTTTTTTCTTCTAAAACCACCCTTTCCCCACCCCACCCCCCTTTTGGCCATTTTTATTGATATCAAAAATCTGTCATACATAAATTTTCGGCCCTTCTCCTAGAAGTAATAATAACTTCAAACGGATTCGGTACGTATCATAATTAAGAAATTATGGGGTTTTTTCTGTTTTTACAAAAAGCCCCCCCCCCCCCCATCCCCACCCTCTGGTTCAATTTTATCCCTTAACGAACTTGACCGAGATTCTATGCCCCTTTATTTTATGTACCAGTTTCGAAAAGATGCGGGAGTTCGAACTGCCTTCTTCGAAAAATAACTTGTTTGCAGACGGAGCCGGCAGGGATTTTTTTTAATTTAATTTTTTTTTTTTTTTTTTTGCTATAAGGGTTGGTCCTATAAAGAATTTGTCGGTATAAAAGTTTTAGATAATAGTAAGAGGATTTATAATAAATTTAAGCGGATTTGATATCTTGTGAATTGACGACGTTATGAATTTTTTTCTTCTAAAACACCCCCTTTTCCCCCCCTTGGAACCATTTTTAATGATATCAAAAATCTGTCATACATACATTTTCGGCCCTTTTCCTAGAAGTAATAATAACTTTAAACGGATTCGATACGTATCATAATTAAGAAATTATGGGTTTTTTCTGTTTTCACAAAAAGCCCCCCATCCTCCCCCCCCCCCCCCTTGGTTCGATTTTGCCCATTAACGAACTTGACCGAGATTTTATGCCCCTTGATTTTATGTATCAGTTTCGAAGAGATCTGTGCAGAATTATTGCAGTTATCGTGTCCATAAAAAGGTGACATAGATAGATAGATAGATAGATAGATAAAGTTTTGAACTGGGGGTATTTTTGGGTTCTGGGAGTCATGATCGGCGTAGATCTGCAAAAATTTTTCAAAAATTCCAACTTAGGTGAGAATGTAATAGGTAGTATTTCTTACGAAATCTACCTAAAACAGCTGAGATATAGCAGTTTGAAATTTTAGGGTGGCTGACATTTTCAAACAAGACAGCAGAATTCATCCATAAACGGGTTTAATTTATGTTTTAGTGAACATGGTTGTTTCGGCAAATTTTCTTTCATTGTTGCAACCATTGTTCCAACTCTTATATGCTTAACACTATATATTGATATTCGCCAACGTCATATTATCGCCAAACTTGGTGACATTTGGAGAAATATCACCAAATTTGGCGACAAAAATAGGTTGCCATAAATGAAGCCAACTTGGCTATAGCGGACTAATTTGGCGCTATTCTCATTCAAATTCAATATTGACGAGAACTGGGAATGAATCTTCGGTACTTCTCTGTTATCCCGTCGATCACTTTTCATAACAAAAAACTATCACCAAACTGTAAGATTAAACGCCAAAAATGCAGTCCCATTGACTGGATGTCAGAAGCATTATACGTGTTTGTTATGCCATCAAGTGGTTTTTAATTCGACATTTGCGTGTATTTTTCATTATGTTTTACTGATTTATTAGTTATTTCATGAATTAAAATAACAACTGTGTCCTAAAATTCTTATATTTTATTTATTTATTTATTTTGATATTCCAATGGCAACGTCAGCTGCTTGCGAATAATCGGGTCGGGTTATCTGGATGCGATCAGCCGATGTATACTAAACTACGAATAGTTTTTCTGGCCTGTACCGTTAGAAACAGATAGCCTCCTTATTCCTTGGTTTTAATATTTTAGCTAATTTTAATGGAAAACGCAAAGCTAGAATGCGTGAAACCCGATTAAAGAAGATTCGGTACTTCTCTATTATCCAGTCGACCACTTTTCATAACAAAAAACTATCGCCAAACTGTAACGTCAAATCCCTTTATTTGATGGAATCTGAATCTGAATTCGCATATGGTCCATTTTGCAGACCAGGCCCTGTGTTAAGCACCCCCCACAAAAGTTTGGAGTCTCTGAAGAAATCGCTGCGCCGGGAATGGGACCGATTGTCGCCGGAAAAGGTGCGTGCCGCGGCTAAAAATTTTCGGAAGCGTTTACAGCTCTGCAAACGCGCACAAGGAGGCTATTTTGAAACCAATTGAATATTTTATATCTGGGGTTGTTCTTTATTGTTTTTCGTTAATAAAATTTGTTTTTATTGCAAAATAAAGTTTCTATTTCAAAAAATCTTGATGATCGTTTTTTTGCCGCACCCTGTATTATACTAAACTACGAAAAGTCCTTCTGGTTTGTACCGGCAGGAAAAGATAGCCTGCCTATTGCCTAATTTTATTGAAAAACACGAAGCTAAAATGCGTGGAACCCAATTAAAGAAGATTCATTCCCAGTTCTCGTCAATATTGAATTCTAATGAGAATAGCGCCAAATTAGTCCGCTATAGCCAAGTTGCCTTCATTTATGGCAACCTATTTTTGTCGCCAAATTGGTAATATTTCTCCAAATCTCGCCAAGTTTGGCGATAATATGACGTTGGCGAATATAAATATATAGTGTTAAGCATGTAAGAGTTGAAACGATAGTTACAACATTGAAAGAAAATTTGCCGAAACCATGTTCACTAAAACTCATAAATTAAACTCATTTATGGAGGGATCGTGCTGTATTGTTTCAAAATGTCAGCACCCTAAAATTTCAAACTGCTATATCTCAGCCATTTTTTAAGATAGATGCAAAACAAAAAATACTCTGGAATCCTTGGATCAAATCCAAATAATTAATACAAAAAATTTTCAGGATTTCTCATTTTTTTGTACATCTTTTTGAATTTGAAATCTTTAAATAGCTATCACAGCGCCCCCTCCAGGCGCAATATCCCCAAATTCAACTGGGACCTCAGGCGTCAAAAACATATACAAAAAATTTGGTTCAATTATCTGCATTAACTTCATACGCTTTTCGATGACAATAGTGAAAATGGAACAAAAATCGCCATCACAGCGCCCCCTTTCGTCGGGATATCCCCAAATTCAAGTGGGACCTGCTGGCCATAACCAAAAACCTATAAATAAAATTTGGTTCAATTTGAAGCATAACTTCATATACTTTTCGATGATACAAAGAGGACATACACATGGACAAACAGACATTTTGTAAAAATATGGTTTTCGGAATCTCTGACCCTCTAAAACATGTAAATTCTTCGAAAACTGGAAGTCGAAAAAAATTTCGATTACAATACTTTCTATAGAAGAAAGTAAAAATGCGTTACAAAGTAGCCAGTTTCGATTTAAGAACTGCCTTAAGGAAACAAATTAAGAATTTATTTCATGTTAAAAGATATTTAAAATTTAGGACTACTGTCTTTGAAAATGCATACATACTTCGGTATCAAACATCAATTTTTCGGATTTTTAAAACAACAAGTTTCGAAAAAACGCATTTGGTAATGAGCAATTCCTCTGCTGAAATTCCCCTCTTTCGGTTACGTTGGGTTTTTACGATCTGTAATATCTGTGACGCATTTCTAGATTAGCGTAACATTACAAAATGTTATTAATTTATCTCAAGACTTCAATATTACTGCACGATATATACTTAAATGTTCTGACTAATTTTCTTCTGACCACTAATAGCTTATAACAGGGGTCGGAAGTAGCATGCTACAAGTAGCGAAACTACTGTAAAAAGTAACGACTACTGTACAGTAGTCGCTGCTTTTTACAGTAGTCGCTACTTTTTACAGAAACTACAGTAGTCGCTACTTTTTACAGTAGTTTGTAGTGTAGCGCGCTACTTTTTGAACAATGTAGTGTAGCGAGTAGCGCGATACCAAAAATCAATAGTTTGTAGCGCGAAACTAGGGGAGATGGGGGATGAATGGGACATTTTCACAAAAATATATAAATATTATATATAATATGTCATAGATTACGTATTTAACTACATCTTATGCACAAAATTTATTCAAGATTATTATTATACAGAAATATATTATGAAATTGAAAAAATTATCATCCCCACAACAGGGATGAATGGGACACAAATATTTTCCCCCCTTTATTCAATGTTAAGGATTAAAAGCTGACAAATTTGTCTCCTTGTCAAAAGCTGAGAGATTGTAAATTGTAATATGATCTCCAGGATTATTTGTTAGCCAATCATCTTGGACTCATCTCAGCTTTACCTTAAAAGGCCCATAAACGGAAGCATTCAATGGCTGAAGACGATGGATACAATAAGGATGAAATTTTAAAAGAATAATTACCATAAATTATTAATTTGTCAACCTGTATATTATTATTTAGTTAATAAATATGTTTTTCAGCATCCTCTAGCGATGAATGAGACAATCGCATTCATCCCATTTGCAATGTCCCAATCATCCCCATGATGCATATATTCAATTGTCAGCCATTTTGTCTCAAAAATTTTTTTGTCAGAATGGTTAATGTTCATTCATTTTAATTACCAGCATTCAGCCTTGAAATAAAAAACTACAACAAATCTTAATTGTTTATATTGCATAAGATATTTAAGTAACTTCAAATGTAAAAAAAATTACTTTTAAGCAGAGTTTTCAGGAAATGCAAATTTAAAGGAAACTGAAAACAGCCATGTGGTCTTGCTTTTAGTTCTGAAGCACACTATGATAGTGTCATCTAAGAGGATAGGAAGCAACTAAAGAAAACTGTTTATTGTGCCTGAAATATTGAGAATGTCCCATCCATCCCTTGTCCCATTCATCCCCCATCTCCCCTTACTTTTAACGCTACTTCAGGGAAAAAATGTAGTATTCTGCAAATCACGTGCGACCAAAACTTGATTCTTTTGTGAAAAAATTATTCTGCTGAACAATTTGCGAATCTCAGCTGCAATGTATAACAACGGAACGCATGAAGTGATAGATTTTTACCATTGACACTTGCTGCTAAAATCAAGTACTAACCCACCAAAGGAATTAATTTTCTTGCTGGCAACATTTGTCTATTGACTCGTTACTTGGTCTTCCTGTTTCAACGCTACGTTTTTTATTATTCGGAATTGCTTTATTTACAGACTTATATGTTGTTTGCATTTCGAGTTGTCTCTCTGTAATTTTCTAGATCGTTATATCTCTCTTAATTTTGCTACGAAATTTCTAATATGTGTATAAACTAACATCTTGGAGGTAAATGCAAAACATTTTCTTATGTTATCTTTCTTAATTTTTTAATCCCCTCGGTTAAGTCGCATTTATTGAATTATATCCTGTCAGACGCGATATAACGAGGGGTCGCTTTATTATTTAATCCGTTTCTTCAATTTCTAATGTAAATTGAACCCTTTGACAAAATCTGAAAGTTAGCGAAGTAGTGACTACTTTTGAAAAGTAGTTTGTAGTCGCTACTTTTTAAAACAAGTAGTTGTAGTTAACTACATTTTCGATAAAGTAGTTGTAGTTGTAGTTCACTACAATAAAAAAAAAAGTAGTTTTTCCGACCCCTGGCCTATAAATACAGAAATCCCGCAACATTCGCGAGTTTTGATTTTTCGCGTATATGAAAATGTGAAAAAACTTAACATTGTTCGTAATTTTATAAATACGCGTAGCACACCTATAGTCGCCGTCTGGTCCGTCCGTCTGTCCGCATATAACAGCGTAAAAACTACCCAACAGAATGGTTTGAAAATTGATATATAGAATCGTTGCAGAATTTTGTCGAGTCATTTCAAATTTTATGAAAATCGAATCAAAACTTAAAAAAATTTGAATAAAAGTTTTCTTCATTCTATTAAATTCTATCATACGTAATCTATATAATAAAAGCGCAAGTCATGTGACTGAGGAAAACAAATACGGGCTAACTATACTTCCTTTTTCCATATGCCAGGCGGCCATTTTTATTCAAAATTATTTTTTCGAATAAAATTGCATAAAAGTTACATTTTTAGAAAGATCGTTCAAAAAAATGGTTTGCTAGAGAGATGAGTTACATTCAAATATGTATAGATTCGGAGATAACTTCAGTTGAAATTAGGTTGAAAGCCGAATATCTCAATCTATTAAAGTAAATAAACAGAGATTCGTTCATTATGAGTCATAAAATTATTATACCATGGAGGTAATCATTCGCAAAGCAATATCTCCAGGGTGAATTTTGCAGCGCTGTCTAGTGTCGAAAAAAAAAATTCGCTCCATTTCACTAAAAAATAATGAGGATGATTTTTTTTTTTTCATTGTAAAACTAGTTATAATACGAACGCACCTCATTTGTCATTTTAACGTACAATTTCTAACTTGTTTATTATTATTACCTCTTTCTTTTTCAGTATTTATAGTGGTTAAAAATTATTTTTCCCTATGTTTTCTCGACATCTATTTACACATCAATTTTCCGTTGTCAACCGAATAAAAAGAGAAAACTGCCCAGTTAAACTGAGGGCATTGAGCTCACAGGCTATTCATACTAATTGTATATTAAACTCTTATTTCAAAGAAGTTTAAATAAGCCCTCGAAAAATAAAGAAATTGACAATATATTAATGGGGGTATCATCCCCTCGTTCCCCTCTTATAAATAACTAATGAGCCCCCCAAACTAATCAGGGAAGCGCCTTATTACAATGAACATATATATAAAATTTGAAGCAAATCAGATAATTCTACATGAAAACCCATTTATCTAAATTAAGGGGGGATTACCCCCCTTTCCTCATTTGTACTTAACCAATGAACCCCCAAAACTAATCAGGAAAGCGTCTTATCACACTGAACCTATATACAAAATTTGAAGAAAATCGGATAATTCTGCATGAAAAACCCGTTTATCTAAATTAAGGGGGGTGTATTAGACCCCCTTTCCTCTTTTATTCTTAACTAATGAAACCCCAAAACTAATCAGGAAAGCGCCTTATCACAATGAACCTATATACAATATTTGAAGAAAATCGAATAATTCTGCATGAAAAACCCATTTATCTAAATTAAGGGGGAGGGGTTAGCCCCCCGTTTCCCCCCTTTATACTTAACCAATGAACCCTAAAAATTAATCAGGGAAGCGCCTTATCACAAGGAACCTATAAACAAAATTTAAAGCAAAACGGGTAGAAGCCTTAAAAAAAGTTGAAACATGCGTAAACAGACTATTTCCGTGTGGAAAAGAGAGTGTGAATGTGCCAGAATGCGCTTTTCGCTTTAAATATATAGATATGACTAATGTTTATGGATTTTGAATTTTTGAATTTTTTTTTTTGAATTTTTTTTTATTAATTAATTTTCGTTAATAGAAAGACAACGTAATAAACAATATGGAAAATAAATGACAATTCAAAAATATCGAACCTGAACTTCTAAAACGTGGCACTAAACTAGTAACTTCTAAAACAAGTTTTGCACACTTGATTTTGTCGTACACTATTTAAACTTTTGCTAGTGTTTTTTATAATTTAACAAATATTGTTTATTTCAATTCAGTGCAACACAAATAAATAAATGCAAAAAAGAAAGAATTGTCTAAATTAATTTACAATCTTCCTAATCCATGATCAAACTTCAGCGAGTTATCGTCATTAAATACAAAACTCCTTTCATATGTTGCTAATAAAATATTTCATCTATAGCCTTTTATTCGTAATATCGTGCAACCATCCTGATAACTGCATTTATTTTTAACCCATCAAGCTATGAAGAAATAATGAAACTTCAACGCCAAGGATTTTATTCGAAGTACATAAAGTGGCGCAATTTTTGCCTCCGATCCCAAAACAATGGTGCAATTACAGACGGAATTCGCGGACTTTGTACCATTGTGTCACAAGTGGCAGAATTTTGATAATGATCCCCGAACATCTGAAAACTGATAAAATTTCAATTTCTCGGTCACAGTTCCTGTAAAAGGAAGTTAATCTGCCGCCGTCCCCTAGCCCGCGGCTATAAAAAGAAAGGATTTTTTTTTTCTTTTTTTTTTTTTTATTTATGTGCTGTTGACAAATATTCTGTAAAAAATTCTGACATTTTAATGATGTTGTGAACATTTTCCTCTATGGAACCGTGAAGCTGTTCACCGTCAAGTGTTAACGTGTATACTATCTAGTAAGCTTTTAAACTACATTTAGTTTCACCCGTCGAAATTTGGCGCAAGAGAATAATATATTTTCATAATCGGGGCGGGGCGCTTTTGTCATAAACGGCACAACAACTTCCCAGCGATTGTAAGCAACAGGTTTGCTACGGGTTAGGGAATTTTTCAGGGAAATTACCAATCTATATATTTAAAGCTAAAAGAGCATTTTTTAAGATTCCACATGAAATTGATCTCAATGCGCATGCTCAAACTTTTTTTCAAAGCAGGAATAGAATGGGAAATACCAGGGGGATTCTTCCCTTCTATAGTTTGTGATTGAGCTGGTCCGAATAAAAGGAAACAGGAAGAGGTTCAAACTCACACAATGGGAAACCTATTCATCACTCTACCCCACTTCCAATCGGAAAAAAAAACTTTCTCGTTATTTGAAATGGCAGCTTTTCCTTCAGAGGAATTTTACAAACAGGTATTTTGTTGCCTGGAGCCTGGGTCAATTTTCGTTGAAGAGAAACGCTTCACCCTTCGGATAAAAAATAAATCAACAATCACAGTTTTTAAAAATGCGTTGACGCAGTTTCTGCAGAATTCTAAATGAAATTTTATTATTATTTTTATTTTTATATAAATTTGAGCTGACTGAATCCGAAGACAGTGGGGCGCCCAATCCTAAGTTCGTTTAATTCGAGGACCGTTTGGAATAAAGCGACCAGCGTAGCAGCGGGTGAAACTCCGCTAGTATCTTCTTATAGAAACACTTGCCTAATGTAATCGCGCGATTACATTAGGCGAGTTTTTCTATAAGATGATACTGGTATTTTCCCTGAAAAAAATCCCTGACCCATAGCAACCCTGAGGCAATAAGCAACTTTGTCGCTTTAAAATTACGAGCAGGGAAGACAGAGCTATGCTCGGTCAAAATTAGCTTTGAGTTCAAATATCATAACCCATGAGATGACCAAAATGACCCACTAATTGAATTTTCTCGGACATGTGATCTAGCCCAATGATTTTCTCGTGCCCGAAACTCGTAGAATACAAAATTTAATCAAAATCGTTAGAGCCGTTTTTTAGATAAAATTAACTTAACCCGCATTTGACCCAAAAATGACCCACTAATCGAAAGTTCTCGAACAATGACTGTGGTGATTGTTCCCAGTCTGCGTTCTGATTGTTCCCAGTCATGTTCTGTGACCCAGAACAATGGTCTTCCCGTGCCCGAAAATTGTTAGGATACAAAATTTAGTCAAAATCGTTTGAACCGTTTTTAGATACCGCTTGACCATGACCCAAATGACCCAAAATAACTCACTAATTGAATTTTCTCGAACATGTGACCTAGCCCAATGTTTTTCTGATGTCCCAAAACGTTAGGATATAAAATTTCGTCAAAATCGTTAGGGCCGTTTTTAAGATAAAATTTGCATATATATATATATATTGTGTTTTAAAAAAAGTGTGCTCTCAACTTGTCTTACAAATCATTTCTCTCAACTCGACTTAGTCAACATGTATGATGCATTGCCATGTGGATGTGAATATTATGCAGACGTTGTGACATTTTAAGGATTCTGTATAATTATTGTGAGTAAAATATTTTATCTACACTTTACGCGTTCATATTTCCAATTTTATTATTTCAAAACTGTTATCTCGTTGTAATTTAGTGAGGTGTTAATTACAGTTTTTTGGATAATCGATGTGAGTGAAATATATTGTATTTTCTTAATGGTTTTTTATTTCCTATTTAAATATTTCCAAATTTTAATATTTCCTATTGTTGTCTGGTAATAATTCAGTGTACCTGGATGATTCTACTGATCTTAGCATTATGCCAGTAGAATTATGAAACACTGAATTATTATTTAAAACACATGTGGGTGCATCCAGGCTGATGAGTACATGTGCATGTGTTTTTCCATGTCCAATTCATATTTAATTCTCATGTGGTCCAATTTTCCATTGTGTATGGTTCATATTTAATTTCTTAATCCATTTGTGTTTACTTAATTGCAACTCCAATTTATAATTTTTTTTTTCCCCTTTCTCTCTATTTCTTTTTTCAATATTATTTTGGTATGAGTAAAATTTGGCCAATTACCATTGAAGCATCAGCTATGGTAATATTATGTTTGCACATGTTAATTATTAGCTATGTGGTATTCTGTATACACAGTATCATTGATTATCTCTTTAGAGATTTAAGTAGAATAGAACTTGATATGTTTTTTGAAATTCATAGATATTATAATTATATATATATATATATATATATATATATATATATATATATATATATATATATATATATATATATATATATATATATATATATATATAATTTTATTTATATATATGCAAATCTCATTATTTCTTCGTTCGGAAAGCTTTAGGAAGCCCCAAAAATGCTGTATACAATTGAAATAAGTTTGAGAAAGTTAATAAATAAACTTAATTAAGAATACGAAAAATTTATTCTCACAAGTACACGGTTCTGACCTGATTTTTTTTTTTTTTTTTTTTTCCTTTGATGAAAATAAAGAAGAAAATCTTCAGATCAGCGATGTCACGTTAAGGATTTAGCTTCAATAATGAAATAAGATTACGTTTGTTTGTTTTTTAAATTAGGATGAAACCTAAGCTTTTAAAAGTACAAGACTCTTTCAATAAATAACTGGAAAAAGTGTTTAAAATAAATCTAAAATGAGAAAATAAGAGTAAAATCAGTAAAAAGAAGTTTATTAAATAATTGTAGATCTTTTGTTCTTTTAACTTTCCTTAGTACTACCTATTATTCGGGCCATGAAGATTGATCGCCAAAAATGGTTGTTAATCGCTAATCAGGTTTATCGTTATCAATGGTCAATCGCATTCAAAACAGCAGTTTAATATACATTTATCATATACATAATGTGGTTAAAAATCGTAAATAATATAAAAGCAAATCAAAATAATACAAAAGAATAATTTAGTATATATTTATTAAACACATAAGATTACGTTGACGGCTTTTAGCTATAAGAAATATTTAGGATTGTAGTTTTATTTTTGGCTGTTTTGTTATATTGCTGTATGAATATGATATATATATACACTATATTTCCAATGAGGACCGGTCACTTGCGATTTTAGACGTTTTGTTAAATATCTGGAAAGATACATGAGGAATTATCCTGAAACTTCAGGAGTGTAAACAACATGATAGACGTCATGTATTTCTGCGAAGACTTTTTCCCGAAACCCCATAAGGGGCCGTCAACAAATTGAAGAAAATCGAATATATTTTGGATAACCCTGTAAAAACTAATATTGCAAAAGCATTCAAACTATAGATTATAATTAAGTGTCTTATTGTAATAATTTGGGTTCATTTTTATGAAGATAGCATGTATACTTGAAGAGAAATTCAGGTTTTTATAAAAACAATCCCAAATTTTACCAAGTTTTTTGCTTATAATTTGCAGAGTTTTTAATACAAAAACAAGTTATTTTCAGAAAATATGACAAACAAAATCGTACACAATACCCTGCAATCAGAATTAAAAAATAATAAAAATTGTATGAAAAATGAGCAGGTTCACTAAATATTGTTTCACTGCGCATGCGCGAATTCAATCAAAATATACTGTGCATAATATATTAGCTAAATGTATAGACCAACTTTTGTGAAAGTCTCAAAAACATAGCTTGAAAATTCTGATTGTAATCGTCGATAGAATAAGCTCGAAATTCACTGTTCCCAGAAGGAAGCAAAAAGATGAGGGTTTGTATTCAAATATACTAGCTTATGAAAGTTCACATAATAAGAATGAAGTGTCTCTCATTCTATATTTGATACAACCCCTCATCTTTTTGCTTCCTTTTGGGAACAGCGAATTTCGAGCTTATTCTATCGACGATTACTATCAGAATTTTCAAGCCATGTTTTTGAGACTTTCACAAAAGTTGGTCTATACATTTAGCTAATATATTATGCACAGTATATTTTGATTGAATTCGCACATGCGCAGTGAAACAATATTTAGTGAACCTGCTCATTTTTCATACAATTTTTATTATTTTTTAATTCTGATTGCAGGGTATTATGTACAACTTTATTTGTCATATTTTCTGAAAATAACTTGTTTTTATATTAAAAACTCTGCAAATTATAAGCAAAAAACTTGGTAAAATTTGGGACTGTTTTTATAAAAACCTGAATTTCTCTTCAAGTATACATGCTATCTTCATAAAAATGAACCCAAATTATTACAATAAGACACTTAATTATAATCTATAGTTTGAATGCTTTTGCAATATTAGTTTTTACAGGGTTATCCAAAATATATTCGTTTTTCTTCAATTTGTTGACGGCCCCTTTATGGGGTTTCGGGAAAAAATCTTCGCGGAAATATATGACGTCTATCATGTTGTTTACACTCCTGAAGTTTCAGGATAATTCCTCATGTATCTTTCCAGATATTTAACAAAACGTCTAAAATCGCAAGTGACCGGTCATCATTGGAAATATAGTGTATATCCTAATCATATACTATACATATGAATATAATATGCCTTATGCTTATCTATCTACATTATATTATATTATACAGTTATATATAAATGCTTCTGCAATTGCCTTTAACACTTCTACTACATAATATTAATTACAGTTTACAATATAAAACAAGAACGGAAAATCATGTGCCAAGCGATTATGTAATATTTTCCAACTCTTCCAAAATAATTTTACAAATCTTTACAGTTTAATAAGGTGAAAAATGATGTCTAAATAAACAAAAAAAAAAAAAAAAAACAAAAAAAAAAAAAAGAAATTACCCTTTTGTGGAGATTTAGCCGTTAAGCATAGGAACTTTTCACCACGAGGGGAGTCTAAATAAACAATTTGAAAAAAGTATAATAGATTTAAAGACCCAATTTCAGGAATTACCAACAATATTCAGAAAAATATCCAAATTCTCTTGAACAGTCCTGTATATGATCTATAGATTTGTATATATATACTACCATAGAATGCTAAATTTTAGTTCAGTTAGGAAACACTTAGCATAGTTTAAAATTCCACTTCCTTAAATTCCGTCAATAACCGGAAATTTACTTGAGATCGTATGTGCTGCCCTATATAGGATCTATAGAATGTATGCACACCAAGTAATAGGCTAAAAATTAGTTAAATTTAAACACGCGTTCCGCAATTTAAAACTCACTTCTAACAATTGGTGCTCATAAACAGTACTTTAACCGAATTCTTTCGTGTGTCCCTGTAAAAGAACTATAAGTGCTATGCACACCCTAGTCTATAGTAAGCCTCTTCTAGTGCACCTCAGTGATATATATCAATTTCAACTTGTTTAAAATAATGTAACATAATTAAAGTATACCGCAAATTATTTTTCCACATAGACCGAAATATAATGCAATTCTTTTGAGTATCTTGTACAGCAGGGCATGAAATTTCAGTTGAAAAGGTACTCGCCAGACTAAAATTTTTGCTCGCCACTATTTTACATTCATTCAGACAGTAATGTCGGCCACCACACCTGCCCAGAAAATGAACTATTTATGACAAACTGAATTGAAATTGACCACTGTTAGAAGGAGCTGTCTGTTAAATCCAGAATATTTTACATACATGAAAAACATGAACAATTTTTAAAATGTTAAAAATTCGGGAGCAGCAGAGTTTAGATGGCGAAACCTGATTCACTTTGCGCAGGCGTGAAGAGTGATCAGATTCAGCCTCGGAAGCGAAAAAAGCAGCGAGTGGTGCGAAAGAGGGGGAACGAATGCAGACGGGGGAAGTTCGTTCCTCTGTATGAGAGAAATGGAAGTGGGTGACGCCGCATTTTTTCTTCTTTTGGAAGATAAATGCCGTCGCTTGATTTTAAAACACTCCCGCGTGTCGCTAGATTGAGGCACGATATTCTGAGCTAATACAGTTTGATTTGAAGCACAACATTTCAAAAGACGAAACTTACTCACCAAACTTAAATATTTACTCGCCAATGGCGAGCTGGCGAGCGGAAATTTCGTGCCCTGCTGTAAAGGAAAAAGGAACTATAAATGATACACTTCATTTTCAATACCGAACATGCCATAGAAAAACTCCATTAATATGTATTAGTTGCATTGCAATCCGAGTATATTTACGCGAGTTAGAGCACGGACAGGCAGACAGACAGACAAACCGAATTCATAAACACTTTTGAACTATGTTGGAAAGTGTTAAAAATAAATAAGGGTTACTGTAATTAGTACTATTCGCGTCATGTTTGGCACAGTTGTACCTGACCAAACCCGGATAATACGTAATTACCCTTTTTTATATATAACCGGTTATACCGGATGGTTATAATATAAGTATCTTTATTTGGAGCTGTCTGTAGTTTGAAGGAATAACCGGAATGAAATCAAAATTGGTACATTTACTATTTGAGAAGGGGAAGAAGAATGGATTATTAAAAAAAATTAATTGCAATAATCACCGATAGATGACGCTTTTGAGTGTGAAATGTAATGTGTAATATTGTGTACCGTGTAGATGTAGCAAATCTCAATAACTTACCGCATATCACAACATGTGGGCAACATCACTCCTGATGTGTTACATTAAGCAGTTGAGCACGTCGTGCACCGCTTGGATTGTGTCCTCCAGCACAATGGCCATGTGGAACCTGAACATGATCAACACCGCTATGCGAAAGCGTAACCACATTCACTGTGACATCTATACTAATAAAATAAAGTTTCGCTCTGTGTGTGTGTCTGTCTGTGTGTGTGTGTGTGTGTGTCTGTTGGCGATGGCTAGGAAAATTTAGAGCACCTAGAAGTCTGTAAATTTAGATTTAGATAGTCCAAACCCTCTCTTGGTGCACCTGACCCTCAGAATTTTAATATTTTGATAATTAGCCTAGATATTAATTAGATTCTCATTAACCATCGCTTCTAAAATATCATCTTTTAAATCAAAATGGCGAAAGAAACGAATCGTTTGCAAGCGGAAATGAACTAATTCGAAATTATTTTACTAATTAGCGAATTTTAAGAAAACTAATTAAGATATCAATTTGAAAATTTCTGAGCATATATAAAAAAAAAATTCTGCATCCGTCTATGCAATTTTTGAAAAATTTGGCCGGTAATTTTTCTTAATTTATGCAAAAAACTGCTAAAAATCTGCTGGCGCCAGTGAAATAAATCCGAGAAAGTTTCAGACAGGGATCTGCTTTCATTAAAAACTGAACTACAAAGAGATCTGTTTCTCGGGCCGATCCCTCCATTTAGTTTGCGAAAATGAAAGGAAATAATTGCCATTTTTTACTGATGAACAAAAATTTAGATAACTAAGATATAGGTTTGAAATTGAGGATGGGAAGTGTTGTCATCTGCCGGCTATTTTAGCGTAGTGTCTTCGTTATGGTCTAATTATCAGAAAAATTTAATTATTTTTTTTAATGATCGCGTTAATGTAGATTCAGGTGATTTTTTTGAACAAATTATTCCTTATATTTGCGGGTGGGGAGGGAGGGGGTTAACGCCTAGCATTGAGATTGTTATTATCTCGGGCCCGGGCAACGCCGGGCGGATAGCTAGTTTTCCAATAAATTAGGTGTGCCATCCGTTTTGACGCCTTAATTCTTTGTTCTTGTATTACACATTACATTTCACACTCAGTAGCTCCATCTATCGTTGATTATTGCATTTTTTTTTATTATTATTGTTCCATTCTTCTTCCCTCTTCTCGAATAGTAAGTGTACCAATTTTGGTTTCATTCGGGTTATTCCTTCGAGCTACAGACGGCTCCAAATAGAGATACTTATATTTTAACTACCCTGTATTTATCCGGTTACTGCAGTATTTTGATAACTTTCTTTAAAGCTATTTTCTGATTGAGCTGTGTAAGGTGCCTTGTTGGAATGATTTTATTCAGAGCCGCTAAGATTAAAATAAAAATCGAAAAGTTACACAAAAATAAAGACTTCTACTTCAGTACTATATGACTATAAATAAAATATACAAAAGTGGTAGATTTTATTTACATGGTTTTTTTTTTTATGTATAATTTAGGTATTTCAAACATGTGAAAAGTCAAATATTTGATTAAAAAAGTAAAATAGCATTCATAAAAAAAAAAAAAAAAAAAAAAAAGTGGTAGTTTTATGTTAGCCGGGCGCAAATCTCGGCTATAGCAGTTTTTATTTTTATTTATTTATTTATTTATTTGCGTGTGCAAATTAGAAACAATGCTTAGATTTAAAAAAAAAAAAAAATTTAATAGTATTATTTATTTATTTATTTTGTATTTTAAATTAAATGAGTGAAAGACGTGTATTTTAATTGTGTAATACATGTATTTTAAAATGAAAGTTGTGTATTTTAAATTAAATGAGTGAGAAGTTGATATTTTTGAATGAAATGAAAGCAATACGAATGAGGACAATATTTGGTGATTTATCATCTGAGTTTGACTAACATAAAAGTATAATAAATATATTTTTTAACAAGTAAGAAGACGCGCATACCCAGGATATGAATAATTTTTACTTTGTCACCAATAAATACAAATAATAATCGTCACCTTATTCAGCTGGAGACAATTTTTACAAATTCCGAGATAAAGTAAGTGGATGATTACTTTTAGAAAAATAGTGGTGACAATTGTAAAAACCGTACCCACCCTGGGTATGTCATCCCGACGCTACTACTCGCGGATTAAAGATATTTTGAGCTTGAGTACATCTATAAAAGTCTATCCGAATATAAAACTCCCATTTCTGGAATTTAACAAAATTCAGGTCTGACATTGTAATTTGATTAGTGAAGAAAATCTGAAAAACTATTTTTTATTCGATCTAAATAGTCATTAAAAAAGTTACAGATATATAAATTAAAAAAAAAAAAAAAAAAACTAGTCAGATGTGTCAATCCCAGAACTTTCTTCTATCTCACACAGGTTTCGCATACACTAAAAAGAATCAGCACCCATTTATATCAAGGTTTAACTGAATCTAAAGTTTTATTAAATTCCGTGCATTAGTTCTTGAGTTATGACTATTGCAAAAATCGTGTAAATCCTGCAAAATGCAGCAGAGCAGCGCCACCTGTTGGGAGATTTAGACCAAAATCTAATCAACAACAACTTATGTCAACGTCTAACTGAATCGGAAGTTGGATGAAAATCCGTGCATTAGTTCTTGAGATATAGTTATTGTGTTAATAATGAAAAAAATAGCATAGCAGCGCCACCTGTTGGGCTATTTACACCAAAACGTAAGCAGCATCTATTTATGTCAAGGTCTAACAGAATTTGAAGTTTTATGGAATTTCGTGCATTCGTTCTTGAGATATAGCTATCTTAAAAATCATGAAAAAGGTGGTATAGCAGCGCCATCTGTTGGGATGTCTGCACCAAAACATAATCAGTGTCTTCTTATGTCAAGGTCTGACTGAATCTGAAGTTTGTTGAAAATGAGTGCATTAGTTCTCGAGATAGAGTTATTGCGGAAATCGCGAAAAATGCAGCATAGCAGCGCCACCTGTCGGGCGATTTTCATCCAAAACTAATCAGCACCCATTTATATCAGGTACTAGCTGAATATGAAGTTTTATTAAATTTCATGCATTAGTTCTTGAGATAGAGCGTCCACAAAATTTTTGTCACAGACAGACAGAGTCACAGACATTTTCTAAAACCGGTCAAATCGTGTTCAGGACGTTCTAAAACGTATAAATCCGTTGAAAACAGGAAGTCGAAAATTTTCATGAATCCAATACTTTCTTCTTGTAAAGATAGAAGAAAGTAAAAAATAAATAAATGACAAACCTCTTGCACAGCTTATATACTTTATTCCTTGGAGGTGTTCTATATTAAGAGCAATTAATTTCTAAATCAGAGAATAATTTTTCAGATAACAAAATGAATTTAGTTTAATAATTAAATAAAATCAATGAGATGTGATGCTTAATCAGATAACGGCCATTTTTAGGCCATGCTGCTTTAGGTAGCGATGTCCCCAGGTAGTTAAATAAATCTGGAGACGCAGCAAAAAATTCTACATTATTATTATTATTATTATTATTATTATTATTATTATTATTATTATTATTATTATTTATATATGGGTCGTTGGTTTTGAAAGTGGGGCAAACCCATTTTGTGAAATAAAAAAATACTTAAAGATGATCTTTATTATAAATTTAACATAAAATTTATATTTTTAATCAATTCACTATAAGTATCGTTTAATATCAGTATAAATTTGTTATACTTGTCATTTATTGGGTCAACGCTATATAAAATGCGCTGTGTAAAAATTGAAAATATGCAACGTTTAGAAATTTATAAAATTGAGATTTTTTCAAGATTTCGTACACATTTCAGTAATTAATTTTGGTTAATATATCCATGTTAGGTATTCATGTTTTCTCATGAAGGTAGTGTAAATTAATTTCCGAAAAATTTCAAGATGGCACTGATATCAAAGATAATCCTTTTACCAAATGTACATTTATGTATTAATCAAGTTTTTTGGTTATTAAGTCTGGCAAAACATGAAATAAACTTTGTTATTTTTTTGTATTTTGATGTAAATTATTAGTGTACCTTTATAAGGCAGGTTTCATTGCAAGGAAAATTATTCTCATCAATATTATGTATATTTAGTTATGCGTTTTTAATTACTTGATCTCAACTTTTAACATTTTGATCACTTTTTAAATTTTCTTAATTTTTTATTATATTACTTTACTGTTTTATAATTTTATTTAAATATTGTATTATATTGTAAACATTCATTATGATTTAGAGTGCGTTATTAAATTCAAATTACTGTTTAACAAGTTGGAAATTGTACGTCAAACGTTACAAACGAGGTGCGTTCGTACGCACGTTTTAGAATTAAATTCATGATATCCCGTGCGTAGAACGGGTTAAACAGCTAGTTAAGTATATATTTTATGACACTGTTCATACAAATATCTTAACTAGTGATATAAATATTCAGATATATATGTATCAGCTAGTTATATAAATATTCAGATCTTGATTATTTTTAATTCTGTGAAATGAATTATATCGTCTGCAGATTAATTTCTGTCATAAAATAAGTACTATCTTGGTCGCTTGACGATTAAACTTCGATAACAAAAAAGCACCGATTTAAAAAAAAAAAATTCAAATTTCTTAATAAATATTTTTATTAATATCTCCTTAAGTTTTGATTCGATTTTAATAACATTTGAAATGTCTCGACAAAATTCTGCAAAGATAATATATTTTAAATTGCAAACCATTTGGTTGGGTAGTTTTTGCGTTGTTATATGCGGACAGACAGACAGACGGACGGACAGACAGACAGACGGACGGACAGACGGACGGACCAAACGACGACTATAGGTGCTACGTATTTATATAATTACGAACGCACCTAAAAATGTAAACAAAGCAGTGATCAGAAATCCGTAAAATTCTAAAATCTGCACAACCTCTGGTCCCAAGCTCCCAAGCTACGCATATTTATACTTGAGAGAGTCTACTGTTTTTTTTTTTTTTTTTTTTTTTTTTTTTTTTTTTACGGCTCACGAATATTTTTATTTTAAAAGATAATGTTGATCGACAAATAGTCGATATGACTATAAGCTAAACGTGTAAGGAGTGACAGGCAGAGTGACTTTAGCGTAATCACATGTCACTGCTAATTGGATATATTATGTTTTTATGTTCTAAATATAGTGAAACTTCAAGTATCCGTCAATCATGGATGCGAACATATTCTAGGTCCTTGGAAATATTTCATATGACTTCGGGAAACATATTATTCGAGGTGGAAATAAAGAATTTTTCGGCGTGTGTGCAACGCAAACGGGATACGGTGCCGTAGGCAGCAGGGACCCCAGCCAGAGGTTCGTTCGGTTCGAAGTTCCTTAGGTTTGAGGTTTTATACAATTCGAGACCCCGATGAAATCCGAGGCCCCGATGTAATTAGTGACCCGCTAACAAACGAAGCCAGCTAGTTAGATATATTATGTGTTTTATCTTCTGAATACAGTGAAACTTCGATTATTCTTAATCGTGAATCCGTTTATGTGATGGATAATAAAATATACTGTAAAAAAAGACAATTTCTTAATCCATGAAAAAATAACATAACCACGAACGAAAATATACAATAACCTCTTCCGAGTTACCCATGATTCCGAAGAACATGCTTTATCTTTAGAAACCTCAGAAACTAATATATTTTAGAGATTTAAAGATGAATTTATAAAAACAAATTTTCCTTTGCTGCCATTGATTTTCAGTGACGTTTCCGAGCAATTTGTATAGCGTATTAATCAGTTTTCTCAAACCGAAATATTAATTTTTAGGATAGAAGCACTATGTTTCACATGCAACGTGCAAAACATCGCTAACATTTTTAAAGAGTTTTTTGTAACTTTGTTACTTGTGATATATTTCAATGAAAAAGAAAAATGCCATGCGGAAGTTAGATTTTTTTTTTCTCTTAAAAATATTTCTTAGATCTTCTATTTTTGTAAATAACTCTGAAATGTTTTTTAAAAGGTTTTCTAAGAAGGTGATTGACTTTGAAAATCAAGGAAGAAGTTTTTAAATGTTTACCATAAATGGACGCTGAAGAGATATTGTTATTATAAAAGAATTACTCGAAAGGGCAAAAGTCTAAATTTAACCCTGTCGTTTAAAAGATAAGCTTGAAAAAAGATGAAGTTCCATTAATGTGTTTTTATTTTATTTATGGGAAATGGGAAATAAAGCTTTGGACTTTGGTAAACATTCATTCACAACTTTTTTTGCTGATACTGACTTTACTGGAAAAAGTATTTCGAAACAAATAGCTAGATAAGGAATAGACTTAAATCAGTATTTTATGTACAGACGATATTTTTACAATGAGTTAAATCCTGAAAAATATGTAAAAAAAATTGGAAAAAATATCATATTTGCATTTATTGTATTTCAGCATTTAAATCGGCTCTCAAATCAGTATTTTATGCACAGGTGATATTTTATAATGGTTAACTCACGAAAAATTTGTAAAAGCACTCAGAAAAATAATACCATGTTTACCTCTTGAATTTATTGTATTTCAGTGTTTGAAGCTGTTTTCAAAACTAGCTTTATATTTTTAAATGACTATGATATAAATATTTATGCGAAATCCTCGCACTAACATTTAAATAGGCAAATGTATATGTTTCGTTTAAGGTAATTAATCGGTTTATATATTAATAATTAGTTATTATTAATATTATCCAGCGCACTGCGAAAAATGACACTTTCAAATCTGAGTAAATCGATGTTTTCATTTTGTTATGAAACTTTTTGTTTCAAATAGGACGACACAATGCTTTCGATTCTGAAATACAAGAAATATGCTCAGAATATTGAAACATGATCATACTCAAAACTGAGCACAGAGAGGTCAGTTCATACTCATTTTTGAAACATGGACATACTCAAAATTGAGTACATAGAAGTCAGTTCATACTCATTTTTGAAACAAGGACATACTCAAATAGGAGCGCATGATGTTTTATTCTTGAGTGTGGGCATGTTTTCAGAAAAGAGTCTATACAGGTTTCAAACTTTAGTAATTTTGATTCAGAGCCATTTTGACTGTGCGACGTATTCAGATTTGAGTACTTTTTGCTCAGTTTTGAAAATGTCGTTTTAAGAGTGCGACTATTGTTAATAGTGAAGTCTATCAGTAGATTGAATAAATTGTTGATTACATTCACAATCATTACGCTCTGGCCGTATTTGATCGAACCTCGAACCTTACAAACTTCAGCTCCAAGTTTCTTATATTCATAGAAAGCGAGTATCATTCCAGTAGTTGAACACTGGCCAAAATTTTTTTCCCCCAGAGTCTTAAATAATACAAGATTTAGTACTTATGTGAAAGGAGTTACGAATTCTAGAGACCGTGCAACTAACCTATGTAAACTGAAATTAAAACCATGCACGGGTTATGATCGGTCCGACCCGACAAACCGACCTGAACCTATCGTCGACCTGAACTTGAAGCACGTACCCAAAACTGACTCGAAATCCAAAATCAAAGAAAATTTATACCATTCTTAAAACTTAAGCGCAATTATGGAAAAATAGCCTACGATCATACCTGTGGTATCAACCTATGATATTTTATGAAATAATCTGGATATACACAATCTGTTCATTCATCATTATACAAATATTTCCATCTAATTTTTTTTTTCCGACGAGGGAACCCTGTTAACACCTACTTGATATTCTGCAAGTAAATCTCTATGTCTACAAGATATCACTTATGTCAAGCAGGTATTGGCTAAATCCCCCCCCCCCCTACCTTTCAAGCCGCATGCGCTCTAAAACGCATTGAGGCCGTTCTCAAATCCCAAACTGGCTACTTCTAACACATTTTTAAATTCATTTTTGATCGCAAATGTATGTATCACATTGGCAGATGCTCTTATTAAGAAACTATATAATCGAACAGTTTTTTTCCCTTTTCATTAAATGCTGACAGAAAATGCTGGCAAATTTGTCGTTTTTAACAGATTTTCCGGACGCGACATCACAGGAAAAGAAAAATGCCGTTCCGAGACCAATAATCAGTTATAACTCAAGATGAAATTCATGTATCGAAAAACGAAAAAAACTGTTCGATTACAAAACACTTTGATAATCATGCCTTTAAGTATCATACCTTCATTTTTAAAAATGAGTCAGAAAATGTCTCAGAAAGTTTCTTGTTATTGAAAAATTTAATTTGCTCTAGTTTAAAGGAGGAAAAAAAAAACCTTGCGAATATAGAAATTCAATAGCCCATATAAAGATAAATACTGTATTTTGAAGAAATGGCCTCAGTGCGTGAAATAAGCATTGAAAGCACTTTTAATTTAATAAAACATCATTGCACTCCCCTCCCCCTCCTAAAAAAAGAAAATAAAATCTCGAAAAATGAATGATGAACAAAAAAGTCTGTGGAAGTTACGCCACTTTGTGTAATCATAATAAAATTTAAAGTAAATGATTTATAAATGCAAATACGCCTGATCTCTGCATATGACACAAGTTTCACTTATAAAAAAACTTATATTAGATGTTCAAAATTAATGTATTGTTATCAAAATATTTTTAATATTGCTTATTTTATGAAGAAATTACCTCAGTGAGTGAAATAAGCATTGAATGCACTTTTAATTTAATAAAACACCACTCTCCGCTCCCTATCCCCTTAAAAAAAGAAAGAAAAATCTCAAAAAATGAATGATGAACAGAAAATTCTGTTTAAGTTACGCCACCTTGTGTAACCGCAACAAAATTTAAAATAAATGATTCATAAATGCAAATCTGTGATGCAATTCACGTATTATAAAGATATATTACATGTTCACAATTAATGTATTGTTATATCAAAATATTTTAAAGTGAAATACATCTATTATGTTAAATTAAAAAATAAATGTTTCAAATAATTAAAAAAAAAAATGAGATCGAAATAAATGTTTTTTGTGAACTACGACATAATTTTCGAAAACTTTTATTTATATCCTGTTATTCGTGCTCGATGTGTTATTAAAAAATACTTAAACGCCTGAAAATGGACATTTCATTTTAAACATAACGCAATTCACTCCAGAGAAAGAAAAAAAAATGAAATAAATAAAAAATGAATGAATAAAAGAAATAAATAAATGAATAATAAAGAATAAATGAATAGAAAGAATAAATAAATAGAGATTATAAATGAACAAGTAATATATATATATATTTTTTAAAGTCAATTCCTACTTTTTAATCATAAATATATAAAATAAACCCGTGCAGCATGAATGTCCCACGTTATCTTCATTGAACATTATTTTATAATCATCGTTGCGGTATTTTATTTTTTGTTGGCATCACTAATTTGAGATAAATCTTTCATTTTATTTATGAAAACAATGGGGAATTTTTTTTCTCCCATATAAAAATTAAAATTAATTAATTAAATTTAATTAATGAATTAATATTTGAAAAAACTGTATTAACATCAATTGTCATCCAGTACAAGTTTAAAAAAAATTATTTGAACTTGAATGGATGAATAGAAAATATTTTATTAACGATGGAAAATTCCAACAAGATATATATAGAGAGAGTGTGAGCTAATAGTAGGAATTTAAATAAAAGAAAAAAAGGTAACATATTTTTTAATTTCTTACGTAATAATTCAATTCTTTTAATTTTGCAATATTTCTATGTAAAAATATATTTCAATTAAATATTAGTATTTTGTTAGGGAAATGTCATTATTTGGACTCTTTATAATGTGGCAACTGTTTAGAAAAACTGCTATGATTGAGAAATATTGTTAATTTTGTATTTGAACGAAATTTAGAAATTTAGTTAACGGATTTTTTCTTCTCTCCATTTAAAGGGTAGTTAAATAATCGTATAAAATTATCAAATTGAAATATTATAATAAAATTTATCTTGAATCACGTAGAAAGTTTTTATCAATCCTTTCATGTGAATTTCAAAGAAATATTTCGAATACTTTTTGAGTTCCGATTATTTATAAAATGTAAAAACACGTCCTATATACACTTTTAAAAAAATCCAAGAAAAAAAAAAGGTTTGTCAAATTAAAAAAAATAGTTGGACTTTGCACATGCCAAACTATTCGAATATATGCCGTGGAAAGATGGTTAAATTGCTATGTATAGTTTTATCCCATAAAACTTATGTAATTGTGCTATCTTGATCCACTTCAATATTGGATATATATTAAGATAATTATTCAATTTGAAATCTACTTTAGCACATTTATCAGTAATTTCTATATAAAACCACCCACTTTCATGTTTTTATATGGAATAGTTTTTGTAGTATAAACAGGGAAAGTGTAAAAGACACGGCTAATTCAAAATCGGCGGCGGCAGTGTTTTTAATTTTTTTTTTTAGAATACAGAGATAACAATTTAGGTAAACCAGAAACCCGACCCGTAATAACAATAAGAATAAAGTCAACTCAACCAGCCGAAAAAAAAATCACCCGAAGCAAGGGTTTTATTTGCGGGTATCGTTTAAAAGGAAGTTCATTATTATTATTATTATTATTATTATTATTTTACCTCAAATTTCAAGCTTATTAATTTACAATTGAGGGGGTCGGGGCAAGAAAGTGCCAAGCCACATTTTTGGTGAAATAAGTCTAACACTATAATCTGTTGCTTAATATTGTAAATTATAATATTCTACATACGTTTACAATGTTACTTGGTGGCAGCATATGTCCCAGGTTTCGTTTTTGCCCCAGACGTTTATGCCCCCAATGAGCATAGCTAATTTACAAAAAACGTAAATAGTAATATCATTAAAGTAATGCCATATTGTTACTCAGAATATCTCAAATGTTACTAAGACATTGGCGAAAAAACTTTAGGTTATGTATCCTAATTTGAGTGTTTGATCAATTTTCAAGCTGAAATATCTCAGAAGTTCAAAAATGTGGCTTAGCACTCTCTTGCCCCGACCTCTTCAATTGTTATATTGTTATTTTTCTCACGGAACCCTGAATAATGATGTCTCAGGGAACACTAGAGTTCCACTGAACACCAGATGTGTGATAATAAACTGCGATGAATATAGCTGTTCAAAGGGTAAAAATTTTTGTATTCATCTGGAAGAAACTACCCGTTTTTTAAAAAGTGAATTCATTGATTTTACTGCCTGTAAAACTAGTTTTACAACAGAACTCAGGTAAGTCTATCAAAAAATTTCAAAATTAGGCTTGCTTATTTTAAGGACAAAACATTAAGATGCAATAGTAGAAATAAAATTTATCCATAAATAGACTTGAATGTCAACTATTTATTGAATTATTTTGTTTTTACTGCGTTACGTGTTGCCATTGCCTATTTTTAACTTGTAGGGAGAAAAAAAAAATGTAACGTTTTTAGAGGAATCTGTTCATTCTTCTGATCTTGGGAGCATCTATTATATGAGTGAAAATCTGACTTTCTGTTTGTATGCATTTTACAACTCCTCCTCCTTGAATATGGAACGTTCAGCGATGAAAATAACACCAGTTATTCGAATGGATCCGAGGATGTCATAATAACTCTATTAATTTTAAAAATTTATATGAGTTTTGGAGATATTAATTTTTTCTGTAATTTTGAATGATATTTCTGTAATAATAGCAACAAAACTCCTCCATTTTTTTTTCATAAAAAAAAGAAAGAAAGAAAGATAAAGGGAAATAGTAATGGTATATCGTCTGCTTTCCGAACAGATGAACAAATATCTTTGTTTTTGTTTTCTTTATAAAAATTGATTTAATGCTTTATAGGTTACATTCTCTTTTAAAAAATTGTAATATAAAGATTATTCACGTGACTTATACTTCCACATTTATTAAAATTATTACTAAAAAGGTGAAATATTTCAATATTATTGATCCGTGTGAAATAATATTTTACGATTTTAATGAAAAATGTAGATGAATTGAATGTGATAGAACATGGGTTTTGAGCATGGAGTTTGAACATACGTCCAGGGTGTATATGTTACAGTCAATATGATTAATCCGGTCATTATTAATAATAACCGGTTATTATTAATAATGACCCCAGTTATTATTAATAATAACCGGCCATTATGTCTGGTCATTATTAATAACAACCGGTTATTATTAATAATGACCTGATTAATCATATTGACCGTGACATATATACTAAGATTAAAAGTTTTTGTCCAAACCATAGCAAGTTTTTGTTCTAAATCCTCTCGACCAATGTAATTTTATGGCTCGTATGTCGCCATTTTCTTATAAAGACATTCTACTATAATTGCATCGAAAAATCACGTAATTACAAAATGTAATTTTAGTAATTTTCAGTTAATTTACATTGTAAATATAATTTATTGCTCATAATAACAAATTTTAAAGCATAATATGATAAATCTTTTTTAAATATAGATTAAAATTAGATTTCTTCCCAACCACCTCCAAAAATCGAATGTTTTCATACAACAGCTAGCAATTAATTAGATATTTGCAAGTTATATTTTGTCATTCCTATTTGTTTAGATTTTTATAGATATCACAAGAAAGTTAAATATCGCTTGAAATGACATTTTAAATTACAACAAACGACAAAAAAACGTCGTTCAACAAATAAATCGTTTTTTTTTCTTTTTTCTTTTAAAAATTGACATTTGTTTTAAATAATTAAATTGAATAAAAATAACTAAACGAACATTTATAATTTTATTATCAAACAGTTAACGGTGAAAGATTATTGAGTAATATTCGAAAATAATATTTCTCTAGAAATAACAAGTGAATGTTAAATTTTATCATTTTCTATGCCTTGCATACGCATTTTCACATAGGTTATATGTACTTTGATAATGCGTTGATAATTCCAATGAATTTAAGAAAATCAATTAAAAATGTATTTGTTCATTCCTTTTAATTTTTTTTTCTTTTGTAATATTCTTTTCTGATGCATTTTAATACACACATTGATATTGCATAATACATAAATGTCATTAATGATTTTATAGATAATGATATCCATAATTATATTTTAAGCTTATTATATTCTATTCTAAACCTAGATAATTATATTTAGATAATTATAGATATACAGATAATTATTTTTTCTTATAGATAATTATATTTAAGCATGTATACTCATGTACACATTGATAATGTAGAATGGTATTAAAAATGGCTAAAAGAAAGGGACAATTTTCATTATTTTTTACAGATAATTATATTTCTTAAACGCACGTACACACACTCTCTCTCTCTCTCACACACACACAGAGAGAGAGAGAGAGAGAGAGAGAGAGAGAGAGAGAGACCCATTTTTAACTCATACTGCATTAATTTGAATAAAATGATATTTTTCTCCCTGTTTATTCTTTACTTGTATTTTTTATTCAAATACTTTATCCCATCTACATTGTGACACATAAAGAAAACTATTTTTTTTTATTTTTATAATCAATGCTGGTCGCATGTTTTTTTCTTCTTTTTCATTACCACTTCCGTCTTTAGCTGAATATTTCCACATACGTACGTGCATCACACAATTGCTATAAGGTGTAAAACAAAGTTAGAAAACGAATCCTAATAAACGCTCAATATATAATGCAAATTTTAAACTTTCTTTAATGTGCCAAAACTAATTCTTTTCAGCTTAATACATCTGATTTAGTAACTATGTATATTATTAGCTATTCATTCTGGCAAAGTTTCAAACAAATTTTCCAAAGCGGTTATATCGTTATGTTGTTTATCAAAAAATATTAGAGACATTTCATTTTTAAATAACCATATTTTCCTTCATTTATTTGCTTTGTCTTGGTATAAAATTTTAAATGCATATATCGTCTGCTGAAAATTTACATTTATTGGATGCAGAATAGAAGTCTGACAGTAATGTTGCCATTAATATATTTAAAATATTATTCATTTTCTCCTTTTTTGTTTATTTCAGAACTACATCATCTTATGACGTACATTATGTCAAAGTTTTTGTTAATCACGTAACTTCCTGTTATTTTTTTTAAAGTGGTATTTAAAAGAACGGAAATTTAAACTTCTTTCTGACAGTGAAAAATTGCTTGCAGATTTTTAAGCATTTATTTTTTAAGTTGATTCCATTGTCATGGATAAATTTAGAAACTGTTTTTTCCCTTTATTTCTTGTTTTCGATTGATAAATTATTCGAGGTTTTTTTAATGCTTACTTCGTATTAACGACAGTAGAAACTAAATATATATATATATATTTCTTTCTTTCTTTCTTTTCTTTTTTTTTCTTTGCGATTTTAGTGTTTTACTATATGTAAAATTAAGATGATCCAGATAATATTTTAAGATATTATGAGTTAAGTATAGGATGATCTCTATTAGAAATAATAATTGTAATTGAAACAGTTTTTTATTTTTATTTTAGAAAAATAAGTAATTTAAAAAAAAAGAGAAACTTTAAGCGATTTGTTTTATTATTTATAAAAAAAATAACAAAGTCACGCCAGAGCATCCACTCATTTATTCCATTAGAATTACACTAAAAACTGATCGAAGATAGTAAAAGGCACGTGCGAGAAAAAAAAAGATATAAAAAAAAGTATTTTAACTGCATTTTATTATGTCATTCGCTTTGGGAAAAACAGGGGACAAAGAAAAATAAATTGAATGCATTTAAAAAACAATTTAATCTAATATGGCAAAGCATATCTTTTAGGCTACATGTTAAATACCACTGGTTCAATCGATCGGTGGCATCTTTTTCTACTAAAGATTTCATTTTCAATTTTGTTTTTCCATCATAATGTAAAATAAGCCCGTACAGAGACATCACACTATATCTTTTTTTTCTTGTACTATTTACGTTTTCACAATCATTGCTGAGTGCGGTATTTATGTTTTTATTTTATTTTATTTTATTTTATTTTATTTTATTTCATTTTATTCCAATATCGATTTGAGAAAAACCTTTCATTTCATTTTTGAAAACAATGCTGATTTAATTTTGAATTAACTGCAGTTTTGAATCAAAAACATGTATTATGAAAATTTAATTTTTAAATTACTGTTCATGTAGGAAAAATGTTTATAAACTGAAATGAAGAGGAACGAGGAACCATATTTTCTCAGCAGTTTGGAAAGTAAGAAATAAAAGTTAGTAATTTACTCGTAATGCCCATGATAATAATAAAAATCTTAAAACACACACATAATTAAATTAATTACTACTATTAATTGCTCTAATTATCTCAATGTTAAATTTACTTAATATCATAAAGTTAAAATGAAATATCCAATAATACTTTTGTGAGGGTTATTTTTTATACGGATCTTTTCTTTGAGAAGGATCTTCACAAAATCGAAGGACTGAAGTTAAAGCCAATAAAAAACAAAGGACATAAAATTCCAAAAGACATGAGCGACATACGGTAATGCATCTGATCACTTTCCTTTTTTCTGATAAAAACTCGGCTAACATTGCAATAGTCACTGAAATTTTCGAGCTATTGATTTGACATATCCTTTAGGTTATATGGTTAATATGGCTCCGAGTCAGGATTTAAAGAAAGAAACAAATATAGATTTTCTGTTATGCTCCTTCTTTTCTATGGCTCAGTTGTAAATCTTACAAAGTGGCAGTATTTGAAAAGTTTTATCTCTCCCTTCTTTCTTCCATTCTTTCAAAGCCTCAGGACATTCCCCTACATTTTCTAGGGGAGGGCGGAGGTGCTTTTTGAAGGTTGAATTTCTGTCTGAAAAAACTGATAAATTACTACCTTTTTACAGGCAGTTGTAATGTAGAAATATTATCGCTGATAGAAAACAGTGTTCGATAAGAAAATAAATTATAGTTCTACCCTTACTTTTCGTGGATCTCATTGACATCACATCGAAATGAACAGATGTTTTGCGCGTATTAGCCGTGATCCTACTTCTGTAGCTCGTTAAAAAGCGTGAAAATCTTAGTATACAGGATGATTCATAAGTAAGTATACATCTTCCAGATGCTGTAAAACATGAACAGTTTAAAGCAAGTTCCCCAAATGCAAGCCATAAGGTAGGTATCCGGATTTTACTTAAGAATCCGGATAAGACTTAGTCTTATCCGGCGGTAACTTGTCTAGCGAGTTACCAGGCCAATGAAGAACATTTATACCACATTGAGCGAAGAAGTTTTTACATTTTTTAGATGTATGGCACGGTGAAAGATATTGCTGGAAAATCCCGTCGGTGGCTGGAAACAATTCTCTATTCAAAACATCCTCCAAAGAAAATGTTTCGGAGCTATGTGATCTTTTATGGACCACGGACATGAAAAGTACATATCTTTACTCCATAAGAGATAGGTTTCACTCTTACAAAAATTATTTCCAGCTGGCGACGGGATTTTAGTGAGATTTTGCACCTTGCTGTACATCTAAAAAATGTAAAAACTTTTTCAATGTTTTTGCATTGGCCTGGAAACTCTATAGACTTACACCCGATCGAAAATTGCTGGTCAATTTGTAAGCAAACACTTGCCAAAAAAGAGTGTACCACTAAAACGTCTATGATTGCTTCACTCATCAAAATATGGTTTCAGGACGATGAACCGTGAAAAACTAGTTGAATCAATGTCTAAACGTTGTCAGGAGGTAATAATGAAGAAGTGAGGACACAACAACTATTAAAATAAACTAAGCTAATTTTTAATAAATTGTGCATTATAGAAATTTGCTGGTTTTCATTGAACTTTCCAATTAATTTGAGCGGTACTGTAGTTTAAGATATAAACTATGCTTAAATGAGAAAATTACTCGTTTTAACCGTGTCTTCGTTTTAACTGTGTTCGTATTAAATGAATTCGGATGTATATATATTTTTTTTTTTGAAAAGCTAATTTATTTTTTGTTGGGAGGCCGGGTATTTGGCGATCTGGATAACTAGAATCCGGATAATTGGAGTTTTATTTCATAAAGAAAGTTAATGTAACAAAATCATTTGGGTACTTTCGTTTTATAGCGGCCCCCACAATTAAGATTACGCCAAGGTTGCAGCTATGATTTCGCCAAGATCATCGCAAAGCTTATATATGCATCCTATATACGCATATATATACTCCAAACACTCATACACGTCATTATATACATATTATTTGCGTCGTATATGTCATATGTACATCATATAATACGTCTTATACATATGTCATATATAAACATCATATATGCGTCCTATATAACTATAACTTGGTCATATATGTCACAAATGTTATATACATCATATATTATTATAATGTCACATATGCTTTACAATTTGGCGATAAATGTTGGTCGTTTGGCGATTCATTCTTGGGGGCCGCTATAATACGAAAGTACTATCATTTGAGATTTATCGAGTAAATTATTCACTAAATTTCGTTCAGATTGACTAAAGCAGAGGTTCCCAAACTTTTAGACCGACGTACCACTAAATCGAAGTTCATACTTCCGCGTACCACCGACCAGGTAACTGTGAAACTGAAAGTGGAACTTCCCATATTTTGTTCGATTTGTAAGTCACCATTTTAAATAACTTTACTGCATTAAAAATCTATTTCCATGAAATAGAAAGAAACTTACACATTTGGTACAGAAGAAGAGAAAATTTTCAATTGACAGACTTAAATAAATAATGAATTATGTTTTAAATAAAACTTCAACACTAAAATAACCAATCCAAAAAAAAAAAAAAAAAAAAAAAAAAAAAAATTGCTTTAACTTTTTCTTTTATTTGAACAAACTCCTCCTACTTTCACGGATTCAGACTTTATCTTCGGATAATACAATTTAGAAAACATGTTTAAAACACTTTTTCTGCTAATTAAAACCGTTTCATTGATTAATTTTTGAATTAGGTCTTTATTTACAAATTTTAATTTTTTCCCGCATAAATGTAATAATTACATGTGGTTAATTCTGGAAAACTGGTTGCATCATAAGCAGCGTGTGCGGATTTCAGAGACTTTGCTATAACAAACATTTCTAATAACAAAAAAAACAAAAAAACAAAAAAAAAAGCATTAAACAAAAAAGTCTCTAATTTCCATTCGAAAATTTCCAAAATGATAAATTCATGCTGTTTTTGATTTTATAATATTATGCTGGTATCTCATTTTACGTACCAGCATCGCCCTTTCGCGTACGAATAGTCAGAGCTTTACGTACCAGTACTGGTACGAATACCATAGTTTGGGAACACCTGGACTAAAGTGTATTTTATAAAATAATTGTTGAGTGAATGATTTATTTTCATGCTATTTATTAAATAAAAACAATTCTTTCATAACATATATTAGCCTCTAATCCTGTGGGTATGTATTAGATTTGTTTTTTATCTAGTAAAATATTTATATTTCCTTACTTCCTAACATCAAATTATTTAGTTTTACGTGGAATATTGCTCCCGCGGGAGCTAAAGAACGGATGTAGTCCGGATTGCGCCACATACATAACACACAGTTACAGTTTGTTAACTTTTTCTCATAAATTACGTCACTATGCAGCCGTAAAGTTGCGGAGAAAAAAAGTTGCGAAATCTCCGGTAAAGCATTCAAGCAAACGATTCAGTGAATCCTTTGAGCCTTATTTATTTATTTATTTTTAATCAGGAAAAGATACTCTTCTAGTAACGAATTTACTCAGAAAAATATATATTGTAGACAGAAGTGTTGTATCTTATTTATTTGCGATAAGATAAATTTACTACGTAATAGTATACTACACGCTGATATATAATCTTACATTTTATTGCGGTGTGACTCATAACTGAGATAGGGTGAAAAGTGAATGGGGTATTTGTTTTATCATACTCAGGTAACCAGGAAAAAACTAATAAAATTTATCTTCCAAAAGACTGTTAACAGATAAGAAACACGCATTTGCTTTTTAAAAGTCGCACATGCATTAACAAATCATTCTTTGACTTGATAAAGGTTTTGCCCTTTGAAATGACAAAGGTTGTTCCAGGGATTGCCAATTGGGGCAGGCTTGAAGGGCAGTTGCCCCTTCTTCCCCAAGGAATTTGATATTTCAGAATATATCATGAATGTAGCATGAATATATCATGAATGTAGCATGAATATATCATCAATATATCATGAAATATATATATATCATGAATATATCAGAATATATCATGAACATATCACGAATCTATCATGAATGTAGCATGAATATATCATCAATATATCATGAAATATATATATCATGAATATATCACAATATATCATGAACATATCACGAATCTATCATGAATGTAGCATGAATATATCAATATTATATAATGAAATAGTATATCAGAATATATCATGTCCAAAAAGAAAAAGAAAATCAACAGCACAAAAACTAAAGTAGCTTTCAAAAACACAAACATGGATATACAACACAAGTGGATACCTAATTAGCACGTTAAAATTTATATAAAACTTTAGACATTTATGATAGAAATCATATATTTTTAATTTAAAGTAATACTAAATTATATACCCCTCTTTATTTCATGTAAATAAAAGGATATCATCTTTCTAATTTAACGTTTAAGCTAAATCATTTGACCTTTTATTTTAAATAAACCGTTTTTCTATTTATTAGGTTCTTTTCATCATAACTGCATGATATAATCAAAAGTCAAAAAATTAAATTAAAATCAATCTATGCACTTATTTTTATAGTAATGTTAAAATATGTACTGTATCACGCTATTATTAATCTTATAATGACTACTTTAAATCTTCTTAACTTATGCAGGTCATTTCCGTTAGATAACTGTCAAACGCCGCTATATAAATATAACTCAAATTAATAATGTTATTATTTATCTAATTTCCTACTTAACGGTCACGATTGTCTTTCAGTAATGAAACTCTTACTTTAATTATTATACGGTATTTTCACTAAGATTATAATCTAAAAAAGTCATAAATAAGTCAAGAAATTATCTTAATGATCGAATATAATTTCATCTCTCATATTTCACGTTTTACGCAATTCCTTGAGAATCAAATATTACAGATTTATGTTGATAATATATATCAGAATTCAATCAATTGATTTTTTTATGACCAATTCGATAAAAATATAATTATTATTTCATAGCTAAAGGACTGTTTTATACAGATTTACTATAATTTATTTCATCTTTAAGCATGGGATAATATTGCCAAAAATTGCAACGCTGTATTTGTTTGAAATTTATATTGCTAGATCACAATGGTTATTTCAAATGGCCTATACAAACTACTGTAAAAAGTAGCGATTACTGTAGTTTCGCTACCTGTAGCGAACTACTTCCGACCCCTGCTCTCTGGGTATACTCTCTACTTATAGCATATACTCTCTGGTGTTTTAACGGCTACAACCTTGCATATATGCTAATTATTATGATTTTTTTTTTTTTTAATGTCGACAAAGACGGCGAATTGAATGACTTTTAGTTGTATAATGGTTATAAACGTAAATAGCAATGTATTTTTTTTTTTAAATTATTAACAAATCAAATAATACGTTTAATAGATATTTGTAAAATATTCTAATAAATCTTCTAAAAAAATCTTCTAAGTATTTTACAGATTTACAAATTTCAACAGATATCTTGTGACAATGCGAAGATACATTTCGAAACGCGTTTTATTGTCAAGGCCGAATGACTTTCACGGCATCCATTTTGAGGTCGAAAGTATAATTATTCTTTCAATTTGTAACACCTTCAATTGAATTTAGACCTTGAGATATTTTTTTGTTTTAAATTTACGACGCAGCAAAGGGAGGAAAAAGCTTCTTAACTGTCTTTTTTTAACAGTTGATTTCCCTAAAGGACGAACCCAAATGTTCTTCAACTCAATTTCTACATTTGGAGTTCCAGTAGCTTTTTTTTTTTTTATTCGGAAATATGTCGTCACGAGTTCAAGTGAATGGCAGGATGCCATCGTAATAAGGCTTAATTTAATCTGTAAGAATGAGGAAGACGCCATGTTTGTGCTTGGACATGTAGAATTTAAATAAAAATTTATTAAGAATATGCAATGAGTTGTAATAGATTGTTATTGATTGACCGCTTTGATTGAAGTTGTCTCAAGTGGATAATTAACTAATAAAATATAGATTTAAGCAAGATATTTTGTGCTAGAGGTTTTCTTTTATTTATCACTATTTAATGTGAACTATTTAAAAAAATAATTATAATTTTTCAAGAACTTATTATTGAATTGAGCATAAAAATAAATGTAAATGTAATATATTTTAAATTAAAAAAAAAAAACTTTCAACTTGAATTATTATTTTACTATTAAAACCTTCTCACCGCCGTGACCTGATATATCCGTTCACTATGCTGTAGGTTTCACAGCAATACAAAGTTTGTTTAAATTAATATAATTCTACAAATATGATGCATTTTTAAAAAATCAAGTAATGATTGATACTCTCAAGGATTATACTTATATACGTAATTAAGTTTTTTATCTCAAGTTTGAAAATTCAGATTTTTTAAGCATTTTAAAAAATCTCAGAGAAAACAACATTACAAATTTGCCCTTTTGCTCGGCGGTCAGGGGGTTTTAATGTTATACGTTGTAGAGAAAAGAAAGATTTTTATCGATTATAATAATATGTATTTTCCAACCTTCGATTGCAGTTATAGATAAAAAAAAAAAGAAAAAGTCTCAAGAAAAATACTTTATGATAGGATTTTCTGATCATTGAGCTATGAGAATAACAAATTATTTTGTCAGTCTCTTAGCTATTATTGGACTATGTATAGAACTGTGATAGACTACAATACTATTTTAAAAAAAAAGATATTTTCGGTTTAAACTATTAGAGTAAAACCGGTCAAAATAGAACCTAATGCATTAACGGAAAAATGTTTCAGTTCCGATAAAAAGAATATAATGCAATTATAGTAGATGGTGTATGTGCTCAGGGTCCCACTAAATCTACATGGGGCACTGGAGGGGGGGGGGGGGGGAGACTCAGTTTGGGCCCCATGACATTTTTGTAGTCTTAAATTATTATTAAAAAAATTCCCTTTTTTTGTGTGTGACTTTTTTAGATGCAGGAGCCTGGCCCTTTTGCCCTTGCGATAGTCAGGCTCTGTACCTACTAAAACTAGTCGTTGGGGGCCACCGTAATACTTACCCATCATGGATATGCATAATGTAAAATATTAAAATAAAAATGTGTAAACTACTAATAAAATGCATTGCAATTCAAATAAAATCGTGGCTTGATGACGTCACAAACTTTAAAGGCTCGATTACTGAATTGCTTGAAAGAAACATCCTTATAACTCCAAAAATAATAATCCTATTAACTAGCGGTTTATTGCATCTGATTAAGCGTACAATTTCCAATTAAAATATATCTTTGAAGTGAAATTTGGATGAAATACAGGGTCATGAAAAATCGAAGAGTGTGGAAAATAGGATTCCAAATATCTCGGCAACTAATTATCCGATCGACTTCATGCTGTATGCAAAATTTATGTTTTTTTATTGTCTTTTATATTCATTTCTTAAAATAAACAATTTCGAAAATTTTTATTTTTATCAGAACGAATATTTCGAGAGTCCGAAAAAAATAGTTCCGGTTAATCGAGGTTATTGAAATGAAATAGGCTTCTTCCTATTATTACATACTAAGTACATACCAAATTGCAAGTCTCTATCTCAATTTTTTCGGGAGATAGAGCGTTTACAGGCACACAGACACACAGACACACAGACTCACACACAGACGGACGGCAAATTTTTTTTTTCTAAAAATATGTTTTTCGGAATCTTCAGTGTCTGAAACGTGTAAATCCGTCAAAATTTTTTTTTCGATTTTCAAAACGATTACAAGACTTACCCTATACTACGTATGATGGGTAAGTAATAAAAATCTGTCTAAAACAGATATTTTCCCCGCTCCCTTCTGATTCTGTTTAGCAGTTTTTATTGTATTGTATTGTTATTACTATTATACACTCGTGACAAAGAAAAAAAAAATCAGATTATTAAGATAAAATCCCCCAAAAGGTGTCTTTACACTTGAACAATGTCTTTTTTCGGAATATGGATGCAATTTTTGAAATACAGTTCGTCATTTTATGATATGTAAAAAAGGCACGAAAAAAAAGTAAGTAAAAAAAAATATATATATACATATATATATATAATTTAACAAATTACAATAAGAATTGGGAAAATGTTCCGAAAGCTTTAAAAAAAAAAAAAAAAAAAAAAAAAAAAAAACGTACTTTCACGTTATAGTGGCCATCACAATTATGATTATGCCAAGGTTCCAGTTATGATTTTGCCAAGCTTATATATAGGTCGCTTGGCGATTCATTCTTAGGAGCTGCTATAACATGAAAATACCAATTTTACATTATTTTAATGAAAACGGAAACGAAAATGTTATATATATATATCATATATTATTATAGTGTCATACATGCTTTATAATTTGGCGATAAATCTTGGGGTCGCTTGGCGAATCATCCTTGGGGGCCGCTATAACACGAAAGTACTAAATTTACAATATATTAATGAAAACAGAAACAAAAATAGTTCTTCCTTGGGGGCCGCTATAACACGAAAGTACCAAATTTCTACTTTTTCATATCTGATAATTTGGATCTATCCTTTTTGTAACTTTAACATTTTTGTAACGATTTTATGCATTTCTGTTGCCTATTCAAAGATAAATTCTTCTAAAGTTACAGAATTTCGTTAAAAACGCTCAAAAAAATAAAGTGACGACGTCAATAAAATGATGACGTCAAATAGAGTGACGACGTCAAGAGGTCCATTCTCGACCGAAAACAACAACCATTTTCCTAATGGTTAATAATAAAAACTTAAAAAGTACCGTGGCTTTTAAAAGAGGGTTTTTTTCTCTCAATATGTTTATAGTCTTAAATAAAAGCGCGACTTCTGACGATATTTGATCTCCTTTTTTAAATTATAAATATATTTCCTATCGTAAAGAAAAGCTAGTGCATTCTTTTCACTCTTATACATTTGCATTGTATTGCGTGTCGTAGTGCAAAAGAAATACTTTTTCTAATTTTAACTACCTTAGCCAGAAAGGCATCCGGAAGCTAAAGATAGTTCAGAGTCCCCAAGGAAGTTCGTCAACACCTAAGTCAAGTCATTTATGTGAATTCTTCTCTGAATTCATATTATTTTTCTCTCGAATAAGTTAAAAAAGCAAAAAGAATTCGTGCAAAACAATAATTTCAGTTACATCGTAAGGATTATGGCATATGAATCTAAGAGGTCAGATTGCCCCGCTACATATAGGGCTATTTGAAAAGATTGGACGAACTTTAAGAAGTGGTTTGTGCATATTATAGCAAACAATTTTTATATGGGAAATTAGGCTCACAATTAGTGTTGATTGGATTTTTGTATTAATCCAATCAGATAGTGTAAAAACAGAACATCCTGTTTTTGCAATACCCGTATTACAATATATTGTATTAGTACACTGTAAAAAAAATCTCTCAAACTGACAGAAAAAAACCCAGTCAATTTTGACGTTAGGGGAAAATCGTTTAATTTATAGAAAATATCTGTATATTTTCATTGAAACAATTTTTTTTTGTAAAAAATACAGATTTTTTTTCTGTAAAAATTACAAAATCCACATTTTTTTTTACAGGAAAAAACTGTTTTTCTTTAATATAGTTTTTTCTGTAAAAAATACAATAATTTTCTGTCAAAAATACAGATTGTTTTTTTACAGTATATACCCGATTAGTATTTATTGTGGAGAGCAGTACTAGTATAGATTTATCTTTTCATATTATTTTTATCTTTCAAAAACACTTTATTTCCTTTAAAAAACAAATATTTTATATTGTCAGTAAAAACATATGCATTATCAGTAATCATTAAAAACATATTTAGTTATTTCTTTTTTTTCATATTATTTTTATCTTTAAAAAACACATTATTTCCTTTAAAAAAAGTTATCTTATATTGTCAGTAAAAACATACATTATCAGTATAATCATTAAACACATATTTGGTCATTTCTTTTTAGTCTATATGTGTTTTAAAAGTAAGAACTAAATATGTGTTTAATGATTACAGTTAATGTATGTTTTTAACTGACAAGATAAAATAATTTTTTAAAGGAAACAATGTGTTTTTTAAAGATAAAAATAATATGAAAAGATAAATGTATACTAGTATTGCTCTTCACAATTAACACTAATGCCTGATAATCTTGTATAGTAATATAATATATAATCCAATTAGTTTTTTTCTTTTTAATACTTTTTAACACTTGCGTTACCTTATTTTCTATTAGCAATTATTGGTGGAAGTGCGTTTTCAGTCGGGGTATGCGTTTTTAAATGTAACATTTTTTTTTTCATATTACTTGTTGTGTATAAAATTTATAGATCATATACAGGGTTGCACAAAATAATTCATTTCCGTTTACTGTCGGAAATTACTGAAAGCGAAATTTCAACAGCGTTATGCGTTTCGAAACTGAACAAAATTTTAGCATACTATATATAGAATATATACAAATCTATGGATCATATACAGGGCTTCACAAAAAAATTCTAATACTTTTCCGACAACAGATGGTAATTGCTGAAATTGAGTTTTCAGATGTGTTATGCTTTTTCTAAATCATGGGTATCAAACTGTGGCCCACCGGATACCACTAAAATATTACAGTAAACTTTTCCTTGCCTAATCATCGAATTTCTGCGATTCAAGAAGTCGACTATTTCTTAAAAAAATTAGTGGTATGTGGCGGGTCACAGTTTGACACCCCTGTTCTAAATTGTTTACTTAAATATGGGTGGGGCTAGTTGAGCTAAAGCCGAAAGGTAGGCCTCCCCGCGCGGTTTGACTTTGATCTTGCTTACTTAAATATAGTCTTTCACGTTATAAAACGGCGAAGTTCCGTAACAGTAGTCTGAATGTATTGGAAAGTGTTTCATAATCTTATGCTTGATGCATGATTTTTCTTTCTTGTTTATAATTTAACAAATATTATTTTTATTTCTATAAAACATAAATAAATAAATACAAAAACTAAGTTAATTACAGGCTTCTTAATCCCCGATCAAACTTCAATCAATTATTGTCATTTCAAATCTTTCTGGTCACCTTAACAGGGTCAATTAATCAAAATTCTATCAAAATTTTAAGAAAAACTCTAGTTGCATTAAAAAATTATTCGTAAAAACAAACTCCATCGAATTCTGAATTTCCTTAATGACACGGGCTGTTATTCTGTGTCTCTGCTTGCCAAAAAGTTTTGGCACAAAGAACGTCGCTTGTTTTGAATTGAGAATAAGCCAATATTCATCGCCATTATCTTCATTTAAAACGCTTAAAGTGCATATAAACAAATGCTCTTAAGTAAATGAAGGGGAAAAAAATAATAAAGAGTTACTAAGAGGTTTTTCTTATTTTAATTTGTGGTTTATTTTTTCATATATATTTATTTCTCCATCGTACTATGTAACAAATATAACAAATACAAGAGATTTCTTTTCTCGAAAAAAAAAAAAATGTCTTACAGTTAAGGTTTTTTTTTTTTTTTCAAAGTTTACGTATTATTATCAATGCGAGGTAAAGCACGACACATACCACGGTTGTGATTCAGTACTAAATAACATAATTATTATTTTATTTATGTGGATTTATTTATGTATTTTCTGTTTTTGAAAATCAGATTCAGGATATATTGAAATCTCTAACAACAATACACTGTTGTTTACATGATATCTTTTTAACTTTTATTCTTTCGCAAGTTTTAACCCTACTTTCTTAGCACTTCTATACATTTATTTATTTTTAGGGTTTCGTTCATCTCACGAAACCCTTATTACTCTATTGACAAGTCAATGTATTACTCCCGCTTCGTTGTCTGTCCAGTCCATCACAGAGCCGGTTCTCAGAAACTATAGAACTCGCAGGCATGAAAATTTGTGTACTTATAGCTGAATATCTAATATGAAGCTCAAAATCATCAAATTTGAAATAATCGTATTACAGTCGAACCTCGTTAACACGAAATCGCTTAACGCGAAATAGAATTTCAGAAATTCCCGCTTAAGGCGAATTTTTTTTTTTCCCCCTCCAAAGTAAAAAAAAAAAAAAATCCTTATGTAATGTTTTTCTGATATTTCAAACTAACTTACATGCCACATACTCTTATTAAAAAGGGAATTTTCTTGTCGTTTGAAAAAGATATAAAGTGGAAAAGGGTTTAAAAAAATCGTGAATTACTGAATTCCTGACTAATCCCTGCTTTTCTTTGATCTCTGATGTGCGCAAGTGTTCCCACATTAACCGTATGAGCTATAGATCAGTCACAATGAAAGATTGGGTGAAGGAATTTCTTTTTTGAAAGTGATTCTCCCAATACCCGGTTAACTGTATTGATAGTGACATAAACCGGGTTTCCGAATTCCCCTATCTGTGAGTGACAATCCTTCTTTCACTAACTGACTAACATAATTGAAACTCTGTTCGCAGTTGCTCTGTAGAATTCTGTGAAAGATGAGTCGAAAACAACAAGCTGCATCTTTAGCAACCAAGCAAAAAACTTTAAATGAAGTTAGCAATAAAGTGCTGAAAAAAATCAGAAAATGCTGCGAAGTATGTGACACCTTAAATTCTTACAATTGAACCTCTGTACAATTTTAAAGAATCGTGAAAAGATTGAAACCGCTTATGCTGTGAATCAATTCAAACCAGTAAGAAAACGAATGTGTAGAAGAAAGAATGAATAAATTGAAATTGCTCTCTTGTGGTGGAGAAAAGAGGCAAGAAGCTAGAATATTGTTTTGAATTTTGCGGTTGTGCAAGAGAAAGCAAAGGCTTTTGCTGCTGCTCGATAAGAGTGACTTCATTTGTTCTAACGGATGACTGAAAAGATTTAAAGAGCGTCATAGAATTGTCTACAAAAAGACATGTAACAAAAAAACGAGAAATTCTTTCTCAGACATTGTTTTTTCCGAGTACATTTTCATAGATGAAGACTATTGTGACGGTTAACACGAAATTTCGGATAACACGAAATAAATTCGCAGTCCCTTCAATTTCGTGTTAACGAGGTTCGACTGTATTTTAATATACAGAGATAAAAAACCAAAAATCTAACAGCATTTTCCTATTAAATTTAAACATTTTTCGTGCAGTTGCCAACAATTAAAAATCCACAATAAAATTCTTTCTACAGTAATTAATTTTCTATTGAAAAATTTCCACGTCAAAAATGAAAATAAAATAAAAAGTTTCACCAATTGAAAAAAAGATTAATAGGACGTCCTATTGATAATAAAACGGAAATTTTCAAACATTTCTCAATAATACAAGGAGTATGAGTATGTGTAAATACAGAAAGCAGCTTCATAGGACGTCATTAGATAATTTAAAAAAATAATCTGACGTCTATCATTTTGAAGGTCTCTATACAACATGTTTAATTTTGAAATTTATTTTTTTTAATATCGAAAATAAAGTTGAATTAAAAAAATTTTCAACTTCAGTCGTCGAGAATAAAACCCGGAACCTTTGTGTTAGGAGAGGAAAACGCGCTACCACTGAACCATCTAGTCTACACGAAAAGGATTGAAATTAAGGTCCTGTTTTATGATCTAAGGAAATCTCAGATGCCATTAAATTAATTCATTTAATTAAAATATTATAAGACTTTTTAAAATTTCAGGATTTGTCGTATGACAAGAAGTATTCAACTATAAGTATGCAAAATTTCAAGTCTTTGACTCATACAGTTTCCAAGTAGGAACCCTGTCTCTATCATAGACAGGCAATCAGAGGCTCAGAGGAGTGAGACGAATAGGGTTTCGTCAGATGAACGAAAACCTTAACAAAGAATGAAAATAATGAGTTATAGCAATGTTTACTTTTATTATCCCTTAAAGATTAATACAATAACATGCATCTTAAAAACTATTTGGGATTTTAATTCTAATATTTTTCTTTAAAAAAGATTCATTTTATTTGTGTTTCCTATAAAATTTCAAATAAATTTCCATTCGTATTATCTGGACTTTCGGACTTGTGGACAATCGGATTAGCAAGGTTCTATAGAAAATAAGAAACTTTGAGTTTCTTTCTTTTTCTTTTCTTTTTCGAAGGCGTTATTTTCTCATTCCATACATCAGCAGTTTTATATGAATCTTTCGTACTTTCGGGACGTTAAACCTGAATAAATATTTTAATACATATAAAAAATATTTACTGACGTCAGTCTATGCGCCAATACATACACCTTAAGCAATCAAACTACGCAAATATATATTTAGTCTGATTTCATAAGCGTGTTTTTATTATTCTAGGAATACCATCTCTTATATAGAAAAATTGCGAAATTTAAATATTTTTTCTTTACAAAAACATAATAGCTATTTATTGACGTCAGTAAAATGCGCCAATACCCACGTGTTAAGTAATCATTTTGCTTGAAAATACATTTAGTTTGATGTCGTAAGTACATATTTTTGTGATTCTATACATGTACCACCTGTTTTCTGGAAAAACACTGAACTATGAATAAATATCTTTTTTTTTACTATAATAAAAAGAATTACCTATGAAAGAATAAACGTTGCCTACTGATGAAAAAATAAACCCACATTATTTAAACATTTAAAATTAGTTATTATTGAGAAACATCTGTGTAGTGATCTGATATGAATAATAAAAGCAATAGCTGAGTTGTAAATTGTCGATTATAAAATGTCAAATATTGCTTTTTCTGAATAATTCTCTTTCAAAACATGAAATTATTGTGTTACTATGACAAACAAGCATTGATAATCTATTTAAATCTATTTTAGTATACCAGTCATCAGGCATTAGTATTGATTTTGGAGTGCAATAGTAGCATTGATGTGTTATTATTATTATTATTATTTTATTTATTTATTTATTTATTTATTTAATTTGCAGGGAACACATTTGATGACTCATCGATGCTACTATTGATCTCCAAAATCAATACTAATTAATGCCTGATGATTGGTATACTAAATTAAGATTTAAATGTAAAATATTGCTTTTTCTGAATATTTTTTCTTTCAAAACATGAAATTATCGTGTTACTATGATAAACAAGCATTGATAATCTATTTAAGTCTTATTTTAGTATACTAATCATCAGGCATTAGTGTTGATTTTATAGAGAGCAATAGTAGCATAGATGTGTTATTTTTTTTGCAGGAAACACATCTGATGACTCATCTATGCTACTATTGATCTCCAAAATCAATACTAATTAATGCCTGATGATTGGTATACTAAATTAAGATTTAAATGTAAAATATTGCTTTTTCTGAATATTTTTTTCTTTGAAAACATGAAATTATTGTGTTACTATGATAAACAAGCATTGATAATCTATTTAAGTCTTATTTTAGTATACTAATCATCAGGCATTAGTGTTGATTTTATAGAGAGCAATAGTAGCATAGATGTGTTATTTTTTTTTTTTTTTTTTGCAGGAAACACATCTGATGACTCATCTATGCTACTATTGATCTCCAAAATCAATACTAATTAATGCCTGATGATTGGTATACTAAATTAAGATTTAAATGTAAAATATTGCTTTTTCTGAATATTTTTTCTTTCAAAACATGAAATTATCGTGTTACTATGATAAACAAGCATTGATAATCTATTTAAGTCTTATTTTAGTATACTAATCATCAGGCATTAGTGTTGATTTTATAGAGAGCAATAGTAGCATAGATGTGTTATTTTTTTTTGCAGGAAACACATCTGATGACTCATCTATGCTACTATTGATCTCAGAAATGAATACTAATTAATGCCTGATGATTGGTATACTATTTTAAGATTTAAATGTAAAATATTGCTTTTTTTGAATATTTTTTTCTTTCAAAACATGAAATTATTGTGTTACTATGATAAATAAGCATTGATAATCTATTTAAGTCTTATTTTAGTATACTAATCATCAGGCATTAGTGTTGATTTTATAGAGAGCAATAGTAGCATAGATGTGTTATTTTTTTTTGCAGGAAACACATCTGATGACTCATCTATGCTACTATTGATCTCAGAAATGAATACTAATTAATGCCTGATGATTGGTATACTAAATTAAGATTTAAATGTAAAATATTGCTTTTTCTGAATATTTTTTTCTTTCAAAACATGAAATTATTGTGTTACTATGATAAACAAGCATTGATAATCTATTTAAGTCTTATTTTAGTATACTAATCATCAGGCATTAGTGTTGATTTTATAGAGAGCAATAGTAGCATAGATGTGTTATTTTTTTTTGCAGGAAACACATCTGATGACTCATCTATGCTACTATTGATCTCAGAAATGAATACTAATTAATGCCTGATGATTGGTATACTAAATTAAGATTTAAATGTAAGATATTGCTTTTTCTGAATAATTTTTTCTTTCAAAACATGAAATTATTGTGTTACTATGATAAACAAGCATTGATAATCTATTTAAGTCTTATTTTAGTATACTAATCATCAGGCATTAGTGTTGATTTTATAGAGAGCAATAGTAGCATAGATGTGTTATTTTTTTTGCAGGAAACACATCTGATGACTCATCTATGCTACTATTGATCTCAGAAATGAATACTAATTAATGCCTGATGATTGGTATACTAAATTAAGATTTAAATGTAAGATATTGCTTTTTCTGAATAATTTTTTCTTTCAAAACATGAAATTATTGTGTTACTATGATAAACAAGCATTGATAATCTATTTAAGTCTTATTTTAGTATACTAATCATCAGCCATTAGTGTTTATTTTATAGAGAGCAATAGTAGCATAGATGTGTTTTTTTTTTTTTTTTTTGCAGGAAACACATCTGATGACTCATCTATGCTACTATTGATCTCAGAAATGAATACTAATTAATGCCTGATGATTGAGATACTAAATTAAGATTTAAATGTAAGATATTGCTTTTTCTGAATAATTTTCTTTCAAAACATGAAATTATTGTGTTACTATGATAAACAAGCATCCATAATATATTTAAATCCTATTTTAGTTTACCGATCATCAGGCATTAGTATTGATTTTATAGAGAGCAATAGTAGCATAGATGTGTTATTTATTTATTTATTTTTATTTTTTGCTGGAAACACATCTTATGACCTATCTATGCTCTCCAAAATCAATACTAATGCCTGATGATTGGTATACTAAATTAAGATTTAAATGTAATACGGGCATTATACAAACAGAATGTTCTGTTCTACAGGATTTATGCACACCACGTAATACATCAAAAATTAGTTAAGTTTAAAATTGCATATCACTGCTGAAAACGGACTTCCAGTCAATCCTATAACCTCATTTCTTTGTGTGCCTCTGTAAAGGAATGATAAATGTTATACACTCCATAATCTATAGTAAACACACTATAGCGCATCTCAGTTATCCATATCAACTCCATCATGTTTGAAGTATCGTAACATCACTAAAATGCACCGCAAACGAATTTTTATTGTAGATCATAATGTAATGGAATATTTTTGTGCTGCACTGTAAAGGAACTGTAAATGTTACTTATTTTGTATTCCACAAAAAACATTTTGTTTTCCACTCCAGCTATGCATGTCAATTGCATTATGTCTGGCGTATCGTAATATAATTAAAATTTGCTGCCAACGATTTTTTCCGATAGACTATAATGTAACGGAGTTAATTTTGTGTGTCCCTATAAATATACTATAAATGCTACACATTTCATTTTAAATAGAGAATATGCTACAGTAAACTTCAATAACATGCATCAACCCGAGTACGTTTACGAGAGTTAGACCACGGATAGACGGCAGTCGAACTGAAGTCATAAACACTTTTCAACTATGTCTGAAAGTGTTAAAAAAGAGTTAGTACTTTTGATGTTTTTAAAGATGGAATAGATGTAATTTTCGCTCGCCGAAAATAACAATGTTAACAAAATTATAGGGCATTACGAATATGAAAGACATCTCAAATTAAATTTATATTTAATAAGTTTAGACGAATTGTGATTTTTTTTTTTTTTTAACTCTGCAAGACTGATCTGCATCACAATGATGCATTGGTCAGTAAGTAATTGGAGTAATAAGGATGTAGTAAGTATTGCAGTAAGTATCGGAGGTATTGTCACTAAGTATTGCAGTAATAAGGAGGGGAACACAGTGTAAAATATCACAGTGTCAGCATTGTAGGGTTAAAGATAAATCATTGAAAGCAGTTTAAATTAAGGATGTATCACAATTTTTTTGAAATTAACATCATATTTTTTTATTATTATTATTTTAAAAAACGTATAAGTTGAGGAAAAGAAGCGATGAAAACTACTAGAGAAATAATCACATTGGAGTCAGAATAAAAGTAATGGAGGTACTGTCACTAAGTATTGCAGTAATAAGGAGGGGCGTGTCAGCATTGTAGGGTTAAAGATAAATCATTGAAAGCAGTTTAAATTAAAGATAAATCGTTGAAAGCAGTTTATATTAAAGATGTATCATAATTTTCTTGAAATTAACATCATATTTTTTTACTATTATTTTAAAAAACGTATAAGTTAAGGAAAAGGAGCGAAGAAAACTACTAGAGAAATAATCACATTGGAGTCAGAATAAAAGTAACGGAGGTATTGTGACTAAGTATTGCAGTAATAAGGTGGGGAACACAGTGTCAGCATTGTAGGGTTAAAGATAAATCATTGAAAGTAGTTTAAATTAAAGATATCATAATTTTCTTGAAATTAACAACATATTTTTTTATTATTAATATAAAAAAAAACGTATAAGTTAAGAAAAAGGAATGAAGAAAACTACTAGAAAAATAATCACATTTTCGTCAGAATAAAAGTTAATAACCACACGTTAAATAAACACAAATTGTTTAAAAATAGACTTAACTCGATTTTGTTCGTGGGCTTTTGTTTTCCTTTGTATGCCTAAGCCACATAATTTACGAGAAAAGAATCTGAATAAATATTTTCACTCAAAGTAATATAAGATATTTGCTGTTGTAATGATAACACGTCAACGCCCACACCTTAAGTAATCAAATTGCTTGAAAATACATTTTGTTTGATTTCGTATAAACACATTTTTGTTATTTTTAATATACCACCTGTTTTATGAAAAAAGGTGTAATTTCGATAAATATTTTTTCGTAAAACAAAACAACTTCTTGTTTAATTCAAGTATAGACGTTAATATCCATTCCATACCTTTTCAACAATTAAAATTATTTGATTCACAGTGATCTAATACGAATAATGAAGCAATTGTTGAACTGTAAACTAGAGTTCTGCATTGTGTGAGATAACTCGATTTTACTCAAACCCGACCCAACTCGCAGTTCGGCCCGGGTCGAGTTGAAACTAATTTTTTTTTTCGTTGTTGTTCGGGTTTGGTCTGGTTGAGTTTTGATTCTGAGAGGCTGGGTTCGAGTTAATCCGACTGTTCTTAACAAAGTATAAAATATTGTTTGATATCAAGAGCTATTTTATTTGAATATGAATAAGTATACATCAATTAGATTTTCTTCATAAAGATAAAATATATATTAGAGTTATGATTGTGGAATACTTTTTCTAACCGTATTAAATTGTGAATAAATTTTCTTTGATTTCGGGTTCGATTCGGGTTTCGGGTCAACAATTTTTTTTTTTTGTCAGGTTTGGGTCTGTTTTCGGGTTGACGCTAAGTAGATTTTTGGGGTTCAGGTTGGGTATAATACAATACGCGCAGGACTCTACTGTAAACTATTGAATATGAAATGTCAACTAATATTTTTTGAAAATAAAAAATAAAATTACCGTGCAATTATTTTAAACAAGACGTAAGTAGAAGTGAGAATTTTTATTAAATTCCTACTATTAGCTCACACTCTCTCTATATATATCTTGTTCAAATTTTCAATCGTTAATAAAATATTTTCTATTCATCCACTCAAGTTCAAATAGATTTTTTTTAACTTGTAGTGGATGACACTTTATGTTAATACAGTTTTTTCAAATATTAATTCATTCATTAAATTTAATTAATTAACTTTAATTTTAAATGGGAGAAAAAAAAATTCCTCCCATTGTTTTCATAAATGAAATGAAAGATTTATCTCAAATGAGTGATGCCACAGAAATAAAATACCGCAACGATAATTATAAAATATTGTTCAATAAAGATAACGTGGGACATTAAGGCTACACGGGTTTATTTTACATATTTATGATTAAAAAGTAGGAATTGACTTAATTTTTTTTTATATTGCTTGTTTATATATTTTATATAAATTATATTTAGAAAAGGTAGTTATTTATTTTGTATATTCTTGTATCTTCTTCTATATTTTGTATGTACGTGGTATGCTTTTGTGGTATTTCCACGGCAATTTCTTACATTCCCTTTAGCTCGGGCTGAGCTTGCCTCATCTCTGTAAGTCGCACCCGGATTTTCGTTCATAGTAGCAACAACAAGGAAGATATTTTACGTTATTTTCAACAGACATATTTTGGCTTTGTATGAAATTTTAAAACACCACGCGAAGTCCTACAAAGGAACTCGAATGTGTACCTATTTGATAATAAACGAAATAACAATAATCAATTAAGTAATGTTACATTTCCATATAGTTTGTCCAAAAAGCAATTGTTATTTAAAAATTAAGTCTTACCCCAGTAGCAAAATGTGATCGGCCTTTGAATGGCCTCTCATCGAAGACCGATGAAAAGATGAGCGGTCGACTATTGTATTCTCATCGGAAAGGGATGAAATCTCGTCGGAAATTGCTCAGAAATGTCTCATTGGGGATAGTGTTATCCGATGATCGAAATCCGATGAGTTTTACAAACTAATATGATGAAAATCCGAGGAGTATGATTTCACGATGGTGAATGTACGATGGCTTTTAGATGCGTATTCAAGCAAATTCCGATGAGAAAACGATGAATTATTGGTTGTTGATTGTGATGTAAATTAAAGCAATTTCAGAAACTTTATGCCTTTTTTCTGATTTTGTTACATAGACACACTGTTAAAAATTTGCAACAAACTGTCCAATCATTTGACCGTTATTGTAGAAAACGGTTACATAACCGTAATTTAACTATATTCTGGCCTTAAAATGAGCATTAATACGATCAGAATATAGTTAAATTACGGTTATGTAGCCGTTTTCTACAAAAACGGTCAAATGACTGGACAGTTTGCTGCAAATTTTTAACAGTGCATACATTAAAATTTTAGAAATTTAAAATCTAAATGGGATCACTTGAATTCTTTTTTAATAGCTTTACTACAATCGTTGTTTGAAAAAAATATATATATATATATATTTTCAAAATTTAGTTTTTACTTTCTTCTATCTATAATAGAAGAAAGTATTGTAATCGAAATTTTTTTCGACTTCCGGTTTTCGATGGATTTACACGTTTTAGGGTAGGAGATTCCGAAACACACGTTTTTACAAAATGTCTGTCTGTCCGTCTGTCCGTCCGTCCGTCTGTGTGTCTTCATTGTATCATCGAAAAGTGTATGAAGTTATGCTTCAAATTGAACCTAATTTTTTTTCTATGTTTTTGGCTATGGCAAGCAGATTCTATTAGAATTTGGAGATATTTTGACGAAAGGGGGCGCTGTGATCGATATTTTTGTTCCATTTTCACTATTGTACCATCTAAAAGTGTATGAAGTTATGCTTCAAATTGAACCTAATTTTTTTCTGTGTTTTTGGCTATGGCAAGCAGATTCTATCAGAATTTAGGGATATTTCGACGAAAGGGGGCGCTGTGATCTATATTTTTGTTCCCTTTTCACTATTGTATCATCGAAAAGTGTATGAAGTTATGCAGATAATTGAACCAATTTTTTTTCTATGTTTTTGACCATAGCCTGCAGGTCCAGGTTGAATTCGGGGATATTTCGACGAAGGGGGGCGCTGCCATCGCGATTTTTGTTCGATTTTCACTATTGTATCATCGAAAAGTGTATGATGTTATGCAGATAATTAAACCAAATTTTTTAATATGTTTTTGGCTGTAGCCAGCAAGTCCTACTAGAATGTGGGGATATTCCGCTGTAAGGGGGCGCTGTGATAGCCATTTAAAGATTTCAAATTCAAAAAGATGTATAAAAAAAATTAGAAATCCTAAAAGTTTTTTTCCGTTAAATGTTCGGCCTTGATCCGGAGAATCCGGAGCAGTTTTTGTTTTGTCTCTATATTAAAAAATGGCGGAGATATAGCGGTTTGAAATTTGAGGGTGGTTGACATTTTCAAACAAGACAGCAGAATTCATCCATAAACGGGTTTATAATTTATGAGTTTTAGTTAACAGGGTTTCAGCAAATTTTCTTTCATTGTTGTAACCATTGTTACTATTCTTAAATGCTTAACACTATATATTTATATTCGCCAACGTCAGATTCTCGCCAAGCTTGGCGGCAATTGAAGAAATATCGCCAAATTTGGCGACAAAAATAGGTTGCCACAAATGAAGCCAACGTGGCTATAGAAGACTAATTTGGCGATATTCTTATTCAAATTCAATGTTGACGAGAACTGGGAATGAATCTTCTTTAATTGGGTTCCACGCATTTTAGCTTCGTGTTTTCCAGTAAAATCAGCTAAAATCGTAAAACCAAGGAATAGGGAGGCTATCTGTTCCGGTCGGTACAGGCCAAAAGAACTTTTCGTAGTTTAGTATACATCAGTTGATTGCATCCCGGTAACCCGATGATTCGCAAGCAGCTGACGTACAACAGAATGACGAAAAATATTGATTTTATTGGCGATGTGAGGACGAAATTAGAAGTATTAACATGATTGAGATAGAAGAAAGTTTTGGGATTGGCACATCCGACTAGTTTTAATAGGGGATGGAGACTGAATGACTGACTGACTGGGAAGAGTTTCATATACTTAGTTTACTTCTGAAAAAAAAAATATACTTTAAAATTCTTTAATTCCATGAAGAAGCATGAATAAATTATGCGAAATGCTATGGTTCATTAGCAACTTCCATCTGTTATATGCCAGTTATGGACCGAAAGAGAAAAGCGATCAAAAATGAAAAAAAAATAATATTGATAAGTAAACTATTCATTCGGAAAAAGGATACTTTATCATTTCATTTAATCTGTATTTAACACAGATATTTTATGGGTTCAAATACCGTTGCCATGGTTTAGATCTTCCACAAAAAATCAACTGAGTAAGTCAATTCATATTCATATATAATGCAAGATTGTCATTCTCTTAGAAAAATAAGAGACATTTTCTAATGAAAAATCCTTTTTGTTTATTCTATTTTAGTTATTTTATTATTTTTCGATGGTAATGTAGTGGGACTCTAATAGATTTTTTACATTTAGTATATTTTCTATAGATTTCCTGCCAAATACGTCGAAAAGGATTTTTGGTTCTTCCGTGGTAGTTGTATTCCAGTGGTCAATCGCGAAACATTTCACTATTTAAAAGCAACATTTGTGATTCTGCTTTTTTCAAGGTTTAAACGCGTAGTTCGATTACACATCTGTTAAATTTGTGTTTTATTTATTTACTAGTATATAACCCCCGTCAAAAATGACAGATAGTTGATCTGCGCTGCATTTTCATAAGACTTCATACAAACAAACAGCATGAAGATTTTATTATTGAAAGGTATGCATTGTAGAAAAGTACATTTTAAAAATGACAAGCGATTTCTACAAATACAAATAATGAGGATTTTTTTTTCTTACTCAATATTAAATTTTTGAATAGTTCAACGATTGGACAAAACGTTCAAATTAAATATTAAAAAATAATCCATGTGCGAAAGTTTTTGTAAAAAAGGTGTTATCAACGAGTTTCTAAAGAGCTTGTCTCACCACATAGCACATTTTTTGATTATATAAGAAAAAATAAATGGTACTATTTATTCCTTATATTTTAATTACGTTTCATGAGAAAAAAAATCATTTTATTTACGATGGAAACAAAATTTCAAAATTTAGGTGGATATAAGATAGGATCTTGAAAATTGATATAACTAAGAAAAGAAATAGCATTGGGAAAGAAATAACATTAAGCTGAAGCTTTTAAAAGTTGATCTTAAAATAAATTAATTCGTCCTGAATTTTTCTTATTTTAAAATGCTTATATACATTTTATACAATATATTATATATTTTTATACAACTTTATTGTTATTTTATATATTTTTTCCAGAAGAAAGTTCTTTTGTTTGTATAATCTGCCGGTAGATGGCGCCAAAATACTTAAAAAAAGAAGCGTAATATAATACTGGATCGATCACCGCAAAGCCTCCCTACGAAAGCTGTCACCGCTATTTCTGAAAAAGTGTTTACAGAAAAAAAATTGATTACAGAAATGTTGATTATAAATGTTTTATATGAAAATATGCTAAACAGACATGATTTGAGGCAGAAGAAATTATCGTTTAGTTGACATATGTTACCTTTTTTTCCTGTTTAAGCCTAACATGGCATTTCGCTATGCTCGTGTTCGCCATAGAAGTAGGAATTTAGTTCTATGGGGTTTGCATCTCCGACTCGGTTCGTTCTGGAATGATTACTACAATATACTTTCCTACATTTGTCGATAGATGACTGCTAAAGTAATCTTTGAAGGTTTTAAACAAAATTAAAATATTTAAAAGTCTTAATATGTTTTTACAAATATTTCAAGAGCAAAATCGGATGTGAAGCTTTCAAAGAGTCGTTCACTTGTGATTCATTTTAATTTGTGATTATGAATGGCAACATGTTCGTTTGTTTATATCTGGGAATTCGATGTTTAATCTGGATTTTTTAATTAAGAACTTAAAACATTATAACAGGATATACATGTTTCATAGGAAACTATGCTGAATAGACATGATTTCAAGTAGAAGAAATTATCATTTAGCTGTCATATGTTATCATAGGTTTTCCTTTAACCCTAACATAGCGTTTAGCTAAGGTCGATTCGCAGACAAGAATGGTCGAACCCGGAATGGTTACCAACACATTCTTGCTTCGGATTTCATTATAAGTAGACTTATTAATTTGGGAAATTTCAATTTCGTTTGAAAATTTAGTTATAGAATATTATACGGAAAAGGGCAAATGCTGAATTATTTACATTTTTCTAAATGTAAACGGGTTAATCTTCCGTAATGGGATTGGCACGTAGATTTAAAAATGACCATGCTTGAAAATTATTTTAAAATCAATAAAAATTCAGCAAACTGAGATACACTTTTCCAACAAATTGCATTTGAAAGTACACTTTTTTTTTTAATATTCGACTGTGTAAAAATTGAAATTGTGTGATGTTTAGAAAAAAATTGCAGTAAAAGCTATATTTATTAGTTAGGCCGTTGTCACCGTCAATATGACGTCAGTGTTACTCACGGACATGCTTTTACTGGTATAATATAGATGGTGTGCAAAAGCGCTCAGTGCTCAATTACAATGACTGTTATATATTTTAGGCTACTCTATTTTTGTTTATTTTAATCTATTGCTACCAGCATACTGTTTTTTTTTTTATCATGTCAATTAAACATATTTCAACCAGAAATTTTACTTAATGAATGAAAAGATTTAAATACTACATAGAAGGAAGGTGACATTTTAATTAAAAAAAAACATCTGTTTCAAAGATATTCGTAAGGTTGGCTGCTATGATAATCAGAAAGCCTCAAGGTTAACACGAGCAATGCCTTCTGCTAGTCAATAATAAAAACTACGCAAACACCCATCAAACCCGTCAACAATGTTTCTCGAATTGAACATAAACACATTACTAGCCAAATGACAAAACTTTGAATCGAATACACTGTTGCCAACTGCGCCTTACAAATGTCATTCGATTTGGCAAACAAATGTTGTTTCATTTGCAAAGATCTCTTTTTTATCACTGAATAATATACAAAGAAGACTTTTGATGACTGCTTAAAAGAAAAAAATTATGTGGCAAAACCTATAACTGAAGATTTTTTTTTTTTTTTTTTTTTTTTAGATAGTTGCTGCAAATTTCGCCAAAACGTCAACAACACATTTACTTTAGAATTTAAATAAAATATAAGATCATACCTAATGATTACCTAATGTTTTCATATGCCATAAAATTTTCTTTTTAAAACTTGATATCTCCGTACCAATTGTTGTTTGATACCATGAAATTTTATGCTCTTATGCTTAAATAAATTATAGCATATATAAAATTATATACTATCTATAATTATATATATGTATATTTCTTCTTAGGGCTACTTTTCATGGAGATTTGATGTTAGTGCTTTGATTTGTTGCGGTGTTATTAAAACTTGATAAACAATGTACGCATATATGAATGTACAAACTAGAGTCCAGCATCGGGTCAGGAAACCTCGATTTTACCCGACTGGAACAGCGAGTCGAATCGGGTCGAGTTGACCCTAATTTCTTTCGTTGCGGGTCGAGTTGGCTTTAAATGTTTCGGGCTCGGATTGATTTCGGTTTTTGTTTAGACTTTTTCGGGTCGGGTTCAAGATGACCCGATTTGCCAAAAGAAAGTACTGAATATATATTTCAAATGAAAAAAAAAGGATATTGATGAGTGTATATTTGTTCATTTTTATACGAAAAAGATAAAATTGGCGTTAGAGTTTGAAAAACATTATTTTGATAAAAACAAGTTTAAAGTTTTACAACAGCGTTACTTTCAACAATTAAAAAATATTGTAAGGGATTAGAATATCACGAAACCGCTTTAGGGAAAACTATCAACACACTTAAAAGATGTAAAACATCCAAAGTAAAACTAATAAAAAAATTTTACCTCCCCCCCCCCCTCCACAACCTTAATAAGATTACTTTTACTACAAACAATAAATAAATAAATAAATAAAAACTAGATACTTGCATACATACAGATATGTTATTTGAACATGTCTGTCAAAGATAATTGTTTTGCGTTAAAAAAAGACGGCCAAACTTGGTAATCACAGATTTTGGTTATTTTTATATATGTTGTAGGGTAGAAGCCCCTTAGTCTCACATTCAATGGATCTTATATAACACTTCTTAGTTCTCGGGAAATAGGGGATTTAATAATATAACACAACTTAAATACCGTAATTTCCGGCCGCCTATAATCCGCGGATCAAAGAATCATGTTTCGACCCGGTCTCATTTTATAAAATGTTACTCACTAAATCGCTGTAAATATTTGACTTCAATTATTGAATAAAATTTCTGGGTCGAAACATGATTGTTTGATCAGCGGATTATAGGTTGGAAATTACGGTATTTAAGCTGTGTTATAATATTAGAACATATTATACTTACAACATATATAAAAATAATCAAAATCTGTGATTACCAAGCTTGGCCTTCTTCGTGTTAGACAGTAAATACTGACTTAGATTTCATCAATTAAATATAAATTAATCGGAGATTTAAATAAATAAGAATTTTAAGAAAATAATGTTTTATAGGGACAGGTACACAAATTCCCTCTTGAATAAGTTTTTTTTTTTTTTTTTAAATAAATTGTTTTATTTCATGATATCGATCCGGATATTTGGCACTACGGATGATTACATTTATGATAAATAGAGATTTAGTACATTTACATTGCTAATATTTACAGAGTTTTACATTGATGACTGATTTTTCAGTACAATTTCTTTTCCAAAAAATTACACATTCCTATTAATGATGCTTATGTACGGAGTGTCTTGAGGCATTTTCCTTTTTCGATGTTACCATAGTAACAAATTGGCAAAACTCCTACACATAGAAAAGTTATTCTTCCACTTTTCGGAGAATTCTTAGTTGCACTTAAAAAAAAAGGGGGGGGGGATATTGTAATGTTTTTCTGTGAAGATAATTCAGTTTATTACCTTTTTGTATAGTAAAGTTAAAAATATTCTTATTATGTATAGTAAATTCAACATCAGCGGCACAAAATGGTATTTAATATCTATTTTTAGTTTGAGGTTTAACAATACATTTTTGAGCATATCTACAAAGGAAACACGTGTATCCAAAATTATTTTTGACTGACATAAAACTCAACTTCAGTAAAAATAATAAACTATACTAATATATAAATTTAAAAAAGAAAATCATACTTGAAAATTGTTCTAAAATCCATGAAAAATTTGAAAATTGAGATAATGTTTATAAACAAATCACATTTGAAAGAAATTTTTATAGGTGCGTTCGTAATTTTATAAATACGTAGCACCTATAGTCGTCATCTGGTCTGTCCGTCTGTCCGCATATAACAGCGCAAAAATTACCCAACCGAATGGTTTGAATTTTAATATATATAAACGTTGCAGAATTTTGTCGAGTCATTTCAAATTTTATGAAATTTGAATCAAAACTTAAAAATATATTAAAAAGAGTTTTCTTCATTCTATTAAATCTTATCGTACGTAATTAATTCAATGATATCCTATGATATGCAATGATTCTAGGTTACCATGGTGATGACGTCCTATTTAAGATGGAGTCCTATTATTTCCGTATTACTGAATTTGAAAACCGAATATGTATACTAAAATTGTTGAATTATAGCAATCCTATAATCTACCGACAGTTTTTTGGATAGATGATTCCGGAGAAATAGCTATTAAAGGGAAAAAGAGCCTAAATATGGATTTCAAGCTCTGAAAATTTCAAAGCTAGGATTCAGTTTCCCATTGGAATTTTTAGTCAATATCTACAAAAGATAAAATGTTGCCAACTTAAAATGTACTTATTTTATTACGAAAATGAATCCTATCATAATAGCAGACGATATAATTCATTTTAATGAAATAATAACGATGATTTTTTTTTACATTGTCTTGTATTAGATATTTGCGCATAGTATAATTTTAATGTAACGGAATTGTAAATAATTGTTTGTAAAAGTGTATTGAAACTTAATTTCATAAAATAAAATTAATATCTATAATTATGAAAATCTGCACATAAAATGAAATTTGTATTCATGCATTTTTACATAAGAATACAACAGTTATTGCCCCAAGATCTGAATATTTATACAACTAGTTATAGTACGAATGCACCTCATTTGTCGCATTTGACGTACAATCTCCAACTTGTTGTTAATTTTCGACGTTGTAAAAATTAAAATTGTGCGATATTTATAAGTTAAAAATATTGCAGTAAAAGCTATATTTATTGGCCAGGTCAGGGGTCGGAAAAACTACTTTTTGTTTGTAGCGAACTACAACTACAACTACTTTATGAAAAATGTAGTTAACTACAACTACAACTACTTGTTATAAAAAGTAGCCACTACAAACTACTTTTCAAAAGTAGTCGCTACTTCGCTACTTTTCGCTACTTTAGCTATCATCGCTAATTAAATGCACCGCACACGATTTTTCCCCATAGACCATAATGTAACAGAATTCTTTTGAATGGCCCTATAAGCGAGATATAAATGCTACACACTTCATTTAACTGAACATTCCATGGTAAACTTCAATAACATATAAAACTTTCATGACAATCCGAGTATATTTACAAGAGTTAGAGCACAGACTGTCAGACATAGCGAATTCATAGACACTTTTTAATTATGTTGGAAAGTGTTAAAAAGAGAAAATTTGAAAACAAAAATTGTAATAATCTTACAAATTTATGAGAGTGATATAGCACAGTAGCGCTTAAGGTGGTTCTCAAATTCCTTGCCCAACAACGCGAAACTTTCTGACACATTATCTGACTCATTTTTAAACAGAAAGGCATAAAATTGGCAGGCCTGACTATGGAAGCGATTTGGAATCGAAATGAGTTTTCCATTTTTTGATAAATGAATTACTTATCGGGCTATAAGCAATTCGTGTCACGTTTTTTCCCTTTCCCCTGCTGCGGCGTCGGAAATTCGGTTGAAAACGCCGACTTTGACAGTGTTTTCTGAAAAAAATTCTGTCTTTACCAAAAAATAAAATAAAATAAAATAAAGAATAATGGAACGTCTGTCGCGGTTACAAAGTTTCTGAATAAGAACACCTGCATTTCCATGCGTTTCCGAACAAAAACGAATTAAAGAATATGTCATAAAGTAGCCAGTTTGGATTTGAGAACAACCTTAAGAGCGGATAGCCCTTGGTAAATTTGAATATACATTATTTTTTAAAAATAGAGCTAAATAGTCCAATTTCTTTCCAATTTAAATATAGTTCCTGAAAGCACTTTAAAAATTGAACAAGATCATATAGATTTGCATAAGTTAAATCCTAGCTTTTCTTTTCCTTTCTACCTCCTTTTGTTTGTTTCCCTTTGAAAACCCGAATTTCAACATACTGGGCTTTAGATTCATTCTGGAGACAAAGATAAAGATATTTCATTAAAACACCAAGCTATCCAATATCAAATCAAATATAAAACATTACAAATCAATTATTTTAGCGATAAAAAACCTGTGCAGCTAAAGTAAAAAAAAAAAAGCCATAAAAATAAAATTAAGCATTCTTAGGCATTTTTAAAAATAATATATTTTTGTTTCCAACCACCTTTGTTTTACCTATTGGAATCTTCAAAAGGAAATATGCAGTAAATTTGTATACATACATTGGATAAATATTTCGCAACTATCAAAAGACGTATTAATAAAATAATTTTTTGCGATAATAAACAGTTCGATAAGAATATTTTCTGAACGAGGGATCTTAATTCGAAAATACTCTTTTTAATGATTTATGAATTTTAATCAATAATGATTTAGATATTTGGTGCGAGATATTTGGTCCAGTAATTATTATTAATAAAGAAAATGCTAACTCACCTCCATGTGCAACTTCAGGTTGTAAGCAGATGATTTTGATACTGATAACTTCTTATTAATTGGACAAAGTTTACATGTTACAGAATAATTACCACTTTCTTGTTGTTCTATAACTTCAAAATATTCATTATATGCCGACCAGGGCAGTTCTATACTATTTTGTCTGTCATTCTATTACATCTATTTCAAAACAAGAATTACCTCATTAAAACACAAGATCTAATAATGAGTAAGAAGACAAAGGGCTGTCAGGAAGAAAATTAATTTTTTTGATGAGTGAGTACTTTGTGGTTTTATCTGCAAATCCAGCAAATAATAGATCACGGGAATGCTGACGCTTTACGTTTCAGCTGCTAGTTTGTTTGAAGGCAGAAATCATTCCTTCCTAGTGCACTTTTCTCTAATAATACAATGGTGCTCTTGTTCTTTTTCTGTGCTTTTTAGGTATATTTCGTAAGAAATACTACCTATTACATTCTCCCCTAAGCTGGAATTTTTGCAGATCTATGCCGATCATGACTCCCCCCCCCAATTCAAAACTTTATACATATCTATCTATATATCTATGTCAACCGTTATAGAAAAAAAATTAAAAAAAATAAAAACAAAAAAATCCCTGCCGGCTCCGCCTGCAAACAAGTTAGATTTTGAAGTGGGCAGTCCCAACTTCGTCATCATGCCAAAAAAGTCATTTCTTCCACATTTCCCAACAAACAGGCGCCCCACGGTCTGCGTCTTCGAAATCTACCTGTGCCTGTAGACCGAGCCGTCAAGGATTTTTCGAATATGTAATATATTTTTAATTAGAGTTCTAGCGATTTTAATCTGGAAGGATGCGAGCAGAAATTTTGTTCGAAGGGGAATATTTTAGATGACTGATTATTTATTTAATGTTACTAGACAGCAAAGAATACGGAACTAAAAAAAAAAGAATTTTAAATTTTGTATGTGGAGAGGTGGGGGAGATTTTAGGGGAATGGGAATAATTTATATTACTGATTATTTATAGTCACTACAGAACACTATTTAGGGCAGAAGATTTTTTTTTATGTAAAAATAAAAATAACTTAAAGATTTTAGATTTATTTGTATGCTGGGGTGGGGTAGAAGAGTAAATTATGGGATGAATTATGGATTTAAATGACAAATACACGAAGTTTCTGAAACCCAAACTGTGAAAATGACAGTTAATTTGTAACCGCGCACGTCGTCTATGGAAAAATATATGACACTGCAACTAAGATTTGTCGCTGACATTCGCAAATTGTTGCAGAGAATATATTTCGCACAAAAGAAACGAGTTATGATCATGTGATTTGAAGATTGGGACTTTTTTCCTCATTCGTCAAAAGTAGCGTCGATGCTCGCTACAAACTACTGATATTTTGTATCGCGCTGCTCGCTACACTACACTTTTTTTAAAGTAGCGTACTACACTACAAACTACTAAAAAAAAGTAGCGGCTACTGTAGTTTCGCTACTTGTAGCGCGCTACTTCCGAGCCTTGGGCCAGGTCTTACCACCGTCAATATAACGTCAGCGTTAGTCACGGAAATATTTTTGCTTTATACTAGAGATTGTTTCTTTTAATATCACATCGGACAGCAATTTTCTTCAAAGAATTTGAAGACATTTTCAAGACAAAATAAGTGAAACGATGTAATTTAGAGATCGTAATTTCTTTGCGAGGTATGGTTAGTCTTTCGATATAGAGGTTTTTAAAGATAATAATTATTTTTTATATTACATCTTTATTTTTAAATTTAGTTTTATATTATATTATTTACTCATCATACGTAGTATAGAGTAAATTTTGTGATCATTTTAAAAAACGAAAAAAAAATTTTTTTTTAACGGATTTACACGTTTTAGAACACAGGAGATTTCGAAAAACATATTAAAAAAAAAAAAAAAAATTGCCGTCCGTCTGTCTGTGTGTGTGTCTGTAAACGCTCTATCTCCAGAACAAATTGAGATAGCGATTTAAAATTTGGTATGTATTTAGTATGTAATAATAAGAAGAAGACTATTGAATTTCACTAGCTTCGATTATCCGGGACTATTTTTTTCGGACACTCGAAATATTTTCTTTCTGATAAAAGGTATATAAAAATTTTCGAAATTGTTTATTTTAAGGAGTAAATATAAAAGACAATAAAAAAAACAAATTATGCATAAAGCATGAAGTCGATCGGATAATGAGTTGCCGAGATATTTGTAATCCTATATATTCCACACTCTTCGATTTTTCATGACCCTGTATTTCATTCAAATTTCAATTCAGAGATATATTTCAATTGGAAATGAGACGCTTCATCCGATGCAGTAAACCGTTAGTTAATAGGATTATCAATTTTGGAGTTATAAGGATGTTTCTTTTACGCCATTCAGTAATAGAGCCTTTAAAGTTTAGGACGTCATCCAGCCAGGATTTTATTCGAATTGCAATGCATTTTATAAATAGTTTACACATGTTTTATTTTCATATTTTATACTATGCATATCCATGATGTGTAAGTATTACGGTGACATTCAACAACTAGTTTTTCTTTTTAAATTACAATGCCAAAATTTAATGAAAGTGATTTTTAAAACAAAATATTTTAACCCGAACGGAAACAAAAATACCTTTCGTTAATAATACATAAAATGTACCATAATACTTCTAGAACATTGTAAATACCTTCAATATTTTATATATACTCACAGCGCTAATATATCCAGAATTTTATTTCGACGGTTGATTTTTCCAGAAGATTTTCTTTACTAAGAACGTGCACACTACTTCTAATAACGTTTAATATACACACAGTTTCTTGGAAGATATTTTTCACGTTGCCATGACAACGTACTGCCAAAAATTTCTCCAACCAAAAAAGTAGTTTCAATTTATGTGCCGTGTTTTCGAAGAATTTTTAGTTGCATTTTCCCTCAAAAATCGAGATTAGTTTTTTTTTTTTTTTTTTTTTTTTTTTTTTAATTATTGGAAAGATAATTTAATTTGTTATCTTTCTGTGAGTGTGCAGGCGTGTAAGGGAGAGGTAACTTAAAAATTTTTCTTATGCAGCAAATTTATTGACTGACAGTGGTACATAATCGAACATTAAAGTAAAATAGACTGTAATAGATAATTGAGATTCTGTAATAGATTTTTAAGAGTTATTGTAAAATAAATGTTGATGTGCAAATATTCTTAGTTTTTTAGATGGTTCAAAAAATAAAAAAACTGATTAAAATTAAGTAATTTGAAGATAATTTCTTGGTCTTTTAATTATTTATTGTTTGATATAAAGGGAAAATGTACGTATGAAATACACTGACGTGGAAAATTGAAGGGACAATTAAAAGTTATTCCATAGAATTTGGCAAATTCTATTTTTCCCCTTCCTTGTTCGTTGCTACCCCATTTTTAGGTGCGTCCATAATTGTATAAATACGTCGTCTAAATTATATAAATACGTCATTTAGTCCGTCCGTCTGTCCGCATATAACAAAGCTAACAGTGCAAAAACTACTCACCCGAATGGTTTGAAATTTAATAATATATAATTTTCTGAATTTTGTCGAGCCATTTCCAATTTTATGAAAATCGAAACAAAACTTAAAAGATATTAATAAAAGTTTTCTTCATTCTATTAAACCCTATCTAACATCGTTAATCCAATGATATCCCATGGTAGGTAATGATTCTAGGATGCCATGGTGATGACGTTCTATTTAAGATGGAGTCCTATTATTTCCGTTATGATAAAGAACTGGTGTAGGTTCGGAGTAGAATCAAGAATGGTTCGGAGTATGGGAATGGTCGAGGATATTTGTAGGCATCTGAAATATAGGAAAATTGTTTTCGGTGGGACATAGGCACTTAGGTCCCGAGAGACGTATAGTGAATTCACATGTTGTTTCCCGCAATGACTCAAGTTGACGACATCCTGCTGAGAACTGGAAAAAGTTTTGTTTCGACGAGGAAGAATCAAGAAGTATTTGATAAACATCTTTTCTTTATTTTGAAACGATGAAAAGAAGACAAATCCATGAAGTTATTCCACAGTTAATAATCCACGGGTACAAGAAATCACATCTTGTATGATGGGGTGACAATCCAAATTTTTGACAGAGGAGCGAAGTAAGAATATCGAGAACTTAGGCTGCATATCCGAATTTTAAAAAGTGGGAAAGTGCTTTAGGAGGGTACCATAAGGGTGGCCAAGGGGCCAGAATATTTTTTAGAGATGTTACATCGCGGAGATTAGAGAGGAAAGTGCTTTTTTGATAATGACAGCGTGCGTTGGAAAGTATGCCAAACCATTTACATTTTTAGAGCCAAGAGTATTGTATTTTGCGTGGGAATTGTAACCGTTACATATACATCATATCAATTTCATAATTGACGTCAGTGGTAGGGGAATCTTTATTGGCGAAGATTGCACTTTGGCAAAAAAAGAGAGTGAAATAGAATTTTGGCGGTTAGTTGTTTTGAGAAAAATGCAGGAAAGATATTTCAGAAATATGTTATAAGGCGTCACTCAGACGGAATTAACATCTGGATTCAGTATGAAGTCAAAACTGACCATGAGAAAGGAAACATTTTATGCCTTGGATAATTTCATTTACATTGATGTGTGGGAGACCGAATAAAGTACGTTAATGATAATTTACAAACAATATGTATGATTTTGACTAAAATTATCGTTGAAAGAGAATGATAAAAAGGTGCGCGTTTTAACAGCCGGGAATGTATATAAGTTACGATAATACAGAAAGGGGAAAGTATATTTAATAAAATACTTAAAATATAGATTTCTTTAATTTTTGAAAAAGATATATATGGTATCTTTACCATATATATATCACCCCTTCACAAGATTTTGAAAAATTTAGAATGTCACCCTAAAAATATAATACACAATATCAATATATAAAAATAATAAAATAAGTATGCATACAATATGTATATAAAAAAAAATGTAGTACTACCATAAAGCTTCATACTAGTATAATAAATGGCCATAAAATTTTCAAATTGCAGCAGCATGTATTTCAGTAGCTTTCAAAAGTTCCATTTATCAACATGAACATAGTTGTTTTTGGCTGCATAAATAATATATCATTTTCTTTAAAATGGCATGCCTAATGATATTTTATAGTATTAGTGCACTTGTTTAAATAGTCATATTTTGTCTCATATTTTATTTCGAAGATTAGAATGTGCACAATTAAACTTTTCACTTTAAAATCTGGCCATAGTGAAATATAAACACAAATAATATTTCAATATTGAAAAATAGTTACAATTATACAATATAAGAGTGACACAATAGAGGTTACAAAAACACATGTACCACATGAAAAATTTAAAAATTTTGTGTATTAATCGGGAAATGTGCATAAACAGTTTACAAAACCACCTTGTAATTTAATAATTGCATAAATAATCTTTATTTAATTTTATTTTTATTATTTATATAACTGGGAAAACAATTAAATTATTATAGTCCATAAAAGGGATTATCTTTACCGAATATTAAAATAGCAATTGAATAAGTAATTTTGAAATAACCCATAATAGTTGTAATCATTCAAAAAAATATATCTAACTTTCATTAATAAATTTCTTTATATAACAACTTTTTAAGGCATCTCAAAAGAATTTCTGAAATATTTAAAAGAAACAATACAATGAATAAATGTAGAAGAATTGTGAAAAAAAAATTTAAATGAAGGATCTGCTTCTACAAGTGAGAAAAATAAAAATAAAAATACCTAAAATATCACTATAATCTATATAGTGTGAAGTAAAGGTGTTAACATTAGGTATGTTCGATGAGAGAGAGATGTTTACACCTGAACAATATTTAGAAAAAGCAAAATGTACGTTATCGAAGTAAGAAGGCATATCATAGAATTTAAAAATTAACATAAGTCCAAATTTTAAGAACGATTATGGGAATTATCCACTGAAATAAAGTTCAAAAATTCTTTCTAATTGATAAAGTGAAGGTGGCATGTAAAGTGATGTAACTTTAAAAATAAAAAAAAACGATGATATAGTGTATATGTAAAGAGCAATAGAAATTAATGTATGCACTAATATGTGAAGTGCGAAAAAGATAACGGTATGTGTGAATGCTCGACCATAGCTATCAGTGAACACGAATCTGAACATACATCCTTTCGAAAATTCCCCTATTGTACATTATTCGAAATCTTTAAAATTGGTGATTAACGAAAACAATAAATCAATATTATAGAAGTGTAGTAATAATGAATAAAGGAAAAAAAAAGAAAAGGTTTGGATTACAAAGGAATCAGACCGGAGAAAACTAAGTGAGAAAACGGTAAACAAAAAAAATTCTGGTTACAAAGGAACCAGTCACACAAATAAAAAAAAATTCTGATAACAAGGGGTATCAGAGCTCAATAAATTGTATATCTGAAAACAAAGGAATCAGACTCACCAAAATAATATCTGATAACAAGGTATCAGCCCTCAATAAGTTATATATCTGAAAACTAGGAATCAGACTCACCAAAACAATAATCTGATAACAAAAGTATCAGCCCTCAATAAGTTATATATCTGAAAACAAGGAATCAGACTCACCAAAACAATAATCTGATAACAAAAGTATCAGCCCTCAATAAGTTATATATCCGAAAATTAGGAATCGGACTCACCAAAACAATAATCTGATAACAAAAGTATCAGCCCTCAAGTTATATTTCTGAAAACAAAAGGAATCAGAACCACAAAGAATTTTTTTTTTTTTTTTTTTTTTTTTTAAATCACAACCGAAGTTTAGAAGAATGAACAAATTTCTGATTACAGAGAAAAACAGAACCAAAAGAATTAATTTAATTTAAAAAAATTATCATTACCTATTTCTATCAAAGGAAATTAAAAAATGTTTGATGTGAATTTCTGCAAGAATGTGCCAAAGGAAAAGATGCGACTCCGAATTTATTTTGCCTTTATTTTTTTTAATAACAATTTATTTTGATTTATTTATATTATTTTATTTTAAAAGGACAGTGATGCAAAGAAGAAGAATTGTCTACTCCTGAAATGTCGAAAATACAACGAAGATAAAAGGTAAAATTAAGCTGTGTGTACGGATTAGTTACACTTATTCAATATGCGAAAAATTTCTGACGACCCGCACCAAAAAAAAATCTCGACATACAAATATACCTCTAATCGCTCTACCGTTTCCGTACGCTAAACAGTCAAACGAAAAGAGACGAACCATCTATACACACAGGTGTGTAAACAATAAAAACATTAACGTATGAAATAGAAAGAAAATTATTCATAAGAGCAGTTGTCTGGAAAAAATTACCTATATAGTAGGGAAGTGTATAAAAAATACCGAAAAAATTGAATCGAAGTAAGAAAAGGAGTAAAATATTTGTGACAGTATATAATAAAAGAAATAGATATGCAAAGAGTATCATAATATAACATCTTATCATTAATATTATAGTTTCGAAAAATAATATAAACTAGAATTAACAGAGAGTGGTATTTCTTTCTTCATCAATATATTTCTTTATTGACGGACACCCTGGCGAAGATACGGTGTGAGAAATGTTAAAATTAGTATTGCTATTTTCATTATTTGATATGCAATTAATGCATTTAGGACGGTTTGTGCACCGAAGATTGTTATGTTGGCCGGCACAAATCGGACATTTTATAGAATTAAGACATACCTGATGTGCAATATGATAAAATGAATGACATCTAAAACAACGTTTTACAGGGATAAATCTGATTACAGGATATTTTTTGTCTTGAATAGTTATTTGTTTAAGCTCCAGTAATATTTTTGCAATAGGAAACGACATCTCAAATATCCAGTTGTACTCATCTGTATCCCTAAGTTTACATTTCCTTATAAATTGTATAGAGGACACTGGTTTTTGAAGAATATCAGAAAGTCCAAATAAAATGTCTGGTATATTAAATTTTAAAGGTAATTTACAAATAATGATGCGAACCGGTTTATGATGCATTTTAGTAGGTGAACAAATAGGAATGCTTTCTGAAAGATCACGATTGCTAGAAGTATTTGATTGCTGCATATCAATTTTTTCATGTGCTAAATCATCGAATGTGTTCTCATCATCTGTAATTTGTGAAATATCCGTCTGTGTAAAAATATTATGCACATTTCGGGGTAACATATAACTGTTATGGGGAGAATTGCTTACATTTTTATCATTAAAAACATCATGTATATTTTCTACCTTTTGGGCGTGAAGCCGTTCTAATAATTTTTTATTAAGCGAAATTAAATTTTTCTTGTCTAGTACCAATTTATCAAGTTCCTTCATGACAAAAATATCATAAAACTGCAAAAGACTGTCAAATTGGCGTTCCAGAACAACCTGAAATTTGCATAATTTGGCAGAGAGAGCAGAATTGTCCTGCAATTTTATGTGATCATGCAACTCATTTAATTGGGAGTTAACAAACTCTGGAGCACCTTTTAACAAATCCCTGAATACATAAGACCATGAAATATCACTAAATATATATTTGATTTTGTTCGGAAATAGAAACAGTAGTTTCAGATACTGCTGATGCCTGAGTGGATGCCATTTCTGCACTCTGGTCCTAGATTTATTTTGCGTATTTTTTTTTTTTTTTTTTTTTTTTTTTTTTTTTTTTTTTTTTTTTTTTAATAGGCATGAATATGGAAGAGATATACACAAAACTTTAAAAGAGGTGAAGGAAGTGCATGAATTGCAAAAATTTAAAGTGTCATATATTCTCACCAATATGATAAAAATGACATGAGGGTATAGATACACCGGTGAAATACACAAGACCAGATACACAAAAGAGCAAAGAGATTACTCAAAGCAGTGCATACTTAACGTATAAATTAAAATATCATATCATGAGATCATATTTAGAGTAATTACCATAATATTATTAACATAGAGTTAAAAACTGAATGCAACCCAAAATGTGAATAGAAATATATCAAAATTTAAAATACAACAAAAACTGATAATTTATTATTATTTTTTTAAAGAATAAAATATTTAAAACATTAGATATCTCTAAAATGATAAGCAGTGGCTTCAAATACATAAAAATACAACAAAATAATAAAACGAAGCAAAATTTGAATAAAATTTATCAGTCATGAAAAATTCAGATATAAGTGAAATTTAGTATCATTTTAAACCTTGAAAGACCTCTGACAGTTAGAAAACAATCTGCTTCTTACCTGTATGCACCATAGAAAACTAATTTCATAAAATTTAAAATTTTAATAAAAATAAGAATTTTCTGCTTTTTCGTTTTCCTTTTTTTTTTTTATATCAACACATTAAGAAGAACTCTTACCTGTAACACAAGTAAATATCCATTGTATAACAAATTTCAGAAAATACCTAGCTATAGAAAAAAAACACCGAAAATAATATACATATTTTTTTTTGTTTTAAATTACCACAGATGAAAACGGCTTTTGTGATTTGTATCACTATGAATAAGTATTCCTTTAACACAATTAAAGTTTGGAGGAATGAATAAATTTTAACTAGAGATCAACAACATTGCAAGCTCAGTTATTTTCTTCTTACTTGATTGTTACAAGGCAATTAAAAACAAAAAGTTTTCGTTAAAGCTGATGGATAGGCATTCAATAACCTTGAATTTTTATCGAAACTAAGTTAGAAAGAGTTTTCCGATTATAAGAACCGCAACGCATGATTAGGAAGTCACTTCGATGAGCACATTGAGTTTCTCGCTGTGTTTTTTTTTTTATGCCGAAACACAATCAAAATTTCTCGTACTTATATGATGAAACCACACAGTGCATAATCATGAGTTGAAATTCACTGAAATTAGCGGTATATTTCACACATGTAAACTGGAAAAATTTAATCGACGAAGAAAGATAATCATTTTGAAATAATGAGAGCATATGTAGCATCGGTTGAATGAAGTTATAATCTTAACACATTGGAAAAATATAAGTTTTACCAAAAACGACTGCGAGAAAAAAAATTGTTGATCTATCTGGCATGGGTCATTTCAGAAGGCACGTATGTAGCACACTTTCAAGTCACAGAATAATAGTTATAAATTGAAAGTACTTAATTGTATAGCTAAGGCAGGGATCACAAGGATTTTTTTTTTATTATTTTTTTTTTTTTTTTGAAGGCGTATTTATCACAGGCACAGGTTAAAAAAACTGCACAAAAAAATCCTAGGTTGAAACAGTTTATCACTTACGTGGCACGGAAAAGGCATATTTAACTAACATGAACCACAGGACAAATCCAGGAACATATCGAAGATGTAGAAAAATTCAGGCACTTTTCGAAGGTGTAGACAATAGAGGAATCGCGACAGCAGAAAAAAAAATCCTGCACATTGAGTAGTTGATATAGAGTTCCTTGGCGCACACCCTATGGAAATTGTTTTGTGAAAAATCCAGTTCATCAATATTAGGCACCAATCTTATATCGAAAAGAAATAGAGAAACTTCGGAGTAGAATCAAGAATGGTTCGGAGTATGGGAATGGTCGAGGATATTTGTAGGCATCTGAAATATAGGAAAATTGTTTTCGGTGGGACATAGGCACTTAGGTCCCGAGAGACGTATAGTGAATTCACATGTTGTTTCCCGCAATGACTCAAGTTGACGACATCCTGCTGAGAACTGGAAAAAGTTTTGTTTCGACGAGGAAGAATCAAGAAGTATTTGATAAACATCTTTTCTTTATTTTAAAACGATGAAAAGAAGACAAATCCATGAAGTTATTCCACAGTTAATAATCCACGGGTACAAGAAATCACATCTTGTATGATGGGGTGACAATCCAAATTTTTGACAGAGGAGCGAAGTAAGAATATCGAGAACTTAGGCTGCATATCCGAATTTTAAAAAGTGGGAAAGTGCTTTAGGAGGGTACCATAAGGGTGGCCAAGGGGCCAGAATATTTTTTAGAGATGTTACATCGCGGAGATTAGAGAGGAAAGTGTATTTTTGATAATGACAGCGTGCGTTGGAAAGTATGCCAAACCATTTACATTTTTAGAGCCAAGAGTATTGTATTTTGCGTGGGAATTGTAACCGTTACATATACATCATATCAATTTCATAATTGACGTCAGTGGTAGGGGAATCTTTATTGGCGAAGATTGCACTTTGGCAAAAAAAGAGAGTGAAATAGAATTTTGGCGGTTAGTTGTTTTGAGAAAAATGCAGGAAAGATATTTCAGAAATATGTTATAAGGCGTCACTCAGACGGAATTAACATCTGGATTCAGTATGAAGTCAAAACTGACCATGAGAAAGGAAACATTTTATGCCTTGGATAATTTCATTTACATTGATGTGTGGGAGACCGAATAAAGTACGTTCAGTAGCGTAGCTAAGGGGGGGCAAGGGGGGCGCTCGCCCCAGGCGCCGCTGTCAAGGGGCGTCAAATTGAGAGAGGTTTTTAATCGAAATTTTCACACATTTTGACAATAAATAAAAATTGCTGATTTTTTTTTTTCCTTGGTGTGTGTGTGTCTTTTCTTTAGTAAAATATTTTATTATATCCAAATAATGAACGAAAAAGCTTTTGTAAATGTTTCTAGGAGTGGCTCAACACAATTTGTACCTTACATGATTACGTATCTGAAAGGAGGAGCAACATGATTAAATGGAGGAGGGGGCGCCCAATTGAGAGAAGCTTTAAGCCAAAATTATCTCACATATTTTGACAATAAATAAGAGTTTTTGACGTATTTTTTTCCGTGTGCGTGAATGTTTTGATGAAATTCGGCGATGAAGTGGGGACATGGAGAGATCCATGAATGCCAGGCGCAGATGGATGCTCCTCACTGTTTATCCTCTAGCTTATAAAACAAAGAACCCTGCTGGTGTCACATTTCTTATGTCAAAAGAGCATTTCTTTATTGCTGTATTGATTTTCACACTGATTTTTGAGTTCTTAGCATTCCATATGAGTAATTACGTGTAATAGGGGCTTTTCAGAACCAATGCAAAATAGATTTAGCTGGAGGAACTGAAGTAAATATATTATTTCTTCTATATTGTAAATTATATTTTTCCGCTGAACTGGCATTGAGAAAAGCCAAATAATAAAATGTATGTTACATACCCCCAATTTTCCCTTCTTAAAATGTATAAAACTGAAAGCAGGGCTTTTCAATCTTCTTAGTACGATCAGTATACAAATGGCTGTATCATACAGCCATATATTCCAACTACTGCTAGCTGATATATTCCTGCTGCTGATTGGCGATTTTTGCATTTTTTCTTTCTGGCCAGTGTGGCCAGTTCGCTACTCTTTTTTAATTCAAATTGCTTGATTGCTACCACTTTGTTTAAGTAGGAATATTCGCCTTATTTAATGACAGATTAAATAACGCGAGAATAAGACCAATTATACCATTTTAAAAAAGTGGTGGGAATGAAACAATCTCAATTTTAAAAAAGCCGCTGGCAACACTGTTTCTTGAGACCGATTTGCCGAATTTTCGGATGGATGTTTTTCAGAGCCTTGCTGGCAAAACTAGCGATTTTTTTTTTTTTTCACGCGATCGTAGACAAATTTTCCGTCCTCATTGTATACGGTATTTACCGGGTGTCCCAAAAATGACTGATGGATTTTAAAATTCAATAACTAGCAAACGGTGACAGATATTTAAAAAATTCTTGCAGGAGGGTTATGTATGATGTCGGGAGTTTTTTTACTGTGATTCTTGAATTTAGTTCGAATTTCAAACCATAGATGGCGCTGACAGCGGTTGGCGCTCATTCGAGGGCGAAACTGATGTCACTCAGCATTGATGCGAAGAAAGGAGATTAAAGCTATGGAGTGGGTCTCATTCGCCAGTGCAATCTTGCTCTTAGGCCCCGATTCTGAACTCATTCGATATGATTTCAATGGAATATGTTGTTGTCATGGAAACAACAAATTCTTTAATAGTGGAATACAGCGTTCAGATCAGGTCATGAATTTAACAAGCAGTATTCGAGTTGCAGGCGATTGTACATTTATGAAGTTTTATTTTCCCGGATTAAATTACTTTTTATGGCCTGATTTAAAGAATATTTTATTCATCGTATTTTAAAACTACTACGTGAAATAAACCATTTTCAATAAATAGTGTACACTCTTTTAAAAGTACTCACTAGCAAATTGCGTAGCAAAATAACGAATGAAGATGTGACGGATTCGATTTCTGTGCAGCTCTCACATACCTGCATTGCCGTCATTTCGCAAAACTAAATTTTCATATTGGTTAGATAAAATTCTCATAAATACTCATTAATGTAAAATCTCCTGCAACTCGAATACTGCTTGTTAAATTCCTGGCTTGATCTGAACGCTGTATTCCACTATCAAAGAATTTGATAGAATTTGACAAAGAATTTGTTGTTTCCATGGCAACAACGCATTCCATTGAAATCATATCGAATGAGTTCAGAATCGGGACCTAAGAGCAAGATTGTACTGGCGAATGAGACCCACTCCATAGCCTTAATCTCCTTTGTTCGCAACAATGCTGAGTGACGTCAGTTTCGCCCTCGAATGAATGCCAACCGCTGTCAGCGCCATCTATTGTTTGAAGTTCGAACTAAATTCAAGAATTACAGTAAGAAAACTCCCGACATCATACATAACCCTCCTGCAAGAATTTTTTAAATATCTATCACCGTTTGCTAGTTATTGAATTTCAAAATCCATCAGTCATTTTTGGGACACCCGGTACTATAAATCAGAAATGATATTGCAGAGATCATCTACATACTTTTTATGGCTAAGCCATAAAAGCAATTAATTTGTTGTAAACCACAATATTATAAGTTTCGAGGACGCAACCGAAGTTACGCCGCTACATTTAAACAACAAGCTCAACGTTTCTAAATAGATTTTTAGATTATTTTTCAAACCAGGATTACTATCATGATCAAAATAAAGCAAAAGAGACAGAAAATAAAGAAATTTCATCTGAATGGACAAATATATATATATCTCTTTCTCTTTAGGTTAATCAAAGTAAAAATTTTATGGTAATTAAAATTTGCAAACAAGGTGAACGGTTGTAAATTTTTAAGATACAGATTTTATCTACCCTATATATATAAAATCCTAATGAAACGAATTTGTGAAACGATTTTATGAAACGAATTTATGAAACGATTTTATGAAACGACTGATTAAACGACTGATTGTGTTTCAGAGCTTATTTTTAATAAAATATTAAACGCTTGATGGTGAAATTAATACCAATTGTCCATAAAAATCCGCGGATGTCGAAACTGGTAATAGAATTTTGAAATTCGAATTAGTTTTCGAGATATTATTTTTTTTCTAATTTTACTGACATTTCTGTAATGATGGCAACTAATGACTCAGTTTTTTGTGACAAAAAAGGGAAAAAAATGAAAAGGATCCCGATAGGGAATATTGATTTCTTTTTATTCGTCATTTTCAAATTGAATTTGAATTTATCTTTTATTTCAATCAATAATGAAGACAAGATTGTGTTAAATTATGTTTTACAGGAAAATTTGAAAAAAAAAATCACATTTCTATCGTCAGGATTCAATCGTCTGTCAGCAGTTAATTTAATTTATAAACTGAAAATATTTTGAATAAATTCGTCCAAATGACGTCATTTATGTAAATACGTCATTTATGTTTATACAACTTATTTATTATAAAGAAGCCATTTATCTATTTTTATGTACAAAAAGAGGTAAATTGAAAGACAATTATAAATAAATTGTATATATACATATAAATACATGTACAAACAAGCATAAAAGTTCGGTGCTTTTCCAGTATATGACGAAACAGAGAAAATAGCCTTGGTGGAAAAGGAAATTTGGCAACATACTTTCTGTCACCCTATTCACTTTGTCATTTCGTATACAGAAGCATTTTTTCAATATTTATACAATTTGTTTAGCGTAAAATGTCATTTATCCTATTTTATATATAATCAGAAGTAATTTGTATAGAAAAAACAATAATAATATACGTATAATTAAAATACGCATATAAACAAAAAAATCGTCGAATTTTTTTCCATGGCTGTTTATGTCATTTGGCACCAAATCTCACTTTCTAATGCTCGAATTGCGCCAAGCTTTTTAAAAAAGCGTCAAGACCCCTATAATAGAAAAGCACCAAAAGTTCATTGGGTTTGTTTTCATAACTTTTGGCAACAAATATATGTATATTAACGAATCTATCCGTTTTTGAAACTCGAATTACGCCAAACCTAAAAGCAAAGGATCCTATACTGGAAAAGTACCCGATTTTCTTATGGACAATATTCAAGTGACATAACATGGTGTAAAATTATCGCGGATAGCAAATTTGTTTAAATATCTCATCAATTGATGCCGAATAAATGCAGGCATGCATGCAAAAAATATTTAATTAATTTTGTATGATAAATAATTATTATAAAATTCGTATATACATATTAATTAAAAAAAATAATTTACATATTTAAAATAACATGAAAATATGCATGATGGTGCACTAAAATAGAGAGAAAATTAAAACCTGTTACTGAAAATGTCTATAACATAGTACTTTTCAATACCGTGGTTCTTAATGTTATTCACAAGCAGATGGAATTTTTCTCATCCTTAAACGCAAAGGAAGAATAGAATACAGATCGTTGTTATAAAAGTCTGACCGGTCAATTCACCACCAACCTTCAACTTCCCGTACAACTCTCAGTTGAGTAACCCGAGGTTCGCGAATCTAACTGCCGGTTGATATTTCCGAATTCTTCGTTAACTTCAGGGACATGGTTATTCGACTCTGGGTTACTCGACGGCAGGTTGAAATGTGTATATCTCATTGGCCAAAGGGATCACATGACGTAGCAATAGTCTTTATGGGTTCTGTCCTCCCTTGATTCAGTTTTCAATAACGAAACAAAACAGAGTATTGAAAGAGCATAATTGGAGTGTTTACTTTTTGATAAATAAATTTACAAATAAATTTTGAATTAACATTTTGATTTGGTGGTTTAGAAATATTGTCACAGTCATAAAATGCTCATTTTTACAAAATTTTATAGTATTTTTTTTTTTTTTTTTTTAAGTTTTTTGATTAAAGAAAAAATATATATATATTATCTACGTTTAATAAACAATTTTATGACCAGGCTAACACTAATAAGTGGAATAAAAGCAAATAGGGAGCTAGATTTATTTATTTTGCAAAAATATTATATAAAAAGATATTTTAATATATTTCTAATGTATGTTTTTTATTTAACTAAAATAATTGATTACAGATTCAATTAAATTATCTTGGATGAAATTGCATGCTTGGTAGCATTTATCCCTTATACGAGACCCAAAAAAGTGTTTTTTTATGTGTAAATTATTATAATTAATATATATATATATATATATTTCATTTCATATATAATAATTTTAGAAGCTGTTTGAAAAAAATTCTTGTGAACTGCGAATTTTTTCAAATAATCCTCTTAAAAATGTTTCTTTCAAACAAAAATAATTATTTTTAACTAACAAGTTTTTTTTTTTTTTTTTTTTTTTAGTTATTTGATTAAAGGGAAATTGGAGTGTTTACTTTTTGATAAATAAATTTACAAATAAATTTTGAATTAACATTTTGATTTGGTGGTTTAAAAATATTGTCACAGTCATAAAATGCTCATTTTTACAAAATTTTATAGGATTTTTTTTTTAAGTTTTTTGATTAAAGAATATATATATATATATAAACAATGCCAGGGAATTCCGCAGGGCGGAACCGCATCTAGTATTCTCTCTGACCTTTACTTATATTATTATGAAAGAAATATAAGTCCGAACAATGATTATGTATTTTATCGCTATATTGATGACATTATCATATTTTATTTCAATGAAAAAAATTGCACATCACCACTCAATTTTTATCCTACTCAGCTTAAATTAAGCGAAAATGATTTAATTAATAATAATATAAACTTTCTTGACTTAAAAATTAATATTACTAATAATTATAAATTAATTTTTGATATTTATGATAAGAGATTTGATTTCCCATTTAAAGTAAATATTTTTACCAATTATGCTTCATGTTTACATAAATCTGTTTATAAAAATATAATTATCAATTATCTACATCGTATAAAATACTTATGCTCAGATATAAATAAAAACAAAAATATTAGATATATTCGAGATCAAGCAAAAATATATGGATATCCTATTTTTATGATAAATTCAATCATCAACTCTTTTAAATAACATTTATTATATAATTTAAATATAAACATGGTATGTAATAAATTATTGTTTTAGTGTGCGATAACATATAACAAAAGATATAGAAAATAATAATTATATCATACATTATTACAATTATAACATATTAGGAAATTTAATATTTAATATTTGTTTGAACATTATATACACTTTATGTAGAAAATTACAAATATAACATACATAATTACAATTATAACATATTAGGAAATTTAATATTTGATTGAACATTATTTATACTTTGTATAGTTGTGATTGTGCGTTGCCGATCACCTCTGTTTAAGGTATTATTGATGTGCAGTTTTCATACATTTATAAATTAACTTATACAATAACAAATTAAATTATACAATGATAACATTGGTGACTATAACTCATATATATATATCTATTTGCAATATATATAAAAATAAATATATATAGTTTTTATTTTTGTCTATGAATAATTAAAATTAACAAGTATTTTAATTACTGCATTGCATTAATTTGATTGAAAAACAGTAGTAATACTATTAATTATCAACATTATAAATTTTGAGATATTTTGAATTGTTTATGAATTATTTAATTAGATATTTAAATTAATCTATAAATATAAAATATATTTACAATGTAGTATAAATTAAACATTAATTATTTAAAACAAGTCTAATATATATTTAAGTAGTAGTAAAAATAAAACATTAATTATTTAATAAATGTCTATAATATCAGTGGATTAACACAGCTGGCAGCAAAAATAATTTGAATTAAAATAATATCTCTTTTACATAATATATTCTTGTTAAGAATATCTGAAATGCTGTGCAAGTTGAATTAATTCTGTGTAGATTTATTCATATAGTAGTATTATATTTTAGTTGAATTTTAAGTAAAACTACAAGTTAGTATTGTTTTTTAAAGTTTATTTATATAAATAAATCTAATGAAGTGAGTATGTAACTAATAAAGTGGATATTTAACTAAATATTAATTATGAACTATTATAATACCAATAGATGGCGACACTTTACCTTTCAGGTAGTTGTAGATAATATTGTTAATATTATATTTAATTTAACTATAGAGGGAGCTATTGATTGTATATTAATTTTACTTTCAGGAATTAAAATTGGATGGAGTAATATATATTCACGGATATAAATTTGTTATAAGTGTATTAAAACCAGAATTATTTTGAGTGTTTTTGAATCATTTTGTGATTGGGTGTCATTTATGGGGTTGTGTTTTAAAAAAAGTGTGCTCTCAACTTGTCTTACAAATCATTTCTCTCAACTCGACTTAGTTAACATGTATGATGCATTGCCATGTGGATGTGAATATTATGTAGACGTTGTGACATTTTAAGGATTCTGTATAATTATTGTGAGTAATATATTTTATCTACACTTTACGCGTTCATATTTCCAATTTTATTATTTCAAAACTGTTATCTCGTGGTAATTTAGTGAGGTGTTAATTACAGTTTTTTGGATAATCGATGTGAGTGAAATATATTGTATTTTCTTAATGGTTTTTTATTTCCTATTTAAATATTTCCAAATTTTAATATTTCCAATTGTTGTCTGGTAATAATTCAGTGTACCTGGATGATTCTACTGATCTTAGCATTATGCCAGTAGAATTATGAAACACTGAATTATTATTTAAAACACATGTGGGTGCATCCAGGCTGATGAGTACATGTGCATGTGTTTTTCCATGTCCAATTCATATTTAATTCTCATGTGGTCCAATTTTCCATTGTGTATGGTTCATATTTAATTTGTTAATCCATTTGTGTTTACTTAATTGCAACTCCAATTTATAATTTTTTTTTTTTTTTCCCCTTTCTCTCTATTTCTTTTTTCAATATTCTTTTGGTATGAGTAAAATTTGGCCAATTACCATTGAAGCATCAGCTATGGTAATATTATGTTTGCACATGTTAATTATTAGCTATGTGGTATTCTGTATACACAGTATCATTGATTATCTCTTTGGAGATTTAAGTAGAATAGAACTTGATATGTTTTTTGAAATTCATAGATATTATAATTATTTAACATTCTATAAAATTATGCTGCATTGCGCAAATTGGTATGGAATGGTTTTTACATATTCTTTTCAATATTCTTTTCAACAATTAGCTAGTTAAAATATTGATTTTTATATGATACCATAATTTAGCCTAATTGGCTCACAAATCACTTTGATTAACTTCTGTTTGAAATACATAGTTATTATAGCTGCATTGAGCTTTTAATGGTGTATTTAATAATAATTTAATAATAATAATATTTTAGTATTACTATTATTTCCTGGTATCATTTGTTTATCTATTGAATTTTCAAGGGCATCTTTATAAAATCTTATTCAGGTTCTTATGATTTTTTTTTTTTTTTTTTTTTTTTACCAACATTAATTTTGTACTGACTTATGACTGCTAGGGGTTTTTATATTGTTGTCTTTTGATGTTAGTTTGCTTAATGGGACTTTATGTATATATGTAAATAGTTTTATTATATAGCTTTATTATATTTAATCAAGTATTAAACAGTCAATCTTAATATTTTTTTTTATTTTTTTTTTTTTTTTTTTTTTTTTTTATGGATATTCAAGTAATATTAAGATTGATTCATAACAATTTTTAATTTTTTTTTAAATATGTTATAGATATATTTAATATGTATTTCTTGCAATTTTTATTGCTATCAATCAAATATGGCAGTTATTAGTAAAATGTTAGATACTGGCAATTTAGGCCTTGGTGGATCCAGGACTAATGCTCGGTACAGGAAGATTATTAGGGATCTTCCTGGATCGTTATCAGATAACCTATTCTATTGTCCCAAGCCTGTACTATGTTTTCGAGAGTGTGAATCTAAGCGTTGTCTTACATGTCCATTAGCTGATAAGTCACAGATTTCAAATAATAACAATCTTAATTTGGTAAAATTTTGCAAAGCATACAATGTAATCTATTCATTGAAATGCAATTCGTGTAACATGGAATATATTGGACAGTCTTGTCAAAAATTACATAAGCGGCTAAATTTACATCGTTCTCATATTGATAAATATAAAAATTCTAAATTTCAAACAACTCATAATATTGAATATACTCATTTCAAAAATCATGATTTTAAAAATAGTACTATTAAAATACTTAAAATACAAAAAAATTTTACTGAACGACTTTTTCTAGAATCTAAATATATAAGACATTTTAATACTACATATCCTTATGGATTAAATCAATTAGTATACAAAAAATCACATCCTGTATTTTCAGATTTAACTAAATATGAAAATTATAAAAATCTTTATTCCGGATTAAATTTTTCAAACTTAAAAAAAACTTCTAGATCTGGTAGAGGTAAACATAATAACAAAAAATTCACTGATGATATTGTGATTCAACAGGAGCTTGATAATCTTGAGGCACAATTTTGTAATGATTATTGTTGGCTTGCTATAAGAAAACATGTTTTTAGTATAAAAAAGAAATATATAAACCAATATTTCAAGGTATTTAAAAAGAATCAATATTCTCCACATTTTTGTGATATCTTTTATGATATTCTACATTATAGAGCAAACCTATTAAATACAAGTCTTTCTAATAAACCTAAATATAAAACTAATAATACACAATTAATTATAAATTTTTCCAATCATGTATTTAATAATATAAATTTACACAATATAATAAACAACATTAATAATAATTTTCCAATAAAAAATTTTACCATTCACAAGACATATAAATATAATCGCACACTTGGACGTAAAATTTTTAATTACAATTCTTTTGCAAAAAATTTGGTCTCTTCAAAGAATTACCCATGTTATTGTAATGACCCAAAATATCAAAAGTATATAAATACAACACATGGTCATATCATTACTGGTGATCTTAATATTGTAGAACAACCTATTTTACAAAACTTAATGCATAATGGCACAAAATTTCGTCTTCCATATAAGTGTAATATCAAATCCATAATATTGCAGTTTATTCAAGATATTGATTTGTTTATATATAAAATTGCTGTTGATTACAATAAACCAATCGAATATTTCAGTGAATGGAGATTTTCTGTAATTGATAAATTAAAAAATGAAATTATAAAAAATTATCATCATATTACACATGCAGCTTTTAAAAACATAAATAAACATATATCAGAATTACAAAACAAATTTATAATTACTTATGTAGATAAATCTCCAAATAATTATGCTATCATTTGTAAAGAATACTATAAAGTGTTAATTCACAATGCAATCAACACAAGTAATATTTTTAATAAAACTAAATTAAATATTGAAATAAATAACAGAAAATTATTAAATTATCACAAATTACTAAAAATCAAATGTAATAATTTTAATTATCCTTATCTTGTTATAATTCCAAAATTTCATAAAAATCCTATTAAATTTCGCACTGTTACCATCGGTTGTAACACATATAATAAAAATGCAAGCAATTTACTACTTAATATTTTAAAGCAGATATATGATATAACGCTAAAACATAATAACCAACATTGCCTAAAAAATAGTTTTCAACTCATTAATAAAATACATAATATCAATCCGGTAAAATTCATAAAAACATTGGATTTTAATGATTTATTTAATAACATTGATATAAAAGACTTACATAAAACAATGTGTATATTATTTAAAGAATTTAAATCTCAATTAAAATTAAAAGAACATATTTCAGTAAATTTTTTTAAAACTTTACTAAATTTTACATTGCATAATAATTACATTATATATGACAATATTATCTATAAACAATGCCAGGGAATTCCGCAGGGCGGAACCGCATCTAGTATTCTCTCTGACCTTTACTTATATTATTATGAAAGAAATATAAGTCCGAACAATGATTATGTATTTTATCGCTATATTGATGACATTATCATATTTTATTTCAATGAAAAAAATTGCACATCACCACTCAATTTTTATCCTACTCAGCTTAAATTAAGCGAAAATGATTTAATTAATAATAATATAAACTTTCTTGACTTAAAAATTAATATTACTAATAATTATAAATTAATTTTTGATATTTATGATAAGAGATTTGATTTCCCATTTAAAGTAAATATTTTTACCAATTATGCTTCATGTTTACATAAATCTGTTTATAAAAATATAATTATCAATTATCTACATCGTATAAAATACTTATGCTCAGATATAAATAAAAACAAAAATATTAGATATATTCGAGATCAAGCAAAAATATATGGATATCCTATTTTTATGATAAATTCAATCATCAACTCTTTTAAATAACATTTATTATATAATTTAAATATAAACATGGTATGTAATAAATTATTGTTTTAGTGTGCGATAACATATAACAAAAGATATAGAAAATAATAATTATATCATACATTATTACAATTATAACATATTAGGAAATTTAATATTTAATATTTGTTTGAACATTATATACACTTTATGTAGAAAATTACAAATATAACATACATAATTACAATTATAACATATTAGGAAATTTAATATTTGATTGAACATTATTTATACTTTGTATAGTTGTGATTGTGCGTTGCCGATCACCTCTGTTTAAGGTATTATTGATGTGCAGTTTTCATACATTTATAAATTAACTTATACAATAACAAATTAAATTATACAATGATAACATTGGTGACTATAACTCATATATATATATCTATTTGCAATATATATAAAAATAAATATATATAGTTTTTATTTTTGTCTATGAATAATTAAAATTAACAAGTATTTTAATTACTGCATTGCATTAATTTGATTGAAAAACAGTAGTAATACTATTAATTATCAACATTATAAATTTTGAGATATTTTGAATTGTTTATGAATTATTTAATTAGATATTTAAATTAATCTATAAATATAAAATATATTTACAATGTAGTATAAATTAAACATTAATTATTTAAAACAAGTCTAATATATATTTAAGTAGTAGTAAAAATAAAACATTAATTATTTAATAAATGTCTATAATATCAGTGGATTAACACAGCTGGCAGCAAAAATAATTTGAATTAAAATAATATCTCTTTTACATAATATATTCTTGTTAAGAATATCTGAAATGCTGTGCAAGTTGAATTAATTCTGTGTAGATTTATTCATATAGTAGTATTATATTTTAGTTGAATTTTAAGTAAAACTACAAGTTAGTATTGTTTTTTAAAGTTTATTTATATAAATAAATCTAATGAAGTGAGTATGTAACTAATAAAGTGGATATTTAACTAAATATTAATTATGAACTATTATAATACCAATAGATGGCGACACTTTACCTTTCAGGTAGTTGTAGATAATATTGTTAATATTATATTTAATTTAACTATAGAGGGAGCTATTGATTGTATATTAATTTTACTTTCAGGAATTAAAATTGGATGGAGTAATATATATTCACGGATATAAATTTGTTATAAGTGTATTAAAACCAGAATTATTTTGAGTGTTTTTGAATCATTTTGTGATTGGGTGTCATTTATGGGGTTGTGTTTTAAAAAAAGTGTGCTCTCAACTTGTCTTACAAATCATTTCTCTCAACTCGACTTAGTTAACATGTATGATGCATTGCCATGTGGATGTGAATATTATGTAGACGTTGTGACATTTTAAGGATTCTGTATAATTATTGTGAGTAATATATTTTATCTACACTTTACGCGTTCATATTTCCAATTTTATTATTTCAAAACTGTTATCTCGTGGTAATTTAGTGAGGTGTTAATTACAGTTTTTTGGATAATCGATGTGAGTGAAATATATTGTATTTTCTTAATGGTTTTTTATTTCCTATTTAAATATTTCCAAATTTTAATATTTCCAATTGTTGTCTGGTAATAATTCAGTGTACCTGGATGATTCTACTGATCTTAGCATTATGCCAGTAGAATTATGAAACACTGAATTATTATTTAAAACACATGTGGGTGCATCCAGGCTGATGAGTACATGTGCATGTGTTTTTCCATGTCCAATTCATATTTAATTCTCATGTGGTCCAATTTTCCATTGTGTATGGTTCATATTTAATTTGTTAATCCATTTGTGTTTACTTAATTGCAACTCCAATTTATAATTTTTTTTTTTTTTTCCCCTTTCTCTCTATTTCTTTTTTCAATATTCTTTTGGTATGAGTAAAATTTGGCCAATTACCATTGAAGCATCAGCTATGGTAATATTATGTTTGCACATGTTAATTATTAGCTATGTGGTATTCTGTATACACAGTATCATTGATTATCTCTTTGGAGATTTAAGTAGAATAGAACTTGATATGTTTTTTGAAATTCATAGATATTATAATTATATATATATATATATATATATATATATATATATATATATATATTATCTACGTTTAATAAACAATTTTATGACCATGCTAACACTAATAAGTGGAATAAAAGCAAATAGCGAGCTAGATTTATTTATTTTGCAAGAATATTATATAAAAAGATATTTTCATATATTTATTTCTAATGTATGTGTTTTATTTAACTAAAATAATTGATTACAGATTCAATTAAATTATCTTGGATGAAATTGCATGCTTGGTAGCATTTATCCCTTATACGAGACCCAAAAAGGTGGGGTTTTTTTATGTGTAAATTATTATAATTAATATATATATATATATTTAAATTTCATATATAATAATTTAAAGAGCTGTTTGAAAAAATTCTCGTGAACTGCGAAAAGTTTCAAATAATCCTCTTAAAAATGTTTCTTTCAAACAAAAATAATTATTTTTAACTAACAAGTACATATTAGTTCAAATTATTTATCTATTACAAACGGATATACATTTTTATATATTATAACGATATTTTAACGCAAAATTCCATCTTCTATAATTTTATTTTTTAAACAAACATGAAGTGTAGGAATAAATCTGAAATTTAAGAAAAACTGCTGTTTTTTATTCTTAAAAAAAAAAAAGATTTGAATCGTATATTATACAATATTTGAGTGTAAGAACATTTGATTTTAAATTCGTTAGATGGCGCTACCAAATATTCTCAGTAGATATTTTACGTCTTGAAAACTTTCTTAAGGGTGATCATCACTTATATTTTCCTTATACTGCTAATGCTATATTTTTAACATCAGAATTGCGCATTTACTATTGAACCGATTTATTTAAAAAAAATTTTGGTGATAAATATGACTTATTTCTTTGAAACGACGCACATTTCATAAGTGAGATGTAATTACCCTTTTTTTAATTTAAATTTAAAAATTTTTAATTTGTTTCCAATAGATTTCACCAGAGGGCACTACGGGTGCTGCAGATTTTCGGCATAGGTTACAAAACGATTGTTTCAGGCAGTTTTTATATATTTTCTTGTTAATTGTTGTCATTATCTTGTTATAAATTTAATAAGGGGTATTTTTTACACGATATTATATAAAAAATATCGTTCAACAAGCATTTTTGCCTTTGCTGCAGTAATTTCATTCCCAGCTGTCATGTCAGAAAGACAAATTTTTCCAAATTTTCAGCAACCCTAAAACACTTCCGTTGAGATTTCCGATATCACCTTTTTCTGTACGCTTGCCTTTGAAACTTTGAAAGGGAAGGGAATGGGAGGAGGGGGTAGGGGGTTACGTTTGTGGTCATTTGCTTTTTTCTCTCTAAAAGGAAATTTGTCTGCTTTGTAGAAAGCATTTATTGAATCTGGGAAAGGGAACTGTTGGTTGACCCCTGACCTCCTGACCCACTCTCTATGTTCTGAAGGTTTCAGATTTTCAGTATAACTAGGTTTGCGAAGGGATATCTTCAAAATGGGTAACTTTCTGTTAGCGAAAGTTTTACTTTCTAAAAATAAAGTGAAGCAGGCGATTTTTGTTTCTTTGATTTTTCCCTTCAAATACATTCGTTGTATAACTTTTCCCTTTAAAAAAATAGTTTTCATTCTTGTTACCTTTAGTTGACATTGCATTAGATGTACACAATTTTTAATTGAAAGAAATTAATGTACATTTTTGTGTGAAAGAGAATTTAACGTCTAAACAATGTAAATTGCGCCCAATGTAAATTCGACACACATAAGTAAGCCGAATACCAAATATTCGGTCGGCTGAATACTCCAATGTTCCAGGGTTAAAATATTAAAAGGTTAAATATTAAAATCGCTTTATCTCATATTTAATACAAATGCTGCCTCAATTTTAATTTTTTCTCTAACTTTTAACTTTATTCCTATTTTTATGAACATTACTTTCTCACAAGTAAACTTCACACTAAAAAGAGAAGGGAAAAAAATCTATTTCGAATTATTAAATAAGATTATAATTTTAATACTTGTAAATAACATTGGCTTTCTCTGTGAATTAAAATAAATTAATACAAATTTCGTTTCTACCACTTTTCGTAATATCATATTTCAGATAAAGCAGTGTAAGTCTGATAAAAATATCGTAACAATATCTTTACTATAATTAAAGTTGGGGAAAAAATTCAAGTTCGGCTTGAAGTGAAATACTCTGTATTTGAATAAATGGATTAGAACCTGGTTTCCTATACAAAAACTGTCTGAATGAAACTGTAAAGTAAAACCTATATTATAAATTCTTTGTAGACTTTTCAATTGCGTAAAATGTGTAAACTGTATCACGTCTTATTTATTTATAATCGGCTGCACTCTTGAATCCTCGAACACTTTTTTTTTTAATTTCTGAAGGAAACGGATATGTATTTCGAATGAAACTGTAAAGTATAACCTACATTATGAATTCTTTGTATAGTATAGATTATTCAATTGCGTGAAATGTGTAAAATGTATTATGTCTTATTTATTTATAAGCAGCTCTATTATTATTATTATTATTATTTTGCTGTAAGGGTTGATCCTATAAAAAACTTGCCAGTATAAAAGTTGTAGATAATATTAAGAGGATTAATAATACATTTAAGCGGATTTGATATCTTGTGAATTGACAAAGTTATGAATTTTTTTCTTCTGAAACCCCTCCTTTTCCCCTCCTCGGGGCCATTTTTAATGATATCAAAAATCTGTCATACATAAATTTTTGGCCGTTTTCCTAGAAGTAATAATAACTTTAAACGGATTCGATACGTATCATAATTAAGATTTATGGGATTTTCTGTTTTCACAAAAAGGCCTCCCCCCCCCCCCCCCTTGGTTCGATTTTGCCCATTAACAAACTTGACAGAGATTTTATGCCCCTTGATTCTATGTATCAGTTTGGAAGACATTTATGTAGAATTTTTCAAGTTATCGTGTCCATAAAAAAGTTGCATAGATAGATTGATAGATAGATAGATAAAGTTTTGAACTGGGGGTGGTTTTGGGTTCTGGGAGTCATGATCGGTGTAGATCTGCAAAAATTTTCCAGAAATTCCAGCAGAGTGGAGAATGTAATAGGTAGTATTTCTTACGAAATCTTAAAAAAAAATGATCAAACACTAAACACGTTGTCCGATAAAAATGAGTACAGTTCTTACGACAGTTGATATATCATATGCGCCAAATGGGAGCTCAATCAAAAGCAATGTTTAGACGCTATTGTGTTCACTCACATATATACAAATACATATATAGGCATCATCATAAAAGTACCATAAAAAGACACACATGGTCTGAAAACGAAAAAATACCAACATTCACGTATACATTACGGAATAATTGTAAAAAATATCAAACCTTCAACATTTAAAGACATCCTCAAAATGTAAAGATATATAAATATTTCCATAATAAGGTTTTTATAATGATTACAACCATTTTCCCAGCACTAGATGTGATCGAAAAGTAAAAATGTAAATGAAAAACTAAGAATCACTGGCCACATCAGTTATGTTCTTAGTAACATTAAGATTTCTTTACAAAAAAATTAATTTGGCAGATTTAAATATGATATAATATACACATGAATTGATGCCACACAATCCTAAAATGTACGTGTACCAAAGAAAATATAAATTCTATAGATAAGGTAATTATAAATTTACCAGTACACCTGTGCGATGATTTCGCACTGCAGTCTAATATTTTTTAGATGCAAGTTTAAATTTCTAAAGAAAAATTAAGGATGAAAATATCTGCAAACAACATTAGTCAAGCCAGAATATCATGTCATTCATCCCATCAAAATTGAAGTAAAAATTAATCAAAGATAGCAAGAGGCACGCACGAGAAAAAAAAAAATAACAATCGTAATTTAACTTCATTGGAAGATGACGTCATCCACTTCGGGAAAAACACGGGACAAAAAAAATAAATTGAGCACATATAAAATAGAATTTAATATAATATAACATAACATACATTTTAGACTACACGTAAAATACCACTGCTTCGATCGATTGATGGTGTCTTTTTCTCCAAACATTTGAATTTGAATTTTGCTTTTTAATCATAAATATAAAATAAACCCGTGCGTCCCGCTTTATCTTTTATTGTGCTATTTATTTATTTATCTTTAATTATTCTTGAGCACAATATAATGTAGTATATATATTTTTTTATGGCAACAATGATTTGAGAAAAAAAAAATCATTTCATTGAAAAAAAAAATGCTGATATAATTTTTAATTAACTGTAATTTTTAATCAAAAAACGTGTTTTAAAGAAATGTGAGTATACTATGTCAGAAGCTGTTCAAAAACCTTTCGAATGATAGCTCATTCATTTTTGTGCATTTTGTAAATGCATAGAAAAAGGGATGTTGGCAACAGAAATAATACATATGATTAACTCATGTAAAATTTTAAAGCATATGTAAGTACAAGGAAGTCAGAAATGATAACTCATTGTATGATAAATCTAAAACTTCTAATATGAAAAATTACATAAATTTTTATTCTTAAAATGAAAGCCTATATAAAATATTAAAATACATACAATTAGGTATAATTGCAAATCAAGTAATTTATATATGAAAAATCCCTGACTGCTCGGCCTACAGGCACTGGTAGATCGTGGGGAGCCTGTATGTTGGGAATTGCGGAAGAAATGACCTTTTTGCCATGATGCGGCAGTTGGAACCGCCTACTTCAAAACCTAACTTGTTTGCAGGCGGAGCCAACAGGGATTTTTTTTTTCTGCTATAAGAGTTGGTCCTATAAAAAACTTGTCAATATAAAAGTTTTAGATAATATTAAGAGGATTTATAATAAATTTAAGCGGATTTGAAATCTTGGGAATTGACGAAGTTATGATTTTGTTTCTTCTAAAACCCCCCTTTTTTCCCGCCCTCGGGGCCATCTTTAATTATATCAAAAATCTGTCATACATACATTTTCGGCCCTTCTCCTAAAAGTAATAATAACTTCAAACGGATTCGATACGTATCATAACTAAGATATAATGGGTTTTTTTCTGTTTTAAAAAAAGCCCCCCCCCCACCCCCTGGTTCGATTTTGCCCATTAACGAACTTGACCGAGATTTTATGCCCCTTGATTTTATGTATCAGTTTCGAAAAGATGCGGGAGTTGGAACCGTCTACTTCGAAAAATAACGTGTTTGCAGGCAGAGCCGGCAGGGATTTTTTTTGTTTTTAATTTTTTTTTGCTATAAGGGTTCGTCCTATAAAAAACTTGTCAATATAAAAGTTTTAGATAATATTAAGAGGATTACTAATACATTTAAGCGGATTTGATATCTTGTGAATTGACGCAGTTATGATTTTTTTTCTTCTAAAACCCCCCTTTTTTCCCGCCCTCGGGGCCATTTTTAATTATATCAAAAATCTGTCATACATACATTTTCGGCCCTTCTCCTAGAAGTAATAATAACTTTAAACAGATTCGATACGTATCATAATTAAGACATTATGGGGTTTTTTCTGTTTTCACAAAAAGCCCTCCCCCCACCCTCCCCCTTGGTTCGATTTTGCCCATTAACGAACCTGACCGAGATTTTATGTATCAATTTGGAAGAGATTTGTGTAGAATTATTGCAGTTATCGTATCCATAAAAAAGTGACATAGATAGATAGATAGATAAAGTTTTGAACTGGGGGTGGTTTTGGGTTCTGGGAGTCATGATCGGCGTAGATCTGCAAAAATTTTTCAAAAATTCCAACTTAGGTGAGAATGTATAATAGGTAGTATTTCTTACGAAATCTACCTAAAAAATAAATCGGTCTCTTATCACAGTTATTTTGTAATTTATTTTTAGTTTATATAATTCCTGTAATAAATCAAACTGTGTATTAAATTTTTTATTACTTTAAGGCGATTTTGATGTTAAAAAATAGTAGAAGGAAAACAGTGTAAAAGTTGGCAGCTATGCAAACATCGTAGAATAGCTTTCACGTGTATCAAATGGTACTGTTAGTAAATGTATTGCTGCTAGCGATTTTCTGATTCATTTTTAAGCATAAAAGCATAATACTACTTGCAAGCATGATTATTGAAATGATTGAACAGTTCTTTATTTTCAAATAAAGGAATTACATCTTGAGCTATAGGCTATTATTGTCTAAGGACGGCAATTTGTTCCTTTCCTGCGCTGTCACGTCCTGAAATTCAGTTTAAAATGACAACTTTGACAGCATTATTTGAAAATCTTTTGCCTTTACAGGAAAATGAAAAAAATATATATTACATAGTTTCTTAATAAGTTTGTGAATAACAAGTAATATAATTTTTTTTTTTTAAAGTCAATTCCTACTTTTTAATCATAAATATATAAAATAAACCCGTGCAGCATTAATGTCCCACGTTATCTTTATTGAACATTATTTTATAATCTTCGTTGCGGTATTTTATTTCTGTGGCATCACTCATTTGAGATAAATCTTTCATTTCATTTATGAAAACAATGGGAGGAATTTTTTTCTCCCATTTAAAACTAAAATTAATTAATTAAATTTATTGAATGAATTAATATTTGAAAAAACTGTATTAACATAAAGTGTCATCCACTACAAGTTTTAAAAAAAATATTTGAACTTGAGTGGATGAATAGAAAATATTTTATTAACGATTGAAAATTTAAACAAGATATATATAGAGAGAGTGTGAGCTAATAGTAGGAATTTAAAAAAATCAATTAAAAAATGTGTCAGAAAGTGCACAGTTTGGATTTCAGAACAGCCGTAAGTAAATAAAATGTATATGCAAAAAAATTAAGTCAGAAAATAAAACAAATGCATTATGTAATAATATTTAATAAAATATATTTACTGATAATTATCATATATTTAAAATTCTAAATATTTTTTGTGTTTAATCAAATTTATATTTACAAAGCTTCGCTTAATCTTGATTACTTTTTTTTTTCAATTTCGATTCGGATTACTGGGTTTCTATTGATATGGGTAAGCAGAAATATTGATGTACAATGCTCTCCCCCCCCCCCCTCAAAAAAAAAAAACAACAACATTGAACCATTAATTTGGATAGCTAAATACATTAGCAATTTAACTCCAAATTTGAGGAAATATAATTAAAACATATCAATATTTCGGAAATTCTGAATCTAGATCCTTTAATTTAAAAGCGTTATTGTTATTTAGCGCAGCTATTTTCCTCCTGTTACATTACAAAATCCCTTTTTAATTATAGCTAAACCCTGTGTTTCTCTCAATAACTTGAGATTACAATTGACCAGTCGATATCTATTACATTTAAAAAAAAAAAAAAAAAAAAAAAAAACTGGCTTAAACCGCGCTGAGATTTGCATGGGCTGAAATATTCGCAACTGGGCCCAGCCCGAATTAAGCCATCTTGTTCCGGAGGCCCCAGAAAGTAAAGTCCAAAACCAAAACCCATCCTCTATACAGATCTATAACCAAAAGCTAATCTCTAATCTTCTAACTTACATTTACTTGGCACAGAGCCTCTCTGTTTACTCAGAATCGGCTTCAAACGGGAAGTGACGTTTCCTAGAAAATAGGGCTACCAAGAACAGAAGTTATTCGCCCATGCGAAAGTCAGCGCCATCTATTGAGTAAAGGTGATTTTCATAATATCTGACGCTCCTTTTTAATAATCACTATAATCTTGACTTTACAGAGTTAAAATATCCTAAAAGGGCTAATAATTAAAAGTAACACATTCTTTCACATTATTATTATTTTTTAAATTAACATTTCGTTTGCTTTCTGCATCACAAATAGCATTGAAAACGAAATAAACGTCAAAACACTTGTCAACGCAACCGCCATCTTTGTTTCAATTGCACATGCGCGTGTCGAATAACTGTAGACGAATACTAGTAGGTTAGTTCAGTTACTGAACTTATGTTTCGTTTTCTCCTCCATTTTCGGCTAGTTGAGTTAGCGGAGAATTTGATTTCAGGGTCAACCGAGAGTTACAGCGTAACTCGCCAGTTGAGGTTGACGGTGAGTTAGGGGGTGAGAGGTAGCCACAATTTAAACCTAACCATTTTATACAAGCTGGTTTTCAAGGTGTAATTGATTTTACTTATCAATCCCGAAAACAGTCGTCAGTTGTCGCAACAGCTGTGTATGAAGCCATGATAACAAAAAAAAAAAAAAAAAAAAGACCCGATTAAAACGTTAAAAGCATGGCAACCCAATTACAGATTTACCAATATTTTTAAAACAAAGCACGCTGTCATGTTTTTAGAGGCCTCTAAGTCTGAGCGGGGGTTGGCGAGCGTAGCTCGCAGGGGGTAGGCCCCCTAGTTAATATATAACATAGTTTTATGAAAGTTTTATGATATAATCAAGCAAAAACGGCAATTTTTGGGATAAAATTAATTGAGTACAATAAATATTTAATTGAAAAAAAATTTAAGAAAATTTTAAACAACTTTTCCTACAATTTTTAACTTTTCGCGACATTTTTTTTTCATACTTTCCTTACAAATCTACTCTTATAACTGTAAGGACCATATTTTCAAAAGAATTAATCAGTTAAAATGTCACAACAAATTTTAAAATATAATAAAAATAACTTTTTACTTAAAATTTTGTTTTTAGAAAATAAACTATTTATGTTGTTGAAAATCCTATTTTTAATTTTATGAAATGCACTTTAAGGATTATTAAAAAATAAATAAATAAATAAAAAATAGTGAGACAATTGAAAAATATTTTTTGAAGTTTGGTCACTTAGGACATATGGAACTCTTTGGAAATTCCAAAGAGTGTACGCACCTTGTAAATGAAACAAGAAAGCAGATTTTTTTTCTCCATAATCAAGTTTAATTTATGAGTTTTAGCAAACGTGGTTTCTTGCAAATTTATTTTCATTGTTGCAATCATTGTTGCTACTCTCATAAGCTTAAAACTACATAGTCACATATCTCCTAACGTCAAATTCATGTCAAATTAGGAAATATTTAGCTAAATTTATTGGCTATAAAAGTATGTCGCCATAAATGTTGATAGCTGACTAATTTTCCAAACTTCCCATTGAAATTCAGTATTGATGAGAACTAGGAATCTTTTATAATCAGGTTCACACATTTTAGCTTCGTGTGTTTGAGTAAAATTAACTCAATTCTGAAAAACAAAGAAGAGGAAAACTACCTTTTCTTCCCGGTACAATCCGGAAAGGCTTTTTTGTCGTTTTGAGAAAAAATAATTAGGTTATTTTTTATTGGGGGGGGGGGGGGGCGCAGAATTTCTTCCTGCCCCGGGCGCCAAAAAACGTAGCTACGCCACTGAGTACGTTAATGATAATTTACAAACAATATGTATGATTTTGACTAAAATTATCGTTGAAAGAGAATGATAAAAAGGTGCGCGTTTTAACAGCCGGGAATGTATATAAGTTACGATAATACAGAAAGGGGAAAGTATATTTAATAAAATACTTAAAATATAGATTTCTTTAATTTTTGAAAAAGATATATATGGTATCTTTACCATATCCGTATTACTGAATTTAGAAACCGAATTTGTAAACTAAAATTGTTTAGTTATAGCAATCTTATAATCTACCGACAGTTTTTTGGATCGATGTTTCCGGAGAAATAGACATTAAATGGAAAAAGAGTCTAAATATGGATTTCAAGTTCTGAAACTTTCAAAGCTGGAATTTTCAGTCAATATCAACAAAAGATAAAATGTTGCCAACTTAAAAGTACTTATTTTATTACGGAAATTAATCATATCATAATATCAGACGATATAATTCTTTTCAATGAAATGATAACGATGATTTTTTTTTAACATTGTCTTGCTATGGATGTTGGCGCATAGTATAATTTTAATATAACAAAAAATAATTAAATAATAATAAGTAATTGTTTGTAAAAGTATATTGAAACTTAATTTCATAAAATAGAGATTAATATCTATAATATGAAAATTTGTACATAAAATGAATTTTGTATCCAATGGTTGGAGTATCATAGTTGATATTTTTTCCAACAGAGCGAAAATATGCCGGGACAAGGACTCGAACCTGGGTACTTTGGTTCGAGTCCTTGTCCCGGCATATTTTCGCTCTGTTGGAAAAAATCTCAACTATGATACTCCAACCATTGGATATAATTTACCTAGTTGAATATACTTTCCTCTGTTCATTATGAATTTTGTATTCATGCATTTTTGCATAACAGTGCAACAGCTATTGCACCAAGATCTGACTATTTATAAAACTAGTTACACTACGAACGCACCTCAATTGTCACGTTTGATGTACAATTTCCAACTTGTTGTTTATTTTCGACGGTGTAAAAATTAAAATTGTGTGATGTTTAGAAGTTTAAAAAATTCAATGAAAAACTAAATTTATTGGCCAGGCCAATATCACCGCCAATATGAGGTCAGCGCTACACACGGACATGTCTTTGCTTTATAACATAAATTGTTTCCTTTAATACATCGGAGAGCAATTTTTTTCAAGGAATTTGAAGACGTTTTCAAGAAAAAATAAGTAAAAACGATGTAACTTTGAGATAAAAATTTGTGAGTAACAAACATAATAAAATAATATTACAATTTTTGCAAGATAGTCTTTCTATGTAGAAGAAGTCTTTAAAGATAATAATTCTTTTTTACACTATATCTATATTTATTTTAAAATTTAGTTTTTATACAATATTTTTCTTTTTAAATTACAATGTAAAAATTTCATGAAAATGAATATCTAAAACAAAATATTTTCACCCGAACGGAAACAAAAATACCTTTGGTTAATGAAACATAAAACGTCCCATGAAACTTCTAAAACATTGTATACACGTGCAATATTTTATATATACTCACAGCGCTAATATTTCCAGAATTTTATTTCGACGGTTGATTTTTCCAGAAGATTTTCTTTACAAAGAACGTGCACATTCCTACTAATAACGTCTAATATATACGCAGTTTCTTGGAAGATATTTTTCACGTCGCCATGACAACATGCTGCCAAAAATTTCTCCAGCCAGAAAAGTAGTTCCAATTTATGTGCCGTGTTTTCGGAGAATTTTTAGTTGCATTTTTCCTCAAAAATCGAGATTGTTTTATTATTATTATTATTATTGGGAAGATATAATTTAATTTGTTATTTTTCTGTGAGTGTGCAGGCATGTACAGGAAAGGGTAACTTTAAAATTATTCTTATGCAGCGAGTTGATTGACAGTGGCACATAATCGAACATTAAAGTAAACAAGAACTAAATATCATGCGTCAAGCATAGATTATGTAACACTTTCCAACGGTTCTAAAATAATTTTACAAATCATTACCGTTTAATAAGCTGAAAGACAACATCTAAGTAAACAATTTGGAAAACGCATAACATATTTAAAAACGTAATTTCAGGAATTTCCAACATATATTTCCAACAAATACAATATTCGGAAAAATATCCGAATACTTTTATTCAGCCCTAAACTAAAAGTTATTCCATAGAATTTCGGTAAATTCTTTATTCCCCCCTCCCCCCTAGTTCGTGGCTACACCATTTTTTAAATTGGGGAAATCCCAAAACTATGTATGCTACACTTCATTTTCAATAGAGAACAAGCTATAGTTGACCTCAATAGTTACTTGGTTACTATCAGTTACTTGGTAATCGGGGTCTGATTGCCACAAAGGCCAACAAAAGCATGGCCTTGGGCACACCGCAGATGGGGCCCCCAAAAATGAGTAAAATTATTTAGAAGAAATGTCTTATTTTAAGTTCCGATATATCTAACAAGGAAGGTCTCCATAAGCGCATACTCAGAAAAATTTAAAAAAATTACAGAACATTCTTCTCATGAGGGTATATACGTTTATAAAAGAAATTGCTGCGAAACCTCGATATAACGTCCGTAAAATAATTACGAAAGTTTCGTTTATTTGGTAATTTATCACCGGTTGGTGACGGAATAATATTTTTTTTAAAATACGTTTTTATGTCAAATACTCTTTAAGGGAAAACTTTATCATTCTGATGTTGTTTAAGTAAGTTTAACTTAATAAATATTTTTTTATAACTACAGTTTTGTGTACACATTTATATGTATATATAATGAAATTTAACGATTTAAAAGAAAATTTAAGTCGATTGAAATTGTTTTAAGCTAAAAAAAAAGCCCGATTCTGAACAATGTCAATTAACAGAAAAGTACTATCGCTATGGAAACAACGACTTTTTCGATATGGAAATGTATATAACGAATTCGTTCGTCATCGGGCTTTTTCTTTTAAAATACACTTAAAAATTACTTATATAACCGGTGAAGCCGTTTAAATTAGAAAAAATCATGGAATGGAGGATAAAACAATGGCAAAATTTCATTCAATCGGTAATACGTAGAGTAAAAAAAAACCTGAAAAATTAATATTTCTGCAAATATGTACAGAGAATTGAAAATGTTGAACCCAAAATATAAACGATCGTTTGCATTTGGCGATGAAAAAGTGTTGCTAGCCAAATCCCCTCTTTTTGAGCCAAATACGCGAAAGTATTTAATTTTTTTGCAAATTTTCTACTGGGATTTCGCAGCTAAATTTGACTGTTTATTTTTCACATATACATGAATAGTTTCATCAGCATTATTTTCGAAATTTTCTGAGTATGCACTTTAAAGGAGACCTTTCTTGTAAGTAACAGATACCTGTATAAGTTTTTACTTTTCCGTTCAGTTTAAATTAGGTATGGTGTAGACAAAATATTTTTTATTAGCATTATCTTGAATTCTTTTAATTCTAGGAGATTTAAGAAATTTTTAGAATAAATCGGAACAAAATCTGAAATTAAAAAAAAGATATTTTAGATGATGAGATAATTAAAGTAGAGCAAAAAAAGTTAAGTTAACCTTAGACTTTGAGCATTGTAATTAAACTTCACTAGCATTTTTATAAAATGCAGGACAGTTTTTCGAATACTCCCGAAAAAATTGTAAACTGATAAGAGCCTTTATTCAATTGAAATAAATAAATAAATATGCTATTTATCATATAAACTGCATATTTCACATTCTAAATACAGCGCATAATCCCTATTTTAGAACTGCCTATGTAACATTCTTAGGATTTAGTACAGAATTTACAGAACAAAAGCTCAACATATACCACCTTTCTTGTAAAAGAAACTTTAACAGAGTAGATGATGTTTAAAAAAAGAAAGAGGTGATATTCGAATTTATTTATTTTTTTCTTGATTCATTGAAGCAGTTCAGAATAGACCTACAAATTACGTTACATTACACTTTAGCATAAATATATATATTTTTTTTTAATGTAGCTAGCAGTACAAAATACATGATTTGAGGAAAATTGCTGAACAATATTATTTTTAAGTTACTGGTATTGAAAAAATTATATAGACACATATTAAAACATCTTGTCAGTTTTACAATTTTTGCTCATTTTCTCTTGCACAACATTTAAAATAATGCTGTGATTTTAAATCTGAAGGAAAAAAAAATCTTTAAAACTGTCTTCACTTAGATATATTATTATTATTATTATTACTAAGTTGACACTCCCGGCGTTTTCCGGGGCCCGTGATAAAAACTTAAAACTGCCAAATAACCCCCCCCCCCCCCCCCGTCCTAAAGAAAAAAAACCCAAAAAACATTTGCCTTAAAACCCCAAATAAAAAAATACTGATTATAATTAGTGATAAAAGTGCTCGTAAGAAAATATTAAAAAAAAAAAGTCTTTTGTTGTCCAAACCCTTTGAAATTTTTAATTGTTATAAATATAAAGGTTTTACAGGCCGTGTAAAAATTGCGTCAGAAATATTGTTATCTGGTTGCAAAATAAGTATGTTTTCTTTCTGGGAAAAGGTCCCTTTTTCAAATTCTATAGAAGGGGGAACTCCCCCTCCCATTTCCTTCCCATTCCTGCCTTCAAAAAGAGCGCCTTCCTCCTCCTTGCAATTACTAATTTCCTTTTGTTCACCCCTCTCTCAAACAAAGCAGGTGGAAAAATGGATGCTCCCTCCAGGAAGGGAAAATAAGAATAGAATTTAGAAGAGTTTAGAAGGAGCATTTCCTAGCGGTAGGGTTGAGAGCAGTGCAGGCCAATAGGAGAGCTATTTATTCCTCAGCACTGTTGATTCTTCTTAATTATATTTCCTGCTTTATTCACCCTTCAAAAAAAAAGTTGAATCCTGCGCAGCAAGGTCGAATTTGCACTGAAAAATTGAGACTTTTGCTTCTCGCTTTAATATATTAAGTACTTGTATATATTATTATTATTATTATTATTATTATTATTATTATCATTTTTAGCTTTATTTTATTTTATTTTTTATTTATTTATTAATTTATTTTTCCCAAATGAGATTATATGTACAAAATATATACTTTAATTAAGCATTTTAAAACTTTCCTATTAATATGTAATTTATAAAATGTATGTATAAAAATTTCTCTAAAAATAATTTTTTAAATATTTTTTTTTATATAAAAATAATACATGAATCTACAAAATTATTTGTTTAACAAAACGTTTGTATAACAACTGCCATATTTTAAATAATTTCGAAAGTTATTTACTCTGTTCCAAAAATATTCCAATTATCAAATAAATAGCTAATAACAAAGCACAATCATAGTTGTAGAATAGCCTAGTATAATAGGGATTTAACACAGAATTTACGGAGCAAAAGCTTTGTATCGCCTGCCTTGTAAGAAATTTTAACGAAGTAGATGATGTTGAAAAAAAAGAAAGAGGTGATAATCGAATTTATCTTTTTTCTTGATTCATTGAAGCACTTCAGAATAGACCTATAAATCACGTTACATTACACTTTAGCATAAATATATTTTTTAATGTAACTAGCAGTACAAAATACATGATTTAAGGAAAATTGCAGCGCAATATTATTTTAAAATTGCTTGTATTGAAAAAAATATATATACACATATTAAAACGTTTTTCTATTTTACAGATTTTAAATTTTGATTAAAAAAAAAATACTATAAAACTGTTTTTATTTGGATATATTATTATTGTTATTACTATTATTATTATTTTCTTTAGCTTTGTTTCATTTTATTTTTATTTTTATTTATTTATTAATTTATTTTCCCCAAATGCGATTAGATGTACAAAATATATACTTTAATTAAGCATTTTAAAACTTTTTTATTAATATGTAATTTATAAAATGTATACAAATATTTCTTTAAAAATATTTTTTAAATAAAAATAATGCACGAATCTACAAAATTATTCGTTTTACGAAAAGTTTGCATAACAACTGCCTTTTAAAAAAATAATTTCGAAGATTATTTACTCAGTTCCAAAAATATTCCAATTAACAAATAAATAGCTAATAACAACGCACAATCATATTTGTAGAATAGCCTGTATAGTATGATAGGGATTTAACACAGAATTTAAGGAACAAAAGCTTTGTATCGCCGGCCTTATAAGAAACTTTTACGAAGTAGATGCTGTTGAAAAAAAAGATGTGATAGAGACGAATTTATCTTTCACCTTGACCGCTTTCCCTCATTTTTTTGATCCATTGAAGCAGTTCGGAACAGAAGAGACCTGCAAATTACGTCACGCTGTAGAGTATCCAGCCTTCATTCACTAAGGTGGATGTGACCCCGTTCTTATGGAAGTGGTTGTGACATTTTATTGAATTATTATTACTTTTTTTTATGTAAAACCATAAAAAAGAATGGCAACAAGTTTTAGTGGTCGATTAATTTTTATGCAGATGTCTTGATCTTTTTTTTTTTTTTTTTTTTTTTTTTTTTTTTGAATTTATGCATATTTACGAGTGCATTTATTAAATATTTATTGGACAATATTATTTTCATGTTGCACAGTTGTGTAGCGATTAAAAAATTATGGAAGGGATTCAAATTGTCATTTTCATATAAATTCAACAATTAAGATTATTGGTCGATTAATTTTTATGCAGACGTCTTGATCTATTTCTTTTCTTTTGAATTTATGCATATTTACGAGTGCATTTATTGGATATTTATTGGACAATATTATTTTGATGTCACACAGTTGAGTAGCGATTAAAAAATTATTGAAGGGACTCAAATGGTCATTTTCCTATTTTCATATAAATTTAACAATTAAGATTACTGGTCGATTAATTTTTATGCAGACGTCTTGATCTATTTCTTTTCTTTTGAATTTATGCATATTTACGAGTGCATTTATTGGATATTTATTGGACAATATTATTTTGATGTCACACAGCTGTGTAGCGATTAAAAATTTATGGAAGGGACTCAAATGGTCATTTTCATATAAATTTAAAAATTAACATTATTAATAATTAATGAAATATTTATAATTAATAGTTCAAACTAACTATTAATGTCATTATTACAAAGTCCCTATTTTAATTATTTAACCATTTCAGATACTGTTTTCTAGAGAATTACAATTCTCAAATTAATGCGAAAGTGGAAGACTGGGAGCGACAGAGCTCCCCCCCCTTCCCCCTCCCTCTCTGATATTGAGAAAAAAGTTTTCATAGAAAATAAAGAATTCAGGAGTATCAGTGCACTGAAAAATGACAATTTCAAATCTGAGTAAATCGATGTTTTCATTTTGTTATGAAACTTTTTGTTTCAATTATGACGACCCAATGCTTTCGATTCTGAAATACCAGAAATACTCACAATATTGAAATATGGACATACTCAAAACTGAGCCCATAGAGGTTAGTTCATACTCATTTTTGAAACATGGACATACTCAAAAATGAATACATAAGAGGTCAGTTCAGACTCATTTTTGAAACATGGACATACTCAAAAATGAATACATAAGAGGTCAGTTCAGACTCATTTTTGAAACATGGACATACTCAAAAATGAATACATAAGAGGTCAGTTCAGACTCATTTTTGAAACATGGACATACTCAAAAATGAATACATAAGAGGTCAGTTCAGACTCATTTTTGAAACATGGACATACTCAAAAATGAATACATAAGAGGTCAGTTCAGACTCATTTTTGAAACATGGACATACTCAAAAATGAATACATAAGAGGTCAGTTCAGACTCATTTTTGAAACATGGACATACTCAAAAATGAATACATAAGAGGTCAGTTCAGACTCATTTTTGAAACATGGACATACTCAAAAATGAATACATAAGAGGTCAGTTCAGACTCATTTTTGAAACATGGACATACTCAAAAATGAATACATAAGAGGTCAGTTCAGACTCATTTTTGAAACATGGACATACTCAAAAATGAATACATAAGAGGTCAGTTCAGACTCATTTTTGAAACATGGACATACTCAAAAATGAATACATAAGAGGTCAGTTCAGACTCATTTTTGAAACATGGACATACTCAAAAATGAATACATAAGAGGTCAGTTCAGACTCATTTTTGAAACATGGACGTACTCAAAAATGAATACATAAGAGGTCAGTTCAGACTCATTTTTGAAACATGGACGTACTCAAAAATGAATACATAAGAGGTCAGTTCAGACTCATTTTTGAAACATGGACGTACTCAAAAATGAATACATAAGAGGTCAGTTCAGACTCATTTTTGAAACATGGACGTACTCAAAAATGAATACATAAGAGGTCAGTTCAGACTCATTTTTGAAACATGGACGTACTCAAAAATGAATACATAAGAGGTCAGTTCAGACTCATTTTTGAAACATGGACGTACTCAAAAATGAATACATAAGAGGTCAGTTCAGACTCATTTTTGAAACATGGACGTACTCAAAAATGAATACATAAGAGGTCAGTTCAGACTCATTTTTGAAACATGGACGTACTCAAAAATGAATACATAAGAGGTCAGTTCAGACTCATTTTTGAAACATGGACGTACTCAAAAATGAATACATAAGAGGTCAGTTCAGACTCATTTTTGAAACATGGACGTACTCAAAAATGAATACATAAGAGGTCAGTTCAGACTCATTTTTGAAACATGGACGTACTCAAAAATGAATACATAAGAGGTCAGTTCAGACTCATTTTTGAAACATGGACGTACTCAAAAATGAATACATAAGAGGTCAGTTCAGACTCATTTTTGAAACATGGACGTACTCAAAAATGAATACATAAGAGGTCAGTTCAGACTCATTTTTGAAACATGGACGTACTCAAAAATGAATACATAAGAGGTCAGTTCAGACTCATTTTTGAAACATGGACGTACTCAAAAATGAATACATAAGAGGTCAGTTCAGACTCATTTTTGAAACATGGACGTACTCAAAAATGAATACATAAGAGGTCAGTCAGTTCAGACTCATCTTTGAAACATGGACGTACTCAAAAATGAATACATAAGAGGTCAGTTCAGACTCATTTTTGAAACATGGACGTACTCAAAAATGAATACATAAGAGGTCAGTTCAGACTCATTTTTGAAACATGGACGTACTCAAAAATGAATACATAAGAGGTCAGTTCAGACTCATTTTTGAAACATGGACGTACTCAAAAATGAATACATAAGAGGTCAGTTCAGACTCATTTTTGAAACATGGACATACTCAAAAATGAATACATAAGAGGTCAGTTCAGACTCATTTTTGAAACATGGACATACTCAAATATGATGTTTTATTCTTGAGTGTGTGTATGTTTTTAGAAATGAGTATATACATGTTTCAAACTTGAGTTATTTTGATTCGGAGCCATTTTGACTATGCGACATACTCAGATTTGAGTATTTTTTGCTCAGTTTTGAAAATATCGTTTTTAGAGTGTGCATGTAAACATATTTCGCATTATAATTCACAAGTTTTAAATCTTAGTAGTACTAATAGTACTAAAAGTACAGCAGTACATGGTATTACTGTATAATATAGTACGTATATAGATACTACTGTATAGATATTGGTTTATTGTCTGTCTAAGACACAAACTTGTCAAAAAGGAATTTATCTCCAATCCAAGTTTGACTGTACTTAAATTTTAGTCATTTCTGTTTTTTTCTCCGAAAGTTTAACACGTGCAAATATTCATATTTTAGAAATATAAGATTAACCGAAAGATTTTCCTTGAGATTGATATTTTACATGTTCCAAAAATTGACAGGAAAAATTAAGAGGTTGATGTTAAAACAGCTGGCATCAATCAGTCTACACATCTGCTAACGTATTTAATGATGCCGAAATTCTTTAAATGCTACTCCTCAACTCTGATATGCTTCCCACATTACCTTATGTCTGTTTGGTTTGAAAAAGTTTCATGGAAAATTTTAATTAGAAGCCACTAAATACGCGCAATTAGTTTTATATAATTAAATATTGTAAATAATGAAAAAAATCTATTTTATGCAAGATTGTTATGAAAAAAATGCATTAATTAATTAAATTTACTATATTAATTATGAATTATAAGCATTTACTTTGATATAATTAAACATTGGAAACAATAAAAACTGTGTATTTTATGCGAGAATATAAGAAAATCTCTTACATTGAAACTGTATTAAAAGTGCAACACAAAGCGTTAACATTAGGTTTTAAAAAAAAAAATCATTAGCTATATCAGGTGAAGGTTACATTATAATCAATAACGATTTATCAAACTAATCGGATTTCTTTTATATCTTTTAAACAAATAATTTGACGGGATTTGCTTAATCAACATCAAAGAAAGTAGGTTAATCAATTCAACAATATGTATATTTTTAATGCATGTTCACGAATAACTTTCAAAAAGATATTAAAATTTCGATATTTTTTTATAGATGTTGATGAAAGGGCTTATTTTAGTATTGGCCCAGAATCTAATTTTATTAAGATCTAAAAATAGGTTTTTTTTCTTTGTCTAGTAGGACCTACCACTTCGGGCTCTAACTTTCGTCGCGATAGGTCAACAGCCACGAAATGTAGATATGCTGTTAAGGTATAGAGTTCAATTTTATAGTTTTAAAATTGTTACCTATCGGACATGTATTTTTATAAGGACGTTCAAAAACAAAAATATCATATATATAAATTTCAATCATACACTTATAATTGAAATCTTGTGAGAGAAATTATTAATTCCCACTGTGTGAAAAATTTCCTGGCCAGAAGTCGAACTTAAGACCTCTGATTTAACCCATTAGGCGGCGATATATACGAGTATATTAACCTATTTTTTTTATTGAACAGTTTTTTTTTTTTTTTTTAATTTTTTGCTCATGCCTCCGTGCATTTATGGTAGTTATTTTGCAGTTCTTTAGCTTTAAAAGGGATGATATCATTTCAAAACTAATATTTTTCGAGGAATTCACATAAATTAGTACAACATCTACATTTATAATAAAAATAAAAAATAAAATTACCGATTCCATAAGCATTTTTATTATTCATTTCTTTATTTTTCAGCATTACATCATTTTTGTCCTACTATTTTACATGAAAATGATTGAACAAATTTTATGCAGCATTATATTGCATTTTTTTCGCTTTCTGAAATTGTTTTTATTTATTTATTTATTTATTTATTTATTTATTTTGCACTTTGTTTAGTTTTTTCTATATTTCTATTTCAAGATTCGTCTGAACTTTCGCCCAAAATACCAAGTCTGCGTTTAATACTTTGTCTCTTTTTTTAAACACTAAATCACATATTTCTTGAATGTCTGTTGATTTAGAATTTACGGAAAGTTCTACTTCACCAGATATATCATGGGGTAAATTGTCACATAAATTATTTTCTATTACATATTCCTCATCTGTTACAGTATTGGAATCAGGTGGCAATAAACAAACGATTTCTGGAACATACGAAAAATCATCTAAATCTAAAATAAAAATTGTCCAATCATCTTCCAAGTAAAATAAAAAAAAAATATGTAATGATGAAAAATAAAGAGATGGTTAATGGAAATGCTTATGGAACTGGTAATTTTATTTTATTTTTTATTTTTTATTATAAATGTAGAAGATGGACTAATTTATATGAATTCTTTGTAAAATATCAGTTTCAGAATGATATTAGGTATCCCTTTTATAGCTAATAAACTGAAAAATAACTACCATAAATGCACGGAGACATATGTAAAATTTAAAAAAAAAAAAAACAAAAAAAAAAAAAAAAAACAAAAAAAAAAAAAAAAAAAAAAAAAAACATTCGACGCCACTCGCATTTTGGGAACAACTAATGCTTTCGGTAATTGTGATTGATCTATTATACATATTAAGTCTGGATTGATGCTGTTTTATATAATAGACAGTTATAAACATATTTTAACAAAAAAATATCATTTTTATTATAAAGTTATTTTTTTAAACATATTTTTTTCGAATGCGGTCAAAAAGCTAAATTTCGCCTTTTATAACACGTTTTAAAAAATAGAAAATTCAAATGAAATTAAAAAAAAAATTACATATGTCTTCTCATATTCAAAATGCAAATAACATGAACCTTTTAACAATCTATATATATATTTGTCTTACGTGGCGCGGAAATAGGGCTGAATTTCTAGCTTATTGTTGGCAACAACCTTCGTTTCCAGAGCTCAGACCAATGAAAAGACTAGATTGTGTTAGATAGATCAGCTCCGCCTCTAATATGACAGTCAGTGTCAGACCAGTGAAAATCAAGCTAGCAAATATTAAAAATAAAATAACATGTACGTAATCCAAAGCGTCTGAGATTATTCTTCATTTTAATTATGAGTAATATTGCTAATTTCACATGAATTCTCAACTCTTATTTAGAAATTATTTATGAATTTCACGCACATGAAAAATAGGAGAGAAGTAAAAATATCAACTGTCTAGGTTGCACCTGCTGCCATCTGTTGCAGAAATCTATAATCAATTAGAATAGTAAAATGTCGAACGAAATTTAAACAATCATTGATGATAAACTATCTTCCTATTACGTAATTTTTTTCTTTTTTTTAATGAATAAGCCGTGCTGTACAATATTATAGGTGCAATAAGTTTTAAACACATTATGTTTCCAAGATCCTTTATTCATAGTATTTAAATGATTTATATGCTCATTAGTAGCTCCAACTAAATGCATTTTTAGTTGTGTTTTCAACGGAGTTCAATTACTTTTTTACATTAAAAAAAATTGTCAATTCCATATGTTCAAATGATTTATGGTAGTACTTATTCCGGCTAGAATTACTGCAAAAATAAAAAGGGGCGAGCGAGCGAAGGGAGCTGGGACCGCGTAGCGGTCTCAATGTGAATTGCTTCGCAATTCACGGGGTGTTGGCGAGCGTTAGCGAGTAGGGCGCCGAGCCCCCTAGTATATATAAAATAGTCACTTTAGAAAAGATCCGAAAGCAATGTTCCCAAAATGGGAGCAATGGCGCCAACTTTCTACCAACTGAGCCAAAAGTTACCTGACACTTTCAATTATAGACGTTATGTCGAATATCGAGGAAAATGCTTGACGAATTCTTCTTGAACGTCAGAAATATAAAGAATATGTTTGACCTAATCTTTTTCTGCGAAGGCTAGATCACTTAGGACAAACATGAGATTAACAACAAATTTAATTAAAAAGAAAAATAATAATAATTTTGATCACCCTATAAAATAAAATGCTCGTATATCTAAATAGTCTAATTATATCTCTAATATCAATCTTATATATTATGCTCAAAAATTAACATATACACACTCATTAACCCCTTCGCGACGAGCGTCCTTTACAGAATTTTTAATCTTTTACCACCGGTTTCTCAAAACAGGAATTTTCGCCTAATTGAATCGCAGAAATGCTGTCATTAAATAAGGCAAAGCTTACAATAAAAAATAACTGGTGGGAATAATCGAGGATTCTAATCATCTTATGTGGCACGCATACGTGTCGCTCGTCCCCAAGGGGTTAATATTCAGCTGTCTATTTTTTTCCTCTGAAAAAAAATAATCTTGGGGAAAATTTTCTTGGGGATCAATTCGAACCCGAACCGCAATGGCCAAATCCCAACCCGAGTCCAACCACAAAGAACCACCCGACCTGGTTGGGGTAAAATTGAGCTACCCGACCCGATACAAGACTCAGTATTAAAGATATAGTATTAAATATATAGTTAAATAACATTAAATAATAATATTAATAATATTAATTCAATCAGTATAAGCTTATATGTGCATATAAAACCAAAATTTTCTACCATATTGTACTGAATGTCGTTTAGCATATTTTGAATAACTGTACTTTAAAATTTTTCGCTAAAATCATTTTTTTTTTTCAGCACAAAAATTGTCTATTTGAAGCTTTGCATCATGAAAAGTTGTTAAAAATGATTAATTCATGAAAATTTTAAATTTTTAACAACTAGGTGGTTTTTGAGGTGGTAATATATATTAATTAACCAGAGCAGATGGAACATTACAATATTATATAGGAATGACCACTAGAAAGTTTAAAACAAGATTAAACGAGCATATAACAGATATCAAATATGACAGAAGTACTACAGCACTGGCAAGACTATATAGAACCGAGACTTTAAAAATTGATTTTAAAAATAGTAAAATAATTTATCCATCAAGGATTTATTTCCCATCTATTATCAGTGAATCAATATAGAAATCTATATTCGTAACAAGAACATTTGCAATGAATCCTCCTCATTTGAACTACCTAAAATTTGGCACGAGGTACTTTTCAGTTTAAAAAAAAGCAATAAGAAAATATTAATTTTCACGTTTGCAGATGACTATTATAGTTATTAAAGATATAGTTATTAAAGATATAGTACGTGCCTATAAAAAAGAATAGTTCAGCTTGTCTCAATTCAACGCTTTTAGATTAAAATCATTTGAGATAAAATTAAAATAAGATGTCGTTTTTCACTAGAAAAATTTCAGGAAATTTCGAACTTCCGTTCGCAAATTTTCCGTGTTTTGAGGCAAAAAAGGCCATTTGTAAAAAATTCCGTTTCTAATACGAAAAAGTAACAAGCAACACTCTGTAAAAAAAATATACAGATGTTTCTTAATCTAGGAAAATATAATATAATCGCGAACGAAAGTATACAATACCCACTTCAAAGTTACTAACGATTTTGAAAAGCTTTCTTTATGATTAGAAACATCAGAAACCAATATATTTTCGAGATTTAAAGAAGCATTTATAAATACAAAGTTTCTTTTACTGCCACTGATTTTCGAAAACATTTCCGAGTCGTTTTTACAGTGCATTAATACGTTTTCTAAACCCGGAATATAGGTTTTTAGTATGCTATCTATTTTCAAGTAAACATTTTCATCTTCAGCTAAGATGTTTTACGTAGATAAACATGATAAATTAACAGGATTAACGTTGATATTAAAATTAATATTAATTTGCTATTCTCGCAAATTCAGTATCGCAATTGAAAATGGTTAATGGAGAATAAGTAGCATTCTAAAAACATACATTCGGGTTTGAGAAAACGGTTTATTACTCTATAAAAACGACTCGAAAACATTTTCGAAAATTAGTGGCAGCAAAAGAAATTTGGTTTAAAGAAATGTCTGTTTAAATCTCGAAAATATATTGGTTTCTGAGGTTTCTAATTATAAAGAATGTTTTCGGAATCATGGAATAACTCAGAAGAGGTAATTTTATATTTTCGTTAGTTTTTATATTTTCGTAATATTAAAAAAACATTTGACTTTTTTTTTTTTTCAGTGGACAGTTGCTGATATATATATGATTTGATGGAAATGTAGCTTTAAATTGGAAGGTTGCAGATTATTTTTACGTAAATCGGTGACTTTTCTGTATTTTAGAGGGAAAATAAAAACAAAAATTTCGGTGTTTAACAAAAATATAAAGCAACGGAAAAAACCCTTCAATTCACGGATTAAAAAAAAAAAAAAAAAAAAAAAAAAAAAAAAAAAAATCAGAAAAATGTTGAAAGTGATTATTATTTTTTTTTTTTTCATTTTTATGTATTTTTCATTTTTTTTTTTTCAACTAAATGCTATACGACAAAAAAAAAAAAAAAAAATTATTTTTAGCAATTTTTTCCCTGTAGGTTTTGAAATTTTACAAAAAAAAATTTCCATTTATATGAGCACAAAAATTATAAATATAGAAATTACAAAATATTCCATTTTCGTATTTTGCTCCAAAAATTATAAAAAAAAAAAAAAAAAAAAAATCTAAGCAAGTAATTGAAGAAAAATGTAATGCTTACGTTGAAACTCAAGTACATTTCTAAAAAAGGGAAATATCGAACAAAAACAGATCTAATTTAAGTTACATATACTTTTGTAAAGAAAGAAAAAATAATGATATGGTATTTTCCCAGACAGTAATATATAAAAGTCGATTTATATGTCTGATGTATAAAAAGAAATAATTTTGTGCCCAAAACTCATTTATCGCGGAATTTGTTAAAAACAGCAGACATGAAGAATTGCTTAAATCAGTCAGCGATTACTTTTATAACTGAAATTTAAAAAACGGAAAATTTTCATTAATTAACTTCTTCATTGTATTTTCATACATGCTTTTTGCGCAGTTTCATGTATTTATATATCATATCCAAATAGTAATCATATATATTATTTCATCATACATATCATATATAGTTGTCAACATCCCTTTTTCTACGAATTTACGAAACTCACAACAACGAATGAGATATCATTCGAAAGGTTTTTGGAGCGGCTTTTGACATAGTACACCCACATTTCGTTAAAACATGTTTTTACTTAAAAATGGCTGTTAATAACAAAAGTAAATCGGTATTGTTTTCACAAATTAAATGAAAGGTTTTCCTCAAGTTAGTGTTGCCACAAAAATAAAATATCGCTCAACAATGATTATAAAAAATAATAAATAGTACAAAAGAGGTAAAACGTGACATTTTCTCACGGGTTTATTTTATATTGTGATTAAAAACCAAAATTGATATTGAAACGTTTAGAAGAAAAAAAATATTATTGATTGATCGAAGCAGTGGTATTTTACACGTGTAGCATAAACTGTATGATTTGTTATATTAGATTTAATCGTAATTTAAATTTATTTTTCTTTGTAACGTATTTTTCCGAAGAAGATGACGTCATCCTGTAGTTAAAACACAATTGTTATTTTTTTCTCTCGCGCGTCCCTTTTTCTATCTTCGATGAGATTGTATTATTAGGAATAAATGAGATGATATTCTGGCTTGACCAATGTTGTTTACAGATACTTTTTATCCTTAATTTTCCTTTAAAAGTTTAAACCTGCATCTAAAAAATATTAGATACTATTAAAAAAAAATTACACTGTAGCGCGAAATCCTTGCACGGGTCCCACGGGTTTCACTATTTGCATTGTATTACTGTATTACTGCATTATTGTATTTGTTATATATTTGCATTGGATGTTATGTGTTACGCATTTGTTTATGTAATGCGTATCCACAAACTGCCAAAATTTTAATATAATCTGTTGTTGCAAAAAGAATTATTAAATTAATCCAGGCAGTATTAGCTTATATGTGCATATAAAACCAAAATTTTCAACCATTATTGTACTGAATGTCCTTTAGCAAATTTTGAATAAATTGTACTTTAAAATTTTTCGCTAAAATTATTTTTTGTCAGCACAAAAATTGTCTATTTGAAGCTTTGCATGATGCAAAGTTGTTAAAAATGATTAATTCATGAAACTTTAAAAATATTATTATTATCAAGACTATCATCACATTTATTCCATCAAAGTTACAGTAACAATTGGTCGAAGATAGCAAAAGGCATGCACGAGAAAAAAAAAAATAATAATAACAATAATTTTTAACTGCTTTTAGAGGTTTATGTCATCCGCTTCGGAAAAAGACACGGGGCAAAGAAAATATAAATTAAATACATATGAAATACAATTTAATTTACACTAGTGTGCAAAACTTAAGCAACAAACACAAAATGCTAATTTCTGAACACGTGAGTACTCAAAAGGAAATTCTATAAACAGCAAGTGTAGAAAATAGGTACTACCATAACAGCGCAGACAGTCGATGTGAAGTCTTCTTGACATCACAAATGGTCACAATTGTCACAGTCACTACAATGAACAGAAATGTGATATCTTTCATTCGTCTCATTTGGTTACTCCACTGAACAGTCACCATGACTGTTGCTTTTTGACGACTCACCAGGCAACTTTACAATGAAGTCATCTTGTGACTCTCATGTGACTGTCATTTTGACACTCCATTGTAAAGTCATCATGATAGCTGTTCTGTGACGAGTTCCCAAGTGACAGAAAATGAAATCATCTGGTGACTTTTCACAAAGGAGTGCAATAATGACTTCACAATAGAGTCTAGATCACCGGAAAGTCACCATGTGACTTCATTGTGACATTATTTGGCGACTCATAACAATTCAATGCTCACAATGACTTCAAAGTTCAATCTTCAACTGACAGTGACTTGAGAATCACAAGGTGATTTCATTGTAATGTCACCTGGTGACCCATCACTAAGCGACAGTCACAGTGACTTTTCAGTGTTAACAATCATTTGAGAGTAATAATGAGACAGTGAAATATCCCATATTTTGATTCACCGTAGCGATTGTGGCACTTCTAATCATGTGTGACGTCAAGGGGACTTCACATCGACTGGCCGTGCTGCTAGGGTAGTACCTCTTTTCTACACTTGCTGTTTATAGAATTTCCTTTTGAGTACTCACGTGTTCAGAAATTATCATTTTGTGTTTGTTGCTTAAGTTTTGCACACTAGTGTAATATTTTGATCGATTGATGGTGTCTTTTCTTCGAATATTCAAATTTGAATTTTGCTTTTTAATTAAAAATATGAAAAAAAAAAAACCGTGCAGATAAATAAACCCATTTTATCTCTTTTGTACTATTTATTATTTTTATAATCATTCTTGAGCACGATATAATGCGGTATTTTATTTTTGTGGCAACATCGATTGGAGAAAAATCTTTCATTTCATTTCCAAAAGCAATGCCGATTTAATTTTTTATTAACTGCAATTTTAATTTTTAATTAACTGCAATTAATATTTTTAAACAAAAACATGTTTTAACGAAATGTAAGTGTACTACGTCAGAATCCGGTTCAAAAACCTTTCCAATGATACCTCATTAATTCTTGTGCGTATTGTAAATACATAGAAAAAGGGATGTTGACAACAGCAATAATATATACCAGTGGGCACATGATTTCTCACTGCAGCCTAATATATTTTTTAATTACTGCATATTATTTATTATTTATATTTATTAAAAAGCACTATCTAATATTTTTTAGCTGCAGGTCTAAACTTTAAAAAAAAAATAAGGACTAAAATTTTCTGCTAACAACATTGGTCAAACCAGAATATTGTCTCATTTAGTCCATCAAAGTTACAGTAAAAACTTATTGCAGATAGCAAAAGACACGCGCGAGACAAAAAATTAACAATTGTATTTTAACTGCATTGAAAGATGGCGTCATACGCTTCTTGAAAAACGTGAAACAAAGAAAAAGGAGTTGAAGGCATTTAAAATACATTTTAATCTAATATAACAAAGTATACATTTTATTCTACACGTGAAATACCACTGCTTCGATCGATAGATAGTGTCTTTTTCTTCTAAACATTTCAATTTCAATTTTGCTTTTTAACTATAAATTATAAAATAAACCCGTGCGGAGAAATCATACTTTATCTTTTTTGTACTATTTATTATTTTTTGAAATCATTTATAAAGCACAATGTAAACACATTGATAAGTTACGTTACTATCGAGGTGCAATAAATCAAAATACAGCTTCAAAACATTAAAACTGTAAGATGTTAAAATTTCATGAGCTTTCGGCTAAACATTAGCCTTCCTCAGATGAACAACAAGCAGTCGAGTTTGTTGTTCATCTGAGGAAGGCTAATGTTTAGCCGAAAGCTCATGAAATTTTAACATCTTACAGTTTTAATGTTTTGAAGCTGTATTTTGCTTTATTGCACCTCGATAGTAACGTAACTTATCAATGTGTTTACATTGTGCTTTATAAATATTTTATTGGGTGAATTTGACGTTCATATTATATAGATTTTTCTATATATTTTTATTTATAATCATTGTTTAGCATCCTATAATGCGGTATTTTATTTTTGTGGCAACACTCATTTGAGGAAAACCTTTCATTTCATTTAATAAAACAATACCTATTTAATTTTTAATGGGTATTGAAATTTGTCAATAGAGGTCTTAAATTTCTTCGATTAGTTTGAAATTTTGTCAATACAGATATCAGACATACTAAATTGCCGGAGTTTTCAAATTTTTTATGCGCTTTCCAAAATTGTTTACTTAGACATATCATCTTTCACCTTATTAAGCTGTGAAGCTGTGAAGTTAACGGCCATTTTTAATCAAAAAACATGTTTTAACGAAATGTGAGTGCACTATGTCGGAAGCCGCTTCAAAAACTGTACGAATGATACCTCATTCACTGTTGTGTGTATTGTAAATATATAGAAAAAGGGATGCTGTCAACATAAATAATATATATGATTATGGGTGTTGAAATTTGCCAATAGAGGTCTTAAATTTCTTCGATTAGTTTGAAATTTTGTCAATACAGATATCAGACATACTAAATTGCCGGAGTTTTCAAATTTTTTATGCGCTTTCCAAAATTGTTTACTTAGACATATCATCTTTCACCTTATTAAGCTGTGAAGTTTTGTTACGGTATTCTGAATGGGTTGGAAAGTGTTTCATAATCTATGCTTGACGCACGAGTTTTCTTTCTTCTTTATTTTTAAAATATCTAGGAAAAAAAATTATTAACAGATTTGCCAAGGTAGTATTATTTTCCTAGCAATATGACGATCCATGTCCAAAAACTTGTTTTACAGGCATGATAAAACGGAATTAACATGAACTCAGGCGGTTGATTTTCCGAATTGGCAACTTTTTACTACAAATTTCTCTAGAAAATGTTGATAAAGTTTAGGAAAAAATAAGTTGCGGCTACCAAATTTCTTGTTGAGATTAAATAATAATAATAATAAAACCTGTTACTTCCCATTTTTATGTGTTTTGCATTAGTCATGTGTCTGTCTCTCTGGACTCATTTAATTTTCATAAAATCATATAATCATCATACAATTTGGAGAAATTTTAAGCTATTGTGGTCCAAAAAGAAAAATAAAAGAAAGAGAGAGAACAGCGTATACATTCTAACCATCAAATTGTTTCAGGAAAAAAAAAAAAAAGAAAAAAAAAGAAAAAAAATGAAAGAGAGAGAACAGCGTATACATTCTAACCATCAAATTGTTTGTGAAAAAAAAAAAAGAAAGAAAAGAAAGAGAGAGAACAGCGTATACATTCTAGCCATCAAATTGTTTCAGGAAAAAAAAAAGAAAGAAAGAAAGATAGAGAACAGCATATACATTCTAACCATCAGATTGTTTCAGGTGAAAAAAAGAAAAAGAAAGAAAAAAAAGAAAGAGAGAGAACAGCGTATACATTCTAACCATCAAATTGTTTCAAGGAAAAAAAAAGAAAAAAAGAAAGAGAGAGAATAGCGTATACATTCTAACCATCAAATTGTTTCAGGGAATAAAAAAAAAAGAAAAAGAAAGAAAAAAAAATGAAAGAGAGAGAACAGCGTATACATTCTAACCATCAAATTGTTCGTGAAAAAAAAAAGAAAGAAAAGAAAGAGAGAGAACAGCGTATACATATTAACCATCAAATTGTTTCAGGAAAAAAAAAAAGAAAAAGTAAAAAAAAAAAAAAAGGAAGAAAACGAAAAAATAGCCATTTGACTGTAAATTATGCTTTCTTTCAATTTATGTTAAAAAAAAAAAAAAAAAAAAGGCTCAGACTCTTTTTGCTGAAATTATACCAAACTCTAAAATTTTCAATACAGATAACTAATTTTGACATCATATTTGGCTTTGTTCTGAAATTTTAACCTTAGGATACGAACAGGAAGTCATCCAGTAAAATAGTTTGGGAATTTTAAAGGTTTAAAGTTTGGGACTTTTAATGTTAAATTTTTTTTCCCCAGTTGTTGCAAAGCAGATTGCAATGAGGATAGCTCTTTCACTATAATTCAATACCTAAGAAAAAATATTATCTTTGAAATTATTTTCGAAAAAAATATGAATAGTAACCTAAGGTTTTTTAAACAGATATCGATTTTTAGAAGCTTTAAATGCGCGAATTCAAAATTACAGATTATTCGGCCAAGAAGTTCTTGAGTTATTCTTAAACAAGAACGAAAAATCATGCGTCAAGCATAAATTATGAAACACTTTCCAACACATCCAGAATACTGTAACAAAACTTGACAGTTTGCTAATTAAACAATTTATAAAACGCATAACACGTGTGAAAACCCAATTTCAACAATTACTAATAATAGTCAATCAAAATATCGGAATTTTTTTTTTAACAGCCCTGTATATGATCCATAGATTTGTATGTATACTACACAGTACGCTAAAATTTTCTTCAGTTGGAATACATAGCACCATTGAAAATTCTCCTTCAGCAATTTTCGTCAATAAACGGAAATGTACGTAAGATCTTTTGTGCAACCCTGTATACGATCTGTAGAATTCATAGGCACCAATTAATATGCAAAAAATTAGTTAAATATAAAAACGCTTACCACAACTGAAAGCGAGCTACCAGCAATTATTGTTTATAGACAATACTGTAACTAAGTTCTTTTGAGTGTCTCTGTAAATGAACGATACATTTTATGCATATCATATTCTACTTTGAGTGCCTTGTAGTGTACTTTAGTGATATGTATCAGTTTGAATATGTTTCAAATAGTGAAAAATCGTTAAAATACGCTGCAAATGATTTTTGCCCATAGACCATAATGTAACGGAATTCTTTTGAGTGTCTCTGTAAATGAACGATACATTCTATGTACACCCTATTCTACAGTAAGTGCCTTCTGATGCACCTTAGTGATATGTACAAGTTTGATTATGTTTAAAATAGTGTAACATCATTAAAATACGCTGCAAATGATTTTTGCCCATAGACCGTAATGTAACGGAATTATTTTGAGTGTCCCTGTGAAAGAACCATACGTGCTACATACTTTATTTTCAATACTAAACATACCATGGTAAACCCCAATAACATATACAAATTTCAAAGAATTCCGAGTATATTTACGCGAGTTAGAGCAAGGACAGACGATAGACAGACAGACAGACAAACCGAAATCGTAAACACTTTTCAACTACATTGGAAAGTGTTAAAAACTACCTGCATTGTTTTGAAACGATTACAAGGATTACAATTTTTACAACGATTACTATGATTACAACGATTACTATTTTAGGCAGCTTTCAATACAAAAAGGTATAAAGCTACCTATTGCAGCCGTTCGGAGGAAAGCAATTCCGGAAAATTTTGATATATTTTTACCGATCATGACCCCCAGACCCCAAAACCACCCTCCGTTCAAATGTTGATTTATATATATATATATATATATATATATATATATCTGAGCTATGTCATACGATAAATCAATTTGGATGAAACTAATTGTGTGTATTAAGCTCACCAATGCCTCGACCGAGTTCGTTGGCCAGTTTGGTCCGCCATCTTGTTTCAAGATAGCGGCCGTTGAAAATTTTAAAACTAAAATAAATGTACAAAAAAGTTAAAAATTCAAATTTATTTTTTAATTAAGTGTTAGGCCTTGATACAAGGATTCCAGAGCATTTTTTGTTTTAACTCTATCTTAAAAAATGGCTGAGATAGAGCAGTTTGAAATTCTAGTGTGGCTGACATTTTGATACAAGACAGCACATTACAAAAAAGTCCTTCCGGCCTGTACCGGGAGGAAAAGGTATCTTTCCTATATCTTCGTTTTAAAATTTTAGCTAATGTTACACGAAAACAGCAAGTTAAAATGCAAATAAACTATTAAGTCTTCACTTTGTGTATTCATATTTCGTTAACAGCAAGGAGATATCTATTTAATTATATCTATTTATTATACATTATTTACAATTGCGGCCAAGCGCACCGCTACTTCGTACATACTGGCTTCACTGCCTTACAACTCGTCTCCGTAACTCTCCTGCAAGAGATATTCAACACTGGACTAGCAGCGCCATCTCTGTTTATAGATGGATACTAATCATTGAGATATGACACCCCTCCCCTCGTAGTTCAAACGAACCACTGGTTTAATCTGTCTGTTGCTTCTTCGAACAGGTTGATTGTCCTTTTTATCAGTCTTTATAGGTGTACTCTTCTGCAAGTCCACATCATTACTTATCACGGAATTGTCCTTTACATTTTTATCCATAGTATTATCACAATTATTATTCACAACTGTACCTGTTACAATATCATGTGAAGACTGAGATTGGTTAGATTTTTCAGCATTCTCGGCATTAATTTGCTCTTTATTATTTACATAATATCCAGAAAACTTATTTCTCTTAACTCTATCATAACTATCGAAATCACTGTTTTGTTTATCAAACTGACCCGTTTTACTTTCCTCTGACGTTTCATCACTTATTTCTCTGTTGTGTCTCAACTGATTAACATGACGTTTACACATTATTCCATCATCTCTATTTACTAAAACCCATCTGCTCCCCAATAATTTTATAATTTTTCTCTTAATCCATTTCTCCCCTTTTCCAAAGTTTTTAACAAAAACTGATTCATGAAGATTGTATTTATGTAAGGGTTGCTGTATTTTAGGTTTGGATGGTAATAACAAGTGTAGAGCTGTTCGAACCGACCTTCCAAACATTAATTCTGCGGGAGTCTTACCAGTGACAGAATGTGGGGTAGAATGATTTTCCAATAAAAATCGTGCAATTGACAAATTTATGTCACCCTTATCTAGCTTTTTAAGACAATTTTTAACAGTTTGAACATACCTTTCTGCCTGTCCATTCGACGATGGATGATATGGCGGAATGGGTGTATGTATAATTCCATTTGATTTAAGAAAATCTTGAAATTCATCACTTGTAAACGCACGTCCATTATCACTGACTAATTCAACGGGCAAACCAAATGTAGCAAAAATTCTACGTAGTACTCTAATAGTTGATTTACTATCAGCACTGGGTACCACCTGTACCTCTAACCATTTAGTATAAGAATCGACCACTATTAAAAAATATTTTACCCTCAAAAGGACCGGCAAAATCTATGTGAATTCTTTCCCAAGCTAATTCCGATTCCCATTTTAAAGGTTTCATTTTAGGATTATCCCGAGCAAACATTTGGCATCTACTACAAGAATTAACCATTTGTTCTATTTCTTTGTCTATATTAGGCCACCAGATCACACCTCGAGCTTTAGCTTTCATGCTAGATATACCCTGATGAACGGAATGTAATAATTTTAACATTTTTTCGCGACCTTCATCTGGTATAATTACTCTATATGTCCCCATAATAAACAATTTTCTAAACACGAAATTTCCTCACGTCTACGAAAATATGGTTTACATTCCTCGGATTTAACCGTTTTTGGCCATCCATATAACGCCCATTCTAAAATTTTTTTGTTACTGGATTTTCAGTTGTCCACTTTGAAATCGTTTTAGAAGTAACAGGCCACTCATTACTATTAGAAACGAACATTATTTCCGATGGATTATTTACAACATTTACAGTTTCTGGAAGGGGTAATCTACTTAATGCATCCGCATTTTTATTATTTTTACCTTCGCGATACTCAATTGTATAGTCATACCCTGCTAACATTAACGACCATCTCAGCATTCTGGGTGATAATGTATCAGGTACTTTTTTTACAGGATCAAACAATCGAATTAAAGGTTTGTGATCAGTTATAATTTTAAACTGTTTACCTGCTAAATATTGATGAAATTTCGTTACACCAAAAATTACAGATAAAGCTTCTTTATCAATCATGGCATAATTTCTTTCAGTCTTATTCATCGTTCTAGATGCAAAAGCTATTGGTTTTTCTTTACCCTCAACAATGTGGCTTAACACACAACCAATTCCATATTCAGATGCATCACAGTTTAAAACAACATCTTTGTTTATATCATACAATTCTAAAACAGGCGATTTACATAAAAGTTGTTTAACTTTCTGAAATGCTTTTTCATGCTTCTCTGACCATGTCCACTTTACATTATTATCTAACAATCTATGCAAAGGTTCTAACACATCTGAAATATTAGGTAGGAAGTTTCTATAATAAGAAATTAATCCCAAAAATGAACGTAATTGAGAAACATTAGTAGGAAAAGGAGCATTCAAAATAGCATCAACTTTTTCTGGAATAGGCTTAATGCCTTCTTGCGAAATTTTATGTCCTAAATAGCTAACTTCCGAAACCATAAATTTTAATTTTTCCTTATTTAATCTTATACCATGCTCAGAAAAGCATTTCATAATACATTCAACTCTTTCAGAATGTTCGGATTCAGATCTAGCACTTATAATTACATCATCTAAAAATACACCTAACATAGTCAAATTTCTTTAATATATTTTCCATTTTTCTTTGAAAAATACCTGGTGCACATTTTACACCAAAAGCCAGTCTTAAAACATTAAATAAACCTTTATGAGTATTAATAGTTAAAATTTTACTACTTTCATCATCAACAGGTTGTTGTAAATAGGCATCTTTTAAATCAAACACAGTAAAGAATTTTCCACCTGCTAATTTAGCAAACAATTCTTCCATTCTTGGAAGAGGATAATTATCATTTTCAGTATTAGAATTTACTGTTGCTCTATAATCACCACAAATTCGAATAGTACCATTTGGTTTTGGAACAATTACTATAGGACTAGCCCATTCAGAATAATCAACAGGTTTTAAAATACCCTCATTTGTTAAGCGTTCCAATTCCAAATCAGTTGCTGCTCTCAAAGAAAAAGGAACAGGACGAGATTTTAGGAAAACTGGTTTTGCATCATTTTTCAAATTTATTGAAACGGGAGGACCTTTGATCGTACTGATTCCGTCAGCAAAAACATTAGGAAATTTTTTTATTAAATCATCTTTCGAAATACTTTTGATCATGTTTACATTCGGCCAAAATAATTTTGATGCTTTCAACCAAGTTTTACCAATTAAACTCGGACCTTCCTCTTTAATAACTAGCATTTTTAAATTAGGCATACAATTATCATCAATCAAAACATTTACATTTAATTCACCTAATACAGTTAAAGAATCTTTAGTATACGTTCGCAGCTTAATATTAGATTTAACCAAAGGAGGCTTACCTGAAAATAATTTATCGGCAATATTTTTACTTACGATCGTATGAGCTGCTCCGGAATCAATTTCAAAATTAACTTTAATCCCATTAATTGTAACACATTTTCCCCACAAAACATTATTGCACTCATCTCTAATAACATTGAGGGAATATTCTTGAACAGTTTTAATTTTACTGTTCTTTTTCAGTTTTTGATTCACTGTAGAGAAGTTCCGGTTCCTGCAACAAATTTATATAAAATCTTGTGTTCTTTTCCGCACGTCGCCATTTATAAGGCTTCACTTTGTGTATTCATATTTCGTTAACAGCAAGGAGATATCTATTTAATTATATATATTTATTATACATTATTTACAATTGCGGCCAAGCGCACCGCTACTTCGTACATACTGGCTTCACTGCCTTACACCAAAAGCCAGCCTTACAACTCGTCTCCGTAACTCTCCTGCAAGAGATATTCAACACTGGACTAGCAGCGCCATCTCTGTTTATAGATGGATACTAATCATTGAGATATGACAGAAACGTTTACAAAAGATTCGTTAATACTGAATTTGAATAAGAAATTCGCCAAATTATTGAGCAATAGCCAAATTTCATTTATGAAGACTTATTTTGGTCGCCAAATTTGGCAATATTTCGCCAAATGTCGCCAATTTTGCCAATTTTGTCGCCAATGTCGCCAATTTTGGCGCTAACGGATATGAATATATAGTTTTATGCGTATGATTGGGAAAATTATTACAACAATGAAAGAAAATAATTTGCGTGTAATCGCGTTAATGTGCTGTTTTGTTTCAAAATGTCAGCCACCCTAGAATTTCAAACTGCTCTATCTCAGCCATTTTTTAAGATAGAGGTAAACCAAAAAATGCTCTGGAATCCTTGTATCAAGGCCTAAAACGTAATTAAAAAATAAATTTGAATTTTTAATTTTTTTGTATATTTATTTTAGTTTTAAATTTTTAAATGGCCGCCATCTTGAAACAAAATGGCGGACCAAGCTGGCCAACGAACTCGGTCGAGACATTGGTTAGCTTAATATACACAATTAGTTTCATCAAAATTGATTTATAAATACGAGCGTTATCGTATGACATAGGTCAGATATATATATATATATAAATCAACATTTGAACGGAGGGTGGTTTTGGGGTCTGGGGGTCATGATCGGTGAAAATATATCGAAATTTTCCGGAACTGCTTTCCTCCGAACGGTTGCAATAGGTAGCTTTATACTTTTTTGTATTGAAAGCTACCTAAAACCAACGATTAATTTATGAGTTTTAGTGAAAGCGATTTCTCGCAAATTATTTTCTTTCATTGTTGTAATCATTTTCCCAATCATACGCCGTTAGCGCCAAATTTGGCGACCAAAATAAGTCTTCATAAATGAAGCCAACTTGGCTATAGCTCAATAATTTGGCGAATTTTTTATTCAAATTCAGTATTAAGGGATCTTTTGTAAACGGTTTCTTTGCATTTTAGCTTTCTGTTTTCGAATAACAGTAGCTAAAATTTTAAAACGAAGATATAGGAAAGCTACCTTTTCCTCCCGGTACAGGCCGGAAGGACTTTTTAAAGCTGATTTCACAAATATTTTATTTATTTCAGATAGAATTACAGGTAAAGTTATTTTATTAGGTAAACAATTGTTTTCATAATATTTATTTCCATAACATTTTTTCCATAATTTCTTTCTTTCTTTCTTTCTTTCTTTTTCTTTTCTTTCTTTCTTTCTTTTTTTTCTGGCATAAAGAATTAAAAATTAGTCCGTGATAGTTGCACAAAATTTTCTGGAAAACCGGTATTCGAATGTTAAAAAAATAAAAATAAATAAAATAATAATAATAATAATAATAATATATATAACAGTCCCAACATCGTATAACGACAATTATATACATGCAAAAATTCTTGTTTCTTTGAACGATTTCCGCAGACATATCACCTGGAAACGCATTTTCTGCAATTTCCTGAAATGCGGAAATACAGAAGAATAATCAGACAAAAACAAATAGCAGTTCATGGTAGTTTTTTTTTTTCCCGTTACTAACTAAGGTCACGGTAAAAGGAAATAAAGCGGAACTGCTTTTTTTTTCCTGGGATTTCTGAACAAAGAAAATAAATGTACCGCTGCACTATTATAATTACAGTTACTGTTTTGTTCGCTAAAGAAAATTTTTGTTTTATTCTAAAAATAGTGTGGCAAAATTATTTTTAAAGAATACTTATGTCTTTTTTTTTTTTTAGAATCTTAACTTTTTTCTGCCATATAACACGTTGGTCTCCATAAATATTTGTAATAATAATAACAATAATTATAATAATAGTAGCAGCAGCAGCAGCAGCAGTAGTAGTAGTAGTAGTAATAATAATAATAATAATAATAATAATGAGAATGATACACTACTATAGATACAAATACTGTTTTTTTTTCGCTGTTGTTAAAGTAAATTGTTGTGTAATTCCAAAAATAATGCGGCAAAATTATTTTTTAAACCCACTTAAGACATTTTTTTTTAATCTCCAACGTAGCTTTTTCTGCCGTACGCCATGTTGGACTCCATACATATTTGTAATAATAATAGTAGTAGTAGTAAAATCAATAATAATAATAATAATAATAATAGTAGTAGCAATATCAATAATAATAATAATAGTACTACTAGTAATAATAATAATAATAATAATAATAATAATATGATGATGAGGATGATGATGATGATGATAAGTTGATGATGATGATAATAATAAGCTGATGATGATGATGATGATGATGATGATGATATTAGTAATAAAAATAAAAAATAAACAATAATAAACTAACTCGAAGTTAAAATTTTTGTTTTGTTCATTAAGGTAAATTGTGTAAATCTAAAAATATAGTGCGGCAAAACACAATTTTTAAACGCAGTTTCTATACTTTTGAGTCGTCATTTCTTTTTTAACAATGCGTATTACGTTGTCCCTCAAATATATCTAAAAAACAAACAACTTTTTTTTTTTTAAGTTTTTTTATGGATTTTGAATTTTTGATTTTTTACAATTTATTTTGTTTGTTTTTTTACGTATAATCGAGAGACAGCGCAATAATCAGTGTTACGAAGAAATGACGACTCAAAAATAGGGAACCTGGATTTCAAAATCCTGACGAAAATAAGATTAATTTTGTTGTACTATATGAAAACTTTTGTTATTGTTTTTTACAATTTAACAAATTTTTTTTTATAAATTTCTGTTAAACATAAATAAACAAGTGGAAAAACAAGAACAAAAAATCATACGTTAAGCATAGATTATGTAACACTTTCTTACACTTTCAAAATAATTTTACAAATCATTACCGTTAAATAAGGTGAAAGATAACATCTAAGTAAACAATTTGGAAAACGCATAACTTATTTAAAAATTTAATTTCAGGAATTGCCAACATCATTAGGAAAAATATTCGAATTATTTTGTGCAGCCCTGTATATGATCTACAGATTTGTATATATACTACATAGAATGCTAAATTTTAGTTCAGTTAGGAAACGCGTAGCACAGTTAAAAACTCCCCTTCTGGAATTTCCATCAATAAACGGAAATGTACTCGAGAACTTTTGTGCTGCCCTGTATAGGATCTATCAAATTTATACACACCAAGTAATAGACAAAACATGAGTAAATTTAAAAACGTGTTCAGCAACGTAAACGCACTTACAGAAATTATTGTTAACAGACAGAACCGAATTATTTTGTGTGTCCCTGTAAATGAACGATGAATGTTACACACACAATATTTTATAGTAAGCCGCTTGCAGTGCACCTCAGTGATATATATCAATTTCCATATGTTTGAAATTGTGTAACATCATTAAAATAAACCGCAAATGATTTTTCCCCATAGACCCCATATAATGTAACGGAATTCTTTTGCGTGTTCCTGTAGAAAAATTGTAAGCGCTACACACTTCATTTTCAATAAAGAACGTGCCATAATAAACCTCAATAACATATATCAATTGCATGACAATTCGTATATATTTACGTGAATTAGTGCACGGACAGACAGACGGCAGACAGATGGATAGACGGCAGACAGACAAATAAACCGAATTCATAAACACTTTTCAAGTATGTTGGAAAGTGTTAAAAAGAAAACTAGTATGTTGTTATGGCTATCACAAAACTTTCTTCTGTATAAATAAAATCGTCTGCAACAAAAATTAATTTACAATCTATACGTTCTTGAGCTATAGCTATCGCAGAAATCGTGAAAACATAGCAGCGCCAGCTGTTGAGCGATTTACACCTAAACTTACTCAGCCTCTATTTATCTCAAAGTCGAATAGAATATGAAGTTTGATGAAATTCCGTGCATTAGTTCTTGAGATATAGCTGTCGCAAAAATCGTGAAAAATGCAACATAGCAACGCCTACGGTTAAGAGATTTACACCCAGACCTAATCAACACAAATTTATGTCAAGATCTAACAGAAAATGAAATTTGATGAAATTCCGTGCATTAGTTCTTGAGATAGAGCACCCACAAAATTTATGTCACATACAAACTCACAGAGTGACAGAGAGACCCACGGACAAACATTTTCATAAAAAGTCAAATCGTCTCCAAGAGTTTCTAAAACGTATAAATACGTCGGAAACCGGAAGTCGAAATTTTTCCTGAATCCAATACTTTCTTCTTGTAAAGATAGAAGAAAGTAAAAAAAGAAAGAAAAAAAATTTTTTTAACAGTATTTTGTCTTATTCTAAAAAGTGCAGTGTTGAATTCAGGACATTGAAATATCCCCCCCCCCCCTGAAGATTTGATAGTTTATGCTTTTAATGGTTAAAAAGTGCAATTCCCAACCCATCGGAACTCCAAAATGCACCCCCCCCCCTCGAAGTCACAGAAATCCCTCCCGGAGAAAAGTATCTGAATACAACAATAAAAAGGTGGATTATATCTTAAAAAAAAATCAAAGTTTTAAAATGGTTCACTAAAATTAAGTTAAAGGCGACATCTTCTTACACAAGTCGGCCGACATTTGAAAGCTCTCTACCTGCAATAATTTAAAAGTCGTTCATCTTATTTCATCACATTGACATGTGTCTAAAAAGCCAGCGATGAAGCCTAAGGAATTGCCAGGTTATTTTATTTTTAGTAACTGATGAGTGCAAAGGCTTCGTTAAATGGCTTCATTTGTTTACTGTTCTTATTATTATGAATGGAATATTCGATCTTTTATTTTTCTTAACCTAATTACGATGAAGTTAAAAGAAAGGGTTATGAATTTAAGCAAGGCCCTAAAAAATTAAGACAGACATTTTCAGGAGCCAACAGGGGTCGATGCAAGTTTTTTTTCTTGGGGCGATAGTAACTAAACTGAAAATGGAACATCCCTTATACTTATAAATTTGTCTGGGATTCTGCAGTCATTTTCCCGGACGTGTGAGAAAGCTACACAAAAGTATAATCCAATAAAATTTAAGATGTAATGCTATGATTACAATTACGATATGAAATACGATATACTAACAGTGACATAGGGAGTACCGTCACAAAATACATTGGAACACAAAACACAGGTTTCTTCTTCCATTTTTCTTATGACGATTTCTTGACTAAAAACAAAGATTATCTACCTGAAACAGATAATAAAGAAAATCAGAATTAGTCTCACAGCATCAGGTATATATAGATGTAATGTAACGTAGCATAATTTAAGCATTTAAGGTTTATATTCAGGATCATGTAGGTATAATTGTTTTGTAATTTCCTCTCTACTTCATCTTTATAAATATTTTAGTTTTAAAAGCTAATATTATGGTGTGGTTAATGGCTGGAGTACGGGTTGATACTATGTGATCGTAATGTACTTAAAAAATCACCGTAATAGAAGTAGTTGTCGCAATAACTCCACGGGAACGTTTCCTGTAAGAAGTCAGCATAAATGTAAACAAGAATAGAGAAGAGTCCACAGCTCCTTGCAAGGTTTTTATTTATTAGGGACTTGACTATGATGGTAAAGTTTGGGAGGTGGTCTTTTTACATCAATAGCAACAACCTCTTTTAGCGGAGGTTAAGAGAAGTCTGATCTACTTTCCGAGATGTACATGTGTGTCAGAAGTCATCCCAATATCGCCAGATTACACGTGCATTAATTTTTATCGCCATTCGGAATTTTAAGACGGTTTAGAATATATCAATGTTAATTTTGCGTGGGAGATAGAGAACAGAGATGCAAAGTTAGGCGCGTTATCAAAATATAGGTTTTAACGGAGCAACCCTGCGGCTTGTCCTGGGAAAGCGGAACTTGCAATTTTTAGGATGTACAAAGTTATTAATAAAAAATCAAAACAAGCAGTTGAAAAGAATCTAGATTTGCATTCCAGATGGAACAGACAATCGAAGGCTGGCAGAATAAAGGCACCGCGATGCACAACATAAGTGAATTTTAATAGATTTGCGGAGCGGATATATCTACTAAAAGAATACTAGTGTATCAATGTATATGCGAAATAACCGTCGTCACATTCTTAATTTAGAAGAGAAATACTTTTATGCGGTTAACGAAAGCTGCAGAATAAATGAAAGATTACGCGTACATGATTAAATAGCATTTATCGTGGGATAGATATGACTTTGCATTAGAATGAATAGAATTTAAATAAAGATATAAATTAACTTTTTGAAAAATTAAGAAATTATAAATTTTGAATAAAATTACAAATATATATGATCTCTACATCATATATATCATACTCTTTTTCAGCATGAAATGTCCTGTAATTTGATACCCCACCTGATTTTTTAAGATAATTTTTTTTTTCCAGTTGGCCGCAGAAAACGTATTTTGCACAACAATGCGAATGTATAGTTTTAGTATGTTCCTTAAGAGCGTGTTACCTACAATTTACAAAAAGAATCATTTTTGTTACAATTAGTTCCACCTCTAATACTATTTCTACTGTACAGAACTATTTATAAGTATTCAAAGTTTATCTTAAAAATCACTCGTAATTTCGTGACAGCAATTCATTTGTTCCAAAAAGATTTTTGTTACATTACGTTAATTTGGCATGGGAGCCGATTATGGAAAATTCACTACTTTGATTTACGCCTGGTAGAAAGAGCGAACTGGTGCATTTATTTTAAAAATATTATAATTTTTGCCCTATTTCTTTTTCATAATATTGCAACATCAGGAAAAAAAAGTATTTTTCAACCCGCATAGCATGCACAGTCACAGTGACGTCATTGTAACGTCACTGCGAGTCACGTACGTCACGTCACATCTGTGACCAAAATGACACCACTTTGTAACGTCACACTGTGATCAAAATGTGAACGTCTTGAAGATCTAAAGAAAACTTAAAATAAACTTTAGAACATCTTATGGCATGAAGAAAATTACTTTTTGACAGCTTTAAAAATTTTTGTGACGATGCAATGACGTCACTGCAAGTCACATAAGTCACGTAAACCTATGACCAAAATGCCAACACTCTGTGACTTCACGGTGTGATCGGAGAGAGAATTTGGAAAAAAACTCATAAAATATAGAATTGAATTATGTCATGTACCTAAATCATTAATAAAAACATTGTCACACATTATTTAAATATATTGTATTTCCAAAATAAAATAATAAATAAATATTTGTCTACATATATGAGGCAGATATTTTTTTTACAATTTTCATTGCCATTTTCATGAAATTTAACAAAATATACTATATAATACACAGGTAAAAATCCTTAAATAGAAACTTAGTAACGTAGGAAAGTTTTGGCGGAAAGTAATTCAGAAATAGATCTCCCATTTTAATCCTAAAACTGTTAGTGATTTAGAGATTTGTTAGCATTTTAAATACAAACATTTAATTTTTTTTCCTACCACCGCATAGAACTCATTTGCTAATTTTGTGATATTAAAAATATTTTAAAAATCTCCAATCTCTTATTATTTTGAGGGGCCACTCAACCCAATCATCAGCTTTCTGTTTAAAAAGTGAGGACACCATTTTTGCGAGTTCGACATCGGCGGTGCTCGGGGTGACCGTCGAACGCGTTCAAGATTTTTCTTGTACTGAATATTTAAGGTGGTTCTCAAATGACCTGCTCCACAACGCGAAGCTTTCTGACATAATTTCTGACTCATTTTTAAACGCAAAGGCATAAAATGGGCAGGACTGACTATGAAAGCAATTTGGAATCGAAATGAGTTTTCCATTTTTTGATAAATAAGTTACTTATCGAGTTATAAGCAATTCGTGTCACGTGACGACTGGTTTTTCTCTTTTCTTTCCCTGTTACGTCGGGTATTTGGTTCAAAACGCTGACTTTGACATTCTTTTCTGAAAGATCTTCTGATTTTACTAAAAAATGGAAAACGTCTTTCAATTACAGAGTTTCTGAATAAAAACAAAAGCCAATTTCATGCGTTTCCGAACAAAATCGAATTAAAAATATGTCATAAAGTATATGTCATTCCTATAGCAATTTATTCCAAAACTGGTCAGTGCTTAATAAAATATCACCTCTGTTAAATATATTGCTCTTTTCAATAGAGTGTAAAAAATGAAAAAATCGTATTTAGGAAATCTGATTGCAGAATAGTATTTATATTTATGTCGTAATTATTTTATAAAGACTATTAAATCCATTTTTATTTAAAATTTATGTTTACTTTGGACGCCTAAAACAAATGCAACTGATTGAAAAATATATAAAAATTTAAATTTTCACAGCTTATTTCCAAGAATATTAAACTCTCTCATATAAAAACAGAATATTATAGTTTTATTAGAAGTTATTTGTCAGCCATATAAACTGTAACGCATTTGAAATGTCTTTATTTAACTGTTTTCTTTCTATTCTTTTTCTGGAAACACCTGCTAGATGTTACTTTGTGATAAACATTACTGCGCAGATCATGATCGCAGATGTTGAGGGCAGACGATTATTTTCATCGGCGGATTAGAGTGTGTGGTGTTCTTTTAAGTTTGTGGAAGTATATTGTGGAATTTATACCGTGAAAGTAAATTAACGTTTAAAGTGAATCATCCATTTTAACCTATCCTTATGTCTAGCTGGGTGCGTTATTAAGGTCTGCGTGATATTTGATATCTCAGATCTATGAACACACCTAAGCTGGACACTTTGAAAATTAAAGCAGTGGATTTGAGTCTCATTTTTCAATGAAAAGGAAGCAGTCAACGACCATTAAAACTTAATCCCTAGAACTGGTGGTTTTACTTATAGATTAGCAGGTAACTTTTAATGTCTTCGCAGTTTTGTTAATAGTGCATATTTAGTAATGGTACATTAATAGTGCATTATTTAAATGTTAAGATGTTTAAATCTTTTTTTTTTAATCACTTGTATAAAATTTTATCTTTAATGTTTTAAATCGTTTTAAATAAAGAGTTTGGAAAAAAGCTTAAAGTATTTACTAACAATATATATTCTAAATGTAAAGTGTTATTTATAACGAGGAATGTATTTATATTTTGCGTTTCTCAGTTCAATTTTCATAGTTATTCATTGTAATTAAAAACATTGCAATTTTTAAAACTATTAATATTTGATTTACAATTTGAAAATTTCTTAGCTAGTGGAGGTTTTGAGAAATAATTTTCTGGTATATTTGAAATAATTGCGACAATTTAACTCATTACAAATTTAGTTGTCAAGATATGTCAATATTAGGTGCACAAAAATAATGAATATTGATGAAACAATAAAACAGCTATTCAGTTAAGGTAATTTTTCCAGTTATGTTATCGAATTTTTTCTATAGTAAAAATTGATATTTAAGCTCTGCATTTAGTATTCTATCAAAAACTATAAATAAAATAATTTGTAAAGAAAAAAAAATATTTTTTTTTCTTTGTGTTTATGATCCTAAGTTTTAAATTTCATTTGCTTCGAAAAATGTTTTATTGCTTGATACAATGTTTATTATTTAATAATATCGCATAATAGATCTATTATTTAAATGGGTTCTTAATATAAATTTTTCACAATGCATATTTAAAAATCTATACTTTTATTTTCATTAAATTTGTAATCAAATCCAAAATAACTAATTTCTGAATTCATTTTTATTCGGAAACACATGAAATTGGCAGGTTTTCTTATTCAGAATATATGTAATAGAATGGCATTTTCCATTTTTGACAAAAGATGTTTCAGAAAACACTATCAAAGTCGGTGTTTTGAACCGAATTTCCGACGCGCAGCGTCAGAAACGGAAAAAACGTGACCAAAATTGCTCTTAAGCATTTCATTTATCTAAAAATGGAAAACGCTATTCATTCCAAATCGCTTTAATAATCAGGCATGCAAGTGCCAAGCGTTTAAAAATTTGTTCATAAATGTGTCAGAAAGTTTCGTGATACTGAACGAGGGGAAATATGGCAAAGTATACACAGTTAAAAACTTCAATACTTAAAAGCAAAATAGCATAGTTTTAATTATTGTCAATATTTTTGGTGGTTACATAAAACAAATGGAAGTCGAAGTTATTTTTAAAAGTGGTTATTTGCACAATAGAATTTCATATTATTAAAATATTTAATTTTATTATAATTTTTAATGGATTCATCTATTATTTTTATATTAGTATGCGTTTTTTACATTTATAATTTTCTTGTTTAACGGCTACATTAGCCGGTTTCCCAATCAGATGCAAAGTTTTAATTTGAATACGAGTTGCATAAAAAAATGATTGCCGATCCAATCCTTATCGTCGATCTTATCCGTATTTGGTGAAATCTTGTTATCCGAATCTATGCGAAATCATTTATCAGGTTCGGTCGGGTTGTGGGCCTATAGAATTTTTGTTGTTGTTGTTGTTGTTGGGTTAGGGTAAGATTACGGGTTGAATGTAAATATAGTTTCAGTCAACCATCATTCATGTTCAAGTAGACATTCAATCATGTTCAAGAAGTATATAACCGGATTCGTGCATGACTCTAGATCCGAGCCGACATCAGAAATTTTATCGTAACACAATTTCTGATAAAATCTGGTTAGTTGGTCGTATGCAAGATTCTATTCTGAACAAGACTTACAGTAAAAACATTATAACCGACTCGGGTCAGATCGGGTTCACGAAAATCAGGTCACACGACAACTAATCCAAATCTATTCTGTAGCCAAACAAATCCAAAAAGATCGATCCGAAGTTTCTGGATTGTATTTGGGTAAAATCTGGTCACCCGACCCGGTGCAGTGTCGTCACAAACGTCACAAACTTGAACCATAAAAAAATTTTGATCCGAACAATCCGTATAGGATTCGGGTAAAATCTGGTCACCCTATCCGATGCAGATTCGTCACATTTTTCACATTGAAGTCGCACGGTGACTTCACAAAGTAGTCACATTGTAAGGTCACAGAAAGCCTTGAAAACGGCCATAACGACCTCGCATTTACGTCACAGTGACTTCACATCGACGTCACTTGACGTCACGACGACTGTCACAAAGTCACAGTGTGACTTCACAGTGACGTCGCCGTGATGTCACCATGCCTTACGGGTATCTATGTTGGTAATATATCATGAAAATAATTTCCGCAAATTGATTTTTATGACAGTTTATTTACTTCATTTAAACTCACCAAGATGAAAAGTACTTAACTCAATTTCAAAGAGGAAGTGAAATCCATGATGCAATATGAAGAGGTTTTTACAAACTCGTGAATGTGATTTGAACAAGGAAGTAAGAAGTAAAATTCGTATGAATGACGTGAGTTGACTTTACGTCATTTCTAACCAATCAAAGAACTAAAAAATGACATCATATAAAAAGGACTAAAAAGATTGTTTCTTTCTGCTATATAGAACTTTAAAATAGAAGCCTTTTCTCGCGTATTGGAAACGAACATGTAATTTCGTTCTCCCTTAAATTAAATTAAATCTAACTAATGTTTAAAATTAAAATTACGTAACTATTAAATATAAGAAATGTAAATTAAATACTTTAAACTGTATAATGAATAATGTTTTATTAATTAACAATATTTTCACATTTCACAATCACATAGTGATACTACAAGGATTTAAAACATAGTGTGTGCCACATATAATGGATAATTCATTACCATGGATTAATTAGTGTACATCATTAATAAACGGATTCATCGACATGGAGACTGGCAGACCTGGCACGAGGGAAAATGAGGAGTGACTATTAATGCTGAAAAAGGAGGTAAGCAAATATCTTACCTATCTTTTGATAAAGTACAATTGTTTATTTATATATTGCTACTTACTTTAGAGCGCGCAAAACTACTAGCTACCTTCAAAATTTACTAACGAGATTATGAGACTGAGTATTCTAAAGTATATAAAGGGTAAAAAATAAAAAATAAAAATATAGTGTCCTAGAATCCTCGAATACTTAAAAGAAAATAAATTAATTTTAGATATATTCTAAAATAGAAAAATGGCAACCTTCAAAGAAGGTAGTATAATTGAAAAATTAAATTCAAGTAACTAATCAAATTGGAAATTTAAGGTGGAAATGCTCTTAATAAGAGAAGAGCTCTTTGAAGTCGTCACAGACGACCCACCTAATCCAATGACACTCGATTGGTTGAAAAAAGATAAAAAAGCAAGGGCTATTATTAATTTAAGTATTGAGGATGCTGGTGATTTGCAGACAGCTCCTACTAAAGACCGGTTACCACTGTCAATAAAAGACTATCACTACACATAAAGAAAATAAGGTGTGGGGTGCACCTTTACCATTACTCATTAATTATCTATAGGGGCTTCTGATTACAGAAGACTCCGTGATCGTTACCTAATTAGATACTAGAGAATTATTATTAACGAAAATTAATTGTTGCGTTGTGTGTAGAGTATCTAATATATGGCAGTTAGATTTTGGGAATGGAATGTATAGAGTTCCATAAAATAATTACCCAAAACAACCCTAAAGATAATTTTAAATAAAAACATTCCCAGATTTAAGTTAAGAAAATTCTAGAGAAATATTTAGGTTAAAAGAATTAATTATGCAACCATTAAATTAAGACAACATTTTTTTTAAACTAAAAACAATTACTTTATTTACATTAAACACAATAAAAACATATAAAAAAAAACATAATAAGGAGATATAAATCAATCCTTTTTAAAATATGCAGCACAGTAAACATAGTAAGTATATATATCAATCCTCTTTCTACAATTTAATTTATTCATTAAAAAAAATATCATTTACCAAATGATTCGTTCTCACAATTAAAATTAAGCCTTACACATTTTTAATCTCTATATGAACAAGTTCTCCTGCCGAACAAAAATTATAATTCAATTCGAGCGGTACAAACAGAAGAGGGTTGGTAATTATAATATAAAATCTCATACCTGAGTCGTTACAGATCGACTCAATTCCTTATGGGGAATTCCCGGGTCCCAGGTTGGACCCTGATGCAGGCTGGGGAGAGTGACTCCTTATGGGCATACCCTCATTTACAAGCCCGGTGGTATCTTCTTTCAGTAACTAATTTGCAGCACTCTCTCATAATATTTTTTTTTTCAACTACTTCTTTTTCGACCGCACACTTTTAACTTTTTTCCATCGACTGCCTTCTTCTCTAAGATCTCGCTTTCTTTTTCGTTGGTGGTGGCCCCTCCCCTCTACTTGACTATTTATCAACCTTGTGCCTAAATGGCCCAATGTGTCAATGACCACACCTAACTTCGTCGATCATAGGCGAACTGACCAGCCAATGATCACACGCTGCCTGGCCCCCTAAAATTAACCAGGCACCAATGTGTCTGGTCTGAGTTTTCTAACTTCGAACGCCCGGTACCACACACGAAGTGTGATTGACACTCCTCGTAAATTTAAAGTCATAAAAGCTTCACAGCCTGGCTCCAGTGTACTTTTCTTCGCCAGACAGCGCTCATAAAACTGTCTATCACCTTGTTAGCTAACTTGCTATCAACCATTGTACCGCTCTTGATATGTAAATAATTATATATATAAAAATGCATAAACATGTATATAAAAGACAACACAGTAATTACTAATTAATTATAGAATTTAAAAAAACAATAACACACATTTCGAAGAGTGTAACATAAAAGCCAAAAGGTGGTGCATCCTTTCCACCAGAGGATAACCAAATCATCCATATTAAGCATTTACAAAATGCACGGGACACATGGAATACGCTAAAAAACATCCATGAGAGATCGAATCTCTCCAGCAAACTCTTCCTACTAAGGAAACTTTTCGGAACAAAATTATCTGAAGGAGGAAATATGATCACACATATAACCAAAATATTAGAAGTTATAGATAAGTTATCAGCCATAGGCGAAGAAATTAAATCTAATCATATTTCAGCATTACTGCTTTGCTCGCTACCTCCTTCGTATGACACCCTCATAACCGCATTAGAAGCCAGGCAGGAAGACGAATTAACTCCTGAATTCATTAAGAATAAATTAACAGATGAATTCAATAAAAGAAATGAGCATTCAAATACCGGTGACAATTCAAATAAAGCCTTTAGAGCCGAAAGAAAATTTAAACCCACGGTTCTTAAAAAGGAAGTAAAATATTGCACGATTTGTCGTATGAAAAATCATAACACAGTTAATTGCTGGAACAATAAACATAAAACAACAAATTTTAAACAAAATGTAAGAAAAAACTTTTCTTCTTCATTAGTCTTTCAAAAAGACGAAAATAAATTTAGAAGCGCGGACTCAAATAAACCGAACAATAAAAGCACAGCTTATTTCGGAACCGAAGAAAAGAAAAATTGCGCTTTTTTAACTAACAAATCGCAAAATAAAGCATGGATCATAGATTCTGGCTCGTCCTCCCATATTTGAAATGACGAAAACTTATTTTCTGAATTTATAAATAAAGAACAATCTAACGTCGTAATTGCCAACGGCAATAAACTAAAATCCTACGGGTCAGGTAATGTAAACATTATCACGATAATCTCAGACGGAAAAACACACAACATAACATTAAAAGATGTTCAACTTGTACCCGAAATAGAAACAAATTTATTTTCGGTAGCTACGAAATTAGCTACGAAAAACGGATGCAAATTAACATTTGAAGGTAATCAATGTTTTCTAGAATATGAAGGATTAATTCGTTTAGAAGGAAGTAGAAAAAACAATTTATACGAAATTCAGCAAACAAACATAACCACAGATGAAAATTTCGTAAACATGATAACTAATTGCAAAAATAAAAATTGCATATAATTATGACATAGAAGATTAGGGCATAAAAATGTCGCGTCTATCAAAGAAATAATGAGAAAGGAATTAGCATGCGGAATAAACATAAATAATTGTTCCCATAGTACCGAATGTGAACCTTGCATTAAAGCAAAAATAACTGACGCTCCTTACCCAAAGAAAACGGAATTTAGAGCAAATAAAATTCTGCAATTGGTCCATTCCTACGTGTGTGGTCCTATTCAAACTCCAACCATAGGTGGGAAAAATTATTTTTTAACTTTCATAGATGATTACTCAAGATTTACAATTATATATCTCCTACAAAATAAAAGTGAGGTATTTGAAAAATTAAAGGAATACGTAGCTCTAGTCAACAATAAATTTGGCAAAAAGCCTATAGAAATCAGAACTGATAATGGTAAAGAATTTAAAAATTCAAATATTGATAATTTTCTAAAAGAAAATGGAATTAAGCGACAGCTAACAGTACCATATTCTCCGAGCCAGAATGGTATTGCTGAACGTAAGTATAGATCTCTAATTGAAATGACAAGAACATTGTTAAATGACTCTAATTTACCATTACATTTTTGGGGAGAGGCGATCTGCACCGCAAATCACCTACAAAATCGACTGCCGACTAAAGCCAACGAAAAAACTTCATATGAGTTATGGTCAAACAGAAGACCAAATCTAAAATATCTAAGAGTTTTTGGCTGCAAAGCTTATGCATATGTTAACAAACAGAAAAGGCAAAAATTAGATAATAAAGCAGTAGAAGGGATCTTTGTGGGATACGATAATTATTCCAAAGGATATCGTATATACACGAGCGGCAAAGATATCACTATAGCCAGAACGGTGAAGTTTTTAGAAAACTATCAAAGAAATTCAAATAAAGAAAAAAGGCTAGAACTAAATATAGATGAAAACACTAGTGCCGAAAACGAAAAGTCAGAAAACCCAAATCTGATAAAAATCGAAATTTCAAATGAAAATGACACTCAGAATGAATCTGAACTAAATGAAACCGAACCGAGAAGATCAGATAGAGTAAACAAAGGGGTTCCCCCAGATAGACTAATTTATTTGGTTAAAGACGAACAAATAAATGAACCTAAAAATTGGTAGGAAATAATAAACATGGAAAACCCGGTAGAAAAAGAAAACTGGATCAAAGCGACACAGGAGGAGATAGAATCTCACAACCAAAATAAAACTTGGACATTAGTTGACCCTCCCGCCAAATACAAAAATAATAGGTTCGAAATGGCTCTTCAAAACTAAATTAGACGATAATGGAAAAATACAAAGCAAGATTAGTAGCCAAAGGCTATTCTCAAAATTTTGGTATTGATTATTATGAAACATTTGCTCCAGTGGTTTCACATACAACCATTAGAACATTTTTAGCAGCCGCCGCCTATCATAAACTAAACATAAATCATGTAGATATTAAAACTGCATTGTTGTATAGAAATTTAGAAGAGGATATATACATCTCTCAGCCGGAAGGCTATATCAAACCAAATCATGAAAGCAAAGTGTGCAAATTAAATAAGGCTATATACGGCTTAAAACAAGCTGCTAGAGCCTGGCACACAAAAATTTCTGAATCATTATAGAAAAGTTAAATTTCAAACAATCAAATTCAGATACATGTTTATTCATACGTAATACAAAAACCAGTAAAGCATATATTATCGTTTATGTAGACGATATTTTGATATCTGCAAAGGAAAATGAAATTAAAGAAATTATACAGAAACTTAAAACTGAATATGAACTAAAGGATTTAGGTCTGTTAAACTACTACCTAGGAATTAAAGTCGAAAAAACAAACGAAGGATATAAACTAAATCAAAAAATTAAAATTGAAGAATTAGTTAGAAAATTTAAATTAGAAGATGCAAAACCTTACAAAACGCCCATGGAAACAGGTTACTTAAATTATGATAATGATGAAATACCATTGCCAAACAACATCGACTACAGAATGGCAATTGGAGCGCTTTTGTACATCGCTACTGTATCAAGACCAGATATTTCAGCCGCCGTTAACATCCTAAGTAGAAAAAATGAGAAACCTTCACAGAAGGATTGAAAGGCAACTAAAAGAGTGATTTCCTATTTAAATCACACTAAAAACTTTAAATTAGAAATAAATACAACACACCAACCTAAACTAGAAGTGTATTGTGACTCAGACTGGGCTGGAGACATACAAACTAGAAAGTCCACCAGCGGAAACCTATTTTTGTTGGGGGAAAATCCGTTATTATGGGTTAGCAAAAAACAACAATGTATAGCCATGTCGAGTGCTGAAGCTGAGTATATTTCAACAGCAAATGCGTCGCAAGAAATTTTATGGTTAATTAAGACTCCTACAAGAATTCGACTTAGAACAGACATTACCAATAACTGTGCATGAGGACAATCAGTCCTGCATAAAAATGATCGAATCAGAAAAGTATACTCGTCGCACCAAACATATCGATATTCGATATCATTCCATTAAACACTTAAGGGACAATGGTACAATTAATCTAAAGTATTGTGAATCAAAGAACATGATAGCGGACATCCTAACTAAGCCCACTCCCAAACCTATCTTTGAAGGTCACAGGAGAAATTTAAATTTAAGAAATCAAATTCCAGAGATTAAGGAGGAGATTGTTGGTAACATATCATGAAAATAATCTCCGCAAATTGATTTTTATGACAGTTTATTTACTTCATTTAAACTCATCAAGATAAAAAGTACTTAACTCAATTTCAAAGAGAAAGTGAAATCCATGATGCAATATGAAGAGGTTTTTACAAACTCGTGAATGTGAACTGAACAAGGAAGTAAGAAGTAAAATTCATATGAATGACGTGAGTTGACTTTACGTCATTTCTAATCAATCAAAGAACTAAAAAATGACATCATATAAAAAGGACTAAAAAGATTGTTTCTTTCTGCTATATACACTGTAAAAAATGGATACTCAAAACTGAGTAAAAAGTACCCAATTTTGAATACGTCGTATACTCAAAATAGCTCCGATCCAAATGTACTCAAAATTGAGAAACACATGTACTCATTTTTGATCCCATGGATGTATTCAAATATGAACTGCTATGTATTCATTTTTGATCCCATGGATGTATTCAAATTTAAAATTTTTTATGGCGTTAAAATAAAATTTATAGGATAAAAACGAAACTTCCGAGTACAACCTTATAAGGGACACATACATTTCGGTATCTATTTTTTCATTTCTGATGGAGTTTATATAATTTTACCAACCCTTCCAGCGAGCGGATTCGAACCCATGATGTCCCGTGTACTAGCCCGATGACCCAGACCCCAGCGCCATGACCGCTCGCGGTTTTTGCTCAAATACTGTAACTTATTTGAATCGCGATGGATTTTTCCAATGTTTTTAATATTTTCTTTTCATAACTTTCAATAATTCGCTATACTATTTGGTGCCTTATAACAGACAATTTTTAATTTATTATGTGTTATATGCATTAAAAAATTGTATTAAGAGTAATAATTGCTGCTTTTTGCAACAGTACTAACCAGTGTTGAATTCAGACATTTTTCTCCTGGAGGGATTTCTGTGGCTCCGGGGAGGGGGGGGGACATTGCACTTTTTGCTCATTAAAAGTATAAAATATCAAATCTTCCGGGGGGGGGGGGAACATTTCAATTTTCCGGGGGATAATGTCCCCTTCGGGCCACTCCCTGAATTCAACAGTGGTACCAACATTTTCTTTTTCGAACATATACTTTTTTTAAATTATTTGCCTGATTATCTATTTATCAATTCTAATAAAAACAACAATTATATTAATCAGACGTGTTTATTACATGCTATTAAAATATATTTTTTAATGTCTTATTTAATAGAAATTATGTAAATAATTTTTTTTCCTTGGGATAGGTAGGTTTAAATCTGGACTTATTGATTTTATTTAAATTAAATTAGTTTAATTTATAAAAATATAAGCTAAAGAAATAAATTAAAAACGTTATAAAGTTAAAAACTTTATTTTTATAAAAGTAAAGAAAAAATATTAACTAATTTTATAAATTTAAGGAAAAAAAATTATAAACTTTGTAAAATTATAATTTATAAAATAATAAATTTTAGCGTAATTCATAAATTTGTAAGCCAAATCAGCTTAGTTTAATACCAATTTGCATAGCTATAATTTGCAAAGATATTATGTTATGAAACTTTTAAATAACACAATATTGCCTCACGTTAAAAAATTTAAAATAAATTAAAAAAAAATTAGTGGGAAAAAAAAATCATAATTTTGAAGTACTATGAAGGAAAAAAAAAAGTAGATGTGTAAAATGTGAGGAAAAAAAAAAAGAGTAAATATGTTGTAGTGGATCCACTTTGATGAAAATCCAGAACAACCAGATCCACTTTTCATTTCTCTTATTCTTCGTTTTTCCTTCAAATAATAGCTTTTTAGGCTCCGAAATTTCGTCATTACACATTCTGAAATATACAAGTATGTTAGGTTTTATCATATGTTCATTTTTGATCAAAAAATACTCATTTCGAAATGAGTACATGAACTTACTCATTTTTGAGAATACATATGTTCATTTTTGATCCAAAAATACTCATTTCGATATGAGTACATAAACTTACTCATTTTTGAGAATGCACATGTTCATTTTTTATCCAAAAATACTCATTTCAATATGAGTACATGGACTTACTCATTTTTGAAAATACACATGTTCATTTTTGATCTAAAAATACTCATTTCGAAATGAGTACATGGACTTACTCATTTGTGAGTACTTCATTTTTTACAGTGTAGAACTTTAAAATAGAAGCTTTTTCTCGCGTATTGGAAACAAACATGTAATTTCGTTCTCCCTTAAATTAAATTAAATTTAACTAATGTTTAAAATTAAAATTACGTAACTATTAAATATAAGAAATGTAAATTAAATACTTTAAACTGTATAATGAATAATGTTTTATTAATTAACAATATTTTCACATTTCACAATCACATAGTGATACTACAAGGATTTAAAACATAGTGTGTGCCACATATAATGGATAATTCATTACCATGGATTAATTAGTGTACATCATTAGTAAACGATTTCATCGACATGGAGACTGCCAGACCTGACACGAGGGAAAATGAGGAGTGACTATGAATGCTGAAAAAGGAGGTAAGCAAATATCTTACCTATCTTTTGATAAAGTACAATTGCTTATTTATATATTGCTAATTACTTTAGAGCGCGCAAAACTACTAGCTACCTTCAAAATTTACTAACAATCTATTCAGTGTTTCTAATTGTTTTCTCAACATATAATCATAATGTAATTATGATTATCTTAAGCGAATTTTTAAAAAACTATAGTATACTTTTTATTTTCTATTTCTATTTTCTTTCCTGCTTTAACTGTTTAAAATATTTCACTGTTGCAGCTTCACAGCCAGTTGGCCTATTTTTGGCGAGAGTGGTTTGGTGCATCATTAAATCCATTGTTTTTATAACTCGTATACAATGGTAAACATAAAGAATATTTGGCGATTCATCACATGCGACTCACGAAAAAATGCCTTAAAATTGATTTATTAATTTAAAATTAACTTCTAAAAATATTTAAATATTGTATTGCCATCGAAACATACCTGTGCGCATAATTTTTATATTTCTAGCATACCAGGAAGTGAGTTAAAAATCTATTACAAAATTCCACCATTACATTACATGAACCAAGTTAATTTAAATAAAAGAATGTTAAAAAAAAAAAAAAAAAAAAAAAAAAAAAAAAAAACTGTTTTAACTTTCCCAGGGTAAATCTACTGTGAAAAAAACTGTTGCCAGATGTATGTATCTTCCGAAAACAAGAAATGATGTTGTAGTTTGATAAAAAGGAAAAAAAAAATCTATTTATAAAAGCAACATAAAGAGATTTTTCATATGTTTTGAGGCCAACTTAGCATAAAAATTACAGTGTCTTCTTTCTTCCTTTTACGATTTGGACATAAAAAAAAGGAAATTAACCTCAATGACTCATGTAGTTTTTTTTTCCCCTTTAGTCAGCTGCAACGAACCGGTTAAAACTAGATTTGGATTGCGTAAGATGTCGCATGACTTTTACAAAGTTTTTGTTTTACTGATTTACGTTTCTTTTCTTCTATTATCCTGGGACGCTTCTGTTATTCATTTTTTTTTTTTTTTTTCTGAACACATACCGTAAGGAAAGTGTTGTAATCATGTTTTTTGTGTATTAGAGATGATTTCGAGCTCATTTTTCGCAGTGTTGAATTCAGAAACTTTTCTCCGGGAGGGATTTCTGTGGCTCCGGGGGGGGGGGGGGGGGACATTATAGAGTTCCGAGGGGAAATTTTCACTTTTTGACCATTAAAAGCGTAAAATCTCAAATCTTCCGAGGGGGACATTTCAATGCTCCGGGGGGGGGGGGGAATGTCCCCTCCGGGCCACCCCCTGAATTCAACACTAATTTTTCGGAGCCCGGGACTCTCGAACCCGAAAATTTTAAATCCGAGCCTCACACAGCCCGAAAATGTTTTTGTTATCAGATCGCGAGCCCGATGCCGAAAATATGCAATCGAAAAAAAAAAAAGAATAATATTTAAAAATTGTTTCAAAAGTAACATATCATTTTTAAACAACTTCTTTCATAGAAATAACTGTTAATTACTAGCACGCAATCAATTGTATGGAAATTTATATTCAATCTTATCAAAAGAGAAGTCTGGTATGAAATAAAAATATACTTCATACTTAAAATGATTCTCATATTTTTTCTCTCAACAAGCAAATCTGATGGGACATATTAACTAACGATGTGCGTTTTAGGAATAAATGTATGAAATTTTCAGAAATTGCTGTTTATATGACGATGGATCGAACACTATTTTTCAATTTCCTATAAAATGTGTTGTACATCTTAAACTATAATAGATTCCTCGCTCATAGCAATCTTTCGTGATGGTCGTTCCCTAAAAATCAGCTTAAATTACAAAATTGACACCGTTATCTGAAAGATCTGATGCATTTATAGCAAAAGCGGAAACACTCGATTGCTTTCTATCGGAATAACAATGCATGGCAGTTATATCTACTTACGAATGAAAGTGACTTCGTAAATATACAGAGCAGAGCCTCAGTATGGGTAGAGCTCATGGTGAAATATGGATATAAGAAACACTGACGTTATTTTCATGCAATGAGCGACCATGATTCGTACACAATAGAAGGCTGAAAATTCGTAAACCTCAAACTAATGCTGGTTGACTAAAAGCAGAAGAAAATATTCTTTTCCCGTGAAATATCCTAATAAAAAATAAATAAATAAATAAATGATATAATTAAAAAATATCCTACTGTAACAAATGAAAATCGAGCGAAAGACAAATTCCTTATTCGCGCTTCTTCCGATTGGCGCCATATCAACATATCGTCACTTTCAATGCCAGACATAAATCTGAAATATCACTTTTTTTTAATTGCATTCTAATACTAAAATAGAAGAACACGATTTCTGTTTCCCGTTCATTCTGATCAATATAACATTAAAATGCCTTGAAATGGAATAAAAGTATTTTTTTAGAAAAAAAAATAAAAGTTATTTTTATTTTTTCTTTACGTAAATAAATAAAATTTTCCGTTTCAGAAAGAATGCGCCCCAGCCTGAAGACTGATATGAAAATCAAGCCTGAACCCCTGCCGGGCCCTGGTCCGGGCTCTCGGGATCGAACTGAGCCCGTCTCATCTCTAGTGTGTATGTGTGGGAGTGAGTGAACAAGATAAATCCCAAACCGTACTTCCGAATGATCTCCTTTTAGGCGAATATATTATAAACGATTGTCACAAGAATTGTATAGATTTTCGTACAAATCGGCAGATGTGTTAAGTATTTCATCCATTTTTAAACCATTTTCAAACCATATTGCAACCGATACAAGAATTAAAAACATGAAAACATTTAAAATGAATCACAATTTTTTACATATTACCAAATAGGCGTAAAATGAAATAAAGGTTTTAAAGCATTAAAACATTAAAACCCTTCTATAGATATTAAAACTTTTATCGTCGGAGTCCCGAACGCTTTCGACCAGAACCTGGCCCATTATCAAGAGGGCGAAAATGAGAAAAAATTCTCAAAAAAAATTTCAGGAAAACTTTTTTAACAACTATAGAAGGGTTTTTATCGAAAAAATGTTAAGCATCTAATAGAAGGGGGTGTTTAATGTTTTCAAACCTTTATTTCATTTTACACCTATTTTAGTAATGAGTAATAAATTGTGATTCATTTTAAATGTTTTAGTGTTTTTAATTTGCATATATACGAAGGTGAATTTAGTGTTCCAAAATTAGAAAAAGTTTTTTCTATATATTTAACGATTCAAGAATTGTATAGATTTTTGTACGAATCGACAGACGGATTAAGTATTTAATCCGTTTTTAAACCAGTTTCAAACCATTTTGCAACCGATTCAAGAATTGTATAGATTTTCGTGCAAATCGACAACCAGATTAAGTATTTAATCCATTTTTAAACCATTTTGCAACCAAATCAAGAATTGTAATAGATTTTCGTACAAATCGGCAGACGAATTAAGTATTTAATCCATTTTTAAACCATTTTCAAAACATTTTGCAACCGATTCTAGAATTGTATAGATTTTCGTACAAATCGGCAGACGGATTAAATACCTAATCCATTATTTAACCATTTTCAAACCGATTCAAGAATTGTATAGATTTTGGTATAAATCGGCAGACGGATTAAGCATTTAATCCTTTTTGGAATCCTATTTTCAAAGCATTTTGCAACCGATTCTATTGGAAAAATCCCCAAGGGAATGCGACAGAATGTAAGTGGTAAATATTACTTAATAAACTCAAGTGGAGTCACTCCAGATTTTTTAGATTATTAGAGACAGGTTTAAACAAGAAAGAAAAATCATGCGTCAAGCAAAGATTATGTAATACTTTCCAATGCTTTCCAGAATATCACTGAAAAAAATTCTGTCACTGGTATCTAGAAACTAAATTGTGGCTTTATAAAAAATGGTTCTATGTCATTCTTATAAATTCTAGTTCCCTTTGCTGGAGAGTTGTATAGTCTCCCCTATTAAAATTCAAGAGCGTTTTCTTATATCATCCTGGTCAAACTTATTTAAAAATCTCTGCAAATAAATGTAAACACAAGAGGTTAGTTTTAGTAATCTGTATAATAATTCTAGTTTATGAACTTATTCTAGAAATCAAGTGATAATTTCTCGCAATTCAAACGATTCATAATATAATGTACCGTTTCATTACCTATCTCAATCATTTAATACTTTATTCGCATAGCTCGGGAAATCTATGTTTCTAATTTAGGAATTTAGAAAATGACTACTTATTCGTTCTAGATGAAGGCGGTGTAAGTTTTCTTTCAGTGTACTTTGAAGTTCATTAATGTAAAGAAGATACCTAAGAAAACATTTTAGAAAACGCAAAACACATTTGAAAACCATATTTCAGCAATTACTGACCATAGCCAGAAAGGTACGTCAATTCTTTTGTCCAGCCCTGTATATGATCTATAGATTTCTGTATATCCTATATAATCTATATATCTGTTACAATTTAGTTTAGTAAGAAAACGCATAACACAGATAAAAATCCACCCTCAGCAATTTCTACCAATAGACGGAAACGTACTTAAATTCTTTTGTTCAGTTCTGTATATAAGCTACAGATTTTTTACACGCCACTAAGCTAAAATTTTATTAAAGCAAAAACACGCTTAAAACTGACAGAGCCTGACTCTACCTGCATCGGTCGGGTAAAACGATTTTACCCGATGCTAATTTTTTCATCACGGATCGGGTTCGGGTTAACTTTAAATATTTCGTGTTCAGGTCGGTTTCGGGTTGAGTTTTGATTATTTCGGTCGGGTTCGGAGTGACCCGATATTTCAAAAGAAAGTCCTGAATATCTTTCAATTAAAACAAATTATATATTTGAATATTAATGAGTGTATATACGTTCATTTATATATATATATATAAAAAAAAGATAAAATTTATATTAGAGATATAATTATAGACTACTTTTCCGTAATTGTATATTTGTTAGATTTTTTTCATGCTGAACTTGTTTATGTAAGTTTAAATTACATAATTAATAAATTTTTATAACTACAATTTTGTGTACACATTTATATGTATATATATAATGAAATTTAAAGATCGTAATTTACGATTTAAAACAAAATTTAAATTGATTGAAATTGTTTCAAGATCAAAAATAATCCCGATTCTGAACACTGTCAATTTAAGGAAAAATTATTGTTGCTATGGAAACAAATACAAAATATGGATTAAATTTCTTGCCATTCGGGTTTTTTGTCGAGCTTGGGTCGGGTTCAAGTTTGAATATTTCGGGTTCAAGTCGGGTTCGGATACCCTATATTTCAAAACAAAGTACTGAAAATTTTTCAGTCAAAAAAGCTATACATTTGAAAATTAATGAGCGCATATATGCTCATTTTTATACAAAAACAAGATAAAACATAAAACTTATATTTGAGATATAATTGTAGACTACTTTTCCATAATTGTATTACAATATGGATTACATTTCTTTCCCTTCGGCTTTGGGTCGGGTTCAAGTTGGAATATTTTGGGTTCGGGTTTTGTTAACGTTTGAATATTTCGGTTTCGGGTTGAACTGTGTCGGGTTTGGATCGGGTTGTCTTTAAACAGAACTTTTAAATTCGGGTCGGGTACAACTCGACTAATGTAGTACTACTTTAAAAAAGGTACAAGAAATTTAGTTTATTTCCTTAATTAAAAGCTTACTCGATCAAACAAAAGGCAGAAGATACAACTACCCTTCGGCAGAAAAAAAAACTTCGGTTGCTACGTCAATTTTAGAAATAAGTGCGTAGTTTTTTTAGGTACGCCGCAGAATTGTTTCATTACTTTTGAATTCAGCTATTTTATTTTTTATGTCTGCTTACACTCAAAATCGTCTGCTTTAAAGAAACAGAAGTTTTATTTTTAGTTAGAAATCTGGTTCACTGAACTACCTCTAATGAGAAAACAATCCACGTGCGATTCCGTAGCTTGGCACATAATCAAACATTCAAAAGACTTGGAATCACTACCGGTTTTTTATTTTAATTAGGGGCTTGAAGACTACGCAGTTCTAATCCATTACAATGCGCACCCCAACATTTGTAGTGTGTATATTTGGAATTGTAGAATGTTCTAAAAATTTTTATTTTGAAAACAAGCGAGCAAAAATCGACAGATTGCATTTTTAATCTGTTACATCATGCACTGTAAAAAAAAAATGACAAATGTTTTTAGATCTACGAAAATATAATATAATAACTACGAATGAAAATAGAGAACAACTTCTTCAGAGTCACCCACGATTTTGAAAACCGTTCTCTATCTTTAGAAAAACCAGAAAGCAATATATTTTCTAGATTTAACAAAGCATATATATAAATAAAGTTTCTTTTGCTGCCACTGATTTTTGGAAACGTTTCCCAGTTGTTTTTATAGTGTATTAATTAGTTTTCTCAATCTGAAATATCGGCAGAAGTGCCAAGCTCTCATTAATCTTCCGTAATACGTGGGTTAATTTGACCCAGGTTTAATACGTTTCGCACCAGAAAATTTTTAAGAAATAAAATTAAATAAGTTTCTCGTCAAATCCTGAAATTAAATAAGTAAAGTTTTATCAAATACATTTTCTAGTTCAAAAAGATGTTAAACTGGTCAGATTAAACCACGTATTACGGAAGATTAGAATGAACTTGGCATCTCTGTATCGGCTTTTAGAAATGCTATCCATTCTCAATTAATCCTTTTCAGCTGCGTAACTGAATTTATACATGCAAGAGTAACAAAATAATATTAATTTTAATGTTAATGTTAATGCTGTTAATTTGTCATGATTGTCTGTAAAACATGTTTGTTGAAGATGACTATGTCTATTTGAGAATGGATAACATCCTAACAAGCGGATAAGTGTGATCGAAGATCGCACAAAGGGTTTCGTTTAATATTCCTTTCAAAACACTTTATCCTTTCTTTAATAAATCCAAATAAATTTCATTTTCAAAAAAAAAAAAAAAGTCATGTTTTTTATAAAGTAAAAATTTACCGGTCTATTTTCCTCGGTTTTTTTCGAATATCTGAACCGCCCCGATTGCGGGCTAAGCCCGCTATTATACTCTGTCATAATAATATCTGTCATGTAGACTAAATGCGATATTTAAAAAAAATCAATTTCATAACTAAACATGTTGTATAGAGACCTTCGAAATGTTAAAATATGCCAATATTTCCATAATCGGGTTTTCATCATGATTCAATACGTTCCTCAGACTCATATATTTACTATTCTCTATTACTCATATTGATACTCGCTTGGTATTATTCTCAAACATTTGAAAAATCCATTAAACTTCTAATAGGACGTCAGATTAATTTTCTTTTTAATTCTCGAATGACGTCCTATTAAGCTGCTTTCTGTGTTTACACATACTCATACCCCTTATGTATTATTGAGAAATGTTTGAAAATTTCCGTTTTATTACCAATATGACGTCCTATTAATCTTTTTTTCAATTGGTGAAACTTGTTATTTCATTTTCATTTTTCACGTGGAAATCTTTCAATAGAAAATTAATTATTGTAGAAAGAATTTTATTGTGGATTCTTAATGGTTGGCCACTGCTATAACGAAAAATTTTTTAATTTAATAGGAAAAGGCTGTTAGATTTTTGTTTTTTATCTCCTATATTAAAATAATACGATTTTTTTTTTTCAAATTTTATGATTTTGTGCTTCATATTAGATATTCAGCTATAAGTAACACAAAATTTCATGCTTGTAAGTTATATAGCTTCTGAGAACCGGTTCTGTGACAGACAGACAACGAAGCAGGAGTAATAGAGTTTCGTGAGATGAACGAAACCCTAAAAACCTAATATTTTGGTTTGAGAAAACCAATCAATGATTATAAAATTTACTTGGAAATGTTTTCGAAAATAAGTGGCAGCAAAAAAAAAAAAAACTTTGTTTTTATAAATGCTTCGTTAAATCTCGAAATTATATTGATTTCCGAGGTTTCCAAAGATGAAGAATGCTTTTCGGAATCGTGGGTAACTCGTAAGAGGTTATTGTATATTTTCGTTCGTGGTTATATCACATTTGCCTAAATTAAGAAACATTTGTATTTTTTTTACAGTGTAGAAACAACAATATCTGCTATGTTTATATAATAATCTTTTAAAAACGTTTCTGTTAAAGCAGATAAATTTTAACCGAATATTAATCACATCACAGTTTTAATTTACTATGCAACATCTGTAGTGTTATATTGTAAAACTTCCTAAAAATCCTGTGGCAACACAGAGATAAAATTTGACAGATTGCAGTTTTAATGTATTACAACAAACAACATTGTTCTCTGTACCATATAATAAAAAATTTAAAACATTTTCTGCTAAAGCATCACGTCACATTTTTAATCAACTTACCGTACTTAGAGCCTAACCTCAATATATTATCTGTGCCTCTGTGTTTTGAAACTTTCTGAAAGTCTTCTGATAAAATGAGATAAATGAAATTTGATAGATTTTTGTCATTTGAAAGACACATAAATAAAAATATTCTCCTGCATTTCAATCAATACTACAAAATATCAATGAAAATATGGTATATATTTTTCCATGTGAATATTTTTATTAAAGTTTCAGAAAATCGTCTGCTAAAAACAAACGAATAAATTGGACACATTTTAAAACTTTTAACAAAACTCGTTCTTACGGATAAATCAGAAAATTTTCCATTGTTTCAATCAATTACATAAAATGTAAATATAGTCTATTTTTATTTATGAATATTTTTATTAAAACTTTTACATAATCTTTTGTTAAAAACGGAAGAATAAAATTAGACACAGTTAGTAATACTTTCAAAGAAACTTTTTACTAATAAATCAGAATATTCTCTAGTGTTTCAATCATACTTACAAAATACAAATATTTTTAAACATGGATTTTTTTTTTTTAAATAAACCTTTCTTAAAATTATCCTTTAAAAGCGATTATACGAATAAATTGTACATTTTGTTATACTTTCAAAGAAACTTTTTATGGGTAAATCAGAATATTTTCCAGCGTTTCAATCAATCCAACAAAATACAAAATATAGTATATTTTTATATTTTTATATATGAATATTTTTATTAAATGTTTCACAAAATTATTCGTTAAAACAGAAAACAAACTTTTTACTGATAAATCAGAATATTCTCCATTGTTTCAATCATACTTACAAAATACAAATATTTTTACATGTGATTTTTTTTTAATAAACCTTTCTTAAAATTATCCGTTAAAAGCGGTTGTACGAATAAATTGTACATTTTGTTATACTTTCAAAGAAACTTTTTACCAGTGAAATAGAGCATTCTCCTGCGTTTCAATCAATCCTACAAAATACAAATATAGTATGTTTTTATATTTTTACATATGAATATTTTTATTAAATGTTTCACAGAATTATTCGTTTAAAACAGGACAAACGAATAACAATGTACATTTTGTTATACTTTCACAGAAACTTTTTATGTGTAAATCAGAATATTCTCCAGCGTTTCAATCAATCTTACAAAATATATTTTTATATATGAATATTTTTAAAACTTTTTCATAATCGTCTGTTAAAAAAGGTTTTATAAAATTTGACATTTTGTTATATTTTTAAAGAATATTTTCATGGGTCTTTTTCAGTGCTTCAAACAATTCTTTAAAATACAAATATAGTATATTTATATGCATAAATTTTTTTTTTTTTAAATCTTTCAGTAAATCATTCTTAAAAACGGATGAAAGAATAAAATTATACATTTTGTTATATTTTCAAAGAAACTTTTTATCGATAAATTAGAATATTTTCCAGTTTTTCAATCATACTTACAAAATACAAATGTAGTATATTTTTACATATGAAATTTTTTTAATAAATCTTTCTTAAAATTATCCGTTAAAAGCAGTCGTACAAATAAATTGTACATTTTGTTATACTTTCAAAGAAACATTTTACCAGTGAAATAGAACATTCTCCTGTGGTTCAATCAATCTCACAAAATTCAAATATAGTACATTTTTTACACATAAATATTTTTATTAAATCCTTCACAAAATTATCCGTTAAAACAGGACAAACGAATAACATTGTACCTTTGTTATACTTTCACAGAAACTTTTTATGGGTAAATCAGAATATTCTCCAGTGTTTCAATTAATCCTACAAAATATATTTTTATGTATGAATATTTTTATTATAACTTTTTCATAATCGTCCGTTAAAAAAGGTTTTATAAAATTAGATATTTTGTTATATTTTCAAAGAATTTTTTAATGGGTAAATCAGAATATTTTTCAGTGCTTCTAGCAATTCTATAAAATACAAATATAGTATATTTATACATATGAAAGTTATTTTTTTTCAAATCTTTGACTAAATCATTCTTAAAAACAAATGAAAGAATAAAGTTGAACATTTTGTTATACTTTCAAAGAAACTTTTTACTGGCAAAACAGAATATTCTTCAGTGTTTCAATCATACCTACAAAATATAAATGTAATATATTTTTACATATTAAAATTTTTATTAAAACTTTTACATAATCGAAAAAGAGTGAATAAAATTGGACATTTTATTATACTTTCAAAGAAACTTTTTACCAGTGAAATAGAACATTCTCCTGTGTTTCAATCAATCCTACAAAGTACAAATATAGTATATTTTTACATATGAATGTTTTTATTAAATGTTTCACAAAATTATTCGTTAAAACAGGACAAACGAATAACATTGTACATTTTGTTATACTTTCACAGAAACTTTTTATGGGTAAATCAGAATATTTTCCACTGTTTCTACCAATCCGACAATATATATTTTTATATGTGAATATTTTTATTAAAACTTTTTCATAATCGTCTGTTAAAAAAGTTTTTATAAAATTGGACATTTTCTTACATTTTCAAAGAATATTTTCATGGGTATTTTTCAGTGCTTCAAACAATTCTTTAAAATACAAATATAGTATATTTATATGTATAAAAGTTTTTTTTTTTTAAATCTTTCAGTAAATCATTCTTAAAAACGGATGAAAGAATAAATTTATACATTTTGTTATACTTTCAAAGAAACTTTTTACTGGTAAATCAGAATATTTTCCAGTGTTTCAATAATACTTACAAAATACAAATGTAGTATATTTTTACATATGATTTTTTTTTTTTTTTATAAACCTTTCTTAAAATTATCCGTTAAAAGCGGTTGTAGGAATAAATTGTACATTTTGTTATACTTTCAAAAAAACTTATTACCAGTGAAATAGAAAATTCTCCCGTGGTTCAATCAATCCTACAAAATTCAAATATACTACATTTTTTACATATAAATATTTTTATTAAATCCTTCACAAAATTATCCGTTAGAACAGGACAAACGAATAACATTGTACCTTTGTTATATTTTCAAAGAAACTTTTTATGAGTAAATCAGTATATTCTCCATTTCAATCAATCCTACAAAATATAAATTTATGTATGAATATTTGTATTAAAACTTTTTCATAATAATCTGTTAAAAAAGGCTTTATAAAATTGGACATTTTTTTTATATTTTCGAAGAAATTTTTTATGTGTAAATCTGAATATTTTTCAGTGCTTCAAACAATTATATAAAATACAAATATAGTATATTTATACATATGAAAGGTTTTTTTTTTTTTTTTTTTTTTTTTAATCTTTCACTAAATTATTCTTAAAAACGGATGAAAGAATAAGATTATACATTTTGTTACACTTTCAAAGAAACTTTTTACGGGCAAAACTGAATATTCTTCAGTGTTTCAGTCATACCTACAAAATATAAATATAACATATTTTTACATATTAAATTTTTTATTAAAACTTTTACATAATCATCTGTTAAAAAAGAGAGAATATTGGACATTTTATTACACTTTCAAAGAAACTTTTTAGGGGTAAATCAGAATATTTTCCAGTTTTCCAATCAATTCTGCAAAATATAAATGTAATATATTTTTGCATATGAATATTCTTCTTAAATCTTTCACAAAATTAAGCGTTAAAAACGGACGAAAGAATAAAATTGTACATTTTGTTATACTTTTAAAGAAACTTTTTATAGGTAAATCAGAATATTTTTCAGTGCTTCAATCAATCCTACAAAATGTAGTATATTTTTATGTATATGAATATTTTTATAAATTTTTTTACATAAACGTCTCTTAAAACAGAACGAACAAAATTAAACATTTTGTTATACTTTTAGAGAAACTTTTTTTTTAATCATATAATATACAATATAATTAATTTTGATAATAAAGTAAAATAATTTTAAAATATAAAAAAATATAATATTCGCTGTGAGGTTTTTTTTAAAAATAACTTGAACTCAGTGTAAAAGTATATATGATTACTACGAAGAATCTAACCAAAAAGTATCTTAATGATGGTCGCACAATACGACTAAAATGATTATCATAAATACGACTAAATTGTTTCTCCTTATCTTCTTCCTATTACTCTTTTGAAATATGCAATATTCCAATTTCATAAGCTTGAATATATTTATTTTTAGCGTATCATTTGGTTACTGTGGTAACTGAATACGTGGAAATAAAGTATTTTATTACCATTCCGTTTTTGGCAATACATTATTAAGAAGTGTTTTTGAAATCCGAACACAGAGTTCTTGTGAAACTCACCAAATGATTTTAATGATGTGCCTTTTTAAGTAAAGTGTATCATGTAGCTTTTTGCAATAAATTGAAGACTATCATTTTTACAAGGGATTTGTTTTTCACAAGGGAAAAAAAGTAACGAATAATTTTCGGCATGTTCAAAAAACATATGTAAGTGTAATATGTATTTTAATTTAATTATATTAAAAACAACAGACGAGGAAAGTTAAATAGATAAAAACATAGACAACGATTTTATATTAAAAATAAAAATAAACAATTGGTTTTAAAACTTCATGGTATAAAAATTGCAAGCAATTAGCTATCAATTTTTTTAATGTCATTACTTTATATGTATATATATATGAATTAAACTGCAACGTTCCTATAACTATTTTAAATGAAAAAAAAAAGTTACACAGTGGGTTTTGCGTGAAGTAAGTAATGAAAAAGAAAGAAAAATGTTATGAAGTCTTTGGATGTGTAATTTTAAAATACTTAATATTGTCTATTAGATTTCCAAAAGTATACATTAACAAAATATGCAAGAATTTCAGTATTAAACAACAGAATTACGCCAATAACGAACAGTCACTCGACCTTAGTTCGTTAAGGCCTTTTTAAAATGATAAATAAAATTTATATTATAATGAAAATAATAAGTGACTTCCCAATATTTATTTCTATTATTGAAACACTGAACATCAACAAATAATAAATTATAATAGAAAATTAATTTTTCCTTTAGTTTTAGCCTATTCAAAACATGAATAAATATATTAAAAAAACATCTTTTTAATTAAAAAAAAAAATAAGGGAGGAGGGTGTTGTATTTTATAAATGCACTGTATAGTAATATAACAAAAGTAGCATAACAAAGGCAAAATAACAAATTTAATATAATTATTAGTATTGAACGTTTGTCGGAGAAGAAATGTCACCAATTTTTTTAACACCACTATTTTCAAACAATATACTTCAGAGTAGAATTCTATTGAAAATTATGTAGAAATATGCTGCGAAGATTGTTGTTTAGAAATAGCGGTGTAAAACATTTTTCTGCCATTTATTCCGCGACAACCCGAATAAGCATTGTAAAAGACATATGATAAGTATAAAATGTAATAATATAGTTCTTAGAAAAAAAAAATCAGGAGAACCAGTCTTTTTTCAATACAAAAACTTTTTATTTTTGAATGTAGAAATATATATACTGCAAATTTAATTAATTTGGAATAATGTTTTGCTATTGTTGAAAATTTAAAAATGTATGCATCACTATAGCATGAAAATAGAACTACGTATAAAAAAAACTTTTGACTAAGGAAATGGCATTTATGATATTTTAACGTAATTTTAAATTAATCATTATAAATAAAAGTACAGATTTTGTCTTCCCATGAAAATATATAAGAACTGCGAAGGTCTTAAAAACCTTTTATACACATCTCAATAAATTTTATAAATAGGGATTAATGATTATGTGTCGCGGGCCGCACATAAAAGCTCACCGGGCTATATGCGGCCTGCGGGCCGCAGGTTGAGGTTAAACAAAAGCGTGAATTCTTGTTCCCAGTCGCCAATGTGTTAAAATCAAGGTTTCTCGTTGATCCAAAAGGTCTGAGAAACACCACATTTAATAAATCGTTAACAAACCAACTACGTAGTCGCAAATGATCCTAAAACAAGAACAAGAACCGAACCAACCAGTTTTGTTTTAAAATTTCGGAACCAACAAGTTAAACGTCAAGCAGTCTGGAATGGTGAACACCTGATTGGCCTCGAGCTGTGTGGAACACCTGTCAATTTTCTTACGTAATAAAGCATACATGAATAAAATTATCGTAAGTTTTTCTTACGAAATGTGGGTTTGGCCTTTTGCTTATCCAGTCAGGATGATTTAAACCTGTTCTTTCTTTTAACAGTCATTTACAGTGAAAAACTGAAGTACATGTATTTTATTGAATGAAATTCCTAGTGTAGCTAAATACTTGGATTTTTGTCAATCTAATTCATTCTCCATTTTGTTTCTCCTTCGAAATATTATTTAAATTTTTTCGTCGACGTTCGAATTTTTTTTTTCGCTTGTTTGTTCTGTTTTTTCCCCAATGTGTTAGAAAACGTTGTAGATATATTTATAAGTATCGATTAAGTAGACTGCAGATTATAGAAATACTCTAGCGCACTGTTAGACTTATTTAATTACACCACTACACACTACTGTAAAAACAGCCAAACACTGTAGCCATAATTTTAAATTTTGGTTTCTGCAAACTGTATCCTAGAGAAAAATTATAGCCACATTTTTAAATTTCATTGAAAAAATACATATTGTAAGAAAATTGTGTATTTTATTAATGAATATATTCGTTTAATTATTTATTACTTTTTTAAATATATATTATAAAAACTCTTACTCCTGTAGACACATTTTTAGAGATGACGTAAGTAAATTACATACTAATAGAAACACTGCAGCCATAATTTTAAATTTCGTTTCACCAAACTTTAGAAACACTAAAGCCACAGTTTTAGATTTCATTTTTAAAAGGTACATATTGTAAAAAAATTCTGTGTTTTATAAATGATTTTTTTTTTTTTTTTTTTTTTTTTTTTTTTTAGATTCTCAATTAAGTTCAGTTTCTTTCATTCTTTTCTTTTAATTATTTGTTACTTTTATAAATATATTATAAAAATCTTTACACATTTTAAATTTCGTTTCAGCAAATTGTGTACTAGAGAAACACTATAATCATATTTTTAGATTTCATAAAAAAAAAAAGTATCATAAGAGAAGTCTGTAACTTATAATTTAATATTATTTTTTATATTCTTGTATATGTTCAGTTTCTTTCTTTTTTCTTTTTTAACATGTTATAGCAACCCTTACTCATTACTCTTGTAAACACATTTTTATATATCACGTTAGTAAACTACATACTTTCTTAGTACATACTATAAAAACACTAACAATATTTCAGATTTCCGTTGAGTAAAATACGTTTAATAAAAACACCTGAATGAATTTTTTTTTAAATTATTATTTGAGTAAACTATGTACTTAGAGAAATGCTGTAGTACATTTTTAGATTTTATTTGAATAAGCTACATGTTATAGAAATATGACAGTAACCATTTTCATTTCAGTAAATTTTATGTTTCAAAATAAATTCTTTTTTTTTTTTTTTTAAGTAAAAGATTTATTGAATTTTTTAGTTTTTTTCCTACAATTTAAAAAATGCTACATGGAAAGCTAATAACGTTTTCAACAAAAGCTATTATCAAAATGAATTACAACTTACTGCTATTGATTTTATTTATTTAACATAGAATTCTGAAGCTAACATTGACATTTTATTGATGTTATTGCACAATTGAAACCAATAGTTAATTTTATAAAATAATTTTATTTATTAATAATATATATTAAAAATATTATTTATTGTTTTATAATAATAATCTTATGTCATAATAATAAGATCGTATTACTGATTCCAGAAATCATATCAAAGAATATGAAATTACAAAATAATATTTCAGTACTTCATTTACTGACGTCTACGAAACCTTATAATAAACCTTATTCACTATCTTATAATAAATCTGACTAAACCTATCCATATTTATGAAACCTTATAATAAATCCTATCGATTATGCAAACCTTAGTTTATATCAATATGCATCTTTGATTCATTGATTCAGCAGTACATTAAGTTTAATAGGCTGATAATGCATTGATATTTTAAATCATGAGAGTCACAATCTTTAAGTATTTGTATCAGTATTTGGTTATGAATTCATATAATTATTAATTATATAAGGAATGACCTAAAAAGTTAATGGGTTTTCAATTTTTCAGTTTAAAAAAACATTTTTAGGTTTAATTACGTTCTTTTGCATGCTTTTCAAATATTTGAAATAAACCTATGTTATTAAAACAAAATAATTAATATGCGTTGAATTTGAGAAAAAAAATTCCGCTACTAAGAAAGGCTCTGAAAAAGCTATCAAACTTTTTCCAATGAAACTACGACTAAAATAAAATATACACTTTTATCAAAAGCATACTTACGAAAATTTTAAGATTTTATCAATAATCGAAAACTTTAGAGCTGTTCATAAAACTATTATTAGATTCTTCAACACATTTTACAATACGATTGCTTAAATATATAACTACAATATGAAAAATATTCAGAGAATGAAAATTATTTTAGGATATGCACTAGGAAACAATATGCACACAAAGTACATCACAATTCGTAATTTTTTTTTATATTTAAATAATTCGAGTTTTTATTACTTACCCATCATACGTAGTATTAGGGTAAATCTTGTGATCGTTTTGAAAATCGAAAAAAAAAATTTGACGAATTTACACATTTTAGACACTGGAGATTCCGAAAAAACATATTTTTAGAAAAAAAAATTGCCGTCCGTCTGTCTGAGTGTCTGTGTGTGTGGCTGTAAACGCTCTATCTCCCGATCAAATTGAGATAGAGACTTGAAATTTGGTATGTACTTAGTATGTTATAATGGGAAGAAGCTTATTGAATTTCAGTAACATAGATAATCCGGAACTATTTTTTCCGGACTCTCGAAATATTCGATCTGATGAAAGGTATATAAAAATTTTCGAAATTGTTTATTTTAAGGAGTGAATATAAAAGACAATTAAAAAACATAAATTTTGCATGAAGCATGAAGTCGATCGGATAATGAGTTGCCGAGATATTTGTAATCCTATTTTCCAAAACTCTTCAATTTTTCATGACCCTGTATTTCATTCAAATTTCAATTCAAAGATATATTTTAATTAAAAATGAGACGCTTCATCCGACGCAGTAAACCATTAGTTAATATGATTTTCAATTTTGGAGTTATAAGGATGTTTCTTTTACGCAATTCAGTAATAGAGCATTTAAAGTTTAGGACGTCATCAAGCCACGATTTTATTTTGCAATTGCAATGCATTTTATAAATAGTTTACACATGTTTTATTTTCATATTTTATATTATGTAAGTATTACGGTGGCCTCCAACGACCAGTTTTTGAAATGAAAAAATAATGTGTATAAATCAGCGTCAAAAACATGCATTTGAAGTTAACGTAACTATAACGAAATACTTCTAATTAAAGTAAGTGATAAAAATAGCTATGATATCAGATCATATATTTTTAAAAATAAATTAATTTTAAATTATATACAGTAAACTCTGTTTAAGGCGGAATCAATCAGGACCGAGAAAATTTTCCGCCGTAGACAATATTCCGCCTTATGCAAAACAGCCAAAATAAATAAATAAAATACATATGCGCGGCATATTTTTACGTTCGTAATCTTTAGTACAGTTTTTTAAATGGAATTATACGTCTTATTAAATTTATTATTAATCTCAAAAACATTATATGAATAATAAAATAAATAGTAGTACCAATGATAAATTTCTTCCATTTTAAAAGTTAATGAAAATCATTTACCTTAACAGCTACTTCATATTTCACATAGTGGCATAGTAATTTTTAAATAGTCGAAAAATAATCTTTTATCGATGCTTGTTTTGTCTTTCTTTTTACCTAGCATTTTTCAGTAGCACATTGCAAGTCCGTTATTATGGGTATCAATTCTTCATTTTTTTTTTTTTTTTTTTTTTTTTTTTTTTGAGCAGCCCCACCAGTGGCTGAGAGGTTGTGCTCTCGAAGCTGGTAGACGGGAGGTGCTGGGTTCGATCTCAATCGCGCCCGTCGGCCTAATCGTTCGGAGTTTTCGTGGTTTTCTTCGAGCCGTGGATTTATCCATGCGTAAATACGGGTTAGGTTCCCTTAGAAAGACCCCCACGGAGGGCACTCCCCCCGGGCCTATATCCCATGTGTAGATAATTGGCCGTCAATAATCAACCCAACCCAACCCAACCATTTTTTTGAGCAAGAAAATTTTTTTCGAGATGCCTAATGCTTCTCAAGGCGTCTTGAGACGTTTGAATTCCTTCATTGTCTTCATGGTTTTCATAATCGTGCTCAACTTCATTTTCACTAGCACTTTCCAAATCTTGATATCGTTGAATCAAAATGTCCACAGAAGTGTTAGCTTCAGTAGTACACACTACATTGTCAGCTGATACTTATTCTTCTTCATTAATTTTTTCATTGCTGTGAACACATTTTAAGTCATGTATTAGGTTTGTAACTCATTTTCCTCCAACTGGTCAACTGATTCACGGCCATTCTCTGAAACAAAACCAGCTTTTCTAAAACAATGAAAAACTTTCTAAGGCGACATTTCTGAGCAGGATTTGGCAATCCATTTGACAGCATCTAAAACACCTATATTTTTGCCATTTCGGTGGCAGAAGAGCAATTATCTAAAGACGCAATAATGGACCGCAAATATTTTTTGTTATAGGTTTTCATCATTTTTATAACTCCTTGATCCATAGGTTGTGTTACTGCAGTAGTATTTGCGGGAAGAAATTGTAATTTTATATTCGATAGTTCGAAATTGGCATGACAAGGTGCATTGTCGAGAAATAACAAAATTTTTCGATTTTCTTTGATCATACGGTTATTGAATTCAGTCAGCCATCCCTCCATTATGGCAGTCGACATGCACGATTTTTTTTAGATCTCCAAATCACAGGCAGTTTATCAATGTTCACATTCTTAAAACATCGTGGCTTTTGCGATTTGCCTATTACTAAGGGCTTTTCTAAACTGCCCTCCATATTCCTGCAAAGCAAAACAGTGACACGCTCTTTGGAGTTTTTACCACTGTGGCATTCACTTCCTCTTTTTGCAAGGGACTTCCTCTTTTGCAAGGGGCAACGCACGATAAAATACTCCCGTTTCGTCGCAATTGTATATGTCCTTAGCTTGATATCCTTCAATCAGTAGAGGAAAATTTATTTTCCATTCCTGAATTTCTTGGTCTGGGACGTCTTTGGACTCTCCGCAAAATAGCTTCATGGCAGTATTATGTCGATTAAGGAAACTCATTAACCACCCAGTAGAAGTTTTGAAATCCGTTTTACCTAATTTTTCGGCTATCTCTTTCGCCTTTTCAAGCAACAGTGTTCGAGGTATGGGCAAATTTTTAGCTCTAGCGTTAGAAAACCATTCAAGTGTTAATGCATCAATGTCTTTATTTTTCACAGCACCTTCCGCTTTCTGTTGGATAATTGGCTTTCCAATTCCTCTTCCAACTCTGTTCTTATTTTTATAGCATCATAAATTTGTGTTTTACCGCATTTAAATTTAATACAAAGATCTTTTACAGAATAATTTTTTTCTTTTAATTTAATAACTTCTATTTTATCCCGCAGAGCGTATTGACTTTAGATTTTGAAGCCATTTTTTACTATCACTTCGTAATATCAGTAGACAATATAAAATGAGGAAGAACAAATAACACGTGCAACGAACTCGTGTTCTGACCATGTGATTTATTGAAATAAAACATACGTCACTTCGAATTCATCTTCCATCCCCTTCCCCCTCTGAAACCACAACCAGCGCCTCATACAGAATGTAAATGATTGTAGCTTCCCCCCCTCTCCCTCTCACATTAGACAAAGAGTTATGGTGACAAAATGACTGATTGCCATAAACAATGATCAGAACTCAAAATCCGAAGCAAGCAAAAAAGGTGATATTCTTTCGCTAATACAATGAAAAAGAGAGAAATGTTAATGTATAGGGATTTTTTTTTATCAATTTCTTTTTTTTTTTGAATAATTAATTGAGATAAATGTAAAAAATGTACTTGGTATAATGTTTTTTCTTTCTGTTTTTTTAAGAGGAAAAGCATTTTGCTTATATATGAGAAATAATGGAATAAAAAATTATTTCTTAAATATTTAAAATTTTTCCGTTCTGATGAATCAACTTTATTAATCTATTACGAAATTTAATTAAAATATTGAGCATTTGATGTATGTATATCAGTTTTGAAGTTTCATAAACAAAATGCCTTTCATTTTTTTTTCCGTCTTATGCAAAATTTTGATTTCGATGGGACTTTAAAAACCTTTCCGTTTCCGCGTTAGGCAAATTCCGGCTTATGGAGCATGAATGAATGTTATTTTTTATGCGTTTGCCGGGACTTGAAAAATTTTCCGCGTTAGACAAAATTCCGGCTTACACAGAGTCCGCCTTAGACAGAATTTACTGTACTTCTTTTTTATTACAAATACATAATAGAAATGCACATGTTACTAAATTAACTTCAAGCTATAAAATTATCTTTTTTTTCATTCCAAATTTACGAGTCTATTTTCATTGATAAAAGGTCATATTTCTCTTTCTAATTGTTATAATGTTTATTATTTTCATCACTTCAAGGTATAACAAATACAAATGTGAAACAAAGGTAATCTTCGCTAACGTCTATTTCCAGTTTAAATTAAGCATTAGCTGTCACTAAATCATATAATGATTTGATTTAGTAGATAATAATCACTTTCATTTCAAATCGCTGATGCAATTGTAAAAGATTGATAAGTTAATTTCATATTCTTAAATAGGGTTTGGCATAATAAAATAAGTAATAAATCTTTCAAATTATTTATTTAATGACGTGATTACTATTTCCATTTCCTCTTTCCTGATCTGATGCAATATCGCTAAGATTCGATAAGTTAATATCTTATTCTTAAAATAGATTTAAGTATAATAAAAAAGATATCTAATCCCAATTTTTAGATAACGATTTGGATTCATATTTAAAGATATGATATATCGGATGCAATCATAAATATTAGGTAATTGCACTCTACGATCTCTCAGAGATTTATGTAGATAATAAACATGTCAGATTTCAATCAATATTGTACTTATTTAATTACTCTTTCGATAAACATAACTATTTACAGGGTTTGTACGGATCAGGGAATTTTCCATGAGTTTCACCAGTATTTTCTTTAGAGAAAAATAAATCTAGGTTAAAACTCGCGAAACTTCGCCTTCTTTTAAGGAGAGATTTTCTGTAAGAAAATACTGTTATTACCAAAGAATTTCCTGGTCGCAAAATTCAAGGAGCCGTACGAACCCTGCATTTAGATCAAGGGTTTCCATACAATCATTTTATTTTAAGGAAATGATAAATATCGTCTAATGGCAAACCTTCTAATTTAAAATTGCTCAATCGATTTCAATGTGAGAGATTTTATATGATGGCTATTTTGATTTTGTCATGACTTGAGCCAAAAAAATGTTGACGTCAAATAAATGAATGTTTTTTTTATTATTATTATTTTTTATTTACTTTTTTTACTATTTTTGTTATACTTCTATTTCATTATTATATTTGTAAATATTTTTTATTTAATTTTTAACTTTTTAAGTTTCTTACGCCTCCTTTTTGCCTCGCAAGTCCTTTAACCTGGAAGTTCAGTTGGTACGCAACTAGGTATTCTATGCTGCTAACTACATAGTTACAATGTTGTACACACTTGGATTGTAAACCTCCCTACTGCACCCAGAAAAATGTCTTGTTGAATCAACAAAAATTTGGTTGACCCAACAAAACTTTTGTTTAAATATAGGTCAATGGAAATTTTGTTTGAATCAACAATTTCTTTCTTTTTTTTTTTTTTTTTTATGCAATTCCAAAAAAAAAAATTTGTATCGTCAGCAAAAAAATGTTTTGTTAATTCAAGTAAAATGGTTCAATTTTACTTGAATTTTGCTAAAACAACCAAAATGTACTCAACAAAACATGTTTTGTAGTTTTAATCAATTCCTTTTTCTGAGTGTGAAAAGACGTATATCTGGGGCCATCCCATAACCTTACTGTTTGTTATCCTTACCCTCAAATTCATGAAAATTAATAAAGATGTTTTAACATTGAACTACGTTATCTATTTTTTTATGTCTATATGTTCTTCAATATATGCTTCGCATGAAACACTCACCTATGTATATTTCTTAGGAGCTTTATATAATAAGATGCAATGTACACTCATCGATCACAACAGGCCTTTACGTTAATAAATACCAAGGCCTCAAAGCACACCAGGTAACCAACAAACAAATAAAAAATATTACACCATAATAACTCTTTTTGTAAAGCCAAATTGCTGCTCTGTTGAATAAATACTGATACGTTTGTACGCTTACTGAGCCTAGCGAAGCCCTAGCAATGTTACAAATCTTCTACGGCTGAAATGCCTCAGTAATCGGACTGTAATAATAACAATATGAAGATGATTTTATAATTTTTGACTCAACATAGGTTGACTACCATAAAAGATAATTTAATAGAAAAGCAAAGTCGTGGGTTCGCATCAATTAGAAGGGAAAAGCAAAAAATTATTTTATTATGCATAACAATGTTAAAAAAAAAAGGACGAATTAGATAATACAAAAGACAAATACGATTCTTAGGCACTGGCCTGGTCTACGTGATCTCCAGATCTGAATCTATTTTATTTTTAGCTCACAGGCTACCAAAGCCTGAGAGCTAATGTGCCCGTAGGTTCTGTATGTACTTACGTTTGTGTGTACGTATGTATATACGTAACGCGATAACTCTTGATAGAAATATCCGATTTGCTTCAAATTTTGTAAATAGGTTCATTCAGATAAGGCGCTTCCCTGATTAATTTTTGGGGTTCATTGGTTAAGTATAAAGAGGAGAACGGGAGCTAATCACCCCCCTTAATTTAGATAAATGGGTTTTACATGCAGAATTATCTGATTTGCATCAAATTTTGTATATAGGTTCATTGTGATAAGGCACTTTCCTTATCAGTTTTCGGGGTTCATTGGTTAAGTATAATGGGGGGATGGGGTCTAATCACCCTCCTTAATTTAGATAAATGGGTTTTACATGCAGAATTATCCGATTTGCTTCAAATTTTGTATATAGCTTCATTGTGATAAGGCGCTTCCCTGATTAGTTTTGGTGGGTTCATTGGTTAAGTATAAAGGGGGCACGGGGGGATAGTCCCCCTTAATTTATTGTCGATTTCTTTATTTTTCGAGGGGCATTATTCTTTGAAATAAGAGTATATAATATACAATTACTGTGAATAGCCTGTGAACTCAATGCCATCAGTTTAACTGGGCACTTTTCTTTTTATCTATGTTGGTCCAGAACGAGAGGGGAAATTATAATGAGTCGGGTCCGAAAACATCTAGAGCTTCTCTTAAATTTCGTACTTATTTCATGAATAGTTGCAATTGTAGATAAGTAAACCAACTTTAATGATATAAATCCAGAATGTATTAAAATTTCATCCCCATTCGTGTAATTTTAAGCAAATTTCGAGAATAGACATACATAATAATTCAAATATAAACTGAGATCCCAAGTACTTTTCAACCATTATAAAAAGTGTTGAAACGATATTCAGTTCATTTGCCTTGACACTTTTTGAATTATTCATTCGCCATTACACTACTTCTTCCGGTAAGTAGATTATAAGTGCTTACATTCAGTGAAACCTTTGAAACCTAACAGCAATAAATACATTTGCAGATATCAGTTGTTGTTTTTTTCTTTCTCTTTTAAATCTACTTAACTTCTCAGGATATTTGAAGAAGCAATAAAAAAATTTAAAGTTGTTGCTCCTTAGCAACAACTATTTAAAAGTTTGGGCATCAGTCATTTCATCAAAGTTTGCATTATGCACATAATTTAACCCTCTGCTCACGAATTGTGAAAAAATTATTCAAATCACGAATATACATTGTTATAAATCACGATATAAAACTTTTAAATTATTAGAAATCGATATCAGTATTATTGTAAATAAATTATTATAATCCAGTTATTATAAATAAATTCTAAAGTATTATAAATCAATACATAAAATGTTTTAGAAATATTAAAATCAATTTTTATAAATGAATGTATAAAAATTAATACAAATCAAGAATTAAGAAAATTAATATAAATTATTATAAATCACGATATAAATATTTAAATTACTATAAATCAAGATATAAATATTTAAATTACTATAAATCAATATATAAAAAAATTTATAAGTCAAAAATTAAGAAAATTAATATAAATTGTTATAAATCACGATATAAAACATTAAATTATTATAAATCAATATCATTATTATTATAAATAAATTATTATAATTCAATTATTATAAATCAATTTAAAATTTTTATAAATCAATAGATTAAAAACATTATAAATCAAGAATTTACAAAATTAATATAAATTTTTATAAATAACAGTATACAAATTTAAATTATTATAAATCAATATATAGAAATTTTTGTAAATCAAAAATTAAGAAAACTGATATAAATTGTTATAAATCACGATTTAAAACATTAAAATAATATAAATCAATATTATTATTATTATTATTATAAATAAATTATTATAAATCAATCATTATACATCAATTATTATAAATCAATCATTATAAATCAATTATTATAAATAATTTAAAATTTTTAAAAATCAATGTATAAAGATTATGTTAGAGATTTTTTAATTTAAGTTGTGCAATTTAAAATTTAATTTGTATCTTAAAACATTTCCTTTTTATAAACTCATTCTTTTTTAGTATTTAATTAGCCCCCCCCCTCCCCTTTTTTCTTATATTTCTTAAACATTATTAATTAAAATTCTTATTTCCAAAATTTAAATATCTTTGTTTTTCTGTAAGTAAAGAGAACACCCAGGATTTTGTTTTGCACTTTTAAGACACCACAAGAAGATGAGAGGTAAATTCCCACCTTTGAAATTGTCACGTACTTGCAGTGTTGGTCAGGACCCCACACACGCAATTTGGACATCAAACACAAACACCCTTTGTGAAAATTCATGGGAATAGCTGAAGCCTCATTTCGCTTGTATTGTAGTACAGTTTTTATTACCCTGAGAATATGGAATTTTATGACCGGGAAAGTAAGCATAAAACAGGTTGTTTACAAAAATAGCAACAGAATACTGCTTTCCAAATTTTTTACGAGCTAGGCAGGTGAAAGAAAAAAGGACGCAGGACCCATTTCAGCTGCGAGCTGATTTCCGAGAATTTAAGCGGTGATCTTCCCCTGTCCAATAAGCGTTGCGTTTAGCTCTTTCTTCCCCTTTTTTAACGCGTTGCCATGGTGATTTGCTAGTACAGGGAGTGATGTTTTGAAACGTAAAGGAGAAGGTTGTGGACGAGTGGAGGGGATCTTTTTCCCCCCACACCGCCTACTCAGGCAGTACGGAATTTTTTCTAGAGAGTGAAGTACGATACTCCGGCAGTGGCAGTAGTAAGAGTACGTTTAAAAAAAAAGATGATGCGTCCAGAGAGAGGCACTATTTGCGTCGAGTCTATTTGATAATGTTTCGGAGACAGCTAGTTTTGTGGGATCACTGTTTGAGTTGCTGATGAGAGGTATTTTCCCGACATGTAATGTTGTTGCGTGGGCTTAACATCATAGTATAGATCGATAACAAAACTTATGCTGCTTTGTATTTCGTGATTTTCTTCAGAAACGGCTAGTTGTATGGAATCATCTTGTAAAGTATTGATGACAGTAAACTGATTCTATTGAATCTGTAAGTTGTTACAACCCGTACTCTACGAATCATGTCCCGTGGATTTGCAAGCCCCAGCACCGACAACCGTGAATGCGCTGACTGAGGATAGAAGGTTTCAGTTCTGCCGTGGGTTTTGGAGTCCGATCAGCGTCAATTTTGCCTCATGTTGTGATTCAATACGGCGAGTGTCTGTTCCTTCACACGCAACAACTTGACACCAAAAATGGATATAAGTGCATAGAACAGTGTTACGTACTTCCTGTTATATACAAAATCAAAAATATACTTATGCACAATGCTTTCGAATTGCAACTACACTGTTAAAAATTTGCAGCAAACTGTCCAGTCATTTGACCGTTTTTATAGAAAACGGTTACATAACCGTAATTTAACTCTGTTCTGACCATATTATTACCCATATTATTGTCAGAATATTGTTAAATTACGGTTATGTAACCGTTTTCTATAAAAACGGTCAAATGACTGGACAGTTTGTTGCAAATTTTTAACAGTATACTTTACAGAAACCTATTGTTGATCTAGCAGGGTGTATTCTTAAAGATATTTCTTTACACAGCCTTATAATTCTCCACAAGTTGTTATACCTAAATTGGTTAAGACACATCATTATCTTTGGTTACGAATTGTTTAAGGATAATTTCGATCGTACTGATTATCAACCCGGTATTTTTTAAATGTGGTGTACACGAACACGAAGATAAACCTCCGCCACTTTTTTATGCTTCCCAAAGTCATATGCTATGCGTATTGTGAATATTGCCAATGTATCCTATTTTTCAAAAACTGGGATGAACCGTCATATCCAAAAATGCTGACATGATGGTCTTAAGAAACATCACCTTCATTTTACTGTGAGCAAATCTAACTTTATTAATATAATATCTTATGACTATTATGTTTGATTATATAACAGTATCGTACTTGTGTTTCAGTGAACAATTACATAATGTGATATATGAGCCTTAACTAAAGTGTTGATTGTTAATAAATATTAGTTATTTCCTAATAAATCTTCTCTGTTTCCTTTTTATTTTTATTTTCTTAATCATTTCAATAAGTTTGCTTTTCAGTAATTTTTCTTACTGTTAACTTTTAAGATCTAACTTGGGATACTATGTATAGTTTGAGTTATCAATTTAAAAATGTATATTAATCTTTGACTTATTTTCTTTTATTGATTTAAATATTAATACTGATGAAAGATTAAATTTAATTAAAGTAAGAGATAGTATTCCCTAATCATGAGATTAATATCTAAGAATTGAAATCAAATTTTTTTTAGTTCTTCTGTAATATGGGAAACAAATTATTTAACTCTTTTCTTAATTTTAAAATCTAATTTGGTTTTTGTTCCCATAAACTTTGATTCTTAAATTTTGAGAGTTTCAACAATATTTTTAGCACTAAACTGGATAAAAATAAACTTGTGTTTTACTGAGTATTAAGGCTAATAAATTCTAATTCTTTTTTATTTACATGAGAACTTTTTCTTTTTCTTTAAATGAAATACATGATCATGCATGTATATATATTGTTGTAGAAAGTAACTTTAATATTTTAATTTAAATTCTTATGAGAAGTATTTATATTATGATGAATTACCTTATTCAAAATTTAACTATTTACTTATGGTCTCTTAAACTTTAATAAACATTATACGATCACAGCTTCAGTATTGTGGATTCTGAAGATTATATGTTATTTCTAATATTTGTTAAATGTTATTTTTGTTTAACTTATATCATTAATTTTTACCCTCCCTCTTTTTATACTTTCTTTAAAAGAAAGGTTTTGGTTCCTTTATTTCAAAATTTTCATTTAGTCCAAATTATTGTGTTTATGAAAGTTCTTAGTAATCATAGACCATATTAATCCTCGAATTCACAATGCTGATTGTTGGGGAATTGGATGTAATGCAAATTGAGAATCTTGTCAGTGTTTTTAAATGATTAATTCAAGTATTGTTATGAATTCAAGATTTAGAATTCAGGTAACTCTAAATTCTTTAAATATTTTTAATTAATTCTTTTCATTTGCTTTCTTCAAAATTTATTTAAGTTTTGGAATAAATTTGTAAATGTATATATTGACAGGATTCATTTCAATTTCAAACTTAGGTAATTTGCATACATTCATGTAGGTCAAAGGTAATAGGTTTTTTTTTTTTTTTTTAAATAAAACTAAAATAAATCCCCAACAATTATTACAAATCAAGAATTAAGAAAATTATTATAAATCGCGATATTAAAATTTAAATTATTATAAATCAATTATTATGATTCAGTTATTATAAATAAATTTAAAATTTTTATAAATGAATATATTAAAATAATTATAAATCATGGATTTACAAAATTAACACAAATTGTTGTAAATAACGGTATAAAAACTTAAATTATTACAAATCAATATCATTAATATTGTAAATCAATATACAAAATTGTTATAAATCAAAAATTAAGAAAATTAATGTAAATTGTTATAAATGACGATGTAAAACATCAAACTATTATAAACCAATATCATTTTTATTAGAAATCAATAATTATAAATCCATTATTATAAATAAATTATTATAACTCAATTATTATAAATCATTTTTTTTTAATAAATCGATGTGTATAACGATGTTTAATAAATAAATAGAGATGGCATTTAATTTTTTTTTCTTTTTTTATGTGGAATTCGTTGTGCGCCGCATATACCAGGATCCATCTTTTTTAAAAAAGAAAATAACTTTCAGAAAGCATGGTAAATTTAATGCATACCCTTGTTAGTTTATGTATGTTAAACATGTACGTTTTATGTTAAACATAAAAGTTAGTAGTGACCATGAATGTCAGCCAAATAAAATATTACGCAAAAAGATACAATCCCGTGATGAGATGAATTATTGAAAATAGTGTTGCCATTAATTACTTGATTTATATTGACAGATTTTTTTTTTTAAAGATTTATGAACATAATGCGTGATTTAATAAAGAAATAAATGAGTTTTTTTTTTTTTTTTAGAATTAAGTTAATATTCATCTGTATTATAAATTACTTGATTAATTGAGAGTTATTTGCTTTTGGTAAAACTACGAGAACGTTATATGTATTTAGAACAGAATTATTGAGTATCTTTAGATATTACGTTATTTATATTTAGGCATATTACAAAACAACTTTTACCGTTGTTAATGACATGATTATGAGAGGAGATAATTTTAACAGATACCCCACGTCCCGAAAAAAAAAAAAAATATATATATATATATATATATATATATATATATATATATATAATATATTCATAGCTTGTTCGCTTAAATTGCCAAAAGTCGCGGAATTCACACAAAAATCGCTACAGCACAGTGCCATTTTCCAGGGGAATATTCCCATTTTCAACTGGAACACGTCGACCATAGTAAAATATATATATATGAAGTTTGGTTCAATTCTATGCATAATTACATATGCTTTCCGTTGATGATACAAAAACAAAATAGCACAAAAATCACTTCCGGGGGTTCTGATGTCCTCAATCAGAAACACATAATATGAAGTTTGATTCAGTTCTATCCATAACTTCATACACTTTCCGATGTTACAAAAGAAATATTGCAGCTAAATTTGCTAATACAATGCAAACTTCAGACAGATTTTTTCAAAATTTTATATAAACCTCAGCCTATGACATTACATCTAAATATGAAATTTCGTCGAAAAATCTTCACAAATTCTTCACTTAAACTGCAAAAAATAGAGAAAATCGCACAAAAATCGCTATAGCAGACACAGAGTTTGTTCCCTTCTCGGGGAATATTCCCATTTTGAACTGGGACCTGACGTTCATATTTAACACTAGAACGACGGTGAGGGGCCATTTTGCCCCTACCAAAAGAAAAAAAATGTCGATTCGAACCGGGTATTTCTTTATTTACAATAAGTTAAATATACACCGCAGAAAAATAGGTTAAATAAATAAGTTAAAAGTCCTAAATAAAAATTCTGGTGTGAAATATTTTTATGAATCTTGTGTAAAATTTCCCGTCGTTCTAGTGTTAAAAACGTGTATGTGAAGTTTGATTCAACTCTATCCATAATTTCATTACACTTTCCGGTGATCCAAAAGAAAATTTGCTATCACAGTGCCCCTTTCCAGCGGAATATCCGCAATTCCAACTAAAACATGCTGGCCATAGCCGAAAGCATGTATATGAAGTTTAGTTCAATTCTGTGCATAACTAACTCCATACACTTTTCGATGATACAGAAAGGACAGACAGACACACAGGCGCACACACAGACAGATAGTTTGTAAAAACGTGTGTTTCAGGATATCTGACTCCTAAAATGTGTAAATCCGTCAAAAAATTTTTGAATACAATATTTTCTTTTATTATAGATAAAAGAAAGTAAAAATCATAAACCAAAAGTTTTTTTTCCAATTTCTTCTAGCAACAAAATGGCGCATAGGGTGACCAGCATTGCAGAATACGTAACCCTGAATCATTATTGAATTTCCCGGGACAAGAGTTCATTCAGCGTTGTAATTTGGTCGGCAGCGTTGATTAGAGTCTCCAAGGCCCTAATGTCATCAATGACATCATCGGAATTTGTTTTACTTTTCCCATGGAACATTTGTGTTCATCGCCTGAATATTAGGAGTTTAATTTTCATAATTTAAGCATAGACATGCAAACAGGTTGCGCCTTGTAATCTTGGGGAAGAAAATTAAGAAATAGTTTGTGTATGGTTGGTTTAAAAAAGTCGCAACGTAGGGCATTAAAGATACCGAAGTATTTTAATTTGTTCGGTAATATTTCCTTCTTATCTTATTTCTTTGTGTATCACAAATGAAGTGAAGTAATGAAGGAGAAAGTAATGTAGAGGATAAGCAATTTTTTATTTTATTATACAGGATTCTTCATAATATTTCAGACTTTATACTGAATATCAGAAACGTGAAAAACATTCATTAGAATTTATCTATATTTTACGATAATTTGTGTGATTGATTTTTATAATTTTTTCCGAACCTTTTATTGAACACATGAGGCAAATATAGTGATTTTAACATTGATCATTTTTGATAAATTTGTATTTTCACTAAATTTAAGATTTTCATAGGAATTTGTTCACTTTTTCCATGGAATAGCTATGTTCATTACCTGATTATTAGGAGTGGAATTGTCTTAATTTAAGAATAGACGTGCAAACAGATTGAAAGAAGTGCCTTGTAATTTTGGAAATGAAATCAATAAACAGTTTGTGTTCTTTTAAATATGCCGTGACTGCATTTTTATGGCTTTTAGGATACTGACATAATTTTATTTTATATAGGTTATGAAGTAGTTTATATTATTTCTGTATTATTTTATGTATTTTGATAATAAAGAGATTAGTTTAATTATTCTTAAACTATACAGAGACCTCCAAAATATTTCAGATTTTAAAATAAATATCGTATTTTCAACGTGAAAGACAATTATTTGAATGTATGTATATCTTAAAATAAATAATGACATACTTAATTTTAATATTTTTAATGGACATTTGAGGCAAATATAATACATTAAACACTGGAAATTAGAAAATTAGATAAATTGATATTTTCATTTGAATTTATTTTGCCCTTTCGTGGAACATTTACATTCATCCCCTGGATATCAGAAATGTCGAATTTTGATAATTTAAGCGTCGATATGCAAACAGGTAAAAATGAAAGAAGATCCTTGTAATTTTGGGAAGGGAATTAAGAAATAGTTAGAATAAATATCAACTATGATACTCCAATCATGGGATGTAATTTACCTAGCTGAAAATACTTTCCTCTGTTCATTAAAAAACAATGACATTTAATTTTAATTAATATTTCAAATATTTTAATGAGCATTTGAGACAAATATAACACAAAATATTTCAGACTTTATAATAAACTAGTATATAACCCCCGTCAAAAATGACAGATAGCTGATCTGTGCTACATTTTCATAAGACTTCATACACACAAACAGCATGAAGATTTTATTATTGAAAGGTATGTATTGTAGAAAAGTACATTTTAAAAATGACAAATGATTTCTCTAGGATTTTTTTTTACCCAATATTAAATTTTTGAAATAGTAGTTCAACGATTGGAAAAAACATTCAAATTAAATATTAAAAAATAATCCATGTGCGAAAGTTTTTGTAAAAAAGTGTTGTCAATGATTATCTAAAGAGCTTGACTCACCACATAGCTCATTTTTTGATTATATAAGCCAAATTAAATGGAAATTACTCGGTACTATTTATTCCTTATATTTTAGCTACGTTTCATAAGAAAAAATCATTTTATTTACGATGGAAACAAAATTTCAAAATATGTTTGTATTATCCGCCGGTAGATCGATCACCGCAAAAATTCCCTATGAAAGCTGTCACTGCTATTTCTGAAAAAAGTGTTTACAGAAAAAATTGATTACAAAAGTGTTAATATAGATGTTTTATATGAAAATATGCTGAACAGACATGATTTGAGGCAGAAGAAATTATCGTTTAGTTGTCATATGTTAGCATAGGTTTTTCATTAAGCCTAACATGGCGTTTAACTACGGTCGATTCGCATACCAGAGTGGTCGCGCCCGGAATGGTTAGCTACACTTTCTTGCCTTCGGATTTTATTATAAGTAGATACTGTATTTTCATCATAAAAGACTGATTCGAATTTATATATATCTTAAAATAAATAATGACATTTGATTTTAATAATAGTTTCAAATATTTTAATGAACATCGGAGACAAATATAATACAAAATATTTCAGATTTTATAATAAATGTTGTATTTTTAACGTAAAAAACAATCATTTGAATTTATGTATACCTTAAAATAAAAAATATTTAATTTTAATAATTGTTTCAAATATTTTAATGAACATTCGAGACAAATATTATACAAAATTTTTCAGACTTTATAATAAATATCATATTTTCAACGTGAAAAAAAAAAACAGTGATTTTAATTTATGTACACCTTAAAGTAAATAATGGTATTTAGTTTAAATAATTGTTTCATATATTTTTAATGACCATTTGAGACAAATGTAATGCATTAAACACTGGAACCAGAAAATTAGATAAATTGATATTTTCAATAACTTTATATTTTCATCTGAATTTATTTTACTTTTTCATGGAACATTTATATTCATCCCCTTGGATATTAGCAATGTAGAATTTTCATAATTTAAACGTCGATATGCAAACAGGTAAAAATGAAAGAAGATCCTTGTAATTTGGGAAGTGATTTAAGAAATAGTTGGAATAAATCTCAATTATGATACCTACAATTTACCTAGTTGAAAATACTTTCCTCTGTTCATTATAAATAATTATATTTAATTTTAATAATTATTTCAAATATTTTAATAAACATTTGAGACAAATATAGCACAAAGTATTTCAGACTTTTTAATAAATACCGTATTTTCATCATAAAAGACTGTTATGAATAAATTCTTGTGCGGATAAATATACACTAAAAACACCAACGTTTAACACACAATATCATAGTACAATGGACAGACGTATGTTTCGTGAGTAACTTGGACTCACATCCTCAGTGTCAATAAAATAAAATTAAACATTATTGTATCCCACCAAAGACATGAAATTGAATCGAGAAACCCAAATGAAAACAACAACACACCGAGAATCTCATAACCCATGAGCCAGCAATCAAGTGATTCACTATGACACAGTAACTCAACTCAGAAAGGTGAGATGTAAGGTACGCTTGAAAAATCATTGCCCAGGGAGTTACCAAATTTATGAATATAAACTGCCTCAAAGAAGTCTAAAGCTAATGGAGTGTTACATTTCTTAATAATAGTGGCTGAATCAAAGTTAAAATTATGTCCCTCACTCCAACAGTGACAAGCAATAGAGGATTTTTGTAATTATTTTTTCTTAAATAAATCTCTTTCGATATGCAAATAGGTAAAAATGAAAGAAGATCCTTGTAATTTTGGGAAGGGAATTAAAAATAGTTTACATAGAGTTTAACGTTTCTGTTCTTTTTTTTTTAAAGTTGCACTGCTGAGGCTTTTAGAATATCAAAGTAATTTTTATTAATATTTCTTACTCTTTCCACATGTATTGCGCAGTAAAGGGAAACTTCATTTAGACATTTTAATAAAAATTTAATCTCTTCGGTTTTATTAGTTAAAGTTCAAATAATAATAATAGTCTTCTAAGCCCAGATTAATGTAACATTTAACTAATGAGCTCCTGGTGGGATATTTTAATGCAAATGCAACTAGGATATTAGATAAATCTGGAAAGAAAGTTTTATAATCCCTTCCATTAATGTTGTTAAAGAAAAGAAACATAAGTTATATAAGAACTTTAATTTGGTAAAATTTACAGGACTGAGAATTACCTTTTTATTAATCTAAGAGTTTAAAATAGCATTAAATATTATATCTGTACTATAAAGCAAAGCCATGTCCGTGACTAAAGCTGACGTCATATTGACGGTGGCAATACATGCCTAATAAATTTCTCTTTTTTTACATTTTTAAACATAGCACAATTTTAATTTTTATACCGTCAAATAGGGGGGGGGGGGTATTCTTACAAATGCGATTTTTTTTTAAACTGTATCGCAATTTACTGTCTTTTTATGGTTTTAAAATAACTTCCAAGCATGATTTTTTTGAAGAAAAAATCTTTATTATGTGCAGCTCGATTACAAATGATGAACTCGTTTTATTAAATTCTAAATTTAGAAAAGAAAAGTTTTGATGAAAAGTAAAATATAATTATCTTTTATATTAAAAATTAAGTTTAAACCTTGCTATATCGCCTGACATATATATAAGCTAGTCAGATGTGCCAATCCTGAAACTTCCTTCTATCTCACACAGGTTTTGCATACACTAAAGATGAATTTATACCAATGTCTAATTGAATCGTTTTATTGAATTCCGTGCATTAGTTCTTAAAATATAACTATCGCTAAAATCGTGTAAATCCTGAAAAATGCAGCTCAGCAGCTCCACCTGTTGGGAGATTTACACCAAAACCTAATCAACAACAACTTATGTCAACGTCTAACTGAATCTGAAGTTTGATGAAAATCCGTTTATTAGTTCTTGAGATAGAGCTATCGTGAAAATCGTGAAAAATGTAGCCTAGCAGTGCCACCTGTTGAGATATTTACACTAAAATGTAATCAGCGTCTATTTATGTCAATGTCTAACTAAATCTGAAGTTTGATGAAAATCAGTGCATTAGTTCTTGAGATAAAGCTATTGTGGAAGCTGCGAAAAAAACAGCATAGCAGCACCACCTGTGCACGATTTACATCAAAAACTAATCAGCACAAATTTATATCAAAGTCTAACTGAATATAAAGTTTTATTAAATTCTTAAATTCCATCCATTAGTTCTTGAGATGGAGAACCCACAAATGGAGAACCCAGACATACAGACAGAGTCACAGACTCACAGACAGACATTTTCTAAAAATGGTCAAATCGTGTTCAGGACCTTCTAAAACGTATAAATCCGTCGTAAACCGGAAGTCTAAAATTTTCATGAATCCAATACTTTCTTCTTGTAAAGATAGAAGAAAGTAAAAAATGAATTTTACTTTGTCTGGGATTTTGATTATTTTTCGAAAAATCTTTGTTGATAGCTATACACAATTTTTTCTCTTCTCTGCATCTGTAAGTCAGAGTCCGGCACGGTTCGAGTTCAGAGGCAGCTCATCGGAGGAGGCAAAAGAGAGGCTTTGCCTCCCTCGTAAAACTGATTTAAAATAAACAAAACTGAATTAAAACATTTCTAATAGAAATGAAATTAAAAAAATCACGGTATGAATTATTTCATCATTATAATACTTTAAAATTTTTGATGAAAATACCCATGACAAATAATAGAAATATGCATATTTCTTTTTTTTTCGGAGATAACTGAAATTTCGGAGTCTAGAAATGTATTAGCCGCAACCATCGCCGTGTAAAAGTGAACGAATTCGGGAGGGAGGGGGAAAGGGAGAAGACTCTTTCGCGTCTATCACGTCTGGAGGCTAGCTAGCCTCCGGTAGATATATGAAACAGTAGAGAATGATTCTATGAAAATCACAGGCACGAACGGCTGTTTTTCTCTTTAAAGGGACCAAACTGCAACTAAATTGAAGGGTACAATTTTACTATTTTGAACTCAATCATACTGACTGGTAAAGATATCATACGAACTGTATTTTTCCAAATGAGTGAAAAAATGTCCAGACCGGGAGTCGAACCCAAGAACTTACTTGACTTAAACAGTCAATGTTCTACCGATTGCGCTACCAGGGCCGACAACCGGCGGACACATTTCACTCAGATAACCTTATTCTCAATAGCATCTGGTCTCCAAGTAGACAGCTCAACAAATTATACCGAAGGAAATGGAACTCCAGTAAACGATGGATACGTAGGTGCAATTTTACTATTTTTAAATGGATGAATCGGCTTCGACGAGTTAAACAAGTAATCAAACAAATAGCCCTGTGATAATGCTGTCCAAGTTTTATCCAAAACCATCCTATACCGCTTATGTCGCTATTTTCCTATAAAGACATTCTACTGTAACTACATCAAAATCACATGACCTTTCAAAATGTAATTTTCGTAATTTTCAGTTATTTGCTTTTAAATATGATGGATGCCTAATATGTTGCCTTAATATGTTGCCTAAAATAAGAAGTTTACTAAAATTAATATGATAAATCATTTTTAAATGTAGAATTAAAAATAATTTCGTTTTTCGAAGTAATGAGTACAATATTATAGAGGAATTTCTTACATTATTTTATAAATGATACACAGTGCGCTCAAGAAATAGAAAAGGGGAAAAAATACGTATGTGGGCTATAATTTTTTCTTCAACTGATGCAAAGGAAAAAAGAAAAAAAATATTTTTTTTTTCGATACTTTTGATTCTTAGAGGGTTCTTTATACACAGATATGGATTTATTTATTCATAAGAAGTGGTCTATGTTATGAAATCAGTCATCTTTAAAAACTTCAATGGAGTTGACATTTTATTATATAATTAAATTCATCTGTAACATAAACGTGCATACGCAACTTTGAATTTGTTGCAAATTCAGTTTTGAATCAATTGGTGATGAAATACATAAATTTCTGAAATGTTAAATTAATGAATATTAAACAAAAACGTTGGTTATTTATTTAATCACGGATGATATAATGATTTTTGTGTTTTACTTCTTTTTTATAAATGATAACCTCTTTTTTAAAAAGGGAGGAGGAAAAATGTAATCTGGGCGATTTTTTTAAATTCTTCCTATGCGCTTAATAAATATGTAATATAAACGAAAAATATAACCAGGCATGCAAAAAGCAGTAAAGTAGAAATAGCTTTAATAAATGAAAGAAAATATTAATGTTACAGACGATTAAATTCTAATTCAATTTACAAACATAACCTCTATTATGTTACTTACTTTGAAAAGAATCTTCCACTAAATGCTGAAAAGCAGAAGTTTGTTCTTTACAGAGAAGATTTTATCGATTTGATTTTTACGAAAAAGTTTGTGCAATAGACACTGGATTTGATGGTGTGTAAATAGCAACGCAGACGATATCCGAAGAAATAGAAAAGAAAAAAATTGGCTGTTCTGAAACTTAACAAGAATTTTTGTATTAATTCTTTCTTTTATTCTATATTTTTCTAATGAATTAATGAAAAATAACAGACTTGATTTACTATTAATCCGATTTTTACGAGAATCTGTGCAAAGTCATTTGATTTAAAAAGAGTTTTCTAGTAAATGCCGAAAAAATAGAAGTCCATTATTCTCTACTGAGAAGCTTTTATTGATTTGATTTCTATGAAAAAGTCTGTGGAATAAACAAGCTAAATTCGATTATTCTCCGTCAATATTTTTCGTCAAAGGGAAAAACAAATATGTCTTTCTCAAGAACACTGCAAATACATCTGGGTTTAAAGAGAAAAAAAAGGTATTTTTGTAAATATGCATTCTTGAAGAAAAAAATATATTGAATAGAGATATTTCATCATTGTTATTATTTACAATTTCAAATCAGATTATCATTTTTTGTATGGATTTCATGGTGTGTAAATAGCAAGACGATATCAAAAGAAATAGGGGAAAAAATTGTTGTAAGAATTTTTTTTATTAGTTTTATTTTTTTACTTTTTTTCTAATAAATTAATGAAGAACAATATTACAGACTTGATTAACTACTAATCCGATGTTCTAATATATGTGCAACATTATTTGACTTAAGGCGGTATTAAAAAAAATATATTTTTCCACGCTCAACAACTCAAAATTTTCTGGCACATTTTCAGACTCATTTTTAAAAGTAAAAAGATGAAACTTGGCGGCGTGATTTATGAAGATATTTATAAGTCACCTGTGTTTTAATTTTTCGTTCCATTAATTAGAAATTGATTTACAAATAAATATTTTCACAGTACGATATGTCGACCAATTCTTTTGTTTTCAGCGCTATCGCTTCGGGAAATTCGGTTCAAAATGTCCACTTTGACAGCATTTTTTAAAAATATATTCTGCCTTTATCAAAAAATCGACCAATACGGATATTATAAAGTTTCTGGATAAGAGAACATGCCAACTGGATGCATTTTAGAGCAAAAATTAATTAAGAAATAAGTCACAAAATAAGCAGTTTGGATTTGAGTACACCCTTAAAAAGAATTTTCTAGTAAATGCCGAAAAGTAGACGTTTATTCTTTACAGAAGAGTTTTTATTGAATTAATCTCTATGAAAAAGTTTGTCAAACAAACAAGCAAAATTCAGTTAGTAATATATTTCGTCAAAGGAAAACATAAATATATCTTTTTCAAAAACACTGCAAATACATCTGGATAAGAAAAAAATAATTGTAAAATTGCCTTCTGGATGAAAAAATATATAATATTCTACCATTGTTATTATTTACAATTTCATATCAAATGATAATTGTCTATTAGTGTGATGGTATGTAATTGACAACGCAGATAATATCAAAAGAAATCGAAAATTTAAAAAAAAAATGGCTGTTCTGAAACGTGGCAGAATTTTTATTTTTATTTTTTTTTATTCTATGCTTTTCTGAGTAATAAACTAATTCAAAGTAATATAATAGACTTGATTAACTTCTAATTCCATTTACGAACTACTGCAATGTCAATCGATCTTAAAAGAATCTTCTTGTAGATGTTGCGAATCAAAATTTTATTCCATATCGAAAAGCTTTTATTGTTTTCTATGAAAAAGTTTTTGAATTAAACAACCCAATTCAGTGTATTCTTCGTTAATATTTTTCGTCAAAGGAAAAATAAATAAGTCTTTCTTAAGAACACTGCAAATACAACTGGATAAACCAAAAAAAATTATATTTTTGTAAATATGAGTTCTGGATGAAAAAATAAGTTGAATAAAGATATTTCATCATTGTTATTATTTAGAATTACAAATCAAATTATCCGTTTCTATAAATATGATGGTATATAAATAGCAACGCAAAAGGCAGACGATATAAAAAAAAAATAAAAAACGATTTTTTTTAAAAATGGCTTTTCTGAAACTGAGCAGGAATTTTTTATTTATTTATTCGGTTTTTATTATTATTATTATATTATTATTCTATATTTTTCAGAGTAATAAATTAATGAAAATAATATAGTTGACTTGATTAACTACTAAATCGATTTACGAACATATACATATATGCTATGTTATTTCGTTTTAAAAGACTCTAATAAGTAAATATTGAAATGCAGAAGTTTATTCTTTACAGAAAAGTTACTGGTGTCTGTAAAAACGTTTGTGCAATAAACAAAGAATTTAAATATATTCTTCGTTAATATTTTCTAGGAAAATATAAATATGTCTCTCAATAATACGGCAAATATATTTGGATTTTTTTAATGCTATTTTTGTAAATATACGTATATTCTGGAAGAAAAGTGTATTGAATATAGATATTATATCATTGTTACTATTTTCAATTTCAAATCAAATGATTATTTTCTATTGATGTGATGGTGTGAAATTGGCAACGCCAAAGGATATCAAAAGATATCAAAAATGGCTGTTCTAAAACTTGGCAGATTTTTTTTTAAGCAATAAATTGATGAAAAATAATATATTAATGCAGATTTTATTAACTACTAATTAGATTTAAGATTATAGCAATGTTATTTTATTTAAAAAGAATCTTCTAGTAATTGTTGAAAAGTAGAAGTTTATTCTTTACAGAAAAGCTTTTATCGTTTTCGATGAAAAGGTTTGTCTAATAAACTCAGAAAATGCGAAAAGTTTTTGGGGTCTGATTGTAATGTCTCGCGATAACTGCCGCAAAAAGCATCCCTTTAGTCTGTAATTAGGTAGATATTTTGGTGAGGTACTCGAAATTAGCTGTATAGTTTTTGGTTAAATTTGGTTCACACGTCCGAAAAATATGGAACATTTTCTTTTAAATCATAATGTTTTTCAATGGGAATTCAGACGATTTTCAATCAGCGAAATAAAAATGACTCATTGGGATAATTGATTTAAACGTTAAATTAATGGCTGCTAAATTTCCGAACTGAAGATCTGAAATTAATACGATCGCTTTAAAAATTTGCCAATATATTTATTAGATTTTCGGAATTAATTGTATAAATTATTGGGAAATTTTACGCATCAATTTGAGAGATATAAAACATTTTAAATCCTCATTTTTCATAAAAATTTCCAATGCATTTCTTTTCTTCCTCTCTTTTATTAAATGGTTGCCTAGCAATTGTATTTCAAAGAATATAAAAAAAGGAAAATTTAAGTGAATCGCATTATTTTGACACAATATTTTATTAACAAAATAGCTGATTTTGAGGTGATTTTAATTTTTAATATGCGGATTTATTTTAAATACTAAAGAATGATGACCAAATCGAATTTCCAAACAAAAATTAAAAAAAAAAAAAAAAAAAAAGAAAAAAAGTTGAATGTATAAATTGAATATAAGTGTCATAAGAGGAATTTACATTTGTATAATTATATTTTTTACACGAAATCTTATTCAATTTCAGCAACATAAGATGATGTTTAGTGGTTGAAAAATAACTTATTTTTTTAAAAATAGAATAAAATATCCTGTACAAGGAGATAGTTAATCTAATGAAATTACAATAGTAAATGCATCCAGATATATACTCGAATAATGAAAGAGCAAAATTACTGGAAATTAATAATATAAAATTAAAGTGACAACGAGGGGTTCAGGGGGCTCAGCCTCCCTGAAGGAATGTACTCTTATTCTGAAAAAATACGAGATTTAGTAGTTTATCATATCATTGCATAAAATTGTGTTTAATGTGATACTTCTATAATTTCCGGAAGCTTCGATAAATCTTATATGCTTATAAATGTACGTATATCTTTAAAAAAGTAGGATTGCAGGAAAAATAAATATTATGCAGATGATATTAGAAATTAATGGTATTACTAAACAATGATTTGTAGAGCTCACGTTGAGGCCTCTGATCTGTAGATTTATTTATTAATTTTTTACATGTAAGTAAGAAAAAAAAAAGAAGAAATTTATGTTCTGGAGATAAAAATACATCGAATAAAGATGTTTCAGAATTGTTATTATTCACAATGTAAACAAAATGAAGTAAACACAATGTAAACAAAGGAAATTTTAAAGATAGATGAAAGAAAAATGAAAGCAAGAATTTCTCAGAATGCACACGCGTGTAATCTGTCATACGTAGTAATGCGTGGGCACAGCGCCAGATGCAATACCATATGGCAATATTAGTCGTTGCTAATAGCAACGTGGGGTCAATGCAAGCCGTCTATATGAACATTCTCTATCCATATGTAGCACTGTGTAAATAGAAACACAGACGATATAAGAAAAAATAGAAAAGGAAAAGAATGGCTTTTCAGAATTTTAACAAGATTTTTTTTTTTTAAAATTATTAATTTGTTGGTTGTTGACGATTTCTCTGAGCAATCATAAATTACTCTACTGTGTAATATTTTATTTTTGGGATCAGATTTGTTACATACTATAGGAAGAATAATAATATATTAAACAAGAACGAAAAACCATGCGTCAAGCATAGATTATGTAACACTTTCCAACGCTTCCAATATACTTTTACAAATCTTTACCGTTTAAAAAGGTGAAATTTCCCTTTAGGAATTTCCGTCAATAAATGGAAATGTACTTTAGGACTTTTGAGCTGCCCTGTATATGATCTATAGAATTTATACACACCAAGTAATAGACAAAAAAAGAGGTAAATTTAAAAACGCATTCAGCAACTGAAAACGCGTCCCAGCAATTATTGTAAAGATGCAGTACTGAATTCTTTCGTGTGTCCCTGTAAATGAACAATGAATGCCATACACAAAATATTCTATAGTAAGCGTCTTGTAATTCGCCTTAGTGATATACTATATCAATTTCAATGTGTTTGAAATAGTGAAACATTATTAAAATAAACCGCAAACGATTTTTCTCCATAGAACATAATGTAACGGAATTATTTTGAGTTTTCCTGTAAAGGAATTATAAGTGCTATGCACACCCTATTCTTAGTACACCTCTTGCAGTGAACCTCAGTGATATATATATCAATTTCAATATGTTTGAAATTGTGTAACAGCATTAAAATAAACCGCAAATGATTTTTCCCCATAAACCGTAATGTAATGGAATTCTTTTGAGTGTCCCTGTATAGAAACTATAAGTGCTACACACTTCATTTTCAATATCAAACATGCCATATAGTAAACCTCAATAACATATATCAATTGCATGACAACCCGAGTATATTTACGCGAGTTCGATCACGGACAGATAGTCAGCAGACAGTAAACCAGTCAGCAGTCAGCAAACCGAATTCATATACACTTTTCAACTACGTTTGAAAGTATTAAAAACGGAACATAATCTATAACGGAATCCTGAGTTAAACAGAATCACTTATCTTACACATAAACATTTTATAGTTCCGGATTGAATACTATATAATTCGAATGGTAATTATACGTTTATGGTATACCTTTATACAATTATTCCCTACTTCAATTGTATACGACATAACTGTAACATATAATTATACCTGATAAGTCATGCAATTCAAAGTTTCGTAACTCAGTTAATTTTAGTGTTAGATGAAAGTGACTTTTTTTTTGTCTTACTTGTTAGTGTAATAGGAATTTTTTACTAAATATCACTTATAGGACCGGGGACAGTATAAAAAATTAAATTTTGTACCTTTTTAAGAAATGATTTTCTTGATCCAAATCGCTTTAAAATACTTGTTTGCCTCATTTAAAACATTTTTTCAATTGGAACTATATGTCTATGACTAACTGCTTAGGAATTAGCCATTGGATACCGTTGAGAGTGGACACCCTGTACTATATACGTTCTGGAAGAAAAAATACATTGAATAGAGATATTTCCCAGTATTGTTATTTATTTACAATGTCAAGTCAAATGAATTTTTTCTATGGATATATATACTCTGTCAGTACAGCTAAAACCATTGGCGGGTGTGGTTGTGGGTGATACTGATAACCCGTGTTAAATTATGTGATATCACTGAATGTCCCATACTTCCTCCTGTTTAGTTAATTTTATTTTCATACAAAAATAAATTAGGATGCTTTTCAAATTTTATACTTTTTCAGCCATTTCTAAATTTTGTATAACAAAAATGTGATGAACGATGAAGAAAAACTGACATAATTTTCAGATCCAGCGTTGACAAAAGCATAAAATTCAATTATTGCGGATCATGTTCCGAAAATTATTTTTCAATTTCTACTCTAGTGTAAATTAATGATAATGTCAATAAAAGATTCCAGGAGTTAGTAATTCTATTTATGATGTAGAAACCTCTGCAATGCAATTTTATTTGAAAAGAATTTCCTGGTAGATCTTGAAAGGCAGAAGTTTATTCTTTGCAGAAAAGGTTTCATCATTTTCTATGACAAAAAGAATAACAATTTCTGTGAATAAGCGTAACGCAATAAATTCTTCGTTTAACGTTTTTCATCAAAGAAAGATAAAAATATGTCTTTCTCAAGAACAAATAAAATACTTCTGGGTGAAAAAGAAAAAAAAAATGCTATTTTTGTAAATACACGTTTCGGAAGAAATAGTATATTGAATAAAGACTTTTCAGCATTGTTATTATTTACAGTGTCATGTTAAATGATCATTTTATAGATTTAGTTATGGATGTAGAAGTGTGTAAATAGCAACGCAGACGATATCAAAAGAAATTGAAGAGAAAAGAATGGATATTCAGAAATTCAGCAAGATTTTTTTTTCTTTACATTTTTTTTATTCCATATTTTTCTCAGTAATCATAAGTTAATCTCGTTATGTAATATTTTATTTTCGCAATCAAATTTGTCAAACACAATAGAGAAAAGAAGAATGAAGTATTATTTTCATATTTTCACATAATACAGTGAATCACTTGAAACATTGTTGCACATTAAATTTTGCTTTAAAGAAAATTTGGTGGATATTTTACATTATACATATTTTACAAAAAAAAAAAAAAAAAGAAAGAAAGAAAAAAGAAAAAAAGAAAATCTCGAGTGAGTCCACTCGACTTTTTGAACACTGGTGTTGGTGTATCCAAAAGTAAAAAAAAAAAAGAAGATAAAAGAATAGAAAGAAAATATAGAATGATTCGACTCGATTTTTCGAACACTGGTGTTGATGTGTATATGTGTTCAAAAGTAGAAAAAGAAAGATAAGATAAAATAAGGAAAATAAAAAAGGAAAGAAAATCTGGAGTGATTTTACTCAACTTTCCGAACACTGGTGTTGGTGTATGGGACCAGAAAATACAAATAAATAAATAAGTAAATAAATAAATAAATAAATAAATAAAAATAATAATAAGATAAGGAAAGGAAAGAAAAAAAGAAAATTCCACTCGACTTTTCGAACACTGGTGTTGGTGTAAGTGTCCAGAAAGTAAATAAATAAAATAAAATAAAATAAGAAAAAGAAAGAAAATCTGGAATGAATCCACTCGACTTTTCGAACATTGGTGTTGGTGAAGTAAACTAAATATATATATCCAGATAACTCCAGATTTTCTTTCTTTCTTTTTTTTTTTCTTTTTTTTTTAAATTTTATATATATATAAGATTTAAAAAAAGAAAGAAAGAAAGAAAGAAAGAAAATCTGGTGTGACTTCACTGGACTTTTCAAACGGTAGTGTTGTATCTGTCCAAAAAGTAAAGGGAAAAAAAAAGTTCTATGGATCGTTCAGACGGGCGAAGATCACCGCTAGTATCTATTAGATATATGTCATCGAGAGGTATTAGCATAAAGCGGTACTGTCCGTCTCGAACAGCTTAGTCCAGGCATTTGGTAGAAAATAAAGGAAAGTTTTGGTGTAGTTTTTTTTGGGGGGTCCCTTTATGTTTTTTGGGTCGCTGAACACGAATCCGAGGTTTTCCAACAAAATTTTTTTCGGGAAATATGTTTTTTTTTTTTTTTACAAAAAACGTGCAAAAAACGGACTTTTTTCCGTTTTTTCAAAATAATTCCAAAATTATGCATTTTACGTGAAAGTCGGTAATATATGAATTAAAGAAAATAAAATTTCTTACATTTTATGTATTGAAAGTTTTTTTCTCTGATCAATAGTTTAGCCGTGAGAGTGCCTCAAAAATGGGTGGAAAAAACAAAAAACTGTAAAAAAAAACAGGAATTACGGTACTGTATGTCAATGTAACATAGAAACTAATCCTTTTACGCAAATGTTAACTATTAATGTTACTAAAGATTATATGTTTGACTATATTTTATGCATTTGAGGTAGAGGAAAAGCGCGGATCCGACACCAGGGGAAGGTGGGAGCAGTGGGGCAGATCCAGCTACTCTCATGAGTCGAAGGTGCTACTCCTCCGGAGAGCTCGTATTCTAACAAGGAGAGTGCCAAGCTTGGTAATCATAGATTTTGATTATTTTTATATATGTTGTAGGGTAGAATCCCTTTAGTCTCAGGTTCAATGGATTTTATACAACGCTCCTTAGTTCTCGAGATATGGGGAGTCTAATATTATAACACAACTTAAATACTTACTTTGTAAAGAAATAACTGAGTCGGTCGTAGCTCAGTTGGTATGGCGTCTGCTTGTTGTTCCGAGGGCCTGGGCTCGATTCCGGAAAGCGCTACGTTTGTTTTTCTCATTTTTTTAAAAATAAATATCCTTGTAATTATAATTTAATAATCTCAATAAAATTTTTTTTAACATAATTAAATTTTAATTTCGCATTTTTGATTTTTTTAAAATCACTTTTAAAATGTATTCCATATATGCTTTATCAATGCAGCGATACTGAACAATTGTGTCAATTCGTGAATGTAAAGAAACATCATTTATAAATTGCCTTAACAAGGGAAGTCAATGCGATGGTAATACTACTCTGTTTTTAAAGTAAGAAGCTTAATTATATTAATCTTTAGTATAAGAATTAAATTACAACACATTTATGTTTTATTTTATTTTAACTAGAGGGCGCCACAACAGACTTTTGTTATTTCTTTTTTTTTAGTTTGATGTGTTAAGTGGTTTTTGTTTTCAAAATTTATCGCACAACTGGATCATTCTATAACAGCTCATAATCGTATAAAAATGGAAGAAGCCAGCTGTAGTTCACAAGAAGAACAATCTGAAGTGTCAGGATTCGATGAAAATCAGAAAATTAATGCTTTTTAAATGATGAGAAATGTTTAATAATGGTTTAAAAACCAAAAATGCTAAATTAAAATTTAATTATGTTAACAAAAATTTTTATTGAGATTATAAAATTATAATTACAAGTATATTTATTTTTTAAAAAAATGAGAAAAACAAGCGCAGCGCGTTCCGGCATCGAACCCGGGCCCTCTGAATAACTAGCAGACACCATAACAACTGGGCTACGACCAATGCAGTTATTTCGTTACAAAGTAAGTATTTAAGTTGTGTTATAATATTAGACCCCCCCATTTCTCGGGAACTAAGGAGCGTTGTATAAAATCCATTGAACCTGAGACTAAGGGGCTTCTACCCTACAACATATATAAAAATAATCAAAATCTGTGATTACCAAGCTTGGCACTCTCCTTGTAAGAGGCGGTAACATTATAGTCCAGTAGAAATAGCATTTTACCTTACAAAAATTCGGGTAGTTCTGATTTTTGGGTATGTTGTAAAGGTTGACCCTCTAATAAAAAAACCAAGTTTCCGACCTTCTAGACCAGTGGTTCCCAACCTGTTTTTAGCCGCGCCCCACCAAAACTTCTCTAAAATGATGATGCCCCCTTCCCCCTATAACATATAATTCTTATAAAATTTTAAAAGAATTTACTCCTGATAGAGTAAAAAGCATTTAACATTGATCCTGAAACGTGCCGAAGGTAATGGATAAATCAAATATTTTTTATAATCATCTGATACTCCTCGTAGTTTACTGGCACACGGTCGCCACGTATGCGTGATGTATACAGTTCTCAGAATCCTTGATTAGAAAAATCAATAATTTTGAATAAAACATTTTTTTCTTATTTAATCACAGATTTTCTACGATTAAATTACGCAACAATTTCTAATCAGAATAAAACGTGATAAAGGAAGGTCGTCAAGTAATTGTTAAATATACACTTGAATAGTTTCATGTGTAAAATTGATTTTCATGTGACATATTGCAGTGCGACTCATTCAATAAATAATCGAAAAAGTTGTTTAAAATTCTAAAATACTTATAAATCAGAAAAATTATAAAGAATTTTTAAATATATAAAAGGTATCTAGATATGTTAAAAAGTTTTTTCTGTAATTGTTCTGGTAGAATTGTATTTAAAACTTTTGAATGGATATTTTTTTTAAATTGAATAAAAAACTTTTTTTTTTTTTTAAATTTGAATGTGTAATTTTTATTTACAGTCTACAACATTACTATTAGAAAAACAATTCAGAAGGTATGGGTTCACAGAAATTCCGAATTGTCCTCTTGAAAAGTTAAGTTGCCCCCCTGAAAAGTTAAATTGCCCCCCTGTGGGGCGTACGCCCCCCGTTGGGAACCACTGTTCTAGACCTTGTGCGTTTTTCACAATATTGAAAAAACCAATATTTTTCGGCCCTTTTTTCGATTTTTCTTAAATAACTCAATTTTAGTGCATTTTACAGAAAAAAGCACAGTTACCATTTTGTAGAGCATAAAATTCTCTACAACATGCAGTATTCATGTTTGTAAATTGTCCAAATAGGGGGTAAGATACGAAGCCGGGAAAATAGGGTTAAATTTGGAAAAAATGTAAAAATCCACAAATGACGTTAGTTTTTGCTTAATAACCTACTTTTAGTGCGTTTTAGAGACAAAAACACTTTCAACATTTTGTAGAGCATAAAATTCTCTACAACATGCAGTATTCATGTTTGTAAATTGTCCAAATAGGGGTAAGATACGGAGCCGGGAAATAGGGTTAAATTTGGAAAAAATGTAAAAATCCACAAATGACGTTAGTTTTTGCTTAATAACCTACTTTTAGTGCGTTTTAGAGACAAAAGCACTTTCAACATTTTGTAGAACATAAAATTCTCTACAACATGCAGTATTCATGTTTGTAAATTGTCCAAATTGGGGGTAAGATACGGAGCCGGGAAAATAGGGTTAAATTTGGAAAAAATGTCAAAATCCACAAATGACGTTAGTTTTTGCTTAATAACCTACTTTTAGAGCGTTTTAGAGATAAAAGCACTTTCAAAATTTTGTAGAGCATAAAATTCTCTACAACATGCAGTATTCATATTTGTAAATTGTCCAAATAGGGGGTAAGATACGGAGCCGGGAAAATATTGTTAAATTTGGAAAAAATGTAAAAATCCGCAAATGACGTTAGTTTTTGTTTAATAACCTACTTTTAGTACGTTTTAGAGACAAAAGCACTTTTACCATTTTATATAACATAAAATTCTCTACTACATGCAGTATTCATGTTTGTAAATTGTCCAAATAGGGGTAAGATACGGAGCCGGGAAATAGGGTTAAATTTGGAAAAAATGTAAAAATCCGCAAATGACGTTAGTTTTTGTTTAATAACCTACTTTTAGTACGTTTTAGAGACAAAAGCACTTTTACCATTTTATAGAACATAAAATTCTCTACTACATGCAGTATTCATGTTTGTAAATTGTCCAAATTGGGGGTAAGATACGGAGCCGGGAAATAGGGTTAAATTTGGAAAAAATGTAAAAATCCACAAATGACGTTAGTTTTTGCTTAATAACCTACTTTTAGTGCGTTTTAGAGACCAAAGCACTTTCACCCTTTTGTAGAGCATAAAATTCTCTACAACATGCAGTATTCATATTTGTAAATTGTCCAAATAGGGGGTAAGATACGGAGCCGGGAAAATATTGTTAAATTTGGAAAAAATGTAAAAATCCGCAAATGACGTTAGTTTTTGTTTAATAACCTACTTTTAGTACGTTTTAGAGACAAAAGCACTTTTACCATTTTATAGAACATAAAATTCTCTACTACATGCAGTATTCATGTTTGTAAATTGTCCAAATAGGGGGTAAGATACGGCAAAAACTAACGTCATTTGTGGATTTTTATATTTTTTCCAAATTTAACCCTATTTTCCCGGCTCCATATCTTACCTCCTATTTGGACAATTTACAAACATGAATATTGCATGTTGTAGAGAATTTTATGCTCTACAAAATGGTGAAAGTGCTTTTGTCTCTAAAACGAAGTAAAAGTAGGTTATTAAGCAAAAACTAACGTCTTTAGTGGATTTTTGCAAATTTTACCCTATTTTCCCGGTCCCGTATCTTGCCCCCTATTTGGACAATTTACAAACCTGAATACTGCATGTTGTAGAGAATTTTATGTTCTACAAAATGGTAAAAGTGCTTTTTTCTGTAAAATGCACTAAAATTGAGTTATTTAAGAAAAATCGAAAAAAGTGCTGAAAAATATTGTTTTTTTCAATATTCTGAAAAACGCACAAGATGTAGAAGGTCGAGAACTTGGTTTTTTTTATTAGCGGGTCAACCTACAATAAATGAAACTACCGACTATCTCATGCTTTAAAAAGTTGATTATGGCAATTTTGTTTCTAAAATGCACTAAAAGTTTGTTATTAAGCAAAAACTAACGCCATTTGTGGATTTTTACATTTTTTTTCCAAATTTAGCCCTATTTTCCCGGCATATCATATTACCCCCTATTTGGACAATTTACAAACATGAATACTGCATGTTGTAGAGAATTTTATGCTCTATAAAATGGTGAAAGTGCTTTTGTCTTTAAAACGCACTAAACGTAGGTATGAGCACTCCGGCGGAGGAGCACCTTCGACTCATGAGAGAAGGTGGAACTATGCTCCACTGCTCCCACCTTCCCCTGGCGCAGGATCCGCACTTTTCCTCTACCTCAAATGCATAAAATACAGTCAAACATATAATCTTTAGTATCATTAATGGTTACCGTTTGCGTAAAATGGTTAGTTTTTATGTTACATCGACATACACTACCGTAATTCCCGTTTTTTTTACAGTTTTTTGTTTTTAACACCTTTTTTGAGGCACTCTCACGGCTAAACCATTGATCAGAGAAAAAAACTTTCATTACATAAAATATAGGAAATTTTATTTTCTTTAATTCATATATTGCCGACTTTCACGTAAAATGCACAATTTTGGAATTATTTTGAAAAAAACGGAAAAAAGTCCGTTTTTTTACACGTTTTTTGTAAAAAAAACATATTTCCCGAAAAAATTTTTGTTGGAAAACCTCGGATTCGTGTTCAGCGACCCAAAAAACATAAAGGGACCCCCCCAAAAAAACTACACCAAAACTTTCCTTTATTTGCTTTTTTTTATCCCCTAATGCCTGGACTAGCTGGTTAAGGCACAAAATGAGGAAATTCACTTCTACGGTATTTATGTTTATAAGGAGCAAAATTATTTACACTAAATAGTACTTCTGAGCTTTCCTGGTCATTTAAAAAAAAATAGAAATGAGGTATTTCGAAAGTCATTTTCGGTATTACGGAAAACTTTTGCTACTTAAGAGGCTACTTCACTCACGGGAAAACACCCGCTCGCTAATGTTAATCCTATGGGACAGTTATTTTACGATATCTCATTTGCCTTTCAATATTTTTAAACTTTTTTTTTTTTTTTTTTTTTTTTTTTTTTTTGCACTGGATAGCTGAGGTTGATTTCTATGCAGATCGTGTTTTACTTTTTCGATTTTGTTTACAGATTTTTTGTTTGTTTTTGAAAAATTAGGATACATTTACTTTCGGAGCAGCTTTCAAAAATGACAGTATTCTCATAAAAAAAGAAGAAAAAATCTGCAGCCAAAATCGAAAAAGTAAAAAAAAAAAACGACCTGCATAGAGATCAACCTCAACTATCCAATGCAAAAAAAAAAAAAAAAAAAAAAAAAAAAAAGAAAAAGAAAAAAAAAATCAAGTAAAAACATTGAAATGCAAATGAGATATTGTAAAATAATTGTCTCATAGGATTAACATTAGCGGTCGTTTTCGCGTGAGTGAAGTAGCCTCTTAATATTCAAAATGACACGGCGGGCCACCTGTGGTCCGGTCCGGGGGGGGGGGAGGGTACATGGGTTGAAGACCCCTACTCTACTACTATCATCTACATACATCTCATTTGACGTCAATTATATGCTGGATAAATATCGTGCGTTAAATAAACCGTGCGCACATCTTTGAACTGAAGAGTTATGACCATCTGTTTATGCAAGAATTTAATTCTGCGTCATTAATCAGGCTATCAATTTATTCAGAAATGACGTGCTTCAGGTTCGCATCTGACCTGCAACTTCGCTACTAAGTATACCGGTTAAAACCGCTTCAAACTGGATCTGAGCAAGTACACCTGTATTATATCAAGTTTAATGTCCAGATGATATTCGGCGACATCACTGCAAACCGCGTTTATAATTATGATATATTAGAGCAACTTGTGATATCGAAAATTCCATTCATATACACATATTCCCTTAGGTTATTGAGTTCATTTTTTGATTTTTCGTAAATTCTTCGACCTGTTTTTTCTTAATTCGCAGTTCCTAAGATTTAATTAGAATATTAGTAAGCTGATATATGCAGGACAATTTTTGCTATAACATGTGAGTATGAAAAAGGTATAAAAATTCTAAATAAAAGATAAAAAGCGATGTAACAGATGCAAAATATGTAATTAAAACATTTATTCAAGTCAGGCGTGTGCACAGAAATAGTGAAGCTCCGGTACAGATTGCGTTTATGAGCCATATGCATGTATTTAATACAAAGAATCCATTCATGTACACTTCCTTTGGGTTAGTGAGCTCATTTTTGCCTTTTCGTAAATTCTTATTTTTCCCCCTTAGTTCGCAGTTGCTAAGATTTAATTTGAATATTGGTAAGCTGATATATGAAGGATACTTTTTGCTATAACATGTGAGTATGAGAAAGGTATAAAAATTCTAAATTAGAGATACAGACACAAAATATGCAAATAAAACATTTATTTAAGTCAAGAGTGCGTACCAGAAATAGTAAGGTCCGGTACACATTGCGTTTATATGAGCCCCTTTGCTTTTTCGTAAATTCTTCTATCTGTTTTTTCTTAGTTCATAAGTGCTAAGTTTTCATTTAAATATTGGTAAGTTGATATGTGCAGGATATTTTTTGCTATAACATGTGAGTATGATAAATGTATAACAATTCTAAATTAGATATATGAAGAGATGTAACTTATACGAAATACATAATTACAACATTTATTCAAGTCAAGAGTGCACATAGAAGTAATGTGGTCTAGTCAGATTTGAGAAAAATACATCGCAAAATCATTTTCTATACTAAATACAAAATACATTGCTATTAGAACCTAAAATATGAAATACTTCCAAAATTTAAAAAATATATAAATACAAAATACGCGTATTTTGAAAATACATTTAAAATACAAAATACATTTCGAAATATTAAAAATCATCATGCATCGCAGATGCAAAGTGCGTTTGCAAAACTGATTAAACTTTTTAAAATTATAAATTTCCAAAGTAAAGAAGCAAAACCAAGTAAAAAAAATAAATCCATATTTATGGAAAAATACATTTTATAACAGAAGATTTTTTTTTTTTTTTACAGATAAACTAGTGATAGATGAACCAGTCATCTTCTGCTGCAACATTTTAAAGAAATATATAAAACAAACAACATGCTGTAATTTTTTTGTTGTTGTTGAAATCTCATGAATATCATGGTGTACAGAAGACTAATGCATTGGTACTTTTGTACATCAGACACTGAATAAAATTGTTATTTACATGTTATTTTTTCTTTGACATAAAGCACATATGGTTACAATATCAAAGTTCAATATTGTAAATTTTGCCGTCTTTTCCATAAAGTTTATTCGGGATTCGTACAGCAATTTTTTTTATTTCACGCGATTTTTAGAGGGTTTTTTTTTTTTTCTATCTTTACAAGAAGAAAGTATTGGATTCATGAAAATTTCTGATTTCCGGTTTTCGATGGATTTTTAAGTTTTGGAAAGTCCTGAACACGATTTGAATGTTTTTAGAAAATGTCTGTCTGTGAATCTATGAGTCTGTATGTGACAAAAATTTTGTGGGCGCTCTATCTCAAGAACTAATGCACAGAATTTCATAAAACTTTAGATTCAGTTTGTCCCTGATATAGATTGGTGCTGATTAGTTTTTGGTGTAAATCTCCCAACAAGTGGCGCTAGTATGCTGCATTTTTCACAATTTTCATGATAGCTATATCTCAAGAACTAGTGCACAAACTTCATCAAACTTCAGATTCTGTTAGACCATGACATAAATAAACGCTGATTACGTTTTGGTGTAAATAGCCCAACAGGTGGCGCTGCTATATGATTTTCACGATAGCTGTGTCTCAAGAAATAATGCACAGAATTTCATCAAACTTCAGATTCAGTTAGGCATTGACATAAGTTATTGATGATTAGCTTTTGGTGTAAATCTCCCAGCAGGTGGCGCTGTTATGCTGCATTTTTCAGGCTTTACACGATTTTAGCGATAGTCATACCTCTAGAACTAATGCACGGAATTTAATAAAACTTTAGATTCAGTTAGACCTTGATATAAATTGGTGCTGATTCGTTTTTGGTATATGTGAAACCTGTATGAGATAGAAGAAAGTTTTGGGATTGGCACATCCGACTAGTTTAATATTTGTAAAAATAATTTGGTTTCATTCTTTTAGTCCCTTACTCTAGGTTCGTTTGGCTAGATTTTCGTTTAAAAGTATAAAATTACACAAATTTCGAGGATGTACACTGTCGAATCCAGAGGGCCCCAGCATTAGGTGGTCCGTTTGGAAATACTTTCGTCTAATAATGTAAAATCATTGAACACCGATTTTAGGTATATTTATAGTTATTATCACATCTCCGAGCAGCGCTGGGCAGATCAGATTAGTTATTTAATAAACAATGTAAAATAAAAAACGAAATCTTACTTTTAAAAACTGAAATCTTTCTTTTAAATGAGTTTTATAAAGTGTGTTGTATCTTCAAAAGTTACACTTATAACCGAAATCTTCTTTTATACAATTGGCATTAACCTTAACTTTTCAATTAACATCAACCAGGCATATTTTGAGATATTTCCAGTCTAATATTATGCATCGTGTATTACCACAATAATTTAGTTAAGACATGTTATACCTCTTTCTTTTTTTTTTTTTTTTTTTTTTTTTTTTTTAATAAAAAAAAATTTTTTGTTTACAATATTTTCACTCTTTAAACCCTCAAAAACTTTGTGGTAAAGCAGTTTTTTCGAAATTCGTATTGGTTCAAAAGTTATCCCCCTTTTGGTGTTGCAGTGAACAGGCTCGTTTTTAGCGTATTGTGTGCGGCGGCACACAGGTAGAAACAAAAGAATTGAGAAAGAAGTCCAGGAGGCTTTTCATTATATTTACCGGGTATAGATGATTTTATGTAAGCTGAAAATTGTCCTGTTATTATGTTTGTTTAAAAACGTTGTAAAACTTTAAAACTGTTTTTCTCGTAACTCTGTTTCTCAAATCGATACCAGATAGAACTCCAGATTGGATCAACCGATTTGGTTGAAATTTTCATGCTTTTCTAGTGTAGACTATTTCGTAGTCCCTCCCTTACGGACGCGTTTTTCATTATTCGAACTGTAAATATTTTTTTGCGCGATTTAAATCCGAAAAATTGATAAACAACCCATAAGAAAAAGACTACAAAATATCGTAAATTTTAAGTTTTTTTTTTATTTATTTTTTATTTTTGTTGTTGTTTTTTAATTACAGATAAGCAGAATCCGCGATTCATCTGGTATCACGGAACGCTTAATTATTTTCACACCCCTGTATCAAAGGCCGCCAGAGGACCCTTTTTCAATCAATTTCCAAATAAATAAATATATTTTTTTTAAACTTCAAGATATGCTCTTTCGTTTGTAAAAAACACCATTATTATAATTGTATAATTGCGCTAAAAAAATCGCAAAAAACTGGAGAAATTTTAAGTAATTTTCTTTTAATAACATGCTTTAACTCATGATCCTTCCTGTCTGTTACACTATAATGTTTTGTAATTCCCATTGCAACATTATGAATTATAAATAGTTATTTTAGTAACCTATCATCAAAAATGATTTTGCAAAAATTAAACAACATATTCATTAACATCCTTATCGTACGAACTAGTCAAAAAAGTGTGTTTATATTAACTTCCAGAAAATAATTGAAAAACTAGAGAAAACAGTCAGGCATGTACTTCCCTGTTGCGAATGACTCATCTGCGATTTAAACATTAAAGTTTTAAATCTGAAAAATTTATTTTGAGTATTTTGAAACTATAAAATGCTTGGAAAAAGCATTACCAAATGCATTACCAAAATACTTTGATTTTATCTGTTTAAAATACAATACACAATTGTATTTTGAAAATGTATTTCAAATACATATATTATCAATACTGCCCAACTCTGGGTCCAGTACAGATTCTGCTTATGGGCCACTTCGATGCTTTGTACAGCTGCCACCCCTGTCATTATCCTGTGCACGCCCCTGATTCCAGTGAAACGTACGTAAAATATTAATAAAAAATCATTAGAGATGCATTTTTGTGATGTTATGATATTTCAAACGTAATGAAATTGCTATGCCTCACTAAGGTGGACTGCGATATGCTTCTCAGGAGTACATAATAAGTAGAATTTACAGCTCGTTGACAAGGGCACGCAAAAGAATTAAACTACATTAGGATCTGTGGGAAAAAATCGTTTGCGATGCATCTTAATGATGTCACGATACTTCAAACATAATGAAATTAAAGATCACTGAGTTACTAAAATAACTGAACATTTTTTAACGCCAGATATGTAAAGTTTTAAATAAAATTATCACATTTAATCAGACATAAAAGTTAAAATCACATAAAATACAAATAAAAATACACGCAGACGTTTCAGGCTATGTCATAGACCCTCATCAGTGCAATAACAGACGCTGACCAGACAATTTCAAAACATGTTTACAATCAATAGTTTAACAACCAGTTAAAATAAATAAAACTTCACAGAACTTACATTAAAGTAAGACTGTATATTCAGGTGTAACTACACGATTTTGCGTTCTTGTTTATTTTGAATTTAACAGAATATATGAGTGTGCGGTGTATTTATTACAGAAGAAATACCAGGTGATCCAAAAGTCGCAAAATAAACAAAAAATCATTAATTTGAGAAGTAAATATCGTAGTACGATGCAGTTTTCACCAAAAAAAAAAAAAAAACAATGGTATACACACACACACACACATATATATATACATATATATTACAAATGAAAATTTTCTCCTAATCAATCCCATTTGCCAGCAACAAGTCCGGTTGTATGAGAAGTTTGTACAGCAACACAACACAGTTCACAATGCTACCAGGTTCACATATGTTCAATTTCACAGATCTTATTATACTCCGCGAGACAGCGTCGCAATTTTTAAAGTAATTTCAGCATCGACTATTTTGGCATATACGATAGATTAAATAATGCAGATAACGAAACTGCCAATCAGCTGATGCACCAGCAGGGGATGTTGCCATAGCAACATCGCATTTTCAGCTGAAATACGAGTTGAATGGCAATCCGATTATTGGTGATGCATGCCCCCGAATCGGAGTAATATCAATAATCGAGTTGCCATTTATTTCACATTGCAGCAGGCTGTACGATTTTGATTTGGAAACATATGCTGTTGGTGCGCCAGCTGATTGGCAGGTTTGTTATCTGGACCATCTAATCAATCATTTACACAAAAATCATCAGCGCAAAAATTGTTTTTAAAAATGTAACGCTGCCTCCTGCAATATTAATGACCATAGCTGCCAGAAGAAGCAATGTATTCTACAGAGCATCGAAAACGATTTCTGCCGTCAAACGATGGTTTGACAAGAACGTAAAATCATGCATTATGGCATAGATTAAAAAAACACTTTCCAACACTATCGGAATATTGTTAATTTTTTTTCATTTTTCTTCATACAATAAAATGAGATATCTAAATAAAAATTAAAAAAAAAAACACAAAGCAGTGAAAAATTATTTTCAGCAATGGTTGTCCATAACCGGTAATGTGTGCAATTCTTTCGTGCAACCGTGTATATGACACAGAAATCGACGATAGACAAGGGATTTCCCACGGTTTTTTTATGTTACTTACACTAACCGTGCCAAGGTTTCAGAATTAGATAAAATATCTCTCCTTATATCCCATCAATAACAACTTAATTCCTTTTCGAAGAGATTTTTAAAGGATTGTAAAACACTTTAAAAAACTTGGAAAACACTATTTTCTCAGATAACTAATTTTTTTATTATTTTATTTAAATTTGTGAATAAATGAAATTTTTACTTTGATTCTGAACTCGTTTCGGGACCGAGTTCTTGTCTCTCTTTATAAACCTTTACTCAGAACTCAATACTTTTAAATAATCTTTTCTATTCTACACAGTAGATGGCAGCACTAAAAGTTTTTCCCTCTATTTCCAGCATATAGCTTTCTCACTTCTACTAAAGCTAACAGATGGCAGCACCAAAATAAGTACAAAAGTAACTGCGTTTTAATTTCAATTAAAATTGTTTCTTCATGTCTTACACACAATTAATTCTTATTTTATAATCAATTGATTTTTTTTTCATATAAAAGTACTTAGATAACATTTTCTCTTTATGAAATGGATAAATGGAATGTATGAATCGTAGTACAAAATTTTCTTTGTCCTCTCATACTGATAGATGACACCACCAAAAATTCAACTTACTATGGTTAACCTTAGGAAGGGTGAAGGTGAGAACGAGAACTCAAGTATCAATTTCATAGAAATTTGTTTTACGTTGGTCGTAACCAGATGGAGACAGGGACCTTAGTCCTACCCACCCCAAGCAACTTCTTGAAGAAATCTCCACCCCCCCCCCCCTATTCCGTATTCTTTTAATAGTAAATAGCATCCATATTACATTTAGTTGTGTTATTATACTTTCTAATCACAGGTTTTAATGACAGATAGACTTACCGAGTCAGCTCCTGTTATAGGAGACTTATCCTTTACTTCTGTCTCGTCTGTATCTATTTATCATCTTCTGGCTTATTTATCATTAAGGCAGTTTTCAAATCTAAACTGCCTACTTTATGACATATTTTTTAATTCATTTTTGTTCGGAAACACATGAAATTGGCATGTGTTCTTATTTAGGAACTTTGTAATCGAAAAACTTTTCTATTTTTTGGAAAAGGCAGAGGATCTTTCAGAAAACACTGTCAAAGTCGGCGTTTTGAATCGCATTCCCGATTCAGCAACGCGAGAAAGGCGAAAAACGTGTCGTCACGTGACACGAATTGCTTATAACTCGGTAAATAATGTGTATATCGAAAAATGAAAAACTCATTTTGATTCCAAGTCGCTTCATTAGTCAGTCCTGCCATTTTTATGCCTTTGCGTTTAAAAATGACTCCAAAAATGTTTTTTGTTTCGTTTTGCCCGAAAAGTTTCGCGTTGTTGAGAAGAAAAAAAAAAACTTTTTTTATATAATAATTAAATTGTAACTATATTATGAAATTATGATGTAGTTTTGTAAATAATCAAAATATCTCCAATCAATTTATATTCAAAAATTAAAGATGCTTTTGAGCACTTGATGTCATTATGTAACTCCTCGTTGGCCCAAATGAATTATGTATGCGAAAAGTATAACATTATAATACTCTCTAGCGATATATATTGAATCTGTTTTTTATACAGCATGTTTCATTATATGTGTAGTGTTAATCAGTTATTATTTCCAAATAGATTATAGGCTCATATGAAACAAAACGACAGATTTCTGTACGTTTCCGTAATGAGTCTGCAATTGTTCTAATCTGTCTTTACTTTAGTAACTTCATAATAGAACATCGTATTGACTTCAAATATTGCTGAATTTTATATAGACATGGATTGGAAAATAAAAGAAAAAATTTAAATGTCAATTTATTGAAACAAATAATAAATAAATTATGATAACATCAGAAATCAAAACTTATTTGTTTGGCTTTTATATATTTGAATTCTTTAGATTTTTCGGTATTTTGATTATAAAAGTGTAAAAAGCGTATAAAAAATGAAAATGACATTCCCATTTTAGCAAACTATTTGAAAAATATTTTCTTTGAAAAGAACAAATACTACTTCATTCAGGCGAAAACAACCGCTCGCTAATGTTAATCCTATGGGGGGGAAGGGATATTTTGTGATATCTCGTTCGCATTTCGACATTTTTATATGGTTTTTTTTTTATTTTTTGGCATTGGATAGCTCAGGTTAATCAATATGCACGCTCCTTTCTACTTTTTCGATTTTGATTACAAGTTTTTTTTTTTTTTTTTTTTTTTTTTTTTATTAAGATGCTTTCACTTTTGGAACCAGTTTCGAAAGTGAAAGTATCCTCAATAAAAAAAAAACTACAACCAAAATCAAAAACGCAAAAAAGTGCCTGAATAGAGATTCACCTCAGCTATCCAATGCAAAAAAAAAAAAAAAAAAAAAAAAAAAAAAAAAAAATATATTGAAATGCGAACAAGATATTGTAAAATATTTCTCCCACAGGATTAACATTAGCGAGCGGTGTTTTTGCATAAGTGAAGTAGCCTTTTAAAAAGGGGAAGAAAAAATAATAAAGACTTTCGTTGCAATACAAAATTAGTCAAAATTAATCTAATTCAGTTTCACATTAGAACGTTTAGTACAAAGCTTTTTTATTTTTATTTATTTATTTATTTGTATTTATTTCATTTTTCTAGCCCAACACAAAAGTTAAAAAAGTTACAATTTCAATATTTTAATTGTTTATTATATTGTGTATCACAGAAAGTTGCGGGAATCCAAAATACAGTTGCAAACTCAAGCCGGGACGGGCCAGACGTATTTTTTCCGGGTCTGGAGTGCACTTCTTACTTCCTAGAGGCTAGAGGTCTGTACGGGCCGAAATTTCCAGTCCCGGTACAGTATAAAAGCTAAAAGATGTCATTCTAAACTGCATTGATTTTCTTACTGAATCTATGTTTGATCGTAAGTGTCTAAGTCCTTTTTTTTAATCAGTGTTTATGTACGCCTTTAATATTGTTATTCTGTATTCCATGAATTTCGAACATAATCTGAAAATAAAATCTATGATAAGCAAGTGTGCTTTTTAAATAATTTTAATTGTACAATAATATTACTTCAGAAATATCGGCCTGATTTGTAGAAGTTCAGTCGGACCGCGCCAGTAAATGAATCGGTCATTTCAAAAAACACATAAGTCAAGTTTTTTCCAAATATGCATTTTTTGTCGCAATTGCTTACTTAAAGGTAGGTCTATGATTTGGGTTATAACCGCATAAGTCAGTGTATTCCTTCCTCTTCAAACAATGCCTTCTAATTTCCGTTCATTACTTAAACGACATAAAGTCAGCGACTTAAGTGGTTTTTGCATGCAATACCAGATTACATGCGGATACCATATTACCATTTGCATGCAATACCACATTAAAACATAAAAATGTTCCTGTATAAGTGCTATCTTCATTAATTTTGATTTAAAATATGTTTAATAGGACTGCTTTGTTCAAATGAAATACCAGCTAACGTTGTTTCTTGCTAAAACAATATAAGACAGGAACAATTTTTCTGTTGTTCTTCTTTTTATTATTCATAAATTGTAATTGAATATTTTAAATAGAAAGATTATTCGACATTTACAAACTTTGAAGTCCAAACTCTATAATCAGCCCCCCCCCACCCCCCGAATAGTTTTTTTTTTTTTTTTTTTTTTTTTAATTTCTGAAAAGTTCCGATTCTGTGACTTGTAGTTTTTGAAATGACCAACTCAAGTGTTTTGTAAGGTGCGGGATCGAGCCGAACTTTTAGCTTTTTGTTTAAATATCAAAATTAAGTTCATTGAGCCATTTCCAACTACACTTCATTCTAACATAATCATCAACAAAGTGCAAATTTCCTCTTCATTCCTAAGGCAATTTATGAAAACCCGAGCTGATAAGCAGATCGAGGAAAATTTCTTTCGTTCTTTCCTTTTTTGTAACATACATGTCAATTTCTACAATGAATTTATTCTTAGACTCAATTATTCAAGATTTTGCGGAAATTTTACTTTTCACCATAATTATTCATATGTTCCTTTTAAAAAAAACGCCTAAAGTATCTTTCTAAATTTAGGAGCAAAACTCCCAAGATGTCTATCGTACTAGAAAATTACTCATCAAAAGTGACTTAAGAAAAGAAATTATCTTATGTTAAATTACCCAAAACTGCTTGTGAATAAATGTTATCTGAAACACATCAATTTCATTAACAACAAATTCGTAAACATATAAATGAAGAAAGGCGGAATAATCTCTATCTCTATAAAAGAGTAAGTGTCTGTCTGCCTGCCCGAGGATTTCACCGTAATTATAACACCTAGGACTCTGAAATTTTTGTCATGTGTAGATACTATCACCGGAAAGTGTACCTCACCGCCGGATTTTTAAATTTTAATTAAGATTTTTTTTTTAATTAAAACGTGTATATGGAATTTTGGGTTCGAGGCTATTTCAAGCTCCTCCCATGAAATAGCCTCGCTCGGCAACGCCATCCGTGACAACGAAGCAGCCAGCCAATGACAGCAGGTGCATGATCCAGGATCTAGCGACCAGCGACGACAGTTTATGGTCGTAGCACAATGTTTATTTTTTAGATTTATTTTAAAGAAAAGGAATAGGACTATATTTTTGACTGATTGAGATTAAAGTAGGTTAGTTTTGATTGTATTCATTCTTTGTATGTTTAGTTGCCCCCATATATTATGTTTTAGGTAAGAATATAACTTGCATTTTACTGAATGGTTTCAAAACGTTCACATATCTGCTGATGTTCTGAAATGAAACAAACTGTTTTCAATAACAAATCTTAATGAATCAAATTAATCTTACACTTTACTATAAAATGTACAGTTCTACAATTTATCGCATGTTACAACGTTTTCGGGAACTAAAAATGTAGTCAAAAGCTGTAACAGAAAGATTGTAAATTAACAAACTCATATATATAAGATATAACTTTAAACTGATATGCCTCATCAACTGTTGTCGAAATCAATGTAATGTAAATATTTCTTAAATATTATGATTTTGTTTAAGAATTTGAAACGTTCAGTGAAGTGTAGGATGTATTTTTTCCTCAAAACAATTTGATTTGTAAGTATGAGGTAAAAAAAAAAATCACCGTTTTCTCACATTATGAGTTTCATCAGAAAGTAAAACAATAAATAAATATGAATGATTTGCGGAGCTGTTTCAAAATAATTATAAAGAATAAGTCTTTAAAAATGTAAAATCAATGTTATTTCTGGCCAAGTTTTTTTTTAAATAATTATAAACCATTTTAATTTGTAAGCATCTTGTAAAAAAAATCACCATTTTGTGACAAATTTTGTGTTTTATAAGAATCGCCCAAGAACGGACATGCAATGCGGACATGCAAATTTATGTTGTCATCGCACTCTTTATAATTATTTTTGTTGGGGGTTTTTGGGTGATGTTATTGAATTAGTGATAGAAACAGCTCCGCAAATCATTCATATTTACTTATTGTTTAACTTGCTGATAAAACTCATAATATGTGAGAAAACGGTGGATTTTTTTTTCTTTTTTTTTTTTTTACTTCATATTTACAAATTAAATTGTTTTGAAGATTGTAAGTATGAGGTAAAAAAAAAAAAAAATCACTGTTTTCTCACATAATGAGTTTCATCAGAAAGTAAAACAATAAATAAATATGAATGATTTACAGAGCTGTTTCAAAATAATTATAAATAATAAGTCTTTCAAAATGTAAAATCAATGTTATATCTGGCCGAGTTTTTTTAAAAATAATTATAAACCATTTTAATTTGTAAGCATGTTGTAAAAAAATCACCATTTTGTGACAAATTTTGTGTTTTATAAGAATCGCCCAAGAACGGACATGCAATGCGGCCATGCAAATTTATGTTGTCATCGCACTCTTTATAATTATTTTTGTTGAGGGTTTTTGGGTGATGTGATTGAATTTTTGATAGAAACAGCTCCGCAAATCATTCATATTTACTTAATGTTTAACTTGCTGATAAAACTCATAATATGTGAGAAAATGGTGATTTTTTTTTTTTTACTTCATATTTAATAATTTGTTTTGAGGATTGTAAGTATGAGGTAAAAAAAAATCACCGTTTTCTCACATAATGAGTTTCATCAGAAAGTAAAACAATAAATAAATATGAATGATTTGCAGAGCTGTTTCAAAATAATTATAAAGAATAAGTCTTTAAAAATGTAAAGTCAATGTTATTTCTGGCCGAGTTTTTTAAAAAATAATTATAAACCATTTTAATTTGTGAGCATGTTGTAAAAAAAATCACCATTTTGTGACAAATTTTGAGTTTTATAAGAATCGTCCAAGAACGGACATGCAATGTGGTATAAAATTTATGTTGTCATCACACTCTTTATAATTATTTTTGTTGAGGGTTTTTGGGCGATGTTATTGAATTTTTGATAGAAACAGCTCCGCAAATCATTCATATTTACGTAATGTTTTAACTTGCTGATAAAACTCATAATATGTGAGAAAACGGGGATTTTTTTTTAACTTCATATTTACAAATTAAATTGTTTTGAGGAAAAAATACATCCTACACTGCACTGAATGTTTTAATTTCTTAGCAAACTCATAATGTTTAAGAATTATTTACATTATATTGATTTCGACAACAGTTGATGAGGCATATCAGTTTAAAGTTGTATCTTAATATATATGAGTTTGTTAATTCAATGATGTGAAATTTATGATTATTTATTTATTGTTATTTACAATTTTTCTTTCATTACTGTTATTGGACTACATTTTTAGTTCCCAAGAACGTTGTAATATGCGATAAATTGTAGAACTGTACATTTTATAGTAAAGTGTAAGATTAATTTGATTCATTAAGATTTGCTATTGAAAACAGTTTGTTTCATTTAAGAACATGAGCTGATATGTCTAACGCTACGAAAACATTTAGTAAAGTGCAAAATATATTATTACCAAACACATAATATATGGGGGCAACTACGCATACAAAGAATGGATACAATTGAAACTAACTTATGTGAACCCCAATTAGCCAAAAATATATACCTTTTGTTTAAAATAAAACTCAAACATAAACAAAACAATGAAATCTGTGGCTAGCCGCTTTCAGCTGTGAACATGAACTGCCGTCGCTGGATCCTGGATCATCCCATATTCACACCTGCTCTCATTGGCTGTTTGCTTTATTGCTGTGGATTGGCGGAGAGCATGGAATAGCCTCGAATCCAGAATTCCGTATGCACGTTTTAATAACAAAAAAAAAAAAAAATCTAAATTGAAATTAAAAAAATCAGGCCTAGGTGTTATAATTACGGTGCTTTCCTCAGGCAGGAAGACAGAATAGGTGTGTGTGTGTGCTGTTTTTAATAAAGACAGTTGCATTTTTTCCGCGACCCTTTCACGAAAGTTTTTTCTGTGAACCTTTCACAAAATCTGCATTTTTTCCACAATCCTTTGACGAATTTCGTATTTTTTCTGCGATCCTTCGATGAAATTCAAGTTTTTCCTGCAATCATTTGACGAAATTTGTTTTTTTTGTGATCCTTTAACGAAATTCGTGTTTTTCCACATACTTTTGTCGAGATTCATGTTTTTTCAGTGATCCTACGACGTATTTCGTGTTTTTTTTCAGCGATCCTTTGACGAAATTCACATTTTTCCTGTGATCCTTTGGCGAAATTTGCGTTTTCCCCGCGATCCTTTGATGAAATTCGCATTTTTCCGTGATCCTTTGATGAAATTTGCTTTTTTAATGATCGTTTGACAATATTCGTGTTTTCTCTGCTGCCTTTTGACGAGATTCATGTTTTTTTAGCGATCCTTTTACAAAATTAATGTTTTTTCAGCGATTATTTGATAAAATTCGTGTTTTTCTTGCGAACCTTTGACGAAATTCGCGTTTGCCAGCGATTCTTTGATAAAATATGCTTTTTCTATTATGATAGGGAAAAGCGGATTAGGATAGGTAGATAGGGAATCCCCATTATCAGATCGGGACATTAGATGTAATTAAGAAACATTTGTATATTTGTAATAATTAGCGAAAATGGCGAGATAAAGGGGGTGGGGTGGGAACGACTTTTTATTAAATATCGCATTTATTCTACATCAACTTCCTCTCACCACCAGGGGTGCTTTGCTATCTCTGTTTCTATGGGCTGGATCACGACGGGGTATGGCTCTTTGCACCCGACATCAATAGAGCTTACTGATTTTAGTTCGGATTTTCACCACAGGGGGCACTTTCGTATCTTTGGTTCTATGGGCTGGATCATGACGGGGTATGCCTCATTCGACTCGACATCGATAACCTTAATAATTCAGTTATGTTCGTAAAGAACATATTGTGCCCCCTGGCGGTGGAAGGTGTAACTAAGGATTTTGCAGCTAACTCGGGTTCTATGGGTCACATCACGACACGGTTTGGCTCATTCGACACAACATCAATAGAGCTTACCTATTTTAGTTCTGAATTTCACCACCAAGGGGTGCTTTCCTATCTCTGTTTCAATGGCTGGATCACAATGGGGTATGGCTCTTTCCACTTGACATCGATAGAGCTGACTGATTTTAGTTTGGATTTTCACCACAAGGGGTGCTTTCCTATATCTGGTTTAATAGGCTGGATCACGACGGAGTATGGCTCATTCGACTCTACATAGATAGAGCTTTTCGATTTTCACCACCAGGGGTGCTTTTCTATATCTGGTTCTATGGGCTGGATCATGAAGGGGTATGGCTCTTTCGACTCGACTTACGGTAATATATGGGAGTGTGTATGGCACGCCCAGTGTTTGCTGTCTAAGGTAGTGGGCCCCCCCAACATTAGATTTGTTTAAAAATAAAAAAATGTTCAACACTGATTTCAGGTACATTTAAGGTTGTTGGCACGGGCAACGCTGGGCGGGTAAGCTAGTTTGTCTATAAATGCTGAAAGAATAGATCAGGATTGAAGAATTTCGCCAAATGCCACGCCAACCATAGATCACTTGTACTTGTATTTTATTTGTACTCGTATGTAGTAAACCGGTTCTTCGAGTCCGATATGGTATATTGAGGACGGGTGAGGAGGGAGGGGGACAGATTTTTTATTATTTTTTTGGAGGGAAGGGGGAATTTTGACGATTCATTATTTATTTACTGTTATTGTAAATTTACAAATAGGGCAGAAAATTTTTAAAATTAAAGAGTTTTGAAAAAACACAATACAAACACACTGATAAAAATTTATTTGTTACTATAATAGGTGCAAATACTAAAAACACAGTTTTAAAGCATTAAAACAATTTATGATGTAAAATCAGATGACAAAATACCAAAGCGCTTTCGGCTAAACATTAGTCATCATCAGAGGATAAAAAAACAGTCTAAAAACTATACCTTGTTTTTATATAGTAACAAATACATTTTTATCAATGTGTTTGCATTGTGTTTTTTCAAGGTTAAGAAGGTGAATTTGACGTTTTTACTATATGGAATTTTCTATATATTTGTAATTGAAAGAGTTTTGTTTAATGTGGTTTTCAAATTCCCTGCTCAAGAGCGCAAAACTTTTTGACATATTTTCTGACTCATTTTTAAACGAAAAGGAATAAAATTCGCAGAACTGACTATTGAAGCAATTTGGAATCGAATAGCGTTTTCTAGTTTTTATCAAATAAATTACTTATCAAGAAATAAGCGATCATTGTCACGTGACGACAAGCTTCTCCCTTTCTCGCGCCGCTGCGTCGGGAATTCGATTCAAACCGTCCACTTTGACAGTATTTTCTGAAAGATCTTAAGAAGACCTGCTAATTTTATGAACAAAAATGAATTCAGAAATATGTCAGAAAGTAGTTTCTTTGGATTTGAGAACAGAGGGGAGGAGGCAAGATCGGTAATTTTGAAAAGGGGGAATTTAAATAATTGGTTATTTATTGTTGCAATAAAGTAATAAATGAGTAGACAAAAAAAAAATAAGTTTTACAAATTTTAAACTTTTACGTATGGATTGTAGGGATGTGGGGGGGAGAGATTGAGATAACATGAAAAGAAAACAGAACTTTTTCGAAACGCGGAAGGTTCTCATTCTTCATCATTATTTTTTTTTTAATAAGGATTACTTTACATGCGATTAAATTGTAAAAACTGAATATCTAACATACGAAATTTATTTCCTAGAATATCAGCATTTTAAGACTCTTTTATTAATAACAAATTATATCACAACTTAACTTCATACTGAAAGTAATAAAAATATAATACTCCAATGCATGTGAATATATATTTTAACATTAAATCAAATTTAGAATTAGTTAAATTTATATTGCCATTCTTAATTATTCATGTAAAGCAAAGCAATAAATATTAATTGATGAAAATAAATTTTTAATTTTAATATATTATTATACTAACTTTTTTTTTTTTTTTTTTTTTTTGTCGCTATTAAATATCTTAGCTATTTATTCTTATATTTTTTCATATGATTAAGTAACTAAATTCACTTGCCATCTACGCGATAAGACGCCAAGTCAGGCGTCCGCTTGAGCAACTAAATGGAGGCGTGAGTCAGCCCGGTATATAGAAGCCTTAGTCGCGGCCAGCCACCTTTTGTGACAAAATGATAATGAATGAGCAAGCCCGGTATCTAGTGTAGCCCTGGTTAAGACTCCTATAATAGGAGCTTACGCAATCCATTTTGTTTCGGATTATTGGTGCCCAGTTCAGCATCAATCTACCGCAGCCGGAGTTGCCTAAGACTCGGTTCTGATTGGCTGAACCGGTTCTGATTAGCTTGGTTTTTCGACTGAACTTCAATTTGAGCACCAAATCTGCGAGGATGTGTCAGCCTCTATTACAGGAGCTCTAGCCCTGGTAATAGGTAGCATTTCTTACGAAATCTACCTAAAAATGGGCTGGCAACACCGTGGAAGAGACTGAATTTCCGAAATTTTTTTATTCCACAAATATATCCAGAGTCACCCCATGGTAGCCTGTAAAGCTTATCTTTGGTCCAAAGACTCGTAAGTTCAGTTTTCGGTTCACTTTGCAGAGGGACAAAGTCAAGCCTTTTGAGTACGGGCTGGACTAGCGAGAATTTTTATATTCACTCGTACGACAATTTATAAACCAATTTATTTGTGATAGATTTCTCTTGAGAGTATAAATGTATGGCAGAGATTATATTTGAAAAAATGGTGAGGATAGAATAAAGAAATAGTTGTTTGGATGACATGTCCCAACCCCGTAATCAAAGGGTTAGCAAAAAATAAAATGAAAGGACAATGTACAATCAAATTTTTGAACAGAAAATCCAAGTCCACTATTTGCTATCCACATCCTCGTTCATAAAAAGTTTTCAACGAAATAAGACCTAACATTAAATATGTTCAAGCAGAGGGTAGATATAAAAAATCCCTGACGGCTCGGCCTACAGGCACAGGTAGATTTCGAAGATGCAGACGGCGGGGCACCTGTATGTTGGGAATTGCGGAAGAAATTACCTTTATGCCGTGATGCGACAGTTGGGCAGCAGTTACTTCAAAACTTAACTTGTTTGCAGGCGGAGCCGGCAAAGATTTTCTTTTTTTGCTATAAGGGTTGGTCCTATAAAAAACTTGTCAATATAAAAGTTTTAGATAATATTAAGAGGATTTATAATAAATTCAAGCGGATTTAATATTTTGCGAATGGACGAAGTTATGAATTTTTTTTCTTCTAAAATCCCCCCCCCTCCCTTGGGGCCATTTTTAATGATATCAAAAATCTATCATACATAAATTTTCGGCCCTTTTCCTACAAGTATTATTACTTCTAGGAAAAGGGCCGAAAATTTTTAACGAATAACTTTAGACGGACTCTATACACGTATCATAATTAAGAAATTATGGGTATTTTTCTGTGTTTACAAAAAGCCCCCTATCCCCCCCCCCTCCTTGGTTCGATTTTGCCCATTAACCAACTTGACCGAGATTTTATGCCGGAGTTTAGAAGAGATTTGTGCAGAATTATGGAAGTTATCGTGTCTATAAAAAAAGTGATAAAGTTTTAAACTGGAGGTGGTTTTGGGTTCTGGGAGTCATGATTGGTGTAGATTTGCAAAAAATTTTCAGGAATTCCAATTTAGGGGAGAATGTAATAGGTAGTATTTCTTACGAAATCTACCTAAAAGTGGACTGGCAACACTGTGGAAGAGAGTTAGAGTTGCAAAAAACCGGTTTATTCCCATGTTTATTCCTAAAAGACCCGGTTTATTCCCAAAAATCCTGTTTATTCCCAGGTTTATTTCCAATAGCCCCGGTTTATTCAAAAAAAAAAACCCGGTTTATTTCCAAAAAACCAAGGTTTATTCCCAAAAAACCCGGTTTATTCCCAAAAAACCCGGTTTATTCCCAGGTTTAAACCGGGTTTTTTCTAGACTTTGCAACTCTAAAGAGAGTTTTCGAGACTGAATTTCCGAAATTTTTTTATTCCACAAATATATCCGGTGTCACGTTAGCCTGTGAAGCTAATCTTTGGTCCAGAGACTCGTACGTTCAGTTTTCGGTTCACTTTGCAGAGGCACAAAAGTCAAAAGAGAATTAAGCAAAAAATAAAATTTAGCCCCTTGATTACGGACAGGACTGGCGAGAATTTTTATATTCACCCGTACGCCAATTTATAAACAAATTTCTTTGTGATAGATTTCTCGAGAGTATAAATGTATGGCAGAGGTTATATTTGAAAAAGTGGTGAGGATAGAATAAAGAAATATTTGCTTGGACGACATGTCCCAACCCCGTAATCAAAGTGTTAGCAAAAAATAAAATAAAATTTCAATGTACAATAAATTTTTGAACAGAAAATCCACATCCTCGTTGATAAAGAGTTTTCAACGAAATAAGACCTAACATTAAATATGTTCAAGCAGAGGGTAGATATAAAAATGGTTTTTAATATATTCAAGCATCAGAGGGTAGATATAAGAAATCCCTGACGGCTCGGCCTACAGGTAGATTTCGAAAACGCAGACCGTGGGGCGCCTGTTTGTTGGAAATTGCGGAAGAAATGACCTTTTTGCCATGAATTTTTTTTCTTCTATAATCCCCCATTTTCCCCCTCTCCTTGGGGCCATTTTTAATGATAAAAAATCTATCATACATAAATTTTCGACCCTTTTCCTAGAAATAATAATGACTTTAAACGGATTCGATACGTATCATAATTAAGAAATTATGAGTCTTTTTCTGTTTTCACAAAAAGGCCCTCCCCCCTCCCCCATCCCCAACCTGGTTCGATGTTGCCCATGAACGAACTTGACCGAGATTTTATGCCCCTTGATTTTATGTATCAGTTTGGAAGAGATTTGTGCAGAATTATGGTAGTTATCGTGTCCATAAAAAAGTGACATAGATAGATAGATTGATTGATATATAAACATTTGAACTGGGGAAGGTTTTGGATTCTGGGAGTCATGATCGGCGTAGATCTGCAAAAAATATTCAAAAATTCCAACTTAGGGGAGAATGTAATAGGTAGTATTTCTTACGAAATCTACCTAAAATGATTTTTAATATGTTACCTATTAATTGTGATGAGTACTATGTATATATTTAATTGTGTATTGTTTATATAATTTCTTAATAGGGTTTTGTGTTTTAATTGTGTTTCCCATAGGATTGCAATGTATTAAGATATATATATTTTTTTTCTACCTTCGAGGCCAGAATATCTGAGCATCGCTCAGAAACTAGACATTAAAACAGTTATTCATTTATTAATATCTGTATATTTAATATTTATTCTTCATATTACCAATTTTCACTCAGACATTAATCTAAAAAAATATGGTTAAAAGTTCTATAAAAACAATCCATTATTAAAAATTTTTAAGGGAAACAAACATTTTAACATTTTTAATAATGAACGACTGTTTTTATAGAACTTTTAAACATGCGTTAGGTAGCTTTCAATACAAAAAAGTATAAAACTACCTATTGCAGCCGTTCGGAGGAAAGCAATTCCGGAAAATTTCGTTATATTTTCACCAATCATGACCCCCAGACCCCAAAACCACCCTCCGTTCAAATGTTGATTTATATATATATATATATATATATATATATATATATATCTGACTTATGTCATACGATAACTCGTATTTATAAATCAATTTGGATGAAACTAATTGTGCGTATTAAGCTCACCAATGTCTAAACAGAGTTCGTTGGCCAGCTTGATCCGCCATCTCGTTTCAAGATGGCCGCCACTGAAAGATTTAAAACTAAAATAAATATACAAAAAAGTTAAAAATTCAAATTTATTTTTTAATTTAGTGTTAGGCCTTGATACAAGGATTCCAGAACAGTTTTTGTTTTACCTCTATCTTAAAAAGTGGCTGAGATAGAGCAGTTTGAAATTCTAGGGTGGCTGACATTTTGAAACAAGACAGCACATTACAAAAAAACCCAGCGATTAATTTATGAGTTTTAGTGAGCGCGATTTCTCGCAAATTATTTTCTTTCATTGTTGTCATCATTTTCCCCAATCATACGCATAAAACTATATATTCATATCCGTTAGCGCCAAATTCTCGCCAAGCTTGGCGACAATTTGCAAAATATCGCCAAATTTGGCGACCAAAATAAGTTTTAATAAATGAAGCCAACTTGGCTATTGCTCAATAATGTGGCGAATTTCTTATTCAAATTCAGTATTAACGAATCTTTTGTAAACGGTTTCTTTGCATTTTAGCTTGCTGTTTTCGAGTAACGTTAGCTAAAATTTTAATATCTTATATAGGAAAGCTACATTTTCCTCCCGGTATAGGCTGGAAGGACTTTTTTCACTTGGCCTCTTATGTGTCATAGAAAAGGTATATCGTTTTCGCATTTAAGAATTTCCAAAATCAGGAAACCAGGTACACCGTCTTTGACAGCTTAATAGATAAAAGTTTTAAAATCGCAATTTATTATAACAATTAATGAAAACACTTTTTTTAAAGTCTTAATAAAAAAGAAAACATTTAGTAACCGACACTTTGTTTCCTACAATTTTCTCAAAGAAAATTTCCAACTTTTTAAAAAAAATTTTGAAGGCAGTTACGAAACAGAAAACTGTATTTTACAAGGAACTAGAAAGTCTACATAGCTTTCGTATAAATATTTTTCAGATTAGGAACAACGTGTTTTGCTACACATTTCTATGATCTGTCATATACAAGTTTCTAAACATGATACACATAACCGTACAAAAGTGTCTCTGGTATTTTTGTACGTCAACCGGCTGGCAATCATTTTCACTTTTCAGACCAAAAGCAGGGGTCTGTCCAGACTTTTTTCACAGTGTCTGTTTTTGTGAAATTGTGAACAGCTTTGTATATTTGTGAAAAATCTAATCATAATTTTGTGAATTTGAAATGGTCGTTATATTCAGGTTCTTGTTTATGCATTTTTAAGAAGATATATGGATATAAAATACACATATTTTCTTTATATATGTAAAAGTGACAGGTCAGATTTTACTTTTAAATGATTAATTTGTGAAATGTTTGGTTTAACCCTATCACTATGTCCTGGGGTCCACGAGGACCCCAAGCACTTTCAACAAGTTGTCAAAGAAATCTATCACTCACTGAGTAGTTTCAGCCGGTGACATCTCATATCATAATGTTTGTAACACACGGTAAAAATTAAACTGTACAAATATAAGTGGTACTTGTGTTTTTTTAATTTGAAAAATAGATAGCATATTTGTCCTGGGCAACAACAGGGCATGTTTCGATAGGACATAGTGATAGGGTTAAAGATGGTAAAATTTTGTGAAAAACCTATTTTTAAGACTAAGAATTTTGTGAAGGGTCCTGCTTTAGAGAAAATTTTGTGAAGGGTCTTTTTTTGAAATGAAAAATTTTGTTAAGAGTCCATTAAAGGACCCAATTTTTTCCTAAGCAGATCCTTGAAAAAGGATTTACTTTTCAGTGTTAGAGAAACATTAACCAAGAGAAACAAAGAAACATTGTTTTTTATTCACAAAAATAGACTGTACAAATAACCAAAATTACAGACAAGGCACTTTTCCTTGTAAAGGAGATTTTAAATAACCAAATGTACAAAATATCTTCCATCCATTAAAATACAATAAATGCATAAAATGACAACGTGTTACTTTCATATAACACAGGAAGACTAACTCTGCTATGAAAACCATATATTTTGTGCCACCATAGCATTGCCACGTTATAACTCACTGATAATGTGCGATACAATTCACTTTAAAACTTAAGAAATAACAGTGCTAAAAAATTTCGTTAAAATTAGTGTTTTGTTACTAAAACTCCAAAGTTTTAATATTAAGATCTTATATTAAAATTAGTGTTAATTTTTTTTAATTTAAAAAGAAATAATTGAACAACTGATTAATAACGAAATAGGACATAATACTTTGAAGTAAATCTTAAGAGTTTTTGATCATTAGATCATAGAGCTGATTTCTTGTATCAAAAGGAGTCATGTTTCTGGTAAAAGTCCTGCAGAAATTGATTTTAAAGAAAAAATAGATCTCAATAATCACTTAATTCTTCTTAGTAAACCATGAAATTATCACAGTTGCTATGTTTAAATACTTGCAAGAATAGCTGGAAGACCATGAAGGCAGAATCGATCATTTCTTTTAATGAATGCTACAAAACGTCTTTGAATCTTATAAGAGTTAATTTCTTGTATCAAGGAAGATATTCACGTATATACTATATGGTAAATAATTACAGAAACGATTTTAAATGTAATGTATTCCAATAATCACATTTCGTTTTTGCAAATCACAGAGCTGTCATGAAGATAAAACATGTTTAAGCACTTGCAGGAATAATTAAAAGACCACGACGGAATTTTTTGTTTAAATCAATTTCACAAAATTAACCGTAGGGTTTTAGATTAGATCCTGATAAAAGAGCCAATTTATTGTTAAAGTTAGTCGCGCGCGTATATACTAAATGGTAAAGATCTGAAAAAATGTTTCTAAATTAAATAAATACCATATATCACTTATTTCTTCTCAGCAAACCATAAGGTTGCCATGGAGATACTACATGTTTAAGTATTTGCAGGAATACTTTAAGAACCACAACATAAATTTCTATTTTCCAATTCCACACAAAATAACAATAGACTTTTGGATTAGATCCTTATATCCAATATTTTGTTAACAAGGGTAATCGTGTATACGGTAAGTGATACAGATCTGTGGAAATGGTTTTAAAAGAAATAGATCCCAATTAACAATTATTTCTTCTCAGCACACCATGGAGTTGTCACAGCTTACACTGAGATACTGTACGATTAAGTACTTGCAGGAATAGCTCAAAGTCCACAGCAGAACAGATCATTTCTTTTTTTTTAAACTGGAAGATCACAGCTCAATCGTACGTAGTTCATAAACGTATGTACATCTTCACAATATGGGAAATCACGTGGACTTTGATGTTCCATTTGAACTGTGTCCATACATCTCCTCTATTGAATTATGGTAGAATTGTTCGATAATTTTTCTCCTAATTTTCAACGCAGCTGTAACTAAACCATTTTCAGGCTGCCAATCTTCGGAGCACAACTTAATTTTGGACGGAATTTCTGTCTTTTGTAGTTTGCCTGAAATGTAAAGAATACAACAATCAGAACTGTATTTTTCAAAACAAAAATACATTAAATATTTTAGAAAAATTATTGCAACACAATTTGAACTGCGTCTAAAGCATCTAGTTAACACATAATTCTTAATAGTTGTACGACACTTCAGAGCCGTATTAAGACAATTATCTTCATACAGTTAAGGCTGCTTCTTATGAAACCATTGCACACTAAATTTTTTCAGTATTTTAAAAATATCTAAGCTAAGTCTGCATCACAATTTCGGCCCTCAAAACATCCTCATTTTGTTCAACTAGCATGACGATGCGTAAATCACTGTGCTGTGTCGTAGCAAACAATAAATTAGCAATCTAGAATCGGCTTACGCAGAAAACTAAAAGAAAGTTACTAAATAGCGCTGCAGCCACTAGGGCAAGGATGCTTTTGTCAAGTAGATCACCGCCATGCGCCAAAATGGCGAATTTCGCTCCCTTCCAGGATTACAACCCGTAAACTGGTCATCAGCTCGGCTGATAAGGGCCTGGTTAGCGGTCTCCAATACTTTTTTTCGAAGATTTTCCCTTATTAGTTTTTTCGTTATCAAAACAAAACACTGGTTTCTTAAATTTTTAGGAAAAATACTTACACTTTTGGCCATGTTCTATAACTTCTTTCGTTATAGCAGCAATAATAGCTTCATCCTGGCACAACTCTGTAGTGGTTAGATCTTCTTTGCCCATCGATGAAGCGAGATTTTTCAGTTGCACTGGACTCGGCACAATCAAAGCTACAAGGTAGTCGTGCATACCGTTTGCGACTACACAGATGTTGTCCACAAGCGGGCACGTTTTCAACTCGGCTTCTACTTTTCCCAAGGATATGTACTCTCCATACTGCAGCTTCACGAGATCCTTCTTCCTGTCTGAAAACGAAAATTTAAAACTATTATTTTCAAAAACACCTTTAAAACAACTTGTTCACAAAAATTATATCAACTATTATAACCTCTCGATATATCGAGCCTCGTTACACCACTCATTCGGTGTGTTTGTTACGGCCGATTATCTGAGCAAGGAATATAGGCCGAAGGGGGAGGGGTAATGCTCTTCATGGGGGATTTTTCTAATGAAACCTAACCGTATTTACGCAAACCATGTCCTGGCTTCGGTAGTCAGGACACGGTAGCCCCCTTGTCTTAACTACCATGTCCACCGATGTAGTCAGGACATAGGTGAGGGGGAATGTCTGACTATTTGAGCTTCCCCATATATAATCCAGTGGGAGACAAATAGGGCAGACAACATTTCATTTCATGGGGAATTTCCCCCCGCCCACCAATAGACCGGGAGGCGGCAGCACAGACAATCCCTTCATCGAGTTCACGGCTTAAATTCCAGAATTAGTTAAAACTCTATTCGCATATTAAAACGCAATCGGTCTGTCAAGTCACATCTTGGTGGAAAACACCTTAAAACACGATTTTAGCGGTTGACTCGTAGGTTTACCATTGTGTTTTCCTGCACTCAAAAGGTATGAAAACATGGAGGACTGGGATCAGGAACACACAATGGTAAACCTATGAGCCAACCGCTAAAATCGGATTTTCGGGTGTTTTCCATCAAGATATGACTTGGCAGATCGATTGCGTTTTAATATGCGAATCAAGTTTTAATTAATTCTGGAATTTCAGCCGTGAACTCGATGAGGTGATTGTATGTGCTGCTACAATGCTTCATTAATTTGATAACCTTAATTCTCCGGAATTCGGTATATTAACTTCTTGTGCATTAATAACAAGTGTGGGCTTTACGTCCTAAGTAACGTCCCTAAAATTTTCTCTCTTTGCTACCACTATTTTAAAACTACAATCTTTATTGTTGACTTCTATTGCGGATGTTAAGGCTGTTCTCAAATCTAAACTGGCTACTTTGACATTTTTTAAATTCATTTTTGTTCGGAAACACATGGGATTGGCAGGTTTCTTATTCAGAAACTTTGTAATCGAAAGACGTTTTCCATTTTTTGGCAAAAGATCTTTCAGAAAATACTATCAAAGTCGGCATTTTGAATTTTCTACGCCGCAGCACGAGGAAGAAAGGAAAACGTGTCGTCACCTGACACGAATCTCTTACAACTCGATAAGTAATTTATCAAAAAATGGAAAACTCATTTGGATACTAAATCGCTTCCACAGAGGCCTGCCAATTTTATGCCTTTAAAAATGAGTGAGAAAATGTGTCTGAGTTTGGCGTTGTTGAGCAGGTCGTTTGAGAGCCAACCTTAAAAGATTCTATCACGAAGATTTTTGGTTTGAAAAAGTAAAAGTGGTAGGAAATATAGACAAATATAGGAACGCTGAGATCACCAGGAAAATTTTATCTTGTGAATCAAATCGGGAGTTAACTCACGGTAAGTAAAATATACCTTATGAATCAATCACGAGCCAGACTCGTGATTTAATGCACAATGGATGGTTTTAAAGAATCATTTTAAGTACTGTGTGGCTGAGATAAGAAAGACTCTAGAAAACTGTCTCGGCTAAGTCCTGTTGCCAAAGTAACTGGTCAGTCGACTTTATTTTAGGGGAGTCCGACATTTTCTTTTCTTGCCAATTTTTCTCCCGTTCAATCAGTCATTCCGAGAATTATCGCAGTCTTTTGTCCTTCTGCTCCTACGGACTAAGTTCCCTCCCTACAAGTTTTGGAACCTTCGGAAACAGGAAACCTACTCAGTGTTTTTCTAATATGAGCCGCACAGCACATAATTTAAATAAATAAAACCACGGGGGTTAAAATATTTTACAATAATTACAATATTGATTTTGTGATAATGGAATTAGTAAGAAATTTGAACGATTAATTATTCTCATAAATGTTATAATTGATATTCTTAATTGTTTAATTTATTTGAAAATGAGCCTCTTCCGTAATTTTTTTAAAAATCGCTACACTACAGGATTTTGCCGCATCACAATTTTTTTTTTTTAATATATAACTGTGCATTTCTAATAACAGTTAAGTTATTTGTGAAGCATCTTACCTATAATCTTGAATGTTCCGTCTGGATACAGTTCGCCGATGTCACCGGTGTAAAACCACCTCACGCCATCTTCTTCGGTGAAACATTCTTTCGTCAAAGCTTCATTTTTGAAGTAGCCAAGGGTAACACAGTCACCACCGATGACGATCTCTCCTCGTGGGTAAGGTTTATCTGTTGCGTGGTAGTTTCCTAAATTGAAAAAGAAAAGTAGTAACATAAAAGAAGCCATAATTGTGTTTTTAGATTACATAAAATTAACGTGTTATAAATGAAGAATAACAGCAGAAGCTAGGCTTGGACGATACATTGCCAAAAAGTTACTTTCAATGTAGTTAAAATTTCGCCAAATTGATCTGTCGCCAATAAGACAGCAATGATTTTGTTGTCTTATTGGCGACCTATTTTTGCCTTCAAAGATGGGAAGCGTGTGCGTGCATCAAGGAAGGTTCTGAGACCTCTCCAGATATATAGACAATATTTTTACTTATTTTACTTTATATTTTTACTCCAGACTTAATATTTTTAGAATTGGCATCCATAATCCATTTTAAAACTTTTACACTTTTGCAATCAAAGGTTTCATGAAAGGTGGAGTTGTCCTCTACGTCTGTTTGTATATATTTGTCATCACCTGTCTTGTTAGCACTTTCCAACATAGTTGAAAAGTGCTTATGACTTCGGTTTGTCTGGCCGTCTGGCCGTGCTCTAACTCCCGTAAATATGCTCGGATTGCCCTGTAATTGTTATATGTTATTGTCGTTATCTATAGCATGTTCCCTATTTCAACGGAAGTGTGTAGCACTTATAGTTTTATTACAGGGACACTCAAAAGAATTCCGTTACATTGCGGTCTATGGGGAAAAATCATTTGCGGTTTATTTAAATAATGTTTCAGTATTTTAAACGCATTGAAATTTATATATATCACTAAGGTGCATTAGAAGAAGCTTAATATGGAATAGGGTGTGCATAGCACTTATAGTTACTTTACAGGGACAGTCAAAAGAATTCCGTTACATGACGTCTATGGAGAAAAATCATCTGCGGTTTATTTAAATAATGTTTCACTATTTTAAACACATTGGAATTTATATATATATATATCTAAGGTGCATTACAAGAGGCTTACTACAGAATAGTGTGTATGTATAGCAGTCATCGTTCATTTACAGGGACTCACAAAAGAATTCTCTACTGTCTGTTAACACTAATTCCTGGAAGTGCGTTTTAAGTTACTAAACGCGATTTTAATTTTAACTCTCTTTTTGTCTATTACGTGGTGTGTATGAATTCTGTAGATCCTATACAGGGCAGCACAAAAGTTTGCGAACACATTTCCGTTTATTGACAGAAACTCCAGAAAGATAATTTTAAACTGTGCTACGCGTTTCCTAACTAAACTAAAATTTAGCATCCTAGCATATACAAATCTATAGATCATATACAGGGCTGAATAAAAGTATTCGGATATTTTTCCGAATATTGTATCTGTTGGAAATTTCTGAAATTATGTTTTTAAATATGTTATGAGTTTTCCAAATTGTTTACTTAGATGTTATCTTTTAGCTTATTAAACGGTATGTTTTGTAAAATTATTTTGGAAGCGTTGGAAAGTGCTACATAATCTATGCTTGACGCATGATTTTTCGTTCTTGTTTATCATTAAAGTGGAGGAGGAAAAGATTAGACGTCATATAGCCCCGCCAGAAAAATACCAAACCCCCTCTGATTTTGTCGGCTGGTTATGGCCCTGTCGTGCATGCGCGTGTATATATATTTGCATAAGCATATATCTACATACAACGGATCCAAGTTAATTGGTATATTTTAGTGAGCACGGTTTGGCGTATAATTAAAAGTCCGTTGTTGTAACTCTCGTACAGTTCTAACAACATTGTTGCCAGCGCAGGCCGCGACACATCCAACCTCTCTTGGCTGCCACGTGATCGAGATAGACTGGTTTCTACCAAATTATCGAACTGCCATGTGATCAAGATGGGTTGAAAAACAGCAGAGATCGGTGGAGTATAACTAGCATGTCTGTTTCGCTGGCTGCGTCAACATCGTTATGACTGACGTATAACTGACGCATACGTTTGTGCTTCATCTTCACAAATGATACAAATCCAAGCTTCAGAACTCTACGAATATGAAGAGCAAACATTTTGAAAATGTTTGAATTCTTCAAATATTCGAACACTTACCAGCAATTCACATGCATTTCCGATTTATATTATATATATATGTTCTATAAAAAATTTATTTCCTTCGCATTTATTTCGCATTAGTCCTTTAAATTAATCTAACTTCTGACATAGTCAGTATTTCCTTGATTCTTAATAATATTTATTCCTATTTAATGTCCTTTTAAAAGTAATAACCCGTATATTAATAAATATTTCATTCCAAATCTTAATCTAAAATTTTAAGTTCATTCGTAACTTTATCATCTCCCCAATCTATAAAATTCTGTGAGACGCTTTTGTCATTTCGAATGTTTTTAAAAGCCATTTTTTAATTATTATTCCATTGCTTTGCTTCGCGCACTGGGTATTTTTCACTTCAAAATCAATGCGCCGTTGTGATGGGGATTCTTTTGTGTTAAATCTTCTCCCTCGCGCCTCATTCGCTTGGCTTGAATTCGCCTCTCACTCATTGGTTCGTGCACTCGTTACGTTGTCGTCAGTAACCCTACGCGTCGTGAACAAAACTCGCTTGCAAGATTTGGAGGGCAGATTTTTGTCGTGCTTGGAAGTGTAACCAAATGGTCATCTGGTGTTGAAGTCACGTAGAATTTTCATATCAGCTCTTTAAGATCTTTTAAACGATGTAGTGAGCCATCGTCAAGCCTGAGGGCTATAAGTTTATACCGAATACTGTGGGAACTGTTACTTGCATCGCTCCTGTTCTTAAATAAAAGATTTGTTCGGAAATTGGCTGCTCTTTTTATTGACGAAACTCTTGTGGTGTCTCATCATTGCCTATAAACTCTTCGCCATGATTATTGATTACGACTGCAGTAACGCACTATCTTTAACAAACTGCCATTTTCTCGTGAAATAAAAAATCATCTTCGTAAAAACTCCACATATATACACACTTGCGGTAAAACGACGATTTTATTTTCTTTTTGCCAAACAATAAGATGACAAGTTACACAATTCATCCGGTTAACGTTACTTAAAATGATTTTAATACCACAAAATTTGCAGTTACCGATTTTAAAAATAAATTTAGTTACAATACTATCCAAATCAATATATTATTGGTTAATAAAATTTATCAAATATAAAACTTTTTTTTTAAACTAAAATTTCTATCGTACACAATTTTTAAGATTAAATCTTGTTGGAAAGAGTTAAGGGAAAAGTAAACTATTTTTCCGGCCAAAGAGGAACGGTGATATAAACTTCATAAATTCTTACCTTCAGGCCAATCAACAAGACGAATGTAACAATTGCTTAATGGAGCTCCGACTCGGCCCGTTGAATAATCATTCACTGAAACAAAAATATACACATTTTAGCATTTTTATACTCAAAGCATGATCAAAATATTTTCACTCGTGATTAATATACCATTTTTCACCTGTTTCATAAGATTAAAACGTTAATAACCCATACATTTAAAGCAAAAAGTTCTTTATCTAAGATTCACACAAGATTTTCCACACAAATTTGCCTTATTGCGCATGCGCCATCTTTTTTTAAACGCTGTTCCCCTTCCATAGAATTAAGAAACCTGTTTAGCGTTCACCCTCCCCACTTACTATGACCCGGAAGTGAAACTGAGGAACGAAAAGGAAGTGACGAAGCGAGCGAGCACAAGCCTTGATCTCCATTGTTCCACGTGCTTTGAGAGTGGGCTGAAAGGGAGGGAGGCATAATATGAGCATTGCGTTGAACGATAAGTTTGATTTTCCGAGACCGAGGGGTGGGGGGCGCACGGTGCCGAAGACAGTGGGGCCCCCAATCCCAATTTGTTTAATTCGAGGTCCACTTGTAATAAACCGACCAGCGTAGCGGGCGAAGCTCCGCTAGTAAAGATTAAGTAGCTCTTTTTATATACTAACATTATAAAGAAGTAATGTTTGTGTGTGTGTGTGTTTGTAAGGAGATAAATCTCCAACTACCAAGCCGATTTCAAAAATAAATGGTGGAAAATGCTGGTGACATCTCTGCTCTAACATAGGCTATATTTTATGTCGGCACCACAACCCCCAAGGGGTTGTAGGAGCAAAAAAATGTTCTAAAATTGCAATTTCTGCAACATTGTTGGGACTAGAAACTTTAAATTCGGTATAGTTGGCCACTTTTATAAGATGTAAATGCTTGTTCGCATGGTTTGTAAAAAGTTCAAAATGCAAAAGGTTGCAGAAGAAAAAAGGTTCTAAAATTGAGATTTTTGTGACACTGTTGGTGCTAAAAACTGTAAATTTGGCATAGTCAAAGAACGATTTCTAAAAAATTCGAAATTTAAAAAGTGAAATGAGCGTAAAATTTTCTTAAAACTTTCTAGATAATGATTAATTTGGAACTAAGACTAGAAACTTGAAATTTGACATGACTTACTTTTAAGATGTAAATACTCGCAGTAGAAAATTTCTAAAAAATTCAAAATGTAAAATAGAGTGCAGGAACGAAAAACATTCTAACATTGCGATTTCTGTGATACTGCTGAGACTAAAAAACTTAAAATTTCGCATTGAGGTTACTTTTAAGATGTAAATTGCAAATGCTCTTCAAGAGCTGTTTCTAAAAAATTCGAAATTCAAAAAAAAGGTGAAATGAGTGGAAAATATTCTAAATTACCATTTGTTTGGAATTGTAAAGGCTAGAAATTTGAAATGTATACACTGGATTTATTTTCCCCCTAAACAATGGAAATACCCCATGCAATATAAATGCAACACAACGACATAGTTAATAAAATACAGAGAAACCTGTGAAAACAGAATCACAAGGAATCTGAAAATATAATCCGTTTAGACAGTTTCCCAGTTAGTAGGTATAACAGTGTGCTATTCCTTCTGCGGAAACTGAATTTTTCCAGTTTCAGATAGCATTCCGGTAAAACAGAGCTGCGCTGTCAGGCACGTCAACCGCCGTACCCTAGAGCTCCTATAATAGAGGCTGACGCATCCTCGCAGATTTGGTACCCAAATTGCAGCCCAGTCGAAAAACCAAGCTAATCAGAACCGGTTCAGCCAATCAGAACCGAGTTTTAGGCAACCCCGGCTGCGGTAGATTGATGCTGAACTGTGTACCAATAATGCGAAACAAAATGGATATGCGTCAGCTCCTATTATAGGAGTCTTACCGTACCCAAGTTCTGAGGAACTTTTAACGCGCACGACCAGGAAGGATCCTGCATGCACTACGACCGTGGGAGCGCCGCCACCTGCTGACCACTCCCATTCTCCCAAGTAATTGACTACATAGGTCACTGCGATGAACAGAGGTGCCTACCCTCTTAGGTCACCACCACTCTACACTTGGGGAGAAACTGGAGTCTCCCGACAGCTTCGGAGCCGGAAACCAAAAGAGGAAACCGGGCTCTAGGCCGTATGCCGGGATTCCCCAACGACTCTTGCTCTACCGCAGCTTCCTATCATCGAAACCTACAAAAGGTAACGATCCGTTTTCACAGATTTTTACTGTAGAAAACAAAAATGGAAAAAGAAAAATGGTGACACACTCAGAAATCCTTACAGCATATTAAAAAAAAAAAAAATCTTTACTCTTGCTCGCAGAAAAGATTAAATCCATTCTGTCACATTTTTAAATTCATTTTTGCTCGCAAACGTATGACATTGGCAATTGCTCTTATTCAGAAGCTATGTAATCTAACAGTTTTTCCATTTTTTGGTAAAAGCAGATGATTTTTCAGAAAATCTTTCAAAGTTTGCATTTTGAACCGAATTTCCGGACATGACAACACAAGAAAAGAAACAAACTACCGTCCCGAGACGACAATCTTATAACTCAAGATTTAATTCATTTATCGGAAAATGAAAAAAAAAAAATCGTTTACAAATTACTTCAATAATCATGCTTCCAGGTTTAAAAACAAGTCAAAAAATGTGTCAAAGTTTCACGTTGTTGAGCAGGGGAAAATATTTTAAAAAATTGCCTAAATTTAGGTTAATATTTTTTTAAAAAATAAATTTGGGGCTTGAGACAAATAACCCGATAGGCAAATTTGCAAGCAAACACCCGACAAGCAAACTTACATGACATGATAGTAGCACTGGCAGCTGTTTCGGTCATTCCGTAAGCTTGGAGCATCTTCACGTCCAGGCACATGCGGATGAACTCGTGGGTGTCGGGAGACAGAGGAGCACCCCCACACGCCATGATATTGACATTGCCACCAATCAGATCCTTTATTTTTTTGAAGAGGACTCTGTAATAAAAATACACAAGTTATTGGATATTATAATAACTTCATAAATACAATAAAAGCTGTAAATCTAGAACTATGTCTACGACAGAGTGAAAGTGAAGACTTTCCATGGTCACGATTTACGCGGATCGTCCCGATTTTTAGGCGGTCCAAGATCCGTCCTGCGAAACCACTTCGCGGGACGCTAGATATCCCGATTTTTCACGATTCACAATTTCTTTTCAATTACTTTTTTTTGTACCATGGTATTCCTTATAGTACTATTACACAGAATAATTTGAAGCAACAAAAATTGTCGCGACTAGTCAGTTTTCGAAGCATTTCATTGGCTCTTCAGGGCGACATTGCTCGACTGTCTTGCACTAACAAGTAAAGATACTGCGGTCTGCGGCCGCGAATTTCGATTTTTATAGCTCATTCGATTCGTCTCATCGAACTTAGTAATTTTATACTTCGCATATCGGCTATTGAGTTTTTATAATGATAGGGGGGCGGGTCAAAGTTAAAAACTTCGTTCAGTGAAAAACAGATGCCTTCAAAGAAATAAAAGCGATTTAAGTTTACTAATTGTTTTTACAGTGTCATTCCATTGCCAATAACTACTATAAGGTTATATTATTTCTGTTATTATAAAAATTTGTAATTGCAGATAAAATATTCGTATGCTGCTTGACAGACAGGTTTACGCAAGTTATGATGTCCTCGTCTAGTTTTGTTCATCCTGTCTACTTTTTCCCGAATTATGAGAAAAAAAAAAATCTTTGTAACCACACATTGTCGGTTCATTGTCAGTTTTTCGGAATGAACAATGTATCAAAAATTGACTATTATCAATGCATGTCAGTGTAAGAACCATAAATAAATTTAAATCTTACTTATTTCTTTGACGGCAACTGCTTTTCACTGAACGAAATTTTAAACTTTGACCCGGCCCCCTGTCATTATAAAAACTCAATAGCCGATATGCGAGGTATAAAATAGGCTCGATGAGACGAATCGAATGAGCTTTAAAAATCGAAATTCGCCGCCACAGACTATAGTAGCTTTACTTGTTGGTGCACAGTGTTGAATGTTTGCAAAAGTTGCTTGTTTTTAGAGCAACTCTTTTAAAGCCATAGGTTAACATGGTGTCTGAAAATAGCGGCAATTTTGTCGCCCCGTGTAATAGCACTTTAGTCTGTATCAAGTAAAACTTCATACAGTAAAATCTTTGAAAGCGGAACCTGTGTATAGCGGAAACAAATTATGACCCCATCGAAAGTAATACCGTTGCAAACTAACTTGCTAAGATAGAAACTGATCTGAAGCGAAGTATTTTTTCCGGACGCTAGAGATTCATTTTTTACAGGTTTTAATGTACTTTGTTCAGTAAAACCTGTGAAACGGAATCTGTTTATAATGGAAACCTGTCTTAAACGTAAAAAATTCCTGATACCTACAAAAGGATCACCAAACTATTATACTCGCTAAATCGGAAACCTGTCCAAAACAGAATCTTGCTTCGGTCTCTATTGATTCCCCTTTCACGGGTTTTAATGCATAAGATTGTTGTGTTTAATACAGTAAAACCTTTTAAGACGGAATTGCAAAGCATGAGAAAGATTAGTTTTAGACAGGTTTCCTTCTTAGCAGGTATAATTGTATGGCATTCATTTTATAGGCAATATGAATTTTTTTACGCTTAAGGCAGGATTCCGGCATAGACAGGTTCCATTTTCATAGGATTTACTTACGTCCCGATTTAGAAACCGCTGTCAAGTTTTGTATGATAATGGACTTGACAACACTAGTCCCGGCATACGGTGGCGTATTTTCCTTGGGTTTTTTGTTTGTTTGTTTGTTTTCCCTTGGCCAAAAAGGAAATAATTTTTTGCTTTACTGAATTTTCTTCGATAAAACTAATAGTCCGAATAGCGAATTGCGTTCTCAAATAACTGGGGGGGGGGGGGGAGAGTAGTCCTGCATTATATGGAACGAAGACTTCGCGGGTATCACATATAGTATAATTATCTGAACTTTAGTACAAAAATTTAAGCCATGTCGTGCATGCGAGTGGAATAGATAATAAAACAGCATTTTTCTCAAGACAGCGAAAAGTAGCAATTAAAATTAATCAATTTGTAAAGGTAATTTTACAAACTATTTCTTCAATTTATTAATTAGACTGGATTCGGATGGATATCACAACTTTTTTTTTTAATGTGTACACAATTATGTAAGAAAATGTGAAATTTCTTTAGTGGCTTTTTTAAAGCTTCATAAATGCAAAAATTCCGTGTATATTTCAGAAATTTTTTCAAATAATAAATTTGGTTTTAAAAAATAAAAACAAACACAAGATTTTATTATAATCTACTCAAAATGAAAAAAAAAAAAAAAAAAAAAAAAAAAAAAAAAAAAAAAAAAAAATTAAGACTTTTTTTTTTTTTTTTTTTTTTTTTTTTTTTTTTTAAAGAAATAAATTGAGAGTGAATTTTTTATCAGTTTTTTTTAATAAAATGGATATATAAATTTAAATCCATCTTCCTGGCAAGGAAAAAAAAATCTACCGCCATTTTTCTGAGAATCGAACCCATATCCATTCAGTCCCTGCGCAGAACTGAAAGATGGCAAATTTACAACCCATACTAACGTCGAAGAACATCAGCTTATTTCTGAAGCAATTAATGACATTTACGTAACCTTATTGTACAAAAGTTTTTGCCCCTTGAGGTGTGAAGGAAGCAGATTTCAAATATATATTTTTTTACAGATTATATTATTGTCACCGGAAATAAATCACACTACAAAAAAATTAGGTCAAATGTAGCACAGGAAGTGTGTTAAAATTGGATTGCAAGATTTGAATCGAACGGACAGACGAAGCAAGTCAAATAAAGACTTGTAAAAAAGAAACATTCTTAGCGATGAGAAACACCGAAAAAAAAAATCGCCGGAAAAATGTTAAAAACAAAAGATGCATGCAAAGCGTATAGGTTTAACTGTTTAACATTAGAGAGGGAAATTTGCGGTCTGACTGATAGCCTTAATACATATCGAAATTTTTATGTGTAGATTTTGTGAAACAACGCTAAATTTGAAGGATGCGTAAGATTGAGAACAAACCAAGGCTCGAAATGTACCGGAGCAAACCGGAACGATATTCCGGTTCGCGAAATTATGGTAAATATGATTCCAGTTCGTGCAATTTGTTCACATTCGGCACTCATATTTCATACAGTGATAACGATCCTAGATCAAACATTTTTTAATTTTAATGACTAAATAAATATGACAGGCCGAACATCCAAACTTTTTAATTTTAATCTTTTGTTATAACATTGATGGAAGCTGGCTGAATTTAGGCCTTGCTGGAAATACAGAGTTTGTTTACACTCTGCTTGTTTTTATCGGCAAAAGAGAAAATTATTCGCCGTTTTCCGCCGTGTAAAGTAGCGTTTTATATCTATAACTTACGCTCTTTGTAACTTTTTTTATTATTATCATTATTTAGAATCTTGAATGTATTTTTAAAATTGTTTCTGTATGGTTAAATAAATGTGTTTATACTTTATAGCGTTCCGGTTCGTGCATTTTTCCATTCCGAGCCCTGGAACAAACTCTCTCTCATCAGCATGAAAAAGAAATATATACAAATGAGTCTAAAAATATATTATTAAGCAAATACATCTTATCGCCCTTGAGGTTCATTTTCATATTACTTTTTTCTTCACGGTCATAAAAGGAGAACACACGAAGTGAAATTAAATAAACCGGATATACTGTTCGTGTAACTAAGATATTAGCTATTGTCACATTTGAGGTATACAAACGAAAGTTTAAAAAGTGAAAATTACAATTAAAAAGTGAAAATCCCCATGAAGAAGCTACCATTCGAATTAACCCTTAACTTACGGTTAGCGGTCTCGCCTACCGCTGATTTTTTTAAACCTTCACAATTTAGCTATACATCTCAGAGCAAAGATACTTAGAGAGCAGATTCCATTGTTATTTGGTCGAAAAGTTGGTCCGAAGATTAGCTCGGATTTGACGCTTTAGAGGCTGTTTTGGTGGTAATCGCTTTCTGGCAATTTCTACCATTCTCGCAATAAAATAAACGTAAATAAACAAACGAAAGTGAAACTAAACTGTCGCTCCTGCTGTTAACTTATTGTAGGATTTTATTTCAGAGGAAGGATAGAAATAAGTTATAAGAGTCCCCCCCCCCCCCCCCGGTGATAAAAGGATTGTTTAATCTTCTTGGGGGGGGGGGGTCTTCTTTTGCTGCCTAATTTTATTTAAAATGTTATGGCTTTGTCATTGCACACCTCCCTTGTATATTAGAAGGTCTATGCTATAGATACTAATGAAATTTTGTTTCGTTTGGAGCTCTAGTATTATCGCCAGGAAACTTCTGAATAGTGGGATTTTGATAATAATCGTCCTGTAAACAAAGTTTAGTACAAAAACAGCAACCTATGAATTAATCTAACCTTTTATTTGTTTTTCGATCAAGCGGTCTCTGAGACCGCTCATTATAACTATACGACAATCTCCGTCACAATAGTTATGGGTTAATATTTAGAAATATTGAAAGCTGTATGCGCAAGTTTTGTGAAACAAAATGCTAAATTTAAAGGAAGCGTAAGACTAAAAACAAGCATCCTCTCATCAATATGAAAAAGAATTATATACAAAGAAGTCTAAAATATATTCTTATATCTTATGCAAATACATCTTATTGCCTTTGAGGTTCATTTTAATTTTACCTTTTTTTTCTTCAAGGTCATAAAAAGTAGACACAGGAAATGAAATTAAATAAACCGGATTATATATTGCTCATGAAACCAAGATATTACTTATTGCCACATTTGAGGCACAAAAACGAAAGTTGAGATAGAAAAAAAAAATAAAGGGAAAATCCCCATGAGGAAGTCACCATTCGAATTAAATGCCATTCAATTTAACCCTTAACTGGTGTTGTGGTGCTATTTAGACCGCACGTATTTTTCTACTCGTGCAATTTCTTCATCAATCAGTAAGATTCAGATAAAAATAAGGTATATATGAGTGATATACTAACTGATTTATTAAATTTATAAATACAGTCATGTAAAAATATCATTGTTTTAATAAAAATTCATTTAATTTATTTTATAATACTAGCTATATAGGGACAAAATAGCACCATGACGCCAGTTGCGCACAGAAATTTCGCGACGGCAGTTACGGGTTAAATTTCGAGAAAAATCTTATTTTAAAATATGTATAGTTGCAAAATATTTTTTTTTCTGTGGGAGGAAATAAATTAGTTCGCCACATAATTACAGCGTAAAAGCATTCTTCATTTCTATATTATAAAGAACAAACGTGTCCGTGCGTAACGCTGACGTCATTTTGCGAATGGCAACAGTTGACGATGAAATTTCGGTTTTGCGATTTTTGCTACTGCAATTTTTTTTTAATGCATATTTTTAATTTTTACACCGTTATATAAAGAAAAAAAAAATCTACTTCAATTGCAATTTATTTGAAAACTTTATCGCACAATTTACTCATTAATTACAGCAGTTAAATTAAATTTCAAACATGATTTTTTAAAAAATCTATTTTTATCGATTGCAGACGATTACAAAATATGAATCCGTTAGCACTTTAAACAATATAAAAAGTTCAGCATTTGTTTCCAGCTAACATTCAATAACGAAATTAAAACTTCATAAGTAATCAATAAATTGCATAAATAAAACAGAAATTTAACAGACATGTAATTAAAATAAGTGCTTAAAACCGCTGAAATTATCAGAATAAAAAAAAATTGCTACAGATAACGAACATTTTAGAGATTTCTTTGGCTATATTTAACTTCTGTCACGAGGCCAATACAGAATTACTGCTTTTAATAAATTTCGAAATTTTATTTGAATATATAATTGACACATTTTATATAAAAATGCTGTTACGTGTTGTCAGGAGGCAATCTAAAGAAAATATTAAATGTAAAAAATCTATTGGAGTTTTCAATTAAAAAAAAAATGTTTTTATATATATATTCTTTTATTCCGGGAAGCCCGGGTTGGATGCCCTAGTATTAATAAATCCAAGAAGGTACTTCCCCTCCATTATTTTGAATGTCTAAAATTTCTTTCATTTTGAAAAGACAGAAGAGTAAAATTTTATCTTTTCCAATCAACACATTAATTAAACATCAAGAGAACAAGCATGATTGAGGAAAAAAGTTTTTTAACAAGCTTTACTTATCATAAAACATACCTCTCTCACAAAAAAAAAAAAAGAAAAGAATAATCATGCATGTCATTGGATTTTGTTTTATAGGCTCCTATGTTGCGTACGGATGTACTATGCTGTGTATCGGCTATGATGTTGTGTATATGTCCTTAAATGTTAGTTTAAAAAAATACTACCAATCTGAAACTTTTCAGCCAATTATTTCTACCCCTCGAATTCTCTGTATTACATAATTTAATGCATTATCGTTACATAGTACAGATTATGACCAAATACCTGTTTAAAATGGGCGTGTTAAAACCTCTTCGAACCCATGTGTGTTTGTACTGCACAGCAAATTTGAAGAATTCTTTCGCAAAGGGTCCTTTGCTGTTCACAAGTTCGTTAACACTTTTCCGGATTCTATCCAGCATCAGCTGAAAAAAGAAATATTTCACATTAAATAAAAGATAATACGATAACAATAATTTTTAATTCTGATTAACAACTTCAACAATAATTAAATGCTGCAAATTTGTTTTAAAATTTTTTTACGCAGTCGCAGCTGACAAAAGATACAGACTGCGATACTTTAAAGTTAGGAGATAAAGGTAGGCTGAAAACCAATTCCATAATTGGTGGAAACCAGCCTATGCTAATCATGTGACAGCCGAAATGGGTTGAAATGCACCCTGTCTATTTCGTTGGCTGCGTAAGCAACGCTTCGTTTTTGAGCATTTCCGGAGGCAGCTAAATGGAGCTATATATATATATATTTTTTTTTTCGAAAGAGTTTACAACAGAAGGCATCGAAATAATCAAGCTAAGCAAGATTAGCCTAATATCTTATTTGTCTCAAAAACATTAGTTTAAACGCACGTTACAATTATAATAAAACTAAAGCTAGCAAAGCAAATTACATTTACATTTTGTTATCTACGTATTCAACTGCATAAATGCAATAGAGCTTTCCGGATTACATTTATTTAATGCGGTCATGCATTTAGGTGCATAAATACAACAAAAAATTGCATTCATTTGTTGTTATTTGCGTATTTAGTTGCGTAAGTGCAACAAAAAGTTACATTTATTTATTGTTATCTGTGCATTTAGTTGCATAAATGCAATAGAGAATTTCATTTATTTATTATAATCATTCATCAATGTATTTAGTTGTAACTCTCCAGCACATTTATGCCTTTATTTATTACAGTTATCTACGTTTTCAGTAGCATAAATGTGATGTCATGAGAAGTGCTGGAAGAAGTGACGTCACAAGAAGCGATTATCTGCGTCCAAACACTGACATTCCTAATAAGAAGTTGGAAACAAGAGTTCGAGACGAGTACGTATCAACAGGGTTACAGTGATTGGTTGGTTGATATTTTTTATGACGGCCGATTATCTACATGAGGGATATAGTCCCTAGGGGGAAGTGCCCTCCATGGAGGTCTTTCTAAAAGATCCTAACCCGTATTTACGGCAAGGTTCGAAGAAAACCACGGAAAACTCCGAACGGTTAGGTCGACGAGCGCGACAGAGGTTTGAACCCAGCACCTCCCATCTACCAGCTTTAGAGAGCAGAACCTCTCAGCCACTGGTGGGCCCCAGGGTACAGTGATTAGATAAACATATGAAAATCATAAAGTGCGCGCTGTTCAGGGGTTCTTGAGAAAATTAAGTCCTAAAATTTACAGTTTATACGTCGGGTGATAAAAAGTTACGGTTGTCTGTTAACCGAATGTGTCATGTAATCAAGCGTCGGATAATCGAAAATCTACTATACATTTTTAAAAAGTTGTTAACCCATTTCCATCATTTGGAAATGTTGAAAATTGGTCCTGATCACAAAAAATGTCTTACCAAAATGGAAATAGTTCAAAGCATATAAAAAACTAAAAACAAAATGGCGTAAACAAAAAACAATTTTATTTAGCTCAATAAAGTTCGTGCATGCCAAATCCATGGGGACGTGTCTGACACTTTTATAAATTTTTGTACTTTTCATTTAAAGCCCAAAATCTTTAAGTATTTTTATGTTTACCTCTAGCACTTATCTATCCTAATAGCAGCATTAATTTTCTAAATTATCATTCTTATCATCATACTTTTAAAAATATATACTACTTTTCTGTTGCAACACATGGAAATTTTCTTTTTTTTAGACATTAAGCTGATGTTTCAGAAAATCGATGCTGATATATTAAGATAGGTTGGGTAAACATAAAAGTACAAAGGGTTTTATGTTGTGTAAACATAAAACCATCAAAAGTTTAGGTAAACAATATAAGTAGAAAGCCTATTTATGTCTAAAAGTTTCAGATACGCCCCCCGTGGATTTGGCATTTAATAACTGGTTTGAATTTTATTTTTCAAAAAAAAAATAAATAAATAAAAATTAGCAAATATATGCGCTAATAATGCTAAGCTTTCATTATATATATATATATATATATATATATATATAGTGAAACTTCCATTTAACGAAGTCTCATCTTTACAATTAAAAACTTCGTTAAGAAGAAAATTCGTTAAATAGAAATCAACTTAAATTCATGAAATTTTTCTTTCAGATATGACAAACAGGTATTGGATTCAGAAGCATTTGATTTAGTTTCAATTACGAAGCCATCTTTTACAAAACAGTTGTGTACGGTCGATGAAATCACGTCACATTCCCAAGCTTTGGCTCAAGCTTTCATCAGCTCTGATACACAGGTTCTCAAACTAATGTTTTCACTACATTGTCTTTTCTCTGTCTTTTTCGATAATGTACTTCAAGATTTTTTATTATTCCTTAGACTAATGGCTGAAGTTTAGAAGTTGTATTGGTAGGAACACAAATAACTCCGATGTTCTTTGATTTGAATTTTGAAGCACCTACTTGTGGATATAGAAAGCAGTTGTCTATCAGCAATGGAAGTTCAGAATGGTAAATGTCAAACTCTGATATTTTTTGCTTCTATGTATCTGACGCCTTTGCGTCACTACATCTTCTATATCATTGAATGCAAAAAGGGGGATTTTGACTGGAGTCTCTGTGTGGGACAGTAATGATAACAAGTGTTTTTCTTAGTCTGAAAAAAAATGTTATGTAACACCAAGCAGAATGGAAATTATTTAAATGTGTTCGTTTTCATACAGTCCACTGAAATAAATTCGCATATCCATCGCAACATCAACCTCTTAGTTTGGATTCTGTACACGTACAAAAGTGGAATAAACTTCGTTATATAGAATATATTTTTCGTAATATGGAGATTAATTTACATGTTAATGGTGTTCAAAGTCAAAGTTCTGCAGAAAATTTCGTTAAGTAGAAAACTTCGTTAAATAGGGACTTCGTTAAAGGGAAGTTCCACTATATATATATGGTAATTTCTGTCAGATTTTGTTAACAAGATAAAGTATTTCAGATTCTATGTAGTACACAAAGCAAAAATTTGAAATATTTTCAAAACAAAATTCTATTAAACAAGTAATATAATATATATATTTTTTTTAAGTCAATTCCTACTTAGGTCAAAAATAATTTTTTTTCCAGCGATCTACACGCTTCACCACTGACGGTATTTATTCCTAAATTTATATCCTGCTAAATATCTTACATAAGAGAAATTTTTGAAATGTATAAAAAAAATAAATAAAAAATAGATAGCTAAAATACCAAAAATTAATAGCTCGAAAAGTATTTCTCACCAAATTGTTAGACAAACTGCGTTAGAAAGGTAAAAAGATATATTTTTCTTGATATAAATTTCAAATCCAATGATTTGTAATTTTTGAAATTATTTCAAAAATTACCAAACTTCACAATTAAGTACCATAGCGAAACCTTTACGCGTAAAAAGATAATGGGGCTGTTCACGGACGAAGATCATCAGGCGGCGCGCGGGCGAAGGAGACTAAAATATGGAGTGAGTCTATACTTTTGAACAGAAATGAAATGAGCGAGTCTATACTTTTGAACAGAAATGAAATATAAAACTAAACTTAAATTTAATTAATGAATTAATATTTGGAAAAAAAACTGTATTAACATCAAGTGTCATCCAGTACAAGTTTAAAAAAATTTATTTGAACTTGATAGGATGAATAGAAAATATTTTATTAACGATTGAAAATTTGAACAAGATATATAAATATATAGAGGGTGTGTGCTAATAGTAGGAATTGGAAAAAAAAAATACTGCTGAATTGTAGCAAAAATGTTAATTTAACCACTTACCGGTACAGCACACATAATAGTTGGCTTTAAGAGTGTTGCATCTCCTTTACAGCCAGACATTATAGCAGTTGATTTATCAGTAAGGGTGTGCGGAGAAGAATATCCGACAGGTAAGCCCATAACGAAGAAAAAGCATTCTGAAAAATTCGGTTAAAATGTTAAATTACATATATGAAAAACAGATCAAGTTTAAATTTCGTATAGTAATTTTATAAATAAAAAAATAACGTACTGTAATTCTATAAATAAAAATATAAATAAAACGTACCTGAAGCAATTTCAAACACGTGAGCCAAAGGAAGGTAGCCGATATAAACAGAATTTGGTCTAAAAAAAAAAGAATTATGTTTTAGTAAATATAAAAAATATAAAAAGCATTTAATCAGGAATCTGTTTAGGAAAAAATTGGGTCCTTTAAGGGTGTATTCAAATCCAAACTGCTTATTTTGAGACACATTTGTAAATTCATTTTTGCTCTAAAATGCATCCAATTGGCAGGTTCTCTTATTCAGAAACTTTATAATGTCCGTATTGTCTCGATTTTTTCATAAAGGCAGAATATATTTCAAAAAATGCTGTCAAAGTGGACATTTTGAACCGAATTTCGAGAAGCGATAGCGCTGAAAACAAAAAAAATCATCGTACTGTGAAAATAATTGTCTGTAAATCAATTTCTAAATAATTGAACGAAAAATAAAAACATGGGGCCCTTATAAATGTCTTTATAAATCACGCCGCTAAGTTTCCTGTTGTTACTTTTAAAAATGAGTCTGGGAATGTGTCTCAAAATTTTGAGTTGTTGAGCGTGGAAAAATATTTTTTTTTAATACCGCCTTAAAGGACTCTTAACAAAATTTTTCATTTAAAAAAAGGACCCTTCACAAAATTATTTTCCCTAAAACAGGACCCTTCACAAAATTCTGTCTTAAAAATAGGTTTTTCACAAAATTTTTCCATCTTTAAACTAAACATTTCACAAATTAATCATTTAAAAGTAAAATCTGACCTGTCACTTATATAAAGAAAATATATGTATTTTGTATCCATAAATCGTTTTAAAAATGTATAAACAAGAGCCTGGATATAACGATCCTTTCAAATTCACAAAATTATTAGATTTTTCACAAATATAAAAAGCTGTTCACAATTTCACAAAAACATGACCCTGGGAAAAAAGTCTGGACAGACTCTTGATTTAATAATAAAGTTGTGTTACAGAATATACAATATTAAAAAAATTTCCAACTTAGGTGAGAATGTAATAGGTAGTATTTCTTACGAAATCTACCTAAAAGGGACATAACAGAGTGAAGGAATCTGAAGAACGAGTTTTGTCTCGTATTATCCGCATTGTACAAAACGGTACTAGAGATTAAAAAAAAATCGGTTAAATTGTGAATGGAATTTAATCTCTTGAAGGATAGTGAGATATTTTCTATATCAATTTAAATACTATTTGTAAAAGAATTTTTCAACAAAATTTTATTTCAACATTGGTGGATTGCATTTCCTTATTTCCAAATAATTTTTTTCGAAAATTCTGATGTAAATTCAACATTCTAGAAAGCTAATTGCCTGGGAAAGCGTTAAGAGGCTACTTCACTCACGCGAAAACATCCGCTCGCTAATGTTAATCCTATGGGAGGATTTTTTTTAAAAATATTTTTAACATATTTCAATATTTTTTTTAAATGATTTTTTTTTTCTTCACAAGCTTATTTTTTATTAAGATATTTTCAATTTCTGAACAGCACTTTCAGCTATATACATAGCCTTTCATTAGGGATAAAAATTTTTATCCCTGATGAAAGGCTATGTATATAGCTAAAAGTGCGGTTTCGAAAGTGAAAGTACCTCATTTAAAAAAAAAAAAAAAAAAAAAAAACTGCAACCAAAATCGAAAGATGTAAAAAACAACCTTCGTTGAGATCAACCTCAGCAATACAAAAAATACTTAAAAATATTGAAATGCAATCGAGATTTTAAAAAACCTTTCTCCCATACGATTAACATTAGCGAATAGGTGTTTTCGCATGAGTGAAGTAGCCCCACGGGAAGATGTCCTTTAGGGCTATGGAATCGCTGATTAATGGCAGATTGAAAAAAAAAATAATGTTTTCTAGTAAACGTTTTTCTGTAAACTTTTTTTAACCTTATCTTACGGTTTTCGAAAAAACTATTCCCGGTCGATAGAATGAAATTTTAGACATTGCTCTGTATACATGTGACTATGGTTGGAACCGACAATATGCAATACTTTTCGATACATTTTATTTTTTCTGCAACCTTAAGGGTGTATTCAAATCCAAACTGCTTATTTTGAGACACATTTTTAAATTCATTTTTGCTCTAAAATGCATCCAATTGGCAGGTTCTCTTATTCAGAAACTTTATAATGTCCCTATTGTCTCGATTTTTTGATAAAGGCAGAATATATTTCAAAAAATGCTGTCTAAGTGGACATTTTGAACCGAATTTCCCGAAGAGATAGCGCTGGAAACAAACAAAAATTATCGTACTGTGAAAATAATTGTTTGTAAATCAATTTCTAATTAATTGAACGAAAAATAAAATCATGGGGCCCTTATAAATCTCTTCATAAATCACCTCATCAAGTTTTATGTTTTAGGTAGATTTCGCAAGAAATACTACCTATTACATTCTCACCTAAGTTGGAAATTTTGAAAAATTTTTGCAGATCTACGCCGATCCTGACTCCCAGAACCCAAAACCACCCCCAGTTCAAAAGTTTATCTATCTATCTATCATCTATCTATGTCACTTTTTTATGGACACGATAACTGGAAAAATTCTGCATAAATATCTTCCAAACTGATACATAAAATCAAGGGGCATAAAATCTCGGTCAAGTTCGTTAATGGGCAAAATCGAACCAAGGGGGGGGGGGGGGGTTGTGAAAACAGAAAACCCCCCATAATTTCTTAATTATTATACGTTTCGAATCCGTTTTAAAGTTATTATTACTTCTAGGAAAAGGGCTGAAAATTTATGTAGGACAGATTTTTGATATAATTAAAAATGGCTCCAAGGGGGGAAAAAGGGGTGGGGGGTTTAGAAGAAAAAAAATCATAGCTTCGTCAATTCACAAGATATCAAATCCGCGTAAATTTATTATTAATCCTCTTAATATTATCTAAAACTTTTCTATTGACAAGTTTTTTATAGGACCAACCGTTATAGCAAAACAAAATTAAAAACAAAAATAAATCCCTGCCGGCTCCGCCTGCAAACAAGTTATTTTTTCGAAGTAGGCGGTTCCAACTCCCGCATCTTTTCGAAACTGATACATAAAATCAAGGGGCATAAAATCTCGGTCAAGTTCGTTAATGGGCAAAATCGAACCAGGGGGGGGGGGGGGCTTTTCGTGAAAACTGAAAAAAACCCATAATTTCTTAATTATGATACGTATCGAATCCGTTTGAAGTTATTATTACTTCTAGGAGAAGGGCCGAAAATTTATGCATGACAGATTTTTGATATAATTAAAAATTGCCTTAAGAGGGGGGGGGGGGAATTAGAAGAAAAAAAATTCATAACTTCGTCCATTCCCAAGATATCAAATTCGCTTAAATTTATTATAAATCCTCTTAATATTATCTAAAACTTTTATATTGACAAGTTTTTTTATAGAACCAACCGTTATACCAATAAATAAATAAATAAATAAATAAATAAATAAAATCCCTGCCGGCTCCGCCTGCAAACAAGTTAGGTTTCGAAGTAGGCGGTTCCAACTGCCGCATCATCGTAAAAAAAGGTCATTTCTTCCGCAATTCCCGACAAACAGGCGCCCCACGGTCTGCGTCTTCGAAATCTACCTGTGCCTGTAGGCCGAGCCGTCAGGGATTTTTTTATTTTTAAAAATGATTCTGAAAATGTGTCTCAAAATTTTGAGTTGTTGAGCGTGGAAAAATATTTTTTTTTAATACCGCCTTAAAGAAAAAAAACAGATGTTACCTTTCTCCCCCCCTCCCCCCAGATAAACGCCATTTTGACAGAACAAAAATATATTTTTGCCGGCTTGGAATGCATCCGTATTTTTTTCACTTTAAGATGTTTGTCTTCTTTTTTTCTCTCCTTGAAGGATGCTTTTTATTTATTTTTTGACAAAATGTTGTACTTAATTTATATTTTAAGTATTAAAATTAAGTTATGCTGACGAGCAGTAAATAAGATTTTAACACATGAAATAAGACTTTTAGAAATATTTTGTCGAATAAGAAAAAGAAACATCCTTCAAGAGCATACAGAAAAAAAGAAGGAAAAAAATATTTTTAGAGGAGAAATTTGAAAAATACAGATTAGAGAGGGGGGTAAAGCTTACTGTTTAACCTGTTTGCACTTATAAAGTAATAAATATAGTAAGGAAAGACATTCAAAATAAAAATATTTCAATAAATACCCCATTTTATATAACTTTTTCACACATTACACTTAACCCCTTCGGGACCAGCGGCTTTTACACAAATTTTATTCGGTTGGCCCCACTTTTTAAAAAAAAAGCTACCTTTACTTAAACTATCACAAAAATGCTCTAATTAGAGAAAGCAAATATTTTCATTTTTTACTGGTGCCAAAAACAAATTCTGTATGCTCTTTTTGAGGGTGCATATATACACCCATGGTCCCGAATGGGTTAAATGTTTAAAAAATGCTTGAATACGATTCCATTGCAGTCAATAGTGCTTGGCTCAATGGAACGCTTAAATTTCTGTAGCGAATGGGTTATGGGGACCAGAAAACTTTTGAAATGATGTAAATATTTATTATTATTATTTTTATAATGTTTGAATATTTAAGAATGTCGTACAATTAGTCGATTGGAAAATTCCTAAAATGACGGTCGTGCGAGCAGTAAATGACGAGCCCGCAGACCGGCGATACCCTGAAAGGCAAAACTTTAAATTATCTCAAAGCATTGCATTTCAACGGTTATGCCACGGTAACTTTTGAACAAGCTAACGGGTTTACATGTTTTTTGTTTTAAAATAAAGGAAATTTAATTCTCTACAAACCATACCTGAAAACAAGCAAGAACAAAAAAATAGTTTAAAAAATCAATTTTTATGGATTTTGAATTTTATATATTTAATTTTGAATTTTTTTTTTTTGTTTCAGATATCATCGAAAGACAATGTAAACATCAGTATAAAGAAGAAATGACTCAAAAACATATCTGGACTCAAAAATATAAAATCAGGTTTTGCATGATTTTGTTACACTTTTATTAAAACTAGTTTTATTGTTTTTTACACCTTAAAACAAGAATTTTTAATTTCTCTAAAGCATAAATAAATAAATGCAAAAAAGTCTAAATTAAATACAGGGATTTCCAAAATCATTACAGGTTAATCCACGAACTATAACTTCAGCCAAGTTTCATTATTTTAAACATTTCTGGTCGGCACCTCTGAATTTTACGTGTTTAAAAAATATTCGAAGTATACTTACTCTAGGACGGGATTGACATCCAACAATCCACTGGTGGTTGTCACAATATTCTTGTGGGTCATCATGACTCCTTTGGGAATACCAGTAGAGCCACTGGTATACATGATAACGGCCAAATCACTGGGAGTAGGAGGATCTGGTTTGGCAACTGCAATTGACAGAAGAGAAATTACAAATTTGTTATAACAGAACCACAAACTATACCAATATTATAAAGAAGTAGCGTTTGTATATTTGTAAGGGGCAATCTCTGTAACTACCGAACACATTTAAAAAAATAATGGTGGCAAAATGCTGGTGACCATCTACAGGGCAGCCACTGGCAGCTATTTTTATATTCTATTCGCACCACTATTTAAACAAAAACTCTTGCACAATTGTGAAAATGTATGTGAAAGATTTTTTTGTTTGTTTTAAGAAAGTGGTGCGAGATGAAATTAAATAGTCGCCAGTGGCAACCTCGCATCTGTGCTCCAACATAGGCTATATTGTATGTCAGTACAGCAGCCCTCCCCCCCCCTCCCAAAGAGGGGGGAAGCAGGAGTAAAAAACATTCTAAAATTGAGATTTCTGCGATATTCTTGGGGCTAGAAAATTGAAATTTTGTGTGGTGATTACTTTTAAGATGTAAATACTTGCTACGAACGATTGCAAAAAAGTTCAAAATTAAAAAAGGGCAGAAATAAGCGAGAAACGTTTTAAAAACGTTCTGAATTAAGATTTATTTGGAACTGTTAGGGCTAGAAACTTGAAAACTGACATGGCTGTTAATTTTAAAAACAGAACAGTTTTTTTAAATTTTCGGAATTTAAAAGTGGTGCAGGAGCAAAGAACGTTCTAAAATTGCGATTTCTGTGATATAGAAGCTTGGATAACTACACGCTTGGAAGTCGGCAAATTGGTTACTTTTAAGTTGCAAAATGCTCGCTAAGAACGATTCTTAAAAAAATCGAAATTTCAAATAAAAAATGAAAGAGCGGCTAACTTTCAAAATACATTCTAAATTACGATTTATTTGGAATTATTCTTAGCTCTTCTCATTAATTTAAAATCGCATGTTCACCTAATACTGTATAATAATGACATTTACTCAAAATGTTATTTAATTAGTAATATTTTAATTATCGGTAGCAGTATAATTTCCTCTAATAAAAATAAAGCATACAATTGTCATTTGGCATACGTTTTAAAAACAACCGTGCATGCAAAGCCGAGAGTTTTACATTTAATCTCGGCTAAGTGAAGCATTTAATGATTCTAATTGAGATATGGATAATGGGCCTTAATCAGAGTGTGTGCGAAAAGATTCCAGAGATTAAAATGACGTCACCATTAAAAGATAACCCATTTTCATTCATGAAGGCGTGTTGATTGATTGTGTCAAAATGATATTCTAAAAAATGACATTCCATTCCACATCAATACTGAAATTAAGATTAGAGACTCAAATTTTGTCTGTAAGCTAAAAGTGATTAGGACTTTAAATTTTAATCTGAAAAACATTCGTTAAACAGAACATTGCATTCGTTATTTACAGATATTTTTAATTCAAAACCAAGGTTCCAGGGAAAAATTTTTCGTTAACGGAGAATTTTCTAAAATAGAAGGTAACTTTACAATAAATTATAACACCTTGTAATAACATATTTCTTTTAAATGCTAAAAGGTGTAAATTAACAACATAATAAATACGCAGTAAAATAACTTTTATTAGGTTGTTTGACATGTTTCGGCTCCCTCCGAGCCATTTTCAAAAACAAATCAATATTCTATAAATGCACGGTCTTTGAAGTTATTTAAAATGCTATCATTTAATTTTCATGTACTTAAAAAAAAAATTATGTAAGTTATATTTTATTTTTACTTGGTTGTTTATTTTCATATTTAACTTACCGAAATTGTGGCTCGAGTTACTCCATGGTTACTCCATATGAAAATAAGCAACCAAGTAAAAATAAAAGATAACGTGCGTAATTTAAAAAAAAAAAGTTCATGAAAATTAATGATAGCATTTTAAATAATAACTTCAAAGACCGTGCCATTATGAAATATTGTCGTTTGTTTTTGAAAATGGCTCGGGGTGAGCCGAAACGTGTCAAACAACCTAATAAAAGTTATTTTACTGTGTATTTATTATGTTGTTAATTTACATCTTTTAGCATTTAAAAGAAATAGAAGTTAACTTTTCAAAAAATAGTTCTTTACACACAGTTTAACTCGAAGTTGGTAGCTTATTTCAAGGCTATATATAGTAAGCTCTTGGTAACTAATATAGTAAAAAATAAAATTTTGGTGTTTCTACTTTATAACGAGCTTCTTTGGTTGCAACTGCGCCAGGCCCTTGCGCCATTTCCACTCATCTCTGCTGTCATATGATCAACATAGGTTGGTTTACATCAACTCAACTGCTTTTCAGCCTACTTTTATTACGTGATAGACCGCGGCATTTACACCTAGAGCTCCTACAATACCTTATACCTCTGGAAGTGCCTAAGTCAGGTGAAAGTCTCGTCACCTGATCAAGGTTCTAAATTACGAGACCAACTCGAATGGCAATAGCATGGCGTATGAGTGTGCGATGCAGCGGGAAATTTGCAAATACTCCAGCATCTCCAATCCGTCCGGCATGACTTCGCTACACTGTGCAGCACTGAACCGTCTCATCCAAACATCAATTAGCAACCGGCCAACTAAAGAAAAGCAACTTAGGCAACAAGATGCCACTGAAGCCACGTCGGCCTAGAGATTTATCAAACAGATCTTTGCCATGTGGAGATCAGGCGAAACCTATCCCCGTTCCCAGGCATCAACCCGTTAATCTGGGCAAAAGCCCGGCAGGTAGGGGCCTGGTCAGCGGTGTACATAAGAAAACCTTTAGTACACTTATAGCATCGTTATTTACACCCATCTCACCTCTTTCGTTGGCTACGGCCTGACGCTTCGCCATCTTCTGAACTAACCTTCTACGAAAATGAAGGACTTTGATCTTTGTAGGATTAAAATTTCAAGCATCTAACTCCGCTTTAAAAAATTAATTTTAGTGTTAAAAATTAGGGAGTTAAATGTGCATGAAAAAAACATTTTTTTTTTTTTTTTTTTGTATTTTGTTATTTTGCGTGAAGTTAGAATTTTAAATAACGCTATTGTAAGTATTGTGCATGATAAAATAAGAAAAGAACAATGAAAGCTAACATTTTATTTTAATATAAATTTCTTGTAAACTACAAACAATTTTTTAAATTCAAAAGAAAAAAGTGAAACTTACAAAAAGTTTTTTTTTTTTTTTTTAAATAAGTATTCAAAATTTTCACGAATCATTTATAACCTTTAAGTTTTCATATACTATGTTAAAATAAGAATTTTGAAAATTTATATTTAACGTGATGCATATAGTTCAATAAATTTGAAAATTAATTTTGAAAATTGATTACACACTCAAAAATTATATTTTCCATAGTATTTGAGAAATTTTGCACGAAGCTGTATACTATAAAGAATGGAAAAACACAAAATTGTGGACTATTAGACAAACCCTTAAATTTATTACAATGCACGTATGAAAATAAAAATTAGATTGTGTATTACGAATGTCGTATCACCGATTTGTAAATCTTCGCACTTTTCAGAAAAAAAATTAATCTTACTTGGATCACAAGTTGTTCCCATCTTTTCCAGTTGAGAAAATGGGATCACCGATATCTTCTCTGGAAAACCGGATAAATCGACAGGTCTGAGGTTCTCCATGTACACGACGTTAGTCACTGCAGGAGTTTTAGCAAGCACTGGCTGAAATTGAAATTAAAAAAAAAATCATTACAGGCCTATTAAAATAATCAGAACAGATTATAGTTCATCGATTGATATTTTAGCTTTAACGATATGTTTTCAAACAAAGATATTTATTTTTTTAAATGTGCCGATACATTAAAATCCGCCAATTTCTTCGAAGGATAATAAAATCCTTTACACACGCCGCTTATTTTGGCAGAATATATTATATATTATTTAACTAATAGTTATCATTCTTTAGACAATATTTGGTTTAATCTTTAACTAATAATTTTAATCCACTACTTTTATTAAATCATAGAATATTAATTAATTTTCTCATAGATGGCAACATCATGGTTTGAGTTTTGCTTTGCTGTACAATAATATTCCATGGTCTATCATCTTTTAAAACTTATTTTGGCAACATGTAATGCCTTTCTGCAATTCATTGCCTGTGTTATGTGATAACTCCTGTATATCTGGTAACTGTTGTGTTTTTTTCCCTACATCCTTTTTAATCCAGTTGTATTTTTGTAGAGGGTTTGATTTAATTTCACTGTTTTTTTTTCCATTTTTATGGGTAAGGTTTCTTTTTTATTATTTTTTTAACTTTATGATTTTTTCTCTATTTTGGTGTGGTAGTCCCAAAATCATATTCTTTAGCAATGTTATGGCTAATATGATGATGAAACCATACATTTTATTTGTGGTATTTAGGCATTTGGAACCTGAAGATTCTGTCTAAATTCCACAAATTTCAATTTTTAATTCAATTTCTTCTTCTTTTAAATAAGTATATGGTATCTCTATTCAGAGTGTTAGGGAACACTATCGTTGTCAATTAATTATTACATACTAATTCATAATTTCATAGTTTTTGTTGGTGTTACGGTAATGTTTTATTAATGGTTATATACATATATATGTATATATACATATATACATATATATATATATATATATATATATATATATATATATATATATATTGCTGCTAGTTTTAAAAATGTTTTGTATTTCAGCATGTTTGTCCACGTAATTTAGGAGTTAACCTTTTTTTTTAAAGGTGGCACAAACAATGAACATTATTGAGATGGTCTACCATATCTATATTATAAAGCAAAAACATGTCAGTTACACTGACGTCATATAGGCGGCGGTAACACCTGGCCAATAAATTTATCTGTTACTGCGTTTTTTTTTTTTTTTTTTGGCACAATTTCAGTTTTTACATAGTCGAATAGGTAAAAAAATGTTCTTTCAAATGCAATTTGTTTGAAAACTGTATCCCAATTTACTGATTTTTTGTGGTTTGTAAAATAAATTGGAAGCATGATTTTTTTAAAATAAAAATTATCTATAACGTGCAGCCCGATTACGAAAGATTAACTCGTTTGCACTTAAAACAACGTAAATAGTCCAACAGTTTTTTCCAGATAATATTCCATAATGAAATTAAAACAACAAATAAAATAATTTAAGTAAAACAAATCTTACAGACGTAATTAAAATACATGCTTAAACCACTGAAATAATCAGAGTAAAAAAAGGCTGCTGTATGTAGCGAAATCTTATCACATCTCAGATTTAATTTTTTTTTAATTGCACAAAAGCTAAAATAACAACTTGTCACATTTGATCAAACTAGTCAAGCACCAGAAATTAATAATATAATGCAGCATTCTCAAAAACAAGACAAATTTATCATTAACGAGTACTTTGGCCAATTTAAAAATACACGTGAGAATAAAGCTGTATCAATAGCTTTGCAGATGTGCTCAACAAGACAAAAAAAAAATTTCGTCCCCCCCCCCCTAAAAAATTCTTAAATTGCGCCCCTGCAGGTAATGTTGAAAAGTTTATTTCGCCCGCTATGAAAATGTGCAATGTATGATTTTTCTTGGCAGAAAAATACAAAAATTAAAAATTTAACCCCTTCGGCCCTGACGTCCTACTAATAGGACATATCTTTTATTGAGTATTATTTTGTCTTATACATTTTTATTAATTCCAGCACCTAATAGCGATAGTATGAGTCTACATTTCCTATTATGACTTCACTTATGTTTAGCATTTAGTAATAATAATAATTTTCATAATTATTAGCAAGCCATTGGCATTTCTTTTAATTAAAACACACGTTTCACTCTTTGAATTAAAATTTGGGAATCCTTTTCTGAATTGGTAATTTGTGATAAAAAGATAAAAATATTACTAAATTTTTATGCTTGTTTAATTTAGTTGTAATACGACATTTTCCAAACGTCTTCAAAAATTCTTCCTTAGACTATTGTTATATGAAAAACACGCAAAATAACTGCATTTGTGAGGTTTTGGTAAAGAACGCATTCGTCAACTTTCATTAAACCCTAACTTCCGTGATTTCGATAGCTATTTTTAATTTTGTTAGCATAACAGTAATTTTTTCCCAAAATTGAAAAAAAAATATCAGGGCCGAAGGGGTTAAAGTATTCTCTGTATTAAATTGTTATTCTAAAAATATTGTCATTTTAGAGTATTTACCTTCAGCTTGGTCAGAAGTTCTTGAGAGGTAAATATATGGGACACTTCCGTTTCATTTATACCGTGCAATATACCATCTTGTCCTAGTGTTGCGTATAACGTAACAACTAAAATGAAAAGTATACACCGATAAATATATAAAACAATAAATAAGTTATAATGCAAATGCAAAAACAGCGATTGCTATAATATAAAAATAAAGTAACCTTAACACAATTGCCACTTTTCCCACTACTATTTTATATTTTGAAGTAATTTTATTTCATTTTAACCCTTTCAGGGGCAAAGCACTTATATGATTCTAAAATGTTGAAATCAGTGATTCACACCGGGATTTAACAAAAAAATATATTTCAAAATAAGTAAAAGATTTTCTTTACGTATAGTATAAAGATCAAAATTTGATTCCAAAATTCCGGTGTCATTGTGGCGTTTGAGAATTAAAATTAAGTGGGATATATTATATCCCATCGCCCTTCAAGGGGTTAAAAAATAAGATTCAAATGAAGCTTAAAATTGAATGATAAAAAATAAGCATTTAATATAAAAAACAAGTAACTTAAGAAAAATAAAGCAGACATTGAGAGCAGTGCCTGATCATCCAAAAGGAACATGAAGCACGAGGAGCTTCACCTCTAAAATTTAAGAAGGGTTCCAAAATGACTTTAAAATGGGACCTCTAAGTTCCCCTTTTACATTTTTTACGACGCGTTTTAAATAAGAGAAAGTTTGGCTAATGCAAAATCCACCCTACTTTAAAAAACTTTTCTAACCTGGAAATATGAATGGGGTCAATAGACTTAAAAATTCATCTGGTATCCAGATGTGCTGATTAGAAATCACCAAACAACTATAGATACCACACAAATACAACTACAGTGAAACTTCCATTTAACGAAGTCTCATCGTTACACTTAAAAACTTCGTTATGAAGAAAATTCGTTAAATAGAAATCAACTTAAATTCATGAAATTTTTTCTTCAGATATGATGAATAGGTATGGGATTCAGAAGCATTTTATTTAGTTTTAATTATGAAGCTGTCTTTTACAAAACAGTTGTGTACGGTTCGATGAAATCACGTCAAACTTTTGCTCAAATCTTTCATCAGCTCTGATACACAGGTTCACAAACTAATGTTTTCACTACAGTGTCTTTTTCTGCATTTTTCAATAATGTACTTCAAGATTTTTTATTATTCCTTAGACTGAAGTTTAGAAATTATATTGGAAGGAACAAAAATAACTTCTGATGTTCTTCGAAAAACTGATGTTCTTCGATTTGCATTTGGAAGCACATTCTTGTGGATGCACAAAGCAATTGTCTATCAGAAATGGAATGTCAGAATGGTAACCGTCTGACTCTAATTGATATTTTTTTTCTTCAATGCATCTGACGTCACTGCATCTTCTATATCATTGAATTTAAAAAAGGAATTTTCACTTCCCCAACTGTCAGCGCGGGAGTCTCAGTGTGGGAGAGTAACAATAATGTTTTTCTTAGTGTGAAAAAAAATTGTTTTATTTAGCACCAAACAGAATGGAAATTATTTAAACATGTTCATTTTCATACAATTCGCTGAAATAAATTCGCATATCCATCGCAACATCAACCTCTTAGTTTGACTTCTGTACACGTACAAAAGTGGAATAAACTTCGTTATATAGAATATATTTTTCGTAATATGAAGATTAATTTACATGCTAATGGTGTTCAAAGTCAAAGTTCTGCAGAAAATTTCGTTAAGTAAACTTCGTTAAATAGGGACTTCGTTAAAGGGAAGTTCCACTGTATATGTATACCACAAACATACTCTATCTACATTATATATGGCACACAAAGAAAAACTGATGAGGTATCTGAACTTAGGTAAGCCCCTTCTGGGAACAATATTTGTTACATTGTTGAGTTTCAATGAATATAGAATTTAGAAAACTTTTCCCGGATGAAAGGGGTTCCTAAAATGATACTGTGCTTCCCCTAGATTCAGAGGTTAATCGGGCCCTGCTCTAGAGATTTTTTATCTTATTGCACGGAAGTTATCGGATTTTAGCGAATGGCTCGTGACAATAGAATGTTTTGTGGCAACACTTGTTATTCATTCACTTTAAATCCCATCGTTGTCAATATCGCTCATTTTGATGTGCAGTAGGCGATAGTGTATTTAAATGTTTGACATGTTTCTGTAAAATTTCTATATACGATAAATGCTGTCAAATTCTGAATTTAAGCCGAACGTCGTGTGCATACTTCAAACAAGACGTTTCCGAACTGTTACACTGGTGTGCCACAAAATCGAAATTCATAACTTTACCGTTTACCGATAATAAAGGTTAAGTTACCAATCAAAATGGCATTATTATATCATTTAATTAATATACCGATTACCTTTTATTTGTATTCAAATGAGATGTGTATAATCAATGTATAATCTTAGTCAGTGGACGAAAAAAACTAATTTTATTTTGTAGCGAGCTACAACTATATAGAAATTTTAGCTAACTATAACTACTTGTTTTAAAAGTTAGAGACTACAAATACCTTTTAAAAGTACAGTAGAGCGCCGATTATCCGAACAAGTCGGAACCGACCATAGTTCGGATAATTGGACAGACAATTTAAGGGATGCGCCTGACTATACTAAAACCTTCACACTTTATCCAGGCTTAGGACTGGAAGTACCAGTTAGTGCTGGCGTGTTTAAAAATTGTTTTTTTGTTTTTGTTTTTTTTGTTTACTTTTTTACCATTTAAATTTTTTTTTTCTCTTTTTAGCGCTTTTTAAAATCCAGAAATTATAATCTAATCAAAAAAGCTTTCGATTGTTGCTTGCTTCAATACTTCAGGAGATATTAATAAAAATATTTATTAAGAAATTTGACAATATAATAAAATATAACACCTTGTAATAGTATATTACTTTTAAATGCTAAAAGGTGTAAAATTAACAACTATAATATAAATTAAAATAACTTTTATTAGTTGTTGTTTTACATGTTTCGACTCTTCTGAGTCATTTTCAAAAACAAAATGAGAATATTCTAAAGCTGCACGGGCTTTGAAGTTACATGTACTTTTTAAAAAAATTACGCACGTTATCTATTATTTTTTACCTGATTGTTTATTTTCATATCTTTGAGCATGGAGTAATTCTAGCCACAGTTTCGGTAAATTAAAAGATGCCGCATCGTTACATATTGTATTTTTGCGCGTGAGTATCTCTATGGTTTCTCTTATTATGGATGGATAGTGTAGACTGGAGGGAAATATTATTTTACTTTCATTGAAATTTATTTGGATGGTTTCTTCTTGATATAATCTTGCTAGGGCTGTAGTTTTTCTATTGTATTTAATATCAGCTATATGCTCTTTTTTTCTGCAATTAAATTTCCTGCTGCATTCCTGCATTTCCTGCTGTAAAGAAATTTGAATTTAAAAAAAAAAAATAGGTGCTTTCTTCTTATAGGAGCTTCCGAGGTTTAACCGTCAAGTGACCGAGATACTTATTTCATGACAGAAATGAATCTGCAGACGATATAATTAATTTCACAGAATTAAAATATCATCAAGATCTGAATATTTATATAACTAGCTACAGTACGAACGCACCTGATTTGTCACGTTTGACGTGCAATTTCCAACTTGTTCAAAATGTATAGCTCGTTCAAACTACTAGAAAAGTTGACACTAATGTAGTTTCGCTACTTCCAACCACCGATTCAAGGTTACATTAAAATAAAAAGTTAGTCCATGATTATTTCTAATACAAAATTCACTCAACTTCTATGCACAAAAATTTCAATTTTGTTTTTTAAACACGATGAAACATGATGAAAGAAAGATGATTCGCAAAAATACAAACTTTATACTCTGCAATATTATCCAAGCTTTTTTGAAAAATTAAAACACAGCCTTAAACGTTTCAATATCTGCTTAATAGCCAAACCACCTAAGAAATTAAAGAATATCATTTGCAGTAAAATTGACCCAATTAATTTTGAGAATTATTCAGGAGTACATGAAATACCTTTTATTAAAGAAGACGGATCTAAAAATTACTACATAGGCATGACCAGCAGGAAATTTAATTGCAGAAAAAAAGAGCATATAGCTGATATTAAATACAATAGAAAAACTACAGCCCTGGCAAGATTATATCAAGAAGAAACCATCCAAATAAATTTCAATGAAAGTAAAATAATATTTCCCTCCAGTTTATACTGTCCATCCATAATAAGAGAAACCATAGAGATACTCACGCACAAAAATACAATATGTAACGATGCGGCATCTTTTAATTTACCGAAACTGTGGCTAGAATTACTCCATGGTCAATGATATGAAAATAAACAATCAAGTAAAAAATAATAGATAACGTGCGTAATTTTTAAAAAAGTACAGGAAAATAATAACCGCAAAGCCCGTGCAGCTTTAGAATATTCTCATTTTGTTTTTGAAAATGACTCAGAAGAGTCGAAACATGTAAAACAACTAATAAAAGTTATTTTAATTTATATTATAGTTGTTAATTTTACACCTTTAGCATTTAAAAGTAATACACGATGAAATCCGGCAAAATTGTCAAAATATTTTAAGGTGATTTATTAATAATTTCTAAGAAGAAATCCACAGTACTCGTAACTTATTACCATATATTGACAGCCTCGCCGGTCGGGTCGGGCATCTCTAAATCTAAAATAATGTGGTTTTCAGTTCTATAATAATTTTCTGTATAACTACCGCAGTTATCTGAAGGATCAGAACTTGTACGCGCACCATAGTTTGGGAAACCGCTGCTTTAAACTATTTTATACTTTTTCTATAAAATGGTCAGAAAGTCGAGTGCAATCACTTCATTTTTTTATTCCATTAAATATTAATCCATTAAAGGAAATTAACACTCCTCTTTGAGAAAGACAATATCGATTTAACTATCGATTTAACCACATTACATACATGCCAACTTTCAGCTAAACTTCCGTACAATGAGAGTTCATTTGAACCAAATTAAAGACGTTTCTAACCAGAAAATATATCTGAAAAAATAATATATATTTAGTTTCATGTTGACTATCCTTAACCTCTTTCACTTTACTTTATTATTCCAAATTTTTTATCATCTCATATCTTAATTTTACATCTATCCTTTTTATTGTAATTGTTCCTTTATCATGTAGTTAATACATCCCAACAGCTCAATTAAATACAAGACACTTTACTTACAATAGACTAGGCGTTAAGTTGATTGTAACTTGGAAGCCCCTTAGCCGACATCAACTGTTCGGCAACGTGGAACCTATTCGATTGCATTTCTTAAAAATAATTCTAATTTGAAACGTGTTTAACCTCGGTTAAATTAACCTACATTGTACAAAAGTTTAGTGCGATGTTGGCAGGTAATGCACATTAGACTGAATTTCAATGAGATTTATAAAGACAAACAACCTACCTGGTACATTTATTCTGAAACAAGCCTGGCATATCAACATCCACTCAATACGTGTTTCGGCAAAGATGACAATTTGTTTCTTTGGCTGCAATCCCAACTCGAGTAAGCCTTTGGTTAGAATTTCCACCCTTTGCTCGATATCTACGTAACTGTACCAAGTGTATTCGTCAGCAAGACGGACCTGTAAGAAAATTAAATAAAACTTCAGAATCCAATATTTAGTGAATGTATAAAATAAAGAAATGTAGATTCAATTATTAAAACTAGCTGAAAACCCCAATATTTATTATTAAAACAAATTTAATGGAAGGTTTCGTTTAATATTGCTTTAAGAATATTTCACACAACAGAGAACTCTATGTTATTACAGCTGAGTGACATATTTTGGTAAGCTTTTTAAAATTTCCGACTTTTGCATATAGAGCATTAAACCCGTAACCATAGGTGCCAACCTCTCATTAATATTCCGTACGGGTTAATTTCTCATTAATATTCCGTAATATGCGGGTTAATTTTATCCAGGTTTAACACGTTTCGCACCAGAATTTTTTTTTAAGAAATGAAATTAAATCCCACGAAGAAACCTGAAATTGAATAAATAAAGATTCATCCAATATTTTTTCTTGTTTGAAGTGTTGTTAAACTGGGTCAAATTAACCCGCATATTACGGAATATTAATGAGAGGTTGGCACCTATGCGTGACTAAAGATGGAAAGTTACAAAAACCGCACTGTGAAAAAAAAAAAATTTATGAAGAAAACGCCGTTTTCTTAATCTTTAACTGTTGTGATAAAAATTGTCGCATAGTTACTCTCTGGAAGATCGCTCCAAAAACCTCCATTTCAAGGCACTTTTTTTTCACTTTTTTTTTTTTTTGGGGGGGGGGGGAATCATGAGCAGGGATGTCTTTCATGAGCAATTTTTTATATCTTAGATCCAAATTTACTATTTTTTGACATAGACTCGAATTCATTTTCATTCCAAATATATTCATAAAAGTATAAAATTTCCAGGTTTTATTCAGATACCAAGACATCAGTTTCCCATTTGCTTGTAAAAGCAAAAAATTAGAAAATTTGTTTGAAAACTTTTTTTTTTTTTTTTTTTTTTTTTTTTAATTCCGTAAATTGAATGTTCAAAGTAAACATTTGTGCAATTTCATTCCAATATTTAAATAAGGATTCATAAATAAATGTGGTTTCGTAATGGCTGTCTTATATTGTTTATTATGTTTGTATTGTGGTCTTGTTTGTCTGCTATTTAACATTCATACTGCGTCCTTAATTTTTATTTAAATATGCTAATTTTTATCTTATTGAAAGAAATGAAAACTGACTTGGAAATGAGAATTATTTTCAAAAATTTCGGTTAAACTAATACCGCACTTACAGGTTGCATAAAGATGACTAATAAAGCTAACGAAATTCGTTAAGTAGTAAAATAAATCACAATAGCTCGACAGTCTGATTTGGATGTGTTGTTAATATTCTAAGAAACGAAGTATTCCAGATGTCACGATTTAAAGATGTTTTTATAAAATTTAAACCGCAATTTTAAAATTATGTTTATGCACGATTCTTAGTGAAATATGACAATTGCATGTCTTTACTTCCCTTTTTACACTTTTACTTAATTTGGTTGATGTATGTAATGACGGAAATTTGTAATCGATTTTCACTGATTTTCTGATGAACTAGTATTACTTAAAAGATATGTACACGGGTGAGTTTCCAATGGTAATACAACATTTTATTCTTTTTAGAATTTAATTATAAATTAATTTTAAGACATTTTTGCGTTAGCCGGGCACGAGGGATAAATCCCCCAATATTCTTTATGGTTACAAATATACAAGAGTTAAAACATCAACGTAGTTAATTGTGCACCAAATCAAGCGAGATAAAATAGGCCTCCAGGCTGTAAAACAGCAATAATGAAATATTTTAAACACTAAAACGTAGAAAATAAAATAAAGAGTAATAATTCTTCGAAAAAATACGCTTTATTTTTTTATATAATGGTTAATATTATATAAGGAATAAACGCCTTTATAAAAAGAAACATATGCTCATGCAATATTACATTTATATAGTGAAAACATGAAATGTTAAGTAACGAAAGTCATTTTTCTGGCATTGTCATAACCCAGGTTTGGTATTAATAATTTTGAAAATGTCCCGCAGTCTACTTTTTTATTTCTCTCTTAAGAGGAGCTACTTCACTTACTCGAAATCACCGGCTTGCTAATGTTAATCCTATGGGACAGTTATTTTAAAATATTTCGTTTGCACTTCAATATTTTTAAACGATGTTTTTCGCATTGAATAGTTGGGGTCGATCTCTATGCAGGCAGTATTTTTCTATTTTGTTTACAAGTTTTTTTTTTTTTAATATATATATATATATATATAATTATATATATAATGACACTTATTTTCGGAACCGGTTTTTAAAGTAAAAGTATCCGCATTAAAAACTACATCGCGATATACAGGGTGTCTAAAAAGTCTGGAAACGGTCGAATAACTCGAGAAATACATACATCGGATTGAAAAACGGAAAAATGCGTGTTCAATATTTTAGGAAAATCTATTTAGGGATATAAAAGTTGCCATTTTCCTAAAATATTGAACATGTATGTTTCGTTTTTCAATCCGATGTATATTTCTCGAGTTATTCGACCGTTTCCAGACTTTTTAACGGAAACTATTCTCACTGCATTTTACTCGATTACGGCGCCATCTACGAGTTTTCGAAGAAAATGTCCAATACAAAAGTTACGTATTTTTTCCCGTAGAATCCGAATCTGCAATAAAAAAGGGTGGTTACCATTTAAAATTTCAAAGTGGATCCCCTTTCTCCCAGGCGGGGCAGAGTTAAGGGGGAAAACTTTGAAAAATCTATTTAAAGATATCAAATTGAACTCGTATTTTTTCCTTTTTCAATCCGAGCCCCACCAGTGGCTGAGAGGTTCTGCTCTCGAAGCTGGTAGACGGGAGGTGCTGGGTTCGATCCCAATCGCGCCCGTCGGCCTAATCGTTCGGAGTTTTCGTGGTTTTCTTCGAGTCGTGGATTTATCCATGCGTAAACACGGGTTAGGTTCCCTTAGAAAGACCCCACGAAGGGCACTCCCCCGGGCCCATATCCCAAGTGTAGATAATTGGCCGTCAATAATCAACCCAACTCAACCCAACCTTTTTCAATCCGATGTATATTTCTCGAGTTATTCGACCGTTTCCAGACTTTTCAATGGAAACTATTCTTATTGCATTTTTACTTGATTACAGTGCCATTTACGATTTTCCGAAGAAAATGTTAAACACAAAAGTTACGTATTTTTTACCGTAGAATCAGAATCTGCAATAAAACAGGGAGGTTACCATTTAAGATTTCAAAGTTTCACCCCTTTTCCCCCCAGGTGGGGGCAGAGTTGGAGGGACAACTTTGATATCCCTAAATAGATTTATCAAGACTATTGAACATGTATTTTCCCGTTTTTTAATCTGATGTAATCCGATGTTTCTCGAGTTATTCGACCGTTTCCAGACTTTTCGGACACCCTGTATATTACAGTGCTTGAAAATTATATTAAACCCACAAATAAATCCGGAAATTAAGAGTTATCAAACAAACTGCATTTGAAAGAATATTTTTTTTCCTTATTCGACGGTGTAAAAGTTGAAATTGTGCGATGTTTAGAAGTTAAAAAAATTCCAGTAAAAGCGAAATTTATTGGTCAGGTGTTGCCACCGTCAATATAATGTCAGCGTTACTTATGGACATGTTTTTGCTTTATTATATAAACTTAGGTATATAAATTTAATCACAAATATTGAGCAAAAAATTCCTTATGAGATAAATTCAGTCAAATAAGAGAGGAAAATGCGGAAATTTAGTGTTATATTTTTTATCCAATTATCGTATTTACATGCTGTTTAAGTCATTTATTCCAAAATCTGTCGCTTATCTTAAGCTAAAAAAGTGAAAAGATGGGACCTTGTTGATATTTTTATGGCTCGGATCACCTTCCTAATGAACTGTACTGGAAATTAAATCCAAGTAATCAAAATGTCAGGAAATTTGGTTGTGCGTTGATACTATAACTAATGTTGAGTGACGATAATATCGAGATAATGTGTGGTACTAATCAACAATTTAAGAAAGGTATGCGCTTACCTTTTTGAAAACTTTGCCACTCTTTGTATATTCATCGGCTTCAGCGAGTACTTCCCGAACGCCGACGCACTTCTTGGTTCCATGTCGGACAACAGACATTTGGAAGAGTTCGTGCATCGTGCTGATTCCTTCCAGAGGATTGTTGGTATTTCGAACGAGACGGACACACGGACTGTGAGGATCATTCTCCCGAATTTGTTTTGCCTGAAAGAAAAGGAAAACCAGATTAAAATTTAATTCATTTATTAAACTATTGAAAAAGACAAAAATAAATGTATTTAGACTGCTTTTAGTCTAAGGCCGTAAATTTTTTTTTCCAAAGGAGGGAGAGGGGGAGATATATATATATATATGAAAGGTAAAACGCATTAGGTAATATTTATTCTCAATTTCCCCCTGTAAGTTAAATACTACGTACAAAAGATTACCGTATATTCTGGCGTCACTGTTAAAAATTTGGTTCTGTGTTGAACCAACTTTTTGTTTAGCAGTAGCTGCAACCGTAAGATGGAGAAATCTTGCTCCAACATTTAGAGCCAATGTTCAACCGGAGCTCCAAATGTTTGAACGAAATTAAACCAACTTACGATTTCACTTATTGCTGTACCAAAAGTTGGTTGAACCAACACGAAATCTTTAACAGTGTATTACGTGCTACGACGCATAACGTGTTTGTATGATTTGAGACTATTTTTAGGTATATGTTCGGCATATTACGCCGCCCCTCCCTCCTATTTTTTGGGGGGGGCGGGGGAGGGAAAAGAAACCTTCATGAGATATACAGGGTGAGCACAAAGTCTTGCCCTGATTATACATTTATTGTGCGAAAACTATATAATTTAGACTAACTATTACAATTGTTTGGATACATTATAAGTGTTGTTATAAAGTTTTTAAATAAGACCATGGGTGCAAGAAGTCTTGCTCTGATTATAAATATTTATTGTGCGAAAACTATATAATTAGACTAACTATAACAATTGTTTGGATACATTATAAGTGTTGTTATAAAGTTTTTAATAAGACCATTGGTGCAAGAAGTCCCTATTCAAGCCAAAACTGAATTTTTCTGAGTATTATGAATAATCAAATGGAAATGGGCTAGAATATTTCTATATCTTGCATTATGGCTATAATTTGATATGTAACAATAAAGGTAATGATATGTAACATTAAAAGTCATTGATAGAAATATTGCTATTTTTTAAGTACATAAAGTAGAATTTACTATCAGTCAAAAATCTCCCCAAGACTGAAATCAGACCCATGAATAAGAACCCCATACTTCATGAAATTTCAACGTGTGCCTCTTTGGTGGCAAGCTTGGAGACTGTCAACGCGATATTCTAGTTCTCGCTATGTGTTCGCTAACATGTCTTCTGTAACAATCCTCTGTAACTGCCTTCTGTAAAAAACTTCACAACAGTACTTTCAATGTATCCAAACAACCATGTCTATAGTTGTAATAGTTTTCGCACAATAAATATTTATAATCAGGGCAAGACTTTGTACTCACCCTGTATAGCATCCAAATACAATAAAAAACAATATAGTATAAGAACTCGTATACAAACAAAGAACATAAGGGAATCCAAAGTGAGAATATACACTTACGTCTAAACCCATCTGCTTAAATTCTCACAAAACATTTGAAATCATACTCTTGTTCTTTCAAATAACAACGCCTTCTCTTGTTAAAAATCACGATTTTATGCCTAATTTTTAAGCTTTCAATTTTATACTCGGCGTAAAACGCGCACCTGTAAAATTTGACCACTTTTCTTGTTTCAAAAGCGCAAGGTTATACATCAAAATATACGCTAGTTTTAACACCTTTACTCGGAAAAAAAATCCCTGACGGCTCGGCCTACAGGCACAGGTAGATTTCGAAGACGCAGACCGTGGGGCACCTGTTTATTGGGAATTGCAGAATAAATGACATTTTTGCCATGCGGCAGTTGGGACCGCCCACTTCGAAATCTACCTTTATCTGCAGGCGGAGTCGACAGGAATTTGTTTTTATTTTATTTATTTTGCTGTAAGGGTTGGTCCTATAAAAAACTTGTCAATATAAAATTTGTAGATAATATTAAGAGGATCTATAATAAATTTAAGCGTATTTGATATGTTGTGTATTGACGAAGTTAGGAATTTTTTTTCTTCTTAAACCCCTATTTCCCCCCCCCTCCCTCCCTTGAAGCCATTTTTAATGATAAAATCTGTAATACATAAATTTTCGGCCCTTTAGAAGTAATAACTTTAAACGGATTCGATACGTATCATAATTAAGAAGTTATGGGGTTTTTCTGTTTTCACAACCCCCCCCCCCCCCCTTTGGTTTGATTTTGTCCATTTAACGAACTTGACCGAGATTTTATGCCCCTTGATTTTAGGTATCAGTTTAGAAGAGATTTGGGCAGAATTATTGCGTGTCCATAAAAAAGTGATATAGATAGATATAGTTTTGAATTGGAGGTGGTTTTGGGTTCTGGGAGTCATGATCGGCGTAGATCTGCAAAAAATTTCCGGAAAATTGCCTATTTTATGACATCTCACCGATACATTTACATCACAAGAGTTTGAAATGCCGAGTTAACCACTTACCTATAGAGTTAACACTACAATGGTCAAAAATAATCTCTGGTTTACACGTTACCACCTTATGTCCAGAATTTATTTTTCGTCCCAGAATTTCCATCTTATAATTTTTAATACAAATTTTTAAATATCCATTAATAACTTTTTAAAATCTATAAAAAGTTAAAATGAAGTAATTGAATAATTGAATAATAATAAAATAGGATTGTTTCACCATGAATGATAGGGCAGCAATAATATCAGCGTTCATATAGTATTAAAAATTAAGATTATTTACCATCGATTGTTTGAAAAAAAAAAAAAAGAGCGTCAAGTATAGATTATGAACCCTCTAAACGAATATAAATTCTACGCACTTCATTTTCAATACCAAACATGTCATAATAAACTTCAATAACATACCAATTACTAAGCAATCAGAGTATATTTACATGAGTTAGAGAACGGACAGACAGACGAACCGAATTCATAAACATATTTCAAATATGTTTGAAAATATTAGTAAAATACAAATTTTCTTATATTAAAATCATTAAAATTACAGACATTACAATTACATAAAACATTAAAAACATATTTAAATTAGACGTTTCGGATTTACATAAAAGCAAAAAAATTTTTAACGTCAGTCACAATAAGTTCTAAAACATCAACACATAGAAAATATACTGCATCAAAATGTCGAGGCCAAAGTTACAGTTAAGAGTCTACATCAGTCACGCGAAAAAACGCTTCAGCTAATGTTAAGTCTATGGGAAGGTTATCGCGCAATTTCTCGCTCGCATTTTACTATTTTTAAATGATTTTTTTTTTTCATAGGATAGCTGAGGTAAATCTCTAACGTTGTTAGTTTTTACTTTTTCGATTTTGGTTCCATTTTTTTTATATAAGGGTAATTTCACTTTCAGAACCGGTTCCAAAATTGAAAATGTCCGCTTATAAAAAAAAAAACCGTAACCAAAATCGAAAAAGTAAAAACTAATAACGTTAGAGATCGACCTCAGCTATCCTACGCAAAAAAAATCATTTAAAAATATTAAAATACGAGCAAAGAATCGCGGGATAACATTCCCATAGACTTAACATTAGCGTGAGCGTTTCTTCTAGTGTAGGCTCTTAACTTTGGCCTCGACATTTTGATGCAGTATATTTTCTATGTGTTGATGTTTTAGAACTTATTGGGACTTACGTTAAAAAATTTTTTGCTTTTATGTAAATCCGAAACGTCTAATTTAAATATGTTTCTAATGTTTTATGTAATTGTAATGTAATGTCTGTAATTTTAATTATTATAATATAGTTATAAATATGTTCAGACGTAATATTGTTGTTTACATCAAATACAAAATTTCTTGTTGCTTATTAAAAATAGATAAGGAATAAATTTTGCATGAACGCTTAAGGGAAAATATTATATGGTTAAAAAGATTCACGTATTTACAATTTTGGAAAATTTATCATTGAAATGAATTGATGTTAAAAATTGATGCAAAAATATTAAGTGCTTAAAAAAGATTCTCGTATTTCCAATTTCGTAAAATTTATCATTGAAATGAATTGATGTTAAAAATTGATGCAAAAATATTAAGTGCTTAAAAAAGATTCTCGTATTTCCAATTTCGTAAAATTTATCATTGAAATGAATTTATGTTAAAAATTGATGCAAAAATATTAAGTGCTTAAAAAAGATTCTCGTATTTCCAATTTCGTAAAATTTATCATTGAAATGAATTGATGTTAAAAATTTATGCAAAAATATTAAGTGCTTAAAAAAGATTCTCGTATTTCCAATTTCGTAAAATTTATCATTGAAATGAATTGACGTTAAAAGTTCTTACCCATATCGTTCTGTCAGACTTCCATCTCTTCCATGGATGCTGTAGGAAAAAATAGACGGGAAAAGTGACGAAGTCATAAATATATATTAAAGTCTTGATGACTAGAAGTTTCACTTTTGTTTGGAGATCCATCATGTCTTCAGAATCCTGTTTTTAAAAAATATATGAAAACCACATTAGAATTTATGGCACACAAAAATGTGTATTCAATATGCGTCAGTAAAATTTCTATTAAGAAGCTATTTTAGTCCCGCAAAAACATCCGCTCGCTATGTTAATCCTAACGGAACAGTTCTTTCAAAATATCTCGTTTACATTTCAATATTTTTAAACGAAACGATTTTTTTTTTTTTTGTAATTGGAACTGAGGTAGATCTCTACAATCGACGCTTATTTACTTTTCCGATTTTGTTTGAGAGTTTAAGGATAATTTCACTTTCGGTACCGGTTTCGAAAATATATCCCAATAAAAAAAATAAAAAAAATCGAAAAAGTAAAAAACGGCGATCGTAGAGATCGACCTCAGCTATTCAACGCAAAAAAGGTTTGAAACTATTGAAATGCAAAAAAGACACTTTAAAAAATTTCTCCCATAGGATTAACATTAGCGAGCGGGTGTTTTCGAGTGGGTGAAATAGCCTTTTAAGAGGTCAGGTACCTTTGAAAGTATCAAAATGTCAAAAAAGAATAGCTTATATTATTGGGTTGTTTCTGAAAATTCTTTCCGTTTGGGAAGGTTGGTTCGTACTGGAAAATTCTATCATTTATAATTATTAGACATTAATTCCGATATCTAATGTCTAATAATTGACGGGCAAAATTTTCCGGTACGAATCGGTTTTCGCAAACGGAAGGAACTTTCCGAACAACCCAATAAAATGAGATTTTTGTAGGGACATTTTAAAAAGAAACCCCCATGCAAAATTTCCTTTAGAAGGGAATTTATGTCCAAAACACTTTAAGCTCTTTTTATATGATAAATGATAGTTTGATCTTTAAAATCAATTTTCACAAAACTGATTTTGGTCATTGTGCATGATTTTTAAGAAATGGCTGTATAATCTCATGAAATTTCGACTGAAGGTATAAATCTTAAGATGCACAAAATGGCTTACTATTATATTCACCAAGAAAGAAATTTCGAAATCATGACTATTTTTATATTTAAAAAGAAAAAAAAATCAAAATTGAGTTTAACTATTTTTTCCCCGTGTAGGTTAATTTAAACACATATCCCCCCCCCCCACACACACACACAAAATGATTACTGTGACAATTCAATTATGCGAAATCCAGCATGCAAAGCATATAAGATGAATTCATTTATTTAAAAGAGGATTAAATTTCGAATTAAATTAAAAATCTTTATTTGCAATTAGACTGTTTCTGAACCTTAACTGTTAGCACATCTCTTAAATTTTAATGTGTGTTTAAAATTTCATATTTAAAGTTAATTAGATGTGCAGATTATTGTAATCCGTATTAGGGTCACGTTTACATGTAATTTGACAGTTTCAAAAAGGTACCTGGACTCCCTTACAAGCGGTTCTCAAAAATTCACTGCTCAACAACGAGAAACTTCCTGACATGCTTTTTCACTCATTTTTTGAACATAAAAGAATGATACTTGCAGGCATGATTATTAAAGTAATTTGTAATTGAACAGTTTTTTTTCCCCGATAAATTAATCATATCTTGAGTTATAGGTGATTGTAATCTCATGAAGGCAGTTTTTTCACCTTTTCTGAGCTGTCGTGTCCAGAAATTAGGTTCAAAACGTCCAGTTGGTCAACATTTACTCTTCAAGATCTTCGGTTTTCACCAAAAAATGGAAAAAACTGGTTAGGTAATTTCTGAATAAGAGTACCTGCCAATTTCATGCGTTTGCGAACAAATATGAATTCAGAAATGCGTCAGAATGTCGCCAGTTTGGATTTACGAACAGATTTAATAATATCTTTTAAATTGGAGCATTTTTTTTACACAAATGAAAATTTTTTAGTATAAAATATTTATTAATTTTGCATCGCACACTTGCTCGTAATATAACAATTTCTTTAAAAAATTGAATTCAGTTAATATGAGTGAATTATATCCAAATTTGTCACAATTTTTTTTACAATAATCATACCCGATTTAGGAGGATTTTATTTATCATGTCTGGATACACTCTTCCGGAACTCCATACTGCCCCTCCTCCCCCGGAGCTGCAAAATTTCTTCCCGGAAAAAAGTCCGAATTAAACACATTAAAATTGCCAACCCAAATTAATGAATTTCCTAACCCACAGGCTTCCTATGTTAATATGCTGTTGTAGGCTTTTTCCATTATTGAAAGTTTTGCGATTTTCAAAACAGATTTTTTTTTTTTTTTTTTCGCGCATATCATTCAGAGAAAAAAGAAATACTTTGAGAAAACGCATTTCGTTTCACGTAATAGTGATAGTAAATAAGCTGCCCGTCCCTCGCTTTCTTTTTATCTCTGAATGGAAATATCAGCTGATTGCGTTATTGCGTCACAAAAAGCGCTAACGTGGTTGGTGAGAAACATTTCTAGTCAGCTACGACGCGCTAATTTTCAAGGTTATGTGACACGTAAGCCTTACAATAGAGTCGGCCAATTCTAAAAACTACGAAGGTCCAAGATTAATAAAAACTGCTACACGCAAAAGTTAGCTATTTTGATAACTTTTCTGCGATTACTATATTTCTTAAATCTTTAAATATGTATGTCTATATTATCAGTTATTTTATAATTAAAAACTTGAGGGGGGGGGTATTTTTTTGCAGTCAAAAAGGAATTAAGTGCCCTATAAACAATACCACTGGAAAGATAATTTAATCAAGAATATTATACAATACAGTTTGTTCAATTAGTATATTCCTTAAATCTTTAAATATGTATGTCTGTTATCAGTTATCTTATAATTAAAATTAAAAACGTGGGGCTTTATTTTTTTGAAGTCAAAAAGGAATTTAGTGCCCTACAAACAATACCACTGGAAAGATATAATTTAATCAAGAATATTATGCAATATAGTTTTGTTCAATTATAATTATTTTATTAAAAGTTATAGCCAAATAATCAGAAAAGGGCATTAAAATATGTTTAGGTTGATGTGAAAAGTACTTCTCTTTTTTGAATGTAGCCAATGCATAATGAATGTTTGAAGTGACAGACAGATTCCATTTTATTTGGTAATGTGCCAATCAAATCTAGGGTAAGATTTAAAAAAAACATATTTTGGTATTTATAGGAAAGTTTTTAATCACTATTTTACTTACCCATCATACGTAGTATAGGGTAAGTCTTGTAATCGTTTTGAAAATCGAAAACATTTTTTTGACGGATTTACACGTTTCAGACACTGGAGATTCCGAAAAACATTTTTAGAAAAAAAAAAATGCCGTCTGTCTGTCTGTCTGTAAACGCTCCATCTCCCGAACAAATTGAGATAGAGACTTGAAATTTGGTATGTACTTAGTATGTAATGATGGAAAGAAGCTTATTGAATTTCAGTAACCTCGACTATCCGGAACTATTTTTTTCGGATTCTCGAAATATTCGTTCTAATAAAAGGTATATAAAAAATTTCGAAATTGTTTATTGTAAGGGGGTGAATATAAAAGACAATAAAAAAACAAATTTTGCATAAAGAATGAAGTCAATCGGATAATGAGTTGCCGAGATATTTGTAATTATATTTTCCATATTTTTCTATTTTTAATGACCCTGTATTTCATACAAATTTCAATTTAAAGATATATTTTAATTGGAAATGAGACGCTTCATCCGACGCAGTAAACCGTTAGTTAATAGGATTATCAGTTTTGGAGTTATAAGGATGTTTCTCTTACGCAATTCAGTAATAGAGCATTTAAAGTTTAGGACGTCATCAAGCCACGATTTTATTCGAATTGCAATGTATTTTATAAGTAGTTTACACATTTTCATATTTTATATTATGCATATCCATGATGGGTAAGTATTACGGTGGCCTCCAACGACTAGTTTTATATTGCTAAAGTTCTTTACCACCTTTCAATTTTTGAGCTAGTAAAGCATAATTCAATTAAGAAAACATGATAAAGAGTTGCTTAGTTACCCAGAAGTCAATGTATAACAATACTGTTAAGTGTAGAAAGCTATGTTTATGAAGAAATTGGAAGTAAAATTGGAAGTAAATTAACAAAGTTATGTCTAAGTCAGACAAAACAAGACTGGTTAAGGCAAGAAAATGTGCAGGAGTGCAATTGGTGGTAGTAGGGTAAGGTTACTGTGTTTAGATGACAGAAAAAATACCAGAGAATGTACAAACTGAAATGTGGAGTTGAATCAAAGTACAGTTCTGTAGAGATTGCAGTATTTTGTTCTAAATTATCCACAATTTTGGCCACCACTGTATAAAAGGCTCGATTCGCTCATAGGATACGGTTTTTGTACTAAACCTTATGTGCAGGGCTATAATTAAAATTCCCTTTTTCGAAAGTCTCTAGCGATAGTACTAGGGTTCCAAACAAAATTTTGCTAGTATCTGGAGTTAAAATTATAAGTTAAACTGAAAATTTAAAAAAGCAGTGATCTCCAAAACCTCCCTCAGCAGTTACGAGTTTATAAGCTCAGATCAGATTCTTGTTTCTCAAATATCATTTGACACGTTTTCTTTTTCCAATTTGTGAATAAATAAAATTTTCACCGATTCTAAGCCTCGGGCTGAGCCCGTCTCATCTATAGTTTGCTAATTTCTCATAGCTCTTAAATAGTTTAAAATAAATCAAATACAAATAGCACATACTTGCTTATCTAAGCTATCTTCTGCAATTTTTGTAGTTGCTTTTTCTCCAGATGATTTTGAGCACAGTTTCCTTCGTCCTGAAATAAGAATAAGAACGATTTATTTAAAACGTATACTTAAATAACAAGTAAACTGCACAACTTAAAAAACCAAATGTTTAAGCATAAAGTTTATTTCAAAGCAAGATCAACTACACTATTTCTTTTTACTACTTTCATTCATGCACTTTCCCCCACCCTTTTTTTGTCTTAGTCATTGAGGTTCAAAGATTAACTTACCAGATTTTACATAAAATTTTTTTAAGACATACCATTCAATGTGCCAGTAAGTCTTAAAACGAATTGCTGATTTCAAGAAAGTTTCAGACGTTCGTCAGTAAACTTCCCGATGTTATTCCTATGGGCGTAGGATGCATTCGTATTTTTAAAATATCTCCTCAGAAAATTAATATTTTTAACTTCTGTTTCCTGTGTACTGTTCTTAAAGAATGTCTCTTTTTTTCTTAGTTATCAAAATATTTCGAAACTATGTGCTTAATTTATATTTTTATGTGTTAAAATCTTAGCGAAACTGAATACGATTTTAACATTTCATATAAAATTAAGTATATATTTTAGAAAAAAAATTGACAGCTAAGAAAAAAAAAAAAGAGACATTTTTTAAAAACAATACAAAGAAAACAGAAGTTAAAAATATTTATTTTCCGAGGCGATATTTTAAAAATACGAATGTATCCTACGCCCATAGGAATAACATGAGCGAAGGGAATCGGGAAGTTTACTGACGAGCAGCCTTAACTGTGGTTAGATTCCAGCACGGGTCGGGATGTACCTGATCTGTATCCAAAAATTTTGCGTAAGTCAACTCGAAACTCGACAAAACAAATTTTGTCAACCCCAAACTGACACTTCAACACAAAACAGATCCGGATCCGGAATATTCAAAACTTGAATTGAAAGAAAATTAATCCATATTTTTAATACAATTATGGAAAAGTAGGTCTACAATTATATATCTAATATCATTTATTATTATTATTATTATTATTTTGTAAAAATTAACACATATGCACTTAATACTCAAATATTTTTTCACTTGAAATATATTCATGAATTCCTTTTGAAAATTCGAACCCGACCCAAAAGAGTAAACCCAATCCCAAAACGACCCGAAGCTGAAACATTTAAACCCTTGACCCAACCGTCGAGTCGATAAAGGACTGGGTCGTGAAATTTGTGCGCAACTCGGATCATGGTATCATTTCGCCCCCAAATAATATTATAACTTGTAGGGAAAAAAATAAATTTTTATAAAAACAATGGTATTTTTACATAACTGCATTTGTCAGTTAAATAAATCAATAAGTATACCACTTATATATACTTTTATTTTTATCCGAATCTTATTGCTAGATGAAGTTACGCGAATAGAAAAATCCGTGGCTAAGTGGCACAGCATCAGTTAAGAGTTAATACAATGTCTTTAAGAAAAGGCTTCATAAGTAAAATTTATTTTGAGAATATTTTAGACAAACTTATTAAATTACACATAGACCTCATATCAAATGTATGCTGTTTTAGGACTTTGTAAAAAATCAATTACTATGTTCGTAGTACAGAAAAATAAACTACTGTATCAAAGTTTAATTTATCTACACCATTCAAATTATGTCATTTAACCTACATGCAAAACATACAACACAATACACGTAGCAGCTATAAATAATTTCATTTAGGTATTTGTGTCCGCTTTTCATAAAAGAAGTTTTGACAAAACTACATTAAAAAATTAAAACAAATGATTTGAGAAAAAATTAAGTCTGTATTTGGTAAAGTTTTGGATGTTTTTCCATATTCCATAATTTAACAATCATGACTTTTATAAAATTTTCTTTGACCACATCATTTAAATATGGATAAATAGTAAAATTATCAGTGGAATTTATTGTAATTCGGAAAATGCAAATTATTACATACCTACAATGTTCGATCATTTTTGAAAAGCTCATTAAAAAGTCATTTCAGACTTTTTCCCAAACGATAAAGAAGAAAGCTTTTTAAACAATATGAATCAATATTTACTAACTTTCAGATTTAAATCAAGTAGGTTAAATTTAAGCCAAGGTCAGAAAAAAATTTAAAAATATTTTTTCCTTGGTTATTTATTATTTTATTTGACATGAATCTTTATGAGTACATTCAAGATTTTTGTGAATTATTGTCAATATTATTGGTATTGGGCCACAAGGTCGTAAATGACCCCCCCCCCTCCCCCCCCCCCCCAAAAAAAAAAAATATTTACTAGTTCCATGAAATTCTGACCTTTTGTATTTTTTGTATTCAATCTATAAATTTTTCGCACTTTCAAAGAAGCACTGTCGAATTAGGAACGTTAAAGGTCGGTATATTCTGCTACCTAAACATCGAAATTAATTTTTGAAAACTATGATATGTAAATCCGGATTAAAAAAAAAAAAAAAACTTTGTTGCAATCTTATAACATTGAAGGCTGTATTAAAGTTTATGAAGTCTTGATTTTCTCAACTTGCTTTTAAAAGACATCATACAACAAATAAAATAATGCAACGAAAGAAAGGGGGGGGGGGGGGGAGTCGTGGGTCGTATTCGATCGCTCCCCCCCCCCTCTCCGGCCTAAAATCGGTTAAGAGGGAAACAGAAACAGCTGATATTGACAAACGGATATTCTGAAGGGATTTCGATTTTTTAAATTTAAAATTATAATATAAAATAAAATACTATAAAATATTATAATAAAAATTATATATTATTTTGATAGTTTTGTTTTTCTGAAATATCTATTCTTTTTTAATAATGTTAATTAAAGAAAAAGAAATACATAGAATTTTCTTTTTACGAAATCGCGGAGTTATTTCATTTTTCATTTTGGCCGAACGATCAATTTATAGTTGTTACTACTAAGACTATTTAAAAAAATGCTTCTTTGAAATCACTTCAGTAGATTCAGAGGAAAAAAAAAAAAAAAAATCAGTAACAGTTATCCCCCTCCCCCTGTAAATTAAAAAAAGTTTAATCAACTCATTACTTAAAATCAAGAATGGAAAATATATAAGTTCGCTGTAAAATCTAAATTTAAAAGGTATTTACTTAGTAGTCATTTACATTCTAGTTACAGAAAACAACGAATTATAACTTTGACTTAATTTAAAAATCGAACAAAAACAACTTAACAATAGTCATGATTAGAAGTGTTTCAAAATAAGCTTCGAACAAATATATACAAAATAAATTAAAAATTAATATATCTACCAAAATAAATTAAGAGACTAAAAAATAACTTAGCAACCATGCAAGCATCATCGTAAACTGTTTTAACATCCATCATGGTAAAATGTTAGTTAAAACAGCTAAAATTATTCAAAAAAGTTCTATCAACTCATTGCTTGAAACCAAAAGTGGAAAATATATAACTTTACTGTAAAAAATAATTTAAATTAAAAAAGTATATACTGAAGTACAAACAAAATCATATACATTGCAGTTACAGAAAAATGAATTTTAAAATTTGACTTCAATTTAAAAATCCAACAAAAACTTACCAACAGTCATGATTAGAAGTGTTTCACAAATAAACTTTGAATAAATATATACAAAATAACTATATATACAAAAATAAATTAAAAGACTAGACTAAAAAATAACTTTGTATACTACACAAGCATCATCACAAACTGTTTTAACATCCGTCATGGTAAAATGTTAGTTAAAACAGCTAAGATTATTCAAAAAAGTTCAATTAACTCATTACTTAAAACCAAAAGTGGAAAATATATAACTTTACTGTAAAAAAATAATAATTTAAGTTTAAAAAGTATATACTGAAATACAAACAAAGTCATTTAAATTCCAGTTACAGAAAACTGAATTATAAAAAAATTTGACTTAATTTAAAAATCCAACAAAAACTTACCAACAGTCATGATTAGAAGTGTTTCACAAATAAACTTTGAATAAATATATACAAAATAAATATATATATACAAAAATAAATTAAGAGACTAAAAAATAACTTTGTATACTACGCAAGAATCATCACAAACTGTTTAAAACATCCGTCATGATAAAATGCGTTATTATTTATTAACTTTGAAGATATAGTTCCTACAAAGTCATTCGGCTATATCCTTGTCAACCCTCGCGCCATATCGCGTCATATGACGTCACGCGGTTATGTTTCGGTCGTTCTTGCGTGGAATGCAGGTAATTTAATTCCCCTGCTAAACCGATAAAGAATTTAAAACAAGAACGAAAAATCATGCATCGATTACGAAAACATTTTCCGAGACAAACATAATATTGTTAGGAAATTTCATTTTTAAAACTCTTATTTAACTCAACCTGTTTTTTGTTTTGGTGCGTTCGTAATTACGTAGCACCTGTAGTCGTCATCTGGTCTGTCCGTCTGTCCGCATATAACAGCGCAAAAACTACCCAACCGAATGGTTTGAAATTTAATATATAGAATCGTTGCAGAATTTTGTAAAGTCCTTTCCAATTTTATGAAAATCGAATCAAAACTTAAAAAGAGATTAATAAAAGTTTTCTACATTCTATTAAATCCTATCATACGTGGTTAATTCCACGATATCCCATGATAGGTAATGATTCTAGGTTACCTTGGGGATTGCGTCCTATTTAAGATGGAGTCCTATTATTTCCGTTTTACTGAATTTAAAAACAGAATTTGTATACTAAATTTTTTTAATGATAGCAATCCTATAATCTACCGATAGTTTTTTGGATAGATGCTTTCGGAGAAATAGATATTAAATGGAAAAAGAGTCTAAATATAGATTTCAAGTTCTGAAATTTTCAAAGCTAGGCTTAAGTTTCTCATTGGAATTTTGAGTAAATGTCAACAAAAGATAAAATGTTGCCAACTTAAAAGGTACTTATTTTATTACGGAAATGAATCCTATCATAACAGACGATACAATTCATTTCTTCAATAAAATAATAACAATGATTTTTTTTTTTTTTTTTTTTTTTTTTAACATTGCCTTGTATTGGATATTTTCGCATAGTATAATTTTAGTGTAACAGAATTGTAAATAATTGTTTGTAAAAGTGTATTGAAACTTAATTTCATAAAAGAAAATTAATATCTATAATATGAAAATCTGCACATAAAATAAAAGTTGTATTCATGCATATTTGCATAAGAGTGCAGCAGCTATTACCCCAAGATATGAATATTTATAAAACTAGTTATAGTACGAACGCACCTCATTTGTCACGTTTGACGTACAATTTCCAACTTGTTATATGTAAAAATGGAATTTTAATAGATGTTTCTCCTCGGTTCCTAATATGGTTATAGAATTAGATATGATATAGAATTATAAAAATTACGTTCACAGGTGTGTTTTCCGATGAAAATACATTTTAATATATATTTTTTAAAACTTAATTATAAATTAATACATTAATTTAAAAGGTATTTTCCCGTTAGTCCGATACAGTTGATAAATCGCCAAATATTCTCGGTAACTCGTAAAATTGTATACGAGTTAATACAACTATGGATTTAATTATGCGCCAATTCACGGTCGCCGAAATATGCCAAATGGCTGTGAAATTGCAACAATGAAACATTTTAAAGGCTGAAAAGGAACAAATAAATTATAAATAAAAAATAAAGAGTAATAAAAAAAACCGCTTTTATCAATTAATAGTTTAATATTAATTTACGATTATACATTGAGAAAGCAAATTAGAAATCCTAAAAAGAGCGTTTAAATAGTGTTTCACATTTTCTTTCTTGTTGCTCCATCTTAAAAAAGAAATAGTAAAAAATATTTTTTTTTTAAATGAAATAAAAAATATATATATAATTTTTGCTTGCTTGCGCTTTCTAACAGGGATTATTACAAAAAAGCATAATAGAGAGTTTGGTGCACACACTAAAATAAGGTATTGTAACGGAATTTTTGGAGAAAAAAAACATGGATTGCATTCAAAATATTAAAGATCGCGATTTTAAAGATAAACTGCTTATAAAAAAGTGTGTTTTTAAAATAACTAAAAAAATTTCCAAAATTAATAAAAAAGTTAAATTAACAAGTTTAAAAATAATATTAAAATTATTAAATGTATATTATGTTTACTTTTACACTTATTTGAAACAATGAAATCAGATATTTATATAAACAATTTAACATATTGACCGCTAAAGCACACTAATATGTATCGCATGTATGCCATCAATATCTATGAATTTAAAACGAAAAGCACATTCTGTCAAATTCACTCCTTTTTCCACACGAAAATATAGTCTCTTAGCGCATGCTTCAACGTTTTTTTCAAGGCTTCTACCCCCAGAAACGGGAAACGTGTTTAGCCTAGGGGAATTGAAAAGGGTTGATTGAAAACGGATGGCGTAATATGGCCATTGCGTTGAAAGCTATTTTTTTGTTTTGTTTTGTTTTAAAGATTTCATGTTTTCACTACTATATATGCATATTTTTTCGTAAAATTTTAAAGATAGTTGGGTACAGTTATATTTATAACCGATTGGAATTTCAAAGAGTTCGGAAGATGAGAACTATTTTTTTATTGCTGTGTTAAAGGAGCCGACGCAAAAACAAACCAACAAACAAAAAAAGCGAGCAGAAAACATTTCTTTTACAACTCGATAACACTATTTTTTCATGAAATTTTTACACGGGCTGTAAAACCGTTTTATTTATAACCAATAAAGATTTAAAAGAGTTCAGACAAAAAGAACAAAAAAAAAAGAGCGCTTTTATCACTAAACGTCAATATTTTTTAGCGAATTTTCCCTTTTAAAATATAATTTCATACAAAATCGGGTTAAAGATATAAAATAATAAAAACTTGATTTTTAAAAATATATATTATCACGGGCCCGGGCAACGCCGTACAGGTCAAGCTAGGTTTCATTGAAGACAATTTATTTCTAATGAAACGGGACTACTGATAATTAATTACCATGTACTTAAAAAACAAGCCCGCCAAACAGGTTTAGTGGTTTCAGTTTGGCGTTTAACGTGTAAAAATAACTAAAATTTGATATTTCCAAATTAAAAATATGAAATTAACACTCTGTCTAAAGTTAAAAAACATTGCCGCGATTGGGAATTGTGAACCAACTCTATATAAACACTGAAAATTGTTTTGTCAGTGTGTCGAAAAGAAGCTACTTCGTCACAGTCCACGGCGGTCGACGTGTTAAAAACACATAATACAGTAAAAATCCATTTCTAGCAATTTATTCCCAGAGACTGTGATGTGGACGAAATTTTTTCGTGCAGCCCTGTTGGTGCACCTGAAAGCTTTAAAATCAAATTTCGACAGAAACAAACATTTTCTTCTTGAGACCCATTTTTAGTCATTCATCTTTAGACAAAGGCTGCAAGTCAAATTTAATGGAAGGTTCTACTTAGGCCTAAAAATCACGTGATTTTTAAGATTTATTTTCGGTTACAAAGAAAAAAAAATCCCTGCTCGGCTTACAGGCACAGGTAGATGTCGAAGACTCAGACCGTGGGGCGCCTGTTTGTTGGAAATTGCGGAAGAAATTTTTATTAGATTGTTGACATGTTTCGGCTTACTTCGAGACATTTTCAAAAACAAAAGAGAATATTCTATAACTGCACGGTATTTGGACGTGCGTAATTTTTAAAAAGTATCTGAAAATTAAATGATAGCATTTCAAATAATAACTTCAAAGACCGTGCGCAATTATAGAATATTCTCATTTGTTTTTGAAAATGGCTGGGAGTGAGCCGAAACATGTCAAACAACCTAATAAAAGTTATTTTACTGTACATCATGTTGTTAATTTACACCTTTTAGCATTTGAAATAATTATAAATGTCTTCAAAAAAAGCTAAATACATCCAAATAAGCTTCAGAGAAATTTTTCTAGAAAGGTTTTGCAAAATAATACTTACATTTTGAAGATTTCATATGTTCTATAATAAAGCACCCTCTTATCCACTATTTCACATAATTATATTATTTTGCAACTGCAACCTAAATGACCTCGTTATTTAAAAAAATTAATTAAAATCGGTGAAAGTTACACTGGCAGAAACATCCAACATCAAAAAACACAATCTTTTCTTTCTGAAACCAATTTCTCGACAAACGTCTTACATAAAGGAAGACCGTTTAATAGAAAAAGGACAAACATATCCGCCGAAGCATATTATGAACATAATTGAACATTTACGACAATCCTATCACACACACAATGAATAGAAAGTCCTTGAATTAAACTACGCATACGGCTGTTTATAACACATCGATGATCACTAATAAAACCGGTTCCGGTTTTAACATCAGATATTCCCTCTTTTTTTATACGAATTGCGTATTTCAAACGCTTAATACGGAATTTCATCAGATTATCACTTATGTATAGTTTTCATCACCTCGAAATTTATTTTATAGCTTCAATGATAATAAACTTTTTTTTTTTTAAACACTTTCCAATATAGTTGAAAAGTGTTTATGGATTCGGTTTGTTTGTCTATAAGTGCTCCAACTCGTAAGCATTACGGTGCATCAGCGTAAATTGATTAAAATGGGTTTTTAATCGAGTTATGCATTTTGAACGTGAAATATATTTAGTATACCAAGAAAGGTTTGTAGAATATAAATAAAATCATATACAGGGCCACGCAAAGAACTGAATACATGGCTGCCTATGTATGATAATTTCTGGAAGTGCGATTTCAACGTGTATTTGCCTTAATTAATATGTGGTTTAATATGTGGCGTGTATAAAAAGCTTAAGGTTATATACAGGACTGTGCAAAATAATTCAAGTATGTTTCCGTGTATTGGTAGAAACTGCTGAAGATGAATTTCCAACTGTGTTACGTGTTTTATTACTAAACTAAATTGTAGCATACTATAAAGTATATACAAATATATAAATTATATACAGGGTTGCAGAAAAGAATTTGAGTACTTTTTCGGCTGTGGACGGTAATTGCTGAAATCTGGTTTTCAAATATGTTTTGTGTTTTTCTGAAATGTTTACTTAGATACCTTATTTAACAGCGATGGTTTGTTAAATTATTCTCTTAGTGTTGGAAAGTGTTTCATAATCTATGCTTGGTGCATGATTTTTCTTTCATGTTTATTTAGGATAAAAATTACTTTACTTGCTATAACTATCGAAACATTAAAAAATAAATCAGTTAAGTGCGAATATAACTCTCGCTGAAAGGGTTCCGTACATTAAAATTTAATTACTATTTAGTAATTAATAAGCTCCTACTATCCCTAATTTTTTCATAATTTTAGTTTCAGTAGATTCGGAAATAGGAAAGGCGGGGGGGGGGGGGGGGGTTAAAGTTTACTTTCAACGAACAATCTCTGAAAATATAATACCTGAAATTGAAAGAAATATATTTTTGAGTTTGATGTTACGAGATCCTTTGAACAATATCCTATATATGATATGTAAAAAGAGTTTTTTTTTCAAGTAACTTAATTCGTTGATGTAAAAATTTAATTGAGAGATGTTTAGAAAATCGCAAAACATTACTATTTATTACACAACCTTTGCGAATCTGATTATTCCATTGTGTAATTTTAAATTAGTGTTCTAAATATTTATTTGTGAAATTTTATTTTCATTTGACAATTTAGTTATAGAATAATACACAAAAACATACAAATGATGAATTATTTACATTGTTTCAAGTGTTAACGGTTTAATCTTACGTATTACCGGTTGCAAGCAAATAATTAAAAAAAGTCATGCTTGAAAATTATTTTACAAACCATAAAAAATCAGTAAAATGAGATATAACTTTGAAACAACGCGCATTTGAAAAGTACACTTTATTTTCGTTGATGTAAAAATTTAATTGCTAATGTTTAGAAAATCGCAAAACATTACTATTTATTATACAACCTTTGCTAATCTAATTATTCCACTGTTTAATGTTAAATTAGTGTTTTTAACTATTTATTTGTGAAATTTTATTTCCATTTGGCAATTTAGTTATAGAATAATACACGAAAACGTATAAATGATGAATTATTTACATTGTTTCAAGTGCCAATACGGTTTAATCTTACGTAATTTCCGGTTGAAAGCAAATAATAAAAAAAAAAAAAATCCATGCTTGAAAATTTTACAAACCATAAAAAATCAGTAAATTGAGATACTGTTTTCAAACAAAGTGCATTTGAAAGTACATTTTATTTTCGTTGATGTAAAAATTTAGATTACGAGATGTTTAAAAAATCGTAAAACATTATAATTTATTACACAACCTTTGCGAATCCGATTTATTCCACTGTTTAATGTTAAATTAGTGTTATAACTATTTGTGAAATTTTATTTTCATTTGGCAACAGGGTTGGAGTTTTGGACGCCCAAAACTGATTTTGGACAGGACATGTCGATTTTACTGGTCAAAACTGTGCTAAAGCGTCCAAAACTGGTACTAAAGGTCCCAAAACCTTAAAAATAGCAACATTACACATGTACCCACTGCACACTTATTAAACATATAAATAAATATAAATATCTCACAATATATTTTACTAACATTTCATTTTAATTCTATACTAAATGAAAAAAAGTTCAAACTTTTCAATATCTGTGTAACATAAATGTTCTGTTTCTGTTAAAATTGAGTTATAAATAAGAAATTATTTGTAATACCACATGTAGTATGGGGAGGGGGGGGGCAGCTTTGCTTAACGCTAGTGCTTTTGTTTCAATTTTTGTGCAAGAAAATGGTTCAAAGAAATTTCTTTTAAATAATGTTTCATTGTAAATTATCTTTCCTAGATTATAGGATAATAAAAGAAAGCACAAATATTTAACTTAAAATCTAGAAGTTATTTTTTTAAACACGTGTTTTTATTGTTAGGTAGTATAACGTAAGGTAATTTGGTTGTTAATACTAAATTGTTATTTTTATATTATAATTTTTTGCCAATTTTGTAAACTTTTAGAATTGTTCTGATAAATTTACTACAAAATATAGTTTTAGACAGAAGGGTTTCAGACAGTAAGGTTTAAACCATGGATTTTTCTGTGGTTTTCACCGTTGTGTCCAAAACCTTGCCAACCCTGTTTGGCAATTTAGTTATAGAATAATACACGAAAACGTATAAATGATGAATTATTTACATTGTTTCAAGTGCCAATACGGTTTAATCTTACGTAATTTCCGGTTGAAAGCAAATAATAAAAAAAAAATCCATGCTTGAAAATTTTACAAACCATAAAAAATCAGTAAATTGAGATACAGTTTTCAAACAAAGTGCATTTGAAAGTACATTTTATTTTCATTGATGTAAAAATTTAGATTGCGAGATGTTTAGAAAATCGCGAAACATTTCACTATTTATCCAAGCAACCTGTTCTATTCTGATTATTCCACTGTTTAAGAGCATAGTTCGATTACCTATCTGTTAAATTAGTGTTTTAATTAGTGTTTTAATTATTTATTTGTGAAGTTTTAATTTCGTTTGGCAATTTAGTTATGGGATACTACCCCAAAACAGACAAATGCTGAAATATTTACATTGTTTTTAGTGCAAATCATTTAATCTTTCGTAATTTTGGGTTGCACGCAGATTTTAAAAAAATATATTTTACAAGCAATAAAAAATATGCAAATTGATAGTTTTGAAGTAAATTACATTTGAAAATAAATTTTATTTAATATTAGGCTGTAAAATTTAAATTGTGCAATGTTTAGAAGTTAAGAAGATCGCGAAATATTTCTCTATTTTTAGCAACTTGTTCTGATTATTTCACTGTTTAAGCGTGTTTAGTTCGATTACATATCTGTTGAATTCGTGTTTTAACTATTTGTTTGTGAAGTTTTAATTTCGTTTGTTAATTTACTTATTTAATATTATACGAAAACAAATCAATGATGAATTATTTACATTGTTTTAAATGTTGCACGCAGATTTAAAAAAAAATCCTGCTTGAAAATTATTTTACAAACCATAGAAAATCAGTTAATTGAGATAACAACGAATTTTAAATTTACATTTGAATTTAAAATTTAAATTAATTTAAATTTAATTTTGAATTAAAATTTAAAATTTAATTTGAATTTAAAAGAAGGCGGATCAAAGAATTACTATATTGGCATGACATGCAGAAAATTTAGTTACAGAAAAAAAACATATAGCTGATATTAAGTATAATAGAAAAACCTCAGCCCTGACAAGATTATATCAAGAAGAAACCATCCAAATAAATTTCAATGAAAGTAAAAAAAAATTCTCCTCCAATCTATACTATCCATCTATTATAAGAGAAATCCTAGAGATTGTAACACGTAAAAATACAACGTGTATCAAGATGCAACATCATTTAACTTACCAAAATTGTGGCTCGAGTTACTCCATCGTTACAAACATGAAAATAAACATCAAAGTAAAAAACAAAAAATGACGTGTGTGTGTGTCATTTGAAAAAGTACGCGAAAAATTAAACGATGGCGGGTCAAATAACTTCACAGACCGTACAGTTGTAAAAATATTCTTATTTGTTTTGATAATGGCTCCGTTGGAGCTGAAACATGTCAACAGTCTAATAAAACTTATTTTTTACTGTTTTAAAGTTATTTTCGCCTTTTAGCAATTTAAAAAAAAGTATAGTATATCTTCTTTTCTATTCGATGGTGTAAAAATTTAAATTGTACGATATTTAGATGTTTGAAAAAATGGCAGTAAAAGAGTTACCCTTATTGTTTGTACCTGTATTGTATTGGTTAGGTCGTTCCCTCCGTCGATGTAACTCACAGACATGTTTTTGCTTTTATAATATAGATAGAGGAAACAATTTCTCCATTCTTGCTTAACAATCAGAGTGATGTTCCAATTTCCTATAGTAAACTTTTTTTTTTTTCTTTTTTAGAAACACGGAACATATGCACCGAAGCACATTGGATATACAAAATTATCAAATAGCTTGATAAACGTGCGTCGCAAAAATCAGCCTGTCATATTTCCTTTCACTATTTTGCCAAAATTGTTTATCAAAATAGCACGTGAGGTGAAATAATAATATTCAAGGTAATTGCGGTTAGAATATTGCTCATCGCGACGTCACACGTCTAAAAGGACAAGAAAGAAAAATCATACGTCAAGCATTAAATTTATGAAACACTTTCCAACACATTCCAGATACTTAAAAAAAAACTTCACCGTTTCTTAATGTGAAAGTAAACAACTTGGAAAATGTATAACACGTTTGAAAACCCAATTTCAACAATTACCATCTATAGTCGAAAAATATCCGAACTATTTTGTGCAGCCCTGTATATGATCTAAAAAATTTATGTGGAGCATCTTTAATGGGGTGAGCCCGAGTTGTACTGCATGGTTAACTCCCTAACTGCTGTTAGCTGTCTCACTAACTGCTGCTTTTTAGCGTTTCGTTCATCTCGCGAAATCCTATTACTCCCGTTCCGTTGTCTGTCCGTCACAGAGCCATTCTCAGAAACTATGTAACTTACAGAGTTGAAATGGCAAACAATGTGTATATATATCTGATTACTGATCTAGATATATATTGTGTATATATATCTGAATACCAGCTATGAAGCTCAAAATATTAAAATGTGAAAAAAATCTTATTTTAATAAATAGATTTAAAAAAAAAAAATTTCTAACAGCCTTTTCCCTATTAAATTTAAACATTTTTCGTTATAGCAGTTGCCAACAATTAAAAATCCACAATGAAATTCTTTCAACAATAAATTTTCTATTGAAAGATTTCCACGTGAAAAATGAAAATGAGATAAAAAGTTTCACCAATTGAAAAAAAGATTAGTATGAAATAAAAATGATTGACGTCCTATTGGTAATAAAACGGAAATTTTCAAGGCTTTCTCAATAATACAAGGAGTATGAGTATGCACACAAAGCAGATTAATATCGCGTCATTATTTCCCTTTTCACAGTTTAACTTGAAATTTTCAGTTTAATTATAGATACTGGTGAATTTTTGTTTCGTTTGAATCCCTAGTACTATCGCGGGAAACTTCTCAATAGGTGACTTTTAATTATAATAGTACAGAAACAGTATCCTTCGAGTTAATCGACCCTTTTATTCACCTTTCGATCAAGCGATCTCCGAAACCGCTCACAGTAGTTGTGTAACAATTTCTTTCATAGCAGTTAAGGGGACATGGTATAAACAGAAATTTATTCTGTAAACACCTGTATTAAAATTTTTGGATCGCATTTCAATACATCAATATTATTACAGATAATAATAAAGAAAACTGCCCAGTTAAACTGATAGCATTGAGCTCACAGGCTATTCACACTAATTGTATATTATACTCTTATTTCAAAGAATAATGCCCCTCGAAAAATAAAGAACAATACATTAAGTTGGGGGTTAGCCCCCGTTCCCACCCATTATACTTAACCAATAAACCCCCAAACTTAATAAGGGAAGCGCCTTACAACAATGAATCTATATACAAAATTTGAAGAAAGTCCGATAATTCTGCTTGGAAAACCCAGTTATCTAAATTAAGGGGAGTTAGCCCCCCGTTCCCTTTTTTACTTAACCAATGAACCCCCAAAACTAATCAGGGAAGCGCCTTACCACAATGAATCTATGTACAAAATTTGAAGAAAATCGGGTAATCTGTATGAAAAACCCATTTATCTAAATTAAGGGGGCTCAGCCCCCGTCCCCCCCCCCTTTATACTTAACCAATGAATCCCTAAAACGTATCAGGGAACCACCTTATCAGAATGAAACTATATACAAAATTTTAAACAAATCGGATATTTCTATCAAGAGTTACGCGTTACGTATACATACATACAGAACCGGCGGGCACATTCGCTCGGCCACTTCGGCTTTGATAGCCTGTGAGCTAAAAAAAAAGCCTTAAATTGTTAATAAAAGTTTTATTTTTTTTAATAAATTTTTTAAAAAAAATTTCAATTTTGATTTTTTTTTAAATTTTATACACAGGATACTTTGTTTTACAAACCTAACTATCACATTTTTTATTCAAAGATTAGATCAGAAGAAAATAATATTATGTATATGGAATAAACCTGTAAAAATCGCATATATTTCAGTTCAGATATTTTGTTCAAAACGAAAATTCCAAAGTTATGAAAAAATCAATACTTAATTATCTCTCATAAAATATTAACCCGGGAGAAATCGCGTATATCTGGGGTATGAATAGTTTTTACTTTGTCACCAATAAATTCAAACAATAATTCTCAACTTATTTAGTCAGTGACAACTGTTACAAATTGTAGGATAAAATACGCTAAAGATTACTTTTCGAAAAGTAGTGGTGATAATTGTAAAATCTGTACGCACTCGGGGTATGTCATACCCCATGCGACTTCTCCCGGGTTAAAGATACATAAAAAGAAAAAATCAGATAATTTGCTCAATAATTGTGGAATTTCATTTTGATCATAGAGAATATGAAAAAAATACGAACTGAGAAAAAAATAAGATTAAACATTTCATTTACAAAAAGATTAAAATTTCGCTAAATGTATTAACCATATATACTTTACTATTTATCAGATCTCTAGAGCATTGTGCCCAAATTTCTCGATGTTAAGGTTCATTTTTGGGATAAAAACGTGGAATTTGACATTTGTCAAAATGAGAGGTACAGAGTCCCCTTATCAATTTTAATTCCATTTTTGTTATTTTTAATCCTGCATGGAATGTCAAATCAACGGAAGTTATAAAATGCACCGGTTCTAAATTGTAATGTTTTAACTGATGTGCGACGGAAAGATGTAAAAACGTCGGCTAGAATGTAACTACTTCTGTATCCTCACGAATTTTTTGAAGTTTTTACATTTCAAAATGAACGCCTCGATTTTGATAATCTTTGAAAAGACATGAAAATATTTCATTTTCTTTATTTTCCTCTGGGGTATCTTTTTAATTTTGTTACGATCAGTGTTGAATTCAGACATTTTTCTCCGGGACGAAATTTTTCAGCTCCGGAAGGGACAGTATGGAGTTCCAGGGAGGAATTTACATCTTTAAATTATTACCATGCACAAAATCTCCAGTCTTCCGGAGGGGGATAGGACATTTTGGTGCTCTGGTGGGGAAAATCCATGGGAAATCCCCTTACCTGGACCACCTCTCGAATTCATCACCGATTAAGATCCAAGTATCTCATCTCTGTTTACCCGTTTCTTTGCCCTGGTTTAATAAAAAATAGTCAGACTGGTAAAATTTAAATATGTTGAAAGGTAACTTGTTGAAAATGGTAATTGTATCTTATTCAATTTTAAAAGATAGATTATAGCCAATGTTGTAAAAAAAAAAAAAAAAAAAAAAAAAAAAAAAAAAAAAAAAAAACTGGTTTTTTTTTAAAACCCAGTTCGGGCGAGTAGCTGGACGGGTACCCGGGGAGCTACCCACTACAACCCTGATTATAGAGCTCTTTACAAATGTTGCATTTGGGAAAACAGCTTAAGTTTCATAGCTTTTCGTATTGTTGTAACTCGTGTTTAGAAAAGAATTTAGAAATTTCTATTGATAAAAGTAACAAGGAAACATCATTTTACACAACTACAAGAAGTTGGGAATAACTTTGAAGAAAGGAGAAACATCTAAAATGTCATCAAGAAATACTTTTGCAGTACAACTGACCAGAGTTGTTTTCGTGATAGCCAAGCGTTGAAGGGAGTTTTGGTCATTCTTTTGTCTCACGAGAAGATAATGTGACAATAGTATAAACGGGTCCCTGTCATGTTTATCAACTCCCCTGAAGATAATTTGTTGATTTTGTGCGCTTTGTTCGAAAGCTTCGGAGAGAGATTTATAGGCCTCAATTAACTAGAGTATTTGAGGGAGTGGGGGAGGGGGAGACCAAAGAAATAAATCTATATTTCTTGCCGCAAAATCTGGTCTATATGCAGCCTTATGCAACTACCCGCTTAATTTGACAGCCTTGAATACAAGTTGAATACAAGCTTGAATACAAGAATATACATTTGACAGCCTTGAACCTCGGTTTAAAGTTTTTGAAATTCGTAGAAGCTACTACCCGCTGAGTTAAACTCTTAAAACATAGAAATATTGCATATTAACGTATGCAAGAAGTTACGGCTTGTAAATATTTATTTTATTAAATACGGATTAAAAATTACACGCGCCTTGCTCAAAGTTCTCGTAAAAATACCTGCAACAACTTCTACAAATAGCTCGCATACTTTAAAATTAGGTATTATTAAATAGGTATTCTATTTCAAAAACACAATAGGAACAGCTAAAAGAAAAGTATTCTAATCTTCAAATAGCATAAATAAAACAATCTAATCAGCAAACAAATGTTTCCATTGAACTTTGGATGGAACATTCGTTCGGAATCAAACTTTGACTACCTCACGCCACGGCATCTGATAGGCCCAATGGCCATTGAAATCAAACGTCTGGTTTCCGGATAAAATAAGCTGCAACAAAATTAAAGATTTTAAAATAATACCGGCAAAAAAAGGGGCGCACGTGTAAGTAAATATCGAAGCCAAGGTCGAGATCTATCTAGACAAGATAAAGCTGAGGAAGAAGTTTGGGGTTAATGAATTTAAGACGATATAAAAAGTAAGTGAAGGTCAATGGGAATTTCCAACAATTGGCGGTTAGCAATAGTTAATTATTCACCTGTTTAAATATAACTTAAATTATGCAAATAGATTATCGGAAGGGCAAATAAATTTGTAACAATCATACATCGAAAGTTAGATGTATTTGTATAGAATTTATATTTTGAACCTTATAGCTCTTTGGACAATGGATTATGTAACCTTGGTCAAATACAAGACATTTAAGGGTGCTGAAAAGTCACTGCATGACCACTGGGAGTTATTTCTCAAACAATTTAACTCTTAAGTACTAATCGTTAAACTTTCAAATCATCGCTTATTCATAAATTCACACTTTTGAGAGTTTTATTTGCCTGCAAAAAATTGACATTTGAACTGTTAGAGGTTGTTTAGCATTAATTTATTTGCACATTTACCTAGAAATATATACCTACGAAATAAGATGAAATAAATGGCATTATGTAACAAGTTGTTAAAATTTTTAAAAGTTTATAGGTATACCATAGATGGTCGTTTGTAATCCTTTGATAATTGCGTGTCGGTGGCCAAGGATTTTAAAATTAGATAGCAATTTCAACTCTATATATTGAAAAAAACTCAAATAAAAACATCATTTTAAAGCAGATATCTAAAATGACCCATTATATTTCAAAACATGCGTTTCTAGATATTTTTTAGAATCTGAATAAAAGACAAGTTGCCCACTTATTCGTTACGTGACAAATCGCCTATTTTTGTTATCAATAAGTGAATCGCATACTTTAAAATCAATCATTAACTAGTCGAATGTGTATGTTAATATTTCAAAAAAGCGTAATTTTTTAAATTATGCATTTTAGAATTTAAAAAAATAAATGCAGCTAGCAGCGCCACCTGTTGTGATTTACACGAAAACATAATCAGCCTCCAACTTATGTCAAGATCTAACAGAATATGAAGTTTGATGAAAATCCGTGTACTAATTTTTCAGATATGACTATCGCTAAAATCATGTAAATCCTAAAAAATGCAGCATAGATGCACCACATGTAGGGCAATTTACAACGAAACCTAATCAGCAACAACTTATGTCAACGCCTAACTGAATGTGAAGTTAGATAAAAATCCGTGCATTAGTTCTTGAGAATCTATTGCGGAAATCGATAAAAATGCAACACGGCAGTGCCACCTGTTAAGCGATATACACCAAAAATTAAGTTACTAATCAGCACCAATTTATATCAAGGTTTAACTTAATCTAAAGTTTTATTAAATTCCGTGCATTAGTTCTTGAAATAGAGCACCCACAAAATTTTTGTCACATACAGGCACACACACACACAGACAGACATTTTTTAAAAACAGTGAAATCGTGTTCAGGACCTTCTAAAGCGTATAAATCCATCGAAAACCGGAAGTCGAACATTTTCATGAATCCAGTACTTTCTTCTTGTAAAGATAAAAAGTAAAAAACACGTTTAATCCTTTATACTCCCAAATTATGAATGAAGAATTTGCTCCAACTCAATAATTATCTTCCTCATTATCTGAAGACATAAGAAAAATTATATAATATGAAATTTAAATGTTTTTTTCATTAAAAATGATTTTATAAATCTGTAGTTATAGCTCTTTTTCTAAAATATTTACAAGAATAATTGGATTAATTAACCAACCTGTTTATAGAAATCTCTAAATTCTTAAGAAGAAAAACAATGTAAATAAATGAATTGCGATCCTATGTGTAAATGGAAAGTTTTTGTAAGTTGTAAATTTTTCATGTAACTTTTTTTTAGTAAGAGAAAAGCTACACCTACGTAAATAGTTGAGAAAATAACCCCTTTTAAAAAGTATTTAGCTTCGACTGTTTCCCTATTTTTTCTGAATAAAGATATAGCAAAGTATTTCATAAGAAAAGTAAAATCAACTTTTATTATCAGACGGATTAAATAAGTTATTAAAAGTTTTTGTAGTTGTAAATTTTTCATGTAACATTTTTTTAGCAAGAGAAAAGCTACACCTATGTAGCGTAGTAAAGAAAAGTAAAATCAACTTTTATTATCAGACGGATTAAATAAGTTATTGAATTTTCTGTAATAGTACCTAAGAGAACCGTCGGACCATAAAGGGTTAAATTTCTGTTAAAAAAGAATTAGACTAATCATTTTTTGATTACAATGTTATACAATCTTACTGTCCACAAATCCTTAGATAATCCGATGTATAATGTAGTTGAATTATGCCATAACGAAGTAAATAAGCTACTTTTGACTAAGCTAATCATTTTTTGAATTACTTCTTATTCCACTTTAAATATAAAAGATTTGTTTAGACATTCATGCTTAGACATTTTTCGCCTTTTTTCTGACAAACTTCATTTTTGAGATTCGGTCAAGTTTACGAATAAACATGCGCAGTCTTTTACCGACGATGAAAAGGAATTTCATCGATTAGATCAATTTTAAAATCTTTCTAATCTTTTAATTTTTGTAATCAATTTTTTAATAAATGTTTTCGAAACTTTCAGTCATTCCGCCACGTCAAATGACAGTTAATAATTACAACCAACCTTAGGACAGGTAGGTTGCTCTAAATTATAATTTTATATTGCTTAAGATATGTATTAGTTTAAAAACTGAATGGCTTCTTAATTCACGAAAGTTTCCAGTTTTAAATACCAGGTTAGAGTCGTGGTAGCAAAAATGTCATTCCGTCACACTATAAATTACTCAAAAATGAAAGAATAAAATAGTTTAAAAAATAGTTTCTTTTTTTAAAAAATCTTTTAATCAATAACAGTCATATGCAAACTGAAAAGTTAATTTTCATTTGAAAATAGCTTCAGGGTAATCGCTTTAACTTAATTCTACAACTCAAAATGTCATTCCGTCACATATGGAATTACCCTTTTACCAAACTAACATAAGTACTTTAAAATGAAACATTCTAAATTCAGAAGATAACTAATCTAATGAGATTTAGTGTCAAAGTTGCATTTCCTTCCAAACTTGTTTCAGTGAATATTCTTGATAAGAAATACAAGAGAATGGCATTGAAATTTAAAAAAAAAAAAGATCTATTAGTTTTCCCTCAACTTCAAATTTACAAGAACGAAAAATCATGCGTCAAGCATAGCTTATGAAACACGTTCCAACGTATTCAGAATACTGTAACAAAACGTCACAGAAATATAATAAATCGTAACACCTTGTAATAATATATTACTTTCAAATGCTAAAAGGTGTAAATTAACAACATAATATACAGTAAAATAACTTATATTAAATTGTTGACAATGTTTCGGCTCATTTCGAGCCATTTTCAAAAACCAAGTTAAAATAAAAGATAACGTGCGTAATTTTTAACAAAGTAAAAATAAAAGATAACGTGCGTAATTTTTAAAAAGTACATGAAAATTAAATGATAGCATTTTCAAATAATAAGTTCAAAGACCGTGCAATTGTAGAATATTCTCATTTGTTTTTGAAAATGGCTGGGAGCGAGCCGAAACATTGTCAACAATCTAATAAAAAAGTTATTTTACTGTATATTATGTTGTTAATTGACACATTTTAGCATTTAAAATAAATATAAAACTTCAGTTTAATAAAAGTAAATACTATGTTTAAACAATTTGGAAAAGAAATAGGGTAATTCCATGGTAACTTGCGTTACATTTAGAATAATTTTCTTTAGTAATTTTCATAATATAACACTAAAAAATATTGAAAATGTAATTTTGATATGATTTGTTAATTAAACCTTTCCAAAGCGAAATTTGGATGAAAATTACCTACCTTTAGTGCTATTTTTTGAACACTGGCCATTATATTTATTATGGTAACTTACATTCTTTTTGTCAGAAACGTAAGTTACCATAGTAAATATAATTTTTAGCGTTCAAGAAATAGTACTAAATTTAAGTCATTTTTATCCAAATTTAGCTTTGTATAGGTTTAATTAACAATTCATATAAACATTACATTTTGAATATGTTTAGTGTTATATTAATAAAATTACTGAAGTCAATTATTCTAAATGTAACGCAAGTTACCATGGAATGACCCAGTAACATTTGAAAACCCAATTTCAGGAATTACCATTAATAGTCGGAAAAATATCCAAATACTTTTGAGCAGTCCTGTATATGATCTATAGATCTGTTATATATACTACACATAATGTGCTAAAATTTAGTTCAGTTAGGAAAGGCATAACATTGTTGAAAATTCCCCTACAGCAATTTCCGTCAATTAGCGGAAATGTACTTTAATTCTGCGCAGCCCTGTATATAATCTATAAAATTTAAACACAAGTAATATGGAAAAAAAAAAGTTAAATTTTAAAAAGTATAGTGAAACCGCACTTCCAACAATTATCTCTCCAATACTGGTACGCGAAGCTTTGGCTACTGGTACGTAAAAGTCTAATACTGGTATGTGAAATGAAGTACAGAATATTATTATGAAATCAAAACGGCTTAAGTTTATCACCCAGTAAATTTTCGAATAAGGACTGTAAACGCTATTTTCTTGTTACCAGATTGTTGCACAACATATCTATGTGAATGTACTTTTCTTCCATTCTTCATATGAAAAACAAATATAGAAAAACACTAAACATCGAATCTGACTTATGATTAAATCTGATATTGGACCAGACATGAGGAAGCAGTGCTTGATAGAGCAAGCTCGTCTTTCTCATTAATGATACTAGAGAATTACTGCAATAAAGCTACTATGTATGAATCAGTACGCCAATATGTCAATAAGTATTGTGGCTGTTTTAAAACAAAACTCTGTATTTTCATACAGTACTTATTATTAAAATATAATATTGATAATACTTTTTATTTGAATGTTAATATAAAGCAGTTAATCTAAGTACCAATTTAGTAGTGTGATAATGCATTTTTAATTACAGTAGAACCTACTAAGACGGAAGCATTAAAGACCTAGGAAATATTCTGTTTTAGACAGATTTTGTTTTTGCAGTTTTTTTTTATATTAGCTGTATGTTTGTTCCCTGGTGGTACGCGGAAGTATAAACTGCGATTTAGTAGTACGTCAGTCTAAAAGTTTGGAAACCCCTAGTGTATATCAATTTCAATATATTTGAAATAGTCTAACATCTTTAAAATATACTGCAAACGACCCCCCCCCCCCCCCCCCCAACACACACACACCAAAACGTAACGGAATTCTTTTTGTTCCTGCAAAACGAACTATAAATACTACACACTTCATTTTCAATACCGAACATACCATGGAAAAAACAACATTTATCAATTACCTGGCAATCAAAGAATATTTACGGGAGTTAGAGCGCGGACAGACAGTTGGCCAGACAAACCGAATTCATAAACACTTTTCAACTATGTTAAACAGTGTTAAAAAATATCTCGCTATTACATTTACGAGAAATGAAATAAGTCGAAAAAATGTGAAATGTAAAATGTTCAAAACGAAAATAAAATTTGACTGGATCCTTGGCAGAAGATTTACTAGTGTACTATGTATATCCAAAAATCTTATTTGCTAAAGATTTTTATTTTTTTTTCTATGTATTACAAATTATAACAAAATATTTTACGATGGATAATTTTGTATTAGTAAATAAATTAACAAACACTCCTTTCATAGATTTTTATTCATTATAAATTTAGTGTGCCGCGGAAGTTGAACCCTGCGTTAGAATGTGCTACGGGAAAAAAATAAAAAATAAAAATACAAAAAGATATTGCAAGGGCAAATAAAATTTTGATAATCTAAAGACGGATATATTTGCATAGAATTAGTTCGTGCTGTACTTTAAACTTGGAGCTATCTGAACTATGTACTTTGATCAATTGTAAAGGGTTTTAGAGATCAGTTGAAAGATCAGTACATGACCACTGGAGCCGTTCCCTAAACAGCAACTTAACCTTTAAATGATAATCTTGATCTAGGAAATCGCCGAGTATTCAGAAAATTTTCTAGTTCTTTTCAGCTTAAGTTGTTAAAAAAATAAAACAAAAACAGACACAGAAATTATACATATACAGAAATATTTTATCTGTACATTTACTTAAAATATACTAACTACAAAATAAGATTAAATAAATTGCATTATGCAATTGGTCAACATTTAAAAATTGTATAATAGCGATCCCATAGATAGTTATAAATCGTTGAATATTGCAAGTCGCTGTTATAATTTCGACAGTTATGTCATCGCGATATATCTAAAAATTCTTCCGGTTTTTTTTTTTTTTTTTTTTTTTTAATAGCAGATATATTTTTCAAGTGTTTCTAGAATCTGAATTTGCACATTATTTCGTTAAGTGTTAATATGGGTTAACATATTTCAGCCATCATTAAAATCGCCTTTAAATATCTTTAAAAATAACAGAATTAGATCATTTATCATTTTTCGCATACGATATAATACAATTCTACTGTTTACAAACCTTTAGATAATCGGATATAACGATTCACATATTCAAGTAAATAAGCTAGTTTTGCTTGTAGATGTAAAGCTTTAAATTTAGAGATCCATTTTAAATAAAAGTTAATTCTTTATCATTTTAAGTTTAATTAAAACTTCTACCACTTTACGAGTAAGCCATATGAAGACTTTTGCTTGGATACTGCATATACTATGAAAAGGAATTACTCAAAAAATCCTGAGATTAAATTTAAAGAAAAGCAAGAATTTTTAATGATTACTAACTGACCCCCGCCCGGCGTTGCCCAGACCCGTGATAATAAATTTAAAAAAGAAACAAAGTTTTTATTATTTTATACCTTTAACCGGATTTTGTATGAAATTATATTTTTTAATGAAAAATTTGCAAAAAAAATATTGATATTTGGTGATAAAACCCCGCATTTTCTTGTTTTTCTTACGTGGGTCGTTTCACAGTTTGAAAAAAAAAAGTTATTTTGTCCGAAATCATTAAAATCTTTATTGGTGATAAATAAAACTGTTTTACAGTCCGTGTAAAAATGTCATGAAAAAATATTGTTATCTAGTTGTAAAAGAAATGTTTTCTTCTCGATTTTTTGATTGTTTGTTTTCGCGTCGGCTCCTTTAACATAGCAATAAAAAATAATTCTCATCTTCCGAACTCTCTGACATTTCAATTCGTTATAAATATGTAACTGTTTCCAAGCTCTCTTTAAAATTTTGCGAAAAAATATGCATATTTAGTAGTGGAAACACGAGTTCTTAAAAACAGGCTTTAGCTTTCAATCTCGGAGCAAAAATATATTAGAAGGTCTATGCTTTCAATGCAATGGTGACTCCATCCGTTTTCAATCAAACCTTTTCAATCCCCTAAACAGATGAGGGCTAATCCATCAGGTTTCCCCTTTTTGAGGGGAGAAGCCTTCAAAAAACGTTGTCGCATTCGCAAAGAGACGATATTCGTGTGAAAAATTTGACAGAATGGGCTTTCGTTTTAGATATATACATTCTATTACATTGTAGTGGGAAGATTGAAAGAACTGTTGGGCTATATGCTTTTTAACGGGACATAAACATCATAGCTCAAAATAGCTCAAAACTAATTATAAATATACGTTCATTGCTTACCAAAGAATTTTTTCGCACGATGTCTGTTTTTAATTGATAAGAAAGGTGAAACATTTGTATATGCTTTAAGTATAGATGAAAATGAAATTCCCGCCATGAAATAAAAATCTTTCATTCATTAATTATTTTAAGGATATAAAAATTAAGTTTTTTAAAAAAAAGATTGAAAATTGTAGGGCCTGATTATCTAAAAAGCACGTGAAGCACATGCTTCCTTTCTAAAATTTAAAAAGGGGCCCCAAAATGATTGAAGAGGGCACTGTAATTCCCCATTTTAATTTTTTTTTTTGCACTGTATATTAATTGTTTTGGTAAAGAGAATTTGCTTAATCCAAGAGGAAATCCACCCACTATACTTCCCGAAACTTATTTAACAGGGAAATATGAATGTTATCAATAAGATTTTTAATTTATCATATAGCCTCCTGATGTACCTGTTAAAAACCACCTGGGAAATTGAGCATACAGCTATATGTACTAAATATATCACATGTATATATACAGGGAACATAAAAAAGCTGTTTAAAGAAATGTATGCGACCTGGGCTAAGGTACTCCCGAAAATAATATTAAAACCATTGAGGAGTTTTCATGAATGAAAGATTAAGAAACTTTTACCAAATAAAAGGGGGCCCCAAAATGATGTCGTTCTTCCCCTAGATTAAGAGGTTAAATCAGGCCCTGAATAATTGAATATATAGTTATACTTTTTCTAAGTTACTGAATTAGGAAAAGTATTGAATTCAGACAATTTTTCTCCGGGAGGGCCTTCTACGCTCCGGGAAGGAGGTGTCACTTTAGTTCCAGACGGGGGCAATTTGCACTTCTTGGCCATTAACAAGCATAATTTTTCAAATCTTCCAGAGATATGCCACTCGCTGACTTCATCACAGAGTAGAAAAATTAAAAGACATTTACAATCCTGACAGTATCTACAAAAAATGAAGTTATAACTTCCTTTTGCTTCAGGATAAACATCAGGATATTATTTTATTACTTTACTTTTGCATATATATATAAATTCTGTTACGCAGCTGTAAATGTTTACTTGAAAATTGATAATATCCGAAAAACAGATATTCAGAGTGGAGAAAACTGATTAAAACTCTAAAAACTAGTCTGAATTTTTTCCGAAAATTTGGCAGCAAAAAAACTTGTTTCAAAAATGCTTCTTTAAATCTGTAAAACTATTGGTTTCAGAGGCTTTTAAAGACAAAATAACCCATAACGCCTTTTGAAATCGCAAGTAACTTTGAAGATGTTATACAGTAAAACCTCTGAATAGCGAACAGCTCGGGGGCGCAAAATTTGTTCGCTATTCATAGTTGTCCACTTTTCAGAGGTAATGACATACAAACGATACGTATAATATGTGTTGGGATTGAAAGTGTCCGCTATTCAGAGCTGTTCGCTTTTTAGAGGTAAAGGCATACAAACAATACGTATAATATGTGTTGGGATTGAAAGTGCACGCAAAATTTGTTCGCTATTCAGAGGTAAAGACATACAAACAATACGTATATATGTGTTGGGATTGAAAATGTCCGCTATGGAGGTTTTATTGTATTATATTTTCGTAAATTTTAAGAAAGATGAAAGCTACACCAAGAAACATTTTTTCTTTTTATTGGAGTGTATGGATCCTTCCAACGAACAATTGAGGGGGGTCGGGACAAAAGTGCCAAGCCACATTTTTGGCGAAATAAATCTAACATTGTAATCTGTTGCTTAATATTGTAAATTATAATATCCGATATATAATTTGTTTCTAATGTCACTTGGTGGCAGCCTATGTGACAGGTTTCGTTTTTGCACCAGATGTTTAGGCCCCCCAATGAAGATAGCTATTTTACAAAGAATGTAATAGTAATATCATTAAAGTAATGCCATATTGTTACTCAGAATATCTCAAATGTTACTAAGACATTGGCGAAAAATACCTTAGGTTATATATCTTGGTTTGAGTGTTGGATCCAATTTTCAAATTGAAATATCTCAGAAGTTAAAAAATGGGGCTTGGCGTTCTCTTGCCCCGACCCCCTCAATTATTTTCCCGCGAAAAGGCATTGCGGCTATGGATATTTTCAAAAGTATCCTCAAATTCTCTGGATGTATTTTAAATTTAAAGTTTGAGTAAATTTAGCTTTTTCTCATGATAAACATTCAACCCTTTGTATCACCGCGTTGGATATCTGCAACAGATCCAAAATTTAATGTTACTTGTACAGTGGGCTTTAGAAGACGATTTCATTTATTGCTGCTATCTTCTAACGCAACAGTTAATATAAATTGCTCATAGAATTCTAATAGACGGCAATACTGAGTTAATTTTTCATGCCAAAGTTTTATTTATCATTTGAGCAGTTTCACATCGTTATTGCCAAAATGAACTTCGCAAGTTTTATAAAATTAAAAAGGTTCGAGACGTCCAAAAATAGATATTTTACAAAGGTAAGTACGTATACTTTACAATCTTATATTAGAAAATTGACAATATTTATGAGAGGCAAGTAATTTTCTGTTAATTACAGATGTGAAAAAAGTACCTTTTTAGTCAATATATATATATATATTTTTTTATGTTCTAAATTTTTCTAATATTTTTTTACATGTTTAGAATGGTGTATTCTAACATCTGAGTAAATATTTTCAAATTGGATTTGAAGAGTCACAAAGGATTAATAAAGAAAAAAAATGCATAATTTATTTCTTACCTACAATTTCCTCCTACAAAAACATTCACTCCTTTGGATTCTTATAATCCAGATTTAAAATAATGTAATTACAGGATAAATGGCAACGCTACAAAATCTAGAACTTCCTACAATGTCTATTAAATAAAGGAAAAAAAAAAAGGTCGAAATAAAAATGTATGAAAAATTAGGTAAATTACTCTTTCACATGATGGGTGACCAGTCGAAAACATTATGTGTAATTGCATAATCCAGGAAGGATAACCCTAAAATTTTTCTTTCTTTTTGCATTAAAATAGTCTTATTGTCTTGACGAGCCACAACAAGAGAGTCCTTAATTAAAGACGCGGAAAGTCTATTGTATTCTTATTTCTTAGTATTATACAAGAAAATTTTATTATTACCAAAATTTTACAAATGAAGGACATTGTCGTAGCAAATTAGATGCTAATATTTTGTAATGAGTTTTACGACTGAATTACTGATAATACAATTGTATTTTGAGAATAGTACAAATAATTTGAACAAAAATAATTATGTTCAAGGAAGGAAGGGTTTTGTTTCAAAACATGTAAAATAGCTATTTATTTTGTTAAATATTTTTGAGTTTATGTAAGTTTTGAGTGAATTCTTAAAACGTGCTTCCTACTGAAGATTTGAAGAAGAAAACAAAGAATCGAAGTAGTTCATAGATTTAAAAATATCATTTTAATGTATCAATTATTAAATTAAATTCTAAGTAATCATATACATTATTTCTGTTGTCAGCATCCCTTCTTCTATGCATTTAGAAAACGTAAAAACAATGAATGTGGTATAAATTGAAAGGTTTTAGAACCGGCTTCTGACATAGTACAATCACATTTCTTTAAAATATGTTTTTTGATTAAAGATTGCAGTTAATTAAAAATTAAATCGACATTGTTTTCATAAATTAAATGAAAGATTCTTCTCAAATCAATGTTGCCACAAAAATAAAAAATTAGAAAAAAGAAATAAATAAATAGTACAACAAAGATAATAAAGTGTGATGACTGCGCACGTATTTATTTTACATTTATCGTTAAACAGCAAAATTCAAATATTTAGAAGAAAAAGACCCCATCGATCGATCGAAGCAATAGTATTTAACGTGTAGCCAAAAATGTATGCTTTGTTATATTAACTTAAATCGTTTTCAATTTATTTTTCTTTGTCTCGTGTTTTACCCAAAGCGGATAACGTCATTCTCTTCTGCAGTTAAAATGAATTTTTTTTTTTTTTTTTCGCGCGTGTTTTTAGCTATCTTCGATCCGTTTTTACTGTAACTTTGAAGAAATAAATGAGATTATATTCTGGCTTGACTAATGTTCAAATATTTTTAATCCTTTTTTTCTGTAGAAATTTAAACCTTCATTTAAAAAATATATATATTGCTAAAAAAAATAGGATGTCATGCGAAAAACTCGCATGGGTCAACTGGTCTTTATTATTAAGAATAACAATGATCAATAACTGTTGTTATACACATAACAGCCTAAGATGCTCATTGTGGGCAGTACATATTTCATTTTGGTTTCAGTATAATTTAATTTTTGCTTAATTATTCGATGGAATATGAGTGCTTTAAAGCGAATTTTAACTTTAAACTTACATTCTATCTAGGAATTGCAAACAAAGTATCAAAACAGATTTGTGAATCTTTTTTATTTGTTTGGATACACATAGATTAGATAAAATGGCAATTAATTTTTTAAGTAATAACTCCATTAACTTTTAACTGTAGTTAGCCGGTCTCACAAACCACTTCTTTTTTTCAATTTTCACAGTTTAACCCTTAACTGCTGTGACAAACTGTCTCAAAGCTACTGTGAGCTGTCTCTGAGACCGCTTGATCGACAGATGAATAAAAGGCTCGATTAACTCATGGGAAACAGTTTGTGTACAGGATTATTACAATTAAAATTCACCTATTCAAAAGTCTTTAGCGATAGTACTACGGCTCTAAACCAAACAAAATTTCACTAGTATCTATAGTTAAGCTGAAAATTACAAGCTTAACTTTGAAAATTGAAAAAAAAAAAAAGCTGCGGTCTGGGATACCGCTAATAGCAAATCACAGTTGGTTAACTTTAAAGCTTTCACTGAATTCTAACATCAAACCCTATTCCTGGCGAAGATTTGAAGGGAAAGGAATATAAATAGTCATATCGATTGCTCTTTATTTAGATATAGATTAAAAAATAACAATTTAGGTTGGTTGATTGATGACGGCCGATTATCCACTCGTGGTATATAGGCCCTAGGAGGGAGTACCCTCCCTGGGGGTCTTTCTAAGGGATACTAACCCGTATTTATGGCAAGGTTCGAAGAAAACCACGGAAAACTCCGAACGGTTAGGTCAACGAGCGCGACAGGGATTTGAACCCAGCACCTCCCGTCTACCAGCTTTGAGAGCAGAATCTCTGAGCCACTGGTAGGGCAATAACAATTTAGGAAGAAATTACACGAGTAGAAATATACTTTGGGACAATGAAATGACACACCATCAGTTAAGAGACTACTTCACTCAAGCCAAAACACCCGTTCGCTAATGTTAATCCTAATGGAGGAAATATTTTAAAATAGCTCGTTCGCATTTCCATATTTTTAAATGATTTTTTTTTTTTTTCATTGGATAATTAAGGTCAATCTATGCACGCTCCTTTCTACTTTTTCGATTTTGGTTGCACTTTTTATTATTATTATTATTATTATTATTATTGAGGATACTTTCTCTTTCGAAACCGGTTCCGAAAGTGAAAATATCTAAATAAAAAAAAATTGTAATCAAAATCGAAAAACTACAAAAGGGCATGCATCGAGATTGACCTCAGCTATCCAATGTAAAAAAAAATCATTTAAAAATATTGAAATGCAAACGAAATATCTTTAAACATTTCCCCCATAGGATTAACATTAGCGAGCGGGCGTTTTCGCGTGAGTGAAGTAGCCTCTTTTAAGGGTTCAAAAATTTCAAGTCAAATCTACTTCATTTCAAACGACAAATATAACAGAACAATAAAATACCTTCAACACTTAATTCTGAATAATTATCACTATTATGGATATTAAAATTTATTCTATTCACAAGATTTTCGCAATACATTATTGTACAAGTAAAGTATGAAATACAAATTAAGACTACTAGTTTGAAAGAACTTTTATTAAATGAAATAGTTCCTCATGTAGTAAAAAAAAATTTCAAAATAAAAAGAAATCCGAAACCGGTTAAATGTGACTTTCACTTATAATGACATTTGTTGCACGGATAAACCTCAGTTTATGAGGCTATTGCAAGAATCCTCCATGTGACTGAGGTCACGGTCATCCCCAATTACGTCTGTAGAATTAAACCGATAGAAAGAAAAGGCAGCTAGTATAAAACTGCGAATTTCATGTCTGCAATACATACCGCTTGTTTTAGAAAATTTAAGAAAAATTTCCTAACGTACTTCTAACTGCTGTAATTGGTCATTTTTTTTTTAATGTTATACATTTACGAATGTATTTGCAAATTTTATGAAATTACGATTGTAAATATAATTTTGTTAATGCGTCATAAAACAGTCAGTTTGGAGTTGTGAACAAACTTAACAAAGGGTCTGTCCAAACTTTTCCACCAGGGTCCTGTTTTTGTGAAATTGTGAACATTTTTCTACATTTGTCAAAAATCTAGTCATAATTTTGTGAATTTGATATGATCGTTATATTCAGGTTGTTTATACAATTTTAAGAAGATATATGTTTGTAAAATACATTTATTTTCTTTAGATACGTAAAAGTGACAGTCAGATTTTATTTTTAAATGATTAAATTTGTGAAAGGTTCAGTTTGGAAAGGAAAGGTCTATTTTTAAGACAAAGAATTTTGTGAAGGGTCCTGTTTTGCGATGAAACATTTTGTAAAGGGTCCTGTTTTGCAATGAAACATTTTGTAAAGGGTCCTGTTTTGAAATCAAAAAGATTATGAAGGGTCCTTTCAAGGACCCAATTTCTTCCTAAACAGATCCATGCTTAAAGATATAAAAATGTATACTACAATATGATATACACCCCCCCCTCGCCCCCTTCCATAAAAAGACATGACAATCCCGCACCCCTCTAGGGGTGAAAGCTGGATCCGCATATGTACGGTACGGTCGTCATGTATAAAAGTACGTGTACTGTGCGCGTACTTTTTTTTTAGTTACCAATAATTGTTATTGGTAATCTTCGCTTTATGTCTAACCATAGAATATCCACGATCGTTGCAGGACGCCTGTCCGGAAGGAATTAATACACCTGACTGTTAAATATAGAGCAGTGCTGAATTTATGGGGTGACCCGGGGGCGGGGGGATATTCCCCTCAAGACATTGAAATGTCCCCTCACCGGAAAATTTCAGATTGCATGCTTTTAATGGTCAAAAAGTACAATTTCCCCCCGGAACTCAATATTGACTACTTTAAGACATAATTTTTAATTCATTTTTTTTTTTCGGAAACGCATAAAATTGGAAGGTGTTCTTATTCAGAAACTATGTCATCGAAACACGTTTTCCATTTATTGATAAAGGCAGAAGATCTTTCAGAAAATACTGTCAAAGTCGACGTTTTGAACCGAATTCTTGTTGTGCCTATGCCAGCAAAGGAAAAACGCGGTTTCACGTAACACGAATCGTTTATAACTCGATAAGTAATTCATTTATCAAAAAATGGAAAACTCATTTCGATTCCAAATTGCTTCAATATACCACAATCCACACTTCCATCCGTAAGGCCTGCAAATTTTATGAGTTTGCGTTTAAAAATGAGTCTAAAATTGTGTCAAAGTTTCGCTTTGTTGAGCAGGTCATTTGAGAACCACCTTAATAAACAAACTAGTAATGATAGGACAGAACTGTAAAACCATATAAAACAAATTCATTCACAACAAAGCGTAAACATTGAGTTACTACCTCAAATAACAACGTACGATATATTTATTATCTATCGAAAGATAAGATATCTCACCTGAAACAGTCATGGTGACTCCTTTTACAAATACGTTTGTCGCCAAAAATATTTTGCACAGTAACCTAGTAACTCCTTTGGCTTTGGACGCGTATTGTACGAAAGATTGCGGTTCGTCTTTCAAGGGATTTTAACTGTTCGGAGAAAGTGACGTCAGTATATTTCAGATTGCGCGGATTCTGATACTTTGCAACGGACTGCCCCGTCTCTCTTGATCTTTGGTCCATTACGGAAAAGAAAATATTGCAAATCAATCAGAGTTACACAACTTGACATTGCCACGCTTTTGCTGTTATTTTCTAGTTATTCCAGATTACGGGATAAAAATAGAAATATTAGATTCTAACATCTCTTAATGTTGATAAGATGGTGATATTAAAAACTAATATCAAGCTACTTTAACCCCGTAAGAAAAAAAAAAATAAAGATTAAAAAGTCCCTTATAATGTTGATTGTTATTTGCAACAAGGAAGATACTGTAACTTGGAGGTACTTGGAGCTAGGGGAAGGCTACTAGACTCCTGTTCCGAACCCGAAAATTTTGGTTAAAGTCAACCCGAAACCCGTCCTGACAAAAAAATTTCGTCAGCCGGAAACCCAATCCAAACGTGGAGCTGGGAGAAGGCTACTTAGAGTCCTATACCGAACCCGAAAATTCTAGTTAGACTCACGTTGACTCACGCGAAAACACCCGCTCGCTAATGTTAATCCTATGGGACAGTTATTTTACAATATTTCGTTTGCATCTTAATATTTTTAAATGATTTATTTTGCATCGGATAGCTAAGATAGATCTCTACAGCGATTCCTTTTTACTTTTTCGATTTTGTTTGTGAATTTATTTTTTATGAGGATATTTTCACTTTCAAAACCGGTTCCGAAAAAAAAATCGTTTTAAATTATTGAAATGCAAACAAGACATTGTAAAATAACTTCCCACAGGATTAACTTTAGCGAGCGGGTGTTTTTGCGTGAGGGGACAGGACACTTTAAGTCAACCGGAAATCCGACAAAAAAAATTTCGTCAACCCGACACACTTCCATCCCAACTTGTCCCGAACAGATCCCCAAATGGAAGAAACTTAATACCTATTTTAATACGTACAATTATGGGAAAATTGCCTATATATCTAATATCAGTTTCATCTTTTACGTTAAAAAATGGAACATAAGTAATAAAAGAAAACTGCCCAGTTAAACTGACGGCATTGAGCTAACAGACTATTCACACTAACTGTAAATTATATTCTTATTTCAAAGAATTTGAAATAAGCCCTCGAAAAATGAAGAAATCGACAATATATTAAAGGGGTGGGGGCATCCCCCGTTTCTCCCCCTTATAATTAACCAATGAACCCCTAAAACTAATCAGAGAAGCGCCTTACCACAATGAACCTATATACAAAATTTGAAGAAAATCGGATAATTCTGCTTGAAAAACCCATTTATCTATATTAAGGGGGGTTAGTCCCCCCCGTTCCCCCCTTTATACTTAACCAATGAACCCCCAAAACTAATCAGGGAAGTGTCTTACCACAATGAGCCTATATACAAAATTTGAAGTAAATCGGATAATTCTGCATGAAAAACCCATTTATCTAAATTAACGGGGGAGTTAGCCCCCGTTCCCCTCCTTTACACTTCACCAATGAACCCCCAAAACTAATCAGGGAAGCCCCTTACCACAATGAGCCCATATACAAAATTTGAAGAAAATCGGATAACTGAGCATGAAAAATTCATTTATCTAAATTAAGGGGGGAGGATTAACCCCCCCCCCGCCCCCGTTAGCCCCTTTATATTTAACCTATGAACCCCCAAAACTAGTCAGGAAAGAACCTTATCACAATGAACCCATATACAAAATTTGAAGAAAATTGGTTAATTCTGCATGAAAAAGCCATTTATCTAAATTAAGGGGGGGGGGGGGTAGCCCCCCGTTCACCCCCCTTTATAGTTAACCAATCAACCCCCAAAACGAATCAGGGAAGCGCCTTTATCACAAGGAACCTATAAACAAAATTCGAAGCAAAACGGTTATTTCTGTCAAGAGTTATCGCGTTACGTACATACGTACGTACATACATACATACATACATACAGAACGGGCGGGCACATTAGCTCTCAGGCTTTGATAGCCTGTGAGCTAACAAAAACAAATAGAACATGGAATCAATTAATGTTAAAATATATAGTTTTTCACTTGAAAAAATAGTCTAGACTTTTTTTGAAAAATCGAGTTAACTGAAACCCAAAATGCAAGAGTGAGATCCCAAACAGAAAAAGACCCTAATGCGAAACAATTAGAGTCAACCCGACCCACAATGGAAAAAATTAGCGTTAACCCGACCCGACCCAACCCGATGCAGGACTCTAAGAACTATTTCGACCAAAACATTTTTAATCAGTCCTGTGTTGTTTGTGTTACTGTACTGTTATTGTAGTACTGTTAGCTGTAGAGTATTTTATGAATCATGTCAATACTCTCAACACAGTAGATAGAGGACGGGTTTAAAACATTTATTTATTTATTTTTATTTATTTATTGTTTATTTATTTATTTATTTTTTATTTATTTATTTATTTATTTTTTATTTATTTATTTATTTATTTATTTTTATTTCTTATTTTATTTATTTATTTATTTATTTTTTTTATTTTTTTTTTTTTGGGGGGGGGGGTTAAGTGCCACTCAGAGTCCAATTAACCCCAATTTACGGAACTTTTAATGATATTGTTGTAATTACGCATATTTTTAGGAATATCTTGTATTGAAAAGAAAATTTTAAAATGTTTAGAACATGTACTATTTAAATAATTTTATTTTTTAACGCTTTTGGATAAGAAGTATTTCATCTAAGAAAACAAATAAAAAAGAAAAATAATATCTAACTTGCTTTTTATGTTCTAATAATGTATTGAGCTTAAAAAGTAATAATCTGTATTATAAAGCCAAAACACGTCCGTGAGTAACGCTGACGTCATATTTCCAGTGGCAACTACCTGGCCCATAAACTGCAATTTTTTTTATTATTATTTATTTTTTTATTTTTTTTTTTACTTCTAAACATCGCACAATTTTAATTTTTATACCGTTGAATAGAAAACTCCAGCATGAACATTTGTAAATCAATGCGTTGAAAACTCCATTATTTTACGAACAAAACAAAGAGTTATTGTACCGGGTGATTATAATTAATGTTACGATTTTAAAAATCGATAATTTTAAAACTACTGGTCAGAATGACTTGATATTTTAGCAGAACAATCGTGAGGCAATGGAATTTTGTTTGGCGAAGGAAAAAAATAGTTCAAAAATGTGCCGATAGATGGCGCTGTCAGGGTTCACATTGTCTAGAGATATGCAATACTGTTATCCGTACCAGATAACTCATGTGCAGGAGTTGCTACCTGCTGACCTGGAAGCACGTCAATCTTTTGCACTACAATTTCTTGCCCGGATTGAAGTGGACAACGGATGGCCATGGAACATTCTGTGGTCTGACGAAGCCCACTTTCATTTGCAAGTTTCTATAAATACGCAAAATTGCAGGATATGGGCGACCGAGAATCTGTTCCAGCTACAGCCATTACCTCTTTCGTCTGAAAAGGTCACTGTGTGGTGCGGAATAACGGCAGCGTTTATCGTCGGTACGTTTTTTTTCGACGAGATCACACCTGCGGGTCCCATTACCTGCACCGTTTTGCGCTTCCAATTAGTAGCGGAACAAGGCGGAGGGCATATGAACAACTTATGCCTTAATCATCGGTAAGGTGTTTATTCCATGAAGCTCTTTTTCTTTTTTTTTTTTTTTTTTTTGTCATTATTGGTGTTGTCGCTTAAACACGTATTCTTGTCTTTTCGCTAATAAATTTTTAGTAAATCCCTGAACTCTATTTTTTTCCTTTTGGCTAACAACATTCCTGTGTTTAACGAATACAATTTTGGTCTTTCCCCTGACATTACCCTGACAGCGCCATCTATCGGCGCATTTTGCAACTATTTTTTCCCTTCGCCAAACAAAATTCCATTGCCTCATGATTGTTCTGCTAAAATATCTAGTCATTCTGACCAGTAGTTTTAAAATTATCGAATTTTGAAATCGTAACTTTATTTATAATCACCCGGTGCTTTGAATTTTATGAAATTTTGGAGCTTTCCGGCACTAACAAATTGACAGACGAATTTTTAGTGCAAGAAAGCTTCGAAGTTCTGTAAAATTCAAAGTATCATAACTGGGGAAATTTTGGTCATCATAGAAGAATGGAATTTTTGCTGTTTTAATTATCAGAGAATGGAAAACGTTTTTTTAAATATAACTTGTAGGACCAAAAAACCGTATAAAAATGTAAAAAGTGTAACTTCAAAAAAAATTTTTTTTTTTTTTTTTTTTCAAAGCAATAGCACTTAGACAAACATCTATACACTATTATATGCCACCAAAACAATTGAAGAATAAACGGAACAACAAATGAAACAAGGGTGACATATAGAGACTTTAGAGAAAACAAAAAGTCAACTGTAAACAGGGAATACAATCAATTAGGCTGATGCTCTGAGGTCCTCATTAGTTCCCTGGCCTCCCAATATCTGCCAGATATACTGTTACTTGATAGTGCGGGGCACAGTGGTAAATGCTGTGCATTCAAGATTACATCCTCTCCACAAATAGGGCAATTTGGACTTTCAAGAATACCAAATCTGAAAAGGTAACTAGGTAGACAATCGTGTCCCGTGGCAAGTCTAAATAAGGCAACACTTGTTCTTCTAGGTGCTGGAGGGACATGAGATATTGCATTTTTCCATTCTTTATTTTCGATTTCACTTAGTTTTCTCCTTTCATATTGAGAGTCCATTTTTCTCTTTATAATTCTTGATATTGAATTGAAAGGTATTTCATTACTTGGTGTTTGTATTATTTTAGTTCCTTTTTTGGCTAGTTGGTCAGCCGCTTCATTCCCGTATATTCCACAATGGGCCGGGATCCATTGTAGTTCCACTTCCTTTCCACTCTCTTTTAGTTGCTTAAAATTTTTCCTGCAGTCCTCAATTCTTCTTGAGTCGGGAATCTTAAAGGAAGTTATTGCTTGAATAGCAGAGATTGAATCCGATAAAATAACTGCTTTTTTGAAATCATTATCTCGTATAATTAGCTGTTGTGTGGCAATACAGATAGCCTGCACCTCTCCATCGAACGGTGTTGTGTTTGTTCCCAAGGATGCATAAAATGCGAAGAGTTCCGAGTAGATTCCAGCACCCGCATTCTCTTCCAAAGAGAGTCTGGAGCCGTCCGTATAAACGTGGAGCCATTCTTTTATGGGGTACCTAGTATAAATAGTTTCCATTGCATATGCATGTAACTCTTTATCCCCAGCATCCTTTTTCCTAATTGAATACAGCAAATCGGTATTACCTCGTATACAAGGTAACTCTGTCGGGTTCAACATTGGAAGCAGCTTTTCAGGATTACTAGGAATTTCTAGTGCAAGGCGATACTCAGTCACTTTCTGCATGAATCCCTGCTGAGTTTTTAACTTTCTAAATTGTTCAGTATTATATTCTCTCCAGTAATTATTTGAAGGCAGTCTAATAAGTTTCTCAAATAAAATTAGTGCCTTTTCTTTGACAATCTCCTCAATAGGCTTATTATCCGTCAAACACAGCATTGCCTGGATCGGTGTGGTTTTAATCGCACCGGTTATCAGTCTTAAAGCTTGATTCTGAACTCTTTCGAGTTTTTCGATATAAAGCCCTGAGCATGTTATCAGTGGCTCACAGCAATACGTTATCAAAGGCTTAATATACATATTATACGTAGTATTAAGGGTGTCTCTACAGCAGCCCCACATCACTCCTGCTAATCTTTTGAGAATTGAAAATCTCTTAATGGCCTTTTCTGAAATATTTGCGATATGGTGTTTCCATGATAGCCTTTTATCAAATGTTACTCCTAGGTATGTACTGGCATTAGTTTCCCTAATAGGTATGCCCATATACTTTATGGTCATTTCCGTTTCTTGATGGCTTAGTGTAAAAGTTTGGTATTCAGTTTTCTCAATGTTTACTTGCATTTCATTTAAATTACACCAATCGGCCAGTACCATGATTGCATTGTTAATTCTGCTAATCAATTCATCTCTTTTTCTATGTTTTCCGGAGGTCCAGATAACTAAATCATCTGCATACATCGCACAATTAATTCCTGCGATTCTTTTTAGCTCTTGAGGAAGATCGTTAATGTAAACATTAAAAAGCGATGTACTAGTAACTCCTCCCTGTTGGAGTCCGCGATGAGTCTGCAAAAAAATTAATCACAGCTATTTGATCAACACAATCTAAATTCCTACCTGAATTTGAACACTTTTGAAATTTACATTGCTTATGAAATGAATTTCCAACAGGTAAAAAAAAAAATTAAAGGTATTACATACGTTCAAAAAAAAAAAATATATATATATATATATATATATATATATATATACAGATATATAGATTGGACGAAATTAAATCCTTGTAGTGAATTACGGGCAAAAATATTTAAAGTGATACCTCAATTATTAAGAAAGATATAAGCAAAAATTTGAGTACGCGCACGATCCATAAAACCGACCTCGCCGAAAATATTCTAATAAAGATTCTACTCCCTTATTGAAGCTGATTAAAGCACTGGAGGGTCCACAGTATGGCACAGGAACAGCAAATTAAGTGTAAGTCAAATATATATATATATATATATATATATATATATATGTCCAGTTTCTTATGTTTCAATGGTTAAATTTTACTTAAAGTTATATATATATATATATATATATATATATCAGTATGTTTTTTTCTTCTAAGACTTTACACGCGATTTTCTGGAAACTACATTTTTACTTTCTTCTATCTTTACAAGAAGAAAGTACTGGATTCTTAAAAATTTTCGACTTCCGGTTTCCGACGGATTTATACGTTTTAGATGGTCCTGAACACGATTGGACTGTTTTTAGAAAATGTCTGTCTGTCTGTCTGTATGTGACAAAAAGTTTGTGGGCGCTCTATCTCAAGAACTAATGCTCGGAATTTAATAAAACTTTATATTCAGTTAGTCCCTGATATAAATGGGTGCTGATTAGTTTTTGGTGAAAATCGCCGAGCAGGTGGCGCTGCTATGCAGCATTTTTCGCGATTTCCGCAATAGCTCTATCTCAAGAACTAATGCTCGGAATTTAATAAAAACTTTATATTCAGTTAGTCCGTGATATAAATGAGTGCTGATAAGTTTTTGGTAAAAATCACGCAGCAGGTGGCGCTGCTATGCAGTATTTTGCAGGATTTACACGATTTTAGCGATAGTCATATCTCAAGAAGTAATGCACGGAATTTAATAAAACTTGAGTTTTGAGTTAGACCTTGATATAAATTGGTGCTGATTCTTTTTAGTGTATGCGAAACCTGTGTGAGATAGAAGAAAGTTTTGGGATTGACACATCCGACTAGTTCAACATGGGCAGCATGATAACTTGAACAATTTTTAACATTTTTGGATAAATTGGCGCTTATCTACGCATAATTAAATTGTCTAAAGGCCATAGAGCAATTTTTTTGAAAATTCTATTTTATAAATTTTTTCAATAAGTTTAAAAATTAAAATTTTAGACGAAATATGATTTTTTTTTTTTTTTTTTTTTTTTTTTTTTTTTTTTTTTTAATAGCGCAATTTTTTTATTTTTCAAAAAATCAAAAATTTGAAGCGAAGTCCCTTAGTTACAACCTTATTTTACAAGAAAAAACTGAGATTTTAATAATTTTTTTGTTTCTACTGGAAGTTAGGATGCTACCCATCGAGTCCGGATATTTTGGTACAGGTCAACACGGCTGCAGGTTTTCGACGTCATATGTGGCCAAATTTAAGAAAACAAATATTTTTAAATACTTGAAGCAATAAAAAACAACGTGGAATTATTAGTTTTTCAATTAATTGTACTCCCTTCCTTTAAAAAAAATTCCAAAAATATGTCCATTTTTCGTCGCCGAGAACGTATGTATAACCCCTTAAAGTGTGTTTCAATCTTTTTGGCCTGTGTATAGTTGTGAAACTAACATAAATTAGTTATATTCGGAATTGTCCAAGTCTGTTGCATATTTTAATCGTAAAATTGAAAATTCGAAACACTTTATATCATAAGTGCCCCGAAGCCACTTCAAAGTCCATAATGCACGATAAAGTTAAAAATATTAGTTTCTGCATCTACAATATAAATAACTATATATCTAACTAAATAAACTATGAATGATCACAAATCTATCAATTCAGTCATTACAAAGTATTGATTAATACGTAAGTAGGCCTCCGATGTTTATTTGAATTTACACGCAACGTCGTGGTTGAAAAGTAGTTATCAATAAACTAATAAAATACTATGATGTTGAAACAACTAAGAGTAAAATAAATTAAATTTTAATGAACTGCCTGATTAACAGTCAACGCACGATTTTATTAAATGAATTATAATTATGTAAATTATGGCATTTATGCAGTGTTGCTTACTAGATTATACATTCTTATTTAAGTTAGATACAATTATTTAACTTTTAAAAAAGAAGGTATTTTAATATATTTTAATTCAAGTCTGTCAGTCTTTATTTTTTGTTATAGAGACAAGGAATTTTCAAGTTATTTTTTTATTTAAATTTTCTTTTTAGATAGTTTAAAGTTTTGGTATAATTAACATATAAAAGAGCTAATTTTACGGGTGATAATTTCAGGCTATTTAGGTGCAGGTAATAAGCGTCAGTGAATACGACGTCATCACTGACACAGTTATAATAAAATATTATGTATTCATGGATGAAAATACATCTTTTATTTCTGAATGACGACATTTTCTTCATCAGAAACGTTTTGCTTTACATATTATTTACTATGATATATTATTTACTGTTATATATGTCGTATGCCAAGACATTGAAAATAGCATTTTTACACTCCTTTTCACACAGATTATACTGTCTTATAATAGTTTTAAAAGCGTGTAAGGACGACATACACAAAATCCAGGGGGAAATAAACTCTGCAGCTCAATACGCCAGTAGCTCAATGGTCATAACATTTCGCTTGAGAGAAGACATATTTTCTTTAAATGCTGCTTGAAGGTTGAAAGAAAGTTTTTCTTTAAATTCTGTTTGAAAATTGAAAGAAAACTTTTTTAAAATTCTACTTGAAGATTAAAAAAAAGCTTTCTTTAAATTCTGCTTGAAGATTGAAAAAAAAAGTTTTTCTTTAAATTCTGTGTAAAAATTCGAAGAAAACTTTTCTTTGAATTCTGTTTGAAGATTAAAAGAAAGCTTTTCTCTAAATTCTGCTTGGATATTAAAAACACTGTTTTCTTTAAATTCTGTTTGAAAATTCAAAGAAAGCTTTTCTTTAAATTCTGCTTGAATATTAAAAGAAAGTTTTTCTTTAAATTCTGTTTGAAGATTTAAAGAAAGCTTTTATTTAAATTTTGAAAAAAAGCTGCCCTTTAAATTCTGCTTGAAGATTAAAAAGAAACTTTTCTTTAAGTTAAAAAAAAAAAAAAAAAAGCTGTCCTTTAAATTCTGCTTGAAGACCAGTTTCTAATTCCAATTTAACCCTAAAAACAAATTCCATTCCGTGCATATTTTCATTTTAAAAACTAAGGTAGGTGACTCGCAATCTTGATGGATTGTAGTAGTAAATTGTTGAATTGTGAAAAAATCTTATCAGAAATAATTTACATGAAACTAAATGTTCCGTTTCATATGATGAATTTGGTGCGATATCCTTGGGCAGGCACTAATAGCAGGAGATATGCCCGACCGCATGTCATGATTTACGAGCCGTAAGTTTTTTCTCATCGGCAAATACCTTTGAAGAATAGCTTATAATGCTGATATTCTGCATTATATTTACATTGTAATGATTACAGTTAAGCCTATACTGCTAACATAAAAATGACAAAACTAAATATACAGGGTGTCCGAGACGAAACGTCCTAATCTTAAACACTTATACTGGAGATAGTAAACAACCAAGACAATTTGCTTAGGTGGTATATGCTAGCTTAGATGTGTACATTTACATTATGTAACAGCAATGATTTTTATTTCAGGTGCTGGAAATCGGAAAAATTGATAATTGAAAAATGACAACGAATTCTGAAAAAATGCAGAATTGGGGTCCATTGGCAGGATGAGCATCTCTACAGGGATGACCACCTCAGGAAACCCGGCCTAAGCCTTAGAGTTTGTGTGCAATCCTGAGGGGCTGACACGCCTCTATCGCCAGCGAGACCACAGCCACGGAATTATGTATGCAAATTTTACAATATAATATTACAATTTTTCTTCTTCTCAGAAAAGTTTTACTTTTACATGTGATTTTCTTTGTAATGAAAGCAATTGAATTCTGTACAGTTATTACTTTCATACATACGATTATTATTATTATTTCAATGTATACAGAATATATACAATTTCCAGATGAGCTATATACAAATACTGTGCAAGCACCATGCCTAAAATTATTATTGCTTAAATATGATGGGTTATTCTTGGTTAGCATATTTTATACAAATACTTTACTACAATAGATGTATATGGAAAAATATGATGCACACATACAGTTATTATAATTAATTCGATTATACAATTATACAGTTTAGACCATTTCCAGAATATGAGTATATACAAGCACTGTTCAGACTTTATATTTAGGATTTTTGGTTAAATGCTATGCAGATTCTTGGTTAAATACTTCTAATACAATATTAATAATATACTAATATGAATATACAGATGCGAATACACTGTAAATTTACAAATAATATGCAGATACTAATACTATACAGATAGTGTGATGTTAACTCTCATTTCAACAATTATTATATTCAAATACAAAATACAATTATTTATATACATATGCACAGAGAAAACAGGGCCCCTGCTAGATTGGACAAGCGGGCGCCCGACTACAGAGGAAGAGGATTTGAAAATAAAAATTCATTTTTTTCAATACTGGCATTTGGGAGTCCGGGTCCGAGACACATTGACTGCCGAATTCCCACAAAGATGGATTGGGAGAGGTGGTCCAATTCTCTGGCCATCCTCCTTAGACAACCGCCGTGCCACTCGTGAAACACATGTAGATGTAGAAATGGTGTGATTGCACCAAAAAAAAACTTCATGACTTTGTGTATCCAATTGTTGATTCAATTTTCTTAATGCAACGGTTACATGTTGTATTACAGATTGTTCAAATTAGGGCGCTTCGTAACACCCTGTATAACAACTCACAACACCCAGAGATAATATACTTCATTAATTGCTGAAACGTGTTAAATGAAAACTATAACAATAGTAAAAAATGTTTTAATAAATTCTACATGCTTTGGCTCCGCCGAAGCCATTATCAAAACAAATAAGAATAGTCTATAGTTGCACGATCTATAATAATATGATATGAAACGTAATCATTCCATTTTTCACGTGCTCTCTCAGATTACGCACGTTATTCATATTTTATTTTTACTTGGATTTTTTTTTCAATGTGAGAAATTCACTATATCTCACTCGAAACCCCTGTTTTGCAGCCTAAATCCATGTATAGGAAAATCCCATGTATTATAGGTTTTCCTCAGATTTTAAACTAATTTCACTAATCGGCCGGTGCACATTAAAACTTTCGTTTCATCATAACCAATCTTCCATCTTGAAGGTTTTGAGACAGCAGAAATAATAAAAGCACTCAGGGCAAAACGTTTCATCTCACCGTCCGTTCCCACGAGGAAAGTGGGGTCCCAAAGCGAAAGCGATATCAGTGTGACACAAGGAGAAATCTTCCTTCTCCAATAATAACAGACTTTGTCAGTGATCTCACCTTTCAAAGCTTCTATTAACTAGAGGAACATCCATTGTTCTTAATGATGATCAAGAGATATATTAGAAAGAAAAAGGGTAGAGCCAGTCAGTTAGTTCAGTTAGAGAACTGAGTTAGGATTCAGTCAATCTGATCCTGGAAAAACGGTTGGTTGTCTTTGACCCCCGACAGAAGACAGAAGAGTCTATCCTGACTAATGTTTCAAGGTTGAGATACCTAAACAGGATTTGACTGTTTTTAGAAAATGTCTGTCTGTCCATGAGTCTATGTGTCTGTCTGTACGTGGCATATATTTTGTGGCTGCTCTAACTCACGAACTACTGCGTAGAATAGGGGGAAATTTTATATGAATTTCTATCCTTATGTATAAGGGTACTGATTAGTTTTTGGACAAAATCCTCCAAGAGAGGGTACTGTAAATTGATGGTGTGTTCGAAATATGTGATGCTTATATCTCCGGTTAAAATACGCAAAATTCAAATAAACATCACATTTAGAATCCTCATTATAGGAATAGATTGCCATTCAATTTTGGTTGCGGTCATCTAAGCGGGAGGGCCGAAATTCACAGATTTGTTCGAAATATGCTATGCTTATATCACCACTTTAAATGATGCGCAGAATTCAACGAAACTTCACGCTTAGCACCTTGAGTATGGGAATATATTTTGTGTAAAAAACGTAATTTCTAAATTGATGTAATTTCTTTTACTAGTTAAACCGTTTAATTGTTTTGATTTATATAGAATAAAGTTTCGAGATGGACACAAAATAATAGTTTTCTATCAAATAAACTTTTTTTTCCCCTCCAGTATAGCTGTCAATTACTATTTCAAAAAGTTATATTCTAAAAGGTCTTCCTTCTAGATTTATTCCTTAAATGGAAATATGTATCTTGCTTTAAAGAAAAGTAACCAGTCTATACAAAGTTAAGTTAAACATTTGCATAGAATTAAACGAACGTTAATTGAAGTTATGGTGTTTGTATTTCGGTTAACTGTCTCTAGATGGCAGCACTAAAATTTTCAAAGATCTCTGTAAGGTAACGCCATCTATTTGCTTTTTTTTATTATTATTATTTCTGATGTAATCAGTCTCTGTATGTTTTGATGTTACGTAGTGTGTTCGTGAATTATAATTAAATATGTAAAATGGCTTTCAATCGTCGACATTTCTCGAATATTTGTTCTTACTTATTTTATTTAATCTTTTGTATATAGTATTATAATTTATAAGCAGAAAGTTTTGCGATGGACATAACATGCTAATTTTCTATCAAATATACGGTTGTTCTTATTTTCTTTACAGGATAGCTTCCAAATCACTATTTCAAAAAATTATATTCTAACGCGGCATCCTTCTAGACATATATTGTAAATGAAGATATGTATCTTTCTTTAAAGAAACGCAACCAGGATATATGAAACTAAGTTAAACATTTGCATATAATTAAACGAAGGCTAATTGAAGGAAAAACAGCAAATTACAGGGAGTAACGATAAAGGAAATTCGCGATGGAAATCAAACACGCAAATGAATTTGCGTTTTAGATTATAAAGATTGGCTATAATATAGTAGGAAGTTGAGCTTTACATATTTTTAAGGGCAAATATTTATTACAATGAATATCACTTTTACTTTTGAATAGTAAACAGACAATATTTTATTGCGCAGAGCCAGGACTAAAATGATTAGATGTTCCAGTTCCCCCGAGACAGTAATCTGTTTTAGATTTAACGTCTCGGCGTCCCAACACTTCCCTTAAACGTCCCGGTTTCTAACAATTGAACTATAAAATGAATAAGCTACGATTCTTTAATATGAAGATATCAAAGTACACTTTTCTATTAATCTTTAAGAACCTACGCCAGTCATCCCAAGAAACTCGAACGCTAATGTTAAGTCTACGGGAAGGTTCTTTACAGATTTCTCGCTCGCATTTTAATATTTTTAAGTTATTTTCTTTTTGCATAGGATAGCTGAGGTTGATTTCTAACGTTGTTAGTTTTTACTTTTTCGATTTTGATTCGAGTTTTTTTTTTTTTATAAATATATATAAGGGTACTTTCACTTTCAGAACAGGTTATCCAACCGGTTCCAAAATTGAAAACGTCTGCTTATAAAAAAAACTGTAACCAAAATCAAAAAAGTAAAAACTAACAAAGTTAGAGATCTACCTCAGTTATCCTATGAAAAAAAAAAAAAAAAAAAGAAAAAAGAAAGAAAGAAAGAAAAGAAAAAAAGAATGTCTATGTAAATAACCTTCCCATAGGCTTAACAGCTTGAATGTTGAGGAGGAAATACCATAGGATTATATTGGATCCTCAACTTATCAATTATTGTTGTAACTTTTTTCAGTTTTCCGGATATTTCACTCGTTTTTTTTTTTTTTTTTTTTATATATGAGTTGATATATAGTATTGACTATCAATTCATGACAAAAAAAATTTGCTGTAGTTCGCGCATGCGCATTTAAAATTTATTTCATACAGATACCCATATCTCATCAAATATTCAATATATTAATATTTTAATTACAATACACTATTTCTTGTCATGGATTTTTTGTCAAGTTTTTGGAAAGCGGTGTTAAATTCGGTTGAAAACTCTGCAGGGTATAAAAAAAAACCTTTTGAATTTTTCACAGAAACGTTAACATCTTCACGAATATACGTGCTATGCTTACACAAATACAAACAATTGTTGAACAGGACCTACATAGTCATTTGCTACAGTGACAGACCATTTTTAGTATTTTCTGTTACTTGGGTGATAGAAAATATTATTTTATTATTAAAATTATTATTCCCTCCCCCCCCCCCCCTCTTAATTTTCCTCGTGACAAAATCTTCACTGAAAAACATGAAGTTAAACATGTTATTTACATCCTCAAAGTTCAAGGGCATTTCGGACATTTCCTCACGAGTTTCAATATTCGACGAAACGCCTGAAATTGGTCACTGCCCCTTAATTTCTGGACACCAGTGTATATTATAGCAATAGTTCTCACTACGCGACTGTAATATAGCCGCAGAGCTATACTATTTTTTCAGAATAATTTTTTTTTCCTTATTCAATTGTAGAATTTATGTCATTATTCTATTAGACTAACAATCGTCATCTACAGCATATTCAGCTAATAGGTTAAAGCGAAATAGCTCAATAGCGTGAAACTAAAAAAAATTTGCATATAGAATTAAATAAATGTGAACTGAAGTAGCAAATTATAGGGTAAGGAAAAATGCGATAGAAATCAAACACGTAAATGACTTTGCGCTTTTTGATCTAGAGATTATCCAAATGCGTGAAGTTGAGATTAAACTTTTTTCAGTGGTTAAGTATTAACAGAAATAGATGTTATATTTATACTTTGCCTTGAATTTGAAACATAATATGCATTATAAGCGCATATAGGGAATTATTTTTATTTGGAAAATGCAAATATTTAAAAGGGGTTCCCAATATTTATTAACGCATACAAGTTTCATCCTGTTTAAATAAAATACGAAAATTTAGTTTAAATGACACAGAATGAATAACTTTTATTTAGCTTTTCTGTTAACTATCCTTGTGTTTTCTTTTTACTTATATGCATGTTATTTGTAGTGATTCTCCTTCACAACAAGTATTACGGTGTAAAAAAAAAAAAAAAAAAAAAATACGATATAATTAATGAATATTGCACAGTCTTCTCTTAAAAATATAGTAATGATAACGGAAAAATTGTACAAATAAAACGGAAAAATGTCCCTAAAAATGAACAATATTTTTTCTTCTTTTGGTATAATTTAAAGAGGTAGAGAAAAATAGTTCCATAACAGTGTGTTAATCTCTCTAAAATAAAACAAGAACGAAAAATCATGCGTCAAGCATGTATGTAACACTTTCCAACGCTTCCAAAATAATTTTACAAATCATTACCGTTTACTAAGCTGAAAAATAACATCTAAGTAAACAATTTGGAAAACTCATAAAATATTTAAAAACGTAATTTCAGGAATTTCCAACATATACAATATTCGGAAAAAAAATATCCGAATACTTTTATTCAGCCCTGTATAGGATCTATAGTTTTGTAATATACTACATAGGATGCTAAATTTTAGTTTAGTTAGGAAACGCGTAGCACAGTTTAAAATTCCCCTTCTGGAGTTCCTGTCAATAAAAGAAAATGTGTTCGCGAACTTTTGTGCTACCCTGTATATTATCTGCAGAATTTATACACACCAAGTAATAGACAAAAAGTGAGTTAAATTTAAAATCGCGTTCAACAATTTAAAACGCACTTCCAGGAATTAGTGTTAACAGACAGTAGAGAATTCTTTTGTGCGTCCCTGTAAATGAACGATGACTGCTGTACACACAATATTCTGCAGTAAGCCTCTTGTAATGCACCTTAGTTATATATATATAAATTTCAATGCGTTTAAAATAGTGAAACATTATTTAATCAAACTGCAAACGATTTTTCTCCATAAAAGTAATGTAACGGAATTCTTTTGACTGTCCTTGTAAAGTAACTATGAGTGCTATGCACACCCTATTCCATATTAAGCTTCTTGTAATGCAACTTAGTGATGTATATCAATTACAATATGTTTGAAATTGTATAACATCATATAAACCGCAAATGATTTTCCCTCATAGACCGTAATGTAACGGAATTCTTTTGAGTGTCCCTGTAAAAAAACTACAAGTGCTACACACTTCCGTTGAAATAGGGAACATGCTATAGATAACGACAATAATCTATAAAAATTACTGGGCAATCCGAGTATATTTACGGGAGTTAGAGCACGGACAGACGGCAGACGACCATACGACAGACAAACCGAAGTCATATACACTTTTCAACTAGGTTGGAAAGTGTTAAAAAAAAGAAAAAAAAATGTGATATATCCTACAGCAGCTTTTTGGCTTATAACTCTGAAATAAATATAACTGATTAAAAATGTATTTTATATTAAATGTGCAACATATTCACACTGTAAAACAAAAAGATAAACGCTTCTATGTATAACTAATCAAAACTTTAGGAAAATATAACATAATCTCTTCTGAGTTATCAACGATTTTTAAACAAGAACGAAAAATCATGCGTCAAGCATAGATTATGTAGCACTTTCCAACGCTTCCAAAATAATCTTACAAAACATACCGTTTAATAAGCTAAAAGATAACATCTATAAGTAAACCATTTGGAAAACGCATAACATATTTAAAAACATAATTTTAGGAATTTCCAACAGATACAATATTCGGAAAAATATCCCAATACTTTTATGCAGCCCTGTATAGGATGTATAGATTTGTATATATACTACATAGGATGCTAAATTTTAGTTGAGTTAGGAAACGCGTAGCACAGTTTAAAATTCTCCTTCTGGAGTTTCTGTCAATAAACGGAAATGTGTTCGCGAACTTTTGTGCTGCCCAGTATAGGATCTACAGAATTTATACACACCACGTAATAAACAAAAAGCGAGTTCAAATTAAAATCGCGTTCAGTAACTTAAAACGCACGTCCAGGAATTAGTGTTAACAGATAGTAGAGAATTCTTTTGTAAATTCCCTGTAAATGAACGATGACTGCTATACACACACTATTCTGTAGTAAGCCTCTTGTCATGCACCTTAGTGATATATATAAATTTCAATGCGTTTAAAATAGTGAAACATTATTTAAATAAACCGCAAATGATTTTTCCCCATAGACTGTCATGTAACGGAATTCTTTTGAGTGTCCCTGTAAAAAAACTATAAGTGCTACACACTTCAGTTGAAATAGGGAACATGCTACAGATAAAGACAATAACATCTAAAAATTGCAGAGCAATCCGAGCCTATTTACGGGAGTTAGAGCACGGACAGACCGCAGACCGCTGACGGCCAGGCGGCCCTACGGCAGACAAACCGAAGTCATAAACACTTTTCAACTAGGTTAGAAAGTGTTAAAAAAGGAACGTTTCTGAGTAGTTTCACAGTACATTAATCAGTTTTTGAAACACGAAATATTGAATTTTCATATGCTATCATTTCTCGAGTAAACATTGCATGCGAAAGGTTAACTATATTAAAAAGAAACAAGAACGATAAATCATGCGTCAAGCATAGATTATGTAACATTTTCCAACACATTCAGAATACTATAATAAAACTTCATAGATTAATAGGGTGAATCATGATATATAAATAAACAAGGTTTCGAAAACGCATAAACACATTTAAAAACCCAATTTCAATATTCGTAAAAATATCCGATTAATTTTGTGCAGCTCTGTATATGATTTATAAATATACTATAGAATGCTAAATTTTAGTTCAGTTAGTTTAGCGTTGCACAGTTTAAAATTCCCTTTCTGGAATTGCCGTCAATAAACGGAAATGTATTCGAGAACTTTTGTGATTCCCTGTATATAATCTATAGAATTTATACACACCGAGTAATAGAGAAAACTAGACGTTGGGGGCCACCGTAATACTTACCCATCATGGATATGCATAATATAAAATATGAAAATGAAACATGTGTAAACTATTTATAAAATGCATTGCAATTCGAATAAATTCGTTGGCTAAGGAAGACGTCCTAAACTATAAATGCTCTATTACTGAATCGCGTAAAAGAAACATCCTTATAACGCCAAAATTGATAATCCTATTAACTAAGAGTTTACTGCCTCGGATGAAGCGGCTCATTTCCAATTAAAATATATCTTTGAATTGAAATTTAAATGAAATACAGGATCATGAAAAATCGAAGAGTGTGGAAAATAGGATTACAAATATCTCGGCAATTTATTATCCAATCGACTTCATTCTTTATGCAAAATGTATGTTTTTTTATTGTTTTTTATATTTACTCCTTAAAATAAACAATTTCGAAAATTTGTATATACCTTTTATCAGAACGAATATTTCGAGAGTCCGAAAAAAAGAGTTCCGGAAAATCGAGGTGACTGAAATTCAATCAGCTTCTTCCCATTATTACATACTAAGTACATACCAAATTTCAAGTCTCTATCTCAATTTGTTTGAAAGATAGAACGTTTACAGACACACACATACACACAGACAGACGGACGGCAGTTTTTTTTTTTTCTAAAAATATTATGATGTTGAATCATATATATTTTAAATTAAATTTATATTCTAAATTGTATTTTATTTTTCATCCCTTCTTTCCAAATTTAAATCCCATTATTCTTAAAGGAACAAGGTCATGTAATTTAAACTCATTTTATTCTGCTAGGCAATCTCTCAGATCCTTTCTCCTATCAAAGCGACCACATATTATAACAAATAAAATAATAAAATGGAAAAGAAAAGTGCAATAGTCATAAAGAATTAATATCAGCATTCACCAGATGTCTACTCCGCGTTCAAAATGAAATAATTTATAAAAACAAAGGATGTTGTGGCACTTCACTTATATGTAATACCCTAAACATTATAGATCTCCGACGCCTGCTTTTGATAAACATACATGTAATAGCAGATGTTATTTCGGCCTTTCCCATAAGGGTTAATGTTACAAAATTCATGGTTTTCAGCGCTCCTGGTAGCACAACATCGCGCCAAGCAAATTCAAACCACCCCCATTGGTTTAACATTAACGAATCTTTTTCTATTATTCTTTGGCATTTTTTCGCAATCGCCATGACTCTATATTTCTAATCTTGGCTGTTAAAATGTAACCGCGATTCCATCACTTTACCGCCTCTGCTCATAGAGTAAAGTTCTAATCAAAAATCGACTGAGAGGCCATCCCATGTTTTTGAGTTGTTCTGTCCCATATTATTTTGAAGTGTTCTTATCTTGGAGAAATAAAAACTTTCAGTATGCAAAGAATACAAATGAATGGATTTATTGTGCACTATTATTTACGTATTTCCAGGATTATTAATTTTCAGGATCTACGGACGTCTGGATGTTATTTGCGGGAATAACTACCGTGATAATGTACTCTTGCCACAATTCTATACGATCACTTTGGATCTTTAATAGATCCAAACAATCCTTCAAATACAAACTACATATCAATACCCAAACCAGCTCTACACTATAAATATGTTTTTCGGAATCTCCAGTGTCTGAAACGTGTAAATCCTTCAAAAAAATTTTTCGATTTTCAGAACGATTTCAAGACTTACCCTATACTACGTATGATGGGTAAGTAAAATGAGTTAAATTTAAAAACACATCACTCAGCAACTGAAAACGTACTTCCAGTAATTATTGTTAACAGAGAGTAGAGAATTCTTTTGTGTGTCTATGTAAATGAACGATGAATGCTATACACACAATATTCTATAGTAAGCACCTTATAATGTATCTAAATGATATATATCATTTTAAATATGTTTGAAATTGTGTAACATCATTAAAATAAATCGCAATTGATTTTTCCCCATAGACCGTAATGCAATGGAATTCTTTTGAGTGTCCCTGTAAAAAAACTATAAGTGCTACACACTTTATTTTCAATACCGAGCATGCCATAGTAAACCTCACTAACATATATCAATTGCATGAGAAACCAAATATATTTACGCAAGTTAGAGCACATACAGACAGACAAACTGGATTCATAAACACTTTTCAACTATGTTGGAAAGTGTTAAAAAATGTCATACTTAAAAATTATTTTACATTACATAAAAAATCAGTAAATTGAGGTTTTCAAGCGAATTGCATTTGAAAGTACATTTTTTCCCTATTCGACACGGTGTAAAAATTTCAATTGCGCGATGTTTAGAAGTAGGTAAATTTTTGATAAAATAAAAATTGATTGCTCAATTTGTTGCCACTGTCGATATGACGTCAACGTTACTCACGGACGTATTTTTGCTTTATAATATAGACAGATTTCAAATGCATTACCGTGGGAGAAACTCGCTGTCTTTTTTTTGAGAGGGGGGAAGGGGATAATGTAAATCTCTATAATTTTTAATCTGCGTTGAAAATTCAACTACAGAGGAACCCTGATAACTTAGCTATTCCAGTAACTCAACGTTTATTATTCAAGTAGTTCGTACATTGTTAATTTCAAAGAGGGAGAAACTCGCTAACTCCACACATTTTAGCAGAAAACCCGCTTAAGGCTCTCAAATCCAAACGGGTTACTTTCTGACACAGTTTTTAATTCATTTTTCTTCGCAAACGGATGAAATTAACAGATGCTCTTATTCAGAAATATTTTAATCAAACTTCTTTTTTTTTCTTCTTCTTCTTTCTTTTTTTTTTTTTTTTTTTTTTTTTTTTTGGGGGGGGGGGGGGGTAAAGGCAGAAGATTTTTCAGAAATGTCATTTTGAACCGAATTTCTGGACTTGACAGCGCGGGAAATGAAAAAAAAATACTAATGTCGTTAGAGTATATAATCGCGTATAACTCTAGATGTGATTCATTTACCGAAAAATGAAAAAATCTTCGATTACTACAGGTTCGATTACTAATCGTGCCTGTAAGTGTTATGCTTTTGCGTTTAAAAAGGAGTCAGAAAATATCTGAAAAAGTTTAGCGTTGTTGAACGGGGGAAAAATATATATATATATATTTTTTTTTTTTTTTTGAGAACCCCCTAAGTCGATTACAGTTTGAACTGTTCCATCTCAATTAATCTTTTGAAATCGCTCTTTCATTGATAAGTGCTTTCTAATTAAAATAATTATTTGTTTCTCTAATCTAACTTAACTTCCTATTTTATACAAAATCACTTATGTTTTATTCAATAAACATTTTCCCAGCTTATTTCTTATCACAGTTATTGAATTTCTCTGATCTAGAGGTAATGGGAATCAGTTATTAACTGTCAACTGTTTAATTCTAATATTTAACACATATTTAATTGTAGATTCTTACTTATTACACATGTTTTATGATTTTAAAATGATAATATATAAACGATTTTTAAAATAAATTTGAATTACGGTATTATCTAGGAACTCGGAAATTCGTTTTTCATCCGCATGGAGTGTCGAGTAGAATCCTACATGTTATCCGGTAACCCGATTTTACTCAAACTTGGCCCGACACGCGGTTCAGTTGGGTTAGGGTTACACTACAAAAAATAATTGTTGATTTTACAGTATAAAACTGGCACCCAGCTGCCAGTATTATACCGTAAAATTAACAATATTAAACAGTAAAAAAAGCAGTAATACGCTGCCGTGCAAGCAGTAATACGCTACCGCACGCGTATTACTGCTTGCACGGCAGCGTATTACTGCTTTTTTTACTGTTTAATACTGTTAATTTTACGGTATAATACTGGCAGCTGGGTGCCAGTTTTATACTGCAAAATCAACAATTATTTTTTGCAGTGTAGTACAATTTTTATGGTCGCGGTCGGGTTGACATAATTGTTTTGGGTTTGGACCGATTTCTGGTTGGGATTTTATTCTTGGTGGTCGGTTTCAAATTGATCCTATTTTTTCAAAGAATAATAAATAAATAAATAAATAAATAAGACTATTTTTTAACCGACTCAAAAAAGGAGGAGGTTATCAATTCGACGTGTATGTATTTTTTTTTTTTTTTATGTATGTACACCGATTACTCCGGAACTATGCGTCATATTTATGCGATTTTTATTTTATTCGAAAGAGAATACTCTCGAATTGGTCCCATTTAAATTTTATCAAAATTGGTTCAATACGTTTTCAGAAATTCAACAAAAACGAAAAAAAATAAACATTTTAAAAATAGTTAATTTGTTGGCTTTTGAGTGTTGCCAAATTTGAAAAGCAAAATTACATAAAATTGTGAATTGGATAAATATAATACAACGTACAGATAAAAACTATAAATTATGCTACAACAAATCTACTTTTGAATCTTTTAAAATCTTTTATGTATGTTCACCGATTACTCCGGAACTTTGCGTCCTATTTATGTGATTTTTTTTATTATTCGAAAGAGAATACTCTCGAACTGGTCCCATTTAAATTTTATGAAAATTGGTTCAGTACTTTTTCAGTAATTCAATAAAAACGAAAAAAAAATAAGCATTTTAAAAATAGTTAATTTTTTGGGCAGACGACTTTCATTTCATATCATAAAATATTCTATTACGTGAATTTGCAAATAATAAAAAGACTGACATATTTAAATCAGCTTTAACTTGTCGGATTTATTTTCATAGAACAAACTTTTTAAGATCTAAACAAAAAGTTTTGAGTGTTGCTAAATGTGAAAAGCAAAATTACATAAAATTGTGAATTGGATAAATATAATACAACGTACGGATAAAAACTATAAATTATGCCACAACAAATCTACTTTTGAATCTTTTAGGTAGATTTCGTAAGAAATACTACCTATTACATTCTCACCTAAGTTGGAAATTTTGAAAAAATTTTGCAGATCTACGCCGATCATGACTCCCAGAACCCAAAACCACCCCCAGTTCAAAACTTTATATATCTATCTATCTATCTATCTATCTATCTATGTCACTTTTTTCTGACCACGATAAATGGAAAAATTCTGCATTAATCTTTTACAAACTGATACATAAAATCAAGGGACATAAAATCTCGGTCAAGTTCGTTAATGGGCAAAATCGAACCAAGGGGGGGAGGGTGGGGGGGCTTTTTGTGAAAACAGAAAAAAACCCATAATTTCTTAATTATTATACGTATCGAATCCATTTAAAGTTATTAATACTTCTAGGAGAAGGGCCGAAAATTTATGCATGACAGATTTTTGATATAATTAAAAATGGCTCCAAGGGGGGGAAAAGGGGGGGGGGGGTTTAGAAGAAAAAAAATCATAGCTTCGTCAATTCACAAGATATCAAATCCGCGTAAATTTATTATTAATCCTCTTAATATTATCTAAAACTTTTATATTGACAAGTTTTTTATAGGACCAACCGTTATAGCAAAAAAAATTAAAAACAAAAACAAATCCCTGCCGGCTCCGCCTGCAAACAAGTTATTTTTTGAAGTAGGCGGTTCCAACTCCCGCATCTTTTCGAAACTGATACATAAAATCAAGGGGCATAAAATCTCGGTCAAGTTCGTTAATGGGCAAAATCGAACCAAGGGGGGGGGGGGGATGGGGGGGGGGCTTTTTGTGAAAACAGAAAAAAAAACATAATTTCTTAATTATGATACGTATCGAATCCGTTTGACGTTATTATTACTTCTAGGAGAAGGGCCGAAAATTTATGTATGACAGATTTTTGATATAATTAAAAATTGCCTTAAGCGGGGGAAGGGGGGGGGTGTTTAGAAGAAAAAAATTCATAACTTCATCAATTCCCAAGATTTGAAATCCGCTTAAATTTATTATAAATCCTCTTAATATTATCTAAAACTTTTATATTGACAAGTTTTTTATAGGACCAACCGTTATAGCAAAAAAAAATTAAAAACAAAAAAACCCCTGCCGGCTCCGTCTGCAAACAAGTTATTTTTCGAAGTAAGCGGTTCCAACTCCCGCATCTGTTCGAAACTGATACATAAAATCAAGAGGCATAAAATCTCGGTCAAGTTCGTTAATGGGCAAAATCGAACCAGGGGGTGGATGGGGGGGGGATGGGGGGCCTTTTTGTGAAAACAGAAAAAAACCCATAATTTCTTAATTATGATACGTATCGAATCCGTTTGAAGTTATTATTACTTCTAGGAGAAGGGCCGAAAATTTATGTATGACAGATTTTTGATATAATTAAAAATTGCCTTAAGAGGGGGGGAGGGGGGGGGGGGGTTAGAAGAAAAAAATGCTTAACTTCGTCAATTCCCAAGATTTCAAATCCGCTTAAATTTATTATAAATCCTCTTAATATTATCTAAAACTTTTATATTGACAAGTTTTTTATAGGACCAACCGTTATACCAAAAAAAAATTAAAAACAAAAAAATCCCTGCCGAATCCGCCTGCAAACAAGTTAGGTTTCGAAGTAGGCGGTTCAAACTGCCGCATCATCGTAAAAAAGGTCATTTCTTCCGCAATTCCTGACAAACAGGCGCCCCACGGTCTGCGTCTTCGAAATCTACCTGTGCCTGTAGGCCGAGCCATCAGGGATTTTTTTTTTCCATTGTTGCAGTTTCACAGCGGTTTGGCATATTTTGATGAGCGTTTATTGGCGCATAATTAAATACATTGTTGTTTCAAATCCCATATAAATGTACGAGTTACAGAAAATATTTGGCGATTTATCACCTGTGGCGCACTAGTTGGAAACTGCCTTTAAAATATCCAATATCTATATTATATTATACAATACAGTTGTATATAAATGCTTCTGCAATTGTCTTTTAATATTTCTACTACATAATATTAACTATAGAGTGACAATATAGAAAGAAAGGGGTTACTCCGAATAGTATTATAGGCGACATTGTTGGCGCAGTGTATTTACCTTGTACGGATCGTAAAAATCAGTACACATTAAGCATAAGCACCGAAATCAGTGAGTTACACAGTTATCAAAACTGTAGTATACAGCCCGATTATGACACAATATCCAAGACGATTAGGTGAGAATAATGATAAAATTTCTAATCTTCCATAATCGAGTCTACTGCCAAGGTTAGCGTGAAATAAAAATATATTAGCAACAATATGGTTTAATGTGAATATGTATATCATTAAAGGCTTTAAAGACATTAGATGAGAATAAAGATAAATTTTCTAATCTTCCGTACTCGAGTCTACAGTTGTAAATATAGATATCATTAAAGGCTTTAAAGACATTAGATGAGAATAATGATAAATTTTCTAATCTTCGATACTCGAGTCTACTGCCCAGTTAACGTGAAATAAAAAAGATATTAGCAACAATATGGTTTAATGTAAATATGGATATCACTAAAGTAATAAATAAATAAATAAACTTTTTAACCAAAAAAAAAAAAAGAACCGACTTCAAAAACTACTAAAAAGCGAAAAATAAACTTTTTAACCAAAAATTGAACCGACTTCAAAAACTACTAAAAAGCGAAAAATAAACTTTTTTACCAAAAATAGAACCGACTTCAAAAACTACTAAAAAGCGAAAAATAAATTTTTTAACCAAAAATAGAACCGACTTCAAAAACTACTACAAAGTAAAAAATAATTTTTTTTAGGTAATAGTTAATAAAAAATTAAATTAAGAGCATTGTATTTACCATGCATATTATTATATTTATGTACATTAATTTGATTTTTTGGAGTCGGTGCCAGCCAAGCCAAGTACAAAATTCAAAACGAAATATCCAATATAAATCGTAACACGCGTATAAGTTATGTCTATATACATAAATACGAGACAATAAAAAAAATACATATAACTCATCAAATGGTAGAAAATACAATGATTGAAATGATTAACTAATTTCCAAAGCAATGTTTGTCGACATATAGTTGCTAATCTCATTTGAAAATACACATTCATAACATCAGATGAAATGTTTAAAAATGGTAACATGGCTTTAACTTGGCTTGGCTGCACCGACTCCAAAAAATCAAATTAATGTACATAAATATAATAATATGCATGGTAAATACAATGCTCTTAATTTAATTTTTTATTAACTATTACCTAAAAAAAATTATTTTTTACTTTGTAGTAGTTTTTGAAGTCGGTTCTATTTTTGGTTAAAAAATTTATTTTTCGCTTTTTAGTAGTTTTTGAAGTCGGTTCTATTTTTGGTAAAAAAGTTTATTTTTCGCTTTTTAGTAGTTTTTGAAGTCGGTTCAATTTTTGGTTAAAAAGTTTATTTCAGATGGAAAAAACTATATTTGAACATCGGTGTGTATGTTCATTTTCCAACATAACAGATACAATTGATGTTAGAGATATAATTATAGAGTATTTTTCCATAATTTTATTAAAATATAGATTCATTTTCTTCTATTCCGGATTCGGTTTGGGTTCTGGTTGAAGTGTTAGGTTCTGGTCGGGTTTCGGGTTGACGAATTTGTTGTTCTTGCGAAGGGCTCTAGTGTCGAGTTATCGAGGTTACAGTGTAATATTTACCAATATGCAATTTTAAGACTTATAAATGATTATTTTCGGATGTAAAATATATTGTGTACCTCTATTTAATTATATTATTTATTAAATATTATTATATATATTATATATTATTTATTTCTTTGATCCATTTTATTTGTAATATTGATGCTCCTATTGGTTGCACATTTCTTTTCCATAGCAATAATATATAAATATTAAACAAGTACAAAACATGCACATGGAATATAAATAAAATTGAAATGGTTAACCTAATCATTGTGTAATTGAGGATTTTTTTTTCCCTTTCCCTTTGTTTAAAATGAGAAAAAAAAAAAAAAAAAAAACGTTCAAATTTTTTAAAAATCATTGACTTGAAATTTGATATTGTAAGCAAAAAAACTTTATAAGGATATAAAATTTATCCGCATATAACATATTTTGAAATAAGCCATAGTGATTTTGCGAAATAAATATTCCTTAGAAAAAGATAAACAAAAATAACGAAAGAAAATATACATAGCTATGCCAGTCTCAAATTGCTCCGAATTAGAATAATTTAACCAGGAAAGATAGAAAAAGTTCTAATTTTTGGAGACTTAGTTTTTCCTCCAAAGATTTTATCGCTTTTAATAACTATCATTATTTTTCTGTTTGACGAATGTTTTAATAACAAAATCATTTTTTGTCAAACCCGACCTTCAATTATTCACTGATTTATTGCTAGGTGAATATTTTTTTTCAAAACAACACACCAACTAAAGAGGATCTTTATAATTTTTTCCTTCTGGGGTCCAAGGGCACCACTATCGGGATATTTTTGCTTACAGCTACAGAACTTGTTCTTACACTGCTGACAGCTTTTAAAAACTACTCGTGCCTTGCCCCGAGTTAGTTACTTATAGAAGGAAGGGGAAATTTTTCTCAGAATGGAAAAAATTTCAAATTCTAGCTCTATAGAGAAAGAAAATCTTCCTTTCAAAGGTTTCGTATTTTTTCGATTTTGTTTGCAGTTTTCTTTTTCTTTTCTTTTTTCTTTTATTTCTTTTTTTTTTTTTTTTTTTTTCTGAAGACATTTTCACTTTCGGAACCAGTTTTGAAATTGAAAGGGTCCTCAAAAGAGGGGGGGAGGGGAGGGCTTCAATTAAAATCTAAAAGTACTAAAGTACCTGGTTTGACATCGATCTTAGATGCCCTATATGAAAAAAAAGAAATTCATTTTAAAGTTTAAAATGGCGCTGCCATTGGTTTAAGAGGCTACTTCACTCAGGCGAAGACACCAGCTCGCTAATGTTAATCCTATGGGGGAAATAATTTGCAATATCTCGTTCGCATTTCAATATTTTTAAAGATTTTTTTTTTTTTTTTTTTTTTTTTTTTTTTTTTTTTTTTTATTGGATAGCTGAGGTCAATCTCTATGCACGCTCCTTTGTACTTTTTCGATTTTGATTACAAGTTTTTTTTTTTTTTTTATTAAGATGCTTTCACTTTCGGAACCGGTTTCGAAAGTGAAAATATCCTCAATTAAAAAAAAAGCAACCAAAATGGAAAAAGTGCGACGGAGCGTGCATAGAGATTGACCTCAGCTATCCAATTAAAAAAAAAAAAAATCCTTTAAAAATATTGAAATGCGAATGAGATATCGCAAATTATTTCCCCCATAGGATTAACATTAGCGAGTTTTTGTTTTTAGAAATTTAAATATCCTTTATCAAATATTGTTACATGTATAAGTATTAAATATGAATTTATTGATATTTATATTTATTAATATTAATTTAGGAATTGATTGCTTGGTTTTTGTATAAACTGATTTATCTTCAATTCTATTAATTTTAATTATTTCTAGATGAGAGATTAAATATAATGTCTAAGTAATCATTTTTCATTAATACAAATATTTTTCTAGGAGTAAATTTTTAAAAGGAAATTATTATTGTTTTTTTTTAATTACCATACAAATAATTAAATAAATAAAATATTTTCATATGTATTATCATTTTAAATTGTAAAAAAAATAAGTTTAATTGATGTATGGTACATATGTATGATATATAAGATTAAAGCTTTGTAGGGGGGCAGGGATTAAAAATTGTTGCCATAGAGAAATTGTTTTTTAAGAATTAAAATTATTTGTTTACATTCATTTATACAGTGCGGATAACAGGCATTTGCGAATTACAGGTTTGCGGATTAGCGGTACTTGTATATTTTTTTTTCTCCAAAAAAATCGAAAAATACTATAAAATAAAAACGCAGTACAACGGATTGCTACGCAGCTAAATTGAAATAGAATCGTGGAAAACACATCGTCATTTTATAAAAGCTTAGGAAAAATCTAAAGTAGCTTACTATCATCTGAAAAATATTGTTCTGAAAGAAAGTGTTTACTAGTACCGAAGTTTCAAAGTCGTGTTTTTTTAATTAATAATTTATGTAATAATGCCTTACCTCACAAGGAAAGGTCAAATAAAATACCTTCTGATAAAAAATTAACTTTAAGAGCGTACGCTAGTTATACGCGAAGAAACGCTCAAGCTAATGTGAAGTCTACGGGAAGGTTCTTGGCAGATTTCTCGCTCGCATTTTAATATTTTTAAATGATTTTTATTTTTTTGCATAGGATAGCTGAGGTTGATCTCTAACGTTGTTAGTTTTTACTTTTTTGATTTTGGTTATAGTTTTTTTTTATAAGCGGACATTTTCAATTTTGGAACCTGTTCTGAAAGTAAAAGTACCCTTTTATTAAAAAAAAATAAAATAAATAAAAAACTGTCACCAAAATCGAAAAAGTAAAAACTAACAACGTTAGAAATCGACCTCAGCTATCCTATGCAAAAAACATCATTTAAAAATATTAAAATGCGAGCGAAAAATCTGCTAAGAACCTTCCCATAGATTAACATTAGCTTGCGCGTTTTTTTGCATGACTGATGTAGGATCTTAATGTGAAATTTTTTAAACTAGCTGGCTAACGACCGCTAGCGAGCTCGTAATTACAACGGGGCCTGGAATTTATACGAACCTCGTAAAAAACTGTCCTAATACTTCGTTATCACCAGGCAGCGCTTCAAATTTGGATTTTCTATGAAAATATTTCTGGCACTGATTAGTTTCATATTAGATGACACCTCTTTGTCACGTTTTTAAATTTAATTAAATTTCTAGCATGTATTTCTTCAATATACTTTTTTAATAGTTATTGTTAGCATAATACCTCAATTTCGAATCTTTCCCATCGGCTATTCCTTTCCCATTTTTCTTTACCTTGGACCGATTTTCTTTTTAAATGTTTTAATTATCACGCAGCCATTTTGTTTTTCGGCTTCCCTGATAGCCATATTGGAGCCTCAGTCATTCCCGTGCGATCGGGAAGAAGGCGTAACCGTTTGACTTCACGCACGGTACTGTTCCCTGCCGATTTCAATCGCCTTTTTTTTACACCAAGCTACATCGTGAACGATTACCTCCATGGTTTAATATTTTAAACGTTCACGATGAATGAATCTTTTTGTTTAGAAATCCTTCAGAAGTGTTAACATTGTTTGTAATGAAGATGTAACAATATTCGTATGTATGGTGCAACAATACAATGTTAACAACAACAAAAAAAAAAAAAAAAAAAAAAAAAAAAAAAAAAAAAAAAAAACGCTTGGCCATATGAAAAAGTGAAGTGGTCATCCTGGAATTGTTGATGACAGTCAAATGCTTTGCGTTTTTATTATATAAATGCTTCTTTAAAGATTTTTCCATTTTTTCAGAGAAAATTTCATTGAAAAACTAGCTTTTAATGTAGTTAATTAAATCATAAAATTTTATGTTTATGTTGTTCTTTTTTTTGGCCAAATATTTTTTATAAAAATAATATACATGCGTTTTAAAAGGCATAATTAGTTGCGGCCACCGGCCCACTAAATGATGTACGCAAAATCATGCATCGAGCATAGATTATAAAATACTTTCCAACACTAACAGAATATTATTTAGAAAATCAATGAAATGAGATAGCTGATATATCATACAATGAAATGAGATATCTAAATAAGCAATTTGGAGCACGATCAGACGGACAGATGGCTCGACAGACTGACAAATAGACAAACCAAATTCTTTCAAGTATGTTGGAAAGTGTTAAAAAATGGTTATTAAAAAATTATCTGCCAGCGACCATCTGTCCTACTAGGAGAAAGTAAAATTTTATTGCATGCCATCAATAATTCCACTCTTGCTGATTACAATATGTTAATATTAACATATTTATTTGGGCTATTTAATTTTAGATTAATACTAGTAGAAATTCTGACAAAAGCTTATTGTTTATAACTTTTCAATAAAAATATTTGCCTACAAGTTTAACCCTTTCAAGGGTTACTTTTGTTGCTAAAATATTAAAATAATTGATTGACAATCAGTCTTATTTAATAATAAATAAGTTTTTTTTTTTTTTTAATGTAAGATATTAAAGCAAAATTTTCTTGCGAAATTAGTTGTGGCCACCGGCCCACCAAATGAACAGGTACGCAAAATCATACATCGAGCATAGATTATAAAACACTTTCCAACACTAACTTTAGAAATTGAATGAAATGAAATATCTAATATATAATACAATGAAGTGAGATAAAGTAAGTAATTTAAATAAAACGCACCGCAAACAATTTTTTCCCATTGCCCATGATGTAATGGAATTATTTTGTGTGTCCCTGTAAAGGAACTATAAATGCTACATACTTCATTTTCAATAGCGAACATTCTATAGTGAGCCTCATTAACATATAAAAATTACCTGTCAGTCGGAGTATATTTACGCGAGTTCGAGCACGTTCGGACGGACTGACAGATTGACAAACCAAATTCTTTTCAACTAAGGTTGGAATGTGTTAAAAAATGGTTATTAAAAAATTATCTGCCAGCGAACACCTGTCCTACTAGGAGAGAGTAAAATTTTATTGCATGCCATCAATGATTCACTCTTGCTGGTTACAAATATGTTAATATTTACATACTTATTTGGGCAATTTAATTTTAGAAGCAAAATTCAAATTCGAATGTTTAGAAGAAAAAGGCACCATTGATCAATCGAAGCAGTGTTATTTCACGTGTAACCTAAAATGTATGCTTTGTTATATTAAATTAAATTGTATTTTATATGTACTACCTTTATTTTTCTTTGTCCCATGTTTTACCCGAAGCTGATCACACCATCCTCTAATACAGTTAAAATACGATTGTTAAATTTTTGTTCTCGCGCGTGCTTTTTGCTAACTTCCATCAGTTTTTACTGTAATTTTGATGGGATAAATGAGATGCTATTCTGGCTTTACTAATGTTGTTTTCGGATATTTTTAGTCCTTAATTCTTCTTTAGAAGTTTAAACCTGCAATCTAAGAAATATTATATATTGCTAAAAAATATTAGACTGTTGCACGAAGTTCTCGGGTTCACTGCATTCAGGGGTCGATGCAGGTTTTTTTTCTTGGGGCCCATTTTGTGAAAAGTAAAGGTTATTTTTGTGAAACTTATTATATTTTTGTGAAAAAAAAACATTTTGTAAAGAAAGTTGAAATCCAGTTAATCAAATTCGAATCAAGCATTTATGAACAAAAACTTTTTTAAACACTTTTGCTGAAGTTTTCCTCTCTGGTGAACTTGTTTGTTTACAAATTACACATTTTAAAACATCACTAAATAATAAATAGTAAGTTTTTATGGAATAGAATTTTGTGAAGGAGCCCATTTTATCAAATTTATTTTTGTGAAGGGACCTATTATACCAAATTTATTTTTGTGAAGGCACCCATTTTATTAAATAGATTTTTGTGAAGGGCCCTAAATAGGACCCAAAGTTTCCCTGGATCGACCCCTGGCATTATTTCGTATTTTTATTTCAATAACAGAAATTATACCGATGATATTCACTTGAACTTTAAACGAAAATGCCCAGTAATTTTTATACGTTAAAAGTTTTATTATTATTACTATTATTATTATCATTATTATTATTATTATTACTATTACTATTAACATTATTACTATTATTATCAGAGGAACCAATCCCGACTTCTCAGATAACAAAACATACTGGTCGGTGTACAAAATCTAGATGAAAACCATTTGTTTATTTAAAACTCTATTACATTTTTTTTACATTTAATATATTTTTGACTGCCCGCTAACACCACCAAAAAAAAAGCATTTTTATATGAAAAATGCCAATTATATGTTCAAATAAAGTTCTAAAATTTATTAAAAGCGATACTTTCGTATTATCCAGAAAATAATAGCCACAGAAATCGCAAAAGATTTTGCTAATTACGGCAGCCTTTTTAATTCTATTTCTGTACCTAAGCACGTTGTTCGATTACATATCTGTTAAATTTGTGTTTTATTTATGCTATTTTATTTATTTATTTATTGACGAAATGATTATTTTGTTATGGAATATTAGCCGGAAATAAAAGCTGATTATATTGTTTTAAGTACAAATGGGCTAGTCTTCATTAATCAAGCTGCACGCGATATAGATTTTTAAAAAATTCTTGCTTGAAAATTATTTTAAAAACCATAAAAAATTAGTAGTTTAAGATATAGTTTTAAGACAATTGACAATCGCCCCGGGAACCCAGCTTTCGTTAAGGGCAATCCCGGGACGAAGGCACAAACCCATTGTTTACTTTAACATACACTATTACAAAATTCCAAGTGTAAATTGTAAATATTAAAGGATTATAATTGTGACTAATAATAAATATTTTAAAGTAATTATCAAAAGAAAAAAAGTTAAACAAAGTTTGAGCAAAATTTACAGAAAAATGTCTTGATGTATCATTAATAATTTTGAAAAGGTAATATTGCTCGGGACAAAAGAAAAATATTGTGAATAAATTACTAAAGCAAAAAGTAATATAAAAAAAATTTAAGTCAATTCCTACTTTTTAATCGTAAATATATAAAATAAACCAGTGCAGCATTCATGTCCCACGTTATCTTTATTGAACATTATTTTATAATCATCCTTGCGGTATTTTATTTTTGTGGCATCACTAATTTGAGCTTTCATTTCATATTTTCATTTGAGTTTTCATACATCTTTCATTTCATTTATGAAAACAATGGGAGGAATTTTTTTCTCCCATTTAAAACTAAAATTAATTAATTAAATTTAATGAATGAATTAATATTTGAAAAAACTGTATTAACATAAAGTGTCATCCACTACAAGTTTAAAAAAAAATTATTTGAACTTGAGTGGATGAATAGAAAATATTTTATTAACGATTGAAAATTTGAACAAGATATATATAGAGTGTGAGCTAATAGTAGGAATTTAAAAAGAAATTGCATTTGAAAGTACACCCCCCACCCCCTCTTATTCGACGGTGTAAAAATTTAAATTATGCGATGTTTAGCAGTAATTAAATTTGCCTCCACCGTATATGACGTCAGCTTTGCTCACGGACGTGTTTTTTTTTTACTTCATGATATAACTTATTATTAAGTTAATTGCAAAGAACTATATTAGGACATCAAGTTCAAGGTGATATCAGGACCATCCACGAAAGTATAAATGAAGTTAAAAAAAAAATTATAAATATTTTAAATAAAACATCTACTTACTCTTAAGATTCCATGCGGCGAAAAAAAACAGCAAAACTATCAATTATTATTCCACATTCTTACATCTTCTTTAACTGTTGAAATTTCATTGATAATATCCACTTATGCTTTAAACACTTTTCATGTGTTGTTTTTTTAATTTTATTTCTCTTAAATTAACAGATAAACATTAGAGCATCAAGGTAAGATCAGGAGCATCCTAAAAAAACGCCGGTGAAAAGCATCCAGCATTTCGTATTGATAAAAACTATTAAACGCACGAAAATCGAGCCTCCGAGCTTTGCCCAGCGATTGGCTGAGAAAAAATCTTGACCAACGTGAACGAAGCAACTTTTTTTTTCGCGACGTCACAAAGTTTAGGGAAGCAACACGTGATGCGTTGTATGTTATGCCGCCGGCCAAACAGGTATGTCATTATACCGGCCTAGCGAAACTGGGAAGGTCACCCCTTTGCTTTGTTACTACTTTTGTTTTTATCTTGTGTTCATGAGAAAAACGTAGAATGTTTTCATTTTTTGAATTCCGATGTCCCCGTTATTTATGGTCCGTACTTACTCAGATTAGAATCTTGCAAGGGGTCGGGTAACCCGATTTTAACCGAACCCAACCCGACCTACAGTTCGGCTCGGGTCGGACTGACGCTCGTTAATGTTTTTCGTTACTTTTCGGGTTCGGTCACAGATTAAAATCCTGGTCTTGCATGTTGTCAGGTAGCCCAATTCCACCCAAACCTAATCTAACCGGTCTGATCGGGTATTCCACTTTCACCCGAATCCAACCTGACCTACAGTTCGGGTCGGGTTCGGTCACAAATTAAAATCCTGGTCTTGCATGGTGTCAGGTAGCCCGATTTCACCCGAACCCAAATCAACCTGCAGTCCGGGCCGTGTCGGGTGACGCTAATGTTTTACGTCGCGAGTCGGGTTCGATCACAGATTAAAGTTCTGCATGTTTCGGGTAGCCCGATTTCACTCGAACCCAACCCGACCTGCAGTTCGGGTTGGGTCGGGTTGACACTATTTTTTATTTCGTTGCGAGTCAGGTTCGAGTAGGTTTTGATTTAGGTTTTCACTTTTTCGAGTCGTGTTCGGGTTGACCTGATTTTCAAAAGAAAGTCATGAATATTTTTAAAATGAAAAAAAAAACTTATATATTTAAATATTAGTGTATGTGTGTTCTTTTTTATACTAAAATGATAAAATTGATATTCGAGAAATAACTGTAGACTATTTTTCCATAAAATGTATTAAAATAGGAGATTAATTTTCTTTCAGTTCGGGTTCGGGTAGGTTTCGAATTAGGTTTCCACTCTTTTGGGTCAAGTTCGGGTTGACCCGATTTTTCAATAGAAGAATATTTTTCATATGAACAAAACTATATATTTGAATATTAATGGGTGTATATGTTTTCATTTTTATACAAAAAAGATAAAATTACTATTAGAGAGTAATTGTAGAATATTTTTTTTTTCATTTTCGTGTTTTAATGAAATATAATCAACGGAAAAATTCGTTCAATTTACGGATTTATTTTGAGAGAGTATCTTATATTATATCCAAGTCTCGACTTTGAAAAGATCATATCTCATATATATATTTATTAACTACTTTTCCGCCTTTTGAAACTTTGGACCTGACATATCCCTATCATCACCTTAAAAGAAAGAGGTTAATATTGTAATTTTATCAAATAAGCAAAATAATTTTGCGAATTAAAAGCATGTTTAACATTGATTGAGATTATAATTACGAGCTTGACATTTTCCTTTTCGAAATGAGGAAAACGTTTACAGAAAATTGTCAGACATCAAGAATGAGAAGAAGAAAAAAAAGTCATTTTTCCTCCTTCGTTTGAATGTATTAAATCATATTTTATCTGTTTCTAATGGTTGAATCTTTTTTTTTTTTTTTTTTTTTTTTTTTTAAGGGGAAATACATAACGCAATGTCTCGAAATACGTGTATTAGGAATACGCAGTCGAACCCGGTTAAGATGCGTTTCAATAGGGACTGGACAAATGTAGCGTATTAAATGTGATTTGTAAATTGTTGCAGGAACCGAGCTTATATTTACATATCTAATCGTCTACTAAATGAACTTTACAGCTTTCGCTTACATGTTTACGGTCGAAAATAGTGTATTTTACACATATTTAGATTGAAATTTAACTGAATTCAAATATAATTTATTGTGTTTTTTCTAGGACCGACTTTTTTTTTTTTTTTTTTTAACACAAGCCAAACTATTAAATATTTGGAGAAGAACCTAGTTATTAAAATCATATTTGTTACTTGTGGTAAAGAGTATCGCCTTCCTTTTGACTTTATGACAATTCTCTATATTAACAGAAAATTTGCTAAAACTCGACACAGACAATCAGAGTCGACTTGACTCCATGAAACTCGTAGTGCAAGTAATTCACCAGACATAAATAAAGCAAAAGACCGCAGGAATAAGAATAAATTATAACGAAGAAATAGAATTGTAAACGAAAAAACGTTTTCATTTATTTCATAAAAGCACACAGCATTAGGATGACTTTATTTACTACAGAGGCCTACTACAGAGGAAAAAACAGAAATTGACAATATACAATATGCATTTCGCAAAGAAAGAACAATAAGTTACAAAAATCGACAAAAATTTGTCTATCTTTCTCTATTTCAGTAAAAACATACACGAAGCGAGAGATAAAGAATATTAAGACGCGGAATCAAAGACAAGATATTACAGTGTTGCTAATTTAGCGATATTTTTTTTTATTCAAATAGCTACACTATTTTGATTAACAATATTTGCCTTTTTAATCTGTCATTTAATAAGCCAAATATTACTATTCGAAAATAGTGGTCGATATCTGAATAAAAAAAATCGCACTAAATTGGCCACATTGGAGAAGAAAGCAGAAATTCGCATCTTCATCTCTGATTTCACGTATTAAGCGTGATTTTTTGTCTAGAAAAACCGAAATTTTATCGAGTATATTAAGCGGGATCGCGTAATAACCGTTCGCGTATTAAACGTGATAATTGTACTTGCAATAGGATTGATAGAAAACAATTTTTGAACAGAAACGTTTATATTATTGTAAAGTTTTGTCTGTAATTTCTTTACTAATTATATTAATTACGACTAATTGGAATATAAAAGAAGTGTGTGTAAGGCTCCTTAAAAATGCCTCTCCTTCAATAAATAAAAAGGGCAGTTCACCATATGGTATCTCATAAACTTTTTCAAGAGACTATTGATATTCTGTTAATGACTGTTTTTGACATTATAACATCCATAATTCTCAAAGAAATTTCAAGTACTGACGCCATATCGACTTTTATGAGATCATTTCTCTTACGCATTTGGAGCTTGTTCCCAAGCTACTTTCAAGTCCACTTAATTTCTACAGGGTTTAAACCTTCTTTGCATGAGTTTTTCTTTTACAATTGTGTTTTTTTATACATATATTAAATATTAGACACCAGAAATTTTAAGATAGATTTTTCAGTTTGTTCAGCAACATAGTTCACGGGAAATTTACTGGATTAATATTTCTATATAAATATATAGTGGTGGCGAAGAAGTTGATTTATTTATTAAAAGTTAAATAAAAAGTGATGGAAATTTACATCACTATGCAATTATGGGTTTAAAACTTCTTTCCAGAGGCCAAAAATATAAATAATAGCTGTTATTTGTGCCAGAGAGCATAGTCTCTTCTGTCCTTTTGTTAGAGAGAAATTTTACTGCAAGATGTTGCCGAGAAAGTGATTTTGAGCCGGAACGAACCCGATCACCCTGAAACAAACATTACAAAAGAATTGTAATTAATTGTGTGTCGCTTAATGTATGTTTTCATGTGCTGTGAATTCATTGCTTAATAAATTATTGTTGTTCGCTAACTTTTTTTTTTAATTTTAAGCAATACATTATTATCGCTATTTATTTATGTGCGTCTTACATGCGTTTCCACTTTCTCATTTTACCGGAATAAATGTATGTTGATTTAAAAAAAAAAAAAAAAAAAAAAAAAAAAAAAGTCGCAAGGTTAAATATTTCTATGTAGGCATTCGCATCACCAAATAAAAATATGAAATACTACGAAATGTTGATTATTATACAACATAGCAACGCTTAGAAATAGCGAAAATGTTATATTCATGAGAAAGGACTTTATTGTCGATTATTGAAAAGACGGCGAGTTTTCTATTTAACTCAACAGGTTGCTAGGTAAGTATTTTCACACAATATGATATATGATCTCCGAAAAAAAGAATAAAAAAAGTGTAGTTTTTATTAGGAAACACCTATGTTAAACAAAGCGCTTTATAAAAGTGCTATGAATACTTATTTTCTTCTAAAAAAATTTTTGAATTATTGTAGCATCTCTCACATTTGTCATTTGGTGAATGTGTGATTGTTCGTAGAAACATAAAAATTACGCATACTGCATTACTTTAGCCGTAAAGGTATTTTTTTAAATATTAATTGATAATAATTAGATATCGTACTATTTGATAATCTAAATATCCTATTCTATCTATATCTTACACTTAAAAGGGGAAAAAAAAAAAAACACAAGCTGAAAATTGTACGTCAAACGGGACAAATGAGGTGCGTTCGTACTATAGTTTTATAAATATTGAGATCAGCAGTAGCTGTTGTACTCTTACGCAAAAATGCATGAATACAAAATGTATTTTATGTGCAGATTTTATATTATAGATATTAATTTTATTTTATGAAATTAAGTTTCAGTACACTTTTACAAACAATTATTTACAATTCCGTTACATTAAAATTATACTATGCACAAATATACAGTACAAGACAACGTAAACAAAAAAATCATTGTTATTATTTCGCTGAAAAATGAATTACATCGTCTGTTATTATGATAAGATTCATTTTCGTAATAAAATAAGTACATTTTATCTGTTGTTGACATTTGCTGAACATTCGAATGGGAAATTTTAGCTTAGCTTTACAAATTTCAGAACTACAAATCCATATTTAGACTCTTTTTCCAATATCTATTTCTCCGGAAGCATCTATCCAAAAAACTGTTGGTAAGATTAGTGGATTGCTACAATGAAACAATTTTAGTATACAAATTCGGTTTTTAAATTCATTAATACGGAAATAATAGGACTGCATTTTAAATAGGACGTCATCACCAAGGCAACCTAGAACCATTACCTATCATGGGATATCACTGAATTAATTACATATGATAGGATTTAATAGAATGAAGAAAACTTTTTATTAATATATTTTTAAGTTTTGATTCGTTTTTCATAAAATTTGAAGTAACTCGACAAATTTCTGCAACGATTATATATATATTAAATTTCAAACCAATCGGTTGGGTAGTTTTTGCGCTGTTATATGCGGATAGACGGACGGACCAGATGACGGCTATAGGTGCTACGTATTTATATAATTACGAACGCACCTAAAAACGAGGAAATTGTCATAAATTTTTGATGCAATGTGATTGGCTGGATTCGAACGCTTTTTGAGACTGGTGACGTTGCGTAACTGTATAGCATTGCCGCGATATATATCATTTATACTCTTCCACGTTTCCTTGATAATTTTCTCTATACAATCGGTCGCAAAGGGGTTTGAAAATGGTTTAAAAATACAAAATTCGTCGGCCGATTTCACCAGAAACCTATACAGCTCTTGCGACTGTGGTGAGTGTGGTTCATAACATATTCGACCAGTGGGAGTCCAATAGGAAGTACCGTTTGGGAGTTAAGGACCAAATAGACGGAACATATCCTGATCGGTACTTCTATTACGGTATTACGGACTCTTTGATGTTTTATGACTTTCTTAGCATGTCTAAAGTTGAGAGGTCAAGAAGGGAACAGGAATGACAGATTTTCAACGCCTCTTTCTTTTGTTGAGACCTCCCCTTTCTTTTGCCGATGTCCACAAAATGATTCGTAAAGAATGGGAAGACATGTGATTTATGCCCATCTCATGGAACGATTTGCTCAGGATGCGAATAAACAGACATTTATCGTGATTCACTCAAACGCACATCATGATTACAATCATCCTTACACAATAAATATGATTACAATCATTGTTACACTATGTTTTCGGGAAGTAAAAAAGTTGAAATTAGAATCTTGCATGAGTCGGGTTCCACTCGATCCGAACCTGAAAATTCTGCTGTAAATCGCCCTGAAATCCGACCCGAACTCGACAAAAATAATTCGTCAACAAGAAATCCGATCCAAATCCAAAATACTTCAACGTGTCAAAGTATTAAAAAAAAAAAAAAAATATTTCTTGCACTGGATTTTTTATTTCTTCGGATTTCCTCTAATGGAACTATACTGTATCATGAATTACATATTAAGATTCCCTATTCTTTCAAAAAAAAAAAAAAAAAAAAAAAAAAAAAAAAAAATCTTCATAGAGTTTATGATACAGACTACCAAAGTTGATATATTTTACCTAAATGATATCTTTTTTCTCCAGAGGGAAATTTAATAAATTTCAAGTAGATTCGAGTTCTAGATTTTTATTTATTTATTTTATTTTATTTTATTTTTCAAAACAGACATTGTAATCCGGAAAGCTTTAATTTAAAATCGAGCTCAAATATATATTTTTAAATATTTTTCTTTGAAATTATGATTGAAATTTACTTAATTATGTTATTATTTTATCTCATTAGGATATAAATTGTCTTTGTTAGAAAACATGAACAATTGAACATTAAAACAGGCTACTGAAAATTACCATTAATACTACATTTTTTAGCGGTATAACTTTCTAGCGATGCGGGCATCCGATTGTTTCTTTTTGAAATAAAGCTAATTTTTACTTTAAAAAAAAAAAAAAAAACTATATATATTTTTTAAAAACTCCTGAACAATTCTTTGATTTTTATTTATAGTGATTGTAATACTCAAAGAGTTTTGATTATAGTTTCAAATTAAGGCCAATAATTTATTAAACTATATTGTCCATAGAAAAACCACAAAACATATTATATATCGTAATTATAGTCTGGTAATTTTGCTCCAAAATATACTTGAGTAGTGCTGTATGATAATACAATTGAAGTATTCGGTCAGTTAAGGCGAATCAAAATTATGAGACTTGAGGAAAATTGTCCAAATTTGCAGAAAAGAAAAATTGACTTAAAAATTAGAGCATAAGTTCTAATTTCAGGAGATGTATTTAAGGCGACAATGGATTTTTAAAGGGACCGTGGACCTTTATTTGATCAAAAAGCGACTCAAAAATTGAAATTTATTTTTGTATGTATATTATTATTCTTCAGTTTGTATTGAATTATTTGAAAATACGGCATGCAGCTACGATGATTTTTCGCAAAGTTACGCAAGAGTTTGAATTATGTACATAATAAATTTTTCGATGCTTTAGTAAACTTTATACCTGTTTTTCTCAAAACAGATTTTACACGTTTTCAGATTTTTGAAATGCTCCATGCGTCTTAATTTTTGTTCAAAATTCATAAAATTGATAAGAAAGAATCCTGATATACTGTTTACAAAGAAACTGTGTATGCATTTTACAATTAGACTTCTTTAAAATAATTAAATTTGATTTATAACTTATTAAAATGCTAAATTTTTATGAAAATCGGAATGGAAGTCAGAAAAAAAAATCTCTCAAAAATTAACTATTCAAGGGATTAAATAGTTGATACATAGATTTGTTTATAATATAGATTTAAGTAATCCAAATGCCAAATCAAGAAAATATCTTAAAAATTAAGACGCAAAGAGCATTTTAAAATTTGGTTTATAAATTTTAAATTTTTTAAAAAATCTTAAAATTATTCAAAGATTAGACATTTTATTGAAGGTATTCTATATACTTGTGGTGAAATGTATATATGCACAAAATTTCATATATCTATGATGAAAAATAAAAATTCAATTTTAACGTCCACTGTCCCCTTAATGGATTCACTTGAAATTTGGCTGAGTTTTTATGAACAGGCTAAAATATTTATGCAGAAAATTTAAAATTAAAACCTTAAAAATATTTTTTAGTTATTGCATTTTAAATATATTAATACGAGAAAAAAGATGACATACAGTAGATGCCGCTTAATGCAATCGCAGTTAATGTTATCAAAATCACCATGACTCGACCCATTGTATTCCGCTTCCTGCTGAAAGCATTGCTTTATGTGATCAATACTTCGTTTAATGTTATCATTTTTTCAGCAGACCAGTTCCTAAAAAGTTTTAATATATATATATATATATATATATATATATATATATATTGGAAACATTGCATCTTCTGATAATGCCATGGAATCAAATATCATCTGCTATAATGAAAAATTATTTTGCAAGTGATGTACTTTTTTGAAGCTGAAAACGATGACGAACTGAAAACTTTAGAAACTAGGGAAAACTTAACCGTTGATATGACGAATGAAGATTATATTTTTTGGCCTAGATGGCGATCGACAATGGCATTCCTGTAGCTGCAAAGCTCACAGATACTGAAATTTTCAAAAAAGTTTGCGAAGAATTACAAAATCATAACGATGATGATCAGGAAGACGATGAAAGCCAACTGTTTGAAAGACCACTTACAACTGCAGAAATGAAGAATGGCTTGAAACATGGTGTATTAGATCGCTTGGCCAATTTTCAAAACAATATGAGTATGAACAATTCATTAATAAACTTTTAAGAGAGACTGATAAACAAACAAAAATTACCGAATTCTCTCAATAAATGTTTTTTTTTTTTTTTTATCACTTTACAAGTCGTCATTACAACAAGGGTGAGTAACGATTTTCTAAAGTAATAGTACCACTAGATGTTATCATTCGGTATTTTCTTAAATCGCTTATTGTTATCAATCGGATATTGTTATCAAAAACTCGTGGTTCCGAAGTGATCACATTAAGCGGCATCTACTGTATTTCAAAATTTTCCAGAGGACTTTCTTTTGCATAAATTATGACAATATTTATTTATGAGATACTTTTCATATATTACAATGGAAGTTGGCATGAACTGTAAAATTTCACTCAATGTATAAATAGAAAAAAAAATCTATAATTATGTTTTTTTTTCCCTATAAAAGTAACTATATATTTCCATATGCACGTAAATTTCAACACTCAAATATCCCTGAAATGCAATTTTTTATGCTAACATTTATTACTTACCCATAATACGTAGTATAGGGTAAGTCTTATAATCGTTCTGAAAATCGAAAAAAAAAATTTTTTTGACGGATTTACACGATTCAGACACTAGAGTTTCCGAAAAACATAAAAAAAAAAAACATTTGCCGTCCGCCTGTCTATGTGTGTGTCTGTAAACGCTCTATCCCCCGAACAAATTAAAATAGAAACTCGAAATTGGGTATGTACTTAGTATGTAATAATGGGAAGAAGCTTATTGAATTTCAGTCACCTCGATTATCCGGAACTATTTTTTTCGGACTCTCGAAATAGTCGTTCTGATTAAAGGTATATAAAATTTTTCGAAATTGTTTATTTTAAGGAGTGTATATAAAAAGACAATAAAAAAACATAAATTTTGCATAAAGAATGAATTCGATCGGATAATGAGTTGCCGAGATATGTGTAATCCTATTTTCCACACGCTTCGATTTTTCATGACCCTGTTTTTCATTCAAATTTCAATTCAAAGATGTATTTTGTGATTTTGAAATTTCACTATCCTCTTAAAAGAAAGGATTTATTTTGGGATATAGTTTAAAATATACATAAAAATAATCGCTACAGTTACTTTTTTTACAGTTGATTTTTTAGTGGAATTTTGTGATTTTGAAAGTCCACTATATCCTCTTAAAAGAAAGGATTTATTTTGGGATATATTTTAAAATGTACATAAAAATAATCGCTACAGTTACTTTTGTTACAGTTGATTTTTTAGTGGAATTTTGTGATTTTGAAAGTCCACTATCCTCTTAAAAGAAAGGATTTATTTTGGGATATATTTTAAAATGTACATAAAAATAATCGCTACAGTTACTTTTGTTACAGTTGATTTTTTAGTGGAATTTTGTGATTTTGAAAGTCCACTATCCTCTTAAAAGGAAGGATTTATTTTGGGATATATTTTAAAATATACATGAAAATAATCGCTACAGTTACTTTTGTTAATTAAAAAAAAAAGCTATAAAATTGTGTAATAAATTATAACACCTCTTGTAATAATATATTTCTTTTCGGAGTGAGCCGAAACATGTCAACAATCTAATAAAAGTTACTTTAATGTATATTATGTTTTTAGTTTACACCTTTTAGCATTTTAAAGAAATATATGCTATAAAATTGTTTGTTATTGGCTTTATGACCAGGGCTCAATCCAAAACCAAGAAGAGTGGTATTCATTCGGTAACTCCCTTCTCTCTCATATAGTGTCTAAATAATTAAACATTTTCTATGTATTTTTTAAATAAAAACAAATGTAAATAGTAAAAGCTAACGGCATTGTAAATATAAACATTGGAAATTGTGTCATAACTTGTATGCATATTACGTTATTTTAAAGCTTTTACCCGACAGTATTGCTTTTCTTTAAAAACTGTATATCTCAAATGATCTATTATTGTAAGAATTGAAGGACGTCTCTCCAACAATAGCGAACTCTATCACATGTTTTCCGCAAAATCAAAATAAGGAAAGAAAGATATGTCTATTAAATGCCATTGAAGGGATTTCTATTCAGGTAGATTTTAAATGAAAAAGTTATCTGATATTGTGTTTTGCATATTTGTATAATTTAATACATTGATAAGAAAAAAAAAAACGCGCAAAATCTAATTTTTAATGACTTATGTTCTAATATTATTTCCAAAACCTAATCGCGTTAGACATTCATCCAATAATTAATATTTGAAAACAAATGCTTGTATTTAATGTAATGCATTTAACATAAAAGAATGAATAAAAGCCCATCTTACTGGCAAATTTTATTTATTTGCCAGAGCGGATAAAATTAATAAATATATACTTTTTTTTATTGCACAAAATACAGTCGGCAACAAAAAAGAAAAATACTTCTAAACATTTTAATCTCCAAACTGGCCCAGAAAGAAATGGAAAAAAAAAAGAAAAAAGAAAGAAAAGAAAGACTTCTAAACATCTTAATCTCTAAATTGTCACAGAAAAAAAAGGAAAAAAAAAAGAAAGAAATGAAAAGAAAAAGACTTCTAAACATTTTTATCTCCAAATTGTCTCAGAAGAAAATGAAAAAAAAAAAAAAAAAAAAAAAGGAAAAAAGAAAGAAAAGAAGACTTCTAACCATCGTAATCTCTAAATTGTCACAGAAAAAAAGGAAAAAAAAGAAAGAAAAGAAAAGAAAAAGACTTCTAAACATTTTAGTCTCCAAATTGTCAGAGAAAAAATGGAAATATCCATTCGACTTAAAACTGTGTGTAGGTTTTTTTTTTTTTTTTTTTTTTTTTTTTATTTAAGTTAGTAAAAGCAAGCTTAGAGGTCGTCTTCATACTACAATTGTACCAAACTCTGAAATTTTTTAATAGGAACATCTAATTTTGACATCATGTTCGGCTTTTTCGGTAAATTTTACGTTGGGATACCAAACGAGAAATCATTCGGTCAAGTAGTTTAGGAATTATGAAGGTTTAAAGTTTGGAACACCTAATTTTAAGTTCATTTATAATCGTTGCGAAACATCTTGCAATGAGGGTAGTTTTTTACGCATAAGTCAAGAACTACTTGACAGAATGAGCTGTAATTTTGGATTCGGATATTTGAAACTTCTAGAAATAAATTTCGGTTAAAAAATAATAGGTTACAATTCATATATTTGTTTTAAACTAATTTTTGAAAATATATATTTTTGGAAAAAACATGAATTGTAATGAAATCTATAATGAAAATATATCAATTTTAATGATTGAAGTCCAGTTTTATGCTCTGTTCATGTCTAATGAAAGAAAATTGGCCAGAACACACGCAGACTTATATCTCTGGAATTTCCATTTCACGTAATCTATGATTTAGAAATGAAAAAAGAAGGAAATTTTTAATGGTCTTCAAATTTTATACATTTTTAATAAGCTCTGGTTTCATAAGAGGTTTTTTTTTCTGTTGTTGTTGTTTTTATTTTCACAACATACTAAGCAAATATATACAAGCTAAATATGTGAGCCACTGGATTTTATGTGACGTTACGTTAATAAAACTTTTTGTGAGAATATACGTAGTAAATAAATATAAGGGTCGCCCAAATGAAAGCGGCATTGCTGGAACAACTCCGCCATTTGAAGAGAAAGATAAGATGACTGCACTTGCTCCTATAGAGGGCGCAGAGTGCTGGGAATGCATGCGATATCGTCAGATCCCGCCAGATGAGTGTGTGATAGCGTGGGAGGCACGCTAAAAGGCATCGTTCGCATCATGGATGCCACCAAACGGCGTCAACCCGCGGCCATGCAATTTTTAACAGCAGAAAATGTGCGTACTAGTGAAATCTATCGTCGAATGCAAAATGTGTATGGCACGGAGTGTATATCACGCAGATCGGTATTCCGATGGTGTAGGGATTTTCGCAGTGGAAGAAGCAGTACATCTCCCTTATAGCCCAGACCTATCGCCGTGTGACTACCACATCTTCGGTCCACTCAAGAAAGCTCTGAAGGGACGGCGATTTGCCGACGATGATGAGGTCCAAGCTGCCGTTGAAAATGGGTTCCACAACCAACCCCGAGCTTCTTCACCCAGGGTATATCTACCGTCTCGTTGATCGCTGGGACACTTGTGTCAGCCTACAACAGGGTCGGCGAACCTATGGCAAGCGTGCCAGAAGTGGCACGCGAAGTAATATTTTTGGCACGCAATTGATTGAGGTTCTAAATTAAAATACAGTGACATAACACAAAATATACAGATTTAGATGATCTGAGCTTGTTTAAATTCGATTGATTGGAAATCGAAAAATTTAAATTGCAGATTATTAAATTACAATCGAGTTCAATATGGGCTGAAAAATGTTTCGAAGACAAGCATGGAAACCATCAAAAAAGAAAGATTTTTACGAATTCTAAGTAAAAATGTAGATGATAAAATTATAGCAACTTTGAATTTAATTCCAGAGCTACTTAAAGACTCTGATGACTCTCTCTAGCCTATCTGTTACGCCTGTATTACTTCTTTCTTTTGTATACTAATTTATATTAATACCATTAAACCATTTCTCATACCTACGGTAGTGCCACTTTCATTTGGGCGACACATATACATACAAAATGGAAATTACAATCGTGTTGACATATAACAAAGTAATACCTATATTATAAAGCGCAAAAGTGTCCGTCATTATTGTTTAGGTCAAAAGTAACACTAAGTGTCACGTTCTGTGCTATCGCCTTTACTGCGTATATCTTCGCTTCTAAATATTGTATAATGTCAATATCTACACCATTGAATACATCACAAATGTATTTTCAAACAAGTTTTGCTTAGAAAAATGTAATTTAAATCATGGATTTTTGCTAATTTTTAAAATAATTTTTAAGAAATTTTAATCTATCAACACGTGAAGTAACAATAAATATCTGTTTACTACAATAATATAAATAAAAGGTAATCTAAATAAAGCTTTAATAACATATTAAATGCGTATGTCATAAATCTTCTGTAGCTAATTTTTGCAATATAGTATGAATGCATACAGAATATGTTCTTTGATATTGCCTTAATACAGAAAAAGGTCGATAAACCCTTTGTTTGAATTAGTTCAGGGTTCAGGTGTTTTTTTTTTATCTTTCCACTACTATACTAATGCCTTGGCACAGTCGTTATCAAGGCCAGAAGAGCAGCAATGTGTGTTTAATCAGGTGTCCCTAATTCATTTTCACTTCAGTATGTGTTTTTCATTGTCAGCTGCATGATTTTTCTTCTGCAGAAATATTGCTAAAATTATATTATCCAAATACTAAGTGAAGACACTCCGAATATTAAAACCTTCCTCGCTCAAACTTTGGGTTTGTTTAATTTTATTAGCACGTACCCGAGCAACGCCGGGCGGTCAGCTAGTATTTTTATTAAAAAAAAAGAAAAAAAAAAAGAAAAAAAAAAAAAGAAATGTTATTGTGGCTATAAATACATTAAGAACCGTTTCTGAAGCAAATACCAATTTCGAAAAGGAACTAATCGAAAATTGTTCATCAGCTGCGTATTTTTGAGGAAAATGTCTCAACCCGTGATTATTTTTGTTGTGGCTGTGGAAATACCCTTTCTCTGTGTCTTAACAGGATAGGAAGCGATATTCTGATACTTCCGTCTGCTCTGCTTGCTCACAAACGAGATTTTCGTTGCTTTCCATCGGCTGTGCCCTGATTATTAGTGACTTGCCCAATGGCCTATATGTGTCAGGAGGAAATGTTTCGGAAATCTTCGATAGATGTTTGAACGCAACGCTCTCTCAGCAGAAATCCTTATTAGCAGGGCACGAATATGGATAAAATTTGCATGTCATGCTTTTTCAGTTTTTTTTCTTTCTTTTGGGGGCATTTTTTTTCGGTGGGGGGGAGGGGGGAGGAGTGGTGTATTTCGTTCAATCTTTTCGTCATATTTCTGCGTTTTCGGTCATATTTGTACAATCGGAAAAAAAAAACTAGTATGCTGTGGTCATCACAAAACTTTTTTATGTATAAATCAAATCTCTGCAACCAAAATTGAAACACAATATATTCGTTCTTGAGACATGACCAAGGCTTGACAAATGCGGTCGCCAGGTCTCCACTGGCGACCAGCTTTTTTTATCTGGCGACTAAGTTATTTAATCTGACTTCTTTTTGTCGTTTTTAGGTAGATTTCGTAAGAAATACTACCTATTACATTCTCACCTAAGTTGGAAATTTTGACAAATTTTTGCAGATCTACGCCGATCATGACTCCCAGAACCCAAAACCACCCCCAGTTCAAAACTTTATCTATCTATCTATCTATCTATCTATCTATGTCACTTTTTTCTAACCACGATAACTGGAAAAATTCTGCATAAATCTCTTCCAAACTCATACATAAAATCAAGGGTCATAAAATCTCGGTCAAGTTCGTTAATGGGCAAAATCGAACCAAGGGGGGGGGGGAAACGGGGGGGGGGGCTTTTTGTGAAAACAGAAAAACCCTCATAATTTCTTTATTATTATACGTATCGAATCCGTTTAAAGTTATTATTACTTCTAGGAAAAGGGCCGAAAATTTATGTATGACAGATTTTTGATATAATTAAAAATGGCCCGAAGGGGGGGAAAAAGGAGGGTTTTAGAAGAAAAAAAATCATAGCTTCGTCAATTCACAAGATATCAAATCCGCGTAAATTTATTATTAATCCTCTTAATATTATCTAAAACTTTTATATTGACAAGATTTTTATAGGACCAACCGTTATAGCAAAAAAAAAAAAATTAAAAACAAAAAAATCCCTGCCGGCTCCGCCTGCAAACAAGTTATTTTTCGAAGTAGGCGGTTCCAACTCCCGCATCTTTTCGAAACTGATACATGAAATCAAGGGGCATAAAATCTCGGTCAAGTTCGGTAATGGGCAAAAGCGAACCAAGGTGGGGGGATGGGGGGGCTTTTTGTGAAAACAGAAAAACCCCATAATTTCTTAATTATGATACGTATCGAATCCGTTTAAAGTTATTATTACTTCTAGGAACAGTGCCAAAAACTTATGTATGACAGATTTTTGATATAATTAAAAATTGCCTTAAGTGGGGGAGGGAAGGGGGGTTTTAGAAGAAAAAAATTGATAACTTCGTCAATTTCCAAGATTTCAAATCCGCTTAAATTTATTATAAATCCTCTTAATATTATCTAAAACTTTTATATTGACAAGTTTTTTATAGGACCAACCGTTATAGCAAAAAAAGAAAAAAAATTAAAAACAAAAAAATCCCTGCCGGTTCCGCCTGCAAACAAGTTATTTTTCGAAGTAGGCGGTTCCAACTCCCGCATCTTTTCGAAACTGATACATGAAATCAAGGGGCATAAAATCTCGGTCAAGTTCGGTAATGAGCAAAATCGAACCAAGGTGGGAGGATGGGGGGGCTTTTTGTGAAAACAGAAAAAAACCCATGATTGCTTAATTATGATACGTATCGAATCCGTTTAAAGTTATTATTACTTCTAGGAACAGTGCCAAAAACTTATGTATGACAGATTTTTGATATAATTAAAAATTGCCTTAAGGGGGGGGGAGGAAAGGGGGGTTTTAGAAGAAAAAAAATGATAACTTCGTCAATTTCCAAGATTTCAAATCCGCTTAAATTTATTATAAATCCTCTTAATATTATCTAAAACTTTTATATTGACATGTTTTTTATAGGACCAACTCTTACAGCAAAAAAAAAAAAAAAAAAAAAAAAAAAAAAAAAAAAAAAAAAATCTTTGCTGGCTCCGCCTGCAAACAAATTTGGTTTCGAAGTAGGCGGTTCCAACTGCAGCATCATCGCAAAAAGGTCATTTCTTCGCAATTCCCGACAAACAGGCGCCCCACGGTATGTGTCTTCGAAATCTACCTGTGCCTGTAGGCCGAGTCGACAGGGATTTTTTTATTTTATTTATTTGTTTATTTTTATTTTTTTTTTTACAAAAATTGACCTAAGAAACGATATTTTGTCTCTTCAACACCCCTACTCGTGCGTACAGCAATCGGTGATCTCTCTCTTCAAGCGTACTTTTAATGGAAAAGTCAAGTTTAAGAGGCATTTTCCATTTCATGCACATAAACGCCACTCTTTTCGGCTCTAGTCGGCTATCATGTCACGTGATTAAAATGTGGGGAGAGGGGGGATGTTTTAATAAAACTGTAAGAGATATTGTCAATCTAACCTATGTGGCATCTAAAAAAACTGATGCAATGATAAAAAAAAAGGGAGGGGTTAAATTTTTTACTGACGACTGGAATTTATACCTGGCTACCAGATTTTTTTTTTTTTTAATTTGTAAAGCCCTAGATATGGCTATTGCGGAAATCGTGAAAAATCGAGCATAGCTCATAGCAGCGACATTTATTGGCCAGTATTATACACCCAAACCTAATAAGGATTTGTTTATGTCAAGATCTAACAGAATATGAAGCTTGGTGAAATTCCGCGTAATAGTTCTTCGAATATAGCTATCACGGAAATCGTGAAAAATGCAGCATTAGCAACTCCACCTCTGAGACGTTTTACGCCAAAACCTAATCAGTACGAATTTATGTCAAGGTGTAACTAAATCTGAAGTTTGATTTAATTCCGTGCATTAATTCTTGAGATAGTGAGCCCACAAAATTTGTGCCACATACAGACAGACAGACACACGAACAGATATTTTCTAAAAACTGTCAAACAGTGTTGAGGACCTTCTGAAATGTATAAATCCGTCGAAAACCGGAAGTCGAAATTTTGCATGAATCCAATACTTTCTTCTTATAAAGATAGAGGAAAGTAACTAACATGTTGTGGCTATCACAAAACTTTCGTCTATATGAATCAAATCAATTAAATGATTTAAATAGTGATGCAAGAAATTACTTCGATTTAACAAAAAGGTTTCTTACTCAGTGTTTTCGCATATTCAAGATGCTAATCGTGAAGTTTCATTGAATTCTGTGTATTTAAAAACTGCTGATATAAGCACCGCTTTTTTCGAACAAATCATGGAATTTCGGTACCCCCGTCTTAGATGACAGCTACCAAAATTGAATGACAATCTATTCCTATCACGAGGACTCTAAATTTTATGTTTCGTAGAATTCTGCGCACATAAACTCTAGAGATAAGCATCACAGAATACGAACAAATCATCGATTTGCGGCATCCTCTCTGTCGTGAGTTAGAATGTCCACAAAATGTATGTCATTTATAGACAAATAGATACACAGACTCGTGGATAAATATTTTCTAAAAACAGTCAAATCGTGTTCAGGACCTTCTAAAATGTATAAATCCGTAGAAAACAGGAAGTACAAATTTTTTACGAATCCAATACTTTCTACTTGTATAGCTAGAAGAAAGTAAAAAGGATAACACTCCATACATTTTAATCTCCAAACTTTCATAGAAAAAAACTGAAATAGCCTACCTATTTCACTGGACATTATGTCTTTCATTTTATGTTTAAAAAAAATAATCTTAGGAGTCGTCTTCCTGTTGAAATTATAATAAAACTGTGAAATTGTCAATGCAGACAACTAATTTTGACATTATATTTGGCTTTTTATGAATATATTCTACGCCGATCGATTTAACATAAGCGACAGGAATTTTGAAGTTGATTTACTAACAGCTTTAAAGTATTTTTTTGAAATTTCATTCTTCCAGAAAAATATTTTAATTCACTTAAGGGGAACATTCAGATATTCAAGCTTTAGAGAATATCGTTCCCAAGCGTTAGAAACTATGAATTATTTTTTGAAAATTCATCATGTTTAAAGTGATTTTTTAACAACCTCCTTCGTATTATTTTTAGAGCACTTTTCCAAAATCATTCGATCAAAAGCAGCTCAGACAGAGTCACCTTAGTAGACTTTTTATTTCAGTTATGCTCCTTATTTGTATCTATATTATAAAGGACAAACGTGTTCGTGCGTAACGCTGACGTCATTTTGCGAATGGCAACATTGGACGGTGAAATTTTGGTTTTGCGATTTGTGATACTGTAATTTTTTTAATTTATAAACATAGCACATTTTCAATTTTTACACCGTTATATACGGAAAAAAATCTACTTTCAAAAGCAATTTATTTGAAAACTGTATCGCAATTTACACATTTTTTACGGTATTTATATTAAACTAGATGGAACCCGTCAAAACTTGACGGAAAAAATACTATAACAATATCAGTGACATAAGCTTCTTTATTACATAAGAAAGGGTGCGTATGAAACAGTCTTTCAAATATTTAATTTTAAAAGTTTTTTCCCCCATTGAAATACTATTTCCTATGAAAACTTCAAACAAATAATCCGTAAACATCTGTGTAATGCAAATCAGTTTGACATTACCGCCATATTCCCCACGGCAAGAAAGAAAAGTTCATGTACCTATGAAGTATCATACAAATAGTATAGCCCTACTTTCATCTCATATTCAGTAAATAAAAGAACATAATAAATAAAGCACACATCCCCCCCCCCCCCCTGTGATAATGCAACCGAATGAGCTTCTATGCGCTGTGCATTCCATCTGCGCAAAGGCACCGTCTAAATTCAACATTAAAAAAAAATTTTAAAATGTTTAAATTAAAAGTTTTAAAATGTCGTCTTTAATCATTATTCGTTTCAAATCCATATCTTCTACAACGCATCCATCATTTTAAGCTAATCAATTTTTATGTAAAGATGAAGAATTTATTTTAAAATATTAAATCAATCTGCAGATGAGGCAGATTTTTAATATTTTCAAGTGTAATTTATTTGTATGGTTTCTTCTATCCCTTTACATAATCAGGATGATTATTCCTTTTCCATCACAGTCGGGGATCTTTTCCCTCTTATACAGTAAAATACAGTTCCTAGCATATCCTGATGCAACATATGCATCAACGAATTCAATATATTAATTTTATGTTAAACATAAGCTGAAAATAGTTTATTTATTTATTTTATTTTTTTTGACAGATTGTAGTTTAGCGCCAAAATGCGCTATCTTATGGATAATCTGATCTTATGATTTTTCAGGTATTTTATTTTTTTTTTTTCGTCACTTTTCATGATGTTTAGGGAAATCTATTTTCAATTGTGGCAACTTTCCCAGGGCTAATTTTACATTATTAAAGCAGACTGATGGTCGTTATTGAGATAGAAATGAAAAATATTTCATGCTTGAAAAATATTTAAAAAGTCGTTAAATTAAGCGGCAGTTTTCAAATAAATTTCAATCGAAAGATAATTTTTTTCTAAGTGATGATGTAAGAATTAAAATTGTAAAATGTAGTAAAAAATTGAAATTTGTAGTATTTAGAAGTGATGTAAGCGTGATGAAAGCTAAAGCGATAGCGCCGTTTGTTGTCACAACCGTTATATATTTCTAATAATTGCTACTGTGTTTTGGCTGGCGTCCAAAAGAAGACTACTATTTTTTGACATCGAAAGTGAAATTCACAGTGAAAGAAATAGGACTTTGCCGCTAATAAAGAACTGTTAAATGAACTTGTAACAAACCTACCAAAATAATTCCTATAAAATATTAGCCTTACATAGTTTATTCTAGCTAAAATACAATAATTATTTCAAGGATTTTTTTAAATTATAACACTATTTTTAATGATTTTAATTTTCCTGAAATCCTTTACTTTTGGGGATTTTTTTATTAAAAAATGAAATCTTCTAACCTATAATTAAAAAAAAGTAATTGGTAACATGTAATCAAGCTTTGCAGTCAAGATGAAGCAACCAATAAAGGCTCCAGTTCTAATCTTTAAAATTAAAAATTGAAAAATCAGCTAAAATTACGGCATGTTGACACAATCATATAATTTTTTCTTTTTAGTATATATGTTAAAATGCATTTCAAGCTAAGCATAACGTCATTTTCACCGGTACAAACTTTTCACACGTACATTTATACTTAATCACCATGCATACAAATAAAAATATATATATCGTGTCCATTTCTCCTCCAGACCCCTATCCCTCAAGGCTTTTTTTTTTTTTTTTTTTTTTTTTTTTACCGTCTATCCAGTTCTTTTGTGGTCTTCCTCGTTTCCTTTTCCGATTTGTTCTATAATTAAATGCGATTCTGAGTAGTCTCTCGTCACTCATTCTTTTAACATGACCATATACACTGCAAAAAATAACTGTTGATTTTACAGTATAAAACTGGCATCCCAGCTGCCAGTATTATACCGTAAAATTAACAGTATTAAACCGTAAAATAAGCAGTAATACGCTGCCGCGCAAGCAGTAATACGCTACCGCGCATGCGCGGTAGCGTATTACTGCTTGCGCGCTAGCGTATTACTGCTTATTTTACGGTTTAATACTGTTAATTTTACGGTATAATACTGGCAGCTGGGATGCCAGTTTTATACTGTAAAATCAACAGTTATTTTTTGCAGTGTACCAGATTAATTGCATCTTTCGAAGATCGTCTAATATGGTTCCCTTTATTTTCATCATTTCTTTGATTCTTTTATTTCTTATCCTTTCTATTTTTGATATCCTGCACGATCTTCTTAGGGTATCTATTTCCACTCCCTCAAATTTATTTCTCTCTATCTCCATAATTCTTCATCCCTCTGCTCCATGTAACAATATGCTCTTTACAATAAAATTATATCTATTATACTTTCTTTTCCTGGAGATCTCCTCTCTCCACCAAATAGAATTTAATAGTTTTATAGTCTTTCTTCCTTCTAATCGTAGTACAGTAAACCCTCGATTTAACGGACTTCGGATTCAACGGACGTTGAATCCGATTCTTAAAAAATAAAAAAAATTAAAAATTAAAAATTAAATAAAAATTAAAGTAAAAAAAGGAGCAACCTTAATGTGATGTTAATAACATAAAATGGTGCCTGTTCTCTTTGGGGCTTTGTAATTTTTTTCCATTTTTTTATTGCCTGTTCATTAATTATTATTTCTGTGCAAAAAGTGTTTCATTCCCATAAAAATTGCATAGGTGTTAATTCGTTTGTATTTCATTACTAATATTGTATTATTAAAAGTAATGTGTGGTGTTTATATATATGTATATATATACAGTAATATATATATATATACAGTAATATGTATATACAATATATATTTATGTGTATACATATATTGTAGAGATACAATACATGTATATACACTGTATATATTGTATATATATTATATATATGTAGTTTGTACTGTAGTAATATATATAATTACAAGTACGTAATAATTTATATATATATGTACTATAATTATAACAAAATAATATTATAAATAGTACTTTGCGATTTAACGGACACATCTTAGTCCCAATTAGTCCGTTAAATCGAGGGTTTACTGTATTTGGAAAATTTATCAGAACGAAATCTAGAAAATGTTTTCATTAAAGCAACACGTCACGTCGTTGAATTTTTTCTCAGAAAAAACGAGTGCAAAGCAAGGTTTAGCCTTAGATATTTTTGTTTCATTAGCCAATTACACTTGCAAATGACATTTGCTATTATGTATATTTTCTTATGATCGCATCTCTCTAAACTGTATTATCTTCTATGTTGGTAAAGAAGAAACACGTTTAGGCTGGTCAGTAACGTAGTTTTATGCATGAGATTTCTATCTTTTTGGGCTTTGGATAGTTGAGAATTAGAGTAGTAAACGTAGAGTAGTAACGTGTGCCGCTTCTGTAAAGTCATAAAGATATTATCTTAATGTTATATATCATTGCGTGCCATCTGAGTAAGGTATAATTTAAATCTGGTATCAGCCAAACATATGTCTTAGCGTTGTATTAAAATTGTAAATAAAAATGCGATAATATGTGAATTGTTGTTTGTTATTTATTGGCTTTGCACTCTTCTAATGTGAACTAGGGGGGGGGGGGGGGTTTGAATGCTATCGCTATAACGTCATTTCTAATTAATAAAAGTAAAAAAAAAAAAAAAAAAATCGTTTTAATTCCTAGAAATTCTTTTATAAATGTATGTAGTTTGTTTCGCATAAGATGTTTCTTAATGTATCTAGGAGAAAATAGTTCTCATTTTTTTTTCTATTATTGATGTATCTAGAAAAAAAAAAAAAGAGTTCTCATTCTTTTCTTTCTTGATGCATCTAGAAAAAAAAACTGTTCTCTTTTTCTTCTTACTTTTTTTCTTAATGTATCTAGGAGGAAAAATATATCTCATTTTTTTTTTCTTTCTTAATGTATCTAGAAAAAAATTGTTCTCTTACTTTTCTCTTACTTTTTTTCTTAATGTATATAGAAAAAAAAATAAATATCATTTTTTTTCTTAATGTATCTAGGGGGAAAAATAGATCTAATTTTTTTCTTTCTTTGTGTATTTAGAAAAAAAATTTTACTCTTTTTTTTTCTTAATGTATCTAGGAAAAAATTTAGATCTCATTTTTTTTCCTTTTTTTTTTCTTAATGTATCTAGAAAAAAAAAATAGTTCTCATTATTTTTCTAGCTACATGTAAATGAGTAACCATTAACCATAAATAATGTTGCAAAAACTGTGAAAACGGAATTTGTCAGTATCGAAATCGTGCCTTAAACAGAAACTTTTACGGTCTCGAAGAAAAAAAAATACAATTATAATTCTTAAGACAGAAACCGGTTTAAAAAGATGTTTTTTTCTGGTTTCTTCCGGTACCGTCTTGCAGGTTTTTAATTTTTGCAGGTTTTTAATTTTTTAATTAAAAAAAAAAAAAAAAAGAAAAAAACATACATAAAAGATACATATCACTTCTGTGCATGCTATTACGGGGAAAAAATAGAGAATAATGAGCAGGAAAAAGATAGATTAGCCGAAAAAATAGAGAGTGCATAAAGAACATCGTGAAAGTGACTTAGCTTCAGCAAACAAGTTTTTGTTTACTCCCGACAAGATCTGTACCATGCCTTTAGTTCATCGCTAAAATACTTTTTGATATTTATCAAATAATATATGAGGGTGGATTTTGATGTTGGTGTTTTGTTTTATTAATTCTTTCCGAAAACATACTGTAAGGGAAGTATTGTAATCCTAATTTGTACGTGTGTGTTAGAATTGTGACGGTCTCAGCCCAAGCCTGTGAGCCCAGACCCGGGTCCGAAACGGGTCGGGTTCGAATTTTATACCAGTCTTTGGGTTCAAAGTGACAATTTTATTTGTTCACAAATTAAAAGAAAAAGAGGGGAGGGGGGGACTGGTATTTAAGAAACTTAGACTGCATTCTTGTTTCTTGAAGTGTTTTACAATCGCTTAAAAATCAGCTTGAAAGAGAATTGAATTGTTATTGATGGGATATAAGGAGAAATGTTCAATATGATACCAAAGCTTTAGCACGATCGTTTTTAGTAGCAATAAAGAAGCCGTGGTATATCCTTTGTCTCTCGTCACTTTTTGTTCGAAGTCATTTTTACGAATTATTGGAAAACAGAACTTATGTCTTTCTGCTGTAGTTGTAAAATGATATTTTAAAAGAATCGGAATCGTGACTTTTACAGATTTCTGCCAGTGGTTGGGTTGAAATAACAAATTTTCTATTTTAAGCAGATTATCAGAGGCATGAAAATCACGAAACGTTGTCATGAGGAAATATTTAGGATTGATACTTATTTCTATGGAATTTCTATTATTTTCCATGATAGGTAATGATTCTAGGTTGCCATGGTGATTACGTCCGATTTAAGATGGAGTCCTATTATTTTCGTTCCCCTAACAACACCAAAGTCCTATTATTTAAACCCACCAGTTTTTAACATATCAAATTTTTCGGAAAATAATGGCCGAGTTTTGAAACTGTCGCGTTTCGTTTCGCTCCAACGGCTACAGATCAATTCAATTACAGCACTAATGATATGTGTAATACGATATGCGTAAGTTCACTCAATGTGTTTATTACATGGCACAGTTGGTTAAGTTACGTCGATCTTAATCATTGGAGAATGCTCCAAAAATGATCTTGACGAAAGAAGAATTGCGTGAGATTTTGATGCACGAGTACTGTTAAAAAAAATTTCTGTGAAATTACAGCGAATCTACTGGTAATCTGTTATCTTAAGTCTAATGTAAAATTACAGAGATTAGAAAAACAGAGATTCTGTAAATAACAGAGAAATTATTCGGTGAATTTACAGGGTCTACTGTAAATTTTTCTGTACAAATATATATATATATATATATATATATATATATATATATATATATATATATATATATATATATATATATATATATATATATAAAATATATATATATATATATATATAACTAGACATCAGAAGACGCCATATCTGAGGATATAGTTACAACTTTTCGAATAAATTAATTTTAACTGGGGAAATGCAACACTTAATCTTTAAACGAATCGCTTCGACCACAGCCGGGTTTTGAACCCAGGTATTCTAGGTGGTGGATAAACATTATATCATAACCAGTATACTGTGTGGGCAGTAATAAAAATTTAATCTTTAAATAATCACACTCTCTTTCCATCTTTTGATAAAAGTGATAGTCGATAAAAAAAAAAAAAAAAAAATCCCGCTAACTCCGCAAAGACAAATTTTCCCTTTCTAAAATATTTTAATTTTAAAGAAACAATTTTAAAATCAAATTTTCTTTTTTAATATTTCTAAGAAAATTGTAAAAGAATTGTAAAAGTGGGTTACTACAGGTTATAACAAAGATGAAAATATATTTAAATAAAGTCATGGGAATTCTTATAGATAATTTGATATAAGAACAGGGAAATGTCTGTAAAATAATAACCGAGAAACTCGATCAAATGCATTTAACCGAAAACTTGTATTGAGAGTCTCGGGTTTTTTTTTTCTGTGTTTTTACAGAAATTTTTAACAGTGTACATTTTGGGGCGAAATGGGGCCCAAGCTTTTCAAAATGTTGTCGAAGAAAGGGGCGACGAGGCAACATCACAAAAGTACCGTAAATCGATGATTTGTACGAATGAATAAGATCGATGTATTCAACGCCCTAGCCCTACCCGACTATGTTTTCAATTTAGAGAAAATTGCTTTTAATTTTTTTCCGGTGGGAGCTTCTGTAATCGAGGCTGCACTCCTTGCCAGCAGTCTTTGAAAAAACAGGCTGCGATTGTAACGTCGGACCGTCGCTACTTCACGGAAAAAAAAGCGGGCGCGAGGAATAGGAGATTATTTTACTTCATACTGACCGGAGCGATAGTAGACTCGATCAGGGAAGATCCCACCGGAAAAATTAAAAGCTAAATTCAATAAGTTTAAAACATCGACCAGCGAGTTCGGGTCGGAATGGGGTGTTTAATACATCGGACGAGTCCGGCGGCTTCGGGATCATTATAACTCGATATAACTATTATATAATATATTAAAATATATATAAATTATTGAACTTTCATAATTCTCCTAAACCTCAGGCGACACAAATCTTCACTGAGAGCAACATTACGCACTGGTTAATGACGTTCTACTAAAAGAAACTTTGGAAGCAAATCTTCTACTCACAGTCAGGAAACTTATAAATAAGTCAACCGAACTGGAAAGTAATCTCATTAAAAAAAAACTGCAACCAATTTCGAAAAAGTACGAAGTAACAACGTTAGAGATCGACCTCAGGTATCCTATGCAAAAAAGACAATAAATAAATAACAATAAATTTAAAAAAAATCATTTAAAAATTATTAAAATTTAAGCAAGAAATTTGTAAAGAATGCGCCCATAGGTTTAACATTAGCTTGTGAGTTTCTTCGCGTGACTAGTGAAGGATCTTAATTCTACAAATTATTAGTTTTAGATAACTTTGTGAAAATTCAATAAGCTGAAAAACTGTCGCTAACAAAATAAAAGCCATTCAAGTTATTTGAAATATCCTTGACTTTCAAACATTTTAGTGAATCGTGATCAGAAACATTCAGTGAATTTTCAAATTAGCTAAAACAAGTAATTCCTATTGAAAAAAAAATATTTCCTTGTTCCCTTTTATTTCTTTTTTCTTTTTCTATAAAGTACTTTGAAATTTTCCTCGAAAGTTTATTAAATACTATAGTTTAAAACTATTAACTTTATAACAATTATTAGTTTTAAATAACTTATTTGTGAAAAATTAATAAGCTTAAAAACTTGCGCTAACGAAATAAAAGTCATTCAAATTATTTTTAATGTCCTTGAGTTTCAAACATTTTAGTGAATCGTGATCAGAAACACATATTTCGTGTATTTTCAAATTAGCTAACGCTATGGTAATTCCTACTGAAATAAAATATTTCCTCCTTCCCTTTTCTTTGTTTTCCTTTTTCTATAAAGTGCTTTGAAATTTTCATCAGTTTTCCTTACAAAAGCTTAGAAAATATTGCTGTTTAAAACCATTATTTTTTAAACAGTTATTAATGTGATGTATTCAAATACAGTCCTGCAAGGACCTGATAGTATCCGACCCGAACCCAAAAATTATGTTCAAAGTGAGTCCGAGACCGAAAAATAAAATTTCGTCAACAAACCGAAGCCGGTTCACCGAAGCCCTACACGGATCAGGTTATACCCGAACCTAACCCGAAATTTCTGCAAAGTCCACCCGAACCCGACAAAAAAAAATTCTTCAACTCGAAACTAGACCCAAAATTGATACACTCCAACCCAAACTCGACCCGAACCTGGGGTGAAAGAAAATTAATCCATATTTTTATACAATTATGGAAAAATAGTCTACAGTTATATATCTCTAAATATCAATTTTATCTTTTTTGTATAAAAATTGAACACATATACACTCATTAATATTCTAATGTATAGTTTTTCTCTTTTGAAAAATCGGGTCAACCCGACCCCGACCCGAAAGAGTCAGAATCTAACCCGAAACAAAAAAAAGAAAATTTACCGGTCTATTTTTTTTTAAATCTAAACCAACCCGATAGCAGGCGAAGCCCGCTATTATATTCTGTCATAATAATAACTGTCATGCGGACTAAATGCGATATTAAAAAAAAAGTAATTTCGAAATTAAACATGTTGTACACCTTCAAAATGTTAAAATATGCGAATATTTCCGTAATTGGATTTTTATCATGATTCAATGTTTCTCAAACTCATATATTTACTATTCTCTATTACTCATATTGATACTCGCTTTGTATTATTCTCAAACATTTAAAAAATTCGTTAAACTTCCAATAGGACTTCAGATTTTCTTTTGAATACTCTAATGACGTGATATTAATCTGCTTTGTGTACATACACATACTCATACTCCTTGTATTATTGAGAAATCTTTGAAAATTTTCTGTTTTATTACCACTATGACGTCAATCAATTTTATTTCATATTAATCTTTTTTTCAATTAGTGAAACACTTTATTTCATTTTCATTTTTCACGTGGAAATCGTTCAATAGAAAATTAATTATTGTAGGAAGAATTTTATTGTGGATTTTTAATTTTTGGCAACTGCTATAACGAAAGATGTTTAAATTTAATAGGAAAAGGCTGTTAGAATTTTGGTTTTTTATCTCTATTTATTAAAATAATATGATTTTTTCAAATTTTAATATTTTGAGCTTCATAGTTGGTATTCAGCTATATAAACACAAAGTTTCAACTCTGTAAGTTATATAGTTTCTGAGAATGGCTCTGTGACGGACAGACAATGGAACGGGAGTAATAGGGTTTCGTGAGATGAACGAATCCCTAAAAATTAGCATCAACCCGTCAGTCCGGGTAGAATCGGATATCCGACTCGATGCCCGGACCCGAAGCGGAAGATGACGTTGTAACTACTACATGCAAACGTAAACTTGCAATTGCAAAGCCAAAATTATATGTAAACATTACTTTTGCATGTAATTTTCAGTGCATATTAACATTTATTAGGGTCCAAATTAAAATTAATTTGGGTGCAAATTACATATAATTTTGGATTGCAAAAAGTTTTGCAATTAGTTGCAAGTGTTACGTTTTGCATGTAACAGTAAGACGATCCATCTGTTTCTGAACAAAAACTGCGAAATATTTCGTCAATGTCCAATATATCTCTTAGGTAGGAGGTAGGATTACTAGTAGGATGCGAGACTTTGTGCGGCCGCACCTATATCACCATAGGCCGACTCTAATGCCTGATTATGTATATTCTTATTAGCTAACACACGCTAAATCTATTGAAATAAAGCATTTCTTTCTTTTTTATTTCCTGCCTGTCGCATACGCGATTGTTTTATCTTCGCCAGCTTTACCTTTTCACTAACCTTGAGTCTTGCTAACTGTTTTACTCCAAACGGTTATGAATAACCTTGTTCGTAATGTTATGGCGTAACCTAAAGCCTTGATATATAATGCCACCGTTTTCAAATCGTCAAAGAAAAAAAAAAGATGTTATGTATAGTGAATCGGTTAATGGGAATTGATATGCACTACAAGTATCAGCGCAATCCAAATTGATAGTAAAACTGGTTTTTTTGCACAATTATTAGTAAAAATAATTAGAAGCACGCAAGAATGTCAGTTCGTGTCGCCTCCAGCGAAGTTGCAGGCAAATGAGATTCGGAGGCTTTGACCTAACTGGAAAAAAAAACGTATCAACGAAATACATGTGAAGAATGTTACGAATATGGCTGGGTTTATTTGATACAAATTCTGAAGAGAAAAAAAAATGAAAGCCTAAAGAAAATACTTTATATAAGCTTTTCAACTGATTTCTTCCACATTTTTAAAAATCAGGAATGGAAATACGTACGCAATACATAGAGTTTTATACTCATTTTTTCCATTTTTATGTAATCAAATTAATACGTTCTGCATAGCCTTTACTACTCATTTTTTATATTTTTTATTAACGCAAAAGAAAAATTCTACTCATTTTCCCCTCATTTTTTAAACACAAGAATGGAAATCGCAGTACATAGACTTTCTACTCATATCTTCCATTTTTTTTAAAGCAAATTAATACGTTGTGCATAGATTTTTCTACTCAATTGGTCCTTATTGTTTTAACGCAAAAGAAACTTCTACTCATTTATTCACAATTTTTAAACGCAAGAATGGAAATCTTTACGCAGCATACACAGACTTTTCTACTGATTTCTTCTAATTTTCTTAAAGCAAATTAATAAGTTGTGCATAGATTTTTCTGTTCAATTTATCCCTATTGTTTTAACGCAAAAGAAATTTCTACTCATTTACCCACATTTTTTAAGCACAAGAAAGGAAGTCGCAATGCATAGACTTTTCTACTCATATCTTCCATTTTTTAAAAGCAAATTAATACGTCGTGCATAAATTTTTCTACTCAATTGGTCCATAACGCAACAGAAATAACGCAACAGAAAAATTCTACTCATTTCTTCCACATTTTTTTAAACGCAAGAATGGAAATCTGTACACAGTTATTTTCTACTCATTTCTTCCTTTTTTTAAATCAAATTAATACGTTATGCATAGACTTATTTTTTAACGCAAAATAACAATACTACTCAATTCTTACACATTTTTTAAAAGCAAGAATGGAAATCTGTACGCAATACATAGAGTTTTCTACTATTTTTTTCGTTTTTATTTTAGCAAATTAATACTTTCTGCATAGAATTTTCTACTCATTTTTTATATATTTTATTAACGCAAATGAAAAATTCTACCCATTTTCCCCACATTTTTTAAACACAAGAATGTAAATTACAGCACATAGACTTTTCTACTCAAATTTTCCATTTTTTAAAAGCAAATTGATACGTTGTGCACAGATTTTTCTGCTCAATTGGTCCCTATTGTCTTAACGCAAAAGAAATTTCTGCTCATTTTTCCCACATTTTTTAAACACAAGAATGGAAATCGCAGTACATAGACTTTTCTACTCATTCCATTTTTTTAAAAGCAAATTAACATGTTGTGCATAGATTTTTCTGCTCAATTGGTTTCTATTGTTTTAACACAAAAGAAATTTCTACTCATTTTCCCCAGATTTTTTAAACGCAAGAATGGAAATCTTTACGCAGCATACACAGACTTTTCTACTGATTTCTTCTAATTTTCTTAAAGCAAATTAATAAGTTGTGCATAGATTTTTCTGTTCAATTTATCCCTATTGTTTTAACGCAAAAGAAATTTCTACTCATTTACCGACATTTTTTAAGCACAAGAAAGGAAGTCGCAATGCATAGACTTTTCTACTCATATCTTCCATTTTTTAAAAGCAAATTAATACGTCGTGCATAAATTTTTCTACTCAATTGGTCCATAACGCAACAGAAAAATTCTACTCATTTTTTCCACATTTTTTTAAACGCAAGAATGGAAATCTGTACACAGTTATTTTCTACTCATTTCTTCCATTTTTTAAACCAAATTAATACTCATTTTTTTTTTAACGCAAAAGAAAAATACTACTCATTTCTTCCACATTTTTTAAAAGCAAGAATGGAAATCTGTACGCAATACATAGAGTTTTCTACTAATTTTTTTCGTTTATGTTGAAGCGAATTAATACATTCTGCATAGAATTTTCTACTCATTTTTTATATATTTTATTAACGCAAATGAAAAATTCTACCCATTTTTCCCACATTTTTTAAACACAAGAATGTAAATTACAGTACATAGACTTTTCTACTCATATCTTCCATTTTTTAAAAGCAAAGTATACGTTGTGCATAGATTTTCCTGCTCAATTGGTTCCTATTGTTTTAACGCAAAAGAAATTTCTGCTCATTTTCCCCACATTTTTTAAGCACAAGAAAGGAAATCGCAGTACATAGACTTTTCTACTCATATCTTCCATTTTTTAAAAGCAAAGTAATACGTTGTGCATATAGATTTTTCTACTCAATTGGTCCCTAATTGTTTTAACGCAACAAAAAAATTCTACTCATTTCTTCCACATTTTTTTAAACGCAAGAATGGAAACCTGTACACAGAGTTTATTCTACACAGTTATTTCCAAATCATTTCTTCCACTTTTTAAACCAAATTAATGCGTTATGCATAGATTTTTCTACTCATTTTGTCCATATTTTATTAACGCAAAAGAAAAATTCTATTCATTTCTTCCACTTTTTTTAAACGCAAGGCTAGTAATCTGTACACTGTATACATGGACTTTTTTACTCATTTCTTCCAATTGTTTTTAAAAAGCAAATCAATACGTTGTACATAGACATTTCTACTCCTTTTCTTCCCATATTTCATTAACGCAAAAGGAAAATTTCTACTCATTGCTTACGCATTTTTAAAAACTCATGAATGTTATACATACATTTTTCTACTCATTCTTTCCACATATTTTAAACGCAAATGTGGGAATATGTACGTTATGTACATATACTTAGCTCATTTTTTACACTTTTATTTTATTTTTCTTTCTCTTTTTACGCAAAGAGGGAAACTTGTACGTTGTAGAATTTTCAAGTCCTTTATTTCCCAGTATTTTAAACACATAAGTTGAAATCTCTATATTGTTTACATAGACTTTTTTCTTCCGTATTTTTTTAAAGTGCAAGAAAAGAAATCTGCATGCAATAATATGAAAATATGTCAAAAATCTTCTTTCACTGTCAGGCCGAGAACTTATCAAATCATCCTCGTACAATAATATTCGGAAAAATATCCGAATTCTTTTGTGCAGCCCTGTATAGGATCTATAGATTTGTATATTTACTAAAAAGTAAGCAAAATTTTAGTTCATTTAGGAAACGCATAGCACAGTTTAAAATTCCTCTTGTGGAATTCCCGTCAATAAACGGAAATGTACTCGAGATCTTCTGTGCTGCTCTGTATGTGATCTATAGCATTTATACACACCAAGCAATATGCAAAAAATAGTTAAATTTAAAAACGCGCTCCGCAACTGAAAACGCACTTCCAGCAATTATTGTTAACAGGCAGTTACTTTAACCGAATTATTTTGTGTGTTCCTGTAAATGAATGATGAATGCTATGCACACAATATTCTATAGTAAGCCTCTTATAATGCACCTAATAATGTCCATAAACGTTTTATTCATTTTTTCTACAATCTTTTAAAACACGAAAAACGAAATCTGTACGTTGTACATAAACTTTTCTACTCATTTCTTACCCTATTTCTCGCGCATTTACTGCACGTACAAAGAGCATGTTTTCAAGAAAAAAAAATCCATATAATAAGCTAAAATTATATTATACAGTATTTCTGCAATGAAAACAAAACAATTTTCAAAAATCGTTATTTTCGAAGTGATAAGTCAATTGGATAATTCACCTTGAAGCAATAAAATGTAAATTAACTTTTAGCGCAATATGACCTGACCTACTTCTTTTCTTACACTTATTTTAGCCTTTAGCTGGCAGTAAAAATTCACATTTTTAACCCTTTCCAACATAGTTGAAAAGTGTTTATGAATTTGGTTTGCCTGTCTGTCTATCCGTGCTCTACCTCGCGTAAATTTTCTCGGATTGTCATACAATTAATATATGCTATTGAAGTTACTATGGCATGTTCGGTATTGAAAATGAAGTGCGTACCAGTTATAGTTCCTTTACAGGGACACTCAAAAGAATTCCGTTACATTACGGTCTATATGGAGAAAAATCGTTTGCGGTTTATTTTTATGTTTCACTATTTCAAACATATTGAAATAGTGAAACATAAATAACCTTTCTATTGGAAGTTTAACGGACTTTTTCAAATGTTTGAGAATATAATACAAAGAGAGTATCAATATGAGTAATAGAGAAAGCAAGTAGATAGAACGTCAGCAAGTGATTATAACGTTATACGAGTTTGAGGAACGTATTGAATCATTATAAAAACCCGATTATGGAAATATTGGCATATTTTAACATTTTGAAGGTCTCTATACAACATGTTTAATTTTGAAATTGATTTTTTTTTTAATATCGCATTTAATTCACATGACAGATATTATTATGACAGAGTATAATAGCGGGCTTCGCCCGCTATTGGACCGGTTCAGATTTTCGAAAAAACGAGAAAAAAAGACCGGTAAATTTTTTCTTTATAAAAAACAATATATATTTTTTTTTCTTCTTTAAATGAAATTTATTTGAATTTATATATCACTGATGTGCATTACAAGCTTACTATACAATATTGTGTGTATTAGCATTCATCGTTCATTTACAGGAACACACAAAATAATTCGGTTAAAGTATACTGTCTGTTAACAATAATTACTAGAAGTGCTTTTTCAGTTGCGGAACGCGTTTTTAAATTTAACTCATTTTTTGCCAATCTCTTGGTGTGTATACATTCTATACATTATATACTGGGCAACACAAAATATCTCTAGTATAATTCTGTTCATTGACGGAAATTCCAGAAGGAGAATTTTAAATTGTACTATACGTTTCCTAACTGAACTAAAATTTAGCTTTCTTTTTAATAAATATACAAATCTATAGATCCTATACAGGGCTGCACAAAAGAATTCGGAAATTTTTCCGAATGTTGTTGTAATTCCTGAAATTGGGTTTTTAAATATGTTATGCGTTTTCCAAATTGTTTACTTTGATATTATTTTTCACCTTATTAAATGGTAAAGATAAGTATTTTGAAAGTGTTGGAAAGTGGTACATAATCTATGCTTGACGCATGATTTTTCGTTTCTTGTGCTGTTGAAAAATAATTTAACAAATTCATTATTATTTAATTATTCCTGAATTTTTACAAATTGGTTTTACATAAACGTCAATTATTAAAATATGAATGCGTTTTCAGTTTTCATACAAGAATGCTTTCAATATTTAATAAGTCTTATGTGATAAAATAAATTTACAAAAGAATAAATTTTGTATTAATTAAAGAAATACGAGCTGTTTGAAAGTCAAACCTGACTCTAAAAGTCAAATCACTTTCATTACATATCGCTATTTAGCTAAATAAAATTAAGTATTTTATTTTCTCTTTATTCTAAAAAAAAAGGGGGGGGGGGGACTAACGCTGTTGCTGCTGTAATTAAATTTGTTGTGACTGGGGCTCTTTCTCGGCTAATATTAAGAAAATTATTGCATATAAAAATATATAAACTGGTAGTTTTATAGAGAAATGTATGATACACACGCTGAAGGAGACCGTTTTAAAATCAAAGAATTATTTTAAACGCTATTTAATATTTAAATCGTTCAAGATAGTTGAGTTAAAAAAAAGCTTTATAGGATCCAAAACTATATGCATAGCACTTCAACCATCTTTCTCAGGCACATACTAGACTAGGTTTCGATGTGCAATGTCCAATATATATATATTTTAATTTGTCTAATTTTTAATTTTTTTTTTTAATTTTTTATTCAAAATTTATTTATTTCGATAGTGAATTATATTATTCAAAATAGTCTTTTTTTTTTAGGGTTTCGTTCATAACAGCCTTTTCCTATTAATTTAAACATTTTTCGTTATAGCAGTTGCCAACAATTAAAAATCCCCAATAAAATTTTTTCTACAATAATTAATTTTTTATTGAAAGATTTCCACGTGAAAAATGAAATTGAAATGAAAAGTTTCACCAATTGATAAAAAAGATTAATACGACGTCATATTGGTAATAAAACGGAAATTTTCAAACATTTCTCAATAATACAAGGAGTATGAGTATGTGTAAGTACAGAAAGCGGGTTAATATGATGTCATTAAAGAATTAAAAAGAAAATTAATCTGACGTCCTATTGGAAGTTTCACGGATTTTTCAAATGTTTGAGAATTATACAAAGCGAGTATCAATATGAGTAATAGAGAATAGTAAATATATGAGTTTGAGGAACGTATTGAATCATAATAAAAACCCGATTATGGAAATATTCGCATATTTTAACACTTTGAAGGTCTCTATACAGCATGTTTAATTTTGATAATATCGCATTAAATATTGCATGACAGATAATATTATGACAGAGTATGATAGTGGGCTTAGCCCGCTACCGGGCCGGTTCAGATATTCGAAAAAAATGAGAAAAATAGAGCTGTAGATTTTTGCTTTATAAAAAACATGACTTTTTTTTTTTTTTTTTTTTTTGAAAATGAAATTTATTTGGATTTATATTAAAGAAAAGATAAAGTGTTTTGGTAGGAATATTAAATGAAACATTTTGTGCGACCTTTGATCACACTTACCCACTTGTTTTTTTAATCTGCCTAGCTGGTAACAAAGCTTGTTCCGAAATCCTGCCATTCGGATAATATAAGTTAACCCCTTCCCGACAAGCATCCCATGCATAATTTTTAATCTTCTAACACCGGTAATTCCAAATAGAAATCTTTGTATAATTTAAACGCAGAAATTATGTTATTAAATAAAATTACTCTTTTAAAATACTGATAGAAAAAAAAATTAAGGATTGTATGTACCTTATACGTCACGTATACGCGGCGCTCGTCTCGAAGAGTTTAATCAAGAGTAAATTTTATCTTCTGTCGCGACGAAAGCTAAGTTCCAGTGTTTGATTTTGTATTACATTACTGTCCTCATCGTTACAGTTCCTGCTTTCAGGTAAATACTTGCAAATTAGTCTAAATCTAAAATTTAGAAAAGAGAAACCTGATCGACATAGTCATAACTATGTAAGAGTAATCATTGGGATTAAACGTCGTAATCCAAATAACGGAAGTGATTTATTCTAATTCTATTGAATTTTTCATTTGTTATGGATTATGGGTGTTTTCTTTATAACACTTTTTCTTCATTTATTTCTTTACACGTGTTCTTAAAACAAATTCACAAATGAGGACAAATGAGGTGCGTTCGTACTATAACTAGTTTTATAAATATTCAGATCTTGGTGCAATAGCTGTTGTACTCTTACGCAAAAATCCATGAATACAAAATTTATTTTATGTGCAGAATTTCATGTTATAGATATTAATTTTATTTTATGAAATTAAGTTTCAATGCACTTTTACAAACAAATCATTACAATTCTCTTACATTAAAATTATACGATGCGCTAATATCCAATACAAGGCAATGTAAATATCTATATATTTAAAACAGAAAGCGCATTTTGTTAAAATTTCACACGAATATCGTCTCTTTACGCATGCGTCAACTTTTTTTGAAGGATTCTCCCCTCAGAAACGATAGGACTGATTGATTAACCTGTTTAGCCTAGGGGGATGGAAAAGGATTGATTGAAAACGGATGGAAATATATTTTTGCTCTGAGATTAAAAGCTAAAGCTTTTTTTTATAAGAACTCATGTTTTCACTACTAAATATGCATGTTTTTTGCAAAATTTTAAAGAGAGCTTGGATATGGTTGTATTTATAACCGATTGAAATGTCAAAGAGTTCGGAAGATGAGGACTATTTTTTATTGCTATGTTACAGGAGCCGACGCGAAAACAAACAAACAAAAAAGCGAGAAGAAAACATCTCTTTTACAACTGGATAACAATATTTTTTCCCGAAATTTGTACACGGGCTGTAAAACCGTTTTATTTATCACCCATAAAGATTTTAAAGAGTTAGGACAAAAATAACTTTTTGTTTTAAAACTATGAAACGATACTGCATAAAAAAAAAAAAAAAAAAGAAAATGAGTGCTTTTATCACTAAATATCAATATTTTTTCGCGAATTTTTCTTCTTAAAATATAATTTCATACAAAATCGGGTTAAAGATGTAAAATAATAAAAACTTGATTATTATTATTATTATTATTATTTATTTATTTATTTATTATCACGGGTCCGGGCAACGCCAGGCGGGGGTCAGCTAGTATATATATATATATATATATATATATATATATATATCGTTATTATTTCAGTGAAATGAATTATACTCGTATCGTCTGTTATTATATGATTAATTTCCATAATAAAGTAAGCACAATGGAACATTTTATCTTTTGTTGACATTTACTGAAAATTCCAATGGGAAATTTAATTTTCAGAACTTCAAATCCCTATTTACACTCTTTTTTCATTTAATATCTATTTCTCCGGAAACACCTATTCCAAAAACTGTCGGTAGATTAGAGGATTGCTATAACCAAACAATTTTGGTATACAAATTCGGTTTTTAAATTCAGTAATACGGAAGTAGTAGGACTCCATCTTAAATAGAACGTAATCACCATGGAAACCTAGAATCATTACCTATCATGGGATATCATTGAAGTAATTATACGCATGATAGGATTTAATAGAATGAAGAAAACTTTTATTAATATCTTTTTAAATTTTGATTCAATTTTCATAAAATTTGAAATGACTCCACAAAATTCTGCAACGATTCTATATATTAAATTTCAAACCATTCGGCTGGGTAGTTTTTGCTCTGTTATATGCGGACAGACGGACGGCCAGACGACGACTATAGGTGCTACGTATTTATATACAATTACGAACGCACCTAAAAAGGTATACAGAGATGCCTTTTATGAGGTATTTTTCAAGAAATCATCTCTAAATAAAAGCATATTAAGAAAAAAAAAAGTATGTTGTGGCTATCACAAAACTTTCTTCTATATAAGTCAAATCGTATATGCAAACAAAATTAGTTCTGTTCGTTCTTGAGATAATATAGCTCTTGCGGATATCGTGTAAAACAGTGCATAGCAGCGGCAAATGTTGGGCGGTATACACCCAAACCTAATAAGGATTTGTTTATGTCAAGGTCTAACAGAATATGAAGTTTGATGAAAATAAGTGCATTAGTTCTCGAGATATATAGATATCGTGGAAATCGTGAAAAATACAGCATAACAGCGCCACCTGTTGGGCGATTTACACCAAAAGCTAATCACCACCAATTTTTGTCATGGTCTAACAGGATCTGACGTTTGATTAAATTATGTGTATTAGTTCTTGGTGCACACAAAATTTGTGTTACATACAGATAGAGTCACGGACAGCCATTTTCTGAAAACAGTCAAATCGCGTTCAGACCTTCTAAAACGTATAAATCCGTCGAAAACCGGAAGTCGAAATTTTTCAGGAATCCAATACTTTCTTCTTGTAAAGATAGAAGAAAGTAAAAAGCCGATAGCAATGTGACCCTTAACTCTAGTTTAAAGAAAAAAAAAAAAAAAAAACATACTTTGTATTAGAAATTTATTGAGTTAAATGTGTTTTACTTCCAAGGAGTAATTACTGCACATGCTGACTAGGTCACGGCCTTGAGTCTACCGCAGATAAGGCTCCCAAAATCAGTAAAATTATTTTTAAAAAAATTCTTATCTCCTGGAATTTTTTTTTATTTCAAGTTCTGATATTTAAGTAACAGATACCTGTAAATAAGTACTTTGTTCTCTTTTGCTATCTGAAAACAGCTCAATTAAGTATGCTGTAAAGCAAAATATTTTTATTAGAATTATCTTTTAAGAAATATTTCAAGATGAAGAAATATTTAATAGGTATTACAGCGTCAAACTGCGAACAAAAAAATAAGTTAACCCGAGTTTCATGATAATTTTGATAAAAATTCAGGAAAATTTTAACAGATGTGTTACACTCACGCACAGATGTTTGACGATTTTTTGATTGGCACGATTTCCAAACCAATAACTTAATACAATAGCCAGGTTACCATTAAAATAAAAAATCCCATAATTTGGCGCCTTTTTTCCTTTTTATAACCGATAATAATAATAATTTTTAAAAAAAAAACAGTGCGTGAGTGTAAGACATCATAGCCGGAAAAAATTTTCGAAAACTCCCGAAAAAAATTCTAGCTATAATTTTGGTTTGAGGGAGATCCAGAAAAGTTGCTGGGCCTTGGTCCCCAGACAACTTTAACACTAGAACGACAGTGAGGGACCATTTTGGCCCTTACCAAAAGAAAAAAATGTCGATTCGAACCGGATATTTCTTCATACAATAAGTTAAATATACACCGCACAAAAATAAGTTAAATAAGTAAGTTAAAAGTCCTAAATAAAAATTCTGGTGTGAAATAATTTTATGAAACTTGTGTAAAATTTCCCGTCGTTCTAGTGATAATCGGGCTCTGCTTACTTCTATGTATTAGTCATTTGAAATCTACTTGATTTCATTCATTTCTGTTTCAAAGTGTGTGTATTATTATTATTATTATTATTATTATTATTATTATTATTATTATTAATTTTTAAATGGCGGGAGGCTGACAAATATGTCTTTAAGGTTACCAGAAATGTTTTGAAATGACGAAAATTGACTGAAGTTTGATCGTGGATTAGGAAAACTGTAACTTAAGTTAGACTGTTACTTTTTTTCCCCCGTTTATTTATTCATTATAGAAATAGAAAAAAATATTTGTTAAATTGTAAAAAACAATAGAAAAAGCTTTACTATTGTACGACAAAATTAATCTTGCAAAACTCGTTTTGCTACGATTTTGAAGTCCAAGTTTCCTATTTTTGAGTCGTCGTTTCATCTTTACGCTGCTTGCGACATTGTCTCTCAAATTACAATACACAGATATCTAATATATTAAAGCGAGAAGAGAAAGTCTTAATTTTTCAGTGCAAATTCGACCTTACTGCGCATGCCTCAACTTTTTTAAAGGGGGAATAACGCAGGAAATAGAATTAAGAAGAATCAAGAGGGTTGGGGAAAGAATAGCTCGCCTATTGATCTTCTCTAATCAAAACCCTATCCCTAGGAAATACTCCTTTAAATTCGTCTTAATTCTATTTTTATTCCCCCTTCCTGGAGGGAGCATCCATTCTTCCACCTGCTTTGTTTGAGAGAGGGGTGAACAAAAGGGAAAGGGAGAGGTTGGGGAAGTTCTCACCTTCTATAGAATTTGAAAACGGGTCGTTTTCTGGGGGAAGAAAACATATTAGTTTTACAACCAGATAACAACATTTCTGACGTAATTTTTACACGGGCTGTAACATCTTTATATTTATAACCATTAAAAATTTCAAAGGGTTTGCACAACAGATTTTTTTTTTTTTTTTATGTTTTCTTACGAGTACTTTTATCACTAATTAATAGTATTTTTTATTTGGAGTTCATTTAAGGTTTCATCACGGGCATACGCAACTCCGGGCGGGTCAACTAGTATATATTATATAAATTTCGGTATAATCGAGAGAAAACGTATTAAGCAGTATAAAGAAAATTCAAAAATAGGGAAACAGTATTTCAACATCGTGGCAAAACTAATTTTACAAGATCAATTCGGTCGTATAATATTAAAACTTTTGTTACTCTTTTTTCACAATTTAACAAATATTTATTTTTCTCTAAAACAACAATAAATATACGTATTCAAAAAGAAGTACTAATCTAAATTAATGGCAGGTTTTCTATTTCATTATCAAACTTCACTCAATTATCAGCATTTCAAAACTTTCTGGTGACTTTAATAATTTTTGTATTTATATTTGTTACGGAATGCTTATGCACTGAGTCTGATAATATATATTTTTTAATATCAATCTATGTAAAAATATTGATTTTGGTAATAAAGGCCGCAGAAATCTGTAGAACATATGTTAGTCATGTATTATAATTTTTTTTAGTAGATGTACACTGTTTGCTCGATTTAGAAGCATTTCTTCTAATAAATGATTTAAGTTACAAACCGAATTCATACCGCAAAAAATGTACCCTTAAGCTAGAGTTCTGTACTGGGCCAGGTCGTACCTGGCCCAAATCCAAAAATTCTGATTAAAGTCAATCCGAATCCCGACCCGAACCCGACGCACTTCAACCCGAAACTGACCGAACCAAAAATATTCACCCGAATTTTAATACAAGTATGGAAAAAAATACAATTATATCTGTAATATCAATTTTATATTTTTTGTATAAAAATGAACACATATACAATATACTCATTAATATTCAAATATATAGTTTTTTCCATTAAAAAAATATTCAAGACTTTCTTTTGAAAATTCAAGTCAACCCAAACCCCGACACGAACGAATCAAAATTCAACTCCAAATTGACCCGAACCCGACCCATTTAAAGTCAACTCGACTCGCACCGAAAAAATTAGCGTCTACACATGAACCTTGGGTCGGCTCAGGTATGGGCAAAATTGAGTAACCCGACCCGATGTAGAACCCGATGCTTGACTACCTCAAGCGAATATAACTTATCCATCATATGTAGTATAGGGTAAGTCTTGTAATCGTTTTGAAAATTTTGACGGATTTACACGTTCAGACACTGGAGATTCCGAAAAACATATTTTTAGAGAAAAAAAAAATGCCGTCCGTCTGTCTGTGCGGGTGTCTGTAAACGCTCTATCTCCCAAACAAATTGAAATAGAGACTTGAAATTTGGTATGTAATTAGTATGTAATAATGAGAAGAAGCTTATTGAATTTCAGTCATCTCGATGATCCGGAACTATTTTTTTCGTACCCTCGAAATATTCGTTCTGATAAAAGGTATATAAATATATTGTTTATTTTAAGGAATAAACATAAAAGAAAATAAAAAAACAAAACTTTTGCATAAAGAATGAAGTCGATCGGGTAATTGGTTGCCGAGATATTTGTAATTCTATTTTCCATACTCTTCGATTTTTCATGACCCTGTATTTCATTCAAATTTCAATTCAAAGACATATTTTAATTGGAAATGAGACGCTTCATCCGACGCAGTAAACTCTTAGTTAATAGGATTATCATTTTTAGAGATATGAGGCTGTTTCTTTAACGCAATTCAGTAATAGAGCCTTTAAAGTTTATGACGTCATCCAAGCCACGATTTTATTCGAATTGCAATGCATTTTATAACTAGTTTACACATGTTTTATTTTCATATTTTATATTATGCAAATCTATGCTGGGTAAGTAATACGGTGCCCCCCCCCCCCAACGACTAGTTTGACTAGTGATTATATTTACGGAAATTATTCTTAATAAATTTTCAAAGTGTACATATTCAACACGTGTAAAAGAATAATATATATATATTTTTTTAATTCAGATGTGGTTCGGAATTTTTATTTTAAATAAATGAATAAAACAAACGTAACATCGAGAAAAACAATGCTTCATTTAGTGAGGTTAAGTCAAGATGAAGTCATAGACTTATAACTTGGCACGAATCTGTCGAAACTTGCAAGAAAAGAGAACAGACATGAAAGTTGTCGACAATTTACGTGGCAAGAGATTACATATTGAAGAATAACCTCCCTGCACTTCCTTACCTCCATATAGTCACGATTAAAAAACAAAAATAAATTCAAATTCGCTTATAAAAGCACGTAAAATGCATTCTGATTTCGCTGCATATTTTGCCTCATACTGTGAAATTGTGAAGGAAACTACCTCTGTTTAGCATATCAATATATTTTCACACGTTTTTATAGTGATAAAGATATGTCTATTATCGATACAGGTTTATATTGATTAAGGGGGTCCGCGATACATTTAAAAAAGATTTTTATTTATTGAATTAGGATTTTGAGGGGTTTTTTTTGTGAGGGTTAACCACACAATTTGTAAACAAAATCAAATCATAAAACTTCTCAAAAAGTTTTTTTTTTTTTTTAATTTTTTAAATTTTAAAGAAAGTGGGGTAATTTAAAATCGTTATAACTTGAAATATTATTCGTTAAATTTCAAACTTTTTCCATTTAATTAAACAGAAAGATATAAGTTTTAATTATGATTCATCAATTTTTAAAATATTAATTAAAAATATATATATATTTAAAGTAATATATATATATATATATATATATATGTGTAACTTATTTTTTAAATTTTCATCTTTTCAAAAGTAAATATAAGGTAAAGCTAGGATAGTCTGCGCACAATTCAAAAGAATGACAATAAAAATTCTAAATATTAATTTTTTGCTAAACTATTCATGAATAATTTTTACTTCATTTGTTTTTTATGCATTTCCATTGCTATTTTGTTGTTATGTTGTAATTTAATAGAACAGTTGTAATAAAACCAAGAAAGTTATTTTGCGCAATCTGTCCTTACAGGGTTGGTGTGATTGCGCACATGGGCAGGAGAGATTGTTATTAATAATAACTACAATTAAATTGTTAACAATAATAATTACACTTAAATGACAGTGCTGTAAGGTTTTTGTGAACAAATATTATTGTATTAGGAGTGATTATTTCAACCTAATGATTAAAAAATCAGAAAAAGGAAATAATTTTAAAAACGATTAAAAAAATTTAATTAAAGGAAAAAAAATTAAAGAATCAGAAAAAGCAAGTCCAGATAAGATTATAAGATAAAATTATGTTACTTAATAACACGTTTAACTTAAAATTAGTCCATTTTCATTTTTCATTTTTTAATACAAATTTACCAATAAGCTGCGTAATCTCTCCCAGCATGGAAACTAATGGGAACACTGCGCCATCTCTCCTAAGTAGCAGATGCGCAAACTCTCCAATTTCGGTAGGAGAGATTGCGCGGCCCTTTATTTGACATGACCTCTTCTAAAACGAACCGTTGATGTTCACATTGTTAGTCTAGATTAGTAGCTTATGAGAAATTGTTTAAGTTTAAAATATTTTGTACTATTGACATTGTATTGAAATTCTGATGAATAGCTATGAAAATTCAAGCACTTACTTTTCGAAAACAAAACAAAATAGCAATACTTTATCTTAGACACTCAAAGCAATCAACTTGCACTTTCAAGTAGACACTCCACTACTGTTGTTGTACAACTACCTGGAGTCGCTGCGCGCTCACTCTACTCCTTCCCCCCGAACCTCTATGTGCGCAATCTATCCGACCGCGTCATCTCTCCTAGCTTTACCTTATATATTTTTTTAATTTGCTGAATCAAAATTAAAGTAAAATATCTGAAAAAGACATGATCCAAGTTTGAACCATTTTTCTTTAACGATTCTTGACTTATAACAATTTAAAGACGAGAATTGGTGAAAAACCACTTCATGCAGAAAAACGCTAAAACGTTTCCATGACAACCACTACTTGAAAGCTAGATTTGAAAACAAAAAATTAATATATCCTGTTCTAATTAAGATAGAAAAATGATTTAAACGTCATTTTAAGCGGGGGGGGGGGAAACAGAGAATTTTTGAATAAAATAAAATATTTTTCAAATATTTGAAGATTTTTGTGTTTTAGACTCCCTTAATGCGGTTAATTAATCCCGAAATATTACAGCAGTAATTTAAACATACATTGAATGTGAAAAACTGCAAAAGATCCACAGCCAACATTCTCAAAAACCCAAAATACATAAACAGACTATGTAATAATGTACTATTAAGAGAGGATGTAGTAAAAGTTATTTTCAATGTTATACTTGAATTATCTTCACCGCATAAATTGCTTTTTTTAATTTAATTAATTTATTTTTTAATTTGGCTAGCTTAACTTTACACGGTTTAGCTGATAAATTTCGTTTAATCTATGTCGACATATTAAGCATTTTGCTTCAAGGCATTCTTAATAATACAGGGTCATAGAAAAAGGTTGGACAGATTTGAAAGAATCATAACTCTAAAAGTAATTGAGTAAACGCAATTATTTTCTTTCAAAAGTACCCAAGATTTGTTAGATGTAGCTTGTTTTAAAGACGTGACATTCAAACCTGTATTTAAAATTTACGGAAACAATTTTTGAAAGCGTAAATGTGTTGGTATGGTATGTCAATGTCAACCTCCTGATAGTGAAAATCAAATTCTTAAATAAAAAGCATTAGGTAATGAGTAATCTTAGTGTGTAAAATTTCTCACCAGTTAAAAAAGAATTTTACAATCGGCAAGCATCGCTAAAAGGTATCCTAAAGAGGTGTAATCTTTTATTGATTTCTTGTACAGGGTCATCGAAAAAAAAGATTTGAAAGAATTATAACTCTAAAAGTAATTGAGTAAACGCAATTATTTTCTTTCCAAAGTACTCGGCAATTATCCAAGATTTGTTAAATGTACCTGTTTTAAAGTCGTGACATTCAGACGATGCGCAGAATCCATGATCTGTAAATGCAAATCGCATCACATATTCGCAATTTTGACGTTTTGCTTAGGCTATTCGTGTACATAGGGGATATTTTCCTACTAAATAGACCATGCTGAAGAACTTTCTAATTGACATTTTTCCCATACTTTCAATAGTTTTAAACTTATACGCTTTTCAATCCGGAATCATCGAAGAAAATTGGGAATGTGTGGTGAGATTTGCATTTTCTGATCATCGATTCTGCGCATCGTCTGAATGTCATGACTTTAAAACAGCTACATCTAACAAATCTTGGATAATTGCCGAGTACTTTGGAAGAAAAATAATTACGTTTACTCAATTCCTTTTAGAGTTATGACTCTTTCAAATCAGTCCAACCTTTTTCGATGACACTGTATATAAGAAATCAATAAAAGATAGACATTTTAGCGATGCTTTTCGATCGTAAAATTCCTTGTTAACTGGTGAGAAATTTTACACACTAAGATTACTTATTACCTAATATTTTTTGTTTAAAAATTTGATTTTCACCATCAGGAAGTTGACATTGACATACCATACCAACACATTACGCTTTCAAAAATTGTTTCCGTAAATTTTAAATACAGGTTTTCCTCGAATAGTATAATATTACCCTACGAATCAAAAACACATTCAATGGGGAAAGCTATAGTTGTTCCAGAACCAGCTTACATAAATAGACAGTGTAACAATGGGCTACGATGTTTTATGTATTGTTAGAAAGCACATATTACAGCTTGGTGTAAAACTTAATATATATATATATATATATGTTTATCTAACTTTCATGAACTTCCACTTGCATAAACGTGAGAGCTAATTTAATAAGTGACAAACAAGAAACATAAGTCGATACCAAGTTTAATGCTGCATTACTACATTTTTTAAAGTTAGTTATGTTAGTTTACTTAAGTTAATTATTATTTTTTTTAATTACATAATTTGATTTCAAATTTACTTAATACAATTTCACTACAAACAATGGGCTACATTGTGTATTACATATTTTTAACTTAAAACTTATCAATCGTCAACTGCACAGTCCCCATTCCCCACACACACTTTTTAGGTATGTTCGTAATTATATAAATACATAACATCTTATAGTCGTCGTCTGATCCGTCCGTCAGCATATAACAGCACAAACACTACCCAACCGAATGGCTTGAAATTTAATATATATAATCGTTACAAAAATTTTTCGAGTCATTTCAAATTTTATGAAAATCGAATCAAAACTTAAAAAAATAGTAATTCTTCAAACAGCATTTGATAGATAGACTTTAGTTAGAAGTATGCAACTGCACCAAAGTTCAGAAAATTAAAATTTGTGTTACCGCAAGATGTATTTTAAAAAGAAGAGGAGGGGTGGGGGGGGGGGACTGTGCAGTTAGATATAGATAAGATTTTGCTTAAATAAGTTAAAATGTATGTAAGTTTCAAGTAATCAAGGTGTACTGCAATAAGTTTTAAATCAAATTATGTACCATTTCTAAAAATTAATCTAATGGTAAGTATGCTCGCATAAATAACCTGAAGAATTGTAGTAATTCAGAATTAAAATTAAAATTGACTTTTTAGTTCTCGATTGTTATACTTATGAAATTAGCTCACACGTTTATGTTAATAAAAGTTCATGGTTTTTTTTTTTTTTCGAATTAAGATGTAAATATGTACTTTCTAACAATAATACATAAAAAATACAATATCATAGCTCATTATTACAATATCTATTGTACATTGGGTTCTTAAGAAAATTGGCTCTGGAACCATTATTGCAGATTTCCGCATGTTGCCGCTAGAAGCGCCGTCTATGAAAAATGTTTTAAAACTTGTGAGTTGGGTTCGAGATGCCGATCAGAGAGGTTGTGCTGTAAATCTCGGCTCTCGACCCTTTTTATTTAGTGTTGTGAATAACTAAAAAGTTATTAAAAGTTACAGTCCGCTAGTGAATTTAAATTGTGATTGTGTGTATTTTGTAGTGATAATAATTACTGAGTTATCGACGAGTACACCTCCGTTGAATCTATGTTTTGATTAGTAGGGTAATATTAACAAATTATTGCGATCAATTAATTGCATTATTCAAGGAAAACCTGTATTTAAAATTTACGAAAACACTTTTTAAAAGCGTAATGTGTTGATGTGGGATGTCAACTTCACTGCAAATCCTTATATTAGAACACTTTTTAGAACACTTATTTTGTCACCTTTTTTAGAACACTTTGAAGCAACACTTTGACACTTTTTGAAACCGTTTTTAGAATACTTCTGAGAACACTTGATTATTCAGCACACTTTGTATAGTGCACTTTTTGAAAGCGATGATTTCATATGTGTACCCAAATGCGCTCCCAATCTGTTCTCAAATGTGTTCCCAAGTTTAGATTTAACAAATATCCTGAGCAGAATATACTTTCGGTACACTTTCGAAACACTTTTTATTATAACGGAGCATATTCGGAACACATTAAGGTAACTTGGAACACTTTTTTTAAAATCAGTGTTCCAAATGTGTTCCCAATGTGTCCTGGGAATTTGCAGTGTTCCCGGTGATAAAAATCAAATTTTGGTATAGTAATAGGTAATGAGTAATCCAGTTTGTAAAAATTTCTTACCAGATTAACAAGGAATTTTACGACCCGCAAGCATCGTTGAAGCGTCCCCTAAAGTACATGTATTCTGTTTTTTAATTTCCTATATTATTCAAAATGCCTTGAAGCAAAACATCTAATTTGTCGACAAATAAGTAAATTAAACGATTTTTAGCAGGTAAATCGTGTAAAGTTAAGCAAGCCAAAATAAAAAAAAAAAAAAAAAAAAAAAAAAAAAAGCAAAGGAAGACAATAATTTATGCAGTGAAAACAATTCAAGCATAACATTGAAAAATATCTTTTAAGAGTTAAAACAGTGGCATAACCAGTTTCTGTCGCGTGATTTTTCTATTTTAGTTGTTAATAAAATTGTGTTTTTTCGTGCATAACAAGAAAAGAAAAACAACTCATATAGTCTATTTTAGAATATGAGTGTCCGTTGCAAAACACAATTTCGAAATCCCTCTTCCTTATGTTACTTTGCTGTGCTGAACTTTGACGAAAACGTAATTCACACAATCGTTCAAAAAAATAGATTACTTGCCGTGGATTAATACTTGTAAAAGGTTTAATAAATCATAGATATTATTTACATCATATACACATGTTACAAGCTTTATATGAAAATGTCTGGAGAAGCGATGCTAAAAGCTCTAAAGTGGTTATTGTACATTTTCTTCTGTGGTTATATGTTATATTATATTTTTTCAAATTAACAAACATTCGCCTTTTTTTTTTTTTTTTTTTTTTTTTTTTTTTTTTTTTTACAGTGCATGATTAGAATACTTTCCTTACACTATGCGTTAACGATTTTTCTATCATACACAGTAATGTGACGGAATTCTTTTGTGTGTCCCTGTAAACGAAATATAAATGCTACACACTTCGTTTTCAATCCCGAACATTCTATTCTAAACCTCGATAACATACAAAAATTACATGGCAATTCGAGTATCTTAACGAGAGCTAGAGCACACCAGAAGGCCAGATAAACCGAATTCATAAACACTTCTCAACTAAGTTGGAAATTATTAAAAATTACATGTCAATCCCAGTATATTTAGGAAAGCTAGAGCACAGACAGACAACCAAACAAACCAAATTCATAAACATTTTTAAAAGAGGTCGGAATTTTTTTAAAATCACATATGGCAATCCGAGTATATTTACGAGAGTTAGAGCGCGGACAGACGACCAGATAAATTAAATTCATAATCACTTTTCAACTAGGTTTGATACAGATTAGGACATTAAAAATACATGTATTTGAAATACATTTTCAAAATAGATTTGTAGTGTGTATTTTGTATTTTAAACCGATAAAACTAAAGTATTTTGGTAATGTATTTTGAAATGGTATTCCAAGTATTTTGCATTTTCAAATACTCAAAATTCATTACTGTATTTTTCAAACTATAGTGTTTAAATCGCAAATTAACAATTCGCAGCAAGAAAATACATGCCTGTCTGTTTTGTGTAGTCTTTGAATTCGTTTCTGGAAGTTAATTTATACATATTTTTTCAAGAGTATAATAATGATTTTAATGAATAGGATGTTTAGGTTCTGCAGAAACATTTTTGCTGAAATGTCATAAAAAAGGTTTTTATAATTCTTAACTTTGCTATTCTTAACTTTGCTAAAGTGTTCTTATAACACTTTATTTGTATGCTTTAAAAATAAAGCTGAATATCCACATGAAAATGTTCAGATTTTCGTACACATTTTTAAATTTTATCTGTAAGTATTTTTTTTAGTAGTCTATAAAATGTGGTTTTCCATAAATTGTTATATATATATACATTTTATCAATTTGGTTTTTTTATTTGGGAAATTAATATTTTCAAAGAGTTTAATCAGTTTTACAAAAGTACTTCGCGTTTTATTTATCAGTATCAAATCAGAACAAATTTTGCGTAGTGTAAATAAATACAGAATAATTTTAAAATAATAATGTATTTTGTATTTTACATGTATTTTTTATTTGACAAATTTGTAATTTGAAGAGTATTTTGTATTTTAAGTTCCAAAACCAATGTATTTTTTATTTGAAGAGTATTTTGTATTTTAAGTTCCAAAACCAATGTATTTTTTATTTGAAGAGTATTTTGTATTTTAAGTTCCAAAACCAATGTATTTTTTATTTGAAGAGTATTTTGTATTTTAAGTTCCAAAACCAATGTATTTTTTATTTGAAGAGTATTTTGTATTTTAAGTTCCAAAACCAATGTATTTTGTATTTTGTACCGATATTTTTTTTTTTTTTTTTTTTTTTTTTTTTTAATGTATTTTCCCCTAACTCTGGGTTTGAAAATGTTAAAAATTACATGACAATCTGAGCATATTTACGAAAGTTTGAGCACAAGCAGACCGACAGACAAACCGAATTCATAAATACTTTTCAAAGACGTTGGAAAATGTTAAAAATTACATGGCAATCCGAGTATATTTACGAAAGTTAGAGTAAAAAAAAAGGTATAGTTGACAAATCACATTAATTGTATGACTATCCGTTACAAGTAACAGCTATCACCTTGAATAAGGCTTCAACCTCGGGGATATAGGCTATGAAACAGTCAAGATCACGTTACAAGAGCTAATAGCTAATTTTTAATTGCTAACATTTTGTTTCATCCGGTCATGGGCAACTAGTTTCAAAAGAAATCGGAATTTAGTATGTCATAAAATAACCCACGTATTTTCAGTAAATACAATTCACTGTGCGCGAATTTCTATAGATTAAAAAATATCTCAACTAACGAAAAATCATGCATCCGGCATAGATCATGAAACACTTTCCAACACTTACAGAATATTATTCAGAAATTTCATTTTTTCATAGAATGAAATGAGATATCTGAATAAGCAACTTAAAATAAATTAATAAATAAATAAATAACAGAGTAAAAATTATAACTTTTCTTTATAAATTCACAAGTTTGCGCTTTTTACCAAGCTTAAATCAAATCAGTGAATTTTCAATATTCGGGGTCCACGCCAAATTAATGCATTGTAATGCAAAATATTCTGGAACTACATGAACTGCAGCCATGAAATTAGGCGCGATTGTTAATATAATCATTGAATGCTTATAAAAGAATGTTTAAAAAAAACCCCTATTTTTACATTTTTTTATTCTTCCATAACCAGTCAATCGAAAATTCTTATCCCCTGCGTTGCGGCTTTGTTGACTTTTTTCTTTTGCGTAACGCTGTTCTTGCATCTCCTCGGTCAGTTGAGCAGGTTAATGCGTGTGTGCAGTAATGTTGTAACGATCAAGCCTCTTTCACGCAACATCAATTCCATTCCTCTGCCACTACTCTATACACGGACGGTTCACGTTAAACATGCGAACACTGAAAAACGTGAATATTAGCGAAATAAACGAGTGAGGAGATTACAAAATGAGTCCAATTTGCAGTAGAAAATTGGAAGAAGTGTGCAAGAGATTCCTTCTTGATAACAAAAAACAGCTTTAAAAATTTTAAACATCGTGTTTACCGTTCATAGACCACAGAGTTGCCGTTCTACGTAAAAGAAGATTTTTCTTTGTAAAAAGTGGTCTTCAATCAACCAGGACCGAAACTATGATTTTTTACTGACCCATCATACGTAGTATAGGGTAAGTCTTGTAATCGTTTTGAAAATCGAAAAAAAAAATTTTTTTTGACGGATTTACACGTTTCAGACACTGGAGATTCCGAAAAACATATTTTTAGGTTGGGGGGGGGGGGGGGGGATGTTTCCGTGTGTCTGTAAAGATCTATCTCCCGAACAGATTGAGACAGAGACTTGAAATTGGGTATGTACTTAGTATGTAATAATGGGAAGAAGCTTATTGAATTTCTGTAACCTCGATGATCCGGAACAATTTTTTTCAGACTCTCGAAATATTCGTTCTGATAAAAGGTGTATAAAATTTTTCGAAATTGTTTATTTTAAGGAGTGAATATAAAAGACAATAAAAAAGCATAAATTTTGCATAAAGAATGAAGTCGATCGGATCATGAGTTGCCGAGATATTTGTAATCTTATTTTCCACACTCTTCGATTTTTCATGACCCTGTATTTCATCCAAATTTCAATTCAAAGATATATTTCAATTGGAAATGAAACGCTTAATCCGACGCAGTAAACCGTTAGTTAATAGGATTATCCTTTTTTGAGTTATAACCATGTTCCTTTTACGCAATTCAGTAATCGAACTTTTAAAATTTATGACGTCATCGAGCAACGATTTTATTCGAATTGCAATGCATTTTATAAGTAGTTTACACATTTTTTATTTTCATATTTTATATTATGCATATCCATGAAGGGTAAGTATTACTGTTCCCCCAACGACTAGTTTCACTCGAGGCAGACATCAATTTTGTGCCTTACCCCTCCTTTCCAAAATAAATTTATAAAGAGAAGTTTTCAACCTATCTCTTTAATTTACCTTTTAAATATGAAATACTTATTAAGAAGTACTTTAATCTTAAGGTTTTTAGGTTGATTACTTTAGAAATCGACCTGCTTCAACTACTTCGTTTTTATATATAAGTATCTATTATCATATATATTATTTCTGTTGTCATATTGTCATATATTGTTATCATCTTGGTTTCAAAATGACAACCAGTTAAATTTTTTTTAATTTTTAAAAATTCAAATAGTTGTACAAGAAAATTATAAATTGAAAAAGTTGTTTGGTTTAAGTGTTAGATCGTGATGCAAGGATTCCGGAGCATTTTTTGTTTTGTCTTTATCTTACAAAATGGCTGAGATATGACAATTTGAAATTCTAGAGTGGCTGACATTTTGAAACAATCTGAGTTTTGTTATGCTGTAACTCTCATGATGAAATTCGCATTCAAATTCAGTATTAGCGAAAACCGGAATTGAATTTTCTATAATTGGGTTCCAAGCATTTTAGCTTCGGGTGATTCAGTTGAAGTTTTAAACACATAAAATATGGAAGCTACCTTTTCCTCCCGGTACACAGGACGGAAGGACTTTTTAATTGTGGTACGAATGAATATAAAAATATTCCCCAGTCATAGCCCGTAATCAAAAGGTTAACTGATGAGATAGAAATTGTCGTATAACTACTGTAAGCGGTTTCTGAGATCGTTTGATCAAAAAAATGAATAAAAGTCTCGATTAACTCATGAGATAGTATTTTTGTACTAAACTTTATGTACAGGGCTGTTATAATCAAAATTCTCTTATTCAGAAGTCCTTAGCGATACTACTAAGGCTTCAAACGAAACACAATTTCGCTAGTATCTATAGTTAAATTGAAAATTTGTAGTTAGGCTGTAAAAATTGAAAAAAAAGTCAGCAGCCTGTGAGGTTACTAACAGCAGTTAAGGCTGTTGATCAGTTAGCTCTCCAGTTCCCCTCGCTAATGTTGAACCTAACAGTGTAGAATGCATTCGTTTATTTAAAATATCTTCTCAGGAAAGTAATGTTTTTTCTTTAACTTTTGTTTTTGTACTCTTCTTAAAGAATGTCTCCTCTTTTTTTTTTTAGTTGTCAAAATATTTCTAAAATATATACTTAATTTTATGCGAAGTGTTAAAATCTTACTCAAAGCCCGTCAGCTTTGAACACATAAAATGTTAAATTAAGCATATATTTTAGAAATATTTTGACAACTAAGAAAAAAAAAGAGCCACCCTTTAAGAAGAGTACGCAGAAGAAAAAAAAAGTAAAAAATATTGATTTCTTGAGGAGATATTTTGAATATACGAATGCATTCCACCCCCATAGGTTTAACATTAGCGAAGGGAATTGGGGAGTTCACTGAGGGGTCACATAAGAGGCTACTTCACTCATGCGAAAACACCCGCTTGCTAATGTTAATCCTATGGTACAGTTATTTTAAAATATTTCGTTTGCATTTTAATATTTTTATTTTTATTTTTATTTTTATTTATTATTATTATTATTATTATTCGTTGGATAGCTAAGGTCGATCTCTATGCAAGCCCTTTTTTACTTTTTCGATTTTGTTATTATTTTTTTTTATTAAAAAAATCATTTAAAAATATTGAAATGCAAATGAGATATTATAAAAATAACTGTCCCATAGGATTAACATTAGTGAGCGGGTGTTTTCGCGTGAGTGAAGTAGCCTCTTCTTTTCACCGCCGTGAACTGATATATCCGTTCAGTATGCTGTAGGTTTCAATGCAAAATTAGCATTATTTCAATTAATATAATTCTACAAAACTAACGTAGTTTTAAAACATTAAATAATTATTAATAGTCTCGAGGATTATAATCGTATACGTAATTAAATTTTTATATCATGTTTGAAATATGTTTTTTTAGCATTTTTAAAAAATTACAGAGAAAACAACATTACAATTTTGCTCTTTTGCTCGGCGGTCAGAGGGTTAAGAGCCTACGCTAGTCACATGAAGAAACGCTCAAGCTAATGTTAAGTCTATGGGAAGGTTCTTGCGCGATTTCTCGCTCGCATTTTAATATTTTTAAATGATTTTTTTTTTTTGCATAGAATAGCTGAGGTTAATCTGTAACGTTGTTAGTTTTTACTTTTTTGATTTTGGTTACAGTATTTTTATAAGCGGATATTTTCAATTTTGGAACCGGTTGGAACCGGTTCTGAAAGTGAAAATACCCTTATATTATAAAAAAACTGGAACAAATATCAAAAAAGTAAAAACTAACAATGTTAGAGATCGACGTCAGCTATCCTATGCAAAAAAATCACTTAAAAATCTTAAAATGCGAGCGAGAAATCGCGCAAGAACCTTCCCATAGACTTTACATTAGCTTGCGCGTTTTTTCGCATGACTGACGTAGGCTCTTAAGGGTTAAAATGGACATATAAATAAATCTCCAACTTACCCATATTAGTATATCCTTTAAATTTTACTGACGTATCACACAAATAAATCACAGGAAAACTTGTAAATTCCAATTTATCAATCCCACTCGTGCAATCACTAACTACAGCATCCTTTCCAAACACACACACTTGTTGATTCCATAACTCTGAACCCGAAGAGGAGTTCCACGTTTTCGATCACCAACCTCAAGGAAATGAAGCAGATTCCAGACTTAGTTTTTTTTTTTTTTTTCCTATTAGCTGTTCCTCGGCTTCCACCCTCGGGGTTTTGGAGCGTCACAGGGGTTTATGCACGCCGGAGTGAAACGACCAGCTTCCTTCCTTGTGGCCCAATTTAAAAGTAGCCAACTTCAGGTAGGTTGTCAAAGCTATTTACTGTGGTTGCAAAATCATTACAGAATACTGAATTCGGATATTTTTTTTTATTCTATCGACGCTTTTTCCGCGATCAGTTACAGTTGAATGAGAATGCGATCGTTTAACAACTGCTCGTGCATGTATTTCCGACGGAATGAATGACCTCTCTATATCGACTGTTTTCCCTTTCGCTTATTATTATATTAGAGAATATCATTTAAATTTAAAAGTGATCGCTGTCTGGAAATTTTATTGGGGTTTCAGCTGGTCTGACAACTTTACTAAGGACAGCCTTAGGAAGGGTGAAGGAGAGAACGAGAACTCAAGGATAGATTTCATAGAAATTAATGCAGTGGCGAAATTTGTTTTACGTTGCAAGATCATATCCAGATGAAGGAAGGGGGCCTTAGCCCCTCCCCTTCCCCTCCCCCAACAACTTCCCGAAGACCCTCCCCCTTCAACAAAAAGTTAAAATTTCAGTGCAAATTCACCTTGTTTAATAATTAAAATTCATAAAGATTCAACTAAATGTAAATATATTGCTTGAAGGAGACCCTCCCCCTTTTCGTAATTTTTTAAGGTGGCTCTCAAACGACCTGCTCAACAACGCGAAACTTTCTGACACATTCCAGACTCACTTTTAAACGCAAAGGCATCAAATTGGCAGGCCTGACTATTGAAACGATTTGGAATCGAAATAAGTTTTTCATTTTTTGAGAAATAAATGACTGATCGAGTTATAAACGATTCGTGTCACGTGACAACGCGTCTTTCGACTTTCTCATACTGCGGCATCGGAGATTCGGTTCAAAACGCCGGCTTTGGCAGTCTTTTCTGAAAGATCTTCTGCCTTGACCAAAAAATGGAAAACGTTTTTCGATTACAAAGTTTCTGAATAAGAACACCTGCCTATTTCATGCATTTCCAAACAAAAATGGATTCATAAATATGACATAAAGTAGCCAGTTTGGATTTGAGATCAACCTTAATAGTAAATAGCATCTATATAATATTACATTTTAAAATGTTTACACCTTGCAATCAAAGATTTCATGACAGGTGGACTTGACCTCTACGACTGTCTGTATCTATTTATCATCAAAGTAAAAGAAAAAAAATCAGACGTCAATTAATTCCACCAAAAAAAATTCGAAATTTTTGTGCAGCTCTGTATAGTCTGTATACCTTTTCCATATTTGTATATATACTACATATTATGCTATAATTTTGTTCAGTTAGGAAACGCATAGCACAGTTAAAAATTCCTATTCAGCAATTTCCGTCAATAAACCGAAATCATTTGTGCTTCACTATATGATCTATAGTATTTATATACACCAAGTAATATGTAAAAAATTAGTTTAATTTAAAAGCGCGTACCACAACTGAAAATGTACTGCCGCAGCAATTATTGTTCATAGACTGTTCTGTAACCGAAATATTTTGTGTGTCCCTGTAAATGAACTAATGCTCACCACATTCTATAGTAAGCTTCTTGTAGTGCACCGCAGTGATGTCTATCAATTTCAATATGCTTAAAATAGTGTAACATCATTAAAATGCACCGCAAACAAATTTTCCCATAGACCGTAATGTAACAGAATTTTTTGAGCGTCCTTGTAAATGAACTATAAGAGTATATTTACGCGAGTTAGAGCACGGACAGATTGATAGACAAATAGCAGACAAACCGAAATCCTAAACACTTTTCAACTATGTTGGAAAATGTTAAAAATGAATGAACCTCTGTATATCGAATGAATGACCTCTGTACATTGAATGCTTGCCTTCGTTATTAGAGAATATAAGAAAAAATGGAAGTGACTGGTTGCGCGCAGTATAGTGCAACTTTATTGGAGTTTGAACTAGCTTGACAACTTCAAAGATGTACCACCGACTGGGCCACATTCGAATAAAAACAAAAGTGAACCCTTAAAACTAATCAGGGAAGCGCCTTATCAAAATGAACCTATAAACAAAATTTGAAGCATATCGGATATTTCTATCAAGAGTTATCGCGATACGTACATACGTAGATACGTACGTACATACGTACGTACATGCAGAACCTATGGACACATTATCTCTCAGGATTTGATAGCCTGTGAGCTAAAAAGAAAAGTGCCCAATTAAACTGATGGCATTGAGCTCACAGGCTATTCACACAAATTGTATATTATACTCTTATTTCAAAGAATAATGCATCTCGAAAAATAAAGAAACCGGCAATAAACCTGTATACCGAATTTGAAGCAAATCGGATAGTTCTGCATGAAATACCCATTTAACTAAATTAAGGGGGGATTATCCCTCCGTCCCCCCCCCCTTTATACATAACCAATGAATCCCCAAAACTAATCAGGGAAGCGCCTTTTCAGAATGAACCTATATAGAAAATTTGAAGCAAATCGGATATTTCTATCAAGAGTTATCGCGTCATGTGCATACATTAAGCCCATACAGAACCTGCAGGAACATTAGCTCCCAGGCTTTGATAGCCTGTGAGCTAAAGAGTTAAGGGATGGAAAAACCCAAGGTTAGGTTTAATCAAAATTGGTGCAGTGATGAGTAGTTTGCGATATGATTTGTTTTTTACGGAGAAACCTTTTTATGCCGTTAATAATCTCCACGTGTTGTGAACGATCGAAAGAACACTTAGAACATGTTAAAAACCAGATCCCAATTAACTATAAGTACTTCAAGTGATAACCGCAGCTGCAAACCAAGCCAAAGTGAATAAAACCAGAGACTGTCGAAACTGATCAGCTGAGAAATTCTGCAGACCTCCCTACTTCAACCTACAGCTGATGCCCCGCGCTCGAGAACTCAATAACAATTCTCCCTCAGAATCTAAAATGTAGTCGAACAGTTAAGACGCCCTTGTAAATATCCCAAATATAATGTAAAATTGGAGCACTTTTATGCAGTCTCCAAAACGCGATTTAAATGTGCATATAAAGTCAAGAATTACAATAATAATATTATATTCAAAGAAAAATGGATCTACTTCTTACTTCACGCAATATTACTTTCTTCTAATAATGTTGTTTATTACTCCCATACAGCGACACTTCAATGAATCAAAAGGATAAATATCAGTGCATTATTGTGGATATTACTTTGCGCAAAATCAGTAAGCTGAACAAACCTTTTTTTACCATTATCAAAAGATGAAAATGCAAATTAAAATATGAAGACTGATATAACAATTTATAAAGATAGAAAATTTATTATGCTACGACGGTTCTCCTAACAGTTTTACATTGTTACAACCAGCATATCTCATATGTTTTTGATCTAAAATTTAAAATAATTAAATCTAAAAAATAAATAAATAAATAAATAAAATAAGCATGCTTTTATTAAAATTCACAAAAAAGTCAACTCATATTATAAAGCACAAATGTGTGCGTCGCTCATTGCTGACGTCATAATGATGCGGACAACAATGTGGTTAAATTGGATGAATGTTACAACAATGGAGCTGCTTTTTCAATTAATATTAAACAATCCCAATGTTATTTCTATGGGGAAAATGCAAGTTTTGGGCAGACGCGACGTTTCCCTACTCCCCTTCGGGATCGAATTTTAAAAAATCAATGTGCAATTCCTGTATTGCCCTCAGGAATACATATATATATTCCAAATTTTAAAGCTCTATATCAACAGCAAGTGCGTGAAAAATGAGAAACAAAATTTGACTGCCACATACATACTGTAGCGTCACGATCAAAGGATTAAGTCAGGATGGCTTTTTAGAGGTTTTTATTGCACTCAGTTACAGACAGCACAATTCTAAACAATTAGAAAGAACGAAATTTTTGTAGATAATAACAACTAGACTACTTTATTTTAGTCTGTTGATAGAATTATATTCTGCCCGTGGGTTCGGCCTCGCTAATGTTCATAGTAACGTTCGTAACTTTTTCGGGGACAGCTTATTTCACCCTAAAACATGAGCCTCCGTCTAAGCTACCTACACTTCGTATCACGGAAGCAAGTTCCGGCTTTTCTGCTCGCCTCGCTAGCGGGAGAGAAAAATATCAGAGGTGCATCTAGCTCGTTCTCTTCGTTCAAAGTCCTCTTTGTAGCCGTGTATATGTCCAGGCTCTTCCATTGTATTTCAAGTGGAGGTTGAGTATATGGTCTACTATGGTCTACTATATGGTCTCAAGCATGAGGAGAAGTATTACATTCCCATGTCAGGGAAGCCTTCAGATTTTCCAAATGTTCATAAAATTATTATATTTCAGATTGTCAGAATCGAGTTTGGCCCAAAACTCGAAATCATTTTACGACCTGTGAATAAAACGTTATTTACTGAATTTCACTCTTATAGAGGGGATACTTTGGGATAGCCTGTGAAAAACGCGACCTTTTACTTTTCTCAGCAAAATGAGGGAAATATCTCACAATACAAACAGAATTGTAAGTTAAAAGAAAGCATTTAATAAGAAGAAGAAAAAAAAAAGGAGAAAGGAATATAGATACAGAAGAAAATCTTCATTCTTTGTTAAAATGCCTTACCCCTGATAATATGCAATGGTACCATCGTTAAGTCCATTTTTGAAAGTGAATGGCCAAGGCATTTTGTAGAAGCTACTTCAGCGAATCCTGTGCTGCTGTACTTTGCATCTGGATTGAACTTTCTTCCACGGATCTATTATTTGGACAAAACAAATCCAGATACATTAAAATTAGTAAAACAAACTTATAAGAATGATTTTTGGTAGATCGGTGATATTTAGATGGCATCGTGGTTTGAATGAGAAGTTCCGTGAAAGAAACTTCGATACAGATGCTGACGTTAGTTCAGTTATATGGAATAGTAAATTCTGTTTTTTATTTATTTTTATAGTATTATGCAACTGACTCTTGTGTGTATGTTTGTTCGGCCATGTGACCAGATTGTGACTATTTAACAACTGCAGTGTTGCCAGCCCGCTACTTTTAGGTAGCTTTCAATACAAAAAAGTATAAAGCTACCTATTGCAGCCGTTCGGAGGAAAGCAGTTCCGGAAAATTTCGATATATTTTCACCGATCATGACCCCCAGACCCCAAAACCACCCTCCGTTCAAATGTTGATTTATATATATATATATATATATATATATCCATATATATATCTGACCTATGTCATACGATAACGCTCTTATTTATAAATCAATTTTGATGAAACTAATTGTGTGTATTAAGCTCACCCATGTCTCGACCGAGCTCGTTGGCCAGCTTGGTCCACCATTTTGTTTCAAGATGGCGGCCATTTAAAAATTTAAAACTAAAATAAATATACAAAAAAGTTAAAAATTCAAATTTATTAGGCCTTGGTACAAGGATTCCGGAGCATTTTTTGTTTTAGAGCAGTTTGAAATTCTAGGGTGACTGACATTTTGAAACAAAACAACACATTAACGCGATTACTCGCAAATTATTTTCTTTCATTGTTGTAATAATTTTCCCAATCATACGCATAAAACTATATATTCATATCCGTTAGCGCCAAATTCTCGCCAAAATTGGCGACATTTGGCGAAATATCGCCAAACTTGGCAACCAAAATAAGTCTTCATAAATGAAGCCAATTTGGCTATTGCTCAATAATTTGGCGAATTTCTTATTCAAATTCAGTATTAACGAATCTTTTGTAAACGTTTCTTTGCATTTTAACTTGCTGTTTTCGTGTAACATTAGCTAAAATTTTAAAACGAAGATATAGGAAAGCTACCTTTTCCTACCGGTACAGGCCGGAAGGACTTTTTTAAAATTCAGATTGCTTGATTGCCAAAGAGTATAATTTTGAAACAGCATAATTTGCCTTATTTTCCTTTCCTTTAATCTTTCATTAAATAAGGCGAATATTACTACTTTAAAAAATTGGTGGCAATGAAGAAATCAGGCAACTTGTAAAATAAAAGAGGAAAAAAAGTTACTGATGATAACAAAAATATAAAATTGAAAAGTTAAAATGCATTATATTTTTCGAACAGATGCACAAAATTAAAAAAAAATAAATAAAACTACATAATATTTTGGAATGTGTGACATATGGTATAATGCCAAAATTTCAAATTAATCGGAGTAATTTAAGATCCCCATTGGGGAATTTTAACATCCATAATTTAACATTTTAATAAATTATCTACCATTTTCTTTTCAGTGAATGTTAAAATTTGAAATTCATCTGAAATCCTATAGAAAAGCATTATGATGTAAAAGAAAATATTTTATATTTTTCGAACGAATGAACCAAATTTAACCAAAAACTATACAGCTAATTCTGGATACATCATCAACATACTTACATAATTACAAACTAATCAGATGCTTTTTGCGGCAGTTGTCGCGGGATATACACACAAACAGATAGACGCCAAAATTTTTACATCCTTACAGTAAGCCAAGATGTTTCGGCAATAATACTTTATACATTATGAGCGCTTAAACATTAGATCTTACACGTGAAAGATCTACAGCTACATTAGAAAGGGAAAAGTGCACATTAAAATTCACTCATAAAATCAATTGTTTCACGAATATCCGGATCATTAAGTCTTTCACCACATTGCAGGTGCTTCGATCTGCAGTTTTCTTTTCTTTTACTTATTCAAGGGATTACTATATCTGACATAACGTAAATCTACAGATCAGAGGCCCCAACGTCAGCTCTACAAATCATTGTTTATTAATCTCACTAATTGTTAATATAATCAGCATAATATTTAATAACCTATAATCCGATTTTTTTAAGTTATAATGTACATTTATAAGCATATAAGATTTGTCGAAGCTTCCAAAAATTTTAGAAGTATCACACTAAACACAATTTTATGCAATGATATGATAAACTACTTATTCTTGTATTTTTTCAGAATAAGAATTCATTTCTTCAGGAGGGGGGGGGGATCCCCCTGAACTCCCCGTTGCCACTTTAAATTTATATTATCAATTTCTAGTAACTGTGCTACTTCATTTTTCGAGTATACATCTGAATGCATTTGTTATTTCAATATCATTAGATTAACCATCTTCTTGTATAGCAGATTTTATCCTATCCTTAAAAAAATACTTATATTTCAACCACTAAAGATCATATATTGCTGAAATTGAATAAAATTTCGTGTAATAAATACACAAATGTAAATTCCTCTTATATTCCATTTACATATTCGACGTTTTTATAATTTTCGTTGGGAAAACCGATTTGGTCATCTTTCTTTAGTAGTTAAAAGTAATCCTCATCTTATATTTCATTAGAAAAAGCATATTAAAAATTAAAATCGCATCAAAATAAGCTATTTTGTTATAAAATGTTGCGTCAAAATAATGAGACTTACTTGAATTTTCTTTTCTTTATATATATATATTCTTTGAAATACAGTTGCTAGGCAACTATTTAATAAAAGTTGTGAAATTACAGTGATAAAATTTATTTTCTGGTATTAGAAGAGCCCGGATGTTATCAATCTAAAATAAACTAGTATGTTGCGGCCATCACAAAATTTTCTTCTATACAAATCAAATCGTCTGTGAGCTAATAGCTATCGCAGAAATTATAAATAATGCAGAATTGCGCAACCACCTGTTGGGCGATTCATACCAAAAGCTAACTAGCGTCTATTTATGTCAAGGTGTAACAGGATATGAAGTTTGATGAAATTCTGTGCATTTGTTCTTCTTCTTTGAGATATAAGCTATCGTGAGAATCATGAACAAAGAAGTATAGCATTATCTATTTCTCCGAAAACATTTATCCAAGAAACTGTCTGTAGATTACTGGATTGTTATAATTAAACAATTTTAATACACAAATTCCGTTTTTAAATTCAGCAATACGCAAATAATAGGACTCCATCTTAAATTTGATGTAATAACCATGGAAATAATCTAGAATCATTAACTATCATGGGATATCATTGAATTAATTATGACAGGATTTAATAGAATGAAGGAAACTTTTATTAATTTCAAGTTTTGATTCGATTTTCATAAAATTTGAAATGACTCCACAAAATTCTGTTAACGATTCTATATATTAAATTTCAAACCATTCGGTTGGGTAGCTTTTGCGCTCTTATATGCGGTTAAACGGACGGACCAGACGACGACTATAGATGCTACGTATTTATTTAATTACGAACGCACCTAAATATATATGTAATATACCGATACGCCTCTGTATAACGGGCGCACCTCGATATAACGAACACACATCGATCTCTCTGTAACGAGCGGTCGATCACCGCTATCACACATCCCATTACTAGATATCACGATGTTCGAAGGACCATATTTAGCGCCGTTAAGGTAGTTTCACGGCACTCTTTCGTCGAATCACCGTGTAATTCATAGGCTAGAAGATAAAAGTATGTAGTCGTACGAGTGTAGGCGAAATCAGCAGACATTTTCCTGGGAACTAGCGTTTATTCCTTTGTAATTACAAGTCTCTCTTTAAGCTAGGCCCAGGGGACAGTTTGAAGAGTCTTTTACGGGGAAACATCGTCTTATCGTTCATATTTCGGCGAATTGCCGGACTTACAACGGCAAGGATGCCGTCGCACTTCGAAGAATACTGGCCGTAGTTTTTGTGGAGAGTGATTAGAGTCAAAAGCCATGCAAAAAACGTGCTCCTGACATTATATACGGCCGGACCACCGCTAGAGACCGCTTTGCAACTTATGAAATAATGTCATTTAATTGGCTAATTACTTTTGACTCATATCTGGGTAAGCAGCCCAGATAATTAACATGCAACATCTAACCACCGGTAGAAGAGAGATGCGCTAACATCAGCACTTTTAATCTTAACTAGGATTCAAAATTGATATCTGTTCGTAATAAATGTATCGTAAGGAAAGTTAAGTTACAGGGGCAACTAGAAATGAAGGCAAGACTTTAAAATTTTGACACACGATTTAGGGATTTTAAACTTTGAATTTTTATATTTTAGTTTCTGATTTGGAATGGGTTTAACTAACTATCCTTTCATATCAATCCACATTCATTCACATTCAATATTCTTTCATACTTTTTCACATTCGTTTCACATCCCCCCTTTAAAAATGAGCGCCACAGTACTTGCCAGCAAGGGCTGTGGGGCTCAACCGCATAAGTTAAACACATTTTAAACTAGGCTATCGAATTTTTTTTTCTACGGAATTCTAATTAGACTCTCAAACTGCTTGGGCTTACTTTTACATAAAATACTGATACTATTTGATGATATACACTGAAGATTAAACATATGACATATACTGTAAACAAAACACAGCTGCATCAAAAAAAAATATTGAACATTTATCGAGAACATTGTGTGCTATTTTTTGAAAGTCTTTTAGCACATTGCGAAAGTTTTTGTTAACCAACATGTCCTGTGTGAATTGTTCTTGGGGGTTGGTTCATCAGGAAAGGTAAACGTTGCACCTTTCTTTAAACATACAATACAATAAAAACTAAATAATATGATACTTGAAAACAGAAATATAATATGGCAATTACTTATATGATTCACAAAACACAAACAATTAAAATATGCTTTTAAACTTATAAAAATACTTCAACATGATATAAACACTTATTCAAAACATTAAATTTAAAAAATATATCATAAAAGATATTTCAAATATATTGTAAATATAGGACAAAACAATTACTACAAATGCAATAAAAACAACACAAACATGAAAATGTCATATGAGCAGTTACAAGCTCTGCTACTACTCCAAAATATCTATTTACAAGCATCTTTGGGCTTATAGGACACACTAGTGGGAATTATTCTCAGGAGAAAAAAAAAAGATTGAACTGGAAAACTTTGTAAAAATAGGAAATTCTAACCAAAAAATAAAAAAAAATTAGGCTATCCTTTCCACCATGCTCAGTGAGACATGGATTTTTAAACTCTGAGGTGATTATCATCCAAAAAATGTGTCTCTTGCACAAGGAAAAAGGAAAAGTGGATGCCCGATAATCACCTACAGAGGGAAAGCGAAGCAGTTTTGCCAAATTCTCCATTCTACATGGAAAGAGAAAATGGGAAAACAGTTCGACTATAGACGGGAGGCCACGGAGCGGAGGACCCCTAACGTGTTCCTAATTTTGTCATTGTATAAGTAATAAAAAAAAATAAAAAGGTTAACAGTACTTTAAAACTGCTCCGCCAACTACACCGCTGGGTTTTAAATTAACATCCAGCTGGGTCCTCATCCAAACACTAAAATGATAGAGGGACGATAGGAAAGCAAAAATAAAAAATTGAAAGATGAAAGGGATAGACGGGGGTTATTCATGGTAGAGTTTTAAATTTTGAGGAGGGTTATAGAATCTCAACTTGGAGGCGTGCACTATTTCAGAATCTCTCTTAAAATGTGTACTGGGTTTATCAATTTCAAAACTTACATCAGATAGTTGTTTTAAGATAGTATATGGTCCAGAATATGGTGGAGTCAATTTACGTGTATTAGGATAGTGGAATTCTTCATACATTACAATGTCACCAACTTTAAACTTTACAGGAAGAAAACGAGCATCATAATGGATTTTGTTTTTTTTCATGGTAAGCTATTGTTCTTTCCTTAGCTAATTTTCTAGCTTCTTCAACAGGAGGGTAATAATCATTATCTGGCAAAAGAGGATCATAAGGTAATTTTCCTAACAGCAAATAACTAGGTGGAAACTGAGTTACAGAATGCGGAGTAGCATTATATTGGTACAATACTTCATCTAAAAATTTTGTCCAAGGTAATTTAGTTGGTGATGAATTTACAATACATTTTAATCTGGTGACAATAGTTTGATTCAAACGCTCAATTTTCCCATTTGTTTCCGGGTGATGACTGGAGGTTAATCGGTGTTTGATATTATAATTACAAAGAAAACGTTTAAATCTAGAAGCTGTAAATGCTCCATTTCTATCAGTAAGTATTTTTTCTGGTACTTGAGTTTGAAATAATTGTTTCAAAATGTTTGTATAAGTTTCAGTTGTTACACTTTTTGACGCGAAACCCCACACATAGCGAGTTGCATGGTCTATGACCAAATGCAGATACTTCTTTGCCGAATTATAATGATTAAATCCGCCAACAGAGTCCAATGCCAAGCATTCAAAAGGTATATCCGTTGGGGGCATGAGCTGCAACAAACCAAATCTTTTTTGCCTACTTTTTTGTTGATTTGGCAGGTGTGACAATGTTTTACAAAATTTTCAATATCTTTATTAAGATTAGGCCAATAATATTGATTTGTAATTAAATTTATCATCTTATAAATTCCAGGATGTCCAAAATCTGTGTGGGCTTTTTCCAAGAGGGGTAAACGTAAAACCATGGGGACAACAATCTTATACAAACTTTTCTTTTTAATCACAATAACATCATTAATTTCAACATATTTTTTACCATCTACCTTGACATTTTCTTTTTTCTGATTTTCTCTGATATCATTCAAGTTGAGTAAATGTGTATGATGTGGGGGGTCTTCTGAAACAGGTAATCTAGACAGCATATCAGCCTCTACATTAGTGGAGTCCTTTTTATATTTAATATCATAGTCAAACATACTCAGTTTAAGGGACCAGCGGAAAAGACGTCCTCTTAGGTTTTTAACATTTTTTAGCCAAGTGAGAGCCGCATGGTCGGTATGAATGACAAATTTTGACCGTGTAAATAATGGTAAAATTTATCTAGAGCATCCACAATTGCCAAACATTCGAGTTCAGTAATTGCATAATTTTTTTCATAGTCACGAAGATTTCTAGAATGATATGCTATGGGGTGCAAAATACCATTTTCATCAGCCTGTTTCACAACACATCCCACTCCAAGACTTGATGCATCTACAAATAAATTACAAGGTGTTTTGGGATCAAACAATCTTAAGATAGGTTTTTGAATTAGAGCTGCTTTTAATTTTTCAAAAGAATTTTGACAGTCCTGGTCCCATACATAAGGAACATTTTTCTTTAGCAAATTATTTAGAGGATATCTAACCTCAGCATATTTATGAATGAATTTATTATAAACATTAATAGAACCCAAAAAGCGTTGTAAGTCTTTAACATTGGTTGGTGGTTTTAACCTCTTGATGGTTTCAAAATTGGGTTATCGGGTGTAATACAACCATTCGACACTTCATATCCAAGAAAATTAATTGTTTTTTTAACAAAATTACATTTAGACAGCTTTAGTTTAAGATTTTCATGGACACAAATATCAAAAATGGTTTCCAAATGATGGTAATGTTCTTCTTCATTTTGTGAGAATACAATAATATCATCAAACTAACTGCATGCAAAGTCAATTTTATATTTATTTAGGATTCTTCGAAGGATACGGTTAAAATTCGCGGGCGCATTTTTCAAGCCGAAGGCGAGCCGCTTCCACTCAAACAAGCCAAACGTTGTGGCAAAAGCTAATTTTTCAGTATCTTTAGGGTGGATAGGTATATGCCAATATCCACTTGCTAAATCGAGAGTGGAAAACACTTTAGCTAGCACCAGTTTGTCCAATAAAGTGTCGATTCGGGGTAAGGGTTCTGCATCTGTTTTGGTTATGGCATTTAATTTTCGGAAATCGACACACAACCGAGTTTTCTTTCCTTCTTCACGTTTATAAACTAGGGTTACAGGTGAGGAATAAGGGGAATGACTTTCTTTGATGATACCGGCTTTTAACAAATTTTTAACTTGTTCTCTAATTTCTTCTTCCTTAGGGGAAGTATGATAAGCTCTAAGTGAAATTGGTAAGTCAGAAGTTAAATGTATTCTCTGGGGTTCCATGTTGACACATCCTACATCATACTTATCTTTGGCAAAAATACCGACATATTTGGCTAAGAGAGTAGGCAGTTTGTTAGGTGCAGACTGAACTTGGATAGGTTCAGTGGCGTTGACAAACTCCGGCTCATAATTTTCACCAAATATCCCTGCATTTTCCTTTTCTGAGATATCTTCATTAGGTTCTGACACTTGCAAGGAATTAACTGTTGGAATATTTCGTAATTGGTTCAGGAGAGGCACTCTTTGGTTATTTTGGAAAATTTGCATCTTAACACAATCAATATTTAACTGGAAACTTTGGCAATGGTTAAGTCCAATAAGGGTATAGGGTAATTTATTATCAATAACATAAAGATCAACATATTTGGACATGCGGCCTTCAAATTAACACGACATTTTTCCTGCAAGGTGAGAATGCCTTGTGTTTGAGCGACCGATAGACCTTTACGAGTTTTGGAAGTGTTTAATTGGAATTTTTGGACTAAATGTAATGGAATGACACTTAACGAGCTTCCTGAGTCGATCAAACAGGGTACTGAGTTTTCTGGTATCCCTAGAGTAGTAATTTGACGTTTCTTTGGGTTTTCTTTGGATCCTTTTCTTTTTTCTATGTACCCGGGTACTATTAGTTGTCATTGATTACTACTTGGGTTTGCAGAAAAATCACTTTGTGTCTGATTTGGATTCTGGATTTGAATGTTTGGTTGTTGGGTTAGAGAGGAGGCCTCTAAAGATTGCTTTCGAAAAGGACAATCTCGTACCCAATGGTAAGCATTTGGAATATTAAGATTAAGGCATACGCGGCATGGCGATGGTGGCAATGTAGCCTGGTAGTGTATATTTGGTCTAGAAGGAGACGGTTGAAATGGTCTCACATTTTGGAAAGTTCTTTGAGGGTTAGTCACATTTGGGCGATTCTGGGGGTTTTGATAGGGGTATCTATAATTCCAGGATCGCATTGGAAAATTCTGTTCAGTGGTATTAGGGCGATATGGTCGCCATTGTCTGAACTGATTTTGGGGAGTTTGATCTGGTTTATTTTCAGGACTCTTGCCTGCTACTTCAAGCTTAGTAAGTTTAAAAACTAATTCTCTCCATTCTGTGGCAGTTTTAGGGGCATTAGTCACAATAAGTCTCTGCATCGAAATTGGCAAACCTTCGGATAACCCTTCTAGAATGAATTTGTTGTCTAAACCCAGATTACGACCCATTTTAGTTTTCTTTTGGTAGTACTCGTTGAGGTCATCACCTGACCTATACCGAATACTAGCAAAGTCGCTTAGGGATAGTGCATCTGGGGTAGAAAAATTTTCATGGAATAGTGAAACAAACTCATTCCAGTGTAAAACATTAAGACAGTTGTTAATGTACAGGGTAAGGGCGCTATCTTTTAAAAATTTCTGGATGTTTCTTATCTTCCAAACATCATCTTTTCTGGACTCAATACATACAGCCTCAAAATAAGCAAGCCAAGAGGCAAAGATCATCTTAGCTTCCGGCGAAAACGGGATAATCTCGGGGTCTTTTGTTTTTTCCTCACTATTTGCTGCATAGCTACCTACAGCGGCCTTTTTGATTGACTCTATTTCAGGGATTAGGGCCTGATTTTTAACAGGTTGTTGGCTCACTTGACTGATAGCTCCACTCATATTTACAGGGGCACTTTCATGTATTTCCGTATTTGGAGGACTTTCAAGGGGATTCCCATTTCCCTCAATTTCTGTATTTTTTTCCTTTAAAGATTCGTCACCTTCACTCACTTGAGTGGATTTGTCTTCTGCACTCATTTTTATTACTTATTTTTACAATCTCATTAAACAAAATATAAAAAAAAATATTTTTACTAGAAAAAAATCAAATTTTTTTTTTTTTTTTTTTTTTTTTTTTTTTTTTTTTTTTTTTTTTTTAATTTGCCCTCTTTTTTTCTTAATTTTTCATTAAATCCCGTTAAATTTTAAAAATAAAAACCAAAAATAATCTTCTTCATTTACTCACTTACGTTGTAACATAGAAACAATAATAATAAAATAATAATAATAATAATAAAATAATAATAATAATAATAAAATAATAATAATAATAGTAAAATAATAATAATAGTATTTTTCATAAAAATAACACTTAAAAAATAATAAAATTTCAAATTGTTTTTCTTTAATTGTTTTTCTCTCTTACTGCTTCAAAAAATAAAAATAAAAAGTTTCTTTCCGTTTTAACTTCTTAAAAAATAACAAAATCGTAACGTACCTGTTTTTTTTATTTTTGTTAATCCATTTTTTTAATGCACCACACACTGATTAAAAAAAAAATAAATAAATAAAAGGAAGGGAAAAAAAGTGATTATGAATTTCACCAAACGTTTTCACTGGGTCATTAGAGCAGGGTTAAACAGCTGTTTGATCTTTTCATTCACACCTATCCTTCATTCACAACCATCTGTCTTTTCCTTTTCCTTAATCCATTTGATTGCACAAATTACTCACGTGAAAAAAAAAAAGAAATTCACCATTTAAACTGAAACCGAAAGAAACACCAACGAAACACAAAAAAAAAGAACATTTCTCCTTCTGCTGGCGATTCACTGGAGATCGTTACTGGATTGAACTTTGACCTTGATCTCTCTAAACATCATCTAGTTGTCGGTTGTCTGTGAGACACTTTTTGCTCTTCTTTCTGCAGTAAACTAGGTCATCTGAGATAACGTCTTTTGAAAGTGAAACATTGAGGGCAAAATTGTTTATTTTAAGTAGGCAACGAAATAAAATGTTTATCCGAGATTTGATAGCTTAATGAGGAAGCAGGAGCTCTTTTATTAACTGATTGTAGATATTTATTTCTTTATTTTGGACACAAACTTTTTCTTTACAGTTAAACACACTAGTCTTCTGTTATTTTCTTTTAAAGGCCCGGTGATTAAAAATAGTTTTTTTATTTTTGGTTCGATTACGATGTTTCTTATTAATGAATAGTTATTTAAAAGAAAGGATTTTCCCATGGCAGGTATTTAATCCTAGCAGACTCACTGTAAGATATCGATACGCCTCTGTATAACGGGCGCACCTCGATATAACGAACACACATCGATCTCTCTGTAACGAGCGGTCGATCACCGCTATCACACATCCCATTACTAGATATCACGATGTTCGAAGGACCATATTTAGCGCCGTTAAGGTAGTTTCACGGCACTCTTTCGTCGAATCACCGTGTAATTCATAGGCTAGAAGATAAAAGTATGTAGTCGTACGAGTGTAGGCGAAATCAGCAGACATTTTCCTGGGAACTAGCGTTTATTCCTTTGTAATTACAAGTCTCTCTTTAAGCTAGGCCCAGGGGACAGTTTGAAGAGTCTTTTACGGGGAAACATCGTCTTATCGTTCATATTTCGGCGAATTGCCGGACTTACAACGGCAAGGATGCCGTCGCACTTCGAAGAATACTGGCCGTAGTTTTTGTGGAGAGTGATTAGAGTCAAAAGCCATGCAAAAAACGTGCTCCTGACATTATATACGGCCGGACCACCGCTAGAGACCGCTTTGCAACTTATGAAATAATGTCATTTAATTGGCTAATTACTTTTGACTCATATCTGGGTAAGCAGCCCAGATAATTAACATGCAACATCTAACCACCGGTAGAAGAGAGATGCGCTAACATCAGCACTTTTAATCTTAACTAGGATTCAAAATTGATATCTGTTCGTAATAAATGTATCGTAAGGAAAGTTAAGTTACAGGGGCAACTAGAAATGAAGGCAAGACTTTAAAATTTTGAGACACGATTTAGGGATTTTAAACTTTGAATTTTTATATTTTAGTTTCTGATTTGGAATGGGTTTAACTAACTATCCTTTCATATCAATCCACATTCGTTCACATTCAATATTCTTTCATACTTTTTCACATTCGTTTCATATATATATATATTCATTTCTTTTAACTGGTTTTTAATCATCATTTGTTTAGAGTGCCGCGAAAGTTAACCGATGGATTCGAGTCAGTTTTGCAACAATTTACAAATGAATTTAAAATTAGGAGTTCCAAATTTTAAAGCTCAATAATTCCTAAACTACTCGACCTAATGACTTCCCGTTTGGTAAATTCCCCCAAGGTGGTCCCCCAAGGTATAAATTTTACCGATAAAGCCAAATATGATGTCAAAATCAGGTGTTCGTGTTGATTTTTTTTAATTTTGGTGCAATTTCAGGATGAAGATGACCCCCTAAGATTTTTCTAGCATAAAATGAAAAAAATATATAATTTCCAGGCGAATGGCTGTTTTCATTTCTTGCTGGTACAGTAAGAAGATTAAAACTTATGGAATGTTCTCCTTTTCATTTGGCCGATTGTACAGTATACAGTACTCTAATATGTTTTTACTTCTATTGTTACAAGAAGAAAGTATTGGATTCTTGAAAAATGTAAACTTCCGGTTTTCGACGGATTTATACGTTTTAGATGGATCTGAACACGATTTGACTGTTTTTAGAAAATGTCTGTCTGTGAATCTGTCTTATGTGTGTGTCTGTATGTGACAAAAACTTTGTGGGCACTCTATCTCAAGAACTAATGCACGGAATTTAATAATTTTTTTAGATTTAGCTAGACCTTGATACAAATGGGTGCTGATTAGTTTTTGGTGTAAATCGTCCAACAGGTGGCGCTTCTATGCTGCATTTTGCGCGATTTCCGCAATAGCTCTATAAGAACTAATGCACTTATTTTCATCAAACTTCAGATTCAATTAGACTAAGGATGCACAACCTGTGACCCGCGATCGGATTACTAGTGGCCCGCGGATCAATTTCGCCGATCGGACGTCAAAAACTCGTGAAATTTGCCGATCGGGTGCGTAAAAATCATGAATTTTACCAAATTCTGCCTATCAGACGCGTAAAAATAGCAAATTTTGCCGATCGGACCCGTACAAATCGCGAATTTTGCCGATCGGGTGCGTATAAATCGTGAATTTTGCCGATCGGGTGCGTATAAATAGTAAATTTCGCCAATCGTTTGCGTAAAAATCGAGAATTTTGCTGATAGGGTGCGTATAAATCGTAAATTTCGCCGATCGTCTGCGTAAAAATCGTGAATTTTGCCGATCGGGTGCGTATAAATCACGAAATTTGTCGATTGGGTGCGTATAAATAGTAAATTTCTCCTGCTTAAAAATTGCGAATTTTGCCTATCAGGTGCGTAAAAATCGCGAATTTTGCCGATTGGGCGCGTAAAAATCACAAATTTTGCCAATTGGACCCGTAAAAGTCGCGAATTTTGCCGATCGGGTGCGTATAAATCGTGAATTTTGTTGATCGGGTGCGTATAAATCGTAAATTTCGCCAATCGTCTGCGTAAAAATCGCGAATTTTGCCGATCAGGCTACGTATAAATCGCGAATTTTGCCGATCGGACGCGTAAAAATCACAATTTTCGCCGATTAGGCGCGTAAAAATCACGAATTTCGCCGATCGGGCATGTAAAAATTATGATTTTTTTCGATCGGGTGCGTAAAATTCGCAAATTTAGTTGATCGGACGCGAAAAATCGCAAATTTCGCCGATCAGGTGCGAAAAAATCGCAAAATTTGCCAGTCAGGTACGTAAAAATCATGAATTTTGCCGATCGGGTGCATATAAATCGCAAATTTCGCCAATCGAGTGCATAAAAATCGTAAATTTCGCCAAACGGGCGCGTAAAAATCGTGAATTTCGTCAATTACTAAGGTGAAAACTGTGAATATTGTCAATCGCGCGTGGGGGAAAAATGCATTTTTTTTCTATCCTTGCCAACTGAATTGGGTTATGCCATTGCCACCTAGATAGCTCTCTACTCTAGGTGGCAATGGTTATGCTGACTAAGGAGGTGGTTGAGTATAGGGAGCTAACCCTCCTTTTAAAATTAGCATTTTTATGAACTTTTAGGCCGATCCTCCCCTCTTTCCCCGAAACCAAATTTTGTCCACCCTACGGATGTTGGCTATCGACAATTCAGTCATTTTTGCGACTGGCCCTCCTCTTATAAAGGTTGTGCACCCCTACTTGAATTATCATTTAATGACTGAATATGTTAAGAAGTACAATTTAGAATAATATATGTTTCTCCTCCTCTCCACCTTCATTCATGAAAGCAGAATTTTTTTTCGGCACTGGCAATCATTAAAGCTGAATTTATTCCTTCAAATAAAGTCAAGAAGTATTTTCACTCTTTGAAAATAATCTTAGCTATATCTCTTTTATAAATACAAACGTAAACTGTTGATATATCCTTCCCAACAGAACTGAATATGTTGACTGGGAAGGAAGGAACCTGGGGGACTAAAACTACCCTTCCGAAATTAGTGTTTTTTTAATCTGATTGTAGACTTAGATTCCCCCCCCCCCCCCGCCACACTTCCTCGAAACTAAATTCTCTCCGTGCTACTGATGGTGGCCCTCGACAACCCAGTCATTTTTGTAAGTGGCCCTTCGCTTAAAAAGGTTGTGCACCCCTAAATTAAACCTATACATAAGTAGACGCTGATTACATTTTCGTGTAGATATCCCAACAGGTGACGCTGCTATACCACTTTTTTCATGATTTTTACGATAGCTATATCTCAAGAACGAATGCACGGAATTTAATCCAACTTCAGATTCTGTTATATCATGACATAAATAGACGCTGCTTACGTTTTTTTTGTAAATAGCTCAACAGGTGACGCTGCTATGCTACTTTTTTCATTATTTCACAATAACTATATCTTAAGAACTAATGCACGGATTTTCATCAAACTTCAAATTCAGTTAGACGTTGACATAAGTTGTTGTTGATTAGGTTTTAGTCTAAATATCCCAACAGGTGGCGCTGCTATGCTATATTTTGCAGTATTGACACGATTTTAGCAATAGTCCTGTCTCAAGAACTAATGCACGAACTTTAATAAAACTTGAGTTTCAGTTAGAGCTTGATATAAATGGGTGCTGATTCTTTTTAGTCTATGCGAAAGCTGTGTGAGATAGAAGAAAGTTTTGGGATTGGCACATCCGACTAGTTTTATTCTAAAATGCATAATTAAAAATAATTACGCCTTTTGAAGCATTAACATGTATGAGATAGAAGAAAGTTTTCGAATTGGCACATCCGACTAGTCATATTTTGTTGTTTATTGTACTATACAGTACATTATTTTATATACGTAAATACAGGGAGTAACTATTAGAAGATAGAAACCAATTATTCGTATTTTTATTCTTTCTTGCGGAAAAATTTGGTTTAACTATCGAACAATTCATTTTTCGGATAGTATTTTGGAACGAATTGTGTTCGAGAACCAGGGGGGTATAGTACCACTATATATGAATATTAGCGCAAACTGTAACACATCGTTTGCGAATTTCATAACTTCATTGTAAATCGCTCGATCGCTTACAAAAATGACGTAATTAGTGAATATGAGATTTTCTTTTATCTTCCGGCGATAAACATTGTCATTCAAATCTTATTACAAATTCCATGATAATAACTTTCACTCTAAAAACTGGAGTAATTACAGGCTTCAAAATCAGATAACAATGTTGCTTTTAAATGAAGTTCAGCTGCACTTATTTAAAATAAATTCCTTTTATCTCTTAAACATGTTTCTGAAATTAATCAAAAGGCATTAATTTCAGATTCAACAACCAAATAATTATCGTTCGCACATGAAAAATGTTTTAGAGACTTTATTATTTTACCATATTGATTAAAAACTAGTCTGATGTGCCAATCCCAAAACTTTCTTCTATCTCATACAAGTTTCACATACACCCAAAGCGAATAAGCACCAATTTATGTCAAAGTCTAATTGAATATAAAATTTTATTAAATTCCGTGCATTAGTTCTTGAGATATGACTATCGCTAAAATCAAGTAAATCGTGAAAAATGCAGCATAGCAGCGTCAGATGGAAGATTTACACCAAAATCTAATCAACAACAACTTATGTCAACGTTTAACTGAATCTGAAGTGTGATGAAAATCCTTGCATTAGTTCTTGAGATATAGTTATCGTGAAAATCATGAAAAAAGTAGCATAGCAGCGCCATCTGTCGAGCTATTTACACCAAAACGTAATCAGCATCTACTTATGTCAAGGTCTAACAGAATTTGAAGTTTGATGAAATTCTGTGAATTAGTTCTTGAGACATTAGCTATCATGAAAAAAGTAGCATAGCAGTTGTTGGGATATCTGCACCAAAATATAATCAGCGTCTATTTACAGGATGCGGCAAAAAAACGATCATCAAGATTTTTTGAAATAAAAACTTTATTTTGCAATAAAAACAAATTTTATTAACGAAAAACAATAAAGAACAACCTCAGATTTAAAATATTCAATTGGTTTCAAAATAGCCTCCTTGTGCGCGTTTGCAGAGCTGCAAACGCTTCCGAAAATTTTTAGCCGCGGCACGCACCTTTTCCGGCGACAATCGGTCCCATTCCCGGCGCAGCGATTTCTTCAGAGACTCCAAATTTTTGTGGGGTTTAGCACAGGGCCTGGTCTGCAAAATGGACCATATGCTGTAGTCCATCGAATTCAGATCAGGTGAGGAATGCAGCCATTCTGCAGACGATATGAAGTCCGGAAAATGGCTTCTGCACCAGTCCCGAGTCGCTTTCGCCTTGTGAGCCAGGGCTGAATCCCGTTGGAACGTCCAATTTGCGTGCTTGAAGTGCTGCTGGGCCCACGGAAGTACCATGCTTTCCAAAATGTCGCGTCGGTACACTGTTTGATTGATTTTGACCCCTTGGTCAACGAAAACGAGTGGAGAATTGCCACTGGCGCAAATTTCGACCCAAACCATCACGGATTGAGGATTTTGCGGGCGTTCGACAACGGCCGAGCTGCCTGGGGCCTCGACGGACCAGCTTCTGTCGTTTTGGTGATTGTGGGCTTGTTTGACGGTGAACAATTTCTCATCCGTGAAGACGATGCGGTCCCAGTCGAGAGGTGCGTGTCGACGACGCAGTCGGTTGCATCTTTCGAGTCGTACGCGCTTGTTATCGCCGGTGAGGAGTTGAACTTTTTGCAGATTGTATGGTGTTAAATGGAGATCATTTTTGGCTATTCACCGAACCGTTCTGTCGCTGATTCCAATATCATGGTCGATTTTTCACATCGAGACCCTCGAATTTCGCCTAAGCCGCTCTCGAACCAGTTTTCGGTTGTTGTCCGTTCTGACGGTGCGCTTTCTGCCGCTTCCTGAACAGCGGCCACCATGGCTCAGCTCCTTGTATCGTTTGATTGTCCGGGAGACAGTGGCCTGGTCAATGCCGAGCGTTCGAGCGATCTCACAGTTGCGCTTTTTCTGAAAATGTAATGCCAAAATTTGTGTACGTTGGTTGGACATATGAAAATAACATATAAAAAATCCATGCAATTACAATAGTAATACAGAAAAACATGGGCTATCCAATTTTTAAAAAAAAACTAAAATCAAACTGATTCAAACAATCGTGTTAGAACAACAGAAACATTGATGATCGTTTTTTTGCCGCACCCTGTATGTCAAGGTTTTAACTGAATCTGAAGTTTTGTGAAAATCAGTGCATTAGTTCTGGAGATAGTGCTATTGTGGAAATCGCGAAAAATGCAGCATAGTAGCGCCACCTGTTGCGCGATTTATACAAAAAACTAATCAGCACCAATTTATATCAGGGACTAACTGATTATAAAGTTTTATTAAATTTCGTGCATTATTTCTTGAGATAGAGCACCCACAAAATTTTTGTCACAGAGTCACAGACAGACATTTTCTAAAAACAGTCAAATCGTGTTCAGGACCTTCTAAAACGTATAAATCCGTCGAAAACCAGAAGTCGAAATTTTTATGAATCCAATAATTTCTTCTTGTAAAGATAAAAAAAATAAAAATATTTACGTTGTGAAATTTGAGATGAAACAAGTTGAAAAATTTTATTTTAATAAACCTAATAACGGTATTTCTTAAATATTTGTTAGAATATTTCAACAATTTAGTTAGCATTTTTGGAACAGAAATAATACTTCCTAAATAAATGATTTTATTTTAACTTCTGAGATAAACTCCCTTTACCCGCAAATTTGCCCATTTTTTTTATGTTGAAATACCTCTGGAACAAATAATAGGAACTTCGAGCAAATTTGTATATCTAGACTAATTTCATTTTCTAGATTCTGTTTCTGCTTTCAATATTAGGTATTCGCGTATTGAAAATTTTAATGTCCGTTGCAATTTCAATATGGAGACGGCCTCATATATATTTTTTACTTTCTTCTATCTTTACAGGGATGACCACATCAGGAAACCCGGCCTAAGCCTTATAAAGTTTGTGTGCAATCCTGAGGGGCTTCTATCTTTACAAGAAAGTCTTGGATTCGTAAAAAAAAAAAAAAATCCACTTCTGGTTTTCGACGAATTTATACGTTTTAGAAGGCCCTGAATAGAATTTGACTGTTTTTAGAAAATGACTGTACGTGAGTCTGTTCTTGTGTCGTATTCGTTGTGTTCGGTATGTGACACAAATTTTGTGGGCGCTCTATCTCAAGAACTAATGCACGGAATTTAATAAAACTTCATATGCAGTTAGAATTTTACATAAATTGGTGCTGGTTAGGTTTTGGTGTAAATCGTCGAACAGGTGGCGATGCTACACAACTTTTTTCACAATTTCTGCGATAGCTATATCTCAAGAACAAAGAGACGGAATTTAACCAAACTTCATATTTTGTCAGACCGTGACATAAATAGATCCTTATTAGGTTTGGGTGTATACCGCCCAACAGGTGTCGCTGCTATGCTCTGTATTTCACGATTTCCGCAATACGTCTATTTCAAGAACGAATAGATTGTCGTTTAATTTTGATTCCATAGACAATCTGATTTATATAGAAGAAAGTATTGTGTTGCTCCCAGCATACTAGGTGTTTAATATACATATAACACATCGGCTGATAAGTTCCCGGTCTGGCACACAGATGGCGTTGCAATCGCCGAACCGATGCTTTTTTTAGTAAATACTAACCTTTAAAAGGTATCAGAAAAAATGTCATGACGATTCGCCGTGCGGATAAAACGTTAGAGTGGTTTTAGTTGAACGACTTTGTTGATAAACAAATAAATGGATAAACAAGAATTTCAAGAATTGTTATTTGAAGGGAAAAAACACCGTTCAAACAAAAGTTTGGCTTGATAAGCGTTATCCGGACACTGTACCAGGTAAATCAACCATTATTGACTGGTTTGCTGAATTTAAACGAGGTCATACGGACACCAGTGATGCACCACGCAAAAGAGGTGGTTACTCCGGAAAACATAAAAAAAAGCCACAAAATCGTTTTGGGGAACCGTAAAGTGAAGTTGCAGGAGATAGCTCAGATTCTAAAGATATCCAAGGAACGTGTAGGTTTTATTTTGAATGAACATTTGTCTATGAAAAAGCAACTATGAAAAGCATGTTGTCAAAGTGGGTGCCGCGCGTGTTGACTTTTGACCAAAAACAACAACGAGTCGATGATTCAAAGCACTGTTTGGAACTTTTTCGTTATAAAATTATTTTATTTATTTATTAAATTATTATTATTATTTATTTATTAAATTATTCTTATTATTTATTTATTAAATTATTATTATTATTTATTTATTAAATTATTATTATTATTTATTTATTAAATTATTATTATTATTTATTTATTAAATTATTATTATTAAATTATTATTATTATATTATTAAAATTATGTTATTTATTAAAGTTATAAAGCTATAAAGTTATATAGTTATAAAGTTATGTTAAAAAGTTGTGTTTTCTTTATTAGACCGGGAACTTATCAGCCCATGTGTTATATATATACTCAAATTCAATTATAAATTTACACTAACCACATTACATAGACAAAAAACAAATAACAATATATCAACTGAACACTAAAATATAGCCAATTAAACCTATAATTCGAATATAAACAAACACAAAATTATATATACATATATATATATATATATATATATATATATATATATATATACTTAAGTTTAAAGAAGGTCTAATTCTGAATCGTATAGCTGTTTTCATGTTTCTTTTTTCTGTCAACTGTACGGAGTTGTTCCTTTTGGAGAATTATCAAACATTGAAGACATAAAATAAGTGTCATTGGAACAATTCATGTGAATGAGACGTGAAAAAATCGTTTTCATTTGAATGGGAGGTGGGGGAATTGAAATTCCCCCACCTCTTCATTTCCTACGCCCCTGATTAAGAAGATAATTGGTAAAAAGATTCGATTAAAATTTTGATTAATCTCTGTTCAGTGGCGTATCCAGGGGGTGGGCTGATGTGGCTGCAGCCCCCCCCCGAAATTGTCAAGAGTAAAATGAAAAAAGTGCTTTTTTCTTTCTTTTTTAGATAAATTTCTAATTTTTTTCTGTGATACAGCGGATTAGCCATTCTCGTTAGTCTATATTAGCCCGCATTGACATCACAGCATAAACAGGGTAAGGGGGCTGATGGGGTTATAGCTCCCCTCCCCCCCCCCCTCCCACGAAATAGTCGAAAATCTCATGAAAAAAGTGCTGTTTCTTCTTTTTTCAGATAAATTTGCAATTTTTTTTGGTTATACAACAGACTACCCACTTTCTTCTTTTTAGCCCCATATTAGTTCACATTGACATCAGAGCATATCTAAAAAAAGGAAGGGGGCAGATGTGTTTACAGCCCCCCCTTTCCCGAAATAGTCGAATATATCATGAAGAAAGTGCTGTTTTTTCCTTGTTTGAGATAAATTTGTATATATATATATTTTTGTCATACAATAGACTACCCACTTTCTTCTTTTTAAACCCATATTGGTCCACATTGACATCAGAGCATACCCAAAAAGGAGAAAGGGGCCGATGGGGTTACAGCCCCCCTCTTCCCGAAATAGTCGAACATCTCATGAAAATAGTGCTGTTTTTTTCTTCTTTGAGATAAATTTGTATTTTTTTTGTTATACTACAGACTATCCACTCTCTTCTTTTTAGTCCCATATTAGTCCACATTGACATCAGAGCATACCTAAAAAGGGGAAGGGGTTTGTGTTGCAGCCCTCCTTCCCGAAATAGTAGAAAATCTCATGAAAATAGTGCTGTTTTTTTTTCTTCTTTGAGATAAATTTGTATTTTTTTTGTCAGAGAACAGATTATCCATTCTCTTTTTTTTTAGTCCCATATTAGTCCACATTGACACCAGAGCATATCTAAAAAGGAAAAGGTGGCTGATGGGGTTACAGCCCTTCCCCCCCCCTCTCGAAATATTAAAAAATCTCATGAAGAAGTGCTGTTTTCTTCTTCTTTGAGATGAATTTGTAATTTTTTTTTTGGTTATACAACAGAGTATCCACTTTCTTCTCTTTACTCCCATATTAGTCCACATTGACATCACAGCATATCTAAAAAGAGGAAGGGGGCTGATGTGTTTACAGCCCCCCCCCCCTTCCTGAAATACTGGAATATATCATGAAAAAAGTGCTGTTTTTTCCTTCTTTGAGATAAATTTGTAAATATATTTATTTTTGTCATACAATAGACTGCTCACTCTCTTCTTTTTAAACCCATATTAGTCCACATTGACATCAGAGCATACCCAAAAAGGAGAAGGGGGTTGATGGGGTTACAGCCCCCCTCTTCCCGAAATAGTCGAACATCTCATGAAAATAATGCTGTTTTTTTCTTCTTTGAGATAAATTTGTATTTTTTTTGTTATACAACAGACTATCAACTTTCTTCTCTTTACTCCCATATTAGTACAGAGTGACACCACAGCTTATCCAAAGAGAGGGAAGGGGCTGATGGGGCACAGATCCCCCAACCTCCCAAAATGGTAAAAAATGGAATGAAAAAAGTGCCGATTTTTCTCTTTATGTTTCAGACAAAATTAGAATTATTTTTTCTGTTATGCAATGAACAACCCACTCTATTTTCTTTATTCCCATATTAGTACACAAGGGGCGGAGGTTATGGGATAACAGCTCCATTCCGCTTCCGAAGTGGCCGCAGTGAAATTAAAAAAAACTGACTTTGTTTCTTTCTTTTTTAGATAAATTTGTTTTATTTTCTGGCACGCAACGAATTTGTTTTCTCGTTAGTCCCATATGCCTCTCAGTCCTGCGAACAAAATTACTTGAGACCACAAAATCTGTTTTCAAATGACTGAAAAACAGTTCCATACATGTTTTAGTGGATAATTGAATATGTATAATATGCTCAATTGGCAAGATCTAGAAGTAGTTTAATTAATTTAAAGAATATTTAACTCTGTTCCACAGATGATGCCAAGACTAAGGAGGTATACTAGTGCGCAGTGACATTAAACATTATCGCCAAATCAGCAAATGTACGAACTGAATTTTTTTTTTGTGAATGTCAATGTCAAGCAAGATTATTGATTTTCGGTTTTCGAAGGATATTTTAAAGATGCCCAGTAGTAATACTAAAACAAAGATAATCTCCTGTTGATTTGTTTGTTCCTGGTCTTTTACTAGCGAACTAGTTTTATTTGCGTTACGTGCTTTTCTACATTTAAGGCTGTTCTCAAATACAAACTGGCTACTTTATGACATGTTTTTTAATTCATTTTTGCTCGGAAACGCATGAAATTCACAGGTCTTTTTATTCAGAAACTTTGCAATCGAAACACGTTCCCCCCCCCCCCCTTTTCAGGAGATCAAGAAGGAATGCTTGCTACCCCTAAGATTTTGAATTAAATTTTTGTTGGTATTAAAAAAAAAAGAGATTTTGCAAAGAAAGTTTGTTTATTCTGAACAGACCCTGACCATAAGAATTTTGGGCCATGGCAACAGAAAATATTTTTGGCCCTAATCGTAGATTATCACATTTTTACAAATACTGTGAATGAGAAGTGTATGAATATATCTATGTAATGTACCCATTTAAATGAAAGACTGAGAATAAATGTGAACTGAAGTTGGATTATTATTATTGAAATTTCTTCGAAAAAATTAACTTGACATACTCAGATATCATGTTAAATAAACATGAACTAATGTTGCACAAACTTTAAAAACATACGCAACCCAAAGAAAATGATATTTTATAAATAAGATAGTCATAAAATTAAAACATTTTTAAACAAGTTTAAAACACATATGAAGAAGCTGAAATAAATTGGGCGCACTATGAGAAACTTAACTCTTCAAATGAGAAGAAAAATTATAAATATATTTATGATATCACTGACACGTTTAGCTTCATAAGTTGTGTAATGAATCTAGAAATTTTAATTTCTTATTCTATTAAGATTGTTTACAATAAAATTGATTTGAAACACCTTAAATTTTTGGTCCCCTTAAGTATGTGGATTCTGGGAAAGTGCCCCACGTGCCTTGGCAGTAATAGGGAATTGAACCTAAAATAGAAAATAAATTACGAAAAAAAAATTGTGTGAGATTGTCCCAAGCAAAATTAATTTATTGTCAGGCAAGAATCGTAGCCAGAATTTAGGGTAGAAGGAGACAACTTTATAGATCATAAGCTACAATGACTTTCTTTTAAATGAAAGTATATGAAACAATCCATTATCACTTTTAAACTTATTTTGGCGGGGGGATGGGGGGGGGGGGTGCTCGGGTCCGGCCCCGTACCCCCCCCCCCCCGCTTTTCTTTGCCTACGGCCTTATTGTCAAACATGATTTCTATTTATAACGCAGTTCAACATGTTTCGTACGAGTCAGAACATTATCGAAATTTAAGTCAGCCCCCCCCCCCCCCGAAATTAAATCCTGGATACGCCACTGTCTCTGTTCATACGGAATGAAATTCCTATCTTTGATGTATCACGATATTTAAATATAAATATGACCTTTTACTAGTAATATGAAAAAAAAAAAAAAAAGAAAAAGAAAGAAACAAAAAGAAAAGAAAAGAAAATGAAAAACACTAAACTACATAAAATCATCTTTTCCGTTAAACGACAAATCTAAGATTATTCAAAAGCCTGTTCGTTTAGAAATTCCTGGGATTCAGTGATGGGAGAAACAGATTTACATAATCCACCTGACATTTCTCGTGTGATCTTTGGTTCAGTTAGCAGAACTTATGATTCTGTCTGCTACAAATCATTGAACGTTGACAGCAATATTTCTCTCAGTTGGATAAACATTTTACAGGTACATTGGACGAACATAAGCCGAAACGCTTTTTTACACAGTTGAAGAAGTATTTATGACTTTGTTGAGTTGTCTCTCTTTTATCGTCTGCACTGCACACTTGCTTTCATTTAAGCTCTTAGAATTGAAAGGAATTCTGAACAAAACTATTTATTAATAGTATTATAAAGAATGGAAAATGGTCATAAAGAATATGGCAATATTTTGAAGAATATTGTTAGTTAATTATTTAGTTATGTTTATAACTAAAACGAGGGGTTTTTCAATAATATCTCGGTGGAAACCTTATGTGGCAAATGTACGAGAAAAAAAAAATGAATGGGAGACATGATATAGGAATATCATATATTTTGTTTCATGAAATGATCTTTCCATTTTTTATCAAAATGACAAATTTAGATTATTAAAAATGTAACCATTTAGAAATTCCGGGTAGGCGGGAGAAAAGCTTTATATAATCGACCTGACATTTCTCAAGATCTCAAGTGATCTTTGGTGGTGTTACATGGCTGCCAACTTCTATGCTTGTTTTTAGTCAAATAAATATATTTGAACCAGAATTTTCACTTAACAAATGAAATAAAATATGTAGAACATACAATTAAATAAATTTGACATAAATTTTATTACATAAATTTTCTGGTTCAAATCATGTTGTTTTGATTTAAAAAAGGCGTAGTAGTTGGCAGCTCTGGTGTTAGCAGAGCTTATGATTCTGTCGTTAATTGGTGATTATTTTTTCCAATTTAACACTTATTACGTCTTGCAAACGTTATTTTTCTTGAAAATATAATTGGTTTTCGAAAATTTTTATAAATAGAAAACAGAAATATAACATTGTTATTATAATCTGCTTAGTCCTTGTTCCATCAAAAAGAAATATATATATATATTTCTACATGAGTAAAACACTGTTCTTCCTTATATTGATAACTTTGACATGTTGATTAATAAACTTTTCGATGTGCATTATTATTTTTTTATATATATTATTTGATAGGTAGATATTTTTTTATTATATATATATTTCTCTATTTTGGTGTGGTAGTCCCAAAATCATATTCTTTAACAATGTTATGGCTAATATGATTATGAAACCACACATTTTATCTGTGGTAATTTAGGCATTTGGGACCTGAAGATTCTGTCTAAATTCCACAAATTTCATTTTTTCAATTTTTAATTTAATTTCTTCTTCTTCTTCTTCTTCTTTTTTTTTTTTTTTTTTACTATGTGTATGGAATCTATATTCAGAGTGTTGGGGAACACTATTGTTGTCAATTAATTATTACATTCTAATTCATAATTTAATTGTTTTTGTTGGTGTCTCGGTAATGTTTCATTAATGGTTATATATATTTTTTAATTCAAAAGACAGCGAACAAGTTATTTGATTAAATCTAACCAAATCTTTATATATTATATATTATGTTAAATGATGATTGCACAGGTGCCTTTCAATGTGAGCATAGCAATGGCCTTTCTATACGGCTTTTTAAATTTTCTGCAGTATATTCTTGAAAAATTTGTAAAAGATAGTGCTATTTCACATATTCAAATTTAATAATATAATAATGCATAGTGTTAAATGTATGTCCTACATTACATTTAACCCTTTTACTCTTCAAAAATTAAGTATGAAGTTACTATCATGATGAAATATTCATATTCTCCCACTGCTTAATATTATTTGTAGATAGTTTATTTTGATATAATACTTATACCCAGCTTAACTCCTACCCTGTCAAAAATCTTTCATTTGAGCACAACAATGCTCTTTCCCAAAGTAGTATAGGAGATTAAAAGGGTTCATTTTTAGTATAGTGAAACAAGGTTAATTTAAATCTTACTCTGCCCTTACTCTGCCAAAAGAAATTCCCACGTGAGCAAAACAATGCTCTTTTCCAATTTTGAATTGATGTTTATTTATACTAATAAAGGAAAGTTGGTTGTCTGTCTGTGTGTATGACCCACTACATTATTTATTTGGCAAATGTAAATTTATGAAGTATAAATTCACATATAATGAAACTAAAACAACTCTTGACACTAGTCTAGATATACTATCTGACAAAAAACAACTATTTCAACTTTACGAAAATTATAATATCTTAAATCAAAAATATTCATTTATTAAATACAAACTCCTCTTATAATCAGTTATCTCTCTTTAAAAAAAAAAAAAAAAAATAAATAAATAAAAAAAATAAAAAAGGAAAAAAAATGTTTTGTTTCATGTATTGTACCAGTATCAAATTGTAAATACAGTGACCTCTCACTTATGCGCGATGTTCGGTGGTTGATTTTTCGTACCACTGTTTTTTTAACAGTATTAGAAGGGAAAGGGAAGGAATAAAAAGGAAAGAAAAGGAATTTTTGCATTTGAGTATGTGTGTTACTTTTATAAAAGATTCTGGTGACGAGGTTTGATTGCCGTTTGTCGCGTGTGGGTGAGGGGTTACTGTATATAGTGTATTTAAAATGTTATTGTGTGTAAATAAAATTGTTTGAATTTTATATTGTAATTACATATTGTAATCATTTTTAAAAATATATTATACCTCTAAGTGTTATTGTATACGTATTAATGCATTCAAAATGTACAATTGTAAATAATTGCCATTATAATGTTAATCTCAAAATGCTATATAAATAACTATAACTAAAGTTTATGTAAAATATCAATTATTGTAATAATTTTAACGTTCGTCCAGCCTTGTGGCAAAATTGGGTAACGTTTATACTTTGTAAAATTGTAGTTTAACTTGTAATTATTGTAGCTAGCGCCGGATAGTAATATTTTTTCCTTCCTAGGCTTAGGGGTTCATCCTGGCCATTAGCCAAAAGCTGGTCCCTAGGGTGGGCGCTGTCTGTCTGTGTGTGTGTGTGTGTGTGTGTGCGATGGCTAGCGAAATGTACCGCACTCAGAAGTCTGGAAATTTGAGTGACGATAGTCCAAGGCAGGCCTGATGCATCTTAGGTTCAGCTTTTTCATTTTTTGATAATTAGCCGAAATGTTAAGGTGGATCTCAAATGATCTGCTCAACAACGCGAAACTTTCTGACACAATTTCAGACTCATTTTTAAACGCAAAGGCATAAAATTCGCAGGCCTGGTTAGTGAAGCGATTTAGAATCGAAATGAGTTTAACATTTTTTGATAAATAAATTACTTTTTGAGTTATAACCGATTCATGTCACGTTACAATGTGTTTTCCTCCCTTGCTGGCGTATGCATGACGAGAATTCGGTTCAAAACATTGATTTTGACAGTATTTTCTGAAAGATCTTCTGACTTTACTAAAAATTGGAAAGCGTATTTCGATTTCAAAGTTTCTGAATAAGAACACCGGCTAATTTCATACATTTTCAAACAAAAATGAAATAAGAAATATGTCATAAAGTAGCCAGTTCATATTTGAGAACAGCCTTAATTAAAAGCCGAAATTATAAAATCGCATCAAAGGCTCCATCATTGCGGGATAGAGTGAATCACATTGCTAGAACGGCCGGCGTAACAGGGAAGAACGGAGGCTGGATTTTTTTAAACGTTTTTCTTAACTCCCATCTGCCGAACCGTTCAAGAAACGAAAAAACGACTGGCATAGGCTTAAATTTCGTACTTTTACGTTTAAAACGCCGTAATCTGTTCGAAAAAATATTGTTGTTAAGAGGCATCATTCGCATCATGGATGCCTCCAAACGGTGCAAAACGGGGTCGTGCAATTTTTATCAGTGGATAGTGCTAGTGAAATCTATCGTCGAATTCAAAATGTGTATGGCACGGAGTGTATGGCACGCAGATCGGTATTTCGATTGTGTAGGGATTTTCGTAGTGGAAGAAGCAGTACATGTACATCCCCCTTACAGCCCAGACCTCTCGCCGTGTGACTACCACATCTTCGGTCTACTCAAGAAAGCTCTGAAGGGACGGTGATTTGCCGACGATAATGAGGTCCAAGCTGCCGTTGAAAATGGGCTCCACAATCAACTCCGGAGCTTCAGGGTATCCATCGTCTCGTTGACCGCTGAGACACTTGTTTCAACCTACGAGGTGACTTTGTCTAGCCTATCTGTTACGTCTGTATTACTTCTTTCTTTTGTATAATAATTTATATTAATACCATTAAACCATTTCTCAAACCAGCTGTAGTGCCACTTTCATTTGGGTAACCCATATAGAATAATAAAATTTGTGAAAATTTTCCACAATTAGAAATTTCAAAATGTACAGGTTTTTTTAAATAATTAAAACTGAAGGAGTCAATTTTTAAAAAAGCACACTTCGTTATCTGAAGTCTACTTTCAGATAGTGAAGACCGTATTTCGATATTTATATTTAGTAATGGATAATCACCCAATTAGAGTCCTGCACGGGTCGGGTTGTACCCGACCCGAACCCGCAAATTCCATTTGAAGTCAACCCGCAACCCAACCCGAACCCGACAAAAAAAATTTCCCTGACCCTCAAATCGACGCGAACCAGCAAAAATAATTTTTGGTGAACCGCAACCCGATCCGAACCCGCAAAACTTCAGCCCGTAACCCGACCCGAACCCGCAATGACAGGACAATAAATCATGTTTTAATGCTATTGTGAAAATTATGTACAATTATATCTCTAATACCAATTTTAAATTTTATATAGACAAATAGACAAATCTATATTCTTTAATATTAAAATATAGTGAAACCTCTGAATAGCGGACACCTCGAGATCGTTGAATAGGGGCCGGGTTGTTTCTTTATTTCTTTTTTCTCGGGTCGGGATGACTAATTTTCTTTCTGCGTGTCAGGTTCACACTGAATAATTCTTCCAGCTCATATTTAGATTTTTTGCATGTCGGATTGTTGGGATTTTCACAAAAAGTTTGAAAAGAACTATGTTTCAGATGAAAATAAATACGTATTTGAATGTGAATAAGTATATAATCAATTTACTGCATGAGAAAAAATAAAATGTATATAAGAAATGTAATCATAGATAATACTTTCTTTACGGTGCAGTTAAGAACCATTTTTTCTTTTCTCAGAATCTGAAAAACATTACCAACATTTCGTTTATGATACACTCAAAAACACACGTATCGTATTTGTGATAGTTCATGCACGCATACACATGCTACATATGCGTAGTTTTGGAGGTGCTCACTATTCCAAGGTATAAGCGTACAAATATATAAGTGTCGAGAATTTAAAAAGTGTTCGCTAAACATTATGTGTCCTCTTTTCGGGAGTGTTCATTATGGAGGTCTTATTTCATATATATTTTTAACCTGCAAAAATATTGTGGACATTCTTTTGAAAAAGTGGGTCAACCCGAACCCGACCCGCAAGAGTCAAAACCCAACCCGAACAATAAAAGTCAACCCGACCCGAAACGAAAAAATATAGCGCCAACCCGACCCGACTCGAACCGCGGGTCGGGTCGGGTGTGGGTAACTCGACCCGATGCAGGATTCTACACCCAATTAATATGGTTAACATGAGATTCTGAGATCGATGAGGCAAAAACCTGTATCGGTAAAGCACAGGGCCTGATTACCAACGGAGCACACTTCCACCAGTAAAAAATAATAGAAATTTTTTCCTTATTCATGGCAGAAATTTTGCATGACTAAGCGTTTTAATGAGACGAAAATGTCTGTTAAATTTTACTGGTGGAAGCGTGCCCCGTCGGTAATCAGGCCCTGGTAAAGCATCCCATAAGTACTTGGACTGGGATGAATTCTGAACAGAGCAGGGGTGGATCCAGAGAGTCCTTTTTGGGAGGGGGGGACGATACATAGTTGCACATAATGGGCATAGTATAGTATAGTAAAACCTTTAAAAATGGAACCTATCTTAAACGGAAATTTTTCATGGTTCCTACAGAAAGAACACCATACAAGTATACGTGCAAAAATGAAAACCTGTCTAAAACAGAATTTTATTCTGATCCCAAGCGATTCCGAGTTTATAGATTTTACTGCATAAAAACAATATAGTGAGTTAATGTTTCTAATTATTTATAAGTCACAATTCCTGTTCGTTAGCTAATACAGTAAAACCTCTAAGAACGGAACCTGCCTACATCGGAATGACTTAAATGAAAATTTTATAGTCTTGGTGGAAGAAATACTATATAAATCAATTTTCTAAAACGAAAACCTGTATCAATTTTTTTCAGGTCATAGCTGAAACGTTTTCACAGGTTTTACCATAATTTGTAGTTTATTATTGATTATTTAATTAAAAGAAAACTAATACTACTATTAGTATTTTTAATTGCAGGGTGGCTACTAAATACTGTTACAAATATTCAGTCATTTTATTTTACAAATATAAAATTATAAATAAAATAAATGTAATATGATGAACATCAGAGATGAAAGTTTACCTGGAAATAATTTTATTCGAATCGACCGCCATCTTTATCGATTACCAAAGATAATCTCTTATGCCGCTGTCCGACTGCGGCACGAATCATTTTAAGAGGTAATCGGTTTCATTCACGCAATATGGAAACCTTCAGAGGGTCCAAACTTCTGTGTTGTTTGCTGTTTACTTTAGCCACTAAAAATCCCCAGACGCAATAGTCTAAAGGATTTAGATCCGGTGAAGAAGGTGGCCAATCTTCTTGCATGATAAAGTTCGGACAATTTACATGAACCAAGCCTGTGTTAATTTAACTAGGTGCGAAGATGCAAAATATCCAATTCTTTTTGAGATACAACCTGTCAGCATGTGGCAATAAATGTGTAGCCAATATGTCCTGTTTGTAACATTCCGCATTGATTTTTACTCCTTTATCAATGAATTTCAAAGGCAATTTTCCATTGTTTGAAACTGCAGCACTGCAGCTCAAATCATAACAGAATTCTTGTTCTGAAAGCGTTTAACAGTTCGAAGGTTTTCAGGTATATCCTCGAAGGTTGCTGAATATACGACATTATTTTTAGCATTATAACACTGTTCAGTGCAAAATAGCTTCTCAACACTTTTCCTATCATGCCGCTTCAGCAATTTCTTGCATCTTTGTTACCTTTTTATTCTTTGCGCAGCAGTCAAACCTTGAACTTTTCTTTTACGATAAGAGTAAAAACCCAGGTCTTTATTTATAATAATTTGCATAGTTCTGCGACGCACACGATCTCTTCTGCAGCTATTTTATTTTCAGAACGTTGAGGATTTCTTCATATTTTTTCACGAATTCTTTTGTGTGAACTGAGCATGGACGACCAGACCTAGCTCGATTTTTAGAGCTATTAGTATCTAATAATCGATTTATAGTTTTATATAAATGTTCCATTAAAACCAAGGCATTTTAATTGCTTAAAGATTTTACCTGCGGCATATCCGCGATCAAAGAGCTGTTTAGTCCTCATTCTTTTGGCTTCTATCTTTAAAATCCTTTTAAATATCTGCTTTATACAAAAATAGTCTGCACTAATAGAAAATTGCCAAACGCTGAAATAGAGAAATAAATTTTTTTATCAAACGATTAAAATTAATTCTCTACCGAAAAAGAAAACCCCTCTGGGATCATGAAATATTTCCATTTAAAGTGACTAACTTTTAATTGAACTTATAATGACTGATAATTTTAATAACTATTTTGCTGAGCGTTGCTTTAAGGTTATTACTTTGCAGGGAGTTTTAACATCTAGGAAGTGGATAAATGATAGCTCGGTAACATAAATATCTTAAACTGATAAGAAGAAAATTATAAAAGTCTTCTGAGAATGGGGGGCGGGGGATTTATCATTTTATTTAGTGTTATTCATTTAAAGGCGGTTTATCGACTCAGAGGTCACACACTACAAATAGGCAGTTCTGATTGATGGAAGTACCCTGACCTCCAAGTGAAGTACAGTGGTTGATCAGCTGATTGCAACTTCTCTATTCAAATGGCCTACAAAATAAAGAGAAACTTCAAGAATTTTAAACGTTTTTTGGTACGCTAATGGGACTTAAAACGGCCTATAGAGGCGCTGATTGCAGCCGCCGGTACAGGAAAATGGGCCCTTTAACTAATGCTAAAGTGCCATTGAAACCATTATTTTTTGTAAACGCGTTTAAAAGTGTTAGATATTCAAATTAGGATAATTTTTACTTTGACATATAAACACAGAACACAAATAGCACATGAAATCTGAAATTGTGCATAAAAAATAATCATTATGAACAAATTAAAAATGTATGTAACGCAATGGGATTGCAAGAGACCAGAGATTAAAACGGCCTACAGATGGCTCTGGCAGTATTGAAAAATCCACCTTTTAATAAAATTTGGATAATCTTTGACTTGTCATACAAGACATGACTTATTAAACATGAAAGATAAATTATACAAAATATAAACATTATAAATAAGTTAAAAATGCATGTTGAGACTGAATTCCGTGAGCGACGAGCTTAAACTTTTGCTCACTAGATGACGCATTTGCTAGAATTCATGTGCTAATTGCAAAGGTGTTAGTTGAATTGCTAATCTTCAGTTTTACTGTTAACAAAATTCAATTATTCAACCAACCAATCAATATTTTGTTTTTGTTTGCTCTTTAATCCTTGTTATAGCTGATATATCGCATTTTCATAACCATCATGAATAACATAAAAGTTGAGACTATTGAACGGATAATATTTACCATGACGTCTGACGTATTTCCCATGGATATGATAAATGAGATAGAAAGATTTTTTGGCGTGAAAGGATGTGTGCTACAACTACAATCGTACTTGGATCGCACTGTTGCGTTAACGCTATGCAGCTCTGAAGCTGTGGAAAAACTGTCGAACACTAATCACTTAATTCTGGGTAGAAAGAAATATCCTTTTCGATATTGTGATAAACTGCCTTCCAGAATACGAGTTTTAAACGTGCATTCAAAACTCACATTGAATAATATTGATAGCCGTATGCAAATGTTCGGCAAAATTTTCTACAGTGAAATAGAAAGAAGATCCAACAACATTAATTCGTATTTTGCCATAATTGATTCGAAAAAACCCTTGCCTGAAAAAGTTACCATTAGACGCAAAGATTATGAAGTTGTTTCTTACTGAGTTAGTGTTAATGTTACATTCCATATTTTTTTGGGAAAAGTCTTTTCATAATCGTATGATTGTTTGTCCTAATTTTATGTTGCAAGATTAAAATGCAGTCTTTCATTTCCAGAAGTTGTTTTTTTGTAATTTATAAAGTATGAGTCTGAAAAAAATATAGTGCCATACCGCTCACCTGCAAGAACAATAACAACTAAAAAATACTACGTTTTACAGAAGAGGCAAAGGAAGAGTGGAATTTTTTACCAGGGACATAACCAATTAGCAAAGTTGGGGGGAGGGGGGGGGGGCTTTGAAATTTTTAGATGGGGCTAATTCACAGTTTGTCTTTTCCCCTTTACTTTAATGATATAATATATAGACAGAAGTAGAGAGCAAGTCTGCTAATCATAAAACTTATGATTACAAAGTTAAAATTTTTTTTAGAAAGATTATGAAGCTGAGGGGGATGACTCAGTCCACCCTGCCCTGCCCCGCCCCTGTCTTGATACAACCTTTTATTTATTATAACATAAAACTATAGTACTTATCTCTGCATGCAGCTGTAAAAGCTTACATAAAATCCTTAAAAATCAAAACATGGGAGAGATAGGAAGGATTGAATAAATTTACCCCTTTTCCCTTTCCTTTGCTTTTCTTCTGTGGTGACACATAGCATAATCTAGTGGTTTTCTTTTTCTGGATAACTAAACACAACTTAAGACATTTTTTGGTACTTCTCCATTATCCCGTCAGCCACTTTCCATAAGAAAAACTATCGCCAAACTGTAGCAGCCAATAAACAAATGGGAACAGATGCTTTACACTCACGCAGCGTTGGTTGGTGCGATTTTCAAGCCTGCGCCAAACCAATAACTTAATACAATTGCTAGGTTGCCATTAAAAGAAAAAATCCACTAAATTTGGCAACTTTTTCCCTTTTTTTTACCGATAAAAAAAAAAAAAAACTGTGTGAGTGTATGACATCATAGCAACAAATGAAAGAATGTTGCCATTGGAATCTCAAATAATAATAATAAAAAAATTCTGAAAAGCCCCATTCACAAGTATCATTTATCAGTAGCTTTAAACAATAAAATTTACAGTATATTAATGAAAAAAGAAACAAAAATAATTTTGGATATTTATTTATTTACATTATTTTTCTTAATTATCCCTCTCAACTGTTGGATAAATGTTTGTGACGTCAGTTGAAATTGATCTATTATAATACGTTACTATGCATTGCAACATTTTTTCAATGCTTTTCTCTTTTAATATCATGGTGTCGAAGATGTAATTTTTATTTTCATTAATGAAATAACTTATAAATCAGTAAAATATCTTTAAAAATACATTAAATGTTGAATTAAAAATCATTTGATGAGATAACAAACATGTGTAATGCATTTGACGTCAAGTGAATGTGCCGCCACGATAATGCATTTTTGGCGTTAAATCTTATAGTTTGGCAATAGTTTTTTTTAAAATGAAAAGTGGTCGACAGGATAATGGAGAAGTACCCATTTTTCTTGTAGCAAGATGTACCTAAGTCATGCAAGACCATAGTAGTACAGAAAGTAAGATACTTAGTACAATAATATGCAAAATGAATTTTTTTAGAGTCATCACTTTTCTTATGGGTAAGTGTACTGATGTAGTGTAGATGTGCCAGTAATGGACACCCTTAAGGAATTTCTTTAAAAATTATTTTTAATTAATAGTTATAATTGTTATATTCCAAATTTTTTATTATTATATTAATCTACCAACCATATTTAACCATGCTCATAGTATAGCCACATTTCCCAATGTGAATCGAAATTTAATTGTAAATGGCAGAAATAAATCAAAACACCCTAAATTCCAGTAATGGACACCGCACAAAAAGTAATAATTGATATTATGATTGTATTTAAAACTAGAAATTAAAAAAAGCATATTAATGAAATAAAAAAAGCTGAATTTTTATTGGTTATTTTTTATAAACCAAAAACATTGAAGGCGGTCCATTACTGGCACATCTACCCTATATGTTGAAGAATTTTAGAAAAAAAAAAATGGAAGTTGAAGAATGGGATAGACTTACAGGCACAGATGTCATATATGCACCACGTTGGCACAATTTTTTTCCCCAGCAAATTTGGCGAAAACTTTGTTTTTGAATATTAGTTACAAATAGCATGCAATAATAGCACATGATTTTTTATTTCAATATAAAAATAAAATAACGTAATAAATGAAATAGCTTCTATTGTTTTAAAAAAGGAAATAAAAATAAATAAATGATAGTTTGATATAAATAAATATTGATATGATATGCATAATAAAAATTATTCATAGAATTAAAATAAAAAATAAAAGTAAGTATACAACAATTTATTTTTTTTGACAAATTGGCAAGGGGAAAGTCACGTCAACATGGTGTGTATATGAATTTCTTCTGACTTACATATGAGTGTATGGAAAAAAATATTATGTACCCAACTACTGATCTTCAGAGTCTTTAAAAGCAAAAAAAAAAAAAAAAAAAAAAAAAATCTACAGAATTCATTCACATTAAAAAGATATTTATGTCTTACAATCACACTTTTTTTAAAATTTTTTTTTATCGGTTATAAAAAGTAAAAAAATTCGGCAAATTTTAGGGATTTTTTTCTTTAATGGTAACCTGGCTATTGTATCAAGCTATTGATTTGGAGTTGGCTTGTAAATATTGCCAAATATCAGTGCGCGAGTGTAACACATCTGTTCCAAAAAGATTTATTATTTACATTTAAAGGTGAAAATTTATAAAAATGATGGCTATTATTCAGAATCTGAATTTTGAAATAATTAATGAAATCAAGAATACAATATTACTTTCCCATCAGCATTGTGCATCTATAGCTAGAGCCACAGAGAGAGACCAGTGTTGAATCCAGGGGGGGGGGGGGGGGGGAGGGGAATGTCCCCCCTGGAAGATTTGAAATTTTATGCTTTCAATGGTCAAAATGTGTAATTTCTCCCCCCCCCTGTGATATGAAATATCACAATTTGATAATTTTTATTCGCCGTTCTGTAATTTTTATGTTACTAAGTATGCTGTTGTCATTCCTCTTCCTCGCCGTCACGCTGTCTCTTTTGGTAGCGTTTCCCCCTCTCTCCCATGCCTTTGCTGAGCGCCTGACAATCTCTTTTGCGCATGCGCGCAGCCTACTGCATCGTATGTTTTGGTTCTGTTTTCCGCCGATACAATGTACGGCGCGGCGTTCAAGTGCCATTTCTACGGAATCTAAAGTTTTCTTATTTTTATTTGGCAATAATTAATTATCAAATCAATTTAATTCTTTCTTTATTTTACCTGTGTGATCCCCGTGGTGGTCATATTTATATTGGTGCAACGGCATTTTGTGTCAGAGGTATTCGAAAATTCGATCATGTAAGATCGCGGAAATTTTATTTTATCGGCGCATTCTCCGGTAACGGAGATTCGCATTTTCATGCCGAGTTGGTTCTTTAAGTTCAGTAAAGTTTTTAATAGTTAAATTTTAAGCCTTTTTAAATTTGATGCAGTGATTTTTAAATTAAATGATTTAAATTGTTAATAATTTATTTAAAATGAGCTTGCCAAGAAATATCTTCTTCGTATTCTCAAAAAGTTTGGAGTACATCTTGTTAAATGCCGTCAGAAAAATTAATATTTCATCCTTCTAAAGTTAAAGACTTTCGGTTCTTATGGTACAGTGGCCAACTGGATTTATTTGGATAAAGCCTTCTATATGCTACAAAGATCTTTAATAAAGAATTTGGATTTAAAAAGCCAGAGTGACTTCGTTTTCTTTCAACGGCTGTGTGTCTCCTTTTTAAAGTAAGATAATTATTTTATTAAATTTTATTATTAATCTTTAACGTTGACCAAAAAGAACTATCTCTTGAAGATTGGGGTTATTGCTTCCTTCAACAGCAATGTAACCTTTTTCCACTATTCCACTATACGAAAAATAAAATTAATAACAGCACCAATCATCTTTAGTTACATCACAATACGAGTAGATCGCAGAGAGAAAGCATCAGAAGAGTGCAATACGGCTGCCGAACGATGCTTGAAGAGAAACGCAAAACACTCAGCGTAAAAATAAATACGGAATGAATCAACATAATATCGACGTGAAAGGCCTAAAGAAATAAAAAATAACATGATTTAAACATTGTGATATTTCATATCACCCCCCCCCCCCGGAACTCTATAATGTCCCCCCCCCAGAGCCACATAAATTCCTCCCGGAGAAAAGTGTCTGAATTCAACACTGGAGAGAGACTGTGAATGTGAGCTAAATACAGGATGTGTCCATAAATGATTGTCCTGGTTTCCTTATCTCATAACTTTTGATTTAAGAATAAGACGAAAAATTTTATTACATATTCGTAAATTATAACCCAAAAAGTTTTTTTTTAATAACACAAACAAAGTTACATATGCATAATGTTGCAACTGAAAACGTTATTAATCAAATAACGATTATAATCAAATAATAATCAATATTAAAATTTTATCAAAAAATTGTTAATGAATTATGTAATATCTATCTAACTTTGCACTCATAATTCATTAACAGCTTTTTGATAAACTTGATAAAATTTTAATATTATTTGATTATATAATCGTTATTTGATTAATAGCGTTTTGAGTTGCAGCTTTGTTATAAAAGAAATTTTTTGAGTTGTAATTTTACGAATATGTAGTGATATTTTTTGTCCTATTCTTAAATCAAAAGTTATGAGGTAAGGAAACTGGGACAACCATTTATGGATATCCTGTATAATTATATATACATACATAATTTTGGCTACTATAATGTCCTGTGAACAGTAAATTCAGGAGGAGGACCAAGGCAACCACCTTCACTCCCTTCCATCATTATATTTGGGATTTTATGCTTATTAGTGTTGTAGAAGTGCAAATTTTCCCTCCCATCCCAACCAGAGTATCAGAAATCCCTCCTGGAGAAGTGTCTGAATTCAATACTGGTTGTGAAAATGCAGGTTATAGCCAGTTCTATAGTTACAGTCTTATCTGATATGTATTAGTTGGTGGAATGTGTGCTTTGCTTTTTCTTTAGGATGTCCAATAATATTGACATGTATTCTAAAATTCTGACTTTTAAATTTCTTTACCGGAACAGACGTGTTACACTCACGCACCAATATTTGGCGATATTTACAAGCCGACTCCAAATTAATAACTTAATACAATAGCCAGGTTACCATTAAAGGAAAATATCCCCAAAATTTGGCAACCTTTTTTCCTTTTTATAACCGATTTTCAAAAAAATTGCGTGAGTGTAAGACATTATAGCCTCTTTACCTATATTAGTTCTGTTTTTTGTTAATTATATTTTCTTGAAAATGTTATGGTAAAAAGAAGTGCTTGAGTCTATTTCTTTGTTATTTTATCTAAGAGAACCGAACCACAGGTTGGCCTTTTAAGACAGTTGGGTCCAGTAATTTTTACTGGCTGCTGTTCACATTTCTTTTAAAAAGGGGCATGGAGGATTTATTGAAAAGGGCATTTTTTTTTTAGTAAAATGGCACTTTCATTTTCATTGCACTTCTCATTTAATTATTTGTGAGTACAGCATACATTAGTGTTGGAATCTGTCATTTTCTTTTGGAAGGGAGCAGCTCTGGGTGGGTGGGGGGAGATTTCACTTCTAAACCACTAATAAACATAAAATCCTAATGCTTCCAGAGAGCACTTCAATGCACAAGGGGGCAGGAGATATTTCCACCAGTCCACCCTCTGAATTAACGATTCGCTTCACTGAAACTCCTCGATCACGAAATCCTATATTAACTCACGGGAAAACTTAAAAGCGCGATTATTCATCACCTAATATGAATACCAGAAAGTAGACGTCAGGTGCCGATGTTGTGCGGTTTTAAAAAATGTCTTTTTAAATTTTTAAGTATTTTTAAGATGATGATAAAATTTCATCTAGTGGAAATTTCAAAGTTTATAGGAAATTTTTAAATACAGTGTCTCACAAAAGTGATGGGACACTTGTGCTTTATAAAAAGAAACTGCAATAAAATAAATAAACAAACATGTGCAAAAATTTTTTGGGTGTGTTTCATATTTAAAGTTAGTAACAATTATTACATAACATACATTTTGTCAAAATATTAAAATATTAATTTAGTAAAAATACAATTGTTCAGAACGGAGCAAAAAATGGCTCACATAAGTGATGGGACACTTACTTTTCCATCAAATATTTATCCAAAAATTTTACTTTTTAAAAGGTTTTAATATTTTGTTGGATTTCCTTTCACTTTTAAAACATGATTTAATCTTTTTGGGATGGATTCGACTAATTTTTTTGTGATTTCTGGAGTGATTTTACCCCATTCTTCTTGAAGCACCGATTTCAGTCGTTGTTTTGAAGAAATGGTGTGTTTGCGAATTCTTGATTCCAATTCTTGCCAAATATTCTCTATGGGATTTAAGTCTGGAGATTGTGGTGGTGTTTTTATTATTTCAGGACAGTTATATAGCAGCCAGAGTCTAACGTTCAGAGCAGTGTGCTTGGGGTCATTGTCCTGGTAGAATTTAAAATCGTTATGAAGGTTCAATTTTCGTGCTGAAGATTTCAAATTTTGCTTTAAAATATCAATATACTTGTACTGATCCATTATACTGTCAATAAAAACAAAATTACCAACTCCAGCGGACGACATACACCCCCATACCATAACTCCTCCTCCACCATGTTTTACTGTTGGTACCAAGTTCTGTTTGCGAAGTTCTTCCCTGGGTTTTCTCCACACCAAGATTCTACCGTCAGAACCAAATATATTAAATTTACTCTCATCAGCAAATATAACTTTATTCCAGTAATCAGAATTCTTATTTATGTTGGATTTTGCGAAAGCTAGTCTGAGTTTTCTATTCTTTTCACTTACGAAGAATTTTTTCCTGGCTACTCTACCGTGATATCCAGCAGATCGAATTACCCTTCTAATAGTTTCAGGATTAACAATTATTCCATATAATGCTTGTAAATCAGCAGCAACTTTTGAAGCACTAATTCTTGGATTTTTTTTAATATTTCGAACGATAATTCGCTTTATTCCATTGGATAGCTTTGATGGTCAGCCAGGTCTTCTTTTATCCTGAATCATATGATTCTTTTTATATCGTTTAATGATATTGAAAACTGTTGAACGACTCAAGTTAACTGTTTCAGCAGTTTTTCTAATAGATTTTCCACGTTCAATATGCAAATTAATAACTAATTTTCGAATTTCAGGCGAAGTTTCTTTTCGTTTAGCATTCATGACTACACAGAGCTAAAAAACACAAAAATTCCAAAACAAACTGGAGAGAAATACTGCAGACGATTTTATAAATTATTGCCAATTGCTTTTAAGTAAAAATAAAACCCCAAAAAATATTTTTATTGCTTATTTCAGGCGATTTTTGTTGCATATATAATGGTGTCCCATCACTTATGTGAGCTATTTTTTGCTCCGTTCTAAACATTTGTATTTTTATTAAATTAATATTTTAATATTTTGACAAAATGTATGTTATGTAATAATCTTTACTAAATTTAAGTATGAAACACACCCACAAAAAAAATGTGTACATGTTTTTTTAATTTATTTGATTAGTTTCCTTTTGTAAAGCACAAGTGTCCCATCACTTATGTGAGACACTGTACCTACTTAACCCGTAACAGGTACTGCCGGTCTCACAGACCTTTAGTGATATTTATTCGATCACCCCTCTTTTTTCTTTGGAGCGATTGAATAGATTCTTCCGGTATCTTCCTCTTTTGCGACCTTGAAAAATCTCCCTTATTGGCTAAAAGTTTTCGCGCGTATTTTTTTCTTTTATTAAGGTTATTTCTGTGAAACAGGTCTGGCAGACCGCGCCGTACTCTTAACGTAGGGAATTTTTGCCGCCGTGTCGGAGAATGGCGTTGAAACTCGGACCTAGAAATATTTTGCATCCTTCTGATGCATGCTATGCGGAAACGATTCAGAGACTTTTAGATGAAGTGGGAAGCGATTTTTCTGATGAAGATGATTGTGATGAAAATTTCTGTAATGAAAGTTCGCATTCTTCTGACACTGAAATTTCTGAATCCGACAACGAAGATACTTGTGATTCAAATAATAGGTGCTCTCAGTATTACTATGGCAAAAATCGTTTTAAATGGTCATCTATTGAACCAACCAGAAATGTCAAAACTCCATCTCATAACATTGTGCGCCTTCCTGCAGTACGTTCATTTGCAAAATTACCGGATATAGCAGATTTACAATCATATTGGAGTCTACTTTTTACAGATGAAATGCTGCAAAATATTATAACTTGGACTAATATAAAAATAAGAAAAATGAGGGCAAACTTTTCTGACCAAACAAGTAAACAAATCGCTGATACAAATTTGAGAGAACTGAAAGCTTTTCTAGGATCGCTTATATACACGTCTGTATTCAAATCAAATAATGAAAACATTGAGTGTATTTTTGCTACAGACGGGACTGGTCGAGATATTTTTCGAGCTGTTATGCCAATGAGAAGATTAAAATTTTTACTCCTTTGTTTAAGATTTGATAATCCTGATGACAGAGATGTTCGAAAAATAAATGACCCTGCTGCTATTATCTCTGAAGTGTTGAATTGTTTCATTTTAAATTCGCAAAAATGTTATACGATTGGTGCATATGCATGCATTGATGAAATGCTTGTTAGCTTCAGAGGTAGATGCCATTTTAAAATGTATATGCCAAAAAAACCAGCTAAGTATGGTTTAAAAATAATGTGTCTAACTGATGCTCGAACCAACTATGTGTACAATGCATATATTTATTGCGGCAAAGATTCTGACTGTCTGGGTATGGATGACAGCTTAAAAAAATTTACGAAACCAACTCAATCAATTTTACGACTTAGTAAGCCTATTTTCAAATCAAATAGAAATATAACAGCCGATAATTGGTTCTCTTCGATCGAAGTTGTTTCAGAATTGAAAAAGAATGGCCTGACATATGTTGGAACACTTAATAAAAATAAAAGAGTTTCTTCCTAATAAATCAAGAGAAGTCCAGTCAACTTTATATGGCTTTACAAAGGATATTACTTTGATGTCTCATGTGCCGAAAAAAGGAAAAGCTGTAGTCCTCAATGCACCACACTAAAGAAATCGACCCTCAAACTCAAAAACCAGAAATTATTGCGCTCTATAATAGAACAAAAGGTGGAGTTGATTCTTTAGATGAAAAGTGTACTGTATATTCTTGTAGCAGACGAACAAGGCGATGGCCTAGGCTATTTTTTATAGGTTACTGGATATGTCAACTGTAAATGCATTCATCTTATATCAAAGTTCAAAAGATCCCATCATGAACAGAATGCAATTTCTAAAGGAACTGGCAAAAGAACTGGTTACTCCTCATATGCAAAGCAGACTTGAAACTCCGAGTATTCATCGCGAATTGCGAATGATAATAAAGCGAATTTTAGGATGCGATCAAGAAAACGAGCCTCAAGACACATCAGTAAAATGTGAAGAAAAGTTAAAGAAAAGAAAAACATGTCATTTGTGCCCTTCAACAAAAAATAGAAAAACAGCATATCTATGCATTTGCTGTCAAAAACCTGTGTGCCTAGAATGCACCCGAAAACTATGTCATGAATGTGGAAGAAGTTTTCACAGGTAACTTCAGTGTTGCATTAAACGTGAGTATATATTTTTTCTGGCACCAATTTCACGCTAACTTGTAGTTGTGTCATTTTTTATATAATTAACCGAACCTTTAATGTTTTGCTATTAATTCATTAATCATACATTTATGTAACAGAATAACATATAAAAGTAAAGTAAAATATAATATTTTTTATTCATTATGTACATAGCTCATTTCAAGTGGTTTTTGATCAAAAAATTTATAATATTGAAATAAATTCCACTATACTGCATTTATATTTTTATAAATGGTACAAATATAACTTGTATTGAAAATACACATTCTCAAAAATATATAGATCGTATTTTATTGTAAATATTTCATTTATAACATTTTAAAAAAAATCAAAATAAAGCGCGGTCTGGGAGACCTTGCCGTACTTGTAGTGTACCAAAATTTCACCGTACCTGTTACGGGTTAAAATTTAAGGAGACAGATTTTAAAAACGCACAGCAGCATCTGACGTCTACTTTCTGATGATGAAAACTGTATTTTAATAATTAGGTAATGAGTCATCGCGATTCTCAGTTTTCTTATACGTTAACAAGGGATTTCACGATCCGGGAGTTTCAGTGAAGCGGCCCCTTAATCACACATACATTATAAAGATAAGTTGAAAACATGCTGTATTTTTTTAGAATCTCATAAAATATTCTCATTAAAAAACAACTCCAATTTCAGAGTATTCCACTTAAATGTTTGGTTACCTTCTTGAAAAGTCAACCTCCTTTTTTTTTCTTTTTCTTATCCTTTTTTAAAAATTCATTCATGTTTAGTCTAAAATCTGATTAGGTATTGAATTATACAACAATAGATAACTTAATCTGGAGGAAGTCTATAATAATAAAGATAGAAATGCGTGTGTGTGTATGCGCCTGCTGTGTTCCAAAGAGATCACTGTGTTAATCATTTACCCCTTTTTAATTAATTTTTTCCTTTATTCAATAAATTTTATTTGGAATTTTTGGATTTTTCGTGATTTCTTTAGCAATGTTTAGAGTTTTTTTGCGTTTTGCGCCGATTTTTGGTACTTACGTATTATCCGTGCCAGTTTTAAGCCAACTGCGCCAGGCATGGAGCCAATATTACTAATTATAGTAAACCTTATATATTTTTTTCTGGGAATAATCTATAATATTATTCTTTCTTATTTACTATGCTATTTACCATTTATTAATTTTACTAAATTAATGTTATTTACTATTTTTAACAATGTTATAAATTTAATAAACATATGTTACATTTCATTTATTTTATATTAATTACCATTTTTAACTATGTTATTTGATAATGTTAAATTACTGCGTTTGAAAACATGATTGGCAACGATAAACAAGATTGGTACTTGGCAACCATTTTTGGCGATCAATCCCCTGGCACGGATAATACGTAAGTACCCGATTTTTTTCCATTCATAAAAGGAATCCTCTAGTTTCAATCTTAGTTAGCCCTTTAAAGTAAATTTTGTACTCTTTTTTTTTAAATTTTTAGTGATTTTTCCCACATAAGAGATCTGATTTCAATCTTTTAGCCCAATAGAGTTAATTTCATACTCTTTTCAATAAAGTTTATTCGGTATTTATACAGCGATTTTGAATTTTTTTTTTCTTGTGATGTGCAATTTTTAAATATTTTCAAAAGGTATCCACTTTCAATCTTTTAGCCCAACATGGTAAGTGTTTGCTGCGTTTTTTGAATTTTTCGCTTTTTTTTTTTTTTCAATTTTTAGAAGTTTTTGTCATGTTTTGTGAAGATATTTTAAATTAAAGATGCAAGACATTTATCAAAAACAGGAATATGCTTTTTGTTTCCAAATTATTTCAGTAGTCATGACTGCAAATTTTATTCCTTTAAGCATAGGTGCCAAAAGTTATGGATTTTAAATACCACTTTTTCTTTACAGAAAAATTTGACTTCTTTAATCGCAGATTGCTGCGATTAAAGGTTATATTTTCCTATTAAGAAAAAGAGTGGTATTCAAAATTCATAACTCTTGGCACCTATGGCTTTAACTATAAAAAAGATTCCATGAGTATCGGGAAGTTTTGCATTGTTGTGTGCAGAAAAAAGAAATTTTATGCAGCAAGCAGAAATAATTATTTAAAGAAAAAAGAATAAAAGCAAAACTCTCCTTTTCCTTGCTGTTAAAAAAAATTTGGTATTTTTGTTGTTAATTAATCGATTTCTTTAAAATTTTCAGCAAGTTGCAATAATAATAAATTAGGCTGTATTTTTATTAAAATATAATAAGTTATCAGATAATTATAACTCCCTGCAAAAAAGCCCACTATTAGACACTGAAAAAAGAAAAGCTATCTGCAGTTTGCTTATTTAGCTTGGAGAAGTCTGATGTTATGAGAGTTAGATAAGCTTGCAATTGATAATATGTTTCGTTATGCAGAAAGAAACACTGCATAGAATTATATATATATATATATATATATATACCCCAAAGCAGAATATTTTCTAATGTTCTGCAACGAACCTTCAGCTGATCAAAAATGTTCAGCGGGAATAAAAAAGTAAACCACAGGGAGATTTTCTTGTATATGTAGGAGGGCAATTTCATCTTGTATAGAAATGCTAAACATTTCATAAAACGCTAACACACACACAAACCAAAGAAATGAAAAATTTCGCGATTTTACTCCGATCGAATGACGAATTTCGCGATTTTTTTTCATAATCGATTGACGATTTTTGCAATATTTTTGAAATTTTTCTCTCGGGCAACTGACAAATTTCACAATTTTTTCGCGGAACTGATCATCGAACTCTGCAATTTTTTACCCATGACTAATTGAAGAATTGCGAGATATTTTCCAACATTTCACTGATGAATTTCGCATTTTTTTTACCCGCAACTGATTGGCAAATTTCCAATATTTTCGATATTTTCTTTTGACCAACTAGCAAATTTTTTAGCCCTTTCTTAGTACCGGTACACAAAAATCGCATTTTTTTTTTTTTCAAGTGACTGATCCTTGAATTTTTCTTTTCTTTTTTATCCACAACCGAATGTTAAATGTTGCAATATTTTCCTTATTGATCAATAAATGTTGTGGATTTTCTTGCGACAGATTGGAAAAAATTGTAGTTTTTTCCACGATTGATTTTTTACTGACGATCCACCCATGAATTTAGTTTTTTAACCTGCGACTACTGATAGGGGTCCATTTTCCAATCTACCAATTGGAAAATTTTGTCGTTTTATCTTGCAACCAATGGACAAAAATCAAAGGATTTCCCACAACTGATGGACTAATTTAGCGTTTTTTTAGCTGTGACTGATAGCCCATTTTCGCAATATTTTCTTTCTGCCGATTGGCAAATTTTGCAGTTAAAAATTGTGAAGGTTTTTTTTTTGCTACTGATCGACAAATTTCATATTTTTCTCGATAATCTACTGACAAATTTCATAGTTCTTACCCACAACTGATTGCCGAATTTTTCACTTTTTCTTGGCAAAAACGCGAAATTCCGAACAAAAATCAACCAGTTGATAGACGAATTTCACACTTTTTGACCCACGACTAAAAGGTGAATTTTGCAATATTTTCTTTCTACAGAATGGCAAATTTTGTCAGTTTTTTGTGACCAATTGGAAAAAGTTGCAGGGTTTTTACGCGACTAACCGGTGAATTTCAGATTTTTTCTGATGATCCACTGACAAATTTCATGTTTTTTTTACCCGTGACCAATGGCGAAATTTTCCTTATACAGACTGACAAATTTTGCAGCTTTTTCTAGCAGTCGATTAGCAAAAATCATGGATTTTTTTCTGCGACTGTTCTACAAATTTTGTATGTTTTTCCACAACCAGCTGAAGAATTTTGCGATTTCTCCCCATAATCGACTGGCAAATTGCATAAGCTTTTCCTGCGACCAATTGATGAATTTTGCAATCTTTTTCAATGAACGATTGAAGAAGTTTTTCCGGTGATTGACCGATTAATTTAGCACTTTTTCCAACGAATGAATGGTGAATTTTGTTGAAAATGAAAATTTGAAATGTTCTGCAGAGAAGTTCATTGTTCTGCGACGTACGTCGCACTTTTAAGCATATTCTGCTTTGGGGTATATATATATATATATATATTATAAGCTTTATCCAAGATAGGAAGTTCTATGTATTACCATACTTACAACCAGTATACAAATTTTGAAATCAATCTAAGTATTAGAAATGGCAAAACTACTGCGACAAATTGATAAATAATATTAATAGATGCATCAAAATAGCTAAAGCAAAATCATATGGGCTTTAATAACTTTCTGATACTTTTAAATGCAAAGGCATAAAATTGGCAGGCCTGATTATTGAAATGATTAGGAATACAAATAAGTTTTCCAATTTTTGATAAATAAATTACTTATTGAGTTATAAATGATTCGTGTCACATGACAATGCGTTTTTTGACAGTATTTTCTGAAAGTTCGGCAATTACCAAAAAACAGAAAACGTCTTTCAAATACAAAGTTTCTGCCTATTTCATGCATTTCAGAACAAAAATGAATTAAAAAATATGTCATAAAGTAGCCAGTTTGGATTTGAGAAAAGCCTTAAATTCTTATACAAAATCTCAAAACAATCATTAGTTTATTTTGTATGTGTGTGTGTATTATTCTGATTTCCTGTGTGTTGTTTAACCCTTTTTATCCTGACGGTACTTATAAGTACCACTTTAATAAAACACCTATATATTCGTAATATGACCGTTTTTCCTAACGGTATTCACAATGGCACAAAGAGTGTATTTCTGACAGCAGGCAGGAGATGGCAAATTCGAGCACATATAGTCTTTCTTTGCATTGTAGGGATTTTACATTTGCCACGCTACATTCGAAATCCATTTTGCAATAGAAATGACATGCATGTTGTTGTTCTTCATTTGAGTAATTTTAGTGGTTTATTACCGGTTATTTAGTACTATTATTTTCTATACAGGTGAACATTTCCTATATTTTATTTGAAGTTTACTATTTTATTTTATATCATAGGGTAAAAAATTTATCGTGTTTACAGTTGCATAATTAACCACTAAAACACTATAAAAATTATTTTCCTCTTTCCTATGTTTATTCTGCACTAAAACTTATCCAATGATGCAAAAATACAATTAAAAAGTAGCTGGAAAATTAATTCAGGATATAAAGGGTTAACCCACTTGGCAGCATATTTATTTCTGTTTGATTGTTTAATGGTTTAATCTCTCCCTTTTCAATGATAGTTGCAAAAATCACTTTTTTTCTTCTGCTGCTGTATTAGAGAGTAGATTTTGCAAAAAAGGTGGTGTTAGTGTTAAAACTAATTTTATAAGTATTGTCACTTTTTCTAATATACTTTGAAAATTATTAATTATATGTTTGAGATGGTCTTCAGGATATAAATATATACAATAGACTACCTCAAATCCGTGACCCTAAAATCAGTACATTGTTTCAGATGTAAACAATGAAACTTACAATTACGATGTAGATGAAAAATTCAATTAAAAAATTTTTTTTATATCATTTTGTACACATTTTAATATGGAATTCTGGTTAATATGATTGAACTCATGAATATGAAGGAAGTATAAATTTATTTCTGAAAATTTCCAAGATAGTTCTGATATCAATGGCAATCACAATCTTTTTACAAAATATACATTTATGTATTAATCAAGCGTTTTTGGGTATTAAGAATGGCTAAACATGAAATAAAACTTTATTTTATGATTTTTATGTGAACTATAAGTGTACATTTATAAGGAGAATTTCATTGAATAATTCAAGACAAAAAAAAATCTCATCATTATGCATACTTGGTTATGCATTAATTATTTACTTAACCTGTACTTTTAATATTTTAAAATTCTGTAAACTTTTCTTAATTTTTATTATTTTACTTTATTGTAAGCATTCATTTATAATTTTGAGTACATTATTAAATTCAAATTACTGTTTAAAAAATGTAAACAAAACAATGACCAGAAATCTGCACAACCTCTGGTTTAAGTTATGCGGATTTAAGAAGCCAATAATTTACGATATCTTGTTCGCATTTCAATATTTTTAAATGATTTTTTTTGCATTGGATAGCTGAGGTTAATCTCTATGCAGGTTTTTTTGTACTTTTTCAAGTTTTTCTTATTAAGATACTTTCACTTTCGGAACCGGTTTCGAAAGTGAAAGCATCCTCAATAAAAAAAAAACTGCAACAAAAATAAAAAGAGTAAAAAGGAACGTGCATAGAGATTGACTGCAGCTATCCAATGCACAAAAAAAAAAAAAAAAAAAAAAAAAAAAATCATTTAAAAATATTGAAATGCAAACGAGAAATCGTAAATTATTTCCCCCATACGATTAACATTAGCGAGTGGGTGTTTTCACCTGAGTGAAGTAGCTTCTTAAGGGAGTCTACTGTATATCTTTTTCAAACATTCAAAATATATTTTCTGTTTGCTGAAAAATAAAATGCCAATTATTTTCTTTTAAATGCTTAAATGTTCAGTTTAAAATATTTTCATCTAATAACTCAGTAATTTCAACACTTTTGAGATCTCTCAATCTGTTTCCATTAGGGATGCACTGAATATTCAGTACTTGACCAAATATCAAAATATTTTTAAAAACCTTACACAATTTCTACTTTTAACTATCAGTTAATAAAGTTATTCAGAATAATTAAGAAAGAGAATCATTTAAGTAAAGAGATTTCTTTGACATAATCTATTTGCTGTTTGAAAAATGACACTTAAGCCTACTTCACTCACGCGAAAACACCTGCTCGCTAATGTTAATCTTATGAAACAGTTATTTTATATCTCGTTTACATTTCAATGTTTTAAAATGATTTTTTATTTTTTTTAAAAATTGTATAGATGGTTGATCTCTATGTAGGTCGTTCGTTTTTTACTTTTTCGATTTTGGTTGCAGTTTTTTTTAATGAGGATACTTCCACTATCGAAACCGGTTTCCTCCAACCAAAATCGAAAAAGTAAAAAATGGCCTGCATAGAGATCAACCTAAGCTATCCAATACAAAAAAAAAAAAAAAAAAAAACATTTAAAAATATTGAAATGCAAACAAGATATATTATAAAATAACTGGCCACAGGATTAAACATTAGCGAGCAGGTGTTTTTTCGTATGAGTGAAGTAGCCTCTTAAGAAAATTAACTATTAATGATGACTTTGATAGGATTTAATAATGTACAAATAAAAGTTCCTTAATATTGTATGGTAAATAATTTATTTCCTGCTTTTTCACGAATAGTGTGTTTCTAAACAAAATGGAGCAAACTTTCAGGGGTGAATAGTCATGAAACAAGATAGAAAATTTTTGCACAGGAAATCAGGATTGCAATCCACTTATTCAGTCAAAAATACAGTGTATCTCTCTCCAGGCCAAACTTGATTTTCATTTGTTACTTTAACAAAAATGAAAATATTGTAATGATATTTTCAACAGACTTACTTTGCTTTTTGTGAAATATGACAAGAACTGCTGGAAATTGCCATCCTTCATATCCAAATAATACTGAGCTAAACATTCAATTATTCAGAATGCAGTGACAATATATATATATATATATATGCTGTGTCACTGGCCAAAATTCAGTCACCCCTAATGATGTCATCACATTTCATACAAGCAAAGATAATAGGATGAAAATACCTTCATTATTGTTAAAGTTGTGAATGACAATTCGATTTCAGCTTGTAGCAACTGACACCCCGTATTTTTGATGGATTAAGTGGATTGTAATGCTGGTTTCTTGTAAAAAAAAAAAAAAAAAAAAAAAAAAAAAAGTTTGTTTTGACTGCATTCTCTGTCAAAGAAATTTGTTCCAAGATTTTAGGAACACCCTTTGTTACATACTAACACCTAAAAGTAACAAATTTAAACTATCAAAGTCTACCCGACTCTGACGTTTCAGATATCATAAATAAATTCCCCTCATTTTTCCATCCAGAGATAAGTGAGATGCTATCCAGCCACATTTAAATATATTTTTGAAGAAATAAACTTCTTACCTGGGTAGTTCACTTTCCGTGTCCACTAAATTAATTCTTGTCATCTTCATAATCCAGTGAAATTCATTTTTTGGGGAAAAGAACTTCGTATTTATTATTCAAAGGCACAAGAGAACATACTTCTTACAAATCCAGAATGGTACTGAATCTTTTCATAAAGATCCACAGTTAACAAAAATTACATCATCAACCATAATTACCACATCCTGTGAATATAATACTTATACTTTCCCAATTATAACACATTAAATCACCAAAAATCGTTATAAAAGTAATAAATCTCCATTATGAGGAATATAATCAATTATATGTTTTATAAAGTAAACAAATTGGGGTTTTTTCAGGCTTGATTATTTAGAAATTGAAAGTATAAACAATTAATGATTATCATTTAGAGAAAGTTGGCAATACCCCAAAATATCATGAATGAAAATTATATTTTACTGAAAAAAGAGGAAAGAATGATGCATTAGCACAAAAATTATAAAAATAAAATAAAAGATGATTGCACTTCACAGATGTAAAGATGCCTTGATATAATAAATAGTTTCTTGATTAGATTAATGTTCTAACATCCTCCCACCTTTTGATTTAGTGGGAGGTAAATCAAAATCTGGTTAAACATCTGGGATAGAGTCCTTAGCACAAGAAGAAAGTTCCAGAGGATAAAGTTTTCTGACTGGTCGAATTACATAACCATTGGCAGTTTTCAATTTAACTGCTCTTACTCGGCCATCTCTGCTGGGGCAGAGTTCTTCAACTTTAGCAATTGGCCAGTTCTGTCTCTTTACGTTTTCAGAACCCATCATCATGACGTCGCCGATCTTTATAGTGCAGTCGTCAGTTGTAGCCTTTTGAACTAATTGTCCGAGATACTCCTTGCGGAATCTACTTCTTAACTGATCTCGAAGTTCTTTGCAGTATCGTTGTCGTTTCAGAAGTTTATCTCGGTGTAGAGCATCTAAATCGGGTGTCCCAAACTCCTTACTGTCATGGAGGAACATCGAGGGTGTCAGCGGTGAAAGTTCCTCGCAATTGTTGGAGATATAAGTAAGGGGACGGTTATTGATAACCGCTTCAATATCGCATATGATCGTGAGCAGCTCTTCATATGTCACAGCTGCACGTCCTAGAACCCTGACCAATAGCTCCTTAGTGGTTCGAATTAGTCTCTCCCACCATCCACCCCACCACGCTGCAGTGGGAGGTATGAATTTCCATTTGATCGGGGTTAGCATATGGTGAGTGACGATTCTTTCCCAATTCACCTTTTTTAGTGCTGCTGATGTACCGACGAAATTTGTCCCATTATCAGTGTAGACCACGGAAGGACGACCTCTCCTTGCTATAAATCGTCTCAAAGCTAACAGAAAATTCTCTGTACTAATAGCTGTGACTAGTTCGAGATGTACTGCACGGTACACTCCACATGTAAATAACACTACCCAGGTTTTGGTCTTGTTTCTGAGAATCAGAGGGCCACACAAATCAATCCCCGTAATTTCAAATACGCCTGCATCTCTAACTCTGTCTAGAGGCAACTGAATTGGAGCAGTAGATGGGGCCTTTGCTTTGAATCGTTTGCAACGTATACATTTGTTAAGAACTGTACGTATAGTACGCCTGCTAGAGATTATCCAATATTGCTCTCGTACTATTGTCATCAATGTTTGAATGCCCGCATGGGAGTTGTTTAAGTGATATTCCAAGATAAGGAGGTTTACAAGATAATGTTTTGAAGGCAGAAGAATGGGATATTTAAATGAATAATTATCTTCTCTTTCAATTATACTAGTTTTTACTCGAATCAGGCCACTCTGATCTCTGATCACTCTTAAGCCAGCTATAGAATCTGTGGTGTTTGGAAAGCTCTCTCTCTGGATAAGAAAACAAAGGGTATGAACAGACTCCTGTACTTCCGAAGCGGAGAGTAATTTATCTTTGTTTACTTCCCTCTTTCGGGAATTTTTAATAAACCTATAAATCCAGGCTAAAATTCTGACTACTCTAGAAAATTTCGAAAATTTCTCATACCATTTAGTCTCGTTAACATTTACACTGGTAATAACTAAAGGGGCACTTTTCTTACGTTCCGAATTAACTAGGTTTTCATCCGGATTGATCTCAAGAATTGGCCAGCTATCCCTTGGATTTTTTAACCAATGGGGTCCCTCCCACCAAGATGAATTTATAATTTGCCGTGGAGTGCATCCCCGGGAGGGTAAATCTGCAGGATTTAATTGGCCCGACACATGAAACCATTGACCTGAAACTGTGAGAGAGCAAATTTCTTTCACCCTATTACCTACAAACGTCCCCCACTGCTCATTTTTCTTTATCCACGATAAAGCAGTAGTAGAATCTGACCAATAATAAGTCTTAATTTCTCCGAGAGACATTGCCTCTACAACATATTTAGAAAGGCGAGAACCTAAAACGCATGCCATTAGTTCTAACCTAGGAATTGTCATTCTTTTTAGAGGTGCAACACGAGTTTTTGCCATGACAAACTGCACATAAATTTCATTCTCTTCTTCACATCTCAAGAAAATTACGCTAGCATACGCCTGTTGACTCGCATCGCAAAAGACATGCAAAGACCATGAATTTTGGTCGCCAAAACCTATTCGTCGAGGTAATTTAAATTCAGACATGACTTGTAACTCATTGTACCATTTTTTGAACTTTAACTGAATTTTCTCTGCCAAAGGGCTATCCCAGTCCGATTTTGTCACCCACATTTCCTGAATCAGTAATTTAGCTGGGAGCAAAACAGGCGCGAAAAATCCTAACGGATCAAAAATTCCCTGTGTCAAGGAAAAAATTTCTCTTTTTGATAAATTTTCTGAAATTGGTATTAGTTTCACGTGAATCGCTAAGCAATCGATTTGTCTATTCCATAAAATGCCTAAAACGGTAATCGGTTCTTTGGATGTAGAATCGCTGTTTGAATCATTTATTACTATGTTTGCACAACTTTCCAGTGGGCCAAATTTCCACAGACGCAAGTCCATTTTTGCTTGCGCTAATATTTTCACTGAACTATTAATAAAATTATTTAATTCTACTTCGCTATCTACAGACGTCACACAATTGTCGATGTAGAATGATTTGTTAAGCTTTTGCGCAACAGAGTTTCGTTCTAACGGCACATTGGATAAATGAAACGAAATAACAGCTCCGAGGAGCCAAGGACTTGATGTAATTCCAAAGACGACTCTAGCATGGCGGTATATTTTAATAACATTATTTTTCTCCCACCATAGAAACCTAAGATAATTTCGATCTTCCTTCTTTATTTCTATCTGCAAAAATGCTCGCCTGATATCGGATGTGACTCCAATACTTTTTTCACGAAATCTCAATAATATGGCAGGTATTTCCTCTATTAAATTTGGACCCCTTATTAAGCAATCATTTAAAGATAGGGATTTATTGACCTTACATGACGCATCAAAAACTGGCCTAATTTTTGTCGTTTCGCTATCCGGTTTAAATACTGGATGATGCGGAAGATAGTGCCCTTGAATTTCTAACTCTTCATTCGGCACTGCCTCAATAACCCCCTCCTGAAGCCACTCTTTAAAAATTGTATCATATTCTTCAAATTTGTTCAAAAATTTAAGCCGCTTTGTTACATTAAAGAGCCTTTTTTCGGCAGCGTGACGATTGGACGGTAACTCGAAATTATTTTCCATCCAAGGTAAGCCTACACAATAACGGCCATTGTCGCTTTTTCTAAGAGAACTCAAAAAATGTTCTCTGGCGAGGTCTTCCTCAGCAGCCTTCGTGAAACTGCTACATGGATCTACTATCCCAATCGTTTCTAAACGCCAAAGATCGGAAATATTAAAGTCCTTAATAGCCAAACTACACAAAACCGAGGTATTTTCATTTTTCTCTCGGAAATCCTCAAATTTTCCGCAAACAGTCCATCCCAATTTTGTATCAATTGCTGTCAGACCTCCTCGAAGTTGCCTTACCTGCCCAGTAAGTATCTTCCCATATACATCGCTACCAATTAACATCTCAATTTTTGGACATTCTGATCCCAAATCCGATAACCAAATTTTGTGACGGCTTAACTCTCTCATTAAATGTCCTTTAGTCACACGAGGTATGTTTCCGCAAATTGTCTCCTGATCTAAAAATTCAAATTCAAGTTCTGATGCTTTACGTCGATCCAAGGAATACAACTTTATGCGGTACTTATTATGCAGTTTAGGATCGATCCTAGTTCCGCCAAACAATGTATGAGTAATATTTTCTTTTGAAACCACTGGAAATCCCAATTCTTGAGCTGTTGATTTTAAGACATACGATTTTTGTGACCCACAGTCTTACAACGCCCTTATACTTCTCCCTCCGGCAACTCTCACCTGTAGGGTCATCAGAGCTACCTCTGCAGTGCACACCTGTCCCGCAGTGGTAGCCTGTAAATTTTCGGTAGTGGTCTTTACCCTTTCCTTTTGACTTATTAACTCGGGGCAAAGAAGCTCAAAGTGGGCTTTGGAACACACCAGACACTTAACAAAATTCTTACAGACATTCTGCCTGTGCCCTACGCGTAAACATTTCAGACAGCAATTTTTTTCTTTTATTTTTCCAACTCTCTCTTTCAGAGATAGTGCTCTCGCAGCAAAACAGTCTTTACTCTCATGGGATTTATTACAAAATAGACAGCTAACTTCTTTTCCTGCAAATAAACTAGCCGCCGTGGGAACCCGGGTATCCTTTTTCCTCCACTTTTCCTTGTGATTATCTCTTATGGGGGTAGCCTCAAAACCCGACCTAGCTAATTGTAGGCGTTCCTCACCTTCAACTTCCTTTTTTAGGAATTTCATAAGTAACTTTAAATTGGATTGGGTTGTCACATCCTTTTCATCCCCACCTAAAACTGAGTACCTCTGCCATGCCTTCAAGACATCTTCTGGAAGACTTGACTCTACCATGGGATATAACCATGCTGAATTATTCTCCATATTCAAACCCATGGACTCCAATGACCTTAAATACGCCTCCACTTTCATAAATAAATCAGGAAGCGGTAACCTGTCTTTACTAGAGCTACGGACATTGGCGATTATTAATTTCAAAAATTCCCTCACGTAAATTTCCGTCAAAACATCCTCTCTCCCAAACCTTTCTTGAAATGCATTAACGGCCTTTGAATAATTTTCTAAAGTCAAGGGATAGCTTTCCAAAAGTTCCCTGGCCCTAGTACCGTACTGTACAGATTGTATTAAATATTGAAACTTATCACAATCGTCTAACTCACTATCTTCATGGATCTTTTTAAATTGCGACCAGAAAGACAAATAATTAATTAAAGAACTGTCGTAAGGTTTTATACTTAATTTAGGCAATTTGTAATGTTTAGTTTGGGTAACTGTACTGACAGGCTCGGATTGATGAGAAATATTCTGCACTGACGAATTCAGACATTCATAAACATTTTGTTTAACAGATATATATTCGTCCGAATATTTCTCATTATCCTCTATCAAGGCATATATTGTATGTTCAGTACTTTCTCCAACTTCTGACGTTAAATCTACAATAGTGTCATCATATACCTTTAATTTATTCATTAATTCATCTAATTTCGTTGTTGTATCGAGAACAACGCCTTTATTAATTTCAGTCTTTTCTAGTTCCGATTTTAAGCTATTCAAAGTCTTTGTGAAAGACGTTCTCAGCGCCGCACGCTCCTTTTTCTGTTTTTCAATCTTACTCATATTTATCTTTATTCTTTCAAATTTAATTCTCAATAAAACCAAAACAAAAATTAAATTCTAAAGCATATATGAAAGTAAGCAAATTATGAAAAACGATAAACAATGAATTCAGTAATCAAAGTTAAATCTAAAAAATAAACAAACAAACATCTTAAAATTTATCTAATCGAAACTAGAAAACATAATGAGTCGAAAAAAATTGATTGATCCTATCAGCGGACGCCACTTTTGTTACATACTAACACCTAAAAGTAACAAATTTAAACTATCAAAGTCTACCCGACTCTGACGTTTCAGATATCATAAATAAATTCCCCTCATTTTTCCATCCAGAGATAAGTGAGATGCTATCCAGCCACATTTAAATATATTTTTGAAGAAATAAACTTCTTACCTAGTTCACTTTCCGTGTCCACTAAATTAATTCTTGTCATCTTCATAATCCAGTGAAATTCATTTTTTGGGGAAAAGAACTTCATATTTATTATTCAAAGGCACAAGAGAACATACTTCTTACAAATCCAGAATGGTACTGAATCTTTTCATAAAGATCCACAGTTAACAAAAATTACATCATCAACCATAATTACCACATCCTGTGAATATAATACTTATACTTTCCCAATTATAACACATTAAATCACCAAAAATCGTTATAAAAGTAATAAATCTCCATTATGAGGAATATAATCAATTATATGTTTTATAAAGTAAACAAATTGGGGTTTTTTCAGGCTTGATTATTTAGAAATTGAAAGTATAAACAATTAATGATTATCATTTAGAGAAAGTTGGCAATACCCCAAAATATCATGAATGAAAATTATATTTTACTGAAAAAAGAGGAAAGAATGATGCATTAGCACAAAAATTATAAAAATAAAATAAAAGATGATTGCACTTCACAGATGTAAAGATGCCTTGATATAATAAATAGTTTCTTGATTAGATTAATGTTCTAACACCCTTTGTTTGCAATCTCAGAAAATGATCGACCACAGGAGACACTGCTCTTTGGTGCATTTAAATTTTTTTTCTAAATCAAAAGGAGCAAGAAAGTTATTTTTGCTGAGTTGCCATCATTTGAATAGGTTGTATTATTTATTTATTTTTTTACTTTAGTCCGTTCCTGACAAATAAATACTTTATGACTGAAAATTTTCTTCTAATTCTTTCAAAATTTCCCGTCTATTTAAAAATATTTGTTTTAGTATTACAGTGAAATCTGCTGATGTATAATCCACACTACACATTGGAATGTAAACATTGAAAATTGCAGTTAACAGTTAAGCTCATACAGAAAGTTAAATGTGGTGTTTTTTTCATGAATTATCAATTTTCAAATGGAATAATGGCTAGCTTATGAAGATGAGCCAACTATAACTCAATCTGCTGATGAATTATTAGCTATTGTTTTAAAACCAGACTGAAAACAAAATTGATTCTGACACTGAATATGAGGAGGAAAACACTAAGATAACTTATATATAGGGTTTTAAACTGGGATATAAATATTTAAATTTCTTTGAACAACAAAATTTTATCTCGGAGGCATGAAGTAATGAGTGTTCATAGACTACTGAAAAAAAATGTTGACCACAAAACTTAAAACTACCATTGTGTCAATGTTAAAAAATGAATAATCAATAAAATTTGCATTGTATATAATTTAAATATTCTTTATTTATATTAACTTAGTTATTAAATAGATTGAACCAATTTTGCATTATATTTTCTTTTTCTATTGCAATTTCTGTGCAATTGTTCCTAATTTATAGTCTGACTTTAAAAAATAAAATGTAAACAAAGGGATGATCTATAATCTGCAAAACCCTTAGTCCCTATGTGTGTGGATTTCAGAGGGTTGACTGTATAAGAAGATTTTATTCACAGAAAAAACCACAAAGTTTTATTAATTAATTTTTCTTTTAAGTCTGCCCTCTTCCTAAATAATAACTCAAAGCAAAATATTTATTTCAGTGTGAACTTTACTTGTGAAAATGTCGACTATGATGTCATACACTCACGCACAGTTTTTTTAATTTATTTTTTTTTATTGGTTATACAAAGGAAAAAAGTCGTCAAATTCAGGGGATTTTTTTCTTTAATGGCAACCTATCTATTGTATTAAGATATTAGTTTGGTGCAGGCTTGAAAACCGTGCCAACCAAAAAGTCGCCAAACATCGGTGCATGAGTGTAACACATCTGTTCCAAAATGTCTTGTTCATCAAAGTGGAAGTATAGTAGTATCTCAAAAATCCGCACAGCTTGGGACCAGAGGCTGTGCAGATTTTAGAATTTTGCAGATTCTGCATTAAATTATTTATTTTTTTCAACTTACCTGTATCCATTTACAAGAAGAGCATGTAATAATTCAATTTAAGCAAAGCAAAACTTGAATCCTTTTTATTTATCTGTACTGTACATTATCATTTTAATACAAAAATTATTTTTTATAACAATTTTTAAACATTTCTTGTATAGTCTTTTTGCTTGAGAACTTTCATTTTCTCTTGATAAAGTTTCTTTTGAATTCTGTAAAGAGTCATTATTTTCTATTACTATCGCAAATAAAATAAATATTGCTTCTAACTCAGATAGAAATATAGTGTCAACAAATAGAACATTTGGGATTGTGATGGTTTCAAAACACAATGAATGAAAGCAAATGTAAAATAATAATGAAATCAGGTCTACAAACACAAAGCATTGTCTGAAGATTTTGATTTTCAGGTTTTCTTTTTTTGCAATTTAGAATTTATTGCTTGTACTGTTTGATGGATAAGTAGTTGGAAAAATTCCTCAGATAGCAAATACAACAGAGTAGAAAGTGCATTTTCATTCGTCTACAAATCTGTCAATTGGACTGAAGAGGATAAGAGAAAATAGTCTCTGCTTTAGTGATCACCCATTAATTACTATTGTTTGTAAATAAAGTGAAAACGTGCTGTGTAAAAAAGAATTGTTATAATGCAGCTGTATGATTAAAAAGCATTTGAAAAGAAATAATACTTATAATAGTTCATTAGAAGTATTTATAAAAATTGTACAACTTTTACAAATATGCCAGTTATAAAAATAAGATTAAAAATTAAGGGGGAAAAAAAAGATGATCATATCAACTAAGATTTCAAAGTTAATCAACATGTAGGCTACGTGTCTCAATAGCATCTTAATAGATTCATCACTGTTGATAATTCTTATGATGTAGAATAGAAAACACATACAGTATCACTTTATAGAGTTTCATTTGTTTATTTTGGATAATTGCATCGTTACTTGAAAGTTTAGTTTTAAATTAAATTTTGATATCTCAAACTTAATTTCATCCCTCCCCAATACCTGTGAAATTTAAGGTACTGAGGCCCAACAGAATTTTATGCCTTAGATATTAGATCACTGTATTTACTATTTACTTTTTGTGTGATGTACCCTTATGTGGCATGTACAGTTAACCCGGTAACCAGGGAATAAATTTTTATTCAACTCGTTTTACATTGGAGACTGTTTTCTTCATAGTGATAAGCAATATCATCAGGACCTAATTACCATCAGGGCACACTTCCATCAGTAAAAAAGAATAGAAATTTTTTTCATTATTCATGGAAGTAATTTAGCATGAATGGGGCATTTTTATAAGACAAAAATTTCTATTAAATTCTACTGTTGGAAGTGCATACATAAAACGTAATGTGTTAAAAATATTACGGGAAATTTCCATGACGAAAAATGTCGCCAAGCCCATTGCAGTAGTAGTTTGTGTATGATGAAATATTTCGTCATACCCAGTTAACAGGTTAATACCTTATTTGGTAGGAAAAAAATTATATTTTTTTTTAGGATAAAAACATTTTAAACAGATTTCAATCTATTAAAATTTAACAGTTAGTGCTGAAAATGCAGAGTATTCCTTCACATAACTTAATTATCTCATAAAATTATAGAATCATAATGACTTTCTCTCTCTCTCTCTTTGTATATACAGTAGCTCGCAAAAGTTTTGAAACAATACGTTTTTCTGTAAGCAATGATGTAAATTAGTAATTTGTACCTCTTTAAAAGCTCAACAAAATGCAACATTAGAACAATTAAGACATATGCATGAATTAAAAATAATTTGGAATAAGTCTAATAATTCCAAAATATACATGCATCGTGGGGAAAAAAAAAAAGGATACTATGCTTTTATTTATTTATTTTCATTTTGAGACATATTAACGGAAATAACGAGAAAAAACGGACAATTTATTTAATATATTTTATTTGTTTTCAAAAATCTTGTATATAAAATCACAAATGTATCAAATATAAAAAAATATCACAAATATAAAATTACACTGAGTTTTTTTAAGTAGTAAAAAACATTAAGAAAAGACAACACTTCACATGCAAAGTTTAAAGAACCTACACACCATTTTAACGAATGGTAAAATGCACACAAAATGGTGGTAACAAATCATATAAAAGCAGCTTTACATTATCTACAGATATTTGTTCTACATTGTTTGAAAGACACAGCTAGTCTGATTGGAACTAATTTGTGTTAATACTTCAAATTTCTTTTGCAACAGTTTCATTATCAATATAAATCACACTAATACTGGGTAAAATAGATGTTTAAGTAGTAAAAAAAAAAAAAAAAAAAAATCGACATTACTATACACATTAAGTTTAAAGTGAACTATCAAAATTGTAAAATGGAAAAAAAAAAGTAACAAACCATAAGAGAGCAGAATTTTTTCTATACAGGTCTAGAATATTCTAGATCTGTTCTAAAATATTCGAAAGGTGAGAACAAAATAATTCAGCTAATGTTCAGAATGGAAATATATTGTTAAATATGACAAAAAGTAGCAATGAATTTCTTTTTCAACAGTTTGATTAAAGTAAAGCATAAAATAGTAAAAAAAAATTATTAAAAAAATCATAAAAAAGCCGGTTTTCACACTCCTTTACAGTTTTCTAATCTAAAATGTTCAAAAGGTGAGAACAAATGAATTCAGCTAATGTTCAGATTGGAAATATATTGTTAAATATGACAAAAAGTAGCAATGAATTTCTTTTTCAACAGTTTGATTAAAGTAAAGCATAAAATTGTAAAAAAATGATTAAAAAAAATCATAAAAAAGCCGGTTTTCACGCTCCTTTTACAGTTTTCTAATCTAAAATGTTCAAAAGGTGAAAACAAATGAATTCAGCTAATGTTCAGATTAGAAATATAGTTGTAAAGAGAAAGTTGTTAGAAATATAGTTGTTAAGAAGTACCAATAAGTTTTGTTTTTCAACAGTTTGATTACAGTAAAGCATGAAATTGTACAAAATCATAAAAATCCTGATTTTACTGTTTTCAGATTGGAAATATTTTTGTGAATATTTCAAGAAGTAAATTTCTTTTTCAACAGTTTGATGTAAAGTATCATTTCTTCAGTTGTAAAATAAGTGATAACAAATCACAAAAAAGCCGGTTTTTACAGTCCTTTATAGTTTTATAATCGAGAATGTTCACTCTGATTGAAAATATTCTTTTAAATAGTTCAAATAACGGTTGATGATTTTCTTTTCAACATTTTGGTTATCAATATAAGGTCCTCCTCTGATCTTGCGCCTATCTATATAAGGTCCGTCATCCTCTTGAATCATGTCAGATGGCATGCTGAAATAACAAATACAATTCAATTTTAAATAGATATGCTAGAAAAAAAATATATATTGATTTCATGATAATGGCATTAATAATGGATTAATTATTTTCAAAACTATTTTATTAATTGCTGATAATTGCAATTATTCAAATTATTTGCAAAGGACTACTAGAGTAGTCTTCGTAATTTTTGAATTGCTACTCCACTCACTCATGACCTACAGACTTACTAGTTCATAGGTACTTACCGGCAAGATAGATTACTCCATGCTAGAAATTTTTTTTCACCAAACTGAAATGGTACTGGAAGAACTGTAAAACTGTATTGAAAGTTCATCTGGAAGTGATAAAGAATGATTTTTATTTAATTTAAAAACGGCTAATTACAATATAAAAAAACACAAGTATTAACAAAATGATAATTAAATGAAACATACATGCTTAAAACAAAAGAAAGAAAGGTACAGTAAAACTTTAATTATTATTATCAGTCGAGTGACCATTCCATTGCTATGATACATAGGCCGCCAATACGTCAATAATTTCCATAAAACTGTTCCAATATCTTCTGTAGCATGTAAATGTGTTTTGAATCAGAAAAAATAAAATATATAAGACTTGAAAACTTATGATTTATTTTATTAAAAAGGTGCTAACACAAGGTTTTAAAAACATAAAAACTGTTAAAAGATGTTAAAACCCAAGCACTTTCAACTGTTACAAAACAGCCCTAAGCAGGGGAATTTTAGAGCTCTGAATGTTCATTGGTTAAACAGTCGGAGATGAGTCTATTTCAAAAGAGGGGAGGAGGGCGGAAGAAAAATGTGATAGTTACATAATTTTGTATTTTCCTCCCACCCTCTTCCCCTCCTTTGAAATAGACTCGTCTCCTACTGTTTAACCAACGAACATTCATGAACATTCACAGCTCTAAAATTCCCCTGCTGAGGGTTGTTTTGTAACAGTTGAAAGCGCTATGATTTAAAGATCTTTTGAGAGTTTTAATGTTCAAAAAACCTTTTATGTATTTTAGCACCTTTTTAGTAAAATAAATCATAAGTTTCAAGTCATATATTTCATTTAATAATCAAGGTGAATATGACGTCAGAAAATTATAGTTAAACTATATTTTTATAATCAGAAAAAATATTTTTAGAAATATGCCATATCTTTATGTTTCTTATATAATTTCATTTACTAAGAAAATTTTCTAGTATAAAACTTGTTTATTTGACTTAGGTCATACTGGCACCTTTATGGAAATTATCGGTATGTTGGCAGCTATGCATGACGGATAATAAATAAGACTTCTCTTACGTCACCATCTCATGACAACTGACAGTAAATAGTAATAAAAATTAAATTTTAACATACAATTTGCATTGTATAGATATAAATAAAGATTAGAATTGAAATTTCATGATGCTATTATAGCTCTAAAAGTAATACATAATGAGCAGTAAGAAATTCCATTGCATTCAAGTATACCCACAGCCACCTGTAACGCATGTTTGGTGCAATGCCTCAGGTTTCTAACTTGAGGCATGCGTACCCCTGGAGGTACATGGTAGGTTGCAGTATTTTGCAGTTTTACAACAGCAGAAAAGCAATCCTGATCAATAATGTCCTGAAAGTCAAGAAAAATTCTCAATGTTTCAACAGCTTTTTTTGCTTCTTTTGGTGTAACAACTCTTTCTATATTGATGTTGTCCTCATTATAATTTTCCTATACATCAGCAGAAATCCAGGAATTTCACAGAAATGATGACTAGCGAGTTACAAGCATTTATTCTTGCTACCATGGGATTGTTTGCTACTCATAAAGAAGATCGGATCTTGAATTGAAAAGTGGGGTTTCTTCCGAAAATTCAAGATAGGCAGGTTTGCAGAAAAAATAATTTGAGATAAGTTTGGAAAATACGTTGATTTTTGATTAAAAATGCAAGGAAATTTAAAAATTTCGACATAGATAGGTTTTTGAGATAAAATGAATGATTAAAAAAAAAAAAAAAAAAAAAAAAAAAAAAAAAAAAAAAAACTTGAATTTTTTACCTATACCTTAACTGTTTCATTGTTTACATATGAAACAATGTGCTGATTTTAGGCGTATGTGGATTTTAGGGAGTCTACTATATACGTATTACACAGGATGTCACAAAAAGATCAGTACAACTTCCAAATTTTATTTAAAAACAATAGGAAAAGGCCTACAGCAAAACTAGTTACAACAATAGATAGAATAACTCAAAAAGTTTTTTTCTACTGCCTTAGTAAACTTCAACATGAGATCCTTTTGTAGCACGAAGAATAGATGATATTCTAATTCCATCCATGGATGTTTTAGCATGCTAACATAAACAGTAGTTACAGCTGTTTGGATCTTTTGTTTCAATTCCATGAGACTATTAACTTTTGTTTTGATAAACCACTCGACACATTGAGCTTTCTTCACGGGATCCACCATTTTGAATAACTGAATAATCATTTATGTGTTGTGCAGCACCATCTAAGACCAGAAACATACTGTAAAAAAAAAACTTTTTGAGTTATTCTATCTATTGTTGTACTAGTTTTGCTGTAGGGCTATTCTTTATTTTTAAAATAAAATGTTGAAGTTGTATGAATCTTTTTGGGACACTCTGTATATATATATATATATATATATACATACACATTGACAACTTTTGTTCAAAATAAAGGAATGCTATTTCCATAATTAAGTTTGGAAAATATCAATTTGAGTCTATACTTACATGAATTGTTTCTGTTACTCTACATACAATGTCAGCATCCATGATATGATAATCTCCAATGAAAATGTAGAAATATAAATCATTGTTTGTATTTAAGAAGCTGCAGTCAATTAGTCTGTTGTTGAAACTTTCAAAATGATTAAAGAAATCCTCAGAAACTATTAAAGAAAAAAAAGAAAAACATTATGCAAACTAATAGTCAGCGAAGCAGTGACATGTTTCAGTTAAAAAATTTTGTACAAGCTGATCTTTAAATATTTTATAGATTTTAATTAATTCTGAAAACAGCCATCAGATGTCACAACAGTGGTAGATGTAGGAGGTGCAACATGTCCCATTCAAAGGGAAACAAATGGCAGTCTGATTATGGAAAATTGCCACCAATTACAGTAGTACCCTTTCAATCTTCTGTAATCAGGTTGCCCTTCAATTCACTTTCACTGGGGGGGGGGGGTATGTTGTAGTACTGAAGCCACCAGTGTCATGACTGTAGAGATGGACGATTCTGGAAAAATTGAGTATCGATAAAAATCAATATTGTATAAAACAGCATCGATCACAAACATAATCGATTCTCAAATTCTAGTATCGTGTTCTAGAATAGATTCTCGCACAGATAGCTTAATAGAAATTTTATCGTGAATCGTTATAACAGGAATTAGACAATATCTGGTGTTCATTTCATAGGAATACATAATATATTTATTCTTTCGATTTTACTATTTTAGCAGCAAAGCTACTGTCAAATTTCATATAAGGGCCTTTCTCTTTCCAGGTTAAATTGTTATCTTTTTAGTTTAGAGCCTAGTTATTTAGGTTTCTAGTTTATTAAGTTGTATTTTTCAAGTTTGTCCTCTTTCTCTTCCCCCTTCCCCCCCAAATCATAACTTTCTTAATTACTGTCTGCACAAAAGGTAAAATTGGTTTAAGAGAATAGGGATATAACTGAAGATTACATTTTATAATTGCATAAAAACATGAATTGACTTTCTTTCATTTTGGGTTGCAGATCAGATTCTGGTTGAATGTCACAGGCTGCATCTCCTGTGTGGTCGGTTCCCAATAACAAAATTTGTGTACCAGTGAGAGTTGATGAAAATCATGCCTCTAAATAATTAACAATTTTATTAAAAAAAAAACATAGATAATAACTGTACACGAATGGAACTCTTTCCATATAAATGATACTGCTTTTAACTCATTTTCTTGCTTCTGCAAGAGAGCATCGGTAAAAGACCAGAATGTCAACAAAAACAAGCCAGCGACAGCATAACATCCGCTCTCCTCTGCGTCTTTTCGCTCTCTTTTTCTCTTTCGAAAGCATCCCCTCCTTGACCCCCGACCAGAACCGGAGAGTTCATTCTGAAATTCCAGAGATACGCTGAGGGAAGGGGGTTAGGCGTGAAGTTCTGGACAACGGAAGTTGACAAAGTATTTTGAGTTACGAGTCGAGTTCAGGTTGAAATATGTCAGATTGTAAGGTCAAAAATTATTTTGTTTGATTCGATAAATTTTGTTTTGTCAGGTTACGGTTGGGTATGTTGTAGTACTGAAGCCACCAGTGTCATGACTGTAGAGATGGACGATTCTGGAAAAATTGAGTATCGATAAAAATCAATATTGTATAAAACAGCATCGATCACAAACATAATCGATTCTCAAATTCTAGTATCGTGTTCTAGAATAGATTCTCGCACAGATAGCTTAATAGAAATTTTATCGTGAATCGTTATAACAGGAATTAGACAATATCTGGTGTTCATTTCATAGGAATACATAATATATTTATTCTTTCGATTTTACTATTTTAGCAGCAAAGCTACTGTCAAATTTCATATAAGGGCCTTTCTCTTTCCAGGTTAAATTGTTATCTTTTTAGTTTAGAGCCTAGTTATTTAGGTTTCTAGTTTATTAAGTTGTATTTTTCAAGTTTGTCCTCTTTCTCTTCCCCCTTCCCCCCCAAATCATAACTTTCTTAATTACTGTCTGCACAAAAGGTAAAATTGGTTTAAGAGAATAGGGATATAACTGAAGATTACATTTTATAATTGCATAAAAACATGAATTGACTTTCTTTCATTTTGGGTTGCAGATCAGATTCTGGTTGAATGTCACAGGCTGCATCTCCTGTGTGGTCGGTTCCCAATAACAAAATTTGTGTACCAGTGAGAGTTGATGAAAATCATGCCTCTAAATAATTAACAATTTTATTAAAAAAAAAACATAGATAATAACTGTACACGAATGGAACTCTTTCCATATAAATGATACTGCTTTTAACTCATTTTCTTGCTTCTGCAAGAGAGCATCGGTAAAAGACCAGAATGTCAACAAAAACAAGCCAGCGACAGCATAACATCCGCTCTCCTCTGCGTCTTTTCGCTCTCTTTTTCTCTTTCGAAAGCATCCCCTCCTTGACCCCCGACCAGAACCGGAGAGTTCATTCTGAAATTCCAGAGATACGCTGAGGGAAGGGGGTTAGGCGTGAAGTTCTGGACAACGGAAGTTGACAAAGTATTTTGAGTTACGAGTCGAGTTCAGGTTGAAATATGTCAGATTGTAAGGTCAAAAATTATTTTGTTTGATTCGATAAATTTTGTTTTGTCAGGTTACGGTTGGGTATGTTGTAGTACTGAAGCCACCAGTGTCATGACTGTAGAGATGGACGATTCTGGAAAAATTGAGTATCGATAAAAATCAATATTGTATAAAACAGCATCGATCACAAACATAATCGATTCTCAAATTCTAGTATCGTGTTCTAGAATAGATTCTCGCACAGATAGCTTAATAGAAATTTTATCGTGAATCGTTATAACAGGAATTAGACAATATCTGGTGTTCATTTCATAGGAATACATAATATATTTATTCTTTCGATTTTACTATTTTAGCAGCAAAGCTACTGTCAAATTTCATATAAGGGCCTTTCTCTTTCCAGGTTAAATTGTTATCTTTTTAGTTTAGAGCCTAGTTATTTAGGTTTCTAGTTTATTAAGTTGTATTTTTCAAGTTTGTCCTCTTTCTCTTCCCCCTTCCCCCCCAAATCATAACTTTCTTAATTACTGTCTGCACAAAAGGTAAAATTGGTTTAAGAGAATAGGGATATAACTGAAGATTACATTTTATAATTGCATAAAAACATGAATTGACTTTCTTTCATTTTGGGTTGCAGATCAGATTCTGGTTGAATGTCACAGGCTGCATCTCCTGTGTGGTCGGTTCCCAATAACAAAATTTGTGTACCAGTGAGAGTTGATGAAAATCATGCCTCTAAATAATTAACAATTTTATTAAAAAAAAAACATAGATAATAACTGTACACGAATGGAACTCTTTCCATATAAATGATACTGCTTTTAACTCATTTTCTTGCTTCTGCAAGAGAGCATCGGTAAAAGACCAGAATGTCAACAAAAACAAGCCAGCGACAGCATAACATCCGCTCTCCTCTGCGTCTTTTCGCTCTCTTTTTCTCTTTCGAAAGCATCCCCTCCTTGACCCCCGACCAGAACCGGAGAGTTCATTCTGAAATTCCAGAGATACGCTGAGGGAAGGGGGTTAGGCGTGAAGTTCTGGACAACGGAAGTTGACAAAGTATTTTGAGTTACGAGTCGAGTTCAGGTTGAAATATGTCAGATTGTAAGGTCAAAAATTATTTTGTTTGATTCGATAAATTTTGTTTTGTCAGGTTACGGTTGGGTATGTTGTAGTACTGAAGCCACCAGTGTCATGACTGTAGAGATGGACGATTCTGGAAAAATTGAGTATCGATAAAAATCAATATTGTATAAAACAGCATCGATCACAAACATAATCGATTCTCAAATTCTAGTATCGTGTTCTAGAATAGATTCTCGCACAGATAGCTTAATAGAAATTTTATCGTGAATCGTTATAACAGGAATTAGACAATATCTGGTGTTCATTTCATAGGAATACATAATATATTTATTCTTTCGATTTTACTATTTTAGCAGCAAAGCTACTGTCAAATTTCATATAAGGGCCTTTCTCTTTCCAGGTTAAATTGTTATCTTTTTAGTTTAGAGCCTAGTTATTTAGGTTTCTAGTTTATTAAGTTGTATTTTTCAAGTTTGTCCTCTTTCTCTTCCCCCTTCCCCCCCAAATCATAACTTTCTTAATTACTGTCTGCACAAAAGGTAAAATTGGTTTAAGAGAATAGGGATATAACTGAAGATTACATTTTATAATTGCATAAAAACATGAATTGACTTTCTTTCATTTTGGGTTGCAGATCAGATTCTGGTTGAATGTCACAGGCTGCATCTCCTGTGTGGTCGGTTCCCAATAACAAAATTTGTGTACCAGTGAGAGTTGATGAAAATCATGCCTCTAAATAATTAACAATTTTATTAAAAAAAAAACATAGATAATAACTGTACACGAATGGAACTCTTTCCATATAAATGATACTGCTTTTAACTCATTTTCTTGCTTCTGCAAGAGAGCATCGGTAAAAGACCAGAATGTCAACAAAAACAAGCCAGCGACAGCATAACATCCGCTCTCCTCTGCGTCTTTTCGCTCTCTTTTTCTCTTTCGAAAGCATCCCCTCCTTGACCCCCGACCAGAACCGGAGAGTTCATTCTGAAATTCCAGAGATACGCTGAGGGAAGGGGGTTAGGCGTGAAGTTCTGGACAACGGAAGTTGACAAAGTATTTTGAGTTACGAGTCGAGTTCAGGTTGAAATATGTCAGATTGTAAGGTCAAAAATTATTTTGTTTGATTCGATAAATTTTGTTTTGTCAGGTTACGGTTGGGTAGACTTCAGATGGACTTTTTGGGTTCGGGTTGGGTTAAACCCGACCAGTACAGGACTCTTAATATCTAAGGATGGGAGAGGAGACAAACTTGAGAGATACAACTTAACTAGCGAGAACCCCGAGTAATGTGGATATAAAAGCAAGGGTGGAATGTTTGAACTTTAAAAAAGCCGAAAATTGTATTATTGTTCATAAATAGTGGTTACAAAGAATGGAAAAAATAATATCAATGTTTAATTGTATAACCAAATGACTTTGGAAGAATGTGAAAAAAAAAAAAAAAAAACGTCCCGTTCAAATCGATTCATAATTAAAAAAATTATGATTTAGGGGGGGGGGGGGAGAGAGAGACAAACTTGAGATATGCGATTTAACTAACGAGAACTCTGCATAATGTGGCTCTAAAGCTAGGATGGAATATTTGAACTGTAAAAAATCCCCCACTGCTCGGCCTACAGGTACAGATAGATTTTGAAGACTCAGACCGTGGGGCACCTGTTTATTGGGAATTGCATCAAAATGACCGTTTTGCACAGTTGGGACCGTCCACTTCGAAATCTACCTGTGTCTGTAGGTGGAGTCAGCAAGAATTTTTGTGTTTATTTATTTATTTATTTTTTGTTCTGCAAGGGTTGGTCCTATAAAAATGATATAAAGATAATATTAAGACAATTTATAATAAATTTAAGCGTATTTGATATCTTGTGATTTGACTAAGTTAGGATTTTTTTTTTTTTTCCCCTTAAACCTCTAGTCTGGATATTTCTTTCAATTGAGAAGTATTTATTAGAAATTGAATTCTAGCTTAAATATAATTTTTCTTGAGCCATTTTTACTTTCTACTTAATATGACATTAAGATAACATTAAAATATATAAATAAGACTATTGTCAAGCAATTATTTTATCAGGTTTATAGTACAGACATACATTTAGTTTTAATTTTTTTATATATACTAAAAATGTGTATTCTATTTTAATGTTTAGTAGCAGATAATCTCAAATTTTATTCATTCGTTTAAAAGTGAAATTAAGAAAATGATAATAAATAAAAGCAGTTTTTTTTTTTATATATATAGCCAAGGATCAGGACACAAACATTTTATCATCGAAATAAGGATGTTCATGATAGACATTTATATCTATCATTCGCTTAATATTTCAAACCTCTTTAAATAGTTTGCTTTTGCAAAAAGAAGTCTTCATTTAATTTTAAACTAGCTTTATCATTGTTACTGTTTATGTTTCATATCGGCAGATGGTGACAAAACATTTCCAAGTTTTAGCTCGATGGAAAGAAATTGAAAATTTATTTTGCTTTTAATTAGGAGGGTTACTCACTTAATGTTTTCTCTCGACAATATGACCATTAAAGTATCCAAGCATGCAGCTGACATAAGAGCATCTATAGTGCCAACCCCCCCCCTTTATAGTTTGTTTACATTCTGTCACCGGCAAGACGTTTGAAAGACCTGTTTTTATTGGTTTTAATAGGTAAAGACGTGACAATCGCAGATAGCTTTACAAAACCTATTATCCTGTCGACCACTTTTCATAGCAAAAAACTATCGGCAAACTGTAAGATTAAACGCCAAAAATGCAGTCCCATTTACTTGATATCAGAAGCATTATACGTGTTTGTTATGTCATCAAGTGGTTTTTAATTCGACATTTGCGTGTATTTTTCATTATGTTTTACTGATTTATTAGTTATTTCATTAATTAATTAAAATAACAATTGTGTCCTTAAATTCTTCTATTTTATTTGTTTATTTACTTTGATATTCCAATGGCAAAGTTCTCTCGTTTATTTGGCGTTACAGTTTGGTGATAGTTTTTTGTTATGAAAAGTGGTCGGAAGGATAATAGAGAAGTACCAAAAGAGTTCCATGTTTTTATTATAATTATTAATTAATGTGCAACTTTTGGATCGAGAACTTTGATGATTTCCAAAGTTTTAAAGATCATTATAATAATCCTGCTGGAATTAAGTTGCCCCTCAAATGTTGCAACGAAATTGAACTATAAGGATTATGTATGGCCCCTACGGCTTATATATAATTTTTTAAAGAAACACGTATTGAAAAATTACATTAACTGACAAGAAATAAAATGAAAGCATATTAATAAATAAGTTTATTAATTCTAAAATATGGAAAACTTACTTTCTTTTTTTGATTTAGTCTCATCTTCAACAAAAAAAGATCCTAGTATTAAATTATACTGTATCCAAGGTTTGTAAGACTGAAATAGAAAGGTTTATTAGAGCCATAAATTTATGAGAGCAAACAGAGAATCTTGCATAAACAACAAAAAATAGATAATATAGTAGATTCTAGTTAATTACGATATACATTCGTTGTTGATTAGTAGTATGATAGATATTCAATTTGTCCAAATGAAGAAGGTTGTGCAATATCAGAAGTGAAGGTAATAATTTTTGCTTTTGTTTTTAATATTTTCTCGTAATTAAACAGCTGCCCTAATTAAATAAGTGTCCCAAATACCCAGAATATATTGTATAATTAAGAGTGCAGTGCATAGATAACTAAATTTTATTTGAATTGTACCTCATCTGAATGGCAGAGCCATATTTAGGCATGGGCCACATGAGCCTGGGCACTAAATGGCAAAAATTGGAGGGGAGGGGGGGGGGGGGGTGCACACATAAATTCTGAGAGTACTATTTTTTTAGTTCTAGAAAGTTTAAAAAAAATGTAGAATTGATAATCTCTCACACTGTCAAGGGTTAGAAATTATTTAAAGACATCTATCTCTATCTACATCTCAAAACAATCAATTTTGGTATTTAGAAGAAAAAATGAAGCTTGATGTTTTGTGATAAATTATTTTGACTCTAAACAGAAATAGTAATAATAAGCTTCATTAACTAGGAAAAAACAAACAAACAGGGTCCATACTCTATTTGAATAACAAAATACCCTGACCACTTTTCCTACAATTCCATGCCTTCAATTCACAACATTTTTAGAAATACGATTAGCAATTCTAGATCTTAATGATTAAATATACCTCTGAAAATAAAAGTAATCTATAAAATTGAAACTAATGAAAAACAATTAAAAATATACAATTTAGATAGATTCAAAGTAACATTTTATTGATATAATTAGATTTCACATATCAACCATTCAAATACTTTTTGACATTTCTACTACCATGCCATTTGTTTGTGTTGTTTCAGAAACAGTTTGTTATATAACTTTCAATTTTTTGTCTTTTAACAATTTAATTTTAGCTACAGCTTTTTTTTTTTCTTTTCTTTTTGCTTGCTTTATAATTTTCTTTCTTTTTCTTATTTAAATATTCATGATATCTCATCCTAGCCACCTTAACATGGCTCAATATTTCTTTCGCAGAAATATCACATATTTAGCAACAAATTTGTATAGCCAAAACATCATTATGTTAAAAATATGAATGTAGCAAAAATACTACTTGCTAGTAAAAAATCTTAATTTTTTGCAGACTGAATTCAGAACTCGGAAGAATCTTGACACATGATAGCACATAATACAGTAAAACCTCTGAATAACGGACACCTCGGAAGAAAGGAATTTGTCCGCTATTCGGAGGTAAAAACATACAAATATGCAGGTATTGGGGATTGAAAATCTGTCCGCTAAATAGAGGTGTCCGCTATTCGGGAGTGTCCGTTATGGAGGTTTTACTGTATATATATATATATATATATATATTCTTTAAATCCCTGACTTTTCCAGGTTTTAAGGAAAAAATGCGATCATTCCTGACTTTTTTGAGCACTTGTCATTTTCCTTGACAATTTCCTGTTTTCCATATTTTCCAGTCGCGTAGGAACCCTGAATAAGATTGTGAACACTTTAGCAAATTTACAATGTAACTAATGTAGCAAATAAGAGTACATTGTAATAATATGGGGCCGCTTAAGTATTACGTATGCATATTTTTAGTCATTTTGTACCGCCTCTTCCCCTCCCCCCCTACTTGTAAGGAAAAATAAGCAAATGCTAGACCCTCTCCCCTTTCGCTTATGTAAGATTTTATGACATTTTGTACCTTAACACTGTTTGCCAGAAAACAAACAGTTACCAATAAATTACATTATTAATCCTACAAATTTACATAATTAGGCATATATAGCAGTTGGGATATGAAAAAAATACAACAAAATGGATTAAATATTTATTGCTTATTGCATTAAATAATCCACAGAATACAAAATGGTTTAAATATATTGTTATTTATCGCATTGAACAATAAAACTTCAAAAGAAGAAAAACAATGGACCTAACTAAAAAAAAAAAAACATAACCAGGGCTTTACAAATTTGGTGAAATCTGGTAGCCAGTAAAAATTCTAGTCACCAATAAAAAATATGTCCTCTCTAATTAAAAACATTGGTAAACAACCTGGTACCTGCGGTGGACACAACCGTTAAGATAAGGAAGTCGCCAAACATTTTAAGCGAGGAAGAAATAAAAAAATATTTATATATTCTTTAATTTTATTAAAACCACACAATTATTCTTGACATTTTAATTAAGTTTCATAGATTTACTTCAAAGGAATTACTTATAATTACTTAATTCTGAACACAAAAATCCGATTTTAAACGAGCATTTATTTGCATTGTATCCAACTTTAGATCCTACAGAGTGTGGATTGACACTATTTCTTACAGTTTTATTGAAACTTCTCTCCTCTCCCCCACAGTCTAATCAAGTGACACTATAGCTGGCTAGAGCAGAAAAAAATGGTGTTTTCAATGTATGAGATGAAAAATGCCTTTTAAACTTTGTTTTTGCATTAAAAGTACAAGAGAAGATAAAGATTACTGCTTCCTGCACATGATGAGGTGTGTGTGTGTGTGTAGGGGGGGGGGTAAAAGAAAACCATTTGTGCTTATTATCTCTTAGTCAATTTAAATAACTCAGTCACACACACACAAAAAAAAAAATTGTTTGCCATTGGCGACTTGGCAATTGCATCTGTTACGCCCTGATCGTAACTAAAAATTTTTAATAGAAAATTATAGAAATGTTATGTGTTTAGAGTTCACTTTTCCAGCACATAAATGGCTTTTATAAATTTATCCGCTGTATATCAATCTTTCTAGCAATGGTACTTATGCTTATAGTACATTCAAATTTCTTTAACTGCTATAAACATCATTTCTTCAATTTCATAGTGACGATTTTGACTTGCAAAAATGTAATAGACAAGAATTAGTCTTTTAAAGCAAATGCATTCTCCAATAGGCTTGGTGAAAGCACTCCGATTCTCTATTAAGAGGTATCAGTTTCAATTCTGACAGTTTATCTTTCCGATGTTTAGCCAGATTTTTGTGAGTTTTTTTATACTTTGTGCAGTAGCACCTCTTAATGTTTTATTCTTTCCAAACAGAACAATATCTACATATCAAACATAAAATTTCAGTTTTCCTTTAAATATAATTGTATTGTAAATCACCTTTAAAAAAATCTGTGATGTTCATCTTCAATTTATCAATTCATTCATAATGACAAAGAGCTTTAACATATTTTTTATATATATAAATCCCAGGATGTATGAGAGTATGTAAATAAATGTGTGTATATCAATGAAAAATGAATGAAAGGAAAAAAAGATCACACAGGATTCCAGAAATATCCCACGCAATTACTAACCTAAGAAATGAAAATAATTAAAGAGCTTAAATGCAAAATCATCATGTTCGACTAAAGCCCAAGTGAAGAATCTCGATGACATATTCAGGGTTTCTGTGTCAAGCACAAAAGTGATAATTTGTGTCACTTTCAAAGCGACTCATTAAAAGCTATTTAATTTTAAATTTTGACTTTTTTAGGTGTGTTCGTAATTATATAAATACGTAGCACCTATTGTCGTCATCTGGTCCGTCCGTCTGCATATAACAATGCAAAAACTACCCAACCAAATGATTTGAAATTTAAGATATATTCTCTTTGCAGAATTTTGTCGAGACATTTCAAATTTTATGAAAATCGAATCAAAACTTTAGAAAATATTAATAAAAACATTTATTAATAAATTTAAATTTAAAAAAAAAAAGAAAAAAAAAAAAGTTTTTATTTGTTATAGGAGCTTTCAAGATTTAATCATCAAGCGACCGAGATACTTATTTTATGACAGAAATGAATCTGCAGACGATATAATTCATTTCACAGAATTAAAAATCATCAAGATCTGAATATTTATATAACTAGCTATAGTACGAACGCACCTCATTTGTTCATTTGTCACGTTTGACGTACAATTTTCAACTTGTTTAAACTTTAACTGTTCTTAATTATTTCTGAATTTTATTAATTTTACAATACATTTCTTAGTATTGAATAAATGTATCATATTATTTTGTTAAGTGGTGTAAAATCAAAGAGAGATAAGTATTAGTTTCAACATAAAACAAATAAAATTAAAAGTAAAATAATTTAAAATTTTTATGAATCTTTAAATTTTCACACTCAAGATCCCACGCTTTGATACACTCTGAGTGGTTACCTGTATATCCCCAATTTTTTTGTGCCAAAATGTAAAATTGAGTTATATTTGTCAATGTCTCTATACATCACTGTTGCCAGATGAGCAAGATTTTTTTTAATGCAGAATGCTACGACTTTCTGAAGAGAAATATTTCCATTATTTAACAAAAGAATAAATAAGACAAAAATTACTGTTAAAAAATAGTGGTAGCATTCTGAAATAAATAAAATCCTGCCAACTTGGTAACAATGATATACATAACTTTCTTATGTTTGCCATCTTTAAGGTTGGTGCAAGCATGTTCGTGCAAAGTGTATTTTCAGTAAGCGTTTTCTAACAACTAAATTAAATACAAGTAAAATGCCAAAGGCTTCGCGGGCCACACATAACTTGTCAGCATGCCAGTCGTGGCCCGGCCACGTGTTTGACATCCCTGGTCTAGGTCATGATAAAATTAGGAACATAATCACTGTCCGTGTCTGACACAATTATTCTATAAAATCACTATTTATCAGAGATACAAACAAACCCAAAATCGAAAGCGAAACACAAAGCAGCGGGAAAACTAATGAAAGTTTTTCTTTGGACACGCAGTGCCATCTATTGGGTACAAAAACAATCATTGCTATAAGGTCTGTATAAAACCAATCACAATAGCAATTAGCGATGCAAGAAAACAAGATGCTTCGAACATTGCAGTTTGGACTTTTCATGACGTATGCAAGTATGTTGTGGTGTTTAAGGGTTATTAAGACTTATAAGAGCTATGAGTACTTCATTAATGAGAAACAGCTTAAAAGACTAGCAATAGAAAATTTTAAAATACAGTAGAGCCCCGATTATCCGAATCACGGTTATCCGAAAATCGGCTTAACTGAAAGAACTTATTTTTTTTTTTTGTAAATATGAAATTTTTATTTTTAAACAAGCGCGCTGTTTATGAAATAAATAAACAGTGTCAACTTACTTATTTGGACCATTGTGTAAATGCAGGTATTTTATTGCATAGACACATACAACACTTCATTTCTTTACAAAATATGTTGTGATTTTTTTTGTTTTTCAACTTTGCAATGCTGCCTATCATGCCATCTTTTAAACAACAACACATCTAATGCTGTTTCATCTTCCTGCACTTCAATATATTGAGGTGCCAGCATCAAATTTTTCAACTCGTTAAGCTCTTCATGCTTAGAAAAACACGTTTGTGCTTTAAAGTATTACTCATTGCAAATGAAGTTTGGAGGAAATGAAAACACGTGTAAACAGGAAGGGGTAATCGAACAAAATATGGACACTTTCTGTACCTGCAAGCACAAATGCTTTACCTGACTGTGGGGGAGTGAGAAAGGTGAGTAGTGTCATCTGGTAGAATAAAATTAGGAAGCTTCCCGGTTATCCGAAAATTCCTATGGAACCCCAGTCAACCGAAAATCGTTTGGTCCCATGCTTTTCAGATAATCAGCGTTATACTGTATTTACAGTTTGTAAGAGTTATATGTTTAAAGTTAGCTTAAAAAAACTTTTTCTCTTTCTTTTTCTTTTCTTACAACACAGGGTTCATACAGACGAGAAGAAAAAATCCAAAGAGTCTAGAAAATTTCTAAGAAGTACACAAATATTTTAAAGGACTTACTATATTTTTCATGTATGCCGTCATGTATGTGTAACACTGATATACACACCCTAATTTTTAACACTTTCCAACCAGTTGAAAAGTGTTTATGACTTCGGTTTGTCTAGCCGTCTGCCGTCGGTCCGTGCTCTAACTCCCGTAAATATGCTTGGATTGCCTTGCAATTTTTATATGTTATTGTTGTTATCTATAGCACATTCCCTATTTCAACTGAAGTGTGTAGCACTTATAGTTTTTTTACAGGGACACTCAAAAGAACTACGTTACATTACGGTCTATGGAGAAAAATCATTTGCGGTTTATTTTAATGATTTTACACAATTGCAAACACATTGTAATCGATATATATCACTAAGGTGTATTACAAGAAGCTTAATATGGAATAGGGTGTGCATAGCACATATAGTTAATTTACGGGGACAGTCAACAGAATTTCGTTACATTACGTCTATGGAGAAAAATCGTCTGCGGTTTATTTAAATAATGTTTCACTATTTTAAACGCATTGAAATTTATATATATCACTAAGGTGCATTACAAGAGGCTTACTACAGAATATTGTGTGTATAGCAGTCATCGTTCATTTACAGGGACACACAAAAGAATTCTCTACTGTCTGTTAACAATAATTCCTGGAAGTGCGTTTTAAGTTACTGAACGCGATTTTTAATTTAACTCACTTTTTGTTTATTACCTGGTGTGTATAAATTCTGTAGATCCTATACAGGGAAGCACAAAAGTTCGTGAACACATTTCCGTTTATTGACAGAAACTCCAGAAGGAATATTTTAAACTGTGCTATGCGTTTCTTAACTGAACTAAAATTTAGCATCCTATGTAGTACATATACAAATCTATAGATCCTATACAGGGCTGAATAAAAGTATTCGGATATTTTTCCGAATATTGTATACGTTGGAAATTCTTGAAATTATATTTTTAAATATGTTATGCGTTTTCCAAATTGTTTACTTAGATGTTATCTTTCAGTTTATTAAATGGTAATGATTTGTAAAATTATTTTGGAAGCGTTGGAAAGTGTTAGATAATCTATGCTTGGCACATGATTTTTCGTTCTTGTTAATACTTCATTTAGAGAGAAAATAGATTTTATTCTTTTAAAATCTAATAACTAGTGCTAAAATTACAAAGTATTCAGAATACATTGGCGAATAATAATTCACAGAGTAATATACAAGTTTCTATTTTCTACTCTTGTAGACTCCAATTATTAAATTTATTGTTCTATGCTAAATTATACTTCACAATAATCTAAGGAGTTTTTAAAATTTAAGGAGTTCTAAGCATTCTTTGGAACCTTTTTCATTTCTAAGTAGTCTAAGGAATCTGTATGAACCCTGCAACAGCATATACGTTAGTACCAAGATTTCAGTTTGAAGCTTCAGCATTTTTAACAGAATTCTTAATGCTTATAAAGCTAAAAAATAAGGCATGCATATAAATTCATTTAAGAAATGCAGTTTAAGTATAACTTTTATCTAAGAAACATGAAAAAAGAACGATATAATAAGGGCTACTGTAATTTAAATGAATTAATGAAGTCAGAATATGATGTACACTGCTTACTCTGCTTATTCTCTCTAAATGATAATTCCCCACACAAATTCTTGCTTTTCCGAGAGCTTGGCGACCTAAAATTAAAATGTTTTACAAAAGGAATAAGTCAAAATGTTATTAAAACAAAATCAAACAAACAAACAGCTATTACTCCTAAAAAGAAGACTATTGCTAAAATTGCGTAAATCATGAAAAATGCAGCATCGCAGCGCCACTTGTTGGGATATTTACAGCAAACCTAATCAACAACTTATGTCAACGTCAAACTGAATCTGAAGTTTGAGGAAATTCTGTGCATTAGTTCTTGAGATATAGCTATCGTAAAAATCATGAAAAAGTAGCATGGCAGCGCCACCTGTTGGGCTGGTTACACTAAAAACATAATCAGTATCTATTTATGTCAAGGTCTAATAGAATCCAAAGTTTGATCAAATTATGTGCATTAGTTCTTGAGATATAGCGACCATGAAAATCATGAAAAAAGTAACACAGCAGATCCACCTGTTGGGATATTTACACTAAAACATAATCAGCATCTATTTATGTCATGGTCTAACAGAATCTGAAATTTGATGAAATTATGTGCATTATTTCTTGAGATATAACTGTAGTGAAAATCGTGAAAACTGTATCATAGCAGTGCCACCTGTTGGGCGCTTTAGACCAAAAACTAATCAGCACAATGTAGAGTTTTATTAAATTCCGTGCATTAGTTCTTGAGGTAGAGCGTCCACAAAATTTTTGTCACATGCAGACAGACATTTTCTAAAAACAGTCAAATCGTGTTCAAAACCTTCTAAAATATATAAATCCGTCGAAAACCGGAAGTCCAAATTTTTTTATGAATCCAATACTTTCTTCTTGTAAAGATAGAAGAAAGAAAAAAAATGTAAAGAAAAGCATAAACAGTATAATTTTTTTTTTTATGATTCAACTGTTTAAAAGCTTCATAAGAGAAATCCCTATTTCAATAAAAAATTAATGAAAGAAAAAGTTAAGAACAATAGCAGTAAAATAGTATATATTTGTTACTGCTACTGCTCTTTTTTTTTTTTTTTTCTTCTTAGGTGCGTTCATAATTATCTAAATACGTAGTACCTATAGTCATTGTCTGGTCCGTCCGTCCGCATATAACAGTGCAAAAACTACCCAACCGAATAGTTTAAAATTTAACATATATTATTGTTGCAGAATTTTGTCGAGTCATTTCAAATTTTATGAAAATTGATTCAAAACTTAAAAATATATTAATAAAAAGTTTTCTTTATTCTATTAAATCCTATTGTAATGTAAACTATATAATAAAAGTGCAAGTCATTTGGCTGAGGAAAACAAATACAAGCAAACCACTTCTTTTTTCAGATGCTAGGCGAACATTTTTATTCAAAATTATTTTATTGAATAAAATTGCATAAAAGTTACACTTTTAGAAAGATTATTAAAAAAAAATTGTCTGCTTTAGAGATGAGTTGCATTAAAAAAATGTATAGATTCTGAGATAACTTCAGTGAAAATTAGGTTAACAGCCGAATATCTCAATCCATTAGAGTAAGTAAACACAGGAGATTCGTTCATTATGAGTCATACAAATATTAAACCATGGAGGTAATCATTCACAAAGCAAGATCTCCATGATGAATTTTGCAGCACTGACTGGTGTAGAAAAAAAAAAAGATTGCATTTGTAAACGTAGCATGCTTAATAAGGAAAAAAAAAAGGTATGCTCATTGTGCTCATAGCAGATGATATAATTCATTTCACTGAAATAATAAAGATGATTTTTTTACATTGTGAAACTAGATATAAAATGAACACACATCATTTGTCATGTTTAACGTACAATTTCCAACTTGTCTTTTTTTTTTTTTTCTCTGAAGATTGAAAAAGATGCTTGTTTATTAAAGCTTTAAACATATAAATGCTAAATCTATTCCGGTAGTTTCTGCTTTTCATTATGTCGTTTTTTGTGTGTCATGTATTTACTAAAAAACACTTAACTTCAGGATATACAGTAGACTGTCTAAAATCCGCATATAGTTGCAGATGTAAACAGTGAGATTTACAGTAAGTTGAAGGAACAAAATTTAAGATGGCGCTGAAATCAGTGGCGATTGTAATGTTTTTTTTTTTACTAATTTTTTGGTTAATCATGTTCTTTTGGCTATTACAGTAGATTAAATACTAAGTAAAATTTATATACTTATGATTTGGATGCAAGTTAGTGTATCTAAAGCAAAAATTTATAATATTGTACCCTGCACAATATTCGCATGTGTAAACTGTAACTGAATTGTTTTTTTTTTTTTTTTTTTTTTTTTTTGCGCATTCATTTTCCTATTTTTCAATACTTTATTTTTCATTATTATGTACTCATGGTTAATATGGACGAACTCAAGCTTCCGCACATAGAAAATATGAATTTTCTTAAAAAAAAAAAATAATCAAAATGGTGCTAATATTAGTGTGTGATTGTGATCTTTTTTCCAAGACAATTTTTAATTAATCAAACTTTCTTTTAAAAATTAATCTGCATAAACATGAAATAAAGTTTTGTTGTTTTAAGATTCTGATGCAAATTATTTTCATATCAAATGTAAAAAGCGCGGCGTAACAGTAACCACTTTGCATCTGTATTTAATTTCAGTTTTAATCTTTAATATATATATTTTTTCATGATTTTGTACATAATTTTGACTAATATGGCTGAATGAAACAAGGATTGATATTTCTTCATTATTATGCATATTAATTATTACTGCATCATTAATTATTTACTTGAGCTTTATTTTTAATTTTTTATCATGTTACATAATTATTTTAATAATTTACTTATTATAATGATTCATTATAATTTCCAATGCTTTGCTACAGTCAAATTACTGTTTAAAAATGTAAACAAAACAGTGACCAGAAATCCACACAACCCCTGATCCCAAGTTGTGCGGATTTGAGGTAGTCTACTGTATAATAACACAACAGGATCGTTCATTTTATGAGTTAGAACAGATGAGGATCCTGGCTGCAACACTGTGACTGATAGTGCACCTAAAGAGGATTCTGACTGTATATGCTTTTCCCAATGACATTAAAAAAAAGTAATTAATATAAAAATTTTAATGAAATAAAAGTACCTGTATCATTAAAGGATAGAACATTGATAGGCATTTTCTTTTTAGGAACTGAGGGAAAATCTATAAGACCACTTCTATGAATCTCTTTTCTTTGAAGGAAACATTTGCTAGGTGGATGCAAATCACAGAAGTAACAATACCATTCCTTATTCTTGAGAATCTATTGATGCAGATAATATGAAAATAAAATAATTAATTTATCACACATACCACATGTTCCCTGTGTAAAACATGCACTTTTGATAGAAGAAAACAGATCAAAATTTACGTGTGAATTATAAGCCAATTATAAACATAAAAGATAAGAAAATAAAAATAATAAAATTAATAAAAAATTCAAAATGGTGCTAATATTAGTGTGCGATCGTGATCTTTTTTCCAAGAAAAATTTTTATTAATCAAACTTTTTTCAAAAAATGAATCTGTATACACATGAAATAAAATTTCATTATTTTAAGATTCTGATGCAAATTATTTTCATATCTAATGTAAAAAGCAGCGCAACAGTAGCCACTTTGCATCAGTATTTAATTTTAGTTTTAATCTTTAGGATATAATTTACCTAGTTGAATATACTTTCCTCAATTCATTATGACCTAATTACATAGTATACAGGAGTTTCCGTGCTATTTCAAGATTCATCATGTAAATGCTATAGTTATAGCTCGAATGAATGAAATTAGCGCTGCAGTTCGTAGCCTTGTTCAATAAAAAAATAAACTGCTACTTAAGTTGGTTCTCAAATGATCTGCTGAACAACACAAAACTTTCTGACACAATTTCTGACTCATTTTTAAATGCAAAGCATAAAATTGGCAGACCTGACTGTTGAAGTGATTTGGAATTGAAATGTGCTTTCCATTTTTAGGTAGATTTAGTAAGAAATACTACCTATTACATTCTCAACTAAGTTGGAAATTTTGAAAAATTTTTGCAGATCTATGCCGATTATGACTCCCAGAACCCAAAAACAGCCCCAGTTCAAAACTTTATATATGTATAGATATATATCTATGTCACTTTTTTCTGACCACGATAACTGGAACAGCCAGAATTCGGTTCTAGGGGGGTTTTTGAGTTTATAATAAAGATGGTCGCCGGTTATATGAATCATCGGTTAATGGAATCAGTCTTTTAAATGAATGAAATCATAATGCTTTTCTCCGCAATTACGTTGGTTATGATTCCTTTAAACAGCGTTTACAATATTAGAAGCGCGATAGAATTAATAGCTAAAAGAGGAACCACAACTAATTCATAAAATTTTAACGATAAATATACGAATCTCCATCATAAGCAAGAGGTCGTTGCAACATTACCAACAAATGAAATATAGTCTTTAAATTTGTGTACAGACCTCCCTCAGGGCTCGGAAGTAGCACGCTACAAGTAACGAAACTACAGTAGCCGCTACTTTTTTCCAGTAGTTTGTAGTGTAGCGCGCTACATTAAAAAAAAGTGTAGTGTAGCAGGTAGCGCGATACAAAATATCAGTAGTTTGTAGCGCGCATCGACGCTACTTTCGGAGGGAGGAAAAAAGGTCCCAATCTGCAAATCACATGATTATAACTCGTTTCTTTCGTGCGAAATATGTTCTCTGCAACAATTTGCGAACGTCAGCGACAAATCTCATTTGCAGTGTCATATATTTCTCCATAGACGACAGGCACAGTCACAAATTAGCTGTCATTTTCACAGTTTGGGTGTCAGAAACTTCGTGTACTGTTATTTAAATCCATAGAAATCTTCTCAATATAATGTATTTTTATACGACTACGATTTTTTTTTACCAAAATATAGTCGTCTGGCTATGTTAAATCTTTATCTGACTAATTTCTTCTACCTTTTGCCTCCCACCCCCAGCAAGCAAAGAAATGTAAAATCCTTATTAAAAAAAAGAAAAAGAATGGATTTATCTAAACATAAATCCTCTAAATTATCCCTAATCTCTCAAATTCACACTTCCCCATAGTAGCATACAAAGGAGTTTAAAATATTTTTAAATCTTTATTTTTATACAAAAATAAAATCTTTCACTCATTTGTCTAATGACAACAAATAAAAATTATTTCCTTGTCCCCAAAATTTACGCTTCCTTTTTTGCCCCTCCTCCAGCATACAGTTTCAAATATTTAAAAAACTCTTTATTTTAAAAAAATGTCCACATTTGTTTCTACCTAATAATAATATATAAGTAACTATCTAAATTGTCCCCTAACTTCCCATAATTTACTCTTCTCTCTCCCCCCCCCCCCCACACACACAAGCATACAAATAAATAGAAAAACTTTAAGTTGTTTTTATTTCTATATAAAAAAAATCTTCTGCACATGTTACGTGTGTCTAGATTTAGAGGTGGCCGCTATTCAGAGATATAAGCGTTTTCAAATATATAAATTTTAGGAATTAAAAAGTGGCGCTAAATAGAGGTGGCCGCCTTTTGGAAGAAAAACCAGAATAGAGGTCTTATTGTACATAGATTTTTAACCTGAAAAAATATTTTGGACATTCTTTTGAAATTCGGGTCAACCCGACCCCTACCCGCTAGAGTCAAAACCCAACCCAAAACCGATCCGAACTCGAAATAATGAAATTCAACCGGATCCACAGTAAAACAGTGGAAGTCAACCCGATCGGAATCCGACCCACAACAAAAAAAATCTAGAGCCGGGTCGGGTCGGGTGCAGGTAAACCGACCCGATGCAGGACTTTAAACGGTATAAAACTAAAAATCTAATCTTTAAATGTTTTTTTAAAATTAGTTGCGGTTTCAAAACTTCCATTTATAACGAAATACTATAAGAAGCAAAATGCTAAATAATCGTTTCCTGTCTTCCTGTCGATCACACAGTTTTTTGCCATAACAAAATTAAAGTATCAAGAATTAGAATTGTAACTATTCAGCAGAAATGTTTCAGCTGTGCAGGAGCATTCGTTATAACCATTATCGTACCAGTAGTTGAAAAAGTATGTTTATATTAACTTCCTGATACGAATTCTAAGATTAACAAAACAGACAGGCACGCATTTTGCTTTTGTGAAACTGATCTGCGGTTTATATAGACTTTTAATGTGAAAAAATATTTTGGACATTCTTTTAAAAAACCGGGTCAACCTGAACCCGATCCGCAAGATTCAAAAAGCCACCCGAACCCGAAAGAATGAAAGCCAACCCGACCCGCAACAAAAAATTTGAAGTCAATCCGACCCGAACCCGAACCGCAACGGGAAAATATAGCCGACCCGAACGGCGGGTCGGGTCGGGGTAAAAGCGGGTAACCATGACGTGTGTAGCATTTATATCTCGCTTACAGGGACGTTCAAAAGAATTATGTTACATTATGGTCTATCGGGAAAAATCGTTTGCGGTGTATTTAATTAGCGATGATTACTAAAGTAGCGAAGTAGTGACTACTTTTGGAAAGTAGTTTGTAGTCGCTACTTTTAAAAATAACCAGTTGTAGTTAACTACATTTTTTATAAAGTAGTTGTAGTTGTAGTTCGTTACAAACAAAAAGTAGTTTTTCCGAACCCTGGACCCCCTACGAAACAAATGATTCGAAAGAAACACCGATTGCAAAAATCTGCTCATAATCGAAAAATAGCTTTTTATAACTTTAAGTACTTTTTTTAAATTCTTACTTTTGCAAAGATTTTTTTCCTGGGTACGCACATAGCTTGGTCTTAGATATAACTGAGAGCAAAAAACGCAAAAAAAGCCACTTGAAACTGAGATAGACTTACAATGTGTATGTTTTTTTCTCCTCTGGAATTCGATGATCTGTTATTGTTTCGAACGTGGTACAAAGACAGAAATGCAATTAAAAAACAGACCAACTGTATACTATATAACTCAAAGCGTCTCTGTGAGAGTATATGACCCATCTTTTACTATAAGACGTCTCGACAAAGTGACGCAGTCAAAAAGTCAAGTTTTGACATAACCTATGCGTGTAATATGCGCTTTCACAGTTTTAAGTAGAATTTTCGCCGTTTAATTGAATCACATTGTTGAACAGAATTTGATTTAAAAAAGCGGTGGATTCTGTCAAGGCGGAAAGGCAAAAAAACTTAATTTTAACTTTAGTTGTTTTGATTCATATAAGCGGCAATTATAGTAATTTTTTTAGCTCTGGGGGGGGGGACTTTTTGTGAAAACAGAAAAAAACCCATAATTTCTTAATTATGATACGTATTGAATCCGTTTAAAGTTGTTATTACTTCTAGGAACAGGGCCAAAAACTTATGTATGACAGATTTTTGATATAATTAAAAATTGCCTTTGGGGTGGGGGGGGGGGGGGGGGGGGGTGGGGGTTTAGAAGAAAAAAATTCATAACTTTGTCAATTCCCAAGATTTCAAATCCGCTTAAATTTATTATAAATCCCCTTAATATTATCTAAAATTTTTATATTGACATGTTTTTTATAGGACCAACTCTTATAGCAAAAAAAAAAATCCTTGCTGGCTCTGCCTGCAAACAAGTTTGGTTTCGAAGTAGGCGGTTCCAACTGCAGCATCATCGCAAAAAGGTCATTTCTTCCGCAATTCCAGACAAACAGGCATCCCACGTTCTGCGTCTTCGAAATCTACCTGTGCCTGTAGGCCGAGCCGTCAGGGATTTTTTGATAAATAAATTACTTATCAAGTTATAGATACTATATCAAAGATTACATACAAAGCTAAATAAATTTAGAAACATTTTAGTTCAGGAATTAAACTTTTACATTCTTAGGTTCATAAATAGGGGTGCAGAAATCTAGGCGCTAATGGGCCGATTCCCACCACTAAATTTTTAGTATTCTTCGCCTAATAAGAATACTGATAAAATTTACGCGAAGTATACTAACAAAATTTGATGAAGAATACTAATAAAATTTAGTGGTGGGAATCAGCCCATTGGCACCTAAATTTTTGCACCCCTGTTCATAAAGTAAAATGTTGAATATTAAAACATGATAAATTCATATCATTCGTAATTGTAGCTTCATATAAATTGCTGCAGAATTTTATTATTATTATTATTCTCAAAAAATGAATATATCATAAAAGTTCACACCCTTTATTTGAGACTGTATGTTTTGATTTTTAGCTATATTTATCGTATTACTTGCATACCTTTCTTTGCAAAGAAATCTTCAAGAGTCATTTAGCATGAAAATGCAATAAATATGATTAAGAAGTATAATAACTAGTATGAACATAAAAAAAATATGAACAAATTCGATCTGAGAACACAAGATGCAGGGCTGCCACTGGCGACTATTTTTTAATTCTATCTCGCACTACTTTCTCAAAACAAAATTTTTTCACCATACACTTTGACAACATGTGAAAGAGAAATACACAACAAAATTATTATTTTTTAAATAGTGGTGCGAATCTATACTAATATTATAAAGGAGTAAAGATTGTTTTTTTGTTTGTTTGTTTGTAGGAGGTAATCTCTGGAACTACCGAACCGATTTCAAAAGTGATGGTAGCAAATTGATGGTGACAACCCCTGCTCCAACATAGGCTATATTTTATATCGATGCCACTACCCCAGGGGGGTGCAGGAGCGAAAAACGTTCTAAAATTGCGATCTTTTCTATACTGAAGCAGCTAGAAATTTGAAATTTGGCATTGTACCTACTTATAAGATGTAAATGCTCTCTAAGAACAAATAAAAAAAAAAAAAGAAATTTAAAAGGGTGAAATGAGCGAAAAGCGTTCTAAAAACATTCTAAATTACAATTTCTATGGAATCTCTAGAACTACCGAACCGATTTGAAATTTGGCGTTGTAGTTACTTATAAGAAATTGACCAGCGTAGCTTGCTAGTAGAATATAAAGTAATAGTCGTCAGTGGCAGTCCTGAAGTTTACTTGTCTACTTGAATCCATACAAAATATTTGGGATCATTCATTGTTTCAATCAATTGATGACATTTTCATTTCCTGTTCATTAGTGTCAAGTTTTAAATCCTTATGCTTATCTTTTCTTATCTGTTAATATTTTATTTTTTTATACCCAGCATATAATGCACATTTGTATATTCTAATAAATTTTCTTGTTTTAAAAGTGTGTGTTATAACCAGTGATATAGTGCTGTGGAAAAAAGTGGGGGGACGCTCATAGGGTCTGAATAGTAAAAAATTCAGCTATGCTAATTTACGCAACAAGATTTCCGTTAAAATTTTGTATGCATTTTTTGTTTTTTAAATAGTTGTAACTTGTAGAATGACATTAAACCTGTTGTCCACTGACAACGATGAAAATTGCTGCAGTTTTACTCTCAGTACATGTGTAGTGTGCAAAAAGTATTGTAATCATAAAAAGAGAAAAAAAAAAAAAACTATGAAATTTTGTAATATTTTTATGTTTTGAGGTTCCCTAGATTCGCTTTGCATTTTCTAACACTATTAAATATGTATGTGCATACTGGTATTTTCTTACATTTTTGCTATTTTATGTTTGAGTCAGTATATGTGTGTGTGAGCGAATGAGTGAACATGATAGCATTCAAACGATAGTTTCGACTATATACACCAATTAGTAGTAATACTGCAATGAACCTCAAAAACATTCATCCATTTTGTCGCAACTGAAGCAAACTTATGGAAGTTAGACTAGGAACAGATATATACACAGGGAGACAGAAGATCCGAAGTCATAAACAATTTTCATGGGAAATATTAAAAATCTGTGCTTTATTTCTTAAAATTGTTAATTTATTAGCATGCTTATAATTAATAAATTTGAAAAGTCTGCTGCCTCCTCACATGTTCTTAGGGTTCCCTAGAAAATAAAAATGTAGGGGGACATTTGAGATGAAATAAAAGAGTGAGGGACGCAGTCTGCCAGCATACCCCCTCGACTACACCACTGGTTATAACACCGGAAAATATGATAATTCAGAAAATATGAATAAAAAAATAGTCATAATCAATTTAAATAGACCTGTGTCTACAGTTTAATAAACTTACTTTAGGGTACGCTTTTTCGTCATCCAGGTATTCAATGCATAGACTACAGTAGGCTCTAAAAAATAATTTAATAGAACTTTAGAATTTTGTGCAAATTTAAGTCTTCTCCTCAGAGATTTTTCACCAGGCAAGCACTATGCAAATCTAACTAATCACCTGAGTAAAATTTTATCACAAGTAAGGGAAAGGGTTTATGTATCGGAACGCAAATTTTTCTCCATTCTTCCGAATGATTTGTAAAGTCAATCCTGAAAACCATATCTTAAGTATTTTTCCCTATTTTACCCATTTATATCTCCCTCTTAGTTGTGTTTCCAAGATCTCACGGGGAAAGTAGAGTAAAACCGGGTATCAAACAGTTTTTATTTGTTGACAAAAATCTAGAAGGGCAGAAAAATCAGAACACCCCCACAAAAATGTTTGGTGACATCTGGGCTATTGAAAAACCACACCTGTTGCTATAGGAAAATTCTTCTCTACTTTGGAAAAGGCGTTTTTCTATTACCATCTGAAACAGATCCGAATTTGGTGACAGGGTAAAACCGGATACTAATAAGAACTTAAGTTTTTACACTTCCTGCAACAAAAAGTTGTATTGTAATAAATTTTGAATCAAACTTAAAAACATATCTACATTTGTTAAGGTCAGTAACTTTTTTTTTTTCCTTCCCAGGTTTTAAAGCAATTTTTAATGTTATTATGTAATTGGTTTTCTCAGCTTTTACTTCTTGTTATCTGCTGCACTTCTCATCTGTCCACTCTTTGCAGACTGAACACTGTACCCATCCTTTACCACCTGTTGAGTGAGGAAACTATTTATTGCAGAATTCAATGCAAAACCATGGGTACCCGGTTTTGTCCCAAAAGACAACCAAAACTCAACATGGTTGTTCACCCGGATAGCTGTTCACAGGACAACACCCATTGGACATATCCAGTTTGACCTGCCTACCCACTTTTTTCTTATTCTCCTCTACATAAGTGACAGGCAGAATAAAAAGTGATGACAAAGTGCCAAAGCTGATAACCAAATTGAAAGTCCAGTGAAGCCTGGACATCAAAATGGATATTTCTTTACAAAATCAATCAATATTAACATAGAAAGAAGTCCCACAGAACAATTTTCAATACAGGAAACTCCGTCTAAGGCAGAATATTGTCTATGACAAAAAAATTTCTCGGTCCTGCCTTGGACAGAGTTCACTGTAAACAATAAAAACTTGTATTGAATAGGGAGTTTAGAGAAGTGTTGTCCAAAGTGGAACCCTCTGAAGATTCTCTTCGCACCCCTTCAAATGTTTCATTTTTCTAGATTTCTTTAAAACAAAAACCTATCTCCAAAGTTACTTTGCTTCAGAATAATTAATATTTGCATGCTCTTTCTTAATTACAGGTGTTATTAAGATTAAATGTACTATGATGTGCTGTTGTTCAATATTTTAGATTAGCTACATCCATCGTAGGGCGCCAATGATTATCACAGAGATATATATGTGTATCCTGCATACGTGTAGGTATTGCTATCACAGCTAAAGTGGGATAATATTTGAATCACATGAATAATTGCACTCTTCATTGTGTGCCACAAGCTAAGGCAAACCCTTTCTTACTGAAAGATTGGATAGGCCTGGTTTAGAGGGGACAGTCTCTTTTGAAAGAAACATACTTGGTTAATTTTTCTCTTTTGTTAATTATTTTAAATTACTTGCAATGAATTACTTTTTCCCCCCCAACTAATCAGAGATAAAGAAAATTCAGTTAATTCAATTTCAAAATCCAGATAGGGACTTTCCATAAGTCTACTCCCATGCCATGCATTTATTCAAAATAAGTATTTTTATATGTATGGCTAACAAAAGTTTTCAGAATACTAAATTCTGCATCAAATGCTGGTTGCTGCCCCCTTACTGTGAAAAAAAATCTGAGGGGAATACATTATTTTATCAAAGCAAAAATAACGTTAATTGAACACACACAGTAAATAAGACTAATTTCAAAAACAAGCATTGAAAAATAAATGTAGAAACTTGAAAAGTATTTTTTTTTAAATTAAACATTTTTCAATTGAAATAAGCTTTATTTTCCATTATGAAATAAGCTTTAAACCCTTATTAGATACATTACAATTTTAACACAGAAATGTGTTTAAATTGCTACATTTCAATAATCAGGGGTCAAAACACATTTTAAGTCCTCCAAAAGGGAGGGAACCATTTTTATTTAAAAAGGAGACTTTGGGGGACCATTTTTATTTAAAAAGGGGACTTTAGGGGTCCATTTATATTTAAAAAGGGCACTAAAAAAGACAAAAAATACTGCACCAAGTTTTCCGAACTATGCAATTTTTTTAAAATTACCTCAGAAAATATGTTAATCGGTTATTTTTATAAAGATGTCATTAAACAATGCACACAGCTTTATTTAACACAATTAAATACTCTACTGCAAGATAGTTAATATTTAGAACAACAAAATATAAACAGTAAAAATTAATGTAACTAAGAAAATATTAAATCAGTCAATTGTCAGCAGGTTGCAGATTAACAATTACAAAAGTATAGTGCATTTCTTGGAATTTAACATGTAGTAACAGTAATCTATCAATAAAACAAGCACAACAGCACCTTATGTTACGTAATAAAACTTAAAATTAGATCAACATATATATTGTTAATTATTAACCTCAAACATAAAATTCAGTTCCTTTCTATATAATAGAAGCTGAGATAAGCTATAATGCTCATCCAAAAAAGCATAGCATGGCAGGGAGTGATCAAAACCAATATTGAATCAACTGTTATTTGTAATCATCTTCCATATTAAATTTGGTGAAATTCTATCCCAAACATGCCGAGATCTGGCTATCACGGAAATCGTTAAAAGTGTGACCCAGTAACAGGTGAAATACACCAAAATCTAATCAGCACCAGTTTATATTAAGGGTTTGGTGAAATTTCACTCCAGAGATGATGAGCTTGCCTTATTAAAATACCTCATGTAAAATGTAAACAATACAGCATAGCAGTGCCACCTATTGGGCCATATATACCAAAACATAATCAGCACCTCTATGTGCTAAAGTCTAATTAAATATAGCATTTGATAAATTCCATACTTTAGTTTTTGATATAGAATGGCTACAAAATGTGTATCACATACAGAGAGAGATTTTCAAAAAATTATCAAACTGTATTCAGGTCAACCTAAAAGTAAATCAACCAAAAAATGGAAATTATTTTCATGATTCCAATACTTTCTTTTGATAAATATATATTAAAGAAAGTATAAAAAAAATTAATTAAGATTTCCTTTATAGCTGAGATATACATCTACATCAAAACCGAAAACAAAAATACATCTATAATAATATAGAAGTTTATCTGTGTGCTGAGACTGTTGCATGTAGAGCTACAAGATTTGGCAAGAAGTTACCTGCACATCTAAAGCTAGTTTTTGAATTTTATTAGATTTTTTTTTTTTTTTTTAATTTTTTATGCAATTTTTACTTTGTTTTTTCATGTTTCATAGTGATTTTGTCACATTAATAAAAGGAATTCAGTTTCAATTTTTGAATTCAGTTTCAATTTTTAGCTCAGTAGTAAATTTTTTCCTTTTTTCAATAAAGTTTATTTGGAATTTGTATAGTGGTTTTTTTTAATTTTCATGAATTTTTCATGCAAATTTCAGCTTTTTTTTTTTGGGTGATTTGTGGTAATTTTTTGGCATTCATAAAAAGAATTTGGTTTCTAACTTTTAGCCTTATTTTGTCCTTCTGTGATTGCATCTTTTAATTTGAATTTTAACCAATTTTTGTTGTTGGCGTTCCACAGTGATTTTTGACATTTGTGAAAGAATTCCGGTTACAATTAACTATAGTAAATATTTTTCTTCTGAAATTTTTATGCATTTTGCACTGTCCTCTTTTTCATAAAGTTTATTGAGAATTAGTGCAGCAATTTTTTATTTTTGTGCAACTTTTTATGTGATTATAGGAAAAGAAATTTGGTTTCAATCTTTTAGCCCAGTTTAGCAAATTTTGTCCAATTTTCAATAAAATTTATTCAGAATTCATGCAGAGATTTTTTTTAATTTTTGGCTAAATTTTTATGCAATTTCAGTTTTTTTCTTGCATTTTGCATTGATTTTTGACAGTAAATTTTGTCTTGTAGATTTTTTAATTTTTAGCGATTTTTATGAGATTTTCAATGCACTTTAAAAAAATTTCCACATTCCACAGCAATTTTTTGACATTCGGGAAAGAATTCCAGTTACAATGTTTTAGCCCATTATAGTGAATTTTGTCCTCTAAGATTTATGAACTTTCAGCAATTTTTAAAGTGTTTTGCATTTTGCAGGAATTTTTCCCAGTCACTAAAAGGGGACTAAGGGGACCAAAATGTATAAAAGTGGACTAAAGGGGATTTTTTCTAAAAAAGGGACCATTTGGGAGCCCTGAATAAGCCTATTTAAAATTATTGTTAGACATATATAGTAAAACTTTTTGAAAATTAAATCAGGATATAATCAACACCATAGAAATTAAAAAAATATTGGAATACTTTAGAAAATAACATCAATTCAATATTGCTAAATACACTGATTAATAAACAGGAAAAAAAAAATCCAAAACAGAAGGTTAAGAAAATGGATATATATACAGTAGAAAGCCTCTAATCCGCAAAGCTTGGTGCCAAGTTTTGTGCGGATTGGAGGCTTTTTGCGGATTACAGGCCATGTCTATTTAATCTTTGTTTATATTTTTTAAAATTCATATTTTGGACAAATTTAGATTGCTAATACTAAAAAATAAATAAATTACACGTTTTAATATATAGATAACATAATAACTATGTAAAAAATAATTTATTATTTTTTAAATTTCTTACATATGGCATCAATTGTTGTCTGTTTTAAGACATTTGGTTTATAGTGTTGAATTTTATCTTATTAAAAAGTTCAAAAGCAATATATATGTATTCTTTTATGTGTTTTTCAATTTTATAATTATGATTTAATGAAAAAATAAATAAATTATAAAATATATTGTCTGAGTAAGGATTTTTTTTCATTAAAAAAAAAAATCACAAAAGCTCAAATTGTATTTTACAAGTATTGTATGAAGAAATGAATATATAAAATAATATACTAATTATTATAAATATATATTATTTTAAACTATAAAAAAGAATGTTATATGATATATAATACTATATATAAAAATAAGAAAAATGTTAAAATTGGTGAAAAAAAATTTCAAATTTCAAAATTTTGTCACCATTGAAGCATTTTTCAAGAATGAAATTTCTTTGTTTACATTCATAAATTGATTGCGGATTAGAGGCCTTTGCGGGTTACAGGTTTGTGGATTAGCGGCGCTCTAGGGGTTTCTCATAACGTGGCGTATCTTGAATTTCCTTTGACGGGTGTAGTCATTCCTGAAATAAAAGCAGTTTTTTACTGGAATCCGACTTTATTTCTTTTTTAGTTGCATGATCCTTTTAAGTCAGACCCAGGGGTAATGAGAGCAGATGCAAGGAAGTTAAGGACTCATATTTTAGAGTATTGAGCCTAGCCTTTTGAGAACAGCATTTTCAGGACAGGGCCGAGCGGGACGCCGGCCGCAAGTATTCGTAGCAGGTGAAAGACTAAGCCCACGAATATTGTGGGTTTCTGCTTTTTGTTAGAGCTTAACTCAAATATTTTTTACTAAAATGTGCTACTGCGAAAACGGAGTAGAAAAATAGTTATTAGTTAATTAGCTCTTGCATGTTGCCCGGGTCTTTGACGACACCAAATCCTGCAAAACCTGGTTGCATCAAAAACCACAAGCGACTGCAAAAAGCAAATACAGCACTTTTTATTCTTAAAGAGAGATCGAAATTGATGGATGAAAGTAATAATTGTACAGTTGGGAAACCAAGATAACAGGGACAAATTAGATTTAAGTACGGATTTATAAAGTTAGAAAAAATGTTTTAGGGATTTTAAATTTAAATTTTCCATTTTAGATATTTAAAAGGTGCACAAATAGCATTTAACAGTATTTATGTAATGAATTGTATTTAAAAAGAATTGATTAAAAATTTAACTCCAGAAAATTATGAACAAAATGTACTGTCACATACAAACAACATAGAATAATAAGACCTCAATCATAACTGTGTGAAAATGGGGTCACGACTAGGGATGCTCTGAATATTCGGTATCTATTCGGTGCTCGGCCTGCTGAATTTTTAGCTTGGCTGAATATTTGGCCAAACCGAATACATCAAAAATCCTTTTTTTTAAATATTTTTTTAAACCATACAACTTCTACTTTTAACTGTCAATTAATAAAGATATTCAGAATAATTAGAAATGAAATTGTATTAAAATAAAAGAGAATGCTTTTATATTATTTAGTTGCTGTTTGAAAAGACCATTAATGATGACCTTCATACTTCATAGGAATTAATGATGTACAAATGTAAGTTACTGAACATTGTCTGTTAAATAATCTGTTTCTTACTTTTTCTCAAAGAGTGTTTCTAAACAAAATGGAAAAAACTTCCAGGAGTGATAATAGGCATAAAGCCAGACAATTTTTTTCTAGAAAATGGTATTGCAATCCACTTATTCAGTCAAATATACAGTGTATCTCACTCCAGATAAAATTTGGATATTCATTTGTTATTTTAACAACAATGAAGATATTGTTAACTATATTTTCAAGTTTCAATAGAGTTACTTTGATTTCTGTGATATATGATAACAGGATGAGAAGTGCTGGAAATTGACACCATTTATATCTAACCAACTGTGAGCTAGACATTCCTTTATTCAGGATGAAGCTGACAGTACTTATATTGTGTCACTGTCCAAAATTCAATCACTTCCACTGATATCATCACATTTTATACAAGCAAAATTGATATGATACAAATTTCAGTAAAACATCTTCATTACTGTTAAAGCTGTGATTGAAAATTCAATTTTGGCTTGTAGTGATACACCCTGTGTTTTTGATGGAATAAGTGGATTCAAATGTTTCTTGTTCAAAAAATGTTTGTCTTGACCACATTATCTCCCTTGAAAGCTTGTTATAAGGTTTTAGGAACAATCTGGATGTTTACAACCTCTGAAAATGATCGCCCACTTCAGACACTGCTCTTTGGTGCATTTAAAAACTGCCTTGCTAAATCAAAAGGAAGAGGAACATTATTCTTGCTGAGTTGTCGGCATTTAACTAGATTGTATTTTTTACTTTAGTCCCTTATTGACACATAAACAGTAAAATTTTGATATTTAAAAATTTGTAAAATTTTTCTTCCAATTCCTTCAATATTTCTCTTTGATTTTAAAATATTTGTTTTAGAATGTAGGAAAACTTTATTCATTTGGTTTTTTTTAATTCACAGAAGAAGTCATGAAATTTAAAATTTTATTAATTAAAAATGTTTTTAAACTATCATCATCTTAAATAATAAATCAAAGTATATATTTTTGGTGTAAAGTTTACACTTGTAAAAAGGTTTTGTTTATCAAAATGGAAGTTCTGTGTTAAATATTATGTAAAATTGTTTTAAAATTAAATTTTTTAATGTCTTTAAACACTGAAATATAAAAATATTCGTCCAGCCGAATATTTAGTATTCGGCTTACCTGTATGCCGAATATTCGATATTCAGCCAAAATCACTATTTGGTGCACCCTTAGTCACGACTTCCAACAAATGTGGCAGCCGGTATAGAACCATGCTAAGGAAGTACCACCTTCAAACAACAAACTGAAACAGTCAGCAACAAAGTATTATATTGTAATATAAATAAAGAAGAAAACAAATTAATAAAACTGTGTTGCATAAGTGCATATTTAAAAAAAAATTTGAGGCCAATTTTCTTCTTCCAAATCTTATTTCATAAGAGGGCTTACTATTCTATGTTCATGAAATGCTGAAATTAGTACCATAATTTCCGGGAGATAAGCTGCACCGTCGTAGAGGCCACACCAATAAAAAACAAGAGATAAAAATTAAATTTCTATCAGATAAACCACGGCTTATCTCCTGGAAATCATGGTAGTTTAAAAAGGTAAAAAATAAGAGTAGTTTACTTGGAACATAGAGTATTGCAGCAATATACTAATTCGCCACCTTGTCCGCATACTACACATTGATCCTGGAAATTACAGTACATTACAAATGACAAAATATAAGGATTCATCAAAATACCGATTGACAAAAATAAGGAAGTATGTAATTCAAAATAAAGTAATTAATTGTAATCATGAATTGCACACAATATAAATTAAATTAAATAACAATGCATCAATCATCTAAGTAAGGAATACAGGTAAAGCAAAGATTTTTACTATCATAGTTGTAGTATAAAAAATTGGTAAACAGTCTGCGAACACAAGTATTTTTTGTCATTAAAATTTTCTGCAAAAATCAGCTGATTTGCACATACACACACATATCATATATATTAAATTAAAATCTGATGGTTTTATTTAAATTGTATTTTTAGGATTTCCCCCCCCCATTAAATAGCTATCAAGAATTGTAGGTTTATAAAACAATGAAGCTAATTAGATAATATTAAGGAGCATAAATTATTTTTTAAATTAATTACTAATTTTATAATTAGTATTAATAATTAGCAACATTATAATTAGATAAAAAAAAGGATAAAGATTGACTTGCTTTTTGTTCTGCATTTTATTCTAATTACGTTTAGTATGGTTAGAAAAATAAGTCTATTGTCTGCTTAGTTCTTGATTATAGCTTTCTTGTTAGATCATAAACTTTTCCAGTAGATAAAATCTGTTATGTCTATACAAAAATTCTTTCTTGTGTTCCCAAAAACTTTTCTCTGAATAAAACATTGGCATTTGAATTCGGGATGACTTATTGTTTAGAACTGTTATTCTAACCATTAAATTCAAATTTCCTTAATTGTTTAATTGGGTAACTTACAATTTCAACTTGTATGACATCACTTAATTCATATGCTCTTTCTGCCAATTTGGTGATGCCAATATGAGTATTATAAAATTACAAGGCATTCTGATGTTTCTCTTCTGGGCATTATAAATGTGAGCTGAGCTATCAATGGAAAATGTTCTTAGGCACCGTCCCTATCCCTCTCTGTACTGACTGTTTAACCTTACAGTCCGTACAGACTTGTATGTACATGCTACATGCATATATACATTGTACATGCTTCAAACTTTTAGTAAACAAATATCCTAAAGGACCGTTTAAGAGCATTATACTTTCTACAGTCTTTTGTCAACTACCGGAGGATGGTAATCAAAGCTGGGCAATTGATTATGCAATATACAGTTGGTTATCTATTTAACGACTTTCAAGGAACCTCGAAAAATCGTCCTTAAAAAGAATTTGTGGAAAAATAATGTTTGAAAAACATTTCCCTTCACACTTTGCAGGCTTAGGACTTTTCTTTATTTACTGAAACGCCTTTGAATGTAGACTTGGGTAGATCAAACTTTTTTGAAAATTAGACTTTTAGTATACCAAAACTTTTATTCCACTCTTCAGTAATTTTTACTTTTTCCTGTAGCATAAGATGCTTTCATTTCGATGCCATTATTCTTTCTTTCTACTCAGAATTTGGATTTGCATGGGTAATGAGCAAGCACTACTCTAAACCCCTAAGCTCTCTTTCTGAAAAAGAGCTGTGGCTGACCGGTTGGAGAGGAAGTATGGAATGTGCTTTTGGATGACAGAGTGGAGGAATGGAATGTGCTTTTGGACAAGAAGAAGGGTGGAGGGAGAAAATGAATCATCACATTCCGGACAATTACACCCCTCTCCTTTATCTGTACTCGCCTGAATTGCAAGAAAACATACTTTTCGATCACTGGAAGTTCCCTGGTTTGATAAATTAAAAAAAATTGCCAAAAAAAAAAAAAAAAAAAAAAAGCATAAAAATTATTGTTAAATAAAAATAATGTCATATTTAAACAGGGACTTTTGTACTCAAAGGAACCGGAACCGCAAAATACCGTCCTTAAATACAGGTTGTCGTTAAGTAGAGCGACATTAAACAGAGAGCCAACTGTATTTTTAAAGACGTCTTTCATGCTATAATCATATTAATGTACATCACGTATTCAATATTCTAAAAAATTTTAATCTTAAATCATGGGGGTAAGCAGAGACAGAGAAAATGGGTCTGTGGTAACTAAAGTTTAAGAACTGCTGCAATATATTTTTGCATTATTTCAGCTGTGAAAGTTTCCACAAAAAGCTTAATTTTAACTAACTGTAATTAACTGAAAAGTAAAAATATTCAAAATGTAGTGAATGGACAAAATACATAATATTTATATCTTATTTATACAGTCAAACCTCGTTAACACAAACACGCTTAACGCAAATTACTTTTAGCATGAACTGCCCTGTCCAGTTGTATGTATTTAACTTTGGATACCACGAACAAAAAAGTTTCCTTTTGAGTGTTCGCATTAACCAGGTTCGATTGTAGTAGTCAATAAATATATATAAGTGTATGTTATTTAATTAAAGAAATACATAATTTTTAATAAATAAGTAATATTTTGGATACTTTATTATATATATATATATATTTAAATGGAATAAGAAAAATTTTCAGGTTAAGCTGCATAAAAGTTTTGAGACAAATAGAAATTACATAATACTATCAAGTTATTATTACAGGTATTTCTTCAACTACCTTTTTTTTTCATCAATACACAGCTTAAAACCAAAAGTCTTTGATAATTTACATTTTATAGTTATTTTTCTTTAACTAAAATGATTACTTGGTATGCAATATGGTAATCCATAAAAAGTCTTAATCATGATATAATTCCTACAAATATTCATAAGTGAAATTATTGGCATATTAAATTTCTTCAATGGTCTTAAAAATTATTCATTAATTGTGTTTACAATCTAAAAGATGTGATTTACAGAAGTTCACATAGAGACCAATTCTTATGGGTTCAGGTTAGGTTTTGACTCTTTGGGATCAGGTTAAAGTTAACCCAATCTTTCCAAAGACATTTGAGAATATTGCTTTAGCATATATGAATATGAATGAATATATACAGTAAGTCCCAATTTTTTGGGATAAAATTTAATTGGAGCAGCCATTTAATTGGGGCAAAATGTTAAAAATATCGCTAAGTTTACTTCTGATAATTCATGCAGTTGCTTAATTGGAACAAGTCATGCTAGAACCAATGTGTCGCAATTATCTAAAAATTGTTGTATATATTTACTTTTTAACATAAAATTTAGTTAACAATAGAATTGCAGACTATTTTCAAATAATTGAATTAAAATATATATTAATATTCTTTCATATATTTTGAGTTGAAGTATCTCTGATTCAGCTTGCCAAAAATTATTTTGCCAAGTCTCTATTTTAGGGCAAAAAAAAAAAAAAAATCAACTTTCAAAATATTAAAAAGAAGCAAATTTAAACTTACGTGATCTGTCCCTGTTTCTAAATTGCATGCTTTATAGACTTCATCGATACAATGCAGGCAAACTTTGCCCTTAAACAGTGGATGGTCCATTGAAAGGTTAGTAATAAGTTCTAAACATGCAATACAGACATCTGAAATTTCATTAAAAAAATATTTATTATAAACAATTATACAATAGATATCAGTGTTTCTTAACAATGTTCCATAGAACTCTAAAAATCTCAAGGTATCATCTGAAAAAAAAAATATATATATATAAATAAGTTATCTATATTAATTAATAAATGAAAGATATTTGTGTGTCTGCCCAATGGCTAGAGAAATCTATCACATGGTTTTCAAATTGAATTCCAGATAGAAGACAGGTCCAAGTGCACCTAAGCCTCAGATTTCTAATTTTTTTTTATTAGACTTTTTGTTGAATTTCTAGTGAATGAGAAAATTCACATATAAGCTTGCTGGGGATTTTGAGTCGCTCATAAAAACAATCCAAATTCAATCTCTTAGTCTGATATAGTAAATTTTGTCTTTTTTTCAATAAAGTTTATCCGGAATTCAAACAGTGATACCTACATTTTTACTGATTTTAAATAAAAGTCTTCTTTCTACCGAAAATGAGATTTTTTTTTTTTAAATCAACAATTTCTCTTTGATACCTTATCCAACAAATCTTATATTTTATATCCCTGTATGGGGTAACCTTTTGGAAATTGATTTGGGGGGAAGGGAGAAATTAATTATTTTAATTTATATGGTTTTTCAAATATATGAAGAAAAGGAGAAATTTCTAAGGATGAGATTGAAGAATGAGCAAGACAATCTTACTAATTTTACCTGATTTGCTAATGTAAACCTGTTATCAGAAAAGCATGTTGTTATGACAGCGGGATTTGTTCATTAGTGAATTAGATTATTTTATCAAATACTGTAAAAAATACTGTAAAATTTTTTACAAAGATAGTGATTTCATCATGTGACCTTAAGTCAGCTTTTTATTTGCTTATTTGGAAAAAGCAAGCAGTGTACAAACATATAAAGTAAATTCAAGCAATGCCAAGTGGGTCTGCTAATATATTATAAACTAGACTTGTAAGGTAAAGTAAAAGCAAATAACTTTCAATGGAATAAATCTCAATTCACTAAAATTATACAGAAATAGTCACTAAGATGTGCTTCAGGTAATGGCTTTGCTTTATTAATACAATTATAAGAATTATATCATTTAAAATTTCAAGGTAACATACACAATGAGGCCACAATCCTTAATTTTGGGTCTATGTGACACAAAATGTCTTCCCAAAATGTCACCAAAATTTTTATTCTGTGCAGGAAAAAAAATCATGCAATCCAATCTGTCTTGTGTATCATTTCATCAAATTTTTGCATAAATATGCAAATCCACAGCATACTTGATACCTGTGAAGACCAGACTGAGACATTGTCATATTGTATGTTCACTTTCTACAAAACTTGAGAAATTTGAAATCATAAGTTTGTGTGTTTAAACCTGTGTAACCCAATCAAAATAATGATGAAAATATTTTTAGAGTTTCTTATATATGATAACAAATGCTCATTTAGAAATTTTTCTCTCAATCTATCCCACCCTTAGCATTATGGCCAAAATTGGCCAATAAATTTATTATAACTACAGAAGACATTGCTTAGGATGATCCCATTCAGTAGCGCCAACTTTTGAAAAATATTGGGTGGGATCAAAAGTATTTTGGTAAAATGGCATGGGCAGTTTTTTTTTTTCTTTGAATAGTTGACAGATAGGGAAAGACGATAACTCTAAGTCAGGTTATCAGGTTTTAATACAATTGTAATTTTATTAAATTATATTCTCACAAGTTCTTCCTTATAAGACCTAATATTTACTATAATTTACTTCCTAATATTTACTATAATATCATCATACCATGAATATGACTACAAATGGAAAGGACAAAAAGCTAAACAGAGCAAAACCTTTTAAGTGTTTTATGGGTCTCAGTTGGGCATTAAAACAGATGCTCATTGACTTAAACTCACTGGTAAATAGTAAAATAAATTTTGTTCGAGGGAGAAAATAAATAATGAAATAAATAACGAAATAATAAAAAAAAGAAATTAGGTTCCTTGGGTTTACAAATTATTGGGTGGGTTCGGGTCCCACAGGCCCATATAAGTCGATGCCACTGATCCCATTTTGCTTTACAGTAACAGATTATTAAAATGGCAAAACACTATAATAAAAGTAAAAAAAAAAAAAAAAGAGAATGTTGAACTTGATATTGAAAAGGCAAGCAATTAGATTAATTCTAATAATAAAAAAATATACGAAAAATATTTCAAACATAATTTCTTTTAATTAAAATTTGAGAATTATAATTAATATTGTATAATATTTGAAAATATAATAGTTCATGATTTTGTATAATGAAATAGAAAATAGCTGTTCAACAAACAGGTTTAAACAACATTGAGGGGCAAATGTTGATATGATAGGATGAAAAGCTCTACAGATGGAAGCTAGAAATATCAAATCCTCATGTACCATGCACATCCTCCAGGTTTTTAAATAAAATTTTGTAATAAAAGCTGCTCAACATAAAAGTGAATACATTATATCTAAAGTAAAAGCTGAATTAAAATACAAATCTCTAAATATGAAATACTTATAATATTTATTCAATAACAAAGAATTAAAAAAAAATAATAATAATTCAAATAATTGTTCATTTTTTTTTATTTGTTTATTTAGTAACCACATTTACTTTTAGTCCTATTTTTGTCAGCATCATTCAGCATTGATGTGAAGCAGACGATCATAATACATATATAGTAAAGCATCTTAATACATCATTATCAATTCAATGTCAATTTTTCATGATCTTATCATCCCTATATAAAAACAATGATAAAATTCTTCATGTCTGGTGTATTTGAGAAAAGTCATTGCTTGCTACAGAATATTATGGCTTAAAAAAAAAAAAAAATCACTATTATGATTAAAACCATAAAAATTTATATTATAAAAGTAATAAATCTAACTTTAACTGCAAAATATAGTGACAAACAGTAAATTGTATAGTACAGCTTTTCAAAAGCCGATTTTTAATCCCAAACAATTCTGAAACCAACAGAAAACTGAAACTGTTGATGTAGAATGGCGCGATTTGTTGCTATTTTCCTTGAAGGAATATATGGATTCTGATGTATTAGGAAGTACCCATATTTGTCATTTGTATTTTTATTTTTTGAGAAATGAATGTTTGGTGTGTTTCTTTAAAGGTTTATATGACACTCCCATCTATTTATTAAGCTTTTAGTGAGATTTCTTTTTCTATCCAATGATGGGCATGAAAGTTCCAAAACAGTTTGTAATAAACAAGATCCCATAGTAATTTATGTATCATGAGTTAGAAACAGCACCAAAACAATAAATGCTTTCAGCCAAATAAATTTGAAAGATTTTTTTTTCAAATTAAAAATAAACAAAACTAATTGAAGATAGCGAAGTCAGTATTACCTTTCAATGTTAGTTCACCTTCCCATAATTTTTTTCCAATATCCTCTAAGAAAACAATAATTACAGAATATGAGAAGTTGGATATATCAATAATATTCATTTCACTCTATAAAAATTTTTGAATGCAAAAATTTAAACATGATTAATTAAAATTAGATAATTCTCTGTTTTAAACAAACACATTAATAAATGCACAATAATGACTTTTATTTAATATTTAAATGCAGATAAAAAACACATTTAAAAGTTTAAGCTAATACTAACACAACAAAGAGATATCATTTAATCTTCGACTCATGACTACAATATTCTCATAATTTCACATGATGATGTAAAGTAAAAGTAGTATGTTCCATCAGATATCAGGATATGCTAGGAATTGTATTTTTTTAATTTTTTTACATTTGCCAACTGTATAAGAGGAAAAATATCCCCGACTGTGATGGAAAAGGGATAATCATCCTGATTATGTCAAGGAACCGAAAAAACCATACAAATAAATTACACTTGAAAACATTAAAAATCTCCATCTGCAGATAGATTTATTACTGAAAAAAACTTCTTAATCTTTGCATAAAAATTGATTAGCTTAAAACACTGGATGCGTTTTAGATGATATGGATTTGAAACGAACAATGATTAAAGAGGACATTTTAAAACTTTTAATTTAATCATTAACACTTTCCAACGTAGTTGAAAAGTGTTTATGACTTCCTTTTGTCTGCCATATGGCCGTCTGTCCGTGCTCTAACTCCCGTAAATATGCTCGGACTGCTCTGCAATTTTTATATGTTATTGTCGTTATCTATAGCATTTTCCCTATTTCAACGGAAGTGTGTAGCACTTATAGTTTTTCTACAGGGACACTCAAAAGAATTCCGTTACATTGCAGTCTATGGGGAAAAATCATTTGCGGTTTATTTAAATAATGTTTCACTATTTTAAACGCATTGAAAATTTTATATATCACTAAGGTGCATTAGAAGAAGCTTAATATGGAATAGGGTATGCATAGCACTTATAGTTACTTTACAGGGACAGTCAAAAGAATTCCGTTACATTACGTCTATGGAGAAAAATCGTCTGCGGTTTATTTAAATAATGTTTCACTATTTTAAACGCATTGAAATTTATATATATATCACTAAGGTGCATGACAAGAGGATTACTACAGAATAGTGTTTGTATAGCAGTCATCGTTCATTTACAGGGACACACAAAAGAATTCTCTACTGTCTGTTAACAATAATTCCTGGAAGTGCGTTTTAAGTTATTGAACGCGATTTTAATTTTAACTCGCTTTTTGTCTATTACATGGTGTGTATAAATTCTGTAGATCCTATACAGGGAAGCACAAAAGTTCACGAACACATTTCCGTTTATTGACAGAAACTCCAGACGGAGAATTTTAAATTGTGCTACGCGTTTCCTAACTGAACTAAAATTTAGCAATATACAAATCTATAGATCATATACAGGGCTGAATAAAAGTATTTGGATATTTTTCCGAATATTGTATATGTTGGAAATTCCTGAAAGTATGTTTTTGAATATGTTATGCGTTTTCCAAATTGTTTACTTAGATGTTATCTTTTAGCTTATTAAACGGTATGATTTGTAAAATTATCTTGGAAGCGTTGGAAAGTGTTACATAATCTATGCTTGACGCATGATTTTTCGTTCTTGTTTTAAATCTTTTTTAACGTCGAATTTTGACGGTGCTTTTGGGCAGATGCAATGCACATGTGCATAGGAGCTCATTCGGTTGCATTATCACAGGAGGGGGGGAGAGAGAGAGATGTGTGCTTTATTTACTATGTTCTGTTATTTACTGAATATGATATGAACGTAGGAATATACTATTTGTATATACTTCATAGGTCCATGAATTTTTTTTTCTTGCCGTGGGGAATATGGTGGTAATGTCAAACTGATTTGCATTACACAGTTATTTACGGATTTTTTGTTTGGAGTTTGCATCAGAAATAGTACTGTATTTGACTGGGGAAAAAAATATTTGAAAGACTGTTTTATACGTAACCCTTCATAAATAATAAAGAAGCTTATTTTACTGTTAATGTTAGAGAATTTTTTTTTGTGTCAAGTTTTGACGGGTTCCATCTAGTTGTAATTTAAATCACTGATTTTAATCTGTTAAAATTATGATTTAAACATTGAAATCATGTAATTAAAATTTTTCTTGTAATGCGGATTATACGTCGCTGCGGATTATCTGCGATTTTTTTTCCTATTCGATATCTTTGCAAATGTCAAGAAGCATACTTTTTTTGGGCAAATTTACAAATATCTTTCTTAAAAATCAACAGATGGCGCTACCACGCAACTTATGAAATCTTGTTAAGAGAAGTCAAGCCTTCATTTTGTATCTAGGTCTTACTGCCTCAAATACACTCTTTAAACACAAGCTCATCTTTATTTACAGTTATTTAATCTCAGTATAAAGTTCATAAACAGTACATATCAACATAATAGCTTTATTATAAAAACGTAATTATTATGGTCAAAATACTTTTAATTTGCCAATAATCGTTTAGTTTCTGTTTTATATTCATTCCTTAAATCTATTTATTTCACGCTTTACAATAGTTTTTAACTCTTTAGTTTATAATCATCGCACTCTATGCTTCATCTATTATAGCTCGGCATACGCCGATATTCGATTCAAACGATGGCGTAGTAAGCTTTTACTTCGATAGATGGCGCCAGACGAATATTTGTCTGATTTGCTGATCGCGTAATATTAAGATAAAAATAAGGCAAAGGAAAAAAAAAACTAGTACAAGGATTTTATATTTAATTTAAACAGATATTAAGGTAATTAACTTACTTAATTATAATTTCTATACTAAGTAATGTAAATTTTCTGAATTTATTTTTACTTATGTGTAATAGAATTGCAAATATCTTTGTACTGAATTATCAATTTTTATTTCATATTTATTTATTTATCAAGTGTTATATTAAATACAAAAGTTAAAAATTAAAATATTTTTCACTAGATTCAATATTTTTTCCTTTATGGCTGAACGTTAGTCCTGTAGATCTTGTGAATTTTTGTTAAGGGAAAATTTCACTTGCGGATTATACGATGATTTTTTTTCAAAATATCGTGAAATTGACACCTGCGGATTATACGCCGCCGCGGATTATAGGCAGGAAATTAGGGTAGTAATTTTTGCCAGTGGCAAAAAGTATTTTTGCTGGGACAGTTTTTTTCCACTTAGTCAAAAATTGGCCAACCCTGATTGAAATACACATATGTATTTAGCATTCTTTGGCATATTTATTATGTGATTAGATATTATTAGATATACCTTAATGAAAAAATGAATGACTTAAATTAACTAGAAATTTATGTGCACAACACACATAGGTATATCTTATCTATAACAATTTAATAGTAGAAAAATATGATTTTAAGTTTTAAATAAATCTGAAATTGTTTGCAACAATTTTTTTAAATTAAATTATTTTGAATTTTTATCTAGGAACTGTAATTAAATTAATAGAAATGTGTAAATCTATGCAGAAAAAATAAAACAAATTCATGCACAGTACACAAATAATATTAATAAAAAAATCTGATTTAAATCCAAAAAATCTGATTTAAATCAAATAAATCAGATTTTTTTCATTTTTTTAACAAAATCGTGATTTTTAACAACCCTGCTTAAAAGTTATATCAAAACAAAAATATTTTTATGTTTATTTTCCATTTGATAAGATCAAGTTATTAAATGCAAATTTCAAAATAATAAAAGAAAAATTATTTGGTCATGATTTGGTCCATGATTGTAAAACAAGAGAAAAACTTGCTTTTCAGCTTCACTGCTTCATTAACAAAATTCTTCTCCTCTCTCTTTGGTAAGAGTTTCGAAGCACTTAAATGTCTGGATTTTCAAGTATTGAGTAATCAGCATTTCCCAATTGAAGATTTTACTATACTTGAAAATTTAGATGTAAATGAAGAGAGGAATCTTTTTTTGTTATATATAATTTTTCTCTAAATAACTAACTAAATAAAATGTATAATAATGTCATTTCAACTCTTAACAATCAATCTAAAGTTTATTTTAAATAATCATAAAAAAAATACCTGTTGATAATTCAGGAGGTATGTAAACTTCAAGTCGTTTTTCGTCCGGATAACGGTAATTATCTGGAGGAAATCTTTTTTTAATCAAACAATTTTTGCTTCTGCATGACTTACAATAATAGCATTTCCAGTTTGTATTCTCTACAATCTATTAATATAATTAAAATTTTATTATAATCAAGACACTAATTTCAATGAAATAATAACTATACCAAATACAATTAACAACAACAATTTAGGTTCATTAGGTGACAATTAATAACAACAATTTAGATTCATTAGGTGGAGGTCAAAGTTGAATAAATTTTTCCAAGAGATAAAAAAGTGGCCAGGTATCCATTAACACAATTTCATCCGTAATGCTGCAAATTCACAGATCTGATACCTAAATGTGAGTGTATTCGTGTCAGGCTGGATATTATCTGGGTAGCTTAGATTGCTACGAATACCGGTCTAGATACTTTTCAAAATTTTTCCTAGATACTAAGCACAATTTATTCAACTTTGATTTCCACATAATGAATCAAAAGTTATAAGAGTACATAATAAGTCATTTAGTAGTATGTATTAGAGATGAGTTTGGGCTCCTTTTTTTATTAGCCCGAAGCATTTTGTGTCATTAGAGCCCAAGCCTGATACCAAAAGTATGCAGCAGATAAATGCTAATAACATAAATAAAAATTATTTCAAAATTTTTCTCATATAAAAATCTTTTCAAATATAAATAAGTATTAATCCTAAATATTTCCTCACTACAACATTTTGTGATTTTCATGTCTTGAAAATCTGTTTAAAATAGCAAATTTGTTATTTATACCAAATAATGTAGGTACAATGTAGGTTAATTTAACTGAGGTTAACCTTTTAAACGCCAATGTTCCCGAACGGGAACATCAAATTTAAAATTCATTAAAAAAAAAAGTTTCGCTTCTATGGACTTACAAAAATTATTATTTATTAACAAAAGTACATTTATTTTTTTAGACTAAAAACTATTTATGTTATATAATTATTTAAGCTTAAAAAAAATTCGTAAAAAAGTCATTTTTTGTCAATTTTTACTAGGATTGTTAAAAAAATTCACATAAAATTTTTAAAAGATGCAAAATTCATGAAATTTCAGAGTTATGATAAATAAGTTCCATTTTAAAGAATAAGCAACAGTTTTCAATAAAAATGCGTTTGCTATAAGATATCAAATTCTATTGTTCCCGTTCGGGAACATTGGCGTAATTCACAATACAGAATTCGATCATTTGCACTGTTGATCTATTTTCCTAATTTGTAATATTGAGAGTCTCAGAATTATACTGAATCTCTTTTGCTGTGTTTAAAAGCAGGTCAGTGGCTTTTCGAATTCCACTTACACCCTTTTCACCCCTCCCCCCTTCTCTTGCTTTCTTCGCTCACTAGTGCGGGGGTGAGAGTTTTGTCCAAACAACTGTTTTGCTCAGGACTGAGGATGTTTATGACTTTTTCTAAGTATCCCGCGAAGGGTGCTATTTGTTAGCAATAATTTTTACTTTCTTATCGTATGTAAGAGTTTTGAGATAGATCACGTGGTTCAGCACCCGCCCAGTTCTTTTATTTATTTATTTTTTCCTTTTCTCTTTCTGAATTTTTTGCATCGTTCATTTTGTAAGTAATAGAGGGTGAAGCTAGAACGATATTTTTACTTTGCTTCTTTGATAGATATGGCTAATCGTGAAAGATTTTTAACAGTACAGGAAGCTATTGAATATTTTAACTCTTTATCAGATTCAGATGCTTCGGTTGATTCTGTTATAGATATTTGCCAATTGCCTCCTGATGAAAGTGGTGCTATAACAGATGAAGAAGATGTAAATGAAAATGAATTTCAAAAAATTATGCCTGCAGATGTATGCGGACAATTAGAAGTTTTTACACATAGATCAGTTGATGTATCAGATGATGAAACGATTGTTTCTGTACCTTCTACATCAAAAACCGAATCAAGTTTGAAGAGAAAGAGACTATCAAAGAAAGACGATATGAAGCCGAACTGGAATAAAAATGCATCTTTCAAAAAATCTTTAGAAACCATAAGTAATATGAAGCTTTGCGAATCGTTTCCCGAATTAGCAAATTTATCGCCAGCTGAAATTTTCAACAAATTTTTGCCGATGGAATATTTAGCACATTTATCAGAAATGACAAAACTGTATGCAATGCAAAAAGGGGAAAATATTGATGTAGACGAAAAAGATATTGGGCAATTTTTTGGGTTACTCTTATTTAGTGGCTACCATACTGTTCCTGGTGAGGATTTATATTGGAGCACTTATGAAGATTTGTCCGTTCCAATAGTTGCTTCAGTTATGTCTAGAGCCCGATTTAGGAAAATGAAGAAATATTTTCATATTATAGATTCAAATGATTTGAAAGCAGGAGATAAATTGGGCAAAATTTCTCCCTTTTATCAAGAACTTGAAAAAAATTTTCGGCAGTTTGGAATCTTTCACAGAAAACTAAGCATTGATGAATCTATGGTTCCATACTATGGTCATCATTCAGCAAAAATGTTCATAAAAGGTAAGCCTATAAGATTTGGTTTCAAAATTTGGATGCTTTTTTCGCATAATGGTTACCCATATGCAATGAAAATTTACGGTGGAAAAAGTCCGGAAAGGAGTAATATTCCCCTTGGATCAAGAGTTGTATGGGAACTTTTATCGTGTATTGAAAATCCGAAAAAAACGAAATATACTTTGATAATTTTTTCACGTCTTATAAACTTTTGGCGGATTTATCAGACAAAGATTTTAAAGCAACTGGTACAATTCGGGATACTAGAACAGGACAGTGTCCTTTGCAATCATTAAAAAAAATGTCCAAATGCGAGAGGGGAAAGTACGATTTTCAGTGCGATGGAAAAGTTTATATGTGCCGATGGAACGATAGTTCAGTTGTTGCAATAGCGTCAAATTACGATACTCATGAACCTATGGGTAATGCAAAACGATTTTGTCGTAAAGAAAGAAAAAAGGTAGATGTTTCACGGCCACATCTTGTAAAGTGCTATAACGAAGGTATGGGTGGAGTTGATTTGTTAGACAGACTTCTTGGAAGTTACCGTCCTATGTTCCGCAGAAAAAAGTGGTACTGGAACTTATTTAGCAATGCCCTAAACATGGCTGTTGTTGCGGGATGGATTGTACATACTGAATTACACCACAACTCAACATCAGAACTGTCACACCTGAATTTTCAAAGAGAGGTGACTTTGAGTTTACTTCGAATGAAACCCAAGATTCATTGTATTCCAGGTCCACGTGCCCATCCAGTAGAGTCTGCACGGCAGTCAGATACGCACTATTTGGTATCATCATCTCAAGGACACTGTGTAGTTTGCCAGAAAAATACAAGGAAAATGTGCTTTGAATGCCAAAAGCGACTGCATGAACATTGTTTTCCCTCTTATCACGGACAGTGATGCAAACTATAAAATAATAATAATAATAATTTGGTAAGATAATTTGTATTTTATATAATTATTATTTATAGTTTTATGTAGTTAATATTTGTAATACATATAATTATTTTATCATTAACTTTCAAGTAGTTATTTGTGCTTTTCTATAGTTGGTTTAAACATTTTTACTAATTCTATTTATATCTATTATTTAATTCTTTCTTTGTGTTTGGTTGTTTTTATAAAGTATAATATTCAACACACGAATTTCACTTAAAAATTTTTTAATGTTATTAAATCTGTCAAATATTATTCATACTTATAAAATTCTAGCATAAGAACCATAAAATTTAATCTATTGAAAAATATAGTAAAAACTTAATGAATCACGCCAATGTTCCCAAACGGGAACATACCCGAAATCGTACATAAAATTTTTTTGGGGGGAAATTTCTTCTTGCATTGTTTAAATAGATGCATTTAAATCTTATTTTCACAAAGAAATAATATTTTTTATTCTTGGAACACAGAGCGGCGTTTAAAAGGTTAAACACGTTTCTAACCAGAATTTTTTAAAGAAACACATTCAAATAGGTTCTTTGAAACATGAAGCTAAATATATATTACTTTTTCAGATATATTTTCTGGTTAGAAATGTCTTTAACCTGGATCAAATTAACTCACATTGTATGGAAGTTTAGTTGAAAGTTGGCAGGTATGCAATAACTGGATAAAAATTTGCAGTGTCACAATTCTTATTCTTTTATAATATCATTATATAACTATGGCAAAAAACCAAAAATATGAGTTCTGTTTTCCAGTAATTTTGGAAAAGGACTTCAAACAGAAATCGAGGATAGACAAAAGATATCCCACAACTTCTTTATGTTACTAACACTGACCGTTCAAAGTCTTCATAATGAGATAGAATATTTCTCTTCATATCCCATCAATAACAATTAAAATATCCTTTCAAACTGATTTTTCAGGATTGTAAAACACTTTTAAAAACTTAAGACTATAAAGAGTTATTCATAAGTAGGTATACTATCCAGATGCTGTAAAACAGGAACCGTTTAGGGCATGCTCCCCAAATGCAAGCCTAAAGTAGGTGTACTCAAAGTTTTTTTCCCTGCTTATGTGCAAAGTGACATAGCCGATAGCTAGCGTGTCACACAAATATCAGTAGATATGGCTGTGTTTGCAGTGGAGAAAGCATTTTGTATTCTTGAACTGAGCAAAACGGAATCTGTCATCATTGTGCAACAGCATTTACGAACACGATTTGGAAAAGAACCTCTTAACAAGAAAAACAGGGCGTGTCCAGTAGACCTAACCAAAGTGACCAGTGTGACCGGTTACTTACTGGGGCGGTAAGTGACCGGTTTCTAACCGGTCGACAGATCTACTGGACGAAAATAGTATTATTTACTTGTAGCGCCATCTGTTGGTAATTACATCTGTATCACATCATCGTAAATTTTCATGTAACCGATCACGTGACCCAAGTAACCGAGATTTTTCTTCGGTTAATTCGGTCCCTTACCGGTCACTTCCTCTGAACGACGTTGGTTACGTACCGGTTAGCAGCACTGAACGCTTTGGTAACTAACCGACCTGACCGGTTATGTACCGGTGACATTACTGGACGCGCTCATGGTCACACATGTTCTATTTGTGCACCCTTTGTCACATGACACACATCAAACCGTTAATCCATTTCTATCGACTTTGCACAAACAGCACATAGTTTCAAAATTTTTAAAACAATCATAAATGGATTATCTGGTTAGAGGTTCTTTTTCAAATCATGTTCAAAAATGCCGTTGCACAGATTCCATTTTGCTCAATTCGAGAACACAAAATGCCTTCTCTACTGCAAAAGCAGCCATTTCTATTGATATTTCCATGACACGCTAGCTATTGTTTATGTCACTTTGCACGGCAGCAGGAAAAAAACTTTATGATTACATCTACCTTAGGCTTGCATTTGGGGGAACGTGTCTTAAACTGTTCCTGTTTTACAGCATCGGGAAGTTGTATACTTATTTATGAATCACCCAGTATTATTGTTTCCCAAATAGTTTTTTTTTTTCTTTTCAATTTGTGAATAAATAAAATTTCTACATTTAAGTCCAACCCTGAAGACTGGTATAAAAACCATTTCAGGACCAGGCTCAGGATGATCCTGTCTCATTTCTAGTACATACGTTAAATGTATGTCATATATTATCTTTCAAAGCCAAGCAAAATCAAAGTTGCATTATTTAAATAAAGTATATGTTTTATTAATTTCTTCCTCACCACCTTATCCAAATGTGCGATATTATACTAATAATATATAAAATACAGACATATACATTTTGTCTCAAAAGTTTAATCCAGCTTTTTAATATATTTCGATAATGTGCTTAAACTTTTGAGACAGTGGTTTTCAAACAAAAATTGTAAAATGCGTAAATTTTTAATAAAAAATTTTGCTGTAGACAATGCAATGTCTTTACTACATTGCCTTTCAATGAAATTTTATGGATTCATTCTGAAATTATTTAATACATTTCCCTTTTCATTTTATTATTATATTTTAGTGTAAACTTTTGAAACATATTGTACATACATATGTGTATAGTACATATATGTGTACAGCACATGTATGTACTATTTTTATGTATTCTTAATTTTACATATTATGAATATTATGTGTATTATGTATTTAAAAAAAAGAAATTATCAAGTAATCAAATAATAGTAATAAATTATCAGTCAGACAAACTTGAAAGATTCTATAAATGTTCAAAGTAGCTAAATTCTTTAAATTCATTGAGTGAAAGTTAGTGAGATGCATATGTGTCAGTATTGCATTATTATTTGCATAATATCACATGTACATCCAGAAATGAGTAATATTTTTCATCTTTCCAAATATAAACTAGTCGTTGGGGCCACTGTAATACTTACCCATCATGGATATGCATACTATAAAATATGAAAATAAAACATGTGTAAACTACTGTTGAAAGTAATCACACTTACTCTCTGGTGTATGTTATATGTAACCGTAACTGTATTAATATATTTGTGTATATTGTTTGGCAAGGCTAAGCTGAGTGTTGTGAGAAGTGATATGTCATGTTGTAGTACTGCCATGTGCGTGATCTAGTTATTTTTAATCTTAATTAAACATTACTTATGTTTATTGGACTCTGATTCAGTTATTATCTTAATAGCAGAGCGTGGTTCCGAAATTGAACACGCTAGAAGTAAAAATATATTAAGATTGTGTTAAAGTGAACTGTTTTGTTGCTTTGAACTGAATCACGCGGACACGAAGTTGAAATGGCGGCACGTGATGAAAATATTAAGTACTGTGTTGAATCTTTTAACGGTAAAAATTTTGTTCTGTGGAAGCGACGTGTTGAAGCAGTCTTTGCAGCTAAAGACCTTGATAAATATTTAAATGAGGAATGTGATCCAGCTAAAGAAGCGGAAGTTAAAGACTCAAAGAAAGCATATGCTTTACTGCTAACCCTTTTGGATGACACAGTGTTAGCGACATTAGCTACGGAAACAACTGCATGTCAAATATGGACAAATTTGAAAAATAAATACACGAAAACCAGTGCAGTGAGCCAAATTTTAGTGCGAAAGAAACTCGCGACTTTGCAGAAACGTTGGGAATGCAGCATGCAGCAACATGTTACTGTTGGCCATCGTAAATGAATTGCGACTTTCAGGCGCAGAAGTAAAAGACATGGATGTTGTTATTTATTTGTTAATGTCTCTACCTGCAGAATATGATGTGGTTAAAGCTACGATTGAAAACCAGCCAAATGAAACTTTGACTTTAGATTTTGTTATGCAGAGACTTTTGAATGCTGAAGCGTTAAAGTTTGAAAGAAATCCAGATAATGTTCGTGCCCCTGTTTCAAAGGACAACATAGCTTTCAGTGCAGATAAACGTGACATCATTTGTCATAAATGTAAATCCAAAGGCCACATTGCCAAATTTTGTAAAAAGAAAATAGTTTGCTTTCAATGTGGGCGCCCTGGACACATTAAAAAGGATTGTAGAGTTCGCCTCAAAGCAGATTACAGAGAAACAGCAGCAGTAACATTCATGGCAGGTGAGCCTTTTGAAGGTTTTCTACTGGATTCTGGAGCATCCACACACATGTGCAGCAAAAGTGAGTGGTTTGAAGAAATTAAACAGTATTCTGGAACTGTTACTTGTGCCTCCAAAAATGATGTTTTGAAGATAGAAGGTATCGGCAACATACCTGGAACATTACATGGTAGGAAAATAACTTTAACAGATGTGCTATTTGTTCCTGAGCTGAATTGTGAATTAATATCAGTTAAAAACATTCAAAAAGCAGGATACAGTGTGACTTTTGAAAATGACCTTGCTGTTATTAAGAAAGGCAGTGATAAGTTTGAAATTGCTAGGCTTAACAACAAAGGACAATATATAAGTGATTTCCAACCTGTTAAAGCTTCGGCATATCTTGTGAATCATGATGCAGAACTGTGGCATAGGCGGATGGGGCATCCATCTAACAAGGTGTTAAAAGAAATGGGTTTGCCAATTTCTGAATCTTTATCAAATTTCTGTGAAGAGTGTGTTACTGCAAAGCATTCTAACACTCCAGTGAGCAAGAGTCCTAGAAGTCGAGAGCATGGTAATGGGTCAACTTCTAACCCATTACCATGGGTAATGGGTACACTGCCATCAGTCATTTATACTGCCATCAGTCATTCTACCCATTACCATGGGTAATGGGTACACTGCCATCAACACTGCCACCAGTTGGCAATGAGAATGATCCACAGTGACATATGTGGCCCTATTGATCCACCTACCAAGGAGGGTGAAAGATATTTTGTTACACTCATAGATGACCATTCAAGGTTCATTGAAGTACATCTTTAGAAACACAAAAGTGATATTGCTGAAGTTTTCAAACTGTTCATCAAGCAAAACCCTGAGCTCTACAAAATTAGGTGTGACAATGCCAAAGAGTATGTGTCAGGCGAACTAGCCCGTTACTGCAAGAAAGTGATCCAGCTCCGCCATATTCAGCTCCTTTAAACGGTGTTGCTGAGAGGGCAAACAGATAGATATCTCTTAGAGAAGGCCCGTGCCCTAATATTTGAATCCAAGTTGCCTAAAACTTGTTGGGGCTATGCTGTGCAGACAGCTGCATACCTCAAAAATCGAATTCCAAATGAAACTGTTGGAAATGTGCCATTTAAGCTTAAATATGATAAACCACCTGATCTAAACATTATCAAAGTGTTTGGTTGTGATGCATATATGAGAATACCAGACACTTTAAGAAAGAAACTGGATCCAAAATCCAAAAAGATGATTTGTATAGGATATTCAACTATGGGATACCGTCTGTTAGATCCAGTCACAAAACATATTGTGGTTTCTCGCAACGTAAAATTCAATGAAGAAAAGAAATGCACAATGAATTTGATTCAAGATGATTCCATAGAAGTTAAAAGATTTTGCTAATGAAGAAGTGATCCCTGACACAAGTGATGTAGAAACTACAACTCCTGAAGAGAATGTCAGACCAAGAAGAAATACTAGATTACCTACCAGACTAGATGATTATTTTGTATACGAAGCTAATGTGACATCTGTTGATTCTATATCATTTGAGGATGTAGGAAAATTGCCTGAAGAAGAGCAAGTCCCATGGAAGAGAGCTATGAATGAAGAAATGGAGTCTCTTAATAAAAATAAAGTTTGGGAGCTAGTTGAATTGCCAAAAGAAGAAAAGACAGTGTCCTGTAAATGGGTGTTGCGTATCAAAAGAAATAATGTTTACAAAGCCAGACTGGTTGCTCGTGGTTTCGAACAAAAGCCAGGAATTGATTATTTTGAGACCTATGCTCCTGTCATCAGTATGTCATCACTTAGACTTGTACTTGCCATCATTGTCCAAAAAGATCTCAAAATTTAAGCTTTGGATGTCAAAACGGCTTTTCTGAATGGTGAACTGGATGAAATAATCTTCATGGAGCAACCCATGGGCTATAATGATAATAGCGGACGTTTGTGCAAGCTACTTAAGAGTCTCTATGGGCTCAAACAAGCACCCAGACAATGGTTCAGACGTTTCACAGATTTTATTCTTCATTTAAATTTCCAGCAGCTAAATAGTGAAGCGTGTGTTTTTGTAAGAAAATCTCAACAGAATGAAATTTACATAGTATTGTACGTTGATGACCTGCTTATTGCTGGTTCTGATGATTCAGAAGTTAAAGTTGTGATTCAACTACTTAGAAATGAGTTTGAGATGTCCAAAGCTGAAATTGCTGAAGAATTCCTAGGAATACGTATAGAATATTCCCAAAATCAACTTTCTTTAGGTCAAAAGGCCTATGTTGAAAAAATATTAAATAAGTTTAAAATGGTAGAGTGTAAGCCATCAGACACTCCTCTTGTGCCAAAGTCAATTTCGTCAGATTTTATGTAAGGCAAAAGTTTTTATGGTCCTTATTGTGAGCTCATAGGGGCTCTGCTCTATTTATCCATGATGGCTCGTCCTGATATTCTGTACTCTGTTAACTGCCTTAGTCAAGTTCAAGAGCAGCCTACTGATATTGCTTGGGCTGGTCTTAAAAGAGTTCTTCGATATCTAAAAGGGACATCTGAACTCAAATTACTGTTTTGTAAATCTGATAGTTATTATTAGTAGTGTGATTAATGTTTATGTTGATGCAGATTGGGGGGCTGATGCACAGGATAGAAAGTCTATTTCTGGGTATATTATTTTCTTTAATGATTGTCTAGTTATTTGGTCTGTAAAGAAACAAACCTCCATTGCCCTGTCCTCTACCGAGGCAGAGCTCTAGCAAAAGCTGTCCAGAATTTAATTGTTCTTTACAATGTAACTTCAGAAATCTTAGGGTATCAAAATATTAAAATTTTTATTTTCGAGGATAATCAATCAGCCATTAAGGCTATATTAAATGAAAACAACTGTGCTAGATTGAAGCACTTAGATATTAAATTGAAATATGTTAGGGAAATTATAAAATTGCATGATATAAATCTTGAGTATGTTGCTACAGAAAATCAGTTAGCTGATATGTTTACAAAATGTTTACCTAAACCAAGATTGTGTGATTTAAGATACAAATGTAAAATAATGTGTGATTAAGGGAGGGTGTTGAAAGTAATCACACTTACTCTCTGGTGTATGTTATATGTAACCGTAACTGTATTAATATATTAGTGTATATTGTTTGGCAACGCTAAGCTGAGTGTTGTGAGAAGTGATATGTCATGTTGTAGTACCGCCATGTGCGTGATTTAGTTGATCTTAATCTTAATTAAACATTACTTATGTTTATCGGCCTCTGATTCAGTTATTATCTTAATAACTACTTATAAAATGCATTGTAATTCGAATAAAATTGTGGCTTGATGACGTCATAGGTTTTAAATGCTCTATTACTGAATTGCATGAAAGAAACACCCTTATAACTTCAAAATTGATAATCATATTAACTTACAGTTTACTGCATCAGATTAAGCATCTCATTTGCAATTAAAATATATCTTTGAATTGAAATTTGAATGAAATACAGGGTCATGAAAAATCGAAGAGTGTGGAATATAGGATTACAAATATCTCAGCAACTCATAATCCAATCAACTTCATTCTTTATGTAAAATTTATGGTATTTTATTGTCTTTTATATGCACTCCTTAAAATAAACAATTTCAAAAATTTTTATATACTTTTTATCAGAACGAATATTTCGAGAGTCCGAAAAAAATAGTTAGTAAGGTGACTGAAATTCAATAAGCTTCTTCCCGTTATTACATGCTAAGTACACACCAAATTACAAGTCTCTATCTCAATTTTTTCGGAAGATAGAGCATTTACAGACACTCACACACAGACAGACAGCAAATTTTTTTTTTTCTAAAAATATGTTTTTAAGAATCTCCAGTGTCTGGAACGTGCAAATCTATCAAAAAAATGTTTTCAATTTTCAAAACGATTACAAGACTTACCTTATACTACATATGATTGGTAAGTAAAAAGACGCATTGGTGTAGCTAAATATTCAGCACCCGGAGCAAGTAAAACTGGCGCATCCCTTTTTCTGTGGAAAAATTCTGACAAAATTTGTTTTCAGGGTTAAAAATTATACATGTTCTTATTTCGATTTAAAACTGTATTTTGAAGACAATGAATACCTAATAAAGAAACACTACAAGTTAAGAAATTCTTATTTTTGTCAAAAGATGACTTGTAAAACTTGGATGAAAAAATAAAAGAAAGAAGTGCCTATATGCCATGGCAATAGAGTTTCGTGTACTTTGCTAAACGTGCATTATATAAATATGACCAAAGAAAAAATAGGCCATTTTAATATATGGATTATTCTACTCTTTACAGGACAAAAATCAATGGATTGGCTTAATTAAATCTACTTTGAAAGCCGTAGAAGCTGTTAAACATCAAAATACCTTGAATATTTTATTTTTAAAAGAATTGAGTCAATATCATGAAGTTTCGAACATTTGAGAAGCCAAACATTTCTTTGTCCTTGTGACCATGTGGCGATAATTCTTTAAAAGTACTAGATCAGGGCATGAAATTTCAGTTGAAAAGTTACTCGCCAGACTAAAATTTTTGCTCGCCACTATTTTACATTCATTCAGACAGTAACGTCAGCCACCACACCTGCCCAGAAAATGAACTATTTATGACAAACTGAATTTAAATTGACAATTGTTAGAAGGAGCTGTCTGTTAAATCCAGAATATTTTACATTCATGAAAAGTATGAACAATTTTTAAAATGTTAAAAATTCGGGAAAAAGCGAATAGTTTTTACCGTGTTTCAAGCAGCTGAGCTTAGGTGCCGAAACCTGATTCACTTCACGCAGGAGTGAAGAGCGATCAGATTCAGCCTTGGAAGCGAAAACAACAGCCTTGAACTTTCGCACCACGAAAGCAGGGGAATGAATGCAGACGGGGGAAGTTCGTTCCTCCATAGTAGAGAAATGAAAGTGGGTGACGCCGCATTTTTTCTTCTTTTGGAAGATAAATGCCGTCGCTTGATTTAAAAACACTTCTGCTTGTCGCTAAATTGAGGCACGATATTCTGAGCATATAGTTTAATTTGAAGCACAACATTTAAAAAGACGAAATTCACTCGCCAACCTTAAATATTTGCTCGCCGATGGCGAGCTGAAATTTCGTGCCCTGTACTAGATACACTTTATTTTGAGAAAAACGACAAAAATATCAATTTTCTAATTTTTTGCTTAAAAATTATGGTATATATATATATATATATATATATATATATATATATATATATATATATATATATATATATATATATATATATATATATTTTTTTTTTTTTTTTTTTTTTTTTTTTGCAGATGATTATTTGATTAATGTAGAGAAAATTTTTAATAGAGTAAAAAGCACAAAATGATTTATCCCATATCGCTAGTCAAGACACAACAGCTTGTTATGAAAATAAATCCAAGAAATGTTACCAATGGCGCAGCAATGCGAGAAGCTTTTTATTAAGCAGAACTGAACACAAAATCAACTTTTTAATATTTCTTGATTATCACTTATTTAAATTAGCTTACATGTTTTTATCTTAAAGGAAGTTCATGTAGATAAATGTTATTCAAAAAATTCCAAATCAAGATGTACTATGTAATTTTTAATAATAACATATAAAAACAATATTACAGCATTTTATAATATTGTTTATTGTGTTTTAAGAATTATGGCTGTACATTCATTTAGTTTATCCTATTGAATGCATGTTTCAATTAGTGCAATAATATCACAGGTTCAATTAACTGCATTAATCGAGGGTAAAAACTGGTAACAGAAATAATCTTACTTTAACAAAAGCTTCTTTGGAATCAAGGTATTCGATGCATTGTTGACAATACGCCCTGAAAACATATTTTAGTTAGTATTAAATCATCTTTTAAAAAATATATTCTATCACATATCATAAATAAATAAACACATAAATCAAAAACAATAACTTAAAAAAATATGTCATTTCAAAATAAATATGCAGGGTGACTAAAAAATCTGGCAAAAATGAAAGAGAAAATCAGCTGTTTGGAAACAAGCAATCTCAATTTACTTTCAGATCTTTAATAATAATAAAGATATTGTGTAATGATATTTTTTAATGATTTTCTTTGATCTCTGTGAAATGTGATAAATTCACAAGTAAAGCTGGAAATGCAGAGCAATTTTGTTAGTGAAACTACTATTAGACATTCTGAAAATTTCAGCTTCTGCCTCAGTATTGCTTGGGCACAGATAGTGGACACTTCCAACTCTTTTCGAAACGTCATCAACATTTTCCAGAAAGTAAGATAAATCTGTTGAAAAATAATTTTATTATTGTTAAAGCTTGGAATGAATAATTATGTTTGGCTATGAAAGAAACACTTTGTATCATTATTCACATTTGAAAAATTCATAAAAGAAAATACCAAATTTTTGTATAAGAGGGTGGTTTGCACCATAAGAGCTGTGTGAAGGGTTGGATTTTTTGTAGCAAAAGGGAGAAAAATGTTTTTAGAAACGCATATGAATTCAGAATTCAAACATTCGTGAAAATTTAATGATTTGTTGTACCAGAAAGTGGTTAGCACCATAAAACATGTCAAAGCGTGGAAATATTTTGTGCAACAGATTTAAAAAAAAAAAAAAGAAAAAAAAAAAAGACATATTTCAAAGATTACCGTAAGTTTATTCACATTTAAAAAACTCATAAAAAATTAACAAATTGTCATAATCAAAGCATGGTTTACACATATTAGCGGCAAACTATTTCTTTAGCTCCATTCCCCTTTCAAACTCTTTTTCAAGCTATGTCAGCACTATATATTCTGCACCAAAACCATCCCTTTCATTTTAGTTTACCTATCACGGAATTGTAATGCTGTGCAGTGCAGTGCCAAATCAACAAAGTTAAAAAAAGCAATTAGTAACTGGTCAAGGCAGATAGATAAACCAAAGATTGTCAAAAAAAAAAAAAAAAAAAAGCTGCAGCTATAATGGCCTTGCTTGTCACTTTGATCACCACCATGGCGGTTATCAGACAAAATCCATTCCGCTACCAGGCATCAAAATCCATTTATCTAGACACTAAGCCAGGCAGGTAGTGGCCTGGTCAGAAGTATAAATAAGTATTAAATATTAGGTATTAAATTCTTCCTTCCACAATTTTCTTGGAGTTATAATGGTAGCTTCAACCATTTCAAAGCATCTGATAAAAAAGCCTTTGTATAAAGATTTTTACAATTTGCAAGTACCAGTTGATCATTAGATTGATAGTTTTGGGAGGAAAAAAAAATAAAAACCAACTTGACATAATCTAAGTAATCTGGTATTTCTTTGTGCATGCCAGAGGCCAAATGTGTTAATCCAATTACTAAATTTTATTCTTGTGATCCATACTTGGCTGTTAAGACTTCCACAAAATGCAGGGATTGGTTTAGAAATATTAAACTATTTGAATGCTTGGAGATTCTTTGAGTGGTAAATCAACATTGGTTTTACCTTGGAGTCTCCACTTGTACTTGCGGCTAAAAGCAATGTCAACTTATCATTCATTGGTTTATTTCCTCCTTTGTAATAAATAAATGAATTGCAGGATGTTTTCCACCAAACAACCCTGTTTTGTTACAACTGTAGACTTGTTGAGGTCAAGTATACTGCTTCATTTATAATTCTTGCAAAACTAATGAGAAACTTTTCTCTTCTTGCTTTGATAGCAAAAGCTTTAGAAGATTTTTTTTTTTTTTTTTTTAAATCAGAAAATTACTGAAATGCAGTTACTGTTTCTCTCCTGATTAAGATGAAATAATGGGAAAGTAAAATTAAGGACATTTTGCAGATTTTGTATAAAAATAAGGACTTTTAAGAACCAAAAATTATTTTTGAAAAATTTAAGGACTTTCAAGGTTTGTATAAACTATATACTAATGAATACGCATGTCATCAATATTTTCATTGAATATTTTATATCTATGAAATAGAACTACTGATCATTTATTACCATGTACGAGGGAAAGACAGTAAGTAGGTTACAAATCGATATGAGAAGTTGGAAATTAGTAGTAAATTGTTTCCAAATATGCCAATAGGTGGCAGCACTATCCAACTGTAAGATGTTAATTTCGAATTCATAAGACAACAGTTGTACAAGATGAGCATCTGCATTTGAAAATGGCAACTATGACTCGACTCAAGTCAATGAAGAGTTTCAGTGACAACTTCTTCAACATCCACCTTTACAGCCCAGACTTAGCTCCAAGCGATTATCACCTGTTTGCTTCGCTGAAATTGAATCTGGGCGACAAGCGTTTCCTGACTGATGCAGATATTGAATGCGACGTACATAGATGGCCAAGAGAGTAATCCAAAGTCTTTCAATGCAGCGGGTATTAGAAAACTCATAAAGAGGTCATACACAAATGTATCAACATAAATGGCGATTATATAGAAAAATAAACATGCTTTTCATGTATCTTAGTTTCCCTTTTCTTTTTATTGGCTTTTGTAACGTACTTACTAACTTGCCTTCATATTTAATAAACAAAACAAAACAAAAAAAAAAAAAAAAACACTGTTGTTCCCCAGGCATATGTTTGGTGATTGATTTCAATTTGGTGTTCAATGCTAAAATTTGATATTTTTTAATTAAAAATACATAAAATTAACAAACATTACCATGATTGGAACTGTAAATGACTTGAAAAATGTTTTGTCAATGACTGCCAAAAAAGCCACTTTGTCACACACAATCTGTGGCAATCAGTGTGTTATAATACACTTAATAACACAATACAAAACAAACAAAAGAGCTTCATTCCGAGTTTTTTTCAAATTAAAAAAGAAAAAAAAAAAGGTAAATTGGTTAGAGATCTGCACAGGCCGGGCCAAGGCCCGAAGCCCGTACTCGGCCCGGCCCGCGGGCCGGGCCTATTTTTCTTCACGGCACTCGGGCCGGGCCGGGCCATATTTTTTTCTGAAGGTTCGGGCCGGGCTGGGCCTAGTGATTACTCTTTACGGGTCGGGACGGGCCTTACTTTTTTCCTGAAGGATAAGGCCGTGTCTTAAATTATTTTTTCCGTATAGAGCCGGGACTGGTTTCATTCTTCCTAGTCTTCACGCCTCAAAATTTTTAGTCCTGGTTTTGACCCTATGAAAATCATTGTCTCGGCGTGCCTGGTCCGTTCGAAGGTCAGTAAAATAAGATCTGGCATAAAATTCTTTTCAAAACATGCATACATTTTTAAATCGCCATTATTTTATAATTAAACATTAAAATTTATTCTTTTTAAAGAATAGTAGATTTATACACTTATTAAAATATGGCTAAATTAAAATATAGTAAAACGTGTGAAAAGAACCTACTTATGATGGAATCCTGTCTTAAATTGAAAAAGGAATTGATCCATTAAAAATGAATATACTAATATGTAAGAAAAGAATATATAATACATTTACACCTGCTAAGAAGGCAAATTGTCTATAACTCATTTTTTTTCTTCCCTATGCAATTCCATCTTAGAAGATTTTACTGTATAACATTTTTCTGATTTTTAACACTTCAATAAATGGAATATGGATTAACAATATTGATGATAATTTAAACACATACATACAACAAATAGAGATTTATTAAAAAAATAAATATTTCAGCTTGTGGCACCTCTATAAAAATGATTATAAACATGAAAAAAAAAAAGGCTAAGATAGGAATTTTTGGTTAGATCTCCTCCTACGAGGCAAATTTTTAACCAAATCGACGTAAAAATTATATTTTGTAGAAATTCACCCGGGCCGGGCTCGGGCCTAGATTTTAACTTTTTTCCGGGCCGGGCCGAACTTTTAATTTTTGTATCGGGCCGGGCCAAATTATTTTTTGTATTGGTCGGGCCGGGCCCGGGCCTGGAAATTTCGGCCCGTGCAGACCTCTAAAATTGGTTACTTACCTCGAACATTTTCTTTTGGAACAATACACTAAAGAACCACCCTTGCCACATACAATACAGACATCCTGTAAAAAAAAAAGTATTCCATTTTACAGGGACACATTTGTGCGTTTAATCTTATACAGTTGAACCTCGAAAATCCAGAAATCTCTAAAATCTGAACATTTCAGTTTTATTAACTTTTAAAATAAGACTTAGCTGTAATTTCTATATTTCTTGTGGAATGCAGTTAAACCCTTTTAACTGAACACTAAATAAATAATAAATATTGACATATTCTGCTATATTTTTTTACTTCTTGACCATTAATTGAACACTTTAATTATTACAAAAACTGGCAAGTTAAAAAATGGTATAAATCAAAAACAGGAGCAGGATTCCCAGTAGTATAAGGGAATGTTGCATTTTGTAAATGATCAACCTAGTAACACGTTGCCCTATGACCTTGTTGTTTCTCTCAGTTTTGTTTCTTTCAGAAAACCTTGAATGCATCAGGGAAAAGAGATAAGGAGATTGATCCCCCCCCCCCCCGTAATAACCTAATGATGGGAAATATTTTTTAAACTTATAAAATTACTTTTTTTTCCTTATTAATTGTGATTCTGAAAAATGACAGTTTTTGGATCATTCCGGGTTTTGGAATGCCGTATTTCATGTGTCGTTTATTTGCACTGAGGAAAAAAAAATGGCATTTTGTATGTTGTCATAAAAAATATTTTTTTACAGACCTGCAAAATCTGGAAAAATTCGAAAATCCAGAATCGCCGCATTTCTACCGATTCCAGATTCTCGAGGTTCAACTGTATGTACTATTAAATGAACAATTCTTATTAATTGACTTATTTGCACAGTTTTGGATTCTCAAAAACAGCTTAAATGGTTTTTATAAGAACGAATAATTAGGGGTTTTTTTAGTCTAAAAATCAATCTGTTAGGGTGGTATTTCCAGGAAAAATCATTTTTATAAAATACATGCTTTTCGCACAGGTACAAAACACTGCAGAAAGCATAAAAAGTGTACAAGAACTGCCAAAATTGAAATGAAATATAAAAATATTGCTAAAATAAGTGATATGCAAAATGAAACAATTTATAATAATATACATGCTCAGAGCAAATAGCTAATCAGGGCTGAGTTTTTGAAGGCAGAAAGTGGTTATAACCAGTTTTAACTGGCAGAAACTGGCATAAATGCATTTCCTGACATAGTTTGAAACTTTTTTAGTAGTATTAAATTTCTCAAAAACTAATAAGCCAAGGCTCCCATCCAAGTTGGACATTGCTAGATTAAACTACATTAAGTTCAACCGTCGCGATAGTAACCCTAACCATGGGTACTAAAGGGGCTGGAACAGGTTCGGTCCGCAAGGGCAAGATCGTGACATCATTATTCCTGGGTTTTCCTGGAAAGTCATAGGAATGACCAGGGCCCAGAGACTAGCCAAGGGCTTCCTCCTGAGAATTGATTTATCCGTGGTCAGAATCGGTACATTTTAGTCAGGATAAATAACAAATAAAATATTGTGGATAGTTTTAATTAAAAACTAAATAAATTTGTATTAAAAAAATGAGTAGTGTAACAGATAAAATTTTGGTTTAATATGGTTGTGTAAAAATTTTATTTATAAACAATTATTAGAGTACTAGCAAGCTACGCCCACTACGCTGGTCAATTTCTTTTAACGAACCTTTAATCAAACAAAATATTGACATTTCATAAATGACTTTTATATTTTAACAGAATAATAAAGGCTACTATAATTTGTGACTCGTGCTATAGCCAATATACACGTCAGGACACGTCGCCCTTATCATTATCTTTTTACGCATAAAGGTTTCGCTATGGTACTCCATTAGAAAATTTGGTAATTTTTGAAATTCAATATTTGAAAAATGGCATAATCATTAGATTTCAAATTTATATCAAGAAAAATACAATTTTTTACCTTTCAAACGCAGTTTGTCTAACAATTTTCTGACAAATACTTTTTGAGCTATTATTTTTTTCAGTAACTTCAAATGTTTCATTTTCCGAGATTATCCTCTTGCAACAATTAGCGAAAAACCCAGTCGTCAGCAACGCATAGTTTTTTATTAAAGAGGCTGTTGGAGCAGGGATTGTCACCACCAATTTGCCATCATCACTTTTGAAATCGGTTCCGTGGTTCCAGAGATTCCATAGAAATTGTAATTTAGAATGACTTTAGAACGCTTTTTGCTCATTTCACCCATTTAAATTTCGATTTAAAAAAAAATTTATTCTTAGAGAGCATTTACATCTTATAAGTAACTACAATGCTAAATTTCAAATTTCTTGCCCCTTCAGTATAAAAAAGTCGCAATTTTCGAAAATTTTTCGATCCTGCACCCTATTGATGTTAGTGGCACCGACATAAAATATAGCCTATGTTGGAGTAGGGATTGTCCCCATCAATTTGCCACCATTACTTTTGAAATCGGTTCTGTAGTTCCAGAGATTGCATAGAAATTGTAATTTAGACTGTTTTTAGAACGCTTTTCGCTCATTTCACCCTTTTAAATTTCGATTTCTTTTTTATTTTGTTCTTAGAGAACATTTACATCTTATAAGTAACTACAATGACAAATTTCAAATTTCTAGCTCCTTCAGTATAAAAAATAAAAAGAAAACTGCCCAGTTAAACTGAGGGCATTGAGTTCACAGGCTATTCACACTAATTGTATATCATACTCTTATTTCAAAGAATTTGAAATAAGCCCAACGAAAAATAAAGAAATCAACAATATATTAAGTGGGGGGGGGGGTCATCCCCCCGTTACCCCCCTCATAGTTAACTAATGAACCCCTTAAACTAATCAGGTAAATCTCTAATTACAATGAATATATATACAAAATTTGAAGAAAATCGGATAATTCTGCATGAAAAACACATTTATATAAATTAAGGCGGGATTAGCCCCCCCCTTTATACTTAACCAATCAATCCCGAAAACTAATCAGGGAAGCGTCTTAACCCAATGAACCTATAAACAAATTTTGAAGCAAATGGGATAATTCTGCATGAAAAACCCATTTATATAAATTAAGTCGGGGATTAGCCCCCCACACCCTTTATACTTAACCAATCAATCCCGAAAACTAATCAGGGAAGCGCCTTAACACAGTGAACCTATAAACAAAATTTGAAGGAAAACGGAATAATTCTGCATGAAAAACCCATTTATATAAAATAAGGGGGGATTAGCCCTCCGTTCCCCCCTTTCACAGTGAACCTATAAACAAAATTTGAAGGAAAACGGAATAATTCTGCTTGAAAAACCCATTTATATAAATTAAGGAGGGATTAGCCCCCCTTTCCCCTCTTTATACTTAACCAATCAATCCCGAAAACTAATCAGGGAAGCATCTTAACCCAATGAACCTATAAACAAAATTTAAAGGAAAACGGAATAATTCTGCATGAAAAACCCATTTATATAAATTAAGGGGGTGGGGGGGGATTAGCCCCTCGTTCCCCCCTCTTTATACTTAATCAATCAATCCCAAAAACTAATCAGGGAAGCGCCTTAACAAACACAGTGAACCTATAAACAAAATTTGAAGGAAAACGGATATTTCTATGAAGAGTTATCGCGTTACGTACGTACATACATACATACAGAACCGGCGGGCACATAAGCTCTCAGGCTTTGATAGCCTGTGAGCTAAAAAATCTTAATTTTAGAACGTTTTTCACTCCTGCACCCCCTGGGGTTAGTGGCACCGACATAAAATATAGTCTATGTTAGAGCAGGGGTTGTCACCATCAATTTGCCACCATCACTTTTGAAATCGGTTCGGTAGTTCCAGAGATTACCCCCTACAAACAAACAAACAAACAATCTTTACTCCTTTATAATATTAAGTATAGATTTAAAATCTCAGTTTTAAAAATCAAAATAGAAAACTATATTAAATTATATAGTAGGTAATCTTTAAGTTATTGCATTGTATTATTTATTTAAAAATACTCTGAAAAGTAAAGTTAAAATATCATAGAATTTTTTTTTTTTTTTTTTTTTTTTTTTTTTTTAACTTTTAGATAGAAATTTAACTGTAAACAATAACATTAATAGTTATACAGAATCAGATTACCATTATGAAAATTTCTGTTTTTCAAGTGAAAGAAAATTAGTATTATATAAACAAAGTACATTTTGAAACTTTTTGATACTCTGAATAACATTCATAATCTTTAGTTTTAATTTTTAACTTAATTATTTACATATCAAATACATGTGTGAATTATGAATCATTGCAGATTGAAGTTTTTATTTGTATTATTTCTTAGTTTCTGCCTGTTTTTGCCTCTTACTGGTAGAAACTAGTTTCTGCCATGCCAGTTTTAACCGGTTACAACCACTGGTTTTAACCACCCCGGCAGAAACTTTCCAACCCTATAGCTAATATTCTAGAATCAGATTCACAGGCAAGGTCGTTGTTAAACAAAAGTTATGCTGGCAATAATATTGTTTTAACTACATACATACATAAGAGTCACAATAATGATATGCTGGTGTGCAAACCTTAAACAACAAACACAAAATGCTAATTTCTGAACACATGAGTACTCAAAAAGAATTTTATAAAGAGCAAGTGTAGAAAAGAGGTACTACCCTAACAGCACCGCTAGTCGATGTGAAGTCCCCTTGACGTCATATATGGTTAGAAGTGTCACAATCGCTATGGTGAATCAAAATATGGGATATTTTACTCAAATGATTGTTAACACTGAAAAGTCACTGTGACTGCTGCTTTATCATGAGTCACCAGGTGACATTACAATGAAGTCACGGTCAGTTGGAGATTGAACTTTGAAGTCATTGTGAGCATTGCATTGTGATGAGTCGCCAAATAAATCACAATGAAGTCGCATGGTAACTTTCCGGTGATCGACACTCTATTGTGAAAAGTAACCAGATGATTTCATTTTCTGTCACTCGGGAACTCGTCACAGAACAGCTATCATGATGACTTTACAATGGAGTGTCAAAATGAGAGTCACAAGATGACTTCATTGTAAAGTCACCTGGTGACTCGTCAAAAAGCAGCAGTCATGGTGACTGTTCAGTGGAGTGACCAAATGAGAGTAAAAATGCGACGAATGAAAGATATCGCATTTCTGTTCATTGTAGTGACTGTGACAATTGTGATGTCAAGAAGACGTCACATCGACTGTCTGTGCTGTTAGTGTAGTATCTATTTTCTACACTTGCTGTTTAGAGAATTTCCTTTTGAGTACTCACATATTCAGAAATTAGCATTTTGTGTTTGTTGTTTAAGTTTTGCAAGGGGTGCATTAAATGTACCAATTGGCTTTGGAACTGATTACAGAAATTTTCTCTAATAAAATTACATAAGAAGCTTTCCTATTTGTTCTGGGTAAAGCTCGGTCAACCATAAAAGAAAAAAATATATATATATAATAGTAAAATAATAAAAAATACATACATTATTACACATTTTTATTCACATAAAATCATATAAAAGAAAGTTGAAGTACATAAAACTTGCCTGAAGTTTCCCGTAGCGTAATTGGCATGCTTCCTCAACATCCTGTATGCATGATTCGCAAATACTTCCAAAAAATAGAGGATGATGTACAACTAAATTGACATTTGACTTCTCCTTTAACTCATATTCACCTTTATGACAAGCAATACATATATCTGTAATTAGAAAAAGGATAAACAAAGTTGCATTATTAATTTTTTAAAGTTTTTTTTTTTCTGTTGCTACATATTATAAATGAAAACAAAATAAAATTATTAAAACAACCAAGGTATTAGTTTAAAATCATATAGCTTTTATTTTTCATTAATTTTATTCAAAAGGATTCCATTTAATTGTGATTTGAGAATGACAAAAATTCTCGCAGTTGTAATGCTATGAAGTTTACTATTGTATGAACATACTGTAGCGCATGTTTGAAAGTTTGTTTAATACCTTTTAATTCACACCTGTTATAAAACACCGAACTCCATGAACTGGACATTTTTTTTGTGTGTATAGACTCTAAACATTTGCCCCCATGAACAGTTTTTTTTTCATTGCTGAAAGAAACTTTTGTTTTTGTCATTTGGCAACTCAGAGACTTTATTATTCTTCGGAGCAGTAACTTGAGCGAACGATGTCGGTTCTGCCGCTACATAAGAACAAATGTCTCTAATTAACTTTTAATTAATCATGTATATAAATGTAAATATTTGTGAATTAAACTACTAGAAATTTATACCAGAGTCTCTTCATCATATGTCTTGTGTTAAAAAATCCACTAAATGACTGTCTCTATTTAAAAATCGAAACTCCTGATTCTTGAGAAGGCAGTCTACCTTGGCCTTGGTGAGTAATTTTACTTATCCTATTTTTTGAACAGTGTAATAATTATGTTGTGATAACACGTCAACACCAAACAAAATTCTGTACCATGCACTTGCATTTTAAAACTTAGAAAACAACAACTGCAACTTTCAGAAAGCATGAAGATAAGTTGAAAAAATGATGAGAGTACTTACTAGTAGCACACATACATGTTTTTTCTTCAACAAAATAAATATAGTAGACTCCCTTAAATCCGCATAGCTTAAAACCAGAAGTTGTGCAGATTTTAGAATTTTTCAGGTTTCTGGACACTGTTTTGTTTACATTTTTAAACAGTAATTTGAATTTAATAATGTACTCGAAATTATAATGAATGCTTACATTAAAGTAAAATAATAAAAATTAAGAAAATTTTATTTTATTTTTTAAATATTAAAAGTAAAGGTCAAGTAAATAATATGCATAACTAAATATGACTAATGATGAGAGAACTTTTTTCTAGAATTATTCAGTGAAACTATCCTTATAAATAATATACACTAAAATTTCACATGAAAATCTTAAAATAACAAATTTTATTTCATGTTTAGCTAAAGTTAATAACCAAAAAACTTAATTAATACACTGGACTGTATTGCCCAGAAATTAAAGGGCAGTGACCAATTTCAGATGTTTCATCGAATATCTTACTGAAACTCATGAGGAAATGCCTGGAATGCCCTTGAACTTTAAGGATGTAAAGAAAATGTTTGACTTCATGTTTTTCATTGGAGATTTTGTTGGAAGGACAATTAGGGGGGGGGGGGGGGGGGGGGGGTGGCAATAATAATTTTAATAATAAAATAATATTTTCGATCACCCAAGTAACAAAAAATGTTAAAAATGGTCTGTCACTGCAGTAAATGACTATATAGGTCCTGTTTAACATTTGTGTAAGCATAGCACGTATATTCGTGAAGGTATTTACGTTTCTATGAAAAATACAAGTTTTTTTTTTTTTTTTTATAGCTTGCAGTTTTTAGCCGAATTTAACACCACTTTCCAAACACTTCGCAAAAATTCGTAGAAATAGTACACTGTGATTAAAATATTAATATACTGAATATTTGATGAGATATAGGTATTTTTATGAAATAAATTTTAACTGTGCATGCGCAAACTACAGCAAAGATTTTTGTCATGATTTGATAGTCAATACTATAGGGCAACTCATATAAAAAGACCAGTTAAATATCGTAAAAACTCAAAAAGTTGCAGCAATTATTGAAAAATGGAGGAGGAAATCTCATATAATCCTTTATCCAGGACTATGAAAATCGACGAATAAATAAGAAAAACCCATAAAAGAGATAATATATAAGTGTGAGATTACTACATTTGGTAAAAATACTGTGATCGCCACTAATATCAGCACTATCTTGAAAATTTTCAGAAATAAATTTATGCTTCCTTCATGAGTTCAATCAAATTAACGAGAATTCCATATTAAAATGTGTACAGAATGATATAAAAATTTCAAAAACTTAAATTTTCCACCTACTTTTTAACTGTAAGTTTCACTGTTTACATCTGAAGTGATGTGCGGATTTTAAGAGTTTGCAGATTTTAGAGTGTCTATTGTACTATTTTGAAAGACCACAGTTATAATTAAAATTAAATTCTCAAAATACAATTAATTTTAAAATAAAATGAAAATATTCAACTTTTTGAACAATATTTTAAAGAAATATATCAATATACACACTGTATAAAATAAGATATATTTTTTAAGTCAAAATTTATACTTAAAGCATTGGGAAGAAAAAAAAAGATTTTTTTATAAACTCTGGCAAGTGGATATAGAATGCTCTAGGAAATTTTTAAAGCAGTGGGCGTTCTTACCCGGGTTCTAAAAGATATGTATATCACGTTTCATGCAAGTCAGTGAAAAATTGTAACTTTGTATATGAATATACACACTGATTTATATTTGATAAATTCTGAAAGCAAATAAAGGGCTATTTGGCTTAAATTACCACCAAAAGCATACGTCAGATTAAACAAAAACAGAAATATTATATTATTAATTATAATAATGAAATTTAATATTACCTTCCAGATTTATAGCTCCTTTCAATATATTTGTTTTGCTGTCACCTAGAGAATGCGTAATTACATAATTTAATTTATAAAATACAATTTTCATAATATCATATTTATTTCTAGCAAAATAATAAGAGGAAAAAAAAAATTATGCATTAAGCATAGACTATGATACACTTTCAAACACTGTAACAAAACTTCACATTTTACTAAGTAAACAATTTAGAAAATTCATAACACATTTTAAAACCCAATTTCAGCAATTACTACCAATTGTCGAACAAAATATCCAAATTCTTTTGTGCAGCCCTGTATATATTCTATAGATTTGTATGTATACTACACAGCATGCTAAAATTTACTTCAGATAGACAATAGATACACAATTGAAAACTCCCCTTCAGCAATTTCCGTCAATAAATAGAAATGTATGTGAGATCTTTTGAACAGTCCTGTATATGATCTATATCTATAGAAATTTATAATACACCAATTAATATACAAAAAATTAGATTCATTTAAAAATACATTCCACAACTGAAAACGGGCTACCAGCAATTATGGTGCATAGACAGTAATGTAAACAAACTCTTTTGAGTGCACCTGTAAATGAACGATACATTTTATGCACTAGAGATGAATTCCTGCTCTCTTTTCAGAGCCCGGGCCCGCTCGAGCCCGAAACATTTTGTGTCATCGGAGCCCGAGCCTGATATCTAAAAGAAATATACATAATATAAAAAAAGCGTTTTAAAAGTAATATCTCATATTTAAAAACTTCTTACATGAAAATAACTGTTAATCTCCAGCACATAATTAAATTTTATGGGAATTTACATTCAATCTTTTCAAAAGAGAAGTTTGGTATGTAATAAAAATATACTTACTTAAAAGATTCTCATAATTTTATCACCCAACAAGCAAACCTGATGGGCACATTAATGAAGTGCGTTTTATGAATAAATGCATGAAATTTGCAGAAATTCCTATGCCGTTTTTCTATTTCCTATAATAGGCGTATTTCATAAATTATAATTGATTCCTTAATAAAAACAATATTTCGTGTTCCTGAAAATCAGCTTAAATTAAAAATTTGGCACCGTTATCTGAAAGATCCTATGCTTTTATAAGCAAAGTGGAAACACTTTTCGATTGCTTTCTTATCGGCATAACAATACATGACAATTATTACAAATGGGAGTGACTTCGTAAATGTTCAGAGCAGAGCTTCAACATGAGCAGAGCTCAGGATGAAAAATAGAATCACTAATGTTATTTTGATATGAAGTATGAAGAGCCATTTATATGACTCGCACACAATAGAAGACTAAAAATTTCCAAATCTTAAGCTAATGCTGATTAACTGAAAACAAAAGAAAGCATTCACTTCACTTTAGATATCTAAAAATAAATACATAAATAAACGTTCCAATTGAAAAATATACTACTTTTACATCTTATATTTCTTATACAAATTAACATTTTCTTGATTTAGTTAAATTTATTTCATTAGGTTTTTAACATACAAACTCTCACTCAAAAAAGAAAAAAAAATGAACATGCAGCTTACACAAGACAAGATCTCTTTTCCCTTTTTCTCTCCTTTTTTTAAAAAAAACATTTAATGTTAACTCTATACTTAAACCAAGTCATACATTTCTTTACTTTTATGACTTAATGATTACTCATTATATTCATATATGTGAGATCATTATTTTAAATTTTCACATTTAAATACCTTTATTTTAGACACTTACTACTTAAATTCAACACTTTCATTTAAAATTTATATATTTCTAGCTTTTCCATTTAAATTTCAAGCAGTTTAAAAACTTTACATTTGAATTTAGAGCTTTTCACCTTAAACTGCTATGTTAAACACTAACCATTAAGCTTAATACATTTAAACTTTACATCCAAGTCTACATGATCTAAATTTTATATATAGAGCCTTTATTTATAAGCCTACAAGCTTAAAAAAAATTCAAACTTAACTCTTTACCATTGAAATTTCTAGAACAAGAATCTAAATTTTACTTACAGCTTCAATAGAGTTAATTTCCAAGTTAAGTTACTGTCATAGGTTTAAACTTTTAAAGATTAACTTTTCAAGGTTATTTTTACTACTTAAACATTTCTTTACACTTTATGTGAAAATAAATTATTACCAAGACAAGCATTAATTCAATATAATACACTATTACCTTAGCCAAAAAAACATTTAAACCCCTAAATTTATACTTAACTCTACATGGAAAACATTAAAACAATTCTTAATATATAAACTTCTAAAACTGAATGTAAAAACAAGTGACTTTATCCATATTTTAATATGTTAAAAAGCTGCATTTCCTTAAATTTTTATCATTAAAAAAATTTTCACATAGCATTTTAATAAAAAGAGACGACCTAAAATTTGGAGGCAATACAAAAGTTCAACAATCCAATAACTAGATTTTCTTCAGAACATCTTTATTTCCTTAAACTTTTAAGAGTTCTGAAAAGACTTTAACAGGGTGGAGCCCAGCAAAGCTCCTATGCCAAACCTCTGCTTCCGTCAATCCCGGTGATGAGATTGTCAATGTCTACAACGTTAAACTTTATTTCTGCAGATGTAGACAATCATTTCAAGGTACTGTTCATTTATAACTTTTGTAGAAAACTTTTCCTCCCCTCAGTCATTGGGAACCATTGTAGATCACACCAAGACATTACTCTTGTACCTTTATCCTTGAAAGCACCACACAAGCAAGAATATTTTGGGGGTTTTTAAACACATCTGTGATGGACAAACCAAAAAAAAAACTATATGATTCACTAATAAAAACATGCAAGGTTTCTACATTACATTCAAATGAGCCTTTTAAAAGAAATTACCTCAAACCAATGAGTTAGCAAAAATCTTTTCTTACTATACCCTTTAAAAGCTCTAAACCAGTAACCAACAGTTTTCTGTTACATGGACATTTCTTTCTAGTACATTTAAGCAAAATACTTTGGAATTTAGTAGAAAACCAAGCAATTTAAACAATTATGAATATTAGCATCTAAATACAATGTCGGCCCCCCCTACGTGAATTATCACAAAATTGTATAAGGGTCGACAATTGCAAACACACTGCATGTAGAAAAACAAACCTGTCAAGGTTAAACATGCAAACTTCATATTAACTATTACAGCACTCAATAAAAATTACCCTTTCTCTTGCTAAACCTCTAAACTACTGCTAGCAAACAATTGCATTTAATACCATATTATTTTTATTAATATTTATAACCTATGCATCTTAACCAAATGGGTCAGCTTACGCCCATAACCCTGTGTTGGCAAATTACCAAGTAATGCCAATCTAAAAAGTCTAAAAATAGCAGCAACATAATTGCACACTGGAAACGCTAATAAGAAAAACCCAATTTGGTAAAAGAAAGTTGAAACTAAGTATGCAATGGCTAAAAAGGAGAAAGTTAAAAACTACATATGAAGAGTGTGCAGCAATAGAAAGACAGATTAAAACATAAACAAGCTTTTATTAAAAATATAAAATATATCACAGTTTAACTTAATTCTGGAATCATAACAACAAACAAAAACAGGTCAATGTAGGAACTGAATGACATTTTAAATCTTAAACTACAATTCATTTTTCACTACATACTTTGACCAAAACTAATATAACGATAAATAGTGGAGCCAAAAGGGTATCTAAATATATGGCTTCTAAAGCCATTGAAAAACATTCAAAGTGCAGAAAACAAGAAAATTGCATCTTTGAATGTTAAAAGAACATCTGGAATTAACATCCAGTTTATATTGAATTTACTTCAAGATTAAAGTTAAGCATTTACTTTTAACATATTTAATATTTACTTTTTAACCATAACATGAATTACACTTTATATTATATTAACCATTATAAATTCATTTAATTTTAAACCTTTAATAAAACAAAACATAACGTTAACTTTAATTAATAAATGAAGTGCTAAACTGCCTAAACGATGATGCTGCATTTAAAAGGACATCCGATATCTCCGCACCTGGATAAAACGTATCTGACGGAAACATATACCTATCCCTTCAAAATAACCGGTCCGTAAAAGAACTTTATGCAACATGATCCTAAAACAAGTGTTAAAAAAAAAACTTACTCTAAAGACAGCCAGCATTTACTTCTTGAAAGTGGTTTTATCCATCACAGTCCGTTCCCCCTTTTATAAGCAACATAAAGACATCACCGGCGATGACAGCTGATACTACGAGACCTTGTCTGGAAACACTTTACTTTACACAATTTGATTAAGACACGTAGAACTCTGTATAACTTGCACTCCATCATGAAAAATACAGGAAATACTTTTACAGCATCGAACTTTACTTAAATCGAGCCAACCTCTGCCATAAATGTAAAAATAAAACAAGATGATTAACCATCCACCATCATTGGCCGTTCCAAACGTACTGTCACGATACCATCTAAGCACGCGGTGCAAGCGTATATATTTCTACCGCGGGGAGTGACGACATGCGCTCTCTTGAAGCTAGAATGACTGAATGGAGAGACGATGAAAGATGCAAATCGCGAAACTCGGCCGAATACCTAACGCCATCTGCTGGTAAGTTACGGCATCACGGCCGGCTGAAATAGAAACAGGTGAGCAATGTATATGGGGAACGATACGGGTGATTTAAATTGTATAAACGGATTAAACGATGAATAAATATTAATGAGAGCATGAAATAAATAGAGATGATGGAATGTCTGGCTAAGAATACGATATGAGGGAGTAGTAAAATCATTTATTTAAGAAGGTACCGCTGTAAAGCAATAAGACTGAAAATTGGGACAACAAATTTGAATATGTTTAAATAGTGTAAATTCATTAAAATACACTGCAAATGATTTTTCCCCATAGACCGTAATGTAAAGGTGAAAATAAGGAATTTTGCTTAGTAGCCACTGGTCGGTAGGTAGATCTGTTTTAGTAGCCAGTTAGTGGCGAGTAAGAATAATTTCTTTAGTAGCCAGTAAGTACATTTATGTCACTGAATATTTAATTAAAATATATATATAACTAGATGGAACCCGTCAAAATTTGACGGCAAAAAACTTGATAGTACCATAAAAATAAAATTCATAGCTGCTTTAAAATGTTTGAAACTTTTGCAGAATAATTCAAATAAATAAAAAACCCACTTTGAATTAAAGCTAGGTTGAAGAACAGCAATTGGCTAAGTTTCACTGGCACATGCACTCGCGGAATTTCTTTCATCTGACACATTTAGCGCTGTTGTGCAAGTAAATGGTAAGTGCCCCCTTGGGGAGGGGGAAATGGCGGGATGGACCAAGGAGATGCATAACATGAATAAGCAGTCAAAGACCTTTCAAACGATATGTAACATGAGGGGTGTGTGCAAAATTTAAAAAGTACCCCCTTGGGGGAGGGGGTGGGTAAAGTAGGGGATGGACACGGAACATGCATAATATGATTAAGTGGTCACAGACCTTTCCAACAATATATAACATGAGGGTTGTGTGCAAAATTTAGAAAAGTACCTCTTTGGGGGGGGGGGGGCAAAGTGGGGAGATGGACATTAAAGATGCATAATATGATTAAGCGGTCACAGACCTTCTCAACAATATATGACATGAGGGGTGTCAACAAAATTTAGAAAATTGACCCTTTGGGGGGGGGGGGGGCAATTGGGGAGATGGACATTAAAGATGCATAATATGATTAAGCGGTCACAGACCTTCTCAACAATATATGACATGAGGGTTGTTTGCAAAATTTAGAAAAGTACCCTCCTGGGGGAGGGGCAAAGTGGGGAGATGGACATTGGAGATATGCATATGATTAAGCAGTCACAGACCTTTCCAACGATATATGACATGAGGGTTGTCTGCAAAATTTAGAAAAGTACCCCCTTGGGGAGTGGGGGGGGGCAAAGTGGGGAGATGGATATTGGAGATGCATAATATCATTAAGCGGTCACAGACCTTTCCAAAAATATATGACATGAGGGGTGTCAACAAAATTTAGAAAATTGCCGCCTTGGGGGGGGGAGGGGCAAATTGGGGAGATGGACATTGGAGATGCATATGATTAAGCGGTCACAGATCTTTCCAACAATATATGACATGAGGGGTGTCAACAAAATTTAGAAAAGTGCCCCCCTTAAGGGGGGGGGGGGGAAGTGGATGGACCCCGGAGATGCATAACATGAATAAGCAGTCAAAGACCTTTCCAACAATACGTAACATGAAGTGTTTGTGCAAAATTTACAAAAGTACCCCCTTGGGGGGGGGGGGCAAAGTGGGGGGATGGACACCGGAGATGCATAATATGATTAAGCGGTCACAGACCTTTATTATATATAACATGAGTGTATGTGCAAAATTTAGAAAAGTGCTCCAATTGGGGAGGGGGGGGGGGATGGACCACACAGATGCATAACATGAAAAGGCAGTCGCAGGCCTTTCGAACGATATATCATATGAGTGGTGTCAGCAAAGAAAAGTCTCCGCCCCGTGTGGGCAAAACATACTCCCCCCGCCGCCATAATTATTGATGCGGACTCATTTTTTAAATTCGTTCGCACCCCTCTTTTCTCGCAAAATGTTGTGAATTTTAAAAACTCCCCTTCCGAATTTTTTTATACCAAAAGCACTTATGTCTGTCATCTGCACTGCATGCAGAGTTTTGTGCTTACAGACGCCAGACACAACAACACACACACAGACAGACGTTTACCGACATTAATAGTATAGATGATACTCAGTGCCTACACATTTCACCCTTTATAATTCAGCCAATGAGTTGACGGTTGTTCATTTCCAGAAACGAAACAATAATTCTTTAGGATGAATTTTGTTTGTTTGATACACCGTGGCAGAATGCGTGCAATGCAGCGACAGGCTTCACAAACTTTTTAGGGCACCTGCAGACTAAAAACATATAATCAATCTTCGCGGGGAAAAAATCCTAGATTTCGTCAAATGATCACGGGAAAAACACTAATTTCATCAAAGGATCATGTAAAACGTGAATTTTGTTAAAAGGCCACAGAAAAACGCGATATACACAAAAGATGAGCAAATTTTGTCAAAGAATCGCAAAACAGGAAATTTCACCAAAAGATAGCGCTTTCTTGCCAAATTTCGTCTAAAAATTGCGGAATAAAATGTATTTTATCAAAAAATCACTGGAAAACGCACATTTCGTTAAAGTATCGTGAGAAAAATGCGAATTTCTTCAAAGATTGCTGAAAAAACGCAAATTTCATCAAAGGATTGCTGAAAATTCATGAATCTTATCAAAAGGCAGCAGAGAAAATGTGATTATTATCAAAGCATTGCGAAAAAAGAAAATTTCGTCTAAGGATCACAGAAAAACGCAAATTTCATAAAAGAATCGTGGAAAATAACGCAAATTTCGTAAAAAAAAAAAAAAAAAAAAAAAAAAAAAAAAAAAAAAAAAAAAAACTCAGAAAAAAACACAAATTTCGTCAAATTATCGCTGAAAAAAAAAACATGAATTACGTCATAGGATAGCTGAAAAAATTGTGAATCTCGACAAAAAAAAGATACAGAAAAAAATGCGAATTTCATTAAAGAATCACGAAAAAAAAATGCGAATTTTGTTAAAGGATTGCGCAAAGAATGTGAATTTTTTGAAAGGTTCGTGTGAAAAATGAAACTGTCTTTATAAAAAACAGCACACACACAAACATCTATACAAACCTCAATACACACAAACATATTATAGGCAGGTCTTGAAATTCAATTTTTCCAAGGACGGGAGTCTCCCTACCAACATTTTTAAATGGAGGGGAGTTGTAATGTTTGGGAGGGAGAAAAAAAATCTTTAAACCCCACTATTATTTTACGTGCTATTTAAAGAATTACATTAATGCAGACATGACAAAATACCATTGAAAAAATTAAGTCAACTGAGAATGATTATGTAAAATGTTTATTTTTATTATAAAAAAGGGAAGAAAGTTAAGTTTTATATATGCAGTGTATTTTTCAAGTTCCATTAAATGTGTAAGGGAGCCTTAACAATTAGGTTGTTAAATAAATTTCTGACTTTAGATTTTACTTGATTGAGATTCACCGATCGATCGTGGAAAAGACGCAAAGTTCATCGGTCTGTCGCGGAAAAAACGCTAAGTTCGTCGATCTGTCACCAAAAAACGCAAAGTTCGTCGATCAGTCGGGGGAAAAAAGCAAATTTCGTCGATCGATTGCAGAATAAACACAAACTTCGTCGATCTGTCCCCAAAAAATGCAAGGTTCGTCGATCAGTCGCTTAAAAAACGCAATGTTCGTCTATCTGTCGCAGAAAAAACGCAAAGTTCGTCGATCAGTTGCGGAAAAAAGCAAATTTCGTCGATCGATTGCGGAATAAATGCAAAGTTCGTCGATCAGTCAGGGAAAAAAGAAAAATTTCGTCGATCGATTGCGGAATAAACGCAAAGTTCGTCGATATGTCCCCAAAAAACGCAAGGTTCGTCGATCAGTCGCTTAAAAAACGCAATGTTCGTCCATCTGTCGCAGAAAAAACTCAAAGTTCATTGATCTGTCATGGAAAAAACCACAAAGTTCGTCGATCAGTCGCAGAAAAAACACAAAGTCCGTCAATCGGTTGCGGGGAAAAAAAATCACGAAATTTATCGTTCGGTTGCAGGTAAATTAAATAATGCAAATTTCTCCAAAAATGCTGAAATTTTTTGGGCCGGAGGGTCCCGCTCATGATCTTTTTTTGGACGGGATTTCAAAATTTTCGGTGTGAATCCCGCCCTGAAATTCAAGCGCTGATAGGTATAGTTTTAATCTGAAATAATATACTGAACTTGAACTAACTTTTGAAAAATCGGGTTAACCCAAATCCAACTTGCAGAAATCTACACTCAGTCTGAAATCAACTCGAACCATAAAGACAGTTAACCCAACTTGCAACAAAAATAATCATTGCCGAGAGAGCATTTATCCTCTCTCTCTGTGCTGAAACATTTCAGAAAATTTTCTGTGAATTTTCTGATTTTTTCTTTTCTCAGAAATGCTGTAGTCATTTTGTCCCCCAATTTTGCCCTTTACAATTCAGCCAATGAGTGGAGGGGGCCAAAGGAGCGTTCCTTATCACAAACGAAAGATGAGATATGTTCGTTTGATGTCGTTGTTGAAAATTTATGGATTTCTATTATTAAAGTAATTTTTTCATTTTACCGTATTTATTTTCTTTTTGTGTTGTATGTATTTTGCTACTTTGAATTTTTTTAAACTAGCCCTTTTTTTTTTTGGAGAGTGATAGAGAGAGATTTAGTAATTTGGTGACACGAAGTTCCGCAAATTCTTAAAATCCACAAATCGTTTCCAATGTAAACAATGAAATTTACAATTAATTTGCAAGTGCAAAATTTCAGTTTTTTAAAATTTTCATGTCATTCTGTACACATTTTAATATGTCATTCTGATCATTATACATATTTAGTTATGCATTATTAATTATTTACTTGACCTTTACTTTTAATATTTTAAATATTTCAATCTTACAGCTGAATGTAATTATTAAAACATTTGAAATACTGCATTCGAAAAATGAAATTTCAGCTTAGAAACGCGACAATTACTATTAGGTTAAAAAAATTTAAAGTAGAAAAGTACTTATGATATAAAAAGAAGAAAAAAAAAATACACCAGAATTTATCTGTATTACTAAAGCGGGAGAAATGATTTTCTGTGCTATACGAAAAGATATCCAAATAACTCAATCATGAACATAGGTATCGGTTTCTATGTTCATGTGCACTCAATCCAAACTTGAAACTTTTAAAAAGGTCATTGAATGAATGAAATTCATCTCCGCCTTTCACATCCAGAAAACTTGCTGTGTCGCCAATTATGTTTATATTTTATATGTATATAAAAAAATAATAATTCAGGCACTTTTCCGTTATACGGACACCATTGTCGCCAAACATACATACATATACATACATTTTGGCATAGTGTCCGTGTAACAGAAAAGTACTGAAGTTCATGGTTTAAAATCACAATAAAATATCATGAAATTTATTGATTAGTTGTGGGAAAATATCGGGGAAATAATGTGCTTTTCGTGAATTTTTTGTTTTGTTAACAATGTGGTTAGAGAGCCAGGGAGAAATCCAGAAAACTTGCTGTGTCGCCAATTATGTTTATATTTTATATATATATATAAAAATAATAATTCAGGCACTTTTCCGTTATACGTACACCATTGTTGCCAAACATACATACATACATACATACAATACATTTTGGCATAGTGTCTGTATAACAGAAAAGTACTAAAGTTCATGGTTTAAAATCGCAATAAAATATCATGAAATTTATTGATTAGTTGTGGGAAAATATCGGGGAAATAATGTGTTTCTGTGAAATTTTTTGTTTTGTGCTGTTGTGTTTAATTGTAAGCATTCATTATAATTTTCAGTGCATTATTAAATTGAAATTTTTGTTTAAAATATGTAAACAAAACAGTGACCAGAAACCTGCACAATTTCTAATATAGATAGATAGATAGATAGATGCATGCATGTAGTACTTTTAATTATTTGGTAAAAATACTGTGATTGTCACTGAGAAAACCTGAATTTAACCTAAAAGTAATTGTCGAGTGTTTAAGCTGAAATTTCATTTTACGAATACAGTATTTCAAATGTTTTAATAATTACATTCAGCTGTAAGTTTGAAATATTAAAAGTAAAGGCCAAGTAAATAATTAATAATGCATAACTAAAAGTAATTGTCGAGTGTTTAAGCTGAAATTTCATTTTACGAATACAGTATTTCAAATGTTTTAATAGTTACATTCAACTGTAAGTTTGAAATATTAAAAGTAAAGGCCAAGTAAATAATTAATAATGCATAACTAAAAGTAATTGTCGAGTGTTTAAGCTGAAATTTCATTTTACGAATACAGTATTTCAAATGTTTTAATAGATACATTCAACTGTAAGTTTGAAATATTAAAAGTAAAGGCCAAGTAAATAATTAATAATGCATAACTAAAAGTAATTGTCGAGTGTTTAAGCTGAAATTTCATTTTACGAATACAGTATTTCAAATGTTTTAATAGTTACATTCAACTGTAAGTTTGAAATATTAAAAGTAAAGGCCAAGTAAATAATTAATAATGCATAACTAAAAGTAATTGTCGAGTGTTTAAGCTGAAATTTCATTTTACGAATACAGTATTTCAAATGTTTTAATAGATACATTCAACTGTAAGTTTGAAATATTAAAAGTAAAGGCCAAGTAAATAATTAATAATGCATAACTAAAAGTAATTGTCGAGTGTTTAAGCTGAAATTTCATTTTACGAATACAGTATTTCAAATGTTTTAATAGTTACATTCAGCTGTAAGTTTGAAATATTAAAAGTAAAGGCCAAGTAAATAACTAATAATGCATAACTAAATATCTATAATGATGAGATTTTTCTTTCTTGAATTATTCAGTGAAACTCGCCTTATAAATGTACGCAAATAATTCACATCAAAATCTTAAAATAACAAAGTTTTCTTTCGTGTTTAGCTATGCTTAATAACCAAAAAAGCTTGATTAATACAAAAATTATTTGGTAAAAATACTGTGATCGTCGCTGAGAAAACCTGAATTTAATCATATCACACAGAATTACATATTAAAAGTTTAAAAAACTGAAATTTTACACTTGCATCTTAATAGTTTGTTTACATCGGAAACGATTCACGGAATTTCGTGCCACGAAATCTCTCTCTCTCTCAAAAAAAGGGTTAGTTATAAAAAATTCAAAGTAGTAAAATACATACGACTTAAAAAGAAAAATACGGTAAAATGAAAAAATACCTTAATAAAAGAAATCCATAAAATTTCAACAACCGAACAGCCAAATGGAATCGTAATACACATACGCTTCTAGAGAGAGGAAAAGGCCTTCACCTCATTGGCTGAAACATCGCGTCTGAAGATAGTAAAAGACTCTAGCTGATTAGCTGAATGCTCGCGCATGCCTATAAAAGGCATTTTTGCATGAAAAACTAAAAAGCAGGTTAGCTTTAAGTATATGGATGAGTTTACAGTAAAGTAATTTGTGTACTAAATAAGAATATTTTAATTTATATTGTTTTAAATAAACTTGAGATTCTAATTTCCAATCTATTTTAAATTTTGAAATAAGTTAACAGCAAAGTTATACACAACATGATTATGTAGCTAGCTCACTAAGCTTAGGTACTTATGTATCTAACTACATATATTTTTCAAAAAATTATTTGTCTAGAATTAAGATCTGACAATAATAAAATAGGTATGTTTATACAGTAAATAATAACCCACAACATGTTATACATTACACAAGCACAACCTGTGGCCCGCGGACCAAAAGTGGCAAACATCTTCAGAAATTAAGAAATGTGTATTTCGTCAATTAGCCCGGAAAAAATTACAAATTTCTTCATTCGGGAGTGTAAAAATCGTGAATTTCCATTATTCGAGAGTATAAAAATCACGAATTTTCATCATTCAGAAGCGAAAAAAATCATGAATTTCCGTCATTATCAGAAGAATAAAAGTCACGAATTTCGACGATCGGGTGCTTAAAAATCATGAATTTTGTTGTTCAGGCATGTAAAAACCATGAATTTCGTCCATCGGACGTGGATAAAGCATAAACTTCAGCGATCGGGTGCGTAAAAATCATGAATTTCATTGACCGGATGCAGAAAAATCACAAATTTTGTCGATCGGGTGCGAAAAAAATCATGAATTTTGGTGATTGAGTGCGAAAAAATAATGAATTTCGGCGATCGGACGCAACAGTATCCTAAATTTCAGCGATCGGGTGTGGAAAAATCATGAATTTCGTTGGTCAGGTGCAGAAGAATCCTTAATTTCATCGATCGGGCACTGAAAAATCATACATTTTGGCTATCGGGTGCAGAAAAATCATGAATTTCGACGGTCAGGTGCGGAAAAATCCCGAATTTCATTGATCGGGTGATGAAAAATCATACATTTTGGTGATCGGGTGCAGAAAAAACATGAATTTTGGCGATCGGGTGCGAAAAAAACATGAATTTCAGCGATCGGGTGTGAAAAAAATCAAGAATTTCAGCAATCAGGAATGGAAAGATAGTAAATTTCGTCGAATGGGCTAAAAAAAATCATAAATTTCAGCGATTGTGTGCGGGAAAATGGCGAATTTTAGGGAAAAAAGCAAATAGGAAAATCCTGTATTTGGTCAGTTCTTTCCATATTTTTAATCGCCAGTTTTTCAAGTTTAATCAATGAGTGGCGACTGGCGAGTGCTTATTTTCACCTTTACTGTAATGTACCGGAATTCTTTTGAGTGTCCTTGCAAACAAATCATAAATGCTACACATTTCATTTTCAATACCAAACATGCTATAGTAAACCCCAATAACATATATCAATTTCATGAGAATCTGAGTATATTTATGCTTAGAGCATGGACAGGTGGCAGACAAGCCAAATTCATAAACACTTTTCAACTATATTGGAAAGTATAAAAAATTATAACATCTTGTAATAATATACTTCTTTTAACTACTAAAAGCATAGATTATGAAACACTTTCCATCATTTATAGAAAACTTTAACAAAACTTGACCAACTACTAAAGTGGAAGTTGATGTCTAAATAAACAATTTGGGAAACACATAACAATTTTGAAAACCCAATTTCAGCAATTATTATCAATAGTGGGAAAAATATTTGCATTATTTTGTGCAGTCTTGTATATGAACTGTAGATTTGTATATGTACCACATAGAATGTCAAATTTTAGTTCAGTTAGGAAACACGTATTATCCTTCAGGATTTTCTGTCAATAAACAGAAATGTGTTCGTAAACTTTTGTGCTGCCCTGCATATGATCTACAGAATTTATACACACCAAGTAATAGACAAAAAATAAGTTAAATTTAAAATCACGTTCAGCAACTGAAAATGCACTTCCAGGAATTAGTGTTAACAGACATTAGCAAATTCTTTTGTGTCCCTGAAAATGAACGATGACTGCTATATACACAATATTCTGTAGTAAGCATCTTGTGATGCACATTAATGATATATATCAATTTCAATATGTTTAAAATAGTGAAACATTATAAAAATAAACCGATTAACAAGATGAAAGATGAGACTAAATAAGCAATTTGGAAAAAAAAGAAAAAAAATCTTGATTTTAAAATTTATCCTCCATAGTCAGAAAAATATCTGAATCCTTTTGCGCAGTCCTGTATATCATCTATAGATTTGTATATGCTAAAATTTAGTTCAGTTAGGAAATGCATAACACAGTTAAAAATTTCTATTCAGCAATTTTTGTCAATAAACGGAAATGTATTCGAAATATATTTTGTGATGCCCTGTATATGATGATCTACAGTATTTATACACACCAAATAATATGCAAAAAGTAGTGAAATTTAATAATCTGTACCACAACTGTAAACACACTTCCAGCAATTATTGTTCATAAACAGTATTGTAACCAAATACTTTTGTGTGTCCCTTTTAATGAATGGCGAATGCTATGCCCATCATATCCCATAACAAGCCTCTTGTAGTGCAGCTCAGTGATATATATATATATATATATCAATTTCAATATGATGGAAATAGTGTAACATCATTATATTACACCACAAATGATTTTTCCCCATAGAGCGTAATGTAACAGGATTCTTTTAAGTGTCCCTGTAAATGAACTGTAAATGCTACATACTTCATTTTCAATAGCAAATGTGACATACTAAACCTTAATAACAACATATATATATTGCATTGCAATCCGAGTATATCTATGCAAGTTAGAGCATGGACAGATGGCATATAAACCAAATTCATAAACACTTTTTCATAAACACATAAAAACTATTTTGGAAAGTGTTAAAAAAAAAAATTCTTTTGATGGCTTGGCCTACAGGCACAGGTAGATTTTGAAGATGCAGACTGTGGGGTGCCATTTATTGGGAATTGCAGAAGAAATGATTTTTTCGCCATGATGCGGCAGTTGGGATCACCCACTTCAAAATATACATCTGCCTATAGGTATATATTAGTATATATAGGTATATATTAGCAGGTATATAGGTATATATATATATATACTGTCTATAGGTGTATTTATAATAAATTTAAGTGGATTTGATAGTCTGTGAATTGACAAAGTTATGAATTTATTTCGTCTGAACCCCCCCCCCCCCCCCCCTATATATATATATATAAAGTTTTGGGTTCTAGGAGTCATGATCAGTGTAGAACTGCAAAAATTTTTCAGAAATTCCAACATCGGGGAGAATGTAATATGTAGTATTTCTTACGAAATCTACCTAAAAAAAATGGGATGGAGTGGGGAAAGATAGACTAACGTAATTAGGGTGTGAAATTTAAGGCAAAAAGACAAAATAGACGCAATTTAGAATTAAAAAATATATACCTTCAAGAACAGGAATTCCTCCTTTGCGGCTATATCTCCTTTTCCTTGTGAAAGACTCGTGTTTAATGGTCTTCCTTTGCTTAATTAAAAAATTGTCATTCATAGAACTGTATTTGCAGTATGCTTCACTAAGATAACAGGCCCATTCTTTATCCTGAACATTCTGCCAAACAAATAAATAAAATAGAATAACATAAATATCAGTAAAGGCTAAATAAAAACACTATTCACAGTTGGAAAAAAAAAAAAATGGTGAAATTGGCTAAAGTAGATAAGGATTGGTTTGTGCCATCTCTCCCCCCTTCTTCCACATTTAAAAAAAAAAAAAAAAAATTCTTTTTTTTTTCTGAGATGTTTTGATTGTTTTAATATAATTTAGAATGTATATTTAATGCATCTCCAATTGATTGTTGTTTGAAAACTGTTTAAATGTGTTATACAAGTTCATAAACATATATTTATTAGGCAAATTTTAATGTGTTTCAATATCAATTTGATTTTTTTTTTTCAGCATGAACATGGCAAGTTAACTGCAGAAAAAACAGAAAATCAATATGAAATCAATCTACAGAAAAAATGTTTTTTGAAATAAAAAATATTATCATTATTCTTTTTTAATGTAAAATACAGTTCGAACTGGAAAGGTACCTACCTTAATAAGTGGGTAATTTTTTATGTTTGTAACTTCATGGGGATCAGGTGCTTTTGATTTCAAAAAGAAGAAAAAAGCAGAACCTTTTCCCTTTGTCTCCTCGAAGAACCGAGGAATACCGGGACAAGTGCAGACACAATAGACGACATGATGAAAGTTTGCAATTATGTGAGGTTCATTAGGATTTTTAATTAATATCTCTGATAATTTTCAAATACTTAAAAAAAATTGGCTTTGAATGTGCATAACATGAGACATACAGATACCTTTCTCACCAAATCTTCTGACTATGCTTGCAGCAGAATGGACACAGACAACCAACGGACACAGACAAACATACAACATCTATAATTATTATTATTATAGATATAAAAACTACAATGGTATGGTGTTCCTCACTCTTTTTTAAAAGGTTTGCACCTTGCGCCTCCCTCCTCCTTTTTTTTAACGTGACGATGCACCTTGTGCCTCCTCCTTTTTTTTTTAAACGTGACGATGCACCTTGTGTCCTTTTTTTAACATGACGTTACACCTCGTGCCTCCTTCTTTTTTTAATGTCACTATGCACCCTGCCACGTTTACAAATGAAAAATGCACTTTTCCCTTTAACTGAATAACTAAAATATGTTAAAATTTGCTAAATAAACCTATGTTTCTCAACTTGTATAACATTTAAACTATATTCAAACAAAAATCAATCAAAAGAGCAGTAAATATAGATCTTAAATTATATTAAAAAATAATATATATTCACGTTATTCCAAACATGCAACAGTGTTATCTTGATATAATGTAAAAGGAAAATGCAGAAAAGAATAGTAAATTTAGTATTAGACGTTTCTTAGAGAGGGGATCTCAAAATTTTTTGCAGCAGAAGTGGCTTTATGCCTCATACTACCACTAATAATAATAATAATAATAATCTATATTAATAAAATAAAGTTTCGCTCTCTCTCTCTGTGTGTGTGTGTGTCTGTCTGTGATGGCTAGTGAAATCTAGGGCACCTAAGTCTGAAAATTTATATTTAGACAGTCCAAAGCCTGATCTGATCACTGCCTTACGTTTTTTATTCAAAAATGGAAGCTGGCTAACCCTGATAGATGGTGCTACCGTATGGGACCTCCCATTCTAATATTTACATTGATAGCTTCATAGAAATGTCTTTAAAATCTACAATTTTATTATTTTTTACAGTGATACTTAATTTTTTTAATTGAAAGTTCACATGTAAACGAAAATTAATGTCATGTTGTGTCTGTATTTGCTGTTCATCGAGCAAAAATAAGGAAAATATTTCTTTTCACCAATTTCAAAAATGGATGTCAGATGAAAAATAGTCTTATAAAGCAGAAAACGTGGTCTTCAACTTTAATTTCCTCAAAATACCTTTAGCTCAGACATCAATCTAAACATGAGTTAAGTTATTGTAGGAAGGACCCGACAAAATATTGAAGTATATATTAAGGATAACGTATAGTAATGGAAAATGAATTTCAATAACTGTGGCAATGGTTCAAACGAATATTTTTGTGAGGACAGAGAATGCCAGGATCTCCTCAACTGTAGTAATGGAAAATGCATTTATTTGTAGATGGTTCAAATGAATATGTTTGAATAATTAATATTTTTAATTAATTTGGAATTTTTTTTTTAAAAGCTTTTGGAACATTTTCCTAATTGTTGTTGTAATTTGTTAAATTACAAATTTATTTATTTATTTATTTTTTGCTATTAACCAGCTACATCATGCAGCACTGCTCTGGTATGCAGTATTTGTGAGCTCCAACTAATATTTAAATAATCACTAAAAACAAAGAAGTACCAGGGCTGATCTCCAATAAAGTACCGATGAGAGGGAAGGTAAAAATCAAATACTTATCAACCCACTTCCTTTAACAATTTATCTACTGACGGTACTTTTAAGTACCACCAGAGAAAACTTTAATCTGTCTAATAATGATAATAAGGTTTTGTTTTTATACAAAATACTTTTCTGGATCACATTTAGAAAGCACAGCAAAACAGTGAAAGCTAAATATTTTATAAAGTGGTATTTTTCTCAACCTTTTACATAAGTGTAGATCTTCTCTTTTTAAAACTTGTTATATGAAAATTTTGCAACTATAAAAACCTTTCTATTTAATAATAGGATCACAATACATTTATTTACATTGTTCTGATAAAGAATTGTGATATTTCCTTAACAGCATTCTCTGTTAATTAATCTAATTATTCTTGTAAATATTTCACAAAAAGAACTATTACAACTGCATTATTAAATCAGTTTTAATGAAAAACCTTATCTAAATTTCATATTATTATAATATAAATTGTCTAATATACCTTCAGACATCAAAGAAGATAATTATTGAGATTGAACAATTTATTGATTCATAATTCGGTAGATAAAGGGTTAAAGAAGTTCTGAAATGCAAACCGGCTACGTTTTGGCACATTCATAAAGTCATTTTAGATTTATAAATACCTAAAATTTTATGACATTCTTATTCAGATTCAGAAATTGAACAGCACTCCCCAATTTCCTATACAGACAAAAGATTTTTCAAAAAAATGGAAACAAAGTTGACTTTTAAGACAATTTACAGGACGCAACAGTCAAAGAAATGTTGTGGAAAGCAATCAATTAAAATTCAAGATATATCACATTTACAAGAGATGAACAATGTTTGATTCTTTAGCAGTTGTATAGCGATGTATACAATTTTCATGCATTTACACATAAAAAATTCCTACATGAATACATTAGAAATATTAAAGAGTTATTCAGTAGAAAAACAAAAAATAAAATAAAATAAAATAAAATTGAAAAAAAAAATCTTAATTATTTGTTCTGGAAAGACACACATTGATACGTTTCTATGAATTAGTTGTATAGACCACTAATTTTCAAAATGTTCATCATCATATTTCTATTTAATGAGACATTCTACAATTAAATAAAACAAAGATTACTATTAAAAGATAGGGCACAAAATTTAGTAACTATGCAACTACTCCACATGTCTTACCAGAACAACAGATTAAAGGTAAAAATTAGTGTTTGTCATTTGCCCTTTTTTTTTTCTGAATGCTGAAAATAATAGTGGCATTTATTTTCACCATATTTTTATTTTAGTGGTGGTTTAACAGAAGTTTTAGAAATTTAATTTGGTTTAATAAAATGCAGAGAAATTTCAAAGTTATGATTTTTTAAACTGTCAAATGAGTCTTCATTTAAATGTTTTGTGTAAATAATGAATGATGTGGCTATTTCGTAATAAATCGCTTGCAGACATATAAGTTGAAAAATATTGACTATTTATATAAACATCATATTTCCCGGGTTATAAGTTTATTTTAAAATCGCCAAAATGCAAAGAAAAATAAGATTTGTAGCTATAGTGATAAATACAAGGTAAACATCGATTATTTTCTTTTACTATTATGACCAATAAAATTTATCATTTTAGACATAATTTTCACAAATTAAAAAATATTTTTTTCTATAATACAATGGAAAAAAAAGTTGGCTAAGAGAAAAATCCATAGCTATGAAAAATGAACTAAACAAAAGAAAATATATCTACTTAAAAAAAATTATTAGACAAATGAAAGAAAAAATCTTACCATAGCAAAGGCCCCCCTCTCAGAGTCTAAATATCCTACACAGATTTCACAATACGCCCTGAAAGCATACAAACTTACTTCAGTAACAATTTTTATGAATATAATTATAATAATATATTATTAGAAATAATTTATTACACTGGATTTTAAAAATAAATACAAAAATTAAAAATATACTTAAGGTAGCAAAAGAAGCAATTGCACATCAACTTCAACTTTAAATGTATTTTTATAACTTTTTTTTTAGATTTTCTTTTTTAATATAAGTGATGTGCTAAGCTTGTTCATATCACACTGAACACGTTAATGAAACACTCAACACTGATACTGATTAAATCCTTTTGAGAAGTGCCATGTCAATGCCCAACTGGCATGCAAAATTAAGAGTCTTTTTTGATTAGGAGATTGTTAGGAATCTCCAGGTGCCAGAACTGGAGATTCCTTGACCTATTACAATCAAGTTCAAAATTCAAGGGGGAAAACTTAGAAGCTTTCTGCACCTATTGTACTCTACAAATGGTAATTGGAACTTCACTTCTTCAGGACCGATTCTGATGTCTACAGTTGTCTAGAAGGTATAGTATAAGTAAACAGTAACAAAAAAAAAAAAACAAAAAAAAAACACCATTTTAGATAAAAGAAATCATACTATATAAGCTAAACGGTCAAGTAGTCAGCCTTGTAATAGCCCAATATAAATGGTTGAATCACTAGCTCTTTAACCCTCTAAGCAGTTTGCCCGTATTTTTTCCGTTTCCGCCAAAGTAAGTTAAATTCGGCTATAGACAAAATTATTTTTAATGGAATTCCATTATAAGATATATGTAAGATAAAGATCTATGCAACAGTGAAATAAAATTTAAATTAACATTTGTTTTACGAGCATTTTTATGAAAATGCCAGAAAACCCTCAGATGCTCAGAGGGTTAAAAATATCCACGATTCATTGTTTGCTTGATGGCTTATGAATGGTGGCTGCACATTGGGAAATCATATTTTATTTTCAACCAAAAATAAAATCTATACAGGGCTGCCAACCTTTGTGAGTACAGATCCAGAATTGTGAGCTCAAATCTAGAATTCTCCAAAATCTGGACATTTTGCAACCAGTCGTTTTTTTTTTTTCTCTTTTTTAAATTGCAGCAAAATGCAGAAAGGGTAAATATCACATAAAAAATCACTAACATTTCAAAAATTGCAGAGAACAAAACTTAATATGGTGAGCTAAAACATAGTGACTAGAATTCTTTCTCGAATGACAAACAATCGCTACAGAAAGAAGTCACACTGCAAAAAAACCACTAAAAATTGTTAATAATTCAAAAATCATGGAGGACAAAAATTACTATATTAAGCTAAAAGTTTGAAACCAAATTCCTTTTACGAATGTTAAAAAATTGCTGCAAAACACGAAAAAAAACTCTAAAAATCGCTACAGAAAGAAGTCACACTGCAAAAAAACCACTAAAAATTGTTAATAATTCAAAAATCATGGAGGACAAAAATTACTATATTAAGCTAAAAGTTTGAAACCGAATTCCTTTTACGAATGTTAAAAATTTGCTGCAAAACACGGAAAAAAACTCTAAAAATCTTATTTTAAAAAATTAAAAAGTCACTGCACGAATTCCGAACAAACTTTATTGAAAAGATTTGCTATATTGGACCTTGATTCTTTTTACGAATGTGTTAAAAATCACCTCAAAATGTGAAAAAAAGTTAAAATCACATTAAAAAATTGTTATGATAATTGTATGTAATTGTGATAAAAGCATTTTTTTTTTTTTTTTTTAACCTTTAGAAAAATATATTCCTTTATTAAAACATCTGCTTTAATATTATCTTTTTTTTTTAGTATTGCAAATACTTTCCTATGATAAATAATTCGCAGGTTGAGGAAAAGAAGAGTTAGATTAGGATTTTTTTTTTTTTTTTTTTTTTTTTTTTAGGACAACTAAACTGTAAATAATCCAAAATTCGGAATTGCCGAGGTTTACAGGATTCCAGATTTTGGACTTTGTACTGTACTAATGTGTAGTTCAAGCTCAGAAAATGTATAACTGATCCATAGAAAAGCTGCTTCTTATTTAGCTGTACAAGGTTTGCTAAAATACCATAAACTACCATAAAATGCTTTCAACATTAGCTTTGAAATATAGACTGCACTTAGGGATGATCATATGAGGGAAGATATTTTGAATCAAACAGTTTGGGTCCAACTTCTGTATTAATACACTCATTACACAAAATATAGAGAACTCTCAAATTAGTCAGCAGAGCATTTAACAAAGTACATCTTTAAGGCGAAATTCTAAAAAATAGGAGACCTTCTTCTGATGTCTTGGCTATTTCTAACAGATAATATCATTGAAAAAAATCTCTTCAGAAGTAATAAAATTGGTTTTAAACTCTTTCTCAGACTACAAAAGGTATACTACAAATGGATTTTATCTAATCAAAGCCTTCCACAGAATGACAGCGGATAAAACAAAATGGAGTAAAGTGACCACCAAAATACGGGAAGAATGTTTAGAATTCATATACATTGAAAGCATTGTAAGAGAAAAAAAATTATGGGTGCCGAAAAAGAAAATTTACTGGCAAAATACCAAAATGAAAATAAAATACTGACTCCTAAAACATATACATTTATTGAAAAAGGGGTTAAAAAAAAAAAAAAACAGCATTTTTAAAGATGAAAAATAGTAAAATTCAGCGAGAAATATTTAGAATAAATTTAAAATAGGGTAATTGTTAAAAATATGTTATATTTATACAGGGTAATTATTAAAAATATGTTATATTTATAATATACACAGTAGAAGACCTTTATAAGACACAGCTTGAGACAAGAAGTTGTGCATATAACAGAATTTTATGTTATATATGGAGCACATTTCAAACACATTCTTATCTTATAAAAATGGCCAAATACGTCTAGAATGTATCAATATACAAGTGAAGATTTTTGTATTCCATTCCTTGGTACCAGAAGTTATGCAGATTATAATTTTTTTGAATATTATAAATTATTTCACACAATGTTAAATTACATTATAAAACATGATTCAAATAATATCCCTGGATCAAATCATTTCAAATTTCACCATTACTCATTCCAAAATTTTTTTAATTTTTCATTAAAAAACTCTGAATTAAAGAAATTAAGATGAAATAATATCTGAAACTTAATCCTCTAGAACAGTAGTTCCCAACCTGGGGTATGTGGCAGACCTGCTGGGGATATGTGAAAATAATAATGGTAATGGCGGAAAAAAAAAATTGTTTAACTAAAAACACATGAAGAAAGTTGATAATTTTGGATTACAAAATTAGTCTCACATGTAACTCTAATATGTTACACTCAAAATTAGGGAAAAAACACAGTGATATTAATTCATCGATAATCCAATGTCACTAGCTCCACCCACTGCTAATCAGAGTACTTATATATCATCCCCTTTCTTTGTGAAAACTGCCATTGATCATCATACAATATTCTTTTCACTACTTCTTTCTTATTGTTCCGTTTTTAAAAACAATTGCAGAATGCCTAAATTACATCAGAGCTTCTGAATTTAAAGTTTTATTTTAAAACATGTTGTAAAGCAGGCCATATTTTCATTTACCAATAGGTGGAATTATGTCATTAAAGTACATTAATAAGAAAGCTTTCTTGCTTTAAATGATTATTTAATTTAGTGTTATGATTATTAATGATTATTAATGATTAACCAGAGGGCCCGTGCGAAGATTTCTCACTGAAATCTAATATTTTTTAGGTACTTCTCTATTAACCCGTCGACCGCTTTTCATAACAAAAAACTACCGCCAAACTGTAAGTTTAAACGCCAAAAAATGCAGTCCCATTTACTTGATGTCAGAATCATTATGCGTGTTTGTTACGTCATCTAGTGGTATTACATTCGACATTTGCGTGTATTTTTCATTATGTTTTACTGATTTAGTAGTTATTTTATTAATTAAAATAACAATTGTGTCCTTAAATTCTTATATTTTATTTATTTTTTGATATTCCAATGGCAACTTTTTCCCGTTTATTTGGCGATAGTTTTTTGTTATGAAAAGTGGTCGACGGGATAATAGAGAAGTATCATTTTTTATCAATATGTAATATTTATTAGATGCATGTTTAAACTTCTAAAGAAAAAGCAAGGATAAAAATATCTGCAAACAACATTTAGTTGTTAGTCAAGCCAGAATATCATCTAATTTATTCCATCAAAGTTAGACTAAAAACTGATCCAAGATTGCTAAAGGCACACGCGAGAAAAAAAATTAACAATCGTATTTTGACTGCATTAGAGGATGACGTCATCCGCTTCGGGAAAACCATGGGACTTAGAAATATAAATCTAAACATTTCAATTTCAATTTCGCTTTTTAATCATAAGTATAAAATAAACCCGTGCAGTGTTTTTTTATAATAATTGCTATGAGCATCATATAATGTGGTACAGTACAAAGTCTCAAATCCGGACATCCGAAATTCGGAATTCTCCAAAATCCGGACATTTTGGAAACTAGCTTTTTTTTTTTTTTTTTTTTTTTTTTTTATATTTATTTATATATGCCTTGGACTGAATCGTTTTTCCCCCTTCTGTTATATTTGTCTCCATATATTTTCCAATTTGATATCTTTACGCTTTTATTCGATCATTCCTTACTCAACGCTCTCCCCTCCCCACCAATCTCCAAAAATTGCATCAATTTATTCAATAAATTGAAGCCGTGATATAGATGTCTGATAATCTTTATTGGCGACTTCCCAATATTCCATATATCAAAATATGACAATTTATTCCAAAATCGGAGCACCACACAAAAAAGGCCACTAGAGTAACTGAAAAGAAAAAGAAAGGATTGAATTATCTGGCTGTTTGTTTTGTTTATTTTAGTCTGTAACTTCCGAATGAGATCCTTAGCTTTCAGTAGATACTATGTTTCGTTATGCAGAAAGAAACCATGCACAGATTTTTTTTTTTTTATTATTAGGCTAGGCTTGTTGAGCGGATTAGGAATGATGACATGTGAGTCAAAGCTTCTGTTTTCTTCTATTTTTGCACGAAAAAAATAAAGGAAAAATATTTTTAAAGGGAAAAAAAATAGACAACGTAAAGAAGATAATATGGAAAAGGGGCAGGACACATTTTTCACGTCTAAAAACAGCAGGGCGCATCGGCACTTAAAAAAAAAAGGGCAGTGCGCAGCACCCTTTGAGAACATCAAATGGGAACAATAGGGAGCATAAAAACAAATAATAACGGTTTTTTTTAAACCTTTTAAAAAATATATTATTTTATTGGAATATCGTATTAGTGTGTATCTTTATACAGCATTGCAAATGCCTTCCTGACATAAATAAATCGGTGTGTGTGTGTGTGTGTGTGTGTGGGGGGGGGGTGATTAGTTTTTTAATAACTGCAAATGATTTATAATTGATAAAGCAGCGTAAAATAACGGACATATTCAATTACCTAACAGAAAAATTTCATTTTGTAAGTAAAATTTCCTGAAATTGTGATAATTAAAAAAAAATATATATTCCTCTATTGAAATATTTGTTTTATTATTACCTTATTTCAGTAAAATAAACGGGGGTGGGGTGTAGATTATTATTATTTTTTTACCTTTTTAAAAATATATTCATTTTTTAAAATATTTAATTTGCTTCAGTATAATATTTTTCAGTATTGAAATGCGTTCGTCATAAATAAATAACGGGGGGGGGGGCAAACTGCAAATGATCCGAAATTCGGAAAAATCCAAAATCCGGAATCGCTGAAGTCCGGAGGATTCCGGATTTTGGACTTTGTACTGTATTTTATTTTTTTGGCAACAATAAGTTCAGGAAAACCTTTCATTTCTTTCATGAAAACAATGCCGATTTAATTTTTTAATTTCAGCAAATTTTAATCAAAAACATGTTTTAACGAATTGTTAAGCGGTCTATGTCAGAAGCCTGTTCTAAAACCTTTCATATGGTATCTCATTCGTTGTTCTGCGTTTCATATTTTCTGAGTAAAAGGGATGTTGACAGGAGAAATAATATATAAGGATTAATATAAGATAATTATTAATGATTATTAATGATTAATTAATATAAGATAATTATTAATGATTAATTAATATAAGATAATTATTAATGATTATATTAATGATTATTTAAGTGTTAACTGATTATTTGAGTGATTTTTTTTTTTGTTTAAAATGGATAATTGATTGAAATTCAGAACTCTCATCAAAGAAGTTGCACCCCATGTAGCTTGGATCCATTGATGTATACACAGACACAGTCTGCTGACGGCCAAACTCAAAGAAAGTCAAAGTTGTTAATTTTATTATGGCCAATTCAGGAAACTCCAGTCTAATCAAATCTTTGTGTGAAGAGATGCACAACCTCCATACTACATATCTTTTGCACACAGGAGTGAAGCGACTTTCATGAGGAAAAGTACTTGAAAGATTGTTTAAATTTAGGCATGAAGTTCAAGTTTTTTTGTAAGATCATCCTTTTCGAATGAGCTCTAAATTTTATAAAAGAGAATGGCTTCAAATGTTCAATTTAGAATTAGAGAACAGTTCCGTAACCACTTTTAAAATGTATGGCAAAATCAAATCTATGATTAAGGATTTTGGCTGTTGGGAATTTTGTATCAAAAAACACCAGCCATAAGTTTTTGAGACATTTACATTTTCTTACCTGAAAACGAGCTAAAATTATACGAAGTAGGAATCTAGTTTAATTGCTTAAAAGATCTTAAGATGTTGTTCAAAAACATTTTCTAAAGCGGAGTAATGAAAATAATTGGATTTCAAATCCATTTAATGATTTGTCCTTTCAAGAAGCCAAAAATTTATAAGTTTCTGAATCAGAAAAATGGATTGAACTTTCAACTTTTTCTTAACAATCTGATTTCAAAATTGTTATATAGAATTGTTATATAGAAAATCGCATAATATAGTATTGTGTTGTCAAAATCTTCTACTGTATATATAAGTTATTTTGACACAAAACACAAAATTCACAAGAAAAAAATATAAAATAAATAAAATAAAATGACTACTGACCTGTTACATGATTTATATCTACAATGCAGTAAACTGTCACCCTCCTGGCCACAAATTAGACAGAAATTCTGTAAGAGTATACTATACTTTACTTAATATTATATCTTCATGCAAAACTATTCAAAGTGTGAAGTAACTTTAATATATATTTTAATTATGCTAAAATAATAAAACAAATTGCTATTTGCCATAAGAACAAAATAATATAAAATAAATGAACGAATAAATATATAAATATTTCTCTGGAAACAATTAAAAGGCTAGATAGAAGATCTACAACATACATCTCCAATTTAGCTTTTTCTGCTACAAGATCTATAAGTATGTTAAATTTCATTTCTTTACAACTTTGTAATAATTATGAAAAATGACATTCCTTATAAGTAGGTTCACAGTGACAGTGTACCGAGATTTGATTGTACTTGCAATCTTTTGTACAGAAAATTTACAGATAATTTTCAAGAGAATACTGCTTTTTAACCAAAACTTTTTACTGGGCTGACAAATCAGATTAAAGAGGGAAAAAATACATAAAACAAAGAAACTGTATTAAAATTTACATACAAAAATAAATATGTATATGATCCCTCAACAAAATTTAACTATAATACAGATCTGTAGCCAGCCAACAAAGTTAAAAGAAGCTAATTCTGAATGCTTTAAACCATGTTTAACAATACAATACTGTATCCAAAAGGTTTTATCTTAGTTTTAGGGATTACCCAAAAGTACACTTTTTTAAACCATCAAACCCAAAAAGTTTCTGGTAGTTGAATCTATCTAATGACAGGGACGGCCTTGCCTACCAGTACATGAGAAAGATTGTAATATGTGGAATTTAATTAAAATATTTTTCATAATTACACATGGCAACAGAAAATTTATACATATTAATAAACACTTATAAAACAAATTACAATAACTTGCCTTTCTTTCCTCTGGAGATAACTCATAACAAACTCTTAGAACATCTTGATGACAAGAAACACAAAGACTCCCAACAAAATATGGATGGTCCAAGAATGCCTCTGCATCATTCTTAAGGCAAGCAATGCAAATATCTGAAATTAAAATTCTGAGTGCATTACTATTACAGTAGAAGACCACTAATCTGCACAGTTTCAAGCATTTTGCATATTACAGGTCATTCATACATAACTATTTAATCTTTGTTTACATTTTTTTTATAATTAATAATTTAGCTGAATTTGCTAATGTTTTAAACAAACACAAAACAAAACAAAAATAACAATAAATTACACACATAAAAAAACTAAAAAAAAAATTAAAAATTATTTATTGGTTTATACATTTTTTTTTCAAAATCTATCACAATAGTTGTTTGTTTAAAAAAATTCTGACTGCATTATTGTCCATAGATCAGGAAATGGTGGTTTGACCTTCCTCTCCGGAGATATGTCTATTTCATAAAAGGCAGAATGGGTTGGGGGAAAAGGTTGCTTTAGGATTTAAAAAAAAAAAAAAAAAAAAAAAATTGCCACGTACTTCTCCCGATATTGTTATGCACCCGCTTTGCCAGATACCTGTTTTTTCTTACATTGATAAGCTGTGTATCGCGTTTCTCTCCTTATTACTACTATTCTTAAACCGTTGTTTTCCTAACAAACTGTTATTTTTACATAACAATCTGCAATGGCTCCGAAAAGAAAAACAATTTATTCGAAAAAAGGATGATTCTGAATAAAGTCACAAAGTTTTTTGAAAAAGAAGCAAACGCCCAGAAACTTTTGTTTTCTTTATCGCAAGCACAAAAGCAACCTTCTGTTGCTACTGGAATATCCCTTTGAACAATACAACGAATAAAGAAGGAATATGAATCCAGAACAGAGTCCTGCATCGGGTAGAGTTACCCGGTTTTACCTGCATCCGACTTGAGGTTTGGGTCAGGTTGGTGATATATATTTTTGTGCAGTTCGCGTTCGAGTTGGGTTTTTTGTTTCGGGTTCAGTTCCGTTTTATGGTTGGGTTTCGACTTTTGCGGGTCAGGTTCAGGTTGACCCACTTTTCCAAAAGAATGCCCACAATATTTTTGCAGGTTAAAAATATGTATACAATAAGAACTCCATAATGGGCATTCCCGAAAATTGACCTTTTACTCTACTTGTAAAGGAGGAAAAAATGCCTAACAAAATGTGTTCTGTGCAACAATTTGCCAATGCCAGTGCAAATCTCAGTTGCAGTATCATAGATTTTTCCATTGACTCTTGTTGATAACACAAAGCAAAGTGCTATGTCACGAAAAGAATAAATGTTCTTGCGGTTAACCTTTTATCTACTAAAGCATCATTATATCTAATGTTTTAATACCAAGTATCTTCTTTTGCAATTAAAATTATGAAAGAGAAAAATGAAATTGAACTGCCTGGTCAGTATATAACGAGTATTAAGTCTTTTGTAATTACATTGTAACATGTAATGTTTGCCAATTTAATTAAAAAAAAGGTCAGTTTCTAAATCACCCGCTTTCAACATGAAGCTGTACATAGAGGTGAGTTAACATTTTCATTAATAATAATAATTACTTGATCGCATCTCGCACCGAATATCTAAAGTTTATAAACAATTAAAGGAATGTTTTCAAATTAAGATTTCTAGTTAAGAAAATATTTTCATCAAATTGTTATTATCGCAAAAATTCATCTTAGTAACACGACTTTTGATCACTGTGAAGTATTTGTTCCATGCATCCATAAAAAATAATTGAATGCATACTTGCTTCTTACAGATTCCAGTAGATAAAAAAAAAAAGTGCTTGGGGGAAAAAAACAAAGAATGCTTAACTTTATTAACCTAGTTATAAATTTTTGCGAAGTTTATATGATCAGTTCTCGATATATTCAATATTAAAAAAATCCTATAATATTTAATCAACCTACAGGCACAGATAGATTGCGAAGACACAGACCATAGGGCACCTGTTTATTGGGAATTGCAGAAGAAAGACTTTTTATCATGATGTGGCAGGTGGGACCACCCACTTCGAAATATACCTCTGTCTGTAGGTGGAGCCAGCAGGGATTTTTTTTTTTTACCATAAGAGTTGGTCCTATAAAAAACTTATCAGTATAAAAGTTGTAGATAATATTAAGAAGATTTATGATAAATTTAAGCAGATTTGATATCTTGGGAATTAACGGTTATGAATATTTTTCTTCTGAAACCCCTATTTCCCCCCCCCTCCTTGGGGGTATTTTTAATGAAATCCAAAATCTGTTATACATAAGTTTTTGGCACTTTTCCTAGACGTAATAATAACTTTAAATGGATTCGATATGTATAAAAAATGTTTTTTCTGTTTTCACTTCTGCTTGTGGGCGGAGCCAGCAGGGATTTTTTTTTTTTTTTTTTTTTTTTTTTTTTTTTGGCCGTAAGAGTTGGTTTTATAAAAAAGTTGTCAATATAAAAGTTGTAGATAATTTTAAGGAGAATTACAATAAATTTAAGCGGATTTGATATCTAGTCAGAGTGAAAGTGCTTTTATGAAATGGTGAAGGATTTTATTCTAAACTGTTTTACATTTTTGAAATGAGGGACGTATTTAGTGAAAATTTTTAACCATGTTTTTAGATAATGTCTGAATGTAAATTGGTAGTATGGACAATAAATAGTAAATACTATATTTAATATTTTCAAATACATGAGAAAAATTAATGGTTTATAGTCAAACTTAACTATTTAGTCAAACTGTTATCTATTGTAAAAATAGTAAATTAAATTACATTACACATTTGAAAAAGGAAATAGAACTAATCAAACAGAATCACTGATTTTTCACCTCCCCAAAATCAGTTTGGGCATTCCAAATATGGCGTGTTTGGGTGTCTCAAACTGGTTTCGGGTGACACAGGCAAAGGGTTAATCTATGAAAATAGAATATAACCACGAACAAAAATGTACCATAACCTCTTCCGAGTTACCTATGATTCCGAAAAGTGTTCTTCATCCTTAGAAATCTCATAAACCAATATTTTTTTTAGATTTAAAGAATCATTTACAAAAACAAAGTTTCTTTTGCTGTCATTGATTTTCAGAAATGTTTTGAGTACATAGGGTGTATTAATAATTTTCTCAATCTTGATAATTGGATTTTAGAATGCTATTAACTCTCTCAATTAAACATTTTCAGCTGCGTAATTGTATTTTTACATGCAAGAGTAACAAAATAATATTCATTTTAATGTTAATGTTGTTAATTTATCAAGTTTGTCTGTAAAACATGTTTGCTGAACAGGGAAATTTTTGCTTGAGAATTGATAGTATTCAAAAAACCTATATTCCGGGTTGAAAAAACTGATTAATCTAATATATACAAATGAAAATTTGTCAGTCTGTCTGCACTTCTATACAAATCAACAGTTTTGAAGCAAGGATTGTGAAATATAACATGTAAAACACAGCCGAGGCCACTAAAATAATCTGGAATCAAAACAATGTATAGTTAATTTTTAATTAATAAAAAACCAAAAATCTAACAGCCTTTACCTATCAAATTTAAACATTTTTCGTTATAGCAGTTGCCAATTCCACAATAAAATTCTTTCTGCAATAATTAATTTTCTATTGAAAGATTTCCATGTGAAAAATTAAATAAAAAATTTCAACAATTGAAAGAAAGATTAATATGATGTCATATTGGTAATATAATGGAAATTTTCAAACATTTCTCAATAATACAAGGAGTATGAGTATGTGTAAGTACAGAAAGCAGGTTAATATTATGTCACTGGAGAATTAAAAAGAAAATTAATTAACGTCATATTAAAAGTTTAACAATTTTTTGAAATGTTTGAGAATCATACAAAGAAAGTATCAATATGAGTAATAGAGAAAACAAATAGATATGACGTCAGCAGCTGAATATAACATGTAGATATGACATCAGCAGGTGACTAGAACAACATATGAGTTTGAAGAACATATTGAATCAGAATTATGGAAATATTGGCCAATTTTAACATTTTGAAGTTCTTTATACAACATGTTTAATTTTGAAATTGATTTTTCTAAACAACCTTCTGAAAATCCCAGACAACGTTGATTACTTCAGCTAATACACTATAAAAATCTACTCGGAAATGTTTCCAGAAATAAGTAGTAGCAAAATAAACTTTGTTTTTATAAATGCTTCTTTAAATCTAAAAAATATATTGGTTTCGGAGCTTTCTAAAGATAAAGAATGCTTTTCAGAATCATGGGTAACTTGGAAAGGTTATTGTGTATTTTAGTTTGGGGTTATACTATATTTTCTTAGATTCAGAAACATCCATCTTTTTTTTTACAGCGAGGTTCTCTGCAGCCATCTGTTGATTTTAGAGTACTAAAGAATGTGATGTAATTTCACTCTGATAAAATGGAAAACATTTTTTTTAAACAGTGCTTGAAGATCATTGGTGTTATTTAAATATCTCTTCCGTTTTTATCCCTTTTTGTCTCCCACTATACACATATCACGAATCTCATGATATAGCCAATCAATGCATGAGCTTGACAATCTGTATGATACACCCCTCATTTTATAGTGTTATGGATACTATTTCTTGCACATATTAATTCATATAATGCTGTTTAAACAGGCATTAAAATTGCTCGTAGCTCCCTGAAAATTATGCAAAATAATTACAACACACAGAATAAATACCATTATAATTATACTAAATAATTTTATTCATAATGTCAAAATATTAATATTACCTTCTAAGTATCTTTTTCCTTCTCTTACATGTTCTACAATTATACCACTAATGCTTCTCCCTAAATAAAAAAAACAAAAAAAAAAGAAGATATAACCATTTACTTAAGAAAAAATTTACATTTGCAAAATTTTATTTATGTTATGATGAAAGACAGAATACAAGTAAAATAATAATAAATAAATAAATAAAATAAACAAGGAATAATTTGAAATATTTAAACATGTAACATATATTAATATATAACAGGTGTCTGTAGTAGATATGAGATTAAGAATGGGGAGTCTTAACAAAGAGATTGGAGCTGGTAACCTCTGGACATAGGCGTAACTTGGGCTCTAAGGCAGGGGACGGCAGGCAAAAATCAAGACCTTTTGTAAAAAATAATACCCCGCCCCTTCCATCCCATCACCACATAAACACACACGCACACTTAAATTAAATATAAATAAAATTTTAATATCTAAACAAAAGTTTAAATGTTTAACCATACACACAAAAATAGGGTAAATCCTAAGTTACACATTTTATGTTTTTAAAGGAATATTTCAAAATATTGAATGCTTGACTGTTATATCTGTTATGTGTGATGCAATGTTCAATTAAAAAATAATTCAAACAAATTTAATAAGAAATTGTCAAAGCCTAGAAGATTTTTTTTTAAATGGTGGGAGCAATGGTAGTGGAGATAAAATCTATTCAGAGTGGCAACAATTGATGGAAGTTTATATATAAAAAAAAAAAAAAACCTGTAGCTAGCGTTCTGATTGGAATGACTCAGAAATTTTGTGTGATGCACTATAGGGTACATGGAATAATTTTAGCTTAAGTATTTAAAAATTAATACTGTCCTTAAATTTCAAACTCTACCTCTTCACAACGTTTTAAGTGAAGAAAAACAAGTACAAAAACACGTGCATCAGTTATAGATTACCAAATATTATTAAAATACTGTTAATAAAGTTCATTCTTTTATACAATGAAATTAGATATCTAAATAAACAATTTTAAAAACACAGAACACAGTTAAAAATCCCTTCCCAAGAATTAATGGCTATGGTAGATAATGTATACGAATTCTTTGGTGCAACGTTATTACTATTTATAGATGATATATATCCTTTTGTGCAGCCATATATTATATGAATAATACAGTAAAGTTTGACTAGATTAATTTTAACATAAATGCACATGCAACAATTACCATCCATAGGCAGCAATATATTTTATTTCTTTTACGCTGTCATATGAATTTATTTATATTCTATAAGCACCTTTGAATAACAAAATATAATTCAACTATAAAATGCCTGACACAGTTAAAAACATACATTAGGAATTCACGTCCATAAACCGAAATGCTTCATTTTTTTCGTGCAGCTCTGTATATGATCTGTAGGATTTATACTCACGACATAATGCACTAAAATTTAGCTAATTTTAAAAATGTACACCACAGCTGGAAACACACTTCCAGCAATTAGGGTTCATAGTCAGTCCTGTAAACAAAGTATATACATGCTAGTTACTTCATACTCTATAGAAAAAGTGCTGTAGCCCCCCTCAGTGACATATATAAATTTCGTGTTTGATGTATCATAAAATCTCTAAAATGCACCACAAACAATTTTTCCCAATATAGCATAATGTAGTGAAAACTTTTTTGTATCGAACTATAACAGCTATATACTGCATCTTCAATAGGGAATATGTTGTAGTAAGCCTCAATAGCATATATCTATATTAGAAGTATGTACAGGCTTGGGCTAATTCCCATTCACGAGACTCAGTCTGGGCTGAGCCTGATCTTCACTTTTTCCAGGCCAGGCTCGGCATTACTCTTTTCTGCAAACTTGGGCTGATCCAAGACGGACTTCTTTTTTCTGGGCCGATCTGGGACTGGAATTCATTCTCCCTAGAAGTCTGCACAGGCCGAAATTTTCAGGCCCTATCCCTACCCAGCCTGTATGAAAATCATTGAACCGGCCAGGTCTTGCCCTTGCAAAAATCAGCAAAATGAGGCTTGGCCGAACATTTTTTATTCAAGAAATGTATAGATTTTTAAATTGCACTTATGATACAATTAAAAATTTTTTAAACAGATACTACATGCACTTCTAGGCAATAAAGTGCAATAAAACCTCTGAAAATAAAATGTCTATGACGGAATCTTGTCTTAAACGAAAAAATGTCTTGATCCATGCAAAGTAAATATAATAAATTGTGTGAAAAGAACATAATACATTTACAACAGACAATGTACCAGCATGCACTTGTCTATAACGGATTTTTCTTCTGTCCGATGCGATTACTGCATAGCATTTTTCAGATTTTAAGTCTCCAAGCCATGGAATGCGGATTAACGATATTAATTATAACTCAGTCATTTACATACAAATAGATATTAATTAAATAATCAATATTTACATCGAGGCAAGCAGAAAGAAATCTAGGGAAGGTCAGTATTTTGTTACAGATGTACCTATACTTCGCAGCCCAAAGAACTTTTTTTAAAATGAAGAATATATACATGAAAGAAAAAATCTAAAATAAATATTTTTGTCAGAACTCTTCATACAAGACAATTTTTATATATATGAGCCTAAAAACCTATACAGAGCAATCAAGAATGCTTGGTCCCTTTAGGGGCCTCAGAGGGTTCCAGTGTGCTTGCGCCTCTGAAGCCCTTGTTTAAGATAAATCTGAAACACATAAACGTAAAAAGAAAAACATAATTAAAATTATCTTCCATTGGGGTTCTGGAAGAAGAGACCCATGTTGAAAGATTCTTATTTCTTGTTTTTCTTACTATAAAGTTTAATTATTTTATGTCATTTACGAAGAAAATAAATTTTGCTTTTTTTAAAATTAATTTTTTTTTTCAAATCATCAGAGGTAAAGGAAAATTAATTATTCTGCTCCCCCAACCCTTCCTGCCGGTGCATATAGTAGTTTACAGTATTTTTTTTTCTTTTCTTTTAAAGATCACTTTAAAGTATCATAACCTTAAACTTTACAAAGATAATGTAAATAAAGAATTGTCCGTGTAATTTATTAAACCAAATTATATGTAAATATAGCAGAATACCATTATCGAAAAGGTTTGATAAAGAATTATACTATCACAAATTTGTAATCTTACATGGCCCTAGAACAATGAAGTCTAGACCCAACCAACGTACAAAAATAAAACTCGACTCGATTTAGCACGGGAGCAATACACTGAGCAATGAAATAAATCTCGGTCTTCAGTCCAGGCCCGGCCTCCTACAGACCTCTAAATTCTCTCCCCCCTCTCACCCGAGCGCATGTTGGGCTCACATTTTATTTATTTATTTTTGTAAAAATTATAGTGATGGTGTACATTTGTTTAGCGAAATCTTAAGAAATTTAATTTGGTTTAATAAATTAGAGGGATATTTTTAAAATCTACAGTTTTTCTTTGTAGAGCTTTAAAATTATGATTCACTTTTATATTCTTTTTTCTTTCATTCTAAACTACATTGACTTTTCTTCATGAATCTTCATTTGAATGCAATTGCCTAAATCATTTTTTTTAATCAGTGTTTATGTACAAAATGTATGTGCTTTTTGAATCATTTTAATTGTAGGATAATGTTGCTTCAGAAATACCAATATGTTTCATAGAAATTCAGTTGAGCCAGTTTTGGCCCGTGCAGACCTCTAATCTATATAGTGGAAGAGAAATATGAGAGTCAGAGTACAGACAAATGGCCAAAAAGATGATCGGACAAACAGAAATCATAAATACTTTTCAACTATGTTGGATAGTGTTAAAAACTATGGTTTATATTTATTTACTAAACTTTTTGGATAAGCTTTAACTTTAGGCAATTTCAAATCTTATTTGCAATCTTATTGTAAACAACATTAAAAAAAAAAAAAAAAATCATAAATTTTGTTAAGAAGGTGGTGGATATTTTTTTTTTTTTTTTAATTTATTTAATTTATTTAAAAACTCTATAATCTATGGCTGATATGAAACATTTCCCACATGCATATAACCTTTTGATATAAAGTATAACATAATTCCGGACCAAACTTTTATTTCATAAGAGATTAATTTTTACAAATGTTTCATGTACTTTTGAATTATTCAAAATCAATGATTATTTTAAAGTGATTCTCAAAAAGTATTTTTCCCACTCAACAATGCAAAACTTTTTTACACGTTTTTTGACTTGTTTGTTAATACAAAATCACAATATTTGCAACTATGATTATTAAAGTGATTTTTATTACATTTTTTTTCAGATAAATGAATTACATCTTGAGTTACAAGCGATTATTGTCTCAGTACAGCAGTTTTTTTCCTTTCCTGCGCTGTTGCTACCAGAAATTCAGCTCAAAATGCCCATTTTGACAGCATTTTTAAAACTATTTTGCCTTTTTCAGAAAATTTGAAAAAAGATTAAATTACACAGTTTTTTAGTAAGATCACCTGCCAATGGGATACTTTCCTGAACAAAAATAAATAAAAAAAATCGTTCAAAAAGAGCCAGTATGGATGCTCTGAAAACCGGAATGAAAAACAATAACCAAAGTTTCATTTATTTCATTTCAAAAATGTAAAAAAAAAAAAAAATCGAAAATTCTTTAGTCAGTCGCGGAAAAAATCACGAAATTTGTCCATGGATTGCATGAAAAAATCCTGAAAGTTTCGCCTGCAAATCGTGAGGGAAAATCCAGAAATTCACAGATTGTTCACAAGAAAATATGGCAGTTAATTGGTCATGGAAAAAATTCGGCAGTCAGTTGCAAGGAAAAATTTGAAATTCGTCAATCGATCGCAGGAAAAACTGCAAATTTCGTCCATTGATAGAAAGAAAATATCGCGAAACTTGTCAATCTGTTGTAAAAAAAAAATCCAGATTTTCACCAATAGACTGCAAGAAAAACCACGAATTTCGCCAATCGATAGTAGCAAAATATTATGACATTCATGAATCGATTGCAGGAAATAAAATCTCCAATTCGTCATATGATTGTTGGAAAAAATTGTGAAATTCTTCAGTCGTTCCCGGAAAGTTATCATGAAATTCTTTGATCGGTCGGAAAAAAATCTCGAAATTTGTCTGTAAATCGCTAGGGAATTATCAGATATTAACATTCATTAATCGGTCGCCAGAAAAATCGCAAAATTCATCGATTGGTCGCAAAATTCTATTGATAGAAAGGCACTTTAAACAACTGAGCTCAAAATATGTGTTTGGAACAAGATGCAAAAATTGCCCTTTTTTAAGAATTCCCCGCTTAGCGTCCTTTTTGTTCTATAGTCAACACAAAGAAATAATATAAATATAATGGTACTGCTTACATTCATTAATATGCAGCTTCAATAAATAAAAAATAAAAAATTATGGTGCAAAAAAATATTACAATAAAAAGCATTAAAAACAGATGAGCAACTGATATTTTTCATTGAACAACTGATTTGTAGAATGCAGCAGTGAAGCTACTTCCATGAACAGCAAATCATGTCAATGTACAGGATACAAGAACAATTAGTGCAAGAGCTATAAGTAACCAAGTTTAATAGAAATATTCCAAAAATCCTAATCAAAGGATTCTGCTCAGAAGTTCCAAAACTAATTCATAATTTCATAATTGTTAATGTAATATCTTTATAATTTGAATTGTAATTCAGAATGTTTTTTATTCTATGCAAATAAGTTATTAAATTAACAAAATTGTAAGTATGTATTTACTAGTTCATGTTTATCACTAGATGTGAAATTACTCCTTTCTAAATTACGGAAAAATCCCTTATCCAGAATACCCTAAGTCACATGCATTCCGGATAACAGATCCTATACTGTATCTTATGTAGTGTTTTTTTTTTTAAATTTCAGTTTAAATTCAAATCAATACACTATACTTTCTATTCATTATTGTTGGTGTATAAACTGTGCAGTTTAAATAATATAGTACAATGATACAAAAGAAAATTTTGTACTAGTCACATCCTAATAATTATTTCATATCTAAATATGCATTATATACCATGTATTTCAGCATGTAATTAGATTCTCATTAACCATCACTTTTAAATAAAAATTGCGAAAGAAATGAATCGGCGCATTGCATTTGAAAGCGGAAATGAACTAATTCGAAATTATTTTACTAATTCGGAAATTTTAAGAAAACTACTTAAGATATCAATTTGAAAATTTCTGAGCATATGTAAAAAAAAATTCTACATCAGACTATGCGATTTTTGAAAAATTCGGCTGGTAATTTTTCTTAATTTATGCAAAAAACTGCCAAAAATCTGCCGGCGCCAGGGAAGAAAATCCGAGAAAGTTTCAGACAGGGATCTGCTTTCATTAAAAATTGAACTACAAAGAGATCTATTTCTCTGGCCGATCCATTCGTTTAGTTTGCGAAAATGAAAGGAAATAATTGCCAATTTTTACTAACGAACAAAAATTTAGATAACTAATTAAGATATAGATCTCAAATTGAGGATGGGAAGTGTTGTCATCTGCCGGTTATGTTCTAATTATCAGAAAAATTTAATTTTTTTTTAATGATCGCATTAATGTGGGTGAAGGTGGTTTTCTTGAACAAATTATTAGTTATATTTGCGGGTATGGGAAGGGAGGGGGTTAAAGCCTTGCTCTGAGATTGTTATTATTGTCTCGTGCCCAGGCAATGCCGGGCAGGTTAGCTAGTATTAAATAAATACATTACAATCTCTAAAAAATTTTTGAACATCTTATAACCGGAAAGCTCTAAAATCTGGAATGCATAATTCTTTATGCCCATTATAATTTGTTTTGCAAATTCAGATAGCAGTACCAATCAATTTGCTCAATGTTTTTCAGAAATGTAACACATGAAACTCTAAATTACTTTAGGCTTAAAATATAGTTTTACCGTAACAGTGAATTTCCGAAATTTAGAGTAGATTTTGTAAAAACTTTCACTATTAAAGATGGAATCTTGTGTGCAGTAAATGGCTTAAATGATTTAATTAATAAATTTTGAAGAATATTACCTAGTGTATATTTAGCTATTATTATCATCTGTTGCTGACAATATATTACATAACGTGATAAAAGGCTTGGAACAGATAAAATTTGTGTTTGTATACAGAAAACAAAAATGTTACACATGAATAAAAAAAAAATGACAAAGATATATTAAAACTTTAAAATAAAAATTGTTGATAATAGGGATAAGTTTTCTATTTAATTTATAATTTGTATTTTTAGTCATACTATAATAGCAAAACTTCACTGACTGGTTTTCCCCAAATAAGACTCCAATGAATAGAAATGGGTGTATGAACCTCTGGTCTCAAATCAAACCAACTTTGATTATTGTAATTTGTGTATTTCAACCCACATTAAATTCAAATTTTAAGCATCATCATACACACATTGTTATAGGAATAGATTTGGCATTCTTTCAACGTGAATTTAATCATGCAAAATTTATCAGAAACTAAAAATTGCTGCAAAAAGCGGGGTGAAAAAAATAAATAAATAAATAAATAAAAGATAAAAATTGCATACAAAATTTAGAAAAAATTCAAAAATTGCTGCGAACAACATTTATTATATTAGGCTAAAAGATAAAATAAAAAGCCACAAAATGCGAAAAAGTGCTTAAAAAAATTGCAAAGGAAAAAATTTACGAATGTCAAAAAATCGCCACTAGCAAAAATGCTAAAATTCACATAAAAATTTTGAGAAAAAATTTTAAATCACTGTATTTTTTCTGAATAAACTTTGTGATGAATTTAAATGTGAAAAAATGAGACAGAATTTACTATATTGAAACCAGATTAATTTTAAAAATGAGGGAAAACCCCCACAAAATGCAAAAAATGGTGCATAAAAAATATATTTTAAAATATTTTCTCCAAAAATCTAAAACTTGGCTTTGAGGTGCATGACTTACTTCAGACATACAAGCACCTCCCTGCCAAATCTTGTAGCTCTGCTTGCATGCACCAGTCTCTTCAGAAAACAGCACACATACATACAAAAATCTATCTTTATTATTATAGATATTTTTTTATTGAATATTATTAGGAATTACACAAAGGTAATTTTTTTTTTTTTTTTTTTTTTTTTTTAAAGAGAGATAGCAGAGCATTTAACACAGAATGCTGAAAATTCAACCAAGTTCTATTTAAAGAAATGGAGAAGAGACATACCTAGAAATAAAATAAGGCAAATCAGAATGGCTGTAAAATGGTAAGTTGTGTAATGTAAGGAAAACAAACTCTGAATAAAATTAACTAGAAATTTTATTAACCAAAGACAAATAAAATAAAAAACAAACATCTCCATTAACTATATACATATGTGATGTGAAAAATACAAACTGTATCAGTATAAACTGGAGCACCAAAGGAATTTTTGAAAAAGGATAAATGTCAAAACAAACCGTTGTAAATTTAATTTTACTTTATAATTAAATTACTTTAAAACTTCTACTAATCTAATATGATTTAGATTAATTAACTTTATTCAAAAACAACTTAAACCAGCTCAGAAAGATAAAGCATTTCCTAACAAGTTAATTAAATATATATGTCATCTTCCTCCCCCAAATATCAGAATGAAATTCCTTCTATATACCCAACACAATTCAGTGTTTATAACTTGCCCGGTAACAACCACTAGTATTCTGCACAGACAACCAGAAACCAAAAATACTGCAACTGCCAAAGCAAAACATGTCACTCCAGGGATACATCTGACAACCTTATACTAGAGGCCCAATGACAACAAGTTCACAGATAAAAAAAAAGTACCATTCGTAAAGACCCAAAACGAATCACTGTATTTGGTGTCTCAATGGCGAAAAATGGAGAAAGCAATTTGAAAAACGTAGCACAGACAACCAGAAAGTAAGTTCTCAAAACTACTACGAAACAGGTAAACAGACACGAGAAGTTTGCTCCCATTTCAGCTTTCAAAATGATTTGTGACTTTTATAAATAAAGAGCAAAGTTGAGTTCCTAAAAATACAAGATCCGGCAAGAAAGAAAAAAAAAAACTAACAACATTAAATTACAAGTATTTCCTGAATTTATTTCCAGAAAATAAAACAGGTTAGCTGTTATCTGCTTTGTAAAGTTTCATTCAAAACTATTTAACTATAATGGCTGTTCAAACTTAACCAGCAAGAAGACAATCTTTAAAAACTGATGGCATTCTTTTTCCATCAAACTCCTTTCTAGCTACAAAAAACAAACTGTATTCCTATTCCCATGGTTAGCATAAACACTTATAAAAACACAAGAATATCATTAACAATCCTCCATGCCTTAAACTTTAAACAGAACACTAACATCATTTCATATTCACGGGAAACTGATGCAGTGGAATGGAGGATTGAGAAAAACGTAAACAAAGCGCGATGCTTTCCATGAATGAAAAAGAAAAGGCCTGAAGGTATAAAAGATTAATGTGGCCAAATAGTAAGTAGAAAATTAAGATGTATTTAATTTAGAAACCATTTAAATGTTTCAATAAACATAAAGATATAAAAATTTAAGATATTGCAAAGAACTTAAGTTACACTATTAAACTATTGATTTAGAAACTGAAAGATAATTAAACAATTGAAATAAATATATTAATGAAACTAAAAGTAAATTCTATGGTAAGAAGGTTGAGTGAGTGATAAGAATATCTTGGAGAGACAGTTAGAGAACTACCTATATTTCTCAACAAAAGCCACCCCCCCTCCCCTCTTATCACTCCAATGAAACCAAAACTGATGCAGTGGGATGGAGGATTGAGAAAAACGTAAACAAACCGTGATGCTTCCATGAATGAAAAAGAAAAGGCCTGAAGGTATAAAAGATTAATGTGGCCAAATAGCAAGTAGAAAATAAAGATGTATTTAATTTAGAAACCATTTAAATGTTTGAATAAACACAAAGATATAAAAATTTAAGATATTGCAAAGAACTTAAGTTACACTATTAAACTATTGATTTAGAAACTGAAAAATAATTAAACAATTGAAATAAATATATTAATGAAACTAAAAGTAAATTCTATGGTAAGAAGGTTAAGTGAGTGATAAGAATATCTTGGAAAGACAGTTACAGAACTACCTATATTTCTCAACAAAAGCCACCCCCCCTCCTCTCTTATCACTCCAATGAAACCAAAACTGGTGAACACCTTAAGGAGTATATCGAACAGGCTACTTAACACAAATTTGCACAATCAGCACGTTCCCTGGTCACCTATCCAACTACAACCAAAATCACTTTGTTATTCTCTACTTCAAAACCATAAAACCAATACAAAACTATTTCCAATAAATACTTACATGGCCAATCACCATGCCATAAAAAACTACACAAAATCAAGGCCTCCCCTAAAAAAACATTTACAATCATAGCTGGAAAAAGTAAGAAAGAAAACTCCGCTGAGCTCCAGTCTTCACAAAAACTGAAAATTAAAATACATACATATAAGAGTAGAATACAATATATAAAAACACAAGTGGCTGGCACACATGTATGGACATACATACATATATGGACTAAAAAAATGAACAGCAGCAAAAATACAATCCAATTTATCACAGATAAACAAGCCTTATTATCTTTCATCAAAAGTTCATGACAATACGCAAACTTTAACAAACTCGTTAAAAAAAAAAAATTCTGATATATTTCAAATACAATATATGGCAGCCTCACTAATTCAGTCAATTTATCCGATCTATGCTCCATCAGAAACAAAGTTTACCATTCCATACCTTTACAAAAAAAAAAAAAAAAAAAAAAGATTTTTATAAGACAATAACATCTAGAAGCAATTCACAGACAATTTTCATCTCTTCTTGGTAGAATTGAACAATGGTGTAAAAATATTTTTAAAAATGCTGATTCTCTAAAACATAGGTCCATATATACAGGAAAAGTCAAAAGCACTTTCTTGATGTTAGATTCGAAAAAGGAATCCAGTTTCATCTTCTTTAGATGACTTCCTTGCTAACACTGAATAGGAGAAACATATGATAATTTTTAGCTCAACACGCTCATGGATAAAAAAAAAAAATTCAATATATAGAATCAACCTAAAATCCAAGAACAATTTATGAAAGGAATAATGTAATGGAAAAGGAGGAATGTAAGGGAACAATGTAGTGAAAGGATAACAAACTCTGAATAAAATTAACTAGAGATTTTATTAACCAAACTAGTCGTTGGGGGCCATCGTAATACCTACCCATCATGGATATGCATAACATAAAATATGAAAATGAAACATGTGTAATCTACTTATAAAATGCATTGCAATTCGAATAAAATCGAGGCTGGATGACATCATAAATTTTAAATGTTCTATTACTGATTTGCGTAAAAGAAACATCCTTATAACTCCAAAAATTATAATCCTATTAGCTAACAGTTTACTGTTTCGCATGAAGGGTATTATTATCAGTTAAAATATATCTTTGAATGAAATACAGTGTCATGAAAAATCGAAGAGTGTGAAAAATAGGATTACAAATATCTCGGCAACTCATTATCTGAACAACTTCATTCTTTATGCAAAATTTATGTTTTTTTTTATTGTCTTTTATATTCACTCCTTAAAATAAGCAATTTTGAAAATTTTTATATACCTTTTATCAGAACGAATATTTCTAGAGTCCGAAAAAAAATAGTTCTGGATAATCGAGGTTACTGTAATTCAATAAGCTTCTTCCCATTATTACATACTAAGTACATAACAAATTTCAAGCCTCTATCTCAATTTGTTCCGGAGATAGAGCGTTTACAGACGGACGGTAAACGTTTTTTTTTTTTTTTTTTAAATATGTTTTTCAGAATCTTCAGTGTCTGAAACGTGTAAATCCGTCAAAAAATTTTTGTCGATTTTCAAAACGATTGCAAGACTTACCCTATACTACTTAACTTGATGGGTAAGTGAACTAGTCATTGGGTGCCACTGTAATACTTACCCATAATGAATATGCATAATATAAAATATGAAAATAAAACATGTGTAAACTATTTATAAAATGCATTGCAATTCAAATAAAATCCTGACTTGATGACGTCATAAACTTTAAAATGACATATCATTAAATTCCTTCAACATACCCAACACAACTCTGTTTTTATAACTTGCCCTGTAACAACCACTAGTATTCTGCATGGACAACCAGAAAGCAAAAATACTGCAAGAAAAATATGTCACTCCAAGGATACATCTAACAACCTTATTCTAGAGGCCCAATGACAAGTTTTTAGATCAGAAAAAGTACAATTCGTAGAGACCCAAAACGAATCATTGTATTTGTTGTCTCAATGGTGAAAAACAGAGAAAGCAATTCGAAAAACATAGCAGAAAGCTAGCTCTCAAAATTGCTAAGAAAAAAGTAAACTGACACGAGAAGTTCACTCCCGTTTCAGCCTGCAAAATGATCTGTGACTTTTATAAATAAAGAGCAAAGTTGAGTTATTAAAAATACAAGATTTGGCAAGAAAGAAAAAGCAAAACTAATAGCATTAAATTACAAGTATCAACTGAATTTATATCAAGAAAATAAAACAAACCAGAACATGTCATTAGCTGTTATCTGCTTTGTAAAGTTTCATTAAAAACTCTTTAACTATAATGGCTGTTCAAACTTGACCAGCAAGAAAACAATCTTTAAAAACTGTTGACAGTCTTTTTCCATCTAACTCCTTTCTAGCTACGAAAAACAAACTGTATTCCTATTCCCATGGTTAGCACAAACACTTATAAAAACACAAGAATATCATTAACAATCCTCTCCATGCCTAAAACTTTAAACAGAACACTAACATGATTTTATATTCCAGACCAAACAGCAGCGACAAATGAAGCTACTGAAGGAGCTGTGAACAGCAGTATAATTACAATATAGATACACTTCGTTTTACCAGAGCTAAGCATTATGCAATCCTCCATCTCTCAGCAAATATGTCACTACAAGCATGGGACCAGAGGAGAACGAGAACATCTGTCACAGAGGAGAACGCAGGCAGAAGGAAAACAGATAACTGACGTGATCCCTCAAATTATGACATAACCTCCCTCAAATTATTACGAAACGGATGCAGTGGTATGGAGGATTAAGAAAAACGTAAACAAACTGTGATGCTTACCGTGAATGAAAAAGAAAAAGCCTGAATGTATAAAAGATTAACATGGCCAAATAGCAAGTAGAAAATAAAGATGTATTTAATTTAGAAACCATTTAAATGTTTGAATAAACACAAAGATATAAAAATTTAAGATATTGCAAAGAACTTAAGATACGCTATTAAACTATTGATTAAGAAACTGAAAGATAATTTAACAATTGAAATAAGTATATTAATGAAACTAAAAGTAAATTCTATGGCAAGAAGGTTGAGTGAGTGATAAGAATACCTTGGAGAGACAGTTGAAGAACTATTTATAATTATCAACAAATATGTCATTTATTCGCTTAAATTCCAACATAGTTGAAAAGCGTTTATGTATTCGGTTTGTCTGGACATCTGTCCGTGCTCTCAGATAAATATAATCTGATTGCCATGCAACTGATATATGTTATTGATATATGTACTGACATGTTCTGTATTAAAAATACTTGAACTTATTTTACAGGGCACTCAAAAGAATGCTGTTACATTTTACATTATGGTCTATTTGGGGGGGGGGGGGGGGGAATCGTTTGTGGTGCATTTTAATCATGTTACATTATTACAAACCTAATGAAATTGATATCAATTTGTGAGGTGCACTAAAACATGCTTTCCATTGAATTTTGAGTATAAAACATTTATCATTCATTTACAGGGCCACATAAAATTATTCGGTTAAATAATGATCTATGGAGAAAAACTGTTTGTAGACTATTTTAATTATGTTTTCAAAATTAATGAAATTGATATACATTACCTTGTTTACTACAAGATACCTGTTATATAATATGATGTGCATAGCATTTATCTTTCATTTACAGGGAAACACAAAAGGTTTTGCATTCAGTACTGTATCCGAAGTATTGTCTATGAACGATAATTATTGGATGTATGCTTCCAGTTAGGTATGCATTTAACTAAATTTTTGCATACTATAGTATGTATAGATGCTATAGATCATATACAGGGCTATACAAATGAATTCGTAAGCATTACTGTGTATCAGTATAAATTTCTTAAAAGTATTTTTTTTTTTTTTTTAAATAGAGTTATGCATTTTGAACATGAACTATTTTAATATACTAAGAGATGTTCACTGAATATAAATAAAATCATATACAGGACCATGCAAAGCACTCAATTCATGACAGATTCATGATGTATGATAATTTCTGGACGTGTGATTTCAATAATTTACAGCATGCTTTTGTCTGAATTAAACTTTATGTGGCGTACATAAAAATCTTAAGGTAATATACAAGGCTGTACAAAAGAATTCAAATATGTTTCCATCTATTGGTAGAAACTGCTGAAGGTGAATTTTCAACTGTGTTATGTGTTTTCTTACTAAACTAAATTGTAGCATACTATATAGACTATATATAAATTTATAGATTATATACAGAGATGCACAAAGGAATTGCAGCACTTATCTGGTTATGATCTGTATTTTCTGAAATCTGGTTTTCAAATGTGTTTTAAGTTTTCTAAAATGTTTACTTAGGTATCTTATTTAACTTAGTAAACAGCGGAAGTTTGTTAAATTATTCTGGAAGTGTTGGAAAGTATTTTATAATCTATGCTTCATGACTGATTTTACTTTCTTGTTTTTTATTTATTTTAAGGCCATTATATATATATATATATGAATTGAAAATATTTGGTTCAAAGCTTTAAGTTATAATAATTACCTTTTTTAGTAGATGAAGTTTTAGAAGTGGCAGCAAGACTTTTCACAAATTTTATATCATCAACTGCATTGTCAAAAAAAGACGCTGAAGAATAATCCATGAATGTTTCATCAGCAGCTGTGTCTACAGAAGGCTCTAATGAAGAATAATCCACATATTATTATTGAAAACATTAATAAGCATGCATATTATTATTGAAAACATTAATAAGCATGAAGATTATTTTTTTCAGTTAATATTTAAAATAAATATCAGAGCTGCCAGAAGAAAAAATAAAAACTACTCTAAAATCATCAACAGTTATTTGAATAGTAGCTAAAACATCAAAATCAGTCACCAAAATAGTAGTCTATAAAAAAAATAAGTAGTGCAAAATAATTGTTTTCCCTTCATATCATAAAATTTAAGCATCCTACAAAAATAAAATTTTCAGAAAAGTATATTCAGAAATGATATTACAGGTATAAAAATAATCAAAACAATTTTAACGAAAAACATCAATATCACTGCTGTAGAGAAAGCATCATTTTTGAGTGAATGCTTGCATAAAATCAAAACTAGCAAAAACAGTTTGTATTTTGGAAAATTTTTTACTGTTTTTTGAAAGAAAATTTTAAGTGAATTTAAGAAAAAAATTGCCTCGACATTAAAATGGTTGCATTGTTTGGCATTTTAAGCTTAAAAAAGTCTTCAAAGTCATCTTTAGTATTTGGCAGCCCTAAAATAATTATACACATGCAATAGATGTACATAAATTTTCATATTAAGTACACTTTTATTTATAAAGTAAAGGTTATAAAAATTACCTTTTATAAAAAGTGAAGTTTTAGAACAAGAAGAGGCAGCAAAATGTTGATATCTCTTGTCTGCGGCATTGTCAGAAGCAGCTGCAGAATAATTTCTATAAGTTTTAGAACAAGAAGAGGCAGCAAAATGTCTAAATCTGTTATTGTCTGCAGCATTGTCAGAAGCGGCTGCAGAATAATTTCCATATTATTTAAAGATTCATAAGTATATATATAATTTTTTTTCAGTAATTAAGTACACTTTTATTTATAAATAATGAAAATACACTGAAACTAAAAAGTTATAATAATTACTTTTTATAAAAAGTGAAGTTTTAGAACAAGAGTCAGCAAAATTTTTGAATCTTCTGTTGTCTGCTGCAATGTCAGAAGCAGTGGCTGCAAAGCAATTAACATAAAACATTCATAAGTATAAAAAAATATTTTTTAAACTATTATGATAAAATTTTAAATAAATTACTACACATATGAAATATATAGAGATAAATTTTCATATTAAATATAGTTTTATCAATGAAAGTACTTCATTAAATTATGGACATAATCAGGGCTTTACAAATTTAATAAAATCTATAATATATATAAAATAAATTGAATTAAAAAAGGATCACAAACAGAATTTTTTCTTCTCGACCCCTAGTAAACTGCAAGCAGTTATAGTCCTTTTTGCACATACTTTTTTTTCCATCTCATGCATAGAAAACACCATTCTTTTTCCTCTATCCAGCTAGCATATCATGTAATTAGAATGTTGGTGAAGGGGAGGTTTCAATAAAACAGTAAAAGATAGTGTTAATCCAGCTTTTGTGACACCTAAAATTGGATACAATGCAAAAAAATGCAAATCATCAGATATTTTTTGTAGCATTCGGTAATCAGTATTTTCCGAACATAACGTTTAGTTCATCCTTTAAAATATTTCTTCTTTTAAAATATATATTTTTGATAATTTTCAATGCGAAACTTAGTTTATATTATCCTTCTAAATTGTGTACTATTCTAAACTATGTAACTAATAATTCTAAACTATGCTTGTTATTATTTTTTCTCAATTAATTCATAAAAAACTTATGCTTTTTGAAAATCAATGACGGCGGGTTGGAGGGGTATAAATATTTTTATTGGTGACCAGAATTTTTTGCTGGCTATCAGATTTTATTAAACCTTGTTAAATTCTCTTTAAAATGAGGTGTCAAACAACTCTCTACGCCTGATAGAACTTGAGAAATTCAAAATTGAAAACATTTATACAAGCCAAAAAGTGATGATTTTTCGAAATTAAAAAAAATTTATTGTATGAAAATTTACTGAGATAAAAAAATAATAAAAGTATATTCTCATTTATATCATCAGGGAGAATGATTCCTGTAAGTTTCATCAAAATCTAAAATGGTCAGGTTGAGTCACTGGAATGACCCAGAAGTAATAAGTTCAAAGTAGCAAGTATCTCAAAATGAAATAACATTAAAAAAGGGACAGGGACACAATTTTTAAAATAAAAACTTGAGACTTTATAAGATTAACCACATTAACACTTAACTGTTGTTTGCTGTCTCACATATTGCTATATATATTTTTTTTTCAATTTTCATAGTTTAACTATACATACTATGATTACTATAGATACTGTAGTGAAATTATGTTTCGTTTGAAGCCCTTGTACTATTGCTAGAGAATTCTGAATGGGTGAATTTTAATTATAATAGTCCTGAACTATAGTTTAGTAAATAACTGTATCCTATAAGTAAATAGAGACTTTTTTTTTCACCTTTTGATCAAGCAGTCTCAGAGATCACTCACTGTATCTTATGCAATGGTGTTTCTCACAGCAGTTAAGGATTAATGCTGGAGAGAGAGAAAAAAAGTGCAAAGCGAGGGAAACTAAAATGTATTAACAAATAAAACAACTACAGCAAAACCCTATTAAGAAACTGAGCAGAACTTAGAGCTTAACAATTATAAAGATTTTCAACTTTTTCCAAAAATCAGTGGCACTAAAATTTACAAATGTTTCTCTAAATCTTAAAATATTCTGAAGTTTCTAATGATATTCATCTGTGGTTATATTCTATTTTTCTTAATTAAAAAACATTTGTCTTTTTTTACAGTGTAGAGTGTTTGTAAATAATGTCAATAACTTCAATATAGTAGACCCAGGAGAGGTTTCTCTTGTTTTGTTTGGAGACCAAGTTACGGTACGGTATAATTTATAACTAAAGAAAGTACTGTACTTTAAAATGGTATGTTACAATAATTACCTGTTTTATCTGAAGCAGGGGATACAGAATCCAAAATCACACAATCGTCATCATTAGTTGTATTGTTAGAGGAAGAGAGGGACAACGGTTGACAAGCAGGTGCTGTTGAAGGATAATGCATACATCAAATTAAAATATTCATGCTTAATTTTTTTTTTTTTTTTTTTTGTGTGTGTGTGTGTGTGTTTTATACACATAGCTGTACATATATAGTTACAGACTTGCCAAGTTTTAAAACTCAGAAATCAGGAGTTTTTTTTTTTTTTTTTTTTTTTTTTTTTTTTTTTTCAATAAAAACATTATTTTAATACAAGTTTAGTTTTAAATTATGCTTGGTTACTGTTAAAGGTTAAATACGATGTATCACCTTTTTCTCAATTAAGAAAGATATATGCTCTTAGATGTAGAAAAATCTCAAGTATATTACATTTAGCTTGCTTAACATAACATGATTTCCAATTAACTGCAAATAACCGAGGAAATTTTGTTTCTCCTCATAATCACACACAAAATCAATAGTGAACATTTTAATTTTTAATTGGGACAAATTATTGATAATCAACAGAACAGACTGTTGAAAAATATATAAGACAATCAGGAGCACAGAAAAATGTGAGAAAATCAGGAGAATACCAAGTCTTCAGTTAACTTATTTGCTTCAATAGCAAGTACATGTGCACATTTTGCTTGGCTTCTATCACTAGAACACATATACAGGGTGAGCCATAATTAACTCAGCAAGGCTATTTCTTAATAACTCTTCAACCAATGCATTTTAATATTTGCAAAATTATGAAAAAATAAAATTCACAATATGCAATTTTTTTACAAATAGAACAATAAAATAAGCATTTAAGCATTCATATATATATATATATATATATATATATATATATATATATATATAAGCTCAAAAGAGATTAAAAATAAACTAAAATAAAAATAAAAATAAAATCCATGCGATAAGCGCTATAGCTGCAAATGATCACACAGATTAAATATGTTATGTATTAAATGTGTTATGTATTAAATGTATTCGGCAGACCCAGAATTTCGCACCATAATTAAACTAGGAATAAATAACAAACATAAAAAAATTAAACAGATATAATCTGAACAAGAAAAAACCAAGAAAACCAACCAAAAAGCTGTGGCCTCATCAGCAGTGGGCATACTAAAACGCACAGCTAATCAGATGCTAATATATTTGCTGAGCTTAACAATAATGTTACCTACAGTTTATATAATTCTACTATTCAAATTCTGATTAAGAAACACCTGGCCTTTTCAAAAAAGGGTCAAATTCCTTTGCCTAAAGTAAACAATTTGTCATTACCTTTTCTTTTCGTTACACCGAAATTTCATAAAATTCCAATTAAGTACAGATTTATTTGCAGTAATGTAAACAGTATAGGAAATGGATTTAATTGCAGGTTTGAAGAAATGCTGAAAAGGATTTTGAATATCCTAAAATTTAAGTATAAAGAGAGTAATATGTATTGGATTATATCGAACAGTTATGAAATCAGAGATAAATTAATTAAAAATGATATACAAAGTATCCAAACACATGATTTTGAGAATCTATTCACAAATATTCCTATTGCAGGGTTAAATGATGTCCTTTTAAAAATTGTTGATTTAATTACTGCTGATATTGATTTAGATTTTAATTTATTTATGTTATTGTGTAAATTTTGCTTATATAACAACTATGTTTATACAGGTTCAAATATTTATTTACAGAAAAATGGGATAGGAATGGGTACATGTTACTCCTCTACGGCAGCTAATTTATTTTTATTTTTTTATGAATTTCAATTTTGTACGGTTAATAATGATGTTAATTTTCTGGCTTTCAGATATATTGACGATTTAATAATTTTGAACTGTGATCGCGATTTTTTGGGGATATCATGTGACATTTATCCTAATATGTTAATTTTGAAAAAAACAAATGAAAATAATAATGAAGCTGATTATCTTGATTTGAAAATATACATTTCTAATGGAATAAACATTACAATCTACAATAAACGGGATGGCTTCAGTTTTGAAGTTAACCAATTAGTTAACTGGTGTTCAAATGTACATAAACGTATTTACATTAATATTATCATAGGTCAGATTTTTCGCTACTATAAACTCTGTATGAATAAAAATTTATTTCTTAAAGAACTTTTTAATTTAACCAGTATCTTGTATTATAAAAATAACATTCCTTTGAGTTTCATTAATAGATATACTAGTTTTACAGACAGTCTTCATTTTTGAGTAGTTGCTACGTGATTGACAATTAATGATTTGTATAACTTAAAAGCCTTTCGGGGACGGTTTTACAAGGATGTTTGCAATTTTGTGGCAACAGACATGGAACGTACATGGACAGATTTTGGATCACTGGATTTGGTTATTGTTTATTGTTTTTGTGGCTGTGTGGCTCAGGAGGGGGTAGGATAATTCTATTGTCGGTTCAGTGTTATACATACGTTTTGTATTCAGTTGGGCTGTTGTTTGTGGCGTTGGGTCCGGTGGGGGAATGTGCGTGATATGCTTTCATTTGTTTTTATACATTTGATTTTTGCTTCACGACATTCTGGCCGAAACCCACTGCCGCTACTGTATAATAATTTGTTGTGCTTGTAATTAGTCGGAAACATCGCTTTGCGTTTTAGTATGCCCACTGCTGCTATTTATTCCTAGTTTAATTATGGTGCGAAATTCTGGGTCTGCCGAATACATTTAATACATAACGTGCTATATATATATATATATATATATATATATATATATATATATATATATATATATATTGGGGGGGGGGATACTTGAAAATTTTTATGTAGTTTTTATTTTAAATGGAAATATGAACATTAGTTTTGAAACTTAACTTTGAAGTTCCTGTGATAGGTGCAACAGAGACAATAAAAACCTCTATTTCCTTTCTGTATTTTTTACATAATCATACTCACAATAGTTTTGAACTTGACTATAAGCACATTTATTGCATTTTTTAACATGAAATATAAAATTGATAAGAGATATAATTGCAGACTATTTTTCATTTAATTATATTAAAATATTAATAATTTTTCTTCGATTTTGGGTTTGGTTTCAGGTTTAAGTGTTTCTGGCTAGAGTAGGGTTTTTGATTCACAAATTTGTTTTCGTCAGGTTTCAAGTAGACTTCAAATGGGATTTTTAGTTTGGGTTGGGTGTGCAGGACAATAGAACTATTTTTATTAAACACTTTAAAATGTAGGTGATATTTTTCATTTGTGTTATAAATATTTTAATGGAAGCCAAATGAAAAGTAGAGCAATAAATAAATGAAATATAATTAGTAAAAAATTATCAGAAACTTGCCACAAATTTTCACATGAATATTTTTGCACAACTGCAAACTGGATTAAGAAATAGTTACAGGAGAGTCCAGAGATGAGTTTGAGATCCTGATGATTTGAAATTCGAGCCCACCCAATACCAAAAGTAAGAAGCAGAAAATTGTTAATGACATTTGATCCGGCGATTTTCACTGGACTGTATTATTACGTTAGTGATTTTCGTTAATGAAACTTCATGTTAAAACACAACAATTTATTTACAAAATAAAGATGAAATGACAGGCAGCGGTGGGTTCGCTGCGAATTGAAATATTAATTCTTTATTTATGCAATTTTGCTTTTAATTTTTAATACATTTTAAAGCATTTATATTTAAATACAACAAACAGCATTTTGGCAGTAAGAACAGTTTTTCCCCTTTTTTATTTCATGCTAATGTATAACAGATAAAAGATACACCAGATGCATCAAAAGTTTGTTACAACTTTAAAAATTAATTTAAAAAGAACAAGCGATGATAAAAATTGTGGTTTGAATTCATAGGATCAAAAAAATTTGAGATTCTTTAAACAACAAAAAAAAAAATTGTAGATTCAAAAACAACAGATAAAAGGCACATAGCCAAAATCTGGCAGATCAACGAAAGCTAACAATAAAATATAAATAAACTGGGGGAAAAAAGAACAGGACAGCTTACAACAAGCAATAGAAACTTAGGTTGAAATGAGATCTTTTTAAGTCTTGAGTACTTTCATCGTTCACTTGCCATAATTCACCATTTACGTAAAAAAGCTCAATCAACAATGCTTGATCTGGTAATGATTGCATGCTGTAGGCACCAAATGTGATTTATTGAAAACCTGATTTGCATAAATCTACTTTATACATTGTATATTATTAATGCCCTCTATCTGTGACTTTTAGAACTATAAATTTTTTCTTTAAAATATATATATATATATATATATATATATTAATATCTCCCTGATCCCATATGGGAAAAAAAAGAACAAGACAACTTCCAACAAGCAATAGTATCCCCCTAGGTCAGGGTCGGCGAACCTATGGCACACGTGCCATATCTGGCACGCCAGACAATATTTTAGGCACACCGTTTATTTAAGTTCTAAATCAAAATTCAGTCAAACTAATAAAATAATGGAATCTCATTATTTTCTCCCGTTAATAAACAAGCTTGACTGAAAATAGCTGTTTGTTAATAAGTGCTTGTATACTTGTCATATCATTGAATTACCCGCTCAGAAACATCTGACTTCTGAACCCCCTCGATTTCGTACTACAGGCGCCAGTGATTCTCCCATTGGAAGAGAGAAAAATGCAGCAAAAAAAATTTTTTTTTTTTTGCTTTATAGTTTCTGAAACTGCATGATTTAACACATGTTGATTTGCATATGAGGCTTTATTTAACTGTTGCTGTAATTTTTTAATTGATTTTTAGTCAGTTAAAATGACAAAAATATTAATAAAAATAATACAATTTGAAAACCTTTTATGTCATTTTTTTAAATACAACTGTAAATACGTGATAACCTAAAAACAATTAACAATGTTTCAACAAAATTACTAAAATTTAATTGTCTTATCAAATTCAAATCATTCGCAATAATTCCTCATTGAATTCACTATTTTATTTATTTTTTATTTTAATATTTTCTACTTTCATACATAAAAAAACCAAGTATTTAAAGATAGAATCCTAAAATTGGCAGACAATGTAAAAGAGCAACAAAGGTCTGATATAAAGTCTTCTCTTTCATCTCATTATGCAAGTACGAAAGTACAGATGTAACTAAATCTGCTCGTTTAGCTGTTTTTGTAAGATATTCTATTGAAAATGACATTAAGGATTAATTATTCTCGTTATTATCATTATCAATTACAACCAAATGTGCAAATATTTGTACAGCAGTTATAAATTAATTCACTTACTGAAAAATAAATAAATTTGTCTAAAATGCTCATAGTTTCTGTTACAACTAACGGGAGCCCCAGTATGGTGACTAAAATAAATGTTTTTTCTTTCAGTTTATTCAAACTTATATCAGAAATATTATTCTTGGATTTCACTGCATCATACACAGAGCTCCCAACTGCTACGAAAAAATCGTAGTTGCTACGATTTTGAGCCACAAACTACGATGCTACGAAAATCTGTCTAAAACTACGATTTTCTGGGGGGGAAAAAAAAAAAAAAAAAAAAAAAAAAAAAAAAATTTTGTCACAGGATCACTCGAAGAACCACGAATTTTGTCACAGGATCACTCGAAAAATCACGAATTTTGTCACAGAATCGCGCGAAAAATCACGAATTTTGTCAAAAAAATTGGCGGAAAAAAGCAAATTTCGCCAAAATATCGTCGAAAAAACATGAATTTCATTCAACTGATTGCTGAAAAAATGCGAATTTCGTCAAAAGATCGTTCAGGGGTGATTCTGGTCCGAATTTTCCGAAAAATTAAGGCAGTGATTTCCGGAAAAAAAAAAATATTGGTCATAAATCCGAAAATTCGGACATTAAAAGTATCGGTATTTTGGAAAATGATTGCCGAAAAAAAATCTCGTCTTTCGTTAGAAGAAAAGTTGCCAATTTTGTCAAAGGATCGCGGGAAAAACGTGATTTTCGTCAGAGAATCGCAAAAAAATGGCAAATTTCGTCAAAAACATTGCGAAAAGTGGCAAATTTCGTTAAAAGATCGCGAAAAAACAGCAAATTTTGTCAACAGATCGCGAGGAAAACGTGACTTTCGTCAGAAAATTACGCAAAAACGGCAAATTTCGTCAAAAACATTGCACAAAACGACAAATTTCGTCAAAAGATTGCGAAAAAAAAACCCGGCAAATTTCGTCATAAGCATTGAGAAAAATGGCAAATTTCATCAAAAGATCGCGAAAAAACGACAATTTTTTGTTAGCCAGATCGCGGGGAAAATGTGACTTTCGTCAGAAAATCACATAAAAACGGCAAATTCCGTCAAAAACATTGCAAAAAAGGCAAATTTCGTTAAAAAATATCAAAAAATATGCAAATTTTATCAACAGATCTCGAAAAAAACTGCAAATTTCGTAAGATCGCGAAAAAACGCAAATTTCGTCAAAGGGACGCAAAAAAAAATTGACGGGAGTGGACACCCCCACTCCCGGTTGTATCAGCTTACTCGACCTGATGAAGCACTCTAACTCAGACATTTTTCTCTGGAAGATATACCCGTAGTTGCATCACCCCCTCCCCCCAACCGCCTTGGAATCTTTCAGAAAATTCACTGTGAAGTTCAGAAATTTGGCTTAGGAGTGAACAGAGCATTAATTGCATAGAAATAATTATGTTTAATCAATCCCACCCACAATAAAAAAATTAGCAAAAACAAAAGAGTCTCCTACTTTGTGTGCTTATGGATATACACATGCGTTTAATTGATAAGTATTTGCTCGCTTAAAATTTACAGCGTAAAAAACAGCCACCAACAACCAACCTTCAGATAAATTTGAATTTGGTGTGCTACTATTTCTCATTTTCAAAGGTTGGCAGGTCTGCATACATCAACAAGTCCTGTATACACAGGCTGGTTTCAAATCTCTTGGTGATATTATAATCCCTATAACCTGGTGATAATATAATCCCTATAACTTGGTGATATTGTAATCGCAAAAATAGTTAACCTCATATCGTCACAGGTTTAAAATAATCGAAAGTTGGACGCTTTGTTCAATTTACGTTATTTCTACAAACGGTAACTGCAAATTGACAGAAGAAACAAACATTTGTGACAATGAGTTAAAATAGAGTGATAACGAACTCGAACAAACATTTGTGGCAACGAGTTAAATGAGAGTGACAACGAACTCGGTGAAAAGAAACTAAAACCGAAATACCAAGACACTATAGCTGAATTATGTACCTTACAAAGTTTTTAATTTTCTTCTGAGAAAAAGGATATTTTGCTGCAATTCTTATGAAATTAGAATATAAAATTCAATCAACAAAACCCAAAGAGAAAACCGATTTGTTTAACAGACTTTTTAGGTAATGTTTTTAATATTTGCTAATTTCTTCTTATGCATTTGTAATACATTTTTAAAATAATAATTTTCTATTTAATAGCAGGTGTAAAACAAATATTTTTCAGATATGAATTGTAAATGATTTTTTTTTTTTTTTTATGTTTCTTTTCTCATTGTCTATTTTAAAATAAAATTACTTCAAATTATAAAATCACCACTCTGCTTAAAATGTCAAAATCAACAGATCTCAAGGGCAACACCATGTCTTACCATAATTATCGCAGTCATTTGGCAAGTTATTTCGATTTGAGTTTTAATATTTATTTACGATTACTATAATTATTTCTTATATATTATCTTCTTTCTATAATTATTACTATAATTAATTAATCTTTTCTTGTGACAAGTTGTTTTGGTTTACGTTTTCAATATTTTATACATTATTTAATTTAATATGTATGTTGATATTACCTGCAGATATGTTATCCATGTCTTAATCTTATAATAATAAAAGTAATTTTATTCATTATTTTTATAGATTTTTTAAGCGGAGATGGGCGGCGGGCAGGGGAGGCGGGGGTTGTTGGCACTTCATGATCATTTGAAAAAATTTTTGGAAAAAAATGGCATGCGGATGTGAAAAAGTTCGCCGACCCTGCCCTAGGTTGAAATGAGATCTTTTTAAGTCTTGAGTTCTTTCACCGTTCATTTGCCGTAATTCACCATTCATGTAAAAAAACTCAATCAACAATGCTTGATCTGGTAATGATTGCATGCTGTAGGCACCAAATGTGATTTATTGAAAGCCTGATTGGCATAAATGTACTTCATACATTGTGTACTAAGTGACTTTTAAAACTACAATTTTTTTCTTTATTAAAAAAAAAATAATAATCTCTCCCTGATCTCATATGTGATTCTCATCTACAATTTTTTATTATAATTTGTTGTTGCTTTTTAATTAGTTTTTTAAGTTGTAATGAACTTTTGATGCCCAAGGTGCAAAAAAAATTTTATTACCATAATTTCGCAAGCATACGTTGCACCTCAGACAATTCGATTTAATACCAGAATTTATATTAAATAAAATGTGACTTACTTCTGCTTAGCACTTCTTATTTTCAATAAAATTTCTGGTTTGAAATAGACTTAACTAAGATACATACGTACGAAATTACGGTAAATACATTTAAAAAAAAAAAAAAAAAAATTACAGTTTTCTATTTAAAGTTGCACTAATAATTACCATAGGAAGCAATTTTATTTGTAGAAGGTTCTTCGACATCAGGACTAGTTGGAGGAGTATCTACATCTGCAAGGTCCACATGAATAACTCTCTTTTTGATCAAAGAGTTTGTGTGTAAACCCGGTTTGCATAGATAGCAAAACCAAAAGTCAGCTTTTACAATCTATCAAATAAAAATTCATTTTGTATATTAATGAAAGTGAAATATTTCACAAGCTTTAAAAATATAGTAGACACCCTCAAATTCACCATCCTAAAATCTGCACATCATTTCAGATGTAAACTAGTCGTTGGGGGTCATTGTAATACTTACCCATCATGCATAATGTGAAATATTAAAATAAAAATGTGTAAACTACTTATAAAATGCATTGCAATTCAAATAAAATCGTGGCTTGATGACGTCCTAAACTTTAAAGGCTCGATTACTGAATTGCTTGAAAGAGGTTTTTCCTTATAACTCCAAAAATAATAATCCTATTAACTAGCGGTTTATTGCATCTGATTAAGCGTCAAATTTCGAATTAAAATAAATCTTTGAAGTGAAATTTGGATGAAATACAGGGTCATGAAAAATCGAAGAGTGTGGCAAATAGGATTCCAAATATCTCGGCAACTCATTATCCGATCGACTTCATGCTTTATGCAAAATTTATGTTTTTTGTTATTGTCTTTTATATTCATTTTTTAAAATAAACAATTTCGAAAATTTTTATATACCTTTTATCAGAACGACTATTTTGAGAGTCTGAAAAAAGTAGTTCCGGTTAATCGAGGTTATTGAAATTAAATAGGCTTCTTCCCATTATTACATACTATGTATGTACCGAATGTTTAAGCCTCTATCTCAATTTGTTCGGGAGATTGAGTGTTTGCAGACACACACACAGACAGATGGACGGCAAAAAATTTTTTTTCTACAAATATGTTTTTCGGAATCTCCAGTGTCTGAAACGTGTAAATCTGTCAAAAAATTTTTTTTCGATTTTCAAAACGATTACAAGACTTACCCTATACTACGTATGATGGGTAAGTAACAATGAAACTTACAGTTAAGAAGTAGGTTTTATTACTTTATACACGTTTTAATGTGTAATTCTGGTTAATAGGATTTAACTCACGTTTTCACATGAAGGAAGACTTTTTTTATTTTTAATTCAAGATAGTTTTGATATCAGTGGTGATAGTGTACTTTTTTACCAAATAATTAATGTATTAATCAAGCTTTTTTAGTTTAAACATGAAATAAAACTTTGTTATTTTAAGATTTTGATGTGAATTATTAGTGCACATTTTATAAGGCAAGTTTCATTGAATAATTCAAGAAAAATTATCTCATCATCCTTATGCATGTTTCGTTATGCATAATTAATTATTTACTTGATCTTTACTTTTAATATTTTAAGTGTTTTTAAATTTTTATTATTGTAAGCATTCATTATAATTCTTGAGTGTATTATTAAATTCAAATTATTGTTTCAAAAACATAAACAAAACAGTGACCAGAAATTAGAAAAATTCTAAAATCTGCACAACCTCTGGTTTTAAGCTATGTGGATGTAAGGGAGTCTACTGTATACTAAATACACTTGACAACTTAACAATACACTTGACAAAAGAATACTTCCTTGCTATAGCACATTTTCCACATTGTAAAATAATTGTTACTGTCTAGGACAGGGCGCGAAATTTCCGCTCGCCAACGGCGAGTAAATATTTAAGGTTGGTGAGTAAGTTTCATCTTTTAAAATGTTGTGCTTCAAATCAAACTATATACGGTCAGAATATCGTGCCCCAATTCAGCAACATGCGGATGTGTTTTAAAATCAAGCAAAAGCATTTGTCTTCTAAAAGTTGAAAAAATGCGGTGTCACCCACTTCCATTTCTCTCCTACAGAGGAACGAAATTACCCCTTCTGCATTCGTCCCCGCACTTTCGCACCGCGCAAACATCAGGTCCGCTTTTTTCGCTTCCGAGGCCGAATCTGATCGCTCTTCTCTCGAAAAATGCGATAAAGATGTGATCACAAATGTTTAAAATGACACGTGCATCCTCAAGCAATTTTTCAATTTCTACATTCTTTTATGATTTCGGTTACCAGAAATTTCTTGACACTATATCAGTTGACATTTTTGAAAACTGCTCATATTTTTCATTAATGTAAAATATTCTGGATTTAACACAGTTCTTTCTAACAATGGTCAATTTAAATTTAGTTTGTCAGTAATATTTCATTTTCTGGGCATGTGTGGTGGCCGACATTGCTGTCTGAATGAATGTAAAATAGTGGCGAGCAAAAATTTTATTCTGGCGAGTACTATTTCAAGCCCTGGTCTAGGACTAAATTTGATACATTAGCTTATCTTTATCTCTAAATTTAGATCTTTTTAATGAAAAAACTCCTTTTATTACAACACCATTTTTTGAAAATGAGTATTATAATTAATTATTTGGTCCAAGCGTATTTGGGCCTAGTTTATGAAGTAAATTTAACAATCTGTGAAATGATCTATATTAAGCAAAAATTTATAATCTGCACACTTTCCTGCTCAGGACTGCAATATAAAGATACTCTACCATATTTTGATATGTTTCAGGCAAATTTGGCCACGTTTACAAGGTAATTTTAATGATGTGTGAAATGTGATCTATGTAATACAAAATTCTATAACGCACAACCTAGCGTTTTTAGGTTTGTGTTAAAAAGATCTTCTATTGTATCAGACTCGAGTTCTGCCAAGACTACTATAACAAAGAAGTATCCAAATTGAGACAGTCATTATTTGAAAAGTGCATAGAGGCAATGACAGAATTATTCAGTTATTTTTTTATAACACACAAGCAGAAAAAAAAAAAACCTTACTCACTTTTTCATATGCCCTTTTTTCGCAATCCAGATATTCGATACATTGTTGACAATAAGCCCTAAAATAAAATTTCCAATCGAATAACTTATCACAAAATTAACAATGATACATTAGACAGACTTTACTATATTTAAAACATTTAAAAAATTAAATAAAGTAGACGTTTCGCCATGACATTGCATGGCATCAGCAGTACTAACATCAGCTTACAAAACAAAACAACGAACAAAATGGATTCAGTTAAAGTTAAGGTGAAATTTTTGAAATAGTGAATATTCCATTGGAATTGAACCTGATTTATTCAAGGTGTTCGGGTATAACCCAATAAACGAACTTTCCATAAATAGTTTGTAATGATAATCATTACAATTACTCTTCAAAATTTATGAATTCCTGAAAGATGGTTTCCATGGGAAAATGGTAAATTCAATTCCACGTAGAAAGCATGCTGGACTAATCTTCAGTTTAATCTGCAATTCATAATTAAACATTTAATTTTTTAAATGTTTTTATGTATTTATTTTAATTATAATGTTTTAAATGTAGTAAACTCTGTCCAATTTATCATTGTTAATTTTATATATAGATTTAATTCAGACATTAAAATGTATGTATATCTTATTTTAAAGGGTAAACCATTAATTTAGTTATGCAAATTTCATGGGGGTGTCTTATCCTTCTTTCTCCCTATGTCACAGATTATCACATTTGAGTGATATATCCCCCCTCCCTGTTGTAATGTCACTTTTTCCCCCCCTCCCTGTTGTAATGTCACTTTTTTTTTTGCAACTATTAATTTTGAATTAGTTTCATGCAAATAAAGTTATATATATATATATATATATATATATATATTACTACCCATTAGGGATGTAGGAACAAATATTGGCTACAATTTGGTATTTGGTCAGTTCAACCTTTTTGCTGAATATCTGTGGCTGATTATTGTTAGATATTTAGGCCAAAAAAAAAAAAAATCTTTTTTATTTATTTATTTTCAATGTTTTTCTTAAATCCAAACTGGTTATTTTTTGACACATTCATGAAACCATTTTCATTCTTAAATGCACAAAGTAACTTTTAAAGGTTTTGTTAAATATGCAATTCATTTAGATATTATATGTCCAATGCAAATTACATTCAAGCAATAGTTTAAAAAAGTTACTCAATTTTGCTTTGTTTAGAGGAAATGATCCAAAAACAGGCTATAACTTTCATTTTGGTATCTACCAATTTACCTGCTTACCTCAAAAGGGATAATTTCGGTGTCACTTACTTTTAAAAACAGTCCTACAGGTCATATAAAAATTCAAAAAGCTAATAACTAGCTTTTTTTTTTTTTTTCCCCTCCCCAAAACCATTTTATTCCCTAAAAAGTGAAAATGACTGTTTTTCAAGGAATGGTCCAAATATGGGTTTACTTAGTAATTTACCTAGTAATAAATAGGGTTGAGTTAATCAATCAGGTTTCGCGCTTCCTTCAAAAAATGTTGACGCATGCGCAAAGAGGTGATTTTCATGTGGATTTGACAGAAGCGGGTAGAAGCCTTCAAAAAACATTGAAGCATGCACAAAGAGACAATTTTTATGTGGATTTGACAGAATGTGCTTCTCGTTTTAATAATATAGCAATTATTAGTATACAGTATTATTGTATAAGTTGGACCCATAAACTACTTTGCTAGGGCCCAGCGCAATGTTGCATCAGCCCTGAGCTCAGGACACCTCCTTTCAGATGAGATAGAAGCTACTTGCTTTACTGAAGAACTAAGGAAGGAAGAAATTAAATTTCACATACATTGAAAAGTTTTGGGTTTAAAAACAATTGATACCAACCCATGTGGATCAAGGGTCAAAGCTCACCACTCTTCCTCTTACTTCTTGATGTTCTGTTTGGTGCCATTTCTGTGGCCATGCACAACCCACTTTCAGCAAGTAGCCTGTATTTAGATCTTAGCGCGGTTTTGGGCTATTTCCTCTAATTTAAAAAAAAAAACTCAAAACACTATACAAAAAAATGTTACTTACCTAAAGCACTTATAGTCACTGCAATAAACTATGGACCCCCCAACTCCGCAAACAATGCAAAAATTCTATAAAAAATAAAGCATTATTAATAATTTAGATAGAAACAATTCTATCTAAATCAAAAATAGAGATTTGGAAAAATTATGGACAATGTGTTCAAAAAATATCAATCCATTTGTGATTATTTTTTTTTTTTTTTTTTTTTTAAATTTGATTTGGCGTGAATTATTTGTTTTAGATAGGCATTGAATAGTAGTAGCAGTATTAGGCATTGGCGATGTCGGCAACTGCCAACGGCCTCACGCCTGTGGGGACAAAAAAGTTTTTCTAGTTGTTAAAAATTTAGTTATTTAGTTATCTGTATTTATTTTCGTGCAAGTGTAGTAGCATTTATCTAGAGTCATCTGGCAATATTATGAAAGTTACGAGATTCCATGTGTGATACTCGGGGAATACCCAAATCGTTAATTCTTTCTACTTTATTCCATCATCTGTCACAAAACTTGAAGACTTGCATGCACGAAACTTCTGGCTACGTTTCTTTTCATTACTAAGTGAAAAATTGGTTATTTGTTTATTTTAAAGAAGCTACTATATTTTTATGCATTTATCATAGTGTTATGATTTATTTCATATTTGTAAGGTAAGTCAGTATCCAAATACATGTCTTAGCATATTTTTTTGTCTGTAAAACGTTATTATTTTTATTGTCATAATTTTAGGTTAGTAATTTGTAATTAATTTATATTTTTATACTTATGAATTGTCATTTCATTTTTGATAAATATAATCAATAAATTTTGATGTTCTTTTTTTATTGGATAGGTTTTACATAAATTATACTTCGAAATTAGCTATTTCAAATTCGTTCAACTTACTTCTGTTTGACCCGTATTTGTATTTTTGAAGTTATAAATATGGAAATAGTTTTTTACGCTCTCGGTTTAAAATGTATTTAATAACGGCCCATCATAAAATTCATGGTAAAAAAAAATTAACTGTATGTAATTAGAAAATTTTAAAGAGTTAGAAGTGTTTACAGGGTTCATACAGAATTCAGAAGAAAAAATCCAAGGAGTATCTAAGGAGTCCAAAAATTTTAAAGAACTTACCATATATATATATATATATATATATATATATATATATATATATGTTTTTTTTTAGTATTACTGTACCTTGCACTGTAACATGCACAATTTTTAATTAAGAAAATTAACAGAAAAGACTTTCAAACAGATCTTATACTAGTAAAATCTAATGGGTCAGTGTTACACCTTCACAGTATTCACAATGTATTGCTTTCTTTTTTAGAATGGTAAGAAAATCACCTGTAATCACTTTAATTTTTCTTTTGTAAACATAAGATTTTATTTTTATTTTATTTTACTTCATGCCCTACCTAAGAAAGATCATTATATATAGGCAATATTAATCCTCATGTCTCTATTTTCTAATCTTGTATACTTCAATTAAGAGCATGAAGTCACTTAATTTTGCTTCACGATAATTCTAAGGAGTTTATAAGGAGTATTTTGTATATCTAAGGAGTTCTAAGCACTGCTTAGAAAATTCTAAATTTCTAAGGAGTTTCTAAGTAGTCTAAGGAGTCTGTATGAACCCTGTGTTTAATACTAATTTCAATAGTAAAAAAATAAGCTGTCTGATCAAAGAGTTTATTACAATGACTTAATATACGGCATGCCTTATAGTTTAATATTACTTTACTATTATTGACTCTCTAACTGGCTTCTAGTTTAGTGGCTGAATTTAAAAAAAAGTATTCTGCCATATATGATGATCACACTTTCTATATACTCTCTACACTATAACATTGAGTACTTTAAGTACTGTAATTATAAACCTACTTAACAAAAAATATTTTTTAGATCATCATGTCTGGCGGACACTCAAGAGGAGATATAGGGAGGAAATGTGAATCCAATACATCAAAAAGAAAAAGAAAGGTAGAGACTGTTATGTCCAAAAAAGCTATGAGTTCCTTTATGATGAAATTTTTAGTTTCTGAAACAGAACCAGCTTCAGAGTCAGGGTCGAATGAATCTGTTCACCTTTCTGATACGGCATCAGAGTTGGGTGAAACTGCTGTGATCCAAGTTTTTGAGCAGAATAGGGAGTTAAAAAGTGAAAAGATTTGTGACTTAGAAAATCAAGAGCAAACTGTTCATATAACTGAGTCATTTATAGAATTAGATCCAGGGAAGTGGGTATTTCCAGTAATAGATTCACAGAGTCATGACTTAATTCAAAACGTTCCCCCAACAAAACCAAGATAAATCTTATGAAAGTTATGACAAAGACATTTTACTAGAAAATCTTTTTCAAAATTTTTAAATTTAAGTATGAGGATTGTAGTCCAAAAATTTTTCAAAAAATATATAAAGGTGCTAATTTTTATGATTTTCTTTAAAAAATGCTGTTTCTTTCTAAACTCTTTCTCTTTGCTATGTTCCAAATTGAATCTGAGAAATCTGATCATCTTGTATTAATGTAAAAATACTGAAAATTTTGAAAGCAATTAGTGAAAACTATGGTTTTTATTTTTAAGCGTCCTTCACAGGTTGGCATCTCTGCAAAAAGGTTGGAATCTGCACATTCTTTTGCAGAAAAATAATTCAAACACAAAATTTAGAAAAAATAAAATAAATAAATTAACAATTTATATTGCATGTTAAATGAATTAATATAATTTAACTTTAATAGAAATGTTTACGACAAACAATTATATAACAATATAATAATTAAGAGTTCTGCATGGGTTGTGTTATAGGTTATACCCAACCAAAACTCAAAAATTATATTTGATGTCAACCCGAAACCCAAGCTGAACCCGACAAACAATTTTTCATTAAACTAAAACCAGAAATTAAAGAAAACTAACCCATATTTCAATTCAATTCTGAAAAAAATATTTTATAATTAGCTGACATGCCTGTCATTGCCCAGGCCTGTGATAATAACCTTAAATATAAATATACCTATCAGTGCTAAATGATTTTATATTTTTAACGAAAATCTTCCCAAACAAAACAAATGTTGGAAGTGCTGCTGCCTTTGGTAATGTACACCTTTAATTCGGTGTAGGATTTTATATTTTTAAATGAAAATCTCTAATTCAAATCAAACTTCAGTAAAAATGTTTTTTGAAATGGTAAATATTAAGACTTTTTTTAAACGAAATATACAGTGCAATTGCGATCAGGCCAGTATGCTGAAAATTTACGTACATTTCTTTCTTTTGTAACTCTACATTGCACCCAGTCATCACAATTTCAAAATAGGAAAAAAAAAAACATTTTGTTTTTGTCGGCATAAATATCCAAGGAAAAACCAGATAGGTGCAGGCATAATTAGTGGAACGAAGAAAGCTTACGTAGAAAAATAAACATATATATATACTCATTGACATAAAAATATTAGTTTTTCAACCTGAAGCAATATTTTTGATTTTCTTCGAATCAACCGAAATCCGACCCTCAAGTGCCAAAACCTAACCTGAAACTGACCTAAAATGAAAAAAATTAGTGCCAACTTAACCTAAGCTGCAGGTTGGTTCGGGTTTGGGTAAAGTCTAGTTACTCAAACACAAATCTAATAAAATTAATTTGAAATTACATGATGTTTTCCAGTTGGAAGGCTGCAAACTTTCATCACATCTTTTCTGCACCCCTTGCAAATTTTTCCCATAAGCAAAGGATGGTTACATACTAATATAACCATTGGATTACAGCAAGCAATACAAACATCTGAAATAGAAAAAAATAAATGTAAACAATCTTTAGTGGAGTTTAAAAATTAAACAAAATATAAATGTAAGAATTTCCAACGATATATACATTTTAAAGGAAACAATAAGTTTTATGAGATTAAATTTTATTACAAAACTGATTTTAAAATTAACAAAAACATTAATTAAAATCCATACAGGCTTTGTAAAATTATGTTTCTGCATATGTGTTTACTTATTTAGAATTTTATATAAACTGCATTAAACTTTATTATTTCCTGAAATATAACATTAGGGTAAAATTTTTTATTAATATTTTACATTTAGAAAATCCTAAAAATACAAAAATATGTCGAAAATTTCTTCTTTGTTTTACAAAACCTTAATTTGTAAATTTCACTTTTATTCTTTAAAGGAAAAACTTCTCTTACATAACATGACAAGAGTTAAACAATAAAATTTGCTGTGGAATTTTAAAAATGGTATAGACATTAATGCACTGCAAGGCACATAGACGAAAACCAGAAAGAAATACAGTAGAACAATTGATTATCTGACCCTTGTTTAACCGGAACTCTCCGTAAACCAACATTGGTTTCCTGACCTTTTTTGTTTTTTGTTTTTTACATTCCTTGTGTATGTAAGCGGTCCTTTCCGAACTATGAGTACAGATGTTCCCCTTTCTTTGAATTCCATTGAAATTAGCTTGAGCTCCCGCAAGTTACAATCCCACCCCTTGTGTACAGTACTAGTACATGTCTCTGTTCTAAAAAAAACACTCACCATTTCGAAATTTGGAAGATGATGAAGGTGAGAAGGATTCCCAAGCAAAGATTGGTGGTAACAATGATGTTTTTGAGTGTTTCTCAAAAGACCTTGCTTGGTTGGAAAAACAAGAACAGTGTGATTCGTCTACAGTAATGTTTTTAAGAAAACTTCGTCACAGAGCTGCACAGCAAAGTATGGCAAATTTATGCCAGATTAAGCTTCCATTTAAAACATTGTAAGTTTGTTGTTTCAAAATACATTTATTTTCATGTATAATTTGAATTTTGATATTTATTTAGCAGATTAAATAGTCATACTAGTGGTTCTATGCAGACCTGCCAACCTTTAAAAATGAGAAATAGTAGCACACCAAATTCAAATTTATCTGGAGGTTGGTTGGTTGGTTTGTGGCTGTTTTTTTTAAATGAAATTCACAACAAATTTTCTGAAAGGTTACAACAGGGGGGGGGGGGGGGGGGGGGGAGGAGGAATCCACTCCCGGCACTAACTGTCATTTTTCTGCGATCCTTTTGATGAAATTTGCTGTTTTTTCTGCGATCCTTTTGACGAAATGTGCCGGTTTTTTTTTGCGATCCTTTTGACGAAATTTGCCGTTTTTTCGCGATCCTTTTGACAAAATTTGCCGTTTTTTCACGATCCTTTTGACGAAATTTTCCGTTTTTTCGCGATCCTTTTGACGAAATTTGCCATTTTTTCACGATCCTTCGACGAAATTTGCCGTTTTTTCACGATCCTTTGACGAAATTTGCCGTTTTTTCGCGATCCTTTGACGAAATTTGCCGTTTTTTCGCGATCCTTTGACGAAATTTGCCGTTTTTTCGCGATCCTTTGACGAAATTTGCCATTTTTTGGCGATCCTTTGACGAAATTTGCCGTTTTTCGTGATCCTTTGACGAAATTTGCCGTTTTCTCGCGATACTTAGACGAAATTTGTCTTTTTTTCGCGATATTTTGACGAAATTTGTCGTTTATCCGTGATCCTTTGACGAAATTTGCCGTTTTTTTGCAATCCTTTTGAAGAAATTTTCCGTTTTTTCACGATCCTTTTGACGAAATTTTCCATTTTTTCGCAATCTTTTTGACAAAATTTTCCGTTTTTTCGCAATCCTTTTGACGAAATTTGCAGTTCTTTCGCGATCCTTTGACGAAATTTGCCGTTTTTTCGCGATCCTTCGACGAAATTTGCCGTTTTTTCACGATCCTTCGACGAAATTTGCCATTTTTTCGCGATTCTTTGACGAAATTTTCCATTTTTTCGCGATCCTTTGACGAAATTTGCTGTTTCTTCGCGATCCTTTGACGAAATTTGCCGTTTTTTCACGATCCTTTGACGAAATTTGCCGTTTTTTGGCGATCCTTTGACGAAATTTGCCGTTTTTCGTGATCCTTTGACGAACTTTGCCGAAATATGCCGTTTTTTGGCGATCCTTTGACGAAATTTGCCATTTTTCGCGATCCTTTGACGAAATTTGCCTTTTTTCGCGATCCTTTGACGAAATTTGCTGTTTCTTCGCGATCCTTTGACGAAATTTGCCGTTTTTTCACGATCCTTTGACGAAATTTGCCGTTTTTTCGCGATCCTTTGACGAAATTTGCTGTTTCTTCGCGATCCTTTGACGAAATTTGCCGTTTTTTCACGATCCTTTGACGAAATTTGCCGTTTTTTGGCGATCCTTTGACTAAATTTGCCGTTTTTCGTGATTCTTTGACGAACTTTGCCGTTTTTTCACGATACTTTGACGAAATTTGTCGTTTTTTTGCGATATTTTGACGAAATTTGTCGTTTTTTCGTGATCCTTTGACGAAATATGCCATTTTTTGGCGATCCTTTGACGAAATTTGCCATTTTTCGCGATCCTTTGACGAAATTTGCCTTTTTTCGCGATACTTTGACGAAATTTGTCGTTTTTTCGCGATATTTTGACGAAATTTGTCGTTTTTTCGCGATACTTTGACGAAATATGCCGTTTTTCGCGATACTTTGACGAAATATGCGGTTTTTCGCGATCCTTTCGCGAAATTTGCGTTTCTTTGCACGATCCTGTGACGAAATTTGCGTGATCATGTGACAAAATTCGCGTTTTTTCGAGCGATCCTGTCACGAAATTCGTGTTTCTTTTTTTTGCAGAAAATCGTAGTTTTAGACAGATTTTCGTAGCATCGTAGTTTTTGGCTCAAAATCGTAGTAACTACGATTTTTTCGTAGCAGTTGGCAGCTCTGTCTATGACAATGTTACATATTAAACTAGATGATTATTGATAAATTCTCTATTATCCAGAAATTCCAAATATCCGATCTAAGTTCGGTCCCAATTACATAATGTGCCAATAATCCAAATTACATAATTTCTACTGTAATCTGATTCGATTGGGCAGAGGCAACACAACACTTCTGCTTTCTACAAAATGGTGATACTGGCAATAAATCTGAAGATACTGAAGCTAAGAAAAATGCAAACTGCATGATAACATTTTTATTCATTCAGTATTTTTATAGACATTTCTTTAACTGGGCATGCCATGACATGATTTTCCAGATATCTGCAAGTCTCAAGCCTAGTAAACCAACCAATCAAACAACATCTTTTCATGTTATATTGCTAGGTAATACAAATTCGAGAGGAAGAGTGCAAAGTCAAATCATACCTCCAAAGGAAGAAAAATACAAAATTATTTTATAACCTTAAAGTTGCAGAAATTTATTATATTAATTTGAAAGAATTGGGTAGAAACTAACCAATTAGGAATGGTTGACAAAACCCTAAGAATATTATATTATCAAAATTTTAAGTTTAAAAATTATTTTGCAAAATAGCTGAGTCCTATATAACTTTCAATCAAATTTAATAATATGGAAAGATATTAAATTTTTAAATCTTATGTAAATAAGACAACAAATTTAAAAAAAAATCCACTGAATGAATATTTTATTAAAGCTTGTTGTACAAAAAAATGTAAAATTGTTATTATTTTAGTGATGATTGCTATTCTAAAAAATAGAAACTCCAAATATAGATTACAAGATAATTAAAATTTCAAATATTTTTAAAATATCATTAAAAATCATGAAAAACACTATCATTAAAAACACTACCTTCAAGATCTTTATATCCCCTCAAAATTTCATAAATAACAACATCTAAAAAGATAAAGTGTTTTTAGTTATAGTAAAAATTATATGATAATACAAAACATATTAAATATAACATTGAAACACATTTTAATCAAACAGATCACGTACCTATATATACTCCTTTTAACAAATAAAAAGATAAAGAAAAAAAAATAATTTAATTTTCTAAGCTTCTTATGCATGGAAACTAATGTTTATCTAAAAAAAAATCCTGCCTTATTTCATGATTGCAATTCATGATGTACCAAAAAGTTTCCTTTACAATATATTAATTTGGTGTAAGCCCCTATTCAATGGAAAATTCAATGCTTTGATTTATACTAAGTAGAAAGCACAAACTAGTGAATTTATTTTAAAATACGTAATTTTTACAATGTTTCTTTTTTAAGATATGGCAGCAGGAAAGCAAAAAAAAGTGTCATTTAAATCATCTATTTAGGATTTCTAACTTGTTTTCTCAATGTATAGTCATAATTCAATTAATATTAAACTATTAAAATTGATGAAATCATACTTATCAGGTGTCGATCCAGGAAAAATTTGGGGCCGAGAGCCTCTTCACAAAAATCAATTTGATAAAATGGGCTCCTTCACAAAATTCTATTCCATAAAAACTTACTATTTATTATTTATATATTATTTTGTGATGTTTTAAAATGTGTAGTTTGTAAACAAGCAAGTTCACCACAGAGGAAAACTTCAGCAAAAGGATTTAAATTTTTTTTTGTTTTAAATGCTTGGTTTGAATTTGATTAACTGGATATCAACTTTCGTTACAAAATGTTATTTTTCACAAAAATATAAATTTCACAAAAATAACCTTTATTTTTCACAAAATGGGCCCCAAGAAAAAAAAACCTGCATCGACCCCTGCTCATGTAAAAGTATATTTTTTATATCCATTTTTTTATATTTTTTATATCCATTTTTTAGTTGTTTGCTTTCATTTTCTATTCATGACTTTTACAATTTCTATTCATGACTCTTACATTACGGTGCATCAGATACATGAAATTCATAAAGGGGTATGCAAAGCATAAAAGATGAGAATCACTAGTTTAGTAGATTCTTACTTCAAATTTTGCTGAATTAAAAATAATATAATGACTATAAGAATGTTTTAAAAATTATTTCTGCATTTTAAGTACATGGTGGTTCCTATAGATTTTTGACTGACTTTAGCAATTTGGCTATAACAAAAACTATATTAAAATGGGGGGGGGGAATAATGTTAGCAATACATTTGTAGTGAATGTGATGAAATTTATATAGTTGATCTTCAGCCGTTTTAAATAAATTTCAAAGAATGCTTTGCACATAAATATTTTAGCAATTATCTGAAAAGATATCAACTGCTAATTATTTTTGGTCATGACATAAGGAAGAGAGAAATAGAATATTAATTAAAATATGCCTCTTACTCTAAAGATCTTAGAAGACAATTATAAATAAGCAAAAATAAAGAAGAATTGATTGTTGTTATATTGGAATGTTTGGTTTATTGAAAAGGTGTATTAATGTAAAAAATTGTTATAACCTGCTCTAACTGGAATCACATTATGCACAAGTCATGCTTTTCAAATTATAAATAAAAATATAAAAAATAATTTCCCTTCATCTCACATTTAAAAACACATACAAGACTGAGGTTAACTTAAATTATAAAAAAATTAATGAATATAGCAATAATAAATGCAAATGAACTTTGTTGGAAATGTTTTATTTATTCAAAATGTGCAAAATAGGAACTTAGGCATATACGTTTATCACTGGTGCAATAAAGGGAGGGTGTGATTTTGGGTTCTCTAACAAGTAGCATCAAGCTACCAGAAAAAAAAATCATGGACCTTCTTTAATATCAATCTTAAATAAAAATGGAAAACATCTATATAAAAAACATTATGTCAAAAAATTACCAATTAAACTATTGACAGGTTTAGAAACAGGAACCTGATTTGGAGTAACAGCAATTCGGGCATTACGTTTCATAGCAGGAACTTGATTAGCAGCAACAGCAGTTTGTGTATTGCTTTTCATAGCAGGAACAAATTGAACATGTTTCGTCGAGTTCGAAACAGGAACCTGATTAGCAGCAGCAGTCTGAGCTTCTTGCTTTATAATAGCTCTTTTTCTTATTAAGCACCTTTGTCTTTTAACTGGTTCACATAAGAAACAGGGCCATTTATCAATGGAAGTAATCTGAATAAAAAAAATAATAACAGTTATAACATTAGATAAATATAAGAGTTCATTTAGAAAATACTTACAGATATTACAACTATTGTACAGTAAATAAAAAAGAAAAAAAATCCCTGACGGCTCGGCCAGGCACAGGTAGATTTCGAAGACGCAGACCGTTGGGCGCCTGTTTGTTGGGAATTGCGGAAAAAATGACCTTTTTGCCATGATGCCGCAGTTGGGTTTCATAAGGGACCACCCACTTCGAAATCTAACTTCTTCGCAGGCGGAGCCGGCAGGGATTTTTTTTTTTTTTTTTTTTTTTTTTTTTTTTAATTTTTTTTTTTTAATTTTTTTGCTAGTTGGTCCTATAAAAAAATTGTCAATATAAAAGTTTTAGATTATAATAGTAAAAGGATTTATAATAAATTTAAGCGAATTTTGATATCTTGTAAACTGACGAATTTATGAATTTTTTTCTTCTAACCCCCCCCCCCCCCCCCCTCCCCCTTGGGGCCATTTTTAATGATATCAAAAATCTGTTTTAAATAAATTTTCTGCCCTTTTCCTAGAGGTAATAATAACTTTAAACGGATTCGATAAGACGTTATGGGTTTTTACTGTTCCCCCCCCCCCCCCCCCCCCTGGTTCGATTTTGCCCATTAACGAACTTGACCGAGATTTTATGACCCTTGATTTTATGTATCAGTTTGGAAGAGATGTGTGCAGAATTTTTCAAGTTATCGTGTCCATAAAAAAGTAACATAGATAGAAAGATATAAAGTTGTGAACTGGGGGTGGTTTTGGGTTCTGGGAGTCATAATTGGCATAGATCTGCAAAAATTTTCAAAAATTCCAACTTAGGGGGAAGAATGTAATAGGTAGTATTTCTTACGAAATCTACCTAAAACTGATCCCTTTTCCCTAATCTAGTTTATCACCAAATATATGCAGAGAAAAGTAAAGAGAGCTATTTGATTGGGAATAGAGATGTAAAATTTCCGGAAATGGTGGAAAAAAGCCAGTTTTTTTTTTCTGGAAAAATTGATTTTTTACAAATGTTTCTCAAAAATAAGTTACATTTTCTTAAAAAATATAAAATAATAAACATTTTTTAAATTTCTGCATACTAAAAGAATTTTTTTTTTTTTCATTTTACATGGATATATTACAAAAAAGAAAAAAAAAAGTCAGCTTTTAAAAGTTAGCCTTTCTTTTTCTTCTAGTGAGTTTAGGTCTCAGAATTTTCACAGTAGTTTTTCTTGCTTAATTTAACATCATTGTTTGTAATATAAATATCATGTCTCTGTTGAAATGATTTTTCAATTGCATTTGTTCAATTGTTCAATTACCACTAGAGATAATTAAAAAAATAACAAAAAAAAATCTTATGAGTTTCAATAAATGTCACTGCAGTTTGAAAGCAAATTTAAATCCCCTCTACATAGCATTGCTTTGTATATAAATCAAATGACACCATTTTAAAGAAACAAATTATTGTAGTTGTGACATTATAAATATTACCATTTTTATATATTCTGTTGCTTAAAAATTGATAATAATTTACAATATTATAATTTCTTTTTTCCGTACAATTAGAATTTTCCTTTCTTGTGTATTTAGATTTGGTATAGCTTTTCAGTCTAAACTTAAACCAACCCTATGTTTTGGTTTTAGTTTAAGTTTTAGATTCTTAATATGAAAGTAATATATATATATATATATACACTAGCTACCTGCCCGGGCACAAGATAATAACAATCTCAGTGCAAGGCGTCAACCCTCTCCCTCCCCATACCCACAAATATAACGAATAATTTGTTCAAGGAAACCACCTTCACCTACATTAATGTGATCATTAAAAAAATAATTAAATTTTTCTGATAAATAGAACATAACGAAGACGCTACGCTAAAATAGCCAGCAGATGACAACACCTCCCATCCTCAATTTCAGATCTATATCTTAATTAGTTATCTAAATTTTTGTTCATTAGTAAAAATTGGCAATTATTTCCTTTCTTTTTCGCAAACTAAATGGAGGGATTGGCCAGAGAAACAGATCTCTTTGTAGTTCAGTTTTTAATGAAAGCAGATCCCTGTCTGAAACTTTCTCGCATTTTTTTCACTGGTGCCAGCAGATTTTTAGCAGTTTTTTGCATAAATTAAGAAAAATTAACGGCCGAATTTTTCAAAAATTGCATAGACGGATGCAGAATTTTTTTTTTTTTTTGATATGCTCAGAAAATTTTCAAATTGATATCTTAATTAGTTTTCTGAAAATTCACTAATTAGTAAAATAATTTCGAATTCATTCATTTTCGCTTGCGAATCCACAACAACAGTTCTTTTCTTTAGGTATATTCATTACTAAGCAATGTTATGCATTATAATAAAACAGCATATACAAGAAAATGTCTCAGACTGAATACATTTCTACTACCTTTGTATGACTTTAAAAAATGATTTGCACTTAAGGTAGTTCTCAAATGATCTGCTGAACAACGCAAAATTTTCTGACACTATTTCCGACTCATTTTTAAATGCAAAAGCATAAAATTGGTAGACTTGACTATTGAAGCGATTTGGAATAGAAATGAGTTTTCAATTTTTTGATAAATAAATTACTTATCGAGTTATAAGCGAATCATGTCACGTGACAACACATTTTTCTCCTTTCTGGCACTGAAGCATCGGGAATTTGGTTCAAAACGCCGACTTTGACAGTGTTTTCTGAAATATCTTCTGCCTTTACCAAAAAATGGAAAACTTCTTTCAATTACAAAGTTTCTGAATAACAACACCTGCCCATTTCATGCATTTATGAGCAAAAGTAAATTAAAAAATGTGTCTGAAAGTAGCCCCTTTGGATTTGAGAACAGCCTTAACAAAGTTTTCAATGCAGATTTATATGCTTATTATATGCACAATCAAAATTTTAAAAAGCTGAACACATTAAAAACAAAATAGGAGCAGAATAATAATTTAAAAAAAATAGAAAGAGTTTTAAAAACTAGCATAAATAACAAATGTATAATAAAACATAAATAAGAATACTGCTAAATTTCATAGATGTAAAAAATAAGATTACCTTTGAAAAAGTTTCTGCAGAATCTAAATACTCAATACATTCTTTACAAAAGGCCCTAAAATATATATCAATCATTATATTAATTTGAAACAGTATTCCATTTATAAGAAGAAATAGATTACCAAAAAATTTAAATAAAATTTTCATTAAAAAAATCACAATGTAAAAATAAATATACATAAAAATTTTTGATTTAAAAGAAAGTTATTTAAACTGAGGTCAGTCATCCCTATCTAGAAATTTTCTTCCCCTTTGCTACATTTGCTAGGTGTAAAGGAAAAAAGAGAAATTTCAAGGAAAAAAGGAAGGAATTCAGATGAATGGTTATTTATGAATGGCCTTCGATCAGAACCCACTCGACTTCTGTTTGTGGCTACTTAGAAAGAAATTTAAAGAGATCGAAAATCTACAGTTTGGACTTTCTGCAGTGGGAACTTATGAAGACTTTGGACGATTTAGATCAGAGTTACCTTCAGTACACCATCAATTCTCTGATCCCTTGTTTGGAAGCTTGTGTAAAAGCAAATGCTGATCATTTTGAAAAAATTGTTTAAATATCGTTTTTTGTTAAATTTTTTTTTTAGAATAAAAAATGCTATCAGACAGTACAGTACGTATTTTTGAGAAAAAAACTTTTTACTGCACGCTTATACTTTTCAGCCACCCTGTACATATGCTAATCACATTCAAGCAATTTATTAAAAGTTACTAAATTTTACTTTGTACACTATAAGAAATCTTAAAACACTATAAAAATAAAAATAAGTTACTTACCTTGAACATGTATCATTACTGCAGTACACTAAATACCCTCCTTGCCCACAGATTATGCAAAAATTCTATAAAAAAAAATGATAATAATAATTAATTTAAAAATATTATAATTTTAATAAAACAATGCTTAAAAATTAAGATTTTAAAATAGTGCAGACAATATGAAGTAAAAAGACAAGACAAAACAAAACAAATGCAACACTTGAGAAATTTTAACCTTTAAATGTTATCCAAGATGGTTTATAACACTTTAAATGTATCATTATTGTTATTTAAGTATTCTGCAACACTCTTTTGCATGTTATTAAATGATTTTATCAAGAAATAGATAATTATGTTGGTAAAATTAAAAATAATAGTAATACAGTAAATTCCCAATAAGCTGAAGTCAGATAAGTTGAATATTTGTTTAAATCAAAGTTTTCACAAAGTCCCGACCCCTTTTATTAAAATTAAATATTAAACTTTCTCATTCTGTCGAAGTCTATTTTTTACGCCAGAAAAAAAACAGTATCTTTGAACTATTTTCTTAGTTTTTCTTCTACCACTCAAAACTACTAGCAGTTTCTGTTAGATAAAAGCTTCTCTGTGCACACTCTCCAGTTTTGAAAGGCCCCATTTTTACTTCCCACATCGGTCACTGTCAGGCGTCTGTGATTAAGAACGGCAATCGTTTGCCCTCTCCCATTCATTTCTCTTTTATGCTCTTTTTCATGCCTCTCATTTTATTCAATCTTTCAATTATATTGAGCTCTTGTTAAGGTTCTTTTCTCAAGTGTTGAGTTCTGTGTATTCATTTTAGTGTTTATTGCTTTCGCATCATGCTACATTTTCAATTGAGACTTTTAAAATGTCGAAACAGAAATTACAAATTCTTAATTCAGAACAAAAAGTAAATTTGCTCAACGATAAACAGATGGGAATGGGAGAGGACGAACAATAACCTTTGTAATCGCAGACGCCTGACAGTGACCAAGGTGGGAAGTAAAAATAGAGCCCTTCAAAAACTTGAAAGTGTGTGCAGAGAGGCTTTATCTAACAGAAACTGCCAGTAGTTTTGAGCAGTGTCCGAAAAATTAAAAAAATAGTTCAAATATACTGTCATTTTTCTGGTGGAAAAAAATAAGACATAAAAGATGTAGACTTTGACAGAACAAGAAAGTTTAATATTGAATTGAAATCTATCCTACTTTAAAGAAAAGAGAATTAGTGCTGAAATATATGGTATACCTAACACTGAAGGATAAAGACAGCATTTTGAAAAGATATAAATCATGTGAAATCTAAAGTGCAAAATGTTGAAGACTCGTGCCTGCCCAGATATCGAAACAGCCCTTGTAAAATGGTTTAGATGTTACAGAACCCATTAGAATGCACTTCCTTTAAATGGTACAATGTTACGTGAGAAAACTTTGGCTGTCGCAAAATTATTGAATGTGGAAGGATTCACTGCAAGCACAGGATTACTTGAAAAAAGCTTCATGGGTTCAGGCACAACACTGTGTTTCGAACATTGTACTTTATTACAAATGTTTTCCTAACAAGAGCATGATGTTTAAAGGGGGAAAGCTAAGTAAAGTCCACTTAACTATGCATGTAGGAACAAATACTTATGGAACAGAGAAATTAAAAATTGTGCCTTTACAGCTCTTTATATTAAAAAATTTGCTTACATAGTAAAATCTGACCAATTGTTGTGTCTTGAAAAAACATTTTTGACTTTTAAATTAAAAGTGGCTTTAAATATCAAAGGAATGCTTTTAAAAATAAAAAAAAGAAATACACTTAAAAATATAAACAAGAACGAAAAATCATGCGCCAAGCATAGATTATGTAACACTTTCCAACGCTTCCAAAATAATTTTACAAATCATTACCGTTTAATAAGCTGAAAGATAACATCTAAGTAAACAATTTGGAAAATGCATAACATATTTAAAAACGTAATTTCAGAAATTCCCAACTTATACAATATTCGGAAAAATATCCAAATACTTTTATTCAGCCCTGTATAGGATCTATAATAGATTTGTATATATACTTCATAGGATGATAAATTTTAGTTTAGTTAGGAAACGCATAGCACAGTTTAAATTTCTCCTTCTGGAGTTTCTGTCAATAAACGGAAATGTGTTCGCGAACTTTTGTGCTGCCCTGTATATGAAATACAGAATTTATACACACCCAGTAATGGACAAAAAGTGAGTTCAATTTAAAATCGCGTTCAGCAACTCAAAACGCACTTCCAGGAATTATTGTTAACATACAGTAGAGAATTCTTTTGTGTGTCCCTGTAAATGAACGATGACTGCTATACACACAATAGTCTGTAGTAAGCCTCTTGTAATGCACCTTAGTGATATATATAACTTTCAATGCGTTAAAAATAGTAAAGCATTATTTAATTAAACCGCAGACGATTTTTCTCCATAGACGTAATATAACAGAATTCTTTTGACTGTCCCTGTAAAGTAACTATAGGTGCTGTGTACACCCTATTCCATATTAAGCTCCTTCTACTGTACCTCAGTGATATATATAAATTTCAATGCATTTCAAATAGTGAAACATTATTTAAATAAACCGCAAATGATTTTTCCCCATAGACTGCAATGTAACGGAATTCTTTTGAGTGTCCCTGTAAAAAAACTACTTCCGTTGAAATAGGGAACATGCTATAGATAACGACAATAACATATATAAATTGCAGAGCAATCCGAGCATATTTACGGAAGTTGGAGCACGGACAGACGGCAGACAAACCGAAGTCATAAACACTTTTCAACTAGGTTGGAAAGTGTTAAAAATACCTTAAGAATTAAAAAAAAAAAGTTTCTTTAAGAATAAAAGTGCCTTTTTTAAAAAAAAAACTGGATGACCATACAGAACGGCTCCTTTAAATTTTTGCCGTGCCAATTTTTGTTTTCCGTATTTTGCCGATATACAGCTGTATCAATAATTTCACTTAATTCTTTTCAGGGTCTTATTTTGTTATAAGATTGTTCAGTTACTTTAGGCTTACAATATAGTGCACATGCATTTTGTAAAATATAGTTACTTATTAAATCATCTTAATTTACCCTACTGCATTCAAATATGTCTGCAAGTTGGGGGGGGGAAGCATATTTCTTGATCAATAGCAGGTAAAATCTTTTTGCTAAAGCACATGATCAAGGAATATGGATAGTCTTTGGGAAACACGTTGGAAAATTGTTTGTAATATTTTGAAGCAAAAAGAAAAAGCTTCAATATTTTGCAGATAAAATACATTTAATTGAAAACAGATTCTGTAAATTTAATTTTATAAAATTTAATTCAATTTATTTTTGTTTTTGAATCATTTAATATATTATTTATCTTTAAGTATAATAATTTTTGCTTATAATTTCAAATTAAAGTTTCAGAATATCTAAAATCCAGAATATCAAAGTGTGGAGTGAATCCAAATTTTCGAGACTGTTCTGTATAACCTTTCTTATAATACATATTTTTTATTTATGCAAAATATACTTTTGCATTAATTTTTAAAAAGTCTAAAAAAAAATTTTAAAAATTAAATTAAAAAAATTTAACAAAAGTTTATATTTATTGCAAGGTGGCTGTAATAGCAATTAATGCAATAATTATTGCAAATATACAACAATATTATAATTATTATTATTGTAATATTATTATTACGAATTATTATTAATAATAATTATTGTAATTATACAACAATATAAGAATAAATTGAAATTACATGATAGTGTCCTGAGGGCAGACTACAAACTTTCATGACATCTTTTATACATTTTCTGCAGACTTTACCAACAAATAAAGGATGCTTGCAAATTAATTCAACACTTTCTTTACAACATGCAATACAAACATCTGAAATAAAATTTAAACATTTATTGGTTAGATTTTTTAAAGAGATTAAATTCTAGAGCTGATAATCAATAAACTATACATTTTGATAGCAATGTTTAAATTTCATAAGATCTGATTAAATTATAAGTATATTTTAAAATTAACAAACACATTAAGATCTATATACAAGGGTAGAAAAACTATAGTTCTCCCTTACTAATTATTTATTTAGAATTTTATGGAAGCCATAAACATATTTTCTATTTCTTGAAATAATCTAAACAGGGTTGCTATGTTTAAACATTCTGTTTAAACACATTTAAAACACTGTATTTAAAACATGTTTAGTTATTATTTGTAAAGCTGCAAGAGGCAGGAGCCAAAAACCTTGAGTAGTAATTAAATGTCATGTAACTCCATTATGGACACAATCAAATTTTATCTGAGAAGTTGGGTACTAATTTTAAAAGTTAGTGACATTTAGATTTATCATGAAAAAATTTACTATGATATTGCAAAGAAAGTCATACACTCAGGGTTGTAAAAAACCCGGGTTTTTTATAAAACACCCAGCCCGGGCGGGTAGTTGGGTGGGTACCCGGGTAGCTACCCACTACAACCCTTATAGTTGTAAAAAAAAACGTTTTTTTTTTTTAAAACCCAGCCTGGGCGGGTAGCTGGATGGGTACCCAGGCAGCTACCCACTACAACCCTGCATACACTTTCTGTTAAAATTAACTTTTGAGAGACTCAAAACCATTTGTAGTTTCATATGACAAGGCTCAGAAAGAGAACTGTACCATTAATAAAACAGCTGAAATGTTGTTCAACTAGAAGTTTGAATGAAATTTCTCTATATTTCCAGTGGTTTGTCCAAAGCAAAATTAGAAATTGGGTAGGTGTTGATAAGATTGACAAACTTGTAACTGTTTTTAAACCCCTTCAATATATATATATATATATATATATTGAAGGGGTTTAATAGTTATATATATATATATATATATATATATAACTTCTATTTAACGAATTTCACAATTTCCTCAAAAAAAAAAAAAAAATCATAATATAAAAAAATTGCAAAAGGATTTTTTTTTTAAAGGGGGGGCGGGTGAGAAATTATTTAAAATAATGCCTGTACTAGTTTATCTGCGACAAAATTATGAACAATACTTTTGTTTAAATGTTGCTTTATTAGGGTAAGGGGGAAGGGAAATCAAATTTGAGTAATTTATGCAAATACAATAAGTTGTTGTTGTTGTTGTTGCTGTGGCTTATCATCCAAATGTAGATCCAATATACCATTTATCCTCAAAAATCAAGAACAAGAAGGGGGGAAGCATATAAGTCATCTCTGGAAAGACCCAAGCAGTCCAGGATGTGTAATTTGGAAAGAAAGTTTCTATTATGAAAGTCTTTATTATGAAAGTCTTTATTATAACTCTGATGCAGTGTGGAGGAGGAGGTTAAAAAAGCCACTATAAAAGCAAAAATTCTTTATCTACAGAACGACATAGCCAATAACAGTTAAAACAGTTCCTTAACACTTGTTTCAACTGAAAAATATTATACATAAAATTTTGAAAATAATTATTATATATATATATATATATATATATCACCGAACCCTGCATGGAAGAAAGTTCATTGATACCAATCAAGAAGCTCAGGGAAGAGTGAAGGAGTAGAAAAAGTAGAAGCCTTAAAAGGAATGCTAGAGTTGCAACCAATAGGCGAGCTATTCTTTAACAAACTCTCTTGAATCTTGTTAATTCTATTGCCTCCTTTATTCAACGTTTAAAAAAAAATTGAAGCATGTGCAGAAATTTTGCACTGAAATTTCTGCTTGTTGCTTTAATATATAAGGATTACTGATCTCAGAATGTCAGTTCAATACATAGTTCATAAGATAAAGTTCAATTATTTTTATAAAAATCATTAAAGGTCCTAACAACATTATTTTTTTAACACTATTTTACTTGTTAAATAGTTTTAATTATTCATTCAAAATGCTAACATTACCTTCAAGATCTTTTGTTCCGGTCAATAGGTCTTTAATGACAAGTCCTGAAAATATAAAAGTGTTTCTAGTTATACTAAAAATCACATGATTATGCAAAACAACAAAACATTTGAATGATAACATTTCAATTCTACTGTTAAAAAAAAAAGAATATCATATTTATTCAAATTTACTCACTAACATACTTTTTGGAACCCAGTACTTATTAAACAAAGTTTGAAAAAGAACAAAACAATTCTTTAATTTACTAATCACATACACAAGATATTTTTGGAAGAATGCAATTATATGTAATAATCAAAATTACAACATTTAGACCTGTGAATTTTTACTTCAAAATTCACTGCACTCAAACAAAATTAGATATGTGAAACTGTAATAATCTTTTGAAAAATGCTCTTATCAAAGAGAATATTTAAAAATATTTTTCTAGAACTTACTTTGGGAAGAGAGAGGAGAGGGAGGAAAAAAAAAACATCTTTAAAGATTACATGTGAGTGAAAGTCTCCAAAAACTTAAAAAGATATTCATGCAATTTTATAAGATAAGGGATAGGCATAAAACTAAATAAATAACATTAAACTGATTACATTATTCAAAATCTTTTCCTTTAATTAACAAAATCTTATAAAAACTTCTACTATAAGCTTCACTCCTATGAGAGTTGAAAGGGTGATCCAAGGAGCAAACCACTGCCCCCCCCCCCCCCCCCTTCATAATTTTGAAATTTTATCTAAATCCTCTTTATCTATCACGATTTCAAAAAAAAAATTAAGTGACTTAAAATAATTATAAACATTTAGAAAAAAATTATGATTGAAGAAAAAAAGTGTTTTTATTTATTATTAATAAGATATCAGCTTATCACTAAATTCCCTCTCTCCCCCCCCACCCCCTCAAAAAAAAAAAAAAAAAAAAAAAAAAAAAAAATCTTTCTTACTAAGGTCTATTGGGCAAAGTATAACAGAAAATTTAGTCATGCATAACCATTGCTATAAAAAGCTTAAAGATTTTTTTAATTATCAAATTGAAGGGATTTTTTCCTTATTATATATATGTCGTGTCTTACAGATTATCTTTTTTTTTTTTTCCCCGTTAAAAAGAAAGTTTCCATTAAAGTAAATTAATATCAATAATTACTTTAAAAAAATAAATAAAAAAAGGTTATCTTCCCATGCTCTTCCCTCTTCTCCAATTTTCTGATAATTAATTCTTAAGATATATGGACTTGTAGAAATATGCAAATAAATAAGATTGAAGATATTCTCCTTTACTATCCAGAATTTAAAATAAATACAGTAGAACTTCCCTTTAACGAAGTCCCTATTTAACGAAGTTTTCTACTCAACGAAATTTTCTGGAGAACCTTGACTTTGCACATCATTAACATGTAAATTAATCTCCATATTACGAAAAACTTATTCTATATAACGAAGTTTATTCCACTTTCGTGCGTATACAGTACAGTGTTCAAACGGAGAGGGAGAGGTTGCTGTTGCGATGGATGTATGAATTAATTTCAGCGGACTCTATAAAAATGAACACATTTGAATTATTTAATCAAAACACAAACATTTAATCATATTTTAATGAAAAAAGAAAATGTATGTTTGGTTTTTTGTTTACTTCTCTTTGTTTTTTGTTTTTTTTAGACATTATTCTAATTAAATTATTCTCATATCTACATTGCATAAAAAATGACTGTCCGAATTAAATGATGTTTTTCAAGTATTTCCATTTTATGTGGGTTATATGTATACAAATTTCATAAATTTAAGTTGATTTCTATTTAACGAATTTTCTTTATAACGAAGTGTTTAAGAGTAACGATGAGACTTCGTTAAATGGAAGTTTCACTGTAGTTACAATTTTAATCAGTTAAAAATTTTTAAATAAATAAATACATCTAAATTTAATGGAGATTTTTAAGGACTATCAAATTATGCAACTGACATTATTTTTAGACTTTAGTTAATTCATTTGGTCATGCTTTTCAAATTTTAATTTTTTTTTTTTAATGTTACTTTACATTAAAAGAATGCTCAAAGTTAAGGCAAGCTTAAATTATAAGCAATAATTTAGATCTATTTTCCTGTCATTTACTAATGTCACTAAAACAATTTTTTTAAAGCTATCAAAATTTGTAACCAACCTGGTGTGAGTTATTTGACACTTTTATTTCGTCAAGTAGCAATGGTGTAGCCAGGGAAAAGGGGAAGTATGGTTGGTTACTAGTATTTTCTTTTGGCTTTACTTAATCACATAGACTCTGCACTTAAATAAAGCTAAAATTTCTGTAAGAAAATCAACCCACTTGGCTACATCACTGTGAAGAAGAATTACTATAATACATAAAAGAAATTTTAACCACCTTACCTATAGTCTACAACAGCGATTGTCAACTTTTGTATTAGTACGAATATATTTGAATTTTTTTAATATCTTCATGGGCACAATCTCCCCCTTACACACATATTTTTATTTATATGCAGGTGTATATAAGCATACACACTGAAATAGAATGTTTTCAAATTATGCTACACATCTATCTCCCTGTCTAGCCACAGAAATTTTTCAGGTGATTTGAATTAAATCAAACCTTGATAAAGCTTGCAAATTCTGGCTAAAAATTCTTTTAATTAAAATTTAAAGCATTCATAATAAATGTTTCCTGTTTTAATTAAAGTGTGTTTCGTGTATTCAATTTTGCATACAATGCTGTTTTTTAAATCTTGATACTTGAAAAACACTTTCTGTCATTTTCCTCTCTTCATCCGATATTCAAGGTACCAAGATTTGACCTTTTTATTTTTCATAGATATCGACTTTTATGTATACAAACTGAGTAACAGATAATTAATATGTAAAACAAATTTCACATGTGTCTTTCATGATTATATATAAACTTAATACATGTTTCATGTTTGGGGGGATACAGGGCAGATGTGTGCAGATTTCGGTAGCTCACAGAAGAGCCCAAATAACCAGACTGGCAAAATGAAGACAAAATTTCAAAAAGGCCACACTGGGATGGCAAAATAAAGATAATTGTTTAATGGACTAGACCAGATTGCAATAAAACAACAGGCTGGTCTAGGGCACTAAAAAATTAAACTGGCCAGCTAGGCCAACAGAAAAATTAAGCATGCTGACCAGCCTCATATAACAAATTTAAAAGAATTGCAACATTTTTTTTTTTTCTGAAACCTCGGGCTGGGCCGGACCTGGAGATGTAACTGCTCCTGGGACATGTCAAGCAAGCAATTTTTTTTTCCTGAAATATAATAGAGATAATGACTTTTATCTTTGGAAATATACTTTAATATATTACAGAGAAATATTTTTTAAAATGTAACTGTTTTATTCCCTTGCTTTATTTTACAGCTTCAAAAGTTATAATGTTTTTAACCTTTTTTTTTAATAAAAATAATAGAGATAGTGAACTTTTATCTTTGGAAATATAGTTTAATAAATTACAGAACAATATATTTTTTAATCTAACTTTGTTTTATTTTACATCTTCAAGAGTTATAATGTTTTAACCTTTTTTTTTTAATTCTATGCTACATTAATTTTTTTTAATGAGTCTTTAGTTGAATGTTATACTCAAAGAGTATAAATGCTGCCATTTTGTATTTGATGGCTTGCATATCTATATAGTCTGAAATATACTGTAAAATGTTTGTATAAGTATGTATGCAGCCTTCTTTAAAATATTCTTTAATTGTACGTTTAAAAAAAATAACTTCTTGTAGAAATTGATTCAGGCTGGGCCAGGAACTGCAAAAATATAAAAAGGATGAGGCGCAAACTGAACTTTTAATTTCTACACTGGGTTGAGGCTGGATATTTTGGCCTGTGTAAACCTCTAACTACAACAGGTACAAAAACAAGAAAAAAAAATCTGTTTTAAGTGTAAGTGAATCTTGTACTAATTTGTTACAGCAGATATCATGTAAAAAGACAGAAAACATTATCTTTCATTCAAATAAAACAATACTAACTATCCATGAGTGCAATATATATTTATGTATATCAATTACAATAAATTTTATGAGCATCGGAAAAGGGGTCAGTGAATGAAAGCTCATCCAAAAGTGTATAGTTGATGACGCCTGGGCTACACATTTCCAAAATAACTAAAAATTACCTATTTTACTATCAGACTGAGTGTTGCATGGTCTTTTAGCAGCTGGAGCTATATCAGGAACAAGATTTTGTAGCTTCCGCTTTGTAGGTCTTATTTTAATTAGACAGTTCTGCCTTTTAACAGGCTCACATATATAACATGGCCACTTATCAAGAAGGCAAATCTAGTAAAAAGAAACAAAAACAGTTATAAATATTAGATAATACAGCACTAAATAAACATAACAGGTTCTTAATAAGTACAACAGTAGAACCCTGTTAATATCTAATGTCTAGATAATCTGAACTCTACCTTTATTTATTATATATTTGGAGGGGGGATTGCTTTTTGAAACCTTTTATAGCTACTATGGCTGTTCTCCCGAATGATCTTTATTACATAATATCTTGAACACATACAAATCAGTACTTTTCTGTTCACCATTGTTGTCAAACATAAAAATTGGCACCAAACGACCATTAAATTTTTTCATTTGATTATGAACACAAAAAAATGCCATAAACGTGTCTCATAACAGGACTTGACAAATGCAGTTGCCTAAGAAATATGCATATTTAGTAGTGAAAACATGTGTTCTTAAAAAAAAAAGCTTTCAACGCAATGGCCACATTACACCATCCGTTTTCAATCAACCCTTTCCAATCCTTCTAGGCTAAACATGTTTCCCATTTCTGAGGGTAGAAGCCTTCAAAAAAACATTGAAGCATGCACAAAGAGATGATTTTCGTGTGGAAAAGAGTGTGAATTTGACAGAATGCACTTTTTGCTTTAAATATATAGATTCTCATTCGTTTTTGATAATGGCTTGGAGTGAGCCGAAACATGTCAACTATCTAACAAAAGTTATTTGACTGTATATTATGATTTTAGTTTACACCTTTTAGCATTTAAAAGAAATATAAAAAATTAGAAATCATTGCTTATAGAAAACAGTATATCCAGTCATCTCCTGATGAGAGTAAAGGACCTTTCTAAAAAAGAGATGGGCATAGATTAGCATAATTTTTCAACAGTTTCAGTAGAAATAAAAGAAAAATGAAATAAAAAAAATAAGTATTTCAAAAAGCTCCTTAAATGAAGTGACCACATTTGGCTTTCATACATAAGAGAGGCTTCCAAAAAAGAATAAAATACATACTTCATTATATTACTAAAAGGTGTAAAATAAAAACCATAAAAACAGTAAAAAAAAGATTTTAATAGACTGTTTACATATTTCGGCTCCACCAAAGCCATTATCAAAATGAATAAGAATATGCTATAGTTGCACAATCTATAATGTATTGATTTGAAACATTATCATTCAATTTTTTATGTACTCTCTCAGATTACACACATTATTTTATTTTTATTTTCCCTGACGGCTCGGCCTACAGGCACAGGTAGATTTCAAAGACGCAGACCGTGGGGCGCCTGTTTGTTGAGAATTACGGAAGAAATTACCTTTTGCCATAGTTGGAACCGCCCACTTCGAAACCCAACTTGTTTGCAGGCGGCACAGGCAGGGATTATTTTTTTTTATTTATTTATTTTTTTTTTTTTTTGCTATAAGAGTTGGTCTTATAAAAAACTTGTCAATATAAAAATTTTAGACAATATTAAGAGGATTTATAATAAACTTAAGTGGATTTGATATCTTGTGAATGGACGAAGTTATGAATTTTTTTCTTCTAAAACCCCCCTTGGAGCCATTTTTAATGATATCAAAAATCTGTGATACATAAATTTTTCTGCCCTTTTCCTAGAAGTAATAATAACTAAAACCCCCCTTTGGGGCCATTTTTAATGATATCAAAAATCTGTCCTACATAAATTTTCTGTCATTTTCCTAGAAGTAATAATAACTTTAAACAGATTCGATACGTATCATAATTAAGAAGTTATGGGGTTTCTTCTGTTTTCACAAAAAGCCTTTATTTGATTAATGAACTTGACATTAATTTTATGCCGCTTGACTTTATGTATCAGTTTGGAAGAGATCTGTGCAGAATTATTGCAGTTATCGTGTCCATAAAAAAATGACATAGATAGATAGATAGATAGATAGATAGATAGATAGATAAAGTTTTGAACTGGGGGTGGCTTTGGGTTCTGGGAGTCCTAATCGGCGTAGATCTGCAAAAATGTTTCAAAAATTCCAACTTAGGGGAGAATGTAATAGGTAGTATTTCTTACGAAATCTACCTAAGGGAGAGCAGATTAAAAACAAAATATAAGCCTAAATAAAAATATAAATAGTATTATGAAATTAACATAAATAATAAATATACAACATAAATAAAAACACTGCTATGTATTATACCATGTAAAGGAATAAACTTACCTTTGAAAAAGCTTCCTCTGAATCCAAATATTGTATGCACTCTTTGCAGAAAGCCCTAAAAATATATTGATTATTATATAAATTTGAAACAATTTATGAAAAAAAAAAAAAAGAAAGAAGAAGAAAAGAACAGAAAGAAACAGAAAAGCTTACCAGAATTAAAAAATTAAAAACAATTGATAAAGACTATTTTTATTGCTTTAGTTGAAAAAAATATATCTAGGCACAGAAACATTTTAGGGGAACAAAACTGAATGTCCGCACTGGCATTTCAACACTGGCCATTGAGTTTAACAGGATGAGTTTAACATGATAAAAAGTCATTCAGTTTAACATGATAAAAAACACGTAAAGAAGGTTCTTTCTGCTCCCAATGATACTTTTCATTAAAAAAAATATATATGCATATTTACAAAGCCGTTTTCATATTTTGTTTTTTCTGCAGTTTTAAATTGCCATCCCTGTATCCCAAATGGAAAAAAAACAAACATATATAATATTCTCTTTTTTTTTCCTCAATACCTTTTATTTTTAAAAAAATCCCTCAAAGCTCGGCCTACAGGCACAGGTAGATTTCAAAGACGCAGACTGTGGGGTAGAGGTCTGCACGGGCCGAAATTTCCAGGCCCGGGCCCGGCCCGACCCATACGAAAAAAAATTTGGCCCGGCCCGGCCCGATACAAAAATTAAATTTTCGGCCCCGGCCCGGCCCGAACAAAAAAAATATTGGCCCGGCCCGGCCCGATTTAAAAGTTAAAAGTTCGGCCCGAGCACCGGCCCGGCCCGGAAAAAAGTTAAAATCTCGGCCCGAGCCCGGCCCTGCCCGAGTGAATTTCGACAAAACATAATTTTTACGTCGATATGGTTAAAAATTTGTCTCGTAGGAGGAGATCTAACCAAAAATTCCTATCTTAGCCTTTTTTTTTTTTTTTCATATTTATATCTTCATTTTTATAGAGGTGCCGCAAGCTGGAATGTTTATTTTTTTAATATTTCTGTATTTGTTGTATGTATGTGTTTAAGTTATCATTAATATTGTTAATCCATATTCCATTTATTGAAGTGTTAAAAATCAGAAAAATGCTATACAGTAAAATCTTCTAAGATAGAATTGCATAGGGAAGAAAAAAAATGAGTTATAGACAATTTGTCTTCTTATCAGGTGTAAATGTATTATATATTCTTTTCTTACGTATTAGTATATTGATTTTTAATGGATCAACACATTTTTCAATTTAAGACAGGATTCCGTCATAAGCAGGTTCTTTTTCACACGTTTTACTATATTTTAATTTAGCCATATTTTAATAAGTGTATAAATCTACTATTCTTTAAAAAGAATAAATTTTAATGTTTAATTATAAAATAATGGCGATTTAAAAATGTATGCATGTTTTGCAAAGATTTTTATGCCAGATCTTATTTTACTGACCTTCGAACGGACCAGGCACGCCGAGCCAATGATTTTCATACGGGTCAAAACCAGGACTAAAAATTTTGAGGCGTGAAGACTAGGAAGAATGAAACCAGTCCCGGCTCTGTACGGAAAAAATAATTTAAGGCACGGCCTTATCCTTCAGGAAAAAAGTAAGGCCCGGCCCGGCCCGTAAAGAGTAATCACTAGGCCCGGCCCGGCCCGAGCCTTCAGAAAAAAATATGGCCCGGCCCGCGGGCCTGGGCCGGGCCAAGTACGGGCTTCGGGCCTTGGCCCGGCCCGTGCAGATCTCTACTGTGGGGCACCTGTTTATTGGGAATTGCAGAAGAAATGACCTTTTTGCCATGAAGCAGCAGTTGGAACCACCCACTTCGAAATCTAAATGTGTCAAGTAGGCAGAGCCAGCAGAATTTTTTTGTTTTTAATTTTTTTTTTTTTTAGTTATAAGGGTTGGTCCTATAAAAAACTTGTCAATATAAAAGTTGTTGATAATATTAAGAGGATTTATAATAAATTTAAGCGGATTTGATATCTTGTGAATTGACAAAGTTATGTTTTTTTTTTTTTCCTGAAACACCTATCCCCCACTCCCCATTGAGGCCATTTTTAATTATATATCAAAAAATTTGTCATAGATAAATTTTCTGCCCTTTTCCTAAAACCAATAATAACTTTAAACAGATTCGATACATATCATAATTATGAAGTTATGGGGTTTTTTCTGTTTTCACAAAAAGCCCCACCCCCGGGTTCGATTTTGCCCAGTAACGAATTTGACCGAGATTTTCTGCTCCTTGATTTTATGTATCAGTTGGAAGAGATTTGTGCAGAATTTATGAAGTTATTGAGTTCATAAAAAAAAAAAAAAGTGATATAGATAAATAGATAAAGTTTTGAACTGTGGGGGGGGGAGGTGTTTTTGGGTTCTGAGAGTCATGATCGGCGTAGATCTGCAAAAATTTCTAGAAATTCCAACATAGGGGAAAATGTAATAGGTAGTATTTCTTACAAAATCTACCTAAAAACATGAATATTTGCTGTTTCAAAAAAATTATTTTTTGGAGGTGGTCAGTTTCATATTTTTTGTTTTCTCTGCAGTTTCAAATTCCGATCCACATTGCCAAATGGAAGCACAAAAAAAAGTCAACCTATAGAAGGTCTATTTACTTTTCTTAATGGTAGCTTTCATGGAAAATAATAATAATAATAATAATCTCCCCCCCCCCCCACAAAAAAAAATAAATAAATAAATAAATAATAAAAAATTAGGTATCATTTCAAGTTTTTCTGCAGTCTAAAATTTTCATCTACATTGCCTGAAATTTTTTTTTATAAGAATAAACAGTGCTTATTAACACAGATAGATGGTATACTACAGTCGACCCAGGCAATGCCGAAAGGCTTTACTAGTAAAAATAAAATATTTATTAAATGTAGGTATTGCATTCACCTAATCTATATATATAAAAGCCGTTCTTGGTATGTATGTATGTTCCTTATACAAATCTACAGTTTTTGTCCGATTGGAACGAAACTTGATGTACATATACTTTAGAACATGAGTAAAATTACTGTCAACTTTAAAAATTTCTCAGACCATTCTTTACCACTTTTTTAAACATTTCCCATAGTTGATCATTACAGAAATCTATTTTTTTCCCTCAATTTCTAATTCAATTTCTTTCCCGTTGCCAGTCAAAGAACTGCGTATGGGCAATATTTTTATAAACCAATTTCAGATTACTTGAAATCTGAAAGTGACGTCAATTTTGTCAGTTGTGATTTTTTTCGCATATTACAAAGATTACTATAAATGTTTTAAACGACATAGTACCGTAATTTCGGGTAGATAAGCCGCCCTGGCGTATACGCCGCTACGTCCGAAAATGGTAAAAAAAAGCTGAAATTCCATCGTATACGCCGCACCGGCGTATAAGCCGCACTTATTGTTAAAGTACTTTTAACTTACCAATAATCTTTTGATTTCTGTTTTATATTAATAATTGATTCTTTAAATCCATTTATTTCATGCTTTACAATAGTTTTTAACTCATATTTAATTTACAAACATCGCACTCTATGCTTCATCCATTACAGGTATTCATTCTCCGCATATGGCGATATTCGATTCAAACGATAATCGAATGGCATAGTAAGCTTTAACTTCGACAGATGGCACCAGACAAATCTTTGTCTGATTCACTGATCTCGTAATATTAAATTAAAAATAAGACAAAAGAAAAAAAAAACTAGTACAAGGATTTCATATTTAATTTAAACAAATATTTAAGTAATTAACTTACTTAATTATAATTTTATACTAAGTAATGTAAATCTTCTGAATTTATTCTACTTATGTGTAATAGAATTGCAAATATCTTTGTACTGAATTATCATTTTTTTATTTCAGATTTATTTATTTATCAAGTGTTATATTAAGTACAAAAGTTAAAAATTAAAATATTTTACAATAGATTCAATATTTTTTCTCTTATGGCTGAACGTTAGTCCTGTAGATCTTGTGAAATTTTTTTAAAGTGAAAATTTCACCTGCAGATTATACGCCGCTGGGGATTATACGATAATTTTTTTTTCAAAATCTTATGAGATTGACACTTGCGGATTATAGGCATACGTTTCGTTATGCAAAAAGAAACCATGTATAGATTTTTTTCTTTTTTAATGAAATAAAAAGAACTTAAAATGGGATATTCTATAACATGCTTAGAAAAGCAATCTGAGTAACAGAAATAGTAAAGAGGAAGCGGCGATTACTTTACCAAATTCCCCATATATTTTGAGCAATTGCTATTTCTAATCCGTGAAGCATTTTTAATATTGTTTTTCAGATTTTCACTCTATAATATGTACATGATCCGATTTTTTTTTTTTCTGAAAAAATCGTTATTACTTCGTATACGCCGCACCGGCAGATAAGCCACAAAAGACAAAATTTAACTTTTAAACATGTATAAGCCGCGGCTTATCTACCCGAAATTACGGTACATATATTTAAATGTGTTTGGAGAAAAATAAATAACTTACCTCCTAATTTTACAAAGGCAAATTGTTTCTACTGGTTTGTTAATATTAAAGTAAATTTTCTAAGAAATAAAAACATTTTTTTTTGCGCATTCAAACTTCATGATTCAATTTATTCAACATAATCAAAAATCGTCTGTCAAATATTGACATTTAGCAATCTTTACATGGTAACTTTTTTTCAGCTTGAGCCTCAACCAAGGAGGCATATTTAAATTCCTTGGATGTAGGTGGACAGTAGGTGTCCTATTAATAAAAGTTGAATTTAAAGAAAACAATACGGTATTTTCCATTATTTTTGCTTTAAAAATGGGTGTTAAAACAAATGAGATTAAAAGTAAATTGGTTTATCGGGGAAAAAAATTAAATGCATTTTTTTTAATATAAAACATTTATTTTAATTTAACAAAAATAATATATTTTTTATACGTTCGACAACGTGGCGAAATTTTCATTTCACCAGCTTCGAAATTATTATCCAATTCTTAAGAGAACACTTTATTTTTGAAAAATAATGTTTTGCATCAAAAATCACATAATTTCAAAACGCAATTTTAGCAAATTCAGTTTAAATTACATTGTGATTATAATTTCTTAGTGAAATTTAGTATTTAATAATATTAATTTTTTTAATTTTTCTTTGAGTACAATAATATTGAATATCTTTAAGCGATTTTATGGTTTAAATAGATAATGGTGAATGTAACGTCACACACTCAAGTAAAGGCGTATTTCTCAACTAATTTTAGGCGAAAAGAACAATTCTTGCAGATTTAGTAATTAATAATGTATTATTTCCTATACATAATATAATGTATTCCAAATACTTGAAAATTACCGGAAAGTTAACGAAACTTTAAGCTATTTAGCTCAACGTTTTGCCTACGTTAAATTGAGTAAACACGCAACAAACCATTTTGCTTTTCAGAGGGTCAGAGGAAAATCTACCGCGGTGAAAGTGTCGTCATATTTTAAATCATGTGCCGGTTTTCATTCATAAAATATTAGTATTTTATAGCAATTACACAAAGTAGCGTAATTTTCATGTATTGGTCGCCAAAGTATAAGTTTAACATCCTTTTACCGTACAATTTTCCAGAATATTAAATTACTTTAAAATCCATAAGACCGAATACATAAAATCCGATATATAAATTGAGATACGCTTTTCAAACGAATAACATTGAGAGTACATTTATTTTATTCGACCTCATAAAAATTGAATGTGCTATGTTTAGAAATAAATGTCTTTACTTTATAAAGATCAAACAAGTTAATCTTTCGTAATTGGATTGGACACAAATTAAAAAATATACATGCTTTAAAATTACTTTAAAATCCATAAAAAATCAGTAAATTGAGATAAACTTTTCAACTACATTTGAAAGTGCATTTTTTTCGAATTGATAGTTTAAAAAATGAAATTATGCGATATTTAGAAGTTACAAATATGCAGTTCAAGTAAAATTTAATAGTTAGGTCGGTGCTACCGTCCATATGATGGCGACATTACTCACGGATATGTTTTTGTTTTATAATATAGATAGATAGATGCCCTATGAAAGCGAATTTCGCAAAATCTTACGACATTTGGTAATTTTTTTTCAAAGTCAGGAAAATAGTATATTTTTATATTGTATGCACAAAGAAAACGTGCATTCTCATTTATAAAGTTTAAAACTATTACTATGGTTGAGTTAAAGTAACGCTTTTTTTTTTCTAATTGTCTTTTTTATCGATTTATGGTTCAGTATGTACAAATCATATTGTCGTCATTGTTATTGTTGTATTATTGTATTTTAATTTATGTTAACCCGGGCAAAGCCGGGTGGTTCTGCTAGTATCTTATATAGTACATTAAAAATAATACTGGAAATAACTTGATAATTAATAATTATCAAAATTTTTAACTATTAAATAAAAATATATGAAGTGTATTTATTTAATAAAAATCTCATTATTTTACAATACCCATCCCATCTTATTATGCTTCTTAAAATACATGAATATTACATAAGATACAAAATACCAAAATACCATGATTTACTCCAATTATTTCATTGTTTAAGTGCATAGTTCAACTTTGTGTTTTTGTTATTTTATTTTATTTATTTATTTTATTTTTGTTATGGAATATTAGACAGAAACAATTGCTGACCTATTTATACTGGTTTAAGTGCATACGGCTTAATCTTCCATAATTGGTCTGCATGCGATAGATACATTTTTAAAACTTGCTCAAAAATTATTTCAAAAAACATAACTCTGCATATTAAGATACAGTTTTCAGACAAATTGCATTTGAAAATAATTTTCTTTTTCCCTAGTCGACTGTAAAAATTGAAATTGTGTGTTGGCTAGAAGGTAATCAAGGATCAGGGTCCATAAGCCATAAAGACTAAAACTCGATTTTGTTATACTGGCTTCATTATGTTACTTTTTAATATTAAAAGGTTTTTCCTGTACGATTTCAACAATAGTTTTTGCATTTTGTTCGGATTTATATGACTTACACAAGCTCAAAGTTTATTATTCGTATTTTTTTATGAAAAATATGCAATTTCTTCTAACTTTACCTCAATTATTTATATGAGCGCAATCGTGCAACATTTTCTTCTTTACATATATTATATAAAATACATCAAAATGTACAATATATGTAAAAATTAAAGTGTTGCAAAGCTGCGCTCATAGTAAAATATTAAAAAATATATTAAAAATTGAGGTAAAATGAGGAGAAATTGCGTATTTTTCATCAAAAACTACGAATAATACGAGCTTTGAGCTTGTGAACATTATATAAATCCGAGCAAAATGCAAAAACTATTGTTGAAATTGTACAGGATAAACCTTCTAATATTAAAAAGAGAAATAATTAAGTCAGTAAAGCAAAATCGAATTTTAGCCTTATTTCATGGGCCAATAACGCGGCTTATGGAACCTGATCCTTTGTGAAAAATGAAATACAGAAATTGGTGAGGTCATTGTCACTGTCGATGAGACATCAGCATTACTTGTGGACATGTTTTTGCTTTATAATATTGATAACTATTGAATTCCTTTTTATAATTAATGCAAACACAGCTTTAAATGAAAATCTGTGATTACACATTATATAAGACAAATAAAATAAACAAATTTTAAGCTGCTATTATTTTTATGAATAAAAAAAAAAAAAAAAAAGAATGACTGAAATTAGGCTTTAGATTATAAATAAAAATACAGAAATATTTTTTCTGGTAATTTAAGCTAAAACAATATTATGTTTAAAACATAATGAGTAAACTTACCTGGAACACATTTTTTTGCTGCAATATAATAACGTTCCACCTTGTCCGCAAATTATACAATAGTTCTAAAAAATAATAATAATGCTTAGGTAACATACAAGATATCATAACTAACAGACAACAAATTCAAGGCTTTAAATTCATTTTTACCTTTCAGACAGATATAGTGTAAAGAAAGTATTGTAATCATTATGTATGCGTGTGCAGGAGTGAACACGATAGCCTGTGAACAGTCTTTTCAATTGAAACCACATATAATATATATATTATAGATTACTGTTGCATGAACTATATAAATTTTTTAACAAATATGACAGGGGGTTTGGGATCTAAACTATTTTGCGACCAAAGAAAACTTTAAATGAAAATTTGTGATAATTACATGTTATATAAAACAAATAAAATACACCAATTTTCAACTGCTATTATTTTTATGAATAATTAAAGAAAAAAGAAAAAATGACTGAAATTAGACTTTAGATTATTTATAAATAAAAGTACAGAAATATATATTTCCTTAGCTCAATTATTCAATTAAATATTTTTAATACTTATATGCTCATCTTATATTGATAGAACAATGATGTTTTAAAATAATTTTATGATCATTTTAGTAAAACTTTTTTTTTTCAGAGAAAAAAATAAATAAAAAGAAGAAAAGAAAGAAATTAAACTACTGAGTTTTGTTAGTCTGATAAAAATGCATGGAAATTCAAGTACTGGATTTTGTTGAGAAAGAAGGACTACAACTTAAATCCCTCATTAGCATGACTATGTACAAAATTCAATTTCTGTATGAGTTTTAATTTATATGCCTTCATTTTTTTCAGGATGAGTGGAATGAAAATTATGTCATAATATTAGAATAATGTTTCACAATGAAAGTGTGTGTTTTCTGTAGAACATTGTGTCATGTTCATCAGTAAAAACATTGCAAAATTAGGATCTAAGTTTTATTTATTTCTTTACTAGCTATCCGCCGGCGTTGCCCGGGCCCGAGATAATAACAATCTCAATGCAAGGCGTTAACCCCCTCCCTCCCCATACCCGCAAATATAAGGAATAATTTGTTCAAGAAAACCACCTGAATCTACATTAACGCAATCATTAACAAAATAAATTTTTCTAATAATTAGAACATAACGAAGATACTACGCTAAAATAGCCGGCAGATGACAACACTTCCCATCCTCAATTTCAAATCTATATCTTAGTTATCTAAATTTTTGTTCATTAGTAAAAATTGGCAATTATTTCCTTTCATTTTCGCAAACTAAATGGAGGGATCGGCCAGGGAAAAAAGATCTCTTTATAGTTCAGTTTTTAATGAAAGAAGATCCCTGTCTGAAACTTTCTCGGATTTATTTCATTGGCACCGGCAGATTTTTAGCAGTTTTTTGCATAAATTAAGAAAAATTACCGGCCGAATATTTTTTAAATTGCATAGACGGATGCAGAATTTTTTTTTTACATATGCTCAGAAATTTTCAAATTGATATCTTAATTAGTTTTCTTAAAATTCGCTAATTAGTAAAATAATTTCGAATTAGTTCATTTCAGCTTGCAAACGATTAGTTTCTTTCGCCATTTTGATTTAAAAGATGTCATTTTAGAAGCGATGGTTAATGAAAATCTAATTAATATCTAGGCTAATTATCAAAATATTAAAATTCTGAGGCTCAGGTGCACATGGCCAGACCTTGGACTATCCACACCTAAATTTCCAGACTTCTAGGTGGGCTAGATTTTGCTAGCCATCGCCAACAGACACACACACGGACACACACACAGAGCGAAACTTTCTTTTATTAATATAGATTGCTTGTTATTTGAATGCATAGTATTTTGGAAAGTGTTTCGAAAGTTGAGAGGAGTCGTTCCAGATTTTTTTTTTTATTTATAAAGGCAGTCTTCTCTACCAACATATGTAAATGATGGGAAGTACCGTAATTTCCGGCCTATAATCCGTAGATCAAACAATTACGTTTCAACCCAGAAATATCATTTTATATAATGTAATTTACTAGATCGCTGTAAATATTTGACTTTAAATATTAAATAATATTTCTGGGTCAAAACAGAATTGTTTGATCTGCAGATTATAGGCCGGATATTACGGCTGTTTAGAAAGGAGATAAATTTATTTTTAATACTGCTTTTATTTTAACATGCTGTTTAAACTAACTATAAGGTATTAACACAGGGAAAAATCCAATGAAAGAATTTACATCAACAATTCTGAATAACAATGCTAAAAAAAAAAAAATTTTTAAATAAAGTTTTTCATGTATATTTTCAATTTTAAGTGAATGTTTATGTCCTGTTGGTTAACCTTTAAAAACACAAACAGTTTGTAGTAACACAAAAACATAGGTGGCATGTACTGCATGTACTAAGGCATTTTAAAGCCTAAATAAGAGCTTTTAGTGATATTCTTGTTTGATGCAATGTCCAGTAGCAGTATAAAAATAATAAACATCAAATTGATTTTTAAAAAAAGATTGATGAAAAACACACTAAACTACTGATACTGGTAACTGAAATTAGTTCTGCTATGTTTATAAGTAAAAACACCACACCATGATGACTATACACAGTTATTCAAAACTGCAGGAACAAACTTCTAGGAGGAGGTGCCCTCTGTGGCAGAGAGGTTAAGATACTACTCCACTAATAACTTAAAAGCATAGGAGTCAGGGTGACGGGTTCAACTCCCGTCACCTCCATTGCACACTCATTGTGGAGGTCTGGGCTGTAATTCTTCGGTAATGTAATTTCCTTGTGTATATCCCGTCCTCATCAAGAAGATTTATGCAATTGTCGAAGTCATGTATGTGTTTCTGTGAATAAAAATATATGGATCATTCGAGACAACAGCCTATGTAGCTATAGGTCGCAAAGCAACACTCCTTCAAATGTTCAAAATGTTGTAGGGGTCTACATTTTTGCATGTTTGCAGACGCTGGTTATCTGTGTGAGGGTGCTTTTCGCCAGAGCTGTAGTTGGACCCTTCAAATGTCCAAAACTGTAGATGATAAGAACCAGGCACATAGACAGAAAACTTCGAAGAACTTCATTATCAGGAAAATCATGACTTATTTTAAGCTTATAATAGTCTTTAAATGTCAATTTTCAATCACGACGATTCAGCCCCTAACAACCCTCCTACCTCGTTAGGATTACATTTCTGACCCATCTATGTGATTCAGAGTTCTCTAAGTGTACTCCACCCCTCCTAGAAGTTTATTCCTCCAGTTTTGAATCACCCTGTATATGCATACATATGAAAATACAAGATATGATATTATATGAAAGATATAAAATAAAAACAACATAAAACATAAATATTTATTTTTATTTTATAAAACTACACATAGTCTGAAATCCAGAAGCAGAAGAAAGCAATTGCCCCTCCCTGGATTTTAAAATTTAATGAACTAAATTAAATTTATTTCTAAAGATTTTTTAAAAATAATAATAAAATATTATTATTTACAAGTAACTTAAATTAATTAACAATAACAGAAAGACGAAGTAAAAATTTTCATCAGGCCATAAATCACATTTGAAATCTTTCTTTCTTTCTTTTCTTTTTGGTTTATTTGTTAAAAAATTATCTTAAATAGGAGGTTCAGGGGGACAGAGACTCCCCTGGCAGAAAAAAAAAACATAATAAAATCAATATTTTTTAATTGTTAAATTTCTGTATTGTTTTTTATGTTAATATATTTTTTAATTGTCTTGCACAAGGAGTTCCAATTTAAAAAAGAAAAAATAGCTAGCCTATTTTATGCTTACAGTCTTCATTTTTAAACATGCAAGGTTTAAGAAAGTTTTGAAAATGATTCAGCCGGGCTTTATACAGATTTTCAAATTAGTGATCAATTTCAGAAACATTTTGGTATGTGGTTTTAAAAATGATCGCCAAGTCTAGGCTAACAGCTGCACATCTATTCCAAAATTTTGCCCTTCCCTGGTTTTGATTTGCCAATTTAAACTTCTGATAATCATTTTAGATTAGAAATAGATATACCAACAGGACTTTGGAAATTTGATAAAATCTGGTAGCCAACAAAAAATTCTAGTCGTCAGTAAAAAAAATATTTACCCCTCCCCTCAAAAGGCACAAATGCTTTTTATGAAATAACTAGCAAGCTACGCACGCTAAGCTGGTCAATTTCTTATAACGAACTTTTAATCCAACAAAATATTGACATTTCATAATTCACTTTTATATTTTAACAGAATAATAAGGCTACTATAATTTGTGACTCGTGCTATAGCCAATATACAAGCCAGGACACGTCGCCCTTATCATTATCTTTTTACGCATGAAGGTTTCGCTATGGTACTCCATTGTGAAATTTGGTAATTTTTCAAATTCAATATTTGAAAAATGGCATAATCATTAGATTTGAAAATTATATCAAGAAAAATACAATTTTTTACCTTTCAAACGCAGTTTGCCTAACAATTTTCAGACAAATACTTTTCGAGCTTCTATTTTTTTTCAGTAACTTTAAATGTTTCATTTTCCGAGATTAATCTGTGGCAACAATTAGCGAAAAAACCAGTCGTCAGAAACGCATAGTTTTTATTAAAGAGGCTGTTGGAGCAGGGATTGTCACCACCAATTTGCCACAATCACTTTTGAAATCGGTTCGGTAGTTCTAGAGATTCCATAGAAATTGTAATTTAGAATGTTTTTAGAACGCTTTTCGCTCATTTCACCCTTTTAAATTTCGAATTTTTTTATTTTGTTTTTAGAGAGCATTTACATCTTATAAGTAACTACAATGCCAAATTTCAAATTTCTAGCTCCTTCAGTATAAACAAAATCGCAATTTTAGAACGTTTTTCGCTCCTGCGCCCCCCTGGGGATAGTGACACCGACATAAAATATATCCTATGTTGGAGCAGGGGTTGTAACCATCCATTTGCCACTATCACTTTTGAAATCGGCTCGGTAGTTCCAGAGATTCCATAAAAATTGTAATTTAGAATGTTTTTAGAACGCTTTTCGCTCATTTCACCCTTTTAAATTTCGAATTTTTTTAATTTTATTCTTAGAGAGCATTTACATGTTATAAGTAACTAAACGCCAAATTTTAAATTTCTAGCTCCTACAGTATAAAAAAGATCTCAATTTTAGAACGTTTTTCGCTCCTACACCCCCCTTGGGTAGTGACATCGACATAAAATATAGCCTATGTTGGAACAGGGGTTGTCACCATCAATTTGCCACCATCACTTTTGAAATCGGTTCGGTAGTTCCAGAGATTACCCCCTACAAACAAACAAACAAACAATCTTTACTCCTTTATAATATTAGTATAGATTGAGAAAAAATAATAACAAGCATAATTTAAAACTATTAGTTAAATAGTTTAGAATAGTACATAATTTAGAAAGATAATATAAACTGAGTTCTAATGAAACTTATTAAAATTACATATCTCTGAAGGGAGAAAAAAAAAAGAGAGAGAGAAAGGAGAAATGTTGCAAATGCCAAATAAGCACCATAGTCAATTTAGTAGTAGTATGCTGAATACCAGATATATTAAATTTTGTCAAAAGTAGTTTATATCATTACTTTTATCTATCAGAGATACAAAAAACACAGAATCAAATGTGAAACAACAATTTACGAAACACAGCTGAACAGAATGACCAACACACAAACAAATGAACAAAGCAGTGGGAAAATTAATGAGTTTTTCTATACGTAACAGCATCTATTAGGTGCGAAAACAATCATTGCTATAAAGCAATTAGCGACGCAAAAAATAATGCTTAGGACATTGTAGTCTGAACTTCAGACGAGAACGTACACACGTATGTCATGGTGCTTAAGTGGTCAACCAGCATATTTAAGAAATGCTGATTGACAATGTTTCAAATGTCCTGAAAGTTGAGTGTTACAGAATCTATATCTGATGAGGGTGGGGGGGCATCGATGAAATAGTAAAGCAGGAAAACAATTTTCCTGTCAAAGTCAGTCAAGTAATTCTGATTTTATTATTTTAAAATTTGCAGATGAAATAACTTTAACTCGAATTAAAAACCACTTGATGACGTAACAAACACGTATATTGCTTCTGACATCAAGTAAATCGGACTGCATTTTTGGCGTTTAATTTTACAGTGCGGCGATAGTTTTTTGTTATGAAAAGTGGTCGACCGGATAATAGAAAAGTACCAGAAAATTTAATGTTTAACGAAACTTAATTATTTGATCGAACGCAAATTTTGGTTCTTTTCCGTTATACCGACACCATGCCATACATGGAAATATATGCTTGGCGACAATGGTGTCCGTATAATGGAAAAGTACTCATTTCTTTCTTAGTTCGGGCTATACCAAAAACAAACATTTTACAGGTAACAAAAAAATCGCCAAAAAGGGCTACTTCATCAGCTGTTATGACAGCAAAGTTAGATAAAATCTAATAACCTGAATTTTACAACGTTTATGCGAAACACTACAGAAAACACACGCTATTTTTATATAAGTAGGGTATATTTAAACGAATAAGAGAACTAACAACCTTCAATAATATAATGCATGAAAAAGTAAACAAATAAGTGATTCAGCAAATCATAAAAATATGTATTTCTTGATATAACTATAAAATACAGAAAAATTTCCTGGTACCATCAAAAATATTCATTATCCCGTCGTCCCATTAAGAAAAAAAACTATATGTAAATTAGGTACTTTTCGGTTAGCCGGCGCCAGTAAAATATATATATATACACACATAATAATAAACTCCAATGGAAAATTACTTGCAGAATCATTATCACAAAAGCCAACCAAAATCTATAAACCACATAAATTCAATACTAGAAAAACAAAACTCTATACATTATATATATATATATATATATATACTTCATTGGCGCCCTGCTATCCGAAAAGTACCTCAAATAATTCGCCAAACTGTAGAGCCCAATAAACAAACGGAAGAATGTTGCCATTAAATCTCAAAAAAAGAAAAATAATAATAATAATAAAAAATAATTAAGAAAAGCCCCATTTACTAAAGTATCATTTATTAGTAACTTTTAACAATAAAATTTACAATATATTAATGAAAACAGAATCAAAAATAATCTTGGATATTTATTTATTTACATTATTTCTCTTAATTATGGAAAAGGTATAATCATCCTGATTATGTAAAGGAAAAGAAGAAACCATACAAATAAATTACACTTGAAAACATTAAAAATCTCCTTTATCTGTAGATTGATTTATTATTGTAAAAAAAAATTCTTCATCTTTACATAAAAATTGATTAGCTTGAAACAATGTATGTGTTTCAGAAGATATGGATTTGAAACGAACAATGATTAAAGAAGACATTTAAAAAATTTTGATCAAAACATTTTAAAACTTTTTTTTAACGTCGAATTTCGACGGTGCGTTTGGGGAGATGCAATGCACATGCGCATAGGAGCTCATTCGGTTGCATTATCACAGAGGGGGGGGAATGTGTGTCTTATTTAATGTGTTCTTTTATTGACTGAATATGAGATGAACGTAGGGATATGCTATTTGTATGATACTTCACAGGTTCAGGAAATTTTCTTTCTTGCCGTGAGGAGTGAGGAATAGGGCGGTAATGTCAAACTGATTTCCATTTTGTTTACGGATTGTTTGTTTGGAGTTTGCATCGGAAATAATAACGTAATTCACTGGGAGAATTTTTTTTTAAATAAAATAATTTAAAGATTGTTTCATAAGCACCCCACCCCTACTTATGTAATAAAGAAGCTTATTTTACTAATATTGTTATTGTAATTTTTTCCGTCAAGTTTTGACGGGTACCATCTAGTGTGTATTAAAATATCTATGCATCAGAGTTATTATAACCAATTTTTCTTAAATTACTAGTTATATTATTATGTATTAATTAGATACTAATTGCAATATTTTTTAACATATCAACTTACATTAAAAGCTCCACAAGGCAATTTGTTTGCCCTATTCACGTCTTTTTTACACTTCGTACATACTTTTCCAAGAAACAATGGATGTGGCTCCACTAGTGTAACGTTTTCTTCGCAGCATCCAATGCATATTTCTGAAAAATAATTAGAAAAAAGTTGAATTTGCATAAACAAATTTGAGAGAAATTTCCTTTATATATTATTTAAAGTAAATTACTGACACGAATAAGTTCTATTTTAAAAGTAACTTACTTAAAAAGTCTATTTTTAAGTAATTTTGTATCTAATTCAATCAGAATAAGTATAATTTTGTATCTAATTCAATCAGAATAAGTATAATTTTGTAATTTTAACCACATTTCCTTTTTCTTTAATCTTAGGTTGTTTATTTCTTTTCTATTTTGTTCAGCACTAATTTGTCTATTCTAATTTGTCTCTAAATTTGTCTTTTTCCCTCTTCTCTCTTTTTTTCAGGGGTGATTTCTGAGTAAAAAAATAAATTCTGAAATTCACAGCAAATTTTCTGAAAAGTTTACTACAGAGAGGGGGGGGGGGGGGGGGGGGGGGGTCCACTCCTGCCACTTTTTTTTGCGTCCCTTTGATGATTTGCGTTTTTTCGCGATCTTTTGATAAAATTTGTGGCTTTTCGCGATGTTTTGAGGAAATTTGCCGCTTTTCGCAATGTTTTTGCCAAAATTTGCCGTTTTTCACAATGCTTGTGACGAAATTTGCCATTTATTCGTGATCTTTTGACGAAATTTGCTATTTTTTTGCGATCCTTTAACAAAATTTGCCATTTTTTCGCAATCTTTTGACGAAATTTGCCGCTTTACGCAATTCTTTTGACGAAATTTGTCATTTTTTCGTGATCTTTTGACGAAATTTGCCGTTTTTTCACGAATTTTTGACAAAATTTGCCCTTTTTTTTTAACGAAATTTGCCGATTTTTTCGCAATCTTTTGACGAAATTTGCCGTTTTTTGCGATCTTTTGACGAAATTTGCAGTTTTTCGCAATGTTTTTGACGAAATTTGCCGTTTTTTTTTTTTTTTTTTGCAATTTTCTGACGAAAGTCTAGTTTTTCCTGCGATCCTTTGACAAAATTGTCGACTTTTTTTCGAACGAATGACGAGATTGATTTTTTTCAGCGATCATTTGCCGAAATACCGATACCTTTTATGTCCGAATTTTCGGATTTATGACCGATATTTTTTTTAATTTTCGGAAATCATTGCCTTAATTTTTCGGAAAATTCGGACCAGAATCACCCTTGCTTTTTTTGTGCATCCTGGTTCTCCTGTACAGTATTTTTTATCATTATTTTTAAAACCGGCGGGCACATAAGCTCTCAGGCTTTGATAGCCTGTGAGCTAAAAAAAAGAAAAAAAAAAGAATTATTTCTTTTAAATTTTATAATATTGATACGCTTAGTCCAGCAAATTTTTTGATATATTTATTTTTTCATATCTTAATTACTTTTAGTTATAAACTGATTAATGTCTATAATTCAAAAATATTAATAAACAATAACAATTTTTCTTGTATTATAAAACAGATATAATATGGTGGAATTAACCTGCAGAATCCTAATTGTTTAGCATCTTCCAAGTTCTTATTTGGTAATTTTTAAATATTAATGAGTTATCAAGTTCTGTGTTCTGAAAAACTGAACTTTGGTGCATGAAAATGTGAAAGAAGGAATGTATGGATAAATTTTATTTTCTTCTTTTTCATTTATAAAAAAAAGCTATTTTCTTCTATTAATTGCCAAGTTTTCGAATAGAATCATAATAAAAAATAACAAGTTGGAAATTGTACATTTTACAATGTAAAAAAGTCATTGTTATTATTTCAGTAAATAAATTATATTGTCTACTATGAGCAAAATGAGGAGGCCTTTTTTTTTTCTTATTACGTATGCCATGTTTACAGATGCGATTTTTTTTTTTTTTTTCCCACACCAAACAGTGTTGTAAAATTCAGCATGGAGATCTTGCTTTGCGAATGATATTACCTCCATGATTTAATATTTCTATGACTCACGATGAATGAACCTTTTGTTTATTTACTTTAATAGATTGAGATATTCGGCTGCTAACCTAAGTTTCACTAAAGTTATCTCAGAATCTATACATTTTTTAATGTAACTCATCTCTAAAGCAAACCATTTTTTTAAACAATCTTTCTAAAAATATAACTTTTATGCAATTCTATTCGAAAAAATAATTGAATAAAAATGGCCTCTTGGCATGTGGAAAAATATGTGGTTAGCCTGTGTTTGTTTTCCTTTGTCACATGACTTGCGCTTTTACTATATAGATTACGTATGATAGGATTTAATAGAATAAAGAAAACTTTTATTAATATCTTTTTAAGTTTTGATTCAATTTTCATAAAATTTGAAATGACTCGACAAAATTCTGCAATGATTCTATATATTAAATGTCAAACTATTCAGTTGGGTAGTTTTTGCGCTGTTATATGCATACAGACGAATGGATGGACCAGATGACGACTATAGGTGCTACGTATTTATATAATTATGAACGCACCAAAAAAGGGATGTGACCCCATCATGATAAAGAAAAAACTTATATGGTATGTAACAGTAAATTTATAGTTCTTAATAAGAACAATCCTATTAAATATTTTGATTTCATTAAACAAAATAAGTATTAATAATTTCTTTTGAGGGGAAGATTGCATTTGAAATTACGTATGTATATCTTACAATTTTATTCTGGAGATTTTTTGTTTGGAAAGAGAATTTTTATTTTTATTTTTGCATGTGTCAATAAACAATTTTTGTATTCAATTATGCCTCAGTATTTTGTTAGAATGATGTCTTATTTTTTATTGAGTTATCATTTTGTAAGAGCTTCATTGTTTGATAATATACTATGAATAGACTATTAATTCATGAATTAATGTTAAAATGTAAATTAAAGAGCATATTTAGCAGAATTAAAATAAATCTTATGCTCATAATTTTTTTTAAAGTCTTTTGGGTTTACAATGCATATTCCTTCTATTCATGCATAATGCAATAATTCTTACTTATTATCTTGAAATATGATTTACATAAATAAATAATACAAACTGATCTACAAAAAATTATGAGAAGTTAAATATTTATCATAACAACTATATAAAGAATAGACTTTAATTATTTAATATAATTTACACCATTATAAGCAACTTCTTATAAGTACCTTGTTATGTTTTTAATTCATTTTGCGACATCTGAAATGAATAGTAATAAGTATATCATTTTAATAATTTCATTTATTGTTATTTTATTAAGAAAATTGAAATATGTGATATATGAAATATATAACATTCTGGAGAGAAATATAAAACATTTTACTGCTTTTTATCATCTTTCTACTGTATTTGGTTTACTATATGGAGGGGTTTGTAACTTCCAATCAATGGGATAAGTCAGGGTCTGAAACTCAGAGAGGGATATAGCTGGATTTACACCTTAAATTCCAATATAACTGCTCAAAAGAATTTCACTAACAGGCACCTTCCTAAATAAAAAATTTTTGATTTTTGATTTTTTTTGGGGGGGGAGGGGGGGGAGAGAGAGAATAATCAAGTGGGAGAAGAAATGCAATAACCACCATGCAATTAAGACCACAACAACTGAATTAATCCAATTATTATGATGAGCATATAACATTTAATTAAAACTTTCTAAATTGTTGAGACTAGTTTCTTCAGTGATAGTTTGCCAAGGATTAATATTTATGAATAATTTAAATAGCATGTGTTAGAATAAATAAATGAATGTCTAAATGTAATTTTTCCCTCTCCCAACATCTCTACTCTTCACTATTTACAAATGTTTGTAGGGAAATTCTCTTCCTAGAAAAAATTGAATTTCAAGTCCTGAAAAGTGTAAAAAAAAAGAGAGGGACAAAAATTTCATTTTAGTTATAATAACCCACATTCACTATTTAAAGGGTTTGACTGTACAATAATTTTAACCCTTCATGACAATGTTCATGCCACAACATGAATGTAACATGAATGTAAAACATGAATGTCACACAAATAATTAATGTTTTTAAGACCTTTTCTGTAGGTTAAGAATGCAGATCAGCAAAATTTTTTATCTCCTTCTACAGTCTTAACCTACTTAATAAATACTCTAGCATTTTTTAAATTTCTATTCAGTAAATGAAAAATTTTATTTTATATTTTTCTGTACATTGTCTCAAATGATATCTCTTTGCTTTCAATTTAACAAAATAATTCTAAGGGTTAACAATTACGATATAATGAAATAGAACAAATTAAATGATAGAATTACAAAATATCATACATAAATTCATATACACTGTTATGTTTTCATATTTTTTTTTATAACATTTGGCAAAGAATCTCATTTTTCTAAGCAAGAATTGCTCAAAAAAAAAAAAAAAAAAAAAAAAAAAAAAAATGCCAGATTTTTTAAAACGCCAAGCTTTTTAAAGTCATGTAATCAGACTTGCAGCCAATAGCGTATTTTACCAAACGTAGTTAAACGCAAATTTACTTCCAACCACATTGATAACATGCTTTGCTACTGTACCCCAAATTCCTATTAAAGTATATAAAAACCTTCCGATGACTTCTATAAAAATGAATTTTACATTGATTCCATATTGGCGAAATTGAAAAAAAATATATATATATCAAAGTTAATACTTCTTGATTATTTTCTAGGAGGCTCTCCCCCAGCGCCTTTACTGCGCCAAACAACAGACTTTTCTTTTGTCGTCTCTCTCTACAATCTGTTTTTTTCCCTATCCGTTCTTCTAGCCGTCTTGCTAACTGTCTTTCACTACTGGTCTCGCTACCTGCCTATCTGTTTCTCTAACCGTCTAACTACTTGCATGTCTAGCCTTGTCTCTATACCGTGTCTCTCTCAGTACCCATCTGTCTACTGCCTCTCTACTCGTGTGTATATCTGTCCCACTGTCCTTCTACCCGACTCTTTAACCGTCTCGCTACCCATCTGTGTATCTGTCTCTCTATATGTCTCGCTTCCTGTTTCACTAACCCGTCTCTAGACACGTCTGTATGTCTGTAAATCCCTCTCTCTCTCCCCGTCTGTCAACTCGTCTCTCTGTACTCATATCTGTACTCGTCTCTCTATCCACCACGTTACTCGTCTCGCAATCTTTCTCTCTACATATGTGTCTACCGGTCTCGCTATCCGTCTTCCTATCGATCTCGCAACCTCTTTGTCAATCCTCTTTTTTTACCTGTCTCGCTACCCGTAAGTCTATTCGTTTCACAACCCGTTAGCTTATCTATGTTTTGCTATTAGTCTCTCTACCCATCTCACTACCTGTATGTCTACCCGTTTGTTTACTCGTCTCTCTACCTCTCGCCACCTCTTCCCAATATTTAAATAATTCATTTAGTATACAGAAGTCATTTAACTGTTATTAAATGCAAACAGAAGTAATTTATCTAATAAGTGTAATCAGATGCAATTTTTTTAAATACATACTTAAACCAGCATAATAATTCATCAGTTTTATTTTCATAGTCGTTTATATCATCTGGCTGTAAATCTCAACTTCTTAAACCCAAATTGTGTCAAGCTTTTTAAAAGAGCCTCAAGGTCAGTATAACTGGGAAGGGGAAGTACCCTCAGGGATATTAGATACATGCTATTAAGTTAAGTGAAAGTTTTGTAATCGGGTTCACAGGCAATTGCTTATGTCAGAAAGTGTGTTTTAAGCGCCAGTTTAAATTCATTTCTGTAACTTTCCTTTTCTTTTTTCGAGGGGTAGGGAGGCAAGGGTTCCAAATATTTACACTTAAATTCAAACTTTTGCCCCTACGTTAATATTAGTGCTGTTTGTATTATTAATTAATACTTTGTTGACTGAGCTTCATTCGAAACAAATGTAAAATACTTCTTATACAGTTTTTTCTAGGAGAAACTTCCGTAATCGGGCTGTAGCTGCAGTGGCGTTAATACGTAAGTAGCCAGATTTCATATACGCACCACGTTGGGAGTGATTTTTTCCCTCACCAATTTGGCGAAAACTGTTTGTTGTGTTTATTTACTTTTATTTTCATTTTAATTCTATAAATTATTTTTATTATGTATATCAATATTTATTTATATCAAACTATTATTTATTTATTTTTATTTCCTTTTTTAAAATAATAGAAGCTATTTCATTTGGTACTTCTCTATTATCCCTTAGACCACTTTTCATAACAAAAAACTATCGCCAAATTGCAAGATTAAACGTCAAAAATGCAGTCCCATTTACTTGATGTCAGAAGCATTATACATGTTTGTTATGTCATCAAGTGGTTTTTAATTTGACATGTGTGTATTTTTCATTATGTTTTACTGATTTATTAGTTATTTCATTAATTAAAATAACAATTGTGTCCCTAAATTCTTATATTTTATTTATTTATTTATTTTGATATTCCAAAGGCAACGTTCTCCCGTTTATTTGGTGTTACAGTTTGGCGATAGTTTTTTGTTATGAAAAGTGGTCGACGGGATAATAGAGAAGTACCTTTTATTTTTATATGGAATTAAAAATCACGTGCTATTACTGCATGTTATTTGTAACTAATATTCAAAAACAAAGTTTTTGAAAAATTGGCGGGGGAAAAAATCGCGCCAAAGTGGTGTGTATATGACAACTGTGCCATGTTTCATTTCACATACTACATACTATTTGATATATTGATAGTTTTGTTAGCTTGGCACAGTGGATAAATCGCCAAATATTATTCTCATAACATCTTCATATTGCATACATTTCATTTAAATATAAACCTTTCTCTACTTTCATTTGAAATACATACATGAAAAATACATGTCTTTCATTCATTTAATTAAAAATACATGCCTTTTACTAATTCCATTAAAATTCTAAAAAGGAAAAGAAAATAAGAAATAATGCCACAAATCAAAACCTTTTATTTCAACATCAAAGAAATGTTTCTAATTTACACACGCGAAATAAAAAAGCTGCCATTGTTGAGATTTGCACCAAATCTTTAATACTAAGTTATTACGGATTCTTTCTTTCAAACAGAAAAAAATTCCAGATATTTTCCATTTTTATTAAATGGAAATGTGTTTTATTGTATTGAATATTAGTGCGTCTATATTTTTTTGCTCCATATACTCCATGAACTTTGAAATTGGATTATTTACGAAAATCTCCGTCGGTGAAAATGACGTACGCACTAAATTTTCGTGACGTAAGTACTTTAATTGTGACTTTTTATCTATTTTTAAATATAATTTCCAAACGGTTTGAAATTTATTCTTGGTAATAAATAGGTGTTGTTGTCACCTTTATAGGTACCTCCTGTAAAAATTGGAACGAAATCCGTCAAATATTTTTTGAGTTATGCTTGACGAAAGGTTTTAATATCCATCGTAACTAACTATATATGGGGCAAAGTAATACTGCGCTGTGTATGAGTCTTCGTTTTCACTCAGACAAATATACATTTAATTTAAAAAAAAAAAAAAAAAAAAAAAAAAATATCTTTAAGAAGGTGGCAGTGAATAAATTTATATTGCTGCTAGGCTAGTGTTTTTAACTACTCATACAATTAAAATTATTTTGTTCAAAGATGTTTGAAGCATAGACATTTAAAAACTTCTATATTTTCAAGTCAAAATTTTTATGCAACCCTCAAGGAAATAAATCATTAACAAAGGAGAGAGTGGTCGTGCATCTATCATTTGAGGATTAATATTGTTCAGTGGTGACCAGTTTTTGACTTCATGATAATTTTTCACAATTACTTGTGACAATTTTCAGAGCGGATGACAGAATGTTATTATTATTATTTTTTTTTTCCAGATTGATCAACACCCTTAATGGAACTGTTTTGAATTTTGTGTAGGTGTTTGGGATTTTTCTTTCCTTCATTGCCAAATACACAAGAGGGATTTTTATTTTATGTAGATTTTGCTGTTTGAAATATAAAGTTAATTACTATAATGAAATTTCCATTACCTTCGAGAGATTTTTCCTCTTTCAGTACCTTTTCAATCATTTTCTTAACATTATCTAAAAAACAAATTACATGTATATATTAAAATAAATTTTAAAAGAATAACATAACAATAAATAATAATTATCTATTACATCTTATATAACTAAAAAGAAAATACTTTTTCAGCAATATGAAATTTTCTGACATATTTTTTGACTCATTTTTAAACATGAAAGCAGAATACTTGCATGCATGATTATTGAAGTGATTTCTAATTGAACAGTTTTTCATTTTTCGATGAATGAATTTCATCTTGAGTTACAATAAGTCATTATATTCTCAGTTGGCTGTTTTTTTTTTTTTTTTTTTTGTGGGGGGGGGGGGGTCCCCTTTTCAATGCTATCACGTCTGGATATTCAGTTCAAAATGTCAACTTTGACAGCATTTTCTGAAAAATACCCTTACTAAAAATGGGGAAAAAAAAGATTTGATTATATAGTTATATTATATAGTTATATAGAAAAAAAAGATTTGATTATATAGTTATATATATAGTACAAGAGCCCCTGTCAATTTGATACATTTATGAAAGAAACTGCATTTTATACGGTGCCACAGGCAGCGGCGACCCGAACCGGAGATTTGTTCAGTTAGAGGTTTATACTATTCGATGTGCAATTTAAGGGATTATCCGGTGCGTACGTAGCACGACCGGTATACGGTGCTGAAGGCAGCAGGGATCAGGGTTGGAGGTTCGTTCAGTTAAAGGTTTATACTATTCAATGTGGCTTCAACTGTTGGCAGCATTACTTGCTGCATGCTTAACTTGTGAAGTAAAAAAGGTACTAGATTGCAAGGGACCATCGTCTATGTATTTGTGGACAGATTCGCAGATTGTCTTGTACTGGATCAAAGGCTCTGCAAATAGGTGGAAATCGTTTGTGTCTAATAGAGTGCAAGAAATTCAATCACTCACAAACCTTGATAAAGCTTGCAAATTCTGGCTAAAAATTCTTTAAATTAAATTTAAAGCATTCATAATAAATGTTTCCTGTTTAATTAAAGTGTGTTTCGTGTATTCAATTTTGCATACAATGCTGTTTTTTAAATCTTGATACTTGAAAAACACTTTCTGTCATTTTTCTCTCTTCTCCCGATATTCAAGGTACCAAGATTTGACCTTTTTATTTTCCATAGATATTGACTTTTATACATACAAACAAACAGATAATTAATATGTAAAACAAATTTCATATGTGTCTTTCATGATTACATATGAACTTAATACATGTTTCATGTTTGGGGGGATACAGGGGAGATGTGTGCAGATTTTGGTAGCTCACAATACTAGCCCAAATACCCAGCCTGGTAAAATGAAGACAAAATTTCAAAAAGGCCACACTGGGATGGCAAAATAAAGATAATTTTTTAATGGACTAGACCAGATTGCAATAAAACAACAACAAAAAAAAAAAGGCTGGTCTAGGGCACTAAAAAAATTAAACTGACCAGCCACGCCAATAGAAAAATTAAGCATGCTGACCAGCCTGATATAAGAAATTTAAAAGAGTTGCAACATTTTTTTCTAAAAACTCGGGCTGGGCTGGACCTGGAGATGTAACTGCTCATGGCACATGTCAGACAAGTTTTTTTTTTTTTTTTTGTAAAATTAATAGAGATCATGAACTTTTATCTTTGGAAATATACTTTAATAAATTACAGAGAAATATTTAAAAAAATCTAACTTTGTTTTATTTTTTTTGTATAAATATGTATATATATATACAGCCTTCTTTAAAATATTCTTAATTGTATGTTTTAACAAGTGGGTAAGTGTGATCGAAGATCGCTCAAAGGCTTTCGTGTAATATTCCTTTCAAAACACTTTATCCTTTCTTTAATAAATTCAAATAAATAGCACAAAAAAAAAAAAAAAAAAAAAAAAAAAAAAATCATGTTTTTTATAAAGTAAAAATTTACAGGTCTATTTTTTTGTTTTTTTTTAATATCTAAACCATTTCCAATAGACGAATGCTTTGGCTCAAAAATTATATACTTTTTAATCAATTCACTAGTTTGCGCTCGCTACCAAGTGTAATAAAAAGCGGTGAATTTTCCATAATCAGGTATTATACTCTGTCATAATAATATCTGTCATGTGGACTAAATACGATATTAAAATAAATCAATTTCAAAATTAAACATGTTATATAGAGACCTTCAAAATGTTAAAATATGCGAATATTTCCATAATAAGATTTTTATCACGATTCAATATGTTTCTCAAACTCATATATTTACTATTCTCTTGAAAAATTCGTTAAACATCCAATAGGACGTCAGGTTTTCTTTTTAATTCTCTAATGACGTGATATTAATCTGCTTTGTGTACATACACATACTCATACTCCTTGTGTTATTGAGAAATCTTAGGCATTTTCAGTTTTATTATCACTATGACATCAATCAATTTTATTTCATATTTATCTTTTTTTCAATTGGTGAAACTTTTTTTAATTTCATTTTCATTTTTCACGTGAAAATTGTCTGATAGAAAATTAATTATTGTGGAAAGAATTTCATCGTGGATTTTTAATTTTTGGCATCTGCTATAACGAAAAATGTTTAAATTTAATAGGAAAAGGCTGTTAGAAGGTTTTATATCTCTATTTATTAAAATAATACGAATTTTTCAAATTTTAATATTTTAAGCTCTTTACAGCTGGTATTCACCTATATACACAAAGTTTCAACTCTATAAGTTATATAGTTTTTGAGAATGGCTCTGTGACAGACAGACAGACAACGGAGCGGGAGATGAACGAAACCCTGAAAAAATGTAACTTCTTGTAGAAGTTGATTCGGGGTGGGCCAGGAACAGCAAAAACATAAAAAGGACAAGGCGCAAACTGAACTTTCAGTTTCTACACTGGGTTGAGGCTGGATATTTTGGCCTGTGTAAACCTCTAACTACCTGTAAGTATGAGTGCAATATATATTTATGCATATCAATTACTAGAAATTTCATGAGCATAGGAAAAGGGGTCAGTGAATGGAAGTGCTTCCAAAAGCGTATAGTTGATGACGCCTGGGCTACAAATTTCCAAAATAACACAAATTAACTAAACTAAACTTTAGCTAAAATTTTAAGTCACAAAAATTACCTATTTTATTATCAGATAGACCGTGGCATGGTCTTTTAGCAGCTGGAGCATCAGGAACAGGAAGTTGAAGTTTTAGCTTAGGTCTTACGTTAATGAGACAGTGCTTTCTTCTAAATGGCTGACATATATAACATGGCCACTTATCAAGATGGGAAATCTAGTAAAAAGAAATAACAACAGTTATAAATATTACAAAATACAGCACTAAATAAACATAACAGGTTTTTAATAAGTACAGTAGAACCCTGTTAATATCTAATGTCTGGACAATCTGAGCTCTACCTTTTTTTCTTATATATTTGGAGGGGGGATTGCTTTGAAACCTTTTATAGCTACTACGGCTGTTCTCCTGAATGATCTTTATTACATAATATCTTGAACACATACAAATCAGTACTTTTCTGTTAACCATTGTTGTCAAACATAATAATTGGCACCAAACGACCATTAAATGTTTTCGTTTTATCATGAACACAAAAAAATGTCATAAACTTGTCTCATATACAGGGCTTAACAACTGCTACTAAATATGCATATTTAGTAGTGAAAACGTGTGTTCTTTCAACGCAATGATCACATTACACCATCCGTTTTCAATCAACCCTTTTCAATCCCCTAGGTTAAACATATTTCCCATTTCTGAGGGTAGAAGCTTTCAAAAAAACATTGAAGCATGCAGACTATTTTCGTGTGGAAAAGAGAGTGTGAATGTGACAGAATGCACTTTTCGCTTTAAATATATAGATTCTCATTTGTTTTTGATAATGGCTCGGAGTGAGCCGAAACATGTCAACAATCTAATAAAAGTTATTATACTGCAATATTATGTTTTTAGTTTACACCTTTTAGCATTTAAAAAATATGTAAAAAATTAGAAATCATTGCTTATAGAAAACAGCATATCGAGTCACCTCCTGATGAGAGTAAAGGACCGTTTTAAAAAAGCAGATGGGCATAGATTAGCATAATTTTTCGATAGATTCAGTAGAAATAAAAAATTGAAATCAACAGAAATAATTATTTCAAAAAGCACACCGAAGCCATTATCAAAACGAATAAGAATATGCTATAGTTGCAAGATCTATGATGTAATGATTTGAAACACCTTCATTCAATTTTTTATGTACTCTCTGATTACACACATTATTTTTATTTTTACTTGGATGTTTATTTCCATATTCGTAAGCATGGAGTAACTCAACCCATAGTTTTGGTAAGTTAAATTTTTAAAAAATTGGAAAGATTTAAAAGAATTTAAAAAAAAAAGTATGAGCATTAAAAAGTAGATTACATATTTATTATACAAAAGAAAAAGAAAAAAAAAGGGGGGGGGGGTGAGCAGATTGAAAACAAAATAGAAGCCTAAATAAAAACATATAGTATTATGACATATTAACATAAATAACAAATATGCAACATAAATAAAAACACCGCTATATATTTATACATGTAAAGGAATAAAATTACCTTTGAAAAAGCTTCTTCTGAATGCAAATATTGTATGCACTCTTTGCAGAAAGCCCTAAAAATATATTGATTATTATATAAATTTGAAACAATTTACAAAAAAAAAAAAAAAAAAAGAAAAAGAAAAGAAAGAAGAAGAAAAGAACAGAAAGAAACAGAAAAGATTACCAGAATTAAAAAATTAAAAATGATTGTAAAGACTACTAGATGGAACCCGTCAAAATTTGACGGCAAACAACTTGATAATACCATAAAAGTAAAATTTATAGTTGCTTTAACTTGACAAATTTCATAGTGGGGTAAAATAATATGATTAAGTGGTCACAGACTTTTCCATCGATAAATCACATGAGGGGTGTATGCAAAGTTTAGAAAAGTACACCCTTGGGGGGTCAAAGTGGGGGGATGGACATGGGAGATGCATAATATGATTAAGTGGTGACAGACCTTTCCAATGATATATAACATGAGGTTGTGTGCAAAATTTAGAAAGTACCCCTTGGGGGGTGGGGGGCAAAGTGAGGAGATGGACACCGGAGATGCATAATATGATTAAGTGGTCACAGACCTTTCCAATGATATATAACATGAGGGTTGTGTGCAAAATTTAGAAAGTACGGGGGGGGGGGCAAAGTGGGGAGATGGACATCGGAGATGCATAATATGATTAAGTGGTCAAAGACCTTTCTAATGATATATAACATGAGGGTAATGTGCAAAATTTAGAAAGTACCCTTTGGTGGGGGCAAAGTGGGGAGATGGACATCGGAGATGCATAATATGATAAAGCAGTTACAGACCTTTCCAATGATATATAACATGAGGGTAATGTGCAAAATTTAGAAAGTACCCTTTTGGGGGGGGGGGGCAAAGTGGGGAGATGTACATCGGAGATGCATAATATGATTAAGCAGTTACAGACCTTTCCAACAATATATGACATGAGGGGTGTCAACAAAATTTAGAAAAGTATCTCTTGGGGGGGGGGGGGGCAAAGTGGGGAGATGGACATTGGAGATGCATAAAATGATTAAGTGGTCACAGACCTTTCCAATGATATATAACATGAGGGTAATGTGCAAAATTTAGAAAGTACCCCTTCGGGGGGTGGAAGTGGGGAGATGGGCATCGGAGATGCATAATATGATTAAGTGGTCACAGACCTTTCCAATGATATATGACATGAGGGGTGTCAACAAAATTTAGAAAAGTATCCCTTAGGGGGGTGGGGGGGCAAAGTGGGGAGATGGACATTGGAGATGCATAATATGATTAAGTGGTCACAGACCTTTCCAATGATATATAACATGAGGGTTGTGTGCAAAATTTAGAAGTACCCTTTGGGGGGGGAAGGGGGGCAAAGTGGGGAGATGGACATCGGAGATGCATAATATGATTAAGTGGTCACAGACCTTTCCAATGATATATGACATGAGGGGTGTCAACAAAATTTAGAAAAGTATCCCTTAGGGGGGTGGGGGGGCAAAGTGGGGAGATGGACATTGGAGATGCATAATATGATTAAGTGGTCACAGACCTTTCCAATGATATATAACATGAGGGTTGTGTGCAAAATTTAGAAGTACCCTTTGGGGGGGGAAGGTGGGCAAAGTGGGGAGATGGACATCGGAGATGCATAATATGATTAAGTGGTCACAGACCTTTCCAATGATATATAACATGAGGGTAATGTGCAAAATTTAGAAAGTACCCCTTCGGGGGGGGGGGGGGGGGGAAGTGGGGAGATGGGCATCGGAGATGCATATGATTAAGTGGTCACAGACCTTTCAATGATATATGACATGAGGGGTGTCAACAAAATTTAGAAAAGTATCCCTTAGGGGGGTGGGGGGGCAAAGTGGGGAGATGGACATTGGAGATGCATAATATGATTAAGTGGTCACAGACCTTTCCAATGATATATAACATGAGGGTTGTGTGCAAAATTTAGAAAGTACCCTTTGGGGGAGGGAGGGGGGCAAAGTGGGAGATGGACATCGGAGATGCATAATATGATTAAGTGGTCACAGACCTTTCCAATGATATATAACATGAGGGTAATGGGCAAAATTTAGAAAGTACCCTTTGGGGGGGGGGCAAAGTGGGGAGATGGACATCAGAGATGCATAATATGATTAAGCAGTTACAGACCTTTCCAACAATATATGACATGAGGGGTGTCAACAAAATTTAGAAAAGTATCCCTTGGGGGGGGGGGGGTGGAAAGTGGGGAGATGGGCATCGGAGATGCATAATATGATTAAGTGGTCACAGACCTTTGCAATGATATATGACATGAGGGGTGTCAACAAAATTTAGAAAAGTATCCCTTAGGGGGGGTGGGGGGGCAAAGTGGGGAGATGGACATTGGAGATGCATAAAATGATTAAGTGGTCACAGACCTTTCCAATGATATATAACATGAGGGTAATGTGCAAAATTTAGAAAGTACCCTTTGGGGGGGGGGGGGCAAAGTGAGGAGATGGACACCGGAGATGCATAATATGATTAAGCAGTCACAGACCTTTCCAACAATGTATGACATGAGGGGTGTCAACAAAATTTTGAAAAGTGCCCCCCTTAGGGGGGGGCGGGATGGACCCCGGAGATGCATAACATGAATAAGTGGTCAAAGACTTTTCCACCGATATATCACATGAGGGGTATGTGCAAAATTTAGAAAAGTGTCCCACTTGGGGGGGGGGGGATGGACACCAGAGATGCATAACATGAAAAAGAAGTCACAGCCGTTTCAACTTGCAACCTTTTTCTCGAAGGCATTTGACAATATTAAATTTTTTTTTACCCAAGACAATTTAATGGTATTCTTATTTTTTTTTTTGCGTAATTCGTCAAACGTTCATGGAAAAAACCAGGAAATTCGCTAATCAATAGTTGATAAATTAAAAAATTCAACAATCGATAGCAGTAAAATTGGTCAATCGATAACGGAAAAATCACGAAATTCATCAAATGGTCTCCCGTAAAAAAAACTCCTGCACACTGATGTGATGATCAAAAGGGTTTTGAAGTATAGGACAAAATTAGCACTTGCCAAACAGCGAGTAATACTGAAAATTTGGCAATGGACTTTATTGCCATCACTGGTCAAACATAATAGTCACACTCACCAATTGCGATGATTGAATGGAAAAAGATTTTTTTTTCTCTGCTGTCGCGCGACAAATTTTGAAACCATTTGGTAAATTTCATCCCCGAAATTGGCAGATTGTGAATTTTTTTCTCGAAGAAATTCGACGATATTCGAAAATTTTTTCTCCCGAAACCAGTTGATGAATTTTGCGATTTTTCCACTGTGTAGATTAATGAATTTTGCACTTCCACTATCGATTGACGAATTTCGAATTTTATCGACTATCGGTTAACAAATTTCACGATTTTTTCCATGAACGAACAAATTGCGCACTTTCTGCTAATTGACACATTTCGCCCTTTACAATTCAGTCAATGAGTTGAACGTTGTTTCTTTCGAGAAATGTCAGGAATGAAACAATGATTCTTTAGGTTGAATTTACTTCGTTCGATGCCCCATGGAAGAATGTGTGCGATGCAGCAACGGGCGTCACAGACTTTTTAGGGCACCTGCAGACTAAAAACATCTAACCAATCTTCGCGGGGGGAAAATAACAGATTTTGTCAAATGATTGAGGAAAAAACACTACTTTATCAAAGGATAATGGGAAAACATGACTTTTGTTAAAAGACCACAGAAAAAACGTAATTATGCAAAAGGATGGCGAAAGATAAGCAAATTTTGTCAAAGAATCGCAAAAAAGGAAATTTCACCAAAAGATCACGCTTTTTTACTAAATTTCGTCTAAAAATTGCGGAATAAAATGTATTTTATCAAAGAATTGCTGGAAAATGCGAATTTCGTTAAGGATCGTGAGAAAAATGCGAAATTCTTCAAAGGATCGCTGAAAAAACACTAATTTCGTCAAAGAATTGCTGAAAAAACATGAATCTCGCCCAATAACAGAAAAATCATGGTTCATAATCATTATATCTAGTAGTATATGTAAATACAGTTTGTGATATAAGACAAAATTAACATTCACCAATCGGCGAGTAATACTGGAAATTGGTGATTGATGTTATTGCCACCACTGGCTAAACTTAGTCACACTCGCCAATTGCGATGATTGAATGTAAAATGAAATTTTTTTTCCCGCTGTCACTCAAAGAATTTTGAAACCATTTGGTGAAGTTTTTTCCGAAACCATTTTGTGAATTTCCCGATTTTTTCTTCAAAATCATTTGACAAAGAGACTTTTTTCTCGATGGCATTTGACAATATTCAAAATTTTTTTACCCAAGACAATTTGACGATATTCTTAATTTTTTTTGTGCAATTCGACAAATGTTCATGGAAAAAATCATGAAATTCGTTAATCAATAGTCGATAAATTGTGAAATTCAGCAATCGTTAGCGGTAAAATCGTAAAATTTGTCAATCGATAACGGAAAAATAATGAAATTCATCAAACAGTTTCCGGTAAAAAAATTGTCTTGCACGCTGATGTGATGATCAAAAGGGTTTTGAAGGCATTTATTTTATTTGTTGTATTGTGTATAAATACCTAGGTGGAAACAGTTTGCTTATTTTGTCAAATGTTTCAACAATATTCGACCCAATACGCATGCATAAAAAAAATCTTCCGGTAGGACCGGCCAATGAGGTGAAGGTCTATTACGGTCTCTAGAAACTTGTTTGGGATCATCTCCTGTTGTTTTTTTCTTGCACTTTGCGTTAAACCTAGGAAGGTATTTATATAGAACTCACTGTGGAGTGTTTAGAAGGTATTTATTTATTTCATTTATTATAATTTGTATGAATACTTAGGTGTCCATTTCGGATTTACTGTTTAAAAATGAATTTAGGCTCTTTTAACGTTCGCGAAATCAATCCCGATGGAAATTGTCTTTTTAGATCTCTATCATTTTGTTTATATAGTACAGAAAATGATTATTTAAATGTATGTAAAAATATCGTAGAACACGTAATACAAAATTGGACCACTTATAGTCCGTTTATTATCGGGGATGAATCTTATGGTGTTCCGATTGCTAATGAAGACAATTATGTAAATATATGGTTCTTCGTAGAGGTATATGGTTCTTCACACTTCAATAGAAGCATTGTTTAAATTAATATAATTCTACAAATATGATGCAGTTTTAAAATATCGAGTAATGATTAATACTGTCAAAGAATATACTCATATACGTAATTCAGTTTTGGTACTTCTCTATTATCTCATCGACCACTTTTCATAAAAAAAAAAACTATCGCCAAATAAATGGGAGAACGTTGTCATTGGAATATCAAAATAAATAAATAAAATATAAGAATTTAAGGATACAATTGTTATTTTAATTAATGAAATAACTAATAAATCAAATAAACATAATGAAAAATACATGCAAATGTTGAATTAAAAATCACTTGATGACATAAAAAACACGTATAATGTTTTCGACATCAAGTAAATGGGACTGCAATTTTGGCATTTAATCATACAGTTTGGCGATAGTATTTTGTTATGAAAAGTGGTCGATGGGATAATAGAGAAGTACTCAAGTTTTTTATACCAAGTTTGAAAATTTATCTTTTTTTGACATTTAAAAAAAATAACATAAAAAAACATTACAAATTTGCCCATTTAAAACATTCAAGATTTGTATATATACAAACAATACAATGTAAATATTAATATTGTTACATGATACATTTACATTGTTTGCATATATACTTCTTTGTATACATATATTGTTTGTATACATACAAACAAATATAATGTAAACATTACTCAAATATTAAGAGTTTGCAAATCAAAACATTCTAAAGATTTGTATACATACAAACAATATAATGCATACATACTCTTTACAAATAAAATAGCCCACTTATGTAATTACAAAACTTTTAAATCGAATAGAGATAATATATTTCTGTTTATTTTATAACTTATATTCAGATGCTCAGATTCTGCTTTTTTCGAACACATAATAATAAAAATATTACTACCGTGCGTACTGTCTTTTGACATTATATTTACATAATCGAATTCATTATCAATCGGAACACCATAAGATTCATTCACGATAATAAACAGACCATAAGTGGTCCAATTTTGTATTACGTGTTCTACACGTTTGAATAATTATTTTCTGTACTATATAAACAAAATGATAGAGATCTAAAAAGAAAATTTCCATCGGGATTTCGCCAACTTATGAGCCTAAATTCATTTTTAAACAGTAAATCCGAAATGGACATCTAAGTATTCATACAAATTACAATAAATAAAATAAATAAATAAAATAAATACCTTCTAAACACTCCACAGTGAGTTCTAGATAAATATCTTCCTAGGTTTAACGCAACGTGACAACAGAAAAAAACAACAGATACGATCCCAAACACGTTTGTAGAGACAGTCATAGACCCTCACCTCATTGGCCGGTGATTTTTTGACGCATGCGTATTCGATCGAATTTCGATGGAATAGATTTGACAGAATTACCAAACAGCTTTAAATATATGGATTTTTATTGCTTTAGTTGAAAAAAAGGTAGTCACAGAAACAAAAGTATTTTAGAGGAACAAAACTGCACTGGCATTTCAACACTGGTCATTGAGTTTAACATGATTAGTCAAAATATAAAAATTAAATTTCACCATGCGTTACCAAATATCACATCACAATCTTCAAGTAAGTAGTAAAATAAAAAAACTAAGGTATATAAAACTAAATAATACTTTTCAAAGGGGGGGGGTCAAGAGAAAGTATAAAATATAACAAGTGGGTAAATGTGATCGAAGAAGATCGCACTAAGGGTTTCATTTAATATTCCTTTCAAAACACTTTATTCTTTAATTAATAAATACAAAAAAATTTCATTTTCCATAAAAAACAGGTTTTTTATTTTTAAAAAAATTCAAAACAGTCATTTTCTCGAGTCGATTTTTCAAATTTCTTAAATAGAATATGATTTTGCACATGTATACTAATTTTCAAATCCCTATTTTATACAGTTTTAAAAATTTTAACATGTGTTAAAATTTGTGAGTGAGGTATTTAATTAGAATCAGAATTGTTTATTTTATTTATTTATCTATTTTTTGTCTTTCGCATCGGAAAGTAAAAGAAACAAATATTTTTTTTGTAAAATAAAAAGTTACAGGTTGATTTTTTTTTTCTTTTTAGAAAATCTTAATTGGCATGTGGTTTTTGCATATATAAAACCAAATTTCAAATTCGTTTTAAAAATTTATATATACCTTAAAAATCTGGCAGTTCTGCAAATTTTTTATCTGTTTTCTAAAAAAAATTATCACTTTGAGGGGGAAATTGTTAACCTGTCTTGAGGTCACGGTGAAAGTACATATCTAACTATTCATTTTTTAATGAAAAATTAATATTTTTTTTTTATACCTGTAAAAGTTATCGGTGGATTTTTTTAAAATTTTGATTTTTTGAATTCATGATTTTTTTTTTTACCCCTGTATCCAAATTTTTATGTCAATAGACAGATTATTCAAAGTGTTTCCAAAAAGAGGACTTCAATGAGAATCTGGAAGCACAGCTCTGTACCGCAACCCTGAACTTATGTTGAAATCGAAGCAAGTGTGTTATCAGTTTGGATAAAAATGTTCCTTTTTAGCTGTTTCTAGATAATCTTTAATGAGTTTTTTAATTAATATCTCCGGTAATTAACCCCATATTCAAAATGAGGTAAAATAGTAGAAATTGCATATTTTTCATCAAAAACTACGAATAATACCAACGCTGAGCTTGTGTAAGTTATATAAATCCGAGCAAAATGCAAAAAATATTGTTGAAATTGTACAGGATAAACCTTCTAATATTAAAAAGTGAAATAATTAAGTCAGTATAACAAAATCGAATTTTAGTCTTATTTCATGGGCCAAAAACACGACTTATGAACCCTGATCCTTTGTGAAAATTGGTGAGGTCATTGTCACTGTCAATGAGACATCAGCATTACTTGTGGACATGTTTTTGCTTTATAATATTCACAGATATTGCATTCATTTTTATAATTAAAGCAAACACAACTTTAAACGAAAATTTGTGATAATTACATGTTCTATAAGACAAATAAAATAAACCAATTTTCAGATTTTCGATTATAAATAAAAGTACAGAAATATTTTTTCTGATAATTTAAGCTAAAATAAAATAAATGAGAAAACTTACCGGCAACACGTTTTTTTGCTGCAATATAATAACGTTCCACCTTGCCCACAAATTATACAATAGTTCTAAAAAAGAAAATAATGATTAGGTAACATACAAGATATCATAACTGACAGACAACAAATTCAGAAAACATATAATGTAAGGAAAGGTATTGTAATCATTATGTATGTGTGCAGGTGTGCACACACATACTATACACACATATATAGTACTATAATACATATATTATAGATTACTGTTGCATGAATTATATAATTTTTTTAACAAATTAGACAGCGGGTTAGGGATCTAAAGTATTTTGCGACCAAAGAAAACTTTAAATGAAAATTTGTGATAATTACATGTTATATAAGACAAATAAATAAACCAATTTTCAGCTGCTATTATTTTTATGAATAATGAAAAAAAAAAAAGAAAGAATGACTGAAATTAGACTTTAGATTATAAATAAAAGCACAGAAATATTTTCTTTTTTAGCTCAATTATTCAATTAAATATTTTTAATACTTATGCTCATCTTATATTGATAGATGTTTTAAAATAATTTTATGATCATTTTAGTAAAACTTTTTTTTTTCAAAGAAAAAAATAAAAAGAAGTAGTAATACATAAATTTACCAATTAGGAAATACTTAAGTATTCAACAATAAATCTGTACCAACATTTTTCAAAATAAAGAAATAAAACAGTTTTTTTTTTTTTTTTCTTCTCATTCCATCCTGAATTTCCGTGTAAGATAAATTTTAAACGTATGAACGTTAAAAGGAAAACAAAATTACAAATCCATACTTACTATTATCAAGTATAAAGGGTATTAAGTATTAAATAACAAAGTTTATTTATTACAGGGTTTCCACAATCCTTCAATTTATGGTACCATTATTACTGAATAGTAATCATCGCATTATTTAATCGCAGATCAAAAAAAAAATTTCGACTAAAATAATCAGAATAATTTTCTCTTTTTTTTATTTTTAAATAATCAGATACAGAAAATTTAATTAAATTTCCATATCTCTGCACCTTTGCCGGCACTTATGATAAAATAATGTACAAACTAGGTAGCACCCCCACGCCGCCACCCCAAAAAGAATGAAATTCTGCTTACACCTATACTGACTTTTCTAAAATATCCATACTTAATATTATCAAGTAGAAAGGGTATTAAGAATAGAATAACAAGGTTTATTGCATGGTTCCCACAATCCTTCAACTTCTGGTACCATTATTACTGAATAGTAATCGTTGCATTATTTAATCGCAGAATTTTTGTCATTAAATAAGGAAGTTCGGAAACAGTGTTGCTCAATGGCACCCATTTGAACCCTATATGGCACCCATTTGGACACATACTTTTTTTTTTATTATTGAAATATAACATTTAAAATAAAAACAACAGTAAAACAAACAATTTCGCATGCTGGAGAGTAAAATATTACAGTTTGAAAAAAGAAAGCTTTTCTTGATTTAATCAACAAAAATTGCTTCCTGTTCTAGATTATTCAAAAAGTTCTGGGTAGATTAATCATTAAAGCGTTACCATTTAATTTTCTAAGGAAAGTTTCACCATTGAAAAATTAAGCAAAAAAAAAAAAAAAAAGTAATATGACTATCTCAATTTTCATCCGAACGCAAAAACATCATGAAAACAGCTATGACGGACACGTGAAGAAGGAAAAAAAAAAAAAAAAAAAAAAAAGAGAGAGAGAGAGAGAGAGGGAGACAGACAAGTGATTTTACGTAGAACAAACATTTGAATGTCGCCCTCATCAAGTTTGAACAAAGTCTGGAGTAGTTTTCAGTTCTAGAACATTTGAATACAAAGTATTCGAATGTTGGTTTCGATTCTGAAAAGTATTCGAAAACTAAGGTATCGATTCTTAAAAGATCTCGAATCGGCCCATCGCTAATCTGTGGATTATAAGGCTGGAAATTACAGTAGTACTGTTTAGGAAGGAGAGAAAATTATTTTTAACACTGCTTTTATTTTAAAATGCTGCTTAAATTAACTATCAGTATTAACATAGGGAAAAATCCAATGAAAGAATTTACATCAACAATTCTGAATAACAATACTAAAAAAAAGTTTAATTTTTTAAAAATAAAGTTTTTTATGTCTATTTCCAATTTTAAATATATGTTTATGTCCTGTGTAGAGATGGGAATGCTTGGAAAAAAACGGAAACTTTGGGGAAAAACCCGGAAACTTTGGGGGAAAAAACGGTTTTTTTCCGTTTTTTTCCAAAGGGCTATTTTTCAATTTTTCCGAATTGGAAAAATTGAAATTTAATTTATAAAATAATATATTCAAAATGTTATGATGGCTGCATTCTGATATTTTTTCTTTATGTTTTTTAATGTTCAGTGTCTCCCATGAAAATGTTCACATAGAAAATATGATCTTTAAGCAGTTTAGGAAGAATTTGAGTCCTTCAAAGGATCCTTTACAATTTCTTCACCTTAAAACATAGAACCTTTCAAAAAATTTGGAATATTTTTCAATCTCCATTCTGAATCCTCCAGAAATGTGATGATTTTAGAATAACAAAACATGTCACATAACAGTTGAAATTGCCAATGAATCTCTTATCTAGCTGTATATACAGTTTTGGCCAAAATTGTGGAAACCTTTTGGAGAAATTTTTTTTTTTTTTTTTTTTTTTTTTTAAGTTTGATGGCTCTAACATCCATTATTTCTTAGTTACACCATAAAAGCTATATACTGCTGGAAAGATAATTTAATCGAACATATCATGCAATACAGTTTGTTCAATTCTAATTAATTTATCAAACGTTCAGCCAAATAATCAGAAAAAGGCAGTAAAATCTTAGCCATCAAATTTCAAAAAAGCATTTTTTTCAAAAGGTTTCCACAATTTTGGCTACTACTGTATTTAGGAAGGACGTTATTAAAAATATCTAAATAAGAACCTAAATATAATAATAATTTCTAATTCACAAAATTTTGATTATATATTTTATGGCAATTTTATATGATTTTTTTTAATAAGGCAATATTTTTTATACAAAATATTCACAAAAACAGGATTGCATTTAAAAAAATGTAAGCAGACCCATGCAACTTCTCTTATTAAAAATGAAAATTCATGTGCAAAATTTATTTCAATAATGTACTGAAGTTCAATATAAAATTTGAAACATGCATTTATTTTTATTGGCATAGCTGCGATTTTTCATGTAATCAGATAATAATTGCCAGAAATATTTAACTATTTTTAGAAACAAGTTATTTTCTAACATGCAATTGAAATTATTTAGTCTTTTCAAGCTTTTTTTCACTTCTCTTCCTTTTTCTTAAATTTAAGACTTGTCTAACTATTTTTTTTTTTTTTTTACTATAAATGCATACAAATAAACTTTGCAAAGAAAATGTAAATTTTGTGATAAAAATTGTTTTCAACAAAATATTTCGAAGTACCAAAAAATCCACCTGTTTTATAAATTTCATTAAAGGAATATACATACATATATATATTACTTTAAGAATCTAAAACTTAAACTAAAACCAAAACATAGAGTTGGTTTATTAGGTTTAGACTGGAAAGCTATACCAAAACTAAATACACAATAAATGAAAATTCTAGTCGTACGACAATAAAATTGTAATTTGTAAATTATTATCAATTTTTAAGCAATTGAAGATATAAAAATGATAATATTTATAATGTCACAACTACAATAATTTGTTTCTTTAAAATATACAAAGCAATACTATGTAGAGGGGATTTAAATTTGCTTTCAAACTGCAGTAATACTAGTTGAAATTCGTAAGAATTTTTTTTTTTATTATTATTATTATCTCTACTGGTAATTGAAAAATCATTTCAATAGAGACATGATATATTACAAACAATGGTGTTAAATTAAGCAAGAAAAGCTACTGTGAAAATTCTGAGACTGAAAGGTTAACTTTTAAAAGTTGACTTTTTTTTTTCTTTTTTATAATATATCCATGTAAAGTGAAAAAAAAATGCAGAAATTTAAAAAATGTTTATTATTTTATATCTTTTAAGAAAATGAAACTTAATTTTGAGAAACATTTGTAAGAAATCAATTTTTTCAAAATTTCCAATTTTTCCAGAAAAAAACCGGAAAAAAACTGGGTTTTTTCTGCCACTTCAAAATTTCTGGAAATTTTACATCTCTAGACCTTTAAAAGCATGAACAGTTTGGAGTAACACAAAAACATAGGTGGCATGTACTGCGGCATTTTAAAGCCTAAATAAAATCTTTTAATGATATTCTTGTTTAATGCAATGTCCAGTAGCAGTATAAAAGTAACAAACATCAAATTGATATTTAAAAAAGATTGATGAAAAACACACTTAAGTACTGATACTGGTAATTGAAATTAGTTCTACTATGTTTATAAGTAAAAATACCACACCATGACTATACAGGGTGATTCAAAACTACAGGAACAAACTTCTAGAATGAGGGGCCTGCCATGACAGAGTGATTAAGACACCACTCCACTAATTGCTTGAGAGCATAGGAGTCAGGGCGACGGGTTTCACTCCCTTTACCTCCATTACACACTTATTGTAGAGGTCCGGGCTATAATTCTTTGGCGATGTAATTTCCTTATGTATATCCCGTCCTCATCAAGAAGATTTATGTAATTGTCTAAGTCATGTATGTGTTTCCGCGAATAAAATATATGGATCATTCGAGACAACAACCAGTGTAAATATAGGTCTCAAAGTAACACTCCTTCAAATGTTCAAAATGTTCTGGGGGGGGGGGGGTACACTTAGACGACTCGGAATCATATAGCAATGCCAGGGATCGGTTTAGAAAAAAATTGGGTCCTTTAAAGGACTCTTCACAAAATTTTTCATTTAAAAAAAGGACCCTTCACAAAATTATTTTCCCTAAAACAGGACCCTTCACAAAGTTATTTTTCCTAAAACAGGAGCCTTTACAAAATTCTTTGTCTTAGAAATAGGTTTATCACAAAAATTTTCCATCTTTAAACCAAACATTTCACAAATTAATCATTTAAAAGTAAAATCTGACCTGTCATTTTTACACATATAAAGAAAAATATATGTATTTTATATCCATATATCTTCTTAAAAATGCATAAACAAGAACCTGAATATAACGACCATTTCAAATTCACAAAAACAGGACTCTGTGAAAAAGTCTGGACAGACTCCTGAATGCAGGGTAAGAAATGAAATTCTGATGAGATAGGAGCAGGGTTCATACAGACCTGAGAAGAAAAAATCCAAGGAGTCTAAAAAAATTCTAGAGTACAAGAATTTTAAAGGACTTGCCGTATTTTTTCATGTCTGCTGAGACCTCTTGTAACAAGCACACCCACCCTAATTTTTAATACCTCATTTAAAGAGAAACAGATATTATTCTGTTAAAATCTACTAGCTAATGCTAAAATTACAAAGTATTCAATAATGCATTGCTCACTGGTTTCATAAATTTGAATACAAAACTGCCAGCGAACTATTTTATGCAGTGACCATGTCATGTGGTTCATGTATACAATACAGAGGCTAGTCAAATTCCAAATACTCATCCTGTGTCACATGATTCTAGATTTTTTTTTTAATTGTTTGATGCTAAATTATAGTTCATGATAATTTAAAGAGTTTTTAAGGAGTATTTTATTTATTTAAGGAGTTCTAAGCACTCCTTGCAAACTTTTTCATTTCTAAAGAGCTTCTAAGCAGTTTAAGGAGTCTGTATGAACACTATAGGAGGGTTGTTAGGGGCTGAATCATCATAATTGAAAATTGACATTTAAAGGTTATATATAAGCTTAAAATAAGTCATGGCTTCCCTGAAGTTTTCTGCCTACGTGCCTGGTTCTTACCATCTACATTTTTACATGTTTGTGGGTGCTTATTATCTGTGTGAGGGTGCTTTTTGCCAGAGCTGTAGTTGGACCCTTCAAACGTCCAAAACTATAGATGTTAAAGAACCAGGCACGTAGGCAGAAAACTTCAGGGAACTTCATTATCAGGAAAGTCATGACTTATTTTAAGCTTATAATCTTTAAATTTCAATTTTTGATCACAGGGATTCAGCCCCTAATGTAATCTAATGTAATCCCCTAATGTAATCCTATCATATTAGGATTACATTTCTGACCCTGCATTGCTATGTGATTCAGAGTTCTGGGCAATTCCACAGAAAATTCTCATTTTGAGGAGGGGAAATAAAATTTATAATATGTTCAATTTAAGGGTATGATTGAAAAGCTTGATATTTTTATGTTCTATAATAAAATCCTAATAAAAAGGCATTGTAAATTACTGTCTTTTTTTTCCGGATTTTTGTTCCAGTCTGCTGTTTCCTCTCCCCCTTTTTAAACACGCCCATGTCTTTATAAAGCTGTCATCGCAATGAGGGGTCCAGCAAGAGATCCAGGATCTAGCTAGGGGGTGTAAATTGCTTGTGGTCAGTCTCGTCTGGTATAGTGGGAGACAAGAAGCAAAATTGATTTTACAAGAGAAGCTTTCTTTCGATTCAACCATTGACTACAAATATAAATTAGAAGAAAAATTTATATTAGAAGTCAATGGATTCAACGCATAGAAGATTATCAGTTTTAAATAAAGTCTTCGAAAATAGAAAAAAAGTATTATATATTTTGTTAATTTGATTTAATCTTCCTACCAGATTCTGTTTTTTATTGAAACTTACAAAGGTGATTAGCAACTGAAAACTGCAATACATTTATTGACCTAATAAATTAAATATCTTTAAAAGAAATATCTATTTCTCAAAATCCATTAAATCAATCTTATGATCATTTCCAATTCTACCCATCTTACAATATTAGGTTTAATATTTTTATTGATATGTGCATTTTGCATATTTTGGATTGAAGTTCTTTTCTAGAGCTCAAAGAGGATTGTAGTCAAATTTAAATAATTTGCCTTGTCGTACACAACTTGAAATGTTATTTCCATTGATGCTCAAGCTCTTTGGATAACTTTGATATATGTACATATATATATATATATAATTTCAAATATTTGCATATCCTTCTTTAAAATTATTGAACATTTGTTGCTAATCATTTCTTCTTTTTCTTTGAAGCATTCGTAAAGTTGAACTGATTTTTTGATATTTTTTTTTCTTCATTGCAACTCATTGTTTGATAATCATGATCGAACGCACAATTTGAATAATGAAGATAGATTTTTAAAAACTCTCTCCCGAATAAATTCTTAGCAAAGTTTATGAACTGTTTTATAAGGCATTTTAACTATTTTTGTTCATTGATTTTTTATTTGCTTCGCCTTTTTTGTTCTTATATATATATGTTGTTTCCAAATTTTACAAGATGCACAAATAGTCAAATTATGAAATAGACTTTATTTATTATTACATAAGAGCAGATGCAGTATAAGGATAATGTCAAAATAGTGTATATCAAAAAATTTAAACAACTCAAGAAAGATAAAGGAACGTTACGCATGATGATCGAATTAAATATTTTGCATCAAAAACCCCATAAAAAATGTATCAATATACCAAAATGCCGTTTCATAATTTATTATATATATATATATATATATATATATATATATATATATATACAGTAAAACCTCCATAACGGACGCTCCCGAATAGCGGACACCTCTATTTAATGGACACTTTTCAAATCCCCACTCCCAAAATCTAATTTTTTGTATGTTTAACCTCTGAATAGCGGACAGTAGTTTTTGCGATCAAGGATGAAAAATAATTTTTTAATGAGAAAGAAAATGGAAAAAAAAAATAAAAAGCCTAGTAATTTATCAATGCAATGTGTCACAAATTTTTTGAACACAGATAAATGTAAGGGGCGGTCTCTAGAAAATCCCCAATGGCCTGGGGAATCCCCCAATATCGTAATCGATTAACTGTTTGATTCTTCAGATTTAACTGACATACAATATTCAAAACTTCAAAATATGTTAAAACCATTTTTATCGTTTTCTGAATATATTGAGTTCTGCGTATTTTAAATTTAGTGTCTTGTTTGTGATTAATGTTTCGAGAATGACCTCAAAACGAAAGCGATTAACTTTAAAAGAAAAATTTTAAATTATACATGTAAGTGAATCTGAAAAACAGAAATAAAGTTTACGGATACTTGCCGAATGTTTTAAAATAGGTAAAACACAAGTGGCAGAGATTTTACGAAATAAAGAATTTGTGGATTATTAACTCTTAACGAGAACACCAAAAATGTGAAATTGAGGTATACTGATTCCATTGAAATTAATTCTATATTTCGGAATTGGTTTATTTCACTTCCTTCAAAAAAATTCCTATCAGAGGCCTTTGATTCAGGAAAAGGCTTTAAAAGTCGCCAAATAACTCGGATTACATGATTTTAAGGGTTTGGGCTGGAAAAGTTCCTGTCTCGGCACAAAATCTCTTTTAAAACAATATGTGGAAAAGCAAAATCTGTAGCTCTGAAAGAATTGGAGGATTGGCATGAATAACTGCAATCAATTTGTGAAAGTTATGAGAAGAGAAACATTTTTAATGTCGAGGAAAGCGGACTCTTTTTCAGAATTTTTTCGAATAAGATTTTGTGCTTTAAAAAGGATGGCTGTATGGACGAAAAAAATGACAAAAGAGCGAAGCACAATTTTATTATGTTTCAATGCATTAGGGGAATTTTATATTCCTCTTATAGTTCAAAATCTCTAAAACCCATGTGTTTCTCAAAGAACATCCAATTAAAAAAATATGGTGTTATAGAGCGAATAAAAAAGCATGGATAACCAGTTTTTTAGTGATTAAATGGTTAACTTTTTTTGATAATAGGATGAAAGAAACAAAGAAAAGTTAGCTTGTCTTTGAACAGTGCAACTTCTCATCCAAAACATTTTAAAATGGACAATGTTAAAACTGTGTCGCCCCCCCCCCCCCCAAAAAAAAAAAGACAACTTCTGTATGCCAGCCCCTTGATCAAGGCATTATACGCAATTGTAAAGCCTGGTACAGAAAGATTTTATTAAGCCATATTCTTTCGAAGTTTTATTCTATGAATACAGTTGAGAACAGCCTAAAATTAGTTAATGTTCCCGATGCTTTCAAATTCGGATTTCTTCAGCTGTAAAAAACATATAACTGGAATGCGTACGACAATGTTTCAGAAAAGAAGGCTTTATATTAAAAGAAAATGAAACACTTATTTCCGATAGAAATGAAGAACTATCCCAATAAGTGAATTAATGAAATGCCAAAATGCCATCAACATTGATGCTGACCTACTGAAAAATAATCAGTTGACGTAGGCGATTATATTCCTTCAGAATATTCGACAAAAGCTGACTCTATTAGTGATACGAATCAGATACTGAAACCAGGGGAGGTTTCCTGCAATATCGAGAATTTCCAAGAAGCGGCAAAACACAGTGAGCAGTTACACATATTTTTTTTCTTTTTCCAAAAAAATATTATTCAGAAGGATCAAAACTACTGATAGCATTAAAATGTCGCACAGAAAAACTAACTACATGTAATCGCAAGCGAAAACAAACTTTTGTAACAGATTTTTTCCTTAAAATGTAATAAACAGTGAAAAAATGTATGTACAATTTCATTTCAGTTTTATTGCTTAAAAAAGTAATTTTAAATTCTGATTAATCATATAATAGAAGTTCTCGGACATATAAAAGCCAATTAATGAAACTTCAAGCATTTCTTACGATTTTGTGAATCTCTGAAGTTTTCCCAATAACGGACACCTCCGAATAGCGGACAATTTCTGCGCTCCCGAGGTGTCCGTTATTTAGAGGTTTTACTGTATATATATATATATATATATGCTATAGCTCAAAAATGTTTAGATTTAACTGGTCATATTAAACTCAAATCTGTCTGTTACCACCTTCCCTACTTCCTTTTTCTTTTCTTTTCTTTTCTTTTTTTTTCTTTAAGATACGTTAGTTGCAATTAAATATCATATTGAATGGATCCCCATCCATTCAGTTTAATTATGAATTTTTCTAATTTATTCTTCAGAATGTTTATAAATTTTAAAAGTGTGTAGTGACATGTTCAAATGGATTCCAGGATTAAACTATTTAAAACACGTGAGTAATATTTCAAAAAGTACGCTTAATAAGCAAACAAAATTTCATTTAAACTGTAAATGATATAACGACATTTTTATTTTTTACTTTTTATTTTATTTTATTTTTATTTTTTTTTTTGGGGGGGGGGGGGGGGGGGTACGAGCTACAAATTCCCGTCTAGACCCCACAGGTTCTAAAGACACACTAATTAGCTTTGTTATAAAAATATTACCCTATTACGAATGATATTATCATGATCAGTGGCGATCTTCTGTAATCAGGTTGCCATTCATTTGCATTTAACTGAGGATTTTTCGGTTCCCAAGGCAGCATTCACCACGGTCACAACAACTGATGCCTTGTTTCGTGATTGATTAAATAAGTTCTATGTCACATTTAAAAATCAGCGAAGCTGAAAGTAAAAAATTTCGCTTCCTCCCAGACTTTTATAATAACGTCTAGAACAAAAGTTTTCTTTTCAGGCGCTATAAGAAAATAGTAATGAAATATGAAGTAATTTTCCTCATTTAATGCATTTCGCATGTAATAATTTACATATTTTAAAGTTTTTTTCTCGTTTAATATTCATGTGTAAATATGCTATTCAGTTGAAAGTGTTTGGTTTTCAGTTCTTAAAAAAAGCTTTAGCTTTCAATCTCAGAGCAAAAATATATTAGAAGGTCTATGCTTTCACTGCAATGGTGACTCTATCCGTTTTCAATCGACCCTTTTCAATCTCCCTAGGCGAAACAAGTGACAGCAAATCCATCAGGTTTCCCTTTTCTGAGGGGAGAAGCCTTCAAAAAACGTTGTCGCATGCACAAAAAGACGATATTCGTGGTGGAAATTTTACAGAATGCACTTTTCGTTTTAAATATATAGATTATTGGCCAGAAACTGGCGACTAAAAAATATTATGTACTGGTCAGTGGCTACTAGCCAAAATTTCATTTCATAGTTTCATATTTTCAGGCTATGTAAATTGCCAAATTGTTCAAAATAGGTTAGGAATTAAGTTTGTTTTGATGATAAACTCTTGCTATTAATTTTCAAAGCATTAAATATTTAAAATTTGTATACGATCTTTAGACCCTATAAGTAATTTTAATATGGAGGGGGGATAATGCTCTTACAAGTACAACAGTTAAAAATTCCATTTTGTTACGATCAAAATTTATCGAGAGTTAACCCTTTCAGGGGCAAGCAATTTTGTTCCTGTAACCTCGAACTCACACCGGTATTTACGAAAGAATTTAATTCAAAATAAGGAAAAGCAATTTTTCAACATCTACCCGTCAAAGTTAAAAAAGTAAAATTTAATTAAAAGTTTCTGGTTTGAATCCGATTAAAATTAGGTGGTATATAATATATACCACCGACCCTCAAAGGGTTAAGGTACTTTAAATTTGAAAAAATTTAATAACTTTTTGAAAAATAATAGCAGCACTATCTGATCAAGATAATTGCAGTGAAAGTGTTTGGCAATATTATTATTTGGGCTTTTTAAAATATGACATAATTTTCTCCATTTAATGCTTTTCGCATGTAATAATTTAATTATTTTAAAGTTTTCTTGTATGGCATACATTTTTAAACGGACAAAATATTTATAAATAGCAATTACATATAAATAAATATGAATATGAGGAAAACTTTAACTTATATGAACAAATCTACTACTTATCCTATTCATATATAACTAACAAATCAAATAGAAAACTATCTTAATAATTTAACAGCAAAATATTGCTAATTAGTTGTAGGATAATAATTTAAAACATTTTATGAAATTCTATTGAATAAGAAAAATCTCATAAAACAAAACTATATAATTAACTAACTATTTATTATTTTTTTTTTATTAATTATTTTTTTTTTAAGATACAAAAACAAAATTTTAAAATATTAATTTTTTTAACTTTTCAAAAAAATCAAAAAACTTATGTTTATTTTAACTTTTCAAAAAAAGACCCCCCCCCCAAAAAAAAAAAAAAAAAAAAAAAAATCCGGGTTTTTGCTATAACTCTGCCAGTAGGCGATTAACTTTTGAAATAGATTTTGGCTTTTTAAAAATATTTAGTTTAAGAAAAAAGTTTTTGAAAGTACGGGGTGGGTATAAATTTCTTTATAGTGAAAATGAGGGGGTCGGGGCAAGAAAGTGCCAAGCCACAGTTTTTGGTGAAACAAATCTAACACTGTAATCGGTTGCTTAATATTCCAAATTATAATTATCCTTACATACAATTTGTTTCTAATGTCACTTGGTGGCAGCCTATGTGACAGGTTTCGTTTTTGCCCAGATTTTTATACCCCCAATGAAGATAGCTAATTTACAAGAAACGTAATAGTAATATTATTAAACTAATGCCATATTGTTACTCAGAATATCTCAAATGTTACTAAGACATTGGCGAAAAAATATAAAAAATTTGTTATATATCTTGATTTAAGTATTGGATCCAATTTTCAAATTGAAATATCTCAGAAGTTCACAAATGTGGCTTGGCACTCTCTTGCCTCGATCCCCTCAAATAAATTTTGAAAGTGTTACATAGGTAATCATGCTTTTAAATTTCATCATAATTTAATATATAATTTTGCGATCTGTGAAGAGAAGCCGGTTGAACGAAATCTAGAAAAGAGCAAGAGTTTAAAATTGGTGTGTCTGTGGGGGAAAAAAAAAACTGTATCAAAAGTACTATGTCACAAATTATTAAATAGCCCGTAGGAGAGTCCTGCATCGGGTCGGGTACGTATATTTTACGATCTATGGTTCGGATCGAATTGACGCTAATTTGTGTCGTTTTTGTTCGATTTGGGGTTGACTTTAAATGTTTCGGGTTCAAGTCTCGTTGATCCGATTTTTCAAAAGAATATATATATATATATATTCCCAAATGAAAAATTTTAAGTAGAATATTAATGTGTATATATGTTTATTTTTATACAAATAAAATGATATTGATATTAGAGGCATAACTTCAGACTACTTTTTCATTACTGTATTCCAATGTGTATTAATTTTCTTTCACTTCCGGCTCGGATCGGGTAAGTTTCGGGTCGAATTGTGATAAGTTTTGGGTTGATGATTTTTTTTTCTGGTCGGGTTGGTGTTGACTTGCAGAGGTCAGATGTCGGGCACAACCCGACTCGCGGTGTACTCTAGCCTGTAACTCATAATTGTATTTTTTCTTTTCTCATTAAAAAATATTCTTGTTATAAATTTTCCTTATTTTATTATTCAGGAATATTAATACAAAGAAAAATAAATTGAATGCATTTAAAATAAAATGTAATCTAATCTAACAAAGCATAGCTTTTATTCTACACGTGAAATACCACTGCTTCTATCGATCGATGATATATTTTTCTTCTAAACATTCAATTTTGCTTTTTATCCATAAATATGAAATAAACCCGTGCTGAGAAATCATACATTGTCTTTTTTGTACTATTTATTTTTTTATAATCATGTTGAGCATCCTATAATGCGTTATTTCATTTTTGTGGCAACAGAAATTTGAGAAAAACCTTTTATTTAATTTATGAAAACAACGCCGATTTAATTTATAATTACAGAAATTTTTAATAAAAAACATGTTTTAACGAAATAAGAGTGTACTATGCCAGAAACCGCTTCAAAAACCTTTTGAATGATACCCTATTCGTATTTAATTTGTGTATAACTAAATATGCTCTTTCAAATTTATGCTGCAGCATCAAGCGACAGTATACCAAGAAAATTGGCACTGAATATATAAGCATAACATAATAGATTTTTACATCGATGTGGCAGAGAATTATAATAATCGTGTCATAATTGCGAAGTATAAATTATAATATAACATATAAACACAGTAACATATAAATATAATAAATTATAATTTGTATTAAATTATTGTAAAATATTTATAATTATAAATATATTATAAATAATTTATAATCTGATAAACTCTTTATTCAAACATAATTTTTACTATGCAAGATACCTTCTCTGTATTTTTTATCTTTATTTTAAAAAGATATTTAATTTATTACGTCAATTAAAATGTCGCCGATCTTTAAAGTTTTCAGTTGAGAATTTTTATGCTTTTTAATAAAGAAGGGAATCTTATACAGTGAAGATTAATCTTATATATGAATCAGTTTTAAATGAAGCCCTCGCAAAATATATATATATATATATTCTTAGTTTGTCACAATAATTTAATCTTCCCTATATCAGACTCTGTTCTGTATTAAAAAATTACAAGCATACTGAATGAATCCCCATGTTTCGAAGATCTCAGCGTTCTCCCGATCCCTTGACTTTCGACCTGTGTGATGTCAAAGGTCAACTGTGGTCCTCCTCCTGCCTTGATTTATTGCTTAGTGGGGGGATGAAATTTTCTGCAATTTTCAGCTTATTTGTCTATTATCTAGAGTTTAAACAAACTTAAACGAATTTTTTTTTGTTTATATGAATAGAGGAGAACATGCACTTTATTTTAGTGTTTTCCAGTTTTTAAAACTCCAGATAGTTTTGGAGTTATTTAGTGTTATTCACATCTCGCTGACTTCTTAAGACTTTAGCACTGAATTAAAAAATATATATACATAATTTAGAAATATTTTGTCAACACAGAAAATAAGAGACATCCTTTAAGAAGAGAATATTAAAAAAATAAGTCTAAAATATTAATTTCCTAATGAGATATTCGACAAATACGAATGGAATCCGCGACCATTGGTTTAACATGGCAGGGGGAAATTTCAAATCTTACTGATGCAGAGCCTTAAGTACCATTGTCTTTGTAAAGTTACATCAGTTGCATGTGTAAATAAATGCAATTTTTCTTTTTTATTGTTCAGAAATTAATTAAACAAGTTACTGTTATAATTTGTCATTACTTAGTGTTGTTGAGAACATTAAATCACTTTTTTTTTAATGGGATAATTTTGATAATTTTTACACTTCAATGACAACAGAAATTTTTTTTTGTCTATTTTAGGTTACATCAGTTACAGAATTTTGAATTGTAATTTTTGGGACTAAAAGAGAGATTAAAATAATCTGCAGGTATTTGGGTATTAAGCCCTTAGTAAGAAATATTTTAAATTGTAAAAATTTGTTCTAGTTTTATTAGTAAATTTTCAACACAGTTTAGAAAATATTCGTTGATCAAGTGTTAGTCAGTTAGGATGGAATTGACCTTCTCTAGATGTACTCCACCCCTCCTAGAAGTTTGTTCCTACTGTTTTGAATCACCCTCTATATGCATACATATGAATAGACAAGATATGATATTACATGAAAGATAAAAAATAAAAAATATATAAAACAAATATTTATTTTTATTTTATAAAAATGGAGTAAAAGCAAGGAGTGGGGGGTGGGGGGGTGGGAGGAAAGTGAAATATTGTAAATACAAAATTAACCAGCATGTTCAGAAAATGCTGATTGACAATGTTTCAAATGTCCGGAAAGTTGAGTGTTACAAAATCTATACCTGATGAAGGGGGCATCGATGAAATAGTAAAGCAGGAAAACAATTTTCCTGCCAAAGTCAGTCAAGTAATTCTGATTTTGCAGATGAAATAACTTGATTTGCCAATGGTGACCTGACCAACTGCATTTGTCAAGCAATGTGTATTAAAATATCTATGCATCAGAGTTATTATAAACAATTTTTCTTAAATTATTAGTTATATTATTATATCTTAATTAGAAACTTATTGCAATATTTTTTAACATATCAACTTACATTAAAATCTCCACAAGGCAATTTGTTTGCCCTATTGACGTCTTTTTTACACTTCGTACATACTTTTCCAAGAAACAATGGATGTGGCTCGACTAGTGTAACGTTTTCTTCACAGCATCCAATGCATATTTCTGAAAAATAATTAGAAATAAGTTGAATTTGCATAAACAAATTTGAGAGAAATTTCCTTTATATATTATTTTAAAGTAAATTACTGACAAGAATAAGTTCTATTTTAAAATAACACTTTTTAAGTAATTTATATCTAATTCAATCAGAATAAGTGTAATTGTTGAAATTTTAACCACATTTCCTTTTTCTTTAATCGTAGGTTGTTCATTTCTTTTCCATTTTGTTCAGTACTAATTTGTCTATTCTATAATTTTTTCCCCCCCTCTTCTCTCTTTTTTTTTGTGCATCGTGGTTCACCTGGGTTTCACCGTGGTTCATTTTTCATCATTATTTTTAAATTTTCTTATTCGCCATAACTTCATCCCTTTTATCAACCCATTGGCTTTCATCTAAATTTTAATTTGTTCATTTCAATCATCTTATTAACAATATCCTCATCTCAAATCAAGTTTAGTTGCTAAAATCCATTTTCCTGAAATTTTTTATCTACTGCGTCCTATTAGCCTTAATTGGCATTTTTTATATTTGATGTTTTACATTTGTTCATTTTATTAATCCATTCTTTTTAATTCATTAGTCTGGCATTTCTTTAGCTGTGTGGCAACCCCTTTCTGTCGCCAATCAGCTCGCTCACTGATCTTCATTTCTTGTACTAAGTTCTCTAGAGTCATCTATTCGCAGTTGAATGGAAATAGTAATACAAATTCAGACAAATTCAGTACAAATTCAGACTTTTATAAAAATTAACTCAGTTTTGAAATATAACTTAATATTTTATTTTCCAGATGAAAAAAAAGAATCATTTCTTTTAAATTTTATAATATTAAATAGTCCGGCAAATTTTGATAAATTTATTTTTTCATATCTTAATTACTTTTAATTAACAACTACTTAATTACTTTTAGTTATCAATTGATTTATGTCCATAATTCAAACATATTGATAAACAATAACAATTTTTCTTATATTAGAAATCAGATATAATACGGTAGAATTAATCCGTAGAACCCTAATTGTTTAGCGTTTTCAAGTTCTTATTTGGCAATTTTTAAATACCAATGAGTTATCTAGTTCTGTGTTCTGAAAATCTGAATTAAAATGTTACGTTTCAACAACACAAACAAAAGTAAAGAGTTTCTAATAAAAGATTTGTTTTCTTCTGTCAATCAGAAGGCCGGAACTTTGGTGCATGAAAATGTGAAAGAAGGAATGTAGCGATAAGTTTTATTTTCTTCTCTTTCATATATATATATATATATATATATATATATATATATATATATATATATATAACTATATTCTTCTATTAATTGCCAAATTTTCGGATATAATCATAGTAAAAAAAAATAACAAGTTGGAAATTGTACATTAACCGCTTGCCTAAGTATCCCGAGTTATCTCAGGTTCGTATATATTGCAGTTAATTATTATCCCGAGAAAACTCGGGCAAAGCAGAATTTGTCACTACGATTTGTTTTATCACGGTTTTACTCGGCCTGGAGAAAATTAAATGAAATATTCAGCTTTGATTGGCAGTTTGCCAAGTGTGGTTGGTTTTGCAGTTCTTTTTGTGGGACTGGTCACGTGTTGTCCCTATTGTATAGTATGCGTCGGCTTGTGGATTAGTAATGTATAAAGAATGACAGTTGCGTTGAAAAAAATAATAATAATGGTGACGATGCAAGATAGCGAAAGCGATGATTTTTCAGATAGTGATTATGAAGAGGTAGACTTTGAAAATAGTGGAAGTAAGTGATTCTTCTGTATGCAGCCTTATTGAAGACGAGAGAAAAGAGATAAAAACTCCCATAAACGAAATTCTAGAGGTAAGCCAGTAAGAAAAGAGACCAGATAGCAGTGTACAGAATGTCAGGTATGACTTTGTGTTGTCCCTTGTTTCAAAAACTATCATACAAAGACTAATATTTAACTTTTAGGTAGCTTTCAATACAAAAAAGTATAAAGCTACCTATTGCAGCCGTTCGGAGGAAAGCAGTTCTGGAAATTTTCGATATATTTTCACCGATCATGAACCCCAGACCCCAAAACCACCCTCCGTTCAAATGTTGATTTATATATATATATATATATATATATATATCTGACCTATGTCATACGATAACGCTCGTATTTATAAATCAATTTCAATTAAATTCGATGTCTATTAAGCTCACCAATGTCTCGACCGAGTTCGTTGGCCAGCTTGGTCCGCCATTTTGTTTCAAGATGGCGGCCATTTAAAAATTTAAAACTGAAATAAATATACAAAAAAGTTAAAAATTCAAATTTATTTTTTAATTACGTGTTAGGCCTTGATACAAGGATTCCAGAGCATTTTTTGGTTTACCTTTAAAAATGGCTGAGATAGAGCAGTTTGAAATTCTAGGGTGGCTGACATTTTGAAACAAAACAGCACATTAACGCGATTACTCGCAAGTTATTTTCTTTCATTGTTGTAATAATTTTCCCAATCATACGCATAAAACTATATATTCATATCCGTTAGCGCCAAATTCTCGCCAAAAGTGCCGACATTTGGCGAAATATCGCCGAATTTGGCGACCAAAATAAGTCTTCATAAATGAAGCAAATTTGGCTAGTGCTCAATAATTTGGCGAATTTCTTATTCAAATTCAGTATTAACGAATCTTTTGTAAACGTTTCTTTGCATTTTAACTAGCTGTTTTCTTGTAACATTAGCTAAAATTTTAAAACGAAGATATAGGAAAGCTACCTTTTCCTCTCGGTACAGGCCAAAAGGACTTTTTTCCATTTGCCCGAGATAACTCGGGATAGTAAACTAATATTAAAACTAAATGCTTTTACACCTGTAAAAAATTTAAAATTCAACTTAAAACCTACATATTTTGTTTTGTATCGTTTCCTTGTATTTAATAAAATAAAAAAATGTGATGATTTTTTGCAATTTTTTCAAAAAAATTTGTAAGGGAAGCAGTTAAACTTGACTCATGAGGTGTGTTCGTTTCATGGTATAACTAGTTTTACAATGAAAAAAAAAGGTCATCGTTATTATTTCAGTGAAATATTATATCCTCTCCTATGAGCGAAATGAGGGTGCCTTTTTTTTTCTTATCACGTATGCAATGTTTACAGATGCAATTTTTTTTTCAACACCAGACAGCACTGTAAAATTCACCATGGAGATCTTGCTTTGCGAATGATTACCTCCATGGTTTAATATTTCTATGACTCTAATTTCCACTTAAGTTATCTCAGAATCTATGCATTTTTTAATGTAACTCATCTCTCAAGCAAACAATTTGTTTTAACGATCTTTCTAAAAGTGTAGCTTTTATGCAATTTTATTGGAAAAAATAATTCTGAATAAAAATGGCCACCTGGCATATGGAAAAAGATGTTGTTTCCCCGTATTTGTTTTCGCTTTTACTATATATCAGGCATGTCAAACACTTACCGCTGCGGGCCAAATGAAGCATTATATACAAAGCCACGGGCCACATAAAAAAAGGTAGATAATCTTATTACCATTGCACAGAATTAATTTGTACGTGCAAAACACAACCATGTTAATAAAGACATATTCATGAAAAGTTCCAAAGTTATTATTATACATAGTTTATTTATTTTATTATTATTAAAAAAAAAAAAACCTTTAATTATTTTAAATCAATCAAATCTATAATATTAAGAGGTATTGTAAAAAAATTTCAACAGAATTTATCAAAAAATGGAAAACGCTATTCGATTCCACATCATTTCAATCGCCATGACTGCCAATTTTATACTTTTAAAATATTCAAATGACTCTGTGAATGTTTTCCATACGTTGAGCAGGGTAAATATGTTTTTGGGAACAGCATTAATGCTAGTTTTCATGTTAGACAAGTTCAGTCTTCGCATGTTTTATTGTTTTTAGTAAATAATGAGCATTTCTATTAAAAATACTTGGTTATCTTTTTTTAAATACTGTGTACACTAAAACCTGCTGAAACTGAATCGCAAGGAACTGTGTACTATTTCCATAAACTTGGAAAATTTTATGAGTTTTATGAAATAATATCACCAAAATAAAAAAATAAAGTATTTTAGTGATTCGTGCTTCAACCTACATGAAAACTATTTGCAATACAATTGCTTATTTAAAAAAGGAAAAAAAAAACTATATTCAACTAATGCATTAAAATTTAATGGAATTTATATTGTAATTTGTATTTTCACGTAAGAGATGTTTTTAATTTAGAATGTTACTAGATTCTGAAGAGACTTTTATTTAATGATAGAATAAGTAAGACAAATATTACTATTCAAAAATAGTGGTAGCATTCTAAATTAACTAACAACTAAATTAAACATGGATAAACGGCCAAATACTTCGCGGGCTACAGATAAGTTGTCGGCGGGCCACGTGTTTGTCATGCCTGCTATAGATGATAGGATTTAATAAAATAAAGAAAACTCTTATTAATATCTTTTTAAGTTTTGATTCTATTTTCAAAAATTTTAAAATAACTCAACAAAATTCTGCAATGATTATATATATATATATATATATATATATATATTAAATTTCAAACCATTTGGTTGGGTAGTTTTTGCGCTGTTATATGCGGACAGAGGTACGGATGAACGGAGACTATAAGAGCTACGTATCTATATAATTACGAATGCACCTAAAAAGGGTTGTGACCCATCATGAAAAAAAAAAAAAGTTAAACAATTTTCGTATTCAATTATGCCTCAGTATTTTGTTAGAATGATGTCTTATTTTTTATTCCTTTATCATTTTTTAAGATGTTCATTGTTCGATAATATACTATGAGTAGACTATTAATTCGTGAATTAATGTATAAATGTAAATTAAAGAGCATATTTAGAAGAATTAAAATAAATCTAGTGCTCATAAATTTTTCTTTAAAACAGTCTTGTGTCCGTTTTCAATCTCACAAAATATTTCTAAAATATACATTGTTTAAAAAAAAAAAAAAAAAAAAAATCTTTTAAGAAGTTGGCAGTGAATAAATTTATATTGCTGCTGCTAGGCTAGTGTTTTTAATGGCTCATACAATTATCTCAAGGAAATAAATCATTAACAAAATAGGGAGTGGTTGTGAATCCATAAACTGAGGATTAATATTGTTCAGTGGCAACCAGTTTGACTTCATGATAATTTTTCACAATTACTTGAGACAATTTTCAGAGCGGATGACAGAATATATATATAATATATATATATATATATATATATATATATATATATATATATTCTGATTGATCAACACTTTTAATGGAACTGTTTTGAATTTTGTGTAGATGTTTGAGATTTTTCTTTAATTCATTGCCAAATACACAAGAGTGATTTTTATTTTATGTAGATTTTGCTGTTTGAAATATAAAGTTATTTACTATAATGAAATTTCATTACCTTCAAGAGATTTTTCTCCTTTCTTTACCTTTTCAATCATTTTCTTAACATTATCTAAAAAACAAATTACATGTATATATTAAAATAAATTTTAACATAATAAAATAAATAATAATTATCTATTACATCTTATATAACTAAAGAAAAAATACTTTTTCAGCAATGCAAAACTTTCTGACACATTTTTTGACTCATTTTTAAACATGAAAGCAGAATACTTGCAGGCATGATTATTGAAATGATTTCAAATTGAACAGTTTTTCCTTTTTTGATAAAAGAATTTCATCTTCAGTTATAATAAGTCATTATATTCTAGGTATGGCTGTTTTTTTTTTTCTTTTTCAATGCTATTACGTCTGGATATTCAGTTCAAAATGTCAATTTTGACAGCATTTTCTGAAAAATCTTAATAAAAGCCAGCGTCAATTTGATACATTTGCGAACAATACTGAATTTAAAAATGTGTCAGAAAGTAGCCAGTGAGAACAGCCTTAAATGACCTTTTTAAGATTGGATATTTCACTAGAAGGTAACAAAATGGTCAGTTGAATTGACATTATCATGCCTAGGGCTACAAATAGAAAACAAAAATCCCTCACGGCTCGGCCTACAGGCACAGGTAATTTTGAAGACGCAGACCGTGGGACACATGTTTATTGGCAATTGCAGAAGAAATGATGTTTTTGCATGATGTTGCCATGACGTTTTTACCATTATTTATTTTTTTCTGTAAGGACCTACCCTTACAGAAAAAAATAAAAAACTTGTCAGTATAAAAGTTGTAGATAATATTAAGAGCATTTATAATAAATTTAAGCGGATTTGATATTTTGTGAATTGACGAAATTATGAATTTTTTTCATCTTAAAACCATTATTTTTTTCCTCCTTGAGGCCATTTTTAATATAAAAAATCTGTCATACATAAATTTTCGGCCCTTTTCCCAGAAGTAATAATAACTTTAAACAGATTGAATACATATCATAATTAAGAAGTTATGGGGGTTTTTTTTCACAAAAAGCCCTCCATTTCCCCCCCCCCCCCCAGGATCGATTTTCCCATTAACAAACTTGACTGAGATTTTATGCCCCTTGATTTTATGTATCAGTTTGGAAAAGATTTGTGCACAATTACTGAAGTTATCATGTCCATAAAAAAGTGATATAGATAGACAGATAGATAAAGTTTTGAACTGGAGATTGTTTTGGGTTCTAGGAGTCATGATCGGCATAGATCTGCAAAAAATTTTCAGAAATTCCAACATAGGGAGGAATGTAATAGGTAGTATTTCTTACGAAATCTACCTAAAATCTGTCAACTAATAAAAATTTCTAGTTGCAAATTAAAAGATATTTGTACACTTATCATTTAATCATGGATAGCACGTAAGTTTTTTATAAATTGATTGAGAAAGAATAATTACTAGTAAAGTAATGATATATCACGAATTGCTTTAACTCTTCAACTAAATTATTGAATTAGTTTTGAAAATAATATAAACACAGTCACTAGTTAAGAAATTTTAGTCACTGCGTTGTGATTGCATTGGTCCAGTCCTGGTCATACCTTACATGAGCAAAGACTAGGTTGTAAAAAGGCAGTTCTAAAAAACTGCCAAGACTCATTTAAGATTCATTTGTGTATTAACATGTATCTATTTCAAGTCTACAGTAGTACTGTCTTCATAAATCAATAAGTAAGATCAATTTTCTTTTATTACTTTCACTTCAATTTTTATCACAAGAAAGAAATCTTATGAGCGTTATTGCACACATAATTTTCAAGTTCCACAGTGTAGAGTAAATTTAACGATCTCAATCATTTCTTATTTCAAACAAAGACTTTATTACACCAACAACAATATATATCATGAAAATCACGCTTTTCAATGCCTCCCAAATATATTTTTTTTTTAAATTGTAAAAATTAGTTATAAATTTAAACTGCAATTTATATACAACTACATACAAAAGGGTTATAATTAAAGATAAATGAGACTGTTTTTTCCCATCATATTTTATAACACTAAATGACTTCTGGTGCTTATTTACAAATATTAAGTAGCTTAATAACTATTGATTTTGAAAATTTAATATTTTTTAAAGCAAATGCGTGTTGTATATGACATTTATTTTTATTTAGAATAATCTAGCTGCACGTTTTTCATTTGAGCTGATTAGGACTCGAAAAATAGGGCAAAAACTCAAAATGGTATTCATTACCAAAGGTATATCAAGACAAGATATTGTTTTTTTAATTTACACAAAATACCATTTAATAAAAGGAGTTCCTTCACAAAATTCATTTTCACAAGAAGAGGCTCTTCGCAAAATTGCATTTCACAAGAAGATTCCCTTCATAAAATTCCATTTTACAAGAGTCACTTCACAAAATTCCATTTCATAAAAGTGAATTCTTCTGTTTTTTTTTCTTTGAATTATTTTGTTTGAATTTGAAATACGTATTTTACAAACAAAACAAGCACACCAGAGGGAAACTTAAGAAGACTTAATATTTTCAGTATTAATAAATGTTTAGTTTGGATTCATCTAACTGTATTTAATCTTTCATCACCAAATTTTCTTTTTCATAAAAATTACGAAATTTTAAAAAAATCCCTGACGGCTCGGCCAACAGGCACAGGTAGATTTCGAAGACACAGACCGTGGGGTGCTTGTTTGTTGGGAATTGCGGAAGAAATGACCTTTTGCCATAAAGCGGCAACTGGAACCACCCACTTCGAAACCTAACTTGTTTGCAGGCAAAGCCGGTAGGGATTTTTTTTTTTTTTTTTTTTTTTTTTTTTTTTTTTTTTTTTCTATAAGGGTTGGTCCTATAAAAAACTTGTCAATATAAAAGTTTTAGATAATATTAAGAGGATTTATAATAAATTTAAGCGGATTTGATATCTTGTGAATTGACGAAGTTAAGAATTTTTTTTTTCTAAAACTCCCTCTTCCCCCCCCCCCCCCCCCGGGGCTATTTTATATCAAAAATCTGTCATACATAAATTTTTGGCCCTTTTCCTAGATGTAATAACAACTTTAAACGGATTCGATATGTATCATAATTACGAAATTATGGGGGGTTTTTCAGTTTAAAAAAAAAAAAAAAAAAAAAAAAAAAATCCTCTTCCCACCCCCCTCTGGTTCGATTTTGCCTATTAAGGCGGTATTTAAGAAAATTATTTTTCCACGCTCAGCAATTCAAATTTTTTAGACACATTTTCAGACTCATTTTTGAAAGTAACAACAGGAAACTTAGCGGCGTGATTTATAAAGACATTTATAAGGGCCCCATGTTCTTATTTTCCGTTCAATTAATTAGAAATTGATTTACAGACAATTATTTTCACAGTACGATCATTTTTTTTTTGTTTCCAGCGCTATCGCTTCGGGAAATTCAGTTCAAAATGTCCACTTTGACAGCCCTTTTTAAAAATATATTCTGCCTTTATCAAAAAATCGAGACAATACGGACATTATAAAGTTTCTGAATAAGAGAACCTGCCAATTGGATGCATTTTAGAGCAAAAATGAATTTACAAATGTGTCTCAAAATAAGCAGTTGGGATTTGAATACACCCTTAACGAACTTGACCGAGATTTAATGCCCCTTGATTTTATGTATCAGTTTGGAAGAGATTTGTGCAAAATTATGGACGTTATCGTGTCCATAAAAAAGTGACATAGATAGATAGATAGATAAAGTTTTGGGTTCTGGTAGTCATGATCGGTGTAGATCTGCAAAATTTTTTCAAAAATTTCAAATTAGGGGAGAATGTAACATACTTAAAAACAGGAGACTCAAGAGAGAGAAAAACTTTCATTTTTCATATATTACCTTCTGCATCACTTTCATCAGACGATGTTTCTGTGTCTTTAAGAAGGGCCTTTTGAATCAGTTGAGGAAGATCTGACAACAGTAAAAAAAAAAAAGTATCAGAAGATTGATGCAGTATTTTAAAAATAAAAAACAAACATACATTTTCATAAAATTATAAATGTTACCTGGTTTTGTCCACTGAAACGTTACTTCCCAATTAACAGTAGCTGGGAATCCTTCATTGGCCCATTTTATCAAAGCTGTTTCACTATCAAATGTCAAATCATTTGCCTTTGCTAAAACCTAAACACAAATTCAGTAATTTAAAGCAAAAGCAACTATGTTTTTTAATAATTAAAGAGCTAAACAATTTTTATATACAACAAACAGTCAAATCTCAATATCTTGAACTTAAAGGGAACTTAAAAAAAAAAAAAAAAAAAAAAAAGATACATCGAAAATTAGGAACTTCTAACATTTTAGTCATAATTAGCAGTTTAGCATTTAAGAAATTAATAAAGCATTCTGGAGCAAGCAGTTACTTCAAGAAGTTAACGAGTTATTTATTTTGAAAAGCATTTACATTTTTAAAAAGTAATCTAAAATACAGTTTGCTACATGCTTTTCTTTTTACTCAGTTCAATTAGTTTCAAATATAACATAGCTTTAAATGTTTATTGGATCATAAAACTGTTTTCTAAGAAAAGAACAGGATTTAAGGAAACTTCTTAAAGACATCCAAAACAAAGGAATTTATTTTTCTAGTTGGGAAAAATATCGCAATATCAAGGGATAGCTAAATATAAATTCATCTAAAAGATGGGGAGAGGGGTTATTATTGAAAATACACTGGGAAATCGGATTTTTTTCTTTTTTTTCTACACTGAAATGTTCCAAAAAAGAACCTTATGAAATCTTTATTTCTTTTAAAGTCAGACTTTTAAACTTCCTTTATATGATTTTTAAATGTTTATAACATGCTGATCTCACAAGAAAGAATAGAAAATAAACTCTAAAGGTTTTAATGTTCATAACACGCTGATCTTACAAGAAAGAATAGAAAAAATTAAAACTCTGTTTGAGTATATTAAATTTCCCTTTCCCCTAATATGCACCAAATATTTTCTTTGCTTTTTTGCATCAATCCAGAGAATATACAAAATTGTTTTCAAGGAACTGTTTCGTGCTGCTCGCTACAAACTAATGTTTTTTTGTATCTCGCTATGTTACATTGTTTAAAATGTAGCTTGCTACACTATAAACTATTGGAAAAAGTAGTGGCTACTGTACTTTTGCTATTAGTGTGCTACTTCCGACCAGTGAAGAATATGATACATAAACTGAATAGTCCAAGTAGAAAAGGCACTGTGGTGCACCCACATGAAAATTCATTTCATCAATTCATAAAAAGTAAATTGCATTTTCTTTTATACTGTGAATTATTTAAATAGCATTTCACTTCTTGTGAACAATAAAAATTGGATTCATCTTATAAAATCATTATTTATATGCATTGTTTATATGCCAGAGAAATTAAAGCGTAACTTTTCGCAATATCAAAATTGGTCAATGGTATAGGTAAAAATTAATTTTTGTACTCACTGGCCACTGGCCAGTACATGGATTTTTTTACTCGCCAGTGTTTTTCAGCAGTGGCCAATAACAAATTTACAAATACTTGATAAAAAAATTGCGAAATTTGTCAAACGATTGTGGAATAAACAGCGAAATTCGTCAAATGGTGTCGGGGAAAAAAATTAATTTTGTCTAACTGTCGCGAAAAGTTTGAGAAATTCAGCATCGAACGGCAGCAGAAATAGAGTGCGAAATTTGTCGAACATCAACGGAAAGAAATTGCACAATTTGTTTGTTCAGGGAAAAAATCATGAAATTCGTTAATCGATAGTCAGTAAATCACGAAATTTGTCAATCGACAGCGGAAAAATAGCAAAATTCATTAATCGATAGTGGAAAAATCGCAAAAGTCATCAACTGGTTTCATGGGAAAGAATTTCGAATATCGTCGAATGGCTTCGCGAAAAAAAAAAATCACAATCCGTCGAATAACTTTGGGGAAAAAATCGTGAAATTCACCAAATGGTTTCGAATTTTGTCAAGCGACAGCGGGGAAAAATTGTTTTTCCATTCAATCATCGCAATTGGCGAGTGTGACTATTAAGTTTGACCAGTGGTGGCAATAAAGCCACTTGCCAAATTTTCAGTATTACTCGCCGATTGGCAAGTGGCGAGTGCTAATTTTGTCCTATAGTCAATGGCAGTGGTTCCCAACCTTTTCATAAATCATTTTCTACAGCAGAAACCCTTAGGTATACTGTATCCTACATCTTACATGTTAATGGCATTTAGAAGTAACATTATAGATCATATGAAGATGAATTAAACTGTAAAGGAACGTTAAATAGAAAAATTATGTAAATGTGCATTCAATAAAACTAGGGACGAAACGGATATCCCGCAAACATATACTCGTATCAGGCCAATCTGCTGCATAATTGGCCATAGCGGGATATTATGGTTATCTAGCAGTAGATCAAAGGTGAAAATAAAGAATTTTGCTTAGTAGCCACTGGCCGGTAGGTAGATTTTTTTTAGTTATTAGCCAATAACTGGCTTGTGAGAATAATTTCTTTAGTAGCCAGTAACTACATTTATGTCACTGAATATTTAATTTTAAAAAAATATATATAATGACTTTACAGTAAACAGGTAATTTATGTACTAAATAAAAATATTTTAATTTATACTGTTTTGAATAAACTTGATATATTAATTTCCAATCAGTTTTAAATTTTAAAATAAGTTCACAACAAAGTTATACACATCATGCTTATGTAGCTAACTACATAAGTCACACTAAGCTTAGGTACTTGTGTAGCTAACTACATGAGTACCTTTTTTTAAAAAAATATTTGTCTAGAATTAAGGTCTGACAATAATAAAATAGGTATATTTATGCACTAAATAATAATCCACAACATGATGTACATTACACATGCACAACCTGTGGCCAGCAGACCAAACTCTAGAGAAATTCAGGAATGTATTTCGCAAATTAGTTTCGGGAAAAATTGCAATTTTCGTCATTCGGGAGCATAAAAATCATGAATTTCATCGAACGGGTGTGTGAAAATCATGAATTTCGTCGAACGGGCGTGGAAAAATCACAAATTTTAGGGGAAAAAGGTAATCGGAAAATCCTGCATTTGGCCGGTTCTTTCCATATTTTTAATCGCCAGTTTTTCAAGTTTAATCAACGAGTGGCAACTGGCGAGTGCTTATTTTCACCTTTATACAGTAGATCCAGCATGAAATTAAAAGGCCAGAGAGGGATAGTCAAATGTGGTCGCCACTGGCAACCAAGTTATTTAATCTTTTTTTTGTTTTGTTTTTTTTTTTTTTGTACAAAAATTGACTTAAGAAATCAGCACAAGCAGTATGTCCTACTTGTGCATGGCAAGCAAGGATCTTCAGTTTCATGCACAGAAAACACTATTCTTTGCCACTCTAGCCAGCTAGCATGTCACGTTATTAGAATGTGGGAGAATTACCCCAGAAATATTGCCCCACTTCTTTATAATAAATATTTTTATCAATATTGAAAATAGGAAGAGAAATGTACTTACAGAAAGAGCTTCTTTTACAGCTTCTTTTGAAGACTGTTTCTTGGACATTTTTTGTACTTTTTTAGTGAAATTATCTTCAAAGGCAGAAACATTTTGTTTTAAAACCTGAAATATTTTAAAGATGACAATAATTAGTTATTCAATCTGTAAGAAAGTCTTTCCAAAATTACAAATAAAAATAAATAAAATATTATTTATTGGGTATTTTCTTTTATAACAGCAATGACAAAATTCAGGTTAAGAAGTGAGATTTATAGCCAAATGAATGATTACAGCCTGTCAGGTTTCGGACTTTTATAGAACCTATGTTGTATATAATCTTGTTAATTTGTCTACATACTGAACAAAATACATACTGAACTTGCATGTATGAAAAAGTGTAGCCACACCAGCAGCTAGCTGACAGATTCTGCTCTTAAGAGGCTACTTCACTCAGACGAAAACACCCGCTTCACTAATATTAATCCTATGGAGGAAGTATTTTAAGATATCTCGTTCGCATTTCAATATTTTTAAATGATTTTTTTTTTTTTTTTTTTTTTTTGCATTGGATAGCTAAGGCATGCTCCTTTGTACTTTTTCGATTTTTGTTGAAGATTTTTTTATTGGGGATATTTTTACTTTCAAAACTGGTTCCGAAAGTGAAAGTATCTTATTTAAAAAAACTTGTAATCAAAATCGAAAAAGTACAAAGGAGCATGCATAGAGATTGACCTCAGCTATTCAATACAAAAAAACATTTAAAAATATTGAAATGTGAACGAGATATCTTAAAATATTTCCTCCATAGGATTAACATTAGCGAGCGGGTGTTTTCGTCTGAGTGAAGTAGCCTCTTAAAGTGGCAGATGGGAGGTGCTGGGTTTAAACCCATGCCGTGCTCATCAGCCTAACAGTTTGGAGTCTTTGTGGTCTTCTTTGAAGCTTGAAAAAATAAAAATAAATATGGATTAGGTATTTTAGAAAGACTCCTCCCCCCACAAGCTTTCGTACAGATAATCAGATGTAACAAACACCAACATATGAAAAAGTGAATGAGGTGTTAAAAAGCATCTGTGAAAGTTATCTTTTTCTCATGAAGACTATTTTCTCTATCTCATTAATTCTGCTATGAAAAAGGAAACACCTTTAATTGATGTTATTTTCTTCTTAATTAAATATAATTATCTGTTAAATTATTTTCACTTTTAATAAGCAAAATCAACCTTTTTTTTTTTTTTGAAATAGTAAATATAAACATCTTTTTTAAACAAAAGATACCATTACAACAGGGGAAGGCACCATGAATAAGTAGGATTTATTTATATATTATTATTATTTTGTATTTCCATCTGCGACAAGTGGATGGCAATTTAAAACTGGAGAAAAAAAACAGAAAACATGAAAACAAATGTGAAATTGACCTTCAGGGAAAACGTTTTTTGAAACACTAAATATTATTAACTTTTTAAACAAAAATTATCATTACAACCAGGAAAATACTGTGAAAATGTTTGTATTTTTATTTTTTGGTAACACCATAGGAGACCCGATGTTGATGGTCCTGGATCATTTTTATAACATTCGTATTCATTTTTCATCGATCCACTGATCAAGATAATGTTTTCAATTTCAAGGACCATCCTGAAAAAATTTTCAAACCAGAAGTTGGAAATTGTATGTTAAACGTGACAAATGAGGTGCGTTCTTACTGTAACTAGTTTTACAATGTAACAAATCATCATTTTATTTCAGTGAAAAGAATTATATTGTCTGTTATGAGCGAAATGAGCATGCCTTTCTTTTCTCTTATTGCGTATGCCACATTTACAGATAAGATTTTTTTTCCCGACCATAGATAGCGCTGCAAAATTCACCATGGAGATCTTGCTCTGCAAATGATTACCTCCATGGTTTTATATTTCTATGATTCACGATGCATGAATCTCTTGTGTTTATTTACTTTAATGGATATTGGGATAAATATTGGGCTGTTAACCTAATTTTAACTGAAGTTATTTCAGAGTCTATACATTTTTTAATGTAACTAATTTCTCAAATAAATTATTTTTACTATCTTTCTAAAAATGTAATTTTTATGCAATTTTATTCGAAAAAATAATTTTGAATAAAAATAGCCGCCTGGCATATGAAAAAAGAAGTGGTTAGCCCGTATTTGTTTTCCTCAGTCACATGATTTGCGGATTTATTAGAATGAAGAAAATTTTTAAGTTTTGATTCTCTTTTCATAACATTTGAAATGACTCAACAAAATTCTGCAACGACTATATATACAGTAGAACTGCAATTATCCGAACTTCAACTATCCGAATCGCTTTCAGAATTTCAGAAAAAACAAATGAAGACGAAAACGTGCTGCGATTCCCAAAATAATGATTCTGTCTACGCGTGCTACTGTCTTTCCAGCCGCGAAGACCCTGGGTTTCAAATTTTAAATGATGATGAACTCATTAAAAGTGTGAGAGAAGAAAGTGTCGAGGAAGAAGACCTTAATGTTGAAGTTGAAGCATACACAAGGCCATCAGCTAGTGAAGAATTTGCTGGCCTTGAAACTGCGTTGAAGTGGATGGAGCGTCAGCCCGAGTGTGACCACATGCAACTTCTAACTGTCAAGCGGATGCACGACTCAGCTCCCCGAAAACGGACGAAGACTGTCCAACAGCTTAGTTTGACGGAGATGTTCAGCAAGTAATGACTTTCATTTACAGCACGGTACGTACATACTGTACTAATGTACAGCACTTGTAAATATGCTTAGCATGTAATAGTGTTGCCTTTTCATTTAATTAATTAAAAGCTATTTTTCTTTAAAAATAATTTTTTTCTCCTATTTTCAACATACATACAGTAATTAATTAAAATATACCCCTTTTTTTGGAAAAAATCCAATTATCCGAATAGGGTGCGGTGCCAATTGATTCGGATAATTGGAGTTCTACTGTATGAAATTTCAAACCATTCGGTTGGATATTTTTTTCGCTGTTATATGCAGACGGATGGACAAGACAATGACTATATGTGCTATGTATTTATATAATTACGAACACACCTAAAAGGGGGTGCTTGGATAATTGATTAATTGGAGCTCAGATAATCTGTGCTCTACTGTATTTAAAAAAAATTCAAGTTATTTAATCCCTTTCAGACAAGTTTCCCATATACATATAGGGTATGTAGATCGTATTCTTATTTTTAGCACCACCATTTCCAAATAATAATCTTTGCCTTATCTAATCTCAGAATTTCTGAGATTAAGGAAGGCTTGTTCTCAAATTCAAACTGGATAGTTACCGAGACATTTTTAAATTCATTTTTGTTTACAATTTTGTCGTATCAAATTGAAGGTTTCATCTTATTAAGAAACTGTGTAATCAAACTGTTTAAGGCAAGATTCTTCAGAAAATGCTGCCAAAGTGGGTATTTTGAATAAAATGTTTGGGCACAGCACAGAAAATGGAAGGGAAAAAACTGTCATCCTGAAACGATAATCATTTCTAACTCAAGACGAAATTCATTTATTGGAAAAGGAAAAAAACTGTTCAATTACAAATCGCTTCAATAATCTTGCTGAAAGTATCATGCTTCAGGGTTGTTTACTCGTATAGGAAAATGAAATTACTTTCCAAGTGTATTTTAAGAGAATTTTAAAATAATGGTGTTATATATGTTGAACACACTGAGGATAAAACAAATATTGCACAACTAGAAAATACTAAAAATTTTCAACTACGGATAATATTGATTGAAATTTTCATTTTTGTGTCTCCCTAACCTAAAAAACTTTGCTTTTGGGACTATAATAGGAATTGCATTCCTTAATAATTTATGATAGATACAAACTTTCAAATAACACTTTCTCCAAACTGTAAAAAAACTATACAATATTTTTTTTTACCGAACCATAGTTCACTTCAGTAACTATGACAAACACACATAAGTCCAACAATGGTGAGGAGATGAAGATATTTTCAGGTGGGGGTTGGGTTAAAGAGATTTGAAATGATTTATTAGTTATATTAATTGTCAGTTTAAAATAACAAATATTATAGAAAGGTTTCAAAAAAGTATTTATAAATTATTATGATAATGACGATAATTATTTTTGTTTTAAATATATTTTATTTACAAACTAGATTTAAAAATACTATTTTTCTTTTTCTTTTTTAATAATCAAAGAAACATAACTATATACAACCAAAAAAAAAAATTTTTTTTTTTTCCTCTTTGCTTTTCTGAAACTTTGAAGAAAGTATTATATTTTATATAAAAATCCACAATTCCCCCCCCCCCCCCCCCCCGCAAAAAAAAATGCAAATGTTAGTTATTTTTAAAAATTAGTTAAAGTTAAGTGAAGAATCTACAAACTGAAGAAAATATACGTACAGCTTAATTAATTTTAAGACAATTCTAAAAAAATATATTTTCCCCTGCTCAACAATGTGAAATTTAATTCATTATAACCTCTTATTCGTTTCAGTGAATCATCGACACTGAAAGGGTAGAGTTATTTCTCCCGTCCAGTCATACCTTTCATAAAATGGACTCGTCTAAAAGAAGGTGTTTCCCAAGTACCTACTTGTAGTGGGTCCACAATACGCTATCTGGAAATAGTGGTACTCCAAAATAAAAGGTCATATACACAGAGTTGTATAATATAGATGCACATGCGCACGCTGTGCGTGGAAAATTTTCTGCAAAATTCAGAACTTTGCACAAAAAATTTTTGGAAAAAAAAAAGTTATTATTATTTTTTAAATATTAAAAAATTAAAAATAATCCCCAATTTTATGTACAATTTATTTACTGTCTGCACACAATTCAAAATTTAAAAATGCAAAACATTGTTGTGACATTACAGACGCTTGCGAAGGTCAGCATATTAAGGATTGGGTTGTTTCTAAATGAATTGACAAAATAATTGAGAATTCAGCTCTTCCTATCATGGATTTTTAGCTTTATTATTATTTTTAACCAAAATAATTATTCTTTATTTAATATTAATTAATTTTAAATGGTAATTATTTTTAACTACTGTTTTTTATTTATATCGTCAAAATAATATAACACGTAATTTTATTAAACATTAAATTAATTTGCAGAAAGTTTTTGACTCAATATTTATGTGCACAGAAAGTTTTTGGTTTTATACAAGTCTGCATATACACTACACCCACCACAAACTGGTTATGAAAAAAATATCCAACTACAAGTTATCTACAAAATATTTTAATATAAATTAAAATGAAAGAAGATAAAATTATATCAGACACAAATAGTTACCTGAGAAATACTGTGGTCAGCAAACCAAAATAAGATGTATTTATTAGGGTTGCTGTTTTTTATGCCACAGTCCTCTGGGTTTAAAATCATGGCGGGCCACCATGAGAAGAATTTCATCTTCCCCCACACAAAATCGCCTCTGTTGAATGTCTAAAAGAAAAAAAAAAAATTTAAGACAAAACTCTTATTTCTACAGAAGTTTGTAACAAATTAAAATAGAAATTCAAAATATATTTGTTCACTGAAAGGATAAATAGATACTAAAGAAAATCAATGTAATGCTTTTTCAGGAAATGAAAGCCAACGCATTAAATGATTTATTTTAAACTATCTTTAAATAATTTTAAAATTATTTAACAGCTTAGAGATTCTTTAAGAACAGTTTTAATTAATCGTTTAATGGTTTACTTTCAATGTTTTTTTTTCTATAACACGACTGCCACTGCTTAATGGCATCAAAATAGTTGACAAAATAGTAGCATTTGAACAAAAATAGTAGCCAAAGTAGTGGCCAGCAAAAACAATACTTGAAAAAAGAAGAAAAGAATCCATATTTGCCATACAAATAACCAAAACTCTTTAACAAAAATCCACATCTTATTCTACAGTTTCACACAAATTTACCAATTTTTGTACTTTTGTCATAAAATTACACATTAATTGCCGAAACATCGGTTGAGGCTCATGTGGAGACACAAAAAGTTTTTGGTTTCTATCTGTTTGTCTGTTCTGCAATAACTGCCATAAAAATCATTCTATTACCGTAAAATACCGTTAATCCGCCCCCCTAAACATGACGAAAAATCGTAAAATAATCAGGGGGGGCGCTTACACGGTATTAAAATTGTAGTATATGATATTTATCGGTGGTGGTGGCGGGGGGTGGGCGGAGATGCTAATGGCCGATCGTCGCAGAGTATGCATTATTTTAATAAAGTGACAAAAGAAAAACATTTTGAATTTAAAAAATTATATACAAAATAGAAAAACAGTATAACTTCATGATTAATGGCAATTTCAGATTATAGAAAATTCTGGATTTCAGAAGCTTTGAAACTGGAATGCATTTAGATAAATAATAACACTAATATCTGTCATTAATATGGTAACAGAAAAATAAAAGGAACTTAATAATTTAAAATAATTAAAAAACACTGGGAAATTGCAGTTGAAAATATCCTGAAATAATTTCAAGAACTAGTAACATTTTATGTGGTGTCGCCATCTGTTGTAAGTTAGGGAGATTAAATAATCGTTTGTTTTAAAATCATGATTACATATCTATAAATGCTAAATAAATAATACAAATCACAAAAATTGAGAACATATAGAACGAATTGGTAGTGTTGCCAGATTATTAAAACAAGAAAACATTACTACCACAAAGATAGCATAAATTACCCTACAAATTCGATTGTGTGTCGACAAATCGATTGATCTGGTCTATCAATCGATATATTTTTTTTGTGATTGGTTTTCATAATAATGTTAAATACAACTATAAATTCTTTAATAAAATAAATAGATTCTCTTTTAATCAAAATATTTTCCACACAGTATCAAATACACATTTCTTTAACTTATTTCATGAGAAACTTTCACTATCGATATTTTTATTACCTTCCTATCACCATGGAAATAAATTTACAGCAAAACTATTGTTTGGTTATATTGCTTTGTCAGATCAACAATGTGTTTGCACATGTTTGAGATATATCAAAGAATCGTCACGCCTTTCTGATACGTTGGAAAAAAAAAAACACTCGGGAGATAAAGTTTTTGGTGTTGATGACGTGCCGGCAAAATTTCTTTTGGGGGAGGGCGCTTTCTCGGGATTTTTGAATTTTCCAATTTGTTTACAAAGTGGGAGGGGGGCGCTTAATCGGGAAGGGCGGATTAACGGTATTTTACGGTAGGTTGATTTTTGGTGGATATGTTGGTGAGGTACCCAGAATGAGCTGTATAGTTTTTAGTTACATTTGGTTCATTCGTTTGAAAAATATAGAACATTTCTTTTTAGGTCATAATGCTTTCCTATGGGAATGCAGAAGATTTTCAAATTTCATTTTTAACTGAAATGAAAATCGCATATTTGAATAATGGATTTAAACGTAAAATTACTAAAGCTAAATTTTCAAAATGGAGGTTTTAAATATATCCAATAGCTTTGAAAAATTGCTGATACATTCATTAGAATTTAGAAATTAATTGTTTAAATTATTGGAAAATGTTCTGAATCTGTTTGGAAAATATAAAACATTTTGTTTTCATATTTTTTACAAATTTTAAAATGCATTTATTTTTACTTTGCTCTTTTTAATTTATCAGTTGCTTAGCAACCCTATTTCAAAGAATATCAAAATAATAAAACTGAAGTAAGTCGTACTATTTTGCTGCAATATTTTATTATCAAAATTAATTATTTTTGTATTCTATTGACATAAATGAAGAATTTATTTTAATACAAGTTTATTTTTTTTATCTAAAATTTACATGAATAAGAAGTTTATAAGAATTTCAGAATATCATTGCATAAACAGTGTTTAATTTTAACGCTTCTAATTTCTGAAACCTCTGAAGTATTTTATATGCCTATGAATATGTATGCAATAAAAAATTAAATTGTAGATTGTAAGATGCTAAATGGTATGAAAAGTGAGATTAAAAAACAGTGACTTTTAGAGCTGATGTTGAGGCTCCTGATCTGCAGATTTACTAGTTATATTAAAAAAGCTTTTAAAATTATCATCTGAGAGAAATTATCACAATGCAGTTCAATTTCACCAAACTTAACTGAATATATGCTTATTTGTACTTAGGCATTATTGTGAGGTAACTGCAAACAAGAAAACTTTTATTGCATGTTATTAACTACAACTTTAATTTCATTTTGTACACAAAAGTTAACTAAAGCAGGAATTCTGTCTATAATAAATATAGCCTTAACAGAAAAGATACAAACTGATAAAAAACAGACATATACATGCAACTCTTGTATGCCTAACTGGTATATTCTTTAGAAGAAATTTATGTTAAATAAAACCCCTTTGGGTTTGAGTTGGGCTTCAGTTTGACTTCAAATTAAATTTTCAGGTTCGGAAGGGTATAACCCTTTTTTTTTTTTTTTGCAAGATTATGTCCCTGGAAACTTATTAAAGCGTTAGTAAAACTGAGAAATTCCACATTTGTTATGATAATAAGGTCTATAATAAAACTTACCTTGTTTCCTCTGTTCTGTCTTGAAAAATTTACACCAGGCAAAACACTCCTTAGGGTAGACACAAAACTGGATAAAGGAAATTCAGTTCTAGAATCCTCTTCTTTCGCCACTGGCGATCCTTCATTTTCATTGGGAGCACAAACTTTCGGCGAGGATTCGCGACTGAGTCGCCTACAACGCTTACGGACATTGTCAACTTTAGTACGTCGCCTTTGTACACTATAAGAAACATCTGTGAATTTCTTTTTAACCGGTGAGGCAGGACTTGCCATGGGAGGTTTTTCTTCAGACTCAATCTGACATGCCGAAGTTCCTTCACAGCTATCTTGAACATTGTTAGTGTCTTCTGGTGAATGGTTTAGTAAACTGTTGTTAGAGTTCTCTGGTAAATTTTGGTCGGGAAGAACAGAAGCTTCGGACTGGGTAGCTAATTGTTCAGCATTGTTATTTTCTTCTAAAATTTCCTTAACCGGTGAGGCAGGACTTGCCATGGGAGGTTTTTCTTCAGACTCAATCTGGCTCGATGTCTGACATGCAGAAGTTCCTTCCCAGCCATCTTGAACATTGTTAGTGCCTTCTGGCGAATGGTTTAGTAAACTCTTGTTAGAGTTCTCTGGTAAATTTTGGTCGGGAAGATAAGAAGTGGTGAAAAGAGAAGCTTCAGACTGGGCAGCTAATCGTTCAGCATTATTTTCTTCTAAAATTTCCTGAAAAGAGAATAATTTCATTTAAAAATAGGCAGTATTAAGTATGATATTCTAAATTACTAACTTTCAAGTCATATACATTCGTGTTATTTTTATCATTATATATTAAGTGTTAACATTTCAGGGGCCACGTTAAGATTTTCAAAATGCTAGCCAGTAAATTAGCCAAATTAAAATATTTTTAGCCAAATTTATCTATAATTAGCCGAAAGTATATAATACATTTTCTATCATTAACTATTTCAGCCCTGACTTTATTAAATGGGTAAAAAAGCATTTTCTCACTGCATTACATTTGCTGCATGTCCAAAAATTGTGCCCATTTTTTTCTTTTTAAATTTTTTTTAGTTATACTCCATCCAAAAATAAAAGTATTACCTTAAATCATGGCTGCCAATTGTTCCAATTTTTGCATACCCGGGAAAGACATTAAATGCTCAACGGCTGGGTTCGCGCTCAGCCGAGTGGTCTTCCTCAGGCATTAAAAAAAATTTTTTGCATACCATTGAAATGTAATAGAAATTTTTGCCTTATTTAATCGTCGAAATGCTGTGGTTAAATAAGGCAAAATTTTCTATTAAATTTTAGTAGTATCCAAAAATCGGATGAGTTGGTAGATCTGCCTTAAAGTAAAGATTAAAATTAAACTGTCGCCAACTAAAAAAAAAAAAAAAAAAAAAAAAAAAAAATTGCTGATTAACTTTGAACTTGGTACCGTTTTATTATTGTTACTTTTGTGGAAATAGCATGCATATTTTTCACTACAAACTTTTTAAAAAATCATCCGCGTTTCAAAACATGATTACAAGAACGAAAAGCTCCCGATAAATTATTCGCCAGCCTTTTCGCAATAATTTTTTATTCGCCAATTTTATGATGTATTCGTATTTGGCGCATAGGCGAATGACAAGCGCGGACCCTGCATTTGTATTTTGTTGTTTTCTAAAATCACATGTTCCACAATGCAGCTTATTATTCAATTTAAGATAAAGGTAACACACTGGTTTTACGGTAGCAGAATCCAGTTTGAAGTCAAAGGAAATTACCGAATCGGACAAATTCTTCATAAAACTGCCAAAAAGTGTGCCAGTATCCTACAGTTCTTAAATTTTTAATTTAAGCCGTGGACTTTGGTTCAGCACCCACTTAACTCCACTCCACACTGGTGCAATTTGGGATTCAGCTACTTCAAACTGCACATAACTTTGTTGGCAATATAGTGATAATGAAGTATAACTCATGGTTCCCATACAAAATTTAATGAGGAATCGAACACTGTGATATTTATTTTTATCAAAAATTTCACTTTATTAATAAAAAGCATGTTTAAAAAAAAAAAAAAGCCAACATTTGAAATTTTTGTTGGCACAAATTCGCAATAGTGTGAAGTTAAAAATAAATGAACAATGTGAAAATAGCACAAATGAAACACATGTGAAAATGGCATACAGCTGTTTCAGAGCTTCTAAAGCTCAATCATCAGTGCCAAAGTTAAAAACAGATGCAAGCGTTTAGACCATGCTTGTATACAAGCGTCTCCGTTCATAGTCAAGGTGGAATGGTGATGAGTGATGAAAAACAAACACTGGAGTCAGTAGTTTCTGCATGACAGAGGAGGCCAATGAGAAGCACTTAGCCAGCCTGGACAAATTCAAGCAGGGAGGAGAGAAAAAAAAAGGGGGGGGGGGTGAAGATAGTGAGTCAGAAGTTTGAAAAATTTGGTGTACTGGACATAAACAAGTTGTTTGAAATCTCCCATATATGATAAGTTTCCCAAAAATCAAGATCGTAAATCGACGAGCATTTCTGAATTATTGAACCTTTGGAGAAAGTAAAATTGTGATTGTTAGACCAGCAATGGTTAGCAATAGCGTTTAATGACAGAATTTTTAACATTGGTTTTATGTTCCTCCAAGTGAACCTTAAGAGGTCTCTTAGTTTGACCTACATTTTATCACACTCGCAAGATAGCTTGTAAATTCCCCAATGTGAAAATCTGTCTATTGGATGTTTGAAATCTATAAATTTGATTTTCTTAAATGGTTTATAAATTACTTTAAAATCAAAATTTTGGATATTTGAGGGAAGTATAATAAAATTTTCATTGTTAACGTTGGAATGTGTATGTTTAATGAGTTTAGTATGAATTGAATCAACGATTTCCAACAGAATAACCCTGATGAATAGCAATAAATTGAATGTAGTCTAATTCTGCTTTGAGCAAAACCAGCCACGGGTTTAATCTTGTACTTGTCTTTCACTGTGTTCAAATTATTTGACATTCAAAGTACTAATGTCGCAATAAGAAATTATCGTTATCGTGAATGTCAAATTTCATTATGGATATTCTGTGTTCATAAGAGTGCAATGTGATCTCTTACTGAAGTTATATTTTCCGTTCAAAAAAATTCCCCTTAATGCATATATCATCCTGTTCAAGCTAGGCTACTTTTAAGAAGTTAGTTTGGATAAAGTTTTGTTTAGCAGTAATAAAGATGGTATATGCCATAGGGTGTCAAAGATTTTAAATCAGATGATTTAAATCAGTGATTAAATCAGTGATTTAAATCAACTGATTTTTTTAAAATTATTGATTTAAATTAACTAATTTTTTTTTAATCAATTTTTTTTATTATTATTATTATAAATTTTCTAAATGTTTAAAATGACATAAAGGATAATAAAGTCCAAAATGAACATAATTTGCAAAGTTTCTATGAATATTTTACCTTATGAATAAACAAAAAAAGCTTTGAATAATTGTTTCTAAGCTTAATTCCCTAGGCTTGTAAAAAATTAAGTACAATAAGTTTGCAATTGATTTAAATTAACTAATTTTTTTTCAATCAATTTTTTTTAATTATTATTATAAATTTTCTAAATGTTTAAAATGACATAAAGGATAATAAAGTCCAAAATGAACATAATTTGCAAAGTTTCTATGAATATTTTACCTTATGAATAAACAAAAAAAGCTTTGAATAATTGTTTCTAAGCTAATTCCCTAGGCTTGTAAAAAATTAAGCACAATAAGTTTGCAAAAAGCAAGTTTTTATTGAGCATTAAAAGCATTTTATTTAAAAATGATATTTAAGCCTAATATATTTTAGAATGCCATAATTTCTTTTAAATAATCAAATTATTCCTTCTTTTACATAAAATAAGAATATCAAGTATAATATATTTCTACTAATAAAAGAATAAATAGTCAGTACCTTATTTTTGAAATAATAATTTTATAGCATATTAGAACTAAAGAAGAATGAAAAAATGACATCTGCTCAACGGCCGTTGTAAAACAAAAGAAAAAATCTAATTGATAAAAAAAATGTTAAGCACAGCAACAACTTCTTCAGTAGAGGTTGATTTTTTTTTTTCACTTTTAAATTCATTTATACAGCAAATAAAGAAATTAGTTGAAGATTTAAAAGGATGTAATGCTTTTTCTTTTCTTTTCAACACTTTCCAACATAGTTGAAACATAAAATAAGAATGTCATACTTTTACATAAAATAAGAATATCAAGTATAATATATTTCTACTAGTAAAAGAATAAATAGTCAGTACCTTATTAGTTCCAACATAGTTGAAAAGTGTTTACGAATTCGGGTTTGTCTGTCTGTGCTCTAACTCGCGTAAATATACTCGGATTGTCATGCAATTTATATGTTATTGAGGCTTACTGTGGCATGTTTGGTATTGAAAATGAAGTGTGTAGCACTTAGTTTTTTTACAGGGACACTCAAAAGAATTCCGTTACATTGCGATTTATGGGGAAAAATCATTTGCAGTTTATTTTAATGATATTACACAATTTCAAACATATTGAAATTGATATATATCACTGAGATGCACTACAAGAGACTAATTATAGAATGTGGTGTGCATAGCACTTATAGTTCCTTTACAGGGATACTCAAAAGAATTCTGTTACATTACTGTCTATGAAGAAAAATCGTTTGCAGTTTATTTTATTAATGTTTCACTATTTCAAACATGTTGAAATTGATATATATCACTAACGTGGATTACAAGAGGCTTACAATAGAATATTGTGTGTATAGATTTCATCGTACATTTACAGGGACACACAAAATAATTCAGTTAAAGTACTGCTTATTAATAATAATTGCTCGGAATGCTTTTTCAGTTGATAAACGTGTTTTTAAATTTAACTCATTTTTTGTCTATTACTTGGTGTGTATAAATTGGATAGATTGTATACAGGGCAGCACAAAAGTTCTCGAGTACATTTCCGTTTATTGTGGGAAATTGCAGAAGGAAAATTTTAAACTGTGCTATGCGTTTCCTAACTGAACTAAAATTTAGCATTTAGTATATATTTATTATAATTTTTAAATTATTTCATTTATTTAGAGTATATTTATATAAATTTAGTATATATACAAATCTACAAATCATATACAGGGCTGCACAAAAGAGCTGAGATATTTTTCCGAATATTGTTGGTAATTCCTAAAATTGGATTTTGAAATATGTTATGAGTTTTCAAAATTGTTTAGTTAGAGTTAGATATCATCTTACACCTTACGGTAAAGATTTGCAAAATTATTTTGGAAGTGTTGGAAAGTGTTACATAATCTATGCTTGACGCATGATTTTTCGTTCTTGTTTATCCTGAAATGCTGAATGTTAATAATCCCCACTGAGTAGTAACAATGCTGACAACAATTTTGAGAATTTCCAATATAACTGGCAGACTTAGATAAAGTGTAAAACTGTCTGCGAACTCGAATAATTTTTTAAAAATTTTCTGCAAAAAAACGTCGCACCCCTCCTGAGCCCTATATCGGCGCTAACAACAAAAATGAAAAGTTATATGCAATTGGAGTGCCACTAAGCAACACCACTAAAAGAAAAATATTAATTTACAAGCATTATTAAAACTCAGTCAAGAAATGTAGTATTGAATGGAATACTACATACAATATTTCATACAGACAACTAATAAAGGAAAGAAAAACTAATGAAAATTAAAAAAAAATTCTTTATTAAAATGTGAAATATTTTAATCTTTAACTTATATAAATATATTAATTTATGATTGCTCAATAAAACTTATTTTATTAATCTATAAAATAACTGAAATATAAATAAATGAATGTTAAAATAAAAAAGGTATTAGTCTATGAATGGAAGTGATGAACTCTTACTCATCAGTTTATCTACTGTTTTTGAGACAAACTATTCCTTAATATTGTAACTCTTTCTTATAAAATGCCAGTCATTCTGCTTAACAAAGAATTGGCCGTTCTGGCATAAGCGTCGCACTTACAAGTTTTAAACTCTTAGGCGCCGCGGCGCTTTTTCCAAAAAATACTGTACCATGGTACATGGCAAATAATTTCTAGCAAACTTTTTTTTTTTTCTCCAGTTGAAAAATAGTCTGCAGACCTTCTCAAGAGTCTGCGACGTGCGTCGCACCGATTCTCTGTCCGGGGTCTTGATAATTTTTTTTTTATATAAAGAAATTTGTAAAAAACATCAAAACTGTCTGCAAACTTTGAAAATTTTCTGCGAACGGCGTTCGCGTGTTCGTCTATATTATCTGACTCTGATAACTGGCTATTCTTATATTTACTCTGTATCTGTATGTGTGCATGAATGGGTAGCTCATTTTCATATTTTTTTCATAATACACATACACATATATGTGTTGAGTTTAGATTTAGTCGATTAACAGTACAAATGCAAAACAGGTTGCAAATAATATTTGTTTGCTATTTGTGCTACTAACTAATGAAATTACTTATTTGCAGTTTTTATTAATTTTATAATTACTTACTGTTCCATCTAAGCCAGTTTTTACAGGTGCAGCACCCTACTCTTTATTTAAATTGACAAAATGCATTGTTTTGTTTTTTTTTTAAATAGTGAAATTTATTTTCAGCTGTACCCATAGATTTCTTGTAAAAAACTTCTCCATACTACAGTATTTCTACATCCGTGTGCTCAGGGACCTTGCAAAAATATTGAACTTTACTTATTTAAATTAAAAAAAACAGGAAGTTATTAAATTATGCTGTATTTAATTATATTTTTCAATTTGTAATTCATAAAAATCATTCAAAAATAATGTCACTTTATTTATCACATAAAAAAATTATAATACTATTTTTTTCCCCCCTTATATCTTTACTGAACACATTACTAATATATTTCCTCATGAAATAATGTTTTTTTCTACTGAACTAGTGCCCTTTTTGGGAATTTGCTATCATTGATTTTTAGCTTTATTATTTTTTAATCAATATTAATCAATTTTAAATTTAAATGGTAATTATTTTAAACTACTGTTTTTAATTCATAACGTCAAAATAATATAACACGTAATTTTATTAAACATCAAATTAATTTGCAGAAAGTTTTTGACCCAATATTTATGTGCGAAGAAAGATTTCGGTTTTATACAAGTCTGTTAATCAGATGATTTAAATAAACTGATTTTTTTTAAATCATTGATTTAAATCAACTTATTTTTTTAAATCACTGATTTAAATCAAATCTTTGTAGACTGAATACTAAATTATTTATTATCATTTTAGTAATTTAAGCATAAAAATTATTTTATTTCCCTAAAGAGAGTTATTTATTTAATAATTATTAATTTTAAGCAGTGTTAACAATTTAATATTGAAGCAGTTATTAATAATTATAATAAATATCAATAGTATTTTAAATCTACATAATTATTACAAGGTATTAATGTGCATAACATTATATGCTACTAACTAATGAAATTATAAATTTGCAGTTTTTATAACTAATAATTATAATTTTATTAATTAAAGAATAAAAATGTAAAGCTACTAATAAGAGGGTTAATTGTTTTGGAAAGCTGAAATTTTTTGTAGCTATTCTGTATTTCAACACAGGGGAAAAAATCATAAAAATCAGATTTAAATTTAAAAAATCTGATTTTTATTAGAAAATTTAGATTAAAAAAAAAAAAAAAAAAAAAAATCATGACTTTTTTACACTCTAGTAAGTCACCAGTCACTGGCGTATGGAGTATCCTATCTGTGTATGTGTGTCATTTATTCCATTTTCTTTCCTAAATTAAACTTTAAAAAAAAAATAAAGAAATTTGGTGTTTATTACTATTAATATAGTAGTACTTATTATGAGACATTGAATTAAAGAAAACTATCATCAAAAGTTGTGATTTAAGGTATGGAGTATGCCACCTGGGAACAGATGTGTTACACTCACGCTAAAATGTAAACAAAAGATTGGCGACTGTTTGGTTGGCGCGATTTCCAAGACTGCGCCAAACGAATAACTTAATACAATGGCTAGGTTGCCATTAAAGGAAAAAATCCCCTAAATTTGGCGACTTTTTTCTTTTTTTTAACCGATTAATTTTTTATTTTTTTTTAGCGTGAGTGTAAAGCATCTAAGCCGCCACCTGTACTATGTTACTACAAACTGTCATGTTATTTCATTTTTAATTAAATTAGTCTTTATATATATATATATATATATATCAATTAAATGTTTATTACTTTTATACTGTTACTGGACATTGCATTAAACAAGAATATCATTAAAAGTTATTAGTTAGATATTAAAATGTCTTAGGGTTTTTAATATCTACCCCCCCCCCTCCCCCCAGCCAAAAAAAGAAAAAAAACTACTTGTTGGAAAAAAGAAGAATTCTTTCATTATAAATTTGATAAAATGGGCCCCTTCACAAAATTCTTCATAAAAATACAATAATATAAATCTAATAACAATAAATAAATCTTCATAAAAAAAAAAAAAAATTTCACAAAAATAGGCCTCAAGGAAAAAAAAAACCTGCATCGACCCCTGTCAACACAGTCACAGCATAAATTTAATGGGATTAACTGTTCAAAATAGTTCGATCAGTAGTTTCAAATTCAGCTGAATGAATCTTACATGGGTATGTTATTTGAATTTCAACACTTACATACACCAAACAAGAACCCATTCAGCCTTATTTGCGAGAAAAATATCTGTATGAAATAATCAAAATGCACTTTTATCATTTATTTCATTATTGCGATACTCTACTCTTTTTATGATCTTTCTAAAATCGAAGTTTGCATTTAATTACGACAAGAAACACCAATAGTTTTTAAAATGTTAAACGGAAGTTCGGTGTAAACATTTCACACTATCACCAAGGCAACGTGTTTTCAAAGCTGAATTTTGATTGGCTGAAGAGCAAGAGGTGTAGTTGCAGAAATATCTGGATCGATCTTTGTTTTGATGCCAATATCAGTTTTAATAATAACAAAATATGACAAATAATGACAAAATGAAAAAATAATTAATTAATTAAAATAAAATTACTAGATGAAACAAGGTAATAATATGATTAAAAAAGAATTAATATCAAATAAACAGTTTTGAAGCAGCAAATCTATTACTGATAACAAAAGGGCCTCCCGTACCTTTTGCAAGCATTTTAGCCAAAACATAAATGATCAGTGTTGATCAGTGTTGTTGTCATAAATGATCAGACACTTTTCTCCGGGAGGGATTTCTGGGGCTCCGGGGGGGGGGGACATTATAGAGTTCCGGGCACTTTTTAACCATCAAATCTTCCGGGAGGGGACATTTCAATGCTCCGGGGGAATGCCCCCGGGCCACCCCCTGAATTCAACACTGTAAATGATGGAGTAAAATATAAAGATAGGAAAAATTACTCTAGCAAACTGTTTTCTACTTTTAAAACAAATGCTACACTATATGTACATTCTAAGTAAAAAGGCTTTTTTTTTTTTCAGTATTTTCAATATATATATTTAATATATTTTTTATTTTAAAGTGAAATTTGAAATATAAATAAAGATGAGAATCATTGACAAATATTATACACAACAATATATATATTTTTTTTCTACAATAATTTTCCGACTGAAAGGTTCTACTCTGGAAGCTGATAGACGGGAGGTGATGGGTTCGAACTAAAATCCTGCATCGTGTTGGGTAACCCGATTTTATCTGACTCACGGTTCGGGTAATTGTTTCCGTTGTTGTTGTTAGTTAATTGTTTCCGTTGCCGGCCGTGTTCGGATAAGCTTGATTTTAATTGTTTCGAGTAAGTGTTGGGATTTTACTCTTACGGATTCAAAAATTTTCAGTCAAATTTCCAATTTTTCAAAAAAATCTAGAATATTTTTCAAATGAAAAACTGTATATTTGAATATCAATGAGCCTATATTATATTTTTTTTTTCTTCATAAAAGATAAAATTTATATTAGAGATGTGATTGTAGAACATTTTTTTCATAATTGTATTAAATTATAAATTGATAATATTTGATTTTGGGTAGAATAAATGAAAAAAAAATCCCTGACGGCTCGGCCTACAGGCACAGGTAGATTTCGAAGACGCAGACCGTGGGGCGTCTGTTTATTGGGAATTGCAGAAGAAAGACCTATTTACTTGCAAAAAACAAAACTTGAAAAAAAATTAACTTTATTTAATTCCAATAAAATATTATAAATTTGTTCTCAACCGTAATCCCGTTACCAAACAATTGCCATTTTTCATTTATTGTATATTTTATACCTGTTTTTATTACTATTAACCATCTTCAATATTTGGGAATTATTTGATAACGGAATTGCGATTCACAGCAATTTGTAAAAAATTATTGGAATTACATTAAGTTAATTATTTCTTACAAGTTTTGTTTTTCGCAAGGACAATTAGTGTACATTGCAAAATCAAAATAAACGCTTACAACAATAAATATATATATATAAAATGTTATTTAGAAACTTTTAAATAGGGTAGATGTGCCAGTAATGGACACCCATAAGGAATTTCCTTAAAAATTATTTTTTAATTAATAGTTATAATTATTATATTCCACATTTTTTAATATTATATTAATCTACCAATAATATTTAATCATGCTCATAGTCACATTTCCCAATGTGAATCTAAATTTTAATTGTAAATAACAGAAATAAATCAAAACACCCTAAATTCCAGTAATAGACACCCCACAAAAAGTAATAGACAATTGATATTATGATTGTATTTACAATTAGAATTTAAAAAAAGCATATTAATGAAATAAAAAAGCTGAATTTTTATTGGTTATTTTTTTTATAAACCAAAAACATTGAGGGGTGTCCATTACTGGCACATCTACCCTACTTAATAATGGAATTTCATGTAATTCCGTAACCGAGCATTTAAAAATTTCCAAATAATATGCTTATATAGTTTTTAATTGTTGTAAGTGTTTATTTTGATTTCTCAGTGTGTACTAATTGTGCTTGCAGAAAACAAAACTTGAAAAAATATATATAATTAAATTTATATAATTCCAATAAAATATTATAAATTTGCTCTCAACCGTAATTCCGTTACCAAATAATTGCCAATTTTCATTTATTTTATATTTTATACCTGTTTTTATTGCTGTTATTATTACCAGGGACGTAGCAATGTCGCGCGGGAACTAAAGTCTCCGACTTCAATATTCCATTTGACAACTAAAAAACATTTTTAAAAATTGTATTGTATATCATAGAATAAGTTATAATATAGAGTATAATATATGTGAAAAATCACATGCAAATTCTTCCACATATAATGTGCATAATTATTTTTGATTTTTAAAAATCTTCTAATCCTTTAGAATATTTTATTTTTTGAATTTACCGTTACTTTCAGGATTCTCACATCTATACATTCACCGAAAATTAATAAAGTTTGGCTATAAGAAATAAAGTTAACAAAAAAATTTAACGACAAATTTATAGCGATATCATTATTTTACACAGGGTAACGTTATTTCGAATTGTATAGGGAGGCTAGGGGGCCCCTAGCAAGACTAACTGGCCGCCCGGTTTCTGATTATTATTATACTTGTTTATATTATTATTATTATTATTGCCAGTAAATATAATGCAAGAAAAAAAAATACTTTTAAAATATTTTTCACCCGTTATACTCGACGGCGTTTTTCTTAATTACATAATTCATAATGAAACTAGTCGTTGGGGTTGGGGGGCCACCGTGATACTTACCCATCATGGAAATGCATAATATAAAATATGAAAATAAAACATGTGCAAGCTATTTATAAAATGCATTGCAATTCGAATAAAATCCTGGCTTGATGACGTCATAAACTTTAAATGTTCTATTACTAAATTGCGTAAAAAAAAAACATCCTTATAACTCCAAAAATGATAATCATATTAACTAACACTTTACTGCGTCGGATGAAGAGTCTCATTTTCAATTAAAATATAGCTTTGAATTGAAATTTGAATGAAATACAGGGTCATGAAAAATCGAAGTGTGTAGAAAATAAGATTATAAATATCTCGGCAACTCATAATCCGATCGGCTTCATTCTTTATGCAAAATTTACATATATATATATTTTTTTGTCTTTTATATTCACTCCTTAAAATAAACAAATTCGAAAAAATTTATATACCTTATATTAGAACGAATATTTCGAGAGTCCGAAAAAAAAATGTCGGATAATCGAGGTTACTGAAATTCAATAAGCTTTTTCTCATTATATTACATGCTAAGTACATACCAAATTTCAAGTCTCTATCTCAATTTGTTCGGGAGATAGAGCGTTTACGGACGCACACACACAAACAGACGGACGGCTTTTTTTTTTTATATACATACATATATATATATATATATATTAAAATATATATATATATATATATGTTTTTCGGAATCTTCAGTGTCTGAAACATGTAAATCGCGTCAAAAAAATTTGAATTTTTAAAACGATATGTTACGTATACTACGTATGATGGGTAAGTAAAAAACGCTCAAAAACGGAAGTTTCTTTTATCAAAATGTCGGAAAAACTATTGAAAATTTGTTGATATAAATTTAATTCATCTTTGCGAAAAAAAAAAGGAAACTACAATTTTTAAAAATCATTTCAGTTTCCAATAAATAAATTTCATCTTGAATTATAAGCGATTATTGTCTTGGGACGGCTGATTTTTTTCCCCTTCCCAATGCTGTCACGTGCGGAAATTCTGTTCAAAACGCCAATTTCCACAACATTTTCTGAAAAAACTTCTGTCTTTACCAAAAAAAGAAAGAAAATCGACCTCGCCTCCCCATTTATACAATAGTAGAACTTTGCGCCATTTTGCATATTTTACCTTTTAATAACAGATACAAGTCAAAATTTATTTCATTCATATACTTTTGAATAAATTGAACAACATAAAAATCTAATTTTAACCTGTTGATTAATATATTAATGATATTTTTCTTAAAGCTCTCCTTATTCTAACAAAATGGCATTTTATAAAACTTCAGTTATTTTTAATATTATTCTTTTTTTAATTTATTTAAATTTTATTATTTATTAAATGTTATTATTTATTAAATTATTATTTATTTAATTAAATTTATTTAATTTATTTAAATTTATTTAATTAAAATTTAAATCAAAAATTTCAGAACAGTAACGTTATTATTGTTCTCAAGCGGGACAATCTGACCATTCATTGTTTTTCACAATGTCATCGAACAATAGCAATTTAAACATTCAAGTTTTAAAAAGAATCACAAAAACCAACAAACGATACTAATTAAAATTCATATCTTTAAGGAAAACATTAAGTACTTACATCCATCGAATGACCCAGGAATTTTACACCCCACCAATACCAGAACACAAACACGTCTTTCCGCTTGAACCGCTCTCGTTTAACTAACTGCTAACTACTGAATTTGAACAGTAAAGCTTAGCAGCTGGGAAGCTCGGCTCTTGAGCAACCAATCAGAGTCCAGTACGGATAATCCTTCCTCAAAGCCTCGCCAACGTAGGATATATAGGAAAAATGGTTCCTTCGTAATTCATATTTGGGGTTTTGGAATAATATAGATCTTTTTCTTCTTTTTAACACTTTCCAACCAGGGCTGCCAGGTTGGCCTTTTTTTTTAATTCAGAATTTTGAATTGACATCAGAAATTAATTGGTGTAAATTTTGTTTTAATTAATGAGAGACATTTTATGTCTTCTTCTTCTTTCGAAATTACCTGTATGAATTTGGAAATTTTGAATTTAAAAAAGGTCAAACTGGTAACCCTGTTTCCAACATAGTTGAACTGTGTTTATGAATTCGGTTTGTGTGTCTGTCCGCGCTCTAACTCGCGTAAATATACTGGGATTTTGATGCAATTGATGTATGTTATTGAGGTTACTACGGAATGTTCGTCATTGAAAATGAAGTGCACACTTATAGTTATTTCCTTTACAGGGACACTCAAAAGAATTCCGTTACATTTTCGGTCTCTAGAGAAAAATCGTTTGCGGTTTATTTTAATAATGTTTCACCATTTCAAACATATTGAAATTAATATACAGTGTCTCACAAAAGTGATGGGACACTTGTGCTTTATAAAAAGAAACTGCAATAAAATAAATAAACAAACATGTGCAAAAATTTTTTGGGTGTGTTTCATATTTAAAGATAGTAACAATTATTACATAACATACATTTTGTCAAAATATTAAAATATTAATTTAGTAAAAATACAATTGTTCAGAACGGAGCAAAAAATGGCTCACATAAGTGATGGGACACTTACTTTTCCATCAAATATTTATCCACAAATTTTACTTTTTAAAAGGTTTTAATATTTTGTTGGATTTCCTTTTACTTTTAAAACATGATTTAATCTTTTTGGGATGGATTCGACTATTTTTTTTGTGATTTCTGGAGTGATTTTACCCCATTCTTCTTGAAGCACCGATTTTAGTTGTTGTTTTGAAGAAATGGTGTGTTTGCGAATTCTTGATTCCAATTCTTGCCAAATATTCTCTATGGGATTTAAGTCTGGAGATTGTGGTGGTGTTTTTATTATTTCAGGACAGTTATATAGCAGCCAGAGTCTAACGTTCAGAGCAGTGTGCTTGGGGTCATTGTCCTGGTAGAATTTAAAATCGTTATGAAGGTTCAATTTTCGTGCTGAAGATTTCAAATTTTGCTTTAAAATATCAATATACTTGTACTGATCCATTATACTGTCAATAAAAACAAAATTACCAACTCCAGCGGACGACATACACCCCCATACCATAACTCCTCCTCCACCATGTTTTACTGTTGGTGCCAAGTTCTGTTTGCGAAGTTCTTCCCTGGGTTTTCTCCACACCAAGATTCTACCGTCAGAACCAAATATATTAAATTTACTCTCATCAGCAAATATAACTTTATTCCAGTAATCAGAATTCTTATTTATGTTGGATTTTGCGAAAGCTAGTCTGAGTTTTCTATTCTTTTCACTTACGAAGAATTTTTTCCTGGCTACTCTACCGTGATATCCAGCAGATCGAATTACCCTTCTAATAGTTTCAGGATTAACAATTATTCCATATAATGCTTGTAAATCAGCAGCAACTTTTGAAGCACTAATTCTTGGATTTTTTTTAATATTTCGAACGATAATTCGCTTTATTCCATTGGATAGCTTTGATGGTCAGCCAGGTCTTCTTTTATCCTGAATCATATGATTCTTTTTATATCGTTTAATGATATTGAAAACTGTTGAACGACTCAAGTTAACTGTTTCAGCAGTTTTTCTAATAGATTTTCCACGTTCAATATGCAAATTAATAACTAATTTTCGAATTTCAGGCGAAGTTTCTTTTCGTTTAGCATTCATAACTACACAGAGCTAAAAAACACAAAAATTCCAAAACAAACTGGAGAGAAATACTGCAGACGATTTTATAAATTATTGCCAATTGCTTTTAAGTAAAAATAAAACCCCAAAAAATATTTTTATTGCTTATTTCAGGCGATTTTTGTTGCATATATAATGGTGTCCCATCACTTATGTGAGCTATTTTTTGCTCCGTTCTAAACATTTGTATTTTTATTAAATTAATATTTTAATATTTTGACAAAATGTATGTTATGTAATAATCTTTACTAAATTTAAGTATGAAACACACCCACAAAAAAAATGTGTACATGTTTTTTTAATTTATTTGATTAGTTTCCTTTTGTAAAGCACAAGTGTCCCATCACTTATGTGAGACACTGTATATCAATGAGGTGCATTACAAACGGCTTACTATAGAATATTGTGTTTATAGCATTCATTGTTCATTTACAGGGACACACAAAATAATTCCGTTAACCCCTTGGGGACGAGCGACATATATACGTGACGCATAAGATGCTCAGAATCCTCGATTATTCCCACCAGTTATTTTTTATTGTAAGCTTTGCCTTATGTAATCCTAGCATTTCTGCGATTCGATTAGGCAAAAATTTCTGTTTTGAAAAACCGGTGGTAAAAGATTAAAAATTCTGTAAAGGACGCTCGTCGCGAAGGAGTTAAAGTACTGTCTGTTAATAATAATTACTGAATGTGCGTTTTCAGTTGCGGTACGCATTTTTAAATTTAACTAATTTTTTTGCCTATATTCTACTTGGTATGTATAAGTTCTATAGATTATACGAACAGGGAAGACCGAGCTATGCTCGGTCAAAATTAAATTTGAGTTCAAATATCATGACCCATGACCAAAATGACCCACTAATTGAATTTTTTCGAACATGGAACTTAGCCCAACAGTCTTCTCGTGCCCGAAAACCATAGGATGCAAAATTTAGTGTAAATAGTCTGAGCCGTTTTTAAGATAAAATAGCTTGACCCATAATGACCCATGACCAAAATGACCCACTAATCGAAATTTCTCGAATATGTGACCTAGCCTAATAGTCTTCTCGTTCCCTAAACCTGTAGGATGCTAAATTTATTTCAAATCCTCTGAATCGTTTTTAAGATAAAATAGCTTGATCCATAATGACTCATGACGAAAATGACCCACTAATTGAATTTTCTCGAACATGCGACCAAGTCCAACAGTCTTTTCGTGCCCGAAAACCATAGGATGCAAAATTTAGTGTAAATAGGCTGAGCCGTTTTTAAGATAAAATAGCTTGACCCATAATGACCCATGACCAAAATGACCCACTAATCGAAATTTCTCGAATATGTGACCTAGCCTAATAGTCTTCTCGTTCCCTAAAACTGTAGGATGCTAAATTTATTTCAAATCCTCTGAACCGTTTTTAAGATAAAATAGCTTGATCCATAATGACTCATGACGAAAATGACCCACTAATTGAATTTTCTCGAACATGCGACCTAGTCCAACAGTCTTTTCGTGCCCGAAAACCATAGGATGCAAAATTTAGTGTAAATAGGCTGAGCCGTTTTTAAGATAAAATAGCTTGACCCATAATGACCCATGACCAAAATGACCCACTAATTGAATTTTCTCGAACATGTGACCTAGCCCAACAGTCTTCTCCTGCCCGAAAACCACAGAAAGCAAAATTTAGTGTAAATAGTCTGAGCCGCTTTTTAGATAAATTAGCTTTACCCACAATAACCCAGAAATGACCCACTAATCGAATTTTCTCGGACATGTGACCTAGCCCGATGATTTTCTCGTGCCCGAAACTTGTAGGAGACAAAATTTAATCAAAATCGTTAGAGCCGTTTTTTAGATAAAATTAACTTGACCCGCATTTGACCCAAAAATGACCCACTAATCGAAAGTTCTCGAACATGTGACCCAGCCCAATAGTTTTCTCGTGCCCAAAAATGGTCGGATACAAAATTTCGTCAAAATCGTTTGAACCGTTTTTTAGATACAATTAGCTTGACCATGACCCAAAATGACCCAGTAATCGAATTTTCTCGAACATGTGACGTAGCCCAATGGTTTTCTGGTGCACCAAAACGCTAGGATGCAAAATTTCGTCAAAATCGTTAGAGCCGTTTTTAAGATAAAATTTGCCTATATATATAACCACACACAAGATTTGCTCGTATTAGAATATATGATACAGGGCAGAATAAAACATTTAGAGTATATTTCCGTTTATTGGCGGAAACTGCTGAAGGGGTATTTTCAACTGTGCTATGCGTTTCATAACTGAACTAAATTTTAGCATACTGTGTAATATATGTACAAATCTTGATCAAAATTAGATCATATACAGGGCTGCACAAAAGAATTCGGATATTTTTCCAAATATTGTTGGTAATGCCTGAAATTGGGTTTTTAAATGTGTTATGAAGTTTTCCAAATTGTTTATTTAGATATCATATTTCACCTTATTAAATGCTAAATATTTCTAAAAGTAGTTGGAAAGCGTTAAATAATCTATGCTTGGCGCATAATTTTTCGTTCTTGTTTTATTTATTTACTTTTTTATTTATTTTTTCTGCAGTTGATGTTGAAAGTGAATTGATTAAATTTTCTTCATCTCTGATGAAAAAATAAATAAATAACTAAAAGTTATTCTTCACAAATGACTTTAAATAAACACTACGAGAAAGAGGAACTTTAAGAATTTTTCTTTAAGATGATTAAATCAATTTCTAGCTATGTTTCTTTTTTCTTTTTTTCTTTTTTCTTTTTTTTTTTTTTTTTTTTTAGGTGTGTTTGTTATTATATAAATACGTAGTATCTATAGTCGTCGTCTGTCCGCATATAACAGCGCCAAAACTACCCAATCGAATGGTTTGAAATTTAATATATAGAATCGTTGCAGAATTTTGTCGAGTCATTTCAAATTTCATGAAAATCGAATCAAAACTTAAAAAGATATAAAATAAAAATGTTCTTCATTCTATTAAATCATATTATACGTAAATTCATTCAATGATATCCCATGATAGGTAATGATTCTAGGATGCCATGGTGGCTATGTCCTATTTAAGATGAAGTCCTATTATTTCCTTATTACTGATTTTAAAAACCGAATTTTGTATTACTAAAATTGTTTCATTATAACAATCCTATAATCTACCGACACTTTTCTGGAAAGATGGTTCCGGGAAAATAGATATTAAATGGAAAAAGAGTCTAAATATGGATTTCAAGTTCTGAAATTTTCAAAGCTAGGCTTAAGTTTCTCATTGAAATTTTCAGTAAAAGTCAACAAAAGACAAAATGTTGTCCACTTAAAATGCACTTATTTTATTACGGAAATGAATCGTATCATAATAAGAGACGATATAATTCATTTCACTGAAATAATAACGATGATTTTTTTTTTACATTGTCTGGTATTGGAATATTTCCAAATAGTATAATTTTGAAGTAACAGAATTGAAATGAAATGTTTGTAAAAGTGTATTGAAACTTAATTTCATAAAATAAAATTAATATCTGTAACATGAAACATAAAATAAATTTTGTATTCATGCCTTTTTGCATAAGAGTGCAACAGCTATTGCACCAAGATCTGAATTATTTATAAAACTATAGTTATATAGTACGAACGCTCCTCATTTGTCATGTTTGACGTTCAATTTCCAACTTGTCTCTTTTCTAACGTTTATGTGTTTAAAATTTGTCTTAAGTGGTGTTCCAGGGTGCCATATAGATATACCCCCCCCCCCCCCCAACCTCAATTCCTCTGCTGAAAAATAAATTAGTGTTTCAATTCTCTTTAAAGAAAAAAAAAATGCTGGCAGGTACAGATTTATTTTGTTCTTAGTATTTAATCTATATTATAAAGGAAAAAAGTGTCCGTGAGCAACGCTGACGTCATATTGAGGGTGGCAACAACGGACCGATAAATTTCGCTTTTACGACTTTTTTTTTTTTTTTGCTTCTAAACATCAGATAATTAAAATTTTTACACCGTCGAATAGTAAGGAAATCTTCTATCAGATGCACTTTGTTTGTAAAATATATCTCAATTGACTGATTTTTTATGATTTTTAAAATAATTTTCCTGCATGACTTTTAAAAAAAAAATCTATTCTTATCGTGTACAGCCTGGATTACAAAAGATTAACCATTTGCACTTAAAACAATATAAATATTTCATCATTTGTTTCTGGCTGATATTTCGTAACGGAATTAAAAGTTCATCAATGAACAAATAAAATCCGATATATAATTTCTGCAGTCAAAATCCCTTTTACTTACCCAACATACGCAGTATAGGGTAAGTCTTGTAATCGTTTTGAAAAAAAAAAAAAAAAATGACGGATTTACACGTTTCAGACACTGGAGATTCCGAAAAACATATTTTTAGGGGGGGGGGGGGGAATTGTCGTCCGTCTGTCTATGTGTATGTCTGTAAACGCTCTATCTCCCGAACAAATTGAGATAGAGACTTGAAATTTGGTATGTACTTTAGTATGTAATAATGAGAAGAAGCCTATTGAATTTCAGTAACCTCGATTATCCGGAACTATTTTTTTCGGACTCTCCAAATATTCTTTCAGATAAAAGGTATATATAAAAATTTTCGAAATTGTTTATTTTAAGGAGTGACTATAAAAGACAATATAAAAACGTAAATTTTGCATAAAGAATGAAGTCGATCGGATAATGAGTTGCCGAGATATTTGTAATCCTATTTTCCACACTCTTCGATTTTTCATGACCCTGTATTTCATTCAAATTTCAATTTTAATTGGAAATGAGACACTTAATCTGACGCAATAAGCAGTTAGTTAATAGGATTATCATATTTGGAGTTATAAGGATGTTTCTTTTACGCCATTCAGTAATAGAGCATTTAAAGTTTAGGACGTCATCAAGCCAGGATTTTATTGGAATTGCAATGCATTTTATAAATAGTTTACACATGTTTCATTTTCATATTTTATATTATGCATATCCATGATGGGCAAGTATTGCGGTGACCCCCAACGACTAGTTTCTAAGAAAATCTCCTACATATTATTTCTGTTGTTAACATCCTTTTTTATAAGTAAATACAAAACGCAGAACGATAAATGCGATACCATATGAAGGGATTTTAAACAAGCTTCTGACATAGGGCACTTATATTTCGTTAAAACTTGTTTTTTTTATTAAAAATTAAATCGACATTGTTTTCATAAATGAAATGAAAGGTTTTTTTTTCTCAAATCAGTGTTGCCACAAAAATAAAATACCGCATATCGTGCTCAACAATGCTAATAAAAAATAAATAAATAAACAGTACAATTAAAGATAAAGTTGAATATTGTTGCTGCACGAAGTTTATTTTATATTTATGACTTTAAAAAAGCAAAATTGAAATTCAAATACTCAATTTATTTTTTTTTATCCCATGTTTTATTTTCAAAAACAGATGATGTCATCCTCCAATGCAGTTAAATATACGATTGATATACATTTCTTTCTGCTTTTGCCATCTTCGATCAGTTTTTAGTGTAACTTTGATGGAAAAAATGATATGATATTCTGGCTTGACTAATGAATATTGCTTGCAGATATTTGTAATCCTTAATTTTTCTTTAGAAGTTTAAACCTGCATCTAAAAAAAAATCCCTGACAGCTCGGGCTACAGGCCTCGGGCTGCAGGCACAGTTAGATTTCGAAGATGCAGACCGTGGTGCGTCTGTTTATTGGGAATTGCAGAAGAAATGACCTTTTTGTCATGGTGTGGCAGTTGGGACCGCCCACTTTAAAATGTACCCGTGTTTGTAGGCGGAGCCGGATTTTTTTTTCTTTTTTCTTTTTTTTTTTTTTTTTTTTTTGCTGTAAGGGTTGGTTCTATAAAAAAAAAACATGTCAATATAAAAGTTGTAGATAATATTAAGCGGATTTATAATAAATTTAAGCGGATTTGATATCTTGTGAATTGACAAAGTTATGAATTTGTTTCTTCTGAAACCCTTATTTTTCCCCCCCTTGAGGCCATTTTTTAATAATATCAAAAGTCTGTCATACATAAATTTTCGGTCCTTTTCCTAGAAGTAATAATATATTATTACTTCTATATTATATCTATATATAGAATATATCTATAATATATTATTACTTATATTAAAGTTATAACTTTAAACGGATTCGATACGTGTCATAATTAAGAAGTTATGGGTTTTTTTCTGTTTTCACAAAAAGCCGCCTCCCCCCCCTTCTGGTTCGATTTTGGCCATTAATGAGCTTGACCGAGATTTTATGCCCTTGATTTTATGTATCAGTTTGGAAGATATTTGTGCAGAATTATTGAAGTTATTGTGTCAATAAAAAAGTGATATAGATAGATAGTAAAGTTTTGAACTGGGGGTGGTTTTGGGTTCTGGGAGTCATGATCGGCGTAAATCTGCAAAAATTTTTCAGAAATTCTAACATAGGGGAGAATATAATAGGGTTTCTTACGAAATCTGCCTAAAAATCCCTGACGGCTCGGCCTACAGGCACAGGTAGATTTCGAAGACGCAGACCGTTGGGGAGCCTGTTTATTGGGAATCGCAGAAAATATGACCTTTTTGCCATGATGAGGCAGTTGGAAATCCCACTTCGAAATCTACCTGTGTCTGTAGGCGGAGCCTGCAGGGATTATTTATTTATTTATTTATTTATTTATTTATTTATTTTCTTTTGCTGTAAGGATTGGTCCTATAAAAAAAACTTGTCAGTATAAAAGTTGTAGATAATATTAAGAGGATTTATAATAAATTTGAGCGGATTTGATATTTTGCGAATTGACGAAGTTATGAATTTTTTTCTTCTTAAAGATAGATAGATAAAGTTTTGAACTACGGGTGGTTTTGGGTTTTGGGAGTCACGATAGGCGTAGATCTGCAATTTTTTTTTTTTCAGAAATTCCAACATAGGGGAGAATGTAATAGGTAGTATTTCTTACGAAATCTACCTAAAATCTATTAGATTGCAGTGTGAAATCTCCGCATGGGTTCACTGATAATATAAATAAAACAAGAAATTTTATTGACATGTAATGGAACTGCGCGCTTTAACCACTGAAATTATCAGTATCAAAAAGGTTTCTGTATATAAGTAGCGAAATCTTTAGTGATTTGCCTTCTGGCATGCGGCTAATACGATATGCGAGAGTCAGGGCCTGTTTACCGAATAGGCCGGGCCTGTTTACCGAATAGGCCCAGGAAGCCCGTGCTTACCTCAAAAAATACAAAGGGGCCCCAAAATTTACTTTTCAAAATTAATTTTTGAAAAAAAAAAATTCACTCAGGGTAAAAAATGCATTTTTTCCCTTACAAAACTTTTATCTAAATTATAATATATATTATTTTATCTAAATCTCTCTAAACTGTTGTTTATTCGCAATATTGATGATAAATTTTCAAATTGTTGCAGCATACGAAAAATGAATTTAGTAAATAACCAAGCAATTGGTAGAGTAATAGGGGGCCCCCTGAATAACACCAGGCTTCCCCTATTTCTATGTCTTGAGTGGGCCCTGACGACAGTATCGCTTTTAATAAATTTCAAAACTTTATTTGGATGCATAATTGATATAAAAGTATTTTTTGGTGCTGTTGGTGTGCAATCTAATACATATACATTAAATGTAAAACTAGTTGTCGGGGGGGCCACCGTAATACTTACCCATCATGGATATGCATAATGTAAAATATGAAAGTAAAACATGTGTAAACTATTTATAAAATGCATTGCAATTCGAATAAAATCCTGGCTTGATGACGTCTTAAACTTTAAAAGCTCTATTACTGAATTGCTTGAAAGAAACATCCTTATAACTCCAAAAATAATAATCCTATTAACTAGCAGTTTATTACGTCGGATGAAGCGTCTCATTTCCAATTAAAATAGATCTTTGAATTGAAATTTGGATGAAATACAGGGTCATGAAAAATCGAAGAGTGTGGAAAATATAATTATAAATATCTCGGCAACTCAATATCCGATCGACTTCATTCTTTATGCAAAATTTATGTTTTTTTATTGTCCTTAAAATAAACAATTTCAAAAAATTTTATGTGCCTATTATCAGAACGAATATTTCGAGAGTCCGAAACAAATAATTCCGGATAATCGAGGTTATTGAAATTCAATAAGCTTTTCCCCATTATTACATAATAAGTCTACATACGAAATTTCAAGTCTCTATTTCAATTTGTTCGGGGGATAGAGCGTTTACAGACACACACACAAACAGACGGACGGCATATATTTTTTTTTTCTTTCTAAAAATAGGTTTTTCGGAATTTTCAGTGTTTGGAACGTGTAAATAAGTCAATTTTTTTTTCTTTTTAGATTTTCAAAACGATTACAAGACTTACCCTATACTGCGTATGATGAGTAAGTAAAATAAAAATCTATTATAATTTTCAATTAAAAAATGGTTTTCACATATATTCTGTAACGCTGTAGGCCCGGGATAAATTCCCTAGTATTTTTTTGGTTTTTTTTATGTTTTAAAAAATGTTTTGCACTTTCGTTTTGTTTTTTAAAACGGCCAGACAACGGAAAACTTCGACTCGAAGCGCGGAGCTGGATTTTTTAATTTTCGGCGCTTTGGCGAGGTCTCTCCGCTGGTTCACTATGATTAGTTGTTTGCGAGCCGAGCTTCCCAGCTACTAATGTCTAAAATAAAGAAAGCACCGGATGAAAAGGTTTCACTCGCCAATGCTGATAAAAGAGGTGGGGGAGAAACAGAAGTCGTAAATCAGCTTCAAGTATTCGAAATTCTGATTCATCAGCTACAGAAAATAAATAAATGTAGAATAGTGATATACAAATCACTTTACAGTTTTACTTTATTTATATAAGTGCGCTCGATGTTGACGAGAATTCGGAGAAGTATAATTTTGTTTTCTTATGAATAAAAGTTGTGTGATATATTATGTACAATGAATTAGGTTCCAGAAATTACGTGATTATTTTTATGCATCAGAATGGCTTAAGATTAACATGTTTCAGTGTTTCAGCTGTAGAAAGATAAAAAAAAAAAAAAAAGAACGAAAAATCATGCGCCAAGCAAAGATTATGAAACACTTTCCAATACATCCAGAAAACTGTAACGAAACTTCACCGTTAAATAAGGTGAAAGACGATATGTAAGTCAACAATTTAGAAAACATATAACATATTGAAAGATACAGTTTTTCAAAATTACCTTCCATTGTCAAAAAAGCAGTCGAATGATTTGGTGCAGCCCTATATATGATGTATAGATTTGATATATACTACATAGCATGATAAAATTTAGTTCAGTTAGAAAATTCACGTTTAGAAATTTTTGTCAATCGATGGCAATGCACTCGAAATCTTTTATACAGCCCTATATATTATCTAAAGACTTCTGTACAGGACACATATTAATCTAAAAGTTAAGAAACGCATTCAAGTAAAAAAAAAAAACGCATAAAGCAACTCAGTTCAGCAATTACCAGCCGAAAACGAAAATGTATCTTGTTCTTTGCGTAACCCTGTATATGAATTTATTTATATTCCACAAACTTCTATTAGTCTATTAAATATAGTTTAGCAGGAAAATGCGTAACACAATTAAAAATTACCCTGAAGCAATTCACACCCATAGTCTTTAATACTTACGAATTCCCTTGTGTAGCCCTGTATATGATCAACCGAGTTTATACACACCACATACTATGAAAAAAATTAGTTACACTTAAAAACGCAAACCAAAGTTGAAGACGCACTTATCACATACAGACTGTAGTTATCGCAATGTATACTGTAACTGATATCTTTTGTGTGTCCCTGTAAATGAACGATAAACGCAATGTACACCATACTTTTAAGCGAGCAATTTATAATGCATCTCAGCAATGCATATAATTTTCATTATGTTTGAAATAGTGAAACATCATTAAAGTACACTGGAAACGATATTTCCCCGTAGAACAATGTGTGACAGAATTCTTTTGTTTGACCCTGTAAATGAATAATAAATACTTTGCACCCCACATTCTACAGGGAAAAAAAAAAAAATAAATAAAAAAAAATAAATAAATAAATAAAAACATGTTTTAATGCTTTATATATATATCAATTTCATCCTGTTTCAAATGGCGTAGCATCATCAAAATGCAGTTGAAACGATTATTCCCCATTGACTGTAAATGTAACGGAATACTTTTGACTGTCACGGTAAAAGAAAAAAAAAACTATAAGTGCTACACACTTCATTTTCAATAGGGAATATACTATAATAGTAAACGACAATAACATACAAAAATTTCAGTACAATCCGAGTTTATTTACGCGAGTTCGAACACGGACGGACGGACAGGCAAACTGAAGTCATAAACACTTTTCAACTAAGTTGGAACGTGTTAAAAAGAAAGAAATAGAACAGTTATATACTAAATTATATTACGAAATTTTGTGAAATATCTTTTTTTATTTTTCATTGTTGGTGTAGTATTATCACAGTTCCACGAATTAATTATAATTTTTTTTTCATTATATTGCATAATACTGCACTTGTTGTCAGATTCAGATATTATTCATCATTCTCTCGAAATTAATTTCGAAAACATACTTTTTAGGTGCGTTCGTAATTATATAAACACGTAGCACCTATAGTCGTCGTCTGGTCCGTCCGTCTGTCCGCATACATCAGCGCAAAAACTACTCAACCGAATGGTTTGAAATTTAATCTATATAATCGTTGCAGAATTTTGTCGAGTCATTTCAAATTTTATGAAAATCGAATCTGAAATTTGTCTATCAAATCTAGTTAAATTAAAAAAGAAAAACATTCATCATTCAATAAAAAAAAATACCTACTATATAAACTCAAAAATTTAATTAGAAATTATTTTTATTATTATTCAAGAAGTTTTTAAAGTATTAAATGCACCATAAATAAAAAGAGAAATTTTTTATTGCTATTAAAAAACTAGTCTTTGGGGGCCACCGTAATACTTACCCATCATGGATATGCATAATGTAAAATATTAAAATAAAAAATGTATAAACTTTGAACTTATAAAATGCATTGCAATTCGAATAAAATCGTGGCTTGATGACGTCCTAAACTTTAAAGGCTCGATGACTGAATTGCTTAAAAGAAACATCCTTATAACTCCAAAAACAATAATCCTATTAACTAGCGGTTTATGGATTAAGCGTCTTATTTTCAATTAAAATATATCTTTGAATTGAAATTTGGATGAAATACAGGGTCATGAAAAATTGAAGAGTGTGGAAAATAGGATTACCAATATCTCGGCAACTCATTATAAGATCGATTTCATGCTTTATACAAAATTTATGTTTTTGTATTGTCTTTTATATTTACTTCTTAAAATAAACAATTTCGAAAATTTTTATATACATTTTATCTAAACGATTATTTCGAGAGTCCGAAAAAAAATAGTTCCGGATCATCGAGGTGACTGAAATTCAAGAAGCTTCTTCCCATTATTACACACTAAGTACATACCAAATTCCAAGTCTCTATAGAATTTGTTCGGGAGGTAGAGCGTTTACAGACACACAGACACACAGACGGACGGCAATTTTTTTTTTTCTAAAAATATTTTTTTCGGAATCTCAAGTGTCTGAAACGTGTAAATCCGTCAAATTTTTTTTTTCGATTTTCAAAACGATTACAAGACTTACCCTATACTACGTATGATGGGTAAGTAATAAGATCCGGATAATAAAAAAAAAAAAAAATGTTTGATTCCTATTAGTAAAAGTCGCCAATTATGTCGATAATTCTTTAACGCTGATATTTTCCGAAACAAACATAGTCTTTTGCCCCAAACAGTATCCTATTCAAGCTGTTCCTTCACAGTGTTTAGCCATAGATAAATACCAGGAAGATGCCAAAATAGGCGGTTGTGCAAAATACCATAAAGCTCTATGCGGGAGACGGGCACAGTTTTCTGGGGCCAGTCAATATTACGAGAGCAATGAGTGGTCAGTTGTCAAAAGGGTGATTTACGACTTCCGGAACATATAACCCTAGGGCTCCTATAATATATATAGGATATATAGGAGCCTTACATAACCCCGCTGAAGGAAATGATAATGTTCTTCGAGGATAGAAGCGAGAGGAAATTTTAGGTAGATTTCGTAAGAAATACTACCTATTACATTCGCCCTTATGTTGGAATCTCTGGAAATTTTTTGCAGATCTACCCCGATCATGACTCCCAGAACCCAAAACCACCCCCAGTTCAAAACTTTATACATATATCTATTTATCTATATCACTTTTTTATGGACACGATAACTTCCATAATTCTGCACACATCTCTTCCAAACTGATACATAAAATCAAGGGGCATAAAATCTCGGTCAAGTTCGTTAATGTGCAAAATCGAACCAAGGGGGAGAAATGGGGGGGGGGGCTTTTTGTGAAAACAGAAAAATCCCCATAACTTCTTAATTATGATACGTATCGAATCCTTTTAAAGTTATTATTACTTCTAGGAAAAGGGTCAAAAATTTATGTATGACAGATTTTTTATATCATTAAAAATGGCCTCAAGGAGGGGGGGGGGGGGGGATAGGGGTTTAAGAAGATTCATAACTTCGTCAATTCACAGGATATCAAATCCGCTTAAATTTATTATAAATCCTCTTACTATTATCTACTCTACAACATTTATATTGACAAGTTTTTTATAGGACCAATCCTTACAGAAAAAAAAAAAAAAAAAAAAATCCGCGGTGGTACCGCCAATAAACACATGTTGATTTCAAAGTGAGTAGTTCCAACTGCCGCATCATGGCAAAAAGGTCATTTTTCTGCAATTCTCAATAAACAGGCGCCCCACGGTCTGCGTCTTCGAAATCTACCTGTTCCTGTAGGCCGAGCCGTCAGGTATTTTTTTATATAGCTGGAGTCGAAACTACTATCTGAAATTGTTGATATTTAAAAAAAAAAATTATAGTTAATTTTAGCAATTTTAATAGAGAAGTATAGGTGGGGCCGCGCCCCAAGTCCCCTATACGACGGGTCGCCCCTGTATACAGATCTCTTGATCATATACAGGGCTGTACAGAAGAATTCGGATATTTTTCCGACTGTTGATTCTAAATCCTAAAATTGGGTTTTCAAATGTGTTACGTGTTTAACAAATTTTTTACTTAAACATGGGCGGGGCTAGTGGAGCTTAAGCCGAAAGGTGGGTCTCCCCGCCTGGTTTGACTTTGACTTTGTTTACTTAGACATCATCTTTCACCTGATTAACAGTGAAGTTTTGTTAAAGTATTTTCTGGACGTGCTGAAAAGTGTTACATAATATATGCTTGACGCATGATTTGTCGTTCTTTTTAGCACTTTCCAACATAGTTTGTCTGTCCATGCTCTAACTTGCGTAAATATATTCGGATTGTCATGCAATTAATATATGTTACTGAGGTTTACTATGGCATGTTCGGTATTGAAAATGAAGTGTGTAGCACTTATAGTTTTTTTACAGGGACACTCAAAAGAATTCCGTTACATGACGGTCTATGGGGAAAAGTCATTTGCGGTTTATTTTAATGATGTTACACAATTTCAAACATATTGAAATTGATATATATCACTGAAGTGCACTAAAAGAGGCTTACTATAGAATGTGATGTGCATAGCACTTATAGTTCCTTTACAGGGACACTCAAAAGAATTCCATTATATTACGGTCTATGAAGAAAAATCGGTTGTGGTTTATTTTAATAATATTTCACTATTTCAAACATATTAAAATTGATATGTATCACTAAGTTGGATTACAAGAGGCTCACTATAGAATATTGTGCGTATAGCATTCATCGTTCATTTACAGGGACACACAAAAGAATTCGGTTAAAGTACTGCTTGTTAATAATAATTGCTGGAAGTGCTTTTTCAGTTGCTGAACGTGTTTTTAAATTGAACTCATTTTTTTCCTATTACTTGATGTGTATAAATTGTATAGATCGTATACAGGGCAGCACAAAAGTTCTAGAAAACATTTCCGTTTATTGGCAGAAATTCCAGAAGGGGAAATTTTAAACTACGCTTCCTAAGCATTCTATTTAGTATATACACAAATCTATAGATTCTATACAAGGCTAACCGGTTCAGATTTTCGAAAAAACGAGAAAAATAGACCGGTAAATTTTTACTTTATAAAAAACATGACCTTATTTTTATGAAATTTATTTTAATTTATTAAAGGAAGGATAAAGTGTTTTGAAAGGAATATTAAACGAAACCCTTTGTGCGATCTTCGATCACCCTTACCCACTTGTTTTCATTTGAAAAGTGTATTGGACATTCATTTGAAAAATCCCGACCCGGGCCCGAAGATTCAAAACCTGACCCGGACACGAAACAGTTAAAATCAACCCGACCCGAACTCAACCCGCAACCAAACAAATTAGCGTTAATCCGACCTGAACACAACCCGCAACGAAACAAATTAGCGTTAAATATGTGATGACACCTATTTCTAAATTCATTCGTCTTATTTAAACGTCGCGCGACGCATTGTCAATAAGGACATTTTTTTCTTTTTTAGCCTGAGTGTCTATATGTCCGGAGACTAGAGTCCTCCATCCGGTCGGGTAATCCGATTTTACCCGAACCCGACCCGACCTGAATCGCGTGCGGTCGGTTTCGGGTAAAATCGGATTACCCAAACGGATGGAGAACTCTAGTCCGGACATATAGACACTCAGGCTAAAAAGAAAAAAATGTCCTTATTGACAATGCGCCGTGCGACGTTTAAATAGACGAATTAATTTAGAAATAGGTATATCATCACATATTTAACGCTAATTTGTTTCGTTGCGGGTTGGGTTGTGGTTTGTTTCGTTGCGGTCTGGACATATTTTTTTTTTAAATGTCCGCTTTGACAATACGTCATGCGACGTTTAAATAGACCAAGGAATTTAGAAATAGGTGACATAGGTATCAATAGGTGTTTAGAAATAGGTGTCTAAAAATCACAGACATATACTCCAATTTTATATATATTAGATAGATATATGTCTTTTTCTAAACCGCAAATAAACCTTAGGCGCCATTGCTATTTCTAACTATTTCGTAAAATAATACAACATTTCCATTTCTTAAGCTATTTTCATAAAATAATAATAATAATAATTATTATTATTATTAGTTTAATGCATTAAATGTTACCTTGAAAGATTTTAATCAAAGAATTTTAATAGAAAGCGGCATCTTCTATCGAAATCGAAACAGGTATAGGATAATTTTAATTTAGGCGAAATAATGTTCAATTTCAGTTTATTATAAAAAGGTTTTTTTTCCTTCTTTCTTTTGTGAAAAAAGTAGAATTTAGTTATTTTTATGCATTGTGCGGTAACTTTGAAATATTTTATTAAAAACGGCATCTTTTAAACATCAAAGAAACATAATACGCCATAACATAGAAGAAAATAGCTTTAATTTGGGTGAAATGATGCTAAATTTTGATTTCATAAGTACAGGCATTGTTAAATGAAAATGTATATTTAAGTTTTCTTTCTAATGCATTATGCGGTGACTTAAAAGACTTTGATGAAATGAGTTAGTATAAAGCAGTGGTTCCCAACCTTTTTTTAGCCGCGCCCCACCAAAACATCTCTAAAATAATGATGCCCCCCTTCCCCCTATAACATTTAATTCTCATAAAATTTCAAAAGAATTTATTCCTGACAGAGTAAAAAGCATTTAACATTGATCCTGAAACGTGCCGAAGGTAATGGATGAATCAAATGTTTTTTATAATCATCTGATACACCTCGTAGTTTACTGGCACACGGTCGCCACGTATGCGTGATGTATAGAGTGCTCAGAATCCTTGATTAGAAAAATCAATAATTTTGAATAAAACATTTTTGTCTTATTTAATCACAGAATTTCTGCGATTAAATTACTAATCAATTTCTAATCAGAATGAAACGTGATAAAAGATTCGGTAAAGGAAGGTCGTCAAGTAATTGTTAAATATACACTTGAATAGTTTCATGTGTAAAATTGATTTTCATGTGACATATTGCAGTGCGACTCATTCAATAAATAATCGAAAAAGTTGTTTAAAATTCTAAAATACTTATAAATCAGAAAAATTATAAAGAATTTTTAAATATATAAAAGTATCTAAATATTTAAAATGTTTTTTTCTATAATTATTCTGGTAGGATTGTATTTAAAACTTTTGAATGGATACTTTTTAAAAATTGAATAAAAAAACAAATTTTTTTTATTTGGTTTTTGAAATTTGAATGTAAAACTTTTATTTTCAGTCTACAATATTACTATTAGAAAAACAATTCAGAAGGTATGGGTTCACAGAAATTCTTAATTGTCCCTTGACAAGTTAAATTGCCCCCCTGAAAAGTCAAATTGCCCCCCTGTGGGGCGTACGCCCCCCGTTGGGAACCACTGGTATAAAGCAATATTTTCTAACGACAGAGATATTGAATGATATCTTTTAGAGCAATTTTAATTTAGATGAAATAATACTAGATTTTTTATTTCCTATATAAAATATCAATTGTGAAAATGCACAAATAGCTTTTCTAATCTATTCCATTATATTTTAACTTTAAATAGTTTTATTGAAAGGGTTTAATAAAATGCAGCATTATCTAACAATAGAGAAACAACAAAGCCGTAATATAAAGTAACATTCTATTCATTTGTATGAATTAATGATAAATTATGATTTCTTTAATTCTTCTTTTTTATGTAAAATAATATACATTTTACTAGCTGACCCCCACCCGGCGTTGCCCGGGCCTGTGATAATAAATTAAAAAAATATATATAATCAAGTTATTATTATTTTATATCTTTAACCCGATTTTTGTATGAAATTATATTTTTAAATGAAAAATTCGCGAAAAAATATAGATATTTAGTGATAAAAGCGTTCATTTTCTTGTTTTTTTTTTTTTTTTTTTTTACCTAGTGTCGTTTTATAGTTTTAAAATAAAAAGTTATTTTTGTCCGAACTCTTTGAAATCTTTATTGGTGATAAATAAAACGGTTTTACAGCCCGTGTAAAAATTTCGTGAAAAAATAGTGTTATCGAGTTGTAAAAGAAATGTTTTCTTCTCACTTTTTTGTTTGTTTGTTTGTTTTCGTGTCGGATCCTTTAACATAGCAAAAAAAAAATACTACTCATCTTCCGAACTCTCTGACATTTCAATCGGTTATGAATATAACTGCATCCGAGTTCTCTTTAAAATTTTGCGAAAAAATATGCATATTTAGTAGTGAAAACATGAGTTACTTAAAATAAAGCTTTAGCTTTCAACCTCAGAGCAAAAATATATTAGAAGGTCTAAGCTTTCAATGGCAATGGTACGACTGCATCTGTTTTCAATCAACCCTTTTCAATCTCTCTAGGCTAAACAGGTGAGGGTTGAGTTAATCAATGAGGTTTCCCGTTCCTGAGGGTAGAGTCTTGAAAAAAAAAAAAAAAACGTTGACACATGCGCAAAGAGACGAATTTCATGTGGATTTGACAGAATGCGCTTTTCGTTTTAAATATATAGATTAGCACTTTCCATCATAGTTAAAAAGTGTTTTATGACTTCGATTTGTCTATCCATCTTTTCGTGCTCTAACTCTCGTAAATATACTCAGATTGCCCTGTAATTTGTATGTGTTATTGACGTTTACTATAGCACATAGTTGAAAACTGTTTATGAATTCAGTTTGTCCGTCTGTCTGCCGCAGTGCTCTAACTCACGTAAATATATTTGGATTGTCATGCAATTGATATATGTTACTGAGGTTTACATAGCACAGTCGCTATTGAAAATGAAGTGTGTAGCATTTATAGTTCGTTTACATAGCCAGTCAAAAGTATTCCGTTACATTACGGTGAATGGGAAAAAATTGTTTCAGTGCATTTTGATGATGTTACGCTATTTCAAAGATAATGAAATTGGGATGCATTTATGAAGTGCACTAAGACATGCTTTCGTGGAATATGGGGTGCAAAACATTTGTTATTCATTTACAAGGTTACACAAAAGAGTTCTGTTACAAAATGCTGTACCGGGAAAAATCGCTTGAAGTGTATTTTATGATGTTACATTATTTCAAATATAATGAAGTTTTTACGCATTACTAAGGTACACTATAAGTTGCTTATTGAAATTTTTTCGTTCATTTATAGGGACACACAAAAGAATTCGGTTACAGTACTGACTATGAGCGATAATTGCTGGAAATGTGTTTTCAACTTTGGTTTGCATGCAAAATTCGCTAAAATTTCAAAAATAGCAGAGGACAATATTTAGTATATTGGACGAAAATATTGAAACGGAATTTTTTTTTTACGATTGTCGAAAAATCACCGCAAAACGTGAAAAAACTCTAAAAATCGCATAAAAAATTTGCGAAAAATTCAAAAATCGCTGAACGAATTCCGAATAAACTTTATTGAAAAGAGGAAAAAAGTTACTATTTTGGGGTAAAGGATTAAAACCGGATTATTTTCACTAATTTGGAAAAATTGCCACAAAAAGGGGAAAAAAAATATATATTAAGCTAGAAATCGCATAAAATATTGCTGAAAATTCAAAAATCGCAGATAAGCAAATTTACTATATAGTTGTCTAAAAACATTCTAAAAGGAAATCTTTCTCAAGTGTCAAAAAATCGATACGAAAAACACGCTAAAAATCGCATTGAAAATCGTGGAAGACAAAATGTAATCACTTCTGAGATATTTCAATTTGAAAATTTAATTAAATTCTCAAATCAAGATACATAACATAAAGTTTTCTCGCCAATGTCTTAGAAACATTTGACATATTTTGAGTAGCAATATGGCATGACTTTAATGATATTACTATTACGGTTTTTTTTTTTTTTTTTTTTTTTTTTGCAAATTAGCTATTTTTATTGGGGGCATAAACGTCTGGGGCAAAAACGAAACGTGGGAAATATGCTGCCACCAGGTGACATTAGAAACAAATTCTATGTAGGATGTTATAATTTACTATATTAAGCAACAGGATTACACTACAGTGTTAGATTTACTTCACCAACAAGTAATATAAAAACTTTTTTTTAAAGTCAATTCCTACTTAGATCAAATAGAAATTTTTTTCCAGTGATCTACACGCTTCGCCACTGACGGTATTTATTCCTAAATTTATATCCTGCTAAATATCTTACATAAGAAATTTTTTTGAAATGAATTCAAAATTAAATAAAAAATAAATAGCTAAAATACCAAAAATTAATAGCTCGAAAAGTATTTCTCACAAAATTGTTAGACAAACTGCGTTAGAAAGGTAAAAAAATTTTATTTTTCTTGATATAAATTTATAATTTAATGATTATGCCGTTTTTAAAATATTGAATTTAAAAAATTACCAAACTTCACAATAAACTGCCATTGCGATGTTACAGTTAGCGATAATACAGTTTTTTCAAATATTAATTAATTAATTAAATGTTATTATTTAACTTTAGTTTTATACTTCATTGTTCAAAAGAATAGACTCACTCCACATTTATAGTCTCCTTCGCCCGCGAGCCACCTGATCAACGATTGAAAATTCCAACAAGATATATATATGGAGAGTGTGAGCTAATAGTAGGAATTAAAAAAAAATGTGGCTTGGCCCTTTCTTGCCCCGACCCCCTCAATTGTAACCGGAATTCTGTCACTGTAATTATATGCAACTTCTTTGACTGTAATTATATGCAATGTACTCCGTATTTTTATTCTAAAATAAGATAAAAAAAAATTCTCTCTGTCTTTTTTCATAAGTTTCGACACATATAATGGATGTGTGAACCAAACGCCACCCTTCTATTTTAGGGGTGTGCACTGAGGTGGCTGTCTCGTCTGCCTCACGTCTGGCGGCGGCACTTCTCACGCCAATGCCTCATTATGTAATTATAATACGATAGAGGGAGTTGATTCGCTGTGCATCGTCACTGATTGCATCCATTCCCTTATCATTACGAAATTAAAAACTCATTCGTAGGTCAGTCAGATGGTGATCTACATCACTATTCACTTATTTACCCAAGTCAAAAACTTCTGATTCTGTGATAGTTTTACAACCACAAATTTTCCCTAATGCATTTTTTAACACTAGAACGGCGGTACACTGTAAAAAATTTTCGGAACGTTTCAGGAAATTATCCTGAAACATTTCGCATATTTTACCGAAATTTCGAATTTCTTTATATCACACGTCAATTACGGCAATAATTCGTGTAATATTTTTGAGAGGTTTCAACTTTTCCGTAAACTACATTCTGCGCATGCGTGCTTCATGTTTTATGTTCCATTAGCCATTTTGATAACTAAAGAAGAATAAAAAACAGCTGCCTAGGTACTTAGAGACAAATGCAATCTAAACAAATGTCATTCTTTGTTTGGAACCGATATAGTAAGTAGCAAATTTAAATCTTTTTATGTTTCATTATTTGAATTTGAATTTTATCTGTAATACGAAACTTTAAAATTTAATTGCTTAAATAAGACAGTGAATGAAAAAAAGTATATTGATTATTGAAAATTATCCTCATAATAATCTTTCAATATAGTGTAGCTATTAATCAAACCTTTGAGTCTTTTATCTTGTATTGTTCTGGATATTAACTTACAGACCAGACAGGTATTATTATTATTTTAATCCCACAGAGGGGTTGTACTAGCAGGACGTCAACCCCTCTAAACAAGTTGGAAATTGTATGTCAAATGTGACAATTGAGATGCGTTCATACTATAGCTAGTTATATAAATATTGAGATCTTGATGATTTTTAATTCTGTGAAATGAATTATATCGTCTGCAGATTCATTTCTGTCATAAAATAAGTATCTCGGTCGCTTGACGATTAAATCTCGGAATCTTTTATAACAAAAAAGCACCGATTTAAAAAAAAAATTTCAAATTTCTTAATAAATATTTTTATTAATATCTCCTAAAGTTTTGATTCGATTTTCATAAAATTTGAAATGTCTCGACAAAATTCTGCAAAGATAATATATTTTAAATTTTAAACCATTCGGTTGGGTAGTTTTTGCGTTGTTATATGCGGACGGACGGACGGACGGACAGACGGACGGACCAAGCGACGACAATAGGTGCTACGTATTTATATAATTACGAACGCACCTAAAAACTCATTCGTAGGTCAGTCAGATGGTGATCTACATCACTATTTACTTATTTACCCAAGTCAAAAACTTCTGATTCTGTGATAGTTTTTACAACCACAAACTTTCCCTAATGCATTTTTTAACACTAGAACGGCGGTAGGGGTCATTTTGACCCCTGAGCACTTTTATCCGTTGATTACTTTTGTTTGGTTAGAAGAAATTTTTGAAAATTTTTACTTACCCATCATACGTAGTATAGGGTAAATCTTGTAATCGTTTTGAAAATCGAAAAAAAAAAAATTGGCGGATTTACACGTTTACACTGGAGATTCCGAAAAACATATTTTAAGATTTATTTTTTATTATTATTATTTTTTTTTGCCGTCCGTTTGTCTGTGTGTCTGTAAACGCTCTATCTCCCGAACAAATCGAGATATAGACTTGAAATTTGGCGTGTACTTAGTATGTAATAATGGGAAGAAGCTTATTGAATTTCAGTAACCTCGATTATCCGGAACTATTTTTTTCGGACTCTTACATATTCGTTCTGATAAAAAGGTGTATAAAAATTTTCGAAATTGTTTATTTTAAGGAGTGAATATAAAAGACAATAAAAAAAAACAAATTTTGCATAAAGAATGAAGTAGATCGGAACATGAGTTGCCGAGATATTTGTAATCCTATTTTCCACACCCTTCGATTTTTCCTGACCCTGTATTTCATTCAAATTTCAATTCAAAGATGTATTTTAATTGGAAATGAGACGCTTCATCCGACGCAGTAAACTGTTAGTTAATAGGTTTATCCTTTTCAGCGTTATAAGGATGTTTCTAAATGAAAAATGGTATGAAATTATGGTAATATATATGAAAGGGTCCTTTCCCCTTATGTGTGACATTATAGTCATTTATCACGTATATAACATTTTATATCCTCTGTGACCAAGTTATAGTCACATTCTTCATTCTATTAAATCCTATCATAGGTAATTGATTCAATGATATCCCATGACAGGTAATGATTCTTGGTTACCATGGTGATTACGTCCTATTTAAAAGGGAGTCCTATTATTTCCGCATTACTGAATTTAAAAACTACTGATTATTACTGAATTTAATTCTAGCAATCCTAATAATGTACCGACAGTTTTTTGGATAGATGTTTCCGGAGAAATAGATATTAAATGGAAAAAGAGTCTAAATAGGGATTTCAAGTTCTGAAAATTTCAGTGCTAGGCTTAAGTATCCCATTGGAATTTTCATTAAATGTCAACTAAAAGATAAAAGGTTGCCAACTTAAAATGTACTTATTTTAGTACGGAAATGAATCATATCATAATAACACACTGCAAAAAATAATTGTTGATTTTGCAGTATAAAACTGGCACCCAGCTGCCAGTATTATACCGTAAAATCGGTAACCGCTGCGCGGTAGCGTATTACTGCTTGCACGGCAGCGTATTACTGCTTATTTTACTGTTTAATACTGTTAATTTTACGGTATAATACTGGCAGCTGGGTGCCAGTTTTATACTGTAAAATCAACAATTATTTTTTGCAGTGCAGACGATATAATTCATTTCACTGAAACTAGTTATGTTATAATATGAACGTTTGACGTACAATATTCAACTTTGTTTAAAGGCCCCACCAGTGGCTGAGAGGTTCTGCTCTCAAAGCTGGTATAAACGGGAAGTGCTGAGCTCAAACCCCTGTCGCGTTCGTCGACCTAACCGTTGGGAGTTTTCCGTGTTTTTCTTCGAACCTTGCCGTAAATACGGGTTAGGATCCCTTAGAAAGACCCTCACGGAGTGCACTCCCCCCCTAGGGCCTATATCCCTTGTGTAGATAATCGGCCGACATTGATTAACCAACCAACTTGTTTAAAGTAGAGTTTTTGACTATTTCCCAATGCTTTAGCAGACCGTAATATCGCCTCCTTAATTTTTTATAGATTTCAGGTTATCCACAAAATTAGTGCAATCAACTATCAACAAATCAAACATAATAATCCTAAAAATGAACATATATATAAAAAAAAATAATAAACAAAATCAACATAGATAATCCTAAGAAAAAAATAAATAAATAAATAAAACAAGTGGGTAAGTGTGATCGAAGATCGCACAAAGGGTTTTGTTTAATATTCCTTTCAAAACACTTTATCCTTTCTTTAATAAATCCAATTAAATTTCATTTAACAATTAACAAAAAAAAAAGTCTTGTTTATTATGAAGTAAAAATTTACCGGTCTATTTTCCTAAAGAAATATTCATGCAAAAGTTTCCAAACTTATTATTCATAGTTTGTGGTTATTAAACCCCTATTCGAATAATCAAATTTTGAATAAAAATATGGAAAAAAAAAACCCTTAAAAAATAGACAAATTAAAAAAAAATTATTGTACCCTACACACCGCAACCTAGTGTGTCTGCAAAAGATGGTTCAATTGCTTTACATAGTATTTGATCGTATAAAACTTTTTTAACTGAACTATTTTGGCCGATTTAAACATTAAATACTAATTAAAATAATTCTTCGATTTAAAGTTTGATAAATGTTATTGAAGTTTACTATGGCATGTTTGGTATTGAAAATTAAATTTTTATAGTTAGTTTACAGGGACACTCAAAAGAAATCCGCTTCATTACGGTCTATGGGGAAAAATCGTTTGCGGCGTATTTCAATGATGTTACACTATTTCAAACATATTAAAATTGATATATATCACTGAGGTGCACTGCAAGAGGCTTAGTATAGAATATGGTGGGCATAAAATTCATCGTTCATTTACAGGGACACACAAAAGAATTCGGTTACAGTACTGTCTATGAACAATAATTGCTGGAAGTGCGTTTTCAGTTGTGGTTCGCGTTTTTAAATTGAACTATTTTTTTATATATTACTTGGTGTGTATAAATGCTATAGATCAGGGGTTCTCAAACTATGGTACGCGTACCAGTACTGGTACGTGAAGCTCTGCTTACTGGTACGCAGAAGTCCGTTCCTGGTACGTGAAATAATGCGGCATATTATTATGGAATCGAAAACGTCTTGTCTTTATTAACTTGGAAATGTTTTTTAAAAATTTCGAACGCGATTTAGGATTTGTAAACGCTTTTTCTATTTTTTTTTTTTTTTTGTTACCAGAAATATTTGTTATAAAAGACTTGCTGAAATTCTAACACAACGCTTATAATACAATCAGTTTTCCAGAATTAAAAACACAATTATAAGATTTATATAGATCAAAGTTGAATTTTGTAATAAAGACCTATTTTTAAAATTAATAAATGAATGAAATATTTTTAATTAGCGGAAGAACTATTTTTAAACGTGCTTTATGAATTGAATTATCTGAAGGTCTGAATGCTTGCAAGTAGGAGGTGCTTGTGTGAGTAGGAGGAATTAAAACAAAATTACATTCCAAGTGTAATTTACAACCCATTGTTCTCTTTGCATTAGAAGAGCTTCTAGGAGGTGTTGAAATAAAAGTCTTATTTCAAACATAATCCATAAATTGATTCATTGTGTTGATTGAAATATTTTTCTTCTCTTGTGCAAAAAGTGTTATAGATTCCTCCTATTTCGTGAAAATAATATATTTAAAATAGTCAAGAGAGTAAGATTACTAAATCAAACAAAAACTGTAGTTACATGCAATGCGGATTTGAGGTAAAGATTGTACATATGGATTGAGGTGGTACATAATTAAATGTATGAAGAAACTTTTACGTGTTTGCCTACTGAGCGACATTATTGTCGCATTTAAAGGTATGCAGATTATTAATACGGTTGTATTCAGCCCATGTTAAATGCGCTAACTAAGACATTCGCAGAACCTGATTAATGCAGAGGCCGACTAGACCGTAGCCTGGGGCCCACCACTAATGACGCCCTCCAAAATAAATAAAATTGTTTGCAAAAAGTTTATTAAAAATGCAGTTTTTTGCAATTATTTCCCCAACGCCAAAAAAGATTTTGATTAACTTTGTAACCATATCATAATATCTAAGGATAACCACCGAATATTCCCCAAAAATATTGATAGCTATTATCCTGGTTTGAGACTGGCTCTGAAAAAGTACTGGGTCTTGGGCTCCACATGACCTTAATCGGGCTCTGGAAATTAGTTTCTCATTTGAGACACCCTGCCACTGTATCTCACGAGACAGGAAAGGAATCAAATTATACAGCTCTCATCTCCTGTGATGGATTACTGAGTCCACGTTCAAAAGGATGAATGTAGCAGAATTCTCGCTGACGAGAATATCAGAGTACCGTCTTATATTGTCAAAATCTGTTTGTGTTTAGGACAACATATCTCTGTGAATGTTCTTTTCCGCCCTTTGTTATATGAAAAACAAATATAAGAATAAACTAAACATCTAATCTGACTTATGACTAAAACTTCTTAATATTGAGCCAGACATGAGGAAGTTGTGCTTGATGAAACAAGCCCACCCTTTTCTTTGGCCTACTATAAAAGTATATGAATCAGTGTGCGCCAATATGTTGTTAAGTAGTGTGGATTTTTTACTATACCAAAATACTGTATTTTGATATTGTATTCATTATTAAAATTTAATGATGATACTACTTTTTACTTGAATGTTTATTATAAAGCAGTTAATTTAGTAATGTAATAATTCATTTTTAAATGCATCAAAATCTGCTATGAAGGAAAGAAAGACCCGAGAGATGTTTCGTTTTAGACAGGTTGTTCTATTTTAGCTTTACGTATGTTACCTGGTGGTACGCGGAAGTATGAACTTCGATTTAGTGGTACGTCGGTCTAAAAGTTTGAGAACCCCTGCTATAGATCATATGCAGGGCTGCACAAAATAATTCGGATATTTTCACAATTATAGATAGCAATTGCTGAAATTGTTTTTTGCGTGTTATTTATCTATTATGCGTTTTCCAAATTGTTTATTTAGCCATCTTGGGCGGGGCTAGTTGAGCTTAAGCCGAAAGGTACGTCTCCCCGCCCGGTTTGACTTTGACTTTGTTTATTTAGACATCATCTTTCAACTTATTAAACGGTAAAAGTTTTGTTAAAGTATTCTGGGCATGTGTGTCGGAAAGTGTTTCATAATATATGCTTGTCGCATGATTTTTCATTCTTGTTTTAAAATAGAGAAAAACAAAAACATAGTTTGAACGGGAAAATACATATTATTTCTATGAGGTATTTATTTGATTAAATTTAATAAATAAATTTTCTGGTTCAAATAATGTTTATATAATTTATGAAAAAAAAAATCATTAACAGCTATGTATAATGTGTCGTACAAAAGTGCGCTACTGAACATAGCTAATGTACATTGTACACGTCATATTTTAGAAAATAGGGCGACTGATAAATAATTACAGATATTGGAAAAACCCCAAATCCGCTTATTGTATTTTTAATTTCAAATCACACTGCCTTGCAATTGAGTGCAATAAAAAATTCTGAACTACAATTACAACATCAATCATTAGAGGTGATATAGAATAAATTATTGGTTTTCACATATTTTTAATGCATTTTTCTTTTAATTTTGTAGTTCTCCTTTTATAAAACCAGACTTGTCTAGACGCACTTACACGTACAATGAAAACTTTTTTTTTTTAAATGTAAACTATAATCAATCATAATTTTGACAAGTGAGTCAGAAATATCAGCTAATATACGGTAGTTATATATGAGCATAGGAATAAATTTTAGAAACTCCTGACTTTCTTTTAAGTTTACATAATGTCTTGGAATAAAAGCTTAGAGGAATTCCGTGCATCTGTATAGTAGAGAACCGAATATCCGAACCCAATTAACCGAACTGTCCAATTATCCAAACATTCCCTCTTTAGGGTTTCGTTCATCTCACGAAACCCTATTCGTCCCGCTACGTTGTCTGTCCGTCACAGCGCCGGTTCTCAGAAACTATGTAACTTACAGACTTGAAATTTTGTGTACTTATAGCTGAATACCTACTATGAAGCTGAAAATCCTAAAAATTAAAAAAATCGTATTATTTTAATTTAGAGAGATTAAAAAACCAAAAATCTAACAGCTTTTTCCTATTAAATTAAAAAAAAAATTCGTTATAGCAGTTGCCAACCATTAAAAATCCACAATAAAATTCTTTCTACAATAATTTATTTTCTAGTGAAAGATTTCCACGTGAAAAATGAAAATGAAATAAAAAGTTTCACCAACTGAAAAAAAGATTAATAGGACGTCCTATTGGTAATAAAACGGAAATTTTCAAACATTTCTCAATAATACAAGGAGTATGAGTATGTGTAAGTACAGAAAGCAGGTTAATAAGATGTCATAAGATAATTAAAAAGAAAATTGATCTGACGTCGTATTGGAAGTTTAAAGGACTTTTTTCAAATGTTTGAGAATAATACAAAGAGAGTATCAATATGAGTAATAGAGAAAGCAAAGTGAATATAACGTCATACGAGTTTGAGGAACGTATTGAATCATGATAAAAACCCGATTATGGAAATATTGGCATATTTTAACAATTTGAAGGTACATATATACAACATGTTTAATTTTGAAATTTTGATTTTTTTTTTTAAATATCGCATTTAGTCCACATGACAGATATTATTATGACAGAGTATAATAGCGGGCTTCGCCCGCTATCGGATCGGTTGAGATTTTCGAAAAAAAAAACGAGAAAAAAATAGACCGGTAAATTTATACTTTATAAAAAAAAAATGACTTTTTTTTTCTTTTTTTTTTAAATGAAATTTATTTGGATTCATTAAAGAAATGATAAAGTGTTTTGAAAGGAATATTAAACGAATACAAACCCTTTGTGCGATCTTCGATCACACTTACCCACTTGTTTTTTTTTTTTTTTTTTTTTTTTTTTAGGACTGCCCTTGAAATCGAAAACGTTTTCCATTCCATACTTAAAATTTCAAATTTTGTAGTGCAGAAATTGATGAAAAAAAAACAAACAAAAAAATTAAAGTTAAAAAGGCTATTTTTTTTTTAATAGAAAATGACAAAAAAATAAAATAAAAAATAAACATGTCCGTACTAACAACTACCAGTCCTAAGCCTGACTAAAATGTGAAAAAGAAAAATTGTGTACACACAATCGAATTTTTTTAATCTACCTATGGACTACTATATTTTTAAAAACGTAGTACATTTGTTCTATAACGAAAACTGTTACAGTAATAGTTTTAGGTTTGCCATTTACTTTTTTTTATTTGTTTGTCACTATAACGTGACTGTTGCTGGAAATTTCCTCTTTATAGAACCAAAAATCTTCAACAAAGTTTAAAGTGTGTCTTAATTAAAGATTTTTTTTTTTTCAGGGCAGACGACGTGAATCGAGGAGACGTAAATCAGGGTACTACTGTACATGTAAAAATTGCATTTTAACCATCCATTTTGGCATAATCGGGAACATCCCTAAAATTGCCTGTCCAATCATCTGAACTTTCGATTATCCGAACTAAGCGTAAGGTCCCGACAGGCTCAGATAATCGGTGCTCTTATTGTACGCTCATGAATTACAATGCGACAGGCATGTAATATTTAGTTATTCTTAGTTATTCTATAGTTATTTTAGTTGATTCTTAAAATTCCCGATAATATGTTATATAAATCTTTCTAGCAATGGTATTTTTGCTTATAGTCTTTTTAAAATTGTTTGAACTGACGCCGCCAGATTTTTTTCAGTGTTTTGCAAAAATTAAGAAAAATTACCGGCCGATTTTTACAAAAATTGGATATTCGGATGCAGAAAATATTTCTTCGCATGTATGCTGGGTTTCAAATCTATATCTGAAATAGATACCTTAATTTTCACTAATTAATGTAAATATTCAAATTCATTCATTTTCTTTTGCAAATCAAGAACAGGTGTGCATTGTTTTACCATTTTGAGGGGAAAACACGCTTTTTTTTTATCAGTTTTTAAGCTTTTTTTTATCAGTTTTTAATGACTTTTTAATTAATATCTCGGTTGCAGTTGCGGTCGGATTTCTTGGAAAATTGAAACTCGGGGATTTCTGGCATTTTTCCGCGTCGATCGGTACCTTGAGCGCCCTCAACTCCTCCGCCTTTCCCTGCAAAACGTGAAAAAATGCTAAAAAGCGCATAAAAAATTTAGTTTAAAAAATTTAATCAAAAAACTCACAATCGGGCTTCGTGGTGCAAAACTATATACATAGAGGTACGTTACCTGGCTGCCAAATTTTGTAGCCGTATTTTCAGACCACAGACACACACTCACACAGACAAACTTCTATCTTTATTGTAGTTATGGATGAAATAAAAAAGAAGATAGAATATATATTTTCTTAGTGACTTAATTTCCGTATGGTATTGTTTTTATATAAACAATTGTTTTTATATTAACAATTAAGTACAATCCAAAGATGGATTACTCATTGACCAAAAAGGAAACGGATGGCGCCATAACCTCACTCATAGACATGTTTTTCGAGAATAGAAAAATAAAATAAAGGAAAAAAAAAACATTTAGCATTACAGATTTTATATCAATAGACAGAGAAAAACAAACTAATAGGATTTGTGTATTTTCTTTGGAAAATCCACATCTTCCATCTAATTGTAATTTTGTCTTTTCACTGATTTAACAAGAAATGAAAGACATAATAATAAACAATTGGTTCCTGTTTTAAATCCTCTTCTTTTTTTTTTTTTTTTCTTTTCAGAAATCATTTGGCCAAGCATTGTAAAGTTATAGTTCAAGGAGTTAGTTGGTCTTTTTATTCGCTGATGCGCTGTACGTGAAAATGGTTTATGATTAGTTTATGGATTGGATAGTTGGTTTAAAACTGAAAAATCCACTAAAAAATTAAATTAGAAACTGAAAAAGGTTTATGAAAATAAAAATACATCATTCAAAATAGATTTACATGTAATTAATATTTTATTTTCAGTGAATATACTTTTTTTTGCACTAGGTGCTAACAGAGTTGCAGAGCCGGTGTACGTGTTTGCCTTAATACGGGAATAATGTGTACTTCGGAAAATTAGTCTTATTATTTATCCCTAAAATATGTTATATTTAAACATCAAGTTTAAATTTTTCAAAAAAAGGGGGGATGGGTCGGCCTTATTAATTAATGTGACTTATCAATTTTCGGTAAATTTATCGAGAATTCTCTTATCTCTTAAAAATTTTGTAAAACAGCAACAGGAGTAGAAATTAGCATCAGAAAGTTAGGCGTCAATTGCATCTAACAATTTTATCTTAGTTGCTAAAATGTAAATGCCCGACCTGGCTCGCCGCTCAGGTCGGGTTGGTACTAATTGTGTTGTTGCGGGACGCGTTGACTCTAAATGCTCCGGCATGAGTTTTCATTCTTGCCGGTAGATTAGATTTTTCTAAAGAAAATGCAAAATATTGTTTCATAGGAAAAACTATTTGAATATGAATGAGCCTTTACATAACCGATGCACAACCTGTGGCCCGCGTGCCCGCGATGGGTTTACTGGTGATCCGCGGATCAATTTCGCGATCGGACGCGAAAAAATCGCGAATTTCGCCGATCCTATGCGATTTTGCCAAATTTCGCCGATCGGACGCGTAAACTACGCAAATTTTGCCGATCTGGTGCGCATAAATCGCGAATTTCGCCAATCGGGAGCGTAAAAATTGCAATGTTAAACATGTTTTATTTGATCAAAAACTATGCATAGAAATTTAACCATCTATTGCAGGGACATACTTGACAAGCTTGCGGTGTGCAGTAGTGTGCAGTTATATGTTTAATTCGACTAATTTTTTGAGGATTTGTTTATAAATTTTTTATTTAAAATTTCATTATCTGAATAGAAACTTATTTCATATTCCGTAAAAGTCAATTTTTTTAACGAATTTTTGAACAGCGTAAATATTTTCCTTCAATTAAAAAATGTATTTACATGTAAATAATTAAAACAGAAAGAAAACTTTAAAAAAATAATTAAATTATTACGCGTCCAAAAGCAGTAAATAAGGGAGATACTAACGTCCTATTTGAAATGCCCAAATAATAACATTGCCAAACACAGTTCCAATTTAAACTAGTCGTTGGGGGCCACCGTAATACTTACCCATCATGGATATGCATAATGTAAAATATTAAAATAAAAATGTGTAACTTTAAAAAAATAATTAAATTATTACGCGTCCAAAAGCAGTAAATAAGGGAGATACTAACGTCCTATTTGAAATGCCCAAATAATAACATTGCCAAACACAGTTCCAATTTAAACTAGTCGTTGGGGGCCACCGTAATACTTACCCATCATGGATATGCATAATGTAAAATATTAAAATAAAAATGTGTAAACTACTTATAAAGTGCATTGCAATTCAAATAAAATCGTGGCTTGATGACGTCACAAACTTTAAAGGCTCGATTACTGAATTGCTTGAAAGAAACATCCTTATAACTCCAAAAATAATAATCCTATTAACTAGCGGTTTATTGCATCTGATTAAGCGCCAAATTTCCAATTAAAATATATCTTTGAAGTGAAATTTGGATGAAATACAGGGTCATGAAAAATCGAAGAGTGTGGAAAATAGGATTCCAAATATCTCGGCAACTCGTTATCCGATCGACTTCATGCTTTATGTAAAATTTATGTTTTTTTATTGTCTTTTATATTTATTTCTTAAAATAAACAATTTCGAAAATTTTTATGTACCTTTCATCAGAACGAATATTTCGAGAGTCCGAAAAAAATTGTTCCGGTTAATCGAGGTTATTGAAATGAAATACGCTTCTTCCCATTATTACATACTAAGTACATACCAAATTGCAAGTCTCTATCTCAATTTTTTCGGGAGATAGAGCGTTTACAGACACACACACAGACACACAGACGGACGGCAAATTTTTTTTTCTAAAAATATGTTTTTCGGAATCTCAAGTGTCTGAAACGTGTAAATCCGTCAAATTTTTTTTTTCGATTTTCAAAACGATTACAAGACTTACCCTATACTACGTATGATGGGTAAGTAAAATATATTTACAGGAGAGATTTATTTCATATTTCGAAAGAGTCATTGGAAACACTACCTTTGTCTGTAATTTGTACAATTCTAGCACACCAGGAAGTCAATTAAAAATCTATTACAAAATACAATCTTTACATACAAAAACCAAGTTGGATTAAATCAGGGCAGTCCAACCTGGCGCCCGAAAATTCTTACTACCTTATTCAATCTCCGAATATCTTCGATTAAATAAAACAAATGTTTCTGTAAGAACTTTCTGGTGAATAGCGGGCGCCAGGTTGGCCTGCCCTTGGTTAAATAAAAGAGTCTATAAAAAACAAAGATTCGCGTATTTTTCGTATGAAGAAAATTCTGAATTATATAAACAAGATTTCATATTTATTCCACCGCATCTCATAATCATAATTATTATTTTACAATCCTTCAGTTTGATTCTTCGAAGTAAATTCTGTTTTTTTTTTCTTCTTTTTTTCCTCGATTATTTCAGCTGCTCAGCCGTAATTATTTTTCTTGAGGGGGGGGGAAGACAAAAAATAAGAAGAAGAAAAGTGTAATGCAGGAAATGAATTCAGAGTGAATAAAATGTTTATTCGATATTAGCCTAAACAAAAATATACATTCTAGGAAAAGCAATTAAGTTTTGCGGTCTAAAATCTAAGAAAAACATCTGAATAAGAGAAGCCAAACTGTTCCCATAAAATAAAATAAAATAAAAAGATTTAAGATTGAAATCATTATTTCTACAAAAACTTTATAAATTACATCCTGTATTCGTTCACTAACATAACAGGTTTTATTTTTTTATATTTTAATGTAGAATAGAATGCTACTGAAAGTTGTCTCTAGCATTATATTCATTATTTCTAGAAAAACTTTATAAATTACATCCTTTATTTGTTCACTAACATAACAGGTTTTATTTATTTATTTATATTTTAATGCAGAATGCCACTGTAAGTTTTTCTGAAAGTTGAAAAAATATTTGATAGCTTATGTGGCCCTTTTTTTGTCTTTTTTTTTTCCATACATATGCATTTTTCTTCTTTAGGAAAGGTGGGATGTTTATTCTGATACCCAAATCTGAAAGTAAACGAAATATCATTAAAATCTAGAGAAATGCTTAAATTATACAAAAAGAAACAACAAAAAGCTTATTTAAAAAAAAAAAAACTTTTAATGATCAACATACGTTTTCAACGTTCATATTACGGCGCCATTTTCAAGAAATATAACGATAAACAAAGTATTCTCGCAAATTTGGAAAATAAACTGTAATAAGTTTTTTTCCAAATTTGAGAGAATACTTTGTTTATCGTTATATTTCTTGAAAATGGCGCCGTATGAGCGTTGAAAACGTACGTTGATCATTAAAAGTTTTTTTTTTTTTATAAGCCTTTATATCCATTTCAAATAATTTTAAATGCTATTTTGATCAGAATAAAGAGTAAACAGAAATAGTGTTTTTCTATTCTGCATAGCTATGCGAACTACTCATTTTTTGTGTTGACATTATTTTCGAATCATAATCCTGAGATTATTTAATCGCAGAATTCTGCGATTAATTAACATTAAGATTAGGCAAAAATTTATATTTGAAAGTAGTAATAACTAAAAAGTGGAATAGTGCTAGATATGTATATGCGATAGGTGTATTTAACATTTTTATTTTGCTAAATTTAAAAAAAAACAATGCTTTAACTTTTGAAAATAATGTATAACATATAACTACAGTGGAACTTCCCTTTAAATAAGTTTTCTATTTCACTTTCGTGCGTGTACAGATTCAAACGGAGAGGTTGCTGTTGCGATGAGTGCATGAATTTATTTCAGCGGACTGTATGAAAATGAACACATTTGAATCATTTAATCAAAACACACACCTTTAATCACATTTTAATGAAAAAAGAAAAGGTGCGTATAACTTTTTTTAGGGTTTCGTTCATCTCACGAAACCCTATTACTCCCGCTCCGTTGTCTGTCTGTCACAGAGCCATTCTCAGAAACTATGTAACTTACAGAGTTGAAACTTTGTATATATAGCTGAATACCAGCTATGAAGAGCTCAAAATATTAAAATTTGAAAAATTCGTATTATTTTAATAAATAGAGATAAAAAATCAAAATTCTAACAGCCTTTTCCTATTATATTTAAAACATTTTCGTTATAGCAGATGTCAAAAATTAAAAATCCACGATGAAATTCTTTCTACAATAATTAATTTTCTATCAGACGATTTCCACATGAAAAATGAAAATGAAATAAAAAGTTTCACCAATTGAAAAAAAGATTAATATGAAATAAAAATGATTGACGTCACAGTGGTAATAAAGCGGAAATTTTCAAAGATTTCTCAATAATACAAGGAGTATGAGTATGTGTATGTACAGAAAGCAAATTAATATCACGTCATTAGAGAATTAAAAAGAAAAAGAATCTGGCGTCATATCGGAAGTTTAACGGATTTCTCAAATGTTTGAGAGTAATACAAAGCGAGTATCAATATGAGTAATAGAGAATAGTAAATATATGAGTTTGAGAAACATATTGAATCGTGATAAAAATCCGATTATGGAAATATTCGCATATTTTAACATTTTGAAGGTGTACAACATGTTTAATTTTGAAATTATTTTTTTATATCGCATTTAGTCCGCGTGACAGATATTATTATGACAGAATACAATAGCGGGCTGGTTTAGATATTCCAAAAAACGAAAAAATAGACCGGTAAATTTTTACTTTATAAAAAACATGACTTTTTTTTTTTCTTTTTTTGCTAAATGAAATGTATTTGGATTTATTAAAGAAAGGATAAAGTGTTTTGAAAGGAATATTAAACAAAACACTTTGAGCGATCTTCGATCACACTTACCCACTTGTTTTTACTTCTCTTTGTTATGTGCTTTAAAAAAAAAAAAAAAAAAAAAATACTGTTCTAATTAAATTTTACTGATTGAAAAAAAAAAAAAAAAAGTCTGCCCGAATTAAAATATGCTTTTCAAATATTTTCATTTTATGTGTACTTTTAAGTTTATGTGTATTACGTGCATACAGGTTTCATAAATTTAAGTTGATTTCTATTTAACGAATTTTCTTCATAACGAAGTTTTTAAGTGTAACGATGAGACTTCGTTAAATGGAAGTTTCACTGTGTATATGCAGATTGGAGTGGGGGAAGAGAGGTACACTACGGGTGTTAGCACTGTATAATATTAGGGCTCCGGTACTTTTTTTCTCAGAAATTAAACCCTGCTTTGTTTATATGTTTCTTCTTTCAAAAATCGTTACAAAAACGTGTGAACATCCTTTGTAACATTTATAAAATAAGTGTATGAAAGTGAAAGCCTTCCGCCTAGAATTCGGACTGACAACGAGGGTGGCCTTGTTTTCAAGATGCTCGAAATTCCTGCGACTTTTAGGGACAGAATTATTACCCTTTAGGTCGGAAGGTGCTGGAAAATTGTGTGGTATAGTGGCCGGCGGAATACCATAGAGGTGGTGAACGATCTTAATGCTAAAACAAAATACAAAAATCACGCCTGTTTTCCAGATGTTCGTTGTTTCTAGAATTGGAAGACTGTGTGTGTGTGGGGGGGGGGGGGGGGGGAGGTTCTGGATCAGTGTGCTATGTTCCTGGGGGTAAGGTACTCACATTATCCCATAAATGTGTCATGATGCGGTAAGGAACGGTCGTTGATCTTAATTGGGGTTAGAGTACTGCACGGCTCGGGTTGCACCCGACAAAAGAATTTTAGTCGACCCACAATCCGACCCCAAAACCGACACATTTCAACCCGAACCTGAAATGAAAGGGATTTAATTCATGTTTTAATGCAATTATGAAAAGTAATCTACAATTATATCTCTAATACCAATTTAACTTTTTATATAGAAAAATGGACACATCTATATTCTTTAATATTCAAATATGGTAAAACGTCTGAATTGCGGACCCCTCGGGATCGTTGAATAGAGTTCTGGAGCGTCGGATTCTCCCTATTTTTTTTTTTTCGGGTCGGGATAACTTCGATTTTCGTTCTGCAAGCCTGCAGTGGCGTAGCCAGGGGGAAGGTCCAGGGTGTCCGGACCCCTGCCGAATGAAGGACTGGTCTACTGAATCCTGGATACAAAAACAGTAAAAGCTGCTAAGACGGAATCGCTAAAAACCTATGAACAATTTCGCTTTAGACAGGTACAAGTTTTAGCAGGTATAATTTGAAGGTATGTCTTTCGTAGGGGCTATGAAGGTTTTCCGTTTAAGACAGGTTTTCGTTTCCAGAAGATGTACTGTTTCTTTCGTCGAGATACTCAAACTCTTCCGTTTAAAACAGAATTCCGTTATCTAAAGGTTCCGCTTTTACAGTCTTTACTGTTTTATAATGTGTGTTTATAAGTATACAATAAAACTTGTTAAAACATAATGGCTACTGTGAAAAATCCCGTTTCAGACAGGTTTTTAGCGGATGTAATTGTATTGTAATCCATATCAGGACCATGTAATGCTTTCTTTTAAGGCAGAATTCTGTTATAGACAGGTTCCGTTTTCACAGGTTTTATTATCCTTATAACATAAAAAGGTATATTTATATAAATACAGCAACACTTGGGAAAACAGCCCCTACATATAACGGAATGCTAATTTAAACGGAAATATTCCCTAGTCCTATTTAAGAGAATACCATACAATTACACATGCTAAGAAGAAATTTTTTACGACTCTCTGCGATTTTATCTTAGAGGGTTTTACTATATAGATAATCTGAAGGAAAATTTTGGACACCCTCCGAAAAGAAACCCTGGCTACGCCACTGGGTTCATTCTAGAATGTTTCGTGCGGGTGATTTTGCAAGTTGGGTGGCTGGTATTTTCACAGAAAGTTTGAGCAGAAGTATGTTTCAGAAGAAAATAAACACATATTTGAGTATTAATGAGTATATATTCAATTTACTGCATGAGAAATAAAATGTATATGTCACTGCGAATTTGATTTTTATCAGATGCAATAATTAAATTAAACCGTTTTCTATCAAGATTAAATATGCATTCATAATGAAAGTGATTTTTAGTATAACATATAATGATATAGATATTCGTTTCCTTCGAAAATTTCATATCAGAGGTTCGTATGGAATGAAATGTTTAAGTTTCATTCGAGTTTATTATTATTATTATTATTATTATTATATTTGAGGTTTGTTAAAAAATAATAAAGCATATTATTAGAGGTCCCGATTAAGAGCCCCCACTTATGATTAAAAATGATGGAAAGATCGATTTGAGCTAAGACATTATCTGATGTCAAATAATACCATTAACTGCATAACAACTTGAATAAATTTTCTGAGTGTCTCTTGCAACTATCAATAATTCAACATACTCTAAAAATTGGTGATTTATAAATAAAATAATTACATTGATCTGTAAGTGAGTAATAGAGTAATTTACAGTTATATTAAATCTAGTGATTTATAACAATTTTGAAATTACTTCATATGACTATAAAAATAAGAAATAATTAAAGAGGACTGACTTACCTCTTTTCCACGAATTTTCGATGACAAGACAAATGAATAGCACTCACAAAATGAAATAATTCTTGATAAGCACAAATTGTATTTATTAAGAATTAGATGACAACAATGAATAACGAACAATAAAGATTCGTTGTTATGATAATATTGTATATTCCCAACAAAATATAACTCTCTCTAATACATAAAACTATATTATAATACTAGTTATAATTTTTATCTACATATTTTATTTATAAAATAATTATCAAAAGTATGCAAACGCGTATCAAATGCGCCAGTGAGTTCATAAATGTAATGCCTCCAAGTTACTTGTGAATTATACCTCTGGGGGTGCCTACTGCCTAGTCAGGTGAGGGTCTCGTCACCTGATCAAGGTTCTAAATTACGAGACCTTTAAAATCTGTCAATTCAACAAAATTAAATAGAAACCTTGAACCGGCAAACAAAGACAACTGTTGCAAACCACAAGAGAGCAAGCACTGCATCGATGTCAACAAATCACAGCCATGGATCACAGCCATGCTGTGATCAGGCGATTTCCGCCCCGCTCCCAGGTACTAACCCGTCAAGCTAGGCACTCATACCGGGCAGGTAGGGGCCTGGTTAGCGGTATAAAAAAATGCAATTTTCAAAAAAAAAAAATGACGTAACTGTGAATTTACGTAAGTCGCAGTATACGTAAGTCGGGGGATGCCTATACTTGAAAGATTTATGCCGAAATAGAAATTATTTCATGATTGCAATAATAATACTAAAAAAAAAAAAAATCATTTAAACGTAGACAAACAAAAAAAAAAAAAAAAAAAAAAAAAAAAAAAAAAAAAAAATTTAACCCAGCTAAATGGGAGTGAACGCACTTAAAAAAAAATCTGGTCTAGACGGTTGTTTTGTATGATATAACGAGAAAGCATGAAGATTTAAGGAAGGAGCGGGAAAATATATATAATTTAGAAGAGAGAGATAGGGAGGGGGAGGGGAGTGAAAGTTTATTCAGAGAAAGGAAAAACGCAATATTAGCTGTGGTGTTATTTCGGCATCGAATAGTTGAATTTATTTTCTTTTCAACTGACTTCAGAAAAAGTTCAGAATCAGATCCACACCTGCGAAGGCGTGTAATTGAAATCCGTTCCTCTATTTTTACATTTTTTATTTAACTTAAAGGACTGTGCATTAGGGTGGAACGAAAATAATGGTTAATTATTATTATTTTTTCTTTTTTTCACGTAGGTCGGCAAAAGTTGCCTTTTGCGATTAGAATGAAGGATATAAAATTTTGTTGCTGTACTAAAATATTTTCAGGTGCCGCAAAGGGCTTTAAAAATTGACGTTTCTATGAAAAAAAAACGATAAAATTTGCATTAAAAAAAAAAATATATATATATATATATATATATTTGTTATTATTGAAGTATTATACATATATTTTGTAAACAGGATATTCAAAATATGATATTTTTGCAGAAAACCTACACATTCTATGTATTATTAATTTTTAGATGCCATTACAGAAAAAAAAAAAAAGATTTTGTAAAATTTAACGATTTTTATCATATTAATTTTTATTAATTTTACAGTAACATATTCTTATAGTAAGTACCACATTGAAATGAAATAAATGTAATTTTTAATTACCGTACCTTAGTAAAACAAATCACACGTATTTAGAAAAACATTAAAATAGTCAAACCCCTGATTAAAGGACACCTATGGGACAAAAAAAAGTCTGAAAAAGGTGAGATGACTGCAGGAGAGAGGTTGATATAGTTATAACGATAGGTGAATTTTAGCTGGGAAATTTTAATTTGGCCGCAAGAGAGTGGTGACCGACCGTATATAAGGGTATCCGTTAAGAGAGGATTATTTGTATAATGTTTTTAAAGGCAAAACGTTATTTTTAAGAAACAATTTTTTTCAAACGTCCGTAGTAATCACACATGATCCATAATAATCACACTGACACATTGGATTGCTTTTTTGTTCCAAATTTTGCCATTATCTTTTGAAAATGTATTTTGATTTTTATCAATTCATCTCTAGCAGCTGTGCTACAAATGGACAAGGATGGCTCCGTAACTAATTTAACAATACCTTCAACTGTTTGTGTGTGACATGGGGGAAAATTGAAGTCCATACGTTGACTCTGATGATCAGATTCTTTTGCTTGCTTTATTTACTCCTTTAAGGCAGTATTTAAGAAATATATAAATTTTCCACACTCAACAACTCAAAATTTTCAAACACATTTTCAGACTCATTTTTAAAAGTAAAAACATGAAACTTGGCGGCGTGATTTATGAAGAGATTTATAAGGCACCTATGTTTTTATTTTTCGTTCAATTAATTAGAAATTGATTTACGAACAATTATTTTTACAGTATGATATTTTTTTTGTTGTTGGTGGTGTTGTTTCCAGCGCTATAGCTTCGGGAAATTCGGTTCAAAATGTCCACTTTGACAGCATTTTTTGAAATATATTCTGCCTTCATCAAAAAATCGAGACGATACGGACATTATAATGTTTCTGAATAAGAGAACCTGCCAAATGGATGCATTTCAGAGCAAAAATGAATTTAAAAATAAGTCTCAAAATAAGCAGCTTGGATTTGAATACACCCTTAATTTGTCATCAGAAATATACATCGTCATAGGATGTGTTGTAGACCATTCTACAAATCTATAGATCATATACAGGACTACACACACACAAAAAAAAATAAATAAATAAATAAATAAATAAATAAAAAAAAAAAATCGGGCATTTTTTTCGAATATAGTTGGTAATTTCTGAAATTTGGTTTTCAAATATACGTTATGCGTTTTCCAAATTGTTTATTTACATATCATCTTTCACCTTATTAAATGATAAAAGATTTATAAAAGTATATAAGCAGTGTTTGCAAGTGTTACACAATCTCTGCTTGGTGCATGATTTTTCTTTTCTTTTTTTTTTTTTAAGCTTGTATTTGCATGAAAATATAAACCTATTATTAACACCGTTAAGAGGCTACTTCACTCAGACGACACCCGCTCGCTAATGTTAATCCTATGGAGGAAATATTTTAAGATATCTCGTTCGCATTTCAATATTTTTAAATGATTTTTTTTTGCATTGGATAGCTGAGGTCAATCTCTATGCACGCTCCGTTGTACTTTTTCGATTTTGATTACAAGTTTTTTTATGAAGATATACTTTCACTTTCGGAACCGGTTTTGAAAGTGAAAATATCCTCAATAAAAAAAACTGCAACAAAAATCGAAAAAGTAGAAAGAAGCATGCATAGAGATTGACCTCAGATATCCAATGCAAAAAAAAATCATTTAAAAATATTGAAATGCGAACGAGATATATTAAAATATTTCCTCCATAAGATTAACATCAGCGAGCGGGTGTTTTCGTCTGAGTGAAGTAGCCTCTTAATGGTTCATAGGACTTTTAAATTGTAGAAAAGTGAAAAAAAAAGGACCATTTTTGTCATTTTATATCTTAAAAAGTTTACATTACAAAAATACAATTTTTGAAGATGTTAATAGATACATGTTTCTTCTTTCATTTCATATTAGAATGGGGGAAAATTGTTTGGTATAAGGGTTTTTAACGTGCATTAGTAATTATATAAATACGTAGCACCTACACTCAGGCCCTGACTATCGCACGGGCACCTGGGGCCCATGCCCTGGGCACGAAATTTCTGAAGGGCACGAAAATGTTCATAATTTCATTCTAAATTTCTATTTACAAAAATCATAATTGTGCCAACGTTTTTATTTCTTTTAGGACTTTTGTTTCTACTCAGTATCAGTTTGGTTTTCTCATTTACTATCAATAACATCATTAATAAGTAGCTTTCTTATCATTATTTTCTAGTAATTGGTGTTCTGAATTTATCAAAACATTCAATTTTATCATATTGCTTATATCATTTACTTATTCAAAAAGTGACGCAACTGAAAAAATGTGATATTTCAGATATTAATACGATAAAATGACAAAAATATATCTCAATCTGTAGTTAAAAGTACATTTCAATAAATAATAGAAAAATATTTTATTTTTATTCCTGGATCCAGTTTTTAATTTTCCGGAAAACGTAATTTTTTTAGTTGACACTTTTCGAATAAACGTGCAGTATGTTAAAAAAAACTAGTATCAGTAAATCAACCAATCTAAGGGGGCACGAAAAATTGAAAGTGCCCTGGGCACGAAAACTTGCTAGTCGGGCCCTGCCTACACTGCAAAAAATAATTGTTGATTTTACAGTATAAAACTGGCACCCCAGCTGCCAGTATTATACCGTAAAATTAACAGTATTAAACCGTAAAATAAGCAGTAATACGCTGCCGCGCAAGCAGTAATACGCTACCGCGCATGCCAGTTTTATACTGTAAAATCAACAATTATTTTTTGCAGTGTATAGTCGTCGTCTGGTCCGTCCGTCTGTCTGCATATAACAGCGCAAAAACTACCCAACCAAATGGTTTGAAATTTAACATATACAATCGTTACAGAATTAATTGTGTGGTGTCATTTCAAATTTTATGAAAATCGAATCAAAACTTAAAAATATATTAATAAAAGTTTTGTCCATTCCATTAAATCCTATCATAAGTTAAATCAATGATATCCCAGGATAGGTAATGATTCTAGGTTTCCATGGTGATGACGTCCTATTTAAGATGGAGTCCTATTATTTCAGTATTACTGAATTTAAAAACCGAATTTGTTTACTCAAATTGTTTAACACATCGGCTGATAAGTTCCCGGTTTGGTACACAGATGGCGTTGCAATCGCCGAACCAATGCTTTATTTTTTTATAGTAAATACTAACCTTTAAAAGGTGGCAGAAAAAATGTCATGACGATTCGCCGTGTGGATAAAACGTTAGAGTGATTTTAGTTGAACGACTTTTTTGATAAACAAAAAAAAAATGGATAAACAAGAATTTCAAGAATTGTTATTTAATGGGAAAAAACACCGTTCAAACAAAAGCTCGGCTTGATAAGCGTTATCCCGACACTGCACCAGGTAAATCAACCATTATTGACTGATTTGCGGAATTTAAACGTGGTCGTACGGACACCAGTGATGCACCACGCAAAAGAGGTGGTTATTCCGGAAAATATAAAAAAAGTCCACAAAATCGTTTTGGGGAACCGTAAAGTGAAGTTGCAGGAGATAGCTCAGACTCTGAAGATATCAAAGGAACGTGTAGGTTTTATTTTAAAGGAACATTTGTCTATGAAAAAGCTGTTGTCAAAGTGGGTGCCGCGCGTGTTGACTTTTGACCAAAAACAAACCCCTCAGGGGTTTCAACTCGATATACAGTGTGTTTCTAAATGAATATCGGGTTTTAACGCTTTGTAGTATCTATTATATAAAACTTAAAGTTATACTTAATGCATAAAATAAAAGAACAACTTCAAACAGTTTGTTGGTACCAGTGCATGCGCAAGCAATGTTTCTTCCGTCATCCGTTAGAAAGCGCTAGTAGCAAAATTTGTGACCATGTGACCAAATAGAAATCCATTTGATTTCTACCTGTGGGGGTTCATAAAGGATCGTGTGTATGTACCTCCACTACCAGCTGACCTACCCGACCTAAGAAACAGGATTGCGGCAGCTGTTGCAACAATTACCCCCACAAACACTAATTAACGTTTGGGAAGAACTGAGCTATCGACTTGATGTGTGCCGTGTGACGAAAGGTGTTCACATTGAACACTTGTAAGCTTGTAAGGTAAAACTGTTTGAGTTGCTATTTCATTTTATGTATTAATTATAATTTTAAGCTTTATGTAATAAATACATACTACCAAGCGTTAAAACCCCGATATTCATTTAGAAACACCCTGTATTTTTCTCTCTGTATTATTACTATAATGCCTTTTATTTTATTAAAAAAAATAGGTTGCCCAAGCCCCATAATGACCCATAACCAAAATTAGCCACTAATCAAATTTCCTCGAACATGTGACCAAGCCAAATTGTCTTGGTCACATGTTCGAGTGTTGCCTAAGTGTAACCTTCGAGTGTAACCTACGTGCCCGAAACACGTAGGATACAAAATTTAGTTCAAATCGTCTGAGCCGTTTTTAAGATAAAAATAGCTTGACTCATAATGACCCATGACCAAAATGACCCACTAATCGAAATTTCTCGAACATGTGACCTAGCCCAATCGTCTTCTCGTTCCCTAAAACTGTAGGGTACTAAATTTAGTTCAAATCTTCTGAGCCGTTTTTAATATAAAAATAGCTTGAAACCACAATGACCCTTGACCAAAATGAACCACTAATCAAATTTTCTCGGACATGTGACCTAGCCCAATGATTTTTTCGTGCCCGAAACACGTAGGATACAAAATTTAATCAAAATCGTTAGAGCCGTTTTTTAGATAAAATTAACTTGACCCGCGTTGACCCAAAAATGACCCACTAATCGAAAGTTGTCGAACATGTGACCCAATCCAATAGTCTTCTCGTGCCCGAAAACGGTAGGATACAAAATTTAGTCAAAATCGTTTGAACCATTTTAGATACAATTAGCTTGACTCTGACCCATGGTGACCCAAAATAACCCACTAATCGAAAGTTCTCGAACATGGGACCCAGCCCAGTAGTCTTCTCGTGCTCGAAAATGGTAGGATACAAAATTTAGTCAAAATCTTTTGAACCATTTTTTAGATACAATTAGCTTGACTCTGAGCCTTGGTGACCCAAAATAACCCACTATTCGAATTTTCTCGAACATGTAACCTAGCCTAATTGGTTTTCTGGCGCCCCAAAACGGTAAGATACAAAATTTCGTCAAAATCGTTAGATCTGTTTTTAAAATAAAATTTGCAGAAATATATATATATACATGACCACACACAAGATTTGCTCATATTAAAATATATGATACTGTAAAAAAAATAAAGACAAAATCATTCTTAAATAATACAACCACGAACGAAGATATACAATAACCTCTTCCGAGTTTTCCACGATTACGAAAAGCGTGTTTTATTTTTAGATACCTCAGAAATCAATGTATTTTTGAGATTTCACGAAATATTAAAAAAAAAAAGAAAAATTTCTTTTGTTACCACTGATTTTCTGAAATGTTTCAGATTAGTTTTTACAGTGCGTTAATAAATTTTTTTCAACAAGAAATATCGGTTTTACAGACACTTTACTCTGGGAGGGATATCTGTGGCTCCGGGGGGGGGGGGGGGGGACACTGTAGAGTTCCAGGGGGGGGGGATTGCATTTTTTAACCATTAAAAACTCAATCTTCAATCAAATCTGAAATCTTCCGGTGGGGACATTTCAATGCTCCGGGGGGGGGGGGGGGGAATGTCCCCCCGGGCCACCCTGAATTCAACACTGTAGCTAACCATTTTCAAGTAAACATTTACATATTCAATAAACATGTTTTACAGACAAACATGATAAATTAACAGAATTAACATTAACATTAATATTATTTAGTTACTGTTGCATGTATAAATTCAATTACGCAGCTGAAAATATTTAATTGGGAAGGAACAGCAACCTAAAAAACGGATGTTCCTGTTGCAAAAAACATATTAATACACTACAAAAACTACTCGGGAACGTTTCCGAAAATCAGTCGCATCAAAAGAAACTTTGTTTTTACAAATGCTTGTTCACTCTAAAAGCGACATTTTCAAAACTGAGCAAAAATTTCTCAAATCTGAGTACGTAGTATAGTCAAAATGGCTCCGAATCAAAATGACTCCAGTTTGAAACATGTATATACTCACTTCTGAAAACAGGCACACACTCAAGAATAAAACATCATGTGCTTATATTTGAGTACGTATATGTTTCAAAAATGAGTATGAACTGAGTTCTATGTGCTCATTTTTGAGTTTTTACACGTTTCAAAAATGAGTTTGAACCGATTCTAATCATTTTTTAGCATGTCCATGTTTCAAAAATTAATATAAACTGACCTCTATGTGAACAGTTTTGAGTATGTCCATGTTTCAATATTCTGAGTATTTCTGGTATTTCAGAATCGAAAGCATTGGCTCGTCCTATTTGAAACAAAAAGTTTCATAACAAAATGAAAACATCGATTTACTCAGATTTGAAAGTGTCATTTTTCTCAGTGCTTAAATCTCGAAAATATATTGATTTCTAAAGATAAAGAATTGGTTTCCGGAATCATGGATAATTCGGAAGAGGTTATGGTATATTTTTGTTCGTGGTTATATTATATTTTCATAAATTAAGAAACATTTCTCTTTTTTAAACAGGGTAGTAAATAATGTTTTGAGTATAAAACTAAAGATTCTATTTTTTTTATGGAAATAAAAAGACATTTTACCTCAAAAATGATATTTGCCGTTAATACTTTTTCGTGAGCTAAACCATTTATTTGATTATAGCATGTTTCCTAGTATCATGTGCAAATTTCTTGAAATCGAACAGTATTAAATTAATCCAAAAAGGCGATAAAACTTTTTCACGTTCAGATACAGAACAATACCACCGTTGTTAATAAAAGTCCCCGCATATTAAAAATAAAAAGAAAAGAAAAGAAAATATATTTATGACGTAAATGAATACGCAAAAAAGAAAGAAACAGATTCACCACGCGCATAAACATAGCGATAAATTTAACATTCGCTTATCACCTTTTGAACTGTGTATAATTTTACGCAGAAACGGAACATCTGCATCAAACTTGAATCAGTCACATTAATATCCGCGCTGACAGATATAAACCATCAATGATTTCACAAAAGTTTAGCTTATTTTCACAGATGTATTGCGCCAATAGATCTGTCAACAACAGTGACATGACGCGATATAGTTTCTTGATTTCCGCTTGCAACGTTCGATGCAAAAGGCAATAAATTTTCATCTTTACTTGGAAAATTCCAAATACTCAGTAAGGTGATGAGTCATATAGTACTAAATAAATTCCGAACTTGTGGACAAGGGCGGAGCTAGAGAGTCCCCAAGGAGGAGGCAATACTGCAACACTTGGGGTTTTCATGTAAGGATGTGGATTTACAATATCTTGAACAAAGAACAACTCCGTAGTACTTATATTGTGCTGTCCTCTAAAAAAAAAAATCTCATTTTTTGAAAGTTTCTCTAAATAAAGCCTAGTAAAGAATAAAAAAAAAAATTAAACGTGACTAAATTTCTTATTCTGACTAAGAATTTAATGTTAAGCATTTTTCATTTTATCACTTTATTACAAAATGGCAGCCGCAATTAAGTGAGAATTTGAAAGAAACCCACTTTTCCAAATAATAACCCATGTTACCAGAAAAAAAAAAAAAAAAAAAAAAAAAAAACCATACCTGAGATAATCAGCTGAAAATGAAGCATTTTATTACATATTAATGGTTTAACATTTAAAAAAATTAAAATTTATGTAGATCATTCTAAAATTCTATTATAACAAGAAAAACCTGTAAAAATAAAGCTCATGTTTTGCCTGAATTTTGCAATTGTTAGTTTAAATTATTTTTAAACTAAATAAGCACTCCTTAGGTATTTTTAACTATTTTTATTATTCTAAATGGTGCGTAAAAACAGAACAAAACAAAAAAATGACTTTAGTGAAATATTTGATGTAGTACTGGGAAGGGTTTTTTTTAGGAAACATTTCACTGTGGGTTTTATTTAGAGGCAGCACAATATAGTAAAACACTCTAAATAACGATCGTTTATTATATCACTTTCTTATTACAACGACCGATCGAAAAATCCATAAAGTAATAATTCATGCTGAATTTTGTTTACAACTAGGGACCCAGCGAATATCGGCTCCTGCCGGATATCCTGCTAAGACGGCACTTAAACCGAATATTCGGCCCGACCGAATACTTTAATATCGGGTTTCCGAATAGTGACTCATTTTTTAAGACATATTTTTAAACTAAATATGTAATTAATGCTTAACGTGATAGAAACATTACACAAAAATACCTAAAAATACCTTTAAATATAAAGATGACATGTTTCGTACACACAAACGGCAAAATTATTATTTTACTTATTGCTTCTTACTTTCTTCTATCTTTACAAGAAGAAAGTATTGGATTCCTGAAAACTTTCGACTTACCGTTTTCGACGGATTTATACGTTTTAGAAGGTCCTGAACACGATTTGACTGTTTTTAGAAAATGTCTGTGTGTGTCTGACTGTATGTGACAAAAATTTTGTGGGCGCTCTATCTTAAGAACTAATGCACGAAATTTAATAAAACTTTATATTCAGTTAGTCCCTGATATATATGGGTGCTGATTAGTTTTGGTGAAAATCGCCCCATAGGTGGCGCTGCATTTTTCGCCATTTCCGCAATAGCTCTATCTCAAGAACTAATGCACGGAATTTCATGAAACTTCATATTCTGTTAGACATTGACATAAATAGATGCTGATTACTTTTTGGTGTAGATATCCCAGCAGGCGGCGCTCCTATACGACTTTTTTCATGATTTTTACGATAGCTATATCTCAAGAACGAATGAACGGAATTTCATCAAACTTCAGACTTTGTTAGACCTTGACATAAATAGATGCTGCTTACGTTTTGGTGTAAATAGCCCAACAGGTGGCGCTGCTATGCTACTTTTTTCATTATTATCACGATACCTATATCTCAAGAACTAATGCACGGATTTTCATCAAACTTCAGATTCAGTTAGACGTTGACATAAGTTGTTGATTAGGTTTTGGTGTAAATCTCCCAACAGGTGGCGCTACTATGCTACATTCTGAAGTATTTACACGATTTCACTAATACTCATATCTCAAGAACTAATGCACGGAATTTAATAAAACTTTAGATTCAAGTTAGACCTTGATATAAATTGGTGCTGATTCTTTTTAGTGTATGCAAAACCTATATGAGACAGAAGAAAGTTTTGAGATTGGCACATGCTACTAGTTTAATTTTTAAATCAACTCGTGCCAAATTTTAGGTAATGTAAACGAATTACAATGTAATTAAAAAAAAGCAGTAAGTAAAATAATAATAATAATTTTCACGTTTACAGTTTACCCATTTTAAGCAGCTGCTTTCATTATACATGATGTGGTCTCGTGTTTTGTGTTTATCATTTTCAAAAACTTTGCGAAAATAGTTTATTTATCAGTTTCGATCTTGAAGAAGTCGCCGTTAGAGCGTATGAAACATATCATCTTTATATCAGAAAGTATTTTTAAGTCTTTTGTGTAATGTTTTTATCACGTTATGGATTAATTTACATCTTTAGTTTAACGTTAACGAGTGATTTTATTATATTGTTTGTCATATTTTAAATATTATCAGAAAAAGTTAGCGAAAATTAATTTGCTCCTTACCACTTATTTGCTCCTTATTTTGTATTTTCAACAGTTCTAAAGTAAGAATGATTTTATTGAATATTTTGTCAGTTCACTATTTTATCTATGTATGGAAATGGAAGATTACCTGTAGTTATACAATAGAATAATTCCTTTGTACTAAAAAACAATCCTGAGCAATAATTGTTTCCAGTGAGTAGCTTATTTGTATTTTACATAAATTTCTTCTTGTAAACAAAAATTCTACAACTTTGTTCTTGTGGTTTCATTTTAACCTTTTACTTTTTTAGTTTTCCGCCATTACCAATTTAAGTTTCGCGTACCCCCAAGCGGTCCACCACGTTACACTCAACGGTACACGCACACCAGGTTAGGAACCACTTCTACAAATGTATTACATCCTGAGCAATAATTATTCCCGGCGAGTAGCCAATTTGATTTTTATATACATTTCTTCTTGTAAACAAAAATTCTACAACTTTGTACTTGTGGTTTCATTTTATTAACCTTTCATTTTATGCGTTTTCCTCCATTACCAATTTAAGTTCCGCGTACCCCCAAGCGGTCCCCGACGTACACTCAACGGTACACGCACCCCAGGTCGGGAACCACTGCTACAAATGTGTTACATCCTGAGTGATAATTGTTCCCGGTGAGTAGCCTATTTGACTTTTACATAAATTTCTTCTTGTAAACAAAAATTCTACAACTTTGTTCTTGTGGTTTCATTTTATTAACCTTTTATTTTTTACGTTTTCCGTCATTACCGATGCAAGTTTCGCGTACCCCCAAGCGGTCCTCCACGTTACACTCAACGGTACACGCACCCCAGGTTGGGAACCACTTCTACAAATGTATTACATCCTGAGCAATAATTATTCCCGGCGAGTAGCCTATTTGATTTTTACATAATTTTCTTCTTGTAAACAAAAATTCTACAACTTTGTTTGGTTTCATTTTAACCCTTTTATCTTTTACGTTTTCCGTCATTACCAATGCAAGTTTCGCGTACCCCCAAGCGGTCCTCCACGTTACACTCAACGGTACACGCACCCCAGGTCGGGAACCACTGCTACAAATGTTGTTACATCCTGAGTGATAATTGTTCCCGGTGAGTAGCCTATTTGACTTTTACATAAATTTCTTCTTGTAAACAAAAATTCTACAACTTTGTTCTTGTGGTTTCATTTTAACCCTTTTATTTTTTACGTTTTCCGCCATTACCAATGCAAGTTTCGCGTACCCCCAAGCGGTCCCTCACGTATACTCAACGGTACACGCACCCCAGGTTGGGAACCACTGCTACAAATGTGTTACATCCTGAGTGATAATTGTTAAACGATGAGTACCCTATTTGACTTTTATATAAATTTCTGCTTATAAACAAAAATTCTACAACTTTGTTCTTGTGGTTTCATTTTAACCCTTTATTTTTTGCGTTTTCCTCCATTATCAATGTAAGTTTCGGGTACTCAAAAGTGGTCCGCCACGTACATCTAATGGTACGCGCACCCCAGGTTGAGAACCACTGATCCAATGTATTACATCTTAAGTAATAAATTGTTCCCAGATACCTTGCGTAGAATCAACTTTTCTTCCCATATGCGTAATCTAGTTACGTATTTCTATATTTGTGGGCAACACTATCAAAAATTAAATACAAAATACAGTGTTTTTTACCTAAACGTATCGTGGGCACAGTCCATTCCCATAACCTCACGTAAGGTTATCCTGGGAAAGGTTTCGGATTTTTAAAAGAGTAGTGCAACAGATAGATTTATAGGCTGAGGCGAGGGAGGAAAATTCTATGTAGGCGAGGGGGGAAACTCCTACGTTGGGTTTTGGAAACATATTTTGTTTCGTAGTTGTGGAATGGATATATATATGAAACGAAGCGTGTTGCTCCGTCGGTGGGTCCTTGATCGCCGGGCCGGTGGCTGCGCGGACTGATGGCGGCTCCGTATTTACGTCAAAGCGCTCATTCTGATTCCCTTGCATGCTCTTGTAGTCCTGGGCCGTGAGCGGGATTCGGTTAAATTCCGAGTGAATGTATGTCTGTTTAAAGGAAGACACCGTCTATTACGGAACCTGGTTTATTTCTTTTTCTTACATGCATCCTTTTAAACCAGGCCCATATTGGCGTGAGAGCTGCTTTTTAAGTCTGTCTGGACATCGAAGGTTTGTCCATCGCGAGGCAATTCCGAGAGAGCAGATTGGCGTGGATTTGTTTAGATGAGGGAAATCGTAAAAAGTTCGCTCCTGATAGCCGTGTAATGGTATAAATATGAGGTTTTTGCATTATTTCTGCTAGAGGTCGTCTAAGTCAAAAGAGGCGTATTTTTAATTTTAATTGGCCGCGAGCTGAGTGATTGATTGTGCGGAATAAAGGCGTTGGCTCCATCGGCCGATCGGATGCAGCAAGACTTTAAAATTGCGTTAGCGTCAGCACAAATATTCTTATGAAGAGTCAGAAAACGATCTTTGAAAGTTATAAGATGCGATGCAGGAAAACTAATTTAACAGGGGCGACGGCATTTTCAATCAATTGAAACACAATTATTAAAGCATTTAAAAGTTTTGATTTAAATTTCTATTTTTTAAAACGGTAATTTAAAATTTTAAAAGGGGCAAAAAGGGATTTTGCATTTTAAAAAGGGGTTTAGCTTTTATCCTTTCATATCCCCCCCCCCCCCACTAAAACAAGAGCCACAGGGCTCGCCTGCAAGACCTGTGGGTCTTATCTCGTGAATTTAACCCATGTTTTTTTTTTTTTTTTTTTTTTTAGATTCTTATTTTCTCCAGCTCTCAAGTAATTTCTCCAGCTCTTCAGTATTTACTTCAGCTCTTCAGTATTTACTTCAGCTCTCAAGTCAATTGGACCTATTTTTACATTTATATATCAAATTTACATAAAAATATTGGTTACACTAAAATATTGGAATTCTTTCAATGGTGCTGCAGCAAAACAATAATGTGTCTCGAGACGACATATCTTGATTATAACAGTTGTCATAACATAACTGTGTTTGTAGTGTTTCCCTTTCTTTCCAGTTTTTGTTTTAAAGTTTTTGATATAGTTTGTTGGGAAACATCCTTTTGTGTATAATTGCAAATTGCAACCATAAACTATATAATATATTAAAATATTCACAGGTAAACATACTGAAAACTATACAACATATGCAAATGTAAAAAATATTCAATAATAGACAATGTTCAAATGTAAAAAAAAATATTCACAAATACAAAATATTAAAATGTAAAATATATTCACAAATACAAATTATTCAAAAATGTAAAATATTCAATAATACAAAATATGCACTAATACTATCAACAAAATATATTGTATCTCAAATGCAATTTGAAAAGCTTGCATTTCTAGAAATATTGAATTTTCACACTGAGATAAAATAACAGTAAAATATCCTAAAATAATAATAACAAAAACAAATTATATTTCTTCGTATACCTTTCCGTTTTGTTCGGGACTTAGCTACTTCTATGATGCAGCCTTAGGTTTATATCCATGAAAAAACAACACTAAGTTGTTTAAAAAAAAAGAAAACTACAGCTAATAAAAACTAAATATACACTTGCTATAATTTTCACCATGCGCAGGGTCAGTGCGATATGGGTTTTAATACTCTGAGGGGAATATCACCCAAAAATGTGCCACTCGCACGACAGAAAAAGAAAAGTGGGTAATCGATATTCACCTGCAGAGGGGAAGCGAAGCAGTTTTGCCAGATTCTCCGTTCAACCTGGAAAGAGAATCTGGGAAAACAGTCCGGCTAAAGATGGGTGGCCACGGAGCGGAGGACCCCTTCATGTGTCATCAATTCGTCATTATAATATTTTAAAAAAAAATAATAAAAATTCTAACAGTACTTTTAAACTGTCACCATCATTCTACACTGCTGGGGAGATAGGTTACACGCCCAGCTGGGTCCTCATCCAAATGCTACGAGTAAGGGGGACGATAGGAAAGCAAAAATTTAAAAAAATTGACAGCTGAAAGAGATAGATGGGGTTTATTCATGGCTGAGTTTAAGATTTTGAGGAGGGTGGTAGTATCTTAACTTGGAGGAATGGACAATTTCGGAATTTCTCTTAAAATGTGGGCTGGGTTTATCAATTTCAAAGGATACATCAGAAAGTTGTTTTAAAATGGTGTATGGGCCAGAATATGGTGCAGTCAATTTACGGGTATTCGGATAGTGAAATTCTTCATACATCACAATGTCACCAACTTTACAGGAAGGAAACGAGCATCATAACGGACTTTATTCTTTTTATGGTAAGCAATTGTTCTCTCTTTAGCCAATTTTCTAGCTTCTTCCACAGGGGGATAGTAACTATTATTTGGTAAAGGGGGATCATATGGTAAATTTCCTAAAAATAAATAGCTAGGGGTGAATTGGGTTACAGAATGAGGGGTGTTATTATATTCATATAAGACTTCATCTAAAAGCTTAGTCCAGGGTATTTTCTTGGATGTGGAATTGACTTTACATTTTAATCTAGTGACAATAGTCTGATTTAGTCGTTCAATTTTCCCATTCGTTTCCGGGTGATGGCTGCTCGTCAATCTGTGTTTTATATTGTAATTACGAAGAAATCTCCTAAACCTGGAAGCTGTAAATGCTCCATTTCTGTCGGTTAACAATCTATCTGGTACTTGTATCTGAAATAATTGTTTCAAAATGTTTGTATAAGTTTCGGTAGTTACACTTTTTGAAGGAAAACCCCACACATAGCGAGTTGCATGGTCAACGACTAAATGCAAATATTTTTTTGTAGAATTGTAATAATTAAATCCGCCAACAGAGTCTACTGCCAAACATTCAAAAGGTATCTCTGTTGGGGGCATTAATTGCAATAAGCCAAATCTTTTTTGTCTACATTTTTTGTTTATCTGACAAGTGTGGCAGTGTTTTACAAAATTCTCAATGTCCTGATTAAAGTTAGGCCAATAATATTGCGGAGAGATTAAATTTATCATTTTATAAATTCCAGGGTGGCCAAATTGTGTGTGGGTTTTTTCGAATAGGGGTAAACGTAAAGACATGGGGACCACAATCTTATACAAACCTTTCTTTTTAATAACAACAACATCATTTATCTCAGTGTACTTTTTACCATCAATTGTTACATTTTCTTTCTTCTGATTGTCTCTTACTTCATTCAAGTCAAGGAGATGTATAATATGGGGTAAATTTTCTGAAACAGGTTGTCTAGATAGCATATCAGCTTCAACATTAGTGGAGCCTTTCTGGTATTTAATTTCATAGTCAAACATACTAAGTTTTAGGGACCAGCGGAAAAGACGTCCTCTTAAATTTTTAACACTTTTGAGCCAGGTAAGTGCCGCATGATCTGTATGTATGACAAATTTTTGACCGTGTAAATAATGATAAAATTTATCTAAAGCATCCACAATCGCCAAACATTCTAATTCCGTAATTGCATAATTTTTTTCATAATCGCGAAGATTTCTAGAGTGATATGCTATAGGATGTAATGTTCCTTTTTCATCAACTTGTTTCACTACACATCCCACTCCATGACTTGATGCGTCTACAAACAAATGACAAGGTGTTTTGGGATCAAACAACTTTAAGATTGGTTTTTCAATTAAAGCATTTTTTAATTTTTCAAAAGAATTTTGACAATTTTGGTCCCACACATAAGGGACATTTTTCTTCAACAAATTGTTGAGAGGGTATCGAATGTTAGCATACTTTGGAATAAATTTGTGATAAACATTTATAGATCCCAAAAAACGTTGTAATTCTTTTACATTCGTTGGTGGTGTTAATTTCTTAATCGTCTCTATATTAGGGTTGTCAGGTGTGATACAACCGTTCGAAACTTCATATCCTAGAAAGTTAATTTTGGATTTCACAAAATTACACTTTGACAATTTGAGTTTAAGGTTTTCTTGAACACATATATTAAATAATGTCTCTAAATGACATAAATGTTCCTCTTCATTTTGGGAGAATACAATAACATCATCAAAGTAACTACAGGCAAAGTCAATTTTGTATTTATTAAGAATTCTACGGAGGGTACGGTTAAACCAAGCAGGTGAGTTTTTCCATCCAAACGGTAAACGATTCCACTCATATAATCCAAAGGTGGTGGCAAATGCCAGCTTCTCAGTGTCTCGAGGGTGGATAGGAATGTGCCAATATCCACTAGCTAAATCAAGAGTGGAAAAAATTTTAGCATGCGCCAATTTATCTAACAGGGTGTCGATTCGAGGTAAGGGTTCTGCATCTGTTTTTGTAATGGCATTTAATTTTCGGAAGTCAATACATAACCGGGTTTTCTTCCCTTCTTCACGTTTATACACCAAAGTTACGGGTGATGAATAAGGGGAATAGCTTTCTTTAATGATACCGGCTCGCAATAAATTTTGAATTTGTTCTTTAATTTCCTCTTCTTCCTTAGGGGAAGTGCGATATGCTCTTAAAGAAACGGGGAGATCTGATGTTAACTGTATTCTCTGGGGTTCCATGTTTACACAGCCTATATCATATTTATCTTTGGCGAAAATACAGACATATTTGGCTAGAAGAGCAGGTAATTGTTCTCTGACAGACTGAACATTTTGCACATGGTCAGTGGTCTCGAACAACTCCGGCTCAAAATTTTCTTCGAATATCTCTGCATTTTCAATTGCTGGCTGGCTAGTATATACTTCGGATAAATGTAAAGTATGGTGAGATGTATTTGTTGGAATATGGTCCATGAGAGGTACTTTCTTATTATCTTGAGTTATTTGCATTTTAACACAGTCAATATTTAATCTAAATAGTTTACAATGGGGTAGCCCAATCAAAGCATAAGGTAACTGATTGTTAATTATAAAAAGTTCAATTCTCTTAGAGATACGTCCTAATTGCAAACTAACAAGGCATTTTTCTTTCAAAGCAAGAACACCTTGTGTTTGGGTGACTGGTATACTCTGCTGAACTTTACATATTTTTAGGTTAAGTTTATGGGCTAAGTGACAAGGAATAACATTAATCGAACTCCCAGTATCGATCAAACAAGGTAGTGAGTCTTCATTTTTTACATAAGTAACTTTATGACAATCTCTATTTGATTTTTTATAGCTAGCTTTTTCTTTTTGTATATGTCCGGACATAAGAAATCGTCATTGATTACTAGATGTATTTCGGGATGACTCATTAGCGCTATGATCTTGGTTGGGGTTCGGCAAAGTGATATTGTGACTAGGGGTTGGTACTGCTAACACTTGTTGTCGAAAAGGGCAGTTTTCCACCCAATGATATGCATTTGGTATTCCGATATTAAGACAAACTTTGCATGGATAGGGCGGCAAAGTGGTCTGGTGGTGTACATTAGGTCGTGGTGGAACATTTGAAGTCGGTCTAAACGTATTTTGGGGATTTCTGGCTTGATTTGATGGAAAAGGTCGAATGGGGTGTGTTTGATAGGGAACTCTGTAGTTCCACTGCCTGTTAAAATTCTGTCCATTCTCATATGGAGGTCGGTTTGGTCGCCATTGGCGATACTGATTCCCAACGAACACAGAACTTTCGGGCCACTGATGGCTACGTTAGCTTTGGCCCAAACTGTCAGATGGAGGGCCGCTATCATTGGCCGTAATGGCAACTTAAAAAAACTGTCACGCTGGCCATAATGAGGCCGCAACAGAATTGGCCAGAAATACAATAAGATCCCCATAATTAGGCCACTAACGGTTAATCATAAATGATAGATTGCCTAAAACTGGCCACAATTATACTTTAAATGGCAATTATTAATGGAAACTAGCCATAGCTAGGCCATTAAAAATCATAATGAATAAAAGCTAGCCAGAAACTTGCCGTAGCAACGCCATTTGTGGTTTTCAAGAATTAAATCCAGCCCAAAACTGCCCACAAAAATGCCTTTTTTGGGTATTATAAATGTAAGCTAGCCAAAACCCAGCCATTGTCGCCCAATAAAGATTATTTAGGCATAAATCAAAATTTATTCTATAAAAGAAAATATTTTTTAGGAGTTTATTTAAATGATAAAGTGTTTTTGCGTGCAATAAAGTACTAATAATCATTTATGTACACTTTTCAAGAAAATTATAAATTCAATTACCTTGATTTTTTTTGTCAAAAATTTGAGAAACACAATGTTTGACATAGTGAATTAATTTTATTTTTTCAATTATATATATTTAAAATTTTTATCCAATGCCATTTTTAAATAATCATATTTCATATAAATTTTAAAAGTACATGATTAAAAAAACTAATTAATTCACTATGTCAAGTATTTTGTTTTGAAAAAAAAAAAAACAAGGTAATTTGAACTTATAGTTTTCTTGAAAAGTGAACCTAAATGATTATTAATTAGCACTTACTTTCACGCAAAAACACTTTATAATTTAAATAATTTTCTAAAAAACATTTTTTTAACAGAATAAAATTTGAATTGGTGCTTAAATAATCTTTTATGTGTATGTATGTCTAATGTTAGTTTTTTTCTTTCTTTTTTTTCACAATGGTTTTAAAATAAATTATTGTTAAGTATGTTACCAGCATAAGATGTCTATTCATTAAATCATTATTGATAATAAAAAAAAACTTTTTTGCATCATTTTAATTTTATGAATATTAATTTTCACCTAAGTAATAAAATAAATAAATAAAAGAAAATTGCAATACATTTTTATTTTATATAGTCCATGAATGACCAGTTTTTTATGATTATTTATCTTTTAAAGTTTAATAGCCAAATATTAAAATAATAATAATAATATTCTAATCTTTTCCCATGAAAATTCAGTAATTTGAAATTGTCATGAAATTTTTAATGTTTTTTTCTTATTCTAGTTTTCTAAATTGTATTAAAATTTACAATTTTTTTAGAACAATTATTTACCACACTCAGAAAAAGAGAGGAAAAAACTTCTTTAAAAATTATTATATAATGCTAAAATAATTATTTTAAATAAATTACAGTTTATTATATATTGTAGTTTATTATTATAGTTTATTTTTATATATTATTTTTATAGTTTATTATTATAGATTATTTTTAAATCATATGCATTATCGGAAAATATTATTTAATAGATTTAAAAAGCGTTAAAGAAAAAAAAATGACAGAAAATTAAATCTCAATATTTTCTATTTTAAGGTAGTTCTCAAATTGCCTGCTCGACAACACGGAACTTTCTGACACATCTTAAAACGTAAAGGAATAAAATTGGTATGCCTGACTGTTGAAGTGATTTGAAATCGAAATGAGTTTTCCATTTTCTGATAAATAAAATGCTTATCGAATTATAAGGATTTTTGACGTCAATTTTATTCCCTTTCTCAAGCAGCCGCTTTGGGAATTCGGTTCAAAATGCCGACTTTGACAGTATTTTACGATATATCTTCTGCCTTTAACAAAAAATGAAAAACGTCTTTCAATTACATAGTTTCTGAATGACAACACCTGCACGTTTTATGTGTTTCTAAACAAAAATTAATTGAGAAATGGGTCAGGGTTTGAGAACGTCCTTAAGCAATAAAGTACAGTATCAGTGAATCTCATGAAATAAGCAATTGTAAAATAAATATCATTCTACATTTTGGAAAGAAAAGCACGTTAAAAATTTCGTGCGGTTTTATAAAAAATAATTCTATCGTGAATCAAATGATGCAAAAAAGATTATCACAACATATATATTTAATGAATAGACAAACTGATAAAACCTTACCAATGTTTAAGAAATTACTGGTTCGCTTCTCTCATACAAGATATAAACAGGCAACATCTCTTAAGCGCTCTCTCTAACTAAATGAGAATGACTAGTAAAAAAAAGCCAGATTTGAGCCTCGGGCGTGTGTCTTCCGAGAATTTTCAGTCTCCCCTATCTTGACCTTGATCCCCCGCGTCCTTCCAATGCGTCCTTCAACCGAAACTCTAATTTACTAATACATGGAAGCCTTTTTGAAGAGCAGGGGGGGGGGGGGGCGGGAGGGACAAAATATTTTAATGTATTTTATAAAGCGGCATATGCCTTATAAAATAAATCACTTTGTCTTTTTGTCTTGCTTTCAATTATATACATAATTTTTCTTTAAAATATTATTTAATTTTGATCATCTGAAAAAAAAAAAAAATACTTTTTTAAACAAATTTCATACGATATTAAAAATTAGTTGCAACACCGAATTGTAAAAAGTGAATTATATATTAGTAGCATATTGTTTAGGTCTGAATTTGTTTAAAATTTTAAGGATATTCATTTTTATTCCAGTGTGTTCATAAGAAAATTCAATGTATTAAGGCTGTTCTCAAATCGAAATCAGCTAGTTTCTGACACATTTCTGAATTCAGTTTTGTTCGAAAATGCCTGATATTGGCAGGTGTTCTTATTCAGAAGCTATCTAATCGAACAGAGTTTTCGATTTTTTAGTAATGACGAAAGATCTTTCAGAAAATATTGTCAAATGTGACGTTTTGAACCAAATTTCCGGCGCGACAGTGTGGGAAAAGAGAAAAATCTGTGGTCACGTTACAAAAATCGCTTATAACGCAATAAATTATTTATCAAAAATGAAAAACGCCATTTGATTCCAAATCACTTCAACAGTGACCCCTGTCAATTTTATGACTTCACGTTTCAAAATGAATCAGAAGAGTGTCAGGAAGTTTCGCGTTTGTTGAGTAGGGAATTTGAAAACCGCCTGAGAAATACTTTGCAAACAAGTTAATTTTATTTGTAATTTACACAAATAGGTAAAAGCAAAGAGAAAGAAAAATTTTCAAATATATATTTTAGTGCATAAAATCGAAATTATTATTATTATTCTTATTATTATTATTTTAATACGTTCATCTAATTAAACAATGTTCTTTAAACAGTGAAAAATATTTTGAATTTTTTTTTTTTTTTATCTCTTATAATCAAAATATCAACTACTTAGCACTGGCCTTCTATTTTCTAGATTATGAAGGACTTTTATACGCTGGCTGGAAACTTAACTTACTCGCATCTTACTTAATATGCTTTCATAGAAAAACAAATTTTAAATAACGAAAATTATGCTGAAAAAGTGAGGAAAAAAGATTTCTCTCTGTCTTATTATCAACATTATATCAAGTAGACGACACTGGCCTTCTGTTTTCTAGGTGATGACAGGCTTTTACATGCTGGCCTAAAGTTTAACTTTAGTGGCTACTGAGCGCGGAAAATGCAGTAGTTTTCTCTGCGCTCGCCCGTTATCCGTTAGTCGACTGCTATCGGATGTAGCGGCGCATCAGTTAATATACAATGGTGGCTGGATACAAATTGCCGCAAAAATATTTGGCCATAATGTTCACAGCAAGCGGCCACATATGACGTGTTTGTTGGGTTGGGGTTTTGGGGGCTTGCTTCAAATTTGCTCTCATTTCCCTTTCTGTCCAGTTGCAGTTTGCTAATTCTGAAAACTAATTCACGCCATGCATGTGTAGTTGAGGGGTTGCCTGCAATAACTAACTTCTGCATTTCTAATGGCAAGCCCTCTGTTAACCCTTCCAGGATAAGTTTCTGCTCTAAACCTAAGGTTCGGCCTACTTTAGTCTTTTTTTGATAATATTCGTTCAAGTCCTCTCCAACTTTATATCTAATACGTGAAAAATCAGTGAGAGAAAGGGTATCTGGAATTTCGTAGTGTTCATTAAACAAAGTGACAAATTCGGACCAATGAAGTACATTTAGACAATTATTAATGTACAACGTAAGTGCACTGTCCTTTAAATACTTCTGTATGTGCCTAATTTTCCAGCACTCGTCTTTTCCCTGTCCTATACAGACACTCTCGAAATAGGCTAACCATGGTATCCAAGACATTCCATCTTGCGGAGAAAACGCAACGATATCGGGGTCTACTGACATTTTTGGGTTGGCGGATACTGAAGTGTGACCAGACCCAGCTTGAGCTGACAGGGTCTGTCCACCTAACATTGTTACACCAGATGTCTCTGGTGCACCTCCAGATTCCTGACTAGACTTCTGATTATTTTTCTCTTCAGGATTATTAACGGGATTATCATCTTTGCTCGAAATTTGATTTTTTTCTTTTTCGGGGTCACCTGATTTGTCTGTTAAATCCTCTACTTCTTTAGGAGGGGTTGGGCTACTCATGATGGATATAAATACTAAATATCACTGAATTACACAGAAATATAATACACCATTAAAGCACATAAGAATAAAAATGAAAAAATCTTTCAAACTATTTAAAATTTGTAACACTATATCTGTAAATATCTGTTAAAATCATCTTTTTAAAATTAAAATCCACCTTAATAATTTTTTTTTTTTTTTTTTTTTTAATAACTTGAATTCAATAAAAAAAATTTAAATAACCTCACTAACTATAAAGTACGTTGCATATAAATCACCTTTAAAAAGTTTAACACTTAATAATAAAAATATTATAATAATATAATAATAATAAAATTTTCACTTCTGCTAAAATATTTTCAAACTGTCTAGAAAAATGATTTTAATATGAGGTTTAGTTAATGTTATTTTTCATTAAAATCGTAATTATCAGTTCAACACAACTAAAGAATTTTCATAAAAATCACCATTCTTACTCTTTCATCTCTTTAAAATTACGTTAAACACAATACATAAACAATTATATATTTGAACTTAAATAGCTGACTTAAAAATAATTAAAATTTTCACACAAGTAATAGCATAATAAAATAATCCTCTTTAATTTATTTTTGGCATGCATAAAAAATTAAATAAAAAGTTTGAGAACCACTGCCTCTCACTAAAAAGATCTTTAAAAAAAAATTTTTTTTTTTTTTTTTTTTTTTTTTTTTTCTGTACGTTAATATCAAAAGTACATACCTTTATACGGCTTTGCTTTAAATAAATCCATGAAAAATTTACCTCTTACTTTTTTTTTTTTTTTTTCACCGCGACGCGAAACAATAATAAATTAATTTCACTGAAATATTTATCTCTATATCTTCTTGCACTGCCCACAAAAATACTTTTTCCCGTAGTCACGTGGTTTTTGTTTTTGCTGAGCGCAGTTCTGATTTATTTTTCTAAATAGTCCAGAAACCAGAAACCGAAACATCTGAGTCACGAGTTCATTTCTTTACCGGCGCGCTCTTGAAAATTGAAAACAGCTGTGTAGTTGACCTACTTTTCATCCGATAAAACACTTCGATTCTTGCCGGCAGAATGAAATACTGCACAAGATTGAGAATGAAGAGAAAAGTTAATGATTCACTTTCCTTTTGACGAAGGGAGATTAAGTACTTTTGAGTTCTTGGGATAAATTCCGTAAGTCTTTCACCGTATGCTGTAAGAATTTTTCACGGAGGTATTCGCTGTGATTGACGGGCGTAGATTACGTAACTGTTTAGTTTTTGGGATTTTCCCGTTGAGATGAACTGTCCTACTCGACTTCTGAAACGAAGCGTGTTGCTCCGTCGGTGGGTCCTTGATCGCCGGGCCGGTGGCTGCGCGGACTGATGGCGGCTCCGTATTTACGTCAAAGCGCTCATTCTGATTCCCTTGCATGCTCTTGTAGTCCTGGGCCGTGAGCGGGATTCGGTTAAATTCCGAGTGAATGTATGTCTGTTTAAAGGAAGACACCGTCTATTACGGAACCTGGTTTATTTCTTTTTCTTACATGCATCCTTTTAAACCAGGCCCATATTGGCGTGAGAGCTGCTTTTTAAGTCTGTCTGGACATCGAAGGTTTGTCCATCGCGAGGCAATTCCGAGAGAGCAGATTGGCGTGGATTTGTTTAGATGAGGGAAATCGTAAAAAGTTCGCTCCTGATAGCCGTGTAATGGTATAAATATGAGGTTTTTGCATTATTTCTGCTAGAGGTCGTCTAAGTCAAAAGAGGCGTATTTTTAATTTTAATTGGCCGCGAGCTGAGTGATTGATTGTGCGGAATAAAGGCGTTGGCTCCATCGGCCGATCGGATGCAGCAAGACTTTAAAATTGCGTTAGCGTCAGCACAAATATTCTTATGAAGAGTCAGAAAACGATCTTTGAAAGTTATAAGATGCGATGCAGGAAAACTAATTTAACAGGGGCGACGGCATTTTCAATCAATTGAAACACAATTATTAAAGCATTTAAAAGTTTTGATTTAAATTTCTATTTTTTAAAACGGTAATTTAAAATTTTAAAAGGGGCTAAAAGGGATTTTGCATTTTAAAAAGGGGTTTAGCTTTTATCCTTTCATATATAGTGCCAATTATTTATTTTTTTTCCAAATAATAAAAATCTTCATAGCATGTTACGTTAATGATGTGTAATATAAAACTTGTTTTTCTTCTTTTTTCATAAATAATTTATTTTTGATGACAATATTTTACAATGGTATCTGTTAAAAATCTTCTTTTATTTGCTGTTTTCGGTACAACAACCATAGCCGATATTTTTGAGTCAATTATGAAAATTTTGACTGAATAAAGTTTTGTTTTTTAAAAATGTAAGTTTATATTGCAAATAATAGTGTTCCTATCATGATTGGTTTTATAAAAAAGAAGTAATTACAAAATTAAAAGAAAATTGCAAAGATCAGGGCAATACATTTTTGTATAATTTTGTTTGAGATTTAGATTTTAGGTAGATTTCGTAAGAAATACTACCTATTACATTCTCCCCTAAGTTATAATTTTTGAAAAAATTTTGCAGATCTACGTCGATTATGACGCCCAAGATCCCAAAATCACCTCCAGTTCTAAACTTAATCTATCTATCTATCTATGTCACTTTTTTATGGACACGATAACTCCCATAATTCTTCAGAAATATTTTCCAAACTGATACATAAAATCAAGGTGCATAAAAGCTCGGTCAATTTCGTTAATGGGCAAAATTGAATCAGGGGAGGGGGGGGGGGAGAAAATGGGGGGGCTTTTTGTGAAAACAAGAAAAAAACCCATATTTTCTTAATTATAATATGTATCGAATCCGTTTAAAGTTATTATTACTTCTAGGAAAAGGGCCGAAAAGTTATGTATGAGTTGTATGACAGATTTTTGATATCATTAAAAATGGCTCCAAGGGAGGGGGGGAGGCGATTTTAGAAGAAAAAAATTCATAATTTCGTCAATTCCCAATATATCAAATCCGCTTAAATTTATTATAAATCCTCTTAATATTATCTAAAACTTTTATATTGACAAGTTTTTTTTAGGACCAACCCTTATAGAAAAGAAAAAAAAAAAAAAAAAAAAAAAAATCTCCTCCGGCTCCGCCTGCAAACAAGTTAGGTTTTGAAGTAAATGCTGCTCAACTGCCGCATCATGGCAAAAAGGTAATTTCTTCCACAATTCCCAACAAACAGGCGCCCCACGGTCTGCATCCTCGAAATCTACCTGTGCCTGTAGGCCGAGCCGTCAGGGATTTTTTAAATGCCAATCTATTAAACATCTGTTTCTTTTTATTTAAACATATTTTTACGTGTTCTTCAGCGCACTTTTGTATCCGTTCTATTTTCAATTTTACAGAATAATAAAAACTAGGAAAGATTAAAATTGGTGTACTTAATAAATATTTCTTTTGAATTTTTCCGGTGAGTTTGTTTCATAGTTTATCCGAAAGATAGCTTTAAAATTTTACATGTTTTTTTGTTTTTGTTTTGTTGTTGCTGTTTTCTTTTTTTTTTATTAGGGTTGTATTGTGTAAGTACAAATTTCATTGTGAAGGATGATAATAAAATAAGTTTGCCCCCTTTTTTTTTATGTCGCTCGAGGTTTTGTATACAATGCTTAATTTATTTGGCCCTCGGTGGTAAAAGAGTTTAACATGCATGCTCTACATGCTGAAATGATTTTTAAAATATCATATTTCGATCTATTTACCAATACGTTGGATTTTGAACGATTTAAGGCTGTTGTCAAATCCAAACTGGCTACTTGATGACATATCTTTTAATTCATTTTTGTTCGGAAACGCATGAAATTTGGCAGGTGTTCTTATTCAGAAACTAATGTAATCGAAAGACGTTTTCCATTTTTTGGTAAAGACAGAAGAACTTTCAGACAATAATGCTAAAGTCGGCGGCGTTTTGAACCGAATTCACGACGCGGCAGTCAGTACGAGAAAAGAGAAAAACGTGACACGAATCGCTTATAACCAACACCCCAGGTGACGTTGTTATAACTTGGTCAGTAATTTATTTATCAAAAATTGGAAAACTTATTTCCAAATTGCTTCAATAGTCAGGCCTGCCAATTTCATGCCTTTGCGTTTAAGGTTTAAGTTTACAACATTTTTTCGCTCCTGCATCCCTTTAAATTTCGAATATTTTAAGAAACTGTTCTGTGCGTGTATTTGCGTCTTAAATATAACAGCCATGTCAAATTTAAAGTTTACTACCTTTAACAATTTCAGAGAAATCCTAATTTAGAAAGTTTTCAGAACGCTTTTTAAGACCCATAATATCTTTCGTTCGCTTTTTCAACAATAACAAGGGATTTGAGAAAAACAAAATATCGTCTGCATCAGTCCACATCATTCATTATTAAGAATAAGAATATTACAGTTTTCAGGGGGAAAAAAAAAAAATCTGTGCAACCGCTTACAAAAATTACCCATTTTTTTCGATCAGTATGTTATCTGTTCGCAGATAAATTAATAAAAAACAAAACAAAGCAAAACAAAAAAAGAAGAAAAAGAGGCTCTGTAGAATTATTCATCCATACCGTTAAACAAGAGCCATCTGTCTAGATTTTGGTTAGACTATCTAAATAATCAAGCGCGGAGGACATGCTGAGGACATGTTTATTTTTTTAATGGGTTTGAATCTAGCGTTCTCAGAAACCGAATAAACACTTAAGTTAAAAATAAAAGCTTGATAAGGCTCCTTTTTGGCCTATGATACAGTTAACTTATTTTTTACTAAGTTTTATTCTATATTTTAGTCCTATCTTTTTAGCGCTTCATAAAATAATAACTAAAGCAAAGTATTAGTATGTAAACTAGTCTTTCAATACCTTACATTTTTTTTACCTTTTGTAACTGTAAAAATAAATATAAACTTCAAAATTTGATTACGTCAGCCGTCAACCTTTTTAATTTGTTAACTATATGACGGGAAAAGGTGGGCTTAACTAGTGTTGCCAGGTCCCCTGTCACAAAAAGCGGGACATGGGGACAAAAAAGACGGAACGGCGGCTTCTAAATCGAGACATAAAAATATGGCAAATCCTATGAAACCGAAGCCAGTCTATAATGGAACCTGTCTTAAGCATACGAAAAAAAAAAAATCATGATCCCCTCGGAATGAATTATTCCTGCTAATACAAGACTGAAACCTGTTTAAAATGGAATCTTTTCTTAGTCACTTGAAATTCCATCTTTAGTAGATTTTATTGTACTAAATAAGCACAATAACCTTTAACAGTAAAATCTGTGAAAGCGGAATCGTAAAGTTTGAAGCAAAATTCCGTTATGTAGAGGTTTCCGATTGAGTAGATATAATTGTGTGGTATTCCTTTTGAAGACAGTATAGAATTTTTACGTCTAAGACAGGATTTCGTTTTCACAGGTTATACTGAACAAAATACAGTAAAACCTGTAAAAACAGAAAAGCTAGGCTTCGAAAAATTATTCCGTATCAGATAGATTTCTTTCTTAGTGGTATGCCTTTTGGTAATTGTAAAGTTTTCCGTTATAGACAGGTTCTGTTTTCACAGGTTTTACTGTACTAAGTTCCACTCGATGCAGACTAACGAATAGCATGATACTAAGGGAAAATAAATAATTTATGCATCAGGAAACTAGTCGTTGGGGGCCACCGTAATACTTACCCATCATGGATATGCATAATATAAAATATGAAAATAAAACATGTGTAAACTATTTACTAAATGCACTGCAATTCGAATAACATCATGGCTTGATGACGTCCTAAACTTTAAATGCTCTATTACTAAATTGAGTAAAAGAAATATCCTTATTTATAACTCCAAAAATGATAATCCTATTAACTAGCGGTTTATTTCATCTGATTAAGCGTCTCATTTCCAATTAAAATATATCTTTGAATTGAAATTTGAGTGAAATACAGGGTCATGCCTCGAAATCTACCTGTGCCTGTAGGCTGAGCCGTCAGGGATTTTTTAAATGCCAATCTATTAAACATCTGTTTCTTTTTATTTAAACATATTTTTACGTGTTCTTCAGCGCACTTTTGTATCCGTTCTATTTTCAATTTTACAGAATAATAAAAACTAGGAAAGATTAAAATTGGTGTACTTAATAAATATTTCTTTTGAATTTTTCCGGTGAGTTTGTTTCATAGTTTATCCGAAAGATAGCTTTAAAATTTTACATGTTTTTTTGTTTTTGTTTTGTTGTTGCTGTTTTCTTTTTTTTTATTAGGGTTGTATTGTGTAAGTACAAATTTCATTGTGAAGGATGATAATAAAATAAGTTTGCCCCCTTTTTTTTTTATGTCGCTCGAGGTTTTGTATACAATGCTTAATTTATTTGGCCCTCGGTGGTAAAAGAGTTTAACATGCATGCTCTACATGCTGAAATGATTTTTAAAATATCATATTTCGATCTATTTACCAATACGTTGGATTTTGAACGATTTAAGGCTGTTGTCAAATCCAAACTGGCTACTTGATGACATATCTTTTAATTCATTTTTGTTCGGAAACGCATGAAATTTGGCAGGTGTTCTTATTCAGAAACTAATGTAATCGAAAGACGTTTTCCATTTTTTGGTAAAGACAGAAGAACTTTCAGACAATAATGCTAAAGTCGGCGGCGTTTTGAACCGAATTCACGACGCGGCAGTCAGTACGAGAAAAGAGAAAAACGTGACACGAATCGCTTATAACCAACACCCCAGGTGACGTTGTTATAACTTGGTCAGTAATTTATTTATCAAAAATTGGAAAACTTATTTCCAAATTGCTTCAATAGTCAGGCCTGCCAATTTCATGCCTTTGCGTTTAAGGTTTAAGTTTACAACATTTTTTCGCTCCTGCATCCCTTTAAATTTCGAATATTTTAAGAAACTGTTCTGTGCGTGTATTTGCGTCTTAAATATAACAGCCATGTCAAATTTAAAGTTTACTACCTTTAACAATTTCAGAGAAATCCTAATTTAGAAAGTTTTCAGAACGCTTTTTAAGACCCATAATATCTTTCGTTCGCTTTTTCAACAATAACAAGGGATTTGAGAAAAACAAAATATCGTCTGCATCAGTCCACATCATTCATTATTAAGAATAAGAATATTACAGTTTTCAGGGGGAAAAAAAAAAAATCTGTGCAACCGCTTACAAAAATTACCCATTTTTTTCGATCAGTATGTTATCTGTTCGCAGATAAATTAATAAAAAACAAAACAAAGCAAAACAAAAAAAGAAGAAAAAGAGGCTCTGTAGAATTATTCATCCATACCGTTAAACAAGAGCCATCTGTCTAGATTTTGGTTAGACTATCTAAATAATCAAGCGCGGAGGACATGCTGAGGACATGTTTATTTTTTTAATGGGTTTGAATCTAGCGTTCTCAGAAACCGAATAAACACTTAAGTTAAAAATAAAAGCTTGATAAGGCTCCTTTTTGGCCTATGATACAGTTAACTTATTTTTTACTAAGTTTTATTCTATATTTTAGTCCTATCTTTTTAGCGCTTCATAAAATAATAACTAAAGCAAAGTATTAGTATGTAAACTAGTCTTTCAATACCTTACATTTTTTTTACCTTTTGTAACTGTAAAAATAAATATAAACTTCAAAATTTGATTACGTCAGCCGTCAACCTTTTTAATTTGTTAACTATATGACGGGAAAAGGTGGGCTTAACTAGTGTTGCCAGGTCCCCTGTCACAAAAAGCGGGACATGGGGACAAAAAAGACGGAACGGCGGCTTCTAAATCGAGACATAAAAATATGGCAAATCCTATGAAACCGAAGCCAGTCTATAATGGAACCTGTCTTAAGCATACGAAAAAAAAAAAATCATGATCCCCTCGGAATGAATTATTCCTGCTAATACAAGACTGAAACCTGTTTAAAATGGAATCTTTTCTTAGTCACTTGAAATTCCATCTTTAGTAGATTTTATTGTACTAAATAAGCACAATAACCTTTAACAGTAAAATCTGTGAAAGCGGAATCGTAAAGTTTGAAGCAAAATTCCGTTATGTAGAGGTTTCCGATTGAGTAGATATAATTGTGTGGTATTCCTTTTGAAGACAGTATAGAATTTTTACGTCTAAGACAGGATTTCGTTTTCACAGGTTATACTGAACAAAATACAGTAAAACCTGTAAAAACAGAAAAGCTAGGCTTCGAAAAATTATTCCGTATCAGATAGATTTCTTTCTTAGTGGTATGCCTTTTGGTAATTGTAAAGTTTTCCGTTATAGACAGGTTCTGTTTTCACAGGTTTTACTGTACTAAGTTCCACTCGATGCAGACTAACGAATAGCATGATACTAAGGGAAAATAAATAATTTATGCATCAGGAAACTAGTCGTTGGGGGCCACCGTAATACTTACCCATCATGGATATGCATAATATAAAATATGAAAATAAAACATGTGTAAACTATTTACTAAATGCACTGCAATTCGAATAACATCATGGCTTGATGACGTCCTAAACTTTAAATGCTCTATTACTAAATTGAGTAAAAGAAATATCCTTATTTATAACTCCAAAAATGATAATCCTATTAACTAGCGGTTTATTTCATCTGATTAAGCGTCTCATTTCCAATTAAAATATATCTTTGAATTGAAATTTGAGTGAAATACAGGGTCATGAAAAATCGAAGAGTGTGGAAAATAGGATTCCAAATATCTCGGCAACTTATTATCCGATCGACTTCATTCTTTATGCAAAATTTATATTTTTTTTATTGTCTTTTATAGTCACTCCTTAAATAAACAATTTCGAAAAATTTTATATAACTTTATAAAAACGAATATTTCGAGTGTCCGAAAAAAATTGTTCCGGATAATCGAGGTTACTGAAATTCAATAAGCTTCTTCTCATTATTACATACTAAGTACATACCAAATTTCAAGTCTCTATCTCATTTTGTTCGGGAGATAGAGCGTTTACAGATACACACACAGACAGACGGACAACAATTTTTTTTCTAAAAATATGTTTTTCGGAATCTCCAGTGTCTGAAACGTGTAAATCCGTCAAAAATTTTTTTTCGATCTTCAAAACGATTACAAGACTGTTAGAACCTTCGGTAGCACGATAATTATTTTTCTTTACTTATAAATTATTAGATCGCTTTTGATACTTTAACTTTCAGCTTTGATAATAATAAAAAGTTCAATCAGCTTACCTGCAATTTGCCATCGCGCGAAGATTAATCCACAGTGTGATATCATACGTATCCATTTCACTGATCGGCGGGACACTATATTTTGGAGATAAAATAATATTAGTAGAATTTTGATTATCACACACAGATAATAAACGCCATTTGGAGATCCATTTTCGTTTTAACACTATATCTTCTTCTTGATTATAATAAGCGTAGAGGCTACGTGAAGATGCTCTATAGAGCATCTTCACTTATCTTAATTTAAAATGTATCTTAATTTTTATGTAAAAGTATACTTTTACATTAAAATTAAGATACATTTTTCTACATTCACGCACACAACTTGACGATAGAGTTACATTTTACATACTGAAGAGAGTTTATAGGAAGTACCTACATGCGCGAAAACAGTTCAAGGTTGAAGGAGCAATCTGCACTTTTGCTGAGTTCTTAGTTTCAGCATAAGTCCATCTGGATACATTCAATTTAGATCACATCAGCAGTTTTCATTCGAGATGCAAGAGTTAATTGGAGTCTGATTTTAACAGTTAGTGTTTTTTCGCTGCAATGTTTATAAAGATACTTGTTAGTCACTGAGTAATATTCGATGCGGTTTTCCTTATCGTTCGACACGTGGAGATTAGTCATGAGTAAAAGGTTTCTCCATCAAAGACTTACCCTACAGTGGCGCAGCCAGAATTCGGTTCTAGGGGGGGTTTTGAGTTTATAATAAAGATGGTCGCCGGTTATATGAATCATCGGTTAATGGAATCAGTCTTTTAAATGAATGAAATCATAATGCTTTTCTCCGCAATTACGTTGGTTATGATTCATTTAAACAGCGTTTACAATATTAGAAGCGCGATAGACTTAAAAATAGCTAAAAGAGGAACCAGAACTAATTTATAAAATTTTAACGATAAATATACGAATCTCCATCATAAGCAAGAGTTCGTTGCAACATTACCAACAAATGAAATATAGTCTTTAAATTTGTGTACAGACCCCCTCAGGGCTCGGAAGTAGCGCGCTACAAGTAGAGAAACTACAGTAGCCGCTACTTTTTCCAGTAGTTTGTAGTGTATCGCGCTACATTAAAAAAGTGTAGTGTAGCAAGTAGCGCGATACAAAATATCAGTAGTTTGTAGCGCGCATCGACGCTACTTTCGGAGAGAGGAAAAAAGCTCCCAATCTTCAAATCACATGATTATAACTCGTTTCTTTCGTGCGAAATATGTTCTCTGCAACAATTTGCGAACGTCAGCGACAAATCTCATTTGCAGTGTCATATATTTCTCCATAGACGACGGGCACAGTCACAAATTAGCTGTCATTTTCACAGTTTGGGTGTCAGAAACTTCGTGTACTGTTATTTAAATCCATAGAAATCTTCTCAATATAATGTATTTTTATACGACTACGATTTTTTTTTACCAAAATATAGTCGTCTGGCTATGTTAAATCTTTATTTGACTAATTTCTTCTACCTTTTGCCTCCCACTCCCAGCAAGCAAAGAAATGTAAAATCCTTATTAAAAAAAGAAAAAGAATGGATTTATCTAAACATAAATCCTCTAAATTATCCCTAATCTCTCAAATTCACGCTTCCCCATAGTAGCATACAAAGGAGTTTAAAATATTTTTAAATCTTTATTTTTATACAAAAATAAAATCTTTCACTCATTTGTCTAATGACAACAAATAAAAATTATTTCCCTGTCCCCAAAATTTACGCTTCCCTTTTTGCTCCTCCTCCAGCATACAGTTTCAAATATTTAAAACTCTTTATTTAAAAAAAAATGTCCACATTTGTTTCTACCTAATAATAATATATAAGTAACTATCTAAATTGCCCCCTAACTTCCCATAATTTACTCTTCTCCCCCCCCCCCCCCCCCCACAAGCATACAAATAAATAGAAAAATTTTAAGTTGTTTTTATTTCTATATAAAAAAAATCTTCTGCACATGTTACGTGTGTCTAGATTTAGAGGTGGCCGCTATTCAGAGATATAAGCGTTTTCAAATATATAAATTTTAGGAATTAAAAAGTGGCGCTAAATAGAGGTGGCCGCCTTTTGGAAGAAACACCAGAATGGAGGTCTTATTGTACATAGATTTTTAACCTGAAAAAATATTTTGGACATTCTTTTGAAATTCGGGTCAACCCGACACCTACCCGCTAGAGTCAAAACCCAACCGGAAACCGATCCGAACTCGAAATAATGTGTTACGGTTGGTTTCAACAATTTTTTTTTTTTTTTAATCTACATTAATTATTTAAATCACTTTCTCAACATTTATTTAAAAGCACTCTTTTTTTCTGTTTCTAATAAAAATTTAAATAAATAAAAGTAATTGTAATAATTATAATAAAATCAGTTTTTATTTTTTCTTCTTTCTTTTTCTTTTTGCAAAGTAATTTCAACGTTTATAGTCTAACGTAGCTTCCTGTTTTTCAAATACGAAAAGCAGACAGCAAGGGAGGGATGTTTTGTCAGTAGACTGCACAGGTGGAAAATTTGGAGTCATCTAGTCTGACTTTGATATAAGAATGACCGACCGCCCTGTATAAGAATTACGTTATCTTATGAGTGTACTATACACGCAATTAGGCTTTGTAAGTTTACGTCAGGCTTCAATTGGCTCTGCTATCAGGCGGATAGCTGGCGCCCATGTAAACAGAGGCTAACAGGACCCCCCTTCAGCACACGCCATGGGGGTGATGCATGGTTTCCTTCCCCCATGAAGCGGCCGGCAGAGTGGAGCGGCAAGCTGTAGTCTTCACGATGAGTCCATTTTTCCTTTTGTTTCCATTCCCGTACCCCTGGCAGAGTGGATCGGTCCCGTTTTTCAAGCAGCGCGGGAGAATGAATGTTTACGACACTTGTTGCTTGGCCAAGAGACCTGTCGTTTGACTCAAAAAAAAAATTCGACTTATTACGGGGCTCGAAGATTGGCCTGTGGGCTGGATCGCGAAGTTGTTGAAGGCGGACAGGTTTCTGGAAGATTTTTTTTTTGAGAGTGGGGCATTGATGGCCCTACATTAACCATCCTAAATCATGATGTTATGATGAAAAGAGGCTATAAGGGCATTTTCGAATTGCGGATCTGTAACTGTTAACGAGAAATTAAGAAGATATGTGTAGCCTATTTTTTTTTTTGGCGTAGTGGCGCTCCAAGATTATGACTTCTTAACCATCAGAAGTGATCATAGATATTGAACTAAACCGGTCGTTAGAAGTCGTAGTGTTCTGAGTTACGGTGATGGCTATCTTCGAATAAAACACATGCTTCAGGAAGGTGAAATTACTGACTCCGACGGTGAAGTTCTGGACCGTAGAACGATTTTCCCCTCCGGACTAGATGATGGACCTAGTAGTTGATGGCAAGTGATGCAGTGAGATGAGAGGATTGATGAATGTTAGCTTGAAACCACGTCTGAATTTTTCCCCAGCCTGAATACTCCAGCTTAAGTGCTTCATCAGATTTTGAAAAAGGAGGAAATGCTCCTAAGTGCCCATTGACTAAAATTGTAGAACTCTCTACCTGTTGTAAGTACTATTTGCATAGTTTTTCTTTTTAATTATTTGTACCTTTTTAAAAAAAAAAAAAAAAAAAAAATATGTTTGCTATACCAGAGTTTAAAAGTGAAATGAATATCTTTGGATAATTTCAATAAGAATAAACATTATGAACAGAAATAGTCTGTAGGTTAATATATAATGTTTGTATGTTTGAACGACCATTAAATGGTAATATGATGGTAATTTTAAAAATATGATGTGTAATTTAAAAGTAACCAGTGAGTGGTTTCAACTTAAAAGATCAGCTGTTATATTGTTTTATTAAGATTATTTTTGATAACTTAGTTGCTTCATTATTTTAAATGTTCAAATAAATTGTGTTTTTTTTTTGTTTATTATCAAAGTTGGTATGGTTTTCTTTGTATAAATCTCTAAATAATTAATTTTTTATATTCACAGTAGACCTATAAGAATGGCCTAACCTTTCTGTGATTAATTAAAAAAAAAAAAAAAAAAAGGGAGAGAAAATTCAACTTTATTAAATTAGGACTTTAAAATTTCTTAAGTTTAAATTCATAACTGACTGTTTTAATGAACATAAATTGAAGTTCACTCAATGTTATACAATCGTATTTTTGATCTTGATTTAAGGATGGATAGATTAATAAGTGAAACAGTAATATTAAATTTAATTTCATAAAATGTTAAATTAAGCTTTAACTCTCCTCTTTCAGAAACATTGTTTTTCTAAAATATACACCAAAATTGTTTTATTTTAAAAAGTAAAAAAAAAAAAAAAAAAAAAAAAAAAAATATATATATATATCCAGTCATTATACACCACTATACGATTCTTGGTTAACCGATCGGATCTTGTTCAGAATCTCTATGGTTGTTCTAAAATTTTAGTACATCATCATATCCCTATTCTATTAACGGATTTAACTCTTTCCCCTTTTGGTCCTCATATTGGAGGAATTTCAGGTTGCCTGCATTTTTCCAAATTATATGATGATTACACTTTTGTTAATTTAATGTGTATGGAGATTTGAGCTTGATCGGGTTGGAGTGGAGTTGGGTGTTCTTTATGCAATCCAGTATGCTACTTGATTTAGAAATCTGTTGCCCCTTACTACATTTAATATTGTCTTAAAATGATGAGTTCAAAATTATCATTGTTGTATTAACCTATTCGGATTCTTAAGTTTTGATATTTTGATTAGTTTAATATAATTTGCTACCTTTTACATGGCAACAGATTTCAGTGGAGCTAATCAGGGTATACTTATTTTTTTCTAAATATTTAATTGTCAAGTGAAGATTGAGTAATAAATGAGCTTTTTAAGTTTAAGTAAGTTGTGTTTTAGAAAGAACCCCAAAACTCCACAACAAATGGAGCCGTAACAATTCGGTCTCTGGGTTATTGATTTTTTTTTACTTGTATGTATTTATGTATCAAAGAGCAACTGGGTGTTTTTGCAACTAAAATTTTATTTATATGTTCAAGTGTAAAAAGAGGTCTAGGCTCTCTCTCTGTGCTAGTAAGCTACAATTCCCAGTCAAAATTATGCCTTGTGAGCATAACCTTTTCTTATTTACAAAAAGCATAGTCCTGTACTTAAGTTTTATGTATTTATAAGGTTTTCCTTTCCCCTCTCTTTTTCTCATTTTTAAGTTGTCCCCCCCCCCCTTTTTTCATTTTCTTTTTGGTTTGTTTGTCATTTTCTAACTCTAACTATGGCTGATAAGCACTCGGAAGCAATTGCCACTATTCAGCGAAAAAATGCTTTAGTGGATAATTTGTCAAACATTCCCCCATTCAATGGAGAGGCCAGCTCAGTCTGCTTCTCAGATTTTTCTGAGAAATTTGAGAGTTTTGCCAAATTATTCGACTGGAATGAGGAGGAGAAAAAATTCGTTTTGTTAGCTAGATTATCAGGAGCTGCTTCTAGGCGAATAAAAATTCACAAAGCAAAAACATCTGATGAGCTATTAAAAATCTTAAAAGAGAGTTATACTTCACAGGCCACACCAGATGTTGCCCTCAGTCATTTTTTAAATTTTAAACAGCCACCCAATATGAGTGTTCAGGAGTTTTATGACAAGGCATATGATATGTCATTAAGAGCCCTTGTAATTGAAGGTATCCAGGGTGAAGTAGTCGATAAAAGCCGAACGGCTCTACTACACTCCATGCTGTTGAGCAATCTTACACCAGAAGTGCGAAAGGGGGTAATTGCGAGAAATCCACAATCCCCAGAAGAGGTCCTCAAAATTGCGCTTCTTGAGGAAAAGGCTTATAGGAGCATTAACCCTTTCTACAACCACCGCGAGGAAATTCTCAACCCTAATTTGACCCAAAACCTACCCTGTGCTGCAGTTTTTCAGCAAGATAGCTCACAAAAGAAGGAGATAGACCAACTAAAATCTCAAATTGATGTTTTAGCAGCTAAGATAGACAGTTTAGTTGATCTTAGGGGCTAGGGATGTACAGGAGAAAAACCAAGAGGTAAGACCCGTAACCTGCTATAGGTGCTCCGTACAAGGCCACTATGCCAGAGATTGTCCACTAAATTTTGTCGACTATAATTTTAGAAGGGGAGGTGGTCAAAATTTCAGGAGCCGTGGGCAAAATTATAGAAACAGAGGTGAAAATCCTAGAGGGAACCACAATCAGCGAGGCGGATATAGGGGAAGAAGAGGTGGTTATTACCAAAACAATAGGAGCACAGCTGCGAACAGAAATGAAGAGCAGGCGGTAAATAACACCCCAGTAGCTAACAATGAAAGTGAGGCTTTAAACTATTAGTGGCCGGATCAGATGTGGTCAAGTCGATCCCCAACAGGCCCCTGGACCCCCCAACTGTGTATAGTATGTTTCAACCCCAATCATATACATTACCAACTGCAAGAATTTACATAAATAAAGTTTCCCTAAATGCATTATGTGACACGGGTTCTGCAATTAATCTCCTGAGTGGTACTGATTGCAACTGTTTAGAGAATTTTGAAATGGAGAATTGCAATATCCCCATTATGACTGTCACCGGTGAGAAAGTTCACCTAAATAAGAAAGTATTTTTAAAATTTGTTTTTGATAATGTTCAATGTCAAGCTGAATTCTATGTAGTGGAAGGTAAATTAGCAGAGGAATTTAATATGATTTTGGGAATGCCATTTTTGAAAGAGTACCGGGCAAGTATAAATTGTGATACAAATGCTGTCGCTCTTAAAGTGCCAGTTTCAGGCCAATGTAAACAAAGCGTAGAAACCCCAAGTAATACTTCAGGGTGTAATACTTGTCTTGCTACTAATTCTGTAAATATTTCTAACTCTGTATATAGTGTAAATTCTAATAATAATTGTATAAATAATGATTGTGTTAAAAATAATTCTGTAAATATAAAATGTGTCAACAAAGTAGGGGAGAATTCAAAAAGTAGTAATGCCAATAGCCCTCCTGAAAATTGTGCATGTGAGAAAGTTCATGACTCAGTTAATATTGAAAATGGGAATCATAGTAGTGAAAATATGGTAGTTCAGGACCCGCAGTTGAGTAATATGGGAAAAGATGTTGAGATAGTCATTCAAACTGAGTCGGATAAGGAAGTTGAAAGTGTTGCGCAGAACTTTTGCATGCAAACAACATCAGGCGGTAGCTCTGAGGGTAATAACACTGAAAATTTTTCAAGTATTCAAAGTGTCGACAACATTCTTTCAGCAGCGAGTCAGGTAACTCAGGGTAATTTAGCTGAAGAGACTACTGAAATTTGTAATATTGATGAAAGTGAAGATTTGGTAAGTATAGAGGATAAGGTACCTGAAGTCGAGGAGGAGAGCAATGAAGATAGCAGTAGTGATAAAACCAATAAAAATAAAAATATAAGTTTCGCTGTGTTATGTAGCAAAATTTCAATTCCCCCGCAGTCAAAAATGTTAGCCCAGGTTAAAAGTTATAAGGAAAATTTTATTAAGGAAAATGATATTGTTATGTTAGAACCTTTGGCGAAAAATTTAAATCAAGGTCTCCTTACCTCCAGAGCCATTTGCACTAAAGAACATGGCCTATATATCTCATTTGCAAATTTTTCAGACAATAGTATTCATTTAAATAAAGGAACCTTTGTTGCCAAAATTCAAAAATGTGTAGACCAGTCAAATATACCCGTAACTGATAATAAATTAACCTATAATATAAATTTGGCCCCTCCAATTGGTGACTTTGATCACGCTGATCTCACTTGGAGCTCTGAAATTAATTTAGATCATTTAGAACCCCCATTAAAACTTAAAATGCAAAATTTTCTAGACAAAAACAAAGATGTATTTGCAGCATCGGTCTTAGATTTACCCGGCTGTGATACAATCCCGCATGAAATTAACTTAACTTCAAATAAACCAGTTAAAGGCAAAGCTTATAGAGTCCCCTACAAATTACGTCAAGAAATGGAAGACCAACTTAATACTTTGTTACAGGCGGACATAATTTCCCCTTCCATGTCTGAATTTGCTTCTCCGGTTATTCTGGTTCGGAAATCAGACGGTTCCTATCGACTTGCTGTTGACTACAGAAGATTAAATAAAAATCTTGTTAAAGATGCTTACCCAATACCTAACATTACCGACTCTGTTGATGCTTTAAGTGGGGCTAAATTTTTTTCAACGCTAGATTTAACTAGTGGGTTTTTTCAACAGGTTATTCGCCCAGAGGATAGGCATAAAACTGCTATAATCACCCACAAAGGACTTTTTGAGTGGACCCGTAACTGTTTTGGGCTCTCAAATTCAGGTAACAGTTTCCAAAGACTTATGAATGCTATTTTCGGTGATTTAGGCAATCTTGGAATTCTTGTTTATATCGACGACATTGTAATTGCCTCCAGTGATGTTAATTCTCATTTTGAGAAGCTTAGCATGGTCTTTGAAAGGTTAAGACTGCATAAACTTAAACTTAAGCCCAGTAAATGCACTTTCCTTTCGAATAAAATAAAATATCTAGGTTTTGAGATTTGTAGTGGCCAAGTATCACCTATCAATAAAAATATTGCCGTAATAGAAAATTTTAAACCTCCAACTACCCGAAAGGCTGTTAGGTCATTTATTGGAACTCTATCTTTCTATAGGAGATTTATACCAGATTTTACTAAGAGAGCTAAAAATCTAATCAACTTAACGAAAGAGACAGGAAAATTTTCGTGGAATGAAAATGCACAGAAAGAATTTGAAGACCTTAAAATGGCTCTTATTTCAAAACCATGTCTTGCACTCCCTGATTTTGAGAAAGAATTCCATTTATATACTGATGCCAGTGGCGAAGCATTAGGGGCAGTGTTATCACAATTAGATGAAAATAACATGCTCCATCCTGTTGCCTTTGCCAGCAGAAAATTGAAAGATGCTGAGACCCGCTACTCCACCACTGAAAGGGAATTACTAGCTTTAGTTTGGGCTACTGCCCACTTCAAATGTTACATTGCTAATACCCATTTTTTCATCTATACAGACCATGCGCCTCTAACATTTATGTTAAAAATTCACGACCCTACATCTCGCATGGCTAAATGGATCTGCACTCTCTCAGACTTTAATTTTACAATCAAGTTTGTTAAAGGTAAGTGTAACAGTGTCGCAGATTTCCTTTCGAGGTATGTCAACAATGATAACTCCAATGATACTGTTAATTGTAATTTTTGTATACAAGTCGAAAAGGAAGTTACTTTTATGCCTCATTCTAATCTACTTGAAAAAATTGGTGAATTACAAAAATCAGACAAGAAATGCTGCGAGATTGCAAGAAAACTAGACCAAGGTGTAGAAATTGCTCCTAAATACATGAAAATTTTTTTTAGAGATGACATTTTAGTTTGTGAGGATACAAGGGAGTCAGCTATTTTGAATAAATCTGTAAAGTTAGTCGTGCCAAAAGAATTGGTTACTCAAGTTTTTGCACTAACACATGAGTCCCTAGCGGCTTGTCATCAAGCCTTTCAAAAGACCATTGATCGCATTCGTGAGCACTTCTATTGGCCAGGAATGTCGTCAGATGTCAAGCATCTAGTGGAGTCATGTATTAGTTGCCAGCAGAAGAGAGCTTATAGAGCGAACCAGCTCGCCCCTCTGCAACGTATGCCGACCCCCCAGTTTCCCATGAACAAGGTTCATTTGGATCTCATTGGACCCTTACCGCAAACTTTTTCGGGAAATAAGTATATTGTCGCATATATAGATTCATTTACTAAGTGGCCAGAAGCATATGCGGTTAGTTCAACCACTTCAGATGTCATTGCGGACACTTTAGCTGATTTCATATCACGCTACGGTGCGCCCTGTTTTATTACGACGGACAACGCGAAGAATCTAATTTCAGATGCGATAGAGCACGTATATAAAATGTTTGGTATTAATCATATTAAGACCTCATCTTATCACCCGACTGGCAACTCGCAAGTGGAGAGACAGAATCGTACTCTTAAAAATGCACTTTGTCACATAGTCAACCAAAATCAATCTGACTGGGACACTAAACTCAAATTTGCACTACTAGCTATGCGTTCAGCTGTCCACTCTTCAACTAAACTTAGCCCAGCTGCAGTTATGTATGGCAGAAATATGAATCTACCATATAATCTCTTTTCTCAACCACCTTCTTTTAATTATAATGATGCACCCTCTTTTTGCGAACTCTTAATCCCAGCTCTTCAAAAAGTATACACTGAAGTACATAGTAATTTAATTAAAGTTTCTGAGCAGCAGGAAAAATACCGTGAAAAGACAGCTGTTGATAAAAATTTTAAAATAGGAGATCTTGTGTGGTTATTTACACCCACAGTCGCCCCTGGTAATACAAAAAAATTAAGCAAGCAAAATAATGGTCCTTTTACTATAATTGAGAAGCTAAATGAGGTTAATTTTAAAATAGCGCTAGTTGCTAATCCAAAAAATTGTCAGGTTGTCCATGTTGACAGGTTGTCTTCTTTCAAAGACAGACTCCCCATCTGGTCCAGTAAACCAAAACAAACAATTGGCCTGGGATCGACTGAAAACGTGACCATCGATTCACCACACCAACCGCGCGATTCTCCTCCTGTACGCAGGTGTAAGCGTAACCGATTCATTCCCTGGGCACCATATGATAGTAACCGCGCACCAGCAGTAGTGAACGTCAACAATAACGAAACTCCGGTAGCGCCGGAAGTGGAGGAAACAGACAGCGACGCGACTGAAATCATAAATCCCTCTCCCCCACCTCCCATTTCTCCGGAGATTGCAGCGGCAGAGAATAACGAGATGTGCGTAAATAAAAATTTAGCAACGGCAGAAGGCAGTGAAATGCGCGTAGGTAAAAATTCAGCCACGGCAGAAAGCAGTTCAACTGCTGAGCACAGCGATTCGCGCAGGTCTCGTTCATCGATTCGTCCAGCTGCTAAATCGAATAGAAGTAGTCGTTCAATATCGATTTCTAGAACCGACTATTCGCTACGGGATAGAAGAGACCGTCCGAGTTATAAATACTAACTACCTTTTTTCGTTATTCAAGCATTTTTATTCAATTTTACCTTGTTTATTTGTATTTATTTATAGTTTAGTTAATGTGTATGTATATTTAATTATTTTTTTTGACATTTTTAAAACGGAACTTAGTTTTTCTAGCGTATTAAAGGTTTGTTTTGGTTGTGTGTTGATACTCTCATGTAGGCATTTTTAACCCTTTTTATGCCTATACTTAAGGTTTTTGTCTGTTTTATGGTAGATTATGTGGTATATACCCGTCCGCACCCCGTTTTCGTAGATTTTGGGTATATTTTTGCAAAAAAAAAAAAAAAAAAGAAACGAATGTAATTTTTGTTACTTTAAAATTTTTTTAGTATGTTGTGTTTTGTATGCCCTTTTGCCGAGGTAGATCTGTTTAGTTCAGTTTTTTTTAATGCATCAGTGTTTTGTATATAACTTTTTAAGTATGTGTTTACTTTAATTTCTACATTTTAACTAGATAGATTTATTATTTACTATACAGTTTGTGGTTTTATTTGAGCTTAAACTTTAAGGAGTGTGGGCCCTTTTTCTTTTTCTTGTAGATACTGTCTCATGTACATGCCTGTAGGTTGTTGTGTGTGGCTAAAAGTGCTAAAATTAAGTATTTTCTTAGTTTTACTTCCTATTCTTGGTGCAGTGTGTGTTTTTCCTTCCTGGTGATATATGTCACCACCCCTGTTTTTTATTTTATTTTGTGGAATGTTTTCCCTGTAGTACCCAAAAGGCCCGAAACTGCTTTTTGCTATAAGTAGCACAGAGGCAGAGATACTCTTTCCCATGCACATTACTTGTACGTGCATTTGTAAAATCTACATAATATCCCGAATCATTAGACTGTGTTCGAAAACAAACATGTGTTCTCATATAAAATTGTTACAATTGTGTGCGTAATTCTCTAACATGGTCTGTGATACCATAATTTGTGTCTTACAGATGTATATGTATATATTTTTTTTTGTGTGTCACCAGTTGCTCTTGTGTATTTTTGTATAATAGAATTAATATGTGTTTTACAAATTTCATTGACATTTACAGTGTTGTAACTATGATATTACTAGTACTTATTTACATTAATAGATAGTGTTGTAATATACTGTGATGCCAATTATTGAAGTTATGTATATAAGCAGTATAGTGACAATTAATCAGTGGGCACTTCTCTTCTTTTTCGGCTAATTTTTTTTTTCAAAATTCAATTTATGTATTATTTACAGTTCTGTTGCCAGAAGTCTCAGGAAGGATGCAGTTATGCGTAGGAATGACAGTAGTAGGGAAGTGAGGTTTCACAATCAGGTGGAACATGTGTTCTTTTACAGGTGCAGAAAATATCTTGGTCATTTTAGTGGTAAAATCAGCCTTGTGGTCCCTCCTCTGGTAGTACTCTTTTATGGTCATGTTTCAGGTAATATTTTAGGTAATGGTTTCTACGGATGTGCGAGCTCTGGTTGTATATATCCGGAATATATTGTCAGGGTGGTATTTCAGCGGTGAACTCTCTGGATCCCGTCCCGGATCGATGTATGATCTGTGTTTGTGTGTCAGTTTTTTCAGTGTTGAGGTCCCAGCATGCCATGTGGTACCAAGTTACCTTTCAAAAAAATAATTTGTTTTCTCAAAAAAAAATTTTTTTTTAATTAGCCGGGGGGAGCAATCTTGTTACGGTTGGTTTCAACAAATTTTTTTTTTTTAATCTAGATTAATTATTTAAATCACTTTCTCAACATTTATTTAAAAGCACTCTTTTTTTCTGTTTCTAATAAAAATTTAAATAAATAAAAGTAATTGTAATAATTATAATAAAATCAGTTTTTATTTTTTCTTCTTTCTTTTTCTTTTTGCAAAGTAATTTCAACGTTTATAGTCTAACGTAGCTTCCTGTTTTTCAAATACGAAAAGCAGACAGCAAGGGAGGGATGTTTTGTCAGTAGACTGCACAGGTGGAAAATTTGGAGTCATCTAGTCTGACTTTGATATAAGAATGACCGACCGCCCTGTATAAGAATTACGTTATCTTATGAGTGTACTATACACGCAATTAGGCTTTGTAAGTTTACGTCAGGCTTCAATTGGCTCTGCTATCAGGCGGATAGCTGGCGCCCATGTAAACAGAGGCTAACAGGACCCCCTTCAGCACACGCCATGGGGGTGATGCATGGTTTCCTTCCCCCATGAAGCGGCCGGCAGAGTGGAGCGGCAAGCTGTAGTCTTCACGATGAGTCCATTTTTCCTTTTGTTTCCATTCCCGTACCCCTGGCAGAGTGGATCGGTCCCGTTTTTCAAGCAGCGCGGGAGAATGAATGTTTACGACACTTGTTGCTTGGCCAAGAGACCTGTCGTTTGACTCAAAAAAAAATTCGACTTATTACGGGGCTCGAAGATTGGCCTGTGGGCTGGATCGCGAAGTTGTTGAAGGCGGACAGGTTTCTGGAAGATTTTTTTTTTTGAGAGTGGGGCATTGATGGCCCTACATTAACCATCCTAAATCATGATGTTATGATGAAAAGAGGCTATAAAGGCATTTTCGAATTGCGGATCTATAACTGTTAACGAGAAATTAAGAAGAAGATATGTGTAGCCTATTTTTTTTTTGGCGTAGTGGCGCTCCAAGATTATGACTTCTTAACCATCAGAAGTGATCATAGATATTGAACTAAACCGGTCGTTAGAAGTCGTAGTGTTCTGAGTTACGGTGATGGCTATCTTCGAATAAAACACATGCTTCAGGAAGGTGAAATTACTGACTCCGACGGTGAAGTTCTGGACCGTAGAACGATTTTCCCCTCCGGACTAGATGATGGACCTAGTAGTTGATGGCAAGTGATGCAGTGAGATGAGAGGATTGATGAATGTTAGCTTGAAACCACGTCTGAATTTTTCCCCAGCCTGAATACTCCAGCTTAAGTGCTTCATCAGATTTTGAAAAAGGAGGAAATGCTCCTAAGTGCCCATTGACTAAAATTGTAGAACTCTCTACCTGTTGTAAGTACTATTTGCATAGTTTTTCTTTTTATTTATTTGTACCTTTTTAAAAAAATAAAAAAAAAAAAATATGTTTGCTATACCAGAGTTTAAAAGTGAAATGAATATCTTTGGATAATTTCAATAAGAATAAACATTATGAACAGAAATAGTCTGTATGTTAATATATAATGTTTGTATGTTTGAACGACCATTAAATGGTAATATGATGGTAATTTTAAAAATATGATGTGTAATTTAAAAGTAACCAGTGAGTGGTTTCAACTTAAAAGATCAGCTGTTATATTGTTTTATTAAGATTATTTTTGATAACTTAGTTGCTTCATTATTTTAAATGTTCAAATAAATTGTGTTTTTTTTTTTTGTTTATTATCAAAGTTGGTATGGTTTTCTTTGTATAAATCTCTAAATAATTAATTTTTTATATTCACAGTAGACCTATAAGAATGGCCTAACCTTTCTGTGATTAATTAAAAAAAAAAAAAAAAAAAGGGAGAGAAAATTCAACTTTATTAAATTAGGACTTTAAAATTTCTTAAGTTTAAATTCATAACTGACTGTTTTAATGAACATAAATTGAAGTTCACTCAATGTTATACAATCGTATTTTTGATCTTGATTTAAGGATGGATAGATTAATAAGTGAAACAGTAATATTAAATTTAATTTCATAAAATGTTAAATTAAGCTTTAACTCTCCTCTTTCAGAAACATTGTTTTTCTAAAATATACACCAAAATTGTTTTATTTTAAAAAGTAAAAAAAAAAAAAAAAAAAAAAAAAAATATATATATATATCCAGTCATTATACACCACTATACGATTCTTGGTTAACCGATCGGATCTTGTTCAGAATCTCTATGGTTGTTCTAAAATTTTAGTACATCATCATATCCCTATTCTATTAACGGATTTAACTCTTTCCCCTTTTGGTCCTCATATTGGAGGAATTTCAGGTTGCCTGCATTTTTCCAAATTATATGATGATTACACTTTTGTTAATTTAATGTGTATGGAGATTTGAGCTTGATCGGGTTGGAGTGGAGTTGGGTGTTCTTTATGCAATCCAGTATGCTACTTGATTTAGAAATCTGTTGCCCCTTACTACATTTAATATTGTCTTAAAATGATGAGTTCAAAATTATCATTGTTGTATTAACCTATTCGGATTCTTAAGTTTTGATATTTTGATTAGTTTAATATAATTTGCTACCTTTTCCATGGCAACAGATTTCAGTGGAGCTAATCAGGGTATACTTATTTTTTTCTAAATATTTAATTGTCAAGTGAAGATTGAGTAATAAATGAGCTTTTTAAGTTTAAGTAAGTTGTGTTTTAGAAAGAACCCCAAAACCCCACAACATCCCTATTCTATTAACGGATTTAACTCTTTCCCCTTTTGGTCCTCATATTGGAGGAATTTCAGGTTGTCTGCATTTTTCCAAATTATATGATGATTACACTTTTGTTAATTTAATGTGTATGGAGATTTGAGCTTGATCGGGTTGGAGTGGAGTTGGGTGTTCTTTATGCAATCCAGTATGCTACTTGATTTAGAAATCTGTTGCCCCTTACTACATTTAATATTGTCTTAAAATGATGAGTTCAAAATTATCATTGTTGTATTAACCTATTCGGATTCTTAAGTTTTGATATTTTGATTAGTTTAATATAATTTGCTACCTTTTCCATGGCAACAGATTTCAGAGGAGCTAATCAGGGTATACTTATTTTTTTCTAAATATTTAATTGTCAAGTGAAGATTGAGTAATAAATGAGCTTTTTAAGTTTAAATAAGTTGTGTTTTAGAAAGAACCCCAAAACTCCACAACAAATGGAGCCGTAACAATTCGGTCTCTGGGTTATTGATTTTTTTTTACTTGTATGTATTTATGTATCAAAGAGCAACTGGGTGTTTTTGCAATTAAAATTTTATTTATATGTTCAAGTGTAAAAAGAGGTCTAGGCTCTCTCTCTGTGCTAGTAAGCTACAATTCCCAGTCAAAATTATGCCTTGTGAGCATAACCTTTTCTTATTTACAAAAAGCATAGTCCTGTACTTAAGTTTTATGTATTTATAAGGTTTTCCTTTCCCCTCTCTTTTTCTCATTTTTAAGTTGTCCCCCCCCCCCTTTTTTCATTTTCTTTTTGGTTTGTTTGTCATTTTCTAACTCTAACTATGGCTGATAAGCACTCGGAAGCAATTGCCACTATTCAGCGAAAAAATGCTTTAGTGGATAATTTGTCAAACATTCCCCCATTCAATGGAGAGGCCAGCTCAGTCTGCTTCTCAGATTTTTCTGAGAAATTTGAGAGTTTTGCCAAATTATTCGACTGGAATGAGGAGGAGAAAAAATTCGTTTTGTTAGCTAGATTATCAGGAGCTGCTTCTAGGCGAATAAAAATTCACAAAGCAAAAACATCTGATGAGCTATTAAAAATCTTAAAAGAGAGTTATACTTCACAGGCCACACCAGATGTTGCCCTCAGTCATTTTTTAAATTTTAAACAGCCACCCAATATGAGTGTTCAGGAGTTTTATGACAAGGCATATGATATGTCATTAAGAGCCCTTGTAATTGAAGGTATCCAGGGTGAAGTAGTCGATAAAAGCCGAACGGCTCTACTACACTCCATGCTGTTGAGCAATCTTACACCAGAAGTGCGAAAGGGGGTAATTGCGAGAAATCCACAATCCCCAGAAGAGGTCCTCAAAATTGCGCTTCTTGAGGAAAAGGCTTATAGGAGCATTAACCCTTTCTACAACCACCGCGAGGAAATTCTCAACCCTAATTTGACCCAAAACCTACCCTGTGCTGCAGTTTTTCAGCAAGATAGCTCACAAAAGAAGGAGATAGACCAACTAAAATCTCAAATTGATGTTTTAGCAGCTAAGATAGACAGTTTAGTTGATCTTAGGGCTAGGGATGTACAGGAGAAAAACCAAGAGGTAAGACCCGTAACCTGCTATAGGTGCTCCGTACAAGGCCACTATGCCAGAGATTGTCCACTAAATTTTGTCGACTATAATTTTAGAAGGGGAGGTGGTCAAAATTTCAGGAGCCGTGGGCAAAATTATAGAAACAGAGGTGAAAATCCTAGAGGGAACCACAATCAGCGAGGCGGATATAGGGGAAGAAGAGGTGGTTATTACCAAAACAATAGGAGCACAGCTGCGAACAGAAATGAAGAGCAGGCGGTAAATAACACCCCAGTAGCTAACAATGAAAGTGAGGCTTTAAACTATTAGTGGCCGGATCAGATGTGGTCAAGTCGATCCCCAACAGGCCCCTGGACCCCCCAACTGTGTATAGTATGTTTCAACCCCAATCATATACATTACCAACTGCAAGAATTTACATAAATAAAGTTTCCCTAAATGCATTATGTGACACGGGTTCTGCAATTAATCTCCTGAGTGGTACTGATTGCAACTGTTTAGAGAATTTTGAAATGGAGAATTGCAATATCCCCATTATGACTGTCACCGGTGAGAAAGTTCACCTAAATAAGAAAGTATTTTTAAAATTTGTTTTTGATAATGTTCAATGTCAAGCTGAATTCTATGTAGTGGAAGGTAAATTAGCAGAGGAATTTAATATGATTTTGGGAATGCCATTTTTGAAAGAGTACCGGGCAAGTATAAATTGTGATACAAATGCTGTCGCTCTTAAAGTGCCAGTTTCAGGCCAATGTAAACAAAGCGTAGAAACCCCAAGTAATACTTCAGGGTGTAATACTTGTCTTGCTACTAATTCTGTAAATATTTCTAACTCTGTATATAGTGTAAATTCTAATAATAATTGTATAAATAATGATTGTGTTAAAAATAATTCTGTAAATATAAAATGTGTCAACAAAGTAGGGGAGAATTCAAAAAGTAGTAATGCCAATAGCCCTCCTGAAAATTGTGCATGTGAGAAAGTTCATGACTCAGTTAATATTGAAAATGGGAATCATAGTAGTGAAAATATGGTAGTTCAGGACCCGCAGTTGAGTAATATGGGAAAAGATGTTGAGATAGTCATTCAAACTGAGTCGGATAAGGAAGTTGAAAGTGTTGCGCAGAACTTTTGCATGCAAACAACATCAGGCGGTAGCTCTGAGGGTAATTTAGCTGAAGAGACTACTGAAATTTGTAATATTGATGAAAGTGAAGATTTGGTAAGTATAGAGGATAAGGTACCTGAAGTCGAGGAGGAGAGCAATGAAGATAGCAGTAGTGATAAAACCAATAAAAATAAAAATATAAGTTTCGCTGTGTTATGTAGCAAAATTTCAATTCCCCCGCAGTCAAAAATGTTAGCCCAGGTTAAAAGTTATAAGGAAAATTTTATTAAGGAAAATGATATTGTTATGTTAGAACCTTTGGCGAAAAATTTAAATCAAGGTCTCCTTACCTCCAGAGCCATTTGCACTAAAGAACATGGCCTATATATCTCATTTGCAAATTTTTCAGACAATAGTATTCATTTAAATAAATGAACCTTTGTTGCCAAAATTCAAAAATGTGTAGACCAGTCAAATATACCCGTAACTGATAATAAATTAACCTATAATATAAATTTGGCCCCTCCAATTGGTGACTTTGATCACGCTGATCTCACTTGGAGCTCTGAAATTAATTTAGATCATTTAGAACCCCCATTAAAACTTAAAATGCAAAATTTTCTAGACAAAAACAAAGATGTATTTGCAGCATCGGTCTTAGATTTACCCGGCTGTGATACAATCCCGCATGAAATTAACTTAACTTCAAATAAACCAGTTAAAGGCAAAGCTTATAGAGTCCCCTACAAATTACGTCAAGAAATGGAAGACCAACTTAATACTTTGTTACAGGCGGACATAATTTCCCCTTCCATGTCTGAATTTGCTTCTCCGGTTATTCTGGTTCGGAAATCAGACGGTTCCTATCGACTTGCTGTTGACTACAGAAGATTAAATAAAAATCTTGTTAAAGATGCTTACCCAATACCTAACATTAGCGACTCTGTTGATGCTTTAAGTGGGGCTAAATTTTTTTCAACGCTAGATTTAACTAGTGGGTTTTTTCAACAGGTTATTCGCCCAGAGGATAGGCATAAAACTGCTATAATCACCCACAAAGGACTTTTTGAGTGGACCCGTAACTGTTTTGGGCTCTCAAATTCAGGTAACAGTTTCCAAAGACTTATGAATGCTATTTTCGGTGATTTAGGCAATCTTGGAATTCTTGTTTATATCGACGACATTGTAATTGCCTCCAGTGATGTTAATTCTCATTTTGAGAAGCTTAGCATGGTCTTTGAAAGGTTAAGACTGCATAAACTTAAACTTAAGCCCAGTAAATGCACTTTCCTTTCGAATAAAATACAATATCTAGGTTTTGAGATTTGTAGTGGCCAAGTATCACCTATCAATAAAAATATTGCCGTAATAGAAAATTTTAAACCTCCAACTACCCGAAAGGCTGTTAGGTCATTTATTGGAACTCTATCTTTCTATAGGAGATTTATACCAGATTTTACTAAGAGAGCTAAAAATCTAATCAACTTAACGAAAGAGACAGGAAAATTTTCGTGGAATGAAGATGCACAGAAAGAATTTGAAGACCTTAAAATGGCTCTTATTTCAAAACCATGTCTTGCACTCCCTGATTTTGAGAAAGAATTCCATTTATATACTGATGCCAGTGGCGAAGCATTAGGGGCAGTGTTATCACAATTAGATGAAAATAACATGCTCCATCCTGTTGCCTTTGCCAGCAGAAAATTGAAAGATGCTGAGACCCGCTACTCCACCACTGAAAGGGAATTACTAGCTTTAGTTTGGGCTACTGCCCACTTCAAATGTTACATTGCTAATACCCATTTTTTCATCTATACAGACCATGCGCCTCTAACATTTATGTTAAAAATTCACGACCCTACATCTCGCATGGCTAAATGGATCTGCACTCTCTCAGACTTTAATTTTACAATCAAGTTTGTTAAAGGTAAGTGTAACAGTGTCGCAGATTTCCTTTCGAGGTATGTCAACAATGATAACTCCAATGATACTGTTAATTGTAATTTTTGTATACAAGTCGAAAAGGAAGTTACTTTTATGCCTCATTCTAATCTACTTGAAAAAATTGGTGAATTACAAAAATCAGACAAGAAATGCTGCGAGATTGCAAGAAAACTAGACCAAGGTGTAGAAATTGCTCCTAAATACATGAAATTTTTTTTTAGAGATGACATTTTAGTTTGTGAGGATACAAGGGAGTCAGCTATTTTGAATAAATCTGTAAAGTTAGTCGTGCCAAAAGAATTGGTTACTCAAGTTTTTGCACTAACACATGAGTCCCTAGCGGCTTGTCATCAAGCCTTTCAAAAGACCATTGATCGCATTCGTGAGCACTTCTATTGGCCAGGAATGTCGTCAGATGTCAAGCATCTAGTGGAGTCATGTATTAGTTGCCAGCAGAAGAGAGCTTATAGAGCGAACCAGCTCGCCCCTCTGCAACGTATGCCGACCCCCCAGTTTCCCATGAACAAGGTTCATTTGGATCTCATTGGACCCTTACCGCAAACTTTTTCGGGAAATAAGTATATTGTCGCATATATAGATTCATTTACTAAGTGGCCAGAAGCATATGCGGTTAGTTCAACCACTTCAGATGTCATTGCGGACACTTTAGCTGATTTCATATCACGCTACGGTGCGCCCTGTTTTATTACGACGGACAACGCGAAGAATCTAATTTCAGATGCGATAGAGCACGTATATAAAATGTTTGGTATTAATCATATTAAGACCTCATCTTATCACCCAGCTGGCAACTCGCAAGTGGAGAGACAGAATCGTACTCTTAAAAATGCACTTTGTCACATAGTCAACCAAAATCAATCTGACTGGGACACTAAACTCAAATTTGCACTACTAGCTATGCGTTCAGCTGTCCACTCTTCAACTAAACTTAGCCCAGCTGCAGTTATGTATGGCAGAAATATGAATCTACCATATAATCTCTTTTCTCAACCACCTTCTTTTAATTATAATGATGCACCCTCTTTTTGCGAACTCTTAATCCCAGCTCTTCAAAAAGTATACACTGAAGTACATAGTAATTTAATTAAAGTTTCTGAGCAGCAGGAAAAATACCGTGAAAAGACAGCTGTTGATAAAAATTTTAAAATAGGAGATCTTGTGTGGTTATTTACACCCACAGTCGCCCCTGGTAATACAAAAAAATTAAGCAAGCAAAATAATGGTCCTTTTACTATAATTGAGAAGCTAAATGAGGTTAATTTTAAAATAGCGCTAGTTGCTAATCCCAAAAATTGTCAGGTTGTCCATGTTGACAGGTTGTCTTCTTTCAAAGACAGACTCCCCATCTGGTCCAGTAAACCAAAACAAACAATTGGCCTGGGATCGACTGAAAACGTGACCATCGATTCACCACACCAACCGCGCGATTCTCCTCCTGTACGCAGGTGTAAGCGTAACCGATTCATTCCCTGGGCACCATATGATAGTAACCGCGCACCAGCAGTAGTGAACGTCAACAATAACGAAACTCCGGTAGCGCCGGAAGTGGAGGAAACAGACAGCGACGCGACTGAAATCATAAATCCCTCTCCCCCACCTCCCATTTCTCCGGAGATTGCAGCGGCAGAGAATAACGAGATGTGCGTAAATAAAAATTTAGCAACGGCAGAAGGCAGTGAAATGCGCGTAGGTAAAAATTCAGCCACGGCAGAAAGCAGTTCAACTGCTGAGCACAGCGATTCGCGCAGGTCTCGTTCATCGATTCGTCCAGCTGCTAAATCGAATAGAAGTAGTCGTTCAATATCGATTTCTAGAACCGACTATTCGCTACGGGATAGAAGAGACCGTCCGAGTTATAAATACTAACTACCTTTTTTCGTTATTCAAGCATTTTTATTCAATTTTACCTTGTTTATTTGTATTTATTTATAGTTTAGTTAATGTGTATGTATATTTAATTATTTTTTTTTTGACATTTTTAAAACGGAACTTAGTTTTTCTAGCGTATTAAAGGTTTGTTTTGGTTGTGTGTTGATACTCTCATGTAGGCATTTTTAACCCTTTTTATGCCTATACTTAAGGTTTTTGTCTGTTTTATGGTAGATTATGTGGTATATACCCGTCCGCACCCCGTTTTCGTAGATTTTGGGTATATTTTTGCAAAAAAAAAAAAAAAAAAAAAAAAAAAAAAAAAGAAACGAATGTAATTTTTGTTACTTTAAAATTTTTTTAGGATGTTGTGTTTTGTATGCCCTTTTGCCGAGGTAGATCTGTTTAGTTCAGTTTTTTTTAATGCATCAGTGTTTTGTATATAACTTTTTAAGTATGTGTTTACTTTAATTTCTACATTTTAACTAGATAGATTTATTATTTACTATACAGTTTGTGGTTTTATTTGAGCTTAAACTTTAAGGAGTGTGGGCCCTTTTTCTTTTTCTAGTACATACTGTCTCATGTATATGCCTGTATGTTGTTGTGTGTGGCTAAAAGTGCTAAAATTAACTATTTTATTTATTCTACTTCCTATTTTTGTGGAATGTGTGTTTTCCTTCCTGGTGATATATGTCACCACCCCTGTTTTTTATTTTATTTTGTGGAATGTTTTCCCTGTAGTGCCCAAAAGGCCCGAAACTGCTTTTTGCTATAAGTAGCACAGAGGCAGAGATACTCTTTCCCATGCACATTACTTGTACGTGCATTTGTAAAATCTACATAATATCCCGAATCATTAGACTGTGTTCGAAAACAAACATGTGTTCTCATATAAAATTGTTACAATTGTGTGCGTAATTCTCTAACATGGTCTGTGATACCATAATTTGTGTCTTACAGATGTATATGTATATATTTTTTTTTTGTGTGTCACCAGTTGCTCTTGTGTATTTTTGTATAATAGAATTAATATGTGTTTTACAAATTTCATTGACATTTACAGTGTTGTAACTATGATATTACTAGTACTTATTTACATTAATAGATAGTGTTGTAATATACTGTGATGCCAATTATTGAAGTTATGTATATAAGCAGTATAGTGACAATTAATCAGTGGGCACTTCTCTTCTTTTTCGGCTAATTTTTTTTTTTTTCAAAATTCAATTTATGTATTATTTACAGTTCTGTTGCCAGAAGTCTCAGGAAGGATGCAGTTATGCGTAGGAATGACAGTAGTAGGGAAGTGAGGTTTCACAATCAGGTGGAACATGTGTTCTTTTACAGGTGCAGAAAATATCTTGGTCATTTTAGTGGTAAAATCAGCCTTGTGGTCCCTCCTCTGGTAGTACTCTTTTATGGTCATGTTTCAGGTAATATTTTAGGTAATGGTTTCTACGGATGTGCGAGCTCTGGTTGTATATATCCGGAATATATTGTCAGGGTGGTATTTCAGCGGTGAACTCTCTGGATCCCGTCCCGGATCGATGTATGATCTGTGTTTGTGGGTCAGTTTTTTCAGTGTTGAGGTCCCAGCATGCAATGTGGTACCAAGTTACCTTTCAAAAAAATAATTTGTTTTCTCAAAAAAAATTTTTTTTTTAATTAGCCGGGGGGAGCAATCTTGTTACGGTTGGTTTCAACAAATTTTTTTTTTTTTAATCTACATTAATTATTTAAATCACTTTCTCAACATTTATTTAAAAGCACTCTTTTTTTCTGTTTCTAATAAAAATTTAAATAAATAAAAGTAATTGTAATAATTATAATAAAATCAGTTTTTATTTTTTCTTCTTTCTTTTTCTTTTTGCAAAGTAATTTCAACGTTTATAGTCTAACGTAGCTTCCTGTTTTTCAAATACGAAAAGCAGACAGCAAGGGAGGGATGTTTTGTCAGTAGACTGCACAGGTGGAAAATTTGGAGTCATCTAGTCTGACTTTGATATAAGAATTACGTTATCTTATGAGTGTACTATACACGCAATTAGGCTTTGTAAGTTTACGTCAGGCTTCAATTGGCTCTGCTATCAGGCGGATAGCTGGCGCCCATGTAAACAGAGGCTAACAGGACCCCCTTCAGCACACGCCATGGGGGTGATGCATGGTTTCCTTCCCCCATGAAGCGGCCGGCAGAGTGGAGCGGCAAGCTGTAGTCTTCACGATGAGTCCATTTTTCCTTTTGTTTCCATTCCCGTACCCCTGGCAGAGTGGATCGGTCCCGTTTTTCAAGCAGCGCGGGAGAATGAATGTTTACGACACTTGTTGCTTGGCCAAGAGACCTGTCGTTTGACTCGTAAAAAAAAATTCGATTTATTACGGGGCTCGAAGATTGGCCTGTGGGCTGGATCGCGAAGTTGTTGAAGGCGGACAGGTTTCTGGAAGATTTTTTTTTTTGAGAGTGGGGCATTGATGGCCCTACATTAACCATCCTAAGTCATGATGTTATGATGAAAAGAGGCTATAAGGGCATTTTCGAATTGCGGATCTATAACTGTTAACGAGAAATTAAGAAGAAAATATGTGTAGCCTATTTTTTTTTGGCGTAGTGGCGCTCCAAGATTATGACTTCTTAACCATCAGAAGTGATCATAGATATTGAACTAAACCGGTCGTTAGAAGTCGTAGTGTTCTGAGTTACGGTGATGGCTATCTTCGAATAAAACACATGCTTCAGGAAGGTGAAATTACTGACTCCGACGGTGAAGTTCTGGACCGTAGAACGATTTTCCCCTCCGGACTAGATGATGGACCTAGTAGTTGATGGCAAGTGATGCAGTGAGATGAGAGGATTGATGAATGTTAGCTTGAAACCACGTCTGAATTTTTCCCCAGCCTGAATACTCCAGCTTAAGTGCTTCATCAGATTTTGAAAAAGGAGGAAATGCTCCTAAGTGCCCATTGACTAAAATTGTAGAACTCTCTACCTGTTGTAAGTACTATTTACATAGTTTTTCTTTTTATTTATTTGTACCTCTTTAAAAAAAAAAAAAAAAAAAAAAAATATGTTTGCTATACCAGAGTTTAAAAGTGAAATGAATATCTTTGGATAATTTCAATAAGAATAAACATTATGAACAGAAATAGTCTGTAGGTTAATATATAATGTTTGTATGTTTGAACGACCATTAAATGGTAATATGATGGTAATTTTAAAAATATGATGTGTAATTTAAAAGTAACCAGTGAGTGGTTTCAACTTAAAAGATCAGCTGTTATATTGTTTTATTAAGATTATTTTTGATAACTTAGTTGCTTCATTATTTTAAATGTTCAAATAAATTGTGTTTTTTTTTTGTTTATTATCAAAGTTGGTATGTTTTTCTTTGTATAAATCTCTAAATAATTAATTTTTTATATTCACAGTAGACCTATAAGAATGGCCTAACCTTTCTGTGATTAATTAAAAAAAAAAAAAAAAAAAAAAAAAGGGAGAGAAAATTCAACTTTATTAAATTAGGACTTTAAAATTTCTTAAGTTTAAATTCATAACTCACTGTTTTAATGAACATAAATTGAAGTTCACTCAATGTTATACAATCGTATTTTTGATCTTGATTTAAGGATGGATAGATTAATAAGTGAAACAGTAATATTAAATTTAATTTCATAAAATGTTAAATTAAGCTTTAACTCTCCTCTTTCAGAAACATTGTTTTTCTAAAATATACACCAAAATTGTTTTATTTTAAAAAGTAAAAAAAAAAAAAAAAAAAAAAAATATCCAGTCATTATACACCACTATACGATTCTTGGTTAACCGATCGGATCTTGTTCAGAATCTCTATGGTTGTTCTAAAATTTTAGTACATCATCATATCCCTATTCTATTAACGGATTTAACTCTTTCCCCTTTTGGTCCTCATATTGGAGGAATTTCAGGTTGTCTGCATTTTTCCAAATTATATGATGATTACACTTTTGTTAATTTAATGTGTATGGAGATTTGAGCTTGATCGGGTTGGAGTGGAGTTGGGTGTTCTTTATGCAATCCAGTATGCTACTTGATTTAGAAATCTGTTGCCCCTTACTACATTTAATATTGTCTTAAAATGATGAGTTCAAAATTATCATTGTTGTATTAACCTATTCGGATTCTTAAGTTTTGATATTTTGATTAGTTTAATATAATTTGCTACCTTTTCCATGGCAACAGATTTCAGAGGAGCTAATCAGGGTATACTTATTTTTTTCTAAATATTTAATTGTCAAGTGAAGATTGAGTAATAAATGAGCTTTTTAAGTTTAAGTAAGTTGTGTTTTAGAAAGAACCCCAAAACTCCACAACAAATGAAATTCAACCGGATCCACAGTAAAAAAGTGGAAGTCAACCCGATCGGAATCCGACCCACAAAAAAAAAATCTAGAGCCGGGTCGGGTCGGGTGCGGGTAAACCGACCCGATGCAGGACTCTAAACGGTATACAACTAAAAATCTAATCTTTAAATGTTTTTTTAGGTGCGTTCGTAATTATATAAATACGTAGCACCTATTGTCGTCGCTAGGTCCGTCCGTCCGTCTGTCCGTCCGTCCGTCTGTCTGTCCGTCCGTCCGTCCGTCCGTCCGCATGCATATAACAACGCAAAAACTACCCAACCGAATGGTTTGAGATTTAAGATATATTATCTTTGCAGAATTTTGTCGAGACATTTCAAATTTTATTAAAATCGAATCAAAACTTTAGAAGATATTAATAAAAATATTTATTAATAAATTTGAATTTTTTTTTTTTTAAATCGGTGCTTTCTTGTTAGAGGAGCTTCCGATGGATGTTAAATCGTCAAGCGACCGAGATACTTATTTTATTACAGAAATTAATCTGCAGACGATATAATTCATTTCACAGAATTAAAAATCATCTAGGTCTGAATATTTATATAACTAGCTACAGTACGAACGCACCTCGTTTGTCACGTTTGACGTACAATTTCCAACTTGTTTAAAATTAGTTGCGGTTTCAAAACTTCCTTTTATAACGAAATACTATAAGAAGCAAAACACTAAATAATCGTTTCCTGTCTTCCTGTCGATCACACAGTTTTTTGCCATAACAAAATTAGAAGTATCAAGAATTAGAATTGTAACTATTCAGCAGAAATGTTTCAGCTGTGCAGGAGCATTCGTTATAACCATTATCGTACCAGTAGTTGAAAAAGTATGTTTATATTAACTTCCTGATACGAATTCTAAGATTAACAAAACAGACAGGCACGCATTTTGCTTTTGTGAAACTGTGATCTGCGGTTTATATAGACTTTTAATGTGAAAAAATATTTTGGACATTCTTTTAAAAAACCGGGTCAACCCGAACCCGACCCGCAAGATTCAAAAAGCCAACCCGAACCCGAAAGAATGAAAGCCAACCCGATCCGCAACAAAAAATTTGAAGTCAATCCGACCCGAACCCGAACCGCAACGGGAAAATATAGCCGACCCGAACGGCGGGTCGGGTCGGGGTAAAAGCGGGTAACCCCACCCGATGCAGGATTCTAAGCGCTACTGTGCTACATCACTCTCATAAATGTGTAAGATTATTACAATTTTTGTTTTCAAATTTCCTCTTTTAAAAAAAATTCCAACATAATTAAAAAGGTTCTATGAATTTGCTTTGTTTGTCTGTCCGTGCTCTAACTCTCATAAATATACTCCGACTGCCATGAAAGTTTTATGTTATTGAAGTTTACCATAGAATGTTCAGTATTGAAAATGAAATGTGTAGCATTTATATCTCGCTTACAGGGACGTTCAAAAGAATTCTGTTACATTATGGTCTATCGGGAAAAATCGTTTGCGGTGTATTTAATTAGCGATGATTACTGAAGTAGCGAAGTAGTGACTACTTTTGGAAAGTAGTTTGTAGTCGCTACTTTTAAAAATAAGCAGTTGTAGTTGTAGTTAACTACATTTTTTATAAAGTAGTTGTAGTTGTAGTTCGTTACAAACAAAAAGTAGTTTTTCCGAACCCTGGACCCCCTACGAAACAAATGATTCGAAAGAAACACCGATTGCAAAAATCTGCTCATAATCGAAAAATAGCTTTTTATAACTTTAAGTACTTTTTTTAAATTCTTCCTTTTGCAAAGATTTTTTTCCTGGGTACGCACATAGCTTGGTCTTAGATATAACTGAGAGCAAAAAACGCAAAAAAAGCCACTTGAAACTGAGATAGACTTACAATGTGTATGTTTTTTTTTTCTCTGGAATTCGATGATCTGTTATTGTTTCGAACGTGGAACAAAGACAGAAATGCAATTAAAAAACAGACCACTGTATACTATATAACTCAAAGCGTCTCTGTGAGAGTATATGACCCATCTTTTACTATAAGACGTCTCGACAAAGTGACACAGTCCAAAAATCAAGTTTTGACATAACCTATGCGTGTAATATGCGCTTTCACAGTTTTAAGTAGAATTTTCGCCGTTTAATTGAATCACATTATTGTATAGAATTTGATTTAAGAAAGCGGTGGATTCTGCCAAGGCGGAAAGGCCAAAAAACTTAATTTTAACTTTAGTTGTTTTGATTCATATAAGCGGCAATTATAGTAATTTTTTTAGCTCTGGGGGGGGGGGTTTAACCACCAAACCCCCCCCCCCCCCTTGGCTGCGCCACTGTTACCCTATACTGCTTGATGGGTAAGTAAAATCAGGACTTCGGCGTTCTGCATAGTGGTTTGGTTTATGTATCAGAACGCAAATTTTTCCCCATTCACTCTCCATTCCTCCGAATGATTTGAAAAGTCAATGCCGAAAACCGTATCTTAAATATTTTTCACTACGTAAATTTCCCGCGTAAATCGGTACACCTGGCAAGGCAACACTCATAAAAGGTTGATAAAAGATCTAAATTCAGGATTACTCCGAAACTATCGATGTTAGAAATTTAAAATTCGACATGAACGTTATATTTAGAAACTAGATACTCATTAAAGACATTTTTTAGGTGCGTTCGTAATTATACGTAGCACCTATAGTCTTCGTCTGGTCCGTCCATCTGTCCGCATATAACAGAGCAAAAACTACCCAACCGAATGGTTTGAAATTATATATAATCGTTGCAGAATTTTGTCCAGTCATTTCAAATTTTATGAAAATCGAATCAAAACTTAAAAAGATATTAATAAAAGTTTTCTTTATTCTATTAAATCCTATCATACGTAATCTGTATAGTAAAAACGCAAGTCATGTGACTGAGGAAAACAAATACGGGCTAACCACATCTTTTTCCATATGCCAAGCGGCCATTTTTATTCAAAATTATTTTTTCGAATAAAATGGCATAAAAGTTGCATTTTTAAACAGATCGTTGAAAAAAATTGTTTGCTTGAGAAATGAGCTACATTAAAAAATGTATAGATAAATGTATAGACTTCAGCGAAAATTAGGTTAACAGCCAAATATCTCAATCCATTAAAGTAAATAAATATAAGATTCATTCATCGTGAGTCATAAAAATATTAAACCATGGAGGTAACCATTCGCAAATCAAGATCTCCATGGTGAATTTTACAGTGCTGTCTGGGCTCGAAAAAAAAATTCGCATCTGTAAACATGGCATTACGTAATAAGGGGGGGGGGGAAGAAAAGGACATCCTCCTTTCGCTCATAGCAGACGATATAATTTATTTCACTGAAATAATAACGATGATTTTTTTACATTGTAAAACTAGTTATAGCACGAAACGAACGCACCTCATTTGTCACTATTAACGTACAATTTCCAACTTGTTAAACAATTAAATCTGTCTAAAATCACATTCTCACTATGATTTTTTTTTTTTATAATTTTAAAATTTAATTTTTCGAATTTGGCAAGAAAATAACTTTTAATATGTGGGTATTTGCAACGGTTTGAAAAAAAAAATCAAATTTTAAAAAACTGAAATGAAAAAAAATAAATAAAATAAAATAAAATAAATAAATAAATGAAAATAAAATCAATCATTCATCAACAATCATTCAAAAACACATCAATCAATCATCAATAAATAAATCAATTAATAATCAATACAAATAAATCAAATAAGTCTTTCGCCGCACCATTGTGAAACAAAACTTTTTTTTTCTGAAAAGCGAAATAATAGTCAAATATCAGTAATTAAAATGACAACAATAATAATAATGATGAAAATTGATTAAGAACTCAATTGAAATTCTTGTAATTTTTCAAAAAATACCTTTTAAAATTTATATTTTTGCAGCTGATCATCTTCAAATCTAAGATTTATCGTTTTACCTAGCACCTTCGGAAAAAATCTTTCGTCAAACAAACAAAAAAATATGACTTATTTACCTCTATTAGAACAGTTATGACTGATATCACAAAATATGACATAGTATGACAAATATGACATATTATGACAAATATGACATATTATGACGAATATGACTGTAATTACAATTTAAATATTGATACGTATTTGTTTTATTTTTCGGACCTTGATTTCAGCTAGAGAGGAATGAAAAAACAAATAAGAATAACGCTTGTTTGTCGCCATCATAGAAAATGATTTCACTTCGTTGAATCATATTTTGTGGGGTTTTTTTTTACACGTAGCAACATTTTCATCTGCGGAAACTTTTCACCTTTCAGAAGTTAAAAAGTGACTGTTTATTTATATTTTTTTTTCTTCTTTTTGGTTCAATATGAGATATTATATGGTAATGACTTGGAAAGCTGTGAATCTATTTCCTTTAGTAATAGTGAAAAACCGTGAACTCTAAATAATTATTTACTCTACATTTTCTGTGGAAAAAAAAAATGCAAAAATAATACATGTTTTAACATTTTCCAACATTGTTGAAAAGTGTTTATACATTCGGTTTGTCTGTCTGTCCGTGCTTTAACTGGCGTAAATCTACTCGGATTGTCATCAAATTTTTAAACATTATTGAATTTTTCTATAGAATGTTTGGTATTGAAAATGATGTGTGTAGCATGACTAGTTCATTTACAGGGACACACAAAAGAATTGCATTACATTATGCTGTATGCGGAAAAATCGTATGCAGCGCATTTTTATTGATGTTATGTTACAATATTTCAAACATAATGAAATTAATATGCATTACTGGACTATTGTATGTTTTTACCGGAGTATGCAATGAGTAGCATTTATAGTTCAATTACAGGGACGTGCAAAATAATTCCTTTACATTCTGATCTATGGGCAAAAATCGTTTTCGGTGCTTGTTGAACATGTTATGATACTTGAAACATAAGGATCCCTAAGGTTCAATACAACATATTTTCTATAGATTATGGAGTGCGTAAGGTAAGTTCATGTACAGAGACGCACAAGAGAATTCGGTTAAAGGACTGACTAAGATCAGCTGCTCTTTCAGTTGTGATATACAATTTTATGTAATTTTTAGTGTTTTACGTGTTGTTGACAAATTTTGCAGATCCTATACAGGGCTACACGAAAGACTTCGAATATAGGCAGCCATTGCTGAAAATGGATTTTTACTTGAGTTATGTATTTTTTTTTTTTTTTTTTTTTTTTTCGTAATTGCTTATTTCAATATCTCATTCCATCGTATGAAAAAAATAAATTTCATAATAATATTCTGTTAAGTGTTGGAAAGTGTTTTCATAATCTATGTCGGTTGCCCGATTTTTCGTTCTTGTGTTGGAATATTTTATGCTTTATTGTATTAAAAATACAAAATAAAATACAAGAACAAAAAATCATGCGTCAAGCATTAAAAAAATCGCTGACGACTCGGCCTACAGGCACAGGTAGATTTCGAAAACGCAGACCGTGGAGACCCTGTTTGTTGGCAATTGCGGAAGAAATGACCTTTTTTCCATGATGCCGCAAAGCCTTAACCTTAAGGCTGCTCGTCAGTAAACTTCTCGATTCCCCTCGCTAATGTTAATCCAATGGGCGTAGGATGCATTCGTATTTTTAAAATATATCCTCGGGAAAATGATATTTTTAACTTCTGTTTCCTGTGTACTGTTCTTAAAGAATGTCTCTTTTTTTCTTAGTTATCAGAATATTTCTAAACTATGTGCTTAATTTATATTTTTATGTGTTAGCGAAACTGAATACGATTTTAACATTTCATATAAAATTAAGTATATATTTTAGAAAAATTTTGACAACTAAGAAAAAAAAGAGACATCCTTTAAGAACAGTACAAAGAAAACAGAAGTTAAAAATATTAATTTCCCGCGGAGATATTTTAAAAATACGAACGCATCCTACGCTCATAGGATTGACATTAGCGAGGGGAATCGAGAAGTTTACTGACGAGCAGCCTTAACTTACGTTCTGTCGAAAATCTAAAACCAAAATTTCAGAGAAAAATACTCGCCATACTTATTCTAATAATAAACCCTTTGAATAAGAAAACTTACAACTGAACCGCCAGCATTTTTCGGAGAAGCCGTAGCAGCAAACCTCTTTTTTCAAAAATTGAAAAGAGAAAATATTTCACATTTAAATTAAACCGCTCCCACTCTTCCTGAAAAGCGAATTCAACAGGTGGAGCATTTAAAGGCTTCAATGTCTTTCTATAAAAGGCACTACTTCCAAGGGGAAAGAAAATAATATGCCGGATGTTTATATATGAAAAAAAAAAAGATTTAATTTAAATTGGTGTTCAATTTTTTTTTTTTTTTTTTTCACTGAGAATACAGCTTTCTAATAAGAACATTTAACTATTTATTTTATTTTCCAAGAATATAGGGTACAGCAACCGAAAAGGGCTGTTAAGCGCTCTAGTCTGGACTTGTGTCTGGTTTTCTCTCCTTGTATTTATTATTTCGCTCCCCCCCTCCCCTCCCTCTTTTCCTCTCCTGTCACCGAAAACATATCTGTGTACATAATTTTTAGGATTCTAGCATAGTTTTAAATCAATTACAAAATTCCACATTTACATATATATATATATATATATATATATATAAATCAAGTTAAGGGAAATAAAATAGCGTAAAAAAAGGGAGTACTTAAGAGTCTTCACTCATGCGAAAACACTAGCTTGTTAATGTTAATCCTATGACACAATTATTTTATATATCGTTTGCATTTCAAAGTTTGAATTTGCAAATTTTGAATTAAAAAAACATGTGAAGTTAAATTTAAAAAAAAAGGAAAACCCCATTAAATTTATCAAAAGTAAAAAAAAAAAAAAAAAGAAAAAAAAAAAAGAAAAAGAAATGATACATAAACTATATAAAAGTATTACTTTAATCTAAAATTTAATCATTTTTAAATTGTGGTACTATTTTCTAGATTTAAGATGAATCTGTTTGTCGACTACAAAAATAGCTCCCGCTTAGAAATCTGCTTAGTGGCGGTCGCTATAGTAACAAGACCTGTCCATTTCGAATGGGGAACACGCGTGTGAGGAATTGGCGGAATAAAAGCTAAAAGGTTAGATCACGTCATTCTTCTTCTAGGATCTACAGCAGTTGCGTTATCTTATTTTTGATTTAATTTTGATTTTGCTTTTAAAATTATTTGTTCCCATTTGTTTAAATAATTTTGCTAATTTGTTAATCTGGAAATAATCTGTTAATAATAATAATAAATAAATAATAATAATAATAATAAATCTAATAATTTGTTAATCCGTTAATCTGGTCCTTTCAGTTTAGAAAAGGTGAAGTCTTGAAATCGCAAGCACGTAAAACACATATAATGTTGCGGAATTTTGTTCCAGTGAAGCTTCATCTAAAGATGTATTAATTCCATTCCCACAAGCTCTGAAACGGACTTCCCGAGCAAGTGAAGTTTCTGAAGCTGCAATATAAAAAAAAAAAAAAAAAAAAAAAAAAGAAAAGAAAAGAAATGAAGTTTCTGCATTGGGCTCATCGAAAGATTTAAAATCACCTAGTAAACATCGTAAAAGATCTAGTGAGCGAAACTGCGAAATAGATGACTTTGACAAATGCGTTATACGTCAAACGATTCAAGACTTTTATATAAGAGCATAGGCGTAGCGTGACCAAAATTTTTGGGGGGGCACAAGTGTTTATTAAACACACACGCGCGCACGCACACATTCCCATATATATAAGGTAAAGCCAAGAGAGATGGCGCGGTCGGAGAGATTGCGCACATAGAAGTTCGGGGGGGGAAGGAGTAGAGTGAGCGCGCAGCGACTCCAGGTAGTTGTACAACAACAGTAGTGGAGTTCTACTTGAAAGTGCACGTTGATTGTTTTGAGCGCCTAAGGTAATCTATTTTGTTTTGTTTTCCCAAAGTAAGTGCTTGAATTTTCATAGCTATCCGTCAGAATTTCAATACATTGTCAGTAGTACAAAATATTTTAAACTTAAACGATTTCTCATATGCTACTAATCTAGACTAACAGTGTGAACATCAACGGTTCGTTTTAGTAGCGGCCATGTTTAAATAAAAGGCCGTGCAATCTCTCCTAACGAAATTGGAGAGTTTGTGCATCTGTTACTTGGGAAAGATGGCGCATTGTTTCCATTAGTTTCCATGTTAGGAGAGATTATGCAGCTTATTGGTAAATTTTCATAAAAAGAGAGTAAAAATGAAAATGGACTAATTTTAAGTTAAACGTGTTATCAAGTAACTTAATGTTATTTTGTAATCTTACCTGGACTTGCTTTTTCTGATTCTTTAATTTTTTTTCCCTTTAATTAAAATTTTTTAATCGTTTATAATTATTTTATTTTTCTGATTCTTTAATCATTAGGTTGAAATATTTACTCCTAATACAATAATATTTGTTCACAAAAATCTTACAACAATGTCATTTAAGTGTAATTATTATTGTTAACAATTTAATTGTTATTATTAGTAACAATCTCTCCTACCCATGTGCGCAATCACACCAACCCTGTAAGGACAGATTGCGCAAAATAACTTTCTTGGTTTTATTACAACTGTTCTATTAAATTACAACATAACAACAAAATAGAAATCGAAATGCATATAAAACAAATGAAGTAAAAATTATTCATGGATAGTTTAGCAAAAAATTAATATTTAGACTTTTTATTGTTATTCTTTTGAATTGTGCGCAGACTCTCCTAGCTTTACCTTACAGTAGTTAATCTTGGTTAAAAACGGCCTCGCAGAAATTTTTCACATTGGGTAAAAGGAATTCAGTTTCGATCTTCTAGCCCCCTAGATCTAAACATTTATTTTTTTAAACTGTCGTCGTACAGTAATTTTTGAATTGTTTGCGAAATGTTTATGTGTTTTTTAGCGTTTTTTCGAGTTTTGCGACAATTTCTTAACATTTGTGTTAGGAATTAAGTTTCAATCTTTTAACACAATATAGTAAAATTTGTCCTCTGCATTTTTTTAATTTTTCGCGAAATTTTTATGTGATTTCTAGCGTTTTTTATCTTTCCGAGGCAATTTTTTAAACATTCGTACGAGAAATCTGGTTTTATTTTTTCAGCCGATAAAGTACATTTTCTACTCTGCGATTTTTAAATTTTTTGAAAAATTTATATTCGATTTTTCGGGTTTTGCGGCGATTTTTTTGGCATCCGTTAACGGAATTCAACTTCAATCTTTTAGTCCAATATAGCAAATTTTGTGATCTGCGATTTTTAGATTTTTCACGAATTTTGTATGCAATTTTAAGCGTTCCTCGGCGATTTTCTTAAACATTCGTAAAATACACCTGGTTTCAATTTTTCAGCCCGACATAGTAAATTTTGTCGTCAGTGATTTCTAAATTTTTCATAAATTTTTTATGTGATTTTTAGTGTTTTTCCGCGTTTTGTGGCAAATTTTTAACATTTTTGATGCGAATCTGGTTTCAACCTTTTAACCAATTATTGTAAAATTTGTCCTCTGCGATTTTAAAATATTTCATGAATTTTGTATGAGATATTTTGAGCGTTCTGCTGCGATTTTTAAACATTCCTAAAAGGAGTCCAGTTTCAATCTTTCAGCCCATTGTACTAAATTTCGAACTCTGCGATTCCATTTTGTACTCAATTTTGTACTCACTGATTTTAATCGCGAATTTTTCATGCGCCTTTTGTGGGATTTTTTTCGCGTTTCGTGGAAGTTCTTATCCAATTATAACCTTTTAGTCCAAATTATTTTAGCCCAATATAGTAAATGTTGGCTTCTTTTCAATAATGTTTATTCGGAACTCGTTATAGCGAATTTGAATTCGTTCGCGAATTTGTTATGTGGGGTTTAGCATATCATTCGTAAAATAAATCCGGTTTCAGTCTTTAAATACAATACCGTTAATTTTGTCCTCTGCGATTTTTTAATTTTTCGTGTTTTTTTTTATGTGATTTTTTTTTTTTTTTTTTTTTTTTTTTACGTTTTCTGAAGATATTTTCACATTTATGAAAAGAATCCACTTTTCCCAATACAGTAATTTTTGTTATCTTTTTAATAAAGTGTATTCATAATACTACAATGATTTTAATTTATCATGCGATTTATTTATTTATTTATTTTTATTTTATTTATTTTTTTTTTTTTTTGCAGCAATTTTTTAACATTTGTTACAGGAATCGGGTTTCAAGCTTTTAGCCCAATATAGTAAATTTTGTCCTCTGCGATAAAAAAAAAAAAAAAAAAGAGAGAGAGAGCGAGAGAGATTTTTAGCGTTTCTTTGCATTCTGCGGCGAAAGGAATCCGGAAGGGATCGTAAAAGGAATCCGGTGTATATTGTATTAAAATCGCGTACATAAAAAATTGTACGCGATTTTCTGCGGTTTTTCGCAGTTAGCGGCAATTTTTTAACACTTGTAAAATGAATTCGTTTTCAAGCTTTTAGACCAATATAGTATATTTTGTCCTCTCAAATTTTGAATTGCTCGCGAATTTTTTAGTGTTTTTTCGCTTTTTCGGCAAATTTTTTACCTTTTTTTTTTCGAAACAGAAAGAACTAACTGTGTTAAATTTTCCTATCCTGCGATTAAGTTGGAAGAATACAAAATCGTCGTAACGTGAACTACGATAGTCAAAATATTAAACTAATTTGGGTCGAAATAAAAATTTAAAAAAATTCAAGATTAGTTTGATTCGAGATCAGGCGTATCCTGTACGGATGTACGCTGTTGACAGCAGTTGGACCCCACTACCAGGTTCATTTAATTCGAGGTTCACTTGGAAAAAAAAAAGACAAAGTAGATGAGCAAAGCTCCGCTAGATCATTTTATTGAAATTAATATTTTTGTAACAAATATAATAAACAGCACCACAACAACTGTATCTGGCGCATGGTGGGGGGGGGGGGGCACCGCCCGCACCACCCTTGGTACGGCCCTGATAATAAATAAAAGACATTTATCAAACTTTTACGACATTTGAAATAAGTTTAAACGGCACTTTTAAGAAGTAACTAATCATTTAAGGTAATGTGCGCCAGGAAAATTGCATCTTCAATAGCAACGGTTTTGCTTAACAACGGTATTTCTGGAACGGATTACCATCGTTTACCAAGGTACAGCTGTATATTAACTTTAAAAAAGCTCATTCAGGAAGGCTTACATTTTGAAAAAAAAATCATAACCATTGCATCTAAAAAATGCGAAGGTATAGTAGAAGATTAAGTGCTGTCAATAAAAAAAATAATAAGTAAGAGAGAGGAACATATTTAATAACTAAATGAAGAAAATATTAATTATTTTTTATAATCTTAGTGATGTGTGGTTGCATTCCATTGGTAAATAACTCCATTAACACAGCTTGGAAAAGCAGGGTATTTATGACTTGATTAAATTATAATTAAAGTTACAACAAATTAAATGAAATATAGATTGCGGGGAAACAGAACTCCCTCTCTGATAAACACAACTACATTTTCTAAAGTCTACAGACGGAATGAGAAGAAAAAAAAAGTACATGTAGATACTAACCGCAGACAGCGGGAAAAAAAACAGATGACACATTGAAATTGCCCGCTGCTGTAAGAGAGTGATAGTTCAAACTTTCGTTTAATGAATGTACGTATCAGCGTTTGTACTGCACAACACAATTTTTGCTACTAAATTCATTACTTCAAAGAAAAAGAGCTGAGCTATCTATACTGATCTGACATATGATTAAGTAAAAAAAATGAAGAAATATAAAATGAAAATTAAAGTAGTTATTTCATTTCCATTTTGGGTCAATAAAAGACAAGTGTCTTAATTGACTGTATTATATTTTAGAAATTGATGTTCAGAAAGTTGGGGGGGCACGTGCCCCCTCGTGCCCCCCCCCCCCCCCCCCCCGAGGCTACGCCTATGTATAAGAGAAAGAAAAGTACCATCGCTCAGAAAATTATTACCCGTGTTGAAAGAAAAAATTGGATTTTCGTGGAAAAGAGCCCAATGCAGAAACTTTTTTTTTTTTTATTGTAGCTTCAGAAACTCCACTTGCTCGGGAAGCCCGTTTCAGAGCTTGTGGGAGTGGAATTAATACATCTTTAGATGAAGCTTCACTGGAACAAAATTCCGCAACATTATATAGGATTTTACGTGCTTGCGATTTCAAGACTTCACCTTTTCTAAACTGAAAGGGCATCTTTTCTGATTAACAAATTAGCAAAATTATTTAAACAAATGGGAACAAATAATTTTAAAAGCAAAATCAAAATTAAATCAAAAATAAGATAACGCAACTGCTGTAGGTAGATCCTAGAAGAAGAATGACGTGATCTAACCTTTTATTCCGCCAATTCCTCAAACGCGTGTTCCCCATTCGAAATGGACAGGTCTTGTTACTATAGCGACCGCCACTAAGCAGATTTCTTGGCGGGAGCTATTCTTGTGGTCCGCAAACAGTATTAAGAATAAGAATATTTTCAAACAAACAGTTTCCAGGAATTAAAAAATAACAAAAAATGTATGTGTAACCGCTTATAAAAATTACACATTTCTTTTCGATCAGTATGTTATCTGTTCGCAGATAATTAATAAAAAATAAAATAAAAATAAAAAAGAAAATGAAAGAAAAGAAAAAAGAAGGTATGGCTTTGCAGTTATTCCTCCATTTCAATAAACAAGAGCCATCGGTCTAGATTTTGGTTAGACTATCTAAATAATCAAGCGCGAAAAAAGAAGTTCATTTTTTAACCATTAAAAGCTTAAAATCTCAAACTTTCCAATTTCCAATGAGGATGCCACCGAATTCAACACTGCGTGGTATTTGTGTGCTTTTGAAATGGATATAGAATTTATTAATTAACAATTATTATGTAAAACTTCATAGAAATCGTAATTTAGAACGTTTTTCTCTCATTTCACCCTTTTAAATTTCGAATTTTATTAGTAATCATTCTTAGTGAGTATTTGTATCTTAAAAGTAAACGCGATGCCAAATTTTAAGTTTATAAGACTCTAAGTCAAAGTACCTTCAGTATCATAAAAATAGTAAGTTTAGAACTTTTTTTTCTCTCCTGCCCCCTTTTAAATTTCGAATCTTTTAAAAAACTGTTCTGTGCGTGTCTTTGCGTCTTAAATATAGCAGCCATGTCAAATTTCAAGTTTCTTTCTACCTTTAACAATTTCACAGAAATCGTAATTTAAATAGTTTTCAGAACGCTTTTTAAAACCCATAATTTCTTTTTTTCGGCTTTTCAACAATAACAAGGGATTTGAGAAAAATAAAATATCGTCTGCATCAGTCTACATCATCAGTTATTAAGAATAAGAATATTTCAAACAAACAGTTTTCAGGAATTAAAAAATAACAACAACAACAAAAAAAAAAAAATCTGTGCAACCGCTTATAAAAATTACACATTTCTTTTCGATCAGTATGTTATCTGTTCCCAAATAATTAAAAAAATAAAAAAAACTCAAAAATAATAATAAATAAATAAATAAATAAAAGAAAAGATAAGAAGAAGGTGGCTTTGCAGAGTTATTCATCCATTTCAATAAACAAGAGCCATCTGTCTAGATTTTGGTTAGACTATCTAAATAATCAAGCGCGGAGGGGAAGTTCACTTTTTAACCATTAAAAGCATAAAATCTCAAATCTTCCAATTTCCAATGAGGATGCCCATTTTCGGCCAAAGGTGCGTAAACGCACCATTTCAATAAATATTTTTTTATTAACACTGTGACGTATATTTTTCGCTAATTTTATTTTTCTGCTATTTTTAAGGGTTCTGGAGACATCTATAAAATATTAGTAATTCAATTGAAGTAATCACTTTCTGTTGAGAAATTTTCAAAATACGCTGGTTTTTTACTTGAAACGGTTATGGACAAATTCGACTTTTTGAAAATGTATAATTATTCCACTTGAGATTAATCATATGTTTTTATAATGGAGTAAAGTTGCAAGTTCTGTAAATAAAATAAAAATAAAACAAATGCCATAATAAAACTTAAATTTTTTATTTAAATTTAATAATAAATTATTAATAATAAATTAATAATAGTAACGTCAAATTAAATAAAATATTATTTTTCATGCACGAAACTTTTTTGATGCCTTAATGAATGTAATTTAAGCAAATTTCAATGTAAATAATACCACATTTTATAAAATTTCTATGCTTGGCCGAAAATGGGTTAATTATTAAGAATAAGAATATTTCAAACAAACAGTTTTCAGGAATTAAAAAATAACAAAAAATATTTGTGTAACCGCTTATAAAAATTACACATTTCTTTTCGATCAGTATGTTATCTCTTCGCAGATAATTAATAAAAAATAAATAAATAAATAAATAAATAAATAAAATAAAAAGAAAGAAAGAAAGAAAAGAAAAAAAAGAAGGTGGCTTTGCAGTTATTCATCAATTCCAATAAACAAGAGCCATCTGTCTAGATTTTGGTTAGACTATCTAAATAATGTGTGTACCATTAATAGTTCATTTATACAGAGATACACAAAAGAATTATATTACATTATGGTCTATGGGGATGAGTCGTATGCAGCGCATTTTTATTGATGTTACGATATTTCAGACATAATGATATTAATAGGCATTACTAAAGTGGACTATTGCATGTTTTTAGCGGAGTATGCAATGAGTAGCATTTATAGTTCAGTTACAGGGACGTGCAAAATAACTCCTTTACATTATGATCTATGGGCAAAAATCATTTGCGGTGCATTTTGAACGTATGTTTTGATACTCGAAACATGATGAAATTTCAAAGGATCACTAAGATTCAATGCAAATTATTTTCTATAGATTATGGAATGCATAGGATTTATCGTTCATGTACAGAGACGCACAAGATAATTCGATTAAAGGACTGACTATGATCAGCTGCTCTTTCCGCTATGTGATATACAATTTTATGTAATTTTTAGTGCTTTACGTGTTGTTTACAAATTCTGTTGATCCTATACAGGGCTGCACGAAAGACTTTGAATATGAGCAGCCATTGCTGAAAATGGATTTTTACTGAGTTATGTATTTTTTAAATTGTTTATTTAAATAATCTCATTTCATCGTATGAAACATGTGAATTAAATTTTAAAAAATCAAAAAATCAAAAAAGGCATAAAAAGCGAACTCAATTCCAGAATACTGGACGGTAAAAGCAGATACAACCAACTTAGAAAATGTATGATTTAAAAAATAACCATCCATAGACGGCAATGTATCCAGTTCGTTGCGTAGAATATGAATTTATTTTCCAACAATTCCAAAAAACTGGAACGGAGCTTAACCGTTTAATAAGGTAAAAGCAGATATCTTAAGTAAACAACTTAGAAAACGGACTTTCAAAAATAACCATCCATAGATGGCAATGTAATCAGTTCGTTGCGTAGAATATGAATTTATTTTCCAACAATTCCAAAAAACTGGAACGGAGCTTAACCGTTTAATAAGGTAAAAGCAGATATCTTAAGTAAACAACTTAGAAAACGGACTTTCAAAAATAACCATCCATAGATGGCAATGTATCCAGTTCGTTGCGTAGAATATGAATTTATTTTCCAACAATTCCAAAAAACTGGAACGGAGCTTAACCGTTTAATAAGGTAAAAGCAGATATCTTAAGTAAACAACTTAGAAAACGGACTTTCAAAAATAACCATCCATAGATGGCAATGTAACCAGTTCGTTGCGTAGAATATGAATTTATTTTCCAACAATTCCAAAAAACTGGAACGGAGCTTAACCGTTTAATAAGGTAAAAGCAGATATCTTAAGTAAACAACTTAGAAAACGCATAACAATTGAAAATGGACTTTCAAAAATAACCATCCAATATACGTCCATCCAATATACCCAACCATCCAATCCTGGATACGTCAATGTATCCAGTTCTTTGCGTAGAATATGAATTTATTTTCTGCAAACATTTCTTAGTATTACTAAATGTAGTTCAGTTGAAAAATGTTTAATTCAATTAAAAAACACCCTTAAGATGGTTCTCAATAATCTAGGGAAAATCGTGACCGAAAAAAAAGTAACAGAAAAAACAAGAGCGAAAAATAAGTAACCGGAAAAAAAGTAATCAGAAAAAAAGTTACCGGAAAAAAGTGACAAGGAATTGATAATTATTGAACTTATTGATAAATAAGTGTTAACCCTTTGCACTCGAGAGGTGACTCTCACTCACCACTTAGTGTTGCCAGGTGTCCCTCGTAAATTGGGGCTCCAAATGCTCTGGCCACCACTAATCAATTACAGTTTATTTCGCCATTATTAATCCTAGCTAATTCTTCCATTAAATAGGGCGAAGAAAATCAATTTAAAATACTGGATTCCAGAGGATTTGGAGCCTCGATTTACGCAGGACACCGAGGTAAGCTAACGAGGTAACAAATGTCTCATTTATATCAATCCTGTAGGCGAATATTTGCTGTAAATATTTGTGAATGCTATTAGCAATAGTGTAAAAAAGTGAGAATATTCGCGTACGAGAATGCTCGTATTCATCACTACTTGATTTTTGACATTCGGGAACGCGAATGCGAATACTTTTCGTTGATGTCTATGAATGCGAATATTGAAAAGTGGTGTGAATATTCAACATACGAGTATACTCGTTTTAATCACTACTTGATTTTTGACATTCGCAAACGCAAATATTTTTCGTCAATGTTTAGGAATGCGAATATTGAAAAGTGGTGTGAATATTCGCATACGAGAATACTCGCTTTAATCACTACTTGATTTTTCACATTCGCGAACGCGAATACGAATATTTCTCGTCGATGTCTACGAATGCGAATATTGAAAAGTGTTGCGAATATTCGCATACGAGAATACTCCTTTTAATCATACTACTTGATTTTTGACATTCATAGGCATCGACGAAAAATATTCGTATTCGCGTTCGCGAATGTTAAAAATCAAGTATAGTGATGAATACGAGCATTCTCGTACGCGAATATTCTCATTTTTTACACTACTACTAATAGCATTCACAAACATTTAGAGCAAATATTCGTCTACGTGAATGATATAAATCAGACAGTTGTTACCTCGTTAGTTTTTAGCAGTTATTTATCAATAAGTTCAATATTTATCAATTCCTTGTTATTTTTTTTCCGGTCAACTTTTATCCGGTTACTTTTTTTCAGGTCACTTTTTTTCCGCTTTTGTTTTCTCTGTTACTTTTTTCCGGTCAATTTTTTTCCCGGTTACCGAAAAAAAGTGACAGAAAAAACAAGAGCGGAAAAAAAGTGGCAAGGAATTGATAAATATTGAACTTATTGATAAATTAAGTATTAAAAACTAACGAGGTAACAAATGTCTAATTTACATCGAAAAACTTATCAAATTTTACCATGATATACGAAAATACGATTAATTGGGTTCCAACCCCCGAGTCGTTCCTTGTATTTAACCATTTCGAACGATACTTTGTACACAGCATCGTGAAATACAGTACTACAGTACAGTCGACCAAAAAGAAATACTATATATTTAATAACCAAACAACACATTTTATTAATCAAATTGTCCTAAAAAAAAAAAAAAAAATAAAGGTGTGGGGGGGGGGGGGGACAAGCTATTTGATTAAGTCTTCTTTGAATTTACTTTTTTTTTTTTTTTTAATATCTTAGGGTGTCGTCTTCCTACTGAAATTGTAACAAACTCTGAAATTTCCAATACAAAAACACAATTTTGACAGCATGTTTGGATCTTTCGATAAACTTTACTTCAGGATATACTAAATGGGAAGTGTCATAAAGTGTTTTTACTACACTAATAACTGTCAGTTCACTCAAATATACTAGACAAAGTTTATTTTTAAGCAAAATAAAAAAAAAGCTATATTTTCATCTTTTTTTGACGATTTGAAGGGTACCAAATCCAATTAACATTTTTTTTTTTTCCCAGTTGCCTGCCGGACTTTTATATTATCTACGTATTTAAAATATCTTTATGTTTAATCTTTGCAGCACGTTATTAAACAAAATTGAGTCAGAATAGAGAGTGCATTCAGGCTTTTGTAGTTTTACGGTAGTAGGCGACTTAAAGGAATAACGTACAATCTGGCAATCCTATATTTATTGATCATTGTTTATCCAATTTTTAGGTGCGTTCGTAATTATATAAATACGTAGTACCTATAGACGTCGTTTGGTCCGTCCGTCTGTCTGTCCGCATATAACAGCGCAAAAACTACCCAACCAAATGGTTTGAAATTTAAGATATATTATCTTTGCAGAATTTTGTCGAGACATTTCAAATTTTATGAAAATCGAATCAAAACTTTAGAAAATATTAATAAAAATATTTATTAAGAAATTTGAATTAAAAATGAATAACTCGGTTCGTTCTTGTTATAGGAGCTTCCGAGGTTTAATTGTCAAGCGACCGAGGTACTTATTTTATGACAGAAATGAATCTGCAGACCGCAGACGATAGAATTCATTTCACAGAATTAATAATCATCAAGATCTGAATATTTATATAACTAACCATAGTAGGAACGCACTTCGTTTGTCGCGTTTGACGTACGATTTCCAAATTGTTAATCTTTGCAGCACAATAATACTAAACAGTGCCTTCAAGCTCTAATTTACAATTTTGTGGGAACTAAACTTTCACCTGCATGCCAAGAGATTGAATAACAACTTACCCTCAAATTTTATTGCATTGCCCAAGTGCTGAGCGGAAATGACCTTTCGACACCAACATCACAAGCATCGGCGATAACCTCCTCCGATCCAGGGGGTGTGGGTGGAATTGCAGGACACCCTTTCAGATGTTGAAGTGATAACCATTGGTCAAGTGTCGGATAACAGATACGTTAAAACTCTACAAGGAGTACAGATATCAATCTCCGGTTTCAGATGTTGTATATTGGGCTCCTGGAGGGGTCTTTTTCTGGTTTTGTATTCCAAAGTATTACTCCCAAGTTAACAACTCATTTTCGTTGCTTTTTTTTTCTTTTTTGTCCAGAGGCTTCTTTTTTAAAGAAAAGGGTACCACCGGATGCGGCATTATAATTGTGTACTATAGAGGTATACTGGTCATATAACTGAGCTAGGACATGGATCCTATTTTAATTGACATGACTGATTTATAACTGACCACCTGGGAAGTATTGGATGCAGCCACTGCCTTATCTCTCCATCAAAACGCAAGGAAGTCATACATTTTTTTAATCATTATTGCTGAGTGAGTGTATAATTGCTTGGGGCATAGCTAAAATTTTATTATTATGACAATGTTAACTTTTCTAAAATATTTTTAAAAGCTCAACAACTCAAAATTTTCTGACACATTTTCAGACTCATTTTTAAAAGTAAAAACATGAAACTTGGCGGCGTGATTTATGACGAGATTTATATAATGTTTTTATTTTTCGTTCAATTAATTAGAAATTGATTTACAAACAATTATTTTCACAGTACGATCATTTTCTTTTGTTTCCAGCGCTGTCGTTTCGAGAAATTCGATTCAAAATGTCCACTTTGACAGCATTTTTTAAAAATATATTCTGCCTTTATCAAAAAATCGACCAATACGGACATTATAAAGTTTCTGAATAAGAGAACCTGCCAATTGGATGCATTTTAGAGCAAAAATGAATTTAAAAATAAGTCACAAAATAAGCAGTTTGGATTTGAGTACACCCTTAGGAGCCTACGTCAATCATGCGAAAAAACGCGCAAGCTAATGTTAAGTCTATGGGAAGGTTCTTGCGCGATTTCTCGCTCAGATTTAATATTTTTAAATGATTTTTTTTGCATAGGATAGCTGACGTCGATCTCTAACGTTGTTAGTTTTTACTTTTTCGATTTTGCTTCCAGTTTTTTTATATAAGGGTACTTTCACTTTCAGAACCGGTTCCAAAATTGAAAATGTCCGCTTATAAAAAAAACCGTAACCAAAATCAAAAAAGTAAAAACTAACAACGTTAAAGATCGATCTCAGCTATCCTATGCAAAAAAATAATAATAATAATAAATAAAATGCGCTAATGTTAAGTCTATGGGAAGATCCTTGCGCGATTTCTCGCTCGGATTTTAATATTTTTAAATGATTTTTTTTTTTCTGCATAGGATAGCTGAGATCGATAAAAAGTAAAAACTAACAACGTTAGAGATCGACGTCAGCTATCCTATGCAAAAAAAGATCATTTAAAAATATTACAATGCGAGCGAGAAATCTGCTAAGAACCTTCCCATAGATTTAACATTAGTTTGAGCATTTTTCCGCGTGACTAGCATAGGAATTTAAGGCTATTCTCAAATCCAAAGGGCCTACTTTCAGACACATTTTTTAATCCATTTTGTTCGGAAAGGTATGCAATTGGCAGGTGTTGTTATTCAGAAACTATCTAATCGAAAGGCGGTTTCCATTTTTTGGTAAACGCAGAAGATCTTTCAGAAAATACTGTCAAAGTCGGCGTTTTGAACTGAATCCCCAACGCGGCAGCCAGAGAATACCCTTTCTCAAGAAAATTGCATTATACACATGACAAACATCTTTATGTGTGGTTTGTGTCTGGTTAGTTTGTGTCTCTGTTTAATGTTTGATTTATATGATTTTCTTAGGTCGTAGGGGAATATTTGTTTCCGTAAATAAACGGAAATGTACGTGAGATCTTTTGAGCAGCCTGTTTATGATCTATAGAATTTATATGCACCAATTACCAACATTAAAAAAATTAGTTACATATAAAAACGCGTACCACAACTAAAAACGCACTTCCAGCAATTATTGTTCATAGACCATAATGTAACGGAATTCTTTTGATTGTTTCTGTAAATGAACGATACATTCTATGCAACCATATTCTACGGTAAGCGCCTTGTAGTTCACCTCAGTGATATGTATCAATTTGACTATGTTTAAAACAGTGTAACATCATTAAAATACACCGCAAACGATTTTCCCCCATAGAATGTAATGTAACGTAATGCTTTTCAGTGTCCCTGTAAAAGAACCGTAAATGCTACACACTTCATTTTCAATACTAAACATGCCATAGTAAACCCTAATAACGTATATCAATTTCAAGGCAATCTGAGTATAATTACGCGAGTTAGAGCCTGGACAGACGGCAGACAGAAAAACCGAATTCATAAACACTTTTCAACTATGTTGGAAAGTGTTAAAAAGCTTTATTTGTAAAAGAGGAATATGAAGAAAATATATATTAAAATGAGAATATAATTTCAAATTTTTGCCAGTATGTTTTCTGATTTAAAATGCAGTTAAATTATATGAAAAATCTACTGATGAACTGAAAGAGAGATGAAGTATATTTATTGAAAAACGAAAAACGCTATTCGATTCCAAATCATTCCTGCTAACTGCATGCCTTTACGTCAGAAAAGGATTCTGCGAATGTGTCAAAAATTTCGTTTTCTTGAACAGGGAAAAACTCTTTTTTAAATTCTTTTTTACATTTTCTGAGTCATTTTTAAACATGAAGGTTTAAAATTCTCAGGCCTGATTACTGAAGACATTTGGAATCGTATGGTGTTTTCAATTTTTTTTTGATAAATAAAGTACACATTGAGTTATAAGCGATTGTTGTCACGTGACGTTTTTTTCTTTCTCGCGCTGTCGCTTCCGGAAATTCTGTTCAAATTGCCAAGTTTGACGTTTTTTTCTGAAAGATCTTGTTTTTACCAAAAAATGGAAAACACCTTTCGCGATTACATAGTTTCCGAATATGAACATCTGCCAATTTCATGCGTTTCTGAATAAAAATTAAATCATAAATTATAAATGTGTCAGAAAGTAGCTCCTTTGGATTTGAGAACAAACAGCCTTAAACCAAACAGAAGATCCACATCCTTCAAAAATATCTTGCTGAAAAGGATTATTTTCTTAATCTTTGCAACGGTGACTGACTCGAGTCAAACATTTTCGTTTCCCAATTCACGGCTAAATATAATCCACTAACATGTTAATCTATATAATGAAGTAAAAAATCAGTTCAGAAAAACTTCGGTCAGACTGCGGCCACTATACACAAAGATCTATTTACGTTCGATTCACACTCAAAAATAATCTTCTCTTTTTATGAAAGCAAAGCAGGGCATAATTTCTAAGAAAAAAAGTACCGAAGCCCTGCCCTAATATTCCGCAGTACTAACACCCGTAGCGTACTCCTCCCCCCTCCGCCGTCTCTCCAAGCTGCATATTTATATTTCAATTTCATACATTATTTTCAAAATTTAAAGCATTGTTTTTTTATTTAGCGAAATAAAAATTTTAAATACATCTGTGTATACTTAGCTATCAACAATTCCACTTTTTAGTTATTACTACTTCCAAATAGAAACCTTTTCCTAATCTTAATGTTAATGAATCACAGATGCTGCGATTAAATAAGCTAAGGATTATGATTCGGAAATAGTATTAACACAAAAAGCTATGCAGAATAGAAAAATACTATTTCTGTTTACTCTTGATTCTGACAAAAATAGTATTAAAATGATTTGAAATGGAATTTAATAAAATTTTGAATTTAAGAAAGATTGAGCTCGAGCCTGCTCAAACCCGAAGACTAATATAAAAATTGAGCTTGTTTCATCTCCATCTCTTACGTGTGCGACACATTACGCCACATATAAGTGTTTTGATATAAGAGAAGGCAAAATATTGGAGATGGGAGGGAAAGGAAAGGGTACTTTAGGATTCTCTTTTCGGAAGTGTTATTGCACTGGGTTCCGGAGCGCAGTGTTTATGAGCTCTGGTGGGCTCCGGCGTAAATTAAGCCCTAAAGCAAAGAATACATAGAGTTTTTGAAATTGCCCGTGTAATTAAGCAATATTTCTCAAAAACACAACGAAAGCAGACGACATGATTCAACTTTTTATTAAATGTAATTCATACGGCGTCTATAACATGATTTTGTAGCGACGTTGAATATTAAAAAATAAATAAATAAAAATAAAATAAAATATTAAAACTTAAATTTATAGAAAATATTCGGTTTATGTATCATCATAAAAGCGTATAATAATAAAAGTTTAATCATCAGAAAAAAATATCATTTTTCTAGTATGGAACAGAAGAAACTATTAGTCAATTTTCTTATGAATTTTAGTGCTGCCATCTATCATCATTAAAGTGAAATGAAAAAGCACATCAGCAGAAAATAACATTTTTTTAAATAGAATTTAACTAATTACCTTATTTAGCTCTTGGAATGAACAAAATGTATCTAATTATGTTGCTTATTGATAAAATATGATTTATTATAAAATATTAATGAGAATCAATTGTGTGCGAAACGTGTACAGAAAATTTTGTTTAAAATTAGAATTATTGCATATTAATTTTGGTGCTGCCACCTATTGGCTTAAAAAGGTAATGAAGAAAATATGACGTAGCTTACGATGATGCACTTCGCTGTACAGCCTATCATTTTCGACTCAAAAGTAGGGAATTTTTCCCGGGACGAGCGCCATCTACTGGCAAACCATGGTTATAGAAATTCCCCCAATCTTTTCTAAGGGGATGGCAGGAATTTAGATTATTGTTCATTTTTTTATTGATACTACATAATTATACAGAATTTTTTTTCTGTGTGAAAGGAAAAAGGGGGGGTGGGGGTCACAAAATTTTTGGATAGTTGACGAAATTAAGATGATTTTTTATTGTTATAATAAAGTAATAAATAGCAGCAGAAAACTTTTAAGAAAAATACTTTTTTTTTTTTGGGGGGGGGGGGGGGGGTGGTAAGTACTTGATAATTTATTAATTTGTTTTACATTAGAATGAAATGTAAAACAATTTATTATAAATAATTTACAAAATTTATGTTTAACAAGAATTTTTTACAAAACTTAATAAAATTATTACCTTCTTAAAATTTGTAGCACACTTTGAAAGAATTTTATGAATCAGTGCTTATAAGTCACACATAATTACAGACGAAGAAAAGGTGCACAAAATTTTTGGATAGTTGAGGCTATTATGATGATTCCTTTTTCATCCTGTTATAATAAAGTAATAAATAGAGCAGCAGAAAATTTGAGAGAAAAAGTTTTCTTAAAAAAGTTATAATAAAGATTTTAAACATTGTCAATTGGAGATTTCCCCCCCCCCCCTACCTTTCTTTTCTTTTCTTTTTTTTTGTGGGGGGGGGAGAGGAGGAGAAGGGGGGTTCTTTAAGTACTTGATCATTTAGATCACATTAGAATGAAATGTACAAAAATTTATTATAAATATTTTACAAAATTTATGTACATCTAGGATTTTTTTAGAAAACTTAATAAAACTGTTACCTACTTAAAATTTAATTTGTAGCACACTTTGAAAGAATTTTACGCATCAGTGATTATAAGTCACACATAATTACATATGAACAAAATGTGCACAAATTATTTTTGAATAGTTGAAGATATTAAAATGATCATTTTTCTATATTGTTATAATAAAGTGATAAATAGAACAACTAAAAAGTTTTAAGAAAAAGTAAAAAAAAAAAAAAAAAAGTTATAAGGTATTTAAACATTGTAAACTGGATTTCCCCCCTTTTTTCCTTATCATTCTTTTATGAGGGGGTGGAGGGTAATTTAAATACTTGATCATTTACATTACTTTAGAATGAAATGTAAAACAATTTAAATATGCTTTTGGGAAAGGAGCAGAAATGTGTGTTTATAAATATTGTACTATTGACTTGCAGAGTTAAAATGAAACAAGATTTGCAGTCATTGGCTTAAAAAAATTTATAAAACAAAAGGTAGGAGGTGCACAAATTTTTTGGCTAATTGCGGAAATAAAGATTATTATTTTTATTATTGTTAAAATAAAGTAATAAATAGAGCTGCATAAAAGTTTTAAGGGGAAAAAATTAAAAATTTTAAACTTTGTAAACTGGAGATTGTTTTCTTTTAGGTGGGAGGAGATTTAAGTGCTTAATAATTTAATAATTTGTTTTACATTAGAATGAAATGTAAAACAATTTCATATAAATATTTTACAAAATTTATGTACAACTAGGACTTTTCAAGAAAACTTATTAAAAATGTTACATACTTAAAATGTGTAGTACACTTAGTAAGAATTATCAGTGACTATAAGTCACACGTAATTATGTTTTTGAAAAAAGAGCAGAAATGTGTGTTTAATAAATATATTGTATTGAGATGTTGAGTCAAAATGGAACAAAATTTGCTTTCATTGGCTTAAAAGAATTTTTAAAATGATATAAAGCGAAAGGTACTCCAGATGCATACATTACACAGTTTCTCATACTCAGTACATATAAATTTCCGATACACATCAACTGTAATTTATTATCAATTTTATAGTTTGATTAAAAAAGTAATAAATGCAATAAAAATAATTGAATATTGTTTATCGCAATCTTCTCTAAAACTACCAAGTGCAATATTTAAAGCTAATGACTTTCTGGTTTTTACCAGTACCAGATTATCTGGAAACTGGATTTTTTAAAGGGTTCTTGGGCATTTGCTCTTAAAAACTACAACAAAATATTAAAAAACAAATTTATGTAAAAGGCTGTTACACTTAGCCACAGAGACTCTTTGATCTGACACTGGGAAAATTAAACTGATGTATTTAAAAAAAAAAAAAAAAAAAAAAAAAAACCTTCGCCAAGATGCCCCACTCTCCTTTACACAAAGACCGAAATTTAAAGGAGTTTCGTTTTTTCATGTAATAACAGGTCATAATTTTTTTTATTTTATTTAGATACTTTTTGAGATATTTAATGAGATAATGTAACTAATAGTTTTCAACTAGATATAATATTTCTGCTCTCCCACCCCCCCTCCCTCAACACAATATTCAAAGTTATGAAATTTCTAACAATTATTTTAAATTAAAGCATGTAGTATTTTAAGACATTTAAGAGTAAAAATTCTAATACTATTACACAGATCAAGCAATTACCTGTACCTTGTACCTATAAAATTTCTGTTCATTATAAATCAATTTAAAATAAATGTCTTTTAAAATATATGATAAATGTGCCAGTAATGGATACCCTCCTAAGTTTTTGGTTTATAAATAAATAATCAATATAAACAGTTAACCAGTAAATCTCCAAACTAATCAGAGAAGCACCTTACCACAGTGAACATATATACAAAATTTGAAGAAAATAGGATAATTCTGCATGAAAACCTTATTTATCAAAATTGAGGGGGGGGGGGAGTTAGCCTCCCGTTTCCTCTCTTTATACTTAACCAATGGACCCCCAAAACTAATCAGGAAAGCTCCTTACCACAATGAACCTATATACAAAATTTAAAGGAAATCGGAAAATTCTGCATGAAAAACCCATTTATCTAAATTAAGGGGGAGTTACCCCCCTTTATACTTGATTATGAGATATCATGTTATTTTGTACTTTTCTAAGCTATCAAATCGTTCTATCACAACAGTAATCTCATTATAAAAATTAAATTAAAAAATTTAGAGATTGTTTTCATTGATTACATTACAATTCTAAAGTTATACTGGAGATTGACAATTTTAAATGCGAATATTAATCCATGACGAAGTAAAGTGTATATATCTTACTGAAATGCTTAACATATTTAAACCTTAACACTGGAATAGATGTTTTATTAAACTTATTATCTACGACTAAAAATTAGAAAAATAAATTGAAGCAGAAAATTTTGTAAAATTATAAAATTCTTCAGAACAGACATCATAAAGTTAATCAATGACTTTATATATCGATGTCAAAATTTCTCTATTAGTAATATATACTTTGCATTAGTAAAATATGTCGGTTTTAATTAGATATAATAATCATTAACAAAAATATAGCTAATTAAAGCGTCACACAATGCTAAAACGAACTCTAAATAATGTAATTTCAACGTTTGTTTTCCCCGGGAATGACGCCCTCTACCAGATTATATTTAAACTATTTTCTTGACCCGTTTTCGCTTACAGAAATCGTTCAAAATGACAGGCTTTACAGCGCCACGCATCATCGTAGGCTACGAATATGAATAGAAAATTTAAGATTATACCATTATCTGCTGTAGAATAAGGTGATCGGATGTCCACGTCCCGAATTTAAACACTTAACGTGAGGACATTTACCTGAAATGTCTCTTTTTTTTTTTTTAAATCTTAAATTATCCCAGTTTCCAGAAAAATGTAAAATGAATAAATTGATTCTTTGAAAGAAATCAGAGGAAGAAACCAAATACCACTTCTCTTTTAAAAAAATCCATTGCATGAAAAAATACACTAGGCAAATAAGTACAAATAAATGAAAGTGTCTTTGACTTTATATATTTTAATATAAGAAACAAACAAATAGAAAATGTTTTTGTGAAATAGTATACAATGAGAATTCCAAATTTGTTTCAGTATTCAAAAACTTAGAAATAAAGAAAACAAAATTGTCTTATTTTTAGAAGTGTCTAAACATTTCTTCTTTGTGTCGTGGTTTTTTATTCACTAATATTTAATCACCTTGCTGTAGAATGAAAACAATTTACTTAAATATATCTAAGAAAAAATACAGGGAAAGGTGGGGAGGGTAATGGATGAGTAAAATTTCTATTGTTATCTTTTATTGTAACAAAAAAAAAAATACTCTAAAGATTCTTCTAAATTGCAAAATTACAATGCACCAAAAATTTTCATACCTTAATATTGGTCAACTAAATATTCCTAATGCAATGTTAATGTTTCAGAAATTAATATTATATTCAAACCATTTCCAAAATAAAGACAATAAATATAAAAAGTGGGGCAATGATGAGCAAATTTTCACTTAAAAACTGAGATATTAACAGGTGCAAACTTCCATAGCAAACTTCATTTTTAGTGAAAACTCGATTTAAAAGAAAACTTTAGAAGAAAATGCAATGCAGAAGAGAAAAGACAAATAAGATCAAACATTCTGTACTTGCAAGTGGTTTTTATTAACACTTTCCAACTTTGTTGAAAAGTGTATATGAATTCGGTTTATCGGTCTGTCCGCGCTCTAATGTGCATAAATATACTTGGATTGTCTTGCAATTGAAATATGTTATTGGCATGTTCGATATTGAAAATTAAGTATGTAGTATATTTATGCTTCTTTTACAGGGACACTCAAAAGAATTCTGTTACATTATGCTCTATGGGGAAAAATCGTTTGCTGCGTATTTTAATGATGTTGCATTTTAAAATATTTTTAACATATTCAGATTGATACATATCACTGAGGTGCATTACAAGGTGCTTACTGTAAAATATGGTGTACATAGGATGTACCGTACACTTACAGGGACATTCAAAAGAATTCTGTTACATTACGGTCTATGGGGAAACACCATTTGTAGTGTATTTTAATGATGTTTCCCTATTTTATACATATTCAAATTAATACATATCACTGAGGTTCACTACAATGAACTTATTGTAGAATATGGTAGGCAAAGAATATATCATTCATTTACAGGGACACTCAAAAGAATTTGGTTACAGTACTGTCTATGAACAATAATTACTGGTAACACATTTTCAGTTGTAGTACACTTTTTTAAATGTAACTAATATTTTGCATATTAATTCTATCTATCATATACAGGGCTGCTCAAAAGATCTTATGTACATTTCCATTTATTGATGGAAATTGGTGAAGGGGAACTTTCAATTGTGCTATATATATTACTAACTGAAGTAAATTTTGCATACTGTGCAGTATACATACAAATCTACAGATTATATACAGATATGCACAATATAATTCTGATATTTTATTTGACTATTTGTAGTAATTGCTGAAATTGGGCTTTCAAGTTTGTTATTTGTTTTCTAAATTATTTACTTAGTATTGGGTGGGGCTAGTTGAGCTTAAGCCGAAAGGTAGGCCTCCCCACCTGGTTTGACATTGACCTTCTTTACTTAGTAAACTGTGAAATTTTGTAACAGCAATTTGAATGTGTTGGAAAGTGTTTCATAATCTATGCTTAACACATGATTTTTCAGTCTTGTTCTAACTCAACTTGGTTCATGTATATGTAAAGATGAAATTTTGTAATCGATTTTTCATTCACTTACTGAGACACTAGAATTATAAAAAGTATGTGCACAGGTGTTTTTCAGACGACAATACAACATTTTAATAGTTTTAAAACCTAATTATAAATAATTATATAAATTTTAAGGCATTTCTCCATTGGCCATCTCCAGACACAGGTGATGAATCACAAAATATTCTTTATGGTTACAACAACAATGGAGTTAATGATGTGCCAAATCACACCCACTAAAATAGGCCACCTGGCTGTTAAACGGCAATAATAAAGCATTTTAAGCACTAAAAAACAGAACGTAAAAAAATAGTAATGTTAGAAAAAAAATTACACTTTTATAACTGACTTAAGACAAAGGAGCTTATATATAATTATTTTTTATGTGTGTTCGCAATTATATAAATACGTAGCACCTGTAGTTATCATCTGGTCCGTCCGTCTGTTCACATATAACAGCACAAAAACTACCCAAACAAATGGTTTGAAATTTAATATATATTATCATTTCAGAATTTTATCGAGTCATTTCCAGTTTTTTGAAAATCAAATGAAAATTTAAAGATATTAATAAAAGTTTTCTTCATTCTATTAAATCCTATCACATATAATTAATTTAATTATATCCCATGATAAGTAATGATTCTAGGTTGCCATGGTGATTATGTCCTATTTAAGATGGAGTCCTATTATTTCCATATTACTGAATTTAAAAACGAATTTGTATACTACAATTGTTTAATTATAGCAATCCTATAATCTACCGACTGTTTTTTGGATAGATGTTTTCGAAGAAATAGACATTATATGGAAAAAGAGTCTAAATATGGATTTTAAGGTCTGAAATTTTCAAAGCTAGCCTTAAGTTTCCCATTTTAATTTTCAGTCAATGTTAACTAAAGATAAAATGTTGCCAACTAAAAATGTACTTATTTTATTACGGCACTTTTCATATTATAATAACAGATGATATAATTAATTTTTTTAACTGAAATAATAAGGATTATTTTTTTAAATTGTCTTGTATTGGATATTTGTGCATAGTATAATTTTATTGTAATGAATTGTTTGCAAAAGTGTATTGAAACTTAATTTCATAAAATAAAATTAATATCTATAATATGAAAAACTGCACGTAAAATAAATTTTGTATTCATGCATTTTTGCATAAGAGTGCAACAGCTATTGCACCAAGATCTGAATATTTATAAAACTACTTATAGTATGAATGTACCTCATTTGTCACGTTTGAAGTACAATTTCCAACTTGTTCCATTAGTCGGCTTCAGGTGATAAATCGTCAAATAATCTTTATGGAGTAACAAAAAACAATATATTAATGATAAGCCAAACCACACTCACCAAAATATATCAATCAGCTGTGAAATTACAACAACAAAATATTTTTTAAAATAAAATATTCTTTTATCATTTAATAGTTTATTAATATTAATTAAATTTTGATTATACATTGAGAAATCAATGTAGAAATCCTGAAGAGATAGTTAAAATTTCTTTTTTTCAACCTGATGCCACATCGTTAAAAAGATTTAGAGCAAAATTTATATATATTTTTAATAAATTCCCTAGTTTGTGTTTTCTATCAATCATCATACATCAAAGCTGTGAATTTTCAATAATTGGGACACATGCCAAAATAACATTTTCTAGCAGAAATTTTTTGAAACATGAATTGCATATCATGAAATTAGGCACGATTTTTAAAACAAACATTGAATTTTTGTTGAGTATTAGAGTGTTTTTAAATACTATTTTTATTTTCATCTGTTTACTTATTTGTTTTGATTTTTTAGGCTGTAACTTTCATAAAAATTGGCCAATTGTCACAAAAACTTTAACTTGTTATTAAGGTACATTACTGGCTTACATTAAAAAATAGTTGTAGTATTGTGTATATATATATATATATATTTACATAGCCACTTTTAATATAGGATATCTACTATGCAAATACAGAGTGATGCTGGGGGTTAAAGTGAATGTGGAGAACAAAAGTGTGAAACTAGAGTTGCCAGTTTTCTCTTTATAAAAAACGAAAGATTTTTATTGACACTAGTTTTTATTCTATTTTATAAAACTACTGCATTTTTTTTTAAACTTTCAACTGTATTTGTATTACAGTCTAATAATTACAACAGTTTAATTAATTTTGCAGTCACATTTTTGTGGTGAAAAATGCATCAAAAGTGAAAATTTTTGCAGAAAATTGATAAGATAAACTGATGAAAATTCTTGAAATTATAAGTCAGGTGCGTTAAAGTTTAGGCACTGCACAGATCATATATTCTCTAGAGATGAGAGTTCAAGATCTTTTTTTGGAACCTGAGCCTGATGATTTATTTAAAATCTGTGCTTGAAAAATCATGCGTTATTAGAGACCAAAAGAGTGCAGCAGAAATCCCTAATAACATTTTAAAATTGTTTCGAGATTAATTTTCTCATTACAAAAATCTCTTCTTACATAGAAATAAGTATTAATCCTGACAACATTTCGTGATTTTCACGCCCCTGAAAATTTTAATAAAATAGCCAATTTGTTATTTATATAACCAACCACTAGCAGAGAGCAGCAAAAATCACAATTCTTATTCTGTTAAAATATCATTTTACAACTATGGCAGAAAGACACATATGAGTTCTGTTTTCCAGTCATTCTGGTAAAGAACTTCAAGCACATGTCGAGGATAGAAAAGGGATTTCTAATGCCTTCTGTATGTTACTATTATACTATATGTAATTTCAATTGACTTCTCAAGATCAGTTTCTCAGTCCTTATCTTCGGTGAGTATCTATGGTAACACAGCATCTGGCTGATTGACTACTCTTTCCCCCCCTCCCCCCCCACACACTGTTTGAGATCAATAGAAATCTCTGTCCTTTGTTCGATTATAATATTGGGAAAAACGGGACCAGGGGTTCGTTTCATCTAGTGCCATGACAACGAAGCCATGAAGTGGAGAGCACAGATGTCATTGATAAGCCAATTGATATTACATAGAGTATAATGCTGACTGTGCCATGCCTTCAGAATCAGATAAAATATTTCTCTTTATATCCCATCAATAACAAGTAAATTTTCTCTCAAATAGCAAGTTTTTTTCTTTTTTAGGTACGTTCGCAATTATATAAATACGTAGTACCTATAGGCGTTGTCTGGTCCATCCGTCCGTCCACATATAACAGCACAAAAACTACCCAACCAAATTGTTTGAAATTTAATATATAGAATCGTTGCAGAATTTTGTTGAGTCATTTCAAATGTTATGAAAATCGAATCAAAACTTAAAAAGATATTAATAATAAGTTTTTTTTACTCTATTAAACTATATTTTATGTGCCGTATTTTTTGACCTATAATCCACGGTTCAAATAATTCAGTTAAGACCCAGAAATTTTATTTAGTAATTGAAGTCAAGTATATTCTGAGTTCAAGAAAGTAGCATTTTATCATATACAATTTCTGGGTCTAAAACGAATATTTTGAGCCACGGATTATTGACCAAAAAATATGGTAACTAATTCTTGATATTTGTGAAGAAAAATTATTTAAATTGCTTCCTTTCTAATTCATCAGTAAGACACATTTTTCAAAAATAATGATTATATGTATATACTTGAGTATGGCAACATTTGCTTTTCTTGTAATTTTCTATATCATTTAATATAGTCTATTAATCATTGTAAAAATATTTTATACATAAGAATAGGCAGAAATATTATTTTATTTATATATTTTTTTTATTAAGCCTTACATTAATAGAATCCCTTCCTTCTTATGTAAAGAACTATAGGTTAATCTTCTGTAATCGAGCTGCATGTGATAGAGATAGATTTAAAAAAATCTATTTTGAAAATTTTAAAAACTATAAAAAAATCAGTAAATTGAGTACAGTTTTCAAGCAATTCCATTTGAAAGTACAAATTTCCCCCCCCTATTTGATGTTGTAATAATTTAAATTATGTGTTGTTTGGAAGTAATTAAATTTGTGAAAAAGGAGAAACTGATTGCTTAGATCAGCGCTTCCCAACCTTTTTTCCTTCACGTACCCCTTGCTTGAGCCATTCATTTTGGAGTACCCCCTTTTATCAGAAACATGTCCCCACCCCCTATCCTCACTCATAAAATGCAAATATGCTTTTTATGAATTAGGAATATACGCATTAAAATGAAGGAAACTTTCCTATTAATACAAGTTAGTGACATAACCCCGCCTATTCGAAAATGAAAATAAGGGCCTGCTTTTCAACGCGTTTTAAAATAAAGCATTAGGAATAGGGACTTTGACATAATTAAGGCGTTCTGCAATTATTATTTTAAATGAAATAATGAGATAAATGTGGTGGGAAAGTAATATTGTATAAGGATCAATGGCAGTTTTCGAGAAGATGGGGGTAAATATATAAGTACTCATGCAATATGATTAGCGCTGGGTAGAGTTAGTGATATTCACTAATCAATGAATTATGTTTAGTGGGCCTTTCCCCTCATTTTGAGCATAACATATTGGAATTACACATGAGACTAACTTTGTAATTCAAAAAGTATAAACTTTCTTTATGTGTTTTCAGTGAAACCATTTTTGTGATTTCTGCCATTACCGATATTAATTTTATGTACCCACTGCAGACTCTCGACATACTCCCAGGGATACACGTATCCCAGGTTGGGAACCGCTGGCTTAGATTATTGTCACCATCGATATGACATCAACATTACTCAGTTTTCTACTTTACAATATAGATTTGATGGGAAGGGCTTGATTTAAAAGGCCAAAAAATCAAGAAATAAAAAGACTACAATAAATATTAACTATAGTAATTTTATATAACAAAAACATACAACAGCAGAACTTTCTGCTACAGATCTATCCACAAATACATAGATATATATCAAAAGTACAAAATATAATTACAAAATGATTTATATATAAAGCTGATTTAAATAAATTTACAAGAACTGCCAGAAACAAAGGGCTGCTTTGCTTTTTTTTTTTTTCAAAAAGAAGATTCGACCACATCTAACTGTTGTGGCCTTAACTACAGATATATAATCTGCTACTTGGATTAAAAATAGAAGATTATTTATGTGAAGTCTCCAGTTGCTGTTATGGCACATATTCCACCATCCAAGTTATCCAAATATTGTTTTTAAAATATACAGTTTATATTGTTCAAACTTCGACACCAGGTGAGGATGATATTGCTGTTGATATCTAGAGGAAGAAAGAAAAAGAAAATATATTGCACACGTTTGATTGCAATACTCACATAGGATAGAATCAAGAGCACAATCACAAAATATTGAGGTTTAACCCATTCGGGACCATGGGTGCATATATGCACCCTCAAAAAGAGCATACAGAATTTGTTTTAGGCACCAGTAAAAAATAAAAGTAATATTTGCTTTCTCTAATTAGAGCATTTTTGTGATAGTTTAAGTAAAGGTAGCTTTTTTAAAAAAAGTGGTGCCAACCGAATAAAATTTGTGTAAAAGCCACCGGTCCCGAAGGGGTTAAAAAGACTTGTGTATAAACAGGGGACAGAACAGCCAAAGTGCAAAAAGAAAGTAAAATGTTTGCTTCACCCACAATCTTAAAATTCTCTCTTTTCTGAGGCTGGCTGGGAAAGTAAGGGGGGGGGAATGGAAATTTCAGAAGAGGGGGTGGAATTTAGATGACTGTTATTTATCATTACTACAAACAGTGGTGCAGTGTAGGGTATACAATGGTACACTGTATACCTTCTGGATTTTTTAAAGAAGCTCCACATACCCCTTGTTTCTCAAGTAACACTGTGTCATATACTTTCTTGAATATACTGTATGTTTTTTTTTTTTAACAACTATGACTACAAAGTAACAAATATGGCAGAAATTTTTAAATTGGGCTGGAGGGAAGGGGTAATTTAAATGACTGATTATTTATTTATTGTTACCAGAGCACAACAAATTTTTTAGAGAAGATTTAAGATTTAAAAAAAAAAATTGTTTAAAAAAAAATAAGTATGTGGATTATACTAGATGTTAAACTATATTGATTATACTAGATGATAGCTTGAAAGCTTACAAAAATGTTATTCACAAATAACTATTAAAAGCGTATGTGGAAACTAACCAATGTAGAAGATAAGAATAGTAATCCCAATGATATATGTCTGAGAAATGCTGGTAGTTATTTGAATTTCTCCATAACTTTTATTTAATGTATAAGTTACACTTGATTACTGGCTACTGGCTTAGAGTCCACAGGCAGAGAGAATATTTAGATCTACATTTTATCAAAAAAGGTTCAGAAAAGGGACTAACAAGTATTTTAGAATTTTACTATTGTAATACTGATTTTTTCCAGTCAAGGATGAACATGTTCAAATAGGAGGAACATTAATTGGCTTAAGCTATCCAGGCCCATGATGCACAGGGTCAGAGCAACCATCAGGCAAACGGGGCAGCTGCCCAGGGCCCTGTGCCAGTTGGAGTCTTGTTAGGGACCTTAAGCTTCTCTATACAATTCAAAATAACGTTACCCTGTGTAAAATAACTATATTGTGCTATCCTCTAAAAAAACCTACAGTGAAATGTTTACTAAAAAAAAAAACCCACTCTACTACTACATAAAATATTGCACTAAAATTAATTTTTTGTTTTGTTCTGTTTTTATGCACCATTTGGAATAATAAAAATACCGTATATACACGTGTATAAGTCAACCCAACCCCCCCAATTCTTACGAAAAATTTGGAAAAAAAAATTGAATTTTTTTGTATAAGTAGTATGTTGAAAAATGATTTGTAATCGAGGATTAAAAATTTTTTTTAAATGCTGCATTAGCAACAATATGGACGGATCAGAAGATTTTTTTTTTTTCAGATTCCAATGAGTCATTGATAAGCATGGAATCCGAATTTGAGGATATGTACAATGAAATATCGGATTCCCAATTACCTGAGATGTATATGAATATTCAGATTCTGAACAATAACTTACATTTTCATAAGTTTCATTGAAAAACTTTAATTTTTAAATGAAAACAATAAGGGTTTTTAGATTCACAATTCCTAGATATGTATTATTTTCTGTCTTTAAATATCCTGAATATCGGCAATTGGGTAAGTTTTTTTTTTTTTTACTAACTTGTGTATAAGTTGATCCCCCATTTTCAACTCCCAAATTTTGTCTAAAATTCTTCAACTTATACACAAGTATATACGGCAGTTAAAAATACCTAAGGAGTGCTTATTTACTTTTAAAATAATTTAGGCGAACAATTGCAGAATTCTGGTAAAACATGAGCTTCATTTTTACAGATTTTCTTGTTATAATAGAATTTTACAATGATCTACATACATTTTTAATTGTTTTTATGTTAAACCATTAATATGTAATAAAATGCTTCATTTTAAGCTGATTATGTCAGGTGTGGTTTTTATTTCTGGTAACATGGGTTATTTTTTGAAAAAGTGAAGTTTTTTTTTTTTTTTTTTTTATTCTCGCTTAATTGGTTGACATTTTGTAATAAAGTGATAAAATGAAAATTGCCCAACATTAAAATCTTAGAACAAGCTGTAAAAATATAGCCATGTTTAATTTTTTTTAAATCTTTATTAGACTTTATATAGAGAAAAATTAAAAAAAAAATGTTTTTTTTTTTTTTTTTTTTTTTTTTTTTTTTTTTTTTAAGAGGACAGCACAATACTCTATTTCTCTAAATTTGTCTTTAAATGTTTTTTTTTCCATGAAAAAAAGTTAGTATTAACTTTATTTTTTACATACAAAGTTGATATAATTGTTGGGGAAGGTATAAGTGTGAAGATCCTGAAAGTAACTGTAAACACAAAAAAATATTTAAAGTACTCTAAAGGATAGAATATTTTTAGAAATTAAAAATAATTATACACATTACATGTGAAAGAAATCACATGTTATTTTTCATACGTTTTATAATCTATATTATAAATTATTCTATGATATATACAATTTTTAAATGATTTTTATTAGTCCAGTATTGCAGTCAGAGATGCTTGGTCCTGCTAAGTGATTTGTCAGGTCCCTGGCGCAACATTTCGTCGGCCCTGGTGATGCACCCAGGGTTTGATTGAAACCCAGGCACAACACTGAAGCTCAGCATTTTAATCTTAAAGTTAATTTGAATTTAAGATTTGAGTGTAATATTTGTGAGACTTTGAAACAAACTTAACAGGGACAAATTTTGTTTTAATGTATTGATACTGTGAAACTTCATATAAAAATCATAACACATACACAAAATTTCATATTATACCATAAATTTCATACATAAAAATTCAAATATTTTAAAACTTTAGTAGATGTGTTTGTATTAAAATACTTCCTACAAAGTTAATGCAATGTTTATCTTCAAAACATAAATTAAAATATCACTGAAATTATCTGAAAAAAAAAATATTGACTTGAATTCACAGAGGGAGTTTTGAATTTGATTTATAAGTATAACCATGAAGGAATTTTTGCCAAATATCCGATTAAGAATTCCTTTAACTTTATCTATTTTCTAATTACTAAAGTTGAAAAAATTTATTTAACTTAAAAAAATTAAAAATCGTTTACAATTAAGCATTATCTTGTGCAAATTGAATGGTTAAGCTTTAGAGAATATGATTTTTTTTTCTCCATATTTTCCTTCTAAAATAGTATACAATTTTCCTTATCACAGTAAAACAGTAGTCGTTGGGGGCCACCGTAATATTTACCCATCATGGATAGGCATAATATAAAATATGAAAATGAAACATGTGTAAACTATTTATAAAATGCATTGCGATTCGATAAAATTGTGGCTTGATGACGTCCTAAACTTTAAATGCTGTATTACTGAATTATGTAAAAAAAACATCCATATAACTCAAAATTGATAAACATATTAACTAAAGGTTTACTGAGTCACATTAAGCATCTCATTTCCAATTAAAATATATCTTTTAATTGAAATTGGAATGAAATACAGGGTTATGAAAAATCAAAGAATGTGGAAAATAGGATTACAAGTATCTCGGCAACTCATTATCCAATCGACTTCATTCTTTATGCAAAATTTGTTTTTTTATTGTCTTTTATTCACTCCTTAAAATAAACAATTTCAAAAATTTTTATATACCTTTTATCAGAACGAATATTTCGAGAGTCCGAAAAAAATAGTTCCGCATAATCAAGGTTACTGAAATTCAATAAACTTCTTCCCATTATTACATACTAAGTACATACCAAATTTCAAGTGTCTATCTCAATTTGTTTGGGAGATAGAGCGTTTACAGAGACACAAACAAACAGACGGATGGACGGCAAATTTATTTTCCTAAAAATGTGTTTTTCGGAATCTCCAGTGTCTGAAACGTATAAATACGTCGAATTTTTTTCTTCCGATTTTCAAAACGATTACAAGATTTATCCTATACTACGTATGATGGGTAAGTAAAAAAAAAAAAAAAAAAAAAAAAAAATCAAAGTGTTGGTATTGTCATATTTGATGCACTTCAATTTAGCATTAAACAAAATGATGAACAAAATAGAAACAAAACTGTAATAATTCAAAAACATAGAATCTGAAATCACCTCCTCCTCAAGCTTCGGATGGCTATTGATAGCTTCAACACTGGTATAAGATGTGCGAGAAATAACACTGTCACTTCGCTCAACTGTTTTCAGGCGCTGGACATTCTCAACGTAACTGTCTCCGGACGTGCTCAGGTCAGTGAAGATGCCACTCTCTTAAAACGGGATTCAAATAAATAAAACCATGCAAAACAAAATAATGAACATGCACAGAAATTCAACAAATAAAAGTAAAAAATTAAAAGACATGCAAACATACACACATATTACTGTATAGAGTGTGTCTAAAAAAAAAAAAAAAAACTAGAAATTTAATATAAAACGAAATACACAAAACAAACACTTAAAACTTTGATTCGTTAATTGATATATTACGGATTTTTTTTATTTATTTTTAGTAAAGTCAAGAAACTCCAGTGTATGTACCCAGTGTTGAATTCAGGGGTTGGCTCAGAGGAAAAAAAACTTTTTTTTTAAATAAGGGGGACAAACTTTCCTCCCTAGAGCATCAAAATACCCTCTAAATAAAAACTTGACATTTTTGTGCTTTGTAATGGCAAATATTGATTCAGGCAAAAATTTGGGGACAATTTACAAAAACCTACTTAATAAAAATAAAATTCCTCTTAATAAAACACCTCTTAATAGAATAGGCCTCTTCACAAAATTCCATTTCATTCCATAAAAACATACTCTTCATTAATAATTTTTATTTTGTTAGGTTTTAAAATGTGCAATTTGCAATGAAAAGAGTTTACCAGAAAGGAAAATTTTAGCAGAAGAATTAAAGAAGTTATTATTAATAAATGCTTGGTTCAAATTTGAATAACTGGAATTCATCTTTCCTGATAAAATGTTATTTTTTCACAAAAATATAATACATTTAATATAAATAACTAATTTTTCACAAAATGCGCCCCAAGAAAAAAAAATCCTGCATCAACCCCTGGTAATGTTCTAAAAGTGTCACCCCAGAACTGCATACTGTCTTCTCTGGGGGGGGGGGGGGGGGAAGTATGTGAATTCAACATTGTAAGTGCCATTTTTTGCATAATAAACTTTGTCTTGAGAAATTCCTAAAAGAAGGAATCAAGTGATATAATACATACACATCTCAGAAGCCATGGCAATGGAGTATCTCATCCTATCCACCTATTTCAAAATTCCCGATTGAAAGAATTTTTTAGTTATAAATGGGAAATTTAGTATAACAAAAAAAAAAAAGAAAAAAAAAAGGAAGCTATTTTACATTCTTTTATTTAATTTAACTTGGTTGATGTATGTAAAGATTGATTTTTGTAATAGATTTTTCACTCACTTCCTGATAGGCTAGAATTATAAAAAAATAAGTACAGAGGTATGTTTCTGATACTAGTACAACATTTAAATAGTTTTAGAACTAAATTAATTAATTTTAAGGAATTTTTTCTTGTTTGCCGGGTGAAGGCGATACATTGCCAAATAATCTTTAAGGTTACAACAAAATCTGAGCTACAACAACAATGGAATTAATTATGCGCCAAACCATTCTTGCTAAAATAGGTCACTGGCTGTGAAACTGTAACAATGAAATATATTAAACACTAAAAAGTAGAAAAAAAAGGAATAATAAATTAAGGAAAAAAAGAAACTTTCATTCAACTAAGTTTTAATTGGACAATTGGAACTATTTGTCAAACTTGCTTGAAAGTGAAAAAAAATTAATACACCATCTAACAAACTTTAATTTCAAGTATCTATCTTATATATACTTTTTCTTATATAAATTTCTAACATATCTTAAGGTTTTTGTGATACCCTGTATCACTGAATAAATATTTAAAAAACTTAAGATCAATATCATGAAATAATACAAATGATTCAATATAAAACAACACAAGGTAGATTGTTTATACTGCAAGATATACAGGGGTGCATGCAGATTAAACACAGGCACAGAAATGACAACAATATTACACAAATGTTAAATGAATTAAACACTAATTAATTTAAATTATAAAAATAATGAAACAATTTACTATAAAGATCACGAATCTTTCACAGCTAAAATAAAGGAGTAATCTGCATTCACAGGCAGGATTGGAAATGGCAGAATATGGCATTACTGAGCAGTACAAACTTAGGCAGTTTTTCCTTACACAACAACATGAAACTTTCTGACATATTTTCTGACTCATTTTTAATCCTAAAAGCATGACATTTGCAGGTATTATTATTGAAGTAATTTGTGATCGAATAGCTTTTCCCTTTTTCGATAAATGAAATACATCTTGAGTTATAAGCAATTACTATCTCATGACCGTAGTTTTTAACCTTTCATCCACTATCACATCTGGAATTCAAAACACCAATTTTGACAGCATTTGCTGAAAGATTTTATGTCTTTACTGAAAAATGGAAAAAAACTGTTCGATTACATAGTTTCTGAATACCTGCCAATTTCATGTGTTTGTGCCTTAAGGTTCTGCAGACTACAAAAGTACTCTTTAAATAAAATATTGAAGAAATTTCTTCTTTAATTTCCTTAATTTATTTCATTGTTCTAAAGCTTCCTAACTTAAATTATTTGGTGTTTAGATATTTCAGATATTTCTTTCATATCATTTATCAACTCAATATTAAGACAGTATGCGAGATAGAGAAAGTCAATCTCTCACCACCATCTCCCCACCCCAAAAATTCCCTTCTACATAAAAAAAAAGTGATATTCTGCATTTCTTTTGAATTTCTATTCGGTTTGGACTTTAATGATTCTTTACTAATATTTACTAATTGAAGAGAAGTCCTTAAAAATTGCTCTTTTTTTTAAAAAATAAATGATCAATCTTAACTAGCCGAAAATTGTATAAACGTTTAGTATCATTTTTCACTAGATGTCTCAAAAGTGAAGATTTTTCCTTAAAAACTAATAATAAAAGCTACAGACACACTTAAAAGTTGTAACTGTATTTGGTCATAAAGCAATTATTTTAAATGTAGCAAATAAAACAGCTTAGCAAACATCTTTGTAGCTTCAACATAAAAAAGAACTCTTTAACAAACTGCAGAGTAGTTGTGGTAGCATCCAATGTATCATCATCAGTGCTGAATGCAATCGAAATTAGTCTGCAATTAGTTAAAAAGTTCTGGTGCTTAAAACATTCTGCCTATAAAGTACATAACATGAACTGAATTATAATTATCAGTTAAGCTTTAAATGAAATTAAATCAACATAAAAATTTCCAGGTTTTCATTTGAAACAAATAGAATGATCTTCATATAAATAAAAAGATTTCAATATTAAAAAAGTGAATTTTCACATTGCTAACTAAGTGCATACAAAAGAGTGAATAATGTTAGTAGATAATAGATAATAGATAGTGGATCCAAGCCAGGAATTGAACCCGGAACCTGGGAATAATGCTCCAATGCTCTACCACTGAGCTACAAGGACGATACCCAGCTTAACATATTTCACTCACAAATGTCGGGAAGGCGAGTGTGAGTGAGAGCTGCCAAGCTGGGTATCATCCTTGTAGCTCAATGGTAGAGCAATGGAGCATTATTCCCAGGTTACAGTATGAAAATTCATGTATTTAATATTCAATAATTTTAGACGTTATTTCACTGCAGAAATTATTTGGAAAAATTAATTAAATTATACATAGATAAATATTTCAATTAAAATTTTCCTTTTATAATAAATGTATATGAATTCAAAATGAACAGTTTAGAAAAAAAAATATCACTGACCTGCAGAACACTGTGATTGTTGTGCCATTGATCGTCGCTTATCTGTCGTTTCCACTTGTTCTTCAACTTCAACTAAAGGATCAGAAGTGTCGTAGAATGTAGCAGAACCATGACATTCACCAGACGAAGACGACCCGCCCAGTGATATGATAGACAAAGGACGCCGCCTGAGTTCATTGTTGTTAAAGTTGTCAGAACTGGACACTGCTATAGAGTTTCGAAAACGAGGCACTGAAAAAATAATAAAAATTACATAAATTTGAACTATAATAACACTGTAACATCTAATTAAAATACCAGTCAGTTCAGGTTTTCAAAGCAAAAAGTAAAAAAGAAAAGAAAATATTATTAAAATCATATTTTAATGCAACATATCTTTTAACCGATTTAGCTTAAGGCGGTTAGTTAGTCAGACTCAAATTCTCTTCCCTAATGTTAAACCTATGGAGTGGAATATTTTTATTTTTAAAATATCTCATATGAAACTTAAAACTTTTGATTTTTTTTCTGTGTATTCTTCTTATAGGATGTTTCTTTTTTTGTAAGTTTTCAAACTATTTCTAAAATCTCTGCTTAATTTAATATTTTATGTGTTAAAAGCTGACGAGCTACGAGTAAGATTTTAACACTTCAAATAAAATTAAGTATATATTTTAGCAATATTTTGACAATTTTCAAAAAAAAGAGCCATCCTTTAAGAAAAGTATACAGAAAAAATAAGTTAAAAATATTATTTTTCACCGAGGATATATTTTAAATATGCAAATGTATTCCACACCCATAGGTTTAACATTAGTGAGAAGAATTGGGAAGTTGACTGACCAACAGCCTTATGCGGAGACGCATTAATGAGAGTCCACTGTATTAATTTTATGTTCAACATTAAATGAACAACTTTCTTTTCATTGACAGATTTTAGTTTAGTGTCATCCTTAGGTTTAATCTGCTTGAGAGCTAATGTGCCCACCAGTTCCGGTATGTACGTACGTAACGCAATAACTCTTGATAGAAAGATCCATTTTGCTTCAAATTTTGTTTATAGGTTTATTGCAATAAGGCGTTTCCCTGACTAGTTTTGGGGTTCATTGATTAAGTATAAAGGGGAGAATGGGGGCTAATCCTCCCGTAATTTAGATAAATGGATTTTCATGCAGAATTATCCAATTTGCTTCAAATTTTGTATATAGGTTCATTGTGATAACCTATATACAAATCACTTCGCTGATAAATCACTTTATTTATATGATTTTCGCTATAAACTATGATTTCGTTTTATGATTTTCGCTATAAACTAATTGCTTCGCTGATTAGTTTTGGGGGTTCATTGGTTAAGTTTGAAAGGGGGAATGGGAGCTAATCTTTCCTTCATTTATTGTCGATTTCTTTATTTTTTGAGGGGAATTACTCTTTGAAATAAGAGTATGATACACAATTAGTGTGAATAGCATGTGAGCTCAATGCTATCAGTTTAATTGGGTACTTTTCTTTTTATTAATTTGTTCTGGGCAATCAATTGTGGTAACTTTGCCCATAGTTACTTTACATTATTGTAGCAAACAAATGCTCATTAATGAAATATATTGAAAAAAAAATGATAATGTTTAAAAATTATTTGAAAGTCATAAAAAGTACTAAGTATGCTATAGTTTTCAAAGAAATTTAATTTAAGAGTACATTTTTTCCTATTTAGCGATATAAAAATTGATATTTAGAAGTGATATATGAGCAATAAAAGCAAAAGTGATAGTACTGGCCATGCCAACATTGTTATACATTTCGAAAAAAAAAAAACTTTTTTGGCAGGTGTTCAAAAAATAGATCACAACAGAGTGTATTCCAAATCAGCAACAAATTTTCCCATACCAATAATAATAAATTTTCACAACTAATTCTGAAGCACAATTTTTTGCAAAATTTACAAATTGCTGAACATCAAAATATTTATTTCATGGCTAATGATTGCTTTTGATGCTCCGATATTTCTTAATAAGATTTTTTTTTTTTTTCACATGCTAAACATTTTGCAGATACACACTTTTAGCACCAAGTTCTATCCATTTTGTCCAATCAGGATAACATCCTTTATCACAACAGTCACAGTTAAATACAGATTGCTTTGACATATTTTAATACAGATAACAAACATTGAATAAATTAGGCTAAGAAATCTTCAGTTGCCAAACAAAGTTAAGTAAGCAGAGTGAAATAACTAATCAATCCTACAACATTCAGTACAAAGTTTCAGTGAAGCTGGAATTGAAAATTTCTGTTACAAGGAAAGGGGGTAAACAAAATCAATTGCATGAGAAGTGGAAATACTCTTTACAGTATTTGTGAAGAGTAAAATTAGATATTCCTGGCATTGCAATTTCAAGTCCTTAGTTTTATTTATAAACAGAACATTTCCTGATTTTTCTTGGAATTTCAATTTTTCCTGACTTTCCTTCCAAAATGGTAAATTTTCCTGACTTTCCCAGGTGGCTAGACACCATGTCACAAATTTCTGGACACAAAAATTCATAGTGAAAGAAATAGGACTGTATATATTTCTAAAGTTTAAAATTTCGGCTCTTAATTTTTCTTAGGTAATCTGAATAAATTTAATATTTAGAAATATTTACATTTGCTGAGCTTGTTCGAGTCCAACTTTCATTAGTTTTCAAGAAAAAGAGCTAATACAACGGATGACTTAAAAATCCTCTATTCCAGCAAGACCTGAACATTTTTTAAAGCAAATGAAACAAGAAAACCACATGAAGAAAATGTACTGGACATTATTTTCAAAGAATTGCACTACAAAATTACATGTTATATATTTATATTTCAGGCATAAAGGAAATGATGAAAGTGACTTAAGGCTGTTCTCATTTCCAAATTGGCTATTTTCTGACACATTTTTTAATTAATTTTTGTCCTCAAACCATGAAGTTGCTCTTATTCAGAAACTATGTAATCAAACTGCTTTGTCCATTTTTTTTGGGAAAAGCAGAATATCATTAAAAAATGCTGTTAAATTTGGCACTTTGAATCGAATATCCATACACAACTGTGTAGGAAAGGGGGAAAAAACTGATGCCAAAAAACAATTTCTTACAACTTAAAATTTAATTAACTTCTTAAAAAAATGAAAAAAAAAACTGTCCGATGAAAATTCAATTCAATAATCATGCCTGATAGTGTTTTATGTTTAAAAATTAATCAGAAAATATATCAGAAAGTTTTGCATTGTTACACAAGTTTTTTTTTTCTTCTTCTTCTTTTTTTTTTCTTTTTTTTTTTGAGAATCGCTTTAAATGTGCTTAAACATCTTAAAAATTTATCTGAGGCTATAGTGAAATTAAAAATCATGACAATATAATTTCTCATTTTGAAAAACTTAAGTTAAAAACTTAAGTTAAATTTAAGTTAAAAAAAAAGAGAAAAAGATTTTGTTGGATATTTACAAAATAATTTTTAACTACAATTCTTTTTCCTTTTTTTTAATAAATAGAAAGACGTTCAGCTTAGCTCAGTCATTATAGTTACATAAAATCATTTTATACAATTTATGTGTATGTGTATGCAATGTTTTTTTCTAATCCTTTGACCTTTAAATAGATTTTGTCAGAGTTATTAATTATTAACTATTCTCATATGGAGAAAATCAATAAAAACTGTCACAGGTCAGAAATGTTTAATGTATGTTCCATTTAAACATTTTTAGAAAAATTTAAAAATAACTTTTAAAAATAGTTAGTAAAAATTACAGAGTAAATAAATAATTAATAAAAGTCAATATAATACAAGAGAATTTGGCTATTTCTCATAACAGAAATCTCTAAGATACAAAAACTCAAATCATTATGAAAATTTTAAGTGAAATGAAGTACCTGTAATCACCTATGTTTATTTTTATGTCGACTGATCCTTGTTTAAACTATACTTTTTTTCTATTTAACAATAATTTTGACAAATTTCAAATATTTTTAACTACTTTTTTAGTTACAAAAATTGTCACTTTTTTCTCTCTGAAAAGTCTGATATACAAGAATTGAAAACATCAGTTTAGTATGACATTTCTAGTCAGAATTTTTCATTTAGTATAAGATTTGATGAACTACAACTTTCATGTTCTCATTTATGAAATACAGATTGCTCAAGAATTCAATTGTGATGAAAACATACAAAATTCATCCAATTTAGATTCTGGTTCTGACACAGAATATGATAGAGTCTCTAAAGTTCCTTCAATTGAAGCAAATGATGGATTCAATGCAGCCAAAAAATATACGAGGGTGTTTGGATTGGGCATTTATAGAATACTTCTGTATCTAAAAATCCATGTCACTGGTTACATTTAAGAAAAAAGCAAAGCAGTTATCAAGAACCCCCCTTTTTTTAAATGTATATTTAATGTGCCAAAAGAAAAATATAATTAAATACTAGTAATAGGTACATTTTCGAAATTTTAACAAAAATTTTTTATGCAGTTTTAATGTAACTAATATGTAACTCCAACTTAATAATAGATTTAATTGTGATTTTCAAGGAATACTTAGCAATCGTTAAATTGAGGTTCAACTGTATTTAATTTATCACGTCAGCACACGCGCCACTTTCCATTACGTTATTACACGCGCAGTATAAATTTTACCCCAATGGATTTTCTTGTGTCAATTTCCCCTCGATTAGATTATAAACAAAAATTTATATTTTGAAATAAACTGTAAATCAATAAAGGACATAATTTAACTTAAAATAAAAAGTTCTTTTATTTTTAAAGCAAAAAACATAAATCTTGCATTAAGATTTTTTTTTGCATATCTTTTACAATCCAAATTCAGCCATGAAAATACAAAAAAACATAAAACTGATATATAGAAACTGTATGTGCAAGAGTTGTTAACGTTTAAAAAAAGAAAAATTATATTATTATTTGCACACTATATTTTTTACATAAACATTTGCATTAACATTTTCCTATCATTATGGGCTACGTTATAACATGCGTGGGGTAAATTTCCTCCCATGTGACATTTTTATAACATAAGAATGGAAAATACACAGCCGGAGTTAAATTCTTTTTGGCCACATCTTGATATCATTCAGCTTGAAAGGTACTAAAAATCTCAGAATGATCACAAACTATTTTTGCTCATTTTTAAGTAATAGTTGTAAGCTGGGGTAGATTTTATCCCAGCACGTGTGCTGATGGGTTAATAAATCAATGTTTGAAAAATTCGTTGCAAGAATAAATGTCAATGTAAATAAATAACAAACCTTTGTTTAGCTGTTGTAAACTGATTGATCTATCACAAATTTGGTCTCGACTGGGAGTAATGTCCAAACATGGTTTATTTCCAATACCCATGGATGACATTTCCTGAAGTCGCAATTCTGGAAAAATAGAATACATAAATTAAGCTATTGCTAATAATAATGTTAATTTCACATTATCATAATTTATAATTAACAAAATTTTTAGCAAATACAAATTAAAATGCTTCGAGTAAGATAGTTTTAATATGAACCCATTAGCATAGCTATCAAAACCTTCTAATTTTTAAGTACCACTATTTCCAAATAGAAATATTTGCTTTATTCAATGACAGAAATTTATGATTATCTAAGATAAAGGGATTACTACTGAAGATAAAATTACTACTGATAATATGAAGTGATTAATAGTACCACTATTTAGAAATAATGGTATTAAAAAATATGAAGGTTTGAAGGCTATGCTAGTGAAACATAAACCACTATTGAATTCAGACATTTTCACCACAGAGAGGGGGTTTCATTGCTCTGGGGGATTTGAAGAAGAGTGTCACAGAGGATTTTTACTTCTCAACCATTAATACTGAAAAACTTACAAATCTCCAGTGATGGTGGAAGACATTTTTGTACACTTGAATGTGTATGTTATAAATGAGTTCAGACTTTTTTCTGAGTCTAAACTCAAAAGGTTTTGTGTCATCAGAGCCCGAGCCTGATGTCAAAAGTAAGCATAAAAATGTTAGTAACATTCTAAAAATTGTTTCAAGATAAATTTTCTCATTTAAAAACTTTTTCTTACATAGAAATAAATAGTAATCCTAAACAAATTAATCCTAAATGCAATAAATTTTTCTTTAATTCTGTATAGATATATAATTTAATGTCCACTGTTCAGAGATATGTTCTCTCTGTTCCACGCCTTTTATTGCTTTATTTAATATGTTATTAGCAACAGATGCTGCAAAGTAAATATAGATTAGGTAATATTTTTAAAATTTATAAAATTTCAGGCAATTACTACGCATTAGATTGCATCCATAATAGTGAAATATTTCACAAAATCTAATCTAGATATCACAAATTCACTATTAGAGTAACCTAAAGTAATAGAATTTCATGCGTAAATTTCTGAAAAAAATGTCAACAAATTGTTTGGTACTGTTATCTGCAATGGTAAAACAAAAGTAATAGGTGAAAATTAGAATTTGCATTTACGTAATCTGAAATTTAAGAGACTTTACTAGATTGAAAACAGATTAAAAGATGAATGTAACAATTTATAAATTCAATAAAACAAAAATTAATGAATTACAGGTTAAGTTCTTTAATCCACACAAGTTGGGATCAAAGGTTGTGCAGATTATAGAATATTGCAGATTATGGAGTATTATGGATTATGCTTATTTCTGGACAGCATTTTAATTCCACATTCAGTATAAAGTAGTATTCAGTATAATATAAAAAGATAAATATGAAATCTAATAATTAGAATAAAAAATGAAACAATTAAAAATGGAAAAATAATAAAAAAGGAAATATTCAGTGAGCTATGTTGAAATATGAAAAATAGCTTCTTGGAATATTGAATAATATTTATAAAGATTTTTGTTTTTCAAAAATAGAGCCAAGTGTTGTCTGTTTTAAAACTTTAAATTTTCTTTAAAAAGTTTATCTTGCATTCTATGAACAGTCATTAACTCTTGTTGAGAAATGAAATTCTTGCTCTAAAAAGTTTATAAAAATAGTATATTCGGTAGATTAAAAAAAATGTTTTATTACAAACTTTTTCTACATTTATTATTAAAAAGAAAAAAATTCTGGATCAAGAATCTGTAAATTTGTTTAACTGTTTACATTTGGTAAGCAATGCAGATTATGGAAAATTGCGGATTATAGATCCTTGACTGTACTTACTTCTGTTTCTCTCAGCCTGTTTCCACAAGAGACTTGTAATTTCTTCTACCCATGCATTTTTCACTTCAGGAGTAGGTGCCTGGAGAACATAGAGGTCTTGTGCCTTGCATTTGCGAAACCAGATCTCAAACTTGGTAGGACTTTCTCCTGCTTGTGCTGTCAAGCCCAGATCTGAGGTCTAGTTATAATGAAAGGAATGGAAGCAATTCAAATAATTATAAATTAAAATATCTAAGACAAAATATAGTATTTACTCAAGTGTTTTGCATGCTTTTTTCACTATTTCTTCTGTTCTAAAAGTATGGGTTGCAAATAATGCATGATTTTTTATAATATATATTTTTTCGAAGGCAAATTAGAATAAAAAGAAAAAATGAACTTTTATAAGATGGATATAACATTTTAATACATGAACAAAATGTTAAACAGTTTCAAAAGTTTGTAGATAATTTTTGAACTGTAACAATATAATTTTTTTTTTTGTTTTCTGGAGCATTTGACAATAAAATATGGAAAAAAACACTTTTATGCTTTGAAGCATAAAAAACCCCCTTAGTATCTTCTATGAGATCTATTTCCTAGATTCCTCTATACAAAATTCACTTTTAATTATTTTTCTTAGCAGATATTACTGTTTACGCTAATAAAAAAAAGTGTCATAATGAGCAGAAGAAAGTATTTTCAACTAGGTAAATTATATCCAATGGTTGGAGTATCATAGTTGAGATTTTTTCTAACAGAGCAAAAAATGCTGGGACCAGGACTTGAACCTGGGTTATACTTTTCTCTGTTCATTATGATATAATTACATGGTATACAAGAGTTTCCATGTTCATCATGTAAAATGCTATAGTTATAGTTCAGATAAATGAAATTAACGCTACAGTTCGCAGTCTTGCTCAACAAATAAGAGTGAAGTATTCCAGCCAGGATATCGTTGGGATAGCTCAGTAGAAAGAGTGTTGGCACAGCAAGCCAAAGTACAGTCAAAGCACCTTATAACGAAATCGAAAGTGCGCCGAAGATTTGCTCGTTATAACGTGTTTTCGTTAAAACGTTATAATGAATTATTTCGTTATACAGTAATAACTCCAATTAATGTGGTCTGAACTTAATCTGAGTATGTAGAAGTCCGGATAAGGGAGACAATCATATAGAAGGCGGTTTATTATATTAAAAATATATCTAAAAATCGCTTTTGTTTAATAATAAAAAAAAAAAAGCTAGGCCTAATGTATTACTAAATAAGTTGTATATTCATATTAAGCCTTCATAGGATGGATAAATTTTACTACAAACAGTAAAAAGTAGAAAAGCGTTGATTTAAAAAGAAATTTCAAGATAATTATATTTTTATGAATATAATACTTACAATTCATATCACAAAATTTTTAATTTGTGATTATAGATCTGGATGACAGTATTTAAGATAATTAGAGCTTTAATGTAATAATTTAACGGTATATATATATAGTACTATGCTACATCTGAAAAAACCGGACAAATTAAATGTAACAAAAAATATTCCTTGTTAACAAAAAAAAAGTGAAAAATTCGCTATATCGTTTTTTCTCAATTTTCATGCTTGAATTCTTTTCGTTATAAAAAGTTCGTTATATTGTTTCGAATTCAGTATTCTTTAACATACAGACCAACTAAATGGTAATGAGAATTTCGTTATACAGTGCTTTTCGTTATATCGTAATTCGTTATAAAGTGCTTCAACTGTACTCAAGTTCGAGTCCTGGTCCTGGCATTTTTTGCTCTGTTGAACTCTCTGGGGACTGACTAGCAAGTTTTTGTGCCCAGGGCACTTTCAATTTATTGTGCCCCCTTATATTGGTTGATTTACTGATTCTAATTTTTCTTTAACAATGCACACTTATTCGAAAAGTGTTAACTCAAAAAATTACGTTTTCCAGACAAATGAAATATGGTTCCAGGAATAAAAATATTTTTTTCTATTATTTATTGAAATGTGCTTTTAACCATAGATTAAGATATATTTTTGTCATTTTATCGTATTAATATTTCAAATATCCCTTTTTTTTTCAGTTGTGTCACTTTTTGAATAAATGTGCAATATGATAAAATTGAATGACTTTATAAATACAGTACATCAATTACTAGAAAATAATGATAAGAAGTCTGCTTATTAATGATGTTATTGATATTAAAAGATAAAACCAAACTGATACCGAGTGCAAACAAAAGTCCTAAAAGAAATAAAAACGTTGGCATAATTGTAATCTTTTCTTTAATGGAAATTTAGATGAAATGATGAAAAATTTCATGCCCCTCAGAAATTTTGTGCCCAGGGTGCCCATGAGGTAGTCAGGGGCTGTCTGTTGCAAAAAATTTCAACTATGATACTCCAACCATTGGATATAAAAAATAAGTGTTTTATTCACTTCAGACTATATAACTGTTTTTATTCAACAAAACACTCTGTTATGAATTAAAAAAAAAATTCAGTGTAAACAAATCAGGACTTTTGTATCACACAGTGTTTATGATATTGATTATTTGGTTATAATACCATCTGCACACAGTTGTGCTACAGCTGAAGTAAAGAGACTGTGAAATTTTTTTCTTTCTAAATAACTGAATTGAATTATTGAAAAATAAAAACGATGAGGATACATGAAGTTTAATTATCTTAACCTATCTCATAACCTTGATGCGCAATTGGGAATCTTTTTTTCTTTAAACCAAATTTTCTCACAAAAGTATGGAGCATGTATAATATGCAGCGGGTGCAAATTATGCATGTAAATATGTTATATGCAGTGGCAAGTTAAACACATATTTCTTATATGATGAAAAAAGAAATTAGTAAACTAACAAAAGAAATTGATAACATTGCAATAAAGTATAATAATGGAAAGCTATTAAAAAATATATATTGCTCATCAGATTGAAACATCAATTATACACAAAATATACACAAGCACTTGAGAATAAAGCTCTTAATTTTTTACATCATGAATAAAAGTGGTACATCTGGAATTAGTATTTTGTATTCTTAAGAGGCTACTTCACTTACTCGAAAGCACCCACTCGCTAATGTTAATCCTATGGGGGAAATATTTTATGATATCTTGTTCGTATTTCAATATTTTAAATGATTTTTTTTGCATTGGATAGTTGAGGTCAATCTCTATGCAGGCCCTTTTGTATTTTTTCGATTTTGGTTTGTTTTTGTTACTGAGGATACTTTCACTTTTGAAACCGGTTCCAAAAGTGAAAGTATCTTAATAAAAAAAAAAAAACTTGTAATCAAAATCAAAAAAGTACAAAATAGCATGCATAGAGGTTGATCTCAGCTATCCAATGCAAAAAGATTAAAAATATTGAAATGAGAATGAGATATTGTAAAATATTTCCCCCATAGGATTAACATTAGCAAGCGGGTGCTTTCGAGTGAGAGAAGTAGCTCTTAAAAATAAGACCTGAACACATTCAAACAGTATTTAAAGAGGAATAAAATGAGAAAATAATGATTTTGGATTTAGTCCCTACAATGTAAAAAACATTCGTTGCAGTAATTTTAAAGGGTACTAACTCATTATTTTCCCTTTATGAATAAAATGGGTTCACTTTTAACTGTTCGGTATTCTTAAAAAACTGACCTGATCACAGCATCAGTCTGACATACATTAAAAAAACATTTAAATTAATTTAAAAAAAAAAAAGAATGATTTCGGATTTAGTTTCTAAAGCATAAAGTGCTAGTCTTACATTTTAGTTATTTAATAGTTATTTACAACAAATGAAAAATGTATTTAAAAATTCCTGAGTTTAAATTTTAATTAGGTATTAAACTGATGTTGCCCGTTCTGCATTTTTTTTTTTTTTTTTTAAATTTTATAATTCCTGAATTTAGATTTCAAAATGAGTATACTCTGACCGTTATTTAAGTCAGGTCAAGCATACAATGCATCAAGTAGATTGTAAAATAATAGACATTTTTATTTTACCATCTACTTCAGCACTTCCCAACATTTTTTCTTTCATGTACCCCTTGCTCAGGTTTTTCATTTTTAGTACCCTCTCCCCCCCATTTATCATAAACACCCACCCACAACTCTCCTCCCCGAAATTAAAATCTTCATGTCCCGTGAATGAAAATCCATATTTCAAGAATTATTCATTATTATATTTTCTATTCGTAAAGGGAGCACTGATTTTTTAAATTTTATTTAAAGTATTAGGTTTATCAGTAATCAAAACAGGTCTATTAACAGCTAAGCTCAGGTTCTCTTGCAATTCTAAATAATCAGATTGTTTTGAAGAACTTGCAGTTCCTGAATCATCAGTTTGAATTTCAATTGCAGTTGCAGTACTCTTAAGAGTTCCGGATTTCAACCAGTTATGCATTTTAAGCATAAAACCAAATCATTCAAATAATAAGTAAGCACTTCAAATTAAATACTCATTAAAAGGAAGGAAGCTTTCCAATTGATGTACGTTAATGATATAACTCCGGCTATTCGAAAGGAAAAATAAGGTACTGCTTTTCAACACGTTTTAAAATAAAATATTAAAATTAGAAGCTCTGGAAAAATTTAGGGATTTTGCAATTATTATTAAAAACGAAACAATAAGAAAAGAAAGGAGGGTTAAAGAACATTGTATAACGATTGATGGCAGTTTTTGCGAAGATTGAGGAAAATGTATAACTACTCATGCAATATGATTAGCAGCGGGCAGAGCTAGTGACATTGAATTATCATCAATGAATTGTTAGGTCTAGTAGGCCTTTACCCTCATTTTGAGTGTAACACATTGAAGTTACCCATGAAACTAACTTTGTAATCCAAGACTATAAACTTTCTTTGTGTTTTTATCTGAAAGATTTTTGCGATTTCAGCCATTATCAATATTATTTTCATGTACCCCCAGGGGCCGCTGATCTACTTGATGCATTGTATGCTTGACTTGACTTAAATAATGATCTGAGTATACTGATTTTGAAATGTACATTCTAGAAATTAAAATACTTTTAAATAAAAATACTTAATCTTAATAAACATATTTGTATTTTTAAGTATTTTTATTTAAAAGTATTTTAATTTCTAGAATGTACATTTCAAAATGAGTATACTCTGACTGTTATTTAAGTTAGGTCAAGCATACAATGCATCAAGTAGGTGGTAAAATAAAAACATAAATATGTTTATTACGTATTTTTATTTAAAAATATTTTAATTTCTAAAATGTACATTTCAATAGTTATTAATGTGATTTTGTATACTCTAAACATTACTCAATTTAGGTCAATCAATCAATACATTAAGTTGACAGTAATGATCTGGTGATATTAAAATTGCTTTATAATGCAATATTTTCTCAGATTTGGGAGCTCACTGAATGATATCTTACTTGTAAATTTCTTATCAATCATTTAGAAGTTCCTTTAAAGCAATTAAAAATAATTTTGATCACTTTAAAGTTTACAAATTCGAAAAAAAAAAAAACCTTACCTTTATACTGTTTTTGTACTGATAATAATCGTGACCTTTACACTCTGGATCTCTCCTGGCTTTGCTGAAGAGTATCAAATCTTCAAAGAGAAAAACATGGCGTAAAGCTTTCCGAGATTTTCCTTGCCATACTAGAAATTCATCTTGTCTCAATAAACGACCTTGTTCTTTAATATTTACCTGCATATGGAAAATATACTTTTCAAACTAAGAAGAAATTTTAGAAATCAGTTAAATTTTTACACAGTTATGAATAAAAATACACATTTTTTTTTAAATTCCACTTGACAATTTTTTATAAAAGCCTAGTTGGCGCATATGGAGTAATATTTTGTTATTTTATCTTTTTAATATACCTTAAGTGCAATCTTGCAATAATTCTGCCACTGTACAGTAAAATCTTTAATTCTAGGTTCCCAGAAAAATATTTTTCTCTGTCAGCAATGCATAACTTTCTGAAACATTTATAGACTCATTCTTAAGCATAAAAGCATGATACTTGCAGGCATAATTATTAAAGTGGTTTATAATAAAAGTTTTTTAACTTTTCAATAAATGAATTACATCTTCAGTTGTAAGTTATTGTCTCATGACAACAGTTTTTTCCTTTCCTGAATTGTCATGTTTGGAAATTTGATTCAAAATACTAATTTTGGTAGCATGTTCTGAAAAAACTTCTGATTTGACAGAAAAAATGAAAAAAAAAAAAACTGTTCGATTACCTAGTTTCTGATTAAGAGCACCTGCCAATTTCATGTGTTTGCAAACAAAAATTAAATTCAGAAATGCGCTAGAAAGTAGCCAGTTTGGATTTCAGAACAGTTTTAAATCTACAATAAATTTATTACTAGGAGAACAGATAAAAGGATTTATTTAAAGGTATAAAATTCAACAATTTTACATCTGACATGTAATAATTCTTTGTAATTTAGTTCCTACTCTACATACTGCCTACAGTTGCAGTTTATTTTTAAGAAGTTAAATAGCTGTTACCATCTATTAATCTTTGAGAAGAAAATTTTGCAGGCAATTTTCGGACCAATTTGTGAAAATGGAATATAGAGAACAAGATATAACTTTGAGCTGTATAGGCTATATAACAAAAACAATATTCTGAAAACAATCAGGATTGGCAGGATTAAATGATTGGGACATTTATGAAGATCTCAAGATACCAATCTTGCTAAGAAGTTAACACTCGAAAGAACAGAAGGTACCAGAAAGAGAGGAAGTCTCCCCACTAGATGGGTTGAAAATGTAAAAAGAGGTCGTGTTGTTTTGAACAAGAGTTTCCCCCAGACAATTTCAGAAAGGTGCTGCACCCTGCCTGCCCTTTGGTTTACAAAATAGCACCCTTCTTGCCCCCCATAAAAAGAATTAGCACCCTTCTTGCCCCCACCAATAAAATAATTAGCACCCTTCTTTCCCCCACCAGTAAAATAATTAGCACCCTTCTTGCCCTCAGTAAAAAAAAGTGCTCCTTTTCCTTTTTGCATTAAAAATTTTGCTTTCATAGTAAAAACTGACTCAGTGCTGTCTTAAAAAGAGTGCCTTGACTTTTAAATATCAAAAATGGCTTTAAAAACCAAAAGAATACCTTTAACAATTAAAAAAAGTGCCCTTAAGAATCTGAAAAGTGCCTTCAAGAATTCAAAAAGTGTCCTTAAGAATAAAAAAGGTGCCCTTTTCTCACTAGCAGCACCCTGCCCTTTTTTAAACCTGGGGGAAACTGTGTTTTTAATGTAAGGGGTTGGCAGATGCTGGCTCTGAATAGAGAGCGCTGGAGGCACATTATGGACAATATTCCTCCTTTGGGCTCAAGGGCTAGAAAAATTTGTCTGTTTTAGAATAACATTCATAACTGTGCCATAGAAAAGCATTGTGTTCAGAAAAATTATGCATATATATATATATTTTTATTATGGAGTTTTAAACCTTTTCAGGGACAGGTATAGGTTATACATGAGTTCTTTTCTCTATTTTATTGCAATTTCATGAAAATAAAAATTTTGAATTTTAATTAATAAGTGTTCAATTAATATGTATATATGGATTTATCAAAAATAATTAATATAAAATAAATCTTTAATATTTTATGTATTCATTTTCCTGTATGTATGCTTATTAAAATATGCAATAAAGTAAACAGATGCACTAGCTGCTATTTTTACACCAGATGATTCCCACTGTGATGTCACATGAATATTGTCCATTGAGGTGATCAGGTCTAATAAAAAGCTGTAGAGCCGAAAAAGAAATGATTTTGTTCCTTCATTCCTATTCTATATGCCATCTACAGTTGCAGTTTAATTTTTATAAAGTTAAATAGCTGTTTCAAAATTGTCAGAAAGATTTCTGCTTTTGAAATATTGACAAAATTTAAGTAATTGTATTCAATAACAAATATCAACAATATTATTAAGTATAAGGTTATGGAGAAATACAAAAACATATTAAAAGAAAAAGGTGTTAATTACAGATACTAAACTGAAAATAAATAATGTGAATAAATATTAATTAGCATCAATGCATATCACAATGAATTCAGATTTTTGAAATATTGATAAATTCATTGTATTCATTCATTCATTTAATTTGCCATATTGTATTTTCATTGCAGGGCCTGATGAAAGCATGGGCCAACTAGGCATTAGCCCCCTGATTTCAGGGACCCCCAAATTTATTATGCAATTTTCATAAGGCTGTTATTTTAAATCTATTGTAAAACCTCGTACTGATTATAAACAATATTTTGTACTTTTAGTGTATGGTAAAATTAAAAGCAAAAAAAAAATTTTTTTAAGTATGCATTTATATATTCATATCTGTATTTTAAGACATAGAAAATATAATAATAATAATAATAATAAAAACAGTATAGGAAGGGGGTTCCTTGAATGAATACCAGGCCCTGGGCCTATCTTTGGTTTGATCTGCACACCTTTGTCTTCGGTTGTCTGTGTGCAAAAAACATTCATAATGAACATTTGGTTTCAGTTACAAAAATAAAATAAAAATGTCACTTTAAAATTTTTATTCTAAATGGATATTGATGCTAAGAACATCCCAGTTTAAAGTTAAGTTAAATTAATCTACTTTTTTGATTAAATCAACTTTTGAAGAGAGAGAGATAGTAAGAAAATCATACATCACATTCTCGAAGGGCGTCCATCGCTAACAGATCATTTCCATGGCGTAACTGAAAGCATACCATTTCTTCTGCAGCCTAAAAATAAAAATAATAAATTATTTTCTACATCAAATACAAACTTTTACTTACCCATCATACGTAGTATAGGGTAAATCTTGTAATCGTTTTGAAAATTGAAAAAAAAAAAAATTGATGGATTTACACATTTCAGACACTGGAAATTCCAAAAAACATTTTTAGAAATTTTTTTTTTGCTGTTCGTCTGTCTGTGACCGCTCTATCTTCCGAACAAATCGAGATAGAGACTTGAAATTTGGTGTGTACTTAGTATGTAATAATGGGAAGAAGCTTATTAAATTTCAGTAACCTCGATTATCCGGAACTATTTTTTTCGGACTCTCGAAATATTCATTCTGATAAAAGGTATATAAAAATTTCCAAAATTGTTTATTTTAAGGAGGGAATATAAAAGACAATAAAAAAAACAAATTTTGCATAAAGAATGAAGTTGATCGGATAATGAGTTGCCGAGATATTTGTAATCCTATTTTCCATGCCCTTCGATTTTTCCTGACCCTGTATTTTATTAAAATTTCAATTCAAAGATATATTTTAATTTGAAATGAGACCCTTAATCCGACGCAGTAAACCGTTAGTTAATAATATTATCAATTTTGAAGTAATAGAGCATTTAAAGTTTATGACGTCATCAAGCCAGGATTTTATTCAAATTGCAATGCACTTTCTAAATAGTTTGCACTTGTTTTATTTTCATATTTTATATTATGCATATCCATGATGGGTAAGTATTACGGTGGCCCCCAACAACTAGTTTTAAAAGTTACAGTCCTATTTAGCTTTTGACAAAACACTAAAATTTAAAAAGAGTTGTAATTAAAATATAAATAATGGCATCATACTGACCTTTAAGTTATTATAGAAATCACTGCTAGTCTCTGGGCATTCTTTTAAGAGTTGCTTCAAAAGCAGGGCATATTTTCCCATTCGCTGAACAGGTTTCAGTAAGTAGCTGGCCAAATCCATTTTGTCACCAAGCTCTTGCTGTTTACTCTAGACAGAAATTGGATACTAAGATTAAAGAACTAATTTTTGATTGAAAGAAAAACAATTAAAAAATTTGCAGGATCAATTTATGCAATATAACAATTTTATTTTCAACAATGTGCATGGCATGGTGTCAGTGTTGAATTCAGGTATGTCGTCCCAGAAGGGACTCTGTGTAGCATTGAAATGTTCTCCAGAAAATTAGAGATTTTATGCTTATTAATGGACTGGAAGTGCAACCTCTTACCCTCCCCCGCCCCTGCCCCCAGAACTCTACAGTGTCCTCTTTGAAGCTGTAGAAAAATGTCTGAATTCAACACTGCATACAGTCATGTATACAATACAGAAAAAGATTTAAAAACCAAGGTTTTTGTTAAACAAACCAACATTCAGATTTGAGAAAACATTGGGAAAATGTTATACTATTCTTGCTGCAAATAAAATCTGTCACAATAAGGTCAAAATAATTCTCTGGTGTTAAAATCAATGTCTGGAAAAATTAAAAAGTATTATAAAATATTTGTTTAATAATAATCAACCGTGATGCTTTTAAAAGTAAAATACTTTTGAAAGATTAAATTTGCCTAAGATAAAAATTGGGTTGAATTATAAAATAATCATAAAAAAATCCCCCCCCCCCCCAAGAAAAAAAAAGTGCATATAAGAAATCTCACTTATTTTCACAATTTGTATATTTCTTCAAGGATTTTATTTACCCCATTTCATTTCTCATGAGTAAAGCTATTTAATGGTAGAATAAAGATTCTATTAAGTGAGTTTTAGATTACCTGAAGTGGTTACAGGTCTAATTACTTCGGATAATTACGGTTCTATTGCACTTAAGAAACATTTATAGTAAAACATTTGTCAATTATAAAATGAAGAAAAAAAAGTGCATGAGGATAATTTTGCCTACCTTGAAAAATGCCGATTGGAAAAATTAATTAAAATGTTATAAATAAAATGTTGCAAAGACATTCACCACATAATCAATTGGGACAAAAAAACATTTCTATCAATAAGTATTATTACATGATAATGTAAAATTATACTATTGTCTATAGTTTAAAATTTAATAGAAATTGAATTTTCAGAACTATAGCTTAAGCAAAATAAAAATTAGATAGTATAACAATGTTCTGCCGGTATTCACAACTTTCAACTTACTTTAAAGAAACTATTTCCATATTCTGCCATTAATGCATCAGACTTTGGCTTGTTTTTATTATACAGGGCATATAAATAGAACTGAGTTTCCTGAAAAAAAAAAAATATATATATAATACACTGTAAATGTAATATTTAGATGCTTAAATAAGTAAAATAATGTTAAAATAATTAAGACGACCAGAAAGGTTTAAAATGATGAAAGTTAACTGAAGTTTGATCATGGATTAGATACCCTGAGATTCATTTAGACTGTTACTTCTTTTTGCATTTATTTATTTATGTTTTATAGAAATAAAAACTATTTGTTCATTTGTAAAAAACAATAACAAAAGTTATAATATTGAAGGCCAAAATTAATCTTGTAAAATTAGTTTTGCTATGATTTTGTTCCCCTATGTTTGAGTTGTTTCTTTTTTTATATTGCTTAATATGTTGTCTCTCAATCATACCTGAAACAACAACAAAAATTAAAAAAAAATAATTTATAAATTCAAAATCTATAAAAAATGGTCATATTTTTTTGTTATAACTTACTCCCCCCACCCCCCCAAATGTAAATACATTAACTTGTTCAAAAGTTAGCGTGGTAAAATTGCTGAAAAAGTTTTGAAATAATTATGTTTAAAGTTTTACTCTTTGCAATATTGGCAGTCTGAACACTTCAACATTTATGACTTGTGTGATCCCAATTTTAAGAATTTCCCTATTAAATAAACTATATGACATTCTTAAAAGGTTCAAACATTATAAAACAATAACAGAATTTTTTTTTCCTCATTTCAAACAAAATTAACCTAACCTAATATTTTATTACATTTATTTATTTAAGTTATATAATATTGTGTTTGTATAATGTTTCATAATGCAAAAATATAATATTTTTTTTAGCAGTTTGATTACATATTTTCTTAATAAGAGCACCTGCCAATTTGATACATCTGCAAACAAAAATTAATTTAAAAATATGTCAGAAAGTACCCAGTTTGGAGTTGAAAACAGCCTCTACAGCTATAAAATCTGAAGCTACAGTGGTAAAGATTTAAAACTGAACAGATTTATTTTTTTTCTGATTTACTACAATAACAGCAAATTTGTAAAAATACTTAAAAAATAAATGCAATGAAAACACACTTACATATTTTAGGAAGCATTCTCCAACATTATATGGCATAGATTCGCATTGCTCCAATTCCCGCAAAAAATAACAGTTGTGGAATTCATAAATCTTTTCAAGATTTCCAAATATAACATTTCTTTGAGAGCGTAACATTTGACTAATATTGTTGCTTTGCAACAATGGTACGTAATTCTAAAAAAAAAGAAGAAAATATAAGTTTTAGTTAAAATAAGAAGCAAAAATTAAATTTGAATTACCTACACAAATGTTTTAAAAAAGTAATAAAAACACCAATCAAAATCAGACATTTTGGTAAAACTTGTTATATTAATAAAATTACAAAAATGTTTCCAGCAAGTTACTAATATATCATTTCACTGGTAAAACAAAAAAACTTTTTAAATAATAAAATAGAAAAAAAAAAAAAGATAGAAAGTACTTTTAAGCTTTTTTGTCAGGAAAGAAGTTGCAACACCTTGCATGTGAAAACATAAAAACTAATATTTAAATCTGGAAGCAGATTTTACATGTTTTACCACACAGAAAGTTAGCAAAAACTTTTCAGAGAATAATAAATTATGTCTTTGAGAGCATGTTTTTCACAAAGAAAAAAAAAAGAAGGGGGGAGGGGGTGTTCTTAGTTTGACTCAAAAAAAGAAAAAAAAAACTACCATTTTAAGTGACCTGTTTTAGAACAATCTCAGCCCAGTGTAGCTGTTGACTCATCTGTATTTGTCATGCAAATGATCACAGATTATGCGAGCAATTTCAGTGGCATTTTCAATGCTCAAAAGCATTTCATTCTTTCAAAAATAAACAATGTTCACAGTGAATTTAAATATAAACATCTTTGTGGTTAACAAACAATGCACAATACTTAACAAATCGTACACATACTCGCAATACATTTGAAGCTGATTAAATGGGAATACAGTAGAACTCCAATTATCCGAATCGCTGATTATCCAAATCGATTTCAGAATTTCAGAAAAAAAAAAAAAAAAGACGGAAACGTACTGCGATTCGCAAAATAATGATTTTGTCTACGCACGCTAATTGTCCTTCCCTCCGCGAGTCTAGTGTAGGCGAAACATGAAACCTCATTACAGAAGGCAACTTTTAAAGAAACTTTTGGTAGAGGGCAAAGACGAAGAAGGTGTGTTGGCTAACCACAAAAAAATAAATTTGAAAGATTGCGCTTACATTCTGGCGGAAGCTGGGAGCTTGGTTAAGGCAGTCACATTAAAACGTGCGTGGAACAAGTTGAAAGGCATATCAACTGACGAAGAGAAAGAAAAGGAGAAAAAGGAAAAAGAAGATCAAGAAAAGGAAAGTGAAGAGACAGGAGAAGATGAGGATAATGAGCCACTTGAGGAATTCAGAAACATCCTTTTGAAAATTCCTGGATGTTCAGAAGTTAGTGCTGGAATTTGATACCTCCTTATTTGATAGACCCTTTTACGGAAAAAATCCAATTATCGAATATTTGATTATCCGAATGGGGTCCGGTCCCAATTGATTCGGATAATTAGAGTTCTACTGTATAAAAATTTTAAAATCTTGTTTCCTCATGTAAACTTACAAAATCTTTAAAGTTATACCTCTCCCCTCTCCTCCCTCCCTCCAGTAAATTCACACTTATTCCAGGCATGAAAGAGTGTTAAATAAATTTTCAACTAATCCTGGAGCAGTAAATTCTGGTTTTAAAGAATGCTATTATTTCCATTTTAACTTCGTTGCCACATAAAAGCTTATGAAAGAACACCATTCCTTTATTTATCTGGGTAAGTAATTGTAATTATTATTTTCAGATTAAAAAAATAATAAAAACTACCAATGAAAGAAATTTTTTCAACTTTATGTTGCATTTCAAATATTCAAAATGGTCAATAGATATAAACTTGAAATAACAATAATATAAATATATTAAAAAACAGTTAGTGGGAAAAACAAAACTACATTTTTAAACATGATCTTTTATGTCAATTTTTACTTGTACTCAAATATATTATTAATACATAACAGACTGTTAATCTATTTAGACTTATAAATCACAATTGATATATAGAGATATGCAAAATGTAAATCTCTGATTTATTAACAAAATGAACTAGAACAAATTGCAATAAAACATCTGAAAAGCAGATAACTTGAAAAAAACTGACGTAGGAGGAATCAGAGGACTCCATATGTATATTTATGTTCTATTGTTAAAGAATAAACAAGGAGAAATATCACCAACTGAAATAAATTAGTATTATCATACATAGTATGTACATATTAGAAAATTTCCATTATTTTGATATCAGAAATTACACTACATACTTACCTCAATAATATATCCTAACGACTTAACATAATCTCTTTCTGTCTGAATCATTTCCATCATGATTAATTTTAGAGTTCGGCTGAAAAATACAAAAACTGAAATTAGCATGAACTCAAAACTTTGGGAAGATATTGAATCATTTTGAAATACACATAATAAAAACTGAAAAATGCCATCCCTAACTGATTTCTTGCAAGAATAAACTTATTCACACAATATCCAAAAACTAGAAGCACCAATAAGAATCAAGTGATTTGACAAAAATTTAGCTTAAGTGTCATTTTTTAAAAATCCTGATGCTTACAAAATATTCAACCTAAATTTTAGTTATTAAGATGGTTTGTTCTCAAATTTAAGCTTATTAATAATAATAATAATTCAAAACAGGAATTTTTTTAAGTAATATTAGATTTACAGATAAAGAACACATGCATTCTACAAATAATACAAATGCATGTATATAAAGAGGAAAAAAATGACAAATATAAAATCTTCCAATATAAAACTATTTTAATGACTTTTTTCAATTACAATACAGCTTAAAAAAGTTTGATTTACAGGGTGTCTAGAAAGTCTTGAAACACACAAAAAAAAAAAAAAAAAAAAGCAAATGAATGATTGATGACAGTATTAACTTAAGAGTCCAAGCTGAATATTTTAAATTTGTTTTTCTTTGAAAGAATAAAAAAAAAACAGTAGAAGAAACTAATATTTTTATTAAGACATCAATGAGAAGAAGATATGGATATGTCTGGCCCACCAACAACTCCATTTCCCAGAAATTTTGTACAAGTTAATTAATAAATATTATAATTTTTTTAATTACATATGTTAATTTTGTTTCATTTTAATTGAAACTGTATAGATTTTTTATTTTACGAAATGAACCAGCAGCCCATTTTTCCTGAGTGTGATCCGTAAAAAACTTCTTTCCCCATCTCTGGTTAAGGCTAGGGATTGGAGGGTATACAGTGATATACATCATATATACCCTTTGGATATTTTTTAAGTAGCTCTGTATACTCTATTTTCCAAGTAAAGCCCTTGTTTTTTTTTTACAATTTCAGCACTGGTTAAAGCTATAAACAAAATTAAAATTTGGTCTGAAGTCAGATACCCTCCATTTTTAACTGAATAGGTAGATTTCAAACTAAGGTTCTATGGCAAATATTGTTCAACTTGCTGTTTATTTCTTGTACAAGTTGATAGAAAAATTTTAATTTTTGTTTACCTGGGCTGAGCCTGTACTCGACCCGACCTGCAGGCTAACAAAATGGAGGCAAAATTTTCAAACAGGCTGGGCAGAGCCGTGCAATATAAAGACAACTTTTTTAACAGGCCAGGTCGGGTTGGGCTGATAAAAAATTATAAACAGACCAGAGTGGGCCGATAAAGAAATTAAACTCATCAGACAGGCTAATAAAAATAATTAGGAGGGCTGATCAGCCTGATATAACTAAATAAAATGATCAAACTAAACTGATAAAATATGAACAATTTTTAATGAATAAAAATAAATATAAATGTTCTGCATGAGCCAATGCTAGCTTGACAACATTAATTACAGAAATATTACATGTCCAGTGCAGAAACCAGCATCGGACAGTTACACCATGTCTTAGTCCGGGATTAAATTTTAACTTAAATTTAGCAGTGTGAAATTTTATAAAATGCACAAGATAATGCACAATTTAAGAGATAATGGGGGGGGGGGAGGACAAAATATCAGAAATTAAACATAGACTTACTTATTGATTTTATTTTTGGAAGGATCCAGGTCCGTAGATTTACTGGATAAAAGCTCTTCAAAATCCGAACAGGAAGCACACCTCATTAAATGAGAATTAACAAGAGCAGGCTTCTGAAATTCTTCTGTGTTGGTGACGGAATAACTTGGCGAAGAAAAACTTGTACTGAAAGGGGGTCGTTCTTCCCTTGAACTATAAAACAAAAATAAAGTTAATACTTCTGTACATTAATCAGATTTAATAAGATTTTCACATTTGTTTAATTTATGAAAAGAAGACCATTTTTTTAACAGCATAGAGCAAAAGAATATTCGAAAAATCATATCAAAGTTATTACAGCTGAAATAGATGGATTTAATACATTTACAGTTTTAAATATATTTCCAGTAATAACAACAACAATAAAAAAAAAATAACAGACTAAATGCTAAACAATAAAATAGTACCTTTTCAGTCTGAAAATGAATTATGTATGCATAAATTACAATAAATTAGATTTGACAATGAAATAAAAAATGTTCCAATATAACATTTTGTACAGGACATATTAAATTGAAACTACAGTAAACAAAAGTTTTATTTTAGGATTTAAATGTCGAATTTCCAATATATTTACTTAAAAATTAAATTTCATAAAATTTAAATAACAGATTCAGTTTTGCACATTGGGATAAGAACTACAGTAGAAGATCTTTATAATGCAAATCTAAAAACACAAGATTATACGTTATATAGAATTTTTCATTACATGGATCACATTTCACACATCATTTTAACGTACCTCGTAAACAGGACCAAATATGTCTGAAACATATCAAAATACAGTAGAGTATCTTTATATTACATTCCTTAGTACCAGGAGTTGTGCAATTATAAATTTTTACATAATATAGACATTGTTAAGTTTATATTATAAACATGGACCAAATCGTTCATTATATAACTGCTTTTCAAAAACTTTTGGCAATAATAGCAATCTTTTCAATAAAAAGCTCTGAATTGAAGAGATAAAGATGAACTAATGTATCAGATTTAGTCCTCTAGAGAGTAGCAGTTTTTTTACAATGTGGATATTGCAGCCGCTTCTTAACTTCAAAATTCATTGCTTACATCAGAGAAGTTCTGTGTTATATAGAGAATTACATTATAAAGATCTTCTACTGTTTTTAGACATTAAGAGGCTAACTTCACTCATGCAAAAACACCCGCTCACTAATGTTAATCCTATGGAGGAAATATTAAGATATCTCGTTTGCATTTCAATATTTTTAAATGATTTTTTTTGCATTGGATATCTGAGGACCCAGGATGTGTTGAGCAAGCAATTTGTTTTGTAAAAATTTTAACCCTCTTTTTTCTTTTACTCTAAACTGCATTACTTTTTTTAAAGTCTTCATTTGAATGTAGTAATAGTCTAAGAGTCTAAGTGATCATTAATGTTGCTATTCTGTATTCTTTGGTTTGTGAACATACAGTAATCTACAATAATATTTCTCCATAAATATGTAACAGTATTCATTAACAGAATCTTAATTGTATGCTAAGAAAAGTCGGAATTTTTTGTAGAAATTGAGTCAGGTTGAGCCAGGTTGGACAGTTGATTTTTACACAGGCCGGGCTAGGCCTGTTTTCACTGATATTTGAACAAGCCAGGCATGAACTGCCAAATCAAACGGGCTGGGCTAGGCCTAGAAATTCCAGCCTGTGCAGTACTGCATACAACCAAAATTTGATTTTAAGAGCATACGCTAGTCACACGAAGAAATGCTCAAGCTAATGTTAAGTCTATGGGAAGGTTCTTGACAGATTTTTCACTCACATTTTAATATTTTAAAATGTTTTTTGCATGGGATAGCTGAGATCTATCTCTCTTTTTCGATTTCTGTTGTAGTTTTTTTTATATAAGGGTACTTTCACTTTCTGAACTGGTTTCAAAATTGAAAATGTCCACTTATAAAAAAACTGTAACCAAAATCGAAAAAGTACAAACTAACAATGTTAGAGATCGACCTCAGCTATTCTATGCAAAAAAAATCATTTAAAAATATTAAAATAAGAGCGAGAAATCTGCCAAGGACCTTCCCATAGACTTAACATTAGCTTGAGCGTTTCTTCGCGTGACTAGCGTAGGCTCTTAAGATTCTCTAATTGCATTTCTTTAATGACAGCTGTTCAATTTATGTATTTCAAGTGTACATACATAAATTTCTGCGAACATTTTAACAATTAATCTTAAAATTAATCTTGAATCTTAATTGAATTTATATAGCACCACTGGCATAAAAAAAATAACAAGACATTTTCAGCAATGCTAAAATGAAATCATTAATTATTATGTCATCTCTGTACTGAAATATTTATTTTTTATTGTTTGTGAATTTCTTCTTTATTTATTATTCAGTAAAATAGCCACACTTTATATTAACTCGTTAAGGCTCATATTGTTTTAAAGTTTGAACTTAAGGGATAATTTTTAGAGTATTTTTAAATTGTCAAGAAATAAAAAAATTCAGAATACAAATATAATACAATTTTTAAAAACACCATAAAAAAGAAACTAACATAGCACATTTTGAGAGAAATAATAATTTTTCATCAAGTGCAAAAGGACACCCTACCACATAGGTGCCAACCTGTCATTAATATTCAGTAATATGCAGGTTAATTTGACCCAGTTTAACAACGCTTCAAACCAGAACAATTACTGGATGAATCTTTATTAATTCAATTTCAGGTTTCTACGGAGAATTTATTTAATTTCAATTCTTTAGAAAATTTCTGGTGCGAAACGTGTTAAACCTGGGTCAAATTAACCCGCATATTACGGAATATTAATGAGAGGTTGACAACTATGCTACCACTACAAGAGCAGAAGAAAATCCAATGTTGCCAGTGGGCTACATTTTTAAAATTCATAATGTTTGATTGATACCACTTTTTTTGAAATGGTATAATTTGCCTTATTTAATCAGTTATTAAATTAGGAGAATTCTACTTTCTCAAAAAACTGGTGGCAATCAAGAAAACTGAATTAAATAAAAGTAGCTCACTGACAACAACGTACTAGTCAGTAGTAGCACATTATAGGAGATATTAACAAGCAACATGAGACAGAAAAAATTTCATTGTTTATGTTCCGACAGCAGATGAAAAATCTAGATTACACATATTCCCAGTGGAATGGAAGAGCGAGTAGGAATGCTGGGATACATGCACATTCACAAAAGAATCAGTGAAACTCGTTAATGGAATTTGCAGAGACAGAATGAAGCTGTCCTATTTATAGAACACTGGGCATAAACCGGTTAAACTATACATGTGTTACTAGTATTACCATTCCTATCTTCTACTTTTGAGAATGGCATCTTTGTTAGTTTTTGCACGAACATTTGCATCTGGCACAAAGTATCATTTGCCTAATAGAAAAGTACTGAATTGCATGCTTTTTGTCAGCATTTTCTTATTAATTCTAATAATAACCTAATCAACAAACACACACTAAATGAAATTCAAAAGTAGACATAACTCAAAGCATTAAAAAACACACAAATCTTACTTATTTTTCCCATTAAAAATCTCATCTTGGCCAAGTCTCTGTTGCTCTAACAGATGGTTTTGTTCTCTCACTTCATGATGAAACTTTTTCAATTCCTCTTCGAACACTTTCCAATTGCGTTTTTCGAAAAGTCTAGATTCCTTGACACCATTTTGTTGAAATGAGGCAGTACTTTTTAAAACATCAGAGTTCAAATTATTCACACTGTCAGTACTTGAAAATGGAAAAGACTTCCTTCCCCTTAAATTGTTAGAGGGTACAGTATCGCCATTTTTATTAATACTTCCTTGACTACTCATAACTACATCATCAGTCAGTGACCCCCTTTTGGCAAAATAGTCAAATCGTGTCTTTTTTTGCGACAAATTCATTAGTCTTTCTTTGAAACTTGGGGAAGGGTAATAGTTGCTGGGGAAAGCTGTATAAGAACCCAAACTTTCACGTTGTAAAAGCTGGAATCCGTTGGGGGAATTTAGTCCGTTGAGAAAAGTTTGTGATATAGTTCGGTGGGGAGTGGAGGGTGCCAAAGGATTCCACAAACAGGGTTTTATTTTTAAATCATCTAGACTTTCATTCAAATTGAGTCTTTCATCACAAGCCATTTGTTCTTTAGCTTTCTGTAAAGTCTCGCAGCGAGCATGAACCAGGTCGACTGTTTCTTGATACTTGTCTTTTGCAGTCTATAAAAAAGATTAAAAGAAGCGCAATCAGAAATACAAATAAATACTACTTTATTACTATATGGTTCTTACACTTAATAACAAATAAAATTTATGTACTGTTCAAGGATTTCAAGGACTGTTTAGATCAGTCATACTCAACCTGCGGTCCTCGAGTTGCATGTGGCCCAGTGACCTTTTATGTGTGGCCCGAGACACGTAACCAATAATTCAAATTAATTGAGATAAACATAAAATGTATTTAAGACCTTCACTGTTGTATATATTTTTATGGGAAGACAAAATCTGCCCTCTTATTTATAATTATGTTTAAACATCTTCAATTCCATTTTCTTTCTCAAAAGTTCTTTTTACATGTAGTTCTATTTGTTCTACAGTGCTGTATATATTGCTTCATATCCAACACCAATCATACCAAATTAATTAAATTTGCACTATATATTTCTACCATTAAAAAAATAGCAAGGCATTTTTGCCGAGAGCAAAAGGTTGATTTATTAGAAAAATTACATGATTTTTTTTTTTTTAACTTGGAAAATCTTTATTGGTATATTATTACGTTTTATACTTATTACATTAGCTAATACTGCTTTTTAGGGTTGAAAGTTTGTCGGGGAGGAAATGTTTCAAACAACCTTTTACACCTCTATTTCCAAACAATGAAACTTCTCAGCCAATTTCTTCAACATTTGCAACAGAAACTTTCCAAGAAGATTATTGTTTGGAAATAGTGGTGTTAAAATTTTTTTGAAACATTTCTTCCATGACAAACATTTGACCCTACTGATAATATTAACTTTGTTATACATACTGCTTTGTTATATTATTTTTGTTATCTTTCTATTTTAATTGCACTCTGTTTCACCCTCTTATAAATGCGGTGTGGCCCGGTTAACATCGCAAGCATACATTTGCGGCCTGCAAGAAAACTAGTCGTTGGGGGCCACCGTAATACTTACCCATCATGGATATGCATAATGTAAAATATTAAAATAAAAATGTGTAAACTACTTATAAAATGCATTGCAATTAAAAAAATAAAATCGTGGCTTGATGACGTCACAAACTTTAAAGGCTCGATTACTGAATTGCTTGAAAGAGGTTTTTCCTTATAACTCCAAAAATAATAATCCTGTTAACTAGCGGTTTATTGCATCTGATTAAGCATCAAATTTCCAATTAAAATATATCTTTGAAGTGAAATTTGGATGAAATACAGGGTCATGAAAAATCGAAGAGTGTGGAAAATAGGATTACAAATATCTCGGCAACTAATTATCCGATCGACTTCATGCTTTATTCAAAATTTATGTTTTTTTATTGTCTTTTATATTCATTTCTTAAAATAAACAATTTCGAAAATTTTTATATACCTTTCATCAGAACGAATATTTCAAGAGTCCGAAAAAAATTGTTCCAGTTAATCGAGGTTATTGAAATGAAATAGGCTTCTTCCCATTATTACATACTAAGTACATACCAAATTGCAAGCCTCTATCTCAATTTTTTCGGGAGATAGAGCGTTTACAGACACACAGACACACAGATGGACGGCAAAATTTTTTTTCTAAAAATATGTTTTTCGGAATCTCCAGTGTCTGAAACGTGTAAATCCGTCAAAAAAAAAATTTTCGATTTTCAAAACGATTACAAGACTTACCCTATACTACGTATGATGGGTAAGTAAAAAGGTTGAGTATGGCTGGTTTAGATAAATGCAACATTGCATGCATTAAAATGACTTCAGAATAAGATTAATACATAAGGAAAATAATCACCACCTAGCCTGTCTACTTCAAAGAATTCTTATCACTTCTTTAAATATTTTTATAATAGGTATTTTCAAGACAACATATTATTAGAGAATTTTTAAAGAATAAAGTATTTTAACTTAGTAAGATACATCTATATCATGGAAAGAAATTTCATACATCATAGAAAGTTAAGAAAACACTGCTTGATCTTTTTTCTTTAGGAGCAAAATAAGAATGTGACATCACAACAAAAGCAGAAGTAATGTCTCAAATGAAGTTTCTTTTTTATGATATTGCATTTTTACCAGTATTTAAAGATTGTTTGTAAAAAAACTTCAAAATTACTAGTAAGTTAGTGTAACTTCTCCTTAATAAACAATGCTGTAACTTATCATTTATCACAGTACATTTTTTGTATATAAAGCTTAAGATAATACTAAAAAGAAAATGGAAGTTGAATAATTTTCTTCAACACTTTTTTCCTTCACTTAGTAGAAAAAATGCCGATAAATTAAATTTGAATAAAGTTCAAAGATTATTATTCCATTTTTCGAATTTTCAAGGACTTTCAAGGCATTTGAATTTTTTTTTTCAAGTACTTTATATATTTTTTCTAAAATGTACAAACCATTTCCACAATTTAAAAAAAAGAACAGAATCTACCATAGTGGTTCCCAAACTTTTTTTTTTCTATTGACCATGCACCACTTAAGCATCTCTAAAATCACAGATTCCATTTTGCATCATACAATTCTTATTAGTTAAAAAGTAAGGTCTTATTCATGAGGAGGAAGCTTAAATGTATTAACATGGCATCCATGCAAGGAAAAAAACAAAACAAAACCACATAATAGAAAACTAAAATGCATAACAATAAAATTATCCTATTCTTTTCAAGTATTTATTCTTTAAAAACCACTTTATCTAACTCATACATGATTTGCATTTTTATATTTACAAAATTGATTGAAGAGACACTTACATTTGACATTAGCTTTGATAACTTTAATATATTTTATAAATGAATTTAGTACTTTACTAAGAAATGAAGAAATATTTTTGGACATTAAGTTCTTTAGGTGCAATTCTGTCTAACAGATTGCACAATAAGCATTTCTAGATTATCAACATTCACCAGTTTTAATCAACCATTTTTAATTCCAACCTTAAAACTCAAATTGCTCACCTGTAAGGCATGAGCCCAATGTTGGGTTATTATACTGTTTATTTATGTATACTGGGTTTTTAAGAAAGCTGTCTGTGGATCTATTGTAGTTTTCCCATTCAATGTTTTGACTTTTCTCAAGTAGCTCTCATGGGAACACTGCTACGGCCCACAACTTTCCCCTTCCGCTGCCTGTCATGTGGGGGCTATGTGCTCCAGCAGATGGGATTTGTTATGTGAATCTGCTTCATATTCTGCCTATCCCCTGCCCCTTGTCACATGGAGGTCACTGACCTGGAAGGGCCAGCCACTTGGTCTAGTATCTATAAGTCTAATTCCCCCCTCCCTCTCTCTGGCACTGTTCACCCTGCCCCTTGTCGCACTTGCCAGAGGGTTCAGCCTCGGCTGATTTTGTATTTTGTATTTTTTTAAAAATAAAACTTTAATAAAGTTACCAGGAGGGACATCAATGCTCTACAGACTTGGCCTTCTCATCTGAACAGTCCCTCTTAGGCAGTGAAATGTTTTGATTAGTGTGATAATCCCATGGGATTAATTAACCACACTAAGCAAGTGAAACCTGAACTTCGTTATGACAGTATAAAAAAAAACTAATTACACCAGAGAAAAAAAAAGGTCTTCACATTTCACAGAAACTATTAAGAGTAAGAGTTATAAACAACTGGCCTTTCCCCCCCTCCCCCCCATAGGACACAATAATTTACACTAAAAAAAATACACAAGATTAAAAAAAAAAGAAAACAAATTACCTGACATTGATTGAGCAACCTTTCATTACCAAGTTTTGTAGCAAGATTCACCATTTCCTCAAAAACTTCATCCTCTAGGTAAGGATGAGTTTGAAGATATGTGTCTAGTCTCTTCAATATAGTCACCAGGGTATGAATGGAAGTAGTCGAATCAACCTTCATGTGTGAAACATACCGCATTGTTTCCAATGCCCATTCATAAACCTGCAGAAAAAACAAATATATATATATACATATTTCAGCTACATCATGGGAAGTACAAAAACAAATATAAGAATCATTTATTTAGTAATGAAAAAAAGAGGTTCAAAAAGATAATTATATAAGTTACTAGAAGCTAGAACCTTGCATCAACTCGGTAACCAGATTTTACCCAACTTGCGGGTTGGTTTGGGTTGATGCTAATATTTTTCATCACAAGTTTGGGTCAGGTTTTGACTTTTTTGAGTCGGGTTTGGGTTGACACAGTTTTGCAAAAGAAAGTTCAGAATATTTTTCAAATGAAAATTTGATATTAATTATTTGATTATTAATGCGTGTGCTATATACATTCATTTTTATATAAAAAAGATAAAATTAATGTTGGAGATATAATTGCTGACTATTTTTTTACAATTGTATTAAAATATGGATTAATTTTCTTTCGAGTTCAGGTTTGAATATTTCAGTTTTGGGTTGAATTGTGGGTTAACAAAATATTTTTTGGTCAGGTTCTGGGTTGACTTTAAGTTGGATCGGGTACAAGCCGACTCATGCAGGAGAACTAGAAGCCCTAAATAAAAGAACTTCATAGCACAAAAAATCACAATTTTCAACTGAGGTTAAAGCATTGTTATTTTGCTTGTTTAGTGTATTACTTAACATACTAGAGTATCAAAAACAATAAATACTATTTGTTTTTATTTTTCTGACTCTGCTGTATTCATAAAATCTGCAGATGATACAAATATTTAATGCCTTCAAATGATTAAAAACTCAATTCAAAACCTTAACCAAACTCAAAATAATGACATAACAATGAATTGTCTATATTTTTTAGTAACAATGCTTTGACTGTTGTCTAAAAGAAATAGCAAACTCTGTTACAATAAATACATAAATAAAAAAAAAAAAAAAAAAAAAAAAAAAAAATTAAAATAAAATAATAAATCCAAAACAGACACAGAAAAGTAGAAAAAAAAAACATATCTAAAGAGTATTAAAATTACTCACAACATGTCTCAGTTATCATACTTGAAATTAATTTAATTTAAAGCAACTTTATATTTAACTTTAATGAGTGAAAAAAAAAAAAGAGATGATAACTTAAGTATAGCATCACTTTATCTAATAACTGATAACAGTTAAATATTTCAGTTATTATATCAATTAACAGTTATTAGTAAAGTTTTCAGAAAATTAAAAATCCAAATAAGAACATATGATAATAAGTAAAGGAATAAATCTTCATATAATGTATCATAAATTAATTATATATATTTATTTTAAACAATTAAAAAACCTTATACTGAAGACTTTTTGTGCCATAATTGTATTGTACTTCACTCGGATGATAACATGAACTAAGACTGAATTTCATTTTATTGTCTTGCTGTTATCTAAACTTGATATTTTATTCTAAAAGTATCTCCATTCTAAAATTTTTAATGTAGTACATCTTTTACTTAAGTTTTGATGTTTTATTTATTTTATTATCTTGCTTTAAAATAAATGTAAACATTTATTTTTCAGAGCTACCAAGTCTCTGGCTTTTTGAATACCAGTATTTTTTTATTTTATCGAAAATGTTGTTTATTTAAATCAAAACATTTCCCAGTTTAATAAAACAAAATATTCATGACCATTAATGATTTTTAAGACATTTTGACTTGTTTATAAATCAACAATTATTTTTTTATTCATAATGGGAAGTATGCCTCCAAATTTAGTTAAACTGTGTTGATAAAAATAAGGTATTAGAAATATTGCTGGAAAATAACTATAAATATTAATAGTGAAGAATTTTTAAGGAAAATTTCTTAGACATTACTGGCATATTTAACATAGTTTAGTGAGATATGAAAAAATGACAGTAGTGTGATAAAACCAAAACAAATTAGTGTCAATAGAAACCTTTTTATAGAAAAATTTGGTAACTTTAATAACCACCTCAGGGAGTTCTCTATAGGGCCCAGGGGGATAATCCTATGCAAAAAAGAGTAATTCAAAAACATTGACATGCAAACAAGAAATTTGTAGCGAATACTTCCATTGGTTTAACACTTTATGCACCGACAGTACTTTAAAGTAAAATGAAAAGAAACTTGTTATAAAATTCATTTAACACTATAATGAAATTTTAAAGATTATGATAAAAAGTATTTTTTAAAATTCATTTAACACTATAATGAAATTTTAAAGATTACGATAAAAAGTATTTTTTAAAATTCATTTAACACTATAATGAAAATTTAAAGATTACGATAAAAAGTATTTTTTGGAACTTAGGAATATTTTCGGAACATCATAATTTTGAAATAAACTATTGAACACGGCAAAGGATAGAAATACTTATGTTCCGATATGGATTAAAAAGCGATTAACCGTTTTTAAATTTAATATTTAAAGAGGAAATACGCTGTATTTTGAAAATTTTGTTTATAAATGGATCATTTTTAGAATGCAGTAATTAAAAGGAAGCAATTGAAAATAGATTTATTTTAGATATTTTTGAAGTTACGTTTTAAAAATTTTTGAGTTATGTTAACTGAAAGTTAATAAAAATAAATTTTGTAATATTAATTTTAAAATAATTTGGAAAATATGTGAAATGGAAAGAAATTGATATTAAATTTATCTAGCACTAAAAGTTATTATTTTAAGATAAATGTTTGATTTAAAATTATTAATTGATTAAGCTTTATTTATTTCAATACATTTATGAACTATTTTAAGTAACTGAATAAATTAAAGCCAAGGAATTTTAAAGGATGAATTAAGGCTGAATATTTTAAATCATAACAAACATCTATTGGCAGTAATGCAAGTTAGCATGAGTTCTAGACAGTTTACTTTGTCATGTTCCAAAAGCATTATCCACTGTACAAAGCAAAAATATTTTTTAATGGATATTTTATTTTTCCAATTGTAACTGCTCAGCTTTTCTGATGTTGAAAGACATTCAGTTTCAGGTCTGAAAAATGTCTATGTTTATATGCAAGGTCTATGTTTATATGCATTTTCTAATTATATAAAATGTCAAAAATAATATCCTGAAGAAATGATTTGGGTAGAGTTGTAAATAGTCTACAAAATCCCTGTAAATACTGATTTAGTTAAATAAATTCTAATAAATGAAATCATGTTAACATTTATTTAATGATTGCAGAAATCTATTAATGTATTTTCAAATATTCAGAAAAAATGCACTGGAAGACAAAATTTTCATTAATTCATAATTTGGTACATAAAGGGTTAAACATTAGCTTGTGAATGTCATATTCTGAAGAGCGTAGGTTTTTAAGATGGTGAAAACATAATTTTGATAAATGTATTAATTAGATAATGAGTAAACCTGCATTTAAAATTTCTCCCTACATTAACATGTGATTTTACATGAAAATCAATAAAGCAGGCCTTTAGATTAATCACTCTTATTTTAAATTTAAAGAGTAAAAAAATAAATAGATATGACAACATAGCATCACCTTATCTAATAAGTGATAGCAACGGCTTGTGTCTTCGAGCTTCTCTCGTGCATCTTCTAATCGATCTGTGAAGTCATCCAACTGACGTCTCAAGTGAGCACTTATTTCATTTTCATCTTCAGAGTCCTTGCGTTTTGGTATTTCTTCTAGAAGATCATTTCCCCTCTCAATTTGTTGCTGAGGAGAAAAAAATTATAATGTTATGATTCCAATGACAGAAGCATATAAACTGAACCAGATCACTTTAGTAATTACATAAATGGATATTTTCCAAAATAACTTTGCTCTCGTATCAGATCAGAACACCTGATTCGGCTTGGTTTAAATATATACTAAATTTTTTTATTTACAAAGAAAGGTGAAAGGAATATTGTACAATTATATCTTTTAAGGCAGAAACCTGAGTAAAATGTGAATTTTTTCCGGTCCAAAGTGAATCTGTCTTAGCACATTTTACTGTGTATCTATTTGTTTATGGATTGAATTTTGAATATTCTAAAAAATACAACAGTATTTCAATCTTAAATCCTAGGTATCTGAAAGACAGAGGATATACAGAAAGGGGTATGTGGTAACTAATAACTTAAGATCCGCTGCCTAGTGAATTGACTTGGGAGAAACAAATAATCTTTTGAACCTCCGATGGATTGATGCAAAAATCAAAATGATTGAAATGAAGATTTTTTTAAATAAAACTAACATTTTGAAGATTATTTTATAAAATAAAAATATTATTTATAAGCTTTGAGATTCTATTACCAACTGATTCAGATATTCATTTAATATATATTTTGCTAATTCTCTCTCTCTCTCTCTCTCTCTCTCTATATATATATATATATATATAAACCATTGATCCACTTTCTTTTCAAATGATCATCAAAATATATATTTAATGCTTTTATGTTGAGCATGAATACTTTGAATACACCAAAATGTATCACAACTCTTTGATACTTATGCAAAATTTAGGAATTTTTAAGATGACTTATTATTCAAAAGCCTTATCTGATAGACTTCTTTGTATGCAGCTTTTTAGCAACTTTTTAACATAAGTGAGAAAGTTGGGCCAAAGGTAATTTATTTGTGATAATCAGCATGGACATCCAAATACAATTTTATTGTACATTATATTTTCTATTGCATTTCTTTATTTATAACATACAGCTAAATCTTTAAGAATTTACTTTTAATATATAGGGAATCAATTTCACCTTTAAATTGCATTTTTTTTTTTTTTAATCATTCCAACTTCAAATATATTTACAGCTTGGTGCAAAAGTTCTTTAACACAATTTGAAAATACATATCTGGTGCATCCTACCACATTTTAAAAATTAATTTAATGCTAAAGTGAATAAATAATATATCAAGGAGAAGAAAATTTTATAGAAATTTAAAAAAAAAAAAAAAAAAAAAAAGGAAAGAACAGAAATTCAAAATTTTTAATATTTTAAAATTTACAATATTATTGTAAATAATAAAAAGGAGGGATTTTTTTAATAATTCTCACAGGGCTGTAAATAGCCAGCACAGCCAGAGTGAGCTTTAAAATTTTTTGGTGGGACAAATTCCCAGATTATCTTTTTTCCTCTACTTTAATGATAAATAAATAAAGATAAAAGTAGAGGGAAAGTATCCCCCCACTCATAAAACTTTATTATAAAAGGTTTAAAAAATTTACATGTAATATATAGATGATGATATTAAAATATTATGAAGTCTAGAGGGAGTTCAAGAGATTGCCAGGGGAGGTGGGAGAGGTTCAGCCCATCTTGTCCTATTGGTTACATCCCCGACTACAAATAGCTTTTAAATCCAAAAGAAACTAATGTAAAATCATGAAATAAAAAGCATTTTAAAGTAATAAATTTTATTTCTATTAGTTGTGCTTTTAATAAGTTATACTTTAACTTTTCAAATAATTATTTTTTAAAAATAAACTTGTGTCTGTTTAAAGATTAAAATTCTGTATAAAACTTAAATTATGCATCATTTTAAAAACTTAAATTAATTTTCAAAATATGCTCAAAATACATGCTTCAAGACATTGTAAAAAACTTTTCACCAAACTTTATACTAACTAGAATACAAGAATCTTAAGCTAAAATTTTTGAATAAAATACTTGTTGCTACTAAAATTATATCAATTAATAACATAATTTTTCTTACAAGATTGCTTTAATATATTGCATTAGAAACAATTACAATACAAATACACACACACATACAAAAACAGGGAAAAACATGTTAGCTGATATTAAAATAAAACTGTACATTTTAAAGGATAAGATGTTAACGTATTAAAATCATTACCATAGCTAAGAAATAAAATTTCTCAAATTCATTTTCTTGTTCTCGAATAGCATTAAGGGTTTCAGCTAAAGTTTTGTGACGCTTTAAAGTTTCTTCTCCTTTGCGACGTAACCATGCTAATACCTGAAAAATTAAAAAAAATTAGAGTCAAATATATAGTAAAGATTAGCAGTTCTTAAAATGTGGTCTGCAGACTCTATGTAATTTTAAAAGATTTATGAAAAATCTGAGAGAAATCTTATGAATTTTCTGAACCCTAGCAATTTCATCTTAGTGGGTTTTACTGTATTTCTATTAGTTTAAATATAATTTATTTAATATTCTTAAAAAAAAAAAAATAGTAATTTCAGTCTTAAATTCTAGGGGCCTGTGATGATAGAGGGAATATGATATCTAAGAATTTAAAAACTGATGGTATAGAAGATTTTATACATCATGTAATTTAAAGTTTAACTTAAAAAAATATTATAAAAAAAAGTTATTTTTGTATAATTAAATTGTAAATAAAATCATTGTTTTCAACTTCAAAAAGATATATAATCTCTTAAAATTATACTAATTATAAATGAAGCAATTGATATTTTAATCTATGTTTTCTGTGTAATTTACTCAATATATGTGATGAAAAAAAGAAGGCTGAAATAAATATGTGAAAAAATGCAATAGATTTTAATGTGTGTCAGAGTGGTTAAAACTCGAAAATATTTTTGAATTTTACAACACATATTGTGCATTTTAGTGCATCAGTAAAAGCTGCAGATGAGGCAGATTTTTAATGTTTTCAATTGACAAGTTAAAAAGAAAAATTTTCATAGTAATCACATACTTAAAATGATGGCGTAATAATTCATATTTATCGGTAATAATGCTCTCACCATTGTCTAAAAGAAATAATATCTTTCTGATGACAAAATTTACTTTCACATTATTAAATATAAATCAAATTATTTTGTGTGCCTAAAAATTATGCATAATCACTTAATAGAACAAATAAGTTATAAATGCAGCATTTTGTATTTTTATTTATGCCAACTTTCTCCATGTAATGTAAATACTACTAAATGAGATATTAAAATCCTTTTTAAAACAAAAATTTAAATTAATTTCTAATTAAATATTTTCTAACTTTTAATGCCTAATTCTGAATCTATCTGTGGAAAGTTGCTTTTGGGCCTAACAAATATTACTCTCAGATATTAAATTCTATCTAACTAAAAGCTAATCGCTATTTGCAGGAGTAGGCAGTTTGTGCTACAGTCAGACCCAATTAGCCCTTGTCCCTGGTCACAGCCCCAGACATCAATCAACAGATTTTAAATCAATTAAGTTAAAGTTTGCAACCAATCGACACCCTCTGCCCCTGCTGAAAAAAATTACAAGTTCTTGATCAAAAGTCGATCTTACAATCAAAGATGCAGAGTTGCAATATTGAGCTAGTCAGCCTGCCTGATAACCATATACTATAGTTTCCGGCATATAATCCACAAATCAAACAATCATGTTTCGACCTGAAAATTTTATTTTATAAAACGTAACTTACTAGATCGCTGTAAAAATTTTACTTCAATTATTGAATAAAATTTCTGGGTTGAAACATGATTGTTTGATCCGCAGATTATATGCTAGAAATTAAGGTAGTAATCAAAATAATATTTATGGCTTGCAGGGCCTCTGTCCTACGTCAGACTGAACTTCTACAAACCACCAATGTAACATAGAAATGTTAATAAAATAAGTTTGATTAACCAGCAAAGTCCCAAGTCAAATTATTTATATTTATCTTACTAAATAATATTCATATTTTACATATATATTTGAAATTGAAAGATTTTAAAATATCAAACACCAAATTTGTAAGTGTCAGAATAATAAGTCTCTTAAGATTTTTTTTTTTTTTTTTTTTTTTTTCGTCTATATATTTTGAAATTAAAAGTTGTTAAACTATCTCTGAAATGATGGAGGTTAGATGACAGCGGAGTAATTCAATATTTAGTAATTTGAGAAATGATGGGTTTTGTAAAATTTGTTGAGCTGCTGTTGCATTAAGTGGTCCAACTTGTTTTTCCCTCTAGCAACTCCATAAGTGAACGATGATTTATTTGAATGTCACACAGAACAGAAATTAATATACATTCAGTAAAAATATGGTTATCTATGGTAAAATTTTTGACTTACTCCACTGTTAACCCCTTCAAATAATCATCATAAAATCAAAATACAAATAATTCAAAAATAAATTCCAAGAATAAACTGGCTTATAAATTAAAAATATTTTGACAAAGTGAAAAACATAAGTGTTACGTTACCTGACTAGATTCTTCTTCAAAAACTTTCATCATCATACATTCTTGCAATTTATTCAGCCTTTTATCAGCCAATCTTGCAAGCCTTTGCACCACTTTCTTCAGCTGCTTGTACAGCAACTTGCTCTTCTCAACAGCTTCCCTTTAGGTCAAATACAATATGGTAAGTAATTTTGAAACAAAACTTTAAAAAATATTTTAGCAATATACATATGGAGAGAGGAAATGTTAGAATGATACTATAAAACATAAGTAGCCAACCCTTCTGTTCTTGAGATCCCTTTTTAGGTGCGTTTGTAATTAGTATATGAATACGTAGCACCTATATTCACTGCCTGGTCGATCCGTTTGTTTGTGTATAATAGCGCAAAAACTACTCAAATATGAATGGTTTGAAATTTAATATAAATAATCGTTGCAGAATTTTGTTGAGTCATTTCAAATTTTATGAAAATCGAATCAAAACTTAAAAGATATTAATAAAGTTTTCTTCATTTTTTAAAATCCTATCATGTGTAATCAACATAATAAAAGTGCAAAGCATTTGACTGAGGAAAAAAAAGGCACGCTCATTTCATAACAGATGATATAATTCATTTCACTGAAATAATAGTGATGATTTTTTTACATTGTAAAACTTGTTATAGTACGAACGCACCTCATTTGTCACGCTTAACATACAATTTCCAACTTGTTCTACTTAAAAAATGGCCATAACCTACCAAAAACATGTATTCATAGTTCACACAATGAAAAAAGTTGAGAATCCTTAAAAATTCATAGCAAGTGAAAGGTAAAAATTAAGTTTAAATGTAATGATAAAAGAAACAAAAGAATAAATACATGAAAAATATGTGTAATGAAAGTGCAAAGTTTGTGATTTCAAATTTTCTATCAAGTATTCACAGTCAATTGTACATATTGAAAATCACAATGAATTTTTAGTTTGTGAATTAGAACGTAAAGAACAGCTTTGTATCGGCCTTTTATTTTATGTTCCAGTGATATAAAATGACAATGCAGATATGCAGAATGAGTGATACACTATTTTTTAGGCATATACATAAATAAAATACATTGTAAAATAAAAATTCTAATTATATAGAAATAAAAAAATAATTTTCAGCAAAATTTCTAAATATGCAGAAATTTGACAGGTATCCAAGAACATTAGAATTTAAATACAGATTTATGTATAGGTACATGATCATGTGGGGATCTTTTAAAAAATCATACCAGACATGGATTATTTTTTTTTTTTACTAGTCAGCAAGATGCAACATAGAGTCAAATTGTTATGATAAAATTTAGGCAACTTCAAAAATAATTCATTACTATAATGTCTTTTCGTAGCAACATTTCTATAAAATATTTGTATAAAATTAAGAAAGATACAAGTGTAGAAAAGAACTGTCATGTTTACATTGCAACCATTGAGAGAAACATGAAATATGGCCAAGGAATAAAAATATATAAAGTTTTTTTATGTATTTTTTTACCCAGCAGTTTTTAAAAGACTGTCTAAAAATTCATTCACACATTAGACAATCTACTAACTACTGGTGAGTAGATTGATGTAATTCTTCACCCCTGGACATGATTACCTTTTAATTTTAATAAAATATAATCACAGATGTAAATATATAAACAATTTTATTACTCATAATCTGGGCTACTGTTGAAATCCTTTCTGTAATTTTCTATCTGTGACAGGAAGGTAGATCCATTTTCTTCCAAAAACTTCAGCTGTTCATTTTCAAGAACTTCTAGAATTTGTCTCTTCTGCTGTTCTATCAGATGATTGGTTAAAGCAGATGGCAACTGTCCACCACGCATATCTTGGATTAGTTTTACAATGCGGCATCCAGTCTGGTGGCAGCTTACAATGAACGGATCTAAAAACTGGGAAGAAATATTCATGAAGGTTATTCACAGATTTAATTAAGAAAAATATAATAAACAAGTGATAACTTTATTGACATAAACAAATTTATGTATATAAAACATGATAAAAATTTTATTTAACCTTTTCATGGGCATTGGTCACAAAACCACTTACTTTTAATTCCAATCTGCCAAATGGCACCCAGACTATTTTAATACAGTCGAACCTCGTTAATGCGAACACTCAAGGGGAAACTTTTTTTGTTAGTGTTAAAATTAGTTTGTGTTATCCGAACTTAAATACATTACATACGACTGGACGGGGCAATCAGAAACAGTTCATGCTAAAAGTAATTCACATTAAGCGTGTTCATGTTAATGATGTTTGACTGTAAAATTTTGCTTTTATAGTAAACGGGAAGAAAAGCAAGTATTAATTTTATAAGAAATTTGTTTGTAAACTCTGGTGCCAATCAATCATTTCACCATTTTACGAATAGAATCATCTTGCGCCTGAAAGAGTTAATACTAGCTGACCTGCTTGGATAATGCCCAGGTCGGATAATAACTTCAAATATGGCTAAAATAAATGTCGAATTCAGATGCTTTTCTTCGGGAGGAGTTTCTGCATCTCAGGGAGAGGGAGAGATTGCACTTCTAGATCATTAATAAGCATAAAGTCCAAACTCAGCTTTTTTTCATACACCAAATATGAAGAAAAAAAAAGATTGATTGCAAGATCACCTGCATTGTCATAGTAAAGTTTTTTTGCCAATAATGGGGATTACTTAGGGAACTAATGCTGGAACTTTTTGCTCTTTCTTTGCTGTATCTCGGAGAAATTTTCAATGGCCTTACTTTATTTAATAATAGATTTAAAAAAAAGAAACTTTCATACATTTAAAATTTTTGTTTTCAAATCAATCCTTGAAAGTCTGCTTTATACAGGGGTATAGAATAAAAGATTGGATGAATAAGAAACACAAACTTCTAAGTAGAAAATCTGTTGCTAGAAACACACAAGCTGTAGCTAGAAAGGTAGTGTTTAATTTAAGTAGCAGTCCCTAAAGTACAATGAACATTTTATGTTATCATATAAGTATTCAGCCAGGATATATAAAAGCGAAAAAATAAAACTCCAGTTAATGGTATCATTCTACAATACATCTAAAGGTGAGTGAAAAATTAAACATTCTTAAACAAAGAGCAATAAAGTTTGTAAATTAAGAATAAAATAAAAACAAAATGAATTACCTCATGAAAATTGATCCAATTTTCATGGTCATACAGAAATGTTCCCCCAAAGCCAGGTAAAAGCTGATCTTTCACCACATACCTTAAAAGTTGATTGTCATTGACAATGGGCTCAAACTGAAAGGTAAGAATACACAACACATTTTAATACTGCATTATGATATTACTCAACTGTTAAAAGCATACAATTAACATAATATGTCATTAATATATTCAAAATTTCATCAGCATATGCAACGATTCATATTACATCTGTTAGGGGAAAATGAAATCATAGACATCAAGAATATACAAACCTCATTTACAAATTGTTAATTAGAATAGAGAGGAGGATTTAATTTAAATAATTTTTCTATTAAAAAATGCAGTTATGAAATACTTATTTAATTTCATTTGAAAGGAAATCCCTTTCAAATGAAAATAAATAAAATTACATTTTAGAAATTCAAATTAGAAATGGCAATTGTATACCATAATTTGAAACAATAAGATGATTTCAAACAATTACATGGATTTGTTTGAAATGAATAAATTAATGCCTTTGATGAATAATTCTTGTATAACTTTTGTGTAACTTAACTGTTCTCAAATCCAAACTGTCAGAAAGTAGCCAGTTTGGATTTGAGAACAACCTTAACATTCTCAAATGAAGTGTAAAAACAAACAAACTCACTTTAATGTGAAAGATAGGAAACCTGGAAGACAGCAATTCTGATTTCTGACTTTGCCGGTGCAGCGCTAAAACTAAGCTCACTGTTCCAGGTACACACTCCTTGAAAAGAAAAAGACAATCATTTAATCACAAAAAACAATCATCTACAAAAAACTTTAGATAAATTATTATACATCAGAGAATTAAACCGGGTTACAAAATAGAAGTATAAGACATTTTTTTTTTTAAACTGAAAACAAATAAGATTTTTTTTTTTTTTTGCATTTAATACATATTTTTTTTTAGATTGTCTAGAGCAGGCTTTTTGATTCTTATAATTTCAGTGACTCAATGTCTGTTAAATGTGTTTTATTTATTAATTTTTGTTTAAATTTATTGATTAAGTTTTAATTTCATTAGCCAGAAACAAATGTTGAACTACGTACATTGTTTTAAGTACAAACTCATTAATATACTGTAAATCGGATTGCATTCGATAGAAGTGAATTTTTTTTTTAAATTAAGGTTTGAAAAGTATTTTAAAAACCATAAAATATCAGTGAATTTAGATACAGTTTTCAAACAAATTTAATTTGAAAGAACATTTTTTTCCCTATTCGATGGTGTAAAAACTGAAATTGTGCTATGTTTAGAAATTAAAAAAATTGCAGTAAAAGCGACATTTATTGGTCAGGTGTTGCCACCATCAATATGACATCAGCGTTATTGAAACATATTTTTGCTTTATAATATAAATTTCTTACCTCCACAAGAGCAAGGGCTTTGTGCAAGATAGACCAATCATCAGATGTAGCTTCACGGCCATCCACTATAGCCAAGAATCCTAAGCACATAGTTTCACGCCTAAAGGTAAAAAAACAAACAAAAACAGTTAATTATTATTGTATAATCAGAAAAGAACTTTTATAAATTCATAACAAACACTTACAATTACACCTTTTTTAAATTACAATTTAAATTTCTGTCAAGAAACTTTACAAAAAGAGCCTAAAACTGCTTCACAGTGGTGAATTTACAAATGGACAATATTATTCCTTTGGGTTCGAGGCTACAAAAAATCGTATGCTTGGGAATAACATTTGAAACCATGCCAATGAAAAGTATTGTATATAGAAAATTTACACTTATATTTTATCTTTATATCGAGTTTTAGACCTTTTCAGGAACAGATACCTATAGGTTATATGTGAATTGTTTTTTCTATTTTAATGTAACTTCATGTATACTTTCAACTTTATTTATAAAATGAAAATTGTTAATTTTAATTAAGTATATATAAATTTTCTAATGTATATTTAACAAATAGTCATTTGTACAAAATAAATCTGAAGTATTTTACAATGAAATCAAGCGATGAAATATGTAATATATAAATGTGTTAACACGCATTTTACACTACATAATTTTCTCACTGTGACGTCACTTGAATATTGTTCATTGGCTAAGGTATGTAAATTTTAGAATCAGTCTCATGAATTAAAAAAAAATTAAATTATTTACTCATTAAAATACTACTAATTCTTATTTCACACAGAAATCTAGATTCTATTTCTTATTTAATTAATAAAACATTCAAAGATATAGAGTAAGTTGTACATTTTTAAATCCACCTCTGCTGCTTTGAACATTCTTTTGAGTAAAATAAGATGAAAGTTCTATTTTCTCATAGCTAAACAAAACTGCAGTCAGAACCTTATCAAATTCCAAACTCTTGAAATACTTGCTAGAATATGTTATTATGCCATTCAAATCAGATACAACTAAGGATACACAGTAGAAAATGTCAACCCTTTTAGCCAGTTTTCTCAGTTACAACTTTGATATTTCAAGGCAATGAGTCTAATCATAAGTTGTGAAGATACTATATATTCTAGAGTGCTTACAGCTTCTATGCAATATATAATGAGTACTATATAACAAAGTTAAAATAGCATCTCAAAACAGAAGGTCAAAGTAAAATTGTTCTTGTCATGTAAAATAACATTTTCTGGAAGATAAATAATTATATTAAAAATTTTTTTGGGGAAATAAAAACTGTTAAGCATAAAAATATTTCTATTAATATTTTTATTATTCTACTCTATAGAGTCCTATAAAAGAAAGAAAATCATTTGAAATGAATGAATATTGGTGTTGAGCTTTGAAGAGATTGAAATGACAAACATTCCCTTTAGAGAGGTCAATAGCAAGTACAATTTGGAGACTAAATTACTTACAAAATGTTTATAATAATAATAATTAATAATTATGTGTGTGTGTGTATCTTGTTGAAGACTCTTAAGAGGGGTGTAAAAACTAGATGCCAATGGGCCGATTGTCACCACTAAATTTTATTGTATTCTTTGCCTAAATTTTATTAGTATACTTAGCCTAAATTTTATTAGTATTCTTATTAGGCGAAGAATATTAAAAATTTAGTGGTTGCAATCGGCCCATTGGTGCCCAGGTTTTACAAGTATGCAGGCCTATATGTAAAACTTTTTGGAATACTAATTTTATATTAGAAAAAAAAGTTTAGTCAAAATAGGGCTTTTCTATGCAAACTTTGAATGCATTGTACCTGCCCTCTTATGGCCAGCCTTATCATTGGAGTGAACTAATCTTTCATTGGCTTTTCAATATATAAGAAGTATTTCAATAAGGATTTCCAAATTTGGCCCCATGGAAAAAGAATATTAAATCACAACCAGTTTTGGGAGTTTATTTTGGCATGATGCAAAAAGTGAACACTGATGATGAAACAAAGGTTTCTTACATTTGACATTTAATCACATGCAATAACAGTCAAATTCTGGAAAAATATCCAAATACCATTTTTTCTTTTATGTAAACATTTTTTATTTATTTATTTAATTTTTTAAACAAATAAAGTTTATATTATGAATAACAGACAACAATTAATTAAAGAAAGAAATAACATCATATTATATTAAGCTGCTACAGTTACTTTACACAACAATTTTTTTTTTTTTTTTTAGAAAGCAGATATCACATAAATGCATATTAGAGAGAGAATTCTAAAATTTACTTTGGGATGCTCTGAAAATAGAGAAGCAACTCTGCTAACTGTACAGCATTCACTGAATGCAATGGAATCTTCTCAAGGGAGATATAAACTATGCTTCGACTACATATGTCACGGCTACCTACATTGAGAAGAAAAACATTTATGTAAAATATAAATAAACAAGAAAGGAAAATCATGTGTCAAGCATAGATTATGAAACACTTTTCCAACTTATTCAGAATACTGTAACAAAACTTCCCAATTCAATAAGATGACAGATGATATTTAAGTAAATAATTTGAAAAATGCATAACACACCAGAAACCCAATTTCAGCATTTACAATCTATAGTCGGAAAAGTATTAAAATTCCTTTGTGAAGCCCTGTATACGACTTATAAATTTGTATTATACTACGTAATAGTATGCACAAATTTAGTTCAACTAGGAAACACATAAGATGGTTGAAAATTCCCCTTCAGCAATTTCCATCAATAAACGAAAATGAATTCTTTTGTGCAACTCTGTATAGAATCTATACACAATAAGTAATATGCAAAAAATTAGTTAAATTTTAATTGAATTCTTTCGGATATCTTTTTTTGTTGTTTATACTATATGTAATTTCAATTGATGTCTCAAGGTCAGTTTCCTGGTCCTTGTCTTAGATCAGTAACTCTGGTAACACTACACTTGGCTGACTGACTGCTGCTGTTTTTTTCCCACCCTACTTGAGATCAGTAGAAAGCTTTGTCCTTTGTTTGATTATAGCTATGGGAAATACCTTCGTTGACTAGTGCCATGGCAATGAAGGGATGGAGTGGGGAGGACAGATGCCTTGAGAAGTCAATTGCAATTATATAGAGTATAGTACTGCACAGGGCTTAATTTCTAACAAAAAAAAGTACCGGAGCCCTAATATTTTGTGTTATTTTTACACCAAATGATTCCCAATGTGATGTCATATGAATATTACCCGTAAGAAAATAGTTTTAAAATTATCGGTTTATTGTATGAGGAAGTATAAAGGGGGGGGGGGGGGGATAATTCCCCATCTTAATTTAGATAAATGGGTTTTTTATGCAGAATTATCAGATTTCTTTCAAATTTTGGATATAGGTTTATTCTGATAAGGCGCTTCCCTGGTCACTTTTGGGGGTTTGTTGGTTAAGAATAAAGGAGGGAAAAGGGGGATCTAATCCCCCTTAACCTATTTTATGAAGGACATTATTCTTTAAAATAAAAGTATGGTATACAATTAGTGTGAATAGCCTGTGAGCTCACTGCCATCAGTTTAACTGGACACTTTTCTTTTTTCTTTTTAATATTAATGTGTAAACACAATTTTTATGACGTAATTTTTTTTATTTCCTGTCTTTCAACACGTAATAATTTAATTATTATTTTAAACTTTCATTATTGTTTTTAATAGTCTCGCGCAAATACATTTTTTATTTGAGATAAAACATAATTCTTTGCACTGATTTAGAAATTGGCAAAAATATAAAAAAATGACTTTTTCAATAAAAGATTTTTTACTCGATTTTAAAGGAATTTTTGAGTTTTTATTGTCCGACTGTGACAATTTTTTTAATTTCTGAAAGCTTGTTATATTTTGCATCTGGTGGTATGATTTTTGAATCCATAGGAGGGCTAGAAAAAAAGTAATTACTCCACAAAAAAGTCCCTAGTAAAAAAGCGATGAGAATAACCCGGAATATCTACGCAGATTTGAAGTACCGGAGCCAGTCTCCGGCGCAATTTATGCCCTGGTACTGTACTGAACAACAAATTATGAAGTCCTAAAGCTAGATACTTAGCAAAAAAGTAAAAAATTGCAAAAATTGATTATAAATTTTCAACTTTACCTGTCATGACAGCAACTTGGGAGTTAAGGACATCTTGATTAATGTCAGCAATTGCACTTAGTTGTCGGACCTCAACAACAGGACTGTTACTTCTTTGGAGGACAGGAATTTCACCCTCAACAAAACCATCATCTACCGAGATGGGTTTCTGTTTCTGTTCAGAGTCTGAAAAGGAAAGAATTTGGATATTTAAAGTAAGGGTTAAAGTTAAATTAAACAAAAAAAAAAAAAAAAAAAAAAAAAAAAAAATCAAGAGAAGAAAAATATTTTAATGTAATTAATTATTTTTGAAATGTAATGCATTTGATGCATAGCATAGCTTTAAAATTCAGATTAAAATAAATTTAAAAAAAAAAGGGAGAAAGAACATTTTTAATACTCTATGGCCCAGATGTCATATACGCACCACATTGGCGCGATTTTTCCCCCTTGCCAATTTGGCGAAAACATTGTTTTTGAATATTAGTTACAAATAGCATGCAATAATAGCACATTATTTTTTTTCAATTTAAAAATAAAATAACATAACTGAAATAGCATATTAATATATATAATAAAAATAATTTATAGAATTAAAATAAAATATAAAAACAAAATGACCGGGTTACCATGTGAGGCATAAAATTGCTATTTTGTTACAATCGTGCCAATGTAGTGCATATATGACATCTGTGCCTAATCTAGTTCTATTATATCCTTAGGCTATATAAATAAGAAAAATCTGATAGGCAGTAAAAATTTTTAGTTGAAGATAAAAATCACAGATTTCCAAAAAAACATAAGTTTTGTACAAATTGATCGAGGAAGCATAATTTCTAGTTCAGAAATGATATATCATTAATTGCTTTAACTCTTCGACTCAGAGTTCTAGATGGGTTGGAATGCACTTGATCTCAGGCCGAAAATTCTGGTTAAAATCAACCCGAAACCTGATCTGAACTCGACAAAATTGAACCCGAAAGTGTATAAAAATTAATCCATATTTTAATATAATTATGGAAAAGTAGTCTACAATTATATCTCTAATGTCAATTTTATATATTTTTTAAAACAATGAATAGGAACACATATACACTCATTAATATTCGAATGTATAGCTTTTTTCCATTTGAATCCAGGACTTTTTTTGAAAAATCGGGTCAATTAGAGCCGAAAGAATCAAAACTCAATCTGAAACCGAAACATTTAAAGTCAATCTGACCCGCAATGAAAAAAAAAATAGCGTAAATCCGAACCGATCAGATGAGGACTCTAAACTCAGTTAATGAATTCATTTTGTAAAGTAATAATACAGTGCTGTAATCTGTATTTGTTGAAAAAGAAAAACAAGCCTATGATATTAAAAAATCCAGATGATATAGAGCGTATACTCCACTACATCCCTGAATATAAACACAGTCGCCAGTTAAAATATTTTGGTCACTATTGGCGACCAGATTTGTCGAGCCCTGATTATATTAATGCAAACTGAATTGTACAATTTTAAGTAAAACCAATATTGCTTAAATTATATTGACTATGATTTTAATCTCTTATACTTACTAAATATCCATCCTCTCCCTCGACTAAAAAATAATCCCCCGTGCCTCTTATTCATTTCATTTTAAAGAGGAATGTTATTAAAAAAAATTGAGTATATTTGAGTCCGACTCGAAAATATTAAAGTCAACCTGACCCAAAGAAGAAAGAAACAAAAACGAAAATGTTAAAAAGAAGGTCTTTTCTCAAAATTTGGTGCTGCCATCTATTGTTGACTATAAGAGTAATTGGGCACATTCATTCCATACACAGCACGTGCACATTCAATTGCAATTTTTTCTTCTTTTCTTTTCTAACGGTTTTTAAGAACTATTGAAAAACATATATTTTCCCTATTTGATGATGTATAAATAGATATTGTTCAATATTCAAAAGTGATGTATGAGCAATAAAAATAATATTGCAATACAGTTTTTTTTTTTCAACAGCCGCTCAAAAGTGGCTTACACATTTCTGGCGAAGCGACGTCAGAAAAATCCATGCTTAAGGCTGCTCGTCAGTAAACTTGCCGATTCCCCTCGCTAATGTTATTCCTATGGGCGTAGGATGAATTCGTATTTTTTAAATATCTCCCCGGAAAATTAATATTTTTAACTTCTGTTTTCTTTGTATTGTTCTTAAAGAATGTCTCTTTTTTTTCTTAGTTCACAATTTTTTTCTAAAATATATACTTAATTTTATATGAAATGTTAAAATCGTATTCAGTTTCGCTAAGATTTTAACACATAAAAATATAAATTAAGCACATAGTTTCGAAATATTTTGATAACTAAGAAAAAAAGAGACATTCTTTAAGAACAGTACACAGGAAACAGAAGTTAAAAATATTAATTTTCCGAGGAGATATTTTAAAAATACGAATGCATCCTACGCCCATAGGAATAACATTAGCGAGGGGAATCGGGAAGTTTACTGACGAGCAGCCTTAAATAAGAGTTTGTCTCTAAAAAAAAGAGGGGGCAAACTCGACCCGATCCAGAATTTTTTTGCGATCATTGCTAAACAACATACGAGAAACATATTTTAAGCAAGGGGCAATAAATTTAATGTAATATCTATCTATTAAATAAACTGTACTGTAAATAATTTACTGTATGTGCATTTTTTAAAATGAAAAAACGGAACTTTTTGTTTAAGATGAAAAGAAAAAAATTAGATGGAGGTTACAAATGAGACAGGGGCGTATATTTACTCCCCCTCCCGTCTAATATTCATCCACTAAATAAAGACACTTGAAATAAATTAGTGAGATTTTATTAGACAATTTTTTAACATTGCCTTCACACCCTACTCAAACTTATGTTATTTATTTATTCAAGGACAATAGGAGATGAGTTCTGTTTAGCTTGTTTTGAATTTCAGATTTCGTCCCGATGATGTCATCAACAACACAAAATATTCATGCGGAAGATAAGAGTTGAGCTGAGGTGTAGCGTAGATACAAACGAACACCAAACCCATTTATATTTATGAATGAGAATAAGTTAATCTCCTTCCGAACAGATCGCGGACTGATTATTTTTAACAAAGGTCTTTTTTTTTTTTTTTTTTTTTAAAGATAACTTCTAAATATTTTTTTAGCGAGGGTTTTTTTTTTTTTTTCTGATTATATTTGTCAATGAAACTGAAAATTATAATCTTTCTACTTTGATTTTGGTCGATTGGTTTAGGTAGGGGTTGAGGGGGATTGAAGTCAACTCCTTTAAATTGATATGAAAATTCGAGAGGGCCTCAGCGCTTTACAGGCTGTCTTGCCTTCCCCTCATTTTTTGAGAATTTGGATGTTTGATTTTTGAAAAAATTAGATTCTAAGTTTCAGAGTGTGACAGTCTAGATTTCCTACAGTCAATAATGATACAAGTTAGAAGTTCAGTCTAGATTCCTACAGTCAAAAATGATACAAGTTAGAAGTTCCGCCTAGATTCCTACAGTCAAAAATGATACAAGTTAGAAGTTCCGCCTAGATTCCTACAGTCAAAAATGATACAAGTTAGAAGTTCAGTCTAGATTTCATACAGTCAAAAATGATACGTTAGAAGTTCAGATTAGAGTCCTGCATCGAGTCGTTGGTGCAACATGTCCCTTTGCGCTATTAAACCCTATACAATCAACCAACCAACCTGCATCGGGTCGGGTAACCCGATTTTACACGAACCCGTTACGATAAATTTTTTTTCGTCGCGTGTCGGGTTGACTTTAAATGTTTCGGAGTGAGGTTCGGTTTTGACTCTTTCGGTTCGAGTCGACAAAATTTTTCAAAATAAAGTTTTGAATATTTATCAAATGAAAAAACTATATATTTGAATATTAATGAGTGTACATATGTGCGCATTTTTATACAAAAAGATAAAATAGATATTGCAGATGTAATTCTAGACTACTTTTTCCAGAATTGTATTAAAATATGGATTAATTTTCTTTTAACTTCGGATTCGGGTCAGGTTCGAATTTGAATATTTCGAGTTCGGGTTGACTTTAAGCAGAAGTTTCTGTTTCGGATAAAGATGATAGAAAGTTATTTAGAGGATCCAGTTCCGAAAAAACAAATAACATCAACAAAGAAATTCCTTTGTACGCCATTAATTACTTCCCACACCAGTTTTTTTTTTTTAATTTTAATATTCTAAACGTCCTTTTACCCTCGTTATCTTCCTTCACAGGTGACTTTCTTCTTCAACCAGTGGTCAACAATGGGAATTCCTTAAACAAAACCATTCTGACCAGCGATAGGGACGATGATAACAAGGTGGAAGGAACGCTGACAAATGATCCAAAGAGTTCAAGGACACATGCATAGGAAAATAAATGTGAACCTTTTAAAAAACTTTCTTATAATATAGACAGCCAAGATAGAGATCTTCAAGAACACGACGCATCAGAAAAGGTGTTTGAGAGGCCTGACTTTTCCGGAAATTAATCAAAATAACAAAAGATAGTGCAGAACTAATTGAAAAACGGTTGTGGGATGCACGCGATTTGAACATCTTTATATCGTGATGAAGATACAAGAATGGGAAGACAGGCGAATAAATGCTTGTGGTAAACACCCACTAAAGGAAGTTACAGGAAAATACTTCAGTGAATGTTTTTAAGTTAGAAATTGTCCATGAATTCATATGAGGAACTTGTAAAGTTAATTAATGTAGATAATATGCAAATTTAACATACTATGTACACAGTAAACTCTGTCAGGTGGAATTGAGAAATGTTTCCGTCGTACACTGTTAAAAATTGTGCGGTGAGTTATAGCAACTTTTGGTTCTATAGTAAGCTGCAACCATAATGTGCTAATTATGTACACTGACAAATGATCCACAAAGTTCAAGGACACGTGCATAGAAAAATGAATGTGAACCTTTTAGAAACTTTCTTATAATATAGACAGCCAAGATAGAGATATTCAAGAATACGACGCATCAGAAAAGATGTTCCAGAAGCCTGACTTTTCCGGAAATTAATCAAAATAACAAAAGATAGTGCAGAACTAATTGAAAAACGCGTTTTAAACATCTTTATATCGGGATGAAGATGCAAGAATGAGAAGACAGGTTGTGATGAGAAGAGAATAAATGCTTGTGGTAAACACCCGTGAAAGGAAGTTCTGAAACAGGAAAATATTTCAGTGGATGTTTTTAAGTTAGAAATTGTATATGAATTCGTATCAGGAACTTGTAAAGTTAATTAATGTAGATAACATGCAAATTTGACATATGTACACAGTAAACTCTTGTCTGAGGTGGAATTGAGAAATTTTTTCGTCGTACACTGCTAAAAATTGTGTGGTGGATTATAGCAACTTTTGGTTCTACAGTAAGTTGCAACCATAAGGTGGTGGTGATTATCGAAGCTGACAAATGATCCAGACAGTTCAAGGACACATGCATAGAAAAATAAATGTGACCTTTTAAAAAACTTTCTTATACAGACAGCCAAGATAGAGATCTTCAAGAACACGACGCATCAGAAAAGGTGTTTGAGAGGCCTGACTTTTCCGGAAATTAATCAAAATAACAAAAGATAGTGCAGAACTAATTGAAAAACGGTTGTGGGATGCACGCGTTTTGAACATCTTTATATCGTGATGAAGATATACAAGAAGGGGAAAGACAGGTATGAGATGAGAAGCAACTAAATGCTTGTGGTAAACACCCATGAAAGGAAGTTCTAAAACAGGAAAATATTTCAGTGGATGTTTTTAAGTTAGAAATTGTCCATGAATTCGTATCAGGAACTTGTAAAGTTAATTAATGTAGATAACATGCAAATTTGACATATGTACACAGTAAACTCTTGTCCGAGGTGGAATTGAGAAAAGTTTTCGTCGTACACTGTTAAAAATTGTGTGGTGGGTTATAGCAACTTTTGGTTCTACAGTAAGCTGCAACCATAAGGTGGAATATGGACGCTGACAAATGATTCAGAGATTTCAAGGACACATGCATAAGGAAATAAATGTGAACCTTTTAAAAAATTCTTATATAGACAGCCAAGAGATCTTCAAGAACACGACGCATCAGAAAAGGTGTTTGAGAGGCCTGACTTTTCCTGAAATTAATCAAAATAAAGAAAGATAGTGCAGAACTAATTGAAAAACGGTTGTGGGATGCACGCGTTTTGAACATCTTTATATCGTGATGAAGATATACAAGAATGGGAAAGACAGGTATGAGATGAGAAGCGAATAAATGCTTGTGGTAAATACCCATGAAAGGAAGTTCTGAAACAGGAAAATATTTCAGTGGATGTTTTTAAGTTAGAAATTGTATATGAATTCGTATCAGGAACTTGTAAAGTTAATTAATGTAGATAACATGCAAATTTGACATATGTACACAGTAAACTCTTGTCTGAGGTGGAATTGAGAAATTTTTTCGTCGTACACTGCTAAAAATTGTGTGGTGGATTATAGCAACTTTTGGTTCTACAGTAAGCTGCAACCATAAGGTGGTGGTGATTATCGAAGCTGACAAATGATCCAGACAGTTCAAGGACACATGCATAGAAAAATAAATGTGACCTTTTAAAAAACTTTCTTATACAGACAGCCAAGATAGAGATCTTCAAGAACACGACGCATCAGAAAAGGTGTTTGAGAGGCCTGACTTTTCCGGAAATTAATCAAAATAACAAAAGATAGTGCAGAACTAATTGAAAAACGGTTGTGGGATGCACGCGTTTTGAACATCTTTATATCGTGATGAAGATATACAAGAAGGGGAAAGACAGGTATGAGATGAGAAGCAACTAAATGCTTGTGGTAAACACCCATGAAAGGAAGTTCTAAAACAGGAAAATATTTCAGTGGATGTTTTTAAGTTAGAAATTGTCCATGAATTCGTATCAGGAACTTGTAAAGTTAATTAATGTAGATAACATGCAAATTTGACATATGTACACAGTAAACTCTTGTCCGAGGTGGAATTGAGAAAAGTTTTCGTCGTACTCTGTTAAAAATTGTGTGGTGGGTTATAGCAACTTTTGGTTCTACAGTAAGCTGCAACCATAAGGTGGAATATGGACGCTGACAAATGATTCAGAGATTTCAAGGACACATGCATAAGGAAATAAATGTGAACCTTTTAAAAAATTCTTATATAGACAGCCAAGAGATCTTCAAGAACACGACGCATCAGAAAAGGTGTTTGAGAGGCCTGACTTTTCCTGAAATTAATCAAAATAAAGAAAGATAGTGCAGAACTAATTGAAAAACGGTTGTGGGATGCACGCGTTTTGAACATCTTTATATCGTGATGAAGATATACAAGAATGGGAAAGACAGGTATGAGATGAGAAGCGAATAAATGCTTGTGGTAAATACCCATGAAAGGAAGTTCTGAAACAGGAAAATATTTCAGTGGATGTTTCTAAGTTAGAAATTGTATATGAATTCGTATCAGGAACTTGTAAAGTTAATTAATGTAGATAACATGCAAATTTGACATATGTACACAGTAAACTCTCGTCTGAGGCGGAATTGAGAAAATTTTTCGTCGTACACTGTTAAAAATTGTGTGGTGGATTATAGCAACTTTTGGTGCTACAGTAAGCTGCAACCATAAGGTGGTGATTATGGACGCTGACAAATGATCCAGAGAGTTCAAGGACACATGAATAGAAAAATAAATGTGAACCTTTTTTTTAAAAAAAACTTTCTTATAATATAGACATCCAAGATAGAGATCTTCAAGAACACGACGCATCAGAAAAGGTTTTTGAGAGGCCTGACTTTTCCGGAAATTAATCAAAATAACAAAAGATAATGCAGAACTAATTGAAAAAGCTGTTGTGGGATGCACGCGTTTTAAACATCTTTATATCGTGATGAAGGTACAAGAATGGGAAGACAGGTTGTGATGAGAAGCAACTAAATGCTTGTGGTGAACAACCATGAAAGGAAATTCTGAAACAGGAAAATATTTCAGTGGATGTTTTTAAGTTAGAAATTGTCCATGAATTCATATCAGAAACTTGTAAAGTTAATTAATGTAGATAATATGCAAATTTAACATATGTACACAATAAACTCTGTCTGAGGTGGAATCGAGAAAAATTTCCGTCGTACACTGTTGAAAATTGTGTGGTATCACGTTAAAATAATAATAATTAAAACGCATTCGTATTTTAAGGAGTAAGTAAAACTACATCTACGTACCCCTTTTTTTTAATACCGCAAACCAGGCCCCTACCTGCCCGGCATGAATGCCTAGCTTAACGGGTTAGTACCTGGGTGCGGGGCGGATATCGCTTGATCACAGCATGGCTGTGATCCACCTGAATATAGATTTGTTCACATCGCTGCTGTGCTTGCTCTCTTGTGGATTGCTACAGTTATCTTTGTTTGCCAGTTCAAAGTTTGTTTAACTTTGTTGAATTGACAGATTTAATAGGTCTCGTAATTTAGAACCTTGATCAGGTGACGAGACCCTAACAGCGCATTCCGTTTAAAGAAATAAATATAACTATAAAAAAAAAAAATCTAATTTAGAAACTTTAACTTCGTGTGGGTTTTTTTTCACGTTTTTTTTAAAGAGATAGCAATGCGAAAAACCCCGAAAAATATCCACTTAGCATATTTTTTCCTTTAAAACGATGTCTTTTTTAAAAAAAATAATAATCCGTAACTTATGTTTTTCTAGACCTTATAAGTAAACAAAACGAACAGCTTGGCCTGCTTGTTTCGTTTGTCAACGGAGGTCAGTGAAATTTGCATTTACAAATAATACTTGGTGGATAACCATCAAAATAAAATTAGCATGTGTACTTCCCAATAGAGGAATGAAAATGTAAAAAGGTGTAAATGGAAGCGTATTAAACATGAGCTACTACTACTTTTTAATATCTCATAATTTTCCCGAAAAACAATTTAAAAATTAATTTTCGGAAAAGAATATCAATTATAACCTATAATTTATTTTAAAACAGAAACCGATTTATATAGAATCTCAAAACATATGAATGCAAAATTACAGCTCATTCCGGGTCAAGTAGTTTTTGAGTTATGCTTAAAAAAAAACTGTTTTGCAGCGATTAAAAATGAACTTAACACTTAGGAGTCCCAAACTTAAAACATGCATAATTCCTGAACTACTTGACCGAATGACTTGTTTGGTATCCTAAAATAAAATTTACCGGAAAATCCGAATACGGTGTCCAACTTAGGTGCTAGTTTGGAAATTTGTCAAGTTTGGTACAATTTCTATATGTAGGTGATTTGCTAAGCAAAAATTTAAGTATATCATTAATTAGTAGCTGTTACTTGTAATCGAATTGGTACCTAAAAAAACTAAACCTGCGGCGCTACAATGCATTAAGGATCTAGGCCTACAGTGGCATGTTTTGGTTTCTTGACCACGGATATCGAGGCGATATACACTATATGTCTCGGTCAGGTGGTCAACCTAACGCGGGACCCTTAGTGTTTATTTCCCAAGAAAGCTTGTTACTCATTTTATACTCCAAAGGTGGGGGGGGGGGGAGGAGGTTGAGTGAATAGTCTGCAGTCTGGAATCGAACTGTGGACATGTAGCATGGTAGCACAACGCGCTAACCACTAAGCTTTAATAGATTGGTACCAGTCACATTTTTATATACGATAATTGGAGGCAGAGTAATGACCATCGTTCAGAATTTTTTTTAGGGGTATTGTACGTCTCAGTACCTTTGAAAACTCGATAGTTAAAACTAAGTCTATGTAAACATTATTAACACATTGACGGACAGTAGGAACAAGTGAAGTTCGAAAATTAACACTATATGTTTTTGTAATTTTTAGAATATTAGAAGTATAGTTTTACTCTTTCTGTTTAAATAAACTTAATTTTAATTCATTCAGCACCTTTAATTAGGTTGCACTACTCCCTTCACAACCACGTCAGGGAAAAATACAGTAAAAAAAAAAAAAAGGGATAAACACCAGTATATTCTTATAGACAAATTTATGTTGATTATTCGATCGAATAATAAATTTGAATTTTTCTATAAGAATATACTGGTAATTATCATTTTTTTTTACTGTATTTTTCTGTGACCACTAGCCACCATGCACGTGCATACTGAAGCTGCAATTCGTATAGCAGGTGGAAAACGAACTTCAACCTAAAAAATTGTTTCCAAAACATGACACTGGGCTTCTACTTGTACGCCGGTAAATGCACATTTGTGCTGCTATAGCCGTAGTGTCTAAAAACGACCGTTTCGTTTTGGACGGCTATTGCCGTCATGCCACATAGCGAACTACGCTTTGACGGCTATAGACGCAAGTGTCCGTCAACGTGTTAAATAGGAAATTACCAAGTAAAGAATAAAGTGAAATACCTGAGCAAAATTCCTCTTCACTTGCCAGCGGCGCAAGTGGCTGAAGCACTTCTTCATTTTTGGTTTCTTCAGCAGCAGAGCTCGTCACACATTTGCTCAGATCCTTTTCAGTCTGAACCCAACTGTCCCGCGTATTTTTTGTCCTATTACGATATCTACTACACTCTAACAACAGTTCGTCTAGAAGTTTTCCTACTTCTATCCTCTGCACGCCTCCATCGGCGGCAACCAGAAGGCTTCGACGCACCTCGTTGTCTTCATCGTCATCTTCTGTTGTCGAACCTGCGCTGGCTAAAGTGGACATTTCGGAGCAAAATTCTCTGGCATCCAAAGATCTTTCGCAGATCGGACTGGAGGAACGTTCTACCCACTTGATGGCAATGCCAACAGGTGTTGCTAGGAAATAAAAATCTCCGGATTTCAGAATAGAAGGGTCTGGATCTGCAAGGTGGACGACGAGGAGGCCCCTGGAGCAGAGAGGCCAGCCTGGCGGAAGTTTCTTCTTGCGATGGCGACCGCGGCCTTTCCGGAACTTGCGATAGTAGGAGGAGTTGGAGTTGTTTTCCTGAAAAGTAAAAAATGAAAACTAAGTAAATATTGTAGGGAATGGATGGAAACAAATGCGAAGTTAAAAAAATTAAGAAATGTTATAGTGAAGACAGGGGGGGAGAGATAGTTGTTATTGTGCAATAACAAAATTTTATAAAACTATCTGAAATGTCAATGATAAAACCATGTAACAAATTTCATAACATCACGTTTCTTCTAAATTAAATTTAAAAAAAATGGCCGTTTTAACATATTTCAAAGAATTTAATTAACCAAGTGCTTTTACGGATGAACATTAATTTAACCAAAATCCCTGCCAATATGTAAGCATAAAACACGGCGGAATCCACGTGTTACAATAGTGTTTATGCTTATATATACAATAAAAAAATACTATAAAGAAAATCTTGGTTGGTGGGAGGGGGAATTACATTGACGCAGTCAAAATGAAAATCTTAAAAAAGTTTACTTTCATCATCTTTTGCTGAATTAAATTAAACATAGTAAAAGACATTATGTAAATTACCTTATAATAATCATATTAAAACATGCTACCATATAAACTATAAACAAACGACAACAACAACAAATATGTAGAATTCAATGAACTTTAATATACAGGTGTATTGGATTAGCGTGAGGAGAACTTCGATCCTTTTGGTTTTCTCCTGCATGTGAAGCTCGTTGCATAAAACGGATTCGCGATAATAATCACGTGGGAAAAAGTGGGTGATCATTTGTTTGGGCCATTGAGTGGCCGGACATGTGCGAGTGGCTATTTTCTGATATATAATATTAGTATTTTCACTTAGTATGGGATTTTAGCTTATTTGAATAATTAGCAGAATTTACATCGGTTTCATTAATAAATACCAATTTTTAGTTTATTTCTCAATTTCATTTATTTTTCCACCCATGAAAAATCAGAGTATATTCACTTTAACCGTAATAATAATAAAATAATAAAAAAACAGATTTTCTTTTCATTGATCTCACAAGATACCCAGGGATGCTTGCGATCGTACTTAAAGAATACTGAAATTATATGAAAGTAAAAGAAGAGTGGAGATTACAGTGGCGACTTCTCATAAGTGCGTGTACCTCTTATAATTAAAATAATAATAATATTTCCAGATTTTTGTCAATTTTCAGGATGAGTTTAAATACGCCCCTCCCACTCCATCTCTTTTAAATATGTACATGGCAAAACATTACTCTAATAATAATTAAAATTTCGAAAAAGATCAAAAGAGAGCGTCCGGTCTTTCCAGGATAGCACGTGCGATCGAAAAAATTCCCTTCAGAACCAGCATATGCGGACAAAAGCGGAGGGGGGAGTGTGAGGCAAAGGAACCGCTCCTACCTTTCCATTCACACACACAACCATCAGTGTGCGGGAGCTAGTAGCACATTTCGTTATCTCTTTCTTGATTGTTGTTTAATCGGAATCTCTATTGATTTCTTATATTTGGTTATTTAACTTATACTTGTTTATTTGTTTGATTGTATGTTCTTCCTTCATAGAAAGTATAATGTTACCCTTTTGCTAAGTACTTGTGATTTTTTTTAGTTGCATCGTTTTCTTTTGACTTTTGAAAACTCAAATGTATTTCAACCTGTACACAATGTTGTACCGGCTGATTTTATTTTCGCAATTTATGTATTGTGAACCCTTATTTAAATAACCAACGAGCCGCCGCTTTGAGATTACGATTAAAATTTTAATGATAAACTTTGAGTGTAACTAATTTTTAGCTTGCTTCGAACAAGCAACACTCATTAAGGTGTAAATCTATGCGGTACATGAGTAAATACGTTGCATTTATTGGTATGTCGCAAATATGATACACGATGCAGTATAGAGTTAAATTAAGGGTATTAAACGTCTGAAGTTTGATGAAAATCCGTGCAGTAGTTCTTGAGATATAGTTATCATTATAATAATGAAAAAAATGGTATAGCAGCGCTACCTGTTGGGATATCTACACCAAAACGTAATCAGCGTCTATTTATGTCAAGGTCTAAATGAATCTGAAGTTTGATGGAAATAAGTGCATTCGTTCTTGAGATAGAGCTATCGCGGAAATCGCGAAAAATGCAGCATAGCAGCGCCACGTATTGGGCGATTTTCACAAAAAACTAATCAGCACCAACTTATACCAGGGATTAACTAAATATAAAGTTTTATTAAATTTCGTGCATTAGTTCTTAAGATAGAGCGCCCACAAAATTTTTGTCACATACATACAGACAGACAGACTCACAGACAGACATTTCCTACAAACAGTCAAATCGTGTTCAGGACCTTCTAAAACGTATAAATCCGTTGAAAACCGGAAGTCGAAAATTTTCATGAATCCAATAATTTCTTCTTGTAAAGACAGAAGAAAGTAAAAATATTCTGTTTCTCATTTATAAATAATCAAAAATATAAATTTTAAAAAGGTATCTAGATTAATAATTTATGGTTTTTGATAATTTGAGTGGGCTTCGTGACATATCTGTCAAACTAACTTTGAATAATTGGTAATAATTAAGCTATGACCACATGATGAATACACTAACAGGCAATCTGTAGTGTCTTATCAAGGCTATGATATACTATTTGTGAATTGATGGCTCTCCTAAATGACATATGATCTCAAGTTTATATAAACGACACCAGATGAAGTCAGATAAAGTAGTTGCATGCAGCTTGCAATAGATAACTTTTCAGATAATATTATACCATATGTATTCACAATGGTACCTTGAAATGCTTTAATGAGAAAAGAAAGCATGTTTCCATAATCTGAATATAGACAAGTTCTAACAAACCATATCTCTCAATATCTATACTAATAAAATAAAGTTTCGCTCTGTGTGTGTGTGTGTCTGTTGGCGATGGCATGGCTAGGAAAATTTAGCGCACCTAGAAGTCTGTAAATTTAGATTTAGGTAGTCCAAACCCTCTCCTGGTGCACCTGACCCTTAGAATTTTAATATTTTGATAATTAGACTAGATATTAATTAGATTCTCATTAACCATCGCTGGCGTATTGGATTTGAAAGCGGAAATGAACAAAATCGAAATTATTTTATTAATTAGCGAATTTTAAGAAAACTAATTGAGATATCAATTCGAAAATTTCTGAGCATATGTAAAAAAATATTCTGCATAGGACTACGTGATTTTTTGAAAAATTCGGTTGGTATTTTTTTTTTTAAATTTATGCAAAAAACTGCCAAAAATCTGCCGGCGCCAGTGAAAACAATCCGAGGAAGTTTTAGCCAGGGATCTGCTTTCATTAACAACTGAACTACAAAGAGATCTGTTTCTCTGGCCGATCCCTCCATTTAGTTTGCGAAAATGAAAGGAAATAATTGCCAATATTTACTATTGAACAAAAATTTAGGTAACTAATTAAGATATGAAGGGGTGGAAGGGTGTCGGGAAGGGGTGTCATCTGCCGGTTATTTTAGCGTAGCGTCTTCGTTATGTTCTAATTATCAGAAAAATGTAATTCTTTTTTTAATGATCGCGTTAATGTAGGTGACGGTGGTTCTCTTTAATAAATTATTCATTATATTTGCGGGTATGGGGAGGGAGGGGGTTAACGCCTTTCTCTGAGATTGTAATTATCTCGGGCCCGGGCAACGCCGGGCGGGTTAGCTAGTTTAACCATAAAATGCTGTGAAAGGACACCTGTTATGTCAATTCGGCGGCACTGTTATGCTAATTACTATATTGCATTTTGCTTTACGAAAAAATAATTAGAGAAAATCAAGCGTTAGAGACGAGATTTCTTTTCTTATTTATAAAAAATAAAAATGAAACTTTGGTATCTAGAATAACATATGATCCTAATTAATTTAAGGAGAGCCTAACGTATCAAATTCCTTTATAGATAAATTGTATTTTATGCTACTTATATCACGAATGATAAAATTCAAAATTTTTACTTAAAAGATTGAAGCAATATTTTAAAAATATAGCTTCATTGTCTTATATTTAACTTCCAGCCTTATTTATTATTATTTTTTTTAATGTCAAAGAAACATATTTTGAAATAGAAAATTCATAAAATGTATCTTATTCAAAACATGATATGAAATTATTTAAAAACTTTTGCTTGAAAATGGAATGAGTGAACTCAAAGTGAACGCGTCTGATGTATTAAACGGCCTTCGGAACCCGTTGGTCAATGTCTCTAGCTTAACGAAAATTGCTTTTAAATTTTTCCGGTGAGATTTTCTGTGCTCGGGTTACCTCTTTCCAAACCCCTCAGTCTTGAAAGGGCTATTGAAGAGGGCACTTTACCCTTTATAACAGTTTTATCTATTGACAATGATCAGCAGCATTAATATCCGAGTAATAAGCAAATAAATAAGTTGCTTTAAATTCATCTTTAAACATCTAAAAAATTAAAATTACACTTAAAGTGCTTTATTACTTAAAATATGATAAAATTGTAAGAAAGATGTTAAACTACATTAACATTAATCAATGTCAATTACTACAAGCACATTCAGCTATACACATAACCTTCATCAGGGATAAAAATACAACGTTGTGTTTTCATCCCTGATGATGGTCATGTGTATAGCTGAAAGTGCTTGGAGTAAATGACATTGATTAATGTTAATGTAGTTTAACATCTTTCTTACAATTTTATCATATTTTAACTAATAAAGCACATTAAGTGCAATTTAAATTTTTTTTTATCCGAGCAATATTAAAAATAAGTATTTTTCATTATTATTAAACTAGCTAAACCGCCCGGCATTGCAAACACCCATAAAAAAAAATTAACACAAAACTCTAAAAATCACAATAAAAAATCGTGAAAAATTTAAAAATAGCTGCACAAATTCCGAAAAAACTTCACTGACTGAAAAGAGAAAAAAAATTACAATATTGGGCTAGAAGACTGAAACAGGATTCCTTTTACTAATGTGGAAAAATCGCAGCGAATCGCGAAAAAACATTAAATTATCAAAAATAGCAGAGAACAAAAATTACTATTTGGGTTAAAAGATTAAAACAAGATTTCTTTTACAAATGTTGGAAAATCTCCGAAAAACGTGAAAAAACTCTTAACAATCACATGAAAAATTCGCGAAAAATTCAAAAATTGCCACAGTATTTGGCTTCACAAGTTTGAAAAAAAAGTTTTATAAAAAGTTAAGTGTAATACATCTTTTTAAAGCTTTAAATCTCTTCTATTAAAATTTATCCAAAATATTATTATTTTTTAAAAATCAAATAAAAATTAGAGCATTTTTTTGCAGCCATATAGAAAAATTTGGTCATAGGTCCCATACGTAACAAATAGCTTTGTCACGTACGTAACAGAAATAATTAGCTTTCATTAATTAATGACGCAATTTTAAAAATAATTTTAAGGTTAATTAATAAAATGTATATTTATGCTTCTACTCATTAAATTTATTTGTGAAAATATTACATAAATTCAGAGCAAAATCCAAATTGCTAGAGGTACTTTTAAAACAATTTTTGTGATGTCCCGTACGTAACACAACTTTATTAATTAAAAAATATATATGTATTGGCTCAAACAAAAAGAAATTTCCTAAGAATCTAGTTGAAGTGATATGATATATAATGCATTAAAAATAATTGCAAACTTTCTCATTTATACTTTGATACTGAAAAAAGTACAAATATCTCAAAAATTTGCTGTGAAATGTCCCGTACGTAACACATGAATACTGTGGAATGACCCTGTACGAAATCCGAATAAACTGTATTGAAAAGAGGACAGAATTTACTATAGGGCTAAAAGATTAAAACCGGATTCTTTTACTAATGTGAAAAAATCGCCCCGAATTAAAATTTCCCGTTTCCCCGGAAAAAAAAAATTGCATAAAAATCAGGACCTGCCTTGGACTATCCTCATACAAATTTTTCAGACTTCTGCGTATAGATTTCACGAACCATCGCCGACACACAGACAGAATGAAACTTTTATTAGTATAGATTTTAATATTAGGAAAAAATCTTAGTGATTCCAAGGATTGTTGCGCCTGTCTGACGGTATTCACCCACGCAAATAGTGACTAATGAGAGGAATCTCCCATAATACCAGCAATCACTACAAATTACTTTAAAATATAATATTTATTTGACGCACAAAAACAGAAAGCTAGAAGCTGTGGTATCAAGTATTCTTTTTTCGTAACATCATGCAGTAAAGCGTCAAAATTCAATTGTAAAAGTGATGCATGACTACAATGTTTCGCCTCCTCTTTCATTCAAGGGAAAAAAAACAAAGAAAAAAAAAACTTAAGGTCAAATTAAACAGCTACTGCTGTCTCAAAAATAAAATAAAGAAAAGTTAAATAACTGTGACAAACAAGTGATACAAGAGCAGTTACAAGTTCTGACACGGAAATTAATAATAGGTGCAACAAAGATTAGAGTACTGTCATCATCATTGAAAAATTCCTCCATGAGTGTAATCTTCGAAATTCCCGCTATACAAAACGCAGGCTATAGCCATTAAGAGGTCATGCCCACATTTTGTTGGTCTAATGCCGCATCACACCCAATTCTAGTTGGCTTCGTTGCCAACATTTTTTTCTTTTCTCTTAAAAAAATAAATAAAGAGTAAAAAAGTGAAAGAAGGATGTAGGAAAAAAAGTTCTTGCCTCCGTGGTACGCGTAGTGGAAAGGCGTTGACTGATGCCGTAGAGCGTTTGCCCCTGCTTGTCCAACAAATACGCCCACACAGGATAAAGATACTTAAGAGTAAATAACAGGGCGTACGAAATAAATTTTCCTTTCGAGATTCTGCTACTTCCAGGTAGAGTCCTGCACGAATCGGGTTGTATCCGACCGGAACCCAAAAATTCTGGTGAAATCCAACCCGAAACCGACAAAAAAAAAAAAAAAAAAAAAATCGTCAACCCTAAACTCGACCCGAACCCAAAATATTCAAACCCGAATTCGAAGTGAGAGAAAATGAATCCATGATTTAGATTATGGATAAATAGTGTAGAATTGTACTTCTGATGTCAATTTTATCTTTTTTCTATAAACACATAAACACTTATTGATATTTAAATATATAGATATAGATTTTATTTATTTTTTCATTTGAAAATATTCAAGACTTTCTTTTGAAAAATAGTGTCAACCCGACTCCGACCTAAAAGAATAAAATCCCAACCCGAAACATCAAGTCACCAAGACCCGAAATGAAACAAATTAACGTCAACCCGAGCAGACCCGAACTGTAGGTCGGGTCGAGTTCGGATAAAACCCGGTTATCCGATCCGATGCCTTAGTAGGAAGAAATTATACATTCTCCTTTAATCCATCATTACTCGATCTTCTTGCTCTTGAAAGTTTTTCTGAAATAATATTACGTTCTATGAAACATACTGTAAACTTAAAACATATAAAGTAAAAGCTGTAGTAGTTAGCCTTGCAACAACCCAAACATTTGGCTGATTAATAGCTCTTTAAATATATTAATGATTCTTTGCTGATGGTTGAAAACATATGAAAAGGTGGAAGTTGAGAAATAGTAATATTTTCCACTTTGGTAAATTATAATATTTCATTTTGAATCAAAGAAAAAATTATTATTTTTAACTGAATTATACTGATTGATAAAGAGTAAATAACAATTGACAAATACGAATTGACATTTTTCCAACTGAGTGAAAAAATGTCCAGAATTTTCTATCTTGGCCAGAACCCACGACCTTTCTTTGGCTTAAACTGCCAACACTCTGTGTATTGAGCTACCTGGAAGACAACCCGCCGATACACCGGTCCAAGTAACTCAATAGGCAGAGTGTTGGCAATTTAAGCCGAAGGTCTTAGGTTCGACTCTCGACCTGGACATTTTTTCACTCAATTGAGAAAATGTCAATTCGTATAATATCTTTATCAATCAGTATGATTAAGTTAAAAATAATGAAGTGTATCTACGTATCCATCACTTAATGGAGTTCCATTACCTGCTATATATTTTGTGGAGCTGTCTACATAACAGACCAGATATAATTGCCAATAAGGTTAACCGAGTGAATTGTGTCGGCCGATTGTCGGTCCAGGTAGCTCAATAAGTAGATCGTTGGCAATTTAAGCCAAATGTCTTGGGTTCGACTCCTGACCTAGACACATTTTTACTCAGATGAAAAACTCAATTCGTAAGGCAAAGGAAAACTATTTATAAAACATTTTATCTCATTGTGTCTGATTTGTGGTTGAACACAGGAGCACATACTATTACCCCATATAACAGTTTTATATATTAACAGCAGTAATATTAAAATATGAGTAATATATGAGTAATATTAAAAATAAGTATTTTCCATTTTATTAAATTTGAACATTATGAAAAATTCAGAGAGATTCTAAGGATCCCTTACGAAAACAAATTGTTGCGCCCAGGGGTGGGGATTTTTCACAAAATCTTACCAGCCAAGGATTTATTTTACTAGCCAGCGAGATGCAACGTACAGTTGAAAATAGCATTACTATTACAACAATGCATTTTCATAATTTTTTTTATATAAAATTAAAAAATATATACAACAGACGAAAATCTTACTATAGGATAGAACTTTGTACAATGTTTTACGTCGCAGTAATTTGGAAAGTTGCGACATACAGCTAATTAGTAAAAAAATATACAGTTTTTAGCATATATTTTATAGCCTGCAGTTTTTCAAATCCACTCGCCAATGGAGAGTTAAATAATGTATTTCCTCACCCCTGGTTTCGCCTACTGGTGATGTTTGACGGTGTTCTAGGTTCCCAAGGAACCCACGACTAATGAGGAATCTCCCATAATCCCAACAAAAACTAGAATTTCATTTCATAATAAAGATGTGTTTATCCTACATGAAACCGGCGCTTTCCCAACGAATGAAAGCAACAAACAAATTTGTCTCTAGAAAAATAAAATAAAACATGAATAACCTGCTCTGTTATGTAAAGGTAAGAAGCCGCCAGCGATAATTAGACAAGGTGCTATCAATAAATGATCATCCGCACAAAAACATAATTAAAACAAAATTCTGAATTCCATTTCTTGGTACAACTCTATTAATCTGGCGATAGTTCTCACTTCAGAAATGAAGGGAAGCCATATATAATACGTAAAACCAGATAAGCGAATGACTCATTGTATAGTTTTCTTGTTGAGAAAGAGAGCAGTGCACATTCAGAACGTATAATTTAAGAACGGGTTATTTAGAGATAAAAATGTGATATTAAATCGCAGGCCAGTAGCCATCTATTCACTTTCATAACTGTAGGTCAAATGTATCTCCCGACAACTGATCAAGCGAAAGATTTTCGGCCACAGATTCATTTGATTTCTCTCAGCCACATTGACGAACACAATGATTTTTGTATTATGTTGTAAAAGCATCAATTTAGTTCATTATATTTTGGCGAATGAAGTGGCAACACTTAATCCTCCTTCGGGAATAATGCCAACATTTTCTACATTGTTAGGGTTGATTTATGACAGCCAATTATCAACAGGAGGGATATAGGCCCTAGGAGAAGTGCCCTCCGTGGGGGTCTTTTTAAGGGGTCCTAACCCGTATTTACGGCAAGGTTCGAAGAAAACCACGGAAAACTCCGAACGGTTAGGTCGACGAGCGTGACAGGGATTTGAACCCAGCACCTCCCGTCTACCAGCTTCGAGAGCAGAACCTCTCAGCCACTGGTGGGGCTTCTACATTGTTAGAAAAAGAGATATTTTAAGTCTATTTCAAAAGAATGTGCTAGGTGTTAAATAAGTAAATAGAAGAAAAATAGATAGACAAGCAATAAGAAACATAAAAAAAGAGGGGGGGGGGGTGGTAAAAAAAAACTTGTGGTATATTTATATTATAAATGACGGAGAAACCTTTTTATGCCGTTAATAATCTCCACGTGTTGTGAACTATCGAAAGAACACTTAGAACATGTTAAAAACCAGACCCCAATTAACTATAAGTACTTCAAGTGATAACCGCAGCTGCAAACCAAACCAAGTCATAGTGAATAAAACTAGAGACTGTCGAAACTGATCAGCTGAGAAATTCTGCAGACCTCCCTACTTCAACCTACAGCTGATGCCCCGCGCGCCAGAACTCTATAACAATCTCTCAGAATCTAAAATGTAGTCGAACAGTTAAGACGCCCTTGTAAATATCCCAAATAAAATGTAAAATTGGAGCACTTTTATGCAGTCTCCAAAACGCGATTTAAATGTGTATATAAAGCCAAGAATTACAATAATAATATTATATTCAAAGAAAAATGGATCTACTTCTTACTTCACGCAATATTACTTTCTTCTAATAATGTTATTTATTACTCCCATACAGCGACACTTCAATGAATCAAAAGGATAAATATCAGTGCATTATTGTGGATATTACTTTGCGCAAAAGCAGTTCTCAGGTAAGCTGAACAAACCTTTTTTACCATTATCGAAAGATGAAAATGTATATTAAAATATGAAGACTGATATAACAATTTATTAAGATAGAAAATTAATTATGCTACCGACGGTTCCCCTAACAATAAAGGACAACCCTGTCCGTGCGTAACGCTGACATCATTTTGCGAATCGCAACAGTTGACGATGAAATTTCGGTTTTGCGATTTTTGCTATTGCAATTTTTTAAATTTCTAAACATCGCACATTTTAAAATTTTACACCGTTATATAGAAAAAAAAAAAAACTTTCAAATGCAATTTGTTCGAAAACTGTATCGAAATTTACTTATTTACTATAGCATCTAAATTAAATTTCAAGCATGAATTAAAAAAAAAAAAATCTATCTCTATCGTTTGCAGACGATTACAAAATATTAATTAGTTTTCATTTAAAACAATATAAAAAGTTCAGCATTTGTTACCAGCTCATATTCAATAACGAAATTAGAACTTTATTAAGCAATAAATAAAATAGTATAAATAAAACATGTAATGGGAAATAAGCGCTTAAATTATCAGAATAAAAAAAACTGCTGTAGATAACAAACTTTTTAGTGATTTCTTCTGTTATTAACTTCTGGCACCAGGCCAATACATATTACCGCTTTTAATAAATTTCAAAATTTTATTTGAATATATAATTGACATTTCATATAAAAATGCCCTTTCGTGTTGTTAGAGGGCAATGGGCAATCTACAAAAAAAAAAAAAAAAAAAAAAAAAAAGGATAAAATCTATTAGTTTTCAATAAAAAAATAAATGGTTTTCACCTATATTCTCTATCCCGGGAAACCCGGGTTGGATGCCCTGGTATATATATAAAGTAAGAAGTTAAGCCGCCAGCGATAATCAGACCAATTACATTAATATCTGATCGTCTGCTCAAAACAGAAAATAGCATTCAAACAAAACGTTAAATTCCAATTCTGAGTACAACTCTATTAATCTGGCGATAGTTCTGGCACTTCAGACCTGAAGGGAAGCCGTATATAATTCGTAAAATCAGAGAGGCGAATGACTCATTATTATAGTTCTGTTGTTGAGAAAAAAGGGCAGCGCACGTTCAGAACGTATAATTTAGGATCGGAAATAAGAACGGGTTATTTACAGATTAAAATGAGATATTGAATCGCAGGCCAGTAGCCACTTATTCACTTTCATAGGTGTAGGTCAAATATATTTGCCGATTCTCAGAACTAATGTCTCATTAATATGGGCGTCTTGTTCTTGATGCTTTTTTGTTCCGAGAACTAGTAACAAAGTATAAGATGAAATACAGGGCGTTTCGATAATGAAACTTTGTTAAGCATGTATTTTTTTTATTATTTTCTGTGGTTAGTTAATTCGGAAATTAACGGGTGAAAGTAGACTAATAGAAGGAAAAGATTAAAGATTATTAAAAAGTAAGTTTAAATATTGTCTTCTTCTGCTCTGTTCACCATTGAAAAAAAAATTGTTTAAGTTTTTAATGTTTAAAATAAAAATACATCCACATTAAAACTGCCAAGAAAAACAATAGCACGCTAAAACTTAAAACGGTTTTATTTTGTTGAATATATATAGTAGTACATTATACTATATATGTACTAGTACTTTCTGTAAATTGTTGTACATTAATTCTATAATTATATTTTCGTTGAGTTTTGTATATTTTGTTCTTTTGGAGTGATCGAGAATAATTTGAGAGAAAACTTTTATGCTAACAAGGTCACTTAAAAACTGTTCGATTTATATAACCTTGTTTTGATATATTTAATCTAGTATAAGATATTTTTAAAACTCAAAGACGATAATTTGTTTTGTGAATCAGAATTCCCATTAAAGAAAAATAACTAGCAAATACTCAAAAAACTTGCATACTTTTTACACACTCGTAGCCCTACTTAAACAAACAAACAAAAATAATCTAGTAAATGCAGTATCTTTATCTTGAATGTCTTCTGCTTAGGAAGTTCCAAGAAATGTCCTCCAAATTCTGTTTCCCTGAAGCCTTAAAATTTCTCTTTGAAAGGAAAACTTAGCTCTGGCAAAAAAATTCTAACTAAAAAGTCACAGGCCTCTCAACACAAGAAAACTCTCTCTAAAAACAAGAAAACACATTTCTAAAATTCTTCTAAACAAAAATTTCTAATCTTCTAAGTCTAAGGTATGGTAATGCCAGATGCATTTTATTCATTATTTTCAGAAAAGAAAAAAGGAAGTCAACAGACGATTTTTTATTTCAAAGACGGCATACCACAGAATATAGAAGAATGGATAAATTTTAAAATCTACCTTGCATACATGCGCACAGGGAAAAATACAAAAAGTAAAAAGAAAGAAAAAGAAAGAAACTAGTGGGTTTTCAGAGAAATGGGTTTGTGTTTTGATTCCACGGGATGGGTCAGACAAGATTATGGGGTAATAACTCAACTAAAGTTGAAGATTTCAAGTTCAGATAATAAAAACGTCAACATTCCATGCCAGAAAAAAGAAAAAAAAAGGTAAATATTTCTTACAAGAGCAAAACAAGATTAGCTTCTCTTTGACTAGTTTGACGAGTTAATAAAGTTTATAGTCATAAGGTAGTTTCTTAACCTTAAAAAAATCTTTTACTATTGTTAAAAGAAAAAAAAGGCCTATTTTTGTGAGTAAAAAAAGAATTAGATTCCTCAAGAACTGAATCTGGCACAAACTACAATGACACATTTTACTAAATTATTTTAAAATAATGAATACATAATAATTGTATTGAAAGTAATGAATTTATAATAAATACTGATTGTAGTGAATTATATTGAAAATACGAATATCATTTCTTTGTAAATTTTATTAGTATAAGAAAGTGCTCGTTAAGACAAGATTACGAAATAAATAGTAACAGCTTGAAATGCATGCATAATTTTTCAAGTTAATTTTATATATTTTTAATTAAATACGCCATCACTACTGAAATCGATTCTGCGTAAACATTCACAAAAGAAAAAAATATATATACGAAGAATAAAATCCCATGCTTCATAAAATTCTTTTTATTCCCTTTAACTGTACAACTTTCAATAATAATTAAATCAACGATGTCAAATTACACTCACAAAAAAACTAATTAACAACGAATTTAGAGTTGAATTTAAGAGAGGTTGTGAAACAGCACCATTCAGTTACAACAACCCAAATGAATAAACAGAGCAGCTGAACAATGTAATTTGTCCTTCCCATTATATAAAAAGTTTCTTTGTCACTTTAAAATACAATCCTTTCCCCCTCTTACTCGGATGAATTATACATTCAACGCTTGCTACTACGAGTTATTTGAGATGAACCTCACATGAAGACCTTTTTTCATTCTGTTTGTAACGAAAACAAAAGACCTTAAAACAGTAACGAAAACTTAAATAGAGAGGGGTGTTTAGTCTATAAATACAAGAACGGTAAAACGAGATGTTAGGGAATAATATTAGCTAGGATTAAATTGCGAGATATTATTACAGGTTTCACATTTATTAGATTGGACAACCATGAATCTTGAGAAATAATTAAACAATTAATAAATTGCACACACCAGCAGATCATGAATTTAAATGGCTTTGGCACAAGGCAGGTTTTTCCTTCCCCTTTAAAACCCCCAAATTATATTTTCTTATTTAACACCACATCTGCATTACACTTCTAGAAATGAACGATAGATAAAAAAAAATTCATGCTGAAATGTTATTTTAAAAACCAAAATAAAGTTTTTTTTGTACCTATCTCTATCGCGTGCAGCCCGATTACGAAAGATTAACCTTTTTTCCCTTAAAACAATATAAATAAGCTCAGCATTTGTTTCCGGCTAATATTCCATATCGAAATTCATACCTCATCAATAAATAAATACAATAATTTAAGCAAAACACAAATTTAACAGACATGTACTACGCGCTTAAACCACTGAAATGATCAGAATAATAATAATAAAAAAAGATGCTGTATGTAGCGAAATCTTTAGGCAATTTTTTGGGGCTATTAACTTTAGGCATAATACGCAGGCATAATACGACTAATACGAAAGTATTGATTTTAATAAATTTCAAAATTCTATTTGAGTACATTAATATTTTTCATATAAAAATGATTTTTGATGTTGTTAGTGGGCAGTCTAAAAAAAAAAAAAATATTAAATGTAAGAAATATATCGGAGTTTTCAATAATAACAATAATAAAAACATGGTTTTCACCTATATTCTGTAACCTGGAAAGCCCGGGTTGAATCTTCTAGTTTTGTTAAAATTCGAAATTTATTAGATGTAATTTCATAGAATTTCTTTCTTGGGAAAAACACGTTAGAAAAGAAGATTTCTTTAGATAATTGTGTTGAAAACAGATAATTTTTAATTACTCTGATTTAAATATAAGTGTACTGTAAATGAAAAAATTGTGAAAAATAATAGGAACAAAGTTTTCTCGCGCAACATAAATTACCCTTTGCCTTATAATTAATAATAATAATAAAATTTGTCTTCATTTCTAAATGAATAAATCTTAAAGGCAGACGATATTTTTAAAATGTAATATTGAATAATTTATTCTTTTAGTCACTTGATATACTATTTTTAATAAGCAGACGAGTTTTATTAAATAAAGATAACTTTCACTACATACTCATAAAGAAGATGAAGCAAAAGAAGAAAAAAAAAAGAGAGAGATTGTAAACTTAAGCAGAAAAACACACATCAAAAAATGCTATAATGAATAATAGTTCAATGTATTCTGCCCCCCCCCCCCCAAAAAAAAAAGGAGGGGGAGAGGGGAACTTTATTCCTCTCATAAATATTATACAATTTAAATTAAGCAGTTATGATTTTAATAATTTTGCATGTTACCTCATAGCATACATATTTACTATTAGAAAAATACTAAATGGCAAATACGAAAAATAATTGGAGTGTAGAAAATAAGTAAACCAGAATGTATACTGGTTGAAAAAACCAAATTTGTGATGGCCAATTTTTAACATACTGAATATTCGTATCGGTGGGAATTCTGACCTTTGAATTTTCGAAGTATGAATTGCTGAAAAATTAAATCCGGGCAATCCATGAACAATTGATTTAACATATTAATAAAATTCAAGAGTTATAAACAAAATTATGCTTTATTGTAGTTAACATCAGCCATGAAAACCACAAATTCATTATGCAACAGCCTATTTTATTATGATTATTATTCGAACACACCATGCAAATACATAAAATGTTCGAATTAACCAAATCTTAATTATTAAAACATAAATATTAAGCACATAAAAAAAATCAAGGAAGTATAGTTTCTAAGCATAAGCAATATCAAAGAACAAGAATACCACATTTATCTTAAAGAATATAGTCTGTGTTTCAAGTATTAAAACGCTTATTAAACAAAAGAAAGTTGTACCTGGAATATTCATTTTTAGAAATCCGTGAACTTAACATTAAGCTTATTTTTTTAACAGTTAAGAAAATATTCAACTTCTTTTATTCTTTAAAATCGTTGCTGTTATTTGCTAGTAACAAACTAAGGTATACAACCAAATAAAATTCTATTTAATCAAGATTTCTTCTATAGATAACGGGAAAATAATAGTTTGAAACAAAAGTATTTTCATTGTTGTCGACATATCACTGAAATATGTTTTAAATGTCAATGTAGCCTTTTTACAGAAAACAATAGGTATTTTTCAGTAGTGGAAACAAATAGTAATTAAAATATGTATCATTTTAAATAAGGAAATGGGAAATACATTTGCGGAAGGACAGATATTTTATTGAATAGCGATCTTAGAGAAATGTCATTCTGTTACATAAATATTGTATCCAATATGAACCTTATCTGACATTATAGTGAAAAAAATTATTGATAAAGAATAAAACGGGATTTTCTCCACGTTAGAAAAACGACAATTTGTAACCTCAACTATATTTCAGACTAAGCTAGCCTTGAATACCAAGAAAATAAAACAATCGTTCAACAATGTACATTTTTTTTTTAAATTTTTTTACAAAAATACATTATTACAATAATATACAACCATATATAGTCTATTTTGTTGTTGGTTGTCTCGGTTATACAGCCTGTCTGGAGACAGAAAGTAAAAAATAGTATATCGTTCTACACTAAGAATACAATTTACATTACATTTATGAAAGTTGAGTTTTTGTTTGGTTCAATATAACGGTTCCTAACTTAATGCATAAAGAAATTTCAAAAACACAAATAATTTTAGAAAGTTTTTAATGATATAACGATGCGAATTTATACAACAAACTACCGGGACCTTCCCGCCACATTATCGTGAGCGATATGATGTAAATTTTACAGGACATTCTTTCCTATTTTGAGCTATTTAATTTTTAATAATTTCCTAAGTACATAAAAGAACCTCTTCAAAATTTGTTGTATGTTTCTAAGTTTATAAGCACATCTGTTGTAATTTCACACACACACACACACACACACACACACACACACACACACACACACATATTAACTCATTTTATTAAAAATTGTTGCTTATGACAATTTGTCAGGAAATGCTAGCTAAGGTGAAGTTATAAGGTAATTATAAGGTGAAGTTATTTCGAAGATAAATATATATATATTAAATATTCCAGAAAATGATGCACTCATTGTGAGGATTTCAGAAGCAATAAATAAGTATGCATTTAATAATTCCAAACTCTGAATTTTAAACGTACAGGAAAAAAAAAAAAATTGTAACTATTATTGTAATATTTGTATTGTAATATTTCATGATTCGACAAATTTATGCGTAATAGACATTACAATACTTCTTTAAAAAGTTCGCAGACGATATTAGTAGAATATATATTTTCACCTTAGTTGTTATAATTTAAATTAAAAATTTTAAATATGAAAAATTTTGAGCAAAATATAGATCATTGGTACCAGTTAAAAAATAAATAAATTAAGTCTTATTGCCCCTTTTAAAAGTTCTGGAGTTAAAACCTTGCGTTTGAAAAGAATTAAAGAAAGAGTTATCGTTTATTATAGGTGGATACCATTTTATTCTGCACGATAACGTCTGAGTAACAAACTAACCACATATAAAGTTTCATAACAGAAAGAGAGACGAAAAAAAGACAAAAGTTAACAACAACATAATAAACGTAACATAAATACGTATATCTTGTGAATTCGAGAATAAATGACGAAAAAGTTATCAATGAAAGGAAAAGCGGCGGTGTTACAACATCGTAGAACTTTGAACCGCACCTATTTACGCTGACACGTCATCTGACTTTAAATCTAGTTTGATGGCAAGAGTTGAAGCCAAACGATTTCATTCAGTAAACGAGAGGGAAAATTTTCGAACTTTATTTTTTATGATTACACTGTGCAACAATGAAATTGCTTCTGTAGTGAAAGTGAGCAATTTTGCATGAAATTAACAGTAATATCACAATAATAATATAAAAAAACTTTAATGGCTTTTGTTATGGAAATAGAGTAGTTCTGCAAATTTAAGATTTTTCGAAAGATATATTATTTTAAATTAGTATTCGAAATATGAGTTGTAACCTACTATATATTTTTTTAAAAGCAGAAATCGATTTCTAGAAGCTTCAAATATGCAAATCTAAAATTACAGATCATTTCCACCAAGTAGTTTTTGAGTTATGCTTTTAAAAGACTACCCGTATTACAGTTTGTTTTGAAACTATATTAAAAAAGAATGTAACATTACGAATTCCACACGTTACATCTGCATAATTCCTGAATTACTTCACCGAATGACTGGCCGTTTGACACCCGAAAGTAAAATTTACCAAAGAATCCAAATATCATGTCAAAATTGGGTCTTAATACTGAAAATTTCAAAGTTTATTACAATTTTAATATAGAACCTCTAAATTAAAAGAAAGAAAGAAAGAAAGAAAAAAGACTATTTCCAACAAAAAATATGGGATGTTCTCTCTCGCTCCTTTTTATTTTCTTTTTTTGACGCGACTGTACATACCTCAAACCTAAATTTAATTTAAAAAAAAAATTAAACTGGTATTACAGTAAATAATTTTAATTGTATCATGAGTACAGTTACTGTTTTTGATAAATTCATTTACATTTATTGTTTCTGATTGGATTCATTTGTCTATTGTAACTCACGCAATAATATGCAATATAGAGTGATAAAGGCACTGAGGCGTAACAATGTAGCTGTATATTACAAAACAATCATAGGCGATTTTTTTTTTTTTTTTTTTTTTTTTAAATGGAATATTATTGTTGAGTACACCGTAAAGTTTTCTTTCTTTCTTTTTTTTATTTTTTATTTATCGGAAGTATTGTGGAAAGATCGGTATTAGTTGCAGTATTATTGATATGCAAATTTCTAGTTTTTTTCTTTAACAAAATTTTCAAAATGTCTCCATAATTCACTTTCTTTTTCTCATAATAAATCGTATTTAACCAATAATAAAATAAAAGGGGGAAGCAAGCACACAAATACATTGACAGCTTAGATTGCAAGTTTGTAAATATATCATCAATAATACAGAACAAAACTAATGGCTGGAAATTTTGGATTTCATAGGGGATAATGATGTTAATAAAGATGTTATTAAATAATTATTGTTCAAATTGAACGCCATATTTATCTAAAAAACATATTTTCAACTTTCATGTAAAATTTTAAACATAAAGTGAGAATATACCCTATTCTGATCATTTTACTTTCTCTCTCTCTCTCTCTTTTTTAAAAAACTTTTTTGGTCTTTCTAGACTTTTATAACAACTTTCATAAACATTTGCCAATCACCCAGAAAGTGTTTAAAGTTACATTTTAAACACAGTTATCACATCGGCTACACTTTATTATTATTTTTTTTAAAGCTACAATGCACAGTGATGCACATATACGAAAATTAACTTTTGATACATAAATTCAGTTCCAAGAAAGCGCTGTAATTAAATAAAAATGTTTGTCTTACTTAAAATCAACGACTGCTATTAAAAGCAATAATTTATCTTTAAAATTTTTGGCATTTATTACAAAAGAGTTCAAGCTTTTTTTTTCTTTTCTTTTTTGGAGCCAGACTGTTTAAAATTGGAACCCAACCCAGATACCGAAAGTACGCAGTAGAAAATTGTTAAAAATATTTAAAAATTGTTTCAAAATTAATTTCGTCATTTAAAACTATATTCTTACATACAAAGAAATATTAATCCTAATTACTCCCTAATGGCAACGGACAACGTTTCTTGATTTTCATATCCCCGAAAAACTGTTTTAAAAAAACAAATTTGTTATTTACACCCAACCATTGGAAGAAATCTGCAAAGTCACATTTTTTTATTATTTTAAAATATTACTGTACAACTATGGGACAAAGACATAAATTCTGTTTTCCAGTCATTCTGGAAAAAAAAACTTCAAACAGAAAACGAGGATAAACAATAGCTATTCCACGGCATCTTTATATTAGTTAACACTCTCCGTGCAAAGGCTGCAGAATAAGATAGAATATTTCGCCTTACTTATACTCCATTAATAAGTATTCAATTTCCTTTCAAAACTATTTTTAAAGGATTGTATAACACTTTAAGAAACTTAAGACTACATTCTCTTTTCTCAAATCACAAATTTTTGTTTCCCCTTTTCAAATTTTCGAATCTATCCTTAAATATCAGTATATTCTAATTTCTACTTAAGTTGAATAATAGTTTATTTATTTCTTTTCTTATTTGAACTCTTGTAGGTCTTTATTTTTATTTTGTTTCTTATATATGTTATTAGGAGCTTCATAATGTCGATTTTGTATATAATGCTGACAATATTTGATGAAATAATATATAACTATGAATATTCTCATAAAGCTCCTTTAACGATTCCATAAGATATTCATAGTTTTCTATTTTTGATTTTATTAAGTTTAATTCTTGCAGTATCCTTTCCATTGATTTTTTATAATATATCATCCTTTGTTTTTCACACGTGTTTTCATTTATTATATATACACATTAAAAAAAAAAAAAAAAAACTTGAACTTGACTAGGAATGACCTTTTTGAGTGTCCATTCATCGTTTTGGACTTCCTCCAAATTTTTGGGCTCATGGACTTGGTTTAGCCTATTGGCTAGATCATTTAGGATTAGAACAACAACAACAACAAAAAACATTTTTCAAAAGAAAAATTCATGCAGTGTAGGGTTGAACTGTGAAGCGCCAAAGTTAAATCGCATCAACATTTTTGCTGTCTAATCATGTACCTAAATTTTACATGAATGTTTTTTAACGTCTGTAAACAAGTCGTGGATTACGAAACAATCAATTGAAGTCAGTTTTAATATATTTTTTTTTTATTTACTTATTTTCCATCTGAAACAAAACCTCACTTTAAAAATAAACAAATAAACAAAATAAATTTTTTGCCATTTTCCGCGAAATTTAAACGGAAATTTCGTAATACCCAGCATTATTCTCTACTCATGGTAATTCTCGCAACACGATAGATAAGAAAAAAAATATCAAATGTTCTTTTAAAATGTGCCATTTTCAACACTTCACTGAGAGAAAAGAAAGTGAATAACAGCTCTTCGGAACGACGAACGACGGTATGAGCGTATGCGGTTTTACGCTTCGGTGAAAAAAACTCGGGAGAAATATTCCGAATATCTGTCTCATCTGCTATCAGCTGTTTTTACATCTCAGAAGAAGTACCGCAGCTTAAATAGCCTTGACATAATTCTCGTCTGTCATTTTTTTTCTTTGCCCACCAATATTACGCGATGTTTTGATTCCTTTAACAAATTCGTATTCCTAGAATTAATTAACAATTCTGTAATTCTTATGTAGTGCTAACCAACAGAATAAGTAGTGTCTTTGATAACAAATCGGTCAAGAGATAGTGCTCCCTTAATTAACCTTTTCACATCTATTGCCGCATTATTTGCGGAAACGAGACTAAAATCCGTATAGCTTAAAACCAGAGGTTGTGCAGATTTTAAAATTTTACGAATTTTTGGTCACTGTTTTGTACACATTTTAAAACAATATTTTGAATTTAATAATGCATTCGAAATTACAATAAATTAAAATAATTAAGTAAAATAATAAAAATTAAAAAAAAAAAAAACATTTAAAATATTAAAAGTAAAGGTCAAGTAAATAATTAATAATTAAATATGCATAATGATGTTGAGATTGATGTTGCATAATTGACGATGCATAATTAAATATGCATAATGATGTTGAGATAATTTTTTTCTAGCATTATTCAGTGAAACTCGCCTTATGAATGTACACTAATAATTCACAATAAAATCTTAAAATAACAAAGTTTTATTTCACGTTTAGCCATACTTAAGAACCAGAAAAGCTTGATTAATACATAGATTATTTGGTAAAAATATCGCGATCACCACTGATATCAGCACTATCTTGATTTTTTTTTCAGAAATAAATTTATACTTCCTTCATGAGAAAACATCAATTGAATCATATTAGCCAGAATTCCATATTAAAATGTGTGCAGAATGATATAAAAATGAAAAAAAGTTTAATTTTACACATACATCTTAACTGTAAGTTTCATTGTTTACATCGGAAACGATGAGCGGATTTTAGGTGTTTTCAGGGTGGGGGATTTGAGAAAGTCGACTGTATATGTATAAACAATCTAGATAAATGCACATTAGGGTGGGTCGAAAAAACCGAAATTTATATAATCCAAACATAATAGTGCGAGAAAGTTGCCATTGGTGATAATGAATAAATTTTCAAAATATTACACCAAAGGCTTAATATCTTTTACCGCCGCACGGGGGCCAAAATTTCTAAAAATCGCAAAAAAAAAAAAAAAAAAAAAAAAAAAAAAATTGTCAAAAAAAAAAAAAAATTATCCAACCATACCAATACAATTTCAAATAGAATGCAAAAGCTACATCAAGATGTTAGTAATGTTCCAATAAAATTTCATTATGGTGAAATCATTTCTATTACCGCCGCAGAGGCGGTCAAAATTTTGAAAAAAAAAAGGGCAAAATATTCAATTTTCCGTTTTTTACAATTTTTCCAATTTTTATTATATGTCTACTATTAAAAAAATTTACATTATATATAGTAATAACTAATAAATGTCTAGTAATTTTGATGATGGGGATTGCCAACCAAGGGCGAGAGGGGCCCTCCTTCCTAAATTTGAGAAAAAGGGGCTTTTTGAAGAAATTTTTGCGATTTTACGGTAAATTTTGGTGATTTTTTTGGTAGGGGGGGGGCCTCTTACATAAATTCCCTCCTCTTTTTCACTTTTGCCCCCCCCCCCTCCCAACAAAAACATCCCTAAAAAGTTCCGGAAAATCCCCAAAATCCCTTCAAAAAGCCCCTTTCTCTCAAATTTAGGGGGGTGGGCCCCTCTCGCCCCTAGTTGGCAATTCCCATGATCAAAATTAATAGACATTTATAAGTTATTACTAGCTATAATGTAAATTTATTTAATTGTAGACAGATAATAAAAATTTAAAAAAACGGAAAATTGAAAAGTTTGCCGTTTTTTTCAAAGTTTTGACCACCTCTGTGGTGGTAATAGAAATGATTTCACCATAATGAAATTTTACTGGAACATTAGTAACATCTTGATGTAGCTGTTGCATTCTATTAGAAATTGTATTGGTATTGTTGGATAATTTTTTTTTTTTTTTTTTGAAAAAAAAAATTTTTTTTTGCGATTTTTTAAAACTTTGTCCGCCTTGCGGCGGTAAAAGATATTAACCATTTGGTGTAATATTTTGTGAAATTATTGCTTATTACCAATGGCAACTTTCCCGCACTATTACGTTTCGATTACATAAATTTCGGTTCTTTCGACCCACCCTAATGCACATATATGCATTCTGCACATACATTATATATTTTTCTAAACAACAGTATATATCAGTCATATTGTTAAAATGCGGCGAATTCTCCAATGGAAATCATTAAATAACAAAAACATTCATGAAAATACCTTCAAAATGTTAATAGTGAATAATAATATCGAATAGCCGCAGAATACGAGAGCGTGTGACGTAACGAGGCATTCTTATAAGTAAATTCTAGAAAAAGCTTTTTAGTTTTATTCCATTGATTTGTAATACCTTTGTTACAGAAATGTTTTGTATTTCATGGCAGATGTCAAACGTTTATGAATTATGAACTAAGTAAAATTAGTCAACTATTCGAGTTACGCATTCATATATTCATTCTACTATTAATAAGAGTAAAGTGGCAGTTTCTTAGAGACTAATTGAAAGAATTTTATTAAGTAGTTTTTGATAAAAGTAAGCATCATATTTCCTCTAAAATTTTAGAGCATAGTTTGATAATATACCTATTCCGCACATAAAGAAAGAAAGAAAAAAAAACAAGTTGTTTATTATGTCTTTTAAACCTTTTTGATTTCGAATAAAAATTTCTGAAATACATGCTTTGAGATTTAGAAAAAGAAAATACCATTCCTTTAAAATAAAATTTCTTTCTAAAAGTATTGTTTTTATTTTAAAAACAAACAACCAGAAAGATTATTTTAGGTTTCTAAAACAGGTTTCACAACACTCTAAATTTAACAAACAAACAAACAGGAGAAAACTGTTTATTTACATTGTTGCGGATTTTACATGAAGCATTATAAAAATATTGAATTTGTATCTTGTTATTTCGTAAAAATCATTCGTTATTTAAATTTTTTTATTTTGAAGCTCTTCAAGCAAGATGAATTCAGTCTTGGCAGAATTCATCTGCTTGTGACGCCATTTATTAATTTATGTATTTCGAAATCGCGCATTTGAGAATTTAAATAAAAATCACAACTTCGAAAGAATATAAAATGTTTTAATATTCCAGAAACTCCATGCTTTCAGGCAAGTTGCCATTGGAATAAAAATGAACAAAACCTTTTAACATTCTTTCACTCTCTGGAATAAATTATCTTTTACCAAGGCATTCTCTATCGTCTGCATACGTTTGTTAGTTTTTTTAAATGCTATTCATGAACCAGCAGGAATCTGAAAAACTCAACTCCCATACTTTAAAATTCTGCATTTACTAAAGAGTTATTTATTTTTCAAAGAGATATTTTCTCTCACAGTATTGCGATGAATGCGTTGGATAAGGATGATACTATAAAAGTTCAAAGAATGAAATAACGTAAAGATGGCATAAACTGCATATTTATTTCATTTTACTTTATTTTTTAAAAACTAAATGCCTCTTTGAGGATATTAAATAAAATAGAAAAAGCTGCTTTGCATTCGAAAGTTTCCGGTCGAAGAATGAAATGAATGAGAAAGAATTCTGTTTTGCATTTAAATATTTCCGTTCTAAAGATTGATGGAATGAAAAAGAATTTCATGTTGCCATGCCACTGCTGTTATAAGAAAGCTAGTATTTTAATTTTTTGAAGTATGTTAGTATTTTGATTTTTTTTAACACTTTCCAACATAGTTGAAAAGTGTTTATGAAATAGGTTTGTCTGTCCGTCTGTCTGTCCGTGCTCTAACTCGCGTAAATACAGTCGGATTGCCATGTAATTGATATATGTTACTGATGTTGACCATAGCATGTTCGGTATTGAAAATGAAGTGTGTAGTATTTATGGTTAGATTACAGGGGGAATCAAAAGTATTCCGATACATTGCAGTCAATGGGGAAAGGTCGTTTTCAGTGCATTTTAGTAATGTTGCGCTATTTCAATCATAACAAAATTGATATTCGTCACTGAGGTAGACGACAACATGCTTTCTATAGAATAATAACAATTATAATTTGTTTACAGGGACACTCAAAAGTATTCTGTTACATTACGGTCAACGGGGAAAAATCGTTTGCAGTACATTTCAGGGTTGGCAAAAACCCAACCCACTCGGGTTTTTGTGGGCTTTTCTGAGTTTTTGTGGGCTTTTCTGGGTTTTTGTGGGCTTTACTGGGTATTTGTGGGCTTTTCTGTGTTTTTGTGGGTTTTAGTTATTTTTCTGTATATTTGTATATTTATATAATATATATGTGTACTCATTTAAAATTAAAAATATATTTATTAAGTTACATATTTTAAAATTACATTTGATCTATTTATTACTAATTAATATTATTTATAATATCAGTTAATAAATTTATTCTATTTTGATATTAGTATTAACTTAATACTAATATCAGAATAAATTTATTAACTGATATTATAAATAATATTAGTACTATTAATAATTATTATTAATTATTATTCATAATTAATATTAATTATTAATACTATTATAATTAATAATAATAATTATTATTATTAATACTATTATAATTAATTATTATTACTATTAATAATGTTACTATTATAATTAACCTAATACTATTCAGTGATAAAAGTAAGTTCTTATCACTTTTAAATACATTTTAGTTGTCATTAATGAATATTAATTTTTATTTTTGTAGTAACTATAATAATTAGTAACTACAATAATTAAATTAATATTAAACCCATTTTTGAAACAGTAATACAGAATAAATTACATCCAAAACACACTTAACCACTAGCATTTTGAACCAAATTGTCGAGGTTCAAAAATATTTCCGTAATCATCATCAACCTCAAGGATGGCTCAAAGATTATGATTGCTTGACACCACAATACCTAACAATACATGTTGGAATTCGCATAAAGAGTGCATTTCAAGCTTTTTGAATAATTATCATAAATATGTAACAATCGCATCTCAGCACCAAAATGAATTTGAGACACGAATTGCAAAAATATTGGATAATGTTGCAATTTACAAGGAGTGTTTGAATTTAAACAAGCAGCTCATAATTATATTTTCAGCTCTTGATGAACTGCAAAAAGATACAACCACACTGTCACGTTCTGTTGAGATTTGGAAAAATTTGATGGAATTAGAAGAATTGAAACAACGCAAGGAAGTTATACTGAAACGCTACGAACATATTATTGGGCCTGAGCATGTTTTAGCTAATATAATTGATGCAAAGTTTAGAGGGGAAAGGATTAATTCAATAGAAGAGAAAGAAGCTGACGCATGGATAATGCAGTATCATTCAGAGTGGTTACCTACAATATTGGCATTTAAAATTAAAGACAGACTATTTTCCTAAATCACTTTTCTCAGAAAATATTGTGTCACAATTTTCAGCTTCAAAAAGATGGGAAATTCTTAAAGAAAAAGTACAGAAAAAGAAAAACATCAATTTAGATTCTGATTTTTGTAGTTTTTCCAATCTCTGCATTCTGTTCCATCGAGAGGATTTTCTCTACATTTGGATTCATATGGTCTAAATTGACGAACAGACTAGGCTCAGAACAGTATGAAAAACTAGTACAGATTTATAAATATTACCATAAAAATCAAAGTGAATGTGATTTTGATTGGGAAAACTATAAAAAAGATCAATTATAATTATTTTAAATATATTTATTGTATAAATTATTTGAAATATATTTTTAATAAATAAATAAATTTTAAAAATAAATATTCTGAAATAAACTACCACCTGATTACCACAAATACACAAAAATGATTTTTACTTATTTATTTTCATGTAATTTTGATAAAAGAAACCACCTAGGTTTTGGCTTAAAAGATAAACTTGTATTTTGTATTTTTAAATATTATAGGGGGGATTTGCAGACTCAGAAATGAATTTTAGCAAAAATCCACTTTTAACAAAAACCCAGGTGGGTTTTTGTTGGTGGACCCATCCAGAAAAACCCGGGTGAGTTTTTCTGGGCTGAGTCCACTTTGCCAACCCTGGTACATTTTAATGACGTTTCAAACATAAGGAAATTTATATGCGTCACTGAGGTGGCTGTCAACATGATTTATATAAAGTATAGAGTAAGTAGCATTTATATAGTTCGTTTACAGAAACGCACAAAAGTATTCCATTGCATTATAATATCTATGGGACAAAATCGTTTACAGTGTATTTTAATTAAATTGATGTACATTACTGAGGTGCACTAGAGCATGTTTTCTGTAGATTTATTAAGTGCGTAGAATATTTCGTTTGTTTACAGAGACAGTCCAACGATTTCGGTCGCAGAACTAACTATGAGCATGAGTAATAACTGCTGGATTTAAGTTTTAAGCTGTGATATGCATTTAAAATATTTATTTTTAGAGTATTATGAGGTGTGTATTTCATATACAGAGTTGCACGATATAGAATTCGCATACACATTACCGGCTATGGATAGTAATTCATGAAAATGAATTTTTACTGCGTTGTGGGTATTTTTCAATTCCTACTATTATTTCACACTCTCCCTATATATATATTTATATATCTTGTTCAAATTGTCAATCGTTAATAAAATACTTTTTATTCATCCACTCAAGTTCAAATACATTTTTTTAAACTTGTAGTGGATGACACTTGATGTTAATACAGTTTTTTCAAATATTAATTCATTCATTAAATTTAATTAAATTTAGTTTTATATGGAAGAAAAAATATCAACACGCAGCCGACTTATTTCAGACATTAGTTCTATTTAAAAGCACTCACTCACAAGTCTTGATAGAGCAGTCGGTTAAGCTCTCAGCTTGTAACCACAAGGTCCCAGCATCGAGCCTCGCCTGGGACGGAAGGAAATTTTCCCGTACTCAAAAATAAATTTCTCTTATATAAGATATTTAGCAGGATATAAATTTAGGAATCAATACTGTCAGTGGCGAAGCGTGTAGATCGCTGGAGAATTTTTTTTTCTTTTTGACCTAAGTAGGAATAGACTTTACATTTAATATATATATATATATATATATATATATATATTATTTGTTTAATGTTTGTTTAGCTATCTCATTTCATTGTATGACCAAAAATCACATTTCTTAACAATATTCCGAGAGTGTCGGAAAGTGTTTTATAATCTATGCCGTGGTGCATGATTTTTCGTTCTTATTGAGTTATTGAAGGGGTTTCAAGACATCTAATTTTTTATACGATCCTTGGTGAAACATTTCTCTCCCTCATTTTTCACTTTCACTCGCTAGCGTGCCACAGCTTTTTCTACTCCTTTCACTTCCCACGCGAAATCTCCAGCAACGCATAACATGTAACACACATTCGGCTATTCACATTAACAATATAAAACTTCCCAAAAGGCGTTCCGTATCACATTTCTTTTTTGTGTGGAGATTAATAAATATAAATAAATAGCAAAGTAGAAATACACTGATAAAAAATGGCCAGAAATTTTAACATCACAGGACATATCCACCCATAGATTTAGTACAATGAAATTTTAACACCTTGGGGACGAGTGACACGTATACGTGTCGCATAAGATGCTCAGAATCCTCGTCGATTATTCCCCACCAGTTATTTTTTATTGTAAGCTTTGCCTTAGTTAATCATACCATTTTTGCGATTCAATTAGGCGAAAATGTCTGTTTGGAAAAACCGGTGGTTAAAGACTAAAAATTCTGTAAAGGACGCTCGTCGCGAAGGGGTTAAAGGGATCTGAAAGATTTAAAATGGCGAAAAAAAAATGAATTTTTATTATCTATATATTTAAAGCGAAAAGCGCATTCTGTCAAATTCACGCTCTCTTTTTCACACGAAAATCGTCCCTTTGCGTATGCTTCAACGTTTACTACTCTCAGACACTGGAAACGTGATTAGCCCTGACCTGTTTAGTCTAGGGAGATTGAAAAGTGTTGATTGTAAACGGATGGCGTAATATAGCAATTGCACTAAATATGCATATTTTTTCGTAAAATTTTAAAGAGAGCTTGAAAACAGTTATATTTATAACAGATAGAAATTTCAAAGAGTTCGAAAGATGAGAACTATTTTTTTATTGCTATGTTAAAGGAGCTGACGCGAAAACAAACAAACAAAAAAGCGAGAAGAAAACTTTTACAATTCTATAACAATATCTTTTCACGAAATTTTTACATGGGCTGTAAAACCGTTTTTTATCAACAATAAAGATTTCAAAGAGTTTGGACAAAAAGAACAAGCAAATGAGCGCTTTTGTCACTAAACATCAATATTTTTTCGCGAATTTTTCATTTTAAAATATCATTTCATACAAAATCGGTTTAAAGATATAAAATAATAAAAACTTGATTTTTTTAAAAATTTATTATCACGGTCCCGGACAACGCCGGGCGGGTCAGCTAGTTACTTTTATGTTTGAACATTTAAGAATGTCGTACAGTTGGTCCATAAGAAAATTCTTAAAATTACAAGTCCTAGGCGCCGTAAACGTTGAGAGTGCGCAGACTAGCGCAAAGTGGACTCAAACTGCACAATTCATAGACATGACATGACGATTACAGCTAAACAAGTGATCGTTTATTTATGAAATTTGGCAGAGTTGTTACATATATTATCACAATGGTTAAGGGTTTATCGGCATAATTTTTTTAGCACTTTTTAAAGCATTACTGGAATAGCCAGTTGCCACAGTAATATTTTCTAGACGCTATGCCGAATTATTGAATGTTTAAAATGGATTTTATGCACGAGACCAGAGTTCGAGGCTAAAATTAGACTGCTTGCGTTATTTAGTTTTGAATATTAGCATAGCGCTCTATGGAGTATGTGTTATTAATATTTATTTGTTAAAAATATCGAAAAAAAATTCCTTGTTGAAGCAATGATACTTAAAATATTGTAATATAAATTCAAGATGTTCTGCATCTGAGCAGGGTCGGACTGGGCCAGGGGAAAGGGCGCAGACCTTGGATTTTCAGAGGGCGCAAAATTTTTAATGGACTTAAATCAATTTTACTTACTTGTGTTGTGTCTGACTTGACAACGTTTAACACATTCGCATAGCACCAAATAAGAAAATGGCTTAATAGTATATTCCTGAGTTTAGATAGACGACTTCGCTATATTCCCCGTGCATGTTTGAAGTTCCATTAAATCTACACAGTGCTACACAGTTTTTCAAACTATGTCATGTAATATTCAAAAACTCTAGAAAGTTGAATACAGATTACCTTGTATTCAACTTTCTAGTTGAACTTTATTCTTTTGTCAATAGATACCTTAGAACAGCCATGGTATAAAAGTGATCACTCTTTACTAATTATCCTGCAAATAAGGTATAAAAAAATTCATAGGTACCAATTTATAGGAAATAATTTCTACTATTAAATTATATTCGAAAATTTTGTTTCGGGGATTGTCTACGTATTAAAAAATGCACAAACGTTGATTTTTAGGGTTTCGTTCATCTCACGAAACCTTATTACTCCCGCTCCGTTGTCTGTCCGTCACAGAGCCATTCTCAGAAACTATGTAACTTACAGAGTTGAAACTTTGTGTATATCTAGCTGAATACCAGCTATGAAGCTCAAAATATTAAAATTAAAAAAAATCGTATTATTTTAATAAATAGAGATAAAAAACCCAAAATTGTAACAGCCTTTTCCTATTAATTTAAACATTTTTCGTTAAAGCAGTTGCCAAAAATTAAAAATCCACAATGAAATTCTTTCTACAATAATTAATTTTCTATTGAACGATTTCCACATGAAAAATGAAAATGAAATAAAAAGTTTCACCAATTGAAAAAAAATATTAATACGAAATAAAAATGATTGACGTCATAGTGGTAATAAAGCGGAAATTTTCAAAGATTTCTCAATAATACAAGGAATATGAGTATGTGTATGTACACAAAGAAGATTAATATCACGTCATTAATGAATTAAAAAGAAAATCTGACGTCCTATTGGAAGTTTAACGAATTTTTCAAATGTTTGAGAATAATACAAAGCGAGTATCAATATGAGAAAAGAGAATAGTAAATATATGAGTTTGAGAAACATATTGAATTATGATAAAAATCCGATTATGTAAATATTCGCATATTTTAACATTTTGAAAGTGTACATGTTTAATTTTGAAATTATTTTTTTAAATATCGCATTTAGTCCGAATGACAGATATTATTATGACAGCTATCGGGCTGGTTTAGATATTCGAAATAAAGAAAACAATAGACCGGTAATTTTTTACTTTATAAAAAACATGACTTTTGTTTTTTCTTTTTGATAAATGAAATTTATTTGGATTTATTAAAGAAAGGATAAAGTGTTTTGAAAAGAATATTAAACGAAACCCTTTGAGCGATCTACGATCACACTTACCCACTTGTTCAAATTGTAACACCTATGTTTTAGTTCCCTGGATCAAGATAGCATGGGAATATACTTATCTTAATTCTTCATAGAGTTATAAAAGAAAATGTGTTAGGGATTTATCTAAAAATTTCAGAAAATAAAAAATAAATCTTACAAGAAAAAGTACTCAACACTCATTTAGTCAGCAGTAAAATTATACAGGAACTTTAAATTTATAATAAACTTTCTTTATATAAAAGTAAATACTACAAAATGTTTCTGGTAAGTGTCTACGTGTTATTTTCTGTAGATTCTTTGTAAACAGAAAGCGATCCACTTAGACTGGAGGAAGGTTTTCTGCATCTCGAAAACTAATTATTCAAATGAGCTGAACATTTACACACAGTTTTTTTTATATACAAAAATTAATGTAGGTGATAATGCATAATTTTTTTAAATGAATTTATTAATAATTTTCATAATTAAAAATATATCTTTGGATTAAAAAAAAAAAAGGAATATGTTTGGGTGTATTAAGTGTATTTCATTAAAAAAATTAATAAAAATTCAATCGGATGATTTTTATAAGTTTGTCAAATGGATTTAACATTAGCATCCTCAAACTTTAAACTCTTCTAGCTCTATGAAAATTTAACATAAAGTATTTAAACTATACTTTTTCGCGGGCTGTCTCGATCCAAGGAACTCAAATGGGGTCTCAAAAATAGATGTTATTATTTGAAAATTCAAAGTTGGTATAATTTTTAATATGTAGACGACTCCTCCTGTAACATACTTAATTTATAGCTTTAATTAGTAGACATTATTTCCAATCGATTAGTACAGATAGATTTTTTACAATTAGTTTTAGAAGAATTGGTAGAGGGTGATCACGTTTTTTTTTTTTTCCAGGATTATAAATTAACACACTTGATATATCCATAGTTGTGTCCATTAACGCCAAATAGAAAAAAAAATCTTGCTTTACTTTTTTAGCAATTTCAGACATTATTACAAGTTTGACGATATTTATGACGGTTAGCTGATCGTCGGTCTAAAGATATGAGTTTACCATTTGCCCAACAGTTATGTTTGCTGGCAAAACTGCGCTAATAATAATATTAAAATATGCAAATAATTGATTATATTTTAATTAAAAACTTCAAAAAAATTGTTGATTTTTTTTAGCTAAAAATTAATTATGTTTCTAGAATTACCTATTAAAATTGCTTCTAATTTGGTTTCCTTGGTTTCAGAAATGTTTCCTCATTTTGCATTTGTATTTAAACAAATATCTCTAGAACTATTATGCAAATAAATTTTACTTTTGTGACTACTACAATGCTAGAATATCAGTGCTAAGAGCTCCAACCTCTATTTAAAAAAATATATTTATTTGATATACTATCAATTAGTTATCAAGTCAGTTATAAACATGGTATATATGTAATTTCTTATATAATCTGACAGCAAATGCTGTTTTTTTTTTTTTTTTACTGTAGCTTTTTTTTTTTTTTTTTTTTTTTTTAGTAAAATAGCATCCTTAAATGTGGTCTCTGACGGTGTCTGCCTCATTACACATACAAAATAAAGATTCAGTATGCAAAATTCGTTCAAAAAATATTTATATCGAGAACAAAAATGCATTTTCAGTATAGAAATAGAAATTTTGAAACTAAAACTCATGCTTTATTTTTTCTTTTGAAAAAGTACCACATATTATATCAGTATTTGAATTGGGAGAAATAACGCTTGTGAAAATATTACACATGCAGCATTTGGTACAGGGTTCGCACAAATCTACCATACATTTTTAACAGTTTTCTTCGCTTTATTTAACTGCGGGAAAATATTGCTAATTCTGTGAATAAACGCGATGGTTACGAATTCTGTGTTTAAAAAATTAAATAGAAACTTTCTTATCATTAATAGTGGTGCTAGACTCCTTACAAAATATAAGGAGTGTGCGAACCTTGTAGTATAAGGAGAGGCAGGAGGAGGAAGAGACATTTTGTGTGTTTAAAAATGACTTTATGCATCCTTAAAATGCTGAATTGATATCGCACTATAAAAAGATTTCTACTGAAAAATGACATCGACAATAGCGATTAGTAGCCTTAAATCGCTAAAATAATTGAGTAAATTTACTTTTCTCAGCACACTCTTCCCATGATTTGCAAATTTCTTATCATAGTTAGAAACCAAGGGAAATTAAGTTTCCATAATTGAAAGCGTCCGGGGATTGTAATCCTGCAAGCGACAGGATTTTACAGCCAGCATTTTATAATTTAAAAAAAACTACAAAAGTTTCTGAATAGTAATTCGCGCTTTTTAATGATCGATTTTTCCTTGATTAAATAAAACATTTTTTTGAAATTTAAAATACATACCATAATTTCAGAATAGTTATTTAACTACGGAAAGGTTGTCATTAAATAAAGCTAACCGAAGAGGTTTTGGAATGAAATTTGGTAGGTATTTTGAATGAAAAAACGCTGGCCGCGCGATTCCAGCTTGCAGAATTCCAATCCAGAAGTGTCATCGAGGTTGTACTTATTCCTCGAAAAGTTATGTTTTCCACTCAACAACAAAATCCACACAAAGCGTTTTTGCCTTCTAATATTTATCGTTTTCTTTTATAAAGTTGTTTTTCGAAAAGTATGGTTTCAATTATAGGTCCATTCAGAGACGACTTTAAAAGGGCGCAAAGTCCCCTGGTTACTACAATAGAGGGTACATAAAATATTTGATCTGAGATTAAGACCTAAAAATTATCATCCTAAGAACCGATGAAAAAAATCTGTCAGGGCGCGGGAGTAGCACATGGGCGTGAGCTTTAGTAACCACGGCGCGCCAGGGCTACTAAAACTTTCCCCAGGTGCCCGTTTTCTATCCTCAATCGTATGCAAACATGACCGCTTTGATTTCCGATTCGGAAAATACCCTCGATGTATCTTCAATTTCTTAATGATAATAAAATCCCTCTCTTTTTCTTATCTGTCTATTAGTTGATGATTGTCCCTAAGCAAATTCTCGAAATTTAGTACACTAATCAGAATATGTGTGTGGAAAAATATTGGAGCGGCTTAGGGGCGTAAAATTTTCCCTGGCTGAGGGCGCACCGGCCCTCAGGCCGATGGGCCGGCGGGCCAGTCCGAGCCTGCATCTGAGAACATTCTCTGAATTTGCCAAATTTCGGTTAAATTTTATACAAGTCACCTGGATTGGGGTTAAAATTAGTCAAATCTAAATTAATCTGCTGGCGGTATATTTGCGGCTGCGCATACTACCTGTACAGTGGCTAGAATAACTGAACTGAACAGAATACTAGCCAGCTCCGGGGTGTGACGTCACTGCATAAAGTCCATTGGAATTATTCTGTAGGTCGCAGGTAGTCGCAGCTGATATTGATATTTTTTCAAACTAAAATGCAACTAGATTCAAGTACCAAAGGCGAACATTTTCGCAAATTTAAGCATTATTTAAAAAAATGACGAAATAGTCCAGAAAATACTCCAAATTTACCTTACCAAGAAAAGTACAAATAGCCTTTTTTCTTTTCTTTTTCTAACCAAAATGTTGTTAAATATCTTTCTTGATGTTGTCATCCCGGTATTAGCAATGAATAATAATTGTTAAAGGTAATTCTTAACGATTTAACGTGTGTGGCATTAAAACCGGAATTAGCATCACCCCATTAGGCTAAAAATTACAGGAGAAAATTTCTGATAAGCCCACAGTGCATTTTGGGTACATTATATGCTTAAGAACAAACTTCAATGGTAATATGACTAAAAATAAAAATAAATCAAATTTTCACCAATGTCCAGGATTTTACGGTGTTCGTCCCAATGTGACAAATCTTTAAACTCAATTAATTTGAAACACTGTTTTTCAGTTGGTATGCTTACGATAACTTTTGAACAAATGAACGGATTTACATATTTCTTTTTTAAATAAAGGAAATTTAATTCTCTACAAACTATACCTAAAAGATATATTTTTTTTCTTCAAGTTATAGCAGTAGGAAGTATAAATACTGCCTTGAACAAGGTAAGTCATTGTTGCAATTTCTGCTGCCAGGCATTTTATCTGAGGAAGCCGAGTCTTACAACATAATAGCCTGTGCTAATGGTTAATACATAAAACATCACATTTACAGATAGATAATTCGAACGTTGTTTTTATGAGGGGGAGGGGGAATTCTTTGATCTAAATCCTGTTTTTACCAGGTTAAGTCATTGCAATTCTTGATGCATTGCATTTTTTGTGAACGGTTTGGGCCTTCTTTACTCCACAATAGCCGATGTCTGTGGTTAATACACATTTACTGATTCATGACCATTTTCTGCTTAGAAATCGCATGACTATTAGATGGTTTGCTAGACAAGCCCTTTGATTTGAACTAAAACAAGCGGATATTCTCGGATATGAAAACGGTCTTTAACAAGCCAAATAATTTCATTTCATACTACATGGCAGTATCGGGGAGACTGCGCGTCAATTACTCCGTAATAACCAGTGCTTATCGTTAATATATAACATTTGCAGAACAGACAGGATTTCAAAAAACCACACAGGTTGGTTTCTACGGGTTTTAACCGGAATCTTTTCCCCTCCCATAAATGATTTTCTTTGGGCATTTCTTTGTTTTATCAGGGCTCTCATGATAAGGGTCTGATTATCCAAAAGACATACGTGAAGCACATGCTTCCCCTCTAAAATTTAAAAGATGCCCCAAAATGATTGAAAAGGGCTCTCTAATTTCCCTTTTCAATTTTTTACATTGTAATTTTTATTTATTTTATTTTAAGTTTGTTTATTCCAAGAGGAAATACACGCACTACTTCACGAAACTTATTTAACATGGGAAATATGAATGTCATCAATAGGATGTTAATTAGTCGTATAAGCATCATGATGTGCCTGTCAGGAGAAACTATTTTTTAATTCTATCTCGCACCACTTTTTCAAAACAAAAATCCTTCACATAAACTTTGATATGTTCAAGAGAAATATACTAAAAAATTATTTTTTTTTAAAATAGTGGTGCGAATAGAATATAAAAATAGTCGTCAGTGGCAGCCCTGCAACTATCATCTACAAAAATTTGTATAAGTCACGGCATATTATTAAGTCATATTGGATTATGTAAACAATTGCTAATTTTTCATAAAATTCTCATCGTTTTATTGAATGTTTTTAATAACTTAACATTTTAGCCATAATAAGTGCTATAATCATCATTCGAGAAACAGAGCATGAATAAGTGCTTTTAGAAAACACTTTTTTTTTTTCTATTTTAATAACAATGCGTTGTCTAGACGATGTTTATCCCTTGATGTAAAGATATACATACATTAAAATAGATATAAACATTAGAATTATAACAACACGCATGAAGTGACTTGAAGTTAGGGCCACAAATATGTCAGTTAAATTTAAAAAAAAGTATATCAGTTTGCTTTAACAGAGCTTTACGAAAATGTTATTAATATTGTTATACACAAATTTTCAGAGAATTAAGGCAATTTATTTTTAAATGAATAGTCTTAGACGCTAAATGTCTGTCATATAAAGAACAATAAAGAGATGCACAATTATCATCGACAGCAACTTGTATAAGTCACGGTACATTATTAAGTCATATTCAACACATGCAAACAATTGCAGTTTTTTTAAAAATAAAATTCCCATCATTTTATTGTTATGATTTTAATAACTTAACATTTTAGCCATAATAATTGCTACAAATCATCATTCGAGAAACAGAGCACGAATAAATCCTTTTAAAAAAATACCTTTTTTTCCCTCTCTTTTTAATAACAATGCGTTTTCTAGAAGACGTTTTATCCCTTGATATAAAGATATAGATACATTAAGATAGATATAAACATTAGAATTATAACAACAAACATGAAGTTACTTAAAGTTACGATTACAAATATGTCAGTTAAATTTCAGAAAAGGTATATCAGTTTGCTTTAACAGAGCTTTGAGATTTAAGAGAATGTTATTAATATTGCTATACACAAATTTTCAGAGAATTAAGGCAATTTCTTTTTAAATGTTTTGGCTTAGACGCTAAATATCTGTCATATAAAGAACAACAACGAAATGTACAATTAAAATCATCGACAAAATAGTTTTAAAGTTGCAGCTTATTATTAAGTCATATTGAACTACACAAAGAATTGCTAATTTTTCACAAAAGTCTCATCATTTTATTGTTATGTTTTTAATAACTTAACATTTTAGCCATAATAAGTGTTATAAAATCATCATTCGTGAAACAGAACATGAAGTCATTTTAAAAAAGCATTTTTCTCTATTTTTAATAACAATGCGTTTTCTAGAAGATGTTTATCCCTTAATATAAAGATATATACATTAAGATAGATATAAACATTAGAATTATAACAACATAACATCAAGTGACCTGAAGTTAGGGTTACAGATATATCAGTTAAATTAAAAAAAAAAAACGTATATCAGTTGTTTTACTGTGCTTTGACAGAGCTGGGTGAACTTTTAGAAAATGTTGTATTAACATATTGCTATAGGGGAGAGTGAAGGCTAATGGGACAATTTTAGAGTTTTAATTATTTTTAAATGAAATCAACAAATTTCTGAATTTTTTTTTCGTATGCATGGAAAGAGAAGTATTGGCTTTATAAAAAAAAATAATAATAATTTGAAGAGACAGCATTTTTTTTTTTTTTTTTTAATATAATGACTTTTATACACTATTGTACCTGTCTCATTAGTTCCCTAGGTTGGAGTCTAATGGGACATATCAAAATCAACACAAAAACTAGAGTTGCAGTACCTTTTTTTTTGTTGTTGTTAAAGTTAGCAACTTTGATGTTGCCATTTAGCCATGTAGCCTAATGTTTTGTTAAAAATAATATTTTCAATGAAATTTGGCCATTGTCCCATTAGACCCTTGTTCCATTAGTCCTCACTCTCCCCTACACAAATTTTCAGAGAATTAAGACAATTTCTTTTTAAATGTTTAGGTTTAGACGCTGAATGTCTGTCATATAAAGAACAATAACGAAATGCAAAATTATCATCGACAAAAATTTGCATAACACACGGCATATTATTAAGTCATATTAAACTACACAAACAATTGTTAATTTTTCACAAAATTCATATCGTTGTATTGTTATGTTTTTAATAATTTAACATTTTAGCCATAAGTGCAAAAAATCATCATCCAAAGAAACACATCATGGGTAAGTCTTAAAAAAAAAAAAAAAAAAAAAAAAAAAAAAAAAAAAAAAAAACACTTTTTTTTCTACTCTATTTTAATAACAATAAGTTTTCTAGAAGATGTTTATCCCTTGATATAAAGATATACATTAAGATAGATATAAACATCAGAATTATAACAACACGCATTAAGCGACTTGAAGCTGGGGTTAAAAAGATGTCAGCTAAATTTTAAAAAGATATATAAGTCGTTTTATTTTGTTTTAACAGAGCTTTGAACTTTTAGAAAATGTTATATTAATATTGCTATACACAAATTTTCAGGGAATTGAGGCAATTTCTTTGTAAATGTTCAGGTTTAGACGCTAAATGCCTGCATGTCATATAAAGAACAATAACGAAATGTACAATTAAAATCATCGACAAAAATTTGTATAAGACATGGCCTATTATTAAGTCATATTAGACTAATACACAAACAATTGCTAATTTTTCACAAAATTATCATCGTTTTATTGTTATGTTTTTAATAACTTAACATTTTAACCATAATAAGTGCTATAAATCATCATCCAAAGAAACAGAGCATGGATAAGTCATTTTAAAAAAACACTTGTTTTTCTTCTCTATTTTAATAACAATGCGTTTTCTAGAAGATGTTTATCTCTCGATGTTAAAGATATATATTTGACCGTTTGTGTGACAGAGTTGCCCGTCTATTCATTTTCATATGAAAGGCGGCCGGAAATGTGGGGGTTTTCGTTTTTCTTAAGCTCATGTGTGCTTTTAGAGTTAACAATGGGAAATTTTAAAATTACTTACAGAATTGTTCAATTGGTGACTTGGGGGAGGCCTAGGTCAATTTGAAAACGGTCAAGTGCACGTCCCATATCTGAAGAAATGAATTGTATTTGTTTTTGAATGCAGACAATCTTTAACAACGGTGATTAGTGCTACGAATGTATGGGTTTAGAAATCATGGATAACTGGGGTATTTAGACAATATCCCTCTGCAAGGAACATCTTTACCGGTCTCTCAGGCCAGGACATCTTACTAACCTATGGAATTGATTCACATACGGAGAGTGGACTAATTACAATATGTAATATTTCTAATTCTTTATTTATACAAAAATGCACACTAAACTATACATAATGAGAAAAATTCACAATTTTAAAGAAATACAAAAATAGAAACATTGATCTGTCCGAGAGACCTGTGTTCCGTGCACAGGGATATACTTAGACAGCAATTTTTTTTTTTTTTTTTTTTTTTTTTTTTTAAATAAATTCACTTCGCGTTTTCTACTTCTAAATTTTACGTACTATTTATGCGTGCAAGATTCATTAAAGAATTTTTTATAGCCAAAAGGATAGTTTAAATCAAAATCGTGCACAATTGTTGAACCCTGAATTTACACCCTAGAACTACCGGAAATTTTATCCAACCTAGATAAAAACATTTCACACACACAATATTTTAAGATAAACAAACAATAAATAAAAAAAAAAAAATACAAACGTTGAAAACACTATCTTAATTTGAAGCACAAGTTATTTCAGACACTAAATTAAATAATACTAAATTTCCTCAAAATATTTTATGTAACTTTTTGAGATATAGTGCGCGGTATTATTATGTTAAAAATCGATGCGCTTTTTTTTTTTTTTGGGGGGGGGGGGTGGGGGGGTGTTTGCCCATTTTGTGAAAAGTTATTTTTGTGAAATTTATTATATTTTTGTGAAAAATAACATTTTGTAAAGACGGATGAAATCCAGTTATTCAAACTTAAACCAAGCATTTATTAATAATAACTACTTTAAATCCTTCTGCTAAAGTTTTCATTTCTGGCGAATTTGTTTTGTTTGCAAAGTACACATTTTAAAACCTAACAAAATAAATATAATTATTATGAAATAGAATTTTGTGAAGGGTTCTGTTTTCTTAAAAGGAATTTCGTGAAGGATCCTGTTTTATCAAATGGATTTTTGTGAAGGAGGCTGTTTTATTAAATGGATTTTTGTGAAGGGCCCCTAAATAGGCCCCCAAATTTACCTAGATCGATCCCTGTGGGAAATTTTTTGAGTACGGTCCCCCCTCCCTCATTAAAAACATAATTCTCAATGAAAAAAATAAAATAATAATTTGAGAAAAAGCCTTAAATAGGGAAGGGGAGATTTCTATAGTTACATCCCGATCCATCAATGTCTGGGTTTTTCCAAAACCGCGAAAAACTAAGGAAAACAGCAACGTAATTTTTAAAAGCAAAGCAAGTGCTTGTGAAAATGTGGTATTAAATGATCTCGATTTGAAATTACCATGGAAAGAATGTTTCATTGTCTTCTGTTATCTACATAAGTTATAAGCTAGGCGATGCATAAAATCATCTGGTTACGGTAAATAAATCAGATAATTCAGAACAGTAGCCATGTCATCTCCTTGATTACAGGAAATGTCAAGAGTGATACTGTGATTTAAACCCATTCCAACCACCTACACTGCAAACAGTGCAACGCAATTTAATCGCGACCGTTAATAACAGTTATTACCACCATTTCTACCAGTATCAAATGCCACCTTTTAACGGTGTTAGTCAGTGACATATCAATTTCCCCTCGCTAATGTAAAACCTATGGGCGTGGTGTAAATACATATTTTTAAAAATATCTTCTTCTCAGAAAATTTATATTTTTAACTTTCTTTTATCAGTATATTCTTCTGAAAATTTTTCTATTTCTTTTTTTTAAAGTTGACAAAATATTTCTAAAATACATCCTTCATTTAAAATTTTATGTGTTAAAAGCAGATGATCTGCGACTACGATTTCAACACTTCAAGTAAAATTAAATTTATATTTTAGAAATATTTTGACCACTAAGAAAAAAAATCCCTGACGGCTCGGCCTACAGGCACAGGTAGATTTCGAAGACGCAGACCGTGGGGCGCCTGTTTATTGGGAATTGCGGAAGAAATGACCTTTTTGCCATGATGTGGCAGTTGAACCGTCTACTTCGAAACCTTAACTTGTTTGCAGGCGGAGCCGGGAGGGATTTTTTTTTTTTTTTTTTTTGGCTATAAGGGTTGGTTCTATAAAAAACTTGTCAATATAAAAGTTTTAGATAATATTAAGAGGATTTATAATAAATTTAAGCGGATTTGAAATCTTGGGAATGGACGAAGTTATGAATTTTTTTCTTCTAACTCCCCCCCCTCCCCCCCTTGGGGCCATTTTTAATGATATCAAAAATCTGTCATACATAAATTTTCGGTCCTAGAAGTAATAATAACTTCAAACGGATTCGATACGTATCATAATTAAGAAATTATGGGTTTTTTTCTGTTTTCACAAAAAGCCCCTCCCCCCCAGTCCCCTCCGCCCTTGGTTCGGTTTTGCCCATTAACGAACTTGACCGAGATTTTATGTATCAGTTTCGAAGAGATCTGTGCAGAATTATTGCAGTTATCGTGTTCATAAAAAAGTGACATAGATAGATAGATAGATAGATAAAGTTTTGAACTGGGGGTGGTTTTGGGTTCTGGGAGTCATGATCGGCGTAGATATGCAAAAATTTTTCAAAAATTCCAACTTAGGTGAGAATGTAATAGGTAGTATTTCTTACGAAATCTACCTAAAAAGAGACATTATTTAAGAAGTACAAAAAAGAAGTTAAAAAGAGAAAAAAGAAGTTAAAGAAAACAGTACACAGAAAAAAGAAGTTAAAAATATTAATTTCCTGAGGAGATATTTTTTTTAAATTGCACATCTCTCTATTTGTAAGAGAAATTTTACAAGTTAGTTTTCATGTTAATATCTCCCCCCTCTTTTTTTGTGGTGCTTTGTGCCACAGCCAATATTACTTTCACGTACCTCCGAGTCCGCAGAGATACGCGAATATCACAATGATTGGTTGGCTGGTGATTTATGACGGCCGATTATCAAGCTTATCAAAGGTTCGAATAAAACCACGAAAAATTCCGAACGATTAGGCCGACTGCGCGATTGGGTTCGAACCCAGCACCTCCTGTCTACCTGTTCTGAGAGCATAACCTCTCGGCCACTGGGAATCACTGCTGTGATCATGTGTGTCAGGGAATGATGGGAATCACTGTTGTAGATGATTCACAGATTTACTTGAAAATTAGCGGTCCAGAACAACAAAAACAACAAACAATAAAAATAATTGAATTAAAAAAAAAATTCTTAAATTTCAAAAAATCTTTTTTTTTTTTTTTTTTTTTTAACGCAGTATTTCACAAAGTTTTAACCCTCTTTAACTATAGTTAGTCTTTTTTTTTTACTTTCTTCTATCTATACAAGAATCTTGGTTGCTTGAAAAATTTTGACTTCCTGTTTTCGGACTAATTTATACATTTTGGAACACGTTCCGACTTTTTAGAAAATGTCTGTCTTTACGTGACACAAATTTTGTGAGCGCTTTAACTCACGAACAACTGCATATAAAATAGAATGTAATTTAATATGACGTTTTATGTTTTATGTGAACTTTTGCTGATTAATTTTTAGGCAAAATCCTTCAAGAGAGGTTGCCGCAAATCGATGATTTGTTCGATATATGTGATGCTTAAGTCTCCAGTTTATGTACGCAGAATTCGACGAACCATTAAATTTGGAATCCCCGTAATAGGAATAGATAGTTATCCAATTTTGGTTGCGATTATATAAGCGGGGTGGGGGGTGGGGGGTGGGGGTTAGATTATATGTTCGAAATATGCGATGTTTATATCAACAATTTAAATTCACAGAATTCAATCAAACTTCCCGTTTAGCATCCTGAATATGGGAATAGATTAGATTGGATTGGGTAAAAAACATCAGTATTTGCTAAAGCGATGTAATTTCTTGTACTATCATTTAATTGATGCAATTTATACAGGAAAAATATTTGTGATGGTCACAACATACTAGTTTAAAGATAAATTTGGACATATTATTGAATGCAATTTCCATCATCTGTAAAAATTTCTTTGTCTTGTTAACAAGATAGAAGAATTTTAACAGAAAATACATTCTTTAGGAATTTTAGATTGTAAGAATTGTACACATGTTAAAAACACAACAGTCCATTTAGGAAGTGCAAAACATTCTAATAAATTTCGTGTAAAAATATAAAAATTGGAAAAGTGAATATCCTTGTTTGTTGTGCGACTCCACTCTCTAACATGTACAACAGATAAAACTTCTCTGTTTAACAACAATTCCGCTGTACAACCACCCCACCAAGAGGAAGAAGACAATATTATCAGATATAAGTCATATTCTGACATACGATAAAACTGTAATCGCAAAGTATTATGGTAACAGTTTTGGAATGTTATCACAGGTTTAAAAATGTCATCTTGGCTCCTTACTTCATATCTGACTAGAAGTGCTTTAACAAAATGTTTATCAGATTTGTCTCCAAAAATATTTTACCAAGAATAATATGATAAAATTAGTAGATCTGTCGCCCGCTTTTATCAGATCTGGCAATCTTTTAGGCAATCAATCAACATGCAACTGATTTTTTTTTCTTTTTTACAATCCATTGTAAAATAAAAGAAGAAAAAAAGTTCTTCCTGCATGTAAGTGGGAGAAAAAAGTAGCTGCCGTATTCCTCGTTTTTAATAATTCAGTTAATTTTACTCAACCACACGGACTAAAATGCATGTAACATGATTATAGAAGATCCCCAGTTTTCGTCAATATTGAATTTGAATGGGAATCTCAAAAAAATTAGTCAGCTATCGCCAAATTGGCTTCATTTATAGTGATCTATTTTTTTCGCCAAATTTGGCAACATTTTTCGCCAAGTATCGACAAGCTTTGCGAGAATTTGACGCTAGCGAATATGAACTATGTAGTTTTAAGGGTATGAGAGTTGGAACAATGGTTACCACAATGTAAGAAAATTTACGAGAAATCACATTCAAATGAAACTCATAAATTAAATCCATTTATGGAGAAATTCCTTATTTTTAATCTGCTGTCTTGTTTCTAAATGTCAGCCACCCTAGCATACTGTTATTTTGTATAGTGCACCTTAGTGATATATATCAATTTCAATATATTTAAAATTGTGCAACATCATTAAAATAAACCGCAAATTATTTTTCCCGTAGACCGTAATGTAACGGAATTTTTTGAGTGTCCCTGTAAAAAAACTATAAGTGCTATACACTTCATTTTCAATACCGAACATGCCATAGTAAGCCTGAATCAATTGCATGACAATGCGAGTATATTTACGCGAGTTAAGAGCACAGACAAGACAGACAGAATTATTAAACACTTTTCAACTATGTTCGAAAGTGTTAAAAAAAAGACTGAATTCAGCCACAGGACAGATAATTTTCACCCTTGCGTAAGTGAACTTTTGAAAGTCAAACGGATTTTTAAAAAAATAAAATCGAATAGATTTCTTTTCCCCTCTTCAAGTCTCCTAATAAATGATGTAAAGTAATCTCCATATAATCTCTGGCAGTGAAGGTCAATGCTAACAGTTAATTTTCCCGAAGACAAAATTAGAATGAGGAAAAGGTGAGAGTACGGCATGAAGTATCTTGCAGAAACGAAACCTCCACACTTCCGGCCGTGGGCAGGTCCGAATTTCATTATGGGGCAAGTTTAGACTGGGCAATCATGTCAAATAGTCACCAACAGCAAGGCGAGAAGATTTTAGAACTTAATTATTCCATTATTTTTCACAAAAGCTATCATTTACTCTTCATCTCCAAGCATGGAATTATTATAAATTTTACTTGTAAATTATGCAAGATGCCGTAAACAAAATTAAATGACTGTTAAACCTTAACTGCTGTGACAGACACTGTCTCCTAGAGACTGTGAGCGGTCTCAGAGACCGCTTGATCGAAGAATGAATAAAAGGCTGAATTAACTCACAGGACACATAAAATTTATATTCATTTATGAAGACTTATTTTGGTCGCCAAATTTGGCAAAATATGCCAAATTTGGCGATATTTCGCCAAATATCACCAAGTTTGGCGAGAATTTGGCGCTAACGGATATGAATATATAGTTTTATGCGTTTGATTGGGAAAATGATTACAACAATGAAAATTTTTGTAATGTGCTGTCTTGTTTCAAAATGTCAGCCACCCTAGAATTTCAAACTGCTCTATCTCAGCCATTTTTTTAAGATAGAGGCGAAACAAAAAATTCTTCGGAATCCTTGTATCTAGAAGGAATACTTAAGGGGAAAACCTTTTTGGATTTTTATTTTTTTTTGTACTTGAACTTCTTAAATTTGAAATCTTTAAGTGGTCGCCATTTTGAAACAAGATGGTGAAAGAAGCTGGCCAACAAACTTGGTCGATACTTTGATAAGTCCTGTACACATGCCCGGTCACATTTTCCGGAATTGCTTTGCTCTGGACGATTGCAATAGGTAACTTCTCACTTTTTGTAAGGTAAGCTACATAAAGGAAAGGCCACATTTTTTTTTTTTTTTATTGTTCACTAATTTGATGAAAAAAAAAATTAATTATCTACCTCGTAAATTAGCGATTATTTGTACAAACAAATAAGAAAAAAATAATTTGCCAGACAATGGCGGATTTAGAAACAATGCGAATAAAATAAAGGGCGATAAGCTCTTTCCTTTTCTTTCTCATGCACGTTAGAAACGAATTGAAATGTCAACCTCAAATTAGCCAACCAATTTAGCGTAAATTAATTCAGAAAGCATGGCATAAATCAATCAATGTTTCCCCTTCTATTGATGAGGTTTATCGATTTTTTGAGGAAATAGACATCATCCATTTGAAGGCATTAATTCAAAAAGCAGAACTCCAGAAGATATATGTCCAGTCGAAGATGAAAAAAATTTTCTTTAGTCTTCCCAAATATAAACAAGAACAAAAAAAAATCAAGTGTCAAGCATAGATTATGTAACACTTCCACAAAAATTTTACAAATCTTTACCGTTTAATAAGATTAAATCTAAGTAAACAATTTGGAAAACACATAACACGATTTCAGCAATTAGCAACAGTAGTCGGTAAAATATTTGAATTTTTTTGTGCAGCCCTGTATATGATCTATAGCTATGTATATATACTACACAGAATGAAAAATTTAGTTCAGTTAGGAAACGCGTAACACAGTTTAAAATTCCCTTTCTGAAATTTCCGTCAGTAAACGGAAATGTACTCGAGAAATTTTGTGTTGCCCTGTATATGATCTATAGCATTTTTACGCACCAAGTAATAGCTAAAAAACGAGTTACATTTAAAAACGCGTTCAGCAACTGAAAACGCACTTCCAACAATTATCGTTAAAAGACAGTACCGAATTATTTTGTGTGTCCCTGTAAATCAGGTATGTCAAGCTCGTTTACCACCGCCGGCCACATTAAGCATTATATACAAAGCCGCGGGCCACATTAAAAAAAATGTAGATAATACCATTACACAAGATAAAAAATTTGTACGTACAAAACATAGCCACGTTAAAGAAATATTCACAAGTTTCAAAGTTATTATAATACATACTTTATTTTATCTTATTTTTCGAAAAATATACCCAAATTTCATTTTCATCAATGAAATCTATAAAATTTAATTGAATTTTCTAAATTGTTTAAAAAAATTTTATTGTACATGCTGATTTGTTATTCCTGATCTGATCAAAAGCATAACTGCTAATCTTCCGCGTTTCCTTCGAGTAAAAAAATAAAAATAAGCATATATTGAAACAGAAAAATTATTTAATAAAATGTGTCTTGTATCCATGCGCTACTTATTTAATTTGATTTATTAAATACATTTTCTGGTTCAAATTTTGTTTATTTGATTTTTAAAAAAAAGTTGGCAGCTAAGCAATGATGTATAAAAGTACGCTGCCGAATATAGCTAAAATATGCCTAATTGCACACTATAGTTTTAAAAAAATCGGTCGATTGATGAATAATTACAGAAATTTGGAAACCCCATATCCAGAGGTATAAAAACTGGGCGCCAATGAGCCGATTGTCACCACTAAATTTTATTAGCATTATTCGCCTACATTTTATTAGTATACTTCACCTAAATTTTATTAGTATTCTTATTAGACGAAGAATACTAAAAATTTAGTGGTGTCAATCGGCTCATTGACCCCCAGTTTCCACCGAGGAGTCCTCGATAAAATAAGACACCAAATTTCTATAAAAAAAAAGTGGTGTGACATGCACTCTTTCCCATTTTACTATAGCATCGACGCTAGGCATAAATGAGTTAATATGAAATCGAACTGAATTTTGATTAACCACGCAGTGATGAATTCTGAAGAATAATTTCAATATAAATCATTAGAGTTGAAGTAAATAGATTAAACTGATTTTCCTATTTCTTCAAATTCAAAAATCCTTTTTTTTTTTTTTTTTAAATTAGTTTTTGAATATTTTTTAGTACATCCTAAAAATTTCCACTTCGATGATTTTTAAAGACAATATTTAAATTGAAATACAATTTCTTTTTGAAAATTGTTTTATCAAAATAATAAATTCTATTTGAAAACGCTTATACTATCAAATAACAAGATAACATTATGAAATTTGTCTTTAAGTTCAAGTTTACTGGGGTGCTTTGTAATTTCAAATGGAAACTCCAAGTACTTTGTCTAGTGGTGGACTTTTAATAATCCACATTCATAATTTGTCGATTTAAAATGAAAATTGTAACATTTTTTAACAGTTCGAAAATAACAGTTAAAACTTTATAATGGAAAGACATCAAATTCTGTATAAGAAGTTAGATCTGTTTATCGTCATACCCATATTTCCAAGATATTTTCTAGATTGACGATTATTAAGAATACGAATATAAAGTTTACAAGCACTAAGTTTTTAAGCACTTATCCGGTTTTTTAGAAATCAATCCGTTATAGATAAATCTTTCTAGCAATGGTAATTATGCTTATAGTATTTTCAAATTTCTTTAACTGCTCTAGACATCATTTCTTCAATTTCATTTTGAGTGATTTCGACTCGCGGGACATTTAATGTAATAAAGACAATAATTAGTTTTTTTTTTTAAGCAAATGTATTTCATTCAATAAGCTTGGTGAAAGCAGTTTGATTCTCTTTCAAAAAGTATCAGTTTCAATTCTGACAGTTTATCTTTTCGATGTTTAGCCAGATTTTTGTGAGTTTTCTTTATACTTTGTGCTGTAGCACCTCTTAATGTTTCATTCTTTTCAAAGTCCAACAGTGTCTACATATCAGACATAAAATTTCAGTTTTCCTTTTAATATAACTGTGTTGTAAATCATCTTTAAGAAATATGCGATGTCCATCTTCAATTTATCATATTTATTCATAGGGTAAAGAACTTTAACATATATATATATTTAAATCATGGATTGTATGAGAGTATGTCAATAAAAGTGAGTATATCAATAAAAAATGAAAGAAAAGAAAGAAAGCTCACGTAGGATTCTAGAAAGACCACACACAATTACTAACCTAAGCAATGAAAATCATTAAAGAGGTAAAATCCAAAATTTATATGTTCGACTTAAGTCCAAGTGAAGAACCTGGATGGCATATTCGGGATTTTTGTGTCAAGCACAAAAGTAATAAGTTATGCCACATTCAAAGCAACTCATTTAAATCTGTTGAATTTTATATTTTGATTTAAGAAAAATTTAACTGGTTTTAATTAGCGCTGAATTTTATTAATTTTATGATACATTTCTTAGTACTTAATAAATACAGTAATGTTATTTTGTAAAGTGGTGTGACGTCTAAGAGTAAAATAAAGTATTAGTTTTCAACATAAACAAATAAAAAAATTATAAGTACAATGCTTTAAAAATTTTACGCATCTTTAAATTTTCAGACTCAAGATACCGCGCGTTGTTACGCTCCAATTGGTAATCTTTGTATCCACTTTTTTTTTTGCTAAAATGTAAAATGTAAAATATAAAATGTAAAGTTATATCTGTCTATGCATCATTGTTGCAGATGAGCAGGAATTTTTCTGTAATTTTCGGAATACTACCACATTCTGAAGACAAATATTCCCTTTATTTAATGGCATAATAAATAAGACAAATATTACTGTTCAAAAATAGTGGTAGCATTCTGAATAATAAAAAGAGCCCGCCAAACTGGTAACACTGATATACATATCTTTATGTTGCCATCTCTGAGACCACAATATGTGCAAGTGTGTTCGTACAAAGTATATTTTTAGTATCCGTGTTCTAACAACTAAATTAAACATAGGTAAGTTGTCAAAGGCTTCGCGGGCCACAGATAAGTTGTCGGCGGGCCAGTTGTGGCCCGCGGGCCACGTGTTTGACATGCCTGCTGTAAATGAACGATGAATGCTAAACTCACAATATTCTACAGTATGTCTGTTGTAATGTTCCTTAGCGATATATATCCATTTCAATATGTTTGGAATTGTGAAACATGGATAAAATAAACCGCAAACTATTTTTCCCCATAGATCGTAATATGTAACGGAATTCTTTTGAGTGTCCCTGTAAAGGAATTATAACTGCTACGCACACCCTATTCTATAGTAAACCTTTTGTAGTGCACCTTAGTGATATATATTAATTTCAGTGTATTTGAAATTGTGTAACATTATTAAAATAAACCGCAAATTATTTTTTCCCGTATACCGTAATGTAACGGAATTTTTTGAGTGTCCCTGTAAAAAAACTATAACTGCTATACACTTCATTTTCAATACCGAACATGCCATAGTAAGCCTGAATCAATTGCATGACAATGCGAGTATATTTACGCGAGTTAGAGCACAGACAGACAGAATTATTAAACACTTTTCAACTATGTTCGAAAGTGTTAAAAAAAAAAAGATTGAATTCAGCCACAGGGCAGATAATTTTCACCCTTGCTTAAGTGATCTTTTGAAAGTTGTGGCAACAAACGGATTTTTTAAAAAATAAAATCGAATAGATTTCTTTTTTTCCCTTTCAAGTTTCCTAACATATGATGTGAAATAATCTCCATATAATCTCTGGTAGCGAAGGTCAATGCTAACAGTTAATTTTCCCGAAGATAAAATTAGAATGAGGAAAAGGTGAGAGAGAGTACGGCATGAAGTATCTTGCAGAAACGAAACCTCCACACTTCCGGCCGTGGCGCTGGTCTGAATTTCATTACGGGGCAAGTTTAGACTGGGCAAGTCATGTCAAATAGCCACGACCAGCAAGCGATAGATTTTAGAATTCAATTATTTAATTATTTTCCGCAAAGCTATCGTTTACTCTTCGTTTCAAAGCATAGAATTATTATAAATTTTTACTTGTAAACTATGCAAGATGTCTTTTACAAAATTAAAACAAGTAGGTAAGTGTGATCGAAGATCGCACAAAGGGTTTCGTTTAATATTCCTTTCAAAACACTTTATCCTTTTTTTAATAAATCCAAATAAATTTCATTTTCAGAAAAAAAAAAATATTCATGTTTTTTTATAAAGTAAAAATTTACACCGGTCTATTTTTCTCGTTTTTTCGAAAATCTGAACCGGTCCATACTCTGTCATAATAATATCTGTCATGTGGACTAAATGCGATATTAAAAAAAAAAAAAAAAAAAAAAAAAAACAATTTCAAAATTAAACATGTTGTAAAGAGACCTTCAAAATGTTAGACGTCAGATTAATTTTCTTTTTACTTCTCTAATGACGTCCTATTAAGCTGCTTTTTGTATTTACACATTATCCTTGTATAATTGAAAAATTCTGATTTATTACCAATACCACGTCCTATTAATCTTTTTTTCAATTGGTGAAACTTTTTATTTCATTTTCATTTATCACGTGGAAATCTTTCAATAGAAAATTAATTATTGTAGAAAGAATTTTATTGTTGATTTTTAATTGTTGGCAACAACTGCTATAACGAAAAATGTTTAAATTTAATTGGTAAAGGTTGTTAGATTTTTGGTTTTTTATCTCTAAACATTAAAGTAATACGATTTTTTCAAATTTTATGATTTTGAGCTTCATAGTAGGTATTCAGCTTTAAGTACACAAAATTGCATGACTGTAAGTCGTATAGTTTCTGAGAACCGACTCTGTGACAGACAGACAACGAAGCAGGACTAATAGGGTTTCGTGAGATGAACGAAACCCTAAAAATCCTATCCTTAACTGCTGTGACAGAAACTGCCTCATAGAGACTGTAAGCGGTCTCTGAGACAGCTTGATCGAAAGATGAATAACAGATTCAATTAACTCATAGGATACTGTTTAAGTACTAAACTTTATGTACAGGACTATTATAATTAAAATTCACCTATTCAGAAGTCTCTATAGTACTAGAGCTCCAACTGAAACAAAATGCCATTAGCATCTATAGTTGAACTGTGAAAATTGAAAAAAAGTAGTGGTCTGCGACACCGCTAACAGTAGTTATAAGGGTTAATAGAATTGCGCGTGAACCCTTAACTACTGTGACAAAAATTGTTGCATAGAGACTGTGAGCGGTTTCTGAGACAGCTTGATCGAAGGATGAATAAAAAGGCTCGATTAACTCATAGGATACTGTTTTTGTGCTAAACTTCATGTACAGGACTATTATAATAAAAATTCACCTATTCAGAAGTCTCTAGCGATATTAATAGGGCTTCAAACGAAACAATATTTTACTAGTGTATGTATATAGTTAAATTAAAAATTACAAGTTAAACAATGAAAATTGAAAAAAGCAGCGGCCTGTGACACTGCTAATAGCAGTTAAGGGTTAACTTTCATGTTTTTACTTTGAAAGTCAATCACATGAAATTAGTTATATATTAACTTTGGGGGGGGGGGGGGTCAGTGTACTTGAAAAACAATGCAGACAAAGAGAGATAAAATGCACGGGAAAAAAAAAAAAAAAAAAAAAAAAAAAGGTGAGTTGGGACATGAAGATGTACGATGTTAAAACATATCTTTAAATCATTTTAGAATTACAAGAAGAAGGAATATCACGGGTCGTGTTTTTAGTACATTAGTGTAACACGCACGGTGATGCTGTAGATGAGAAAGCTTTAACCTAAAAACATCGGACAAATAAGGCTTAACTAAAACGCAACAAGAATGACACTTTCGAGTACTATGAATTGTTGTTCAAGTACACTGACTTCCCTAAAGTTAAGGTATAAATAGTTTTCTGTAGTGTCTTAACTTGCAAACAAATATCGTAAAAATATTAAAGTTGAACGATTAATTCAATTAACAGTCATTTAATTTTGTTTACTTTCGACATCATGCATAATTTACAAGTGAAAAAAAAAATTCAAATAGTTCCATGCTTTGAGACACAATAAATGAAAGGTTTCGTGAAAAATAAATAATTGAGTTTCAAGAAGAAAAATGTATTTCCCTAGCTGTAATGCATGTGGGGGGGGGGGGGGGGGGGGGGGCGAGGCAGGAAACAGACTGACAGAAATTTGGCACGAAATTGTACTAGGCTAGATGTTTCAAAATTACCATAGGTGGTTACATTGAAATTATTTTAATGTTATTTTGATAGGCTTAATAATATGTTAGTTATCTTCTTTGCAAATATCTATTTTTACCATTAAGAGACAAAAGGCCAATTTACATTTAGATGCTGACAGACACTTTAGTAAGTAGTCTAAGAAATTCAAAAATTAAACAAAATAAATTACAAAAATACATATACAGTTGGCAAAAAAAAAATATTTGTACACTTCATTTTTTTAAATTATGATAAAATCAAATAAAATATTTAAGCAAACAACAATATAATACATTAATTCAATGTATTATAATAATATAAAAGTAAAAACAAAATAAAAAGAATAGATTTTTTACATTTTAACAAACAAATATACAAAAATATAATGCAAAAAAAGTATTTGTACACCACATTAATGTACTATAATGAATGGAAATTTAGTTAAATGATACAAATTAATACTTTGTGTGAAGTCCTATAGCTTTAATGACTATTTCTAGACGTTGTGGCATAGATTCCACCAACTTTTTGTGACGGTTGGGGGTCTATGTTATTCCATTACTCAATAAGAGCTTCTTTTAAACTGTTTTTACCTGATATATATATATTTTTCGAATTTGTGCATCCAATAGCATCCACAAATTTTCGATTGGATTCAAGTCTGGAGATTGTGGAGGAGTTACGAATTCTTCTTCGAGCATTGTAGAGTAACCATGTCCTGGTAATCATAGCAATATATTTTGGGTCGTTATTCTGCTGAAAGTGAAAAGTTTTCTCTAAGCTTAATTTACTAGCACTGCTTAATAAGTTATGCCGCAACACATCAATGTATGTTAGTGCTGTCATTCTAGTGTCGATAAATTCCAAATTTCCTACTCCATTAGAAGCCATACGCCCCCCAAATCATAACATTTCCACCACCATGCTTGATAGTTGGGAGCATATGTTTTGGATCTAGAGCAGTTTTATTTTTATGCCAAATTTTTCGAATGCTTGGTGGAGAGAAAATTTCAAATTTACTCTCATCAGAAAAAATCACTGTTTTCCAAAAATCCATTGGTTTGCTTCTGTATGCCAAAGCAAATTCCAGGCGTTTTCGCCTATTTGTTTCACTGATGAATGGCTTTTTCCTTGGGGTTCTTCCTTTTAAACCTGAATTGTGGAGAACATTTCTTATTGTTTGAGGTGTTACTCTGATGTTAGAAGATGTTGCAAGGTCTTCAGCAAATTTTTGAGCTGAACCCATAGGATTTTTTAAAGCTGTTTTAACAACATTTCTTTTTACCCTCATTGTTAATTTGCTGGGGCGTCCTGGTCTTCGTTTATTTTTGATGCGTCCAATTTCTTCGTACCTTCTCACTATGTATCCAATAGTTGTAAATGATAATTTAATATCTTTTCCAATTTCTCGGTACGATTTTCCATTTTTATGAAGCCCAATGATACGATTTCTTATGTCTAGAGGTAACCTCTCTAGTTTTAGGTACCATTCTCAATTACTTCAAGAGCAAATTAGATTAAATGCCAGACAAATATAATATGAAGTTAACAATTACACTGATAAACAAGAAATTTTTTCTTGGGAAATTTTAACAGATTTAAGTGACCATACCCTTGGGAATTTAGGAAATATTCACAAAAAGGTGAAGTTGGTTTCCGTTTCAGAGATATCTGTGTTTAAATATATCTCATTATGTTATTTTATTGCCATTTAAAGTACTTTGTTTCTACAGTCTAATGACCCTGAAAGTGAACAAATATCTGCTACTTATAATACATCTAAGCGCCAATAAGATGTGTATCGTCAGACATTGTGGTGCCATGAAAATTTTTCCTTGTCCTTTGTGAAAAAATTTATCATTGTATCATTTAATTAGCTGACGAACGGGTGCTTTTAAAATGCGTCGTAAATGTGTTAATTCCAGTGATAGTTTTTGCTACATTTGTGACAAATTTATGAGTACTACTCGCAGAAGAAACATCACTTCTTTAATTAAAATTGCCTGTAAACATTATTTTGGATGTGAAATTGGCGATCAGAATAAGCCATGGGCACCACAATTTTGTTGTTTGTGCTGTTCTACCCGACTTCGAGAGTGGATTAAGGGAAAGAGGACTTCAATGCCTTTCGCCATACCAATGATCTGGAGTGAACCTAGAGATCATTTAGAAGATTGCTATCTTTGTATGACTCCAACAGCAAAAGGAATTAATTTTAAGAAGAAGCATATTCAGTATCCCAACATCGATTCTGCTATGAGGCCAGTACCTCACAGTGACGTGCTTCCTGTGCCACAGCCGCCTGTAAACTATAGTATTTCAGTTGATGAAGAATGCATGCCATCTTGTAGTCATGAAAGTGAAACAGAAATGGATTACATTCCACCACAGAAACATATGATACATAAGAAACTATTACTTGTGTTGAAGTACAATGATTTTAAGTAGAAAATTTGTGCTGACTTGAAAGTCTTTTCTATTCTGCTGGGAATGCAACAAGGTTACACGAAATATTCCTGCTTTGTCTGCGAATAGGACAGTCGTGCAAAAGATAAACATTATTGTGTACAAACGTGAACTTCTCGGAAGTCTCTAGAACCTAGTGATAAAAATGTAATTAACCAACCTCTTGTAGCATCAGTGGATATAGTACTCCCACCACTCCATATCAACTTGGGATTGATAAACATTTTCGTGTAAGCTCTTAATCGGGATGGTAAAGCATTTGCATTTATCCGAAACTTGTTCCCATCAATATCGGATTCCAAAATAAAAGAAAGCGTATTTGTAGGTCCAGACATTCGGAAAATTATGAAAAATGACGAGTTTGAAAGTATTCTTACGAAGGTAGAAAAAGACGCGTGGCTTTCATTCAAGGACGTTATGCATAATTTCATAGAGAATGACAAAGCTACAAAATACAAGTGTATAGTTCAAAATATCGTAAACATTTTTAAAAAGCTAAATTGTCATATGTCATTAAAGCTTCATTTCTTGCACTCTCACATTGACTTTTCCCAGATAATATGGGAGCAATTAGCGACGAGCATGGTGAACGATTTCACCAACAAATTTCTGCTATGGAGTCTCGTTATCGATCGCAATGGAATGCAGCAATGCTTGCCAATTACTGTTGGTTCATCAAGAGAGAAGATACTGAACATAAATATAAATGCAAAAATAGATACTAATGTACTCAAATTAATACACTCAAATTTTGTTCAGCTGGGTAAAATGTGTGTAAAATATGTGGAAATGTGTATAAACAGTGTACAAGTATACTGCTGGTAAATTTAACATTTACGTATTATTATTATGCATTATTGTACGATTTCCTAAATTGTGATATACCGTAATAACCTATAAATACATATCCTTCGTTTAAAAAAAAAATAAGAACCAAGTAAAAATTTCTAATATCATTTTTATTTACTCAAGAGTGTATATAATTGGAATATTAGCTTTAAATTTAAGAAAAAAATAAAAAGTGAATTTTTGTTTATCAGTGTTATTAACAGCTACTGTATAAATAGTCCTTTGAACCATGAACACTATAAACACAGTGCGTATCTAGCTGTGGAAATGTACAAATACTTATTTTGCAAGAAAATTTTAAACTTTTCCAGTTAGAAATTTATCTTACATCTTTATCGAAATTTTCTGTTGTTTAATTTAAAACACACGGTAAATATACTGTATTAAAACTATTTTTGTCAAAATATCTGTTTTTATTTAGTTAAAAATTAAACATATTAGAGTGTACAAATAATTATTTTGCCAACTGTATATATATATTTTTTAAAGTAATTTCATCATACTGCTTAAATGGTGTTGATAAGGTAATGGGTGAATAGCACGACATTGCCATAAATTTGGAAAGCACTACAAACAATGTGCAACACTCTAATATTTAATTTAAGCTGTCTGAAAAAAAAAGTATATTATTATTGCCCAATTTATCGCGATCTTTCTGACATTTTAAATAAATCTATACACTTAATTTTAAAAATTATAAAATATCACGATCCAGTCTCAGCTAATCCCTGGTCCCATGACTGAGTCAGCCTTGAGAACGAGCCCACCTGTTAAGACAGTAACTGAACCTCTGTGGAATGAAAATAATAATAAGTTATGTCAGAAGGTCACAGAATTTACTTTCGAACGAAACCCCCCCCTCCTTACAACGGTCGTTAATGACTACTTTAACTCTGTCTGCATCTGAAACCGCATAATTTTACCTTCAATACAGATTAGTGAAGAACGAGTGGGACTTACCTCTTCAAAAGTTTGGGTGGAGCAGCATGTAAAAGCGCCTGCCATAAACAAAGTCGTCCAACCCCCAAACAGCAAGACGTGATTTTGAATTTTTATCATCATGCTATTTTCCATAACCGACACTTATGCATTTTTCTAGACATATGACCTTAGACCTTAGACTTATCGGACCATATCTAACGGAACCATCAAAATCGCAGCAAAGCGTGATTTTGAATTTTAACCATCATGCTATTTTCCATAGTCGATACATACGTATTTTTCTAGACATGGTCCCAGACTTATCGGACCATATCTAACTAACGGGACCCTCAAAATCGCAGAAAAGCGTGATTTTGAATTTTGACCTTCATGCTATTTTCCATAATCCATATGTATTTTTCTAGACTTATCGCCTTAGACTTATCGGACCATATCTAACTAACGAAACCATCAAAATCGCAGCAAAGTGCAATTTTGAATTTTAATCATCATGCTATTTCTCATAGTCGATACGATACATACGTATTTTTCAACACTTATGGTCCTAGACTTATCGGACCATATATCTATCTAACGGAACCATCAAAATTGCAGCAAAGCCTGATTTTGAATTTTAACAGCCATGCTATTTTCCATAGTCGATACATACGTATTTTCTAGACTTATGTTCCTAGACTTATCAGACAATATTTCAGTAAAAAAACCATCAAAATCGCAGCAAAGCGTAATTTTGAATTTTGACCATTATGCTATTTTACATAACCGTGGTACTTATGTATTTTTCTAGACTTATTTATGGTCCCAGACTTATCGAATCACTTCTAACATCGGAACTATCGTGTATTATTCCAGACTTATCGGTACTTATGCATTTTTCACTACTATTTCATACGTTTAAAGGCCAATCTTGAAGATTTTGTTTTTGTTCACCAACATGAAGCTTTGAACTGTGTTATTGAGATACATTAGCCAATACTCCTTGTAACACGAATACACATGCTATAACACGCGCCGTTACATACAGTATAAACTACATTAAAACCTGCGAAAACGGAACCTGTTCTATAACGAAAACCTACCTTAAACGAAAAATTAATGATGCCAGCGAAAAGATTACAATACAATTATTTATAAAGAACAACGTACTTGTTAAGACGTAAACCTAGGAATTTTTTACGCTTTGCGATTCTGCCTTAGCAGCTTTTACTGTATACATACTATACCTAGAGTAGGCTTTTGTATGTTGTTTGTTAATTGATTTTCAAATCACTCGGACAAATAATATTAGTTCCTTGCAATTCCTTTTCAGTAGGTTTTACTGTTATCCATTTATTTAGGCTACGTTTATGTACTTTGTTTCAACTTTCATTCATTCTCACATATCGCCCACTCACAAATATGACGCATTTCCAAAAAAATAATTTTTTGTATTATTCTACTAATAAGTCTGAATTAGGCGAGTCTTGTTCACAGTGTTATATGTGTAATTATCTGGAAGACCGCTAGATTACGCTACGTGTCACTTGTCATTACAGAAGAGGGAGGGGAACAAATGGTGAAGCGGATAAATTTACTCAATCCTCCCCATCTCTTCTACGGCTTGATTATTAACTCTGCAAGACTGACCTGCATCACAGTGATGCATTGATCAAGAATTTTTGTGTTTGAAAGGCATTAGCCCTAGAAAGTTAAAGTTTCGTCCACCGTAATATTATTTGAATGGGAAATATACGTCAAAATGATGTTGGTTACCTTTCCAGCGAAATGACTTTTAAACACAACAAGAATGAAAAATCATGCGTTAAGCATAAATTATGAAACAATTTCCAATACATTCAGAAACAATACATAACAAAACTCCATAGATTAATAAGGTAAAAAAGTTGGAAAACACTTAACATATTTGAAAACGCAATATCAATAATAATAGGAAAAATATGTGCAGTTCTGTACATGATCAATAGATTTGTATATATACTACATAAGATATTAAAAAAATTAGTTCAGTTAGGAAACTTTCGTCAATTTCCGTCAATGAGCGGCAATGTACTCGTGATCTTTTGTGTAGCCCTGTATATGATTTATAGAATTTATACACACCAAGCATTATGGGAAAAATAAGTTAAATTATTATTAACAAGCAGTACTTTAAACGGATTATTTTGTGTGTCCCTGTAAATGAACGATATATTCTATGTACTCCATAATCTATAGTAAGCATCGTTTAATGCACCTTCAAGTGATACATATGAAATCCAATATGTTTGAAATATACAGCGACATCATTAAAATACACCGCAAACGATTTTCCCCAATAGGCCGTAATGTAAAATGATTCTTTTGAGTCACCCTGTAAATGAACTATAATTACTACACACCTCATTTTCAATACCGAGCATGGCATAGTATACCTCAATACCATATATCAATTACATAACAATACGAGTATATTTACGTGAATTAGAGCATGGACAGACGACACACTGACAGACAAACCGAATTCATAAACACTTTTCAACTTTATTGGAAAGTGTTAAAAATTCCCGACCAATGCATTATTGTGATGCAGGTCAGTCTTGCCAGAGTTATGGGTTTTAATCTTTCATGCATGCTTTTACAGCTGCATGTAGAGTGAAGTGAATAGTTTCATGTTACAGTAAAAAAAATGCCAATTGTCTTTTGCCTCTCTTGTGAAATAGAGTATTTTTTAGTTGTGTCACTTTTCGTGCAATTTTTAGGTAGATTTCGTAAGAAATACTACCTATTACATTCTCCCCTAAGTCGGAATTCCTGAAAAAGTTTTGCAGATCTACGCCGATCCTGACTCCCAGAACCCAAAACCAACCCCAGTTCAAAACTTTATCTATCTATCTATATTACTTCTTTATGGACACGATAACTTCCATAATTCTGCACAAATCTCTTCCAAACTGATACATAAAATCAAGGTGCATAAAATCTCGGTGAAGTTCATTAATGGACAAAATCGAATCGGGGGGGGGGGGCTTTTTTTGAAAACAGAAAAAAAAAACCATAACTTCTTAATTAGGATACGTATCGAATCCGTTTAAAGTTATTATTACTTCTAGCAAAAGGGCCGAAAATTTATGTATGACAGATTTTTGATATCATTAAAAATGCCCCCAATTGGGGGGGGGGGGGGGAGGGTTTAGGAGAAAAAAAATTCATAACTTCGTCCATTCACAAGATATCAAATCCGCTTAAATTTATTATAAAGCCTCTTAACATTATCTGCAACTTTTATACTGACAAGTTTTTTATAGGATCAACTCTTACGACAATATATATATATATATATATATATATATTTGCCGGCTCCGCTTGCAAACAAGCTAGATTTCGAAGTGGGCGGTCCCAACTGCGGCATCAGGGCAAAAAGGTCATTTATTCCGCCATTCCCAACACACAGGCGGCCCACGGTCTGCGTCTTCGAAATTTACCTGTGCCTGTAGGCCGAGCCGTCAGGGATTTTTTTTTTTTGGAGCGTTATAACATCAGAATCTAGCAATTCTATCTTAGCCATGTTTAGTTGTATTTATACGAATTATTTTAACAGTCATAGCCAGATAGCGCAGTGTGAACGCAGAATAATTTAATAACTTCAATGCGGAATGAAAACTTAAAAAAACAAAACAAAATAAACCAGAAGATCACGAGAATTCGTTTTCAGTCGATCCCTCTCACAACGGTTACGTTAATAATTGCTTTCTAACCTCTGAAACCACACAATTTTCTCATCAAATATTACAGATGAGCGAGAAACGAGTGGGACTTCTCCTCTGCAAAATTTCTGGGTGGAGCAGTTTGTAAACGCCTGCCATCAACATGCCGTTCAACCCCCGAACAACAAAACGTGACGCTCGAAGACGAAGCAACAATTAGTTACTCGCAACCACCACCATCATCATTAACATCGTCTAATTATGTTTTCGTTACGCTTACTTTCTCTGCATGACTGTCTTACTAAGTAAACAAAAGAAAATCATCTGTTACGTAGAGATTACCATAAAAGTTCTAACCTTACAAAAGCACATTAAAGGTACGCTGTTTTTTCTCGGTAATTTATCTTAACATTAAAATTTTACTATATCGTAAGTCTCCCCCCCCCCCCCCCCAAAAAAAAAAAAAAAAAAAATAAAAATAAAAAAATAAATAAATAAATAAAAAATAAAATAAAATAAATAAATAAATAAATAAATTGAAAAACATAGTCTGTTGTGAATTTCAAGTATTCAGTGCCCAAATTCAACTAATATATAGGGTGTCCGAGAAATATTGGACACATTACGAAATTATAGAAAAAAAGGCTAAGAACACTAATCGTTAATTGTTCCATCCATAACTCCTCAGATGCTTTCAAATAGGGGATTCTGCATCACACTGCTCGGGTCACCCCTAACAATAGAACCCCATTCTCAATTTACCCCAATAATATAATATAAATTTCCTCCCGACTTGACCTTTGGAGAGGAAAAAGCAATTAAAGCGAGCGTCGTGAGCGACACATAGAATGAAATAGAGTATCACTTGGGCATAGCTACTACACGTATAACCTAACCAAGGGATCTCACATCAATATGTATTAACTTTTGTACTTCTATTGTAAGTTAGTAAACACATTTTGTTTCTATACTATCTAGTTTTTGTTTTACATAATTTTGAAATGTGTCCAATAATTTTCGGACACCCTGTATAAGGCACTAAAATCAGAGTGGACCAATCTCGCTGACTGCGATTTCAAGAAAAATGTTTTGCAAAATTTGTTCAAATTTTCGTCAAACTCTTTTAGGCCAGTTCTGCTAAGAGCCAGAAGAGACCAAGCATATGGTGATTAAGTTGCAGTGAAAGAGTGGATCAAGTCACTGGATCTACTCCTCCAACTGACAACTTGATCTCCACTGACAACTTGATATCCAAGTTACGTTGGACCACCTGTTAAAATGTCTCTATCACTTAAATAGTTTCAAAATGAAAATTATACATTATACAGCCAATAGATGGCATGACTTACAATGCTTTGACACTTCAAAGTCATTTTTCACAAAAATGTGGGATAGTCCAACCTGGTTCTCAAAGCCTCATATGTTAACACCTAACTGGCATCGTGAAATTTTTGTGAGCAACTGGCGTCATGGTGTCATTTTGGCATCAGCTAGTATTATAACTTTTTGAAAAATATGTGGTCAGAGTTTGACAAATGCAGTCGCCATTAACGACCAAGTTTTCCTTTTTAATTTGGCGAACAAGTTATTCAATATGGCGAGGTTTCTTTGTATAAAAATTGACCTAAGAAATGAGCAGAAACGGCAATTTTTCTCTTCCCCAAATATTAAGCAATAAATTTAGAAATTTATATTCAAACAAAAAATATTTTAAGCTTTTACTTTTAATTTGGCAAAAATAAGTTCATTAAATGCAAATTTTAAAACAATAAAATCAGAGTTATTTGACTTCGTTAGGAAAATAAGCAAAAAATTGTTTTCTGTTTCACCATTTCATCAATGCCCCCCCCCCCCCCCTCATCATATCATACGCGTATAGATTTTGTAACACTCAAAACTGTACGGTAATCAGCATTTTCCAAACTTGCCGGTTAAAATTCAGTTTTTACGGTATTTCATTTTTTTTTTCTTCCCCCAGAGATATATAATTTTGATGCATTTTATTAGAAAACTTAGTTTATATTATCTCTCTAAACTATGTGCTATTATAAACTATGTAACTAATAATTCTTAACTATATGCTTGCTATTATTTTTTTCTCAGTGAATTCATAAAAAAACTTGTGTGCTTTTTGAAGATTTTGGATTTTGCAAAATAGAGAGGTGGGGATAAATATTTTTTTTTTACCGGCGACAAGATAATTTAGCTGGCTACCAGATTTTATCATATTTATAAAGCGCTGTAGGGCACTAAATGACACCACAACACCAGTCTTTCCAGCCTTTTCCTTGTTTCAGACTAATATTCCACGACGAAATTAAAATTTCATCCATAAATATAATATATATATATATATATATATATATAAAAACTTATTGCAAAAATTAACCATACACAAATTTAATACATATGAAATCCAACTACGCGCTTAAACACTGAAATAATCAAAATCAAAAAGACTACAGTGAATAATGAAATCATTGGAGATTTCTCTGTCTTTCCTGGCAGGAGGTTAATACGAAAACTACCGCCTTTAAGACAGTTCTCAAATCCAAAATAGCTACTTTCTGGCATATTTTTTTTAAATAATTTTTCTTCGCAAATGTATCAAATGGGCAGATGTTCTTATAAAGAAACTAGGCAATCGCACTATCCCCCCCCCCCCCCCGTTTTTCGGTAAAAGCAGAAGAATTTTCAAAAAATGCCGTCAAAGGTGGCGTTTTGAATGAACCGAATTTCCGCGCGACAGTGCAAGAAAGAAAAAGAAAATGCTGTTCTAAGACAAAAATTCTTTATAAATCAATATGCAATTCATTTATCGGAAAATGAAAAAAACTGTTCAATTACAAATCACGTCAATAATCATTCTTGCAAGTATCATGCTTTTATATTTAAAAATGAGTCAGAAAATGTATCGGAAAGTTTCACATTCTCGAGTGTGCAAATATTTTTTTGAGAACCGCTTTAATAAATTTCAAAACTTTATTTAAATACATAATTAATATTTTTCATATAAAAATGTTTTTCGGTGTTGTTTGTAGGCAATCTAAGAACTTTATGACACAATTTCAAACTAATTTTTAAACGCAAAGGCATAAAATTGGCAGGCCTGACTATAGAAGCGATTTGGAATCGCCAATGAGTTTTCCATTTTTTGATAAATAGATTACTTATCGAGTTATAAACGATTCTGGCCACGTGACTACACGTTTTTTGCTCTTCTCTGGCTGCCACGTCGGAAATTTGGTTCAAAAAGGCGACTTTGACAGTTTTTTCTGAAAGATTTTCTGCCTTTACCAAAAAATTGAAAACGTGTTTCGATTACATAGTTTCTGAATAAGAACACCTGCCAATTTCATGCAGTTGCGAACAAAAATAAATTTAAAAAATGCGTCATAAAGTAGCCTGTTTGGATTTAAGAACAGCTTTAAATATAAAAAAAATATTTTTCAATTAAAATTTTTTTCTACCTATGTTCTGTAAAGCCCGGATTAAATCTCCTCGTTCAGATAATTATTAAACATGAAATTGCATCGATAAATTAAAGTTTACTCTTGCTTGCACAACAACATTAATTGCTATAGATTAATATCACTTGCAAGGGTTACACTGTGTACAACCTGACTTTCTAATTCCAAAACACCTGTTTATAATATCAAAAATTACCTGGCTTAGTTTATTGTATTAAAGATTTTTAAAAAAGTATGAAGTAAAATAACTTGAGCAACAAAACACGGCGAGGTTATTGGTACGATCCGATAAGCTATGTTTTCTCCCATTCATATGTCGAGAGATATTTATGAGTGGTTAATGAGTTAGCGAACATTCGAGGCAGGAATTTGGTAAAATAAAAGCTCAGATATGAATAAGCATTTCACAACGTGTCAGAATAATTGTACGTAAAGAAATAAATGCTGCTGAATGAATAGGTAATTATCAATCCAAAAGTTTGAAATGGTTTTCCAGTATCTTTTATATTAATTTATTGGAGGTGGACAAAGACATGATTTATCAGCATTTGACAGTTGGAATTTCATTTTTTAATCGTGGTAAAATACAAAGTAGCACAATATGCTTGTGATTAGTTAATGAAGAAATAATAATAAAAAAAAAGGAATAAAAAAGTCTGCATTGAAGTACATTGGATTTTCATAAAGAACTTTTACGTATAAAAAACAAGCAACGAAAACCAATCACAAAATGCTAACAACATTATTCTTGTTAAATGGACACATGAAAAATGATTCGGCAAGGACAATCTGTTTAAACGGGGAAATAAATCGAAATTACTGTAAATATATTTTTGCGTAGAATACGACACTGAAAATGATATACAAGAAAAATGTAATATAAGAGAACATATTTTTTTAAATTTGGCATTTATGCCAAAGTTGTTCCAAATCGTACTAAACATTAAAGACCACATCTGCTCAGGGAACTCGATTGTGGAAAAAAAAAAAAAAAATATCCGGCAAAAATTGCAGAAATATTTGTTGTAATTCTATGCATCGAAATTGCTAACAATTTTTGCTTTAAAATTTAGCATGATTACAATCATTTATGCATAGGTAAATAGACACGAGATCGGAGATCATACGCCCTGCTAAATTGCATAGAGTTGACGGGTGCTCGAGGTATCTATAGACGCAGAATCATCAAAGGATATTTGATAATGATTTTCGAAAACAAAATTGTTGGTAATTAGCCGAGATATTAATTAAATCAGTTGAAAAATAAATTTTCTTTTTATATATCGTGTAGGGTATCGTTCGAAAGATCTCGTATCATCAAGGTCAAAAATATATTTCTTTTAATTTCAGAGATATCGTCGAAAGTACTGGAAAAATATCCCCCCCCCTTTTTATTTCCGAATCTACTGAAACTAAGTTATGAAAAAATTAGTAGTAGTAGTAGTTTATTAATTAATAAATGCAATGTACGGAACCCTTTGAGCGCGATTTATACTCGCACTTGACAGATTTATTGTATAGCCCTCATCTTGTATGAAAACCATCAAAATCAATTTTGATTTTCTGTATCCTGCAGAATTAAAGAAATCTGAAGCCGAAAGTCCTACCGTAGGTTGTTTAGGAGAATATGTAAAAAAAGAAAGAAAGAAAAAAAAAGCCATCTCATATCCCAGTCAAATCTCTAATTCCTTTTAACAAATCTATGAAGTTTTTCATTTAGCTGAAATCAACGACTCTAAACTGAATCTACTTCTGCAAGACATCGGAATCTTGTTACCAAATGCAGGAAACTTAGAACTAAAAAACACTAACACTAGATTAAAAAAAAAATAAATAATATGTTGACAAATAGATATAATGTTATCAGTAAAAAAAATGAGGAAAAATCAATACATAATTTCGACCTTAGGATCTGTGACTGAACTCATAAACAGAATTTTCACTCTAAGCATATTTCCGTGTGTCGTTAGACGAGGAAAATTCGAAAAAATAACAGAGAGTGAAGAAGAAAATCCAAAAGGTCCAGGAACTCACTTTGAATATTTATTAGCGATATGATTTACACATAATATATCAAATTTTATCGAGTATAATTTAGAAGTAATAGCTCTCTTATTACAGCGTAGGTGGTCATAGCGATGTATTTTTAACGTTTAAATTCGTAATTTCTTATATAGATTATGGTCAACGGATAAAAGTTCAGGGGTTAAAGCAAACCTGCAAACTTTCAAAAAATGAATATATATATATATATATTTTTAATTTCATTTTCTGAAAGTACAATTAGTTCGATTTCGTTTGCAGTTTTTTTTTTTTTTTTTTTTTTTTTTTTTTTTTTTTTTTTAAATAATGGAGGACACTTTTACTCTCAAAACTGGTTCCAAAGTATCTTAACCCTCCAGTGCACGGCATGGTTCTGTGAGACCCAAGTATGTATATGTGTTTTATGAACAACGATTTTGCAACCCGTGCACTGGTGGGTTAACAATAAAAAATTGTAAACAAAACCGTAAAAGTAAAAAATGGCCTTTGTAGAGATAGACGGTCCTCAGCTGTCCAATGCAAACAAACAAAAAAAAAAAATCATTTCAAAATATTGAAATGCAAACGAGATATTTTTAAAAAAAAATTCTCCTATGGGATTAACATTAGCCAGCGGGTGTTTTCGTGTGAATTAAGTAACCTCTTGTTAAAACAGAAATGTGTAGTTAAAAAAACGGGAAAGGCCAGTATTTTAGCAAACTGGCATTATTTTTTAAGTTTTCTGTTAATATTAGAGTAACCAACTTTATTTGTTATAACAATACATAATTTCCACCTTAGGATCTGTGACTGAACTCATAAAAACAGAATTTTCACTCTAAGCATATTTCCGTGTATCGTTAGACGAGGAAAATTCGAAAAAAATAACCGAGAGTGAAGAAGAAAATCCAAAAGTGCTGGAACTCACATTGAATATTTATTAGCGATATGATTTACACATAATATATCAAAGTTTATCGAGTATCATTTAGAAGTAATAGCTGACTTATTACAGCGTAGGTGGTCATAGCAATGTACTTTTAGCGTTTAAATTTATCATTTCTTATATAGATTATGGTCAACGGATAAAAGTTCAGGGGTTAAAACATACCCGCAAACTTAAAAAAAAAATACATTTTTTTTAATTTCATTTTCTGAAAGTACAATTAATTCTATTTCGTTTGCAGGGTTTTTTTTTTTTTTTTTTTTCTTCTCCTTTTTAAATGGAGGATTTTTTTATTCTCGAAACCGGTTCCGAAAGGGAAAGTATCGTAATAAAAAATTGTTACCAAAACCGAAAAAGTAAAAAACGGCCTTTGTAGAGATAGACGGTCATCAGCTGTCCAATGCAAACAAAAAAAAAAAAAATCATTTCAAAATATTGAAATGCAAACGAGATATTAAAAAAAAAAAATTCTTCCATGGGATTAACATTAGCCAGCGGGGGTTTTCGTGTGAATGAAGTTACCTCTTGTTAAGACAGAAATGTGTAGTTAAAAAAAAAGGGGGGGGAGTGCAGTATTTTAACAAACTGGCATTATTTGTTAAGTTTTCGGTTAATATGAGAGTAACCAACTTTATTTGTTGTAACCAAACTCAACACATAATTCCGACCTTAGGATCTGTGATTGAAGTCATAAACAGAATTTCACTCTATACTAAGTTACTCACTCTATACTATTAAATTTATCGTTTTCTTATATAGATTATGGTCAACGGGCGGTGGTGCCAACTGTTGAAAAATATTGGGTGGGCTCAAAAATATTTTGTTAAAGCGGATTTTTTTTTCGTGACCAAAAGAGAGATTCCAGCCCAAACCATGATTCCACCTACTTTATAACAGTGTCTTTCAACAATGTTACATAGGTAGAATCTGATGCCTTGTTCTCTCTAAAAGATCAGCACACGAACTGAATCGCTCTCCAAAGAAAACCGGGACTCATAAGTGAACAGTACGGAAGCCCATTATTGTGTGTTCTATGTAACGTGCTCTCTTGGCCAACATAAACGGGCACTTCTGTGTTGTCGATTAAAGAGGGTCACACACAACGGGTCGTCTTGCATAGAGTCCTTAATTGTTGAAGACGTCTATTGCATCGTAATCGCAGGTATTGTCATCCCTGTTGCTTTACGATGATCTGAAATGAGCTGAGACACAGTAGTGATGCTCCTCCTTCGGGTCAAAAGAGCTAGAAAGCGATGTTGTACAGGGGTTGTAACCCATGAGCGGTCTGGAACAAGTGTTCTTGATAATGAATTTTTGGATTAAAATTGATCTCAGAGCCTTTGGACCACACTACGAGACACATTAAGACGTCTAGCATCACCAGCTTGTTATAACACCATTTCCATCCGTCAAATTGCCCGCCATCTTAACGAATCAAGTAAACGACATCTCCTAGACATGGACAACACTATTTTAGTACCATCGATTCAAGATCATCAACCACAAAAAAATTCACACAAATTCCCAAAGTGGGATATTCGTAGTTCCTATTGACAAACATATAAGTATCCAATACATTAAAATAATTCAGATGGATATATTATTTTTTTCATAAGGTTTTATTGAAGTTACTTATGATCATTCATATAAACCATATTGTTTCCATTTATTACCATTCTTTTAATAGTGAGCGTCGAAAAACTGGTTGCACCTTAACTTTTGGAGGCCAGTGTACTTTTAACATTATTAACGTAAAAGCACCCCCCCCCCAAAAAAAAAAAAAAAAAAAAAAAAAAAGTAAAGGAAAAACAAACAAAACCCCCAAAAACAAAAAAATCGGACCCGAAAGGGGTAAGCATAATTTCCGTGTGTCGCTAGACGAGGAAAATTCGAAAAAAATAACCGAGAGTGAAGAAGAAAATTCAAAAGGTCCTGGAACTTGTTTTGAATATTTATTAGCAATAATATGATTTACACGTAATATATCAAAGTTTATCGAGTATAATTTAGAAATAATAGCTCTCTTATTACCAGCGTAGGAGGTGAAAGCAATTTACTTAGAGTGTTTAACATGAAATTTTCGTTTAAACGAAAATTTCATGTTAAAGAATTCTTAAGACTATTCTTAAGAATTCTTATAACAGATTATGGCCGACGACGGATGAAAGTTAATTCGCATAAAAAACGCTTTCAGTTGCGGGTTTCGTAAAAAATGTTGATTCTTGTAATAACGTCAACACACAGCGTAGAATTAGAAGAAAATAAATTCACAATGTTGGAAAAGCGGTACGATTAATTGAAAATAACATTGGTTTGACCAGTCAAAGGGGTTTGTTCCATTCTAGTCAAATTCCTTACCAGTGGAAAGCAATTAAGACAGTGAAATACAGGGGGTTGTGTAGGACTCTCATACTGTCATCTTCCAAGTCTGAAATGGACAAATACGAACCCCACCCTCACAGGTTTATTGCTATGGAAGGGGTTTAGAAAGAGGGGTTTAGAAGGTACGCGAAAGAAGCCTGCCGCGAGAGCTGTCGGTGAACTTGTTGGAGTAAAATTTATCGTTTTATTGCTTTTCTGAGCAAGGTTTAGTATTATTTGATGTTTCATGTCCACTGACCAATAAAATGGTATTAAGGCAAAAACAACTAGAAAATTCTGTGAAAAGTATCTTCCCAGGGATTTTCTTTCTTTCTTTCTTATTTTCTTTGTAGGATTATTACAAGGTCTGATTTTTGCCACAGTTCAGCTTTGTGTCAGTCACAATGGTAGTGCGCTTTGTAAATTCGCTAAAAAATAACAAATTTGCGATATACAACGATTATTTATTACTAAAAAATAATCAAGTATGTGCCTATGAAAGATGGTTAAATGTCTATGCATAGTTTCTGATTCTATAAAACTTTTTTACAGATACGTTAATTTGACCCCCCCCCCCCACACTTTCGAAAATTTAAATTTCAAAGTTACCAGTAGTTTAGTCGAGATATTTCAGTTACAAGAAGGGGCCGAGCGTTAAGGGGGCCGAGGGGAGCCCCCCCCCCCTCCACTTTCGAATATTGCAATGAACAAAATCACCGTTTTTATAAAATTAACTTTAAAAATCAAATTTCCATTTGATCATTTAAAAAGAGTTCATATTCATTTGCACACAACTTGTCTATGAAAACGAATTTTTGCATGGGTTTTTTTTAGTTTCGTAAGTACTTTTAGCATTCCTAGCAAATACAATCATGATAGAAATCTAGGCAATTCATGCATTCAACCTCTTTTTTTGGAGCCCAAACCCAGTGACTCTAAATGCGAACCCGAGTCCGACAGTAGGCAGCAGAAAATCATTAATAAGATTTTAAAATTGTTTAAAGATTTATTTTGTTATTTAAATATATCTCGTTACATAGAAATATATATTAATCCTAAATACGCTTTCACGTTTCGTGATTTTTCATGTCCCTGAAAATCGGTTTAAAATAACAAATTTGTTATTTATACCCAACCATTGGCAGAAATCAAAATTCTTATATTATTTTTTTTAATATAATTGTACAACTATGGCAAAAAGGCGTGAATTATGTTTCTGAATTATTTTGGAAAAGGGCTTCAAACAGAAAGAAACGATAGACAAAGGATATCCCACGTCTTTTTTATGTTATTAACACTGACCATGCACAGGCTTCAAAATCAGGTAGAATATTTCTCCTTTTGTCCCATCAATAACAACTCAATTTCATTTCAAACAAATTTTTTAATTTATTTAAAACACTTTAAGAAACTTAGAGTACATTCTTGTTTCTCAAATAGCAAGTTTTTTTTTCACTCTTATCAATTTGTGATAAAATAAATTAATTTTTTTTATCACAATGTTTATTAATTTGTTTGAAGATTTTGCTATTGATAAACTTTAGTTTAAAAATAAAATTATTAGCATTATTGCCACTTCCAATTCAGAATTAAAATAATCATAAATCAATTTGATTCATAATTGAAGAGGGTTTTAATGAAGAAGAGAACTAAAAAGTTAGTCATGATATTTAGAAATGTTTTACATACATATTATTACTTTTAGAATATTTAATCATTAAATGTATATATTTTTTGATACAATAAAAAAAATTGTAGTTAGTGAGAGTATTACAGAATGCTTTTTTTTTCAACATAAAATGTTTTATACTGATTGTTATAAAAATGTGACGTCATAACAGAAGATGGTTATGGTTTGAAAATAAAATTATTTTTTAATAATTACGAGAATTATTGTTTTTTTACCTTCTATTTATTCTGTTAACCGATAATGGCATAAACGTTTAATAAATGTTTTTTTGTTCCCTTAAAAATATTTTTGATAAGCCATTTCAACTTGTAAAATGGCCAACTGCAATTAACTTGATTTCAGTAAATGATATGTTCGTTAAACTTTGGTAAAATTTAATTTTTGTCACTATTTTAAATTTTGTAAACGTAAAAGTTATTTTTCCAAAAATTAGAAAAAAAAAAAAAAGGAATTAAGAAAATGTTAAATAAAATAAATGTATTTATTTTGAATTTTTTTTTACATTGACAATATTTGATAAATAATGTACCTAACTTCCATATTTCCGCAAAACATTCTGTTCTGAATTGAAATGTTTGTTATTTGAAGCCCTTTCTAATGACATAAAGATATGTAAAGATTAATAATCAAAGACAAAGCTATTTCAAAATATTAAATTCCTAGGCATAAATTTTCCCTTTTAATAATAGTAAATAGAAATAATAAGCAGTTATGAAATTTTAAAAACACCTTCTTAAGAATAAAGGAAAAAAGCAAAAATTCGCAAAAATGATAACATTAACTTAGTAAAATCTTAAATTTAAAGAAATTATAATTTTAGATTTATGCTAAGTTTATGAATTAAAAAAAAAGTTAATCACAAACACATATGGATTTTTCAATTGACTGAATGCTAAAAACTTATTTTATGTATATCAAAGTTGGATTTTTGAATAGATTTTAGGCATGCGACAGTCCAAAATGCATCGTCATGAGACAAAATCGTTTATGACTCAATATTTAATCAATGCATTTATCAAAAAATGAAAAATGCTATTCGATTTCAAATGTTTTCAGTAATATTTATATTTAAAACGGACTAATGTGCATGAATGTGTCAGAAAATTTTGTGTTGTTGAGCAAAATCTTCAAACATCTACACATATGTATGAATAAATGATCGATTTACCATTTTATAGAACGTTGAAAATTTGTACTTTTTTTTTCCTTTTATAAAGCATGCATTAGATATGAAGCGGGATCAGTTGGAATCCGAGTTTGGGCACGAAACGGGTTAGGTCTATAAATTTTATGCCAGTTTTCGGGCTGGGGTGAGTTCAAGATAAAATATTTTATTTTATTTTATCACAAATTGAAATGAGTGACAAAAAAACTTGCTATTAGAGAGACAAGAATGTACTCTAAGTTTCTTAAGGTGTTTTAAATTCATTTAAAAATTTGTTTGAAATGGAATTGAGTTGTTATTGATGGGACAAAAGGGGAAATATTGTATCTGATTTTGAAGCCTATGCATGGTCAGTGTTAATAACATAAAAAAGACGTGAGATATCCTTTGTCTATCGTCTCTTTCTGTTTGAAATCCTTTTCCAAAATTACTGGGAAACATAATTCACGCATTTTTGCCATAGTTGTACAATTATATTAAAAAGAATAATATAAGAATTTTAATTTCTGCCAGTAGTTGGGTATAAATAACAAATTTGTTATTTTAAACAGATTTTCAGGAATATGAAAAATCACGAAACGTGAAAGCATATTTAGGATTGATATTTATTTTTATGTATATATATATATATATATATATATATATATATATATATATATATATATATATTTAAATAACAAAATAAATCTGTAACAATTTTAAAATTTTATTAATGATTTTCTGCTGCCTACTGTCGGACTCGGGTTCGCATTTAGAGTCATTGGGTTTGGGCTCCAAAAAAAGAGGTTGAATGCATGAATGCCTAGATTTCTATCATGAATGTAATTGCTAGGAATGCTAATAGTACTTACGAAACTTAAGAACCCCCCTGCAAAAATTCGTTTTCATAGAGAAGTTGTGTGCAAATGAATATGAACTCTTTTTAAATGATCAAGTGGAAATTTGATGTTTAAAGTTAATTTTTTAAGAACGGTGATTTTACTTATTGCGATATTCGAAAGTGAAGGGGGTGGGGGGAGCTAAATTAACGCTCGGCCCCTTCTTGTAACTGAAATATCTCGACATCAGAAGCAGAGCAAATTCTAATATTAGAGAGCAAATTAGAGCTAATTGAGAGCTAAATTTTGGCATATTTGAAATTTCGATATTCGAAAATGGGGGGGGGGGCGTTAACTTAGCCGCCCCCCCACCATTCTAATTGGAATATCGCGGTACCGAGCAAATTCTAATATTAAAGAGCAAATTAGAGCTAATTGAGAGCTAATGCCTGGTATCTTTGAAATTTAAATTTTCGAAAGTGGGGGGGGGGGGGGCAAGTTAACGCATCTCTTTTTTACAGGAATTATTTTGATCGACTTCAACATTGCGCTTAAAAAAATTCTTCGATTTAAAAAATACCTGCTTCAACATTTTTATTTCTATAAATCTACCAATTTTCTTTTAGCAAACTACTAAACCTGTATATGCAATAGTTTTCTTAATATAAGCCACCTCCAATCACAAAATATTTAATTAAGGCGGCATCAGCTGCTTTTTTTTTTTTTTTTTTTTTTACTATACAGAGAAAATTATTGAGATATTTTCTGCAAATTTCCACAAATATTAATAAATTTAAGAAGATTACTAATTCGGAAACCTTTTCCTATTTTATTTTCTACAATATTTATATTTACAGTATTTGTTGTAAAATGAGATATCGCCATTGATTGACCACGCACGCACACACAGCTTACTTATTCCCAGCTTTATTAACATCCATTCATATCTTTATTTGAAAAAATACATTTCTTTGTATGTTAGGTATATTTTGCGACAAACAAAAGTAAAATAAACACATTTTTGCTCGCTGAAGTTCTTTGTTTCTATACTCATTTTTTGGACAATGGTCAAAAAAGGACTATAACCTTAATTGCTACCAGACCGCTTCAGTAACCTTTTTGACCCCTGAACCCGCGAAGAGGATTATGCACGCATGAATGGGTGTGACACTCCTTATCTCGGATCCGTATTTTGATTTGTAAAAGATCCCTAAAGTCCCCTCTCTTTTTTCGGGTTGAAATTTTTTGGGGAAAAAGGAAGTCACGGTCAAAGGTTGCTGGCAAGATTTGCCATTACACATCGTAGATTAAAACAGAAATGTGTAGGGGGTGGGGGGACATACGTGAAAGGCAAGCCTTTTAAGAAATTGACATTATTTGTTAAAATTTTCTCCTAAAGTTCAAATCCAAAGGAGATACTTTCTGACACATTTTATAATTCATTTTTGTTCAGAAATGCATGAAATTAGCAGGTGTTCTTATTCAAAAACTTTTTAATCTAAATAAGCTCTCCATTTTTTTTTTAATGACAGAAGATCTTTCAGAAAATACTGTCAAAGTCGCCGTTTTGTACCGAATTCGCCCGAGAAAGGCGAAAAACGTGGTGGTCACGTGAGACGTGACACGAATCGCTTATAACTCGATAAGTAATTTATTTATCAAAAAGTAGAAAACTCATTTCGATTCCAAATCGCTTCAATAGCCAGGCCATCCAATTTTATGCCTTACAGTTAATGTGTCAGAAAGTTTCGCGTTGTTGAGCAGGTCAGTTGAGAACCATCTTAATATTAGAATAACAAACTTTAGTTGTTATGAGCAAAGGCTTTAGATTTCCTTTTAAAGGGAAGAAGACGATTTCTTACATTTGTTGTAATTGTTTAAAAGGTCGGGTATATTTAAAGTGTCAAAATATCATTTAAAAAAAAAAATAAATTATATTAAGATTTAATTCTTTAGGAACATTTTAAAAAGTAACCCCATGTAAAAATTCGCTTTAGAAGGAAAGTTATGTCCAAAACAGTCTCAGCTTTTTTTTTTAAATCATCAAGGTGTAGTTTGATCTTTAAAGTAAATTTTCTCAAAAAAAAAAAATGTTTTGGTCATTGTGCGCACGATTTCTGAAACATATGGTTGGACAGAATTTCATGAAATTTTGATTAAAGGTATAAACCTTATAGCTGCACACAATGACTTACTATTATGTTCATCAAGTAAAAAACTTAAAAATATAACTATTTAAAAAAAAAAAAAAAAAATCCAAATTTTGAGTTTATTTATATTTTCTCAAGAACTGAATCATTACATATTTTTTCCAGTATATGTCATTTTAAACACATATTATATCTGTAGTTACTGAAAAAGAAAATTGGCTCACTGTGACAATTCAATCATGAGAAATCTTGAGCTCAAGGCATATAAGGTGAATTCATTTATTAAAAAAAAAAACATTACATTTCAAATTAAATGTAAAAACTTTATATATAGCTACACTCTTTTTCAGAACACTAACTGTTATAATATATCTCTTTTAATGTGTGTTTAAAATTTCACATTCAAAAGTTAATTAAAATTCCTTTAATTAAAGATTTTTGAACCCACTCTCTTTCTAAAATTCTGAAAAGTCCATGTGTGCAGGATCAGGACTGTTAACAGAAGTTGTGGGCTTGGTACAAATTATACTTATTTATGCCACAAGGTCCAAGGTTGTATTAATCCCCCCCCCCCCATCCGGGGGACGGCGCAACCATCGGGCGGACGCCAGTTGTGGTCTTGTTAGGGGCCCGAGCCTCTGTATACAATTCGAAATAATGTTGCCTCTGTGTAAAATAATAACAATTCTGCTGTAGATTTGTTTTTATTTTTATTTATTTATTTTTATTTTATTTTATTTATTTATTTACTTATTTGTGATTAAAAAAAAATTAAGATAGAGAGATTTATTAAAAAAAATTAATTATGCACACTGCATGTGAAAGAAGTTGCATGTTATTTTTCATATATTTTATAATCTAAATTATAAAATATTCTATAATATATACAATTTAAAAATAATTTTCATTAGTACAGTATTGCAGTCAGAGACGTTGGGTCCTGCTAGTTGATTTGCCACGGCCCTGCGCGACGTTGCGTCGACCCCCCCCCCCTCTTCTTCTTCTTCTGCGATCTTAGTGTAGGATGAGACGGAATGAAACAATTTTGCACCATTTGCGTGCCACAATTACAAGCCGAGAAAAGCCCCAAATAATAATTTCCGCGGCCCATGTGAAAGAATACACCTCTATTTCATCTCATCTTAACGAATATATTTCCTAGAGATCCTGTAACAATAGCATCTGTAATGACATCCGTTATCGGCAGGCAAAATCGTTTGCCTCATCCGGAGCATCTTTAACACAAGACTAGTTTTCCACTAAAGAAGGCGCAACAAGTAGCATTTCTGGACAGATATTTTCTGTCCTTTTTTTTTATTTTTTGCTTTTTTTTTCTGTCTCAAGGGTCTCGTGTAGAGGTCAGTCACATCGTAAATGGAGTGCCAGAAGCTCAAAGCAGTTATTTCTGATCTCCTTTTCAGATTAGGAAGATGTGGATTTCAGTGTTACTTGGGAGTTTTTGACATACAAGCAGTTAGGAAGGCATAAACAAGGGCAAAGGTTATAAACAGTAATAATAAATAAACAAATATAAAGGATTGAGACGAAAGACACATCGGGGCAAAGTGACAAAGGGGAATATTATTTGCAAAGAGTGACCCCAAATTAACTAGAACATTTTAAAATTCAATATAAAATCAAATTGTTTAGGAGGAATTGTGCTGCTTGGATTAAAATGTTTTACATAATGAAAATTTTGTTTCAACAAATGAAAAAAATTGTTTCAAATTTTATCAACAGATGGCGCTATATCTAATGCAAACAGATAAAAAACCTTTAAAAACTCGTGGAAATATGGCTGCATACTGGTTATGAATTTCACAAAGTATACAGCATAATGTTTATCATTTTTTATTTATTTTTCATTTAGTACCCCTACTAATTTTGACCTTTACCTTGCAGCCACTGCAGCACGCGTCGCGGTTTTGTTGTACCCGACCTGAACCCAAAATTTATGAAAAAAAAAAAATTGATAGCAAAATTTCTAACATTGATAACAAAATTTCCTGAAAGTTTGTTATCAATGCATGTATTGATAACTAAATAAATAAATAAAAAGAAAGAAAGAAAATAACGCTCTATAACTGCTGCTTGTTTTGTAATTTTGATGCTTTTTTTTTCCCCTAATGAAACTTTTTTTTTTTTTTGGGGGGGGGGGGGGGGGGCTGCTCAAAGCATTTTTTTTCCCATTAAGAGAAGCATTTTAGGCCAAACGCACACTCGTACGAAATTAAATTATTTTATATTGAATGTGCCAGTTAATTTACAGCTACCTATATATCTCCAAATTTTTATAAGAGGATGAAAGAACTTTTTAAAGGGGAAGTGAGATGACATGTATTCTCGATTCTATGTACTCTGCTTGGCTCACTCAATATCGAATCAGCGAACTTTGAATTCAAGCAGTTACCATTCCAGAGTGCCGAGTAAAATCCTGCATCGGGTTGAATAACCCGATTTTACCCGTACCACATCCGAACCAAAGCGTGGTTCGCGTCGGGTTAAGCGATATTTTTCTGGTTTTGGGTCGGATTGACTTAATGATTGTAGACTAATTGTATTAAAATATAATTGTTTAAAATATAGATTTATTTTCTTTCACACCGGTTTCGGGTCAAGGTTTTTTTTTTCTATTGGGTTGATTTTAAGTATAAATTTTGGGTTCAGGTCGGATACAACCTGACCGCGACCCTTGTCCACTATATCAGGCTGCAGTGGCTGCTAGGTAAAGGGCAAAATTAGTGGGGCTACTGCTATTACTCACAAGACTACTAAAATGAGAAAAAAAAAGGTGGCTATTAAAAAATTATCTGTCAACAGCCACCTTTCCTATTTGAAAATTTCCCAAAAATGCATTTCATATGCTCCAAAACACATGATTTACATTCCTCTTCATGTTGTTCCTCATAAGATTTGAAATTCATTCACCCTACTGTCTTCTGAATATCCAAAAGCCAGCGACTTTATGGTCTTTGCTGATTTTTTACCACGATAATGCTTATTAGGGGAGAGTAAAAATTTTCGGCATGCCATCAATGATTCCACTCTTGTCGGTTGCAATATGTTAATATTAACATATTTATTTGGGCTATTTGATTTTAGATTAATCAGGCATAAAAGAGGGAAATAGAAAAAAAAAAAAAAAAGGTAGACATATTATCCCATCTATTCAATGGCGACAAATTCTTGTAATTGAGACACATTTTAACATGTATTTATATAATAAAATGAAGTATGATTGTTCTTTTCTTTTCATAACTTAGAAAATATTAAAAAGAAATTTAAATTAACAATAAATGCATAGGTTCATTGAATCAAAAAAGAGAATTGGAGACAGTTTGATAAAAGTGTAAATCCAAATATATCTGATGAACTTATGTGAACTTACATTGATTATTTTTTCAAAACAAATATCATTCTGGGTGGTTTGTCTGTTTAAGATTTTTCCCGTCTCAAGAAATTCCTTTAAAGAACAAATCTAAAGAAAATCTTTGAAAAATTCTCTATGCTGCTAAATATATATTTTGGTATTTAATTTCTATGAAAATAAGAAATATTTACAGGAAAAGAAAGTTTAGTATAGTGTAGAAAGTACTATGTTTACATCACAGTAATTTGGAAAATTGCAAAATATAGCTAACTAGTAAAAAAAAAAAAAAATAAGTTTTTGGAATATCTTCTATAGCTTGCAGTTTTCAGACTGACTAAAATTCACTCGCACTGTCAGAAAATCCACTCGCCAGTGGCGAGTAAAATTATGTATTTTCCCACCCCTGCGTGTAAGGCACCCGAGCCTCGTATACATATAGTAGCCCCCAACGAGACCAAAAAGGTCCTTTTTTAATCGTTTTTTAATAGCACCCTAAAAATCTTTCTTGCAATTATTTATGAAGAAGATCGGCCTTGATCAAGCTAACCTGTAAAAAGACATTTTAAACAATGGGTGGTGCATATTTTTACATTTTTTTTTTATTTAACTTAACTTGGTTCATGTAATGTAAAGATAGGATTTTGTAATCGCCCCCCCCCCTCACTACACCTGATGTTCTAGAGCTCTAAAAATTATGCACATTTGCGTGCTCCCAACGACAATACAATATTTTTATATATTTTGAGAACTTAATAATTCATGAATTTTAAATGAAATTTGGATTATACTTTGAGAAAATATAAAAATTCTAGAGAGTTTAAATATTTTTCAGACATGATATTTAAAAAATTATATTATAACGTGATTCTATGATAAACATGTTACAATAATGTAAAGTACAGTAAAATTTGCAGAAATATGAAAATGCTTCTTTTCTTTCTTGTTGCCATGTATTAAAAATAAACTGGGACTATTCTTTAATTATTATTATTTTAATAACGATCTATAAATTTTGAACCTTTAATATATGGTTTTCACATGAGAATGCGACGTCGTAAGCAATTATCAAGTACATTAATAAAAGCGTACACACATAGCAAAATGCAAATTCTACATGTAAAAATTATTATCCTAGGAAATTCATAATATTTGTAGAAAATATTTAAATTTGTTAAATGATTTTGGCCACGTTTTGAAAAAGCATCGTGCAGGATTCGTTCTTATTTATTTTAGGCTAAAATGGCATTTCTTATGTTTAAATGAATTATTCCTCAAATTGGAACTCTTAAAATAGGAAGGGTTAACAGACTTATCAAAAAGGTTTTTGAACATATAGGGGAAACATTGTAAACAAATTAAAATGAAAAAAAATCTTGTTTTCATAAAAATGTAATAAAATTTAAATTACTTGCTCATAATCAAAATACTACGCTTTAAATCCCAACATGCACAATCAATCTTTACTGAGAAATTCCTCATTTAATGACACTAAAATTAATCGATACAAGAATACGAACAATAAGGTTTGACAACAATAATTTAACAACCTTGAAAAAGCATGTTTTTATCTCAACCATACTTATTATCATCATTATCAATAACGTATTCTTTCAAGTTAATATTCATACAGAAAAACAAATGTGAAAAATCTCAGCAATTATATAAATGTTTTCATTCTTTCAAAAAATATAAATCTATATTTTTCAAGATACCCTTTCATTTAAAAACCATCTAATTAATTACCATCCATCAAAAAAATAAAAAGTTTGTTTTGATGCACTTCATCGTAATCGTTTTCTGCCGTAAGAAAAACATGACTCATTCCAAGCCAATGAATGAGTCACGATAATGGAATCGCGCTTTAGGGAGTAACTTCGGTCAAGATGTGTCAACAAAAACCACTTTCAGTTTTTTTTTTATTCCCTCCCCGGATGTTTCTTTTAAATTTTGCTTGCAATTATTTATCAAGCATCGTTATGATATCCCACATGTAAACTGTTATTGATGGTGCTTTTTTTCTTCACGTATTCGCTTTCACGAACACTTATGAGAATAAAGCGCTAAAGAAAGCGAGACAGATTTGCGCCATTTTTTCTTTTTTTTCTACTAGTAGTTGCCGAAAGACTAAAATAAAGAAGCCTTTTCATCCAAGTTTTTGAGTGTTATTTTTAGCTTTCCTCGAGATGTTTAAAAACACATTTTAAAAATCCTCGCGTTCTGATGTAGTAACATATTTCAATGTTTCGGGTCAAACCTTTCGGTTTCTCGTTTTCAAATTTTTTATTTCTTCTATCTATAATACAGGGTGATCAATTTAAAAGAGTACCCGTTTGTTTTTTGCATTATCCACATCTGTAATATATGTAGCGAAACTTTCAACATCATTACTTATATTTAATGTCTATCCTCTTTAATAAAAAGGTATGCGTTGCTGACGACTGGGATTTTCGCTAATCGTTGCCACAGATTAATCTCGGAAAATGAAACATTTGAAGTTACTGAAAAAATTAGTTGCTCGAAAAGTATTTGTCAGAAAATTGTTAGACAAACTGCGTTAGAAAGGTAAAAAATTGTATTTTTCTTGATATAAATTTCAAATCCATTGATTATGCCATTTTTCAAATATTGAATTTCAAAAATTACCAAATTTCACAATGGAGTACTATAGCGAAAACTTCACGCGTAAAAAAATAGTAATAACAACAATGTGTCAGCACGAGTCACAAATTATAGTAGCCGTATTATCCTGTTAAAATATAAAAGTGAATTATGATGTCACGAGTGCAGGATTTTTATTTAATTCTCCGCAAATACTAGATGCGCCATTTCTTTTTAGTTGTGAATAATATAGGTTAATTAACATTATTAAAAAATGTAGCTATAAAACATATAAATCAATGGAAAACGGTAAGTAATAAATTGTAAACGTATATAGGGGTAAAGCGTATTTAAAAAAAAAAAAAAAAAAAAAAACATAACTTAGTGAAATAAGTATCTGTTTTAATGTTATTTTCGGATATTCCAGGTAAAGGTACAGATTACTTTAAAATACAAGGTTAAATTCACCGATATTTTTCGTTTGATTCAAGGTTCTTTTTGAGAAACCGACCAGCGCAGCGGGCGTAATCGGCTAGTATTTAATGTGCGGGTATCGTTTTATTCACTTTCTAAATGCGAAAATTCGTTTAACATAAATTCACGTGAACATCACTAGTAATTTTTAATCCAATTCTGAATTTAATTTCAATAGGCATCTGATCAAGTTGAAAGAAGCAGACGATTTAATCAAATCATTTGCGCAGAATCGGATTAAAAATTACTAGTGATGGTCACGTGAATTTATGTTTAAAAAACGAGTTTTCGCATTTAGAAAGTGAAAAAAATTATACCCGCACATTAAATATAGACATATTAAATAAGTAATGATGTTGAAAGTTTCGCTACATATATTATAAATGTGAATAATACAAAAAACAAACGGGTACTCTTTTAAATTGATCACCCTATAGAATGATAGAAGAAAGTATCGTAAGCGAATTTTTTTTCGACTTCTGGAAGAATTACCCATTTTAGGGGTTAGATATCCCGAAAAACATGTTTTTAAAAAATATCCACGTGTCTTCTTTGTATTATCGAAAAATGTATGAAGTTATTCACAGAATTGAGCCAAATTTCATTTATATGTTTTTAGCTACTTCCAGCAGGTCCCAGTTGAATTTGGGGACATTCCGTCGGAAGGAGGCGATGTAATAGCAATTTTCTCGATTTTTCGTAGTTGTGTTGAACATCGGCTGCTCAGGTAGTGAAGGGTGCTTTGTATCCAGGTAACCCGACGATTAGGCAAGCAGCTGACGTATAACAAAATGACGAAAAATACTGATTTTACTGGCACTATGTTAGCGAATTTTTAAGTATTAACATATATGAGATAGAAGAAAGTCTTGGGATTGGCAGATCGCACTAGCTTCCCGGATGTTTCTTTTAAATTTTGCCTGCAATTATTTATTAAGCGTTGTTATAATATTCCACATGTTAACTGTTATTGATGGCGTTTCTCCCCCCCCCCCCCCCAAGTCTTGATTTTCAAGAACACTTATAAGAATAAAGTACTAAAGAAAGTGAAACAGATTTGTCGCCATTTTTTTTTCTTCTAGTAGTTGCCGAAAGACTAAAATAAAGAAGCCCTTTCATTCCAAATTTTGAGTGTTATTTTTAGCTATCCTCGAGATATTTAAAAACACATTTTGAAAATTCCTCGCGTTCTGATATTAGTAACATATTTCAATGTTTGAGGGCAGACCTTGTTTTCTAGTTCTCAAATTTTTAGTTTAAATATTTTGATAATTTAAATTCAAGAAGAACTTCAAAATCACACACGTAATAACGACTTAACAATTAAAAAAAAAAAAATAGTAATTACTTGAGACTAAAGGTGTCACTACAAAAATGATTCTGTATGTGTCCTGTAATAGCAATAAAAAAAGTAAAACGTTATCTAAATAATTTCACTTCCAAATTTGTCTCAATCTGCAAAAAAAAAAAAAAAAAAAAAAAAAAAAAAAAAAAAACACTCTCTAAAAGTCACACACGTAACGATGGAATCGCCGTATAGCAATATGGCCAACTCTGGACAATGCTTAACAAAATCCCTCCCAAACAACGTAGAAGAACACCGATGTTAGAAAAAGAGACCTCAGCTATTACGGAAAGAGTACGAAGAAAAATTGGAGAAACTTTTAATTAAAAACATTAAAAATCCACGTCGTCATTCGATCTTATTTGCGCAGCTGCAAGGAAAAATATCCTAAAACAAAAACTTAAAAGTATTTATTAACCTCAGCTACTCTAGAACTTTAATAAAATCTACCGAAAATGCAGCAACTCCCCCCCCCCCCGCTCCTTCCACCCCATTTAAAATGGGAATTGCCTTAATCTGCCGTCCTTCCATATCTACGGATTACATATCTTAAAATTCCCCCCATAAATCTTATTTTAATCTATTTGTAGTATTAAGCTATTTCGACTCCTTATTTTTAGATCCTGTTTTCACAGAAACCTTTATATAGCATCCCGTTTGCGAGTTAAATTCATTCTAAACTAGATTAATTTCTTTTTAATGACTCTTCATTCGAATGCAGTTGTTTAAGGAATGGTTGTAAGTCTGCATTCCATGACTTGCGAAACAAATTCTTTTAAATTAATTTTAATTGTAGAATAATTTTAGTTAAGAATTATAACGTTCTTTTTGTAAAAATTGAATTTGTCGGGGAAAATATATCTTTCGTCTGGCTCTGGACCCGAAATTTTGATTCTGTACACACTTCTAATTCGCGGGTTCAGATTCCCAAATCGTCGAGCTCGGGCTCCGAAAAAGTATAAGTCCCAACTCATGTCACACATAAAGGGTTGGGTTGAGTTGGGTTGATTATTGACGGTCAATTATCTACACTTGGGATATAGGCCCGGGGGGAGTGCCCTTCGTGGGGGTCTTTCTAAGGGAACCTAACCCGTATTTACGCATGGATAAATCCACGGCTCGAAGAAAACCACGAAAACTCCGAACGATTAGGCAGACGGGCGCGATTGGGATCGAACCCAGCACCTCCTGTCTACCAGCTTCGAGAGCAGAACCTCTCAGCCACTGGTGGGGCGTCACACATAAAGGAAACTACCAGTTGAATTGAGAACAATTTTTCATTTCAAAACTTGTCTAAAGAATATAGAAAATTTCTCATTAATTTATGCATAAAACTTTGCCCCTTTTATAGAAGAAAAAAAAATAGAAGATTTATAGAAACAAAAAATAAAATCGCATAACTGGAGAAAAAAAAAAAAAAGATTTTAAAAAACTGAAACAATTCAGCCTTTTTCCTTCACTTTGCATTCCAGAATATCAAAATTCGTTAAATGAGGCAAACGATAAAGAAAAAAAGGGCTGAAAAAGTAAACAAAGGAATCCCGAAACATAAACAGAGACACGTGGAAGTAATCCCGTGACGTCACAGAAAGTAGGCCGAAGAAACGGCGACTGTAGGATGGAAGGTCAAAAAATAAAAAAAGAGAAGAACGAAAATGGCAGATGAAGAGAGCCTTGGCCTCTCACACACAACGCGAAGAAGGGAAAGCAAACTGGAAGAGCTGAATGAGAGAGAGAGAGAGAGGAAAGGGTGCTTTGAACTGAAGTTTTACGCTCGTTCACAGCTGATAACTATTGGAACTTTTTCAAGTATCACGTTACGTAATAGGTGAAAATTAATCCGTTGCCAGATTTTTTTTTTTTGTTGTTGTTACCAACCGAATTTATTAGCTTCAATTGAAAGTTTATGTATCGTATGTTTAGTCTTTTTTTTTTCTTTTTTTAAATACCTATCAGCCGTTTTTTTTTCTCTTTTTTTGTCTTTGTGTGTGTGTGTGTTTCAATCCTGCATCGGGTCGGGTTGACTTTACATGCTTCGGGTTAGGTTTTGACTCTCTCAGGTCGTGTTCGGATTGACCCGATTTTTTAAAAAGAAAATCCTGAATGTTTTTCAAATGAAAAAAAAAAAACCAACAACTATATATTTGAATATTAATGAGAGTATATGCATTCATTTTTATACAAAAAAAAAAAAAAAAAATAAATAAATAAAAATAAATAAAAATAAAAGAGAAGATAAAATTGATATTAGAGATAAAATTGTAGACTATTTTTCCATAATTGTATGAAAATCAGGATAAATTTTTCTTTCACTTCAGGTTCGGGTTTGAATATTTCAAGTTCTGGTCGTGTTCGAGGTGAATGTATCAGGTTGTCTTTTTTTTTTTCTTTGGGCGGATTTTGAATTGACAAAATATATTCCGTCAGGTTGACTTTAAGCCGATATTTCGTGACACGACCCGAGCCGGAATCTAGCGTGTGTTTGTTAAATGAAAGAGAATGAATGGTATAGCAAATAACATTGCAAAATTAAAATTCTTTCAGAAATTGCAGATTTATAAAAATTATTTATAATTTATAGAATTAATATCTATTTTAATTTAATGGGTTTATAAATTGGCCAAAGACTAGCAGATTTGTACACATTAAAAAAAAAAGGGGGTGGGGGAATTACGAAGAAAACATAGATAAACTTTTAATTAATATTACACTTAGTGTACAGTAGGATGGGTCGAAAAAACCGAAATTTATATAATCGCAACGTAATAGTGCGGAAAAGTTGCCATTGGTAATAAGGAATAAATTCACAAAATATTACACCAAATGGTTAATATCTTTTACCGCCGCAAGGGGCCAACATTTCAAAAAATCACAAAAAAAATATTTTTGTCCAAAAAAAAATTTAATTATCCAACCATACCAGTAGAATTTCTAATAGAATGCAACAGCTACATCAGGATGTTAGTAATGTTCCAGTAAAATTTCATTACGGTGAAATCATTTCTATTACCGCCGCAGGGGCGGTCAAAATTTTGAAAAAAAACGGCAAAAATTTCAAATTTTCGTTTTTTTCTAAATTTTTTAATTTTTATTATATGTCTACAATTAAATAAATTTACTTTGTAGCTAGTAATAACTTATAAATGTCTAGTAATTTTGATCATGGGCATTGCCAACCAGGGACGAGAGGGGCCCTACCCCCCTAAATTTGAGAGAAAGGGGCTTTTTGAAGGGATTTTGGAGATTTTCCGGAACTTTTTGGTGATTTTTTTGGTAGGGGGAGCCTCTTACACAAATTCCCCCTCATTTTTCACTTTTGTCTCCCCTCCCAACAAAAAATCCCTAAAAAGTTCCGGAAAAATCCCCAAAATTTCTTCAAAAAGCCCCTTTCTCTCAAATTTAGGGGGAGCGGGCCCCTCTCCTCCCTGGTTGGCAATGCTCATGATCAAAATTACTAGACATTTATATGTTATTACTAGCTATAATGTAAATTTATTTAATTGTAGACACATAATAAAAATTAAAAAATTTAGAAAAAACGAAAATTTGAAATTTTTGCCGTTTTTTTCAGAATTTTGACCGCACCTGCGGCGGTAAGAAAAATGATTTCACCATAATGAAATTTTACTGGAACATTACTAATATCCTGATGTAGCTGTTGCATTCTATTAGAAATTGTATTGGTATGGTTGGATAATTTAATTTTTTTTTTGAAAAAATATTTTTTTTTTAGATTTTTTTTAAACTTTGCCCCCCTTGCGGCGGTAAAAGATATTAACCATTTGGTGCAATATTTTGTGAATTTATTCCTTATTACCAATGGCAACTTTCCCGCACTATTACGTTTCGATTATATAAATTTCGGTTTTTTCGACCCACCCTTGTGTACAGTTAGTTTAATTAGTACTACAGTTTGTGTTAAAAACAAAATATTTTATAAATCAAGAGTAGCCAAAACTGGGGAAAAAAACTCTTTTAAAAGTAAAAAAAATAAATTATTGTAACCTCTGAACTCTCGCACCGACCAAAATTTCAAATGTCGGCGCTTTTTGAAAACGTCCTTTCATTAATCTGCCTTTTTCATTCACAAAATAAAATTTTTGGTAAAAATAAATATGACAGTTCGATTCCTCATTAAATTTCTTATAAGAATCATGTGTTATATTTCATTAATCACTATAATGCCAACAAAGTTATGCGCAGTTGAAGTCACGGAATCCCAAATAGCAGTAGTGTGACGTCGCGCCGGGTGCTGATCCCAAATGTGGAGTGCATAAGAAATAGGTTTTTCTCATGTTCTGCATGAGTGCTAATTAGAGGGCAAGATTGGGAAATTTCATTAGTTGCCAGAGGTAGCAGTTTTATAAGTGGCCACTGTCTTTAAACACTACCTCCGTAATAACTAAATGCCTATCGTATGTGTCTCAAAAATGGAAAGTCAGCATGTCCCAGATAGTAGCGCCTACTAGGCTCTACCATCTGGGGCATGTATTATGAGTTGCTACCAGTAATTTTAATTTAATCCACTACTTTGGTATTTTGTATTAATCTTTTTAAAACTGTACTCATAGTTTTTGATCTATTAATTAAATTTTATAGTGTTAATAATTATTTTTGCTCCATAAACATTGTTTGTGTTATCTTTTATGGAAATCTATTTATAAATAAAGGTCAGTGTTATTAATCTATGTATTATAATTAACTAAAAAAATAACTTTTATATTAAAAACACATACATTATAAATTAAAAATAACAGTCACTGCAGCAATTTAAATTGTTATTTATAAAAGAGAAGATAATAAATGCATTTGTGAAATTCTAGAAATTCATTACAAAGTTTATTTTCGAAGCTATATTTTTTAACTTTCCATATAAATATTCTCAATACAGCCTTTGTTTACGTTATTTACTGATCACTACCTCCGTAATATATACGTTAATGTATTACAGAGGTGGCGTACTGATATGTATTGAAATATCATGTCAGTTGTCGCCGATAGATGGCACTGTACTCTGGGAAAAATTAGGGATCCTACATTAGAGAGAGATTGGACATTGACGAAAAGTCCGCCATATTAGTTACAAAGCAGATGGAACGCCGTAGAACGCAATGCATTTTCATCCGCGTCCAACACTTTTTATTCTATTAAAATCACCAGAAATACGTTTCATATGCCTTCACAGAGTCATTCAGAACATAAACATAAGCACAATTCCGTTTTAATGAATAAGAATTCTCAGAAAATGCTTTTTCTTTTATTCGGCTGAATTGCAGGGTTAACATTTCGGGACTTTACATTATGCTTAAAATAATCGAATTTGATTATAAACAAATATTCAAGATTTTGGTTTTTTTTTTTCACTTAAAATAAACATTTTAATTTATGCATAACACAAGAAATGCTACATAATGTAATTTTTTGTAGTGTGGGTATTTATTTTTTACTTTCCTCTGTTTAAATGGTCATGACTTATGACATAGATTAGTTAGGTTACTTTTTTAAGTAAATAAATAAAATTTCTTAGAGGGAACTCTTTTAATTTCATAAGGTTAAAAATATATCATTTAACAGCAATAAGAAATTAAAAAAAAAAAAATACTGAAATATTCAGAAAAGTATAAATTTTTGAAAATTATTCCTAATATACCTTCTTTATTAATGTATTTACATTAATAAATTTAGATAGTTTTAAAGAAACTAATTGGTTGTATGAAATTAAAAAGCTTCAATTCTCTAGAATAATACACTTTATAATACTAAGTATATCTAAATATGCAAAAAAAAAAAAAAAAAAAAAAAAAAATACATTCCGAGAAACTGAATAAAAAAATTTACACACATATGCTTAGTAATGTTTATTTATATAGAGGTTTATATATTGTGAATTTATGAATTTTTGCAACTGTCAGAGTCAGCGCTTTTATATATAGATTTTTTTTTTTATGCGGAAAATTTAAATGCTTATGTCTTGTGCTCTCAAATTCCGCGGATATTTAAAAAAGAAATTATTAAAAAATGAACAGTTTAACAATTTATTCAATTATTCCTTATAATTTATAAACAATTTCATATTTTAAAAAGAGTGCACTATATACAATTTTATTCTGTATTACGTTCTTAAAATAAATGTTTCAAAATGTAAACAGAAATTCATCGCCAACAACGTTTGCCAGTTACCGCCAACTGTGTCAAACTTCGAAACTCCAAATTATTTACACGTTTTGCTCACTCACTACAAAAAGATTTAAATCAAAATCAGTTTTAAAATGTAAAACAAGAGACGCAGAAACGAAATTGCTTTGTTTGTGTTACTCATTTCGATAGTTATTATTTAATGAAACTGTTTAAAGTTGACCGCATACACAACAATTGAACTCTGACAATTTAAAATATGTTACAAAATAAATAAACATTACTAAATATTAAAAAGTAACTATAAACAACAAAAGAAAATTATCTATTAATAGTGGAATAAGTCTTGATACAATATTTAAAACGTTGAATCTTCAAAATCCAAATTTTCTTCAGAAAGCAATACCAGTGTATACATACGACGTAACTAAAATGGCGGATTTGTCAAATCTGCCGGCGACGCAATGTCCAATCTCTCTCTAATGCAATCGGCATTTAGTATTAAGGAGGTAGTGCTTTAAACTAGTGGCTATTTTTTTTATTTAAAATTGCTAAACAGTAAACTTTTGTTAAAATTTATATAAGTACATTAATCTAAAATTAAATAGCCCAAATAAATATGATAATATAAATACATATTGCAACCAGCAAGAGTATAATCCTTGATAGAATGCAAGAAAATTTTACTCACTCCTTGTAGGAATGTGGTCATAAGGTGGCCGCTGACAGACAATTTTAGACAATAGTCACTTAAACCCCTTTGCGACGAGCGCGTCCTTTACAGAATTTTTAATCTTTTACCACCAAAAGAGAAATTTTCGACTAATTGAATCGCAGAAATGCTAGGATTAAATAAGGCAAAACCTTACAATAAAAAATAACTGGTGGGAATAATCGAAGATTCTGACCATCTTAAGCGGCACGTATACGTGTCGCTCGTCCCCAACGGGTTAATTATTTAGTGGCAATGTGGCTGTTGGCCAGTTTTGCCCTTTAGCGTTAATTCTTAAATCTCCTCTAATTATATCTGTGCAAAAATAATGGTTTTAGATGGAGAAACTAGAGGTCTGCACGGGCCGAAATTTCGCGGCCCGGTTCCGGCCCGAACCATACAAAAAATAATTTGGCCCGACCCGGCCCGATACAAAAATTAAAAGTTCGGCCCGAGCCCGGCCCGGCCCGAAGAAATAATATTGGCCCGGCCCGGCCCGATTTAAAAGTTAAAAGTTCGGCCCGAGCCCGGCCCGGAAAAAAGTTAAAATCTCGGCCCGGCCTGAGTGAATTTTTACGTCGATTTGATTAAAAATTTGACTCGTAGGAGGAGATCTAACCAAAAATTCCTATCTTAGCCTTTTTTCTTCATGTTTATAATCTTCATTTTTATAGAGGTGTCGCAAGCTGGAATATTTATTTTTTTAATAAATCTCTATTTGTTGTATGTATGTGTTTAAGTTATCATCAATATTGTTAATCCATATTCCATTTATTGAAGTGTTAAAAATCAGAAAAATGCTATACAGTAAAATCTTCTAAGATGGAATTGCATAGGGAAGAAAAAAATGAGTTATAGACAATTTGCCTTCTTAGCAGGTGTAAATGTATTATATATTCTTTTCTTACGTATTAGTATATTCATTTTTAATGGATCAACACATTTTTCAATTTAAGACAGGATTCCATCATAAGCAGGTTCTTTTTCACACGTTTTACTATATTTTAATTTAGCCATATTTTAATAAGTGTATAAATCTACTATTCTTTAAAAAGAATAAATTTTAATGTTTAATTATAAAATAATGGCGATTTAAAAATGTATGCATGTTTTGCAAAGATTTTTATGCTAGATCTTAATTTACTGACCTTCGAACGGACCAGGCACGCCGAGACAATGATTTTCATACGGGTCAAAACCAGGACTAAAAATTTTGAGGCGTGAAGACTAGGAAGAATGAAACCAGTCCCGGCTCTTTACGGACAAAATAATTTAAGGCACGGCCTTATCCTTCAGGAATAAAGTAAGGCCCGGCCCGAGCCTTCAGAAAAAAATATGGCCCGGGCCCGGCCCGGCCCGAGTGCCGTAAAGAAAAATAGGCCCGAGTACGGGTTTCGGGCCTTGGCCTGGCCCGTGAAGATCTCAAGGAGAAACTCACTTATGATGCACACAGCTTATTTCTGCAAACTTTTTACTTAAAAAAAAAAAGACCAATTACTATAAAATAAAGAACTTATTGCATCTTCGCACAACTTAACATTTCACGTAAATTAATTGAAAAAATTCCAAGTGATCTTCATTTCAGAGGTTCAGGTAATTCCAGGGTCGGATTGGGTCCTTGTAAAGGGCGCAGACCTTGGATTTTCGAAGGGCGCAACTTTACTAAAGAAGCTCATTATTTTACCACTTTTATAGAAAGCCAATAATATCCATTAATAATTAATAGACTGTAAAAGTATAATCCGAAATATCAATATTTTAAAAATTTGATTTCTGTGATAAATTTTGGAAATTTCCAATTATTTATAAAGATCTCTACACTGTACAAAATTTCAGAAATGTTTTCTGATGCAAAATAATAATAATAATAATAATAATAATAATAATAAAATACGAAAATTTATTTGTAAATTTTTGTCTGCAAGTCCTTAATTGACCATGCAATCATGAACCAACCACAAGCTTCCGATATTAACAGAAACCTCTTTTCCAAAATTTATAGACAAACAAAGGAACTTTTTTTTTCCCCCATAAACATCGCCGAAAACTTCTAAAACCCGTTGTTTCCAGGAGTTTCTGGTCGGTTCTTTTCCAAATGATTTCTGGGGACATGGTAAAGAGTTACGGAACTGTGCGTAATTAAATAGCTACAGTCAAAAAAAATTTCGTAAACTTCTCTGTTACCTATAGTAATAATATAAAAGAAAGTTTTTGTCTGTCTGTGTGTTTGTTGATGATGGCTAGCGAAATCTACAGCTCGCACAGCTCTGAAAATTTCGATTTAGGTAGTGCAAGGCATGTCCTAAAATAAAGGCTCAGATTTTTAATATTTTGATAATTAGCCAAGATATTAATCAAAAACTCATATTTCTTTGAGAGCCAGCAAAAGCATCTGCGCATGCCCAGAACCCGATTTACGCATCGGGAGAGAGTGAATAAGTAAACACGCGTTTCCTTTTTTTCTTTGTGTGCGTGTGTGTGTTTGTGTATGTATTATTTCATAGTTTTAAATCGGCAAAAATAATTAGAACTATTGAAATTGGACGTCATATTCAGAAAGATCATACTCTTACGTCTCAAATGCTGCAATATATTCGATAAAATATCTTTGTTAACCTTTGGAATTTTTTTTTTTTCAAAAAGGTAGTTTTCCCGAAGAACATTTTTCTCCCTTATGTTAACGTTTCTCTAGGGCAGGCATGTCAAAGCTGTTTACCGCCGCGGGCCAAATTAAGCATTATATACAAAGCCGCGGGCCACATTAAAAAAATGTAGATACTAATATTATTACCATTGCACAGGTTAAAATTTGTATTTGCAAAACACAGCCATGTTAAAGAAATATTCACGCCAAGTTTCAAAGTTACTGTAATACATAGTTTAGTTTATCTTATTTTTGAAAAATACTCATTTTTTTTTCATTAACGAAATCTATAAAATTTAATTGAATTTCCTAAATTGTATTTATATCAAAAATTGATTGTACACGCTGTTTTGTCCTACTGTTCTAGCAAAAGCATAGCTGCCAATCTTCTGTGTTTTCTTCGAGTAAAATAAGCATATTTTGAAAGAGAAAAGTAATAAAATGTGTGTTGTATTCCATGGGCTACTTATTTAATTTGATTTATTAAATACATTTTCTGATTCAAATTATGTTTATTTGGGGAAAAAAAGGTTGGCAGCTATGAAAAGATGTCGTATAAAAGTGCGCTACCGAACATAGCTAAAGTATGCCTAATTGCACACTTATACTTTAAAAAATCGGCCGATTGATGAATAATTACAGAAATTTTGAAACCCCAAATCCATATATTTTAACTTTAATATGAAATCGCACTGAATTTTGATTAACAGCAGTATTGAATTCTGAAGAATAATTTCAACATCAATCATTAGAGTTGAAGTAAATAGATTAAACCAATTTTCATATTTATTGAAATTCAAAAATCTTATATATATATATATATATATTTGGTATTTTTAAAAATTTCCACTTTGATGATTTTTTATAGTGCCTGGCAACATTTAAATTGAAATACATTTCCTTTTAAAAAATTGTTTTATCAAAGTAATAAATTCTATTTGAAAACGCTAATACTAACAAATAACATGATAACATACTTCTGTTAATTGCTAAAAGGTATAAAATAAAAACATTATAAATAGTAAAATAACTTTTATTAGTCTGTTGACATGTTTCGGCTCTATCCGAGCCATTATCAAAACAAATAAGAATGTTCTATAAGTGCACGGTCTTTGAAGTTATTATTTGAAACGCTATCATTTAATCTTTCACGTATTTTTTATTTTTACTTGGTTGTTTATTTCCATATTTGTAACCATGGAGTAACTCCAGCCACAATTTCGATAAGTTAAATAATGCTGCATCGTTACATATTGTATTTTTGCGTGTTTCAACATATATGGTTTCTCTTATTATAGATGGATAGTGTAGACTAGAGTGAAAAATGATCTTACTTTCATTGAAATTTATTTGGATACAATATGTAACGATGCAGCATTATTTAACCTATCGAAATTGTGGCTGGAGTTACTCCATGGTTACAAATATGGAAATAAACAACCAAGTAAAAATAAAAAATACGTGAAAGATTAAATGATAGCGTTTCAAATAATAACTTCAAAGACCGTGCAATTATAGAATATTCTTATTCGTTTTGATAATGGCTCGGATAGAGCCGAAACATGTCTACAGACTAATAAAAGTTATTTTACTATTTATGTTTTCATTTTACACCTTTTAGTAATTGAAAGAGGTATATTATTACAAGGTGTTATAATTTCTTATGTTTTTAACAAGATAGCATTATGAAATTTGCTTTGAAATTTACTCAGGTGCTTTGTAATTTGAAATGAAAACTCCAAGAACTTTGTCTGTTGGTAGACTTTTATAATTTGTGGATTTAAAATGAAAATTGTAACATTTCAGTTAAGCTTTTATAATGGAAAGCCGTCAAATTCCGTACAAAAAGGTAGATTTGTTTATCTTTATACCCACATTTCTAAGATATTTTTGTGCAGATTGACGATTATTAAGAATGTTACGTACAGATATAAGTTTAAAAGCACAAACCCGGCTTTTAGAAATCAGTCCGTTATAAATAAATCTTTTTAGCAACGGTACCTATACTTATACTATTTTCAAATTTCTTTAACTGCGCTAGACATCATTTCTTTAATTTCGTTTTGAGTGATTTCGACTCCCGGGACAATTAATGTGCTAAAAACAATAATTATTATTTTAAGCAAATGTATTTCATTCAATAGGCTTGGTGAAAGCAGTTTGATTCTCTTTTAAAAAGTATCAGTTTCAATTCTGACAGTTTATCTTTTCTATGTTTAGCCAGATTTTTGTGAGTTTTCTTTATACTTTGTGCTGTAGCACTTCTTAATGTTACATTCTTTTTAAACTCCAACAGTTTCTACATATCAAGCATAAAATTTCAGTTTTCTTTTGAACATAATTGTGTTGTAAATTACCTTTAGAAAAGTATGCAATGTCTATCTTTAGTTTATCATATTTATTCATAGGGTAAAGAGCTTTAACACATTTTTTTTTTTTTTTTAAATCTTGGAATGTATGAGAGTATGTTAATAAAATGTGTGTATATCAATAAAAAAAAGGAAAGAAAGATCATACACAATTACTAACCTAAGTAATAAAAATAATTAAAGAGCTTAAATCCGACTAAAAGCTAAGTTCGACTAATGCCCAGATGAAGAACCTGGATCGCATATTCGGGGTTTTTGCGTCAAACACAAAAGTGATTATTTATGCCACTTTCAAAGCAACTCATTTAAAGCTATATAATTTTATATTTAAAATTTTTTTAAATTTTAACTGTTCTTAATTAGTGCTGAATTTTATTATTTTATAATGCATTTCTTAGTAATTAATAAATACAGAATATTATTTTGTAAAATGGTGTAAAATCTAAAATAGTAGTAAAATAAAGTATTAGTTTCAACATAAACAAATTAACATTATTAGTAAAAATACTTTAAAAAATTTACGACCCTTTGCTACGTTCCGATTGGTAATCTATGTATTCTCAATGTTTTTGTGCCAAAATGTAAAATTGTATTATATCTGTCTATAATACAATACTGTTGCCAGAGAGGAGGACTTTTTTTAATTCAGAATGCTACCACATTCTGAAGACAAATATTTTCGTCATATAACATAATAAATAAGATACATATTATTATTCAAAAATAGTGGAAGCATTTTGAATATTTAAAAATGCCCGTCAAATTGGTAACACTAATTTACATATATTTCGGATATTCGCCATCTCTAAGACTACGATTGCTGCAAGTGTTCGTGCTAAGTGTATTTTTAGCATCCGTGTTCTAACACAACTAAATTAAACACGGGTAAATTGCCTAAGGATTCGCGGGCCACAGATAGGTTGTTCGCGGGCCAGTTGTGGCCCGCGGGCCACGTGTTTGACATGCCTGCTCTAGGGTGTAATTTTAAAGGTACCGGAGACCACAAATAAGCTCTAAAAGCTAAATCCTTCTTTTAATCAATGTGAAATCGGTATTTTAAAATGCGAATTGTAACCCTTTCAACAACACCGGCGAACGCAGGTCACTTCACGCCTCACGGAGACGATCTTTTTTCTATGCTAAAAGTATCTAAACGTCTATTTCGACACAGTATTTCTAGAGCATCTCGGTAGACAAGATTTACATAACTTACAAAATTTTCGAAACGTTCGAACATGCAGAAGTATATAAAAAAAAAAAAAAAAAAAAAAAAAAATTTCTGAGAAATTTTCGAAAAAAAAAAAAAAAAAAAAAAAAACCCGCGAAAAACCGGGTATGACGTTATAGTCCTATGTGACATACATGACATTTTATAATCTCTATGACCAAGTTATAATCACATTCTTCATTCTATTAAATCCTATCATACGTAATTAATTCAATGATACCCCATGATAGGTAATGATTCTATGTTGCCATGGTAATCACGTCCTATTTAAGATGGAGTCCTATTATTTCCGTATTACTGAATTTAACAAGAACGAAAAATCATGCGTCAAGCATAGATTATGTAGCACTTTCCAACGCTTCCAAAATAATTTTACAAATCATACCGTTTAATAAGCTAAAAGATAACTTCTAAGTAAACAATTTGGAAAACGCATAACATATTTAAAAACATAATTTCAGGAATTTCCAACATATACAATATTCGGAAAAATATCCGAATACTTTTATTCAGCCCTGTATAGGATATATAGAATTGTATATATACTACATAGGATGCTAAATTTTAGTTCAGTTAGGAAACGTGTAGCACATTTTAAAATTCTCCGTCTGGAGTTTGTCAATAAACAGAAATGTGTTCGCGAACTTTTGTGCTGCCCTGTATAGGATCTACAGAATTTATACACACCACGTAATAGACAAAAAGCAAGTTAACATTAAAATCGCGTTCAGTAACTTAAAACGCACTTCCAGGAATTATTGTTAACAGACAGTAGATAATTCTTTTGCGTGTCCCTGTAAATGAACGATGACTGCTATACACACAATATTCCGTAGTAAGTCTCTTGTAATGCACCTTAGTGATCTATATAAATTTCAATGCGTTTAAAATAGTGAAACATTATTTAAATAAACCGCAGACGATTTTTCTCCATAGACGTAATGTAACGGAATTATTTTTACTGTCCCTGTAAAGTAACTATAAGTGCTATGCACACCCTGTTCCATATTAAGCTTCTTCTAATGCACCTTAGTGATATATATAAATTTCAATGCGTTTAAAATAGTGAAACATTATTTAAATAAACAGCAAATGATTTTTCCCCATAGACCGCAATGTAACGGAATTCTTTTGAGTATCCCTGTAAAAAAACTATAAGTGCTACACACTTCCGTTGAAATAGGGAACATGCTATAGATAACGATAATAACATATAAAAATTGCAGAGCAATCCGAGCATATTTACGGGAGTTAGAGCACGGACAGACGGCAGACGGCAGACGGCCAGACGGCCAGACGGCCAGACGGCCAGACGGCAGACGGCCAGACAAACCGAAGTCATAAGCACTTTTCAACTAGGTTGGAAAGTGCTAAAAACCGAATTTGTAAACTAAAAGCGTTTCATGATAGCAATCCTATAATCTACCCACAGTTTTTTGGATAGATGTTTCCGGGTAAATATACATTAAATGGAAAAAGAGTCTAAATATGGATTTCAAGTTCTGAAAGTTTCAAAGCTAGGCTTAAGTTTCCCATTGGAATTTTCAGTAAATGTCTACAAAAGATAAAATGTTGCCAACTTAAAATGCATTTATTTTTCTACGAAAATTGAAGGAATCGCGGCAAGAGAGTGCCAAGCCACATTTTTGAACTTCTGAGATATTTCTATTTGAAAATTTGATCAAATAATCAAATCAAGATATATAACCTAAAGTTTTTTCGCCAATGTCCTACTAACATTTGAGATATTCTGAATAATAATACGGCATTACTTTAATGATATTACTATTACGTTTATTGCAAATTAGCTATCTTCATTGAGGGCATAAACATCTGGGTCAAAAACAAAACCTGTCATATATGCTGCCACCAAGTGACATTAGAAACAAATTATATGTTGGATATTACATTTTACAATATTAAGCAACAGATTACAGTGTTAGATTTATTTCACCAAAAATGTGGCTTGGCACTTTCTTGCCCCGACCCCCTCAATTAATCATATTATAATAACAGTCAATATAATTCATTTCACTTAAACTAGTTATAGTACGAACGCACCTTTTTGTCATGTTTGTCGTACAATTTTAAACTTGTTATTATTACATTTATAGACAATTCTGAATGAGTTCTTTTTTCATATTAAAATGTAATTGTTAACAAAAAAACAAAGTTTGAATTACCTTCCAATTGCCGGGATAAAATTCTGTGAAACCTATTTTATAAACATTTACTAGAAATTATAAGATACATTTGAATTGTTACTAATACAGGAACACTACACTTTTCAGATAAGTATATGACATATCTCTATCTCTATAAAAGAGTAAGTGTCTGTCTGCCTGCCTGCCCGCGGATTTCTGCGTAATTATAACACCTAGGACTCAGAAATTTTTGTCATGTGTAGATGTTGTCACCGGATAGTATACCTCGCGGCCGGATTTTTAAATTTTAATTTAGATTTTTAAAAAAAAATTAAAACGTGTATATGGAATTTTGGGTTCGAGGCTATTTCAAGCTCCTCCCATGAAATAGCCTCGGCAACGAAGCAGCCAGCCAATGAGAGCAGTGTAACGACCGAAGAAATCTATGGCCTAGCCTGACTCGTGAGTTGCTGGCCTAGAGTTGTCCAGTTTTTGTCCATGGTTTTGTCGCCTAGCTTCGGAGGTTGACTGCCGTGTAATCGAATCGAAAGGACAGTTTTCGATATGCAAAGAGACTGCAAGAGATGTTAGTTGGCAGGTCAAAAAGAAGTGAACCGAGCTAAGCTAAGAGAGATGCAGAGAGAGTTGAACAGACGATGGTGAGCGGAAAATGATGTGTGCGCGTGAACAGTATATGATGGTTGTGTACGCTGGGGTTTTGATGGCAGAGTGTAATGTTTTTTAATTGTTCATCTTATTTTAACTTGTGTATCAACGATGCCTAATAAAAAGTGCTGGATGTTAATCATCACCTTGGATCACTGGAGTTCGTTAAGTCATTACAGTATGGCTCTTTCCACCCGACATCAATAGAGCTTACTGATTTTAGTTCGGATTTTCACCACAGGGGGCGCTTTCGTATCTTTGGTTCTATAGGCTGGATCATGACGGGGTATGCCTCATTCGACTCGACATCGATAACCTTAATGAATTCAGTTATGTTCCTATAGAACATATTGTGCCCCTTGGCGGTGGAAGGTGTAACTAAAGGATTTTGCAGCTAACTCTGGTTCTATGGGTCACATCACGACACGGTTTGGCTCATTCCACACAACATCAATAGAGCTTACCTATTTTAGTTCTGAATTTCACCACCAAGGGGTGCTTTCCTATCTCTGTTTCTATGGGCTGGATCACAATGGGGTATGGCTCTTTCCACTTGACATCGATAGAGCTGACTGATTTTAGTTCGGATTTTCACCACAAGGGGTGCTTTCCTATATCTGGTTCTATAGGCTGGATCACGACGGGGTATGGCTCATTCGACTCTACATAGATAGAGCTTTTAGATTTTCACCACCAGGGGTGCTTTTCTATCTCTGGTTCTATGGGCTAGAAAGGGGTATGGCTCTTTCGACTCGACTTACGGTAATATATGGGAGTGTGTATGGCACGCCCAGTGTTTGCTGTCTAAGGTAGTGGGGCCCCCCAACATTAGATTTGTTTAAAAATAAAAAAATGTTCAACACTGATTTCAGGTACATTTAAGGTTGTTGGCACGGGCAACGCCGGGCGGGTAAGCTAATATATAATAAATGCTTTTTCAGCAAACTCAATAATGATAATAAAATATTAAATAGAAGCGACACTCTATGGTGCCAGATAGTCTGAAATTTATTGCACGGAGACTGCCGGCATTGGTAACAGATTGAATATACTTCAGGTTTTAATAGATTTGGATTGGATGCTCTCCTGAAACAAAGAAATGTTCAAAAACAAAGAGTGCTTGCAAAGAGAAAAATAGTTCACTATATATTTTTTTATTATTGCAAAAAATGAATGTTATATTTAAAATATATACAGAATAGTATTTTTATTAATGTTGTAAAGTTAGTTACTCTAGTATTTGCCGTAATTTTTTTTAACTTCATCTGGGTTTTTTTTTTTTTACATCATCTGGACGAGGGCGCAGATTTAATGGCCGAGGGCGCACCGGCCCGCGGGCCAGTCCGAGCCTGGGTAATTCTATCTATCTTTCCGCCATTTCCCTTGTCTTTCTTATCTGTTTGCACTCTCTATCAAACACACATAATGCCGTGTTGTAACATTCAAATAACAGAAGTAGTTTCTAGAACGGTGGTTCTCAACCTATATGTGTCGCGAAGCACTGGTGAACCGTGAGAGGATTTCAGGTGTGCAGCCAAAATTTGGAGTAAAGTTCTATCAAGATTCTACGAACTAACAAAAATACTTAAAAATGCAACATTCTAAGTTGTGTAGGTAATGAGGCTTTAGCGTCAAAAAGTTGCATTTCCTTCAAAATTTGTTTCAGTATTTATATCTATATTATAAAGCAAATACATGTCCTCGAGCAAACCTGACGTTACATGGACGGTGGCAATACCTAACAAATAAATTTCGATAAAGTTTCTACACCATAGAATAAGGGGTGGGGGTGTTATTTAAAATGCAATTTGTCTGACAACTGTAACAATATGACAATATAAAACAATATAAATAGTTCAGCATTTGTTTCCGCCTAATATTCCATAACGAAATAGCTTCATCATTAATCTATACTAATAAAAGAAAGTTGTTTGTCTGTGTGTGTGTGTGTGTGTGTGCGATGGCTAGCAAAATCTACCACACGTACAAGTCTGAAATTTTGGATTTAGGATGTTCAAAGCTTGTCTTGATGCACCTGAGGGTAAGATTTTTAATATTTTGATAATTAGCCGAGATATTAATTAAAAATTCTTCAAACATCGCGAATATTTTTATCTGAAAATAGTGTTGAAGAAATATCTAAAAGGCAAATGCTTTAATAATCGCAGACGGTGAAATTTTCTCATTTTCGCTTATCTTTCATAGATTTAAAAAACTAGAGGAGGTACCGATTCGAAACTCACAGCGCATACATATTTGTTTTTTCTGAGTCCAAAAATTCAAAATTTTGTGAAAATTGGATGGTGACTTTTCTTTATTTCGGCCAAAAACTGACCAGACGCGAATCAAATTGATCCAGACGGAAAAGAGGTTACAAAAAAGAAACGGGGTTGCCAGATTCATGAATGAGTCAGTTTTTTGACGTATTCAAATAATAATAATAATAATAATAATAATAATAATAATAATAATAATAACTACTACGTTTATTGATTTGATATCAGGCATATATATACATTCTGATTCCGAAATCCAAATTTTTGTAAAAATCGGTTCATAATTTGCTGAGGTGTTAATTAAAAACTCACTAATGAAAATGAAAAATGTTTTTATTAATTTTATCAGCACAGTTGAAGACATTTCAGTGGGTCATATAGAATGGTACTTCCGTCGCTTTTGAGGTCCCTCTATCTATTTACTTTCCGATACGAAAGAAAAAAAAATGGAAAAAGTAGGAAATGATTAAAAACTGTACTCACAAATTTTGAGGTATATTCAATTTTTTAAAACTATTTCCGGTAGGGATTTGAAAATTGATATATATATATATATGCAAAATAATATTCTATTTCAGAAATTCAAAAAATCGGTTAACAATTTGCTGAAATAATAATTACAAATTTTTTCCATTTACTTACGACCAAAAGCGAAATGTACATTTAAAATTATTATTATTATTATTATTATGTTTTCTATTTATATTTCAATATATTGGCACAAAGTTCCATCAGTTTATTTTAATTACTTTTTATTACTCATATTCTCACTAAATCAATTTAAAAATAAACAGAAAATTAATCTCGAAACAAGTTATAAATGATATACAAGAAACCAAAATATGTGCAAGTATAAAAAATAAACTTTTTGTTGGAAGAATTCGGTAAAGCCAAATAAAGCTAGCTCTCCGATATCAATCGATCGAGATTATTCCACGGGGACGCTTTTAAAGTGTTTTTATCTAAACCAAACATCAACGTCTGTCAGTTGTTCTTATTAGCTACTTGAGCTTTAATGACGGATTAGATAAAGAAAGCAGATAAATATCTTAAATGAAACACTATCTATAATAAACTTAGAGTATATTGGACTTTTATGCCACAAATTTCTTGGTAAATTTATATCAATTCGCAGTTAATTGAGTGGTCAAATCATAACACATGAGGATTAAGTATTGAAAGTAAAAAGTTTTTTTAAACACTTTTTTTTTTATAAATAAGAAAATCTTGAAAATCACGCCTAATTTCCTGTCTGCAATTCATGTTTTTTACAAAAAAAATTCCGTTAATTTGGCGTAGGCACCGAACTCGATTATGGAAAATATGGTTATTTTTGTCGGTTGGTAGAAAGCGCGACCTAGTAAATTTATTTATTTTTAAAAAAATTATAATTTTCGGTCTGTTTCCCCCCCCCCTTTTTTTTTCTATATAGCAAAGGAAGGAAAAATTTAAACATTATATAAACTATCTTTTAGGACTTCTAAATTGATTTTTCAACGTATTATCAACATTTAATTAATATGAATCAATTAATTGAATACAGCACACACACACACATTATATATATATATATATATATACAAGGGTGATTCTGAATTCATCATCAATATTTGGTGGGGAGGTAGGGAATAGGAAAAGAACACTATTTCACATAGGAAAGCATGGGCGCAGACGTCATGTAGTAGGGCAATATGAATCCGGTTAAATGATGGAAAGAAAACATAACAAGAAAGTGGTAAGAGAAAAAACATTTATTTGTGCATCTTTTGTACAGACTTACAAGAGGTGCTCGAAATTCTGACCATTTGCTAGAGTACATGCCTCACAACGACGTTGCATGGACAACCGAACTTTCTGGAATATGCCTGGCGTTTCCCGGATGTTTGCGGCGGCAACCGATATGCGTGCTACAAGGTCCATAGCACTGGCAACAGGGGTCTCGTACACCATGTTTTTCATGGCACCCCATACAAAGAAGTCTATTGGAGATAAATCCGGTGACCGTGGTGGCCAACAAACCGGTCCACCGCGACCAATCCATTGAGCTCCAAATTTTCTGGTCAGGTAACAACGCACATCATTTGCGAAATGTGCTGGAGCGCCGTGTTGAAGGGGCGAGGCCAACGAGGTAAGCGCGTAACATCAGAATATTAAATTCTTCAAATTAAAATTAACTCTGGTCTTCAACATGCAGAAAGAAAAGGAATTGCTTACCTTTTCTAAGGTCTATCCAATTTATGGAATATCCACTGGTTTATATATTTCAACTATTTGAGAATTTATTATAAACACTTCTTGAATAATCGTGTAGATGTACCACTGCTGAAATAAGACTTGTAAAAAAATTATATTAATGCACAATTCACATTGAATAAATAAGTTCACGTTTGGATTGATTTTTAAAAATTATATTTTACATTACTTAAAATTTTAAAAGGTTTACATTTAGATTAATTTTAACATCAGGAAACATTTTTTCCTGTGACTTTACAGAATGAAGGATAGTAATACACTGACTCATTTTCACAAAGTTTGGAAAGTTACGAGTAAAGTTGCATCATTTCTTTGAAACAAATTGACGTTGAATAATCGTCCTTTTAAATGTTTTAGTTCTGTAATAAGTTTATAATAGCATAATCACAAATAACAAATTATAAACATATTTCACATTATTAGAAGAGAACGATTATAACGAGGTAATAAATCTCTATTGCTTGATAAACTTGAAACTTAAGAGTCATAAATTAGGTCACTTGTTTTAAGAGATGAGAGAAAAATTATCGTTGGGTTTTTATCTGCGTGCTTCATCATTTTCTTTATTTATTTATTTTACTTTGAGTGGAAAATATTAAGTGATTGAAATGAATGGATTAGTTTTCTACAATTTCCCCCTTAATCCGTTCATGGGGATTAACTAATATTTTCATTGAATTTCTGTGTTCGATGAATCGAGGCTTGGGTAAAGGTTTGGTAAGTGCATCAGCTATCATTTTTTCTGTTGGAAGATATCTTAACTCAATTATGCCTTCTTCGCTATATTGTTTAATGGCATTAAATTTGACGTCGATGTGCTTTGATCTTTTCGTGAATTTTTCTGATTCAACCATTTTTATGGTACTTTGATTGTCTTCATATAAAGTGATTGGTTTTTGCTGTGGAAAGCCTAGATCGTCAAGTAACTTCAATAACCAAATTATTTCTTGGCTAGCATGTGCTGCGGACACATATTCAGCCTCTGCTGAAGATAAGGCAATGCAACTTTGCCTTTTCGTCGTCCACTGAATTGGGTTGTTGCCCAACATATATAATATTCCCGATGTTGATCTACGGGTTTTAGTATCACCTGCCCAATCGGCATCAGCGAATACCTTTAATATTGGTTCTTCATTAGTGTTAATTATTAATTTTAGTTCTTTAGTATGATATAGATATCTTATTATTCTTTTTACGGCTTGCCAGTCTTTTTCGCGAGGATTCTCATTTCTTCTGCTTAAAATGTTTACTGCTGCTGAAATGTCAGGTCTCGTTATGGTTGTTATATAAAGCAATGAACCAAGTGCCTGGCGATATTTAATATTATTTGGCATTAAATTATCATCATCATTTAATTTGTTATATCCTGGTTCCATTGGAGTTTTGCACGGTTTGGAGTTTTCAAGATTGAACTTTTTCGCTAAATTTTCAATCTTAATTTTTTGATCAAGAGAATAACCGTTAGGTAATTTCTGAATTTGAGTACCTAAATAGTTACTAATATTGCCTAGATCCTTTAATTCGTATTCTTGTTTTAGAGAATTTACGATTTCTTCTATTATTTCATCTTTGCTGGCGATGAGTATATCATCAACATATATTATTATGTACGATGTATGATCTTTTTCTTTTCTAGTGAAAAGACATGTGTCTGCTGTACTTTGGATAAAGTTCAAGTTGTCTAGTGTTTCAGCGATTTTAATATGCCAAGCTCTGGCGGCCTGTTTGAGGCCATAGATTGCCTTTTTGAGCTTGCAAACTTTTTCAGGAAATTGTTCGTTTACATAGCCTTCAGGTTGATTTATATATATTTCTTCATTTAAGTTCCCATGAAGAAAAGCGGTGTCAATATCTACATGTCGCACATTCAAATTATTATAAGCTGCTGCTAAAAGAAGTGTTTTGATGGTACAATGTTGTGCTACTGGTGAAAATGTTTCTTGATAATCTTCCCCATATTTTTGACTGAAACCTTTGGCAACAAAACGTGCTTTATATTTTTGTGTATTTCCTGAACTATCAATTTTTCGTTTGAAAATCCATCTACTTCCTATGATTCTTTTATTAAGAGGTGGATCGACTAGATCCCATGTATTATTTTTCATTAACGATTGTATTTCGTTTTCAGTGGCTTTAAGCCAGTTTTTCTTTTCTAGTGGATTGTTTATTTTGATAAGCTGTTTCCAGTTTTCAGGTTCTGTTGTATCGCAATCATTTGCTAAAGCAATAAAATTGTCGGAAGTATATCTTTGAGGTGGTACTCCTCTGTTTTGTCTTTCAGATCTACGAGGTTGATGTGTTTCTCATTGTTTGGGCGCGTCAGGTGTACAGGGTGTGTCACCTATTTCTATTTCAATGTATTTTTTATCTTCAATTAATTGTTCGTGATCATTAATTTTCTCGTTTAAATTGTTCAGTTTTTCTTCCAGAAATTTTACAGATCTGGAAATTATTATTTCACCATTTTTAGTGAAAACGCGGTATCCCTTTGTATTATTATCATAGCCCATGAAGATACCCTCTTCTGCTGTGTCATCTAGTTTAGATCTTTTGTGTTTGTTTATGTAAGTGTATACTTTACAGCCAAATACACGTAAATAATAGAGATTTGGTTTTCTTTTGAACCAAATTTCATATGGCGTTTTATTTGTCAATTTAGTGGGGAGCCTATTTTGGAGGTGATTAGCAGTATTTATCGCTTCACCCCAGAACCTATGAGGTAAATTTGCTTCGGATAATAGGCTTCGTGTCATTTCAATTAAACTTCTGTTTTTTCTCTCAGCAATGCCATTCTGGCTGGGACAAAATGGAACTGTGTATTCATGTTTTATACCATGTTCCCTTAGAAAGGCTTCTGTATTATTTCCTATGTATTCCCCACCGTTATCCGATCTAATCGCCGTCGGATATTTTCCTTGTCTGGTTTTGACCATTTGTACATAGTCTTTTATTTTTTCATAAACTTCATCTTTACTTTTTAATAAGTAAATAACTGTGAATCTAGAACTGTCATCTATGAATGTAAGGAAGTAATTTTTTCCTCCTATTGTGGGTGTTTTAAAAGGCCCACATAAATCAGTATGTACTAAATCTAATACTTTTGTTGTTTTATTTTCGATAGATTTAGAGTACGGTGCATTTGTTGACTTTGTTTTTATACAGGTTTCACAGTTTGTTTTATGATTACAGTTATTTATTTTTATCCCACTGGCCAAGTCATTTTTGACTAATTCTTTTATACTTTCATTATTTCTGTGGCCAAGGCGTTTATGCCAAATTTCGAGGCAATCTTTATTTCTGCAATCATGTGCAATGTTTATTTTATTTTGAGAACTTTCTTCTAGTGTTTCAACTTGATATAAGTTATGTTTCTTTAATGCTTCTAAGTATATTTTTCCATTGCACGATAGTATGCATTTTTCATTTTCGAAAAATACTTTATAGCCATGTTCTGTGGCTTTACTTACGGAAATTAAATTTGATTCCAATTGTGGAACAAATAACACATTTTTAAGTGTAATTCTATTTATACATCCATCAGATGTTTTTGTCATTATTTGTGTTTCGCCGGTTCCGTAAGAATTTAATGTATTCCCATTAGCAATTGTTACTGTAGTTTTTTCAGTATCGTTGAATTTTGTAAATATATCCCTATCGTTCGCTATATGCAAAGACGCTCCTGAGTCAATTAACCAGGTTTTATTAGCGGGATTGACAATTATGAATGCTGCATCTTTATGTTCACTTTTATTTATTTGTACCTGTTCATCTGTTTTTGATTCATTCATTTTATTTTTACTATCACCTTTTGTATTTTCAAAACACAACGATGTGTACTTTTTGTATTTGTATTGTGTTTTAGGTGTAGTGGTCTGTGTGTTTCTGTTCTTGAGATGCCAGCATTGTTTGTAAGTGTGATTTGATTGTTTACAGTAGGTACAATATTTGTTTTGCCCTTTATAATCTTGAGTGTATTTCTTTTGTGTTTTAAACACCTTTTGTGAGTTTTCAACTTGCTCACTATTTTCTACCCGTTTATTAAATTCATCAGTAAGTTTGCTCTTGATGAATTCGGGAGTTAATTCAATTTCATTTCGGGCTTCGAGAGCTGTTATTAGAGTATTATAACTCGCAGGTAACGAGCACAATAGAAGTGCAGATAAATGCGAGTCGGTTATGTTCTCTCCTATTGCGGAGAGCTTATCTTTTATTTCCAGTATATTAGTAATGTGTTTGTGCATGTTCCCATTTTCGGGAAGTTTTGCACTATACAATTTTCGTAACAAATACAATTTACTGGACAAATTGGCTCTCTCATGAATATTTTTTAAACTATCCCATGTCTGTTTTGCTGTTTCTAAATGTTTTACATGAACTATTTGCGTATCGTCTATACTCAGGTTTATTAAAGCGCGAGCTTTTGCATCCTTTTTTCTCCAATCTTCGTTAATTGGTGTAGGGGGTTCCTGAGTTACGAGTTCGTACAAATCTTCCTTAATTAACAACATATTAATTTTAAACTTCCATATAGAATAATTATTATTGTTTAATTTATCTACTATTTGCATTTCCTTTATTGTCGCCATCTCGGAGAACTTGTTTATACAGTTTTTAAAGTTTTATTAGTTTAAATAGTTTATTAAATTCAATTATGTTTTCTTGAATTTTTAATCTAGCATAAGAGCTGAGTATTATTTTTATTAATTAGAGTCAATTATTAATTCTTAAGAATAAATTCTGAGTTCATATATTCATCAGTCTCATAATCACTGTTGAAGGGGCGAGGCCAACGAGGTAAGCGCGTAACATCAGAATATTAAATTCTTCAAATTAAAATTAACTCTGGTCTTCAACATGCAGAAAGAAAAGGAATTGCTTACCTTTTCTAAGGTCTATCCAATTTATGGAATATCCACTGGTTTATATATTTCAACTATTTGAGAATTTATTATAAACACTTCTTGAATAATCGTGTAGATGTACCACTGCTGAAATAAGACTTGTAAAAAAATTATATTAATGCACAATTCACATTGAATAAATAAGTTCACGTTTGGATTGATTTTTAAAAATTATATTTTACATTACTTAAAATTTTAAAAGGTTTACATTTAGATTAATTTTAACATCAGGAAACATTTTTTCCTGTGACTTTACAGAATGAAGGATAGTAATACACTGACTCATTTTCACAAAGTTTGGAAAGTTACGAGTAAAGTTGCATCATTTCTTTGAAACAAATTGACGTTGAATAATCGTCCTTTTAAATGTTTTAGTTCTGTAATAAGTTTATAATAGCATAATCACAAATAACAAATTATAAACATATTTCACATTATTAGAAGAGAACGATTATAACGAGGTAATAAATCTCTATTGCTTGATAAACTTGAAACTTAAGAGTCATAAATTAGGTCACTTGTTTTAAGAGATGAGAGAAAAATTATCGTTGGGTTTTTATCTGCGTGCTTCATCATTTTCTTTATTTATTTATTTTACTTTGAGTGGAAAATATTAAGTGATTGAAATGAATGGATTAGTTTTCTACACGCCGTCATGCTGGAACCACATTCGCCGGAGAATAACACCAGGAACCTCGTTCATAAGACCCGGTAACACAGTCTGAAGAAATATGAGGTAGTTTGCGCAATCTAAACGGGATGGTAGTAAATACGGTCCCAGCAAACAGTCGCCGACGATCCCAGTCCACACATTGACGGCAAAGCGTTGTTGCGCAGCTCTAACTCTCGTACCGTGTGGATTCTGATTAGCCCACACATGCGAATTGTGTGTGTTGAAGACACCTTCACGAGTGAAGGACGCTTCATCTGTGAAAAGAACATACGTTGGGAAATTGGGATCAACGGCTGTTCTCTGCATGAACCACTGACAAAAAGTAACACGCTTGGGATAGTCCTCTGCTTCCAGTAACTGCACTCTTTGCAAATGAAAAGGATGTAAACGTTCCTCGTTTAGTATCCGCCACACTGTTGATTGTGAAACTCCAAACTGGCGAGCCATACCTCGTGTGCTAGAACTTGGCTGTTCTTCGATAGACTGTAGGACAGCTTCCTCGACTGAAACTGTCCGTGTTGATCGGCGGCTGCCTCGATCAACATTAATACCAGCAAATGATCCAGTTTCGCACAGTTGTCGATGAACACGTGAAAACATTTGATGCTGTGGCACGCGCCGGTTGGGGTAGCGCTCTGCATACATTTGCCTAGCTCTAAGACAGCTTTCTCCTGCGGCACCGTAAGTTAGATGCATATCTGCAAGTTCTTGAAACGTATACCGGTTCATGTTACTTCTGCGAAGTCACCTTGTCGAATGACGACTGGCTGCACACGGCAGACAGCTATGCGCGTTCATGGGAGATGCGGACACAAAGCGCCCTCTATACACCGTCATGCGTTCGTTTGTGCCTATGCTTTCCTATGTGAAATAGTGTTCTTTTCCTATTCCCTACCTGCCCACCAAATATTGATGATGAATTCAGAATCACCCTGTATATATATATTATGATGGATTTATAACCATCTCAGATATCATTAACTGATTTCAAAACAGGAAGCAGTTCAAGGACACAAACATTTGAGCACGCAAATAAATACATTAAGTGACAATAAATCATTCTATAATGAACAGACTTTTCTATTTTAGACAAATCATCCTACTCAAGATAAACAATGATATTAATATGTGAAATATGTTCGCGAAATTAGTTTTAATATCAACCCACGCATGCTGCAGCTGTCTGACGTCATCAAAAGAACTCTGATTCAAAAACTATTTTTATTATTAAGCTTAGTTGCCCTATTTATCTCAATAGAGAAAGATGTAATAATTTTAATCTGTTGCTGCAAAAGGCAGCTGTATGTAAAATGTTACTTGAAATTAATAAGTTGAAATTTTAATATAATTATCTATTACAAAAATGATCGTCTAAAGTGTGGACTCAATATAAATAATATACTTCATTAACCAACATTTTCGTTTTTAACACTTTAGTACCGAAATAAATGGATTAACGCAGTTAAAAATGTGCACCAAGCTGAAGTAGTAGGAATACTGATGCTGAAGAAAGATAAAGGTAAGAAATTACCTATATTATTATATTAATTGTGTTTTCATGGCCAGAATGATTATTTATTTATCTAAGTATTAGCGCGCGTAACCTACAGCGTAGAGCAGAGGCGGCTTTTTTGCCAACATATTACACTCCATATTAGGTAGATTTCGTAAGAAATACTACCTATTAAATTCTCCCCTATGTTGGAATTTCTGGAAAATTTTTGCAGATCTACGCCGATCCTGACTCCCAGAACCCAAAACCACACACACACTTCAAAACTTTATTTATCTATCTATATCACTTTTTCATGGACACGATAACTTCCATAATTCTGGACAAATCTCTTCCAAACTGATACAGAAAATAAAGGGGCATAAAATCTCGGTCAAGTTCGTTAATGGGCAAAATCGAACCGGGGGGGGGGGGGGGGGGGGGGGGCTCTAACGATTTTTATTAAAGTTTGTATTGTACAAGTTTCGGGTACGAGAAAATCATTGGGCTAAGTCATATGTCCGAGAAAATTCGATTAGTGAGTCATGTTCGGGGCACTGTGGGGCAAGCTAATTTTATCTAAAAAACGGCTCAGACTATTTAGACTAAATTTGGCATCCTATGGTTTTCGGGCACGAGAAGAGTGATGGGATAGGTCACTTGTTCGAAAAAATTTGAATAGTGGGTCATTTTGGTCGTGATATTTGAACTTGAAGCTAATTTTGACCGAACATGGCTCGGAATTCCCTGCTCGTTGGGACAAATTTGAGAATAAAATCGAACCTCCATCTTAAATCTCTTAAATCTTTTTACAATTATATTTTAGTTATAATAATTATAAGATTAAAATGTATTTTTCTGTAACTTAGAACTATCTCGAAATAATTCTTTGAAACCCTTGGGTATCTTCGGCTTTTGATTCTGGAAATCATTCAAGTTTTTAAATTTCATTCAAGAATTGCATTACACCCTCTTGAAACATACGGGGCTTTAACAGGTGCGTAAAGTGTAGCAGGTATACAATTCCCAAGAGTGGTGATATAAAACACAAAGATTTTGAACAATATAAACGAAGCCATAAAAACACTTAAATATATTCAGTCTTTATGAACGGATTATTTTTGGTTAAGTACCTGGATATGCGCGCATCACGTTTCGCTTAATGAATTAAATAACCACAAACTTAAATCTTGATAAATTCGGAATAAAAAAACATATTTTCATTACAGTATGTTTTATGAATTAAATTATAAGGTTATTTGTCAATAAATGAAACTTGGTCAACATTAACTTTGGTTAACTTAATCCACCATTACGTCTGCGAGTACACGAGATTACCATACGCGATACTTCATCGTACATTGAAATCACTGAAGTTCGATTTTCAAATTTTTAATTTATTCGGTATCTCTTAGCTGCTCGTCTAGTAATATTATATAAACAAATAACAATACGAATGTTTTAGTCGTTGCATTTATTATTATTTTTTTTAATTTATATATTTTTTATATCTATACTAATAAAATAAAGTTTCGCTCTGTGTGTATGTTTGTCTGTTTGCGATGGCTAGAAAAATCTAGCCCACCTAGAAGTCTGAGAATTTAGGTCTGGATAGACCATGTGCACCTGAGTCTCAGAGTTTTAATATTTTGATAATTACCCAACAAATTAATATCTGTGTGTATGTTTGTCTGTTTGCGATGGCTAGAAAAATCTAGCCCACCTAGAAGTCTGAGAATTTAGGTCTGGATAGACCATGTGCACCTGAGTCTCAGAGTTTTAATATTTTGATAATTACCCAACAAATTAATTATAATTTCGTTAAACATCGTATCGAAAATGCCATCTTTTAAATCAAAATGGCTAAAGAAAAGAACAACTGTTCTGGATTTGCAAGCGGAAATGAATGAATTCGAAATTATTTTACTAATTAACGAATTTTAAGAAAACTAATTAAGATATCAATTTGAAAATTTCTGAGCATACTTAAAAAAAAAAAAAATTCTGCATCCAAAAATTCGGCTGGTAATTTTTCTTAATTTATGCAAAAAACTGCCAAAAATCTGCCGGCGCTAGTGAAAAAAAAAATCCCAGAAAGTTTCAGCCAGGGATCTGCTTTCTTTAAAAACTGAACTACAAAGAGATCTGCTTCTCTGGCCGATCCCTTTGCGAAAATGAAAGGAAATAATTGCCAATTTTTACTAATGAACAAAAATTTAGATAAACTAATTAAGATATAGATTTGAAATTGAGGATGGGAAGGGGTGTCATCTGCCGGCTATCTTAGCGTAGCGTCTTCGTTATGTTCTAATTATCAGAAAAATTTAATTATTTTTTTAATGATCGCGTTAATGTAAGGTGAAGGTGGTTTTCTTGAACAAATTATTCGTTATATTTGCGGGTATGGGGAGGGAGGGGGGTTAACGCTGGCCGAATAATGCTGTGTGGGTTAGCTAGTAATGATATAATTTGCCTTTCCTCACAAAAATATTTGAAGAACAAAGGGTTAACGTTAACACGGTTACTTTTAAGCTCGAAGCATGGAAAATTCTCACCACCTCTTCATCTTTACTTCAAAAAATAGCACCCGCGATTTTCTACAGAAATGCCGTTTACTTAATTTTGCTAAGAACTTGTAAACCCAAAAATTTTCCGGCCTATTAACTTTTTTGCGGCACACATCCTTTGATTAAAGGACCGAAGAACAATCCCTCCAATGTCAGATATCAGATGTACTTACGAAAAGATAAAAGAGCAAATTACAGGAATCACTTGGAACGGACCGACAGACATTTGTCTATTGCGTGACTGTTTTTTATTTTATTAATTTTCGTCATAGAGGATACCACAATTGCTTCGAAGGAGCGGTCCCTTTTTTCCGTGATTCCGGAAGGGAAGTGGTATCCCCTCCCATTTTTACCCCCTCTTTTGCCGTACAATGGCATCCGGTGTTTTTAGAATGACTTGTTTGACACCATGTATGTATACATCCATGTCTGACACTGTCACCTCTAAGTCATTCCGGGCTTCGCCTCCGTTTACTTTTTCGGGAACGCCCACTTTGTCAAGAGAATAGAGATATTCCACACGCGAAGAGCATCTTCAAAATTCCAGATACGTAAAGTTTTGTTTTGATGATAAATGATCGATTATTTTGGAATGTTGGACGAACGTAGACTGAATACCAACTGCACGGATTTGAAAACCACGGACCTTCAAAACAGCATATCGCAAATGTAGGAGCATAATAAGTAATTTACACTGACAAAATTGAAATAGAAATATTTATTTGATATTAAAAATAGCTACCTCCCTAATAAATCGACAAATTATTTTTATATCAATGCATAAATTTGGTTGTTATAATATAATTGTGTTTTAAACAATTTGAATTGTAAAAAAAAAAAAAAAAGTACATATTTTTAAAATGTTAAATATGTTACTTCCGGGCACACTTGAATAATTCACATTTCGCGGCATACTAAATATATTATGTCGAAAAACATATGAAAAGAATATAGAGGGATTTTTAATTTTTCTTGATAACAAACTAAATGCTCAATCACAGTCAAACATATAAAATATTTTTTTTTTATAATTTGTTATAAACATATTTTATTTTTTATCCAATAGAATGACTTGTTTGACACCATAGATGCATACATCCATGTTTGACACTCTCATCTCCACGTCATTCCGGGTTTCGCCTCCGTTTACTTTTTCGGGAACGCCCACTTTGTCAAGAGAATCGAGAGATTCAAACACGCGAAGAACATCTTCAAAATTACGGATTCGTAAAAGTTTTGTTTTGATGATAAATGAACGATTGTTTTCAAATATTGTGGACGCGCTGAACATAAACGGCAAGGATTTGAGAATCATGGACATGGACCTGCAAAGTAGCTTATCACAAATACAGAGACGCATAATAAATATATATACTCAGAAAATGATAATAGAAATATTTATTTTACATTAAAAATAGCTATCATCTCTCTAATAAATCGAAATAGTGTATAAATTTAAAACTCTCGTTTTTACAGTTTTTTTTCTTTTCTTTTCTTTTCTTTTTTTTTTTTTTGGTTTCATTTTCAAACCATCTAATAGTACTGCAAATATTCTAATTTACCAAGGGACAGTCTGATTATTTTGATCATGCTTTGCGAATATTTCAGATGAAATCAAATAATTAAAATTATTTTTAAAAAATGGAAAACTGAAGTGAAAAGCGACAAGTGTTGCAAATCACGTGAGCGGCGGAGATTGGCGCCGACTGTCTGTCTACCGGGGAGTCCCCTCTGTGACACAATAGAATTAATTTCAGTATCATGAGGTGCTCGGATCTAAAGGAAGCAAAATGCGGCTTCCAGAATTAGATTTTAAAATTTTCTCGAATATGTTTATTTACTGTTTAATACCTTTTTAGTGTTTGATGTGTCTGTCTGCGTGTTATGTGTTCGTATATTAAACCAAGAAAAAGACAAATCGTTAGTATTATTTTACCTGAAATACACCAGAATCTCGTAACAAGAAATGATATTTACTGCATTTCTCCAATTCCTTCAAAAATCATGAATTACCAGATTTCATTCAAGAATGTTGATTTCTATATATTATTATGCTCTCCCAACCAGCACGCTTGAGTGATTATTATGATTAATTATTTTTATGGTGACAACAAACCCGGGAGCTTTAATATTAAAGTTCATGATAATGTTGCTCCAAGTGATTAGTGATTATCATCAAGATTAAGTTCAACATTTTCGAAGACGACTTACTGGATTAAGATTATATCCCGGCAAAATCAGGTACTGTACCTTTTATTTGTTTTTAAAAATGAATCTCTAAAAATTAAAATCAAAGCGCAAGGTAATTAAAACTGCCTGTACGAAATTTATTACAAAAATTGAAACATTTATGGAAAGTGTAGATTTAGAAAGTGAAAATGATTTTGAGACACTCTCGGAATATTTGAACAATTTAATTGAAAAACAAGATGAATTGAATTAAAGTTAATAAATCCTAAAATTGAAGAGTTAATATCTGATACTACTCTTTTTGAGGCAGAAATTCAAAACAGTATTGAGTATGACGATACCATTAATCAAGCAAAATTTAAAATTAAAGGAAAATTAAAAAAGTTTAAAGCTAACGCTGAACTGAGCAATACAAGTACTGCATCAAATGCCAGTACAATTCCGTATCCTAATACACGATCACCTACAATAAATTTACCCAAGATAACTATACCAATATTTAAAGGTGATCCTAACACATTTCTTGAATTTATAAATAGTTTTAAAAGTACTATAGATTCTAATGAAAACTTGAGTAGCATTGAAAAATTCATATATTTGAAATCGTTTCTGTCAGGAGAAGCTTATAAAACGATTTCAGGATTTGCTCTAAATGAACAAAATTATAAATCGTCTCTAGATTTACTAGAAAACAGATATGGAAAAACAGAATATTTGATTAGTGGGTTTATAAATAAACTATTAGAAATTGAGCCTGTAAAGTCTGCTTCAAATACCAGATCGTTACGAGAATTGTACGATGAATGTGAAGTTAGCATTAGAAATTTACAAGCGATGATAATTTCGGATATTTACTTATTCCAATAATTTTAAGGCAATTACCCCATAATTTGGTTGTAGAATTTCAAAGAAAAAAAAATGTTGATAAATCTGGTGACGTCAATGAATTAATGAATTTTATAAAGTTTGAAATAGAATCACGAGAAGCGGCTAACGCGGTGTCAGGAATTTCCTTAAAAAATAATGAAACATCTCGATGGGAAAGAAAAAATCCGACTAGATTAAAAACTAATGTTCCCACTTCAGTCGCGCTTAACACGGTTGTAAAAAATGTTTGCATATTTTGCAATTCAAATCATTATAGTCTAAAATGTAAGGAAATCTCGGACGAACAAAAACGTTATAAGTTAAAAAGAAGTGGGAGGTGTTATCGATGTTTGAATAAAAACCACCTATTATCTTCTTGTAAAGTAAAAATTCAACCTTGCGAATTATGCCAAAGTTATCAGCATAATTATTTATTTTGCCCCACTAAGAAAGATAAAAATCGTCCCGTTGAAAATGCGGAAACACCCGAATCTTCCCGAATTCTCGAAAACCAAACTGTATTATCGTCAGTTATTAAGACTCAAAATTCCTCCGAAAAATATTCAACATTATTACAAACTGCTTGTGTACAGGTGCTAGGTATCTCTAAAACCTTATATACGAGGCTTTTATATGACTCGGACTCTTCTAGAACGTTCCTTACAAAAAGTCTAGCGACAGCTTTGAAATTAAAACCTAGGAAAAAGGAAAGGCTTCTAGTTTATACGTTCGGAAACCGCAAAGCCATAGAACAAGAGTTCGATGTTGTGAATATTACAGTACGCAGTCGCGTTCCCCCCTACGCTGACATACAAATTGAAGCGCTTGTGTCAGAGGTCATTAGCGGAGCGAAAATTATCGCCTCAGTTGATTCTCAGTTAATAAATAAACTCGGTCTTAATGAAAATGAATTTGCTGACACATTTATTCATGCAAAACCCATCCAAATTCTTTTAGGTGCTGATTATATGTTTTCAACGATAATTGGAGAAGTTAAAAAAATAAATCAATCGTTGTTTATTCAACCAACGATATTTGGAAAAACTTTAGTAGGTAGAATTTATGGCGCTAAATTACAGAGTACTTCCTGTTTAAAAATAATATGCTCGTCAATAGATAATGACTTAAGAAACTTATGGGAAATGGAATCGTTTCTATTTAATCAAAAAGATAAACAAGATGATGAACATTTTGAGGTCATAAATAAATTCGAGAAGGAAATATGTTTCGAAAATGGTAGGTATGTAGCACCACTTTTGTGGCGATGCGATACGGATAGACAAAATTTATGTAACAATTACCAAGTCGCGGAAAAAAGATTTGCAGTTTTGGAAAGACGGTTAAAAGATGATCAATCTTTATTTTTAAGATATAATGAAATTATGAAGGAACAATTGAATGAGGGAATTATTCAAAAGTGTAATGATAATTGTTCTGTAGATTACGTAATGCCTCATAGAGCGGTTTTTAGAGAAAATTCTTCTAGCTCTAAAACTAGAATTGTTTATGATGCGAGCAGTCGACAGGGTAGTAACAAAAGTTTAAATGAATGTCTTTTCTCTGGGGAAAATTTAAATCCTAATCTCGTAGATGTTATACTGAATTTCAGGCGGCATAAAATTGCCTTTTGTGGGGATTTGGCCCGAGCCTTCCTGCAAATAGAGGTTTCGAGGAGTGACAGGGATTATTTATGTTTTTTATATTTTGATGACTGCGACATAAATAAACCACCAACCTTATATCATTTTAATCGACATTGTTTTGGCCTCACCAGTTCCCCCTACGTGTTAGCTTCAACTCTAAAAAAACACATTAAAAATTATAAGGAGGCCAATCCCATCGCATACCACATGTTAGATAATTATTTATACGTAGATGACTTGATTCACGGAGCATCTACGGTACCAGAAGCTTTTAAGCTGTCATCTTGTGCAGTTTCAATTTTTAAAGACGCGAATATGAAGTTACGGAAATTTAACTCCAATTCTGTAGAATTAAAGGAACAGTGGAAGAATGCCGACCCTGTAATTGAAATAGAAGAAAAACAATCAAACCTTAAAATACTAGGAATAAATTGGAACAATAAGGAGGACTTTCTGTCCATAGATTTGACATCTTTAGCGTCAAACGGTGATTTAAAATTCACCAAAAGACACGTTCTCCACACTGCTGCTAAAATATTTGATCCTATCGGATTCCTCAATCCCTTTATGATTAGAATTAAGCTCCTCTTGCAGGAATTGTGGGAATCTGGTCTTGACTGGGATGACACATTTTCCGAAGAAATTGTAAATAAATATCAAACGTGGTATAAAGAAACAAAACTACTAGAAAATATGAAAATACCTAGATATTATTTTGATTCAGATGTAACAGTAAACAAAGTTCAAGTTCATGTGTTTTCTGATGCCTCGTTAAAATCCTACGGAGCTGTAGCCTACTTTAGATACATGACATCAGAAGGCTATTTTAATACTTGCTATATAATTTCAAAATCGCGAGTTGCTCCTTTAAAAAAAGTTAGTTTACCGCGATTGGAGCTCTTAGGAGCTTTAACAGCTGCCAGAATTGCCAACCATATTAAACATCTTTTCAGTTATATTGAAAATATAATTTTGTGGTCCGATTCTACTATAGTTTTGCACTGGATTAAGGGATCGGCCGCCAAGTGGAAACCGCATGTCGCAAACCGCGTAGCGGAAATTCAGGAAATGACCGATCCTAGTTCTTGGCGGCATGTTAATAGCAAGGATAACCCGGCAGACATGCTTACTAGGGGGCTCTCTTCCAAAGAGCTAATAAATTCAAGACGCTGGTGGTATGGTCCTGAGTGGCTTATTAATCCCGAAATTGATTGGCCGAAAGAAAATAAGCTAAAAATCAAATCATTCATTCCAGAAATTAAAAATGAATGCAAAGGCGAAATAATAGTTAATTCAATCATTGTTAATGAAAAAATAATTGATATAGAAAAATTTAGTAGCCTAAAAAAATTGTTAAGAGTCACTGCTTACGTGATATATTTTATAAAATTGCTAAAGGGCAATCACGAGAAAGTCTGTGCACTTACACCAGAAAATCTTCGAAAAGCAGAGCTGTATTGGATAAGGCTAGTTCAAAGTGAATTTTTTTCTAATGAAATACAGTGTTTAAAAAATGCCAAACCTCTTCCAAAAGACTCGCACTTGCTTTGTTTGAACCCATTCCTTGATTCCGAAGGCGTCCTGCGTGTCTCTGGTCGACTTGGGAAGGCTGATTTTTCAACGGATGAAAAACACCCGATAATTCTTCCGTCCAAAACGAAGTTTTCCGAATTGATAATTTGGGATGCTCATGTTAGAGTATTTCATTCAGCGGTTTCTCACACCCTCGTACAAGTGAGAGAAAAATTCTGGTTACTAAAGGCTAGACAAACAATAAAAAATCAACTGAAAAAATGCATTATTTGCAAAAGGTTTTCACCAATTCCAGGAGACCAGACGATAGCTCCATTGCCACCTGATCGTGTCGAACAGTCAGCTCCATATAGCGTAATAGGAGTCGATTTTGCAGGACCTTTATTTGTCAAAGATTCTGACAGCAAACAGTATATATTGCTAATAACGTGTGCTGTAACAAGAAATATCCACCTGGAACTTGTTGACAATTTGTCAACACAAACATTCTTACTTGCCTTTAGACGGTTCATCGCTCGTCGTGGATTATGCTCCGTTATTTATTCCGATAACGCACGAACATTTAAACGCGCTGAAATAGAACTTAAGAGACTATGGACTATAGTGACTCATCCAGAGGTGAAAGAATTTTTTGCTTCCAATAACATAAAATGGAAGTATATAGTGGAAAGGGCCGCCTGGTGGGGCGGATTTTATGAAAGAATGGTAAGGTCTGTAAAAACTGCGCTGCGAAAGACATTGGGCAGATCTTCTCTGACCCTTAATGAGTTGCATACAGTACTTATTGAGGTTGAAGGAATGGTGAACTCCAGACCCATGACATACATAAGTGATGAAAGGCAGGACACCATTAACTCCTGCCCATTTTTTAATAGGGAGAAGAATATCTTCTCTCCCCCCCGTACGGCTTCACCTTCACTCTAATTTCTCTTCTAGGAAAGAATTGCTTAAAGCCTTTAACTATCGGGAAAAATTGATGCGGCTGTTTTGGTCTAGATGGAAGAATGAATACTTATTAAATTTGAGGTCAGCCCACCAAAGTTTAAATAAAACCAATCTTCCCCAATTTAAAATAAATGATGTTGTTTTAATTAAAGATGATAAATTACCCAGAAATTTCTGGAGTTTAGGTAAAATTATAGAAATATTTCCTGGAAGAGATGGCAAGGTGAGAGCCTGTAAAATTAAGACTGAAAAGTCCATATTGAACAGACCTGTACAACTGCTTTTCAATCTTGAACTATAATGGACTGAGATAAAATTTGAACTTTAATAACTGGACTTTAATATAAATTTTCTTCTTCCTTTATTTAGTTGAATCAGTGTTGATCTCTCTCTTTTTTTAAATTAGCCTTGAAGTATGTATAATTTTATTATTATTCTATGTTTGTATTTGATTTAATTTGTATAACTTGTATTATTATTTAATGATTGTATTTCATTTAATTTGTATTGTTATATATATATGTTTAGTGATGAACACCCCTATGTTCATGGTGGGGCAGTGTGTTGCAAATCACGTGAGCGGCGGAGATTGGCGCCGACTGTCTGTCTACCGGGGAGTCCCCTCTGTGACACAATAGAATTAATTTCAGTATCATGAGGTGCTCGGATCTAAAGGAAGCAAAATGCGGCTTCCAGAATTAGATTTTAAAATTTTCTCGAATATGTTTATTTACTGTTTAATATCTTTTTAGTGTTTGATGTGTCTGTCTGCGTGTTATGTGTTCGTATATTAAACCAAGAAAAAGACAAATCGTTAGTATTATTTTACCTGAAATACACCAGAATCTCGTAACAAGAAATGATATTTACTGCATTTCTCCAATTCCTTCAAAAATCATGAATTACCAGATTTCATTCAAGAATGTTGATTTCTATATTATTATGCTCTCCCAACCAGCACGCTTGAGTGATTATTATGATTAATTATTTTTAACAAGTTTTAAAAATCGCATAAAATATTAAATTTGAAAAGTTCAAATCTTTCATGAGACATCCTTAGAAAAGTTAGGAAATTTAATTACATAGGATTAACATGGAAAACGGAAATCAACAGCCTTAAAAATGAGATACTAATACACAAACGCGACATGGGACATTTTCCGGCTTGTTTGATGTGGTTATTCTTTCGTCGCACAAGAAATTGCGACGGTTGTGGAGGAAGGTCATTGCCATGTTTATCACCTCCTCTGCGGAGAATTTATTTTGTTAATTTTGTGCGGTTTGTTTCGAAATCTTTGAAAATCTATAAAAGAAAGCATAGAGAAATAATTTATTACTCTTGCCGCAATATTGGGTTTATACGCAGCGTACTGGACTTTAAGAAAAATTCGTAATTTTTGTGCGTTTTTAATATAATTGAGAAACTAATTCTAAATAAATTTCAAATAAAGACTTTTTAAAGAGAGTTATGTACTGGTGGGCGGATGGTTCAAAATTTTAATACCATAAATCTAGTTTGTAAAACTTTGTTCATTGCATTTTATATAATTTTGATAATTAATAAAATTTTAATAGAACTTTACTAAAAAATCTACAGTACACTGGACGTCTTTTCATGGCACACCGATTGAAACAACATTCTTTTAGACTATAGAAAATTGTAGTATTTCTAACTTCTAAGAATTTCAAAACAATTCATAAAATGGTTACAAAGAAATCCAACGTGCAGTAACAAAATTAGTAACATAAAAACATTTAAAACCCATGAATTACAGAAAAAAATAAAGTATGTTCATTCCTTATGTAGTGATATTTTTAAAACAAAATGGCATAGACACATATTTTATAATGCTAAATAAATGAGCTACTAAATAAAATAGTTAAATAGTAAAATTTTATCCGAAATTTACGTTTGAATACCCCAAATGATATGATTTAGCTAGTCTTCGATGTTGACAATATTTCAAATGTCAAAGTACACTTACTTAAAAAAAAAAAAAAAAAAAAAAAGACATTATGTCATATGGCAGAAAAATAATAAAATTTCGTTTCATATTTCGGCAGGAAATAAAGGTGCGAGAAAAACAAAATTTTTCTTCTTAATTAAAACGTGAAACATTTTTCTTGTTTTTTCGAAATAATTGCGTTATATGCGCAGTATTTCTCTAAGTTTATTGGGCCATTATTTATTGTTACTGTTTGTCCAATGTAGCATTTCAAAGATAATTGTTGTCTTTATCAGAAGATAAATAGTGACTGTTAACCCTTAACTGGTATTGTGGTGACTTTTTAGTTCCCACGTATTTTTCTACTCCTGTGATTTCTTCATTAATCTGTAAGATTCAGATAAAAATAATAAAGTATTATATAAGATATGCTTACTTATTTAACTGACAAATAAGCCTTATACTTATTTTAATTGCTAAAAGATGTAAAATAAAAACTTTATAAACTGTAAAAGAAAAGGTTTATTAGACTGTTTCCATGTTTCAGATTCATCGAAGGCATTATCAAAACAAGGTCAAGGTCAAACCGGGCGGGGAGGCCTACCTTTCGGCTTAAGCTCAACTAGCCTCGCCTGGCAGATTTGCTTACTATGCGGCAAGGCCCCAGCTCAGAGGGCTATGTCCGGAAGGACAACCCGGGAAGAACTGTTTTCGTGATTGATTAAATAAAGATCAATTACACATTTAAGAATCAGCTTGTATAAAATGGTTAAGTAAAAAATGTCGCTGCCTCCCAGACTTTTATAACGACGCTATAAGAAATTAATTTTAAATAAGACGTTTTAAATTTGTCGCATTAAATGGGGCGTGTTTTTTGCACGTAATTGCTTTAATTATTTTAAGTTTTTCTTTCTTTTATAAAATTCACACGTAAATATGTTTCGTAACTAAAAAGTGTTTTGGATTTTTTAAAATCTGGCTGCAGGTAAAAAAGATTTTTAAAAGTTAATTCATTTTATTTAAAAATGAATTTTTCGTCTTTTTTTTCCCCAGCCATTTTCTCTCTTAAAAGAATAGCGTTTTGTGCGCTATATTTCTGTGTTGTTATTGTTTGTCCAATGTCACGCTCAAAGATAAGTTATCTTTATCACATGATAAGGTGTGAAGAAAGTATCAGTCTTAATTAGTCCCAGTGGGAGTTCTATTTTCCTGTCATTTTTATGCACTGCGACGACTCAATTAGTCTAGAAAAAGGATGTTAAAATATACAGTTTCCGGATGTCAAACGTGCATAGGTTATTCAAAAAAACAAATCTCCATGTTTTAAATGATACATTAAACTCATTTAAACAAAATACAGTAGACTCCGTCAAATCCGCCACCATAATTTCCCACAAATATCTAAAATCCGCACACTGTTTTCCGATGAAACTTAAACAGAAACTTAAAATGAAACTTAACAGTTAAGATGTAGGTGTAAAACTCAAGTTTTTTTTTTTTTTTTTTTTTAATCATTTTGTACACATTTTAATACGTAATTCTGGTTAATATGATTCAACTCAGGTTTTCTCATTAAGGAACTATAAATTTATTTTTGAAAAAAAAAAAAAAAAAAAAAAAAATCAAGATAGTGCTGATATTAGTGGCGATTACGATATTTTTATCAAATAATTTAATGTATCAAACTTTTATGCTTATTAAGTATGGCTGAACATGAAATAAAACTTTGTTACTTTAAGATTTTGGTGTGAACTATTTGTATACATTTATAAGGTGAGTTTCACTGAATAGTTCAAGAAAAAATTATCATCATCATGCAATAATTAATTATTTACTTGATCTTTAGTTTTAATATTTTAAATGTTTTTAATTTTTTTAATTATTATTACTTTATTTTATTGTAAGCATTCATTATAATTTCCAGTGCATTATTAAATTCAAATTATTGTTTTAAAAAATGTAAACAAATCAGTGACTAGAAATCGCAAAATTCTAAAATCTGCACAACCTCTGGTTTTAAGCTATACAGATTCAAGGGGTCTACATTTTAAATCAAAGTTTTTTCGGAGATGGTTATTTTGAATTGGAAATTGATTAATTAGAGACATTAAAATGAAATCTGTATTTGATAAATTTTATGTATCATTCAGTTAGGTAAAACACCTTTCTTAAAGCGTTAAGGCAGGTAATAAATAGGTTAATCCAATTACTTAATATAGCTACTTATTGATAATTTTAATGATACTTTTTTAACAGTACGGAACTTAAAGTGATAAAATTATTTTTCTCTATTATAATAGCAAATCAATAATAATAATAATAAAATCTAATAATCTATTAGAAATGCAGATGCAAAACAAATATTCGACATTTTTAATGAAAATTGCTTAGAAATTCAACTAAACACTTCGTCATCTGAAAGTTCTTCATTCTGGCTCTCAAAATATAAGAACCTTTTCTTCTATTTATCACTCAAATATAAGTGTTATAATTATCATAATGCAGGGATCTGTTTAGAAAGAAATTGGGTCCTTTAAAGGACCCTTCACAATTTTTTTAAAATTTCAAAACAGGACCCTTCACAAAATTTGTCATCTCAAAACAGAAACCTTCACAAAATTTTTCTTTGTCTTAAAAATAGATCTTTCACAAAACTTTTCCCTCTCCAAACTGAATCTTTTACGAATTTAATCCTTTAAAAGAAAAATCTGACTGTCACTTTTACTTATATAAAGAAAATTACATACATATGACTTGAAAATGTATAAACAAGAACCTGAATGTAGCGATCATTTCAAATTCACAAAATTAAGACTAGATTTTTCACAAGTGCTTAAGAGGCTACTTCACTCAGGCGAAAATAGCCGTTCGCTAATGTTAACCCTTTCCGACACAGACAAATTCTGTTCGTAAAATGCGAAATTACTGACTGACACCGGAATTTACAAACGACTTTTTTAGAAAATAAGAACTTCTTATTTTAAGCTTTCATTGTAGAAGCAAAATTTCATTAAAATATTCTTGGTGCCGAATGCAAGTTTGGAATTAAAATTAGGTGTGCCCGGAGTGGGACCACTGTGCCGGAAAGGGTTAATCCTATGGGGGAAATAATTTGCGATATCTCGTTCGCATTTCAATATTTTTAAAATGATTTTTTTTTGCATTGGATAGCTGAGGTCAATCTCTATGCACGCTTCTTTGTACTTGATTTTTGATTTTTATTACAAGTTTTTTTTTATTACGATACGTTGACTTTCGGAACCGGTTTCGAAAGTGAAAATATCCTTAATTAAAAAAAACTGCAACAAAAATCTAAAAAGTACAAAGGAGCGTGCATAGAAATTGACCTGAACTATCCAATGCAAAAAAAAAAAAAAAAAAAAAAAAAAAAAAACATTTAAAAATATTGAAATGCGAACGAGATATCGCAAATTACTTCCCCCATAGGTTTAACATTAGCGAGCTGGTGTTTTCGCCTGAGTGAAGTAGCCTCTAATTAACATATTTTCGGCCAAAGGTGCGTAAACGCACCATTTCAATAAATATATTTTTATTAACACTGTGACGTATATTTTTCACTAATTATATTTTTCTGCTACTTTTAAGGGTTCTGGAGACATCTATAAAATATTAGTAATTCAATTGAAGTAATCACTTTCTGTTGAGAAATTTTCAAAATACGCTGGTTTTTTACTTGAAACGGTTATTGACAAATTCGACTTTTTGAAAATGTATAATTATCCAACTTGAGATTAATCATATGTTTTTATAATGGAGTAAAGTTGCAAGTTCTGTAAATAAAATAACAATAAAACAAATACCATAAGAAAACTTAAAATTTTTTATTTAAATTTAATAATAAATTAATAATAATAAATTAATAATGGTAACGTCAAATTAAATAAAATATTATTTTTCATGCACGAAACTTTTTTGGTGTCCTAATGAATGTAATTTAAGCAAATTTCAACGCAAATAATACCACATTTTATAAAATTTCTATGCTTGGCCTAAAATGGGTTAAAGCTGTTCACAATTTCACAAAAACAGGACCCTGAGAAAAAAGCCTTGATAGACCTCTGATATGATAAAGGTGTGAAGAATGTATCAGTCTTAATTTATCCCAGTGGGAGTTCTCTTTTCCTGTCATTTTTATTCACTGCGACGACTCAATTAATCTAGAAAAAGATGTTAAATACGGTTTCCGGATGTCAAAAGTGCAGGTTATTCAGAAAAACAAATATCAAATTACATCGTGTTTACTCAGATTCTGTTGATCAAGTTTATGACTCAAAATCCGCTTTAAGGCAAATTACAATGATGTGTTTTGAAAAAAAAGTTTCACGGTGTAATGGATATTTGTTTTTAATGTGTACATGATGTACACATTAAAAACAAATGTCGTGCTGTGATTTTATCTATTTATTTTTTATTGCTCGAACATAATCTTGTATCCAATCTTTTATAAAGCAGAAACATGCCCGTGAGTAACTCTGACGTCATATAGACGGCGGCAACGATCTAAGCAATCCATTTTCTTTTTGCAAATTAAATTACTTCTAAACATTGCATAATTTTAATTTTTGCACTGCCAAATAGTAAAAAATATGTACTTTCAAATGCTTTGTTTATATCAGGGTTAACATCTGTCTTTGGTAAGATTTCAATAAATTTATTATTTTCTGGAGGTGTTTTTCTTTTCGTTTAACGACAATAGCTAACTGGATGAAAGTTCTACATACGATGCTGACGTTATTTCAGCTGCACAGTATTCACTGAAGCAGCTTTCATTAAAAAAAGAAAAAGAAAATACCTTCACCACTTGCTTTGAAAAGTGAATTGAGTGATAGGCCATTGGATATCTTGTGAAGGAAAACATTTTAACAAAGTATAAGGTAATTTTTGCTGTACTTGTATATTTCTTGTTTTTACTTACCCATCATACGTAGTATAGGGTAAGTCTTGTAATCGTTTTGAAAATCGTAAAAAGAATTTGATGGATTTACACGTTTCAGACACTGGAAATTCCGAAAAACATATTTAAAAAAAAAAAAAAAAAAAAAAAAAAAAAAAAAATTCCCGTCCGCGTCTGTCTGTAAACGCTCCATCTCCAGAACAAATTGAGATAGAGACTTGGAATTTGGTACGTACTTAGTATGTAATAATGGGAAGAAGCTTATTGAATTTCAGTAACCTCGATTATCCGGAACTATTTTTTTTTCGGACTCTCAAAACATTCGTTCTGCGATAAAAGGTATATAAAAATTTTCGAAATAGTTTATTTTAAGGAGTGAATATAAAACACAATAAAAAAAAAACAAATTTTGCATAGAGCATGAAGTCGATCGGATCATGAGTTGCCGAGATATTTGTAATTACATTTTCCACACTCTTCAATTTTTCATGATCCTGTATTTCATTCAAATTTCAATTCAAAGATATATTTTAATTGGAAATGAGATGCTTAATTAGACTCAGTAAACTCTTAGTTAATAGGATAATCAATTTTGGAGTTATGGGGATGTTTCTTTTACGCAATTCAGTAATAGAGCATTTAAAGTTTAGGACGCCATCGAGCCACGAATTTATTCCAATTGCAATGCATTTTATAAATAGTTTACACATGCTTTATTTTCATATTTTATATTATGCATATCCATGATGGGTAAGTATTACAGTGGCCCCCAACGACTAGTTTTGTTTTTATTTTACTTTCAATTTTCACCTTACACACCTAGTAATTTACATAAATTAAACAATTCCCACGTAATACAACAATTTTCCTCATCAATAACTCTACTCTCACTAGATCAACTGGTAGGGCATAAACACTGTTCTCTCAATATATCCGTTAATGAAGAACCTTCTCCATAAAACATTTAAACACAGCAAACCATTGACACCCAAATCTAATGAATCCACAATCAGTACATGTCTAAACGAAACAACTTTCGCTCTTGTATTATTCACAAAAGCCTCCTTTATATCACAACAGTGGGCGGAATAGGTAACAAAAAGGACCGGCTAATTAAATATCTCGAAGCCTCGTTTCCGTTTAATAATGTTTTCTCGTACAGCAAATAGGAAAGAAGAAAAAAATAAATAAAAAAGAAAGGGTTCTTTGAACACAACACCTGTGATTATAATAATATACAAACACCAAACCATACACTAAAAGTTTCTAACAAGGAGGAGAGATAGAAGTTTGTGACACGTGAATAATAAACTGGGTAATGGGGCAAGAAGAAATCAACAGTTATTGTGAAGTGTCACTTAATGAATATTTATACAGGGCAGGAGCGTAATTAAGTGGGGGCAGGCTGGGCTGAATTCAAACAAATTCCCCCCCCCCGGGGGCGGACATTATAGAGTTCCATGGAAATTGCACTTTTTGATAATTAAAAAGCATAAAATCTCAAATCTTCAGGGGGGTGGGGCATTTCAAAACTCTAAGGGAGAATGTTCCCCCGGACCACCCCCTGAATTCAACACTGACCCCCCCCCCCTCTATACCTAGTGTTCTCTTGACACCCTCTTGATTAGAGTCTTGCATCGGGTAGATTAACCCGAGTTTACCCGATCGGGACTTAATCCCGGTTTTTTAATCCCGATTTTTTCCCCTGTTACTATATCTTAAAAAAGTAACAGAGTAAAAATTATAATTTTTTTTCACAAATTCGCGCTTGTTATTAAGTGCAAATCAAATTGGTGAATTTTCAATAATCGGGACCCACACAAAGTTATCGTATTGTAAAACGGTATTTTTTATTTATTTTATTTTATTTATTTATTTATTATTAACTATATGAATTGCAATCCTGAAATTAGGCGTGATTTTTAAGGGAAATATTGAATGCTTATAAAATATATATATTTTTTAAATTATTTTATTTATTTTCTAAATCTGATTTGTGAGGGCTGATACATTCTGAAGTACCAGATTCCTTAGGGGGGGGGGGGGGGGGGGGTGGAGGGCAACTTGTCTCCCACATAACGGCCCTGATTGTTTATATACTACAAGTTCTGTGACCATCACTTATAAAAGTTCCGTTTATTTATTTATTTACTAATATTTTATAATCGCAATCCACAAATCCTGCTAATAAATTATAATCCGCAACTGTAAAATTATTCAAAGCTTTTCCATGAACAAGGGAATTAACCAGAAAAATTCGTATTTACCCCCCCCCCCCCCCCCTCTCCAAAACAAGATCAAACTACCATTTTTTTTTAATTCGGACGACTTATACCTACTGAATTATTGTAACCGAGCCCTTGTTTGGAGCGCTGTTAGTCAGCTTCTGTGTCCTAAATATGAATATTTGCGGCTAAATATGCATAGCACGTGGATGAACAATGTTCATAACTCAGTTTCCGGAAATGCGGCTTCGGGACGGCTTCTTACAGGATGTTGTTTTGGAATTATTTTGGGTGAATCACGTGCTATTTTTAATGACATCCAAAATTGCATAACGTCAAGGTAATACGAGAATGTGCGGAAAATGACCTTTGAGTCGAAAACTATATTATTCTTTCTCAACGCTTCATATATTTTAATATATTTTTTTTGTGACTGTTATTTAACATTTCGAAATTCGAAGAAAGTTATTCAAATTAAGATTGCGTTGCAATGGGAAGCCGGACGGACATGTGGCAAGAAACGGGATACGAGTGTACTATGGAATTATATGCTTTATTCATTAGGTAGTACGCAGGAGGAAAAATATCTTACATAACAGAAAAAAGTATTCTAACGGAAAGCTAGACTTCTTTGTTACCAGTACGTTTGGTCAAAGCTTTGATCGGAACAAAATGTTAATATTCAGGGGTCGACCCAGGCAAAATTTAGGATCCCTTCACAAAAATCCGTTTAGTAAAATAAAACAGACCCCTTCACAAAATTCCTTTTAATAAAACAAGGCCCCTTCACAAAATTTCTCTAAATAAACCAGGGCCCCTTTACAAAACTCCTTTTAATAAAACAGGCTCCTTCACAAAATTTATTTTAATAAAACAAGGCCCCTTCACAAAATTCCTCTTAATAAACCAGGCCCCTTCACAAAATTCCTTAAATAAAGCAGTACCCTTTCACAAAACTCCTTTTAATAAAACACGTCTCTTTACAAAGTTCCTTTTAATAAAACAAGGCCTCTTCACAAAATTTCTCGAAATAAACCAGGGCCTCTTTACAAAACTCCTTTTAATAAAACAGGCTCCTTCACAAAATCCCTTATAATAAAACAGGTCCCCTTTACAATTCTTTAAAAATGAAATAGGACCCTTCATAAAATTCCATTCCATAGAATCACAATGTTCTTGATTATTTTGTTGCTGTTGTTGTTGTTGTTGTTAAGTGTTAAAATGTATAATTTACAAACAAAACAAATTCACAAGAAAGGAAAACTTCTGCAGAAGGACTTTAAGAAGTTATTATTAATAAATGCTTGGATCGAAATTGATTAACTAGATTTCATCTTTCGTTACAAAATTATAATTGTTGACAAAAATATAACAAATTTCACAAAAATAACTTTTACTATAAATTCAATAGATTCCATACAGGGCTGCACAAAATAATTAGAGTACATTCTAGCTTTTTGACGGAAATTGCTGAAGGGGAAATTTCAACTGTGTGTGAGGAAATTACGTTTCCTAACTGGATTAAATTTTTGCATACTACGTAATATATACAGAAATCTATAACAGATCATATAAAAACAGGGCTGCACATAAGAATTCGAATTCTTTACCGGCTATAGATGGTAATTGCGTAAATTTTGTTTTTAAATGTGTTATGAGTTTCTCAAATTGTTTACTCAGGTATCATCTTCCAGCTTATTTCAACTGTGAAGTTTTTTTACAGTATTCTAAATGTGCTGGAAAGTGTTTCATAATCTATGATTGACGCATGATTTTCTTTTTCTTTTTTATGTTGGCCCGTCTTGGTCAGGTAAAACCTTTTTTGAAAAAAACTGGCACGCGAATGTGGAAAAGTTCGTCGTCCCTGGGCTAGGGGGACACTAAACACAGATATAAATTGCAGGAAGAAAGTTTGTAAATTGAAGAGAGACATCTGAAGGGAATAATAATAATAATAAAAAAATCAATGACGGCTCGGCCTACAGGCACAGGTAGATTTCGAAGACGCAGACCGTGGGGCGCCTGTTTGCCGGGAATTGCGGAAGAAATGACCTTTTTGCGATGATGCTGCAGTTGGAACCGCCTACTTCGAAACCAAACTTGTTTGCAGGCGGAGCCAGCAAGGATTTTTTTTTTTTTTTTGCTATAAGAGTTGGTCCTATAAAAAACATGTCACTATAAAAGTTTTAGATAATATTAAGAGGATTTATAATAAATTTAAGCGGATTTGAAATCATGGGAATTGACGAAGTTATGAATTTTTTTCTTCTAAAACCCCCCTCCCCCCCCCCCTTAAGGCAATTTTTAATTATATCAAAAATCTATCATACATAAATTTTCGGCCCTTCTCCTAGAAGTAATAATAACTTCAAACGGATTCGATACGTATCATAATTAAGAAATTATGGGGGGTTTTCTGTTTTCATAAAAAGTCCCCCCCCCCACCCCCTTGGTTCGATTTTGCCCATTAACGAACTTGACCGAGATTTTATGCTCCTTGATTTTATGTATCAGTTTCGAAAAGAAGCGGGAGTTGGAAACGCCTACTTCGAAAAATAACTTGTTTGCAGGCGGAGCCGGCAGGGTTTTTTTTGTTCTTAATTTTTTTTTTTTTGCTATAACGGTTGGTCCTATAAAAAACTTGTCAATATAAAAGTTTTAGATAACATTAAGAGGATTTATAATAAATTTAAGCGGATTTGAAATCTTGGGAATTGACGAAGTTCTGAATTTTTTTTCTTCTAAAACCCCCTTTCCCTCCCCCCTTAAGGCAATTTTTAATTACATCAAAAATCTGTCATACATAAATTTTTGGCCCTTTTCCTAGAAGTAATAATAATTTTAAACGGATTCGATACGTATAATAATAAAGAAATTATGAGGATTTATCTGTTTTCACAAAAAGCCCCCCTCATTCCCCCCCCCCCCCCCTTGGTTCGATTTTGCCCATTAACGAACTTGACCGAGATTTTATGACCCTTGATTTTATGTATAAGTTTGGAAGAGATTTATGCAGAATTTTTCCAGTTATCGTGGTCAGAAAAAGGTGACATAGATAGATAGATAGATAGATAGATATAAAGTTTTGAACTGGGGGTGGTTTTGGGTTCTGGGAGTCATGATCGGCGTAGATCTGCAAAAATTTTTCAAAATTTCCAACTTAGGTGAGAATGTAATAGGTAGTATTTCTTACGAAATCTACCTAAAAAAGACCAGTTGGCAACAATAGAAATCAGCTGTAGTTAGGTAATTAAGGAGACAAGAGGGAAGGGGTAACAGGGGTAACAGTATGAAGTCTAGAAATTTTTTTATATGAAGCATAAGTGTTTTAATGGAATTAGGAAAAGGTCCAAAGTTTCTAAGGTTGTTTAACGTAAGAAATTTAATTGATTTTCAAATTGAATCTGTGATTGTTGAAAGAACCAAGTCCATATTTTGACATTTCTAATTTTAAGATGGTTTCAATGTTTCTTTTCTTATGTAAAATCTTTAGGTTAATATTTTCTTTTATTAACCTTATTTTTTCTTTAATCATCCTCAAGATGTTTTACCCCTTAAGAGTAATTATGTATTCTTTGTACGTTAAAAATTCCATTATATATATATATATATGAATTCATGTTAATAAAAATGTTATTTAATTATTATGAATATTTTCTTAAAATTATGTAGGGGAGACATGGGCACAGTAAACCACCCTCTAATATTTTATTTATTTTTAAAAAAATAAGCTTCTGTTCGATTCTAATAGGCAAAAACAGCACTGGATTGATTAATAAAACCCTTCAAAGCATATTTTTAGATCAGAATGAACCATTTTATCCTGCTTTGTTGTTTTGAGCTTCTAAAAGTAAAATTTTTCATCATCCTATTTTTATTTTTTTAGTAATTAAAGGTTGTAGGTAAATAAGATAAAACAGCTATTTTGCAAAGGTTAGATACTTGATTTTATTTAACTTTAAAGTTAATATGTTTCAAAGAAAGCTATAAACAATATTAATATGATTATTCATTGTACTTCAACATGGGGCACAGCGGTCCACAATTCACTCTGCTCCTGTAATGCAGAATGTTCAAAATATTTAATAATTGCTTATTTTTTTTATAAAGAAATAATGTTTTAAAGCAGTTGTTTAACTGTAAAATAAAGTAAACAAAGAAAATAATTTATTTAATACAGTAAGAAAGTTTTTGTTTTGTTTTTACTGCCAACTATAGCCCAATTGGTGACGATTCTATTCAAGTAAGATTCGTGAGACGCAAATTGAATGGAAATCAGTTTATTTTTCCAGAAACTGTAGATGAATCTGTTGTTGATGTCAGTGATTTCGTAATGTTATTTCCAGACCCAAAAGTATTCCAGGAAAATTCCAGGCTCAATCTTATTCATAAGTATTTTGGAATTTCATTTAAAAATTTTAAAATGGAATGATTTTTTTTTTTTTTTTTTTTTTTTTTTGTGCGTTCAATTAATAATTAACTTATTTGCTGTATCTTAATGTGTTATTTTCGAAATATAATAATTCTTTTATAATTTTTTTTGTTTTGTATGTTTTTTTTTTTTCTTTGAAAATGTTACTTGCAAATTTGTATTATGTTATTTTGGAGGCAAAGGGGAAATAAAGAAGAATTGTATTAATGAAAAATAGATTTATTTATATTGTATTGCAGATAATACATGATAGTGGTCCAGAGTGCCCCTCTTCCGGCACGGGTGCATATAAATATTTTTATTTTGAAACATGTATTGAAAACTATATTATCCAAAAATTTCGAAACTAGGACTTAATTCCTTTCAGCAATCACCAATTTAATTATACTCTATGAAATATGTTAAGTTTAGCAGTTATAGATTATCTAAAAACCTGTCGTAAATATCAACATAATCTCCATTTCCAAAGCATCCCTGCGTGCCCAGAAACTAGTATATTGCCTTACTAAAATTATCATAGATAACTTGATAATTCTATACTAGAATGAAATTCGTGTATTTAAGAGATGTGGACTTTTGGATAAATTTTCATGTTACACATAACTAGTAAAATACGATACTAATATCTTTAATGCACTATGCACCAAATGTAAGATTTTAATTCCTGCTGTTTACATCCCCTTAAGAAATAAAATAAATCCTTTTTTATTGAATATGCATATTTCTAAAAAACAGTCATTTCTACTAAAATGAAAAAAAAAATGATTGGGCAAATATAATAGATATGAAAAAATTAAATATATTAAACTTTCATAAAACAACAATTTTGAAAATTTTTCAAATTATTCTCCCTAAAATGTGCAAAAAATTTATATATTTGGTATATATTGTATCTAAAATAAAAATATACTGCATAGAGAGCTATATAAAATGTGTAGCAAATATGAAATGATTTGTAGTGTTTTTAGACTATTTTTATAGTATGTAGATACTCGATACTTGTTCAAATTGAATTCTTATTGATAACTTGGTAATTTATTTACACAGTTATAGATTAAACAACAGATATATTTAATGGACATGAAATTAAATGAAACATATGCACATAATACATCATGGAAATTTTCGTGCTCTGTAAACAAACGCAAGATTTTTTTTTTTTTTTTTTTATTATTATTAATTTATATTAATACCCTAAAAATTTACTACTTTAAACTTTTTTTTTATTTTTTAAAGGAAATATTGAATGAGCAAAAGTAAAAGACAGGTAAAAAAATTAAACACATTATTAAAGTTAAAAAAATTAATAATTTGAGAAACTTTACGAACTGCTATTTGCATGTTTATAAAATAATTTACATAATAGGAACATCAAAAATGAGTGAAACATTAACATGAGTTGCAGAAGCTTTTCAAAATATCGCTTACAATAAATGTTAAACTTTTCTTCAATCTCTACATTTGTAAAATGAAACTTTTTTTTTTTAAAGTACGACTCTTTTTTACAAATGAAAAATAAATATTTTTTGAAAAATTAAAAGATTCAAACATACAAAAAAAAAAAAAGATTTTTTTTTCACTTTTTTTTTTATCAACAGAAATAGAATTATTCCCTTATATTTCTTTCGTGGTTTCACTCACTCCCTCAGACAGACAGACAGACAGAGAGAGAGTATGTTATAAAATTAAATCACATTCATTAGATCATAACAATTTATAAATTTAGCAAATTAAAAAGATATTATAAATCATTTGTTTCAGAATTTCTAGATAATTCAACTAAGAAATAATTATACATACATGTAGTGATTTATTATAAAAAGCATTAAATATGGTGTAAAATACAACATTGGGTATTGAAGGTAGGTCTGTGCGGTACGAAATTTCCAGGCTCGGACCGGACACACAAAAAAGCTTTTTATTGGCCGGGTATAAAATCTAAAATCTCATAGCAAGCGGTCCGGCGTCAAGGGTCGATCCAGGCAAAATTTGGGGCCTATTTAGACCCACTTCACAAAAATCTATTTAATAAAACAAGCCCCTTCACAAAAATCAATTTGATAAAATGGCCCTCTCGCCTCTTCACAAAATTCTTTACAACAAAACAGGCCCTTTCACAAAATTCCTTCTAATAAAATAGGCACTTTCACAAAATTCTATTCCATAAAAACTTACTGTTTATTAATTATTTTATGACTTTTTAAAATGTGTAATTTGTAAACAAACAAGTTCATTAGAGAGGAAAACTTCAGCAAAAGGATTTAAAAAGGTTTTGTTAATAAATGGTTGGTTCGAATTTGAGTAACTGGATTTCAACTTTCGTTACAAAATGTTATTTTTCACAAAAATAACCTTTACTTTTCTCACAATAATGGGCCCCCAAGAAAAAAAAAAAACCTTCATCGACCCCTGGGCGTGCTGTGAAATCTAAAAATTCGGCCCGGTCCCGGCCTGTACAAAAACTTTATTGGCCCGGGTCGGAATAAAAGTTAAAAAATTCACAGCAGTCTGGCAAGACTCAATTTCTATAAAACATACAAAAATTTCTGAAGCAACATTAACCAACAATTTAAATTCTTCAAAAAGCACATTTTACTTATGAAATTATGTACATAAACACTCATTTAAAAAAATGACAGACAATTACATTCAAATGAAGATACCGTAAGAAAATCAATGTAGTTTAGAATGAAAGAAAAAAATAAGGCTATTTTCAAATCTAAATTGGCTACTTTATGACCTATTTTTTTTAATTCATTTTTATTCGGAAACGCATGAAATTGGCTGGTGTTCTTATTCCGAAACTTTTTAATCGAAAGACATTTCCCATTTTTTTTTTTTTTTTTTTTTTTTTTTTTGGTAAAGATCTTTCAGAAAATACTGTCAGAGTGGGAGTTTTGAACCGCATTCCCGACGCGGCATGGAGAGAACGGGTTGGGTTGGGTTGATTATTGACGGCCAATTATCTACACTTGGGATATAGGCCAGGGGGAGTGCCCTCCGTGGGGGGTCTTTCTAAGGGAACCTAACCCGTATTTAAGAATGGATAAATCCACGGCTCGAAGAAAACCACGAAAACTCCGAACGATTAGGCCGACGGGCGCGATTGGGATCGAACCCAGCACCTCCCGTCTACCAGCTTCGAGAGCATAACCTCTCAGCCACTGGTGGGGCCATGGAGAGAACGGACAAAAATGTCTCGTCACGTGACACGAATCGCTTATAACTCGATAAGTAATTTAATGATAAAAAAAAATTGGAAAACTCATTTCGATTCCAAATCGCTTCAACAGTCAGGCCTGCAAATTTTATGCCTTTGCGTTTAAAAATGAGTAAGAAAGTTTCGCGTTGTTGAGCCGGTCATTTGAGAACCACCTTAAAGAGGAAATCAAGCAAAGAAAAAAATATATATTTCTCTGTAATTTATTAAACTAAATTAAATTTCTAAAGATTTTATTAAGTAAATGTACAGCATCACTATTATTTTTACAAAAATATATAAATAAATAAAATGCCAGACCAAGACTGACTTGTTGGGGGGGGGGGGGGGGGGGAATGAAGTCTAGGCCCTGCCGGCCCATTTACCGTTAATCTATACTTTAATTTATTTTTCTCCGTGAGAAACAATAGGATGTTCTTTTACATTTTTGCGCTCGAAACATTCCGATAAAACTCAAGGGTCTGGGACATTATGATAAAGTTTGAAGACCCACTTCTTACCCAGATAAAATAGAAAAGCATTTTGGCGTATAGCTAATATAATGCCAAGTGCCAAAAGAGGCATCATTTAGGGAAAGCATGGTAGGGCATATGCCTCCCCTCCCCTCACGGGTGATTTTTTCTTTTTGTTTATTAATTACCAAACACAAAATCTCAAATCTCCCGGGGGGGGGGGGGGGATGTTTCTTGTTACCGTACTTTAAAATTCAGTCCCGAGATTTTTTTCATACACAAAAATAGCCAGGGAAAGCATTTGACTACAATAAATGATTTTTTTTTTTTTTTTTTTTTACGCTTATGTCCCCTCATATCAGTTCGACACCATTCTTAGAGCACTTCAGATCCTTTATTTGTTTTTAATCTGTAGCTTCACGAATCAATCAAATAATTTATCGCTCTATGAAAAAACATAACTTAATGAAGATGAAAAAAAAAAAAAAATATATATATATATATACAATTTTATTAGGTCTTGACTTTAACACGTGTAGAATTAGCAGTTATTGAATGATGCAACGCTAATAAAAATATAAACATACAGATGAAAACACCAATTTTTTTTTCCCATCCATACCCTCCCTGTTTAGTCGTGTTTACCAAAAATTCCGACCGATTTGATCGCGTCTGTTAACAACAGTATAACTCAATTTTTAAACACCGATTGTCGCCTAAAACATCAGCTGTTACAGAAATTAACACTCTTGTGAAAATTCGCCTCCCGTGGAGGGAAATACTGGAAAAAAAATCAAACGATTACGCTAAGCGGGAAATACACAATATGAATGAAAGTGTAAAAACGTGAGAAAAACCGATAATCCGACAAGCATGGGAAAGTGAATGCAGAACATTTGAATAAAAAAAAGAGTATTACAACCAACTTACCCAAAATCAAGCGCAGAATCAACGTTGTCGCTGAAAGAATCCGATTATTCCATAGATCAGCTGAAAATTCCCGGAATTAGCCCGAAACAATTCGCGGTCACCATCGGCAAACATCTCATTTCATCTAAAATTGCCTTCTGTGACACTTCCGGCGAGCGCAAATAGCTGGCAGCGATTACAGAGATCGAGACATGAATGAAAAAAAAAAATCTGAAGGTTATGTGCTGCCATCTAGATGTCATTTCTCAAAACAGTCTTCAAGAGAGAAGACGGATTCCTGAATTTATAAGCCCATCTGGTGAAAAAAAAGACGATTTATTTTCAATGCGAGACAGATTTCTGTCTAAAGACTAGACAGAAATGGACAAGAATCTGGATGGGTAGGTAATTGGCTGAATGTAACTTTTTCCTTTTATTGTAAGAGTTTCAGTAATTTATTTTCTATATATTTTGAGAGTATATATTTTTTTCATCGATTAGCAAGTCCTCGGTAGTATAGTGGTCAGTATCCCCGCCTGTCACGCGGGAGACCGGGGTTCGATTCCCCGCCGGGGAGGACGTATATTTTTACGCCGCCTGACATCAACTTTTATCAATACAAGCATTATTTGATCTAATGAACATTTTTTTAAACATTGCAAACAACATAAGTTTTGGGAGTATAAATGTAAATAAATTTTAAAAGTTTAAAAGAAAAAAAAAAACAGTCTCATTGGGAGTCTCTATAATTGCGGAGTAAACTTTTTTGCGCGAATATATTCTTTTTATGCCTCGAAAGTAACAAAAATATTTGTTTTAAAAATTATTATTAAATCTCCTTTGGCGCCTCTCTATGCAGAGCCTCGGCCCAGTGTTGAATTCAGACAATTTTCTCCGGGAGAGATTTCTGTGACTCCGGAGGGGAGGGGGACATTATAGAGTTCCGGGAGGGAATTGCACTTTTTAACCATTAAAAGCATAAAATCTCAAATCTTGTGTGTGGAGGGGGGGGGGGTGCATTTCAATGCTTCGGGGAGGAATGGCCCCATCCCCCCGGGCCACCGCCTGAATTCAACACTGCCTCGGCCTGAGTATAGTATCACTAAGGCAAATGGGACAATTGCACTGCCCACTATTTTTAGGAGAGACTCCAAAGCCCCTCACCCCCTTCCCACCAAAAATTAGTGCTTAAGGCGGTATTTAAAAAAAAAATTTCCACGCTCAACAACTCAAAATTCTGAGACACATTTTCAGACTCATTTTTAAAAGTAACAACAGGAAACTTGGCGGCGTGATTTATAAAGACATTTATAAGGGCCCCATGTTTTTATTTTTCGTTCAATTAATTAGAAATTGATTTACAGACAATTATTTTCACAGTACGATCATTTTTTTTTGTTGTTTCCAGCGCTATCGCTTTGGGAAATTCGGTTCAAAATGTCCACTTTGACAGCATTTTTTAAAATATATTCTGCCTTTATCAAAAAATCGAGACAATACGGACATTATAAAGTTTCTGAATAAGAGAACCTGCCAATTGGATGCATTTTAGAGCAAAAATGAATTTACAAATGTGTCTCAAAATAAGCAATTTGGATTTGAATACACCCTTAACGCTGTTAATTTTGCCGCTTTCAAGTACTCTTTTGTTTTAAATAAGTTCAAATTGAGGTTACAAAAGTATCGTGACGTCATGCGGTTCTAAGTTGATCTTTGCCCCAAGCAAGGGCCTAACCAGCCAAAAAGTCCGGGAAAAAGGGGGACGGCTTTGAAATTTTTTGAGTGGGGGCTAATTCATATACGTTTAAATCTATTATTCAAGTATGCGATTTTCATTTCAGTTAAAAATGAAGTTTGAAAATCGTCTGCATTCCCATAGGAAAGCATTATGACCTAAAAAGAAATGTTCTATATTTTTCGAACGAATGAACCAAAAGCTATACAGCTAATTTTGGGTACCTCACCAAAAATCAACCTAATGGAATGTTTTTTACGGCAGTTATCGCGGAACAGACAGACAGACAAACAAACAAACCAACCGACGGAAACCAAAAACTTTTCGGGTCTCCACAGTGAGCCTTAACTGACGTTTCGGCAATTATTAAAAAATTATAAAAGTCTAGAGAGGACTCAGCAGCTCTGCTCCCCCCCCCCCCCCCCATGCAGTTGCGAGCCTGGCCTCCTCCTGGCCACAGGGTCCTTAAATGGGTTACTTGCGCCTTAATCTGAAGCGTGGGATGATACCCATCACACTTTCCTCTTATGACTAAAACTGAAATAAATAAAAAATAAATATATTGAATTCCTAAATAAATCAAACCATTGATGATAAATCAAGAATAATGAAAATCTGGGCATTGCCGCGTCCATATTTTATTAAACTATTAACAAGAAAGAACAAGAGACACCCGAAAAAAAAATTACTCAAAAAAAAAAGAGAGAAAGTGAAAGGAAAACCTACACTGGGTAGCATTTGATTATTTTTTCAACACGTTACAGGTCCTCGGTAATATAGTGGTAAGTATCCCCGCCTGTCACGCGGGAGACCGGGGTTCGATTCCCCGCCGGGGAGGATGTACATTTTTAGGTCGCCTACAAACATTTTTTTTTTGGGTGGGTGGGGGGGGGGGGGGTCGCATGGACATCTTTTTAAACATTATAGTCACCTCTTTTTAAAGAGCCAATAAAAGTCTTGGGATAATAAATGTAAATTCATTTTAAAAGTAAAAAAAAAAAAAAAAAAAAAAAAAAAAAATCAGTCTCATTGGAGACCTCTATAATAGTAGAGGTCAGTGTCAGAGCAAAAAAAAAATTGAAGGAATATATATTTTTTTATTCCTTAAAAGTAACATTAAAAAAAATTCTTGTTAGGCGCTTTTTTAAGCAGGGCCTCATCGGCTTGACTATCGCGAAGGCAAATGAGACAATTGCACTGCTCCTGATTTTTAGGAGAGCCAAGTATCCCCCCCCCCCCTCCCACCTAATTAAAGTAAAAAATTAAAAATTGAGATTGCAAAAGTATCGTAACGTCATGGGGTCCAAGCAAATCTTGGTCCCAGAAAATGCCGTAACCAGCGAACTAGCCTACAATGTCAGGGGAAAGAAGTGAGGGGGGGGCTTTGAAATTTTATGGTGGGGTTAATTCACATCTGATTTTTTTACCCTGATACTTTAACGATAAATAAATATAGACAGAAATAGACCCCTCACCTGTCATAAATCTTTTGATTACAAAGTTATAAAATTTTAAATGTAATATAGTAGATTATATTATTATTTATAAAGTAAGAAGTCTAGAGACGGCTCAAGGGAAGTTGTTAGGGGTAAGCTCCCCCGCGTCCCCGGTTCCCGTCCGTTTACGGCCCTGACACCAGCGCCTTTAAATGGGTTAGTTGTGCCCTAACTTGAAACGTGAGATACCCATGACACTTTCCACATGGCTATTGTACCATGGGTACCACTGTATTGTATCATGGTCAATTGTACCTGGATAAATATTAAATTCCTAAATGAATCAAACCATTGATGGAAAAGAAAAATAATATAAACCTAGGTATTGTCATCTCTACAAGTCCGTGTTTCAATAAAATATTGGCAAGAAATAACAAAGCCCATCCAAAATAATATTAACTTTATAAGGCTGTTAAGGCTGTTCTCAAATCCAAACTGGCTACTTTATGACATGACATATTTTATAATTCATTTTTGTTTAGAAACGCACGAAATTGGTAGATGTTCTTATTCAAAAACGGAACAGCTTTGGCATTCACCCGCGGTCCACCATCTTGTTTTTTAAATCAAAACATATTTGTTTTGTTTCTCATTTCCAAAATAATTTTCATCCATATTTACTTATTATATATAAACACGTTATTTAATTTTATTGACTAATTTATTTATATTTAAAAATAAAAGTTAAAATGTTTTGATTTAAAAAACAAGATGACTGACCGTGGGCGAATGACGAAGCTTAGCCTCAGAGACTATGTAATCGAAACACGTTTTCCATTTTTTGATAAAAGATCTTGCAGAAAATACTGTCAAAGTCGGCGTTTTGAACCGAATTCTTTCCGCGATAGCACCAGAAAGGCGAAAAACGTGTCATGTGACACGAATCGCTTATAACTCGATATGTAATTTATTTATCAAAAATTGGAAAACTCATTTCGATTCCACTCGCTTCATAGTCAGGCCTGCCAATTTTATGCCCTTGCATTTAAAAATGAATCAGAAAGTTTTGCATTGTTGAGCAGGTCATTTGAGAATCACCTTTGGATATGTGAAACATGATTTACTATTTATATATTTAAAACGAAAAGCGCATTCTGCCAAATCCACAGGAAAATCGTCTCTTTGCGCATGCGTCAACTTTTTTTGAAGGCTTCTACCCTCAGAAACGGGAAACCTGATTGATTAACCCAACCCTCACCTGTTTTGCCTCGGGGGATTGAAAAGGGTTGATTGAAAACGGATGAAGCCGTACCATTGCATTGAAAGCATAGACCTTCTAATATATTTTTGCTCTGAGGTTGAAAGCTAAAGCTTTTTTTTTTTTTTTTTTTAAGAACTCATGTTTTCACTACTAAATATGCATATTTTTTCGCAAAATTTTAAAGAGAGTTTGGATGCAGTTATATTTATAACCGATTGAAATGTCAGAGAGTTTGGAAGATGAGAACTATTTTTTTATTGCTATGTTAAAGGAGCGACGCGAAACAAACAAACTAACTAAAAAGTGGGAACAAAACATTTCTTTTACAACTAAACGATATTTTTTCACGAAATTTTTACACGGGCTGTAAAACCTTTTAATTTATCACCCATAAAGATTTCAAAGAGTTCGGACAAAAATAATTTTTTATTTTAAAACTATGAAACAACCCTAGGTAAAAAAAAAAAACCAAGAAAATGAGCGCTTTTATTACTAAATATCAATATTTTTTCGCGAAGTTTTCATTTTAAAATATAATTTCATACAAAATCGGGTTAAAAATATAAAATAATAAAAACTTGATTTTTTTAAAAATATATTTATTATTACGGGCACGGGTGGGGGTCAGCTAGTCATTTTTTCAAGGTTAGAGAATATATCCTCGGTAGTATAGTGGTCAGTATCCCCGCCTGTCACGCGGGAGACCGGGGTTCGATTCCCCGCCGGGGAGGAAATTTATTTTGTAATCGATATGATATCGGATAAATGTTTAATATCTATTTGTTCTTTGAAATAGACACAGTCCCATATAACTTTATTTTGATCAAATAAATATCTCTCTGAAATATATTTCGAATTCTCAACTTATAAAGCATTGATAAAATATATAAATAAAAACTCAGAGATTGACGTATATATTTCGATGTAAAAAGAATGAATTCACCAAAGTGAATTAGCTGAATTTATTCTTTTATTTTTTAATTAGTCTACATAGAAAAGAAAAGAAAATTGTACTGATTGACACCTATTTTGCCTGAAGGAGGAAGGCTAAATCTTTCGGAACAAGTTGCAATTTCTGTATTACTGTGATGCACATGCGCTTAAGAAGCTATATTTATTGTATATTTATTTTATTTGTGAATATATATAGAGGAACTTTGGGTATTATAAAATATTCCGGTAATAAAAAATACCAAGGTTTCTGTTTGGTAAAGTGCTGCCACCAAGCGGCAATATCCTAAATTACTTAAGAAATTTTCCAGAATGCCCCACCAGAAATGCAGTTCGTCGATTGGCGTCAGGACGCGTTGTGTGAATAAATGTTTGTTTTTCGTTCTTGGAAAGTTTCAGGAGATAATTTTTCAATATTTTTTTATTCATTATTAGAAGTAATATTTTTACATTGAAACTAAGCACAATGCACACCAACCTTTTTAAAAAGTGAAAAAAATGGGGGAAAAAAAGGAAGGAAATATACAACTAAGAAGTACAAAATACTAGTGACATAAAGAATCATTTGCTGTAAAAACAAATTACTGTAAAATGCAATACTAGACGTTAGTAGCTGGGATACTCAGCTTAAAAGTAACCAACCACTGGAATGAGCAGAGAGGCTGACCTAGGGCTTCGCCAATGTGACAAAAAACAAAAGGTCATTTTCGTTACTATGAGCGGACTCTGTTTGGTTGTTCGCGAACCCAGCTTCCCAGCTGCTAAGCTCTAGGGAAACGTTCCACAATAATCATCACATATTTTTAACTCATGTACGTCATGATATATCAATATCTGGATATATTGCAATGTATCCTGATATATCAATATCTGGATATATTGCAATATATCAAGACAGATAGCAGCGGAATAAAAATAGAGACGATAACAGTCAGTAACGAACGGACGTAGAAATTTGTGGTTTGTGAGAATAAAAAGAAACATATTGGGATATACGTATTGAGATAGAAACGAAAGAGAGATAATCGCTGGAGGGGATAATATTGCGGTTTGAATGATACGGGAAGCGAATAAATAAATGCATGGATGGGCTGAAAGAAAGGATTAAATATTGCAATTACGATATAAGTTCGGAATATTCGGAGCTTTTTCTCTGGGTTTGAAGTTGCCGTGAGGTAAAAAAAAAAGTTATTGGGATATATCGGTATAGTCAGAGCTTAGATATCGTTATTGGAATATATCGCCAGATTCAGAGCTTAGCTATCGTTATTGCGATAATTAGAAAATATCAATATTTGACCGATATATTGATAAATAATCCAGCCCTATTTGAGAACCACCTTAATAAAAGGAAAATTTTCATTCAAAAATTCTGATTCAAATGTAGCATTTAGGGATTAAAATTAAATGGTCCAAAAATAAACCACCGCTGTTCAAGAGGTTAGAACACGAGATTTTAAGAAAAAATTGAAATTGCGCATGTGAAAAAAGGGGGGGATAGGGGGGGGGGCAGGGCCTGTTTACCGAATAAGCCTGTGAAGCCCGAGCTTACCCACTGAAATACAAAGGGGCCCCCAAATGTACTTTTCAAAACTAATGTTTAGGAAAACAACTTTCAGTCAGGATAAAAAATGTATTTTTTTCCCCTTAATTATAGCTACTAAATTTTCCCTCAGACTATTACTAACACATTTATACTCTATTTTTTTTTTCCTTTTGATATAATAAATGGTATAAAACAGTGATTAAATGCAACTCATTGTCATTTTTCTTATGTTTTACATTTTAATTTCAAACATGCTAAAAATAACAGAAAATTTAATGTGTATAATTATATTTTGTTTATATGCATAAAGGGTGGAGAAATGATATAAAATATGGAGAATATAGGTTGTTTAAATAAAGGGGAAAGTAATTATCATTCAGGTGATATCAAATTTCTGTTTATAAAATAGAAACAAAATTATTTTGCAGCTAAGCCTAAATTTACGTTAAATATTTGTTGTCCCTGAACTGTTCTTAGCACTGGCAAATCCTGCAATTTGTAAAGCAAAAAAATATATTTTGAATTTCAAATATTCGCACCTGTTCCATAGTTGTAAATTCATTTGCAAAATTAAATTTGTTATGTATAATTATGTATATAATAAAATATTTTAATATGTATATAGGCAGTTTTAGTTTAATATTAAACATATTGCTTACTCAAAATTTTGATGGTAAAATTTCAAATTGTTCAAGCATAATTGGTAGAGTAAAAGCGGGGCCCCCTATATGACGTCAGGCTTCCCCTACTTCTAAGTCTTAAGCGGTCCCTGAGGGGGAGAAAAAAAAAGCAGAAATAACATGAGAATAAACCTGGAATAAAATAAGTTCTTTTCTGTATATATTACGAATTACTTACTGACCCTAATGCTAATGGCTACTGCATTATCATTCCATTAATCAAAACAACTCATAAACAGAGCTGAGAACGCCCACGTTGAAAGGATTATAAATAAATACACTATAATCTAAAAGCCAAAGGCTAATGTTAATCTTATTTACATAAACATTAAGACACATTCACAAATTTAATTTAACAACATTAGCCAACTTTTCAACAATAATTCTCTCTTCCATACCACAACACAAACCCTTCCAGAAAAAGAAAAAAAAATAGATGTTGATGAAACGGCACTTCTCTATATTTACCCGCAAACACTTCATAAAAAGCTTCATGCCGTACACACACATACTTAATCCTAACCGTGCCGTTACGTTCTCACACTCCGTAAGCACCCACAAGTATTTCTATTATTCGCAGAAGGTGCGGACTTCAAGAAGAAGAAGAAGAAGAAGAAAAAGCATCTCCCAAAATGAAACTGGACTTCCACAAAAGAACGGTGTGGGCAGTTCATATAGGAGCGGTGTGAACGACACTTGAGAGAGGGCCCTACCTACTAAGGGTCAGAGGTGGGCCCTTAAAGGGTTAAGGGCCCCCACTTGTGTCAAGGCACACAAAAAAAGATTATTTACGGCGACGTAAGATCGGTTAGATGTCTTCCGCGGATTGTTTTCGCGAGCCACATGAGTATTCTGAACAGGTTTTGCACTTTTTAGACATCTGATTTGTGTTTGGGTCGACGAAGAGTGATGTTTATGATCTTGGAGTATTTTACAGATTAAAGAAGATGATACAGTTTACGGAATAAACAAGTATTTTTTTTTTTTTAAATCCCGATTTATCATATATTTAAACAGATGGCAAAGATTTAAAGACAAGCTGGGTAATTAAAATGTTATTTGATAGGAATGACCCTATGGTTTTTGTCCGAGATATACTATTAATTGAGGCACACCAAACACATCAAGCGTTGTAAACATTTTGACGTTAACCTTTTGATTACGGGATTGGGACACCGTACGTCGCAGCGACTGTTCCAGGGCTGCCATTGGCGACTATTTTTGCGCAGCACGACTGCTGTACGGTGCCGCAGGCGGACTCGAGCCAGAGGTTCGTTCAGTTAGAGGTTTATACTATTCGATGTGCAAATTAAGGGATTATCTGGTCAGTGCGTAGCACGACCGGCATACGGTGCCGAAGGCAGCGGGGACCCGGGTCGGAGGTTCGTTCGTTTCGAGGTTTTACAAAATTCAAGGCACCGGTGTAAATTAGGGGCCCGCTAGTGCGCGAAGCCAGCTAGTTTGAAATGAATGACCCTAAGGAGTTTGCCCTATATACTATTAATTGAGGCACATCAAGCGTTGTAAACATTTTGACGTTAACCTTTTAATTACGGGGTTGGGACACCGTACGTCCCAGTGACTGTGTTCTTTAATCTCCTTGTACAGCTTTTTGAAGATTAATCTCTGTCATACATTTAGACTAGGATATTTTCATGCGATATCTAACACAAGGAGAATTTTTTTTTTTCTTTTTTTTTTGGAAATTGTGGTAGATCAGTCCTGGCCCGTAATCAAAAGGTTAATGAGAATATATAAATATGAATTTATACATGTTTTAATTGGTTAAATAAAACTAAAATAAACTACGTAATATTGGTCTAAAACAAATTAACGGTCTTCATATTAGAGTCATGCGCAGAAATAATACGTTATCAACCCACCAGCCGAACCGAGTCTGACCCGAAACAGAAGAAAACTGATCCGTAATTTAATACAATTATGAAAAAAAGAAAAGAAAAGAAAATCTACAATCATATCTCTACTATAAATTTTATTTTTTATATTTACAGGTTAAAGAAGATGATACAGTTTATGGAATAAACAAGTAGGTTTTTTTTTTTTTTTTTTTTTTTTTTTTTTAAATCCCTATTTATCATATATTTAAAGAGATGGTAAAGATTTAAAGATACGCTGGGTAATTGAAATGTTATTTGATATGAATGACCCCATGGTTTTTGTCCGAGATATTCCATTATAATTGAGGCACCCCAAAAACATCGAGCGTTGTGAACAAATAGCCTTAATGAGTATATGTAAATATGAACGTAAAGATGTTTTAATTGGCAAAATAGAACTAAAATAAACTACGTAATGTTGGTTTAGAAAATTCAACAGTCTTCAGATTAAAATCCTGCGTGGGTCGGGTTCCAAAAATTCTACTTAACGTCACCGCGAAATCCGACCCGAACCCGACAAAACATTTTTTGCTGATCTGAAATCCGATCCAAACCCGGCAAAACATTTTTTCATCAATCCGAACCCGAAGTAATCCAACCCGAATCCCGAAATCAACGAAAATTGATCCGTAATTTAATACAATTTTTAAAAATTAAATACAATTTTTTTTCTACAATCATATCACTAATATAAATTTTATATTTTCTGAAGAAAACTAATATATAATAGGCTAATTCATATTCAAATATATAGTTTTTGATCTCAAACAATACTTTAGACTTTCATTTAAAAAATCGGGTTTTCCCAAACCTGACCGGAAGTATCAAAACTCAACCCGAATCTGAAACAATTTATTAGAGATAAGGATTAAATGTTTTTCCCGCATAATCTCAATTCCTCATACAGCCCCCGAAGATAACAAACACAAGTATACATCGAAATCTGTGAAAGAATCAAAAATCTACCACAAGAAAAAACAAAAATCTTTATTTCGCATTATTTAGCAATTTTCCACAGCTGATGGAATACGGATTCCACAAAAATCCGAGATTACCTGCGTAACGTAAATCTGACCCGAGTGCAAGAATGTATAAGGTTTCCTAAATTACTTTCAAGGGTTAAAAAATAAGCTTTGGGAATTTTTAAAGACCCCTAAAAGCTTAAGAACCAGGTGTAGTCCCGGATGCAAAACTTTCTAGGATCTCAGGACTTCATTTTGAAGGTAAGAAGAAGAATTTTCATGGGGCAAGTGAGTATTCTACTTGCCCCATTCTCTTTTATGGCAAGTCATGATTATATGAGTAAGCATAAAACATTATCGAATGAGAAATATAACCACAGTAGCATCGTGACACAAATGGAACCAAAATGTGAAAGCACTGAGATCCAGATTAATACCAGCCAAATGTAGTTCTTAATGTCCACACTCCACACTGTTATCACATGACGTGAAAAATGAGTCACTGTGATGTCCCACTGTGATGTTAATATGTCCCATTTTGGGACGAGGTGCAAATGACTTAAAAATCGGTCTTTGAGACTTCACAGTGGAGTTACGAAGTGAAGATCACCTTAGAATCATATGACGAAATACAAATGGCACCTTTTGGTCAACGTTGTGACGTTGACCATTTGTGAAGTAACCAACGAAGGTGACAGACCGCAGCACTTCACGGATCTCGACTGCTTTTCAGCCTACCTTGATCACATGGCTGCTCAACAAATGGTGAAAACCAGCTTATCTTGAGCACGTGACAGCCAAGAGGGGTTGAAGTACCGCGGAGTCTGCCTCGTTGACTGCGATGCGATTTGTAATTACTGTTACATCACATCGTTGTGGTAGCGTCTAGAAGATATAATGCGGTAACCGGCTTTTTAGAAAAATTGAACCGTTAAATGTCGAACGATGCTGAAAGATAAATGTCGAACGCAGCGACATCTGGTAGCTCAAACGTAAACATTGTATAAATATCTTCTTGACGCTATACTTATACAATGTTTACGTTTTAGCTACCACATGTCGCTGTGGTTGACATTTATCGTTCAGCGGTCAGTATCGTTCGAAATTTTTAGGTTCCAATTGTTAAGCATTTTTTAAAGCATTACTGGAAAAGCCGGTTGCTACACTTTATCTTGTAGACACTATACTGTTAGGGAACATAGGAAATAAGAAGATAGTTATGGTACCTATTGGTAGTCTATTAAAATATTGAACTAATTTCTAATTTTCATTTAATTTCGTAGTAAAAAGTTTCACAGAACATATAATATTTTATTATGCTAGTTCAAGGTAAGCACGAAAAAATTTTGTTAGGGGGAAGGGGGCAATGACTAATAGTTGGTATTGGTACATTCTCTTAGTATTTTTGTTCTTACTTTCAAAGATTAAAAAAAAGGGGGGGGGGTGCGCAGTTCTCTGCGTAAGTCCATGAATGCAAGAACCGCAGAAGATCGAGGTCAAAAATACACCCGCATACCCGTTTCCTGTAGACAACAGACAAGAAGAACTTAGAACACAAAACAAGCACACACCAGAAATCTGTGGGAAAATCAAAAATAACTTCCACCACAAAATATAAACTTCTCTTTATTTCACATTATTTAACAATTTTCTACACCTGACGAAATCGTGACTCAACAAAAGTCCCAAATTACCCGCGTCACGTGAACTTGGGATCGCTCCCAAAACAGACGTCTCAAGTCTTTACGCACTTAACCCGTTCGTTAGGTTCATGACACTAGTTTGTAATTCCTTAAGCGCAAACACGCTCGGCACAAGCTGGGGGCCCCCTCGAGGGGCAAGCGCCAGGCGGGCCCTTTTGATCCCATCCGTCATAGTTGGATGGAAAAAAAGGTGGAGGGTAATCTTTTTCCGGCACAACCCTGAAATATGGTTCTATTGTCGTATTTTTCATAGTTAGGTTTGTTAGTGAGATGTTGTTTACAGAGCTTTCATTTAATTATACTTTGGGCATGACGGAACACTAGGGAAGTAATTAAATGTTCATAATTGCATAAGGCTCTTAAAAGAGATTTTTTATTTCTTCTAAGCACAAAGAGATTTTATTTATTGATATGCCGTAGAAATGACATTTTATTTAGATTTTGTTTGCAGATCGTGGAGGATTGTTTGTTACTGCGTAAGTAGAATCATATGTTTATTTTGATGAGTATTTTACATATTATGTAATTTAAAATAATATAGGTCAGAGGAAGAATTTTTCGACGGATGCCGAAGAAAAAGGCGTGGTTTGAGCCAGTCACACTCAAAATCTTTTTTTGGTGCGGGCCTCAAACATGAATTTGCTAAGTTAGATGGATCGCAACACTTTATAGTTATGTAATAATGTAAAAAAAAAAAAAAAAAAAAAGATAATTAAAATAGTAAGTTAATAAAAATAGCATAACAAAGCAATATAATAAAATTAATATAATCTGTTCTACAAAACGTAATAATATAATAATGAATAATTTCCAGGTTCTAACTATTTAAAAAAATTAGTTTATTTTAAATAATCAGGCTTTTGTTGAATGCATAACTTTCTTATTTTTAAAATGTGAAAATATATAGTGAAAGTATAATTTTAAATAATATTTAATTAGTGATGAAGATTTGAAAAATATATACACCACTGTAACGGTAATAAGACTATACGTAAAAAGAAATTTTGAAAAACAAATGAAATAATTTTAAATTTTTTTAAAAAATAGCTCATATTTTCTCTTTCTATCAAAATATATAAACAATAGTGCCGATCTTAAATATTTTACATGCGCTTTTCAAATTGTTTAAATACAGCTGCCAACCTTCCCCCCCCCTTTTTTTTTTTTTTTTCTTTTTTTTTTTTTTTTTTGTTTAATCAAATAAACATAATTTGAAAAATTTAGTTGTTTTTTAAATTTTTTCTTAAATTCATTATTTAATATGAATAATTATTTTAAATAACATTTTTTATGTAATGAAATTCCTTGTTTTAGTTGATTTGGAAAAAAAAAAAAAAAAAAAAAAAAAAAAAAACATTTTATCCCTTAGAATACAGATATGAATATATAAATTCATATTAGTATATTAAATCTTAACCTACTTTAAAAGTACAAAATATTAATCTTATTTAATAGAAAGTCAAAGCGGATTTAAAATATCAACTTCACAAAAATTGTGTATTTAAATTTAGGGCCTCCAAAGTCAGCGGCCTCAGGACCACGGCAAAGTTGGCCCATGGTTTAATCAGCCACTTGTTACCATGTTGAAATATCTCTGCCTTCCTACGACCACCATTTTTTACCCTCCCCCCCCCCCCTCCCTCACACTAGAAAAATATGTATGTTACTGACGTTGTTAAAACAAATGAAACGATAAAATATAACGAATGAAAAATCATCAGTAGTATTTTCCCATAGCATGGACGTTAAGAGAATGATAACCCACTCGGCGCGCTTTTACTTTTTCAGCGTTGAGCGTCTTATTGCTGGGAAAGGGGTTTTAAAGGGTTTTCTCTGCGTTGACCGTCTTACTGCTGGAAAACGGGTTTTAAAGGGTTTTCTCTGCGTTGACCGTCTTACTGCTGGAAAACGGGTTTTAAAGGGTTTTCCCTGTGTTGATCGTCTTATTGCTGGAAAAAGGGTTTTAAAGTGTTTTTCCTGCGTTGATCGTCTCATTGCTGGAAAAGTTGTTTTAAAGTGTTTTCTATGCGTTGATCGTCTTATTGCTGGAAAAGTAGTTTTAAAGTGTTTTCTCTGCGTTGATTGTCTTATTGCTGAAAAAGGGGTTTTAAAGTGTTTTCCTTCGTTGACCGTCTTATTGCTGAAAAAGGGGTTTTAAAGTGTTTTCCCTGCGTTGATTGTCTTATTGCTGGAAAAGGGGTTTTAAAGCGTTTTCTCTGCGTTGATCGTCTTAAGCAGCGTTTACAATATCACTTGGTATCAAACCGGATTTACAGGACGTGTTAATATGCCACTATCGTTCCTGCTTTCATTTTGCACCCATTTACAAACGCAAGCATAAAACCCCTCCCCTGCAAAAAACCGGAAGCTGCGTAATTTTTCCTTATGAATTATGATTGGCTGATTAGGGAACTGCGGTACAAACTTCCGGTGTAAACATAAACAGAAACCGCCTACAGTCCTTTTCGCGTGTGATAATCTTCGTTCTTTTGCTTTATTGAGAATTAAAATGTCTGACCGCTTTTTGTTAATGCAAACTTTGATTGACATCTTTGTAACACCAGAGCCAAGACCACCGCTAGACAATTTTCTGCTTGAGGCGAGCATTATTTTGCCGCCCTTATGACGCAATCGTTTTTTCACCATTACTCAAACTTTTTTTTTAAAATAAGTAAATAATACGATAACTATAATTTTTTTTAAAAGAAAACAGATGTATAAAATTTGTTTACATTTAAGAAATTTAAAATAATCAAACTACGTAAGATATTTTGCTTTAAAAAAAAAAAAATACTACTAATACTGCTAACTTGGCATTAAATGAATAAATCATATTCTACTAGTATTTACAAGAAAATCTCATACGAAGAGTAAAACTTACACTTCAAAATCCATTTTATAGGGGGTCCCAGAAAAGACTAAAATTCCATTTTATTTCTTAAACCAAAACTAGAATTTTAATTATTACAAATAAAACATTTTCATCTTAATTATAAAACATTATCGACATGCTTAACATTATTTATCTAAATGAGGACACATAATGTTAAGCGAAGACAATTAATGGCAAGCTAATGTTAAAACTGTGGGAGCATTTTTGACTAATTTCATTATCTGTGAAAATGAAATTCTGGCGCCTGGGGCACAAGCCCCAACTGACCCTCTCTAGTTTTGGACCTGACTCTGCCCGACTCTCCCCCCATGGGGTCGCTACGGACCTTTCAGGGCCATCGCTACGAAATTTTAATGGAGGGGGAGGGGACCTTAAATTAGCAAGTGAAATTTCAGTATCTGCCAACCCATTGGCAAACAAAAATAGATAGTTCTTGACGTTTGCCAATTAGTTTTATAATTTTGCCACGTTACTACAATTAGAAAATATAAACAGTTTTTATTTGTAAAAAGCTTAATAATGGTCACAATTCTATTTCTAATTTTTGCCAAGTCCATGAAAAATAGAAAGTGTATTATAGTTTTTATTAAAGTTTTAAACAAATTTGCCTACCAAGTTTGCCGGGGCAAAACCGGGACTAAAAAATTTCGGCCCTTGAAGAGTAGGAAGAATGAAACCAGTGCCGGCTCGGTACGGAAAAAATAAGTTAGACCGGCCCGACCCAATCCTTCAGGAAAACAGTAAGGCCCGATCCCGGCCCGGCCTGAGCTTTCAGAAAAAGTATGACCGGGCCTGGCCCGAGTTCGGCCCGTGCAGATCTCTGCCATGCTACTGGGCTTTATTATTATTGTGGAGAGCAACATCAGTACAAACCCTTCGTTATATATTATATTTTTTGGTAATTACAAAAACACACCATTTCTCTCAAAAGATTTTTCTATATAGTCTGTAATAATTTAAGCTAAAAATAAATAAATAGATAAACCTACTGGAGCAAACTTCACAATATATTATTGAAATTAAATAGAAAAATTATGATATGCGGAGAAAATTACCTTATTATTTCAAATTATCTATATGAAGATTTAATTTTACAATAGTAGTACTATTTTCAAAAACACAACTATCAACAATGAAGTATTTAACTCTATAATAAATTCACCTTGAATTTTCTTTGTCAAAGGAGTTTTTTATATCGCACTAATCAATATAGAAAATAATCTTGAAACCAAATTACTCTTACGAACATAAAATAAATAAATAAATAAAAATATAATCGCCGCAAAACGCGGAATAAAATTCCAAAAATCCCTGTACATAATTGCGAATAAACTTTATTGAAAAGAGAACTTCTTCTTCTTTTTTTTTATTTTTTTTATTAAACTGAAAGATTAAAACCGGATTCCTTATTATTAATGTTGAAAAATCGCCGAGAAAACGAAAAAAAAAAAAAACCTTTAATTTTACTTTAGTGAAATTTACTACAGTTACTTTGAAATTTACTACAGTGAGAGCTAAAACATTCTAACAGGAATTCGTTTTTCAATATAAAAAAATTGACGCAAAAGCGCAGCAACGCAAAAAATCGTATTAAAAATCGCGGGAGACAAAATTTAATTTATTATGCTAAATGTCTAAACAGAATTCTTTTTGTGGTTATCAAGAAATGATCGCGGAAAGAAAAAAAAGGGGGGGGGCTAAAAATTGCATTGAAAATTGCAAAAACTTCCAAAATCGTGGCGGACAAAATTTACTATATTAGGCTAAAAGTTTAAAACAGATTTTTTTTTCTTAACGATTGCAAAAAATCGCAGCAGAACGGAAAAAACCCCGCCAAGAATCGTATTGAAAATCTTATTAAAAATCGGTAAAAAATCAAAAAACTTGGGGGGCAAACTTTACTATATTAGTCTAAAAGTTTAAAAACAAATTATTTTCATGAAGATCAGAAAAATCGCTGCGGTACGCGAAAAAAGCTAAAAATTGAAAAATCGCAGAAAGCAAAATTTTCGACCGTCCATTGCGAAGAATTGACGTAATTTTGCATTTTTGAAAACAAAAAAGAACTTAAAATAAAGTTGTAAAAAAACAATAAATAGCGCAAAATTAAAAGCACTGACAAAACTTTCAAAAGATGGAGACACCAACACCCTAACCGGTGAACTGGCGCTGTTTGTTTACCCGACAGGAATCATGGGTAAATGCTGGACTAATGCCCTAGGAGCTAGCAGGGGTGAAAATGACCTAGGCTAGTTTCATCTTCATACCGGCTTTTTCATTGTATACGGGGTCGGAAATACAATGATGGTATCGGCGTGGATTGAATCAGGATTAGAGTGTAGTATGTAAACGACCCTTTATTGGTGAAAAGGGTGTTTTAAAGTGTTTTCCCTGTGCTGATCGTCTTATTGTTGGGAAAGGGGTTTTAAAGTGTTTTCCCTGCGTCGATCGTCTTATTGCTGGAAAAGGGGTTTTAAAGTGTTTTCCCTTCGTTACCGTCTTATTGCTGGAAAAGGTGTTTTAAAGTGTTTTCCCTGCATTGATCGTCTTATTGCTGGAAAAGGGGTTTTAAACTGTTTTCCCTGCGTTGATCGTCTCATTGCTGAAAAAGGGGTTTTAAAGTGTTTTCCCTGCGTTGATCGTCTTATTGCTGGAAAAGGGGTTTTAAAGTGTTTTCCCCGCGTTGATCGTCTTATTGCTGGAAAAGAGGTTTTAAAGTGTTTTTCCTGCATTGATCGTTTTATTGCTGGGAAAGGGGTTTCAAACTGTTTTCTCTGCGTAGATCGTCTTATTGCTGGAAAAGGGGTTTTAAAGGGCTTTCAGATTTATTGGGATACAAGTAGTGTGTTAATAACTAATAGTGTATTAACAATACAAAAAAATTATAATAATTTGCATTCAATTATTTCGAATGTTGAGAAAAATCTTTTAAAATAACAGGTGTGTTTCTCGGAAATTTGTGAAAAACGAAATTCTTATCCGATCTCTTTCAATTCTGTCTTAGCAAATTTTACTGTAGTTGCGGTATTGTTGAAAATTTTCATATTTCATTTGGCATAATATGAATAATTAATAATTTGCATTCAATTATTTTGAATGTTGAGTGAATCATACAAAACAACAGGTGTGTTTCCCGGAAACGTATCAAAAACGAAATTCTTATATACGGTGCCTTTACATTCTGTCTTACCAAGTTTTAATATAATTGCGGTATTGTTGAAATTTTATATATTTCATTTGGAATAATATTAATATCAATAATTAAAAAATATATACAATATAACCCCTTTTTAACGATACACGATTTACCAATTACATCCATTTAACAGCAAAGTTTAATGGTCCGTATTCATCTATATTTATTTCTAAGTTTTATGAACTCCGGTTTAACGATACTTTTCCTCGTTTTAACGGTCATTTTTATAAATTGAAAATATTTTAAACATTATGTTTCAGTAAAGCAGAATTGCCATTTTTTTCTTTATATTGTTTATCTATTGAAAGAATGGAAAATACAAGAAGTTGTTCGAAGAATTATAGTATGCTCAGTGGGTATTTGATATGGATGAATGTATACATATAATGGCTTTTGAAACTAATAAAAAAGTCCTGTCACACAAGTAAAAAAAAAAAAAATTTTTACAATTTTTTTACATACTTTTTTTAATTTCTAAAAGGCGTAAAATAAAAAGATTATAAACAGTAAAATAAGTTTTATTAGACTGTTGACATGTTTCGGCTCAATCTCAGGTATTATCAAAACAAATAAGAATATTCTATAATTGCACGGTCTTTGAAGCTATTGATATTTTTTATATATTACAATTATAGAATATTCTTATTTGTTTTCATAATAGCTCATATTGGGCTGAAACATGTCAATAGTCTAATAACGTTATTTACTCGTCCATTACAATTGTTTTTATGTTGCACAAGTTACCAAATATATAGATATTTTTCGTTGTTTGTTACTTAAAAAAAACTTTAAATATTCCACCTTTGTTAAATGCACAGCTGAAATTATCTACAATGCAATGATGTCTAATTGTCAATGTGTCGACAGACGATTTTTGGCTCGGTAAAATAAATTGATTCACAAAGGTTAAATATATGACAATGTTTTTGTTTTTCCAAATTTTTTTAGAAAATTTAATTTAAACAAAATTTTTTCCCACCATCTATTTAAATTTAAATTAATTTTTCTCTTCAATTTTAATGAGAAAACTACGTAAAAAAAATCTAATAATTCCCATCGTTTATACCATTTCTCTCTTTAATCCACAAAAATGGAGTAATTTTGTTGTCATATTTAGAGAAACTTAGTTAAAAATTACAAAAATAAGTGGGTAAGTGTGATCGAAGATCGCACAAAGGGTTTCGTTTAATATTCCTTTCAAAAAACTTTATCCTTGCTTTAATAAATCCTAATAAATTTAATTTTCGAAAAAAAAAAGTCACGTTTTTTATAAAGTAAAAATTTACCGGTCTATTTTGCTCGTTTTTTCGAAAATCTGAACCGGTCCGATAGCGGGCGATGCCCGCTATTATACTCTGTCATGATAATATCTGCCATGTGAACTAAATGCGATATTTAAAAAAAATCAATTTCAAAATTATACATGTTGTATAGAGACCTTCAAAATGTTAGACGTCAGATTATTTTTTTTTTTTAAATCCTCTAATGACGTCCTATTAAGCTGCTTTCTGTATTTACACATACCCATACTCCTTGTATTATTGAGAAATGTTTGAAAATTTCCGTTTTATTAACAATAGGACGTCCTATTAATCTTTTTTTTTTTCAATGGGTGAAACTTTTTATTTCATTTTCATTTTTCACGTGGAAATCTTTCAATAGAAAATTAATTATTGTAGAAAGAATTTTATTGTGGATTTTTAATTGTTGGCAACTGTTGTAACGAAAAATGGGCTTAGATGCTTTACACTCACGTTAAAAAAAAAAAAATAATCGGTTAAAAAAAAGAAAAAAGTCGCCAAATTTAGGGGATTTTTTCCTTTAATGGCAACCTAGCCATTGTATTAAGTTATTCGTTTGGCGCAGTCTTGGAAATCGCGCCAACCAAACAGTCGCCAATCTTTTGTTTACATTTTAGCGTGAGTGTAACACATCTGTTCCGAAAAATGTTTAAATTTAATAGGAAAAGGCCGTTAGATTTTTGGTTTCTTATCTGTCTTTATAAAAATACGATTTTTTTCAAATTTTATGATTTTGAGCTTCATAGTAGGTATTCAGCTAGAACTGCAGAAAATTTCATGACTAAGTTATATAGTTTCTTAGAACCCGGTTCTGTGACAGACAGGCGACGAAGCGGGACTAATAGGGTTTCGTGAGATGTACGAAACCCTAAAAATTAATATCTCGGAAACTAATTCAAATGTTAAAATTCTAAGAGCTTATATGACATCCTCGGATCCATGCGAATAACTGGTGTTAATTTAATCGCGCTACGTTCTATTACATTCTGGGAGGAGTAGATGTGACAGACAGACAGACATATTTTAATGTAATAGATTATTTCCCCATGCTCCTTAGGGATTGTTTTATTTGCATAAATTTAATACGATGAAAAAAATCATGTTTTATGTCAAAGTGCCATCTGAGAAGGGATCATTACCCTGTCTTTCATCTTCTAACACGGCAATTTTACACAACTGACTTGGCAATCCTAGCTTACACTACACTTACATTTATAAATATTCGAAATGTCATTCTCTTGATGGATTAGGATTTATTCGAAATTTTGAAGGTAATTATGAGCAACCATGAAAATATGCAACTTTAAAATAAGCATTGCTGACATATGCATGGAATCCAATTTCAGAAACTGTCTTGCACTTATCAAAACTTTTAAATCCAAGCACCTTTGCTCCATCATTCTATTCCTCAAATGCGTGACGGCAGGAACTCCCAGGGCGGTACCCTGCTAAAACAGCTGACCCCTACAATTCCCTCTTCTTTGTTTTATTTCGTTTTTTATTCATTACACTTTTCTGTTTTTCCATCGGGAAACACCTACGTTATTACTTTCGATTTCATTTCGTGACTCGTTGCTTCAATGAGTAAACAAAGAAGTAGTAATTAAGTTTAGTGCTGCCATCTAGTGACGTTCATGAAAAGTTTTCCCATTGCTCCATGCATTTATTGCGGATCTCAAAATAAATAAATAAATATTTTTCTCCGCTCAACAACGCGAAACTTTCTGAGACATTTACGCTTTACGGACTCGTTTTTAAACATAAACAAGAGTGTGTAGTGGAGGGTATACGGTGATATACGTTGTATGCTTTCTAGATATTAAAAAAAAAAATCCTTATAATCTCTGTTTCTCAAAAAACGGTATAGCGTATGCTCTCTGGATATACCCTCTGCTTATGATGTTTATCCTGTTTTTATTTTTATTTGTATTTATTTTTTACGACTACCACACGGAACGTAAACGCATGACACTTTCAAGCATTATTATTGAAATGATTTGTAATCAAACAGTTTATTTTATTTTATTATTTTTTTTAAAATCATTTTTCCATAAATAAGTTACATCTTCAGTTATAAGCGATTATTGCTTCACGACGGCAGTTTTTTTCCTTTCCCAAACTGTCGCATTTGGAAACTCGGTTCAAAATGAAACATTTGATAGAATTTTTTGAAAGATCGTCTGCCTTTACCAAAAAATTAAAAACTGTTCGATTACATAATTTCTGAGTAACATCAACCTGCAATTTTGATATGTTTGCGAACAAAAATGAATTCAGAAATGCGTCAGAAAGTACCCAGTTTGGGTTTGGAAACAGACTTAAAATGGAATGACCGGTGCAGTGAAGCCAATTTAGTGATTATATATATATATATATATATATATATATATTAAATTCAAGTATTATACAACTATTTCTGAATATTCTCCTTAATTAGTGGCAGTTTAAATAAGGCAACTATTATTGTTCAGAAAAAATGTTGGTTGTTTTAATAAAAAAAACCCACTAAATTGGCAACACTAGACAGGGGGAATTCACTAAAAATGTAATGTTAATTTTTTAAACATAAATTAGTGTTTTGTTTTAGTTTCCGATCTCTTATGTAATTAAACAGAAAAAGAAAAGTTATGAAGAATAATTTTTTAGGAGTAGGGGGTGGCGTCAAAAGTAAATACGTCCTTCAAAATTTTCCGCATATCGTTTAACACATTAAAAAACACATTGAAAAAAATCAAGATACAAACCAAATCTATATTAATAAACAAAAATTCGCCTGCCTGTCTATTTTTCTCTCTGTGTGCGTATATGTGTGTATTTGTTCGTTGGAGATGACTAGGGAAATCTATTGCACGTAGAGATCTGCGAATTTGGTTCCGGATAGACGAAACAGGCTCTTGAATGTATCCGAGGCTCAGATTTTGGATTTTTTAATTTAATTTTTTATGCGATTTTTATCTTTTTTATCTTTTTTTTTTTTTTTTTGAATTTTGAATTTTGAGACAATGTTTGACATTAGTAAATAATAAAGTTTTTGACATTAGTTCTGGGGTACTCCAGTACAATGTCTTTATTTAAATGGTTACGAAAACAGTTGATTTAGAACTAGATGTAAATATAAATATTTTTTAAAAAAAGCAATAAAAATGTCTTGAAGTTGGAAATAATTTTTGACTGCTCATGATAGAATGTAGTCTAAATAAAATAAAATTCTGTAAAAAGAAAATGATTTAATATCTATAACTATGAGACTGTCTAAAAAAGACTAGCAAAATACCTATAAAGCTTCTTTATTAGCCCCCCCCCCCAAAAAAAAAAAAAAAAAAAAAAAAAAAAAAAAAAAAAAAGAACGGAGCTTCTATTATAAAAATAATTACTGCACCATTAATAAATAAATCAAAAATCTTCAATCATTTTTCATCATTTTTCAACAGATTATGGGCATGGAAAACCGATATATATATATATATATATATATATATATATATATATATATATATATAAGATGTCTGATTTATTTGTCAACCTTGAAACTGTCCATTAAATAAATGAAAGAATAATTTCACCAGCAATTCAAGTAAAAGAATAACACATTACGCCCCCGGAAAACTTTCTATGGCCGAACAAAAATGAACAAAAATTCCGACCCATCTTTCTGTCAATAAAGGCGACATTGCGAACGCTTATGTCCACCCCTTCCAAAAACTTTCCTTTTCAATCCACACCCTTATCAGACCCAGGTTAAAAAAATAATACCGCCCTGGTAAGGAAAAAAAATCATTTCCATTTTTTTCTTTTTGCTGAAATAATATCACACCCAGCAAATTAAATAAATAGTCGTCTGCTCACTTAAAGGACATTCTATGCGGAAATTTTCGGAAGAGGATTGTGGCAACGATGCACGAGCAGGCGTGATCACAGCAGAGAAACGAAAGTTTTCTAACATGCATTTGAGATTTAAATCGCAGTACTTGAAAGTTCTGGGAAATCCATTTGGCAAATGTTAAAAGTGACGTCATAAATGGCAATAATTCAAGATTTATAAATCTTGATTTCTTCTTCTTCTTTTTTTTTTTTTTTTTTTTTTTAAAGAATATTCTTGAAAAACAAATTTAATTACTTGTCTAAGATTGACATGCAGACGGGTATAAATGCAAAAGAAAGAAAGGAAAGGAATTTTGTTACTAATAACTGTGGTAAGGCTACTCACTGCTTTTTAGGTGCGTTTGTAATTACATAAATACATAGCACCTATAGTCGTCGTCTCGACCGTCCGTCTGTCCACATATGAGTGCGCAAAAACTACCCAACCAAATGATTTGAAATTTAATATATATAATCTTTTCAGCATTTTGTCGAGTCATTTCAAATTTTATGAACAACGAATCAAAACTTAAAAATACAGTGTCTCACATAAGTGATGGGACACTTGTGCTTTACAAAAGGAAACTAATCAAATAAATTAAAAAAACATGTACACATTTTTTTTGTGGGTGTGTTTCATACTTAAATTTAGTAAAGATTATTACATAACATACATTTTGTCAAAATATTAAAATATTAATTTAATAAAAATACAAATGTTTAGAACGGAGCAAAAAATAGCTCACATAAGTGATGGGACACCATTATATATGCAACAAAAATCGCCTGAAATAAGCAATAAAAATATTTTTTGGGGTTTTATTTTTACTTAAAAGCAATTGGCAATAATTTATAAAATCGTCTGCAGTATTTCTCTCCAGTTTGTTTTGGAATTTTTGTGTTTTTTAGCTCTGTGTAGTCATGAATGCTAAACGAAAAGAAACTTCGCCTGAAATTCGAAAATTAGTTATTAATTTGCATATTGAACGTGGAAAATCTATTAGAAAAACTGCTGAAACAGTTAACTTGAGTCGTTCAACAGTTTTCAATATCATTAAACGATATAAAAAGAATCATATGATTCAGGATAAAAGAAGACCTGGCTGACCATCAAAGCTATCCAATGGAATAAAGCGAATTATCGTTCGAAATATTAAAAAAAATCCAAGAATTAGTGCTTCAAAAGTTGCTGCTGATTTACAAGCATTATATGGAATAATTGTTAATCCTGAAACTATTAGAAGGGTAATTCGATCTGCTGGATATCACGGTAGAGTAGCCAGGAAAAAATTCTTCGTAAGTGAAAAGAATAGAAAACTCAGACTAGCTTTCGCAAAATCCAACATAAATAAGAATTCTGATTACTGGAATAAAGTTATATTTGCTGATGAGAGTAAATTTAATATATTTGGTTCTGACGGTAGAATCTTGGTGTGGAGAAAACCCAGGGAAGAACTTCGCAAACAGAACTTGGTACCAACAGTAAAACATGGTGGAGGAGGAGTTATGGTATGGGGGTGTATGTCGTCCGCTGGAGTTGGTAATTTTGTTTTTATTGACAGTATAATGGATCAGTACAAATATATTGATATTTTAAAGCAAAATTTGAAATCTTCAGCACGAAAATTGAACCTTCATAACGATTTTAAATTCTACCAGGACAATGACCCCAAGCACACTGCTCTGAACGTTAGACTCTGGCTGCTATATAACTGTCCTGAAATAATAAAAACACCACCACAATCTCCAGACTTAAATCCCATAGAGAATATTTGGCAAGAATTGGAATCAAGAATTCGCAAACACACCATTTCTTCAAAACAACAACTAAAATCGGTGCTTCAAGAAGAATGGGGTAAAATCACTCCAGAAATCACAAAAAAAATAGTCGAATCCATCCCAAAAAGATTAAATCATGTTTTAAAAGTAAAAGGAAATCCAACAAAATATTAAAACCTTTTAAAAAGTAAAATTTGTGGATAAATATTTGATGGAAAAGTAAGTGTCCCATCACTTATGTGAGCCATTTTTTGCTCCGTTCTGAACAATTGTATTTTTACTAAATTAATATTTTAATATTTTGACAAAATGTATGTTATGTAATAATTGTTACTAACTTTAAATATGAAACACACCCAAAAAATTTTTGCACATGTTTGTTTATTTATTTTATTGCAGTTTCTTTTTATAAAGCACAAGTGTCCCATCACTTTTGTGAGACACTGTATATTAATAAAAATATTTATTAAGTAATTTGAATTTTTTAAAAATTGGTACTTCTTTGTTATAGCAGCTTCCGAGGATTAATCGTCAAGCGACCGAGATGTATCATTCTATTAAATCTTGTCATAGGTAATTAATTCAATGATATCACATGATAGGTAATGATACTAGATTGCCATGGTGATTACGTCCTATTTAAGATGGAGTCCTATTATTTTCGTATTACTGAATTTAAAAACCGAATTTGTGTACTAAAATTGTTTAATTATAGCAATCCTATAATCAACCGACATTTTTTTGGATAGATGTTTCCGGAGAAATAGATATTAAATGAAAAAAAAAGTCTAAATACGGATTTCAAGTTCTGAAATTTTCAATGCTTGGCTTAAGTTTCCCATTGGAATTTTCAGTAAATGTCAACAAAAGATAAAATGTTGGCAATTTAAAATGTACTTATTTTATTATGGAAATTAATCATATCATAATAACCGACGATATAATTAATTTCACTGAAACTAGTTATAGTACGAACGTACCTCATTTGTCACGTTTGACGTACAATTTTCAACTTGTTAGTTTATAATATTGTAACTTATTGTCAAACTTAAAAAGATACTATTATTATTATCATTATTATTTTAAAAGAAAAGTTTCTTAAAACGTATTTTAAAAAAATTATCAGGAGGCGAAAAATCAATGCTTACATAGTCATTTTCTTTAATCCCTTCGCGACAAACGTCCTGTTTACTTCTTTTAATTTTTGAGCGTCATTTTTTTTTTAAACAGTAATTTTAGCTTTATTTAATAGCTGAAATTCTGTAATTAGATTACTGTTAAAAAAATAGCGGTGTTCAAATTCAAGATTTTGCGGCACCCTAAACGGTACATGCTGCTCGTCGCGAAAGGGTTAACAGGTTCGTTGTTTTACGTTTGAAGAAATAAAACGTCTAAATTTTCTTTCGCACCACAATATTTTTTTGCGTATAAGGGCTAAACAAATTTCCTAATACTTCTGCAGCGGAATTTTATTCTATGATTGAAAGCACCAATATTCTTTTTAAAAAAAGAAAATCAAAATCAAAAATTTTTCCACCATGATAATGACATACTAACATTTCTCTAAAATACATGAATATAATTTTGAACCTCTCCTTATTCAAAACCAGATAAGAAAAGAAAATTCCGCTGCTATTTAACGCAAATTCTCACGTATTGCGAGCTTCAAAGACCGAAATTATTTCATTCACAATCGGTTTCACTTGTTTAAAAACCAAAGAGAAAAAACAATTCGAAAATACCATTCTACAAAAGTAAAAATAAAAACTTGAGTTATGCATGATTTGTCTAATAACACCGATTAAAGGCGAGCTAAATATCGTTCAAGGTTGACCTTTAACAATAGAATGAACAATCGGTAATAAATACCTAATTTCTCACGCATCGAGTTAAGCTTCAATTTAATCATCGGCTGAACTGAAGTTTAATAACTACCGTATCCGCCTCATTTGCGTCATGGATTTTATCTGAAAATTAATTCTCCTGGCAAGAAAATTAAAAAAAGTTATTGCAGAATTTTCAGTTTTAGAAGTTTAAAAACTTTTTTTTTTTTTTTTTTTTCCTTTATATTTTCTCATCATTGTCATAAATTTCTTTCGAAACTTTTTACTTAAAATGTCATTCAAGACAATTTATTTATATTTTTTGGGTGTGATATACTAAAGCAAAAAGGTAAAATAAAAGTTATTTTTTCTTATCTTCAAACAGTTTACCTTGAAAAAAAGTTGACTATTAATGTAAGAATTCTAAATTAGAAGAATTTTGTTAAAGTACATTATTTGATTAAAATATTGACTAGTGTTTAGCCTTTTCTTCTTTATATTTTCTCTTCGTTGCCACAAGTTTATTTTGAAACTTTTTGCACAAAATGTTATTTAAGTGAGCAGATGACATTTTTTGTGTGTGTGTGTGTGGGGGGGGGGGGATGAGTTGGTGGTGTGATATTATACTTAAGAAAAAGGTAAAAAGGGAAAATTAGTTTTCCTTCGCTTGAAACAGTTTACCTCGAAAGAAAAGTTGACTATTAAAAGTAAGAATTCCAAATTAGAAGCATTTTGTTAAAGTATATTATTTGATAGAATATCGACTCGTGTTTATTCTATTTCACAAATTACAGGAAGTAAAGCATATTTGAAACTTTGTTCTAATAATACGGAAATCTATGCAAGATTACTTTAAAGGAAAACAAGATGAAAAGGGTAATTTTGTAATGATGATGCAATTTAAAAATTGTTTCCTATTGTGGGTAAATCGAGCACATACGTACATTTTGATCCACATGAATGAACTACGTATTTTACATTTTGGCAATTCAAAATAACTTTGAACATACTGAGGTATTGGTAACTTTTGGAATACAGTTAAAGGTTTCGTTTGGTTTGTTGAAGTCACTACGGTCATCTTTTGCAGACGAGGGCTAAACAAACCGGGACATCCGTTTAAAGTGGAATCCGGCACACTACAAATATTTATGCATGAGTCGAGATTCAAAATCGGCACACTTTATCCAGTAGCCAGTAAGGTTTTTAAACAGAAACATCCCGTTGTCCAAAATTCCATGATTTATACATTTTGGAATTGTCTTGAATACTATTTGACAATTTTTGGATCGATGTCTGTCCGTCTATGAATTACTCAAATTTTGTGACCGTAGCTCAAGAACGAACGCACGGGATTCAATGAAATTTTATATTTAATTTGACACTGGCACTAATAGGTGTGGTGTAGACTTTGGGATACATCACCCAACAGGTGACACTGCTATGCCGTGTTTATCACGATTTGTATTAAAGCTGTATCTTAGGTAAACAATTTTTTTTTTCGAGTTATAACAAAACAAATGTCATAGATTTTTATGGATTTTAATTTTTTATTATAATTTTTGACATTTTTAATAAACATTTCTAATAAATCGAGAGACAACGTAGACGAGAGACAACGTATAATAAGCAGCATATGAAGAAGAAATGGCGTCTCAAAAATAGGGAACCTGGAATTCAAAATCAGAGCAAAACTTTTTTTGCAAGATTACCCTTTTTATTCAATATTGAAATTTTTGTTATTGTTTTTTTACAATTTCACAAATATTTTCTATTTCTATAAGACATAAATAAATAAATGCAAAAAGAAGTAACAGTCTAACTTAATTAGAGGCACTCTTTCTAATCTAAGACCAAACATCAGTCAATTTTCTTGATTTCAAACCTTTCTGGTTTTCATTTAACAGGAGTGGTGCCTGCAGATTTTGACAGCTCAGTAAAAACGTTGAGGAACCCTGCATTCTGACATCAAAAGTATTTTAATTTAGTGGAAATTTTTTGCCACTTACCGCATCTTTGACGGTTCTCAAGAAGAGAGCCGTGGGTCCCAAGAAGTGGGCTTCGAAGTGTTCTTGTCCCACTGTTTGGGAACGCTGCAGAGCTTGTTCTGTCAGTTGCTTCCTCACTGAAGCATATGGACGATATAACGAAGCTAGGTAGCGCTCGGTCAAAGCTTCCACAACAGAGGATTTCTAAACAAAACAAATCATAACAATTAATTATAAAATAATAACAATTAAATGGAATCATTAAACATATTAAATACAATATAGAGAAACAAATATAAATACAGTCTTTATTTTCGAAATAAGCTTCTGCTGCAAGACTTAGTGGACTTTCACAATAGCTTATCTTAATAATATTATAGTAAAACCATCATAATAGACACTTTCGAATAGCAGACATCTCTTTTTAGCAAACACCTTTTTCAATCCACAATGCATACATTTACAGTAAAATCTCGTTACAACGAATTTGTACAGACCACCGATTGTGTTCGTTATTCGGAAAAATTTGTTAATATGAAATTCCAATATGGCTGATTTATAGTTAATAAATATTGTTAATAAATATAGTGAATAAAATTTTTTTAATAAATGAAATTTGAATACACAATGAATAAAATACATATTGCTAAAATTATATTAGTTTTTTTTTTCAAACATGTCAATAAAGAATAAATATATAGTATATTATTATTGTGAACTTATTTATTATAAGATTATTATTAAATTCCTTAAATTTGAAAATTTTAGTCGTTACGACTATATTGAAATTATAGTTTATTTTACATACGTAACAGATGTTAATTTACACTGATATGTAGCATTACTGTAACTTTTAATTTATTTTATTTTACAAAAAAGTAAGGAATTTTCAAATCAAAAATTCCAATTTCGCTAAACATTATTCAAAATGTTTCTGCCACATTGTTTTGCTGGGATAAATGGTTTTTAAAGATGCATATCTTCGCAATTTTACCCTGTCTCTCGAAAACAGCTTCAAAGTGCGCTGAAAATTCAAATATCATGGTGTAGTGAAAATAGTAAACAAAAGTTTTCTTTTGGAATTTTAGTTTTTCGATGAAGATTGTTTTTCTTATGAACACGGAGTTCGTTAAGCTGAAATAAGCACTCTTTTTAAAACTTTAATAAATTCGTTAATTTGAAAAAATCTTTAATAGGAAATTCTTTAAAGTAAATATATTTGTAATGGCAAAATATAGGATTTCTTTTTTTAATACAAATAATATTCGTTAAATTGTAAAAATTCGTTAAAGTGACATTCGTTGTAACGAGATTCTACTGTACCTCTGAAAAACGGATACTTCCTGGACAAATTCCGCGTTTCTGATGTGCTCGCTACTGAGACGTTTTACTGTAATAATAATTATCGCAAGTCTAGCAAAACCATGTACTTCACAACAAATAAACAAAAATAATAAAAAACCCACCAAAACAACAACAAACAACAAGAAAAGCCATACTGAACATGCTTTGCCAAACCATGATCCACAAAACAGTCCAGAGTTACTCGAAGTTCGAATGAAAAAAAAAAAAAGAGTTACAAGTAACAAAAAAAAAAAAAAATAAAAGATAATACCAACTTAAAGTGACCGTTTGTTAACCCTTGCTTAAAAATATGAGAAAACATTCATGTAATTTTTTTAATTTGATTTGTTATTTACTTATTGCGCGTTAATTGACGTATTTTACCGAAAATTTATTGATACAACATAATTTTCTTTTGACAGTCCTAGAAGTTTGTACGGGTTGAAATTTTTAGGCTTCGGTCTGACTTGGCCTGTAAAAAATTTTTATTGGCACGACCCGGCCCGATACAAAAGCTAAAGTTTCGGCCAGAGCCGTACGAAAACGTATTGGTCAATCCTGGTCCGTTATAAAACGTTCGACCCGTTTAATTTTTTGCTGGTTACGGCTTGGTCCGGGCCGCATAAAAATCAATGAAATCAGGCCCAGCCCGTCACAACTAATTTCCTGAAAAGAAAATGAAAAAAAGGAGATATTCTTAAATTACCACTATATTCTACGACTTATTAACCTATAAAACTATACAAAAAACACACACAAAAAGAAAATGAAACAAAGACTTTCCGTTTGGTATAATTTACTGAAAAAGCCATATATGATGTCAAATTTAAGTGTTCGTATTGAAAAATTCTGAGTTTGGTACAATTTCAATATGAGGACTAAGTTTATTTTTTAAATATAAATTGAAAAAAGACATAATTTCCAGTCAAATGACTAATATATGTTTGTTTTTTTAACCATTGGGAAAATGTTTGTTGTTTTCGGTCGAGAATGGACCTCTTGATGCTCGCAATTTATTATTTTAACCGTTTTTAACGAAATTCTGTAACTGTAGAAGAATTTATCTTTGAATAGGCAATATAAATGCATAAAATCGTTACAAAAATGTTAAAGTTACAGAAAGGATAGATGCAAACTATCAGATATGAAATAAAGCCGAATTCACAAATGGACGTCGGATGAGAAATCGTCTGATAAAGCAGAAAACGTGGTCTTCAACTTTAATTTCCTCAGACATCAATCTAAACAAGAGTTAAAGTTATTGTAGGAAGGATCCGATAAAATATTTTTGTTTCTGTTTTCATTAATATATTGTAAATTTGGTACTTTCGTGTTATAGCGGCCCCCAAGGATGAATCGCCAAGCGACCAAGATTTATCGCCAAATTATAAAGCATGTATGACATTATAATAATATATGATATATATATAACATTTCTTGAGGTATGCGGCCAAGTTATAGTCATATAGTATGCATATATGATGTATATATATGACATGTGTATATACGACATACAAGACGTAAATAATATGTGTATAATGACGCATATGGCACTTATAGGAGTGTTTGGAATATATATATGCGTATATAGGATGCATATATAAGCTTTGCGATGATCTTGGCGAAATCATAACTGCAACCTTGGCATAATCATAATTGTGGGGGCCGCTATAACACGAAAGTACGGTAATTTATTTTATTTTATTTTTTTAAGCTTTTGGAACATTTTTCCAATTGTTATTGTAATTTGTTAAATTATATATATATATATATATATATATAATATCTTGCGCGTATGTGCGTGTGACAATTTGGACATTAAAATGTATGAGGTGTTTTCTTTTTTTTCTTTGCCAACTGTATACCTTTTAAAATGTTATTATAGAAATATAGTTATTCGTTAAGCAGAGTTTCATAGAAATATCTGCATTTATTTATCTAGTTTATGTTAGTTGTTATGATAGACTAATACCCCCACCCGTGAAAAAAAAAATAATATAAATGCACTGTTACTGACAAATTTTTCGCATAAAATTACAGTTGGATTTTATTTGTATGCCCTTCAAAAATTCTGTTTTCTCATTATTTTCTATTTAGGTCTCAAATTAGAATATACTACGAAAATGTTAAAATGGGATTTCACTGTTATGAGAAATAAAAACTTTAATTAAAGAGAAAATGAATACATTATCTTTATAAAAAATATTGAATAACGGGCTAGCTACAAAAATTAGCTGTCAAAATAGTAGAACAAGCATATAAATCTTCACTGAAATCCAAGATAGAAATTTTGAAATCGGCGATTTTGCAATCTATACACATAAGCTTAACTATAATAACAAATATACTCTGAATCACGATACGTTTTAAAATTTTTTGTTTCAAGAACATTTCCAAGAAATTCGCACCCAGACATTGTGATGTATATGTATCCATTGAGCAATCTAAGAGCAGCATCTTTATTAAACATGCATGAATATATGCACCTGCTCCTCGAAATTCGTGACGTCACGAAGAACAAAAGAACGAATTATTAATTGACACGTTGCCAAGTGCAATAAGAATGAAAAGCCGTGACTAGGCATCGTTTGGATTCACCTGTTGCCATTCCAATAAAGTTGAACTTTGCCCTCGAAATTTCGAGACGCTAAAGTAGCAGTTGCCAAATCAAGAAATGCGGAAAAGTTTTTTCCGGAGATATTTCACAAACATGATTTAATTTGATTTATATTTGTATTGATGAACTAGATTCTTGTCATTTAGGAGTAGATCTGACACAGATCCATATGGTAATTATGTGTCTGAGTAATTCAAAGATCTTGCAATTCTAGATTGGAAAATTACCATTTTAACTGTGAGGATTTTTGTATGGCAAACAAAGTATTTCCTGTCATGCTATGTTGTCATTCGTTTGGATTAATTTTTTCTTGTTACAAAATTAAACTGCTATATGAATTGCAATAAGAAATCTATAACGTATTTTAACTGAGTGCATTTATATGAGAGTGACGACATACGGAATATAAGGATAGGGCAGCTGACGTCACTGTGGGAAAAATTGCTGTGGGATACTTTCTTGTGGTATCTCCGCCTTTTATGACTTCTACTGTACACAAGAATTCAAGCGTTCTGATTGGTCTACGATTACTAGGTCTGTGATACGATTGGTCTACGTCGCCCTGACGATTCCTGCAATGATCGCTAAGGCAATAATATAGTAGGTAGATTGGTTATTGGTTAAGTATTTGTTTGTAAATATGCCCCTTTTTTTTTATAAAATTTGATTGGTTGAGACGATTTTGGACTAAAACGAAGCTGTGCGAGCCAACCAGTATCGCCAAGCTAATCTTTGTTAACTTGTCTCACTCGTCCAGGCGATTATAGCCAAATTCTGGAATCTAGGTTTGCAATAGTTTTGGGCAAAAAATTCTGTCTGAGCGCATTCTGCGCATGGTCGTGTGCGTATGTCTCCACTTTTATGTAGAGCTTACCTAATTTACTAACATCCATTTCCTATACCAAATGCTATTCATTTGTACTTTTTTTTATGTTTGTCGCACAAGATTTCTGTTGAATTGCTGTGGGAAATTTCGAGTTTATAAATACTCATTTTCTTCCAACAAATGCAATATTTTACCATTGTTGTTTCCAGGCTGGGCATGTTCTGTTATTTCCGGTTGCTCCAAAACGGGTAGCTACAGTAAAATAATCTTTGTAGTGGCGGCCCGTTTTTAGGGCACTGCATGCATAGCTACAACTTTTAATTATTTTTATTTTTTTGCTACCACTATGTTTCAACAGAATCTTCGCCTTATTTAATTGTAGATATTTTGCAATTAAATAAGGCGTGGATCGCGTTGACTTTTCAGTAACGTTATTACTTCAGTAACGTTTCCAAATCAGTAAGAATATTATTTATTCTGTTACGTTAAATAACGCCCATCTCTATAAGGTCGAAAATTGCAGAACATGAAACCAGTAATTAAGTAGTACTATGACAGGGAATAGGATTTTCCTGGGCGGCCGACTGAATGGCTTTAAAGGCGGGTATATCCCTAAAGCACAGGACGAAGGATCTACATATTCCCAGTGAGCACCAGCCAGGAAAGAGTCCCGATTTATTCAAGCTTTTAAGGGGAAAAAATTATATTCTTTTACAATTTAAAATATGAAAACATTTAAGTCTATAAAATGTAATTGAAGACCAAAATTAAAAAACAGACAATAAAACCAATCAATAAAATAAATTGGTTAAAACTATATATAAAAACACATTAAAAATACAATATGAAATAAAGACGTTTTGCAACACAACGTGTCACCTCATCAGTTCAATCATCTATCATCAATCGACACAGAAAAACACAGAAAAATAGCCACAAACAGTTACAAAAGCAGTTAAGCATTCAATAAAACTGTACATTCACTCGGTATAGCAAAGGATTCATTCAATGCGAACTTTTCCAGGCGAATTACTCCGCAATTCGCGAATGCCAGCATTGTCAAAACGGGGTGCAATATTTACTAACGGCAGAATTTTTCTTGAAGGATGGCTCACGCGCATCGAAAAGCCCCCCCCCCCCCGCCCCCTTGAAGTAACGTTGAAAATAGCGTCAGTGTTCACTCACTGATTTTTTGCATTTCGCTATTCACAAAATTATATTTTTCAAAATGTAGCGTGCTACACTACAAACTACCCGAAAAAATAGAGAACACTGTAGTTACCCTATCTGTTGTGCGCTACGCCCAACTATTTTTTCCGGTCAATAGCCTAAAGATCTTTGCATTAACCTATTCTGATGGGAACGCTAGGTATTAGAGGCATCTTTTACGTAAAAATAATAGAAGAAATGTTTCGTGTAATCAAGCTTAAAGTACACCATTTTCAACGCAGATACCATGATGTCAATGACTTCCAAAACCCATGACCTTCATAAATCTCAGAAATTGTCAAGTTTAAGCCAAAGTTTAAAGTGCAGCATTTTTAACGCCAAAATACCAATGATATCCACAACACATTATCTCAATAAATTTCAGAAATTATCAAGTTTAAACCAAAACACAACCGATAAAGCACGTAGCGTTTTAACCAACAATGGCCTAAAATCGCAGAACCTGAAACCCAAGCACTTAAGCAGTATCATACCACACAGCTGCTGCTACCAGAATCAAAGAAAATGGGATGTAGCTACTTAACAGCAATCTTCAGCGCTCATTTTCCATTAAGTAATCCATCGTGGGAGACCTCATGAAACATTTCCCGTGACATCATAATGATGCTGATGATGATGTTTCATTTTCTCCTTAGACAGTTATAAACGCGGAGAGAATTAATTTCATTGCTGCATTCGGGGGAAAAAATAGGAAATCTGGGATAAAAGACCACCATCCGTTGTTCTGGGCTGAAGTTCCTAAGAGAATTTAGATGGCAGGTTAGTTCCAGGAGGTCATGTAAAACGTCTGGACGTGATTTTATGTGGTTGGTGGATGTATAAATATATTAAGTCAGAGATAGGATGTTAATGTGAGATATTTTCAGCACCACATTCTTATCGTTCTTAATGATGCATCTAATTATTTAAGTACGTTCAGTGCATGGCAAATACTATTTCAGAGATGTTTGATAACTATCACAAATGACTAAGAGAATTGAATTATATATTATTACGTTCTCATTGAATAATGTGATAACCCATAAAGGGAAAGTTATGCATCTGTAATAGAATGTCATTGAGTTAATGAAGTTATTACAGTTAATAAAACAACAAAGAAATTACTTGTGGTTCATTACAAGGTGACTTTTATGTACTTTCAAGTACACACTAATGAAACATCAAAACACAATTGTTGGTTTTAAAAAAGTTGGAAATTGCACGTCAAACGTGACAAATGAGGCGCGTTCGTACTATAACTAGTTTTATAAATATTCAGATCTTGGTGCAATAGTTATTTTGCACTCTTATGCAAAAGTGCACGAATACAAAATTTATTTTATGTCCCGATTTTCATATTATAGATATTAATTTTATTTTATGAAATTAAATTACCCCGTCGGCGGGGTAAAACAGCATTAGATATGTTATGGAAATGAAAAAGTTCAGACTTTCTTTTAAAAAGGAACAATATATTTTTATTTTAAAATTTTAACAAAAAAGCTAAACTAATAATATTTCAATTATAAGTGTACAGATTTAATATTTAAAGACAAAAGAATTATTCATTAGATTAATTTCGACACAATTATTCAAGTAGGTAAAGAAATCATATAATTTGTAATTTTCCCAACTGGACGAAAAAGTCCGGGTCAGGATTCGAACCAGGGATGCCTTGGCTGAAGCTGCCAATACTCTACAAACTGAGCAATCCCGGAGATATCCAGCGTTTATTGGAGTTTCCTTACCTGCGATTTATTCTGTTGAGCAGATTCAGATATCAGCCCAGATGCTATAATCAATAAAGTTAACTGAGTGAATTAGATCCGCCATATTTGTCCGGGATTGCTCAGTTGGTATAGCATTGGCAGCTTCAGTCGAGTTATCCCGGTTTCGTATCCTGACCCGGACTTTTTCGTCCAGTTGGGAAAATCACAACAAGGATAATTATCTAGTAAATGCGGATCGAAAAGCAAGCCGTAAAAAAATCTCCATAGTTTTAATTTTAACTCCCGAGCTCTTCTCCGAATTAGTCTCGGGACTTTATTGCCTGGGCCTGGATCATATATAAACATTACAGGCCGTGCCCGGTATAATTCTGACTGAAAAGCTGAAATTTCCACCCGAGCCCGACCCGATCCGTTGTTAAATCTAAACGTTCGGCCCAGTCCCGATTCGATTTTTAGAAAACATGCCAATATTTCCGAAGCAACATTACCCCACAGTTAAAATTATTGAAAAAGCACACTTACTTAACCCCTTGGGGACGAGCGACACGTATACGTGACGCATAAGATGCCCAGAATCTTTGATTATTCCCACCAGTTATTTTTTACTGTAAGCTTTGTCTTATTTAATGATAGCATTTCCACGATTCAATTAGGCGAAAATTTATATTTTGAAAAACCGGCGGTAAGATATTAAAAATTCTGTAAAGGACGCTCGTCGCGAAGGGGTTAAGCACAGCTTTTTTTTTTCAAATTATATGTTCAGAATTCAGGGAATACGAAATAACAATATTGATCACTTCAACCCATCCTTTTGAAGCTATATTATTCTACAATTAAAATTTTGCAAAAAGCACACTTATTTATGCATAGATTTTATTTTCAAATTATATGTTCGGAGTTCATGAAATACGAAATAAAAATAACATTAAAAACCACTTCAACCCATCGTTTTGAAGCCACATTATTCTACAATTAATTTTTTTCAAAAAGCACAATGACTTAAGCATGCACAATGACTTAAGCATAGGTTTTATTTTCAAATTATATGTTCGGAATTCATGGAATATGAAATAACAATAACATTAATAACCACTTTAACCCATTATTTTCAAGCAACATTATTCTACAATTAAATTTTTTCAAAAAGCATATTTATTTATCATAGATTTTATTTTCAGATTATATATTTCAAATTCTTTGAATACGAAATAATAATAGTATTAATGACCACTCTTAAAAAAAAAAAATTACTTGGAAAATTACATTCAAATGATGATTCAGTAAAAAAGAATCAACGTAGTTTAGAATGTAAGAAAAAATGGTAAAAAAAAACCCCACAATTTAAAAGTTCTTCTAAGAAACAAGTAGAGTTTAAAAATATTTCTCTATAATTTATTAAATCAAATTAAATTTCCAAAGATTTCGTTAAGCAAATGTATAACACCATTTTATTTTTATAAAAATCAATAAATAAAATACCAACTCAACAGGGGCACGGGAAAAAAAAAAGAAGTCTAAGACCTGGCTCGACACGGAAAAAAAGAATTTATCCCAGCATGGCCCGGCCCGAGTCTGAAAAAAAAACGCAAGGTCCGTGCCCGGTCCAGCCCAGAAAGAATGAAGATCGGGCTCGGTGTTCGAACCCGTGCAGACCTGTAGTTAAGAGTAATTCGAAAAGGAGATTTTACACCCACACAGAAAAAAAGTAAAGCAAAATAAAGTAAAATGTATAATTAAAATAAATGCCCTATGGTTGTAATGTGTAAATATATAATGAATTTAATAGTTAGTAATGTAATTTACAGATTCATATATTATGTAATAATGTAATTTATAGATTTACATTATATATTTTAATGTAAATATATATAATGTAAATTTCGTACATACTTTACAACATTATTAATGTTTTATGTTACCTAGATTTATAAGAATAATAAAAACTTGTAACAGTAAACCTGGCACTTTTCAAACAATAATAAACAATAATAAATTTGGTACTTTTCAAAATGTAAACAAGCAACAAATCTCTCTCTCTCTCTCTCTCTCTCTCTCTCTATATATATATATATATATATATATATATATATATGTAAGATAAATATATGCAAATAGTTGATTTACTGGAATTATATGAACGACTATACGTTGAATAACAAAATATAAACTTTAATACAGTCTTAGACAGATAACTCTACAATACTTTACTAACAATTTCTTCACAGCTAATACACTTTTCGCCCAACACATACAATATATTTATTTTCCAATAGTCCAACTAGGCCTAACAGCGCCTTTACTGGCTATTTCTTATTTCGATGCTTGCTTCACAATAAAAATTAGAAAACTGGCTATTTTTCAATTTTGAAGATATTCTGATCTCGCGATCTAAACTTTTCATAACTCGTGCATTTAAATCATGGATAATAGTAGTACTAGAGCGTCAGTTAATTTGATTATCATGTACGTCATAAAGGAAATGAAGTGTTTAAACTGAAATCCTATATATATATATATATATATATATATATATATATATATATATATATATATATATATATATATATATATATATATATATTATTATTATTCGAACTCCTTGTACTTTCAAATAATTCTAGGAGTGTAATAACAACAACTAAAATTCTTTTTTCAAATTCAACAACTGCTCCAACGTCTTAGAATTAGAACTACCGCGTATTATATTCAAAGTTTTAGAACTAGGATGTGTTCGGTAAGAAACCAATGAACTCCAAACATAGAATCAGAAATGAAACAGACACAAAAGTATTTTATTTTTTTATTTGATTTACGACGCTTTTTAATCGTTCGGGATAGACAACTTCATCAGGACGTCCCATGGTGTTGGGAGATGTATGAGTTAGGGTGTGTGCTGGAAGGGTTGCATGAACTTAAAAAGGAAATATCACACGGGGTTAAATGGCGTGGGAAGAAGATCATGATATGTGTTGGTTCTCTAAGAAAAGAGAAAGCGTGTTTCGACAATGTAATGCAATTCAAGCAGATGAAATTTTAGCCTGAAAGGTTTAAACTGACAAAATAAATGTATATATTATTATTTTTACAATGTTACAATCTTTCAGAATGTCGTAAAATTGGTCCAATAGGAAAATTCGTAAAATTACGGTCGTACGAGCCGCAAACGTTGAGGCCCTCAGTCCGCCGATACCTGCGAATTCAAAACTTTTGTCGAAAAAAGTAAAGTTAGATTGGCGCTATGCGCTATGTACTACAACTTTCATTTCAACTCCCAGAACACCTTGCTGTTTTTCTAAACAGAACGCAACATTCACTCAGACGAAAACACCCGCTCGCTAATGTTAATCGTATTATGGGGGAAATAATTTATGATATCTCATTCGGATTTGAATATTTTTAAACGATTTTTTTTTTTTTTTTTTTTTTTTTTTTTTTTGCATTGGATAGCTGAGGTCGATCTCTATGCAGGCTTTTTTTTACTTTTTCGATTTTTGTTAAAGTTTTTTTTTTTTAATTGAGGATACTTTCACTTTCGAAACCGGTTCCGAAAGTGAAAATATCCTCAATTAAAAAAAAAAAAAAAACTTGTAATCAAAATCGAAAAAGTACAAAGGAGCATGCATAGAGATTGACCTCAGCTATCCAATGCAAAAAATCATTTAAAAATAATGAAATGCGAACGAGATATCGTAAATTATCTCCTCCATAGGATTAACATTAGCGAGAGGGTGTTTTCGCTTGAGTAAAGTAGCCTCCTAATACGTTCACTAAGCTCCAGGTTTCACAGCAATATAAGCATTATTTAAATCAATATAATTCTACGGATATAATTCAGTTTTAATACATTGAGTAATGATTAATACTCTCAAAGATTATATTCATATATATAATTACATTTTTCATATAATTTTGGAGTAATCATCTTTTTTTAGCATTTCAAATAAAATACAGAGAATACAACATTACAATTTTGCCTTTTTGCTGGACAGTCAGAGGGTTAAACGCAATTATCTCGTTCGAGACACTGTTAACGAACAACAAGTTAATGGATTTTAATGTTTCTTTGCTTTTAATGAAAGCAAATTAAATTATCTACAAATTATACTTAAAAAAAAAAAAAAGAAAGTTTGTTTTTCAAGTTATATATATATAAACAAGTAATATAAAAAATTTTTTAAGTCAATTCCTACTTTTTAATCATAAATATATAAAATAAACCCGTGCAGCATTCATGTCCCACGTTATCTTTATTGAACATTATTTTATAATCATCGTTGCGGTATTTTATTTCTGTGGCATCACTCAATTGAGATAAATCTTTCATTTCATTTATGAAAACAATGAGAGGAATTTCTTTCTCCCATATAAAACTAAAATGAATTAATTAAATTTAATGAATGAATTAATATTTGAAAAAACTGTATTAACATCCAGTGTCATCCAGTAAAAGTTTAAAAAAATGTATTTGAACTTGAGTGGATGAATAAAAAATATTTTATTAACGATTGAAAATTTGAAGAAGATATATATAGAGAGAGAGTGTGAGCTAATAGTAGGAATTTTAAAAATAGGGTCAATTTTTATGTATTTTGAATTGTGTATTATATATTTTTAATTTTTTACAATATATTTGTTTTGCGTCAGGTATAATCGAGAGACAACGTCATAAGCAGAATAAAGGAGAAATGATGACTCAAAACTATGGAACCTGCACGTCAAAATCGTCGTAAAACTGGCTTTGCAAGATTAAGAGTCCTCTTCCCTCACGCGAAAGACCCGCTAGCTAATGTTAATCCTATGGGGGCATTATTTTTCTAATATCTCGTTTGATTTTCAATATTTTTAAACTATTTTTTTTTTTTTAAACTGGATAGTTGAGATCAATCTCTATTTCCGCCGTGAATTATTTTTTCAATTTTCTTTGCGGATTTTTTTTTTTTTTTTTTTTTTTTTTTTTACGAAGATACTTTCACTTTCGGAACCGATATATATATATATATATATATATATATAGGGGAGACGGGGGATGAATGGGACATTTTCACAAAAATCTCGTTATTTTAAATATTTTATTTAAGTTATTATCAATATTATATATCACATGTCATACATTAAGTGTTTGACTACATCTTATACACAATATTTATTCAAGATTATTATTATATAGAAATATAAAAGAAATTTAAAAAGAATTTCTATGTCCCAATCATCCCCATAGCAGGGATGAATGGGACACAAACATTTTCCTCCCCGTATTCAATGTTAAGGACTAAAAGCTGACAAAAATGCCTCCTTGGCAATAGCTGAGGGATTATATATTGTAATATGATCTCCAGGATTATTTGTTAGCCAATCATCTTGGACTCATCTCAACTTTGCCTTAAAAGGCCCATAAACGGAAGCATTCAATGGCTGAAGACAATCGCTAGAATGAGGATGAAATATTAAAAGAATAATTACCATAAATTATTAATTTATCAACCTATATAATATTATTTAGATAATAAATATATATTTTCAGCATCCTCTAGGGATGGATGAGACAGTTCCATTCATCCCATTTGAAATGTCCCAATCATCCCCATGATTCAATTGTCAGCCATTTTGTCTAAATAATTATTTTGTCACAATTATTAATATGCATTCATTTTAATTACCAATATTGAGCCTTTAAATAAAAAACTACAACATATCTTAATTGTTTATATTGCATAAGATATTTAAGTAAGTTCAAATGTAAAAAAAAAAAAAATTACTTTTAAGCAGAGTTTTTAGGAAATGCAAATTTGAAGAAAACTGAAAGCACCCATGTGCTCTTGCTTTTGGTTCTGAAGCACACTATGGTAGTCCTATGAGGATAGGAAGCAACTAACAAAAAAAAAAAGTTTATTGCCTGAAATATTGAGAACGTCCCATCCATCCCCCATCTCCCCTATATATATATATATGTATACACACAATCCTGCTTGAAAATTATTTTTAAAACCATTAAAAAACCAGTCAATTGAGTTACTTTCAACCAAATTGCATTTGTTTTGTAAGAATTTTTTTTTTCCCTATTCGACGGTGTAAAAATGGAAAATGTGCGATGTTTAAAAGTTTAAAGAATTGAAATTTTTTTATTTATTTATCAATGAAGTTTTAATTTCGTTATGGAATATCTGCCGGAAACAAATACTGAATTGTTTACATTGTTTTAAGTGCAAACGGGTTCATCTTTTAAATCGGGCTGCACGCGAAAGAGATAGTTAAAAAAAATCATTCTTGAAAATTATTTTAAATATCATAAAAGATCAGTCAATTGAAATACAAATGCAATTTCTTTGAAAACTGTAAGATTTTTTTTCCCTCCTTATACCATATCCTTATACTTATTTTATACATTGAAATTGTGTGATGTTTAGAAGTTTAAAAAAATAAAGTTTAAAGAATTGAAATTTTTTTATTTATTTATCAATGAAGTTTTAATTTCGTTATGGAATATCTGCCGGAGACAAATACTGAATTGTTTACATTGTTTTAAGTGCAAACGGGTTCATCTTTTAAATCGGGCTGCACGCGATAGAGATAGTTAAAAAAATCATTCTTGAAAATTATTTTAAAAATCATAAAAGATCAGTCAATTGAAATACAAATGCAATTTCTTTGAAAACTGTAAGATTTTTTTCCCTCCTTATACCATATCCTTATACTTATTGTATACATTGAAATTGTGTGATGTTTAGAACTTTAAAAAAATAAAGTTTAAAGAATTGAAATTTTTTTATTTATTTATCAATGAAGTTTTAATTTCGTTATAGAATATCTGCCGGAGACAAATACTGAATTGTTTACATTGTTTTAAGTGCAAACGGGTTCATCTTTTAAATCGGGCTGCACGCGATAGAGATAGTTAAAAAAAATCATTCTTGAAAATTATTTTAAAAATCATAAAAGATCAGTCAATTGAAATACAAATGCAATTTCTTTGAAAACTGTAAGATTTTTTTTCCTCCTTATACCATATCCTTATACTTATTTTACACATTGAAATTGTGTGATGTTTAGAAGTTTAAAAAAATAAAGTTTAAAGAATTGAAATTTTTTTATTTATTTATCAATGAAGTTTTAATTTCGTTATGGAATATCTGCCGGAGACAAATACTGAATTGTTTACATTGTTTTAAGTGCAAACGGGTTCATCTTTTAAATCGGGCTGCACGCGATAGAGATAGTTAAAAAAAATCATTCTTGAAAATTATTTTAAAAATCATAAAAGATCAGTCAATTGAAATACAAATGCAATTTGTTTGAAAACTGTAAGATTTTTTTCCATCCTTATACCATATCCTTATACTTATTTTATACATTGAAATTGTGTGATGTTTAGAAGTTTAAAAAAATAAAGTTTAAAGAATTGAAATTTTTTTATTTATTTATCAATGAAGTTTTAATTTCGTTATGGAATATCTGCCGGAGACAAATACTGAATTGTTTACATTGTTTTAAGTGCAAACGGGTTCATCTTTTAAATCGGGCCACACGCGATAGAGATAGTTAAAAAAAAAAAAATCATTCTTAAAAATGATTTTAAAAATTATAAAAGACCAGTCAATTCAGATACAGTTTTCAAACAAATTGTAAGTAAATATTTTCCCTATACGACGGTGTAAAAATTGAAATTGTGCGATGTTTACAAGTTTAAAAAATTGAAAACAAAAATTATTTATTTATCGAGGAAATTTTAACTTCGTTATGGAATATCAGACGGAAGCAAATGCTGAATTATTTACATTGTTTTTAAGTGCAAACGGGTTCATCTTTTAAATCGAGCTGCACATAGAAACAAATGTTTTTTTTTTTTTTTAATATTATGCTGGAAAATTATTTTAAAAACCACCATAAAAAATCAGTCAATTGAGATACAGTTTTCAAACAAATTGCCATTTAAAGAACATTTTATTTTCTTATTCGACGGTGCAAAAATTAAAATTTTGCGATGTTTAGAAGTTAAAAAAATAAAGAAGCTAAAAAACGAAATTTAATTGTAAGATGTCGCCAACTTGAAAAGAACGTTAGCGTTACTCATGGATATATTTTGGCTTTATAATATAGATACATGCAAAGTTCAAATGTATGTTGTAGTCTAAATGTCATACACGAGTCTTCTTTCAACATAACCCATTATTACAGTTTCCCATCTATTAAGCTTTTTTCAAAAGTTGAATATTAAAAATTTATATTTCTTCTAAAGACTGACAAAATGCTTATTATCTAGAACATTAGGGGTAATAAATATTGCGTTATACATTTGCTAAAATATAGAGCAAATATATAATACTAGAGCAAAGAGACATTTAAGAAAGTACTTTTGCGCAATTGCTTTATTAAGACGTCATTGTTTCAAGCGACTCCTATTAACGACTGTCTAACATGAAATGATGTAATTCTCCAATAACAATGAACTTCATAAAAATATTTTAACCAAACCTCAACAGTTGTAAAAACAAAAGTAAATAAGTGGTTATAAGCTCGCAAAATGTTCATTAGGAACATAAACGTTGTCCTTTTGGAATAAAAGAATTTTTTATGTATTCAATAAATGTCAAAAACCTGGTTATGATAGAGAGGTATTTTGTTTTCTCTTCATAAGTATAATAGCACTGCACAGTCACTAAATCAGTGTTTCCCAATCGGTTTGTCGTGTAGTGATACACTTATAAATTCTGAAGGTGTCTAAAGCAGTGTTGAATTCAGACACTTTTCTCCGGAAGAGATTTCTGTGGCTCCGTAGGGGACATTGTAGAGTTCCGGGGGGGGGGGGGGGGAGGGTGAATTGCACTTTTTAACCATTAAAAGCATAAAATCTCAAATCTTCCGGGGGGACATTTCAATGCTCCGGAGGGGGGGGGATGGCCAACCCCTGAATTCAACACTGGTTTGAAATGTGTCCCAGAATTATTTATGCGTTTCTAAAATTATAATGACAATGTATTTATTTAGTTTTGATCTTCTTAACGCCCACCTCCGATGTCAGAAGTATGTACAGCGAGTATTTAAAAAAAAAAAAAAAAAAAAAAAAAAAAAAAAAAAAAAAAAAAATATATATATATATATATATATATATCCCATAAAATTTAATTGCCAAATTGTTATAGAGAAAAAAACGAAAATAAGCCATTTCATTGGGAATTATGCCTTATTACAATTTTTGTAAAAAAAAAAAGCTTGGAGCGCTGTCTTCATACTAAAAGTATAATAAACTCTGAAATTTTCAATACTAACACCTAATTTTGACACCATATTTGGATTTTTCTGTACATTTTACCTTATGCAAAATGGAAAGTAATTCAGTCAAATAGTTTAGGAATTATGGACGTTTAAAGTTTGGAACTCGCAATGTTAAATTTCTTTTTAATGATTGAAAAAAAAAAAGATTGCATTGTGGGTAGTTTTTAAAGGATAACTCAAAAACTACTCGCTGGAATGAGCTGTAATTTTGGATTCGCATATTTAAACAAATCCAACAATTATTCGGTTGCACACAGATATATTCGTTAACCACTTTTTACACAAATGAAAATATATTAAATGTTATTTACAACAAAATCCAATTAGCCCCTTTCCTCACTTAGCACGTCATAGACAAATAATATCATAATCAACGATGTTCTTATCTTCATATGTTAAGTAAAATTTCGAATTATGATATTGTGTAAAGACAATTTTTGTAAAAAATGTCTAAGGTTTCAGAAAAAAAAGTTCGCTTACCAAAAATCTGATAGCAGCACAGCATCAATTATAATCCACATAACAATTCGAACACAACTTCTAATGTACACATTTACAGCCGACAAATATTCGGTTGCATACAGATCCATTCTTTACACACAAGAAAATATAATAATTTTCGTTTACAGCAAAATCCAAGCGCAGAATGTTACATTATAAGAATCCTCAGCCCCTTCCCTTACTTAGCACACCATAGACAAATAATATCTTAATCAACGATGTTCTATCTTCATACGTTTAGTACGATTTCAAATTATGATATTGTGTAAAAAACTATTTTTGTAAAGAAATTTTAAGGTTTCAGAAAAAAAAGTTCGCTTACCAGAAATCTGTTAGCAGCACAGCATCAATTATAATCCACATAACAATTCGAACACAATTTCCAATGTACACATTTACAGCCAAGAAATATTCGGTTGCATACAGATCCACTCTTTACACACAAGAAAATATAATAATTTTCGTTTACAGCAAAATTTAAGTGCAGAATGTTACAAATTTATAAAAATTGTCAGCCCCTTCCCTCACTTAGCACGCTATAAAAAATAATGTCTTAATCACCGATGTTCTTATTTTCATACGTTTACAATTTAAAATTGAGGGGGTCGGGGCAAGAAAATGCCGAGCCACATTTGTGGTGAAATAAATCTAACACTGTAATCTGTTGCTTAATAATGTAAATTATAATATCCAACGTATAATTTGTTTCTAATGTCACTTGGTGGCAGCCTATGTGACAGGTTAAGCTTTTGACCCAGATGTTTATGCCCCCAATGAAGATATCTAATTGACAAAAAACGTAATAATAATATCATTAAAGTAATGCCATATTGTTACTCAGAATATCTCACAAGTTACTAAGACATTGACGAAAAAACTTTAGGTTATATATCTTGATTTGAGTATTGGATCCAATTTTCAAATTGAAATATCTCAGAAGTTTAAAAATGTGGCTTGGCACTCTCTTGCCTCGACCCCTTAAATTATGATATTGCGTAAAAACAATTTTTGTAAAAAATACCAAAGGTTTCAGAAAATAGTTTGCTTACCAAAAATCTGTTAGCAGCACAGCATCAATTATAATCCACATAGAAATTAGAATACAACTTCCAATGTACACATTTACAGCCGAAAAATATTCGGTTGCACACAGATTTATTCGTTATCCACTCTTATGAAAATATAATATATATATATTTTTATTTACAGCAAAATCCAAGCGCACCGCAACTTATAAAACATATACACAAACGGGACAGCTGGTAGATGTCTTACAACTGTAAACCATCCGTGCATGACTGAATATATTTCCTGAACAGAGCAAGGAATTTCGACAATTGCATTATCTTACTACAAAAACACAGAATTTTCATTTGTTCATTTCGGACAAATACAACTTTCCCAATGGCATAGAAAATTGTCGTCCACAAAACGCCGCCAGGAAGAACGGATAAATAAAAAAATCCAACATAATTCCTTTGCTGTTTTGATGTAAGAATTATCATTTGTGATTAAATTTCTTCAGGAAATAGAAATTTAATGGCGTTTGGGGGGAATGAAAAACAAAGATGATATATGTCAGTTGTGCGCGTTCGGTTTTAAGCGATTATGTTACGCCATATATTGTTTGTATTATATGAGATATGTAATTATGAAATTCTTATTATAGGTTAGTGTTTTATTTTCGGAATATTATAGATTTGAAAATGAAAGGATTAAGACCAGATATATGACATTTGAATATAAATGGAAATTTAATTTAGAATTCGTGAGTGTTATAGTTTTCTAAAGAAAAATTAATATGTTGTCGCCATCACAAAACTTTCTTCTATGTAAATAAAATCGTCTGCAAACAAAACAAGACCAAAAAATTATGCGTCAAGCGTAGATTATGTAACACTTTCCAACGCTTTCAAAATAATTTTACAAATCATTACCGTTTAATAAGCTGAAAGATAACATCTAAGTAAACAATTTGGAAAACCCATAACATATTTAAAAACGTAATTTCAGTCATTCCCAACACATATTTCCAACATATACAATATTCGAAAAAATAGCCGAATACTTTTATTCAGCCCTGTATAGGATCTATAGATTTGTATATATACTACATAGGATGCTAAATTTTAGTTTAGTTAGGAAACGCGTAGCACAGTTTAAAATTCTCCTTCTGGAGTTTCTGTCAATAAACGGAAATGTGTTCGCGAACTTTTGTGCTGCCCTGTATATGATCTACAGAATTTATACACACCAAGTAATAGACAAAAAAGTGAGTTAAATTTAAAATCGCGTTCAGCAACTTAAAACGCACTTCCAGGACTTATTGTTAACAGACAGTAGAGAATACTTTTGTGTGTCCCTGTAAATGAACGATGACTGCTATACACACAATATTCTGTAGTAAGCCTCTTGTAATGCACCTTAGAGAGATATATAAATTTCAATGCGCTTAAAATAGTGAAATATTATTTAATTAAACCGCAAACAATTTTTCTCCATAGACGTAATGTAACGGAATTCTTTTGACTGCCCCTCTAAAGTAACTATAAGTGCTATGCACACCCTATTCCATATTAAGCTTCTTGTAATGCACCTTAGTGATGTATATGAATTACAATGTGTTTGAAATTGTGTAACATCATTAAAATAAACCGCAAATGATTTTTTCCCATAGACCGTAATGTAACGGAATTCTTTTGAGTGTCCCTGTAAAAAAACTATAAGTGCTACACACTTCGGTTGAAATAGGGAACATGCTATAGATAAGGACAATAACATATAAAAATTGCAGAGCAATCTGAGCATATTTACGGGAGTTAGAGCACGGACAGGCGGCAGACGGCATACGGCCATACGGCAGACAAACCGAAGTCATAAACACTTTTCAACTAGGTTGGAAAGTGTTAATTAAATGACAGTCTATTCGTTCTCGAGATAGGGCTATCACGAAATCGTGAAAAACAGAGCATAGCAGCGACACCTGTTGGGCTGTATACGCCCAAACCTAATAAGGATCTATTTATGTCAAGGTCTAACAGAATATAAAGTTTGGTGAAATTCCGTGCATTGGTTCTTAATGTATACCTATCGCGTAAATTGGAATAAACACAACACAGAAGCACCACCTGTTGGGTGATTTACGCCCAAACCGAATCAACGTCTATTTATGTCAAGCTCTAACAGAATATGAAGCTTGGGGAAACTCCATGCATTGGTTCTTGATATATAGCTGTCACGAAAATCGTGAAAAATGCAGCATCGCAGCGCCACCTGGTGGACGAATTACACCAAACATAACCAGCACCAATTTATGTCAAGGTCTAACTAAATCTGAAGTTTGATTAAATTCCGTGCATTACTTCTTGAAATAGAGCGCCCACAAAATCTGCGTCACATTACAGACAGACAGACATTTTCTAAAAACAGACAAATCGTGTTCAGAACCTTCTACAAAGTACAAATCCGTCGAAAACCGGAACTCGAATTTTTTCACGAATTCAACATTTTCTTCTTGTAAAAACTGAAGTAAGTAAAAAAATAAAAATATATATTACTGTACAGACAGACAGACTTTTTCTAAAAACAGTCAAATCGTGTTCAGAACCTTCTAAAACGTATAAATCCGTCGAAAACCGAAACTCGAATTTTTTCACAAATCCAACATTTTCTTCCTGTGAAAACTGAAGAAAGTAAATATATATATATATATATATCTGTAGAGTTTGGTATCGAAAACAATTTTTGAATCATAAATAAGGCTCCCAAAAACTGGCGCTATCTTAGAATGAGACCTACTCCATGTATTTAACCACCTTCCTTCGCATCAATGATGGGTGATTTTAGTTTTTGCCTCGATTACACGCCTATTTCTCGCAGCGCCCTCTATTGGTGATAATTCGAACTAAAATCCGGAATCGCAGTAAAAAAAAAAAAAAACTCCTGACATCATACATCACTCTCCTGCAAGAATATTTTTAATATCTGTCACCGTTTGGAAGTTATTGAATTTTAAAATCAGTCAGTCTATTTTAGGGCACCCGGTGTATGTAGATATTATACTGTAATAATTGTATTAACAATCAGGAGCGAATCCTGTTATTCAAACTGAACATGCTCTTTTCCAACATTCTTTCCAAATAGTACTATTTGTTGTAGTTTTCCAGTATTTTTTGCAATTCAATAAGATGAAGATTTCTGTTCAGAAAAAAATGGTAGAAAATGGCAGACCCAGTGTATTGAAGTAGGATTCGTCACTAGTAATAACTACAGTTTAGAAAATAATATAGAAAATAGTGCGATAATACCGTCTTCTCTTGAAGAATCTTGGATGAAAAATAATGAATATACTAGCTGTTTAACTCGTTCTACGCACGGGAGTTCATGAATTTAATTCTAAAACCAAAATAAAAAATAAAAATCAGTATAACCAAATGTATTCATGTAATATGTGGAAAAATATTTTTCTACTACTGTGGATTTTTTTTTTTTAATGAAATTTAATTTATCATGTTGCTATAGCAGCAGACGATACAACGATATCTTTGGAATAAATAGAATAAAAAGTTTTGTTGATGTTTGTGATAAAATGTTTTTCTTTATATTTATAAAAAGGTAACAATTAAGTGCAATTAAATAATCACTAATTATTTGCATGCGAGGTAAAAGAATTATCGTCATACCCACTACAGTTTCTTAGTATTGCAGCGTGGCGTACGTAATATGTATATCTCACATTGCAGTAAACATTTAGAACTGCTTAGATCTCGCGCGATTACGGGTTAAACATAAAAAAATCCCTGACGGCTCGGCCTACAGGCACAGGTAGATTTCGAAGACGCAAACCGTGGGACGCCTGTTTGTCGGGAATTGCGGAAGAAATGACCTTTTTGCGATGATGCTGCAGTTGGAACCGCCTACTTCGAAACCAAACTTATTTGCAGGCGGAGCCAGCAAAGTTTTTTTTTCTTTTTTTCTTTTTTTTTTTTTTTTTTTTTTTTTTGCTATAAGAGTTGGTTCTATAAAAAACATGTCAATATAAAAGTTTTAGATAATATTAAGAAGATTTATAATAAATTTAAGCGGATTTGAAATCTTGGGAATTGGCGTAGTTATGAATATTTTTCTTCTAAAACCCCCCTTACCTCCCCCCCCTTAAGGCAATTTTTAATTATATCAAAAATCTGTCATACATAAGTTTTTGGCCCTGTTCCTAGAAGTAATAATAACTTCAAACGGATTCGATACGTATCATAATTAAGAAATTATGGGTTTTTATTCTGTTTTCACAAAAAGCCCCCCCCCATCCACCCCCCCTTGGTTTGATTTTGCCCATTAACGAACTTGACCGAGATTTTATGCCCCTTGATTTTATGTATCAGTTTCGAAAAGATGCGGCAGTTGGAACCGCCTACTTCGAAATATAACTTGTTTGCAGGCGGAGCCGGCAGGGATTTTTTTGTTTTTAATTTTTTTTTTGCTGTAACGGTTGGTCCTATAAAAAACTTGTCAATATAAAAGTTTTAGATAATACTAAGAGGATTAATAATAAATTTACGCGGATTTGAAATCTTGTGAATTGACGAAGCTATGATTTTTTTTCTTCTAAAACCCCCCCTTTCCCCCCCCCCCCCTTGGGGCCATTTTTAATTACATCAAAAATCTGTCATACATAAATTTTCGGCCCTTTTCCTAGAAGTAATAATAACTTTAAACGGATTCGATACGTATAATAATAAAGAAATTATGAGGGTTTTTCTGTTTTCACAAAAAGCCCCCCCATTTTCCCCCCCTTGGTTCGATTTTGCCCATTAACGAACTTGACCGAGATTTTTATGACCCTTGATTTTATGTATCAGTTTGGAAGAGATTTATGCAGAATTTTTCCAGTTATCGTGGTCAGAAAAAAGTGACATAGATAGATAGATAGATAGATAGATAGATAGATATATATAAAGTTTTGAACTGGGGGTGTTTTTGGGTTCTGGGAGTCATGATCGGCGTAGATCTGCAAAAATTTTTCAAAATTTACAACTTAGGTGAAAATGTAATAGGTAGTATTTCTTACGAAATCTACCTAAAAGGCAAAAATTCGTCAAAAACATAAAATTAAAAAAATCTATTTAAAATTTTTGATTTTTTTTGCCCCAACCGTTCATGGGCCCCCTACCAGCAACCCGTGTGCCGAATTTCGTTGCCCTGTGCCCTGTGGTTTCCGAGTTTTTGAGGTACATAGATAAATACGCGCACAGATTTTAATAGGGTAGATTGAGATCATACATCATAATTAAGTTACTTGGATAGCTGAATTGGAGTCATCAAACAAGTAGTTTCTATTTGAGTGTTCTATATTATTAATTTGCGGAAATAATAACAAGTAGGCATAGAATTGAGGAAAATTGTTTAAACGCTAAATGTCTGTTTCTTTAAATAGCTCTGGAATTAAATTCTAAGTTGCCATCATGGTAAAATCAAAATTTTCATTTATAATGTCTTTCCTTTTCAAAGATTTCCAAATCTTGTCTAAATTTGATACATTTTTAAATTTATACTGAACAAGATTGGAATTCAATAAGCTACAATTAAAATTCTTCAATCAATTCGATTTTAGATAATCTCAGTTTATTTCAATTTGTATTTCGTGTATTTTGTCACAATAGAAGCTCAATCAACACCATGCCGAAAATATTATGTTCCGTGTCACTTATGGCAGGCGTGCTGATAATGCCCAGTAGTGGATGGGTATCTATGGCTCATACAGCTCAATAGATATAGTCTTATGGCACACGCACCATGGGTTCGCATGGATGGGGAATTACATCATTCTACTCGCCACTGCAGAGTGGATTTTCTGACAGGGCGAATGAATTTTTAGGCAGTCTTAAAAACTAAAGGCTATAGAAAATATGCCAAAAACTATATATTTATTTTTCAGCCATATTTTACCACTATTCCATTTTCCACAATGTAAACATGGCACCAAGTTCTATTCTACACTAAACTTTCTTCTGTAGTATATATACAAGTGGGTAAGTGTGGTCGAAGATCGCACAAAGGGTTTCGTTTAATATTCCTTTCAAAACACTTTATCCCACTTTATCCTTCGTTTAATAAATCCAAATAAATTCCTTTTTCCGGAAAAAAAAAAATCATGTTTTTTATAAAGTAAAAATTTACCAGTCTATTTTTCTCGTTTTTTCGAAAATCTGAACCGGCCCGATAACGCCCGAAGCCCGCTATTATACTCTGTCATAATAATATCTGTCATGTGGATTAAATGCGATATTTAAAAAAAAAATCAATTTCAAAATTAAACATGTTGTATAGAGACCTTCAAAATGTTAGACGTCAGATTAATTTTCTTTTTAATTCTCTAATGACGTCATATTAAGCTGCTTTCTGTATTTACTCATACTCCTTGTATTATTGAGAGGTGTTTCCGTTTTATTAACAATATGACGTCATATTAACCTTTTTTCCCATTGGTGAAACTTTTTATTTCATTTTCATTTTTCACGTAGAAAGCTTTCAATAGAAAATTAATTATTGTAGAAAGAATTTTATTGTGGATTTTTAATGGTTGGCAACTGCTATAACGAAAAATGTTTAAATTTAATAGGAAAAGGCTGATACGTAGGTTTTTTGTTTTTTATCTCTATGTATTAAAATAATACGATTTTTTCAAATTTTATGATTTTGAGCTTCATTAGGTATTCAGCTATAAGTACACAAATTTTCATGACTGTAAGTTATATAATTTCTGAGAACCGGCTCTGTCACAGATAGAAAACGAAGCGGGTGTAATAGGGTTTCATGAGATGAACAAAACCCTAAAAAATAAGAAATATGGAAAAAAAATCAGAAAATACGAAAATGCATTACAGTAATGAATCATTTTTGCAATCGCGTAAATTTTGTCATATCTTTCAGCTGTACGCAGTATCTTGCTGGCTGGTAAGATTTTCTGAAAATTCCCCACCCCTGTCGCCTGGACTAGAGCAATCAACTAAAGCCATTTTCTTCCGGATACGATGCGGAAATTGAAGACCGTTATATAACATATTTTGCTGGAAATCTGCTATTAACGCTGTAATAAGATTGGCCTGGCTAGCTTAAAAAATATACTAATGTCAAGGCAAATTGACCAATTAACCTGACTAGACGCATCTTCACTGCCATCAGCTATCTGTTGGAATACATTCATCAAAGTTGAAGAACATTCATCCATCACATTCGGCACGAAAGAAAGTTAAAAATACGAAAATTAGCATCATTTACTGCTTAAAAGAAAAGTTTTAAATTCTTAACGTTTGTACACATCGACCTCTGGTCATTAGAGGAAACAAAAGCGGACAGTAAAAGTTCGCGCGTGCCCCTTACAGAATGACCCAAATCATTTTAACACTCTCAGTCCATTGTTGACTGGACACGCGATAGCCAAGCGGGGATTAACTGGACACTGAACTTGATATAAAAAGGAGCGTTGAACGGCCGGTGTTCATTAGCGGGAGTTCATTAAATTAGCCACTTCGGCGGCAAGCCTTTGTTTTGCCGTCGATGGAGGGAATTAGGAAATAGTTGAGGTGATTATAATAATTTTTGTTTTCGCTATTTCCTTGGTTGTCACTCATAGAAGAAAATAATTAGCTTCGATAGTGCATGGGCTACTGTGCATATCTTGAACTATGGCTCTTTTTTTTTTATCAAACATTTTTGTTTCGATAAATAATGAAAGAATTATAAGTCTACGCTTTATAAATCATACTATGAACACAACAATTCGAAAAAAAAATCGAATTCTAACTCTTCCTTTTTAAATCCTAAACAATCTACGTGAGCGGCATTTCATTCTATGCAATAACATAGCGGCAAAATCACGGTCAGTGCCATAAAACCTCGTACAGCACAGTCTACACATAATGGAATCCTAAAATTTTCATTAAAATATTTCATTTTCGTTAAAGAAAACAAGCTAACCAGAGGATTTAATGCAGCCCACGCAATGGGTAGAAAAGATAGCTTTCATTATAATTATTATTTTGTAAAATCCGAGTTCAAACACCTCAAACTTACTACAACAATTTAGAACTTTCACTCTCTAAGAGTTGGGGAGAAATCTAAAAAAGGTGTGCCAAGATATTTAACCTGTGGAATATCAAAATTTTCTTCTCATACTGAGCCACACAAAGACCTCAAACTTGCAACAACCATCTAACATTTTAGAACAACTTTCTTTCACCGAGAACTTGAAAAAAAAATCTAATGTGCCAAGATCTGTGGATAATCAAAATTTCCTTCTGATACGTAGCCGCATATAGATTACTCAAAGACCTCAAAATTACAACAACCATCAAACATTTTAGAACAGCTTTCTCTCACCGAGAGCTTGAAAAAAAAAAAATCTAATGTGCCAAGATCTGTGGATAATCAACATTTCCTTCTGATACGTAGCCGCATATCGATTACTCAAAGACCTCAAAATTACAACAACCATCAAACATTTTAGAACAGCTTTCTCTCACCGAGAACTTGAAAAAAAAAATCTAATGTGCCAAGATCTGTGGATAATCAAAATTTCCTTCTGATACGTAGCCGCATATAGATTACTCAAAGACCTCAAAATTACAACAACCATCAAACATTTTAGAACAGCTTTCTCTCCCCGAGAACTTGAAAAAAAAATCTAATGTGCCAAGATCTGTGGATAATCAAAATTTCCTTCTGATACGTAGCCGCATATCGATTACTCAAAGACCTCAAAATTACAACAACCATCAAACATTTTAGAACAGCTTTCTCTCACTGAAAGCTGGGAAAAAATCTAAACAAAAAAAAAGGGCCAAGATCTGTGAATTTATCAAAATTTCTTCTCATACGGAACCGTACATAGATCACTCAAAGACCTCTAACTTAATACAAAAATCTAACATTTTAGAACAACTTTAACTCATTGAGACCTTGAAAGAAATTTAAAAGAAAAATGTGCCAAGATATTTAATCTGTGGAATATTAAATTTTCTTCACATACGGAGCCACACAGACCATTCAAAGACGTACAGTCTAACATTTTGTATCAACTTTCCCTCACTAAGAGCTTGGAAGAAATCTAAAATATGTGCAAAGGTTTTTAATCTCTGGAATATCAAAATATTCTTCTCAAACGGAGTCACACAAAGACAGGGTTGTAAAAAAACCGGTTTAAAAACGAAAAACCCAGCCCGAGCTGGTAGCTGGGCGGGTACCCGGGCAGCTACCCACTGCAATTCTTATGGTTGTAAAAAACCCGGGTTTTTTTTAAACCCAGCCTGTGCGGGTACCCGGGTAGCTATCCACTACAACCTTGCACAGAGACCACTGAAAATTCTCAAACTTATTACAACAATCTAACATTTTAGAACAACTTTCACTCATTGACAGCTTGGAAGAAATCTAAAATATGTATCAAGGTATTTAAACTGTGGAATATCAAAATATGTTTCTCATATGGAGCCACAAATAGACCACTCTTTAAACTTACTACAACAACCTAACATTTTAGAACAACTTTCACTCATTGACAGTTTGGAAGAAATCTAAAATATGTATCAAGGTATTTAATCTGGAATATCAATTTTTTTTTCTCATATGAAGTCACAAATAGACCACTCTTTTAACTTACTACAACAACCTAACATTTGAGAACAACATTCACTCATTGACAGCTTGGAAGAAATCAAAAATATGTGTCAAGGTACTTAATCTATGTGGAATATCAAAATATTTTTTCACATGGAGCCACAAATAGACCACTCTTTAAACTTACTACAACAACCTAACATTTTAGAACAACTTTCACTCATTGACAGTTTGGAAGAAATCTAAAATATGTATCAAGGTATTTAATCTGGAATATCAATTTTTTTTTTTCTCATATGAAGTCACAAATAGACCACTCTTTTAACTTACTACAACAACCTAACATTTGAGAACAACATTCACTCATTGACAGCTTGGAAGAAATCAAAAATATGTGTCAAGGTACTTAATCTATGTGGAATATCAAAATATTTTTCGCATATGAAGCCACAAATAGACTACTCTTTAAACTTACTGCAACAACCTAACATTTTAGAACAACTTTCACTCATTGACAGCTTGGAAGAAATCAAAAAATATGTGTCAAGATACTTAATCTATCTGGAATATCAAAATATTTTTTCACATGGAGCCACAAATAGACCACTCTTTAAACTTACTACAACAACCTAACATTTTAGAACAACTTTCACTCATTAACAGCTTCGAAGAAATCTAAAAGAAAAATGTGCCAAGATATTTAATATGTGGAATATCAAGAATTTCTTCACATACGGAGCCTCACATAGATGGGAGGAGGGATGTTAGAAAAAAATTTTCTCACAAAAGGGAGAACAACGTTGTAGACAAGACCCACCACATAATTTTGAAGAAGTCTTATAACTCAAGATGTATCACAAAAAATACAGAAAGGAATCTACCCTAGAGCCAGCCCTATTCCCCACTTTTCTGAGAGAAAAAAAAATAAGAGATCGGAATATTAGATAATTTCTGCCCTACATAAGACGTTTCCGCTTTCTCAACTTGAAAACTCCACACAACCTACGTAATCCATTGGGGGCCAGATAATGTAATCGCGGAGAAATTATGATAACCGAAGATAATAAATATAAGCGATAAATCTCATATAAATATAACATATCTGATAATTATAAGAACACTTTCCCCCTCTCTAAAAAGTGTTCCGACGATTTCACAGCGAGATATTCCTTAACAAGCAATGAATGTAGAATGAGAATTTCGTAAGTAAGATCTTTAATATCATAAATGATTTATTTATGGATCGAGGACAAGCGTTTCTAAATGAGAATTACGTATATATTTGAAGGCAATAAGTATTATTATTTTGGGAAGGAAGAGAATCCTGCATCGGGTTGGGATACCCGATTTTATCCGAATCCTACTCACAGTTTGGGTTGACGTTAATTTTTTTCGTTATGGGACGGGTTCGGGTTTGGTTGAATTTATTGTTTCGGGTTTCAGTCGGGTTCAATTTAAATATTTCGGGTTGGTTTAGGGTTAGGTTTTTTGTTGTTATTGTTGGGATCGGGTAGAACCGATTTTTCAAAAGAAAGCCTGATTATTTTTTTTAAATTGAAAAAAAGAATATATTAATGAGTTTATATGTATTCATTTTAATACAAAAAAGATAAAATTGATATTTGATTAACTGTAGACTATTTCTCCATAAGTATATCAAAATATGGATAAATTCGCTTCGGGTTCGGGTTTGAATATTTCAAGTTCGGGTCGTATTTGGTTTGAAGTGTATCATGTTCGGGTAAGTTTTCGGTTGATATATTTTTTTTTTGTAGGGTTCCCTTTAAGCAGAAATTTTGGGTTCGGGTCGTGTTGAACCCGGCCCCGTACAGGACTCTAGAGCAGGGAAAGCTAGAAGAGAAGTTAAAATGGCTCCAAAGTTTATGATATTTTATGAAACATGACAACTTCTTTCACGAATAGACCATATTGTGCTATGTTATACAGAATATACACAGCGAAAGAAGTATATAACGACAATTTTCGCAGCTCCGGCAAACCTCCTAAAGGAACCAATGTATTTTTGGTTTCTTGGTTGGGGGTAATAGAATCACCTTTAGCACCAGAGACCTTAGCGGATCAAAATCTTCATGGATTGGGTCATAATTAACCCAAACACAAAAATTAGTTTCATTTGGAATAAACTTGAAACCATACCTGAACCCAGGGACTGATTAATGCACATGCCAATTAGGCTGCGGCCTTGAGTCCATTGGAGACAGGGGGGGGGGGAATGAATAAAATTATTAAGAAAAAAATTATCTTAGAATTTTTTTTTTATTTCAATCTTCGATATTTAAGAAACATACCTATATACACAGCTTGCCTGTACTTTTTCTCTAGAAACAACTTAAATTAGGAATGCTGTAGACAAAATATTTTTTATGGGAAGTTTTTTTTTTAAATATTTAAGATGAAGAGATGAAAATATATTTAAAGTATTATAATATCAAACAGCAAGAAAAAATTTAGATAACCCGAGTTTCATGAGCAATTTTATAAAAGGCAGGAAAATTTCCGAATGCTCCTAAAAAACATTTCTAGCTACTATTTTGGTTTGAGGGCCCTGAAAAGCTGCTGGGCCTTGGGCCCTGGACAATCTTAAAAGGGTTCTGTCCGAACCCATACTCAAGCCCTAAATATTTCAAATTGAACCACACCTGCAATAAAAATTAATGCTTTATAACAGTGCTTTAGGCAGGGTTAAGCTGGTCTAAATCTAGACTCCTTTATGCAATAATATCATATTTTTAATTATAAGACCCTATATATACCGGATGATTCCAAAGTAACAAAAGGTAAAAATTCAATAAGTCGAAAATGGATCCCGGTAATTGTTTTAATCAAAAGTTCTAACGACGCGATATACTAAAAGTTGAATCCCTGGATAGCAAAATTCTAAATGACCTCCAAAATATGTATTATTTTATTTGCACATTTTTTACACTTATCCTATCGAAAACAAGCACAATTCCTAAGATTAGTCCAATATTTGATTACCCGGAAGTCAACAAGACTCTTGACTTCACTTCACTTGTTTTTCAATGACCATCGGATGTTGCCACCCGAAAAATACACACTGAAGGAACTCCGTTTGTGATGAACCAACCCTTTCAATCCACAAACTTTGCCAAAGTTCAAAAATATTTTCCGCAAATTTTGACTAAACACATTTTTGAGATAGAGTAACACAGTCATAATTGACTTACTGTTGATAGAAGAAATGTATTATTGTAGCCTAGGAAGAGAATTTTCCTTTATTTTAATATCAGCAACCATTTATATTCACAGCTGCAATAATGTTGAATATTTTCTTTTTGCTTTTTCTTCTTTTTAATAAGTGGAGGTATAGCTATTAGCAGTGATGTAGTAGAGTTCATACGAATACGATGGTGTACGCCGTATAGCTTCTGGATTTTTTACAGAAATTCCGAAAACTTCACACTCTCCGTAGCTATAGCGCATACCCTCTCGATTATATAAACCCTCTACCTATATAGCGTATATATATATATATATATATATATATATATATATATATATATATATATATATATATATATATATATATATATCCTCTGGCAGGGCTTTACAAATTCGATAAAATCTGGTAGCCAGCAAAAAATTCTAGTCGTGAATAATAAATATTTACTCCTTCCCTCTCCCATTCAATCATTGATTTTCAAAAAGCACAAAAGTTTTTTATCAACTGATTGAAAAAATATAATAATAAGCATAGTTTAGAATTATTAGTTACATAGTATAGAATAGTACCGAATTTTTTTAAAAATTAGATTGTTTAATTTAATAGGAAATATGCGATTTGTACGCTCTTTTCGTGTTCCGCGGCGACTTTTTGACATTTTTTAAAGGAATCCTGTTTTAATATTTTAGCCCCAATATAGTAAATTTTGTCCTCTTCTTTAGCGATTTTTCAAAAGCTGTAAAATTAATCCGGTTTTAATCTTTTAGCCCAATATATTAAATTTTGCCCTTTTACGATTTTTGAATTTTTATCGATTTTTTATGCAATTTGTAGCTTTTTTTTACGTTTCGCGACAATTTTTTGACATTCGTAAAAAAAGTCAGGTTTTTATCCTTTAGCCCAATAAAGTATAAATTTTGTTCTCTGCTATTTAAAAAAATTTCCAGAATTTTTTATACGAATTTTAGCATTTTTTTCGCGTTTCGCGCCTATTTTTTAACAATTTATTTCTGAAATGGAAATAACTCTTCGGTAACTATTCTAAATGCTGTTATGTGCTTATTTCTTAAGTCAATTTTTTTACAAAAGAAAAAAACACCAGATTAAATAACTTGGTCGCCAGTGGCGAGCTGGCGACCGCATTTGTCAAGCCCTGCACTCTGGTATTTTTACGACTACGCCACTGGTTATTAAAGATGAAACTGGCTCGGGTTCGATTCTTGTACCAGTTTTCGGGCTCGGCTCGGGCTCAAAGTGAAAATTTTATTTATTAACAAATTGAAAAAAGGAAAAAAACAAATCTTGACAGATGTTAATTGAGAAACAAAAATCTATAGTACAAGTTTCTTAAAGTGTTTTATAATCCTCCAGAAATCAATTTGGAAAGGAATAGAACTGTTATTGATGGGATATAAAAAGAAGTATTCTATTTGATTCTGAAGCCTGGACACAGTCAGTGTTAGAAACATAAAGAAGCCGTGGAATACCCCATGTCTATCCTCGCTTTCTGTCTGAAGTCCTTTTTTCAAAATTACTGGAAAACAGAACTCATGTTTTTTTCTGCCGTAGTTGTAGAATGATACTTTAACAGAATAAGAACTGCGATTTTTGTAGATTGCTGTCAATGGTTGAGTATAAATAACAAATTTGTTATTTTAAACAGATTTCCATGCACATGAAAATCACGAAATGTAGTCATGGGAATTAGGATTAATAGTTTTCTATGTAAGAAAAAATTAATCTTGAAATAATTTAAAAATTTTATTAACAATTTTCTACTGTGAAATTTGTTTATCGGGCTCGGGCTATGATGGCACAACATGTCTCGAGCTCGGGCGGGCTTGAATTTTGAATCATCGGACTCTGGCTCCGAAAAAAAAAACCAACCCGAATTCATCTCTAATAGCTATTAATAGAAAATCATCGCAGATAGACAATTGGACCCAAGATACCCCTTCGTAGTGATAAATTCAGTCTATGTCTCCGCCCTCAAAGAGCACCAAAATGTTCTGCCCAGAAAGTTTCCGATTTTCTGCTTGTTAACTCTTTAGAACAGGGGTCGTCAACCACGTGCCCACGGACGTACTTGTGTCCATTTTGATTGAAAGAAAGAAAAGGTTCTGTATATGTATATGGTGTTTTTCTATTAAGAGGCTACTTCACTCAGACGAAAACACCCGCTCGCTAATGTTAATCCTATGGAGGAAATATTTTAAGATATCTCGTTCGCATTTCAATATTTTTAAATGATTTTTTTTTGGGTAGCTGAGGTCCATCTCTATGCACGCTCCTTTGTACTTTTTCGATTTTAGTTGCAGTTTTTATTATTGAGGATACTTTCACTTTCGAAACCGGTTCCGAAAGTGAAAGTATCTTAATAAAAAAATCTTGTAATCAAAATCGAAAAAGTAAAAAGGAGCGTGTATAGAGATGGACCTCAGCTATCCAATACAAAAAAATCATTTAAAAATATTGAAATGCGAACGAGATATCTTAAAATATTCCCTCCATAGGATTAACATTAGCGAGCGGGTGTTTTCGTCTGAGTGAAGTAGCCTCTTAATATCTGTAAGTAAAAAATGAAAACCTTCATTCACAATAAATAGGAAAAAACGAAAAGAAGGATTGTTTCATTTTTAGTATCCTTGGTAGTTGCAAATAAGTTTTTGCACTTGAAATACACTGCTCAAAACAATTAAAGGATATTGCAGTTTTAGGTGGATTTTGTATCTGGGAAACTTTTTAGCTGATTGATACATGGTCGACAGACATAGTAGGTTATATGAGAATAAATTACACATGTTTGGCAGAAAAAAATGCATTTTATTGCGCATTTGTGTACAAAAGGAAAAAAACACAATTTGTGCATATGAGAAAAAAAGAATAAGAAAAGGTGTTTTCTTCAAAGAAAATCATTTTCAGTAGGGGGTATGGTTTCCACGGGCGGCCAGCAACGTTGAACACCTTTGATGCATGGACTCAATGAGGCTATTAATGACGAGTTGGGGTATTCTGCCCCACTCTTCCAGAAGAGCTCTTTCCAGTTCTTGGAGAGTTTGTGGGGGTTGTTGGCGGCCAGAAACTCGTCTTCCTAGAGCGTCCCAAACGTGCTCGATTGGATTCATGTCTGGAGAACACGCTGGCCATTCCATTCGAACGATTCCTTCCTCGAAAAGGAAATCTTCCACCAGGTTTGCACGATGTGGCCTGCAGTTATCGTCCATTAAAATGAAGTTATCTCCGATTGCTGCAGCGTAAGGGACTACAATAGGTCTGAGGATCTCATTCCTATATCGGCGACCAGTCAGAGTTCCATCTCGAATGATGTAGAGGTCAGTGCGCACGTCAATGGAGATGCCACCATACACCAACACTCCTCCACCGCCAAATCTGACACTTTCGTGCACGAACGCAGGATTATTCCTACTGCCACGGTCCCTCCAGATGAAAATACGCCTATTATCCGGATGCACAGAAAAACGGGACTCGTCAGAAAACAGAATATTGCTCCATTCATTTCTCCTCCAGTTGACATGCTCGGTTGCCCACTCCCTGCGGTCGCGACGATGCCTTGATGTTAATCTAACACATACCATCGGTCGGCGAGCATACAGACCTACAGCATGGATCCGGTTTCGGACAGTCTGAGTTGAAATCGTGGTGCCTCAGCCGAGCGCAGATGTTGTTGGAGAAGAGTAGCGTTCATGTTTCGGTGTCTCCGAGCTGTTAACGCTAAATACCGATCTTCATTGGGCGTTGTTGCCCGTCTACGACCTTGCCCTGGTCTTCGGCCTGCACATCCACTCTCCAAAAAACGGTTCCAGATCCTGGAAATGACACTTTGTGACACTCCAATGGCTTGCGCTACTTCGGCTTCAGTTTGGCCCCCTTCTAACCTACCAACAATTCTCCAAGCTTCTGAATCTGTCAAATGACTTCGCTGAGACATCGTACTCATCGAAACAAAGCAATCACTGAATGCCGATCATCTTTGTCTTCATTCTCTTTTATCCAGTTGAAAGTCAAATTTCATTCGCTGCCGCTGAAGCGACGTTTTTGACGTCGAACTCAAAATTTGCATACTCCACAGTTTGAAAACCAGAAAAATTTGCATTTGTGATTCTCTTCTTCTATTTTCGGCAAAAAAAAATTTCGTTTATATCTTTATTTTATATAAAACTTCAAATATCCTTTAATTGTTTTGAGCAGTGTATTTTACACACATCTATATCAATACTTGCGTGAATTTGTGTATGTGTATACAATGTGCATCCAACACGTGAATGTGAAAATAAATACGGGTTTCCCTCGCTTAATGCGGTTCCAGTTAGTGCGATTTTCAGTTAATTTGGTAAAGTTTTTTTAGATCATCCCTCGCTTTAGTGCGGGGAAATTTTCGATTAGTGCGCAAACCACAAGATGAGTAATTCCCCCCCCTCCCCCAGCAAGATAGCGTCAAATTTTTTAAAATGAAAAAAAAAATATAACTTTCAAAAATTGGAATACCTTAATTAAGAATTAGAATGTTACTGATTAAATTAGCTCACACATTTATGTTAATCGTAGCAGGTCATGAAAATTATTATTATTATTATTTCAAATCAAGCTGTAATATATGTACTTTCTAACAATAATACATCAAAAACAACATTGTAAGTACTCAACGTAATAATACATTGTCTATTTACGTATAATGGGTTTCTGAGGAAATTTTCTGTGGATCTATTGCAGTTTTTTTCCCCTATTCAATATAAGTTTGTATTAGTGCAGTAACATCGCTGGATTAATTAATCTAATCGAGGGAAACCTGTATGTGAGTTGGGTGTGAGCCCATGATATAGTCAATTGGTTGACGACCGCACATTTATGTTAATGGTAGGTCGTGAAAATTATTATTATTATTATTTCAAATCAAGCTGTAATATATGTAATTTCTAACAATAATTCATCAAAAATAACATCGTAGGTACTCAATGTATATTAAATTGTCTATTTACGTATATTGGGCTTCTGAGGAAATTTTCAGTGGATCTATTGCATTTTTTTTCCCCATTCAATATAAGTTTGGATTAGTGCAGTAACATTGCTGGATTAATTAATCTAATCGAGGGAAACCTGTATGTAAGTTTGGTGTGAGCCCATGATTATAGTCGATAGGTTGACGACCGCTGATCTAGAAGTCAAATTTGTCCCTCCTTTGAGATTCCGCAATGCATCCGAAATCCCCCCTCCCCAACTTCCATGACAAAATATCTGAATACAAAACCGCCCTATCGTCATTAGGTCTGTAGACGCAATCAAAACGATAAAATAAAATAATAAAATATGAAATATCTACCACACCCCTCTTCCCCTTAAAAAAAGAAAAGGAAAACTAACAATCTTGCAAGACAAATCAAATCAGGGAATTCGTTTCGGGGGTAAAGTTAAAAGAAGACACTACACCACTTCTGATAAGGGACTGTTTTTAAGATAGCGGTTCTCATACAGAAAATCTACTTATTAAAATCCCTGAAATGCTGTTATCGGGGTGTAGTATATATCTGACCCAATTTCGCAAGTAGTTGAAACAGCTAGAAGCACCGGAGATTTACGGCTCGCGATAAAGTATAATATGTTCGTGTCGGCCCAAGCATATGAATCTATTAAGGCTGTTCTCAAATCCAAAGGGGCTACTTTAAGACACACCTTTAAATTCATTTATTTTCAGAAACGCATCATGGAATGGGCAAGTGTTGCTATTCAGAAACTTTGTATTCTAAACACGTTTTCATTTTTTGAGTAAAGGCAGAAAATCTTTCAGAAAACACTGTCAAAGTCGGCATTTTGAACCGAATTCCCGATGCTTCATTGCCAGAAAGGAGAATTAAAAAAAAGTGCCCATTTAAACTGATGGCATTGAGCTCACAGGCTATTCCCACTAATTATATATTATACCATTATTTCAAAGAATATTTCCCCTCGGAAAATAAAGAAATCGACAATAAATTAAGGGGGAATCAGCCCCAGTTCCCCCCTCCTTTATACTTAACCAATGAACCCCCAAAACGAATCAGGGAAGCGCCTTATCGCAATGAACCTATAAACAAATTTTGAAGCAAATCGGATAATTATGTATGAAAAGCTCATTTATCTAAAGTAAGGGGTGGGGATTAGCCCCCATCCCCAACCTTTATACTTAACCAATGAACCCCCAAAACTAATCAGGGAAGCGCCTTATCACAATGAACCTATAAGCAAAATTTGAAGCAAATCAGATAATTCTATCAAGAGGGATCGCGTAACTTACATACATACAGAACGGGCGGGCGGGCACAGTATCTCTCACTCTTTAATAGCCTGTGAGCTAAAAATTTGTTATCATGTGATTCAAATCGCTTATAACTCAATAGGTAATTTATTTATCAAAAAATGGAAAACTCATTTCGATTCTAAATCGCTTCGATAGTCAGGCCTGCCAATTTTATGCCTATGCGTTTAAAAATGAATCAGAAAATGTGTCAGAAAGTTTTGCGTTGTTCAGCAGATAATTTGAGAACTACCTTAATTAAATTTAAAGAAACCAGGAGATCCAAGTACTGTTTTTAGAAAAATTGCATCTGAAAGTGCATTTTTTCCCTGTTCGAAAGTGTAAAAATTAAAATTGTACCATGATTATAAGTTAATAAATTTAAAAAAAAACTTCAAAATAGATTGGTCAGGTCGTTACCACCGTCCGTATGACGTCAGCGTTTTTCACAAACAGGTTTTTGCTTTATAATATAGATATTGCAAGCAGCATCCACTTTTTGCTATAAAAACTAGTTGCTGAGAGCCACCGTAATACTTACCCATCATGGATATGCATAATATAAAATATGAAAATAAAACATGTGTAAACTATTTATAAAATGCATTGCAATTGGAATAAAATCGTGGCTTGATGACGTCATAAACTTTAAACGCTCTATACTGAATTGCGTAAAATAAACATCCTTATAACTCCAAAAATGATACTCCTATTAACTAACGGTTTACTGCGTCGGATGAAGCGTCTCATTTCCAATTAAAATATATCTTTGAATTGAAATTTGAATGAAATACAAGGTCATGAAAAATCGAAGAGTGTGGAAAATAGGATTACAAATATCTCGGAAACTCATTATCCGATCGATTTCATTCTTTATGCAAAATTTATGTTTTTTTATTGTCTTTTATAGTCACTCCTTAAAACGAACAACTTCGAAAAATTTTATATACATAATGAATAGAGGAAAGTATATTGGTACGGCAAACCAAAGTACCCAGGTTCGAGTCCTGGTCCCGGAATATTTTCACTCTGTTGGAGAAAATCTCAACTATGATACTCCAACCATTGAATATAATTTTATATACCTTTTATCAGAACGAATATTTCGAGAGTCCGAAAAAAATAGTTTCGGATAATCGAGGTTACTGAAATTCAATAGCTTCTTCCTATTATTACATACTAAATACATACCAAATTTAAAGTCTCTATCTCAATTTGTTCGGGAGATAAAGCGTTTACAGACACACACACAGACAGACTAACGGCAATTTTTTTTTTTTCTAAAAATATGTTTTTCGGAATCTCCAGTGTCTGAAACGTGTAAACCCGTCAATTTTTTTTTTCGATTTTCAAAACGATTACATGACTTACCCTATACTACGTATGATGGGTAAGTAACAAGAGACTGTTGAACAATGTATATTATTTTGTTAAAAAGTCAAAATTTTAAATTTATAAGACACGAACTATAGATTCGAAACAAAAACGTATAGAACTCTGTTGTCTGAAGTCTTTTTCGCACCAACTAAAAATCGAATTTCGAACTTAAAATCTAATTTTATCTCTTTACGGAAGTAGAAAATTCCGAATAAAAATAGACGATAAAAGCTCCAAGCTCCTTAGCACTTGCGAATGAGTTCTCTGAATAAACACATGTCACTGAAGTTTACTCTAACTCGGACGTTATATACACACAGATTTCACCCGAAAATATAAAAGCTGATATGGCCTAAATATATTTTTTTTCCACCCGAAAAGTAAGGCTCAAAATATTGCTGGTTATTCTAAAAATGATCTTAAAATACTTCTCGAACCTTTTTATTCACTACAATGGGAGTCATTAAACGTTATGTATAGATCCAATACATACAGTGCATTCAGAAGCACTATACATATGTTTGAAGCTGCTAAAAATATTTATGGTAAGTGAAGTGTAATGTTCCGTTTCAATTTTTATCACTTTCCAAACATAGCTGAAAATAGTTTATTATTTTGGTTTGTTTCGCAGTTTATCTACTCTAAGTTCCATAGTTAGAAGTTGATGTTAATTTAACTATGTATAAAAATTGTACGCATTTAAACATAGACACTATATACACACAAGTTTCGCCTCAAAATATAAAAACTGATTTAGTCTGATAATATCATTTTCACTCATCAAATACAGTCAAGTAAAGACAGGCGAAAACTGGTGATTCTATACCTAATCTTAAAATACACGTTCACCTTTTTATTTACTACAATGGGAGTCATTAAACGGGTATGTATAGATTCAAACATGCAGTGCATTTGAAAATACTACATATGTTTGAAGCTGCTAAAAATATTTATGGTAAATGAAGTGTAATGTTCAGCTTCAGTTTTTATCACTTTCCAAACATTGCTGAAAATAGTTTATTGTTTTGGTTTGTTTTGCAGTTTATCTACCCCAAGTTCCATAAGTTAGAAGTTGGCGGTATTTAACTATGGAGGAAAATTGTGTGCAATATAACATAGACGTTACATAGATAGAAGTTTCACCCTGAAATATAAAAACTGATATAGCCTGATGATATCATTTTCCCTCATCAAATACCGTCAACTAAAGACAGGCGAAAAAAGGTGATCCTATAGCTAATCTTAAAATACACGTTCACCTTTTTATGCACTTACAATGGGAGTCATTAAAAGGTATGTAAATACAAACATGCAGTGCATTAGGAAGTACAACATATGTTTGAAGCTGCTAAAAATATTTATGGTAAGTGAAGTGTAATGTTCAGTTTAAATTTTTATCACTTTCCAAACATTGCTGAAATTAGTTGGAGGAAAACTGTGTGCAATATAACATAGACATACACACAAGTGTCGCCCTAAAATATAAAAATTGATATAGCCTGATGATATCATTTTTCAGGAAGCATAGTTTTGTAAATTTGTAAATAAAACTAAAGATAACAGCCGTATTTTATATGCATTTTTACGTCGCGTCGCTTGCACTCTAGATGTAAACATTTACATTTTAATTTAAGATTAACTTCTCACCAACTTTGTTTAAATAAACATATATCTCTGCGACTTTTATGATAAAATGCTGAAATTTTGTGCATGACCTTATTGGTGTATGGGGCAAATTTTACTCATTGGGATATTTTTTGTACGGGGCCGTATAAAAATTTAAATTTTGATATTCCTTCAAATTTAATCCCCTGAAAATTTTAATAAATTTCATGAAATTCTGTACCTTTGTTTGCGTAACTTTGTAATTTATAATGTATGTCTATGATCAATATTTAACGAATAAAAGCCTAGGTCAATGTTTCTGGACCATTGTGTATGTAAGACATGTCTGACAACCCAGATTCTGCTACTTTGAGACCATTGGAATTGTGGATCGGGACCTCACTAACCGATCTGTAAAGAGGATACTGCTTAAACTAAAAAGATTTTTTGTTCTCAAGATAATAGTCTAAAAAAATTAAAAAAGTCCTTCCGGTCGGTACCGGGAGTTAAAGCTAGCTTTCCTATATCTTCGTTTTAAGATTTTAGCTATTGGTACGCGAAAACAGCACGCTAAAATGCAAAGAACCCGATTACAGAAGATTAGATTTTGAATAAGAAATTTGCCAAATTAGTCCGCTGTAGCCAAGTTGGCTTCATTCACGCAAACTTATTTTTGGTCGCCAAGCTTGGCGAGAATTTGACACAAACGGGTATGATTATAATTTTATGCGTATGTTTGGGAAAATGATTACAACAATGAACGATAATTTGCAAGAAATCACGCTCACTAAAACTCACAAATTAATCCCAAATTTGTTTTAATCTGCTGTCTTGTTACAAAATGTCAGCCACCCTAGAATTTCTAACTGCTATATCTCAGTGATTTTTTAAAATAGAGGCAAAACAACAAAATGCTCCGAAAATCCTTCTATATATAATAAAAAAAAACAAAAAAATACGCGATTTTCTAATTTTTTTGTATATTTTTTTAGTTTTAAATATTTTAGAGACCGTCATTTTGTCTTCCATGGCGGACCAAGCTGACCAATGAACTCTGTCGTGACATTGGTGAGATTAATACACACACTTAGTTACATGTTACATCCATATATATATATATATATAAATCAACATTTGAACGGAGTGTGGATTTGGGGTCTGGGGATCATGATCGGTGAAAATATACCGAAATTTTCCGAAATTGTTTTCCTCCGAACGGCTGCAATAAATAGCTTAGTCGACCACTGTTTACTTTTTGTATTGAAAGCTACCTAAAATAATAAGCACAAAATGACTTTCATTCATCGAATCATCTATTCCGATTCAAAAAATGAGTTTCTATATATTGATTATTAAAGAATCCTTGCAGGAGAAAGTTAATCTTCCAATTGCCTAATCATATAAAAGTAATTGATGAGATAGATTCATTAACTAAGATGCAACTTTAATTGCGGTAAATGTCAGGAACCCGTGATCACACATTATTCGGCTAATAAGATTAATAACGGCATTTAAGTATTGCAATACCATTTAAGAAATACAATAAATCTTCAAGTGAGGTCGACTATGACTTGAAATACTATTCTCTTGATTAAATCTTTATGCAACAAACACCCCCTCGTTATATCGTATATGTCGGGAGATAGCAAAAATGTGAAATAAATCAAAAAGCGCGACATAATCATAATCGAGGACTTTACGCATATGAGAATTTACCCTATAAATTTGGCAACAGAGAAAAGAATTTACTTATTATTACCTACATAAAGAACAGCCTTAAGATATCTACATACAGATACAAAAAGACACCTGTATTAGATATTACCTATTATTATCTAATATAGGTAGATATAGTATAGATATCACTTACATATTAGAACAGCAATTTACACTGCAAAATTGGCAACAGAGAAAAGAATTTACTTATTATTACCTACATAAAGAACAGCCTTAAGATATCTACATACAGATACAAAAAGATACCTGTATTAGATATTACCTATTATTATCTAATATAGGTAGATATAGTATAGATATCACTTACATATTAGAACAGCAATTTACACTGTAAAATTGGCAATAGACAAGAGAATTTACTTATTATTACCTACATATAGAACAGCCTTAAGATATCTACATACAGATACAAAAAGATACCTGTATTAGATATTACCTATTATTATCTAATATAGGTAGATATAGTATAGATATCACTTACATATTAGAACAGCAATTTACACTATAAAATTGGCAATAGACAAAAGAATTTACTTATTATTACCTACATATAAAACAGGCTTAAAGTTATTCTCATTCTTTTTTTCTTGTCCCCATTCAGCAATTCGGAACTTTCTGTCACATTCATAAAATCATTTTTATTTATAAAAACATGATGAAGTTTGCTAACATTTCAATTTGACTGCCACAGAATTGTGCAACGTTTTTTCTTGTAAACAAATGTATATCTTGAATTATCACCGATTACTCTGCGATGGTGATGTTAACGTGACCAATGGTGTCCAGAAAATTGGATTAAATCACCAATTTTGAAACAATTTTCCGAAACATTATAGGAGAAGGCGAAAATATTCTATTTGAAATCTGGATAAGATTACCTACCTGCACGTTTTATATTTTACTGTTTAAACAAAAAAAAAAAAAAAATTGTTCTAAAAATAACATGCTATAAACACTCAATAATAAGTACAAAAATGACTTTCATTCATCGAATCATCTATTCCGATTCAAAAAATGAGTTTCTATATATTGATTATTAAAAAATCCTTGCAGGAGAAAGTTAATCTCCCAATTAACAGTCACTTACGAAATCTTAATCATATAAAAGTAATTGATGAGATAGATTCATTAACTAAGATGTAACTTTAATAGCGGTGAATGGTCAGGAGCCCGTGATCACGTTGTTCGGTTAATAAGATTAATAACGGCAATTTAAGTATTGCTTTACCATTTAAGAAATCCAATAAATCTTCAAATGAGGTCGACTATGACTTGAAATACTATTAATTCTTTTTTTTTCGTTATTAACATTTGGAAGATCATGTTAATAAGATTATAACTTTCTCTTAAATCTTAAGCGTATATGATGAAAGCTAAATAGTAGTAATTAGTTCTTATGATGACATACATCTTTATGCAGCAGTCCCTTGTTATATCGTTCATGTCGGATATAGCAAAAATGTGAAATAAATCTGAAAGCTCGATATAATAGATGACTTTTGCATATTGCAACTTACCCTATAAAATTGGCATTAGAGAAGAGAATTTACTTATTACCTACATATCGAACATCCTTAAGATATGATACATATAGATACATTAAGATACCTATATCAAAAATTAACTACTAATATCTAATATAGGTAGATAAGGTATAGATATCACCTACATATAGAACAGCAATTTACCCTATAAAATTGTTAATAGAGACAAGAATTTACTTACGTACAGAACAGCCTTAAGCATATAGATATATTAAGACAGCTGTATTAGATATCATATATTACCTATTAATATCTAATATATGTAGATATGGTACAGACATCACCTACATATAGAACAGCAATTTACCCTATAAAATTGTTAATAGAGACAAGAATTTACTTACGTACAGAACAGCCTTAAGCATATAGATACATTAAGACAGCTATATTAGATATCATATATTACATATTACCTATTAATATCTAATATATGTAGATATGGTATAGATATCACCTACATATAGAGCAGCAATTTACCCTATTAAATTGTTAATAGAGACAAGAATTTACTTACGTGCAGAACAGCCTTAAGCATATAGATACATTAAGATAGCTATATTAGATATTATATATTAGATATTACCTACTAATATCTGATATAGGTAGATATAGTATAGATATCACCTACATATAGAGCAGCAATTTACTTTATAAAATTGGCAATAGACAAAATAATTTACTAATTATTTCCTACATATAAAACAGCCTAAAGCGTGTTCTCATTCTTTTTTTCTTTTTGCCACTCACAAATTTGCCACTTTCTGGCACATTCATAAAGTCATTTTTATCTATAAAAACATGAAGTTTTCTACCATTTATTTTTTTCAATTTGTATATAAATAAAATTTTCACTTTTAGCTTGAACCCGCCCGAGTCTGAAGAATATAAATAGAGCCCGAGCACGGTTCAGTCACGGGCTCGGGCTAAGCTCTTCCCATCTCTAATGCAAAGTGCAATAGCTTATTTCGTGCCTTTGACACTTCATGGAAGATGAAAATTTAACAGTAACCTTCTATGCTAAACAGCCGAGGTCGAGAACAATCTTTATTGTGATTGTTGGACGAAACAAGGTTGTTTTCAGTTGGTTCCCAGGACATGCCTTCCTTCATGTTGATTACATCGGGAATTCAGAGTTCTGAATCTGTCTTAACTAAACATGACCTGTTAGTTGAGGAGAATTATTTTTTTTCCTTTGTGAAGACTAGTTTGGGACAAACAAGTCCTATCATATATTATTTCGTATTTGTCAGTGTCATGATGGATGATCATAATTTAGAAGAAATAAACAGTCCCTTAATTGCACTTCTGCCAAATTATTTTTGATTACTTAAAATGTTTGCGGTAACGTTTGAAATGCAATTTATAATTGGACACCTGATTGAATTCAGATTTCTAATAAAATCTAGAGCTCGGAGTCTTGCGGTCTATACATCTGTCGGTACATTTATACATTATCTTTTTTAATACTTTATTCTGCCCTCAAAGAAGAGCCATGCATCGGGTCAATTAACCCGATTTTACCAGAATCCGACACAACCCAAGGGGTTTGGGTGCCTTTATAAAGACTAGTTTAAAACTACGTTTTAAATTGATTGGCCAATTCGGGAATTGGCCGGGGAGTTCACGAAATGGCCGGAGGCAGTCGGCCAGTTTGCGAAATTGCGAGGGGCCGAGCGTCCAAAGTCGAAAAGAAAAGTCATGAGCTGATTTTGAGAGTTCGTATAGTTTCTATAGCTAATTAAATAAATTTTTTCAATGAAAGTTGTTCATTTGCAGATGAGCACGCACAAGATATTTTTTAGGATTCCATACTAAAAAAGTAAAAACGGAACCTTTATATGATCACTCGTGTGCCTGTCTGTCTGTCTATCACAGTCGTTTTTCTCGTAAACTATGGAGCATGGAAAGTTCAAACTTTGGAGAGTTATAAAGCCTATTGATATGTAGCAAAATATTAGTATGTATTGATGCTAATACATGCTTCGGTGATTTGTTACGACATAATGTGTTGCTAAAAGCAAGGACAGATAACTGACTCAAAATATTTTATCATGATTTACATGAAAAACCCAAATTCACCATGAGTATTCGATGACAGTTCAATTTATTAAAATATATTGGAAAAAGATTCTATTCTAAGACAATATTATCGTCATGATTGAAATAAAGTTGAAATATGACGACAAAATTTTAGTTATTATCGCATTCATAACCTATACTAATATTACAAAGACGTAACGTTTGTTTATGCGTTTGTTTGTAAGGGTAATCTCTGGAACTACCGAACCAAAAAAAAAAATAACGGTGGCAAAATGCTCGTGACCATCTCTACTCAACATAGGCTGTATTTTATGTTGGTACAAGAAACCCCAACAGGATGCAGATGCAATAACGTTAAAATTGCGATTTCTGTGATACTGTTGGGACTAGAAACTTTAAATTTGGTCGGGCTGGTTACTTTTGAGATTTAAATACTTGATATGAACTGTTTCTAGAAAATTCGAAATTTAAAAGGATGAAGTGGAAAATGTTCTAAAAACGTTATATATATATTAATATTAATTTGAAACTATTAAGACTGGTAACTTGAAACTTGACAGGACTGTTGTTTTTTTTAAGACGTAAATACTCTTATGTATAATAAAACTTAATTCCTTTTTTCCCAAGCAATCGAAAGACCCAATGGAATTTAAATGAAACAAACGACATTCTAAAATGGTAATTTCTGTGATAGTGCTGATTCTAAAAACGTGAATTTTTGCATGATGGTTACTTTTAAGGCGGTATTAATATATATATATATATATATTTCCACGCTCAATAACTCAAAATTTTGAGACACATTTTCAGTCTTATTTTTTAAAGTAAAAGCATGAAACTTGCCAGCGTGATTTAAGAAGAGATTTTTAAGGGACCCATATTTTATTTTTCGTTCAATTAATCAGAAATTGATTTACAAACAATTATTTTCACAGTACGATAATTTTTTGTTTTGTTTCCAGCGCTATCGCTTCGGGAAATTCGGTTCAAAATGTACACTTTGACAGCATTTTTTGAAATATATTCTGCCTTTATAAAAAAAAAAAAAAAAAAAAAAAAAAAAAAAACGAGCAAAAATAAATTTAAAAATGTGTCTCAAAATAAGCAGTTTGGATTTGAATACACCCTTAACATGTAAATGTTCCCAAAGAACGGTTTCTAAAAACTCGAAATTTAAATGGTGAAATGAGCTTTTAAAATTGTTCTAAATTACGATTTATTTGGAATTGTTAGCCTAGAAACTTGAAATGTATAATGAAACTAGATTCCTTTTTCCCAAAACAATCGAAAAACCCCATGCATTTTAAATTAAACAAAGGCAGCTAGTTGCAATGTATTTCTTAAACTTGCTAAGACTTGTTTAAAGTACTTTAAATGATTTTAAATTCACCTTTGATTTTTTTAAAAGTCTGTCACGGAAGTTTGTAATAATACTGAACTAAATACCTTCACAAAAGACCCAAAATAAGCGGACAGAGATCATTTTTCAACGCAGCTTCTAATCTAGGACAGATATCTCTGTTATAACATATGATTACTTAGCTACTGATTCGCACCTTTGACCACCACCAGCAGTCATAAACTGCTTTTGTGCATCTAAACTTTTGGAGAACTGTTTGAAGATGCACCTGGAAATCATAAGAATCACAGCGCTGTTATTGTTTTTTTAAAGATGCGAGCCTTGAACAATAGACGTGAAATTACGATGTTACAAAATTGCACGTTACTGAACTGTGAATTATAGAGTTAGAGCATCAGTTAACGGGTCAAGAGATTACGGAGCTCTTTTGTTAAAATGTGTCTTCATCAAAAGTAAATAAAAGATAAGTTAGAAAATGGATTTGATACTATTTGTGTGGGCTGTCGGAGCAAGCACTGCTTTATAATGCTTGAAAATGTAGGTGGTTCCTATAACAAACTGCTCTACAACTTTCGTTATATTATTATTTATAGAGTTTTGTTTGACCTATTTGCTATTTTTTAATAAGATAAAAAGAGAATTACATAATAAAAATAATTAAATAGTAATAATCAAAATAAATAAATAATAATAATCAAAATAAATAATAATAATAATAATAAAATTTAATTAAATAATAATAAAAATATTGAAAATAATTAATAAAAATAATTAAATATAAATGAAAATAATTATTAATAAAATAATTATTTATAATAAAAATAATTATATAATAATGAAAATTATTAATAAAAATATTTAAATAAAATAATTAATTACTAATAAAAATAATTTAATAAAATAAATATTAATAAAAATAATTAAATAAAAAGAATTAAATAATGGAAATAAGAAAATAATAATGAGACAAATTAAATAATAATAAATAAAAATGAGACAAATTAAATAATAATAAATAATAATGAGACAAATCAAATAATAATAAATAATAATAATATAATAATTCAATTTAAAAAAAATCCATAGGATGAAAAATTCAGTTGAATGAGTTTCCAAAGAAATTTAGTAACCATCCTATCAAAAGATGTGTTAAATACAGAAATTCATAATGTGTGCGTTTGTTATATAGAGGCTTGCCTATTTGTGTAATTTAAAAGTGAAACCAACAAATAGTATAATATACAGAAGATTAAACGCAAAAGATTATTATTATTTTTTTAACACATAATATAATTATTTTAGTAATTTTATTAATTTCATAGTTTAAAAAAACTTTGCACGTTACTAAACTGTGAGTTATAGAGTTAGAGCATCAGTTAACGGGTCAAGAGATTGCGGAGCTCTTTTGTTAAAATGTGTCTTCATGAAAAATAAATAAAAGATAAGTTAGAAAATGGATTTGATGCTATTTGTGTGGGCTGTTGGCGCAAGCATTTGCTTTATAAGGTTTGAAAATGTAGGTGATTCTTATAACAAATTGCTCTACAACTTTCGTTTGTTCTATTATCATTTATAGAGTTCTGTTTGACCTATTTGATATTTTTTTAATAAGATAAAAAGAGAAGTAAATAATATTAAAGCAATAATAAAAATAATTAAATAGTAATAATGAAAATAATTAAATAATAATAATAATAAAAATTAATTAAATAATAATAAAAAATAATTAAATAATAATAAAATTAATTAAATAATAATAAAAAATAATTAAATAATAATAAAATTAATTAAATAATAATAATAAAAATTAATTAAATAATAATAAAATTAATTAAATAATAATAAAATTAATTAAATAATAATTAAAATAATTAATAAAATAATTAAAAATAAAAATAATTAAATAAAAATAATTAAAAAATAATTAAATAATATTAATGAAAATAATTAATAATAAAAAATTAAATAGTAAAAATAATTAAATAATTAAAATAATTAAATAATAATGAAAATAAATAATAATAAATAATAAAAATTGAAGAATTTAATTAAAAAAAATCTATAGGAGGAAAAATTCAGTTGAATGAGTTTCCAAAGAAATTTAGTAACCATCCTATCAAAAGATGTGTTAAATACAGAAATTCATAATGTGTGAGTTTGTTATATAGAGGCTTGCCTATTTGTGTAATTTAAAAGTGAAACCAACAAAATAGTACACTATACAGAAGATTAAACGCAAAGATTAAAATGTTTTTTAATATAATTATTTTATTAATTTCATAGTTTAAGAAATCATTGCACGTTACTGAACTGTGAATTATAGAGTATACTCGTGGTTGGCAGCGAATGGGTTAAAATACACTGAAAACGATTCCCCCCCCCCCCGCATAGATCATAATGTAATGGATTTATTTTGCTCGTCCCTGTAAGCGAACTACAATTGCCACTTACTCTAAACTCTACAGAAAGCATGTTGCCAACCACCTCAGTGATACATATCAATTTTATTATATTTGAAACAGCGTAACATCATTAAAATGCACTAAAAACGATTTTTTTCTTTGACCGTAATGTTACGGAATACTTTTGAGTGTCTCTGTAAACTACCCATAAATGGTACTCACTACATTTTCAACACCGAACATGCCATTATAAACCCCAATAACATATATCAATTACAAGGGAATCCGAGAATATTTACGCGAGTTAGAACAAGCTAGTAAAAAAAAAAAAAAAAAAAAAAAAAAAAAAAAAAAAAAATTAAAAAAAAAAAAAAAAACTATAATTTTTGCTCTGTTTTCATTTTTTTTAAGATATGGCAACAGAAAAAATATCATTATTTAAACTATATTCTTAGGGTTTCTAAATAGAATTCTCAACGAAAATCATATGAAATTGTTTAACTAATATGAAAATAGGAAATAATCATTTAATTAATATGAAACTATTAATTTATTAAAACCTACTTTTTAAAAATTATATTATACTCTTTAATTTTTATTTTTATTTTCTACATTTCTACATTCTTTATTATTTATATTTCTGCATTCTCTTTATATAGTGTTTAAAATATTTCGTTATTGCAGCTTCACAGATAGTTGGCCTTTTTTGGCGCATCATTAAATTTATTGTTGTTGTGTAACAGTGGTACATACCAGGCCTTTCAGCAAGCAGGGGCGCACTTCAGCTCTTGGCAAACTATGACGGGCCCCATTATTCTCATGGCTAAAAACATGCAACAAAATTATCTCACAGTATTAGTAGCGGTGCACACGCGATGCAATTGCATCTCACAGTGGAATATATAAGCCCCCTATGGTTCAGGAACTCCATGTAAAAAAAAAAATCGAAAAAAGTATAAATCGTAGTAAATTTCGAATTATACATTTTTCTTAGAGGGCCCTATCTCAAAAATATTTGTAGGGGAAGGAGCCAGAAACTTTAATAATAATAATAATAAAAAATTGAAAATCAGAGATGTTAGTTTTTTTAGGACGTAAAAATACTCGACTTATTTTGGAGGCGTGAATTTAGCGTTATGAAAGACAGGCATGATAGTGACCAATCCATTGGATTGTTCCAGAGCAGCCATACTCAACCTTTTTATCTCGCGGGCCGCAAACATGTGTTTGTGACGTTAGGTGGGCCGCAACATACTTTGTACAATAATGTTAAAAAGTCCTTCCGGCCTGTACCGGGAGGAAAAAGGTAGCTTTCCTATATCTTCGTTTTAAAATTTTAGCTAATGTTACACGAAAACAGCAAGCTAAAATGCAAAGAAAACGTTTGCAAAAGATTCGTTAATACTGAATTAGAATAAGAAATTCGCCAAATTATTGAGCTATAGCCAAATTGGCTTCATTTATGAAGACTTATTTTGGTCGCCAAATATCGCCAAGGTTGGCGATAATTTGGCGCTAACGGATATGAATATATAGTTTTATGCGTATGATTGGGAAAATGATTACAACAATAAAAATTTTTGTAATGTGCTGTCTTGTTTCAAAATGTCAGCCACCCAAGAATTTCAAACTGCTCTATCTCAGCCATTTTTTAAGATAGAGGTAAAACAAAAAATGCTCTGGAATCCTTGTATCAAGGCCTAACACTTAATTAAAAAATAAATTTGAATTTTTAACTTTTTTGTATATTTATTTTAGTTTTAAATTTTTAAGTGGTCGCCTCGAGACATTAGTGAGCTTAATACACACAATTAGTTTCATCCAAATTGATTTATAAATACGAGCGTTTTCGTATGACATAGGTCAGATATATATATATATATATATATATATATCAACATTTGAACGGAGGGTGGTTTTGGGGTCTGGGGGTCATCATCGGTGAAAATATATCGAAATTTTCCGGAACTGCTTTCCTCCGAACGCCTGCAATAGGTAGCTTTATACTTTTTTGTATTGAAAGCTACCTAAAAAAGGGTAATTAAAATAATAAGATAACAAAAGCAGTATAACAAAGCAAAATAAAATGATAATGTAATTAGTAGTATTGAATGTTTGTCGTGGAAGGAATGTTACCAGAAAATTTTAACATCTCTATTTCCAAAAAGTTTACTTCGGGGTAGATTTCTATTGAAATGATGTAGAAATACTCCATGAAGATTTTTGTTGTAGAATTTTTTTTTCTGCCATTTTTTTACACGGCAACCTGAATAAGCATTATTAGCGATATGATAAGTATAAAACATAATAATATGACAATGCAGTATCACGAAATTCTTAAGAAAAAAAACTCCAAGAGATTTTCTTTAATAAATCATTCATTTTGCAACGCAAAAACTTTTTATTTATTTTGTAATGTAGAAATATATAGTGCAAATTTAATTAGTTTGGAATAATGTTTCATTAGTGTACACCACTATAGCACGTATAGAACTACATAAAAAAAAAAGATTTTTTGACTAAGGAAATGGTATTTAAGATGTTTTAACATGATTTTAAATTAGTAATTACAAATAACTGGCGGATTTTGTCTTCCCATGAAAATATATACAGGAACAGCGAAGGTGTTAAAAAATTTTTAAAGAGCATCTTAATTAACTTTATAATTAGGGATTAATGATTATGTGTATCGGGCCGCACATAAAAGGTCCTTCGGGCCACATGCGGCCTGCGGGCCGCAGGTTAAGTATGGCTGTTCTAGAAAGATAGCTTGGAAGTTACCACTGATGGAAATAATTTCGCACGATTTTATAGATTTGTTTAATGCAAAATGAGAAAAAATACCTAACATTTCGAAGGTCTAGGAGAGAAAATTACGCCCCTTTACCCCTCATATAAAGCAGCCAATGGACCAGTGTACCAACTACAACGAATAAAAAAGTTGAACTTTCATACACTAAGGAAGGGGAGGGGGGGGGGGGGTTAGAGCCGCTTTAAAAATAAATAAATAAATAACTTCTTAACATATTTAAAAAAATAGTGCCAATTATTACCAATTTCAATCGGTATAATTTCTATAATAACTTTTATAAAGAATAACTATAAATTAGTGAAGAAGCGCAATAACACATAATTAAATTTTTAAAGTATATATTTGGTTCTTGAAGCGTAAAATATACTTTCAGAAAAAAAAAGTTGCTCTCACTCAAAATATCAAAGATTTTAAATAAACCGTTCTTTAAAATGTAATTTTATTTGAAAGAAATTAAAAAAATTTTATTTAAAAAAAAAGGAAACAATCAAAGTGGCGCCAAGAAAACCTTCAAAGGGCGCCGCGTTGGACAGCCCTGGTATATACAATTATAATCATAAAGAATACTGGGCGATTTATCACCGCTGCCGGGCTAACGAAAACCAGTCGTTGGGGGCCACCGTAATACTTATCCATCATGGATATGCATGATATAAAATATGAAAATAAAACATCTGTAAACTACTTATAAAATGCATTGCTATTCGAATAAAATCGTGTCTTGATGACGTCCTAAACTTTAAAAGCTCTATTACTGAATTGTGTAAAAGAAACATCCTTATAACTCTAAAATTGATAATCGTATTAACTAACTGTTTACTGCGTCGGATTAAGCGTCTCATTTCCAATTAAAATATAACTTTGAATTGAAATTTGAAGGAAATACAGTGTCATGAAAAATCGGAGTAAGTGTGGAAAATAGGATTACAAATATTTCGGCAACTCATGATCCGGTCGACTTCCTTCTGTATGCAAACTTTATGTTTTTTTTTTTTTTTTTTTTTTTTTATTGTCTTTTATATTCACTCCTTAAAATAAACTATTTCGAAAATTTTTATATACCTTAAATCAGAACAAATATTTCGAGAGTCCGAAAAAAAATAGTTCCGTAAAATCGAGGTTACTGAAATTCAATAAGCTTCTTCCCATTATTACATACTAAGAACATACCAAATTTCAAGTCTCTATCTCAATTTATTCGAGAGATAGAGCATTTACAGACACACAGACAGACAGACGGATGGAAAATTTGTTTTTCTAAATATATGTTTTTCGGAATCTCTACGGTCTAAAACGTGTAAATCCGTCAATTTATTTATTTATTTATTTTTTTTTTCGATTTTCAAAACGATTACAAGACTTGCCCTATACTATGTATGATGGGTAAGTAAAAATGCCTTAAAATAAAGCTATTGGCTTGTTATAATTAAGTCCTAAAGATATTAAAATGTTGTATTGCCATCGGAAACACATCTTTTTAACATAATTTTTATAATTCTAGCCTAACAGGAAGTTAGTTAAAAAAATACATTACAAAATCCCATGGTTCAATATTAGCTCTTCTTGTTACTAGCATAAGCTCTTAATGTAAAAAACATGGGATTTTTATGATCTGAAAGTATTTAAATGACAAGAATTTCTGAATCTTGCTCATTACTATAGGTGCAGATTCACGGCCGCCAGTCGCCACGTGGCGACTAAATTTTTTGCTGTGGCCACTAACTTTCGGAGTTTAAGTCGCCATGTGATTTAAAAGTAATAAATTTCTGGTATTCCCAGTCCCTATCATGAAATGTTGATATTTTTTTTAAAGATTAAGACCAAAACACACACATTATTGTTATCTTTTAATAACATTTCAGAATGATCTGTTTAACGCAGCAAACTATTAAATATATTCGAATAGCAATGTTATTCCTAACAGTTTGAATCTGATAATTTTATTTTATTTTACATAGACTGTGATTTATATATATATATATATATATATATATATATATATATAAACAAATGTTTGAAGTGTGTTTTTATTTTTATAGTGCAAAATATTCTCACAAATTCAGATTTTCTTTCATATGTACTTTTGTCTGGCAAAATCAAAATAAGAAATATTGTTTTTCTGATATTCCCCGCTATCATGATTGCTTAGCTTATCTACATATTGTTTTTTAAACCGTATCTTGCCCAACTTTATCTTCTGACTGTACATGATTTAAGATTTAATTAATATTCAAATTTTGTTGTACACGTGTTTATATTAAATAAATTACTTTACACTTTGAATTAATTATTATTATTATTTTTTTTTTAGTTTTTTACCCTATATAAACACTATTGTTTTTATGCATTTGTTTTACAATTGTGGCCACTGGATTTTTTGGGTTTAGGAGCCAGTGACTCCTTCCAAATGTTGGGAATCTGCACCTATACTCATTACCATACCGATAAAATTTATTTACTTCGTAACGACAGTAGCAGATAACGTATAAGCCGAACTAATATCTAACTAACAACTTTAGTCATTATCTGTTATCTAATATCAAACGTTTAATAAAATATTTGCCCCACAACTATACGTGAGAGGAATATGAATTTGAACATAGCCCGTAAGAGATAAGAATAAATGGATTTGTTTTCTAAATTATGAAGTAATTTGGCGGAGAAAGTAATAACTAAACCATCAGAAAAATCAACCACGAAAAATCACAGAAAAAAAAATATTTTTTTTAGGCTACACCATTTTTTTCTTAAAAAAAAAAAAAAAAATTGCCTTATTCTCTGTTTTATTATATTAAAAAAAAAAAAAAAAAAAAAAAAGGACCAGATCTTTTTATTAATTATGCTAAATTGTCGTTTATTTATAACATTGTATATTGTTTTGAACAGAAATTCGATATGTAATATTGTAATATGCATACAAATAACATGCAATAATTGGAAGATATTATACAAATTACAGTAGATCTTTATAACGAAATTCTACATAATGCAAGTCCAGAGTTTCCAAGTTTGCGGCTTTTTGCATTCCAGTATTTTCTTAAAGAAAATGTAGTTTTTTGTTTAAATCGCCGAATAATCCGATTAAATAAAACAACATTTTCTGTACAAAAATACTGGTGTCAAAAGAGCCGGAGACTTGGCAGCTCTGCAAGTCTCTATATAACGCACAACTTCTCAGTAAACAGTGCAGTTTGCAGTTAAGAAGCACTTGCACTCCACATTGTAGAAATAATGCTACCATTAGAGGACTAAGTTTCAGACATTATTTCATCTTTATCTCCTTAATTCAGAATTTTTTAATGAAAAAATTGTTATTTTTAAATTAAAAAAAATTAGAAAGTAACAATATAAGGATTTAGGCCAGCCATATTTGTATCATGTTTATATGGTAATTTAACAATATGTGAAATGATCAATATTACACAAGAATTATAATTTGCACATCTTCTGGTTCCAAGGCATGCAATGTAAAGATCTTCTACTGTTATATTGATATGTTCCAGATTGATATGATATATTCTTGTTTACAAGGTAATTTTAATGATGTGTGAAATATGATCTATATAACGCAAAATTCTACAATATGCACAACCTCTCATCTCAAGGTGTGCATTATAAAGATACTGTATAAAGATACTGCGTGTACATATTATATAAATTCGAATTAATATGACACCGATTAAAATTTTATTGTATATGCGATAAATGGGATATAGCATTTGAAAAGTAATAAATTATAAACAGCAATCATGTATACAAAATTAAATAGTAACGTACTCGAACTGATATTTGACTGACCGCTTTAGTCATTAACTATTATCTAATATTAAACAATTATAGAATTATTTGCAGTTCTTACCCAGGGCTTCAAATGGTCCGATTTTTAAATACTGGTATTTTCTTAGAAAAAAATTATCTTTAGATTTTTCTTGTAAATTTTGCAGAAACCACCTTCGGAGGTAAATTTTTGCGAAAATGTTATAGAAACCTACCATGAAATTTTCTGTTAAAAAGTATTGGTATTCAGTTGATTGACCATTTGGGAACTCTGCGTACTACAATGAAACGTGAAAGGAATACAAGCGTGAACATAGCTTAAAAGATATAAGAATAAAGATATTAACAAAAAAACTAAATTATTATATAATTTAGTGAAGAAAATGATTATAAGACTATAACAAGATAAATCAAGAGCGTTTATTTAATAATGTTTTGGACTGAAATGTAAGATTTAGAATAGTTTCACGCATACAAAAACTAAAAAGAGCTTGATAATAATGAATAGAAAATAAAATAATAATAAAAATAATAATAATGATAGATAGATAATAATAATTAAAAATATTAGATAAATATAATAAGAATCAGATAATAATACATGAATATAGACAATAATTAAAAATAGTAAATAAATAGCTATAAATACTTGTTATAATTTACTACACTAGATATCAATAGTTAATATTATAGTACTAATATTATAGTATAACATTATACTATATGTAATATTATAGCATATAATATTAGTATATAATGCTAGTATATAATATTATAGTATTAAGTAGTATTAGTACTATTAATTATTATTATATTTGTTATATTTATTATTTATTATCTTTATTATACTTTTAGTATTGCTATTATCTTTATTATTATCTTTCTTCTTATTATTTTTAATCAGTATTATTAATTATTATATTATTATATAATTATATCTTATAATAATTATTAAATAATAATAAACATCTTAATTAATAATCTTCCTTTTAAATTTACGCATTGAATATATAAAAAAAATATATTAAAAAGTAATAAAAGAAGGAAAAGGGGGGGGGGAGCGTAAAGGGAAATAATTTCGGTTTCCAAAATGTTGAAATGATTGAATATCACCAGAATTTACGAACAAATTTATTCTAAAACATATAATCTCTTTTCCTCACAAACATTATATATATATATATATATATATATACACTTAGTCTATTTATACCCCATTTAGGCTATTTATACCCTATAACAGACCAGTTGACGTTTTTTCAACAAATAATACTACAGATTATTATCCTATTTATCCTACTCTAAATCATAATTTAAATCATAAAACAACACGTAACAAGCGAGGAAAGTGTACTGCTACAGTTGTTATTTCCAAAAAATTTATTGTTAAACAAATCAATACTCTTCATCATAACTATATTAAGAATTACAACTGGTTTTTAATACGAAAATACATTTTTGCTATTAAAAAGAAACTGATAGTACAATATTTAAATGTATTTCTTAGTAAATCTTGCTCAAATCATTTCTCTGATATTTTTTATGATCTAATTATGACAAGAGCTAATCTTTTTAACATTAATTTAAATACAAAACAAAAAATTCAAAACACTAATTACTCAAATGATTATAACTTTTTCAAATCAAATCTTTAATAAAATTAATATTAATTCTATAATTAATGATAAAAACTGTTATTTTCCTATAAAAAATCTTCAACTTTCAAAAACATTTAAATATCCTAATACAATCGGAAGAAAGATTTTTAACTATAATGCATTTTCAAAAAATACATCTGATGCTAGTACTTTTCAGTGTAAATGCAATGACCCCACTCTAAAAAAATTCATTAATAATGATCATGGACATATAATCACTGGTAATCTTAATATTGTGAATGATTATAAACTACAAAAACTAATGGGTTATCTTATGGCACTAAATATAGACTTCCTTCTAAATTTAATGTAAATTCTATTATAAAACAGTTTATATATGATATAGACATTTTTATTTATAAAATTTCAATTTCATGTAGTAAACCTATTGAATGGAAAATACTGGTTATTGAAAAATTAAGTTCGTCTTTAAAACATAATATATCGCATATGGTTAAAATTAACACAAAACATTTGTTCCAGCAAATTACTAAATTACAAAAAAACTATGTAATAACATATATTGACAAATCTCCTAATAATTATGCAATCATATGTAAAGCTTATTAGCTTATTATCACCAACTACTTACATCCTGTATTTCTACTAACAATTCTTTTAAAAAAACTAATGAAAATGTAATTGTAAACAATCGTAAAATTCACAGTTATAAATTATTAAATATTACTTCTACTAACTTTAATTATCCTTATTTAGTTCTTATACCCAAATTTCATAAAAATCCAATTAAATTTAGGACTGTAACTATAGGATGCAATACATATAATAATATAGCCAATAAACATCTATTAAAAATTCTCAATCAAATTTATACACTGACAACATCCATTGATAATACACATTGTATAAAAAATAGCTATCAACTCGTCAATATTTTGAAAAATCTTAAATGTGTTAACAATATAATGACATATGATTTCAAAGATCTATTTAATAATATAGATTTATTAGATCTACATAATATTATAAATGCATTATTTTATAAGTATCATCATTCACTTAATTTACCAATTCATATAGATACAGCTTATTTTAAAACTTTAACAAATTTAATTATATATAATAATTATATAATGCATGATAACACGTTATATTTACAGAAAGTCGGTATACCACAAGGGGGATGTACATCTAGTATACTTTCAGACTTATACTTGTATCATTATGAACGTACTTTTATTAATAGTAATATACATTTATATCGTTATATTGATGACATAATTTTAATTGCCACTGATCACACTAATATTTCTATATTTCCAGTTGATTATCCTACTAATTTAGAATTAACGGAAAACCTCCTTTCTAACAATACTATTAACTTTTTAGATCTTAAAATTACACTTAAAGAAAACAAAACAATAATTGATCTATTTGATAAACGTAAAGAATTTAAATTTAAAGTTAATTCATTTACTAATTTTAAATCATGTCTTCATAATTCTGTATATCGTAATATACTCCTTAATCATATTTATAGAATAAAAAGTTTATGTTCCTCTCAACTAATTAACAACAATATTAAAAAACTTATCTATGAAGCATTACAACATGGTTTTCTAAAAAAATTCATATATTCCTTAATATATAGTTAGTTCTTATTTGATCTTTACAACCAAATTAACACATGCGTTTAAAAAAATGTATAAAAAAAATCATATAATCTTAAAAAAATATATATATTATTATAGGACGGTTGGGTGGGTAGACGTTGGATTGAGGAGGTGTGTGGCAGAGTTGTATGGAAAAATACTCATGGTTAATTTATATTATTAATATAAAAAAAATGGGGGCATTTTGATTTACACAATTGTTTGATAATACACATTTTATAATGGACTGCGATGTGATATTTCTATATGTATATTAATTTAGTTAGATTTACTTATTCATTATTTAATTAATTTAAATGAATTTATATCCATTAATTATTATAATAATTTATATCCATATTAAGAATGTATTTGATCTAATGATTTGGATTAATACCTATGGTGGACAATATCATATTTACTTCTAATATAATGTTTACTTTTATACAGTGTTAATATAATATGTTTTAATTTTATTAAGTGTTTATATCTTATTTAACTTTGTATGAAGGAACATTTTTTGTGACTAATTCATTTCAATATTTAATCAATATTAATTTTAAATCATTTGTATCTTAATTCAAATATTTAGTATTTTATTTTAATTTAATTTAATTGCTGTTGCATTTTTGGTACAGTTATTTAATCGTTTTTGTCATTTAAAGGTACATATATTTTTATGTTGCTTTAATTATTAATTTTTCCATCTTACTACTTATTTATAACATAGAATTATTCATTTATACATCCATTACTTCTATGTAATTCAATATTCTATTTATTAATTAATTTCATTTATTTATTATTTAACTAATGGCTATCATTAAGATAGTAATTTGGTTTAATTATTAAACAATAATTTCCATCCATTACTTTCTATTCAGATTATATTCACTTTTACCAGTAGATGGCAGCACTATTTTAAGTTGCTTTAATAATTAATTTTTCCATCTTAATACTTATTTATAACATAGAATTATTCATTAATACATCCATTACTTTAATATAATTCGATATTCTATTTATTAATTAATTTCTTTTATTTATTATTTAACTAATTGGTATCATTTAAGATAGGAATTTGGTTTAATTATTAAACATTATTTTCCATCCAATACTTTCGATTCAGATTATATTCACTTTTACCAATAGATGGCAGCACTAATGTTCCTGTTTACTTTACAATCCATAATATTCTACCATTATTTCTGGCATCAATGTAAAGCAATTTATATTTCTAAAATTGGCAACATGTAATGATTTTTTTTTGCAATTCATTCCCTAGACATGGTTGAGTTTCATGCTGGTTCTTGAGGTGCAAGGTATCTTTTTTACTCTTTATGGATTTTATACTTACTGACTCTATTAAATGTTTTCTCTGTAAATTATAAGTATGGCTTCTTTCCTTTTTAATATTGTATTTTATTTTTCATTTTATCACTGGTTTGCTTCATTGTTTATGAGATGTAGTCCCAAAATCATATTTTTTAGCAATGTATGGCTAATATGATGATGAAACATCTCATTTCATTCTATTTGTGGTATTTAGGCATTTGGGACTTGATAATTCTGTCTAAATTCCACAAATTTCATTTCATTTCATTCATTTAATTCCATTTATTCAATTTTTATTCAATTTTTATTTAATTTCTTATTCTTCTAATATGTTTTTGTTTCCATATTAAGTGTGTTGGGTAATCTTTCATTGTCAACTAATTATTTCATACTTAATTATTATTTCATTGTTTAAGTTGGTGTTATGATACTGTTTCATTTATGGTTTTATATATATATATTTTAAATTTTGGTGCCATTTGGCAATTAAAATTGAATTATCTATATAATATACCACCGCCCTTGAAAGAGTTAAACAAGTAATTGTAAATTATTTTCTATTAATTTAATTTATTATTTGTAAAAAAAAATGCTAAACTTATTATGAATTAAAGTGGAAAAAAAAACTGTAGCTTTTTATTATTCTCATGGAAGAAAATAGTCGAATTCAAATGATTTTATGATAATATTTAAATACCTTATTTAAATACATTATATCAAATGATTTAATGATTTTATGAACCTTAATCTCAAAAGTACTTAAATGGCAAGAATTTCTGGATATTATAAAATTTATTTGCCTTCTAATGACAGTCGCAGATTTCGTACTCGAACAGACATTTAACTACCCACTTTAATCATTAGCTGTTATCTACAGTCAAACACTTGTAAAATGCCATAACGTATAAAAGCAATACTGAAGAAACGCGAAAGGAATACAAATGTGAACACGACACTAAAAAGATAACAATAAAATATTCTTTTCTGAATTATTCGGTAATTTAGAGAAGAAAGTAAAAACAAAACCACGTTACAAGATAAGTCAGCCGTGAAAAAACATTGAAAACAAAAATTTAACAATACTTTTCCGGTATTTTCTTTGCATATAGTTTGAAAACAGCCAGGGTAGGGAATTACATCATTCTACTAGCCACTGGCGAGTGGATTTTCTGACAAGGCCAGGGAATTTTTAGGCAGTCAATTACAAACTATAGGCTCTAGAAAATATACCAATATATATATATATATATATATATATATATATATATATATATATATGTGTGTGTGTGTGTGTGTGTGTGTGTGTGTGTGTTACTACGAAAATGCATTGCAGTAATGAATTATTTTTGTACTCGTATAAATTTTGTGTTAACAATTTTCAGCTGTACGTTGCATTTTGCTCTTGGTAAAATAAATCCTTGGCTGGTGAGATTTTCTGAAATTTCCCCACCTCTGAAAACACCATAGCTACTTTTATTAGTTACATTAAAATGTTCATTTAACAATGTAAGTTTTGCGATTGAAATGAGAGATTTAAAATCCTGATATGTACGCAAATAAGTTTTAATAAATGAAAGTTAAAATTTCTTTTAGCTTATGCTGATTAAAAGTTAAATATTAAACGAATAATTTTTACAGAAATCGAATTGAAAATTAAGAGCAATATGATACTGATACTTTATATGAAACTGACTAAAAGTTAAATGATGTTAATCGAATTATTTTTATAGAATTCAACAGGAAATTAAGAGCAACGTGATCAGGGCCGTAGCTAGAGGGGTGCCAGGGGGGGGAGGGGGGGGGGTCAGACCCCTAAAATGTTTTGACCCCCCCCCCCCCCCCCCGTCCCCTAAGAAAGATTCTAAGGTCACGAAATGAAACTCTGTTCAAAAATAGAACTTTGTTTTGGGGCCCTTTTACAGTTAGGCACAAATACTAAATTGTAATATTATGTATAAAAAATGTAAATAAGTGTTTTAAATTAGTTTAAATAAGTGTTTTATAAACAATAATTTTAAAATGCAATATACATCCTAGATTTTGTTATTGTTTTTTTTTATCGTATACAAATACAACTTTAAAATCCTTAAGGGCAGGAAAGTTTCAGAAAAAAAGTTAAAGGTTGCAACTCTTTATGAAACAGGTGAACCGCAAGCTTTTTATTTACTTGTTGACATCATCACTTATTATTTCACCAGTATAATTATACACTAGTTATACACTGGAAAATTTTCTTATCCAGCCTATTCTTTTCTTAGTATATAATGAAGTTATCAACAGTTTAATAAGAAACCTAGTGCCTACAATACGAATATACACTAATTTAACTTTCTACATAATACTTTGATCATCTCTCTCTCTCTGTGTGTGTGTTTGTGCATGCCTGTGTCAAGGAGAGAGAAAAAAAAATATGAGCCTCCCCTACATTTTCTTGACCCCCCCCCCCCCCCCCGATCCCCTGTTATTCATGTCTAGCTACAGCCCTGAACGTGATACTGATACTATATAATACTGATTAAAAGTTAAATGATGTTAATCAAAATATTTTTACAGAATTTAATTGAAAATTAAACACAATATGATACTGATAATTTACATGATACTGTTTAAAAGTTAAAGGTTGTTAAACGAATTATTTTTACAAAATTCGATTGGAAATTAAGAACGAATCAATTTTATTCCTCGGCATCAAGAAAACTTTTATTAAATACGTGATTTCTAAATTATACAATTTAAAAAGCATTAAATTATAAAATTAACATGTACATGGATTTTATAAGTAAAATTAATAAATTAGTAATTAATTAATCAAAGTAATTTGATTTTTAATTCATAAATAATTTAAAACGATGTATGCAAAAGCGAACAGAAAGACATAATAACATATGTATAAAAATTGTTATTAATGTTTAAAAATTGTTATTAATGTTTAAAAATGGTTAAAAATGTTTAAACATATGTATAAAATACGTTTTTAACATTTATGGAAAACGAAAAAAAAAAAGTTCTTTTCCATAAATTAATAAAAGTATTAAGCGATAAAAATACTTTTTTCTTATACATTTAGACATCATTAAAAATATTTCAAGTCAAGAAAGTCAATGTAATTAAATAATCAAAAATAATATTTAAAAAAAATTTTGAGCATTAAAAAAAAATAATAATAAATAAATAAAATAAAATAGACGTTTAAACTATTTCACAGGATTTACATTATTTCATTACAAACTTTGGAATTAAATTACAAAACCTAAAAAAATCATTAAAAAAAAATCAAGAATGCAATAATTTAAATAAAAAAATTTAAAGTGAAAAAGTAAAAAACTAAACAAAAGAAATAATTTACAGAAAATATTATTTTAATTATTATTTAAAAAAAAAAAAATTAAAACAGATCTCGAGAAAAGGAAATGTTCTCTTTGTTGCAGATTGAAATGTCAGTTTGAAATTTATCTTATAGAATTCTAAAAATTATCTAATCATAATGTTAATTACATAAGAAAAGAACTACGTAAATTATCTCAATGTATAAATTACTAGATGCAAATTTCAATTAAATTGAATGAAAATAAATTTAGTTAGAGTTTATTATCAAATATTTCACAAAAATGATCAGTTAAGATTTTTTTGGATTTATTATTATTATTAATATTTTCATTAGAATTATTTCAATTAATTTATATAAAATTTTAATCTCTGAAAACATTGTTCCAAATGTGTTTGAGGAAAATGCGCGTTAGGGGATTATAGAAAACCTAGAAATTGTGAGACTAGCAAGCTACACATTTTACATTCACCAAATACAAGACCAATGAATAAAAGTTTGCCATAAAAGGAATCTCCATCATCGCAAATATATATTTTTTTTTGCTTTTTAATCCTAAAACCACATACCCGATAATTTTCACTCTCAAATTTTCCAGTCTCTCTCACCCCTCCCCCCCCCCCCCCTATTAAATATAAAACACAAAAAATACAGAATTTTGTAAAACAACATATACAACTTTGTTTTTGACAGGATGAGAACAATAATTAAAATTCTATTCGGTACAAATTTATCACTTAACGCAGCAATATCTTACAGCTTTCTTGAAATGATAGCTCTTTTTTTTTTCTTTAAAAATAAAATACAATAAAACTAGTCGTTGGGGGCCACCGTAATACTTACCCATCATGGATATGCATAATGTAAAATATTAAAATAAAAATGTGTAAACTACTTATAAAATGCATTGCAATTCAAATAAAATCGTGGCTTGATGACGTCACAAACTTTAAAGGCTCGATTACTGAATTGCTTGAAAGAGGTTTTTCCTTATAACTCTAAAAATAATAATCCTATTAACTAGCGGTTTATTGAATCTGATTAAGCGTCAAATTTCCAATTAAAATATATCTTTGAAGTGAAATTTGGATGAAATACAGGGTCATGAAAAATCGAAGAGTGTGGAAAATAGGATTCCAAATATCTCGTCAACTAATTATCCGATCGACTTCATGCTTTATGTAAAATTTATGTTTTTTTATTGTCTTTTATATTCATTTCTTAAAATAAACAATTTCGAAAATTTTTATATACCTTTTTTCAGAACGGATATTTCGAGGGTCCGAATAAAATAGTTCCGGTTAATCGAGGTTAATGAAATGAAATAGGCTTCTTCCCATTATTACATACTAAGTACATACCAAATTGCAAGTCTCTATCTCAATTTTTTCGGGAGATAGAGCGTTTACAGACACACACACACACAGACACACAGACACACAGACGGACGGCAAAATTTTTTTTCTAAAAATATGTTTTTCGGAATCTCCAGTGTCTGAAACGTGTAAATCCGTCAAAATTTTTTTTTCGATTTTCAAAACGATTACAAGACTTACCCTATACTACGTATGATGGGTAAGTAAAAATAGTATTAGATGAGTCTATGTTCAACGACAATTAGATTTCTCTCCCTCTCTCTCTTTTTTTTTACCACTCGCTATTTGAAAGATTCCGAAAAAACCACAATTTAGCCCATTACATAAGAACTGGCACGCGAAGTTCGTGTGCCACTTTGGCAGATGGTGAGCGAGCCGACCCAGCTGATGGCACGGATGGTGCAACAGCTGTAGAAGTTCCTTTCTTCGGCGCGTTCCGACTCTGCTGACAGAAGTATCGACGAACCGTACAAAAGGAAAAAAAATCCCTCTGAGAGAGGCTAATTTGAATAATGATGAACCCTCTTCAAGGTACTCTGAAGCATGATGAATTACGTATTCTGTTGTAAAGTTATGAACTCTTCTTTACCTCACCAGAAGAGTCCCTCTTTTTTTTTAAATATTAGACATGGAATAACGCTAGTGTTATTTTCTTTCTTTCTTTCTTTCTTTTTTTGTTTTTTTTACAAAGTGTAGAATGATAGGGGGGGGAGTGTAATATAGTTTAGTAAAGACGTTGATAAAATACAGGGGGCATCAGAAAAATGTATACATACACTGTTTAAATCATAACTTTCTAAGTTTTCTTTCTTTTAAAAGTGTAATTAATTGGAAATAACGAGTGGAACAAGATTAACTTTTGAAAATTTTAAAATACTACTAGCTGTTTAACCCGTTCTACGCACGGGGGTTCATGAATTTAATTATAAAACCAAAATTAAAAATAAAAATCAGTACAACTAAATGTATCTATGTAATATGTAGAAAAATATTTTTTTTACTACTGTGCATTTTTTTTTTTTTTTTTTTTTTTTTAATGAAATTTAATTTATCATGTTGCTATGACAGCAGACGATAAAACGATATCTTTGGAATAAGGGAATAAATAGAATAAAAAGTTTTGTTAATGTTTGTGATAAAATGTTTTTCTTTTTTTAAAAAAAAAAAAAAAAAAAAAAAAAAGGGTAACAATTATAAGTGCAATTAAATAATCTCGAATTATTTGCATGCGATGTAAAAGAGTTCGTAATACCCACTACAGATTCTTAGTATTGCAGCGTGGGGTACATAATATGTATATCTCCCATTGCAGTAAACATTTAGAACTGGTTAGAACTCGCGCAATTACGGGTTGAACATTAAAACAAAGGCAAAAATTCGTCTAAAACATAAAATTAAAAAAAAAAATCTATTTAAAAATTTCGAATTTTTTGCCCCAATCGTTCAAGCGCCCCCTTACCAGCAACCCGTGTGCCAAATTTTGTAGCCCTGCGACCTGTGGTTTCCGAGTTTTTGAGGTTACATAGATGGATAAGCGCACGGATTTTAATGGGGTAGATAGATAGATTGTAAGTATGAAAATGTACAGAAGTACAAAAAGAGTATCGCAAGGAGTTTCAGTCAGACCCACCTACGCGACTTACAATTCATCGGATAAAAGATAAGTTTGAAACGATTGGATGCTTATAGACAACGTTCCGGAACCGCAATTGAGCAAGAATACGCCACAACACCAAATGAAATGTTTGTTGAAGTTTGTGAATCAATAGTCCACCATTATAAGAAGACTGTGTTGACCAGAACTGTAATAATTTTGAACATATGCGGTAGGAGGAAATGTTATACGTTTTATGTAGATTCTTTTGCAATTTAAATATTAATTCTATGTGAATAAAAACTTTCTGTTTTTGTTACTTCGTGCGAATTAATCTTTTTATGCTATTGCTTACTTACAAAACATATTTTTTATATACATGGACAGAAAGAAGCTTGGCGTAGAAAAATTATTAAAAAAAAGAAACATTCTTCCAATAAGCAGAACAAGTATCCCTTTTGTCATCCTAATAAAACACAAGACATAAATATAAACGTCGCTCGTAATACTTACACAGATCTACAAAGTCGGTAGTAAAAAAGCTTTCTTGCATCAACAATTCTCACAAAGTTACACATAAATGTGTGGCAGCAGTTGTTTTCTCTCAGAAATCTGCCATTTATACCGACTGTATATCTTAATTTAATACTGGAATTCCTTTAATAGTCTATTTATTAAATTTGTAAAGTTTATCGGTGACCTTCTTATTTTGTTATTTCGCCCGAATTAATACTTCTTACGTTATTGAGTACATAGAAAAACACAATTTTCATATACGTGAACAGAAAGAAGTTAAGCGTAGAATTAAAAGTTTATTTTTCCAGTAAATGAAATAGGCATCCCGCTTGTCAGTCTAACAAAACACAAGACATAAACATAAACGTTACTCGCAATATTTACACAGATCTGCAAAGTCGGTAGTACAAAGGCTTTCTTGCATCAGTAGTTCCTAAAGATATACACAGGTGTGTGGTAGCAGTTGCTTTCCATCAAAAATCAGCTATATATACTATATATCTGTGACTCTGTTGACTTAATACTGGATTTCTTTTAATTGTCTATTTATTAAATTTTCAAAATTTATCGATGACTTTCTTTTTCCGGACGAATTTATACTTTTTACGATACTTTTACGATATCGATAACTTTACGATACTTATACGATACTTTTATACGATATACGATACTTTTAAACGATAGACGATACTTTTATACTTTTATACAATTTTTATGCGATTTTTATACGATTATTATTTTTTTTATTTAATTATTATTATTATTATATATTTATTTATTATTATATAATTATTATATTTATTATTTTATCATATTATTATATTATATTATATTATATTATTATATTATATTATATTATATTATTATATTGTTATTATTATTATTATTATTGTTGTTGTTATTATATTTATTATTATTTATTTATTTACGATTATTTATTTTTATTCGATTTTTATATGATTTTTATACTTTTATACGATACTTTTATACTTTTGATTCTTTTATACTTATATACGATACTGTTTTACAATATACGACACTTTTATACTTTTTTACGATACTTACGGTGCTTTTTACGCGATTATACTTTTCACGCGAAATTTATACTTTTTACACGATTGATTTTTACATGTACAACATATTACGTGAGTAGAAAGAAGCTCGGTGTAGTATTAAAAGTTTATTCTTCGAGTAAACGGAACAGGTATACCCGCTTGTCAGTCTAATGAAACACAAGACATAACTATAAAAGTCACTCACAATATTTACACAGATCTGCAAAGTCGGCAGCACAAAAGCTTTCTTGCATCAACAATTCGCACAAAGATACACACGTGTGTGTGGCAGCAGTTGCTTCCTATCAAAAATCTACCATATTTGCCAGAAAAAAGAAAAAAAAAAAGACCCGACTTTTCAAGCAATCAAACGTAGTATAAGCAGCTGCCTTCTTCCAGTAAACGAGCCCAGGTGTGTTTTCTCGCTTGAAACGACAGCGATTTCAGTGTCCTTTCAAGGGGGGCACGAGTGGGGCGCAAATTTATGTTTGAGGTATAGATAAGGACCGCTTTAATATATATTTGGAAAAAAGTTCAAGGTTCTTTTATCACAAGCGTGATCTGGACACGCTAATTCTATGCAGAAAGTTGATACCAGAAAAATTGCACCGCCTGTGACAGTCCCCATTATTATTTGGATGACTGACAGTATACTTTCGTTTTGACAGAATGTAGCATACCAAATTTTCATATTAACTTGTTATAGCCAGAACCAGCCACAAGAGGTGTGCGGCGTGCGTATCGACTTAACAGTTTTTTAGAGACCCCAATCAGATTAAAATGCCTCTTAAAAGAAAAAAAAAAGGTAAAGCCTCGAAAAATTTTGCACTTGAACCAACATTTGGTCCCAGGAACATTCCCAGGAATTGTAAGGCCCGGTAAAGATTACACTTTTTAGCCCCCTACATTACTTTATCCATATACTTTATACGAAATAATGCCATGACGAGGTCCTTTTCAGCTTCTGGTCAGGCCCAGTAAAGATTTCACCTATGAGCACTTACATTACTTTAACCGTATATTTTATACGAAATCGTGCCATAAAGGCCTCTTCAGTTTCTGGCCCGGCCTGGTAAAGATGACACTTATGAGCTATCTACATTATTTTACAGGTATATTTTACACGAAATCGTGGCATGACGGGGCCGTCTTCAACTTCTTTCTCGACCCGGTAAAGATTACACCTATTACCACCCCCCCTCCCCCACATTTCTCCGTACACTTTATAAGAAATTATGATATAAAAGGGCCCTGTTCAGCTTCTGACACGGCCTGTAAAGATTACACTTATGAGCCTCCTACATTACTTTATCCGTATATTTTATACGAAATCGTGCCATGACGAGGTCCTCTCCAGCTTCTGGTCCGGTCCGGTAAAGATTACATTTATGAGTATTTACCTTACTTTACGCGTACATTTTATACGAAATCGGGCGAAAAGGGCCCTTTTTAGCTTTTGTAGCTTTACAGGGCCCGACCCAGTAAAGATTACACTTATGAACCCCTTATGTTACTTTATCCGTATATACTTTATCGTGCTGTGGCGGGGGCCTTTTCATCTTCTAGCTCGGTACGACTGTCAACCCTTGCCCCCCCTCACTCATGCACGATCCTGCTTGCCCCCCCCCCCCCACACACACATACACACTTGTAAGGGCCTTCAATGAGATTAAAATATCTTATTCTTTAATCTTGAAATTGATTTAGGGCCGAACTTTTTAGGTAGATTTCGTAAGAAATACTACCTGTTACATTCTCACCTAAGTTGGAAATTTTGAAAAATTTTTGCAGATCTACACCGATCATGACTCCCAGAAACCAAAACCACCCCCAGTTCAAAGCTTTATCTATCTATCTATCTATCTATCTATCTATCTATCTATCTATCTATGTCACTTTTTTATGAACACGATAACTGGAAAAATTCTGCATAAATCTCTTCCAAACGGATACATAAAATCAAGGGGCATAAAATCTCGGTCAAGTTCGTTAATGGGCAAAATCGAACCCAGGGGAGGGAAAAGGGGGGGGGGGTGGCTTTTTGTGAAAACAGAAATCCCCCCATAATTTCTTAATTATTATACGTATCGAATCCGTTTAAAGTTATTATTACTTCTAGGAAAAGGGCCGAAAATTTATGTAGGACATATTTTTGATATCATTAAAAATGGCCCCAAGGGAGGAAAAAAAAGGGGGGTTTTAGAAGAAAAAAATCATAGCTTCGTCCATTCACAAGATATCAAATCCGCGTAAATTTATTATTAATCCTCTTAATATTATCTAAAACTTTTATATTGACAAGTTTTTTATAGGACCAACCGTTATAGAAAAAAAAAAAAAATCCCTGCCGGCTCCGCCTGCAAACAAGTTATTTTTCGAAGTAGGCGGTTCCAGTTCTCGCATCTTTTCGAAATTGATACATAAAATCAAGGGGCATAAAATCTCGGTCAAGTTCGTTAATGTGCAAAATCGAACCAATGGGGGGGGGGGGGGGTTATGGGGGGCTTTTTGTGAAAACAGAAACCCATAATTTCTTAATTATGATACGTATCGAATCCGTTTGAATTTATTATTACTTCTAGGAGACGGGCCGCAAATTTATGTATGACAGATTTTTGATATAATTAAAAATTGCCTTAAGGGGGGGGGGAGGGGGGCTTTAGAAGAAAAAAATTCATAACTTCGTCAATTCCCAAGATTTCAAATCCGCTTAAATTTATTATAAATCCTCTTAATATTATCTAAAACTTTTATACTAACAAGTTTTTTATAAGACCAACTCTTATAGCAAAAAAAAAAAAAAAAATCCCTGCTGGCTCTGCTTGCAAACAAGTTAGGTTTTGAAGTAGGCGGTTCCAACTGCCCCATCATCGCAAAAAGGTCATTTCTTCCGCAATTCCCGACAAACAGGGGCCCCACGGTCTGCGTCTTCGAAATCTACCTGTGCCTGTAGGCCGAGTCGTCAGGGATTTTTTTCTTGCAAGCTCCAACAGGCCAGCACTGTGGATAATTCACAATATACTTTCGTTTAGACAGAATATGGCATATAAAATTTTGTATGGAGATCTTACAATACATCGTAGATAATTTATGAGAATTAAAGCTTAATCAAAATACAATTTATCTTATAGGTTGTCGAAATATGTAGCAACGAATCCCGTATTTGCAGTTTATTAATTAAAAACAAAATATAAGCATAAATTAAGACACAAAGGGAAAAATATTGTGTTGCCCGGAAAATTCGTTCCGCTTGGGAAAATTATTTGGTACCAGAAAATTCTATCATTTAATTATTAGACATTAATTTCGAGAACTAATGTCCAATAATTAACGGTCAGAATTTTCCGGTACGAATTAATTTTCCCAAACGGAACGAATTTTCCGGGCAACCCAGTAGAATATAGTGGAGACTATGTTTGTGGTATGTTAATAAAAGATCGCTTTAATATATAAATTTGGAAAAGTTCAAGGTTTTTGTCGCATGCTTGATCTATGCTAAATCTTCGCCACAGTTACATACAGTCCGGAGAAAGTTAATAGGGGAAAAATTACATCAACTGTGACGGCCCCATTTCTCCTTAGAAGATTTACTTCTGTTTCTACAGAATGTAGCATTCCAGATTTTATATTAAGCTGTAACACCGATAACTTATGATAATTATTGTTTGATTAAATATACACAATTTACCATATTGATTATGGAATCGTAAAATAATATTAATAATTAAAATAAACAATTTTCATTTTATAAATAACATTAAAAATATTTGTTGCATTTAAAATAGAGAAAAGAATTCATGTGTATATATAAGCTATACCTGTTCCTGAAAATATCTACGACTTGATATAAACATAAAATATAAGCGTACATTTTCTTAACACTGTTCTTTTCAGTGGCGTGTTCTGAATGTTATTCCCAAGCAAGCGAATTTTTGTAGCCTCGAACTCAAAGGAAGAATATTGTTCATAATAAAAGCTCTAGAGGCAGCGACATTTATTACTTAACCATTTTATACAAGCTGATTTTCAACTGTCTAATTGATCTTACTTATCAATCAATAAAATAGCCGTCAGCTGCCGCGACAGCGGTGGATGCGGTCATGGGAATCGAAAAATACCCCCGTCAAATGAAAATGCATGGCAACCCGATTACAGAAGATCGTCACCGTTCGTGATAATATCATTCAATCTTCCTTAACCGGGTAATCCTTTTAATCCTTTCAGGGGCAAAGTACTTTCAGTACTAAAATGCTAAAATAAATGACTGGCACCGGAATTAACGTAGAAATTTATTTGGAAATAATAAAAAGACAAAAAATCACATACCTATTAAATGGGAAAGATTTTAGCAAATTTCTGGCGCCATTGTGGCGTTTGAGAATTAAAATTAAGTGGTTTCATATACATACCACTGCCATGAAAGGGTTAAAACAGAGCAAATTGATGTGTTTTTAGAAGCTGCGGGAAGAGGGGTTGACGAACGTAGCTCGTAGGGGGCAGATTCCCTAAGCAATTTAAATACTTCTATTGGAAAAATAATAAATATAGAAAAAGGGCAATATTCGATCAATAATAACTTATTACGAGTTCCGGTCTCCTAAAATATCAAATTACCAAATATTAATTGAAGAATGATTTTATGTATGACATTCACAGCATTTCAAAAACTTTATAAACTTGGACAATACGTGTTTTGCGAAATAAAAGCCATAACGTATCAGCTGATGTCTTATAAGTGCCGTTATAGGGTATAGATTACTTCCTGTTATTCTGCCAATACTTTATTGCAGCCTATTAAATCCTGTTGTGATATTAACTGACAACTTCCCGTTTTTGTATTCGACTAAGAGAGCGTAAATATATTCATAATAGCCCTCCTCCTAAGAGAGAGGGGCGTTCAGGGATGGTTAAGAGGGGGGAGAAGACTGGGTCGGGTATATTTTCTAGAACAATATTCGATTTCGCGTTTCCTGAATCATATGTAATGTAGGAAGCAGTGATCTAACAACTTCCTGTTTCTCTATACAAACATAAATTAAATTAATAGGAATATTTTATATTTCGCCTAGCAATTTGGATCCGGATATGGCTATACACACATTAGCGATGTATGGGGAAACATTTTTAAAGCCTTATAATTTTTACTCGGTAGAAAGTCTTTTAAGATTCCCCCCCCCCCCCTAATACACACGAGGAATTCCTACAAATTCTTTCTAGAAAGCATTATTATGTAAATTTGGAAATTACATAAATATTCAAGCAATATACAACTTCTGGAAAAATTATCTGTAATAAATAATTTTCATTTAATTTTCGTGCATTTGTATATTCTGGTGGCATCTAAAAAAACATTTTATGTATATAAAGTCTAATAAAGAATTTATAAAAATTAAACACGGGTAAATTTTTACAGCTTGTTCTGACTAAGATTTCAATATTGACCATTTTTCATTTTATTACTTTATTACAAAACGACATCCAATTATGCGAGAATTTGAAAAAAAAAAACACACTTTTTAAAAAAATAACCCATGTTACTGGGAAAAAAAAACCACACTTGACATAATCAGCTGAAAATGAAGCATTTTATTACATATTAACGGTTTAACATAATAAAAATATATATATATCTATAAATTTATGTAGATCATTCTAAAATTCTATTATATCAAAAAAAAAAATCTTTAAAAATGAAGCTCATGTTTGCCAGAATTCTGCAATTGTTAATTTAAATTATTTTAAAACTAAATAAGTATAGTTTACTATACTAAAGGTAAACTAAATAACTTACTTAATACTTAGGTAACTAAATAAATATCCTTAGGTATTTTAAACTATTTTTATTATTCTAAATGGTGCGTAAAAACAGAACAAAGCAAAAAATTTGACTTTAGTGAAATATTTGATGTAGTACTAAGGTGGATTTTTTTAGGTAACATTTTACTGTTTTTTTTTTTTTTTTTTTTTTTTGTGGAGGACAGCACAATACTGACATAACAATTGGGCAGATCTTATCAGGACACCGTGTATATATAGCTGATTTTGGGAGGGTACAACGCCTTTATATAGGATTCTCCTATACAAGCATAAATTAAATAGAAATATTTTATTTATCTAGTAATTCGGATCTTGGGAATGGCTAGATAAATATTAGCGATGAATGAAAATAAAATTAAAGCCATAATTTTTACTCGATAAGAAATCTTTTAAGCCCCCCCCCCTCTCTATACATACGAAAAATTCCTACAAATTCTTTCTAACAAGTATTATTATGTAAAATTGGAAATTATATGAGTTTAAAAAATTTATATAGTAGGTTGCAGATACAGCTTTTGAAATTTTATTATTAATAAACACTTTTCTTTAAATTTTCGTGCATTTGTAAACTGATACATTACAATCGGGCAGACATTATCCGGAAACCGTGTATATATATATATATATAGGTGATTTTGGCAAAGTTCAATGCACTTATATAAGATTCTACGCAGCCATAAATTAAATTAATAGGAATATTTTGTATTTACGGAAATGGACACACATTAGTGATGTATGAGAAAATGTATTTTTAATAAATATAGAAATCTAAGCAAGTTTCTTAAACCCTTCTGAAAAATCAATCACGGATTCAATACCATATTTATCTATAAGAAATGAAAATCTCCATATTTAGTTTCAAAACACGAATAATAACGGATTAGATTCGCAAGGTTGACTGGTTCGAAAAAGAGCAAAAGATTGTGCAATACTTTCTTTTATATTTGTTTGTCCGTTTCCGCAAATCATATTATTTTACATGAAACATTGCACAAATTCCCAATAATTTCGCATTAATAAAATATTGTTGTGAAAAGACATGTGACTACATTTATGTAATTTTTAGCAGCCATAATTTCTAGCATTTCCAGGTTTGGCAACCCTATATATATATATATATATATATATATATATATATATATATGGAGAAATTGAAATGCCCCGTGCAGGGCGGCTAAATTCACATTTTTTTAACACTTTCCAATATAGTTGAAAGTGTTTATGAATTTCTGTTTGTCTGTCTGTCTGTCCAAACTCGCGAAAATATACTCGGATTGCTATGTAATTGATATATGTTATTGAGGTTTACCATATGGTTACTATCGGTATTGAAAATTAAATGTGTACCATTTATAGTTAGTTTACAGGGACACTCAAAAGTTTTTTGTTACATCACGGTCTTAGGGTAAAAGTCATTTTCACCTGCATTTTAATGATGTTACACTGTTTCAAACGTAATGAAATTAATATGCATCACTAATGTGGATGACAACATGCTTTCTACAGAGTACAAAATAAGCAGCAATTATAGTTTGTTCACAGGGGCGCAGAAAAGAATTCCATTGCATTATGATCTACGGGAAAAATCGTTTTTAGTGTATTTTAATGATGTTACACTATTTCAATGAAATTGGTGTACATTACTGAGGTGCACTACAGTATGTTTTCTACAGATTATTGAGTACGCAGAATTTATCGTTTATTTACACAGACACTCAAAAGAATTTGGTTACAGGACCATGAGTAACTGCTGGATGTGCGTTTTTAGCTATGATATGCATTTTAAAACTGAAGTAACATTTAATGTATTACGAGATGTATAGATCATATACAAGGGCTGCACGAAAGAATTCGCACACATTACAGGACAGAATGGGACAGAAATTATTAAAAATAAATTTTCACTGCGTTTTTATTATTATAATTATTATTTATTGTTTGTTTAGATATCTCATTTCATTGTGTGAACAAAAATTAAAATTCTTAAGAATATTCCGATAGTGTTGGAAAGTGTTTCATAATCTATTCCATGATGCATAATTTTTCATTCTTGTTGTAGTATAAATCGTTTAGGAACGTAATGCATAGCACATAATTTCTTTTGGAACATTCAAGGAGTGAAAAATACTAGGAACTTAATTTGTTGAATCTGTCTGTCAATGGTTTTGAAAAATAATAATAATAATAAAAAATTAGCCGCACGATATTTCATGTCATTCCCAGAAAAATATACTAGATATATATATATATGTTAATTTATTTTAAGAATTATGTTTTCATTTTCTATAACTAATTGTTATTTCCTAAAATTAATTTTAAAAGATGTAATATGCAAATAACATATCTCCACTTTTGGACAGAATTTTCCTTTTGAAATTCATATCACCATCTAGTGCTCAATGAAACAGTGCCTTAAGGAACAGAAAGGAGCTCTCCAAGAATTAAAATCTTAAAAGAAAAAAATTACAATTAATAACTTATTTGAACAATACTTAAATTTTCGATTTGGAAAGATGAAAATCAAGCAACTCAAGAATTACACTCGTAAGTCTTGCGGCAAAAGCTGAATTCAGGGTGCTTTTCAGTTTCTAATGTCTTCTCATACGCCTAAAGCTTATTCATTTAAAAGAAATAATTCTAAAACTAATTCTAAGAACCTCGTGAAAATTCTAATTTATGCTAATTACAGGTGGTAGAACTTTTTTATTGTGTAAATTTAGGATGTTAGTATTAAAAATTTTAAAGTTCAGTTTAAATTCATTCATTTAAATAGGGAATTTCGATTTTCAACACTTAAATGTATCAAATTATAATTATTCCAGTTATTAATTTAATTATGTATTATTATACCTTTTGTTCACCAAATATAACATACAGATTGTTTCTTTATTCATACATATATAGATTTATAACGGAAACGCCTTTCATGTTTCTACTGGGGTCCTCTGTTCCATTTCACAATAACTGTTTTCCTATCATAACATTCATAATTGTTCGATACCAGAAAGAATGTTTGTAAAAAAAATATCTTTTTTAAATTCCTACTACTAGCTCACACTCTCTCTATACATATATTGTTCAAATTTTCAATCGTTAATAAAATATTTTCTATTCATCCACTCAAGTTCAAATAAATTTTTTTAAACATGTAGTGGATGACACTTTATGTTAATACAGTTTTTTTTCAAATATTAATTCATTAATTTAATTTAATTCATTAATTTTAGTTTTAAATGGGAGAAAAAAATTCCTCCCATTGTTTTCATAAATGAAATGAAAGATGAATCATATCTCAAATGAGTGATGCCACAGAAATAAAATACCGCAACGATGATTATAAAATAATGTTCAATAAAGATAACATGGGACATGAATGCTGCACGGGTTTATTTTATATAATTATGATTAAAAAGTAAGAACTGACTTAATTTTTTTTTATATTACTTGTTTTCAAATAATAACTATAAAAAAGACATTATTAATTATAGCATAAATCGATATAATAAAGAATTGTCAACAGTGTAGAGAATAAAAGAATTTTTCTCAAACATTTCATAGTGTGCGTACATTCCATTAAAATTTCAAACTTTTATTTTATTTTAAAATGTTGCCCCAACTTTCAAATTGTTCGATTATATTTCGTTCCAAGCGACTTTATCAAATAAATAACAATGAATAAATAACTGTTTCTTTAATAAATAATACCAAACATAATATCCTATCACAATATCAATTCACATCTTATCGTTAATGAAGACAACTTTACTAAACTGTTTCACGATAATTTCTCAACACCCAGAAAAATTTGCCCCGTGAACCATTAATGAGAAATCTTCAAGAGAATCCATTAAATTTCAATAGAGCACTTAGATAAATGGAATGATAATTACTCCAGTTATTAATTTAATTGTGTATAGTTATAGCTTTGCCTCACGAAATATGAAATACTGATTACACCCATTACCATACATTTATTTAGAATAGAAACGCCATTAATGTTGTCAGTAGTTCACCTGCTCCCATTCAAAACTGTTCATTACCAAGTAAGAAGGTTTTTTTTTTTTTTTTTTTTTTTTTTAATCGTCTGCTTAAATATTAACTATAAAAAAAACATTATTAATTGTAGAAGTCTAACTAAAAATAAAATACCTTAATTTGAAAAAATGTAAACAATCGAATGAATAAATATCATTTCGTCTGGCATTTCATAATAAAATAATTTCATAAATATTTAAATTTTCCTTTTTATTAGTCACATCTGTTGCCACAATTTTTCGAATTATTAAATTATTTTTTTGCTCTAAATGATTTTGTCAAAATGAAAACAAAAGATATATTGTTGTTTTACTTTAATAAATAATTTCACAAACAATATAATATCACAATATTTAATTCTTATCTTATCTCTAAACAAAATGTTTCTTTTTTTCTAGATTGTTCCACAATCATTTCTCAACAGCACCCATAAAAATCTATATTTTGTGAATCATTAATGAGAAATCACGAAGAGGATCCATTAAAATTTCAATAGAAAACTTAAGTATATAGAATGATAATTACTCCAGTTATTAATTTAATTATACATAATTATATCCTTTCTTCATCAAATAGGAAATACATATTACACCTATATATTTATTTAGAACAGAAACACTTTCCATGTTTCCACTATACAGTGTCTCACAAAAGTGATGGGACACTTGTGCTTTATAAAAAGAAACTGCAATAAAATAAATAAACAAACATGTGCAAAAATTTTTTGGGTGTGTTTCATATTTAAAGTTAGTAACAATTATTACATAACATACATTTTGTCAAAATATTAAAATATTAATTTAGTAAAAATACAATTGTTCAGAACGGAGCAAAAAATGGCTCACATAAGTGATGGGACACTTACTTTTCCATCAAATATTTATCCACAAATTTTACTTTTTAAAAGGTTTTAATATTTTGTTGGATTTCCTTTTACTTTTAAAACATGATTTAATCTTTTTGGGATGGATTCGACTATTTTTTTTGTGATTTCTGGAGTGATTTTACCCCATTCTTCTTGAAGCACCGATTTTAGTTGTTGTTTTGAAGAAATGGTGTGTTTGCGAATTCTTGATTCCAATTCTTGCCAAATATTCTCTATGGGATTTAAGTCTGGAGATTGTGGTGGTGTTTTTATTATTTCAGGACAGTTATATAGCAGCCAGAGTCTAACGTTCAGAGCAGTGTGCTTGGGGTCATTGTCCTGGTAGAATTTAAAATCGTTATGAAGGTTCAATTTTCGTGCTGAAGATTTCAAATTTTGCTTTAAAATATCAATATACTTGTACTGATCCATTATACTGTCAATAAAAACAAAATTACCAACTCCAGCGGACGACATACACCCCCATACCATAACTCCTCCTCCACCATGTTTTACTGTTGGTACCAAGTTCTGTTTGCGAAGTTCTTCCCTGGGTTTTCTCCACACCAAGATTCTACCGTCAGAACCAAATATATTAAATTTACTCTCATCAGCAAATATAACTTTATTCCAGTAATCAGAATTCTTATTTATGTTGGATTTTGCGAAAGCTAGTCTGAGTTTTCTATTCTTTTCACTTACGAAGAATTTTTTCCTGGCTACTCTACCGTGATATCCAGCAGATCGAATTACCCTTCTAATAGTTTCAGGATTAACAATTATTCCATATAATGCTTGTAAATCAGCAGCAACTTTTGAAGCACTAATTCTTGGATTTTTTTTAATATTTCGAACGATAATTCGCTTTATTCCATTGGATAGCTTTGATGGTCAGCCAGGTCTTCTTTTATCCTGAATCATATGATTCTTTTTATATCGTTTAATGATACTGAAAACTGTTGAACGACTCAAGTTAACTGTTTCAGCAGTTTTTCTAATAGATTTTCCACGTTCAATATGCAAATTAATAACTAATTTTCGAATTTCAGGCGAAGTTTCTTTTCGTTTAGCATTCATGACTACACAGAGCTAAAAAACACAAAAATTCCAAAACAAACTGGAGAGAAATACTGCAGACGATTTTATAAATTATTGCCAATTGCTTTTAAGTAAAAATAAAACCCCAAAAAATATTTTTATTGCTTATTTCAGGCGATTTTTGTTGCATATATAATGGTGTCCCATCACTTATGTGAGCTATTTTTTGCTCCGTTCTAAACATTTGTATTTTTATTAAATTAATATTTTAATATTTTGACAAAATGTATGTTATGTAATAATCTTTACTAAATTTAAGTATGAAACACACCCACAAAAAAAATGTGTACATGTTTTTTTAATTTATTTGATTAGTTTCCTTTTGTAAAGCACAAGTGTCCCATCACTTATGTGAGACACTGTAGTTCAACTGCTCCCATTCAAAGCGGTTCATTATCAGTTTAGAACGTTTGTAAAATAACTAAATAAATATATAAAAATAAAATAAAATCGTCTGCTCAAATATTGCTCGAAAATACTTGTAGCTATCGAAAAGACACTATTAATTGTAGAATTCAAACTAAAGATAAAATATCTTAATTTAAAAAACAAATGTTAACAACAGAATGAATAAAAGCCATTTCATCTGGCCTTTCATAACATAATACGTTCATAAATATTTAAATTTATTTTTGTTTTTCACAACTGCTACCACAAATTTTCGAATTATTAAGTTATATTTTGCTCCAAATGATTTTGTCAAAATGAAAATAAATCACATATTGTTATCTTTCTTTATCAAATAATTTCACAAACAATATCATATCACAATTTGTAATTCATATCTAATCTCGAAACAAAATAGCTTTTCTGGACTGCTCCAAGATCATTTCTCAACAGCACCCATAAAATCTATATTTCGTGAATCATTAACGAGAAATCACGGAGAAGATCCATTAAAATTTCAATAGAAAATTCAAGTATACTTAATGATAATTACTCTAGTTATTATTTTAATTATGCATAATTATACCCTTGCTTCAGCAAATATGAAATACATAATACACCTATGTATTTATTTAGAACAAAAACACCTTTCATGTTTCTACCAGCTCTGCTGCTCCCATTAAAAACTGTTCGATACCACGTAAGTACATTTATATAAATTAAATAAATAAAAATAAAATAATCGTCTGCTCAAATATTAATTATCGAAAAGACATTATTAATTATAGCAATTGAACTAAACATAAAACTGCTACTACTTCTATAAGCTCTGATTTTGAAATAATTACCTATTGTTCTAAAAGCGTCAGTTTTGACAGAAAAGGAAGATGCAGTAAAAAACGAGAAGATGAAACGAACTTTTATTAATCGCGTGCGACTCTTTTTGACGCAGGTCAGCTGGAACGCATCATCGGAGTTCCACGCGAGGTAAAATCATGGCTCGTTAAAAAAAGTGGTAAAGCAATTACTTTTATGAGGAGTCAGCTACAGTTGCCGCAAATTATTTTGAAGATGTCTTAAAAAGCTAACACTTTCTTCTCTTCTGACTGACAGACTGATGTCGTACTGCGAAGCAGCTGAAGCTAGTAATTACAGACTTTTGATTTTTGTAATCGCCGCCGCCTGAAACTTTGCCAGAGTAATTTTTTACCGACGGAGTGGATATTTTTCATCTGTAGAAAAAAGTATATTTGCCAAAAGTTATTGAACACTTCGATTATGGATGATTTCTTAAGGGGTCTCAGGACTCTTAACATTGGAAAAAATGACCATTTTTAACATTTAATATCTTCAAATGTATATGATTTAAAAACACAATTTTTATTGGGATGAAAAGATATAAGCGTGTTTTTTCATTGCACATATTTAAAAAGTTACAAGATGCAGAATTAATATCTACAGGGGACTTCAAACTGTCAGACATTTGTCGAGCAGAAAATTGACATGACAGCTTACGCGCACGATTACAAAATAATTTTTGCATCTAGAATAAAAATTTTGGAGTCTAATTATACTTCATATTGTAATAATTACACTGAACCTCAATAAATTTGTATTTAAAGCATTTTTATATTTTTAATGCAAAGTTGTATTGAGCTAATACATTTTTTTAAATTTTTCAACATTATAACCACTTAAAAAAAATATTTTTTTTAAAATAATAAAATTGAAATTTTAGGTTCAATTTATGTAGACTAACATGACACATATTTTTAGAAAAGTTTTTGAGATATCATGCGCGTTGTGCCCAAAAACATCATTTTGAGGAAAATGATGTTTTGCTTCAGCTTTGAGTGGGTATAATTCTAAAAGCTATAATGTCTGTTCTAATGGGAATTTCAAGAAAACATTTACACTAAAATGTTCAGGAAAGATAGGAGTTTTATATATAAAAAAAATTAAAAATTAGAAAATTTTGAAGGATTAAGAGTCCTGAGACCCCTTAACCTTTAAAAAACACAGAGGGTTTGTAGTAGCATAAAAACACTGACAGCATACTGTATGCGCCAAGTTATTCTAAGGCCTATATATAGCAACTTTTAATGATAACCTTATTTAATGTAATGTCCAATAGTTGGAAAACCTAATAAACATCAAATTGATATAAAGAAAAGGGTATTTAATTAGAATTGATATAACACTGACGATTTGAAGTAACATAAAAATACGGGCAGTGTAACTTACAAGGAAGGTCTCTTTAAAGAGTATAATCCGAATATTTTGAAAAAGAAAATGCTAATGAAATTACTCATGTACGTTATAAAGAGTCGGTCAAATTTAACCGCGGAATCCCAGTAGAAAACCAGTATTTGGCGCAAAAAGACGCGATTTGGCGAGCAACACTTTTTCCTCGCCCAATGCAAGCGATTTTAATGCATTTGGAAATTGTTTGTTAAATGAGTGTTTAAATGCGCAGTACTGTATGAATTTAAACTTAAACGATTAAACAGTTTATTATTTTTTCTATAAGCTTACATAGCATTTATACAAGTTGCGTGTTGCTGAAGTTTTTTAATTTTACACGGTTTTACCGGCTGGATAAGTTTTAAGGGGTCTCAGGACTCTCAAACCTTCAAAATTTTAAAATTTTAATTTTTCTTATATATTATTCTCCTATTTTTTCTGAACATTATAGTGTAAATGTTTTCTTGAAATTCCCATTAGAACAGACGTTATGGCTTTTAGAATTATACCCACTCAAAGCTGAAGCGGCGTTTCCGAAAACTTTGAAGTCATTTTTCTCAAAATGATGTTTTTGGGCATAACGCGCATGATATCTCAAACACTTATCAATATTTTTTTCATGAAAATTTCCAAAAATATGTGTCATGTTAGTCTACATAAATTGAACCTAAAATTTCCTTTTTATTATTAAAAAAAAATATTTTTGTTAAGTAGTTTTGTTATATAACGTTGAAAATTTAAAAAAATTGTATTAGCTCAATACAAATTTGCATTAAAAATATAAAAATGCTTTAAATACAAATTTATTTAGGTTCAGTGTAATTATTACAATATGAAGTATAATTAGGTTCCAAAATTTTTATTCTAGATGCAAAAAATATTTTGCAATCGCTCGCGTAAGCTGTCAGGTCGATTTTCTGCTCGACAAATGTCTGACAGTTTGAAGCTCCCTTTAAATATTAATTCTGCATCTTGTAACTTTTTTAATATGTGAAATGAAAGAACGCACTTATATCTTTTTATCCCAATAAAAATTGTGTTTTTAAATCCTATACATTTGAAGATATTAAATGTTAAAAATGGTCTTTTTTTTTTCTTTTTTTCCAATTTTAAGAGTCCTGAGACCCCTTAAGTGTATTTTGACAGTAACTGCCCGATTAAGAACACTCTCATGATAGATTTCGATAAGGAAAAAGTCGTTGTTTCCATGGCAAAAAATACTTTTCACTTCTCTTATCCGACACTAACAATATCGAAGTCAAATTGATAGTGCTCAGAATCGAACATTAATTTTTAGTTTGAAGAATTTTTAATCCATTTAAATTTTGTTCTAAACTGTAGAAAACGATCGTTATTTTATATATATATATATATATATAAGGTAAAGCTAGGATAGTCTGCGCACAATTCAAAAGAATAGTAATAAAAAATCTAAATATTAATTTTTTGCTCAACTATCCATGAATAATTTTTACTTCATTTGTTTTTTATGCATTTCCAGTGCTATTTTGTTATGTTGCATTTTAATAGAACAGTTGTAATAAAACCAAGAAAGTTATTTTGCGCAATCTCTCCTTACAGGGTTGGTGTGATTGCGTACATGGGGAGGAAAGATTGTTACTTATAATAACTACAACTAAACTGTTAACAATAATAATTATACTTAAATGACATTGCTGCAAGGTTTTTGTGAAAAAATTTTATTGTATTGGGAGTGGATATTTCAACCTAATGCTTAAAGAATCAGAAAAAGGAAATAATTTTAAAAACGATTAAAAATTTTTAATTAAAGAAAAAAAATTAAAGAATCAGAAAAAGTAAGTCCAGATAAGATTACAAAATTAAATTATGTAACTTAATAACACGTTTAACTTAAAAATTGGTCCATTTTCATTTTTCATTTTTTAATGCAAATTTACCAATAAGCTGCGTAATATCTCCTAGTATAGAAACTAATGGGAACAACGCGCCATCTCTCCTAAGTAGCATATGCGCAAACTCTCCAATTTCGGTAGGAGAGATTGCGCGGCCTTTTATTTAAACATGGCCGCTACTAAAACGAACCGTTGATGTTCACATTGTTAGTCCTGATTAGTAGCTTATGAGAAATCGTTTTAGTTAAAAATATTTTATACTATTGACATTGTATAGAAATTCTGATGAATAGCTATGAAAATTCAAGCACTTACTTTGGGATAACAAAACAAAATAGCAATACTTTATCTTAGACGCTCAAAGCAATCAACGTGCACTTTCAAGTAGACACTCCACTACTGTTGTTGTACAACTATCTGGAGTCGCTGCGCTCTCACTCTACTCCTTCCCCCCCGAACCTCTATGTGCGCAATCTCTCCGACCACGCCATCTCTCCTGGCTTTACCTTATACAGATAAATGTATACGGCAAAACCGTAGTTATAAAAGTGTATTGATTTAAGTTAAACTAACTTAAACTAGTTCAGTATGAAGAGTAGAAAAAGTTTTTCCGAAAGAATTTATCATAAAAGTAATTAATTTTTTTATTTCATTGTGTCGCCAACAAGCGATAAATCGCCTAAAACACGAAATTTTTGCACTTTTTTTTTACGGACTTTATATCGAGATTTTGCAGAATTTTTTTTTATAAACATATAGAATATTCTTCTCATGAAGGGATTTAATTTTTAAAAAAAAATTCTGAGTATGCACTTTTGGAGATCTTTCTTGTTAGTATACATGGCACTGCCTTTTAAAGCCGAAATATCAAGATTTGAGGATATTATTCTTTAAAGCAATATATAGTAATAGTATAAAAGTAATAAACATCAAATCTATTAAAAACATAATTTAAGCGTCCCTTAATTTATATTTACATTTAATAAGTTTTAGTCAAATTAAAAATTTTCCAAATACAAAACTAGTCCACGAGCTATGAATTAAAAATTTGAATAAAATGTGTTTTCATTAAAGATGTAATTTTTCCCCTCATAATTACGTCATAATTGAAAAAAAAAAAGGTATTTCTCTATTATCCCGTCGACCATTTTTCATAACAAAAAACTATCGCCAAACTGTAACACCCAATAAACGGCAGAACGTTGCCATTGGAATATCAAAATAAATAAATAAATAAAATATAAGAATTTAAGGACACAATTGTTATTTTAATGAATGAAATAACTCATAAATCAGTAAAACATAATGAAAAATACACGCAAATTTCGAATTAAAAACCACTTGATGACATAACAAACACGTATAATGTTTCTGACATCCAGTCAATGGGACTGCATTTTTGGCGTTTAATCTTACAGTTTGGCGATAGTTTTTTGTTATGAAAAGTGGTCGACGGGATAATAGAGAAGTATAAAAAAAATAAAAAAATGATTTTGCATGCTTCTCCACTGTTAAAAAAAATAATTAAAAAAAAAAACCTCTTCCGAGTTACCTAGGATTCCGAAAAGCGTTCTTTATCTTTAAAAAGCTCAGAAACCAATATATTTTTGAAATATAAAGAAGAAACATTTATAGAAACAAAGTTTCTTTTCCTGCCATTCATTTTCGGAAACGTTTCCGAATCGAATTTATAGAGTGTCAATAGTTTTCTCAAACTGGAATATCGGTTTTTAGGATGCTATGAATTCTCAAAAAAAAAAACATTTTCAGCTGCGTAACTGAATTTAAACATGGAAGAGTCACAAAACAACATTAATTTTAATTTTAATGTTAACGCTTTTAATTTATCATGTTTGTATGTAAAACATGTTTGTTGAACATGAAAATGTTTACTAGAGAATTGATAGCATTCTAAAAACCTATATTCAAGGTTGAGAAAACTGTTTAATACACTATAAAAATAAATCGGAAACGTTTCCGAAAATCCGTTGCAGCAAGAGAAACTTTGTTTTTGTAAATGTTTCTTTAAATATCGAAAATATATTGGTTACTGAATTTTCTAAAGATAAAAATAAGACTTTTCGGAATCGTGGGTAAATCGAAGAGGTTATTGTATATTTCCGTCTTTGGTTATATTATATTTTCCCCTAGATTAAGAAGAATCTGGTTATATTATATTTTCCCCTAGATTAAGAAAAATCTGTCTTTTTTTTTTTACAATGCATAGAAAGAAGACAAATATCCCAATGATAAAATATCAAAAAAATATTTTGAAAATGTAAGTTATTGAAATAGTTGACTGACTAGTTGAAAATATAAGTTATTATTCCAGATCTGTCAATACAAAGTTTTATTAAAATAACCAAAGGGTGCAGTTTTAAGCAACTTAAAAATGTCAGTCAAAACATTCGGTAGCAAACAATTTAATCACGTAATATTCTTTAAGTACAGAGTATAAAAATATTCGTCTGAATGACCTTGGCACAATTGTCACTGTCATGCTTTAAAACCAGTAACCATACCAACAGAAGGTGTGTCCGGTACACTCACAGCTTTACAGCTTTATAACATTAATCGTTATTTCACTGCCAACGAACTAATTTATTGATTACACGCTTATGATGCAGTATTGCTAAAAAGCTAACTAACATCAACTTTAGCGCTTTAAATGTCGTTTTTCGAAAGTGTTTTAATAAAAGCTCAAATGTTTATTATTTTTACACTGTTTTATTTAACTTAACTTATCTCATGTAAATAAATAAATTATGTAATCGATTCTTTACCCACTCCCTGATTATAAAAATTATGTACACAGGTGTGTTTTCGATGAGCAACATTTTAATATTTTTAAAAATTAAATTATAAATTAACTTTACGTGATTTTTGCGTTAGCCGGGCGCAGGTGATAAATCGCCAAATACTCTTTAGTTTAGCAACAGTTATAGCAGTTACAACAACAATGTCGTTCATGATGCGTCAAACAACCCTCGCTAAAATAGACCTACTGGCTATAAAACTGCAACAATGACATATTTTAAACACTAAAAAAGTAGAAAATAAAATATAAATAAAGAGTGCGATAATTGTTTTCATATATGTTATTATTAATTAATAGTTTAATATCTATTAAATTGTGATTATTTATTGAGAAAACAATTTAGAAATCCTGAATAAATAATTTAAATAATGTTTTTTCTTTCTTGCTTGCTGCTATATCTCATAAAAGAAACAAAGCAACAATTATAATTTTTGTAATAAATTCACAAGTCCGCGCTTTCTACCAAGCGTAAATCAAAACAGCGAATTTTCCATAATCAGGACCCACGCCCAATTAACGCATAGTAACGGAATTTTGTTTGGAACAACGAATTGCAGTCAAGAAATTGACGGGTTTTAAAGAAGAAAAACATTGAATGCTTGTAAAAAAAAAAAAAAAAAAAAAAAAAAATCTTAATATATATAATATATATATATTTACTTTAATATTCTTTAACAAATTACATCCGTCAAAAGTTATTTTAAATGATCAGTTAAAAACAATTACTATTCTTGATTTGTTAGTACAATATTTTGTTAAAATAACACAGGAGTGAGAAGTTTTAAGGAATATAAAAAACGTTAATAAATAGCAAAATTTATTTACTCACCATAGTGGCAAATATTAATAAATGCTTTTTAATTTTTACTTTTAAAAACTCATTTTGCCTAGCTGGTTGTTTAAATAAAATCTGTCAATGAGGCAAATTTTTAATTTTTTCAATTGAAAGCTTCTTTTTAATTGTCTGGTATTTTCTGGTAATAGTCTCCTTTCCTTAATCGGGGTGTCTGTCCCTTTTACCATTATCAAAGGGGTTTTCCGTTCTGTAAATTTGTAAGCAAAATATAACAAAAGAAAAATTAGAAGAAAAAATCATTTGACACAATTCCAAGAAAATGAATTTGAAATGAAAAGTTTATCTTATTCAAAATATTAATTCCTCGTCCGTTATTTGTACATTTAAACTGAAAAGTTTTTAATATAATGTTTGGTAACAATGCTTTTTCGTCAAACGAAAATAATCTACTGCTATCATATATAATAATTTTTTTGTCAACATCGCTTTTTCTATGCATTTACAAAACGCACAACAATGAATGAGGTATCGTTCGAAAGGTTTTTGAACCGGATTCTGACATAGTACATCCACATTTCGTTAAAGCATGTTTTTTGAATAAACATTGCAGTTCATTAAAAATTAAATCAGCATTGTTTTCATAATATAAATGAAAAGTTTTTCTCAAATCAATGTTGGCACAAAAATAAAATACCGCATTATATCGTGCTTAAGAATGATTATAAAAAATTAAATAATACAAAAGATAAAGTGAGACGTTTCCGCACGGGTTTATGTTATATTTATGATTAAAAAGCAAAATTGAAAATGATTTTTTTTTTTAAGACACCATCAATCGATCGAAGCATTGGTATTTTACGTGTAACCTAAAAGGCATGCTTTGTTATATCAGATTAAATTGTATTTTATATGTATTGAATTTATTTTTCTTTGTCCCATGTTTTTCCAGAAGCGGATGACGACATCCCCTAATGCAGTTAAAATACGACAGTTATTTTTTTCCCTACATGCCTTTTGCTATCTTCGATCAGTTTTTACTGTAACTTTGATGGAATAAATGAGTTGATATTCTGGCTCTACTGATGTTGTTTGCAGATATTTGTATTCTTAATTTTCCTTTTGAAGTTTAAACCTGCATCTAAAAAACATCAGATATTGTTAAAAAAATATTAGACTGCAGTGCGAAATTTTCGCAAGGGTGCACTGGTTTGAAAATAATAATACAATAAACAATTTATTTCTGCAATATTCTTTAACATTAAAATATTGTTCGGATGACCTTGGCACTAGTTCCACTGCCATGCTTTAAAATCAGTAACCATGACAACAGAAGGCGTGCCCAGTACGTTCACAGCTTTATAACATTAATCCTTAATTCGCTTCCAACGAATTAATTGACTACCAGGGTGGAAAATATGACGCAGTCACGTGATAAAAAAATATAACAGGTGGAATAACCCATTGTGACATTGACATGCATCTGTTGCAAAAATTAGCGGCTGGAAGGGCAGGGGGGGGGGGGGGTAAGGATATAATTATTCGGTATGCTTAAAAAAAAAGTCATGAATGGAATCTACGTAAATGTACAAATAAAAACAGGACAAATTTGACAGTGAAATCTATCCAATTTTAGTACCTTATATATTATACGTCATTTTACGTTATATTATACGTTATTACTTACCCATCATACGTAGTATAAGGTAAGTCTTGTAATCGTTTTGAAAATCGAAAAAAAAAAAAAAAAAAAAATTGACGGATGTACACGTTTCAGACACTGGAGATTCCGAAAAACATATGTTTAGAAAAAAAAAAAAATTGCCGTCCGTCTGTCTGAGTGTGTGTCTGCAAACGCTCTAGCTCCCGAACAAATGGAGATAGAGATTTGAAATTTGGTATGTACTTAGTATGTAATAATGGGAAGAAGCTTATTGAATTTCAGTCACCTCGATTATCCGGAAATATTTGTTTCGGACTCTCGAAATAGGCGTTCTGATAAAAGGTATATAAAAATTTTCGAAATTGTTTATTTTAAGGAGTGAATATAAAAGGCAATAAAAAAAAACATAAATTTTGCATAAAGCATGAAGTCGATCGGATCATGAGTTGCCGAGATATTTGTAATAATCCTATTTTCTGCACTTTGATTTTCCGTGACATTGTATTTCAATCAAATTTCAATTCAAACACATATTTTAATTGGAAATGAGACGCTTCATCCGACGTAGTAAACCGTTAGTTAATAGGATTATCCATTTTGGAGTTATAAGGATGTTTCTTTTACGCAATTCAGTAACAGAGCATTTAAAGTTTTAGGACGTCATCCAAGCCACGATTTTATTGGAATTGCAATGCATTTTATAAATAGTTTACACATGTTTTATTTTTCTTTTTTATATTATGCATATCCATGATGGGTAAGTATTACGGTGGCCTCCAACGACTAGTTTTTATATAGTATACGCACTTTTACGTCTTATATTATTATAAGTAAGAAATCTTTTCCTTTATAATTGTCGAATACATCCCAATATTTTTTACTTTGTGCTTTATACAAAAAGAAAGTATTGAAATCATGAAAAATTTCGATTTTCTGTTTTCGACGGATTTATACGTTTTAGAAGATTTTGTAACACGATTTAACTGGTTTTAGAAAACGTCTGTCCGTGGGTCTGTGTGTATGTGTCACAAATTTTGTGGTTCGCTGTAACTCATGAACTACACCACATTGGCATAAATAGATGCCGATAAAGTTTGCGTGTATATCACTCAATAGGTGGCATTGCTATTCTGTGTTTTTCACGATTTAAGTGATGGCTATATCACGAAAACTAACACACAGAATTTCATCAAACTTTATAGCATTCGGTTAGAACTTAACTTAAATAGATGCTGATTCAATTTTGAGTTTGATGAATCAATAAGGGCAACTCGCATCATGTGCTAGGGGAAATATTGCTAATCTTGTCCACAGTTAAGTGATGCAATTTAATGAGGGTGATTTTTTCTATTTATTTACTAATCTTTGTAACTCTACGCCAAATTCAAAGAAAGGCCTAATACTTCATATCCATAATTGTGGTTGTGTGGGTATGCTCTTTAAATTAATGTAAAGAAAGTTTTGTGATTGCCACATCATATTAGTATATATTACCATCGTTGCAAATGCTATGGTAATATTATGATTGCACTTGTTAATTTATTAACTTTGTGGTATTCTGTCTGCACTTTATTACTAATTATCTCATTGGAGGTTTGGTTAGAATGTTGCGAGAACTTTATTAATGTTTTTTGAAATTCAAAGATATTATATATATATATATATATATATATATACCACACATTTTATTTGTGGTAATTTAGGCATTTGGGACCTGAAGATTCTGTCTAAATTCCACAAATTTCATTTTTTCAATTTTTAATTTAATTTCTTGGAATCTATATTCAGAGTGTTGGGGAACACTATTGTTGTCAATTAATTATTACATTCTAATTCATAATTTCATAGTTTTTGTTGGTGCTTCGGTATTGTTTCATTAATGGTTATATATATATGCCTTAAAAACATTTTAAAATATCATATTTTAAATTATTTACGGCTTTACATAGTTTTTACTTTTGTTTATCATTTTATTGAAAAATATATATTATTTTGTATGAGTTTATTTGTTATTTTTAAACGTCAATTGAATAATAAGGCAAACAAGATAATTTGTAAAAAAGTAACATAAAAATAATTTAAAAATGTTTTCTTACTGCAATTTTCTTTTAATTTTTTTAATTTGTTGCCACGAAATAATTTATTTCTATGACGAACTAAATCTTAGGAAAAAATTTCAAAATTAAATTTCATCCAAGCAGTTATATACGTTAGCGCATAAACGAACAAATACGTCGGAATAACGCTTAACAAATATTTAAAAATATTCACATGATTTCAGATAAATTGTTAAGAACGTCGAAACTGTCGCCAAAAAGAAATCTCTTATTATTTGACATTTGATTGCATACTACTGATAAGACGGGCTCAGCCCGACTCCGGTCCCGAAAAAGCCCCGGGCTCGCTTTTTATACCCGTTTTTGGGTTCGGGCGGTCTCGGGTGTGAAAAGGAAAAGTTTTATTTATTCACAAATTATAAAAAAGGAGGAAAAAAATTGCTAAATGAGAAACAAGAATGTATTATAAGTTTCTGAATATGTTTTACAATCCTTTAAAAACCAGCTTGAAAGAGAATTTAATTGTTATTGATGGGATATAAAGAGAAAAGACGCATTCTATCGGATTCTGAAGCTTTGGCACGGAAAGTGTTAGTAACAAAGAAACCGTGGGATAACCCTTGTCTATCTTGACTTTCAGTTTTCAGTCTTTTTTCGGAATGACTGGAAAACAGAAATCATGTGTTTCAGTAATAGTTGCACAATGATATTTTAAACAATTAAGAATTGTGACTTTTGCAGATTTCTGGCAATGTTTGGGTATAAATAACAAATTTGCTATTTTAAACAGATCCTTAATAACTTGATAATCATGAAACGTTAGTATTAACGTATTAGTATCGTTATGTATGTTATTATTTATCGTTATATTACGTATTAAGTATTAGTATCGTGGATTAGTATTTGTGATTAATACATTTTTATGTCATAAGAAATTTTCAAATGGGAAAATTTACCTTGAAATAATTTTAAAATGTTATTAAACATTTTCTGATGCGCACTTTCGGTATCGGGCTCGGTCTCTGATTACACAAAATGTTTCGGGATCGGGCGGTCTCGGATTTCAAATCATCGGGTTCGGGCTCCGAAAAAAAGAGCCCGAACTCATATCTATTGCATACACAGTCTAAAATACCGCACTGAGAGAGAAAAAAAGAAGTTGATTATACTGTAAAATCAACATTTTTTTTTTTTTTTTTTTTTTTGGGCGATATCAAATATATCACAGCAACTAGTTTCTTGAAACAAGATGACAACTTTAAACGGTATAGCTAAAAGGGAAAGAAAAGCAAAACTTAACACATTAACAAAAAAATAAAATAAGTACCTTCCTTGAATCATCGATCAAGCTACTTAGTTATCAATTAGAAACAAAATTTATTGGGGAAGAAGACGATCCGGAAAGATTCAGATGAAGTTATCGATAAGAAATAAGGCCAGATAATCGATGGCGTGACGAACCCATTCCAAATAACTTCGAACTGCTCTATCTTTATATCACTTCTCACTTACGTTTGTAATTATATTCCTTTTCCCTCTTCCTTCATAAATGTTCTAACAGATGGTTTACCTCCTATTTTAGTATAAATTACTGCAGAAAAAGAGAAATATTTAAAAAAAAAAAGCAGATATTAAGTTATTACCGAATTTAGATATTAAGATAAACTACAGTGACCTTTTTGTTATTTAGGGTAAAGCCGTATTCGAAATTTTCATTTGTAGTCAATCTGAAACCCGTCCCGGACCCGACAAAATAATGTTCATCGACCTGCAAAGCCAAATCTAATCCGTAAAATCAATTTTTGACTGTTCACAATCCGAATTTGAAAATGTTTAAACGTTCATATTATTTAAATTAAAAAAAGAAAAACCATCAAAATATAGCGATGATATTATATTTTTTTTCGTGAAAACCATTTTGTTTAACAATTTCAATTTATAATAGATTAAGAAAGTAAACAAAAAAAGTAGGTATAACCAAAAAACTGTTTTCAAAGTATACAAAATCTTCTTAAATCATGGTCAATTAAAGGTCATTTTAAAATGTCCAGCAGAATAATTTCACGAAATTTAGAGCAATATTTCTCTTATACGATTACTCACTCTTTATTGAAAGGGAAGTCTAAATATGTAAACGTAAAAAAAGAAAAAAATGTATATTTAAATAATCATATCGATACGATAAGTTTATTGTGTACTGACAGGCATGATACGTAGCGTGCAAAAAACGAAATCGTGTTAAATTCTTTACTTTTTGCAAAGGTCGAATTCTATCGAGTTGCTCATAATATATTTTCAGACAGATACAGAAAGAAAAAACAAAATCAAAATAATTTTAAACGTATGCATTAACATGTACTACTAATAATAATAATTATTTTTTTAAATGAAGAAAGTTTTTTCTGGTTTAAAGTTGTTTAACAAAAAATCAGTAAAATAATTTTACAAAATTTGAAGCAATACAGTAAAACTTGGTATGACAAAGTCGCAAGGTATTGGTAAACAGTCCGTTTTAAACAGGTTTTCATTTGATCAGATACACTGTCTGTTATATTAATCATTCGCTGCGAAAACCATCAAATTTCCGTTTAAGGCAGGATTCTCTTACAGACAGGTTCAGCTTTCAATTTTTTTTTCTCTGTATTTCTGTTGTACGATTAGTCACTCTTTATTGTAAAGTTTCTTTATGTAAAAGTAGAAAACAAAACAAAATAATACACATTTAAATAATTCTATCAACTGGATAGTGGAGGCTCTCAACCGGTGTGCTACTGCCTACTGGTGCACCGTGAGATAAATTGATGTGTGCCTCGAAATCTTTTAGTCAAGTTGTATCAAAGGTCTTAAGAATTAACAGAAATACCTGTACTTTAACATCCAACATTTCATCATATGGTATTTATTTTGAAAATTGATTTAGTGTCATAAACTTGCATTATGGGGAATCAGGAAAACGGTCTCATATCTTCTGATATATCTAATTATTTCAAAGAAAAAAATATGCCTCGTTAAAGAAAAGGGTTATAATATAAAATGCATGAGTAGAAATAACCGTTGGAAAATAATTTTAAGAGTAGTGACTAGCCGATAATTTTATTTTACAATATATATATATATATATATATATATATATATATATATATATATATATATATACTTAAAAAAAAAGTCAAATCTCTTTAAAAGTTAATGCACATAAGTTTATAACAATTTTAACATTTTTTTGAAACGTTAAATAAGTCATCATAAAAGTTAACGAAAAATAACTTTATAACAATTTTGACATTCTTTTTATTACAAATTATATATATACATATATATTATATTTAATTTTTGAAATATTACATTCAATTACATTAATTTTTCCAAAGAAAAATTATCCCTCGTTAAAGAAAAGGGTTACAACATAAAATGCAGTAGAAATTCCCGCTGGAAAATGACTTAATCGTAGTAACTACCAGAAAATTCTATTGTTAAAAAAATATATTTTTTTTCTGATATAACAAACAAGAACGAAAAATCATGCGTCAAGCATAGATTATGAAACACTTTCCAACACTTTCAAAATACTATTAAAAAACTCCCTCTTTTTAATAAGGTGAAAGATGATATCTAAACAAAACAATTTGTAAAACGCATCATAACACATTTGAAAACCCAATGCCAGCAATCACCGTCAATAGTCAGAAAATTATCCAAAATATTTTCTGCAGTCTTGTATAAGATCTATAGATTTGTATATATACTACATTGTATACTAAAATTTAGTACCGAGTATTCTACACTTTATTTCCGTTGGGAAACATCTGAAAATTCCCCTACAGCTAATTCCGCCAATAAACGGAAATGCACTCGAGATCTTTTGTGCAGCCCTATATAGGATCTTTAAAATTTACAAACATCCAGTAATGTGCAACGAATTAGTTAAATTAAAAAACACGTACCACAACTGAAAACGCACTACCAGCAATTATTACTGATAGACAGTACTGTAACCGAATTTTTTGTGTGTCCCTGTAAATGAACGATGAATGCTATGCACATCTTATTCTATAGTAAACATTTTGTAGTGCAGCTCAGTGATTTATATAAATTTCAATATGTTTGAAATGGTGTAACATTATTAAAGTACACCACAAACGATTTTTTCCCAGAGACCGTAATGTAACGGTATTCCTCTGAGTGTCCCTGTAAATGTACAATGATCACCATATTCTATACTAAATATCTTGTACAATACACCTCAGTGATATATCACTTTCCAAACGTTGGAGATAGTCCAACACCATTAAACTACACCGCAAACGATTTATCCTTAAAGAACGTAATGTAACGGAATTCTTTTGAGTGGCCCTGTAAAGGAACTATAAATGCTACACACTTCAATACCGAACAAGTGGACATCAATATCATATATCAACTGCATGGAAACCCGAGTATATTTATGTGAGTTAGAACGCGGACAGACATATACGACAGACAGACAAACCGAATTCATATGGCTTGTTTGGTATTGAAAATGAAGCGTGTGGCATTTATAGTTCTCTATAAAATCTATTTCTGTAAATAATCATGTCAACCCGATTAGTATGTTTATGATGCGGCAGCACATTACTTGGCGTGAAAAAACGAAACCGCGACGAATTCTTACTTTTTAACAATAGCTCAACGCGCAAAATTGCTATGTATGTGTTACGATCAATATGATAAATCTGGCAATTATTAATAATACTAAGCAGTTATTATTAATAATTACCGGATTTATCATAATGACCGTAACATATATATATATATATATATATATATATATATATATTTTTTTTTTAACCCCCTTCCTCTCCAAAATGGATTCCCGCAAACTGCGTTTTAAACTCACGAGTTACGTGCATTTTTTTTTTATATATATATATTTTCTCTTAAAAAAAAAATCTTTAAATTTTTTCAGTAAAAATAATTTAAAAAAGTTGGAGCAGTACAGTAAAACTGGGTAAAACAAAATCTGTTTTATACAGGTTTTCGCCTTAACACAGTGGCGTAGCTACGTTTTTTGGCGCCCGGGGCAAGAAGAAATTCTGCGCCCCCCCCCCCTCCTCCTCTAAATAAAAAAATAATGACATTATTTTTTCTTAAGAGGGAAAAATGTACTTCCGACTTGTACCATGAGGAAAATGTAGCTTCCCTCTTCCTTGTTTTTAAGATTTCAGCTAATTTTACTCAAACACACGAAACTAAAATGTGTGCAACCCGACTATAGAAGATTCATAGTTTTCGTCAATACTGAATTTGTATGGGAATTTCAAAAATTTATTTAGCTGTCGCCAAGTTGACTTCATTTATGGCGACCTATATTTATCGCCAAGATTTTTAGCCAAATATCGTCAAGCTTGACGAGAATTTGACGGTAGCATATAATATGACTATGTAGTTTTAAGCGCATGAGAGTTGCAACACAAATGATTATAACAATGAAAGTCAATTTACAAGAAACCACGTTTGCTAAAACTTATGAATTTAACCCGATTAAGGAAAAAAAATATGCTGCCTTGTTTCATTTACAAGGTGCGTACACTCTTTTTGATTTCCAAGGAGTTCCATATGTCCTACGTAAAAAAATAGAAAATGTTTTTCAATTGACTCATTGTTTTATGTTCTTTCTTTCCCTTTTTTTTTTATCTTTTGAACAATACATAAGGTGCATTTCATAAAATTTAAAATAGGATTCTCAGCAATATAAATAGTTTATTTTCTAAAAACAAAAATGTTAAGTAAAAAGTCTTTTTTATTGTATTTAAAAATTTGTCATGACATTTTAACTAATTAACTTTTTGAAAATGTGGTTCTTGCAGTTATAGAGCAGATTTGTAAAGAAAGTATTAAAAAAAATATTGCGTAAAGTTAAAAATTGTAGGAAAGGTGTGGTTTTAAATTTTTCTTTAAAAATTTTTCAATTAAATACTTTTAAAACAAAATTAATTTTATCTGAAGAATTACGATTTTGTTTTCTTTCAAATTATAAAATTTTCATAAAACAATTTATTAATATCAATAAAAATTGCTTCTTAAAAATTTACAACGGTGCACCTTGTTTGCAAATTTTAAATACCGTAAACTCTTTACATTGATTTGAACACTCTTTACAAAGATACATATATCTTTGCCCATTCAGATGAAATTTTGTTATTTTCTGCCGATTTTGCTTTCTTTTAATCATGATGGTTAATCCTGTTTTGAAAAACAATCTAAAAACTATTTACAAATATGGACAATTACAAACTATTACAAATACGTTATTTATGGGCTTGTTGTTAAAAAGTAGCGGCATAACTTCCGCTGTGTCTCCGAAAATTATAATATTGTGGCTTAGTCACAAAATGTATGCAGATGATCTCTGCAATAACATATCATACTTATAATAAATCCCGGATACAGCGAGAGAGCGAGGAATTTGATTTCCAGTATAGTAAACCTCCAAAAGTTTGGTATATGGTCTACCCGTTTTTCTAGGAGTAACTCCCCCCACCATCTTTCACCGAATTTATTGAAAGCATTGACAAAATATGTGAGATAATTTCTGTTTAAAACGCCTCTCAATTGGACGCCCCCCAACCACAGAGTTCAGAGAAAAACTCCGTGCTTCCTTTCAGGTACGTAATCAAGTAAGGTACAAATTCAGTTGAAAAATCCTTAGAAACATTCACAGAAGCTTTTTCTTTCATTATTTGGACGTATATAATAAAATATTTTACTAAAGAAAACATTCACACACACACACACACAAATATTTATTATCGAAATATGTGGGATAATTTCGGTTAAGCGTCTCTCAATTAGGCGCCCCCAACGTTTAATGAATTTGTGCCTCCTTTCAGGTACGTAATCATGTAAGGTACAAAGTCTGTTGAACTATTCCTAGAAACCTTATTCACATAAGCTTTTTCTTTCATTATTTGTACATAATAAAATATTTTACTAAAGAAAATATTCACACGCACACATACAAAAGCAATTTTTATATATTGTCGAAATATGTGAGATAATTTCTGTTAAATTTTTTTCTCAATCTGGCGCCCCTTGACAGCGGCGCCCGGGGCGGACGCCCCCCTTGCCCCCCCTTAGCTACGCTACTGCCTTAACAGGTATACAATGTCTGTTACACTGGTATTATATTCATTTCGTTACGATCATCAAATTTTTCATTAAAAGTAGGATTCCGTTATAGACATGTTCAGTATTCACAGATTTTGTTCATATTTTCTTTATACGATTACTCAATCTTTATTGAAATGCGAGTCTAAATATGTCAATGCAAACTTTAGGGGGAAAAAAATCATATCAACTTGAATGGTATAGTTTATATAGTGACAGCACAATACGAGGCGTGCAAAAAAAAAGAAAGAAAGAAAGAAAGAAACCGCGATGAACTCACTTTTTAACATAGCGAAATTGCTATGTAAGTTTTTTTTTTTTTTTTTAAAGATACTTGCGTTTTAAATTTACGAGTTGCATGCATTATATATATATATATATATATATATATATATATATATATATATATATATATATATATATATATATTTAAATTATTAACCTTCTCTCTTTTTTAAAAAAAATCTTTTAAAAATTTAAAAAAAATAAAAAAAATAAATAAATTGGAAGCAATACAATAAAATTAATTTGTTAAAACTAAATCTCAATGAAACGGAAAAAAATGTTTTTTAGACAGTTTTTCGTTTTAGCACGTATACACTGTCTGTCTGCTACATTCGTATTATATTATTTTCGTTACGAACATCAGATTTATCGTTTAAAGCAAAATTCCGTCATAGACAAGTTCAGTTTCTACATATTTTTTCGTATTTTCTTTGTACAAGTATTCACACTTTATTGAAAGGGGTCTAAATATGTAAATGCAAAAAACAGTTAAAGAATCATATCAACTCGATAATGCAGTTTATGATGTGGCAGCACAATACGTGGCGTGCAAAAAAAAACTAAACCGCGTTGAACTCTTACTTTTTAACAATGGGGGAATTCCGTCGATAGCAATCGATTCGTGCCAATCGAAAAAAAGATGGAAAGTAGGACGAAGCCCTGGAACTAGGGACAATTCGAACAGCTGGACTCATATGGAGTATACCTGGAAAAAGTCATGGCCGTTACACAGCAACTAGAGCAAATAGGAGATGATCGGACATAAAAATAAAACATTCGCGTTTCTAAACTCTTCAAAAAATAGTTGAAAAAGATTTAGTTAGGTCTCTTTTTAACACTTTCCAACCTAGTTGAAAAGTGTTTATGACTTCGGTTTGTCTGGCCGTATGGCCGTCTGTCCGTGCTCTAACTCCGGTAAATAGGTTCGGATTGCCCCAAAATTTTTATATGTTATTGTCGTTATCTATAGAATGTTCCCTATTTCAACTGAAGTGTGTAGCACTTATAGTTTTTCTACAGGTATACTCAAAAGAATTCAGTTACATGACGGTCTATGGGGAAAAATCATTTGTGGTTTATTTTAATGATGTTACACAATTTCAAACACATTGTAATTGATATATATCACGAAGGTGCATTACAAGAAGCTTAATAGGGAATAGGGTGTGCATAGCACTTAGAGTTACTTTACAGGGACAGTCAAAAGAATTCCGTTACATTACGTCTATGGAGAAAAATCGTTTGCGGTTTAATTAAATAATGTTTCACTATTTTAAACGCATTGAAATTTATGTATATCACTAAGGTGCATTACAAGAAGCTTACTACAGAATAGTGTGTGTATAGCAGTCATCGTTCATTTACAGGGACAGACAAAATAATTCGTTACTGTCTGTTAACAATAATTCCTGAAAGTGCGTTTTAAGTTGCTGAACGCGATTTTAAATTTAACTCACTTTTTGTCTATTATTCGGTGTGTAAGAATTCTGTATTTCATATACAGGGCAGCACAAAAGTTCGCGAACACATTTCCGTTTATGAACAGAAACTCCAGAAGGAGAATTTTAAACTGTACTACGCGTTTCCTAACTAAACTCAAATTTAGCATCCTATGTAGTATCTATACAAATCTATAGATCATATACAGGGCTGAATAAAAGTATTCGGATATTTTTCCGAATAGTGTATAGGTTAGAAATATATGATGGAAATTCCTGAAATTACGTTTTTAAATATGTTATGCGTTTTCCAAATTGTTTTACTTATATGTTATCTTTCAGCTTATTAAACGGTAATGATTTGTAAAATTATTTTGGAAGCGTTGGAAAGTGTTACATAATCTATGCTTGAAGCATGATTTTTCGTTCTTGTTTAACTTTTGTTAAACATATTTAGATTGGGATGGAATTTTCTTATGAAGCTAGATTTGAAGCCGATCTCCGCTAAAAATTATCGGTGTTTGTGTATCTAAGGGGTAGTATGGTTAGAAATATTACATAGAAAAATTAAAATGCTGATTAATCTCGGTAACACCATCGCATAAACAAATAAGAAAACATGTCAATTTATCTGATAACAATATATCGCACACTTATTTTTTAAGTATGACAACACAAAAGATAAAGATTTTCCAAAAAAAGGCGAAAAACGTTTTCAAGCTTTCATACAAAGGCTAATTCCATTCGTGAATGTAGTGCAAGTCACATAGCCGCAAAAGTTTATTGTTCTTGGCCACCGGTATTTAAAAAAAAAATCTTCTTTAATTGTAGACATATGGGATTGAATAAGTCAAATTTATCTTTACTAGACAAATTTACCTTTATACTGGTATTCAAACACCGCAGCCATTTACATCTCTGTGACTGACACTACATCCACGCATGGAATTAGTCCAAACTGTTTTTTATTTCAAATGGATCGAGAAATAATATAATTTTCTTTATATCTAGAATCAAATTATATCTAGAATTTACTAGTCAAATTTACCTTTATACTGGTAGTCAAACACCGCAGCCATTTACATCTCTGTGACTGACACCACATCCACGCATGGAATTAGCCCAAACTGTTTTTTATTTCAAATGGATCGAGAAATAATACAAAATTCTTTATATCTAGAATAAAAAACAGCTTATTTACTTTATAATGGGCCACACTGCATCCAATTATCTGAAGACTTTGGACGCTGGGGTTGTATAACGTCATAAGCAAACAGATAATAAAACTGCTCTCATATGTCCATTTTTAAAAATATTTAAACGTTCTTTTAATGGCGTTTGTGATTCACTCGATTTAATATACCAAAAATCATATTTTTTGAGTTGTGTGACTTTGGTACAATATGTTAGTTGAGCCAGTCTTCTCAATAAATTTTCACTTAGCATATTTTCGCCACTGATTTATTGAAAGGTTTTTAGCGGCCTCTATGACTTCGTCTTTCTTTCGTATTTCCGCAAATAAGACGAAATACTAAGGAAATTGCAGACTACAATAACATCTTTTTATGTACCGTTTACAACATGATGAAAATGTGAAATATTGATCCTGATGTAGCCACACCTTGCAGGGAAAAAATATATGGTACACAAGGATAGCGTGATATCTGGACTTGTGTTAGTCTTGGCACCTTATGCTGTTTCTTTGTAACAACACTGAACTCACCGGTCCACTTTCTGCTGAGACTGGCGTAGGCAGCTTTATATCGACTACACTGTTTCATAGGATCACCGTTTTAATGAGCGCAAGTAATGAATCCTGTGATTTTTTACTTTCTTCTATCTTTACAAGAAGAAAGTTCATGAAAGTTCATGAGGATTCATGAAAATTTTCGATTTCCGGTTTTCGACGGATTTATACGTTTTAGAAGGTCCTGAACACGATTTGACTGTTTATAGAAAATGTCTGTCTGTGACTCTATGACTCTGTCATTCTGTCTGTCTGTATGTGACAAAAATTTTGTGGGCGCTCTATCTCAAGAACTAATGAACGAAATTTAATAAAACTTTATGTTCAGTTAGTCCCTGATATAAATTGGTTCTGATCTTGTTTTTGGTGAAAATCGCGCTGCTATGCTGCATTTTTCGCGATTTCTGCAATAGCACTATCTCAAGAACTAATGCACTTATATTCATCAAACTTCAGATTCAGTTATACCTTGACATAATTAGACGCTGATTACGTTTTAGTGCAGATATCCCAACAGGTGGCGCTGCTATACCACTTTTTTCATGATTTTTACAATAGCTATATCTCAAGAACTAATGCACAGAATTTAATCCAACTTCAGATTCTGTTAGACCTTGACATAAGTAGATGCTGTTTACGTTTTGGTGTAAATAGCCAAACAGGTAGCGCTGCTATGCTACTTTTTTTCATTATTATCACGATAACTATATCTCAAGAACTGATGCGCGGATTTTCATCAAAATTCAGATTCAGTTAGATGTTAACATAAGTTGTTGTTGATTAGGTTTTGGTCTAAATCTCCTAACAGGTGGCGCTGCTATGCTGTATTTTACAAGATTTACACGATGTTACCAATAGTCATATCTCAAGAACTAATGCACGGAATTTAATAAAACTTGAGTTTCAGTTAGACCTTGATATAAATGGGTGCTGATTCTTTTTAGTGTATGCGAAACCTGTGTGAGATAGAAGAACGTTTTGGGATTGGCACATCCGACTAGTTTTTATAATTTTAACGGTATTTTTTCAAACTTTTACACATACTTTCTTATCACGTTTGGTTATTTCTACACATTTTTTCATATTTTTATGAGCAATTACAGAATAAAATTTTTGATGTTTCGTGTTGAACTTGCATGAGATTTTATTTTTAAATATGATAAAATTAAATAAAATCTTTAAGTATTTAAAATAAAAAATAAAATTCAGGAAAAATTGCAGCAACTTCGCCATATTACTGAAAGACATTTGAATGAAGTTATCTACCCCATAATAATCCTATGGGAGGAAATCAGTAAGTAGTCATAATTTTTCCGCTAGTATGGCATTTTGTGTTTCTGGACGGATCGCTGAATAAATGTAACAGAATAGAGAGTTATCGCTCAGGTCTATTGTGGAGCTTAGAAGCACTTATCTCTTCTAGCTTTAATAAATCAGTCTTATGTATAATTTTGACTAGAGACTACACTGCAAAAAAAAAAAAAAAAATGTGCTGATTTGAACCAACTTTTGGTGCTGCAGCAGCTGCAACCATAAGATTGTGAAACCGTTCCAACATTTAGAAATCATGTTGAGCCATAACTCCAAATGTTGGAACGAAATTTCACCATCTTATGGTTGCAGCTACTTCAGCACCAAAAGTTGGTTCAAACCAACACAAACTTTTTAACATTGTACATCGGGTGGGGGGACTATTTTACTAGAATTTGACAAGACTCACATATCAGGTTTGCTTTAATGTATTCTAATGCAGGTCGAGTTTTGTTTTCTTTTCGAATTGTACTTTATATTCGATTATTTATAAGTAAGTACAGGATTTTTTTTTACAGGTGAAAATAGTTATTAAATATGATGTTAATTCTCTTTCCTTTCGGATTTTTCCCTCGGAGTCGGGTTTAAATATTTACGATGAAACTCGCTTTTCCCGATTTCGGCAAGATTTCATATCGATGAAAATTGTTTTGAGTTGGGCTTCAGGTTGACTTCAAATTAAATTTTCAGGTTCGGAAGAATATAACCCATTTTTTTGCAATATTATGTCCCTGGAAACTTATTAAAGCATTAGTAAAACTGAGAAATTCCACATTTGTTATGATAATAGGTCTATAACACTTACCTTGTTTCCTCTGTTCCATCTTGGAAAATTGACACTAGGCAAAGCACTCCTTAGGGTAGACATAGACGCAAAACTGGATAAAGGAACTTCAGTTCTAGAATCCTCATCTTTCGCCACTGGCGATCCTTCATTTCCATTGGGATCACAAACTGGCGGCGAGGATTCGCGACTGTGTCGCCAACAACGCTTACGGACATTGTCAGTTTGTACACCTTTGGCGACTTTAGTACGTCGCCTTAGTACACCGTAAGTGGCATCTGTAAATTTCTTTTTAACCGGTGAGGCAGGACTTGCCATGGGAGGTTTTTCTTCAGACTCAATCCGGTTCCATGTCTGACATGCAGTAGTTCCTTCACAGCTATCTTGAACGTTGTTAGTGTCTTCTGGTGAATGGTTTAGTAAACCGTTGTTAGAGTTCTCTGGTAAATTTTGGTCGGGAAGAACAGAAGTTGTGAAAAGGGAAGCTTCGGACTGAGCAGCTAATCCTTCAGCGTTGTTATTTTCTTCTAAAATTTCCTGAAAAGAGAATAATTAAATTTAAAAATTTGCAGTAAACGTATCACATACTAAATAATTAATTTTCAAGACGTATACATTCGTGTTATTTTTATCATTTTATATTAAGTGTTAAATTTGTTTTTTGTTGCTTTCTAAAATCATATGTTCCACAATGCAGCTTCTTACCCAAATTGGGATAAAGATAACACGCCGGTTTTACGGTATCTGAATCCAATTGCCCGCCAAATAAAAATACCCAACCTGATAAATTCTTCATAAAACTTTTAAAAGTGCGCCACTATCGTATAGTTCTTAAATTTTGAATTTAATCTTGTACTGTCTTTCACAGTGTTATAATTATTTGACCTTCAAAAAAGCACAAATGGCGCAACAAGAACTTATGATTATGAATGTAAATTTTATTACGGGAATTCTTCAGTTTTTATAAGTATTCAGTGACCAACTGAAGTTATAGCTTACGTTCGAAAAATACCCCCCCCCCCCCCGTTCTGTATATAATACCCTGTTCAAACTAGGATATTTTTAAAAAGTTAGTTTGGCTAACGTTTTGCTTAGCAATAACAAAGCAATGATAAAAAACTAGGGATTTTTATGCTTTTTTGGTCCACAGCCCATTTTATCAAAATATCTCCTCGATTTAAAAATCTATGCTTTGAAGCATTTAATAATTCAACATACAATAGCTGTGTCTAGATTTATTGAGTTGTAAAATATTTTATAGACAACACCTGGCAAGTATTTCACATGATTTGTTATGTGTATAAAACAGGGATGTAGTATATTGTAATATTTCAAACGAACATCTATTATCGTTGAAAAATTAATTATAAATTATTTCTTTCTTCTTGTCATTGTGATAAAAAAGTTTTGGAGCATCTGTACTTTTCCCATTCATACCTTAAAATCTTAAAATATTCGAAAAAAGCGATTAATTTTTTTTTTTTTGTTTTGTTTTAAAATGCTGAATGTGTTTCGATTAGAGTTCTGCATCGGATCGGATTGACGCTAATTTTTTTCTTTGCGGGTCGGGTTCGGGTAAAGTTTTGACTCTTTCGGGTGAGGTTTGGGCTGACCTGATTTTTCAAAAGAAAGATTTTTTTCATAATATTTTTCAACTGAAAAAAACTATATTTGAACATTAAGTATAAATATGTTTATTTTTCAGCATAAAATATAAAATTGATATTAGATATATATATATAACTGTAGACTATTTTTCCATAATTGTATTAAAATATGGATTAAGTTTCCTTCCTTTTGGGTTCGGGTCTTGTTCGGGTTTGAATATTTTGGGTTCGTGTTGAAGTGTATCGGGTTCGGGTCGGATTTCGAGTTGACGACATATTTTTTGCTGGATTCAGAATTGATTTTAAACAAAAATTTTGGGTTTGGCGTTTGGGTCGGGCACAACCCAACCCGTGCCGGACTCTAGTTCGAATGCGATTTTCATAATTTTACATTATCATTTTAAATATATAACAAAGGGTATCGACCAGGTCACTTTTGGATACGATAATTTCCAAACAATACTTTTCGTATTAGATTTCTATTTCAAAGTTTAAAAAAAAAAAAAAATTCGTGGCAGATTTCTCTTGCAAATGTAATAGAAATCAACCCAGGAGATTTTTTGTTTAGAAATAGTAGTAGTCAAAAAATGACCACGCCGACCCTGATAATGGAAAACAACGTTAGTTCCCATATCTGTAAGTTAAATAAGGATGAATTAAAAAAAACAAAAAAAAAAACACGTGAAAGTAATTATATACAGGGTGTCCGAAAAGTTTGGAAACGGTCAAATAACTTGAGAAATATAACATCGAATTGAAAAACGGAAAAATGCATGTCCAATATTTTTGAAAAATCTATTTAGGTATATTAGGGGACCGATTCCATAATATTTTTGCCTAAATTTTATTATTATTATTATTATTATTATTATTATTTACAGAACGATGAACCAGATCTTTGGGCACCCCCTTGTATTCTAACGCACGAGGTATATGTCCTCAACCCCCCTTCCCCTTTCCCCTAGTTTCGGCCCTAAGTTAACATACGAAAACCACGCTTTCGAAAATACGTCGTGCATTGCAAAACATTTTTATTGAAGTAAATTCCAATTATTTTGATTGTTTCAAAGATCAAACAGAAAAAAAATAAAGTTAAATAAAAAAAATGCGATAAAATCAAACATGACTTTCAGATTGTATCAAGCACAAGAAAAACATAATTTCATAAAACAACCTGCTTGTAGCTGAACAAGAATAAAATAAAATAAAAACACCAGAAAGTAATTTTATTCGACATAACCTTTCTCCAATTTCAAATTGAATTTCACACATACCTGAACAAAAGGTAAACTAAACAAAAGAATGTTGTAACACACGATTAACTATAACCGTTACGACACACTCCGTCTAAAAACAAAACTAAGGCGTAAATAGATACCTTTCATTGATTTTTATTTTTACGTCCACCGTTTCGGTGATCGAGTAGTGTAACAGGATAAAGATGAATGGACGGATTCGAAATTTTATTTTATGAATGAAAGAGAATTGTAAACACGAAATCCTCGATTCAATGCACTGTATCGCATATAGCTATCTACAGTTTAACAATAGGAGAAAGAGTGACTAACCACCAACAGGGCAGTGGGTTATAAATATTGAACAAGAAAGGAAAATCATGCGTCGAGCATACACTTTCCAACACTTCGAGAATACTGTAACAAAGATGAGCTATAAGTAAGCAATTTGCAAAACGCATAACACATTGAAAAACCCAACTTCTCCAATTAGCAGCAACGTACATGAATGCTTTTGCGCAGCCCTGTATAGCATCCGCATAATTTATAAAAACCTATACATACTGTAGATTTATATTTATACTGTATTTATACATACTATAGATTTATATTTACTGTATTATTTATACTGTATTTATACGTACTATAGATTTATATTTAATGTAATATTTATACTGTATTTATACACACTATAGATTTATATTTACTGTATTTATACATACTATAGATTTATATTTACTGTATTTATACATACTATAGATTTATATTTACTGTATTATTTATATTGTATTTATACATACTATGTGTTTATACGTATTCTACATAGTATACTAAAAATCATTTCAATTAGGAAACGCATACCACAGTTAAAGCAATTTTCGTTAAAAAACGGAAATGTGCTCCAGATCTTTTGTGCAGCCCTGTATATGATCTATAGGATTTATTTACACCAAGTAATATGCAAAAAACTAATTAAATTTAAAAACTCATACCACATTTAAAAACGAATTTTCATCAATTATTGCTCATAGATTGCAACCGAATTCATTTGTGTGTCCCTGTAAATGAATGATAAATGCTATACACACCCTAGTCTATAATAAGCCTCTTGTAGCGCACCTAATTGATGCATATCATTTTTACCATGTTTGAATTAGTGTAATATCATTAAAATACACTGCAAACGCTTTTTTCCCGCATATATCATAATATAATGACCTTCTTTTGAGTGTCCCTGTAAACGAACTATAAATGCTACACACTGCAACACCGAATGTGCCATGGTAAACCTCAATAAGACAAATCAATTACATGGCCATCCGACTATATTCACCCGAGTTAAAGAGTACGGACAGACGGCCAGACATATTGGATTCGAATTTTTTTTTTAAACAATGTTGGAAAGTGTTAAAAGGTATTACTAGCATTGAACAGTATGTTTTAATCCCATTTTCTTTGTTATTTGGAGTATGGAGAATATTTCAATATTTTAAAAAAAGTTGGAAATACTGCGTCAAACGTGACAAATGAGGTGCGTTCGTACTATAACTAGTTTTATAAATATTCAGATATTCATGCAATAGCTGTTGCACTCTTATGCAAAAATGCATGAATGCAAAATTTATTTTATGGGCAGATTTGATTAGATATTCATTTTATTTTATGAAATTAAGTTTCAATACACTTTTACAAACAAATCATTACAATTATGTTACGTTAAAATTATACTATGTGCAAATATCCAATACAAGACAATGTAAAAAAAAATCATCGTTATTATTTCACTGAAAAAATGAATTATATCGTCTGTTATTATGATATGATTAATTTTCGTAATAAAATAAATACATTTTAAGCTGGCAACATTTTATATTTTGTTGACATTGACTGAAAGCTCCAATGGTAAAATTAAACCTATCTTTGAAATTTTCAGAACTTGAAATCCCTATTGAGACTCTTTTTCCATTTAATAACTATTTTTCCGGAAACATCTATCCAAAAAACTGTCGGTAGATTATAGGATTGCTATAATGAAACCATTTTAGTATACAAATTCGACTTCTAAATTCCGTAATACGGAAATAACAGGGCTCCATCTTAAATAGGACGTCATCACCATGGCAACCTAGAATCATTACCTATCATGGGATATCATTGAATTAATTACATATGATAGGATACTTGGTCATAGAGGTTATAAAATGTCATATATGACTATAACGTCATACATGTCAGATAACCTGGCAATACATCTCGGTCGCTTGACGACGAATCCTCGGAAACTGCTATAACAAGGAAGTACCGATTTAAAAAAAAAATCAAATTACTTAATAAATATTTTTACGAATATCTTTTTAAGTTTTGATTCGATTTTCATAAAATTTGCAATGACTCGACAACATTTTGCAACGATTGTATATATTATAATTTCAAACCATTCGGTTGGGTAGTTTTTGCACTGTTATACACGGACAGACGGACGGACCAGACGACAGCTATAGGTGCTGCTTATTTATATAATTATGAACGCACCTAAAAACAGCAGTATGTGAAACCGCTCAGTAGTTAACGGTAGATAATTTTGCCATATTTCCCTATCACTCTCAAACTATATGTAACCTATCTTTACAAATAGTGTATCGTTTGATCTGTTTTAAGGAAACGCTCAAGAAAAAGCAGCTTTTTCTTCAACCGTTACAAAAAAAAAAAAAAAAAAAAAAAAAAAACATGTCAACTTATTTATCTATCATACACTTTGGGGACTCGTCGTATGGATTTGAGTCAGCATAAACCGCTCTAACAATCTCGTTACTACAGATCATTCCATATTAACTTAAGCATAAATTAAAATATACAATGACTTATTCTCCGGTACATTTTTCAAAATTTGGTTTTCATCATAAGGAAGTTTATTTTTGATGCTGATAAAACTAGTTTTACAAAATTATTTTGTTAAAATGTTAAATTTTAAGTATTTCTAAAAAGAGAATAAATTACAAGACAACAAAATTTACTTATATAAAATTGTCGACCATTGTCTTTTAATATATATATTTTTTAACTTAAATTTACAATTTTTTTTAACAGGCAACACGTTGATGTTCCATTTCAAAAGACTAGTCGTTGGGATCATCGTAATACTTACCCATCACGGATATGCATAATATAAAATATGAAAATAAAACATGTGTAAATTATTTATAAAATGCATTGCCATTCGAATAAAATCGTGGATTGATGACGTCCTAAACTTTAAAGGCTCTATTACTGAATTGCGTAAAAGAAACATCCTTCTTATAAATGCAAAAATTTAAATCCTATTAACTATCAGTTTACTGCGACGGATTAAGCGTCTCTTTTCCAAATAAAATACATCTTTGAATTGAAATTTGAATGAAATACAGGGTCATGAAAAATCGAAGAGTGTGGAAAATAGGATTCCAAATATCTCGGCAACTCATTATCCGATCGACTTCATTCTTTATGCAAAATTTTTTTTTATTGTCTTTTAAATTCACTCCTTAAAATAAACCATTTCGAAAATTTTTATATACCTTTTATCAGAACGACTATTTCGAGAGTCCGAAAAAAATAGTACCGGATAACCGAGGTTACCGAAATTCAATAAGCTTCTTCCCATTATTACATATACTAAGTACATACCCAATTTCAAGTCGCTATCTCTATTTGTTCGGGAGATAGAGCGTTTACAGATACACAGGCACACAGACAGACGGACGGCAATTTTTTTTTTTTTCTAAAAATATGTTTTTCGGAATCTCCAGTGTCTGAAACGTGTAAATCTGTCAAAAAAAAAAAAAATTATTTTCGATTTTCAAAACGAATACAAGACTTACCCTATACTACGTATGATGGGCAAGTAATAATTCCGAAAAGCAAGTTGAGATGAAAATGAAATTTAAGAGAAATAAACCAGCATCTTTAAAACAGGTCAAAAGCAGAGCGTGAGGTGTTTCACCCAAAACAGCCTTGCCAGAATACATGGTAGAAGAAGCATAAACATGATGCATATAAATTAATGTCAGAGAGCAGGGCAATCGATTAAAATAGGATGAGTAGTTAGTTACAATACAAGAGAAAATGGGAAAACACACAGACTCTGGTTCTTAGAGAGAAAAAACTAATATTCTTTAAGGTTCTCTCAAATCCAAACTGCATACCTTCTTACATATTTTTGAATTCAATTTTGTTTGCAAACGCTGTTTTTATTCAGTAACTTTGTAATCCGTGGTTTCCATTTTTTTTTTTTTTTTTTTTGGGGGGGGGGGGGGTAAAGGGAGATGATTTTTCAGAAAATGCCGTCGCCGTCTAAGTTGGCGTTTTGAACCAAATTTCCGGACGTGGCAGCGCGAGAAAGAGTGGAAAATGTCACATGAGACAACAATCGCTTATAGCTAACAATGTAATTCATTTATGGAAAACTGTTCGATTATATATATATATATATATATATATATATATATATATATATATATATATATATATATATATATATATATATATACACACACACAAATCACTTCAATAATCATACCTGCAAGTGTCATGCTTTTGCGTTTCTTAAAAATGAATTAGAAAATATGGTCAGAAAGCGTCGCGTTGTTAAGCGGCGAATTTTTAATTTTTAATTTTAATTTTATTATTATTATTATTATTATTATTATTATTATTATTATTATTATTTGAGAAACGTCTTATGTAAAGCGGTTCTGAATTTTTTTCTCCTTCCAAAACAAGCCCCCCGACCACCCCCAAAAAATAGTTTTCTTAGAAAACTCTCTAGGTATACCCCCTGCCCATATAGGGTACACCCTCTAAGTTTTTTTTTTTCGACAACAGTACTGTTTATCACATATCTGTAGAATTATCTCAGAATGTTCAGAGAACGTCCGATGCTACTTGGATTATATTTACTAGGTAGCGATGTTTGCTGGTAGGCAAAGTAAATTACCTAAATAAAATGGAGGAAAACAGTTATCACCCTATCAAATGAACATCCTGGAGAAAGTATTCACCCGAATGACATATGTATATGATAAACACTGAAAGAACAATTGCGACGTTCGGATTAATCCCTTACAGATTATTTAGCTGTCAAATCTCCTCCTTTTATTAGGAGCTAAATTCTTTTAAAGGGTTAGGAAAACCCAAGCTTTTTCAGCAAATGTTGCTCCAGTACAATAAACCACGAAGAACAGAGAAACTGGATTGATTGATTTATCGGAACAGTTCATCGACACTAAAAAACGAACTTTCCCTGTTTACTTTAATCAATTACCACGGTTGATTCTGATGATCCCAAACAGGTATTAATAGAGTCTTCAAACTGAGTTATATACAGGGGGGTTCTGAAAGTATAAACAATACATGGGAAATAGAAAAAAAAATTCCGTGAAATAATAACGATGATTTTTTTCTTTGAATTAATTAATTAAATTGTTGAATTATAGCAATCCTATATAATCTACCGACATTTTTTTTTGGATAGATGTTTCCGGAGAAATGGATATTAAATGGAAAAAGAGTCTATATACGGATTTCAAGTTTTGAAATTTTCAAAGCTAGGCTTAAGTTTCCCATTGGAATTTTCAGTCAATATCATCAAAAGATAAAATGCTGCCAACTTAAAATGTACTTATTTTATTACGGAAATGAATCATATCATAATAACAGATGATATAATACATATCACTGAAGTAATAACTATGATTTTTTTACATTGTTTTGTATTGGATATTTGCGCATAGAGTAATTTTAATGTAACAGAATTGTAATTAATTAATTGTTTGTAAAAATGCATTGAAACTTAATTTCATAAAATAAAATTAATATCTATAATAGAAAAATATGCATATAAAATAAATTTTAGTACTCACCATTTTTGCATTAGAGTGCAACAGCTATTGCACCAAGATCTGAATATGTATGTATAAAACTAGTTATACTACGAATGCACCTCATTTGTCAGGCTTGACGTGCATTTTCCAACTTGTTCTACTTATAAGGGAACCACTTTTGGTCGTGGCCTGAGGTTTAAGGATTGACAATTTCTTTTGTGAGTTTTTCGTCTTACATATGAACAATTTATTTGTATTGGTGAGGACAGTTCATTCATGTTGTGTGTGAATATTTATTCGTATTATATGTGAACAGTTTATTCATGCTATGTATGAACAAATTGTACGTGTTATGTGTGGCGATAGAAGCACATAAAAATCATGGGAATATGTTATCATGTAACGTTTCTTAAAATATTATTCATTCTAAAACACAAACTCAGATGATGTAACGTAGTGTTAATAAATCAATCAAAAGATATATATATTTTTTTCTTGATTTTTGGAAAAAAAAAATCAAGTATGTTTTGTAAATTAAACTATAGATGCAAGTGTGCAGCGTACGTCCAACTATAGATTGTAAATGTGCCGTGAAATAAAAAGGTTAAAAAACCCCTCATCTAAAGGGAAAGTAATTCTAATGGACAACTTCAAATAATTGCTTAAAGAACAATCGTGACCTTTCGATTTAATCCGTTTGGATCGTTTTCGACAAATCCTAACCCTAATTAAGAGCTCAAGTTCTTTAATGGGCTACGAAAGTCCTAGCTTTTTCAACAATTATTATTCCCAATACAATAAAACTACGGAGAAAGTAAAGTGATGGATCTATCAGCAAAGTTCATCGACATTAAAAGATTAATATAACTCTGCACATTTTTAAATACTATACCTTCTGATGATCGAAATAAATCACAATCGGACACGAATTAAGATTAATCTGGGATTTTTTCTTGGCAACAACAAAGAAAGGTTATGAGTCTTCATTTGTAATAGTGACCTTATGAATTGAATGCCACTCTCTCCCGTGGTTTATTTGACTGAATATTTCCAATTCAATTCGAACGTGATAAATGTATTTTTAACGGTGTCACTTTTGTGCTTTGATAAATTTTATAAAGTATTTATCAGCTGTTACTAATGGAGGCATGTATTTATAGAACTGTTGATATTACTGGAATGGAAAGTTTTTTCTTTTTAAATGTTTCGAAGACGTGGTTTAATTTTTCATGGGATACTTCTTTATACGATGCACTGTGATTCAGTTTCGATATTTAACATGAAAAAAAATAAATCACATTATCCTTTTTAGGTGCGTCCGTAATTAAAAAAATACGTAGCACCTATAGTCGTCCTCTGGTCCGTCCGTCTGTCCGCATATAACAGCGAAAAAACTACACAATCGAATGGTTTGAAATTTAATATAGGGTAGATGTGCCAGTAATGGACCACCTTCCAGTAATGGGCTACCTTCAACATTTTTGGTTTATAAAAAAATAACCAACAAAAATTCACCTTTTCTTATTTCATTAATATGCTTTCTTTAAATTCCAGTTTTAAATAAAACCACAATACCAATTATCTATTACTTTTTGTGGGGTGTCCATTACTGGAATTTAGGGTGTTTTGATTTATTTCTGTTATTTGCAATTAAAAACACATTGGTTCACATTGGGAAATGTGACTATGAGCATGGTTAAATATTGTTGGTACATTAATATAATATTAAAAAATGTGGAATATAACAATTATAACTATTAATTAAAAGATATTTTTTAAAGAAATTCCTTAAGGGTGTCCATTACTTGGTACATCTACCCTATATATTGAATTGTTGCAGAATGAATGTTGCAGAATTTTGTCGAGTCATTTGAAATTTTATGAAAATCGAATCAAAACTTAAAAAGATATTAATAAAAGTTTTCTTCGTTCTATTAAATCCTTCATACGTAAATTAATTCAATGATATACCATGATAGGTAATGATTCTAGGTTGTCATGGTGATTACGTCCTATTTAAGATGGAGTCCTATTATATCCGTATTACTGAATTTAAAAACCGAATTTGTATACTAAAATTGTTCCTATAATCTACCGACAGTTTTTTGGATAGATGTTTCCGGAGAAATAGATATTAAATGGAAAAAGAGTCTCAATATGGATTTCAAGTTCTGAAATTTTCAAAGCTAGACTTAGGTTTCCCATTGGAATTTTCAGTCAATGTCAACAAAAGATAAAACGTTGTCAATTTAAAAAGGTACTTGTTTTATTACGGAATTCAATCATATCATAATAACAGACGATAGAGGATTGGGATTCATTTCACTGAAATAACAACGATGATTTTCTGTACATTGCCTTGTATTGGATATTTGCGCATCGCCCCAAAGCAGAATATGCTTAAAAGTGCGACGTACGTCGCAGAACAATGGCCTTCCCTGCAGAACATTTCAAATTATCATTTTCTAGAAAAATATCCATTCAATCGAAGGAAAATCGTGAAATTCGTCACTCAATGGCCGGGGAAAAAATATCAAAATTCTTTAATCGTTCATTTAAAAAGTTTACGGAATTGATCAATGGGTCGTGAAAAAATCTTGCGCAGTACGATAGTCAATCATGGAGAACAATTCATGAAATTCTTTAGCCTGTTGTGCAGATATAAGCAAAATTTGATGAACAGTCACGGAAAAACATCCACAGTTTTCGCCAATCGGTCGCAGGTAAAAAACACTGCAAAATTCGTCAGCGCATTGTCGGAAGAAACTGCAACAAAACTCACAATTTTCTTTAATCGGTCGCAAGAAAAAGCCTCAAAATTTGGCTACACTACAAGGAAAAATTTGCAATTCGGTCGTAGTTAAAAAAATCGCAAAATTAGGAAGAAACTGTGAAATTCATCGAACATTTGAGGAAAAAACTCACGATCTTCTCCAATTGGTCTCAAGAAAAAGCTACTAAAATTTGTCTATTGGTACAAGAAACAGAGGCGTAGCGTCAGGGGGGGGGGGGCACGATCATTTTACTACCAGTATAATTATATACTATATTTGGCCTTATTTAATTCATACCATTCAAAGATTAAATAAGGCCAAATGTAGTATATAATTATACTGGTAGTAAAATGATCGTGCCCCCCCCCCCTGACGCTACGCCTCTGACAAGAAAAATATCGCAGAATTTTAAAATCAATCACAGTTTAAAAAAAAAAAAAATAATTTTTCAGTGGATTGTCGGAAAAAATTGAAAATTCATCAATTAGTCGTGAAAAAATCCAGGAATTGGCCAATAGATTGCAAAAAAAGCGACAAAGTTTTCCAGTCAACAGACAGAAAATATCGCAAAATTCACCTATCTGTCGTGGGTAAAACGAGAAATTGGTCGATCGGTCACAGAAGAAAGCGTGATTTTTATCAATCGTTCACAAGAAAAAGCAACAACAATTAGCCAAACAGTAGAAAGAAAATGTCATGGAATTTGCTAAACGGTCGCTACTAAAAATATGCCAAACTCGTCTATCAGTAGCGGAAAAAAAATTGCAAGATTTTCTCCAATGTGTCGCAAGAAGCTGCGGCAAAATTTGCCTATTGGTACAAGGAAAATTTCGCAAAATTCCCCAATCAGTTGTGAGGGGAAAAAACGCGAAATAAGACAGTATTAATGTGTGAAAAAAATCATAAATTCGTCGATCAGTCATGGAAAAAATCCAGAATTTTTACCAATTAGTCACAAAAAACGACAAAGTTAGCCAATCGGTAGAAAGTAAATAAATATTGCAAAATTGGACTATCGGTCGCGGCTAAAAAAATTGGGAAATTTTTTAGTGGATCGTTGAAAAAAATTAGAAATTCATCGATCCAATCACTCGCAAGAAAAACAGTAAAAAATTGCCAATCGATAAAAAGAAATTTTAATGAAATTCGCCTATCAGTTGCATGTAAAAAAACTCTAAAATCGTCAGGAAAATCGCGAAATTTTTCGATCAGTCGTGGAAAAAAAATCCACGATTTTTTCCAATATCTCGCAAGAAAAAACTGGAATAAACTGGCCAATCAGTCGTCGATAACATTCACGAAATTCGTGGATCAGTTGCATGAAAAAAACTACGAATTTTGCCAATCGGTCCAAGAAAAATATTGCAAAATTCGCCTATCGGTTGAAGTTAGAAAACCCAAAATTCATCAGTGAATTGTTGAAAGTATTTCGAAATTCTTCAATCAATCACGGGAAAAAAGTATTACGAAATTCGACAATTGGGTCCGAGAAAAAAATGCGAAATTCGCAAGTTGACATACGGAAAAATCTGCAATATTGCAAAAATCGTGAATAGATTGTCGGAAAAAACCACGAAATTCATTATTCGATCAGGTAAAATCGCAAAATTCGTCATTAGTTTCTTTTGTGTGTGTATGTCAGCATTTTACAAAATGGCTTTTGCACTTCTATAAAAGATGCAATTGCACTTCTTCATATATAAGAAAATATCCCTGTGCCTTTATTTTTTTATTCCCGTAGAACATTTTTTATCAACTGAAGTTCGTTGCAGAACATTGCAAAGTATTCTGCTTTGGGGGCGCATCGTATAATTTTAATGTAACAGAATTGAAATGAATTGTTTGTAAAAGTGTATTGAAGCTTAATTTCATAAAATAAAATTAATATCTATAATATGAAAATAAATTTTGTATGCATGCATTTTTGCATAAGAGTGAAGCAGCTATTGCACCAAGATCTGAATATTTATAAAAACTAGTGTACGAACGCAACTCATTTGTCACGTTTGACGTACAATTTCCAACTTGTTTAACCCCAGTTAGAAAATTATAACTCATAAAAAACATTTAGAAAAGAGCTGAAACGAAAAGTCTAATAAGGAGGAGAATGTTGAAGATTTAAAATTTGCAAACAGTCAAAAACAAAGAGAAATAAAACAAAATAAAATAAAAGTAAAAAGAATTACAATAGAAAACGCTTTAAAGTAAAAGGCAAACAAAGGGATTAGGGACATTAAGAAACTAAAACAATTAAACTAAATAAATAAGAATAATTGAGTAGAATGGATTTAGATTGAGTAGAATAGCTATTTATAAAATGCAATTCTTTGTATGAAGGCAATCACGATATTATGATTAATGCTACATGTATGTTTTGAAATAATAAGTATGTTTTGGGGTTTTCCGAGGTTGTTTAACATGCACAGTCTTAAAAAAAGAAATGCATCACAAAATTCCATTGGATGTAAGTCATGTATTCACGACAGGTATCCGATCAAAGTCGTACACTCAACCTCAGAAAAAAAAATCTACACCATATGATGGGGATTTAATATTTGGGTAGACACCATTAACATGATAATCTTCAGCAGTTTTATGCGAGAGTATTTTCTTTATTTGCAAAATTGCTATCGATGAGTATAATTTAAAAATCACTGCCATCAAACATCGAAATATATATATTATAGTTGGCCAGTGATTACTTACTAATTGTTTACTGTTCTTACCAAAGATCAATCATACATCAAATATTAATTTTTTTTAAGAATATATTTTTCAAGGTTAATCCCTTCGCAACGAGCGTCACGTATACGTGACGCATGAAGTACTCAGAATCCTACACAGAAAAAAATGAAATCCAATTTGGATCGAAAGATTCTTATGTATGTGCCCAAATTGGGCCATGCCTGTTTTGGTTACCACTATGCATCTATTTTGGGCACTGTTAAATACCCATTTTAATTTTTTTTTTTTTTTTTTTTTTTTAAATGGGTATTTAACACAGTGTCCAAAATAGATATACAGTGGTAACCAAAACAGGCATGACCCAATTTAAGCACATACCTAAGAATATTTCGACCCAAATTGGGTTTTATATTTTTCTGTGTAGATTATTCCTTCCAGTAATTTTTTGTTGACAATTTTGCCTTAATTATGGGGTTTCATACGTTCTCGGAGGCAAAAAATGGACATATTTTGGAATTTTTTTTTTAGGAAGGGAGTAAAATTAATTGAAAAACTAATAATTCCACGTTGTTTTTTATTGCTTCATGTACCGGGTGTTCCAAAAATAATTGATGGACTTTAAAATTCAATAACTTGCAAATGGTGACAGATATTAAAAAAATCTTGCAGGAGGGTATGTATGATGTCAGGAGTCTTTTTACTGTGATTCTTGATTTTAGTTCGAATTTAAAACAATAGATGGCGCTGACAGTGACTGGTCAGTCGAGGCCGAAACTGACGTCACTCAGTATTGATGCACCACCCCCTAAATACTAGGCCTGCGCGCTGACAAAAAAGGCGCAGATTTTTTTTCAGCGTTTGAACGATCCCTCGAACACCAACACCAATAATTTCTAAAAGTTTTCTTCGCCCAGTTTTTTTTTATATCAAATAAGTCAAAGAAAACTTTTAGATATTATTGGTGTGAAAGTTCGAGGGACCGTACAAACGGTGAAAAAAAAAATCTGCCTGCGACAGCCGTCATTTTTGTCAGCGCGCAGGCCTAGTATTCAGGGCGCGGTTCATCAATGCTGAGTGACGTCAGTTTCGACCTCGACTGAGCGCCAATCGCTGCCAGCGCCATCTATTGTTCGAAATTAGAACGAAAATCAAGAATCACAGTAAAAAAAAACTCCTGACATCATACATAACTCTCCTGCAAGAATTTTTTTAATATCAGTTGAATTTTAAAATCCATCAGTCATTTTTGGGACACCCGGTATGTAAAAATATTTGTTTTTGTTGTTGTTAAATTTGGCCACATATTAGGTCGGAAATCTGCAGCCGTGTTGACCTGTACCAAAATATCCGAACTCGATGGGTAGCATCCTGACCTCCTGTAGAAATAAAACATTATTAAAATCTCAGTTCTTCTTGTAAAATAAGGTTGTAGCTAAGGGTCATCCACTCAAATTTTTGAATTTTTGAAAAATAAGAATATTGTGCTATTTTGAAAAAAAAAAAAAATCATTTTTCGTCTAAAATTTTGATTTATAAATTTACTGGAAAGATGTAAAAAAAATTAAATTTTTCAAAAAATGGCTCGATGGCCCTTAGACAATTTAATTATGCATAGATAAGCGCAAATATTATCCAAAAATCTTAAAAATTGTTCAAGTTATCATGCTCCCCATGTTGAGAAATGTAGTTTTCCAGAAAATCGCGTTTAAAGGTTTAGAAAAAAAAAAATTATCTATGCAGATAATTTTATTTTCAACTTACACTTAATTTACTATTCCTGCGCCATACTGTGGAACTCCTGTGCCATCTGCAGTTTCAGTAAGGAAGCAGAATCTTTTCGGCAAGGTGGTCGGTTTCACCGATCGTGCACGGTCTCACATTTTTTTGCTGATATCTTTCTTAATAATTAAGATATCACTTTAAATCTGTTTGCGTATAATTCCACACAATAAAAATGTTTAATTTCCTTAAAAAAAAAAAAAAAAAAAAAAAAAAAAGATTTTTTGAAAGTTGAGAACATATGTAACCCTTTAATTAAAACATTTCTGAGATTAAATTACGCAAAAATTTCTATTTTGAAAAAACTGGTGATAAAAGATTAAAAAATCTGTAAAGAACGCTCGTCTTGAAGGATTTAAGGGGACCAGAAAGGCGTTGCCTGAAGTTTGGTTGCGAAAATTGTCTGGAGTTGGATCGTGGATTAGGTAAATCCTTCTAATTAGTTTAGACTATTATATTTTTTGTATTTATTTATTTATTTGTATATGTTTAAAAAAAAAATAAAAAAATATTTATTAAATTGTAGAAAACAATAACAAAAGTTTTAATAGTATAGGACAAAATTAATCTTACAAAGGTAATTTTGCCACGATTTTGAAGTTTTAGTTCCCTATATTTTAGTCGTCATTTTTTCTTTACACTGCTTTCTTGCATTTTTTCTCGATTATATATAAAACAAACAACAGCAAAAAATTATAATAAAAAAAAAAAAAAATCAAAATCCCTAAAAATGTATCATTTTTAAGGGTTTTATACTTAAAAAGTAAAAACGGAACCACATTATAAGATCATTTAATCACATAATTCGTGTGGCTGTCTGCACGGAAAAAACGATTTGGTTGCGATAACCAAATTTATTTTGTTACGGTGTTTGGTAGTTTCCTTTAGTTGTTTGAACCATATTATTTTTTTTACAACGAAATCCGTTTAGTTGTGTGGGCCAAATAATTTGGTTATTTTATTTGGTTGAATTTCAACCATCCAACCATCCAACGCACTTCGGCGGCCATGTAAACACACTGAGTTCTGAGTTGTAAACATATTACTTGACTTCGAGAAGACACGTGAAAAGAAGTAGAAACGAAGAAATCTACTGAGAAAATCGTCAAGGTAAGGAAACTGATTATTATTGTTTAAATTTTAATGAATTGCTTTAATTAGATACAAAATCGGAAAGGCAATCTTTTTTTCTGTTGTTGTTTACTTATTTGATAGACCGTCTAAGCCTAATTACGTAGGAAATTCAAATACATTGTCAGTTAATTTTTCTAGATGTTATTACTCGTGAAATAGTTAAAAGCAAGCAAAAATAGTTAATTACTACCACTAATATGCATTTTCATATTTTTTTTTCTATAAAATTAAAAAATAATATACAACTGGGGAAAGCTTACTGTACGATAGAAATTAGTGCAATGTTTACATCGCAGTATTTTGTAAACTTGCAACATACAGCTCGCTAAATAGTAAAAAAAAAAATGTTTTTAGCGTATCTTCTATAGCCTGCAGTTTTTTAAAATCACTCGCCAAATTATAAAATCCATTCGCCAGTGGCGAGTAAAATAATGTATTTCCCCACCCCTGCATATAATATATATAGGGTAGATGTACCAGTAATGGACACCTTTAAGGAATTTCTTTAAAAATTATTTTTTAATTAATAGTTATAATTGTTATATTCCACATTTTTTAATATTATATTAATCTACCAACAATATTGAACCATGCTCATAGTCACATTTCCCAATGTGAATCGAAATTTAATTGTAAATAACAGAAGTAAGTCAAAACACCCTAAATTCCAGTAATGGACACCCCACAAAAAGTAATAGATAATTGATATTAATAATTGTATTTAAAACTAGAATTTAAAGAAAGCATATTAATGAAATAAAAAAAGCTGAATTTTTATTGGTTATTTTTTTATAAACCAAAAATGTTGAAGGTGGCCCATTACTGGAAGGCAGTCCATTTAGTAATTAAATAATTTAGGTGTATTTTTTTTTTATTCTTATGTCATTAGCGATGCTGTATGTAACTAGTGTCCAGGGGTCGATGCAGGTTTTTTTTCTTGGGGCCCATTTTGTGAAAAATAAAGGTTATTTTTGTGAAAATTATTATATTTTTGTAAAAAATAACATTTTGTAACGAAAGTTGAAATCCAGTTAATAAAATTTGAACCAAGCATTTATAAACAAAATTTTTTTTTAAATCCTTTTGCTGAAGTTTTCTTCGCTGGTGAACTTGTTTATTTACAAATTACACATTTTAAAAACGTCACAAAATAATAAATAAATAATAAATAGTAAGTTTTTATGGAATAGAATTCTGTGAAAGGGCCTATTTTAGTAAAAAGAATTCTGTGAAAGGGCCTATTTTAGTAAAAAGAATTCTGTGAAGGGACCCATTTTATCAAATTGATTTCTGTGAAGGGGCCCATTTTATTAAATTGATTTTTGTGAAGAGGCCCATTTTATTAAATTGATTTTTGTGAAGGACCCATTTTATTAAATTAATTTTTGTGAAGGGGCCCTAAATAGGCCCCAAATTTTGCCTGGATCGACCCCTGGTGTCTGTCTTAAATTGCTATTTGTTGCCTAATTTTGACTGAAAATAATGTGATCAGAATCTTTATAATTATTTAAACAGGAGCCGCGCTAAGAAATTAAGACTTTTAAATAACAAATTAGCCAAATTTGAAAATCATTAGCCAATAGCTGCATTAAATCTTTTTAAAATATTAATTTATTTTATAAATAATATATAAAACTTAAATTTTACAATGAGTTTAAAATTTATTTGTAAAGTGCAGTATATCATAGCAATTTACTTTCCCTTCAGTTTTATTTGAAACATTAAAAAATAGTTTAGTGGCATTTGTACCTATTTTAAAAACAATCAGCATTAAAATAATCCTTAGCCACATACTTCGGGGGGAGGGGGGGATGACACTTTGCTTCCCATAGCTTCACAGGTTAATCGGGCCCTAGTATATTGTACTGTCTTCTAAAAAAAAACCCATTTTTGAAAATTTCTCATATAAAGTATAATAAAGAATTTGAAAAAATTAAACATAGCTAAATTTTTATAGCTTGTTCTGACTAAGATTTTAATGTTGAGCATTTTTCATTTTACCACTGTATTACAAAGTGGCAGCCAATTAAGCGAGAATTTGAAAAAAAAAAACCCACTTTTCTAAAAATTAACTATGTTACAAAAAAAAAAAACACACAGCTGACGTAATCAGCTAAAAATGATCCATTTTATTACCTATTAATGGTTTAACATAAAAACAATTAAAAATTTATGTAGATATTCTAAAATTTTATTATAACAAGAAAATTTGTAGAAATGAAGCTCATGTTTTGCCAGAATTCTGCAGTTAGTTTAAATTATTTTAAAAGTAAATAAGCACTCACGTATTTTAGCTATTTTTATTATTCTAAATGATGCAGAAAAACAAAACAAAAAAAAATTGACTTTAATAATTTAAACCAGTTATGTATTATATTTTCCTTTTCTATTGTAAATTACGTTTACATATTTCTAATTAATAGTCTGACTATGAAAAAATAAAATGTAAACAAAGAAATGATCTATAATCCGCTAAACCCTTGGTCCCTAAGTGCGGATTTCACAGAGCTGACTGTATATATCAATACATGCATATATCTATACAGTAGACTCCTTTAAATATGCATAGCTTAAAACCAAAGGTTGGGAAGATTTTAGATTTCTGTGGATTTCTGGTCACTGTTTTGTTTACATTTTTTAAACAACAATTAGATTTTACTGATGCACTCAAAATTATAATGAATGCTTACAATAAAGTAAACTAACAAAAATTAAGAAAATAAAAAAAACATTCAAAATATTAAAAGTGAAGGTCAAGTAAATAATTAATATTGCATAATGATGATGAGATAATTTTTCTTGAATTATTCAGTGAAACTCGCCTTACAAATGTACACTAATAATTCACATCAAAATCTTAAAATAAACAGTTTTATTTCATGTTTAGGCATACTTAATAACCAAAAAAGCTTGATTAATGCATAAATGTAGTAAAAATATCACAATCGCCACTGATATCAGCACTATCTTGAAAATTTTCAAAAATAAATTTATACTTCTTTCATGTGCAAACATGAGTTGGATCATATTAACCAAAATTACATATTGAAATGTGTACAGCATGATATAAAAATTTTAAAAAAAGTGAATTTTATACTTGACACTGAAAAACAAAATGGAAATTTTAGTAATGTCAGATCTCGCTGACTTGGAAAAGAAAATATATACCTGATATAGCACCAAAATTGTAAAATGTTTGTTTATTATTATTATTTTTTTTTAAGTCTGGTTATCCAACGTAAAACCATAATTGTAAAATTAATAACCCATGAACTGTAAAATGTTTGACTGTTTTTGAAATCCACGTTACCAGAAATATTTTTCTGTATTTGTCTTTGATTTTCGGGTCTGCAAAATCCAAGATAATGCAAAAATTGTAAATTTCCAATATTTTTTTTAATCCCACAAATCCTGAAATTATGTCTAAATAGAAAAATGTTTTTTTTTCTTCAAATTTTTTGTGTCAGTAGAACCAACCAGAAGTAACAACAAGATTGTAAATTTCTCTCTCCCCCCCACCTTTTTTTTCTCAAGCATGTGAGACATAAAATATTGCAAAAGGTTTTTTTTTTTCTTTTTCAGTTTTCTTGGGACCCAAAATACTAAAAAATTTTCTAGTTAAGCTAAACTTTATTTTATATATACTAAATTGTTCATTTTATAGACTTATTAAGAAAAAGATGCAAATATATTAGTCTTTTAATGGTCTCATCGTATTTTTGAAAAATGTTATCTTATAGTGTATCTTATAAATCTTATATATATCTCTCTAGGTCAATTTGTGGGACACAGCGCCTGGCAGGCCCTTCTTGGCTAGATTCAGGTGGATATAAAAATAGGTAGGTTTCAAAAATTATTTTATAAAATAATACAAATTGTGAAATTATTTGCAAACTTAGTACATTACAAGTATTAGTTATCATTTTTTAAATGAATAATAAAATATATGTTGCTATATTATTATATTTGGTAGCCTTTTTAAAATTTTGGATGATATGACTTGGTTATGATGAGAAATGCTTTACATTTAAAGTAAATAATAAATTATTTTAAGCTTACTTATCCATTTTATAGAATAAGACACTTATTCAGGATTAACTTTCTGCATTTTGTATTACAAAATAACAAAAGCAATATTTTTAGATTAAAAAAAAATATGTTGGGTAAAATGGTTAATACTGTTAGACTTAGCAAACAAATAGCAGCTTTTTTACCTTTTTAATAATTTTATTATTTTGTATGTAATATATGACATTAAAACAGTATAATGATCTAAAACTATTTACTTTAATAATTTATTAAAAATGAATTTGATAAAATAATATAGGGTCAGGTGGGAGAAAGTGGGCCCGTGGGGGATACATTGAAAAACACATTTTCTGATTTTAAATTAAGATATTTAGTTAATTCTTTTTTAGAGACATATATTGAGATTATGGCAAATATTTTTATTTTAGTTTTAGAAACTGCCAACAAGTTTAATGTTTACAAACTATCTTGTTTATGCTTATTGCATATGGTATGTTAGTTTAAGCTGATGATGAACTTGCTTCTAAAATCATTATTAACTGGCAAAAACTATTAATTTTAGTTCCGACTTGTAGAGGAACAGATCTGCATAAAAAGATAAGAATAAATTTTGTAATTCTATTTATTATGAGTTGTTTTCTGAGGTGGGGTAATTTGGGGTTATGGTTAGGCTATATTATTATATAATAGTATTGTATGAAATATTATTAAAGAAGTATTATTATAGAATAGTATTGTATGAAAGGATATTTTTTTACCTATGTGTTAACTTTAGTAAATGTCTAATGCTCTATATTTTATATTAAAATGACGAAAAAAAAATATTTATTTATATTCCTAGGTTAGTAATTTTAACACTGAAAAACAATTTTTAAAATTTATTTAAAAAAAAAAAGAAAGAATGTAATCAGTAATAACACTTCAAATGTTGTTATATTTCAAATAAAGTGGAGAGTCAAAATACGTCCATTAGAATTAACTTTTAAATATACACTAAAAACGCTTTTTATTTTGCTTAAAAGACGTCAACATAAACCTTAAAGATGTTAAAATTTAAAATTTACATGTTTCGATTTGTTCATCAAATCGTCATCAGAATATATACAAACCGCAAATCTAAGAGCGATGTTAAAATTAAAAGTATAGAGGGCGTTGTACCTTATTTCACATAGTGACTGTTCAGACTCTCTGGTTTTTAATTAATTTAATCTCTCGTTTTTTATGTACATTGTATTTGTGGTTTGTATATATTCTGATGACGATTTGATGAACAAATTGAAACATGTAAATTTTAAATTTTAACATCTTTAAGGTTTATGTTGACGTCTTTTAAGCAAAATAAAAAGTGTTTTTAGTGTATATTTAAAAGTAATAATACTTCAAATTACTACTGATATTAATTTTTACATTGACTTTTATTGTTCAAATATGCCAAGAAATATTAAGAAAACCAGCGAAAAGTACATATTGTATCTTCTGAAGCAGTTTCTCTCGACTCACTCTTAAAAGATTTAAAGAAAGCAATACTGCAAACTCTATCCCCCACTCCATCTGTAAATACTGTTTTAATCATTGAGAATTCACAGAAAAGGCGAAAAAGAGTACAGAGCAAGAGTGGTGAGGTTTTAACTTTAACATACGAAACTGTTTAGAAAGGTTGGCTGTTGAAGAATGTGACGGTAAGAAAAAGTTCAGTCAAGAGAAAATGCAGAAGAAACTGACCATAAGAAAAAATCTATCAAGAAGAGGAATGGACAAACATCCAAAATCCAAAAAGCAGAGTTGTTGTTGTCATGTCAGAGAAACTGCCATGGCACTTCTGAAAGAAAGGGTGCCAGAGCCTCGAGAGAGGTTGGACTTCTAGAGCTGGTCTCCTAATTATGAACCAATTCCAGAGGAGACACCTGCACCTGGATTGGCAGCCCCAGACGTATCTTTTCAAACTTGGAGGACATTGGAACCACAGACAGATTTTACGTGCATCAGCTCCCATTAATGTACACAGTCCAGGGATCTGTTTAGGAAAAAATTGGGTCCTTAAAAGGACTCTTCACAAAATTTTTCATTTAAGAAAAGGACCCTTCACAAAATTATTTTCCCTAAAACAGGACCCTTCACAAAATTATTTTCCCTAAAACGGGACCCTTCACAAAATTCTTTGTCTTAAAAATAAGGTATTTCACAAAATTTTTCCATCTTTAAACCACACATTTCACAAATTAATCATTTAAAAGTAAAATCGGACCTGTCAGTTTCACATATATAAAGAAAATATGTGTTTTCTATCCATATATCTTCTTAAAAATGCATAAACAAGAACCTGAATATAACGACCATTTTAAATTCACAAAATTATGATTTGATTTTTCACAAATATAAAAAGCTTTTCACAAAAACAGGACCCTGTGAAAAAAGTCTGGACAGACTCCTGCGGTCCCAGGCACTGACCATGGTCTATGCTGCTTCACTTTCGGTGATCTTGACGGAAATCGTGCTTAATCGTCTGCGCCATTGCGGGACTAAAAAGTAAAAAGCAGAGTAATTTTGAAAAGTCAAAGAAATGAAACAGATAACATAGAAGTAAAGGTGAAAATAAACACTCGCCACTCGTTGATTAAAAATATGGAAAGAGCCAGCCAAATGCAGGATTTCCCGATTACTATTTTCCCCTAAATTTCGCGATTGTTCCACGTCCGTTAGATGAAATTCGTAATTTTTATGCGCCCGTTCGAAGAAATTTGATTTTTCATACATAATCGATGAAATTCATGATTTTTACACTCCCAAATGACGAAATTGAAGATTTGTACGTAGGCGATCGATAAAATTCATGATTTTTAAGCGTCCAATCGACGAAATTCATGATTTTTACGTGCATAATCAACAAAATTTAGGATTTTTGCACGCTTGATTGGTGAAATTCATGATTTGTGCGTAGCCGATCGACAAAATTCAAGATTTTTACGTAGCCAACTGACGAAATTAAAGATTTTTCCACGCCTGCTCGACGAAATTCATGATTTTTACGCACCCGTTCAACAAAATTCATGATTTTTACACGCATAATCAACAAAATTAATGATTTTTACAAGCTCTGTCGATAAAATTCATGATTTTTATGCGTTCATATAGACAAAAATCATTATTTTTAGTTTTACGCGTTCATATAGATGAAAATCATGATTTTTATGTGTTCAATCGACGAAAATCATGATTTTTATGCTCCCGAATGATGAAATTCAAGATTTGTATGTAGCCGATCAACGAAATTCAAGATTTTTATGTAGCCGGTCGACGAAATTCAAGATTTTTACGTAGCCGGTTGACAAAATTCAAGATTTTTCTGCACCCGTTCGACAAAATTCATTATTTTTACACGCTCAGTCGATAAAATTTGTGATTTTTATGCTCCCGATCAACAAAATTTGTGATTTTTCAGCATTCGATCGACGAACTTCATGATTTTTACACTCCCGAATGACGAAATTTGTGATTTTTACGCAGTTGAATGACAAAATTCATGATTTTTTTTTTTGCACCCGATCGACGAAATTTGTGATTTTCACATGGTCGATCGACGAAATTTTTTGACTGAATTTGTGAATAATTTGGCCTGCTGGCCACAGGTTGTGCATGTGTAATGCATATCATGTTGTGGGTTATTATATAGTGCATAAACATACCTATTTTATTATTGTCAGGCCTTAATTCTAGACAAATATATATTTTTTAAAGGTACTTATGTAGTTAGCTACACAAGTACCTATGCTTAGTGTAACTTATGTAGTTAGTTACATAAGCATGTTGTGTAGAACTTTACTGTTAACTTATTTTAAAATTTTAAATTGATTGGAAAATAATATCTCAAGTTTATTCAAAACAATATAAATTAAAATATTTTTATTTAGTACATAAATTGCTTTTTTTCTGTAAAGTCATTGTATTTAAAAAAAATAAATATTCAGTGACATAAGTGTATTTACTGGCTTCTAAAGAAATTATTTTCATTAGCCAGTAACTGGCTACTAAAAAAATCAACCTACCGGCCAGTGGCTACTAAGCGAAATTCCTTATTTTCCCCTTTATATAGAAGTAGACTTAAAAAATAAATCAAAGTTAAAGGGATAGAAGTGAAGAACCGGCCAAAATGTCAATCAGCTAAATTCATCAGCCAAGTAATAGAAATTAATGAGTTCTATGATTCTATCACATAAAGTATTTGACTAAGTCACTATCGGAGGACTATTAAACTTTTTCTGCTATTGATGATGAAGATGTGTAGAGTTCAGCAATATATGTCACTTACTAAGTAAACCTAATTTGGTAGTCGTATTATTTTTTTAATTAAATAATTTGTAAAAAAATATATATATTTGTGCATTTGTACCTTTGAATATATATAACTAGGGTACATTTATTTCAGTGTATTCTTATTTAAAAAACGATATTTACATTATTTTTCTTACACTAATTTTAGAACTACTCCCACTTTATCCCATGGTGGAGGAAAGTGGGGCTATCAAAACATGCTCTTTTAAATATATCAGTGTGAGAAAACAATCTGACAAATTGAGTGGTTTTGCTTCATATTTAATCTATATGAATCCAATGTATAAAAAATGCATCAAAAGTTTCATTAAAATAAATTTGATAGTTTGGTTTTAGGGCCTTCTCTAAAAACTTGATTTTACACCCACTTTCTCCCACCTGACCCTATAATAAAAGCAAAATATTTTCAGCTTTATACTTACTTTGTACCAGTTGTACAAGAAATTTTAAAAAGTGACGGGAAAAAAAGAAAAGAAATAGAAGTCTGAATAACTAGATAATAGTTGAGTTTTACTCACAAAGTTATGGATTATTTAGAAGAGGAAAACTAATTTAATAGTAATAGTAGGGGACAAACTATCAGAATTGAATTTCAGGTGAAGAGTATTTGAACAAGTTAACAAATTAGATATTTCTTGGGATCACAATAATGAGGAATACCAAGGCAAAATTTAGGGCCTAATTAGAGCCTCCCCACAAAAATCAATTTAATAAAATGGGCCCGCAAAAAATCAATTTTATAAAATAGGTCCCTTCACAGAATTCCTTTTAATAAATATTGTTTCACAAAATTCTATTCTATAAAATTTTACTATTTTTATCAATTTATTTTGTTATGTTTCAAAATTTGTAATTGATAAAAAAAAAAAAAAAAAAAGTTCATCAGAAAGGAAGACTTTAGCAAATAGGACTTTAAAAAGTTTTTGTTATGTTAATAAATTCTTGGTTCGAATTTGAATAACTGGACTTTGACTTTTGTTACAAAAGGTTATTTTTCACAAAAATATAATGAATTTCATAAAAAATAACCTCTACTTTTCATCAAATGGGCCTCAAGAAGAAAAAAAGAAAAATCTGCATCCACCTCTGAATACATAGTTAAGTTCGCAAAAGAGAGCGACTTTAAACAAACCATTTCAAAATGTTTTCTTTACAGGGAACAAGAATGTCCTTTTTATTTATTAAATTCCTGCCTAAAATCATATTTAAGTATAAAGATAGCTGAATTGATATATATTTTTTTTATTCCCATAGGATTCACTACAAGGTCTGGCATCTTTAGGAAATTGATTTTTGTTTTGTACACCTGCCTGTATTAAAAGGATCTAATCAAAGTAAGCCATAAAAACATTTTGTATAATTATTGAGTTGTTAATTTAATTTAATTTTCAATGGTATTTTGTCATGTCTGTATTAATGTAATTCTTTTAAATAGCCATATAAAATAATAGTAAGGTTTTAAAAAAAAAAGTCCCCCCAGACAGCTTAATTCCCCTCCATGTATAAATGTTGGGAGGGAGACTACAAAAAACTGAATTTCAGGACCTGAAATTTCTGAATTTAGGTTTTATTAGATTTTGGGCGCTGAAGTCTTTTTCACAAGGTACACTCGTGACAGGCAGCACAAGAGTAACTTTTATAACTTTGGTAATTGTTGCAATTGTATGTTTATGCTCTCTTAAAAAAATATCAGAAAACTTTGCAATATCTGATGTGCCTTCATTTTTAACTGCTTGCATTGAACAATGCATATTTGGTGATGGTATCATCAATATCTACTTCTGGGGAAAAAAAAAAGCTTTTTTAGATCAATAAGAGAATTACATTCAAAAGTGGGATCCCTTGTATTTTATTTTTATTTTTTTGATTGAACTAGGTACTATGCATCAACTATTTACTGAAGTTGGCTGCTTTTTGTTTTTGTTTTTTATTTTTCCTTGTAATTTAAGTTGTAGAATAATGTACTATAACACTGTAAACATCAGTTTAGGTATTTCAGAATGTAGTAGTTAAATTGAAAAATGGTAGTGTGAAGGAATATCTATTCCCATCTTATTTGTTTCTGCTTGTTCATATGTTAATTTACCTTACATGTATTCTTATTGCATTAACGCGTGTAGATGGAAATGTCAATATGTTGATAAAGTTTTGAAAACTTGGCACATCTGCTTCAGTCGTGAGGGGGGGAGATCACAAAATACATCCATTGGTAGTAGGGAAAAAAAAAATAATTTCGTCAGTCAGTCGAGGCTAAAGAAAAATTGGGGAAATTGTCGATTGGTTGGGAGAAAAAAATCACAAATTTCATCGGTCTGTCACTGTAAAAGTCGCAAAATTTTTCAGTCTGACTCAAGGAAACAATATCATGAAATTTGTCAATCAGCTGCCGAAAAAAATCAAGAAATTTGCCATTCAGGCTCAGGGAAGGAAAAAAATCACAATTTGTCTTGATTTTTTTTTTTTTGGGGGGGGGGGGAGGGGAATCGGAATTTCATCACTAAGTCACTGGAAAGAAATTGAAAGATTTGTCTATCAATTGCAGAAAAATATTCCAAAATTTGTTAATCAGTCGCTAGAAAATATCAGAAATTTATCAAAATTTGTCTTGTTGATCGCAGAGAAAAATCAAAAAAATTTTCAGTTGGATACAGGAAAATAAATGAATATTTCAAGAAGCTGTAAAATTCTGTAATCAGTCGCTTGAAAGAAAAAAAAATCGTTGATCGGTCATTTGGGGGGGGGGGGGTGAAATTAGTCTATGCTGTGGTAAAAAAGGCAAAATGCATCAATCTATCGCAGGAAAATACTGTGAAATTCATCAACGAGTCACAGAAGTTGATCATCGTTTGAAAAAGAAAAATTCTGGAGAAAATTATAAAATTTTTGTGTTACCTCACGCCCACAATATTCTTCTGGGCGGGGGAATCCTACTATATCACACTGAAATTCAAGCCCTGTTAGCATAGACATGGTGTTAGTACAGGGTTGGCAAGTTTCTGCCAGGGTGGTTAAAACCAGTGGTTATAACTGGTTAAAACCGGCATGGCAGAAACTAGTTTCTGCCAGTAAGTGGCAAAAACTGGCAGAAACAAAGAAATAATAATAAGAAGAACTTTAACTGTGATGATTTATAATTCACACATGTATTTGGTGTAAACAATTAAATTAAAAATTAAAACTAAAGATTATGAATGTTATTCAGAGTAGCAAAAAGCTTCAAAATGATGATATAAATATACTTTGTTTATATAATACTAAATTTCTTTTACTTGAAAAACAGAAATTTTCATAATGGTAATCTGATGCTGTACAAGTTTAATTATTAATATTATTTACAGTTGAATTTCTATTTAAATTAAAAAAAAAATTACAAAAATTCTATGATATTTTAACAAATCACTGTTCAGAGAATTTTTAAATAAATAATATAATGCAATAACTTAAAGATTATCTACTATATGGAATATGGTTATATATATATATATATATATATATGGTTGGAATAATTTCAACTAACAGTCTTAAATTTAAAAAAAAAAAGTCAGATTTGTTCCTTTGAATACTGTATTTAAATGAAATGTTTTTAAATCCACGGAATTACAAGATCTACAAATAACTACAGCTCCAAGTAAAAAAAAATAGAATAGAAAAATAGGAATTGTGAAAAAAGGTTTTTTTATGTATCGCTTATACAAAAAGTAATGCAGGATAAAACTTAATATTGTAAGAATCTACATAGTTTGTAGAATCTTTTAGCATTAAAATTAAAGAAAATAATACAAAAATTTAAACAATTATTCACACTTGTAAAAAATCAAAATATTAGAATAACCATTTACCTGGTTCAAAATATTAGAATAATGCATTGTAAATTATATGTATTTTTTAAAAAAGGAATAAATAGTTATTATTTAATATTTTGTAGCATCACCTTTACATTTTATAACAGCACGAACTCGCTTTGCCAAGCTAGCTACAAGTGGTTCACAATGTTATCTGGCCAGACATGACCATGCTGACTTTATGCTGGAAAGAAACTCAACTTTGTTTTTTGGTGCAATATCTATTGTGCCAAAAATTCTTATTTTATGCAACCTTCTGTATTTATCAATATATGATTGATAAATACAAATGTATTATTATGTAACTAATCAGGAAAATTCATAAGTATTCTCATTTTTTGAACCAACTATTTTAGTATTCTAATATTTTGAATAATGAAAATAATTTTAGAAAAATAAAATATTCACTCAAAATTTAATATTTTACAGTTTTAATTTTCTTTAATAACATGCAAATGTATTAAAACATCTACCGCTGTTCTTTTACAACTGTACTACAGTGAAATAAAGCTAAATGCAATTTCAAATACAAATGAAATTAATTATTCTAATTTTTTTATTTGGAGCTGTATAACATTTCTATGAGAAAGATTTTTTACAGTTATTATTAAATTATTATGTTAAATTACAGATAAGTATTTTAAGTAAGGATTGATTATTTTTCTTTTCTTTTCAATTTTTAATTTAAAATAAGTATTGGATACAGTTTTCTATTTTGAATTTTAAACTGATATTTTTAAATACTCTAATGATTGTTTATATATAAAATTACACAACCATATTATAACAAAAATTTTATCTGTTACATTACTCATTTTTTCTAATACAAATTTATTTATTTTAAATTAAAATTATGCACAGTATTTTATTTATAATTTATCCTCAATAAATGTACTTAAGGAATTTAATACTACTAAAAAAGTCTCAGATTATGTCAGTTGTTGCCGGTTAAAACCGGTTATAACCACTTTCTGCCACTGGCACGGCAAAAACCCAGCCCTGTGTTAGTATAATTGAAAAGTACTAATTTTTCCTTATCCAAAATCTACAATCTTTTTCTTATTGATTCCAAAAATGATGACTGATTTGTATTATCTAATCATTAAAATTTTGTTACATATTCTATACTATACATATACATGGCGGGATTCACACACCAAAAATATTTTTTTTTTCCCTCTGCAAACGATTGATGAATTTCTCAATTTTCTTTTCGAGCGACCGATCGACAACTTTCACAAAATTTGTACAACAATTACCAAGACACTATTTCTTCTTACGACAGATTGACAAAATTTGCAATCTTTTCTGTGCATTGAACTGAAAAATTTGGGCAGGTTTTCTGCTACTGATTGATGAATTTTGCAATATTTTTATGCAATCATCTGACAATTTTTTTTTTTTGCAACAGATTGACGAGATTTTCTATTTTTGCCCTGCGTCCGACTGTAAAATTTCGTGATATTTTGTGGTTAACAATTTACAAATTTCGTGATATTTTTCTGCAACCAATTGACAAACTTCACTTTTTTCTCTTAGCCCCCCCCCCCCCCCCCCCCCTGGATAAGCAAGATATCTGGCAGGAGCCAGATATTCGGTGTATTCCTAATAGCCATATTCAAAAAGTTATTCATTTTTTTTCTTCTGATCCTAGTCATGGTAAGTGGTATACTAGTCTTCCAGTAAGCTGTTTAGAATATTTAAATTGTAGTTTTGAGCTGTTATCGATTAAAGTGAGAAACTTTCACTCACTCTGACGCCACGTTTTTTTTTTTTTCAGCACTCCTAACAGCCTCTGCATTTTATTTCTCTATATTTGATAAATTTAAATTCTATTTTCTTCATAAATGCGTTTACAAAGGTTATAGGACGCCAACTGAATGCAGGTGCTGTATACTACTAGTGCGCTTCTGTGTTTATAAAGACTCATTTTCAGAGCCAGTTCTGAAGTTTAAAAAACAATGTGGGCAGTTCAAAAAGTAAGGTAACAAACTTTCTAGAAGAGAAACTTTATTCACAAATTCAAAGAGATATACAACATAGTAAGGCATTGGTACATGTTACTTCTCCAGATAGTCACCATGGTTGTCAAAGCATTTGGGCACCATTGGTATACTAATGCATTGAAACTGGCATAGAAGAAATCAGCATTAAGGTTGTTTAGCCACATCAAGAAGGCTTGCTGAACTTCGTCATCAGTTCTGAAATGGCGATCTTCCATGTGCTTCTTGAACAGTCTGAAGAGATGGAAATCACTTGGTGCGAGGTCTGGGCTGTATGGTGGATGTTCGAATACCTCTCATCGTTTGTGCCAGTACCAAATCATACATTACTATAGCCGCACACAGTCAGGCATTGTTGTGCAACAACACAACACTTTTTGAAAGCAGTCTCTGTCGTTCTGCGAATTGCCTTGTGCAACCGATCCAGCAAGGCACAATAACTGGTAGCATTCACAGTCGCTCCACAAGTGAGGAAATCGGCCAGCAGCACACCCTGGTGGTCCCAAAAGATTGTGGCCATCACTTTCTTCACAGATGACGTTATTTTAAAATTCTTACAAGGGGGAGAGGAAAGATGTTTCCATGAAATTGTTGTTCGCTTCGTTTCAGGTGTCACATGATGTACCTACTTTTTGTCCCCTATGGTGATACTGTGCAGGAGCGAAATGCCCTCCACCTGAAACTGCATTAAATGCTGGAGAGACAACCCAATTTTTATACAGACTTCTTAGGCAGGCCGCACACTGAGACGTCATGAACAACATGAAGTACAAATTAGGAGAAGAAACGGGTTGAAACAAAGGAGAAACCTGTTTTTTTCACACTTTCAAAAGTTTAGTAAACAAACCAAGACAAATGGTCTGTGTTCTATGAAACAGAAAATTACACTGCCCCTAGCAGAGAGAACCAGAACTTAAATGATGGTGATGGTAATAGTAGTAAACAAACCAAGACAAACGGTCCAAATTGTGTGAGGATTAACCCATAGAATTTGAGATCTTGAATAAATGTACACTAGAGATTCTTTCAAAATGTATTGTTTATCTTTTTATCCCTTTCAAATCAGCAATGTCGTCGATTCAATACTTTGATACAGGTATTATATTGCTCATTTAAATTTTTGTTCAAATTGTCACTACAGTCGATACTTCGATACAGGTGGTATTGTCATTTTTAATTTCCTTAAAATCGTCATTGTAGATTGATCTCTTCTCCCCGTGAGAGGCTAACGGGGATAGACCGATATTTTTGTGCTATCTTAGCAATATATTTATTCTTTCAATTTTACTATTTTAGCAGCAGAGCTGCTGTCAAACTTCGTATAATGGCCTTTTTCTTTTTAGGTTAGGAGGCTACTTCACTCATGTGAAAACACCTGCTCGCTAATGTTAATCCTATGGGACAGTTTTTTTTAATATCTTGTTTGCATTTCAATATTTTAAAATCATTTTTACATTGGATAGCTAAGATTGATCACTATGCAGGCCCTTTTTGTTTACTTTTTTGATTTTATTTGCAGGTATTTTTTATTAGCATTAGTCACTTTCAGAACTGGTTTCAAAAGTGAAAGTATCATCATTAAAATAAAAATCTGCTAACAAAGTAAAAAAAAAAAGTAGAAAAAGGCCAGCATAGCAATCGAGCTCAGTTATCCAATGCCAAAAATACCTTTAAAAATATTGAAATGCAAGCAAGATATTATAAAATAACTGTTCTGTAGGATTAACATCAGTGAGTGGGTGTTTTCGCATGAGTAAAGTAGTCTATTAAATTGTTATATTTTTAGTTTAGAGCCTGGTTATTTGGGCTACTAGTTTAAAATGTTTTATTCAAGTTCGTCTCCTCTTCCCCAAATCATAACTTTCTTAATTATGGTCTAATTTTAATGGGACCTTTTTTGGGATTCTTCCCAAGTCATTTGGTTACTTACTAAAAACATTAATATTAATTCTGCAACTCTTGGTGATTACTATTTATGAACGATTATCAAAATTTTCAGATTTTTTACAGTTCAAACATTTCCATCTATGGTTTAAGGGTGATCATCACTTATATTTTCCTTATACTGCTAATGCTAAATTTTTAACATCAGAATTGCACATTTACTATTGAACTGATTTATTTAAAAAAAAATTTGTTGATAAATATGACTTATTTCTTTGAAACGACGCAAATTTCATAAGTGAGATGTAATTACCCTTTTTTTAATTTAAATTTTAAATTTTTTAATTTGTTTCCAATAGATTTCACCAGAGAGCACTACGGTTACTGCAGATTTTCGGCATAAGTTACAAAACGATTGTTTCAGGCAGTTTTTATATATTTTCTTGTTAATTGTTGTCATTATCTTGTTATAAATTTAATAAGGGGTATTTTTTACACGATATTATATAAAAAATATCGTTCAATAAGCATTTTTGCCTTTGCTGCAGTAATTTTATTCCCAGCTGCCATGTCAGAAAGACAAATTTTTCCAAATTTTCAGCAACCCTAAAACACTTCCGTTGAGGCAAAACAACAGGGGGGTTGAGATGAGATTTCCGATATCACCTTTTTCTCTATGCTTGCCTTTGAAAGGAAAGGGAACGGGAGGAGGAGGGAGGGTTACATTTGTGGTCATTTGCTTTTCTCTCTGTAAAAGGAAATTTGTCTGCTTTGTAGAAAGCATTTATTGAATCTGGGAAAGCGAACTGTTGGTTGACCCCTGATCCACTCTCTATGTTCCGAAGGTTTCAGATTTTCAGAATCACTAGGTTTGCGAAGGGATATCTTCAAAATGGGTAACTTTCTGTTAGCGAAAGTTTTACTTTCTAAAAATAAAGTGAAGCAGGCGATTTTTGTTTCTTTGATTTTTCCCTTCAAATACATTCGTTGTATAACTTTTCCCTTTAAAAAAATGGTTTTCATTCCTTGTTACCTTTAGTTGACATTGCATTAGATGTACACAATTTTTAATTGAAAGAAATTAATGTACATTTTTGTGTGAAAGAGAATTTGACGTCTAAACAATGTAAATTGCGCCCAATGTAAATTCGACACACACAAGTAAGCCGAATACCGAATATTCGGTCGGCTGAATACTCCAATGTTCCAGGATTAAAATATTAAAAGGTTAAATATTAAAATAGATTTATCTCATATTTAATACAAATACTGCCTCAATTTTAAATTTTTCTCTAACTTTTAACTTTATTCCTATTTCTATGAACATTACTTTCTCACAAGTAAACTTCACACTAAAAAGAGAAGGGAAAAAAATCTGTTTCGAATTATTAAATAAGATTATAATTTTAATACTTGTAAATAACGCTTTTAACTTTGGCTTTCTATGTGAATTAAAATAAATTAATACAAATTTCGTTTCTACCACTTTTCGTAATATCATATTTCAGATAAAGCAGTGTAAGTCTGATAAAAATATCGTAACAATATCTTTACTATAATTAAAGTTGGGAAAAAAATTCAAGTTCGGCTTGAAGTGAAATACTCTGTATTTGAATAAATGGATTAGAACCTGGTTTCCTATACAAAAACTGTCTGAATGAAACTGTAAAGTAAAACCTGTATTATAAATTCTTTGTAGATTTTTCAATTGCGTAAAATGTGTAAACTGTATCACGTCTTATTTATTTATAATCGGCTGCACTCTTGAATCCTCGAACACTTTTTTTTTTTTTTTTTTTTCTGAAGGAAACGGATATGTATTTCGAATGCAACTGTAAAGTATAACCTACATTATGAATTCTTTGTATAGATTATTCAATTGCGTGAAATGTGTAAAATGTATTATGTCTTATTTATTTATAAGCAGCTCTATTATTATTATAATTATTATTTTGCTGTAAGGGTTGGTCCTATAAAAAACTTGTCAGTATAAAAGTTGTAGATAATATTAAGAGGATTAATAATACATTTAAGCGGATTTGATATCTTGTGAATTGACAAAGTTATGAATTTTTTTCTTCTGAAACCCCTCTTTTTCCCCTTCTCGGGGCCATTTTTAATGATATAAAAAATCTGTCATACATAAATTTTTGGCCGTTTTCCTAGAAGTAATAATAATTTTAAACGGATTCGATACGTATCATAATTAAGATTTATGGGGATTTTCTGTTTTCACAAAAAGGCCCCCCTCCCCCCCCCCCTGGTTCGATTTTGCTCATTAACAAACTTGACAGAGATTTTTATGCCCCTTGATTCTATGTATCAGTTTGGAAGAGATTTATGTAGAATTTTTCAAGTTATCGTGTCCATAAAAAAGTTGCATAGATAGATAGATAGATAAAGTTTTGAACTGGGGGTGGTTTTGGGTTCTGGGAGTCATGATCGGTGTAGATCTGCAAAAATTTTCCAGAAATTCCAGCAGAGTGGAGAATGTAATAGGTAGTATTTCTTAAGAAATCTTTAAAAAAAAATGATCAAACACTAAACACGTTGTCTGATAAAAATGAGTACAGTTCTTATGACAGCTGATATATCATATGCGCCAAATGGGAGCTCAATCAAAAGAAACGTTTAGACGCTATTGTGTTCACTCACATATATACAAATACATATACAGGCATCATCATAAAAGTACCATAAAAAGACACACATGGTCTGAAAACGAAAAAATACCAACATTCATGTATACATTACGGAATAATTGTAAAAAATATCAAACCTTCAACATTTAAAGACATCCTCAAAATGTAAAGATACATAAATATTTCCATAATAAGGTTTTTATAATGATTACAACCATTTTCCCAGCACTAGATGTGATCGAAAAGTAAAAATGTAAATGAAAAACTAAGAATCACTGGGCACATCAGTTATGTTCTTAGTAACATTAAGATTTCTTTATAAAAAAAATTAATTTGGCAGATTTAAATATGATATAATATACACATGAATTGATGCCACACAATCCTAAAATGTACGTGTACCAAAGAAAATATAAATTCTACACATAAGGTAATTATAAATTTACCAGTACACCTGTGCAATGATTTCGCACTGCAGTCTAATATTTTTTAGATGCAAGTTTAAATTTAAAAAAAAAAAAATGAAGGATTAACAATATCTGCAAACAACATTAGTCAAGCCAGAATATCATGTCATTCATCCCATCAAAATTGAAGTAAAAACTAATCAAAGATAGCAAGAGGCACGCACGGGGAAAAAAAAAATAACAATCGTAATTTAACTTCATTGGAAGATGTCATCGACTTCGGGAAAAACACGGGACAAAAAAAATAAATTGAGCACATATAAAATAGAATTTAATATAACATAACATACATTTTAGACTACACGTAAAATACCACTGCTTCGATCGATCGATGGTGTCTTTTTCTCCAAACATTTGAATTTGAATTTTGCTTTTTAATCATAAATATAAAATAAACCCGTGCGTCCCGCTTTATCTTTTATTGTGCTATTTATTTATTTACTTCTAATTATTGTTAAGCACAATATAATGTAGTATATATGTTTTTTTATGGCAATGATTTGAGAAAAAACTCATTTCATTGAAAAAAAAAATGCTGATTTAATTTTTAATTAACTGTAATGTTTAATCAAAAAACACGTTTTAAAGAAAAGTGGGTATACTATGTCAGAAGCCTGTTCAAAAACCTTTCGAATGATAGCTCATTCATTTATGTGCATTTTGTAAATGCATAGAAAAAGGGATTTTTGCAACAGAAATAATACATATGATTAACTCATGTAAAATTTTAAAGCATATGTAAGTACAAGGAAGTCAGAAATGATAACTCATTGTATGATAAATCTAAAACTTCTAATATGAAAAATTACATAAATTTTTATTCTTAAAATGAAAGCCTATATAAAATATTAAAATACATACAATTAGGTATAATTGCAACTCAAGTAATTTATATATGAAAAATCCCTGACGGCTCGGCCTACAGGCACAGGTAGATTTCGAAGACGCAGATCGTGGGGCACCTGTTTGTTGGGAAGATAGAAGAAGGAATGAACTTTTTGCCATGATGTGGCAGTTGGAACCGCCTACTTCAAAACCTAACTTGTTTGCACGTGGAGCCAACAGGGATTTTTTTTTTCTGCTATAAGAGTTGGTCCTATAAAAAACTTGTCAATATAAAAGTTTTAGATAATATTAAGAGGATTTATAATAAATTTAAGCGGATTTGAAATCTTGGGAATTGACGAAGTTATGTTTTTTTTCTTCTAAAACCCCCCTTACCCCCTCCCTTTGGACCATTTTTAATTATATCAAAAATCTGTCATACATAAATTTTCGGCACTTCTCCTAGAAGAAGAAGTAATAATAACTTCAAACGGATTCGATACGTATCATAATTAAGAAATCATGGGTTTTTTTCTGTTTTAAAAAAAGCCGCCCCCCCCCCCCCCCCCCTGGTTCGATTTTGCCCATTAACGAACTTGACCGAGATTTTATGCCCCTTGATTTTATGTATCAGTTTCGAAAAGATGCGGGAGTTGGAACCGTCTACTTCGAAAAATAACTTGTTTGCAGGCGGAGCCGGCAGGGATTTTTATTTATTTATTTTTGCTATAAGGGTTGGTCCTATAAAAAAAACTTGTCAATATAAAAGTTTTAGATAATATTAAGAGGATTAATAATACATTTAAGCGGATTTGATATCTTGTGAATTGACCCAGTTATCATTTTTTTCTTCTAAAACCCCCCCTTTTTCCCCCCCTCGGGGCCATTTTTAATTATATAAAAAATCTGTCATACATACATTTTCGGCCCTTCTCCTAGAAGTAATAATAACTTTAAACGGATTCGATACGTATCATAATTAAGAAATTATGGGTTTTTCTGTTTTCACAAAAAGCCCCCCCCCTGGTTCGATTTTGCCCATTAACGAACTTGACCAAGATTTTATGCCCCTTGATTTTATGTATCAATTTGGAAGAGATTTGTGTAGAATTATTGCAGTTATCGTGTCCATAAAAAAGTGACATAGATAGATAGATAGGTATATAAAGTTTTGAACTGGGGGTGGTTTTGGGTTCTGGGAGTCATAATCGGCATAGATCTGCAAAATTTTTTCAAAAATTCCAACTTAGGTGAGAATGTAATAGGTAGTATTTCTTACGAAATCTACCCAAAAAGTAAATCGGTCTCTTATCACAGTTATTTTGTAATTTATTTTAGTTTATATATAATTCGTGTAATAAATCAAACTGTGTTTCAAATTTTTTATCACTTTAAGGTGATTTTGATGTTAAAAAATAGTAGAAGGAAAACAGCGTAAAAGTTGGCAGCTATGCAAACATCGTAGAATAGCTTTCACGTGTATCAAATGGTATTGTTAGTAAATGTATTGCTGCTAGCGATTTTCTGATTCATTTTTAAGCATAGAAGCATAATACTTGCAAGCATGATTATTGAAATGATTAAACAGTTCTTTATTTTCAAATAAAGGAATTACATCTTAAGCTATAGGCTATTATTGTCTAAGGACGGCAATTTTTTCCTTTCCTGCGCTGTCACGTCCTAAAATTCAGTTAAAAATGACAACTTTGACAGCATTATTTGAAAATCTTTTGTCTTTACAGGAAAATGAAAAAATATATATATTACATAGTTTCTTAATAAGTTTGTGAATAACAAGTAATATAATATTTTTTTTAAAGTCAATTCCTACTTTTTAATCATAAATATATAAAATAAACCAGTGCAGCATTAATGTCCCACGTTATCTTTATTGAACATTATTTTATAATCATCGTTGCGTTATTTTATTTCTGTGGCTTCACTCATTTGAGATAAATCTTTCATTTCATTTATGTAAACAATGGGAGGAATTTTTTTCTCCCATTTAAAACTAAAATTAATTAATTTAATTTAATGAATGAATTAATATTTGAAAAACTGTATTAACATAACTGTCATCCACTACAAGTTTTAAAAAAATTATTTGAACTTGAGTGGATGAATTGAAAATATTTTATTAATGACTGAAAATTTGAACAAGATATATATAGAGAGAGTGTGAGCTAATAGTAGGAATTTAAAAAAATCAATTAAAAAATGTGTCAGAAAGTGCACAGTTTGGATTTCAGAACAGCTTTAAGTAAATAAAATGTATATGCAAAAAAATTAAGTCAGAAAATAAAACAAATGCATTATGTAATAATATTTAATAAAATATATTTACTGATAATTATCATATATTTAAAATTCTAAATATTTTTTGTGTTTAATTAAATTTATATTTACAAAGCTTCGCTTAATCTTGATTACTTTTTTTTTCAATTTCGGTTCGGATTACTGGGTTTCTATTGATATGGGTAAGCAGAAATATTGATGTACAATGCTCCCCCCCCCCCTCTCAAAAAAAAAGAACCATTAATTTGGATAGCTAAATACATTAGCAATTTAACTCCAAATTTGAGGAAATATAATTAAAACATATCAATATTTCGGAAATTCTGAATCTCGATCCTTTAATTTAAAAGCGTTATTTAGCGCAGCTATTTTCCTCCTGTTACATTACAAAATCCCTTTTTAATTATAGCTGAACCATGTGTTTCTCTCAATAACATGAGATTACAATTGACCAGTCGATATCTATTAAATTATATAAAAAAAAAAACTGGCTTAAACCGCGCTGGAGGTCTGCATGGGCTGAAATATTCACAATTGGGCCCGGCCCGAATGAAGCCATCTTGTTCCGGAGTCCCCAGAAAGTAAAGTCCAAAACCAAAACCCATCCTCTATACAGATCTATAACCAAAAGCTAATCTCTAATCGTCTAACTTACATTTACTTGGCACTCTGTGTTTACTCAGAATCGGCTTCAAACGGGAAGTGACGTTTCCTAGAAAATAGGGCTACCAGAAAAATAAGTTTTTCGCCCATGCGAAAGTCAGCACCATCTATTGAGTAAAGGTGATTTTCATAATATCTGACGCTCCTTTTTAAAGCCGCATTACTCTGAGTTCTTGTTACTTAAGTTGTATATCTCAAGTTTATTTCTCTCTTCCCCCCCCCCCCTCTCCCCTAGAGAGTCCTGTATAGGTCAAATTTAACCCGACTCAAACTTGAAAGTTCCATTTAAGGTCAACCTGCTACCGACCCAAACTTGACGAAATTACTTTCTAGCTGTAACCCAACATATTTCAAACCCGAAATAATTCAGCTGAACCCAACCCGCAACTCAAAATGAATGGAAGTAAATTCATGTTTTACTGCAATTATAAAAGTAATCTTAGTTATCGCTTTTTTTTTACTACCAATTTTGTTTTTTGTATATTTTGTATATAAAGTTATGATTTGGTGAGAACGGGGGGAGGAGACAAACTTGAGAGATACAGCTTAAAGGCGGAATGCTTGAACTGTAAAAAAGCTGAAATTTTTTATTATTGTTCCTAAATAGTGGTCACCAAGAATTGCAGAAATAATAATCAATGTTTAATAATTAACCAAATGACTTGGGAAGAATGTCAAAAAATTTCTGTACACATTGGACAATAATTCAGAAATTTATGGTTTGGGGCGCAGGGGCCAAACTTGAAAAATACAACTTAATAAACTTGTAACCCAAATAACTAGGCTGTAAACTGAAAATATAACAATTTGACCTGGAAAGAAAAAGGCCCATATGAAATTTGACAGCAACTCTGCCTCTAAAATAGTAAAATTGAAGGAATAAATGCTATGAAATGCAACTAAGTTTTGGAATTACTGTTTTTAAGCTTATCTGTGTAATATCCATTCTAGAACATACGATACTGAAATTTGTTAATTGACTCTTATTGTGATCGATGCTGATTTATAAGATATTGATGTTTATCGATACTCGATTTTTCCAGAATCGCCCATTACTGATATCGCTAAACTATTCAAGTTGAGATTAATTACCATGTAGTTGACTATATTATCTATAGCATTGTGTAAATTCTACATTTGTTTTTACACTTTATTGGTTACATGTTGAACATACAAATCTTTTACACAAGGCATTTTAAATGTTTTGTTTTCTTTCTTAACAAAGTTCTTGCAGGGTGTTTAACCACCTGGATAACCTGGAAAAGTCAGGAAATTTTTTATGAACTGGAAAAGTCGGTGAAATTTACCATTCTTGATAAAAAGTCCGTGAAATTTAAAATTTCTGAAGAAAATTCAAGAAAAGGTTTTGGATTAGAAAATTAATGATTTGAAATTGTGCTGTCAGGAATAAGGTTAGCTATCATAAGCACTGTAAAATGTATTTCATCCTTAACAATTATTGAAATTATTTTTGTCCTCTTCCTTTTAATCCTTTCTTGTAACCAGAGAAGTTTCTGTAGAACTTTTTCTTCCTTGGTAGCTTGGGGAGTGGAGTGTTGATTTTCAGCTTTTACTATGTAATGCTTAAAAAAATAAAATTATCGTCCACTGTCACCTTTTGGTATATATAATTTTGACTGTTTTTGCTGTGTGAAATTTGATTATTTTGTTCATTATATTTCTCAATATTTCTGTAAAATTATGTTATGTCTAACAATTCTCTATCTTAAAAATTTCACCCTTTCATTATTAAAACAGGTCGAGAAATTAACTGGATGCTTGGAGCAGTTTCATTTTACCTAACTCGGGAACCTGATACAGCCTGAAGTCTATCAAGCTTGAGAACCCTGCTTTTTTTTATGATCCTCATTTGCACAAGAAGGAAGCTATTTTTTAAATAGGGCAGATGGTGTGCAGCACCCATCTGAAACTGTGTACTTCATTGTACTGTATTCATAAATATTAATCCGATATATATATATATATATATATATATCTTATAATTATATAATTTGTACTTTCAATAAATGGAGCGGCATACCGCAAACCAACTGAAATGTGTTACTATTTCACTATGTATGTGATAATTTTTATTTCAGTTAATGCAGCACTGCCATTGGCGATTTTTCCACCCCTATTACTACTTTTGAAAAAGGATTCTTGTTTGTAGTTTATTGTTGTTTAGAAATACTAAATTAAAATAATAAAAATAACTGTCTGTGGCAGCCCTGCTGTTAAGGGGCTACTTCACTCAGGCGAAAACACCCGCTCGCTAATGTTAATCCTATGGAGGAAATTTTTGAAGATATCTCGTATTTTTAAATGATTTTTTTTGCATTGGATAGCTGAGGTCAATCTCTATGCACGCTACTTTCTACTTTTTCGATTTTGATTACAAGTTTTTTTTATTAAGATACTTTCACTTTCGAAACCGGTTTTGAAAGTGAAAGTATCCTCAATTAAAAAAAACGGCAACAAAAATCGAAAAAGTAGAAAGGAGCGTGCATAGAGATTGACCTCAGCTATTGAATGCAAAAAAAATCATTAAAAAATATTGAAATGCGAACGAGATATCTTCAAAATTTTCCTCCATAGGATTAACATTAGCGAGCAGGTGTTTTCGTCTGAGTGAAGTAGCCCCTTAAAGTAAGCCTAGCAGAAACAGTATTTTAATATATGATATGGGAAATCAAGTGTATTTAAAAATATAAATTCAATATGGAATATTAGCCGGAAACAAATTATGAACTGGCGCATGTTTTTGCTTTAATATTCATTTTCTTTCTTCTTTTTTTTTTAAAGGGGGGGGGGGGCACTATCTATCCAAACTCTATACAGAATCTCTCATTAACACATTGAGTCAGCAACTACTGTAAGAGAGTAACCACAAGTTTTTCATACAATTGAAAGATGAAGAGAGATGCTTCACATATGGGGATTTTAAAGTTATAATTTCATCAAGTGTCTGTATCTTGGATTCTTTTTCAGATTTCCAACACTGCTAATGTAGACATTGCTAAAATTGGACAAATTACTAAATTAGGAAGGGATGAATGCAAAACATACGTTAACCTCAATAATCAATTAATTAAAAAAAAAAATTCAAATGCAGCAATTGCAATTTGAAATAAAATAAATAAATGATGATTAAATACCATAATTTGAATACTTTAAATGAATAAACAACATTCAAAGCATGGGGTTCAAATGCTCATCTTGCTTGTTATTAATTTTAGCTACTGAATTGAATCTGAAAAATTATGTATGCTACTGTATTTTGAACAACTGAGTTGTATTTGAAAGTATACTGGTGCATATTGTTGAACAATTGTTCATTACATTTTTTTATGTTAAATTTTTTTTACAGAAAACAATTTTATCTGAAAATTAAAACTTACGTCAGTGTAACCTATTTAAATTTTCAGTTTCCTCTCATCATTAACCACAAAAAAAAAAGAGATTGATTGAATTGAAAAGATCGTAATAAATTATCTTTTTCAATATCAATTTTACATAAAATTTTGGACAGTTTAGCGTAAAAGATAGATCAATTTATTGAAATAAATTCATTTCAATGGCTCACACTTAAAGTGTGAAATTCAACAGTGTCAGGAGTGATTGTGTTCAGGTTATATACTTGAATTCAGATTTTTTTCTTTTAAAGTACTGAAAATACAGTTTTTCTGATAGTTAAATACACAAAATAACACTAAAATAAATATCAATTTCATATGATTGCTAAATAGAGTTAAATTCATATTTCTCTCAATTTGTCCTCCCTGTATTAAATTATATATTCCCTCCCCACCTCTCTCCATACAGAAATGTTTCCTCGCTAAAATTTCAGGTATTTTTTCATAAACCCACAATCGTCCCTTCAGTGTATTGGGAAATTAAAAGTATAAGACTACAAACTAAATATAATTTTAATTGCATTTTAAAACAAACCTTTAAAAGTCACACAAATTTTGATAACATTTCTTTTAAAAATCATTTTTAAATTTTGAAACGTAATTAAATTTGATGTTTGCATTTGTAAATATTCAAAAGAATAAATTATGAGTTTTCTTTCCTTTTTATTAATAGCGTAGTGTTTCACCCAAATTTTGTTATTTTTAAGATTAATGTTTCAAATTTTCAGAGTTAAAGTAGAGGAAATTCATTTAAATAAAAAGGAAAATTTGTACTTCTCTGTCCTAGTTTTTATATTACAATAAACTCTAAAAAGTAATCTATTTTTAGCCATCAAATAAAGGTTTGTGGATCTACCAAATTTTGCATATAACGAAGAAAAAAGAAAGATTATCTAACATTTAATTTCTTTAAAATGTTATTGCTGCTTTAAATGCAGAAAATAACACAAAAGTTAAAACTAAGTCATTTGGTCAATCCAATGAAAAATAGTAAGCCAACCAATTCTGTGTGAAAATCCAGTTTTTCTGATATTTAAATTCACAAAATAGTCAATAAGATTAGGTAAATTATTTTTTTATTCTTAGCTAATAGAGCTGGTTGCAAGACACATTTATTTAGTTGCGATAACTATTAACTAACTAGATTTGGTTGCAATAAACATTGATTTGATTACTGATACAATCAAATCAATCTGTTTCAAATCTATTATGGTTACAAGAACCAAATCAATTTGGTTTTTGTAACCAAAAACAATTGGTTATAATACCATTTAACCAAATGAATTTGATTGCAATAAATAAATCTATTTAGTTCTATCAACCAAATCTATTTGGTTAAAACTTATCATAACCAAAAAAGTTTGGTTGTAGTGACTAAATCAGTTCGGTTCTACCAACCAAATTTATTTGGTTGATACTTATTATAAACAAATTTTGTTGATACAACCAAATGGATTTGGTTCTTGCAACCAAATTCATTTTGTTATGTCAACTATTAACCAAATTAATTTGGTTGCAAGAACCAAATGAATTTAGTTACTGCAACAAAATTTATTTGGTTACAATAAGTATCAACCAAAAAAGTTTGGTTGCAGTAACCAAATGGATTTAGTCCGTTTAACCAAACTTTTTGGTTATGATACGTATTAACCAAAATGATTTGGTTGAAAGAACCAAATTCATTTGGTTCTTTCAACAAAATTTATTTGGTTGCGACAACTAAATCATACTTTGGTCCCATCAACCAAACATTTTGTCGGGGCTATACTGAAAAAAAAATTTGGTTTGTTCAACTATAATTTTGTTCTTTTAACCAAATCGTTTTTTCTGTGTGTCTGTCATAGCCGTTTTTTCTTAAAAACTATGGAACGTGGAAAGTTTAAACTGGCAGAGTTATGAAGGATATTAACCCACATATTTATAGATTATTGGCCATTCACAAATATTTTTAGGATACATTTAGGGGACTAATTAAATTATTTGAAACACCCCCCCCCCTTTTCTTTTTTGTATATCGTGTTGGGTATCGGTCGAAAGATCTCATAACGCCGAACTAAAGTGTGTATATATATATATATATATATATATATATATATATATATATATATATATATATCAATTTTAGGTATTATATTTTCAAAGATATCTTCAAAAATTTACTGCACAAATATGTCCCCCTATTTCCGAATTTACTAAAACTAAAATTGTGAAAAAAAAAAGAAAAAAGAAAAAAGAAAGAAAGAAAATAGGGGCAGTAGGAGTTTATTTACACCTTGTAAGAAAACTATAGCTACTATTCTAGATTGCATAGTTTTTGTGAAAATCGCATTTTTCCGTTGCACACAAATTTACTTTGCGGCCGCTCAGCGGGGAAGTTGAGCAGCGCTCGAAGTACCTATCGACACGGAATCTTTCGAGGATTGTTTATAATGATTTTCGAAAAATAAATGTCAGTAATTAATCGAGATATCAATTAAAAACTTACCTAGAAATACGCGGCACGGTCCAATGTGACGTTCCAACTTTGCGACCTTCTTTCGAAGCGCGCTTGGCACAATGCCAAGTTTAAACTTTGTACAAGGTCTTTGTTATAGGTGAGGCAAATCATAGGGATAAAAAGTTAACGTTTTTCATTCCAATTGAATTCAATTATTGAAAAGGGAATTATTAAAAAAATAATTCATATAATAATTCCAAGTTTTTTAAAAATCTTATTATTCTTTTGGCCTTTTTTTTTTTTTTTTTTGGCAATATTGCAGTTAGTAATTGAGAAATTTATCGTACGGAATCTTTTGTACGCGTGTCAAACTCTCACTTGACCATTATTTTGTTGCAACTTGAAAAAAAAAATGTTTGTTTGTTTTTCAGGTATAAGCGAGAGACAACGGCAGACAAGTTCAGGTTCCTTATTTTTCAGTCATCATTTCTTCTTTACACTGCTTATTATTGTATCTCGAAAACGTAAAAAAGCTAACAAAAATTATAATAAAAATTTCCTAATCCATAAAATTTGGATCTTTTTTTTTCTTTTTATAACGTGGAAAATTTTAAAAATTTCAGGTACAATCGAGAAACAACGTAATAAGCAGTGTAAAAAATGACGATTAAAAAAATATGGAACCTAAACTACAAAATTTTGGCAAGACTCGTTTTGAAATATTACTATTTCCGTACAGTATTAAAACTTTTGTTATTGATTTTTTACAATTATATATACATTTTTTATTTCTTATTTTGTATATAATGATTAAATTTCAAGTTTTAATCTGTTTATTATGGGTAAGGTTTCTTTCCTTTTTAATATTGTATTTATTTTTTGATTATTAAGATTTTTTCACAGGCTTTATTCAATGTTTAGGAGTGGTAGTCCCAAAATCATATTCTTTAGCAATGTTATGGCTAATATGATGATGAAACCACTCATTTTATTTGTGGTATTTAGGCATTTGGGACTTGATAATTCTGTCTAAATTCCACAAATTTCATTTCATTCATTCAATTTTTCATTTAATTTCTTCTTCTTTTAAATAAGTTTTTGGTATCTATATTCAGAGTGTTGAGGAATTCTTTCGTTGTCAACTAATTATTACATACTAAATCATAATTTCATAGTTTAAGTTGGTGGTATAGTAATGCTTCATTAATGGTTATATATAAGCTTTCTGTACAATTAATCCATTGAAGCATAAGATATTGACCATTATACAATGAAATCATAATACCAAATAGCAGAGTCAAATTACAAATTAAAGATGTAGTCCAAATAAATGAAATAATATAAATTCAAATGAAAAAACAAGAGTATAAACACATATGAAAGCTTATAATGTAAATCACTTCTTCAAGGGCAGAGGATTTATACAAATATAAACAATGAACAATCGATTTTTGTAAAAACACTAGCTTTATGCTAAAAGTTGTGTTTCTCTCTGCCCTATCGATCGTCGAACAAGATTGAAAAATAAGAAAAGCTTTTAAATGGAATATAATAAGACAAAAAAAAGGAAGTTTTTTACTGCTTACCCTATATAATTACTAATGTATTAACACTATTTCGATTTGCACATGTTCAAATATTGTATATAACGAATAAGGTTAATGTAACCGTTAAGAGATTTTTTTAAAAAGATAAATTATAACCATCGGTCGCAGTTATCCTCTTTAATAAAAAGGTATGCGTTGCTGACGACTGGGATTTTCGATAATCGTTGCCACAGATTAATCTCGGAAAATGAAACATTTGAAGTTGCTGAAAAAATGAATAGCTCGAAAAGTATTTGTCAGAAAATTGTTAGAGAAACTTCGTTAGAAAGGTAAAAAAAAATCATTTTTCTTGATATAAATTTCGAATCTAATGATTATGCCATTTTTCAAATAATGAATTTCAAAAATTATCAAATTTCACAATGGAGTACCATAGCGAAATTTTTCACGCGTAAAAAGATAATGATAACGGGCATGTGTCCTGACGTATACTGGCTATAGCACGAGTCACAAATTATAGTAGCCTTACTATTCTGTTAAAATATAAAAGTGAATTATGATGACACGAGTGCATGATTTATATCTAATTTTAATATAATCATCTTAGAAACAAGATTTTGGATTTTTTTTTCGAATGAGACTAATAAATTGGCCAATACCGTATATTATTTTGAGTTTAAAAGGGGAAAGGTGGGCTTTATATTATTTGGGTTTCCTCGCAGGAACTTTTGGTCAGAATTGAAAGTTTAATATATCAAAACGTCATAAATTAAATCGGCAATAACTATAACGACTGTCCTTCAGTTCGTTTGGATAGATTTTCATTTAAAAATATAAAATCATTCAACATTGATTTTAGGTATTTTTAAGGTCGTTATCACGGGCCCGGGCAACGCCGGGCATGTCAGCTAGTAATAGATATAAACACATATTATTACATTTTTTCAAGATGAAAGGGAAAATGAAGACTATAAATTAAAATAATATATATATTTTTTTTTTTTTCCAGTAATGATATACTTTTTAATATCAGTCAATTTGCTATGTCTTGTTTAGAAATAAAAGTATAATGGACTTCCTATTGAAAAACTTTCGGAAACATCGCAGGCTAACCCAAATTTATGAAGTACACTGCAAAAAATAATTGTTGATTTTACAGTATAAAACTGGCACCCAGCTGCCATGCGCGGTAGCGTATTACTGCTTGCACGGCAGCGTATTACTGCTTATTTTACTGTTTAATACTGTTAATTTTACGGTATAATACTGGCAGCTGGGGTGCCAGTTTTATACTGTAAAATCAACAATTATTTTTTTCAGTGTAGAAAGACCTTCGAGAAATCCGCTTAGCACTACTGACTGAAGAAAGTTCGATTTAGAGAGGATTTACGAATCACACACACTCCAAGGAATCATTTTAAACATCTCTACTGTTATTTATACTTCAACTGGCAAAGGAGAAGGCTTTTTGTTCGTATAAGTGAAGGCATCAAAGCGAAACTAACTGGATGGCTTAAGACTATAGGATCATTGTCATCCGTGTAACATCAGAACTTTACTGGCTATTGTATTCAGTTTAGATAATCTTTCACAATAACTGTGATGAGTGTATTAATAGTGCGTTTTAAAGGCAGTGTGGTAAATAATTCCTACTATTACCAATTCGCTATAAGAGATTGGAGAGATTTATCGGTATCCAGAATGGCCGAAACATTACTAGGTGATAGTAAACGATAACAGCTTTTGACTCATATTTATTTTCCGAACACATAATGCGAGAAGAATATTTTAATCATGATTCATTTAGTGTTTGAATGAGTGAACACAATAACTTTCAAACCGTACTTCCGATTAAGCAGCCATTCGGTGAAAATATTGTTATATGTTATACGTTATGTTATGTTATATGTTATTTACGTTTATTGTATATTACGTTATGTTATATGTTATTTTATGTGCAGATTTTCATATTATAGATATTCATTTTATTTTATGAAATTAAATTTCAATACACTTTTACAAACAATTCATTACAATAGTGTTACATTAAAATTATACTATGCGCAAATATCTAAAAAAAAAAAAAAAATGTAAAAAAATCATCTTATTATTTCACTGTTATTATGATACGATTAATTTCCGTAATAAGTTTAAGATGGTCCCAGTTTAAGATGGCAACATTCTATCTTTTGTTGACATTTACTGAAAATTCCAATGGAAACTTAAGCCTAGCTTTGAAAATTTTAGAATTTGAATTCCATATTTAGATTCTTTCTCCATTTAACATCTATTTCTCCGGAAACATCTATCCAAAAAACTGTCGGAAGATTACAGGATTACTATAATTAAACAATTTTAGTATACAAATTCGGTTTTTTAAATTCAGTAATACGGAAATAATAGGACTTCATCTTAAATAGGAAGTAATCACCATGGCAACCTAGAATCATTTCCTATCATGGATATCATTGAATTAATTTACGTATAATAGTATTTAATAGAATGAAGAAAACTTTTATTAATATCTTTTTAAGTTTTGATTCGATTTCCATAAAATTGGGGATATAACCACTGTCGCAAGAACAAATATTTATCAGAAATTTGTGTTATTGGGTATATGTAAAAGTAACTTTCGTTTTTCCAATATATAGCGTAAGTGGTCTTATATGTATTGCGTGAATCTGGTAATACACGCTTTTGAAACGTCTCTTCATAACCTTCAAAACGTAGTGTATGACATTTGATTAAAGTGTAAACAACATATTTTTTTATTCGATTGAAAATGGATAGTTTTGTGCCAAATAATCGTCATTTGCGGAAAGTTTTGTTATACTTTTATAATAAGCGCTGCCGAAAGTCATCGTTTACGGTCATCGCTTATAGTGGACATATGTCTTTTCTGATAGCATGTGTAGAAGGTGGTTCAGACAGTTTAAAGAAGGTTTATTCGATGTTGAAGACGCAGAACGTGAAGGTAGACCGAAAAAATTATGAGCTTCTGAAACTGTTACTGGCGAAGTCTATCGACGACAGCTAATGCGTTTGAAGTGAGCTATTCAAGAAAATCGACCAGAATGGTAGAATAGACACAATAAGCTGATTTTGCAGCATGACAATGCAAAACCACATACTCCAAGCATCGTTAAAATCTACTTAGAAGAGCGGGATTGGGAAGTTTTATCCCACCCGCTATATTCGCCAGACATTGCTCCTTCGGATTAATTTTTATTCCGGTCGATGCAGTCAGCCCTTCAAGACGTACGATTCACATTTTATGAAAAGTATAAAAAATTGGCTTGGCGAATGGATCGCTTCAAAAGAAGACGACTTTGTCAGACAGGGAATCCGTAAATTGCCTGAAAGATGGGAGAAGGTTGTGGCTTCTTATGCGAGCATACTTTGAATAATGTACCATTTTTATGTACTTGCTAAATAAACATGTACTTTTAACCAAAAAACGGAACTTACTTTTGCATATATCTGATATTTTTATTTTTAATAAAATCTATCAAACCCCAAGTGTTTTAGGAATTTGTATTAGGTATTTGTATTATCTTACTTTTAACAAATGCTATTAAACAGTAAGTGCGTTTTGGGAATATTTATTAGGAATTTGTATTATTTGTATTTTTAATAAAATCTATCAAACCCCAAGTGTTTTAGGAATATTTATTAGGTATTTGTATTATCTTACTTTTAACAAATGCTATTAAACAGCAAGTGTTTTGGGAATATTTATTAGGAATTTGTATTATTTGTATTTTTAATAAAATCTATCAAACCCTAAGTGTTTTATTAATGATATTTATTAGGAATTTGCATTATGAATATTATTCTACAAACTATTAGCATTAATCGATTAAGATTAAATTTAAAAAATAATAATTTATCATTTACGGCCGGCTTTTATATGACTGCATATAAATGAAATTATGCTTAAAAGTTTTATATGATAACTAGCTGACCCACCCGGCGTTGCCCGAGGCCGTGATAATAAGTTAAAAAAAAAAAAAAAAAAACTCAAGTTTTCGATAGCAAGTCGAATGACCCAAACCCTGTTGAAATCGAGCATATAGAACCCAAGAAAAGAATGAGCCCCCAGGCAATGGAATGTGCCTCCTGTAAATTTAACGAATTTCCTTTAACATTAACGTAATATTTAATTTACGGATGAAATCCCTCGCCTTTCTCTAAACTTACAACTTATCTTTAACATTAACGCAATTTTTAATTTACGGCTGTAGTGAGTAAACGTAAGTGAATGACGAAAAAAAAAAAAAGATTAATATTTCAAAAGAAAAAAAAAAAAAGGTGGTAGTTGAGGATCTAAGAAAAAAATTTAGTAGCTTATAAAGTAACTGGAATACCCTTAGGGTTTAATCTAGAGCTAGCCAAATAGCCAAAAAGCTAACTGAAAGCACCTTTTGACCCCAAAGTATTTAGTGGATTAGCCAAATAGCAACAGCCAAAAAAATATATATTTCCATTTTGTTGTTCCTGCCTTTTGTAAACCTGCTGCTGCTGCGTGAAAAAAATCTCAAACCACCTCTGTCCCGGCAACTCACTTCAAAATTTGTCTCGTCTTCTCTGTGCAAGCATCTTACAAATAGTGTGAGGACACCATTTGTGTTAAACAAGTATTGAGGAAATTAAAAGAGTTTGTTTATATTTTGTTGATGATCCCAACTTAGGGAATGAAACCAAAACGGTTCATGAATGGAAGTTGTTCAGGCAGTTTCTGACTACAAGGGGTAAAGAAATGAAACCAGCTGATTGTATTCTTTTTTTCATAAAAATGGCATTACTGACATGTTTCCCAATGTGACTTCTTTGTATGAATTTGTAGCAAGAATTCTGTTGTCTACAGCAGATTGTGAAAGGGGATTGAGTCTCGTGAATATAACAAAAACTGACTTGAGAAATAGACTGATAATCAAAAATTTAAGTAACTTAATGGTGATTAATTTGGAAGGGGAAGTTTAAAAAGAATTTCTATTTAAAAAAGCATTTGATGTGTGATGTATAGCCAAATCTCGAAGGGTTATAAGCTTACAGAGTGATGTACTGTTTGCATATTGCATAATTAAAAATAATACTCATCATGGGTACAAGAAGTCCATCCAGGCCAAGATTGAAAACTTTTTAGAATATTAGGAATAATCAAATGAAAATGGGTTAGAAAATTTCTATGTCTTGCATTATGGTTAAAAATTGATCTGTTACAACATGGCCTAACGTGATCTTTCTCCTTCCCCTTATGAGGGGAAGGAGAAAGATAGAGTTTGGCTGTAGTTACAGTAACTGAAAGTAATAAAAAGTTCTGGATAAAAAAATTGGTATTATTTAAGTATATAAAGTAGAATTTACTATCAATCAAAAATCTCTCCAAGACTGAAATCAGTCCTGAGACTGAAGGTCTTGCACCCATGATACTCATTTATATAGAAATTTTGTATAAATAAAAGTTTTTTTTCTTGGCTAAACTTATTTTTATTTGGCTAACAGTTATTGGCTGCAATTAGCCAAAAAGCTACAAATCTCTTTTTCCTGGATTAAACTCTAACCCTGGAAGTATGTTAAATAAAACTATAAGAGAATTGGATCATTTATAAAAAAGCTGCCCCAAGGGCCCCAAGAAGGAGATTAATATTCAAAATTGGTGGCAGGTGAAGCCAGAGAAATTTTTTTTCGTGCAGATAGTAGCTGGAACTCCTAAGAAGGTGTTAGAAAAAAAAAGGCTAGTGAATTGGTATATTTTTAAGGGAGCTATAATAGGGGGCCCAAAAGGGGCCAACTGATAGTTTTGAGCAGAACCCTAAGCGAAAAAAATCTTAAAAGGTCCTAGTACTTAGCGCTTTAGATCTTTAATTAGCCGAAATGAAGCATGGGCATAAATTAATCATTAGAATAAAATTTTAAAGAAATGTTTAAAAAAGGACTCTAGGGCCCCAATAAAAGTATGAGGGTGGTGGTCGGGAGAGGGAAGTCCAAGACTCAACTTTAAAGTTATACATTGAGATAGTGACACAATTAAGAAGGAGGGGTGGTAAATGCATGTTACACAAGAAGTTCAAGAGCCTCGGACAGGGCCCCAGGGAATCAGAGTCCTAACTGGAATGTAGAAATGGGGGAATAACTAAATAGAGAAAAGGCCCCAAAAATGAAGAAGATTGGATTAAAAGGGGGCAAGTTATTTACATTTTAGGGAACAAAACTTTAAAGTGCCCTGTATCGGGCCCCAGGGGGCCAGGGTCTTAACTGGAATGTAGTAATGGAGGAATAACTAAATGGAGAAAGCCTCAAAAAACGAAGAAGATCAGATAAAAAGGGGGCAAGTTATTAAAAATTTAAGGCACGAAAACGTAAAGGGGCCCAAGGGCCCCCGGTCTTGTTCGAGACTTTTTTGTCACTCATGTAGTAGCTGGAAGTCCTAAGAAGTTGTTAAAAAAAGCTAGTAAATTGGACAATTTTTAAGGGAGCTATAGTAGGGGGCCCAAAAGGGGCCGCTGATAGTTTTGAGCAGGGCCCTAAGATGAATGGTCCTAACTGGTACGTAGAAATGGGAGAATAACTAAATGGAGAAAGGCCCCAAAACCGAAGATCTGATTAAAAGGGGGCAAGTTATTAACAATTTAGGGAACAAAAACTTCAAGGGGCACAGGGTGCCCGGATCTTTTCGAATTTTTTTTTTCGTTCATGTAGTAGCTGGAAGTACTAAGAAGTTGTTAGAAAAAAAAGCTAGTGAATCGGACGATTTTTAAGGGAACTGGAGGAGGCCTTTGGGTAGGAGGCCCAAAATGGGCCAGCTGATAGTTTTGAAAAGGGACCTAAGATAAGGGTCGTTTGAAAGTAGAAATGGGGAAATAACTAAATGGAGAAAAGGTCCCGAAAACTAAGAAAATTGGATTAAAAGGGGGCAAGTTATTAACAGTTTAGGAAACAAAAACTTCAACGGACTCCTTACCGGGCCCCATGATCTTAACTGGAACGTAGAAATGGGGGAAAAGATAAAATGGAGACAGGGCTCCAAAAAATAAGAGGATCAGACAAAAATGGGGCAAGATATTAATAATTTAGGACAAAAATCTTAAAGGGGTCCTAGGGACCCCGGGTCTCAGAAATTAAAAATCCGAGCCTCAGGTGCATCAGGACCTGCCGTGGACTATCCGCACCTAAATTTTCAAACTTCTACGTGCGGTAGATTTTGCTAGCCATTGCACGCAGACATACACACAGACAAGCAAGTTTCTTTTATTAGTATAGATTTAAGGCAAAAATCTTAAAGGGGAACCAGGGGGGCCTGGGTCTCAAAAAATTAAAAATCCCAGCCTCAGGTGCATCAGGATCTGCCTTGGACTATCTACACCAAAAATTTCAGACTTCTACGTGCGGTAGATTTTGCTAGCCATCGCACGCAGACACACACACACACAGAGACAAACAACTTTCCTTTATTAGTATAGATTAGGTAAATTCTCTAATGTAAATCTAGCGTAGACTGAATATTTGAAATAAACTACATCAAATTAATAGTTAGTTTCTGATACTAACTATATAATGATATTTATATGTGTTCCACATCTGAATGTCAAAGATATTACTGTTTATTTAAACCATCAAATAAAACTATTATGCTTAATTAAAGTTTAAATAAGTTGTAGCAAAAGACAATTCCATTCAATTTCTCGATATCGTGTTTAGCAGTAGTTAGGACAAAGTAAGAATGAGTGAAAATTAAGAAAAATCTCTACTTCGGCATTGAAATATTTTTTAACCACAATGTTTATGATATTATCAAAATTAATGTAAATATCAAATACACTACAGATACTATCTGTAATATATAACATAAAAAATATATTAAGAATACGGCTAGGAGAATGCCTTTTTATAATCAAGACCTCAACTTTTATTACAACCGTGACCTGTTAATAAGATAGTGAAATGACTCAATTTATATACAGAAAGAAAATTTAACGAATTTAAACTAAAACCTGAACTGATTTAAAGCCTGATAGACAGTAAGGTAGCACACCCCTAACTTAATGCTGATAAAACACAGACTAGAAGTACACAAAAAAATATATCAACAACAATAACAAAAACACGAAACTACGTTATATTTTCTTCATGAAATGCCGTCGTGAAAACACAGCACGAATTTGCGTGAGAACCGTGAAGGTCGTAGCTAGGGACTTTCTGTGAGAATCGAAATTCGAACGAAACATACAATTCGGAAAATCGAAGAGTTGTGGTAGTTGTATAATGAAAACGAAATAGTAGTATGATGGCGGGTTGAAACCATAAAATTAAATGATAAAAATACTGTGATTAGAATCATTACATTGTAACTAGTATTTTGTGGTCATCACAAAACTTTCTTCTATATAAATAAAATCGTCTGCAACCAAAATTAAAGGACAATCTATTCGTTCTTGAGACGAATGGGCGTCATTTGGGCGTGACTGGGGGAGGGGGGGAACTGCACCCCCTCAAGGAATTTGATATTTTGGAATACATCAAATGTTAAAAACAGGAATTGCACATAAACTAAAATAACGTGTCAGATTAGTATTAAATAAACACTTTAAGCGCAGAAACTAATAGTTATATAACATTTGTGAATCTCTTGTTATTGCAACATTCTCAAAAGATTCACAGATTCTCAAAACTATCAAAAGACTCACAGATTCGGATCTCCCATTCAGATCTTCTTATACTACTTAGAAAGAACACATTACACATTAACCACCTTCGCGACGAGCGTCACGCATACGTGACGCAGAAGGTGCTCAGAATCTTTTATTATTCATACCAGTTATTTTTAATTGTGAATTCTGCTTTATTCAATCAGAGTATTTCTGCAGTTAAACCAGGCAACAAATTTCTATTTTGAAAAATCGATGATAAAAAATTAAAAATTCCGTGGAAGACGCTCGTCGCGAAATGGTTAACCACATTGATGAATACGCTAAAAAGCGCTGTCATTTTGACTTAGTTTAACTTTGAAATTGAACTCGTCCATAACAGAGCTTGAAAGTATAAAATCTAAAAGGACTCGAGTTCTATTTTTTTTCTTATTAGTATGATTTTTGAGTACTTGCATTAAAGTGCAGCATTACTTTCGTATTAACCTTTCGCCGGGCGCGCAAATTTTCATCACTTGAGCGGGCGCGCGTTGTAAATTGTACAACAGGGGGAAAATATTCAATTATTGCTGCTTTATTTTAATTTTACAGATAATTTAGCATACAGATATCATATATGTTATCTCTGATCACAATTTATGAAAGTATTCCGCAATGCACTTAGATTTATTTTGTTAAAATATATTAAAGCTGAAGTTTATATGTATAAAAAGCTATTTACTACTACAATAGCAAAGTATAAAAACTAATATTGAATTACTAAACAATAATTAAGTAATTTTGGACTTACAGAATTAATCATACATTTCATCTATATTATTCGCTTCACATGGTAGGCATAAGATTTGCTAATTTAATTGCTGTTTACAGATAAACCTTACGCATTTGTTGCACTTCATTGTAGAGGAGGAATTTTTTTTGCCCTCATATGTAACACGAACCTCTCTTTTGTGGACAGATAAACTTATTTGAAGTTTCCTCTTCCAAATTTTCCGTTGAACGATATATATGAAGGAAAGCCAACACATCTCGATGTAAAGACGGAATTTGAGCTCTGGATATGAGACGATCTTTCATAAGGGATTTTGAAAGTGTTCTCCAAAAAGTAATTCTTCAGCTTGGCTCTTCATCAACATTATTCAGTAGAAATAATACACGTGAGTTTATCCCAGCGATGTTCATCATAGTATAAAATACGACGAGAGGCCATCTTCTTGCTATTCGAGATACAGAATAAGCTGAACACATTTTATCACAGGTGTCAACACCTCTTTGGTCATATTGTAATCAAGAATTAGTTCAGGTTTTCCCCTCTCTGGATCAAGTTCAGCTTTATCATGAAGGCTTGATACTAATACCACTGCTTTGTTCTTTTTTTGGTACATATGAAACCAGTGTTTTATTTTTCTGAAAACCAAAGATAGAAGTACCCACAACTCTGTGTCTCCCTGGTAAAAACTCTAAAGGAATTTCTTTTTTATTTTTCTGTACTGTACCAATGAATGTGATTTTCTTCTCTAATAAGTAATCAACTAGTGGAAAGCTTGAGTACCAGTAATCGGTTGTAAGGTTTTTATTAGAGTTTTCAATAGATGTTACTAAACGTTTGACAATGTCTAATGGTCTGTTCTCTACAGTAAAAGGTCCAGGAAGCAGTGTCTTCATTCAAAATTTTCGTTAAATAATCCACAATTTCTTTGTTATCTTTAAAATACTGCTTTCGTTCGACATTATTCTTAGACTAAACAACTTAGAAAGAGTTTCACTTTGAAAGATTCTACTCAGAGAGTATTTCACAAGCAGGCGCGCGTTGCATAAAGTACAACACCGCAGATGTTCACAGATGTTCACAGAAAAAATTAGGTACAGCTAATTGAGCAATCTCAAATGTGAATAACTTTCCGGAAGTGGGGGGGGGGAGATCCAATAGACGAATACAAATGGTTATTAACGCCCTCTACAGCTTGAATTTTGTTTTAAAGAAAAAAGAAAGCTCATGTTGTACTTTTTACAACGGCGCGCCCGGCGGAAGGTTAAAGTAGAAAATTTCTTAAAAATAACATAAAACAAAGAAAAACTATGTGTTTAAAGGGTACAAGACTGAAATACACGCAAGATTGTTACAAGTTATTATAATGACAGAATTTATGATGGTAATTTGACATGAGTTTTAACGTGAAGAGGAATTAATTTCTTAGAAACGTGTTGTTTGCATTTGATTTTAGGGCGTTTTTTAAGCAACAAAATTTCGTTTTCATGCGCCCTTCTCACAATTTTTTTCTTAAGAGCCTACGCTAGTCATCCGAAGAAAGTCGACCGCTAATGTTAAGTCTATGGGAAGATTCTTGACAGATTTCTCGCTCACATTTTAATATTTTTAAATGATTTTTTTTTTCCATAGGATAGCTGAGACCGATCCCAAACGTTGTTAGTTTTTACTTTTTCGATTTTGGTTCCAGTTTTTTTTTTTTTTTTATATAAGGGTACTTTCACTTTCTGAACCGGTTCCAACCGGTTCTGAAATTGAAAATGTACGCTTATAAAAACACTGTAACTAAAATCAAAAAAGTAAGCTAACAACGTTAGGGATCGGTCTTAGCTATCCTATGGAAAAAAAATCATTTAAAAATATTAAAATGCGAGTGAGAAATCTATCAAGAACCTTCCCATAGCTTGAGTGTTTCTTCCCGTGACTAGTATAGGCTCGTAAATAACTGACAAACTAAACTATGCAACGATAAAAACATGTAGATCATACTGCTGTGAAATAATTTTGATCAGTTTCATTCTTCCACTTTCCTCCTGCCTGTTCGGCGAAATCCAAGAAGTGTTAGAAATGTGATATTTTTATTGCTTACAAATTGGCAACATATCACTCATATCAGTCAAAAGGTTCATCTCACGGGTCATAAACTTATTAAAAAGTATATACCTAAACTTCATTAACATTTCAGACAAACCCCTAAAAGCAGCAAAGCGTAGCGGTGTTTGTTTCCAATAGATACCGAGTCCATGCTTGCACACAAACAATGTTTTTGTCCAACCTCAAACACAACAGTCACCTGTGTTCAAGGTTAAATTTTACATGGGGCAACGCCCATCATCAGCCTATCCGGCAGATGCGACCGGCCGATAATGCACCGACTTACATCGGCAGAAGAACCGGCCGCGTGAGACCATCGGCAATAAATATACAGACATTAACGAAAGGATTAAAACAAAAGTATTTGACAATAATTAAAGATTCCGTCTCTTCGTTGGCATCAACGGTGGGAAAAATTTCTAAACAGAATAATTGATCGGCATCGCATTTGTGTTTATTGTAATTTTCTTTATGATCCGCTACTTGATTCATCGAACGGAAACAGATGACGTGCTTCGACTACATCCAGTTTTATGTCCAAGAACGCTACCGAACAACGCCAAGAAGAATGAACTCTACCTTTGTCTTTTGACCTTTGATGGAATTCCGAAGAAAGAAATTGCAGACGATATTGTCAGATAAAGTATGCAGTTTCTTTCTTTGGAATAGTAAAACTTTAAATGCTATTTCAGCTGCAAATGCACGTAGTAAAAAATATATATAAACTAAATCAGTAAAATTTTTATCGAAATCAAAGCTTTGTCTTGTTTGAAAGGTCGTCTTATTCAATTCAAATATGCAAAATCAAATTAATAATAATAAAATAATAAACTAATTTCGCACCTCATGCCCTGGAGTATATTTGTGCCAAAATTTCCAGCTTTGAGACTTCCTGTTAGAGCACTACACAGTAGAAATTTGTTTGTATTAAAAATAATTAAAGATTCTTTTTCTCTGATGGCATCATCACTGGAAATATATGAACGAAATAAATGATTGGCATAGCATTTGTGTTTAGGGTAATTTTCTTGTCGATCCGCTACTTGATGTATCGAATATAGGAAGTTTCATGTCCAGGAACACTATCGAAGGAGAACGAACTTTACCTTTGACCTTTATTGGAATTCCGAATAAAGAAATTATAGGCAGTAATATCAGATAAAATATGCGATTCCTTTCTTTAAAAGACTTCAGTTAGATATAATTTGATTGATAAAGATGTAGAGGCTTTTTTCTTGTCAGTTCATAACAGATCAGAAATCTTGCAAAAATGTTGACTTCTTTTATCGGAGTTGATCGATTAGAACCTACTTCTTTATACTGAAGCCCAATAAAAAAACAATTTCCTGGTTACTCGCAAAAAACAGATATAAGCCAATATAATAAAACTTTGAATGAAATTAATGTCATTGGAAGCGAAGGCTAAAATATACACTGTTAAAAAATAAATAGGGTGAACCAACTTTTGATGCTGAAATAGCTGCAAACATAAAATGAAATCTCGTCCCAATATTTAGAGCTATGGTTCAAGCGGAGCTCCAAATATTGGAACAATATTTCACCATCTTATGGTACCAGCTACTGCAGCGCCGAAAGTTGGTTCAACCTAGGACAAAATTTTTAACAGTGACGTGGTAAATCGAATTTAAAAATCGGAGACAAACTTTTGGAAATATTTTTGCATCCCTTTGCCACAGAGTATTTGTGTGGCAAGTTTCACAGTTTGAGACTTGCCGTTGGAACACTATACTTACTTACCAACAAACTGACAAATTCTTTTTTTATTAATATTACAGTAGTCACAGTCGATGAATTAACCAGCAGACATCGATCAATGAACTTATAAATAATAGCTATGAACTATATATTTGTACTTCAGATTCAGTTAGACATTGACATAAATAGACGCTGATTATGTTTTGGTGTAGATATCGCAACAGGTGGCGCTGCCATGCTACTTTTTTCATGATTTTCATGATAGCTGTATCTCAAGAACTAATGCACGGAATTTCCTCACACTTGAGATTCTTAAATGTGCTATGCGTTTTCTAAATTGTTTACGTGAAGTTAGATGGGGCTAGTTAAGCTTACGCTGAAAGGTAAGCCTTCCCGCCCTGCTTGACTTTGACCTTTGACCTTGTTTACGTGACTTTGTTTAGCTATACTATTCTGGATGTGTTGAAAAGTGTTTAATTATTTATGCTTGACGCCTGATTTTTTGTTCTTGTTTAAAACTTCGGAAGAAACTTTGTGGTACCTGAGAAGTTCTAAACCTGGACTAACCATTTTTAGGGCCCCAAGTTGTTATGCATCTGAGCCACTTTAAAGAGAAAGTCAGTACTGAGTGATCAACGCCTTAAACACCAAACTGGATTGAAAGCAGCCATTTATGTTAGAGAAAAAAAAGCACAAACCATTATAAAGTGAAATACAGCTTAAATGACGGATTTTTTTTTTTTTTTTTTTTTTTTTTTTTTTTGTAAAGATGAAACACTACATCTGAGCAATATAATTTACAAATTAATATTAAAAAAGGTGAGTCCTTGAAATTTAAACTGGCACAAATGACATTTCGTATCTGGGTAATCTCCAAGACTCAACATTGAACTTTAGTCTAATCAATCAAAGTTCTGACATTTGTGTTTAGATATTTGAAAAGTTTAAAAAAAAAGAACCTAAGGTCAAGAATTATATAAGAATAATAATGAATTATACATGAGATATTTTCATAAATACATCCTTCGCTTACCTTCATCAGAATTCAGAATAATTTAAATGAATCCGGATGGTAATTCTTATTTTCATTGGCGTTTTGTGTTCTGATTTTCATAAATATATATTTGATTGTTCAAGTATAACTTAATGAAGCTTAATTGGATATAATTATCTGGTCCAAAGAGCCAAAGAGTGCTTAAACTATTTTGTCTGGTAAATTAGTTCAACTACCTCCACTAAAATGTGTCCATCAAAAATTTGGTTATTTAATATTTTTTTAAAAATCCCTGACGGCTCGGCCTACAGGCACAGGTAGATTTCGAAGACGCATACCGTGGGGCGCCTGTTTGTTGGGAATTGCGGAAGAACTGACCTTTTTGCCATGATGCGGCAGTTGGAACAGTCCACTTCGAAACCTAATTTGTTTACAGGCGGAGCCGGCAGGGATTTTTTATTTATTTATTTATTTTTTTGTTATAAGGGTTGTTAATACAAAAAACTTGTTAATATAAAAGTTTTAGATAATATTAAGAGGATTTATAATAAATTTAAGCGGATTTGATATCTTGTGAACGGACGAAGTTATGATTTTTTTTCTTCTAAAATCCCCCCTTTTTCCCCATTTTTAATGATATCAAAAATCTGTCAGACATAAATTTTTGGCCCTTTTCCTAGAAGTAATAATAATTTTAAACGGATACGATACATATCATAATTCAGAAATTATGGGTTTTTCTCTGTTTTCACAACCCCCCCCCCCCCTTTGTTCGATTTTGCCCATTAACGAACGTGACCGAGATTTTATGCCCCTTGATTTTATGTATCAGTTTGGAAGAGATTTGTGCAGAATTATGGAAGTTATCGCGTCCATAAAAAGTGACACAGATAGATAGATAAAGTTTTGAACTGGGGGTGGTTTTGGGTTCTGGGAGTCATGATCGGCGTAGATCTGCAAAATTTTTTCAAAAATTCCAACTTAGGATAGAATGTAATAGGTAGTATTTCTTACGAAATCTACCTAACAACACCGCACATTTAATTTTTTATAGTGTACGCTGACTATCTAAAAATAAATATTTAGGTAAATTTGATCCTGAATTATATTTATACGTGTAAGAGTTTACTTCATTAAGCTTATATAAAGTAATTAAATTTATTTATTTTTATCAAATATATCATAATTGTATTTTATATATTTTAATTTATTAAAAAAAAAAACGCCTACCTCAAATGTTTCTTTTAAGTGTTATAAAATTAAAATAATATGAAATAAAAATTTGACATTAACTGCATAAAAATCGGATTAATCGATTAAATTTTGTTTATTAACTTAAAAGTTTTAATTCACATATCTAGTATTTGAGCTGTATCCAACTAAAATGATCTAATATTTATCCGATTAAATTTCTTTTAGCAAAAATTAAGTCACCAGATGGATATATAATCTCTTATTTATATTTTTGACTTTAATATTCACTTTATAGAATAATTCGACCTTTTTTCAAACAACTGAAAAAACTTCTGATGTTTAATGTTATAATTTCCTAAAATAATTTTTATGTGCATGCAGTTTAAAATTTATTTTTTACACTAGTCTTTTTTAAAACTGTTTTGTACAGTTTCTAATATTTACAAATATTTGAACAACGTATAATAAAAATAGAAAAGAAACGACATTAGAATATAATAATTGTAATACACATTTTGAATGCATATCTAAGATTAGTTAATGTAATTGTTAATAATGTTTCCGTCTTCATTATTCTACGATTAAAAGAAAAACAACGAAACTAGAGAACATTTTTTAACAAATAATTAAGGAATATTATAAACGAAAATTAATGCATAGACTTTACAATTTCAGAGTTATCTGAATTACTCAAAACCAAGGCATAGATAGCATCTGTGTTATAAATCTGTCTAAATTATATAAAAGACAGTGTCAGTACGTAACGCTGGCATCATTTTGACATTGGGAACACTTGACGTTAAAAGTCGTGTTTATTGCAACTTCTAAACATCACATAATTTCAAATTTTATACATAGTCGAATAGGGTAAAAAATGTTCTTTCAAATACAATTTGTTTAAAAACTGTATCTCAATTGACTGATTTTTTATGGTTTTTAAAATAACTTTCAAGCATGATTGAGAAAAATAAATCTATCTCTATCGCATGCAGACGATTATAAGAGATTAATTAACCCATTAGCAATTAAAACAATATAAATAGTTCAGCATTTGTTTCTGGAGTTTCGTGTTGTGATTTTCTTTAAAAATATATTTGATTGTTCAAGTAACTTAATTAAGCTTAATTGGATGTTATTATCTGGTTCTACTAGCCAAAGAGTGCTTAAACTTTTTGGCTGGTAAATTACCTCAACTATCTCGACTAAAAGGTGTCCATCAAAAATTTAGTTATTTAATATTTTAAAACAATATAGCACATTTAATCTTTATAGTTTACGCTTACTATCAAAGAGTGCTTAATTCGGTATTAAAAAAAAATATTTTTCCATGCTCAACAACTCAAAATTTTGAGACACATTCCCAGACTCATTTTTAAAAACAACAACAGGAAACTTGGTGGCGTGATTTATAAAGACATTTATAAGGGCCCCATGTTTTTATTTTTCGTTCAATTAATTAGAAATTGATTTACAGACAATTATTGTCACAGTACGATCATTTTTTTTTTGTTTCCAGCGCTATCGCTTCTCGAAATTCGGTTCAAAATGTCCACTTTGACAGCATTTTTTGAAATATATTCTGCCTTTATCAAAAATTAGAGACAATACGGACATTATAAAGTTTCTGAATACGAGAACCTGCCAATTGGATGCATTTTGGAGCAAAAATGAATTTACGAATGTGTCTCAAAATAAGCAGTTTGGATTTGAATACACCCTTAAGCTGTTAGTGTTTAAGACTGGTAAATTAGTTTAACCACTTCGACTAAAATTCTATAACGAAATTAAAATTTCAATAACAAACAAATAAAATAATAAAATGATATACATAATACACAAATTTAACCATATAATCTAACCATGCAAATGATCAGAATGAAAAAAGCTGCTCTAAGTAGCGAAATCTTCGGCTATTAACTCCTGGTATGCGACTAATACAAAAGCACTGCTTTTAATAAATTTCAAAATTCTATCTGTATACAATATTCACATTTTATACATAAAACTGTTTTTTTTAATGCTGTGAATAGGCAATATAAAAAATATATTAAATGTAAAAAATCAATTAGAGCTTTGAATGAAAAAACGAAGATTTTCACCTATATTGTGTAATGTAACCCGGGAATCCCGGGTTGGACTCCTTAAGTATTTTATAAACACGAACTAAATCTAGATTCATGACAGCTAAACTACCTAGTAACATTCTACTCCTTAACCTTTTCTAAATTCTTAGAACAATTCCGAATTTCATAACGAAGTATTCTTTCTATAACGTTGCACTCTGTATCTATTTGCACTTAACCTTTAAACTATAAGATGAAATGATGGCGATAAGGAGAAGAAAAAAAAAACTATATTGTTCCGAGAATCGAAACGGAACAGACACAATATAACAAGAGAGTCCATCATGAAAAGTAAAAAAAAAAACTTATAAAAAGAAAAATGCAAATTTAGATGGTACCAGATTAGAACGCCGCCGGAAATAAAATAGGAACTATTTCTAGGAACTAAATAGAGTACAGCCCCTTTCCGTTTTTCTCATTATAAACCGTATGATTACGGTATTTGAGGGGAAGGCAGATAAAAGATAGGATTAACTTTTTTTTAAAACGATTTTGGAGAAGACAAAAAAAAAAAAGTTCTTAGCGTGACACTTGAGAAGGGTTAGAAATGTTGTAAGAGACAAAGCAAGTGACGCCATTAGTGGTCACATGTACTGAGTATTTACTTAATTTACAACTCTATGTAAAAATTCTGTAACCTGTCAAATTTTTTGTGCATGTAATTACATATTATTAATTGATTTAAAGCGGTTTTTAAAAAATATGTGAAACTGACACATTTTCTGTCTCATTTTTGAACATAAAAGCAGGATAAATTGCAGGCATGATTATTGAAGTGCTGAAACCTGCATCGATCCCTGACTACTTTTACTATATTACCCAAAAATTCTATTTTGAGTAAACCCGAAATCTGACTCAAGACTGGCAAAAAAAAAAAAAAAAAAATTGTCAAGCCGAATTTTGAATTGAACACAAAATCGAAAATTTAATCCATATTTTAATACAATAATCTGAAAATGGTCTCTTAAATCTCTAATACCAATTCTATGTTTTATGTTGAAAACCGATTATTACATACACTCATTAATATTGACAAATGTAATTTTTTCAGCACATAATTGAATTCTACATAAAACTGACATATTTATTAAATATTTAGAATTGAATTTCATGTGTGAATTTAAATTTATTTATTTATGATTACAAAGTAAGATTATGATTTGAAGAAATAGTTAATAAAATGTAAGATTAACTCTTAAAAAAAAAAAAAAAAAAAAAAAAAAAAAAAATTCCTTTGTAAAACGATTTTGGAGTGGCAAAAAAATTCTTAGTGTAACAGTTAAGAAGTTTTAAGAGAATGCTAGAGTCAAAGCAAGTGACGCCATTCGTGGTCACGTGGGCTCAATGCAGTAAAACTTATGAAAATAATATATATACGGAATTATCTGGGTCTGATTATCGTAAAGGAAAACGGGGCAGTTGCCTTGGATTTCTTTTTCTTAAAGTAATACAATTTGCGACCGCAAAAATTTAAGGAGGCCCTTAACCAAAATTTAAAACATCCGTATATAAAAAGAAAACCATGTTTATATATATTATGTATATACTATATATATATATATATATATATGAAAGGATAAAAATAAACCCTTTTTAAAATGCAAAATAAAAAATTTAAAATCCCAAAACATTTTTTCTAACTTATAAATCTAATGCTTAAATCTAATCTGCCCCTGTGATCTTTGTTTCTCAGCCTCACAAATATTACTTTCATCTATCAATTTCGACATCTCTTTAAGTTTTAAAAGTGATGAGTTTGCATTCCTTGCAGCAGTCTGCGGGGTGCGGCTCCCAGGCACGGCCAAGCCTTGGTGTCGGCATAAGACCCCAGGCATCAGTCAAAAGCTAATTGACCAATTAAAATAAATGATCCTCCCAATTTGACTCTTTCTCCCTCTGCTGGAAAATATCCTAAATTCTGATTAAAACCTCATGCAAGGTCGAAGAAGACAGATTTTTGGCACATTTGAGCGGTCAGCCAAACCCTCGGCCATGTAGATCTTAAAACTTACCGTAAATGGCTCGCGGGACCTCCGACTGAACGCGCGAAGATGTCTGTACGAAGAAATGCTTCAATAAACGAGTTCGATCTGTCAAGAGGTCCCGAGTCCAACTTATTTCTCTGTTTCTCTCAAATTATTAGTCTCCCAAGTCGTTCCCAGGATTAATTCCTTACATATATATATATATATATATATATATATATATATATAATTCCAAAACACACACAGGGCTGTGTTTTTTACAATAAAACCGAAAAAAACAGACACGAACTGGTTATTATTATTATTATTATTATTTAACAGCATCAATTGTTAAGTTTGGAGCTGAATTTAATTTATAAATACTAGGGGGGCTGCGCCCCTCCTCCTCTGCTCGCTACGCTCTCCAACCCCCGCGTAATCGCTTCGCAATACCGTTTGGTATCGCGCAGCAATCCCTATTTTCTAGAAGAAAAGGAAAAAAAAGCCGGGAAGATCTACGCAGTTTTTCATTGGTTCATTACCAAATCGTTTGGCATATTTCCAAACCCTTACCTTTTTTTTAATATGGAAGGATTATTATACGCTATAAATACATTTTTTAAGAGGTGTGGTAGAAAAATTTAAATTTGCGACCGCAGAAAATTTAAGGAGGCAATTAACCAAAATTTAAAACACCCGTAATAAAAAGAAAACCATGTTTATATATATATGTACAGTGAAACTTCCATTTAACGAAGTCTCATCGTTACACTTAAAAACTTCGTTATGAAGAAAATTCGTTAAGCAGAAATCAACTTAAATTCATGAAAATTTCCCTTCAGATATAACAAATAGGTATTGGATTGAGAAGCCTTTGATTCAGTTTCAATTTTGAATCCGTCTTTTAAAATACAGTTGTGTACGGTCGATTGAAAATCTCGTCACATTCCCAAGCTTTCATCAGCTCTGATACACAGGTTCTCGAACTAATGTTTTCACTACATTGTCTTTTTCTGTCTTTTTCAATAATGTACTTCAAGATTTTTTATTATTCCTTAGACTAATGGCTGAAGTTTAGAAGTTGTATTGGCAGGAAGAAAAATAACTTTGATGTTCTTCGATTTGCCTTTTGAAGCACATTCTTGTGGATGTACAAAGCAACTGTCTATCAGCAATGGAATGTCAGAATGGTAACTGTGTGACTCTGATATTTTTTGCTTCAATGCATCTGGCGCCAGCGTCGCTGCATCTTACTGTCACCACTGGACTCTCGGTGAGGTAGAGTCATGAACCTCTATACATATAGAGGTATAGAGGTTCATGGGTAGAGTGATGATAGTAGATGTTTTTCTTAGTGTGAAAAAAAAAAAATGTTTTATTGAGCACCAAGCAGAATGGAAATTCTTTAAATATGTTCATTTTCATACAATCTGCGGAAATAATTTCGCATGTACATCGCAACAGCAACCTCTTAGTTTGAATTCTGTACACGTACAAAAGTGAAAGAAACTTCGTTATATAGAATATATTTTTCGTAATATGGAGATTAATTTACATGTTAATGGCGTTCAAAGTCAAAGTTCTACAGAAAATTTCGTTAAGTAGAAAACTTCGTTAAATAGGGACTTCGTTAAAGGGAAGTTCCACTGTATATACTAATAATTCCAAGACACACACAGGTCTTGTTTTTTTACAGTAAAACCGAAAAAACACACACGAACTGGTTATTATTATTATTATTATTATTATTATTATTACTATTATTATTTAACAGCATCAATTGTTAAGTTTGGAGCTGAATTTAATTTCTAAATATTATTACACGCCATAAATACATGTTTCAAAAGGTGTGGTAAAAAATTTTCAATAATTTGCCCTTATGGAGAGTTTACTACAGATATATGTGAAGAAGAATTACATTTGTTAAGTCTATCAATGAACAGGATTAAATAAAGGCATGGGGCCCCCCAAATTTGTAGAAAAAAAAGACTGCAGTAGAGTGTCATTGTTTATCTTAGTTTTATCTAAACAAGATGTTATTATTAGATTATACTTTTGAACTTAAAAAAATAATTTTCCTAATGTCTTTTCCAAACCGTTAAACCGAATTATATTTGCTAACGGTATAATCTTATCAATTTAAAAAGCCCCACTAAGTGTAGAATGTAAAATGCATTTTACTTTGATTTCAATGTTAATGTATTCTGTGTCATTGCGTACTTTTACCACTGTACATAAATCTCATGTTATGTCCAGCGCCTAATTATAGCAAGGGCAAACGGGAGGGGCCGCCAAAGCTAAAAATTAAGTGTTTTTACTTAAGGCTATTCTCAAATCCATAGGAGCTATAATTTCTGACACAATTTTGAATTTCAGAAACGGGTGAAATTGGAAAATGTTCTTATTCAGAAACTATGCCATCGAAATGCGTTTTTCCATTTTTGGGTAAATATCTTTCAGAAAATACTGTCAAAGTCGGCATTTTGAACCGAATTCTCGAGGCGGCAAAGAAAGAAAGGGGGAAATCGTGTCGTCACGTGACACGAATCGCTTATAAGTGGATAATTTTTTTTTTTTAAATCAAAAAATGGAAAACTCATTTCAATTCTAAACCGCTTCCATAGTGAAGCCTGCCAATTTTATACCTTTGTGTTTAAAAATGAGTCTGAAATTGTGAGAAAGTTTCACGTTGTTGAGAATCAGGTCATTTGAGAACCACTTTAAAGTGGAGGCTATAAAAATATTATGGGTCCCCAACTTGATTATTGCCCCTGGAACCAGCATAAATTAGTCGGGCCCTGATTACGTCATTAAGAAAAACTGTCTTGTTTCTGGCATTAAAATGTTTAATTAGGATTACTTTTTAAAACTTATATAATGAATACATGCATGAAATGTTTCCCTCCTTATTGTATACTATACACATGAGGCCCCGTGTAAAGTCTGTGGCCCCTAAAATCATAGTCGAGACCAGGGATTGACAAATGCGGTCGCCACGTCGCCACTGGCGACCAAGTTTTTTAATATGACAAATTTTTTGTTCAAAATTGACCTAAGAAATTAGCACAAACGACGTTTTTCTCTCTTCTTGTAATTCTTGTAAGATGTCTCATTATAGATGTTGCAAAATCACAAAATATTAGGAACTTTGGAATTTATAATCAAACCGAAAATATTTTTATCTTTTTCTATTAATTTGGCAAAAATAAGTTCATCAAATGAAAATTTTAAAATAGTAAATCTGAATTATTTGACTGACTTCGACAGTTAAATAAGGCAAAAAATTCTTTTCCTAATTCACTGTATCATCGATACCCCACGATCAAATATCGATTTTGTAACACTCAGCAATCCGGACATTTAAAAGGCATTCGGCAATCCACATTTCCTGAACATGCCGGGTTAATCAAACGTCTATAGTATTTTTTATGTATGATTTTTATACATTTTATTAGAAAATATAGTTTATATTATCTTTCTAAATTATGCACTATTCTGAACTATGTATAACTAATAGTTCTACGCTATGCTTCTTATTACTTCTCTTTTCTTATTTTTTCTCAATGAATTCATATAAAAATACTTATGTTATTATTTTTTTTAACAATGATGAAGGAGGGGGGGGGGGTGTAAATATATTTTACTGGTGACTATAATTTTTTGCTGGCTACCAAATTTTAACAAATTTGTAAAGTCTTGGTCAAGACTGTTAACCCTTTCAGGGGAAAAATACTTCTATTGCTAAAATGTTGAAATGATTGAATTGAACAACTCCAAGATTCTAAAAAAAATTCATTTAAAAATAAGCATAAGCTTTTCTTTTTGTACGTTGTAAAAACAAAATTTTATTCTAAAATTCTGATGTAATTGTAGCATTTCGGGATTAAAATTAAATGGTATATACTACTTGTAAAATATAGGATCTATCTTCAAAGGGGTTAATAACCCTGTTAAATTATTGAAGAAATAACTAGTTATGAAAAATTTAAACGTGAGCAAAACTTTTAAGAATTTATTTAAAAGAACGTCCTGTTTATTGAATTAAAAAAAAAAATCACCCTATCTATTATGATCAGCTATCATCAATATGATCATCAATAAAGATCAGCCACAAATGCTAATGAAAATTTTAAATGCATTTGATATTAACAGATTACTACTATACAATATCAAGCAAACATAAAATTAACTTAATATTAAACGATAATTTGCGTAAAATTATGCATAATTTAACATCAAGATAACATTCATATAGCTCATCTTACATGAATAGATGCATTTATCTTTTTTGATAATCTCAATTTAAAATGCCGGAAAAAGTGTTTCAATACATTAATTATAAATCGCATCTTCATCGATTACACGCAAGCTGATTATGTAATTACTCTTGCATTTTTTGATAAATGTAATCAATATTGAATGATTTTTTTTTACATATGCAAACGAGAGCATCCAGTTCTACTAGTTTAGAGTATGTGAAAGAAAACCAAGCTGTGGTTGAGAAAGCAATAAAAATTCTTGTAGAATTTTGCATTAAACTAAATAAATAATTAAGTGTTAAGTTTTTTTTTTTTCATAGGAATTCTTGAAATTGAAAAAAAAATTAATTAATGTATAAATAATATGTAATGTGTTAAAAATATAAACATTGAGTTTATCACATTTAAATGGCAACGTGAAGCAGTGAGATATCCACTGGTATATAAAAAAGACAAATATTTCCATACACTGTAAAAAATGACCAATGTTTCTTATTTTATGAAAATATGCTATATCCACGAACGAAAATATAATATAATCTTCTGAGTTATCCGAAATTCTGAATAGCGTGCTCCATTGTCTTTTGAATCCACAGAAACCAATACATTTCCAAAATTTAAAGAATTATTTATAAAAACGAAGTATTTTTCGCTGCCCGTATTTTTCAGAAACGTTTCCGAAAGGTTTTTATAGTGTATTAATTAGTGTCCTCAGCTGGAATACCTGTTTTTCGAATGTCATTCATTCTCACGTAAACGTTTTCAGTCGCATAAGTTTATTTATACATGAAAGAGTAAAGAAATAATCTTAATTTTAATGTTATTGTTAACGCTGTTAATTTTGCATCTTTGTCTGTTAAACATTTTTTTTGAGCATGAAAATGTTTACTTCAGAATGGATAGCATTCGAAAAACAGGTATTCCAGGCTAAGGACACTCATTAATACACTATAAAAACCCTTCGGAAACGTTTCTGAAAAATTCGGGCAGCTAAAAATAATTTGTTTTTATAAATTATTCTTTAAATTTTGAAAATGTATTCGTTTCTGGGGATTCTAAAGACAATGTAACATGCTATTTGAAATTTCGGATAACTCAGAAGATTATATTATATTTTCGTTCGTGGTTATAGCATATTTTCATAAAATAAGAAACATTGGTCATTTTTTACAGTGTATCTATGAAAATACAATGTAACCACGAACGAAACTATACTATAATCTCTTCTGAATTATACACTGCAAATCTTTATACACTTTTCAGAACAGTTATTTTGTCACCTTTTTTAGTACACTTTGAAGCGCACTTTTTGGAACAATTTTTAGAATACTTCTGAGAACACTGCTTTTGTTCAACACACTTTCTAACGAACCTTCTGAAAGTGGTGATTTCACAAGTGTGCCTAAATGTGCTTTCCAATCCATTCTCAAATATGTTCCCAGGTTTAGATTTAACACCTGGGCAGAACACATTCGATACACTTTCAGAACATTTTCTTTATAGCGGAGCATATTCGGTAACACATTAAGGGAACACATTCAGTGCAGATTAAGGTAACTGGAACACTTTTTTTGAACCAAAGTGTTCCAAATGTGTTCCCAGTGTGTGCTGGAAATTTGCAGTGTACCTACGATTCCGAAAAGCTTGTTTAATTTTTAGAAACCATTATATTTCCGAGATTTACAGAAGCATTTATAAAAACAAAGTTTCTTTTACCGCCACTGATTTTCGGAAACGTTTCCGAATAATTTTTATGATGTATTAATCAGTTTTCTCAAACCAGAATATCGGTTTTCAGGATCCTATCCATTTCCAATTAAATATTTTCAGATGCGTAACTGAATTTATACATACCAAAGCAACAAAATCCTGTTAACACGTTCACTGCCGGGTTAAAATTACCGGAATTTTATTTTATTTAGAAAGTTCGAATTCATACCAGAAAATAGTAATAGCAATATTTACTTTATTTAATTACAGACATTTCATAATTACATAAAATAAAAATTCTTCTTTCGAAATTTCCGGTGCGAATTCGTAATTTTAGATTTAAAAACCACGATTATACTCGTGCTTGGCAGGGAATGATGGATTAATGTTGTAAAATATTCTTCAAACAATATTGTCAACGATAAGCCATAATGTATCGTAATTGATTATTCCCACCAGTTAATTTTTATTGTAAACTTTGCCTTATTTAATCATAGCATTTCTGCGTTTCAATTAGGCGAAATTTTTTGTTTTGAAAATCCGGTAGTAAAGGATTAAAAATTCTGTAAAAGCGCTCGTAGCGAAGGGGTTAATTGAAACATGTTTCATATAAAAATGCTTCATAGTGTAGTTAATGGGCAATGTAAAAAATATGAAAAACTGTTAAAATTGTATTGTAGTTTTAGTTAGAAACCCTAGTCTATATTATAAAGATAAAAGCGTGTTCGTCGGCAACGCCTTTTTGCTCCCGTTTATTGGAAAAATTTTCATTTTTCGATAAATGAAATATTATCGTGAGTTATAACCGATTATTGTCTCATGATGGCAGATTTCTTCCTTTCCCAAACTGTCGCGTCCGGAAATTCGATTCTAAACGTCAACTTTGTCAGCAATTTCTGAAAAATCTTCTGCCATTGCAAAACTAGTTGTTGGGGGGCCACCGTAATACTTATACCCATCATGGATATGCATAATACAAAATATGAAAATGAAACATGTGTAAACTATTTATAAAATGTATTGCAATGCGAATAAAATCGTGGCTTGATGACGTCCTAAACTTTAAATGCTCTATTACTGAATTGCGTAAGAGAAACATCCTTATAACTCCAAAAATGACAATCCTATTAACTAAGAGTTTACTGCGTCGGATTAAGTTTCTCATTTCCAATTAAAATATATCTTTGAATTGAAATTTGAATGAAATACAGGGTCATGAGAAATCGAAGAGTGTGGAAAATAGGATTACAAATATCTCGGCAACTCATTATCCGATCGACTTCATTCTTTTCGCAAAATTTATGTTTTTTTTTTTATTGTCTTTTATATTCACTCCTTGAAAAAACAATTTCGAAAATTTGTATATACCTTTTATCAGAACGAATATTTCGAGAGTCCGAAAAAAATAGTTTCAGATAATCAAGGTTACTGAAATTCAATAAGTTTCTTCCCATTATTACATACTAAGGACAAATCAAATTTCCAGTCTCTATCTCAATTTGTTCGGGAGATAGAGCGTTTACAGACGGACGGCATTTTTTTTCTCTAAAAATATGTTTTTCGGAATCTCCAGTGTCTAAAACGTGTAAATCCGTCAACATTTTTTTTTCGATTTTCAAAACGATTACAAGACTTACCCTATACTACGTATGATGGGTAAGTAAAAAACTGGAAAAATACGTTCTTTACTTAGTTTCTGAATAAGTGCACCAGACAATTTCATGCGTTTGCGAACAAGAATGAATTCAGAAAGTAGCCAATTTCGATTTGAGAACAAACAAGTATTTTGCTTTATATTGGGAATAAGAAAATCGATCTTGACATTGTCTATAACGATATTTCTTGTTTGGGAAACCTTCAATATTGTTATAGACATGTTCGCTGTATATAAGATATGTAGATAATGCCCTTGAAGTAGAAAAAAAATAACAAAGCTAACAGAGCAAATGCATCAGCTCATTTGGAAAATATGCGAAATAACGCTTATAAACCCGTCATCTTAAAACGGTTAACACATGTGCCTAATTAACGCCATTAATAATTAATTTCAGGTGCAATGACCTTGCAATTCTCTATAGTTGAAAAGTGTTTATGAATTCGGTTTGTCTGTCTGTCTATCCGCGCTCTAACTCTCGTAAATATACTCGGAGTGTCATGAAATTTTTACACATTATTGAATTTTACTATATAGAATGTTCGGTATTGAAAATGAAGTGCGTAACATTATTAGTCCATTTACAGGGACATACAAAAGAATTCCGTTACATTATGGTCTATGCACTGAGAAAAATGACACTTTCAACTCTGAGTAAATCGATGTTTTCATTTTGTTATGAAACTTTTTGTTTCAAATAGGACGACACAATGCTTTCGATTCTGAAATACAAGAAATATGCTCAGAATATTGAAACATGGACATACTGAAAGCGGAGCGCATAGAGGTCAGTTCATACTCATTTTTGAAACATGGACATACTCAAAAATGATTAGAATAAGTTTAAACTCATTTTTGAAACATGGACATACTCTAAAATGAGGACATAGAAGTCCGTTCATACTCATTTTTGAAACATGGACCTACTCAAATCTGAGCACATAATGTTTTATTCTTGAGTGTGTGCATGTTTTCAGGAATGAGTATATGCATGTTTCAAACTTGAGTAATTTTGATTCGGAGCCATTTTGACTATGCGACATACTCAGATTTGAGTATTTTTTGCTCAATTTTGAAAATATCGTTTTTAGAGTGTGGGGGAAAAATCGTTTGCGGCGCATTTTATTGATGTTACGATATTTCAAATATGATATTACTGAGGTGGATTACAGTATATGCTTCCAACGTAGTATACAGTTATTCTGTTTTTTTTATTAAGTAGCATTTATAATTCAATTACAGGGGCGTACAAAATAATTTATTTACATTATGATTTATGTGGAAAAATCGTTTGCGGTGCATTTTGAGCATGTTATGATACTTGAAACATAATGATACATGTATTTAAAAAGATCACTAAGGTTCACTACAACTTATTTGCTATAAATTATGGAGCGAGTACGATTTATCTTTCATTTACAGAGTCGCACAAAAGAATTCGGTTAAAAGACTGACTATGATCTGTAATTGCTGGAATTGCTTTTTCTGCTGTGGTATGAATTTTTATGTAATTTTTAGTGTATTAAGTGCTGTTTACAAATTCTGTAGATCCTATAGGGTTGCACGAAAGACTTCGAAAATGGGCAGCCATTACTGAGAACGGATTTTAACTGAGTTATGTTTTTTTTTAAATTGCTTATTTATATATCTCGTTTCATGCTAGGTAAAAATTAATTTTCTTAATAATAATCTGTTAGTGTTGGAAAATGTTTCATAATCTATGACAGATGCATGATTTTTCTTTCTTGTTTATGATACCTTCAGCAATCGTTATACATCCAGAGACTAATTGTTGATTTTGAATTTGTCTACAATGATATAATCTATCTATCATAGATGCCAATTTCTACGCTTATTTAAATCATATAAATATGTTTGGAAACAAACATTTTATTTCACAAAATGTTTGTTGTGTTTCTTTAATAAAATGTGGTACATATTTCATTTTACATTATTATGAAAACTTCATCTTTATTTGACTTAATCTTAAAAAAGGCGTAGAAGTTGGTAGCCATTATCTAATAACGTAACATGTAACGATATTTTTTTTTTCTGGTCCCTACTGTATTGCTAAACACCTAAAAATGAAGTTGTATTGGCAGGAACAAAAAATAACTTTGAGGTTCTTCGATTTGCATTTTGAAGCCACATTCTTATGGATATACAAAGCAATTGTCAATCAGCAACGGAAGGTCAGAATGGTAACTGTCTGACTCTAATTGATATTTTTGGCTTCACTGCATCTGACGCCATTGCATCACTGCATCTTCTATATCATTGAATGTAAAAAGGGGATTTTGACTTCCCCCAACTGTCAGCGCTGTAGTCTCAGTGTGAGAGAGTAATGATAACAAGTGTTTTTCTTAGTGTGAAAAAAAAAAATTGTTTTATTTAGCACCAAGCAGAATGAAAATTTGTGTTCCTTTTCATACAATCCTCTGAAATAAATTGGCATATCTATCGCAACAGCAACCTCTTAGTTTGAATTCTGCACACTTACAAAAGTGGAACAAACTTCGTTATATAGAATATATTTTTCATAATATGAAGATTAATTTACATGCTAATGGTGTTCAAAGTCAAAGTTCTGCAAAAAATTTCTTTAAGTAGAAAACTTCGTTAAATAGGGACTTCGTTAAATTGAAGTTACACTGTAGTTACTAGAAGTGTCTAAGAGAAAAATAAGTTCTCTTATAAAAATTCCTCTTTTATAACGCTCAAAAAACACAAAATTTCTAATTCATGAAAACTTGAAAGTTTTCATTCATCTTGGATAAGCAAAAGCAACTATACATTGGCAAAGTCTGATGCTGCTATGAAGGTGAGAGAAGTAAAACCTCTAAACCGTGTTATGTATTTTAATGTCAAAGGATATTGCGATACCAATATTACAACAGAATTTGATTGTAAATATTTTTTTTTTCAGATTTATGTGGGGAATAAATTTACCCACCAGAGGCTAAAGGGTTAAACAAATAATTTTGTTGAACCAAACAAGTTTTCATTGGACCAACAATATTTTTGTTCGGTCATTGTTGATTCCACACAAATTATTTGGTACAATACAACAAAATTTTCTGTTTAAATATGGTCGAATAGAAATTTATTTCCTATGAACGATGCCTTTTTCCCTGTGTAGATGGGGTTCGCTGTATATGATTTCTAGATAATGCACGTGAAGTAGCCAGCAATAACAGCCTACATAGCATATGCATTATCTCATTCAAAAAATATGCGAGGTAACGCTTCTAAACCCGTCATCGCAAAACAGTTATAATAAATACCTGTGCATATTAAACGCGAAATTCAGGTGCAACGATCTTGCAAGTCTCATTCCCACAAGAAATCGTTTTCCCACAACCACACCCGACCGAAGAGACGGTCGTCAGTTTGTAAGTCCATTGGAAACACGTCGGACAAGAAGTCCGCACCCCCTACCCCTCGGCCATCTCCTACTAAACGGAAGAAGAGAATTTTTGGCTTGCAAATCATCGTCAGAATGAATAAATGATGTGGAGAATCGATCAAGGGCAGCTCCGGAATGAATTTGACCGAAGGTTTTGAAGAAGAAAAAAAATATCGTCGTGCAGCGATGCATTTTAGAGCATGATGGATAGCACCGTTAGAAGTGTCAGAATATTGAGTTACATGTGTATAAAAGATCGAATTGTATGATATATAAGAGGACAGATGTTAAATAGTTAGTTTCGTTAAGTTTTTTATTTGATTTATGGAATATGTATTATCTTTGTCGTATTCTGTTACATACGATTATTATTTAAAGTCAAACCTTGTTAGTAACTTCTCTTAAATCTCGTTCAGACTAGCGTGGTTAAGTCACTTAACGTTCTGAAACACCGTAGTAATGCATGGAGAAGTCAAGCCTAGTTCCGGATCTCCCGATTCAAAAACACAAGTTAAGTTAACTGTCTCTTAACTGTCTTAAATGTCCTAGTCTATATCACGTTCAGAATAGGGCAGTTAAGAGTCTTAACTTATGTTTTTAAAAAGAGAGACCGGAACCAGACTTGACTTCTCTATGCATACAGTGTTTGAGAACGTTATCTTAAGGGACTTAAAGTTAAGTGACTTAACTATGCTAGTCGGATCTGGAAAAGGAAAAATACCCGTTATAAAGTTGGGTAGGGTTAGGTTGGGTTATAAGGTTGGGACCCGTTGGGTATTGTTAGGATAGGACGTTAAATATCTGCCATTTTGGCCACAGTGTTAAGGAAAGAGTATTTTCATCCTTTTATTTATAAAAGGCCTTTTATTTATAAAAGCAACTGAACGCTCTAAACTCTCAAAACCTTACTCAATTGCTACTCTCATGCAAAACGGAATCGACGTTAGAGGTCTGCACGGACCCTGGCCTTAAGTTTTTTCTGCTGATGTGGGACGGGCCAGACTTCTTTTTTTTCGGACCAAGCTATGCCTGGACTTCATTCTTCCTAGAGGTCTGCACGGTCCGAAATTTTCAGCCGCGGTACAACAATTTTTTCAAAAAATGCATAGACTTTTAAATGGCCATTATACTACAGTTAAAATTCTTTTTAACCCTTTGAGCGTTAGGCTCGTGTTTTTCCGTTACTAGAAGTCATGTTAAAATGGCTGTAAAATATTTTTAACAAAAGATTTTTTTAAACCGTATATAGAATAAGGGGATACGAAAAATATTATAGCATCAAACTGCGATTAAAAAATATATATATTCTGCGATTTAGAAGCATACCTATGAAAATATAGAAAAACCCTCTAACGCTGAAGGGGTGGGTTAACCTGTTAACAGGTTAACCTGGCGTTTAAACCTGTGGAATAGAACCTGTCTATGACGAAAACCTGTCTTAAACGAAAAAATGTCTTGATCCGTTCAAAAAGAATATAATAGATATACAACACACAATGTACCTGCTAAAAATGGAACTTCTCTATAACGGATTTTTCTTCTCTTACCGAATTTTCATTTGAATGGACTAATTGTCTAAGTCGATTTTTTTTAATCAGTCTTTATGTACGTAATTGTCTTAGGTGGTCATTAATATTGTTAATATTTTGCATTCCATGCATTTCCAACATAATCCGAAAATAAAATCTATGCATAAGTAAGTGTGCTTTTTGAATCATTTAAATTTTAGAATATTGTTTCAGAAATATCGGCATGTTCTGTAGAAATTCAATCGTGCCGGGCCAAAAAAAATGTACGAGCCGAGTCGGGTCGATCTTTTTGCTTTTATACCGGGCTATGCCAAAAAAAATTGTGTACGGGCCGGGACGAAATTTTAACTTTTACACCGTGCCGAGCGGGCCAATACAATTTTTGTACGGGTCGGAACCGGGCCTGAAAAAATTTTTAAATGTTTTTTTTGGCTGTAGTAGTTAGACCTATAAAAAACCTGTCAAGGTAAAAGTTGTAGATAATATTAAGACAACTTATAATAAATTTAAGCAGATTTGATATCTTGTGAATTGAAGTTATGAATTTTTTTCATCTTAAGCTCCCATTTTCCCCCCTTGAGGCCATTTTTAATTATATCAAAAATCTGTCATACATAAATTTTCGGTATTTTTCCTAGAATTAATAATAACTTTAAACGGATTCGATATGTATCATAATTAAGAAGTTATGGGTTTTTTTCTGTTTTCACCAAAAGCCCCCCTCCCCCCCATTTCCACCCTTTGTCCGATTTTGTCCATTAACGAACTTGACCGAGATTTCATAGCGCTTGATTTTATGTATCAGTTTGGAAGAGATTTGTGCAGAATTATGGAAGTTATTGTGTCCATAAAAAAAGGATATAAGACACATAGATAGATAAAATTTTGAACTGAATGTGGTTTTGGGTTTAGGAAACATGATCGGCGTAGATCTGCAAACATTTTTCAGAAATTCCAACTTAGGGGAGAATGTAAATAGGTAGTATTTCTTAAGAAATCTACCTAAAAATAATTTAATTTTGAAACTTTCTTTACGGATAGAGAATATGTTTTGTTACTACGATGCTCTAACTGAATAATAAATAAACGTTAAGTAGACGTTCTTTAAAATTTCTCCTATGCCACAATTGGGAAAGATAAAATGATGTTGAAAACCGATATGGTTGTCTGGAATGAATGTGTCCAAAGGTGAATTTAAACAAAAAAAAAGAAAAGAAAAATCACTGCTTAATGAAATATTTTGATGCATGATGGATGTTGTGCTGAAAATGTATAAATATAGGATTACATGGGCAAAGATCAAATTTTTTTACTTTACAGTTGGACAGATGTTAAATATCAGTTTTGAATTTGATTTATGGGTTGTTATGAATTTATTTTAGCCGGATTCAGTTAAAAACGGTCCAATGGAAATAATTTACGGCAAAATATTTTTAGCTGCTACTTTTTGGGAGTTGAGAAAAAACCGAACTCACAAGGAAGGTCTCCTTAAAGCGCATACTCAGAAAACTTTGAAAAAAAATGCTAATGAAGCTACTCATGTATGTAATAAAGGAACAGTGAAATTTAGCTGCGGAATCCCAGTAGAAAATCTGCAAAAAAAAAAAAAAATACTTTCGAGTATTTGGCGCAAAAACACCGCGATTTGGCTAGCAGCATGTTTTCCTCGCCAACCACAAACAATTTTAATGCATTTTAAAATTGTTTGTAAAATGATTATTCGAATGCGCAATACTTCATGAACTTAAACTTAAACGATGAAAGTTTATTATTTTTTTGTATAATTTTTGTATTTTCAACAATGCTTTTTTAAATTTCCAAATATGTCTATGAGATTTTTGTAAAATTTCAAAGCGTAAAATTGTCATAAAAAATTATACGAATGGGTTAATTCTAGGGCTCATGATACAATACCCTCTTGTTCAGAACCGTTTGCATTTTGCGTTCAACATTTTCAATTCTCTGTACGTTTGCAGTAATATTAATTAAAAATATTCTTTAAATCAGATTAAATAAATCATTCACGTTTTTTTTTTATCTATTTATTAGCAATTGAATGAAATGTTGCTATTCTTTTATCCCCCATTCCACGATTTTTACTAAATTAAACGGCTTCACCGCGGTTATATAAGTAATTTTTAAATGTATTTTAAAAAGAAAATCCCGATGACAAACGCATTCGTTATACATTTCCATATCGAAGAAGTCATTGTTTCCATAGAAACAATACTTTTTCCTTGAATTGACAATGTTCAGAATCGGGTTTATTTTTGAGCTTGAAACAATTTCAATCAATTTAAATTTTGTTTTAAATCGTAAATTACGATCTTTAAATTTCATTATATATACATATAAATGCGCGCACAAAATTAAAGTTATAAAAATTTATTTATTATGTAAGTTAAACTTACATAAACTAGTTCAGCATGAAAAAGTTTTTCCTTAAAGCAGGGGGGCAAAAATCTAGGCGCCAATAGACTGATTCCCACCACTAAATTTTATTAGTATTCTTCGTCAAATTTTATTAGTATACTTCGCCTAAATTTTATCAGTATTCTTATTAGGATAAGAATACTAAAAATTTAATGGTGGTAATCGGCCGATTGACGCCTAGATTTTTGCACCCCTGCCTTAAAGAGTATTTTGTTATAAAACCGTATTTCTTTAAATTTTATTCCGCCGCCAACCGGTGATAAATCGCCAATTAAACGAAATTTTAATAATTTTTTTTTTACGGACGTTATATCGAGGTTCCGCAGAAATTTTTTTATAGACGTATATATCCACATGAGAAGAACACATTCTGTATTTTTTCAATTTTTTCTGAGTATGCGCTTATGGAGACATTCCTTGTCAGTGCTCAGATAAACTGTTTCCAGAGTTTGGGAGAGCGAAATTATTCTTGAACTCGGGAAAATATGTGAAAGTCAGTTTTTTGAATTCGAATTAAAAATACTGTATTTATTAGCGTATTTTGTGTACTTTTTTTTTAAAACCTTTTCTTTGATGACAAATGTAGAAGGTGCGAAAAATATCCGATATTTTGATATATATCCGATATTTTTTTTATATATATCCGATATTTTCAAAATAATCAACTTATTGATGATTAAATATTTTCAGAGTTAATATAAATTAGACATTAAAATATATGTCATTTAGCATGAAAACTTTCTAAAACAATATTCTAAATGTCTTTTTCTATTTTTTTTTTTTTTTCACTTAACAAAATTTAAAATCAACTAATTGAAAACAGACACAATTTGCTTTTTACACTCACAAAAAAAAAACTATTAAGATTTAGTAATCAAGTTTTAAGAACATTTTATATTTTATACAACAAAATAATTTGTTTTTATTGAAAAATTTGAACATAAATATAGTAAGTTTGGTCTGATTAACTGAACAAAACCAAAACAAGAAAAAAAAATATATATTTCTAATGAAGCTGCAAGTTTATCTAAATTAGATAGTTTATCTTTCAGTGGCATTTCTAAGTAAATATTGTCCCACATAATTATTGATTCAACACTTAAAAATTCAGCTTCAAACATAAAGATTGGAATTTTTTGTTGTGGTTGGGGGGGGGGGGGGGAGGTAAAATAGTCCCCTATAAGCGCAAAAATTCTCTATCTACAGAGCGACACAGCCAATAAGTTACAAAATTCCTTTACACTTGTTTTGACTGAAAACATCAAAAATATTATACGCAATATTTTGAAAATAAATATCAAATATGTGAAAATATCGAAAATATCAAACTTCATGATATTTTGAAAATAAATATCGGATAAATATCATGATATAAATCAAGATATATATCAAATGATATATATCACCGAACCCGCAATAAAATTTTTTTTGAAAGTTTGAAGGTATAAGTCAAGTAATTAAAGAAATGTCTCTCTTTAAGTTAATTATAACATTATTAAAAAAATAATATTAAAAATAAATTACAGTTGCAGCAGTTATTTAAGTTGCATTAAAAAAAAAAAAAAAAAAAAAAAAAAAAAGGCTAGAATACTTTTTCACTTTTCAAAAGTATTCTATAATAATAATAATAATAATAATAATAATAATGAAACTAAGTTAGCGAGAGAGCATTAATATAATTCAAAAACTCTTATTGCTATATTTTCGGACCGCTCTAAATTTAAAGTCTGCAGTGAAACTTATTATTTTTTTTAGCCATTATAATTTCACAGCAAAAACAATATGACGATTTAAGCCCTAGTCAAAGTTTATTTTCAGCTTTGAATTTTCAGAAACATTTCCAAGTAGTTTTTGTAATGTACTAATTAGTTTTCTCAACCCGAAATATAGGTTTTTTTTTATGCTATCTATTCTCAATTAAACATTTTCATATTCAACAAACATATTTTGCAGACAAACATGATAAATTAACAACATTAATATTAGCATTAAAATGAATATTATTTTGTTACTTTTGCAACCATAAACTCAATTATGCAGTTGTAAGTAACGTTTAATTGAGAATGGACAGTATCCTAAATAAAAAAGAAAAGTGCCCAGTTAAACTGATAGCATTGCGCTCACAGACTATTTACACTAATTGTACATTATACTGTTATTTCAAAGAATAATGTCCTCGAAACATAAATAAATCGGCAATAAATTAAGGGGGGATTAGCCCCGTTCCCCTTCTTTATACTTAACCAATGAACCCCCAAAACTAATCAGGGAAGCGCCTTATCACAATGAACCTACATAGAAAATTTGAAGCAAATCGTATAATTCTGCATGAAAAACCCATTTATCTAAATTAAGGAGGGATTAGACCCCCCACTCCTCCTTTATACTTAACCAATGAACCCCAAAAACTAATCAGGAAGCGCCTTATTTCAATGAACCTATATACAAAATTTGAAGCAAATTGGATAATTCTGCATGCAAAACCCATTTATCTAAATTACTGGAGGATTAGACCCCCCCACTCCCCCTTTATACTTAAGCAATGACCCTTCAAAACTAATCAAGAAGCGCCTTATCACAATGAACCTATATAAAAATTTTTGAAGCAAATCGGATAATGCAGCATGAAAAACCCATTTATCTAAATTAAGGGGAAAATTAGCTCCCGTTCCCCCTTTATACTTAATTAATGAACCCCCAAAACTAATCAGGGAAGTGCCTTATCAGAATGAACCTATATATAAAATTTGAAGCAAATCGGATATTTCTATCAAGAGTTATCACGTTAGGTACGTACGTACGTACGTACATACAGAACATGCGGGCACATTAGCTCTCAGGAATTGATAGCCTGTGAGCTGAAAACGATATTGTGGTTTTAGAAAACTGGTTAATAGACTGTAATAAAAAGAAAACTGCCCAGTTAGACTGAGGGCATTGAGCTCACAGGCTATTCACACTAATTGTATATTATACACTTATTTCAAAGAATTTGAAATAAGCCCCTCGGAAAATAAAAAAATCGACACTATATTAAGGGGATCATCCCTCCTTATAATTAACCAATGGACCACCAAAACTATTCAGGGAAGCACCTTATTACAATGAACATATATACAAAATTTGAAGCAAATCGAATAATTCTGCATGAAAAATCCATTTATCTAGCTTAAGGGGGGGGGGGGGTTAGACCCCCGTATCCCATTTTATACTTAACCAATGCACCCCCAAAACTAATCAGGGAAGTGCCTTACCACAATGAACCTATATACAAAATTTGAAGAAAATCGGATAATTCTGAATGAAAAACCCATTTATCTAATTTAAGGTGGGTTAGCCCCCCGTTTCCCCTCTTTATACTTAACCAATGGACTCCCAAAACTAATTAAGAAAGCTCCTTACCACAATGAACCTCTATACAAAATTTAAAGGAAATCGGAAATTCTGCATGAAAAACTAATTTATCTAAATTAAGGGGGGTTATTCCCCCCCCGTTTCACTCTTTATACTTAACCAGTGAACCCCCCAAACTAATCAGGGCAGCGCCTTACCACAATGAACCTATATACAAAATTTGAAGAATATCGAATAATTCTGCATGAAAAACCCATTTATCTAAATTAAGGGGGGTTACCCCCCGTTTCCCCTCTTTATACTTAACCAATGGACCCCCAAAACTAATAAGGGAAGCGCCTTCCACACAATGAACACTTATCACAATGAACCTAAAAACAAAATTTGAAGCAAAACGGTTATTTCTATCAAGAGTTATCGCGTTACGTACATAGATACGTACATACATACATACGTACGTACATACAGAATGGGCGGGCACATTAGCTCTCAGGCTTTGATAGCCTGTGAGCTAAAAACTACCCGGGAACGCTTTCGAATATCAGTAAAAATGAATTTCTAAATAATAGTTTGTTAGTACAGGAAAGTCTTTCATAAACAAACTATGTCGGATGCATGATTTTTCTCTTTTTGAAATAGCCTTAGAACTATAGCGAACCCATAAAAACTTTAACCACCTCATTCCATAGCCAATTACTGCCTCTTCCTATCTGATGTCATGTTAATTTTTGTTGCCGAACTAGACTTCATAGTGAGAAGCAGAAAAAAAAAATTGATGTAAACGTCAAAAGTCTATACATTAAAAAAAAAAAAAAAAAAAAAATCTGTTACTTTTATTTACTACTAGCTAACTCGACCGGCGTTGCCCGGGCCCGAGATAATTACAATCTCAGAGAAAGGCGTTAACCCCCTCCCTCCCCATATCCGCAAATATAATGAATAATTTGTTCAAGAGAACCACCGTCACCTACATTAACGCGATCATTAAAAAAATAATTACATTTTTCTGATAATTAGAACATAACGAAGACGCTACGCTAAAATAGCCGGCAGATGACACCCCTTCCCGACCTCAATTTCAAATCTATATCTTAATTAGTTACTTAAATTTTTGTTCATTAATAAAAATTGGCAATTATTTCCTTTCATTTTCGCAAGCTAAATGGAGGGATCGGCCTGAGAAACAGATCTCTTTGTAGTTCAGTTTTTAATGAAAGCAGATCCCTGTCTGAAACTTTCTCGGATTTATTTCACTGGCGCCAGCAGATTTTTAGCAGTTTTTTTGCATAAATTAAGAAAAATTACCGGCCGAATTTTTCAAAAATTGCATAGACGGATGCAGAATTTTTTTTTTACATATGCTCAGAAATTTTCAAATTGATATCTTAATTAGTTTTCTTAAAATTCGCTAATTTGTAAAATAATTTCGAATTCGTTCATTTCCGCTTCCAAATCCACAACAACAGTTCTTTTCTTTAGCCATTTTGATTTAAAAGATGGCATTTTCAATGCGATGTTTAATGATATTCTAATTAATATCTAGAGTAATTATCAAAATATTAAAATTCTGAGACTCAGGTGCACATGGTCAGACCTTGGACTATCCACACCTAAATTTCCAGACTTCTAGGTGGGCTAGATTTTGCTAGCCATCGCCAACAGACACACACACACACACATACAGACAGACACACACACAGAGAGCGAAACTTTCTTTTAATAATATAGATACGTATGTTTGTTTTTGACTTAATTACTGTTAAAATGCGAACAAATAAATAAATAAATAAAGGTGGAGGTTAACTGCATTTTGAAATAAAAATATTGCGAAATATTTTGAACTAAAATTAATACGCTTAATATTTTTCAAAGAGTGTATCCTAAATATTTTGTTTTCAAAATCAAAAATATTTTAGGAAGATCTATAATTATATAAGTATACGTTTAACAGTAATTCATTTCAATGATCCAATTCCAACTAATTAAACATAAATCAAAATTAGATTCGACACAAATATTCTGCCAGCGGCATAATTGCGTATATCATTCACCTATCCAAATGACCGCCATTTAATTCTATTTTTAAATATTAAATCATATCTTAAAATACCCATTAAAGTGATGTTATTATCGAATTATTTAATTATCATGACCATCAATATAAATCTATCTACCCATCGGGCATTGTTTAACCTTTTAACGGATAAAGCACTTCAACTGCTAAAATGTTGAAATAAATCATTGACACCGGAAATTATGAACAAATTTATTTGTATATAAGTAAAAAGCGATATTTCACATACATAATAAATGGAAAACATTTCTATTAAAATTCTGCTGTCATTGTTGAATTTCGTAATTAAAATTTTGTGGTTTCGTAGGGAAACCAATGTTCGTTAAAGGGTTAAAAACTCGCGAACTTCGTAATAAATCATACATTTTTACTTACCCATCATACGTAGTATAGGGTAAGTCTTGTAATCGTTTTAAAAATCGAAAAAAAAAAAAAATTGACGAATTTACACGTTTCAGACACTAGAGACTCCAAAAAACATATTTTTAGGAAAAAAAAAAAAAAAAAAAAAAAAAAAATTGCCCTCCGTCTGTGTGTTTGTAAACGCTCTATCTCCCGAAAAAATTGAGATAGAGACTTGAAATTGCGTATGTTACTTAGTATGTAATAATGGGAAGAAGCTTATTGAGTTTCAGAAACCTCGATTATCCGGAACTATTTTTTTCGGACTCTCGAAATAGTCGTTCTGGTAAAAGGTATATAAAAATTTTCGAAATTGTTTATTTTAAAGAGAGAATATAAAAGAAAATAAAAAAAAAAACATGCATTTTGCATAAGGAATGAAGTCGATCGGATCATGAGCTGCCGAGATATTTGTAATCCTATTTTTCACAGTGTTTGATTTTTCATGACACTGTATTTCATCCAAATTTAAGTATTTTAATTATAAAAAAAGTATTTTAAATTATTTTAAAGTATTTTTTAAAAGTATTTTAATTAAAAATGAGACGCTTAATCCGACGCAATAAACCGTTAGTTATATGATTATCATTTTTGGAGTTATAAGGATGTATCTCTTACGCAATTCCGTAATAGAGCATTTAAAGTTTAGGACGTCATGAAGCCACGATTTTATTCGAATTGCAATGTATTTTATAAATAGTTTACACATGTATTATTTTCATAATTTATATTAGGCATATCCATGATGGGTAAGTATTACGGTGGCCCTCAACGACTAGTTTTAAAAAAGCAACGTCTAAATTAAAGTGAATCGATGAAAAAAAAAATAATAATAACCACCTATTTCCTTATCCAATTACCATTGCTTCCTATTTGCCATGTTATTTTTTGTTGCCCAACAGACTTCATACTGAGAAGCAGGGGATGGGGGGGGGAGATGACATTGATATAAGCGTCGAGAAACACATTTTTTATTCTCTTACAGTGTCTCACAAAAGTGATGGGACACTTGTGCTTTATAAAAAGAAACTGCAATAAAATAAATAAACAAACATGTGCAAAAATTTTTTGGGTGTGTTTCATATTTAAAGTTAGTAACAATTATTACATAACATACATTTTGTCAAAATATTAAAATATTAATTTAGTAAAAATACAATTGTTCAGAACGGAGCAAAAAATGGCTCACATAAGTGATGGGACACTTACTTTTCCATCAAATATTTATCCAAAAATTTTACTTTTTAAAAGGTTTTAATATTTTGTTGGATTTCCTTTTACTTTTAAAACATGATTTAATCTTTTTGGGATGGATTCGACTATTTTTTTTGTGATTTCTGGAGTGATTTTACCCCATTCTTCTTGAAGCACCGATTTTAGTTGTTGTTTTGAAGAAATGGTGTGTTTGCGAATTCTTGATTCCAATTCTTGCCAAATATTCTCTATGGGATTTAAGTCTGGAGATTGTGGTGGTGTTTTTATTATTTCAGGACAGTTATATAGCAGCCAGAGTCTAACGTTCAGAGCAGTGTGCTTGGGGTCATTGTCCTGGTAGAATTTAAAATCGTTATGAAGGTTCAATTTTCGTGCTGAAGATTTCAAATTTTGCTTTAAAATATCAATATACTTGTACTGATCCATTATACTGTCAATAAAAACAAGATTACCAACTCCAGCGGACGACATACACCCCCATACCATAACTCCTCCTCCACCATGTTTTACTGTTGGTACCAAGTTCTGTTTGCGAAGTTCTTCCCTGGGTTTTCTCCACACCAAGATTCTACCGTCAGAACCAAATATATTAAATTTACTCTCATCAGCAAATATAACTTTATTCCAGTAATCAGAATTCTTATTTATGTTGGATTTTGCGAAAGCTAGTCTGAGTTTTCTATTCTTTTCACTTACGAAGAATTTTTTCCTGGCTACTCTACCGTGATATCCAGCAGATCGAATTACCCTTCTAATAGTTTCAGGATTAACAATTATTCCATATAATGCTTGTAAATCAGCAGCAACTTTTGAAGCACTAATTCTTGGATTTTTTTTAATATTTCGAACGATAATTCGCTTTATTCCATTGGATAGCTTTGATGGTCAGCCAGGTCTTCTTTTATCCTGAATCATATGATTCTTTTTATATCGTTTAATGATATTGAAAACTGTTGAACGACTCAAGTTAACTGTTTCAGCAGTTTTTCTAATAGATTTTCCACGTTCAATATGCAAATTAATAACTAATTTTCGAATTTCAGGCGAAGTTTCTTTTCGTTTAGCATTCATGACTACACAGAGCTAAAAAACACAAAAATTCCAAAACAAACTGGAGAGAAATACTGCAGACGATTTTATAAATTATTGCCAATTGCTTTTAAGTAAAAATAAAACCCCAAAAAATATTTTTATTGCTTATTTCAGACGATTTTTGTTGCATATATAATGGTGTCCCATCACTTATGTGAGCTATTTTTTGCTCCGTTCTAAACATTTGTATTTTTATTAAATTAATATTTTAATATTTTGACAAAATGTATGTTATGTAATAATCTTTACTAAATTTAAGTATGAAACACACCCACAAAAAAAATGTGTACATGTTTTTTTAATTTATTTGATTAGTTTCCTTTTGTAAAGCACAAGTGTCCCATCACTTATGTGAGACACTGTATATATATTTTAAAGTTTGAATGAAAAAAATAGGGCGAGGGGGATAAGTACAAATAAAATATTGAGAATATTTTCTTGAATTAAAAATAATACCCCCAATATTAAATATCTATTTTTTGAAACCAAAAAAGTTTTAGGAAGATATGTATGGAGAAAGATTCTGGATGTGTTGTTTTAAATGGTGTGTTCCTATAAATAATTGTTCTTAAAACCAACAATATTTTATGCAAAACAGACAATTATATAAATGGAAGCTTAATAGCAACCCATTCTAATTATCTAAATATAACTACAATTTAACTAGAAATGGATTCTCCAAAAGCAGTCTTTGTGCGTAATAACCGAGTTTATCATTATTTATCTATGCAAATGAATGCCATAATTCTGTTTTTAAATGATAAATACTACCTTAAAACACCCATTAGAGTGATGTTATTATCGATATATATTACCATGACCATCAATATAAATGTACCCATCATGCATTGTTTAATAAAATCACACACACAAAAAAAAAACATGATGCAACAAGAAATTTGACTGAAATTCGTAATAAATCATACGTTTTTTTAAAAAGTAGTCTCTGAACTAAAGTGAATCGATAAAATAAAATAAAATAAAATAACCACCGAATTCCGTATCCAATTACTGTCAACTTTCTATCTGTCATGTTAGTTTTTGTTGCCAAACTAGACTACATAAAAAGAAGCAGAAAAAAAAAAAAAAAAAAAAAGGTTGAAATTTATGTAAGCGTCGCAAGTATGCATTTTTTATTCTCTTCTATTTATTTAAAAAAGTTTTTGACGTGATTATAATTAGAATGCGAAAAAAAGTTTTTGGGGGATAAAAACATTTTTAAATAACATTGCGATTTTTTTTAAAATTAAAATTAATCCCCCAATCTTAAATATTTTGTTTTCGAAATCAAAAATATTTTAGGAAGATCTATAGTTATATAAGTATACGTATAGCTATAATTTATTCCAATTATTCAATTCAACCTCATTAAGGGTCCTCTTCACGCACTTGAAAACACCCGCTCGCTAATGTTAACACATTCGCTGCCGAGATAAAATTACCGAATTGTATTTTATTTTGAAAATTAAAATTCATACCAGAAAATAGTAACAGCCATATTTACTTTATTTAATTACAGGCATTTTGCGATTACATGAAATAAAAATTCTTCTTTCGTAATTCCTGGTACGAATTTATAATTTTAAATTTGGAGATTCTCTGCCAACCACGCGCAGGCGCGTGATGGCAACCGGTTTTGAAACCGGTTCCGAAAGTGAAAGTATCTTCGTAAAAAAAATCTGGAAAGAAAATCGAAAAAGTAATCAACGGCAGAAATAGAGACTGATCTCTGCTATCCAATGCAAAGAAAAATTATATAAAAATATTGAAATGCAAACTACATATTAGAAAAATAATGCTCCATAGGATTAACATTAGCGAGCGGATGTTTTCAAGCGCGTAAAGAGGACCCTTAAACATAAACTAAAAATAGATTTGTCACAAAAATTCTGTGAGAGGCATAATTGAGTAAATCAATTGAGTACATATTTCATTACTTATCTATACAAATGAACGCCGAAATTTTATGTTTAAATATTAAATCATATCTTAAAACATCCATTAAACGGATGTTATTATCGGTTTATTTAATTATCATTGCCATCAATATAAATCTACTCAATCGGAAATTGTTTAAAAACTCGCAAGGAATTTGACTAAACTTCATAATAAATCATGCATTTTTTTTAAAACAGCCTCTGAACTAAAGTAAATCGATAATAAATAAATAAATAAATAAATACAGTAAAACCTCCATAACGGACACTCCCGAATAGCGGACACCTCTATTTAGCGGACACATTTGTGATCACCAAAACTTGTATATTGGTACATTTTTAACTCTCAATAGCGGACACCTCCAAATAGCGGACAAATTCTGTGCTCCCGAGGTGTCCGTTATTCAGAGGTTTTACTGTAATAACCACCTAATTCCGTATCTAATTACCGCTGCTTCCTATCTGTCATGTTGATTTTTGTTGCCAAACTAGACTTCATAGTGAGAAACAGAAAACAGAAAACAATATAAAATTGATATAAGCGTCAAAAGTATAATTTTTTGTATTATCTTATATTTAAAAGATTTTGCTTTACTATAGTTGGAATGCGAAAAAAAAGTGTTGGATAAATACTTTTCAAATAACATTATTGAGAAATTTGTTGAATTAAAACTAATACCCGCAATATATTTTAAGGGGTGTAATTCTAAATATATATTTTTTGAAACAAAAATATTTTAGAAAAAATCTATAGTTATTTAAATATACGTTTAATAATTCGATCCAATTATCCAATTTAACCTAGTTAAACATAAACCAAAATTAGATTCGGTTAAAAATTCTGTGAACGGCATAGTTGAGTATATCAATTGTTTATTTCATTATTTATCGTTGCAAATGAACGCCATAATTCTATTTTTAAATATTAAACCATATCTTAAAACGTCCCTTAAAGTGATGTTGTTATCGATTTATTCCATTATCATGATCATAAATATAAATCTACCCATCGGCAATGTTTAAAAACTAGCAAGAAATTTAACTGAACTTCCTAATAAATCATATATATTTATTTTTAAAGCAGCCTATGAACTAAAGCGAATGGATAAAAAAAAAAAAATTAACCATCTAATTCCGTATCCAATTACCGCCGCTTCCTATCTGCCATGTTAATTTTTGTTGCTAACCTGGACTTCACAGTGTAAAAAAAAAAAAAAAAAAAAAAAAAAAAAAAATGTAATTGATATAAGCGTCGAAAGTATAATTTTTTGTATTATCTTATATTTAAAAGATTTTGAATTGACTGTAGTTTGAATGCGAAAAAGAAAAGTGTTTGCAAGATAAATACTTTTGAAAAAACATTATTGAGAAATTTGTTGAATTAAAATGAATACCCGCAATATATTTTAAGGGATGTATACTAAATATATAAATATTTTTTAAAACCAAAAATATTTTAGGAAAAATCCATAGTTATTTAAATATATGTTTAATAATAATTCATTCCAATCAAAGCCATTAAATAATAAGCCCAGTCAGATAGTGTTAAATTTGTTAGCGACACACTAGCGCCAAACCTCTGCTGCGGAAGGAGGACAAAACAGAAGTGGGTCGCAGAGAAACGATATGATTTATTTATATCGATATTTTATACGATTTTTATCGATGTTTTGTTTTTGCACTTCCTTTAAAAGCTTGCTAATTATTGGGATCTTTTACATTAAAGCTAAAACTATAACGAAAAAAAAATGGTGGAAATTTACTGGATTAATATTTTTATATAAATATAGTGGTGGCGAAGAAGTTGATTTATTTATTAAAAGTTAAATAAAAAGTGATGGAAATTTACATCACTATGCAATTAACCCTTTCCGGCACAGACCAAATTATGTTCGTAAAATGTGAAATTACTGACTGACACCGGAATTTACAAACGACTTTCTTAGAAAATATGAACTCCTTATTTTAAGCTTTAATTTTAGAAGCAAAATTTTATTAAAATATTCTTGGTGCCGAATGCAGCACTCCCAACCGCTAGATGGCGCTATTTTCAACTTGCGAAAAGTTTCCCATTTATCTGACTGGGCTTATTATTTAATGGCTTTGATTCCAATTATCCAATTTAACCTAATTAAACATAAACCAAAATTAGATTAGGTACACAAATTCTGTGAGCGGCATAATTGAGTATGTATCAATTGTTTATATCATTATTTATCGTTGCAAATGTACGCCGCAGTGCTATTTTTAAATATTAAACCATATCTTAAAACGTCCCTTAAAGTGATGTTGTTATCGATTTATTCAATTATCATGATCATCAATATAAATCTACCCATCGGCAATGTTTAAGAACTAGCAAGAAATTTAACCTGGACTTCCTAATAAATCATAGATATATTTTTTAAAAGCAGCCTATGAACTAAAGTGAACAGATAAAAAAAAATAATAATAATAACCACCTAATATTCAATCCAATTACCGTCGCTTCCTATATTATTTTTTGTTGCCAAACTAGACTTTTGAATAGCAAGAAGCAATCCTAATAATATTATAAATCCGATTGTGTGCAAATGTTAGGCTGAAGCCAGCGTCAAAATGGAGAAATTAATGGCCCTGTATCTTTGCATATAGGTGGATTATAACCCGTAAATGAACATAGGCTGGTTTTTGTTTATTTTAGTCAAATATTTTTCTTAATAATTCAAAACTTCATTATTTTCATACAGAATAAATGGACATTTTTTCGTATAATATTTTAAAATGGTTAAATTTGCTTTACCGTTGCTAATACTTCATCGTTGCCAAAACTAAATCAAAATCTGGAATAATAATTTTTACTCAACAAATTATTTTCAAATGAAAAATTTCCACGTGAAAAATAAAAATGAAATTAATTATTTAAGAAACAGAATATGAAATGACGTCATATTAGAAATAAAACTTGAGTTTCAAATATTTGATAATAATACAAGGTGCATAAATACGAGTAAGTATGGAAAGCAAGCGATAATGATGTCATATATCGAAAATAAAACAGATTTGCTTTGATGTTGAAATAAAATGATCTTGGGTTATCAAATTATTTGTGATTAATTTCTCTATTTTTGTTCTTTTTCTATTTCACATGAAATGAATTATTTTAAATGTATGTGTTGTAAAATAAAGTTCGTTGTTTTAAATGAAATGAGTGAAATATTTATATTTTAATACGAATTCAATACGAATGATGGTGATAGGAATAATACTTGGCAGTTTATCGTCTGCACACGGCTAACATAAAGGTACCATATTTTTAAATTTTTAATTTAAATTTTAAAAGTAAAAAAAAAAAAAAAAAAACCCTATGTAAAGATATTGGACGGCAAATGTCAATAATGCACTGCAAAATTATCCGTATAGAAAATCAGAAAATCAACACATTTGTAAATGGTTGTTTCGAACCGGAATTTAATTTTTCATTTCTATTAGCTTTAAAATAGTAAAAACTTTGTTGTCATTTTTAAATATAGCTTTTTTTAAAGTTCTGTTTCATAATAGATTTTTGTAAAGTCTTGTAGGTTGAGAAAAATGGCATAGATTTTAAAGCAATGTTTAAGTAAGATTACAATATTTTTAAAAACTTAAAAAACAACAATGTTATCGAAACGAAAATCAATTTTACCGACAAATTCGCGTAATACAAAAGCAAAGAAGAAATAAAAAAGTAATGAAACTTTTGATCCAGCCGAATTTTGTAAACTTGAACAAGCCGATCGTGCCAATTCATAATATAATAAACGTGAAAGCGCGTTGTATATAGTAGAAAAGGTTTTCACATATAGGTAGAAAATTTCCAAGAATATGGAAGGTTAGGGATCTCTAATCGAGTCCATAGCCAATTTGCTTTTTTTTTTTATCAAGTGAAATTTGACGCAAAATTAAATACATTGTTGTAACCGGATTTGTTTTTGCGTGGTAAACACTTAATGGTATTTTAGATGATCATTTCCTCGCTCACCTTTGATGCCAACTATGACTGTAAAACATATTAAAAAATATCCGACGATAATTTTCTAATTTTCTTATTACTTCATAATCTAAATAGACATCATGATTCATCCTTTAAACCTGAATTAATCATACCATTGTCGTCCAGTTTATAATCTTAATCCTAACCTAATCGTATCCTATCCTAATCCTAATAATAACTTTAAACAATATTCTTTGAAACGAATACGTAAATTAATTCAATATCCATAAATGGAATGAATGGAAAATAGAATAAATAGAAATGGCAAAATAAAATAACAAGAAAGTACATTTATTCGACAATTAACCCTAGAAAAAGCGTAAAAAATTTCAAGCGCGCGAAATAAACTAAAATAATCCTATATACATTAACAAAAATATGTAAATTTAGATCATCAGATTGGTGTTGTCGGTAGTTATTTGTTAAGAGTGTCCTTGACGCGATAGAAAAAATATCGAGGTTAAATTGGGCAGAATTTAAAGTACTTTCTAGCAACCTTTACTTACATTTTAGAATTGCATCAGATTGTTATATCTTTATGAAATATCTATCAATGTATAAAATCCACAAGCAGTTTGTTCAATATTTACACCACTTAGCGAGAAGCACTTTATTTAATATCTACATAAACAAGACATAAAATAATAATGTAGTAAGAAATATATAACACATGTCTATACAAACAAACAATATAATAATGCCCATTCAGAAATGAATACATATACAGATTTCACACCAAATACCACCTAAAATGCACTGTTGTATAGAAGAGTTCTCTTAGTGTTATTTTTCATTTGATGAAGAGGGATTCGTCGATTTTCACGATTTTACTGGGCCCTTCTTTTTTCATTGGTTGCAGTTTCATTTTCGTGATTGTATATATTATTTGGCATGAAATTTCACTTTTTTAAGACTGGGTTATGTTAAGGCCCCTATAGCAAAGAAATACCGTATGGTCTCCTATAAAATGTGATAAAGATTTGGTTAACTATATATGTGTTTAATTATCGAATGAAATGCTTTGCTAAATTAATGCATTTATTCTTTTTTTAATGTTACGTGAACGAAGTCACGGGTAACAGCTAGTAAGTAAATAAAAAATAAGATAAAATTGGTGTAAACGTCGAAAGTATATTGTTTTATATTTATTTTTTTTTTACTTTTTGACTTGGTTGCATTTTAAATGAGAAAGACAAAAAGAAAAACAAATGTATTACAACAATTAAGAAAAAATTAAAATTATAACTAGTATTCTCGTGTTTTAAATGCTGTGTTCCTATAAAAATTTGTTTTAGAAAGCAAAAAATATTTTAAGAAAACAGACAATTTTGCAAGTGCAAGCTTAATAGCAATCAATTTTAACTAGTAAATCTGCAGATCAGGAGCCTCAACGTCAGCTCTAAAAGTCATATTGTTATTTAATCTCACTTTTCATATTATTTAGCATCTTACAATCCGCAATTTAATTTTTTTATATTGCAGACATATTTATAGGTATATAAAATACTTCGGAGGTTTCAGAAATTAGAAGCATTAAATTAAACACGGTTTATACAATGATATTCTGAAATTATTATGAACGTCTTATTCATGTAACTTTTTAGATAAAAAAATAAACTTGGATCAAAATAAATTCTCATTTATGCCAATAGAATACTATAATCTCCGGAAAATAATTTATTTTGCTAATAAAATATTGCAGCAAAATAGTGAGAGTTACTTGAATTTTATTATTTTGATATTCTTTGAAACAGGGTTGCTAAGCAACTAATAAATTAAAGAGCAAAGTAAAAAGAAATGCATTTTAAAATTCGTAAAAAATAAGAAAATAAAATGTTTTATATTTCCCGAACAGATGCAAAAAAATGTTCCAATAATTTAAACAATTAATTTCTAAATTCTAATAAATGTATCGGCAAATTTTCAAAACTATTGGATATATTTAAAACCTCCATATCGAAAATTTGGTTATCCGTAATTTTACATTTAAATCCATTATTCAAATATGTGGCTTTCATTTCAGTTAAAAATAAAATTTGAAAATCGTCTGTATTCCCATAGGAAAGCATTATGACTTACCTAAAACGAAATGTTCTATATTTTTCGAATGAATGAACCAAATGTAACTAAAAACTATACAGCTAATTCTGGGTACCTTACCAACATACCTACCAAATATCAACCTAATCGGGCACTTTTTACGGCAGTTAATGCGGAACAAACAGACAGACTGACAGGAAACCAAAATTTTTCGTGTTTCCACAGGGAGCCTTCACTGACGTTTCGGCAATTATCTAGTCAAATTAACTTAACGTAACTATAATTTAACTAGAAGTGGATTTTTCAAAAGTCGTCTGCGAGCGTCATAAACTGAGTTTATCATTATTTATCTATGCAAATGAACGTCATAATTCTATTTTTAAATAATAAATCCTTATCTTAAAATGCCCATTAGAGTGATGTTATTATCCATATATTTAATTATCATGGCCATCATTATAAATGTACCCATCAGGCATTGTTTAATAAAATCATCCAACAAGAAATTTGAATGAACTTCCTAATAAATCATAATTTTTTTTTCTAAAAAAGCAGTCTCTGAACTGAAGCGAACAGATTAAAAAAAAATTTAAAACACCTAATTCCGTATCCAATTACCGCCGCTTCCTATCTCTCATGTTAATTTGTGTTGCCAAACTAGACTTCATAGTGAGAAACAAAGAAGAAAAAAAAGGTGAAATTGATGTAAGCGTCGATTATTGACCTCGCTCTCGTCAAAAAGTGTTTTCTTTAACGAGAATAGACTTGGAAACGGCGCTTGTGCTTAACAAGGTGTGCGGTATTTATTTCTATTACGTCTCCATAGCTACATTATGGTCATGAAACAGCAGGTATCGTTTAAAGACCACACATAGCGATTGAATAACGTGGCGGAAATGAAAAGTAATGGTTGATAAAGGTTGATGAAAATACGGGGGTGGAGATGGGCTGAATGATGTTGTGATGTTACTTGGTTATGTAAGGACAGAGGGGGGGGGGAGACTGTAAAGGTGTGGTTGATTTTGATATAAAATCTGTTATGAAACAAACATCGTTTATTTCATAACAGATTGATATTATTGTATTTTGTATCATATCCCAGCCAAACTTGATGCAATGGCTTACACGCGGCCACATCAACTACATACTGGTGGTACGGGGGCAGAGTTGAGGAGACAAACTTTGATATCCCTAAACAGATTTTTCAAAACTATTGATTATGCATTTTTTTCGTTTTTCAATCTGGTGTATATTTCTTGACCGTTTCCAGACTTTTCAATGGAAACCATTCTCATTGCATTTTACTCGTTACAGTGCCATCTACGATTTTCCGAAGAAAATGTTAAATACAAAAGTTACGTTTTTTCCCCCGTAGCATCCGAAACTGCAATAAAAAAGGGAGAGGGGGTTTACCATTTAAGATTTCAAAGTTGCCCCCTTTTCCTCCCAGGGGGGCAGAGTTTGGGGGGACAAATTTGATATCCCTAAATAGATTTTTCAAACATATCGAACATGTATTTTTCCGTTTTTCAATCTGATGTATATTTTTCGAATTATTCGACCGTTTCCAGACTTTTCGGACACCCTGTATATCATTGCGCAATTACGCCAGAAAAACGTGATTTCTGTTATACAGTAGTTCTAAACAAGTTGGAAATTGTACGTTAAACTTGACAAACGTGCTATAACAAGTTTTACAATGTAAAAAAATCTTCGTTATTATTTCAGTGAAATAAATTATATCGTCTGTTATGAGCGAAATGAACATGTCCTTTTTTTTTTTCTCTTACATATGCCATGTTTACAGACACGAATTTTTTTTTCGACATCAGCCAGCGCTGAAAATTCACCATGGAGATCTTGCTTTGCGAATGATTACTTACGTGGTTTAATATTTCTATGACTCACGATGAATAAATCTTTTGTTTATTTACTTTAATGGATTGAGATATTCGGCTGTTAACATAATTTCCTCTGAAGTTATCTCAGAATCTATACATTTTTTAATGTAACTCATCTCCCAAGCAAAAAAAAAAAAATTTTTTTTGAACGATCTTTCTAAAAATGTAACTTTTATGCAATTTTATTCGAAAAAATAATTTTGAATAAAAATGGCCACTTGGCATATGGAAAAAAATGTGGTTAGCCCGTATTTGTTTTCCTCAGTCACAGAACTTGCGCTTTTATTATATAGATTACGTATGAAAGGATTTAATAGAATGATGAAAACTTTTATTAATATCTTTTAAAGTTTTAATTTGATTTTCATAAAATTTGAAATGACTCGACAAAATTCTGCAACGATTCTATATATTAAATTTCAAACCATTCGGTTGGGTAGTTTTTGCGCTGTTACATGCGGACAGACGGACGGACCAGACGACGACTGTAGGTGCTACGTATTTATATAATTACGAACGTACCTAAAAACGGGCTTCAAACAGAATGAGAGCATAGACAAGGAATATCTCATGGCTTCTTTATGTTAATTCAACTAGGAAGCGCATAACACAATAAAAATCGCACTTCCAGCAATTACCATCCATAGACGACAATATATTTTGACTGCAATATATATTGATATATATTGCATATCCCAGTACGCGAATTTATTTATATTCTACAAATATATATTGGAATATATCTTACAATATACTAAATATAATTAACCTGGGAAAATGCATAACAGAACAATTACATCTCTAGCACATTCATGCCCATAGACGGAAATGCTTAAGAAATTTTTTGCGCAAAATTATGCTTGAAAGTTATTTTTAAAATCATAAAAAACAGTAAATTCTGATACAATTTTCAAGCAATTTAAATTTGAAAAAAAAAATCCTATTTGACGGTGTAAAAATTGAAAACGCGCGATGTTTAGAAGTTAAAAAAAATTACAGTAAAAGGAAAATTCAATCGTCAGGTGTTGCCAACGTCAAAATGACGCCAGCGTTACTCACGTGCAAGTTTGTCTTTTATAATATAAACTTGAATTATTTGTATCATGCTTATATACTCTGAGATTATGAACAAATTTACATTTTTACTAAATCAAAACTACAACATTTTTTTTTTCTAAATCACGGCGATTTCGAAAACTATAATACACGGGGGAAAAAAAGTAAAATAAAAAGAAAACTGCCCAGTTAAACTGAGGGCATTGAGCTCACAGGCTTTTCACACTAATTGTATATTATACTCTTATTTAAAAGAATTTGAAATAAACTTCTCGAAAAATAAAGAAATCGACAATATATTAAGGAGGGGGTCATCCCCCCGTTACCCCCTCATAGTTAACTAATGAACCCCGTAAACTAATCAGGGAAGCCTCTAATTACAATGAATATATATGCAAAATTTGAAGAAAATCTGATAATTCTGCATGAAAAACCCATTTATCTAAATTAAGGTGGGATTAGCCCCCGTTTCCCCCTTTATAATTAACCAATGAACCCCCAAAACTATTCAGAGAAGCGCCTTATCACAATGAACCTATATACAAAATTTGAAGAAAATCGGATAATTCTGCATAAAAAACTCATTTATCTAAATTAAGGGGGGGGGATTATCCCCCCATTTCCCCCTTTATACTTACTCTTTTACCCCTTTTTATTACTTAACCAATGAACCCCCAAAAACTATTCACAGAATCGCATTATCAAAATGAACCCATATATAAAATTTGAAGAAAATGGGATAGTTCTGCATGATAAACCCATTTATCTAAATTAAGGGGGGTTCCCCCCCATTCCCCCCTTCTATACTAAACCAATGAACCCCCAAAACTAATCAGGGAAGCGCCTTATCACAATGAACCTCAAAGTTTGAAACAAAACGGTTATTTCTATCTAGAGTTATCGCGTTACGTACATACGTACATACATACATACATACCTACATACATACATACCTACATACATACATACCTACATACATACATACAGAACGGGCGGGCACATTAGCTCTCAGGCTTTGATAGCCTGTGAGCTAAAAAGCTTCCAATATTTATTTATTTTTATTTTATTTTGTTTTATTTTACTGAGATTTTATTTCTAGATTAAGAAATATTAAGAGCTCAAACTTTATTTTCTCATATCTCCCTTGGACGTATATCTTGATTTCCTTGCTTTCTCTAATTCAAGATATCCCGCCTGCAAAACTGGTTTTTCCTCAGCGATAGCGTAGCCGCAGAGAAAAGTTCGAAACACGATTATTCGTGAATGAATCACCGGTGTTTTCACTCGTCTTGTGATTGTTTGGGAAATTTTTATTTTAAAATAAGTTGTCTCTCATTTAAACCTGTTGACAGCTTTTGTGTGAAAAACAGTGGAACATTTTTATTTACATGTATATGTAAATTTTTACTTTTAGATAATTTATAATCCAAATATTGATAAGGAGGGATTATTCTTAATTTTTGTTTAATTAATTAATTCGTACTACATTTAAAAAAAAAAAAAATTATATGTAATAAAGATGGCGAAATTATAGAAAAACAATTTGAACTGCATTTTCAATTTTTAAAAAATGGCTCGAATGGTACGTAAATAATGTCAGAAAATTTACGTTAACGTAAAAGACGACAGCTTAAAATAATAATTATAAAAAATAAAAATAAGAAAAAGTAAAATTAAATAAAGAATTATTAGAAAAACTAAGAAAAATTTACATATAGAAATTAAAATTAAAATAAAATGATAATAATTAAATAATGAAATTAAAATTAAAAAAAAATAATTAAAAAATTAAATACATCTAACAAAAAAAATTCTTATCTATAAAATGAATAATAATATTTATGGTGCTATGTATAAGGAATATATTAATCTCAAGAAAATACCCTAATTGAAACTGAAGAAATACAAATGTTTGCTTATGGAAATAGTTCCGACATTTGACAATAATTTTAAATGCAAACAGCTATAATTTAAAAATATATTGATTGGAGCTATGCACATAATCAGTTACCAGTAATTGTGTCCAGGGTGCGATGCATATTTATGAGTACCACATATAGTGAATAGCAATCTTTGCCTTATTTAAACGCAGAAACCTGCAATTAAATAAGGTGAAGATTATTATTCTTAAATAGTGATACCCTAAAATAAATACCTCTAATCAACCTGGTGTTTGAAAATTCATAAGAGTATAATGCATTTTTGTATATAAGTTGTGTATTATGTTTGTAAGTATTGTGTATTAAGTTGTGTATTATTTTTCTAATTATTGAATGTATTATGTTAATTAGCGAAATGAAAAAAAAAAGCTTAAATATTTATATTTTTTCGAGATTTTATTTCTATAACAAGAAATATTAAGAGTTCCAACGTTATTTTCTGCTATCTCATTGGACTTATCTTGATTCCCATGCTTTCTCTAATTCCAGATAGCTCGCCTGAAAAACTGATTTTCCCGCAGATACAGTGTCGCCGCAGAGAAAAGTCCGAAACACGATTATTCGTGAAAGACGTGAAAGTGTTTTCACTTGTCTTGATTGTTGGGTTACTAAATTTTCCAAATTTATATTTTTGTCACACCCAAATACAAACAATAATTAAAAACAAAAAAATAATATTATTGATGTTATCTCATAAACAGGACGCTCAGCGTATTATTTTTCTAATTCTGCAAATACATTATATATTTATTTACTAAATTTTCGAAATTCTAATTTTTGTCACACCCAAATACAAACTCTAATGAAAAACGAAAATTAATATTATTAATGTTATTTCATAATAAGGAAGGTTAGTGTATTATTTTCATATCAAGTAAATACATTCTATTTGTTTACTAAATTTTCCAAATTGTGATTTTTGTCACACCCATAACAAACTCTAATGAAAAACGAAAAAAAAATATTATTAATGTTATTTCATAATCCGAACGGTCAGTGTATTATTTTCTAAATCATGCAAATACATCATATTTATTTACTAAATTTTCGAAATACTAATTTTTGTCATACCCAAATACAAACTAACGGAATATGAAAATTATTATCAACGTAATTTTTGAAAATGTGATTTTTGTCACACCCAAATTCAAACTAATGGAAAACGAAATATATTAATAATGTTATTTGATAATAAAAAAAGTCAATGTATTATTTTTCAAATCATGCAAAAACATTATGTTTATTTACTAAGTTTTCTAAAGTCTAATTTTTGTCACACCCAAATATAAACTAACGGAGAACGAAAATTGATATTATTAACGTACTTTTCGAAAATTTGATTTTTGTCACGCCCGAATAGAAACTCTAATGGGAAACGAAAATTAATAATGTTATTTCATAATCAGGAAGGTCAGTGTATTATTTTTCAAATCTTACAAATACATTATATTTATTTACTAAATTTTCGAAATTCTAATTTGTATCACACTCAAATACAAACTGTAACGGAAAACAAAAATATATATTATTATTGTAATTTTTGAAAGAAACATTGTCACACCCAAATACAAACTCTAATGAAAAACGAAAATTAATACTATTAATGTAATTTTATAATCAGGACTGCCAGTGTATTATTTTTCAAATCATGCAAGTACATTATATTTATTAAAAATAAATAATAATAAAAATAAAAATAATTAATTTTTGTCATACCCAAATACAAACTAACGGAAAACGAAAATTAATATTATCAATGTATTTTTTGAAAATTGGATTCTTGTCACACCCAAATACAAATTCTAATGAAAAACGAAAATTAATATTAATTATGTTACTTCAAAATCCGGAAAGTCAATGTATTATTTTTCAAATCATGCCAAAACATTATATTTATTTATTAAATTTTCTGAGGTCTAATTTTTGTCACACCTAAATATAAACTAACGGAAAACGAAAATTAATACTATTAATGTACTTTTTGAAAATTCAATTTTTGTCACACCCAAATACAAACTAACGAAAAGCGAAAATTAATACTATTAATGTACTTTTCAAAAAATTCGATTTTTGTCACACCCAAATACAAACTATTGGAAAACAAAAATTAACACTATCAATGTAATTTTTGAAAATTTTATTCTTGTCACACCCAAATACAAACTCTAATGAAATACGAAAATTAATATTATTTATGTAATTCCATAATCAGAACGGTAAGTGTATTACTTTTCAAATCATGCAAATATCATTATATTTATTTACTAATTTTTCAAAATTCTAATTTTTGTCACACCCAAATACAAACTAATAGAAAACGAAAATTAATATTATTAATTTAATTTTCGAAAAATTGATTTTTGTCACACCCAAATACTAACTCTAACGGAAAACGAAAATTATCATTATTAACATTATTTCATTATCAAGAAGGTCAGTGTATTATTTTTCAAATCATGCAAATACAGAACAAAGATTATGCATAGGATATTTTAAATTTTGACGGCTTGAAAAATTCTTTGCTTTTGTCTTAAGGTAGATAACTATCTTATTTCATTAATATTCCCAAATCCTGTGTGGGTGTTACAAAGATTGTTCTCTAGTAAGCGATATTTCATAGAGGGAGGAAAGTTGCTATTGAAAGTATGTGAAAAGTAAACAATCAAAGTTGGCCAAATCCTTTTTTTTTTTAAATTAAAATATAGACTGGATGACTCCACTCAACTTTCTAAACACTGATGTATGTGTCCAGAAAAAAAAAAGTTTGATATTGTAATAGAAAGTTACGATTGATATTATTGATATATTAGTTGATATATTTTATTAGAAAGCTGAGTTATTTATGTAAAAGAATTACTCATTTATTTAACCCTTACAGGACCATAAGATGTCCAAGACTAAATATGCCAATACAACACAATATTTTAGCTATTGTGGGTGTAAAGTATGAGAATATCACCATGTCTCTGTGATACGCTTTAACCCTTTAACGGACATTGGTTTCCCTATGAAACCACAAAATTTTACCACAAAATTTTAATTACGAAATTCAACAATGACAGCAGAACTTTAATAGAAATGTTTTCCATTTATTATGAATGTGAAATATCGCTTTTTTCTTATATACAAATAAATTTGTTCATAATTTCCGGTGTCAATCATTTATTTCAACATTTTTGTAGAAGGGAAAAATATTTCCCTTGAGCGTGAAAGGGTTAAATCACTTTATATTGATAAACACATAAAATTTATCCAACTTTGCGTGCATTGACCTTTTCTACGTTATTTGAATTAATCGGTACAAAAGTACGTGAATGCATATAAATGCGCGTATATAGGCAAATACTTCAATAATTTTTTTTAAAGGCCATGTAAATGTCAAAATTTCATTTCTCTTATTTAAAATAAAGGTATTGCGTTTTTGTTTAAGGGGAAATTTTTAATTTACATGATTCTAAATGAATTAAGAAAACAGATGAAGGTCACCAAATGAACTTGTATTTTGAAATTGGCAGTATTTCTTTCAGTATTACCACTGCCAACGAAAATAATTTAATTTTTTTAAATAACTTATATATAGTTTCAAATTTTTAGGGGGAAAAATGTAAGGCACGCCACTGATTACTGCAGTAAATTTTAAAAGAAATTTAATGAGATTACATTAAAAAAAAAAAAATCAGAATGTTTATTTATGAAATTTGAGATTCGTTTTTTTTCGCACGCCCAAGAACAAGCACGCACGGCGAACTAAAAATAATACTATAATGAATTATATTTCACTATCAGGAAGGCCAATGTATTATTTTCAAATCATGCAAATACATAACAAGAATTACATATAAAATACTTAAAAATTTGACAGCCAGAAAAATTCACCTCTTTTGTCTCAGAGAAGATAAACATCTTTTTTCATTATTATTCAACAAATCATGTGTGGGTGTTTCCAAGATTGTGTCTTGTAAGTGATATTTTATACAAAGAGAATATCTGTATCAGACCTTATTGATATTAATCTCATGTATTGAATATTACGAGAAAAACTATTTTAACAGCTTGAAATGATAAAAGGTTGAAGGACATTGTAAGCTTCTCTAAATACAGGGTCAGCAAAAAATTAATGGTTACTCAAATGTAGGGCAATGACAAGTAAAAAATGGTTGATGATGATCAGGTGCGATGATAACAGTTGGTGATGGATGAACGCGGGTGTTCACACCTTTCATTCCAAGGTTACGAAAAATCGAGGAAATAAGTTACAGTTGAAAGTAAGAGAAGAGAAGTTTGCTTTATAAATATATACATACGTACTCGGACAATATTTTCCAAAAATTATGTGTTATACATACATTATTAACATTTTTTATAATTATCTAGCTGGTCCGCACGGCGTTGCCCAGGCCCGTGATAATAAATTAAAAAAAAAACCATTAAGTTTTTATTATTTTATATCTTTAACCCGATTTTGTGTGAAATTATATTTTAAAATGAAAAATTCACGAAAAAATATTGATGACTAGTGATAAAAGAGCTCATTTTCTTGTTTTTTCACGTACGGTCGTTTCATAGTTTTAAAATAAAAAGTTCTTTTTGTCCGAACTCTTTGAGATTTTTATTGGTTATAAATAAAACGGTTTTACAGCCCGTGTAAAAATTTCGTGAAAAAATAATGTTATCGAGTTGTAAAAGAAATGTTTTCTTCTCGCTTTTTTGTTTTCGCGCCGGTTCTTTTAACATAGCAATAAAAAATAATAACTTTTTCTCATCTTCCGAACTGTCTGAAATTTCAATTGGTTATAAATATAACTGTATCCAAACTCTCTTTACAATTTTACGAAAATACATGCATATTTAGTAGTGAAAGCATGAGTTCTTAAAAAAAAATGCTTTCAGCGCTTTCAATTACCATTTTCAATCCCTCTAGGCTAAACACGTTTCCCGTTTCTGAGGGGAGAAGTCTTCAAAAAATTGTTGAAGCATGCGCAATGAGACGATATTCGTGTGGAAAACAGAATGTGAACTTGACAGAATGCGCTTTTCGTTTTAGATATATATATAGATAAGGTATCCATATATGTTTGGAGTATTTTTTAATCAAAAGTATAGTAAACATATATTAAAAATATTTTTAATACAAAAATTACGAAATTTAAATTTTTATATGATTTTCGGGCATAAATTATGCTTAGATAATTTTTCTCCATGCTCTATCAAATAAAAAATAAATAAAATAAAAATAAATAAATAAATAAATCCATTCTTTTACGGCCAAAACATACCCAGTTTAAGATAGTTTGAATTTTAGGTAACTTTAGATAACTAGAGAATTTTAGAAAACTTTAGATAAATAAGGAATTTTAGGAATCTTTAGATAACAAGAGTGGTTAGTGTGTAATGAAAACCTTCGAATATGATTCTCCAAAAACTTTTCGTAATTTTCTTCTTTTTCAGGTGCGTTCGTAATAAATACGTAGCACCTATATAGTCGTCGTCTAGTCCGTCCGTCTGTCTGTCTGTCCGCATATAACTACCAGCACAAAATTACCCAACCGAATGGTTTGAAATTTAATACATATAATCGTTGCAGAATTTTGTCGAGTCATTTCAAATTTTATGGAAATCGAATCAAAACTTAAAAAGATATTAATAAAAGTTTTCTTCCATTCTATTAAATCTTACCATACGTAATCCATATGATAAAAGTGCAAGTCCTGTGACTGAGGAAAACAAATACGGGCTAACCACATCTTTTTCCATATGCCAAGCGGCCATTTTTATTCAAAATTAATTTTTCGAATAAAATTGCATAAAAGTTACTTTTTTAGAAAGATCGTTCAAAAAAATTGTTTGTTTGAGATAGGAGTTACATTAAAAAATATATAGATTCTGAGATAACTTCGGTGAAAATTAGGTTAACAGCCGAATATCTCAATACATTAAAGTAAATAAACAAAATATTCATTGATCGTGAGTCATAGAAATATTAACTATGGAGGTAATTAATCATTCGCAAAGCAAGATCTCCATGGTGAATTTACAGCTCTGTCTGGTGTCGAGAAAAAAAAATTCATTTGACTGAAATAATAACGATGAATTTTACATTGTAAAACTAGTTATAGCACGAAACGAAAGCTCCTCATTTGTCATGTTTAACGTACAATTTCCCACTTGTTTGCATTTATTGTTGTTATTTCTCATATACAATAATATATATCTAACATAGTAGGCTTTCTAATGTAGAAAACGCTAATAAAACTGGAAAAACATAAAGCAGGAAAATAGTTAGAAAGATATAAATGTAAAATATACAAAAAGAGACGAAAACGAGAAAACTTAATATTTATCACATTTCCCCCACAAAAATCCATTGAACTTCATTTTCTAACCCCTAAATCATGACTAACATTTCGAAATCTTGTATATTTTCCCACATCTATGCTATCTGAGCCGAAATATAATCCCTTCCACTAATGTTGGATCAATGGGGATCTAGCAGGAACTAACACAGGTGGAAAATCTAAACCTGTCATCTCCAACTATAGGTGCTCCAATGTATGATGGTGCGGGGAGCAAACTAAAAGAACTCTGGGATTGAACAATGCATCTGCACGTGCACTTCACTCATACTGTAATTCGGAAATCCGATTTAACAGTACTTTTGTCACGTGTTTTAAAATAAAATAAGGAATAAAAGTTTAGATGATGTCACATAACTCATTTTTATAGGAACTATATTCTATGTATTATATGCACCTGTAAGAATTTGTTGTAGTATGCTATTAAAAAAATATTTTTCACATATAATTATTTTTATAATCGCCGTATATTTCTTACATCTGTAAAAATTGAAGACACGAATGAAAGAAGGTGCAAAAATACAAATAATAAATTTAATATGTTTCAACTGGAGGTTAAAAAGCTTTTCTGGAAGAATTTAGTATTAACATTTTTAAACATTTTTAACATTTTCTTGTAGCACGAAGTAAATAAATTTTAAAAAGTTGGAAATATGTTAAACGTTACCAATGAGGTGCGTTCTTTTCGTGCTATAACTAGTTTTACAATATAAAAAATTAATTGTTATTATTTCAGTGAAATGAATTATATCGTCTGCTATGAACGAAATGAGGATGTCTTTTTTATTATTATTACGTATGCCATGTTTACAAATGCGATTTTTTTTTTCGACACCAGACAGAGCTGTAAATTCACCATGGAGATCTTGCTTTGCAAAAGATTACCTGTTACCTCCATGGTTAATATTTCTATGACTCACGATGAATGAATATTTTGTTTATTTACTTTAATAGATTGATATATTCGGCTGTTAACACAATTTTCACTGAAGTTATCTCAGAATCTATACATTTTTTTTTAATGTAACTATCTCTCAAGCAAACCCTTTTTTTGAACGATCTTTCTAAAAATGTAACTTTTATGCAATTTTATTCGAACAATTAATTTTGAATAAAAATGGCAGCATGGCATATGGAAAAAGATGTGTTAGCCCGTATTTGTTTTCCTCAGTCAATGACTTGATCTTTTATCATATAGATTTACGTATAATAAGATTTAATAGAATAAATAAAACTTTTATTAATATATTTTTTAAAGTTTTGATTCGATTTTCATAAAATTTGAAATGATTCGACAAAATTCTGCAACGATTCTATATATTAAATTGGTTGGGTATTTTTTGCGCTATTATATGCGGACAGACGGACGGACTAGACTATAGATGCTACGTATTTATATAATTACGAACGCACCTAAAAAGTACAATAAAAAGCATTCCACATTAGTTTTTTCGAAATTTAATTTTCTTTTATTTAGCTAAACGAGAAATATGGCTTAAGTAGTACTTGTATTTTGAAATACTGATGTTATATTGTAAATTATCTTTAATTGTAATGACAGTATTTCTGTAATATTAGTTATACGTGTTATGTAATTCTAATATTTGTGAAATAATGATACTACATTGTAAATATTTCGAATGTAGTAGTCAAAATTTTTATGCCGGTTAAGAAACACGGTCTTAGATAATCTCATTTAAAAAAGGAGAAACTTATTGTCACTAAATATTTTTCAAAATAAAGTTTTAAAACGATTTAAGCAAATGTAAAAATATTTGAACTAATCTCAAAAAGAAAAAAAAAAATGAGAGCAAAGAATAAAGAAAATTGTTAATAGGTAACGTTAATAGACCGATGATGTAGCATTATTAATTGCAACATCAGCTGCATTCGTTTTTGAACCAAATAAAGATAATAAAAGCAGATTTAAAAAAAAAAAAAGAAAAAAGAAACTGTGCATGTATTTGAATTATTATAAAAAAAAAGTCTAGAAAAACACCTATAATTATCCAGACACAAAACTTGCAAATTATGTTTATCTTTTGCAAATTTTATTTATCTTCATAATTCTCAAAAGCGTTTTTCACACCTATTAAGTGATTATAAATGAATAAATAAATTATCTAATAACGTTTATTTCGTGCCAATATGTAAGCCCAATGAATGAACTGAAGGTCATTTTTTTTTTTTTTTTTGTTTAAAAGAATGATTCTCTTTTATTATTTCAAAAAACATCTATATAAAATTAATAAGACTTCAGGAATGATACTAACATAGCTACGCTACTTCACTGATTCTGTTTGATTTCTCTTTTTTTTTCTTTTCTTCCAAGGCTATCTGAAACCCGCACATGTAAATGAGGTATATATCTACTAATGCAGGTGTTCAAAACGCTTATAAATAAAACGTACAGAATTCATTATTATCTGTTTAGTTTTTATTTATTTAATAGTATTGTATAAGAGAAATCTTGTGAATCTGTCAAATCATAGCATAAAAACCTTCATTAAAAATTTGGCCGGTTATGTATATTTATATATTTTTTTACAATATTCTTATTATATTTATTACTATGACTTTTTTTTTTTTTTTTTCAATAACTTAATCTGCCGAAATAGAACTTTTTCCACATTCACATGCATTTCGTGAAGATTTTTTTTTTTTTTAGAAGTGATTTAATTTGGGGGAAACCGAAGGTAAAATATTGTATAAATATGCATATAACCTTCACACTTAAAACAATGGAACAACAAGATGGAGAAACTAAAACGAAACAGTCATATAATAAAAATATGCTGTGGTGATAGCTTTTTTTTTCAAAATTTACAATATGTTTTTAGGGAGTAATTTTTTGACATAATTTATGTGTTAGAAAAGAACTGCACTTTTAATTTTATCGCAGAAATGCTGTAAAACTAAATCATTCTTATCTAAAATCTACTTATCTGAAGAATTACCTCATATCAAGGTAGATAATTTTATTGCGTTTTTAAAATATGACATAAAAGGATAAAACAAAAGAGAAAGTAACAAAAATAGTCAAATATTTCAGAATATTGTTGATTTAAAAAAACCCTACCTATTTGCATTATTTGGAAAAAGTGGAAAAAATGATCCTGACCAACAATTTTTTTTCTTTTTAATTACTCTTAGTTCAAAATGTATAAAAAACTAAAGACCGAATTGCATGGCATAGAAAAAAAATCATAATTTTACTTAGCGCAATAAAGTTTATACATGCCAAATCCTTAGGGGGGGGGGGGGGGCGTGTCTGATGTTTCTATGGCTGTTCTCAAATCCAAACTGGCAACTTTATTACACATTTTTTAATTCATTTTTGTTTTAAACTCATAAAATTAGAACGTGTTCTTATTCGGAAACTATGTAATCGAAACACGTTTTCCATTTATTGGTAAAAGCAGAAGATCTTTCAGAAAATACTGTAAAAGTCGAGGTTTTGAACCGAATTTCTCGATGTCGCAGCACAAGAAAGAAAAACGGGTCGTCACGTGACCAGAATCGCTTATAACTCGATAAATAATCTATTTATAAAAAAATGGAAAACTCATTTCGATCACAAATCGCTTCAATTGTCAGATTTGTCAACTTTATGTCTTTGCGCTTAAAAATGCGTCAGAAATTGTGTCAGAAAGTTTCGCTTTGTTGAGCAGGGCATTTGAGAACCACCTTAACTTACAACTCTATGTAAAAGTTGTGTAAGCTATCATCAAAGAATTTATGTGCATGTAATTACATTTTATTAATTGATTTAAAGCAGTTTTCAAAAAAGTATGTTTTCCTGCCGACGTTTTGAACTTAATTCCCGTCGCGCCGAAGCCAGTAGGAGAAAAACGCGTTGTCACGTGACACGAATCGTTTATAACACGAACAGTAATTTATTTATCAAAAAGTGGAAAACTCATTTCGATTCCAAATCGCTTCAATAGTAAGGCCTGTGGCAATTTTATGCCTTCGCGTTTAAAAATGAGTACAGAATTGTGTGTTGTTTTGAGCACGTCATTTGAGAACCACCTTAATGATAAAAATGATAAATTATCTTTGTACTTAAATTCTTTATAGTCTAAATTTTTAAGTTAAATATTTTTATATTTACCCAAAATGTATCCACAGTAATATAGCAGCATCAAATCTCTAAATAATCATTTTCATACTTTAAAAATATATATTACTTGTGTGTTGAGACACATGAAAATTCTCTTTTTTTAGACGAGAAGCAGATATTTCAGAAAATCGATACTGCTATACTACGACAGAATGCATAAATACGATAGATACATAAAAATACTCAATTTAAAAGACGATGACATAATTTCAAACATTGCATAGATTGAAAGTAATTCATATACTATGTCGGTAAAATTTGTGAATTTATATAAACGTTAATTTATTTTAATATTAACAGTAATAAAAAAAAACTAACTCACTTTGCAACTCTTAAAATCGAGACTAGTTCTGGACTAGATTTGACGTGAAATGCACGTGTTAAGTATTTTCCATAGCCTATTATTCTCAGTGTATTGAAATAATAATAAAAACATTATTCTTCGTATATTTCCAGTTAAGGCTGTTCTCAAATCCAAACTGGCTATTTTATTACTATATATTTTTAAATTCATTTTTGTTCGACAACGCATGAAATTGGTAAGTGCTCTTATTCAGAAACTATGTAATCGAAAATGCTTTCCATTTTTTTGGTAAAGGGAGAAGATCTTTCAGAAAATACTGTCAAAGTTGGAGTTTTGAACCGAATCTTCGGGCGTGACCAGAGAGATAAATGCTAATAAATGGATAAATGAAAAAACCGCTCGTCACGTGACACGAATCCCCTATAACTCAATAAGTAATTATTTAAAAAAAATTGAAAACTCATTTTGATTCCCCATCTCTTCAATAGTTAGGCCAGCCAATTTTATGCCTTTACGTTTAAAATGAGTCTGAAAATGTGTCAGTTTTGCATTGTTAAGCAGGTCATTTGAGAATCACCATAAGAAAATGTATATTATTTTACGTTTAGCTCAAATTTTAAGAAACCATAATTATTCATTATACTACTTGAAATTGTTCTAGTCTCTATAATTTCTAAATACACTCTCAAAATAAATAAATAAATAAAAGTAAATGTCAAGGCAGCAAGTTCCCAGAACACACCTGTGATACGAAGAGATTTTTTTTCTGCTTTTTGAAGAACTTTCCCTCTTCTGACGGCAGAATTTCAGGAAATTTTGAGCTTCGGTTTGCGAACTTTTCGTGCTTTGAGGGAAAAAAGACATGTAGTAAGCACTAAGCAGCACAGTTGCCAGACCATCCCTGTGATTAGACGAAAATGCACCTTTAGATTGGAGAATTCCAGGTAATTTTTACGCTAGATAGGGGCATTTTCGGCATGTTTGGTGAATGTGGGCAAAACAAAGCGGAAATTTTCGAGTTTCAATGAAATATAACCAACGGGAAAATTAGTTGAATTCACGGATTTTTTGAGAGTGTATTTAAGAAGTCAAATTTCTCATTACTAATTAAAAAATTGGGTACTTTCTCTATTATCCCGTCGACCACTTTTCATAACAAAAAACTATCGCACAAACTGTAAGATTAAACACCAAAAATGCAGTCCCATTTATGTGATGTCGTAAGCATTATACGTGTTTGTTATGTTATCAAGTGGTTTTTAATTCGACATTTGCGTGTATTTTTCATTATGTTTTACTGATTTATGAGTTATTTCATTCATTAAAATAACAATTGTGTCCTTAAATTCTTATATTTTATTTATTTATTTATTTATTTTGATATTCCAATGGCAACGTTCTCCCGTTTATTTGGCATTACAGTTGGGCGATAGTTTTTTGTTATGAAAAGTGGTCGACAGGATAATAGAGAAGTAACAAAAATTTATATTTGTTATTTTTCTCGTTGTTATTTCTTAAAGAAAAAGATTTCAAACTGGAAATGATTAATAAGAAATATGGGGAAACTCTTTTTTTTTTTTTTTTTTTTTTTTTTTTTTAACAACAAACGTGCAAGAATATGACTTTTTAATCTATAGAAATATTTTTCATATATTTTTCACTTTTTAGGACAATCCTATCAAACAAATATAAACATTCTCACTATTTCTTGGCAAACAAATTTTAGAACGTAATTTAAACCGCGATTGATTAACAAGAAATAGGAGGAAATTAATTTTTGAAACTGTAAACATGCATAAATATGACTTTTCAATCAATATAAAAATTAAATTTTTACTTTCCTAAATAACCCAATCAAACAAACGTTTTAATTAATTCTTAGTAAACAAATTTTGGAATTTAATTTAAACTGTACATGACTAATAAGAAATTGGAGGAAATTCTTTTCCCATAATCACGCGACTTTTTGAAAAATATAAACAAATAATAAAACTTCTGTTTCCAGCGCTACTCTAGTCCGAAACACTTTTTAATCTATAAAAGCATTCTTTTTCCCTTGTAATAATAACTCCATCAAAACAATTATAAACATTCTCGATATTTCTTGGCAAACAAATTTTAGAATTTAACTTGCATTCTAATTAATCAATAGAAAATTAAAGGCTTTTTTTTTTTTTTTTTTTTTTTTTTTAAACCACAAACATACATGAGCTTCACTTCATACTTTTCAATCAATATAAAGATTGATTTTCTTTTTTTAGATTAACTCCATCAAAACAAATATAAACATTCTCAATTTTTCTTGGTAAACAAATTTTAGAATGTAACTTAATTTATAACTGATTAGTAGAAAACTTAAGGATTTTTTTCCCTCTAAAACCACAAAAATACATAAACACGACTTTTTAAGAAATATAAACATTAATTTTATCTATTTAATAAATCCACCAAAACAAATATAAACAGTGTAGATATTTTTTGGCAAACAAATTTTAGAATTTAATTTACATTCTAATTAATAATTAGAAAAAAGGAAGGATTATTATTATTTATTTTTTTTTTTTTTTTAACCGCAAACATACATAAGCTCAACCTCTCAATCAATATAAATATTAATTTTCCCTTTTTAGAATAACTCCATGAAAACAAATATAAACATTCTCAATATTTCTTTTTAAGCAAATTTTATAATTTAATTTATTCTAATTGATTAATAGAAAATTGAAGGATCTTTTTTTCTAAAACAACAAACATACACAAGAACGACTTTTCAATCAATTTAAACATTAATTTTTCCTTTTCAGAATAACTCCATCAAAATAAATATAAATATTCTCTATATTAATTAGCAAGCAAATTTTATAATTTAATTTATTAGTAAAAAATTATAGAACTTATTATTGTTAGAATTTATTAGTAAAAAATTTAAATAAAATTCTTTCTAAAACTGCACACATGCATAAACACGGCATTTCAATCAATAGAAATTATTTTTTTTACAAACTTCACCTTTTATTTTTAAACAACTTTTAGAATTTAATTTAAGTTCTAAAGATTGAATTTAAATTCTAATAGATTAATAAATAAATAAATAAGAAAAAATAATAATAAGAAGAAGGAAATTCTTTTCTAAAGCCTGAAACGCGCCTAGACAGGACTTTTCGATCAATAAAAATATTGAAAATTGACATTTCCCAACTCCGCCAAACAAATATAAACCTTTCTGTTATTTCTCAACAAACAAATTTAATAAATTAATTAAAAGTTTAATAAGGATTAATAAAAAATCTGGTTAAATTCTTTTCTAAAACCAGGACTACAACGAATGCATAAAACACAATTTTTTTACATTTTTATAAACATTTTAATTATTTATTGAAATTTCAGTTTTTACTTTTAAACAATTTTTAGAATTTATTTAAATTCTAATGGATTAAATAAATAAATAAATAAATAAATAAATAAAGTAAATTCCTTTCTAAATCCGGAAATATGCACAAACATGACTTTCTAATCAATAGAAATACTGAAATTTTACTTTTCATAATTCCACCATACAAATATAAACGTCGCTTACTTCTTGGCAAAAAAATTTCATAAAGTAATCAAAACTTTAAAAAGGATTCATAAGAAATCTGGGGTATTTTTGTTCCCCCAAAGCCACTACAAGAATGCATAACACACATTTTCTTTTAATTAAATAAAATATTGAAAATTCTCCTTTCACAATTCCACCAAGCAAATATAAACATTCTCGCTATTTTTCGACAAAGAAATTTAATAAATAAATGAAAACTTTAATAAGGATTAATAAGAAATCTGAGGAAATTCTTTTCTAAAACCACAACTACAAGAATGTTTGTCACACATTTTTTAATTAAATAAAATATTGAAATTTCATTTTTACATTTTAACCAATTTTTAGAATTTAACTTAAATTCTAATAGATTAATAATAATAATAATAATAATAATAATGAATGAATGAAATTCTTGTCTAAAGCCTGAAGCATGCACAAACATGACTTTTCAATCAATAAAAATATTGAGAACTGACTTTCCCAATTCTATCAAACAAATATAAACATTCTCGCTATATTTTGGCAAACAAATTTAATAAATTAATTAAAACTTTAATAAGGATTTAATAAGAAATCTGGGAAAATTCTATTCTGAAACTACGACTACAAGAATGCACGACACACAAATTTTTAATTAAATAAAATATTAAAATTTCACTTTTTACCTTTATACAATTTTTAGAATTTAATTTAAATTCTAATGGATTAATATATATATATATATATATATATATATATATATATATATTAAATGAAGGAATTTCTTTTCTAAAACCTGAAACATGCACAAACAGGACTTTCCATTCAATAGAAATATTGAAAATTGATTTTTAACAATTCCATAAAACAAATAAAAACATTCTCGCTATTTCTTAGCAAACAAATTTCATAAAGTACTTAAAACTTATGCATAACACTCAATTGTTTTAATTAAATAAAATATTGAAATTTCCCTTTTTACTTTTAAACAATTTTTAGGATTTAAATTTTGATAGCTTAATAATAATAATAATAGTAATAATAATAATAATTGAATTAAATTCTTTTCTAAAGCCTGAAATATGCACAAATATGGCTTTCCAATCAATAGAAATATTGAAAATTGACTTTCCATAATTCCACCAAACAAATATAAAGATTCTCGCTATTTATTAGCAAACAAACTTCATAAAGTAATCAAAACTTTAAAAAGGATTCATAAGAAATCTGGAGGCATTTTTTCTCCCCCAAAACCACTACAAGAATGCATAACATACAATTTTTTAATTAAAAAAAATATTGAAATTTCACTTTTTACTTATAAACAATTTTTAGGATTTAATATACATTCTGATAGCTTAATAATAATAATAGTATTAATAATAATAATTGAATTAAATTCTTTTCTAAAGCCTGAAATATGCATAAATATGGCTTTCCAGTCAATAGAAATATTGAAAATTGACTTTTCACAATTCCACCAAACAAATATAAACATTCTCGCTATTTTTTGGAAAACAAACTTCATAAAGTAATTAAAACTTTAAAAAAGGATTCAAAAGAAATCTGGGGAAGCTTTGTTCCGTCAAAACCACTACAAAAATGCATAACACACATTTTTTTTAATTAAATAAAATATTGAAATTTCACTTTTTACTTTTAAATGATTTTTAGGATTTAATATAAATTCTAATAGTTTAATAATAATAATAATAATAATTGAATTAAATTATTTTCTAAAGCCTGAAATATGCACAAATATGACTTGCAAATCCATAGAAATATTGAAATTTGATCTTTCATAATTCCACCAAACATATATAAACATTCTCGCTATTTCTTAGCAAACAAACTTCATAAAGTAATTAAAACTTTAAACAAGTAATATAATTTTTTTTAAAGTCAATTCCTACTTTTTAATCATAAATATATAAAATAAAACCGTGCAGCATTAATGTCCCACGTTATCTTTATTGAACATTATTTTATAAACATCGTTGCGGTATTTTATTTTTTGTTGGCATCACTCATTTGAGATAAATCTTTCATTTCATTTATGAAAACAATGGGAGAAATTTTTTTCTCCCATATAAAAATTAAAATTAATTAATTAAATTTAATGAATGAATCAATATTTGAAAGAACTGTATTAACATCAATTGTCATCCAGTACAAGTTTAAAAAAATTTATTTGAACTTGAATGGATGAATAGAAAATATTTTATTAACGATTGAAAATTCCAACAAGATATATATAGAGAGAGTGTGAGCTAATAGTAGGAATTTAATAATAAAAAGGATTCATAAGAAATCTAAGGAATTTTTATTCCCCCAAAACCACTACAAAAATGCATAACACACATTTTTTAAATTAAATAAAATATGAAAATTTCCACTTTCCACAAATTTTATCAAACAAACATAAACACTCTCACAAAAAAATCATAAATCCCCTTACCTGCCCATCCTCCTGCGTCCGTATCATAACCCAGTTTTATCCACTGTCACCGCCACAAGAAACACAACAATAAAAATATGTATATTTACTCTCCTTTATTTTGGTATCCAAAATGAATAGAATAATGTTACAGAAGCATCCACTAAATACAAATACGAGCGCGAAAATGAAGTCTTGATCGAAACATCGAATCCGATGGCAGCGAAGCGCGAAGGCAGCGCACGCGATCCCCGGAATCCTGCATCCCCATTGGACGATTGAAATAGAAGAGTTCATTGTTTGCTCTCGGGTAGTGGACTTCCTTTTTTTTTTGCTCTTGTTATTCTTTTTGATATCATACCTGCCTTACGTACGGAAGAACTGAGTGGGTTGGTTATATTTCCTTCGTATTAAATTGATTTTTTTTTTTTATCTTATTCTTTTTTTTTCTTTCTTCCATTTTTCGGCGGGGGAGTTAACTTGATGAACTGTAGGGGATACGCCTGCTCTATCATCTTTTCCGAATATCAGAGAAGAGAAAATATATACTATAAAGGAAAAAAACTGTAGTGGATGATTTTGTATCAAGTTTTTACTCTCTTTTAAATACGCTATGCAGAAAAAAAAAAAAAAAGAAAGAAAACATTGGAGAGGTTTAAAGAGTTTCTCCGCGTTCGTACACATTTTATGTTCATGGATTTTGACATAAAAATGTAAAAGACAAACCTTAAATAAATACTCACTTCTAATAAAGCACTAGAATAAAATAGATACAACCAATTGTAGATTTAAAAAAAAAAATCTTATGTATCGAATACTGATTTTTCTATAAATCTGTTTTACGATATATCGCCGATGTCCAAGATCTGTACATTACGATCTCAATGATTTTCTTTCTTTCTTTCTTTCTTTTTTCTTTTTTCTGCCGTTTTTTTTTCGGAGGGAGAGTTAACTTGATGAACTGTATGGGAGTTGACTTGATGATAAACGCCTGCTCTACTAGTATAATCTTTTTCGAATATCCAAGTAGAGAAAATATATTATAGAGGGGAAAAAAACTGGTAATATATGATCTAGTATCAAGTTTTACTCTCTTTTAAGTACGTTAAGCAGGGGGGGGGGGGGGGGGATATTTAAAGAAAAATTGGAAGACGTTTAAAGAGTTTCTCAATACACATTTATTTTTCATGGATTTCGAAAAAAAAAATATTTTTTTTTTATGAAAGCAAAAGATTAATCTTAAATAAGTACTCACTTTTAATAAAAAAGCACATGAATAAAATAGATTTACCAGTGATAGATTTAGTACATTTTTCTTTCATGTATCAAGAATACCGGTTTTTCTGTAAATCTATTTTTCGATATATCGCGGATGTAATCATACAATACGATCTATACATACGATATCAATAATCTTAAAATTATTTTTGCAAATTAGATTCTTTCAAAATAGAAGAGTTCATTGTTTGCTTTCGGGTAGTGAAATTTTTATTTCTCTTGTTGTTCTTTTGATTATAGTTATGTTTTTTCATATTAGATTGTTTTTTTTTTCTTTCCATTTTTGGCGTAAGAGTATACGCCTGCTTTATCATCTTTCCGAATATCGGAGAAGAGAAAATATATTATTAAAAGAACCAGTGGATGATCTTGTATCAAGTTTTCCTCTATTTTACATACGCTATGCAGGAAAACAAATAGAGAAAAATTGGAGAAGTTTAAGGAGGTTATTAGCGCATGCACATATTTTATGTTTGTCAATCTAAACTAATAAAAGAAAGTTTCGCTCTGTGTGTCTGTGTGTCTGTGTGTGTGTCTGTTGGCGATGGCTAGGAAAATCTGGCCCACCTAGAAGGCTGGAAATTTAGATTTAGGTAGTCCAAACCCTCTCCTGGTGCAACATTACTTCAGAATTTTAATATTTTAATTACTTTCTGAAATATTAATTAAAATGCACAAAGAACTCTCATTAAAACTGCGCTTTTATTCTCTTGGGTTGGTTGGTTCACTGGTTGGTTGCATCGATTCTTCACAGAAGTAATTAAATAAACCAGAGTAGCGATGCACAAATAAGGATTTCTAACTAAATAGTGTCAACATGGATTGAAGTTATTAGCGTAGAGGAGCCATGCGAATGTCACGCCACCAGTACATGACAAATTACACATACGTCCCACTGATTGAAATATTTTGCAGGCATATTTTTCTTCATGACAATTAGTCGGGTTTAAGTTTTTTTTTACATGACATTTATTATTATGATGGAGATTATTAATACAGAAAACTTTATTTAACAGATTCTTTTTTATATTTGCGGGAATTAAGAGGGACAAGGGTCTAATTACATTTAAGCTTCAAGGTGTATTTCTAGAAAGCAGTTACCAGAATTTCCGAATAGTAGTGTAAAAGTAGTAAGCCAAATTTCAAATTAAGTTCCTAGCTTAACCAAATGAATCATTCATTAAAGATGTATTGTGATCCTCCTAATTAGTTATTTGCTGAAGGCCACTTGAACAACCCCCCCCCCCCACACACACACACCCCTCCCGGACCGTCCTTCAAGGTTTTTTCTCTAACTCTGCTCCGTTTCCATATCTCAGCAACTATCTTTCCGATTTCAACGCAAGTGATTTCAAACATTATAATTAATTTAATAGTCACCATTTATAACATTAAACTAAATTTATGAGTAGCGGTTACCACTATTTACGAATAACAGTTTAAGCCAAATTTGTAATTAAATTCAAAGCTTAAGGAAACGAACGAATTTTGAAAGATGCATAGTGGTCCTCCTAATTAGTTATTTGCTGAAGGCCACTTGAACAACCCCTCCCCCCCGGCACTCCTTTCAAGGTTTTTTTTCTCTAACTATGCTCCGTTTTCATATCTCAGCAACTATCTTTCCGATTTCAACACAAGTGATTCCAAACATTATAATTAACTTAATTGTCACTCTTTATAACATTAAACTAAAATTATGAGTAGCGGTTACCACTATTTACGAATAATAGTTTAAGCCAAATTTGCAATTAAGTTCAAAGCTTAAGCAAACGAACGATTTTTGAAAGATGCACAGTGGTCCTCCTAATTAGTCATTTGCTGAAGGACATTTGAACAACCCCTCCCCCCGGCACTCCTTTCAAGGTTTTTTTCTCTAACTATGCTCCGTTTTCATATCTCAGCAACTATCTTTCTGATTTCAACACAAGTGATTCCAAACATTATAATTAACTTAAATGTCACTCTTTATAACATTAAACTAAATTTATGAGTAGCGGTTACCACTATTTCGGAATAATTGGGTAAGCCAAATTTGTAATTAAGTTCCTAGCTTAAGCAAACGAACGAATTTCGAAAGATGCATAGTGCTCCTCTTAATTAGTCATTTGCTGAAGGGTACTTGAACAACCCCCCCCCCCCCGGCCCCTCATTCAAGGTTTTTCTCTAACTATGCCCTGTTCCTATATATCAGCAACATATCTTTCCGATTTCAACGCAAGTGATTCCAAACATTATATTTAACTTAATAGTCACCCTTTATAACATTAAATTAAATTTATGAGTAGCGGTTACCTATTTACAAATAAGAGTTTAAGCTAACTTTGTAATTAAGTTCCTAGCTTAACAAAACGAATGCATTTATTTATGCATGCATAGTGGGCCTCCTAATTAGTCATTTTCTGAAGGACACTCGAACATCTCCTCCCTTCGGCACCTCACTCAAGGTTATTTTCTCTAACTGTGCCTTATTGCAATAACTGGGCTAATAATGTTCCAATCTTCTCGAAACCAGCTCAATTTTGTAGTGCGCCTACTATACAGAACGTAGGCAGCGGGGACCTGTCTCAGAAGTTCGTTCGGAAAGAGGTTTGTTTAGAACAGAATACTCCCCTGGCGGTGGTAGGGGGAAATAGAAGATTTTCTAGAGCGTACGAGCATGCCGGGTATACGGTTCCGAAGCCATCGTAGACCGTGGCCAGAATTCCGTTTTTTAAGAGATTTAAGTTTATTACAAGGGCTCGGGCAACGCCGGGCGTGTCAGCTAGTTTCAATATAAAAACAAATGAATACTTTTTTTTTTTTTTTTTGCTTTTAGGTAGTAGACTTTTTTCCCTCTCTCTTGTTATTCTTTTGATATCATACCTGCCCATATAGGAAAACTGAGTGGGTTGGTTTTGGTTATATTTTCTTGGTATTAAATTATTTTTCTTTTATTATTATTATTATTTATTTCTCTTTTTAGTAGGGGAGGTGACTTTATGAACTGTAGGGGATACGCCTGTCCTATCATCTTTTCCGAATATTACTTTAAACAAGTTGGAAATTATACGTTAAACGTGACAAATGAGGTGCGTTCGTTTCGTGTTATAACTGGTTTTACAATGTAAAAATATCATCGTTATTATTTCAGTGAAATAAATTATATCGTCTGCTACGAGCGAAATGAACATGGCTTTTTTTAAATTATTATTACGTATACCATGTTTACAGATGCAATTTTTTTTACACCAGACAGCGCTCTAAAATTCGCCATGGTGATCTTGCTTTGCGAATGATTACCCCCGTGGTTTAATATTTCTATGACTCACGATGAATGAATCTTTTGTTTATTTACTTTAATGGATTGAGATATTCGGCTGTTAACCCAAATTTCACTGAAGTTATCTCAGAATCTATACGTATTTTAATGCAACTCATCTCTCAAGCAAACAATTTTTTTGAACATTCTTTCTAAAAATGTAACTTTTATGCAATTTTATTCGAAAAAATATTTTTTTATAAAAATGGCCCCTTGGCATAGGGAAAAAGATGTGGTTAGCCCTTATTTGTTTTCCTCGGTCACATGACTTGCGCTTTTACTATACAGATTACGTATGATAGGATTTAATAAAATAAAGAAAAATTTTATTAATATATTTTTAAGTTTTGATTCTATTTTCATAAAATTTGAAATGACAAAATTCTGCAACGATTATATACATAAAATTTCAAACCATTCGGTTGGGTAGCTTTTGCGCTGTTATATGCAGACGGACGGACGGACCAGACGACGACTATAAGAGCTACGTATTTATATAATTACGAAAGCACCTAAAAATGGAGAGAGAGAGTGTTAAAAAAAAAAAAAAAACATACTACAAAGAAAAAAACTTGTAGTGGATGATCTTATATTAAGTTTTCCACTCTTTTACATGCACTATGCAGCAAAAAAATAAATAAATAAATAAAATTAAGGAAAAGTGGAGAAGTTTAAAGAAGTTATCAGCGCATGTGCCCATTTTATATTTGTAGATTTTGATATAAAAAAAAAAATAGTTCAATATTTTTTATATGCTAGTAAAAGATTAATCTTAAATAAATACGCAATTCAACTAAAGCATTTGAATAAAACAGATATAACCAATGATACATTTAGTTTTTTTAAACAAAAAATCTATGTATTAAATACCAGTTTTTCTATAAATCGAGTTTTCGATGTATCGCCGATGTCAGTGATCTATACATTATATTACAAACGATATGAATGATCTCGATATTATTCTTGCATATTGCATGACTGAAATTCATTTATGCTTTCGGGTAGTGTACTTTTTTCTCCTGTACTTTACTTCTGATATCATACCTGCTTTATGTACGGATGAACTGAGTGTGTTGGTTATATTTCCTTCGCTTTAAATTAGATTTTTTTTTCTTCCATGCTTTCGACGGGGGAGTTAACTTGATGAACTGTAGAGTTCGCCTGCTCTGTCATCTTTGCCGAATATCACTTTAAAGAATGAGAGAAATAGGGTGAATCAAAAAAGATACTACAGAGAAAAAATCTTGTAAGTGGATGATCTTATGTCAAGCTTTACTCTCTTTTACATGTCTTATGGGGAGGAAGTCATTTTTAAAAGGAAAAAAAAATAACAATATAAGTAAAATACATAAATAATTATTTCTTATAAAAAGAGAAGCCCTATTTGTAAACAAATAACGCATTTTAATAAAGCATTTGAATAAAAATAACGCACTAAGTTATAGTTTTCGTCTAATTTTCCGTACATCGAATATAGCTTTTTTGATATTTTGCTGATATCAATTATAGATATGTTGAGATATACAAGGTGCGTTCGAAAAGTTCAGTGAATGGTCTCATAACATAAAGGAAATAAATGTTACAAACAAAATACCTTTACTTGAATTCAAAGTAATCACCATTAGTTACCACACACTTTTAACATCGGATGTACAGCTACTGGAAACTGTCGGCAAGCGCTTCTTTCGGAATCTCTCAAAGAACCGTTGTCACACGTTGTTGGATCTCCGCAACTTATATAAAGCAGAGTCCTTTCAGGACTCCTTTAGGAGGGGGGAAAAGAAGAAGGTGCAGGCGCCAGATCTGGAGAATATGGAGGGTGTTCAAGAACTGTCGCCTTGAGTTTGGCGAGAAAGTTGCTCACGCGGATCGCAGTGTGAGGACGGGTGTTGTCATGGAGATGATTCCACTGTCCACCCCGGTACAACTTTGGTGTAACATGTGGAAAATACTGATAAAATATGTTTCATCTCAAGATTGAAACTCATAAATTTCACAAGAACAGTGTGTGTGCGTGTGAAAAATGTACAAGACTATCTATGTGAAATATGTTTGTGAGGTATGCAAAACTCAAGAGATGGAGGCCACATTCAAAGGCCTCGTGAGGCCTCGTACCGTTCCGGGACAAATTCAAGGATTTTAAGACATTGACTGCTCGTATGTATGAGGGAATCGTATAGTGTGATGCAAGTTCTGTAGATGGTAGCACTACCAAGCTTAAAAGGAACGCGAAGTAATTAGGTGTTCACCAGAGCAATGAAAATGTGTATATGTTAGCTAATTTTCAACTTGCTTTTCAAATTCCTGACTCCCTGCACTAACTTTAAAACCCTTTTTATGCAGACTGGGTTTGGTTATGTACCAGAAAGGACATGTACTTTTTACAGTCCTATTTTAAATGTTTCTGGACGCAAAATGATTGCTTCAGATCATAATATTAACTTTAAGTATGTTATATAACTCTCAGTAATATTTTACTGACAATTAATCCAGAATATACATGTATAATTAATTTCTTAATCTACTTCTAGTAAATAATACTTTTTCATTCAACAGATATCGTGTCAACTTCAATGCAGAATAGTGGCTCATTAATTTCTTTTTTTTTTTCCCTTTCAATAAAAATATCAATCTAGCTGTGGCCCCTCGAGCTTACGATTTGACCGGATCGGATATTCTGACATAACAAGTAAACTTATTTACCTTTATTAAAATATTATATATATAAATAAGAGGGTTTATCTTTTTCATATGATATAAATAAGTGTGTGTGACGAACCATTGCCGTTACAACAAAAATGAATTAAAAAATGTGTCATTAAGTAACCAGTTTGGATTTGAGAACAGCCTTAACCACTATAAATTCTGAAAAAGAAAGAAATAATAAAACAAAAACGCGAATAATCAAGTCAGATTCTCGCGAATGTTAAATTTTTCCACATTTTAATATTTGCGAATAATCAAAACTTGCGGATGTTAAAACTGCGAGGGATTACTGTACTTAATATAATATATGCCCAAGGAAGTATTTTTTTCCTTCGAATATATGTTAGGATTAAAGAGACAAAACAAACTTTTATTTCGATGCTTGAAATCTTAACTGTTTGAAATCGCCCCCAGTAAGCCATTAGTAAACCATTAGTGAGTGCAAATAATAAGTGAACCATTAGTTCGTCTCAAATCAACAATTCATCTTGTCTCCTTCTTCCTCTAAAAAGAGTTTCGTCTGAACAGGATTCAGTATGCATTGCAAGAATCCGCCTGTTTAATTATTCATATAAAGAATTTTTAAAAAACCGAAATTCGTTTTTTGTTGTTTTTTAAGTAAAAATGCCTTTCGGCCTGTACCGGGGGGGGGGGGGGGGAAGGTAGCTTTCTTATACCTAACCCGATTTCAGAAGATTCTTTAATGCTAAATTTAAATAAAATTCGCCAAAATTGTCAACTATAGCCAAGTTGACTTCATTTGTGGAGACTATTTTTGGTTGCCAAATTTGGTGGTATTTCGCAAAGTTTGGCGAGAATTTGACGCTAACGGATATGAATATATAGTTCTATGCGTATGATTAGGAAAATAATTAGAACAATGAAATATAATAATTTGCGAGAAATTACGTTCATTAAAACCCATAAATTAATCGTTGGTATTTTGTGATCTGCTGTCTTGTTTCAAAGTGTCAGCCGCCCTAGATTTTCAAACTGCTATATCTCAGCCATTTTATAAGATAGAGGTAAAACAAAAAATGCTCCGGAATCCTTGTATCAAGGCCTAACACTTAATTAAAAAAGAAATACGCGCATACTTTAATTAAGATGAAAAACGCAACATAATTGTGATTGTCGCAGAATCTTTTTGGTTCCTGATTATATTATAATTCTCCCAATTATTTATTTCGTAATAATTCCATTTCCATAAACGCATATTCCAGCTGCATCATATAAATACTGAAAGGAAAATGTACTGCAGTTAATACATCGTAATGCAAGATTATACAAGATTTATCTTGGTTTGTTGCATGTTTTCATAAATTTAAAATAGAAGTTGAAATTAATATTAGATTAAAGTTTAGATCAGGGTTACACAGTTTTTTCAATGAACCAAAAAAGCCTTTGTTGCTGTTTAAACAGTATTTTTACTTACCCATCATACGTTGTATAGGGTAAGTCTTGTAATCGTTTTGAAAATCAAAAGAAAAAATTTGACGGATTTACACGTTTCAGACACTGGAGATTCCGAAAAAATATTTTTAGGAAAAAAAAAATTGCCGTCCGTCTGTCTGTGTGTGTGTCTGTAAACGCTCTATCTCCCGAACCAATTGAGATAGAGACTTGAAATTGGAGTAAAGTTTGTGTGGAAAAATGCGTTTTTCTGAAAAACTATCTGACCTAGAAAAATCTCTATAGTTTTTCTGCAATGTTTAAGTAAACCTCTACTACCCTTAATTTTTTCATAATTTTAGTTTCAGTAGATTAGGAAATAGAAGGGGAAAAGGGGGGGGGAGAGATTTTTGCAGTGCATTTTCGACGATATTTCTGAAAATAGAATACCTAAAATTAAAACAAATATATTTTTGAGTTCGGTATTATGAGATCTTTCCCACAATTTCCCACACGATATAAAAAAAAAAAAAAAAACTTTTTTTTCAAGTAACTTAAATAGCCCCTAAATTGCTCCTAAACATATTTGTAAATGGCAAACAGCCAGAAAATATGTGGTCCAAAAGGCTTTATAACTTTCCCAAGTTTAAACTTTCCCCGTCCCATAGTTTACGAGAAAAAGGGCTCTGACAAGACGGACAGACAGACACATGAGTGATCTTATAATGGTTCCTTTTTTACTTTTTAATTACGGAACCCTAAAAATGAAGAAAAAGCTCTTTTTTTAACATAAAGTTTCAAGACAGTAGTAGCTTAATAGGTTTTGAACAAAATTAGGTGATTTTTGACATAGGCGTAGCGTGACCAGAAATTTCGGGGGGGGGGGGGCACAAATGTTTATTAAACACACACAAATATATACAGTAAAACCTCTCAAGAGTGCAGGAATGTTCCCGATTCGGAGAGGTGTTCGATTTTCTGAAGTAAAAATACAAATAATATGTTTAAACATGTAAAAACATATACGTAAAAACAAATATATATATATGTTTTGTGGATTAAAAGGTTTTCGCTAAATATATGTTCGTATTCAGGAGGATCCGTTATGGAGGTTTTACTGTATATACAGTTGTACCGTGGTTAAAAAAGGCCCCAATTAACAATGTATTTCGTTAATGATAAATGGTAGCACGGAAAATCTCTTTATTTACGACAAATGCTTTCGTCAAACGATTAATGATTATTCGATGGCAGAGTTTTAATAAAATGAGTAAGACAAATACCTACATCAACAAGTCTAACATTGTTATTTCGGTAGAAAATGCCCAACGACACATTTATCATAAGCGAAGGGTGATGATGATCTTGGGCTGAAGTATTTTAATGCATAAAGGATGAATTTAAATAAATTGTGAGCCGTACGTTCGTACATTCGCGTTGGAAACAATTACCCAAAAGTTCGAAATCCAGGAAGGTAGACATAAGAATATCCAATGAAAACGAAGTCATCTCAGCTGAAATTTATTTTCTGATATATAGCAAGTATAAGATGGTAAGAATGGGGTGGTCTCGGTTATTAGAAGTTTGAAACAGTTGTTGACAGACCAAGAGCTAGGAGTGATCTGAATTTGGGCAATAGATTGTCTCGCCAAGTTTCGATATTACATTGAGCCAACAGATCGCAGACGCGCAGAAGAATTTATTTGTACGTTACGGGTAATTAATACAAATGTTTTGGACGGATGTAATGAAATGGCTACCACATTTGGCGAAATCGTAATTTTAGTGAATTTTAGCGGACACATGCGGGCAACCCAGTCAGAATGGAATTTTAGTCAAAGGAAAGAGTTAAACTTGTATCTGGGAAATTACATTACTTGCACAATTTGTTTATGGACAGAAAAAGGTTGGATGCCCATGCAGCTGTAAATGAATGTCTGGAAAACATTACATTACATCTGTTATAACCGCATTGGAATCAAAAATAGATATTTAAGGTACATGCTGAATTTAATAAATGTAGCCTTTTATATGAGAAAAAAAAGTAACATTTGAGGTTTTAGAATAAAGAGAAATTTTAGCGAACAGAATATTAATAAATATATTAAAAATTAAGTTAGGAAGATAATAATTTAGAATAAAGATATGTATAAATGATTCTATATGATACGAAGGAAAATCATTTCTTGGTTATAAACCAATGAATGACAGGTAAATGTTGCTTTTACCAGCAACTACAAGTGGAGACTAAAAGGTAAAACCAATATTAACTTATCAGTCGGAGAATCCTTTAGCATTCAAAAGTTTAATATCTCTAATTAATTCTGTTGTTTTATGGAAGTCTAACAGCAAATTCTAGGTCATAAGAATAAAATTTTGAGATTGGATTCGCGAAGTATTTGAACCAACTGTCAAAGCCTATCGTGAGCAAAACCGTCTGCCTCTGAAAGACATTTTAAACTTAGATAATGCATTTCTCCATCAAACGAGCATACAAGAATATATACCAGAGCTTATTAGATTTTATCCGGTTGATTTATTTTCCTCCCAAAGCTACAATTTAGATTCAACCTACGGATAAGCTGATAATTGAAAACTTTATAACTCTTTACAAATGGGTAATTTTTTAGCGGGAGTTTTAGAATGTGTAATGCTTACCTTCGTGATCCTAAGAAAATTGTTTAAGGAAAAATTCAACACTGCCATAAGAATTGTAAAGAACTGAGAAGACATAACAATTAATTGTCCCAAAGGAACGTGGAAGAAACTGTCTTTCTTTTGGTGAAGAAGCAGCTTCAGATAAAGAAGATAAATTGGTAAAGGTTATTGTGACAACTTCTCATGATCTTAACTTGGGAGTAGAGGAAGAATTACTGGAGATACACATGACCGTGAACTGACAACTGAGAGGTAAAAGTAATTCTCTATCAGCAAAGTAAAACTAGTCGAATGTGCCAATCCCAAAACTTTCTTCTATCTCACACAGATTTCACATACACTAAAAAGAATCAGCACCAATTTATATCAAGGTCTAACTGAATCTAAAGTTTTATTAAATTCCGTGCGTTAGTTCTTGAGATATGACTATTGCTAAAATCGTGTGAATGCTGCAAAATGCAACATAGCAGCGCCACCTTTTGGGAGATTTAGAAAAAAACCTAATCAACAACAACTTATGTGAACATCTAGCTGAATCTGAAGTTTGATGAAAATCCGTTCATTAGTTCTTGAGATATAGTTACCGTGATAACAATGCAAAAGGTAGCATAGCAGCGCCACCTGTCGGTCAGTTTACATCACAACGTAAGCAGCATCTATTTATGTCAAGGTCAAACAGAATCTGAAGTTTGATGAAATTCTGCGCATTAGTTCTTGAGAGCAGCCATCGTAAAAATCGAGAAAAAAATGGTATAGCCGCGCCACCTGTTGGGATGTCTACACCAAAACGTAATCAGCGTCTATTTATGTCAAGGTCTAACTGAACCTGAATTTTGAAAAAAATAAGTGCATTAGTTCTTGAGATAGAGCTATTGCGACAATCGCTAAAAATGCAGCATAGCAGCACTACCTGGTGGGCGATTTTCACCAAAAACTAATCAGCCCCCATTTATATCAGGAACTAACTGAATATAAAGTTTTATTAAATTTCGTGCATTAGTTCTTGAGATAGAGCGCCCACAAAATTTTTGTCACATACAGACAGACAGAGTCACAGACAGACATTTTCTAAAAATGGTCAAATCGTGTTCAGGACCTTCTAAAACATATGAATCCGTCGAAAACCGGAAGTCGAAAATTTTCATGAATCCAATACTTTCTTCTTGTAAAGAAAGATAGAAGAAAGTAAAAAAGAAAGTAGAAATTTCATCTAAAGATAAAAATGGGGTGAAAAAAAAAATTACGACTGCCCAAATGAAAAAGATGTTTTGGCAAAGTTGAAAGAAGTTCGAAATGCTGCTTTGAAATGGAATTAAAACAAATCTAAGGTTATCAGAACTAAATATCTATTTAACGAAAATCCATGCAGTTTTTCAGGAAAAGTTTAATAAAAGGGCAATATCATACACTCATAAGACTAGCTTTTATATAGGTCCATTTGTTAAAATATTCCGAAGTTCTGAAGTGAGCACAATAGTTGTATTTACAGTGAAGATCAGTAATTAAAAATGTTTTCATGCACAATCTATCTATACTAATTAAACAAATATCTCTGTGTGTCTCTCCACTATGGTTAGGAAAATATACCGTATGCAGATGTCTGAAAATTTGGATGATGGTAGTCCAAGGCATGTCCTAATACATCTGGGGCTCAGATTTTTCATTTTTTGATAACTGACGAGATATTAATTAAAAACTCAAAGAACACTCATCAAACAGACATTTTTTCTCTCAAAATGGCGCCTCACGGACGTTACGGAGGTTGCTAGCAGAAAAAATCTGACGGTCGAAAAGCGTTTTTTTCTGAGTTTTCGCGGCGCACATCCAGCTTGAGACGAATAAATAATAATAATAAAAACTATCCACCGTTTAAAGGTACTTTTATCTTTCTAACAGTGAAATCCGTTAAAAAAATTACGAATATTAACCCTTTGAAAAACTTCTTTATGAAGCATCGTGTTTCGTCTTTTTTCCCTCATCTTTCAAAGCCCTCATCGGCTCAACTATTCAAAATGCGAAAAAGTAAAAAATATTCACTTAATCTGTTTATGAGTGTGCAATCCATTTTTAAAAATATTAATATTATCCCTTTCAAAAAAAATTCTTTTCCGAGCGACGTTTCGGAGGTTTTCGCAATTTTCTGCAACGTTTGAAAATCTGCATCCGCTCTGTAAATGGAATATATATATATATATATATGTTAGTGAAACTGAGAAAAAATACCATTCATTTTGTTCGATTGTTCAGTGGCGATGGTGAACAGTAGATGTCGCCACCACATGGAAGCATCAATCTGGAATCGCATTGAACTCTGAAAAAAGACTTTGGACTCTGCCGTAAAAAGTGCTGTATAAACATTTTTCCTTTATTCGATCGGACTCAAAAACTTATATACGTGTACATGCTTTTTTCACATCACGCTGGCTTTTTATGGCCAAGCCTCTGTTAAGAAATACTTAATTTTATTAATATCTGGACGCGTATGTGCTCCATATTTGTGATTTAATTATTGTGTGTTTCAAAGGTATATCCTTATTTTCATTCTTTTCATCATCCGTTTCAACAATAAAATTATTTAATCAAGATTCAAAGATCGCCGACCATTATTGGATAATCCATTACTATAATAATAAAAATATTAATCAATCATCACTATCATTTCAGCTGTCAATAATGAGCAGCTACTAGCTATCTATGAAGAAAAAACAAGGTAAGGAATTATTATTTCCTTTTAATTGTTGAATATAAATATCCTAGTTATAAGCATAACGAATCTTGTGTTTAAATTCTGCATTAAGCTATCGAGAGCATTATATTTCATTATTATTAACAACAGATTATGAGTCCTGAAATATATATTAATAAATAAAATGCATGAGTAATTTGATAATGTGTGTATATATGAAATAAATAATAAGAATTAAAAGAGCACAGAAATAATGTGCAGCTTATAGCGAAACGAAAATAAAAGTAAATATTATTTGTTTATCATAACAATAAAACAATAAGCTTTGGAAATATGGCCGCTAGTAAAGAAATAGCTCTTATAGAAAAATTAAATTATAATAACTACAGTAACTGGAGCTTTAAAATTGAGATGCTCCTTTTGAAAGACGACTTATTTGATGTCGTCACGACCGAACCAACTAACCCGCCCGCCACCGATTGGGCTAAGAAAAATATTAAGGCGAAATCGATCATAAACCTTTGTATCGAAGATAACCAGATCATTCATGTCAAGCATTTATCCACCGCTAAAGCAGTGTGGGATGCATTAAAAAATGTGCATATGAGGTCAATCTTATTGTCAAAATTATTCTCGTTAAGAAAACTGTATGGTCAAAAATTAAGTGAAGGAGGTGATATGAATACACACATTAATAGCATATTGTCTTTAAAGGATAAGCTCTTCGCAATCGGCGAAGAAATAGCTGAAACTCATATTTGTGCCCTACTATTGTGCTCTCTGCCGCATTCATACGATCCCCTTGTCACAGCTTTAGAGGCACGGCCCGATAACGATTTAACGCTAGAATTTATAAAAAATAAATTAATCGATGAGTACAGACATAGAATTGAAAACTGCGATACTGGTTCCAACTCGCGTGATTCTGCATACAAAGTCGTAAATAAAAACGCAAGAAATAAAAAGTTCTGTAGTCACTGTAAACGCGACGGTCATTTCAAATCAGAATGCTTTTACCTCAAAAACAAAACTTTTAACAACTTCCAAAGGTACGATATTAATAGAAATAAATTTAACAATAATTCGAACACCTCTAGAAACAATTCTAATCATCATAAAAGCAGTCAGAACTATTCAAAAGACTCATCAAATTATTGCTTTGAAAGTAAAGCCAACGCAACCAAAGTTTCGAGCGATTCACCCCCTCCTACTTCTTCAGGAGATGCATCAGATAAGCACTCCGCACAAATCCATCAGGAAAATGAACCACCTCTTATCAACGAAGCTCAGGCACTAAACATAAATAAATTTATAGTAGATTCAGGGTGTACTAGACATGTTGCCTTCGCAAGAGAAAAATTTGAAAATTTCAAATCCGGTAATTTTGGGAGTATCATGATAGCAGATGGAAAAAGGCTTAATTCATATGGCCTAGGTGACATAAAATTAAATACTGATTCAATAAATCAGGTCATACTAAAAGACGTTTTATATTGCCCTGAACTGCAAAGTAATTTATTATCTGTCAAAAGAGCCACTGAAAACAACTTTAAAGTTATTTTCGATAAAAAAACTTGCAGCTTTGGGAAAAATAAAAATACGGTCTTAGAAGCAAAACTAAACAATAATTTATATGAAATCGAACCCAAGGACGAATACGGTTATACCACTCAAACCCCCACATTGTGTTCCAACCCAAACTGTATAACAATTTGGCATAGACGCCTTGGACACAGAAACTATGACTCCATTAAATGTCTAGTTAACCAAAACCTCGCAGAAGGGATAAAGTTAAGCGAATGCAAACACGACATTATATGCACTAAGTGCATTGAAGGAAAACTTACAAAATTGCCCTATCCTAAAAAGGCTTCAAATAGATCAACCGAAATCTTATCGTTGATACATAGTGACATTTGTGGTCCGATGAAGACAGAAACCTTCACAGGAAAGAAATACTTCATCACTTTTATAGATGATTACAGCAGGTTCACCATGATCTATTTACTCTCGCATAAGGGAGAAGCCCTGACAAAATTTAAAGAATTTGTCGCACTTACCAAAAATAAATTTAGAAAGCAAGTTAAAGCGTTCAGATCTGATAACGCCGGTGAATACCTCGGAAAGGACTTTGAAGATTACTTAACCCTTAACGGGATTGAGCGCCATCTCAGTGTAGCATTTTGTTCGCCACAGAACGGCGTTGCTGAAAGGAAAAACCGTACACTAGTCGACATGGCACGTACCATGCTTTCTGACGCAAAACTACCAAAATCTTTCTGGGGGGAAGCAATTCTCACCGCGAACTATCTCACAAACCGTCTGCCCACAAAGGCAAACAACAATATAACACCATTCGAAATGTGGAACGGTAGGAAACCAAATTTGTCGCACATAAAAATTTTCGGGTGTAAGGCTTACGCCTACATAGAAAAAGTCAAAAGAGGAAAATTTGACGACAACGCCATCGAAGGTACTTTCTTGGGGTATGACAACAGAAGCAAGGGATACCGCATCCACATCGGTAATAACAGAGTAATAATATCCCGAACAGTCAAATTTTTAGAAGATGGAGTAAACGAAAACAATGTTGAGATCCCTCTAGACAACATAAAAATAGACCTAACCGACGACGAACAAGACGATGTTAAAGTCCATCAACAGGTCCCCATGGAACCTAGAAGGTCACTAAGACATAACAGAGGCGTCCCTCCTAAGTTAGTGAAACTGAGAAAGAATACCATTCATTTTGTTCGATTGTTCAGTGGCGATGGTGAACAGTAGATGTCGCCACCACATGGAAGCATCAATCTGGAATCGCATTGAACTCTGAAAAAAGACTTTTGACTCTGCCGTAAAAAGTGCTGTATAAACATTTTTCCTTTATTCGATCGGACTCAAAAAGTTATATACGTGTACATGCTTTTTTCACATCACGCTGGCTTTTTATGGCCAAGCCTCTGTTAAGAAATACTTAATTTTATTAATATCTGGACGCGTATGTGCTCCATATTTGTGATTTAATTATTGTGTGTTTCAAAGGTATATCCTTATTTTCATTCTTTTCATCATCCGTTTCAACAATAAAATTATTTAATCAAGATTCAAAGATCGCCGACCATTATTGGATAATCCATTACTATAATAATAAAAATATTAATCAATCATCACTATCATTTCAGCTGTCAATAATGAGCAGCTACTAGCTATCTATGAAGAAAAAACAAGGTAAGGAATTATTATTTCCTTTTAATTGTTGAATATAAATATCCTAGTTATAAGCATAACGAATCTTGTGTTTAAATTCTGCATTAAGCTATCGAGAGCATTATATTTCATTATTATTAACAACAATATATATATATATATATATATATATATATATATATATCATGCCATATCTACATTTACTTTACTTTTGAACGGTGGTAGCCATTTAAAAATTATTAATATATTAAAATGTTAAATGTCCTTTCAAAATGTTATTTTCCGAAAGTTTCTTTGGGCGATTTTCGATTTTTGTTTAAAATTCTACGTCAGCGCTTATGATAAAAATTTGAAAAAACAAAACATACTCTCTTATTTAGCGTCCATTTTGCTTTCGAACGGCGAAATCTATTTTAAAATATATTAATATTATTTTAAAAAAATAGTTTGTAGAAGTCACTTTATCTCGCTTATGTTAATGGATTTATCTCTATTGCCGATAGGATTAACAGTTAGCATATTTTAATTTAAAAAATAGACTTAATTTTATTATAATCTTATGTTAACCTTTTAGTTAATGATAGAGTATAAAATTATTTCAATGAATATTAGATTTAGGGGGGGGGGGGGGGGGAGAGAGTCAGTTTGAAAAAAACTACCCATGGGGTTAACATATGACGCACTTTTTGATTGAAAATAAAAACATATTTTTGCGTTAATGCTCTAAAATTTTCATACAATACACTAACATTTTAACTATTGTTTGTGTAAAATTAGAAATAATAAGATTTAGGGATAAAATAAATATTTAAAAATAAAAAATTCCCATAGGATTAACATTTAAGTAGTCGTGTGTTCTAAGGTTTGGATTCTTTGGTAATGGAAGATTAACTCAGCGATTATGTTCTACTAATATTTATACCAGTTATTTTATTATTTAACCCCTTTTGTGCAATCTTAGCAATGTATTCTCCCCTTCCCCCTTTTTTATGTGATTAAGAAGAGAAAAGTTGCATGTTTGTGTATTTATTTTAGATTTTTGTGTTATGTTCGGTTTGTGAGACAGACAAACAGACAAACGGAAACCAAAAACTTTTCGCGTCTTCACAGTGAGCCACAACTGACATTTCGGCAATAAAGTTAGTTTTTAAAATAATCCTCGTGTGACATATGATAAGATTAGAACAATGTTTAAAATAATCCTCGTATTATATGATAAGATTGGAATAATGTTAAAAATTATCTTCGTATTATATGATATAAGATTAGAACAATGTTTCTCAATTTTTTTTTTTTTTTATTATTTATTTCGCTGCATTCGAACTTCCGTTTAACTTCCTTGGCACAGTTAACTTATAATTATTAAAAAACTACGAAAGGGATATTATGTCTTTTTAACACTTTCCAACATAGTTCAGAAAGTATTTATGAATTCGGTTTGTCTGCCTGTCTGTCGCCTGTCCATGCTCTAACTCGCGTAAATATACTCGGATTGCCATGAAATTGATATATGTTGTTGGGGGTTTAGAATGGAATGTTTGATATTGAAAATGAAGTGTATAGCATTTATGGTTCGTTTACAGGAACACTCAAAAGAATTCTGTTGAATTACGGTCTATGGGAAAAAATCATTTGCGGCTTATTTTAATGATGTTACACTATTTTAAACATATTCAAATCGATACATATCACTGAGATGTACTACAAGGCGCTTACTGTAGAATATTGTGTTCATAGAATGTATCGTTCATTTACAGGGACACTCAAAAGAACTTGGTTACGGTACTGTCTATGCACAATAATTGCTGGGTAGCATGTTTTCAGTTGTGGTATACGCGTTTTTAAATGTAACAAATTCTTTACATATTAATTGGTGTAATATAAATTCTATAGACTGTGTAAATTGTATTACACAGGGCTGCTCAAAAGATCTCACGGACATTTCGATTTACTGACGGAAAATTGCTGAAAGAGAATTTTCAGTTGTGCTATGTATTTCCTAACTGAAGTAAATTTTAGCATACTATACAAACAAATCTATAGATCATACACAGGGCTGCACAAAATAATTCGTATAGTTTGTTCGGCTATTGGTAGGAATTTCTGAAATTAAGTTTTCAAATGTGTTATGCGTTTTCTAATTTTTTTACTCAGTAAACTGTGAAGTTTTGTTTCAGTATTCTGGAAGTGTTGGAAAGTGTTTCATAATCTGTGTTTGACGCATGATTTTTCGTTCTTGTTAATTTATTCAATAACATAAAATAAGGTTTTCGTATAGGTAAATCTTCTTCCAAGGATCTAGCCGAAATTTATTTTTACGTTTAACATTATTCGAAGAAAAGCTTATTTCTTGTAAATGTAACATTGAGAGCAGAGGATATTTTTTGCAATCATTGTAAATTTTGCAATTGAAGAAAAAGCAATACATTATAATACATTTTTAACAATTATTTCCATTTCAGTTTCTCTGACGTTTCTTATTTAAGAATACTAGGTGATCCAACCCGGGCTTCACGAGTTGCAGAATATAGGTGAAAACTTTTTTTTGTAATAATTTATGTTGGACAGTTGCACCATAGAATATTATATATAAATACAGAAAATTTACTTAATGGTACATAAAAACAAGAACATTTTTATGAAATTGTAAAATTTAATTATGAATATATACACATAAATCAACGTTTCGACCTGCAACTGTAGTCGTCTTCAGGATGTAAAGTTAAAGCGAACTAAAAGTCTAGAGATGAAAACATAAAGTATGAGAGACAAAGAATTGAATTTTTTATTAATTAAAAATTCTAATAGATATTTTACATTTAATATATTTTTTAGATTACCCCAAATATTCGCGAAAAAATATTGATGTTTAGTGATAAAAGCGCTCATTTTCTTGTTATTTTTGTCCGAACTCTTTGAAGTCTTTATTGGTTATAAATAAAACGGTTTTACAGTCCGTGTAAAAATTTCGTGAAAAAATAGTGTTATCGAGTTGTAAAAGAAATGTTTTCATCGCGTTTTTTTGTTTGTTTGTTTTCGCGTCGGCTCCTTTAACATAGCAATAAAAAGATAGTTTTCATTTTTCGAACTCTTTGAAATTTCAATCGGTTATAAATATAACTGTATGCAAGCTCTCTTTAAAATTTTACGAAAAAATATGTATATTTAGTAGTGAAAACATGAGTCCCTTTTTAAAAAAAGCTTTCAACGCAATGGCCATATTACGCCATCCATTTTTAATCAACCCTTTTCAACCCCCTTAGGCTGGCTAAACACCTATAGGCTAAACGAGCGAGGGCTAAACATGTTTCCCGTTTCTGAGGGTAGAAACCTTAAAAAAAAAAAAAAAAAAAGGGGTTGAAGCATGCGCAAAGAGACGATTTTCGTGTGGAAAAGGGAGTGTGAATTTGACAGAATGCTCTTTTCGCTTTAAGTATATAGATGTTAGTTTGTAGAATCTTGATATAACTTTGATAAAAAGTTTCGCTGCGCACCTGAGATTCTTCTCACAGTGCACCAGTGTGTGGTTGCACACCGGTTGGATTAGAATAACAAGCACTGGATTAGAATAACAAATAAGGACTAATATGCCAAAATAATACAGTTTTTTTTAAACATTTTATAGCAGGTAGGTTTTCGATTTCTGATCACTCATGTTCACATAAAAAGACGCAGCTTATTCAAAAAATTTTAGAAATATATTATTTTTAGTCTACCTTAACACTCCCATGGTAACAGTATATTCATTCATTTATTTCTTTAAAAGCAAAACAAAAAAAAATTCTCAAGTTGTTACATTTAAGGGGAATTTCTCATATCTATTTCAAGGAAAATGTGGGAAATAACATGAGAATCTTGCGAATAATAAATAAACCTGATTTATTATTATTTTTTTTAAATTTAGCTTTTAACCTTCAGATATGAACTTCATAAGAAAAAAAAAATTAGGCCGAAAGATTATGCATGTACATAAAATCAAAATAATCATGACGTGCTTAAACCAGTAAATTCGGTGATTTATTCCTCTCAACTTTGCAGCGAAGGCAGACGATATTTCTCTCCTCTAAAGGACAGGTGCTAAAAATCACCCACTTCGTGACAGAAAATGAGTATTAAACAGGAGAGAGAGAGAAAGCTTTTTGGAGTAAAGATTGACGTGAAGATGTCTGCATACGAGATTACACTTTTCTTTACTCTTAAATACTGTATTGTTAGCACTAAACGAAAGAGAAAAAACAAAATAAAATGAAACACCCCCCCCACCGAAAAAAAAAAAAAAAAAGCTATTTGCAGTCAGGCTAGGAATTTAAGCAACACGGTGAATTACGTTAGCAATCCAATAGTGGTTACTGGACTTTAAAAATATTATTTGTTAAGAATTTTCTGAGAAATCAGAAATTGATTCAATACAATCGATTTCTGAGGCGAATATCTTAATATTCGAAAAACTTTAGAATTAATGCTTTAAAATGTATATTATTTGTTCTGGAAGAAGTATATATTTATTTCTTATCTTAGATTGAAATACTCGTGTGAACATTTTAGGCGAATTTTTAAACCAGTACATTAGAGGATTTTTTTCCCCTCTCAAGTCGGCAAAAGAAGGCAAACGATATTTTTCTCTTCTAAAGGCAAGGTTCTAAAAGTGAGTCACCCACGACCACGACCCACTTAATGACAGATAGTGATTATTTAAAAGAAAAACAAATAAACTCCTCGGAGTCGAGATAGACGGGGAGATGTCTGCATACGAGATTATACGCTCTAAACAAAGGAGAGAAAAAATATTTCCGCAAAGAATGAGTGCGAAGTATTATGCTGGGAATTTAACAAATATAGGGAATTAATTAGCAATCCAAATATGATAAGTGGCATTCAAAATCATTCTTTGCAAAGAATATTTTTGAGAAATCAGAAATCGATTCACTTAAATCGGTTTCTGATGCAGGTATCTTGTTTAAGAAAATTGAACTTATTCGAAAGATTTTTAAAATTAATGTTTTAAAATCTACATCACTTCTTATGAATATTAATTTATATTTCTTATAATAAAATATTGAAGTTTCATTATTTTGGATGAATTTTTTAAACCAGCAAAGTCATATGATAATGTTCTTTTGAAAATGTTGGGTGTTAAAAGTCACCCACTATTACGTGCCAGGAAATTTATTATTAAAAAATATAAAAAGAAGTAAAATAAAATAAAATAAATCGACTCGTTGAAATCAAGATCGACGTGAAGATGTCTGCAAACGAGATTATATACTTTTCTTTACTCTAAAATGCTGTCTTTCGAGTTCTAAACGAAAGAGAAAAAAACAAACAAACATATACAGTGTCTCACATAAGTGATGGGACACTTGTGCTTTACAAAAGGAAACTAATCAAATAAATTAAAAAAACATGTACACATTTTTTTTGTGGGTGTGTTTCATACTTAAATTTAGTAAAGATTATTACATAACATACATTTTGTCAAAATATTAAAATATTAATTTAATAAAAATACAAATGTTTAGAACGGAGCAAAAAATAGCTCACATAAGTGATGGGACACCATTGTATGCAACAAAAATCGTCTGAAATAAGCAATAAAAATATTTTTTGGGGTTTTATTTTTACTTAAAAGCAATTGGCAATAATTTATAAAATCGTCTGCAGTATTTCTTTCCAGTTTGTTTTGGAATTTTTGTGTTTTTTAGCTCTGTGTAGTCATGAATGCTAAACGAAAAGAAACTTCGCCTGAAATTCGAAAATTAGTTATTAATTTGCATATTGAACGTGGAAAATCTATTAGAAAAACTGCTGAAACAGTTAACTTGAGTCGTTCAACAGTTTTCAATATCATTAAACGATATAAAAAGAATCATATGATTCAGGATAAAAGAAGACCTGGCTGACCATCAAAGCTATCCAATGGAATAAAGCGAATTATCGTTCGAAATATTAAAAAAAATCCAAGAATTAGTGCTTCAAAAGTTGCTGCTGATTTACAAGCATTATATGGAATAATTGTTAATCCTGAAACTATTAGAAGGGTAATTCGATCTGCTGGATATGACGGTAGAGTAGCCAGGAAAAAATTCTTCGTAAGTGAAAAGAATAGAAAACTCAGACTAGCTTTCGCAAAATCCAACATAAATAAGAATTCTGATTACTGGAATAAAGTTATATTTGCTGATGAGAGTAAATTTAATATATTTGGTTCTGACGGTAGAATCTTGGTGTGGAGAAAACCCAGGGAAGAACTTCGCAAACAGAACTTGGTACCAACAGTAAAACATGGTGGAGGAGGAGTTATGGTATGGGGGTGTATGTCGTCCGCTGGAGTTGGTAATCTTGTTTTTATTGACAGTATAATGGATCAGTACAAGTATATTGATATTTTAAAGCAAAATTTGAAATCTTCAGCACGAAAATTGAACCTTCATAACGATTTTAAATTCTACCAGGACAATGACCCCAAGCACACTGCTCTGAACGTTAGACTTTGGCTGCTATATAACTGTCCTGAAATAATAAAAACACCACCACAATCTCCAGACTTAAATCCCATAGAGAATATTTGGCAAGAATTGGAATCAAGAATTCGCAAACACACCATTTCTTCAAAACAACAACTAAAATCGGTGCTTCAAGAAGAATGGGGTAAAATCACTCCAGAAATCACAAAAAAAATAGTCGAATCCATCCCAAAAAGATTAAATCATGTTTTAAAAGTAAAAGGAAATCCAACAAAATATTAAAACCTTTTAAAAAGTAAAATTTTTGGATAAATATTTGATGGAAAAGTAAGTGTCCCATCACTTATGTGAGCCATTTTTTGCTCCGTTCTGAACAATTGTATTTTTACTAAATTAATATTTTAATATTTTGACAAAATGTATGTTATGTAATAATTGTTACTAACTTTAAATATGAAACACACCCAAAAAATTTTTGCACATGTTTGTTTATTTATTTTATTGCAGTTTCTTTTTATAAAGCACAAGTGTCCCATCACTTTTGTGAGACACTGTATTTACTTAAAGAATGAGTTCGAGGTGCTATTTAAGGAATTTAACAAATCTGATGCATTGAGTTAGCAATCTGGTTCCGATAAGTGATGTTCAGATATCTTCTTTATAAATTATTTTCCTAGATTTGTCTACGCAAAAGAAAAATAATTGAAAGGGATAGAATGTGCTTACGACATTAATTATACCAAGTCATGCATATGCCGGTTGAAAAAATCACATCAAACTCACATCAAACTTAGACAAATAAAGCCTAAATTGAGGAATATGTGAATGAATTGAAAAGTGCATATTAAAATTATTATTATTTTTTTTTGTAACACATATTGGAACAGCACTTTAGCACTAAATTGAAATTTATCAACGGAAAAACGTTTTTTTTTTTTTTTTTTTTTTTTTTTAAATATTATAAAATAAATAGGTATACAATAATAAAATGACAGAAAATTCACCATATTTTGTTTTTATTTTGTCTCTTTATTGTAATTCACACATTAGAGGGTCATTAAAAGCCTTGAAAGAATCAGCAGAAAAATGTCTTGTAATTTATTTCTTCTTTTTCCTCTCCTAAATGAAACATGTTTGTGTCACAGAATTTAAACATTTGTTATTACAAAATGAGTTTTTTCTTCTTTTTTTAAATCTTAGCTTGACTAGCTAAAACCTTTTTTGTACTTTTGTGTTATAGCGGCCCCCGAGGATGAATCGTCAAGCGACCAAGATTTATCGCAGAATTATAAAGCATATATGGCATTATAATAATATATGATGCGTATAACATTTCGTGGCGCATATTACCCATTTACAGTCATATATCCCTGTCATATGTATCACAAAAATAAATGTATAGTACTTGTGATATTTTATGCACACACACACACACATGTTACGGGTGTATAGATTAGGAGGTGTTCACTAGTCAAAGGTAAAAGCGTACAAATGTAAGGAATTGACAAAGTGTTCGTTAAATAGAGCTGTCCACTATTCGGTAGTGTCTGCTATGGAGGTGTTATTGTATATAAATATTACACCTGAAAAAATAGTTTGCAATTTTTTTGAAAAACCGGGTCAACCCGAACCAGACCCGCAGAAGTCAAAACCCAACCCGAAACAATGTAACTTAACCCGATCCAAATACGACCCGAAGCAAAAAATGTGAAAGTCAACTCAACCCAAACCCGACCCGCAACGAAACAATATAGCACCAATAGGACGCGACCGGAACTGCGGGTCGGGTCGGGTCGGATTCGGGTAAAAGCGGGTTATCAGACCCTATTCAGGACTATTCGGTAGTGTCTGTTATGGAGATGTTATTGTATATAAATATTACACCTGAAAAAATAGTTTGCAATTTTTTTGAAAAACCGGCTCAACCCGATCCAAACCCGCAGAAGTCAAAACCCAACCCGAAACAATGTAACTTAACCCGATCCGAATCCGACAAACGCCAGACAACGCTATAACCCTTTCGCGAATTGTTCCCCACGAAAGTTGTAAATATACTCATTGGATGGATATAACTTATAATTGAACAAATGTACAATGCTTACAATAGAATACAATTGATAGTACGAGAAATGCATAATGATTAAATAAAAATACCTGGTAGTATATTTTCCATTATTGTTTTCCATCACCTCTTTATGTAGATTTCATAAAATTACCAACTTACATTCTAACACGTCTTTCTAATAATATAATACTTTCTTACATTTATAACAGCTAAACACAATCTTAAGAATAATTTAACCTATCCACGCAATCTTACTTCGTTCTGAAGCTTCAACAGTTACTATACGAGCTTCCGTGCGGAAATAGTTGAAACGCGGACACTATAAATTTACGACATATTGTTCCCTAAATCAAAAGGGTCCCGCAAATGGAACTATATTTCTTTCCTTATAGCGTTATGACCAGTAAATCAATTCATAATCTTTTTTTTTTTAAGGAATATGGCGACATGAGAAAAGAATAATGCACATAGATGTTTCAACTGAAAACCAATTACATTCGGACACATTTTTATTTATGTTGGTCATAAAATAATTGAAGTTAATGCTTAAAGAAAGGGAAATGATTATACAACTATAATTTATACGGTATCTTTTACCTAATTGATGTATGCATGGATTTGAGCGAAATCAACTATAAACTGTAAAAATGTTGCAGAAACGTTTACATCACTTTGATGTAACCTTGTTACATATGATTCTGAAAATCTTTGCCGGAAAAAGACGTACAACAATGAAAGACAAAGCATAACTTTATAATTTCTTTGCATCAGATGATAAATGTAATGGTATATAAAAAATAGGTACTAAAAAATAGGCGCTACATATACATATATATATATATATATAGATATGCATATATATTTATACATATATATGTCACGATTTCACGGGAATCACCTTATTTTTTGTAAATTAAAATATCAAGGCTAGAGGTTTCCACCTAGGAGTTTGCAGTCGTCGCGCCGATAATCCCAATTCATTGTGTACTTACCGAAGGAAATAATAAGGCAGTCGGTTCTAATCCACAGTTTATTAGAAATCCAGAAAAACTCTGAGGCTATGCTTTACTATTTCACATGATAATTCCATAAATAATTACTTTTAGTACCAAGGAGAGACTGTGAATTAAATTCAATGCTTGAAGAAGACACGAGATATTAATAGGCAGCGTCGTATTGTCCATGGGCAGCCAAGGAGATTTATTCCACGGTCGCGAAGTACGCGTCGGGGTTACATGTACATCGAGATCCAGGAACAATCTGCTCTCTAGGCGGGAAAACGAAGCATATAAGCATTTGCTAAAGCTCACGAACACAGACCCACGAAACAGTCTTTTGACCAATAGCGTTACGGGACTAAATTTTCGGACGCTATGAATTTGAAGAGATCAGGCCGCAGGCTGAAAAAGCGCGGGAGAATATTCTAGAATGTTTCGGAACAATCTGATTCCTTCGAACAAATAAGAAAGAAAAGAAAAAAAAATACGTAGGTTTTACCAAGTGTGGGCAGGATGCCAAGAAAAAGATTTTACATTGAAACTGAGATTAGCTTTTATATTTTTGAGAAAGAATACTTTTTGCCAGAAAACATAGGGAAATCGAAATAAAAAGATATAGGTTGTTATTTCAAGAGAATTAAAAATATTTAGCGGGGAGATTGATATTTAAAATAACTAAATTCTAGGATGCGTTTATTTAATGAAACAAAAAGTGTGTAATTTTAACAGAACAGCGCTTAGAGTCATTTTTTTTAAGAGGATGAATTTAGAATAAAACATTTTTAGCTAGGCGGAATTTTGACAATCTAAATACCAGAACGAGAAAATAATTTAGAATAATGGGATTTACACAGAATTATAGCTTTGATGAGGCCAATGGCGAAAAATTTAAAATTTGTTTCATATATATGTACAGGGTGATTTTTTTTAAAGTTGTGAAAGTAAAACACTATAACAAAAGAACCACTGATCCAAATGACCTAAAATTTCACCAGTATGCTCCCAAAGCAATGGGAATTTTTTTGCCATGGTTAAAAAAAACTTAAAATCGCACCGACAGATGGCGCTGTAAGGTAGAAGAAACAAAGAATATCGTCTGTGGGAGGAAGACAATGAACGGTACTTTGAGAAACCATCTTCCGTAGACCCTCTGTCGTTATTGGACCTTTTCTTAAATTCTTAAGTGTCCTAAATCTCCTAAGAGCAGTTGCTGCGCTGTCATTATATTGATAATACAGTTTCACTAACAACTCACGGTCCGTCAATTGCGCAGTCATTGCGAGGATTTCCGTAGAATAAGGAACACAAGATGTGCGTACTGCACGTTTTTAGCGCCAATGTGCGTGTGCCGGGCGCAAATTCGTCTCCCGACTTTACTGCATGTACAGCGCCATCTGTCGGTGCGATTTTAAGTTTTTTTTAACCACGCCTAAAAAAATCCCATTACTTTGGGAGCATACAAGTGAAATTTTAGGTCATTTGGATAAGTGGTTCTTTTGTTATAGGGTTTTACTTTCACAACTTTAAAAAAAATCACCCTGTATATATATATATATATATGTATACATATATATATATTATACATATATACATATATATATGTATACATATCACTGGCGCCCGGCTAACATAAAAGTACCAAAAAATATAACACACACAATTTATTAAACTCATATTGAATATAATTTTCACAATAAATATCTTTTAAAAAGGTTTTTTTCTTTCTTTTCTTTTCTTTCCTTTTTTCTATTTTTTAAAGTTTTTGAATACAATCTTCACTATTTTGTATCTCTTCTACATGACGACCTCCACACACACACACACACACACACACACACACACACACACACACACTCACTCACACACACACACACACACACACAGTTTTAGGGACATATTTATCAATTAAACTGTCGTGTTATCTGTAAAAACATACGATAACAGAGAAATTTAGTTTTAAAATTAATATAAATAAAAATTAGTTAAAACTAAAACGCACTTTTAAAAATATTAGCATATTAGCATATTAGTTATTAACTCTCTTCCCTCTAAATACTTACCCCATATAATTTTTTGTAAAAGATGCATTTAAAAAATACATATATAGTATTAATATATTATAAAATTATGTAGTTAAAGAACGAAATAATTAAACACATTATAAAAGTTTCGCAGAAAAAATAATTCCTCATTGAGAAATTATAGAATTCGTACGATCTATATTATAAATCAAAAACATGTCCGGTTGTAAAGCTGACGTCAAACTGACAGTTGCAACACCTGAGCATTAAATTTCGATTTTGCTTCAATAATTTTAACTTCAAACATTTGCGCAATTTCAATATCCACGAACAGGGGAAGGAATGTTCTTTCAAACGCAATTTGTGTAACATACAAGTGAATTTTTTCTTGCTAAACTGAGTGTTTAACAAAGGGTTAAGCCGACAGAGTGAAAAATGTCCCAAGCCGAGAATCGAACCTGGGACCCCAGAATGGCGCTCTGAGGCTCTACTACTAAGCTACAAGGAACGGTATCCCAACTCGGCATCTCTCATTGTTATACAGGGTGTCCGAAAAGTCTGGAAACAGTCAAATAACTCGAGAAATATACATCGGATTGAAAAACGGCAAAATGCATGCTCAATAGTTTTGAAAAATCTACTTAGGGATATGAAAGGTAGGGATATAAAAGGCGCTGTAATTGAGTGCAATGCTGTGAGAATCGTTACCATTGCAATGTCTGGAAACGCTCCAATAACTCGAGAAATATACATCAAATTGAAAAACGGAAAAATATGTGTTTAATATTTTAGAAAAATGGCAAGTTTGATATCCCTAAATAGATTTTTCAAAACTATTGAACATGCATTTTTCCGTTTTTCAATACCATGTATATTTCTCGAGTTATTCGAGCGTTTCCAGACATTGCAATGGTAACGATTCTCACAGCATTGCACTCGATTACAGCGCCATCCATCTATTCCATCTACAATGTTTCGAAGAAAATGTTCAGTACAAAAGTTGCGTATTTTTTCTGTAGAATCCGAATCTGCAATAAAAAATGGGGGTCATCATTTAATATTTCAAAGTTGCCCCCCTTCCCCCCCCCCTGGTGGGGCAAAGTTGGGGGAGGGGGGCAACTTTGATATCCCTAAATAGATTTTTCAAAAATATTGAACATGCATTTTGCCGTTTTTCAATCCGATGTATATTTCTCGAGTTATTTGACCGTTTCCAGACTTTTCGGACACCCTGTATATGTCGGAAAGGCTGCAACAGCAGCACAAGATGGAAACTGTCATCCAGAGCACACAACCTTGCGGCATATTTTAGACGACATTTTTCACAACAAGTCCAGCATAGACAACACATACAAGTGAATTATAATTAATTATTTTTTCAATTCATTTATTATTATTATTATTATTATTATTATTATTATTATTATTATTATTATTTTACTATTAAGCTCCTGAAAAATTAATTGGAATTCGCTTGGAACGCGCTTATAACACTGAAATAATCAGTATCAAAAAGGCTATAAGTAACGAAATCTTTGCCTTTTTTTTCGGCTGTTAACTCCTGGCATGCGCCTAATACGACAGTATTGTTTTTTAATAAATTTAAAAATTTTGTTTGAATACGTAATTGATATTTTTCATATAAAAATGCTTTTCTGTGTTGTTAACAAGCAATCTAAAATAAAAATAAATTAAATGTAAAAATGCTTGTTGATGTTGTTAGTAGGCAATTAAAAAAATATATTAAATGTAAGAATGATTTTTGGTGTTGTTAGTAGGTAATAACAAAAAAAAATTAAATGTAAAATGCTTTTTGATGTTGTTAGTAGGCAATTAAAAAAATATATTAAATGTAAAAATACTTTTGATGTTGTTAGCAGGCAATTAAAAAATATATATATTAAATGTAAAAATGCTTGTTGATGTTGCTAGCAGGCAATTAAAAAATATATATTAAATTTAAAAATGCTTGTTGATGTTGTTAGTAGGCAATTAAAAAAAAAATACATTAAATGTAAGAATGATTTTTGGTGTTGTTAGTAGGTAATAACAAAAAAAAATTAAATGTAAAATGCTTTTTGATGTTGTTAGTAGGCAATTAAAAAAATATATTACCGTAATTTCGCGCGTATGCGTAATCTTAGTTTAAGTGTTTTTCAAACCGGAAATTTTATTGAAAATAAGAAGTCAAATAAGTGCTAAGCAGAATTAAATCACATTTTATTTAAAATAAATTCTGGTAGGAAATCGAATTGTCTGAGGTGCGGCGTATACGCGCGAAATTACGGTAAATGTAAAAATGCTTTTTGATGTTGTTAGTAGGCAATTAAAAAAATATATTAAATGTAAAAAATGCTTTTTGGTGTTGTTAGTAGGTAATAAAAAAAAATATTAAATGTAAAATGCTTTTTGATGTTGTTAGTAGGCGATTAAAAAAATATATTAAATGTAAAAATGCTTTTTGATGTTGTGAGTAGGCAATTAAAAAAATATATTAAATGTAAAAATGTTTTTGGATATTGCTAGTAGGCAATTAAAAAATATATATTAAATGTAAAAATGCTTTTTGATGTTGTTAGTGGGCAATTAAAAAATATATATTAAATGTAAAAATGCTTTTTGATGTTGTTAGTTGGCAATTAAAAAAAATATATTAAATGTAAAAATGCTTTTGGATATTGCTAGTAGGCAATTAAAAAATATATATTAAATGTAAAAATGCTTTTGGATGTTGTTAGTAGACAATTAAAAATAGATATTAAATGTAAAAATGTTTTCTGATGTTGTAAGTAGACACTTAAAAAAATATATATATTAAATGTAAAAATACTTTTTGATGTTGTTAGAAGGCGATTTAAAAAATATATTAAATGTAAAAATGCTTTCTGACGTTGTTAGTAGGCAATTAAAAAAATCTATATATTAAATGTAAAAATGTCTTTTGATGTTGTTGATGTTGTTAGTAGGCAATTAAAAAAATATATTAATTATAAAAATGCTTTTTGATATTGTTAGTAGGCAATTAAAAATATATTAAATGGAAAAATGCTTTTTGATGTTAATAGTAGGCAATTTAAAAAAAATAATAATAATGTAAAAAATCAATTACGGCTTTCAATAATAATTTAAAAAAACATTTTTTTACCTATATACTGTAACTTGAGAGGCCCGTGTTGTATTGTATCCCCTAGTTTAGATAAAGTAAAAAAAAATTTCGAAACATGTTGTGCAATTTTTGAGAACACTCTCATGCAATGCTTTTACATTTTGTTTTAAAACTTCATGTATAACACGAAATAAAACATTTATACAAACTTTAATAACATTTTTAAATATAGAATATTTATAATGGCAGTTAGAAATTCAATACTATATTCTCACAGAATTTGCACAATAAATATAAAGCAATTCTCTTGTACTCTTATTTACTGCATGTAATCTGATTTCATTTTATACCGCAGGACAGCTGTTCTTGGCAGTAACGGTCTATCCTAACGGTTTCTCTGGGATAAACAAGTTAGACCGGAGTCTTTTTGTATGAACATTGTTCGACTAGCCCCCTACTATATAGAAGGTTCGGGTCATTATCAGACAAGAAAGTAAAATCATGTGCTATTAGAATATTTTATTTTTGATGCGCAACCGAAAAAAGGGGGGGGGGGAGGTGCGTATGCTATAATAAAATTTTACTTTCAGATTAGTAAAATTATGAAAGTATAACTTATTATTTGATACTCGACAGTTATTTTTAAATTCAAATTTGTATCTTTACACAAAAAATTTAAAGGTATCTATAGGTATCTATTATTTCAGTTTTTTTTCCAAAGGGAAATGAGTTTTGTTAAAGTATTCTGAATGTTTGGAAAGTGTTTTATAATCTTTGCTTGGCGCATGATTTTTTTTCTTGTTTCTAAGGAAATTATGCTTATTCACTGTAAAGTCTATCGCCAAGAAGGCAGTGCCTACAGATTGAACTACTTGCGTCGATAACCGGCGGGTATATCTCGTTCAGATAACCTCATTGACAATAGCATCTGGTCTGCCAATCAGTATTATGACTAAGAAAATAACATTACTGTATCTACGTACTCATCGTTTAATGAAGTTCCATTACCTTCGGTATATTCTGTTGAACTGTCCACATGGTAGATCAGATGCTATTGCCACTAAGGTTATCTAAGCGGGGTTCCCGACGATTGTCGGCCCAGGTAGCTGAATTGGTAGAGCATTGGCTATTTAAATCAAAGGTTCTAGGTTCGAGTCGGGACTTGTGTATTTTTCGCTAAGATGAAGACATTCAGTTCGTATTTTATAATTTTAATTCTAACGCTGGAAACAATCCATTTTTTCTCTCCCTTAAACGTTACTGACCTAAATATCTTCTACAATATCCTTCGTCTTCCCTCAATATAAAAAATTCAATGGATAATTGTACTTTAAACATATCATGCTGAGTATCAAACGATTTTCATGCATTTTCTTTTATGTTTTAGGTAAACTAACTAGATGGTGATATTTTATTCTTTGTACACTTTTTTTTTTTTTTTTTAAGACGAAGAAAAAGCTATATTCTAACAACGAATTAAGAACGGCAAGAGAGAGCTTAAACAATGCGAACTATAGTTTATTTTGCCATTCTTTGTTTAAAGCTTTCAACAAACTTTAATTAAGATTAATTGAAAGCTTTCTGGTGCGCAAAACAGCAGGCGGGGTAAGAGAATGCTTTTTAAACACGCCCCTGAATTAATGCTTTTCCGGTGCGCACCCCACTGTCCCAGATGTTCTTTTTAAGTTCTCCGCGATTTTTCAAATAAGGAACTGGTGCTTTAATGGAGTCCAGGCGATAGGGCTATGAACAATTCGGGCTGCATTAATACGTTTTAATTAAGTTTGGAAGTTTAACCAGAGAAGGACGAGTTTCGGTAGTAACATGAAACTAGTCGGATGTGCCAATCCCAAAACTTTCTTCTATCTCAATCATGTTAATACTTCAAAATTAGCTATCACATCGCCAATAAAATCAATATTTTTCTCATTCTGTTGTACGTCAGTTGCTTACAAATCATCGGGTTACCGGGATGCAATCAACTTATGCATACTAAACTACGAAAAGTCCTTCTGGCCTGAACCAACAGGATCAGCTAGCCTCCCTACTCCTTGGTTTTACGATTTTAGCTACTTTTACTGGAAAACACGAAGGTAAAATGCGTGAAACCCAATTAAAGAAGATTCAATCCCAGTTCTCGTCAACATTGAATTTGAATGAGAATATCGCCAAATTAGTCCTCTATACAGCCAAGTTGGCTTCATTTATGGCAACTTATTTTGGTCGCAAGTTTGGCAATATTTTGTCAACTGTCGCCAAGTTTGGCTAGAATTTGACGTTGGCGAATATAAATATATAGTGATAAGCATATAATAGAAACAATGGTTACAACCATGAAAGAAAATTTGCCGAAACCATGTTAACTAAAACTCATAAATTAAACCCGTTTATGGATGAATTCTGCTGTCTTGTTTGAAAATGTCAGCCACCCTAAAATTTCAAACCGTTATATCTCCGCCATTTTTTAAGATAGAAGCAAAACAAAAATTGTTCTGAATTCTCCGGATCAAGGCCGAACATTTAACGAAAAAAACTTTTAGGATTTCTAATTTTTTTGGACATCTTTTTGAATTTGAAATCTTTAAATGGCTATCACAGCGCCCCCTTTCGTCGAAATATCCCCAAATTCTAATAGAATCTGCTTGCCATAGCCAAAAACATAGATAAAATATGTGGTTCAATTTGAAGTATAACTTCATACACTTTTCGATGATACAATGAGGACGGACAGACGGACATTTTGTAAAAACATGTTTTCGGAATCTCTGACCCCTAAAACATGTAAATCCGTCGAAAACCGGAAGTAAAAAAAATTCTATTATAATACTTTCTTCTATTATAGATAGAAGAAAGTAAAAATGCGCTGAAAGTATAAACACAATTTTTAGTTATGAGTTGTAATTTCCCCACCGGGTGAAAAATGTCCGGACCACGATTCGAACCAGGTATCTCTTGACTGATAAGCTGCCAATGCTCTACCAACTGACCCGTCCTGGACGGATCTGAAGGACCTAATTCACCCAGTTAACCTTATGGTTCATAGCATATGCTCTTATATCTGAATCAACTCAATGGAATAAATAGCAGGTAATGGAACGTCAGTAAACACTGGATATGTAATTACATTAGATTAATTTTTCTGAATTCTGAATTCAAGGTAAGAGATCCCTGGTTCGAACATTTTTCGCCCAGATGGGTAATTACAACTCATATGATTACTTTATCAATTTGAATAATTGTGTTAAAAATTAATCTAGTGTAATTACTTATCCAGCGTTTACTTGAGTTCCGTTCCCTGCGATTTATTCTGTTGAACTGATTCAGATATCAGACCCAGATACTATGATCAATAAGGTTAACTGAATGGATTAGGTCCTCCAGATCCGTCCGGGACATCTCAGTTGGTAGAACATTGGCTGCTTCAGCCAAGATATCCTTGGTTCGAATCCTGGTCTGGACATTTATCGGCCAGTTGGGAAATTACAACACATATGATTTTTTTTTTACCAATTTGAATAATTGTGTCAAAAATTAATCTAGTATATTTTTTTATTTTTCGAACAGAAAGGGTAAGGAAAGTATTGTAATCATAATTTCTGTGTATATATGTGCGTGTATGTGTGAACAAGATAACTCCCAAACGGTACTTACGACATTGCATTTCGATTTTACAAATACGGTTGCATTTTCAAAACTAGTTGTTGGGGCCACCGTAATATTTACTCCTCATGGATATGCATAATATAAAATATGAAAATAAAACATGTGTAAACTATTTATAAAATGCATTGCAATTCGAATAAAATCGTGGTTTGATGACGTCATAAATTTTAAAGGCTCTATTACTGAACTGCGTAAAAGAAACATCCTTGTAACTCCAAAATTGATAATCATATTATCTAACGGTTTACTGCGTCGGATGAAGCGTCGCATTTCCAATTAAAATATATATTTTAATTGAAATTTGAATGAAATACAGGATCATGAAAAATCGAAGCGTGTGGTAAATGTGATTACAAATATCTGGCAACTCATCATCCGATCGACTTCATTCTTTATGCAACATTTATGTTTTTTTATTGTCTTTTATATTCACTCCTTAAAATATAAATTTCGAAATTTTTTATATACCTTTTATCAAAACGAATATTTCGAGAGTCCGAAAAAAATAGTTCCGGATAATCGAGGTAACTGAAATTCGATAGGTTTCTTCCCATTATTACATACTAAGTACATACCCAATTTCAAGTCTCTATCTCAATTTGTTCGGGAGATAGAGCGTTTACAGACACACAGACAGACGGACGGCAATTTTTTTTTCTAAAAATATGTTTTTCGGAATCTCCAGTGTCTAAAACGTATAAATTCGTCAAAAAATATTTTTTGATTTTCAAAACGATTACAAGACTTACCCTATACTACGTATGATGGGCAAGTAATAACATGCATTGTTGCTTTCACAGTAGTAATGCCCTTATTGTTGGAAAAATGGTTCTTAGGCGTCCGACTTTGTGATAGTTTACTGTGGATATTAGAAAATGTTTGACTGTATATAAGTTATAGTTTTAAAGAGTTAACATGTATACTACGTATTATAAAAGTGGCATTTCAGTCATCTCTGCAAGACAACACAAATGTATATCTATATATACTAATAAAAGAAAGGTGTTTGTCTGTATGTGCAGTGGCCAGGAAAATCTACTGTGCCTAGAGGTAGGAAAATTTGAATGACGATAGTTCAAAGCAGGTCCTAATAAACCTGAGACTCAGGTTTTTCATTCTTTGATAATTAATTGAGGTATTAATTAAAACCCTCAATTAAAAATGGGTTTCCGAAGAAAGTCGCACGGTAAAACAAAACTGTTGATATCATCGAAAAACACTGGTAAACCCAAATGACAATGAGAAAACTAATTATTTTAAGGCGTAAGTCTGTATTTTTATTAAACTTTATTTTATGCGACAAATACGTATGTGGTATTTTCTGTAAAGTAAACAGTTTTATTTTGGAGTTCTGGATCCTATATGATTATATTGGATTTCTGTATTATTATTTGTTGTTCTATTAGTGTATGCAGTCTCTATTAGTGGTATTTCAGCCATCTTTCTAGAACAAAATAAAAATAAAATAAAACATAAATCAGGAATTTCGGTAAGATATTCAGGATTTCAGCGATTGTTTGAAGACATCAGAAGCTTCTTTCCATGTTGTATACTATTTTTATCGCTGTAAAAATGGTCTTACAGGATTTTTATTTTAAGATAATTGGTTTCTGGCGTTAGAAAATATCAGACTGCATAGAAATATTTTATTTTTTAATGACATCAGCACACATTTAAAAAAAATGACATTTCAGCCATCTTTCTAGGACGATATTCTCCATAAAAAATTTTACAATACATAAATCATACAAATACAATGTTACACTTGGACGTAGGATTTTCAATTACAATAATTTTGCAAAATTTCTTACATCAAATGATAAACCTCCGTGCTTATGTAATAATCCTAGTTTTAGTAATTATGTAGATAAGGTACATGGTCACATTATTACAGGGGATATTAATATTGTCGAGAATGCTTATCTGCGCAATTTTATGACTAATGGGACTAAATTTCGAATACCTTCATGTTATAATATTTTTTTCTATATTAAAACAATTTAATCTGGATCTTGACCTTTTTATATATAAAATTTCAATAGATTATAATAAACCCATTGAATTTTTTAAGGAATGGAAATTAAATGTATTAAGTAATTTAAATGTTGAACTTTTCAGAAATATGGAAAATTTTAATTTTAATGTTAAACAACTAGATAGTGAAATAAAGAATTTACAAAACAAATTTATTATTACTTATGTTGATAAATCACCAAACAACTATGCTTTCATCTGCAAAAAATATTATTCGCAGCTATTATCTAATGCTATAAATACAAGTTTAAATTTTTAAAAAACTAATCTTAATACAATTATTAATAATCGACATATATTTCAATATTATAAATTGCTAAAAATTAAAAATTACAACTTTAATTATCCATATATTGTTGTTATACCTAAATTTCATAAAACTCAAAATTGAGAACTGTAACTATAGGCTGTAATACGTATAATAATAATGCAAGTAAATTTCTTTTAACTATTCTCACTAAATTGTTTGAACTTACAAAACTAAAAGATAATTTGTTTAGCATAAAAAATAGTTTTCAACTTGTCAATAATATGAAAAATTTAAATAACATAAATTACATGAAGAAGTTTGACTTTAATGACTTATTTAATAATATTGATATCAAGGATATGTTCAGGATTGTCAATTTATTATACAAAGAATACAAGGATTCCATAAAATTAAAAAACAACATTTCTTTAAATTACTAACTTAAAAACTTTACTAGATTTATTCTACATCATAATTATATTGTTTTTAATGAGACTATATATATTCAAAGCTGTGGATTACCACAGGGTGGCATTGTTTCTTCAATTCTTGCAGAATTATATTTATATTACTATGAGCGTAATTCACATATTGCTAATTGTAAAATGTACCGTTATATAGATGATATAATTGTCTTCTATTTTAATAATAATTCAAATTATTTACTACCAATAAAATATCATAAAAATTTAAATTACAGTTTCAACGCTATGGTAAATAATGAAATTAATTTTCTTGATCTTAAGATAATTCTTAAAGATAATAAAATTTTGTTTGACATTTATGACAAAAGAAATGATTTCACATTTAAAGTTAACTTATTTACTAATTATAAGTCTTGTATACATAAATCAGTATTTGTAAATATTTTACTAAATTTTGCACATAGAATTAACAATCTATGTTCTAATAATTTTAAAACTCAAATTTTAAAACTTATTCTTCAACATGCAATAGAATATGGCTATCCCTTTTATTTAGTTAAGTCAATTTTACGAATATAAATTTTGCTTTCATTGGGGTTTATATGTTTGCACATTCTTTCTGTTAAATCACTTACATTTTGATTGCTGATATATTTGGCTAAAGATTGAATTCCTTTATGTGCGAGCATAGTGGGAATATTTTGGTTAAATATCTTTCATTGATAAAAAATTTAAATAATTGTGAATTCTATTTTTTTTTCTAGGTAGAGAACTTTTAATATAAAAAAAGAAAAGGGAAAAAATATTGTTCCAATAAGTGCGTTGCCATATTGGAAAGTTTCTTTTTTTTTCTTCTCCTTTCCAGGTAGAGAACTTTTAACAAAATAGTTCCAATAAGTGCGTTTGCCATTTTTAAAAAATTTCTAATTTTTATTTATTTTATTTATTTATTTTATTATATTTTATTTATTTATTTATGTATTTTTTTTTTATACTTTTCATGCTAGAGATTTTTTTTTTTTTCAGCCATATTGGAAATGTTTGGTTATTTTTAAGCTATCAGTGTGTGAATTCTAATTTTATTTTTCAGGGTAGATAATATTTAGCAAGATGTTAGTTTCAATAGGTGCGTGTAGCCATATTGAAATTTTTTAAGCTTGCATATAATTATTTATAAAATGAAAATTTAATTTGACTTCTACAATATTGTTTAAGATTTTATGGGATTATTAATGTTTTGTTAAAATGATATTACACAATACACAATAATGATCTAAAACCTATTACTATTATTCTTTAGTTATTGTTCCATATTATTAATATAGATGGCAGCACCAAATAAATAATCCAAAAAAATTTTTTTTCTTGAAACTTTGAATACAAGTGAAATTTTTCAATTTTCCAATAATATAATATATATATTAAATTTATTTAAGTTAAAAAATATTTTTAGTAAATGAATTTATAGATTTTATATTATTTATTTGTATTTATTATATTTTAAATTAGTAACAGTTAAAATCTCAGTGGTTAAATTAATAACTACTACTGTTAGCTACTTAACTGTAATTTTAACCTGTACTTTTGAATTCACTTACTCACTTTACCATGTGCTTTGCATAATTTGGCTTCGGATTATGGCTAAAAGATGTTGTAATGTATAGATTTTCTTTGTATTACTTTGTTTTTATTTGTTTATACATGTATTTATTTTCTCCCCTCTATATCACATTGTTGGTATGATTTGTAGTGTTCCATTTTCAAAGGTATCCTTGTTTTTCAATTTCTTTCCAATGATTGTTTGGGCTTGGAATTGGCACAAATTTTGGTATTAAGCTTGTGACAGTTACAGAAAACAATCATTCTTTGCTTATAATGTGGTTTCCCAGCCCTTGAAAAAGTAAATTACATTATAAGCTTACATTTGTGTTTTTACTTATGTTTCACTCTTTGAATAAATAATACTTCATTTGTTAGGACTGTGTTTTATAATGTGTAATTTGGCAGTGCTACATGGGGTAATAATTTCATTGCATATGGTCATTTGCTTCTGTTTCAATGGTTAATTTTTGCAATAATTATATATATATATATATATATATATATATATATATATATATATTTAAAATCTAAACTAGGAATTTTAGTAAGAAATACATGATTTCAGCGATTGTTGGAAAATATTAGAAGATGCTTTCCTTGTGGTAGTCTTCTTATTGCTATAAAAATGGTTTTACAGGCTTTTGATTTTGAGATACTTTGTTTTTAGACTGTACAGAAATATTTTTTTTAATGACATGTGTACACATTCTAAAATTGAGATTTCAGATATCTTTCAAGGGCGAAACAATAAAATATATTTAAAAAAAAATGCAAAGTAGGAATTTCAGTAAGAGAAAAAGGATTTCAGCGATTGTTGGAAAATATTAGAAAATGCTTTCCTCGTTGTAGTCTTCTTATTGCTGTAAAAAGGGTTTTACAGGCTTTGGATTGTGATACTTTATTTGTTGCATTGGAAAATGTCAAACTGTAAAGATTTTTTTTTTTCTTTTTATGACATATGCACACATTCAAAAAGTTATATTTTAGCGATCATTCTAGGTCAAAACAATAAAATATATTTTAAGAAATTGTAAATTAAGAATTTTAGTAAGAGATACAGGATTTCAGCGATTGTTGAAAAATATCGGAAATTGCTTTCTTTGTGGTAGTCTTCTTATTGCTGCAAAAATGTTTTTACAGGCTTTGGATTCTGAGATACTTTGTTTGTTGCATTGGAAAATGTCAGAAAGTACAGAGATATTTTTTAATGACAGGTGCACACATTCAACAAATGACATTTCAGCCGTTTTTCTAGGGCAAAACAATAGAGCATTAAAAAAAAAAAAAAAATAAGAATTTATCCAAGAGATTCGGGATTTCAGTGAATGTTGGAAAATATTAGAAACTGCTTTCCTAATATTAGTGGTAGTCTTTTTATTGCTGTAAAAATAGTTTTTCAGATGTTTGGTTTGTGACATTTGAAAATAATTTTTTTTAATGACATATCCACACATTCAAAAAATGGTATTTCAGACATATTTCTCTGTCAAAATAATAATTAAGAACAAATAATAATAAAATGTAAATCAGGAATTTCAGTGAGAGATTCAGGACTTCAGCGATTTTTGAAAAATATCAAAAATAGCATTCCTTGTGGTTGTCTTCTTATTGCTGTAAAATTGGTTTAAGAAGCTTTTGATTTTGAGATACTTGATTTGTGGCATTAGAAAATGTCAGACTGCATAGAAATATTTTATTTTTTAATGACATCAGCACACATTAATAAAATGATATTTCAGCCATCTTTCTAGGACGATAATATAAATATATATATATATATATATATATATATATAATCTAAACTAGGAATTTCAGTAAGATATACATGATTTCAGTGATTGTTGGAAAATATTAGAAACTTCTTTCCTTGTGGTAGTCTTCTTATTGCTGTAAAAATAGTTTTACAGGCTTTGGATTTTGAGCTACTTTGCTAGTGGCATTGGAAAATGTCCGACTGCATAGAAATATTTTTTTTTCTAATGACATGTACACACATTCAAAAAATGACATTTCAACTATCTTTTTATGAAGAAACAATAAAATATATTTAAAAGAAATGTAAAGTTGGAATTTCAGTAAGAGATACAGGATTTCAGCGATTGTTGGAAAATATCAGAAACTGCTTTCCTTGTGGTAGTCCTCTTATTGTTGTAAAAATGGTTTTACAGGCTTTGGATTGTGAGATACTTGTTGCATTGTTTGTTGCATTGGAAAATGTCAGAAAGTATAGAAATATTTTTTAATGACGTGTGCACACATTAAAAAATGTCATTTCTGCAGTCTTTCTAGACAAAATAATAGAACATTTTAAAAATGTAAATTAGGAATTTCACTAAGAGAATCGGGATTTCAGCGATTGTTGAAAAATATCAGAAATTGCTTTCCTTGTGGTAGTCTTTTTATTGCTGGAAAAATGTTTTTACAGGCTTTGGATTTTGAGCTACTTTGTTAGTGGCATTGTAAAATGTCCGACTGTATAGATATATATATTTTTAATGACATGTACACACATTCAAAAAATGACATTTAGACCACCTTTCTTGGGAGAAACAATAAAATATATTTAAAAAAAATGTAAAGTAGGAATTTCAGTAAGAGATACAGGATTTCAGCGATAGTTGGAAAATATCAGAAACTGCTTTCTTTGTGGTAGTCTTCTTATTGCAGTAAAAATGGTCTTTCAGGCTTTGGATTTTGAGCTACTTTGTTAGTGCCATTGGAAAATGTCCGACTCTATAGAAATATTTTTTTTATGACATGTACACACATTCAAAAAATGACATTTCATTCATCTTTCTATGGAGAAACAATAAAATATATTTAAAAAGATGTAAAGTAGGAATTTCAGTAAGAGATACAGGATTTCAGCGATTGTTGGAAAATATTAAAAAATGCTTTCCTTGTGGTAGTCTTCTTATTGCTGTATAAAGGGTTTTACAGGCTTTGGATTTTGAGATATTTTATTTGTTGCATTGGAAAATGTCCGACTGTATAGATATATATATATATTTTTTTCCGATGACATGTGCACATATTCAAAAAATTATATTTTAGCGACTTTTCTAGGTCGAAACAATGAAATATATTTTGATAAATTGTAAATTAGGAATTTTAGTAAGAGATACAGGTTTTCAGCGAGTGTTGAAAAATATCAGAAATTGCTTTCCTTGTGGTAGTCTTCTCATTGTTGTAAAAATGGTTTTATAGGCTTTTGATTTTGAGATGCTTTCTTTGTGGCACTGGAAAATGTCAGAATGTATAGAAATATTTTTTAATGGTATGTGTACACATTCTAAAACTGACATTTCAGCGATCTTTCTAGAGCGAAAAAATAAAATATACTTAAAACAAATGTAAAGTACAAGTTTCAGTAAGAGATACAGGATTGCAGCGATTGTTGGAAAATATAAGAATTTTTTTTCCTTGTGTTAGTCTTCTTATTGCTGTAAAAATGTTTTTACAAGCTTTGGGTTTTGAGATACTTTGTTTGTGACACTGGAAAATGTCAGACTGTATAGAAATATTTTTTAATGACATGTGTACACATTCTAAAATTGACATTTCAGCCATCTTTCTAGGACGAAACAATAAAATACATTTTTAAAAATGTAAATTAGGAATTTCAGTAAGAGATACAGGATTTCAGCGATTGTTGGGAAATATCAGAAATGGCTTTCCTTGTGGTAGTCTTCTTATTGTTGTAAAAATGGTTTTACAGGCTTTGTACTTGGAGATACTTTATTTGTGGCACTGGAAAATGTCAGACTATATAGATTTTTGTTGTTGTTGTTGTTCTTTTTTAATGAGATGGGCACACATTCAAAAAATTATATTTTAGCGATCTTTCTAGGTCGAAACAATGAAATATAGTTTAAGAAATTGTAAATTAGAATTTTAGTAAGAGATACAAGATTTCAGCGATTGTTGGAAAATATTAGAAATTGTTTTCCTTGTGGTAGCCTTTTTATTGCTGTAAAAATGTTTTTAATGTCTTTGGGTTTTGAGATACTTTATTTGTGGCACTGGAAAATGTCAGACTGTACGGTAAAGCTAGGAGAGTCTGCGCACAATTCAGAAGAATAACAATAAAAAAATCTAAATATTAATTTTTTGCTAAACTATCCATGGATAATTTTTACTTCATTTGTTTTTTATGCATTTCCATTGCGATTTTTTTGTTATGTTGCAATTTAATAGAACAGTTGTAATAAAACCAAGGAAGTTATTTTGCGCAATCTGTCCTTACAGGGTTGATGTGATTGCGCACATGGGTAGGAGAGATTGTTACTAATAATACCTACAATTAAATTGTTAACAATAATAATTACACTTAAATGACATTGTTGTAAGGTTTTTGTGAACAAATATTATTGTATTAGGAGTGAATATTTCAACCTAATGATTAAAGAATCAGAAAAAGGAAATAATTTTAAAAACGATTAAAAAGTTTTAATTAAAGGGAAAAAAATAAAGAATCAGAAAAAGCAAGTACAGATAAGATTACAAAGTACTTGATAACACAATATTTTTTTTATGACATGTACACACATTCAAAAAATGACATTTCATTCATCTTTCTATGGAGAACACGTTTAACTTCAAATTAGTCCTTTTTCATTTTTTATGCAAATTTAAAAATAAGCTGCGTAATATCTCCTAACATGGAAACTAACAGGAACAATGCGCCATCTCTCCTAAGTAGCAGATGCGCAAACTCTCCAATTTTGGTAGGAGAGATTGCGAGGCCTTTTATTTAAACATGGTCGCTACTAAAAGAAACCGTTGATGTTCACATTCTTAGTCTAGATTAGTAGCTTATGAGAAATCGTTTAAGTTTAAAATATTTTGTACTACTGCCATTATATAGAAATTCTGATGAATAACTATGAAAATTCAAGCATTTACTTTGAAAAAACAAAACAAAATAGCAATGCTTTATCTTAGACACTCAAAACAATCAATGTGCACTTTCAAGTAGACACTCCACTACTGCTGTTGTACAACTACCTGGAGTCCCTGCGCGCTCACTCTACTCCTTCCCCTCGAACCTCTATGTGCGCAATCTCTCCGACTGCGCCATCTCTCCTGGCTTTACCTTATAGAAATATTTTTTAATGACATGTGTATACATTCTAAAAATGACGATTCAGCTATCTTTCTTGGGCGAAACAATAAAATATATTTTTTAAAAATGTAAAGTAGGAATTTCAGTAAGAGATAGAGTATTTCAGCGATTGTTGGAAAATATTAGAAATTGCTTTCCTTGTGGTAGTCTTCTTATTGCTGTAAAAATGGTTTTGCAGGCTTTTGATTTTGAGATGCTTTGTTTGTGGCACTGGAAAAATGTTAGATTGTATAGATTTGTTGTTGTTGTTGTTCTTTTTTAATGAGATGTGCTCACATTCAAAAAATGATATTTTAGCGATCTTTCTAGGTCAAAACAATAAAATATATTTTAAGAAATTGTAAATTAGGAATTTTAGTAAAAGGTACGGAATTTCAGCGATTGTTGGAAAATATTAGAAACTGCTTTCCTTGTGGTAGTCTTCTTATTGCTGTAAATATGGTTTTGCAGGCTTTTGATTTTGAGATGCTTTGTTTGTGGCACTGGAAAAATGTTAGATTGTATAGATTTGTTGTTGTTGTTGTTCTTTTTTAATTAGATATGCACACATTTAAAAAATGACATTTTAGCGATTATTTTAAGAAATTGTAAATTAGACATTTTAGTAAAAGGTACGGATTTCAGCGATTGTTGAAAAATATTAAACATTTCTTTCCTTGTGGTAGACTTCTTATTACTGTAAAAATGGTTTTACAGGCTTTGGATTTTGAGATACTTTGTTTGTGGCACTGGAAAACGTCAGACTGTATAGAATATTTTTTAATGACATGTATACGCATTCTAAAATTGACATTTCAGCTAATTTTCTAGGGCGAAACAATAAAATAGATATTTAAAGAAACAATATATTCTATTAAAAATAGGTGTTCACCCGTTAATGTCTGTATATATATTTATTTATACATTTTACCAATTTTTTTCAGACAATACTTATAAAGAAGCATGGTCAAAAATTTCCATTAAAAGAAAATGAAGGACGTTTTTAATGTAAATTTTTGACCATGCTTCTTTATAAGTAATGTCTGAAAAAAAAATTGGTAAAAGGTATAAATCAATATATTCTAGTAAAGCAGGAATTTCAGTAAGAGATACATGATTTCAGCGATTGTTGAAAAATATCAGAAACTGCTTTCCTCGTGAAAGTCCTCTTATTGCTGCAAAAATGGTTTTACAGGCTTTTGATTTTGAGATACTTTGTTTGTTGCATTTGAAAATGTCAGACTGTATACAAGTATGTTTTTTAAATAACACATGGACACATTCACAAATATCAATCCAGTCATCTTTCTAGGATTAAATAAATAAATGAAAATAATCGAAGAATTAAGTTGCGTTGTCACAAATTTCAAAATTGCTTTTCTTGTGGTAGCATCCAGCTTATTGCAGAAAATTGGTTCTGCCTTGTTTTTCATTTTGTAATCTTTGGAAGCTGGTATTAGACAATATTTAACAATATTAGAAGTAATTTTTAAAAATGATATATGTCCAGCCACCCCCTCCCCCATATAAAAAGGAGCGAGAACGTCCCACGCATTTTAATCTATATATATATATAGCCAATCGACTGAAGACGGTCCTTTTTTTTTCACTTTATGTTTAAAAAATAATCTTCATATTAAATTTTGTACCAACACTGAAATTTTCAAAACTAATACCCAATTCTGACATCATATTTTGCTTTTTCGGCGAGTTTAACCTTGGAATGGTAAACGGGAAGTCATTGGATTCAAGTAGATTCAGATCTTTGAGAGCTTTAAATAATGGAACTCCTAATGTTAAATTCATTTGCAATAGTTCTAAAACAAATTGCAATGCGGGTTAATTTTTATTGCGTAACTCAAGAACTATTTGACGGATCTTTGAGCTTTAATTTTGGATTCGCATGTTTAAAGCTTCTAGAAAACGATTTGAGTTTTTTCAAAAATCATAGGTTGCAACTGATATGTTTTTCGAAAATTAATTTCCAAAAAATATATTTTTTCGTAGTAAATTTTCGAAATGAAATGTAACTTATATATATAATATAATATAAACTTTTGTTTATAATAACCATTAAATCTCATAAAAAAATAGACAATGAACCGATAATTATGATACAATGCAAATACATATATATCCAAAAAGTAAAATTCTCAAAAGGAAATAAGTAGAAAAATAAATAACGATATGTGCAGAAAAAAATTCCAAAGTGCCGAATGTGAAAATATTACAAGAAGCAAATGGAAAATTGTGAAACACGTTATCAATGGCAATATTCCACAAATATAAGTAAATCGTAATTGATTTGATTTCTGTTTGAGTAAATAGGTCTGAACCGAATTTACTTTACTCAAATTGCCATTTCAACCAAGATGTCTCAGGTAAAGAAAATTGAATAAAAATGGACAGATATTGAATATATATATATATATATATATATATATATATATACCCAAACAGCAAATAATTCTACGCCAACTTCGGCTAAAAGTCCGAACCCGACAACTTTTTCGTCCAGGTGACCTCACTTTCCGGGATTGGCAAAAAAGGCTTTTTGTCCGATCGGCAACTCCCCTCTCGACCGTTGCATCCCAATTCCACGACTACTATTGAACCAATTTTGAAGATTTTGCCTATTAGTTTTCGATCATTTGCTCACTTGGTAATCTTTTGCCAAGTACAGTGCGATATCATATAATATTTTTCTAATTAGTTAGCGATATCATATAGGAAAAAATGTACACAAATAGGAGAAAATATTTTGAAATTATAAACTACAAATTATTTGCTCTAAATGCATTTTTAAAATTATTATTTAGAAAATACTGAGTTGTTAAAGTGATTTTTTTAGTAAATTTAGGAATTAATAAAATACATCTCTAGAACTGTAATTAAATAAAATAGAAGATTTAAAAAAAAAAAAAAAAAAAAAAAAGAGATTTTATTTTCTAAATGTTGTGATGTAAATTGTTTTATACAGTAGATCATCCCTTTTTTTTCTTCTATAAATGGTGAAATTTAATTTTATGCTTTTTTTAAAAAGTTAAGAGAATATTTTTCATTGTAAGATTCAAAAACTACATATATAATTAATTAAAATGTATGAAAGTTCGTTTTAATTCAAATAATAAATTTTGCTAAATGGGAATATTTTTCACTATAAAATGAAAAAAATATTTACTTATCGAGTGTGTAACTAATTAAAACTTAAAAAATTTAGTTTTGTTTAAAGACAAAACATTGCTGTATAAGGATTTTACAATAAAAACTACATTTAATTGCAATTAATTTTCCATTGTAAGATGCAAATAACATTATTTTTTAAGTTAAAAGCTATGTTCTTACTTATTAGTTACGTATACTATTGTTATGTGCATATTTTTTCAATATATTACAAAAAGGCAGTAACCGTCGACGTTTCCCTTTCATACTATTTTTTCATCCACACTGTTAAAAATTTGCAGCAAATTGTCCAGTCATTTGACCGTTTTTATAGAAAACTGTTACATAACCGTAAATTAACTCTATTCTGACAGTATTATTGCCCATATTATGGTCGGAATAGAGTTAAATTACGGTTATGTAACCATTTTCTATAAAAACGGTCAAATGACTGGACAGTTTGCTGCAAATTTTTAACAGTGCAGTCCTTGCTATCCAATACCAATACTGAGCTAGTCTCCATGAACTTCTTGTGCCATTCGCGAATTGATGGACCTGGATACAAGAAATTCATGTAGATCAGCAAGGAGACAGGGAAGGGAAAAAACTGCCGTCCTAAGAAAACAATCGTTTATAACTCAAGATGTAATTACCTTTATCAGAAAATGAAAAAACTGTTCGATTACAAATTACTTCAATAACCATGTCTGGAAGTACCACGCTGTTATCTTTACAAATGAGTCAGAAAGCTTCGCGTTGTTGAGCGGGGAAAAATATTTTTTTTTTTGAGAACGTCCTTAAATAAATAAAAAAATGCATATTACATTTGAGGTTTAACAAAATTGGCATAAAAAATTGAGGGGGTCGGGGCAAGAGAGTGCCAAGCCACATTTTTGAACTTCTGAGACATTTCAATTTAAAAATTGGATCCAATACTCAATTCAAGATATATAACCTAAAGTTTTTTCGCCAATGTCTTAGTAACATTTGAGATATTCTGAGTAACAATATGCATTACTTGAATGATATTACTATTACGTTTATTGTAAATTAGCTGTCTTCATTGGGGGCATAAACATCTGGGGTAAAAATGAAACCTGGGACATATGCTGCCACCAAGTGGCATTAGAAGCAAATTATATGTTGTATATTATAATTTACACTATTAAGCAGCAGATCACAGTGTTAAATTTATTTCACCAAAAATGTGGCTTCGCATTTTCTTGTCCCGACACCCTCAATTTCTGAACAAATTGTATTATTTACGTGTTTCTTATATGTCTTTTATCTCGATCAACTTGGTGTTTCTTTTCTGTTAAGAAAAAAAAAAGCCTAGAAGATTTAAACGTAAAAAAAAGAGGGTTAACATCTCGTTTACAGAATGTTCTTTTTTCTCTTTCGAGTGCTAATCAAGCGATGAAACACGCGGTGCCACATCACAAACCGACGTACTTTTAAAACCCATCACAAAGCAGATTAGGGTGTCTCAAAAAATCGAGGTTATCGCACTTCCATGATTACCTCAGCCTCTTCCCTGTCGCGTTTTCCCATTTACATGAAGATGGTAACCGCATCCCTCGACTGGAAATCGGCAAAAATCTAATTTCTGCCGCCCGCCACCCCTTTAACTGAGGCATGGGAGAAACAGATGGCTTGTAGACGGCCTGGCGCCAAACGGAACAGTTTGTGTAGGTTTTATTATAACTGCTGGAGTGAAAGTTGGTGTTTCAACCGGGAGGGAAGATGAAGAGTAAAAAAATAAAAAATAAAATAAAAATAGATTACAATAAAAAAAAAAGAGAAGGATCATGGTGATCCAGAGGTCTCATGGGAGTGATATAAAGAAAAAAATTACAGGCGTAGTGATGCAGGTGATAATGGAGAGGAATAAATAGGAGATTAGCGGGAATTAGTGTTTTTGTTGTAGATGATGTGATTTAGTTTTTTTTTTTTTTTGGTGTGTGTGGGTGCACCATAAACAAACGTTACGACTAATGAATCTTACATGATGTTATTTATGAATATGAGCGTGTGTTATTGTTGAACTTCATTTTGCTTTTGTTGATAGAGGCTTCCATTTAATCTGCCCTTGAAATAAATGGTTCGGTTAGCTTCAAAGTGCGAAGTATTTTGTAGGCAGAATAGGCGGATAAACCACAGTTTATTTGCAACAATGTGTTTGTAAAGATATAAATAACATCCGGTTAGGTGTAACTTATAGAGGTTAAACGTTGTTGGTCAAACGTCAACATTAACAGATCTATATTAGATTCGTTAGATGATTTTGTAGTGCTACGATGATATTTTCATCGGATTTTTATCTACAAGAAAGCTAATTAGATAGAAATTCTTAGAATAAAGTAGATCCTGGATCACTAAGTTAAAAATGAAAATAAATATAGAATAAACTGGAACAAAAACCACAAATTGCATATTGATTTTAGTTGGATGTTTATGTACGTACAGCCGTAAAAAAAAAAGTCAACATTTCTTGTTACTTTTACAACAAATCATCGTGTATACTGATACCAGTCATTAGGAAATAACATGTATTAAGTTTTGGAGACCATCTACATTTTAAAATTTGAACTAACACTTAAATTTTTGATAGAAACACTTACGTATGTGTGAAAAAAATATTTTGTATTTCATCTTTAACTTTATGTCTAAATACCGAATTTCCAGTCATTTGAATCAAAACTTCTGTAATTAAAAATTTTCAGATTTTTGTACCTTTAAAATTAAACTTTTAGATATATTCACTTATATTCGTAAAATTTCAGAGAGAAAGATCGTATGCAGAGGTTTCATGGGAATGATACATAAAAAAAAGGAAAAAATTACAGGTGTAGTGATGCATGTGATAATGAAAAGGAATAAATAGGAGATTAGCGAGAATTAGTGTTTTTGTTGTAGATGATGTGGTTTAGTTTTATTTCTGTGTGTGGGCGCACAATAAACAAACATTACGACTAATTAATCTTACATGTTGTTATTTATGAATATGATCGTGTGTTATTGTTGAACTTAATTTGGTTTTGTTGATAGAGGCTTCCATTTACTCTGCCCTTGAAATAAATAGTTCGGTTACCTTCAAAGTGCGAGGAATTTTGTAGGCAGAATAGGCGGATAAACCACAGTTTGTTCACAACATTGTTTTTAAAGATATAAATAACATCCGATTAGGTGCAACAATACTACGTTATAGAGCTAAAACGTTGTTGGTCAAATGTTAACATTAAAAAATCTATTAGATTCGTTGGTTGATGTTTTAATGCTACGAAGGTATACACATGATTTTAACTACAACCAGGGCTAGCTAGATGGAAACTCTTAGGATAAAGTAGATCCCAGATAATGTTGCCAGCTCCGCTGTCAAAAAAAAGTGGGACAAGGAAACAAAAAAATAACAGCTGGACATCGGTGTCTTAACTGGGACATAAAAACACAGTAAATCGTATGAAAACGGAAACTACATATAACAGAATACTTAAACATAAAAAATCCATGATCCTTACTGAAGGAATAATATACAATTATAGCTGATAATACAGAAACCTGCCAAAAACGGAATCTTTCTGTGGTCATTTGAGATTCCATCTTCGTAGGTTTTACTGTACTAAATAAAAACATGATCTTATGCAGCAAAATCGGTGAAAGCGGAATAGCTAGGAACGGAAACAAATTCCGTTTTGGTGAGGTTTCTGATTGAACGAGTATAATTGTGCGTGGCTCCTTCCATAGGGACTATGAAGTTTTTACGCTTAAGACAGGATTTCAGTTTTAAACAAGTTCTGTTTTTACAGTTCTTACTAAACAAAGTACAAGAAAACCTGTAAAAACGGAATAGATAGGCATCGGGAAAATATCCCGTCTTAGACAGGTCTCCATCTTAGAATTGTACGATATTCCTTTCGGCAGAATCATAAAAAAAGATTCTTTTATAGACAGGATCGATTTTGACAGGTTTTATTGTATTAAGTTTTACCTGATTTAGACTAACGAATAGCATAGTATTACATTTTGTTCGTTTAAGACAGGATTTGTATTTTAAACAAGTTCCGTTTTCCCAGTTCTTACTAAATAAAGTACAATAAAACCTGTAAAAACAGAATCGATAGGCATTGGAAAAACATCCCGTCTTAGACAGGTTTCTATCTTAGCAGTGTACGATATTTCTATCGGCGGAATCATAAAAAATTCCGTTATAGACAGGTTCTGTGTTGATAAGTTTTATTGTATTAAGTTCTATTCGATTTAGACTAACGAATAGCATAATACTAAAAGAAATTAAAAATAATTTGTGCTTCCTGAAAAATCTGGACTTTTGGTATCCTGCGCAGTGCTTCACAGGGACGGGTCTTGGAACTCCAGAAAATCGGGACATTTCACGTTGATCCGGGACTCCTGGCAACATTAATTCCGTACCACTAAGTTAAGAACGAATGTAGAAATAGAGGAAACTGGAATGAAAAACCTATATTGAATATATAAAATTCAGTAAATTTTTTATCCCCTAGAGTTTTGAATGTTTATATATGTTCAGTCGTGGAAAAAAAAAAAAAAAAAAAAAAAAAAAAAAAAGAGCGAACATTTCCTGCTACTTTTGCACCAAATCAAAAAATTATTTCTTACAAATGCTCATATTTCATCATATATTTAATTGCCGAAACGTCAGTTGAGGCTCACTGTGGAGACCCGAAAAGTTTTTGGTTTCTGTCTGTCTGTCTGTCTGTCTGTTTGTCTGTCTGTCTGTTCCGCGATAACTGCCGTAAAAATGATCCGATTAGTTTGATTTTTGGTAGGTATATTGGTGAGATACCCGGAATTAGCTGTATAGTTTTTAGTTACATTTGGTTCATTCGTTCGGAAAATATAGAACATTTCTTTTTTGATCATAATGCTTTCCTATGGGATTTCAGACGATTTTGAAATTTTTCAGTCGTTGAAAATAAAATGTCGCATTTGATTAATGTATTTAAACGGTAAGTTATGAAGGCTAAATTTTATCAAGTCAGGTGTTAAATTATTCAAATTAATTTGAAATTTTGTTTATACATTCGTCAGATTTTTTAAATTAGGTGTATAATTTTTGGTGCAATTTTATACATCTGTTCTAATAATATAATACTTTTATTTTATCATTTTTTGCAAATATTAAAATGCATTCATTTTTATTTTCCTTTTCAATTTAACCGTAACCTAGCAACCATGTTTAAAGAATATCAAAATGATAAAATTCAAGTAACTCAGATGATTTTGCTACAATATTTTATTCGCAAAATAAAATATTATTGGGTGATTTTATATTTTATTGAAATAAATGAGAATTTATTTTGGTACAAGTTACCTTTTAACTACTATAGAATGATAGCCGAAACATTTTTATATGAGATATTATTAATTTTCTGGAAGAGATGCGGATTTTTCGCGGTTGAAAATTAGTATTATTGTCTGAGTGCAACGAAGACTCATACACAGCGAAGTATTACTTTGCCCCATATATAGCTACGATGGATATTAAAACCTTTCGTCAAGCATAACTCAAAAAACATTTAACGGATTTCGTTCAAATTTTTACAGCAGGTACCTATAAAGGTGACAACGACGTCTATTTATTACGAAGAATAAATGTCAAACCGTTTGGAAATTATATTAAAAAAAATGATAAAAAAGAACAATTAAAGTACATACGTCACGAAAATTTTGTGAGTACGTCATTTTCACCGGCGGGAGATTTTCGTAGACAATCGGAAATGAAAAGTTCATGGAGTACATGAAGCAAAAATATATGCACGCACTAATTTTCAGCACAATAAAATATATTTCAATTTAGTAGAAATCGAAAATTAATCTGGATTTTTTTCTGTTTGAAAGAAAAACCCCGCAATAACTTGGTAGACTTGGTATTAGAAATTTGGCGCAAATCTCAGCAATAACAGCTTTTTTTATTTCGCGTGTGTAAATAAAAAAAAATAAATAAAAATTCTTTGGTGTTTAAATAAAAGGTTTCGATTTATGGCATTTTTTTTTCTCTTTTTAGCATTTTAAATGGGATTAATGAAAGGCATGTATTTTAAATTAAATGAGTGAAAGGTTTATATTTAAATGAAATTAATTCAATGTTATAGGAACAATATTTGGCGATTTATCAACTGCGCCAGGATAACATAAAAGTAGCAATATATCAAACGGTATGTAGTATGTGAAATGAAAAAAAATTATATTATAATCACCCATCGTACAAGGAGAAAAAACGGTACTTCTCTATTATCCCGTCGACCACTTTTCATAACAAAAAACTATCGCCAAACTGTAAGATTAAATGCCAAAAATGCAGCCCCATTTACTTGATGTCAGAAGCATTATACGTGTTTGCTATGGCGTCAAGTGATTTTTAATTCGACATTTGCGTGTATTTTTCTTTATGTTTTACTGATTTATTAGTTATTTCATTAATTAAAATAACAATTGTGTCCTTAATTTCTTATATTTTATTTATTTATTTATTTTGATATTCCATTGGCAACGTTCTCCCGTTTATTTGGCGTTACAGATTTCGATAGTTTTTTGTTATGAAAAGTGGTCGACGGGATAATAGAAAAGTACCAAAAAACTATTCTGCATTCAGAGGGAAAAATCCATCTCCTGTGCCGTAAGATTTGGCGAGTTCTTTTTTGGTGATAAGTTTTTCGATGGGATTGTTGGGATCTGCAGGATTTGGCTTACTTTTTCTAAATCTTATTTTTTTGCAGATGTAGTATTATGTAAATATTTTTTTTCAGATATTTTTCTATTTTGTATATATATAAAACTTTAAGTAAAATTTAACCATTGAAACATAAGAAACTGACCACATACACTGAAATCCCGATACCAAAGAGCCCTGTCAATTTACAAATTAAAATTGTAGTCCTAATAAAAGTAACATTATTAATTCAAATTAAGAAGAAAAAAAAATTAAATAAATAGAAAATAAGGAATGAAATATAAACCACACGAGTATATACACAAATAAAAGCTTATAAAGTAATTTACTTTTTCAAGGGCAAGAAAATCACATTTATAAGCAAAGAACGATTGTTTTCTGTATATGACACCAGCTTTTATATATATATATATATTAAATTGTAATGGCATTTGGAAAAGAGATTTTTACCTTTCTATCTGTGCCTTCGGAAATATTAAAAAATAACAAAAGATTTATATATATCAAGCGTATAATGTTATGTTTTGCATTTTTATACGGACCACTTCTACATTTTTAGATTTTAAATGCTATTTCTTATTTACTAGCCGTTTATTAATTGTTTACAATTTACCCCCCTGACAATAACAATTATTTATCACAAAAATGCCTCTTAGGTTTGTTAAATAAGTTTGTTTATGTATTTTCATTACTTATTAAAATATCGAATATGGCGATAAAAATTTATTTTAGCACCGTGCTTAAATTTTTAAGATGGTGCAAAAACATGCTTTAATAAACGTTTGTAAATATTTGAAAAACATGTTTTACCGCTCTCTTGAAAAATTTTGTAAGATGCTAAAACTACCTTTTGGCACCATTTTAAATTGTTTTCGCCAACCGACATTGGATACGAAACTTTTCCCCATTCAGATACACAGGCAAGGCTGGTCTCAAACAAGCGTAAAGCTAGCAACAATATTGTTTTAACTCTATAAGAATTACAATAATGATATTAAATGCTCCGATTGGCTTTGGGCCCAATTACGAAAGTTTCTCCTAAAAAAAACTGTAGAAGTCTTTTACATTTGTTTCAAATGAAGCTCGGTCTACAAGGTATTAGTTAATAATACAAACAACACTAATGGCATGGAGGCAAAAGTTTTAATTTAAATGTATATATTTAACCCCCCCCCCCCCAAAAAAAAAAAAAAAAAAAAAAAAAGAAAAGAAAAGAAAAGAAAGTTACACTAATGAATTTAAAATTGCGTTAAGCCACGCTTTCTGACATAAGCAATTGACTGCAAACGCGATAATGAAACTTTCACTTAACTTAATAACATGTAGCTAATATAACCCTCAGGGTACTTTGCAGTTATACAGACCTTGTGGTTTTTTTAAAAGCTTGAGACAATTCAGTTTTAAGAAGTTGAGATTTACTGTCAAATGATATAAACAACTATGAACACAAAACTGATGAATTATTATTCAGGTTTATGTATGTATTTAAAAAAAATTGCATCTGATTACACTTATTAGATAAATTACTTCTGTTTGCATTTAATAACTGATAAACGGCTTCTGAATATTAAATGAATTGTTTAAATATTGGGAAGAGGTGGCGACAGGTAGAAAGACGAGTAAACAAACGGGTAGACAGACGGGTAGTGAGATGGGTAGAGAGACGAGTAGCGACATAGGTAGGCTGACGGGTAGCGAAACGAATAGACAGACGGCTAGAGATAAAGGTAAAAAGAAGGTTAACAGAGGGGTAGCGAGATGGGTCACGAGACGGGTAGCGACACCGGTAGACAGGAATGTAGCGAGAAAGGTTGCGAGACGCGCAGCGTGGTAGATAAAGAGACGAGTAGAGAGATGAGTACAGAGACGAGTTGACTGACGGGTAATGAGATTGGTAGCGAGACGGGTAAAGAATCGGGTACAAAAACAGACGGATAGTGAGACGGGTATACAGACGAGTAGAGAGACAGTAGATGGGTACGGAGATGGGTAAGAAGATGGGTAGCGAGATGGGTAGCGAGATGGGTCACGAGACGGGTAGAGACACCGGTAGACAGGAATGTAGCGAGAAAGGTTGCGAGACGCGCAGCGTGGTAGATAAAGAGACGAGTAGAAAGATGAGTACAGAGACGAGTTGACTGACGGGTAATGAGATTGGTAGCGAGACGGGTAAAGAGTCGGGTACAAAACAGACGGATAGTGAGACGGGTATACAGACGAGTAGAGAGACAGTAGATGGGTACGGAGATGGGTAAGAAGATGGGTAGAGAGGCGTATAGCCAGACGGGTAGAGAGACAGATATACAAATGGGTTGCGAAGTGGATAGAGACACGGCTAGACATACAAGTAGTTAGACGGATAGACAGACGGTTAGAGAAATAGATTGGCGGGTAGCGAGACCGGTAGAGAAATATACAGACAGGTAGCGAGACGTGTAGAGAGATAGACAATCGGTTAGAGAGACGGGCAGAACCATGTATAGGGAAACAGACAAGATTTTGGAGAGACAGACAGACAGGCGAAAGAAAAGTCTGCTGATTGGCGCAGTAAAGGCGCAGGGGGGGGGGGGCAGAGCCTCCTAAAGAATAATCAAGAAGTATCTGTTAAGCTTAACTTTGAAATATATATAATTTTTCAATTTTGCCGATATGGAGATTTAATGTAAAAGTTATTTTACAGAAGTCATCGAAAGATTTTTTGTATACTTTAATAGTAATTTAGACTATAGTTTTGCAATCTGGTTTGTAGCAAAGCATGCTATCAATGTGGTTTGAATTGTAAGAGTTTCTATAAACAGTTATACAAATAATAGATATATAATCAAGGAAGAATAATTTTAAATTCACACACAAAAAAAGGTGCAACAATGAAATTAAATTTGCGTTAAGCCACGCTTGATAGAATAATCTATTGGCTGCAAATCCAATTACGTAACTTTAAAAAGCTTGGCGTTTTAAAAGATCCGGCGGTTTTTTTTTTCAAGTTTTGCGCAATACGTGCTTAAGAAAATGAGATTCTTTGCCACATGTTAAAAAAAAAATATGACAACACATCTGATGAACGGTACTTCTTTTCTATTTTTTTTAACAGTGTATATGAATTTATATATGATATTTTGTAATTCTATCATTTAATTTGCTCTTTTTCTTTATATTGTAATTTTAACCCTATGTTCTCAGAAATTTCACTCAGACTAATCCCTTTGAGGGAAGTCCTAGTTTTAAATATATAATGTAATATCTCATACAACGAGGTAGTTAATCTAAAGAAATTAGCGTAGTAAAACGAATCCATACAGCCTGAAATAGCACAATTATTGGTAACTGAGATCATAAAAAGTTATCACAAAAAATACTTTATAGCGCCAAATCAAGATTGCTATTTAGTGAATTGGCAGTGGGCACGATTATGAAGGATTACACAATAAAAGTTTCCAAATAAGCCTATTTTGGGGAGATTTTAGTATGCTACTGCCATCGAATTAAATCAGGATGTACTAAGGTCAAATAAATATTGTACAATGGCCATCAAAACTGTTTTTCCGAAACAAAAATTGTAATAATACTAGATTTCTGAAATAGATAAGTGAATATATAGTAGATTCAGTTTACATTTCCATAAGTTGATTTTGTACACGAGATATTATTCAACTTATCTATCAGATGCGAGTGCTTCGTGGTTGGAAGGTAAGTAAATATTGCTATTTAGGTATTACATGAAATTATTTTCGAAATTTTTGCTTTTCATAATAAAACCAATGTGTAGAACGAAATCCAATATGTACTAGAATCATTCACACAAACAATAGGAAACCACGAATATAAATTTAATAAGATTACGGGGGGTTCAGGGGGGCAGAGCCCCCCTGAAGAAATGTATTTTTTTACCTAAAAAATAAAATAAGAAGTTCATAAGAATGTCAGAATATTATTGCATAAACCGTGTTTAATTTAATGTTCCTAATTTCTGAAACCTTCGAATTATTTTATATGCGTATAAATATACATGTAATAATTTTAAAAATTTAATTTGCGTATTATAAGATGTTAAATATTATGAGAAATGAGATTAAAAAACATTGACTTTCATATAGCTGACGTTGAGGCTCCTGATCTGTAGATTTACTAGTATATTTATTTTCTAATTGCAGTACGTTGTTTCTGTTAGAAAAAATTCCTCATATTGGATTAAAAAATATCTGCAACCACTCGAAAACACAGCTATTCAAAAAAGAAAATGCTGCCTGAAGTTTTTCTTCCACTTAATTAAATATCTCATGAACAGATTCATCGACATAAACATCTTGTTGACTGTTATATCCAATTATCTTCAAATACAATACGCAGCTTATCATCATTAAAAGCGATAGTGAAATCATTTAATGACTATTTTATTTTATATCATCAAATAATGAACAAAGTGCATAACACCAATCAAATAACTTGTATAAGTGCTTCAACAAGTAGGAAATCCCAGCCAATTGTGATGTATTCTATATGTTCGTGAAATGTGCTCGTTTACTGATGAAATATGCCAAAAATCTCCAATTAAAGAGAATTTCATGACTCTAAAACAGTTCAAGGACAAAAACAACAAAAAATTTGACTGAAAAACTTTTAAGTTAATCTGCCTAAAAAACTCATCCTGTCAACACATTTAAAAGGAGTAAATGGCTCTTGTAATTTCTAAAATATAAATATATTTTTGTAACTTAAAAAAATTAATCTGAAATTTAAATTTAATCAATTGTAAAATTAAATAACACATATCAAATTGTTTATACACAAAAAATGACTTATTATTTGAGTCAATACTAATATCATAAAGATGTTTTTTTTACAGAAATCTAATTATAAAGGATTTACGCGAGCTAATTACGTACATCGTGAACGAGCCCTATGGATATCACAATTTAACATGGATAATAGAAGTATGTTTGATCGTCGAAAGAAAAAGTAGGACAATTCCATTTTCGTTTCTCAATTGTTGAATATGTCAATAATCATTTATTTTCTGAGAAAACATTTTTTTTTTTTTTAGATAACGCGCGACCGAACTTACACCTCCAAGAGTTTCTACTATGCCAAGTTTCCCGAAAGTAGTGTTAAATTTGGTTGAAAATCCTGCATGCTATAAACAAAGTACATACGGAAAGTTCTTGAAATTTTTAAAGAAAAATCTTATATCTACATGAATACACATACTATTCTTAAACAAATGAATATTAATGTTGTACGAAATTCACATTGTCTTGGGCTACAACTAAAGGTCATTTAGATCATTTTACTTTACTGGGGGAAAAACAAATATTATCTTTTTATTGAATTTGTTTTTGGCCCCCTAACTGTTTTCGTGATTAAACTTTCACTGAAAAATAGTGTCAAACATGTTATTTAGATTCCTGAAGTGCCAGAAGAATTCGTCCAGTATTTCTCTAGATATTCTACAAAGCATCTGAATCTAAAGTGTCCGCTGACTTTTGGTCATACAGTGTATCTCATATGCAGTTGTAATCATAAAGAATCACCTGCTCCCGGCTAACTAGAAAATCCTTAAAATTAGTTTATTAATTCATAATTGAGTTCTAAAACTATCAAATGTTGTATTGTCATTGGAAACACACCTGTATACATAAATTTTACAGTTCTAGCACATCAAGAAGTGAGAGAACAGTCTATTACAAAATTGCATTCAAAAATTATTTAAAATTTTCAGAACTTAATTATAAGGTATTTTTTCGTTACTCCGCCACAGATGACAATCGCCCAATATTCTTTAGGGTTACAATTTTACACGCGTTATAAAATCAATGGATTTAACAATGCGCCAAACCACGCTCGCTAATGAAGGCCAAATGACTATGAAGCTGTGAGAATGAAATATTTAAATATTAAAAAGTAGAAAATATAAATGAAAAATAAATAATGTGATATATATGTTTTTAAAAAATACGCTTTAATCAATTAATAGTTTTATATTAATTAAATTATGATTATACATTGATAAATCAATTTAGAAATCCAAAAAAGATAATTTAAATAATGTTTTTTTTTTTTCCTTTCTTGCCAGATCGTAAAAAAGAAACCGAACAAAAATTATAATTTTTTTTAATAAATTCACTATCTCGTTCTGTTTACTTAGCGTAAAAAAAAAGCCCGTGAATTTTTCATAATCGGGTTCGGTGCCCACGTCAAATTACCTGATTGTAACATAAAATGTTTAGGAAAAATTATAAATTGCAGTCATGAAATTAGATGTGATTTTCAAGATAAACATTGAATGTTTAAAAAGAAGTGTATTTGTTTTTAAACCTATTTTTACTTTTAACCTTATTTATTTAATACCACTTTTTTCATACCAAAATTATTTTTTCTTCAGGTTTTTCTAGAAAATTTTCTAGAAACCTACTTCTAAGGTTATTTCTATCACAAATGTTGTATAAATGTACCGCGAAATTTTTTCTTAGGAAATACTGGTTTAAAAAACGACAAATTTGGAAAAATATATCAGAATAATTGATAATGAATATACTCATATGTGTTCTGAATGATGACTTTTCAGTCACAATTAGAAGAATAATTATTAAGCATATTTATAACGAAAAATAACGAATAATTTTCTCCTTGTTGATGGTCTTATTATTAGAAAAGTAATTTTACAAGCATAATTTAAAAGTACTGCATGTGATTATTGTATTGTATCGCATTAAGACATATACAAATGTATCACAATAATCGATACTCAATGTATACTTATATGTGTTCTGTATGGTGACTTTTCAGTCATAATTAGAAGAATAATTATTAAGCATATTTGTAACGAAAAATAACGAACCATTTTCTCCTTCTTGATGGTCTTATTGCTAGAAAAGTATTTTTACAGGCATAATTTAAAAGTATTGCATGTGGTTATTGTATTGCATCGCATTGAGATACATACAAATGTATCACGATAATTGATACTCGATATAAGCTTATATGTGTTCTGTATGGTGACTTTTTAGTCACAGTTAGAAGAATAATTATTAAGCGTATGTGTAACGAAAAATAACGAACCATTTTCTCCCTTCCGATGGTCTTTTTGTTGAACAAGTATGTTTACAGGCATAATTTAAATGTATTACTTGTAATTATTGTATTGTATGGCATTACGATATAAATATATTAGAATAATTAATAGTTAATATATATTCATATGTGTTCTGTATGGTGATATTTCAGTCACAATTACAAGAATAATTCTTAAGCATATTGTAGTGAAAAATAACGAGTCATTTTCTCCTTGTTGGTGGTTACATTTTTAGAAAACTATTTTTACAAGCATATTTTAAATCTATCGCATGTGTTTATTGGATTGTAATGTCATTAAGATGTATTCGAATATATTACAATAATTAACAATGTACTCATATGTGTTCTGTATAGTGACATTTCAGTGGCAATTACAAGAATAAATATTAAGTATATTGTAACGAAAATTTACGAACCATTTTCTTCTTGTTGGTATAGTCCTATTGTTGGAAAACATCTTTTGCAAGCATAATTAAATGTACTGCATGTGGTTATTGTAATGTATGACATTAAAATATTTTCAAATATATTGCAATAATTGAAAGTAAAATACACTCGTATACGTATTATGTATGGTAACGTTTAACCCCTTGGGTACGAGCGACACGTATACGTGACGCATAAGACGCTCAGAATCTTCGATTATTCCCACCAGTTATTTTTTATCGTAAGCTTTGGCTTATTTAATATTAGCATTTCTGCGATTCGATTAGGCGAAAATTTCCGTTATGGAAAACTGGTGGTGAAAGATTAAAAATTCTGTAAAGGACGCTCGTCGCGAAGAGGTTAAGCAAGAATTACAATAATAAATATTATGCCTATTGTAACGAAAAATAACGAACCATTTTCTCCTTATCGGTGGTCTTATTGTTGGGAAAGTATTTTTACAGGCATAATTTACAAAATGTGTTATTAAATGTATTGCTATGTAGTATTAAATGTATTTCTATGTATTGCTGTATGGCTTTAAGATATATTCAAATATATTAGAATAATTAATAGTTAATATATTTTCGTATATGTCCTGTATGGTGACATTTCAGTCACAATTACAAGAATGATTATTAAACATATTGTAATGAAAAAGAACTATTTTTGGAAGCATAATTTAAATGTACTGCTTGTGATTATTGTATTGTATGGCATTAAAATATTTTCAAATATATTAGAATAATTGAATAAAAAACACTCGTATACATATTATGTATGGTAACGTTTAAGCAAGAATTACAAGAATAAATATTACGCCTCTCGTAACAAAAAATAATCAACCATTTTCTCCTTCTTGGTGGTCTTATTGTTGGGAAAGTATTCTTACAGGCATAATTTACTAAATGTATTATTAAATGTATTGCTATGTAGTATTAAATGTATTTCTATGTATTGCTGTATGGCTTTAAGATATATTCAAATATATTACTAACTAATAGTTAATATATTCTCGTATGTGTCCTGTATGGTGACATTTCAGTTACAATTAGAAGAATAATTGTTAAACATATTGTAACGAAAAACAACGAACCATTTTCTCCTTGCGGGTGGTCTTATTGTTGGAAAAGTACTTTAACAGGCATAGTTCTTTAAATGTATTGCATGTAATTATTGTATTGTATTGTATGTAACTTTTGTATTATACTTCTGTAATTAATGTATGCTATTTTCTATATAATTATTGTAAGTAATGTAATTATTGTTGGAAAAGTAATTTTTAGATTTGTATTGTTAAAGTATTTTTACACTGTTTTTGAAACCAACAGTGACGGGCGTTACAAAAAAAATTGTCATGTTATAGTTGTGTATTTTACTGTGTTATTAGTTGTGAATTTCTTCAGTTCTTATGAACTGAAACGAAAAAATACATAAAAATATGGGAGTTTTTTTCCCCTTTTTTTCAATGGTTTGGTGGCATTTGTTGAATTTAACTTCTTTGGGTTAAAACTTTTACCGATAAACTGATAATGTTTTAAACTTAATACTTTATTAGAAAAATACCTGTATTCTAAACAGAAAATATTGCAATATGAACTTGTTGGGCGTTTTATAATGAAACCCTTAACCAGACTAAATCGTATTTGGAAAAAATTTTCGATATTCAGGGGGTCGGGGCAAGAAAGTGCCAAGCCACATTTTTGGTGAAATAAATCTAACGCTGTAATCTGTTGCTTAATATAGTAAATTATAGTATCCAAAATATAATTTGTTTCTAATGTCACTTGGTGGCAGCCTATGTGACAGGTTTCGTTTTGCCCCAGATGTTTATGCCCCCAATGACGATAGCTAATTTACAAAAAAAAAAAAAAAAAACGTAATAGTAATCAATAAAGTAATGCGATATTGTTACCCAAAATATGTCAAATGTTACTAAGACATTAGCTAAAAAACTTTAGGTTATATATCTTGATTTGAGTATTGGGTCTAATTTTCAAATTAAAATATCTCAGAAGTTCAAAAATGTGGCTTGGTACTCTCTTATCCCGACCCTTTCAATTCTGAAAAGACGAAATAATCAAACTGCTCGAAAACGGAAAAAGATCGTGGGAAAATTTAGTTCCAAAATAGCTAAATAAATGCACATCTAATTTTGTGTGCGCTATACATTTAAGCATTCTGTAACCTAATAAAACTCCCCAATCTCTAGAACATTTTCTTTTCTTGTAAAACAAGTTTCGCTGCCGAGATACATTCTTACAGTAGAAAATAATGTTAGCTTAAATACGCGAGGAATTTTTGGAAATTATAGGGTAGATTTAATAAAACAATCATTCTACACTCTACTTAAATTAATTTCGTCCCACCACTATTAATGAATGGTATTTATCTGTTTCTCTATTGGTTCTATAGTAGACTTGCGGTAGTAGTATTATTTTTAACCTTGTTAAAGTTTGAAATAGTTTGTAGTATGCCTTGTTTTGACTTTCGTAAGTATATATATTTTGTTTATATTAGGTTAAGAAGTTAAATTATTGTCAGTTAGTCATTGTTTTTCAAGGTTATTTTTAACTGGGTTGCATTTCTGAGATTTTATTAGAATTGGTGTAACATTAGATAACAATAAGTTAATTATTTAAGCTTAGCAGAAGTTAGATGTTTTGTTAATCCAAGATTCTTTTTCTTTTATTTCTTAAAATCAACAAAAAGACTAAATTATTTCTGTTTGGAGAGTAAAATTTAATATGATAAAGGTTTATTAAGGTTGTTCTCAAATCCAAAAAGTTGCTACTTTCTGACACATTTTTAAATTTATCTTTGTTCGCAAACGTATCAGATTGCAGGTACTCATACTAAGAAACTCTGTAATCAAACTGTTACTTTCAGTTTTCGGTAAAGGCAGAAGAAATTCCAGAAAATGCTCTCAAAGTTGGCGTTTTAAACCGAATATCCGGCCGCGATAGTGAGGGAAAGATACAAACTGCCGTCCTGACACAACAATCACTTATAACTCAAGATGGAATTAATTTATCGGAAAATGAAAAAAAAAACAATTGTTCGATTACAAATCAGTTCAATAATTCATGCCCGCAAGTATCCTGCATTTACGTTTAAAAAGAGTCAGAAAATGTATTAGAAAATTTCGCGTAGTTGAGCAGGGAGAAAATTATTTTTTGTAAACCGCCTTAAGGCGGTTCTCAATAAGAACAACCAGAAATTACAATTACTTAGCAGCGTAAAGAAGTTATAAAAGGAGACATATTTTAATTACGTCACACTTCAAGGTGTCTGGGAAGGGGGGGGGGGCACAAGGTGTGACACAGTCTGAAAGGTAGAGGTAATAGTTTAACTCGTTGTAAAGTAATTTTTTTTTTTTTTTTTTTTTTTTTTTTTAAGTATGTGGAAGGCATTATTTTACTTTCAAAAATATGCATTTTTTAGGTTCATTTTTCCCTTTTCTTTCAATTGAAATAACAATATGAATTAAGGTAGTTCTCAAAAAAAAAAAATTTTTTTTTCCTCTCTACAACGCGCAACTTTCTGGCACACTTATAAATTAATTTTTAACTATGATACCTGCAAGCATAATTACTAAAGGGAATTGTAATCGATTTTTTTTTGTTCATTTTTCAATAAATGAATTACATTTTGAATTATAAGCGATTATTGACTCAAAATGGCTTTTTTTTTTTTTTTTTTACTTTCCCTGCGTTCTCGCGTCCAAGTAATCGGTTCAAAACGCCTGCTTTGACATCATTTTCTGAAAAACTTTCTACTTTTACCGAAAACAAAAACAGTTTTACTACACAGTTTTAATTAACAACACCTGTGCCAATTTGATACGTCTGCGAACAAAAATGAATTAAAAAACGCGTCAGAACACACAGCCTTAAGTAAATTTTATTTTTCTAATTTGTAGCTCACAATTTTCGATTTCTAGGCAAATGAATTGTAATAAATGGTTAATAAAGAATAAATAGAAGGTCTTCAAAATAGAATTTTTTTTTTACCTTTATTTCACATGACTAAGTTACGATTTATATGTAATATTTATATTTTCAGAAAATGCCAGTCGGCGAAATTCTAGTTCGACAAACAGGGAAGTCGATATACTCTTGAACTCTAAAATTAGTCACACTGTCTGTGATGTGGCTTAATATACGTGAGTATGAATATGAATATGAGCGGGTTGTAAATTCCAAACCTCTCCCTTCTACCAAAACTATTTTCAATATCTATGAGCTAAAAGGGACAAAATGTCACTCTTAAAATTTAACTAATGATTTGCTAAAACCTCTTTTTTGTCCTAAAGGGTATTTGCAGCACTGAATTTTGAGATTAGGATAAAGTGGAGGACTTAAACGTCAAAAAGAAAAAAAATTATGGGGGGGGGGTGACTAATTCGAATTCCCCTTCTGAGAAATGAGTTAATTTCGCGCTTAAATTCCAAAATCTATAAAATGAATCCGCACAATTCAAATTCAGTTTTTAAAAAGAAGGAAGCTCAAAAAGGATTCCTTAAAAAAAATAATAAGAAGAAGAAAAAAAGAAAATCTTGAGAAAAAAGAGAAATTTTTTTCTTTGCTTAAATTTATAAACGTTAGCGATGTTTATTAATATTTTATTAATGTTTGTCTCTTTATTAATATTTATGACTATCTCTTTTACTTAAAGATTTATTAATATTTGTCTCTTTATTAATATTTGTCAGTATCACTTTTACTTAAAGATTTATTAAGCAAATTTTATTTTCCCAATTTATAACTCACCAATTTCATTTTGTAAACAAATTAATAGTTATAAATAGTTTCTAAAAAAAAAAAAAAATATATTCAAAATTGAATCTATTAAATCTAAATAAATCTAAATGTATCTATATGAATCTACAAATTTTTTTTGACGGGAATGAGTTACGATTCATATTTAATATTTGTATTTCCAGAAAATTATATATTCCATATAAAATGAATCCGCCCAATTCAAATTCAGTTTTTAAAAAGAAGGAAACTCAAAAAGGATTCCTTAAAAAAAAAAAAAAAAAAAGAAAATCTTGAGAAAAAAGATAATTTTTTTTTCTTTGCTTAAATTTATAAACGTTAGCGATGTTTATTAAAATTTTATTAATATTTCTCTCTTTATTAATATTTATCATTATCTCTTTTACTTAAAGATTTATCAATATTTGTCTCTTTATTAATATTTGTCACTATCACTTTTACTTAAAAATTTATTAATTAAATTTTATTTTCCCAATTTGTAACTCACTAATTTCTTTTTGTAAAAAAATTAATTGTTATAAATAGTTTTTTTTTTTTTTTAATTGAATCTATTGAATCTAAATGAATCTATCTAAAAAAATTTTTTGACGGGAATGAGTTGCGATTTATATTTAATATTTGTATTTCCAGAAAATGTCAGTCGACGAAATTTTAGTTCGACAAACGGGGAAGTCGATACTATCTTGAACTCTAAAATTAGTCACACTGTCTGTGATGTGACTTAATACGTGAGTACGAATATGAATATGAGCGTGTTGTAAATTCCAAGCATCTCCCTTCTACCAAAAACTATTTTCAGCATGTTTGGGCTAAAAGAGACAAAATGTCATTCTGAAAATGTAACTAACGATTTGCTAAAAAATCTCTTTTTTGTCCTAAAGGGTATTTACACCGCTGAATTTTGAGATTAGGATAAAATGTAGGATAAAAAACGTAAACTCTCACAAAGAAAGAAAAAAAAGGTGGGGCGGGGGGGGGGGGGTTGGATTAATTCAAACTCGACTTCCCCTTCCGAAAAATGAGTTAATTTAGCACTTAAATTCAAAATTTATAAAACGAATCCACTCAACTCAAACTCGTTTTTTAAAAAGAAGGAAACTCAAAAAAGATGCCTTTAAAAAGAAAAAAAAAATCATGAGGAAAAGAGAAAATATATATTTTGCTTAAATTTGTTAATAATAATGTCTCTTTATTAATATTTGTCACTATCTCTTTTACTTAAAGATTTATTCAGTAAATTTTATTTTCCCAATTTATAGCTCACTAATTTCGATTTCTAAACAAATGAATTGTTATAAATAGTTTCTAAGGAACAAATAATAATAATAATAATAATAATAATCTTCAAAATTGAATCCTTTTCTTTTTCATAGGAGTAGGTTGCGATTTATGTTTAATACTGGTATTTTCAGAAAATGCCAGTCGGCGAAATTTTAGTTCTACAAACAGGGAGGTCGATACCCTCTTGAACTCTAAAATTAGTCACACTGTCTGTGATGTGGCTTAAATACGTGAGTATGAATATGATTAATATGAGGATGTAAATTCCAAATTTCTCCCTTCTGCCAAAACTATTTTCAAACGAGCTAAGAGAGACAAAATATCATTCTTAAAATTTGCCTAATGACTTGCTAAAACTTTTTTTTCCCTGGAGGGTATTTACAGTGATGAATTTTAAGATTAGAATAAAGTATGGGACAAAAGCGTAAAACCAATGCTAAGCAAACATGCAAAAAGAAAAAAGAAAGAAAGAAGGGTATGGGACTAATTCAAAATCGAATTCCCCTTCTGAAAAATGAATTAATTTAGTTCTTATTCAAAATTCATGTAGTAAATCCGCTCAATTCAAACTCATTTTTTAAAAAAGAAGGAAATTCAAAAAGGATTCCTGTAAATGGACTTAGGATTCTTAAACCTTAAAAAAAAAATTCAATTTTTGAATATATATATATATATATATATATATATATATATATATATAATGTTTGAACAGGTTAATACAAAATGAATGGAATTTTCAATAATTGTTAAATATGGAATATTTCCAAAGAGAGAACTTTAAAGTCATTTTTCTCAAAATGGTGATTTTGGGGCATTGCGCGCAAGGTAGTTAGAAATATTTCAATATTTTTTTAATGAAATTTTCAGGATATATATAGGGTATTTCAGGCTCTAGAAAGGTAAACCTAAATTTTATCTTTTTTTGGTTAAAAAAATATTTTTTTCCCTTGGTGTTATATTGCTAAACTTCTGAAAATTTTATATAAGCAAGATACAGTTTTGTTTTTAAAACATAAAGATGCTAAAAAAGAAAAAAAAAACATTTTTTTTGTTTCAATGTAAGTACAAGACTCACAAGTATAATTAGATACCAAAATTTGTGTTTTACATGCAGATTTTTTTTTCTAATCATGTAATTCCAATTTGCTGCTCGACAAGTTTAAAAACCTATGTAAAAACTAATTTCCCCCATCATGATCTGGAAAAAAAAAAAGAAAAGAAAAAAAAGAAAGGAAAGAAATAAAAAAAGAAAGCAGAAATATGTGCCTTTAAAAATTGTGTTTTTGTGATGATTATACTATGATGTGTATACTTTTATGATATAAAATGACCAAAATGGACAATTTTTTTCAATTTTTGACATTTTAAGAATCTTAAGTCCTTTAAAAAAAAAAAAAAAGAAATTTATTTATTTATTTATTTATTTAAAAAAAGAAAAAATTACTTTACTTTTTCTGAACTTACTATATCGATGCCAATATATCTTTATTTAATTCAGTATAGGACAAGATAAAATTCTTCAACGTAATTGAAGTTTTGCAATCACTATAATTAATTCCAGTGAATTAATCATAAATTACTTAAGTGATTCTTAATTTTAAATCCCCAGGATAATTTTCTCTGCAGAGAATGCGACTTACCATTAAGAACATTAAATAATAATATTAATATTTTATAAAGAAAGATATTAACATTATTTAAAGAATGTTAATGTATATTTTTTAATTTAAATGCTGGCATGTCTTTCTTATTTTTAGACTAATAAAATTACAAACCACTCATAATAAAGATGATTGTGAGATAGTTTTAGATAATAATGCCGTATAAATAACCTTAATCAAACTATTTAACAAATTGGAGTCTTTAGTAAAAAACTTCTGTTTTCAAATCCAAACTGGCTACTTTATGACATATTTTTTAATTCATTTTTGTTCGGAAAGGCTTGAATTTGGCAGGTATTCTTATTCAGAAACTTTGTAATCGAAAGACGTTTTCTATTTTTTTTTTCTGTAAATGCATAAGATATTTCAGAAAAAACTGTCAAAGTCGGCGTTTTGAACCGAATTCTTTCCGCGGCAGTACCAGAAAGGCGAAAAACGTGTCGTCAGGTGACACGAATCGCTTATAACTCTTTAAGTAATGTATTTATCAAAAAAATTGAAAACTCAATTCGATTCCAGATCGCTTCAATAGTCAGGCCTGTCAATTTTAAGCCTTTGCGTTGAAAAAAAGAGTCAGAAAATGTGTCAGAAAGTTTCGCCTTGTTGAGCAGGTCATTTAACTTATTCAGAAACTTTGTAATCGAAAGACGTTTTCCATTTTTTTGGTAAATGCAGAAGATCTTTCAGAAAGTACTGTTAAAGTCGGCGATTAGAACCGAATTCTTTCCCGGCAGCACCAGAAAGGCGAAAAACGTGTCTGCACGTGACACGAATCGCTTATAACTCGATAAGTAATTTATTTATCAAAAAATTGAAAACTCATACCGATTTCAAATCGCGTCAACAGTCAGGCATTTCAATTTTAAGCCTTTGCGTTGGAAAAAAAAAAAAAAAAAAAAAAAAAAAACCCTGACGGCTCGGCCTACAGGCACAGGTAGATTTCGAAGACGCAGACCAAAGGCAATGATATCAAAAATCTGTTATACTTAAATTTTCGGCCCTCTAGAAGTAATAATAACTTTAAACGGATTCGATACGTATCATAATTAAGAAATTATGGGTTTTTTTCTGTTTTCACAAATATCCCTTCCATTTCGCCCCCCTTGGTTCGATTTTGCCCATTAACGAACTTGACCGAGATTTTATGTCCTTGATTTTATGTATCAGTTTGGAAGAGATTTGTTCAGAATTATTGACGTTATCGTGTGTCGTGTCCATAAAAAAGTGACATAGATAGATAGATAGATAGATAGATATAGTTTTGAACTGGGGATGGTTTTGGGTTCTGGGAGTCATAGTCAAAATCGGCGTAGATCAGCAAAAAATTTCCGAAAATTCCAACTTAGAGGAGCATGTAATACGTAGTATTTCTTACGAAATCTACCTAACAGTCAGAAAGTTTCGCCTTGTTGAGCAGGTCATTTAACTCTAATCAAACTATTTAGAAAATTGGAGTATTTTATGGATATAAAATAATTAAAAAAATCAAATCGCAACAGCGAAATTTCGAGAGAAACCGTTTGTTTAAACAAATTTCGTCATTTTGAGTCACGCATCCAGACTTGAAGACGCCTTCGTCTGCATCTTTCATCAAGACATGCAATGATGCAGCTCATTGAGTTCAGGCTTCCGGGCGCCTCGTTTTCATCCTCCCGGACTTCTGTACCTGGAATGTGTGTTTATATAAATATACCTGGGGGACTTAAAAGTCCAGGATGAGGGGGTGTTGGTGTTCGAGCATTAGTCACGGGCAGTTGGCGAGGGAAGCACAAGTGTTTGCGGTCCCAGCCGTGAAGACGCCACCATCTAATTGATGGAGTCGTGCGCCAGAGAGATGATGCTCACCAACTTTTGATGGATATTTGGATATAAAAGTAACGGTTTTTGCCGTTTATCCCAAATGTGTTTGTTTGTGTATATAATGATTTAGTTGTACCGTGATTCCAAAATGGAGAATCAATATTTTTTCTTTTTGAAAGATGATGTTGGTTAAATGGTAAAACAAAAATAATGTGAAAGTTGCTTGAGATTGTGAAACAGTTTTATGTCGATCTTTAGAAGGATCCTTTTTTTTGTTGTTGTTGTTTTGGTACATTAGTCATATTTTCTGATTCATGCATGAGTATTCATTTTAAAAATGTAAAAAGACGCATCTAGAAAAAAGTGAAAATATCTCTGCTGTTTGGTGAGTGTGATATCCATGAAAGAACAATGGATGTCCCTCTCTATTGTTGGACATAGTATTAATTTTGTGTTTACGATTTTTCATTTATTTATTTGTTAATATTTCGCAAGGCTTCTTTTACGTTGTAAAATAATTACAACGTGCATCAATTCCAGGTTTGCCAGAATTTTTCTCTCTCAAATAAGAGGGAAGATTTTTACTGATAATAGTTGTTTTTACCGCACTACCGTCTTTTATCACATCCTACTAAACTATATAAAAAGAGAAAATACTGTCTTCTTTCAGAAAATTTCCATAAAAACTGTTCATTAATTAATAGTTATAATTATTATTTTCCAAATGTACCGATAATATTTTTATGTAATTCGCATATTTTTTACAAATGTAATGTTGCAGTATGTTGTCATATTTGTCACAAATGTGATATACATTTATGATGTTTTGTGATGTTATATGAGCATCACAATAGTCAGCATGACGTCATGTGACATTACACTAACATCACTGTCAATATGTTAGTTCTACAGGTACCATCTAAATATGTTATAATGGCCTTATATGAACTTTCTAAAAGTAAATTTATACAATTTTAACGAAAAAATATGAATGTTATCTCAACATTTCATTGTTATATTTATGGTAAATGCACAAACAAAGCTTATAAACATAGTTTCGCACATTTTTAGACGATTTTCTGGGTTACTTAGAGAACTATTTTACATAAAATATTTGTGTGTTTTAAATGTTCAACGCGAAATATTTATTCAAGATAATTTATTTTTGTTTCTGCACTTTATCAATTTTGTGACACCTGTCACAAAGAGAAGGAGTGTGTGTGTGTGAGGTGGGGCGGGGTTAAAGGGCGGGGGGGGGCGCCAAATTTAAATTTTGCCCCGGGCGCAGTTTTCTCTTCGCGTGGAGAACATGAGATTGTATTATTCGCATGAGATTGTATTATTATATGTGATATGTGCAGAAAAATCTTATAGGGAGCACATTTTAAAACAAGTTGGAAATTGTACGTCAAACGTGACAAATGAGGTGCGTTCGTACTATAGCTAGTTATATAAATATTCAGATCTTGATGATTTTTAATTCTGTGAAATGAATTATATCGTCTGCAGATTAATTTCTGTGTAATAAAATAAGTATCTCGGTCACTTGACGGTTAAACTTCGGAAGCTCCTATAACAAGAAAGCACCGATTTAAAAAAAAAAAAAAAATCAAATTTCTTAATAAATGTTTTTATTAATATTTTCTAAAGTTTTGATTCGAATTTCATAAAATTTGAAATGGCTCGACAAAATTCTGCAAAGATAATATATCTCAATTTCCAAACCATTCGGTTGGGTAGTTTTTGCGTTGTTATATGCGGACGGACGGACAGACAGACGTCGACAATAGGTGCTACGTATTTATATAATTACTAACGCACCTAAAAATGCAAAAGTTAAATTTTCAAACAGCTTTATTTAATTTCCCTTCTTCCAATTTTCCCACAGGACTGAAATGTGTTATATTCAACAACTCTACCGACAACCAGATGTGGTTACACTTTTGCATACAAGCCAATTACGATCGACAAAGACCTGAATACGCCAAACCACTTCACGAAAGGGGCTTGAATAAAGCCCCGTCATAGCCGGTGGTGAAAAGGCCTTTTTGGACGGGATTGTCTAAATGTTCGAACCTTCCCACCAACCACCCACACATGATGCGGAGCGATATCGCGGCAGATTCGCAGGCACCGTTCCGTCTGTCATGCTCCACATTTGCGCCCCTCGATCACTTTTTTTGCAGAGAAAATTCGCAGATGGCACACTCCCCCTTTCCCGAAAATCATCCGCCCTTTATGATCACGTGATCTCATCGCTGTCTCGAGAGGGACTATTGAATAATGCTCTTGTAAAACATGACAGGAGCGATATGTTACCTTGACGATTGCATCAACGAGAGAGATGCCCTGGAAAATAGAGATCATTTGATCAGTTTGAACAAAATATTCCTATTTACAAGTTTAGCCTAGAGTCCTGAATCGGGTTGGGTTGACGCTAATTTTTTTTCGTTGAGGATCGGGTTCATGTCGAGTTGACTTTAATTTTTTGGATTCGGGTCGGTTTCGAGTAACGTTTTGACTTTTTCGGTTCGGGCTCAGGTTCATACGATTTCTCAAAATAAAAAGTCCTGAATATTTTTCAAATGAAAAAACTATATATTTGAATATTAATGAGTGCATACGTGCTCTTTTTTATACACAAAAAATATAAAATTGATGTTAGAGATATGATTGTAACTATTTTTCCATTATTGTATTGAGATATGGATTAATTTATTCGCACTTCGGGTTCGTGTTTGAATATTTCGGGTTCCGGATAAAGTGCATTGGCTTCGGGTCGGTTTTCAGGTTGACGATTTTTTTTTCGTGTTTGGGTTGACTTAATTTTTCGGATCGGTTTCTTCTAAAGTTTTGATTTTTTGGAGTCGGGGTCCGGTTCATGTGATTTTTTAAAAGAAAGTCCTGCATATTTTTCCAAAAAAAAAAAAAAAAAAAAAAAAAAAAAAACCTATATATTTCAATATTAATGAGCGTATATGTATTCATTTTTATCCACAAAAAAAAGACAAAATTGGTATTGGAGATTAATTGTAGGCTATTTTTGCATTACTAGAATCTACAAGCGAATTACGTTTTAGCCAAATATGTTATTTTTACACTCTAAAAAAAAATCAGTGATTTGAATAAATTTTTCTGTTGCCTTTTTTCGTTAAAACACAAAAAAGTCCGCTTTGATTTGCTTCGCTTCCCGCAAAATACGGAAAACTCACCAATCTAACATAAAATATACCTGAAATTCTCCAATCGAAGTCTGCAATTTCTTCAAACCACAGGGGTGTGTACCGGCAACTGTTCTCCGTGTTACTTGTCCGTATTAGAAACGGAATTTTTACGTATGTTTTTTTTTTTCCTTCAAAACACCGAAAATTCAAGAAACGAAGGTCAAATTTTCCTGAAATTCCCCAGTCACAAGACAGAAATTTCTTCAAATAACAGAAAAATCTCTTCTAATCACAGGGGGGTACGGCAACTTGCTGTCTGTATTTTTTGCGGTTTTTGACGAAATTTATTTTGAATGTTACATATAAAAACTATTTTTCTTTTATTGTTTTAAAATACGGATTAATTTTCTTTCACTCTGTGTTCAGGTTTGAATATATCGAGTTCGGGTTGAAGCGCATCGGCTTCGGGTCGGGTTTCAGTTTGATAATTTATTTCGTCGTGTTCGCGTTACTTTAACCTGAAATTTTGGGCCCGTACAGTTCGACCCGTGCAGGACACTACCATAGTCACGGATATAATCGAAATTTTTTTGGGGAAAAAAGTTGTTATTATTGCTTTGAGACTGTAAAGTGAAACAATGAAGAGAAACCTCGTGGAATTCAACATAGGGGGTTTTCTTTAAAAAAAATATATATAATAAATAAATAAAACATCTTTTTAGAAGCTTATGTATGTCGCTTACTAGACTTAAATAAAAAAATAATCATAAGTAACGAAAATAACAAAAATCAAATTAGTTCAAGGGGATCAGAAAAGATTGAAACGACGAAAATTGACTGAAGTAGGTTTTAGAAACCCTAGATCCGGGATTAGGAACCCTATAATTATTTTACACTATTACTTTTTTTTGTTTTTTGGCATTTATTTATTTATATTTTATAGAAAAAAAATAGTTGTTTAATTGTAAAATACAATAGCAAAAGTTTTAATATTTTCGGGTAGTCCGACCAGTAAATAAACACTTAAGCACACACTCTCAAAATAAATTTTGTCAAAAACCGTAAAAAATACAGACAGCAAGTTGCCGGAACACCCCTGTGATTGGAAGATATTTTTATGTTATTTGAAGAAATTTCTGTTTTGTGACTGGAGAATTTCAGGAAAATTTGACCTTCGTTTCTTGAACTTTCCGCCGTGTTTTGAAATAAAAAATCATACGTAAAAATTCCGTTTCTAATACGGAAAAGTAACACGCAACACAGTTGCCGGAACATCCATGTGTTTTGAAGAAATTGCAGACTTAGATTGGAGAATTTCAGGTATATTTTACGTTAGATTGGTGAGTTTTCCGTATTCTGCGGGAAGTGAAGCAAATCAAAGCGGACATTTTTGTGTTTAAACGAAAAAAGGCAACGGAAAAATTTGTTCAATTCACGGATTTTTTTTTTTTTTTTTTTTTTTTTTTTTTTTTGAGAGTGCATAAAAAAAAAAAAAAAAAAAAAAAAAATCATCGAAAAGCGCATTCAAAATGCGTTTTTAATTTAATTACAGTTAATTATTTTTTAATTTATTGACCAGAGTAAAAGATTCTAGTTCATTTTGTTCATTGTTACAACATTAATAAGGTTGAAAAAACTGAGGTTCTATCTAAATTATTTTTGGAGAAATCGTGCGCGCAAGTTTGAAATCATTGTTGTGAATTAAATGCATTTAAAGTTTTCACTCTCCATTCAAAAACAAAGAATGACGATTGCGTTTTACTTTATATCGTCAATAATTATCGTCTCTGAAAAACATTGGTACCTTTTTACTCAGAATAATATGCACTATTTACTGACATCAAAACTTTGAAATTGAATTTTTGACCATTTTAAAGGTGGTCTGTCCCCTTAAGTATGTCTGGAGGAACTTTCTTGCCATTGGACGAAGTCTATGTTTGTTCGGAAAAGAAGACTAATCATTTTGTATAAGTAAATTTTAATTGTATTTGTATGATGTATGTAAAAATGTATATAGTATGTTTTCAGAAACAGTTGGAAAAAGAAGTTTTATTTTTCTGTGGTAGTATACGCAATTCTTTAGGAGGAGAAGTCAAAACGATGGAGTTGCTTTCCGTGAATTGTTTTGCGGGCGCTTATCATGCCTAAAAGTGCTATGCTCTTATTTTATGGAAGATGATTTTAAATCAATGATATTATATCTTCCGAGGCATTCCCTAGAATTGCTTAATAAAGTGTACGCTTAATTTAAAGTTTTGAGATCATATGTATCTCATATATATATATATATTTTTTTTACTAAGTGCACAATGAGAAAGATACAAGGCAGCGACAATGCAGATTCTCCAAGCCTTTGATCTACCGGGTGCTACATTCAGGTAGGATTTATCATACAACAAAAATCTCTCTGTGTCATATAATTAAATATTTATATATTAAAAAAATTAGGGCATGTACAGCATAGTCCAAACTATAATTAATTTAATTAATCTGAGATTGAAAGTTTGTCAAAGGCAAACTCATGAATAATAGAATTAAAATCCACAGGATTTTTTTTTTATAAATTAATTGTCTTTTATTAAGCATATTCAGCAACATGCTGATTTTTGAGAATTTTGTAGAGAAAAGAGGAATGTCTTTTCTATGTTTAATTAATTTCTTTTCATAAGCTTTTTTGTAAATAAACTTTAATATTTGTGTTTTGTTAATAAATTAGTAATTTAAATAATTTAAATCTCTTTATTTACCACAATCATATGTGTCATTTTTATTTATCATTAATCAATTATTTTCTTTTAGGTATTTATTTTAAGGTAGTCATTTAGGTACTTTTCCCGCCATTTCTTATAATATTTTAAAAAGTTTTACTTTGTATTTATTTTAATATTAATTTTAAGGCGGATGATTCATAAATAACAGGAGGTCTAAAAATCACAACGCAAATTTTAATTTAATCTTAATTGTTAGTTTTAACGTGAGCGTTGTCTCATTTTATCCCTTTTGGCTCGAATTACCAGTTATTAGAATTTATTTACGATCACTTTAATTTTATTACTTATAAAAGTATTCTAAATGTTCCCAACATACTCTTTGGTGCTGGTTAATTAATGTATGTTGGACAGTATTAAGTACAATACCAACAATTAATTATAGAGTACATATTCTGCCCAGCAGGGTGTCTTAATAAAAATCTATGCAAAAACCAAGTAAATGATCACTTCTTACCAGTGAATGAACAGGCAGCAATTTAAAAACACTTAAGTTTCATACTATGTTATTTATTTTACAACTTGTACAAATAACTTAGAACACGTTTTTACTGAATTACGGGTTTTTTAAACCCAGCATGATAATTAACTAGTGGAGAGTTTTTCAAACTTTATTCTATTCAAATATTTACTAATTGTTCATTCACTGGGGGCTGTTCACTTACTGCCCGTTCTACCCTACGGCGAAATTAATCTTGCCAAACTAGTTTTGCCACGATTTTGAAGCTTAAGTTTTATATTTATGATCATTTCTTTTTTCAATTCCTACTATTACACACTCTCCATATATATTTATATATCTTGTTCAAATTTTCAATCGTTAATAAAATACTTTTTATTCATCCACTCAAGTTCAAATGCATTTTTTTAAACTTGTAGTGGATGACACTTGATGTTAATACAGTTTTTTCAAATATTAATTCATTCATTAAATTTAATTAATTAATTTTAGTTTTATATGGGAGAAAAAATATCAACACGCAGCCGACTTATTTCAGACATTAGTTCCATTTAAAAGCACGCACTCACAAGTCTTGATAACGCAGTGGGTTAAGCTCTGAGCTCGTAACCACAAGGTCCCAGGGTCGAACCTCGCCTGGGACGAAAGGAAATTCTCCTGTACTCGAAAATAAATTTCTCTTATATAAGATATTTAGTAGGATATAAATTTAGGAATAAATACCGCCAGTGGCGAAGTGTGTAGATCGCTGGAAAAAAATTTCTTTTTGACCTAAGTAGGAATTGACTTATTTTTTTTCTTTTATATTACTTGTTTATACTGATTATTACATTGTCTCTCGATTATACCTGTAAAACAAACAAAAATTTATAAATAATTTTAAAAATTATGATAAAAAATTCAAAATCCATATATATATATATATATATATAGTTATAACTCGAAAAAAAAAAAGTCTATTTGTTTTTCAGGTATAGCTTATAGAGAATTCAATTTCCTTTTTTAAAAAGAAAAAAAAACATGTAAATCCGTTAACTTTTTCGAAAGTTACTGTGATAAACAATATTTTGAGATAACTTAATTTAAAATTTTGCCTTCGCAGGGATCGCCGGTCCCCGCTTGGCTCAACGTTCACTTACGCATTACCGCAAATTTAGGACTTTTCTTATCGAACTAACTGCACGACATTCTTAAAGGTTCAAACATTATAAAATTAATAATAATTAAAATTACATTTTTTTTTTCATCATTTCTGGCCCTTTTAAGAGTGTAAAGAAGAGATACAAACAGAAAGAAAAAAATACCCCTTTAAAATGAATGATAGAAAATTCTTTCATTATAAACTTTTACATTGTTTATATAATATTCAGTATCAAGTGTGTCCATGTAACAGAAGCATACAGACATGCTTTGCCGATGACCCTAAGTGGCATTGCGCTGGAATTTGTTGTGTTGTAGCTCTTCTGTTGTTGTATGCAATGCGTGGCAGCACTGATCTCCATAATAGAACGGGGGGCTAACTCACCGGTCTCCAGTCTACCGCAACCGCATCACACTTTCAATGCGCGCAAGCAATGAATGCATTTAAAAAAAATATTACAGGCTTTTTTTTTCAAACTTTTTGCTACTTTTTAGTACTATTGCTTATTTTTACACTTTTTTTTCTTTCTTTTTTTTGGGTTCACATGAAAATTTTCTTTTAACTATTATCAAATTAAATATTGGCGATGAATTTAAATGAAATCTGTAGTTTATTCAATAAAAAATATATATCAGTGAAAATTGTAACAACTTCGTCATTTTAAAAGATAATCCAATTTAAAACTATCTACCTCATACTGCTCTATAGGAGGAAATCTGTGTTTTGCCAAAAATTTTCCTCGGAAGTGATTTGGCATTGTATTCATGAGCGGACCGCTGTATTCAATGTGTAGGATAGGAAGATAGTCCTCCATTTTATTGTGGTGCTCAGTGCGTGGCAGTTGTTTGGTCCCTCTTTTGTTCACAGGCTGGATAGGGCTTGTGAGTGCTTAAGAGGCTACTTCACTCAGGCGAAAACACCCACTCGCTAATGTTAATCCTATGGGAGAAATATTTTACGATATCTCGTTAGCATTTCAATATTTTTAAATTATTATTTTTTTTTTTTTTTTTGCATTGGGTTGCTGAGGTCGATCTCTATGCACGCTCCTTTTTACTTTTTCACTTTTGTTGCAGCTTTTTTTTTTATTGAGGATACTTTCACAAACCGGTTTTCGAAACCGGTTCCGAAAGTGAAAGTATCTTAATAAAAAAAACTTGTAATCAAAATCGAAAAAGTACAAAGAAGCGTTGCATAGAGATTGACCTGAGCTATCCAATGCAAAAAAAAAAAAAAAAAAAAAAAATCATTTAAAAATATTGAAATGCGAACGAGATATCGTAAAATATTTCCTCCATAGGCTTAATATTAGCGAGCGGGTGTTTTCGTATGAGTGAAGTAGCCTCTTAAGCCATTTGGTAGGCCTCCCCATCCAGCTGACTCTCTTGACTCTCCTTCGTTCACAGGTGATTTCTGCCCTTTAAATTCCGCTTTCCACTCGAAGTTTTTTGGCTTAAATATTATTTGGTGACTCGAGACACTGTTCTTCAAGAAAACTCCAAAATGTTGTTTCAGAAAAATGGAACCAACCCATGTGTTGCCCAAAAATCCTGCCACGTTCAAAATCGTTTAAATCTCTCGCTTTCCCCATGAAGAGACAAATTGCAATCCCCACTGGTACTTTTAGGGTGCCTCTATATGAGAGTGGCGATATACACACATGCCGTATGCTCAGACTGTGATTAGACACGTTTGTTCAAACTATGGCAAATCCCCATTTCAGAGCTTGGCAAATACTCGCTTGAACGAGTTTGATTATACGAGTGAAACAAGTTAACAAGGATCAGTTTGGCGATAATGTCAGACTCGCCAAGATGTTTGGCAATTCGCTTTTGTCCAGAATCGTCTCATGCAATAAAATTTTATATCTCTTTTTCGTCCCTCTCATATCGAGCACCGTCCCCTGAATACTAGGCCTGCGCGCTCACAAAAATGGCGGCTTTTGTAAGCGGATTTTTGTCAGCGTTTGTACGGTCCCTCGAATTTGAACGCCAATAATTTCTAAAAGTTTTCTTCGCCTTATTTTTCTTAGATCAAATAAGTCAAAGAAAACTTTTAGAAATTACTGGTGTGTAAATTCAGGGGACTATACAAACGCTTAAAAAAAATCCGACTACGACAGCCGCCATTTTTGTGCCAGCGCTCAGGCCTAGTATCAGGACTTATGCTATACTAAGACTCCTATTATAGTTCTATGTTATACACGGCCAGTTCATGACGTTTAAAACGTCACACGGAGTGGATCATCTTTACATGGTTATTGATACAAAGCGTTGCGCTCATCGTTTTGTGCCAATCGCCGTATTAAGATTATCCATTCCATGTGACGTTTTAAAAGTCATGAACCGGCCGGGTATAACGTAGGTCGCGATATTAGGGCTGTTTTTCAAGGGGTCCTAATGCTTTTGACTAGAAGAAATATTTTATCAATGATTTTAGCTTATTGCGCCAGAGAAAGTACTACTTCACGGACAAGTCCAAATTTAAATGAAAACTGTTTCTAATATTTTGGCTTTTCAGTGTTGTATGTCTAGATAAATGAAGAACGCTATTCGATTCGAAAACACTTGAATACTAATACCTACAAATTTCGTGTTTTTACGCGTAAAAAAATGACGTCTCCAGTTAATGAATGTGTCGGAAAGTTTCCCTTTATTGAAAGGGAAATTATTTTTATTTATTTATTTATTATGTAATGATATCATTTCCAATGAACACTTTACAGCGAGTTACTAGCTGAAAGACACGGACGTGCAAGAAAAGTCTGTGAAATGCTCACAGAACAAAGCCTGTCATCCCATGCATCACATACGCGTACGACATCATCACTCACGAGTGTATATCGCTCGTCTGACGTCTGACGTCAACAAGACGTTTTCCTCATTGAGGATGGAGTGTGTAGCGATCTCAGCTCCCTTGAAGAGTTTAAAAAACGTTACTAGATGGAAGTAACTGGCTTACCCTTTTGCTTGACGCTAATTCTCTCGCCTCCTGTTCATGAGATCCCTGGTTCGATTCTCATCTACCCCAATCTCCTCAATTATATCAGCTTTAACCCCTGGATACAACACTTCAGTTCAGCCACCACGCACTGCACACTATTGCAATTTGGGGTTCCGTAATTTCAATTGCGTTATAGCTTTGTTGGAAATAGTGTGAAAATGAAATATAAAACATGATTTCTATATGAAATTTAAAAGGAAATCTAACCGCGACATCTTTTTTTATCAAAAATTTCATTTTGTTAAAAAAAATGCAAATTAATGAAAGCATGTTTTCAAAAAACGCCGATAGTTGAAATTTTGGTCTGTGCAAATTCGCGGATCCCTGGACTTTGTTAAAACAGTCACCAAATGCGTAAAAAGTTACGACTGCGATTGATTCGCCGCCTGACACTTCGTCAATACCTGACCAAAATTACGATCGCGTGACTGTGTTTTATGGAAGAGCGTAAAAAAAACATGCATAAAAAAGTCCCTTCCAATTTCGTCCCTCTGCGAGAGCACGCAGAGCACGATTAAACGACAAGAAAGGGGTATGGCCTATTGTTTATGAACACCGCTTATGCCCTTTAACATCAACTTCAGTGATCTATGGACTGGTTTAATTTTTAAATCAATTACACAGCGGCCATTCCTTTTAATGAAATGGCCCCGTGGCAGTTAGAAGGAACGGCCCATTTAACCGCGATTAAATAGAGAGGTTCGTGAAATAGAATGTTCCTCCAGGTGTGTGAGAACCATATAAAGTTAGTCGTAATTGAATTGAATCAAAACAAATCTGGGAATTGAAAAAAAAAAAAATACTGTAAAGTTAAAATGGCAGACGATTCTGTATTTAGTAAATGTGCATAAAGTTAGCTTTTTTTGATTCTGCTATTATGAATAAAGATTAACCTTAAAGGTTACATTTGCTTAGTGAAGATATCTATGGAGATGGGTGGAGACGTATAACCTAGAATTATTTTTTTTTTAAGGAGGGCCAATGTTTACCCACGAGAAGAAAAGTTTCTATAAATGCGGTACGGTAATTAAAAATTTTGATATGAATTGTATTTCACAGCGGTGGCAACAGGAAGAATGGAATATACAAAACATTGACAAAATTTACAAAAGCTTCATTATTTTTCTGTATGTCGTATTTTCTATTGAAAGAATTGCATGTTTAATGTTAAAGAACAAAACACTTTCGCATGTAAACTGGATACATTAGTATTTCATAGAAATAAGTAACAAAGGATAAGAAACCCCGCTGTTTAAAATAGAAACATTTAAAAAAGTCTTATCATATTTTAATAATAGGAGTATTTTGGCATGAATTAAGGGATACAGGAAATAATTGGAGCTTTGAAAATTAATAATTTTACCTAGCCTACATTTTTATTATAAAAATGAACGTATCATATTTAAAAAAAAATATTTTAGATTTTAAATTACATTCTACAATGTTTTATGGTAGTTGTTGCCTTTAATTATCATTAAAATTTTATAGCAAATGAATCTGCATTTAGCAAATGCGCATAAAGTTCGCTTTTTTTATTGTGTTATTATCATGAAATTATGAAATTATTAAAATGATTATGAATAAAGATTAAACTTAGAGGTTACATTAGGTTAGTGAAGATATCTTTGGTGATGGGTAGAGACATATAACCTAGAATTTTTTTTTTTAAAGAAGGGCAAATGTTTACCCACGCGAAGAAAAGTTTCTATAAATGCAGTACGTAATTAAAATTTTTGATATGAATTGTACTTCACAGCGGTGGCAGCAGGAAGAATGAAATATACAAAACATTAACAAAATTTACAAAAGCTTCATTATTTTTCTGTATATGGTATTTTTTATTGAAAGAATTGCGTTTTTAATGCTAAAGAACAAAACACGCATGTAAACTAGATAAATTAGTATTTCATAGAAATAAGTAACAAAGGATGAGAAACTCCGCAGTTTAAAATAGAAACATTTTAAAAAGTAGTATCATATTGTAATTAATAAGAGTATTGTGGCATAGAGTAAGAGATACAGGAAATAACTGAAGTTTTGATAATTAATAAATTTGGCCCAGCATACATTTTTATCATAAAAATGAATGTAAAAAAAAATATTTTAGATTTTAAGTTACATTCTATGATGCTTTAAGGTCGTTTTTGCATTTAATTATCATTATTATATTATAGCAAATGAATCTATGTATCTGTATTTAGTACATGTGCATAAACTTTTTTGATGCTGCTATTATGAATAAAGATTAACCTTATAGGTTATATTAGTTTAGTGATGATATATTTGGGTCTAGACGTAAAACCTATTTTTATATTATTATTATTATTATTATTATTATTATTTTATGCAGGGCCAATGTTTACCCATGAAAGAAAAGCTCTCATAAATGCTTTACATAAATAACAAGGAAGAAAAAATCATGCATCCGGAAAAGAAATGTATTTAAAAATTTAAATCACTGTACTATTATACTTTCCCCTGTTCATTATAACCTAATTACATGGTATAAAAGAGTTTCCGTGCTATTTCAGATTCATCATGTAAAATGCTATAGTTATAGCTAGGTTGAATGAAATTAGCGCTACAATCCGTAGCCTTGTCCAACAAAAGAGTGAAATATGGCAACCATGATATTGTTGGGATAGCTCAGTAGGGAGAGCGTTGGCACGTCAAGCCAAAGTACCCAGGTTCGAGTCCTGATCCTGGCATATTTTTGCTCTGTTGGAAAAAATCTCAACTATGATACTCCAACCATTGGATGCACTATACTATATTTTGAAAATAGCAAATTCACCCGACGTTCCAGGCCCACAGAAAGATGCTGTCTGTCCGTTGGTCTATTTTTCTTTTCTTTTTTCTTTCTTCTTCTTTTTTTAATTTTTTTTTTTTTCATCCGGGCAACGTGGATGACAATTTTATACTCCAGAAAAAGCGGAAAATGTGAAAGAGACTTCTAAAAAAATATTATACTTTTTTGAAATCGTAAACATTCATATATATATATATATATATATTTCAATAAAAGGTACCGTTGAAAGCAGAATTTTTCTTCTATTATTATTATTATTATTATTATTATTATTATTAGTAGTAGTAGTAGTAGTATTATTTTGTATCTATTTCCGGATTACGGGAGTGGAAATTTAAAACTGCAGAAAAAATGAAAAACGTGAAAACGACCTCCAGAATTTTTCTTTAAAAAAAAATCTATATTTAGCAAATATTCTTAGTTTTTTAAACAAAAGACACTGTTAGAACCGGAAAAGTACCATATAGAAAAGTAGATATTTTTATTTTTTTAACTCCATCTGGGGCCCGGGGATTAAAAATGTCTAAAAGACAGAAAATGTAAAAACAAACTTCATTTTTTTTTTAAATTTTATAATAGTAGCTATTTATTTATTTTAAGGAGAGTTACCCGAAAGGTAATATGAAAACGGACGGTTTTTTTTTCTTTTCTTTTTCTTTCTTTCTTTTTTCTTTTCTTTTCTTTTCTTTTCTTTTTCTTTTTTTTTTTTTTTAACTCTATAGCGGCTTTGTCGATTGTGATTTTAAAATGCAGTAAAAACGAAATGTTTTCTCTGTCTGCGCTTGAAGAACTACATTTTCCAGAACATGAGTGGAAGTGATCATAACCAGCCAGCGAACGGAGAAAATTTGAAGTTATTTCATTAACGCTCGATAAAGTTCTTTTTAATTAATAACTCATTAATAATAATAATAATAACAAAGAAAAATCTGAGTTTCATGTTCATTTGAACCTTTTTCCGTCTATCCTTGAGCAAATTTTCAGACCTCTATGTTCGATAGATTTCCCTAGCCATCGCACACAGATAGACATACACCCATTTTTCGGTGCGTTCGTAATTATATAAATACGTAGCACCAATGTCTTCGTCTGTCTTGTCCGTCCGTCCGCATATAACAACGCAAAAACTATTAAATCGAATGGTTTGAAATTTAAGATACATTATCTTTGCAGAATTTTGTCGAGACATTTAAAATTTTATAAAAATCCAATCAAAACTTTAGAAGATATTAATAAAAATATGTATTAAGAAATTTGAATTTTTTAAAAAAATCGGTGCTTTCTTATTATAGGAGCTCTCGAGTTTTAATCGTCAAGCCACCGAGATACTTATTTTATGACAGAAATTAATCTGCAGACGATATAATTCATTTTACAAAAGTAAAACTCCTCAAGATCTGAATATTTTATAACTAGCTATAGTACGAACGCACCTCATTTGTCACGTTTGACGTGCAATTTCCAACTTGTATTTTATTAATATATATTAGCCTTAACTATACAAAAAAGATAAAGTGGTATAATATGGATCGAAAAAGAATTCTGTCAGGTTTGCAACAGAGATCGAAAGATATTTCTATCGCAAATTAATAGTGATCTCTAATTTCATAGATTAGGAAATAATCAAAATCTTTCATCCGTATAAATTTCTACCTCGATACGCTTGGAAAAATTCACATTGTAGAAAAGCATGATTATTTTAGAATTTTTCACTATGGACTCAACGATTTCAATAACCCAGAGGAAAAAAAATCCCTCTCCCGAAAAATCGCTGACAAAATTCAACTCATACTGGTACTTACAAACTCCTTTCCTGCTGAAATACTATTCCTGATATCATGTAACAACCCTCATACCCCCCCCCCCCAAAGTTCTTTATATTACAATGCCCACGAGTCTAAATTGTGATAAAGAGGACACACGTCCAACCCCCCCCCCCCCCCCTAGTTTATGCAAAGTTTATTGAAATCGTCTGCGCAAACATTTGCCGTTCTTTACCAGCCAAATATTCAAAAGCGGCCTTTAGAAAGAACAAACTAAAGCGGAAGGCTGTGTTTCGAGAAGAAATCCGAAACTAACGGAGTTGAGCTGGCTTACTGTGAGTGTGATTGCTGAAGCCGATCGGAAAGAACTCTAGCAGATGTATGTTTCTTTATGTCACTGTCCGTGTTGATTATTCGAAGAGAGAAAGGGCTCCTGTGTTCTTCCGTGAAGAGCCCCTATCATTGAAATTCTGTAAATGAATCTGGCTGGGCTATATTTGATATGTTATGTCGGCGCCTTTTTCTTTTTTTAATAAAGAACGTTATCATATTTTTTTCTAATATAAATTGGCAATGTAATTATACATCATAATAAATAGATCGTGCAATGTAGATGTATGATGCAAGGTCATAATCTATTTTTTTCTCCAAAAAATGGTCTGTTTATTTTTTGAGAGATCTACAACAGTAGCTTGCTATTGCAATGATTGTTGATAAATTGTCAAAATCAATTTTAATCGTCATTAAAACTAATGAAGTCTCATGTTGTTAGATTTGTTTAATCTTTTCGGCAGAGAAAGCCATTATTGATTTATAATTACTGTTCGAAATATTTCCTTTGATACTTAGCTATAACATAATCAAAAATGGAGTATTTTTTATGAAATATATACATAAAAAAAGAATGATTTATATTTATTTATTTATTTTTATTTTTTGTGAAATAAGGAGTGTCTTTATACTTTTTTCAAAATGTAAAATGGCAACTTAACTGTGTATCATAATAAACGACATTTATAATACAATGTAAATGCATGATGCCGAGACATTATCTAAATATTTCTTCTTTTTCATTTTCTTTCTCTCTCTCTCTCTCTCTCTCTCTCTCTCTCTCTTTAATTAAATATATGGTCAAGTTATTACTGAAGAAACTTCAGTAGTAACTTGTTATTGTAAAGATTATTGATTGTCTCAAAGTCAATCTTAATTATCAATAAAACTATTAACTCTTGTTCCCAGGCTTGACCGCTAGGTCGCCAGTGGCGACCAAGTTTTTTTTTACCTTTCGACCAAGTTATTTAATCTAGCAGGTATTTTTTCTTGGTACCTAACAAATGAGCACAAACGGTATTTTTTTCTCATCCCCATCACCACGCATGTGCGAAAAGCAGTGATCTTCCTCTTCTCTCGCACTTTTAATAGAGCAACCAAGTTTAAAAGGCATTTTCCATCTAATGCACAGAAAACTCAATTCTTCGCTCTAGCCAGTCAGCATGTCACGTGATTAGAATGTGGAGGGAGGTGGTTTCAATAAAACTACAACACAACGTCAATCCAGTCTATTTGTCATCTAAAATTGGGTACAATGCTAAAAAATGTTCAAGTTTTTCTGTAGGTTTCAAATCAGATTTTTGTGTTTAGAATTAAAACTGATTAATCTATCACATTCATTTTAAAGTATAATAACATGTAAGTGATTATAAGTAATTCATTTGAAGTAAATCTATAAAACTTCATTAAAATTCAGGCTCTTTAGTTTCATTAGAAAACTTAGTTTATATTATCTTTCTAAATTATGTACTATTCTAAACTATGTAACTAAAAATTCTAAACTATGCTTATTATTATTGTTTCTCAATTAATTCATTAAAAAAAAAAAAAATGTGCTTTTGGAAAATTAATGACAGGAAAAGGGGGGTGGGTAAATATTTTTTACTGGTGACTAGAATTTTTTGCTGATTATACCAGATTTTATCAAATTTGTAAAGTCCTGCTTGTACACCATACTTCGGTTCAGCACACGTGTACTCCACACCACTGCGATTTGGGATTCCGTAACTTCAATTGCGTATAATTTTGTGGGCAATCTAATGATCATGAAATAGAACACATGATTCTTATACGAAATTTAATGAGGAATTGAACTGTGAACGACATTTATTTGTATCAAAAAATTAATTTTGTTAATGAAAAGTGAAAATTAATGAAAGTATATTGTATATTTAAAAAAAAACGCTGACAATTGAAATTTTGGTCGGTGCGAGTTCGCACCAGTGGGGAAATTACGGATTACCCCTTGGAACACTGAAGTCTGAAAACTCAATAGCATTCAAAATACGGCGAACGCCCGAACGTGAAATATGTTGCGAGATTATTTCTCCCCCTTTCTTCTACCTGCTTCTTGTCGGGAGGACAATGACAGGTAAAAGTGGAACCTCCCTAAAATAAGTCGTACAAAAGGCTCCCCACTCGTTGATTCGAATAATCCCCTGCTCTGTTACAATAGTTTGATATTTATGAAGGGGGAGAAAAGAGAACAGGCGTTCGGGCGGTCTACCAGTAGTTTGTTTGGCTGGGTGTCTTGGGCGATTTAGTAGCGAAAGGGTTAAAGTCTCATTATGTTAGATTTATTCTATTTTTTTGTCTTAAGGAATTTTTTTATTAATATTTACTAATAATATAGCTCATCTTTTGACAGTCAGTTAAAACATATTCATTAACAGAAATTTTTATTAATAGCTTTAAGTTTTTTTTTTATTTATTTATTTAGGTATTAGTTAAACAAAGTTCTTTTATTTCTTTCAAAGATTGGTTTAAAGAGTTTTACATTTATATGTTTCACTTAATGCTCTGGAATTACTAAAATATAACACGAATCAAACTAAAAGCGTATGTACATAGAAAAAGTTACAAACGAGATTGAAAAAGTAATCTATTACTAATATTATAAATAAGTGGTAAAAATTAGCGTCAACTTGATCCAACTAGAACTCAGTCGGTCAGATTCGGGTAAAGCCGGGTTAAACAACCCGATGCAGGTCTGTAATTCCCAATAAACCCAGCGAGCCACTAACCAGAAAAGAATTCGCTTTAATTGCAACTTTTCAGAAGAAATTTTACATTGTTTTACAACGACATTACTATTTTGAAGTGTTATCGATAGGATTTTGATAGTATTTTGAATGAAGGTCGAATCGATAATCGATCAATGATCGTAGATCGTTGATCGAATGTAGATAGAATGTAACAAAATTTATAGGATTTTCAATGTCATGATTTCAAAGATATAAATTTTAAAAAATTATTTACATTAACAAGTTTTGTATTAAAGACAAAATCTGTAATACTACAGAGCAGGGTGTAAATGTTTTTAATCAAATTATTAAAATCAGCGATTTAAATCGTGATTTAAATTAAATAATATTTTTAAATGATTATTTTAATTAAAAAAAAATAATTTTATGATTTGTTTTGAGCCTTTTAAAAAATATATTTTTCTAAATTTCTACACCAATATCAGATCAAAAGCCATCAATGTGGCAAAAGAAATGCTTTCAATGTTGGAATCCATTTCAGTGGTATTAGATAAAATGCATTGAGTAATATCAAATGTTGTCAATGTCTCGAAAAATCTGAAAAATTACGGCAATTGTTGCAAAAAATCAGTTAATAAACGGTACGAACAAGCATTAACACCGGTTCATTGTTTAGCTTTCCTCTTGGATCCTAATTCTCAAGTGGAATGTTTAATAATAAATTTAAACAAGTTGGAAATTGTACCTTAAACATGACATAGGAGGTGCATTCGTTTTATAACTATTTTCACAATGTAAAAAAATCATCCTTATTATTTCAGTGAAATTAATTATATCGTCTGCTTTGAGCGAAATGATCTATCTATCTATGTCACTTTTTATGGACACGATAACTCCCATAATTCTGCACAAATCTCTTCCAAACTGATACATAAAATCAAGGGCATAAAGGCATAAAATCTCGGTCAAGTTCGTTAATGGGCAAAATCGAACCAATGGGGGGGGGGGGGGGGGAGGCTTTTTGTGAAAATAGAAAAACCCCATAATTTCTTAATTATGATACGTATTGATTCCGTTTAAAATTATTATTATTTCTAGGAAAAGGGCCGAAAATTTAAGTAGAACAGAGTTTTGATATCATTAAAAATGGCCCCAAGGGGGGGGGAAAGGGGGGGGGATTTTAGTAGAAAAAAATTCATAACTTCGTCCATTCAGAAGATATCAAATCCGCTTAAATTTATTATAAATCCTTATCTAAAACTTTTATATTGACAAGTTTTTTTTATAGGACCAACCCTTACAGAAAAAAAAATTCTTGCCGGTTCCGCCTGCAAACAAGTTAGGTTTCGAAGTGGGCGTTTCCAAATGTCGCATCATTTCAAAAAGGTCATTTCTGCCGCAATTCCCAACAAACAGGCGCCCCACGGTCTGCGTCTTCGAAATCTACCTGTGCCTGTAGGCCGAGCTGTCAGGGATTTTTGTTTCTTATTACGTATGTCACGTTTACAAATGTGAATTTTTTTTCTACACCAGACAGCACTGTAAAATTCACCATTAGAGATCTTGCTTTGAGAATGATTACGTCCATGGTTTAATATTTTTATGACTCATAATGAACGAATCTCCTGTGTTTATTGACTCTAATGGATTGAGATATTCGGCTGTTAACGTAACTTCCACTGAAGTTATCTCAGAATCTATACATTTTTTAATGTAACTCCTCTCTCAAGCAAACAATTTTTTTGAACGATCTTTCTACAAATGTAACTTTTATGCAATTTTATTCGAAAAATTAATTTTGAATAAAAATGGCCGCCTGGCATATGAAAAAAGAAGTAGATTGACCGTATTTGTTTTCCTCAGCCATTTCCTCAGTCAGATTTGCGCTTTTATTATATAGATTACGTGCGATAGGATTTCATAGAATGAAGAAAACTTTTATTAATATCTTTTTAAGTTTTGATTCGATTTTCATAAAATTTGAAATGACTCTACAAAATTCTGCAACGGTTATAGATATTAAATTTCAAACCATTCGGTTGGGTAATTTTTGCGGTTATATGCGGACAGACGGACGGACCTGGCGACGACTATATAGGTGCTACGTATTTATATAATTACGAACGCACTTAAAAATCAAGCTATAAACTTTGTTAGAGTAAAGTATAGCGATACCTCCCTATTAAACATTTTACTAAACTTCATTGTGCGCACTCCTCTTTTTAATATAATTTTGTTTGATAAAGAAGCTATAAAATCCTTAAATATCTTGGAGTGGTGAAGATTAATAGCACTTCTAAAGAACTGTGTAGATCAGAAAGAACTTGATGGAATACAGTTGTGCAAGTACTGCAGAAGGAACTGCAGTCATAGAGAGGATGTTTCCCACTTTTGGACTCATACAGAGTAAATTGCAAAAACAATTAGGTGTAGAAAAAGTAGCTAAAATAGTCTTTATGTTTACCTTTTTGGTACTTCTCCATTATCCCGTCGACCACTTTTCATAACAAAAAAAAAAAAAAAAAAAAAAAAAAAAACATCGCCAAACTATAGGATTTAACGCCAAAAATGCAGTCCCATTTTCACGTGACATCAGAAGCATTACACGTGTTTATTATGTCATCAAGTGGTTTTTAATTCGACATTTACCTCTATTTTTCATTATGTTTTACTGATTTATTAGTTATTTTGTTAATTAAAATAACAATTGCGTCCTTAAACAGTGGTGGAATGATATTAAAAGCGAAAAAGCATTGGAAATATGTTGCGATGCATATTTACGTGCAACAGATCAGTTTCAACTGACGTCACAAACATTTATTCACCGCGAGAGGGATAATTAAGAAAAATAATGTAAATAAATAAATATCCTAGATTATTTTTTTCTGTTTTTATTAATATACATATATATTGTTTAAACTTACTGATAGTTGGCACTTTGGTGAGTGGGGCTTTTCTGAATTTCTTGTATTTTATTATTTATTTATTATTTATTTATTTTGATATTCGAATGGCAAAATTCTTCCATTTGTTTATTTGGGGTTAGTTTTTTTTTTTTTTTTAATGAAAAGTGGTTGACGGGATAATGGAAAAGTAGCAAATCTTTAAATAAAACCAATTAAATAAATGTTTAAATATTTAGAAATTGTAGATAATTAAAGTATATTGTAGATAAAAACAATTATTTTCTTTTGTGATTTTTAACTTGAAATCACTTTGTTATTGATTGTTTATCTTTTATTTCACTTTTTGTTTTTAAATTATTAAAAAATATTTTACTGACAGTGATTAGCAATGTTGAATTTGAAAATGTTTACTTCTTATGTATGCCATTATAGTAACAATAGTATAGTATATAACTTTAAATCTAAGGCATTTATAAGTTGTTTATGTCTCACAAAATTTAAATTAAAAAAATCATGGTTTAAGTAAAAAAATCTGATTTAAATCGAATAAAACCAATTATTTATTTATTTTTTTTTTTAATCATGATTTTTTTACACCCTGATAATTTTCAGTAACATGATTCTATTATACATTTAAAAATATATATTAAAAATTCACAGAATCGTAAACAAGAACATATAAATAAATTGAGACCATAAATATCTTTGAATCATTCTCGAACATATTAAAAAGGGACGAAATTTGAATAAATATGATGACGATAAGGTAAAGAATATTAACTATTTTCCCACTTACCTTCTTATTCTTTACTAGATCATTTATTTTCAGCTTATTTTTAAATGGTATGCCATTCTTTTCTTGATTTTCGATGCTTAATATCTGAACCATTCTTATTTATTATTATACATAAATGTAATAAATAAAAAAATCGTTTGCCGAGTCGAACAGCACAACTAAACTATTTTAAAATTTAATCCTTAACCGCGATGCATGTTCTTTAACTACATTCAAAAAGAATATACCATCCATGATGCTATGCTGTCTGTTTGAATAATGAAATTCATGATAAACCATCTCATGACAAGTTAAACAGTAATTTGTCATTTTTCACGGAAATCACATTAATCTCGTCTTAAAACTTAATCCGTTTTCGAATTTTAAACGACTTACTAGTTACTCTTCCATTTCTCGCTTCATCTTTTTCTTTTTGTCTTTTTTGTCCTTTTTTTTTTCGAGTGAGATGTTTGCATTTTTCCAAGTATTTAAGGATTTTCGATGTTTTAACGTAAAAATATCTCCAACATCTAATTGAAAAATCTGCAATAAAGTTATTTTAAACTACAATATTTAGTTTGTAGGTGTATTCGAAATTATAATAAATACATAGCACCTATAGTCGTCGTCTGGTCCGTCCGTCTGTCCGTCTGCCGTCATATAACAGAGCAAAATATACCCAACCGAATGGTTTGAAATTTAATATAGGGTAGATGTGCCAGTAATGGACACCCTTAAAGAGTTTCTTTAAAAAAATATTTTTTAATTAATAGTTATAATTATTATATTACAATTTTTTAATATTATATTAATCTATCAACATTGTTTAATCAATTTCATAGTCTCATTTCCCAATGTGAATCAAATTTTAATTGTAAATAACAAAATTTAAATTAAAAAAATCATGGTTTAAGTAAAAAAATCTGATTTAAATCGAATAAAACCGATTATTTATTTCCCTACAAAAATAATTAGATAATTGTTTTATGATAGTATTTGTGTTCAGAACTTAATGAAAGTATATTGATAAAAGAAAATATTGCAATTTAAGATATAAATTTATTACATTAAAGGATTTATAATGTAAAGATTTAGTTTTACGATAATTAAGTTTGGTGACATTTTGTATTGCCTCATTTTATCTAATCTTCACTCATATCAACGTCCGAATGATGTGTTGTACAATTATGGCATTCAAATACCAAATCTTCAATTTCCTCATCACTTTCTGATAATCCTAATCACTCAACATGCGATTTTGGAATGCATTTAAAATTATAAGCGTTCTTTCTTGCACTTGTCACATTCTACCTACTTCTTTGCTTTTCATCATTGAAACTATGATTGCATTTATGACAAATAAAAAGCTGAAGATTACCATACAAATATTAATCTAACTCTAGCTTATTTTGTTATTTATTTATTATTTGTATGATAATATTTAGCTTGCATTTCATAACTCTGATCCCATTGAGATCTCATTCTAAAAAGTTCAAGATTTCAAGCTCCCAATATTTCAAAAATCGTACAATTTTTTCAAAAATCATATTCAAAAACAGAATTTAAAAATTTTGAAAATTTTAAAAATGCTATTTTTTAAATCAAGAATAGTCAATTTGCATACCAAATGAAGCCTTCGGAAATTCTCTTTAAAATGAGTGGTCAAACAACTCCCTATGCCTCATAGAACCTGAGAAAATCAAAATTGAAAACATTTATGCAAGCCAAAAAATGATTTTTTTAAATTTAAAAATTAATTGTATGAAAATCTAATGAAATAAAAAAAATTAAAGATATATTCTCATTTATATCATCAGGGAGAATGATTCTTGACAGTATCATTAAAATTTAAAATGGTCAGGTTGAATATTGAAATTTTTTGGTTGATTTTGGCATGGAATGACCCGACCCTATTTATTAAAAAAAAGTGCTTATTACATTCTACTAAGTAAAATTAAAGAATTAAATTTGATTAAATAGCTTTTCAGTTAAGTAAAAAGATTTTATACACTACTGAAATTATACTTTTAGTACTGACCACATGGGGTGTCCATTACTGAAAAGAGACTAATTAAGCATTCCAGTAATGGACACCGGTCTTAAAATCTTAACAATAAATGAAATTTTGTAAATGACCATTGGTATATGAAATTTAAAGTTTCATATTACTATCCAAACAAGAACATGCAATTTTTGCAAGAAAATAAGGAAGATATAAATTAATTAGGTGAAGCCAGCTCTTAACATGTTCATTAAGATTTTCACAGAAAAACAGTGGAAATGTGAAACATTATTTTCTGCTTCCTGATTGGTTTGATTAAGCGTGTCAACAATAACCCAGATTATAAAACATGCAAGGGGGAATTATGAAAAAAAATAATAATAATAAAAGCAAAATTTCTATTGGATATTTTTTTATAAACCAAAAACATTCGGGAGTGTCCATTGCTGGAAGGGTGTCCATTACTGGCACATCTACCCTATATAATCGTTGCAGAATGTGTTATATAGACCATATATTTCAAATTTTATGAAAATCGAATCAAAACTTAAAAGGATATTAATAAAAGTTTTCTTTATTCTATAAAATTCTATCATACGTAATTGTAATTCAATGATATCCAATGATAAGTAATTATTCTAGGTTCCCATGGTGATTACGTCCTATTTAAAATGGAGTCGTATTATTTTCGTTGAATTTAAAAACCGAATTTGTATACTAAAATTGTTTAATTTTAGCAATCCTATAATCTTCCGAGAGTTTTTTGGATGGATGTTTTCGGAGAAATAGATATTAAATGTAAAAAGCGTCTAGATATTGATTTCAAGTTCAGAAATTTTCGGTAAATGTCAACAAAACGTAAAATGTTGCCAACTTAAAATGTACTTATTTTATTGCGGAAATCAAACATATCATAACAGCAGACGATATAATTCCTTTCACTGAAATGATGACGATGTTTTTTTTTGTTTTGTTTTTTTTTTGTTTTGTTTTTTATTGTCTTGTATTGGATATTTGCGCATAGTATAATTTTAATGTAACAGAATTACAATTAATTGTTTGTAAAAGTGTATTGAAAGCTAATTTCATAAAATAAAATGAATATCTATAATATGAAAATCTGCACAGAAAATAAATTTTGTATTCATGCACTTTTGCATAAGTGTGCAACAGCTATTGTACCAAGATCTCAATATTTATAAAACTAGTTATAGTACGAACGCACATCATTTGTCACGTTTGACGTGCAATTTCCAACTTCTTTATATTAATTTAAGAGGACTTGGTACAATTTGGGATATTTTTTTTTATTATTAATTTGAGTATATTATACTTTTCGGATATTTTTAATTTTTTTTTTTTTTTTTTTTTTTTTTTTAAGAAAAGTAATTTTTTTTTTAAATGCAATACTTAGGGCAAAATTTGAAAAAAATGTAATTTTTTCCCGAAATTTGAGAAAATTATATATATATACATAAATTTCTTAAATTTCGGGAAAAAATTATATATTTTCAAATTTTGCCATAAGTATTGCATTTAAAAAAATCATTTATATATAATATATATAATATATATATTATATATAATATAATATATATATATATAATATAATATATATATATAACCTATTAAATACAAGTCTTTCTAATAAACCTAAATATAAAACTAATAATACACAATTAATTATAAATTTTTCCAATCATGTATTTAATAATATAAATTTACACAATATAATAAACAACATTAACAATAATTTTCCAATAAAAAATTTTACCATTCACAAGACATATAAATATAATCGCACACTTGGACGTAAAATTTTTAATTACAATTCTTTTGCAAAAAATTTGGTCTCTTCAAAGAATTACCCATGTTATTGTAATGACCCAAAATATCAAAAGTATATAAATACAACACATGGTCATATCAATACTGGTGATCTTAATATTGTAGAACAACCTATTTTACAAAACTTAATGCATAATGGCACAAAATTTCGTCTTCCATATAAGTGTAATATCAAATCCATAATATTGCAGTTTATTCAAGATATTGATTTGTTTATATATAAAATTGCTGTTGATTACAATAAACCAATCGAATATTTCAGTGAATGGAGATTTTCTGTAATTGATAAATTAAAAAATGAAATTATAAAAAATTATCATCATATTACACATGCAGCTTTTAAAAACATAAATAAACATATATCAGAATTACAAAATAAATTTATAATTACTTATGTAGATAAATCTCCAAATAATTATGCTATCATTTGTAAAGAATACTATAAAGTGTTAATTCACAATGCAATCAACACAAGTAATATTTTTAATAAAACTAAATTAAATATTGAAATAAATAACAGAAAATTATTAAATTATCACAAATTACTAAAAATCAAGTGTAATAATTTTAATTATCCTTATCTTGTTATAATTCCAAAATTTCATAAAAATCCTATTAAATTTCGCACTGTTACCATCGGTTGTAACACATATAATAAAAATGCAAGCAATTTACTACTTAATATTTTAAAGCAGATATATGATATAACGTTAAAACATAATAACCAACATTGCCTAAAAAAATAGTTTTCAACTCATTAATAAAATACATAATATCAATCCGGTAAAATTCATAAAAACATTGGATTTTAATGATTTATTTAATAACATTGATATAAAAGACTTACATAAAACAATGTGTATATTATTTAAAGAATTTAAATCTCAATTAAAATTAAAAGAACATATTTCAGTAAATTTTTTTAAAACTTTACTAAATTTTACGTTGCATAATAATTATATTATATATGACAATATTATCTATAAACAATGCCAGGGAATTCCGCAGGGCGGAACCGCATCTAGTATTCTCTCTGATCTTTACTTATATTATTATGAAAGAAATATAAGTTCGAACAATGATTATGTATTTTATCGCTATATTGATGACATTATCATATTTTATTTCAATGAAAAAAATTGCACATCACCACTCAATTTTTATCCTACTCAGCTTAAATTAAGCGAAAATGATTTAATTAATAATAATATAAACTTTCTTGACTTAAAAATTAATATTACTAATAATTATAAATTAATTTTTTATATTTATGATAAGAGATTTGATTTCCCATTTAAAGTAAATATTTTTACCAATTTTGCTTCATGTTTACATAAATCTGTTTATAAAAATATAATTATCAATTATCTACATCGTATAAAATACTTATGCTCAGATATAAATAAAAACAAAAATATTAGATATATTCGAGATCAAGCAAAAATATATGGATATCCAATTTTTATGATAAATTCAATCATCAACTCTTTTAAATAACATTTATTATATAATTTAAATATAAACATGGTATGTAATAAATTATTGTTTTAGTGTGCGATAACATATAACAAAAGATATAGAAAATAATAATTATAACATACATTATTACAATTATAACATATTAGGAAATTTAATATTTAATATTTGTTTGAACATTATATACACTTTATATAGAAAATTACAATTATAACATACATAATTACAATTATAACATATTAGGAAATTTAATATTTGATTGAACATTATATACACTTTGTATAGTTGTGATTGTGCGTTGCCGATCACCTCTGTTTAAGGTGTTATTGATGTGCAGTTTTCATACATTTATAAATTAACTTATACAATAACAAATTAAATTATACATGGATAACATTGGTGATTATAACTCATAAACATATCTATTTGCAATATATATAAATATAAATATATATAGTTTTTATTTTTGTCTATGAATAATTAAATTTAACAAGTATTTTAATTACTGCATTGCATTAATTTGATTGAAAAACAGTAGTAATACTACTAATTATCAATTTTATAAATTTTGAGATATTTTGAATTGTTTATGAATTATTTAATTAGATATTTAAATTAATCTATGAAATATAAAATATATTTACAATGTAGTATAAATTAAACATTAATTATTTAATAACAAGTCTAATATATATTTAAGTAGTAGTAAAAATAAAACATTAATTATTTAATAATATGTCTATAATATCAGTGGATTAACACAGCTGGCAGCAAAAACAATTTGAATTAAAATAATATCTCTTTTACATAAAAAAAACATGCGTTTGAAACATGTGCATGTGTTCTTGTTAAGAATATCTGAAATGCTGTGCAAGTTGAATTAATTCTGTGTAGATTTATTCATATAGTAGTATTATATTTTATTTGAACTTAAAGTAAAACTACAAGTTAGTATTGTTTTTTAAAGTTTATTTATATAATTAAATCTAATGAAGTGAGTATGTAACTAATAAAGTGGATATCTAACTAAATATTAATTATGAATTATTATAATACCAATAGATGGCGACACTTTACCTTTCAGGTAGTTGTTGATAATATTGTTAATATTATATTTAATTTAATTATAGAGGGAGCTATTGATTGTATATTAATTTTACTTTCAGGAATTAAAATTGGATGGAGTAATATATATTCACGGATATAATTTTGTTATAAGTGTATTAAAACCAGAATTATTTTGTGTGTTTTTGAATCATTTTGTGTTTGGGTGTCATCGATGGGGATGTGTTTTAAAAAAAGTGTGCTCTCAACTTTTCTTTCAAATCATTTCTCTCAACTCGACTTAGTCAACATGTATGATGCATTGCCATGTGGATGTGAATATTATGCAGAAGTTGTGACATTTTAAGGATTCTGTATAATTATTGTGAGTAAAATATTTTATCTACACTTTACGCGTTCATATTTCCAATTTTATTATTTCAAAACTGTTATCTCGTGGTAATTTCGTGAGGTGTTAAATACAGTTTTTGGGATAATCGATGTGAGTGAAATATATTGTATATTCTTAATGGTTTTTTATTTCCTATTTAAATATTTCCAAATTTTAATATTTCCAATTGTTGTCTGGTAATAATTCAGTGTACCTGGATGATTCTACTGATCTTAGCATTATGCCAGTAGAATTATGAAACACTGAATTATTATTTAAAACACATGTGGGTGCATCCAGGCTGATGAGTACATGTGCATGTGTTTTTTCATATCCAATTCATATTTAATTCTCATGTGATCCAATTTTCCATTGTATATGGTTCATATTTAATTTATTAATCCATTTGTATTTACTTAATTGCAACCTCAATTTATAATTTCCCCCCCCCCCTTTCTCTCTATTTCTTTTTTCTTTTTTCAATATTCTTTAGGTATGAGTAAAATTTGGCCAATTACCATTGAAGCACAAGCTATGGTAATATTATGTTTGCACATGTTAATTATTAGCTATGTGGTATTCTGTATACACAATATCATTAATTATCTCTTTGGAGATTTAAGTAGAATGATAATAGAACTTGATATGTTTTTTGAAATTCATAGATATTATAATTATATATATATATATATATATATATATATATATATATATATATATTTAAAAAAACGTACTTTTCTTACAATTTTGAACTTTGAAACATAGCTTTTGCATGCTTTTCTTGCAAATGCGCATGCTAATGCAACTAATATATATTTAAAAAAAAAAAATAAATAAAATAAATAAATATTTTACTGCTACGGATTTTCGGAAACGTTTTCGAGTAGTTTTGATAGTGCATTAATCAGTTTTCTCAACCCGGAATAAAGGTTTTTCGGATGCTATCCATTCTCAAGTAACCATTTTCATGTTCAACAAACATATTTTACAGACAAACATAATAAACTAGGCGGCTCAGCCCCCTACTCGCTAACGCTCGCCAACCCCCCGTGAATTGCAAAGCAATTCATATGGAGACCGCTACGCAGTCCCAGCTCGCTTCGCTCGCTCGCCCCTTTTTATTTTTCTAATAATTCTAGCCGGAATAAGTACTACAATAAATCATTTGAACACATGAAATTGACAATTTTTTTAATGTGAAAAAGTAACCGAAAACTCCGTTGAAAACACAACTAAAAATGCATTTAGTTGATGCTACTAATGGGCATATAAATCATTTAAATACTATGAAAAAAGGATCTTGGAAACATAATTAGTTTAAAACTTATTGCACCTATAATATTGTACAGTACAGCACGGCTTAAATTCATAAAAAAAAAAAAAAAAAAAACTAAGTGGTAGGAAGATAGTTTATCATCAATGATTGTTTAAATTTCGTTCGACATTTTAATATTCTAATTGATTATTGATTTCTGCAAAAGAAATTATTTTTACTTCAATAAAACAGCAACAGATGGCAGCAGGGGCATTCTAGAAAATTTATATTTTATTATCTCCAATTTTTTGTGTGAGTGAAATTCGTAAATAAATTCTAAATAAGAGTTGAGAATTCATTTGAAATTAACAATATTACTCATAATTAAAATGAGGAATAATCTCAGACGCTTTGGATTACGTTCATATTATTTTATTTTTAACAATTGCTAGCTTGAGTTTCACTGCTCTGACACTGACCGCCATATTGGAGACGGCCATATTTGGCTTATTCAAAGAAAAATTCTTTTACAGAATTTCGTTAAAAACGCTTAAAAAATTCTTCTAAAGTTAGAGAATTTCGTTAAAAACGCTTAAAAAATTCTTCTAAAGTTAGAGAATTTCGTTAAAAACGCTTAAGAAAGTCTTCTAAAGTTACAGAATTTCGTTAAAAACGCTTACAAAAATAAAGTGACGACGCCAAGAGGTCCAATTCTCGACCGAAAACAACAACCATTTTCCCAATGGTTTAAAAAAAAAAAAAAAAAAAAAAAAAAAAAAAAAAAAAACGAAAAGCTGACAGCTACGAAGTAAATGTAGATTAAATATTTGTCAAAATAATGTAATTTGTAATCATTTATGAGGTTTGTATTTTAACTACGTTACTTCTACCGGTGTCAAATGACGCATTTTAAAAGTTTTGATTTATGTTTAGTTGCATGTAATTTTTCAATGTATTAAAAATGAATTAATGAGTTAATAATGTTGTAAATTAGTTAAAACGTCTTCGATGTATTAAAAATGATTTGTTAATGTTTTAATCTAAAAATTGCAAATAAAATATCCTTAAATCGAAATATTTTAAAAGGTGTCATTTGACACCGGTACATACATATAAGTGTTAAATGTTGGGAATATTTGTACTTTGAAATATACTAAGACTTCAAATTTATACTTGGAAAAGCAAAATATTCAACAATTAAAAAAAAATAAAAGTTATTAATCCTCAATAATACTGTTTAAATGGACAGTAATATTATGAAGAAAAGAAACCCTTTTATTGATGTACATGGATAGGGTGTCCATAAACAATTATTACGTAAACAATTATACAGTGTCCATAAACAATTATAATTTCAAGCTTTTATGACAAACATAAATGAACAGATACATGTAATGGAAAGTAGTACAATATTAGGAGTATATATTGAAGTTTCTTTTTCATCAATTAATAAACCTCTATATGTGCACCATTGGTTGCACGAAGCACGTCAAGGCGATGATTGTCGATTTTTTCCTCTGATGCTCGCCTTCCTTGATTCCTTTTTCGGGTGTCGCGTCAATTCGTCGTGCACAATTCATCGCAGAACAATTCATCCCGCACAATTCATCGCAGCGTCAATTCATCGTGAAGTCAATTCATCGTGAAGTCAATTTATCGTGGTGTCAATTCGTAGCAGCGAAAATGTCTTTAAAGACTATAATGATAAAAGTAAAGATAATTTAGCAAAAATTATTTAATGATAATTTGTTTTTTAGATATAGAGAATTATAACTAACATTTTACAAGCGATTTTTAGAAGAATTTTTTTTATATGTGATTTTTGTGAATTTCCGTATTGAGAACACGAAGGTTTAATGAATTAGAGCAAGTCATTTCTTATTTAAATTAGAGATAGAATAATACTTATAATTCTCTCTATATAAAAAACAAATTATCATTAAATAATTTTACCAAAATATATTTACCTTTATCATCATAGCCTTCAAAGACATTTTCGCTGAGACGAATTGATGCTGTGATGAATTGTGCGCGATGAATTGTTCCCGCGATGAATTGTGCGCGACGAATTGAATCGCCATTCATAACCGCCATTCACGAATCGATGAACGTAGACACAAGAAATTCATGCAGACCAGCTCAGTATTGGATAAAGGAAATGACACAAGAAATTCGCGGAAACCGGCTCAGTATTGGATAAAGCAAAGAGTGGACGATAAAGAGTATCAGAGGAAAAATCCACAATTATCAACTAGATGTACTTCGGGCAACCAATGGTGCACATATAGAGGTTTATTAATTGATGCAAAAGAAATTTCAATATATATACTCCTGTTATTGTACTATTTTCCACTGCATGTATGTGTTTGTAATAAAAGCTGGAAATTTTAAAGAGACATTGTGGAAACCTTGTATATTGGATAAATGTAAAAAAAAAAAGTGTTGAACTAGTAACCCTGCTCCTTTATCTTTCTTTCTTTTTTACTATTTTCTTCCGTTCTCTCTTTTTTTTTTCTTTTGGTTAAATGTTGAAACTAAATTTTACATTAAAATGCAGAAATACTTTACATTTAAATTAGAAAAATCAAAAATTACTATTCGAAAAAATATATATATATATATATATATATATATATATATTATATGTATCGTATCTACACTAATAAAATAAAGTTGTTTGTCTGTGTGTGTGTCTGTCTGTCTGCGTGCGATGGCTAGCGAAATCTATCGCACGTAGAAGTTTGAAAATTGGGTGCAGATAGTCCAAGGCAGGTCCTGATGAACCTGGGGCTCAAATTTTTAATTTTTTAAGATCCGGGTTCCTATGGGCCCCTGTAAGTTTTGTGCCCTATATTGTTGATAACTTGCCTCCTTTTTATCCAATCTTCTTCGTTTTTGAGACCTTTTCTCCATTTAATTATTCTCCATTTCTCCATTCCAGTTAAGACCCTAAGGCTCCTTGAACTTTTTGTTCCTAAAATTGTTAATAACTTGCCACTTTTAATCGAATCTTCTTCATTTTTGGGGCCTTTTCTCCATTTAGTTGTTCCCTTTCTCTCCATTCCAGTTAAGACCCGGTCCGGGGCCCATTGAACTTTTTGTGCGCCATGTATTTGTCGCCCTCTCCACTAATTGTGTCACCCTCTCAATGCATAAATTTAAAATTGAGTCTTAGACTACTCTCTTTGGGCCACCACCCTCCTATTTTCATTGGGACCCTAGGGCCTTTTTTTAATCATTTTCCCCCATTTTTGGTGATTTTAAAAAAATGTTTATTCTAATGATTAATTTATACCCTATGCTTAATTTCAACTAATTGGACATCTAAAGCGTTAAGTACTACGACCTTTTAACATGTTTTCATCTTAGGGCCCTGCTCAAAACTATCACTTGGCCCCTTTCTGGCCTCCTACTAAAGCTCCCTTAAAAATTACCCGATTCACTAGCTTTTTTGTTTCTAACAACTTCTTAGGTTTTCCAGCATGAACGGCAAAAACATTTCTCGGACCTCGGCTAACACCAATTTTGAATATTAATCCCCTTCTTGGGGTCCTTGGTTCAACTTCTTTAAAAATATTCAGATTCTCTTCCAGTATTCTTTAACCTAGTTCTAGGATCCTCCAGCTTAGTTTATGAACTACTAAAAATTTCCTTTGAATCCAGCGACCACCTTTTTCGAATATTAATATTCTTTTTCATCAACTTACGTTTACTCACGAGTCACGAAAGCGGTAAATTAAAAATTGCGTTACCGTTAAAGGTAAATCGTTAAATTTACAGGAGGGGGGGGGGGGAGTACCTTACACTGCCTGGAGACGCATTCTTATGTCGGGCTCTATGGGCCCGATTACAACGATGTTTGGTTCATTCAACTTTGTTTTCGATTGTCTTACAGATTTTAGTTCTAGCTTCCATACCACCATCGAGTGCATTCTTATCTCCAGTTTTATGGGCCCGATTATAATGATGCTTGATTCATTCAACTTGGTTTTCGATTGTCTTACAGATTTTAGATCTAGCTTCCACCACCAGTGGGCGCATTCTTATCTCCAGTTTTATGGGCCCGATTACAATGATGCTATGATGCTTGGTTCATTCAACTTGGTTTTCGATCGTCTTACAGATTTTAGTTCTACCTTCCACCACCAACGGGCGCATACTTATCTCCAGTTCTATAAGCCCGATTACTACGGGATTTGGCTCATTCAACTTGGATTTTGATTGTCTCCGGTGCATGTGTAGCACTCCCGGTATACGCTCCCTAAGGTAGCGGGGACATAGGTCGCAGGTTCGTTCGGAAAGAGGTTTGTTGAAAACACACTAGACGCTGCCGAAGGCATTGCACTCTCAAAAATAAATACTCAGATTTCAAGAAATTTTCTTCGTTTTTGACGAAACGGTTTCCTGGGAAATGCTCCGAGTAAATATTTCGTCAAATCGAGTAAATGTGCATCCTCAAAATTACGAAGAAATTAGTTTCGTCAAATTGTTTCTTTGAAAGTTAAAAAAAAGGTTGGTGCTGCCATCTATCGGAGTTTTTAGAAGCATCTTTAATTGACTAGGGGTAAAATAAGATCACTTATAACAAGTCTTCAATGGAGTTCGAACGCGCGACTTTTAGCTTCGCAGCCCAGCGCTCTTACCACTTAGCCATCGGGACTTCGGAATTATTTAATTTTAAATGTATTTACGGGATGTTGATGTGTGTTTATATTTTTTAGAAAGCATATTGTATTTTTATCGGTGCTGTTATAATTTCTGCATGTTTTAATTAATAAGGCTAGATTATTATTATGGTTTTTCTATGGTTAATAAATAATTAGAATATGGCTTGATTAATATAATTTATTAGAGAAATTTCCTTTGTTCAATGAATGAATAAAATATGCTCTAGTTAATTTGTTGATCAGAAATAATTAATTTTGAAGTGCATATTTTGGAGGCGAGTTCATCAATTTTAGCGGATAAGATTACTGTTTATAGAGGGGAAGGGGTCAGTTATACATATTTTAAATTTGATTGTTATATGAATAGATTTCTTAAATAAAAAAAGCTCCTATTTTTTTTTTTTTTTTTTTTTTTTTTTTTTTTTAACCATTGGGAAAATGTTGCTGCTTTCGGTCGAAAATGGACCAAATGATGTTCGCATTTTACTATTTTAATCGTTTTTAACGAAATTCTGTAACTTTAGAAGAATTTTTTAAGCGTTTTTAACGAAATTCTCTAACTTTAGAAGAATTTTTTAAGCGTTTTTAACGAAATTCTGTAACTTTAGAAGAATTTTTCTTTGAATAAGCAATAGAAATGCATAAAAATGGTTACAAAAATGTTAAAGTTACAAAAAGGATAGATGCAAATTATCAGATATGAAAAATAAAGTAGAAATTTGGTACTTTCGTGTTATAGCGGCCCCCAAGGGTGAAATATTTTTGTTTCTGTTTTCATTAATATATTGTAAATTTGGTACTTTCGTGTTAGGTTCCCCAAGGATGAATCGCCAAGCGACCAAGATTTATCGCCAAATTATAAAGCATATGTATGACATTATAATAATATATGATATATATAACATTTATTGACGTATGTGGCGAAGTTATAGTCATATAGGATGCATACATGATGTATATATGATGTATATACATCTATACATGACATGTGTATATGGTGTATATACGACATATAAGACGTAAATAATATGTGTATAATGACGTATATGACACATATATAGGAGTGTTTGGAATATATATATATATGCGTATGTAGGATGCCTATATAAGCTATGCGATGACCTTGGCGAAATCATAACTGCAACCTTGGCATAATCATAATTGTGGAGGCCACTATAACACGAAAGTACGGTTCTTTTTTTTTTTTTTTTTTTTTTTTTAAAGCTTTTAGGTTGAAATGTGTCGTTTTTCGGGACAACAATTTTTTTTTTTGTCTGTTTCGGTTCGGGTTGCAGTTGAAAAATAATTTTCGCTTTCCTGTCGAATATAACTCGAACCGCACAGGACTCTAACTCGTATACATCTCCTCCTAATTTTTTTTTAATTCCTACTATTAGCTCACACTCTCTCTATATATATCTTGTTGGAATTTTCAATCGTTAATAAAATATTTTCTATTCATCCATTTAAGTTCAAATAATTTTTTTAACTTGTACTGGATGACAATTGATTTTAATACAGTTTTTCAAATATTAATTCATTAATTAAATTTAATTAATTAATTTTAATTTTTACATGGGAGAAAAGAATTTCTCCCATTGTTTTCATAAATGAAATGAAAGATTTATCTCAAGTGAGTGATGCCAACAAAAAATAAAATACCGCAACGATGATTATAAAATAATGTTCAATAAAGATAACGTGGGACATTAATGCTGCACGGGATTATTTTATATATTTATGATTAAAAAGTAGGAATTGACTTTAAATTTTTTTTATATTACTTGTTTTAAATTATTATTATTAAAACTTATTTAAATATTAAACGATTTAATATTTAATTATTTTTTTCTTCTATTTTCTTCCTTATTATTTTTATTGATTTTATTATTATTATTATTTTTCAATGATATAACGTAATCTTGAAATGATAATATTTAAAGTTTTCCAAAACTGTGATGGAAACATGATTACAATATTTAACCAAGATAATGCAACACAATTACTTTAAGTTGATTGTTTAAATTTCAAACGTTATTTCAACAAACAAACAAACAAAAAATAAAAATAAAAATAAAAATAAAATATTCAAGAAAGTGTCTTTTTGAATGAAAGAAATGATTAAAAAACACCTCACATATAAGTTTAATTTTAAACAATAATCTATACAATTTTTTTTTCCGGAAATTACATTAATATTTTATACAAAGTGTACTTAATCTGTTTTCAAAAATACCTTAAACTCAATAAGCCGAAACTAGCAGACAATCATACAAACGGCAGATTATAGAACCCATTTAATTCGAGCATTAAAAACTAAGTTTAAACGTGCTGCGAATAAATTTATTATACATCAATATAAAGATAGAATTGCACATGTTAAAAGGCAGGCGTAGAGTGTTTGTTGATAAAGAGGAATATAGGACAAAAGCTAAAACAATGATGGGGCAATTTTTTTAATTGCTTTCGCTGGTAAATTCAGAAAGATTATACATACAATAGCAAATAATGTATTCGTTAGTTCGATATGGTGAATTTGTAGCATTGTTTGATGAATACACACAAATAATTTCGTTGATCTAAACAATAATTACGTTTTATTAGAACAGGAGGAAGATGTTATTAGTCTGTTATTCCGGTTTGAATTATTGTTGTATGTTTTAGAGGTGCATCTTCTGGATTAATAGGGTCAATATTTAAATTCTGTTCCCCTTTTCTAAAATTTATTTACGTAATTTATGTATGTTAAAAGAGACCCCGATATGGTAAGTGCCTCGAATTAATGAATGCTACAATTTATTTTCAGTTGCCAATCCTAGTAACTAACACCAATTTAATACTGACGAAATATTGGATTAATTTTGATCGTACTCATTTTAGTATTTTATTCCAAGGAGAATATAAAATAATCGAACTGCCCCAAATTCGAATAAACTCAAAACTGCATATCAAAGAGCATCAAGGAAGAGTAACTCTATGAACGATATTAAGAATTAACGAATAAGGAATTTATTTTCAGCCCCCCCTCCCCCCCCTCCTAGTAACAAACAAAACTTTAATGCTGGCGAAATATTCGATTAATTTTGATCGGACTCAGTTTCATATTTTATTTCAAGCGGAATATAAAGTAATCGAACTCCCGCAAATTCAAATCAATTAAAAAATGCCTATTAAAGAACATGAAGTAATTGTAACTCTATGAACGATATTAAGAATTAATGGGTACTAAAATTTATTTTCAATTGCCAATCCCAGTAGATAACACCAATTTAATGTTGCGAAATATCCGATTAATTTTGGTCGGAGTCATTTTAGTATTTTATTCCAAGGGGAATATAAAATAATCGAACTACCCAAAATTCGAATCAATTAAAAACTGCATATCAAAGAACATCAATGAAGTGTAACTCCATGAACGATATTAACCCATATTTTACCATAGTCCTATATACAGCGTTTATTCAGAAATTCTGAATTATCATCACCAGAAAGTTTGATTAGTTTCTATTTCTTTATATATTATTGGTTATTACGTGAATAACATAAAATAAAATTGCTATTCAAAATTTTCTGGTCTAAATTTGGAATTTTTGAATAAAAAATCCGCCAGATTTAGCGTCCTATATATAGGACGATGGTAAAATATGGGTTAAGAATTAATGAGTAATGCAATTTATTTTCAGTTGCACCCCCCCCCCCCTTGTTTTAGTAAGTAACACCAATTTAATGCTGACAAAATATTCGATTAATTTTCATCGAATTCGTTTTAGTATTTTATTCCAAAAGCAATATAAAATAATCGAATGACCCAAAATTCGAGTCAGTTTAAAACTGCATATCAAAGAACATCATGGAAGTAAAACTCTATGAACGATATATTTCTTTTAAATGCTAAAAGGTGTAAATTAACAACATAATAAATAGAAATGCACAGTAAAATATCTTTTATTAGGTTGTTTTACATGTTTCGACTCACCCTGAGTCAGTTTCAAAAACAAATGAGAATATTCCATAATGGCACGGTCTTTGAAGTTATTATTTAAATTGCTATTATTTAATTTTCATGTACTTTTTTAAAAATTATGCACATTATCTTTTATTTTTATTGTTTATTTTCATACCTGTAACCATGGGGTAACTCGAGCCACAATTTTGGTAAGTTAAAAGACGCCACATCGTTAAAAAAAGTTTTTAAAAAGTACATGAAAATTAAATGATATAATTTTAAATAATAACTTCAAAGCCCGTGCAATTCTGGAAGATAGTTTTTTAAGTTAAAAAACTATAAAACACAGCAAAAGTTATTTTACTGTGTATTTATTATGTTGTTAATTTACACATTTTAGCATTTAAAAGAAATATATTATTACAAGGTGTTATAAATTATTATATTGTCTATGAACGATATTAAGAATTAATGAATAAACAATTTATTTTCAGTTCATCATCTTAGTAACTAACACCAATTTAATGCTGGCGAAATATTCGATTAATTTTTATCGGAGTCATTTTAGTATTTTATTTCAAGGGGAATATAAAATAATCGAACTACCTAATATACAAATCAATTAAAAACTGCATATCAAATAACATAAAGGAAGTATCACTTTTTGAACGATATTATGAAACAAGAATAATACTTTTTTCTTAAACAGTATCATGTTTTCTGATTTAAAAAAAGAAAAAAATCTATACCCGTAAAATTCATTGTCAGATATTTAAGAACCGATCTAGTACACTGAAAGTAAAGACAAATTTTTCTTAATCTACGAAGGTATAATATAACCACGGACAAAAATGAAGCTTTTCGGAGATACCCACGATTCCGTAAATGGATAGCATCCAAAAAAAGCTACATTTCAGCTTGAGAAAACGGATTAATACACTCTGAAAACTACTCGGAAACGTTTCCGAAAATCAGTGGCAGCAGAAGCAACTTTGTTTTTATAAATGCATCTTTAAATTCCGAAAATATATTGGTTCGTGAGGTTTTTAAAGACCGCTTTTCAAAATGGTGTGTAGCTCGGAAGAGGTTATTGTATATTTTTCATTCGTGGTTATATTATATTTCCTATATTAAGAAAATCTTTTTTTTTTCTTTTTTTTAAACAGTTAACAACAATTTAATGTTTGGGAAATATTCGATTAATTTTTATCTTACTCATTTAAGTACTTTATTCCCAGGGGAATATAAAATAATCGAACTATTCAAAATTCGATTCAATTAAAAATTGCATATCAAAGAACATCAAGGAAGTGTAAACTCTATGAACGATATTAAGAAACAAGAATACAGTCAAACAAGTTTAATACAAACCCGGCTACAACGAGAACGCGGTTAAAACGAGCGAATTGTACGTTAACAGTGGTTCATCATTTAAAATATATTAAGATTTTGACGTTCTTTACGAGCTGCAAAAGCAGGGTCGTGGCTAATAGAGCAAAACATCAATTCATTTCAATGTGATTTTCAGCGAACTGTAGGATAGAAGTAGGAAATATATCTTTTCGTATCGAAGACTGTTTTCTCTCGGAAAATAATACATTACATAAAAAACAAGTTGAACATTGTACTTCAAACGTGACAAATGAGGTGCGTTCTAACTATAACTAGTTTTATAAATATTCTTATCTTGGTGCAATAGTTGTTACACTCTTATGCAAAAGTACACGAATACAAAATTTATTTTATGTGCAGATTTTCATATTATAGATATTCATTTTATTTTATGAAATTAAGTTTCAATGCACTTTTACAAACAATTAATTACAATTATGTTACAATAAAATTATACTATGCGCAAAAATCCAATACAAGACAATGTAAAGAAAAAAAAATCGTTATTATTTCACTGAAAAAAGGAATTATATCGTCTGTTACTAGTATATGATATTCATTTACGTAATAAAATGAGTACCTTTTAAGTTGGCATCATTTCTTTTTTGTTGACATTTACTGAAAATTCTAATGGCAAACTTAAGCCTAGCTTTGAAAATTTCAGAACCTGAAATTCATATTTAGACTCTTTTTCCATTAAATATCCATTTCTCCGAAAACATATATCCAAAAAAACTATCGGTAGATTATGGGATTGCTGTCATTAAACAGTTTTGGTATACAAATTCAGTTTTAAAATTCAGTAATACGGAAATAACGACTCCATCTTAAATAGGACGTAATTACCATGGCAACCTAGAATCCTTGCCTATCGTGGGATATCATTGAATTAATTACGTGTAATAGGATTTAATAGGATGAAGAAAACTTGTATTAATATCTTTTTAAGTGTTTATTCGATTTTCATAAAATTTGAAATGAGTCAAAATTCTGCAACGATTACAGATATTAAATTTCAAAATATTCGGTTGGGTAGTTTTTACCTGTTATATGCGGACAGACGGACTTACCAGACGACGACTATAGGTGCTACGTGCTACGTGTTTATATAATTATGAACGCACCTAAAAAAATCAACTTAGTCATAATATGCTGAAAATGTAAAATTTCAAACAGAATTAAATTCTTCCTATGCGGACATAGAACATTTTAACTTTTATTAACTAACTAAAATTTTATTTTATTAGCTGACTAGAATTTTAAAATTATTAATTAAAATTTTAACTAACATCGGAGTAGTTTTCAATTATACATAAAAAAAATACTGTCGTAACACAGGATTAAGGGATGTTGTAGAAGTAAAAAAAAAAAAAAAGGTGAGATTTCATTTCATTATAATTTTAGCGTTTAATTTTATCTTGGTATTAATTAGATATATAACGAATAGTAAATTCCAATGGTAACACAAAACTTTTTAAGTTGCAAAATTCTAGATGTTGTGCATGAGAAAATGGAATGACAGTGTAAAGATAATAAAACTTTTTATAACGTCCTGTAAAGTAGAAATAATTTTTTAATTAAAAAAAAATAATAATAATAAGGCTAAATTACAAAATATCAATATTATTTTACATTAGTAGATGAATTTTATATACTAGTTGTTTTTAGTTTTTTACTAAATAAGTTGGACTTTTTTGGATCATTCTTTTTTTAGTAGCTTTTAAATATTGCCATTGTTTTAAAAAGTAAAAGCATTAAAAGATTAAAAAGCTTTTAATTTTATATATGATAATCTTTAAATGAATGAAGAATTTATAAAAATTGAAAGTTAGTTTAAAATATGGTTGGATGCACAAAATAGATGCTGCAGAACTTTCGCGCCAAGTTGTACATGGTGTATTTAGAATTTTTACACATATTTTAAAAAAAAAATCATGCGTGAAAATATTTTTTCAAAAAGCATTATACTTATACAAAAATACCAATTGTACATCCAAAATTTACTTACAAATTTGTAAGATAAAAAATGTAAATTTTTCAATTTGCATGTTCCAATTTGGATGTCTGGGGAACTCAGTGGTCTCGTGTGCACATCGATTATCTATATGGCATGTGTTATGGCAATATGTTTTATCGTCTGCGTTCTATTCGGCAATGGCGCAGTTGCAATATGAATGCCTAACCAGAGATAACTATGAGAGGACATAGAAATGAAAGTTAATTTTAAAATTATTAGTAAGTATTCATTGAGTAAAGAGTGTATTGATATTATTGAGTAACCTTCAATAACAATAAGCACATGTAAACACAAACATATTTACACATTTTTAGGCGCCATACTGCTTAAAGGAAAGCAGCTCAAAAACGATTATAACAGCATGCATGCACTAAATGATATTTTAAGCCACGTTCACTTATCGTGCTATCTCAAAAACCTATATAATTAAAACCATTCAGTCTTGAAAGCGTTGTCCTGCCATATCAGATACAGTAAAATGATTTACAAAAAGTGACAACTCAAAGGAAATCGGCGACGACAGCGTATCACGCTTCCGATTCTGTACGCACGCCACTGTGACGTCACGCCGTCCGCATTCTTCACTTTTGCTCTATACCGCTGACCGACTTTTTATTCCAAGAGATTATAAGCAGAAGAAATTTACATCTCTCAAAAATAAACCGAATCAATTTATAGAAACATAATTCGTTCGTACAAAACAATTGACGAGTGAGTCAGTTGTCAGTGGAGGTTTATGAAGAGACTGTTTAGATACGGCCCTATTCGACTGTTTCTACGGCCTAATTGCGTTTGATGATGCCGACGGCTAATATTGTAAGAGTTCTGATTGTTCTAGAAGATTTATGGACGATCACGTAACCATTGCTTGTTTCTGTGATTATTGATTAGTTCTCGGATCTAACATTATAATCTTTTTTTTTAAAAGCCTGATTTTGTTTAATTAAACATTTCATAACAAAAGTGAAAAGCATTCAATGACTTTAGCTTGTTTGTCTGTTAACCCATACCTGAGATTTCATTTTCCAAAAAAAGCTCAAATCAGTACTAAATTTATTTTCGTTATTTGATATATCGTGCAAATACTTTATACATAATACATTTAGATATATACTTCATAACTTCATATATAATGTAGAAAGTATATACATATTATATAATATAAAGTATAACATAAAATATCAATATAATATAACATAAAATATAACATAAAATATAAATATAATATAATATAAAGTATAACATAAAATATAAATATAATATAATATAAAGTATAACATAAAATAAAAATATAATATAAAATATAAATATATTATAATTTAACTTAAAGTATAACATAAAATATTAATTTAATATAATATAACATAATATAGAGTATGTAAAGTATATAAATAAATACATTTAGATACATACTTTATATATAACACATTTACACATATACTTTATACATAATGCATTTACATATGAGGGGGTCGGGGCAAGAAAGTGCCAAGCCACATTTCTGTTGAAATAAATCTAACACTGTAATCTGTTGTTTAATATAGTAAATAATAATATCCAACATATAATTTGTTTCTAATGTCACTTGGTGGCAGCCTATGTGACAGGTTTCGTTTTTGCCCTACATGTTTATGCCCCCAATGGAGATAGCTAATTTACAATAAACATAATAGTAATATCATTAAAGTAATGCCCTATTGTTAATCAGAATATCTCAAATGTTACTAAGACATTGGCGAAAAAACTTTAGGTTATATATCTTGATTTGTGTATTGGATCCAATTTTCAAATTGAAATATCTCAGAAGTTCAAAAATGTGGCTTTTGGCACTCTCTTGCCCTGACCCCTTCATATGTACTTTCATATAACACATTTACACATATACTTTATACATAATGCATTTACATATGTACTTTATATATAACGCATTTACATACATACTTTACTTATAATACGTCCTATATATTATCTGGTTACTATAATAAAAAATGTATTATTTATTTTTTAGGGCATGGGGTATCTCTGAACTAATTGATCTGAATGAACTGGGATATTTCAAGAAAAAGAAGAATGCTAGCATGCAGCAAAACGAACATTGTTTTCCGCCGATTCCAAGATAGCAATCCTATTACTTTGTCAAAAATATTGTTGTCTCACTTGAAGTCTCTTTTTGTTGTCTCACTCCATGCTGAATCCCGAATTTCATTAATAACTTTAACAATAATGAAGATATTTTATCGACTTTTTCAAAAGATTTGCATTTACTTTACAATAAATGTAATGTTATCACCAATCAATTATACATTACATTAAAAAAAACAAGTTGGAAATTGCACATCAAACGGGACAAATGAGGTGCGTTCGTACTATACCTAGTTTTATATAGATGCTGTAAAATGCACAGTTTATCCGATCAATGATACGGTATATACCCAGATTAAAAATATGAAAAGTCCAACTCAGTGTAGTTTGACCGCGAATAGTAGCCATGTTTCGTGATGTCCATAACATTCTTTTTAAAGTCAATCCGAAACACAACTCTAGCCCGTCAAAAAAATTTTTGTTGATCCGAAACCCAGGCCGAACCCGAAAAAAATGTTTTCGTCGACTCGAAACACGACCCGAGCCCGAGATACTCGAACCCGACCCGAAACCCAAAGTCAAAGAAAATTGACCAACGGTAGGTGATAATACAAACAATGATTGAAACATTGTAATACAAAACATACCAATATTTTACGATCTCAAAATACTTTATTACTCTTGTTTCCTATTTATCTGAAATTCTGAATGTGATAAAAAATATTAAAAAATACATTTAAAAATATTTAAGTGTGATAAAAGGAAATCAAACTAGTTTCCAAAGGCAACTATTTTCATCTGTCATTGTTCCTACTCCTTACAAGAAAAGTTTCTTTACCATAAGGGAACTACGAGAGGGAACTGTGACTACTTCTGTAGGTTTTCACATCCCTCGAGTTCTGGTAAAGCAAGTACGGGTCGGAAAAACCCGACTTAAGGCCTAGGGCCTGGTTCCCTTCTGGGTGTCCAGCTTCGAAGCTGTTGGGGGACGCCGGCCCTTCTCCAAGTGTCTCGTGGTGACTCCCCTACTGGGTTTCACCACGTATCGCAACGACTTACGTCGTCGACATTTACAATAAATGTATTTTGTAATAAATGTATTTTTAAAAGTTGTAAAAATACTATTACCATAAGGGAATATTTTCCGATTAAAAAAAATAAATTTCCATAAACAAAAGAAAAAGTTTCTGTTCCACACAGGAATGTTTACTTTTTTCAAGATTGGTTTTCAGAAAAGTTTCATTTTCATAAAGAAATATTTTCTGTCTGTTCTACCATTCTACCAAGACATTGCTTAGTGTGAATGGAAAGTTTTCCTTAGTTTATAGGAATATGTTCTATTATTACAGATGACTTTATTTATTGATTTGGAAAGCTTTCTCTCTCTACAGAAACTTTTCTTTCTACACAAGGAAAGACTTCCGTAAGAAACAGGAATTTGTCCTGTATCTAAAGATTAGTTTCTGAATCAAACAGGAAAAGTTTCCTAACGAAAAGAAAAAACTTTCTATTTTTTTCATATTTTATTCCGTGTTGGTTCGAAAAAGTTTTCTTACCGATAAAGGCAACTGAAATTCCGTTTCCTACAGGAAACTTTTTCGGATTTTTTTTTACAGTGCAACAATTTAATGCTATTATGGAAAACCCGTCTATAATACCTCGAATATCTATCTTATCTTATAATATTTTATTTTTTATGTAGAAAAATACACATGTGAAGACTTAATCATATTCCGATATATAGTTTTTCGTCCTAAACAGTATTCTAGATTTTCTTTTGAGAAAACAGGTTAACCTGAACACGCGAAAACTCAACCGACCAGTAAAGTAAAAAACTTGCGCCAACCCGGCTAGACCAGAACCGCGGGTCGGGTGTGTGGGGTTGACAAGAACTATACATAAAAATTATCTTAGTTCCCCAGTTTATTTCTATTTTCTCACGCCACAGCATTTAAAATAGTGTATGATTATTTTAAATCTAAATATTAAAAAATTTCTGTATAAAATTATTTGCTCATTGACATATTTTGGGCATTTAACTAAATATTCTAAATTAATTTAAAACTGAATTTAAAATGTGAATGCTAAAGCTTTTAAAAAATCAACAAAAAATCACATTTTGGTGTAAAATTTCTGTAAAATTTCATGAATGTGTTTTTTTTTTTGTGTGTGTCTTTAACTAAACTTTCTAAATTAATTTAAAACTTAAATTAATAAATAATGCGTTGATTATTTTTTAGCTCAAACATAACAAACTTTTTAATTTCTGCTTAATAGCAAAAACCTCAAACAAATATTCTTGTATAGCCATATGCAATGAGCTTCGTTGCTAAAAAATATACTTTCCCTTTTCACTTCAATTATTGAATTTCTCAAAATATAATTTGTTTTTCACAATGGCATTAGTTTTCGTTTTCACGATAAACAGTTTTGCTCCAATTTAAAGCATAAAAGTTCCGAAAGAGAAATTCGACAAATTACCGAATGCGCGTTTTCCTCATTGTTTTGAAAACAGCGAAAAAAATAGGAAAAAATACTAATCTAAAAATAAGATAACAATGTGATTACAATTATGTATTAAAATAACAGGTTTGCCTTCTAGAAATGTGTTTCTATAACAAAAGCAAGAAACAGTTTTTCAACTGCGAATAATGTTTTATAGAAAATAAGTCACGCGATATGTTTTAAGTAACACTTTCGTTAGATTTCTATCAAACTGAGAAATCCGCAAGTAAGAGTGATGCAAGACTAGGGTTTTCAATCATAATAAGTACCATAGAGTTAAGTGGATCATAGAATAAAATTTGTACGTTCTATGATCTGTTTGTACCAGTGATTCTCAACCGGTGTGCCGCGAGAAATCCTGAGATGTGCCACGAAACTTTTCAGAAAAGTTACACTCTCAAAAAAATGTGAATTCCAGAAATGTTTCTCTTATTACTTACCCATCATACGTAGTATAGGGTAAGTGTTGTAATCGTTTTGAAAATCGAAAAAATGTTTTTGACGGATTTACACGTTTCAGACACTGGAGATTCCGAAAAACATATTTTTAGAAAAAATTTTTGCCGTCCGTCTGTGTGTCTGTGTGTCTGTAAACGCTCTATCTCCCGAAAAAATTTAGATAGAGACTTGCAATTTGGTATGTACTTAGTATGTAATAATGGGAAGAAGCCTATTTCATTTCAATAACCTCGATTTACCGGAACTATTTTTTTCGGACTCTCGAAATATTCGTTCTGATATATATAAAACTTTTCGAAATTGGTTATTTTAAGAAATGAATATAAAAGACAATAAAAAAACATAAATTTTGCATACAGCATGAAGTCGATCGGATAATGAGTTGCCGAGATATTTGGAATCCTATCTTCCACACTCTTCGATTTTTCATGACCCTGTATTTGATCCAAATTTCACTTCAAAGATATATTTTAATTGTAAATTTGACGCTTAATCAGATGCAATAAACCGCTAGTTAATAGAATTATTATTTTTGGAGTTATAAGGATGTTTCTTTCAAGCAATTCAGTAATCGAGCCTTTAAAGTTTGTGACGTCATCAAGCCACGAATTTATTTGAATTGCAAGCATTTTATAAGTAGTTTACACATTTTTATTTTAATATTTTACATTATGCATATCCATGATGGGTAAGTATTACGGTGGCCCCCAACGACTACTTTTTCATTAAAACACAAAAATTTAATTTTCGCTTTGCTTTGCCTATTTCCCCCCAAAATACAGACAATTTATCAATCTAACGTAAAAGTTACCCGAAATACTCCAATCTAAAGCTTCATTTTCTATATTTTCGGAGTGACGCAACAGTAAGTAACACTTGTGCGTCACACCGAAAATATAAAATACTCGTTTGAGAATACGCGCTTTTTTAATAAGAAGAAAAATATCTTAAAAAGTTCGTAGATTGTAAATTGATTTTCTTTTTGCGGGAATAATATTTTTTTAGTAAATAAAGTTTGAATTCGAACGTAGAAGAAGTGTGCCTAACATCGCACCCATTTTGAAATTTTGATCTAATTCGACTTGACTACACAACAAATTGAAACTGATTGACGGTATGGGTTCATAAAACATTCTAATAAAACATTTTTCGCTTATAATGGTTTACAATAAAAGAAACATACTTTTATCCTAATATCGCACCTATTGTTCCTAATATCGCACCGTGCGATATTAGGAACATTTTTTGAAAGTTGGTACTAAGGCGTTTTTGCATATTTATTTGCAAAAAAATAAATAAATAAATAAAAAATAAATAAATAAATAAATAAATAAAAATAGCATGTTTCTTATATTGTAAACCATTATAAGCGAAAAATGTTTCATTAGAATGTTTTATGTACCCATACCATCAATCAGTTTCAATTTGTTGTGCAGTCTCAAATTTTTTTGCAAGAAATACGATTTGTAACGTTACTAACGAAGAACCTTTTTGATAGCCAATAAATTATTTGTCTATATTTTGTCCTCTAGTGTCGATTTTGGAACTTCATAAAGTTTTGAAGCTCGTCCCAAACCTATTTCCTTGGACCATACCGCCTGAATTGCTTTAATCACATTCTAAATTACTAATGGACTAAAATTAATAACGAAGGATGAAGTTTAGACAACGACCACCAGAATGCCGCAGACACTTCACTTAGAAATCATGCGGTGCGATATTAGGCACACTTCCCTACTAAAAACATCCCTGACGCCTCGGCCTACAGGCACAGGTAGATTTCGAAGACGCAGACCGTAGGGCGCCTGTTTATTGGGAATTGTAGAAGAAGGACCTTTTTGCTATGATGCAACAGTTTGGACCGCCTACTTCGAAATCTACCTGTGTCTGTAGGCGGAGCCGGCAGGGATTTTCTTCTTCTTTTTTTTGCTGTAAGGGTTGGTTCTATATCAAAAACTTGTCAATATAAAAGTTGTAGATAATAGTAAGAAAATTTATAATAAATTTAAGCGGATATGATATCTTGTGAATTGACGAAATTAAGAATTTTTCTTCTTCTTCCTATCCCCCACCCCACCCCCCACACCACCTACACCACACTTGAGGCCATTTTTAATGATTATAAAAATTCTGTCAAGCATAAATGTTTGACCCTTTTCTTAGAAGTAATTATAACTTTAAACGGATTCGATATGTATCATAATTAAGAAGTTATGGGTATTTTTCTGTTTTCACAAAAAAAACCCCATTTATCCAACCTATAAAGTATGAATTATAAATTGAACAAATATTCACTAGAACTTGATAAAAAAATAAAAAATATATATATTAAAATTTTTAAAATAATCATACCCTCGAATGCTTTCTGGAAACACAAAGTTCTATAATGCTCTTTTTTGAAATACCGACTGCCTGAACTCAAACAGAAAATAAACAAATAAAAGAAAATCCCTCTATCTTGTCTTTATTTAACAAAATATAGCAGAAGTACAAAATTAATATCTTTATCACAAAATACATTTACTAGAGCGTAAGATTTTAAACCTGTTAAACTTCTGTAACTAGCTTCATGTTTCATAGACATTTCCGACATAAAAAGATTAAACAAAAATATATAGAAACAAAAACATAACTTAAATGTTATTTATTGATACATTTTCTACATCTGAAAGAAATTTTTACTCAGTTACGGTCACGGATTGCCCATACATCTAACAACTCATTATTGTTGCTGCGAAACGCTACCTTAGAAAAACTTTGACGCCACGTTCTACTCATAAACATCACTAAGGGCTACTTACTTTACTTTCCCATTGTTTTCAGAAAGGTTACCTAAACGTGTGTGTGTGTGTGCGATGGGGATAAGTACCTAATTAATGATCGCTTTAATTGTGAGGTAAACTTCTGAACCACTGGCCTCTTCTTCTTGAAGATATAGACGTGAAATACCGACAGGAAGAGATAATTGGGCACATTATCTCCACCTGAGACGCTATCTGTGGCCAAGAGAAGTGTGGGTTAGTATCTGCACATGCACACATTAAGAAAGGTAGATCAGGAGTTGGAAATCACAGAGGCGTAACCAGTATGCAACTGGATAATAGTGTTGCTAGTCCGCCAAAGCCGTAAACAAGTCAGAGGGGACTTTGAATTTTTGCTAATTCACAGTGCGTCTTTTTCCTTATATTTTAAGGATATGTAAATACAGACAGATGTAGAAAGAAAGTCCTCACTGTCATAAAACTTTTGGTTATAAAGTTTTAAAATTGTTAAATGTAATAAATTATGTTATTCATTAAGAAAGGTAGATCAGGAGTTTGAAATCACAGAGGCGTAACCAGTGTGCAACTGGATAACAGTGTTGCTAGTCCGCCAAAACCGTAAACAAGTCAGAGGGGGCTTTGAAATTTTTTGATGGGGCTAATTCACAGTTTGTTTTCCCCCCTATATTTTAAGGATATATAAATACAGACAGATGTAGTAAGAAAGTCCTCCCTGTCATAAAATTTCTGATTATAAAATTTAAAAATTCTTAAATGTAATAAATTATGTTATTCATTAAGAAAGGTAGATCAGGAGTTTGAAATCACAGAGGCGTAACCAGTATGCAACTGGATAACAGTGTTGCTAGTCCGCCAAAACCGTAAACAAGTCAGAGGGGGCTTTGAAATTTTTTGATGGGTCTAATTCACAGTTTGTCTTTTTCCCTATATTTTAAGGATATATAAATATAGACAGATGTAGTAAGAAAGTCCTCCTTGTCATAAAATTTCTGATTATAAAATTTTAAAATTCTTAAATGTAATAAATTATGTTATTTATATTGAAAGATTATCAAGAAGACTCAAGAAGTTGCTAAGAGGGGCTCAGACCACCCTGCCCCCATCTAGTTCGATCCTGCAGTCCGCTACTTTTTTTTTTTTTTTTTTTTCAAATTGCTTAATTGCTACCACTTTTTGGAAATAATATAATTTCGACTTATTTAATCTGTCATTAAATAAGGCGAACGTTACTATTTAAAAAAAGGCGGTAGGAATGAATCAATCTGAAAAAAAAAAAACAACGAATTGGAAACATTAGTGGAGAGAAGAAGCTGAAGATGTTATTGCAGTGGAACTTTATTTTTGAGACAAATAACAGTTGAATATTGGTTGAATCGTGACTCAATATTGGGTCACTGTTGTACAATTTTGCGCCATTTTGGGTACATTTAGGTTTTAGAAAAGTATATTTTGATAGATAAAAAATGTTTAAAAAATTCCCGAAAATTTATACACTTTATTTATCTACCTTTCTTAATGTGTGTATGTGCAGATATTAACCCACACTTCTCTTGGCCACAGATAGCGTCTCAGGTGGGTATAATGTGCCCAATTATCTCTACTCTCTACCTGTCGGTATTTCACGTCTATATCTTCAATTTAGACAAACGCCTAAAAGGGACTTTAATTATATATACTATTATTATGTATTGTAGAATAAAGTAAATCAATTAGTAATACAGTAGACTCTCGACAACCCGACCTAATATAGCGCAAGGACAGGCCGGAAAACAAAAAAGTCGGATATGCCAGAGTTATGTAAATACTCACTTCCTGACCGCTGTTAAAAATATTACATCATAAAAAACACATATTTTACACCAAAACTTGTTCTTATTCATATTTTCTGAACCCTTAATACATGTCGGTATACTTTATAAATGTTTGTTATGTAGTGCACCGTACCTTTTAAAAAAGTATCACAAAAAAAGAAGTATAAATATAAAAATATTATATGCATTTTAAGACAAATTATATAATGTCTAATTTAATTGCAGGAAACGCAAAACCTTGTATCCTTAACAGTATGGATACACTACATATACAGTTTTAAAATAAACAAAACGTTATCGTAAAGCGTAAGCCTACGGAAGCCTACGGAAGAGGGTCGTAGATCGTCGCAGACGCCCGCTTCCAATGTCTTGGTAAAATATTTTTTTATTTTATTACGGAGAAATATCTTTTGAACTAGGTTGGATAGTACGAAGTGCGGATAGTCGCGAACCGGACAGTCAAGAGTCTATTCTGTTTTAAAATTCATGAAAATTTTTCGTTACTCATTAATTACATATTAATGTTCAAATATGTACTTTTTTCCATGTCAAAAATATTCTAAACTTTTAACGAATAATCAGGACAACCCAATCCCGATTCGCAAGAGTCAAATTCCAACCCAAAACCGACCCGCAACGAAAAAGTTAGTGTTAACATCACTCATCTAGCCCGCAGGTCGGGTAATGTTTGAGTGAAATCGGGTGCGGGATGTAGAACTCTAATTCCGATGCCAATTATAATGGTCTACCTGATATTATCTTATTTTAAACATTATAATGTACTGAGCAGCATTTAACTACATCAGAGGTTTTCAATTGTCTTAAATTCAACATTTCAGAAACTTTCTGATAGATAATCTTTCTATTTAGATGTAAACTGAATATTTATAAATATCCAAACAGATGTCTTTTCTAGAAGCAGCCGTAACAACAAAGTACAAAATATTCCATATACTTACAGAAAATGATTTAATAATATGAACAAACAATTGTAAAAAGCATTGTCTTTTACTTTTGATACTAAATAATATATTTTACTTTTGTATGCATATTAAATTGTATTTATTAAAAACTCAAAAGTGCCCGTTGACTTTTGAAACATTTTTTTTTTTACCTATTTCAAATAAATTAGTAATTTAATGAAAGCGTCCAATATATATATTTTTTAATTCCTGAAAAAAATTACATGACTTATAAATTTGAATGGCTTATTAATAATAGAAGGAATCATTATAAATTCTTGTAATATTATTTTTAATTATTAGATAATTTTGGATTTTCTAAGAATCCATTTGCATTTGTGAGATACTGTATATCTAAAATGTTACTCAAGAAAAATGAATTTTGCACCCGCTTGTTCACGCTAAAATGGATCAGTAATTTTAATACAGTTATGTATAAGTCGTCTGTACAATTATAGCTCTAATACCAAATTTATCTTTTTTGTATAAAAATGAAGGCATACACACTCATCGATATTCAAATGTATAGTTTTTTATTTGAAAAATATTCATGCATTCTTTTGAAAACTGGGATCAACCTACACCCGAAAGAGTCAAAACCCAACCCGAAACGGACCCGAACCCTACCCGAAATGAAAAAAAAATAGCGTTAACTCGACCCCATCCGACCCGTGGATTAGGTCAGGTTCGAGTAAATTCACGTTACTGGGGCCCAATGCAGGACTAGTTTGTTTATATTTAATGTAAATCGTTTATTAATGTTTTCGAAGCGCTATTTCTTCTTTTGTTACACATTAAAAAAGATATTTACAGATATCCAACACGCCACATAGCAAGCAGATTTTTTAATCTTTATTAATGAGGCAGGAAAATATGAGAAGAATTTTTCAGCATTTTCAATTCTTTTGTATTTTGAACTCGTTTCATTTAATTTCTTCATCTGTTCATGCATTCCTCAAAATTAATGCTATCATTTTTAAGCATTAGATTAAAGAATTGATATTGTTTCCGCTTAATGAAAAAGTAAATGTAACAACCATCACGTATCACTTATTTATTTTATTTTATATCTTCTTATCAACAAACAAACGATTAAATAATGGCTGCCAGGCTTTTTATCCTTTCCAATTATAGGTCTATTATTCTTTAAAACGAGACAGGAAAAAAAATGGCAAGAAAAGCGATGGAACAAACGCTAATGACAAAAGATTCATTTTACTTTTCCCTATCAGAGATTCGTACAAAATCAATCCATCCGATCTTGCCAACCGCAAAGGGAAATATAAACATTCTAATGATTCTCGATGAAGGGAAAAAAATCAAAAGGTTTTGTTACGTACTTTTGGCAACAGCTTGACACAGTTGTCAATTTTGTTGTTCTGAAAAGGAAACGAAGACATGTCATTAGAACGATAATTTGAATTTGTGGTTTTAGCTGTCAAAAATAGAAAGTATATGTTGAAATTATTTGAATTTTGGGGATGTAATTTAAGGTTTATAAAAGAAAGTTTTTTATTCATTTGACAGAATTTGGAACGAACTCAATTTCAAGGTGTCAGAATATATTTGTGAGAATTGTTTGATTTGTGACATTTCATTCTATTTCCTTTTGTGTTCTAGCGATATACTGGATTTCGAATATAATTTGATAACAATACATTGTATTTCCTCGAGAGCTATGCATTAAGTCTTTTTTGATTTCTTTTAGTATATTTCCAAAAAATGGTGTTGTAACTTAAAATTCCAATTTTAGTTTCATATGCAGCAAACCTTAGGTTGAACACATGCCCATAAATCTATGCATTTTACTTTGTAGTCTGCATTAGAGTCCTGAACGGGTCTTATTGTACCCGACCTGAACCCAAAAATTCTTTTTGAAGTCAACCCGCAACCCGACCCGAATCCTACAAAAAAAAAAAAAAAAAAAAAAAATTCATCGACCCGAACCACACAAAATAAAATTCCATCGACTCGCAACCCGACCTGAATCCGACAAAATAATTTTCGTCGACCTGCAACCCGGCTCGAACCCGACATATTTCAATCCGAACCCGAAATACTTCAACCCGGCTCGAATCCGACACATTTCAATCCGAACCCGAAATACTTCAACCAGACGCGAACCCGAAACGTAATTCATGCTTCTATGCAATTATGAAAAGGGATCTACAATTACATCTCTAATACCACTTTTTATCTTTTATAATAGAAAAATGGACATATGTATATCCTTTAATATTCAAATATAGTAAAACCTCTGAATAGCGAACACCTCGGGATCGTTGGATAGAGTTCTGCATCATATCGGGTTTTTCCCTATTTTTCTTTTTTTCGTGTCGGAGTAACTCTAATTTTCTTTCTGCGGGCCGGGTTCATCCTAGAATAACTCTTGCTGGTCAAATTCAGCATTTTTCCAAGTCGGGTTGTTATGATTTACAAAAAAAAGTTTGAGCAGAACCATTTTCAGATAAAAATAAATACGTAGTTGAACATGAAAGATTATATATTCAATTTACTGCATAAGAAATAAAATGTATATAACAAATGTGATCATAGATTTTTCTTTTTTAAGAAGATCCTTAAGTTGGGAACTCCTTTTTCTTCTCTTGGAATATGAAATATATTACAAACATTTCCTCCTTGATACACGCAAAAATGCATGTATCGTATTTGTGATAGTTTATTCGCACATACACATGTTACGTGTGTGTAGATTGGAAGTAGATTGATGTGTGGGAGTTGGGAATTGAAAAAGCGTTCTTTAAATAGAGATGCCCGCTTTTCGTGAGTGTCCATTATGGAGGCTTTATTGTGTATAGAATTTTAACTTTAAAAAATATTTTGGACATTCGTTTGAAATATCGGATCGATTTGAGCCCAACTTCCCAAACCGCAAGAGTCAAAACATAAGCCGAACACGACCCGCAGCAAAAGAATATGGCACCAACTGACCAGACGCAGGACTCTACTCTGTAGTCCGCATGTGAATTCATTATTATATACAGGATGTCCTTTCTTATCGTTAGCCAATAGCTAATTCCTTAACCGTTAGTTTTAGAAATATAGTTCCTGTTGCAAAAATCTTTCAAATATTATTCTTGATCATATGGAAAATACATTTAAGTCGAAATAGTTATTGTTTTAAAAAATTACGAAATTTAAATTTTTATGCTGTTTCTAGGTTCTATGAGTTATTTAGAAAATAGAAAAAATTGCTTTATGCTCTAACAAGTAAAACAGCAAAAATTCCATTTTTTTCTGCGACCGAAACATGCCGAGTTATGATAATTTCATTTTTATTAAATTTCGGCGTTTTTACTGCGAAAAAACACTGGATATTAATAAAATTCAAAGTTTCACAATTCGGTAAGTTTTGATTATGCAAAAATGGAATTTTTACTGTTTTATTTCTTAGAGCGCGGAGAAAGTTTTTCTACACATAGCTTATAGGATCCATAGACCTTATAAAAATTTTAATTTCTTAAATTTAAAAAATACTTATTTTAACGTAAACGGATTTCCATATGTTGTCGAACAACATTTGAAACATTTATACCTTATCTACCCTCTTTTTCTATTTGAAGTTCTTCCCCAGAATTGCTAAAAAGCAGAACTCATGTCTTTCTGCCACACTTGTACATGTACAATGATATTTTAAAAGAATAAGAATTGCGACTTTTGTAGATTTCTGGCATGGTCGTTGGGTGTAAATAACCAATTTTCTATTTTAAACAGATTTCCAAGGACATGAAAATCACGAAGCGTCGTCATAGAAGAGTAGTTGGAATTAATAGTTATTTCAATGCAAGAAAATATTTTTTAAATGATAAAATTAACCTTGATATACAATTTAAAAATATTATTAACAATTTTCAACTGTGAAACTTCCCGTAACGGGCTTGGGCGAGCTCCGGCTCTGATGACACAATTTTTGTCGGGCTCGGATTTCGAACCCTCGGTCTCGAGTGGGTTCGGATCTGGAATCGTCGGACTCGTAGAAAAATAAAAAGAGCTCGAACTCATCTCTACTATTTATGTCATGTTAGCACATTGAATTCTTCCAAGACGATCAGATGTCTTCTTGTCAGAGCTAAAAATTTATTATTTTTATGAAAATATTGTAGAAACTAATAAAACATTTCTATTTCGATTAAACAGCAAAATTGAATTGAATTTTTGTCATACATATTTTCTTTCCACAGTAATAATAATGATAAAACTTCAAGCTTGCATAATGGTTGCTTTAATGATGACAATAGGCTTTTATGGGCTTATGTATATCACATTTACGACAGATACGTTACAGAATGAACATTTTACAAAAGACATTCTATACCGCTGAATAAGGTTACGTAATGAAAAAAACAAGCACTTAATTGAAGGAATTTGTCCGTTAATTACATTTCGTTAAAACACGAAAATTCCGGCTGTGATATGTCTATCCTCCCCCCCCCTTTAAAAATTAGCTGAAATCCACCAATCTAAAGCTGCATTTTCGTCAAATCACAGGGGTGTTCTGGAAACTTTGCTGCATAGTATACTTTTTTCGTATTAGAAAAAGAATTTTTAATTTTTTTTTTCCGTCAAACACGAAAAATTCGCGAACCTAAGCCCAAAATTTCCAGGAATTCTTCAGTCAAAAGACGGAAAATTCTTCAAATAAGATAAAAATCTCTTCCAATCACGAAGGGTGTTGCGGTAACTTGCTGCCTTGCACTTTTTACGTTTTTTAGACGATTTCTTTTCTTTCTTTCTTTTCTTTTCTTTTTTTTTTGAATTTAGCTTGATGTGACTGGCGTGTTGCATTTCTATGCTAAACAACTACACTCTAAACAAGAACGAAAAATCATGCGTCAAGCATAGATTATGTAACACTTTCCAACACTTCCAAACTAATTTTACAAATCATTACTGTCTAATTAGGTGAAAGATGATATCTAAGTAAATAATTTGAAAAACGCACAACATATATAAAAATCTGATTTCAGGAATTACCAACAATATTCGGAAAAAAAAAACATAAGAATTCTTTTGTGCAGTCCTGTATATGACCTATAGATTTCTATATATACTTACATATAGAATGCTAAATTTTTGTTCACTTAGGAAACGCGTTGCACTATTTAAAGTACTCATTCTGGAATTTCCGTCAATAACAGCAAATGTACTCGAGAACTTTTGTGCTGCTCTGTATATGATCTATAATATTTATAAACACCAAGTAATAGACCAAAAAAAGAGTAAAAATTAAAAAACGCGTTCAGCAACTAAAAACGCGCATCCAGCAATTATTGTTAGTAGGCAATAGTGAATTCTTTTGTGTGTCCCTGTAAATGAATGATCAATGCTATTCACACAATAGTGTATATCTAAGTCTCTTGTAATGCACCTTTGTCATATAAATCTATTTCAATATATTTGAAATAGTGAAACATTATATTAAAATAAACCACAAACTATTTTTCTCCATAGACCTTAATGTAAGAGAATTCTTTTGAGTGTCCCTGTAAATGAACTCTAAGTGTTATGCACACCCTATTCCATAGTAAGCGTCTTGTAGTGTAACTCAGTGATATATATCAAATTCAACGTGTTTGAAATTGTGTAACATCATTAAAATAAACCGCAAGTAATATTTCCCCAAAGATCGTAATGTAACGGAATTGTCTTGAGTATCCCTGTAAAAAAACTATAAGTACTATACACTTCATTTTCAATACCGAACATGCCATAGTAAACCTCAATAACATATCAATTACACGTCAAACCGAATATATTTATGCGAGTTACAGCACGGACAGACAGACGGCAAATAGGCAGACAGACAGACAAACCGAATTCATAAACACCTGTGAACTTTGTTGGAAAGTGTTAAACAAGAACGAAAAATCCTGCGTCAAGCATAGATTATGAAACACTTTCCAACACAACCAGAAAACTATAACGAAACTTCACCGTTAAATAAAGTAAAAGAAGATATGTAAGTAAGCAGTTTAGAAAACATATAACAAATTGAAAAATACAGTTTTCGAAATCACCTCCCAGTGTCAAATAAAGTAGTCAAATTATTTTGTGCAGCCCTGTATATGATCAATAGATGTGGATATATAGCATGATAAAATATTGTTCAGTTAGAATATTCACATTTAGCAATTTTCGTCGTTCGATGGAAATACACTCGAAATTTTTGTACAGTCCCGTATATTAAATGATGACTTTTGTACACACCACATATTAAACTAAAAGGCAACTTAAAACTCCCTCGCAGCAATTACCAAACGTAAACGACAATGTATCTTTTTCTTTGCGTAGCCCTGTATATGAATTTATTTATATACCACAAACTTATATTAGGCTACTAAATATAGTTCGGCAGGAAAAGGCGTAACACAATTAAAAACTACTCTTAAGCATGAGGTCACTCCCATAGTCTGTAATACTTATGGATTCCCTTGTGTAGCCCTGTATATGAACAACCGAGTCTCTAAACACACACGTACTATGTAAAAAATTAGTTAACCTTAAAAACGCAATTAAAGTTGAAAACGCAGCTATCACACATAGACTATAAATATCGCACATGTTCTGTAACCGATATCTTTTGTGCGTCCCTGTAAATAAACGCAATGCATACCACACTTTCAAGAGAGCAATTTATAGTGCACCTCAGTAATGCATATAATTTTCATTACATTTGAAATAGTGAAATATCACTAAATTACATTGCAAACGATTTTTCCCCATAGAACAATGTGTAACAGAATTCTTTTGTTTGACCCTGTAAATGAATAATTAATGCTTTGCACCCCATATTCTACAAAAAAGAATGTTTTAAAGCGCTTCATAATTATATATCAATTTCATCATGTTTTAAATGACGTAGCATCATCAAAATGCAATTGAAACGATTATTTCCCATTGACTTTAATGTAACGGGAAACTTTTGAGTGTCCCTGTAAAAAACTATAAGTGCTATACATTTCAGTTGAAATAGGGAACCTTCTACAGTAAACGACAATAACATATAAAAATTTCAGGGCGATCCGAGTATATTTACGCGAGTTAGAGCACGGACAGACGGCCAGACAAACCGAAGTCATAATGACAGATGTTTCTTAATCTAAGGAAAATATAATATAACCACAAACAAAAATGTACAATAAACTCTTCCGAGTTACTAACGATTCCGTAAAGCGTTCTCTATCTTTAAAACCCCAGAAAGCAAGATTTTTTTTTCGAGATTTAAAGAATGATTTATAAAAACAAAGCTTATTTTGCTGCTACTGATTTTCCGAAACATTTTCAGAGTAGTCTTTATAGTGTATTAATCGGTTTTCCCATCTCGGAATGTAGTTTTTTCGGACGCTATCCACATTCTCAAATAAACATTTTCATGTTCAACAAGCATGTTTTACATCAGACAAACATGATAAATTAACAGCATTAACACTAACATTAAAATCAATATTATTTTGTTACTCTTGCACAGGGGTCGGAACAACTACTTTTTTATTGTAGCGAACTACATCTACAACTACTTTATCGAAAATGTAGTTAACTACAACTACTTTATCGAAAATGTAGTTTACTACAACTACTTTTCAAAAGTAGTCACTACTTCGCTATTTTCAGGTTTTGTTAAAGGGTCCTATTTATATTAGAAATTGAAGGCAACGGATTAAATAATAAAGCGACCCCTCGTTATATCGCGTCTGCTGGGATATAATTAAATAAATGTGACATAAACAAGAACATTAAAAAATTAAGATAGATAAGATACAAGAAAATGTTTTGTGTTTGTCTCCAAAATGTTAGTTTATACACGCACGTTACAAATTTCGTATCAAAATTAAGAGAGATATTATAATCTAGAAAATTACAGAAAAAGAACTCAAAATCCAAACAATAAATAAATCTGTAAGTAAATCAATTTCGAATAAGAAACAATGCGTTAAAACATGAAGACCTAATAACTTGTGAATAAACGAATGTGGGCAGCCAGAAAATTAATTAGTATTTGATTGGGATGGGTTAGTATTGGATTTTAGCAGCAAGTGTCGATGTGAAAAATCTATGACTTCATACGGTGCGTTGCTAATACACTGCAGCTGAGAGTTGCCGCTGAGATTCGTAATTTGTTGAACAGAACAAATTTTGCACAAAAGAAGCAAGTTTCGGCCATATTTGCATAATGGCACATTTCCCTACCCCCCTCAAGTATCGTTAAAAGTGGCGTCGGTTCTCGCTACAAACTACTGATTTTTTGTATCGTCCTACTCGCTACACTACATTGTTCAAAATGTAGTGCGCTACACTACAAACTACTGTACAAAATAGCTACTGTAGTTTCGCTACTTCCGACACATGCTCTTGTATGTATAAATTCAGTTACGCCGCAAAAAATGTTTAGCTGAGAAGGGATAACATCCGAAAAAAAATTCGGTTGGCGAAAACGGATTAATGCACTCTAAAAACCACTCGGAAACATTTCCGAAAATCAGTGGCAGCAAAAGGATCTTTGTTTTTACAAAGGCTTGTTTAAATTTCGAAAATATGTTGGTTTCCGACGTTTTTAAAGATAAAGAACGGTTTTTGGGAATCGTGGGACACTCGGAGGAGGTTATTGTATATTTTCATTCGTGGCTAGAATATATTTTCTTAGATTAAAAAAACATTTGTCTTTTTAGGTGCGTTCGTAATTATATAAATACGTAGCACCTATAGTCATCGTCTGGTCTGGTTCGTCTGTCTGCATATAACAGCGCAAAAACTACCCAACCGAATGGTTTGAAATTTAATATATATAATCGTTCAAGAATTTTGTCGAGTCATTTCAAATTTTATGAAAATCGAATCAAAACTTAAAAAGATATTGAGTATAAAGTTTTATTATAAAAGTTTTCTTTATTCTATTAAATCCTATCGTACGTATATAATCTACATAATAAAAGCGCAAGTCATGTGATTGGGGAAAATAAATACAGGCAAACCACTTCTTTTTTCATATGCCAGGTGACCCTTTTTATTCAATTTTTTTTTTCGAATAAAATTGCATAAAAGTTACATTTTTAGAAAGATCGTTGAAAAAAATAGTTTGTTTGAGAGATTAGTTACATTCAAAAATGTATAGATTCTGAGATAACTTCAGTGGAAATTAGGTTAACAGACGAATATCTCAATCCATTATAGTAAATAAACACACGAGATTCGTTCATTAGGAGTCATAAAAATATTAAACCAATGGAGGGAATCATTCGCAAAGCAAGATCTCCATGGTGAATGTTGCAGCGCTGTCTGGTGTAGAAAAAAAAAACACTTTACTAAACGTGGCATATGTAATAAGAAAAAAAAGGCATGTGCGTATTTCGCTCATAGCAGACGATATAATTCATTTCACTGAAATAATAAGAATCATTTTTTCACATTGTGAAGCTAGTTATAAAACGAACGCACCTCCTATGTCACGTTTAACGTGCAATTTCTAACTTGTTTTACAGTGTATACATATTTTCCAAAGTAAATTAAAAATGCATTTTTATAGCGCTTATCCCATTCTAAAAAGCAAAAAAATATTCTTCAAGAATCCATAAGTTTCACCAGGAGGTGAAACAAACGACTCATCACCGACCAGTAACCAGCATAAAGAATCTTCACAATGAGGTTATTATTCAATAGATATTTAGATATTTTCTATCACGGTCGATTGGTTCGATTAACAGAGGCTTGCGTGCAGACAAGAAAGGACATCATTACTGTATTTCGTCTATTGGAATACTAAAATATCTTTCAAGTAAACATCATAACTAGCATTGTGAAAGGAAATAAATCAATAACGCTCACGTCAGAGAAATTGGTTGCTTGTAGCTTTGAGAATCATGCTGTTTAACTATTGGGACTTAAAACGGCCTATAGAGGCGCTGATCGCAGCCGTCGGTACAGGAAATTTGTCCCTTTAACTAATGCTAAAGTGCCATTGAAACCATTACTTATTGTAAACGAACATACCGGGTGTCCTAGAATGAACTGACTGATTTTAAAATTCAATAACTTGCAAACGGAGACAGATATTAAAAAAATTCTTTCAGGAGAGAAATGTATGATGGCAGGAGTTTTTTTACTGCGATTTCTGATTTTAGTTCGAATTATCAGCAATAGATGGCGCTGCAGCAATAAACATCCAATTGAAGCAAAAACAGAAATCACTCAGCATTGATGTGAAAAAAGGAGGTTCAATATATGGAATGGGTCTCATTTAACAATAAAATCTTTTTCAGAATCGGGCTCTAAGAACAATATTGTATTAGCGAATGAGACCCACTCCATGTTATTGAACCTCCTTCCTTCGCATCAATGCTGAATGATTTTAGTTTTGGCTTGGATAGCACTCCTATCGCTCGCAGCGCCATCTATTGCTGGTCATTCGAACTAAAATCAGGAATCGCAGTAAAAAAAAAAAACTCCTGACATCTTACATTACTCTCCTGCAAGAATTTTTTAAATATCTGTCATCGTTTGGAAGTTATTGAATTTTAAAATCAGTCAGTCCGTTTTAGGAAATCCGATATATGCTTTTTTGGCAAACAAAGAAAATTTTTCGTACGTTCAAGGAGTTAAAATGTATGACAGGTCTAGTGATGCCAAGTGGCGAGTCCTGCACGGGTCAGGTTGAACCATAAAATTATGCTTAACTCCTTCGCGACGAGCGTCCTTTACAGAATTTTTAATCTTTTACACCGGTTTTTCAAAACAGAAATTTTCGCCTAATTGAATCGCAGAAATGCTATCATTAAATAAGGCAAAGATTACAATAAAAATTAACTGGGGGTAATAATCGAGGATTTTGAGCATCTTATGCGTCACATATACGAGTCGCTCGTCCCCAAGGGGTTGAAGTCATCCGAAACTCGACCCAAACTCGACAAAAAAAAAAAAAGTTAACCCGAAGCCGACACACTTCAACCCTAAATAGACCCGCACCCGAAGTGAAAAAAAAAGTTATTCATATTACATGCATATACAATTATGGAAAAAAGCACTCTACAATTATATCTCTAATATCAAATGTGCCCTTTTTTGCATAAAAATGAAGGCATATACATTTATTGATATTCAAATATAGTGTTTTTCCTTAAAAAATATTCCGAATTTTTCATGTGAAATGTCGGCTCAACCCGACTCCGACCCGAAAAGATCAAAACTCAACCCGAATCCGAAACGTTTAAAGTCAACCCGACACGCACCGAAAAAATTAGCGTCAACCCGACTCGCACTGAAACAAATTAGCGTCAACCCGACCAGACCGAATCGCGGGTCCGGTCGGGTTCGGATATAATCTGGTAACCCAGCCCAATGCACAAATCTTAGCCAAGTGTCCGATTTTTGAGTGTTCCAAGACTGGTCCCGCGAAACTAACTACTACAATACAGGTACTTTTGTCGTAGAAGAAACCTTTGACATTTTATACATGAGAGACACCAATTTTACATTTGCATTTTCATGAATAAACTAAATCATCTCGAGGTTCCACACACAAGTTAAGAGGTTCTTAGGACAAAAAAACCGCAAATTAAACTTTTGTTAATTTTTAATTTAACATTATTTTAACTTCAAACAACTTACGAAAGAACCTGCGTGTCTTACTACGTAAGCTAGTCGTTGGGGGCCACCGTAATACTTACCCATCATGGATATGCATAATATAAAATATTAAAATAAAACATGTGTAAACTACTTATAAAATGCATTGCAATTCGAATAAAATCATGGCTTGATGACCTCATAAACTTTAAAGGCTCTATTACTGAATTGTGTAAAAGAAACATCCTTATAACTCCAAAATTGATAATCCTATTAACTGACGGTTTACTGCGTCGGAATAAGCGTCTCATTTTCAATTAAAATATATCTTTGAATTGAAATTTGAATGAAATACAGGGTCTTGAAAAATCGAAGAGTGTGGGAAAATAGGATTACAAATATCTCGGCAACTAATTGTCCGATCGACTTCATTCTTTATGCAATTTTTTTTTATTGTCTTTTATACTCATTCCTTAAAATAAACGATTTCGAAAAATTTTATATACCTTTTATCCGAACAAATATTTCGAGAATCCGAAAAAAATAGTTCCGGATAATCGAGGTTACTGAAATTCAATAAGCTTCTTCCCATTATTACATACTAAATACATACCAAATTTGAAGTCTCTATCTCAATTTGTTCGGGAGATAGAGCGTTTACAGACACACACACACAGTCAGACGGACGGCAAATTTTTTTTCTAAAAATATGTTTTTCGGAATCTCCAGTGTCTGAAACGTGTAAATCCGTCGAATTTTTTTTCGATTTTCAAAACTATTACAAGACTTACCTTATACTACGTATGATAGGTAAGTAAAACGAAGTTCTACGTTATATTGGAACATTTTATGATGGGGGGGGGGGGGGGGGTGTAATCATAAATAACATTTTTTAAAAATTACGCTAAAAAAGCAAAGAAAAGGAAATTTGGTGAAAAAAAATCTCTTCGTGCGTTGAGTGTACGCTAATTAAAAAAAAGAAAATACAAGCTATAGAATTAACTTGAAAAATCGAAAGCATACGATGGAAATTTCGTGACGCGAAGTAAAATGTAAACCTTATTTCTATCCTCTTTAACTATTATAATTACAAATTAACTTGTAGTCTTTGAATAGCCAAACGTACCATTCGCTTTGAAAGAAAAACTGGAAAATGAGATGGGAAGATTCACTATCCAGCATTCAGAGCTGGAATATTAATGATCGTAAATAATGGACACAAACTAAGACGATTTATTTCGATTTTTTTTTCTGTATCTCACGTTTTAGCTAAAGGGATGCTACTGATATAATTGTGGATGATTTTTATAAATAAGATATTGATGTATTGTTCTCTTATGACTATCTCACGCATGCTTTTTAAGATGAAATGCAGACGAAAATAAGTTGTTCAAAAAGTATTAGAATGTGAAATCTAAATACTATTTAAAAACTTGACGAAATATTTAGAACGACTAAAATATTTCTTGTAGATACCTACATGCTTTTTACGATGGAATGTAGGCGAAAAAAAGTTCTTCAAAAAATATTAGATTTCAAAATCTTAATATTATTTAAAAACTTGATAAATATTTAGAACGACTAAAATATTTCTCGTGGATATCTGCATGCTTTTTAAGATGAAAAGTAGACGAAAATAATTTGTTCAAAAAATATTAGATTGTGAAATCTGAATATTGTTAAAAAACTTGGTGAAATATTTAGAACGACTAAAATATTTCAGCTGAATACCTGCATGCTTTTTAAGATAAAATGTAGACGAAAATAAGCTATTCAAAAAATATTAGATTGCGAAATCTAAATGTTATTTAATAACTTGAGGAAATATTTAGAATGACTAAAATATTTCTCGAGGAAACCTGAACACTTTTTAAGATGAAATTCAGGTGAAAATAAGTTGTTAAAAAGATATTACATTGTAAAATTTAAATAATATTTAAGAACTTGATGGAATATTCAGAACATCTAAAATATTTCTCTTTGGTACATGCATGATTTTTAAGAGGAAATGCAGAAGAAAATAAGTTGTTAAAAAATATTAGATTGCAAGATTTAAATATTATTAAAAAACGTGATGAAATATTCAGAACGTCTAAAATATTTCGTGTGGATATATGCATTCTTTCTAAGATGAAAGGCAGACGAAAATAAGTTGCTTAAAAATATAGGATTGTGAAATTTAAATATGTATTATTTAAAAACTTTATGAAAAATATAGAACATCTAAAATATTTCTCGTGGATACATGCAAGCTTTTTAAGATGAAAGACAGACGAAAATAAGTTGTTCAAAAAATATTAGATTGTGAAATTTGAATATTATTTAAAAACGTGATGAAATATTCAGAACGTCTAAAATATTTCTCGTGGTACATGCACGCTTTCTAAGATGAAAGGCAGATGAAAAAAAGGTTGTTTAAAATATATAGGATTGTGAAATTTAAATATGTATTATTTAAAAACTTTATGAAAAATATAGAACATCTAAAATATTTCTCGTGGATACATGCAAGCTTTTTAAGATGAAAGACAGAAATAAGTTGTTGAAAAAAAGCGAAATTCTGAAATCTATACATTATTTGAAATCTCGATAAAATACTTAGAACGACTAGTAAAATATTTCTGGTGGATACTTGAATTACCATACTTACTCATATTTTCGACAGTACGTACAGAGGGTATTCGTACATTTTTTAGACGACTTTCATGGTACTTACAGAATTATTTTGCATAAAATATTTGTGTTTTAAATATTCAATTTGGTAACCCACATTTATTTGGTAACTACCTTTCTATCCCGTAATTTATATGACAATAATGCTTTTTGTAGTTTTGAAGGAGGTATTTTGGCCATTCCTCTTGGAACAGCTTTCCAAAGTCCATGAAGAGTTGTAGGTCGACATTTGTATAAAAAGCTTTTTAAGAGTCCAAAAACGCAAAAATCCATGGATGATACATCAGGAGATTTAGAAGGTATATCAGTGAAGGGTATATATAGCTCAGACACCAGTTTCTCGTTCTATTTTGCCCAGGAAATTAACAGTGGATTGTGATGTGGGTCTGTTTGCTTTATTTTGATGCAATTCAACAGATTGGTGGCACTGGTGGGGTATAGAGGTGGTATTTCATGTTTGAAGATTGGTAATAAAATATGTTTCTGATAGCATGTGAAACTTAACATTTTTCTCTACTCTGTTTATTTTTAATTTGCCGTTATATTGAAAGCCAGCAACAATCATAAATCCTTTGTTAAAACTTTCTTTAGATACATTGAACCATGTTTTCATGGGTATTCGAACATTTTTTAGCTGATTTTCATGGTACTTACAGAATTATTCTACATAAAATAGTGGTGTTTTAAATGTTCAGTTTGGTAACCCCTACTCCAAACTACCTTTCTACCCCGTAATTTCCACGACAATAATACCTTTTGTAGTTTTTGAAGAGGTATTTGGACTCATTCCTCTTGAATAGCTTTCCAAAGTCCATGAAGGGTTGTAAGTCGACGTTTGAATAAGTCCAAAAGCGCAAAAATCCATGGATGATACATCAGGAGATTTAGCAGGTATATCAATGAAAGGTATATCCCTGATACCGTTTCTCAGTCCATTTTTTCCAGTAAATTAACAGCGGATAGTGATGTGTGGCTGTTTGCTTTATCTTGATACAGTTCAACAGATTGATGGCACTGGGGGTATAGAGGTGGTATTTCATGTTTGAAGATTGGGAATAAAATATGTTTCTGATAGTACGTGGAACTGATCTTAACATTTTTCTGCACTCTTTTTATTTTTAATTTGCCGCAAAGCCAGCAACAATCCTAAATCCTTTGCTAAAACTTTCTTTAGACATTGCACCATGTTTTAAGATTTTTTTCTCCTCTTTGATCATAATAAATGGGTCTCTTTTTATTATAGTCATTTATATATATGCAAGCTTCATATAGACCGGGAGGCGGAAGCACAGACCTCATCGAGTTCACGGCTGAAATTCCAGAATTAGTTAAAAGTTGATTCTCATATTAAAATGCAATCGGTCTGCCAAGTTATATCTTGGTGGAAAACCCCCGAAAACCCGATTTTAGCGGTTGGCTCATAGGTTTACCATTGTGTGTTCCTGCTCCCAGTCCTCCATGTTTTCATACCTTTGGGTGCAGGAAAACACAATGGTAAACCTACGAGTCAACCGCTAAAATCGGGTTTTAAGGTGTTTGTCTGTGAAGGTGATCTTAAGGTGATTGTCTGTGCTGCCGCCTCCCGGTCTAATATATTGGAACAACATTTTTCCATTTTTTTTTTTTTTTTTTTTTTTTTTTTTTTTTGCGTATAAAAAGCTTCTCATAAAGAATTCGGCATCGTGTTCTGCGATATGTCTAGGAGAAAAACGGTGAACATTGGGTTTTTTGGTTTTTTTTAGAAACTCTTATGAGTGTTAATGATTTTGTTAAGGGTGTATTCAAATCCAAATTATTATTTTGGGATACATTGGTAAACTCATTTTTGCTCTAAAATGCATCCAATTGGCAGGTTCTCTTATTCAGAAACTTTATAATGTCCGTATTGTCTCGATTTTTTGATAAAGGCAGAATATATTTTTAAAAAGGCTGTCAAAGTGGACATTTTGAACTGAATTTCCCGAAGTGATACCGCTGGAAACAAAAAAAAATATATCGTACTGTGAAAATAATTGTCTGTAAATCAATTTCTAATTAATTGAACGAAAAATAAAAACATGGGGCCCTTATAAATGTCTTCATAAATCACGCCGCCAAGTTTCGTGTTTTTATTTTAAAAAAATGAGTCTGAAAATGTGTCTCAAAAATTTGAGTTGTTGAGCGTGGAAAAATATTTCTTTTGAATACCGCCTTAACAGATGACACTGAGCATTTTAACGATTTAGAAACACTCCTTTAACTTGGAGGGTTTTCTTTTACCATAAAAGATCTTACATTTGCAATAATCGAAGAATTCCTTTCTGTTCTTGGGTACATATTTGGAACATTTTTCCCACTTGAAGCGATTTTTTTCCATGTCTTATTGTAATATTGCCAACTGTGGCTTGAAATATAGAAAAATCACGCTTTCCACCAGTTTTTTAATACCTGAATACGAATAATTCTCTTCAGAAAGTGCGGAAATATAGTCGTCCATTCATCGTTTCTTTAAAAGCGCCATTTTGCATGTAAACAAAAATTTCAGTTGCCAAACGAGATATCAGTTGCTAGACTTTCAAAAACATATTAGCTGTGAAAAATAATTTCTCTATGGAGACGATTTTTTAGGTACATTTTGTAAGAAATACTACCTATTACATTCTCCCCTAAGTTAGAATTTTTGAAAAAATTTTGCAGATCTACGCCGATTATGATTCCCTGAACACAAAACCACCCCCAGTTCAAAACTTTATCTATCTATCTATCTATCTATGTCACTTTTTTATGGACACGATAACTCGAATAATTCTTCACAAATCTTTTCCAAACTGATACATAAAATAAAGGGGCATAAAATCTCGGTCAAGTTCGTTCATGGGCAAAATCGAACCGGGGGGGGGGGGGGGGAATTTGTGAACACAGAAAAAAACCCATAATGTCTTAATTATAATACGTATCGAATCCGTTTAAAGTTATTATTACTTCTAGGAAAAGCGCCAAAAATTTATGTATAACAAATTTTTGATATCATTAAAAATGGCCCCAAGGGAGGGAAAAAGGGGGGGGGGGTTAGAAGAAAAAAATTCATAAATTCGTCAATTTACAAGATATCAAATCCGCTTAAATTTATTATAAATCCTCTTACTATTATCTAAAACTTTTATATTGACAAGTTTTTTATAGGACCAACCCTTATAGCAAAAAAAAAAATTAAAAACAAAAAAATCCCTGCGAACAAGTTAGATTTCGAAGTGGGCTGTCCCTTATGGAACCAAACTGCGGTATCATGGCAAAAAGGTAATTTCTTCCGCAATTGCCAACAAAGAGGCGCCCCATGGTCTGCGCCTTCGAAATCTACCTGTGCCTGTAGGCCGAGCCGTCAGGGATTTATTTTATTTTTTTATATATACCAAAACAAACTCCTCTAAAAACTGTACGAACAGCCTCTGTATTTGTAGCGTCCCCTGCTTTTGAAAGAAATAAATCTGAAATGTAAATATTTTGCGTATTTTTTAATAAAGAATATGAGATGATTTAATTCTTGAGATGAGAATTTCTATTACTGTAACAGTTTATGGCTTGTAAATTTTTATTCTAAAATCACGTGATCTATTAGCTTTTTCTGTTGAAAATTAATCGACTCGAACAATTGTAACAAAGGAATGTTTAAAAAATTAAATTTTATCAAAAATTCCTCAAAAATAAGATTTACACAAAACTTTTCACACAATTTGAAAAAAGGAATTTAATTTTTTTTTTCATACTGTGATAATTTTTGTCTAATATTATTATTTTTTTCATTTATTAAAGGAATGTATTTTTCTTTAAAATTGATATTCATTTTAGCTATTCAGAATTAAAAAAAATAAATGAAAGCAAAGTGTATCAAACAGCATTCTTCAAAAAACTAGCAAATTTTTTGCACCTTCTAATTTAGGTGCCGAAAAAAATTACTGAAAGAGTCCGGGGAAAAACGTAATTAATTATTCTTAATGTATGATATTCTATAGCGAAGCTTGTAGTAATAAATGCCAATTTTTCAAAATTCATAATTTTTTTATTTTAACTCTCTTTACATTGGAAATTTGGCTTAATTATTGTTTAATTATTGGTTAAATTGCTGCTATAAGTTTAACATATCTTTTGATAAGCTTGTTAAAAACTTTAGAAATAATATTGAACTTCATAAAAATTACAGTGTGTATAATTTTCAACATCCTTTAACGATTTATACAAATGAGATTTTGTTGCTGAAAAAATAAATAGAAGAATATTAAAACCTCCCTTTGTGTGAACTGCAATTTTCTTCTCTTTTGAATAAACCCAAACGAAACTAATCCGTTATAATTCATCTATTATATTAAAGAAGCCCGTAAATATTCATACAAGTTACTTTGTTTGGTGTCAAAAAATATCTCCCTTAAATTTTCCTCATGAAATTTTGAGAACAATTGTGTCTACAATATTGTTCATTATAATTTAAACGACTAATATTTCTCACACCACAAATAGAATATTATCAGTTACTCTATCATTTTTTCCTTCTCAGGAACTACACAGTATTTCAGTGTTAAAAGATAAAATTCTAAATATGACTACAAAGCTTTACTATGGGAAAACCACGCCACACAATTTCAAAATTCTATTCACTGTCAACTTTCACTGTAAAAAAACTTCATTTAATAAGCACAAAATACCAAATACCATTTTTCTGAATTCGCATAAGCCAAACAATGGAAAAGCAGACGATAGGGATCTGGCAACGAGGAAACTGATTCCCTATCAAATCGGAAATAGAAATCCGTGAATTGTCTGATCAAAGCTACGTGTTATATTCAACAGTTTTTTTTTTTCTAAAATCTTTTATGATCTATTATTATGTAAGTCTATTTTCGACTTTACATAGCTTTTTATTTATTTATTTATTTATTTATTTAGCAAGTCGCTTTATTTACAGTTTTTTATGTGATATTTCATGTATAAGTTTTATACAAAATTTACAATTGATATGTGTATTAACTTTTTATAAATAAATAGATAATGATTCACATTTGTTTAGATTGTTTGTATTTTTAAAGTATGTTTGCAAATAATCACCCTAAATATTACAAAATTCAAGTGATTTTCGTATGCACATGTGTTTAGCTTTTTATATATTTTTAAAAGTGCATACAAAACAATATGTGCAGAAAATAAACTGTAGACCTAGTAATATATACATTTACTGCAAAGAATGATTATTTTGTTTATTACAAAATCTATCTAAAAACAGCAAACATCTAACATACATTAAATAAATACATTAATACATACTTATTTCATTTCATTAGTGTTAGCGAGACGTGACTGCTTTATTATCATTCTTAACAATTATGAATGTGTTATGGAATTTTCAGAGGAGCTTCACAACCACAATTCATAGTAAATATATGTTATTTCATCAATCATTGTCGGTATAAGGCTTAAAAATGACAATCTATATATATTTATAAACTTTACAAAAATATCAGAAATCAATTAGTCCATACTTAATGCCACTATCAAATTGTATTTTAATAAACAATATACATAAAACATACTCAAACTTATTCTACAGAATGAAAAGAAAAATAATATGTGCGTATATATACAGCGGTGGCCAAAATTGTGGACACATTTTGAGAAAAATGCTTTTTTGAAGTTTGATGGATCATTACACCAACTCTATTTCTTAGTAATAGCATAAAATCTATATACCACAGGAAATATAATTTAATCAAGAATATTATGCAATACCGTTTGTTGAATTATAATTACTTTATTAAACGTTATAACTTAATAATCAGAAAAAGGCAGTAAAACCTGGTTAGGTTGATGATAATTATTTTCCCTTTTCTTGAATGTAGCTAATGCATATGAAATGTTTGGAGTGTCCAGACAGATTCCATTTTATTTGGTAATGTGTCAATCAAAGCTAGGGTAGGATTTAAAAAGAAACATGCCATATTTTGGAACTTATAGGAGAACTTTTATCACTATTTTTTATGATTGCTCTCAAGTTGCTAAAGTTATTTCACACCTTTCAATTTTTGAGCTAGTAAAGCAAAATAAAATTAGCAAAACATCGTAAAGAGTTGGTTAGTTACTCAGAAGTCAATGTATAACAATATTTTTAAGTGTATAAAACTATGGTTATGAAAAAAATTGGAAGTAAATTATCAAAGGGATGTCTAAGTCACGCAAAACAAGACTGGTAAAGGCCGGAAAAGGTGAAGGAGAGCAATTTTCGGTAGAAGAATAAGGTCCCAGTGTATAGGTCACAGAAAACAATTATCTTGGTGTATATGCAACATGAAATGGTGCACTGCAGTGGAGAGCTGAATCAAAGTACAGTTCTGTGCAGAGTGCAGTACTTTGGTCAAATATATCACACACAAAAAATTGTGCCATTCATCATGTTTACTAATAATAATCAGTTTTTTGCATTTTTCTAAAATCTAGGTTAAGTGGAGAGTGTTAATTTTGCATCTACACCCTTCATATAGATTTCAATTTTTTTAAAACTTTTATTGGGTTCAATGATACATCAAACGAATGCAACAAAAGTTGAAATATCATTTAACTTACCATATTGAATTATTCGTACGAATATGGAAATAAACATACAAATAAAAATAATAGTAAAATAAAATAATGTGCGTAATCTGAGAAAATACGTAAAAAATGAATAACGGTGTTTCAGATCATTACATTACGTACCGTGCAACTATAGAATATTTTTATTTGTTTTGATAATGGCTTCGGTTGAGCCGAAACATGTGAGCGGTTTATTAAAACCTCTTTTACAGTTTTTATAGTTTTCATTTAACATGTTTTAGCAACTAATGAAATATATTATTTCTGGGTGTTGTGATTTGTTAAATATTGTTTAAAACTAATTTCATTTTAAAATCTTCTTATATCTTCTTGACATTTACTAAAAGCCAAATCCCTTTTTAATAAAAATTTTATTCTTAACCCCCTGACTGCTTGTTATTTTAAAAAAATCCTATCGACCAATATACTGTCCTCTATTATTACATATCTAACTATAAGATATATATTATAATTCTCATGTACTTGAAATATGTAGTAAATTTATCATTTGCATTTTCACCCTTTTATGGTGAAGTCCCGATATATTCAAATGGACATTTTTTTAAAACATTGCCGAGGTATAATGGCACATTGGATGTGCCGCAATATCAGTCCCTTTCCAGGAAAAAAATAAATTAATCCACACAAGAGGCACTAGATGAAAGTAAGTCTTCGATCCATGGAATTCTTTTTATTTTATCTGAACTTCGACACAAAAAAACAGAGGGTGGTCTTTGCTTAAACTACCAAAAGTTTACATCTTTATCTGACAAAAGCGAGAGGACATCTGATCTAATTTTTTTAGATGCATTATCACCAACACATAAATGAAAATATGCCAAACTCTACATTTTCTCGCCAGGCACTAACCGTGAAATTTTGAGAGTTAGCGATAAACCAATATTGAGAATTTTTGAATAAGAAATGAAAGGATGCCATAATTTGGCGGAATATCAATTTTCTGATTTTTAACATACAACCCGAGATTGTTTTGAGAAAGTTAGACATGTGTTATTAGAAGCGAACTAAAAGAGCTTATAGTGCATATTTTTGCCGCAGTCAGATTATGAAAACGGTGCCTGATTTAACACAAGATACGAAGAAACAGAAACAGCATATGTTAAGGTCATCTGCAGTACATTAATATTCCGAATTGAAACCACAGAGAAGTAACGTACTTTTAATGTTACAATAAAATATCGGGGAAAATTTTTAGATAGGAAGAAATGATTGCTTTTCGGAATAAAGAATAAAAAGATTTTGAATACAAACATTAATTCATTATTAGAGAAACTTTAAGATAGGAAGATTAAATTTTGGAGCAAAACATAAAATATAAATGATTCTATATACTTCATACCTTTGACTTTGGAATTTTTAAAACAAAATTTCTTCAAAAAATGTGTATTATATAATTTTTTCTACAAATGTTTTGCTTGTGGAAATCTCCCGATAAACAGTCAGAGGGTTAATAATTGCAAATGTAATATGATATACTTTAATCAAGTCCCTTTTGTCGGCATCTATAACATGGAAATCATTCACGAATCACTTCAAAAACAAAGGTATATACTTTAAGTTGGACAAGGAAGCTAAAATTAGAAATAAAGCTGTGTGATGTCTTACTACGCAAACAGACAATGGCATAATGGTATTCAGTGTGCCTATAAACAGGCAATTAAAGCTTGGATGTGCCATTAATGTGCAATAAATGAGATAATCAGATATGCCATGCAAATTGGCTGTCATCATTTGTACGTTTGCAAAAGTGACCTCAAAATATTCGATATTCATGCATCGTTTCTTTTCAATGATTATTATCAAAAGCAACTAACTGTAAATGAATGTCGAGTAATGCTTTTGCATAGATTGTGGCACATTATGAAGTTGTGCCAAAACCGTATTTCATGCCGAAATTTTTCCAAAATTTGATTTTGGTTTGGTTTTCAGTTTCGGCCGAAAATGAAAACGAAAACTTTTTTCAGAACGAAACTTTTAGGTTCATAATATGGATGGCTGCGTTTTTACTTGAAAAAGAAAAAAAATCTATATATTTGATGAGAAAAGCGCATTTTGTCAAATTTCATATACACTTTTCCACACGAAAATCGCCTCATTGCGCATGCTTCAACTTTTTTGAAGGCTTCTCCCCTCAGAAACGGGAAAAGTGTTTAGCCCTCACCTGTTTAGCTTAGAGGGATTGAAAAAGTTGATTGAAAACGGATGGCGTAATATGGCCAATGTGATGAAAGGTTTTTTTTTTTCTTTTTTTTAAGAACTCAAGTTTTCACTATTAAATATACAAATTTTTTCGCAAAATTTTAAAGAGAACTTGGATACAGTTATATTTATAACCGATCGAAATTTTACAGAGTTCGGAATATGAGAACTATTTTTTATTGCTATGTTAAAGGAGCCGACGCGAAAACAAACCAGCAAACAAAAAAGCGAGGAGAAAACATTTCTTTTACAACTCGATAACAATATTTTTTTAACTAAATTTTTACACGGGCTGTAAAACGACCTCAATAATCAATAAAGATTTCAAAGAGTTCGGACAAAAAGAACAAGAAAATGAGCTCTTTTATCATTAAATATCAATATTTTTTCGCGAAATTTTCATTTAAAAATATAATTTTATACAAAAACAGGTTAAGGATATAAAATAATAAAAACTTGATGTTTTTTTTTATTATTATTATCACGGGCCCGGGCAACGCCGGGCAGGTCAGCTAGTATTTTTTAAATCAACAGTTATGCGAAAAAAACACTCTCACCAAAATACTCTAACTAGCTGTTAAACGGTAACAAAGCAATATTTTAAATACTATACACTAGAAAATAAAAATGATCAAGAAAGAAAAATCATGCGTCAAGCATAGATTAATTAACACTTTCCAACACATTCAGAATAGTGTAAAAAAATATCACCGATTATTAAGGGGAAAGACGATGTTAAGTAAATGATTTCAGTAATTACCATCTCAGTAATTTACCATCATATTGTATTTTGCGCAGTCCTGTATGTGATCTATACATTTGTATATATACAACACAGTATGCTAAAATAAAATTTAATTCAGTTTAGGAAACTCATAGCACACACGATATACACTATAACACACGATAATCTGCCAAGACACAAACCTGTCTATAACAGAATTTTAACTGTCCCAAGCACTGAAAAAAAAAAAAAAAAAAAAAAAAAAAAAACCTGTTGATTTTACGGTATAATACTATGCGCGGCAGCATATGACTGCTTACTTTACTGTTTATTACTGTTAATTTTACGGTATAATACTGGCAGCTGTGATACTAGTATTATACCGTAAAATCAACAGTTTTTTTTTTTTTTTTTTTTTGCAGTGTGCTATTCCTTTTTATTAGGAGTTTATTATTTTTCTCAAACTCAACATTTGCAATTTTACTGTTATTTAAAATATATTAATTGAAATCTTTATAAAATTATCATCTTTTTCTGTCGAGCAGTGTTACGGTTAAAAATAAAGATGTTTCGATAGTCATGAAAAACTGTGTCACCGTGTAAAGCCTTTCGACGTTGCGTGTCGTTTTTCATCGCGCTTGAGTAAGTTTTGATTTTACTCAATGGTAAGAGGGCATAGTGACAGTTCCTGTCCAATAAATCAGAATTACACAGCCTTTTAGTTTTTTACTTTCAAAATAATGATGACTTACTTTATTTCTTGATACACTGTTTAAGGATAAAACAAAACGAATTTCATGCTGTTTAAAGGATAAGACATCTTTCTACTGAAACAAAAGACTGGGTTTTTATTTTTATTATTATTTATTACTAGCCGGGCTTCGCCCGTCTAAACGGTCGTTCGAGATTTTACTGACTTCAGCAGCCGGAGCTTAGCAGAAAATAAATAAATACAGAGAGTGCTCGAATATTTTTTAGCTGTGATTTTCATGGTACTTACAGAATTATTTTTAAATAAAATGTTGGTGTTTTAAATGTTCAGTTTGGTAACTCTCATTCTGAACTACCTTTTTACACCGTAATTTCCATGACAATAACGCCTTTTGTAATTTTTGAAGAGGTATTTGGACTCATTTCCTCTTGAACAGCTTGCCAAAGTCCATGAAGGGTTGTAAGTCGACGTTTGGAATTTCCATGACAATAATGCCTTTTGTAGTTAATGAAGAGATATTTGGACTCATTCCTTTTGAACAGCTTTCCAAAGTCCATGAAGGGTTGTAGGTCGACGTTTGGAATTTCCATGACAATAACGCCTTTTGTAGTTTTTGAAAAGGTATTTGGACTCATTCCTTTTGAACAGCTTTCCAAAGTCCATGAAGGGTTGTAAGTCGACGTTTGGAATTTCCATGACAATAATGCCTTTTGTAGTTTTTGAAGACGTATTTGGACTAATTCCTCTTGAACAGCTTTCCAAAGTCCATGAAGGGTTGTAAGTCGACGTTTGGAATTTTCATGACAATAACACCTTTTGTAGTTTTTAAAGAGTATTTGGACTCATTCCTCTTGAACAGCTTTCCAAAGTCCATGAAGGGTTGTAAGTCGACGTTTGGAATTTCCATGACAATAATGCCTTTTGTAGTTTTTGAAGACGTATTTGGACTCATTCCTCTTGAACAGCTTTCCAATGTCCATGAAGGGTTGTAAGTCGACGTTTGGAATTTCCATGACAATAACGCCTTTTGTAGTTTTTAAAGAGGTATTTGGACTCATTCCTCTTGAACAGCTTTCCAAAGTCCATGAAGGGTTGTAAGTCGACGTTTGGAATTTCCATGACAATAATACCTTTTGTAGTTTTTGAAGAGGTATTTGGACTCATTCCTCTTGAACAGCTTTCCAAAGTCCATGAAGGGTTGTAAGTCGACGTTTGGAATTTTCATGACAATAACGCCTTTTGTAGTTTTTGAAGAGGTATTTGGACTCATTCCTCTTGAACAGCTTTCCAAAGTCCATGAAGGGTTGTAAGTCGACGTTTGGAATTTTCATGACAATAATGCCTTTTGTAGTTTTTGAAGAGGTATTTGGACTCATTCCTCTTGAACAGCTTTCCAAAGCCCATGAAGGGTTGTAAGTCGACGTTTGGAATTTTCATGACAATAACGCCTTTTGTAGTTTTTGAAGAGGTATTTGGACTCATTCCTCTTGAACAGCTTTCCAAAGTCCATGAAGGGTTGTAGGTCGACGTTTGGAATTTCCATGACAATAATGCCTTTTGTAGTTTTTGAAAAGGTATTTGGACTCATTCCTTTTGAACAGCTTTTCAAAGTCCATGAAGGGTTGTAAGTCGACGTTTGGAATTTCCATGACAATAATGCCTTTTGTAGTTTTTGAAGACGTATTTGGACTAATTCCTCTTGAACAGCTTTCCAAAGTCCATGAAGGGTTGTAAGTCGACGCTTGGAATTTTCATGACAATAACGCCTTTTGTAGTTTTTAAAGAGGTATTTGGACTCATTCCTCTTGAACAGCTTTCCAAAGTCCATGAAGGGTTGTAAGTCGACGTTTGGAATTTCCATGACAATAATGCCTTTTGTAGTTTTTGAAGACGTATTTGGACTAATTCCTCTTGAACAGCTTTCCAAAGTCCATGAAGGGTTGTAAGTCGACGTTTGGAATTTCCATGACAATAACGCCTTTTGTAGTTTTTAAAGAGGTATTTGGACTAATTCCTCTTGAACAGCTTTCCAAAGTCCATGAAGGGTTGTAAGTCGACGTTTGGAATTTCCATGACAATAATGCCTTTTGTAGTTTTTGAAGACGTATTTGGACTAATTCCTCTTGAACAGCTTTCCAAAGTCCATGAAGGGTTGTAAGTCGACGTTTGGAATTTCCATGACAATAACGCCTTTTGTAGTTTTTAAAGAGGTATTTGGACTCATTCCTCTTGAACAGCTTTCCAAAGTCCATGAAGGGTTGTAAGTCGACGTTTGGAATTTCCATGACAATAATACCTTTTGTAGTTTTTGAAGAGGTATTTGGACTCATTCCTCTTGAACAGCTTTCCAAAGTCCATGAAGGGTTGTAAGTCGACGTTTGGAATTTTCATGACAATAACGCCTTTTGTAGTTTTTGAAGAGGTATTTGGACTCATTCCTCTTGAACAGCTTTCCAAAGTCCATGAAGGGTTGTAAGTCGACGTTTGGAATTTTCATGACAATAACGCCTTTTGTAGTTTTTGAAGAGGTATTTGGACTCATTCCTCTTGAACAGCTTTCCAAAGCCCATGAAGGGTTGTAAGTCGACGTTTGGAATTTTCATGACAATAACGCCTTTTGTAGTTTTTGAAGAGGTATTTGGACTCATTCCTCTTGAACAGCTTTCCAAAGTCCATGAAGGGTTGTAGGTCGACGTTTGGAATTTCCATGACAATAACGCCTTTTGTAGTTTTTGAAAAGGTATTTGGACTCATTCCTTTTGAACAGCTTTTCAAAGTCCATGAAGGGTTGTAAGTCGACGTTTGGAATTTCCATGACAATAATGCCTTTTGTAGTTTTTGAAGACGTATTTGGACTCATTCCTCTTGAACAGCTTTCCAAAGTCCATGAAGGGTTGTAAGTCGACTTTTGGAATTTTCATGACAATAACGCCTTTTGTAGTTTTTGAAGAGGTATTTGGACTCATTCCTCTTGAACAGCTTTCCAAAGCCCATGAAGGGTTGTAAGTCGACGTTTGGAATTTTCATGACAATAACGCCTTTTGTAGTTTTTGAAGAGGTATTTGGACTCATTCCTCTTGAACAGCTTTCCAAAGTCCATGAAGGGTTGTAGGTCGACGTTTGGAATTTCCATGACAATAACGCCTTTTGTAGTTTTTGAAAAGGTATTTGGACTCATTCCTTTTGAACAGCTTTTCAAAGTCCATGAAGGGTTGTAAGTCGACGTTTGGAATTTTCATGACAATAACACCTTTTGTAGTTTTTAAAGAGTATTTGGACTCATTCCTCTTGAACAGCTTTCCAAAGTCCATGAAGGGTTGTAAGTCGACGTTTGAAATTTCCATGACAATAATGCCTTTTGTAGTTTTTGAAGAGGTATTTGGACTCATTCCTCTTGAACAGCTTTCCAATGTCCATGAAGGGTTGTAAGTCGACGTTTGGAATTTCCATGACAATAACGCCTTTTGTAGTTTTTAAAGAGGTATTTGGACTCATTCCTCTTGAACAGCTTTCCAAAGTCCATGAAGGGTTGTAAGTCGACGTTTGGAATTTCCATGACAATAATACCTTTTGTAGTTTTTGAAGAGGTATTTGGACTCATTCCTCTTGAACAGCTTTCCAAAGTCCATGAAGGGTTGTAAGTCGACGTTTGGAATTTTCATGACAATAACGCCTTTTGTAGTTTTTGAAGAGGTATTTGGACTCATTCCTCTTGAACAGCTTTCCAAAGTCCATGAAGGGTTGTAAGTCGACGTTTGGAATTTTCATGACAATAACGCCTTTTGTAGTTTTTGAAGAGGTATTTGGACTCATTCCTCTTGAACAGCTTTCCAAAGCCCATGAAGGGTTGTAAGTCGACGTTTGGAATTTTCATGACAATAACGCCTTTTGTAGTTTTTGAAGAGGTATTTGGACTCATTCCTCTTGAACAGCTTTCCAAAGTCCATGAAGGGTTGTAGGTCGACGTTTAGAATTTCCATGACAATAATGCCTTTTGTAGTTTTTGAAAAGGTATTTGGACTCATTCCTTTTGAACAGCTTTTCAAAGTCCATGAAGGGTTGTAAGTCGACGTTTGGAATTTCCATGACAATAATGCCTTTTGTAGTTTTTGAAGACGTATTTGGACTCATTCCTCTTGAACAGCTTTCCAAAGTCCATGAAGGGTTGTAAGTCGACGTTTGGAATTTTCATGACAATAACGCCTTTTGTAGTTTTTAAAGAGGTATTTGGACTCATTCCTCTTGAACAGCTTTCCAAAGTCCATGAAGGGTTGTAAGTCGACGTTTGGAATTTCCATGACAATAATGCCTTTTGTAGTTTTTGAAGACGTATTTGGACTAATTCCTCTTGAACAGCTTTCCAAAGTCCATGAAGGGTTGGAAGTCGACGTTTGGAATTTCCATGACAATAACGCCTTTTGTAGTTTTTAAAGAGGTATTTGGACTAATTCCTCTTGAACAGCTTTCCAAAGTCCATGAAGGGTTGTAAGTCGACGTTTGGAATTTCCATGACAATAATGCCTTTTGTAGTTTTTGAAGACGTATTTGGACTAATTCCTCTTGAACAGCTTTCCAAAGTCCATGAAGGGTTGTAAGTCGACGTTTGGAATTTCCATGACAATAACGCCTTTTGTAGTTTTTAAAGAGGTATTTGGACTCATTCCTCTTGAACAGCTTTCCAAAGTCCATGAAGGGTTGTAAGTCGACGTTTGGAATTTCCATGACAATAATACCTTTTGTAGTTTTTGAAGAGGTATTTGGACTCATTCCTCTTGAACAGCTTTCCAAAGTCCATGAAGGGTTGTAAGTCGACGTTTGGAATTTTCATGACAATAACGCCTTTTGTAGTTTTTGAAGAGGTATTTGGACTCATTCCTCTTGAACAGCTTTCCAAAGTCCATGAAGGGTTGTAAGTCGACGTTTGGAATTTTCATGACAATAACGCCTTTTGTAGTTTTTGAAGAGGTATTTGGACTCATTCCTCTTGAACAGCTTTCCAAAGCCCATGAAGGGTTGTAAGTCGACGTTTGGAATTTTCATGACAATAACGCCTTTTGTAGTTTTTGAAGAGGTATTTGGACTCATTCCTCTTGAACAGCTTTCCAAAGTCCATGAAGGGTTGTAGGTCGACGTTTGGAATTTCCATGACAATAACGCCTTTTGTAGTTTTTGAAAAGGTATTTGGACTCATTCCTTTTGAACAGCTTTTCAAAGTCCATGAAGGGTTGTAAGTCGACGTTTGGAATTTCCATGACAATAATGCCTTTTGTAGTTTTTGAAGACGTATTTGGACTAATTCCTCTTGAACAGCTTTCCAAAGTCCATGAAGGGTTGTAAGTCGACGTTTGGAATTTTCATGAAAATAACGCCTTTTGTAGTTTTTGAAGAGGTATTTGGACTCATTCCTCTTGAACAGCTTTCCAAAGTCCATGAAGGGTTGTAAGTCGACGTTTGGAATTTTCATGACAATAACGCCTTTTGTAGTTTTTGAAGAGGTATTTGGACTCATTCCTCTTGAACAGCTTTCCAAAGTCCATGAAGGGTTGTAAGTCGACGTTTGGAATTTTCATGACAATAACGCCTTTTGAAGTTTTTGAAGAGGTATTTGGACTCATTCCTCTTGAACAGCTTTCCAAAGTCCATGAAGGGTTGTAAATCGACGTTTTGAACATTTTTCTAACATTTGAAGGAGTGTTGCTTTGAGACCTATAGCTACACAGGATGTTGTCTCGAATGATCCACATTTTTTAATTCACAGAAACACATACATGACTTCGACAATTACATAAATCTTTTCAGACGAGATAGCGACAAGGAAATATTTACAACGCCAGAGAGCTACAACCGGTAGCTCCTCAAAGTGCATTCAATGGAGCTGGTGGGAGTCAAACCCGCCGACCTTCTTCCTACGCTCTCAAGCAATTAGCGGAATGGTGTCTTAATCACTCGGCCACGGAGGCTCCAAGCCGACGTTTGTATAACGCGCTTTTTAAAAGTCCAATAACCGCAAAAGTCCATGGGTGATACGTCAGGAGATTTAGCAGGTATATCAATGAAAGGTATATACCTGATACACGTTTCTCGCGGTCCATTTTTTCCAGGAAATTAACAGTGGATTGTGATGTGTGGCTGCTTGATTTGTCTTGATGCAATTCAACAGAATGATGGCACTGGGACTGGGGATAAAGAGATGATATTTTATGTTTGAAGATTGTGAGTAAAATATGTTTTTGATAGTATGTGGGATTGATCTTAACATTTTTCTCTACTCTGTTTATTTTTAATTTGCCGTTATACTGAAAGCCAGCAACAATCATAAATCTTTTATTAAAACTTTCTTTAGATACATTGAACCATGTTTTAAGACTTTTTTCTTTTCTTCGATGATAATAAATGGATACCTTTTTATAACAATTATTTAAATAGACCCAAGCTTCTTCTATTGTAACAACTTTTTTCCATCCTTCTCCGAATAATTGCTTCTTATAAAGAATTCTGCATCGTGTTCTAAGTTCGGCGATATGTCGTGGAGAAAGGCGATGGACATTGTGTTTTTGGGTTTTTAAAAAAAATTCAAATTACTGTTAATGATTTTGTTAACAGTTGATACTGAGTATTTTAACGATTTAGAAACATTCCTTCGAATTGGAGAATTCATTTTTACTATAAAAGATCTTACTTTTGTAATATTCGAATAATTCCTTTATGTTATTGGGTAAATATTTGGAATAATTTTCCACTTGAAGCCAGATATTCACATTTTTTCCCTGTCTTATAGACAATATTACCTACTGTACTGTGGCTTTAGATACAGAAAAAAACATGCCTTTCACAGCGTTTTTAATAACCGAATACGAATAGTTGTCTTCGGAAAATACAGAAATATTTCCATACATCGGTTCTTTCAAAGCGACATTTTGCATGCAAGCAAAAATTTCAGTTACCAGACGAGAATATATACTTTCAAAAGCACATTAGCTGTGAAAAATAATTTCTCTATGCAGACGATATATATATATATATATATACACACACACACGTATATATATATATAAATATATATAATTTTTTTTACACCAAAACAAACTTGTCTAAAAAATGTGTGAACAGCCTCTGTAAAATATTTTTTTCCTAAATTATACAAAAATAAAATAAACTTTATTCAACTTTATTTCATTCCCACAAGCATATTTTCTGAGACGAACCCCCAAACTTTCTCAGCTAAATAAAATGACAAAACAAAAAGTTGAATATTACCTGCAGGGCTGCCCTAAAAAAGCAAAAATATATCTATCTATACTAATAAAAGAAAGTATTTTGTCTGTGTGTGTTTCTGTGTGCGATGGCTAGCTACCGTCCGTAGAAGTCTGAAAATTTGGGTGCGGATAGTTCCAGGCAAGTCATTATGCACCTGACACTCGGATTTTTAATTTGTTGAGACCCGCTGCCCCTTTAAGATTTTTGCACTAAATTGTTAATAACTTGCCCAACTTTTATCCGATCCTCTTCGTTTTTGGGTCCCTTTCTCCAGCTTTTTCCCCATTTCTTCCTTCTAGTTAAGATCCTGGCCCCCTGGGACCCGATACAGCGCCCTTTGAAGTTTTTGTTTCCTAAACTGTTAATAACTTGCCCCCTTTTAACCCTTTCCGGCACAGTGGTCCCATTCCGGGCACACTTAATTTTGATTCCAAACTTGCACACGACACCAAGAATATTTTAATTAAAAAAAATTCTAAAATGAAAGTTTAAAATAAAGAGTTCTTATTTTCTAAAAAAGTCGTTTGTAAATTCCGGTGTCAGTCAGTTATTTCTCATTTTACGAACAGAATTTGTCTGTGCCGGAAAGGTTTAATCCGATTTACTTAGTTTTTGGGGCCTTTTCTCCATTTAGTTATTCCCCCATTTCTGCTTTTCAATTCCGACCCTTCATCTTAGGGCCCTGCTCAAAACTATTAGCTGACCCCTTTTGGGCCCCCTACTATTATTCCCTTAAAAATCGCCCGATTCACTAGTTTATTTTTTTTTAACAACTTCTTAGTATTTCCAGCTACTACATGAACGACAAAAAAAAAAATTCGGAGAAGATCCGGGCCCTCTGGGTTCTTTGAAGTTTTTCTTCCCTAAATTGTTAACACCTTGCCCCCTTTTAATCCGATCTTCGTTTTGGGGGCCTTTTCTCCATTTAGTTATTCCCCCATTTCTACATTCCAGTTAGGACCATTCATCTTAGGGCCTTGCTCAAAACTATTAGCGGCCCCTTTTGGGCCGCCTTACATCCCCCTTAAAAATCGTCCGATTCGCTAGCTTTTTTTTTTTTTTCTAGCAACTTTTTAGGACTTCCAGCTACTACTTGAATGACAAAAAAAAAAAAAAAAAAAATTCTCGGACAAGACCCGGGCCCCCTGGTCCCCTTTACGTTTTTGTATCCTAAATTTTTAATAACTTGCCCTCTTTTAACCGATCTCCTTCGTTTTTAGGGATCCTTTCTCCAGTTAGTTATTCCTTCATTACTACATTCCAGTTAAGACCCTCGTCCCTTGGGGCCCAGTAAAGGACTCCTTGAAGTTTTTGTTCCCTAAAATGTCAATAACTTGCCCTCTTTTAATCTGATCTTCTTCATTTTGGGGGCATTTTCTCTATTTAGTTATTCCCCCACTTTTACATTTGAATTAAGATCTTGGCCTCCTGTGGCCCTGTCCGGGGCCCTTTAACTTTTTGTGAGCCATGCATTTTCAACCCACTTCCCAATTGTGTCACTATCTCAATGCATAGCTTTAAAGTCTTGGATTTTGCTCCCTGGGCCACCACCCTCATATTTTTATTGGGGCCCTAGGGCCCCTTTTTAAGCATTTCTTTAAAATTTTATTCTAATGATTAATTTATACTCTATGCTTAATTTCGACTAATTAAAGATCTAAAGAGCTAAGTACTATGACCTTTTAAGATATTTTCCTTTTAGGGTCCTGCTCAAAATTATCAGTTGCCCCTTTTTGGGCCCCCTATTATAGCTACCTTAAAAATCATTCGATTCACTAGCTTTTATTTCTAAAACTTTTTAGGACTCCCAGCTACTATCTGCACGACAAAAAAAATGTCTTGAACTTCAGCTGCCACCAATTTTGAATATTAATCTCCTTCTTGGGGCTCTTGGTGCAGCTTCTTTAAAAATGATCCGATTCTCTTTCAGTTTTCATTAGGATAGTTCTAGGGTACTAGAGCTGAAAATTTCATTAGATCCCTCAACTACCACCCTATTTATTTCTTTTAAATGCTAAAAGGTGTAAATTAACAACATAGTACAAATTAAAATAACTTTTATTAGGTTGTTTGACATGTTTCGACTCACTCCCAGTCATTTTCAAAAACAAATGACAATATTCTAAAGCTGCACGGGCTTTGAAGTTATTATTTTCATGTACTTTTCTAAAAATTACGCACGTTATCTTCCATTTTTACTTGGTTGTTTATTTTCATATCTGTGACCATGGAGTCACTCGAGCCACAGTTTCGGTAAATTAAAAGATGCCGCATCGTTACATATTGTATTTTTGCGCGTTAGTATCTCCATCGTTACATATTGTATTTTTGCGCGTTAGTATCTCCATCGTTACATATTGTATTTTTGCGCGTTAGTATCTCCATCGTTACATATTGTATTTTTGCGCGTTAGTATCTCCATCGTTACATATTGTATTTTTGCGCGTTAGTATCTCCATCGTTATATATTGTATTTTTGCGCGTTAGTATCTCCATCGTTACATATTTTATTTTTGCGCGTTAGTATCTCCATCGTTAATAACAATTTTTAAAAAAGTACATGAAAATAATAAGTTCAAAGCCCGTGCAATTATGGAATATTGTCATTTGTTTTTGAAAATGACTCGGAGTGAGACGAAACATGTCAAACAACCTAATAAAAGTTATTTTATTGTATATTATGTTGTTAATTTACACCTTTTAGCATTTAAAAGAAATATATTATTACAAGGTGTTATAATTTATTATATAGTTTTACCACCCTATTTTTAAAAATTAATCTTCTTTTTCGGCATCAACTTTACGTTTACGTAAACGTAAAGTTGATGCTCTAAAAAAAATCCGTGAAAATACAAGAGATTTTCCGTAAAATTTCACGGAGAAGTTTCATTTTCCAAAACAACAGTATAATTTTCGTAAATGACATTAGTTCCGTAAAGGAGATTTCAAATCCGTAAATATGCAGAAAGTTTTCCGTAAATTTAATGGATTTTGTCCGTATTTCTTTCAAAACAGTACAATGTCCGTATTTCTTCCAAAACAGTGCAATTTCCGTAAATAACTTTTAGAGGTTTGCGTACAGAAATCGCCTTGTTTGAAATGGGAATTAAGATTGTTGTATTTACTAGAGTTCTTCAAGGATCCAGGCCTGACCCGGCTCGGCATGCTGGCCCATTCTAACCGGGGCCATGTCTGGACAGTAATTTTTTGTGAAAATAATAGTAATATTTATATTTTCTTAATGAAATATTTAGAAATTGATTTTGTTTTTATAAGTTACAGAAAAGTATTTTTTTTTTTAATCTATTTTTTTTTTATTATTGATAGTGCTTCAAAATTAGAACTTTTTTTTTCACTAATTTTTTAAAGTTTTATTTTAACTTTTCTAACGTGAGGCAATATTGGGTTATTTAAAGGTTTCATAACATAATATCTCTGCAAGTTATCGCTATGTAAATTGTATTAAACTAAACTGATTTGGCTTATAAATTTATGAATTAAACTAAAATTTATTATTTTATAAATTATAATTTTACAACGTTTATAATTTTTTCCTTAAATTTATAAAAATAGTTAATATTTTTTCTTTACTTTTATAAAAATGAAGTTTATAATTTTATTAACTTTATAATTTATTTCTTTAGCTTATAATTTTATAAATTAAACTAAATTAATTTAAACTGTCCAAATTTAAATCTTACCTATCACAAGATCATTAATTTCGAAATTGTCTTTAAGAATCAATTTTTTGTTTTAATATTAGTAAAACTATTCAGTTTGACAGAGCCGTACACAAAAGTTCTCAGCATAGCTCAAATATAATAATTTAATTTATTATAAAATTGTTTATTTACGTAAGCTTTTTAAGATAAGAGATAACGAAAAGTTATTTTAATAGCATGTAATAAATACGTCTCCTTCAGATAATTATTTTTTATTGGAATTGATAAATAGATCATCAGACAAATAATTTAAAAAAGTATATGTTCAAAAAAAAAAAAAGAAAGAAAGAAAATGTTGTACTATTACAAAAGGATGCAATCATACAATGACTCTTAATACAATGTCTCTTAATACAATGTTTTACGCGTATAATACATAATAAACTAAAATTTGTCTGTTATAAAGCATCATATAATAAAGCAAAATATTAAAATATATGAAAAGAAAATATTTAAAACATTGGAACTGAAAAAAAAAAAAATCCATGGAAACTTCAAGTTTTTGCATCATAAAAAGCGGTGCAAATAAGTAGCAACGCTTGAAACTGTTGAATATCTAATCATAGCGTAGGGGTTGGGACCGCCGGTTCAGTAAGCGAAAGATTGCGGGTTCGATTCTCATCGAGGGAAGGGTTGGTTGTTTACATAAAACTAACTCACTCAGGAAAAAGCAGTCCTTTATAAGGTTGTTCTTGAGAAGAAACCTTTTTTTTTTTTTTTTTTTGTCATATAATGTTTATTTTAACATTATAAAAATTTCTAAAAAATACGGAAGATATCTATTATAAAATGGAAATTTAAAAACGATATTTCAGAAATCACGGAAAATTTCCTGGAATTTACGGATTTTTTTTTTTTTTTTTCGTTAAAAAACGGAAATAGTACTGGCGTCTCGATTGCCAGTATAATTTCCGTTTTTTTTCAGGAAATTTTATTTTACAGTATACAGCCGTAAATTAAAAATCGCGTTAACGTTAAAGATAAATGGTTAAGTTCAGAGAAAGACGAGGGATTTCATGCGTAAATTAAATATCGCGTTATTGTTAAAGGAAATTCATTAAATTTATAGGGGATCACATTCCACGCTTGGGGGCTCATTCTTTTCTTGGGTTCTATGGGCTCGATTTCAACAGGGTTTGGGTCATTCGACTTAATATCGAAAACTTGAGGGGTTTTTTTTCTTAATTATTATTATTATTATTATCACGGGCTCGAGCAACTCCGGGTGGGTCAGCTAATTTTAGAATATAGTCCAAAAGTTGGTATTATTGTTAAAGATATATTTACATATGAAATTATATACACATTAGCGTACACAAATGCTAATAAATCCATTAATATTGTATATGAAAAATGATAAAGAATCCATATTACTTAGATGTTACTCTTAAACAGGGTGTATTATTTGAATGTATTTTAAATGGTTACATAATAAGCAAGCTATGCTTTAACTCTTTCAAGGGCTACTTGATTTTAATTCCCAAATGTCACAATGGCACCAAAATTTTGGTATAAAATTTTACGTTTGCTATGTATAGTGAAGCATTTTTTTTAATTTCCAAATATATATGTTCGTAAATTCCGGTGCCATTCATTTATTTCAACATTTTAGTAATGGTAGTGCTTTACCAATGATACAGTTAAGCAAATTCACACCAATTCGTTAAAAAAATAAATTTTTGAAAAGCTTTAAACGAAAAAAAGAAATCATTCTTCGTTTTACATCATAGAGAACTTGCAAGCATAAACAAGATGGAAATTGTACGTTAAACGTGACATATGAGGTGCGTTCTTTTTATAACTAGTTTCACAATGTAAAAAAAATCCTCCTCATTATTTCAGTGAAAGTAATTATGTCGTCTGCTAGGAGGGAAATGAGCATTCCTTTTTTTTTTTCTTATTACGTATGCCACGTTTACAAATGAGAATTTTTTTTTCACCATAGAAATCTTGCTTTGCGAATGATGACCTCCATGGTTTAATATTTTTAGGACTCATAATGAACGAATCTCCTGTATTTATTTACTCTAATGGATTGAGATATTCTATTAACCTTATTTCTATTGACGTTATCTCAGAATCTATACATTGTGTTGAAGGAAACTCATGTCTCAATCAAACAATGTTTTTGAACAATCTCTCTAAAAATGTAACTTTTATGCAATTTCATTCGAAAAAATAATTTTTAATAAAAATGGCCGCTTGGCATATTCAAAAAGATGTGTTTAGCCCGTATTTGTTTTCCTCAGTCACATGACTTGCGCTTTTATGATTTAACAGAATAAAGAAAACTTTCATTAATAACATTTTAAGTTTTGATTCGATTTTCATAAAATTTGAAATGACTCGACAAAATTCTACAACGATTCTATATATTAAATTTCAAATCATTCGGTTGGGTAGTTTTTGCGCTGTTATATGCGGACGGACGGACGGACCAGACGACGACTTTAAGTGGTACGTATGTATATAATTACGAACGCATCTAAAAAACAAGATATTATGAAGCACTTTCAACACATTCAGAAAACTGTACAAAAATTTATCGTTTAGTAAGATGAGAGACGATGCCTGGATAGAGGGAAATAGCTTAACACTAAATAAGGAAAAAACAGAACTACTATACCTCAACAGGGGACACACAAGAAACCTACCGACACAGAACACAAATATTATAGAGGGAATCGAACTAAACGGCCAGGTCCTCAATGTTAAAGAACAGATAAAATATCTAGGAGTGACACTACATAAAAACCTCAACTGGATACCACACTGCCAAGCTCAAACAAGTAAGGTTAGGAAAAACTTTAAAAAACTCGCACATATGACAGCCAAGGGATGGGGAATAAAACCAAATATACTCAAGATCTGGTACACAACAGTAGTGGAAAAGACGCTAACTTATGCAGCACCAATTTGGGGACATAGCCTCAACAAAAGAAGTGTGGAAATTCTATCAAGTTGCCAAAGACACTTCGCACTGGCCATAGTCAGAGCCTACAGAACGGCACCCACCTCGGCACTTTTGGTACTCTCGGGCCTGATTCCAATTCACCTCAAAGTTCAATATGAAGCAGCATACGGCACAATATCAAGACTTAGGCAAAATGCCACAATACATAACACGACTTTAAACCACAACGACTACGACAAAAAAATAAACATATGGCGAAATCACCCAGCGAACACGGCTGAACCAAGGATAGGACTTAACATGCAAGACATAGTAATATACACAGATGGATCTAAATTGGAATCAGGGGCTACAGGATCGGCCTTTGTAGCATACAAAAACAATCAAAAGATTAAGACATGGTCAGTGCCTTTAAGGAGCAGCAATAGCGTCTTCCAGGCCGAACTACTGGCAATCCAAAAAGCAGCAGAATGGGGCAACACGCAGGGTGAGGGCTACAGTATACGTTCGGACTGCCGCTCAGCGATCGAATCACTAAGCAAACCTTTTAACACAAATACAACTATAGATACAATACAAAACACAATTATAAACTCGAACAATAGTTTTAAAATCAGCTGGGTAAAGGCACACGTCGGCATCCAAGGAAAAGAGGAAGCCGATTTGCTAGCCAAAGCTGCAGCAACAAACTTAACCAAAGACAGCACGTATTTTCTAAAGAAACCAATTTCAAAATTAAAACGAACTCTTAAAGACCTGACAATAAAACAATGGCAGTTCGAATGGGACTACGGGGATACGGGAAGAGAGACACACAAGTACTTCCCAAAAGTAGACAAAAACAGACTAATCAGCGACTTTCTACTCTCACAGATGTACACAGCACACGGAGCATTTCCAGAATACTTACACAGGTTTAACAAGGCGGAAACACCGGACTGCGAATGTGGAATGGTGGGATCGCCAAAACACTATCTACTAGAATGCCCACTCACCCAAGCACACCACCTGGTACAGATAACACCCAATAATGAAAAACTCTGGCACAAACAACTAGGGAAAAACAAACACACACAAAACAAAGCTAAGGTAGTAATCAGGTGGCTCCAGGAAAACTGCGATAGCATAACCACACTAAGAAATACACAAACACAATAGTCCCAGCAGTTGGCACGGGGTCCCAGTCACAAAGGTATAACGTTTATGTGTTTATATGTTTATGTGTATATGTATGTAAAAAAAAAAAAAAAAAAAAAAAAAAAAAAATGGCCAAGGTTCGCTGAAGCCACCAAAAAAAATTAAAAAATTGTCCTTGTTATGTGTTTGTCCAATAGCAGTGTGCGGTAGTCGTAAGACACAGTAAGAAGCTTCATGCCCCCGGCACAGCTTGTCCGTCCTTGTGTTTGTCTAATAAAAAATAAAAAAAAAAATATATATATGAATTGTATACTCCAGCCCTCGGCCCATCAGAGGTGTGCGGTAGTCGCATACCATCAGCTGCTTCCACGGCCCTTCCAGGTGCCCCGCAACCAAGGTTGCATGCACGACTCATGTCATCACGGATCAGCAAGGTATGCACAATGACACAACAAAAAGCTATTATGCCTCCGGCACCTCGTGGGGGCTGGAGTGTACACAGAAGATGGAAGAAGTAAAAGAAGAACGAAGATTGAAGAAGACGAAGCCAACGAAAGGGTATAACTTCAGTAAGTTAGAGATTTATTAACTTTAATTTAAATTTAAGTCGAAGTTAGTTTTAACTTAATTTGTTTAGTTTTCTAGGTTCAATTTAACTAGTCTTAATTAATTTAACCCGTAGCAGCTTAACTTATTCTAATTTTAATTCTTAAAGCTAATTTTAAGGCTAACTTCAACTGCTAATATCATGTTTTAATTTAATTTGAGTTTGGGTTTAAGTTTGTTCTAACTTAATATGGCTTAAGTTACTTAATTTAAATTTAAGTCGAAGTTAGTTTTAACTTAATTTGTTTAGTTTACTAGGTTCAATTTAACTAATCTTAATTAATTTAACCTGTAGCAGCTTAACTTATTCTAATTTTAAATCTTAAGACTAATTTTAAGGCTAACTTCAACTGCTAATATCATGTTTTAATTTAATTTGAGTTTAAGTTTAAGATTGTTCTCACTTAATATAGCTTAATTTACCTAATTTATTTTCTAAATTTTAATTTTAATGTTAAATTTAATTGTAAAATGTACTAATAAATTCCCTTTCAGGTTCCCCAAATGGTCCCGGAGCTGCGGATTGGGTCCCGCAACAGTGGGCCTCAATCGGTGGGGACCGGGAGCATCCCCCATTTTTTTTCCTTTTTGTTTCCACCCCCATTTTTTTTTTTTGACAGATCGCCTCTTTATTAGGTGCAAATAGGACAATGTCCGCACAAGCTACCGGACCCGCTCCAATGGGACAGCCCACGGAGCCAGTTTTTCCTCGGTGGGGTACGGTAGAAAGACGATCTCCCGTCATCCGTTGCAGCGATTCGCTTGCCTTGCATTTCGGCACAAAATTATTTTCCCCGGTACGACTTAGCAATTGGCCAACTCTTCCAAATTGTTTACTGTTTTCTTAATTTCCCTCAAAATTGTCCCCATTTAATGCTAAGAGCCGTACAAAGTTTAGACACAAAAACATCCAGCCCCATTCACCCAAGCGTGACGAGTATGTGGTGTGCGGCGTCAAGTCCCAGATTTATTAATTCAGTCCATCACTACTCAGAAATTTTCGGCTTCGAATAACACCTAGCCGACCCGGATACTTGTCTGTGTAGATCTCCCCATGCGGCGATCAGGCGAATTTCGCCCCGCTCTCCAGGCACCTCAACCCGTCAAACTAGGCAGAATCCTGGTAGGCAGGGGCCTGGTCAGTGGTCTCCGAGAGACGATGCCTAACAAGGAAGTCTCCATAAGCGCATACTCAGAAATTTTTTTTTAAAAAAATACAGAATATTTTTTCCGTGAGGTTATGTATGTTTATAATTTTTTTTTTTTCTCCAGCGGAACCTCAATATGTCGTCCGTAAAAAAATAATGAAAATTTCATTTATTTGGCGATTTATTTCGGTTGGCGACATAAAGAATTTATAAAAAATACTCTTTTATGATTATAATGTATTGAAGAAGACTTAATTAATTAAATATAACATAACCAAAACTGAGGTGGACGAAAAGAATTACTTTATACATTTTAATTAACATCACAGAACAAGTACTTATACATAACACATCACAGAAATACATCTACATTCTATGGGTACTGCAGTGAAACAATAACATCTGAACGATAGGTGTCAGTAGCGACTGGAGAGACATTCTGTGGTGCTGCCATCTAGAGTTTATTCATAAAAGTAAAACACCATAGATTCTCACCCCGCTTTAATATTTAAGACGAGTTCTTCTAATTCTTTTAGAACGTCTAGGTACCTGTAGGGAAAAAGAATTATTTTTTACAGGATCTGCAGCAGCATCAATAGTACTATTTAGAACCATGGGTTTTGGAACTGGAGGTATCAAATCAGAGTCAACTGGTGCAGGACTTTGGGAGGACAAAGTCAAAATAGTCTTTTATGATAAATACTCTTTGAGAAAAAACTCTTTTTTATTCTTCACAATGAATTAGTTTAAGTAAGTTTCACTTAAATAAATAAACATTTATAACTACAGTTTTCTCAGACACAGTTATATGTGTATATAATAAAATTTTACAATTATATTATGTTTAGAGCAAAATTTAAATTGATTAAAATTGTTCCAAGCTCAAAACTAAGGTCCGATTCAGAGCACTGTATCGTTGCCATGGGAACAACGACTTATTCAATATTGAATTGAAATTTATAATGACAGCGTTCCTTATCAGTCAGTTACTTTTAAAATTAACTTAAATTTTATTTAGCCGGTGAAACTGTGTAAAATTAAATAACTGTAGGAACACGCAATTTATATATAATATACTATATATATAAGCTCATATAAAATATAAATAATAATAAACTATTTCATAGTTTAAGTTTAAAGTCATTAAGTACTGCGTATTTAAACATTCGTTTCACGAGCAATTTGAAAATGCATTAAAATAGCTTGCACTTGGCGATGAAAAGGTGTTTCTCGCCAAATCTCCTCTTTTTGCGCCAAATACTCGAAAGTAATTTTGTTTTTTTTACAGATTTTCTACTGGAATTCCGCAGCTAAATTTGATTTATACTTTATATAACGTACATAAGTAGTTTCATTAACAATTTTTGCAGAAAATTTTTAGTATGCGCTTTAAGGAAACCTTTCTTATAAGTAACAAAGTCAAAGTCAAACCGGGCGGGGAGGCTTACCTTTCGGGTTAAGCTCAACTAGCCCCGCCCATCCTTGTAAGTAATAATTTGAAAAACGCATAACACATTTGAAAACCCAATTTCAGAAATTACCATCTATACTCGGAAAACTATTCGAATACTTTAGTGCAGCCCTGTATATGATCTTTAGGATTTGTACACCCCGAGTAATATGCAAAAATTTATTTAAATTTAAAAACGCATACGACAGTTGAAAATGCACTTCCAGCAATTATTGCTCATAGACCGTACTGTAGCCGAATTCTTCTTTGTGTCCCTGTAAATGAACGATAAGTGCTATACGCACAGCCTATATCATATTAAGCATCTTGTACTGCACCTCAGTGATGTATATCAATTTCAATATGTTTGAAATAGTGCAACACCATTAAAATAAACTGCAAACGATTTTTCCCCATAGAGTAACGGATTTCTTTGAGTACTCCTATAAACGAACTCTAAATGCTACACACTTTATTTTCAAAACTGAATATGTCATGGTAACATAAAAACTTATATCGATTATATAGCAGCCCGAGTATATTTACGCGAGTTAGAGGACGGACAGACAGATATACCGCCATACGTCAGACGGCTAGGCAAACTGAACTCATAAACACGTTTCAACTGTGTTGGCAAGTGTTAAAAATGTCTTACCTACAAAGAGTTTTTTCAATAAACCGATAATCGTAAAGAAAAAAAAAAAAGATGTAACGTACCAAATCTTGATATCTTTTAACATTGAATGCATCCATTGCAAAGCGATTCATTTTCATTAAGAACGCGTGTAATCGAATTAACTTACCGCAACGAATTAACTTAATCGTCTGCCTTAGCGTGTAAGTTTATCTTAACAGGGCAAAAAACTTTCAAATTCATATTTGCCGCTGCGATAATTTTAAGCAAGCCGGTAACAGCCGTTTCGCGATATAATTCTCTGTTTTTCCACTTCAGAAATCGAAATATGGAAAAAACGAATTGAGTTGTCTAAAGCTTCATATCTACAAATAAAACCAGACTTCGTTGGTTCATAGGCGAATAACATCAAGGATCATTTCTGATTTTATTCCCTGCGCGGAAACGAAGTGCGTATTGTTCACCATGGTTTTATGATAATCACTGAGTCTCTAGATGGAGCTTTAATAATTGAGGTTTATGCCAAATTAACGTATATTTATGACCCCACCCTTTTTTTAAATTTTCCTTAACGGCTTTGGCCCCCAACAAAAGCGTTCAAAGTCTTGTTGTTGTTTGAAAATAGCACTACCCTGTTTCTTTTACATATAATTATATATATATATATATATATATATATATATATATATATATATATATATATATATATATATATATATTTCAATTCCAATAGAAACGTTGAATAGAACTGTTGAATAGAAACGTAGACCTTATAAAGAAAATCATAAAACGACGGGGAAAAAATTAGACAATCATCTTCAATGGTTAATAAATTGTTTAAAAATACATTAATTCAAATATGCTCAACGAAAAAAAAATAGAATTGTTTGGTGCCTTATAAAAAAGTATTGAACGATATTCGCATCACTTTCATATATTATAATCACATTCTTTCCCCTATTGTTTTCGAAAGCGGTAACAAACAACCGTCTTCGATGGTCTTATCCCGTTTATTATTTATTTATTTATGAAGTTTTCATTTCAAATATTTTTAGCGTAAAAACGGCAGACATTTAATTCCTTAAAATAAATAAATAAATTAATTAATTAAATTAAATTAAATTAAGCCATAAAAAAAAGAAAAGAAACAAAAGAAACAAAGAAAGAAAAAAATAAAATAGACAACAATCTTTAGTTATTAATAAATTGTTTAAAAATACCTGAATTTAAATAGTCTCAACGTAAAAAAATAAAATAAAAATAGAAATGTTTGGCGCCTTATAAAAAAGTATTGAACGATATTCGTATCACTTTCACATATTATAATCACGTCACTTTCCCTATTGTTTTCGAAAGCAGTAACAAACAACCGTCTTTGATGGTTAATAAATTGTTTTAATTAACACAATAATAACGATAATAACAGTAATACCAACCAGATAAACGTTTTGACATGTGACAAGAAAATTTCTCATAGCAAATTACCCTTTTTTCCTTCGGGATGCAATCTTTTTTTTGTCTATTCTAATGTCTCTTCTTTTCAACCGCACTTTTCCTATCTTACCGCCAGGCATGTAACTACTGTTATCAAAACTGTTTAAATTACAGCCTCTCGAAGTACTCAAAGCCTGGCGGTCATATTTTGTTCACAGTTAAAAGGTAGACTTTCAATTGTTTTAAATTTTCACTTTCATTCGGCTACCTTTTTTTCTTTTGTAAAAAGAATTTGGCAACTACAAAATTGTTAAATAAACGAGTTATCTTTAGAAATTTAATTTTAGGAAGAATTTGGAAGTGTTTTTTTTTTTCTGACATAACATTTGAATAAATTATGTTTATTTCAATTCTTTCTTTGCATGCAATAAAATACAAATTGGATTATTATTCAATTTGGCATTTTGCCGTTCGCGTGCTAATTTAACCTAAAGTTAAACATCCGTTTAACTTTAAGTTAGAAAATAATTTTTCCGCCATGTTTGAACTTTTAAAACTGAAGGAAATTATTTTAGATCTAAATAAATATTCTATACACTTTTTATTATTCCTATTGTTCTTATTACTATCATTATTATTATTTTACTTTTGTTTCTTGTATAGAAATGTGTTTAATTTTTCTATTCATACATAAGAAGGGGAGAGTAAAGTTCTGCTTTTTTTTTTAATCGTTTATATTATGATGAAAAGCTGCAGACTTAGCCTTTATGTTAACGTAAGATTAATATGAACAAGTGGGTAAGTGTGATCGAAGATCGCGCAAAGGGTTTCGTTTAATATTCCTTTCAAAACACTTACCCACCCTTCCTTTTATCCTTCCTTTTTTCCTTCCTTTTATCCTTCCTTTAATAAATCCAAATAAATTTCACCCCCCCCCCCGAAAAAAAGTCATGTTTCTTGTAAAGTAAAAATTTACCGGTCTATTTTTCTTGTTTTTTCGGAAATCTGAACCGGTCCGATAGCGGACGAAACTCGCTATTATACTCTGTCATAATAATATCAGTCATGTGGACTAAATGCGATATTTAAAAAGAAAATCAATTTCAAAATTAAACATGTTGTATAGAGACCTTCAAAATGTTAGACGTCAGATTAATTTTCTTTTTAATTCTCTAACGACGTCATATTAATTAGTAAGCTGCTTTCTGTACTTACACATACTCATACGCCTTGTATTATTGAGAAATGTTTGAAAATTTCCGATTTATTACCCGAGGCTAACGAAAAAGAAAGGCTACCGCGGTGCTTTACGCGTATCTTTTTTTACAGACCGCGGGAGTCACGTGATACTCGAATCCACCAATGCAGGTGTACGAAAAGTGCATCACATCACACTAGCGGTCTGTAAAAAAAGATATGTGGAATGCACCGCGGTAGCCTGTCTTTTTCGGTAGCCTCGTTATTACAATATGACGTCATATTAACCTTTTTTCTAATTGGTGAAACTTTTTATTTCATTTTCATTTTTCATGTGGAAATCTTTCAATAGAAAATTAATTATTGTAGAAAGAATTTTATTGTGGCTTTTTAATGGTTGGCAACTGTTATAACGAAAAATGTTTACATTTAATAGGAAAATGATGTTAGATTTTTGTTTTTTTATCTCTCTGTATTAAAATAATACAATTTTTTCAAATTTTAGGATTTCCAGCTTCATAGTAGGTATTCAGCTGTAAAAACACAAAATTTCATGACTTTAAGTTACATAGTTTCTGAGAACCGGTTCTGTAACGGACAGACAACGAACCGGGAGTAATAGGGTTTCGTGAGATGAACGAAAACCTAAAAATGAAAAGTATCTATGTTATAAAGCAGAAATGTGCCAGTGAGTAATGCTGACGTCATATTGACGGAAGCAACGACCTGACCAATAAATTTCGCTTTTAACTGCAATTTTTTTTAACTTCTAAAAATCACACAATTTCACCTTTTAAAATATCCAACAGAAAATAAAATGTAATTATTATCATTTTTTCAAATGCAAATTATTTGAAAACTATATCTTAATTACTGGATTTTTTTATGAATATTAAAATAATTTTCCAGCTTGAATATTTTAAAATCTGCGTGAGACCCAATTACAGAAGATTAACCTGTTTGCACCACGTAAATAATTCAACATGTGTTTGTTAGTTACCGTGTAATATTCAATAACTAAATTAACAAATGAAATTAAAACTTTATTTAGCAATTACGGGTTGTTCCAACCCGTACTTGCTCTACCAGAACTCGAGGGGTGTGAAAACCTACAGAGGTAGTCACAATTCCCTCTCGTAGTGGACCTTGGTGTAGTTGGTATAGGCAATTTGAGAAAATATACTAAATTTCGAAAATCTATTAAGAATTTTCAATTAGAGTTTTCAATTAGAGTTTTCAATTAGAGTTTTCAATTAGTTTTCAATTTCATCTATGTACTGTACATCGGGAAGTATATCGGAATCTTTAACGCAAGTAGCTTTGGGTTCGATTGCCTGGTATTAATAAAGGATTTCAAAAACCTTAATGGCCAAGTCGCTGTGGCAATTAAAAATTCAGAGCTGGTGACTAAAATTTCACTGAAAAAAATGAAGTACTCAAAAATGAGTAAATCGATGTACTCATATCAAATTGAGTATATGCTTGGATCAAAACACAACCTATTCTTTCTCAATTTTGAAACATCGCATGTTATCAAACACAAGCGAAACGATAATTTTGTACTTTGTAATGATTTATTTCATTCATGGCGGCATAAACGATGTTCATTAATAGGAAAACAATGCAATATGCCCTGGGAATAAGGGAATAATATTACATTTTTATTCCTCGAAAGGAACTATTTCTTGAGTCTCCATTATAATGCGTAAGGTTACATTGTGTTGTTGTTATAAGTGCTTCGTATATTCATAGGCAGTCGGTCTGGTCTGTGCGCTGGGTGACATTGATATTTGTGAAAATAAAATTAGATTCAAGATCTCTGCAACGACTTTAAAAGTAAGTGCTCTCTGTTAAATATTGAATACATTTTTTTTAATTTATGTAATCAGCTGTACTTTCTGCAAATATTAAATCATGCACAGTATTTTAAACTAATTTAAAATAAAATAATTTAAAAGTGCTTGAAAACAATGCTCTTGTCCTAAAAATATTTAATTTGGGTTTCTTGATAATAATTATGCCATTTTCCCAAAATAAATAATCAAATGTTTCTTGTTAATACTTTTGAGCGAGAATTAACTATCAGTACATTTTTACTTTAATCTTTAACAAACGTGGTGGGGGGTGAGGGGTAGAGACAGATCCCGCTTGACAAGAAAAAATATTTTTTTTTTCCATTCGACTTATTTTAGTTTTGAAAGTGTTTATTAAGTGTCTTTTAGCTCATATTTTTACCTAAAATTTTGGTTTCCCACGTGTTACCTAATCGGCCATCTTGTTTTGCTTCATATTTTTATGACTAAGAACATTGTTTTCAAGCACTTTTAAATTATTTTAAAATATTGTGCGTAATCTAATATTTACATAAATTTGATATTTACAGAAGGTACTGATTACATAAAATAAGAAAAAAATATATAGAATATATAACAGAGAGCACACAGAGTTCCTATTTGAAAACATCCATGAGATCCAAAATGAGTACAAAACGGTTTATATTTGAACACATCCATGGAATCAAAAATGAGTAGATGTGTTTCTCAATTTTGAGAACATTTGGATCCTATTTTGAGTATGTGACGTATTTAAAATTGAGTACTTGTTACTCAATTTTGAGAACCCATTTTTTTCAGAGTTCAGACCACCGTTTATCTGCTAAGTTAAAAGTTGTCTTCATCTTTTTAAAGAATTTATTATATATTTGTAGTAGCAGTGGTAGGATAAAAAGTAGCTTGGCAACAAAATTTGGCTGTATATAAAAGGCTTTCAAATAATTATAGACTGAATTTTACTATATTAAACTCAATTAAAAGTACACGATACTTTTCAGAAATGAACATCAATCTAAAGCAGCTGCATAAATTGTATATATTATTTCTATTGTCAGCATCCCTTTTTCTAAGCAAATAAAAAACGCAGAACGATAAATAGATATCGTATGAAAGGATTTTGAAGAGGATTCGTAGTACACTCACATTTCGTTAAAACATGTTGCTTGATTAAAAATTGCAGTTAATTAAAAATTAAATCAGCATTGTTTTCATAAATGAAGTGAAAGGTTTTTCTCAAATCAGTGTTGCCAAAGAAAAATAAATAAACTACCGCAACGGTGATTATAAAAAAAATGTTCAATAAAGTGGGACATAGTTGCTGCACGGGATTATTTTATATTGATGATTAAAAAGCAAAATTTAAATGCTCAATTAATTTTTCTTTGTCCCATATTTTTTTTCCTCCCGAAACAAAGGATATCACCCTCTAAAGCAGTTAAAATACGATTAATAACTTTATTTATTTATTTATTTATTGGGTTTGCTATCTTCGGTCAGTTTTTACTGTAACTTTATTGAATCAATTAGATGATATTCTGGCTTGACTAATTTTGTTTGCAGATATTTTTAGTGCTTAATTTTTATTTTTAAAAGTTTAAACCTGCATCTAAAAAATATTAGATATTGCTAAAAAATATTTGACTGCAGTGTGAAATCTTCGCACATGTCCACTGGTTTTATAAAAATTCACATAAACTATTAAAACAGCTTAAGCGGCAAGGGCTTTGAAAATCTGAAAAATTTAAATTTCAGTATCTTCATTAATGTTAGATTGTTTGGAAGTAAATTAAGTGTTATGGCTATAGTAATTTAAAAAAAAATAATTCTAGTGTTGTCTTAAATTTAATAGAATTTTTTGAATAGCTCTATAGAAGAGGCTAAATATTACACCACACGATGTTGAAAACTCTTTAAAAAATTATACATGATTATTCATTACATTCCCACATCAAATATACAAAATTTTGCAATAATTCCAACAATTTACGATAGTTAAAATATAGATGGACTGACAGTCAGACAAAAAAATTAGAAGACAAGAGCATTTTTCAACTGTTAAACTTGATACATTTCGAATTCCGGTTAAAAAATTTGTATAAAACCAGTATTTGCAAGTAGTTAGTAATACAGAAGAAATTTTAGTAATTACTTCACATAGTAGTTAAATTTTTCTAATTCCTATAATTTACAAAGAGTTACACAGTATTGATACAAAGCTGCTTAAGATAGAACTGTATTGAAAAAAAAAAAAGTTCTATTTTTTATTAGTCCATAAAAATGCCGGAAAAGTATGCTATCCATTCATAACGAACCTAATTTATTCTACCTTTTAAAGAATAGAATGTTGGTCTGTTAAAATTAGATTTATTTTCTTATCCTCAAATAACCCTTTTTACTTAAAGACGAAACGATGTTTTCATTGCTGATAATCTACTGTGTAATCTCTGCACGTCTGTTGCATAATTTACTTTTTCTTTCTGTTCCCAGACGTAGTAAAGGGTTCATTTTACTAATCCGTCTCATGTAGAACCTTATTTCTCACGTTTCGTTTTTTTTTATCGTCTGCTAATTTTGTTTTATTTTTTCGTATACAAGTTATCTTTTTTTCTTTTTTCAAGTGTGAGAACTTACTTTTAATTCTTAAGGATTGGTGCTGCCACACAAAATGGACATAAAAATAGATGCACGACATTTTAATCGTTTAATCTTTGACATTTTGTATAACTCGTGTCATTTTTGAATTTAGGGTTAAAAGCTGAAATCTCATTGAACTGCGTACAGGGGTTAAAATAAAACTGGAAACTTTTTTTCTTTTTTTTCTTTTTTTTTTATACAAAATATAATAGAGAATTGGATGATGAAGATTTTTTTGGAAGTATTAGAAGTTGTAGTTTAGCATTATTTTTTTTTATTATTATTAATCGTATTAACAGGTGTTTATTTCAATAATACCGTCTCATGTAGAACTTTATTTCTCATATTTTATTTTTCTTTCTTTTTTTTTTTTTTTTTAATCGTCTGCTAATTTTTTTTTCCCCATACACAAGTTCTCTCTTTTTATCTTTTCAAGTGTGAGAACTTTGTTTTTATTCGATATTTGAAATGCTTTATGTTACCACACAAATGGACATAAAAATAGGATATTTTAATGGTTTAATCTTTGACAGTTTGTATACTCACGCTATTTCCGAATTTAGGATTAAAAGCTGGAAGCTAATTGAATTGTCTGCAGATGTTAAAATAAAACTGGAAAACTTTTGCACAAAATAATAGAGTTTGATAATAAATTCATTTTGTAAATATAGAAGTTGCATTTTAAAATTTTGTTTTTATTAAGAGTTTATTTTAGTAATACAGTCTTACGTAGAATTTTATTTATCACTTTGTGGTGGCTACACAAATGGACATAAAAATAGATATACGATGTTTTAATATTAAAAGGTTTTAATAGTTTAATCTTTGACATTTTAAAAAATGCATGCCATTTTTAAATGCCGGTTAAAATAGGAAACTAATTGAACTGTCTACTGAGGAGGTCAAAGTAAAACTGTAGACTATTTGACATAAAATTAAAAAATAGAGGGCGATAAAGAGTTTTTTACAAATCTAGGAATTTCACAATTGAATCCATTTGGACACAGAATGTGGACACAGTTTTTAAATATGTTTAGGCACTTTATATTAAAATATCTGTGGCAAACAAACGTTCATATTGCTATTTAAAAACAAAACAAAACAAAAATATATGAAGAAAGCAGTTCTTTTAGCAGGATTTAGTAGGAATTTCATTTTTTAATTTTATTTTCACTAAAAAGAGCTTATCTTTGTGATACCATTTCATGTAGAAATTTATTTCTCACGTTTCGTTTATTGCTTTTTCTCTCTATCTACGCTTTTCATATTCTATTTTTTTTCTGTTTGTTTTTTTCTCTATGTATTTAAAAGTTTTGATCAAGTCATATAAATGCACTTAAAATTGGACATGTGATATTTTAAACGTGTAGTCTTTAACTTATAGTGTAATTTATGTTATATATATATTTTTAATTCTGGAGTAAAAACTGAAAACTAATGGAATAGTTTACAGAAGTCAAAATAAAGAAGAAATCCTTTTGCAAAATGATAAACAATTTTTAAAATATAGAAGTTTCATTTTAGAACTTTTTTTCATATATAAGAATTGATGAGTTTCATTAGACTCACGTTTATTGTGCATGGTTTTTGATAGTTAATAATCAAGATGTCAGTTCTAGATTTATTTACTGTCAAATGGAAAAAAAACTATTTAAAATTAGTTTTTAAATATGTTTAGGCACTTTATATTAAAATATCTGTGGCAAACAAACGTTCATATTGCTATTTAAAAACAAAACAAAACAAAAATATATGAAGAAAGCAGTTCTTTTAGCAGCCATTGTCTAGTAAAAGAAACATAATAAGTATTCAAGAAATGTACAAAAGAAAATTAAAGTATCCAAATATTCACAGATATTTCAAACTTTTTATGATTGAGGAAATTAAAGATTTCGAAAAAGAGTAATTCATATTGAAATATGCTATTCGCTCTTCGGCATGTCGATATCACAATTCCCCAACATCAATCAACAAGCACAAAAACTACGGTACACATCTTAACATTTTTCTTTCGTTTGAACATTAATGTGTTTATAATTTAAAAATGAGCTTCTGAATAATTAACAGTATTATTTTTCATCGATAAGCAGCTCTTTAACTTTATCTTAACCACCTGACTATTTGCAATAAATTAGAGTCTCTTTAACAAACATTTATTACAGTAAACCGACATGCCCACATTAATTTACTCATCATTATATATGTAAGGCATATAATTAGCAGAACATGCACGACATATTTTAATTCCCGTATCGCAACCTAACAGATAATATTCTTGCCTGAAGACAAAATGCCACTTGATTCCGTAAATTTACAGGCATCTTCTCATTCATTCATTCTCCCATTCGAATTTATGTTTGACACAGAGTTATAAATGTATTTAGTTATAAGTAATAATTGGTACTTTACTATCTAGTACTGGTGCTACCAATAACAAAAAAAAAAAAAAAAACCACTGATTTTTATGTACTCTTGATTGCTGTAATGTACATGTGTTTATATATATATATATATATATATAAAGTTAGTGAATGAGACTGTCAGATCAAGATCCATTAGTTGTCAGACTTCCAATAGCCCAGCGGGTTAGCCACTCCTGCAATAGCCCTTTTTATTAGCTCACAGGCTATCAAAGCCTGAGAGCTAATGTGCCCGCCGATTCTGTATGTATGTGTGTACGTATGTACGTAACGTGATAACTCTTGATAGAAATAACCGTTTTGCTTCAAATTGTGTTTATAGGTTCATTGTGAGATAAGGCACTTCCCTGATTAGTTTTGGTAGTTCATTCGTTAAGTATACAGGGGGGGGGGCGGTGTATAGCCCCGCCCCCTTAATTTAGATAAATGGATTTTTCATGCAGAATTATCCGATTTTCTTCACATTTTGTATATAGGATCATTGTGATAAGGCGCTTTCATGATTAATTTTGGGGGTTATTGGTTAGTTGTAAGTCCTCCTTAATAGTCGATTTCTTTATTTTTCGAGGGGCTTATTTCAAATTCTTTGAAATAAAAGTATACTATACAATTAGTGTGAATAGCCTGTGAGCTCAATGCCCTCAGTTTAACTGGACAGTTTTCATTTTTCTTTTTCCTTTTATTTCTTTTTTTTAATATGTCTTTGACTACTTTCACTTACGCGTATAGAAATCGTTGGTATTAACGTGAATCTCGACGGCGGAGCAGGCAATAGGATAAGAAGATATCTTACATTAAAATATGTGTATGCTCACAAAATTTCATATTTTTACTAAACAAATAATTTAAGGAAAATGTAACTCAGTGAATATTGTTTCTCAAATATTAATGAAAATAATAATCAGGGTTTGGTGATATATATCAATGGATATATATCGTGATACATATCATGATATTTATTTTCAATATATCATTGTTCGCGATATTTTTTACATTTTTAGTCAAAGCAAGTGTAAATGAATTTTCAACTGTTATTGACTGTGTCGTTCTGTAGACCAGTGACTTTTTTTTAGCCAAAAAATAAAAAATAAAAAATATATATAATTTAACAAATTACAACAACCATTGGGAAAATGTTTCGATAGCTTAAAAATGTTTTACAAATTAATTAAAAATATTAATTATTTAAAAATATTCATCGGAACCATCTACAAATAAAAGCATTTTCCATTACTACAGTGGAAGAGAAACTGACATTCTCTGTCCTCACAAAAATATTCGTTTGAACCATCGCCGCAGTTATTGAAACGCATTTTCCATTACTATATCTTATCTTTAATATATACCTTAATATTTTGTCGAGTCCTTCCTACAATAACTTTAACTCTTGTTTAGATTGATGTCTGAGCTTAAGGTATTTTGAGGAAATTAAAGTTGAAGACCACGTTTTTTGCTTTATAAGACGACTTCTCATCCGACGTCCATTTTTGAATTCGGCTTTTTTCATATCTGATAGTTTGCATCTATCCTTTTTGTAACTTTTAACATTTTTGTAACGATTTTATGCATTTCTATTGCCTATTCAAAGAAAAAATCTTCTAAAGTTACAGAATTTCGTTAAAAACGCTTAAAAAAATAAAGTGACGACGTCAAGAGGTCCATTCTCGACCGAAAACAACAACCATTTTCCCAATGGTTGAAAAGATATATTTTTCCAAGCTTTACTTTTGAAGCTGAATTTTTTACTGTAGAACCTATAATTATGTGGGACAGTTTTAACTAAGAACAGCCATTGAAAGATAATTTGTCTAATTTAGATAACCAGTCGTTTACATTTTCCTGAGAAAGAATCTCTTCTAGTTTTGGTTTAGTTCAGTTTAAACTGCACAACAAGTTATAAGACGTGAAAAAGCAAACAAGTTTACATCTATGTTTAATGTTTTCAAAAAAAAAAAAAGAAAGAAAAAAAAAGAAAAAAGAGAAAAGAAAAGAAGAAAAGAAAAGAAAATTATTTAAAATTTTTTTGTAGAAAACATAAAATTGTCTTGCTACTCGATACTGAATTCTGTAGTTTGTTTTTTGATGAGTACAAAGCTAATTGTTTAACTTTTCAGAAAATTGTTTGTGTTTTCAGTTAGTTAATCTTCAGTTTTGTAAGTGAAAGAAAACAAGTTGGAAATTGTACGTTAAACGTGACAAATGAGGTGCGTTCGTTTCGTGCTATAACTAGGTTTACAATGCAAAAAAATCATCGTTATTATTTCAGTGAAATAAATTATTTCGTCTGCTATAAGCGAAATAAGGAAGGCTTTATTATTATTATTATTATTATTATTATTATTATTATTATTATTATTATTATTATTATTATTATTATTATTATTACGTATGCCATGTTTACAGATGCGAATTCCTTTCTTGACACCAGACAGCGCTGTAAAATTTACCATGGAGATCTTTCTTTGCGAATGATTACCTCCATGGTTTAATATTTCTATGACTCACGATGAATGAATCTTTTGTTTATTTACTTTAATGGGTTGAGATATTCAGCTGTTAACCCAATTTTCACTGAAGTTATCTCAGAATCTATACATTTTTTTTAATGTAACTCATCTCTCCTATGAAAGAAATTATTGTGTTCATTTTATGCATATGGAAGAATTTTATCGTGGGAAGTAAGTTCAGGGGGTGATTATTGAGAAGATGTCAAAGTTGGCGAATCCTTTGAAAAGACCTAAAGGATTTACTTTTACGGAGCGAAACAATTTGTTAAAACAAGAAGGTATAGTGGCACTTGGTTGTTTTGGCAATCCGCAGAGTGCGTTTCCTGGGTACTGAAGTACTAAACTGGAGTGTAGTTTTCCCTTATATTTTGTATGGTGAAGCAAGGAAGACGAAAATCACATCACTAGAGTTAATGTTCTTTAATTGGAGAAAGATGTCACACTTCACAATCTTCCATAATAGTAATATTTTGATCAATCAAAGTTTCAGATTTTTTTAAATGAATCTGATGAATATTGGTGAGGTGACATTTTAAATTTAAAGTCAGGGGTGAAGAACACAAACATAATCCAAAGAATAATCCAGAAATGCTATTGAACGGGTCCGATCAAGTTCACGTAATCCAAAGAGTTTTAAGAACATCAAGGTGATTTTTCGTTATAAAACCAAAGGGTGGCCAAAGGGGCCAAGACATTTTTTTTATGTTTATGAGATGAAGATCAGAGGGCAAGTGTTGCTATCCGATATGAAAGTGGGCGCAAGGAAAAACACGCCAAGCGAGATACATTTCAAGCCAAGAGAATCGCATTTTTTTGGGTGGGAAATGTAACCGTTACTTATATACATATCAACTTCATAATTGACGTCATTGGAAGGGAAAAATCTTTTGGCGAAGATTGCACTTTGGCTAAAAAGAGAGATTAAGAATTTTACCGTTAATTATTGTTTTGGGAACAGGGCTTTCGAGGAATGCAGCAAAGGCGCCGTTTAAATGTTTTAGACATCTGGAACAATGTGAAAGACAAAGCTGACCATGAAAAGGAAAACATTTTATGCCTTGTATAATTTCATTTCTTTTGATATGTGGGAGACCGAATAAGTACGTTAATGATAATTTAAAAACAATATGCATGATTTTGACTAAAAGTCTTTCGTTGAAAGAGAAAGATTAAAAGGATGCGCGTTTTTAACAGCCGGGAATGTATACGAATTACGATAATGCATAAAGGGGAAAAGATATTTGATAAAATACATAAATTATAGATTGCTGTCTTTCGTTGAAAGAGAAAGATTAAAAGGATGCGCGTTTTTAACAGCCGGGAATGTATACGAATTACGACAATGCATAAAGGGGAAAATATATTTGATAAAATACATAAAATATAGATTGCTTTAATTTTTTGAAAAGAATATATATGGTATCTTTACCATATATATATCACCCCTTCACAAGATTTTGAAAAATTTAGAATGTCACCCTGTAAATATAATACAAAATATCAAAGCAGAAAAATAATAATAAAAATAAAATAAGTATGCATACAATAATGTAAATAATAATATGTAGTACTACAATAATATCTTCATATTAGTATAATAAATGGCCATACATTTTTCAAATTGCAGCAAAATATACTTTTAAAGTCTTTGAAAAGTCTTTTATCCCTATTAGAACTAATGCTAGCTGCAAGCATATTTTTTTTGTTTGTTTTCTTGCAAGTTTATTCATTTTACAATATAATGGTGCACCTATATAAATAAACTCTTAATTGTTCATTTTTCATTTTTTTTAACACAGTCTTTAAAAAGAGTTCAAGAATGAAAAATTACAGCTGCATTTTTCTTTGAAGGTTTGCTTACGTGATTTTATTTATCCATAGACATGATAAATAAGTACTTAGTGCACAATTTTTTTTTTTTTTTTTTTTTTTTTGTATTTGTTTAACAGTTCACAAGTTGCACTATATTATTAAAAATTTTAAATGCATTGTAAATACAAAAATTCAAAATAAAAGAAACACAATTACAATTATACAATGATAATATAGAGATTATAAAAAAAACACATATATATAAAAATGTAAAAATATTTTTTCGTGTAAAGACACAGGAGAGATAAAAATGATGCAAGACATGGGCATCGAGAAAAAAAAATCTCCCCTTAAACTTGTTGTAATAACAAGGAAGAGACCGCAGTTTAGGACATTGGTCATATTCGGGACAGGGCGTATTTAGGGAGAGGGGTTTATTTTTGGTAAACCCCCCCTTGCTCCGCACATATTTGGAAACTCCGCCTATGATTGGAGCGACTCGGGTTCATCTACGGGTTTGAAAAAATAGTAAAATTGGGTATACCAATTTTAACAAAGTTTTGCTCTCATACACAATGGAATAAAGACCCCCACATGGGTGATAATTTTGAACGGGGCTTATTCCGCAAGGGCGAATAAAAACTAAAAAAATTAAAAATAAATCAAAGTTTCTTGTTCAAAAATCTAAAAAAATCCTTCCATAGACACGTTCTAGAGTGAAGAGAGCATAAAGTCATAATCGGGATATTTATATATTGTTTAAAAATTAAATTCTCAAAATAATTCATTTATTTTAAGTTATTTAAAAATTCAAAGATTAAATTAAAAGGAAAATGAGTATTAAATTCAAATGAGATAATTAATTTGATTTTTTTTTTTTTTTTTTTTACAAAATGCTAAGTATACTTACAAATGCAGAGAGTGTTAATAGAATTATCAAATGTTTAAATTTATAACAATACCTATTATTCTTAATTTATATTATCTATATATTTTATTTATTTATTTATTTATCCTTTTATTTATTTATTTTTATTTTTATTTTATTTTTTTAACAGGATTTTAAATTATACGAACTTGCTAAACAAGAATATGGGTGGAAAAAAATCTTTTGCCAAATAAACAAGTTCTGCAGTACTGCTACATAACACATAAACAATCGACCAGCCATATCACAATAAAAACAAATAATACAATACTACATAACATGCATGCATAAATACACCTGTTACCATGGATAAGGAGCATTTATGAATCTGGCAACAGAAAATTTTATATTCATATTAATATTTTATCACCTTTCGAGGACGTAAATTATAGGAATGAGCACTTTGTTCAATATTGTTATTACTAGGAGTGTTGTTATGAACATTATGATAATTTAAGTCAAATAAATGGTTATTTCTAGGAGGTGCAAGTAAAAGTCTGTCTATATGAACTCTGAAAATTGAATTGTTAATATGAGAATTCAGTTGTTGAATTGAAAAAGAAACAGGTGAGTGTTTCTTTACAACTACATAAGGTCCTGTATACCTTGGCTTAAATTTATCTGATGATTTTAGGTATACAATGTCTTTCTCAGCAATTGGCCTGAGTTTTGCCTTTCTTTGATGATATTCGTTTCTCTTAATTTGAGATGCTTTTATGTTGTCATAAGCTTTGTTGTAAATACCATTTAAATCATGAAGGAGATTGTAAAAGTCTACATTTTGGTCTAGAAAGGGTTGATTAGCATTTAAATCATATGTATCAAATATTAGAGATAATTCGCGTCCAAAATGTAAAAGATTCGGAGAGAAAGAAGTAGAAGAATGTTTAGAACCATTATAGAGATTTTTATGAATAGCAATGGCATTTTCAAAGGAATGTCCTTCTTTCATTAAAGTATTGATTGAGTATTTAAGAGATGTGTTTATCCTCTCGCTTATAGAATTGCAAGCTGGGTGTGAGACAGAAGAGTGATTTATTTTAATACCTAGAGTATTATTTAAAGTATTATACACATAAGAACGAAATTGGGGCCCAAGGTCTGATAATACGCAGGCAGGGCGCCCGAAAGTTGTCATATAGGCAAATAAACACTTTACATGTTTTGTGGAAACCTGTCATTTCTATCACTGTTATATTTACTAAATTTTTGATCATAACGCGCGTTCGCTCTTTGCCATCTGAAACATTTCTGCGCTATATGCCCAAAACGAAAGCATAGCTGGCAACGATCATTATTTCTGGCCCAATTATTTTGTCTAGCTTGTGGCGCTCTATGAAATTTTGACTTATAACGAGCCTGAAAGTTTTGTCTGTTGACATGTTTACATTGTTTTGGAGACTCCGATTCTCTTGATGTTTGAGCAAAATTTAAGTTATTAATTTTCTCCGTTAATTCCTTAATTTTACTTTCTAATTGATTGCATTCTACATGCGCCGAACTGCTAGCAGGCAAAACATTGTTATTTATGAAAATCTCTTGTAGAGATTGTCCCCTGTCAATTGCTTTATCATATGTGTTGATGCCTTCTTCTTGCAATTTAATTTTAATGTCCGAAGGTAAACAAGATATTAATCTAACGTATTTTATTTTATTTAATGCGTCTTTGTCAAAAATTTCGGGGTATACCTTTGCTACAAGCACATTAAGTCTATGAGCAAAATTTTTTACTGTCTCCTGTGGTAACATAGTTAAACAATTCAAATCGTTTAAAGTTGCAGCCGAAGAATTTTGTGAAAAGAATTTTTGAATGCGATCGCGAATAAATTCAAAGTCTTGTGCGTTATATAGTACAGAGTCTTCAAGATAATATTTTTTGGCGGGACCTTTCAGTTTAGTCTTAAGATAATCGATAGTTTGTTCATTAGTTATTTCCTTAATTTTCTGATATGTTAAAATTTGGTTAAAGAAATGGTCAACAAAATCTGAGTCTCCGTAATAGTCATCAACAACATAATCACAATTTTTAGAATAAGCCATAGTGATATCACCTTAAAAGTTTAATTATTATTATTATTTTTTTTTTTTTTAGACACAGGTAAAATATCATAAAATAAGCAAAATAAAAAAAGCAACAATTTAAACAAACCACACTTGATAATTTATTTAAAAATCATTAAATATTTAATCATAGAAAACTTCAAGAAAATTTAACTAATAAAAAGATTGGTTTTAAATACTGAAAAAAAATATAAGATAGTAAAATAGAGCATATGAGAAAAACATATTTTTCCGTCATAAAATTGTCATATAAAATGCAAAATAAAGTCTCTATGAGTGTAAAAGAGCACTTTTATCTTACCTGTACCTAATAAAACTTATTATAATCTATTAAAACCTTTTTGAAATATTTACAGTATAAGATTTTTATTAAATAATTAAAAGTTCAATTTCTTTTTTTTTTATCAACCTTTTACAAGAAAAATTCTTTCCTCTGAACATATCCATGCGCTTTTCTGCAAATAATATCAATATAAAAAAAAGCACTGCAAATTCTTAACAAAAACACTGAAAATCCTTAAAAATAAAAGAATGATATCTTTTATATTAATCTTTCATTACCGCGTATTCTCAAATCACTTTTAGTATTCTTTCTTTGAGTCAGAAACAATAAGAAAAACTACGATGAAAAATATATTGTGGTTAAGTAGTATTTGGAACACATGAAATCATTTGATGAATGAATAAGCGTCGAAGACCAAAGTTCTTCCCAGATAATGATAATTCTAGCTAGCACAGCGTAATTGGGAATCGAATTATTCAGTATTCTTTTAGTTCACAGTTACACGGCAATTTGAAAAAGTTTTTCGATGATTGAGGAAAGAATAAATAAAAAGAACATAGTAGAAGTTCACGATAAAATAGGATATTCAATGTAGATGCGGGCGCAGATTTTATGAATGAAAAATCACTCATTGAAGAAAACCACATGTTCAAAAGCACTTGTTGAAAGGCCTAGATTGCAGATTCTCGAACTGCCGAAGAAAAAAAAAAAGCACAAAAATGCACGTCTTATACGATGAATATATTTCACAATAGTACTTTGCGTACACCTTATGGAATAAATGATTCAGGAAAAAAAAAGGTTTCTCATCCTAAGAGCTCGGATATCTTTAGTTATATGATCCACATTTGCATATCTCACGGAAAATGGTTAAGTTTGAAGATAGTAACTTTTGATGATGAGTAAAAGAACAATCACAAGCAGCCTCCAACACAAGCATTTTCAGAATGAAAAAAATAGTCAGAAAAATTGCAAATTAAAAGTTTTGTTTTTTCGTTTTGTGGCCCCAATGACACACCCTTTAGAAATTGTCGTGCGAAAACGATCACATCCAGTTCAAAAGTCCGGCACCAATGCATATGAAAGAAATTATTGTGTTCATTTTATGCATATGGAAGAATTTTATCGTGGGAAGTAAGTTCAGGGGGTGATTATTGAGAAGATGTCAAAGTTGGCGAATCCTTTGAAAAGACCTAAAGGATTTACTTTTACGGAGCGAAACAATTTGTTAAAACAAGAAGGTATAGTGGCACTTGGTTGTTTTGGCAATCCGCAGAGTGCGTTTCCTGGGTACTGAAGTACTAAACTGGAGTGTAGTTTTCCCTTATATTTTGTATGGTGAAGCAAGGAAGACGAAAATCACATCACTAGAGTTAATGTTCTTTAATTGGAGAAAGATGTCACACTTCACAATCTTCCATAATAGTAATATTTTGATCAATCAAAGTTTCAGATTTTTTTAAATGAATCTGATGAATATTGGTGAGGTGACATTTTAAATTTAAAGTCAGGGGTGAAGAACACAAACATAATCCAAAGAATAATCCAGAAATGCTATTGAACGGGTCCGATCAAGTTCACGTAATCCAAAGAGTTTTAAGAACATCAAGGTGATTTTTCGTTATAAAACCAAAGGGTGGCCAAAGGGGCCAAGACATTTTTTTTATGTTTATGAGATGAAGATCAGAGGGCAAGTGTTGCTATCCGATATGAAAGTGGGCGCAAGGAAAAACACGCCAAGCGAGATACATTTCAAGCCAAGAGAATCGCATTTTTTTGGGTGGGAAATGTAACCGTTACTTATATACATATCAACTTCATAATTGACGTCATTGGAAGGGAAAAATCTTTTGGCGAAGATTGCACTTTGGCTAAAAAGAGAGATTAAGAATTTTACCGTTAATTATTGTTTTGGGAACAGGGCTTTCGAGGAATGCAGCAAAGGCGCCGTTTAAATGTTTTAGACATCTGGAACAATATGCAAGACAAAGCTGACCATGAAAAGGAAAACATTTTATGCCTTGTATAATTTCATTTCTTTTGATATGTGGGAGACCGAATAAGTACGTTAATGATAATTTAAAAACAATATGCATGATTTTGACTAAAAGTCTTTCGTTGAAAGAGAAAGATTAAAAGGATGCGCGTTTTTAACAGCCGGGAATGTATACGAATTACGATAATGCATAAAGGGGAAAATATATTTGATAAAATACATAAAATATAGATTGCTGTCTTTCGTTGAAAGAGAAAGATTAAAAGGATGCGCGTTTTTAACAGCCGGGAATGTATACGAATTACGATAATGCATAAAGGGGAAAATATATTTGATAAAATACATAAAATATAGATTGCTTTAATTTTTTGAAAAGAATATATATGGTATGTTTATTTACTTTAATGGGTTGAGATATTCAGCTGTTAACCCAATTTTCACTGAAGTTATCTCAGAATCTATACATTTTTTTTAATGTAACTCATCTCTCCAGCAAACAATTTTTTTGAACGATCTTTCTAAAAATATAACTTTTATGCAATTTTATTCTAAAAAATAATTTTGAATAAAAATGGCCGCTTGGTATACGGAAAAAGATGTGGTTAGCCTTTATTTGTTTTCCTCAGTCACCTGACTTGCCCTTTTACTATATAGATTACGTATGATAGAAATTAATAGAATAAAGAAAACTTTTATCAATATCTTTTTAAGTTTTGATTCGATTTTCATAAAATTTGAAATGACTCTACAAAATTCTGCAACGATAATATATATTAAATTTCAAACCATTCGGTTGAATAATTTTTGTACTGTTATATGCGGACAGACAGACGGACCAGACGACGACTATAGATGCTACGTATTTATATAATTACAAACGCACCTAAAAAGAAAAAAAAACATTTAGAATATTGTTTTGTTTTCATGCTAAGTGAAATATGTTTCAGTTTCTAATTTATATTGAATCTGAAAATATTTATAATCATCGATATATTGAAAATTCTGAAAATATCGGATTTATATTTTTAAAAAATATTGAATATGTATCCAAATATCGGATAATTTTGATATTTTCGAAAATATCATAATATTTACGAACCCTGATAATAATAATAATGTATAATGCTAATAAAAATTGAATGTGTAATAAAGTTGAAAATCGAAACATTTATAGATATTTCAAACTTTTTGTAAATGAAATAATTAAGTATTCCGTCGTATTCTCATATGTAACTAGCTCTTTAGTATGTGGATGTCATAACTTTAATTAAAGAAATAAAACAAAAATAACAATGAAACGAAATAAAAATAGAAATAAAAAATAAAACTGCGGCAAACATCATGATTTAAAACTTTCATTTTATGTGAATATCAGTGTGTTTATAATATAGAAAGTTCGCTTCGAATATCTAATTCACCATACTATTTTTCATCGATGAGATTATAAACAGCTCATTAACTTTATCTAATCACTGGACCAGGTCTATTCAACATTTCAGTAAACAAAAGCGCACCTCATCTAGTTGCAAACAATGAAGGACGCCATTATCCAAATCCATGACTGAAAACATGCAACAATGTTATATCACTGTAGTAGTGGAAAAGCCTTATTACAAAAGGCGCTAATATAAACCAGTATTCATGCACAGTAATCGTTGCTTTATATAAATGCAGAATTTCAGTCATAAAAAAGGCGTATATCACTATTCGAAATTAGGGTAGAAGTTTGTGCCTGTGGTAATTAGACCCTGAGTAGTGATAATTTTATGTCATAGGTATCTTATATGATGCACTGCACATACTTCTCACGATGCTAGCCATAAGGCCCATGGCTCAGCGACTATACATAAAAATAATTATCAGATAATAAATCATAGTAAATTTCAAATTACATTTTTCTGAGAGGGAGCCTATCTCAAAAGTGTTGTAGGAGAAGAAACCAGATACCTTAATCAAGTATAAGAATTAAAAAAAAAAAAACATTCAAATATTAGTAATTAAAATATATATATATGGATTTAAAATTTTTAAATTAGCTAGTAAAAAAAAAAAAAAAAAAAAAACATTCAAATATTAAAATATTAGTAATTAATATATATATATATATATATATATATATATATATATATATATATATATATGGATTTAAAATTTTTAAAATAGCTAGTCAGAAAAAAACATTCTAAAGGGTGCCTTTATGATGATGATTATTGTTGGGCTGAAATATTTGAATGCATAACGCATGAATTGAGATAGTTTTTGGGCCGTTCGTACGTATAATTTTGCGTTGTAACAAATACCCCATAGTTCGAATCCATAGGAAGGCAAAAACGGGAATATCCAATGAAGACGAAAACATATCAGCTGAAGTTATTTATTGATATATAGCAAGCATAAGATGTAAGAACGGGGTGGTCTCGGATATTAGAGGCTTAGAAAACAGTTGTTGACAGAGCACGAGCTAGGAGTGATCTGCCGTTTGGGCAGTAGATTGTCTCGCCACGATTCGATAATACATTGAGCCAAGAAACCGCAGACGCGCAAAAGAATTTATGTACGTTAAGGATAATTAATATAATTGTTTTGGGAGGATGTAATGAAAAGGCTACCACATTTGGCGAAACCGTAACTTTTGTGAATTTTAGAGGCACATGTGGGCAACCCGGTGGGAAAGGAATTTTAGTCAAAGGAAAGCGTTACTTTGTATCTGGGAAATTACATTACTTGCACAATTTGTTTATGAACAGAAAAAGGTTGGGCGCCCAAGCAGCTGTCAATGAATGTCCAGAACACATAACATTACATCTGTTATAACCGCATTGGAATTAAAATAGATTTATAACGTACAGGCTGCATTTAGTAAAGATAGTCTTTCATATGAGAAAAGGAAGTAACATTTGAGGTTTTAGAATAAGAGATATTTTAGCGAAGAGAATATTAATTAATATATTAAAAATTAAGTTAGGAAGATAATAATTTAGAATAAAGATATGTATAAATGATTCTATATCATATACATATTCTCCCCTTTGACAAAATGAAAAAAAAAATGACGCTGGCTCAATGTACATCGGTACAAACTGTTATACGTACCTGCAAAAAGTTCAGCACACAATTACACTTGGAGACCACCCAAAAGTACACAATAAAACAAAAATACAAATAAACATATAGAAATAAAAATATACAAGTACTTGTTTTTAAAATGTTACACTTTCAGTATGTGTGCAAAGGTACCTAAAATGATTTCTTTTTAAATCATACAAATATTCTGTTTCATTTCTTTTTTTCAAACAGCTGCAGCATTTTAAAAATACAGAACAATATCATAATTATCATTTCAATAATACTCGTCATAATTGACGGAGGCCTATATATTTTTCATACATATGTATATACATGTATGTGTGCACAATTATCAAAAATTTCAATGCTAGCAATTCTCATAATGATGGTAACATACATATCTGCAGATTTATTTGATTTTAGCTAGCTTTACTTCAAAAATGTTTATCATAATAATCATCAATATAGAAATATAATATGACAACAAAAACTAGTTTAAATTGGAAAGTAAATATAAACAAATACAAATGTATATATATAAACAATAATTATGCATATATAGATAAAAGTTGAATATAAGAAAGTGTTTTCCTTTATTCAATTGAAAATAAAAATCTATTAGGCAAAAATATGTTAAAAATAGAGTGATACTGTGCAAAGTATGAATACTGACAATGGGAAATAAAATTACGTCCAAAATTATGAATCTATTGCATAAAAGTATCATAAAAATTGTAAACAATATAGCAAAGGAACTAGTGCATATCAGCAAAAATTGGATTAAAAATTGTTTATAACATTTTTTTTTTTTTTTAAATCCAATAAATTGTAGTGTCCACAAATATGAATTTTTTTTTTTTTTTTTTTTTTTTTTTTTTTTAAATAAAAGGTGTGGGATTTATAAATAATAAAAATATATAGGAAAAATAATCATATAAACTGAAAAGTAAACACCATAGGTATTATGCGCTATCAAAAAGTACGTGTGTAAAATGTTGAAAAAGCAGTCCTATCGTCTACCATATGACTCATAGACATGTCATATGACAGGAATGCAAAAAGAATTTTTTATTTATCTAGTATATCTATATTTTGTATGTGTGTAGTGTAGAGTACTTCTGAAAAAAACATTTACCAGAATGACATTTACAAGACATGTTTATAAAAATTAAATCCTATAAATGAAAGAAAAATGTTTTGTAAATGTGTACACATTGAACGTTGATAAGAGAACATGAAGTAAATGCGTGAAAAATGTATTAAAACTTACCTATACCATTATTAAAATTCAATCCAAAAACATTGAACTGATGAATTCCATGATGTGAAGTTAAATTGTTATATAAGCAGAATTTCTTTTTCTTTTTATTTTTCTTTTTTAATTACATGAAGTATATTATAATCATGGAAAGAGATACGATGAATAGTGTAAAGAATAAATAAATATTGTGATAGAGAATTCTTTTTTTTCTTTTTGTTTTTGAAAAAAATGCCATGTCAATTATCTATTAAAATGATTGAAATTGAACCAATTTGTGAAAAGTTACAGTTCAAAAATGATGTAAACTATTAAATTTAAATGAACCGACGAGAGAGAGAGAACCATTGGAATTTTTGCATAAAATGAAAAAGAATGTGTCTAAAAATAGTTTAAAAAGGAAGAGTATATTGTAAAATAAAGAGAAAATGAATATTCCAAACAGTATAGAGAACCAATGTAAACAATTGCATGTGTAACAGTGAATGAAAGACCACAATTTTATATTCAAAGCATTCTGCGAAAAAACATTGTAAAACTTTGTAGAAAAATATGCTATGTACCCCTTTGTATTGCAAAAATGCTCTGAAAAATTGTAGAAAGGAGTATCATCTACGAAAAATCTATCAGCACTCAAAAGAAAGAACTTTGTAACAAAGTAAGACATTGTACGTTGGGCGCTAATAAATGACTTTCATGGAAGACACTGCGTGTAATATCGAGAGACCAGAAAAGTGAGAATATTCTGGAAAAATGCAATCGTAAACCAATAGGACTGGAGGAAACAGCAGAATTTTTTTTAATTTTTGAACCTTGTATCAAGTAGGTTACCTGTAAAATATAAACGTTGACAAGAGAAGATAAACAATATTTGCATGACCTGCCAAGAAAACTGTTAAAAAATAAACATGGTAAATATTGAAATTTTAAATATTACCTGAATATGTGTCCTGACAAAATAATAAAAAATGCGTCTTGTTACACATCGAAAACATGTAGGGGAATGTCAAGATTTCAGTGTACAATAGATAATAGAGCCATTTTTTTTTAAATACAATAAAATGCAAAAATTTTAAATATGAAACAGCAATAAAATAGTGTGTGTGTGTGTATGTATACCCGACAAACTATTTGTGCCTAGGATGACGAGTACTTAAGAAAGTAGAATGTACGATGAAAGAAAATACTAGTTACTATACTAGTTTCGATGAACAACGTGAAATATGTTAATTACTTGAATACGATGAATTTTCAGAACACATTGAACAGAACATAATATAAATCGATGAGAGAGAATTAAAAAGAAGGCGTGCAATCTGAGTACTTGAAAAGTACAAAATATCACGACCAAAATAAAATTAAGGCGTGTGCAAAAATTTTAACAGCATAAAAATATATTGTACGAAGTGAGTAAATACAATGTAAAATGGAGAACCTTTTCAGAATTGCAAAAAAATAGAACAAAAATTTTACGCCAGAAATTAAAATGACAAAATATGACATCAAAACTTTGAAAAGTGCAAGAAATATTTCACACACAACCACAGTGATTGGCCGGTCACCATGATTGAATGTGAAATAAACAAATTATCGTTCACTAATCCTGCAGAAATTAACCAACGAAAAGATGTACTTTAACTACGACCGTAAAGAAGGCAGTCGGTTTGAGGGAGTTTCAACAGTTGCATTATTTTTCTGTAAGTTCGAAAGCAAGTCGAGACTTTTCTGTTTTATTTGAAAGCAGGAGTTTACTGGACATATGTCACATGTTTGTCAAAAGATTTAACCTATTGTTGTTTGAAAATAAGCGCCATCTTGTTTTCAAACTTCATCTTGACTTTTAATACAGTATTAAGCATTATTAAGAAATAAGCATTTTTTTAAATCAAAGTGCCATTCCTAAAGTATTGAAAACTTAAGACAGCTCCTGCGAAAGTTTGCGAATCATTAAGTTATATTAACTTGAAGTGTGCGTCTGAGTGTTTAATTCAAATCTTGAAAGTAAATTTTAAACCACTTTTAATTATCCGATTGAGCTGAAACTTTGAATACATGTGTAGTTTCAAGGAAATTACAAAATTATAATATAAATAAATAATAATAATATAAATAATAATAATAATAATAATAATAATAATAATATAAATTATTAAATAAGCCAAATATTTATCATTGTTTGATTATTTTATTACTGATAGATTCGAAAACCCAGCAAAAACCTAATTAAACTTCAACGCAATAATTTTGTCCACCTAGATCCTCAAAACGCCCCCACTGTGCGGCGGAGCAGGCAATAGGATAAGATGATATCTTACATTAAAATATGTGTATGTTCACAAAATTTCATATTTTTACTAAACAAATAATTTAAGGAAAATGTAACTCAGTGAATATTGTTTCTCAAATATTAATGAAAATAATATTCAGGGTTTTTTGTGATATATATCGTGATACATATCATGATATTTATTTTCAAAATATCATTGTTCACGGTATTTTTTACATTTTTAGTCAAAGCAAGTGTAAATGAATTTTCAACTGTTATTGACTGTGTCGTTTTGTAGATCAGTGACACTTTTTTTAGCCAAAAAAAAAAAAAAAAAAAAAAGGAAAAAAATATTTTTTTTCCAAGCTTTACTTTTGAAACTGGATTTTTAAATGTAGAACTTTTATTCATTTTATTTATTTGTATATTTTAATTGTAATAATTTTAAAATGTATGTGGATCAATTTTAACTAAGAACAGCAATTGAAAGATAAATTGTCTAATTTAGGTAACCAGTCATTTACATATTCATGAGAAGGAATCGCTCCTAGTTTTGGTTTGATTCAGTTTAAACTGCACAACAGGTTAAGGCGTGAAAAAGGAAACAAGTTTACATTTACGTTTAAATTTTTCAAGGGGAAAAAAAAGAAAAACAAAAAAAGAAAGGAAAAAAAATGTATTTAATCTTTTGTTGTAGAAAACATAAAATTGTCTTGCTACTCGATACTGAATTCCGTAGTTTGTTTTTTTATGAGTGTACAAAACTAATTGTTTAACTTTACATATGTAACTCGCTCTTTCGTATGTGGATATAACTTTAATTAAAGAAATAAAACAAAAATAACAATGAAATGAAATAAAAATAGAAAAAAAAAACTGCGGCAAACATCATGATTTAAAACTTTCTTTTTATACGAATATCAGTGTGTTTATAATATAGAAAGTTCGCTTCGAATATCTAATTCACCATACTATTTTTCATCGATGAGATTATAAACAGCTCATTAACTTTATCTAATCACTGGACCAGTTCTATTCAACATTTCAGTAAACAAAAGCGCACCTCATCTAGTTGTAAACAATGAAGGACGCCATTATCCAAATCCATGACTGAAAACATGCAACAATGTTATATCACTGTAGTAGTGGAAAAGCCTTATTACAACAGGGGCTAATTTCAACCAGTATTCATGCACAGTAATCGTTGCTTTATATAAATGCAGAATTTCAGTCATAAAAAAGGCGTATATCACTATTCGAAATTAGTGTAGAAGTTTGTCCCTGTGGTAATTAGCCCCTGAGTAGTGGTAATTTTACGTCACAGGTATCTTATATGATGCACTACACATACTTCTCACAATGCTTAGCCATAAGGCCCATGACTCAGCGACTATACATAAAAATAATTATCAGATAATAAATCATAGTAAATTTCAAATTACATTTTTCTGAGAGGGAGCCCATCTCAAAAGTGTTGTAGGAGAAGAAACCAGATACCTTAATCACAAGTATAAGAATTAAAAAAAAAAAAAACATTCAAATATTAGTAATTAAAATATATATATATGGATTTAAAATTTTTAAATTAGCTAGTAAAAAAAAACATTCAAATATTAAAATATTAGTAATTAATATATATATATATATATATAGATTTAAAATTTTTAAAATAGCTAGTCAGAAAAAAACATTCTAAAGGGTGCCTTGGCGCTAGCGGGCGATAACCCTGCATTAGACTATTTTCATCAAGTTATAAGAACTTTAATAAACATTTATTACATTAAATACACTTGCACATGTTGAATTTCTCATCATTATATTTATATAGGCACATAATTACTGTAGCACGAACGCCATATTTTAACTCTAGAATCACATCGGACAGAAAACATTCTTGACTGAAGACAATATGTCCTTCACAGAACAAACCTGTCCATTAATTTACAGCCGCCATTCCATTCAGTCATCATCTATACTATTCAAATTTATGTTTGCAACGGAGTTGTAAATGTTATCTCCAAACATTTACCTGCGCTTTCTTAAATAATAAAACACTGCACAATGCATAACTGGGCTCTTCTAGTAAGGCTTCTGTATTTTTTTTCAATATTGTTGCAAGCGTAAGCATTAATTGTCTTTTGTTTAACTGCATATATATTACCTCCAATGTCTCTTCTTTCTTGCAGTATCTCACAGATTTACATTTCTAGTTTGATATACAGTTCCCATTCACAATGGTCAATTTTCAACTAACCATATAACTCATTTACTTTTAAAGATAAAAATATGCAGTTTTTTATAATGATCTTTTTTCAATAAAAGAACATTTTTTTCAATTAACATATTTTGTCTTACTAGGGAAGGTCCCCAACTCTGCCAGATCGGGATTTTGTCGAGAGTGGCGTCGTTGGAAAGCTCTTACCATGGGGATCAAGGAAATGTAATACAACTAACTACCCGTTCTAATGCAACTGGTGAAGAGTTACAAGCCGATGTATTTCTATCATTTATTGATTTCTCCAGGTCTCTAGCTATGCAGGAAAGACGCTCTGTGCGGTAGAAAAGACAGCTTACAGTGCAGTTCTGTAACCTGTTGTTGCCAGTGTGAAGTTGGTGAAGTTTCCATGTTCCCTCTAGTAAGAAACAGAATATTGTGACCACATTTTGTCGACATGACTACTAGAGAAAGCATAATAAAATTGCATACGTTGTCCTATAACCAATTCTCCTCGCCCAACTTTTATGACATGCGTCGGTATGCATTTCAAAAGGTTTTAATTAGAGACGCGGATCCTGTCTTCCGATCAGTTAAACAGGCATGCTTTAACTTAATAACACCTGTGACAACTGTGAAATAGTCCCTTTCATTGGTGTTGGAAACACTCGTGCTTCAGCCATTTCTATTCACAAATGCACTACCATCCGTGAAGTTACTTTTCCAAAAAGCATGAACTGTAATCTCTGTAATCCATCAACTCTTTTTTTCTACCAGTTTACGCCAGGTCCCCACTGGCGACCAAGTTTTTTTTTTAAATCTGGCGACCAAGTTATTTAATCTGGCGGTTTGTTTTTCTTTCTTTTTTTGTACAAAAATTGACCTAAGAAATGAGCACAAACAGCGTTTAGAGAGAGAGTTGCCGGAGAGTTCTTTCCGTTTCAGAAATAAATTGTTCAAAAATCGCCGCAAAATGCGAGAAAATGCTTAAAATCTCATAAAAATTCTGGAAAAAATTAAAAATTGCAGAGAACAAAATTTACTTCATTGGGATAAAAGATAAAAACCAGATTCCTGTTTCCAATGTCAAAAAATCACCGGAAAACGCGAAAAAACGCAAAAAATAAAAATAAAAAATCACAGAGGACAAACTTTACCCTACTGGTTAAAAAAAAAAATTAAACCGGATTTCTTTTACGGGCGTCAAAAAACTGCCGCGGAACGCGAGATTTTTTTTTATTTATTTAATATTGTTATTCATTTCAATTCTAGATAGAAGCACTTGCTCTTTTATTTATTTTTTCTTTCTTTCTCTCTCTCTTGGCTTACTTTACTTAGCTATTTTAAGGCACATGGCTCTAAAGTTCGTATCTTGTTGCATCTTTGTCAATTTTATAGCTTGGTGAGTTATTTTTGTTATTTTTTTAAGTTTTGTTATCTATTTTTGTTAAATTTTCATTCATTTCTTGATATATATGTGTGTGTGTGTTATATACTACATAAAGTTATATATATTATAAGTTCTATTTGCACTTCCATAAATAACTAAACGCTGCATCCTACGCTCATACTTTGTTAAGAACGGTATTTGTTGTGCATGATTTTTGATTAAGTTATTAAATTACCATTGTCAAGTTATTATAAATTAATCATTGTCAAGTATCTGTTGAAAATATTTTTCAAGTAATATTTTTAAAGTAATCTTTAAGAATATTAATGCATTATACATTAAATTGTGTATCCCCACAAAATTTTATGTTTAAGTAAAAATATTTCAAACAAGAAAAGTAAATGAACACCTACTGGTCTGTTTAAAGAACTAATAATAAATTATGCTAATAAGAAGAAATAATTGCAATAAAATCGAAAACTTCATCTTCGGCATAATGACATTACAACTTCAATAAACGAACGAAAAAGGTAAGAATGAACGAAACATCATGCATTCTTCTTTTTGTGTAAACATTAATGAGTTTATAATTTGGAAAAAGTGCTTCTAATTATCTAATTAGCATATAATGTATTATCAATGAGCTATAAATAACTTCTTAACTGTATCTAACTAATCGCAATAACTTACAGTCTAATCACAAGACTGTTTGCCATAATTTATAGTCTCTTTAATAAACGTTTATTGCATTAAGTCAACCTGCCTATTCATTAATTCACACAACATTATATTATACACGCATAATTATCAGAACATGCACGACATATTTTAATTCCCGGATCGCATCGACAGTCTTGCCTCGACAACCCCCTTCCCCTCCTCAAATAAACCTGTCCGTAAATTTACAGTCATCGTTCCGTTCATTCATTCTCTTCTATTCAAATTTATTACGCTCTTTTATTTAACTTAACTTGATTTTGTATGTAGAAATGTATTTCATGAAAGAATGAATGAAAGAAAAAAGGGTACTTTTCGGTTATACGGACACCATTGTCGCCAATCATACATTTACATAAGCATACATTTTGGCATGGTGTCCGTATAACGGAAAAGTACCAAAAAAAAAAAAAAAAAGAAAGAAATAGGGGCATTTTAAATAACACTCATTTGTAAGGTGTACAACTGATCCATGGAAAAGGAAGGTACATAGAAGAAAACATTTTTTTTTTGTTGTTTCTTTCTTTATATCCGGATTCTGGGCTGTATTAACCAGACTTTTTATATGTCTCATTGCACTGTTAAAATGAAAAGGATATGTAAAATTAATAGCTTGAAAATTGCAGTGACTATCGCAATGTTATTCGAGTTTTTCGGGGAAACTTTGAGATGTGTTAATTTTAGCATTGAGATACTTGAAGCAATTAATAGTTGTAATTAGTTTATTTGTGTGTGTGTGTGTGTTTTTTTTTTTATTTTTTTTTTTATTATTATCTTTACGGTGTTACGAGTGACGTTTATAATTCCCTTGCTTTTTTTTTTTTTTTTTTTTTTTGGTAGTTTTATTATATTCCATTTTAAAAGCTTTTCTTGTTTTTAAATCTTGTTTAACAATCGATCAGGCAGAGAGAAACATAATTTTTAGCATAAAGCTAGTGTTTTCTACAGAAATCGATTGTTCTTTATGATTGTAAATCCTCAGCTCTTGAAGAAGTGATTTACATTATAAGCTTTCATTTGTGTTTATACTCTTGTTTTTTCATTTGGATTTATATTATTTCATTTCTTAGGACTACATCATTTAATTTGTAATTTGAATCTGCTATTTGATATTGTGATTTCATTGTATATGGTCAATATCTTATGTTTCAATGGATTAATTGTACATTAAGTTTATATATATATATATATATATATATACAGGAAAAATTATTTTAGTGGCCACAGACTCTTCAAAGAAATAATGACTAAATGCTAAGAAGAAGAAACTTACAAGAAAGCTAAAAGACTAAATATCCACAAATTTTTCAATTTTTTTCAAAACTTATAACAAAATTGTGTGATCAAAATGTCTACAAATATTTCAAAACTTACAACAATATTGAAAATTTGACATATCCATAAGTATTTCAAACTTTTCAAAACTTGCAACAAAATTGAAAGATCGAAATATCCACAAGTATTTCAAACTTTTTTAAAACTTACAACAAAATTGCAAGATCGAAATATCCACAAGTACTCCAAACTTTTTCAAAACTTACAAAAATATTGAATGATCAAAATAACCACAATCATTTCAAACTTTTTCAAAACTAACAACAAAATTAAAAAAATCGAAATATCTACAAATACTTCAAACTTTTTCAAAACTTACAAGAAAATTGAAAAATCGAAATAGCCACAAATAGTTCAACTTTTCCAAAACTCACAACAAAATTGAAAGATTGAAACATCTACAAATATTTCAAACTTTCTTGGAAACTTACAACGAAATTGAAAGATCGAAATATCCACAAGTACTTCAGACTTTTCCAAAACTCACAACGAAATTGAAAGGTTGAAACATACGCAAATATTTTAAACTTTCTCAAAACTTACAACAAAATTGAAAGATCGAAATATCCACAAATACTTCAAACATTTTCCAGATGAAATCATTAAAAATTTCATCACGCGTTGATTCATACTCAAATATGCAATTTCATCTTTGGTATGCCGATATCAAAACTTCACCAACAAAAAAATAAATAAATAAAAAATAAAAATAAATAAATACGGCAAGCACTATGTTTTCAAATATTTCGTTTTCTCTTGAGTTTATAATATGCAAAGTTTGCCTTCGAATATTTATTTAACCATATTAAACTTTATAGATAATTTCTTAACTTTATCTAACTACCCGACTGTTTGAAATATTTTATACAGTCTCTTTAAAATTGAAACAGTCACAAATATTTCATTGTTTCAAAACTTACCAGATAAATAAATAAATAAATAAAAGATCGAAACACTTCAAACTTTCTCAAAAGTTGAAACAGAATTAAAAGATCAAATTTTTCCACAAATATTTCAAACTTTTGCAAAAATTACATCAAAATTATGTGATTAAAATATCCATAAGTATTTAAAACTTTTTTCAAAACATACAATAAAATTGAAAGATTGAAATATCCACAAATATCTGAAATTTTAAAACTTACAACAAAATTGAAAGATCGAAATATCCGCAAGTATTTCAAACTTTTTTCCGAACTAACAACAAAATTTAATGGCCGAAATATTAACAAGTATTTTGAACTTTTTCCATGTGAATTCTTTAAGAATTTCGCCGCCACACGTATGCAAGTATACATACACAGAAACTGAAGTATGTAATTCCATCTTTGGTATGCTGATATCACAACTTCATTAACAAAACTAAAAAACTATTTTAAAATTTTATTTTTTCTCCTGTGAACATTAATGTGTTTATATCATACTATGGAGTTCGACATCGAATATCTAATTAACCATATTAAATTTTATAGACAATTTCTTAACTTTATCTAATCACCTGACTATTTGAATTATTTTATACTCTGTTTCATAAACATTCATACATTAAATCAACCTACACACGTTTATTTACTTATCGTTATATTTATAGGCACATAATTATTAACATAATACGAACGACATATTTTAATTCGCAATCGGACAGATAATAAATACTCTTGCCTGAAAACAATCCCCTCCATCCCCTCCCCTAAACATGTCCGTAAATTTACAGTCATCGTCCCTTCTATTCTATTCAAATTTATGTTTGGTTATAAATGTTATCTCCAAACATTTAACTGCACTTCCGTAAATAACAAAACACTGCTTCCTACGCGCATGCTTTGTTTGTTGCGCATGATTTTTGATATAGTTATTAATGAGGATGTCAAGCCGGGATCCATTAGTTGCCAGACGTGCAAAAATGCTGGCATTGTATTGGGAAGGGACATTTATCAGGCAAACACACGTGTTTGGCAAAAAAAGCTAATTGGACTGATAAGTGGCTGTTAGTTCAAAAGATGAGAGAGAACGTGTGTGAGGGATTTGTGATGTTTTGAACGAGTGATGAAAACACAATATTTAGAAAATAAGTCTTTTATTTATCATCTTCTTTCTCTTTTCCATTTAACCTATGTTAATCTCTTAGTGATTAATCAACACTATCACGATATGCAAAGTTCACGAAATGGGTATAAAATGAGAATTCTAGTACAGATAAAGAAAAAACGAAAATTTGAATAAAGAAATGTTTTTACAGAATTAATAATTTAAAAATTTTTTCTAGAAAAGTTGTTTATATGAAAAAATTTAAAATGATTAATAACTTAAGGAGGTTCTCAGAAAAAAATATTTTTCTCCGCTCAACAACGTGAAACTTTCCGACACATTTACGGACTCATTTTTAACTTTCCAATGTAGTTTAAAAATGTATATGAATTAGGTTTGTCTATGTGTCTGTTTGTCCGTTACCATTAGTTGGCAGATATGTAAAAATGCTTGCATTGTATTGGGAAGGGACATTTATCAGGCAAACACACGTGTTTGGCAAAAAAAGCTAATTGGACTGATAGGTGGCTGTTAGTTCAAAAAATGAGAGAACGTGTGTGAGGGATTTGTGATGTTTTGAACGAGTGGTGAAAACACAATATTTAGAAAATAAGTCCTTTATTTATCATCTTCTTTCTCTTTTCCATTTAACCTATGTTAATCCCTTAGTGATTAATCAACATTGTCACGATTTGCAAAGTTCACGAAATAGGTAAAATGGAGAATTCTAGTTCAAAGTAAAATGAACATTTGAATAAAAAAATGTTATTGGAGAAATAATAGCTTGAAATATTTCACTAGAAATGTTGTTTATATGAAAAACTTAAAAATAGTTAACAACTTAAAACGATTCTCCGAAAAAAAAAAAAAAAATCTTTTCCCGAACTATTGTGTCAAACATACACTTGTTGTGAAATTTGGTTCAAAACGCCAACTTTGACAGTGGTTTTTGAAAAAAATTCAGCCTTTACCTGTATACGAAGGAAAAAAAAACAGTTCAATTACATAGTTTATTAATATGAGCACCTGGTAATTCGATATGTTTGCGAACAAAAATGAGTTACAAAATGTTTCAGAACAGCCGATTTGGATTTGAGAACAGCCTTTTTGAAATATATTAAAATGTTTAATATATTTCATATATAAATCACTGTTAGTGAAAGAGAAACAAATAATTATCCAATAAAGTAACAGCTCAAGTAGACTTCCCTATATCCCTAATAGGATTTATGACGTTAAGCGCTGCTTCTGGAAAATTTCAGAAAGAAAATGCTTCATTTAAGTTTGAAAATGATAAAATTTGAGGAAATTTTCCAAAAATGAAAAAAAAAAAATCTTGCTCAACAAAATTAAATTTTCTAACATATTTTTAAACATAAAAGTGTGACACTTGATTATTCGAGTGATTTGTAATCGAACAGTTTGTTTAATTTTCCGATACATGAATTATATTTTGAGTTTGTTTTCTTAGGACGACAGTTTCTTCCTTTCCTGTGCGGTCATACCGCGTCCGGAAATTCATTTCAAAACACCAACTTTGACAGTATTTTCTTCAACCTGTACCTAAAAACGAAAAAAAAAACCAAAAAACAGATTGATTACGTAGTTTTTTATTGTATTTACATAGTTTATATATGTTTCTAAACGTATCAAATTGGCAAGTGCTTTTAAAAGCACCTGCCAATTTTATACGTTTGCGAACAAAAAAAAAATTAATTACAAAATGTGTCAGAAAGTAACCAATTTGAACTTGAGAACAAGCTCATATACTAAAAGTTTTATAGGCAGGCTTTACCTTCAAATTGGGGAGGAAATCTTATAAATCTAAAATAAAATACATTATCAGTTTTTCTTTAGATTGCTAGGTATTTAAGATTATGAAGCCATTCTAAAGTTGATTAGATATCTAAGACTGTAAGGCCATTCTAGGTTCTTCTCTTGTCTTTTAGGGTTCATTAGCAGGTATAAAGTTTTCTGTTTTTTGCCAGTTTTTGACATTTATGCTTTAGGGAACTGGTGATTTATAATTAATTGCGTAATCTGTATGTTACTGAAGACAGCTTCACTAATCAAGGTAATCGACAATTTTCGGTCTTTACCAAAAAATGTAAAAAACGGCTCGATTGTGCGGAAAGCGATAAATGAACTACTGTATTTTGGTTATGTACAAACGTAGTAGATGTTTCAGGAGCTAAAAATTTTATTTCTTTCTCTGGAACCTAAAACTTCGACAGGTTTTGGATAATTCTGAATATCTGACTAAATCAATCATCACAATCAATTATGATTGACTATCTTTATCACTTCTTATGTATCCCCTTGGAGATCGAATTAAAGGAAGCTAGCTATATTATGTATACAGATGTAATACATTTTCCTTTGGTCCAGTACATTTGGTAATGGACCATAGTTTCTAAATAAGAACACCTGTCAATTGCATGGATTTGCGAACAAGAATCCTCTTTAATAAAAAGCTATGCGTTGCTGACGACTGGGATTTTCGATAATCGTTGCCACAGATTAATCTTGGAAGATTAAACATTTGAAGTTGCTGAAAAAATTAATAGCTCGAAAAGTATTTGTCAGAAAATTTTTAGACAAACTTCGTTAGAAAGGTAAAAAATTGTATTTTTCTTGATATAAATTTCAAATCTAATGATTATGCCGTTTTTTAAATATTGAATTTAAAAAATTACCAAATTTCACAATGGATGTACCATAGCGAAATCTTCACGCGTAAAAAGATAATGATAACGGCCATGTGTCCTGACGTATATTTTATACTGACTAGCACGAGTCACAAATTATAGTAGCCTTTTACTATTCCGTTAAAATATAAAAGTGAATTATGATGCCACGAGTGCATGATTTTTATTTAATTTTAATATAATCATCTTAGAAATAAGATTTTGAATTTTTTTTCGAATGGGACTAATAAATTGGCCAATACTGTATATTATTTTGACTTTAAAAGAGGAAAGGTGGGAGAGTGCTTTATATTATTTAGGTTTCGTCAAGAACTTTAGGTCAGAATGGAAAGTTTAATATATCAAAACGTCAGAAATTAAATCGGCAATAACTATAACGACTGTCCTTCAGTTCGTTTGGATAGATTTTCATTTAAAAACATAAAATCATTCAACATTGATTTTTTTTTTTTAAAGGTTATTATCACGGGCCCGGGCAACGCCGGGCATGCCAGCTAGTGAATTCATAAATGTGTTAGAAAGTAGCCATTTTTGATTTGAGCCTTAAATACAATAACTATATTTTGATGCCAAATTTCTAACAACATCTTCCTTAAAATGAAAGAACAAAGTCATGTTTCCGCTCCGTTCTGCTCTCCCATTTTCCCTCAATTATACAGGCGAGACCTCCAATTTATTTATTTTTTTATTTTTTGGTACGGTAGACCGAAGGAAATATTTTTAAAAAAAAAAAAAGAAAAAAGAGGGAGGAACCCCTTTGTTTTCCGAGATCGAACTAATCGATGGAGCATTTAGGGATCGCTCATCCATGGAACTGGCGGATGTGGGAAGAAGAATTAGTGGTGGCAACTCCTCTTCTGCACACTTTTGAACCAGTTCACGTGAAATACACGGTTGCAGAAGTTACCTATTGTGTTCATCTGCTGAACGTTTGATCAACGCACAAAAGGATGATTAACACTTAGGTTATTATAAGGACCCTTATCAAAGGTTTCCTGTTTTAGGGATTTTTAGATTCGTCAAATTTACAAAAACAGCAGAATCGTGACGAGGTCGAAAGGCTGGGGGAAGGGGAAGGCATAGCGCTGGCGGCACACAAAGATCTTTAGAAAGAAATTAATGATGATATAACCCTTTTACAAATGATGAAAAAGAAACATTATTATATATATATATATATATATATATGATTTTAATGTTTCTTTATATGCAAATAAGCAAAATTTTGATATAGAGCCAGCCTATTCCATGGTAACTTGCGTTACATTTAGAATAATTGACTTCAGTAATTTTAGTAATATGACACCAAAAAATATTAATAATGTAGTTGATGTGATTTATTAATTAAACCTGTCCAAAGGAAAATTTGCTTGAAAATTACTTAAATTTAGTGCTATTTCTTGAACTTTGGAAATTATATTTACTGTATAGTAACTTATGTTACTGAAAAAAGAATGTAAGTTACCATAATAAATTTAATTGCCACCGTTTAAGAAATAGCACTAAATTTAGGTAATTTTCATCCAGATTGGAGTTTGGTTAGGTTTAATTAACAAAGCACATCAACTTTACATTTTGAATATTTTTTTATGTTATATTACTAAAATTACTGAAGTCAATTATTCTAAATGTAACGTAAGTTACCTTAGAATAACCCTACACCTACTTTCGGTAACTTAACTTTACATTAAAATATTATATCCAGTGATGAATTCAAGAGATGCCAACAAAATGTCACCACCGGATGATAGGAGATTTGTATTTGGTAATGGTTCGAAAAGGCAAATCCCTCCCTCCTCCCCTTCCCCGGAGAAAAATGTCTGAATTCAACATTGATTACATCTGTATAAGTAATATAGCTGATTTCCTTTAATTCGATCTCTAAGGGGATACGTAAGAAGTGATAAAGATAGTCAATCATATTTGATTGTGATAATTGATTGATTTAGTCAGATATTCAGAACCATCCAAAACCTACCGAAATTTTAGATTCCAGAGAAAGAGAAAAAATTGTTAGCTCCTGAAACAGCTACTTACGTTGTACATAACCAAAGTACAGCAGTTTATTTAGAGCTTTCCGCACAATAGTACCTACTTTCGCTGCAAGGATAATGATTGTTTTATTACTTACCCATCATACGTAGTATAGGGTAAGTCTTGTAATCGTTTTGAAAATCGAAAAATTTTTTTGACGGATTTACACGTTTCTGACACTGGAGATTCCGAAAAACATATTTTTAGAAAAAAAATTTTGCCGTCCGTCTGTGTGTCTGTGTGTGTGTCTGTGTGTGTGTCTGTGTGTGTGTCTGTGTGTGTGTCTGTAAACGCTCTATCTCCCGAAAAAAATGAGATAGAGACTTGCAATTTTGTATGTACTTAGTATGTAATAATGGGAAGAAGCCTATTTCATTTCAATAACCTCGATTAACCGGAACTATTTTTTTCGGACTCTCGAAATATTCGTTCTGATAAAAGGTATATAAAAATTTTCGAAATTGTTTATTTTAAGAAATGAATATAAAAGTCAATAAAAAAACATAAATTTTACATAAAGCATGAAGTCGATCGGATAATTAGTTTCCGAGATATTTAGAATCCTATTTTCCACACTCTTCGATTTTTCATGACCCTGTATTCCATCCAAATTTCACTTCAAAGATATATTTTAATTGGAAATTTTACGCTTAATCAGATGCAATAAACCGCTAGTTAATAGAATTATTATTTTTGGAGTTATAAGGAAAAACCTCTTTCAAGCAATTCAGTAATCGAGCCTTTAAAGTTTATGACGTCATCAAGCCACGATTTTATTTGAATTGCAATGCCATTTTATAAGTAGTTTACACATGTTTTATTTTAATATTTTACATTATGCATACCCATGATGGGTAAGTATTACGGTGGCCCCCAACGACTAGTTTCAATTATTTGTTAATAAAATTGTTTTATTACTTACCCATCATACGTAGTATAGGGTAAGTCTTGTAATCGTTTTGAAAATCGAAAAATTTTTTTTGACGGATTTACACGTTTCAGACACTGGAGATTCCGAAAAACATATTTTTAGAAAAAAAAATTGCCGTCCGTCTGTGTGTCTGTAAACGCTCTATCTCCCGAAAAAATTGAGATAGAGACTTGCAATTTGGTATGTACTTAGTATGTAATAATGGGAAGAAGCCTATTTCATTTCATTAACCTCGATTAACCGGAACAATTTTTTTCGGACTCTCGAAACATTCGTTCTGATGAAAGGTATATAAAAATTTTCGAAATTGTTTATTTTAATAAATGAATATAAAAGACAATAAAAAAAACATAAATTTTGCATAAAGCATGAAGTCGATCGGATAATGAGTTGCCGAGATATTTGGAATCCTATTTTCCACACTCTTCGATTTTTCATGACCCTGTATTTCATCCAAATTTCACTACAAAGATATATTTTAATTGGAAATTTGACGCTTAATCCGATGCAATAAACCGCTAGTTAATAGGATTATTATTTTTGGAATTATAAGGATGTTTCTTTCAAGCAATTCAGTAATCGAGCCTTTAAAGTTTGTGACGTCATCAAGCCACGATTTTATTTGAATTGCAATGCACTTTATAAGTAGTTTACACATTTTTATTTTAATATTTTACATTATGCATATCCATGATGCGTAAGTATTACGGTGGCCCCCAACGACTAGTTTTATATATTTGCCAATATTAGGTTCAACAGCAGGCTATGTACATCAATGTAATACGTGTTGATGTTGTTCAATTATAATTCGAAATAACGAAAACTTGCACACTAAATTAAGTCAAGAGTGGCATATCATTATGAACAGTATAGTGTGAACTGTAACATAATAATTCTAACTTTAAAAGTGTGATGTTTGTATGATCCAAAAAGGAAAAAAAAAAATATATATATATATATATATATAATATTTTGTAAAGCAAAACCATACCGACTAAAACAGATTGTATACCTAATCTTAACATCCCACATTCTCATTAATATTTCAAACAAACAGAAATAAATTATTTTTGAGAAATATATCATTTATCATTTCTGAAGTACTGAATATTATACATGTCTGACTAACATCGTTTTCGAAAATAAATATGCACATTTCATTTCTCTATTCTATCATATAACAAGGAAAATGACAGATTCTTTTCGGTGGCTGTCACATTTTTGAAAACAATCGAATGTTTATATGTTACTTGAGGCCGTATTTAAGAACATTTCCCTGATTATTTAGCCATTTAAGAAATTCAAGTGGCGAGTCATTGCTACCCAAGTCGCTTTCGACAGATTGAGCGTTAATGATTCTTTTTTTCGCTTAATCTGTTCCTTGGCCGTCAGCTAGCAGTACTTCTTTAGAACGTCTGTGATTTTAATCGCTAGCTACTTTTCCTACGTGTGATTGACAGAGGATGACATTTAAATTCTGATGACGTTGTTTATGGACATTGTCTTGCGCTGCAGACGATTACTTGACAAATATCAGATTTATGTAAATTACAAACGAAGCTTCTTCCACTTCCAACGTTCGAAGGATATTGCGAATAAATAGCTGATTTAAGCTGATTTAGACAATTTATTTTTGATTATAAGTCAAAGAGGAACAAATAATTATCCAATAAATTCCAATCTTAAGTAGAGTATCTTAATGTGTTTTATGACTTTAAATGTTGCTCCTGGTCAATTACTGAAAGTAAAAGACTTAGATTAGCTTTTGAAAGAGGGAGTAAGGTATTTTTAGTAAAATTCAATAACTATCGGCAATTGTGTTAAATAATGAACCTTTTGCTAAACAGGTAAGATAAAATCTACGTTTGGTTTTTGAGGCAGCCATCAGCTATAGCAAGTATTTCCTTTGTCATAAAGTTTTCGATTCAATTATAAAAATACTAGACGTAAAGTCTTTCTAAAACACACATAAGGACGAAAAATCGGTCTTAATCTTTTGGATTAATTTTGATTTAAAAGAGCTAAGCGTATGTTTTTCTTTCGTATCGCAGTTCGATCTCCACCAATTTTTAAATACTATAACGCAGCTTTAAATAACAAAAATTAAGCTAACGTAAAACTTTATCATAAAAATACAATACACAGATAAGAAAAAAAGAATAATTTATATGCATCTAAAAGAATAAATATTATTTACTTATTTTCAGAGTTTATTTACACGGAATTCTGTCTTTGAGGCAGCGTTCTTAACATTTTCCAATATAGTTAAAAAGTGTTTATGAATTCGGCTTGTCTGTCTGTCTATCCGTGTTCTAACTCGCGTTAATTCGGATTGCCACGCAATTGATGTATGTCATTGAGGTTTACTATGCCATGTTTGATATTGCAAATGAAGTGCGTACTATTTATAGTTCATTTGGGACACTCAAAAGAAATCCGTTACATTACGGTCTATGGGAAAAAATCGTTTGCGGTGTATTTTATTGAGATTAATTTTTTTAAAACATATTGAAATTAATATATATCACTGAGGTGCACTATAAGAGGCTTACTATAGAATATGGGCATAGCATTCATCGTTCATTTACATGGACACACACAATAATTCGGTTACAGTACTGTCTTATGAACAATAATTTAAGTGCGTTTTCAGTTGTGGTACGTGTTTTTTTTAATGTAACTAATTGTTTTACATATTACTTAATGTGTATAAATTTTACAGATCATATACAGGGCAGCACAAAATATATCGAATACATTTCAGTTTATTACTGATTAGGAATTTTTAACTGTGCTACGCGTTTCCTAACCGAACTAAATTTTATGTATTATATAATACAAAACTATAGCTCATATACAGGGCTGTACAGAAGAATTCGGATATTTTCCAGACTGTTGACGGTAATTGCTGAAATTGGGTTTTCAAATTTGTTAGGCGTTTTCCAAATTGTTTACTTAGACGTGAACTTTCACCTTATTAATTAGTAAAGTTGTGTTGATTTTAACATTTTCCAACATACTTGAAAAGTGTTTATGAATTCGGTTTGTCTGTCTGTCTGTGCTCTATTTCTGGAAATGTATTCTGGAAATGTTGCATAATCTATGCTTGAAGCATGATTTTTTGCTCCTGTTTACGACTCATTTTTGGATGTGTGCACTTCATTGATAATGTCATGGATATTTTATGATTTGATAATGCTATTTTCCTTCTCACCTAATGTCTACACTGCAACAACAACAACAAAAAAAAAATGATTTTAGTACCATAAAATCAACATTTTTTTTTTTTTTTTTTTTTTTTTTTTTTTTTTGCAGTGTGTATTTTATAAAAGTGATTAGACAGCGACAGTATTCGATCATGTTTTTAATATAGAGCAAAGTTTCTCATTTTTTGTTATCTCACAGCAACATGTGAAACAATAGTTAAAGTTCTGCAGCCTACTGATTTAGGATGCAGTAAAAAACATATTTTACCCCAATACTTTTCGTTTTAAAGTTTTTCGTATTTAAAACCAGAAAAAAATAAAATAAATTAAACTTAATCAATAACATCAAATTGACACCTCGTATAGGAAGAAGCTCTCTTTAATACAATTAAAGGATTAAGGCCCATAAGCCGTGTTTTTGGCCCATGAAATAAGACTAAAATTCGATTTTGTTATACTGACCTGATTATTTCCCTTTTTAATATTAGAAGGTTTATCCTGTACGATTTCAACAATATTTTTTGCATTTCGTTCGGATTTAGATGACTTACACAAACTCAAAGTTCATATTATCCGTAGTTTTTGATGAACAAGCCGCAATTTCGCCTAATTTTACCTCAATTTTTAATATATTTTTTAATATTGTACTAATAAGCGCAGCTTTGCAACACTTTTATTTTTACATATATTGTACATTTAGATGTATTTTATAATATATGTAAAGAAGAAAGTGTTGCGCGATTGCGCTCCTATAAATAATTGAGGTGAAATTAGGAGAAATTGCGTATTTTTCATCAAAAACGACGAATAATACGAACTTTGAGCTTGTGTAAGTCATCTAAATCCAAATGAAATGCAAAAAGTATGGCTAAAATCGTACGGTATAAACCTTCTAATATTAAAAAGTGAGACAATTAAGTTGGAATAACAAAATCAGGTTTTAGTCTTATTTCATGGGCCAAAAACACGGCTGATCCTTGGCTGGCCTTGGGGCTACCCTGATCCTTTCTGGTTCAAATCATACAAAACTAAGATTGCTCATCAAAAATTAAAACCTGGTATAACTAAGAGGGTTAAATAAATTAAACTGAGATTTAATTGATATCTTATCATATTCTGTGTCAGAATCAAAATCCAAATCAGGTGAATTTTGTTTCTTTTCGTCACAGAATTCTTGAACAATCTACAGTTCACAAACGAGTATATGAGAGTCGTGGTTCACCAAATCTAATAAATGAAAAATTCTGGCTAGAAATGCCATCCAAAACTGATATTTTCAATTCCTCTATATCAAACACATCATCATCACACATCGGTCAATAGATAAATAAGAAAGAGAGAAATCTTATATTCCTTGTAACAAAAACAGTTTTAAATATTGAAAATTCATCAAAATTATCGTTAAACAGAGGAAAATATATCATTAAAACAAGACTCAGTAAACATAAACAAAAATATAGGTGAATCCGGACCATTAAAATATATCGTTAAATTGGGGAAATTGTTGAATCAGGTATCATTAAATCGGGGTATCTGATTAATTATTTTTTAATAATGTTTTATTATGCGTTTTGAGCTTAACTAAATTTTATTATACACTGTAAAAAAATCTGTTTATTTTACAGAAAAAAAAACTCAGCCATTCGCCAGTAAAAAACTGTTTATTTTACTGAAATAATTTGCATTTACTACGAACTTTCTGTTATTTTAACAGATTTTGTCCGTAAGTTCGTAATACAGATTATTTCAGTAACAGTTTTTTTTTACTTGCGTCCTACCTGCTAATGTTTTTCTTGTAAAATCAACGGATTTTTATTTTTTTTTCGATATATTATATGGCGTGTATAAATTCTTAAATTTTCTGAAAAAAAAAAAACTGATACACTGCAAAGAAAAGAAAAAAAAAGTGTTGATTTTACAGTATAATACTGGCACCCCAGCTGCCAGTATTATACCGTAAAATTAACAGTAATGAACAGTAAAATAAGTAGTAATACGCTGCCACCCCCACCCCCTTTTATTTATTTATTTTATTTTATTTTATTTTGCAGTGTTGGAATGGCATTTTTACTGTCTTATTATTATTATTTTTTTCTTTAATTACGAAGGAAGCATCTGCCACATATCCAAAAGGCAAAACGAATTTTGAGTGAATACTTGAATATGATTTAAGCCGATTTCAACAATTTGTCAAACCGTTTAAGACAAAGGAAATCTTAAAGGCACATCTTAATATGCATCTTAAATAATTATCTAATAAAGTAACAGCCCAAGTAGACTTCCTTAATATGATTTATGACGTTATGTTCTGCTTCTGGAAAATTACTGAAAAAAAAAAAAAAGCGTCATTTAAGACTTGGAAAGGATGAGATTGATAAGGAAAAGGATGAAACTCCTCATCAGTCAGACCGTAAATCTTTCTCTATAATGTTGAATCTATGTGATTGGAATGCATCCGTGTTTTTAGCTCACAGGCTATCAAACAATGAGAGCTAATGTGCCCGCAGGTTCTGTATGTACGTACGTATGTATGTATGTACGTACGTATGTATGTACGTACGTATGTACGTAACGCGACAACTCTTGATAGAAATATCCGATTTGCTTCAAATTTTGTATATAGGTTCATTCTGATAAGGGGCTTCTCTGATTACTTTTGGGGGTTCAGTGGTTAAGTATAAAAGGGGGAAACAAAGGGCTAATCCCCCTTTAATTTAGATAAATGGGATTTTCATGCAGAATTAGCCGATTTGCTTCTTTGGTATACTGGTTCATTCTGATAAGGCACTTCTCTGATTAGTTTTGGGGGTTTATTGGTTAAGTATAAAGGGGGGAACGAGTGACTAATTACCCCCTCTTAATTTAGATAAATGTGTTTTTCATGAAAAATTATCCGATTTGTTTCAAATTTTGTATATAGGTTAATTCTAATAAGGCGCTTCCCTGATTAGTTTTGGGGGTTCATTGATTAAGGGGGTAACGTGAGGCTAATCCCCTCCTTAATTTAGATAAATGGGTTTTTCATGCAGAATTATCCGATTTGCTTCAAATTTGGTATACAGGTTCATTCTGATAAGGTGCTTCCCTGATTAGTTTTGGGGGTTGATTGGTTAAGTATAAAGGGGGTAACGTAAGTCTAATCACCCCTATTAATTTAGATAAATGGGTTTTTCATGCAGAATTATCCGATTTGCTTCAAATTTGGTATACAGGTTTATTTTGATAAGGCGCTTCCCTGATTAGTTTTGGAGGTTCATTGGTTAAGTATAAAACGGGGAAATGGGAGAATTAATCCCCCTTAATTTAGTTAGATGTGTTTTTCTTTGAAATAAGAATATAGTATACAATTAATGTGAATTGCCTGCGAGCTCAATGCCATTAATTTAACTGGGCACTTTTCTTTTTATTTAAATTTCTACTCAGAAAATTTAAAAAAATTACCTCTTTTTATCTGTATGCTCTTCTTGGATGATGTTTCTGTTTTTTATTATTTGACAAAATATTTCTAAAATACAGAGTTAAAAATATTTTTTTAGTGTAAACAAGAACGAAAAATCCTGCATCTGGCATAGATAATGAAATACTTTCCAAAACACTAATAGAATATTATTGAGAAATTTAATTTTTTCATACGATGAAATGAGATATTTTATGAGACATTACAATAAAAAAAATAAAAAAATACATAACTCGATAAAAATCTATTTTCAGCAATTCCTGTCCATATTCGAAGTCTTTCGTGCAGCCCTGTATATTATCTACAGAATTTGAAAAAACACGTAATGCACTAAAAATGACATAAAATTGCATATCACATCGGAAAGAGCACTTCTAGCAATGACTGATGATAGTCAATCCTTTAACCGAATTCTCTTGTGCGTCTCTGTACATGAAAAATAAATCCTACGCACTCCATAATCTACAGATAATAAGTTGTATTGTACCTTAGGGATCCTTTTAAAATTCATTATGTTTCAAGTATCATAACTTGTTCAAAATGCACCGCAAACGATATTCCCCCATAGTCATAATGTAAAATAATTATTTTGTACGCCCCTTTGAACGAACTATAAATGCTACTAATTGTATACTCCGGTAAAAGCATGCGGTACTTCACCTGAGTAATGAATATTAATTTCATTATGTTTCAAATATCGTAACGTCAATGAAATGCGCCGCAAACGATTTTTCTCGTCTATGCATGGACGAAAATATAAAGGAATTCTTTTGTGTGCCCCTGTAAATGCTACACGCTTTATTTTCAATACCGAACATTCTATAGTAAAATTAAATAATGTGTAAAAATTTCATGACAATATGAGTATATTTACGAGAGTTAGAGCACGGACAGACAGACAGACAAACCGAATTCATAAACAGTTTTCAACCATGTTGGAAAGTGTTAAAAAGTGAAGCAGACGATTTGTAAATAAAATTTTAACCAATTAAAATAAAACTCTGTATCTTAAAACTATTTTGTCAAATAAAAAAGAAAAAAATCCTTCTGTTCTATTCTGAAAGTCGAAAACACACCGCAAGCTTGTCAACTATGTCCTTTCAAAAGATGGTTAAATTACTACGCATAGTTTCTGTTCCTATAAAACTTTTTAAAAGGAACTATTTTGACCGACTTCGACATTATATATCTCTTTAAATAATTCTTAGATTTAAAAACTGTCTGCGCTTCAGCATGTTTATCGGACATTTCTGTATAATACTACCAATTTTCACATTTTTATCTGCAATAGTTTTTTTAATATTAGCCGAGAAAGAGTTCCGGTCACAAAAAATTCATTTACAGCGGTGGTTACCTTATTTTAGAATAGAGAAATACAAGTATGCAATTTTTACTTATTTTTATTTTTATAAGGAGAAAGTATTGGATTCCTGAAAATTTTAGACTTCCGGTTTTCGACGCATTTATATATGCATTTTAGAAGGTCTTGAACATGATTTCACTATTTTCAGAAAATGTCTGTCTGTGAGTCCGTCTGTCTGAATGTCTGTCTGTATGTGACAAAAAAATTGTGGGCATTCTATCTCAAGAACTAATGCACGGAATTTAATAAAACTTTAGATTCTGTTAGACCTTGATATAAATTGGTGCTGATTACGTTTTGGTGTATATAGTCCAACAGGTGGAGTTGCTATGCTACGTATTTCATGATTTTGACGACAACTATATCTCAAGAACTAATGCACAAAACTTCATTAAACTTCAGATTCTATTAGACCTTGATATAAATAGATTTTGGTGTAAATAGCCCAACAGGTGGCGCTGCTATGCTACATTTTTCATGACTTTTACGATAGCTATATCTCAAGAACTAATGCACAGAATTTCATCCAACTTCAGATTCAGTTAAACGTTGAAATAAGTTGTTGTTGATTAGGTTTTGGTGTAAATCTCCCAACAGGTGGCTCTGCTATGCTACATTTTTCAGGATTTACGCGATTTTAGCGATAGTCCTATATCAAGAACTAATGCACGGTATTTAATAAGACTTTAGATTCAGTTAGACATTGATATAAATTGGTGCTGAGACTCGGTTTAGTATCTACGAAACCTGTGTGAGATAGAAGAAAGTTTTGAGATTGGTACATCCGGGTAGTTTTTTAATGATCTTGTTCCAGCAAACTGAAAAAAAAAAAAATCTAATTGGCCAATTTTGTCTATGGGTATCGTATAAAAATTTTAACTTTTTGAAAATTAATGACTGGACTACTACATTAATATAATCTCATTTCTTATCTTTTTCTAACTCTTCTTCCATTTATTAATATCCAACTAACGTCTGCTACTTAATATCCAACAGGCCTTTCAACGTTTTTGGAATACCCTGTTATATACACATGAATGACCGTTTTACTTCAACCCCTTCGCAATGAACCCCAATTACGCTTCTTTTATTTTTTTGGTCGTACTATTTGAAAAAAGAATTTTTATATTATTAAACTGCCGATATTCTGTAAATAGATAAGGCGAAATTTTCTGTGCAAAAATACTGGTATTCAAATTACACCGTATCACTGTTTAAAAAAAAAAAAAAAAAAAAAAAAAAAAAAAAAAAAAAAAAAACAACAACTAATTTTGACAGAAAAATATCGTATTTTCCTGTAAAACAAATGTGAATTTTGTAATTTTTACAGAAAAAATCTGTATTTTTTACAGAAAAAACTGTTTAAATGAAAATATACAGATATTTTCTGTAAATCAAATTGTTTTCCACTTGCGCTAAAATTGACAGTTTTTTTCTGTCAATTTGAGAGATTTTTTTGTACAGTGTACTAGAGGTCTGCACGGACCGCAATTTCCAGCCCAGGCCCAGTATAAAAGTTCAAAGTTCGGTCCGAGCCCGGCCTGGCTCCAACAAAAATTTTATTGGCCCGGCCCGCTATAAAAGCAAAAAGTTCGGCCTGAGCCGGCCCGATTGAAATTCTACAAAAATGCCAATATTTCTGAGGCAGTATTATCCTAGAATTAAAATTATTCAAAAAGCACACTTACTTATGCATAGATATTATTTTCAGATTATGTTCGAAGTGCATGAAATACAAAATAACAACAATATTAATGAACGCTTAGACAATTACGTACATGAACACTGATTAAAAAAATTGACTTTGCCAATTAAGAGCAAGATTCTGAGAGATTGAGCCACTTTGTATTAGGGGGTGATTCACACCATCACCAATCTGGCCCAAAAAATTATCACTTGTTACTACTCTTATAAGATGATAAAATCTAAAATTTTCTGTTTCTAGATTCCATAGTTTTCATTTTATCGCTTGTCAAAGGTCACCTTCAAAAATATAAAAAACGCTGTTTTTGTAATACATGGGAAACGTTTTTGCCCATATTAGGCAGCGCAATGAACTTGCCTCTGATGTTTTTTCTATTATGAAATTAATAAATATGGATGTTTATAAAACATGCAAAAAGTTCATGGCAAGTTGCTTGCGCAAGGTCATTCAAGGTCACGCAAAGTCACATGTTTGGTGTTTTTCGCCATTTTCAAGCCAGAATTGCTCTTAGCGCATTTCATTTGCCACCACAAATGAGGTATCATTGGATAGAGTTACATCAGTACTATTTAAAAAAATGTAAAACATTCAGGCAAGTTGAATGCGTTGCCAGATTTTTTATATTAAAACCTCAACTTTTTTAAAAATGAGACATATTTAAACTCTTGTATCTCGTTGCGCGAACAACATATGCAGACAACACTATAATTATTTTAAAGCTCTATTATTGTACTTAACATAAAAATAAACTTTAGCGAGGCAAAATGCCTAGAAAAAAATAAATGATTTTTTTTCTCCAATGAAATTTACCAATTTGGATAATAAGGATTCTCACTGGAAACAGCATTTGAAATATGCTTTTGCATCTGGAAACAACATTCTAATATGGCGTAAGTGCTTTACCTTTCCCTGTTAATACATTTAACACTTTTTTATATTTAAAATTTTAAAAAAATGTAAGGCCAGATGAGCATAAAAAATAATTTTCACAGAATATGTTATAATGACGTTGCCCACAGTTCTGAAAATGATCATATATATATGTATATATTTATATATATAATAATTCTAAGATCTAACATATTTTGTAACTGAAAGTTCTTTATTAGAACAATAATATTAAATTTTAATCAATATATAACAAAAACAACACTAGTCATCTTATGCGTTCAAAATACTCTTCGTGTTCATATTACACAGATCTTATCAGATTTTACTCAGAGTTCAAATAAGACAGTCTCTTTCTCATGTCCACACTGCTTCAAGACTTTTCTCGATCTTGATTGGTTCTTTCTGACATCATGAATTCTGTAAATTAGCTTTTGTAAAGTTTGCAAAAAAATTTTGCCACTAGCCATAGCAATCCCTATTTCACTTGTAGGAGATTAGGTACTTTCAGGGTGAAAGAAGTATAACTTAAATAAGATTACATGGATTTCACACCAGGCTGTCTAATCCCTGGACAAAAGAAGATCCCTTTTCTATTATGAGATTATCTATTGCCTCCAAAGATAACAATGGAATTCAGAACATCACAATGTGTTTCTTTGGTATATTTTGCAATAATCAGATAAATTATGTCTTTGCATCTGTCAAGCTTAATTTAATACCTTGTTCAGATTAAGATTGGATATTAAGGATATCTTAGACTGTCATTTTAGAGGCGGTACAAATTATAAAAGCTGTTCGTACCGCAAAACTCATCTAAGATAACTTATTGAACGTCCCTGTGTCTGAGAGCTGAACAAGCTTAATGTAAAGTGTGCGCATGTGAATAAGTTAAATCCAGTCTCAACAGCCAATCGGTTAAAGCAAGCCTCCACAGCCAATTAGAGTGAGTGGTAGTACCTGTATCTAGCCATAGAAAGTTCGAACTCACTGAGGGAGTTTGTAGAATTCCCTCAGTGAGTTCGGAGATATCCTAAATATTAAATCTGAATGGTGTATAATGTTTTTATCCAGCAACACCTTTATAAAACAGATTGGAGCAAATTTTCTCACATGTTAGTAAGAGGCAAATTTATTCAGTTATTTTCAAACTACATCTGTTGAGAATAAAAAAAAAAATAAATAGGGCTGAAAACTTTTTTATGAAGACTGCTTTTTCTATGGAGAACTATTAAATTGTGGTGCTCATTCTAAATCTAAAAATATTGGTATTTTTACTGATTCTGACTTAGATAATGACATGAACAACTACCTGACAAAAATAAGTGAGAAATTGCCAGAAACAGCTAATTTAACAGAGAAAAAACTTATAGCTTGTAGAAGTGGAAAAGAATTATCTGAAAATTGAAAGAGAAAATATACGAAAAGAGATTTCGACCAGGACTGTGAAAATTAACTTCGCCCCCATTCTTTTTATGCTGTGTTGTATGATAAAACGTTTTTACATCGACAAAGTTTTAGAAGATTAAGATGATGAAATTTTTAAAATGAAATTTCTCCACCAGAGAGGTGCTAAAGAATTCAAATGACCACTGCATGATGATGTGGATATAGTGCATCGAAGCACCATCTTCTTTGGTCCAATAACATTATCTGGTGCAGACCCATTTAGAATTCCTTGTCTAAGAGACATACAAGAAGTGGCTGTAAATATGCATAATAAAAAAAAATATATGGAAATGCAATAATTTCAAGTAGCGATATTTTATACTTTAAAACACATGTTCTAATTCTATTTTCATTTTCTGATAAATTTTCACAATATGGCTTGTTACGTAAAATAATAATTTGTTAATAATAGTATCTTAATATTATTTACCAGCTGTAACAATATTTTAAAAAGTAATGTATCTGGCCATTGAAAAAATATACCAAAAACAAAAACAAAAAAAAATTCTGTGAAAATTACATTTTTTTAATGCTTATCTAACCTTACACACAAAAAAAAAATTAAAATATAATAAAAAGGTGTTAAATATATTAACAGGGAAAGGTAAAGCACTTACGCCATATTAGAATAATGTTTCCAGATGCAAAAGCATATTTCAAATGCTGTTTCCAGTGAGAATCCTTATTATCCAAATTGGTAAATTTCATTGGAGAAAAAAAATCATTTATTTTTTTCTAGGCATTTTGCCTCGCTAAAGTTTATTTTTATGTTAAGTACAATAATAGAGCTTTAAAATAATTATAGTGTTGTCTGCATATGTTGTTCGCGCAACGAGATACAAGAGTTTAAATATGTCTCATTTTTAAAAAAGTTGAGGTTTAATATAAAAAATCTGGCAACGCATTCAACTTGCCTGAATGTTTTACATTTTTTTAAATTGTACTGATGTAACTCTATCCAATGATACCTCATTTGTGGTGGCAAATGAAATGCGCTAAGAGCAATTCTGGCTTGAAAATGGCGAAAAACACCAAACATGTGACTTTGCGTGACCTTGAATGACCTTGCGCAAGCAACTTGCCATGAACTTTTTGCATGTTTTATAAACATCCATATTTATTAATTTCATAATAGAAAAAACATCAGAGGCAAGTTCATTGCGCTGCCTAATATGGGCAAAAACGTTTCCCATGTATTACAAAAACAGCGTTTTTTATATTTTTGAAGGTGACCTTTGACAAGCGATAAAATGAAAACTATGGAACCTAGAAACAAAAAAATTTAAATTTTATCATCTTATAAGAGTAGTAACAAGTGATAATTTTTTGGGCCAGATTGGTGACGGTGTGAATCACGGGTGGCTCAATCTCTCGGAATCTCGCTCTTAATTACATTCAAATGAAGATTCAGTATGAGAAGAAAAATCCGTTATAAAGAGGTTCCAATCTTAGCAAGTACATCGTCTGTTGTATATTAGACCGGGAGGCGGCAGCACAGACAATCACCTCATCGAGTTCACGGCTGAAATTCCAGAATTAGTTAAAACTGGATTCGCATGTTAAAACGCAATCGGTCTGCCAAGTCATATCTTGGTGGAAAACACCTTAAAACCCGATTTTAGCGGTTGACTCGTAGGTTTACCATTGTGTGTTCCTGCTCCCAGTCCTCCATGTTTTCATACTTTTGGGTGCAGGAAAACACAATGGTGAACCTACCTACGAGTCAACCGCTAAAATCGGATTTTAAGGTGTTTTCCACCAAGATATGACTTGGCAGACCGATTGCGTTTTAACATGCGAATCCAGTTTTAACTAATTCTGGAATTTCAGCCGTGATCTCGATGAGGTGATTGTCTGTGCTGCCGCCTCCCGGTCTATATGTAATTATATTCTTTTTGCACGGATTATTATATTCCTTTCGCACGGATCAAGACATTTTTCTGTTTAAGAAAAGTTTCCGTAATAGACAGGTTCTGTTTCACAGGTTTTACTGTTCTTTAATTTTTTTGCCTAGAAATGTACTATTCTTTAAAAATAATATTAATTCTAGAATAATAGCCATTTAGAAATCTATGCATTTTTTGCAAAAATTGTTGCGCCGGGTCAAATATTTTTATACGGGCTGGGTCGGAGAATTTTGGCCCGTGCACACCACTAGGAAGAATAAAGTCCTGGCCCGGAAAAAAAGAAGTCTGGCAGGCCCGTGGAGACCGCTACCATATACGACACATATAACTTGTTGCTCGTCGCGAAGGAGTTAACACATAAACTAATAAATAACATAAGTGTATCTGGATCGCTCCCAATACGGAAAAGGTGAAATCCATTAGAAAAAATAAATAAATAAACACAACACACTGTCACTTGACACCAGTCTATAAAAAGGTAAAGAACACTTGGATTTTTTTCCCGTGGTCACAGAGGTTAAACTGGGATGGGTAACACATCGACAATCGTCTGCAAATCTACTTATAGCACTACTTTTGCGTTTTAAAAACTGGCAACGGATATAAATGGTCATAAAAGCAGGTAATTCAAGGGATTTTAAGAGCACTTGACAAATTGTTATCGCTTTTCTAGGAAGAAAATTGTTTCAGTTCCGTGGGAAAAGGCTGAACTATTTCCTTAAAAGCGTTTCTACGATTCTTCGCATTGTTTTAAAATTGTGAGTAGAAACTGTGATATAAGAAAACAAGAACGAAAAATCATGCGTCAAGCATAGATTATGCAAGATTTTCCAACACTTTCAGAATACTGCAACAAAACTTCACTGTTTAATAAGAGGAAAGATTATGTCTAAATAAACTAGTCGTTGGGGGCCACCGTAATACTTACCCATCATGGATATGCATAATATAAAATATTAAAATAAAAAATGTGTAAACTACTTATAAAATGCATTGCAATTCGAATAAAATCGTGGCTTGATGGCGTCATAAACTTTAAAGGCTCGATTACTGAATTGCTTAAAAGAAACATCCTTACAACTCCAAAAACAATAATGCTATTCACTAGCGATTTATTGCATCTGATTAAGCGTCTCATTTTCAATTAAAATATATCTTTGAATTGAAATTTAGATGAAATACAGGGTCATGAAAAGTCGAAGAGTGTGAAAAATAGGATTACAAATATCTCGGCAACTCATTATCCGATCGACTTCATGCTTTATACAAAATTTATGTTTTTGTATTGCCTTTTATGTTCACTCCTTAAAATAAACAATTTCGAAAATTTTTATATACCTTTTATCAGAACGAATATTTCGAGAGTCCGAAAAAAATAGTTCAGGTTAATCCAGGTTATTGAAATTCAAAAAGCTTCTTCCCATTATTACATACTAAGTACATACCAAATTTCAAGTCTCTATCTCAATTTTTTCGGGAAATAGAGCGTTCACAGACACACAAACACACAGAGAGACGGCAAAAAAAAAAAAATGTTTTCTAAAAATATGTTTTTCGGAATCTCTAGTGTCTGAAACGTGTAAATCCGTCAAAATTTTTTTTTCGATTTTCAAAACGATTACAAGACTTACCCTATACTACGTATGATGGGTAAGTAAAAAATATTAAACGCATTTGATAACCTAATTTCAGCAATTACTACAGTCGGAAAAGACTGTGCTGGGAATAGGACTTTATATATGTGTCCTCAAATAAGGACGTTGAGCATTAACCAGTAAAGCGCAAACCATTAAAATAAAAGACAAAAAAAAAAGGGGGGGGGGACTTCATTCGACCGGAAACAAATATACATTCTAAATTCATTGCCTATTTTGTGATTGATGATATAGTCGAAGCCTTAATATAATCGACATCGCAGCAAATTGTCAACACGCGCCGCATTTGAGCCGACTTACAAACCGAAAAGCATTTGATATCGAATTAAAAGGAAACATCAAACATTCCGACAAACAAAAAAAATAAGTCTTTTGTAATTCAGATTCGTTTTATTTTTGATATGATATCATGTATTTGACTGATAAACATCTTGAGAAAGATTGCATTATGTTTTCCTTGATCGATCTGCGCTGTTTTCATTTTTTTTATTTTCGTAATTTTTTTTTTGTTTTGAAATATTCAGTGTTTAATGCCATAATAAAAAACGTGAGGAAAATCATAATGTGTACAGAGGAAAATGAAACCGCAACCTTTAACATGTATTTACAGTGAAACCTGCGAAAACCAAAACTGTGTCTATAATAGATTCCTACCTTAAACGGAATTATTTCATGGTCCAAGCGAAAAAATAAAATTAATTTACAATAGATGGAAACTTGTATAAACCGAAATTGTTTTCCAGTTTCTTGTGATTACATCTTAGCTGGTATTATTTTTACCAGTGGACCCCTGCGAGGATTTCGCACTTTACCAATATCTAATATTTTTTAGATGCAGATTTAAACTTATAAAGACAAATTAAGGAATAAAAATATCTGCAAACAACGTTAGTCAAGCCAATCTCTTTCATTCCAAAGTTACAGTAAAAATTAATCGAAGATAGCAAAAAAGCACGTGCGAGAAAAGGAAATTAACAATTTTATTTGAACTGTGTTAGAGGATGACGTCATCCTCTTCGAAAAAAAGACGGGACAAAGAAAAATAATTTGAATAAATAAAAAATAAAATTTAATCTAATGTAACAAAGCGTACAACTTAGGCTCCACGTGAAATGTCACTGCTTCGATCGATCGATGGTGTTTTTTTTCTTCTAAATATTTGAATTTGAATTTTGCTTTTTAATCATAAATATAAAATAAGACTGTGCAGATGCGTCTCCCTTTATCTTTTTTGTACATAAAAAAAAAAAAAAAAATCATTGTTGCCCACGATATAATGCGGTATTTTATTTTTGTGGCAACATTGATTTGAGAAAAACCTCTCATTTCCTTTGGGAAAACAATGCTGATTTAATTTGTAATTACCTGCAATTTTTAATCAAAAAACATGTATTAACGAAATGGGAGTGTACCATGTGAGAAGCCGGTTCAAAAACCATTCGAATGATACCCCATTCATTGTTGTGCGTTTTGTAAATGCATAGAAAAAAGTTGTTGACAACAGAAATAACAAATATGATTATTACCGAAAGAAAAGCGTTAAAAAAGCGTTGGTACAAAATATTATAAAAAAATTCCGTTTATAGAAGATACCTCCATTTAAATGCACTGTAAAAAGAAAGAAAAATCTCTTGATTTTACAGGGAAAAAACGTTAGCCAGGACACCAGTAAAAAACTGTTTATTTTTGTGGAATGATCTGTACTATATATTACGAACTTTCTGTTATTTTAACAGATTTGGTCCTTAACTTCGTAATAAATACAGGTTATTTCCGTAAAATAAAAAGTTTTTTTACTGGCGTCTTGGCTGACAGGTTTTTTTTCTTTTTTACAGTGTGTATATTTATTAAGGTGGTTCTCAAATGACCTGCTCAACAACTCGAAACTTTATGACACAATTTTTGACTCATTTTTAAACGCAAAGGCACCAAATTGGCAGACCTGACTATGGAAGCGATTCGGAATCGAAATGAGTTTTCCCATTTTTTGATAAATTGATTACTTATCGAATTATAAGTGATTCTGGTCACGTGACGACATGTTTTTCATGCTTCTCGGGCTACCGCGTCAGGAATTCTGTTCAAAACGCTGACTTTGACAGTATTTTCTAAAAGATCTTGTGATTTTACCAAAAAATGGAAAACGTGTTTCGATTACATAGTTTCTGAGAAAAAACATCAGTCAATTTAATGCATTTGCCCAAAAAATGAATTAAAAAATGTGTCAGAAAGTATAGCATGTTTAGATTTGAGAACGGCCTTAAGTTTTAGTTTGAATCGGGATCTTTTAAAATTAGAAACTAATCTTACAAATTATAAGTTAAAACTTTAAACAAAGTATGTAATTTCGTTTATAGACTGGGAGGCGACAGCACAAACAATCACCTCATCGAGTTCACGGCTGAAATTCCAGAATTAGTTCAAACTTGATTCGCATATACGCAATCGGTCTGCCAAGTCATATGTTGGTGGAATATACACCTTTATTTACGGCTTTTATTCCTTAAATATTGATCATAGACATATAATATAAATTACAAAGTTACGTAAAAAAAGGTTCAGAATTTTATGAAATCGATTAAAATTTTCAGGGGATTAAATTAGAAGAAATACAAAATTTAAATTTTTATACGGCCTTTGTACTAAAAAAAATTCCCAATGAGTAAAATGTGCCCCATAAAGTCATGTGCAAAATTTCAGCATTTTATCATAAAAAGTCGCAGAGATATGAAAATACATAAATGCTGACTTAAACCACTTTCGATGTCTGGATATGAGTTCGCAAAGTGAAAAAATCATATTGGATGATCGCATTTCAGGGATCGTACACAAATTACGGAAGTAAACAATCATTGCATACAACTCCTGTAAACATTTACATTTTAATTTATGATTAACTCCTCACTAACTTTGTTTAAACCTATCGCTGCGACTTTTTATGATAAAATGCTGAAATTTTGCACATGACCTTATCAGCGTATGGGGCGCATTTTACTCACTGGGAAAGTTTTTTGTACGGGGGCCGTATAAAAATTTAAATTTTGTATTTCTTCAAATTTAATACCCTCACTGAGAAAAATGACACTTTCAAATCTGAGTAAATCGATGTTTTCATTTTGTTATGAAACTTTTTGTTTCAAATAGGACGAGCCAATGCTTTCGATTCTGAAATACTAGATGTACTCAGAATATTGAAACACGTACATACTCAAAAATGAGCACATACAGGTCAGTTTAACTCATTTTTGAAACATGGACATACTCAAATAGGAGCACATGATGTTTTATTTTTGAGTGTGTGCATGTTTTCAGAAATGAGTGTATACATGTTTCAAACTTGAGTCATTTTGATTCGGAGCCATTTTGATTACGCGACATACTCAGATTTAATTTTTTTTTTTTTTTTTTTTTTTTTTTTTGCTCAGTTTTGAAAATGTCGTTTTTAGAGTGCTGAAAATTTTAATCGATTTCATTAAATTCTGTACTTTTTCTTACGTAACTTTGTGATTTATCACATATGTCTATGATCAATATTTAAGGAATAAAAGCCGAGGTCAATGGTATTGGGACACCTTGTATATAATTAGCATATATTAAATGATATATATTTTGTTTTACATAATCGATATATTCAATAGAATTAGGGATGGATTTTGCAACATAAGGAATATAATAATATATAAAATAAAAATATCTGCAATTAATAACAATAATAATAATAAATAAAAAACATGTTTTAACTAAATGTGAGTGTATTATGTCAGAAGCTGGTTCAAAAAAAAAAATTGAACGATATCTCATTCATTGTTATGCGTTTTTTAAATACATAGAAAAAAGTATGTTGACAGCAGAAATAATGTGTATGATAGGGCGTTCTATCAGTTTCTTTTTAAGTGCTTTCGTAATTATATAAATACGTAGCACCTATAGTCGTCGTCTGTTCCGTCCGTCTGTCCGCATATAACAGCGCAAAAACTACCCAACTAAACAGTTTGAAATTTAATATATATTATCGTTGCAGAATTTTGTCGAGTCATTTCAAATTTTATGAAAATCGAATCAAAACTTTAAAAAAATATTAACTAGTAAATCTACAGATCAGAGGCCTCAACATCAGCTCTACAAATCATTGCTCATTAATCTCACTAATTTTTAACATTATCTGCATAATATTTGATATCCTAAAATTCAATTTTTTAAAGTTATTTATACATTTATAAAGATATAAAATTTATCGAAAGTTCCGGAATTTTTAGAAGTATCGCATTAAACACAATGTTATGCAATGATAGGATAAATTAACTTATTACTGTATTTTTTAGAATAACAATACATTACTTCCCCCCCCCCCCCGTTGTTGCTTTATTTTTATTTTCTGAATTTCCAGTAATTGTGCTATTTCATTTCTTGAGTATATATCTGAATGTATTTACTATTTTAATTTCATTAGAATAACCACCTCTTTGTACAAGAGATTTTATCCTATCCTTAAAAGAATACTTATTTGTCAATCACTAAACATCATATGTTTCTGAAATTAAATAAAATTTCGTGTATAAAGTATACTTATACAAATGTAAATTCCTTTTATATGACCTATGTTCAATTTACACATTTGGCGTTTTTATTATTTTCATTCGGAAAACCAATTTGGTAATCTTTCTTTAGTTAGTTAAAATAAATTCTCATCTATTTCATTTAAAAAAAGCATATTAAAAACTTAAATCACCCGAAAATTAGCTATTTTGTTAATAAAATTTCGCGTCAAAATAATGCTATTCACTGGAATTTTCCTTTGTTGATATTCTTTGAAATATAGTTGCTTAGCAACCATTTAATGAAAGAGAGAAAAAAAAATGCATTGGAATTTTTGTAAAAAATGCGAAATTAAAATAATTCATCTTCCAAATAATGCATAAATTTTCCCAATGATTTATACAATTAATTTCGAAATTCTAATAAATATATTGGCAAATTTTCAAAGCAATTGGATTAAATTAAGATCTCCATTTCGTAAATTTAGCATGCATAATTTAACATTTTCAATTATCCCAATGCGACATTTTCTTTTCGCTTGAATGTTAAAAATAAAAAAATCGTCTGACTTCCCATTGAAAAGCATTATGAGATTATGACCTAAAAAGAATTGTTCTATATTTTTCGAACGAATGAACCAAGTGCAACAAAAAACTATATAGCAAATTCCAGGTACCTCGACAACATACCTACCAAAATCAACCTAATTGGATCATTTTTGCGGTAATTATCGCGAAACACACAGACAAACAAACAGACGGAAACCAAAAACTTTTCGGGTCTCCACACTGAGCATCAACTGACATTTCGGCAATAACAGTTTTCTTCATGCTATTAAATCTATTAATTAATTCAATTCTCAGTAAATGTCAACAAAAGATAAAATGTTGACAACTTAAAATATACTTATTTTAATACGGAAATGGATCATATCATAATAACAGACGGTATAATTCATTTTTTCACTGAAATAATAACGATGATTTCTTTTACATTGTCTTGTATTGGATATTTGTGCATCGTATAATTTTAATGCAACATAATTGTAATAAATTGTTTGTAAAAGTGTATTGAAACTAATTTCACAAAATAAAATGAATATCTATATAATATAAAAATCTGCACATAAAATAAATTTTGTATTCAAGCATTTTTGCATAAGAGTGCAACAGCTATTGCACCAAGATCTGAATATTTATAAAAACTAGTTACAGTACGAACGCACTTCATTTGTCAACGTACAATTTCCAAATAGTTTCTTTTATTAAACAATACTTTAGAAGAATCTTTGTAAAGGGAAATTTCTTGTATAGCAATTTCATTGCATATTTTCTAACAAGTTTCATAAGCTAAAATTCTTTTTATTTGTGTAAGTTCATTCGTGCAAGAAAATGCAGTCGAAATGATTTAACGGATTTATCACGTTTTTTCTGAGATTTTTTTTTCTGTTTCCTTCCTTTACACGATTTGGGTGCAAATATGTAACTTTTCGATTACAATTAATATTAAAAGCTTTATAAAAGTATCAGATCCTGTTTCCTGTTGAGGATTTTCTATTGCTTTATGACGGAAATAAAATGTTTTAATTTTGAGAGGTTTATCGGTTTGAAATTAAATAACAGTAGTTTAAATTTATTTATATATTAGAAATATCCCGCAACCGCCTTTCGGAATGTTATTTTTCAATTTTTATTTATTTATCTGTTTATTTATTTATTTATTTATTACTTATTTATTTTATTTTATTTCTTTTTTATTTCAGGGATGAGATTTCTCCGACTTTTTGCAGAGCAGTATAATCTGAGAGAAAATGTTTTTTTTTTTATTTAATCGGAACATTCTGTGATTTAACAGAACAACATTTTCTCTAAGATAATACTGGTATGCTAAAAGTCGGAGAAATCTAATCCCTGTTATTTATTTTTATTTTATTTTTTGGGGGTGTAGGGAGTCATAACTCAAGTTTTTATTTTGCATTATTACAGTCAAATTATATTTACTGCAATCACTACAATGCTATCAAATAATTTGCTTTATTAAATCATATTATATACAATACACACTCAAAAGCCCCAGAACATTGTGAATTGTACGAATTTTGGATCATTAATGAAAAGGAAGACGAGACAAAAAATTATTAATGAAATTTTTTGCTGGCAGAAAACTTTACTGTTTCGTATGGTGCAAAAAAAAAAAAAAAAAAAAAAAATCTGCAAATTTCACAACCGATTGAATTACACGCATTTTTTATTATTATTTTACGCGAGTGTTTAACGAAATTCGTGATATTTTTGCGTGGTCGTTTGACAAAATTCGCGACATTATTGCGCGATCGTTGGACGAAATTCGCGATTTTTTTGCGCGATCATTTCACGAATTTTGAGATTTGTATGCTCGATAGTTTGAGAAATTTTGAGCGATCGTTTGACGAAATTAGCGATTTTTATTGGGATCATTTGACGAAATTCACGATTTTCTTTGCGCCATCATTTGACGAAATTCGCGATTTTGTTTGCGCTTTCATATGACGAATTTTGTGTCTTTTTCTGCGACCATTTAACGAAATACGCAATTACTTTTCATGGCCGATTGGCAAAAATGATTTTTTTCCGCGATCGTTTGACGAAATTCGCGATTTTTTTTTGTGATAGATTGACGAGATGAGTTAGGAGAATTAAAACAATAATAAGCAATTCGCGGAAATAAGAAAATATTTTTGTGGAACTTCGCTAACTCGAGGAAAAAATCAAATGCCTGTAAAAGAACTTAAGGGGTGGGGTGGGTGGGGGTGGGGGGTGGGGGGGTTAAATCCCGCATAGCAATTTTCATTTTGCGAGATTTTTCGATTTTGTGCGCCATTCGCGCAATCCCGCATGCTATTAGAAACCGTGAGCTCATGTTAAGTCGGTTAAAAACGTATAACATGAAATAGTGTATCACTGTCGTGTGACTTACTGGAAATATTTGTTAAGTCTTAGTTCAATGAATATGTTTAAATTATGGAATTTCAAGTCCTCGAAATTTATAAAAACTTAATCGAGATATTTACCAGAACGAAAAATCACGCGTTAAGCAGAGATCATGAAACACTTTTCAACACATTCAGAAAACTGTAACGAAACTTCACCGTTAAATAAGGTGAAAGAAGATATGTAGTGACAGTTTTGGAAACATAATAACAAATTTAAAAATCCTGCTTTAGAAATTACCTTCCATAGTCAAAAGAGTAGTTGAAATATTTTGTGCAATTTACAATGCACCTCAGAAATGTATATAAATTTCATTGCGTTAGAAATAGTGAAACATTATTAAATTACACTCCCCGTAGAACACTGTTTAACAGAATTCTTTTGTTTGATCCTGTAAATGAATAATAAACGCTTTGCACTCCATATTTTACAAAAAGTGTTTTAGTGTGCTTCATCAATACCAATCGCATCATGTTTCAAATGGCGTAACATCATCAAAATGCATTTGAAACGATTTTTTCCCATTGACTGTAATGTAACGGAATACTTTTGACTGTCCCTGTACATAAACTATAAATGCTACACACATCATTTTCAATAGGGATGATGCTATAAGTTATAGTAACGTCAATAACATAAAAAAAAAATTCAGGGTAGTCTGAATATATTTACGAGAGTTATAGTACAGGAGGACGGACGATCAGATAAACCGAAGTCATAAACACTTTCCAAATAGATTGGAAAGTGTTAAAAAGATTCGAGATCATGGTGGTGTTGGCGTCCGGAAATTTCCTTCTTTCTGTCCGCCTCTCTGGAAGATTTCCGGGAAAGATATCCTGGAAGAGTAAAAACGGCTCCCGAGGGAAAAGGTCTGAATCCAAGAATACATTTTTAACCCCTTCGGGACCGGCGGATTTTACACAAATTTTATCAGGATGGCACCACTTAAAAAAAAAAAAAAATCCCTGACGGCTCGATCTACAGGCACAGGTAGATTTCGAAGACGCAGACCGTGGGGTGCCTGTTTGTTGGGAATTGCGGAAGAAATGACATTTTTGCCATGATGCCGCAGTTGGGTTCCATAAGGGACCGCCCACTTCGAAATATAACTTGTTCGCAGGCGGAGCCGGCAGGGATTTTTTTGTTTTTAATTTTTTTTTGCTATAAGCGTTTGTCCTATAAAAAACTTGTCAGTATAAAAGTTTTAGATAATAGTAAGAGGATTTATAATAAATTTAAGCGGATATGATATCTTGTAAACTGACGAAGTTATGAATTTTTTTCTTCTAAAATCCCCCTTCCCCCCCCCCCTTCGGCCCTTTTCCTAGAAGTAATAATAACTTTAAACGGATTCGATACGTATTATAACTAAGACGTTATGGGTTTTTTTCTGTTTTCACAAAAAGCCTCCCCATCCCCCCTGTTCAATTTTGCCCATTAACGAACTTGACCAAGATTTTATGCCCCTTGATTTTATGTATCCGTTTGGAAGAGATTTGTGAAGAATTATTCGAGTTATCGTGTCCATAAAAAAGTGACATAGATAGATAGATAGATAGATAAAGTTTTGAACTGGGAGTGGTTTTGGGTTCTGGGAGTCATAATCGGCGTAGATCTGCAAAAATTTTTCAAAAATTCCAACTTAGGGGAGAATGTAATTGGTAGTATTTCTTACGAAATCTACCTGAAAGCTACCTTTACTTAAACTATCACAAAAATGCTCTAATTAGGGAAATCAAATATTACTTTTATTATTTACTGGTGCCTAAAACAAATTCTGTATGCTCTTTTTGAGTGTGCATATATGCACCCATGGTCCCGAATGGGTTAAATAAAAGACCAAATTTGCTTTTATGTATTGTTAACAGATGGCAGCACCAAACTTTGCTTAACATATTTTTTCCTTAAAAGAAAGTTTGGTGAGCAGTATAAACAAAATACGTCAAATAAACAAAATACATTACATGCGAAAGTCAGTCCTGTAAAAACATTAGTTGAAGAAAGAAACGGTTATTTTTTTATAATTAAAGTACATATACTATCGTAAACCATTGAAATGCATCTTTATATAAAAAAAAATTACCAAAATTACTTTTATAAATTGATAAAAGATGGCAGCACTGAAACTTTCATCATATTTTTAATCTTAAAAAAGAAAAAAAAAAATGAAAGGTTTTAAAAATAGTACTTTAATTAAAAAAAAAATCATTAGTCGCAAAAATTATTCTTATACAAACATCTGGTGAAGAAAGAAACTTTTAATTATTTATATACTGAAATACTTTCCAAAGTTATTTGGGTTTTCTCAACTGCATATCTGTAATTTCTTCCTCAATGTAAAAGTGTTCCTTATAATTTATCTGCATAATTAAAAATAAAAAGAAAGCACATTTGAAATTATTATTTAGCATTTGTAGCGACACGTGAGATCAGTATTCGATTTACAGTATAAATAATAGTTATGCAAACTAATATTAACACTTATTTTAACCGAGACCGGGTGTATTTTTAAGTGAAAAAATGAGTTATCTAGTATTAAATAACCCATGTTCCTGTACCCAGAGCCGTCCTTAGAGAAAGCGAGGCCCAGTGCAAGTTACTTTTGCGAGGCCCTTTCCTTCCAAACTAATTACACCCCCCCCCCCTCTCACACGCACATACATACATTACAAAAAATCATTGAAGTAATGGTTGCAGTTTATCTAAAATAATCAACAGCACCGGCTTTTTAACAGTTAATATTATAACTGCAAAATAACTAATGAATCACAAGTGTATAGCATTGTTTATACCTAGTAGTATCAGCATCTGAAGCTTAGTTCGATGGTGTTTACGGGTCACCGCGCCTTGTCCGAAACTCAAGCCTTGGACAAACTCAGACTTACAGTTTTATGCCGACTCTGATCGGGCTGGACCTGGACTTCATTCTTTCCAGGTCGGTTCGAGCTCTGGCCTCACTTTTTTCTGCTGACTAGGGCCGGGTTGAGCATGGACTTCATTTTATCTGGGCTTAGTCTGGCCTGAACTTTATATCATCCTAAACAAAGTCGACCCTAGATTTTATTTTATCCAAAGAAAATTGTCTCAAGCTCATATCGGTTTGGTAGGCTTTATTTTAAGTAATAGTGATATTGTACTTTTGTTTGACGAAGTCTTTAGAAATTTAATTTGGTTTAACAAATTACTAAGAAACATTTTTAAAAATCTACTTTTTTCCCCTTACAGAGCTGTAAAATTGTGATTTTCTTTAATCGTCTTTTTCTTTCATTCTAAACCACTTATTTAAAAAAAGAAGAAGAAAAAAACTTACCAGCCCACATATATAGGATGATTCGGAACTCCTGGGTAAAACTTTAAGGGGTGATAGAAAATAGAACAAATCTAGACAAGCTCAAAACACCATAAAATGCATGGTCGCACGTAACTGAAGCAGTGAAGTGCTACGGGCTACAGGGCGCTTTCTGATATTGGTTATCACTATGTTTTCTACACAATATCAAACAAGTGATTGCTTATTTTATTTATGTGGAATAATGTTACTAACTATGATGCTGATATGGATGAAAATCGGAAGAAGAATAAAAAAATTGCAAAGTAAGTAGCTCAAGAAAGTGCGCGCGTGTGTGTGGAGGGGCGGGGGGGGGGTATCTTAAATTGGACCAAATTTCCTTCACAGAAGTTTAAGACGAATCAGAACTTATGGGCAAAACTTTAAGGGGTGATATAACACATCTAAACAAGCTATTTTTGCTATACAATGCATGGGCGTATCGCAAGTGGCAAACCACTAGATGTCACGTTAATTAAACACACAAAGCGCTGATTTTTGACACATATTGTTATTTCTACTGTGGATTGCAAAACCGATGGCTGGTTTTAATAATCAGGAAAAGGCAGACCTGCATTTCATTCGTAATGCTGCGGTTGTGAGTGTTCTGGAAGTCCTACTTGTGTAGTAAACAGGGTTCTCTCCTCAATCAGAAAGCGTCCTGTAGCACTTCAGTGCTTGAATTACGACCATGCATAGTAGGTTGTTTTGAACTTGTCTAGGTATGTTCTCTCACCCCCTTAAGGTGTTCCGAATCATGCACCCTGTATTTTATCACCAAATTATCACAGAGGGATATGACAGGTACCGTTCAACTGGGAAATGTCTCTACTTTTTTAATATAGCTGTAATTTTTTCAAATAGAGGTCGTTTACATATTAAAAATTATATGAACTTTCCTTTTTCATATGTTAACATCCACTTTTCACCTTCACAGAGAACAGAGTTTAGAAGAGGCCAAAATTTTAAGATGCTAATGTTAAATGCACGGGAAAAACTTTAATTTATAGATTTCCAAAAAATCATCCTATTCGAATTTTCTCTTTTAATGAGATACAACGAACAGACCCAAACATATTAGAATTTTCTATTTTAATGAGATACAGTGAATAGACCCAAACATATATTCCAAGTATTTTTTCGATTCAAAAAACTTTTTTTTTATTGTGAAAATTATTAATACATTAATATTAAAATAATACGAATTATGATCTGCATTAATTTATCATAAACAGAATCAGGGTCATTGAAATCATGGCTATGTTCTTTTACAGCTCCTTCCTATAATTGTGTTTCGAGATATGGGGAAATTTTACTTATCAATGGTCTGAGGGAATTGTCTCCTGTATTCGTTGGCATCCACAGAAAATAAAATCTTAGAAAACAACCGGGAAAAAATTATAAAATTTTCTTATAATTAAAGTGAGTTAATTTTATATGTAGAATTTCTAAATATTTTTCCTGATTAATAGTTGAATGTACCCCGTACTTTTCCTTGTACGATCTTAATATTATTTTTCGAAATTTATGGAAAAAACACTAATACATTTTCTTTCATTAACTTCATGAAGATTTAAGAAAAAGTACATAAACTTTTTCCGAACTGCTTTGATCCAAGGAACTCAAATACAAATCAGAAGCGGGTGTTAATTTGAAAAATTAAAGTTGGAATTATTTTTAGTATGTAGACGACTCCTGTTAAAAATTTCATTCATATTTGAAAGTAGACACAATTCCAGTTAGACAATGAACAGTTATTTCTAAGGTCTCTGAGTTTGGTGATAAAAAAAGTCTGGGGTTGGTGTCTTTTTCTTTCTTTCCCACGATTAGCATTATTATTCCGTATTTCATGAATTGCGGATATATAACCTGAAAAACGATGTAATTTGTTTTTTTTTTATATAAATATGTATGCAATATTATTAAAATAATTTTAATTTTAAGATAACGTTTAAGAAATATCGATATGTTTTGTGCCTAATTTCATTGCATGTAATGCCGGGTTTCATTGATTTTTTACACGGACCGGGCCAATAATGTTTTCACACGGAACAGACTGGGCTAGGCCTAAAAATTTCGGCCCGTGTAGACCTATAACTTTTCTTGATTGTCATTAAATAGTTCAATTTCTTTCAGAAAAATGCCACACTTGTAATTTGTTACATTTTAAATAAGTATATCGTATGCTGAGAAAAGAGCACAATCAACTTTCCTTTTCGGTGTTAAGTTTAGAAATTAAGTAACGCAATATAGTACGCTTGATAACAGGTAAAAAGCTCATGCGAAATAAAGAGAATTGCTCAATGAATGCTAATTATTTTAACATTTATGCAAAAGCTAAATGTTTTATTTATTTTTTTATTAAATACAAAAAAATCTTTTTCCGGGCGCGAGGCCCTGTGCGACCGCACCTGTCGCACACTCCTAAGGACGGCTCTGCCTGTACCACAAATTAATGTTTAAAATATAGTTAGAAGTCCAAATTTTTAAGTAAACTGGAAAATTAAGTAGTTATTCATATCGAAAAGGAAATTATAAGACAGACATGGATATCTATTTTGATTGTGATCATTACAATCTCCAATTTTATAAAACAAAAGGAAAGTGCAATTCTAGTTTTTATTTTAGAAAGGGCATCGTAATTATATAATTAACGGTGGCCTTAAGAAATCAAAGACAGATTTAAGATTGTTCTCATATCTAAACAAGTACTTCCTGGCACATTTTCTAGTTAATTTTGCTTCGCAAACGTATGAAATCAACAGGTGTTCTTATTAATAAACCGTTTTTTTATGTTTTTCGGTAAAAGCAGATTTTTTATAAACGGCGTTTTGAACTGAATTTCATACTCGAGAGCACATGAAAGGAAAAAAAAACGTTCAATGACAACAAACGCTTATAATTCAAGATGTATTTCATTTATCGGAAAATGAATAAAAAAGTTCGATCAGAAATATCTTCAATAATCATACCTGCAAGTATCATGATTTTATGTTTAAAAGCGAGTCTGAAAGCTTCGCGTTATTGAGCAGGAAAAAAAAAAAAAAAAATCTTTTTTAGTTCCACCTTAAGTATGTTTTGATTAGTCAACAATAGATGGCAGCACTATAGCTTTAAAATTAAAACGAATAAATTTTACATTAATACATATTAAATTGTTCATGTAACAATTATAAAATTCAGCCTTTGCAATTCAAAATCTCCAAAAAATTCTAGAGAAAACTTAATTAAAATTTATACAGTACTTCACCAACAATATTATACAGAGCACCCCGTTTTATTGCTACCAGTTACTTAATTCTTAAGAGCCTACATCAGTCATGCGAAAAAGCGCTCAAGCTAATGTTAAGTCTATGGCAAAGTTCTTGCGCGATTTCTCGCTCGCATTTTAATATTTTGAAATGATTTTTTTTTTTTTTTTTTTTTTTTTGCATGAGATAGCTGAGGTCGATCTCTAACATTGTTAGTTTTTACTGTTTCGATTTTGGTTCCAGTTTTTTTATATAAGGGTACTTTCACTTTCAGAACTGAATTTCAAACGGTTCCAAAATTGGAAATGTCCGCTTATAAAAAAAACTGTAACCAAAATCAAAAAACTAACAACGTTAGAGATCGACCTCAGCTATCCTATGGGAAAAAAAATCATTTAAAAATATTAAAATGAGAACCAGAAATCGCGCAACAACTTTCCCATAGACTTAACATTAGCTTGAGCGTTTCTTCGCGTGACTAGCGTAGGCTCTTAAGGCTTTTCTCAAATCCAAACAGGCTACTTTCTGACTTATTTTTTAATTCATTTTTGTTCGCAAATGAATTAAATTGGCAGGTGTTTTTACTAACAAACTATGTAATCAAAACACGTTTTCCATCTTTTGGTAAAGGCACAAGCTTTTTTAGAAAATACTGTCAAAGTCTGCGTTTTGAACCGAATTTCTGACGAGGCAGCCCGAGAAACGTGGAAAACGTGTCGTCACATGACCAGAATCGCTTGTAACTCGATAAGTAATCAATTTATCAAAAAATGGAAAACTCATTTCGATCCAAATCGCTTCCATAGTCAGGTCTGCCAATTTTATGCCTTTGCGTTAAAAAATGAGTCAAAAATTGTGTCATAAAATTTCGCGTTGTTGAGCAGGTCATTTGAGAACCACCCAGAGGTGGATTACCAAATAGGCTGAAGCCTAGGGGCCCGACAAACTAAGGGCCCGGCGCTAAGTTTGTGACCTTTTTTTTTCTGTTGTCCTAAAAAAATATATATGTATATATATGTATATGTGTGTGTGCGTGTGTATGTCAATGTATATACATATAGAGCAGGAGGGGGGAGGGGCAATGTGTTAAGCCTAGGGCCCGGTAGGTGGTTAATCAGCCTCTGGAACCCCCTTAAACATTTTTAGAAGTAATCTTCCAGTTGAAAACATGTATCAAATGCCATGGGCATACCCAAGGGGGGGGGGGAGTGCTCATGGGGCTACAGCCCCCCCCCCCCGAAATTTTCGAAACTGATATGAAAAAAGTGCTGATGTTTTTCTTTCTTTTTTGGAAAAATTAAAATTTTTTTTTCTATTTATTCATTTTAGTCTCACATCAGTCCACATTGACACAAAAGAAGAGAAACGGGGCTGATGGGTTTACAGCCCCCTCCTTCCGAAATAGTCGGAAATTAAATGAAAAAAGGGTTTTTTTCTTTACTTTTTCAGACAAATCTGTGACTTTTTTCTTCTGTCATACAGCGAAATAGCCATTCTCGTTAACCCCATATTATTCCACATTGATATCACAGTACACCCAAAGATGGGGAGGGGGCTGATAGAATTACAGCCACCTGCTCTCGAAATAGTCGAAAATGAAATGAAAAAATAGTGCTGATTTTTTTTTCTATGTTTGATATAAATTTTCATTTTTCCCCCTATCATTTAACAGACTAGCCGCTCCCTTTGCTTTGGTTCCGTTTTCATATTAGTGCACAGTGACACCAGATTACATCCAAAGAGGTGAAAGAGGCTAACGGGGTTACAGCTCCCCCCCCCCAACATAGTCGAAAATGAAATGAAAAAGATGCTGATTTTTTTATTTTTGTTTGTTTGAGATAAATTTGTAATTTTGTTTTCTGCAATCCTTACTTTTTTAGATAAATTTGTAATTTTGTTTTCTGCAATCCTTACTTTTTTAGATAAATCTGTATTTATTTTCTTCTGTCATACAGCGAAATAGCCATTCTCGTTAGCCCCATGTTAGTCCACATTGACATCACAGTGAATCGTAAGAAGGGGAGGGGGCTGATGGGATTACAGCCCCCTCCTCCCGAAATAATCGAAAATGAAATGAAAAAATTGTTTTTTTTTCTTTCTGTTTGAGATACATTTGTATTTTTTCCCATATCATTCAACAGACTAGCCACTCCCTTCTCTTTAGTTCCATGTTAGTGCACGGTGATACCACATTATACACCAAAGAAGTGGAAGGGGGGTTTTGGTGTTACAGCCCCCTCCCAAAATAGTCGAAAAAAAAAAAAAAAAAAGCTGTTTTTTTTCTTTTTGTTTGAGATAAATTTGTAACTTTGTTTTCTGCAATATGACGAACTACCCATGCTGTTTAGTTACAGTTACACCACAGTATATCCAACGAAGGGAAGGGGGCTGATGAGGTTACAGGCCCCCTTGCGAAATAGTCGAAAATGAAATTAAAATGGTGCTGATTTTTTTCTTTCTGTTTGAGATAAATTTATAATTTAGTTTTCTGTTTTACCGTGGATTAGCCATTCTCGTTAGTCCCATATTCGTCCACATACACACCACAGCATACCCATAGAGAGGGAAGGAGATTGATGGGGTTACAGCCCGCCACTCCTTTCTGAAATATTTGAAAATGACATGGAAACAAAGCACTGATATTTTTTTTCCTTTCTGTTAGAGAGAAATTTGTAATTTTTCTCATCCTATCATTCAATGGACTGGCCACGCTCTTCTCTTTAGTCCTATATCCGTGCACATTTGCCAAAAGAAGTTGAAGGGGGCAATGGGGTTACAGCTCCACATAACAGCGTTAGTCCACATAATCCATATCAGTCCAAATTTATTCCAAAGAAGGGGAAGGGGCTGATTGGGTTACAGCTCCCCCTCCTGAAATAATCAAAAGAGAAATGAAAACTCTTCATTTTTCCTTTTTTTTAGATATTTTTGTAAATTTTAAGTAATCAAAAGAGAAATGAACTCTTCATTTTTCCTTTTTTTTAGATATTTTTGTAATTTTTTTCTGTCATACAGCCATTCTAGTTAGTCCCATATGTTAGTGCACAATGATGCCCTAGCATACAATACCCAAAGAAGGCGATGGGGACAGAGGTTATGAGGTTACAGCTCCATTCCCCCTCTGAATCTATCGCAGTGAAATGAAAAAAGGGCTGATATTGTTTCTTTCTTTTTGAGATAAATTTCTTTTATTTTCTGGCATGCAACGAATTTGTCTTTCTCGTTAATCCAATATCCTCTTCAGTCCTATGACCTAATTAACTTGGGACGACAAAATCTATTTTCAAATGACTGAAAAATAGCTCCATCCCTGTTTCACTGGATAAATGAATACATATATGCTCAATTCAAGAGACCTACAAGTAAGTTCGACAAATTTAGAAGCAGTTTAATTTAAGGAGTTTTTAATCTCTCCCACAGGCAGCGCAAAGATTGAGCATGTCAATGCAGAAGTATGTTAATGCACAGTAACACTACGGCTAATCGATTTCGGCTAAATCGGAAATCAGGTGCGGAAGAGTTGACTGTAAAAGTAGCTTATTAACTTTCATTTTTCAGACATGTCTCCATGCCATACCGAAATGTGTTTAAGAAACTAAGCCTCTTTCCCCTGCCGAAATGGTTGGAGTAAAATGGTAAAAGAAGGGCTGATTTTGTTCCTTACTTTTTAGATCAATTTGTGTATATATATACATATATATATTATATTATATTATACATATATATATATGTGTGTGTGTGTCATGTATAGCACTTGTCTTTCTTGTTAGTCTCGTATAATGCTGTATATGTACTGAAAGCAAAAAGAATATTAAACGATAGATGATAATAGATATTACAAATAAGATTAAAGTTGGAGGAAAACATGAAAAAAATTGTCATCAGTAAGTTAAGAATTAAATTTCTTTGTACTATTAACTTAGACAATTGAAAACAAACAAAATTTTAATGTTTTGTGAAATCGTTAAGCCATTTCAGAATTTGCATTTAATTTTTCTTATGTAACCAAACAATGCGCTGTGAGTCAAGCTCTTTAGAAACTCATTAATAATTTTTTTTTCAAAAACATACACACATGGATTATTTTAAAAATATTTTTTAATGTTTTGTCCAATCATTGAACTATTTCAGAATGCATTAAACTCACATTGTAAGTATGTCTGAGAAATAAACTGTAAAGGATCTTTACATTGCATTCCTTGGGACCAGAAGTTGTGCAGATTAAAATTTTTCTTCAAAATATAGATCATGTCACACACTGTTAAATTTACTACATAAATATGATCCAAATGTGACTGGACCAAATCATTAATTACTCAATTCCAGAAGTTTTTATTGTAATAATAGCAGTTTTTTAATAAAAAGGTCTGAATTAAGGTGATAAAGATCAGCTAATGTATCAAATTTAGTCCTTTAGAGAGCAGCAATTTTTCTATAATGTGGAATGCAGGTGCTTCTTAACTGCAGAAATCATTGTTTACATTTCAGAAGTTGTGCATTAGATAGAGAATTGCATTATAAAGACTTTCTACTGTAATAGAAACTCATAAAATAAGCAAAATTTGTAGTAACAATGAAAATATAACAAAAATATACAATAAAGACTACTTAAAAAAAAAAATTAGCATTTTTTTTTTTTTAAACAACTTAGCATTTATTTTTAAGTTGTTAGATCATTCTGCATTATAATCTGCAGTACCTGCTGCACCCTTTCTGCTATAGGGCTAAGATGTAAATTTAAAAGAACTATACTTCAACCACAATCAGTTGGCTTGTGATTTACGTAACTTTAGATTTAGACAAAGTTTTATTCATTAATTTTAGTGTCAACTAGAACTAGAAAACAGTAGAATCTAATTTTTCATTAAATAAATAATTTTCTTTACCACTTACATGTTTGTAGGGCATTGGTATAGCAAGAACATGCACTAATTCCCTGCTTTAAGGCCTAGAGCCCGGCCCCGAAGCTTCTGGGGGAATTCCTGGGCATTCCCCAAGTGTCAAGCAGCAATTTCTTCTCTACATAGGCTCTGCCATCACATGAGACAACCTTCGTCACTCGCTTGGGGTAGGGGAGTGATATGCAGATGGCGTATGCCCCCCAGGCCGAAGAGCCGCCTGTGGAGGTGCCGGGTAAACCGGCCTTCTCTGGCAAATCACTCGTATGGATTCACAAGAAGCTGGACTCGGCGGTGAAGTACGTTTGCCTTTGGCGGCATAGCTTATCATTACCACTTACATATGTTACATAATTTTATTTGCTTTTTGTCCTTGTAGCTTCAAGGTTATAAGCTAACTCATCATGATCAAAGCAAACACATATTTAAAAAATATATATGTTTTTTATTTGTATATCTATATTAAGAAACCAATGATTTTGTAGACTTTTGGAATAAAATTTGACAAATCATTTAACTTTTGTGAATCATTATTTTTATGCTTTTCTTACATCTTTTTTTTTCTAAATTTAAATATATACTTAATTAAGTTGAGCTTGGGGAAATAAACAAACAAAATTAAAACAGATGGAAGAACAAGTTTATTTGAACAAGAACATTTTCAACATCTTTTTTTTTTTTTTTTTTTTTTTTTTTTTCAAAATTCACCAGTGAAGTACAAAATTAAATTAACATAATACTGAAAAAACACATTCATTTAAAAAAACTCTTGACCCTAAAGCATCAGCTGCCAGTTGTGATATGTGTATCAAAAATATGAAAGCTAATTGAGTTTGGCAACTTGCTACCTACTAACACTCAAATTCAAAATCTAAAGCAAGGAGCAACAGGATATGCCTCTTTATCTACACGACTTTCACACCTTCCCAAAATTGCCACTACAGCTAGCTAGCTATCAGAATATTACAGTAATTACTAATACAAGCTATAAAAGTGATATAAAAATGTGATACTGCTTTTACCCAATGATGCAGCTGCAGAACAAATAAACTCTTCATGTAACCACTTCAACAGCTGCCCGAGATAATTCAAGGGTAATAACAGTTTTTTTATTTATGCGGCCATTGAAGTGGTTAATACAGCTTTTCAAAGAAATTTTATGTTTAAAACACATTTTATCTTTACATCATAGAAGCCACTAAGCTACATACTAAAACCAAACAAAGACTCAACTCTGCGATTTGTGCCTTATTTTTAATTTGAACAAGCAATGAAATTGTTGTTTGGGGGGTAATAATGGAATTTTCTTCCAACTTTTCATCTTTTTGGTCATAGTAACTCCATGTATCTCAAACAGGTAAAAAATTAAAACATGCTTCTATCGTTTTGGACACCCTGCATACATACTTAATTTTATTTTAAATGTTAAAATCTTATTATCAATTTGCAAACTTTACTGAGATTTTAACATTTAAAATACAAAATTAATATATTTTAGAAATAATATGCCAATTAAATAATAAATGAACATCTTTTAATAAAAGTAAACAGAAAAAATTAATTTAAAATTTCAATTTTCTGATCAGAAACTTGCAAAAAACAAATGCATTCTATGACCATAGATTTAACATTTGAGCGAGAAATTTGAGGTTAGCATAGCTCCAAACCATCTGGTTTTTTTCCCCCCCTACCAAGTCAAAAAACATGCTTGATACCACAAAATTTATCCAATAAAATTATTTAATAATGTGACTTGTTTCTACGTCATTTGATTTATTTTATTTAGAAAAAATTCGGGTTCAAAGAGTGATTATCTGACTTAAAAAAATAGAAGGTTGGCAGTTATAGGTTGAAATGTTAGACGAAAACACCCGCTCGCTCATGTTAATCCTATGGAGGAAATTTTTGAAGATATCTCGTTCGCATTTCAATATTTTTAAATGATTTTTTTTTGCATTGGATAGGGGATGAGGTCAATCTCTATGCACGCTCATTTCTACATTTTCGATTTTTGTTGCAGTTTTTTTAATTGAGGATACTTTCACTTTCAAAACCGGTTTCGAAGGTGAAAGTATCTTAATAAAAAAAAACTTGTAATAAAAATCGAAAAAGTAGAAAGGAGCATGCATAGAGATTGACCTCAGCTATCCAATGCAAAAAAAAAAAAAAAAAAAAATCATTTAAAAATATTGAAATGCGAACGAGATATCTTCAAAAATGTCCTCCATAGGATTAACATGAGCGAGCGGGTGTTTTCGTCTGAGTGAAGTAGCCCCTTAACAAGCCTTAATACATATTTATTTTAAAAGCTAAAAGGTGTAAATTAACAACATAATACACAGTAAAATAACTTTTATTAGGTTGTTTGACATGTTTCGGCTCATTCCGAGCCATTTTAAAAAACAAATGAGAATACTCCATAATTGCACGGTCTTTGAAGTTATTATGTAAAATGCTATCATTTAATTTTCATGTACTTTTTTTAAATTACGCATGTTATCTTTTATTTTTACTTGGTTGTTTATTTTCATATCTGTAACCATGGAGTCATTCGAGCCACAATTTTGGTAAGTTAAAAGATACTGCATCAATACATATTGTATTTTTGGGTGTTAATATCTCTCTGGTTTAAATTAAATGATAACATTTTAAATAATAACTTCAAAGACTGTGCAATTATGGAATATTCTCATTTGTTTTTGAAAATGGCTTGGAGTGAGCCGAAACATGTCAAACAACCTAATAAAATTATTTTACTGTGTATTATATTGTTAATTTATACTTTTTAGCATTTAAAAGAAATATATCATTACAAGGTGTTATAATTTATTATATTTTTATTTAAAAGCCTTAATATATTTTTCAAGATGTACTTAACCTTGAAATCTTTGAAGGAATTTAATTTTTAAGGAAAAATAAAGAATTTCGATTCAGTATCAGCAACATTTAAGTAATTTTTAAGGAACCTGAAAAAAAAAAAAGAAGAAGATTCTTTAAAGACTTTAAAAGGACTATATGAATCCTGAATCTATACAATTATATAGAGAAAAATCAATATTTTGCTCCTGAATCTAAACATAATATAAAATATAGATATCATTTTGAATTAATGACTAAACTGCTAACTTTTATGTAGCAGAATGAGGAGTCCTTGCTGCTTTAGACATAGCTCAGTGATCATACCTAGAATCAAGCTACAATAAATTCATTTACCGGGACATTTCCTGTTTCTCCCTTTACAATACAACAGTTCTCACTCAGTACATAAATACAGATAAAATCTACAAGATTCTGCCATAATAAGTAGAAGCATCATAATCATAAATTTAACACAAAAAAAATGTCATTTAGATTGAGATTTCACCCATTCAAAGTCTAACATTTTTAAAAATCGCAATATAATTTAAAGTGAATAATGTGTACAAAATGTTGAATTTTTATTCCATGAACAGATGAAGCAAAAATACTGACAAAAATTTTTATAAACCTCTAACAATTTCAACAAATCAATAAAAAGTAAACTCGATATTTAATAGCACACATAGACACAAAATGATCACAATAATAATAATAAAAAAGACAAAACTCTGATAATACTAAGCAATCACATTACAAGTTTACTGGCAATTTAACAATACATTAAGTTTTCTTTCACCGATTACAATCCAATAAGAAATAACACAAGATTCTTTTTAGCTCACAGGATATTAAAACCTGAGAGCTAATGTGTCTGCAGGTTCTGTATGTACGTACATACGTTGATAGAATTAACTGATTTGCTTCAAATTTTGTATATAGGTTTATTCTGATAAGGTGCTTCTCTGATTAGTTTTGGAGATTCATTGGTAAAGTAAAAAAAAAAAAGGGGGGGGATGGGAGACTAATCCCCCCTTAATTTAGATAAATGGGTTTTTCATGCAGAATTATCCAATTTGCTTCAATTTTTGTATACAGGTCCATTGTGATAAGACGCTTGCTTGATTAGTTTTGGGGTTTTAGGGGTTCATTGGTTAAGTATAAAAAATGGTGAAAAAAAGGAATATAAAACCTAAAAAGAAAAAAGTTTCAATTTTCTATGTGTTTTTTATATAAAAATATTAATAGGGAGTATACCTGCATTCTTAAATTCAGAGTAGAAAACCATATGGATTGATTCCACTTAATTTTTTAAACACTTGTGTATGTGTCCAGAAAATAAGGGAAAGAAAAAAAAGAAAGACATTTTTATAAATTTCTGACACAATAGAATCAGCTGAATTTGAACACTGAACATCCCGTTGAAACTGGAGAATGACACTAATGCGTGATTACATCGCTGCAATAGCCTGCGCCACATTTTCTTGGTGATTTTCCCTATAGAACCTGTAGCAATGGTTCAAAATGTCTATCCGTTGGCCGATTTATACGAAAACCTATACAGTTCTTGAGGCAGTGATCTATAATATATTCGCCAAATGGGATCTCAATAGGAAATATCATTTGGAAGTTATTGCGTCTACACACACACACAAAGCATGATCACAATATACTTTCCTCATACAGTATTCGGAAAGTTAAAATAAAAGGCATGTAAAAATACAACTAAGTATTATAATGCATAAAATTCTGTATATAAGAGCTGATAAATATACATGAAAATTAACAACAGATATTGTCAGAATAATAATTCTAGGATATATGCTGACATGACTAAAACATAGCATCCCTTTACAACTCAGAGTTTAATTTCAATTATATATATTTTTAATAATGCCAGTAACCTGTTAGTGATTACTTGTACTCTGACAATTGTGATATCATGTGACTTTTATGCAACATTATTTTTCATCACAGAGATTTTAGGAAGATTTAATATACAGCGGCCATAAATAATAATGAAAATAGAATAATGCAAAACTTAAAAATTATCTCCAAATCAGTTTTTGGCAAGTTTTAAAGAAAAAGAGGAAAAGACAAAAGTGTGAAAAAAAAGCTTAAGCACATAGACTGGGTTATAAATGTTATGTTAAAAATTGTTTTAAATGATTTTTTCTTTTAAAGGAAGGGGGGGGGGGGGGAGGGTGAGATTAAAAAGAAGTGAAGTTATTATATAGATTACATAGCAATTGTAACCCTTTCAGACCTGGTGTCCATCATATATTTAATTATATGCTTGTTAGTTTTATCTGAACTTATACAAATCGGAACTAACATTGAATACTCATATTCAAAGTACTCTTGCTTTCTATAATGGTGAAATACAGAAGCATGCTCAAAGAAACTAGATGCCACAGTGCTACCAATAACCATTTACAGTACTGCCAATTCAGCCTCTTTTTTTTTTTTTTTTTTTTTTTTTTTTTGAAAAAAATAACTACTATTCTATCAGAATTTCTTCATAGTAATTTTTGTTTTATTTAATGACAGACATTGCATGATAAAATAAAACAAAAATTAGTGTACAGAAATTCGGATAGGAAGGCAGTTTGTTTTTAATTTAAAAAAAAGAGCTAGAAATGGCAACACGACCAATAGCAGACTTAAGACAGGCAGTTTCAGTTTGGAAGCAATATAGGATACTTCATTTGAGAAAGTAAAATTAATAATTTGCAGTTATTCATCTTGAATGTTTAGAGAGGTGGTTTTAAGTGATGCTGATGGATGATAGAAAACTTGCTTTTTAAATTGTTTTATAAGTTTATTAAAAATAAACATTCATATTCCTATGGATAAAAAATATATTAGGACTTTATTCAATGACAGACATTCTGCAATTAAATAAAACAAAAACTACTGTGCAGAAATTCTGATAGGATAGCAGTTTGTTTTTAATAAAAAAGAGAGCTAAATTGGCAACACGACCAATAGCAGATAAAAAGACAGGCTGTTTCAGTTTGGTAGCAATATAGGATATTTCATTTGGGAAAGTAAAATTAATAATGTGTAGTTATTCATCTTGAATGTTTAGAGAAAAGGTTTTTAAAGCGACGTATCATAGAAAACTTGCTGAATAACCTTTTTAAATTGTTTTATAAGTTTATTAAGAATAGCTAGTCATATTCTCGTAGACAAAAAATATTAGGACTTAAAAAGTCCTACAGAAGGCACTAAATAGAGCTGTCAGTACAAGAAAATTTTCCGTTTAACTAATAATAAAGTGCTATTGAAATCATTATTATAAACTCATTTGAACATTTCAGACATTTAAATTCAGATAATTTTTAACCTTAACATAGAACACTAATCAGAAATTGTGCTAAAAAATAAACATGTATAAGTGGCAAAAACATGCAAAGCAATATGCTTGCACAGGATTTTCCTGAAGTAACAACTATATTTTCTTTACCAGATGGTCTAATTCAAGTGCTTGAATCACCAATTTAGAAAGAAAATATATGCTGAATTTAGTTACTAATTAATTTATGTTGGATGGAAGTCCTAAATCAAACTACAACTGGCTGTCTATTTTTTTTTTTACTGTCAGAGAAAGCTTTATTGGAAATGCCAGGTTGTTGCAAATGGCGACTTCAGAAATTTCCAGAATGAACATGCTATCAATGACTGCACATTATCTATCTTCTGGGTTAAGTTTGCTCTCTACTCTATTTTTTTTTTTTTTTTTTTTTTGCAGACACTTATGGTTCTAGAAAGTTTTTTTTTTTTTTTTTTTTTTTTTTAATATTTAAGTTTGAAAGGATATGGTGAGACCAAAATGCTTATGAAACATTGGCTTAGAAAATCATATAAAACACAATATGCATATCAAGGGTTCCAGTTCAAAGATTTCTCTACAATTGTATATACCCACTGTGGTGTTATTTAATACAATTGACACAATTTTCGAACAAAAATGTTTCATTTAAGGGTTATTTAACAGGACTTTCAGCCCCATTAACTTGTTGAAATTTTTTTCTGTTCATAAAACAAAAAGAATCAGGTCTGAAAGGGATAACAGGGGTCAATGCAGGGTTTTTTTTTTTTTTTTTCTTTCTTAGGGCCCCTTTTGAGAAAAGTAAAAAAAAAAAAAGTTTGTGTGTGAAATTTATCACATTTTTGTGAAAAATAACATTTTAACAGAAAGATAAAATCCAGTTACTCAAATTTGAACCAAGCATTTATTATTCTTTTAAGGCCTGCCTTTTTGATGAACTTGTTTTTTAAAACCTAACAAAGCAAAAATAGTTAATGAAGAATGTGTTTTTATGGAAAGGAATTTTTTGAGAGGGCCTGTTTTATTGAAATGAATTTTGTGAATGAGCCTTTTTTATTAAATAGGATTTTGTGAAGGGGACAAATTTTGTTAAATGGATTTTTGTGAGGGGGAGGGGGGGGGGCTAAATAGGCCCCAAATGTTGCCTGGATCGACCCCTGGATAAATTGATAAAAGCGAAAACAAATTGATAACCATTTAGGCTTTAAATTAGATGGAGAGTAACTAAAATGAATACTTTTAAAAAAGAAAGTAACTACAAAAATGAATAAAAAAATAATGCTAAGTCTTAAAAAAATAATTTTTTTTAAGGGATAATGTACAGAAATAAAAGTTTAAAAAAATATTTCGAAACAAAATTAAGACAATCGCAGTAAACCAAACTTTAGCTTCAACCCAACAATGCCAGACCAGGCCTATTATCGTGTAAATAATAACAGTAAACACATAAAATCAGATAAATTTCCATTTACAAAAGAAACAGAATAACAAGATACAAAAAAGTACAATATTCCAGTAAATATTTTTTAAGCTGTTAGAATTAATCTGGAAGGTCTAAAATAATCTGCAGCACCTGCTGCCATGCTGTGCTGTTTCTGCTACTGAGTAGACATTAAAAGGCAATTTAAAATGTGGCCTTTACATCAAAAGACCCTCAATGAGTAAGACTTAACAGATGACAAAAATAAAATTTCATATTTAAATTAATTTTTACCCTTTTTTTGTTTAGAACTAAATATCAATTGCTCCAAAATGAAATAAAAGATCTTTAATTCATACAGCATTGAAGTAATTTACTATTAGCTGTACTAAGATTTACTAAGACACAACATGTGTAAAAGTTATGCTTATAGATAGAGATAGATACATATAACAATTTTATACAGGAAGAAACCCATGGATGAAAGTCTTAAAATTGTCACAGGACTGAAATACAGATAGGTTTCTGTAGAACTATGATAAAATGTATATTATTCATATTTAATGTAACATTCACATATTCAAAACGTAAATTTCCACGAGTTACATTAAAATACATGAAAAAAAAAGTAATAAAAAAAAAAAAAAAAAAACATGTCCAGCTAGAGATTATTAATTTTGTCAACATTAAGTCTTCCCAAATATGAAAGACTGAATTTCGCCACAAGAGGAAGAACTTTCACCCATGCAACACTCTGATGATTCAAATTTTTGTTAAATCCATGTATAAAGATATCAGAGCAGCATTCAATATCATTGGCTAACTTATTAAGAAAATCAAATGGCTTTGATATGTCACCTTTCTTAAAGTTATTGGTTGTTAAATAATATATATTCAGATCAATTCCTTAAAAACTTAAAATAATAATAATAATAATTTCTTCCTCAAAAATTTGATTTAAAAAAAAATTATTTGCTAGGCAGTGTTAGAATAAGCAAGAATTAAAAAAATATGTGATTCATGACACATTACAATAAATATATGTCAAAATCATATTTAGAAATTAAACTTAATTATGAATATATATACATAAATAATAGCAGAAATAAATCACACATTTCATACAATTCTTATTGCAATAAATATTGAGAAAATTATCTGTAAGTGGCCTTGATAGATATTCAAGATTCTACTATTGAAACCTCATCAGTTAAAGTCACTTTTACTCTTATCATTGAAAATAAAGTCAAACATAATAATGTAATCCATACATATGTGTAAAAGCAAAAGAAAATCATGAATATATAATGCATAGAAATACATCAAAATATTTAGAGAAAAATATTATTAACTGACTGATATATAAAATACTTAACTAATAGTAGGCCTAATATCAATTCAGAAACAACACGATTTTTGTGTGTTTATTGGCCTTTAATAATAAGAAGAAAAAGATGGAAACACACAGAAATACAAGTCAAAATATATATTAAATAAACACATTTGAGTATAAGTTTAGTTTGATCCATATACATAGAACAGCAAGAGTAAAAAAGCACTGACATAATACACAGAAAAAAATATAATTAATAATATAGTAAATTAATATAATGATATTCAGAATAGCAGAAATAAAAATATAGTATAAAATATCTCGAATAAATAGTTTAGTAAAATGAGAATTTAATGAAAGAATGACAAAAAGGTAAACAATACATGGAAAATTAATCCATCACTTAGAGAAGAAAAAAGTGAAAAGTGGTATTAATTATTAATTACCATAAAAAACAGCTTCAGTATTTTAAGCATAAATCAAGTCCACTATCATACGTTTTCTTTGATTAGTGTGGTTGGTTGATAGTGCGATATTACATTAATCGAAACATACATACAATGGGAAAAACGACAACAGATCCACAACAAACTTTCTTAAAAACAAATATACATAAAAAATATATATACTAAGGTACTATGATATTGTTTTTGATGAATTATTAGAAAGTATACACATTACAGCTTGATTTGAAACTTTTTAAATAAAATTTATCTAAGTTACACTAGCTTACATTAGCATTAACATGTGAGCTAATTTAATATGTGACAATCAAGGTATATTAAAAAGTCAATTTTGAGTTCAATTTTGCATAATAAAGTAACTGATTGTCACACAATTTGTCACATTTCTTGTCAAATTTTTCTTTTATTTTTAAAATCATTCGAACCTCTTACGTGGTAAAATGGGATCACTCAGTCAGTGTTTTGTACATTAATAGAGAGATTTCTCCTGCATTAACTGAGGGATTGCATGAAAAAAAAAATATTATGCTAACTGGAACTGCACTAAGTAAGAAAAACCTGTATTGTCTTTTATTTACAATGAAGAATTAACAATACTTTATTTAAAAATAAAAGGGATTACTTTTGCATTTCAAAATGTTTGTAAACCTGCCCTGACTTGAAAATATTTAAATTATACAATAATCATTAAATTGTATAATAAAAGTCTTTATAAAGGTTTTTGCTCACCATTTAACACTAATTTTATATTTACTGCTATCAAATTATGCAGTAAAAGTTTGGCAAGATTTACTTCTTTATCAAAAGAAAAACATTTGGTTTGTAGGGAGAGTTCCTGAAGTATGGTATGCAAGCCTTCCAATACTGGTATAAAAACCATATATTCTGAGTGGAGTTGAGTTAGTCTATAATGGAATTCTTGAGAACATTTAAAAAAAAAAGATGAATAAAAAGATTTTTTGTTTGTAGAGGTGAACGGCATAGCCACAGATTTCTGAAAAAAAAAAAAAAAAAAAAAAAAAAAATCTGCTTGTGTTCAGCACTTTAGCAAAACCCATCCTAATGGGAATGCTTTGACCAGCAGTTGGAATCTTTTGCATGCCATCAGTTTGCATTTTTTCCCCTTCTTTATATGAAAACAAAAATCAGAAATAAATTATATATTGAATCCAGACATGGCTAAGAGTAACAAATGTAGTTAAGTATGTAGTTAAGAAGACCCACTTTTCGTATTAGCAATAAGAGACAATTATTAATATATAATCATGATGCTACTGCATATTCCTTTAAATCTAAATACTCATGATCATGTGGGTTCAATGTTTTTTTTTATTTTGTGACTGTCCGGAAAATCACTCAGTCCTGAAAGGCTGTGTCACACCTAGAAATACAAAATATAAAAAGAAGTAGTCCAGAAAGAATGATTAAATATATAAAAAACAATTTACCTTGCTTTAAAAAAGATATTTCTTTGGTTCAAAAAAATTCCTCTGCTAGACTTAAAGGGATATATGAATGTCAATAAAATAAGATAATTTATGCACCATTTTAATAATAAAATCATGAAGTTTTAAGCATTAGCATTCTGGGACTGATTTATTAACTTGGAAAACCTAGACATACAAGCTTTTTTGGGAGTCCCAGAACACTTTAGATACATAATTTTTAATAGGTCTATTTTAGAGTTTTTGGGACCCAGGGCATGTATGGCAAATGCCCTGCAGCAAATCATTCCCAGTTATAGCCCAAGAGGCAGCATCACGTTTTGACAAGCAATTTTAGCATTGATGATTTTAGTATATATGATAGATTAGATGGTACAAATAACAAAACTGCTGGCACACTAGTGGGGGATGTTGTCATAGCATCATTACACATCTCACTGCAATGTGAAATGAATAGTAACCTGCTTATTGATGATGTCTCTTATTCAGGGTAACATCAGTAATCGTGTTTCCATTCATTTCACATTATAGCAAACTGTGCGATGTTGCTATGAAACCAGAGTCAGAGAAGCAAGCTTAAGCCATTCAATTTAATATAATTTGAGCATAATTTAGAAAAGTGGGCTCTTTTTTTTATGTAAAAAAAATTATGATGACCATATAAAGAAATTTCCTTTTTATTGTGAAGCAAGATGGCTTCTCAAAAGTAATAGAAACAGTTCCACTGCATTAGTCGAAAATTAATTAAATAAATAAACAATATTTTCCTCCATAAGTAGCTTACATATTTATAAATCTGCCTAGTCAATGACTTACACACAAACAGAAAAGAAACGCAAGAACTTTATTAGCAGAAAATTAATTAAAATTTCTGTTAAGGGGACTCAGTACTGTTCACTTTGTAGAAAATGGAAAAAATATCAATTTTCCAATTTTTTCCTCAAATTGTATTTAGACATCCCTAGTATATTCTGGCAAAGTTACTTAAACATCTGAAGGTTATAAATATGGGAAAAGGCTTTTTACTGCATCCATTTTCCTTTAAATGTATCAAAGTTCCAATCTTTAAATTCATTTTTCTTAGTTTGAGTTTTTTTTACATTTTGCTATCTAACTTTCAATTTCAACAATGTAAGAAATGGCATAATTTTTTTACATAATTGAAAAGCTATATTCAATTGAATTATGGATGGATTTTGCAATAGAATGAATACAAAAAAAGAAAAAAAATGTAAATATGAAGAAATTTGTGTTTTTTACCCAATTTTAGCCTAGATAAGGACGTTTAATTATTTTTTTTCCCCTCATAAATTAATGAGCTTATAGAAAAATCAATCCTTCAAGTTATGAAGGAAGGATACTCCTGTGAATATAAAAAAGAAAACTGTTTAAAAAATATTAAAAATTGAAAAAGTTTTCAAAATCTAACAATAATATATTTTTTTGTGGCAAAACTCATTTAAAAAAAAAAAATGTAAAGATTAAAAAAAAAAAAAAAAAATCAAAGAGTACAGAGTCTGCTTAAAATTTCAATTTTGCAACAAGTATCACATTTTTAAAATTTAAAACACTAGGCTTTTTATAAAATATAATGTAGGATACAATTAAGAAGAAAAGAAAAATGAATAAACTACCAAAATTCAATACATTTTGAAATCCACGATAATCAAAATTACCCGGTGCACACAAACTTATTAAACATACACTTGAAAACATTCATTTCTGATAAACCACAATTTCAAATATTTTTTCAACAGGATATTTGTTTAACAAATTTTTCAACACTAAAATAAATCTAATTTTTACTAGAGCATTCTAAAAAAAAAAAAATATATATTAAACAAAAACTTTAAATCAAGAAAAATTGTACATACATTTCTACATTTGTGGATTTTTACACTGTATCTGTCAGATAAAAATTATCGGATAAAATAAATTTTTAATCAATAAAAAAAGTAACATGAAAAAATAATAAACTCTTTCTAAAAAGATTAACAATCACATAAACAGAGTACGATTAATTAGTTTTTTTTGGAAAATGGAATAACATATACTATGTGAACATGTGAAATTTTAAAGCTATAAGTATGATTTTTGTATAATTTTACAAATATACATGATATTTATGACCAGGGCTTAACAAATACGGTGGCCAGGTCGCCACTGGCGACTAGATTTTTCTGTCTGGCGACCAGATTTTTCTATCCAGGTTAAAAGTTTTTAAATCTGGCTTTTTATTTATTTTATTTATGTATATACAGTAGAACCTCGATTAACCGAGCTTCGATTAATCGAGGTTTCTGTTAACCGGGCCGATAACAAAGTGTGATTTTTTTTTTTTTGTGAATGAGCCTTGAAAAATACCACACGTTTTAGTTCACTGTCCATGCTACAGGCTACATAATTATTCAAAAGAGAAGAGAGGATGAATCCCAGCAAAGGGTAAACCCACCGACAGACGGAGAACTATTTGAGATTATTAATCGCATTAAAAGGTGTGAAGAAGTTTTGGAAGAGGACATTTCCGAATGGTTGGACGTTGAAAACCAGCATCCAAGTTTTCAAATCCTTAATGATGAAGAAATTATACAAGCCATTAATTCCTATTGGACATTAATGATGCTGACAATGAGGACTAGGACTTTGAGGATTCAAGGACTATAAGTCATACTGAAGATGTTCAAGCACTAACAACTGCCCTAAAATATTTGGAGCAAAAAAGTGATGTTGCGCCGATAGATCTTCTGCTGCTCAAAAAAAAATTGCCGTGATCGGACAGCCACTGATAGAAAACCTGGACTTAATTTAGAATAGTTAAAAAAATTTCAATTTGCTTTTTAAAATTTACTATTTTTAGTTGATTTCCTTTTTAAATTTGTTGAGCTGTGAAACATAACTTTATATATGTTTATTTTTATTATTCAAAAGACGTTTTACTGTATTTTATTCTAAGAGATGTTAAATTCGCGAGCACGGTTAGTTTTTATGCACAATTTCTATTAACCGAGATTTCCGATATCCGAGGTACTAGCGGTCCCAATTAGCTCGGATAATCGAGGTTGCACTGTATATATATATTTTTTTTTTACAAAAATTGAGCTAAGAAATGAACACAGGTTTTCCCCCCAAGTCATTTGGAATTCATAAAAGTGATAATAAGGAGCAAAATAGTGGCAAACATTCAAAACCAAATGAACCAGAACAAATCATTCATTGCACTTCAGAAGGGTAAGTTATTTTTTTTTTAAAATTATTATTATATTCTTTATCCTCCAGTTTTTATCATAGATTGTCGGATTCAAATAAACCGTCCTCCTCCACTCAGCCGGCTAATTTCGATTACGTAATTCGAATTTTGAGTTATTTTGCAAACTTAATTAGTTTTGATATTTCTTTATATGGATTTATTTTACAAGCACGTATTTTTTTTTTATTATTCGAGCCGGTTTATGTATATAAAAAAACCTATTTTTTTTACAATTATAGTTGCTTACAATTTCTATCAAGAGTAGCATCTGTTACTCGTCTTAATTATAATCTTAACTTAAAATTCTGATAAAATGTTTCATTATAGATGTTGTAAAGTTCCAAAACACTAAGAAATAAACTTAGAAATTATATTAAAGCAAAAATCATTTGTAACTTTTATTTCGAATTTGGCAAAAATAAGTTCATCAAATGTACATTTTAAAATAACAAAATCAGAATTATTTTGACTGATTTCGACCGGAAAATAAGAAAAAAATTGTTTTCCTGTTTCAATATTTCATTAATGCCTCCCTCATCAGATATATATTTTGGAGTACTCAACTCTCCAGACATTTGAAGCATTCGGCCATCAGCATTTCCCGAACCAACTGGTTAATTCAGCCTTTAAAGTATTTTTTTTTTCAGAGATATATAATTTTGTTAAGTTTCACATTAGAAAACTTGGTTTATATATGTTAAATGTTAGTGTGTTCTTAGTTTATATGCTAGTATAATTATGTACTGTTCTAAACTATGTAACTAATAATTCTAACCTCTGCTTGTTATTCTTTTTTTTTAAATCTTTTTTAGTTCATAGAAAACTTTTGTGTTTTTTTAAACAAATGGCGGGGGGCATTGAATGTAAATATTTTTTTACTGGCGACTAGAAATTTTTGCTGGCTACCAGATTTTATCAAATTTGTAAAGCCCTGTTTATGACTATTACTGTCATATTAGAAAATAGTGAAAATTTCAACCTAATATATTTCAATTTAGATTGAAAAATGATAGTAATTGCAAATCCACTTTCGTTAATATACAGAAAATTGCTATTTTTCAATAAAAAAAATAAAAACTTTAAAATGATAAACATAAGCAGGACTTTACAAATTTGATAAAATCTGGTTACCAGCAAAAAATTCGGCAATAAAAAATATCCCCCCCCCCCCCCTTACTCTCCATCATTAATTTTCAAAAATGAGTTTTTATGACTTAATTGAGAAAAAAATAATAAGAAGCATAACATAGAATTATTAGTTACATAGTTTAGAATAGGGCATGATTTAGAAAAATAATATAAATTAAGTTTTCTAATAAAACCTATAAAAATTATATATATTTGAAAATTTTGCAGCATCTATAATAAGACATATCTGATAAGAATTACGAGGGGAGAGAAAAATGCTGTTTGCACTAATTTCTTAAGTCAGTTCTATACCTCCCCCCCCCCCCCAAAAAAAAAAGCCATATTAACTTGGTTGCCAGATGAAAAAACTTGGTCGCCAGTGGCGACCGTATTTGTCAAGCCCTGAACATAAGAAACATATTTCTTTAAGAAAAAACTGTACAGTTATGTGACAAGTGAAGTAATATACATAAATATGGAAGAATTTGTGATAAATTTATATATATACCATACATTCTGGCATATAACACACACAAATTTCCAGAGTAGATTTTCACTATGTAATGTGTACAACCCCCCCCCCCACCCCCCTCCCTTCTTTACAAAGAAATCTTTATGAGGTTTGGCAAAATATAATGATAAACAAAATTAAAAAAGCATAACAGTTAGTATTTTTCATACAATTTAACAGCAAGCATTATTAGGCTCATAATGTACACAATTTTTTGTAAATAAATAGCATGTTCTTTAGTAGAAATTCCAATAAATCAATTACATGCTTTTAATTTTTAATCTTTCAATTTTATCACCACCGTAGGGGTGGGGAATTTTCAGAAAATCTTACCAGCCACCAAAATACAATGTATATGGCTGAAAATTGTTATGACAAAATTTACGCGACTGTGAAAATAATACATTACTACTATACTAAAATTTTCTTAATATTTTCCATATTTCTTAATTTTATTAAAAAATATAAACTTAAGTAATATATACAATAGAGGCAAGTTTAGTGCAGAATAGAACTTGGTGCCATGTTTACATTGTGACAATTAGGAGAGCAATTGCAAAATATCTATTGGCAATGGCAAAACATGGTGAACAAATAAAAATGTAGGTTTTTGGTATATTTCCTATAGCCTGTAGTTTTTAAGACTGCTTAAAAATTCACTCGCCCAGTCAGAAATCTACTCACCAGTGGCAAGTAGAATGATATAATCCCCCACTCCTGAACCACCATATAATGTGCACCTGTAAATTTTGATCAATTTTACTATACCAAAAGTGCATACTATATGCCAGAATATATGTTATATATAATGCATTATAGTTAACAACTTAATATACTACATTCACAAGTAAAAAATGATAAAAATTATTCACCAGAACCACCAGTAAAAATGGTAGGTCCAAAAAATCCTACATATTTTTTAACAGTTAATCCCCCCCCCCCTTCTCTTTAAGCTTCATTAATTTTAATATACTACTGAAACTTTACAAACAGTGTCATGCATAGTGCAGTGTCATAGTAGGTGTCATGGAGCCTTTTAAAGTTTCTCTTGCAACCCTTCAAATATATCCTGACTTTCAAAAAATCTCTTTTCAAATTTTGCATAAGAAAGAAAAATATTTTTAGAAAAAGAAATAAGTTTACAAAATTGTAACGAGAATAAATTCCAAAATATAAGAAAAGAATGGATAATACAGGGTTGTAAAAAAACCTGGGTTTAAAACAAAAAACCCAGTCCAGTTGGGTACCCACGCAGCTACCCACTACAACCCTCAGGGTTGTAAAAAACCCGGGTAGCTACCCACTAAAACCCTGATAATAATGGAAAGAATATTAAGAATGAAGACATTCAGCCTAGCTTTAATTCTTAGTCTCTTATTCTTAAGTCTAATTTCTAATTAACAAGTAATGATAACATTTTAAAAGATGCTTTTCTTATCATAAATATTTGCATCTATATATATATTTGTCTTACGTGGCGCGAAAATAGGGCTGAATTTGTAACTTATGGTTTGGCAACAACTGTAGTTTCCAGAGCTCAGACCAATGAACAGACTAGATTGTGTTAGATCAGCTCCGCCTCCGTCCAATATGGCGGTCAGTGTGAAAGCAGCGAAACGATAGAATGAAACTCAATTATTAAAAATAAAATAACATGTACGTAATCCAAAGCGACTGAGATGATTCCTCATTTTAATTATGAGCAATATCGTTAATTTCAAATGAATTCTCAACTCTTATTTAGAATTCATTTACGAATTTCAATCGCTCAAAAGACGGAGAAAAAAAAATCAACTGTCTAGATATCACCTGCCGCCATCTGTTGGTGTATTGATGAAGTAAAAAGTAATTCATTTTGTAAAAATCTATAATCAATTGGAACAATAAAATGTCGAACGAAATTTAAACAATGACAAACAAACTATCTTCCTATCACGTAGTTTTTTTTCCTAATGAATTTAAGTCGTGCTGTACAAAAGATCCTTTTTTCATAGTATTTAAATGATTTATATGCCCATTGGTAGCGCCAAATAAATGCATTTTCAGTTGTGTTTTCAACGGAGAATTACTTTTTTACATTAAAATAAATTGTCAATTTCATATGTTCAAATGTTTTACGGTGGAACTTATTACGGCTAGAATTGCGGAAAAAAGGGCGAGCGAGCGAAGCGAGGTGTGACCGCGTAGCGGTCTCAATGTGAATTGCTTCGCGATTCACGGGGGGTTGGCGAACGTTAGCGAGTAGGGGGCTGAGCCCCCTAGTTACTTTATATTTTTTTTACAGGCAGACATTAAAGTTTTTGACTTTTTCTCCAGCAGACACTTTTGAGATAAATACTCTATGAGAAATTTAATGCTAAATTTACCATGATTTGTTTTTAAACACTATCAGAGGTCAGTCCAGAGTTTTCTTGTTCTTGTGAACAGATTTTTATGTTTGTAATAATTTTTGAATTTGAAATTACTATTATATTTAAGTTTTTGTTTATCTATTTTTAACAAGAGCCTTTATATATAAATATAAAATTAAGATAACAGGTTTTTTGGCAACTTCGGCTGTTTTGTGACAGGTCAGATTTTATTTTAAAATGATTAAATTTGTGAAAGATTCAGTTTGAGAATGGAAAAGTTTTATGAAAAGTCTATTTTCAAGTCAAAGAATTTTTGAACAGTCCTGTTTTAAGGTGAAGAATTTTATGAAGGGTTCTGTTTTAAGGTGAAGAAGTTTGTGAAGGGTCCTTTAAAGGACCCAAATTCTTCCTAAACAGTTCCCCGACTATGAAATTTATTATAACATACAACATACATTATATTGATAAATCTTGCTAAATGAGTATTTTTCATTGGCCCCAAAACAACAAAAGTTATAAAATCATCAATATTTAAAAATGTTTGCATAAGGATAAAATTTTTGAAAGGTGGAAAAATAACTTTAATAATAAAATATATTAGCTTTGTTTGTACATATCAATCATTCAGGGAAGTTTTCAATGTTGCTAATTGTTACAAGCCTAAAATTATCAATTTTTGAAAGTACTTTTTAGCACTAGATAAAATAGGAAGACAACTGAAATTTTAATATTAGCACCAAAAAGAAAATTTTCGAAAATTATATTTTATTATTTGAGCAAATTTTCATGAAACAGAAGCTAGATCTACTAGCACAAGGTAACAATTTAAGAAACTTTTAAAAATGAGAAGAAAAAAAAGGCCAAAAATAATTTTACATTTCTCATTTCTTAATTTATATAATTATTATCATTATTATTGTAAAAAGTAACTTAGAGTTTTGCTCATTATCAAATGTATTTTAACAATAAACATAAAATAATGATAATACGAAATCTTCTCAGTTATTTATTTTGCTTATAGGAAAACTATATATAACTTTAGGAGAAACATGTTTTAAGATTATACATTGGTATTAATTAGTAATACATAATATATAATTTAATGTATTTCAGCTGTATGTGACATTTTTTGACTTTATAAAAAAATACCTTCTTATATTGATGTTTCACATACACAGCAGAATAAAAACAGAAAAACAATAAAGACAATAATGCTTTATATAACTAAAGTTATATAGAGTTAAGTCATATTTAAGCCTTTTTTTAAAATACAGCAAAAAAAGGTTTTATGTGCTAGCTGATAAAACAGTGTATTTATAGCAATGACCAGGGTGATATAAATCAGTATCGTAGTATTTTACAAAAAAATTCTTAGTTCAGGCCTACAAGCACCTATAAAAAGTATTACTTTTAACACCATCTAAGAAAGAAATATGCTAAGAAGCAACCATGGCTATAGAATGAAAAACCTATTTTGAAGGAAACTGTAGAGCTCAGATAAAGATGATGAATTACCCCAAATCCTAAGACATAGCTGATATGACTATTAAAAATGCAATTGATTTTTTTTTTCTAAATGTCTCGAGTGAGCTAGATTCTTACAGAAAGACTTCAATACAAGGCACTTCACAAGGGCAAAAAGCCTACATGTAGTCACATTCTGCAAATGCCTAGCATAGTCCAGAACTGAAATAAAATAAATAAAAAATAAAATAAATGTACAGCATAAAAATATTGCAGGTACATACTAAAAAAATTCACATAAAACAAATAAAATTTAACACATTTATGATTTGTGGCATTAATTCGTCTTTTGAATATCAATCTATATCTATGAACACCACTTTTGCATTTTATAAGTTAAATCATTTCTCCAAATATACACAATAATCCTATTTATACAATCAGTGTACAGCGGGAAGAGAGAGAGAGAGAGAGAGAGAGAGAGAGAGAGAGAACATCCCATGCATTTTGTTCTCCAAATTGTCACAGAAACAAATAGAAATAGTCATTCAACTGGAATTATGTTTTTTTTTTTTTTTTTTCAATGTTAATAAATAAGCTTAGAGAATCGTCTTTATACAGAAATTGTACCAAGTTCTGAAATTTTCAATATAAACATAATTTTCACATCATATTTAGCTTTTTTGATAAATTTTACCTTAGAATAACAAAACGGGAAGTCAATCAATCAAATAGTTTAGGAATTATGAAGGTTAAAATTTGGCATTCCTAATGTTAAGTTCCTTTGTAACTCTTGCTAAGCAGATTGCAACGAGGTAAGTGTTTTAAGCATAACTCAAAAACTACTTGCCGGAATTAGCTGTAATTTTGGATTAACATATTTGAAGTTTCTAGAAATCCATTTTTGTTGAAAAATTCATAAGTTACATTAGGTACTTGCATTGTTTTTGAAATCTTATTTTACTTTGTTTTATTGTTTTTTAAAAGTATATATTACTGAAATACATTTTCAAAAAATCCAAACATGTTAAAATCATGTATTGAAATTTAAAATGCCAGACTCTAGTACAATTTCAGTATGATGAAGATCTAAGCTTATTTTTTTAAACATAAATTGAAAGAATACATAATTTCTAGTCAAATGGTTATTTTGTTATTTTTGATTATTTAGTACAATTTGGTGAAAATGTACGGGATGGTCTCTTTTTCTTGGCTATTTGCACTTTGCATTAAATATATCAATTAAAAACAGTACTACCATTACATGCTGTATTGTTTTGCATATGCCACATCCTCTTGTAACATGTGCACTTTGATGTTTAACCCCCTTACCTAAGTTCAGTTCGGACAACTCAAACTTGCATTATTTGTGTATTCAACTACAATTTTAGTTTTTACATGAAAACAGAATTCAGTTATATTTTTAATTGCATATCTGAAAGGATAACTATTTTCTTGTTATTCTAATTATACTTGGAAGGTGGGAAACATCATGACATTTATAAGGGATTGATATTTCTAAAATTGTGCAGTATTCACAATGTATTGCTTAAAAATTTCATAAGTTTAATTATAAAATTTTTATTAATTTATAAAAGTTGCTGTGTGATTTGACGCAATGGTCAATGTATACATACATTCAAATCCCAAATTATCATGTATGTAGAGTATGAGGATTCTCTCCCATATGCGGTCAGTATTTTTGTTTTTATTGACCATAAGAGAGCTCTGTCCTTCAGCTTTTGCATCTGTGCCTTCTTTTCTCTGTGATGGTTGGTGTGTTTCCGATTGTGTCATGGTAAACCTCGTGCTCTCGACATATCAGATTTCTATCTTTGATAAAGATTTCTATCCATTTTTTATTAAAAATGCTTATAGATTTTTTGACATTTAATTTATTTTTTAGACTGCTTACTAACAATACAAAAAAAGACATATGAAAAATATCTATTATGTGTTCAAATAAAGCTTAGAAACTTGTTGAAAGTGATATTTTTGTATTAGGTTTATGCCAGAGATTAACAGCCGAAGGAATCGCTGAAGATTTTACGACTTACAGCAGCCTTTTTGATTTCGATGATTTCAGTGTTTAAGTGCATAATTCAATTACCTATCTGTTAAATTTGTGTTATATTTATATTTATTTACTGATGACGCGTTAATTCCATTATGGAATATTAGTCAGAAACAAATTCGGAATTATTTTTATTGTTTTAAGTGCAAAGGGGTTTATAATCTGATGCAAGCAATAGAGGTAGATTTAAATAATAATAATATTAATAATAATAATCGCACTTGAAAATTATTTTTAAAACAATAAAAAATCAGTAAATAGAGAATAATAATACAGAGTCATTCATAATTCCCTCCGGGGTTTCGAAACGTTATAGTAAAAAAACGAAGACGAATATGAAAAAAAGAAACATATGAAATTATTCCGAAACTATTCAAGTTTTACTTACATACATTACAGGTGTTCTATGTGTGAACCCTTGGTCACACGGCATACATCCATGCGATAGTCCAGTTCCTGCCATACTCCGTTTCTTTAAATCTGAATCAGTGGTGTCAGTTCAACGGGCCTTTCGTAATAAATATCGAAAACAGGGACCAACTGACAAAACAATTCATGTGTGGTACCGGAAATTTAAAGAAACGGAGTATGGCAGGAACTGGACTATCGCATGGATGTATGCCGTGTGACCAAGGGTTCACACATAGAACACCTGTAATGTATGTAAGTAAAACTTGAATAGTTTTGGAATAATTTCATATGTTTCTTTTTTTCATATCCATCTTCGTTTTTTTACTATAACGTTTCGAAACCCCGGAGGGAATTATGAATGACCTTGTAATTAAAAAAAAAAAAAAAAAAAAAAAAAAAAAAAAAAAAAAAAAAAAAAACACATTTGAAAGTACATTTTACCCCCTAAATGACAATATAAAAACTGAAATTGTGCAATGTTTAGAAGATAATAAATTTCCAAATAGAAATTAATTGTTCAGATCATTGCCACAGTTGATTTGATGTCAGCATTACTCAAAAACATAATTTTGCTTTACAAAACAGATTTCTAAATGAAAAAAAAGATGACCTTCTATATTTTTTCATTTGTTCTAAAAGAAATACCAATGTAACTGGGGATGCACAAATACACATTTTGACCGAATACCGAATATTCAATGCAGAATTAAACCGAATACTGAATATTCGGCCTGCCAAATAGCAATTATTGTGCCAGATACTACTCCTATATTTCAAAGTTTAAAAGGTATTAAAAAGTTTTCCACAATATTATTAACTTTTTTACACAATATTTAACACAAAAACTTTCATTTCGATGAATAAGACCTTTTTACAAGTAAACTTTATACTAAAATAATCTGTGCTTTGTATTATTATTTAAGAAGAGGATAGCATTAAAACTTTACATTTCATGGCTTCTTATGTGAAACAGAAGAAGCCATGAATAAAATTCTTACATTTTAAAGCAATAATTTTTAAATTGAAGAGAAATGTTGAAGGAATTAAGGGGAAATTTTGCAGTTGCCATATAGTGTATTTATCAAGAACAGACTAAAGTAAAAGAATTTTTGGCCAGTGACACAGTATGCGTTCTGTCACCTGCATTCTGAATAATGGAATGTGTAGATATCAATAGTGGAAATTTCCAGCTTTTCTCATCATGTCATCATATTTCATAGAAATCAGAGTAACTCTGTTGAGAATATCGCTACAATATCTTCATTATCTATACTAATAAAAGAAAGTTTCGCTGTGTGTGTGTGTCTGTCTGTTGGCGATGGCTAGCAAAATCTAGCCCACCTAGAAGTCTGGAAATTTAGGTGTGGATAGTCCAAGGTCTGGCCATGTGCACCTGAGCCTCAGAATTTTAATATTTTGATAATTAGCCTAGATATTAATTAGATTCTCATTAACCATCGCTTCTAAAATGTCATCTTTTAAAACAAAATGGCGAATGAAACGAACTGGTGCGTTGGATTTGCGAAAGGAAATGAACAAATTCGAAATTATTTTACTAATTAGCGAATTTTAAGAAAACTAATTGAGATATCAATTTGAAAACTTCTGAGCATATGTAAAAAAATATTCTGCATCTGACCATGTAATTTTTGAAAAATTCGGTCGGTAATTTTTTTTTATTTATGCAAAAAACTGCCAAAAATCTGCCGGTGCCATTGAAAACGATCTGAGAAATCTTTCAGACAGGGATCTGCTTTCATTAAAAACTGAACTACAAAGAGATCTGTTTCTCTGGCCGATCCCTCTCATTTAGTTTGTGAAAATGAAAGGAAATAATGGCCAAATTTTACTAATGAACAAAAATTTAGGTAACTAATTAAGATATAGATTTGAAATTGAGGTTGGGAAGGGGGTGTCATCTGGCGGCTATTTTAGCATAGCGTCTTCGTTAGGTTCTAATTATCAGAAAAATGTAATTATTTTTTTAATGATTGCGTTAATGTAGGTGACGGTGGTTCTCTTGAACAAATTATTCATTATATTTACGGGTATGGGGAGGGAGATGCGCTGCATTTTTGACCGAATAAGTCGATTGCAATCCTGTTTTCCTAGACAAAAATTGTCCATCTTAATGCCTATCCCCCTAAAGGTTTGTTCCATTTATTTTAAAAACACTGTTTGTAAAAAATCAAGAAACAGAGATTATTTATCAAAGATATTCAGGAACTTGCATTTGCACATTATTAATTCCTATGAAAGTCATCATTAATGGTTAATTTACTTAAGTGTCACTTTTCAAACAGTAAATAATGTAAAAGCATTCTTTTTTATTTACATACGATTCTGGTTCTTAATTATTCAGAATATCTTTTTATTAAATGACAGTTAAAAGTAGATGTTGTGTAAGATTTTTTAAAATTATTTTTAAAAGGTTTTTTAAGTATTCAGCTTGGTTAAATATTTCAATATTCCGCTAAATTGAATGTTTTGATATTAGGTCAAACCAAATATTTGGCATGCAGAATATTTTCATATTTGGCCTAACTGAATATTTGGTAATATAGCCAAATAGGCTGAATTCCAAATAGATACTGAATATTTGGCACATCCCTAGATGTAATACCTGTTAAATTAAGATAAATTTTATGGGTTTTTTTTTCTTTTCTTTTGAGAAAAAATGCCAACTTATTTTTAAATACAAATCTCCATTAGATTACAAACATTAAACAAATTACATAACTAAATAAATGCGATCATCAGGAAGTTCAGAAAAAGAGGATGATTTATAATCACCACTACAGGACCCTTTTTACTAGTGGGCACAGCTACTTGGTTTTGAAACAAACAAACATGGTTAAAATTTTTAGATTGAATGTAGAAATCTAGCAAACAATTTCTTTTCGTACAAACAATAATAATTTTAAAACAAAATTTTTTGGGGAAAAAAAAAAAGGAAAAAAAATTTTCTTAGAAGACATGTCTGTCAAAAATAAATAAATAAACTGGAGGAATTATAAAGACAAATTCAATGGTTCACCAGAAAAGCACATGCCATGTAGCTTCACTCCATATTTGAAGTTGAAATCTTAATTACTAACTTTTATACAATGCCTGCCAGATCAAAAAACACTATTTTGAGAAAAATTCAAATAAAAGTTTGGAAAGTAATATTGATGTTTCAATAGATGATGCAATCAAAAAGTCACTATATTTGTTTTTTTTAACTGCGCGCTGAGGAAGGTGCCATTGAAAATAGAAAGAATTTTTTTTTTCAGTTTTCCTTGAGAGAGTTTCAGGAGGGTGCTGCACCCTTTGGTATAAAAAATAACACCCTTCTTGTTTCTTATATATATACATATATATATATATATATAAAATAGCACCCACCCTTGCATTTCTGTTTTTTAAAAAAAAATGTGCTCTTACTGCCTTTTGAATTTTAAAAATTGCTTGCATAGTAAAAACAGATTCTTGTGTCTGGAAAAGAATGCCCCCACTCAAATATTAACAGTGGCTTTAAAAGTCAAAAGAATGCCTTTAAAAATAAAACAAGAATAAAAAAATCATACGTCAAGCATAAATTATGTAACACTTTCCAACGCTTCCAAAATAATTTTACAAATCATACCGTTTAATAAGCTGAAAGATAACATCTAAGTAAACAATTTGGAAAATGCATAACATATTTAAAAACGTAATTTCAGGAATTTCCAACATATACAATATTCAGAAAAATATACGAATACTTTTATTCAGTCCTGTATATGATCTACAGCTTTGTATATATACTACGTTGGATGCTAAATTTTAGTTTAGTTAGGAAACGCGTAGCACAGTTTAAAATTCTCCTTCTGGAGTTTCTGTCAATAAACGGAAATGCGTTCGCAAACTTTTGTGCTGCCCTGTATAGGATCTACAGAATTTATACACACCAAGTAATAGACAAAAAGTGAGTTAAATTTAAAATCATGTTCAGCAACTTAAAACGCACTTCCAGGAATTATTGTTAACAGACAGTAGAGAATTCTTTGGGTGTCCCTGTAAATGAACGATGACTGCTATACACACATTATTCTGTAGTAAGCCTCTTGTAATGCACTTTAGTGATACATATAAATTTCAATGCATTTAAAATAGTGAAACATTATTTAATTAAACCGCAAACGATTTTTCTCCATAGACGTAATGTAACGGAATTCTTTTGACTGTCCCTGTAAAGTAACTATAAGTGCTATGCATACCCTATTCTATATTAAGCTTCTTGTAATGCACCTTAGTGATATATATCAATTACAATGTGTTTGTAATTGTGTAACATCATTAAAATAAACCGCAAATGATTTTTCGCCATAGACCGTAATGTAACTGAATTCTTTTGAGTGTCCCTGTAAGAAAACTATAAGTGCTACACACTTTGGTTGAAATAGGGAACATGCTATAGATAATGACAATAACATAAAAATTGCAGGGCAATCCGAGCATATTTACAGGAGTTAGAGCACAGACAGACGGCAGACAAACTGAAGTCAAACGCTTTTCAACTAGGTTGGAAAGTGTTAAAAAACTGTCCTTAAGAATATTAAAAGTGCTCTAAATTTAAAAAAAAAGTGTCTTATAGAAAAAAAGAAGTGTCCTTTTCTCAATCGGCACCACATTGCCCTTTTTTAATTAATTAATTTTTTTTAAAGTTAAAAAAAATTATTTTTGAAGGTTTTACATCGATATCTCCTTTTACATAGTTTGCTTTTATAAAAGAGCACTGATGATTATTGATTAAATACTGATTAATATTAAATTCGTGATACATGAAAATAAATAAAAATAAGTTTTAAAGAAATAAATATATAAATAAACTTACCATTTTTGTGAACTTTGTGAACCTAACAAAGCAGTTATTTTTTGATTGGCTCTATTTCAACCACGACCCAAGTATATAACTTCTTCAAAACTATATCCATGCGTTTATATTTCAGATTACTTAAACCATCTTTCTTGAATCTGTACTTTCCTTTATAAAGTTTATTATACCTAAAATACAATATGATAGAAACATAATTTCAAATTTAATAGTTGGAATTTTTAATAATTTATTTTTAAATAGATAAAAATTTCAATTATCTAAGACTGTGTTCTCAACCTTTTTTACCCCACAGGATAGTTAATCCAATGATTAAATTCCACAGCATACTAAAACTACGATGATGAAAAAACATTATGAAAGGAATACACAAAGAGTGTTTACACATTTCATTAAAAGATTAAAAAAATGCAAATATTTTGGAAGGAATTTTCTGGCAACTGCTTATCATTCGAAATTAAAATTATCGTCTGATACTGAAATTTATTCTTCTTTCAAAATGGTGCTTTTAATGGCATTATCAGTTGAAGGATAAGTTTTTGCACTTTCTGAGGAGAAATATTCTTATTTTGTAATTAAAAAAATTAAAGTAATAAAAACATTCAAAATCCATAAAAATTAAAGGATTTTTTTTTAAAAATTTTTTTTCTGTTTTTCAGGTATAATCAAGATACGACACAGTCAGCAATGTAAAGAAGAAACGATGGCGCTTCAAAAATATGGAACATAGGCTTAAATAGTGTCAAAATTAGTTTTCCAAGATTAAATTTTGTCAAACAATATTAAAACTTTTTTTCTTTTTTTTTTTACAATTTAACAAATATCTTTTATTTCTATACTAGCTCAAGTATCCGGCATTGTCTGAGATTTTAAGAATGTTTGTGTTGAAAAATCAATTTCAAAATTAAACATGCTGTATAGAGAACTTCAAAATGTTAAAATAGATCAATATTTCCATAATTGGGTTTTTATCCTGATTCAATATGTTCCTCAACTCACATCACGTTATATTCACCTGCTGACAACATATCTAGTTGCTTTCTCTATTACTTATATTGATTCTTTCTTTGTATGATTCTCAAACATTTTAAAAAGTCCCTTAAACTTCCAATATGAAGTCATTAATTTTCTTTTTAATTTTCTAATGACATCATATTAACCTGCTTTCTGTACTTACACATACTGATACTCCTTGCATTATTGAGAAATGTTTGAAAATTTCTGTTATATTACCAATATGATGTCCTATTAATCTTTTTTTCAATTGTTGAAACTTTTTATTTCATTTTCATTTTAACATGGAAATCTTTCAATAGAAAATTAATTAGTGTAGAAAGAATTTTATTGTGGAATTTTAATTATTGGCAACTGCTATAACGAAAAATGTTTAAATTTAATAGGAAAGGGCTGTTAGATGTTTAATTTTTTATTAATTAAAAATTAACTATGCATTATTTCGATTCCGGATCACTTTAGCTGCCTCGGCCGTGTTTTAATACACCTACACGTAACATTTCACAATTCTGGCTTTCAAACTGTTGATTTGCATAGAAGTGCAGACAGACAGACAAATTTTTATTTATATATATTAGATAACATTAATAAATAAATGCAAAAAGAAGTAAATTAATTACAGGCTTCGTGATACATGATGAAACTTCCATCATTTTTTGTCATTTCAAACCTTTCTGGTCCTTTAAAATTTTATAATAGGTATTTTCAAGACAACATATTATTACAAAATTTTTAAAGAATAAAGTCTTTTATGAGTTATTATTTTCCAACTGAGTGAGAAAGTGGCCAGGATTTGAACCAGGGACTTATGGCTTAAGCTGCAACACTCTGCCAACTGAGCTATCCTGGACAAATCTGGTAGACACAATTCACACAGACAACCTTTTGATAATGACAGCTGGTCTGTTATCTGAAACAGCTCAATACAATAAATCACAGATAATAGAACTCCAAGAAATCATTGGATATGTAATTACACTTTATTAAATTAACACAATTATTCTAATTGGTAAATAAATCATACAATTTAAATTTTTCCAACTGAGTGCAAAAGGGTCCAGGCTAGGATTTCTTGGAGTTCCACTACCAGCAATTTATTCTGTTGAGCTGTTTCAGATAAAAAGTCAGACGTCATTACTAAAAGGTTGTCCGAGTCAATTTTGTTAGCCAGATTTGTTCAGGATAACTTAGTTGGCAGAGCATTACAGGTTAAGCCAAAGGTCCCTCATTCAAATCCTGTCCTGGACAATTTTTCACTCAGTTGGAAAATTATAACTCGTACGATTTATTTACTAATTAGAATAATTGTGTTAATTTAATGAAGTGTAAAATATTTTAACTTAGTATGAAAAGAAATGCCTTACATCATAAAATTTTAAGAAAACACAGCTTGATTTCCCCCCCCCCCAGGGATGAAAGTGCACTAAAGTCATTTTGTAGCAGCTTTGTAGCAGCAAAAATCTAATTTTGTAGCAGTAAAATCAATTTTTGTAGCAGCAAAAATCTTAATTTTGGAGCAATAAAAACTGTTTTCGGAGCAATAAAAACTGTTTTGGAGCAGATTGAAATTCTAATGTTAATAAAAATTATTGCTATCTTGAAAATACTTTGATATTTGAAAAAAAAAATTACTCTGATAAAATTTTGCCACACTTTTTGCTAACCCTGAACATTCTAAACAACATTTGGGTACTGATTGCAATAATGCATGTATGTTAAAGAAATACTAAGTAATGTGCAAGTACAGCTGACTATTAAATTAATGAATCTATAAAATCCCCCCCCCCACACCCAAAAAAAACTGACTACATTACTGGGTAATAGTACTTTCATTTAGCATTTTGTTTGAGAAACTATTTCTTTGAAGAAAATATTGTATAATAATAATAAAATCAAATAAGATGTGAGAAACATTGAGAGATGCATGAAATATAAGTGTTTCTTATTTCACACGTACAAAAAAGACAAAATAATAAATTCAAAATAAAATGTTCATTTAAAAATAACGTTTTATTAAAAATTAATGTTATAGAATAATTTATTTATAAATTCTGTAGAATTATTTCTAAAACGAGAGTGGATGTAGAACGATGCAGCAATGTGAAATCGGAAACGTCCAAAGTGTAGGGGAGAAGAAAAAAAAAAAATAAATAAAAGGGGAATGGGTACAGATTAAATCGGAAAATCTGTGCATTTGGCCAATTCTTTTCATATTTTTAATCACCAGTTTTTCAAGTTTAATCGACGAATGGCGATTGCTTATTTTCATCTTTATACTCAAGATATATCACTTTATCAGAAAATGAAAAACGCTATTCGATAATACTACTGGTTTTGGCGATTTTCTAATATTTACATTTATGTAAAATCAGTGCATACGAACCAGCCAATATTTTGCAATGCACCTTAAATTCAAAATAATAATAAACACATCAATAAATAAATGATGATTCACGGAAATTTTTAATCTTTCTTTGTGTAATTTATTAATCATAAAAAAGTAGATAATTTCGCGGAAGGGGAAAAAAATAATATAAATACGATACTGCAAAACCAATACCATACGATATCATAACAATTTGAGATCGGTATAAAATAGCATAGATAAACATTATTAGCGACGATATTTTAGAAATTTTGAACAAAAAAACAGAAATCAATAAAATTTGTTAAAATATAAAACTTTTCATTTCTGAATAATATAATTAACGAACAGAAACTCAGATTTAAATATGTTGTGCCGAAAGAATACGCCAATATGTACCAATTGTGCCGAAAGACTTCTATCTTTTCTTTGTGGAATCCAAAGTTTTTTACAAGCCGTGACGTGATGGCAGTAAGGAAAAAAAAATTCTGGCAACCATTTGTGGCAGGCGGGAACAGTCAACCCCAAATCAGTTTATTTCAAGTTTTTTTTTTAAAAAAAAGGATGAACTTTGTACTGTACGGAGATCGACCGGGCAGGGTTACACACAGCAGTGACGTCAAGAGATAATTCAAGTGGAGTTGCAAGAAATGGCGATGTGGTGCAGGTTTGGCACAAAATTGAAAAAAATAGCTGTTTTGTAGCAGCTTGGTGCAGGAAAAAGGTTTTGGTGCAGTCTGGAGCAATTGGTGCAGGTCTTACATCCCTGCCCCCCCCCCCCCCCAAGAGCTGGGGGAAAAAAAAGTTATATCATCACAAGAGCAAAAGTGAAATTTCAAATGAAGTTTCTTTTCGTGATATTTAATTTTTACCTGGTTATTTAACCCATAAAAATCGCCAAAACTATAAGGGGTTAAAAATTTTTTATACAAACAATATTGGTCATTCATTTGAGCATATATAACATTAATGTTTAGGGAAAATAACAAAAAGTGTTTTACCTTACGAAAAATCGGGTGTTGCGTTCGCAGAATAGAAGTACTCAGTATAAAGTGAGTTTAAATGAACATGTGCAGAGTTTTCTTAGAGTTGAGCACTGGGAGATTTTTTTTTAGCTTTGTTACACTTTAGAAATCAACGATCACTTTATAGTAAATAAATATATTATAAAAAATTTATTTTTCTTTACAAATTGCTATTTTTATTCAGAAAAGAATTTCGAGCATGGAAATATTCACTACAATGATGATGTAAAGTAACATCACAAACTTTGCATTGATAAACTGTCTAGCTATGGCATTGTTTACAATGCAGTGTTCTGCTGTCTTCGGACTTGACGATTAAATGTCCACATTCTCCATGAAAGGGCTTTTGCATGCTGAGCCTACTAGACCTTCCTGTTGCTGATCTGTTTCTGGCTAACTCTTCACTTTTGAAAGGTGTTTGCAAAAGAGACAATGCAACTTCACGTCTGAAATCTAAGAGAGAATTTTTATTTTCAGAACACAATCTTGATATTTTCCATACGTTTGTCAATGTTACATCAATGTAATTTGTAAATATTGGCCACCACCATTTTTTTTTACCATGTATTCTTATTCTGCAATTGGCTACTAAATTGTCGCATAAATCGACTCCTCCCATTTTGGTGTTGTATTGCTCGATAAAATAAGGTTGTGGGACAAAAACGTTCTTTTTTTTGGGCATTCTTGAATAACGGGAAACACTTTTTACAGGATGGATTTTTCCAAATGTTGAAACAAGAGTCACAACAGAATTATCGTTCCATCGAACAACAATTATCTTGTTTTTTTCTTCATACTGAAAATCATAATAACCCCTCTCTTTCTTTCGAACATATTTCACAGATTCCAGTGGACACATTTGGATGAGGTTTTCTCGAACTGTGCCTGTAGCACTGAAACCACTATTTTTTAGATGACAGAGCAGATAAAAAGAGGTTAAAAAGTTATCTAAATGGTTAGATTAGCGGGATTTTCAACAACATTGAGAAAATTTAATATCACCCCTCCACTAAGATCGAAATCTGATGATTTCAGTTCTGTAGATTTACTTGAATAAATATCCAAGTGGAACACATATCCATCAGATGATGCCAGAGTCCAAGCTTTATAACCAAATCGTATTGGTTTCCCTTTTAAAAACATTTTTGCAGAATATTTGCCTCTATAAGGAATCATTTGCTCATCAATACTCAAGTCATGTGAAAATATACCAAATTGTTGAAACTTTCTGTTTAGCAACTTTAAGTAAGCAAATTGTATAATTTATCAGTGCTATCTATTCTACTGTTATCAGCCAAATGCAAATTTTGTTTCATGTTCCTGTACTGCAAACGTGACATCGATTCTCGCACAATAGAAACAGAGCGTCCTTATCAAGAGACCAATACATTTACTCCTGAGGTAAAGAATGATATCCCGTAAGCAACAATATTCCAATGAATCGTCTCATATAGGCTTCAGATGCTAAGAAATCTGGACGATTTTTTTGTTGGGCATATAAATTTGTCTGTTCGACGAGAAGTGAAAAAACCTCGGAGGAAAAGATAAAATAAAAAATCTCAGCACTAATCTTGTATTATACTTTTTATAGTTTCTATTTTATCTTTTTCTTCATTTTTTGGCTGAATCATATTCAATGGTTCCTTCTTTATCCATTTTAGTCATCACATTTTTTTTTTTTTCACATGACTTGTACTGGTTTTAGACGGTACAAACTTCTTTTTTACGCACACTTCAATTTCACCGGCAGTATCGCATGATAAAATATCAGTCATTATTTAAAATATTATCATTTCCTTCTTCTTCATCACTAGCTTCTGCTGTGTCTGGTGGAATAACAATAATATCAGTTTCATTCTTGTCATCATTATCTGAATCTTCATAAAAAATTCTTTGAAGAGCTTCCTCTAACGTAAGATATCTAGTTTTAGACATTTTTATGAGCACAGAATGAGAAATAAATCCACTGAATCTATCGACACTAGTGAATAAGGTAAATACCCTCTTCCCGCTAACGATGTGCAAACGCAACACCTGTTTTCACTCCCCCTCCCCCTCCCCATGCAAACAAAAGCAACTTATTCGGGGAATGTTCGGCTACACTTTGACTAAAAATAGATCCCCTCTAAAGCTTATTTTTGTCTCGCAATATTTTTTCTGTGAAAATGACCACGTTAAGTTTTTGTTTCAAAATGCTTTTAGTTAGAAACTCTTTATTAAAGATAAAAAAATTGCTGTAAGAAAATATTTTTCTATTTAAATATTACTCATAACATTCACTACTTAAAAATTACTATTAATACAAAATTCATTTGATATATAATTTTTTATACACCTTTATTTTGGCCGTTGCATGAACACAACACCAGCAGTTAATGTGTTAAAGGTTTGCTTGCATAAAACATTACTTCAAAATTAAAAGTAGGCTAGAGATTTCTCCTTTTTATTTTAATTTGACAGCCAAATTTCAAGGACTATAATTTTTTTTAAATTTTCAAGCACTTGAAAATTAATTTTGTTTTAAGCACATTTTTTTAGCTTTTCCAAAACATATGAACTATGGTTCAGATTGGGTCGACTTCAAAATGAACGCTCAGTTCAGGTTAGATATAACCAAATGTATGCTAGGTTTCTGCCTGTAGCCTTGATCTCCACCAAAAGTAAAAACAAGTTATTGCGATATGTAAAAATGCTACAGAATAAGATAATGAAAAATTCAGTATACTAAAAGAAGATGTTTTTCACAAAAGAAAGCTAATCAACATAAAATTAAAATTAAAGAATTTTATAAATATAAATTATTTTTTTTTAAATAATTTAATTGTTAAAGTGTAAAAAAAAAAAAAGATACATGACAATCACAATGAACAAAAAATATGACAGAATAAAATAAAATATACTGAAAAAAGAAAGGTTAGCTAAGAAAATTTTAATGGTACAAAATCAGGATGGAAAAGCATTTCACATTATTACTTATTTACAAGAGCATGGTATTGAATCTGAGTAAAGTATAATAATTATCTTAAATATTTATCTAAAAATAATAAATAAGTTTAATTCTTTAAATTTTAAAATTTCATACCTATCTGGATTTGGATCGTCCTTTTTGTGCTTTAGCATTGTATATCTAGCTATTTTAGGAGAGTACCTTGATATTTGCAACCCATGATGTCTTATTCTGTATAAAGAAGTAACATTTAAAAAATGAAATACTTCAAATTTTCTATGATTGAAACAACATGGTTCAAAAGGTAATACATACATGAAAAAATAAAAAATAAAAATAAAAATAATAACATAAATAAAATCAAGAGTTTTCTTTACAGCACATAATGAAATGGCATGATGCAACTTCTGACATTCAAATAAAGAAAGAAAAGACATCTATAAGTGCATATCTCATCTTCTAAAATAAAAGCGTAAGTCATGTGACTGTCATCAACAGTTCCGGGATGGCCGTTTCACTTTTTCATATGCCAGGCAGGACATTTTTATTCAAAATTATTTTTTCGAACAAAACTGCATAAAAGTTACATTTTAAGAAAGATCGTTCAAAATAAATTAATATTTGAGAGATGACTTACGTTCAATTATGTATATATTCTGCAATAACTTCAGTCGAAATTAGGTTCGCAGTTCAAATTCTGTATTCATGAAAGTAAACAAAAAAAAAAGATTGATTCGTCGTGAACATTTAAAATATTAAATCATGGAGGTAATCATTCGCAAAGCAAGTTCTCCGCGAATGAATTTTTGGACCGCTGCCTCGCTTAAAAAAAAATAATTCGCACCAGGGAGACAATCAAAGTTTACCATAATTATGTGCTATACAACTCAACTTCCTTCCGGACCTTTTCTTGACGTAAATTGAACTCATGTAATAATATTTAATGAGTCAGATTTTTAGCATTTTTAAAATCGCTAATACAGATTTTATTTATCGTGTGTACAAATTAGAAACGATACTTTGATTTTGAAATCAAATGTTTTGATTTATGATATTATTTCTTATTTATTCATTTATTTTCTATTTAAATGAAAAGTGAGAAGTATTTTAAATTTATGTAATATAAGCAATTTAGATTAAAGTTAAGTATTTTAAATGAAATGAGTGACAGGTTTATAATTTAAAATTAAATTAATGTAGTAGTATGAATGATGGTGATGGGAACAATATTTGGCGATTTATCATCTGCTCCCAGCTAACAAAAATACTCATAATTAAAAAAGGAAATAAAAATAAATAAATGATAGTTTGATGTAAATAAATATTGATATACATATCAAAAATAATTTATACAATTTTAAAAAAATAAAAGTAAATAAACAACAATTTCCATAACAATGTTTTCGCCAAATTGGCGGGGGGTAAAATCGCGCCAACGTGCGTATGTGACACCTGTGCCCCAAAAATATGCGAAATGCTACCATGATTGCAAAAGTTCATGATTTGTCTATTAGAATCTTCCGATTTGACGAAGGATTAAGGGAAAAGTAAATTATGAATAAATGTAACGTGTTGCAATGTTTAACATACATTTAAGGGAGACCAAACTGGTCGCCAGTGGCGGCTAGTGATATTAAATATGCACATTAATATCAATAAATGTAAGAATAAAGAAAACAGAAAATAATGTTCTAGGAAAAGTTGTCTTCAGAGAGTTTTAGAAGAATGCTATTATAAATTTATTAATAAATCATAGAATAAATAAAGAAATACTATGATATTTCTGATACACTTACATATTATATATAAACCTTTAATATGCTTAACCCAGTCCACTTGGCTCTAAGAAATTGAATTTTCTCTATAGTAAATTTCTGGGAAAGTGGACAAAATTTAAATGATTATTTATTATTACTAGAGAGCAACAAATACGCCAGGTTTTTTGTTGTTGTTTGTTTGTTTTGGTTAAAAATAGCATGCTATAGTAAAACTCAATAACATATAACAATTAGAGTTATTCAAGAACATTTACGGGAGTTAGAGCACAGATAGACGGTAGACAGACAAAGCAAATTCATAAACACTTTTCAACTATTTTTGGAAAGTGTTAAAAATAGCTAAGTTGCTGTACTTAGCATTTACCTCAAGAACTAGTGTGTGGACAGAAAGACAAACTGAAGTCATACACTTTTCAAGTACATTGAAAAGTGTTGAAATTTCTGGCACCTGAAAATTTGTGCTGTTTCAATTGTTTTTGTTTTTTAATAACTAAACATTAAAAATTACAAAAATGAAACAATTATTATAATTATTGTAGCTTAACATTGAAAACACACAAATAGCTTTCCAGAACAGCCTCCTGTCTGTTAAACTAGTCAACATTTTTTATTGAATAAATTTCAATAAACTATATAACTTTCAAAATTATTCAAATTTTAAGAATCTACAAATATAATAATAGATTATTATTTAAAAGCACAAGCTCATACCTGTTTGACATATCATCATCTTCTCCACCCCATCCCCAAAATTCATTTGAAAATCCATTTACAGTCTCCATATGTTTCTTTGTCAAGGCACTGACACCACCAAATATGTCTTTATATGGTAACCTTTAACAGAAAATTTAACATATTAGATGAACAGAAAACTTAACAAATGTAATTATTATTAAAAACTTAGTAAATTTTAACTAAGATCTGCCCATCTGCCAATCAATTGCAGATGAAAACAAGAAGATTAATGCTCAAAAACCAGAAGATTTGTTTAAAAATAGGAAGATATTCACAGGGTTCATAGAGAATTGAGAAGAAAAAATCCAAGGAGCCCAAGAATTTTAAAGGACATCCACTGTATTTTTTCATGTAGTTTGTGCTGTGCCTTTGTGTAACATGCAGACCCTGGGGAGGGGGGGGGGGGTGGAAGGAGAAAAAATTTCAAACAGATTTTATTCTATTAATAACCAATAGCCCCAAAATTGCACAGTATAATGTACTGTTTACTGGCTTCGTAAATTAGAATATAGAACTGCCAGCAGGGCTGTGGAGTCAGAGTCAGGCCAATTTTTGGGCAAAAGAGTCTGAGTCGGAGTCACTAAAAAACAGGCCAACTCCGACTCCAGCTAGTTTTTCAGACAATTTGAAGTGAAATTAAACCAATTCTATGTAATTTTAAATTTATAAATTGAATTATTATTTTTATACTTGGACTATATATACAAGAACACCCAGGTTAAACAGGCCCAATATACTGACCAGTGTATAGCATATATGAAAACTGTTTTTAATTGAAATTTCTAGTTTATATTTTACATTTACTATATAGTCCTTTCTCTTGCTTTTTTGGGGGATTGCAGAATCCTAGGTAATGCAAAAATTTGAAATTTCTGCATTTTTTTTTAGTCCACAGAATTCGAAATATTGTAATAGAAAGTTTTTTCCATTTTTTTTCTCGTTTTCCTTCAGATTCTTCAGGTCTGTGGAGCCAGGAGTAATGTTAAAATTGTAAATTTTCTCCCCTTTTCTTACATGTGCATAGAACCCCCCCCAAAAAGTGTGAAATTGTAATTTTTTCCTGAGTCTGCAGTACCCAAAATAATAATGAAATAGTCTTAAAACTTTAGCCATCCCAGAGTCAGAGTCTGGGTTGGTTCCTTTAAAATTTCAGGAGTCAGAGTCGGAGTCGGAATTTTTCCCACCGACTCCGCAGCCTGACTGCCAGCCAACTATTTTATATAGTGACCAACAATCATATATACAGAGGCCAGTCAAATCCAAAATACTCATCATGTATCACATACACTCTAAAATTCTAAAGTAAATTTTGAAGGGGAAAAAACCATGCAGCATATACAAAAAAAAAAAAAAAAAAAGAAAGAAAGAAAAAGAAAGAAAGAAAAAAAGAATAGCTGTAATCACTTGAACTTTACCTTTGTAAACATGAGAAAATTTTTGTTTTATTTCCGTTAAATATCTTTCATGCCATACTACATACTTAAGAAAGATTAATATACAGACAGTATTACTCATTGTGTAACATACAAATCTTCATTTTCTACTTTTTTTTTAAAACTTTTTATACTCCAATTAAATCATTGAAGCAACAAATCATTTAAGGAGAATTTTGTTTATTTAAAAAGTTCTAAGTGCTCCTTGGAAACTTTTTCATTTCTAAGGAGAGTCTAAGGAGTCTGTATGTATCCTGTATTTATCACCATATTAAAATGCTCTTATTATCATAATACGATTTAGTATTGTATTAAAATGTTTTTGAAAAGCTTTCTTGTCTGGCCAAATTTAACCTCAATGTTTTCTCTCTCATGCCAAGGCCTATATAAATAAAGAAGTACCCACACAACAATTGAATGGGTATCTGGAAGAAGGGCCTGTGTTACAAATTTTGGAAAGTTCAGTTTTTTGTTGGAAACAGTCCTGTGGAATGATGGGTGATTACTCAGTGTTAAAAATTGCAATTTCATAACATATTATGCTGTTCTCTAAAAAAAAAAAAAAAACCACTCTAGTACTACATCAAATATTTCACTAAAGTTAATTTTTTTTGTTGTTGTTGTTCTGTTTTCTGCACCATTTAGAATAATAAAAATAGTTAAAAATACGTAAGGAGTGTTTATTTAGTTTTAAAATAATTTAAACTAGCAATTGCAGAATTCTGGCAAAACATGAGCTTCATTTTTACAGATTTTCTCGTTATAATAAAATTTTAGAATATCTATATAAATTTGTAATTGTTTTTATGTTAAAACCATTAATAGGTAATAAAATGCATCATTTTCAGCTGATTACGTCAAGTTTTTTTTTTTTTTTTTTTTTTTGGGGTGGGGGATAACATGGGTTAATTTTTAGAAAAGTGGGGTTTTTTTTTCAAATTCTTGCTTAATTGGGTGCCACTTTGTAATAAAGTGATAAAATGAAAAAGGCTCAACATCAAAATCTTAGCCAGAAGAAGCTGTAAAAATTTAGCCATGTTTAATTTTTTTAAATTTCTTATTAACCTTTATATAGAAAAAATTTTAAAAAATGTTTTTTTTTTTTTTTTTTTAGAGGACAGTACAATATAAGTTTACTTTAAATAAAACATTAAGGAAATAAATTAAAAATATTATTATTACTTTCCTTACCCACCTAACTAGCATTTTATGACTTGTTAATGCTCAGCATGAAGACAAAATGTGGAGTGTCATTAAGATTGGAAGGAGCACCACTTATGTTGCACTAGGTGCTTGGGATAGGACATTGCTAATCCCTTTCCCCCATTTCTATAAAACTTTAAATTTGTAACATAGGCCCTTTTTCCAGACACTTATTCAATTACCATATTTGCTCTTGCAAAATTTTCAGCCTCATGCATTTTTTTCAACTCCAAACAGAAAGGGGCATACTAGCTACTTTTTTCTACTGTTTTCTTATACTTTCTTTTTTTTTCCTGTTTATATTCACTCAGAATACATACAAGAAGTAAAACAATAAAAATTATTTCATGATTAATCATATGATCAACTAGTATTTGTTATTGAAAACTAATCAAAGTTGACTATATCACATAGGCATAGTTTGATCATGCTTTAGTAACTAAATTTGTAATGCCTGAAAAAATATTTTACAAATTTCACATGCAGAGCAGCATGTTTTGCTAAAAAAGTAAAAATCATAAACAAGCCTTTATAAAAGGATTCAATGTTTATCTTAAAAATCACAAAAAAAAAAAAAAAAAAAAAAAAATGTATGATTGCAATTCATGTAGCTTAAAAAAAAAAAAAAAAAAAACCTTCACAATATGTTAATTTGACGTGGGTCCTGATTTTAAAAAAGTAAATTTATTAAAGAAATATTTTTGCTGTTTATTTTTAAGATATGGAAACAGGGAAAAAAAATTATTTGAACTATCTATTTAGGATTTCTAAATTGTTTTCTCAACGTATAGTCATAATTTAATTATTATACTATTAATTGATAAAAGGGTATTTTAAAAAATATATATTACTCCTTATTTTTATTTTCCACTGTTCAGTGCTTAAAATATTTCGTTGTTGCAGTTTCACAGACAGTTGGCATACTTTAGCATTATGGCAGTTTGGTGCCTCATTAACCCTTTCAGGGGCAGTGGTATGTTTATGAAACCACTTAATTTTAATTCCCAAACGCTACAATGACACCACAATTTTGCTAAAATCTTTTCAATTTAATATGTATCTGAAATACAGCCGTTTTCTTATTTACAAATAATTTTTTTTTTTGTAAATTCCGGTGCCAGTCATTTATTTCAACATTTTAATACTGAAAGTACTTTGCTCCTGAAAGGGTTGATTCCATTGTTTTTGTAACTCAGACATGTGTCACCCTAAATAATATTTGGTGATTTATCACTAGCAACTGGCTGATGGAAAAATACCTTAAAATTAATTTATAATTAAGTTTTAAAAATATTAAAATGTTCTATTCTCATTGTAAAAACAGATCTATGTACATAATTCTTATAATTCTAGCATATCAAGAATTGAGTGAAAAATAGATTATAAAATTCCATCTTTACATACAAAACACATAAGTTAAATAAAAGAATGTAAAAAATATATATAATAACAATAATAGGACCACTGAAAGGGAATCTGGAGGGAATAAAGCACTTATTTCAATATTTGCACAAAAATAACCAGATAAAGTGTTAAATTAAATAAACATGTACAAAAAATTTATCCTAAATCCTGGAAATTCTCCCAGTTAAAAGAAGATCTTAAATATTTTAATACTAAAAAGAACAACAGACTGAGTTAGATTAAATAGTCTTATGCATATCTTTAAAATTCTATTTATTTCTTTTCCATCCTAAAATACACTTTATGAAAAGAAAATTTAGATCCTGTTTAAAGAGCAGATATAAAAAAATAAATAGAAATAGAAATTCCAACAGTAATACATTCTATTTAATATTATTTATTGAAATATTATATTAACCTTAGTCATTTCCTTTGTTAAACTAGTTTTCATCATGAAAGGAAGAATACTCATCAAAGAATACTTCAGTCATTCATTTTGTTAAAGTTTTGATCTTGAAAGAATATGAAGTAGATTGAAGTAAAAAAAAAAACAAAAAAAAAAAAAAGGAAATATGTGCAAAAGAAAGAATGCTAAAGTATGGAATAACAATAATAGGACCACTGAAAGGGAATCTGGAGGGAATAAAGCACTTATTTCAATATTTGCACAAAAATAACCAGATAACACAACCACACAAAGGCTACTTTACATATGTATAACAAGCATGTCTACCAATCTATTATATCAAACATCAATAATTAAACACATTGTGTAAAATAAAATAACTTTTTTTTTACATGTTCATTATGCTAATAAATGTTCATCATCTACTATTGCCAAGTAAAACAGCATAATTTTAATATTTTTTTCTATATGAAAATAAATGTCTGGACAAATTGTAAATGTTTTTTTGTGCATGCACAGAAACAAACAGTTCCTTTTATTAATTACAGGTAAAAATTAGAAACTTTGGCTAATGTAGCTAGTAAGCTCAATTTTTTAAAATAGCCATTTTTTACAATTAAATAAAATTTTATGACTGTTATGCATCATCGTATAAAAATTTATGCTAACATGGTGATGCCATTTCAAAACTTTTTTTTTTTTTTTTTGGGGGGGGGGGGGGGGGGGGGAATTTTTAATTTTTTTATCGTGTTATGCACAGTTGAGAAGCAATTGATGCAGTTTTTTTTTTTTTTATCACATCTATATATTTAAAATGAAAAGCGCTTTTTCAGTCAAATTGGTCAGTTTCACATTCTATTTTCTACATGAATTTCATCTCTTAGTACATGCTTCAACGTTTTTTTGAAGACTTCTCCCCACAGAAAGGGGAAACCTGATTTATTAGCCCCCACCTGTTTAGCCTAGGGGGATTGAAAAGGGTTGATTGAAAACAGATGGAGTCGTAGCATTGCATTGAAAGCAATGTACCTTCTAATATATTTTTGCTCTAACGTCAAAAGCAAAAGAAGGTTATTTTTTTCACTACTAAACATGCATATTTTTTTGCAATAATTTTAAAGAGAGCTTGGATACAGTTATATTTATAACAGATTGAAATGTCAGAGAATTTGGGAGATGAGAATTTTTTTTTTATTGCTATGTTAAAGGAGACGACACAAAAACAAACAAACAAAAAAGCAAGAATACATTTCTTTTACAACTCGATAACACTATTTTTTCATGAAATTTTTACATGGGCTGTAAAACTGTTTTAAATCTCAACAATAAAGATTTCAAAGAGTTCGGGCAAAAAGAACTTTTTATTTTAAAACTATGAAATGACCCTATGTACAAAAACAAGAAAATAAGCACTTTTATCACTAAATATCAATATTTTTTCGTGAATTTTTCATTTTAAAACATAAATTCATACAAAATCGGGTTAAAGATATAAAATAATAAAAACTTGATTTTTTTTAAATTTAATTTATTATCATGGGCCTGAGCAATGCCGGGCAGGGATCATCTAATATATTAGGTAGCTTTCAATATAAAAAAGTATAAAGCTACCTATTGCAGCCGTTCGGAGGAAAGCAATCTATATATATATTTGTCTTACGTGGCGCGAAAATAGGGCTGAATTTGTAGCTTATGGTTTGGCAACAACCGTAGTTTCCAGAGCTCAGACCAATGAACAGACTAGATTGTGTTAGATCAGCTCCGCCTCCAATACAATATGGCGGTCACTGTGAGAGCAGTGAAACCATAGAATGAAACTCAAATTAGCAATTATTAAAAATAAAATAACATGTACGTAATCCAAAGCGTCTGAGATGATTCCTCATTTTAATTATGAGTAATATCGTTAATTTCAAAAGAATTCTCAACTCATATTTAGAATTAATTTACAAATTTCACTCACTCAAGAATCGAAAAAAAAAAAAAAAAAAAATCAACTGACTAGGTGACACCTGCCGCCATCTGTTGCTGTAAGTTGAAGTAAAAAATAATTTTTTTTGTAAAAATCTATAATCATTTTTTTTCCTAATGAATTTAAGCCGCGCTGTACAATATTATAGGTGCAACAAGTTTTAAACTAATTATGTTTTCAAGATCCTTTTTTCATAGTATTTAAATGATTTATATGTCCACTGGTAGCGCCAACTAAATGCATTTTTAGTTATGTTTTCAACGGAGAATTACTTTATTACATTAAAAAAAATTGTCGTGCAATAAGTTTTAAACTAATTATGTTTCCAAGATCCTTTTTTCATAGTATTTAAATGATTTATATGCCCATTGGTAGCGCCAAGTAAATGCACTTTTAGTTCTGTTTTCAACGGAGAATTACTTTTTTACATTAAAAAAAATTGTCAATTTCATATGTTCAAACGTTTTATGGAAGAACTTATTCCGGCTAGAATTGCTGAAAGATAAGAAGGGGCGAGCGAGCGAAGCGAGCTGGGACCGCGTAGCGGTCTCAATGTGAATTGCTTCGCAATTCACGGTTGGCGAGCGCTAGCGAGTAGGGGGCTGAGCCCCCTAGTTTCTTAAAATTTCGGTATATTTTCTCCGATCATGACCCCCAGACCCCAAAACCACTCTCCGTTCAAATGTTGATTTATATATATATATATATCTGACCTATGTCATACGATAACGCTCGTTTTTATAAATTAATTTGGATGAAACTAATTGTGTGTATTAAGCTCACTAATGCCTCGACCGAGTTCGTTGGCCAGCTGGGTCCGCCATATTGTTTCAAAATGGCGGCCACTGAAAAATTTAAAACTAAAATAAATATACAAACAAGTTAAAAATTCAAATTTATTTTTTGCTTAAGTGTTAGGCCTTGATACAAGGATTCCGGAGTATTTTTTGTTTTACCTCTATCTTAAAAAACGGCTGAGATACAGCAGTTTGAAATTCTAGGGTGGCAGCCATTTTGAAACAAGATAGTAAATTACAAAAATCCAACGATTAATTTATAAGTTTTAGTGATCGCGACTTCTCGCAAATTATTATCTTTCATTGTTGTAATCATTTTCCCATCATACGCATAAAACTATATATTCATATCCGTTAGCGCCAAATTCTCGCCAAACTTGGTGACATTTTGCGAAATATCGCCAAATTTGGCGACCGAAATAAGTCTTCATAAATGAAGTCAACTTGGCTATAGCTCAATAATTTGGCAAATTTCTTATTCAAATTCAGTATTAACGAATCTTTTGTAAACGGTTTCTTCGCATTTTAGCTTGCTGTTTTCGAGTAACATTAGCTAAAATTTTAAAACAAAGATATAGGAAAGCTACCCTTTTCTCCCGGTTCAGGCCGGAAGGACTTATTTTAAAGTACAGTAGATTCCCTAAAATCCGCACATTGTTTTAGATGTAAACAATGAAACTCACAGATAAGACGTAGGTGAAAAATTCAAGTTTTTTTCATTTATTATATCATTCTGTACACATTTTAATGTGTAATTCTGGTTAATATGATAGAACCTGTGTTTTTTCATGAAAGAAGTATAAACTTATTTCTGAAAAAATTGAAGATAGCACTGATATCAGTGGCGATCGCGATCTCTTTACCAAATACATTTATGCATTAATCAAACTTTTTTGGTTATTAAGTATGGCTAACTTTGTTACTTTAAAAATTTTATGTGAATTATTAGTGTGCCTTTATGATACAAGTTTCACAGAATAATTCAAGAAAAATTATCTCATCATTATTATGTATTTTTAGTTATGCATTATTAATTATTTACTTAACTTTTGCTATTAATATTTTAAACATTTTTCTTTTCATTTTCTTAATTTTTATTTTATTGTAAGCATTATAATTGGCATGAAATTGCTTACTAAAATAAATTGCTAACATGCCTTACTAACAGAAAAATACCTGTTCTGTAACTGAAAAATACATTTCAGTTAATTTTTTAAATGTTTCATTGATTAATTTCAAAATTATATTTTTATAAAGTTAAATATTTTGTCACATAACCTTTGAAACATACATAAAAAACAATAGTTTAAGTAAAATACGAAAACAAACAGTGAAAATTAACTATTTACATCATAAAAAACATGAGCAAATTTCAGAGAATTGTCAATTTTTGGTTTATAGAATTAAGCAAATCAACGATATTTAGAAAAACTGACCTATAATTCATTGTATTTATTGCAACAGACATGTGGCGAGGTTGACGAGGACATGTATAAAGATTTCTATCGTCTTCTGGTATTAAGTCAACATCATGGAAAATAAAGCAATCATAATCATACTGTTTCAAAGCTTCAACATAACCTATATTCATTAACATCGCCCTATTGAACTTTATGTCAGCAGCCTATAAAAAGAAAATTAAAAAAGAAAAATCAGATTAAAATATAAATATTAAACAAAATAATTGCATAAGTAAAAAGTATCAAAACTAAAATACAATAAAACTAATTATCAGAAATTCAGTCATCCGAATATAAAGTTACATTTTCAAAGGGAAAAAAGAAAAGGCCTGTATAAAGTTAAACAGTATGTATATTCATTAATAAAAATAAAATTTCCTTGAAATTCTTATTATGCAAAATGTATGCTCATTTGGAATTGCTAAAATCTATATTGCATATTTTATACTTTTTCCATTAGGACAAATACCATTTGATGCCAAATGCAAGTATTTGTGAAAAAACTATACTGTAAGTAATTTCAAGCAACTTCTAAAGGTCAGTAACTATCAAAGCCATTAAATAATAAGCCCAGTCAGATAAATGGGAAACTTTTCGCAAGTTGAAAATAGCGCCATCTAGCGGTTGGGAGTGCTGCATTCGGCACCAAGAATATTTTAGTAAAATTTTGCTTCTAAAATTAAAGCTTAAAATAAGGAGTTCATATTTTCTAAGAAAGTCGTTTGTAAATTCCGGTGTCAGTCAGTAATTTCACGAACAGAATTTGTCTGTGCCGGAAAGGGTTAATTGCATAGTGATGTAAATTTCCATCACTTTTTATTTAACTTTTAATAAATAAATCAACTTCTTCGCCACCACTATATTTATATAGAAATATTAATCCAGTAAATTTCCACATTTTTTTTTTAATTATAGTTTTAGCTTTAATGTAAAAGATCCTAATAATTAGCAAGCTCTTAAAGGAAGTGCAAAAACAAAACATCGATAAAAATCGTATAAAATATCGATATAAATAAATCGTATTGTTTCTCTGCGACCCACTTCTGTTTTGTCCTCCTTCCGCAGCAGAGGTTTGGCGGTAGTGTGTCGCTAACAAATTTAACACTATCTGACTGGGCTTATTATTTAATGGCTTTGGTAACTATGGGTTGGATTGATTATTGACGGCCAATTATCTACAATTGGGATATAGGCCCGGGGAGAGTGCCCTTCGTGGGAGTCTTTCTAAGGGAACCTAACCCGTATTTACGCATGGATAAATCCACGGCTCGAAGAAAACCACGAAAACTCCGAACGATTAGGCCGACGGGCACGATTGGGATCGAACCCAGCACCTCCCGTCTACCAGCTTGGAGAGCAGAACCTCTCAGCCACTGGTGGGGTTCAGTAACTATGGTAACACTGTATTTGGCAAACTGACAGCTCTACTTTACCCACAACAACAAAGGCATTTGATGCCAAGTGCAAGTGTTTGTGCAAAAACTATACTGCACATAATTTCAAGTGACTTCTCAAGATCAGTTTCCCAATCTCTATCTTAGGTCGTAACTTAGGTTTGGTAACACCGTATTTGGCAAACTGACAGCTCTACTTTTCCCATGACAACAAAGGTCTAGGCCTACATTGAGGAGAATGGATGTCCTTGAGAGGCCAGTTGAAATTACAGAGAGTATAATAAAGATGGAATCACAAATATTATGAAAGTATACACAGATGTGAACTTAGGTCGAAGATAAGAATGGTAATCCTAGTGACAAATGTACAGTTTAATGAAAAATGTTGCTATTTTATAGAATACTAAATCAAGGTTGCAATATATAAATTGAACAGCAGTTCTTAAAGAAATGTGACACAGGAATCTTGAAATAAAGTTTTGGTATTATAGTAAATGAGATAATTATATAGTATTTCTGCCTCTGGTGATAAGTTTAAATATTATATGGAAATATAAATAGTTAAAATGTTTTTTATGAATAAAAAAAATGAGAATTATACAATTTTAAAGTGCCTATATACAACCTGCCGCTGGTCTTGTAACCTAGGTATGCATCATTTCTTGTCTACACTATTTAACTGATTATGGGTGATACGAGGCACTTTAAGAAATTATCAGGTTTCCTAAATATCATATTTTCGAAAATATAACAAATATCTGATTTTTTAATATATATCTGATATTTTCAAAATAGTAAATTTACTGATGATAATAAATATTTTCAGACTTAATAATTAGAAACTAAAACCTATTGCATGTAGCAAGAAAATTTAATAAAATAATATTCTAAATGTCTTTTTCTTTATGTAACAAAAAAGAAGATCAACTGATTGAAAACAGACATAATTTATTTTTTACATTCACAAAAACAAACTATAGTATTTAGTATCAAAGATCAAGAAAACTTTATTTCATACAACAAAATTTTAAATACAAAACAATTTGTTTTTATTGAATAACTTGAAAATAAATGTAAGCTTGTCTGCTTTTTCATTCCCTAAGCTGTTGTGCGGTTTAAACTGAACTAAACCAAAACCAGAAAAGATTCTTTCTAATGAAGCTGTAAATAACTGATTATCTAAATTACACAGTTTATATTTCAATGGCGTTTCTAATTAAATATTGTTCCACATAATTATTCGTTTTATATTTAAAAATTCAGCTTTTAAAAAGTAAAATTAGGGAAAGTTTAGCAGCAAAAGTTCTTTATCTACAGAACACAGTCAATAACAGTTAAAACTTCATCTACACTTGTATTGACTCAAAATATCAAAAATATATACACAATATTTCGAAAATAAATATCAAATATATGAAAATATCAAACAACATGATATTTTGAAAACGGATGTTGGATATATATCATGATATACAAGGTGTCCCAAAAGTCCTTGACACATTTTAAAATTCAATAAAAAATTAAGCAATTGGCATACAAGGGTGCAGTTTGAACAAAAATGCTTCTTAAAAATTTTTCTTAAAAATTTTTTTTAATTTTGTTCTAAAAATTCGACATATTTTTACTGATCATGACCCACAGACCCCAAAACCACCCTCCGTTCAAATGTTGATATATATATATATATATGTGGTGATATTTAAGGCCGAGCTGATTGAGCAGTACCATTTTTTAATAAATGTTTTTTTAAAAATAAGATGTGTTCTTTTCACATTATCAACCGATGAGGAAATTTCAGCACTCTGATTAACGGCAGTCGTGTTTTTCTCCGTCGATGGCGTGTGTACGTAATCATAATTAGGCATCTCATCCAAGAACACAGAAGTTTTTATTTTGAAGCTTAAAGTGACATCAGGGAAGAATCTCCTTTCACTCGAGTCCTCTTTTCGTTTCAATCACACGGCTCCCACTACAGCAGAGCACGATGGCCATTTATTTAAAATAAACATTCCGCAGGCGTATAAGAAAAAGCACACCGGACTCCACGCCAATACCAGGCAGAGATCCCATCACTAACCCAACAAACCAAACTTCGAACTAGCGTCTCTCTCTTCGAATGTTCTTACACGAATACGTCTAGCTTTCATCAGTCATCCCATCTTCAAATGTACGAATAGAATGCTCTCCGAAGTGGAAAAAGTGACGATATATCCTTTCAATAAGAGTAGGGATACAGAGATCACGCGAGAGCCTGTGCGCCAATCGTGAGCTGGGACCTAACCAGGACTCTTTGCTACGGCTCCAGAATATTGTAATAAAATGGTTTCCGCTAATTTTTGGCACGAAAGAAGATTCTTGAAAATTCCATGATGTTCGATGATTTAGCTATGACCCAGAGTGTTTTAGTTTAATTTGATTATCGTTAGTTAATTGGTTCGAGAATATGGAATGATTTTGACTTTTAGGGAAAGGAAAAAAGAAAATAAAAGAAATGGTTTATCGAATTTGGAACATAGCCAGAATTAGAATAAATGTTTTTACATTTTAATATAAGAAAAAGATTTTATGATCTGGCGAATTATTTTTAATATCGGAACTTATTAAAATAAATACAGTCTTTTTAGGAATTTAGAAAATTAAAAGGGAATTATGCGGGTTTTTTAAAAGTATGAATATTAGGGAGTTTTATAATTTAAAGATAAAGACGCGATTTATTGAACTAATTAGCAGCCATTGAAATATTGAATTTAGATATGAGGTTTTTTGGAATAAATAGAGTTAAAATACATTAATAAACGGAGGAAATAAATATTATAGCGTAAGTTAGACTAGGATGGAATAAAACTACTTTGGCTTATTGCGATAAATTTTAAATTTTGTTATATATATATATATATATATATATATATCTGATCTATGTCATACGATAACGTTCGTATTTATAAATTAGTTTGGATGAAACTAATTGTGTGTATTAAGCTCACTAATGCCTCGATCGAGTTCGTTGGCCAGCTGGGTCCGCCATATTGTTTCAAAATGGCAGCCACTGAAAAATTTAAAACTAAAATAAATATACAAAAAAGTTAAAAATTCAAATTTATTTTTTAATTAAGTGTTGTAGGTAATTAAGTAACCCTTGATACAAGGATTCCAGAGCATTTTTTGTTTTACCTTTATCTTATAAAATGGCTGAGATAGAGCAGTTTGAAATTTTAGGGTGGCTGACATTTTGGAACAAGACAGCACGTTGCAAAAAACCAACGTTTAATTTATGAGTTTTAGTGAACACGATTTCTCGCAAGGTATTTTCTTTCATTGTTGTAATCCTTTTTTCAATCATATGCATAAAACTATATATTCATATCCGTTAGCACCAAATTCTCGCCAAACTTGCCGACATTTGGCAAAATATCGCCAAATTTGGTGACCAAAATAAGTCTTCATAAATGAAGCCAACTTGACTATAGCTCAATAAGTTGGCGAATTTCTTATTCAAATTCAGTATTAACGAATCTTTTGTAAACTTTTTATTTGCATTTTAACTTGCTGTTTTCGAGTAACATTAGCTAAAATTTTAAAACGAAGATATAGGAAAGCTACCTTTTCCTCTCGGTACAGATCAGAAGGACTTCTTTTACATTTCATCAATTATTCTTTTTTTGCTGGTTGAAATATGTGTATATTAACATATTTATTTGAGCTATTCCATTTTATGATTAATACTAATTGAAATTTTAACCAAAGTTTACTGTTTAGAACATTTAGATAAAAAAGTAGCCACTTATAAAACTGCTACTACTGGCCACCAGTGAAATTTCCCAGTTTTGCCTTATACCCTTATATCACCGAACCCTAGAAATTATCAATGTGGCCCTTGAGTGTGAAAAATTGAAGACCCCAATCCTAATTTAGGCAACTCTAAACAGCAATAATAAAACTACCTATAAAGAATTTTACCTCTTCAATTACATATATGCCATAGTCCAATTGCTGCCGCTGAAGGATTGGATGCATGTTATGAAGAAACATTCTTAAATGTTCTTCTCTATCTCTGTATGGAATAATTAAGGCAACTTTATTTCGAGCAATGCAATCAGGTGGTTTGAAGCGCCCACCAGGTGATAAATTACTGTACATTGTTTCTAGTTTTTCAAAGGATGGAGCGTCTGTTAAAACCTTTAATCTTCCAACTGGAAAAAAAAGGAAAAATTAGTTTTATTACTGCTGTTATACTTTAAAAAAATATATGTATGAATGTTTAAAAAGTCAATGAAAAAAATATTTAATGCCTTATACAGATTACTTCATAAAGAAACAAAGCATGATTAAATTGATAGTTTTAAATCCACTACATCTACTTTCTACATCACCAACTTTATAAATATTGTTAACTAACAGTGGTGGCTTGTGCCATAATTCATGGATAGGGCGTGTATTACAAGTGTGTGAGAGCAGTACAAATCTGTAGGGTGAGTTATCTATACTACAGTTTTGATTCTAATGCAGATATATGTGCATCAAATTAAAAACAAAATTTGCAGAGAAAAAAAGGAAATTTTCCAATAAAAATGTAATTTTATATTATGTTACATTAAAAATTACTGGGAGCGTTAATTTTACATGTTAGATTACTAAAATCGTTAGCAGCTAAGATTTCCTAAACAATATGAAAATGTAGAAGATTTTGGAAATAAGTGACGAGAAATATGCAACATGAAATTTTCAATCAAGCACTGAAGTTGTAATATATGAAAAAGTTAACTTTTTACACAAAGAGAAAAATAATTAAGAATGGTAGTTCCTATATTTTTCTTGATCTTCAAGCCAAGGCATTTTATATTTCCAAACATTTTTCAATTGAAAAATATATTTAAATATGAATATTAAAAAGCTAAATCTAATTAAGCTACTACATGTGAAAATTATTTAATGGTGAAAATTATGTTATACTTAGTACAATATATTTAAAACCATTTTCTTATAGGGTTTCCAAATGCTATTTTTAATCGAAGTATATATATATTTACACGTGAATGAAAATTGAAAAAAAAGAAAACTTTACAAATAATCAATTATGTACGAAAAGCATTTAATAATGAAAATTACGTCATATTTAAAATGATGTATTTAAAACATCATATTTAAATCTAAATATTTAATATATCATAAAAATGATTTTCTTCTATACATTATAAAAGTCTGGAAGGCAGCAACACTTTTTACTTAACATTTTATACACACTGATTTTCAAATGTGTAATTGATCTTTTTTAATCAATCCCGAAAACAGCCATCAGCTGTTGCGACAATGGTGTATGTGGCCTTGGGTTAGAGGTCTACATGGGCCCGGGGCGAGCCTCCTAAATGAGAATCGGTTCCGGCCGGGTCCGGGCTTTACTTTATTTTGAAAACTCGGGCTGGGCCCATGCCTGACTTTATTCTGCAGGCTCAAGCCGAGCCTGTTCTTTACTTCTTCCGGGTCGGACTGGGCTTGAGCCTTTCTTTATTCTGCAGACTCTGTTTGGTTGAACTAGACTTAGTTTTTCTGGGACGAACCAAGCCTAAACTTCATTCTTCTTAGTGGTTTGTAAAGGGTGAAATTTTCACTTACGATCTAAGTTGTATGAAGATCATTATTTGCTGGACTCGATCTATGCAAAAATCTGTAAAATGTGTCCCGATGCTACAATCAAGGGCGGATCCAGCCCATCTCTTAATAAGCAACTTTTATATTAAAGGCTGTTGCCATATCCAAAATGGCTACTTCTCCGAAACTTTTAGAAAGTCATTTTCATTTATATTACAAAAATATTATATTAATATTTGTAAAAATATAAAATTTACACATTTTATTCTGATACCAAGAAATTGAATAATTTCCCATTTTCTTATAAAGGCAAAGAATCATCCAGAAAATGAGCATTTTAAGCCAATTTTTGGCAGTTACAGAAATGCCGTCATGAGGAAGCAATTGGCTGTTGTGGCCTGAAATTCAGATTAAAACACCTATTTTACGGAGATTTCCCCTGAAATTTCTTTGCCTTTATCGAAAAATGAAAAAAGCCATTCAATCATATTTGTTCTGAATAAGTACCTTTGCAATCGTCTTGCATCTGAGATTAAAAATGACTTCATGGATCTTTCAGAAATTACCTAATTTAGAATTAAATCAGTGCTTATGTATGTAATTGTCTAAATGGTCACTAAATTGTTGTTATTTTGTATTTTGAACATAACCTGAAAATAAAATCTATGTGTAAAGTAATTGTAATAGTAGAATAATGTTGCTTCGGAAATATCGGCATGTTTTACAGAAATTCAGTCGGGTCGGGCAGTAGTAATTAAGTTTTTGTACCGGTCCGGCTCGGGGCCAAACTTTTAGCTTCCATATTGAGATGGGCTTGGGCTTTTAGCCTTAATACTGGGCTTTTATAATCTTAGCTTTTATACTTTTCACCTTTTATACTGGTCAGGGCTCGGTCCGAGATTTTAGCTTTAGTCATATATCGATCTGGGCCAGTATTTTGTTTTTTATGGGCCAGACCTAGCCAGCATTTTTTTTTGCCGGGTCGATTGGACTGGGACAGAACTTTTTGCTTTTATACTGGGCCGGGTTGGACTTGGACCATACTTTTAACTTTTATACCGGGCCGGACCAATAATATGTTTTCATGGGCCAAATTTTCAGATTTTATACCGGGCCGGGCTGGGCTCGGACTTAAATTTTAACTTTTATACCGGGCCGGGCCAATAATTTTTTTGTACGGATTGGGCTGAGCCCGGGACTGGAAATTCCAGCCTGTGCAGATCTCTGCCTTGGGTGCCGAAAAATCACCCCAGTCAAAAGGGAATTAATGGCAACCCAATTACAGAAGATCACCACTGATAGCACATGTTATCAATGATGATCATGATAACATCATTTAATCTTCTGTAATCGAATAACATGATATTTTAGCAAGTTAGGGCCAAATGGATATCCGAAAACGGGTTTACTCGCCAAAATAGTGCAAAACAAAAATTGCACCAACCCCGGTACATCTGTAACAGTTGTTCAGAAAAATGGAGTCCATGCAGCATGTCTTTTTTCCCCCCTAAACCATGTGGAAAAGGGGTTACAGATGGAGTAGGACAGGCATTTAGAAAAACAAAATTCAAATGCTGCTCTTAATAGGCTAGAAATAGCACAAACAGCTTCTGAGTAACTAATGTGGTTTAAACCTGGCAACTGAAAGAAAATAAATTTAAAACACCTCTAATGTGAACAATAAATCAATAGAAATATTACAATTACATGAGTTTAAGTACTACAAAAGCTATACAATCATTAAGAGTTTATAGCAGAAATATTAACAAAGCTTTATGAGAACTTAAAAACTAATGTCAAGCCTAGTAACAATTCTGTCAAAGAATCATGAAAAAACTATTACAAAAATTAAATTTGGCTTTTCAATTCTTTATGCAAAATTAAAGAACTGAAAATTTTACAAAATTCATTGAACACATTCATTTTATATTTTTAATAACTAAATTATCATTAAATGAAACACAGAACAGAAATGGCATTTGGCATACCTAATTTAGGTGGCACTAAAGGACATTCTTCTATAGTATGACTAGTAGAATTCTTTGTAGTATTCCCTATATTTGATGAGGAAGCATTTGTTAACTTAGAAACAGTACTATTTACATTGAGAGTGTCGCAATTCAGACATGGGTCTCTATTTGCTGGGATGACATTCCATTCTGGTGGAACTCTTTGTTCGTTGCTTAGCTTGCGATTCAGTGAGCTAGATATCCAAGCTAGTCCAGGAGCAACGATTTTATTGATTGGCTCTCTATATACAAACATATTCGTCGCATATTCTAAAAATATAAAAATGATGAGAGCCAAAACCAGAGCTTTGCATGCATGGATGCGAAGAGTGTACATGAAGGAACATGAAAACACTGGTCCTCCGTTGCGCATGTCCAGGTATTTTTTTGGATGTTGATATAATATGCATGAAGCGTTGCACACCATTGACCATCCGAAGATCGTTTCACGTAACACTTCTGTGATTCTTTGGTAGATTCATCGAGTATACACGATGGAACTTCATAACGAAGTAATTAAACACCAACACCATAATCTGCAAAAAAAAAAATGAATGATTTTAAAAATATTTAACATATAAACACAGATTTAAAATTTAACAATAAAAATCATGCTACTTCTTTGTTATACGGCCTCCAATGCAAAGTTATATGACATATGAAGTTATATTGGGCTGTCCTTTAAAAAAAACAAATGGCAGAGCTTAACAAATGTGGCTGCCACTGGCAACCAAGTTTTTTTATCTGGCAACAAAATTATTTAACCCCTTAACTGCTGACGAAATCTGACGTGATCTTCAATACCTTATTTAATCACCTAATTTTGCAATTAAATAATGCGGCGATTAGTTTTCTGATATAACAGTAAGAATGTTGTTATACGTGTGCAAAACACGGCTCTGCTGGTGAAAATTAGCTCGCAGTCATGCAAGTTCACCATGCATATAGTACATGCTGGGTTTTCTCAAGAACGTATATATACGCCCGGGGCAGTTAAGGGGTTAATCTAGAATCTGCTCCTTTTTTTTTGGGGGGGGGGGGGGGGGAGTTACAAATATTGACCTAAAAAATGAACACAAACAGCACTATTTCTCTTCCCCACCCCAACCGTGCACGGCAAGCAGTGATCTTCCTCTTCTCTCGTACTTTTAATGGAAAAACAGTTTAACAGGCATTTTCCATCTCAGGCACAGAAAATGCCATTTTTTGCTGCTCTAGCCATCTACCATGACACATGATTAGAATGTGTGGGGAGAGGAGGGGGAGGTCAATAAAACAGTAATAAAATGTGTAAATCCAGCCTCTGTGGCATCTAAAATTTAATACAATGCTAAAAAATTATCAAGTTTCTTTGTAAATTTAAAATCAGATTTTTGTGTTCAGAATTTAAATTGATTAAATCTATCATATTTATTTTAACAAATAACATATAAGTGATTATAAGTAATTCATTTGAAGTACATTTATGTACTAAATTATGTAACTAATAATTCTAAGCAATGCTTGTTATTATTTTTTCTCAATTAATTCATAAAAACTTACTGGTTTTTGAAACTCAACGATTTGGGGACAGGAGTGGTGTAAATATTTTTTATTGGCGACTAGAATTTTCTGCTGGCTACCTGATTTTATAAAATTTGTAAAGCCCTGACACAGGGTGAAATGTTTCTTTTACAGAGATTGACAAATGCCGTCGCCAGGTTGTCACTGACGAACAAATTCTTTAAACTGGCGGTTTTCTTTTCTTTTTCTCTTTCCCCTTTTTTTTTTTGTACAAAAATTGACCTAAAAATGAGCACAAATTCACAATAGTTACCGGAAATTTCTTTCTGTTTCAGAAATAAACTGTCCACTGTCCAAAAATTGCTGCAAAACACTAAAAATACCATAAATAATTCTGGAAATATTTAAAAATTGTAGGGAACAAAACTTATTCTATTGGTCCAAAAGATAGGAACCAGATTCCTTTTACGAACGTAAAAAAAACTGCCATAGAATAATAAAAAAAAAGGCTACAAATTGCAAAAAAAAAAACCCGCTAAAAATTTAAAAATCACAGAGGACAAAATTTAATATGTTAGGCTAAAAGACTGGTACCGGATTCCTTTTCCTAATGTTGAAAAATCTCAGCAAAATATGAAAAAAATGCTAAAAATTGTAAAAAGGACAAAATTTACTATATTAGTTAAAATATTCAGTACTTCTCTATTATCCTGTCGACCACTTTTCATAACAAAAAACTATCGTCAAACTGTAACGCCAAATAAACGGGAGAAAGTTGCCATTGGAATATCAAAATAAATAAATAAATAAAATATAAGAAATTAAGGACACAATCTTTGAATTGTGATTAGAAATGTGTGTGTAGAATTGTTATTTTAATTAATGAAATAACTAATAAATCAGTAAAACATAATGAAAAATGCACGCAAATGTCGAATTGAAAAACCACTTGATGACATAACACACACGTATGGGTGGATTTTTTTATAATGGGCCAAAATGGATATTGACAATTTCAAAAATTAAAATTAAATTTAGACCATATTTAAAGTTATTTTTAGTATCAGGTATGATGATAAATTATGCAGCATGAATATTGAGGTAAATTTTCTAAAAAATGTATTTATTTAGAGTATTTTGAGAGAAAAACGGGAGAGAATCTCAATTGGGTGACATTTTTAAAACAGCTGTTTACAAAAGTATTAGATGAAGAATGATACATTTTTTTAAATATATATGAAAGGGGAAGAATAGTTTATTAAGAAAAAAGTCTTAAATCAATCTACATACTACATGAATATATTTTTTAATAAAAAAGGTGACAAAAACATGCAAAAAAGAAATATTTTGTGATTTCACATATATAAGAGTTTCAATTTTAAATAAAATATACTGAAGTGAAAGATTTAGACATATTCATCTCCTTTACATATTGATACGTTTCTAAGACAAATTCCAAAATAATTGTATTGTTTAATTTATGAATTTTGAAATTATTGTTGAGTCACCCCTTTGACAATCAACCATTATAAAAAAATCGACCATATAATGCTTCTGAGATCAAGTAAATGGGGCAGCCTCTTTGGCGTTTAATCTTTACAGTTTGGCGATATTTTTGTTATGAAAAGTGGTCGACAGGATAATAGAGAAGTACCAAATATTCAAACAGGATTCCTTTAAAAAATATTAAAAATTCGCAAAAAAAAAAAAAACCCTAAAAATCACACAAAAAATTTTATTTAAAAATCTAAAATCTATATACAGGGTGTTTTTTTTTAAACTGACGCTATTCAGAGCCGCCTGTAGCTCATTCTAATAACTGGATTGATACAAAATTTTGTGAATGGACTAAGAAAACCATGGGAAAAAAGATTCCAACAAAAAAAAAATTAGTTCCAATCACCACCAATAGGGGGAAATGTGGCGCTGTGGTAATTTATGCAACTGAGAATTAGCATAAAATTCGGGCTATAAATGCAAAAGCAAATTTTTACTTACGCAAGCGACAGTAGCGCCAATAGTGTAAGTTATAAATGCATGCGAAAAACACCGAGAAACAATTTCAGCTCAGGTTGAAAATGAATCTCACGTTACCGCAGCGTGCGTTACTTGTGAAGTTCTATTATTGTAACCAGTGCAATGCACCAGCCGCTCTTCGTTTACTTAGAACATGCCATAAACTGCGCAAAGGACCTATATCCGTTAATGTATTGAAAGCAATGATTCTGAAATTCGAAGAAACAGGCTCGCTAGCAGTTCGGTCAGGCAGAGGACGTAAACCGTTGGTAGAAAAAGTGATAATGGATGTTTCAACTGCAATCAACGAAAGGGAAAGTGTAAATGATGAATAAATCATGGCATTTTATCCAAATTATTAATTTTGTCTGTTTCTGATGTTTTTTTTTCAATGTACAGCGCCACATTTCCCCCTATCGGCGGGGATTGGAACTAATTTTTTTTTTGTTGGAATCTTTTTTCCCATGGTTTTCTTAGTCCATTCACAAACTTTTGTATCAATCCAGTTATTAGAACGAGCTACAGGCGACTCTGAATAGCGTCAGTTAAATAAAAAACACCCTGTATATAGTATTATTCTAAACTATGATAACGACTAATAATTCTTAAACTATGTAACAAATAATTTTTAACTATAATTCTTATTATTTTTTCTCAATTCATTAAAAAATGTTGTGCCTGTTGAAAATTATTGATGACTGAATCAAATTCAATTCTGACTAGGTAATGGTAATATACTGTATAAGAAAATGGGGGGGGGGGGGGGGGGGGGGGATCATAAATAAATAACACCAGTTTTATTATTTTGTTTAAAGACAGTGGTGATTTTCAAATTTGAGGCTTTTTTTTTTGTCCAACTTATGTCAGGTCTATTACCAGCTTTATTCAATTAAAAGGCTGTAGCATTATTATCTGCTTAGCACACCAAAAGTCACTGTGAAAAGTACAGGGGTAATAATACTGGCCCTAGGTGATCCTTCAGGACATACTTTTTTCGATATTTCAGGACTGGTTTGCTTGGCATACTAACCGAAAAAACAAAACAAAAAACATTTAACTCCCTGTTCAATAAATTTTATTATCATAAATAGTATACTCAGAGTTTTTCCCAGACAGTTTCAGTAGGGTGCTGCACCCTGCCTGCCCTTTGGTCTACAAAATTGCATCCTTCTTGCCCCTCATAAAAAGAATCGGCATCCTTCATGCCCTCTCAGTAAAATAATTAGCACCCTTCATGCCCCCTCAGTAAAATAATTAGCACCCTTCTTGCCACTCAGTAAAAAAAGTGCACTTTCTCCTTTTTGCATTACAAAATTTGCTTTCATAGTAAAAATTGACTCAATGTTGTCCTGAAAAGAGCGTCCTGACTTTTAAATATCAAAAGTGGCTTTAAAAAACAAAATACCTTTAACAATTAAAAAAAGTGCCCTCGAGAATCCTAAAGTGCCCTTAAGAATAAAAAAGTACCCTTTTCTCACCAGCAGCACCCTGCCCTTTTTTAAACCTGGGGGATACTCTGGTGTACTATATGTGCAAATTTTTTTGTTTTAAAAAGAAACATTTATACATTTAAAAGAAAAGTAATTTTACCAGCAGCCTTTGACCAAGCTGCTAAAAAATCATGATTTTTGCATTACTGAAGGACGAAAATCTCAATTTCTTCTTCACTAATCAACGAAATTACGAAAGATTTTCTTTTTTATAACTAATCGGTAAAAACAATAATTTTTTGTAACTGACAGGCGAAAATCATGAACTTTTTTAAATGACTAATCGATAAAAATAGTGATTTTTGGTAACTGATCTCCAAAAAATGCGATTATTTTTGTACAAATCAACAAAAATCACTATTTTTATCAATAGATTAAAGAAAAACACAACTTTCGTGATTGTTTTGCTTTGGTAAAAAAAGTACACCTACCACTTATTTCATAATTTCAAATGTCAATACAGCACAAAATTTGCAAAATTTCAGGAATTATAGGACAGACTACTATATTTTAGGACATTTTTATTTTTTTTTTAAGAATTTCAGGACATGTACGATCCCTGGAAGTATTTTTAAGTTATATTATCCTAAAAATTTTACACATTACGCACAAAAAAAAAAAAAAAAAAAAAAGAAGAAGAAGAGAATGTTAATTTGTCAAGTCTGTTACCCAGGATCACTCTAGAGAGTTTCAGTGGGACGGTTCGCCCTCATGCCTTTTTTAGATATAATCCTACCCTCCTTGCCCTTTTTCCAGGTAGAATTTTACTCTCCTTGCCCTTTTTCCAGGTAGAATTCTACCTTCCTTTTATTCTTGGGTAGAATCCTGCCTTGTTTGCATTGTACTTTCAAAAAATCTTTACTTATCTTTTATTTTTAGAATGCTAGTTTGGTACATCAGGAGTACTCCTCTTTCCCTCTTTATTTCTCTGTGAAATGCCCTGGTATGTCTAATCTTTGAGTGATCTTTCCATTTATCATTTTTTCCATTGAACAAGACAAAGGGTAACTAATTGTCATTGATTAATTTCACCTTCTCTAGAAATATAGTATAAGATCAGGTATTTTGGCCTTTGACCACATGATAACTTACATAAGTTCTATAAAGAATTTGGGAAGTAGCTTTAGAACTTTCATTTTGTAGCTTTTTCAAAACCAGTTTTGCTAAAACCAGGAAAAAGTTATCTGGTGGATAAAAGCTTTAGAGAGAGAAGTTTTTGAATATCGTAGAAAAAGGGGGAAATGACTGTGAATATAGTAAACAATTTTACAATAAAAATTGAGAACATAAATTTCATTTTGCTATTCTTAATACTTTTCAAACGGTGAAATTAGAAATGTTATTGAATTTTTTTAATTAAGGAGTACTTTAAGCTGTTGCCAGATTTCCCTCCCCACCAGTATATTGGTATATATGCACTTATTACAAAAATGCCCTTTTTATGAAATGATGTGCCCTTTTCAACAAAATTGCCCTTATTATTTAATGTGAGCCCTGCCCTTTTTTATGTTCTAGAATGATCCCTGCTGTTACCTATTAAAAGTAATGGATCTGATATTTTTAATTAAAAATATTGCAAAAATGTATAACAATTTTCCATTTTGTACTAATTATCTGTTTGGAAGCATATTTACCCATTGAAATAATTGCGATTTCATGTTAATTTTTTTTTAATGTCCGGTGACAGATCTGACATGTTTTTGTTTCACGGTTTATAAGTGTCCTAACAGACAAAATTTTAATAAAAAGTTGATGCTGACTATTTAAACATGTACATATGTAAAAACTAATGTTAATCACAAACAATGGTTATTTTAATGGGTTTTTTTTTTGTTTGTTTGTTTCTAACTGCCTCAAATGTTAAAATCACCCACAACACAGAATTGTAGAACTAAACTTTAATAGTCAATACATAAATAAAATTATCGAATGCATAAGGAAAGAAATACTACAATATGATAATTATACTAAGATATATCTTATTCTTAAAAAATTCGCCTAGCAGCTCACTCACTGATAAATCCAACTATAAACATTAAGCATTGCATGCAATTTAAAGCTTTTGCAAAATAATTTTAATCGGTTAGTACCTATTAGCAGAAAAAATAATATAGTATCTATCCTAAATCACTGAAACACAATAGCTTTATAGAATTATCAAAAAAGATGTTTGAATTTAGAAAAAAAATGTACTGAAATGCATCATTAAGCCACGAGATCGTAAGAACGATTGAAAATGATATTGAAAAAATTTCTTCTTTTCAAAGTTAGTTTGTCATTTTCAGTAATTTATTTGCAAGTAATAAACATAGCTATCTAAAACAGTCATAAATGATTTTCAAAATGAACTATTTTATTTCATTTTTATGTCTTTTAAAGTAAATTTAAAGGAGCTAAAACATCATTACTTACAGCTCAATAGTCAAATGTTTTGAGACTTAAAATAAACGTTCAGAAAACTACAGGCAACAACAGTAGATTTTCAAACAAAAACAAGGAAACATTACAAAGGATTAACTAAAACTCTTTGTTAGCAGACTAATAATTCATATCAAACATGACGTGTGGAATGTTTCATCTCCCGATCGCGATAAACAGACAGTGGATTCATGAAAGTATCAAATTGACAAGTTTATCCAGTTTCGGTGGCAGAAGACACAGTTGACTTTCTGAACTAACGATGATCTCATTGGATAAATTGCAACACATTGGTTTTGCATCATCCAATCATTGCACACATTTATTTTTTTGTTTACACAACATCCGATCTTCAGTTTGTTGGGTTTTCGAAGTTTTCTTCATTCAGCGTCTAGCGCCTGAATATCTCAAAAACAACCAAAGCTTCCGATTGGTCTAAGATGAGTAAGCTACGTTTTGGCTTAAAAAGGCATATAGAGGGCGATAATCAGAACTGTCGGTACAGGAAAATCGTCCCTTTAACTAATGGTAAAGTGAAATTATTATTTATTATAAACGCATTTGAAAGTGTTATATATTTAAATTTGTATAAATTTTATCTTGTCATCTAAGAAAGAACACTAATGTCAGATGAAACATGAAATTTAGCAAAAAAATAATCATTATGAACATGTTAAAAATACACGTAGTAATGTTATGTGCTTGCACGAGATTTTCCTGAAACGAAAGCTTGTAGTTGTTGTTTATTTTGTAACATTTTCACGCATTGGCTTCTATATATGATCGTTGGACGACTATTTTCTTTTTCAATATTCGAATCATAAAATACATTTTGTAAATATTATACAGTATTAATTGTAATTGTTCAATTTTAATAGAATAAAATCTTTTTGAAATCTTTTTTCGTATTTTTTATTTGGCTAGGATTGCGGTGCCTCGCTAACTTAAATCTTATGCTCGATCGTAGGATAGGATTCCTGCAAACATTCTTAACTTGGCATTGCAGTGCCTCAAGCGTAAGTTCCCTCGCGGGAGAAACAATCAGCAAATCACAGGCGGTAGTTAGGTTTGTTGCGGTTGCGCGCTCATTCACTTTAGAGATCTGCACGGGCCGGGCCAAGGCCCGAAGCCCAAGCCCGCGGGCCTATTTTCCTTTACGGCACTCGGGCCGGGCCTGGTCTCCACTCGTTTCGAGCCATACTTTTTTCTGAAGGTTCGGGCCGGGCCGGGCCTTATTTTTTTCTGAAGTATAAGGCCGTGCCTTAAATTATTTTTTCCGTACAGAGCCGTGACTGGTTTCATTCTTCCTAGTCTTCACGCCCCAAAATGTTAAAAAAGGCAAACAAATATCATTCGCATAAAATTAAATGAGCTTTATTTAAAACCGGATTTAAATTGGTTACTATCATCATTTATTTATATAATATAAGTTTATTTTTAACACTTTCCAACCTAGTTGAAAAGTTCGGTTTGTCTGGCCATCTGCAGTCTCTCCGTGCTCTAACTCCCGTAAATATGCTCAGATTGCCCTGCAATTTTTATGTGTTATTGCAGTTATCTATAGCATGTTCCCTATTTCAACTGAAGTGTGTAGCATTTATAGTTTTTTTACAGGGACACCTCAAAAGAATTCCGTTACATTACGGTCTATGGGGAAAAATCATTTGCGGTTTATTTTAATGATGTTACACAATTTCAAATACATGTAATTGATATATACCACTAAGGTGCATTACAAGAAGCTTAATATGGAATATGCTGTGCATAGCACTTATAGTTACTTTACAGAGACAGTCAAAAGAATTCTGTTACATTACGTCTATGGAGAAAAATCGTTTGCGGTTTAATTAAATAATGTTTCACTATTGAAAACGCATTAAATTTATATATATCACTAAGGTGCATTACAAGAGGCTTACTACAGAATATTGTGTGTATAACAGTCATCGTTCATTTACAGGGACACACAAAGGAATTCTCTACTGTCTGTTAACAATAATTCCTGGAAGTGCGTTTTAAGTTGCTGAACGCAATTTTAAATTTAACTCCCTTTTTGTCTATTACTTGGTGTGTATAAATTCTGTATTTCATATACAGGGCAGCACAAAAGTTCGCGAACCCATTTCCGTTTGTTGAAAGAAACTCCAGAAGGAGAATTTTAAACTGTGCTACGCGTTTCCTAACAAATCTATAGATCATATACCGGGCTGAATAAAAGTATTGGGATATTTTTCCGAATATTGTATATGTTGGAAATATATATTTGAAATTCCTAAAATTGCGTTTTTAAATATGTTATGCATTTTCCAAATTGTTTAGTTAGATGTTATCTTTCAGCTTATTAAACGGTAATGATTTGTAAAATTATTTTGGAAGCGTTGGAAAGTGTTACATAATCTATGCTTGACGCATTATTTTTCGTTCTTGTTTCTTTTAGATTTATTTTTACTGCCGTCGCGATTTTTTTATTTAAACTTTTATTTAAACTCGGAATTTTTTATGTTAAACTATATTGCTGATAACTTAAACCTAATGAAATCATAATGAAATGAAATTTATGAAAGTAAATACGAGACTACATTAAAAAAAACTTTTTAAGTATTGATACAGGATACAATAGCATAAAATAAATAAAGTATTGATAAATATTCTTATGTTTTTCATATGTCTTTTTAAATTACTATTACGTGTAAAGGATTTACTACAATCAAAACATTCAAAAGATGCAGTTCCATTCGAATATTCCATTTTGCACAAAAATAGCAAACTACAAAAAAATATATATACAAATCGCATTATTAAAGTAATAAGAAACTATCTCTTGATCACGTGTACGCAAAATATCGGATAAGGGAAACCAACTGAACAGTAACCATATTTTCCCTTTAAATAGGGAATTTCTCGGGTGCATTAGAGCGTGATAAGAGCCGTTGTGAGGGGTACTGTGTAGACGCTAGTTACATGAAACAGGTTCTTTTCTCGTCTTCAGTCATTTTGCTGTACGGAATTTTCGCAATGCACCAGTTGAGGCTGATTCCCTGTTCTTGTAAAAGATTTTAACCAACAACGCTTGATCTGGTAACGGTAGCATACTGCTGACATCGAATGAAGAATCTGTATGCATTGAGAGGTTTTATTGACAGTCTGATTTCCATAAATATGCTTCATACTATGCATGCAGTGACATCTGTCGGTAATATTTGAACCCTTTTCTTTTTGCTATTAAAAAAACTAGGGTTTATTTGTTTTGCTATTGGGTTTTTGCTATTAAAAAAACTAAACCCCGGGCTTCCCGGGATAGAGAATATAGGTGAAAACCATTTATTTTATTATTGAAAACTCTTATCGATTTTTTACATTTAATAATATTTTTAGATTGCCCTATAACAACACCAATGAGCATATTTATATGAAATATGTCAGTCATATATTCAAATAAAATTTTGTAATTTATTAAAAGCGGAAATTTCGTATTGGCCTTATGCCAGAAGTTAATAAACGAAAAAATCGCTAAAAATATCATTATCTAGAGCAGTTTATTTTTATTTTTATATTTTTTAAAAATTCCTACTATTAGCTCACATTCTATATATATATATATATATATATATATATATATATATCTTGTTCAAATTTTCAATTGTTAATCAAATATTTTCTGTTCATCCACTCAAGTTCAAATAATTTTTTTTTTAACTTGTAGTGGATGACACTTTATGTTAATACAGTTTTTTCAAAATATTAATTAATTCATTAAATTTAATCCCATTGTTTTCATAAATGAAATGAAAGATTTATCTCAAATGAGTGATGCCAACAAAAAATAAAATACCGCAACGGTGATTATAAAATAATGTTCAATAAAGATAACGTGGGACATTAATGCTGCACGGGTTTATTTTATATATTTATGATTAAAAAGTAGTAATTGACTTAATTATTTTTTTATATTACTTGTTCGTATAATTTCAGTGGTTTTAAGCGATCATTTCGATTACAATATGTGTTAAATTTCTGTTTTATTTATGCTATTTTATTCATTGCTTAATAAAGTTTTAATTTTGCTATTGAATGAATATTAGCTGGAAACAAATGCTGAACTTTTTTATATTGTTTAAAGTGCACATGGATTAATATTTTGTAATCGTCTGCAAGCTATGAAAAGATTTAAAAAAATCATGTTGGAAATTTAATTTAAAAGCTATAATAAATGAGTATCTTTCGATACGGTTTTAAAACAAATTGCAGTTGAAAGTAGATTTTGTCCTCTCTATAACGGTGTAAAAATTAAAAATATGCGATGCTTAGAAATTAAAAAAATTGCAGTAGCAAAAATCGCAAAACCGAAATTTCATCGTAAAGTGTTGCCATTCGCAAAATGACGCCAGCGTTACTCACGGACCCGTTTGTCCTTTATAATATAGATAGATAGAAAGATAATCCGATCACCTTTTAATCCCATTCCTGCAAAACGCATTTTTTTTTTTAGCATCATTTATTTCTTTTAAATGAGTTTTTAAAATTTTAATGAATTTATGGCGCAAACGGTATATGGTTTCTCATGCTGTGAGACTTATAGAACAACTTTACATAGTTAACAAACCTTGGGAAATACATTACGAATTTCACCTATGTCATGGACATTCGTCGTTTTGGCAGGCACACTGTGCATCGACAAGGAAAAGATTGCGTAAAACATACCCCAAAATTTAAAGAATGAAAATTTTTCGATGTCTTTGAATCAAATTAGTCGTTGGGAGTCACCGTAATACTTACCCATCATGGATATACATAATGTAAAATATTAAAATAAAAAATGTGCAAACTACTTATAAAATGCATTGCAATTCGAATAAAATCGTGGCTTGATGACGTCCTAAACTTCAAATGCTCGATTAGTGAATTGCTTAAAAGAAACATCCTTATAACTCCAAAAACAATAATCCTATTAACTAGCGGTTTATTTCCTCTGATTAAGCGTCTCATTTCCAATTAAAATATATCTTTGAAGTGAAATTTGAATGAAATACAGAGTCATGGAAAATCGAAGAGTGTGGTAAATAGGATTACAAATATCTCGGTAACTCATGATCCGATCGACTTCATGTTTTATGCAAAATTTATGTTTTTTTTTTAATGTCTTTTATATTCACTTCTTAAAATAAACAATTTCGAAAATTTTTATAGACCTTTTATCAGAACGAATATTTCGAAAGTCCGAAAAAAATTGTTCCGGATAATCGAGGTGACTGAAATTCAATAGGCTTCTTCCCATTATTACATACTAAGTACATACCCAATTTCAAGTCTCTATCTGAATTTGTTCGGGAGATAGAGCGTTTACAGACACACAGACGGACGGCATTTTTTTTTCTAAAAAAATGCTTTTTGGAATCTCCAGTGTCTGAAACGTGTAAATCCGTCAAAATTTTTTTTTTCGATTTTCAAAACGATTACAAGACTTACCCTATACTTTACGTATGATGGGTAAGTAATCTATGCATTCTAAAAATTGAGACTATTTTACACAATCTTCATTACCATGTATGCAGTTTACAAGTAAATATATCAGGGAGACATTCTAATTTAAGTTAAAATTTACAGATATTTCCCGTAAAATTTACAGGCTTTCCCTGTAAAAATTCACAGAATATTTCTGTTAAAATAACAGTTTATCCCTGTAAATGTAACAGTATTTAACTGTGAAAAATACAGGAAGTTTGTTAAAATGTGCAGATTTTTCTCGTAAAATTTACAGGTTTTCTCTGTAAAAACTAAAAACTATTTCTGTTAAAATAACAGTTTATCTCTGTAAATGTAACGGTATGAAACTGTTAAAAAACAGTCACTTCACGTACAAAATTACAGATATTTTCTGTAAGTTAAACGGTTTTAAAATGGCTCCAAACTTGACAGTTTTTTTTTCCGTTAATTTGACAAAATATTTTTTACAGTGCAGTAGAGCGCCGATTATCCGATACTGTCGGACCGGGGCTAGTTCGGATAGGCAAAAGTTCGCATAATTGGACAGACATTTTTAGGGACGTTCCTGACTACCGTAATTTCGCGCGGATACGCTGCACCTCAGGCAATTCGATTTCCTACCAGAATTTATTTTAAATAAAATGTGACTTACTTCTGCTTAGCACTTATTTGACTTCTTATTTTCAATAAAATTTCCGGTTTGAAAAAGACTTAACTAAGGTGCGGCGTATACGCACGAAATTACGGTATACCAAAATGGTTAAAATTCATTTTTTTACGTGTAACAGTTTTTTTTTATGGAACAAATGTATGTCTTTAAAAATATAGTAGAGGATAGGTAAATTAAAAAAATGCTTATGTTTACACAATTTTCTTTCACATTATAACCAGGCTTAGGACAGAACTGACAGCTCTTACAATGCTGCATGTTTAATTTTTTTTTTTTTTTTTTTTTTTTTTTTTTACATTTTTTGTTAAAAAAAAAATCATCTTTTAGCAACACACGGCTAATTCTTTCAGTCTACAGTAAAATTCATGTTTATGAAAAGTCACAGCCATCCATCCTCTTTAATAAAAAGCTACGCGTTGCTGACGTCAGGGTTTTTAGCTAATCGTGGCCACAGGTTAATCTCGGAAAATGAAACATTTGAAGTTACTGAAAAAATTAATAGCTCGAAAAGTATTTGTCAGAAAAATTGTTAGACAAACTGCGTTAGAAAGGTAAAAAATTGTATTTTTCTTGATATAGATTTCAAATTCACTGATTATGCCGTTTTCAAATAGTGAATTTCAAAAATTACCAAACTTCACAATGAAATACCATAGCGAAACCTTCACGCGTAAAAAGATAATGATAACGGCCATGTGTCCTGACGTGTATACTGGCTATAGCACGAGCCACAAATTATAGTAGACTTATTAATCTGTTAAAATATAAAAGTGAATTATGATGTCACGAGGGAATGAATTTTATTTAATTCTCGAGAAATAGCATATTTTAGTCCACCTCAGTGAGGCATATCAATTTCATTATATTTGAAGTATTGTTTCTTCATTAAAATCGGAAATGATTTTTCTCCATAGACTTCATAATGTAAATCCCATAGACACCATAATGTAAAACAATTATTCATTTTTTTAAAGCTGACCTATTCCATAATAGAGTCTACATAGAATTGGCCTAATTTGGAACGAAGTTTTTTGGATATCTTTCGGTACTTTTCCGTTATACCAACATCATGCCAAAATGTATGCTAATGCGCCATTTATTTCAACCCTGAATGCACAAATAATTTTTATTTCAAACCGTGCCAAGCGCTGTGACTCGTTATTTATTCAATGCGAATCTCTCTCTTTTTTTTTTTTAATTATTATTAATAGTATGCATGAAAAACATTTTAATTTACTGTTTTTTGAATCATAAATACTTTTTATTAAGTTATAAATTACGTTTTTCGCTGATTCAAATATGAAATGTTTATTAACCTTGCGGAATGGATTTTGGCATGACTTGCACTGTTAGTTATATAATTTATCAGAGATGGTTTTAGTATCTCGCATATTGTTCTATTTTGCTTAGTTATAGAATTATGGGGGAAAGTTTTATAATCAGATGAACCCGCTTATGAAAGAATAGCCTTTTAAAAATATTCTGCCGAATGGATTTTGACGGAACCTTCACTGTTAGTAAGATGAGTTTTTAAGGAAGGTTATAGTATATAGCATATGGTTTTATCGTTCTTTACCAAATCCTACTGTAAATAATCAACTAAAAGAGTTTGTCCTTAACAGCCCAAATTTTGTCTGACACTTTAAAAATGTAATAATGCAATGGCGTTCGTATCGTTTTCAGAAATTCAGAAGGACATTTCAAGTAAAGGTCCATCTCGTCAAAAACATACATGTGAAAGAATGCCGAGTTCGTTAACGGTTTCGCTAATAAAAGGAGTGAGATCTAACTGGAAACCAAGCTCTTTCGAAGCTCCTTAAATCATAGCTCCTGTCATGCATAACCTTCTTCAATTGCTTAAAACGATTTTTTATGTTATTTGCTACTCAATAGAGCGACTTGGCAAGTTTTCACCCACCTTTGAGTCTGAGTACAATTTAGTCTAGTATGTCATTGGCAAAGATCTAGTCAATCAAGTTTTCGAATAAGGAATAAGTATGTCGAAGTTATGGTATTGATAAGTTAAAGAAGTGATTAACTTTAAGTTCAGATCAATCAAGTAGAGAAATTTGAATAAGAGAAAACTTGCCAAGTCGCTCTATAGAGTATCAAATAATAATTTTGTTTTTGCAGCAACTCTAGCCGGAATAAGTAGTACCATAAATCATTTTAACATATGAAATTGACAATTTTTAACACTTTCCAACCTAGTTGAAAAATGTTTATGACTTCGGTTTGTTTGGCCGTCTGCCGTCTGTCCGTGCTCTAACTCTCGTAAATATGCTCGGATTGCTCTGAAATTTTTATATGTTATTGTAGTTATCTATAGCATGTTCCCTATTTCAACTGAAGTGTGTAGCACTTATAGTTTTTTTTTACATGGACACTCAAAAGAGTTCCGTTACATTACGGTCTATGGGGAAAAATCATTTGCGGTTCATTTTAATGATGTTACACATTTTCAAACACATCGTAATTGATATATATCACTAAGGTGCATTACAAGAAGCTTAATAGGGAACAGGGTGTGCATAGCACTTATAGTTACTTTACAGGGACAGTCAAAAGAATTCCGTTACATGACGTCTATGGAGAAATATCGTCTGCGGTTTATTTAAATAATGTTTCACTATTTTAAACGCATTGAAATTTATATATATCATTAAGGTGCATTACAAGAGGCTTACTACAGAATAGTGTGTGTATAGCAGTCATCGTTCATTTACAGGGACACACAAAATAATTCTCTACTGTCTGTTAACAACAATCCCTGGAAGTGCGTTTTAAGTTGCTGAACGCGATTTTAAATTTAACACACTTTTTGTCTATTACTTGGTGTGTATAAATTCTGTATTTCATATACAGGGCAGCACAAAAGTTCGCGAACACATTTCCGTTTATTTAAAGAAACTCCAGAAGGATAATTTTAAACTGTGCTACGTGTTTCCTAACTAAACTCAAATTTAGCATCCTATGCAGTATATATACAAATATATAGATCCTATACAGGGCTGAATAAAAGTATTCGGATATTTTTCCGAATACTGTATATGTTGGAAATAAATGTTGGAAATTCCTGAAATTACGTTTTTAAATATGTTATGCATTTTCCAAATTGTTTACTTCGATGTTATCTTTCAGCCTATTAAACGGTAATGATTTGTAAAATTATTTTGGAAGCGTTGGAAAGTGTTACATAATCTATGCTTGACGCATGATTTTTCGTTCTTGTTTAATCTAAAAAAAGTAATTGAAAACTTCGTTGAAAACACAATTAAAAATGCTTGTAGTTGGAGATACCAATGGGCTTAAATCATTTACATACTATGAAAAAATGATCTTGGAAACACAATTTAAAACTCATTACACCTATAATATTGTACAACATGGCTTAAATCTATATATATAAAAGAAAGTCCTTTCTGGCTAGATGATCAACGCACAGCCAAAACTACTGAACCTACAAAGACGAAACTTGCAGGAAAAATACTTCTTAGTATGTAGAGGCGTACTAAGACGGGATTTTCAAAAACTCCACCCCTAAGGGGGGTAAAAAGAGGAACAAACTTTTAAAAAATTCCTTAAAAATCGGGTATTGTAGTTACATGACAAATGATAACATATTTTAATGTATTTTTGTATGCTGAATGGAATGGTATCAATTAAATACTCATAAGTCAAATAGTTCGTGAGATATTGCACATTGTTCTAATTTGGCGAAATCTTTGACGTCAAAATCTAACAATTCTAACAATACAAGTGATAATTTCTAAAAATACATCCGTTACTATAGCAATGGAAGAAATTCAAATTAAATCTTTTTGTTATTTAATTCTTTTGTTTATTTTTACAGATAGAAACATTAACTGTTCAATTGGGAATGGAATATTATTCTTACGGATATTTATGTAATTGTGTATTATTATTAATTCTAGAAACGCTACGATTTAAAATAAAACGCGATTGCTAAAATTAAAGTTTCGCAGGTCTGTTTAGTATTATATATTGCTTCTTTATTTGTTTTCAGTCTTCAGCCATGTTTCCCCTTTTCTTTGGGTACTTAGTTATTCATACGATTTCGGGCTAATTTTCCGCAATCAGATACCTCGCTAATTGGCGTTTTAGCTACCATGTTGGGTACTTCTCTGTTATCCGGTCGACCATTTTTCATAACAAAAAACTATCGCCAAACTGTAATGCCAAATAAACGGGAGAACGTTGCCACTGGAATATCAAAATAAATAAATAAATAAATAAAATATAAGACTGTAAGGACACAATTGTTATTTTAATTAATGAAATCTATACTATTATTATAAAGGAGTAAATATTGTTTTTTTGTTTGTAGGGGGTAATCTCTGGAACTACCGAACCGATTTCAAAAGTGATGATGGCAAATTGATGGTGACAACCCCTGCTCCAACATAGGCTGTATTTTATGTCTATGCCACTACCCCAGGGGGGGGGGTGCAGGAGCGAAAAACATTCTAAAATTGCGATCTTTTCTATACTGAAGCAGCTAGAAATTTGAAATTTGGCGTTGTAGTTACTTATAAGATGTAAATGCTCTCTAAGAACAAAATTAAAAAAAATTCGAAATTTAAAAGGGTGAAATGAGCGAAAAGAGTTCTAAAAACATTCTAAATTACAAATTGTATGGAATCGCTGGAACTACCGAACCGATTTCAAAAGTGATGGTGGCAAATTGATGGTGATAACCCCTGCTCCAATATAGGCTATATTTTATGTCGGTGCCACTAACCCCAGGGGGGGTGCAGGAGCGAAAAACGTTCTAAAATTGCGATCTTTTTTATACTGAAAGAGCTAGAAATTTGAAATTTGGCATTGTAGTTACTTATAAGATGTAAATGCTCTCGAAAAAAAAAAAAAATCGAAATTTAAAAGGGTGAAATGAGCGAAAAGCGTTCTAAAAACATTCTAAATTACAATTTCTGTGGAATCTCTGGAACTACCGAACCGATTTCAAAAGTGATGGTGGCAAATTGATGGTGACAACCCCTGCTCCAATATAGGCTATATTTTATGTCGGTGCCACTAACCTCAGGGGGGTGCAGGAGCGAAAAACGTTCTAAAATTGCGATCTTTTCTATACTGAAGCAGCTAGAAATTTGAAATTTGGCGTTGTAGTTACTTATAAGATGTAAATGCTCTCTAAGAACAAAATGAAAAAAAATTCGAAATTTAAAAGGGTGAAATGAGCGAAAAGCGTTACATTCTAAATTACAATTTCTATGGAATCTCTGGAACTACCGAACCGATTTCAAAAGTGATGGTGGCAAATTGATGGTGACAACCCCTGCTCCAACATAGGCTATATTCTATGTCGGTGTCACTAACTCCAGGGTGGTGCAGGAGCGAAAAACGTTCTAAAATTGCGATCTTTTCTATACTGAAGCAGCTAGAAATTTGAAATTTGGCGTTGTAGTTACTTATAAGATGTAAATGCTCTCTAAGAACAAAATTAAAAAAAATTCGAAATTTAAAAGGGTGAAATGAGCGAAAAGCGTTCTAAAAACATTCTAAATTACAATTTCTGTGGAATCTCTGGAACTACCGAACCGATTTCAAAAGTGATGGTGGCAAATTGATGGTGACAACCCCTGCTCCAATATAGGCTATGTTTTATGTCGGTGCCACTAACCTCAGGGGGGTGCAGGAGCGAAAAACGTTCTAAAATTGCGATCTTTTCTATACTGAAGCAGCTAGAAATTTGAAATTTGGCGTTGTAGTTACTTATAAGATGTAAATGCTCTCTAAGAACAAAATGAAAAAAAATTTGAAATTTAAAAGGGTGAAATGAGCGAAAAGCGTTACATTCTAAATTACAATTTCTATGGAATCTCTGGAACTACCGAACCGATTTCAAAAGTGATGGTGGCAAATTGATGGTGACAACCCCTGCTCCAACATAGGCTATATTCTATGTCGGTGTCACTAACTCCAGGGTGGTGCAGGAGCGAAAAACGTTCTAAAATTGCGATCTTTTCTATACTGAAGCAGCTAGAAATTTGAAATTTGGCGTTGTAGTTACTTATAAGATGTAAATGCTCTCTAAGAACAAAATTAAAAAAAATTCGAAATTTAAAAGGGTGAAATGAGCGAAAAGCGTTCTAAAAACATTCTAAATTACAATTTCTATGGAATCTCTGGAACTACCGAACCGATTTCAAAAGTGATGGTGGCAACCCCTGCTCCAACATAGGCTATATTTTATGTCGGTATCACTAACTCCAGGGGGGTGCAGGAGCGAAAAACGTTCTAAAATTGCGATTTTTTTATACTGAAGGAGCTAGAAATTTGAAATTTGGCATTGTATTTACTTATAAAATGTAAATGCTCTCTAAAAACAAATTTAAAAAAAAATCGAAATTTAAAAGGGTGAAATGAGCGAAAAGCGTTCTAAAAACATTCTAAATTACAATTTCTATGGAATCTCTAGAACTACCGAAACGATTTCAAAAGTGATGGTGGCAAATTGATGGTGACAACCCTTGCTCCAACATAGGCTATATTTTATGTCGGTGTCACTAACCCCAGGGGGGGGTGCAGGAGCGAAAAACGTTCTAAAATTGCGATTTTTTTTATACTGAAGGAGCTAGAAATTTGAAATTTGGCATTGTAGTTACTTATAAGATGTAAATGCTCTCTAAAAACAAAATAAAAAAAATTCGAAATCTAAATTGTTGAAATGAGCGAAAAGCGTTCTAAAAACATTCTAAATTAGAATTTCTATGGAATCTCTAGAACTACCGAACCGATTTCAAAAGTGATCGTGGCAAATTGGTGGTGACAATCCCTGCTCCAACAGCCTCTTTAATAAAAAACTATGCGTTTCTGACGACTGGGTTTTTCGCTAATTGTTGCCACAGATTAATCTCGGAAAATGTAACATTTGAAGTTACTGAAAAAAAATAGTAGCTCGAAAAGTATTTGTCAGAAAATTGTTGGGCAAACTGCGTTTGAAAGGTAAAAAATTGTATTTTTCTTGATATAAATTTCAAATCTAATGATTATGCCATTTTTCAAATATTGAATTTGAAAAAATACCAAATTTCACAATGGAGTACCATAGCAAAACATTCATGTGTAAAAAGATAATGATAAGTGCGACGTGTCCTGGCGTGTATATTGGCTAGATAGCACGAGTCACAAATTATAGTAGCCTTATTATTCTGTTAAAATATAAAAGTGAATTATGAAATGTCAATATTTTGTTGGATTAAAAGTTCGTTATAAGAAATTGACCAGCGTAGCGGGCGTAGCTTGCTAGTTCATTATAAAAAACACTTACGTGATAGGAAAATAGTTTATATATACCATCATCATTGTTTAAATTTTGTTTGACATTTTACTGCTCTAATTGATTATAGATTTTTACAAAAGAAATTATTTTTTACTTCATCAAGATAGTAACAGATGACATCAGATGTAATCTAGACAGTTGATATTTTTTATTCTCTCCGATTTTCGTGTGAGTGAAATTCGTAAATAAATTCTAAATAAGAGTTCAGAATTCATTTGAAATAAACGATATTACTCATAATTAAAATTAGGAATCATCTCAAATGCTTTGGATTACGTACATGTTATTTTATTTTTAATAATTGTTAGTTTGAGTTTGACTCCTCTCACATTGGCCGCCATATTGGAGGGAGAGCTGATCTTAACCACTCTAGTCTGTTCATTGGTCTGAGCTCTGGAAACTATGGTTGTTGCCAAACGGTAAGCTAGAAATTCATCCTTACTTCCGCGCCATATATATATATATATATATATAGTATTATATAGTTATATTTAGATAGTAGAGCTTAAGGAAAATTGTGTGATATTGTGTGAAAATTGTGTGAAGGAAAATTGTAGACAGTATTAGCTGTTAGAGAGTATTTTTAAAGAGGTATTACCTTGTAATGATTCGGAAAATAATGTATAGTTACCTTATGCTTTATACTGTAAAAAAGACAGTTGTTTCTTCATCTAGGAAAATAAAATATAACACGAATGAAACTATACAACCTCCTCCAAGTTACCCAGGATTCCGAAAAGCGTTCTTTATCTTTAGAAGTCTCAAAAACCAATATATTTCCGAGATTTAATGAAGCGTTTATAAAAACAAAGTTTCTTTTGCTGCCACTGATTTTAGGCAACGTTTCCGAGTAGTTTTGATAGTGTAGTAATCAGTTTTCTAAACCTGGAATATAGATTTTTTGGATGCTATCCCTTCTCAAGTAAACATTTTCATGCTCAACAAAAATATTTTACAGACAATCATGACAAATTAACAGCATTAACTTTAACATTAAAATGAATGTTATTGTGTTACTCTTGTATGTATAAATTCAATTACGGAGCTGAAAATGTTTAATTGAAAATGGATAACATCTAAAAACCGATATTTCGGTTTGAGAAAACTAATTATAACCAGGGCTTAACAAATGCGGTCGCCACTGGCTACCAAGTTTTTTGATCTGGTGACCAAGTTATTTAATCTTTCGGGGTGGTTTCTGTAAAAAAATTGACACAAGAAATGAACACAAATGGCGTTTTTTCTCTCCCCCACCCCTACTCGTGCGCGGCAAGCAGTGATCTTCCTCTTCTCTAGTGGTTTTAATGGAAGAACTAAATTTAAAAGGCATTATTCTACTCATGCACAGAAAACACCATTATTTTCAGCTATAGTCAGCTAGTATATGCCACGTGATTAGAATGTGTGGGAAGAGAGGATATTTCAATAAAACAGTAAAAAATACTGTCAATCAAGTCTCTTTGGCATCTAAAATTAGATACAATGGTAAAAAAATGCTCGAGTTCGTTTTCGAGATTCCTTTTTTTTTTTTTTTTTGGTAAGTTTTAGATCTGATTTTTGTGTTTATATAAGTTATCAACGTAATATAAATGATTATAATTTTTATAAGTTTCATTAGAAAACATACCTTAAATTAACTTTCTAAATCATGTACGATTCTAAACTATGTAACTAATAATTCTAAACCATGCTTGTTATTTTTTTCTCAATTAATTCATTTTTTTTAAAATCAATGACGGGGAAGAGGATGGGGGGGGGGGTGGTAAATATTTTTTACTGGCGACTAGTATTTTTTTTCTGGCTACCAGATTTTATCAAATTTGTAAAGCCTTGATTATAACACACTATAAAAACGACTTGGAAACGTTTCCGAAAATCCATAGCTGCAAAAGAAAACTTTGTTTTTATAAACACTCCTTTCACTATAATAAAAGATTGTTTTCCGAGGTTTCTAAATATAAAGAATGCTTTTCCGAATCGAGGTTAACTCGGAAAAGGTTATTTTCTATATTCGTTAGCGGTGATATTATGTTTTCGTACATTGAGAAATATTTGTCTTTTAGGTAAGATTTCATAAGAAATAGTACCTATTACACTCTCCCCTAAGTTGGAATTTTTGAAAAATTTTTGCAGATCTACGCCGATCATGACTCCCAGAACCCCAAACCACCCTCAGTTCAAAACTTTATCTATCTATCTATGTCACTTTTTTTTGGATACGATAACTCACATAATTCTGTACAAATCTCTTCCAAACTAATACATAAAATCAAGGGGCATAAAATCTCGGTCAAGTTCGTTAATGGGCAAAATCGAACCAAGGTGGGGGGGGGGGGGGCTTTTTGTGAAAACAAAAAAAAAACCCATAACTTCTTAATTATGATACGTATCGAATCCGTTTAAAGTAATTACTACTTCTAGAAAAAGGGCCGAAAATTTATGTATGACAGATTTTTGATATCATTAAAAATGACTGCAAGGAGGAGGGGGGGGGGGAGAGTGGTTTTAGAAGAAATAAATTCATGACTTCGCCAATTCACAAGATATCAAATCCGCTTAAATTTATTATAAATTCTCTTAATATTATCTAAAACTTTTATATTGACAAGTTTTTTATAGGACCACCCCTTATAGCCCCCCCACCAAAAAAAAATTCCTGCCGGTTCCGCCTGCAAACAACTTAGATTTCGAAGTGGGCGGTCCCAATTGCGGCATCATGGCAAAAATGTCATTTCTTCCCCAATTCCCAACAAACAGGCGCCCCACGGTCTGCGTCTTCGAAATCTACCTGTGCCTGTAGGCTGAGCCGTCAGGGATTTTTTTTTTATTAAAAGTGTAGATTAATGTTTGGTATACAGTTTTTTCGAAAAAAAGTTTAACAAGCTGTTAAAATAACAAATATTTATTGAATATTCATCACAATAAACAGATGCATCTTCTTACTAGGACTTCCCTCAAAGGGATTAGTCTGAGTGATATTGCTGAGAACATAGGGTTAACAATTACAATATAAAGAAAAAGAGCAAATTAAATGATAGAATTACAAAATATCATATATAAATTCATATACACTGTTAAAAAATAGAAAAGAAGTACCGTTCATCTGTTCATCAGATGTGTTGTCATATTTTTTTTTAACATGTGGCAAAGAATCTCATTTTCTTAAGCGCTATCTTCTATTGCGCAATTTTTATATTTCTATTGCGCAAAACTTGGAAAAAAAAAAACAAAAAACGCCGGATCTTTTAAAACGCTAAGCTTTTTAAAGTTACGTAATTGGATTTGCAGCCAATAGATTATTCTATCAAGCGTGGCTTAAAGCAAATTTAATTTCATTGTTGCACCTTTTTTTGTGTGTGAATTTAAAATTTTTCTTCCTTGATTATATATCTATTATTTGTATAACTGTTTATAGAAACACTTACACTTCAAACCACATTGATAGCATGCTTTGCTACAAACCAGATTGCAAAACTATAGTCTAAATTACTATTTAAGTATACAAAAAATCTTTTGATGACTTCTGTAAAATAACTTTTACATTAAATCTCCATATCGGCAAAATTGAATAATTATATATATTTCAAAGTTAAGCTTAACAGATACTTCTTGTTTATTCTCTAGGAGGCTCGGCCCCCTGCGCCTTTACTGCGCCAATCCGCAGACTTTTCTTTTGCCTGTCTGTCTGTCTCTCTATCCGTTCTTCTGCCCGTTTCTCTAACCGATTGTCTATCTCTCTACACGTCTCGCTACCTGTCTCTATATTTCTCTACCGGTCTCGCTACCCGCCAGTCTATTTCTCTAACCGTCTGTCTATCCGTCTAACTACTTGTATGCCTAGCCTTGTCTCTATCCACTTCTCTACCCATTTGTCTATCTGTCTCTCTACCCGTCTGACTATACGCCTCTCTACCCATCTTCTTACCCATCTCCGTACCCATCTACTGTCTCTCTACTCGTCTGTATACCCGTCTCACTATCCGTCTGTTTTTGTACCCGTCTCGCTACCAATCTCATTACCCGTCAGTCAACTCGTCTCTGTACTCATCTCTCTACTCGTCTCTTTAACTACCACGCTACGTGTCTCGCAACCTTTCTCGCTACATTCCTGACTACCCTCTTTTTACCTTTCTCTCTAGCTGTCTGTCTATTCGTTTCGCTACCTGTCAGCTTACTTATGTCGCTACTCGTCTCTCTACCCATCTCACTACCCGTCTGTCTACCCATTTGTTTACTCGTCTTTCTACCTCTCGCCACCTCTTCCCAATATTTAAACAATTCATTTAATATACAGAAGCCATTTATCAGTTATTAAATGCAAACAGAAGTAATTTATCTAATAAGTGTAATCAGATGCAATTTTTTTTTAATACATACACAAACCTGAATAATAATTCATCAATTTTGTGTTCATGGTTGTTTATATCATTTGACAGTAAATCTCAACTTCTTAAACCTGAATTGTCTCAACCTTTTTTAAAAAAAACCACAAGGTCTGCATAACTGCAAAGTACCCTGAGGGCTATATTAGCTACATGTTATTAAGTTAAGTGAAAGTTTCGTTATCGCGTTTGCAGAAAATTGCTTATGTCGGAATGCGTGGCTTAACGCCACTTTAAATTCATTAGTGTAACTTTCTTTTCTTTTCTTTTTTTTTTGGGGGGGGGGGGAGGGGGGAGGGTTTCAAATATATACATATAAATTAAAACTTTTGCCTCCATGCCATTAGTGTTGTTTGTATTATTAACTAATACCTGGTAGACCGAGCTTCATTTGAAACAAATGTAAAAGGCTTCTTCTACAGTTTTTTTTAGGAGAAACTTTCGTAATTGGGCCTAAAGCCAATCGGAGCATTTAATATCATTATTGTAACTCTTATAGAGTTAAAACAATATTGTTGCTAACTTTACTCTTGTTTGAGACCAGCCTTGCCTGTGTATCTGAATGGGGACAAGTTTCGTATCCAATGTCGGTTGGCGAAAAAAATTTTAAATGGCGCCAAAAGGTAGTTTTAGCATCTTACAAATTTTTTCAAGAGAGCGGTAAAACATGTTTTTCAAATATTTACAAACATACGTTTATTAAAGCATGTTTTTGCACCATCTTAAAAATTTAAGCACGATGCTAAAATAAAATTTTATCGCCATATTCGATATTTTAATAAGTAATGAAAATACATAAACAAACTTATTTAACAAACCTAAGAGGCATTTTTGTGATATATAATTGTTATTGTCAGAGGAGTAAATTGTAAACAATAAACGGCTAGTAAATAATAAATCATCATCATCATATATATTATTTCTCCTGTTAACATCCCTTTTTCTCCGAAAATACGAAACGCAGAACGACGAATGAGATAGCATATGAAAGGATTTTGAACAGGCTTCTGTCATAGCACACTTAACATTTCGTTAAAACATGTTTTTGATTAAAATTTGTTGATAATTAAAAATTAAATCGGCATTGTCTTCATAAAAGAAATGAAAGGTTTTCCTCAAAATATTGTTGCCAAAGAAAATAAAATACCACATGATATGATACTCAGCAATTATAATAAAAAACACCGCACGGGTTTATTTTATATTTATGATTGAAAAGCGAAATTGAAATTGAAATGTTTAGATTTATATTTCTATGTCCCATGTTTTTCCCGAAGCGGATGACGTCATCCTCTAATGCAGTTAAAATACGATTGTTAATTTTTTTTCTCGCGCGTGCCTTTAGCAATCTTGGATCAGTTTTTAACTTTGATGGAATAAATTACATATAAATATTGCATATTGATAAAAAAATGGTACTTCTCTATTATCCCGTCGACCACTTTTCATAACAAAAAACTATCGCCAAACAAACGGGAGAACGTTGCCATTGGAATATCAAAATAAATAAATAAATAAAATATAAGAATATATGCACATTTACGAGAGTTATGCGTGAACAACATAATACATACATACGGGTCGAATTGATAACCTCCTCCTTTTTTTTTTAAGTCGGTTAAAAATACACGCAAATGTCGAATTAAAAACCGTACGGTATCTTGATGACGTAACAAACCCGTATAATGCTTCTGACATCAAGTAAATTGGACTGCATTTTTGGCGTTTAATCTTACAGTTTGGCGATAGTTTTTTGTTATGAAAAGTGGTCGACGGCATAATAGAGAAGCACCTAAAAAATATTAGATTTCAGTGCGAAATCCTCGCACGGGCCCTCTGCTAGCATTTAAAATCTAAAAATGAAGAAGTGGTCCGTATAAAAATGCAAAACATAACATTATACGCTTGATATATGTAAATCTTTTTTTATTTTTTAATATTTCCGAAGGCACAGATAAAAAGGTAAAAATCTCTTTTCCAAATGCCATTACAATTTAATATATATATATATATACAAAATAGAGAAATATCTGCAAAAAAATATATTTACATAACACTACATCTGCAAAAAAATAAGATTTAGAAAAAGTAAGCCAAATTCTGCAGATCCCAACAATCACATCGAAAAACTTATCACCAAAAAAGAACTCGCCAAATCTTACGGCACAGGAGATGGATTTTTTCCTCTGAATGCAGAATATTAGTTTTTTTTCTTGTACGATGGGTGATTATAATATAATTGTTTCATTTCACGTACTACATACCGTTTGATATATTGGTACTTTTATGTTATCCTGGCGCAGTTGATAAATCGCCGAATATTGTTCCTATAACATTTTCATATTGAATTCATTTCATTTAAATATAAACCTTTCACTCATTTAATTTAAAATACATGCCTTTCATTACTCCCATTTAAAATGCTAAAAAGAGAGAAAAAAAAAAAGAAATAATGCCATAAATCGAAACCTTTTATTTAAACACCAAAGAGTTTTTTTTTTTTTTTAATTTACACACGCGAAAAAAAAAAAGCTGCTATTGCTGAGATTTGCGCCAAAACTCTAATACCAAGTCTACCAAGTTATTGCGGGGTTTTTCTTTCAAACAGAAAAAAAATCCAGATTAATTTTCGATTTCTACTAAATTGAAATATATTTTATTGTGCTGAATATTAGTGCTTGCATATTTTTTTGCTCCATGTACTCCATGAACTTTTCAATTCCGATTGTCTACGAAAATCTCCCGCCGGTGAAAATGACGTACGCACAAAATTTAGTGACGTATGTACTTTAATTGTGCTTTTTTATCTATTTTTTTAATATAATTTCCAAACTGTTTAACATTTATTCTTGGTAATAAATAGACGACGTTGTCACCTTTATAGGTACCTGCTGTAAAAATTTGAACGAAATCCGTTAAATATTTTTTGAGTTATTCTTGACGAAAGGTTTTAATATCCATCGTAGCTATATATGGGGCAAAGTAATACTGCGCTGTGTATGAGTCTTCGTTGCACTCAGATAATAAAGGAGATAATTTACATTACATTAAGTTGCCAATAACAACACTTTTAGTGCTTATAATTTCATTTAGTGCAACGCCATTTCTTAGACGCTTTAACCAATTGTTTGTGAGTTGCAATTGCTTTTGATTTCATGTAACGACATCCACTCTATAGTATGAAAATCTCGCTTCTATGGTTTAACAAGCTTTTAAAATAATAAATATTTATTGAATATACATCACAGTAAACAGATGCATCTTCTTATTCACAAATTAACAACAGAAAGAGAAAATTTAGCTTATAAAAAAGACACTTCAGTGTTTCTAATTTTATTATATTGTGCAACGCCATTTCTTAGATGCTTTAACCAAGAGTTCGTTAGCTGCAATTGTGTTTGACTTCATGAAAGACATCCATTCTACAGTATCAAAAATCTCGCTTGTATGGTTTACAAAGAATTCAGTTGCGAATTCGAGCAAATCAGTATCGCTATGATTCAACGCTAATTGGATGACACCACAAATTATTGAGGGAGAAAGTGAACGCTTTATAAACTTAGCACATTTTCCTTTCAGCAGAGCCATGTTGTACTTGTCGGCCACGTAATACAGTCCTAATACATTATCTGAGCTCAGCGTCTTTACTTCCCCACTGTATAAGTAAAACAAGAACTGTTCCATGGCTTCGGGATCACAGTCCGACACGTCGATGACGCCTTTTTCTTTTTCCTTCATATCGTGGTTCAGCATCGCTTCAAAAACTTCAGATCGAGCCGCCAGGATAGCTTTATGAACTCGGAATTCTTTGTCTGCAACTCTTAAAATCAAGTCTTGTTTTTTCCCACTGATGAATAATGACTTGAAATCTTGAGATAACACATCAACATCTAGCAGAAAAAAAAGAGATAAAATAAGAAACAAGAACGAAAAATCATGCTTCGAGCGAGTTCCAGAACAGCTGTCGCAGTTGCACCGGGGTTGGCGCGATTTTTGTTTTGCGCCATTTTGTTGAGAAAACCCCGTTTTCGGGTATCCGTTAGGCCGAGCTTGCTAAAACAACATGTTAGTTTTAATTTATTATGAAACAGTTTATTTTATTATAAAACACACAAATTATTTTATTATAAAACACACAAGGATTAATTTATTATGAAACACACAATATTTAATTTAATGTAAAACACACGAAATCTGCTCTAACAGGTTGCGACACGAAGTAAAATCTCTCCAAAATCGCTGGCTTGGCCAGGCATAAAATCGCCATTTTGGCGCTAAAAAGATACCCCGGTGCGTCTGTGACAGCTGTACCGGGAAGAGTTTCGTATTTTGTGCGGGTTTTTTGGCGAGTTGTTTTTGCCGATAAATGTTTCATGTAGTTGTTGCGATCTTCAGCCTTTGGGGTTGCTTTTTTAACTACTGGAATGAACTTTATCTATGTGACATCACACGCTTTTGGCGCCATTTTGGATTTTTTTGCCAATCGTGCCAACCAGCACAGGATATGGAACTCTTCCCATATACATGTATACATATGTATATATATATCACTGGCGCCTGGCTAATATAAAAATACCTAATAATAATAATAAAGGTACTTTTAAGTTAGCCAGGCGCAAATCTCGACAATAGCATTTTTTCTCGCCAATTACAGTTTTTACTTTTCGAGTGTTTAAATTAGGAACAATTTTTTGATGTTAAAAGAAAGTGTTTTGGTTTATGAGATTCGTTCTTGTTTTTAAAGAAATGAGTTGAAGGAATGTATTAAATGTATGTAATATGCATTTTTAATACGTATTTTAAATGGAATGAGTCAAAGGCTTATATTTTAAATTAAATGAATACATTACGACTGATGGTAAAGGAACAATACCATTTCACTATTTATCACCTGCGCCCGGCAAACATAAAAGTGCCAAAAAATGATTCACTTTCAACAAATTGCAAATCACAATGTTTAGCACCGTTTGCAATAAAAATCCTTTGTACGGTCAGGGTTGACATAAATTGCGGATTACCATACCCTTTAGGGTACTTACGTTTATCGTTGTTTATCGTTGCCAATCATGTTCAAAACAGTAAATTAACATTATTAAATATACATAATATTGTTAAAAAGGGTAAATAATATAAAATAAATAAATAAATAAAACATAATAAATGAATAATAATAAATAAATAATAATAAAAAAAAAAGATACAGCTGTCGCAGACGCACCGGGGTATATTTTTGGCACCAAAATGGCGATTTTATGCCTGGGCAACTCGACGATTTTGGCGAAATTTTGTTTTGTATGGCAACCCGGTAGAGCAGATTCCGTGTGTTTTATATTAAATTAAATATTGTGTGTTTTATAATAAATTAATCATTGTGTGTTTTATAATAAATTAATCATTGTGTGTATATTATAATAAAATAATTTGTGTGTTATAATAAAAACAATGTGTGTTTTATAATAAAATAAACTGTTTCATAATAAAATAAAACTAACATGTTATTTTAGCAAGCTAGGTCTAATAGGTACCCGAAAACGGAGTTTTCTCGCCAAAATTACAAAAAAAAAAAAAAAAAAAAAAAATTCGCCAACCCCGGTGCGCCTGCGACAGCTGTTTCCTTTTCCCTATGGGACTTTTTCATAAATGTGTTTGTTTTAAAATAAAATTGTGTGTGTTTTACAATAAAATAAATTATTTCATATTATAATAAAACGATACTTTTTGGTTAGCCGGGCGCCAGTGAAATATATATATATATATATGGTACTTCTCTATTATCCCGTCGACCACTTTTCATAACAAAAAACTAACGCCAAATAAACTGGCGGGTTGCCATTGGAATATCAAAATAAATAAATAAATAAAATATAAGAAATTCGGCCGTTTAAGGACACAATTGTTATTTTAATTAATGATATAACTAATAAATCAGTAAACCATAATGAAAAATACAAGCAAATGTCTAATTAAAAACCACTTGATGACATAACAAACACGTATAATGCTTCTTACATCAAGTAAATGGGACTTCATTTTTGGCGTTTAATCTTACAGTTTGGCGATAGTTTTTTGTTATGAAAAGTGGTCGACGGGATAATAGAGAAGTACCATATATATATATACGCATATACACACACACACACACACACACACACACATATATATATATATATATATATATATATATATATATATATATATATATATATATATACATATATATATATATATATATATATATATATATATACACACATATGCATATATATATATACATATATGTATGTGTATATATGTGTGTGTATATATATATTTCACTGGCGCCCGGCTAACCGAAAAGTACCAATAAAACAAAACTAACATGTGTAGCATGTATTTGAAAACGGAGTTTTTTCGCCAAAATAGCGCAAAAATAAAAATTGCGCCAACCCCGGTGCGTCTGCGACATCTGCTCCACATAAATACCGTACCAAATTACCGTACTGAAATCGTTCAAAGTATAATATATGTTTGCTTACCTCTGTCCGTCGTATTAGATATTTGGTATGCATCCTTTTCTGTTGACGTGTCATGAACTAAAATAATAACTAGATTCAGCTTATCACGTCTATCGTAAGATGGTCTACCATTATCAAAACCGGTCAAATAATATATCTCGCTATCGTGATCAATTTCATACACATCTATTTCAGAGTCGTATTCTTTATCCTCGCAATTGAGTAATGTAGATTTGCATATAATCTTATGGTGTGGGAATTCAGAGGTTACTCTTATCATATTAACAGAAAAACTTTTAAATCTCTTCTTCTCCTTTGGGAAAAATCTAAATTGCCAAGTTGCATTAGCAAATTCAAAAGCTTGGCTTTCTGTATCATATCCTGGAAGAGTTAAGAAATTGGGTAGTTTCAACGTAATGCAGGCTGAAGAATTTCTTTTTTTAGATAAAGATACTTTGGTGTCGTTTGCCTTTTTGGCCATATTATCAAAGTAGACACTAAAACATAAATAGCTAAAAGTCAAATAAAATGAGCTAAGCGTTATCGAAAGAAAGATTTTTGAATATCGTTTTATAACCACTGAGTAGAGAGAAAGAATAGAGAGGCGGTGAACTGCAAAATCGGCTTGCAATGTGAAGCCGGTTATCGCTCAAATCATTAGATCCAAGAGCTGACTTCATTGGACGGAGAGACGCTCCACGTGGAACAAGGACTGGATTCATTGGATGGGGAGAGGTTTTCAAAGCAAGCCGCCAGTTGTTTGGGCCGACTGTAGGGTTGCATTTTCAGCGTCACGCCAAACGTAAACATTTCATCTCTATTTATTCTCTGAACTCTGTGTTCTAAACCCAAAATTCAGTTTGCGTGACCACAATCTACCAATTAGAAGGAAGTTTCTGTCAGTGAAAATGATGCCATACTTAAAAGAAAAAAATATATATATTAACATTCATAAAGCTCAAACATTTTTAAATGATGACCAAATATCGGAATGACAGAATGGTTCCGATGGTGAAAATGATATTATTCTTAAAAGTAGACGATCATTTTAATCCGTGAAAATAAAATATTCTACTATGTTGTACTAAAGTGACGTCATATAGAGTAATCTCGAGGCTAGCGAAAAACACAGGCTACCGCGGTGCATTCCACATATCTTTTTTTACAGACCGCTAGAGTGACGTGATGTTCTTTTCGTACACCTCCATTGGTGCATTCTCTGCTCGCAAAGAGACCGAACTCCCCTACTTAAAGATCATTGATATACAGTGGTGGCCAAAAGTGTGGACATTTTTTGAAAGCTTCATGTGTTTAAACTTTGTGTGCTTGTAGAATATATTAATTTTCACTTAAATACAAACGTTTATATATCAAATTGAAGGTAATTTAATGTAGAATTTAATAATAAAAACAGTATTACAATATCTGTATTACAAAAAAAGTTATGGAACTACTAGTAAGATCTATCTTAGATTTGCATTTTTAAAGTGATACTTACACAATCAATACTTAGTAGGATAACCCTTATTTTTTAAGGCAGCTTCACAGCGTCTTTTTATCGAGTGAACGAGTGTTTGGAGTTCATCTTTCGTAATCACATGATGCCAAGAATCAATTATAGCGTCAATAAGTTGTCTTTTATTGGATGGACGTTTATTTCATACAAGAATTTTCAAACGTCGCCACAAATTTTCAATTGGATTGAGATCAGGGCTGTTTCCTGTCCATGGTAATATATCTATGCCTTTATTTTGAAACCATGCTTTGCATACTTTTGCTGTGTGGCATGGAGCTGAATCCTGCTGAAAAATAAATGGTGCGTTGTTGGGAAGAGATCCCTGATGGAAGGTATCAATTTTGGTTCCAGGACAGTTTCGATGTATTTTTTGGCATTCAGGATGCCATCAATCACTTGAATTCGACCCACACCATCTGCAGACATACATGCCCAAATCATGACATTTGTTGGGTTTTTTGTAGTTGCTTCAATGCAATCAGGATGAAGTGCTTCTCCTACTCTACGTCTCACGTATTTTCTACCATCACTACCAAAGAGTGATATTTTACCCTCAACGCTCCAGGTTACTTGCTTCCATTGATTTTCTGACCATTTAATGTGTTCTTTTGCCCACTTAACTCGTTTTCCGCGTTGCTTTTGATTTAAATATGGTTTTTACCTTGGAATTCTAGCTTGTAGTCCAAATCCTGATAACCTTATTCTTATTGTTCTTGAACTTACTGCAATACCCGCTGCATTCATTTCACATCTAATGGCATCTGATGAAATTTTTCTATCTTGAAGGCATAGCCGTTTAATTTTTCTATCGGCAGTAGCACTTGTGCATTTTTTTCGGCCTGATTTGGCCTTATTTTCCACTGATTTCGTTTTTTCATAACGTAAACAAAACTTTCGTACACCAGAACAAGTCACTGAACCACCAACTTGTCTTGCAATTTCAGCATAAGAGAGGCCATTTTCTCTCAATATGACAATTCGGCTTCTTTTTGTAGATGTCCAATTAGTTCCTCTTGTTGATGACATTGTTTAAAATTAGTTTAATTTAAAAAAATGATTTTAAATATTCAAAAACAGCAATACTCTATTTAATTGTACTAGTATGCATCATTACGCAAAATATTTTCACAACAATAACTCTTTTACCATTCAAATAATCTAAACTATAGTTACAGACATTTAATTGGTTCTCAGAACAGTGTTTGTGATTGGCTAGTACGCTTTTATTACAAAACACGTCCTTATTCAAAACGATTTGTGTTTGTTTGTTCTACTAAAATGAGCATAACTTTTTTTGTAATACAGATATTGTAATATTGTTTTTATTATTAAATTCTACATTAAATTACCTTCAATTTGATATATAAATGTTTGTATTTAAGTAAAAATTAATATATTCTACAAGCACACAAAGTTGAAAAACATGAAACTTTCAAAAAATGTCCAAACTTTTGGCCACCACTGTACATGGGGTAAAACATTTCTAAAAATTACGTCATTTATGCATAATTTTGAAAGTAAAGTCGCATGGCAGAAAATTTATTAAGTTATGAATATTTGGACAATAGACATATTTTCTTTACTCCGTGTATTTTTTATTTATTTGAAACGATTATGGAAGATAGTGCATGATATGTTTTACTATTAGATATTCTTTCTTTTTTATTATATTAATGTTGATGTCAAATAAAATGTTTGTTTTTACACTCTTTTAGGTAGCTTGAATTACAAAAAGCTACCTATTGCAGCCGTTCGGAGGAAGGCAGTTCCAGAAAATTTCGGCATATTTTCAACGATCATGACCCCCAGACCCACAAACCATTCTGCGTTCAAATGTTGATATATACAGGGTGTTCCGTTAAAGGGGTCCAATATTAATAGGGGTAATAGAGGAGATCACACGGAGCATAAATCAGTATATAATGCCTGGCCGGATCTCAATAATTTTCAAGTTACAGCAAATAGAATGAAAAATCGGAAATTTGTAAAAAAACCCTCATTGCTAAACTATCGGTAATGCTACATAAAAACGAAGCACATATTTAGAAAGAGCAGAAAAAATCCTACGAAATGACATAAGTTGTTTTAGAATATTGAGAATTAATGGCGAGTTACAAGCTCTGAAACAGTGAAAAAATACAAAATCAAATATTTAGCAAAATAGTTAATCGTTAATTCCAAAAATGCAACTCTACCTACATCAAGGAAAATGTTATAAAATTTGGTCCATTCCGAAAGCTTTCGAAGAAGCTGACAATAAACCATATCAGTTTAATTGTATGGGAGAAATCAAGCAGTTCCCTAGTTACAACTCTGTACTGTTGCACGCTCGGAAAGAGCGAAACTCCACCCATGACGATTGTAAACACCCCGTTTTAATATCTTTCAATTATACATTTCTGATCAACCTCTATCAATACCCTTTCATTATTCAGTCTGGTCAAGTGAATGACATATTGTGCAGCTCTCGCCTTGTCTTAAAGCAAACTCCGTGACTGCTGCGTTTCCTCCATGAACTTTCAGGATGATGAAGAAGAAGTACTTTTTATGCAAATTTTCTATGTGTATAGGACGAAAAGTGTAATAAAACAGCAGTCATCAGTGGGCGTTATGTTAAAGGGAGGCTGTTGTAAGTGGGATTGTAGTAAGTTGATGTATAATAATTATGCCGGAATACTCTAACGAAGAATATGCGGACATGCATCTGATGTATGGGCAAGCTCATGGAAATGCATGTCTAGCACAGCGCATGTACCGTGAGCAATTTCCAAGGAGACGTTGCCCAAGTTCGAAACTCTTCATAAAAATCGATAGACGATTACGGGAGACTGGATCGTTTAATACAGCAAGCATTGATGCAGGGAAACCTCGACATGTACGAACACCTGCAATGGAAGAAGATGTACTGAATATTTTTAAAGATAACCCCTCCACGAGTACACGAGCTGCTGCGTCTGAAGTCGGTGTTTCTCACCAAAGTGTGTGGCGTGTTCTGCGTGCAGAAAACATGCACCCCTTTCATGTGCAGCGGGTACAACTGTTATCAGTAACAGATTGTGCTCAGCGGACAGAATTCGTACGCTGGTTGCTTAATGTAACAGAAAATAATCCACAATTTCTGGAAAATATTTTATTTACTGATGAAGCAACATTTACGAGAGAGGGCGTGGTAAACACGCACAATATGCACACATGGTCATATACAAATCCGCACACTGTTTTCCCGTCGAACGCACAACAAAAGTTCAGTGTGAACATATGGGCAGGTGTCCTCGGCGATTATCTCATAGGACCATATTTACTCCCAGATGTACTCAATGGCAGTACGTACTTGGTTTTCCTACGGGATATCTTACCGCAGTTACTGCAAAATGTGCCAGCAACATTGCGCCACAATATGTGGTTTATGCACGATGGCGCACCGGCACATTTTTTCATAGGTGTTCGCAATCACCTCAATTCAACATATCCTGGGAAATGGATTGGACGCAGTGGACCTGTTGCTTGGCCTGCACGATCTCCAGACCTCAATCCGTTAGAGACTTTTTTGTTTGGGGACACCTTAAATCGCTGGTATATGAAACGCCTGTGGATACACCGGAGGATTTACTAGCGCGAATCGTTGTCGCTGCAGGAGACATTCCCAACTCCGTCGGAGTTTTTCGGCGTGTTCGCCAATCTTTACGACGTCGCTGTCGGCTGTGCGATTCTGTTAATGGGCGCAACTTCGAACACCTATTATAATGTCCGTTCGTCTGCCTTCCGACATTGAACTGTGCAGCGCAGGCCAGAAGACTATGCTTCACATATGTCATAAAGTACGTGGAATGTAATTCTTTATTTGTCATTTTTCTTTTATTTTCAACACTTTTTGGCACAGTATTTTGTAAGTCACAGACTGTGGTGTACTCAAATTGTAAATTACAAAGTTTGTATGAATTAATTTAAAATTTAGTGTCTTTTTTAAATTTATAATTAATAAAATTATTATGCTATTTGTTATTATTATTTCCTATCATAAATTATGATGCACATATACATACAATAATTGTCCATGTAAAACATGTACTGAAACTTCTTGTATAGTTACAAATCGCAATATTTTTAATTATTTCCGAATTTTCACCACCAGTTTAATTTTAAGGAATTTAACTTAAGCTTTATATCAATAAAAGACCACTTTAAAATGTAGACTATTATTGTAAAGTTATTTTGGTTCATTCAACTCTTGAATAATTAAAAATGTTGCATCTCAGAAGAAGCATGATCGAAAATGTATAGTTGAGAGTAATTAAAAAGGCGGTGTTTCCAATCGTGATGGGCGGAGTTTAACCTTTGCTAGTGTCAAAGAAAGCGGAGTTGTAACTAAGAAACTGATTAATTTCTCTCACACAATTAAACCGATATGGTTCATTGTAAGCTTTTTCGAAAGTTTTCGGAATGGACCAAATTTTACTACATTTTCCTTGTTGTAGCTAGAGTTGTCTTTTTGGAATTAACGATTAACTATTTTGATGTATATTGGATTTCGTACTTTTTTCACTGTTTCAGGGCTTGTAACTCGTCAATAAATATTGCTATTTTAATACAATTGATGTCATTTTGTAGGTTTTTTTCTGCTCTTTCTAAATATGTGCTTCGTTTTTATGTAGCATTATCGATAGTTTAGCAATGAGGGTTCTTTTACAATTTTCCGAATTTTCATTCTATTTGCTGTAACTTGAAAACTATTGAGATCCGACCAGGCTTTATATACTGATTTATGCTCCATGTGATCTCCTCTATTACCCCTATTAATATTGGACCCCTTTAACGGAACACCCTGTATATATATATATATATATATATATATATATATATCTGACATTTGTCATTCTGTAACTCTCTTATTTATGAAACAATTTTGATGTGACTGAGTATGTGCATAAGGCCTACCAAGGTCTTAACCGAGTTCGTTGGACAGCTTCATCCGCCATCTTGTTTCAATATGGCGGCCAGTTAAATTGTTTTTAATTCTTAAAAATTCAAAAAGATATAGAAAAAAATTATAAATTGAAAAAGTTGTTTCCTTTAAGTGTTAGATCGTGACACATGGATTCCGGAGCATTTTTTGTTTATTTTGGCTTTATCTTAAAAAATGGCTGAGATATGGCAGTTTGAGATTCTAGGGTTTGATGACATTTTGAAACAATATGATATTTGTTATGCTGTAACTCTCGTATTTATAAACCGATATAGTTTGTGACTGATCATGTGTACAGGACATATCAATGTCTCGACCGAGTTCGTTGGTCAGCTTCATCCGCCATCTTGTTTCAAAATGGCAACCAGTTAAAAAAATTAAATTTTTAAAAAATCAAAAAGATGTACAAAATAAAAATAATTATAAATTGAAAAAGTTGTTTCTTTTAAATGTTAGATCAAGATACTAGGATTCCGGAGCATTTTTTTGTTTTGGCTTTATCTTATAAAACGGTTGAGATATGGCAGTTTGAAATTCTAGGGTGGCTGACATTTTGAAACAATCTGAGTTCTGTTATGCTGTAACTCTCATGCTGAAATTCGAATTGAAATTCAGTATTAACGAAAACCGGGATTGAATCTTCTATAATCGGGTTCCAAGCATTTTAGCTTTGGGTGTTTTAGTAAAATGAGTTGAATTTTTAAAAACGTGGAATATGGAAGCTACCTTTTCCTCCCGGTACAGGCCGGAAGGACTTTTATTAGGTGCATTCGTAATTATATAAATACGTAGCACCTGTAGTCGTCGTCTGATCCGTCCGTCTGTCCGCATATAACAGTGCAAAAACTACTCAACCGAATGGTTTGAAATTAAAAAAAAACTACTCAATTGAATGGTTGGAAATTTAATATATAAAATCGTTGCAGAATTCTGTCGAGTCCTTTCAAATTTTATGAAAATCGATTAAAAACTTAAAAAGATATTAATAAAAGTTTTCTTCATTCTATTAAATCCTAGCTTACGTAATTAGTTCAATGATATCCCATGATAGGTAATGATTCTAGGTTGTCATGGTGATTACGTCCTATTTAAGATGGAGTACTATTATTTTCGTATTACTGAATTTAAAAACCGAATTTTTTGCTTTTAATATAGATTTCTGTTTCGTGGTATGTTTTCACGTTCTTCTATCTTTATAAGAAAAAAGTATTGGATTCATGAAAAATTTCAACTGCTAGTTTTCGACGGATTTTCACGTTTTAGAAGGTCAGTTTTTAGAAAATGTCTGTCTGTGAGTCTGTCTGCCTGTGTCTGTCTGTATGTGTCAAAAATTTTGTGGGAGCCTTATCTCAAGAACTAATGCACGGAATTTTATAAAACTTCATTTTCAGTCAGATTTTAAAATAAATTGAAGCTGATTAGTTTTTGGTGTAAATCACCCAAAAGGTAGCGCTGCTATGCTGCATTTTTCACGATTTTCACGATATCTATATCTCAAGAACTAGTGTTCATATATCCACCAAACTTCAAGTTCAGTTAGACGTTGACATAAGCTGTTGGTGATGAGGTTTTGGTGTAAATCTCTCAACAGGTGGCGCTGCTATATTTCATTTTTCAGGATTTACGCGATTTTAGCGATAGTCATATCCTCATATCTCAAGAACTAATGTACGGATTTTCATCAAACTTCATATTTTGGTTAGACCTTGACATAAGTTGGTGTTGATTAGGTTTTCGTGTAAATCATGTAACAGGTGGCGCTGCTATGCTGCATTTTTACTTTCTTCTATCTTTACAAGAAGAAAGTATTGGATTCATGAAAATTTTCGACTTCCGGTTTTCGACGGATTTATACGTTTTAGAAGGTCCTCAACACGATTTGACTGTTTTTAGAAAATGTCTGCCTGTCTGTATGTTACACAAATTTTGTGGGCGCCGTATCTCAAGAACTAATGCACGAAATTTAATAAAACTTTATATTCAATTAGTCCCCGATATAAAGGGGTGCTGATTAGTTTTTGGTGAAAATCGCCGAACAGGTGGCGCTGCTATGCTCCATTCGCAATTTCAAGAACTAATGCGCTTATTTTCATCAAACTTCAGGTTGAGTTAGACCAGTGGCGTATCCAGGATTTAATTTCGGGGGGGGGGGCTGACTTAAATTTCGATAATGTTCTGGGTTTTACGAAATATGTTGAACTGCGTTATAAACAGAAATCATATTTGATAATAAGGCCGTAGGCAGAGAAAAACGGGGGGGGGGGGGAGACGGGGCTGAACTCGAGCACCCCTCCCCCCTCCCTCGCTGAAATCAGTTGAAAAGTAATAATGGATTGTTTCATATACTTCAATTTAAAAGAAAGTCATTGTAGCTTATAATCTATAAGGTTCTCTCCTTCTTCCCTAAATTCTGGCTACGATTCTTGCTTGACAATAAATTAATTTTGCTTGGGACAATTTCAAACAAATTTTTTTTTCATAATTTTTTTTCTATTTTAGGATCAATTCCCTATTACTGCCAAGGCACGTGGGGCACTTTCCCAGAACCCACATATTTAAGGGGCCCAAAAATGTATGGTGTTTCAAATCAATTTTATTGTAAACAATCCTAATAGATTAAGAAATTAAAATTTCTAGATTCATTACACAACTTATGTAAGCTAAAATTGTGAGTGATATCGTAAGTATTATAATTTTTCTTCTCATTTGAAGATTTAAGTTTCTCATAATGCGCCCAATTTATTTCAGCTTATTCATATGTGTTCTAAACTTGTTTAAAAATGTTTTAATTTTATGACTGTCTTGTTTATAAAATATCATTTTCTTTGAGTTGCGTATGTTTTTAAAGTTCGTGCAACATTAGTTCATGTTTATTTAACATAATATTTGAGTCTGTCAAGTTAATTTTTACGAAGAAAATTTCAATAATAATAATAATCCAACTTCAGTTCACATTTATTCTCAGTCTTTCATTCAAATGGGTGCATTACATAGTTACATTCATACACTTCTCATTCACAGTATTTGTAAAAATGTGATAATCTACGATTAGGGCCAAAAATATTTTCTGTTGCTATGGCCCAAAATTTTAATTTCAGGGTCTGTTCAGGATAAACAAACTTTCTTTGCAGAATCTCTTTTTTTAATACCAACAAAAATTTAATTCAAAATCTTAGGGGTAGCAAGCATTCCTTCTTGATCTCCCCCTTCCCTTCGTATACATGCTTCTGGGATTTTGATCAAACGTATGGCTATTAACTTTCAAGAAATATATGTTAAAAAAAACTAATCAAATTTGTGAAGGAAGGGACAAGTTCACAATTAATTGGAAACTAAACATCAGATTTCCCCTTTTTAAAAAAGAGTTAAAGTTATTGAATTATGGCTAACAATATTACTGGACTTTTTTTAAAAAAAGGGTAAGTAAAATTGTAAGAAAATTTATTTTTAACATGTGAATTTATTTAATGCTATGCTTCTTTTGTTAAATATTCCAAATGGTAAAAATGCCGATACTAAAGTGTGTCGTGTCAAAATAAGAGCGATTAGAAAAGAACACTATTCGTAATATTGTACTTTCATAGAAGAGTAATTAAGAATTTTTATCTTTTGCTGGATCACTCGTACACTGAAATATTAAAAAAGGCATCTTCCTCCCTGCTTATCAACGGGAAACTTTCTGACACATTTTTAAACGCAAAGGCATTAGACTGGTTGGCCTGACTATGGAAGAGATTTGGAATCGAGATGAGTTTTCCCTTCTTTGGTAAATTACTTATCGAGTTATAAGTGATTCTGGTAACGTATTAACGACTCGTTTTCGCGTTTCTCAGGCGGCCGCGTCGGGAATCCGAATCAAAACGCCAACTTGGACAGTGCTTTCTGAAAGATTTTCTACATTTACAAAAAAAAAGAGTAAACGTGTTTCGATTGCAAAGTTTCTGAATAAAAAGACCTGTGAATTTCATGCCTTTCCGAGCAAAAATGAATTAAAAAATATGTCATAAAGTAGCCAGTTTGTATTGGAGAACAGCCTTAAATCTGGAAAAGCAAGTAACGTAAATAAAACTAGTTCGCTAGTAAAAAGGACCAGGAACAAACAAATCAACAGGAGATTATTTTTTAGTATTACTACTGGGCATCTTTAAAAGACCCTTCTAAAACCGAAAATCAATAATCTTGCTTGACATTGCCATTCACAAAAAAAAAAATCAGTTCGTACATTTGCTGATTTGGCGATAATGTTTAATGCCACTGCGCACTAATATACCACCTTAGTCTTGGCATCATTTGTTGAAGAGAGTTAAATATTCTTTAAATTAATTAAACTACTTCTAGATCTTGCCAATTGAGCATATTATACATATTCAATTATCCACTAAAACATGTGTGGAACTGTTTTTCAGTCATTTGAAAATAGATTTTGTGATCTCAAGTAATTTTGATCGCAGGACTGAGAGGCATATGGGGCTAACGAGAAAACAAATTCGTTGCGCGCCAGAAAATAAAACAAATTAATCTCAAAAAGAAAGAAACAAAGTCAGTTTTTTTTTATTTCACTGCGACCACTTCGGAAGGGGAATGGAGCTGTTATCCCATAACCCCCCCCCCCCCATGTGTACTAATATGGGACTAAAGAAAATAGATTGGGTTGTCCATTGCATGACAGAAAAAATAGTTCTAATTTTATCTCAAACATAAAAAGAAAAATCGGCACTTTTTTCATTCCATTTTTGGAGGTGCGGGGTCTGTGCCCCATCAGCCCCTTCCCCCTCTTTGGATATGCTGTGGTGTTACTCTGTACTAATATGGGAGTAAAGAGAAGAAAGTGGGTAGTCTGTTGTATAATAAAATAAAATGCAAATTTATCTCAAAGAAGAGAAAAACAGCACTATTTTTATGAGATGTTCAACTATTTGGGGAGGGGGGGGGGCTGTAACCCCATCAGTCCCTTTTTCCTTTTTAGGTATGCTCCGATGTCAATGTCAACTAATATGGGGCTGAAAAGAAGAGAGTGGGTAGTCTGTTGTATAACCACCCCCCCCCCCAAAAAAAAAAAATTACAAATTCATCTCAAAGAAGAAAACAGCACTTTTTTCATGAGATTTTCTACTATTTTGGGAGGGGGGGGGCTGTAACCCATCAGCCCCCTTCTTCTTTTATGGTATGCTCTGATGTCATTGTGGACTAATATAGGGTTAAAAAGAAGAGAGTGGGTAGTCTATTGTATGACAAAAAAAAATACAAATTTATCTCAAAGAAGAAAAAACAGCACTATTTTCATGAGATGTTCAACTATTTGGGGAGGGGGGGGCTCAGCCCCCTTTTCCTTTTTAGGTATGCTCTGATGTCAATGTGGACTAATATGGGATTAAAAAGAAGAGAGTGGATAGTCTGTTTATAACAAAAAAAAATACAAATTTATCTCAAAGAAGAAAAAAACAGCACTTTTTTCATGAGATTTTCGACTAATTCGGGAAGGGGGGGGGCTGTAAACTCATCAGTCCCCTTCCTCTTTTTAGATATTCTCTGATGTCAATGTGAACTAATATGGGGTTAAAAAGAAGAGAGTGGGTAGTCTGTTGTATAACCAAAAAAAATTACAAATTTATCTGAAAAAAAGAAGAAAACCACTTTTTTCATGAGATTTTTGACTATTTCGGGCGGGGGGAGGGGCTATAACCCCATCAGCCCCCTTACCATGTTTATGCTGTGATGTCAATGCAGACTAATATGGACTAACGAGAATGGCTAATCCGCTGTGTAACAGAAAAAAAATAAAAAATTATCTAAAAAAGAAAGAAAAAAGCACTTTTTTCATTTTACTCTTGACAATTTCGGGGGGGGGGGGGGGGCTGCAGCCCCATCAGCCCACCCCCTGGATACGCCACTGAGTTAGACCATGACATAAATCGAAGCTGATTAAAGTTTGGTGTAGATATCCCAACAGGTGGCGCTTCAATACCACATTTTTCTCGATTTTTACGATAGCTATATCTCAAGAACTAATGCATGGAATTTCATAAAACTTCAGATTCTGTTAGACCTTGACATAAATAGATGCTGCTTACGTTTTGGGGTAAATATCCTAACAGGTGGCGCTGCTATGCTACTTTTTTCATTATTTACTCGATAACTATATCTCAAGAACTAATACACGGATTTTCATCAAACTTCAGATTCAGTTAGACGTTAACATAAGTTGTTGTTGATTAGGTTTTGGTCTAAATCTTCGTACAGGTGCTGCTGCTATGCTACATTCTGCAGGATTTACACGATTTTAGCAATAGTCATATTTCAAGAACTGATGCACGGAGTTTAATAAAACTTTAGATTCAGTTAGACCTTGATATAAATGGGTGCTGATTCTTTTTAGTGTATGCGAAATCTGTTTGAGATAGAAGAAAGTTTTGGGATTGGCACATCCGACTGGTTTTATTTTAAAATGCACAGTTAAAAAGATTACGCTTTTTGAACTGTTAACATGTATGAGATAGAAGCAAATTTTGGGATTAGCACATCCAACTAGTTTTGTTGTTTAAAAACAGCCGTAGGTTGGCATGTTTGTATATGTATATTATGCTATATGAGGAAGCACAGGTGATTCAATTCACTGGAATGGAAAACGCCTGGAATTGCGTCGCTTATAAAGAAGGTCAATCACGTAGATAATTTATAAATAGACCTCATTTGATTACTTTATCAGTTGTAGATTCAGATAAAAATGAAGGAATCGAAAATAGACGAACAAATTCCAGCTGAAAAAATTAATGGTCACGAAAAGACGTGACTCGTTTGACCTAGGTGGAAATTTTTTTACACGTATACTTGACAAATCTCCAGATTTTAGCGGGAGACTCCCGAACAAATAAACATAGTTGAACTAGAATTATATATATTATTTCTGTTGTCAAACATCTTTTTTTTTTATGAATTTACGAAACGCACAACAACAAATGAGGTATAAAAGTAACATGCGTCGCAGGCTCCCAAGACGGGGCGCACCGCGCACAATCGACCACCGAACCCAAGTCCTGAGAGACTTTTATTGCGCCAGCAGCTTTGGATCGGTACGGCGCTTCGGCCGGTCAGAGAGCCGCTCCCCACTGCGGACCCTCTAACCTTGAACCCACGTGAGACGACGTAGGCCGTTGCGACACGCGGTGAAACCACATAGGAGACACCGCGAGACACTTGGAGACGGGACGGCGTCCCCCAGCAGCTTCGGAGCTGGAATCCCAGGAGTGAAACTAGGCCCTAGGCTTTAAGTCGGGATTTTCCAACCCGCACTTGCTTTACCACAACTCGAGGGGTGTGAGAACCTACAGAGGTAGTCACGTTCCCTCTCCAACAAATGAGGTATATCATTCGAAAGTTTTTTGAATCGGATTCTGACATACTACACTTACATTTCGTTAAAACATGTTTTTTTTATTCAAAATTGCAGTTAATTAAAAATTAAATCGGCATTGTTTTCATAAATGAAATGAAAGGTTTTCGTCAAATGAGTGTTGCCACAAAAATAAAATACCGCATTATAGGATGCTCAACAATGATTATAAGATAGAAAATGAATATTACAAAAAAGATAAAGTGGGACGTTTTCGCACGGGTTAAGTTTATATTTATGATTAAAATGCAAAATTAAAATTCAAATGTTTTAAAGAAGTACACGTGTAACCTAAGAGGTATGCTTTATTATCTATTTATTTCTATATATAAAAAAAAGTAATGGTTTGGAAACGGACCAATGAAAATCTGCGTAGATACCACGAAACGTATCTGATTGGTCAGAGCTTTCTGACTTTTCTAGGGGATTTAGAGGGGAGAATTTTGATAGAATGGGCGCTATTAGGTGGGTTACCAACGGGAAGGGACCCGGGTCTGTCGCCAAGTTTGGCACCAACTGGGCGATATATCGCCAAATTTGGCGGCCAAAATTAGCTTACAAAAGTGGCGCCAACTTGGCGCTATTTCCAGTATTTCGCCAAATTTTTTTATCTTTTTCTTTCACAAATAATTGAGGTGATAGGCTGGATTTGTTTAGTGATGGATGATGCTGATTTTTATAATAAATTTAGGTTTCATTTAAGGGTGTATTAAAAAAAAAAATTCCACGCTCAACAACGCAAAATTTTGAGAGGCATTCCCAGACTCATTTTTAAAAGTAACAACAGGAAACTTGGCGGCGTGATTTATAAAGACATTTATAAGGGCCCCATGTTTTTATTTTTCGTTCAATTAATTAGAAATTGATTTACAGACAATTATTTTCACAGTACGATCATTTTTTTGTTTCCAGCGCTATCGCTTCTGGAAATTCGGTTCAAAATGTCCACTTTGACAGCATTTTTAGGTGCGTTCGTAATTATATAAATACGTAGCACCTATTGTCGTCGCTTGGTCCGTCCGTCTGTCTGTCCGTCCGTCCGCATATAACAACGCAAAAACGACCCAACTGAATGGTTTGCAATTTAAAATATATCATCTTTGCAGAATTTTGTCGAGACATTTCAAATTTTATTAAAATCGAATCAAAACTTTAGGAGATATTAATAAAAATATTTATTAAGTAATTTGATTTTTTTTAAAATCGGTGCTTTTTTGTTATATGAGCTTCCGAAGTTTAATCGTCAAGCGACCGAGATACTTATTTTATGACAGAAATTAATCTGCAGCCAACATAATTCATTTCACAGAATTAAAAATCAGAAAAGATCTGAATGTTTGTATAACTAGCTATAGTACGAACGCACCTCATTTGTCACGTTTGACGTACAATTTCCAACTTGTTTGAAATATATTCTGCCTTTATCAAAAATTCGAGACAGTGGGGACATTATAAAGTTTCTGAATAAGAGAACCTGCCAATTGGATGCATTTTAGATCAAAAATGAATTTACGAATGTGTCTCAAAATAAGCAGTTTGGATTTGAATACACCCTTATATTACAACAACAATTACGAAGTGGAATCTAAAAATTGAATGCATAGAAAATAAGGGATCGCGAGGCGATCCAGAATGGAAACGCGAAATGATTACGTCTGGGGTTGGCTAGGGCGCGATTACGGGGGTGGGGGTGCGTAGCGAGCAGGGGGACCGAGCCCCCTTAGTATTAAATTAAATTATATTTTATTTGTATTTTTCTTTGCCTCATTTTTTATCCCGTAACGGATGATGTTATCTTCTAATGCAGTTAAAATACGATTGTTAATTTTTTTCTCTCTCGCGCCTGCCTTTGGTATCGATCAGTTTTTAATGTAACTTTGATGGAATAAATGATATTCTGGCTGTACTAATGTTGTTTGCAGATATTTTAAGTCCTCAATTTTTCTTTAGAAGTTTAAACTATCATCTAAAAAAAATATTAGACATTGTTAAAAATTATTAGACTGCAGTGCGAAATCCTTCATGGCTCCCCTGGTTTTTATTTAATGAACAAAATCGAGTAAATTTCACATGAGTATCTCATAGAAGTAAGACACATTTAATTAGATAAATTTTACGGTTTTCATGTTTCAATGATCATATATTGAACTTAAATTGGAGCATAGTGGACGATTCACTGCCGGCCCACCGTGGTCCACATTCCACTCTGCCCTGTAATGCAAAATTTTCAAAATATTAAATAATTGCTCATTCTCTGTAAAGAGAGATTGATTTAAATGGTTTAGGCAACTGTAAAACAAAATAAACAAAGAAAAACGACTATTTATATTTTTAGTCATTAGATGTTATAGATGAATAAGATAAAACAGCTTTTTTGCAAAGTTAAGATACTACTTGTTTTTATTTAATTTTAAAGTTAATATGCTTAAAAGAAAGCGTTAAACAATATTAATATGATCATACACTATATTGCCAAAGGTGACCGGTCACTTGCGATTTTAGACGTTTAGTTAACTATCTAGAAAAATACATGAGGAATTAACCTGAAACTGCAGATGTGTAAACAGTATAGTATACGTTATATATTTCCGCGAAGATTCTTTCACGAAACCCCATAGGGGACTATCAACAAATTGAAAAAGAACGAATATCTTTTTGATAACCCTGTAAAAACTAATGTAGAAAAGGCGTTCAAACTCGAGATTATTAATAAATGGCTTATTGTAATATATTGTGTTCATTTTTATGAGGATAGCATGTATACTCGTAGATAAATTAAGGTTTTTATAAAAACAGTCCCAAATTTCGCCCAGTTTTTTGCTTATAATTTGCAGAGTTCTTAATATAAAAAAAAGTTATTCTATTTGTGTCGATAGCGTACACAATATTGTACGTACTTGGATACTTGGATACAACCCCTCATATTTTTGCTTCCTTTTGGGAACAACGGATTTCGAGCTTATTCTATCGACGATATTTTTCAAAATTTTCAAGCTATGATTTTGAGACTTTCACAAAAGTTGCTCTATATAATTAGCTAATACATTATGCATATTATATTTTGATTGCATTTGCGCATGCGCAGTGAAACATTTTTTAGTAAACTTGCTCATTTTTCATCCAATTTTTATTATTGTTTAATTCTGATTGCAGAGTTTTATGTACAATGTAGTTTGTCATATTTTCTGGAAAGAACTTTGTTTTATATTAAGAACTCGGCAAATTATAAGCAAAAAACTAGGCGAAATTTGGGACTGTTTTTATAAAAACCTTAATTTCTCTAAGAGTATACATGCTATCCTCATAAAAATGAACACAGTATATTACAATAAACCACTTATTAATAATCTCGAGTTTGAATGCATTTGATACATTAGTTTTTACAGGGTTATCCAAAAGAGATTCATTATTTTTCAATTTGTTGACCGTCCCCTATGTGATTTAGTGAAAAAATCTTCGCGGAAATATATAACCTATACTATACTGTTTACACACCTGCAGTTTCAGGTTAATTCCTCATGTATTTTTCTAGATAGTTAACAAAACGTCTAAAATCGCAAGTGACCGGTCACCTTTGGCAATATAGTGTATATTGAACTTCAAGATGGAGCACATTGGACGATTCACTGCCGGCCCACCGTGGTCCACATTCCATTCTGCTCCTGTAATGCAGATTTTTCAAAATATTAAATAATTGCTCATTCTCTGTAAAGAAAGATTGATTTAAATAGTTTATGCAATTTTAAAACAAAATAAACAAAGAAAAACGACTATTAATATTTTTAGTCATTACAGGTTATATATGAATAAGATAAAACAGCTTTTTTGAAAAGTTAAGATACTTTTGTTTTTATTTAATTTTAAAGTTAATATGCTTAAAAGAAAGCGTTAAACAATATTAATATGATCATATATTGAACTTTGAGATGGGGCACAGTGGTCCACAATCTACTCTGCTCCTGTAATGCAGAATTTTCAAAATATTTAATAATTGCCTATTCTCTATAAAGAAATATTGTTTTAGAAAGTTTATGTAACTGTAAAACAAAGAAAAATGACAATTTATATTTTTAGCAATTAAAAATTATAGACGAATAAGATAAAAAAGTTTTTTTTTGCAAAGGTAAGATACTTGTTTTTATTTAATTTTAAAGTTAATATGCTTAAAAGAAAGCTTTAAACAATATTAATATGATCATATATTGAACTTCGATATGGGGCGCAGTGGTTCACAATGTACTCTGCTCCTGTAATGCAGAATTAACCTGTTGTTGATGTATAAGCGATATCGTAATGTTGCTGCCAGACCTCAAAATATCTCAGCAAAATTTCAGGTTCATTCTTTCTCATAAGTATTTGGAATTTCATTTGCAAATTTTAATGTTCGCTGATTTTTTTTTTTTTTTGTATTTAATTAATAATTTCACCTTATTTGCAATTGTTCCTGTATCTTAATCTGTTATTATTTTCAAAATATAATAAATTATTTTGTCTTGCTTTGTATGTTTTTTGTTTTAAAATGTTACTTACAAATTTGTACTATGTTATTTTGAAGGTAAAAGGGAAATAAAGAAGAATTAAATGAATGAAAAATAGATTTATATTGTATTTCAGATAATACCCAATAGCGGTCCACTGTGCCTCAGTGGGTGGACCAGTGAGGCCCGCTTCCAAGGCACATCGGTCCACTTTACGGGAGTCTAAAAATACTTTTATTTTCAAAAATGTATTGAAAAGTATGTACTGAGGCATGTAAAAAGGTTTAAAGAATATATAAGAATATTTTCAGTCAGAGGCTACTTCACTCACGCGAAAACACACGCTCGCTAATGTTAATCCTATGGGACCGTTATTTTATAATAACTCGTTTGCATTTCAATATTTTTAAATTATTATTATTATTATTATTATTATTTTGCATTGGGACAGCTGAGGTTAATCGTTATGCAGACCCCCCCCCCTTTTTTTAACACTTTCCAACCTAGTTGAAAAGTGTTTATGACTTCGGTTTGTCTGGCCTTCTACCGTCTGGCCGTGATGCCGTCTGGCCGTCTGCCGTCTGGCCGTGCTCTAACTCCCGTAAATAGGCTCGGATTGCCTTGCAATTTTTATATGTTATTGTCGTTATCTATAGTACGTTCCCTATTTCAACTGAAGTGTGTAGCACTTATAGTTTTTTTACAGGGACACGCAAAAGAATTCCGTTACATTACGGTCTATGGGGAAAAATCATTTGCGGTTTATTTTAATGATGTTACACAATTGCAAACACATTGTAATTGATATATATCCCTAAGATGTATTACAAGAAGCTTAATATGGAATAGGGTGTGCGTAGCACTTATAGTTAATTTACAGGGACAGTCAAAAGAATTCCATTACATTACGTCCATGGAGAAAAATCGTTTGCGGTTTAATTGAATAATGTTTCACTATTTTAAACGCATTGAAATTTATATATATCACTAAGGTGCATTACAAGAGGCTTACTACAGAATATTGTCGAAAAAGTAAAAAAAAATCGAAAAAGTAAAAAAAAGGCCTGCATAGCGAATGCCTCAGCCATCTAATTTAAAAAAAAATAAAAAATAAAATAAAACTATTGAAATGTTAAAACAACGGTCTCATAGGACTATTATAACATCATAGGACTAACATAGGACTAACATCAGCGAGTTGTGTTTTTTTAGTGTTTTCGCGCGAGTGAAGTAGCCTCTTAAAGAGAAAATAACTAAAACTGCAAAAGTGGTCCACTGTGCCCTGTCTCCACTACGTTTTTATTTAGCACACGATTACTATTCTAAAAAAGAACTTACGTTATTGCTATCATTGTATCTGTGAGATCACATGACGTAATTTCGATATTTATTACACTTTATACAGAGATATTTTGGGAAAGGTAGTAATTAATTAGGGTACTTCTCTATTATCCCGTCGACCACTTTTCATAACAAAAAACTATCGCCAAACTGTAACGCCAAATAAACGGAAGAACGTTGCCATTGGAATATCAAAATAGATAAATAACTAAAATATAAGAATTTAAGGACACAATTGCTATTTTAATGAAAGAAATAACTCATAAATCAGTAAAACATAATGAAAAATACAGGCAAATGTCGAATTAAAAACCACTTGATGACATAACAAACACGTATAATGCTTACGACATCCAGTCAATGGGACTGCATTTTTGGCGTTTAATCTTACAGTTTGGCGATATTGTTTTGTTATGAAAAGTGGTCGACGGGATAATAGAGAAGTACCTTAATTAGAAATGTATGTTATTTTGCCTTATATTTTATTTATTTATTTTTAATCACAAAAACTGAAACTAGTATGTTGTGGCCATTGCAAAACTTTCTTCTACATATATCAAATCGTCTGCAACCCAAACTAAATGACAATCTATTCGTTTTGAGATATATCTATCGTGGAAATCGTGAAAAACAAAGCATAGAAGGAGCATCTGTAGGGCGGTATACACCCAAAACTAATCCTCTTCTATTTATGTCAAGACCTAACAGAATATCAAATTTAATGAAATTCCGTGCATTAGTTCTTGAGATAGAGCGACCACAAAATTTGTGCCACATACAGACTTACGGACAGGGCCTGTTTACCGAATAGGCCCGTGAAGCCTGAGCTTACCTACTGAAATTCATAGGGGCCCCCAAATTTATTTTTCAAAACTAATTTTTAGTGGGAAAAATGTATTTTTTTTCTTAATTATAGCTACAAAATTTTCCCTCAGACTAATACTGACCCATTTATACTCTATTTTTTTTCCTGTTGATATAATAAATGTATAAAAACAGTGACTAAATGCAATTTATTTTCATTTTTCTTATGTTTTACATTTTAATTCCAAATGTTTAAGACTGTAACATGCTAAAAATATTTAAGAAAATTTAATCTGTATAATTATATTTTGTTTATATTCATGAAGTGTGGAGAAATGATATAAAATATGGAGAATAGGTTATTTAAATAAAGAGGAAAATAATTAGCATTCGGGTAATATCAAATTTCTGTTTATAAAATAGAAGCAAAATTGTGTTGTAGCCAAGCATAAATTTAGGTCAAATATTTGTTGTTCCTGCACTGTTCTTAGCACTGGCAAATCCTGCAACTTTTAAAGCATAAAATATATTTTAAAGTTCAAATATTCGCACCTGTTCCGTATTTGTAAATTCATTTACAAAATTAATTTGTTATGTATAATTATGTATATAATAAAATATTTTTTATATGTATATAGGTAGTTAGTTTTAGTTTAATAGTAAAAGTTGTTGTTTACTTGAATTTTTGATGGTAAAATTTCAAATTGTTGAAGCATAATTGGTAGAGTTAGAGCTCCTATAATACAGGCTGACGCATCCTCGTAGATTTGGGTCTCAAATTGAAGTTCAGTCGAAAAACCAAGCTAATCAGAACCGTTTCAGCCCATCAGAACCGAGTCTTAGGCAACCCCAACTCCGGTTGCGGTAGATTGATGCTGAACTGAGCACGAATAATCCGAAACAAAATGGATATGCGTCATCTCCTATTATAGGAGTCTTAGGTAGAGTAAAAGGGGGGGGGGGTGGTGACGTCGAGCTTCCCCTACTTCTAATTCTTAAGCGGGCTCTGCTTACAGACATTTTCTAAAAACAATCAAATCGTGTTCAGGACCTATTAAAACGTATAAATTAGCGATGGGTAATAGAGTTACTATTGGTTAACAGGTTGCATCGTTCCACAGTTGTATAAGGCAACAGAATCTAACCAGCTGTTATTTTTGTAACGTATAAGTATTCGCTATGTATGCTGCCAACGGACGTTTTAATTAAAATACATTTAAACAGAATGTTTGTAATAATTTTGGGACGTAAGTATAGACGCTGTTTTCTGTTGAGATGAATCAACACCATTAAATTCAATAACAGTAAAAAAATCCCTGAAGGCTCGGCCTACAGGCACAGGTAGATTTCGAAGACGCAGACCGTGGGGCGCCTATTTGTTGGGAATTGCGGAAGAAATTTTCTTTTAGCCATGATGCCGCTGTTGGGTTCCATAAAGAACCGCCCACTTCGAAATCTAACTTGTTCGCAGGCGGAGCCAGCAGGGATTTTTTGGTTTTTAATTTTTTTTTTCGCTATAAGGGTTGGTCCTATAAAAAACTTGTCAATATAAAAGTTTTAAATAATATTAAGAGGATTTATAATAAATTTAAGCGGATTTGATATCTTGTAAATTGACGAAGTTATGAATTTTTTTCTTCTAACAGCCCCCCCCCCTTTTCCCCCCTTGAAGCCATTTTTAATGATATCAAAAATCTGTTATACATAAATTATCGGGCCTTTTCCTAGAAGTAATAATAACTTTAAACGGATTCGATAAGTATCATAATTAAGACGTTATGGGGATTTTTCTGTTTTCACAAAAAGCCCCCCCCATTCCCCCCCCCCCCTGGTTCGATTTTACCCATTAACGAACTTGACCGAGATTTTATGCCCCTTGATTTTATGTATCAGTTTGGAAGAGATTCCTGAAGAATTATTCGAGTTATCGTGTCCATAAAAAAGTGACATATATATATATAGAGAGAGAGAGTATATATATATGTATATATATATATATATATATTTGTAAGTTAATGATATGTAAATAGTCGCTTACTGGAATTATATGAACAAATAATCGGTGAACAACAAAATACGAACTTTAATACAGTTCTAAAAATATAATTCTACAATACCTTACGTGTAATTTCTTTTCAATTAATACACTTTTGGTCAAACCTATACAATATATTTACCTTACAATAATTCAACTAGGCCTAATAGCGCCTTTACTGGCTATATTCCTTTTATATACTTGCTTCATAACAAAAATAAAAAAACTGGCCTTTTGCCAAATCTCGCGATCCAAAATATTTACAACTCGTGCTTTTAAATCATGGATAATAGCACTAGAGTGTCAGTTCATTTGATGATCATTTACGTGAAGTGTTCAAACTGAAATCCTACATATATATATTGTGACGATTTCCGAATTTTACGTTATAATATTTAACTGGTAGCGACAACGCAAAATTCAATCGTCGAATCAGAAATGATATTTTATTTCTGTCGTAAATTAACATTAAAATATTGTTACACATTTATAAATAGAAGGTCCGTTTATCTTTTTAATTGACACGTAGAATCAGTTCAAGGTGATAAAAGTCTCGGCGATCACAGATTTCTCGCTCGGCTAGCGATTAGAATTCGATGCAGTTATTAAGAGTGGTGACAGGGTGTGACTTTAGTTGCTTTCTCTAAAGCGGTAAGCTGAAACTATCTCACAATAGAGACTGGCTGTCTCTGATTATTCCTCCATTTGCTGGTGTTCAGCAAGCCTCATCACCGGACCTGGTGTCCAGCACGATGATTTCCATAATCTCCCGGAGATGATTCTCCACTCTGCAGGTCTTAAGATCCGACCTTCTCAGTTCCTCTCTCTTCCAACTCCCTGCTCCCGCCTGCTCTTCGCTGCTCCGGAGGGAAGGGGGGAAGGGGGTTTTTGGGCGTTTTCCGGTTTCTCAAGGCCCAATAAACTCCGTTCCTCCTCTCTCATTGGGAAATAAGAATTTTCACTTGGCGCCTCGTTGCCAATTTGTGTCTTGTCACGAACTAGGGGTTTACCCTCGTTTCATTGTCTCTGTAGAAAAATCATATCGATCACCTTCCCACTGAACCAAATTCTGCACGTCAATTTTCCTTTGAGCGCCCTAGACACCGCGTCGCGACTTGGTCGTAGGAAAAACCTTTCCCAGGCGTGAGAAAATAGTCTGGGATGGAAAGCTTCATTCAATATTCCCACATAATTTAATGAAGTCTTTACAATATCTATACTAATATTATAAAGGAGTAAAGATTGTTTGTTTGTTTGTTTGTAGTGGGTAATCTCTGGAACTACCGAACCAATTTCAAAAGTGATGGTGGCAAATTGATGGTGACAACCCCTGCTCCAACATAGGCTATATTTTATGTCGGTGCCACTAACCCCAGGGGTGCAGGAGCAAAAAACTTTCTAAAATTGCCATTTTTTAGCTATCAAACTGGCTATCAAGCCCTGAGAGCTTGCCAGCCGGTTCTGTATGTATGTATGTACGTACGTAATGCGATAACTCTTCATAGAAATATCCGTTTTCCTTCAAATTTTGTTTATAGGTTCACTGTGTTAAGGCGCTTCCCTGATTAGTTTTCGGGATTGATTGGTTGAGTATAAAGGGGGGAACAAGGGGCTAATCCACCCCTTATTATATAAATGGGTTTTTCATGCAGAATTATTCCGTTTTCCTTCAAATTTTGTTTATAGGTTCATTGGGTTAAGAAGCTTCCCTGATTACTTTTCGGGATTGATTGGTTAAGTATAAAGGGGGGAAACGGGGGGCTAATCCCTCCTTAATTTATATAAATGGGTTTTTCATGCAGAATTATCCCATTTCCTTCAAATTTTGGTTAAAGGTTCACTGTGTTAAGACGCTTCCCTAATTAGTTTTCGCGATTGATTGGTTAAGTATAAAGGGGGGGAACGGGGGGCTAATCCCCACTTATTTTATATAAATGGGTTTTTCATGCAGAATTATTCCGTTTTCCTTCAAATTTTGTTTATAGGTTCACTGTGTTAAGGCGCTTCCCTGATTAGTTTTCGGGATTGATTGGTTAAGTATAAAGGGGGGAACGGAGGGCTAATACCCCCCTATTTTATATAAATGGGTTTTTCATGCAGAATTATTCCGTTTTCCTTCAAATTTTGTTTATAGGTTCACTGTGTTAAGGCGTTTCCCTGATTAGTTTTCGGGATTGATTGGTTAAGTATAAAGGAGGGAACGGGGGTATAATCCCTTATTTTATATAAATGGGTTTTTCATGCAGAATTATTCCGTTTTCCTTCAAATTTTGTTTATAGGTTCACTGTGCTAAGGCGCTTCCCTGATTAGTTTTCGGGATTGATTGGTTAAGTATAAAGGGGGGAACGTGGGGATAATCCCCCCTTAATTTATATAAATGGGTTTTTCATGCAGAATTATCCCATTTCCTTCAAATTTTGTTTATAGGTTCACTGTGTTAAGGCGTTTCCCTGATTAGTTTTCGGGATTGATTGGTTAAGTATAAAGGAGGGAACGGGGGGATAATCCCTTATTTTATATAAATGGGTTTTTCATGCAGAATTATTCCGTTTTCCTTCAAATTTTGTTTATAGGTTCACTGTGTTAAGGCGCTTCCCTGATTAGTTTTCGGGATTGATTGGTTAAGTATAAAGGGGGGGGGAACGGGGGGATAATCCCCCCCCCTTAATTTATATAAATGGGTTTTTCATGCAGAATTATTCTATTTGCTTAAAAATTTGTTTATAGGTTTACTGGGTTAAGACGCTTCCCTGATTAGTTTTCGGGATTGATTGATTAAGTATAAAGGGGGGGGGGAACGGGGGGCTAATACCCCCCTTAATTTATATAAATGGGTTTTTCATGCAGAATTATCTCATTTCCTTCAAATTTTATTTATAGGTTCACTGTGTTAAGGCGCATCCCTGATTAGTTTTCGGGATTGATTGGTTAAGTATAAAGGGGGGGGGGAACGGGGGGATAATCCCCCCCCCTTAATTTATATAAATGGGTTTTTCATGCAGAATTATTCTATTTGCTTCAAAATTTGTTTATAGGTTCACTGGGTTAAGACGCTTCCCTGATTAGTTTTCGGGATTGACTGATTAAGTATAAAGAAGGGGGGGGGAACGGGGGGCTAATACCCCCCCTTAATTTATATAAATGGGTTTTTCATGCAGAATTATCTCATTTCCTTCAAATTTTATTTATAGGTTCACTGTGTTAAGGCGCATCCCTGATTAGTTTTCGGGATTGATTGGTTAAATATAAAGGGGGGAACGGAGGGCTAATACCCCCTTATTTTATATAAATGGGTTTTTCATGCAGAATTATTCCGTTTTCTTTCAAATTTTGTTTATAGGTTCACTGTGTTAAGGCACTTCCCTGATTAGTTTTCGGGATTGATTGGTTAAGTATAAAGGGGGGGGAACGGAGGGGCTAATACCCCCCCCCCCCTTAATTATATAAATGGGTTTTTCATGCAGAATTATCCCATTTGCTTCAAAATTTGTTTATAGGTTCATTGGATTAAGACGCTAGTAGTATACGTACCACTTCCGTCTACACAATGGAAGGGGGCGTGTCCCACCTGTCAATCAAAAGGGGGCGTGTCCGAACACGTACTCTTGGACGAGGGGTGAATTTTTTTCCCGTGCTGTGAGAGGGGGGGTGAAATTTTTTCCCCGTGCTGTTAGAGGGGGGGGGTGAATTTTTTCCCCCGTGCTGTTAGAGGGGGGATGTTATTTATTGCGTACTGTTGAACGGGGGTCTGGGGGGTGAATTTTTTCCCCCGTACTGTTAGAGGGGTGTTATTTATTGCGTACTGTTGAACTGCTTGTCAATCGAATGGAAAGGGGGTGGAAGTGGGGGAGGCATTCTGCTATAAGAGGGGTTAATAATGATTTTTTGTTTTTTAATTGATGACGTCATCCAAGATGGCGTCACGCGATTTTTCGTATAGGATAACGGTTGCTGACGAATTAAAATAATTAAGAGTATAATTAATTTAGGTGTGATTAATATTCATTAAAAGCAATTTTCTAATAGGATTGATAGGTGATATGAATTAACTAAAAATATAATTATTTTTAAACTGATTATTTTTCAACTGGTTTTTTTAATTAAATTTAACTGAAAGTAAAGTTTAATGACCTTTTTTCTTTTAAGTATATTTTTTTAGAATATTTCTGTATCATGTGATATAGACAAGATGGTTTATGTTCGAACATGAATGTGACGTCATGTAATGATTGCACCCTAGACATACAATTACGAGGTCCGATTCAAAAGTTGAGTTGTTTAAATGGGTTAAAAATGTGTTTAGCTGTAATCAAATGTTGAGTTGAGTTGTTTTTATATTGATTGACTGCAACCGTTTTAGCAAAAAGTTTGTTTTTCTACTGTTGGCATCATTAGAATTTGCCAGTTGCTCAGATTTTTCTGTTGAATCGTTAGCTGACTTTGTTAGTTTGACTTCGCTTTTAGTTTAGTTTTTTTGCTTTGCGCCATGGAAGACGGACTTAATTTTCAGAATGGAGATAACAAAAGCAAGCGTAAACTTGTTGAAATTAAAGAAAGCAACAAGAAAACGAAGAACAATCAAACTCCGGTAAGTTTTTTAATACTTTTAAAAAAATTATACTTTTCAATTCATTATTAAATTTTTAATTGTTTTTTTATTTTTATTTATTTTTGTCTCTCTTTATTTCTTTTTAGGTTCAATTATTTCTAGAAAAAGTGAAATGGCATGATTCAAAGGATATGAAATACTTAGGTGGAGAAAACTTTCTTTCCGTGAATTATTTTCTGGGACAAACTCGAGTTCACATTAGACGATATGTTGTTGATCCCGAAGGTGAATTACAGCCTACTAAAGATGGCGTATCTTTAACTCCCAAAGTTTGGCAATCCTTGTGTCGTAAAATCAAGACTGTATTAAATCATAAACCTTCGGAAAAGATCACCGTTATCGAAACAGATTTGTGCATTTCAAAGCAAGTGAAAGATGGTGTGGAACTTTACGTTTTCCAAAGACTTTTCCAAAGGAAAAATATGAGTCTCCAATTCGTGCCTGAGCATGTCGTGCTTACACTTCCTGAGTTTGAAAAGATAGTTGATAACATGTACAATATCACGGATCGTGTGAAAGACGGACTTATCACATACTCATTATCTTACTTTATTTATGAAGAACTGAACAACGCCAGTTTGCAGTTTAATATAATAGATAATCCTGACGCCTTTTTAGAACTTCTTGATTCCTTGAGTAAATGTTTGACTGTTGCCATTACTATCAAAATTACTGAACTGATAAACTGTTTCGGATGTCGAGAGTCTTATCAAGCTCCTTTTATGCACGATTGTTTAACAAAAACTCGAACTGAAAAATGGCTAGAGTTTTCTGACCGTGCACTGTACTCCATAAGCATGCGTGATGTTGCAAAAGACATTGTGCAGAAAAACTTAAATATTGACTTTAAATATGTACTTGGTCAAGAAGAATTTTTTGATGCATTAATTATTCCAAAGATATTGGAATCTGTTCAAAAAATGTATGTTGGAGAAGAGCAACAACCACGAGAAGAAAATGATTTCTTGCAATTATCTTTGTAAATTTAAGATCTGAATAAATGTATATTTGCATAGTATTTTTTGTCTTTTTTTAGTCTTGATTTTTCATAAAATTAATAAGAATGTTTCAGGTAGAATTTAAAAAAAAAAGCTAGACTTCAGAAAATGAAAATAGAAATATATATTTTTTTCATGCTTTGATCCTTTTAATATTTCTTTTTCCTAAACACAAAAATAATTTTACTCAACATAAAACTTTTTACTGAACTTTTTTTCTTAAACACAAATCTTTTTTTCCAAAACAAAACTTTTTACTGAAGTTAAACTTTTTTTTTTTTCTAAACACAAAATTTTTTTCCTAAATTTTTTTTTCTAAAACATAAAAATATTTTTTTTTCTAAACACAATTTTTTTTACTAAATTTTTTTTTTCTAAAACATAAAAATATTTTTTTTTCTAAGCCAGAAAAAAATTTCCTAAACATAAAAAAATATTTTTTTTTTCTTTTTTTTTTTTCTTAAACATAAAATTTTTTTTTTTCTAAACATAAAAAATATTTTTTCTAAAACATAAATTTATCTTTTTTTTTATTTCTTGATCATATTATTTCTTTTTTGACGTTGGACATTATTTTTTTAAAAATTTCTTTTCTCAAGAAAAATTAAGAAAAAGTAATCTAAATGTTTTCAAATTTGCAAAATTAAGAAAACACATAAACATAGTCACATAAATATTTTTAAATAAAAAAATTTATTTGGTTCATAAAATACATTGAAATTTCAAAACATAGTTTTCTACATTTTTAACCAAGGTAATGGTGATATTGGTAAAGTAACATGGTAAGATGATTTTCTTTTTCTATGACGAGGTTCAGGTCTTGCATAAATAACTTTCTGTTCATTCTTTAAATACTTGTTTTTTATAAAGTCTTGGGGAAAACTGATAGTATTTAAAAGTTCTTGAAACTGATCAAAAGCAGCAGGTCTTTGACTTCTATCTCTAAGCAAAAAATTGATTAGTTGAATAGCATCTGATCCGATAATTACAGTATCGTCTATTTTCAGCTGTTTGTTTTCTGTGCAGGAAATTTTATTTTGTTTGAAAAATTGTATTATTTTTGCAGCAGTTTTCTTTTGCTTTACAGGAACAGAACTTAGAATTTCATTTTCTATATCAGGAAACTTTTCAGAGGTTTTCTCTGGAAGTAGTTCCTCGGTGGGTTTCACCGTGTTCACATCTGGGAATGAAACAAACTTTTGCAAAATCTGAGTATAAAGCTTTGCTTTTTCATCATCCCCTAATTTTCTTTTCAAAATAATCTGAATCTGTTTGTCTAAATCACTTAAATGCTCGTCGGCAAACTCTTGATCTCTGTCAGCTGGAACAAGTCTGAATTTACGAGCGAACTCCATTGATCAAAGTGCTGAGCACTGACACTGCAGCAGGAATAAGTATAGACAAAAAACCTTTTCCTTTTTGAACGAGAAGTCGTCTTTTTTTAAACAAAGGTTGTTTTTTATCTCCCAGTCGACGCAATGTTCTTTTATGAGCTGATAATCTATTTTTTTGGCGTTTAGAGACAGGTATGTTACCTTTTAAAAGATTTAAGGCGCATTCACAGACACCTTTTATAACACTATTGGGACACTTTTTAAGAAAGGCTGCTTTTTGCTTTGTCTTGCTTAACAATTTGAGATGTTCCAATGTCGACATCCTGAGTACAAATGATGATTGTTGAGGTTAATCTCTCTTTTATATGCATGCCATAAGAAAAAGCTTTCGTCAAAGCACAATGTTTAAAACAGGATTTGTGACTGGGACAGTTTACCTCTAAAATACTTAATAAATCAATCTTAGGGCAATTAAAATCATTCAGATTCAAAATCTTTCGTCCAGACATTCGTTCTAAAAACTTTGCTTTTTCTAATCCTTTGGTATAGACATTTTTATAAGAAGTAAACAAGGTTAAAAGTATAGGCTCCAATGCTGAAAAGGGTAAATCACCACTATTCCATTGCAAACCATGATGGTAACGAGTTAACCAGGCAAAAGTTTTTCTTTGTTTGAAGGATAGCTGCACCCAAGGATGCGGAGGGAGGAAGCTCCAACGGGCATGGTACCCATGATCCACTGCATAAAAAGCGAGTTCTTTGATAATAAAATCACTTGAATTTATCTGAAACCCCTCGAATTCAACAACAACGGACGACATGTTCATCAGATGACACCCTCTGTACAAATGGCTTATCGAAGTTCGTACACGTAATGCGTATCATCGGGAAATATTCTTGTGCGCAAGCGCAAGCTTTCGAAGCAATCTTGTCTTAAATCAATAAATAAATAGCTGAAAGGTAATGCAGTTGCATCGTTAAACATTTCTTGAAAAGCCTTGGTTTTACCAGGAAACATTTGTCTGGCTAAATGCATTACTTGGCTTTTATCGCGAGGATTTTTGTATATCACCAAGTAATGTGAATTTAAATTAATATTTCGCATATCTTTGCCTTGATGAAACAAGTTTTGTGTTATAAAGATGACGGATAGATTTCGATGATGACTGCCTTTCGTGAAAAGTTTGCTCATTCGATCCTCACTGGCTAACTCTGTCATTAAATCATCGATAATAATTAAAGCATCACGAAGGGAGTTAAGGTTAGAGGGTAAACCTTCTTCAAACTGTACACCTTTCATTGAATTGAAAAGGGGTTGATAGCTTCCATAACAGTATATAATACTTGCGGGCATGGGATGAAAATATTTATGATCAATTAATTTTTTTACAAATGCCGTTTTACCTGAACCCGTTGGTCCAGAAATCAGGACAGTGGAAGGATGTACTAACTTGAGTAATTCCATGTTTTAAAATGAAAAGAAATAATAAAAACTTCGATTTTTATAGTTTCTTGAGTATTTCAACGAATTAGTTTTAATATAAATATCACATATACTTTTATGATTTTGTTAGAAAAATGTATACATGCAATTTTTTTCTAAAAAAGCAAATGAATCATTTTCATGTAATATACCATACGTGATCGGATTTAAAAAGCAATGAACACACATTAAATAAGAGTAAATAATTTTTTATTTTTTAAAAATCATCTTTACACCATATCTTTTTTTGACAAATTGATACATTCGAAAATCATTCTTCTTTCTAGATAATACATTTGTAATAGAATTCATACAAAGTCCTTGACATCGTTTTGCAATAAAGAAAATACAATATTGTCCACAGACATTGGACGTTAAACTTTGAAACATTGTCTTGTTCCAGTTTATACGATGAAACTTCTTCACAAATCTTGTGATATCTTCTCCATAGGTTTCGGGAGGAAGTCCGTACGAATCAAAAAATTCAAGAGTTTTTTTGTCTTGAACGTAAACTGCCAGCCAATGGGATCCTTTTTCATCATGTTTATCAGTATTGAGAACTAATGCACAAGGAAATTTTCGAATATTAGGTATTTTGTCAGAAGGGAAAACGCCTACAAAATATCTCGCAGAAACAGGATCACGAGATAAAATTGTATGAATTTGCGATGAATTCATTAGTTTCCAAAATCATACAGAATATTTCGAGATTTGTTGATTTCGATTAGATTTTCAAATTCAGCATACACTAGTAAAGAGACTGTTTGCGCTAAAGTCGTTCCGAACTTAATTTCTAATCTTAAATTACTATGTCGAATTAGATTTAGATGGGAACCATCGCATAAATCAGGTGACAAATCAAAACAAAATAAAGAATACCCCTGTGAAAATTCTGATCTTGAAAGATAAAGACCTTTGTTTTCTGCATTCGTAAATAAGTTTTGATAAGCTCGGATAAATAAACTGTTTTGAAAGTCAGGTTGCAGTGGATTGTGGGGAACGGGCTGACCATCCACATAGACGCCTATGAAATTAATATTGTAATGCTTAAACTCAAAGGGGGACTTTTTATAGTCACCGTTAAATGCGTCATTATCCACACAAGCGATCACGATGCGATTGGGCATCTGGCCTGTAAAAATGTTGTCTTGAACAAAACTCATATTACCGGTAGGAATGGAATATGTTTTGCAAAGTACTCTGTTAATAGGATATTTGGCTGATGTTTTTTCTAAGCTTTTAGCATGTCCTAAGACAACGCCAGGGCTTACTCGTACTTTACGAACAAATAAGGAAGCATGTTCCATGGAAACTTTATACTCCCCTTCACCCGCTAACAAACAGAACTCTGGTTTACTACGGATCAGTTTAATTTTCACATCTACCATGTTAAGGAGGAGTCGTTCTTGGTGAAACATATCCAGGTGTAATCGAACAATCATATCAACTGAAGCACTCATTTTAGTCATTTACTAAATCCTTCATTTGGGTTTGCATCTGCCGGATCCACAACATTCATACGACCAGCCGTATCTTTGAAAAATAATTCTGAGGAAAGTTGAGAGGTTTTTGCATCATAGTCGTGATTCAGTAACTTCTCTATTATGGCTCTGTAAGCATAGGTATTATTACTCGAAGAAACGATTCTGTCGTTCAGGCTAATATCCACTTGGGAAAACATGGAATGCAAAAACAGATTGACGGGTCCCACTTTACATTTATCCGGAATGGGTTTGCCATCCTTTTTTAAAATTTTTACTTTAACATATAACTGAGTTTGCGATAAGTCAAGGTAATCTTCTCCGCTTCCAGAAACATTAAATTCCACAGGTCCTCCATCAAAAACATTGGCGAGTGGATGAAATTCAACCCATTGACCTCTTTCAATAACTGTTTGGGTAGGAGGGAGATGAAATAATTCTAATTCCGATTTAGCACATTCTGGGGAGTCCTTTAAAAGAAAAGCCATAGTATAATGTGGATGTTATCAATCAAAAATATCACGTCTTTCCACCTTCCGTGTTTTCGATGAAATGATGCGTTTTGCAGGTTTGCGCTTCCTTTTAAGCTTTCCATGGCCAATCATTTCATCCGCTTTATCAACCGCTTTTCTAGCTAATTTCTTTCCGGCTTCTTTTGATCGTGTTTTGAGAGACGATTTTAAATTTTCGCCTGATAACACATCATTCGCAACCATAGTGCCTGTTCGTAATGCTTCTTTACCAATTGTTTTGGCACCACTTATCAAAAATGGAATAGCACTGCGAAAAAATTTTGCAAAAAATCCGCCTATACCGTATCCTCTCTGCAAAACTGTTCCCCGATAGTAAGGCAAACCTTTTCCTGTTTGCCCTGCATAATAATCTGAGAACTTTTGTGTACAACACGTATAAGGCACCAACATGTTTGTTGATCCTTCTTTATCGCAATCAAAATGGAAAATGAGAATTATTTAAACGAAAGGCTCTTTTATATGATTTGTCGTAAACGAAAATGCAGCGTTACGAAAACTTTACCTCTTTCAAAAGGTACTAAATCTCCAGAATGAAGTCTAATATCAATTTGTACCGTTTGGAAGTGCTGACGAATAATTGGTACGTACAATGGTCTTGGATAATGAGCATTAATAATTTCGCCATCGTTTCCTTCGACAGACACAATTTTTAATAGAGGGGCCTGTACATCACCGACGATTTGAGGCTCCACAAGATCACAGTATACGTACATCACGGGAAAGGATGATTTTGGGTCGGCCACAAAAGGACTTTGCTGCAATCCTATATATTCCCCGGGTTGAAACCCTAAAAGTTCTGCTATTCCTTCGTGAAGAATAACCTTTGATTTTTTATCTGTCTTGATTGTAACTCTTTTCGTAACGGGGTGATAATGAAACTCAATCTTATTTTTATGCGAAGGTATTGTCATACTTTTAATAAGGTCAGGTATGGTTTCATAACATCCAGAAGGAACTCTTCTACCTTCTAATTTTCCGTCTCCCAAGTCAAAACCAAACAAATTATTATCGTTTCGAACATTATACCATGTATGGGGGTAGATAAAATCAACCAAAGCCATTTCCCATTCACCGTTTAAATTTATGGGAGTGGGCAATTGAGTTGTAAATTGCGATATTTTATTATTCGGAAAAAAGCTCATAGAGCTATCGCTGATAAGTGTGATGTAGAACGACATCTTCTCATGAAATGAATTGTAAGCCTGATGACTGTTCTATTTATATCTTTCTGACATCTTTTACCCATGCATTGAACTTTTCCGGATATCCTTGAAATTTCACAAAATACTGAACTTTTCCATTCCGTTTTCTTTTATTCAAAACTTTCTCCACAGGGTAAAAACCTGAATCCGAAACCTTTTGTAGCTCTTGTTTGTAAAATGTCCCTTTTATGATTTCACCTGCTAAATCTTTTAATTTATAGACAACAGGCACACGATGTATGATTTTATGAATAGTAAAAATTTCTCGTGTCCAATTTTGTTCGTATCCTTTCTCAAAACGTAATTTTTCCTTGCTTATGCGAACAGTATCTTCTATATTCAAGTCAGATTTGGTTGCAGTGGTTTTGTCATTTGCATATAATGTTTTCCAAACCTTACTTTGATTATCAAGGTTCACTGATGCTGGCTCCATTTTAATACTACGATGCCACGTGTGGTTATAACTGTGTGTTAATTTATCGATTGCATCAATATATCTCTTTGTATTTTTTTCAGTAAAATACTTCCACATTTTCGTTTTAAGTGTACGATTAAAGCGTTCTACTATTGAAGCTTTTGTGGTGTTATTGGTTGTAAAAAAGTGAACATTCTGCTTTTTTAAGAAAGCCTGTACAAGCTTATTCGTGTACTCCTTCCCAGCATCGCACTGCAGCGTTTGCGGCTTACGTTCCGAAAATATTTTTTCGAAAGCTCGTTTAACACCTGGAGGTTTTTTATCTTTTAACGGTATGACCCATGCATATTTCGATAAAATATCAATACATGTCAGTAAATACTTATATCCGTCATTCAAAGAAGAGAGAGACTGCATGTCTACTAAATCAGATTGAAACTGCTCGTTTAAGCCTCCTACTATGACACGATTTCTCGGGAATTTGTGTCGCAAAGGTTTGTGCAAAGTATAAGAATCTTTCGTTTGCAACCATTTCTTTATCTGCTGTGTTTTTACGCGACCTTTTAAAGCACGTTGCAAAGCATTGATACCACCGAAACTGGCTGGCATCTCCGGATCCAGATACATCTGACTCAAAGCTTCCATTGCAACAATGATTATGATCTAAACGAACGTTAAAATTCATCTACAAATTAACACGATGTTCATCGCATGAAAGTTTTACTTAAAATGAAAAGCATTAAAATAAAACCTTTAATATATACTTATTTTAAAAAATATATTAATATTTTTTTATGAAAAGACAGAATGCATTCAACAAATATAAATTTAATCATCAGACTTTTTACAATATCATACAAAATTTATTCTTTTAGATTACATTTTCTTCAGAAAAGAATTTTTTTTTTTAAATAATGTCCAACGTCAAAAAAGAAATAACATGATCAAGAAATAAAAAAAGATAATTTTATGTTTTAGAAAAAATATTTTATGTTTAGGAAAAAAATAAATTTTTATGTTTAGGAAAAAAAGTTTTAAGTTCAGGAAAAAAAATTTGTGTTTAGGAAAAAAGTTTTGCGTTTAAGAAATAAGTTTTAAGTTCAGCAAAGAGTTTTATGTTAAGTAATAATATTTTTGCGTTTAGGAAAAAGAAATATTAAAAGGATCAAAGCATGAAAAAATATATATTTCTATTTTCATTTTCTGAAGTCTAACTTTTTTTTAAATTCTACCTGAAACATTCTTATTAATTTTATGAAAAATCAAGACTAAAAAAAAAGACAAAAAATACTATGCAAATATACATTTATTCAGATCTTAAATTTACAAAGATAATTGCAAGAAATCATTTTCTTCTCGTGGTTGTTGCTCTTCTCCAACATACATTTTTTGAACAGATTCCAATATTTTTGGAATAATTAATGCATCAAAAAATTCTTCTTGACCAAGTACATATTTAAAGTCAATATTTAAGTTTTTCTGCACAATGTCTTTTGCAACATCACGCATGCTTATGGAGTACAGTGCACGGTCAGAAAACTCTAGCCATTTTTCAGTTCGAGTTTTTGTTAAACAATCGTGCATAAAAGGAGCTTGATAAGACTCTCGACATCCGAAACAGTTTATCAGTTCAGTAATTTTGATAGTAATGGCAACAGTCAAACATTTACTCAAGGAATCAAGAAGTTCTAAAAAGGCGTCAGGATTATCTATTATATTAAACTGCAAACTGGCGTTGTTCAGTTCTTCATAAATAAAGTAAGATAATGAGTATGTGATAAGTCCGTCTTTCACACGATCCGTGATATTGTACATGTTATCAACTATCTTTTCAAACTCAGGAAGTGTAAGCACGACATGCTCAGGCACGAATTGGAGACTCATATTTTTCCTTTGGAAAAGTCTTTGGAAAACGTAAAGTTCCACACCATCTTTCACTTGCTTTGAAATGCACAAATCTGTTTCGATAACGGTGATCTTTTCCGAAGGTTTATGATTTAATACAGTCTTGATTTCACGACACAAGGATTGCCAAACTTTGGGAGTTAAAGATACGCCATCTTTAGTAGGCTGTAATTCACCTTCGGGATCAACAACATATCGTCTAATGTGAACTCGAGTTTGTCCCAGAAAATAATTCACGGAAAGAAAGTTTTCTCCACCTAAGTATTTCATATCCTTTGAATCATGCCATTTCACTTTTTCTAGAAATAATTGAACCTAAAAAGAAATAAAGAGAGACAAAAATAAATAAAAATAAAAAAACAATTAAAAATTTAATAATGAATTGAAAAGTATAATTTTTTTAAAAGTATTAAAAAACTTACCGGAGTTTGATTGTTCTTCGTTTTCTTGTTGCTTTCTTTAATTTCAACAAGTTTACGCTTGCTTTTGTTATCTCCATTCTGAAAATTAAGTCCGTCTTCCATGGCGCAAAGCAAAAAAACTAAACTAAAAGCGAAGTCAAACTAACAAAGTCAGCTAACGATTCAACAGAAAAATCTGAGCAACTGGCAAATTCTAATGATGCCAACAGTAGAAAAACAAACTTTTTGCTAAAACGGTTGCAGTCAATCAATATAAAAACAACTCAACTCAACATTTGATTACAGCTAAACACATTTTTAACCCATTTAAACAACTCAACTTTTGAATCGGACCTCGTAATTGTATGTCTAGGGTGCAATCATTACATGACGTCACATTCATGTTCGAACATAAACCATCTTGTCTATATCACATGATACAGAAATATTCTAAAAAAATATACTTAAAAGAAAAAAGGTCATTAAACTTTACTTTCAGTTAAATTTAATTAAAAAAACCAGTTGAAAAATAATCAGTTTAAAAATAATTATATTTTTAGTTAATTCATATCACCTATCAATCCTATTAGAAAATTGCTTTTAATGAATATTAATCACACCTAAATTAATTATACTCTTAATTATTTTAATTCGTCAGCAACCGTTATCCTATACGAAAAATCGCGTGACGCCATCTTGGATGACGTCATCAATTAAAAAACAAAAAATCATTATTAACCCCTCTTATAGCAGAATGCCTCCCCCACTTCCACCCCCTTTCCATTCGATTGACAAGCAGTTCAACAGTACGCAATAAATAACACCCCTCTAACAGTACGGGGGAAAAAATTCACCCCCCAGACCCCCGTTCAACAGTACGCAATAAATAACATCCCCCCTCTAACAGCACGGGGGAAAAAATTCACCCCCCCCTCTAACAGCACGGGGAAAAAATTTCACCCCCCCCTCTCACAGCACGGGAAAAAAATTCACCCCTCGTCCAAGAGTACGTGTTCGGACACGCCCCCTTTTGATTGACAGGTGGGACACGCCCCCTTCCATTGTGTAGACGGAAGTGGTACGTATACTACTGACGCTTCCCTGATTAGTTTTCGGGATTGATTGATTAAGTATAAAGGGAATGAACGGGGGGCTAATACCACCCTTAATTTATATGAATGGGTTTTTCATGCAGAATTATCCCCTTTCCTTCAAATTTTATTTATAGGTTCACTGTGTTAAGGCGCATCCCTGATTAGTTTTCGGGATTGATTGGTTAAGTATAAAGGGGGGAACGGAGGGCTAATCCCTCCTTATTTTATATAAATGGGTTTTTCATGCAGAATTATTCCGTTTTCCTTCAAATTTTGTTTATAGGTTCACTGTGTTAAGGCACTTCCCTGATTAGTTTTCGGGATTGATTGGTTAAGTATAAAGGGGGGGGGTCGGGGGGACTATCCCCCCCTTAATTTATATAAATGGGTTTTTCATGCATAATTATCCCATTTGCTTCAAAATTTGTTTATAGGTTCATTGGGTTAAGACGCTTCCCTGATTAGTTTTCGGGATTGATTGGTTAAGTATAAAGGGGGGGGGGGAACGGAGGGGGCTAATCCCGCCTTAATTTATATAAATGGGTTTTTCATGCAGAATTATCCGATTTTCTTCAAATTTTGTATTTATATTCATTGTAATTAGAGATTTACCTGATTAGTTTAAGGGGTTCATTAGTTAACTAGGAGGGGGGTAACGGGGGATGACCCCCCTTAATATATTGTTTATTTCTTTATTTTTCGATGGGCTTATTTCAAATAAGAGTATAATATACAATTAGTGTAAATAGCCTGTGAACTCAATGCCCTCAGTTTAACTGGGCAGTTTTATTTTTATTTTTTATACTGAATGAGCTAGAAATTTGAAATTTGTCATTGTAGTTACTTATAAGATGTAAATGCTCTCTAAGAACAAAATAAAAAAGAAATTGAAATTTAAAAGGGTGAAAGGAGCGAAAAGCGTTCTAAAAACAGTCTAAATTACAATTTCTATGAAATCTCTGCAACTACAGAACTGATTTCAAAAGTAATGGTTGCAAATTGATGGGGACAATCCCTACTCCAACATAGGCTATATTTTATGTCGGTGCCACTAACATCAATGTGGTGCAGGATCGAAAAATGTTCGAAAATTGCGACTTTTTTATACTGAAGGGGCAAGAAATTTGAAATTTATCATTGTAGTTACTTATAAGATGTAAATGCTCTCTAAGAATAAATTAAAAAAAAAATCGAAATTTAAATGGGTGAAATGAGCGAAAAGCGTTCTGAAGTCATTCTAAATTACAATTTCTATGGAATCTCTGGAACCACGGAACCGATTTCAAAAGTGATGGTGGCAAATTGGTGGTGACAATCCCTGCTCCAACAGCTTCTTTAATAAAAAACTATGCGTTGCTGACGACTGGGTTTTTCGCTAATTGTTGCAACAGATTAATCTCGGAAAATGAAACATTTGAAGTTACTGAAAAAAATGATAGCTCAAAAAGTATTTGTCAGAAAATTGTTAGACAAACTGCGTGTGAAAGGTAAAAAATTGTATTTTTCTTGATATAAATTTCAAATCTAATGATTATGCCGTTTTTCAAATATTGAATTTCAAAAATTACCAAATTTTCCAATGGAGTACCATAGCGAAACCTTCATGCGTAAAAAGATAATGATAAGGGCGACGTGTCCTGACGTGTATATTGGCTATAGCACGAGTCACAAATTATAGTAGCCTTATTATTCTGTTAAAATATAAAAGTTATTTATGAAATGTCAATAATTTGTTTGATTAAAGGTTCGTTAAAAGAAATTGACCAGCGTAGCGGGCGTAGCTTGCTAGTATATATATAAAGTTTTTGAAATGGGGATGGTTTTGGGTTCTGGAAGTCACGAAAGGCGTAGATCTGCAAAAATTTTTCAAAAATTCCAACTTAGTTGAGAATGTAATAGGTAGTATTTCTTACGAAATCTACCTAAAACATACCTGGTTATGATACTTTGAATTTCATGCATTTTCAGCTTTTACTGATACTAAAAACATGTTTTTCCATTTTTGGTGACTAACACGCTGAAAATTCATAAAATTGTAATTGTCATAACTCGGTAAGTTTTCCTCATTGGAGAATAAGTTTTTACTGTTTTATTTGGTAAAACATTGAGAAACGTTTCTACATAAAATTTATAGGACTGAGGCATTGTGTAATTTTTTTTTTTAAATTTCTTAACTATTTAAAAAGTAAATATTCTTAATGTAAATCATTTTTTATTATATAATCTTGGACAAAATTTGATACATTTTTGCAATTGGAACTATACCTCTAAAACTACCATTTACAAATTAGCTATTGGTAAACGATAAGAAGAGATACCCTGTATAAAAAGAAACACATTTTTAACACCATGATTTGTAGAAAAATGAAATTTGATCCCCGGCTTTATTCCGGTCATATCTGCCAATGCATATCCAAGGCGAATCCCACAACAATATGCAAATATTATTTATACAACTATTAATCAAATGCAATTAATCCTAACAAATTTTCAATATGTTTTCTAATTAATTACAATTGTATTAAAATTAAGTTACCACACAAATTATATAACACTAATTTCCTTATTTCTTTCTTAGTAAAATAAAATCACAAAAATAAAAATGTTTTCCAGCATTTTCTAAAAACGCAGTAATGACAAAATAAATAAATAAATAAATTCTTGTCAGAATAAAAAGAAAAAAAACAAACCCACTCAAACTCCATGAGTATGTAGCAACATCCCTTTTAAACATTTAAATCCAAAGATACCTGCCAACCACGCCAGACAAAGATGTCTGCTGCACTAACTCTACCAAAATGCAACGAGATCGAAATTCAAAATCAAATTCCCATCCCATCCATGTTAACCCTTTCCGGCGCGGAGTAAGTCTGTTTTTAAAATGATGAAATTATGGACTGACATCAGAATTTACAAAAGAATTCATTCGAGAATAAAAACCTGCTTATTTTCCCGTACTTTATAAAAAGGAAAATTTCAATTATATATTCTTGGTGCCGTTTGTCAGTTTTGGAATTAAAATTAGGTGTCCTTTTTTGTGGACACCGCCCGCTAAAGGGTTAAAGAACATATTTTACCTTCAATTAAAAGCACTCTTACTGATTCAAATGATTTCACTGCTGGTAAAGTAAAAACTTGATGAAAAAAAAATCACCAAGAAAGATTTGTAAAATCTTTATGAAATTTCTGAAGGAAATTTTCTTACTATGGAATTATTTTCTAGAATAATAATAATAATAATAAAATGTTATTTGAAATAACCTGTGTAATAATTTTTGCTTATTTTGAACATTTTTTTTTTTCCTGGTCTGTGACAAATATTACAAATATATGTACAGTGAAACTTCCATTTAACGAAGTCTCACCGTTACACTTAAAAACTTCGTTATGAAGGAAATTCGTTAAATAGAAATCAATTTAAATTCATGAAATTTTTCATTCAGATATGACAAACTGGTATTGGATTCAGAAGCATTTGATAAAGTTTCAATTATGTAGCCGTCTTTTACAAAACAGTAGATGAAATCACATCACATTCCCAAGCTTTGGCCCAAGCTTTCATCAGCTCTGATACACAGGTTTTCAAACTAATGTTTTCACTACATTGTCTTTTTTTCTGTCTTTTTCGATAGTGTACTTCAAGATTTTTTGTTATTCTTTATACTAATAACTGAAGTTTAGAAGTTGTATTGGGAGGAACACAAATAACTTTGATGTTCTTTGATTTGAATTTTGAAGCACGTTCTTGTGGATGTACAAAGCAGTTGTCTATCAACAATGGAAGGTCAGAATGGTAAATGTCCGACTCTAATTGATATTTTTTGCTTCAATGTATCTGACGTCATTGCATCCATCTTCTATATCATTGAATGTAAAAAGGGGATTTTGACTTCCCCCAGCTGTCAGCGTTGGAGTCTCGTTGTGGGAGAGTAATGAGAGTGGGAGAGGCGTTTCTCTTTGTGTGAAAAAAAATTGTTTTATTTAGCACCTAGCAGAATGGAAATTATTTAAATGTGTTCATTTTCATACAATCCGCTGAAATAAATTTGCATATCCATCGCAACAGCAACCTCTTCAGTTCTGTACACGTAATTCTCTACATGTAAGTGGAACTTCGTTATATAGAATATATTTTTCGTAATTTGCAGATTAATTTACATGCTAATGTTGTTCAAAATCAAAGTTCTGCAGAAAATTTCGTTAAGTAGAAAACTTCGTTAAATAGGGACTTCGTTAAAGGGAAGTTCCACAGTATACATAATATTGTTGAAAATAGTTCTATTTTATTTTCTAAATCAAGATTCTAATATATCTAAATAATATTTATTAGAACAAAATTCCTTTTTATGTAAATAAAGCTAAATAGAAATAATACTTATTATTAAAAAAAAAAAATGTAATAAAGTAATGATAAGTTTTAGGATAGAAATTAAAGAAAAATTTGCCCCAAAAACGGGAAAATCTTGAAATAAATGAGTCGATTTTTAATTATTAGTTTCAATTATAGATACTAGATGGCAGCACTATAAATATCTTATCATCATCATGGAACTAATTATAGATAATCTCTTCATACTTCTATGATTATTATAGCTGTAGTTTCAATTTCAATAACACAGGGTGTTTATAAATTATTGTCGTGGTTTCCTTATCTCACAACTTTTGATTCAGGAACATGGCAAAAAATATTATTACATATTCGTAACGTACGACTCAAAACGTTTTTTTAATAACACAAACAAAATTACAGATGTGTAATGTTGAAACTCAAAACGTTATTAGTAAACAAATAATAATTAATATTAAAATTTTATCAAATTTATATAAAAAAGGTTTATTTATTGTTTATCTAAAAATTATCTAATATTTATCTACCTAACTTTGTGATCATAATTCGTTAATAACATTTGATAAATTTGATAAAACTTTAATATTAATTATTATCCTCTTTAATAAAAAGGCATGTGTTGCTGACGACTGGGATTTTCGCTAATTGTTGCCACATATTAATCTCTGAAAACGAAACATTTGAAGTTACTGAAAAAATTAATAGCTCGAAAAGTATTTGTCACAAAATTGTAAGACAAACTGTGTTAGAAAGGTAAAAAATTATATTTTTCTTGATATACATTTCAAATCTAATGATTATGCCGTTTTTCAAATATTGAATTTCAAAAATTACCAGATTTTACAATGGAATCATTGACCTTCAGTGAACCTTTACCACAGTGAAACCTTCACGCATAAAAAGATAATGATAACAGCAATGTGTCCTGACGTATGTATATTGACTATAGTAATCAGATGAACCCGATTATGAAAACTTAGCCTTTTAAAAATATTCTGCCGAATGAATTTTGACTGAACCTTCACTGTTAGATGAGTTTTCAAGGATGATTATAGTAAAATTTTATAGTATATAGCATATCCTTTTATCGTTATTTACCAAATCCTACTGTAAGTGTAAAGGTCCATATGATTTTAAAACACAAGGTCAAATTCAAGGTCAATATTTCGTTTGATTAAAGGTGCGTTAAGAGAAATTGACCAGCGTAGCGGGCTTAGTTTGCTAGTTTGATTATAAAAGTTATTTGATTAATGACAGTTTGAGTTGTAGCTTTGTTTGTGTTATTAAAATTTCTTTTTGAGCCGTACTTTACGAATATCCAATAATATTTTCGTTGTGTTGTTAAATGAAAAGGGTATGATGTAAGAGGTATGGAAACCACGACATTAATTTATGAACACGCTGCATTTTAAAACATCATTCTTGAGAGAAATTTAAAATTTAGTGATTATTGATAATCATGGACTTAATTAAATACAGGGTGATTATAAAAAAAAAAACTATCCCGATATATGAGACCCTAACTGTCATACCGTTCACAGAAACTGAATGAAATTCTGGCCTGAAGTATTTTGAGGTATGCGCTCAAGAATCATGTGAAAAACAACAGTTAAATTCTAACAGTTACGGTTACAGTGACAAAATTTCGAAAATTTCAAATGGCAACACCTACTTTTTTTAAAATTGGAATGTGATCTTCACTGTAAAAAACCATAAAAAGCGTTGGAACGGTACCTGTAGCACGAAAATCGCCGGCGCTAGACAGACTAAGAAGAAAAGTGAAAACAACCAATAAAGGACAGAGAAGCAACAGAAAGTAAAACATTTTATTGTTCAGTGCAATCCACCATCTGCCGCATGTAAAGTGTCGTCATGTGTGAAATAGAAAATGTATGAAACACAATAAAATGTTTTGTTTTCTGTTGCTTCTCTGTCCTTATTGGTTGTTTTCACTGTTCTTCTTAGTCTGTCTAGCGCCGGCGATTTTCGTACTACAGGTACCGTTCCAACGCTTTTTATGGTTTTTCACTGTGAAGATCACATTCCAATAAAAAAAAAAAAAAAAAAAAATAGGTGCTGCTATTTGAAATTTTCGAAATTTTGTCACTGTAACCGTAACTGTTAGAATTTAACTTTTGTCTTTCATATGATTCTTGAGCGCATACCTCAAAATAGTTTAAACCAAAATTTCATTCAGTTTCTGTGAACGGTATGATAGTTAGGGGCTCATATATCGGGATAGTTTTTTTTTTATAATCACCCTGTATATAAGTAATTTCTTTAGCAAGGGCTTTATTTTTTTTAACGTTAATGCTTCTTTTGTTTTAGTTTCCTATTTTAGAACCAACCCCCTCCCCTTTCTTTAATACTTTGCAACATAGTTGAAAAGTGTTTATGAATTCGGTTTGTCTGTCTGTCTGTCCCTGCTCTAAGTCGTGTAAATATATTCGGATTGTTATGTAATTAATGTATGCTATTGAGGTTTATTATGGCATGCTCGGTATTGAAAATGAAGTGTACAGCACTTATAGTTTTTTACAGGGACACTCAAAAGAATTCCGTTGAATTGCGGTCTATGGAGAAAAATCTTTTGTGGTTTATTTTAATAGTGTTTCACTATTTCAAACATGTTGAAATTGGTATCTATCATTAAGATGCATTACAAGATGCTTACTATAGAATATTGTGTGTATAGTATTCATCGTTCATTTACAGGGACACACAAAATAGTTCGGTACTGTCTGTTAACAATAATTACTGGAAGTGCGTTTTCAATTTCTGAACGCGTTTTTAAATTTTACTCTTTTTTATTTTGTCTATTACTTGACGTGTATAAATTCTATAGATCCTATACAGGGCGGTACAAGAGTTCTCGAGTACATTTCCGTTTATTCCGAGAAACTCCAAAAGGGGAATTTTAAACTGTGCTACGCGTTGTCATTCCTTGTTTACCTGTATATCATATTTCACCTTATTAAACGGTAAAGATTTGTAAAATTATTTTGGAAGTGTTGGAAAGTGTTACATAATCTATGCTTGACGCGTGATTTTTCGTTCTTGATTTTTAATTGTTGGGTGCACAGCATCAGTGTCGCTCGTTTTTAAAACTGAGAATAGACTTAATAGTTATAGATTGATTTTTTTTTTTTTTTTAATACGATCGAATGATTTGTTATTACAACTGCAACTGCACTTTATGCTTTGTAACAAAGAACATAAAGCTCTTTAAAAGTTTCGCATACAAGAATTTTATATTTTATTTTGTTGATTTACTACTTTGCTTGAAGTATTGAATAAAATAAAGTAATATTGCCACATAGAAATATTAAAAGGCTTTTTAACCCGCCGATAAATGTTTCAGGTTTGTTCTTGGCACAATGTTTTTTGTATGTTCAATATTTCGTTAACAGAGGGCAGCACTACAGATATCTGTCTAATTTTTATCTGAGAAATTGTATCGCTTTTCTTGATCCATGTGAAAAAGAGAAGTTTTCTGGGCAACTCATTTTTTTTCCCCCGTTTTCTACATGGCCGAAACTAGGAGGGGGGGGGGGATGGGGCATGCGCCTGGGTGCCAGAATAAAAGGCGGATGGGGAGGGGGGGGGGGGTCAAATGAAGATTTGGTTTGTCGTTTAATACAAAAAAAAAAAAAAAAAAGGTTGAAAAGTTTTGCAGCTGGAAAATCCAAAAGAAAAACTGAACCAAGTGCATTAAAATTGAGAAATAGATAAAAATATTGGTAAGGTCGGGTGACTGCCCGGGACACTAAAAACTAAAGGGGTTAAAAATACGCAATTTAAAAAAAATATATATTTTTTTTACAACAATTATTTTTTTACATCCAGATCTGGCCTTAGATGGTATGAGTTGCGGCGACTGCCAGGGACACTAAACACTAGAGGGGTGGAAAATGTACAAAATACAACACTTAATAAAAACTTAATAGCTTTGTTTTTGTTCTAAGTACTATTAGTTTCTAAGTAGTTACTATTATCATTTTGAAAATTAGCGTTAGGTTCAGGAAAGCATATAGTCTATTATAAGAAGAGTGGTATAAGTGATAGTTTCAAGAAACTGGCTGTAAATTTCACGCAAATATGTTTACGGTATTGGAATTCATTGTTATGCCTAAAAAAACCCTGGTTTTCAGTTCTTAAGACATTGTGAGGTGACTCATATCACTATGACTTTAAACGCCTGCTGAATTGGAATGTAATACTACAACTACAGTAAAATAAAGGAAAATGAAATCTGTCTATTACGGAAACCTGTCATAAACGAAAAAAATTGCATTGTCCCAACAGAAAGAATATCAACAATTATTTATGCTAAGATGGATATCTGTATAAAGAGGAATTTTTTTCCTGTTCCTTTTGGTTTCGCGGTTTTTATTGAAGAAATATCTGACAAAGCTGATTACGTAGTTCAACATTAAGTATCTTATGATTACATATTTTTAATTTTAAAATAAGTCGGCTATTAAAAACTTAGCAAAATTCACTTTGTAAAGGCAAAGGGGGGGGGGGGGAGGGGAGTGCAAAAATCCATGTTTTACCCCCATGAAAAAAAAAAAAGCTAGTTTCGCTCCTCATTCGACCGGTGTAATAATTCATCTTGTTTCTGTTTTATCTCAAACTTTCTGCTACGGTCGCTTTAAAAATCTTACCGCATAGAAAAAATGCACATATGTCATATGGCACAGCTGGCAATAAAGTTGGCTCTAGATGGACATTAAAAAAATTGTCGTGCTTTATATATTTTGCATACTATTTTAATATCAAAAATTGAGAACCAATAAAAATTTTTGTGGAAAAATTCTGAACAAAATTGCGAAACTATTTAATAAATCAGTTATACAAAAGATAATGTTAGCATATAATTTATAATATTTAGTATTTATAATATTTAATGTAAATGTTGTAAATATCAGCTAATAAACAATTTGTAAATATTATTTTAATAATGTAATAAGTGCATTACACCGTTCCATCAATATAAAAGTAACAACTTTATTTATTTATTATTATTATTATTATTATTATTTTTAACCTTAAAGAACGGCACGTGATAATTTCTACTCATATTATCTGCAAAAGAACGAAAAATAACGCAATTGCCCTTTGTTCAATAGAATAAATTCGTATATTGCATTCCGCAGAACTTCAAAACTAAAGAAAAAAAAAAATCATTTTTGTGTTAAGATACTTTTTTTTTTTTTTTTTTTTTTTTTTTTTTAATCAGATATGTATTTTGTTTATATATATATATTTAACTAGCTGACCCACCCGGCGTTGTCCGGGCCCGCTATAATAAATTTAAAGAAACTTCAAAAATTTGTTCGATTTAATATCTTTAATCAGATTTTGTATGAAATTACATTTTCTTTATGAAAAAATTGCGATAAAGTACTTATTGATATTTAGTGGTAAAAGCGCTCGTAAGAAGCCATTTTCTTGTGTTTTCACGTAGCGTCGCTTCATAGTTTTAAAAGAAAGTTCTTGTTGTCCGAGCTCGTCGAAATTTTTATCGGTTTAAAACGGATTCACAGTCCGTGTACAAAATTGCGTGAAAAAATATTGTTATCTGGTTGTAAAAAAAATGTGTTTTCTTCCTTTTTTTTTTTTTTTTTTTTTTTTTTTAAGCATAACAAAAAAAAAAAAAAAAAAAAAAAAAAATAGTTCTCACATTTTGAATACTCTGAAATTTTAATGGGTTATAAATATATTATCCTAATAATATTATAAATCTCATTGTGTGCAAATGTTAGGCAGAAGCCAGCGTCAAAATGGAGCATTTAATGATCCTGCAGACTTGCCAAGTCTCCGGCTTTTTGAACACCAGTATTATCTTAGAGAAAGTGTTGTTCTTTTAAATCGCCGAATGTTCCGATTACATAAAGCAACATTTTCTGTACTAAAATACTGGTGTCCAAAAAGCCGGAGACTTGGCAACTCTGATCCTGTATCTTTGCATATAGGTTAATTATAATCCTCCAATGAACATAGGCTGGTTTTTGTTTATTTTATTCAAATATATTTTTTAATAATTCAAAATTTCGTTATTTTCATAGAGAATAAATGGACATTTTTCCGTATAATATTTTAAAATTGTTAAATTTACTTTACCGTTGCTAATACTTTATTATTGCCAAAACTAATTCAGAACCCGGAATAATAATTTTTTATCAACAATTTGGTTACAATTGAAAAATTTTCACGTGAAAAATGAAAAAAAAATAAAAAAAATTAAAGAATTTAAAAGAAGATTAACTATTATTATTAGAAATAAAATGTTCTTTTTTTAGTTTTTGATAATAATACAAGGTTTCAATATGCGTAACCATTAAAAAACAGGCTAATATGACGTCATACATATAAAATAAAGCGGGTATGCTTTGATTGGTGAAATAAAACGATCTTGGGTTTTTCTTCACTTTTCTTTTTCTTTTGTAAGGTAACAATACTTTGCGTTTTACCGTATGCGCACGGCTAATATAACTATGCCGTATTTTTTAATTTAATTTTTAAAAAAAGTAAAAAGAAGTTTCAAAAGAAAATGGCTAGCAAATGTCAATAATATTCTCCGCAAAATTATCCATGTCGAAAATGATGTCATGGATAGCGAGAAATAGTTTTTTTCATTCTTAAAACTAAAAGAAATAACTCGATTACCAAAAAAAAAAAAAAAAAAAAAAAAAAAATGACGAATGTTAACAGTTCCATTTTTGTTGATAAAACCTAAAGATTTAATATTATTTCGTTAAAGTAACATAATTTCCCCTATGCCAGTATTGAAATTAATTGCCCGGAAAAGAAAATTAACAAGAATTATTTCATTAAAAAGGGATTTCTCTGGGGAAAAAGAAACGTCATATTTGTAATAAAACGGGAATTTTCCTATATGTTTTAAAATGAGTGTGAATCAATTCCTTACATTAATAATACAAGGATCAGTAAGTATAGAAAGTAGATGAGTTTTACGCCATATTTATAACGAAAAATTTAAATGTTTTTTTTTTTATCTATACTGATTATTAAGCATGAGTATCCGTTACATACAGATGAGAGTTTTCTGCTAAAAATCACATCATACGAATCTATTATATTAAAATCTGACCGTGTGTTTGTATTTAGCAACTATTCCTAGACTATCGAACGCAACGCAATTTACTTAATATCGGTTATCATTGATCCGAGTATGTCACACAAACTCTCAGAATTTAAAAAATTAAGTTAGATGCCAAGATTTTTTAATTTTTATTTTTTATTTTAACGAAGGTTTTCAAAAACTGAAAGTAAATTACTCCATATTTTAGTATAAAAAAGGAGAAATAAAACAGATCAGTATATTTTTTATACCATTTTCTCATTAAAACGGAAAAACAGAATTTATTTTCATTTTGAATTGATGGTGAAAACAAAATCTTGATTTCAGTAAATTATCCGAGAAATAAAAACATATTTTCACATATTCAAGCTTCATGATTCAATTTATTCTGGAGAACAAAAATTGCCTGTCAACATACTGTCATTTTGAAAACAAGATTTGTTTCAGCTATACATTAAACCAATGACGCAGAACTGAATATAAAGAAAAAGCATATACGATTTCCAATTAATGTTTTTTTGAAGGATGGCTGTTAAAACGTTTCACAAAAGCGTTAAAAGTAAAATTGTTTATCAGGTAAAATTGACATTTGTTTTTACCCAATTCGTCTATTTCCACGATTTTATTTGGCCCTCCTTTTTGCATTGGTTGCAATTTCATTTTTGCGATTATTTGGCACAAAATTTCACTTTTTTAAGACTGAGTTATTTCAAGGTCCCTATAACAAAAAATACCGTATTGTCTCCTATGAAATGTGATAAATTGTTAATTATTAATGTTTATAATTATCGGGTGTGAAATATTTTGCTTAATTAATGTATTTATTCTTCTTTTAATGTTGCGTGAACGAAGTCACAGGTAACAGCTAGTAATAAAAATAAAATAACTGTATACAAGCTATATCTTTACAATTTCGTGAAAAAAAAAAATGCATATTTACAGAGGCTGTTCGCACATTTTTTAGACAAATTTGATAAATGATTTTAAAGAATGGAATTATTTTAGAGGAAAAAATTCTGGCAACAATTTATTATGTGTAATTTATATTATCGTCTAATACTTTCAAATTAATTATTATTTCAAGATTGTGCATGCAAAAAAGCTGTGAATGGGAAGATGCGTTTTTTTTTTTTCCGAACAGAATTCGACAGTCTAAAATGATTGCAAAGCGCATAATATAAAAACTTGTAGTGCGAAATAAACATAACTATTGATTGGAAAGTGCTATCCTAAAAATCAGTACGTATACATAGTAAAAAGATACCAGATGGAAAAAAAACAGGGAAAAAAGAGCCCATTTCAAGGCTGAAAACGAAGTTTCAGGTAAGGATTTATGACTGTCGCAAATTTATCTTACAATGGGAAAATAAAAATAAGAATATTGGCCAAAAATGTTACAATCAATTCATTATATTATTAAGAGAATGTGTTACATCAGATATTTACAGAAAAAATGCTATGATCTTTTTTTCAACGACTTTTAAAGGGTGAAACTGCATCAAAGCAAAGCTACCGCTCATACTTCAAGAACTACCGCTGTATTCGTTGAAAACATTAAAAACTCACACATTTATACCTTTCAACATATTTCTAAGAAGTCACCTGACGTTTCTCTTATGGTTTATTGTGCATTTGGTCTGCTGAAAAGAGCTCTTTCAAAGCGATGTGAACAAATCTATAGTCAGGTGGATCACAGCCATGCTGTGATCAGGCGATTTCTGCCCCGCACCCAGGTACTAACCCGTTAAGCTAGGCATTCATGCCGGGCAGGTAGGGAAGTCCGAATGTTTCGAAAACTTTGTAGGTTATTTAAATCTGGTCTACTGGGATGCTCAAAAAAAGACTGTGTCGAAATACGGACGTTTAGTTACTTTTAGCGTGGAAAAAAGATTATCTCCGTAAAGGAGCGAAGTGACCTGTGTTCACCGGTGTATCTATAACAGTTAAAATTCGTATTTTTTTTAAAACCGATTGCACTGTCGATTAGAAAAAGGTTTCAGCTTTAAAAGTTTATTTTTAGTTTGTTGGTACCCCTAAAATTGCTCCCTGGAGGGGCGTTGGCATAAGCGGAAAAACGTCTTTCGGGAAACGAATCTTTTTGGAAAGTTTAACAAAAAGTTTAACAACGATATTCTTTTCGAATTGACTGCGGCATTTGAGACGCAAGAGTACGAACTTTAAATTTTTTACCTGTTGGAGATACGCAGGTAATGTAAATTTCAAAGATTTTTTCTATTTTCACAAAAATACCTCCACCTCCCCACACCCTTGGTTCGATTTTGCCCAGTAACGAACTTAATAACCGAGATTTTATGCCCCTTCAGTGGCGGATCCAGGGGGGGGGGGGGGTCAAAGGGTCAGCTGACACCCCTGTGATGAGAAACACCCTTGTTAGTGACGCAGCCAGAACTTTTTAGCAAAAGGATTTCTTTTTTTTTTTTTTGTTATTTCCCACATTTTTTATAGTTTCGAAAAATGGCAGCGGCAATGGAAAAACAAACCGGAGAGCAAACTTCCATGCAGTGTAAGTGAAAGCATATTATACGCTTCAGAAATGTACCCGAATATCAATAATTCTCCATATTTTATGTGTCCTTCCTATTACAACCTGTACCAGTGAGCGGTCTTTCTCAACATTAAGACAGGTAAAAACTTACTTGAGGTCAAATATGAAAGAAGAAAGGCTAAACGGTTTAGCAATGCGTAACATTCATCGCGATAAGGAAATTCACCCTGAAGAAGTATTAAATAAATTCGCAATGAAGCATCACAGGAAATTGCAACTGCAGTATTTTTAAGGTAATACAGCAATGTTTTACCATGATTTTTTTCATTGCAATGAAAAGTGTTCTCCACATCTTAAATATGAAAAGGTTTAATTTCATTTAATTGAGGAATTTTAACATTTCTGTATTAACTACATATTATAGAATTAATAAATTGTATATTTATATATTTCATACAAAATGATAACAAATTGGTTACTAAAAGTTAATTTAATAATATTATTATAATTTGTAATTTATATATTAATTTAATATTAATATAATTTTTAATGGTTAATTTAATATTATTTCATGAAAATTTATTAATTACTGTGTAATATATTACACTAGTGTGAAAAACTTAAGAAAAGGAAATTGTATAAACAGCAAGTGTACAAAATAAGTACTACCCTAACAGCACAGCCAGTCGATGTGAAGTTTCCTTGACGTCACACATGGTTAAAGTGTCACAGTCACTACGGCGAATCACAATATGGGATCTTTCAGGCGTTTCATTATTACTTTCAAATTATTGTTATGACTGAAAAGTCACTGTGACTGTTGCTTTGTGATGGGTCAGCAGCAGACATTAAAATGAAGTCACCTTGTGATTCTCACGTGACTGTCAATTGAAAACTCAACTTTGAAGTCATTGTGAGCAATGTGATTGTGATAAGACACCAAATAATATCGCAATGAAGTCGCATGGTAACTTTCAGGTGACCGACACGCTACTGTGAAGTCACCATTGTACTTCTTTGTGAAAAGTCACCAGATGATTTCATTTTCTGTCACTTGGAAACTTATCACAGAACAGTTATCATGATGACTTTACAATGGAATCTCCAAATGACAGTCACATGAGAGTCACAAGATGATTTCATTGTAAAGTCACCTGGTGACTCGTCAAAAAGCAGCAGTCATTGTGACTTCTCAGTGGAGTGAACAAATGAGAGTATAAATGAGACGAATGGAAGATATTACATTACAGTTCATGGTAGTGACTGTGACAATTGTGACCATTTATGATGTTAAGGAGACGTCACATCGACTGGCTATGCTGTTAATGTAGTACATATTTTCTACACTTGCTGTTTACAGAATTTTCCTTTTGAGTATACTCACTTGTTCAGAAATTATCATTTTGTGTTTGTTGCTTAAGTTTTGCACACTAGTGTTTATGTTGAAGCAGGTTTAAATGATACTTCGTTTTTTTTTTTCACTTTACTGATAATTTTATAAGTAGAAGGTATAACGCTGGCCTCTGAAACTTGATCCCCCCTGTGAAAATTTTCTGGATCCGTCCCTATGCCCCTTGATTTTATGTATCCGTTTGGAAGAGATTGTTGCAGAATTATGGAAATTATCGAGTCCATAAAAAGGTGATATAGATAGATAGATAGATAAAATTTTGAACTGGGGGTGGTTTTGGATTCTGGAAGTCATGATCGGCGTAGATCTGTAACAATTTTTCAAAAATTCCAACATAAGGAAGAATGTAATAGGTAGTATTTCTTACGAAATCTACCTAAAAATGTGTCAGAAAGTAGAGAACAGCTTGCGAGTGTCTAAGCGTTACTAGCGAAGTCTCTTGGTAGTACAGTAATCCCTCAACATTCGCGAGTTTTGATTATTGGCGAATATGAAAATGCGGGAAATACTTAACATTCGCGGGAATCTGACTTGTTTACTCGCGAATTTTTTTTATTATCTCTTTCTTTTTCAGAATTTATCGTGGTTAAAGATTATTTCCTCTGTGATTTCTTAGTATCTATTTACAAATCAATTTTTAGTTGTCAACTGAAAATGGAGCCAGTATTGTAGAAAAGCAATATAATAACAGCAGCAGAATACTCATTGCAATGATGATATTAAGAATGATAGGGTGCTTTTAAAGTCTCTCGTTGTCGACCGAGTAAAAATGTTCTTTTAGAACCACCATGACCAATAAATTTAGATTCTAAATTTTATTTCAAATCATTTTTGGAAATTTTTTTTTTAATTTTTCTGTGAAATTGTGTTTTCTTGGACCAAGTCTTCAAATTTTGATTCATATTTTCTGTTGCCCCCTTAACTCTACCCCCTCCTCCTTTGTAAAGGTAAAAATAATCAGAAATTTTCAATTAAAAAAAAATTATTTTCTTTGTCTTCATTTCAACCCTTTTAAAATCTCTGCGTGTAAAGTTTTATTTCTTTTAAATTCATGTCTACCCCCCTCCCCTTCCTCTCGGTCAAAGTTTCCATAAATATATAAAAGTTGCTGTCCTTATAAATAAGCTATCCACGTAGCGTGTTGAAAGAAACTATTGATTGTATTTTCTATTTATAACCCCTCCACCTCCCCCCCTTCCAGAGACCCCTTAACGAATAGCTGACGTCACCGGTCAGCGAATGTTTTTGAAATACACAACATCTATTTATTTCTTATTTGTATGTATGCTTTAGTGTAAAGATATGTCTAATATAATGCTTTTAATGTTAAGGGTACAGATACACGTGCTTAAATAGCACGTGGTTTACTTAAAAAAATCATGGAATAAGTTTTCTATAACTGAACGTATATGTATTAATAAATAATATATCGCAATTTTATGTTCGATGAAGTAATGTATCATCTTTATTTTGACCGTTGACCTTTTTACCTGTAGACGTTTTTACCGTTGACCTTTTTACCGCGCACCATTTAAACATCGTATATTATATCGCATACTGACCCACTAATACATTATCATCTTTTTGCGAATAGAGAGAGTCGAAATTACTTTATATAAATACCTATGCTTTTATATGCTGTAATTATTTCTCCAGTCAGTTAATTTGAATTATCTTCAATAAATAAATTTCATATTTATGAATATGCGTGTACATTCACCTTCTACATCAGGCATGTCAAACTCGTTTACCACTGCGGGCCAAATTAAACGTTATAACAAAGTCACGGGCCATTAAAAAAAAAAGAAAAAAAAGATAATATTATGGTATCATTGCACAGAATATAATTTGTACATACAAAACACAGCCATGTGTAAAGACATATTCACGCAAAATTCCAAAGTTATTATTATGCATATTTTATTTTATTTTTCAAAAAAGTACTCTACATTACTTTTTATCAACCAAACCTATAATATTTAAATGAATTTTCTAAATTGTATGTTTTTTAATAATTGATTGTACACGCTGCTCTGTTAATATTGATCTAGCAAAGACATAGGTGTGTCAATCTTCCGTGTTTTCTTGAAGTAAAGATAAACATATTTTGAATCAGAAAATTTATTTAATAAAATGTGTCTTGTATCTGTGTGCTACTTATTTGACTACAATTCTTAAATATATTTTATAGTTCAAATTATGTGTATTTGACTTAAAATGAAATACATTTTAAATATATTTTATTTCGGAAAATTGTTTTATCAAAATAATAAATTATATTTGAAAACGCTAATTACTATCAAATAACAACATAGCGTTATGAAATTTGCCTTGAGTTTACTCAAGTGCTTTGTAATTTCAAATGAAAACTCTAAGTACTTTGTCTATTGATAGTCTTATAATAAATCAGATTCATAATTTGTAGCTTTAAAATAAAAAAAATTAACATTGTTTGATAGTTCGAAATTAACAGGTAAAACTTTATATGATGGAAACCCGTTAAATCTCTGTATAAAAAGTTAGACTGTTTATCTTCACTATCTATATTTCTAAGATATTTTCTAGATAGACGATGACTAAGCATGTGCATAGGAATATAATATAAATTTATAAGCGCTATAAGTTTTAAGCACATATCCGACTTTTTATAAATCTATCCGCTATATAAAACTAGCAGTGGTACCTATGATTATAATATTTCCAAATTTCTTTAACTAGTCTAGACATCTTTTCTTCCATTTCATACTGAATGATTTCGTCTCCTGGCATATTTAAAATAATAAAGACAATAATTAGTTTTTTAAAACAAGTGTATTTTCTTCAATAGGCTTGGTGAAAGCACTTTGATTCTCTTTTCAGAAGTATCAGTTTCAATTCTAACAGTTTACCTTTCCTGTGTTTAGCCCGATTTTTATGAGTTTTCATTATACTTTGTGCTTTGGCACCTCTTAATATTACATTATTTTCAAACTAACAGTGGCTACATATCAATCGTACCATTTCAGTTTTCCGTTTGGTCGATGTAAAGTGGAGTGTATTGAGTTGAGATTGTCTTTTTAACTTTTTATTAACATATAACATGACAGTAGACGTTCACACACACAAATTATTAAATCGAACTGCATTTTTTATAAGTAATATCGCCGCGTGAACTGGGCGGTGTTTAGAGTTGGTGCGAGTGCTTTGGTGACTCACAGCTTAACTGAATTGTTTTACAAAATGCTCCTAGGTGGAGCTGTGATACAACGCTCACTAGATGGAGCCAAAACCGTACTTCCGCGACGGAACACCGTTGAATATAATTGTATTGTAAATCATCTTTAAAAAAATACTCGATGTTCATCTTCAGTTTATCATATTTATTCATAGTAGTAAAGAACTTTAATATATATATATATTTTTATAAATAATGAGATGTATGAGAGTATGTCAATAAAATGTGTGTATATCAACAAAAAATGAAAGAAAAGAAAGAAAAATCACGTAGGATTCATTAACTATGACACAATTACTAACCTAAATAATGAAAATAAAGAGTTTAATTATAAAATCCACATGTTCAACTAAAGCCCAAGTGCAGAACCTTAAGCTGTTATCACACGGATGACCATACGATATGAAGTATATGCTATTGCCTCTCGAGCTACACTTTCACGCTGCAACTAGGGTTGTTTTCCCTACTGAAAGTTATCTGCTAATGTAAGGAGAGGGCGTAACATTTGGCGAGTAATTGCGGCAGGTGTTTTAATATTTAGTGTAGAGTTCGATTGATACACAGGAAGCATTATCGCGTACTCACATTTTGTATATTGCAGTTTCTTTTCGCGCTGTTCTATATATATAATATTGTGATCATTTTACTTAAAATTCCAAGATTATAAAAACAATACTCTCACTAATATAACATTAAAATTCTAAATTATAGAGTCCATATCTTCACTTTACGTCTTTCATTACCTGTAAATGTTAAGAATTCTGAACTATTAGTATTAAGTGATTTAGAAAAAAATAGTATATTAAAACTAGTTTTTTGTCACGTGTATTGAAACCGCATTTTATCGCTAAGCCGAAATCTGTAACGCAAAGAAAGATGTTAAATTAAGTTTTAGTTATTTTGCCAAAATCGCTATTATGACATTTTTAGTTAATACATTTTACATATGTTAAATGTAATTCATGTTACATATTGAATGTAATTTAAAAATGAAATACGTAATAGAATTTAGATATAGTTCCCACTCTTTTGCAGTTTTTTCTTCCTTGGTTTTTATGATTTTAATAATTTTTCGAAAGTTTAAATGAATATGATATTTTTCATTTCAAAAACACAATACTTTTTTTCATATATATTGTCTACAGTCCTGGAGGGGGGGGGGGGGGGGGGAGTTATACCCTCTACTAACTCTGCCGCAAATTATTATAAAAAGGTCACAAGTAACAATGGATTAGTAATAACATCTAATAATAATGCTGTACATAAATTTTGCTGCGGAGGGGGGTGGGGGGAGAGGATGAAGTTACATATAACAACAATTGTAACAGTACTAAATCCTAATTTCGACATCATAATTTTCGGTAAATTTTACCTTCGTGTATCAAACTGAAAGTCACTCGTTAAAGTAGTTTAAAAATTACGCAGATTTTATGTTTGTACCTCTTAATGTTAAATAAATGTTCGATCGTCGCAAAACAGATTACAAGACAAGTGCTTTTTAAGCAAAACTTAAAAATTATTTGGCGGTTAATTTTGGGTTTGCATATTTGAAAATTCTAGAAATCTATTTCTGTTAGGAAAGTTTTACGTTACAATTCATTTTTGTTTTCGAAAATATATAAATTTTAATTCTTTTTTTGTTTTTAAGGGAAGCAAAATATTTTAACTGGAGGTTTTTTTTTTTTTGGGGGGGGGGGGCGGGGGGTTATATGCGTTATTTATTATTAATACAAAATAAAAAAAGGGCACATTTTACTTAACAAATTGAAACACATATAAAGGTTTAAAATTTATACACCGCTAGGAGGGGGGAAACAAAACTTTAAGGTGGTTGAAATTCAATAATTAAAAAGGAAAAAGAGTCTGAAAAGGACATTATCATCCACATACATTAAATACAATAATCCAACATGAAGTGAAAAATTAGCCAGAGCCAGGAATCGAACCTGGGTCCACAGCGTTCCAGGTTACCACTATGACCACTGAGCTACTCCGGCTGATGCTGAATTTGCAATTTTTCACTAATAAACCATGTTGGAGAGAAAGTCGCCAACCATCTAGCAGACAGCCTTGGATGATCGAACAACTGTGAATATATTTTTACTATTCCACTGATTTACAAATAAATATGCGCAGTGGCGCAGCCAAGGGGGGGGGGTTTGGGGGTTAAACCCCCCCCCCAGAGCTAAAAAAATTACTATAATTGCCGCTTATATGAATCAACACTGCTAAAGTTAAAATTAAGTTTTTTGGCCTTTACGCCTTGGCAGAATGTTTTATCGCAGCTTGAAGTGATTCTTTTTCAATTAATGTACATGTCTAAATTTCTTTCGTATGTGCTTGCGGTTTTAATACGAGAAATGAAATCATTTTCAGTTTGGCATCTGCGTGCTTCCTAATGCATACGTTTTGGATCACAGAATAAATAAAGAAAGATAAAATGCAATGTCTATTTCTCAATACATCTGCATGCTAAAATTCCTGCAGGTGTTAAGCTCGGACAGTTAGTTTTCTGTTGTTATAAAGATGCTGATATGGTAATGTGGTTTCGTGGTTTGCGTTAAAAAAAAAAAAAAAAAAAAAAAAAAAAATAGAATGTGTTTCTCCCTAACAAATTTTCTTCTGTCATTTTTTTTTTTCGCTATTTCTGGGCACTTTTTTTTTTTTTTTTTTTTTTTTTTGCTTATTTTCTGCTCTACTCATTTATTAAATTTCATTATTAAAAGTCAAAATGTATTATTATTTTTTTTACAAAAGACAAAATTGCTTTAAATTTTACAAATAATGTATGAAATATAAATATGCGGGTGGGATAACAAGCATAATGCATACCTCCTTCTAATGAAAGGGGGTTTGGGTTGATGGTTGTTGTTACTGCTGAAAATTAGAGCCCCGGTACTCTTTTTTCCTAGAATTTAAGCCCTACCTGTGAGTATGGATTTTGAAAAAAAAAGGCGTTAAATGTGCGCTAAATGCATTTTTTTTAGAAAAATACTATCTATAATTACACACAATTTTACGCTAACCATGCATTAATTTAAATTGATCAGCAATAAATTAGTTATGCATTGATTTACACTTATTGTATTTTAACGAATGCTATCTGCATGTCATTAAAATTATACTAGCTGACCCGTCCGGCGGTGCCTGGGCTCATGATAATTACCTCAAATTTGTATGATTATCTATCTTATTTCAATTTTATATTTTTAAATGAAATTTTCACAAAAAAATATTGATTATTAGACAGAAAAGCATTTTTTAAAGACACCTTCTTGTTTGGTTGGGTGTTTTGTTTGTTTCTTTTCCTCGTAAGGGTCTCTCGTTTCATAGTTTAAAAAAAAATAACCCCAGTTGTCTGAATTCTATAAATTTTTCATCAGTTATAAACAGGTCTTGACAAATGCAGTCGCCAAGTTGCCACTGGCGACCTAGTTTTTCTATCTAGCCACCAAGTTATTTAACCTGATTTTTTTATTATTATTATTATAATTTTTTGTACAAAAATTGACCTAAGAAATGACCATAAATAGCATTTTTTCTCATTTTCGGCATTTTTAATTAGGTAAAAATAAGTTTAACAAATGCAAATTTTAAATTAATAAAAAATAATTATTTGACTGACTTCGACACGAAAACAGGCAGAAATTGTTTTCCTGCTTCACTGTTTCATCCATGCCCCCCTCATCAGATATAGATTTTGCAGCACTCACTTATCCAGACATTTGAAACCTTCGGCAATCAGCATTTCCGAGAACATACCGGTTAATGCAGCCTTTACATTTTTTTTCATAGATAAATAATTTTGATAAATTTCATTAGAAAACTTTGTTTATACCATCTTTTTAAATGATGTAACTATTCTAAACTATGTAACTAATAATCCGACAATAGGCTTATTATTTTTCTCAATTAATTGATAAAAAACTTTTGTGCTTTTGAAAATTAGTGACTTCGGAGGGGAGCCGTTTATATTTTTTTACTGGTAACTAGAATTTTTTACTGGCTACCAGATTTTATCAAATTTGTAAAGCCATGGTTATAAATATAATGGTTTTAGAGACCGTGGAAAAATATTGATATCTAGCTGTAAAAGAAATGCTTTCTTCTCGCGTCTTTTTTTTTTTCTTCTTCTTCTTCTTTTTTTTTTTTTTTTTTTTGCGACGTGTCCTTTAAAATAACAACACAAAAAAGTTATTGTCCGAACTCTCTGAACGATTGTCAATATAACTGTATCCCACCCCTCTTTAAAATTCCGTGAAAAAAGTCTGTCTTTGACTAAAGTCGAAGAGAACAGAGTCACAGAAACACAGAGTTACGTCAAAAAAGACTAAGTCACAGACTTAGTCACATTTAATACTGAAAACATGAGCCGACGCTGAGCAAACCCACGCCAAAATACCCAAATTTCTTTTTGCATTGTCATCGAAAAATTCTGAGATTTTTTTAAATACTTTTATTCATCAGAGCGTTTCCAAATTTTTGTAGGCGCTGTAATTTTGATCTTCCAAGATGCTTTTAATGGATTTAGTCGAAATACAGACGTTTAGTTACTTTTAGAATAGAAAAAAGATAGTCTTCGAAAGGCCCGATATGACGTGAGGTTCTAAATAAATCGTAATTTAGAATGCTTTCAGCTGTTTCACACCTTTAAATTTCCCATTTATAATAAATTCTTTATGCCAATAAGCATTTCCATCTTAAAAGTAATCTCTATACTAAATTTCAAGTTTCTAACACTAACAGTTTCAACTAAATCATAATTTAGAACGCTTTTTGAAAGTTTTCAGCTCATTTCGTCCTTTTAAATTTTTAAATGTTTTTAAAAATGTTATAAGCAATTACTACATAAAAGTAATCATCAAGCCAAATTCCATGTTTTCATACCAATTGTGTCACATAAATCGCAATTTTAGAATGATTCTTACTCTTGCATTCTTTTAAATTTCGTAATGAAAAAATAAATTCTGGGGAGAATTTACGTCTTTTAAGTAACATCCATATAAAATTTCAAGACTCTAGCTCTAAAAGTTCTAAATGACTTGTTATATTTGGCAAAAAGCAAGGTAAGTAAGTCTAATGAAAATTTTGTTAAAATTGCTTCATTATTATTAAAGTTAGGAATAAGAATTCGTGATTCTTTGCAATGAAACCTTGTGTATTTTTAACACTTTCCAACCTAGTTGAAAAGTTTATGACTTCGGTTTGTCTGGTCGTATGGCCGTGCTCTAACTCCCGTAAATATGCTCGGATTGCCCTGCAATTGTTATATGTTATTGTCCTTATCTATAGCATGTTCGCTATTTCAACTGAAGTGTGTAGCACTTATAGTTTTTTTACAGGGACACTCAAAAGAATTCCCTTACATTACGGTCTATAGGGAAAAATCATTTGCGGTTTATTTTAATGATGTTACACAATTTCAAACACATTGTAATTGATATATATCACTAAGGTGCATTACAAGAAGCTTAATATGGAATAGGATGTGCATAGCACTTATAGTTACTTTACAGGGACAGTCAAAAGAATTCCGTTACATTACGTCTATGGAGAAAAATCGTTTGCGGTTTAATTAAATAATGTTTCACTATTTTAAACACATTGGAATTTATATATATCACTAAGATGAATAATCACTCACTTTTTGTCTATTACTTGGTGTGTATAAATTCTGTAGATCATATATAGGGCAGCACAAAAGTTCGCGAACACATTTCCGTTTATTGACAGAAACTCCAGATGGAGAATTTTAAACTGTGTAACGCGTTTCCTAACTAAACTAAAATTTAACATCCTATGTATAGTAACATATACAAATCTATAGATCATATACAGGGCTGAATAAAAGTATTCGGATAATTTTCCGAATATTGTATATGTTGGAAATATATGTTGGAAATTCCTGAAATTACGTTTTTAAATATGTTATGCGTTTTCCAAATTGTTTACTTAGATGTTATGTTTCAGCTTATTAAATGGTAATGATTTGTAAAATTATTTTCGAAGCGTTGGAAAGTGTTACATAATCTATGCTTGACGCATGAATTTTCGTTCTTGTTATTATGATGGACATAGTTGAATTTTATAAATTTTATAACCGTCTTCATACCCCACCCTCCGCCTGATTTTTCGTTCTTGTTGATTGAACAAATGGATTCCAACTCTGTTATTTTCTACGTAAAAATTATTTGCTGTACTGTGCTCTTCCATCTTTAAGTTTACCCCTCATCATTTTTAAACACTTTATAAATCTAACCTAGTTTTGTGTTATTTCATTGGTGCATTTTATAGTTTGTAACTCTAATATTGTAAATGCTGTTTAAATGAATCATAACCAACGTAATTGCGGAGAAAAGCATTATGACTTCATTCATTTAAAAGACTGATTCCATTAACCGATGATTCATATAACCGGCGAAAATCTTTATTATAAACTCAAAACCCCCCCTAGAACCGAATTCTGGCTGCGCCACTGAATATGCGTGTCTGTATAATAGTTGTATATCTTTAAAAAAAGATTATCAAGATTGTTTTAAAAGAAAATTTTTAAAAGGTAAAATATAATTAACTTTAAATAGCTGCTAGATTAAATTTTCATTTATTAAATTTTATTTTTCTAAAAGTATAAGAAAATTTTCTGTCCCCCCCCACCTCCACTACAAAATTTGGATTCTGACTCATGTTAAAAGGAGGCAATAATTTGTATTGCAATAAAATACCTTGATGCATGTTTGCTTGCATTTTTATCTTTCTTTGGCGCCATAATTTGGCAACAAGTACGAAATAACGCCAAATATAGTTGCTGAAAATAGTTAAACTAGTACAGTTTGAGAAGTAAATAAGTGACTACGACAGTACAATTATAACATATAGCAAATAACATAAGGAATTGAAATAAAATAATCGCAATAAATAACTTTAAATTAGTAAATAAAGTTCTTATCGGGAGTGTAAATAACGACGAACTCCGAAGAGGCAATCGACGCATATGTAATTCCTTAATTACAAAATAACTGCACATTTTAAAAGTTCTTTTCGTCTATAATTGGTCCCTGTGTTACTAAAGATTTGCTTTTTTCTTAATTCTTCTGTATTTTTGGTTTCAATATTTGCGACGACCTAAACGTAAGATGTTGGCTTACTGACGGTGGCCGTCTTGGAATTTTAGAGAGCTCTGATTGGTAGATTTCGAGCTGATAAATATCGTAGAGGATACAAACTACTGTATTAGATCTTAAAGAAATTACGAGAGGCAATCTATCAAACGGGACGATTTCGAGCTTTTTCCTCTTGAAAACGTGTTTGGGATGAAATATCTGATATTGACTATCATATGAGAGTACGTGTGATAGCGCCATTAATGACGTATTCGAAGTTTTGTGTCAAGCACAAAAGTGATCATTTGTGTCACTTTCAAAGCGACTCATTTAAAGCTATGTAATTATATGTTTTGATTTTTTTAATTAACTGTTTTTAATTAGCTTTGGATTTTATTAATTTTACAATCCATTTCTTAGTATTTAATAAATACAGCATATTATTTTCTAAAGTGGTGTAAAATCGAAGATATTAATAAAATAAAGTATTAGTTTCGACATAAAACAAATACAAATTATAATTTTCAGACTCAAGAATCAGCTCTTTGCTACGTTCTTATTGGTTATATTTGTATCCACAATTTTATTGTGCTAAATGTAAAATTGAGTTACATCTGTCTGTATACATCACTGTTGCCAGATGAGCGGGATTTTTTAAAATTCAAAATGCTACCAAATTCTGAAGGGAAATATTCCCCTTATTTAATGACAAAATAAATAAGACAAATATTACTATTCAAAAATAGTGGTAGCATTCTGAGTTAACTAACAACTAAAATAAACAAGATTAAATGCCAAAGGCTTCGCGGGCCACAGATAAGTAGTCAGCGGGCCAGTTGTGACCCGCGGGCCACGTGTTTGACATGGCTGTTCCACATATATGTTATGCATAACGCATTATTATTACATTTATCCTTTTGTTCTTTGAAATGCGTGCCTCTCTACATAAAATTTTATAAAACGTCTCATTAAGTCTTTTTTTTTAGTGCAGAGAGATAGACTCAACATTCGCGAGGTTTTCTTCGAACGTATAACCCTCGCAAATGTTAAGGGATGTCAAAAAGATATAAAACACTCATATAGAAAAAATTAGTTCAAGTTCCATTATCCCATCAAGGTAAACAAATGTGCAATGACAGAAAATATATAAAACACACTTCTCGATAGGCATTTTCACACCTGAGTTGGCATTAGACTCCATTTCATAAAAATTGCCATTCAAATGCAATCAGTCCAACTTTCAACTCTGCGGCAACAACTTTAAATGCCATCTCAATTTTGAACCGCTTTGTCGCGTCGCTTTTGAGAAGTGCCGACACCCCCTATTTTTGATGGCGGTTTATTTTCCAGAGTCACTTCGCGGGGGAGGGAGGAATTAGGAGAGATATTGGGCTGATGATGCGATATGACAGATGAAAAATCACGTTGCGGTTGTGGAGAAAGCTTGTTTTAAAGCGATTGGATTTCGTGGGGAAAGAGGCTTGTTTGAAAATGTGGCCAATAGATGGCATTGGTGAATAGAGATAGACAAAAATAGCTGAAAAAAGAAAGACAGAGAAAATAGAAAATAGAGGTAAGAGTGTCATTAAAGAAAAAAAAAAAGAAAAAAAGTGAAATACAGTATTTTGTGGTTTTTTTTTTTTTTTTTTTCTCATTTGTGCTAATGTTAAACCTATGACCGTAGGATGCTTTCGTATATTTAAAATATCTCCTCAGGAAATGAATATTTTTAACTTCTGTTTTCTGTGTGTACTTTTTAAATAATGTCTCTTTTTTTCTTAGTTGTCATTTTTTTTTAAATATATACTTTTTTATGTGAAATGTTAAAATATTATCCAGTTTCGCTAAGATTTTAGCGCATAAAATTATAAAATAAGCACATATTTTAGAAACATTTTGATAACTAAGAAAAAAAAGGAGACATCCTTTAAGAACAGTACAAAGAAAACAGAAGTTAAAAATATTAATTTCCTGAGGAGTCCTGTATTCGTTCGTATAAACATAAAATTTGCAGAGAATATCCCAATATCAAGAAATATAGTAGAGTATACTATTTTCTTATAAACAGAAAGAATTTTTTAGACAGTATTATCAAAGTTGTATTTTTAAGAGCCTACACTAGTCATGGGAAGAAACACTCAAGCTAATGTTAAGTCTATGGGAAGGTTCTTGCGCGATTGCTCGCTCGCATTTTAATATTTTTAAATGATTTTTTTTCATAGGATAGCTGAGGTAGAACTCTAACGTTGTTAGCTTTTACTTTTTCGATTTTGGTTCCAGTTTTTTTTTATATAAAGGTACTTTCACTTTCAGAACCGGTTCCAACCGGTTCCAAAATTGAAAATGTCCGCTTATAAAAAAAACTGGAACCAAAATCGAAAAAGTAAAATCTAACAACGTTAGAGATCAACCTCAGCTATCCTATGCCAAAAAATCATATCAAAATATTAAAATGCGAGCGAGAAATCTGTCAAAAACCTTCCCATAGACTTAACATTAGCTTTCGAGTTTCTTCGGATGACTAGCGTAGGCTCTTAACCCGTTCGGGACCATGGGTGCATATATGCACCCTCAAAAAGAGCATACAGAATTTTTTTTAGGCACCAGTAAAAAATAAAAGTAATATTTGCTTTCTCTAATTAGAGCATTTTTGTGATAGTTTAATTAAAGGTACTTTTTTAAAAAAAGTGGTGCCAACCGAATAAAATTTGTGTAAAAGCTGCCGGTCTCGAAGGGGTTAAGCAGATTTTAGGACAATCGACACTCGTGAGAATATAGTCATGAAAGATCAATTGTTCATAATTCAAGATATGCCATATTTATAGAAAAATGAAAAATGTTGCTCGATTCTTTGATGCTTGGAGAGTAATGTCGGCAAATTTCAAGCATTTCAGTGTAAAAATGATTTTGTGAATTTGTCAGGAAATTCTCGTTGTTGAACAGGAGGTAAAAATGAAAACTAATATATTTAGATTTAGTATGTAACATATTTGCTTACATAGTATGGCTATATACATAGCACCTTAATATCTATTTATATTTAAAAATATCGTTGTATAGAAATTTTATTCGTTTAGAGGGGTATCACGACCCTCGTGACCTCATCGTAGGATCCACCCTTGGTTCAACGAATATATCCTAACAGGAGTGAAAAGTATCCACGTGAGGCATCGAACCTAGGGTTCTTCGGTTGATGTTGTAATGATTTAACTGAGAATTACTTACTAATTATATTGATTGCTATTTAAATGGAGAGAGAGAGTAAGGCTCTCGAGGATATTAAGTTAGAAAATCAAAACTAACAGCTGAAAGTTTAAATTCAACACAGTTATAAGTGTTCAATGTGAGCACTTCCAGAAACACGAACGATGTCGAGGCGGTACGATAACTCCATCCCACACTTTTTTCAGTACGTCCGGTGTGACTCTTTGAATGGCTGCAGATATGCTTGTCCTAGGTTCGTCAACGTCAGTTGGTATAGTGGTGGAACACACATCTGATCTTTGACGAGGCCCCACACAAAAGAAAATCACATGGAGTGAAATCAGGGCTGCGAGGAGGCCATTGATGACGCCATCTTTGTAAACTTTAAACTTGTATTTTTGATTTCCGATAAACAACAAAGTTTTACTTTTTTTGTTTTCTTTTAACAGCCTACACTAGTCATGCTAAGAAACGCGCAAGATAATGTTAAGTCTATGGGAAGATTATTTTAAAATTTCTCGCTGGCATTTTAATATTTTTAAAAAATTTTCTTTTGCATAGGATAGCTGAGAACAATCTCTAACATTGCTAGTTTTCACTTTTTCGATTTTGGTTACAGTTTCTTTTTATATTAGGACAGTTTTAATTTCAGAACCGGTTCCAGAAGTAAAAGTAATTTTTAAAAAAAAATCTGAAACCAAAATTGAAAAATTAAAAACTAGCATGGTTAGAGATTATCCTCAGCTATCCTATTCAAAAAAATCATTTAAAAATATTAAAATGCCAGCGAGAAATTTGAAAATAACCTTCCCATACACTTAACATTAGCTTGCGAGTGTTTTCGCGTGACTAGTGTAGGCTCTTAATAGAACCTTAAAGTTGGGATATTCATTTATGTACATCACTGTTAGGCCAATAAAATTAGTTCAAAAAAGAGACGTGCTAACCAAAAATTCGCGGAAAGCTGTAAATTGTTTTAATCACTTTGTTTTACATCCAAATGAAGGAATTTGAAGTTTGTCCCATTTTTCCTGGTGAGCTTTAGTCGTAGCACCGCAAAAACTCAAAATTTTCGGACTTTTTTCAGTATTTTGTAAATAACTCAAAAACCATTCATCTACAGAAAATATCCTTGTTCACAAATTGTAGAGCATAAAATTCTGCGTCGATTGAGTATTACAGATTCCACCAATAATAAGCGAGATATAATAAATCAAAAAAGTAAATTTTTTCAAAATTTTCTAAAAAAGAGTCATAAAATCAGTTTTTTTACTCTGAACAACTCAAAAAGTGCTCATATAACCAAACCAAAAGTACTCACACATATATTTGCGTTTATAATTACAATTTTGAAACCTTAGAGACCAATTATAAAATAGTAGAACTGTTATTATTATGAATATTTAAATGTACATTATATTCATTTTGAACTACGTATATTTTGGAGCATGCGTGTTATGTTAGCTAGCACATAGAGCAGTGGTTCCCGATGGGGGGGGGGGGGCGCACGCACCCCCCCCCCCCCCATCGGGAAAGAAAAGAAGTTGAAAAGAAAGATCGAAAAGAGTTTGAAAAACTCTTTTTAAAAGTAATCATATATAAAACACAGATCTAAGAAATAATTTTCAAAATAAATTTTCTGGTTTAAAACATTTTTTGTTTGAATTATTTTAATTTGACACTTGGGAAAACACAAAAGTCAAAGCGCTACCGCCAGACACATGACCAGAAATTCGATCAACCAATTAAAACGCATCTTTATATAGATCTTTACTTTTAGATCCTAGAGCTAATATCTGAATCTGGCTGATAGTCAGTGACAAAAATATTTATTAGTTTTTGGAAAGAATTATAAATATTACAATTCAGAAGGTTATTTCACAATAAGATGATCAGACAAATTTTGGTCTGGGATATGGTCAGACATGACTATTGAGCAGACCCTGATGAGATCGTTGAAGAGCACTGGAGGTCTCTCACGTGGTAGAGGACTGACCGACAGCACCCTGGCTAAATGGATTGCTACAATGCCCATAATCATGGATATTTCCCAACAAGTGCAGAAGTTCTGTGGGGTGTCATTTTGTATAACAGAGCAGCATGTTGATTCGAGATCATCTAGAATCACAAGAGACAACGTCGATGTGGATAAGTTTGTTTCATGGTTCCTGTCGCACAATCCATTTCCCTCAAGTGACTACGGGATGTGTCTGAGTACAGGAGTGATTGGTGACGATAAAATAAATTGTCATCTAGCCAAAGAGATTGGAATTGCAAGTATTAAAAGTGTCATTGGTGGTGATTTTGGCCATGTTAAATTCAAGAGATCCAATCGAGTAACTCCAATGAAAAGCTTCACGTGTGCTGTAAAAATACATAATGAGGAGGTATCCGTCGATCCAGAGACGATTTTTCGCCGAATTTCTTTCCACAAGAAATCAGAGGAAGAACTTAGAAAATGAATTTGAATTAGCTACATATCCGACTTCTCTGTTTGATAATGTTGGGATGAGGAAAACGCGACAGTCGGTATTTTACGATTTATTCACTCCCCTTGATGATTTAGAACAAACCATACAAACTGTCCATGTGATTGATGGTAGATTCCTACTTCATCGAGTTAGTTGGGAGCCAAGAGAAAAGTTCTCGTCAATTATTTTCAAGTACGTTGAATATTTGAAAAATAACTATGGTAAAACTGCACCCATTGTATTTGACGGTTACCCAGAAGAATCGTCAGAACATGGCACCAAGTCTGCTGAGCGTTTCCGTTGAAAAAATAAATACATTGCAGCAAGTGTTGTCTTTGACGAAACTATGTCGCTCAGAATGCAAAAAGAGCACTTCCTTGCAAATGAGGGCAATAAACTCCGTTTAATAAAAATGCTCATTGAAAAACTGGAGCAAGACATTTACTGTGAAGCAAGCTGCCGAGGATGCAGATACTACCATCGTGATGGAAGCCATCCAACTTGATCAGCAGTCAGAACGCGTCATCATAGTTGAAGAAGATATTGATCTGCTTGTGCTTTTGACTGCATTTGCTCCAAACTCGTCCACGATATACTTCTTGAAACCTGGGAAAGGACAGTCAGACAATGTTTTGTATTCCCCAATAAGTTTCAAGTACTCGCCGATTGTGAAGAATAACATCCTATTCCTGCATGTTTTTAGTGGCTGTGATTCTACATCGGCCTTCTTCAGGCAGGGCAAACTGAAATTTGTCAAGCTTTTGGAAAAACATGCTCACTTACAGGAGGTTCCAACAATCTTTAATAACCAATATGCTACTCCTCAGGAAGTACGTGCTGCGGGGCAGAAATTTATTGCCACCTTATACAATCCCCAGTACGACGAAGCCAAAACACTGCACAAATTGCGATACAACATATTTGCAAAATACCTTATGAAGACACAATTTAACCTCGCTTCTTTACCTCCGACTGAAGATGCAGCCAGACAACATTCATTCGGAGCTTTTCTTCAGATAAATATTTGGAATGGAAGGCTGATGAATCCCACTGATTGGGGTTGGAAGTCATTCAGGCATTGCATACTTCCAGTCACCACGAACGCTGTAGCTGCCCCACCAGAGCTCCTATACACTCTGTCATGCAAATGTGCAAAGGGGTGCAAAGGGGGTTTATGTTCTTGTTGAAAGAACTGTGTTAAATGCTCAACTATATGTTGCGGTATATGTTGTATATCGGTTGCATTTCAAGTGTAATCATCTGTTGAAAAGGTGGTGAAAATCCCATATTGATGTAATTAAATTTTGAAGTTGTTAATTAAACAGTACCATTCGGCGATTTAAGCAGTTAGACTGTTTCGTAAGCGAAATAATTCATTTAACTGACAATTGGTAATCAAAACACCAATTTTATGAGTTTTTAAAGAAAATTTTGGAAAAACGTACTTTTTTGATTTATCATATCTCGCTTATTATTCGTAGAATATTTAATCTGTAAGACTCAATCGACGCAGAATTTTATGCTCTACAATTTGTGAAAATGGATATTTTGTGTAGAGTGAACGGTTTTTGAGTTATTTACAAAATACTAAAAAAAGTCCAAAAATTTTGAGGTTTTTGTGGTGCTACGACTACAGCTCACCAGGAAAAATGGGGCAAACTTCAAATTCCTTCATTTGGAAGTAAAACAAAGTGATTAAAACAATTTCCAGCTTTCCGCGAATTTTTGGTTAGCAAAATCCTATTTTTACTGGCCTATGTAGTTTAACTGATGAAACATTCTTAACATGCAAAGTACTCGTTTTAACCGTGTCCAGGTTTTAGCCGTGTTCGCATTAAACAAGTTCGACTGTATTTAAAATGATATTACTGTACAAGGTTAAGTATTGGATTGTCCGAAAAGTTTGTTCCAGTTGGGAAAATCAATTCGTATTGGAAAATTCTACCCTTTAATTATTAGACATTAGATATCGGAATCAATGTGTAATAATTAAATGACAGAATTTTCCGGTACGAATTGATTTTCCCAACCGGCACGAACTTTCCGGCCAAAGGATTACTTATCGCCTTACAAAGTGCGCAAAGATTTTGGCGTCTGTTTGTCTGTCTGTTTGTGTGTATGTCTCGGGATAATTACTGTTAAAAGAATCCGATTAATTTGTAATTAGGTAGGTATGTTCGTGAGATAATCGAAATCAGCTGTATAATCTTTGGTTAAATTAGATTCATCCGTTCGAAAAATATAGAACATTTTATTTTACGTCATAATGCTTTTTTATAGGAATTCAGGCGTTTTTCAAATTTTACCATTAATTAAAAAGAAAACGTCGCATTTGGATAATTGATTTAAATGTTAAATGATGGATGTTAAAATTTCCCCAATGGGGATCTTAAATTACTCCGATTAGTTTGAAATTTTGCCTATACATATGTCACACATTCTAAGTTCTCTATGTGTTTTTTGATGGAATTTTGTACATCTGCACTGAGAAAAATGACACTTTCAAATCTGAGTAAATCGATATTTTCATTTTGAAATGAAACTTTTTGTTTCAAATAGCACGACCCAATGCTTTCGATTCTGACATACCAGAATATTGAAACACGGACATACTCAAAATTGAGCACACAGAGGTCAGTTCATACTCATTTTTGAAACATGGACATACTCAAAAATGATTAGGATCACTTCAAACTCATTTTTAAAACATGGACATACTCAAAAAGGATTAGGATCAGTTCAAACTCATTTTTGAAACAGGGACATACTCAAAAATGAGCACATGGAAGTCCGTTCATACTCATTTTTGACACATGGACATACTTAAATAGGAGAACATGATGTTTTATTCTTGAGTGTGTGCATGTTTTAAGAAATGAGTATATATACAGTCCCTGGCCAAATTATTAGACGCAGTTGTTTTTATTATAATTTATTAAATATCTGGAAAGATACATGAGGAATTATCCTGAAACTTCAGGAGTGTAAACAACATGATAAACGTCATATATTTCCGCGAAGATTTTTTCCCGAAACCCCATAAGGGGCCGTCAACATATTGAAGAAAAACGAATATCTTTTGGATAACCCTGTAAAAACTAATATTGCAAAAAGCATTCAAACTGTAGATTATGATTAAGTGGCTTAATGTAATAATTTGGGTTCATTTTTATGAAGATAGTATGTATACTCGAAGAGAAATTCACGTTTTTATAAAAACAGTCCAAATTTTACCAAGTTTTTTGCTTATAATTTGCAGAGTTTTTAATATAAAAACAAGTTATTTTCAGAAAATATGACAAACAAAATTTTACACAATACCCTGCAATCAGAATTAAAAAATAATAAAAATTGTATGAAAAATAAGCAGGTGTACTAAATATTGTTACACTGCGCATGCGCGAATTCAATCAAAATATACTGTGCATAATATATTAGCTAAATGTATAGACCAACTTTTATGAAAGTCTCAGAAACATAGCTTGAAAATTCTGATAGTAATCGCCGATATAATAAGCTCAAATTTCGCTGTTCCCAAAAGGAAGCAAAAACATGAGGGGTTGTATCCAAATATACTAGCTTATGAAAGTTGACATAATAAGAATGAAGTGTCTCTCATTCTATATTTGATACAACCTCTCATCTTTTTGCTTCATTTTGGGTACAACGAAATTCGAGCTTATTCTATCGACGATTACTATCAGAATTTTCAAGCTATGTTTTTGAGACTGTCATAAAAGTTGGTCTATACATTTAGCTAATATATTATGCACAGTATATTTTAATTGAATCCGCGCAGGCGCAGTGAAACAATATTTAGTAAACCTGCTCATTTTTCATACAATTATTATTATTTTTTAATTCTGATTGCAGGGTATTGTGTATAATTTTGTTTGTCATATTGTCTGAAAATAACTTGTTTTTATATTAAAAACTCTGCAAATTATAAGCAAAAAACTTGGTAAGATTTGGGACTGTTTTTATAAAAACGTGAATTTCTCTTCGAGTATGCATGCTATCTTCATAAAAATGAGCCCAAATTATTACAATAAGCCACTTAATCATAATATACAGTTTGAATGCTTTTTGCAATATTAGTTTTTACAGGGTTATCCAAAAGATATTCGTTTTTCTTCAATTTGTTGACGGCCCCTTTGGGGTTTCGGGAAAAAATCTTCGCGGAAATATATGACGTTTATCATGTTGTTTACACTCCTGAAGTTTCAGGATAATTCCTCATGTATCTTTCCAGATATTTAATAAATTATAATAAAAACAACTGCGTCTAATAATTTGGCCAGGGACTGTATATGTTTCAAACTTGAGTCATTTTGATTCGGAGCCATTTTGACTATACGACATACTCAAATTTGAGTATTTTTTGCTCAGTTTTGAAAATGTCGTTTTTAGAGTGGGTCCGAAAAATATAATGCATTTTAACTTTTCAATTTTATATTTTTGTTATCAGAAGTACTTTTTTCTCTCTTTTACTTTACTAGATGCCTAGCAACTGTATATCATAACGTATCAGAAAAAAGAAAGTTATTACAAAAAATTTATTTATTGTTTCTCATTTACAGAAGATTTGGAATAAAAAGATTTAAATAAAATAAAAAATATATACCCCTGAAGAGTTATACATTTTTATTCTAAACGATTCGAACAATAAGCAGTTGAATAGCATAATTGCATGAAATCGTGTTTAATAGAACAGTTAATAAAAGTTAGATTTTCTGAATTTTTGGGAAATCTTATATGCTTAGAAATATACCGGGTGTACCAAAAGTTCGTTGTTAAAACTTTAAAAAATCATTAAAAATAAACAAAAAAAAATTGCGGTTTGCAGGAAAGGGATTAGAGGGAAATCGGAATTTTTAATTTAAAAAAAAGTGATTAAAAAATTACCGATAGATGTCGCTGGCATGCATAATATGAAGCCGATGTATGCAAATTAGTCTTATAGAAAAAGACCCATTTCTGGGAAGCGTATCACAAGCTTCAGTATCCCAGCACATGAAACAGGTCCTTTTCACGTCTTCAGTCATTTTGCCGAGAGGAATTTTCGCAACGCGCCACTTGCTGATTCCCCGTTCTTGTAAAAGAGTTAAACCAACACCGCTTGATCTGGAAACGGTAGCATACTGCTGGTATCGGATGAAGAATCTGTGTGCATTGCGGGGTTTTATTGACCGGCTGATTTGCATAAATCTGCTTCATAGTATGCATGCAGCGCCATCTATCGGTAATTTTTGAATTTTTGAATTTTTTTTTGTTTAAAAAAAAATCTCTGTCTAATTCCATTTTTTCAAACCGCAATTTTTTCGCGCCATTGTTTCTTTTTAATACATTTTTAAAGTTTTAATGAACCCGATACATTTAATCTATAACAATATTAACCCATTCGCTGGCGTGGTTTTACAATCTAAAATTACGAATTCGTACCGCAAATTTCGAAAGAAGAATTTTTATTTTATATAATCACGAAATGTCTGTAATTAAATATAGTAAATATTGCTATTAGTATTTTCTGGTATGAATTCGAACTTTCTAAATAAAATAAATTCCGGTAATTTTAACTCGGCAGTGGACGTGTTAACCCATTCGCTACTAACCAACCACGAGTATACTCGTGGTTGTCAACATTCAAAATAAAAGTGTAAGATAAAAAAAAAAAAAACCTGCCTAGCCACCACTATTTTAATAAGTTAAAAAATACTTTATTTAATGACAAAAAACTTTGCTATTAAAGTTACCAAATATTATCTTTCAGAATTTTTGGTGGGAGACGAATTTCAGTAAAAATATCGAAGACTCCGCCCACATAGTTTTGGCAGTTAATGGGTTAACCCTTTATATCCTGAATGAATTTTCCAGCTACTTTTTAGATGCTCAGAATCCTCGATTATTCCCACAAGTTATTATTATTTTTTTTGTAAAGTTTTCCTTTTCTAATCATAGCATTTTTGCGATTCAATTAGGTGAAAATTTCTCATTTGAAAAACCGGTGGAGATTAAAAATTCTGTAAAAGACGCTCGTCGCGAAGGGGTTAAGTGATACTTATAAGTACCGCCAGGATAAAAAGGGTTAAATTGCGAATTTCAATATGCTATATATTGTATACAGTGGGATATTTATTAAAATACTTTGTAGAATTAACTTTGAAGTCCCTGACCTGAATATTTATACTAGTTATTAAGTTATTTAGATGATAACGAATTTAAACGAAAACAAAACCACCTCCTAACTATTAGAGATCGTCTTACTTAACATAAAAGTTTTTTTTCTCAAATTCGATTACCTTATTCATTACCGTAACCAAACATAATGCGATCTAATACCCCCTATTACCTGTACACGTATTCCAAAATACCTTTTTGAACAACCTGGCCTAGAACAAATTCCTTCGTCTAATGGTTCGAAAGCATACCCCAGAATTTGTAAACTTTCACGCTCCAAAGCCTTTTTTTCGCAGCCGAACATTTTCAGACTTAGGTAAAAGGAATGGGTAAGGGGGGGAGGTTGATTCTTGATTTATTACCCACCCCCTCCTTTGATTTATAAGGGAGTATCAAGTTTGATTAAGTTCCGATGGTGTTTACCTTTGAAGAGGGTTGTTCTTTTCTTTATGGGTTTTCCATTTATCTATTGGCGAAGTTTAAGTCTTTCCTTTGTATTTTTGTTTTTGGTGGAATAGAGAAGAATTTTTAAATGTATTTCATTGCATTTTACGTAGTTTACTGAATATTTATAAGTAGTGCATTGTAATGATTGAAAACATTATTGCTTAAAGTTTTAAGGCATTTTTTACAAAACATTAATGTTTTTTTCCCTCCCTTGTCAATACGATTTAGAGTCACGCATCGGGTTGGGTAGAGTAACAGGATTTAATCCGAATTCGACTCGACCGTCAGTTTGTCGCTGATTTGTTTCTTTCCGGATCAGGTTAATTTTAAATGTTTCGGGTCCGGGTCGGGTTCGGGTTGACCCGATCTTTCAAAAGAAAGAATTGAAAAAAATATATACTTGAATATTATTGAGTATATATTTGTTCAGTTTTATACAAAAAAAATCTATAAAAACGATATTAGAGACATAATTTTAGACTACTTTTCCATAATTGTATTAAAATTAAATTAATTTTCTTCCATTCCGGGTTTTGGTTGGATTCGGGTTTAAATATTTCAGGTTCGGGTCGGTTTTCGGTTGACGTATGTCGGGTTCAGGGTTGACTTTAAGCAGAACTTTGGGGTTCGGGTCGCGTACAACTCGACCCATGCGGGACTTTAACACGGTTTAAAGTAAATTTTAAGTAAAAAAATGAACATTTTTTCATACGATGAAATTAGATACCTAAACAAGCAATTAAAAAATACATAACTCAGTAAAAATCCACTTTCAGCATTTTCTGCCCGTATTCGAAGTCTTTCGTGCAACAAAATCTGTAAATAACAGGCAATACACTAAAAATTGATGGAAACATGGACGGATTTAAAGACATGGATTAAAAGAAACATGGGCGCTAACAAAACGGATGGTACAAAGATTACAAACAACATAGCGAAGTAGGGAAAGATGTATGCTAGGCATAATCAGATGAGACATAAAGAGAACAACTTGGATAAGAAGTCAGACGAAAATTTTTGACATCATTGACAGAATTAAACGGCTAAAATGGAAATGGGCTGGGCACATTGCAAAAAGACAAGGCAATAGATGGATTTTTTTTTTTTTTTTAGCAGGAAAATGCATAATACAATTAAAACTACCCTTAAGAAATTCACGCCCACAGAAAGAAAGCAATTCTTACGAATCGTTTTGTGCTACCATACACACCATGTAATATGCAAAAATGTAGTTAAATTTAAAACACATACCAGAACTAACACATACTTCCAGCAATTATGACTCATAGATTGTATTCTAATTTAACTCAACTCAAATCACTTATGCCTGTCCAATCTGGGGATGCGCAGCCAATACAAATTTGGACCTACTTAAAAGATGTTACAACAAAAAACTCCGTCTGATACGTAATGGTTCTAGATATCTTCGAAATTCCACTATACGTAATGACTTAAAAACTGTCTCTCTCGCTAAACGCATAAAATTCCTCTCCCGTAAATTCTATGGCAATTTGCACAAAGTCCCCAACGAAATTATATACGAGTTACCCGACTATGACATTCGCGAACCTATAAACAGGAAGAAACCCCGTTATTCCACTATAATTGATGATTAATTATTGCGCTAATACTTTTCCTTTTGTCTTTATTTAAAAAAAAATATCTATTGTATTATTAATACATTAGAAAAAAAAAACTTATGTATTTTTTAATACACCTATACTTAATTTTATTCATTATATTTTAAATGTATGGCTTTGAAAAGACGCCTTCTTTTTTATTGAGAAAACACTTCATCACTTTACCTATCAAAATACATTTGCAAACGTTATTTGGAACAGTTAACATTTTTATTTCCTTCTCATATTCAATTCATTTACACTTCAATCTCTCGTAATTCTTAAAATCTAACTACCTTTAGCCCCTCCTCTTTTCCCACTTCTACTGGACATGATGCGCCATCTATCGCCTTCCCCAGGCCCTTTTCTCATCTTTCGGCTATTCTAGCCCATATCCTAAAATCTGCTAGACACTTTTTAGCATCTGGCGCCATCTCTCGTAAGTGATGCGCATTACTTTTATTCCTATACGCGATTTCGCTCTAGACCAGTGGTTCCCAACCTTTTTTAGCCGCGCCCCACCAAAATATCTCTAAAATGATGATGCCCCCCCCTCACCCTATAACATATAATTCTCATAAAATTTTAAAAGAATCCTGGCAGAGTGAAAAGCATTTAACATTGATCCTGAAACGTGCCGAAGGTAGGATGAATCAAATATTTTTTATAATCATCTGATACTCCTCGTAGTTTACTGGCACACGGTCGCCACGTATGCGTGATGTATAGAGTGCTCAGAATCCTTGATTAGAAAAATCAATAATTTTGAATAAAACATTTTTGTCTTATTTAAGCACAGAATTTCTGCGATTAAATTACTAATTAATTTCTAATCAGAATGAAACGTGAAAAAAGATTCGGTAAAGGCAGGTCTTCAAGTAATTGTTAAATATACACTTGAATAGTTTCATGTGTAAAATTGCTTTTCATGTGACATATTGCAGTGCGATTCATTCAATAAATAATCGAAAAAGTTGTTTAAAAGTCTAAAATACTTATAAATCAGAAAAATTAAGAAGAATTTTTAAATATATAAACGTATATAAATATCTTAAAATGTTTTTTTCTATAATTATTCTGGCAGGAATGTATTTAAAACTTTTGAATGGATACTTTTTAAAAATTGAATAAAAAACTACTTTTTTTTAAATTTTGTTTTTGAAATTTGAATGTGTAACTTTTATTTTCAGTCTACAACATTACTATTAGAAAAACAATTCAGAAGGTATGGGTTCACAGAAATTCTGAATTGTCCCCTTGAAAAGTCAAATTGCCCCCCTGAAAAGTCAAATTGCCCCCCTGTGGGGCGTACGCCCCCGTTGGGAACCACTGCTCTAGACTGTAATTCCTCGCAATTCTTTTGCACTCTTTCTACTTATTTTTATCTATTATCATTTAAAATCTTCTCTCATTACATTAAACTTTAATTTTAACGCATTTTTGTTATATTAATGTATTTTAAACACATTTTATAATGGCTCTCTCAGGATAAGATACACGAATACTTATATATTGGATGTAGTTTTTCGCAAACTTGGAAACCCATTAAAGCATTCTTCTGTTCACTGTTCAATTTAACTCATTTGTGTGCTTATGCAAATAAATGATAAATGCTACGAACATCATTTTTTACAGTAAGCATCTTGAAGTGCACTTCAGTAATGTATATCGATTCCATTGTGCTTGAAATAGTATATAAAATCATTAAAATACGCTGCAATTGATATTTACACCTAGGTCATTATGTATCGGTATTCTTTTCTGTGATCTTGTAAATGAACTATAAATGCTTTACACTGAGCAATGTTTTATTGCACCTCCAGAAATGTATATCTTCCTTATGTTTGAAATAGTGTAACAAGATAAAATGCACTGCAAATGTCTTTCCCCATTGATCATAGTGTAAAACAGTAGTTCCCAATACCAACCTTATTTTGGCCACGCCCCACCTAAACATAACTAAAACCATGATGCCACCCCCCCCCCCCTACCTGAAACATATGATTCTTATTATTTGTAACGTGAATTCTTATTTACGCGGCGAAAGCCTTAAAAGGAAATTAACCTCTTCGCAACGAACGTTCCTCCCCGTATGCCTCTTTTAATTTTTAGGCGCTACATTTTTAGAATAGTAATTATGATGTCGCAACATATATTAATTTATTTCAGTAATTATTCCTCTCTTATTTAATTATGTTTTCCAAATTTTGTTCATTCCGTTATTTCAATGCGCAAATATTCTTTAAAAAAAAAAGTGATTTTATTAATTCCCCCCCCCCTCTTTTCTCAATTCAGTGTAACAGATTTCATTCCATTATTCTGATAACTTTCTCGATAGTCATTAACATTAAAGATTTCCATAATGTACAGATAAAATAAATGAAAACCTCTTACATGTACTCTGCAACGGTTAGTATATGAGTCCATCTGCCATCTCCTTATTTGGTTACAAAATTCTGTTGCTAACAGCATTTTGATCTAAACATTTTTTAAAAGCACAATGTTTCCCATACGCAGCTGAAAAATCTGTTCTAAAATATCCAACGTATATAGCAAAATGATGACAAATTCATTATGTCAAGGGTTCAAAAATGCAAAACTCTCTCGCGAGCCTCATATATGCGGTTTGAAGTTCCCACACATATTGACTTCCCCCGTAGAAATTCGTTAGGATGATTTATGACAAAAGTGGCTCTGCTCTAAAAAAATTTAAATGTCTTTATGCTCTGTTCGAAGAAATATCGCCATTACTGTAACCCTTTGGCGAGACGTAAAAATCATTCGAGTTTATGTCATCACAAGAGAAACAATTCTCTCTCTGACCTTCGACTGACAATCATGTAAAATAAAAGTAAGTAAACGTATGAAGTACTTGGTAACCTTGCTCTACGCAGCTGTACCAGACTGAGCCCGGTTGATGTCCTTGTTCTCTACCTGACCTGGATTAAAGAATTTTTGCATATTCAATAGCTACTATTCCTTCAAGATGTCTCTGCTGTTTACTTTTTAAATTTTTACAGCTTAGGCAATATATTAATCCCGAAATACTTTAAGTATCTCCAAGGGCTTACGATCACGAGCTACGAACTTCGTTACAGTAATTTTCTCTTTATTTAATCGCTGAAAAGCGATGATTAGATAAAATGAAAATGCTGTGCAAACACAGCTGTGTTCAATCAAGGATTTTATGCACCCTATAAGGAATGTATACGTTCCGCTAAGTGGTTTGTAATTAATGATTAGTCACTTCAATCTTTTTTAGCATATTAAATAGTAAACATTTTGTCACAAATATATTTTTAACATAACTCTATAAATTTAAAGATGCAATGCATCTTTACTTTCATATATAGATGAGATTTGTTGTTTTTTGCCAACTATAGATAATTCAAGCTACAGATATTTAAAATATTTTTTGAGGCTTAAGACAGTCAGTTACTTTTAGATAATTCTAAGTAATTTCATGTATACAAGTTTCTATGTGTGACATATTTTACAGCGAATAGCAAATAATTTAAATGCTTATTTGATAAATACCAGTCAAAAAAGTTGTGTACAAATCTAAAATATGGTGATGTGATAATTAATCAAATTTCATTACAAGAAACATTTAAATCTTGTAGTAAAGGCGTCTATTTTTTTTTATGAAAGTTTCGCATGATTTTTCCGGTAAGAATTATTTTTTTGCACTTTTAAAAGAAACAATTTTTAAAATTGAATAAAAAACTTATTTTTCATTCCATTTTTGAAATTTGCATGCATATTTTTTATTAAAATGTATTTTTAATGTATTTTTTATTAAAATATACACCATTACTTTTCAAAAAAAAAAAAAAAAAAAACTGGCAGGAAATGGGTTGATAGTTAATCATCACGAGGCGCCACCCCACGTTGGGAATTATTGGTAAAAAGGAATTCCTTTCAGCGTCTCTGTAAACTATAAATGCTACACACTTCATTTTCAAAGCGATCATGCTATATAGCAAATTTCAATAACATGTATCAATTACACGACAGTCCGAGTATATATACGGGGTTTACAGCACGGACAGACGACCTGAGAGACAGCAAGACGGCAGACAGACAAACCGAAGTCAAACTTTGTAACTATGTAGGAAAGTGTTAAAAAATAGAGTCAATCAGATCCAAATCCGAGCAACAACAAATTAAAAATAGAGCCAACCTGATTTGAAAGTAAGAGACATTTTAATCCGATCCCAAGCAAAAAAAAAAGTCGAATCAACCGCGTTTGGATAGAATCGGGTTGCCCTATCCGATGCAGGATTCTATACTTTAAAGGCAAGTCTGTAATTACATACATAACAACACATACAATGCGAAATGAGTACCGTCTTTTTTTTTCTTCAAAGTCGGTGAAAATGTTTTGATTTTCATCATAAAAAAGGTTTAAAATACACATATCTTTTTCTGTCCTTTTCCAAATTCTCTTGTTTCCTGGTGGTGTAGATCTGATATTTTCCTACAAAGTTAGAAGAAAAAGTACTTTTTTCAAAATTTCCTAAGGTTATGGAAATCTGATAGGTCTGATTGACAAAACACCGTGTTTGTTTTTCTGTATCAGCCGGCGTTAAAGTTTAAATAGCACTCTACACTGACTGATTTCAGGCGTTGATAAGCTTTTAAGTGGTATTGTTTAAGATCCGAATTAGATCCAGCGAACAACTACGGAACAGCTGTTTGAGACACTGATAAAGAGCTTTGCTAATTTTCCAAATTAAGGTTGCTAGAAACAATTATTTTGTCGTTAGCCTTCAATTAAAAATAACAAATCCTTTTCTTTCTTAATTGAAAACTGGTTTCTTGAATTTTAGAAAAATTTGTATCACAGATTTGTTTCTAGTTACGGCCATACTCGCTTGTTGGAGTCTTGGGCGAGTCGGGCTGTATATACGACTGAACCCGAAAATTCGATTTAAAATCAACCCGAAACTCGATCTGAACCCGACCAAAAAATTTCGTCAAACCGAAACTCGACTTGAACCCGACAGAGAAAAAATTGTCAATCCGAAAATTAACACGAACCAGACCAAAAAAAAAAAAAAAAAAAAATTCCGTCTGTCTCCAAACTCGTATTACTTAAATCCGATATCAAAATGTAAGAAAATTAATCAATATTATAATATAATTATGGAAAATGGTCTACAATTATATCTGTATTATCAATTTTATTATTTCTTTTGAAAAATGAATATCTGTATACTCAGTAATGTTCAAATATACAGTTTTTTCACCTGAAAAATATTCTAGACTTTTTTGAAAAGTCGTGTCAACCCGAAGCCGATCCGCAAGAGTTTAATACCAACCCGTAACACGACCCGAACCGCACAAAAAAAAAAAACCGAACACCCGACAGACTTCAATCCGGATCTGAAATGAAAAAAAAAAAACAAAAAAAAAAACAATCCATACTTTAATATAATTATGGAAAAATTGTCTACAGTTATATCTGTAACATCAATTTTATCTTTTATGTTGAAAACTAAACATATATATATATATTCATATATATGTATGTATCATATTTTTTTCATCTGAAAAATATTCTAGACTTTTTTGAAAAATCGGTTCAACCTGATTCCGACCGCAAGAGTCAAATACCAAACGGGAACCGACTGGAACACGGAACAATTAAAGTCAACTTGAACCGAACACGAACTGTGTGTCGGGCCGAGTTCAGATAAAATCGGATAATGCGGCCCGATCCAGGATTGTAGTTTAGAATAGCATAGCCAACCTTAAGTTTTTTCAAGTTTGAACCAGAAAGTTTATTTAAGGAAGCACGGCAGTTTATTGAATTCCAAAAATGATTTTTTTCCCTTGCATTATCTGAATGTCTGGCATTTTATAAATGTTTCTTGAAACCGTTTTTAAAATTTTAAATATATATTGAAGATAAACGAATTGTCGCCCAGTACACGAGCGAGCGGTATTTGTTGCAAAACACTCGAAATGCGATTTTCTCGAATTTAAATCTGTACCTGAAATGTCTCAGCAACGGATGGACTATTCTTGTTTCGTTCTTTTATTTTATTTTATTTTATTTTTTTAAATGAAAGTTTATATACTTCTCTAGTCCTTGATTGTTGCTTTTTATGTGTTTTTAATTCATTCGTTTTTTTTTTACAAGCAAAACAATTCAATTTTTGTTGTTGAAAACTGATGCAGAATTATACGCAGAATTAAAAATGCAGAAATACAGAATTAAAATTAACTTTTTGGTACTTTTTATAGTGGCCTTGGCAAGACAGAGAAAATGTCCTTGACGGTTTCAGAAAATTTGACAACATATTTTTTGGAAACATATTCACGGTTTCATATACATAAGCAATATTTTCAACAAAATTTCAACATTTATACAACATTATTTAACAAAAAGATATTACATTTATCTATTTTACATTTATTATTATATTACATTTATCTAAATATACCCATTTATCTATTTTTACATACAAAAAGAAGAAAAATGGATGTAGAAAACAACAATCCTCCTCTTTAATAAAAAGCCACGCGTTGCTGACGACTGGCTTTTTCAGTAATCGTTGCCATAGATTAATCTCGGAAAATGAAACATTTGAAGTTACTGAAAAAATTAATAGCTCGAAAAGTATTTGTCAGAAAATTGTTAGACAAACTGCGTTAGAAAGGTAAAAAATTGCATTGATATAAATTTCAAATCTAATGATTATGCTGTTTTTCAAATATTGAATTTCAAAAATTATCAAATTTCACAATGAAGTACCATAGCGAAACCTTCACGTGTAAGAAGATAATGATAACGGCAATGTCTACTGACGTGTATACTCACACGTGTGCGCACGAGTCACAAATTATAGTAGCCTTATTATTCTGTTAAAATATAAAAGTGAATTTTGATGTCACGAGTGCAGGATTTTTATTTAATTTTCGACAAAGACTAGATTCGCCATTTCTTTTTAGTTTATATATATTAATTGTAAAAAAATCTGTTAGAATTTTAAATTAAAAAAAATAGTTTTCAGCGATGTTCTGTAACCAGGGAAGTCCGGGTTCGATTATTATATATATATATATATACAGGGTGTATCTGAAATGCTTCAACAAACTTAGAGGGGTGATAGTACTCATGAAGACGAATAAAAAATGCAATGGAACATGGGGTCGCAAATGATGTTTAAAGGATGAAAATCGAGAAAATGCGTCTGGAAATGGACAAACTAAGACAAGAAAGAAACACTCCAGAAAATTATTTATTGCACTGCATAGGTACAACACAGCTCGTGATGTCCAGAGAACACAAATATTTTAAAACAATTGTTCAAAGTGGACATTATTACACAGAGTACTTCTACGGAGGAACGACTGGCAGACACCATCGAAGATTCCGGGAGTTTCATGCATTTCTCCTGCAGCAGTCACAATATGTGCTACTACTTCATCTGGCGTTTCTACTGGCGTCTCAGAAATGAGGGATTTCATCTGTCCCCAGAAGAAGAAATACAAAGGTGTTAAGGTCCGGCGAGCGTGGAGGCCAAGTAACAGGGCCACCACGTCCAATCCATCTTGCCGGATAAACTCCATCAAGGTGGTTACGCACGTCTACAGAAAAATAAGGCGGAGCACCATCGTGCATATACCAAATTTGTTGCTGCATGCCGGCTTGTGTAGCAGAAAAAAAAACTGGTAGGATATTCCATAGGATATTGGTCTGTTTCTAAGAAGATGGAAAATTTGCGTACGTGGATTCCTGCTCACAGATTTGTTTGGCTTTCTTCCACGTTTTTGTTATCTCTTTCTGACCGGATATGCACAAAGTGAAAGGAAAACTAGCTTCGTGCTACCAGTTCTGCAGAAAAGCATCATCCGAGATTTCGATATTTTTATTAGTTTTGCGATTTTCACCCTTTAAACGTCATTTGCGACCCCATGTACTATTGCATTTTTTGTTCGTCTTCATGAGTACTATCACCCCCCCTAAGTTTGTTGAAGCATTTCAGATACACCCTGTATATATAACCATTAATGAAACATTACCGAAATACCAACAAAAACTATGTAGTTATGAATTAGTATGTAATAAATAATTCACAATGATACTGGTCCCCAACACACTGAATATAGATACCATATACATATTTAAAAGAAGAAGAAATTAAAAATTGAAAAAATGAAATTTGTGGAATCTTCAGGCTCCAAATGCCTAAATACCACAAATAAAATGTGTGGTTTCATCATCATATTAGCCATAACATTGCTAAAGAATATGATTTTGGGACTACCACACATCATAATAGAGAAAAAAATCTGTGAAAAAATCATAAAGTTCAAAAAATAAAAACAATATTAAAAAGGAAAGAAACCTTACCCATAAAAAAGAGAAAAACAGTGAAATTTATATATACAGGGTGATTATAAAGAAACTATCCCGATATATGAGTCCTTAACTGTCACACCGTTCACAGAAACTGACTGAAATTTTCGTTTTAAGTATTTTGAGGTATGCGCTCAAGAATCGTATGAAAAACAACAGTTAAACTCTAACAATTACGGTTCCAGCTACAAAATTTTGAAAATTTCAAATGGCAACACCTATTTTTTTTATTGGAATGTGATCCTCATAGTGAAAAACCCAAAAACCATAAAAAGCGTTGGAACGGTACCTGTAGCACGAAAATTGCCGGCGGCGCTAGACAGATTAAGAAGATAAGGGAAAACAACGAATAAGGACAGAGAATCAACAGAAAACAAAACATTTTATTGTCTTTCACAAATTTTCCACGTCACACACGAAGACACGCTGCATGCGGCAGATGGTGGATAGCACTGAATAATAAAATGTTTTACTTTCTGTTGTTTCTGTGTCCTTTATTGGTTGTTTTCACTTTTCTTCTTAGTCTGTCTAGCTCCGGCAATTTTCGTGTTACAGGTACCGTTTCAACGCCTTTTATGGTTTTTCACTACGAAGATCACATTCCAAAAAAAAAAAAAAATAGTTGTTGCCATTTGAAAATTTCAAAATTTTGTCACTGTAACCGTAACTGTTAGAGTTTAACTGTTGTTTTTCATACGATTCTTGAGCGCATACCTCAAAATACTTAAAACCAAAATTTCAGTCAGTTTCTGTGAGCGGTGTGACAGTTAAGGACTCATATATCGGGATAGTTTTTTTATAATCACCCTGTATATATATATATATATATGAATGAAATGTTTATATATATATATATATATATAAATTCATATATAAACAAGTACTATAAAAGTTCATTAGGTTTGTTTTCATAACTGTTTATATTATTTGGCAACAAATGATATAAACAGAAATTAAACAAATATAAACAAATCTCACTTTCCAAAGTCCGAATTCCGCCAACTTTTTTTAAAAAAACGCCAAGGCTCCTATTGTGGAAAAGTACCAACTTTTTAATGTTTCTTGATTTTTACTTATTAAATTAACTCACACGTTTATGTTAATAGAAGTTCATGAAAATTAAATAAACCTTTAAATTTTTTTTTAATCAAGCTGCAATATGTACTTTCTTATAATATACAGTAAAAAAAAATATCGTAGTACATTATTACATTATTTATATATAATGAGATTTTGAGAAAGTTGGCTGTGGATTTATTGCAGTTTTTCCCATTCGATGCTTGTTTTGATTAGTACGGTAACATCGCAGATTAGTTAACCCTCACTAATCGATGGAAACTTCTAAAATCCTCATATTTGGCAGTTAATAGAATAGCTATTTTATCAAGACATTTTTTCTTTATTAAACGCGATTGTATATTTAACGAGATCAGGCTTTATTTATAACAATAATTAAAGTTAATAAAACTATTTCAAATATTTCAATTCTACCATTGCACCTAAACGTAATTTTTTTAATAAAAAACAAACAAAAAAGTAATATTGTATAATAAAGGTATAATTATAATGCATCGAAATTTTTTGGAGAAAAAACAAACAAAAAAGTAATACTGTATAATAAAGGTATAATTACAATGCATCGAAATTTTTTGGAGAAAAAACAAACAAAAAAGTAATACTGTATAATAAAGGTAGAATTACAATGCATCAAAAAATTATTTAGAAAAAACAAACAAAAAAAAATTATTCTGTATAATAAAGGTAGAATTACAATGCATCGAAATTCAAACTACAGCATTTTAAATTTAACAAATAACACTAGTTTACATGACTTTTGTTCATGAAATGAAATATATACGGTTACGTTACTTTGGGTATCTACATCTAGGAAAAAATATTTTTAAAAATCCAGCACGTCAGTTTTTTGAAATATTTATTAAGAAGATTTTTACAAAAAACTACATCTAAATAAACAATAGACAGTTAAAAATGGATAATTTTTGCTCTTTTTTTATAAATATTTTCATCTGTATCTCTCACAACAGACCAACAATAGTCACTTAGCATATTTTGGTCCCAAAAATCTTGATAATTTTGTTCAAATGATTTTAAATCTTGGTGAAATCGCTCACCATGTTCATCACTCATACCACGAAGATTTTCTGGGAAAAAATCTAAATGGGAATGCAAAAAATGAATTTTTAGTGACATTTTTACACCCATACCCTCGTAATTTTGCAATAAATTTTCAACAATCTCTTTATAAATACTAACTTTTGTACTAGGAGCAAGCAATTTCCACTGTTGCAGCCTGGAGCCAAGTAATTCCGCTTTTGACTTAGACAATTCCAAATCTCTTATAAGATCGCTGAGTTCAGACTGAGTTATTAAATGTGGACTGTTCTCCTCATCGACAAAGTTATCTATGAGCTTGATTGTTCACTGTCACTATGCTCGTGCATTGTAATATTACTTTCATGTATCTGTGTGAGTTTGGTCGCTTCTGCCAGGTGGTGTGGGAACTGGTAAATCCTCTGAATGAAGGAAACGGCTTAGTCACTGATGGAACGTCTGCATATTTTATGCTATCTTTATTTTTTGAGTTAAAACCAAAAGTTTTTGTTAAACAAAAATAACAATCGGTTACGTGGTTAGTTGGCTCTCTCCATATCATTGGTTTACCAAATTTCTGTGATCTTTTTTTACCTGAATACCAGGAGCTGAGGACAGTTCTACAATTAGTGAAAATCACATGAGGAACCCAATTTTTATCTTGACTTGACACCGGAAATTCAAAATAATATAAATAGGCTTCTTGCAAGGTTTTGTTATAGGAAAATCACGATTTAATTGAACAATTTTGCCACAAACATAACAAAATCGGTGTGGATGTAGTTTACACACTCTGGATGACATTTTTATATAAAAATAAGACTTTTGAATCACACGGTTTTTTACAAAATAAAACGATAAACGTATTTAAACAATTGCAGGTAGATAAAAAACAAAGACCTTCATATCTCAGAATTGTGACGTGCTACAAAAAAATAAAAAAATATTTTTTTAAACACCGTCCATAGCCTACATAAATAATATATGTTTCATTTCATGAACAAAAAAATTTTTTTTTTTTTTTGTAAACTAGTGTGATTTATATCATAATGAACAGAGGAAAGTTTTTTTTTGAACTAGGTAAATCATACTCAATGGTTGGAGTATCATAGTTGAGATTTATTCAAACAGAACGAAAAATGCCGGAACAAGGACTCGAATCTGGGTACTTTGGCTTGCCATGCCAACGCTCTTCCTAATGAGCTATCCCAAAGATATTCTGGTTGGCATATTTCACTCTTATTTGTTGAACAAGGCTGCGAACTTCAGCGCTAATTTCATTCATCCGAGCTATAACTATAGCATTTTTACATGATGAATGTGATACAACACGGAAACTTCTGTGTACCATGTAATTAGGTCACAATGAACAGAGGAAAGTTTTCAACTAGGTAAATCATATTCAATAGTTGGAGTATCATAGTTGAGATTTATTTCAACAGAGCGAAAAATGCCGGGACCAGGACTCGAGAACCTGATACTCCAACTATTGAATAGGATTTACCTAGTTAAAAAATATTTAACTTGAAAAATCTAGAAATTTGGCAGTTATAGAATAGTTATTTTATCACGACATTTTTATTTTATTAAACGCGATTGTATATTTAACGAGTTCAGGCTTCATTTATAACAATAATTAAAGTTATTAAAAATATTTCAATTCAACCATTACACGTAAAAGTAATTTTTTTTTGTTGTTGAAAAAACGAACAAAAAAAGTAATATTGTATAATAAAAGTAGAATTAGAATGCATCGATTTTTTTTTTAGTAAAAACAATCCAAAAAGTAATACTGTATAATAAAGGTAAAATTACAATGTATCGAAATTCAAACTACAACATTTTAAATTTAACAAACGAGCAGGAAAGACCGAGCTATGCTCGGTCAAAATTAGCTTTGAGTTCAAATATCATGACCCATGACCAAAATGACCCACTAATAAAATTTTCTTTTCGATTTTTTTTTCGACACCAGACAGCGCTGCAAAATTCACCATGGAGACCTTGCTTTACGAATGATTACCTCCATGGTTTAACATTTTTATGAGTCATAATGAACGAATCTCTTGCGTTTATTTACTTTAATGGATTGAGATATTTGGCTGTTAACCTAATTTCCACTGAAGTTATCTCAGAATCTTTAAATTTTTTAATGTAACTCTTCTCTCAAGCAAACCATTTTTTTGAATGATCTTTCTAAAAATGTAACTTTTACGCAATTTTATTCGAAAAAATTAATTTTGAATAAAAATGCTGGCATATGAAAAAAGAAACCCGCATATGTTTTCTTCAGTCACATGATGACTTGCGCTTTTATTATATAGATTACGTACGATAGGATTTAACGAAATAAAGATAACTTTTATTAATATCTTTTAAAGTTTTGATTCAATTTTCATAAAATTTGAAATGACTCTACAAAATTCTGCAACGATAATATATATTAAATTTCAAACCATTCGGTTGGGTAGTTTTTGCGCTATTATCGGACGGACCGACTAGATGACGACTATTGCGGTGCTACGTATTTATATAATTACGAACGTACCTAAAAACATGGTACCAATCAAGCAATCTGAATAAAAAGAACCTAAAATAAACTTGAGTCATGAAAAACAACACTCATTTGAATCAGTATTCACCTTTGTACTATAAAATTATTTAAAAACAACACAAAATGTCACAAAACATATATGCATTATCTAATAAAAAACATTTACTTAAGGTGTTTTTAAAGAGCTAAGGTGGCTCGAAAGCGCTAGGTTTTATCAAATGTGAAATACAGTTTTGCATATTTTTAAAAACACCACCTTAAGTAAATTTTTTTTATTAAATGATGCATATATGTTTTGTGACATTTTGTGTTGTTTTTAAATAATTACAAAGAACCTGCCCAACTGGCAGTATCACTTGGCAGAAAATTCTGCTATTTGGATAATTTGGGTTAAATAAAAATAACTTAAATTCACTAAAAATTAAATGAAGATTTAGTTTATTTTTAAAAACATCCACAGAAATCACGCAGAAAATCCAATCTGACAAGATTGAGTGACAGAACAATGTTTTTTTTTCGCAAAGATTTTAACCGTTTGTTACAAATGCAGGAAAACATTCCAAAAACGTCCGATTTCAAGTGCAGATTAACGTTTAACAGTCATTGTTGCAAACGATCTGAATTAGACAAATTTAACAAGTGCACGACAGCTGTTTCAGACAATGACAAAGAACTTTGTAAATTTTCGAAATCAGAAACACTTTAGAAACAGTTAATTCGTTCTTTGCTTATATTTGTAGAAACTGAAATACTGTGTGAGTGACTATTAGTTGATTGCTTATAAAGTAAACCATTTACAATTTTAGATACAGTCCCTTTTTAAGTGCGTTCGTAATTATATAAATACGTAGCACCTATAGTCGTCGTCTGGTTCGTCCGTCTGTCCGTCCGTCCGTCCGTCTGTCTGTCCATTCGTCCGCATATAACAGCACAAAAACTTCTCAACCAAATGCACCCAGAAAAAGGAATTGATTAAAACTACAAAACATGTTTTGTTGAGTACATTTTGGTTGTTTTAGCAAAATTCAAGTAAAATTGAACCATTTTACTTGAATTAACAAAACATTTTTTGCTGACGATACAAAAATTTTTTTTGGAATTGCAAAAAAAAAAATTTTTTTTTGTTGATTCAAACAAAATTTCCATTGACCTATATTTAAACAAAAAGTTTTGTTGGGTCAACCAAATTTTTGTTGATTCAACAAAACTTTTTTCTGGGTGTGGTTTGAAATTTAAGATATATTATCTTTTCCGAATTTTGTCAAGACATCTCAAATTTTATGAAAATTGAATCAAAACTTTAGAAGATATTAATAAAAAATATTTATTAAGAAATCTGAATTTTTTAAAACAAAATTGGTGTTTTCTTGTTATAGGAGCTTCCGAGGTTGAATCGTCAAGCGACCGAGATACTTATTTTATGACAGAAATTAATCTGCAGACGATATAATTCATTTCACAGAATTAAAAATCATCAAGATCTGAATATTTATATAACTAGCTATAGTATGAACGCACCTCGTTTGTCACGTTTGACGTACAATTTCCAACTTGTTACAAAATATGAATGTTGTTTTAAACCGGAATGAATGTTTTTAAAATTCAATAAGAAGTAAACTGTGACAGCTATTGAAATTTCTCTTGCAGGCAAGCGCGAAGTCAAAAATTTCTTTATTACGTTTTATTGTTTTAGTTCCAAATATAATCGATAGATGGCACTGCCCTGTCTCATTACCTAATAACCTCAAAATAACCTTATAATATCAAAATGCAAACCATTCTTTTCGGTGTTTTAACAGCTAAAAGAATGAAGGCTAATATCGAAGGAATTTTGATTCATTTTTAAAAGTTTATTTGAACGTTTCAACAATGGAGATAGAATAAAGTTGAGAAGACAGATATTGTAGTGTCTACCGATTGCGTGTAAAATAACTGAGGATGTAGTCACAAAATGGCGGTCATTGTTTGTTTACATTGGATCAGGGTTTCATTTCGCAGGGGCAAACTTCACCTGTCAAAACGAAAAGAAATTTTTGTCTTCTTTATAACAGAATGCAAGGAGTATTCTGCATGAAAAAGGCAGAAATTTCTGTTGCAATTTACTGGTGGAAGTTTGCCCCTGCGGTAATAAAAATCATTGACATTGTCAAGAGGATTTTTGTTGTCACAATATGACGATACCATTAGCGCAAACTTCCACCAGTAAAAACGAAGATATATTTTTGCCTTAATTTTAAACGAAATTTTACACGATAAGGATTTTAAATAAGGAGGAAATCTCATTTTAAATTTACTGGTGGATGTTTGCCCGGCGGAAATCAGGCCCTGCGGTACCGGATACAGGTGTAGCTTCACCATTTTGAGGCTATGTCAGTTCCTCCTTATTCATAACTCCATTATTTCAACAGCTAAACAGAATGAAAGTTAAAAGCTGAATGAACTTTGATTCATTTTTGTAAGTTTGTTTGAGAGTTTTAAGAGCTAACCGAGATAAAAATTAATACTTCCACGATGGAATTTTGATCCATTTTTGTAAGTTTTTTTGAGCGTTTCAACAGCTAAACAGAATGAAAGTTAAAAGCTGAATGAACTTTGATTCATTTTTGTAAGTTTGTTTGAGAGTTTTAAGAGCTAACCGAGATAAAAATTAATACTTCCACGATGGAATTTTGATCCATTTTTGTAAGTTTTTTTGAGCGTTTCAACAGCTAAACAGAATGAAAGTTAAAAGCTGAATGAACTTTGATTCATTTTTGTAAGTTTGTTTGAGAGTTTTAAGAGCTAACCGAGATAAAAATTAATACTTCCACGATGGAATTTTGATCCATTTTTGTAAGTTTTTTTGAGCGTTTCAACAGCTAAACAGAATGAAAGTTAAAAGCTGAATGAACTTTGATTCATTTTTGTAAGTTTGTTTGAGAGTTTTAAGAGCTAACCGAGATAAAAATTAATACTTCCACGATGGAATTTTGATCCATTTTTGTAAGTTTTTTTGAGCGTTTCAACAGCTAAACAGAATGAAAGTTAAAAGCTGAATGAACTTTGATTCATTTTTGTAAGTTTGTTTGAGAGTTTTAAGAGCTAACCGAGATAAAAATTAATACTTCCACGATGGAATTTTGATCCATTTTTGTAAGTTTTTTTGAGCGTTTCAACAGCTAAACAGAATGAAAGTTAAAAGCTGAATGAACTTTGATTCATTTTTGTAAGTTTGTTTGAGAGTTTTAAGAGCTAACCGAGATAAAAATTAATACTTCCACGATGGAATTTTGATCCATTTTTGTAAGTTTTTTTGAGCGTTTCAACAGCTAAACAGAATGAAAGTTAAAAGCTGAATGAACTTTGATTCATTTTTGTAAGTTTGTTTGAGAGTTTTAAGAGCTAACCGAGATAAAAATTAATACTTCCACGATGGAATTTTGATCCATTTTTGTAAGTTTTTTTGAGCGTTTCAACAGCTAAACAGAATGAAAGTTAAAAGCTGAATGAACTTTGATTCATTTTTGTAAGTTTGTTTGAGAGTTTTAAGAGCTAACCGAGATAAAAATTAATACTTCCACGATGGAATTTTGATCCATTTTTGTAAGTTTTTTTGAGCGTTTCAACAGCTAAACAGAATGAAAGTTAAAAGCTGAATGAACTTTGATTCATTTTTGTAAGTTTGTTTGAGAGTTTTAAGAGCTAACCGAGATAAAAATTAATACTTCCACGATGGAATTTTGATCCATTTTTGTAAGTTTTTTTGAGCGTTTCAACAGCTAAACAGAATGAAAGTTAAAAGCTGAATGAACTTTGATTCATTTTTGTAAGTTTGTTTGAGAGTTTTAAGAGCTAACCGAGATAAAAATTAATACTTCCACGATGGAATTTTGATCCATTTTTGTAAGTTTTTTTGAGCGTTTCAACAGCTAAACAGAATGAAAGTTAAAAGCTGAATGAACTTTGATTCATTTTTGTAAGTTTGTTTGAGAGTTTTAAGAGCTAACCGAGATAAAAATTAATACTTCCACGATGGAATTTTGATCCATTTTTGTAAGTTTTTTTGAGCGTTTCAACAGCTAAACAGAATGAAAGTTAAAAGCTGAATGAACTTTGATTCATTTTTGTAAGTTTGTTTGAGAGTTTTAAGAGCTAACCGAGATAAAAATTAATACTTCCACGATGGAATTTTGATCCATTTTTGTAAGTTTTTTTGAGCGTTTCAACAGCTAAACAGAATGAAAGTTAAAAGCTGAATGAACTTTGATTCATTTTTGTAAGTTTGTTTGAGAGTTTTAAGAGCTAACCGAGATAAAAATTAATACTTCCACGATGGAATTTTGATCCATTTTTGTAAGTTTTTTTGAGCGTTTCAACAGCTAAACAGAATGAAAGTTAAAAGCTGAATGAACTTTGATTCATTTTTATGAGTTTATTTGAGCGTTTTAAGAGCTAACCGGGATAAAAATTAATACTTCCAAGATGGAATTTTGATCCATTTTTGTAAGTTTATTTGAGCGTTTAAACAGCTAAACAGAATAAGGATTAAAAGCTTAATGAACTTTGATTCATTTTTATAAGTTTGTTTGAGCGTTTCAACAGCTAAACAGAATGAAGTTTAAAAGCTGAATGAACTTTGACCCATTTTTATAAGTTTGTTTGAGCGTTTTAACAGATAAACAGAATGAAGATTAAAAGCTGAATGAAGTTTGATTCATTTTTATAAGTTTGAGTGTTTCAATAGCTAAACAGAGTAATGGTTAAAAGCTGAATGAACTTTGATCCATTTTTATAAGTTTGAGCGTTTCAACAGCTAAACAGAATGAAGTTTAAAAGTTGAATGAACTTTGAACCATTTTTATAAGTTTGTTTGAGCGTTTTAAGAGCTAACCAGAATGAAGATTAAAAGCTGAATGGACTTTGATCCATTTTTATAAGCGTTTCAACAACTACTTTGATCCATTTTTAAAATTTATTTTGGGCGTTTCAACAGCTACTTTAATCCATTTTTATAAGTTCGAGCGTTTTAACAGTTAGGGACTGCACAGTCCCACCTATCGGTGATATCTGGTACTAAAACAAAGGTGCATATTAAGAAAATTACTGAATTCATACATTAATCTCCTGCAAGAACAACTTCAATTAGTTGTCCTCAATTTGCAGGGGCAAACCTTCACCTGTCAAAATGAATAGAAAATTTTGCCTTCTTTATAATAGAGACTCTGCATGACTTTTAAGTAAATCGACTTTTAAGTAAGTCGATAATTTCTTTCCAAATTTACTGGTGGAAGTTTGACACGACGCTAATAAAATTCATTGACATTGACAAGAGGATTGTTTATGTTGTCACAATATGGCGGTATACCACAGGACTTGACAACCACCAGCGCAAACTTCCACAAGTAAAAACGAAGAGATAATTACTTCCTTGTTATTGAATTTTCAAAAAGTTTAGTCATCCTGTATATTAGATGTTCAATCAAAAACATTCAAACACTAATATTTCACTTTAGGAAAGATACTTTGGACGTATCTTATAACCAGGGCTGCGGAGTCGGTAGGGAAAATGACCGACTCCGACTCTGACTCCTGAAAGTTTAAAGGAACCGACTCCGACTCCGGGATGGCTAAAGTACTTGTGTTGCCTGTTGATTCCTATTATTCAGATTGCTTCATTGCTGTCATTTGTTTTGAAACAGTAATAGTCGCTTTATTAAATTTGTCATTAAATAAAGGAAATATTACTATTTTTTAAAAAAGTGGCAGCAATCAAGCAATCGGAATAATAAAAAAAAAACTCAACTGGCAACTCTGCAACCTGCTGTTACATTCCTGTTTGACCTTGAAGCATATGATGTGCATATCAACCCAAGGGTCGATGCTCATTTTGTGACAAATAAAGGTTATTTTTGTAAAATTTACTATATTTTTGTGAAAAATAACATCTTGTAACGAACTATACATTAACTATAAAATATAAACTAGAGATTTTAATTAAAAGCAGTTTTCATATATGCTGTACACTGGACAATATATGGGAGCTGTTTAACCTGGGTTTCCTTGTATACTATAGTCCAAATATAAAAATAATAATTCAGTTTATAAATTTAAAGTTACATAGAATTGGTTTAATTTCACTTCAAACTGTCTAAAAAACAAGCTGGAGTCGGAATCGGAGTCGGCCTGTTTTTTAATGACTCCGACTCCGACTCTTTTGCCCCAAAATAGGCCTGACTCCGACTCCGACTCCACAGCCCTGCTTATAACTAATGTACTTCAAAAAAGAAGATCATACAATTCGATTAAACAGGGTGTTTCTAAACTAATGGAACAAACTTTCCGGGGTGATAATACGCATAAAAACAAAATTTTTTTTACAGGAATATAGGATCGAAATCCACTTATTTAGTTAAGGATACAGAGTACCTCAACTTCAAGCCAAACTCGTATTTCCGGTGATAGCTTAAAAAATAAACAACAGCGATGAACACCTTCCAACACTACCAGAATTTTGTTAAATTTTTTTATTTTTTCATACAAATTAATGTGTGTAAATTCTTTCATGCAGCCGTGTATATTATCTATAGAATTTATACCCTAATATAATAATAAATAGATAACAATTACGATGACAGAGGAAAGAACAAATAACCAAAGAAAAAATATAATATTAATGTAATAATAAAGTGTTGTTGTCAATAATAATAATAATAATGATAATAAACCAGTGGACATGCGCGAGGATTTCGCACTGCAGTCTAATATTTTTCAGCAATATCTAATATTTTTTCGATGTAGGTTTAAACTTCTGAAGAAAAGTTAAGGATAAAAATATCTGCAAACAATATTCGTCAAGTCAGAATATCATCTCATTTATCCCATCAAAGTTACTGTAAAAACAGATCGAAGATAGCAAAATGTACGTGCGAGAAAAAAAAATAACAATAGTATTTTAACTGCATTAGAAGAAGATGTCTTCGGCTTAGGATCATTGCTGAGCATGATACAATGCAATATTTTATTTTTGTGGCAACATTGATTTGAGAAAAATCTTTCATTTCATTTATGAAAACAATCCTGATTTAATTTTTATATAACTAATTTTAATCAAAAAATAGGTTTTAATGAAATGTGAGTGTACTATGTCAGAAGCCAGTTCAAAAACCTTTCGACTGATACCTCTTTCATGGTTGTGCGTTTTATAAATGCATGGAAAAAGGGATGTTGACAGCAGAATTAATTTATATGACCCGTGCGAAGATTTTGTACTGTAGTCTAATATATATTTTTTAGCAATATCTAATATTTTTAGATGCAGGCTCAATATCTAATATTTTTAGATGCAGGTTCAAACTTTTAAAAAATATATAAATAAAATAAATAAGGACTAAAAATATCTGCAAACAACATTAGTCAATCCAGAATATCATTTCATTTATGCCACCAAAGTTACAGTAAAAACTGACCGAAGATAGCAAACGAAAAAAAAAATCAATCGTAATTTTAACTACATTAGAGGTTAACATCATCTGTTTCGGGAAAAAAAAAAAAAAAAAAAAAAAAAAAAAAACATGTGATAAAGAAAAATAAATTGAGCATTTGAATTTAAATTTTGCTTTTTAATCATAAATATAAAATAAACCCGTGCAGCAACTATGTCCCACTTTATCTTTATTGAACATTTTTTTAAATAATAATTGTTGAGTTTTTTATTTTTGTGGCAACACTCATTTGAGGAAAACTTTTCATTTCATTCATGAAAACAATACTGATTTAATTTTTAATTAATTGCAATTTTTAATCAAAATACATGTTTCAACGAAATGTGAGTGTACTATGTCAGAAGCCGCTTCAAAATCCTTTTATAGGGTATATCATTTATCGTTCTGCGTTTCGTATTTGCTTAGAAAAAGGGATGTTGACAACAGAAATAATATATAGGATTGTTGATATTATTATTATTATTATTATTATTATTATTATTATTATTATTACAAAACTGATAAAAAAAATACAAAACAAGATTAGAGTAATAATTATTAATATCATCATCTTTTCTGCATCTTTTATTAATAATCTTAATAAATCACTGCTTCCGATTTCTTTTTATAACTAAAGAAAAACAGCATTGTATCAATTTACAATCCTTTTTACACTATGCCCATATCTATATTGATCTTTCAAGGTTAGCAGATACACGTGTATATATATATCTTTGATATACTATCCTCGATAATATTTTATATTTGACGACTCACGTCACGATTCACAAACAATGAACGGAAGAAAACGATAAAAAAAGCAGACGATCGAACGCTTACGTTCTATCCTGCTGACCTCCTCTAACAATATCATTGTATAAAATGCACCCCTGATCCCCCATCCCCCTTGTGTAGTGACCACATACAAAAAGAAAACAGACAATCTAATTTGCGCCAATCGTCGCTGGCCAAAGCAAATGCTGCGAAGTCCCACGCGGAATACACTAGCTCGCGTGGTATCTAGCTGCGGTTGAGATGTTTCGGTGCTGGATGGATATTGTTTCATTTCATGCTGTCGTCATTTCCGCTGAGTGATATGAATGGTATAAAAAGGGTAGAAACAAATCTAGTATATCTATTTATTTGTGTATTTTAATATACTTTAGAATTTTAAAATCTGTAAAATTAAATTTCAAAATTTAAATAAATTAATGTAATTTTTGTTTTATAAAAACGAAAAATTTGCAGTCGTAACCCTCTCCCCTCTCGGCACAAAAGTATTGGAATGCCTAATCTGTGCGTTAGGTAAAAATTTTCCACCAAATCTTGCGAGTAAATGGTCAATATCCATTTTATTTTACAAGCTCGAATAATAATAATAATAATAGTAATAATAATAATAACTTCATTTGTAAAGCTTTATAAGGTTCAAATGATACTTAGGAAAAAGGAAGAATTATAATATCACATAAAAATATAACCATCTACATATATAATCACAGAATAAGATCACTAATTATAAATAAAATATAGATAAATTGCATAAGTGATACAAATAGAAACAACAAAAGGCTTATAAAAACCTTTTAATGATCGACATACGTTTCAACGCTCAAACGGCGCCATTTTCAAGATAGATACCGATAAATAAAAATATTCTCAAATTTTTGAAAATGAACTTGAATACATGAATCACGCGATCATATATGTAAATAAAAAGAAAACTGCCCAGTTAAACTGAGGGCATTGAGCTCACAGGCTATTCACACTAATTGTATATTATACTCTTATTTCAAAGAATTTGAAATATGCCCCTCGAAAAATAAAGAAATCAACAATATATTAAGGGGGTCATCCCCCCGTTACCCCCCCTCATAGTTAACTAATGAACCCCTTAAACTAATCAGGGAAGTCTCTAATTACAATGAATATATATACAAAATTTGAAGAAAATCGGATAATTCTGCATGAAAAACCCATTTATCTAACTTAAGGGGGGATTATCCCCCCTTTCCCCCTTTATACTTAACCAATGAATCCCCAAAACTATTCACAGAAGCGCATTATCACAATGAACCTATATACAAAATTTGAAGAAAATCTGATAATTCTGCATGAAAAACTCATTTATCTAAATTAGGGGGGGGGTTATCCCCCTTTCCCCCTTTATACTTAACCAATGAACCCCCAAAACCATTGACAGAAGCATATTATCAAAATGAACCTATATACAAAATTTGAAGAATATGGGATAATTCTGCATGAAAAACCCATTTATCTAAATTATGGGGGGTTAGCCCCCTGTTTCCCCCCCTGCTTAAACAATGAACCTCCAAAACTAATCAGGGAAGCGCCTTATCACAAGGAACCTATAAACAAAATTTAAAGTAAAACGGTTAGTTCTATCAAGAGTTATCGCGTTACGTACATACATACGTACGTACATACAGAACCGGCGGGCACATAAGCTCTCAGGCTTTGATAGCCTGTGAGCTAATAATGAGCTAAAAAAGCAGGTGCTTGAAGTAGCCAACTGTAAACGTGTAAATTAATATTTCGTTATTAATTTTTTAAAACTGAAAAGTACCTCGTGCCAAATTTTAGGTAATTCAAATGAGGTGGATTTATTGCAAATGTTCACGTTACGCATGTACATTTTACGCATGTGTTCTATTGACTCACGGATAATAGATGGTAAATAGAGTCTTGATGGATAAAATATTTTACTATTTTTTAAATCAATTTTTAATGTCTCGGTTCTATGTAGTCTTGCCAGTGCTGTAGTACTTCTGTCATATTTGATATCTGTCAATATTACGTAGGAATGACCACTTGAAAGTTTAAAACAAGATTAAAAGGGCATATGGCAGATATCAAATGTGACAGAAGTACTACAGTACTACCTAGCCAGAATATCATTTCATTCATTCCATCAAAGTTACACTAAAAACTAATTGAAGATAGAAAAGGCACGCCCGAGAAAAAAAAAATAACAATCGTATTTTAACCACATTAGAGGATAACGTTACCAGCTTCGGAAAAAAAGGAACAAAGAAAAATAAATTGAATACCTATAAAATACAATTTAACTTAACGTAACAAAGCATGCACTTTAGGCTACAGGTGAAATACATCTGCTTTGATCGATCGGTGGTATCTTTTTTTTCTAAACATTCCAATTACAATTTTGCTTTTTAATCATAAGTATAAAACAAGTCCGTGCAGAGATGCAGTGTTGCCAGTAGGCTACTTTTTTAGCTCACAGGCTATCAAAGCCTGAGAGCTTATGTGCCCGCCCGTTCTGTATGTATGTATGTATGTATGTATGTACGTATGTACGTACGTAACGCGATAACTCTTGACAGAAATAACCGTTTTGCTTCCAATTTTGTTTATAGGTTCCTTGTAATAAGGCGCTTCCCTGATTAGTTTTGGGGATTGATTGTTTAACTATAAAGGGGGAACGGGGGGGCTAACCCCCCTTAATTAAGATAAATGGTTTTTTCATGCAGAATTGTCCAATTTTCTTCAAATTTTGTATATAGGTTCATTGTGATAAGGTTCTTTCCTGATTAGTTTTGGGGGTTCACACGTTAAGTATAAAGGGGCTAACGGGGGGGGGGAATCCTCCCCCTTAATTTAGATAAATGAATTTTTCATGCAGAGTTATCCGATTTTCTTCAAATTTTGTATATAGGTTCATTGTGATAAGGTTCTTTCCTGATTAGTTTTGGGGGTTCATAGGTTAAGTATAAAGGGGGTAACGGGGGGGGGGGGTTAATCCTCCCCCCTTATTTTAGATAAATGATTTTTTTCATGCAGAGTTATCCGATTTTCTTCAAACTTTCTATATGGGCTCATTGTGGTAAGGGGCTTCCCTGATTAGTTTTGGGGGTTCATTGGTGATGTGTAAAGGAGAGAAACGGGGGCTACCCCCCCCCCCCCCCCTTAATTTTGATAAATGGGTTTTTCATGCAGAATTATCCAATTTACTCGAAATTTTGTATATAGGCTCATTGTGGTAAGGCACTTCCCTGATTAGTTTTGGGGGTTCACTGGTAAAGTATAAAGGGGGGGAACGAGGGGGACTAACCCCCCTTGATATAGATAAATGGGTTTTTTAAGCAGAATTATCCGATTTTCTTCAAATTTTATATATATGTTCATTGTGATAAGGCGCTTCTCTGATTAGTTTTGGGGGTTCTTTGGTTAATTATAAAGGGGGGACGGGGGGCTAACCCCCCCCCTTAATTTAGATAAATGGATTTTTCATGCAGAATTATCCGATTTTTTCAAATTTTGTATATAGGTTCATTGTGGTAAGGAGCTTCTCTGATTAGTTTTATGGGTTCATTGGTTAATTATAAGAAGGAGAAACGGGGGATGGTTCCCCCTCTTAATATATTGTCGATTTCTTCATTTTTCGAGGGCTTATTTCAAATTCTTTGAAATAAGAATATAATTTACAGTTAGTGTGAATAGCCTGTGAGCTCAATGCCGTCAGTTTAACTGGGCAGTTTTCTTTTATTTAAAATTCAGATTGCTTGATTGGCACCACTTTTTTGAAAGGGTATAAATTGCGCTATTTTTTCTTTATTTAATCTGTCATTAAATTAGACGAATTTTATTTTCTCAAGAAACTGGTGGCAATCAAGAAAACTGAATTAAAAAAAAGTAGCCCACTGGCAACTCTGAAGAGATGTTTCACTTTATCTTTTTGTGTAGTATTTATTTATTTATAATCATTGCTGAGCACGATATAATGCGGTATTTTATTTTTGTGGCAACATTGATTTGAGAAAAAAAACTTTTATTCCATTTATGAAAACAATGCGGATTTAATTTTTAATGAACTGCAATTTTTAATTAAAAAAAAAAACATGTTTTAATGAAATGCGAGTGCACTATGTCAGAAGCCGGCTAAAAAACCTTTCGAATGATACTTCATTCATGGTTGTGCATTTTGTAAATGTATAGAAAAGGGATGTTGACAACAGAACTAATTTATTTACAGGGTGATTATAATTAAAGTCCCACTTTCAAAATGCTGTAAAAAAGGAACCACAGTTCAGAATGACTTCAAATTTGAACTGCATATACTGGAAGAAGGGGGATACGGTATGGCATAAGAAAAAAAAGTTCCAAAGTGTATCAATAGAGGGCGCTGTAAGCAGTTTACTGTGCAAATTAAAATACACTCATACGCAATTACAAATCGAATCATTATGTGCTTTTTTGCGGTTTTTGGACAAGGACAATTAAAAACCGATTTTTCTCGTCCAATGTGGTACCACCTTGCCGTGGTGGAGGGGCTTTCCACTAACAGTACTATAACTGTTGGCTGATTTGGAAGTCATTTCTTCCGTCAAACAACCGAAACACTCATGCACATTGAATAGTACGGTTGGTTTACTGTGCAACTCATGCCAAAGCCATCGTATTTCGATTAAAAATGTCACTTGTAGCCGAATCCACTTTCGTTATGCCGCTTACAGCGAACCTCTATTGATAGACTTTGGAACTTTTTCTTTCTTATGCCATACCGTTAACTCTTTTTTCCAGTATATTCAGTTCAAATTTGAAGTCGTTCTGACCAGTGGTTCTTTTTTTACAGCATTTTGAAAGGGGGCTTTATTAATAATCACCCTGTATATGATACAGGGCCCTATCAAGCGAAAGAGAGGCCCAGGGCCTGGTAATGATTCACTACCCCCACCTTCTTATAGTGTCACAAGAAATTAAAATATTTTAGATACTTTAAGAAAACTTATATGAAAATATAAATAATGTATTACTTGGATAAATATATTTTTTGTTTTTAAACTCAATCTATTCTAACAGTACAAAATATTGATTATAAACATTAGAAGGTCAAAACAAGTTTAAACTATCAGCTTTAAGAAAATTGCATATCAAATTTGGAGCCCCCAAAATCAGGGGGCACCTGGGCCACAAAATGTAAATGCGTATTCGGATAAATATATCTTTTGTTTTTAAACTCACCCTACTCTAAAAGTACAAAATATTGATTATAATCATTAGAAGGTCAAAACAAGTTTAAACTATTAGCTTCAAGAAAATTGTATATAAAATTTGGAGCCCCCAAAATCAGGGGGCACCTGGGCCACAAAATATAAATGCGTATTTGGATAAAATATATTTTTTGTTTTTAAACTCACCCTACTCTAAAAGTACAAAATATTGATTATAATCATTAGAAGGTCAAAACAAGTTTAAACTATTAGCTTCAAGAAAATTGTATATAAAATTTGGAGCCCCCAAAATCAGGGGGCACCTGGGCCACAAAATGTAAATGCGTATTCGGATAAATATATCTTTTGTTTTTAAACTCACCCTACTCTAAAAGTACAAAATATTGATTATAATCATTAGAAGGTCAAAGCAAGTTTAAACTATTAGCTTCAAGAAAATTGCATATCAAATTTGGAGCTCCCAAATTCAGGAAGCACCTGAGCCAGAGCTCAGTTGGCCCATGCTTTGGTCAGACCCTAAATAAATCTATTCCATAAATACATTTGAGCAAACTTATTGTTGTGAAATGCCGATACGCGATTGAAACCAAATATAAGGTGACGATCGTGGATTTGTTCCATATAAAAGATAGTTTATCGCATTTGTTTTTGTTCCGTGGCGATTGCAGTAAATCCGATTGTCCGGCTACGTTGAGTGGTCAGTTCCGAAGGGGAACGTCATCTCACATGGGACGTTGTTAAGGGGAAGGGAGGGGAGGGGAGGAAGATGTTCGATTGTTTGTTATGTGTTTTATTTGGTTTGTTGTCTTTCCTCTGTCCGCTTTTTTCCTTGCTCCTAAATCGTGACCCGACTTATGATTTTCTGTTCTCGACGAAGATATAAAATTATATTTGTACGTTATACCTCAGAAAAGTTAGAAGAAAAACGTGCAGTTTGATATTTTAGAGTGACGCATATTTTGTAAAAAAAGAATAATGTTTTACATATCATATACAGTTTTTTTTTCTTTTAGAAAATCGGTTTCATGCAAAAAGTTTTTTGACATTATGCGTGAGATTTGGTTTTATCGTCATTATTATTGCACAGGATGAAATCTAATTTTAACCTCTTCAGTAGAAGGAAGTAGAAAAAGTTTTCCCTAAAAGAGTATTTATCATAAAAGCGTATTTTTTTAATTTCATTGTATCGGCAATCAGCGATAAATCGCCAAAAACACGAAATTTTCATAATTTTTTTACGGGCGTTATATCGAGGTTCCGCAGTGATTTTTTTTTTTTTTTTTTTTTTTTTTTATAAACATATATAAGCCTCGTGAAATTAATATTCTGTAATTAATACGAATTTTTTAAGTATGCGCTTATGGAGACCTTCCTTGTCAGAATCAGATATAATCTTTCTCTTCATATCCAATCAGTATAAGAATTCAATTCCCTTTCAAAATCATTATTAATGGATAGTATAACACTTTAAGAAACTTGAACTACATTTCCTTTTTTCTCAAATAGCAAGTTTTTCCTGCTTTTTTTTCAATTTGTGAATAATAAATTTTTTATTTTGAGCCCGCCCGATCCCGAACACGGGTTTAAAAATCGAGCCCAAGCCCGTTTTGTGCCCGGGGCAGGGTTGCCAGTTGGGCCTTATTTTTAATTCCGAAATTTCGAATTCGTACCGGAAATTCTGAAAGAAGAATTTTTACTTTATGCAATCACGAAATGTCCGTCATTAAATGAAGTAAAAGAACTTTTTAGAAAATTTCTTGCATGAATGCGAAATTTCGGAATTAAAGAAAAGCCAAACTGGCAACTCTGGCCCGTGTTCGGGCTCAACTCTAGTATGCACTAGTCGATTCATTGAGAACGCAGGGATTAAACTTATGTAAATAGTTGACAATAACGAATTGACTTTAGAAATGATCATAGATCTGTGCCAGATTCCATGTAGCCAGAATGTTTTTAATTAAAATTACGCGCCTCTCAACATACATTAAAAAATAGTATGGTACTATCAGAAAATCAAGAGAATTTGTACATCATGGAGTTTTTGGCGTCCAACGGATTTATCCACGCGGGATGGATCTTGGAAACCTTGAAATTGGGACACCCCGCATAAATTGGGACACCTTAGAAACTCTAGATCACCCGTACTCAACCATTTTTTCTCGCGTTTTCGTCGCAAATACAGGGTGATATTTTTTAAAGTTGTGAAAGTAAAACACTATAACAAGAGAACCACTGATCCAAATGACCTAAAATTTCACCAGTATGCTCCCAAAGCAATGGGGATTTTTTTGGCATGGTTAAAAAAACTTAAAATCGCACCGACAGATGGCGCTGTAAGGTAGCAGAAACTAGAGAACCTGGACATAGTAAGAGAAGCGTCATGAGTGGCAATAGACTCTGATTCGTCCAAAGCTCTTTTCAACCGCCGCGCCGCGGGCTATCGACTGCAGCGCTACCATAGACTTTTTACAGGGCGAAAATACAGAGTTTATAAATCCATATCATTCATAATATTTTCATGTTTGTTTAAATTTTTAACGCCGATTTTCAGGTTCAGCGATGTTTATATTATGGATATAAACAAAAGTTTTTCTAGGAATTTCGCAATTTTCTGTAGAAAATATTTTTTTTCCTCCTGAAGTTTCGTTTTCACCCAGTCAGCATTATTTCTTTTTCTCATTATATTTTAATATACATAAGAAAAACGTGGATTAGTTTTATTTCTATAAGTATAGTGTATATATATCCTGCGTTATTTTTGTGGAATCGCATCACAAGTATTTTTTATTAATATTTTTCCGCTGTCAGTGTTCAAAATTGGTGTTGTCGAGGATTGAGATCGCGCCAAATTCTCGTATGACTTGCTTTGAATCTAATACTGTAGTTTCGCTTTTTCTTAGTAAGATTATGTGGTGTAGTGGTCAGAAGCATACATTTGTCACGGCAGACATTGCGGGTTCGATACTCGTTATTATTATTTTTTAACATTTTAGATTTTTTTTTCGATTTTTATTCATTTCTTGTGATTGCCTACTCTGATTTTTTTCAATAGATTCTTGTTAATGAAACTAACTTATAATATTTTATTTCATTCTTTTTTTAAATTATTATGAATTATTATTATTATATATTATTATTTATTTATTTATTATAAGTTACTTTGAATTTTTTAAATAGATTAATGAAACTAAGTTTTAATATTTAATATATAAGGGCTATATTATAATAATTAAAATGAAACATATATTTTAATGCAATTATAACATCAAATAAAATTACATTAAAAATATTTTTATGTTGTAACGTTAATAGCATAAAATTATCTAATTACCAGAAAGAACTTATTAAAGTATTCATTTTTATAAAATAAAGTTTGATATTTCACACACAAAATACGCACACAAATTCAAAAGAATATGGGGAAGATGGGTATATATGTATATTAAGTTAGGATTTTATAATTTTTAATTATAAGTGATGCTGGGGGAGGGGGTGCCTAAGAAGATTAAAGGTGGAAATTTTGGGGAGTGCTAATTTAGAAGAATATATATATTGTTACTGCACAATTCCAAATAGAGCAATTAAAAAAAAAAAGTGTTACAGCTAAAAAAAAAAAAAAAAGATTTGAATTCGTCCTCCCCATTCAACAAATAAATCTCTGCATCAGACGTGATTATAATTTAAAATGTAGTATATTTACAGGCAAACGAAAAACGCTGTTCGATTGTAAAGAGTTGGAAAATAAAATTTCATGCATGCTTATTTGCAAATATCACGCATTTATGTATAAAAATGACATCGTGAAATATATTTATTTATATATTTTTAAAATTATTTATTAGATATGGAGATGAGCAATATACATACATAGATTTTTTTTCTCTCTCTCTTTTTTCCCCCCTTATGCATTCAGGAATGTAGGAAATAAATTAAAATTTTTCAATTGTTTGGGAAAAAAGAAATTCAAATTTATTATATATTTAGATAATATTTATAGTATTGTTTTTATTAAGTGCTAAATTCAAAGTAAGCAATCGTATTTAGAATAAAGGTTAAACGTTTTCTGAATAAAAATGCGTGTTTCTATCCTTCCATAAACGCAAGGAATATTAGAAAATTGTTTGCATGAGCAAAGTTATATTTGGCTATTTCAAAATTTATTAAAAATTAATTTATTGCAGAGTTTTCAAAAATGGTAAAAATAAAAATAGTTGTCAAAATTGGTGTAATGTCTATTATGTATTTTTAAGTATTTTATTTTCAGTGAATTACTTGCCTCTCACTTTGGTATACTTAAGCCTAGGCTAAAAAAAAAAAAGCCTAGGATTTTTTCTCATTTTCAAACTGGCTACTTTCTGACACATTTTTAAATTCATTTTTGTTTACAAACGTATCAAATTGGCAGGTTGTCTTATTCAGAAACTATGTAATCGAACTGATTTTTCGTTTTTCGGTAAAGGCAGAAGATTTTTAGAAAATGCTATCAAAGTTCATGCATTGAACTGAATTTCCTGATGCGACACCGCAGAAAAGTAAAAAAAAAAAAAAAAAAAAACGCTATCGTTTATAACTCCAGATGCAATTCATTTATCGGTAAATAAAAACTGTTCTATTACAAATCATTTCAATAACCATGCCTCCAAGTATAATGTTTTTATGTTTAAAAATGAGTCAGAAAATGTGTCAGGAAATTTTCGCGTTGTTCAGAGGTGAGAAATATTTTTTTTTTTTTTTTGAGAGCCGAAAAAGTAAATTAATGGTGGAGGCAACCAAAATAACTAAAATACAACTGCTTACCCCCCCCCCCCCAATTTTCTAAATATTTCATAACTACCCCCCCCCCCCCCCCTGTAAGGAATTTTGAAGGTAGCTCTCAAATTCAAACTGATTACTTCCTAACATATTCTCGAAGTTAAATTCCTCCGCAAATGCACAGTAATTTCAGCGGTGCAATGCAATGAGATAAGCGATTTCATTTCATTCTTTATTCTTTTACAAAAAAGTTTAATTAGAAAACTAATAAATAAATATTTATTGTTATATTCTAAATAACCAATTTAATTAAAATATTAAATGTGTTATAAATATAGGTAAATTGCACTTAGTGAAACTTTTGACATAATAGCGACAAAAACAGAAAATTATCCACTTTTTACAACAGATTCGTCATAAAAAAGAAGAAAAATTGTTTTGTTTACCTTGTTTCGTTTCTAAAGAACGCGCATTAAAATAATAATAAAAATAACCAAAGCGCGAATACGCGCCAAGCGTGGAAAATCGGGTTTGCTACAATTTGGACGAGATTTTCGTCCAGCCGCCATTTTTCTTCCACTGAGCATGCGCATTTAAACTCATGACGCTTCTCTTACTATGCCCAGGTTCTCTAGCAGAAACAAAGAATATCGTCTGTGGGAGGAAAACAATGGACGGTACTTTGAGAAACCATCTCCTGTAGACCCTCTGTCGTCATCGGACCTTTTCTTAAATTCTTAAGTGTCCTAAATCTCCTAAGAGCAGTTGCTGCGCTGTCATTATTCTGATAATACAGTTTCACTAACAACGCACGGTCCGTCAATGGCCCAATCATTGCGAGGATTTCCGTAGAATAATGAACACGAGATGTGCGTACTTCACGTTTTTATCGCTAATGTGCGTGTGCCGGGCGTAAGTTCGTCTCCCGACTTTACTGCATGTACAGCGCCATCTGCCGGTGTGATTTTAAGTATTTTTTTAACCACGCCTAAAAATTCCCATTGCTTTGGGAGCATACTGGTGAAATTTTAGGTCATTTGAATCAGTGGTTCTTTTGTTATAGGGTTTTACTTTCCCAACTTTAAAAAAAATCACCCTGTATATTGGGTTGTTTGGAGAGTTCTTTCCGTTTGGGAAAGTTTGTTCGTACCGGAAAATTCTATCATTTAATTAGTATACACTAATTCCTAATAATTGACAGGCAGAATTTTCCGGTACGAAATGGTTTTACCAAAAGGAAGAACTTTTCGAACAACACACTTATATAATAATGCAAAAAAAGGGTAATTAAAATAGTAAGATAACAAAAGAAGTATAATAAAGTTGATATAATCTGCAGGATTGAGCGTTTATCGCGGAAGGAATTTTACCAAAAACATTTTACACCAGTTTTCAAACAATATACTTCGTACTACATTTCTATTGCAAATGATGTAGAAATATGCCACGAAGATTATTGTTTGGAAATAGTGGAATAAAACGTTTTGCTTCCAATTTTTTCTGTGGCAGCCTTTTAACCGTAATAATCCTTATTAGCTATATTATAAGTATAAAACGTAATAATATAACAATACAGCCCTTCCAAGTTCGAAAGAAAAAAAACACAAAACAGGGAATTTACTTTAATAAATCAGTCTTTTCTCAATCCAAACTTTTTTTAAATGTAGAAATATATAGTGCAAATTTAATTAATTTGGAACAATGTTCGTTTAGTGTTGAAGATTAAGAATTATATACATCACTATAGCACAAGTTAAACGACATGTTAAAAGAAATCTTGACTAATGAAACGGTGTTTAAGATAATTTTAAATTAGTTATTATAAATAACATAACAATTTTTGTCCTAGATTAATTTTAACACAATTATTCAAATTGGTAAAGAAATCATATACGTTGTAATTTTCCAACTGGACGAAAAATGTCCGAGCCAGGATTCGAACCTGGGATCTTGAACCTGGGATCATAAAAATTACAACGTATATGATTTCTTTACCAATTTGAATAATTGTGTTAAAATGAATCTAGTGTAATCACGTATTACTGGAGTTCCAAATTACCTGCGATTTAATCTGCTGAGTTGATTAAGATATCAGACCAGATGCTACGATCAATAAGGTTAACTGGATGAATTAGGTCCTGCAGATTCGACCGGGATGGCTTAGTTGGTAGAGCATGGCAGCTTCAGTCAAAAGATCGCAAGTTTGAATCCTGGCTCGGACATTTTTCAATATTACAACGTATAACATTTTTGTCCTCCCATGAAAATATATATATAAAAAAAACAGTGAAAGTCTTAATAACTTTTTATGCACATCTCAATTAATTTTATAAATAGGGATTAATGATTATACATAGTCGCTAACCTGCCAATTTTTTTAATACCAGTAAAATCTCACAACAATTTTCTTTTTATTAAATTACAGAAATTATAAAATTACTTAAAACAAATATTTTTACATAAAAATACTGGTATGAAAAAAATTGGGAGGTTGACAACTATGATTACGTGTTTCGGGCCGCCCATAAAAGGTCGCCGGTCCACATGTGGGCGCGCGGGACGCAGCTTGAGTATGGTTACTCTAGATCAGCGCTTCCCAACCTTTTTTCTTTCACGTACCCCTTGCTTAGGCTTTTCATTGAGGAGTAGCCCCTATCTTCTCCCACATATGATTAAATCTTCATCTCCCATGAATGAAAATCCAGATTTCAAAATTGTGCATTATTATGTTTCCTATCCCTTAAGGGAGCACTGATGTTTTCAGTTTTATTTAAAGAATTAGGTTTATTAGTTATCAGAACAGGCCTACTGTAACAGCTATACGCCCAGGTTCTCTTGCATTTCTAAATAATCATATTGTTTCAAAGATTTTTTAGTTTCCGAATCATCAGGTTTAATTTCAATCGCCGTTGCAGTACTCTTAAGAATTCTGGATTGCAACGAGTTATCCATTTTAAACAGAAAAACAAATCATTCAAATAACAAGTAAACATTTCAAGTTAAATACTCATTAACCCTTTCCGGCACAAAGTACTTCTGCTACGAAAATGTTGAAATGATTGATTAACACCAGGATTTACGAAGAAATTTATTTGAAAATAAGTGAAACCTTTTCTGCACGTATACGTTATACAAGTAAAAATTTATTTCAAAATTCTGGTGCCGATGTGACATTTCAGATTTAAAATTAAGTGGGACAAAATTTAACACACCATGCCGGAAAGGGTTAAAGGGAAGGAAGCTTTCCAATTAATATACGTTAATGATATAACTCCACCTATTCGAAAACGAAAATAAGGGCCTGCTTTTCAATGCTTTTAAAATTAAAATTTAAAACCAACAGTTCTGGCGTAATTTAGGCGTTTTGCAATTATTAGTAAAAAGAAACATTAAGAAAAAAAGAGGTGGGAAAAGAACATTGTATAGTGATCAATTGAAGTTTTCACGAAGATTAGGGAAAATATATAAGTACTCGTGCAATATGATTAGCAGTGGGCAGAGTTAATGACATTGAATTATCAATGAACAATTGGGTCTAGTAGCCTTTACCCTTATTTTGAGCGCCTTTACAAAAATTTCTTATAGAATTCTATAAAAAATATTTATAGAAAACGAATTATAGAATCCTATAGAATTATGGCCCGTTTTTCTATAAGCTTGTTTAACCTAAAGCTATAGAAATATCTGTAGAAGTTCAATAGAAATGTCTAAAGAGTTTCTATAAAAATATCTATAGAAAATATATACAGCTTCTATAAAAATTCAGTGATCGGACGAAGAAGAGTACTTTCAGCATGACACAGCCATTGACAGTCTCTGAACTCTTATTACGCTTTTTCAACTTTATTTCTTTTGTGATTTGCATTCCCAATCATAATAGTCTTGTAAAAATATTTAAAGTCTAATAAATTATTATTTGTTTAAACTGAAACAATTGTTTAAATATTTATATTTCAGATTGAAATATTTGAATAAAAATTACAATATTATTAGTGATTAAATTTATTAAATTAGATGAATGGTTTTATAAATTTAACAGCAAATTAACAAATTATTATAAAATTAACCAAAAAATTAATGTATTATAAACAAATTATTAATCCTAATTTTATTCAATAGTTTGACTGACATAATATTACATTGGCAATTTAATCACAATGTACTAGAATTGAATTAAATTATATATATATATATATGTGTGTGTGTGTGTGTGTGTGTGTGCGTGTGTGTGTGTGTGCGTATAATCATATTAAATCTATGGAGTACCATACTAAACTGATGTATTACAAAATTAATTATTAATATTATTTTTTTTTAATATATAGTTATAAATAAATTACTACACACATAAATTTTAAAAGACCAAGAAATATTTTTTTTAATAATAAAAAAGAAAAATCTATAGAGTCATTAGTCTATAGAATTTAATTCTATAAGATGTCTAGAAATTTATCCCTATAGAAAAACTGTTCTATAGAAAAAAAAATTATAGAACTTCTAAGAATTCTATAGAAACATTTTCTTTAGAAAAAGTATTCTATAGAACTCTTTAAAACTCTATAGAAATAGTATCCTATAAAATGACTATTCTATAGAACTTGTAAAGAATTCTATAAAGTTCTAGCTCTATGAACTATTTTCGTAAGGGTGTAACATATTAGAGTTACACATGAGGCTAACTTTGTAATTCAAAACTATCTATTTCCTTTATGTGTTTTCAGTTAAGCCATTTTTATGAATTCCGCCATTACCGATATTATTTTTACGTACCCCCAGGGGTACGCGTACCCCAGGTTGGGAACCACTGCTCTAGATCAACCACACTCAACTTTTTTTTCTCGCGGGCCGCAAGCATATGTTTGCGATGTTAGCCGGGCCGAAACGCACTTATAAAAGTATGAAAAAAGAACGATTAAAGTAGAAAGATAAAAAAAAAATAATGTAACAAAGCAGTATAACAAAGTTAATATTATCAATAGGGTTGAACATTTATCCCGGAAGAAATGTTTCAAAACATTTTAACACCACTCTTTCCAAACAATAGTAATCTTCTTGGAAGATTTCTATTGCAAACGTTGCAGGAAATGTTGTTTGGAAATAGAGGTATAAAAAGTTTTTTAAACATTTCTGCTCCGACAAATGTTCAACCCTAAAAAAGCAGTATTAGATATGTAATAAGTATAAAACGGAATAATGTACCAATGTAGAATTTCCAAGTAAAAAAAAAATCAGGGAATTTTTTAAAAAATAAATCAATCTTTTGCTCATGGCAAAAGCGCCTTTATTATATTTCTTAATTGTGGAAATATATAGTGCAAATGTAGTTAATTTGGTATGATTGGTGTTGAATATTAAGAAATGTATACAACACTGTAGAACGAATAGGACTATATGTAAAAAGAACTTTTGTTAACCCTTTGAGGGGCAAAGTGCTTTAATTGTTAAAATTTTGAAATGATTAATTGACACCAGGATTTACAAACAAATTTATTTGAAAATAAGTAAAAGGCTTTCCGTCATGAACATTAGAAATTCAAAATTCTTTTTCAAAATTCCGGTGTCAATGTGCCATTTGGGAATTAAAATTATTAAAGAAAACGGAATTGAAGATGTTTTACCATAACTATAAATTAATTACAAATAAGAGGACAGATATTGTCTTCCCAAAAAATATATATAACAGCGAAGGTTTTAAATACATTTTATGCACATCTAAATTAATTTAAATTATTGGTTATATGTCTCGGGCCGCACATAAAAGGTCGCCGGACCACATGTGGCCCGCGGGCCGCAGGTTGAGTATGGCTGCTCTAGATAAACCACACAACGCGTAAACAAATTCTGAAAATGATCTATAATTCTCTCGTAACGCAAGAATTTTCATTTTCATTCCAGTCATTCAAGATGCCTTCTTTACCCTCATCGCTGAAGCTTTGTTGTCTGTGACAGACGCACAAATAAAAACAAGTACGATATAAGAAAAAAAAAAGGTCTGGTTTGATCTATGTCGCTCAAAGCTGAAACTTCTCATGATCTGCCTCATCTTCAGCGTCTGGAGTCTCTCTCTATATATAGAGGCTCCCGCTCTCTGCTAGAATCAAGGCTGGACCTACCGAGCCGTGAAGCAGATTCATTGTTTCGCATCGTTCTCGTAACCCCCTCTCTCTCATCGTCAAGGTACTTGTTAAATTTCGTGTTTGGAGACTTACAGCTTTGGCTGTGACTCATCAACGGAGCTTTTAATTGCTAGAAACTTAAGAAGAAGTCGGAATGATTTTTTATTTGCGTAGGCTGTTTCTTATTTATTCGATATTATGAACCAAAACTAACAGAATAAAAGTATAATTTATTTATACACTATGTGACCCGCCCGCACTGAGAACAAGTTGGAAATTGTACGTCAAACGTGACAAACGTACAACAAGCTATAGTTCGTACAGTAGATACGATTGCATAGTAGGACTATACTAGTTCGTATAGTAGGACAACTAGCTATAGTTCGTACTATAGCTAGTTGTATAAATATTGAGATCTTGATGATTTTTAATTCTGTGAAATGAATTATATCGTCTGCAGATTCATTTCTGTCATAAAATAAGTATCTCGGTCGCTTGACGATTAAATCTCGGAATCTCTTATAACAAGAAAGCACCGACTTTTTTATATATTTTTATTTTCATTTCTTAACAATTATTTTTATTAATACCTTCTAAAGTTTTGATTCGATTTTCATAAAATTTGAAATGTCTCGACAAAATTCTGCAAAGATAATATATCTTAAATTTCAAACCATTCGATTGGGTAGTTTTTGCGTTGTTATATGTGGACGGACGGACAGACAGACAGACGGTCGGACGGACAGACAGACAGACAGACGGACGGACCAGGCGACGACAATAGGTGCTACGTATTTATATAATTACAAACGCACCTAAAAATGGCACTTTCAAATATGAGTAAATCGATATTTTCATTTTGTTATGAAACTTTTGTTTCAAATAAGACGACCCAATGGTTTCAATTCTGAAATACCAGAAATGCTCAGAATATTGAAACAGGGACATGCTCAAAACTGAGCCCATAGAGGTCAGTTCATGCTCATTTTTGAAACATGGACATACTCAAAAATGATTAGGGTCTGTTCAAACTCATTTTTGAAGCATGGATATACTCAAAAATAAGCACATAGAAGTCAGTTCATACTCATTTTTGAAACATGGACATACTCAAATAGGTGCGCATGATGTTTTATTCTTCAGTGAGTGCATGTTTTCAGAATTGAGTCTATACATATTTCAAACTTGAGTCATTTTGATTCGGAGCCAATTTGACTATGCGACATACTCAGATTTCAGTATTTTTTGCTCAGTTTTGAAAATGTCATTTTTAGAGTGCGACATTGCCCAGAATCCGCGATAACAACCTTAAACATACCTAAAATCAGTGTTGAAGGATTTTATATTTTTATACGAAAATGATTCCAAACGAGCCTGAAGTTGCCCCCCCCCCCCCCCTCGGCAGCAAACACTCTCGGATTTGCATGATTTTTTTTTATTTTTAAATACAAATCTATCCAAACGTACCTAGAGTTAGGGCACAAAGACTTTGTCAGCATTCGCTGGGCGTACAGAATATTGTAGACAAATGTTACATCTAGTTCATTGCATTTTAATATTATAATCGCAGTTACTACATACAAAAATTTTAAAATAAAAATTTTCTGAAACATTTCCCACAACTTTTTTTTCGAAACTACACAGCCGTATTCAACTTTATTAAAAACAAAAACAAAAATAAATATCTGAATACCTCCCTTCATCAAACAATAATTCCGCTTCCCTTGAGTTATCAATTTGACACAAGTCTAATAAACAAGTTTCGAACCAGAAAATTTATTTAATAAAACATTTCTTTTTTCTATGTGGTATTTATTTGATTCCACTATTATTCACTTAACCCCTTCAAGGGCGATGAAATATTTTTATACCACTTAATTTTAATCAAGATGTATATCAGAGTTTTTAAACAAATATTATTTTTAAGAATTTGGAGAAAAAACTGTAAAATTGCATTTACTTAACCAATGAACCCCCAAAACTAATCAGGAAAGCGCCTTATCACAATGAACCTGTATACAAAATTTGAAGCAAATCGGATAATTCTGGATGAAAAACCTATTTATCTAAATTAATGGGAAGGATTAGCCCCCCCCCCGTTACACCCTTTATACTTAACCAATGAACCCCCAAAACCAATCAGGGAAGCGCCTTATCACAATGAACCTATATACAAAATTTGAAGAAAATGGGATAATTCTGCATGAAAAACCTATTTATCTAAATTAAGGCGATTAGCTCCCGTTCCCCCCTTTATACTTAACCCATGAACCCCCAAAACTAATCAGGTAAGCGCTTTATCACAATGAACCTATATACAAAATTTGACGCAAATCGGATATTTTTATCAAGAGTTATCGTGTTACGTACATACATACGTACATACGTACATACAGAACCTGCAGACACATTAGCTCTCAGGCTTTGATAGCCTGAACTAAATTGGTCGGAAAGAAGAAACAGTTAACTAGTTAACCCTCCAACGCTCGTAAGTAAACTTATGGGCGATTCTCCAATAAGTGGGTAATTTCAATCTGTGATTTAGTGAAAAATAAAAGTTAAATAAATAATTTAAAAAAAAGTCATTATAAATAGATAAGGCATAGGGGGGTGAGTAATATACAATATTACGGCATAAGCTTTAAACAGTGTTTTTGTTTAAAAACGTTATTTTATACAGGGTGGTTACAGATCACGTAAAAAGAAAATTGAAAAAAAAAAAGGAACACCAGTATTTTCTTCTTGAAACATTAGACTTCTTTTTCGTTCAAATAAACAACATGAATTTTTCCATAAGAAAATACTGGTGTTTCCCACTTTTTTTGACTGTGTTTTTCCCTGATCTGTCGCCAACTTGATATAAATTAATTTGGTAACCAATGTCATTACTGAAAATATTTTGATGGTGGTTAAATAAAAATTAAATTTAAAAACTCACCGGGAAACCAATTTCCATCATACACAGCTGCAATCCAAATTCCAATACTAATAGCTTCATTTTCTAAAACAGGCGTTGATACTTGAGAATCTTTACAATCATTAGGAATACTCTAAAAACGGGGAGAAATCTACAAAAAATGGTTCTGAACTATAATATTGGCATTTTTCATATGCGTCACGCCCCACCAGTGGTTGAGAGGTTCTGATTTCAAAGATGGTAGACGAGAGGTGCTGAGTTCAAATCCCTGTCGCACTCGTCGCCTAACCTTTCGGAGTTTTCCGTGGTTTTCTTCGAACTTTGCGTGAATGTGAAACCTTGCGCAGTAGAGCTTGTTATATATCAATATCATTATATTTGAAATAGTGAAACATTATTAAAATAAACCGCAAACGATTTTTCCTCATAGACCGTAATGTAACGGAATTATTTTGAGTGTCCCTGTAAAGGAACTATAAGTTCTATGCACACCCTATTCCATAATAAGCCTGTTGTAGTGCGCTTCAGTTATATATGTCAATTTAAGTTTGTTTGAAATCGTGTAACATTATTAAAATAAACCGCTAACGGTTTTCCCCCCATAGACTGTAATGAAATGGAATTATTTTGAGTGTCCCTGTAAAAAAAGTATAAGTGCTGCATACTTCATTTTCAATACTAACCATGCTACAGTGAACCTCAATAACATATATCAATTACATGACAATCCGAAATTATTTACGCGAGTTAGAGCACGGGCAGACAGACAGACAAACCGGATTCATAAACACTTTTCAACTATGTTAGAAAGTGTTAAAAAGTGGCCCACTGGCATATAAAACAGCCAGAATACTTCACATGGATACTTTTCTATAAACATTGCTAGCTTTTCTGAGAGTAAAAAAGCCTTCCAAGAAAAAACAGGAAAATTAAGAGATATTAAAGGTATAAAGATAGAAGTATACATTGGGTACGACACATCAATATAGCACTATTAAACTCTTAAATCATTACGGTGTTATTATCTAAAAATGTTTGCGTACATGAATTCCTGAAAAATGCTTAAGGCTGTTTTCAAATCCAAAAGAGCTACTTTCTAACACATTTCTGAATTCGTTTTTATTCGGAAACTTATAAAATTGGCAAATGCTCTTATTCAGAAACTATGTAATTGAGTGGCATTTCCCATTTTTTTGGTAAAGGCAGAAGGTCTTTCAGAAAATACTGTCAAAATCGGCGTTTTGAACAGCGCAGGGAAACGTGTCGTCACGCGATATCAATCGCTTATAACTCGATAAGTCATTTATTTGTCAAAAAATGAAAAACACCATTCGATTCCAAATCGCTTCCACAGCCAGGACAGATAATTTTATGTGGAAAGTTTCAGGTAGTCGAGCAGGGAATGTGATAACCACCTTAACACGTTGTGTGCCACCATATACAGGGTGTCCGAAAAGTCTGGAAACGGTCGAATAACTCGAGAAATATAGATCGAATTGAAAAATGGAAAAATATATGTTCAATAGTTTTGAAAAATCTATTTAGGGATATCAAAGTTGCCCTCCAACTCTGCCCCCTGGGGGAAGAGGGGCAACTTTGAAATCTTAAATGATAACCCCCCCCCCCCTTTTTTTTATTGCAGATTCGGATTTTACGGGGAAAAATACGTAACTTTTGTACTGAACATTTTCTTCGAAAAATCGTAGATGGCGCTGTAATCGAGTAAAATGCAGTGAGTATCGTTTCCATTGAAAAGTCGGGAAACGGTCGAATAACTCGAGAAATATATATCGTATTGAAAAACGGAAAAATACTTGTCCAATATTTAAAAAAAATCTATTTAGTCATATCAAAGTTGATATTTTTCTAAAATATTGACCACGTATTTTTCTCTTTTTCAATCCGATGTATATTTCTCGAGTTATTCGACCGTTTCCAGACTTTTCGCACACCCTGTATATGAATTAAGCTTTCATAGGATGCTATTATTCAGTGGTGGAACAGTTGGCGATTCCCACCACTAAATTTTAATAGTATTCTTCGGCTTAAAAAAAAAAAAAAAAAAAAAAATTCTGAAACTCTGCCCTCAAATAAGACAAAGAGCGCAATTTAAATGTAACGGTGTCAAATGATTCTCTGCTGCGCTACTGTTCCATCACTGCATTATTCAAGGTGGCGACAGATAAGAGAAAAACGCAGTCGAAAAAAAGAGGAAAACATCAGTATTTTTTTTTATGAAAAAATTCGTGTTGTTTATTTGAATGATAAATAAGTCGAATTTGCCTATAAGAAAATACTGGTATATTTCCTTTTTTTCGATTGTGTTTTTCCCTGATCTGTAAACCACACTGATTACATTTAGCGATAAACTAATAATTTTGGGGATATTTACTACAAGTGTAAGAATTTATATATATATATATAACCATAAATGAAACATTATCATAACACGAACTTAAACAATGAAATAATTAGTTGACAATGAAAGATTCCCCAACACACTTAATATGGAATCAAAAACATTGAAAGAATAAGAAATTAAATAAAAATTGAATAAATGGAATTAAATGAATTAATTGAAATGAAATTTGTGGAATTTAGACAGAATTATCAAGTCCCAATTGCCTAAATACCCCAAATAAAATGAAATGAGATGTTTCATCATCATATTAGCCATACATTGCTAAAAAATATGATATTGGGACTACATCTCAAATACATTGAATCAAATCAGTGATAAAATAAAAAATAAAATACAATATTAAAAAGGAAAGAAGCCATACTTATAAATTACAGAGAGAACATTTAATAGAGACATTAAGTATAAAATCCATAAAGATGAAAAGAGATATAAATAAGATACCTTGCAGTTCATGAACCATCATGAAAACCAACATGATTGGGGAATGAATTGCATAAAAAATCATAACATGTTGCCAATTTTAGAAATATAAATTGTTTAGAAATATAAATTGCTTTGCAGTGATGCCAGAAATAATGTTAAAATATAATGGATTATAAAATAAACAGGAACATTAGTGCTGCCATCTATTAGTAAAAGTGAATATAATCTGAATCGAAGGAATTGGATGGAAATAAATGTTTCATAATTCAACCAAATTACTATCTTAATTAATACCAATTAGTTAAATAATAAATAAATGAAATTAATTAATAAATAGGATATCGAATTACATTAAAGGATGTATTAATGAATATTACTATGTTATAAATAAGTATTAAGATGGAAAAATTAATAATAAAAAACAACTTAAAATAGTGCTGCCCTCTAGTGGTAAAAGTAAATATAAAGTAATGGATGGAAACTAGTGTTTAATAATTAAACCAAATTACTATCTTAATGATAGCCATTAGTTAAATAATAAATAAATGAAATTAATTAATAAATAGAATGTTGAATAATATCTAAGTAATGGATGTATAAATTAATAATACTATGTTATAATTAAGTAGTAATATGGAAAAATTAATAATTAATGCAACATTAAAAATGTACCATTAAATGACAACAAACGATTAAATAACTGTACTAAAAATGCAACATCAATTAAAATAAATTAAATTAAAATACTAAAGATTTGAATTAAGAATCAAAGAATTTAAAATTAATATTGATTAAATATTGAAATGAATTAGTCACAAATAATGTGGCTTCAAACAAAGTTAAATTAAATGAAAACACTTAATAAAATTAAAGCATATTATATTAACACTGTATAAAAGTAAACATTTTCTTAGAAGTAAATATGATATTGTCCACCAAAGGTATTAATCCAAATCATTAGATCAAATACATTCTTAATATTAATGAATATAAATTCATTTAAAATAATTAAATAATGAATAAGTAAATCTAACTAAATTAATATACAAATAAAAATAACACATCGCAGTCCATTATAAAATGTGTATGATCAAACAATTGTGTAAATCAAAATGCCCCCATTTTTTTTTTTTTTTTTTTTTTTTTTTTAATAATATAAATTAACCATGCGTATTTTTCCATACAACACCGCCACACACTGTATATATATATATAATGTGTTTTATGCACCGTCGGCTGTCACGCAAGTTTTTTTTTTTTAAAGGAATTTTTTTTAAAGGAATATTGTTTTTATTTTAGTAATAACCACAAACAGCAATAACAATGAATCAAAGTTACTTTTTTATGGAAAACGTAAAAAAAAACTAATTAAAGTGAAAGTGAAGAAATAAAATTTTGAGTTGTAACCAAAATATGTTTTTTACTCCTTCTATAACTCATCCGAAATATATAAGATTAGAAAAAAAAAATATATATATATATATATATATATATAAATGCTTTATCTAGGAGTCATAGAACAACAGTAATGTATGTTACTTAAATGCCTTCAAACTTAATCTGATTAAATTTAGATTTATATATGACAGCCGGTGGTACACATGGCACTCAACGTGTTAAGACCTTACTTCAGCAACACGAACTGAAGTAAGCTCTTCAAAAAGCTTCTGAAGTAATTGCGACACACAAGAGCAAACATATAGGTTTAATTAAATTTACTAATTGAATTATGCCCGACAAACAACGGCCAAATTCCAACATTTTCTAATACATAGTCACATTTTCTAAAAAGTGAAACTTGTAAAGCATGTTATTCATAAATATTTATTGGCTTTAGAACGTTTTCAGTTTCATTAATGGAAGACAGTTGTTTTTTAATAAATGAAGATCCTAATCTTAGGTACGTTTCTTTGAGGTTATTTGGTTTAATTTATTGGCAACATATGGTCACTGGTCACTGGCAACATACAGGTTTATTTACATTTATTAATTGATTTTAGTCCGGCAAGTAACGGCCAAAACCCAACCAGAAAACCTTTTGTTTCATCATTATTTGTCACATTTTCTAGACAGTGAAACTTGTAAAATATGTTATTCATTCATATTTAATGGCTCTAGAACGTTTTTCAGTTTCATACAATGGAGGACAGCTGTTTTTTAATAAAACAAAATGCTAATTTTAAGAACGTATCTTTGACGTTATTTAGCTTAATTTATTGGCAACATATGGTCACTGGTCAACTGGCAACATATAGGTTTAATTAAATTTACTAATTGAATTAAGTCCGAAAAGTAACGGCCAATACCTAACCGGAAAACTTTTTGTTTCATCATTATTTGTCACATTTTCTAGACAGTGAAACTTGTAAAATATGTTATTCATTGACGTTTAATGGCTCTAGAACATTTTTCAATTTTATACAATGGAGGACAACTGTTTTTGAGCAAAACCAAATCTGAAGTTTAAGAACGTTTCTCTCAAGTTATTTGCGGTTTAATGTATTAGCAACATATGGTTACTGGTCAACTGGCAACATATAGGTTTAATTAAATTTACTAACTGTATTTAATCCGACAAGCAACGGACAAAACCCAACCCGAAACCTCTTTGTTTCATCCTTATTTGTCACATTTTCTAGGAAGTGAAACTTATTCATAAATATTTAATGACTCTGGAACGTTTTTCAGTTTCATACATTAGAGCACAGCTGTTTTTTAATAAAACAAAATCTAATTTTAAGAACGCTTCTTTGAAGTTATTTGGTTTAATTTATTGCAATATATGCTCACTGTAAACTGGCAACATATAGGTTTAAATAAATTTACTAATTGAATTTAGTCCGACAAGTAGGGGCCAAAACCCAACCCGAAACCTCTTTGTTTCATCATTTTTTGTAACATTTTCCAGACAGTGAAACTTGTAAAATATGTTTTTCATAAATATTTAATGGCTCTAGAAAGTTTTTTAGTTTCATACAATGGAGGGCAGTTGTTTTTTAATAAAACAAAATCCTAATTTTAAGAACGTTTTTTTGAAGTTACTTGGTTTAATTTATTGGCAACATATGTTCACTGGTCAACTGTCAATATATAGGTTTAATTAAATTTACGAATTGAATTTATTCGGACAAGCAACGGCCACAACCCAACCAAAAACCGCTTTGTTTCATCGTTATTTGTCACATTTTCTAGACAGTGAAACTTGTAAAATATGTTATTCATAAATGTTTAATGGCTCTAGAACATTTTTCAATTTTATACAATGGAGGGCAACTGTTTTCGCGCAAAATAAAATTTGAATTTTAAAAACGTTTCTCTCAAGTTATTTGGTTTAATTTATTAGCAACGTATGGTCACAGGTCAACTGGCAATATATAGGTTTAATTAAATTTACTAATTGAATTTATTCGGACAAGCAACGGCCACAACCCAACCAAAAACCGCTTTGTTTCATCGTTATTTGTCACATTTTCTAGAAAGTAAAACTCATTCATAAATATTTAATGGTTCTAGAACGAGTTTCAGTTTCGTACAATGGAGGACACCTGTTTTTTAATAAAACAAAATCCTAATTTTGAGAAAGTTTCTTTGAAGTTATGTGGTTTAATTTATTGCAACATATGGTCATTGGTCAACTGGAAACATAGAGGTTTAATTAAATTTACTAATTGAATTTAGTCCGACAAGCAAAAACAAAACCCAACCTGAAACCTCTTTGTTTCATCATTATTTGTTTCAGTTTCTAGAAAGTGAAGATTGTAAAATTTGTTATTAAGAAATATAATTTAGTGACTCTAGAACATTTTTCAGTTTCATAATATAGTGGACTACTATTTTTATAATGAAACAAAATCGAAGTTTTAAGAACGTTTCTCTAAAGTTATTTGGTTTAATTTATTACTAGTTGGAAAACAGTATTTCACAATATATCATGCTAAATATTATCATAGGAAGAGTGTTGCCAGTTGGGCCACTTTTTTAAAATTCAGATTGTTTGATTGGAAATAGTAATGTTCTTCTTATTTAACGTGTCATTAATCTGTGGTTAAAACGGACGAATATTTTTATTTAAAAAAAAGTGGTAGCAATCAAGCAATCTAAATAAAAAAAAATCAGCGCATCTAGTAACATAGACAGGGTGATTATAATATAAGTATCTCTATTTGGAGCTGTTTGTAGCTGGAAGGAATAACCCGAATAAAACCAAAATCAGACTTACTATTCGAGAAGGGGGAAGAAGAATGGAACAATAAAAAAATAATTGCAATAGTCACCGACAGATGGCGCTACTGAGTGTGAAATGTAATGTGTAATACAAGAACAAAGAATTATGAAGTCAAACTGGATGGCAGCCTTAATATAATGGAAAATGGTACAGTGACTGTGGTTACGCTTTCGCATGGCGGTGCCGATCATGTTCAGGTTCCATATGGCCATTGTGTTGGAGGACACAATCCAGACGATGCACGACGTGCTGAACTTCGGAATATAATGCATCAGGAGTGATGTTTCACACATGTTGTGATATGCGGTAAAAGTCATTGAAGTTTGCTACACCACCACGGTACACAATATTACACATTACATTCACACTCAAAAGCGCCATCTGTCGCGATTATTGCTATTAATTTTTTTATTGTTCCATTCTTCTTCCCCATTCTCGAATAGTAAGTGTACCGATTTTGGTTTCATTCCGGTTATTCCTTCAGGCTACAGACAGCTCCAAATAGAGATACTTATATTATAGCCACTCGGTACATCTCACGCAGTTCGCTATTTTTTTTAAAATTTAGATTGCTTGATTACAACCACTTTTTTGAAATAGTAATATTCGTTGTTTTTAATGACAAATTAAATAAGGCGAACTATACTACTTCAAAAAAGTAATAGCAATCAAGTAATCCGCATAAAAAAAAAAGCGTGCTGCAAAAATATAAAAATGCTTCCAAATAATAAAAATTTCCTTATTTAATCTGCCATTAAATAATGTGATTTTTACTATTTGGAATTTTTGGTAGATATCTGAATAATAACAATAAAAAAATCTACTAAATTTGTAACACGGCCGGATACAGCATTTTCAGAACTCCTTTTGCTCATATTAATCATATTTTTCAGCTTTTTTCGTAGAAAAAACCAGCACCAAGATATATCTGAATAAACAAAAATCTAATGAATTGGTAACACTGTCGGCTACAGCATTTTTAGAACGCGTTTTGCTCATTTCAATGATATTTGACAGCTCTTTTCACAGAAAAGAATCAGTAGCAAGATATATAAATTTAATATTTACAAATGTGATGATAACAAAGTATTTTAACCCCCAAATATGGATAAGTTAAACTATTGAAGTTTTCCGGTTTCTAATCTTAATATAAACATACACAAATTTTTCTTGTAAAATACTCGGTGGTCATAAAAAAACTTTGCCGATATATCGAACTCTAGCGGCCGATCCGTTCAACCGATCGAGATGAGATTTCAGATATAGTTATTCACAGATATGAGCTCGGTATTCTGTGAACGGCAACAAATTGGCGCTCACGGTTACGGTTATAGCTACAGAAACTTGAAATTTTCAAATGGCAATGCCCATTTTTTTTTCATCGCAAACTGCTGAGTGCATGCGAAAACCCTAAAGAGCGTTGGAACGGTACGTGTATCGCAATAAACGGACGCGTTATGCACGCACAAAAACAGCTCTGCGAACGGCCAAAAAAAACACGATCAGGGCGCACGAAGGGAATTTGCATATTGGTAGAGGCAAAACACCAATCACGGAATGCCGTTCGCCAGATACTCAGCGTAGAAAACGGATAAAAAGTAAAGTGGGAATGTTAGTTCTTCAGTCGGGAGCCCGTACATGCCGACGAAATGACTCTTCCAGCGACAGTTCGTGGTGAATTGGTGAAACTCTATTATCAAAATGGGATGAATGCTGCGAAAACCTTGCGTGTTTACCGTCGAAACCATCGCTAAATACGTGGCCCATGTAGTCCGCAAGCTCTTCGTGATTTAGTAAAGAAATTCGAAGAAACTAGCTGCACCTGTGATAGACCGCGATCCGGACAAGCAACTGTTCCTGAGGATACTGTTATGGAAGTGCATCACACAGTGACTACAGGACACATGCAGACTTCAAGAGGTGCATCTCGTGTATTGGATATACCGAAAACAACGGTCCTAAAGCTACTGCGCTCTGTAATCCGTATGTTTCCTTAACGGTACCAGTGCGTCCAGATGTTGGAAGTGGGGGATCATCAACAATGTATGGACTTTGCTAGTGAATTTCTTATCCGATATGATGGAGATAACGACTGGCCTCTTCGCATATTATGGACGGACGAGGCACATTTCACCTTAACTGGCAACGTCAACACCAAAAATTGTGTGCAATGGGCAGACATGAATCCGCACGCTGTGGCACCAGTACCTTTATACGACGTCAAAGTTACTGTATGGTGCGGCATTGCATGCACAATTATTCTCGGACCGTACTTCTTTGAGGAAGCGACACCAACGGGATTTGTAACTTGCTCTGTAACAGGCTCCCGCTATACGGCAGTGTTGCAAAATTACGTCATACCAGAATTGCTGCAGCGAAATGCACTAAAGGACTTCGTTTGGATGCAAAATGGTGCACCTCCGCATATAGTGAAGTCTGCTCGCAGGATCCTGGAACAGCATTTTGGCGACCGTGTCATCTCACGTCATTTTCCATTTCCGTGGTCTCCGCGATCCACCAACCTCACTCCTATGGATTACTGGTTCTGGGGATATCTCAAATCTAGAGTGTCGCTCAATCCGCAAACTTTGCCGGATTTGAAAGATTCTATCAAACGTGAAATTGCAAACATCCCTCATGAGATGTTAAGTTCGGCTGTATTGTCCACAGTCGTCCGCATGCAATGTGTAATTGCCTGTGATATGGCAGCCATGTGGAAAATGTGTAATCAAAATAAAAGTTTTATTTTCTCCGATCTGTGTTGTAATCAGTGATTGGTGTACTGACTCTGTGTCATATGCAAATTTCCTCCGCGTGCCCCGATCGTGTTTTTTTTTTTTTTTTTTTTTTTTTTTTTGGCCGTTCGCAGAGTTGTATTTTGTGCGTGCAGCGTGCATAACGAGTCCGTTTCTTGCGATACACGTACGGTTCCAACGCTCTTATCGGTTGAACGGACCGGCCGCTAGAGCTCCATATATCGGCAAAGTTTTTTTATGACCACCCTGTATATAAAGGACCACGCATAAATTGCATGGAAATGTGGCCCCGGTGGAATTAGTTGACATTTTAACGTGTTGCAGTTTATGCGATGCTAATCAATCCTGAAAAAGGGCTAGTTTTGATGCTATGACCATCGGAAGATTATTAATTCAAATTATATAGCTGTTAATCTTTCGTTTTTAACACTTTCCAACCTAGTTGAAAAGTTTTTATGACTTCGGTTTGGCTGGCCGTCTGGCCGTGCTCTAACTCCCGTAAATATGCTTGGATTGCCCTGAAATTTTTGTATGTTATTGTCGTTTACTATAGCATGTTCCCTATTTCAACTAAAGTGTGTAGCACTCATAGTTTTTTTACAGGGACAGTCAAAAGTATTCTGTTACATATTACAGTCAATGGGAAATAATCGTTTCAAGTGCAGTTTGATGACGCTACGTCATTTAAAAGATAATGAAATTGATATATAATTATGAAGCGCATTAAAACATGCTTTTTCTGGAATATGGGGTTATTATTTATTTACAGGGTCAATCAAAAGAATTCTGTTACACATCGTTCTATGGGGAAAAATCTTTTGCAGTGTAATTTAGTGATATTTCACTATTTCAAACATAATGAAAATTATATGTATTACTGAGGTGCACTATAAATTGCTGTTTTTTGTGCATTGCGTTTATTTTCAGGGACACACAAAAGATATTGGTTACAGTACATGTGTGATATTTACAGTCTATGTGTGATAAGTGCGTTTTTAATTTAAACTAAATTTTTTCATAGTACGTGTGTGTTTATAAACTCGGTTGATCATATACAGGGCTATACAAGAAAATTCGTAAGTATTACAGACTATAAGAGTGAATTGCTTAATGGTAGTTTTTAGTTGTGTTTACGCTTTTCCTGCTGAACTATATTTAGTAGACTAATAGAAATTTGTGGAATATAAATAAATTCATATACAGGGCTATGCAAAGAAAAAGATACATTGTCGTTTACGGTTGGTAATTGCTGCGAGTGAGTTTATGTTGCCTTTTAGCTTAAATTGTGGTGTGTACAAAAGTCTTCAGATAATATACAGGGCTGTACAAAATATTTCGAGCGCATTTCCATCGATTGGCGAAAATTGTTAGATGTCAATATTCTAACTGAACTAAATTTTATCATACTATATATCCACATCTATTGATCCTATACAGGGCTGCACAAAATAATTCGACTACTTTTTTGACACTGGAAGGTAATTTCGAAAACTGTATTTTTCAATGTGTTATATGTTTTCTAAACTGTTTACTTATATATCTTCTTTCCCCTTATTTAACGGTGAAGTTTCCTTACGGTTTTCTGGCTGTGTTGGAAAGTGTTTCATAATCTATGCTTGACGAATGAGTTTCGTTTTCTTTTTTTTTCGAATCACACAAAATAATTTTAATCAGAAGAAATATTTAACGAAAGGTTTCATCTTCCCTCGTGCTTTTTAATTATATTTTATTATTTCATAAATTTTCTGGCTTCATTGATTTGAAAACAAAAAATATCACATTTAATGCATAATATCATAGCTGTCAACATTCCGCTTTTTTTTTCGAATTACTTAAAACCAAAAATTTTATTGAATAATAAAATCTAATCCAGAACTACATGGAAGCAGGAGACGTTTGTGAAATATTTTTTTGATTCAAACTATGTTTATTTGTTTTGATAAAAACAGGAATGTTGGCAGTTTTGTAGTATGACTAACGTCTATGCCCCAACCTTCTAATTTCGGTATCACAAATCCGTTCAAGAACGAGCGCTGAGAATTTAAAATATTGTTCTAAGCTTTTTCCGCTTGAATATAAGGTGACTTAGTGATATGATATGACGTTTCTTTCGGGGTTTTTAGACCGGAATTCGTATCCCGTCAACGAAAATGTTGAAGAATGGAAAGTTATTATTTTCAATAGGTTTAATTAAACTATAAAAATAATTAAAAACAATATTAACACTTTATATAATATGGGTTTTTATCACATGCGTTCTAGTGATCGCGGTTTTAACTAATTTAATATTTTTATAGATTCCAATACAACGAATCAGCTGAATCCATTGATGTTGCTTTGGTTTTCATGCGTGCGAAGCGCTTATACATGGGTTATACTGATATCGGTATAAGAATTTTCATATTTTTAAATTCAAAACATTAATATCATTAATTATAAAAAGACAACTCGTTGAGATTCTAACTCAACGACTTAGCTGAATTTATTAATCTTTTTGTTTCATTTTCCCGAGCGAGTTATAAGCGGCTATAAAGGATTCCATACTTTTAGAAATTCATATTTTTTAAGCTGACGGGCAGGAACAACATATCTTTAAGATAACGCGAATGAGTAAATATAAAACTTAACCGCGAAAAAAAAATTAATTTAAAATGCTTTAATTTTTTGTGGCAGCAGCAGCCAGAATAGTTCTCAAATCTTTACTCTAATGTCGATGCCAATGTTAGACGTTCGAAGTGTAAACGCTTGTCGTAATATGAACTTTCGACGGTTATTTGACGCAGAAGAGGAAAGGGGCGCTCAGTTATGCGAAAAAAAAACAGAATTTACATGCTGTGCGTAAGCTGTAAGATAGAATTGCTTTGGTTTCACCAGAAAGATTAAATTTAACCACGAATATTATTTATATTATGTAGTATTAGTTTCATATCGTTTACTAATTTAAAATTCTGGTACAGAGGGTATTTATGGAACGGGTTTCTTTATTTGAAGCAAATATGACTCACGCGCCGCATTAGGGAATAAATCGTAGTGAATCTATTTGATTCATACTGCGTGAGGGCTAAAGTGTTAACCCCATGTACGACACATTTGGATTTTGTATGTTACATTATTTTTCTAAAATATACACAATAGCCATAGTGATACATATGAAACAGAATCGTACTTTCGTTAATCATAAAAAGTTAATAAAAGTTTTTATCTCACCTAATTTTCTGGTTCTTGTCTATGCAGCTTCAAATCATGTAGAAACATCTTTAACTAATAAGGATTATTTAGTCTAGAGACGATATACACTTATATAAATGACGATCACAGAACGAAAAACAAACTATATAAAAATGTAAACACACACACACATACACAAAAAAAACAGTCAGTCAGCAATGTTCTACATGCTTAGCGCCACCTGGTGGTTCTTTCTTTCTCATTTTGCAACAACCGAGGCTAACGAAAAAGAAAGGCTACCGCGGTGCTTTACGCGTATCTTTTTTTACAGACCGCGGGAGTCACGTGATGCTCGAATCCACCAATGCAGGTGTACGAAAAGAGCATCACGTCACTCTAGCGGTCTGTAAAAAAAGATAAGTGGAATGTACCGCGGTAGCCTGTCTTTTTCGTTAGCCTCGGCAACAACATAATTATAGTGTGCACTATGGACACAATAGCCATAGTTATAGTGTACTATGGATATAAATGCACCGATTAAAAACAGAATCAGTGTTATATGTATCCTTTTGTGATACAACAGGAATACAGACAATATTTTTGTTAAATAACGCTCATAGGCTGGTCTTGCTGATAAAAAGACAAAAATATACCGTCTCGAAAGTATTAAAAAAGGGGCATTACGCATATACATCAGTGATTCCCAACATTTTTCTGGCCACGCCCCACCCAAAATCTCTAAAACCATGATGCCCCTTCAGGCCCGTAGCTAGAGCTTACTTCCAGGTAGGGCAAATATTTTTCCAGGGGGAGGGGGGCAGATTGTTTCTTAATTTTTTTCACGTCTCTTATACCCTGAAAAATATGTACTGTACTTTTAGTGTAATTTGTTTCTCATTTAAAACGTAAGATCTCTCCAAAGCCAGAAATGTTTGTTCCAAGACACAATAAAAATATATCAAAAACACATAAATAAAATGTTTACATTTACATAACATATATAAGTTGTTTCCTTAAATAAACATTCATTAATAAATGCATTCAAGTACAATTTATTAAATGATGTTTCGTTATATTTACATCATGCAATAAAGATATGAGAAAGAAAAAAACAGAATGAATAAAATGAATAGAACAAGTAACAAGGATGTCTTTACCGATAATGAAAAAATATTTTTTTTAATTTTCATGAAAAAAAAAAAAAAAAGAAACAGAGTACCAAATTAATTATAAGGCCTTTTATTTTATTTTAATTTTTTAATTTTAGTTTTAGTCTTTTACAAATTTGACAACCTCTATTTGTTGTAAAAATAATTTATTTGAAAGAATTTTGAAGACTAATGGGAATCATGTATAAAAACCCTCTAATATAATTGCAACCTCCTGTCTCTACTTGTATTTAATTTTTTTAGTACTTCTTCTAAATTTATGTTTTCCGTCCGTTTTCTCCCGAAGGCCAAGAAGGCTAGATCTGCCATTCTTTGATGTGACATGGACAGTCATTGAGGCCGATTAATGGCCGTCAATGTTGAAAAAGAAGATTCACAAGTGGCAGTGCTGCAACCAAATGTAGCTACAGCAGCCAAAAGTTCATAAGTGTCCTTAAATGCTTCTTTGTATTTGAATAAAATTTGTAGCTTGCTTTTTTTGTTTTGCCATTTCAATTGATCTTTAAGTACAGAGGCATTTGACTCAGGTAGCACGTCTTCTGCATCTTCATGATTGACAAAAATTTTTTTACAACAGTCAACTCTTCAATTGAAGGTATGTTTATTCCTACAAACAAAAGGGAAATAGATGTAATTGCATTTTTAGCGGTATACAGTTTGCAAATTTTAAAACGGTTTTGGGAAACAACAACAAAAAAAAATCCCTGACGGTTCGGCCTATAGGCACAGATAGATTTCGAAGACGCAGACCGTGGGGCGCCTGTTTGTTGGGAATTGCGGAAGAAATTACCTTTTTGCCATGATACGGTATTTGGAAACACCCACTTCGAAACCTAACTTGTTTGCAGGCGGAGCCGGCAGGGATTTTTTTGCTTTTAATTTTTTTTTTTTTTTTTTTTTTTTTTTTTTTGCTACAAAAGTTGTCCTGTAAAAAACATGTCAATATAAAAGTTTTAGATAATATTAAGAGGAATTATAATAAATTTAAGCGGATTTGATATCTTCTGAATGGACGAAGTTATGAATTTTTTTCTTCTAAAGCCCCCTTCCCCCCCCCTTGGGGCCATTTTTAATTATATCAAAAATCTGTCCTACATAAATTTTCGGCCCTTTTCCTAGAAATAGTAATAACTTTAAACGGATTCGATTTAAGAAATTATGAGTTTTTTCTGTTTTTACAAAGATTCGGCACAATCATAGGAGCGACAAATTGCACCTATATCGTCCCATTGTAAAATTGTCAAAATCTTTCTTTCAGAAAATAGTTCATGTACTTCTCTATTTATATTTCAGAAGACGGGTAACACAATTTCACACCACAGGTGGTCCAGTGATGTGTCAGAAAGTCTCTGAATAGCACACTTAAGTACGGGTGCTGAGCAATTCGGCTGCTGTGATGGCGCTTGTTTGTGACAGGCGATTTAATAGCAGTCTTGAAGCCAAGTTAAAAACTTTTCGTGCAATCCTAACTATAAGCATTACAAATGAAACAAAATGAAGAAATAATAATAATAAAAGGAACTTGTAACAGGCAGAAAATTCAAAATTATAAACGGACGGTCCGGTTTTTCAAACAGATGAAGTCTTAAAATTCTCACGCTTCTGTTGTTATTTGTTATTCTGTGTTGAGTTTTGAAAAAGTCGTAAATTATGGGAAAAAATAGCATAGAAACAATATATTTTCATAATTTTTTTAAATGGATTTTTATGAGAGAATATTAAGATTAATACAGAATTAATGTAAATATTGCTAACACTGTATGGTAAATTACACTGCATCAACACTTGCTACAATAACACAGAATCATTTATGTTTAAAGTATTAAACATAGATTATTCAAGATATAATTAGCACAACCCAGTGCTGTCTCAGTTTCAGACAAAATAATCCCAGTTTAGGAGCGTTCGTAATTATATAAATGCGTAGCACCTATAATCGTCGTCTGGTCCGTCCGCAAAAAACAAAAACTACCCAACCGAATGGTTCGAAATTTAATATATAGAACCGTTAAAAAATTTTGTCGAGTCATTTCCAATTTTGTGAAAATCGAATCACAACTTAAAAAGATATTAAAAAAGTTTTCTTCATTCTATTAAATCCTATCATACGTAATCTATATAATAAAAGCGCAAGTCATGTGACTGAGGAAAACAAATACGGGCTAACCTGCTAAACACTTCGTTTTTCATATGTTAAGCGGTCATTTTTATTCAACATTATTTCTTCGAATAAAATTGCATAAAAGTTACATTTTTAGAAAGATCATTCAAAAAAACTGTTTGCTTGAGATATGAGTTACATTAAAAAATGTATAGATTCTGAGATAACTTCAGTAGAAATAGTTAGGTTAATAGCCGAATATCTCAATCCATTAAAGTAAATAAACACAAGAGATTCGTTCATCATGAGTCATAGAAATATTAAACCATGGAGGTAATCATTCGTAAAGCAATATCTCATGTTGAATTTTGCAGCGCTGTCTGGTGTCGAAAAAGAGACATGCTCATTTCGCTCGTAACAGACGATATAATTCATTTCAGAGAAATAATAAAGATGATTTTTTTACATTGTAAAACTAGTTATAGTACGGTCGCACCTCATTTGTCACGTTTAACGTACAGTTCCAACTTGTTTGTTTGTTCGTGCTCCAATAAAAAAATAATAAACACAATTTGTGCAGAATGTTTAGTGTCGAAGAGTCTGTGCAAATATAAAATATTTTTTAACTTATTTATTTCACTGTCCATTTCCTATAAAGCATCGCTATTTCTTCAATCGCCGTATATTTTTTGAAAAGAGCTATACATATTGTTTATGCTTAAGACTGTTATGACATTAAGGTCACATTCACCCGTAATTAAATACCATTTCAGATATCCTCCATGAGGTTCCAAAAAAAAAATATATAGCAATTCTGTGTATATATATATATATATATGTGTGTGTGTGTGTGTGTGTGTGTGTGTGTGTGTGTGTGTGTGTGTGTGTGTGTGTGTGTGTGTGTGTGTAAACTTAATGTAAAATTTAACCATTGAAACATAAGAAACTGACCATACACAATGAAATCACAATACCATATAGCAGTGTCAAATTACAAATTAAATTTATACGTATACAATTTTTTCCGGCTGAACAACACGGAACTTTTTTGCTATATTCGCACTGTCATTTTTATACATAAAAGCATGAAATTTACAAGTTTTAACTACTAAAGTGATTTAGAATCGAATAACGTTTTTCACTTTTCTATAGATACGTTAAATTTTGAGTTGTAATCGATTTCTCTCTTGTGAACTTTATCAGAAAATTGGTTTATATCTTTAACTTTGGCGGGAATTTTCTGAAAACTGATTTGCTTTTACAAAAAAATGGAAAACACTGTTTAATTTCTTTGTTTTTAATAAGAGGACCTGAAAAATTTTTGAATTTAAGAATAGTGAATGACTTTGTGAATGTGTCAGAAGATAACTAATTTGGATTTGTAAAATCGTAAGTAGCCCGGCATATTTTATTCTTTAAATTTGAAATAATGATTGGTTTATTTCAGAGGTGCCAACTTTTAAAAATTTTAGGGGAAGAGTAGATTGAACAGATAAAGGGATAGACCTTCTATTAATTTTTATTTCCAGAGGGGAGGAGGGAGGCGATGGCCCTGTGAAAATTTCCAGAGAATTTCTATGGTCTTGTAGTCGACGCCTATGATGGATTTAATTTGTTATCTTGTTCATTATTATAAATATTTTCAAACCGTAAGCAAAGGTATGAACTTTTTTGAGCTACTTTTATTATATTATTTCGATATCTGCAAATAAATTCCTTTAAAGAATATATTTTACGCGAAATAAAACATTTTATAAAATCTAAGTATACTTAACAACTTAACAATATCATATCGTTACATTTTTCTTTTTGTTCTTTGATTTATTATTGACTATATAATTTCGTTCCTTGAAGATTTTGTACTTTAAGATGAAAAGTTATTTATGTTATGTTACATAAAAGTTATTTAAAGTGAAATACATACAAACGTGTAACGCGGTAATAATTTCCTCTACTAACCACTACTTGTAAAACCCGTGGAAAAAAAAAATATATATATATATAACTTAAGACACATGTATATTAAAAACAATTCGCAGATAATTTTGTAAATTTCTCATTTATAAATTAAATTTATATCATTTAATTAAAACAAATTTTATATTCTATTGGTTAAAGATGATATTTTCATTGCAATTCCATTTCTTCTTTACGCTGGAAAACTCCTCCTATAATTTTCTTATTGTGACATAGGTTTCACAAATTTTTATCATTCAATAATATGTAACGAAAGATCAGAAGAATGAAAGGCATTAGTCCCCTCTTCCGAAAGCAAACAAGTAAACATAACAATCCGTTTCATGGAATTGGAACCTCAGTTCCATGAAAGAAGCAGCAAACTGTCATGTACGACAAATTCAAAAACATTATTTTAGGCTGTTTCGCTTCATTTTCAGATTCAGAAGCCTTTGGTTTCAACCCCGCTTTCTTAAGATAAATTTCACATGGTGACAATTCTACAAAGAAAGTAAGCTTTATGGATATCAGTCAATACAGAATTGTTGCTGGGCCGGTACGGGCAGGAATATCCTGCGGTACGGTGTAATTTCAACAAAGCGGGGTACGTCCAACGTGACAATCCCCGACAGGTCTATTGTCTGTTAAAGAAAGAGAGAAAAAAGAAGGTTTATATATGAAAATTTTTTTGGTTTTGTTTCCATTGTAAAAACGAAATTGGAAGGAGGGGGGGGGGTCTCTTTGCTTAGATCTGGCAAGAAGATGGAAAAAATTGGGAATTTAAAGTGAATTAGTGTCTGATAAAGTGATCGGAATGTCCAGTATCACACTAGATTAGACTAAAATTTATTTTAAAAAATAATAGAAATTTAATGTTGTTTTAATCGGGATGTAAAGTTTCACGCTAGGTCGGGCAAAATCTTTTGCAGGTCGGGCTTCGCCCGACCTGGCCCCCACCTAGCTACGGGCCTGTGCCCCTTTCCTTCTGTATTAACTTTTATTCTTTAAAAATATTTTATTCTTTAAAAATATCTTATTCTTTAAAAATATCTTATTCTTTAAAAATATCTTATTCATATGGAGTAAGTCCAAAAGAGCATTTACAATGACAATCCATTTCAGAATTTGTTATCTTATCAATCAGGTAAAATTTTTGCAAAAATATGTTTTTAACATAACCCTATAGGGTTATACGACTTCACCTTTTTATCTAGAAGAATTTTGCTTTCTTGCCAACTTACCTCGGTTTTAAACAAAAGTGTTATATAGTCTCCATTTTTATCATCACAAAATTTCTTTAGTTCATTAGGAAGAGATGGAAAATATTCGGTAACCAAGATTTGAAAATTCACGAATAACGCAATGCATAAGAACCTTTTCTGTATTCTCATTCTTATCAATTTTAGAAGCCATTTTTCTATCCCCGTAACACATTTCTCTGTCAGCAGGATTTACAGATATCATTATCGCCAACGGACTTCCGTGTAGAAACTGTTTTTAAACTTTAAAATGTATATGTCATAATGTACACTTACATACCGTATATAATGTCTGCAGGAGAGCCTTAAGAAGTTTACTGTCTTTAACTGGAAATTTATATTACTGATTTTACTCGAAGTTTATTAATTTTATAAAGTTGGTATTACCATGTTTAGATATTTGAAGTATTTTTAAGTCAAATGTATTCAAAGTAGTCAGTGTTAGATACAGCTTTAAGTACATTCATATGAAGAAGTTCCTTCGTGTGACATATTGCAGAGCGAGTAGAAATGTACGTCTCAACTAATATGTATTACTCACAAATATTTAAAGAAAATTCTAAAATATAACAGCTACCAGAAAAATTACAACAGTTTTTTTATTACAAAAAAAAAAAAAAAAAAAAAAAAGGTCTGAGCATTTATATACCGGGTGATTATAATTAAAGTTACGATTTCAAAAATCGATACTTGATATTTTAGCAGAACAATCGTGAGGCAATGGAGTTTTGTTTGGCGAAGGAAAAAAATAGTTCCAAAATGTGCCCATAGATGGCGCTGTCAGGGGAAAGACCAAAAATGTATTCTTGAACCCTTTCCGGCGCGGAGTAAATTTGTTTGCAAAATGATGAAATAATAGACTGACACCGGAATTTACAAACGAATCCATTAATAAAAAGAAACTTGCTTATTTTTCTAGTTCTTAATGAAAGGAAAATTTTAATTAAATACCGGGTGATTATAATTAAAGTTACGATTTCAAAAATCGATAATTTTAATTAAAACTACTGGTCAGATTGACTTGATATTTTAGCAGAACAATCGTGAGGCAATGGAATTTTGTTTGGCGAAGGAAAAAAAAAGTTTCAAAATGTGCCCATAGATGGCGCTGTCTGGGTTCACATTGTCTGAAGATATGCAAATTACTAATACGTGACATGCGCACCGCAGACATAGCAGCCATAAAAATGCAGAGCAGCAGCTCTTTGCCTGAATGCTTCATCATGACTCTGACTATGAAGGATCGCGCTCTGCTCTTGAAGCTTTTTTATAAGAACGATGACTGTGCACTTACAGCTATTAGGAAGTTTCGGACATTAAAATCCATAAAAAAAGGTCCAATAACAACAAATGGTCTGCAAAAAATGATTGCTAAATTCGAAGAGACCGGTTCATTTGACGTTAAACGGGGTAGAGGAAGGAAACCAGTTTCAGCTGCGGCAGTGGAAGATGTGGCTACAGCATTACAGGAACATACTGACAGTGATGCTGGAATCAGCAGTGCAAGGGGTATTGGCCGAATGCTGGATATGCCGAACAGCACGGTGCGTAAAGTCCTACGGAACGTCTTACGCTGTTATCCGTACAAGATAACTCATGGTTGCTACCTGCTGACCTGGACGCACGTCAATCTTTTGCACTACAATTTCTTGCCCGGATGGAAGTGGACAACGGATGGCCATGGAACATTCTGTGGTCTGACGAAGAACACTTTCATTTGCAAGGTTCTGTAAATGCGCAAAATTGCAGGATATGGGCGACCGAGAATCCGTCCCAGCTACAGCCATTACCTCTTCAGTCTGAAAAGGTCACTGTGTGGTGCGGAATAACGGCAGCGTTTATCGTCGGTCCATTTTTCTTCGAGGAGATCACACCTGCGGGTCCCGTTACCTGCACAGTTACTGGCAAGCGGTACGAAGCACTTTTGCGTAACCATGTTCTTCCGGCACTTCAACAGCGTCAGTGTGTGGATCGCATAATATTCATGCAAGATGGCGCTCCTCCGCACATTGCTACTACTGTGAAGCAGCTACTGAGTGATAATTTCGGAGATGATAGGATCATAAGCCGCCATTTTCCAACAACGTGGCCGCCACGTTCCCCCGACTTAAACCCGTGTGATTTCTGGCTTTGGGGGTACCTGAAGAATGTTGTTTATAGCGGGCGGATTCAGAATCTAGCCGACTTGAAGGCAAGCATCACACAACACACCCATTGCATTAGTACAGATACCCTCCGATCTGTTGTGGAGCATGCCGTTTTGCGCTTCCAATTAGTAGCGGAACAAGGCGGAGGGCATATTGAGCAACTTATGCCTTAATAATCAGTAAGGTGTTTGTTCCATGAAGCTCTTTTTTTTTTTTCATTTTTTGTCATTATCGCTGTCGTCGCTGTAAACACGTAGTCTTGTCTTTTCGCTAATAAATTTTTAGTAAATCTCTGAACTCTATTTTTTTCCTTTTGGCAACATCATTCCTATGTTTAACCTTTAACGGGCGGTGGTCACAAAAAAGGACACCCAATTTTAATTCTAAAACTGACAAACGGCACTAAGAATATTTAATTAAAATTTTCCTTTCATTAAGAACCAGAAAATAAGCAAGTTTCTTTTTACTAATGGATTCGTTTGTAAATTACGGTGTCAGTCTATTATTTCATCATTTTGCAAACAAATTTACACCGCGCCGGAAAGGGTTCAAGAATACATTTTTGGTCTTTCCCCTGACATTACCCTGACAACGCCATCTATCGGCACAATTTGGAACTATTTTTTTCCTTCGCCAAACAAAATTCCATTGCTTCACGATTGTTCTACTAAAATATCAAGTCATTCTGACCAGTAGTTTTAAAATTATCGATTTTTGAAATCGTAACTTTAATTATAATCACCCGGTACTTTACCCGGAATTAGTCCAAGCGAAATTGTTTATACGTATGGGACTTTTTTAATTTACTTAAAAATCTGCGTTCGTTACTTTTATTTTAATTCTGCAACATTACTGTACCAGAAAAGATAAAAATAAACTTGCAGAGAATGGGTTTTAAACAAATCTGGAATTGCCCACATTGGGAACCATTGATACCGGGTGTCCCAAAAATGACCGATGGATTTTAAAATTCAATAACTGGCAAACGGTGACAGATATTAAAAAAATTCTTGCAGGAGGGGTATGTATGATGTCAGGAGTTTTTTTACTGCGATTCTTGATTTTAGTTTGAATTTCAAACAATAGATGGCGCTGACAGCAATTGGCACTCAGTGGAGGACTAAACTCACGCCACTCAACATTGATGCACCGCCCCCTGAATACTAGGCCAGCCTACTGACAAAAATGGCGCGGATTTCTTTTTTTTCAGCGTTTGAACGATCCCTCGAACTTCAACACGAATAATTTCTAAAAGTTTTCTTCGTCTAGTTTTTCTGAGATCAAATAAGTCAAAGAAAACTTTTAGATATTATTGGCCTTAAAGTTCAAAGAACCGTCCAAACGGTGAAATAAATTCCGCCTACGACAGCCGTCATTTTTGTCAGCGCACAGGCGTAGTATTCAGGGGTTGGTGCAACAATGCTGAGTGACATCAGTTTTGGCCTTGACTGAGCGCCAATCGCTGTCAGCGCCATCTATTGCTTGAAATTCGAACTAAAATCAAGAATCACAGTGACAAAACTTCTGCCATCACACATAACACTCCTGCAAGAATTTTTTTAATATTTGCCACCGTTTGCAAGTTATTTAATTTTAAAATACATCAGTTATTTTTAGGACACCCGGTATAAATACTTCAATCAGACACAGTGTCTTTATTACATACATTCATTTGTAATATGAACACAAACACAGAAGATCTTTTGTAAAATAATATAATGTTCAAGGGTAACGCCGATACTTGGGGCTTCCTTTTCAAAAGACAAAGGAACAGTCATAATTTAACAAAATTGTTGTAATTTAACAAATTACAACTACCATTAGAAAAATGTTCCAAAAAAAAAATCAAATTAATTAAAAATATTTATTATTCAAAAATATTCATCGGAACCATCTAAAAATAAACACATTTTCCTTTACTACAGTTGAAGAGATCCTGGCATTCTCTGTCCTCGCAAAAATATTCGTTTGAACCATCGCCGCAGTTATTGAAACGTATTTTCCATTACTATAATATTTTATCCTTAATATATACCTTAATATTTTGTCAGGTCCTTCCTACAATAAATTTAACTCTTGTTTAGATTGATGTATGAGCTAAAGGTATTTTGAGGAAATTAAAGTTGAAGACCACGTTTTTTGCTTTATAAGACGATTTCTCATCCGACGTTAATTTATGAATTCGGCTTTTTTTCATATCTAATAGTTTGCATTTATCCTTTTTGTAACGATTTTATGCATTTCTATTGCCTATTCAAAGAAAAATTCTCCTAAATTTACAGAATTTCGTTAAATACGCTTAATAAAGTGACGACGCCAAGAGGTCCATTATCGACCGAAAACAACAACCATTTTCCCAATGGTTAAAAAATAAAATGTTAAACATGAGATTTAGAACTAATTATTTATATGCTTTTACCTTCACGAAAACAAAAAAGGAAAACGACACAAAACTAAAAAAATATAGTTACTTTATTTGTGTATCTTTTAAAATTACCCACGCTGTTCTATTATTATCGAACATTAAGATGCGAAATGTAACAAATTGCAATTTATGAAACATTTTAAAGACGGAAAATATTGTTGTCGATAAATACAATAATCAGCAAAAATCTCCACGGCTAACGATTTATTTGTTGTATTAATCCTTGCTTTACATTTGTTCTTTTATACACTACTTATCAAACCTATAGATGTTAAAAGCTCAGTAAAGGCATACGACGTAGAACTGTAGAATTATGAAAATTTCAAGATGTTGCCACTAACATTTTAAAAATCGTCTGTGGCTCCATTAGGAAGTCCTTGGGGACAATCGAATTGGAAGAACGACTGCACTCAGAACCCTTTTTTAATGGATTATATTCGAAGATATTCCATTAAAAAAAGGGTTTTAATCCTAAACTTTGACTTTCTGTATCTCTAATATATTTCAGATATTTCCCAAGTAATTTTGTGATATTCAATGTAAAAATAGAAAAATTTGCTGCAACAGCATATTAAATATTTTTACATGTTATTATTTTTTATTCAATGCATAAAGGCAGTGGTTCTTAATCCATTTGCATCATTTGAAAAAGAGTAGAAAATTGATAATGATTACCAAAATTTTTTTCCGTTGTATCAAAATAGAAATCGTTTGCAACGTATAAAAAAATTAAAAACAAGATGGCGTAAACAAAAAAGAATCTTAATTTTATTTAGTTCAATAAAGTTTATACATGCCAAATCGATGGGGACGTGTTTGACTTTTTTTACGCATAAATTAGCTTTGTACTTAAATTAAATATTTTTATGTTTACTCAACATTTATCTATCGTAATGTACAGGGGTGATTGTGTTCCGGTATTTTGTACACCACTAAATTTATATAGCAATCTTTTTCTTACTTAATCGATAGATTCTGCGATGACCTACTAAGAATATTCCTATATAAATTTAGTGGTGTACAAAATACCGGAACACAATCACCCCAGAATATAGCAGCATCGATTTTCTAAATCATCATTTATATCATCAGACACACACAAAAAAAATATTACTTTTCTGTTGCTACACATGAAAAATCTTTTTTAGATATGAAGCTGATGTTTCTGATAATTCATGCTGCTGAATTGTGATAGATAAATGTTACGTAAACATAAAAATACTTAATTAAAAAGTTTTGGCTTTAAACAATTTAAGTATAAAACTAATTTATGTGTTAAAGTGTCAGACATGCTCCATGTATTTAGCATTTATTAACTGCCTAAACAGGATTTCTGGTTTGAATCTTATACAGGGTGATTCATAAAAGATGGGCAGAACTTTAAGGGGTTATAGTACACTTAAAGACAAATAATATTAAATAGGAGACTAAGGGTCCCAGACGTATTCCCAAGGAGATAGGGGGCATTAAAGTTTAGGGTCCGAAATTTCAAATGATTATAAAACATGGAAAAATTGGTCGATTCGTTTGCGGTTTTTGCAAAAAATTTTCTTTATGCCAGTATTTTCTTGAAATAAAATTTTAAAGTTCAATTTCAAAAAATGCCGTTAGGGGGCGCTTTAGACTTTGGAGTAACAAACAACTATTTTTTAACGTTATTTTTTGTATTTCTTTAAATGATTTCGAAAGCTTAGACTTAAACTTAAATTTTGATCTAAAAATCTGAGTCCTAACGAGTAGTTAAGTAGCGTAAACTGAAATTTGAAATTTGAAACCCTTCTCCCCCCAGAACAAAAATCAGTTATTCCCGATCTTTGTGTCGTAGATTAGGCTCTAACTACTGCCGCGTTTTGCTAAAATTATTCTTTATGTCAGTATTTTCTTGAAAATAAATTTTAAAGAAAATTTTCAAAAAATTCCGATAGAGGGCGCTTTAGACTTTGGAGTAACGAACAACTATTTTATACCGTTATTTTTTGTGTCTCATTAAATGCTTTCTAAAGCTTAGACTTAAACTTAAATTTTCAGCTCAAAATCTGAATCGCTGAGCGTGGTTCAGTAGCGAGGGGAGGGGGTTCAAATTTCAACTTCTGAACATAGTTCAGTTTGCACTACTTAACCATGCCCAACGATTCTGTGCTGTGATACGAGGCAAAAATACAACTTTCGTCAAGGACTGCATAGTCGGAATTCACTCATAAAGGCACTGGCACAGTTGGAAACGTCGCTCATGCAAACGTTAAAGCTCCATTCCTGACGCTAGTCACCGGGTGAAGAAGGAAACAGAAAGTATGCAAATGTCAAATGGGGAAGAAGAAGAACACGTATGCAAAATTTCGACACGATTCAGGCATAAAAACCACTGAACGGTGAGTCAAGTGTAAGTCGCTGTAGTAATGAATCGGAAGATGGTGCCCTTCACGAATAAGGAAAAGGCTGAGATGCATTTAATTTACGGAGCGGCAGATGGAAATGGTGCAGAGGCACAACGAATGTACGGAGAGCGATTTCCTAACAGGCGGTTGCCTAACCGCAAAACTTTCGAGCGCTTGCACAGACAGTTGTGTGAGACGGGATCATTTCTCGCTTCCCGGTCGAATGCAGGTCGTGCAAAAAAGGACGAATCAGTAGTTGTTGCAGAAGCCATTCTGGATGTAGTAGCGGCGCAGCCAAGTACAAGTACACGAACAGTGGCTAGCCAGGTGGATACCTCACAGTCCACGACTTGGAGGGTACTGAAGGATGAACATTTGCTCCCGTTTCATGTGCAACGAGTCCAGAAACTGTCTCCAGGGGATTATCCAAATCGTATTGAATTCGCCCGCTGGTTTCTGCAGCAGAACGCGCTAAATCCACATTTTGGACGAACTGTGCTTTTCACCGATGAATGTACCTTCACACGTGAAGGTACATTTAACACACACAATGCACATGTATGGGCGGATGTCAATCCACATGCTACGTATCCACATGCTCATCAGAGACGCTTTTCCATCAATGTTTGGGCAGGAATCCTCGGAGACCACCTAATCGGACCGTACCTTCTTCCTGAACGCCTCAACGGTAAAACATACCTCACATTTCTGCAACATGTGCTGCCAGACCTGTTAAACGTTGTTCCTCCACGCATCCGGCGGGTCATGTGGTTCCAGCACGATGGAGCGCCAGCCCATTACGTACGAGACGTCCGCAACTATCTGGACATCACATTTCCGAACAGATGGATTGGTCGAGGTGGTCCTGTTGCTTGGCCTGCTCGCTCGCCAGATCTTTCACCCCTCGATTTCTTTTTTTGGGGACGATTGAAGGCTCTTATGTATGAGACACCCATTGAATCCCCCGAGGAACTGGTCGCCAGACTTTCCGCCGCTGTAGGGGAAGGGCTCGAAAACCCTGATGTTTTCGCGAATGTTCGCCGTTCCATTCGTCGCCGTTGTTCTGCGTGCATAACCTCTGGTGGTCACAATTTTGAACATTTATTGTGATTACATGTTAATAAATATGCTTTGGTAACATAATCCTAATTTGTGTCTTTTTACCTCGTATCACAGCACACAATGTGTGGACATGGTAAACTGAACTGTGCTCAGGAGTAGAAATTTCAAACCCCTCTCCCCAGAAACTTAACCACGTCTAACGATTCAGATTTTGGGCTGAAATTTTAAGTCTAAGCTTTAGAAAGCATTTAATGAGACACAAAAAATAACGGTATAAAATAGTTGTTCGTTACTCCAAAGTCTAAAGCGCCCTCTATCGGAATTTTTTGAAAAATTTCTTTAAAATTTATTTTCAAGAAAATACTGACATAAAGAATAATTTTAGCAAAACGCGGCAGTAGTTAGAGCCTAATCTACGACACAAAGATCGGGAATAACTGATTTTTGTTCTGGGGGGAGAAGGGTTTCAAATTTCAAATTTCAGTTTACGCTACTTAACTACTCGTTAGGACTCAGATTTTTAGATCAAAATTTAAGTTTAAGTCTAAGCTTTCGAAATCATTTAAAGAAATACAAAAAATAACGTTAAAAAATAGTTGTTTGTTACTCCAAAGTCTAAAGCGCCCCCTATCGGCATTTTTTGAAATTGAACTTTAAAATTTTATTTCAAGAAAATACTGGCATAAAGAAAATTTTTTGCAAAAACCGCAAACGAATCGACCAATTTTTCCATGTTTTATAATCATTTGAAATTTCGGACCCTAAACTTTAATGCCCCCTATCTCCTTGGGAATACGTCTGGGACCCTTAGTCTCCTATTTAATATTATTTGTCTTTAAGTGTACTATAACCCCTTAAAGTTCTGCCCATCTTTTATGAATCACCCTGTATATAAAAACAAATTGTGCACTTATATGCGTTTTTGGTGATACCGACCAAATTTTCGGCATATACAGAGTGATTTCAAATTCATGGTACAAACTTTAAGGGTTGGTACAGGACACTGTAACAAACAATTTTTTGTATAGGAAAGCAGGATCGGAAATCCATTTATACAAAAATAAATAAATAAATAAATAAATAATAATAAAAAATACAGGGTCTCACTATAATTCGAAATCGCGTTTTCGTTCATAACTCTAACAGTAGTGAAGATATTTTAAAGAAATCCTTACAATATGCTTACGAATTATACAAAGATGAGTCTGTTGCGAATTTTGTTAAAATATCTTCCGTATATTCATGATTAAATAAATGAATTTTTGACCCTGGCTTCCTATATTGTTCTTTACATTGTCCTGTACCAACCCTTAAAGTTTGTACCATGAATTTGGAATTACCCTGCATACGATAATGATGCAAATTTGATATGGCACCCTTTCCGTATTTCCTGTATCTTCAAGCACTCCCAAGATTTAAAACTGAAGTGAGATGGGGTTATTATAAATTAAATAAATGATACATCAACTAAAAGATTTACAGTAAAACCTGCAAAGATGTAATAGAAATTCGCATGGGAAATTTGAAAAATTTCATTCAAGTTCTACATAAATAAAGAAAAAACAATTATATTGAGAGCGAAACCTTTACGGTACCCCTGAAGATGCATTGCGGGTTCCTTGGTGCCCGCTGACTACAGTTTAAAAACCGCGGCTTTAGAAAAATACCAAGTTATTTCTTTGTTATTGTTTGCTGATTAAAATTTGAGCGCCCGGAAAAATAATTATCTAAACAAGTCATATTCTAACGAACATATAACGTATTTCCTAAAGAAGACGAAAAAGAGCAATCGTTATTGATTATAACATGTTTCCAAAAATCACTATTGCTATTTCCAGATATATCTGAGCCCTCCGTGGCCGAGTGGTTAAGGCACCACTCCGTAGGAGTGAGGTGACGGGTTCAGCTCCCGCCACTTCCATTGCACACTCTTAGTGGAGGTCCGGGCTGTAATTCTTCAGTGATGTCATTTCCTTGTGTCTATCAGTCTTCTTCTCGACGATGACTTATAAGCCGATATTTGTATCAAGCATACAAGTCAGATGTATGTTCTCAATAAAACAAACAAACAAACATATGTATCTGGTGGTAGGAAAGGGAATAGGTGAGAGAGAGGTACCGAGCCAGGATATGAGTCTCTTCCTGTAAGGGTCAAAATTGAGGCCAAGTCAGTCGCATACCTCTGTGATTCGTCAATTACAATCTGCACCTTCAACGCTTTTAGAAATTACACTGAAAAAAAGATAAATGTTTCTGGATCTAGTAACACTTTACGAAATTATAATAGAACTTCTTCCAATTTATCGACGATTCTGAAAAGCATCCCTTATTTACTTCTATAAACTCCCGAAACAAATAGACTTCCGAGATTTAAAGAAACATTTCTGAAACAAAAGTTTCAGAGAAGGAAAAATCCAAATAGTAGGGTAAAACAAATGAAAACGGAACAAGAGTCACAGAATGAAATGACTACTGATGTCAAGTAGTGGTTTGTAAATGAGCAAAGTTTATTGTTAGGCAATATTAAAAAAAATAGAGAGGGACGGAAAATTACCATTTATATCAATTTCTAAATAATTGAAAAAGAAGGGCATCTTCTTTTTCATGTTAAAATTTAAAGGGAAGATAAAGCGAACATAGTGTTAAGTAGTAATTAAAAACGGAATAGTGTCTATTAAAATTTGAAGGAGGGTGGGCGAAGTATTCCATGTAAAGTATTAAAATAACAAACAATTAAAAAAGAACGATATCATCTTTCTCATGTTAGAATTTAAGAAGGCGATAAATAGTTAAGTTGTAATTGGAGATTAAACGGTCTCTATTATTATACTATTATTCAAAATTTGATGGGGAGGGGGGAAATATTCCATATAAAATAATAAATAATTGAAATAGAAAGGCATCGTCTTCCTCAGGTTATAATTTACTGGAAAAAGTTTTGTTCAAAAATACTGGTGTCCAAATTCAAAGATTTTGCGCAACCTAGATGACACGTATATGTGCCGCTCGTTGCAAAGGGGTAATGGAATACACATTCTCTTAGAATGGAAGACTCATTCTCTTTTTCAGTTATTGACAGATCCTTGAGATTGAGCTCACGCGTCGAAATGTATGTGTTATACGTTATACCGCATATTCTCGCGTATAAGTTGACTCCCAAATTCAAGATGAAAACAGGTTTAATATCAGTAATTCAGAATGGTTTTGTACGCCTTATTTAATCTAATTTAAGTCTGAATTTCTTAACACGAAGAAAACTATTGTAAAATACTGGTATTAAACCTGTTTTCATCTCGAATTTGTGGGTCGGTTTATACACGAGAGTATATACTGTAAACCAAACCCGATATTTTTGACTTTTGGCAGCCATTCAAAAGTGGATTACACATTTCTGATGACGACAGAAAAATCCCCAGTAAAAGAAACAGGGCTTTGTCGATAGAAAATCTGAACTTTTTTTTTTAATCCGTGACTTAAGAAAAAGCGATAAATTACAAAGTATTATAAACAGATACGAAAACGAAACTGATTAACCCTTTGAAGGGTGGTGCGAAAATATATATCTTACTTAATTAATCCTTCTAATGCCACAATGGCACAATAATTTTGGAATAAAATTTTGTTTTCGTAATGTACGTGAAGAAAATCTTTTACATATTTTCAAATAAACTTGCTCATAAAATCTGGTGTCATTCAATCATTTCAACATTTTAGCTACAAAAGTACTCTACCCCTGAAAGGTTTTAAGCCCTTTCCAGGGGCACGCATATATGCCGAAAGGATGCACCAAATCCTTGAATTTGAATATCTGCATTTTAACCCTTTCCGGTACAGTGGTCCCACTCCGGCAACACTTAATTTTAATTCCAAACTTGCACACGGCACCAAGAATATTTTAATAAAATTTTCTTTCTACAATGAAAGCTTAAAATAAGGAGTTCTTATTTTCTAAAAAATTCGTTTGTAAATTCCGGTGTCAGTCAGTAATTTCTCATTTTACGAACAGAATTTGTCTGTGCCGGAAAGGGTTAATACCGAATTGCCGTACGCATACATTTATACACAAGCGGCACGCATACATGCCGTTAGGGTGCACCAAATCCTTGAATTTTAATATCTGTATTTTAGTACCGAAATTTTGTTCCGCAGGGGCGCAAACGATTAAGCTCGGTTCCCGTCAAGATCACCGAAAGTGAAGCAGCATCGAACATGGTCAATGCTTGGGAGGGTGACAACTTCTCTCGACTGCGGGTCCTGTGGGACCGTGTACGTTAATGGGAGCTGGTGCACGTAAAATCTGTTCGTGGCTTCAATGTCCTCCAAGTTGGAAAACGATACCTCTGGGGGTGCCAGTACAGGTGCAGGTCTCTCATCTGGAATTAGTTCAAAATTAGGAGACCAGCTCTAGAAGTCCAACCTCTCTTGAGGCTCTGAAACCCCTTCTTTCAGAGAAGTGCCATGTCACTTTCTCTGACACGACAACAACAACAACAACAATACCGAAATTTTCGACTTATCTAATCACAGATTTTCAGAGATTAAATAAGGCGAAAATTAAAATTTTGAAAAACTGGTGGCGAAGAATTAAAAAAAGTGTAAAAGACGCTCGATTTTTATATATTAAACTTTTAAAAGTGATTTTCACGTAAATACGAAATTATGGCATTATCTTTTAAAACACTGTTTCCTAACCGCTACTTTTTTTAAAAACTCAGATTGCTTCTACAAAATCTGATATAAAATTCAGATTTCTATCATTCATCAGATTTGTATTCAAATATTGAATAATGGTTGCGATTAAAACCAGTGGCATAGCCAGAAGTGAATGTAGCAGGTTTTGGATATCACTAATTCTGAATAGAAAATTTTACTTTAATTAATCGCAGAATTCGGCGATTCAGACATTGTTATTTATTTTTTTTTTCTTTTTAAGCGAAGAAAGTCAATTTAGGTAATGTGTTAAAATGCAGTTAATTTAAAACTCTAAGATAATTACTTTTTGTCATGTTTAATATTTATGAACTCAATTTTCGTGCATGACAAACATCTCTTATAATAACAAAGGTAGAGTAACGGTACTAGTGGCGGACACTTTAAAATTTGAACTTAAAACAAGAAAGAAAAATCCTACCTTAAGCATAGATTATGAAACTCCAACACATTCAGAATACTGTAGCAAAACTTCACCGTTTAATATGATGAAAGATAATGTCTAAGTAAATATTTAAAAAAATGCATAGCAAATTTGAAAATCCAAAGCCAGCAATTACCGTCAATAGTCGGAAAAGTAACCGAATTCTTTTGTGCAGCCCTGCATAAAATCTATAAGTTTGTATATCAACAACATAGTATTCTAAAATTTATTGCAGTTAGGAAACACGAAGCACAGTTGAAAATTCCCCTTCAGTAAATTCCGCATATCTTTTGTGCAGCCCTGTATCGGATCTGCAGAATTTATACACACCAAGTAATATGGAAAAATTGACTTAAATTTAAAAACGCGTACCACAATTGAAAGCACACTTGCAGCAATTGTTATTCAATTATTATTGATAGGCAGTAGTTCTACAACCGAATTATTTTGTGTGTCCTTGTAAATGAACAATGAATACCATGCACACATTATTCTATAGTAAGCGTCTTGTAATGTACCTCATTGATATATATCAATTTCAGTGTAACATTATTAAAATACACCGCAAACAATTTTTCTCCATAGACCGTAATGTAACGAAATTCTTTTGAGTGACCCTGTAATTGTACTGTAAATGCTACACACTACATTTTCAATAACGAACAAGACCTAGAAAACCTCAATAACATATGTCAATTGCATGGCAATCTGAGTATACTTACGCGAGGTACAGAACAGACATAACGGCAGATAGACGGCAGACTGACATACGGCAGATAGACGGCAGACTGACATACGGCAGATAGACGGCAGACTGACATACGGCAGATAGACGGCAGACTGACATACGGCAGATAGACGGCAGACAGACAAACATAATTCATAAACACTTTTCAACTAGGATGGAAACTGTTAAAAATAATCTTTGAAAGTCGCTCCTCTTTAGGAGTTGCTCTTACAACCCTTTGGTGGTCTGAAACCAAACTCGATGTCTCGAACTACAGAGATTTTAAGCCATCGGTTTCGTAACGAGGAGATTACAACTCAAACAATGCGACTGCGGTCAGTGTTTCTTGTAGTTTGGAATAAGATAAGCCAATTAGTTTTTTGTTTCTACCTACATTTAAACAATTGTTTGTACTTTAGGCTTTATTGTGACTAAAATGGGTCTGCAAAATTCATCTTTTGTATTTGTTTTTGAATTTTGCATTAACTTGATGCATTTCTTGCTGGCGTCTACAACTGGTATACGCAATATACCACCATAACCATCAGTAGCGGACAGCCTTATGAAAAGCTGAATTATTCTCGACAACGGACGCGACGTGGCCAACATTGTGCGAAAGCTAGGAAAGGAACTAAATCAGGAGAACCTATTTTGTGTATTACCGACTCGGGCGCATATATGGTTTAACCTCTTGAGACCTGAAGTTAAAATAATATTACAAATACACATTCATTGATTTTGTACAAACGAAATGAAACCGCAAATGTCAGAAAGAGCCCTTTTTCTAACATTTATACATTAGGGAAATGGTAATTTAGGTTTAAAAAGGTGGAACTAAAATTACTAGCTCCTTTAAAATTTCAATTTAATTATCAATAACCTGAATTTCCGCAATACCAAATTTAAGGGCTTTAAACAAGGGAATGATTTACAGAAAATACCAGCAGTAAATTCAGTTACAGAAAAAAGGAGCATATAGCTGATATTAAATATAATAGAAAAACCACAGCCCTGGCAAGATTATATCAAGAAGAAACCATCCAAAAGAAAATTTCAGTGAAAGTAAAAAAATAATTTTTCCCTTCAGTTTATACTATCCATGCATAATAAGAGAAACCATAGAGATACTAACACGCAAAAATACAATATGTAACGATGCGGCATCTTTTATCTTACTGAAATTGTGTCTCGAGTTACTCTATGGTTACAGATATGAAAATAAACAACCAAGTAAAAATAAAAAATATCGCGCGTAATTTAAAAAGTATATGAACATTAAATGATAGCATTATAACACTAGAACTACCGGAAATTTTACTCAAGTTTTTTAAAACTACTTCACACCAGAAATTTTATTTAAAACTACTCAAATTATTCATATAACGCATTTTTGTGAATTTTATATTTAATTTATTTTAAAAAGAAATTTCTGGTTTGAATAGGAATATATTCATTTGGTAACCGTCAAAATGACGGCTCATGGTAGTTCAAGTGTTAAATAATAACTTCAAAGACCGTGCAATTATGGAATATTCTCATTTGTTTTTGAAAATGGCTGGGAGTGACCTGAAACATGTCAAACAACCTATTAAAAGTTATTTTACTGTATATTTATCATGTTGTTAATTTACACCTTTTAGCATTTAAAATAAATATATGATCTACAAATCTTCAAAAATTTTTCATTGTAAAGGGTTTATGTTAACTAATTACGAAAACTACTTACTTCCTTTCCCACACTGTTTTGAAGGCATTTTCCAAACTCAGATGAAAATAGCTTTTATTTTATGAGAAAATAAGCATCAATGCTGCCATTTATTGGTTGTGTTTCAAAGCAGAAAACATTCAGCTATATAGAAATAAAGTAAAAATGTAAACAAAAATCAAACAGTTTAGTTTTTATGAGGAAAAGAACAAAGGTTCATATTTGTATACATCAGGTCTGAAGAGGTTAATGCATTTTGCGAAGGAATTAGAGAATTTCGTCTCAAATGCCTCAGTATTTGAAACCAACAAGAACTGTTCCAACAACAAGAAAACATTCATCTATACAGAAATAAAGTAAAAATGTAAACAAAAATCAAACAGTTTAGTTTTTATGAGGAAAAGAACAAAGGTTCATATTTGTGTACATCAGGTCTGAAGAGGTTAATGCATTTTTGCGAAGGAATTAGACAATTTCGTCTCAAATGCCTCAGTATTTGAAACCAACAAGAACTGTTCCAACAACAAGAAAACATTCAGCTATACAGAAATAAAGTAAAAATGTAAACAAAAATCAAACAGTTTAGTTTTTATGAGGAAAAGAATAATGGTTCATATTTGTGTACATCAGGTCTGAAGAGATTAATGCATTTTTGCGAAGAAATTAGACAATTTCGTCTCAAATGCCTCAGTATTTGAAACCAACAAGAACTGTTCCAACAACAAGAAAACATTCAGCTATACAGAAATAAAGTAAAAATGTAAACAAAAATCAAACAGTTTAGTTTTTATGAGGAAAAGAACAAAGGTTCATATTTGTGTACATCAGGTCTGAAGAGGTTAATGCATTTTTGCGAAGGAATTAGACAATTTCGTCTCAAATGCCTCGGTATTTGAAACCAACAAGAACTGTTCCAACAACAAGAAAACATTCAGCTATACAGAAATAAAGTAAAAATGTAAACAAAAATCAAACAGTTTAGTTTTTATGAGGAAAAGAACAAAGGTTCATATTTGTTTACATCAGGTCTGAAGAGGTTAATGGATTTTTGCGAAGGAATTAGAAAATTTCGTCTCAAATGCCTCAGTATTTGAAACCAACAAGAACTGTTCCAACAACAAGAAAACATTCAGCTATACAGAAATAAAGTAAAAATGTAAACAAAAATCAGTTTAGTTTTTATGAGGAAAAGAACAAAGGTTCATATTTGTGTACATCAGGTCTGAAGAGGTTAATGCATTTTTGCGAAGGAATTAGACAATTTCGTCTCAAATGCCTCAGTATTTGAAACCAATAAGAGCTGTATCAATGAAGAAAAGCTATTGACTGGGTTTGAGGAGATCCACAGTTAACTGTCAGAATAGGGGCTTCACTTAATACATAAGTTATAAGCAGAGTAATTTACGTCGACGAGAAATCTTTTTGTCTAAATCCCAAAGTTCTCGCTTTAAAAGAAAACGAAACCGTTTACTGAAGTTTACTATTTCCGAATTGTAATTAAATGGGTGTTTGGAAGAAGGGCCTATGTTACAAATTTTGGAATGTTGGGTTTTTTGTCCGAATAGAGAATGATTGAAGATTACCCATTGTTAAAAATTGCAATTTCATAATATAAAAGTTTGTTCACTTTAAATAAAAAAATAAAATAATAATCTAAAAATAATATTATCTCGTCAATGCTCAGCATGAAGACAAAAACGGAACGTTATTAAGATTGGAGGAAGGGCCTATGTTGAACTAGGTGCACAGACATAGTTAATCAATGACATTAATAGTTTTTCCTCATTTCTGTAAAATTTTATACTTGTAACATAGGCCCTTTTTTCTAGACGCTCATTCAAATTTTGCCTCATTTAATCGCAGAAAAAGAAGGCGAAGATTACTATTTGGAAATCGTGGTAGCTAAAATTAAGGGACCGGTCGAACACTGAGAAAAACTCTCCTATGACAGTTGTCGTTTTTAGGTAGATTTCGTAAGGAATACTACCTATTACATTGTCCCTTAAGTTATAATTTTTGATAAAAATTTGCAGATTTACGCCGATCATGACTCCCAGAACCCAAAAACACTCCCCAGTTCAAAACTTTATCTATCTATCTATCTATCTCACTTTTTTATGGACACGATAACTCCCATAATTCTTAACAAATCTTTTCCAAACTGATACATAAAATCAAGGGACATAAAATCTCGGTCAAGTTCGTTAATGGGCAAAATCGAAACAACGGGGGGGGGGGGGGGGGAATGAGGGGGGGGGGGCTTTTTGTGAAAACAGAAAAAAAACCATAATTTCTTAATTATGATACGTATCCAATCAGTTTAAAGTTATTATTACTTCTAAGAAAAGGGCTGAAAATTTATATATGACATACTTTTGATATCATTAAAAATGGCCCCAAGGGGGGGGGGGTAAAAAGGGGGTTTTAGAAGAAAAAAATTCATAACTTCGTCCATTCACAAGATATCAAATCCGTTTGAATATATTATAAATCGTCTTAATATTTTCTAAAGCTTTTATATTGACAAGTTTTTTATAGCACCAACCCTTATAGCAAAAACAAACAAACAAACAAACAAACAAAAACCAAAAAAAAAAAAAAAAAAAAAAAAAAAAAAAAAAAACCTTGCCGTCTCTGCCTGCAAACAAGTTAGGTTTTGAAGTAACTGCTGTCCAACTGCAACATCATGGCAAAACGGTCATTTCTTCCACAATTCCTAACAAACAGGCGCCCCACGGTCTGCGTCTTCGATACCTGTGCTTGTAGGCCAAGTCGTCAGGAATTTTTTTAATCTGTGCATCGGCTTAGTATTCAGGGTGATTCATTTTTAAGGTTACTAAACAATGCTGTGATTAAAATTCTATTTACGCGTTAAGACTTAATTATAAAAAAATTCTGTGATTAAAACGTTGTTATTGAATGTTCAATGCTAGAAAATTATTAAACTTTTTAACGGCTCTTTTTCTCCCGCCTTGTGTATAAGTTTGTTATTTTTTTCATTGTATTAACGCATTAATGTAATAAGAAATACTCCTTTTCAAGCGTGCCCATTACTAGATTTTGGCGTGTCCACTACTGAACCATTTTAAGCTATCCGAAAGGAAAATAATTCTCTGTGTAAAATGTTTAAAGCAGAAATATTTGCCACACAATCGTGATTCCCAAATGGGGCGTACACCCCACAGGAGGGAGGGGCGATTTGATTTTAAAGAAGGGGGGGGATTCAAGATTTGTTATCAACCCATTCTTTGTCGATTCATTTTTGTCTTGTTTCTTTTTTTTTTATATATATATAAGTAATGTTGCATGCAGCCTAAAGATAAAAATAATACATGCTGATTTTAAAATTCAAATGAAAAAAAAAAGTTTTTATTCAAGTTTTAAAAAATTCTCCTACAAAATTTCAAAATACTCAATAACCGGAATAATTGTGTGACAATGTAGCTTTGATATTTAAAGGGATTTTATATATAATTTTTTATATAAATTTTCTGGTGAAAATTTTGTTTTAGAATTTTTGTACTACTATTTATTGAATGAAACCCGTATTTCTATTCGCTCTTTGTAGCTAGCTTCCTCCATGTAAAAATGAATTCCCTTTTTAAACAACAGGAATTATATGTTACAGTGGGAACTGAGGCATCATGATTTTTGAGATGCTTGGGTGAGGCGTGGCAATAAAAAGGTTGGAAACCACTCGTGTACAGAAAGAGTTAATTGAAATACCGAACATTCGCTGTGCTCGCAGTCACCAAAACTAATCTACGGTACATTAAAAATAGGTAAAAAAAGTTCTGAAAGTGTCTACAACTGCTATAATTACCTTAATTTAGGTGTAATAATATTTTTGTAAATGCAGCTATTTAAAAATTCCCTGATTTGTTTGACTTCAGTATCACAGCACGAAAAACTACTATATACATTCACGGGCAGTGTAGGCTACTTTTTAAAAATTCATATTGTTTGATTCCCACCAGTTTTTTAAAATAGTGTAATTGGCTTTATGCTGGCATTATTTTTATCTGCCATTAAGTAATCCGAATATTTTCTACTTGAAAAAACTGGTGCCAACCAAGCAATCTGAATTTTAAAAAAGTAGCCTACGTTTATCAGACGCGACGATTAAGGGGATAACTATGTTACAAACTAATTAAAAGTACACTATTTCATAAACTTATTAAATTTCAGTAAATTAAAAACTGTCGTATTATAACTATGTTACAAACTAATTAAAAGTACACTATTTAATAAATTTATTAAATTTCAGTTAATTAAAAACTGTCGTATTATAACTATGTTACAAACTCATTAAAAGTACACTATTTCATAAATTTATTAAATTTCAGTTAATTAAAAACTATCGCATTATAACTATGTTACAAACTAATTAAAAGTACACTACTTCATAAATTTATTAAATGATATTTTATAAACTAACTGAATGTCATTTGTACCAGATCTGAAAAATCAACATTTATTTCACTCTATTTGTTGCTGGTAAGCTATGAAACGGAACAAAAAGGATTGTTTCCGAAATGTGTTACTGCTTCTTAATGTTGGTTATAAATTGTGACATAATCTCAGGCAGTATTTCATGACTGTCAAAAGCGCAGTCTATTGACAAACATCTTTCAATGGTGAATTCCAAGCCATTGGAAAGCGGCAGCCAATCGAATCATCGGGTCATTGGCAGGATTTAGACACTCATGAATCTCTACAATGTAAGGAGAGATCAGTGGGATTGAAGAGGGTAATATTTATAGAGTTGATGTAATTTTTCAAGTTTTCAGAAGTTTAACAGTAAATGCAATAATTTAAAAATATGTAAATAAAGAGTGTCTGGTGCAGTATACACAACAGAAATTAAAACACTTATCCTATAATACAGGGTGTCGATAATTTTTTGCTGGGTTTTCTTTACCTCAAAACTTTTGATTTTAAAAACATGGCAAAAATATTATTATATATTCGTAAATTTCAACCCAAAAACTCAAATAAAGATTGTAATCAAATAATAATAAATGTTAAAATTTTATCAAATTTAACAAAAAGTTATGAATGAATTATGAGTTACAACAAAATATGAACAAAGTTATATCATTTCCACCTGACAGTTTTTAACATCCGTTTTTGATAATTATAAAAATTTAATATTAATTATCATTTGAGTTTGACTGTAATCGTTATTTGTTTAATAACGTTATGAGTTTCAACTTTACGCACAAAATATTTTTCGTCATGTTCTTAAATCAAAAGTTATGATGTAAGGGTAATAGTTTATGGATCCCCTGTATTATTGAAATTTTTAGCGTGTGTGTAAAACCATAGGCGTAATAAGATAGGGGATAGTGATGCCCTGGATCACCCCAAAATATCTTTATAGTGAAAAAACGCTGAATATTTTAAAGAATTTTTCAGAGGGCAGTATTGTTATGAAGGATACGTAATGATAGCAAGATTGAAGAAAACGGAACATTCTAATACAATAATTCATTCCCTGTTTAGGTGGTGGTGGTGATGGCGGAAAAAAAGGGGGGTGGGGGGCAGAAGATAAACAACAATATGAAAGTCAGAAATAAAATCAGTTCGTGATAGTTTGAGTCGAAGGTCTCGGTACTTTTATGCCTGAGAACATTGAAGTCACTCTATTCGTGTTAAAGTTTTTAAAATAGCAAACGTGCGAATTCCGTATAAAATTGTTATAAAAAATTACCTAATTAATATTTTTGATCCATAATATTTACTACTCCTCAACAGATGCAAGAGATTTCATCTTCTCCTGCGATTCTTCTTCCATTTGTGAAAATACTCCTTCCTCTATAATATCCCAGAAATCCCATACTTACTATACTCTTCAGGACATGCAAGAGCTTTCATCTTTTCCGGCGATTCTTCTTCCATCTGTGAAAAATCTCCTTCCTCTATAATATCCCAGAAATCCCATACTTACTATACTCTTCAGGACATGCAAGAGCTTTCATCTTTTCCGGCGATTCTTCTTCCATCTGTGAAAAATCTCCTTCCTCTATAATATGCCAGGAATCCCAAACTTACTACTCCTCAAGACATGTAAGAGCTTTCATCTTGTCTTGCGATTCTTCTTCCATCTGTGAAAAATCTCCTTCCTCTATAATATCCCAGAAATCCCATACTTACTATACTCTTCAAGACATGCAAGAGCTTTCATCTTCTCCAGCGATTCTTCTTCTTCCATCTGTGAAAATACTCCATCCTCTATAATATCCCAAGAACCTCATACTAACTACTCCTCAAGACATGCAAGAGCTTTCATCTTCTCCTGCGATTCTTCTTTCATCTTTAAAAAATCTCCTTCCTCTATAAAATCCCTAACCCTCCCCCCCCCCCCCCCCCACCAAAAAAAACCAAAAAAAAAAACAAAAAAAAAACCAACTAGCTATTATATGACAATGGTACGTAAATATTCATTTTATTGTATTTCTTATTTATATTTTTAAAATTTATATTTGTACGTGTAATTATTTTGTCTTTTGAAGTTTCCTTTTTTTTATTATTTTATTTGTCCTATTTTTGACTATTTAACGATGACCTGAAAAATTTCTGCCTTACTTATTTGAAACAGCAAGATAGATAAATAGGTAGAGTGAAAGAAAGAGAGAATTAAATAGGAAAATAATATTATGCACCTTCTAATATAATTTTTTTCCTTTCCATAATAAAAGTTTATATATCTATTAAATAATATCATTTTGGGGAGATTGTTATGAACCAATAAAATATTAAGTTGAAAAATAAAAGAGTTAAGTGCTTATTTACTAAATAATACTTTCATCCTCTCCTGCGATTTTTCTTTTTATCTGTGAAAAATCTCCTTCTATCTACCCATAGAATCCCATATTTATTACTTCTCTAGGCAATCAAGAGATTTCAAAAATACCTGTCTAATTTATGACAGAAGAAAAAACTGGCTCTTGTATAATATGGTAAGAAAAAAATTATTTTATTTCATTTTATTTGAATTTTAAGTGTATTTTTAAATCATTTTATTTGTCTTATTTTTGACTATTTGTGGACGATCTGATAAAATGCTGTTTTATTCATTTAAAAGAATGAGAGAGAGAGATAGAGAAATAAAGTTTAGCATCTCTTTTGCTATCTTTTTTAAAATTTATTATTTTATCAATAAAACTGCATTATAGATCTTCATTTCCATAGCAAAAGTTTACATATTCTCTAAAACTGTTGACTATTGACAATGACTATTTGCTGCGACAATCCTAAAAAATGCTCTGTTTTACTGATTTAAAAGAGTAAACGAGAGAGAGAGAGAGAAATAAAGTTATGAATCGCTACTGCTATTTATTTCTTTATTATTTTACCAATAAAACTGCATTGTGGCTTCTCATTTCCATAATAAAAGTTTATACAATCTCTAAAACTGTTGACTATTGACTAGGACTATTTGTTGATGATCTGAAAAAATGCTGTTTCACTCATTTAAAAGAGCGAAAGAGAGAGAGAGATTTTACCAATAAAACTGTATTGTAGCTTCTCATTTCCGTAATAAAAGTTTATACAATCTCTAAAACTGTTAACTGTTGACTATTTGTTGATGAACTAAAAGAATGTTGTTTTACTCATTTAAAAGAGCGAAAGAGAGAGAGAGAGAGAGAGATTTTACAAATAAAACTGTATTGTAGCTTCTCATTTTCGTAATAAAAGTTTATACAATCTCTAAACCTGTTGACTATTGACTATGACTATTTGTTGATGATCTGAAAAAATGCTGTTCTACTCATTTAAAAGAGTGAAAGAGAGAGAGAGATTTTACCAATAAAACTGCATTGTAGCTTCTCATTTCCGTAATAAAAGTTTATACAATCTCTAAAACAGTTGACTATTGACTATGACTATTTACCGATGATCTGAAAAATGCTGTTTTTCGCATTTAAAAGAGTAAAAGAGAGAGAAAGAGAAAAATAAAGTTATGCATCTCTACTGCTATTAATTGTTTTTTCTAATAAAACTACATTACAGCTTCTCAAAATTACATACTAAAAGTTTTTATCATCTCTAAAACTGTTGACTATTGACTATGACTATTTACCGATGATCTGAAAAATGCTGTTTTTCGCATTTAAAAGAGTAAAAGAGAAAGAAAGAGAAAAATAAAGTTATGCATCTCTTCTGCTATTAATTTTTTTTCTAATAAAACTACATTACAGCTTCTCAATTACATACTAAAAGTTTCTATCATCTCTAAAACTGTTGACTATTGACTATGACTATTTACCGATGATCTGAAAAATACTGTTTTTCGCATTTAAAAGAGTAAAAGAGAGAGAGAAAGAGAAAAATAAAGTTATGCATCTCTACTGCTATTATTTTTTTTACTAATAAAAATACATTACAGCTTCTCAATTACATACTAAAAGTTTCTATCATCTCTAAAACTGTTGACTATTGACTATGACTGTTTACCGTCGATCTGAAAAAATGAGAGAGCGAGAGAGAGAGAGAGAGAGAGAAAGAAATAAAGTTATGCATCGCTACTGCTATTTTTTTTATTAACATCTTTATTATTTTACCAATAAAACTACATTATAGCTTCTCATTTCCGTAATAAAAGTTTTTATCATCTTCAAAACTGTATTCACTATGACTATTTGCCGACGATCTGAAAAAAAAAAAAAAAAAAAAAAAGCTGTTTTACTGATTTAAAAGAGTAAATGAGAGAGAAATAAAGTTATGCATCTCTACATCTATTAATTTATTTAATATTTTACCAATAAAACTACATTACAACTTCTCATTTCCGTAATAAAAATTTATATCATCTCTAAAACAATCTCATTCGTGGTAATTGCTATGAACCAATAAAACATTAAGTTGAAAAATAAAAGAGTTAAGTGTCTGTATACTAAAGAAATATTTCATCTTGTCCTGCGATTCTTCTTCTATCTGTGAAAAATCTCCTTCCTCTATATATCCCTATAGAACCCCCATATTTATTACTCTTCTAGACACTCAAATAGATGGAGTGGACAACCACATCTCTTGATGGACGAGAGAGGCAGATACGTTTATTTTCGCTTCACCGACAACAGATGGCGCTAGATGACATATGCCCTGGTGATTCATTTTCTGGGACACCGGTAAGCTCAGAGATTGGAGAGGAGCGTTCTTTAATTGTTCAGCGCTTTAGTGAGCTTAAAGATCCAGGGTTTAGTGTTTGCGGCTTTCTCGAGATTTAGAGGCTTTTTGATTCTAAAAATATTGAAAATAATAGATTTTATGTTCTTTTTTTTTTTTTCATTTACAAAGATAAATTTGTATTTGATGAGTCAGGAATGTCGATATGGATATTGATTAAAGAAAATATTGCTCTTTTTACACTCTTTATTAGGTGCATTCGTAATTTTATAAATACGTAGCACCTATAATCCTTGTCTGGTCCGTCCGTCTGTCCGTAAATAACAGCGCAAAAACTACCCAACCAAACGATTTGAAATTTAATATAGATAATCTTTGCAGAATTTTGTCGAGTCATTTCAAATTTTATGAAAATCGAATCAAAACTTTAAAAGATATTAATAAAAATATTTATTAAGTAATTTGAATTTTTAAAAAATTGGTATTTCTTTGTTATAGCAGCTTCCGAGGATTAATCGTCAAGCGACCGAGATGTATCATTCTATTAAATCCTATGATACGTAATTAATTCAATGATATCCCATGATAGGTAATGATACTAGGTTACCATGGTGATTACGTCCTATTTAAAATGGAGTCCTATTATTTCCGTATTATTGAATTAAAAAACCGAATTTGTATACTAAAATTGTTTAATTATAGCAAACCTATAATCTACCAACAAGTTTTTGGATAGATGTTTCCGGAGGAATAGATATTAAATGTGAAAAGAGTCTAAATATGGATTTCAAGTTCTGAAATTTTCAATGCTAGGCTTAAGTTTTCCATTGGAATTTTCAGTAAATGTCAACAAATGATAAAATGTTGGCAACTTAAAATGTACCTATTTTATTACGGAAATTAATCATATCATAATAACAGACGATATAATTCATTTCACTGAAGCTAGTTATAGTACGAACATACCTCATTTGTCACGTTTGACGTACAATTTCCAACTTGTTTAACTTAACTTGGCTTTTGTATGTAAAGATGAAATTTAATAAGCGATTTTTCACTCACTTCTTGATACGCTAAAATTATAAAAACTAAGTACATAGGTGTTTTTTCGTTGACAATACAGCATTAAAATATTTTTAGTTCATAATTATAAATTTATAAATTAATTTTAAGGCATGTTTCCATTGGCTGGAGGCAGGTGATCAATCTCCAAATACTCTTTACGATTACAACTGTTTACGATTTACAAAAGCAATGGAGTTCATTATGCCTCAAACCACACTCATCAAAGTATGCCAACTGGCTGTGTTTAATTTATTAGATTCTCATATCATATTTGGATTATCATTTTTGGATTATTCGGTAATTTTTACCTTTGGATACCAAATAGGAAAAGTTATTCGGTCAGTCAGCTTAGTAATTATGTTTATTTAAAGTTTCAAACTCCTAATAAATTCATTTTTAAATGTTTCGAAACATTCCAATTCGTGTAGTTTTTTAAGCATAGCTCATGAACTTTTAAGCGCTATTAATGAACTGTAATTTTCGTTTTGTTGTATTTGAAGCTTCTAGAAATCGATTTATGTTAAAAATTCTTAGGTTACAATTCATATTTTTCTCGAAAATTAATTTCAAATATATATATAAGTAAACTGCAAATTTTTAAACAGAAAGCTTTTTTCAGAAGCTTCAAATATGCGAATCCAAAATTACAGTTAATTCCGACCAGTAGTTTTGGAGTTGTGCTTCAAAAACTACTCGCATTGCAATCTGTATTGTAGCGATTAAAAATGAATGTAACATCCAAATTTTGAACCTGCATAATTTTTAAATTAATTTCTTAACCTAGTGACTTCCCTTCTGATAGTGAAAGTAAAATTTATCGAGGAATCCAAATATGATGTAAAAATAAGGTATTAATAGTATTGAAAAATTTTGAGTTTATTACAATTTCTATATGAAAACGACCCCCTAAGCAAAATTTAAGTATAAAATTAATTAGAAGACGTTATTATTAATCGATTGGTACCAGTGACATTTTTATACGACCATTTGCGGCAGAGTTAATGTAGGGGTGTACTTTATTACGAGATTGTTCTTTTACAAACATGAAAGTACTATCAAAATTGGTTCATCTATGTTCAAGAGTTTCATGAAAGCGCACACATACAGTCTGTTCACCTTTCAAAAACTCATAAAAAATTAATGAATCACTGTATCGGGGTGCGGTTGGCACCATAAAATGTGGCAAAATGTCCAAGTTTTCGTTAAAAAAAAAAAAAAATTCTAAAATTTTTATTAATTATTAGATACTTATGTGGCAAAATGTCCAAGTTTTCGTAAAAAAGAAAAAAAAAATCTAAAATTTTTATGAATTATTAGATAATTGTTGAAGCATAGCAAACCAAAGATGAGGGAAGCTTTCTACGTATCCACACCAATCTGAAAATGAAATGAATACAATTTTTCGACAATGACTCGATCAATTACAATGTAAATTACCGCAAATATAGATGTAGAGAGATATACAGATAACATGCCCGATTTTTTAAATTCGTACTGTGTAGTCGGGTTTGGCATTGCTGCGGTGCATATAGGCGTCAGTTATTATTCGCAATGAAATAAATAATTTAACAATGAAATTTAACAGTAGTATTTATTTTTCTTCATTTCATTTTTATAATTTCTTTTTAATACGGTATTCTCCCAAGAGCTACTTTCATCTGTAGTACGATAAGTTCGCAGAATTTCATAATATATTTATTTATTTCTGTTCTTTACAAACTTATAGTTACTCTTTTTTTATTGAATACTCAGAAAAGTTTTGGCTTTTGGTTGTTTACCAATATCTATTCGGAGGCTTATGACTTCTCGACAATGAATCACAATCGTCTAAACGAAAAATTCCGCTATTTCCCCCACTGTTTGTTTCTTTTTTGTCGATAAAACATCATTACAACGATACTCTTCCTTTTATTTGCCATTTTGTTACAAACTTTATGGGAATGACTGTCGATAAAATTGGGGAAGTTATCGTCTGCATTACTTTCAAAACTCTTATCAAGGAATCTTATGATTTTATTCTGCATTTTCCTTTCGTATGGCAACACGCTTTGCTTTTGGAACGTTAAAAAGAGGAAATTACCAGTAAGTAACGTTGGAAGTATGCAACACAATCAAGGATAACAGCAATATATAGTAGATATTTTTCATTTATTGTCACCCACTCTACTTTTGGTTTATGATAGCACAGGGCTTAAAGATTTTGACTTTAAAGATAACTATTCTTTGCAGGTTCAGAATGTATGCATAATCTTAAAATTACTGGACATTTTGAAGGACAATAACTGATTATTTTCTATCGTAACGTAAATATTCAAAGAGAGAAAGAAAAATAGTGTATTTATTTGATAATATAGAAACCAAATTGGAACAGTTTACTTCTATGAAATTTCTAGTATTAAAAAACAATTAAAACATTATTACAACATTGTTCTTCCTTTTGTTTGCCATTTTGTTACAAACTTTTATGGAAACGGATATCGATGAAATTATGGAAAGTTATCGTGTGCATTTCTTTCAAAATTCTTATCAAGGAATCTTATAATTTAATTTTGTATTTTTCTTTGTTTATCAACATTCTATGCTTTTGGAACGTTAAAAAGAAGAAATTATCAGAAAGTACGTTTGAAGTATGCAAGACAATCAAGAACAATGTAGTAAATATTTTTTACTTATTGCCATTCACTCTAATTTTGGTTTTTGATAGCACAGAACTTAAAGATATTTTCCTTAAAGAGAAATATTCTTTACTAGTTAAGAATGTATGGTATAGTCTTAAAATTACTCGACATTTTGAAGGACAATAACTAATTACTTCCTATCGTAAATATTCAAAAAGAGAAAGAAAAATACTGTATTTAGTTTTCAAATTTTAAGTATTAAATTTTGATAATATAGAAACAGAGCTGAAACAGTTTATTTCTATAAAGCTGCTAATATAAAAACAAAACAAAACAAATAAAATATCAGTATATTACTCTTTCTTTTGTTTGCCATTTTGTTACAAACGTTATGGGAACGACTATAGATAAAATTGGGGAAGTTATCGTCTGCATTACTTTCAAAACTCTTATCAAGGAATCTTATGATTTTATTCTGCATATTTTCCTTTCGTATAGCAACATGCTTTGCTTTTAGAAGGTTAAAAAAAGGAAATTACTAGTAAGTACGTTTGAATTATGCAAGACAATCAAGAATAATGGCAATACAGTAGATATTTTTCATTTATTGTCACTCACTCTTATTTTGGTTTATGATAGCACAGGACTTAACGTTATTTTATTTAAAGATAATTATTCTTTACAAGTTATGAATGTATAGCATAATCTTGAAAATTACTGGGCATTTTGAAGGACAATAACTAATTGTGTTTCATCGTAGTAAATATTCAAAGAAAAAAAAATAGTGTATCTGTTTGATAATATAGAAACAAAATTGAAACAGTTTATTTTTATGAAGCTATATTAAAAAAAGCAATTAAAACATCATTACAAATTACTCTTCCTTTTGTTTGCCATTTTGTTTCAAACTTTTACGTGAAAGACTATCGCTGAAATTAGGAAAGTTACCGTTTGCATTAATTAAAAGCTCTTATCATAAGATCATAAGATTCCTTATCAAGGAATCTTATGATTTATTTTGTATTTTTCTTTCGTGTGGCAGCATGCTTTGCTTTTGGAACGTTAAAAAGAGGAAGTTAGCAAAAAGTGCGTTTGAAGTATGCAAGACAATCAAGAATAATGGCAATATAGTAGACATTTTTTATTTATTGTCACTCTAATTTTGATTTATGGTAGCACAGGACTTTAATATTTTCCTTAAAGAGAATTATTCTTTATAAGAGGATGTATGGCATAATCTTAAAATTACTGGACATTTTGAAGGACAGTATCAAATTATTTTCTATTGTAACTATTCAAAGAGAGAAAGAAAAATAGTGTATTTAGTTTTCAAAATTTAAATATTAAATTTTGTTAATATAGTAACTAAACTGAAACAGTTTACTTCTATAAAGCTGCTAGTATTAAAAAAGCAATTAAAATATCATTATATTACTCTTCCTGTTGTTTTTCATTTTATTTCAAACTTTTATGTGAGCGACTGTCGATAACATTACGTGGGTTATCGTGTGCATTGTTTTCAAAACTTTTATCAAGGAATCTTATGATTTTATTTGTATTTTTCTTTGGCGTGGCAATATGCTTTGCTTTTGGAACATTAAAAAGAGGAAATACCAGAAAGTCCGTTTGAAGTATGTAAGACTATAAAAAATAATGGCAATATAGTAGATATTTTTTATTTATTGTCCCTCACTCTAATTTTAATTTATGATAGCACAGGACTTAAAGATATTTTCCTTAAAAAGGTTTATTCTTCATACGATAAATAATGGCATAATCTAAAAATTATTGGACATTTTAAAGGACAATAACAACTTATTTTGCATCGTAAATATTCAAATAGAGAAACAAGAAATGGTGTATCTAGTTTTTAAAACTTCAATATTAAATTTTGATAATATTGAAACCAAATTGAAATATTTTACTTCTATGAAGCTTCTAGTATTAAAATGCAATTAAAACAATATTACAACAGTACCCGATCTTTTGTTAGCCATTTTGTAGCAAATTTATAAGAACGGCTATCGATAAAATTTGAAAAATTATCCCCTGCATTATTTTTAACCCTTCTTTGCATGAGTTTTTCTTTACAATTGTGTTTTTTTATACATCTATTAAATATTAGACACCAGAAATTTTAAGATAGATTTTTAACTTTGTTCAGCAACATAGTTCACCGGAAATTTACTGGATTAATATTTCTATATAAATATAGTGGTGGCGAAGAAGTTGATTTATTTATTAAAAGTTAAATAAACAGTGATGGAAATTTACATCACTATGCAATTAAGGGTTAAAGATCTTATCAGGGAATCTTATTTTATTCTGTACTTCCTTTCATGTGGCACAATTTCTTTGCGTGGAACGTTGAAAAGGGGAAATTATCAGAAAATATGTTCGAAGTGTGCGAGATAATCGAGAATTAAGACAGTATATTTGATATTTATTTATTGTCACTCGCTCTAAATTTAGTTTAAGACAGCATGTACGACAGCATCTTAAAAATATGTTCTAATTCCTTACAAGTTAGGAATGCATGGAATAATCTGAAAATTACTGAATATTTTTTAGGATGCGGAACATCTTACGATTTAGGAACATCTTTTATTTTTTAGCGTAAAATTCAAAGAGAAAAGGGAGGCGACAGCAGAAAGGAGAGGAACAGACAAAAATATTTCATTCAGTTTTTGAAACTTAAATACCAAATTTTGATTACATACAAAACAAGTTGAAGTATTTCCTTTCTGTTTTAGATGTTAACATGGAAAAACTATCTATTATTAATCGCATAAATATGTAACTCTGTGGAATTAAGATTGTTTATAAAATTTAAATTAATAACTAAGGTAAAGGATTAAATGTTTTTTAATATTTTATTTTACTTTTGAATTACGTATTTCGTGATGTATAAACCAAGCTGTTACAGTTAACTTCTATCTAGCTGCTAACGTAAAAAAACAAATTTAAGTAATTGAAAAAAAAACTGTAAACAATTTTGAAGAAAAAATTTATGAGATTTAAACAAGAGTTAGAGTGCAAGCTGAAAACATTTTGTTATTTTCTTTTTTTTACTTAACTGTTTTAACCTACAGTCGAACTCGCTTATAGCGAGCGCGAAGGGACCGTGATATTTGCTCGTTATAACAGGGTGCTCGTAAAAAACGGGTTCGTAAAAAATTATAAAAATTTATGCATACTTACTTTCTGATACATACTTTATTTATTTTTTTATTTCTGTACATTGCAAAAGAAGTTGGTTAATTTGCTTTGAACTGTTTTATTGTCTCTTTCTTGTGTTATTGTTCTTCGGTGAATACTCATGGCCCGAAAAACATCGTCATTTGCACCTCTGGTTTTGAAAAAAGTTTGAAGTTTTTCTGCGCACTTAAAAAGCCGTTGAGTATGTTGGGGATGGTTCAGCTTGAAATTATTTATATTCGTCGTTAGGATCGTCGCTTTCATCATTTTTTTTTCATCTTCTTTAGCTTTAATTTCAGCTACAATATCCTCGGGAGTAGGTGTCTCGGAGGTGATAACATTGGCGTTAACAGATACATAATTTTCAAATTTTTCGCTACTCATCTCCAAATTTTTCAAGTTGTCTACTTCTTCTACTTCCTCAGAGATTTGCCTCTCTTGAAAAATGTCCAATCCAGCTTTACGGAAACAATTGGCAACGCATGTTGATGCAACATTTTCCCATGCATCGTTCATTAAACGTATCGCTTCCAGTATGTTTACATTAGCATTTGAGGTGTTTCCTATTTTTTCTCTTATATCGAGAGGCATCAAAATCAAATCAAGTGCTTACGAAAGTTTCGGTTGACTGCGGAATGTTAAAAGAATTTTTACAAGAAACGATTAGCTGAGCTGGAGAGGTGGAAGTCAATAGAAATTTTATGAATCACAAAAATATTGGTCGCTATAACCGGGGTTTGCTCGTTAAAAGCGAGTTATGCTCCCATTGACTTAACATTGTACCAACCAAGTATTTCTGATTTCCTCGTTAAATCCGGGTTCCCGTTAAATCAGGTCTCGTTATAAGCGAGTTCGACTGTATTTATTTATTTTTTAAGTTTCTACTTCACTTTTTTTTCGATATGTTTTTCTAAATAAAAATATGTCTTACAAAAAATGGCCATGTAATAGTCCAGGAGGAAGTGTAACATTTTTTAAACCAATTTTAGCGTCCGTGATTTTGGTATATATGATAAAAGTTACGATGCATCTAGCATCTAACGAAACTACCAATCAGCTGGCGCACCAGCGGGAGGGCGCTTGGGTGTCATAACACACTCCGCTGCAGTGTGAAATGAGTGACAACGCCGATTATTGATGTTAACATGACTCAGTAGTACACTGCCTTATTACAATACTTTCCTTAGAATATTTGTTCGTAAATTAAAAATGACTGTCTAACGTATTGAAATTCTTTAAAGTTGTACTGGCCTTTTAAATGAAGGTTATTTTGAATTTTTCTCTTAAATCTGAAAAGATCTGAAAGTTTTATAAATTATATATATACAGTAAAACCTCCGAATAACGGACACTGCGGGAACGTTAAATTTGTCCGTTATTTGGAGGTGTCTGCTATTCAGAGGTAAAACGATGCAAACAATATTTATGTTGGGGATTGAAAAGGTGTCCGCTAAATAGGGGTGTCCACTATTCGGGAGTGTCCGTTATGGAGGTTTTACTGTATAAAAAAAATCTTTACCCAGTAAAATATTTTATATTCCGCACTACTTAAATATCCTTCGCACGAATTTATAATTGATTATGGTAGCTAACCAAAATTTTACAGTTTTCAAAATATGTTCTTTAAAAATTATTGTGCAAAAAGCACTATAAAATGGAGGCAAGTTTTTCAAATAAGAATCGGATATTCAATATTTTAAAGATTTCGGTTATAGCTTTGCTTATTTTTTAAATGAAATTTTATGTAAAATTAAAAAAAAAAGGCAATTTTAATTCACTGTCAAGCCATAAATGTTTTTTTATATTTTGCAGCAAAAAATGTAATTAATTCAGCTATATTTTGTGGCGATCAACGTTTAACACAAAATATTTAAAAATAATGTTGAATAATTCATTTTTAAGGGTTTATATCGCTTTATCGTTTTATTAGAAATATAAATGGTGAAGTGTTTTTGTTCATGTATATTATATGAACTGCGAAAATATGCTGTAAATGTTATCAAAGACAAAGATAAGTAGAAGATAAGTAATAAATCGTTAAAATACACTAGTAAAGCAGAGCTTAGATAGAGTTAAGAAAAAGAATACCTTAGCGTTATACTTCTTTATAATTGCTAAAAGGCATAAAATAAAAACTTTAAAAACAGTAAAATAAGTTTTATTAGACTGTTGCCGCATCAAAGCTTATTTTACGCCCATCAGCAATTAACAGAAATATATTTTCACAAGGTGTTATAAAATTTGTTATATTTTTGCCTTAGAGTTAATAAACTGGTAGTATTTTTTCAGAGTTAAGCTGTCAATATTAATTAAGATACAGACTAAAATTTAAAAGACATTTAAAATCATACATTTAACAAAACTTAAAACCATATTAATATCACATAATAAAATCACAAATCCCACCCAAGATTTCGAAAATATGAAAATAATTAAATCTAATTGCAATATTTTAAAAAGTAGAATTTTTCTAGAAGGTTGGTTTACAAAATGACAGAAATCTCTCGTAGCTTATATTGGGTTGTTCGGAAAGTACTTACTGTTTGGGAAAATCAATTCGTACCGGAAAATTCTATCATTTAATTATTAGACATTAATTCCGATATCTAATGTCTAATAATTGACGGGCAGAATTTGCCGGTACGAAATGGTTTTCCCAAACAGAAGGAACATTCCGAACAACCTAATACAATTCCACCACAATATGTACTACTGGTGATTTAATATTTCAAATGCATATTTTGAACGTGGACATCAACTTTGGTTTTCGATTGATATTTGTACTGATGAGGAGCTTGTCTAGAGCTTGAAACGTCCACTGTAAATATTTTTATTTTGTGATATTAATGTTTTTTTTTTTTTTTTTTTTTTTTTTTTCTACTAAATGTCTGATTTTAAATGACTTTTTAATTTAAAAATTATGATCCAGACGTAATATATTCATTTATTAGAAAAAGAAGATAGATACTACACTGTTAAAAATCTGCAGCAAACTGTCCGGTCATTTGACCGTTTTTGTAAAATACGGTTACATAACTGCAATTTAACTCTATCCTGACCATATCATAGGGGAAAATATGGTCAAAATAGCACTAAATTACGGTTATGTAACCGTTTTCTATAAAAACGGTCAAATGACTGGACAGTTTGCTGCAAATCTTTAACAGTGTAATATAATAAAATTTAAATTATATTATTTATTTGGTAGAAGTTATGGTAGAATCGAAATAGTAATATCAATTCATATTATAATTAAGCTCGTAGAGTTAAGATATTAATTATTTGTCAGAATTTTTGATTGGGTCAATGCTTTATAATTAATTGAAATAACAACTATTTATATTACTATTGGGATGTCCAGAAAGTTCGTGCCGGTTGGGAAAATCAATTCGTTATTCTAATATAGTTAGCTTTATTACCGATAACGATAATAATAATAAAAAAAAAACATTAATTTATGTTGACTAGGCTAATACAGTTAGCATTATACAGTATGAAAGTTCTTGTTGCTGAATGTGCATTAAAATAAATCATACCTTCCAATAATAATAATAATATAAAACATTAATTTCTGTTGGCTAGGTTAATATCGTTAGCATGATAGAGTATGGAAATTCTTGTTGTCGAATATGCATTAAAATGAATCATACCTACCGATAATAATAATAATAATAAATCATTAATTTCAGTTGGTTACTTTAATGTCGTAAGCATGATAAAGTATGGAATTTCTTGTTACCAATTATGCATTAAAATGTATCCTATCTACTGATAATAATTAAAAAAAACATTAATTTAAATTGGTTTGTTTAATATCGTTAGCATGATACAGTATGAAAATTCTTATAGACGAATATGTATTAATGTAAATCATATCTACCGATAATAATAGCAACAAAAAACATTAATTTCAGTTGATTAGGTTTAATAGCGTTACCATTATATAGTATGAAAGTTTTTGTTGTCGAATATGCATTAAAATGAATCATACCTACTGATAATAATAATTAATAAATCATTAATTTCATTTGGTTACTTTAATGTCATAAGCATGATAAAGTATGGAATTTTTTGTTACCAAATATGAATTAAAATGTATCCTATCTACTGATAATAATTAAAAAAACCTTAATTTAAATTGGTTACTTTTAATATCGTTAGCATGATACAGTATGAAAATTCTTGTAGACGAATATGTATTAATGTAAATCATATCTACCGATAATAATAGCTACAAAAAACATTAATTTCAGTTGATTAGGTTTAATAGCGTTACCATTATATAGTATGAAAGTTTTTGTTGTCGAATATGCATTAAAATGAATCATACCTACCGATAATAACAATAATAGAAGAACATTAATTTCTGTCGGTTAATAGCGATAACATGATACCGTATGGAATTTCTTGTTTCTGTATATGAATTAAAATAAATCATACCTACCGATAATAACAATAGTTAGAAAAACATTAATTTCTGTCGGTTAATAGCGATAACATGATACCGTATGGAATTTCTTGTTGCTGTATATGAATTAAAATAAATCATACCTACCGATAATAACAATAGTTAGAAAAACATTAATTTATCTCTGTTAGGTTACTAGCGCTAGCATGATACAGCATGGAAGTTCTTGTTGCCAAATATGCATTAGAATGATCTCCAAAATGAACTTATAAAAAAAAATCCCATTTTTTTCCTTCAATAATTACTGTAACAGCATCGTCATTGTGTCGCCAATATCACTCTTTAAAATAGCAAACACGAGGAAAGCAAACAAAAATTACAATTAAAACAAATTGATTCAAACTAGTCAGACTGATAATCTCTAAACAATGGTTACACTTTTCTTGTAGAAGGCTTTTGTCATTTATATTACATTAACAGAAAACATTTTGAAAACACCCGATACCAAATTCTCATTAAGTTTTAAAGTTCATTTAAAAGTGAGCTTACTTAAAATTAGAAACAATTAACAATTTTAGAAATTGTTAATTAAAATTCTTGTTAAGATTCAAAATGGAGGCCTCGAGAAAGCTTTACGTTGTCATTAGTGTTTGTGTGCAAAATTTAATTTGTAACCATTATCTAATACTTTATTTTTAATTGTTTGCGATAAAAATACTCATAGATGTTAAAAATAAAATGTAGGTTAAATACGATGTGAAGAATACTTTAATATCACTTTGATCTTCATAAAGGATGTCCTTTTGACTTTGAAGGGAGGTAGAATACACGATAGCAAACAAGTTTTGAACAAGAAACTACATTATAGGAAAAGATGAATGTTTCGGGATACAGACAATCTTTACGGAAATATAATATAACCTCCTCCGACTTATCCACGATTTCGAAAAGCGTTTCTTTGTCTTCCAAACTTCAGAAAACAATAGATTCTTGAGATTTTCCGGATTTTTTCTCATAATTTTTGCAATAATGAAGGTATTTTAACGGAAGTTTTGATAAATTTATGTTGTTTAATGTGAAATGAGGAGACATTACGAAATAGATTGGAAGGATTCGGTAATTCGGTCAGTGGAAACCATATGAATCGCATTCTGAAACAGGGCGTGACTAGTTTAATGCTGTTTGGAAGCTAGCTGATGGTGATCACTTCCATAACTTATTGTGACAGAGTTACATTTTAAATAAAGGGGGGCAAGTCAGCTGCGATTTTTGTTTAAATATCTTAATTATTTTACAACTTGTGAACACAAATTCGGGTTAAGATTGAAGTGGGATGGATTATGAGGCTAGTTTATTTTACAGAAAACGTAGTGTACTTTGAAGTGGAGTGGCTTACTCTTTTATAACGGTAATATAATAGATGATTGAGTTTTGAGCTTTTGCGTTTGATCGTGGTGTCCTGATCGGAATCCTAACATTTGTGCATGGATGAGACCTATCCTGACATTAATTTAAGTTTTGTAACGCACGTATGTATTTCCAGAAATATGGTGGTAATATTTCTGCAATGATGTGTAAATTAGGTACCTGTGGTTGTGTAGTAACTATAGATAGTGCGGTAGTAGATAGATTTAGTGGATTTGGAACTCATTTCGTCCTCGGGTTTGTGAGTTCTCTCGTGAAATTTGAACCACGTGTTGACTTCAAGGTGGAGTTTCAGATTAGCAGTTTGGATAGTGTCTTCGGCTGTGATTTTTACAAGCTTGGTAAGAAGTTGAGCTTTCTACTTGAATAAAGAGCTATCGGAATCCATGGGAATCCATTTATAGTGATATTATCTGCTAAAGTGATTTTCTTAGGTTCTTGTAGATGAAAGAGATGTGAAAGAGAGGTGAGATCATTTGGAGCCGAATTAAGTGAGTTAAATTCAAGAAGTTTTAGAAGAGGGTTTACCCCCCTCTCTCAGTCTTTCATAAAATTGAGATTATTTTTGATCGTCTGCATTTAAATCTACGCGCTACACTGCTTTATTATTTTATTATTTTATTTTATTTACAATCTGTTTTTATTTGTTTTTTAGGTATAATCGAGAAACAACGTAATAAGTAGTATAAAGGAAAAATGGCGGTTCAAAAATAGAGAACCTGGAGTTCAGAATCGTGGCAAAAAAAGTTTTCCAAGATTAGTATTGCCGTACAATATTAAAAGTTTTGTTGTAATTACATTTAACAAATATGTTTTATTTCTATAAAACAAATAAATTAATACGAAAAGAAGTAATAATCTAAGATAATTACAGGCTTTCTAATTCACGACCAAACTTCAGTCAATATTTGTCATTTCAAATATTCCTGGTCCCTTATATATAAGAAAAAATAAAACTTATCTCTTTTTTAATATAAAAACGAAACAAAACAATTTTATCAAAAGACGCCTAATGAAAACTCAAAGCTCCTCCTGTGTTAAACATCCGTTATTCTGTAGTTAATGAGCATTCCAAATAACTCTCTTTGAACTCGGCTCTGCAAGAAAAACCCAAACGAAGGGGGAAAAATTACGCAAGGTGGGTAAACTGAAGGTGACCAGTGTCCCAAAGGTAGCCCACACCTCAAAAGTAAAATAAATTTAATTTTTAATCACAAAATGGTGCTACTGCATTGTCAATCATGTGTCTTCAGTGCACGTTGGCTGAATTTAAAAAGATCACCTTGATCCTCCAACATTTTATGCAGTGATTCCAATTTTAAGGAGTAGTCGTTCTAATCTTCAGGTAAGAAGATATTTTAATTTGCACACATGTTTAAATTCTTAGAACTTTGAGGTGTGATATGTTTTCTGAAAGCTTATTTCCTTCTCTTTAAGCACATTTACTTCAATTCTAAGAAATGTGTCAGATTAATACTACTTACGTTGTGCAAATGGCGACCATATGCATCTTCCCAAAGTGGCCACCTTAACAAATGTGGAATCAGTGTAGTAAGGGTGATTTTCAAAATTTCTACATAAATATCTCAAAAAACTTATTACAATTTATTGTTAACACCAGAGATCACTCAAAAGAAGTCAGTAACTCCCAGAAGAAAATCCCTAAAGTACCGTGCACAAAAAGTGCTTCAAGTTTTTTTCGGGTCATAAGATAAGAACATTAAGAAGAAAAACTCGAAAGATTTCAAACGAAATAAAGGATGGTCAGAGCATAATTGTAAAATAGTTTGCCGAGTATTTTTTTCATATTTTAAATGTGATTTCAATACATGGGCCTCCTTTGGAACACTATGCGCCAAAGGTGGCCCACAAGCTACAATTATGAAATTATATTATAAAAGTATTTAAATTTCATTTTACAAAGAAAAGTATATATGTTAGAGATAAGTGTAAAATTGTACAAACAAAAATTCAGCCGCACACACCCAACCAGAAAATCATAAAAAATCCTCAAAGCTTAACTATGGCCACCTTTGGGTCATCAACCATATAATGGGGCAAGATGCCGAGCAAAATAAATCCAATCAAAAAAAATTATAAAATTTAACAAAAATAATTATATCATAAAATAAGAGGACGCCCCACATTCTAATAGTTAAGGCGTAAACTGCTAATCAAGTGATTTTGGGTTCGAATTCCGGTCCAAACTTGGATATGTGGAATAAATTTGATACTACTTACTTCTCTCCTGAAAAATGTGCAGGTAATGTCCAAAAATTAACCAAGTAAACAATTGAATTAAGGGGAAAATCATGCGATTCTCATGATACTAAATTCATCCAAGATTCAATCTTGCATTGCAAAAGAAAAAAAAAGATTTTATGGTATAATACTGGCACGCCAGCTGCCAGTATTATACCGTAAAATTAACAATAATAAACAGTAAAATACACAGTAATACACTGCCATGCATGCGTGGTAGCGTATTACTGCTTATTTCGCTGTTTATTACTATTAATTTTACGGTAATACGGTAGTATTACGGTATAATACAGTATTATACAGTAAAATCAACAATTTTGTTTTGCAGTGTGGCTGTTTGGAATTAACTTGAAATTACTTACCTCTCTCCTAAGAAAGATGTTATTATTAACCAATGATTACCCGAAAACACAAACTTTTTTTTTCGAGTTATAACAGAAATATGATACATTTTTATGAAAACTTTGAATTTATTATTAAATTTTTTAATTGTTTACAATTTATTTGTTTTTCAGGTATAATCGAGAGACAACGTAACAAGAAGTCTAAAGAAAAAATTACAACTCAAAAATATGGAACCTGGACTTCAAAAATGCGCAAAACTCGTTTTGCAAGATTTATCTTCGGCGATTTTGTATGAAATCTTGATTTTCTGATGATTTGATAATTTGGAAGGCTTTCCATGATGATTTGAAAGTCTTTCATCAAATGGTTTTTTAAATATTTTTTTTCAAGTTTATGCATCAGGAAATATCATTCAATGTACGGATTCAGTATAAAACGTCTTACAATCTAAAAAAATATGGACAGCATAATATAAAGGTATTTTCTGTAAGGTAAAAGCCACGCCCTTAGTCAGTGATGCTTGATGAAAGAAACACGAGTTAACTCGTGACTGGTCAACAATTTGTTAAAACATTTGTTATTGGATTTTACAATCAAATAAATATTTTTTATAGGGTTCGTACTCTTTTACCACGATTTTTTAATAGAATTTTCAGCCTTATTCAACTGCAGAAAAGTATTATAAATCCAGCAATTAAATGAGACGTCTACAATGCTTTGAGTATCAAATTTGCAACACTTTTTATTTAACTTTTAATAAATAAATAAAGTTCTTCGCAACCACTATGTTTATATCGAAATATTAATCCTATAAAACAAACATAAATATGCTACTAAATAAAGTTAAAAATATATCTTAAAATTTCTGGTGTCTAATCCTTAACCCTTCAATAAATAAATTTTTATTTTAGAATTGTGTTTTTTTTTTTTTTTTTTACTTATATTAAGGATTAGACACCAGAAATTTTAAGATATATTTTTAAATTTATTTAGTAGCATATTTATGCGATTTTTACAGGATTAATATAGTGGGTGCGAAAAACTTGATTTATTTATTAAAATTTAATTAAAAAATTGTTGCAAATCTGATACTCTAGGTAGGCACTTAACCCTTTAACGGATAAAGCACTTCAATTGCTAAAATGTTGAAATAAATGATTGACACCGGAAATTATGAACAAATTTATTTGTATATAACAAAAAAGCGATATTTCACATGCATAGTAAATGGAAAACATTTCTATTAAAATCCTGCTGTCATTGTTGAATTTCGTAATTAAAATTTTGCGGTTTCGTAGGGAAACCAATGTCCGTTAAAGGGTTAAGGGTTAATTAAAAAAGTACGAACCCTGTTTTATTTCTATAAAATATAAATAAATAAATGCAAAAAGAAGTAATAGTTTAAATTAATTACACGTTTCCTAATCCGCGTCCAAACTTCAGTTAATATTCGTCATTTCACATCTTTTTGGTCCCTTTTATAGAAATCATAAAACATATCTTTTTTTCATAAAAAAGCGCATTTATGGAGAGAAAATAAAAAAAAAATAAAAAAAGCAATTTTATCAAAAGACGTCTATTGAAAACTCAAAGCTCCTGAGTTAAACGGCCGTTATTCTGTACTTAATGAGCATTCCAAATCACTCTCTTTGAACTCAGCTCTGCAAGAAAAACCCAAACGAACGGGGAAAAAAATCACGTATAATGGGGCAAGATGTAGAACGAAATAAACCCAATCAAGAACAATTATAAAACTATCCCAAAAAATTAAATAAAAATCATTTCCGAGTTCTTACAGTTCATTTCACGTTCCCCTTTGATCATTTGTTGCCAACGGGAATTCTAATTTGAACACAAAGGGAGGTTCGCGGGGGGAGGTAAATCGTTTGACTACATCCCCTCTACTGATATTTGCCGCCCCCTCGGGGTATTCCAGAAAAGCGATTATATGTGAGAACGAAATTTTGCTTCTCTCCATATCTATTAGCTACTTTTCAGTGGGGTGGTTGATTTTTAAATTACTTTAAAGTTTTTTTCAAAGAGCAAAAAAATGTTAGGAAAAAAAGGTGTGTAGTTTTATTTTTGTGTAATTCAGTAATTTTGAAAAGGCTAATTTGTGATGGCTTAATTTTAAAAAAAGAGGAGGTAATTGATTTTTATAAAATGGAGGTAACGCCTGATGTGAAATTTTACAAATTGTATTTACTACTATTTGGTGTTTTTAAAGCTGTCTAGACGGGGGGAAAATTGCGCTATGTAGGTAATTATGATACATATTACAATCATATTCACAAAATTGTCTAGATATATTTATTTGAATTTATTTCTTCTGCTGAAAAAAATTGTGTGGCAACTGTTTTTCGCTTAGAGATAAAAATAATCAGATCATTTTATTTGCTAGATTAAACGATGTATGAAATTCCTTGGGTTAAACTTTTTTTTTTCTTTTAAATATTTAGTTTTTTATTAAACAGACGAAGGAAAAAAAATTAAACAGTCTGTAACCCGAGAGAATGTTTATAATTAGAACAGCTGAATTGGTTCAACTTTTTCCTTACTGTTCTTTTTTCATTTCATTATCTTTTTCAAAGGAATAATTCAATTTTTTTTTTTTTTTTTTTTTTTTTTTTTTTTTTTTTTTTTAGGAAACGTTCATTAAAAAAAAATCTTGAACCTAAAAATTTATTTTATAAACGTAGAATTATGTTTATTTCTAAAATGATTTTTAATTTTTCTGATTACGAAAGAATTATCTCGTTGTTTTTATTAGCATAAAGGCAAAAAATACGAGAGAAAAAAAAAGGCTAGTAAAATTACATTTTAAATTTAAAAATACGCCAGATTTAAACAAAAAATGGTTTCAAAGATTTTTTTTTTATTCTAATTTTGAGAGTATTAAATTAAAATTTCACTTATTTATTTAGATATTGATTTTTTTAAATTTTTTTTATTTCTTTAGCCATTAGTTTCGTTTACATATTTATGATTTATTTAGTACTAGTATATACCCCCTGTCAAAAATGACAGGATATTGACTCAATATTCAATTTTTGAAATAGTTCAACGAATGGGCAAAACATTCAAATTAAATATTTAAAAAAAATAATCCATGTGTGAAATTTTCTGAAAAAAAAAGTGTTATCAATGTGTTTCTAAAGAGCTTAACTCACCACATAGCTCATTTTTTGATTATATAAGCAAAATTAAATGGAAATTACTCAGTACTATTTATTCCTTATATTTTAATTACGTTTCATAAGAAAAAAATAATTTTATTTACGATGGAAGCAAAATTTAAAAATTTGTTTGTATTATCTACCGGTAGATGGCACCATATTCCCTTATACGGTCCAATGTTGCTTGTGATTTCCAAGCAAGCCACCTCGACTGTCTTTCTCTAATTAATCGCCATCTACGTTCAATCGGCGTTTCATCATTTTAATCAGGTATCGCTAAAACAATCCTTAAATAATATAAAACAACAATAAAAACTGATTTGATTGAACATATTCAAATCCACCGCGCGTTCAAAACAGCATTTAGAAAGATCAACAAAGATGTTAAAGCAGTAAAACTCACGTTGCCAAATAGCAATCAGTACACCACAAATAGAAATAATTTTGATGAATGATTCTCAAAAGTGAATGAGTCACATTTTTTTTTTCAACAATAATAATAATGATTAGCAAAGTGAAATGTAATTTCTGAAATTTTCACATTAAATTTTAATATGCAAATATTAACTTGTATTTTTATCAAAGTTCGATTGTTTATATTAATTGAGGAAAGATGGCTGCAAAAATAGTTTTTGAAGGTTTTAAACAAAATTAAAATTTTTAAAGACTTTAATATGCTTTTACAAATATTTTAAGACCAGAATCAGATAATTAACCTTTTTTTTTTAATGAAGCGTTCAAAGAGTCATTCATTTGTTTCAAGATTTAGAAATTCTGAATGGCAACAGTGTTTGTTTGTTTATATTTAGTAATTTGATGTTTATAATAGCTTATTTTTAATTTGTAACTTAATACATTATAATTGGATAAGATATACATGTTTTATGTGAAAATATGCAGAACAGACATGATTTCACATAGAAGAAATTATCGTTTAGTGGTCATGTGTTAGCATATCTTTTTCAGTAAGCCTAACATGGCGTTTAACTACGGTCGACTCGCAGACCAGAGTGGTACAGCCCGGTACCGTTACAGACACTTTCTCGCCTTTGGATTTTATTATAAGTAAGATGTTTTATGTGAAAATATGCAGAACAGACATGATTTCACGTAGAAGAAATTATCGTTTAGTGGTCATGTGTTAGCATATCTTTTTCAGTAAGCCTAACATGGCGTTTAACTACGGTCGACTCGCAGACCAGAGTGGTACAGCCCGGTACCGTTACAGACACTTTCTCGCCTTTGGATTTTATTATAAGTAAGATTGTAATTTTTGCTTCCAAATAAAATTATTATTATAATTATTATCATTAAATGTACTTTAATAAAAAGTCGTCCATTCTATATATTTTGATTTTCTACAAAAATCAACAGATAAATGTCAAATATCATTAAATGCATTTTAAAAGGATTTTTCTTACATTATAAATGCTATTGAATGAAATCAGCAAAAATTCAGCACAAAATAAAAATTTTAAAGAGTAATTCTACCCCTTATTTAATAGCAAACTTTCGTAATTACTTAAGTCGAATAATATTATTTAAATACTAGTATATAACCCCGTCAAAAATGGCGGATTGTCGATCCGCGTTTCATTTTCATAAGACTTCATACAAACAAACAGCATGAAGATTTATTATTGAAAGGTTTGTATTGTAGAAAAATACATTTTAAAAATGACAAATGATTTATATATATATATATATATATATATATATATATATATATATATATATATATATATATATATATATATATATATATATATATATATATATATATATATTTTACTTAGTATTACATTTCTAAAATAGTTCAACGATTGGACAAAACATTCAAATTAAATATTAACAAATAATTCATGTGTGAAAGTTTTTGTAAAAAAGTGTTATCAATGAGTTTCTAAACAGCTAGACTCACCACATAACTGATTGTTTGTTTATATAAGCAAAATTAAATGCAAATTACGCTGTACTATGTGTTTCTTATATTTTAATTACGTTTGGTAAGAAATAATCATTTTACAGTTTATGACCCATTATCCCGAAATCCAAAATCCGGAAGGAGAAAATTCAAAAATTTTCTAAATTAGAAAATTTTTACTAAATTTTTAGATTTTCTGAAAATTTTCGAAAATTTTACCAATTCTTAATTTTTTTTTTTTCAGTCCATTGTGTTTCAATGTCTAATCACTCAAATATTGTTACTTCGGTGGCGGGTGAACACGGTCCCCTCTTCCCGAAATTAAAAACAAATCACTTTTCTCTCAAATTTTATTTTAAAATTAATTTATATTACGATTCGTTAGAAACAAAAAAAATAGTTATATATTTATTTCATCAGGGGTGATTCGGTTCAAGTTTTCCTAAAAATTCAAGGTTTCGAAAATTTTTGTCTTCAGTCCAAAAATTCCAACATAGATATCTCGAATTTTGAACGATCGTCGCCGGAAAAATCAATTATGTCTATCGTTCACAGAAAAACAGTAGACAATTTCTGCAAATGATTGTGCAAACAACGTGAATTTCGTCAAAGGATCGAAAAAAAAAAAACCGCACAATTTATCGCAGAATTGCAAAAAACGCTTATTTTGTTCACAAATCGCAGAAAAACGCGAATTCCTTCAAAGACTTGCGAAGAAAACACAAATTTCTTCCAAGGACTCCGAAAAAGTGTAACATTTCATCAATGAATCACAAAAAAAAAAAAAAAAAAAAAAAAAAAAAAAAATTGTTAAAGGATTGCAAAAAAAATCCTCGAATTTCGTCAAATAATCGCGGAAAAACATGAATTTTTTCAAAGGGTCGCGAAAAAAAAGACACAAATTTCTTCAAAGCACTGCAAAAAAATTTCTAATTTCGTTAAGGGATCGCTAAAAAGTGAAGTTTCGTCAAAAGATCGGAAAAAACGCTAATTTCGTCAAATAATCTCAGAAAAAACTCGAATTTTGTCAAAGGATCGTGAATAAAAGGCAAATTTCGTCAAAGAATAACAAAAAACGCAAATTTCCTCAAAGGATCGCAAAAAGAAAACGCAAATTTCTTCAAAGGACTACGAAAAAACGCGAATTTAGTCAACGAATAGCAGAAAAAATGCAAATTTTGTCAACGAATAGCAGAAAAAAATGCAAATTTTGTCAAAGAATCACGAAAAAAACATGAATTTTGTCAAATAATCGTAAACTTCGGAAGGACCCGAAATCCGGAAAATTCCAAAACTCGGAAAGCCTTTTTGGTCCCGAGGATTCCAGATGAGTTTTTACGATGGAAAAAAATTTCAAAATCCGCCAGTAGATGGCGCCTGTATACTGAATCAACCTCAAATCCTCCCTACGAAATAAATCTCCGCTACTTCTGAAAAAAAAAAAAAAAAAAAAAAAAAAAAAAAAAACTTGCTTACAGAATTTTTTTTTTTTACAGAAATGGTGATATATATGTTTTATATGATATAGTTTTTGAAGGTTTTAAACAAAATTAAAATATTTAAAAGCTTTAATATGCTTTTACAAATATTTTAACAGCAGAATCGAATGTAGCATAGATTTTTTAGTAAGCCTAACATGGCGTTTAACTATGGTTGATTCGCAAACCGGAGTGGTCGCACCCGGATGCGTTACAGACAGTTTCTTGCCTTTGGATTTTATTATATGGGAGATAGTAGTTAAAGAAAACTGAATTTATTTATTAAATGTAAAACATTATTTGTTCCATATATGCATCAGTGCGCTGTGTAGCGTTTAACTCCCATGTCATGTGGTATAATCGTAATTTATTTTGTGTTGTATATTAATTTTTCATAACAGCTGACAAAGTCTTAATTAACTTTACTTAAATTACAGAATTTTGTTTTATTTAATAGTATGTGTCATAAATTTATATTTGACTATTAGATATGATTTATCACATTTGTGAGGAATGTTATTGTTACCATTATGAATTTATAGAACTTTGTCTAGTTTTACTTAGGGTAATTTATAAAAGCTTTTAAACTACTACGTGGTATATTTGTTATTTCTTTTGAGCTGTATATTAATTTTTCGTAACAGCTGACAAAGTCTTAATTAGCTTTACCGATTTAAAAAAAAATTAATAATATGTGTCATAAATTTATATATGACACACATTTGACTATTAGACAGGATTTATCACATTTTTTTTTGTACATTAATTTTTCGTAACAGCTGACAAAGTCTTAATTAACTTTACTTAAATTACAGAATTTTTTTATTTAATAGTATGTGTCATAAATTTATATACGACACACATTTGACTATTAGATATGATTTATCACATTTGTGAGAAATGTTACTGTTACTATTACGAATTAATAGAACTTTGTCTAGTTTTACATAGGGTAATTTATAAGAGCTTTTAAACTACCACGTGGTATACGTATTTGTATTTCTTGTGAGCTGTATGTTAATTTTTCGTAACATCGTAACAGCTGACAAAGTCTTTATTAACTTTACTTAAATTGCAAAATATTCTTCATTTATTAAGGATACAGATTACAGATGTGATTTCTCACATTTATAAGATTGTTATCATATCATTATTAGTGTGTATAACTTTGTGTAGTTTTACATAGGGTAATTTATAGAAGTTTTTTAACTTCTACGTGGTATATTTGTAATTTCTTTTGTGCTGTATATAATTTTTTTGTAACAACTGACAAACTCTTTATTAACTTTACTTAACATATTGACGAACTGCAATTTTGTACGAAATCTGAAATCTGGGCTTTAAAACAGTAGAAGCTTCGCTGTCTTTTGAAAGTCTTTTCGTAAATTGGTTTCCCAGATACCCATCTCAAGTTTATGCATCAGTAAATATTTAATGTGTATTTAATAGAAAATGTGTTACAGTTAATATATATATATATATATATATATGGGCAACATGATATAAATACATTTTCTGTGGTGGCTTCATCGATAATATTTGGTTAAATAAAAATGGGAAATTTCGTTCCCGGTCGTCAATGTGTGAAATTACAGAATAATCCTTATTTATTAACGATGCGCATTTAGATGTGACACATATTTGAATATTAGATATGATTTATCACATTCGTCAGAAATGTTATTGATACCATTACGAATTTATAGAACTTTGTGTGGTTTTATATAGGATAACTTATAAGAGCTCCTAAGCTATAGCACGTGGTATATTTGAAATTTCTTTTGTGCTGTATATTACTTAGTCGTAAGAGCTGACAAAATCTTTATTAACTTTACTTGAATTACAAAACATTCTTCATTTATTAAGGATACATATTACAGATGTGATTTATCACATTTGTCAGAAATGTTATTGATACTATTTTGAATTTATAGAACTTAGTGTAGTTTTACATAGGATAGTTTGTAAGAAATTTTAAGTTACCACGTGGTATATTTGTTGTTTCTTTTGAGCTGTATATTTCGTAATATCTGGCACAATCTTTATTAACACTTCTTAAATTACACAATCTTCTTCATTTATTAAGGATACAGATTACAGATGTGATTTCTCACATTTATAAGAAATCTTTTCATATCACTATTAATGTGTATAACCTTGTGTAGTTTTACAAAGGGTAATTTATAAAAGTTTTTATATTTCTACGTGGTATATTTGTAATTTCTTTTGTACTGTATATATATTTTTTGATAACAACTGACAAAATCTTTATTAACTTTACTTAACATACTGACGAACTGCAATTTTATACGAAATCTGACATCTGGCCTTTAAAACCGTAAAAGCTCCGCTTATTCTTGAAAGTCTTTCGTAAATTAGTTTCCTACATAGCCTTCTCAAGTTTATGTATCAGTAAATATTTTTCAATTTGAATTTAATAAAAAATGTCTTACAGCTAAAAAAAAAATAATGGATAACATGATATAAATACATTTTCTGTAAGGTAGAAGCCACGCCCTTAGTCGATGATATTTGGTTAAATAAAAACAAGAATATTAGTTCATGATCGTCAATGTTTTAAATTACAGAATAATCTTCATTTATTAAGGATGCAAATTTAGATATGAAACACATTTGATTGTTATATATGATTTATCACATTTTTCAGAAATGTTATTGATACTATTATAAATTTATAGAACTTTGTGTAGTTTTACATAGGATAATTTATAAGAGCTTTTACGTTACCACGTGGTATATTTGCAATTTATTTTGTGCTGTATATTACTTACTCGTAAGAGCTGCCAAAGGCTTTATCAACTTTCTTAACACATTGACGACCGGCATTTTGTACGAAATCTGAAATCTGATCTTTAAAACAGTAGAAACTCCGCCCTCTTTTTAAAGTTTTTTGTAAATTTGTTTCCTAGGTAGATTTCTCAAGTTTATGCATCAGTAAATATTTTTCAATGTGGATGTAATATAAAATATCTTACAGTTAAAAAAAAAATATGGGCAATATAACATAAATGCATTTTCTGTAAGGTGGAAGCCACGTCCTTTGTCGATGATATTTGGTTAAATAAAAAAGAGAATTTTCGTTCCCGTCGTCAATGTGTTAAATTACAGAATATTCTTCATTTATTAAGGATGCAAATTTAGATATGACACTCATTTGCTTATTAGATATGATTTATCACATTTGTCAGAAATATTATTGAAACCATTATGAATTTATATAACTTTGTGTAGTTTTACAGAAGATAATTTATAAGATCTTTTAAGTTACCACGTGGTATATTTGTAATTTCTTTTGTTCTTTATATTAATTTTTCGTCAGAGCTGACAAAATTTGTATTAACTTTTCTTAACACTTTGTATGCGGAAGATTGTGATCACAGTCATGAATATAAGGAACAAACGTGAAAAGCGGAAGACTGTAATCTCAGTTGTGTTATCAACAGCAGTAAAATATTACATTCTGTGACTTTACAGAAAGTTATGTTTTATTGTGCTGTAATTTTTGTATATTAACCATTTTGAAAATGGATTTGCTCGATTTCGATGGTGTTAAAGAAGAAAGAATTACTGATAAACAGTGGTGACAAATCTAACGGATTTTTTAATTAAAAATTCCAAATACACACCAGAAAATTTTGAATAATAATTTTATTTTATAATAGTCCCGAAAATATTTACATAAACATTGATTACTAATAGATTATAAACCAAAAGTAACTATTAAAATTTTCTGGTGAAAATTCCGAATTTCTGAATAAAAATTCCGTTAGTTTTGACAACACTGCTAATAAGTTATCAGTATCTGTCAATACAAATCTGAGTTAAATCTCTAAGTCAATCTTTTATTTACAAAATTAAGTTCCTTCACATCAATAATATTCGTAAATTATTACGTTGATCCACATACACAATAACTGATTACGTTAAAAAATACTGCAAATGCTGCCCGCCTACAAATGGCTAAATTACACATTATTCTTCATTTTTGAAGGATGCAAATTTAGATATTATTCCGGAAATCTACAAACTAATTTCAATGTTTGTTTGTTTTTATCATAATTTAATTCCCTAAAAATTAATGCATTTTTATATGTTTTTTCTTAAACCAATATAGAAAATTAAAATGTGACATATATAAATAAATATAATATATATAAATTATAATATTATAATCTATATGATATATAAATATGATATATAAATATGTATAATTATGTATAATATGATGTATAAGTATGATATAGAAATTATAATATTATATAAATTTACTTAATAGTTTCACTTAAATCAATATAGAAAATTTCAATATGAGACAGATATAAATAATTATGATACATAAATTATAATATATAAATTTACTTAATAGTTTTACTTAAACCAATATAGAAAATTACAATATGATATACATTTAAATAATTATGATATATAAATTATAATATTATATAAATTTAATTAATAGTTTTACTTAAACCAATATAAAAAATTACAATATGATATAAATATAAATAATTATGATACATAAATTATAATATTATATAAATTATTGTATGATTTTACTCAATCCAATATAAAAATATTTAAGTATTTTAATTTACGTAAATTCAAATTAATGAATATTTTTATGCCTGTAAATTTATAAATTCTTCTCCAATTTGTCAGATTGTTTTCTGAGGTTAATTTTTCTTCAATTTTATGTAAAGTAAATTGTTATTTGCAATTATCCAAATGAAATTTTTTTAACACCGCAAAATATGTCTGATAACTCTACAAAAATGTGCATAAGTGTGTTTAAATTTTTACATGAATATTTAGCAAATTATTAAAAAAGGTAAACATTTATGAATGAAATTAAAATGTTAAAACTGAATAACAATAAAAATAACCACCAAGTAAAATAATTCACTTTATTTCAAAGTTAAAAAACAAGATTTTTTTTTTTGCATTTATGAATTTAATGCAAAAATTTCTTGAAAAAAAAAAAAATCACAAATGATCACCCCTACTAATTTCGCTACAATTACTCGTAAAAAAAAAAAAATCTTTAAGTACCAATCGACTGGGAATGATCTCTACTGATTCATGCTATGCATACTTTATGCTTTGGGGGGTTGTCTACACTCTGAAAACGACATTTTCAAAACTGAGCAAAAATTACTCAAATCTGAGTATGTCGCATAGACAAAATGACTCAAGTTTGAAACATGTATATACTCATTTCTGAAAACATACACACACTCAAGAATATAACATCATGTGCTCATGTTTCAAAAATGAGTATGCACTGACTTCTATGCGCTCATTTTTGAGTATGTCCATGTTTAAAAAATGATTATGAACTGTCCTCTATGGGCTCAGTTTTGAGTATGTCCATGTTTCAATATTCTGAGTATTTCTGGTATTTCAGAATTGAAAGCATTTGGTCGTCCTATTTGAAACAAAAAAGTTTCATAACAAAATGAAAACATCGATTTTCTCAGACTTGAAAGTGTCATTTTTCTCAGTGTACATATTAATAGCTGTACCAACTTTGAATTTTCAAATAGTATTGTCCTATTTCGACACCATATTTGAGTTCCTTTGGACCGAGACAGCCCGAAAATGTCTAAATTCCTGAAATTACTCACCAGATATTTTATCTGCCAAGTACTCAACACTGTAAAAAATTTGCCTGAAGGTTCCGGAAAAAAGTAGTGGCATTAAGATGCCACGGCTTTTTGCTGTTATGTTTCACAACAAAGTAGTGAAACATTCCAATTTTAATAAAAAGCATTTTTTTCAAATGGCAGATACATTCAGTTTTTATTACAAAGGCTAATTATTTCATAATTAGACAATTATAAAAAATAATGAATATATTTTTTTATTCAGTGTCTTATTTAAGCAATTAAATTTTAAAGTTTCGTATTACAGATAAAATGAAAATTCAAATAATGAAACATAAAAATATTTAAATTAGTATTTAAATTAATTACTTTATCGGCCGATATCCAAACAAAGAATGGCATTTGTTCAGATTGCATTTGTCTCTAAGTACCTGGGCAGCTGTTTTTTTTTTATTCTTCTTTAGTTATCAATAGCGCTAATGGAACATAAAACATGAACCACGCATGCGCAGAATGTAGTTTCCGGAAAAATTGAAACTGCTCAAAAATATTACAAGAATTATTCTCGTAATTGACGTGGGACATAAAGAAATTTGAAATTTCGGTAAAATATGCGAAATGTTTCAGGATAATTCCCTGAAACGTTCCGAAATTTTTTTACAGTGAACAAACCAACGCCTACGCATTTGTTTGCACCATAACAATCTAAGTGATTTAATATGTTCTTTCCCATCAAACTATGAACATCAAACCAATCAGTGTTTTTAAAGACAGTTATCGAACATCGAACATTAATAAGAATTTTAATGAACTTTAAACTTTCTATAATAACCTCTATTTCACCACATTATGAAATGCTTTTCCAAATGCATGATGCAGTAGAATGAATCAACTCCATTTGCTATTATTAGAACTTTAAGACATTTTCCTTTCAGTACTGTGAAACATGTAGAACGCGTATAGTAAGAAGCCTCCGACGCTCCACAAAACTAATAATGTAACACCTTTATGTAAAATCGTAGTATATAGAACTGTGACTGTACATTTTAATACAAATATATATATATACTTAATCTATATTATGTCTCGTCTCAACCCATTCACATGATACTAAACATACACAACAAAAGTTATTTCATCAAAATAAGACACAGTGCTCCGATCAAAAAAGGATTAAAAATCATATAAACGGATTAAACGTGACCAAACTGATAAGCATGAACGGTAAGAGACATTTCATTTATTTTACCTGAATATTAATATTGTATTAGAAGAATTTCATCAGGCTTTATTTTATTTACTATAGTCAGAGATTGACGCATATCGCTGAGGATGATTTCTATCATTTTTAAATATAATTTTTTTTTCATGATTTGAGAGATTGATTTTGCTGTTACTTTATACCACTTTTTAAAAATTCTTCTGCAATAAAATATCAGAAACTGCAAACGTTTATTTAAAACCGTAATAATAAAGCTGAATAATGGTAAAAAAAAAAAAAAAAAAATAATAATCACTAAGCAAAATAATGCGTTCTATTTCAAATGAAAATCCAAGGAGAATTCTTACTTTTCGGAACTTGAAATTTATTTTGATGTTTAAATCATTCATAAATATTTGAAGTATCATAAATTTAAAAGTCCTCCCTTCGATTACAAACAAACACAATTCTAAAAATCTTCATCTCCAGTTATTACAGCAACATCAAACTTTTTAGCTAATCACCCGACCAATTACAAATATCATGCATCATAAGTATATGAGATAAACCTTTCCCTTTCTCTTCAAGTATCAATTCCAGTTTTTAGCCTTCCCACTGCTTGTAATTTTCTGTCGACTTCAGCGAAAAGTGACTTCAAAGGCCACGTCCTCTTCAAGTTTAATTCAAGTGGGAAGATGCAGTTGTTCTCCAAAGTTCTCCAGTTCGCTTGACAGCTCAGTTATTGTTGGTTGAAAGCATATTAAACAAATTAACCCTTTGATCTCGTTTTAGGTAACGTGAAGATCTTTAACCAATTTTCCGACTTGGATATTTGTTCAGTTTTATACTGCAACCAGAGTCGATCATCAGCAAAAAATGAAGATGTGTTGTTTGAACAAGTGTATGTATCCCTGCTGTGTGAAGAGTTATGTAAATTTTTAACGTTTACGTTATAATAATTGTTTGTGTTGTATTCTGTATAGAGATGAATTGAAGAGGTACACTAAAAACGAATAATGTGAAGGAATTGTATGAAAATTTTATGGTTTTTTTTATATGAATTAGTTGGAATATGTTTCAAGTAGATTGAAACAAATATCTCTTCGTAAAAAAATATTACTGAGTAAAAATGTTTTGATACTGAACACTATCAAAACTTTTAGGAAAAGTAATAAATTGAAAATGTTCTTCAATTTTATAAAATTGATAAGACTATCTTTCAACATATGTAAGCATATTTAAAGTATATTGTTTATTTAGAAGACAGAAATGTGAATATTTTTTCATGCGTGCCCTTTTGTATTAAATAAAAAAGAAACTTGTGCCACAAAATTAAAACTTTGTTAAAAGTTGAATTTTAACACAACAAAGTAAAATTAGCATTAACATAGTTTAAAACAGTGCTTTAACCCATTCGCTGCCATTCAAAACAGTCATTCAAACAACATTCAGTCAACATTCAAAATAAAACTGTATGATAAAAAAAAATCTGCCTAGCCACCACTATTTTAATGTGTTAAAAAATACTTTATTTAATGACAAAAACTTTGCTATTAAAGTTACCAAGTATTATCTTTCAGAAATTTTGGTGGGAAACGAATTTCAGTAAAAATATCAAAGGCTCCGCCCATGTAGTTTTTTTTTGTCAGTTAATGGGTTAATTGTAATTCAACAATGTTTATGTCACATTATTTTCCTTACTATCACAACTAATTAAATCGATTAAATGTAAATTTAGTCTTTTTTATTGTTGTTATTTTGTTTAATATATTAAATACGAAAGAAAATGAATATTATTTTTGCACTAAAATGTAAAACAAAAACTTAATTAACAAGTATTTTCTGAGTAATTTTATAAAAATAAAGAAAGTTTTCAACTTTTCAGAGGGTTTAAAAAACGCAGTTCTTTATTTAGTTTTAACTAGAACATTGAAGATCTTCAACCAATATTTCGACTTGAATATTTTTTTATGCCTGTTTGCAGCTAGAATCGATTAAAGAGAAAAAAAAATGAAGATATTTTGCTTGAATGAGTAATTATATATTTGTAGTCTTTTGAAACATAAAATATAAAGTGTTAACACCTTTCCGACAGGAAATAAGAATGGGTTTCTCATTGTGTGTGTTTGAACCGCTTCCTTTTAGCCCTTTGTTGAGACACAGCTCACTCACAAACTATAGAAGGGGAGAATTTCCCTGGTATTTTCCCTTCTATTCCTGCTTTGAAAAAAAGTTGAAGCATGCGCACTGAGACGAATTTCATGTGAAATCTGAAAAATGCCCTTTTAGCTTTAAACATATAGATTTTATATTTAAAGTAACAATGATCATCTGTCTTTTCAATGACAGATTTCAGTTTAGCGCCAAAGTTCTGTGTATCTTATGGTTAATCTGATGTTATTGTTAATTTTCCCTAAACAAGGTGATTTCGAATTCTGCGATTTAACTATTAAGAACAAATTTTTCTAATTTTAAATAGCAGCTCCATACTCTTTGGAAATTCCAAGGCGTGTACGTACCTCCATTGCAGTTTTGAGTAAGTGTCAAAGTCAATTGCTAGATATTTTAACTATAAGTGCGATCGGGGCATGGAAGAGCTCACCATATTTTTTAAGCAGAAAAATAACTTTAATATAGACATATAAATGCGTGTTTGTTTAAAAAGACATTTCTTTTATCCTTTAACATTTCGGATATTAAAATTACATATTAACACTAGAACGACCGGAAATTTTACTCTAGTTTTATAAAACTAATTCACACCAGAATATTTATTTAAAACTATTTAACTTATTTATTGAACATATTTCTGAGAGATTTACATTTAATTTATTTTAAAAAGACATTTCTGGTTGGAATCGCAATATATTCATTTGGTAGCGGTCAAAATGACCGCTCTTGGTCGTTCTAGTGTTAATAGAAAAGATGATTCCGAGAATATTCTGATGTAGCGCATATTTTAACCAATTCAACTTGATAATTTTATGTTTAACATAAAATGAAAATGTGTTTATTACTTGACAATTTTTTGTTTAGAGCCAAAGTATCTTATGGTTAATCTGATGTTATTGTTAATTTTCCCTAAACAAGGTATTTACAAATTCTGCGATTTAACTATTAAGTAGACACAATTCAAATTAGAAATAGTGGTGCCGTACTGATGGGAAATTCGAAGGAGTGTACGCACCTTGATTGTAAATAGGAATAAGCGTCAAAGCCAATTGCTAGATACTTTAACTACGAGTGCAACGGGAGCATCAAAGAGCTCATCACATTTTTAAAGCAAAATAAATACTCTAATAATACAGACATATAAATGCGTGTTTGTTTAAATAAACATTTATTTTATCATTCAACATTTCTGGTGTTAAAGTAACATATTAAAAGAAAAGATCATTCCGAGAATATTCTGATGCAGCGCATATTTTAACCAATTCAACTTGATAATTTTATGTTTAACATAAAATGAAAATGTGTCTTTTACTTGACAAATTTCTGTTTAGAGCCAAAGTATCTTATGGTTAATCTGATGTTAATGTTCCCTAAACAAGGTATTTACAAATTCTGCGATTTAACTATTAAGTAGACACAATTCAAATTAGAAATAGTGGTGCCGTACTCATGGGAAATTCGAAGGAGTGTACGCACCTTGATTGTAAATAGGAATAAGCGTCAAAGTCAATTGCTATAGATACTTTAACTACGAGTGCAATGGGAGCATCGAAGATCTCACCATATTTTTAAAGCAAAATAAATTATCTAATAATATAGACATATAAATGCGTGTTTTGTAAATAAACATTTATTTTATCATACAACATTTCTGGCGTTAAAGTAACATATTAAAAGAAAAGATAATTCCGAGAATATTCTGATGCAGCGCATATTTTAACCAATTCAACTGGATAATTTTATGTTTAACATAAAATGAAAATGTGTCTTTTACTTGACAAATTTCTGTTTAGAGCCAAAGTATCTTATGGTTAATCTGATGTTAATGTTCCCTAAACAAGGTATTTACAAATTCTGCGATTTAACTATTAAGTAGACACAATTCAAATTAGAAATAGTGGTGCCGTACTCATGGGAAATTCAAAGGAGTGTACGCACCTTGATTGTAAATAGGAATAAGCGTCAAAGTCAATTGCTATAGATACTTTAACTACGAGTGCAATGGGAGCATCGAAGATCTCACCATATTTTTAAAGAAAAATAAATTATCTAATAATATAGACATATAAATGCGTGTTTTGTAAATAAACATTTATTTTATCATACAACATTTCTGGTGTTAAAGTAACATATTAAAAGAAAAGATAATTCCGAGAATATTCTGATGCAGCGCATATTTTAACCAATTCAACTGGATAATTTTATGTTTAACATAAAATGAAAATGTGTCTTTTACTTGACAAATTTCTGTTTAGAGCCAAAGTATCTTATGGTTAATCTGATGTTAATGTTCCCTAAACAAGGTATTTACAAATTCTGCGATTTAACTATTAAGTAGACACAATTCAAATTAGAAATAGTGGTGCCGTACTCATGGGAAATTCAAAGGAGTGTACGCACCTTGATTGTAAATAGGAATAAGCGTCAAAGTCAATTGCTATAGATACTTTAACTACGAGTGCAATGGGAGCATCGAAGATCTCACCATATTTTTAAAGCAAAATAAATTATCTAATAATATAGACATATAAATGCGTGTTTTGTAAATAAACATTTATTTTATCATACAACATTTCTGGTGTTAAAGTAACATATTAAAAGAAAAGATAATTCCGAGAATATTCTGATGCAGCGCATATTTTAACCAATTCAACTTGATAATTTTATGTTTAACATAAAATGAAAATGTGTCTTTTACTTGACAGATTTCTGTTTAGCGCCAAAGTTCTATGTATCTTATGGTTAATCTGATGTTATGGTTTAATTTTCATTAAACAAGGTCATTACAAATTCTGCGATTTAACTATTAAGTAGAAAATTTTTTAATTTCTTAATAGTGGATCCGCACCCCTGGGAAATTCGATGGAGTGTACGCACCTCTATTGTAGTTTTGAGTAAGTGTCAAAGTCAATTGCTAGATATTTTAACTATGAGTGCGATGGGACCATCGAATAGCTCACCATATTTTTTAAACAAACACTGAGCTTAAATATGGACACATAAATGCGTGTTTGTGTATATAAACATTTATTTTATACTAAAAATATCAACGTTTGACACACAATAACATCGTGTAATAAACAGACGCACGTTTCATGAGTATCCTGGACTCATTTCCTCAGTGTAAATAAACTTAAACCCTATTGTATCCCCCCAAAGACATGAAAATGAATCTAAAAACCCAAATGAAAAACAACAACACACCGAGAAACTCCTCCAATCTGATTAAGTCGGTTGGTTGGTTGTAGAGGATTCACTATGACAAAGTAACTCAACCCAGAAAGGTGAGATGTACGGTACACTTGAAAAATCATTAACCAGGGAGTTACCAAATTTATGAATATAAACTGCCTCAAAGAAGTCTAAATCTAATGGAGTGTTACATTTCTTAATAATAGTGGCTGAGTCGAAGTTAAAATTATGTCCCTCACTCCAACAGTGACAGGCAATAGAGGACTTTTGTAATTCTTTTTTCTTAATGTAATTTCTGTGTTCATTGAGTCTGAAACGGAGTTGTCGTTTAGTCTGTCCTATATAGGACAAACCACATTGACATTGGATATTGTAAATGCCCCAAAAGTTTTGATGTGAAATTTTATCCTTTAACTGTGAAAAATTTAGTTTATTAACTGGCTTAAAAACAACCTTAAAATCATATTGCCTTAAAATATTAGCTATTTTATAGCTAATACTATTGTGAAATGGTAAAATAATGAGGTTAGAAAAAGATTCTGGGACATCAGAAGGAACAAGATTACTATTTTTATTTAGACAACGAAAAATTAAACGGTTGATATAAGTCAAACTAAAACCACGATTAATAGCAACAGATCTAAGACAACTCCGTTTCAGACTCAATGAACACAGAAATTACATTAAGAAAAAAGAATTACAAAAGTCCTCTATTGCCTGTCACTGTTGGAGTGAGGGACATAATTTTAACTTCGACTCAGCCACTATTATTAAGAAATGTAACACTCCATTAGATTTAGACTTCTTTGAGGCAGTTTATATTCATAAATTTGGTAACTCCCTGGTTAATGATTTTTCAAGTGTACCGTACATCTCACCTTTCTGGGTTGAGTTACTTTGTCATAGTGAATCCTCTACAACCAACCAACCGACTTAATCAGATTGGAGGAGTTTCTCGGTGTGTTGTTGTTTTTCATTTGGGTTTTTAGATTCATTTTCATGTCTTTGGGGGGATACAATAGGGTTTAAGTTTATTTACACTGAGGAAATGAGTCCAGGATACTCATGAAACGTGCGTCTGTTTATTACACGATGTTATTGTGTGTCAAACGTTGATATTTTTAGTATATTTATCCACACAAGATTTTTTTCATTATTTATTTTATCATTTAACATTTCTGGTGTTAAAGTAAGATATTAAAAGAAAAGATAATTCCGAGAATATTCTGATGCAGCGCATATTTTAACCAATTCAACTTGATAATTTTATGTTTAACATAAAATGAAAATGTGTCTTTTACTTGACAGATTTCTGTTTAGCGCCAAAGTTCTGTGTATCTTATGGTTAATCTGATGTTATTGTTAATTTTCCCTAAACAAGGTGATTACAAATTCTGCGATTTAACTATTAAATAGAAACATTTCAAATTTGAAATAGTGGTTCCGTACTCTTTGGAAATTCCAATGCATGTAAGCACCTCCATTGCAGTTTTGAGTAAGTGTCAAAGTCAATTGCTATAGATATTTTAACTATGAGTGCGATGGGAGCATCAAAGAGCTCACCATATTTTTAAAGCAAAATAAATACTCTAATAATATAGACATATAAATGTGTGTTTGTTTAAATAAACATTTATTTTATCATTCAACATTTCTGGTGTTAAAGTAACATATTAAAAGAAAAGATAATTCCGAGAGTATTCTGATGCAGCGCATATTTTAACCAATTCAACTTGATAATTTTATGTTTAACATAAAATGAAAATGTGTCTTTTACTTGACAAATTTCGGTTTAGAGCCAAAGTATCTCATGGTTAATCTGATGTTATTGTTAATTTTCTCTAAACAAGGTATTTGCAAATTCTGCGATTTAACGATTAAGTAGAAACAATTGAAATTTTAAATAAAGGTGCCGTACTCCTGGGAAATTCGATGGAGTGTACGCACCTTGATGGTAAATTGGAATAAGTGTCAAAGCCAATTGCTAGATACTTTAACTACGAGTGCAATGGGAGCATCGAAGAGCACACCACATTTTTAAAGCAAAATAAATACTGTAATAATATAGACATACAAATACGTGTTAGTTTAAATAAACATTTATTTTATCATTCAACATTTCTGGTATTAAAGTAACATATTAAAAGAAAAGATAACTCCGAGAATATTCTGATGCAGCGCATATTTTAACCAATTCAACTTGATAATTTTATGTTTAACATAAAATGAAAATGTGTCTTTTACTTGACAAATTTCTGTTTAGAGCCAAAGTATCTTATGGTTAATCTGATGTTATTGTTAAATTTCCCTAAACAAGGTATTTACAAATTCTGCGATTTAACTATAAGTAGAAACATTTCAAATTTGAAATAGTGGTGCCGTACTCATGGGAAATTCGAAGGAGTGTACGCACCTTGATTGTAAATAGGAATAAGTGTCAAAGCCAATTGCTAGATACTTTAACTACGAGTGCAATGGGAGCATCGAAGAGCTCACCATGGTTTTAAAGAAAAATAAAAAATAAATAAAATTTCAAGTTTCTGGCTCCTTCAGTATTAAAAAAATCTAAATTTTGGAACGTTTTTCGCTCCAGCAACTCCCCCCCACCTGTGGTAGTGGCACCGACATAAAATATAGCCTATGTTGGAGCAGGGACTTACACCATCAATTTGCCACGATCACTTTTGAAATCGGTTCTATAGTTCCAGAGATTCCATAGAAATTGTAATTTAGAATGTTTTTAGAACGCTTTTCCCTCATCTCACCCTTTTAAATTTCGAATGTTTTTAGAATTTGTTTTTAGAGAGGATTTACATCTTATAAGTAACTACCATACCAAATTTGATGTTTCTATCTCCTTCAGTATACAAAAAATAGAAATTTTTGATCGTCTTTCGCTTCTGCACCCCCTGGGGGTTGTGGCACCGACATACAATATAGCCTATGTTGGAGCAGGGATTGTCACCATCAATTTGCCACCATCACTTTTGAAATCGCTTCAGTAGTTCCAGAGATTACCCCCTACAAACAAACAAACAAAAAAACAAAAAAACAATCTTTACTCCTTTATAATATTAGTATAGATAAAAGAGGTAAAAAAAAAAGGCATAATTTTTTTTTCTCCAAAGGGCACAGAGTCATTTTAAAATAATCCATGCATGAGACAGTTAATAAGAATATCAGTAACCCAAGCACAAAAAATGTATTGTTCCAGCAAAAAGGAATGCATACACGTAACTTTACTTTAGTGGCAGAATTCTGTCGCCAACGAAATTGTCCGGGATGACTTTATAAAAGGACACGTACAGTGTCCACTTAATTACCGGACTCCGGACAGAATATTCAGCACTTTTCTGTCCGATGGTCATTTGTCACTGGACAGGGAGACGTAAAAGATCGTTAGGTTACTGACATATGCACAGTCATTAAAAGTTGATGTCCATCTTATGCTAGAAGAAAGTTTGAAAGTTTGATTAACTCTTTCAGATATAACTGAGAAAGACTAGTCATACTTTTTCGGTGAACTTTTGAACTTTATTTTGGTTATATAGATTTAAAGTTGAAATGACATCGCATATGTGCGTTAGTAAAATTAAAGTTACCTGTAAGCATAAATATATATATACTAACTGACCCGCCCGGCGTTGCCCGGGCAGACTGCCATTGAAAAATATAACAGTGGAGTGGACATCATAAAAAAAAAACTGAATAATATTTATTTATACTAAAAAAATTTTAAAAAAGTAAATAAGAGCTAAAATTTCAAAAGTATAACAGTTACGTTTAAAAAATGAAACCGTCAGGGAAAATTTTTACACTTGCTTTTCCCTTTTTTAAAAAATCATTGCTTTGTTTACATTTTTAATTTTATATTACTAATTGTATTTTTTAAATTACAAATATTATTAAATGCTTACAAAAATCAATATTTCAAATGAAAATGTATAAAAATATATCTATTTAGTTGTTAATGTTGACAAATTATAATTACAATTTAAATGCACTATAATTAAGAAATTATTATTTGTTTCGCTTTTATTCCTGTAGATGGCAGCACCAAACGGTTAAATGTAAAAAATCCTGGCCTGAAAGCTGCCAAAGGACTTTTACACAAAAACCAATGAAATGCGTTTCATTCTGGCATTGGCATTAAACAATTAACAAGTAATCGCGATTTCTGTGCCACGTACGATAGCGTAATATATATATATATAAATACTCCAATAACATGGAATTATTAAACAATAACTTTGTGTAAAAAAAAAAAAAAAATGCAAAGAATTTTTTTTAAATAGACTACAAAACGTAAAGAAGGCGAAACACGTTTCAAAAGACTTAATTTTTCTATTTCTGTCTAAAAAAAATGCACTATCAATGCGAGGGCAGAGACAAAAACCGATTTGCTTCTGATCTAGCAGTAGTAGCACGCCTTTTTTGCGTCTGAACGAAAAAAAAAAAAAAAAAATAAAAAAAACAATTCTTTCAAAACTGGTTGTGATAACTAATTCTTTCAAAACAAGTTGCGATAACTAATTCTTTCAAAACAAGTAGCGATAACTAATTCTTTCAAAACAAGTTGCGATTCTTTGCTTTTGAACACTACCGCTGTTTTATTCAGTGTTCACCGGATATAGAAATGTAAAAGTTCATCAAGCTTCTAATATATGCACAGTCATTTAAGTTGATGTCCATTGAAAAATGTTTTAATTGATCAACTCCTTCAGATATAAGTAAGAAAGGAAAGTTACATACGCTTTTACAGAGCACTTTTGAACTTTGCATTTGTTGTAGAGTAATAAAGTTGAATGAACTTTAATTATGTAAATTAATAAAACTAAAATTACTCCAGAGCAAATGTATTAATGTAAAACGCAATAATAAAAAATGAAATTTCTTATATATACCATAAAAATTAAAGAAGAAAACACAACGCGTTACAGAAGACTTAACCTTTACTCTTCAGGCACGAAAATATGAGCTACCACTGCAAGAGCAGATAAAACTAGATTATAGTGTTTAACTTGTTCCATTTTCCCTATAATTTTCATTGGATCGTAAATTGGGACTCTGAACTGCGAGTTAGACGATATTGGCGACTTTTTTGGTTTTGGGGCATAAGACGTTGGTGACAAAGACAATATATATTTTTCAATGCTCATTAAAGTGATTTTACCTCAGAATACGCAATAAAATCTGTAAATATATTAACATTTTACTTATGCGTTGAAATCAAAACGGTATTAGTAAATGTGCCTGTTTCTGCAAGCTGGTTGCTATAATTGTGTTGATTGAACATCGCCAATTACAAAAAAAAATCTAGGCACCTTGCTTTGTAGGTTCTTTTGTGCGGACAACGCTGATTGGTTGAATTGGAGCCCCGTCTCATAACATACGATTTAATGAAAATGCTCAGGAATATGAAAAACTGTGCGCACCACAGGCTGGTAGTGGAAACATTAGCCGTCTTTCCTCTGCTCTCGTAGTGCTGGTCCACCTTTTTCACCTGAAAAATAAGAGGGATTATTATTCTGAGAAGTCATTTCTTTTTCTTTATTTAGTGCTTGTTTATTTTCCTGTCGACCATTTAAAATATGCAAAATCTGCCGCCAAACAATGCAATGTAACGCCAATATGGATAAGCGCGATATCACGTTCTCTGCAGTCGACTGCGGCATCGCACATCACACACAATGTGTACCTATTCCATTTTTGTTTATTTCGTGGACAAGCCAATTTAGTTGTTGTAATGAAGGATGTACATTCATTGCTATTTCTTCTGTTTTTCTCTTGCATTATTAAAAGTTAATAGAGTTTTGGGATTTCCCATCTACGTAACAGAATGCGATCTGGTATTTTATAGATTACATGATTCTGCCATAAAAAAGTAGGACATAAAATATAGTTTATGTTGTAACATAGTTAGTCACAGCATTTTGAAGCTATTATTTTTGAAATAGGTTCGGTTATTTCAGAAATTACCCTCTATAAACAAACAAACGTTTGTTATTTATTATATTAGTACAGATAAATAATAATATTAATAATAATAATAAATTTACAATTATATTTTAATTCACCTTTTGCCTTATATTTTATATCAGGGACCAGAAAATTTTTACAGAAATATTTGTGTTATTTTATTGAAGATATTCGGAGATTGAATAGGGCAAATATTTCTGTAAGAATTTCTGGTGAATAGTTGGCGCCACGTTGGACAGCCCTGCGTAATATGATAATAATTTAGCAATTCCATCTCGTCATAAATACAGAAATCTTAAAATAATATTCCAATATAAAATACAAGCTGCCTATGTAAGCAATTCAGTTAACAATATATCCTTGTAATATCACATAATGTCGTTTCAGACAAGCTATTTATTAACACTAAAATTGATTCATCTGAATCAAAACCAGTTGGCTAAGAAGCTAACACTTTCTGCTGCAGCAAGCTAATCAAGTTCTTGGATATTTATGTCTATCGTGCACCCTTCCTATCGGCACCCTAAATCGAAAAACATTCTAATCCGTTTACTTTCTTTATTACTGTATTTGCTCACTTATCCTTAACACCTACTTAGCAGTTCCTAATGCGTTTTTGAGAACAGTAAATGTAACAGTTTTGTCTACTCATGGATTCGTAAATTAATCAAGAAAATTGTGTGCTAAACAGAATTATTCAAACTATTTCATTTCATAATTTGTTATTTCAGTTGTTAATCGTTTCAGAAGGGTAATTTTTAGCGAATGTTTGAAACTTGTACGGTTAGGAATGTCGTTTTAACCAGTGTTGTCAGTTTGGCCTCGTTTTGCATTCAGATATTCAAAATAGTAATTTTTGTTTTATTTCATGACAGACAATTTCGTGATTACATAAAGCTAAAATTCTTCTTTCGAAATTTCTGAATGAAGAAGGAGACCAAATTGGCAAGCTTGGTTTAAATCAGTTTGTTTGGTATTTAAATTAGTATTTCCTTAATTCTTTTTATGCCGAGTACATATTTATAATTGTTTAATACAAGTTTTTATGAAAGAAAAAATAATTATAAATAAAAACGACTATTGTTTAACAATAAGTGTTCTGTGACAGTACTTTGTATTTTGTTTTCTTTAGTACAGTTCTCTGAAATTTAGGTCAATCGTGCACCATCCCCATTGGTACCATAAATCAAAAAACATTCTAATCCGTTTATCCTCTTTATTACAGTGTTTGGTCCCTTATTCTTCACATCTTCTTAGCAGTTGCGTAATGCATTTTTGAGAACAGTGAATGTAATAGTTTTGTCCGTGCAAGGAAGTCGTAAAGAATTATTCAAACTATTTCATTTCATAATTTGTTATTTCAGTTGTTAACCGTTTTAAAAGCGTATTTTTTAGCGAATGTTTGAAGATTTCACTGTGAGGAATGTACTTTAACCCTTAAATGCCTAATGTATCAAATTTGCAACACTTTTTATTTAGCTTTTAATAAATAAATCAAGTTTTAGCAACCACTATATTCATATCGAAATACTAATCCTGTATAAATAAAAATCCCATACATATGCTACTAAATAAAGTTAAAAATATATCTTAAAATTTCTGTTGTCTAATCCTTAATATAAGAAAAACACACACACACACAATTCTAAAAGGAAAATTCATGCATTGAAGGATTAAGTATTAGACACCAGAAATTTTAAGATATATATTAAAGTTTAGTTAGTAGCATATTTATGTAACTTTTACTGGATTAATATTTTGATTTAACCCTTTAGCAGGCGGTGTCCACAAAAAAAGTACACCTAATTTTAATTCCAAAACAGACAAACGGCACCCAGAATATTTAGTATTTTTTTTCCTTTTATAAAGCACGGGAAAATAAGCAAGTTTTTATTTTCTAATGAATTCTTTTTAAAATTCTGGTGTCAGTCCATTATTTCATCATTTTAAAAACAGACTTTCTCCGCGCCGGAAAGAGATAAATATAGTGGTTGAGAAGAACTGGATTTATTTATTAAAAATTAAATAAAAAGTGTTGCAAATTTGATACACTAAGCATTTAAGGGTTAAATCAGTGTTGCCAGTTTCGCTTGAATTTCTATTTAAAAATTTCGAATTCATACCAGAAATTACAAATAGTAATTTTTGGTTTATTTAATGACAGACATTTCATGATTACATAAAGCTAAAGTTTATCGAAATTTACTGTATGAATACGAAATTTCTGAATGAAAAAGGAAGCCAAACTGCCAAACTTGGTTTAAATCAGTTTGTTTGGTATTTAAATTTGTCTTTTCTTATTTATTTTTTATGCCGAGTACGCATTTATAATTTTTAATGCAAGTTTATATGAAAGAAAACATAATTATGAATATAAACGGCTATTGTTTAACAGTGTTCTGTGACAGAGCTTTGGATTTTGCTTTGTTTCGTATAGCTCTTGGAAATTTATGTCATTCGTGCACCCTTCCCCAAATCGAAAAACATTCCAATACGTTTACTCTCTTTGTTACTGTATTTCTTCACTTACCCTTAACACTTACTTAGCAGTCGCCTAATGCATTTTTGAGAACAGCAAATGTAACAGTTTTGTCTATTCAGGAGGTCGTATATTAATGAAGAAAATTGTGTACTAAGCAGAATTATTCAAACTATTCCATTTCATAATTTGTTATTTCAGTTGTTAACCGTCCCAAAAAGGTAATTTTTAGCGAATGTTTGAAACTTGCACTGTTATGAGTGTAGTATTTAGTAGTTTTTAGGCGGGCGGCATATTCGGTGTTTTTGAACGTTTAGCGGGAGTGAATCAAATCACTAATTTATGACGGTGAAGGAACTTAATTTTGTATATAACATATTTACTAATTATATTTAGATTTAACTAATTACATATACAGCTTTATAGATAGATGCTAATAACGTATGCGCATCTTTGCGAAATTTACTGTTACTTTACATGATGACACACATTTCGTGTATAATAATGATAAAAAAATTATCATTCAAAGTTTTCTGGTATGAATTTGAGATTTCTGAATAAAAAATATGTCAAATGTGTCATCACTGCTTATCTGCTATATTATAGGTGTCTAAAAGAAAGGTCTATGTTAAAAATTTTGGAAGGAAAAAGACCTATGTGGAATGATTGATGAGTATAACGATTATTTTGATTATTCGAATAATGAATCATTCGGGATTGCGCCGAAGCATATCTGTCAAACTTCACAATTTTTTATTCAATTACTAACAGAAATTTTGAAAACAAAAAACAAAAAAAGAAGTTTTTGATTTTAACTCGAATTAGATTTAATGCCTATTAAAAATGAAAAATCTGTTTCGCTATAGAAAATTGCTGGGGGGAAATCGATTAAAAGGAATACCAATTTTGGCAACTATGCTTTTCCCTCATTTTTGTTTACAAAATATCTGGTAGTGATTAATTATGAAAAAAATTACGAAGGTAAGCAACTATGTTTTTGCGCAAGCCCGATTGCTGCATTCGAATGAAGAAATCATTCATTATGCCCATCACTAATTTCCTAATATACAGTAGTGATTTAAATAATGAATGATTGTATAAAAATTGAAACAAATTTGTATAAAAATGAAACTTTAAAAATTAAGCATAAGAATTGAGATTCCTATATTAATGAACGAGAGATGAAGATGTGATTATTTGAACGAACGGGAGAATGATTGCAAACGTTTTGTGAGGATTCAAGCAGATAGGTTTGGAATCAGCATATGTCCTCACTTGGCTTTTGCTTATTTTCTTTATGTTTGTACTGGTCATTATACTTTTAAATACTCTTTATTGATTTTCATGATAATATCTCATGAAGGTTTTCTCCACCCCCCCCTCCCAAAGAAGGGGCAGGGGGTGCGTAATACAGCGAAATTACCTAAAAATAGAAAAATATAGTCTAAAATCGTAGGTGCGTGTTGTGGCTAGAGTAGAGTCCTGCACGGATTAGGTTGTATCCGAGGTGCAACCCAAAATTTCCGCTTTAAGTCAACCCGTAACTTGACCCGAACCCGACAAAAAAATTTCGTAAAGCCCGATACACTTCAATCTGACCCGACCTGAACTCAAAATATTCAAATAGGAACCCGAAGTGAAAGAAAATTGAACCTTGTTTTAATACAATTACGCAAAAATCTCCAATCTCAATTTTATTATTATTTTTGGATAAATATGAACATATATATTATGAATATATCAATAATATTCAAATATATAGTTACTGTGCGCGTATAGTTAGGTGCGCGTTATGACCAGTGTAGAGAGTCCTGCACGGATCAGGTTGTACCCCAGATCAACCCCAAAATTTCTGCTTTAAGTCAATCCGTAACTTGACCCGAACTCCCGAACACGACAAAAACATTTCGTCAACCCGAAAACCGACCAAAAATTGATACACTTCATACGATCTGACATGAACTCAAAATATTCAAATAGGAATCCGAAGCGAAAGAAAATTAATCTTGTTTTAATACAATTATGCAAAAATCTCCAACCTCAATTTTATCTTTTATGTATAAAAAAGATAAGAACATATATATTATGAACATATCAATAATATTCAAATATATAGTTACTGTGCGCGTTATGACCAGAGTAGAGTCCTGCACGGATCAGGTTGTACCCGAGATGCACCCCAAAATTTCTCCTTTAAGTCAACCCGTAACTTGATCCGAACCCGACAAAAAAAAATCGTCAGCACGAAAACCGACCCAAATCCGATACATTTCCATACGACCCGACCTGAACTCAAAATATTCAAATAGGAACCCGAAGTGAAAGAAAATTAATCCTTGTTTTAATACAATTATGCAAAAATCTCCAACCTCAATTTTATCTTTTCTGTATAAACATGAACAAATATATTATGAACATATCAATAATATTCAAATATATAGTTATTTAAATCTGAAAAATATTCAGGATTTTCTTTTGAAAAATTGGGTCAACCCAAACCTGATTTGAAAAAGTCAAAACCTAATCCGAAACATTTAAATTGAACCAAAACCGCAACGAAAATATTTAGCGTCAACCCGACCCAATGCAGGACCCTTCACCAGAGCGCATTATAAATCGGAAACAATACTTTTTTTCTGATAATGTGAAATAAAATTTATTTTTTGCTATGATAAATAAACAGTATTACAAAAAAAAAAAAAAAAAAAAAAAAAAAAAAATGGTGAAATTCGTTCGTTAAATATTGTATAAAAACCTTTCGCAGAGTATACTAGCCTGACATTCATCGACCTTTAGCATTCAATTAACACAAATCAACAGCTTCAGACGAAATAAATTAATAAGCTACAAAGAGAAATTGGTCGCAATTGACTAAATAGGCTAAAGATTTTCTTTCAGACAGATAAAGGGGCCTTTGTTCCTATAATATGATTTTCCCAGTTAAGGGTCGTTAAGGAAGGGGAGGTTGTTTCCCTGCTCTCATCTGATTATTGCAATGGACTAGGTGTTATGTTCAAATATCTTCCTCTATAAGGAAAAATAGTAAATATAAAAGAGATTATTACTAAAGCTGCTATTTGTCAGCCATTAGTTAATTCATTTGATAATAGACGAAAACAGGTCAAGTATAACCGGTTAAAACATTATTTAAAAATAAGTTTAAATTTTTTTTTTTTTAGTATTATATCACCTTAAAGCGGTTTTTAAGTATTGTATCTCCTTAAGGCGGTTTTTAAGTATTGTATCACCTTAAGGCGGTTTTTAAGATTGAAATATCTTCCTTTATAAGTAAAAATAGTAAATATAAAAGAGATTATTACCAAAGCTGCTATTTGTCAGTCATTAGTTAATGCTTTTGTGAGTAGGTGAAAACAAGTCAAGTATAACCGGTAAAAGATTAAAAACATTATTTTTTTTAGTATTCTATCATTTTAAGGCGGTTTTTAAGACTGAAATATCTTCTTTTATAAGCAAAAATCGGGAATATAAAAGAGATTATTTCCAAAGCTGCTATTTGTCAGCCATTAGTTAATTCATTTGATAATAGACGAAAACAGGCCAAATGTAACCGGTTAAAACAATATTTCAAAATAAGTAAAAAAACATTTTTTACTTTCTTCTATCTATAATAGAAGAAAGTATTGTAATCGAAATTTTTTTCGACTTCCAGTTTTCGACGGATTTACACGTTTCAGGGGTCAGAGATTCCGAAAAACATGTTTTTACAAAATGTCTGTCTGTCCGTCTGTCCGTCTGTCCGTCTGTTCGTCTTCATTGTACCATCTAAAAGTGTATGAAGTTATGCTTCAAATTGAACCAAATTTTTTTTCTAAGTTTTTGGCTATGGTAAGCAGGTTCTATCAGAATTTGGGAATATTTCGACGAAAGGGGGTGCTGTGATCGATATTTTTGTTCCATTTTCACTATTGTACCATCTAAAAGTGTATGAAGTTATGCTTCAAATTGTACCAAATTTTTTTTTCTAAGTTTTTGGCTATGGCAAGCTGGTTCTATCAAAATTTGGGGATATTTCGACGAAAGGGGGCGCTGTGATTGATATTTTTGTTCCATTTTCACTATTGTATCAGCGAAAAGTGTATGAAGTTATGCTTCAAATTGAACCACATTTTTTTCCTATGTTTTTGGCTATGGCAAGCAGGTTCTATTAGAATTTGGGGATATTTCGACGAAAGGGGGCGCTGTGATAGCCATTTAAAGATTTCAAATTAAAAAAAATGTGCAAATTCAAAAAAAATTAGAAATCCTAAAACTTTTTTTCGTTAAATGTTCGGCCTTGATCGAGAGATTCCGGAGCAATTTTTTTTTTGCCTCTATCTTAAAAATGGCTGAGATATAGCGGTTTGAAATTTTAGGGTGGCTGACATTTTCAAACAAGACAGCAGAATTCATCCATAAACGGGTTTAATTTATGAGTTTTAGTTAACATGGTTTCGGCAAATTTTCTTTCATTGTTGCAACCATTCTTCCTATTCTTAAATGCTTAACACTATATATTTATATTCATCAACATCAAATTCTCACCAAACTTAGCGACAGTTGGCGGAATATCGCCAAATTTGGGTATCAAAATAAGTTGCCACAAATGAAGCCAACTTGGTTGTAGAGCACTAATTTGGCGATATTCTCATTCAAATTCAATGTTGACAGGAATTGGGATTGACTCTTCTTTATTTAGGTTCCACGCATTTTACCTTCGTGTTTTCCAGTAAAATTAGCTAAAATCGTAAAACCAAGGAATAGGCAGGCTATCTGTTCCTGTCGGTACAGGCCAGCAGGACTTTTCGTAGTTTAGTATACATCGGTTGTTCGCATCCCTGTAACCCGACGATTCGTAAGCAGCTGACGTACAACATGACAAAACATAATGACGAAATATATTGATTTTATTAGCGATGTGATAGCGAATTTTGAAGTATTAACATGACTAAGATAGAAGAAAGTTTTGGGATTGGCACATCCGACTAGTTTTTAGTATTGCATCAACTTAAGGTGGTTTTTAAGGTTGAAATATCTTCCTGTATAAGTAAAAATTTAGTAACTATAAAACAGATTGTTACCAAAGTTGATATTTGTCAATCACTATGATACTTAATTCATTTGTGAGTAGGTGAAAATAAGTCAAGTATAACCGGTAAAATTTTAAAAACATTTTTTTAGTATTCTATCATTTTAAGGCGGTTTTTAAGACTGAAATATCTTCTTTTATAAGCAAAAATCGGGAATATAAAAGAGATTATTACCAAAGCTGCTATTTGTCAGCCATTAGTTAATTCATTTGATAATAGACGAAAACAGGCCAAATGTAACCGGTTAAAACAATATTTCAAAATAAGTTAAAAACATTTTTTTTAGTTTTGCATCACCTTAAGGTGGTTTTTAAGGTTGAAATATCTTCCTGTATAAGTGTAAAAATTTAGTAACTATAAAACAGATTGTTACCAAAGCTGATATTTGTCAATCACTATGATACTTAATTCATTTGTGAGTAGGTGAAAACAAGTCAAGTATAACCGGTAAAATATTAAAACATTTTTTTAGTATTCTATCATTTTAAGGCGGTTTTTAAGACTGAAATATCTTCTTTTATAAGCAAAAATCGGGAATATAAAAGAGATTATTACCAAAGCTGCTATTTGTCAGCCATTAGTTAATTCATTTGATAATAGACGAAAACAGGCCAAATGTAACCGGTTAAAACAATATTTCAAAATAAGTTTAAAAACATTTTTTTTAGTATTGCATCACATTAAGGTGGTTTTTAAGGTTAAAATATCTTCCTGTATAAGTAAAAATTTAGTAACTATAAAACAGATTGTTACCAAAGCTGATATTTGTCAATCACTATGATGCTTAATTCATTTGTGAGTAGGTGAAAACAAGTCAAGTATAACCGGTAAAATATTAAAAACATTTTTTTAGTATTCTATCATTTTAAGGCGGTTTTTAAGACTGAAATATCTTCTTTTATAAGCAAAAATCGGGAATATAAAAGAGATTATTACCAAAGCTGCTATTTGTCAGCCATTAGTTAATTCATTTGATAATAGACGAAAACAGGCCAAATGTAACCGGTTAAAACAATATTTCAAAATAAGTTAAAAACATTTTTTTTAGTATTGCATCACCTTAAGGTGGTTTTTAAGGTTGAAATATCTTCCTGTATAAGTAAAAATTTAGTAACTGTAAAACAGATTGTTACCAAAGCTGATATTTGTCAATCACTATGATACTTAATTCATTTGTGAGTAGGTGAAAACAAGTCAAGTATAACCGGTAAAATATTAAAAACATTTTTTTAGTATTCTATCATTTTAAGGCGGTTTTTAAGACTGAAATATCTTCTTTTATAAGCAAAAATCGGGAATATAAAAGAGATTATTACCAAAGCTGCTATTTGTCAGCCATTAGTTAATTCATTTGATAATAGACGAAAACAGGCCAAATGTAACCGGTTAAAACAATATTTCAAAATAAGTTTAAAAACATTTTTTTTAGTATTGCATCACATTAAGGTGGTTTTTAAGGTTAAAATATCTTCCTGTATAAGTAAAAATTTAGTAACTATAAAACAGATTGTTACCAAAGCTGATATTTGTCAATCACTATGATGCTTAATTCATTTGTGAGTAGGTGAAAACAAGTCAAGTATAACCGGTAAAATATTAAAAACATTTTTTTAGTATTCTATCATTTTAAGGCGGTTTTTAAGACTGAAATATCTTCTTTTATAAGCAAAAATCGGGAATATAAAAGAGATTATTACCAAAGCTGCTATTTGTCAGCCATTAGTTAATTCATTTGATAATAGACGAAAACAGGCCAAATGTAACCGGTTAAAACAATATTTCAAAATAAGTTTAAAAACATTTTTTTTAGTATTGCATCACATTAAGGTGGTTTTTAAGGTTAAAATATCTTCCTGTATAAGTAAAAATTTAGTAACTATAAAACAGATTGTTACCAAAGCTGATATTTGTCAATCACTATGATGCTTAATTCATTTGTGAGTAGGTGAAAACAAGTCAAGTATAACCGGTAAAATATTAAAAACATTTTTTTAGTATTCTATCATTTTAAGGCGGTTTTTAAGACTGAAATATCTTCTTTTATAAGCAAAAATCGGGAATATAAAAGAGATTATTACCAAAGCTGCTATTTGTCAGACATTAGTTAATTCATTTGATAATAGACGAAAACAGGCCAAATGTAACCGGTTAAAACAATATTTCAAAATAAGTTTAAAAACATTTTTTTTAGTATTGCATCACATTAAGGTGGTTTTTAAGGTTAAAATATCTTCCTGTATAAGTAAAAATTTAGTAACTATAAAACAGATTGTTACCAAAGCTGATATTTGTCAATCACTATGATACTTAATTCATTTGTGAGTAGGTGAAAACAAGTCAAGTATAACCGGTAAAATATTAAAAACATTTTTTTAGTATTCTATCATTTTAAGGCGGTTTTTAAGACTGAAATATCTTCTTTTATAAGCAAAAATCGGGAATATAAAAGAGATTATTACCAAAGCTGCTATTTGTCAGCCATTAGCTAATTCATTTGATAATAGACGAAAACAGGCCAAATGTAACCGGTTAAAATAATATTTCAAAATAAGTTAAAAAACATTTTTTTTAGTATTGCATCACCTTAAGGTGGTTTTTAAGGTTGAAATATCTTCCTGTATAAGTAAAAATTTAGTAACTATAAAACAGATTGTTACCAAAGCTGATATTTGTCAATCACTATGATGCTTAATTCATTTGTGAGTAAGTGAAAACAAGTCAAGTATAACCGGTAAAATATTAAAAACATTTTTTTAGTATTCTATCATTTTAAGGCGGTTTTTAAGACTGAAATATCTTCTTTTATAAGCAAAAATCGGGAATGTAAAAGAGATTATTACCAAAGCTGCTATTTGTCAGCCATTAGTTAATTCATTTGATAATAGACGAAAACAGGCCAAATGTAACCGGTTAAAACAATATTTCAAAATAAGTTAAAAAACATTTTTTTTAGTATTGCATCACCTTAAGGTGGTTTTTAAGGTTGAAATATCTTCCTGTATAAGTAAAAATTTAGTAACTATAAAACAGATTGTTACCAAAGCTGATATTTGTCAAATCACTATGAAGCTTAATTCATTTGTGAGTAGGTGAAAACAAGTCAAATATAACCGGTAAAATATTAAAAACATTATTTTAGTATTCTATCATTTTAAGGCGGTTTTTAAGACTGAAATATCTTCTTTTATAAGCAAAAATCGGGAATATAAAAGATATTATTACCAAAGCTGTTATTTGTCAGCCATTAGTTAATTCATTTGATAATAGACGAAAACAGGCCAAATGTAACCGGTTAAAACAATATTTCAAAATAAGTTAAAAAACATTTTTTTTAGTATTGCATCACCTTAAGGTGGTTTTTAAGGTTGAAATATCTTCCTGTATAAGTAAAAATTTAGTAACTATAAAACAGATTGTTACCAAAGCTGATATTTGTCAATCACTATGATGCTTAATTCATTTGTGAGTAGGTGAAAACAAGTCAAGTATAACCGGTAAAATATTAAAAACATTTTTTTAGTATTCTATCATTTTAAGGCGGTTTTTAAGACTGAAATATCTTCTTTTATAAGCAAAAATCGGGAATATAAAAGAGATTATTACCAAAGCTGCTATTTGTCAGCCATTAGCTATTTCATTTGATAATAGACGAAAACAGGCCAAATGTAACCGGTTAAAACAATATTTCAAAATAAGTTAAAAACATTTTTTTTAGTATTGCATCACCTTAAGGTGGTTTTTAAGGTTGAAATATCTTCCTGTATAAGTAAAAATTTAGTAACTATAAAACAGATTGTTACCAAAGCTGATATTTGTCAATCACTATGATACTTAATTCATTTGTGAGTAGGTGAAAACAAGTTAAGTATAACCGGTAAAATATTAAAAACATTTTTTTAGTATTCTATCATTTTAAGGCGGTTTTTAAGACTGAAATATCTTCTTTTATAAACAAAAATCGGGAATATAAAAGAGATTATTACCAAAGCTGCTATTTGTCAGCCATTAGTTAATTCATTTGATAATAGACGAAAACAGGCCAAATGTAACCGGTTAAAACAATATTTCAAAATAAGTTAAAAAACATTTTTTTTAGTATTGCATCACCTTAAGGTGTTTTTTAAGGTTGAAATATCTTCCTGTATAAGTAAAAATTTAGTAACTATAAAACAGATTGTTACCAAAGCTGATATTTGTCAATCACTATGATGCTTAATTCATTTGTGAGTAGCTGAAAACAAGTCAAGTATAACCGGTAAAATATTAAAAACATTTTTTTACTATTCTATCATTTTAAGGCGGTTTTTAAGACTGAAATATCTTCTTTTATAAGCAAAAATCGGGAATATAAAAGAGATTATTACCAAAGCTGCTATTTGTCAGCCATTAGTTAATTCATTTGAAAGTAGACGAAAACAGGCCAAATGTAACCGGTTAAAACAATATTTCAAAATAAGTTAAAAAACATTTTTTTTAGTATTGCATTACCTTAAGGTGGTTTTTAAGGTTGAAATATCTTCCTGTATAAGTAAAAATTTAGTAACTATAAAACAGATTGTTACCAAAGCTGATATTTGTCAAATCACTATGATGCTTAATTCATTTGTGAGTAGGTGAAAACAAGTCAAGTATAACCGGTAAAATATTAAAAACATTATTTTAGTATTCTATCATTTTAAGGCGGTTTTTAAGACTGAAATATCTTCTTTTATAAGCAAAAATCGGGAATATAAAAGAGATTATTACCAAAGCTGCTATTTGTCAGCCATTAGTTAATTCATTTGATAATAGACGAAAACAGGCCAAATGTAACCGGTTAAAACAATATTTCAAAATAAGTTAAAAAACATTTTTTTTAGTATTGCATCACCTTAAGGTGGTTTTTAAGGTTGAAATATCTTCCTGTATAAGTAAAAATTTAGTAACTATAAAACAGATTGTTACCAAAGCTGATATTTGTCAATCACTATGATGCTTAATTAATTTGTGAGTAGGTGAAAACAAGTCAAGTATAACCGGTAAAATATTAAAAACATTTTTTTTAGTATTCTATCATTTTAAGGCGGTTTTTAAGACTGAAATATCTTCTTTTATAAGCAAAAATCGGAAATATAAAAGAGATTATTACCAAAGCTGCTATTTGTCAGCCATTAGTTAATTCATTTGATAATAGACGAAAACAGGCCAAATGTAACCGGTTAAAACAATATTTCAAAATAAGTTAAACAACATTTTTTTTAGTATTGCATCACCTTAAGGTGGTTTTTAAGGTTGAAATATCTTCCTGTATAAGTAAAAATTTAGTAACTATAAAACAGATTGTTACCAAAACTGATATTTGTCAATCACTATGATGCTTAATTCATTTGTGAGTAGGTGAAAACAAGTCAAGTATAACCGGTAAAATATTAAAAACATTATTTTTTTTAGTATTCTATCATTTTAAGGCGGTTTTTAAGACTGAAATATCTTCTTTTATAAGCAAAAATCGGGAATATAAAAGAGATTATTACCAAAGCTGCTATTTGTCAGCCGTTATTTAATTCATTTGATAATAGAGGAAAACAGGCCAAGTGTAACCGGTTAAAACAATATTTAAAAATAAATTAAAAAACATTTTTTTTTAGTATTGCATCACCTTAAGGTGGTTTTTAAGGTTGAAATATCTTCCTGTATAAGTAAAAATTTAGAAATATTAAAACAGATTGTCACCGAAGCTGTTATTTGTCAATCATTATGATAGTTAATTCATTTGTGAGTAGGTGAAAACAGGTCAAGTATAACTAGTAAAAACAATATTTAAAAATAAGTTTTTTTTTTTTTTTTAGTGTTGTATCACCTTAAGGCAGTTTTTAAGACTGAAATATCCTCCTTTCTAAAAAAAATAGTAAATATAAAAGAGATTATAACCAAAGCTGATATTTGTCAGCCATTAATTAATTCAGTTGTGATTAGCTCAAAACAGGTCAAGTATAACCTGTTAAAACAATATTAAAAAAAAAGTATATATATATATTTTTTTTTAGTAAGGCTGAAATATCTTCCCTTTTTTAGCAAAAATTGTAAATATAAAACAGATTATTACAAAAGATGATATTTGTCAGTCATTAGTTAATTCTTTGTGATTAGGTAAAAATAAGTCAAATATAACCTGTTAAAACAATATTTAAAAATAAGTTAAAAAACAACAATCTATATACATAAAACGTTGAGGTAGTGGAGAAAAAGCGATTTATTTCACCTTTGCCGATGGCAACGAGTGGTTTGTTTTCGCTAATTTGCGAACATTATTTGAGGTATCGTTTTAAAACTCACCACACATACGTAGAAAAATTTTCTGCATCCGAAAAGGCAATTTTTTGTAAAATTTGGCCGGTAATTTTTCTTATTTTTTGCTAAAAAACTAGCTACATTCTAAAAAAGAAAGAAAATAAAGTGCGAAGTCAAACCAAAAAACGCACCATGTTGTTATTAATTAAAACATTAGCTCCATTGTTGTACCTTTTGCAGTTTAAACTCATTGTTGATTGCATCGTTTTGAGGTCAGTGTTACTGATACACATATTTGGGATTTATAATATACAGATTGGATAATAGCAAATAAATAATAAAAATACATAATAAAAATATATAATAATGAAATAATAAAATAATCTCATTTGGTTGAGATTTCCGTCAAGTCCTACTTGTCATTTTTAAAGATTCGAGATCGCTAAAGTTTCAAGTTGCATGAAGAAGTACAGAAAATATGCGTTACCCTTCAAACAGCACATATGTAATAAGTTCGTATTCAACTTTGGTTTGCGTTTTTAAATTTAACTAAATTTTTTTCATAGTACGTGTGTGTTTATAAACCCGGTTGTTCATATACAGGGCTACAAAAGGGAATCCGTAAGTATTACAGACTATGGGAGCGAATTGCTTAAGAGTAGTTTTTAATTGTGTTACATATTTTCCTGCTGAACTATATTTAGTAGACTAATAGAAGTGTGTGGAATATAAATACATTCATATACAGGGCTACGCAAAAAAAGATACGTTGTCGTTTACGGTTGGTAATTGCTGCGAGTTAGTCTTAAGTTGCCTTTTAGCTTAATAGGTGGTGTGTACAAAAGTCTTCAGATAATATACAACGCGTACAAAAGATTTCGAGTTCATTTCCATCGATTGGCGAAAATTGCTAACCGTGAATATTCTAACTGAACTAAATTTTATCATGCTGTATATTCACATAGATTGATCATATACAGGGTTGCACAAAATAATTCGACTACTTTTTTGACACTGGGAGGTAATTTCGAAATCTGTATTTTTCAATGTGTTATATGTTTTCTAAACTGTTTACTTACATATCTTCTTTCACATTATTTAACGGTGAAGTTTCGTTACAGTTTTCTGGCTGTGTTGGAAAGTGTTTCATAATCTATGCATGACGTATGGTTTTTCGTTCTTGTTTAATTTTAAATAGTATCCAGTAACTATTGTGGGCATGCAAAGGTTTTTATATGCATATCTTATGATGTGTATATATATTTTATTTCAAAGGACCCAGTCCTAAGTGAAGAAGTTTTTATGTATATTATTTATACATATAATGCTGAAATTCGTATTCTAATATGCATATTTTTAAAGTAGACACTAGAGCGCAGATGCTCTGCTCAGGGTGGAATAGTTTTTTAATATTGTATCACCTTAAGGTAGTTTTTAAGACTGAAATATCTTCCTTTATAAGCAAAAATAGTAAATATAAAAGCGATTATTTTTAATTTAAAAAATTTACTCATTTTTAAACGTAGAAGCATGTTTCTTGCAGGCATGATTATTAAAGTGATTTGTAGTCATTCGAACAGTTTTCTTCATTTTCCGATAAATGAATTACACCGTAAGTTATAAGCAATTGTTGTGTCAGGACGACAGTTTTTTCCCCTTTTTTTGAGCTGTTGTTCAGAAATGAAATTTTAACACGCCAATTTTCTCAGCATTTTTTGTAAAATCATCTACCTTTACAGGAAAACAGAAAAACAGTTCGATTATACAATTTATTAAAAAGAGCTCCTGTAAATTTGGAACGTTTGCGAATAAAAACTAGTTGTTGGGGGCCACCGTAATACTTACCCATCATGGATATGCATACTATAAAATATGAAAATAAAACATGTGTAAACTATTTATAAAATGCATTGCAATTCGAATAAAATCGTGGCTTGATGACGTCCTAAACTTTAAATGCTCTGTTACTGAATTGTGTAAAAGAAACATCCTTATAACTCCAAAATTGATAATGATATTAACTAATGGTTTACTGCGTCGGATTAAGCGTCTAATTTCCAATTAAAATATATCTTTGAATTGCAATTTGAATGAAATACAGGGTCATGAAAAATCGAAGAGTGTGGAAAATATAATTAAGAATATCTCGGCAACTCATTATCCGATCGACTTAATTCTTTATGCAAAATTTATGTTTTTTTATTGTCTTTTATATTCATTCCTTAAAATAAACAATTTCGAAAAATTTTATGTATCTTTTATCAGAACGAATATTTCGAGAGTCCGAAAAAAATAGTTTCGAATAATCGATGTTACTGAAATTCAATAAAACTTTTTCCCATTATTACATACTAAAAGTACATACCAAATTTAAAGTCGCTGTCTCAATTTGTTCGGGAGATAGAGCGTTTACAGACACACACACAGATGGACGGCAATTTTTTTTTCTAAAAATATGTTTTTCGGAATATACAGTGTCTGAAACGTGAAAATCCATAAAAAAAAAAGAAAAAAAAATCGATTTTCAAAACGATTACAAGACTTACTCTATACTACGTATGATGAGAAAGTAATTGATTAAAAAACGCGCCAGAAAATATCCAGCTTAGATTTGAGAACAGCCATAAATGAATAAACTGAAATTTTGAAAGTTAAAGTGTCCTGGCTGGCTACATTTTCTGCTACAGTTTAGCAGCATTTTTTGTTAAAGTACTTTTTTCGCTGTCAATCGCTTTTAATAAATATCTAAAAGTATACAACAAGTTTTAAACTGCAATAGTATTTTTTGTATTTTTCAAAACGATTTCGTACTTCGCGAAAATAATTTTTTTAAGCAAGAATTAGGGTTACTAAAGTTTTAATTTTAATTTATCAAAATTAATTATATGTAATACATATTACTCTCTGTTACAGGTGATTCAATCATTATTAACTTATAGTACATTATTTTTCTGTTTGCTCTTTGTTTTAAACCATAAGCCGAAAAGAAAATAGAACATTTGCAAAACCTGTAGTCCAATATTGAGAAAACAATGATCGAATAGATTAAAAAAACAGCCGTTCACCATTTTCAAAGTCATCAAAAGCCATGTTGTACTACAAAACAAAAATCTTTTATTATCAGATGTAATTAATTTGATATCTTTTTATTCAAAAATAAAGTATCTAATGCTGCTTCTGCAATTAAATTTATTGTGACTTTTTCACTTTCTCGAGTAATATTACAAAAACAATTGCATATAAAGACATGAAAACTGGTAATCATATAGAGAAATGTATGATAAACTCGCTGAATCTGACAGTTTTTAAATGAATAATTTTTTAAACAGCTATTTAATGTTAAAATAAGTCAAAATAGTTCAGTTAAAAAAGTTTATTTGATCAAAAAATGTGCTTAGTAATTTAACCATCTTTGGCAGACACATACATGTTTGCACAAGATTGTGGTGTACGGAATGCAATAACTTTTTAGTCTAATTTTTTAAGTTTTAGTTCTCCAATTTTTTATTCAAAATTTCATTAGCTGAAATTTCATTAATACATAGTTTGGAGTGGTCAGTTTTTACTTACTGTTTCACAATTTAAAAAGCCCAAATGGTAATATTTACAAACTTCAATTGAAAAATATATTTACACGCGAATTTTAAAAAAGAAATAAATCATTAAAATAATTAAGCTATTGCGTGCGAAAATCATTAAATGCAGGGTTGCCACTGGCGACTACTTTTACTTACCCATCATCCGTAGTATAGGGCAAATCTTGTCATCGTTTTGAAAATCGAAAAAAAAAAAAATTTGGCGGATTTACACGTTTCAGACACTGGAGATTCCGGAAAACATATTTTCAGAAAAAAAAATTGCCGTCCGTCTATCTGTGTGTCTGTAAACTCTCTATCTTCCGAAAAAATTGAGATAGACACTTGAAATTTGGTATGTACTTAGTATGTAATAATGGGAAGAAGCTTATTGAATTTCAGTAACCTCGATTATCCGGAACTATTTTTTTCATACTCTCGAAATATTCGTTCTCATAAAAGTTTATACAAATTTTCGAAATTGTGTATTTTAAGGAGTGAATATAAAAGACAATAAAAAACCATAAATTTTGCATAAAAAATGAAGTTGATCGGATAATGAGTTGCGGAGATATTTGTAATCCTGTTTTCCCGAATCTTCGATTTTTCATGACCCTGTATTTCATTCAAATTTCAATTCAAAGATATATTTTAATTGGAAATTATATGTTTAATCTGACGCAGTAAACCGTTAGTTAATAGGATTATCAATTTTGGAGTTATAAGGATGTTTCTTTCACGCAATTCAGTAATAGAGTATTGAAAGTTTATGATGTTATCAAGCCATGATTTTATTTGAATTGCAATGCATTTTATAAAAAGTTTACATATGTTTTATTTTCATATTTTATATTATGCATATTCCTGATGGGTAAGTATTACGGTGGCCCCCAACGACTAGTTTCCAGAGTACATGAAAAAAAAAATGCTAGGATAGTATTTCGTCTCACTGTCGGTCGCAGTTAATAAAGATGTATTCAGAACACGAGAGGCCTCAACCAAAAAAAGTTTTGCTAAACTGTATCGGAGGAAGAGAGCAGCAACGTAACTAGATTTCAATATTTGTCCAACTAATCTAGAGTCTTGTTTGTTGATCTGGTAATTAATGTAATCATCGATCAATATGACTATCGGGCGCTTGCTCCTTTACTTCGATTTTTCTTATTTTTATCGATGTTAGATGCCCTCCGATGTATCGATATTTGAAACAGTTATTCTTCCTATAATTTGTGTTCTCCTGTTTATTCTTTGAATACATAAAAATTCTATTAACTCTTGAGTACAGAATATGTGCCTGAAAAACATTTTCATTTGATTTGATTTTTTACTATTCTTATTCCTTTTGATATATTACGTAACCCAGTCATTATAAAGTTATTGGCATATTGGTGTGCCATAAAACGTTTAAGAACGTGATTTAAATGCAACTTAACCTCTTAAGACCCGAAGTTAAAATAATAGTACAAATACTCATTCTTTGCTTTTAAACAAACAAAATGATATCATAGATGACAAAAAATATATTTTTTTGAAATCTATTGTTTTAGGGGACTTGTAATTTAGGTTCACAAATATGAACATAAAATTACTAGCCCCCCCCCCCCTCCCCAAATATCAATTTCATTATCAATAACCTAAAATTACACACAAAAAAAAGCTTTAAATAAGTGAATAATCTGCAAATTTAAAAAAAAAATTTTATTATAAAGTTTTTAAGTTAAAGAATTGTGAAAATTACCTACTTTCTTGGATGCACTGTTTCGAAAGCATTTTTCAAACTCAGGTTAAAATAACATTTATTTTATAAGGAAATCGACATCGGTGCTGCCATTTATTGGTTTCATTTTAAAATAAAAGCATTCAACTTTATAGAAGTGAAGTTAAAATGTAAAAATATCAATCACTTTAGTTTTTATGAGCAAAAGAATCTAGGTACCCATTTGGGTACCCAAGACTCAAGAGATTAAAGAATCACTGACTACGGATGATAATGTCATGGTTACCAATATTTACCTTTTTTGATAACATTGTTTGCGAATGGTAATTTTTACCTTATTTAACACTCGATTACTATCCTGAAAAATAGTTGTTCCTTTCGTTGTATCTGTCACATACATGACTTATTTTCCATATTTATTCAAATTATAAAGCTATATTTCGGGAGGAAATTAGTAATTAACCCATTAAGAACGGAATATTTTTTTCTTTTTAAATTGCAAAAATTACAATTCAAACCATTTTTTTAAAGAAGAAAATTTTATCTCCTTTTATTGGGGAGTTTTCTGTCATCCAACAGGGAGAATATTTCTCTTAAAAGTACCGGTATTCAAACAAAAAAATGGTTTGCAGCTATTCCGTGACCGTATGGTAACGCTCGGCTTTAATGGGTTAACCAGAAATGTATGCTGTTTACCTTATAATCACAAAAATGGGAAAAAAATTACGAAAAATCAACTATAAACATAATTACACTGTGAAAAAAAAAATAAATTCACGCACATTTTCCGTAAAATGATGCTGTAATGTTACGAAAAATGCTGCCTTTTCTAGATAAACGTCAAATCCCGTAAATTTCACGTTTACGGGCAAAACCCGTTTATCTAACTACAAAACTTGTGTATCCAGGGACAAACCCGTTTTTTTTCATGCACTTTGCCTGGAATTCCTGCTGCAGTAATTTTAATGCAGCAATTTTTTTTTTTTTACAGTGTATGAAAATTTGTGACTAACGAAACTTAAATTAAACTTATCGTAACATAAAACTTAAACTTTATATCTTACAGATACAAGGATTGTAATCAAGTGTTAATCATCGATATTTTGCAATTTAGTAAAGCAAGGATTATTACTCAAAAATGGTGCTAACTTAAATGCATAAAAGTTGGCAGTAATATAATGTACGAAAATAATTTTGTATTGTACGACCATTTATCATTTTTAATGCACATCATTTTCATTTGAAAAAATGTTGTAGTAATCTTCAACAGAATATGTAAATTTCGCACTTTTCCTACAATATTTTAGTTATATACAAGTAAATATATATAAGTATATACAAGTTACAGCGAAGCTGAGTAGACAAACAGAAATCAAAATGTTTTTCGTCCATGTTGGAGTGCGTTGAAAAAATTTTTTGGATAATGAATAAATTGAATAAATAGATTTTCCTTTATTATGAAATTTTTAATACTTTAAAATTTAAATTCCTGCCATTCAAATTGTTGCATATTAGTAGTTTAACATTCCAGCTAGAGGTAGTTCTAGTTCATAGGAGAAAACGTATGGCAATAAAAACATCTACTTATAATAAAATCCGAAGGCAAGGGAGTGTCTGTAACCATTCCGGGCTGGATCACTCTGGTCTGCGAATTGATCGCAGTTAAACGCCATGTTAGGCTTAATGAAAAACCTATGCTGACATCTGACAGCTAAATGATAATATCTTCTACTTGAAATCATGTCTATTCAGCATATTTTTCCTATAAAACATGTATATCATATCCTATTATAATGTTTTAAGGTCTTAATTAAAAATCCAGATTAAACAACGGAATCCCAGATATAAATAAACACTGTTGCGAACAATATTGTTTTGGCGCCATCTACTGGCTTTAAAATGTACTTTTCTACAATACAAACCTTTCAATAATAAAATCTTCATGCTGTTTGTATGAAGTCTTATGAAAATGGAACGCAGATCAACAATCCGTCATTTTTGATGGGGGTTATGTACTAGTAATATTATGCATTAGAGTGAAAAAATGTCCAGACCGGGGTTCGATCCCGGATCAAACTTTTTCACTCTAATGGTTGTACGCTGTTTAGTAAAGTGATAATTTCATATTAATAATTCACATCCTTTGTATTTCAGTAATTTACAGCGTAATTTCAGCTCTGCTGAAAAATTAATTAGTACATAATATTATACTTCAATCTATGAATACAGTTTTACACTCTATTATTTGACTTTACTTAATTTTGTAATGGAATATTGTAATCGATGTTTCATTTGCTGCCACTGATTTTCGAAAACGTTTCCGAGTAGTTTTTATAGTGCATTAAGTAGTTTTCTGAAATCGGAATATCGGTTTTTAAGATGATATCCACTCTGAATTAACCCTTTTCAGCTGCGTAGCTGAATTTATATATGCAAGAGTAACAAAATAACGTTAATTTTAATGTCACTGCTATTGCTGTTAATTTATCATGTTTGTCTGTAAAACATGTTTGCTGAACATATAAAAATGTTTATTTCAGAATGGATAGTGTCCTATAAAAATATATTCCGGTTTGAGAAAACTGATTAATGAACGATAAAAAAGCCTACTCGGAAATGTTTCCGAAAATCAATTCCAAAAGGAACTTTGTTTATGTAAATACTTCTTAATATCTCGAAAGTTACTAATATCTCCAGTTTTCTAAAGATAAATAATGCTTTTCGGAATCATGGATAACTCGGAAGAGGTTATTGTTTATTTTCGTTCGTGGTTATATATTTTTTTCCTTAGATTAAGAATTTGTCTTTTTTATAGTGTATGCTAAAACAAACAAACAAACAAAGTATCTAACCGACCCGATTCAAGAATCTAATTTCTATTGTTCTTAAAAATTGCTGCTCCACTAAGTTATTACTTATAAGTTTTGAACATTTTTAAATTCCTATTTGTCACAATGTATCCTTGTTGCCAGATGTATCTTGTTTATAGTGTACGTGAAACAAACAAACAAACAAACAAAGTATCTGTCAGGTTTCTCTCACAGGTGCAAGAGTTGAAAGCTATTCTTAATGGATTAGCGTATTGTATCTGTATCTATTGTGTACCGTTAGAGGCTGGTTTAAGAAGAATCTTAATCCGAAGGGGAGCGACTCAGAATATGAGTGGAAGGGAGGTGGAACAGAATGAAAGAAGTATTTCCATTGCAATGTGGTCTTTCATAGATAAGAAAGCTATTGCACTCTTTTATTTAGGAAGACAGATCCGTCAAGAGGGAGGAAGGGTTGTCAAGGACCCTTGGAAACAGAGGAGAAACACCTTAGAAAGGAGGGTGCTCTGCAGCTTACGAGAGAGAGAAAGTTAGTTCGAACGTGGTAGTGAAGGAGTGAGGTCGTTGAGAGTTGACGATCTGAGCCACGGGTGTTTAACGGTATCTCTCGAAAGAAAGAGAGAGCGGGTGTGAGATGAATAGAAATCTCAGTGCGGAATGAATTGACGTAGTCTAACGGTACACGTAGAGCGTTTACTGTAATTGTTTTGATTTAGTGTTAAACCGGATAATTTACATCCGAGTTTAAGTGTAAATATTGTTAATAAATTGTTACTTTAACTTTAATTGAAAGAGTTAGGTTTTTCTTGAATATACATCAAATATCGTGCCCGATATCACGTATCATATCGGTGGTGGCAGCATATCAAAAGACCGAATTTATTTCGAAGTTGTGTGGACGGAGAAGTGGAATCCGACAATGTTGGCAGCGACGGGATTGAATCACCGAAGACCAGTGCCAGTTAGCCGTGTTACTGAGAGTTTGTGCCGGATCGTCTAGCGGAAGTGTTTGTGCTCTATCGTCGAAGACCAGCGCCAGTTAGCCGTGTTACTGAGAGTTTGTGCAAGATCGTCTAGCGGAAGTGTTTGTGCTCTATCGTCGAAGACCAGCGCCAGTTAGCCGTATTAAGTCAGTTTATGCCGGATCGTCTAGTGGAAGTGTTTGTGATCTATCGTCGTAGACCAGTGCCAGCTAGCCTATCGTCATTACAGTGAAGTGAATTAGTGGTGGTGCTGTGTTAGTGTAGTGTTGTGCGTAGTGTTTTTTGTGCATTGTGAAGCAAGGTGCAGTGATTGTGGCCCGAGAGTGCAAGATTTACCCTGTGGAAAAGTGAGCAGAGAATTGTCCCAGCGAATGATGTACGAGGTAAGGTGTTTTGATCATTTTACTCTACTGACATTCTCGAACCTATTTTTATTATTGTGTATAATTGATGGTAATTTAAGTTAATGTTATAGTTAATTTATGATAATTTATGTGCAATATAATAATTGGTCTAAATCAAATGAGATATTAACAACCATTTTACACTATTGTTTTAAGAAAAGGATCTTATATTAATTACTAGAAGTGATTTTCTAATTGTTTTAAACGGATAAGATTAATGATTAAAATTAATGCATTGTGTTAATAGTTGGAAGGAATAATTGAAATTTCTTAAATTTAAATTATTATTAAAGTAATATTTAAATTAAGTGATATTGTTTGCTTTAAGTTTGAAATATTGATAGTAAATGAGGAAAGCAAATTTGTGTAGAATTTAAATTAAATTGAAATAACCTTCAAGGAAGAACTGAAGGCCCAGGAAAAAAAAAGTGCTGTGATTTACTTTTTAATGTGAGAACAAATTTTGAAAATTGAAATATTTTATTGAGATTAAATTTAGGAATTTATGTGTATTTCATGCAAATTTTTGTTAGGTGGATATTTTTATGTAGTGATTGGCATCAGTGTTTTATTCAAATTGCAACGTATCAGTATTATTGTGTAAATTGTATTTTATTATTTATGATAAATTTAAAATCTGTATTTCATAATAATCAAATTGAAATTATTGTTACTGTGTTATTGGAAGCAAGTAGTGGGGTACCATTGTTAAAGGAAATTTATCATTTTATTATTACTTATTTGAAATATGTTAAATAGTATAATGTGTGGAGGTAATTTATGAGGGTAGGATTTGAGGAAGTATTAATTTGATATTGTGCTTAAGTATTATTGTAGGGTGGTAATAATTATCAGTAGAAAGTATGGCTTTCTTACTAAAATTAAAAAGGGTGGATCTTCAGGCGATATGTGAAGAGTTAGGGATTGAAGTCTCGGAAGATGATACCAGGTTTAAGCTTAAGAAAAAGATAGTGGAGAGCGACGAATATGAAGAGGGGGCCATTATGGAATTATCTAGCACTATTGTTACAGAACGGTTAGAACAAGAAGCGTTAGTAGTGGAACGGGAAAAGTTAGAAAGGGAGGAAAAGTTACAACGAGAAAAGTTAGAAAGGGAGGAAAATTTAAAGTTACAACGAGAAAAGTTAGAAAGGGAGGAGAGGTTAGAACGGGAAAAGTTAGAAAGGGAGTTAGACCGTGAGAAGTTAGATAGAGAAGAAAGGGCTGAAAAATTGAGATTGGAACATGAGTTAGAGTTGGAAAGGATAAAAATTCAGAGTTCGGCAAATAATTCTAATGGGACTAGAGAATCTAATCATGAGAGTAGCCTAGAGAAATTGATTAAAAGCGTTAAAACTTTGTCTATCAAGGTTCCAGAAGGGACTGAGGGATGGAATCTGTTTTTTAGCAGTTTAGAACGAGCATTCCAAACAAAAAATGTACCGGAAACCCAGCAAGCCGAAATTTTACTAAATATGTTAGGAGATAAGGCCGATAATTTGCTAATATACACTACTAGAGAACAAATTGAGAGTTATGATAAATTAAAGGAATTAGTTCTAAGGGAACATGAGCCGACACCGAAGGCGTGTTTGGAAAACTTTAAGAAGGCTAGAAGGAATCAAAATGAAACTCATGTATTATTTGTATCGCGTTTAATAGCAACGTGGGGAAATTATTGTAAGATTAGAGGTGCAGATACGTATGAGAAGGTTAATCAGTTAATTGTCACGGATAAGTTGTTAACTACTTTAGATGAGGAAACCGCGACGCATGTTGGATTAACGCAGCACAGTAATTGGTTAGAAGTTTCTAAAATTGCTAAGGAATGTGATAATTTCTTTGACGCTAAACAAAAATCTTATGCGGTAACTTATAAGGGTTATAAAGGTAAAGAAAGGTATGTTAATAATGAAGATTCTAGAAGGGCAAAAGATGAGGGATTTAGTAGTAATTGGAGACAAAATGGGAATAAGGAAGTTAGTCCATTTTTGGGTAGAAAACCGGAATATAAGAAACCTAATGATACGACGCCTATCTGTTTCAAGTGTTCTCAACGAGGACATGTACAGCGATTTTGTACAAAAGGAAATAATGAGGGAAGTAATCAAATTAATAACCGACAAGAATCAAGGGCTAGTATCAATAATGTCTCAGTGCGAGGAATTAAAGATTTACCAAGGGGAGCGAGTATGGCAAGAATCGGAGCAAAAGGGAATTGGAGAACTAAAGTTATTGGAGAGAAGTTAAATAAGCTTGAGAAAGTGGAAGTTAGTGTAAATGGGAAGATAACAAAAGGATTAGTGGATTCTGGTTGCGAAATTAGCGTCGTTCATAAAGATTTAGTACCAGTAGAGAAACTAAGAGGGGCTGGTAGCATCTATTTACAGGGGATATTTGGTAAGGCAGTGAAATCGCCATTAATTCAGTTACCTTTAGCTATTCCAAAACGCGGAGAAACTAATGTAATTCATCAGGATGTACTGTGCGCGATAATTGATAATAGTAAGGAACAGGTAATTTTACATCCTGACGTGGCTAATGAATTGTCAGGGTTAAACAACGAGAAATCATTAAGAGAATCGGTAGAAAGGGAATGTAAGGAAGATAGTAGGAATAAAGTGAAAGAAGGGGAAAGGATTAGAAATGGTAATAATAATCGTTATGTCGTAGACGCGAGATCGGAAAATTTACAAAGTCAGGAGAAGGAAAAAGCCGAGGTAGAGAAAAGTAAGATTAATCAAGTTACGGAAAGTAGTTTAAATGTATTTCAGGAATCCCAAATGAGTTGTAAAGATTTAGAGAAAGCTTGGGAATTGGCTGAAAATGAGAAAGGGTCTTACTATGTTGTAAATGGGTTATTGTATCATAAAGAGAAATTAGTAGATGAAACTGCAGCTCAATTAGTATTACCTAAAGTTAGAAGGGAGGAAATTCTAAAACTAGCGCATACCTCCTTATATGGAGAACATCACGCGGTTAAGAAAATTTTAGAAAGAATCAAGCATTCATTTTATTGGGAAAATATGGCGAAGGAAGCTAAAATATATTGCGAATCACGTGTAGAATGTCGATTAACGAGGGAAATGAATGTGAGTAATAAGGAGAAAGAGGAAATATGTCGACCTGCAGTTATAGTTGAGTTAGGGGACGGGAGTAAGAAACTGGTGTATCAAGATGAAATGAGAGCATTTATGGCTAAAAATAAAGTAGTCGATATTGTCTTGCATAGTGACGGGGAGTTTGAAGACTGTAGGAAAGATCTGTTGTTAGACCGAGAACAACCGGAAAATAAAGACAGGAAGGGATTTGAGATAAAAGGGTTAACAAATATTCAAGTTGGGGACATAAAATCAATCTTAAGGAAAAATAATGAATTATTTATGAGTCCTATCGAACTGGTAGAAATGGAGAAAAATCGGATTGGTCGTAAACCGGAAAGGGGTAAGATAAGGCAGAAATTGTACAATGTCTTTATTACGTACAAAGAGGACTTGGACAGGCAAGTGCCTGATTGGTTAGAGGAAAATTTAATTAAGACCTCAGAGGCAGAAGTTAGCCATTCAAGCGGGTGCATTGCGGAAAGGGAGGTACCAATTAAGTTAACGAGGAAGGACTGGAAGGAAAAAGTTGTACCGCCTCCAGTAATATCAGCCTAAGGACTGACATTGAAATGACATAATACTAGTGTAACTTTATTTTATTTTTTGTGTATTTATAATTGTATTTGCATCATGTGTTTATAACAGTGTATTAGCATATTGTGTATTTTTTTTGTAGTTATCACATTAGTATATGGTTCATTAGAGATGTCAGTAGTTAAATTTTCAGACACCTTGAAATATTTATGTAATTGTAGTAATGAAGAAACCTATCAAGGAACTGTTGAACTCTTCTCAGGCATTACATAGTTTTGAGGAAAATTAGCCCCTAAAAGGCATATTTTCCGCTAAGGTGGGGGGTGTCAGGTTTCTCTCACAGGTCCAAGAGTTGAAAGCTATTCTTAAGGGATTAGCGTATTGTATATGTATCTATTGTGTACCGTTAGAGGCTGGTTTAAGAAGAATCTTAATCCGAAGAGGAGCGACTCAGAATATGAGTGGAAGGAAGGTGGAATAGAATGAAAGAAGTATTTCCATTGCAATGTGGTCTTTCATAGATAAGAAAGCTATTGCACTCTTTTATTTAGGAAGACAGATCCGTCAAGAGGGAGGAATGGTTGTCAAGGACCCTTGGAAACAGAGGAGAAACCCCGTAGAAAGGAGGGTGCTCTGCAGATTACGAGAGAGAGAAAGTTAGTTCGAACGTGGTAGTGAAGGAGTGAGGTCGTTGAGAGTTGACGATCTGAGACACGGGTGTTTAATGGTATCTCTCGAAAGAAAGAGAGAGCGGGTGTGAGATAAATAGAAATCTCAGTGCGGAATGAATTGACGTAGTCTAACGGTACACGTAGAGCGTTTTCTGTAATTGTTTTGATTTAGTGTTAAACCGGATAATTTACATCCGAGTTTAAGTGTAAATATTGTTAATAAATTGTTACTTTAACTTTAATTGAAAGAGTTAGGTTTTTCTTGAATATACATTAAATATCGTGCCCGATATCACGTATTCATATCGGTGGTGGCAGCATATCAAAAGACCGGATTTATTTCGAAGTTGTGTGGACGGAGAAGTGGAATCCGACAGTATCTAACCGACCCGATTCAGGAATCCAATTTCTATTGTTCTTCAAAATTGCTGGCTCCACTAAGTTATTACTTATAACTTTTGAAAAATTTTAAATACCTATTTGTCACAATGTATCCTTGTTTATAGTGTACGTGAAACAAACAAACGAACAAAGTAATCTAAACGACCCGAGTCAGGAATTTAATTTCTATTGTTGTTAAAAATTGCTGCTCCAATAAGTTATTACTTATAACTTTCGAACATTTTTAAATTCCTATTTGCCACAATGCATCCTTGTTTATAGTGTAGGTGAAACAAACAAACAAACAAAGTATATAACCGACCCGATTCAGGAATCTAATTTCTATTGTTGTTAAAAATTGCTGCTCCAATTAGTTATTACTTATAACTTTCGAACATTTTAAAATTCCTATTTGCCACAATGCATCCTTGTTTATAGAGTACGTGAAACAAACAAACAAACAAAGTATCTAACCGACCCGATTCAGGAATCTAATTTCTATTGTTGTTAAAAATTGCTGCTCCAATTATTACTTATAACTTTCGAACATTTTTAAATTCCTATTTGCCACAATGCATCCTTGTTTATAGAGTACGTGAAACAAACAAACAAACAAAGTATCTAACCGACCCGATTCAGGAATCTAATTTCTATTGTTGTTAAAAATTGCTGCTCCAATTATTACTTATAACTTTCGAACATTTTTAAATTCCTATTTGCCACAATGTATCCTTGTTTATAGTGTACGTGAAACAAACAAACAAACAAAGTAATCTAACCGACCCGATTCAGAAATTTAATTTCTATTGTTGTTAAAAATTCTTGCTCCACTAAGATATTACTTATAATTTTTGAACATTTTTAAATTCCTATTTGTCACAATGTATCCTTGTTGCCAGATGTATCTTGTTTACAAGTGTACGTGAAACAAACAAACAAACAAAGTATCTAACCAACCCAATTCAGGACTCTAATTTCTATTGTTCTTAAAAATTGCTGGCTCCATTAAGTTATTATTTAGAGCTTTTGAATATTTTTAAATTCCTATTTGCCACAATGTATCCTTGTTGCCAGATGTATCTTGTTTACAGTGTACGTGAAACAAACAAACAAACAAAGTAAACTAACCTACCCGATTCAGAAATTTAATTTCTATTGTTGTTAAAAATTCTTACTCCACTAAGATATTACTTATAGCTTTTGAACATTTTTAAATTCTTATTTGCCACAATGTATATCCTTGTTGCCAGATGTATCTTGTTTACAGTGTACGTGAAACAAACAAACAAACAAAGTATCTAACCGACCCAATTCAGGAATCTAATTTCTATTGTTCATAAAAATTGCTGGCTCCATTAAGTTATTACTTAGAGCTTTTGAATATTTTTAAATTCCTATTTGTCACAATGCATCCTTGTTGCCAGATGTATCTTGTTAAAAAGACCACACACGACAGATTTAGTTGCGGAAACATGTTTTTTTACATGTTTTTCGCACTGTTGCCTTTTGACGATTTCATGTTTCTTTGCGCAAAATTTATTATTCATAAACTCTTCAACTTCTCTAACAGAATTTATGTGAAGTTATATTTAGTAAAATAAACCTTGTTAGCAAGGTCTAGGATTTGATGAATGTAGGAGTTCTTATTTTATCAAAACCGCGCTTAAAGCGCGAGTGTGAGTAAGAAAAACATAAGAGAACATTTAAATTCAATTTTTTAGAAAATAGTTAGCAGACCTAATTACTTGGCAAACATAACAAAATTCTGTAATGTCTCTAAATAAAAGTTGGCATGTATTTAAAGTCGTTTTTGTTGTAAGTCATGTAAAAACGTAATGTGTTTAGAGCGGTAAAGAATGTTTTTCATTTTCCGTCTGTATTTCAATAATTTATATATATATATAAATATAAATTTAACTCACTTAAAAATGAGGGGGAGGACAGTTCTTACTGGGACATTTTTAAAATATAAAAAAAGCAAAGTTGTATAAAAGATAAAAGTTAGAAAGCTATATTTATGTGAAGTTATATTTAGTAAAATAAACCTTGTTAGAAAAGTCTGGGGTTTGACGAATGTAGGTGTTCTTATATTATCAAGACAATACTTGAATTTGAACGAGAAAGATATGACTTCATTTAAATGTCATTTTTAAAAGTTGTAGACAACTAGTTAGAAGACACAATCACTTGGCAATCATAACAAAATTCTGTAATGGCCCTAAAATTTGGCAAACACAGTTAAGTGTTGGAAAATTGTCAGGTCATAACAGAATATTTAAAGTAATTTTTGTCATAAATCAAGAAAAATCTTGAGTCGTTTACAAGAAAAAATATTTCTATTCTAAAAAAAAGTAATGCAGCTGCTGCAAAATAATTGAATTTATTGTGACTTTTTTAATTTCCCGCCTTATACTCCAAAAAATTATTGCATATAAAAACACGAAAACTGGCAGCTTTATAGAGAAATGTATGATAAACATGCTTAAGCAGACAGTTTTTAAATCGAAGAATTATTTTAAGTGCAATTTAACGTTCAAATCGGTCAAGGTAATTCAAATAAATGGTAGTAGTTAAATAAATTTTATAGGTTCAGAAACTATGCATAGTAATTCAACCTTCTTTTGCTGGCACATACGTGATTAGATGGTAGTATGCAGCCTCCTATCAATTTTTTTAATTCGTCTTATTTTTAGGGTTTCGTTCACACACATCTCACGAAACCCTATTCGTCCCGCTAAGTTGTCTGTCCGAGACAGAGCCGGTTCTCAGAAACTATGTAACTTACAGTCATGAAATTTTGTGTACTTATAGCTAAATACCTATTATGAAGCTCAAAATAATGAAATTTGAAAAAATCGTATTATTTTAATATACAGAGATAAAAAACCAAAAATCTAACAGCCTCTTTTCCTATTAAATTTAAACATTTTTCGTTAAAACAGTTGCCAACAATTAGAACTCCACAATAAAATTCTTTCTACAATCATTAATTTTCTATTGAAAGATTTCCACGTGAAAAATGAAAATGAAATAAAATGTTTCACCAATTGAAAAAAAGATTAATAGGACGTCATATTGGTAATAAAACGGAAATTTTCAAACACTTCTCGATAATACAAGGAATATGAGTGGAGTATGTGTAAGTATAGAAAGTAGCTTAATAGGACGTCGTTAGAGAATTAAAAAGAAAATTAATCGGACGTCATATTGGAAGTTTAACGGATTTTTCAAATGTTTGAGAATAATACAAATAGAGTATCAATATGAGTAATAAAGAACAGTAAATATATGAGTTTGAGGAACGTATTGAATCATGATAAAAACTCAATTATGGAAATATTGGCATATTTTAACGTTTTGAAGGTTATACATCATGTTTAGTTATGAAATTGAGTTTTTTTTTTTTTAAATATCGCATTTAGTCTACATGACAAATATTATTATCACAGAGTATAATAGCGGGCTTCGGACCGGTTCAGATATTCGAAAAAACGAGAAAAATAGACCGGTAAATTTTTACTTTATAAAAAACAAGACTTTTCTTTTTCTTTCTTTCTTTCTTTCTTTCTTTCTTTCTCTTCTTTTCTTTTTTTTTTTTTTTTTGAAATGAAATTTATTAGGATTTATTAAAGAAAGGATAAAGTGTTTTGAAAGGAATATTAAACGAAACCCTTTGTGCGATCTTCGATCACACTTACCCACTTGTTTAGATTCGTCTTATTTTTTAAGTCTTTTTCAAATTTTTTATTCAAAATTTCATTATATGAATAGAAATTTAGTTCAGAGTTTGAAAGAGCCGTTTTTCATCTGCTGTTGCCAGATTTTAAAAAGCTCAAATAATAATACAAACACTTTTCAATTAAAAAATATATTAACACGTGAATAATAAAAAAAATAAAGAAAACTTTGAAATGAATTAATTCATGCGCAAAGTCTTCAATGGTGAAAATTACATCATATTTAAAACAATACATTTAAAATTTCATATTTAAAACGATTTTCTTATAGCGTTGTTATAAAAGTCAAGGAGGCAGCGACATTTCTTAAAAGCTGATTTTAAAATATGTGATTGATTTGTCGTGACAGCAGTGGATGCGGCCTTGAGTACCAAAGAATTCCCCAGTCCAAAAGAAATGAATGATAACCCGATTTTTACAGAAGATCGCCATTGGTCGTGACAATATCATTCAATTTTCTGTAATTGGGCAATATTTTAGAAACAGAGCAAATTAGCACGTTTTTAGAGTCTGCGGAGTCTGGTCGGAAGTTAGCGAGCATAGGTCGTAAGGTGCAGAGCCCCCTAGTAATTAAGAGTAATGTGCACATGGGGGAGATTGTTAAACACTGTTTTACATGTTATTTACACTACTGAGATGCATTATTTAGCAAAGAAGGATTTGATCTAGTAATATATAATAATAAAACTCACAATTCATAATTATAAATTAGAGTTATCAAAGGAGAAATTATGAATTTAAAATATTTACAAAGGGATTGATAATTATCGAATTGGGCGATTTTTACTAAATAATTGTTTCTTGTTGTCATATTATTTCTCCATATTTTTATATTAATAGTTTTTAGGTATTGAAAATTTAAATTTCCTTACATTGAGCACTTTACAGCGTACATAACTTGGCTCGTTACTATGTGTCCCTAAATGGTGCTATTTACACTTGATAAGATGGCGCGCGACTAGTGAATTTATTTTAAAAAGTAGAATTTTTGGTCTGTTTCTTTTCTAAGATATGGCAACAAGAAAGAAAAAAAGCATTATTTAAATTATCTACTCAGAATTTGTAAATTGTTTTCTCAACGTATAATCATAATTTAATTAATACTATATTATTAAATAATAAAGTAATTTTTTAAAATTATTACACTAGTTATGTTTTACTTATATTTTATTTTCTACCTTTTAGTATTTAAAATATTTCGTTGTTGAAATTTCACAGACACTTGGCCTATTTTGACGAGAGTGGTTTGATGCATAATTAATTTCATTGTTTTTGAAACTCTTAAGCAATTGTAACCATAAAGAATATTTGGCGATTTATCACTTGCGGTAAGCTAGAAGAAAAATACCTTAAAATCAAATTATTAATTTATAATTAAGCTGTAAAAATATTAAAATGTTGCATTGCCAAGTGGCCCCCACTGTTATGATTATGCCAAGGTTGCAGTTATGATTTCGCCAAGATCATCGCAAAGATTATATATGCATTCTATATAAGCATATATATATATTTCAAACACTCCTATATGTGCCATATACGTCATTATACACATATTATTTATGTCTTATATACATAATACACATGTCATATATATATATACATCATATCATATATGCATCACATATGACTATAACTTGGCCACATACGTCAAGAAATGTTATATATATATATCATATATTATTATAATGTCATACATGGTTTATAATTTGGCGATAAATCTTGGTCGCTTGGCGATTCATCCTTGGGGGCCGCTATCACACGAAAGTACAAAATTTACGATATTTTAATGAAAACAGAAACAAAAATATTTCATCCTTGGGGGGGTGCTATAACACGAAAGTACCAAATTACTACTTTATTTTTCATATCTGATAATTTGCATCTATCCTTTTTGTAACTTTAACATTTTTGTAACGATTTTATGCATTTCTATTGCCTATTCAAAAATAAATTCTTCTAAAGTTACAGAATTTCGTTAAAAGCGCTTAAAAAATTCTTCTACAGTTACAGAATTTCGTTAAAAACGGTTAAAATGGTAAAATGCGAACATCATTTGGTCCATTCTCGATCGAAAGCAACAACCATTTTCCGAACGATTAAAAAGCGTGTAATATTTATTAAGTTTTAAGAATTTTTCAAAGTAGTATTTATGTTGCATAAGTTATTATTACAGCATTTCTCACTGCATTAAATATAAAATTAACTGTAGGAATTACATATTATGTTTTTGCATAAACATTAAATCCATTTCAGACGTTAAATTAAACCTTAGCATTCAAGACACGGTGAAACACCCTCTTGAATGAATCGGAAAAACTCCGCAGAGTTCTCCACTAAGCGGAGAAAATGTCCCACAAGCGGTAGAAATTCACTTTCAGAAGTGGTTTGCTCTTATACAATATTTTTTTTCAGGCCGTTTTTCTCCTGTGGTAAAAGCACTCTTCTCTTTTCTTTGGCGGATTACGGAATCATTATGTCGCCCAGACGTTTTACATCTCAACTCAATCTTTCGTTCAGAGCGCGGTTTTTTGAAAAACTCCGCGAAAAAAAATTTTTTTAGAAAGGGAAAAGTGAATAAATGTAGAAAAGTTATACGTCGATATCAAAAATTTACTTAGTAGACAATTCGGCATTATTGCTCTTTTTTGTCTTTTTCCTGTTGATAAAACAATTTTTAAAGTAATAATTCAAATTCTACATCATCCTTTTTCTATACGTTTTGAATACATTATATTAAGCATATTAACGTATTGCTGTAAAATGACGAGTTTTCGTTCAAAACGATAATATGACGAGCTGAACTCGTTACCTGACCAAAGTTACTAAAAAATGTTTTATTTTATGTTTTGTAATCTTCTACTAAACTTCTATTAATAGAAAAACATCAATACTGTAATTTTTTATGTTGCTAAAACATGTATGGCTTTGATGAATGTTTTATTTATATATATATATTTTTAGCATACGATACAACTTGATATTATCCCCCGTCTAGCTCTATCAATGTATGCACAGTCTGTCTCTCTTTTTCAATCTTTCTTTAAAATTTAAAATTTATTTCATTAATTTGTATTTATTTTTAGTTATTTATTTTTCTATATTCGAAATTTTTAGGGTTCCGTATTTCAAAAGTAAAAAACGGAGCCCTTATAGGATCACTTTATTGTCCGTCTGTCTATCAAGACCATTTATCTTTCATGTGCTTGTATTGATAATTTTATTACGACTGATTATCTGCACAAGTGATATATACCGGAGGGAGTGATGCATTCAGTGCGGATGTTATTATAATTTTCTTTCAAGACCGGCTGAAGGTATCAGGTTGAAATTTATATCAAATAATATGGTCTACCGCTCCATTGTTTTGTAAAAATGTCGTGCTTCTAACTCAATGCAATACAAAGTTATGGTCGGGTTTTTCCGGTAGAATCTTCCATTATCTGGGCTACCTTCTTACTAACAGTCTCAGCATTGAAGGGGGCCATGGTTCCATTTGTTCCGCTAATGGCGGAGGTCGACAAGTAAGTATAAGTAGGCAGTTCCTGTTTTTCAATATTTGTAAAGAAACTACGTAATTACTAAGCTTTACGTAATATAACAAAACGTTACATAATCCTCAAGGTACGAGTCCTGCTCTTTCTTTATTATTATTTTTTATTTTACTCTCTTTAATGTAATTATTTTTTTATTACGGTTAGATTTATTGTTTTACTGTCTCTCTAAGTAGTGGTTCTGGCAAGATAGTTGCTTTTATATTGAATGTAAAGTTGCAAGGCAACTAGGAAGTCTTTTGAAGTGCTCACTCGGTTCATAAACACTTGTTCACGATGTAATTCAGCAAAATATTTACTGTTCATCAAAAATAATAATATACTATTTTGGATTAACAAAATGTATGACTCATATATTAAAACATGTTTTCTTTAATGAAAGAAATACTTCTGTCATGCACAACTAAATATTACCGAAAAGGATACCGGAAAAATTGCCTATTTTGTTTTTATTAGCCAGAGGATAAGTATTATTTTCGATTATTAAAAAAAAAAACATTGTTATGAAAAATTATTGGCCAGACAGATTAAGGAGGATTCCTCAGTGTTAATATATGTTTATTAAGTTTTAGTTAAATCGTGATTTTTTTTTTCAACACAATGTAATCAACTTTCACTGAATTAAAATTTTTAATAAAGTGTGTGGTTTAATTTAAGATACATTATATCATTCTTGTAATTAAGTCATGTTTTTTTTTTTTAAATTGTATTTCATTCCATGAGACCAGAAGGAATATCGATCATGGTAAAATGTTGCACCATGCACCGATTATGGAAAAGCCGAAGAAAAACGTCAAAAAATCACGATGAAATTATTAACTGAAAGCACTGCTTTTGTAAACATTTTGCTACCACTATTTCCGAATACTAGTAGTCGCTTTATTTAATAATCCATATTAAGTCGATTCTTTTCAATACAAAATAATCAACGAGCGGTAAATTTTTAGTAAAATCTGTGTTTCAATTTAAATTATATTATATCTTTTTTGTAATTACTTTATGATGCTTTCTTTAACTGTATTTCACTTCGTACGACAAGAAGGAATACCGATCATGGACAAAGGTTGCGCCATGCGCCGATTGTGAAAAAAATCCAAGAAAAATGTTAAAAAATTATGAAGAAATTGTCAACTTAAAACATTACTTTTGCAAGCGTTTTGAAACCACTATTTCCGGATACTAATCATCGCCTTATTTAATCATAAATGTTCTACGATTAAATAATCCAAACATTACAGGTTCTTGAGAAACCCTTATATTTATGTTGTATCCTAATTTCAATGGTCTTGAATCTTATAAGATTGCTGAAATTTAGTTACTACTATTCAGACATGGCTGTCGATGGGAGCGAGATATGGCGAACGCCCGGGCTATTGAAAAGTAAGGTATGGAAAAACAGAACAATTTTGGTTAATTTTTAATTCCTTGTGCATTAATCATCTAGTTTAATTACCTAGTGTAAAGTAAACAAGTGATCGCAACGTTCCTAAAACTTTGTCACTTTGCTACCACTATTTTAAAACAGTGTCTTTATCTTAGACTTCAATTGCATATGTTAAAAGAATCCAACATGAAATAGAAGTAGGAAATGTATAAAAATCTAGGAACGTTGCGAGTCCTGAGTAAACTTTTTCTTGTAAAATCAATCACGAGTGTAACCCGTTGTAAGTTAAATATATCTTGTGCATCAATCACGAGCGGGACTCGTGACTAATGCACTAGGGATGGGTTAAATTATAATTCTAAATACATAAATTATTTAAATAAATAAAACCACAAAGGGTTAAGGTGGTTCTGAAATGATCTGCTCAGGAACGCGACACTTTCTGACACATTTCCTGGCTCATTTTTAAACGCAAAGGCCTAAAATTGACAGGCCTGCCTATTGAAGCGATTTGGAATAGAAATGAGTTTTCCATTTTTTAAAATAAATAAATTACTTATCGAGTTATAAGCTATTCTTGTAACGTGGCGACACGTTATTTGCCTATCTCGCTCTGCGGCGTCGGGAATTCGGTTCAAAATGCCGACTTTGACAGTGTTTTCTGAACGATCTTCTGCCCTTATCAAAAAATAGAAAACTCATTTTGATGACAGTTTCTGAATAAGAAGACCTGCCCATTTCATTCATTTCTGAATAAAAATGAATTCAAAATTGTGTCAGAAAGTACCTCCTTTAGATTTCAGAACAGCTTTAATAGCAGAAAATTTCAGGTATATTCGTAAATGAATACAATTTGCAGGTTCTGTTCAGATACTAAAAACAGATACTTAGTATTTGTTGAGAGTTTCCCATTTTCTTATAAAAGCAAAGAATCTTACAGAAATTTTTCTCAAAGTTCGCATTTTAAGCTACCTTTCGGCTCAGTAGAATTCAAAATGAACCACTTTATAGAAAAATGAAAATGCTGTTCGATTCTTCGGTATTTAAACAATAATGTCTATAATTCTCATGCATTTCTGTATAGAAAAAACTCCGTGATTGTATCAGAAAGGATGAGCATTTTTAGCGTGAAAAAATAAATGAAAACACTTTTAATGCATATTTATATTAAAATAAAATCTACCGTTAGATACAAATAAGCACCATAAACCCATGACCTCCCTCTTGGATCCGTGCTCGGTTAATAGTTATTTAAAAAGCTAACATGAGCAGTGGTGCTGCAAAAAAAGAAAAAAAAATCTCACCCAGGACGTCAAGGCTACTAAGAAGGGGTCAAAATCACTATTACTAATTATTTAAAACTCTTAAATCTTGTGGGATAAATTGAATATCCTTCTTTATATAATATTTTATGTTTTAAACATATTTACTGTCCTTTTTCTACAGAAAATCTTGAATTGTTTTGGTTTATGCCTACAAAATTTTCTGCTTCATAGCTTTCAAAACACTATTTATTGAAGCTATTCGAAATCTTATATTCAAGATATTCCAGTGACCGCATTTTACGGTTGTCCCCTGAAAAACCTTCTCCTGCAAAAAAACACTTAAAAGCCGCGGAGCGCTATTTTGTGGTGTGACGTCACGATTTAAGTCCGTAGAAAATGGGAGGGAATGGCATTGAAAAAGGGGGAAGGAGACATACATCCTTTTCCCTCCAATCAATACCCAAAAATGGCAATAATTCAGATTTAAGCGTTGCCTTTTGCAGTTTTGTCGTAAATATCAAAATGGGGAAGAAAAGAGATGGTGGCAGAGGGTAGTAGAAAATGCTCTGTTTGAATTACTGACCCCCTCGAGTGGAGTTGAGTTGTAGAGTGGGGACCGGAGGGTTACGGCGTTATTTCACACTCCATTTGCTTTTCGACTTCTGCTACTTCTACTTCTACTACGCGGTTCCTTTTCTGTTCTCAATCCTCAGTTTTTTTCCCCTCCCTGGTTTGAGAGAAAGATGTGGGGAAAACATTTAAGGAATTTGAGACGGTTAAAGTGAAGTAAGTCACATCACTGTTTAAATTAACTGTCCTCTGCGACAAAATCACGAATAAAGTAGGAGTAATGAGAGAAATTGCTAAATGAAAATATTTGTTCCGCCTCGTTTGAAAATTCTCCTTTGAAATAATGGAAAATCATAAATGAAACGTTTGTTGCATGAAGGAATATGAAATTGATATGTTTCTTTTATTCAGTGAAGGGGATAATATTTTATTTAATTTTTGGGAGTATTGGATGGAATATGTATGGGTTTTTTTTCTTAAATTTTGTATTTTTCTTAATTTATTTTTACTTTGTAAGCAATATTTGCTTTTTAAATTATTTGTTTTACTATGAAATTGTTTATTGCTTTCTTTTTAATTAAAAACTAGGCTCAAGAAATTATTGAAAAGCATAAAGAAAACAAACATTTCTTATTTGTAGAATTTTTTTAATTAAAGTTATTTTTCGTCTAACTCTATTCAGCTTGAGAATTACTCAACTTTAATTAAGTCGAGACAGGTCGTTAAATGCCGTAACAATTAGAATCTTTTTTTGTATTTCTTTTTTTAAATTAAATAATTCGTCTTCTTTCTTCTATGTTATGTTAAGCACCTTCCATCTCCGTAACACGCCAAACTCTTCGGAGGTTTGATGTTTTTTTCTCATACCCAAGCAATATTTTAATTTATCATTTCAGCAAAATATTAAAGATCGCAAAAACATTTCAAAGTAATGTAGAATTTTTTTTTAAATTCTTTTTTAAACATAATTCAGCGTTTTAAATAATTTGAGGGTATAAAATTGTTATTTCCCCCCTCTAATATCCTACAATTATCAAGGGTGCTTGGTTGTAGTTTCATCACATTCAGAGGTTAAGTTGATGGCTTTGTTTATCGGTCCGCTTTTAGACATTTCATATCAGTACACTAAATCATTCATTGGTGAGTTTCGTTATACAATCGGTCGCAAAATGTTTTGAAAATGGTTTAAAAATGGTTTAAATATACCTAATCGGTTGGCCGATTTATACAAAAATCTACACTGCAAATCTTTATACACTTTTCAGAACACTTTTTTGAACACCTATTTTGTCACCATTTTTAGAAAATTTTGAAGCGTACTTTTTGGAACAGTTTTTAGAATACTTCTGAGAACACTTCTTTTGTTAAGCACACTTTCTAGCGCACTTTTTGAAAGCGACGATTTCATAAGTGTGCCCAAATGTGCTCTCAATCCGTTCTTAAATGTGTTCCCAAGATCAGATTTAGCAGATATTCTGAGCAGAACACTTTTGGTACACTTTCAGAACACAATCTTTATAGCGGAGCATATTCAGAACACATTAAGGGAACACATTCAGTACACATTAAGGTAACTGGAACACTTTTTTTAAATCAATGTGTTCCAAATGTGTTTCCAATGTGTGCTGGGAATTTGCAGTGTATACAGTTCTTGCAATAACGGCCTAAAGCATATTTGCAAAATGGAAGCTCAACCGGAAGTACCCTTTGGAAGCTACAGTTTTCACTCTGGCCCTCACACACACACATACATCATGATCACAATGCTTTCCTGTTCCGAAAGCAAAAATGCGTAGAGCATATTTTCAATTGATTTTTTAATATAAACATCAAACGTATGACTTGTAATGTATGTTGTCCAAATTTTATCTAATTTTTGTGATGACTTTTAACGCACAATGTCCTTTACAGCTTCCTGAGTTGAGGAAGCTTAATTTTGACAAATTTGTACCGAGTGGTTAAGTATCTCTATTCGGAGCTGTCTGTAACTTGAAGGAATAACCGGAATGAAACCAAAATCGGAGTACTTACTATTCAAGAAGGGGGAAGAAGAATGGAGCAATAAAAAAGTAATTGCAATAATCGCCGATAGATAGCGCTTTTCTTTCTGAAATGTATTGTTTAATACTGTGTACCGTGGAGGTGTTGCAAACCTCAACGACTTTACCGCTTATTACATGTGCAAAACATCGCTCCTGATGCGTTACATTCTGCAGTTGAGCACGTCGTGCACGCCTGGATTGTGGTCTCCAGCACAATGGCCGTGTGAAACCTGAACATGATCGGCACCGCCATGCGAAAGCGTAACCACATTCACTGTGACATTTTCCAATAAGTTAGGTGTGCCATCGGGTTTGACGTCTTAATTCTTTGTTCTTGTATTACACATTATATTTCACACTTAGTAGTGCCATCTGTTGGTAATTATTGCAATTACTTTTTTTATTGTTCCATTCTTCTCCCCCCCCCCTCCCCCCTGGAATAGTAAGTGTACCAATTTTGGTTTCAGTCGGGTTATTCCTTCGAGCTACCAACAGCCCCAAATAGTGATGCTTATATTATAATCATCTTGTATATTTTTAACACTTTTTTTCTGGGAGTTTTTTTGTCGCTCCGTTTCAAATGTTCGCATAAATAATCATTCCTTCCATATTCCTTATAATTTCTTGGGTCGGTATGAGTATGAAATGAAAGAGGCCGTCATTTCGGGTGAAAAAATGATGCAAGGGGCCAAATTTCAGATAAACTTTGATAAATTATTTTTGATTGTGTTGCATCAATAAAGTAAAATAAAGTTAAGGTACATACTATTCTTATGTATTAAGTACTAGTATTGTATGCGTTTACTTAATTCATTTTTAAATTAAACTCTTGGCAATTTTCTGCAATATTGCAATAAATTAGTTAATCAATGGGTTATTTATTTATTTCTTCGTTTTCTTTATATATTTTAACTGATTGTATGCAATTTTTTAACTTATTTATGTTGTTTTATTATTATAATTTTATTTTGTGTCATGCGATGCTATGATTAAATGATAATAATTCATTGCAATTTTTGAGGTTATTTGCTGATACATTTATTCATTAAATTTTTAATTAACTGCAATTTTTATTTAAACAACATAATTTAACGAAATGCGGTTGTACTATTTCGAAAGCCTCTTCAAAAACCTTTAGTACGATACCTTATTAATCGTTATATGTTTTGTATGTGCATACACTGAGAAAAATGACACTTTCAAATCTGAGTAAATCGATGTTTTCATTTTGTTACGAAACTTTTTGTTTCAAATAGGACGACCCAATGTTTTCAATTGTGAAAGACCAGAAATACTCAGAATATTGAAACATGGACATACTCAAAACTGTTCACATAGAGGTCAGTTGATACTCATTTGAATGAAATGAAATATTTCTATTTTTCAAGAGAAAAATAATTGTGGCGTTAATGGGTTAAAATGTGTCAAAAAGAAAATTTAGTAAGTTAAATTTCAATATCCAGGGAGCGCTTTTTCATTTAAGAAATATACTGATAACAATCGAATTGAAAATTTGTATAATTCATATCTCCACTTCCCCACATAAATAATAAAGTTATACAATCTTAACCACCATCTCAATTTGATCAAATTTATTACGAAATCCCGTTAAAAATTTCCAATTTTCTCAGCAATAAATTAATGAATTCTATAAAAATATCAACATGCGTCCGAATCATTCGATCACTTGCATTTAAAATAACCCTCGCATGTGATCTGGATGGCGAAGTGGTTAAGGCAATGGACTTGTTATTAGTAGGACTCGGGTTCGATGTTGGCTCTGGGTAAAAGCGTAAATTTAGTTTTTCCTCCCATAATCGTAAATAGAACCAAAGGTGGCAGCACTAGCGTTTTTTTTTTCTTTTTCTGGCTGTTGTATACTGTTGTTTAAAACATGGACATAATCAAATATGAGCACATGATGTTTTATTCTTGAGTGTGGGCATTTTTTCAGAAATGAGTAATGTACATGTTTCAAACTTGAGTCATTTTGATTCGGAGCTATTTTGACTATGCGACATACTCAGATTTGAGTATTTTTTGCTCAGTTCTGAAAATGTCGTTTAAGTCATCGTGAGTGTAGAAAAAGCCATGTTGTCATCAGAAATAATATATATGATAGTTGTATAGACTCAGAATAAAATTTTTTATTATTTTGGCTCAATATATCTGTACATCGTGTAAAAACACTTTAGGCGTTTAGGCAAGATTCGAATAATTCCCATTGTATTGAACACTGAGCTTTCGATATAGTATATAGGAGGGTTTCCGAAACTTTTATGCCTCATGTTCGAAGCATGTATGACCTGGCCTTAAATCCGAGCCCGGTCCGGCCAGCGGACCGATCTCGAGCCAATTTTCATTCATTAGACTCGGACCGGGATAGACTTTTTTTCCATGCCGAGTTGGGTCTGGACTTCAATCTCTCACCTGAAACCGTGTTGTAATGGCATTTTATTTATGTGTTTGAGTAAGTGTGCTTTTTGAAGAATTTTAATTGTAGGATAATGTTGCGTCTGAAATAGCGGCGGCATGTACTCTAGAAATGACCGGGACCGGGATCGGGCCAAACTTTTAGTTTTTATACCGGCCGGGTCAATAATGCTTTTGTGGGGGCTAGCCCGGACCGACATTTTAAATTTCATAATGGGCCAGGCTGGACACAGACCTGTAAATTTCTGCCCGTGCAAATCTCTAACTCACGTACACCTTGAAGTAACGCCGTACTTGTCGTACCCCCTTTTCGTTATTTGTAACGATCATGAATAAAAAAAAATTAATCAAAGGAATAGCGAATGGATGCAAATATAATAAACATAACATTTACAGGCATGCAACTGTAATAATGCTTCCAAAAAAGTGAGAAAAGTGACTAAAAAGTGACTAAATCATGGTAAAAAAGTGATAAAAAGTGACAAAAGCGTAACAAAAAAAGTGATTAAGATGCGAAAAAATATCACATGAAGACGGTCACCAGACGACGGTTGTAGGTGCTACGTATTTATATAATTACAAGCACACCTAAAACAGCCAATTAGACGAAAAACCTTCATTACTGACTCATTTAGTCGCTCTGCGTCTTATGCAGGTTCTGAATACAGACTCGCTGCAAACCCCCTATGACAATTTCGTGTATCCCCAAGGGGTACACTTTGGGAATCCCTGTAATATAATAGCATTGTTTTAAAGAGAGCTTAACCGAAGGTTTAGTCTCCTCAAATTCTCACATACACTTTATCAAACAATCAAAGTTTTTCCTCCAAGATGCTAATTCCGTTTTCACTCAAGAGAAAAATTGAATATTTTCAAACTCAGACCGCTTTGTTTCGCTTCTACGCCCAAAGATTATGTGTCTCCCCTTTTTTCCCATTTTTGTGGGCTGGCTGCGACACATATCTCAACGGTAAACAGTGAAATCCCTCACTGTCTTTTATTGTGGGATTTACTTTGAAAGGGAAGAATTGCCATCGAACGTCTTGGTAAAGGAAGTTAAAATCTATGTACAGGGCAGACAATGCTTATGACTTTTAAGAGAATGTTTTTTTTTTTTGTAATTTTAAGGGGCTGCGCAGTGGCGTGTTTTACCAAAAAAAAAAAAAAAAAAAACTGGTCAAAATTAAAACCGTTTTTTAATTTTCTGAATTTCCTTCGAAAATAAGCTAATACAGCCAAACCTCGTTAACATGAACACGCTTAACGCGAATTACTTTTAGCACGAACTGTTTCCGATTGTCCTTTCTAGTTGTATGTAATGTATTTAAGTTCCGATAACACAACCTACTTTTAACATGAACAAAAAAAGTTTCCCCTTGAGTGTTCGCTTTAACGAGGTTCCACTGTAGTAACAAGTTGGAAATTGTACGTTAAATGTGACAAATGAGGTACGTTGGTACTATAACTAGTTTTACAATGTAAAAAAATCATCCTTATTATTTCAGTGAAATGGATTATACGTCTGTTATTATTAGCAAAATGAGCATGCCTTTTTTCCCTTATTACGTATACAACGTTTACAGATGAGAATTTTTTTCGACACCAGACAGCGCTGTAAAATTCACCATGGAGATATTGAATTGCGAATGATTACCTCCATAGTGTAATATTTCTATGACTGATGTTTAATACATCAACGACTGAGGTGGCTTCGAGCATATTCTTTGCTCTTAGTGATGGACGGCGGAGGGGGGGGGGGGTTAAATACAGGGTGATTATAATTAAAGTTGCACTTTCAAAAGGCAGTGAAAAAAGAACCACTGGTCAGAATGGACTTATATTTCATCTGAGTATACGTGATGCAATGGGAATTTGTTTTGCGAAATAAAAAAGTTCAAAAGCTGACTGATAGATGGCGCTGTACTCGTCATAAGATGCTTATTAAAATACGTGGCGTGCTGTTGTGGCACTCTTTGTCAGTCATCGGCCCAGCAGAGCAGCTTCTTAAGGCTGCTCGTCAGTAAACTTCCCGATTGCCCTCGCTAGTGTTAATCCTATGAGCGTAGGATGCATTCGTATTCTTAAAGCATGTCTCTTCTTCTTAGTTATCAAAATATTTCGAAAATATGTGCTTAATTTATAATTTTATGTGTTAAAATCTTAGCGAAACTGAATAAGATTTTAACACTTCACATAAAATTAAGTATATATTTTAGAAAAAAATTGACAACTAAGAAAAAAAGAGACATTCTTTAAGAACAGTATAACGAAAACAGAAGTTTAAAATATTAATTTCATGAGGAGATATTTTAAAAATACGAATGCATCCTACGCCCATAGGATTAACATTAGCGAGGGGAAAAGGGAAGTTTACTGACGAGCAGCCTGAAGCACTTTAATTTCCGGAATTTCTTCAATGCAATTGCTGTACAGTCAAAGTCAATGCAATTGCTGTACAGTTCTTGTAAACAAGCTTCACAATAGACCGGGAGGCGGCAGCACAGACAATCACCTCATCGAGTTCACGGCTGAAAATTCCAGAATTAGTTAAAACTCGATTCGCATATTAAAACGCAATCGGTCTGCCAAGTCATATCTTGGTGGAAAACACCCAAAAACCCGATTTTAGCGGCTGTCTCGTAGATTTACTATTGTGTGTTCCTGCTCCCAGTCCTCCATGTTTTCATACCTTTGGCTGCAGGAACACACAATGGTAAACCTACGAGTCAACCGCTAAAATCGGGTTTTTGGGTGTTTACTACCAAGATATGACTTGGCAGACCGATTGCGTTTTAATATGCGAATCGAGTTTGAACTAATTCTGGAATCTCAGCCGTGAACTCGATGAGGTGATTGTCTGTGCTGCCAACTCCCGGTCTACAAGCAGAGAACGATCCTTCAGTGATAGAGTCATGACTACCTTCTCAGACGCAGAATGACAGGAACTGTATGTTCCACGCCTTTTTATCACAAATATAATGTGCAGTACGTATGTCACGTCTTTTAATTAGCATCTTATGACGAGTACAGCGCCATCTATCGGTCCACTTTTGAACTTTTTTTTCTTTCGCAAAACAAATCCCCATTGTTTCACTTATACTCAGATAAAAATCAGGTCATTCTGACCAGTGGTTCTTTTTTTACAGCCTTTGAAAGTGCAACTTTAAATATAATCTCCCTGTGTATAAATTTTTACGTTATCAAATTTTTAATTCATTATCATCTATTAACGTATTGTTTTGATGTGAATCATTGTGCTAGAATATGCTTATCGAAATCGCTCATAAGGTTTGCATTATAACTTTGTCCTTAATTACTGAGGCTACTCGAACTTAAAAAATTGGACTACGTTATTGCTCTAATCTTACTATGATCTATATTTATTGTAAATTACATTGTAATCAGTATGCCACAGCTGCACGCCAGCGTGGTAATTGCTCCCACTAAATTTAAAAGTATTATTTGCCATATCAAGCACAGAATTTTTCATATTTAGTAACGCGAAAAATATTATTAAAATTTAGTCGTGACAATTGTTCCTATGGTAGGCAGCTGTTTCATTACTGATTCTAATTGATTACGCCATTTCCGAGAAATCATCTTATTTCATCGACAAATTGTTGTGGATACATAGGAAGCTTCGCTCACCTTCGACACACTGTATTTCAAATTAGTGTGTGTTATTTTCCCTGAATTTTTTACAGATACCTCTATTTAATTTGAAGCAAACTGTTTTAGCTAGAATATGTGTATTTAAAAAAAGGTAATGTGTTTTGCTATTTAACAGTCATTTTCATTTCAGAAAACTAAAAGAATAACTGAAAAAAAAATCTGTGTATAAACTTGACTTAATTTTATTAAGAATTAGTTATTTGATGAAATACACAAATTTCAAGTGTATATTTTTAGTAATTTATGAGAAAAGGTACTAATTTAACATGACCGGTTTAGAGAATTCCGACTGCTCTTAAAAGTGTTATTTATTTCAAGTTAAAATTTAGATTCACAGTGTGTTATTACTTACCCATTATACGTGGTATAGATAATATTCGTAAGTATACGTAGTATAGGTCTTGTAATCGTTTTAAAAATCGAAAAAACAATTTTCACGGATTTACACGTTTCAGACTCTGGAGATTCCGAAAAACATATTTTTAGATAGAAAGGATTGCCACCCGTCTGTCTGTGTGTATGTCTGTAAACGCTCTATCTCCGGAACAAATTGAGATAGAGACTTGAAATTTGGTATGTACTTAGAATGTAATAATGAGAAGAAGCCTGTTGAATTTCATTAACCTCGATTATCCAAAACTATGTTTTTCGGACTCTCGAAATATTCGTTCTGATAAAAGGTATATAAAAATTTTCGAAATTATTTATTTTAAAGAATGAATATAAAATACAATAATAAAAGAAAACTGCCCAGTTAAACTGACGGCATTGAGCTCACAGGCTATTCACACTAACTGTAAATTATATTCTTATTTCAAAGAATTTGAAATAAGCCCTCGAAAAATGAAGAAATCGACAATATATTAAGAGGGGGAACCATCCCCCGTTTCTCCTTCTTATAATTAACCAATGAACCCATAAAACTAATCAGAGAAGCGCCTTACCACAATGAACCTATATACAAAATTTGAAAAAATCGGATAATTCTGCATGAAAAATCCATTTATTTAAATTAAGGGGGGGTGTTAGCCCCCCGTCCCCCCTTTATACTTAACCAAAGAACCCCCAAAACTAATCAGAGAAGCTCCTTATCACAATGAACATATATATAAAATTTGAAGAAAATCGGATAATTCTGCTTAAAAAACCCATTTATCTATATCAAGGGGGGTTAGTCCCCCCGTTCCCCCCTTTATACTTTACCAGTAAACACCCAAAACTAATCAGGGAAGTGCCTTACCACAATGAGCCTATATACAAAATTTGGAGTAAATTGGATAATTCTGCATGAAAAACCCATTTATCAAAATTAAGGGGGGGGGTAGCCCCCGTTTCCCTCCTTTACACTTCACCAATGAACCCCCAAAACTAATCAGGGAAGCCCCTTACCACAATGAGCCCATATAGAAAGTTTGAAGAAAATCGGATAACTCTGCATGAAAAAAATCATTTATCTAAAATAAGGGGGGAGGATTAACCCCCCCCCCGTTACCCCCTTTATACTTAACCTATGAACCCCCAAAACTAATCAGGAAAGAACCTTATCACAATGAACCTATATACAAAATTTGAAGAAAATCGGATAACTCTGCATGAAAAATTCATTTATCTAAATTAAGGGGGAGGATTCCCCCCCCCCGTTAGCCCCTTTATACTTAACCTATGAACCCCCAAAACTAATCAGGAAAGAACCTTATCACAATGAACCTATATACAAAATTTGAAGAAAATTGGACAATTCTGCATGAAAAAACCATTTATCTTAATTAAGGGGGGTTAGACCCCCCGTTCCCTCCTTTATAGTTAAACAATCAATCCCCAAAACTAATCAGGGAAACGCCTTATCACAAGGAACCTATAAACAAAATTGGAAGCAAAACGGTTATTTCTGTCAAGAGTTATCGCGTTACGTACGTACATACGTACATACATACATACATACATACATACATACAGAACGGACGGGCACATAAGCTCTCAGGCTTTGATAGCCTGTGAGCTAAAAAAACATAAATTTTGCATAAAGAATGAAGTCGATCGGGTAATGAAATGCCGAGATATTTGTAATCCTATTTTCCACACTCTTTGATTTTTCATGACACTGTATTTCGTTCAAATTTCAATTTAAAGATATATTTTAATTGAAAATGAGACGCTTCATCCGACGCAGTAAACTGTTAGTTAATAGGATTATCATTTTTGGAGTTATAAGGATGTTTCTTTTACTCAATTCAGTAATAGAGCATTTAAAGTTTAGGACGTCATGAAGTCACGATTTTAAGCACTCTATCTACCGAACAAATCGAGATAGAAACTTGAAATTTGGTATGTACTTAGAATGTAATAGTGCGACAAAGCCTATTAAATTTCAGTAACATTAGTTATCCGGAACTATTTTTTCGGACTATTAAATATTCATATCCATGATGGGTAAGTATTACGGTGACTCCCAACGACTAGTTCTATAAGCGATTGGAAAGTGGTGATCATAGTTGTAGTGGGAATTGTGAGCTAGCAATAATTATTTACCATTTATTTCATGCAAAAAAAAAAAAAAAAAATCGTAAAATACAAACATTTTGTGAAAATACTGCTCGAATTTTACATCCTTGGAGCCGTCTAAAAATGTAGCAAAATATATTAGTAGTTTTTGTATGAAACCTAAAAAAAATATAAATGTATTAATACACTGTGCAAAAATTATTGATTTTTAAGTAAAAAATTTTCAGCGAAGACGCCAGTAAAAAAAAAAATAAAAGAAAACTGCCCAGTTAAACTGACGGCATTGAGCTCACAGGCTATTCACACTAACTGTAAATTATATTCTTATTTCAAAGAATTTGAAATAAGCCCTCGAAAAATGAAGAAATCGACAATATATTAAGAGGGGGGAACCATCCCCTGTTTCTCCTTCTTATAATTAACCAATGAACCCATAAAACTAATCAGAGAAGCGCCTTACCACAATGAACCTATATACAAAATTTGAAAAAATCGGATAATTCTGCATGAAAAATCCATTTATCTAAATTAAGGGGGGGTTAGCCCCCCGTCCCCCCTTTATACTTAACCAAAGAACCCCCAAAACTAATCAGAGAAGCGCCTTATCACAATGAACATACATATAAAATTTGAAGAAAATCGGATAATTCTGCTTAAAAAACCCATTTATCTATATCAAGGGGGGTTAGTCCTCCCCGTTCCCCCCTTTATACTTTACCAGTGAACCCCCAAAACTAATCAGGGAAGTGCCTTACCACAATGAGCCCATATAGAAAGTTTGAAGAAAATCGGATAACTCTGCATGAAAAAAATCATTTACCTAAAATAAGGGGGGAGGATTAACCCCCCGTTACCCCCTTTATACTTAACCTATGAACCCCCAAAACTAATCAGGAAAGAACCTTATCACAATGAACCTATATACAAAATTTGAAGAAAATCGGATAACTCTGCATGAAAAAAATAATTTATCTAAAATAAGGGGGGAGGATTAACCCCCCCCGTTACCCCCTTTATACTTAACCTATGAACCCCCAAAACTAATCAGGAAAGAACCTTATCACAATGAATCTATATACAAAATTTGAAGAAAATTGGATAATTCTGCATGAAAAAACCATTTATCCAAATTAAGGGGGGTTAGCCCCCCGTTCCCCCCCCCCTTTATAGTTAACCAATCAATCCCCAAAACTAATCAGGGAAGCGCCTTATCACAAGGATCCTATAAACAAAATTGGAAGAAAATCGGATAACTCTGCATGAAAAATTCATTTATCTAAATTAATGGGGAGGATTCCCCCCCCCCCCGTTACCCCCTTTATACTTAACCTATGAACCCCCAAAACTAATCAGGAAAGAACCTTATCACAATGAATCTATATACAAAATTTGAAGAAAATTGGATAATTCTGCATGAAAAAACCATTTATCCAAATTAAGGGGGGTTAGCCCCCCGTTCCCCCCCCCCTTTATAGTTAACCAATCAATCCCCAAAACTAATCAGGGAAGCGCCTTATCACAAGGATCCTATAAACAAAATTGGAAGAAAATCGGATAACTCTGCATGAAAAATTCATTTATCTAAATTAATGGGGAGGATTCCCCCCCCCCCCCGTTAGCCCCTTACTTAACCTATGAACCCCCAAAACTAATCAGGAAAGAACCTTATCACAATGAACCTATATACAAAATTTGAAGAAAATTGGGCAATTCTGCATGAAAAAACCATTTATCTTAATTAAGGGGGGTTAGCCCCCCCGTTCCCCCCTTTATAGTTAAACAATCAATCCCCAAAACTAATCAGGGAAGCGCCTTATCACAAGGAACCTATAAACAAAATTGGAAGCAAAACGGTTATTTCTGTCAAGAGTTATCGCGTTACGTACGTACATACGTACATACATACATACATACATACATACAGAACGGGCGGGCACATAAGCTCTCAGGCTTTGATAGCCTGTGAGCTAAAAACTGTTTATTTTACTAAAATAAAAATAAAAATCTATACACTGTTTATTTTATTACAAAATCTTTTAAAATAACAGAAAGCTCGTAACAAATGCAGATTTTATTTCGGAGGAAATTTGTAAACTGCTTGTAAAATGCAAACATTTCGTGAAAATACTGCTAGAACTTTCAAAAATATAGTAAAATATATTGATAATTTTTGCATGAAACCTGAAAAAAAAAATTAATGTGTTAATACACTGTACAAAAACTGTTGATTGTCCGGCAAAAAAAAATGTCAGCCTGGACGCCAGTAAAAAAACTGTTTATTTACTAAAAAAAATTCTGTAAGCTGTTTATTTTATTACAAAATCTTTTAAAGCAACAGAAAGTTCGTAACAAATTCAGATTTTGTTTCAGAAGAAATCTCTGAACTGTTTCTATTACGGGCACAACCTGTTCAAATAACAGAAATTTCGTAATAAATACATATTTTTCGTAAAATCAACAGTTTTTTACTGGCGCCCAGCTGACAGTCTTTTTCTGTAAAATCAACAGCTTTTTTTTGTATTGTGTACTGAGAAACATACCCCTTAATTACTTTTTTTTTTTTTGCTTTGTGAAGAAAATATGCAGATAATGCTGTACAAAATAAATCTAGCAGTCGGAAAATCACGAAAGATTCCACCTAAATATTTTTCAGAACGTTTAACATTAAATTATTTTTGAATATTGGTGCTTTGGTTAACAATTGCTTTCCTTTAAAATCATCATTTTTTTTTTTTTTTTTTTTTTTTTTTTTTTTTTACAATACAGTATGTCTTAGGCAATTTAATGTTTGTTTATAATAAAGTTTTTAAGCAGTCTAGTAGAAATAGTTTTCTGGAACTGAAAATATTTCAATTGATGACTGAAATTGTAAGTGCCTAAGCAGTGTTACCAAATCTGGTGGATTTTTTTAATTCAGAAATTCCGAAATCATACCAGAAAATTTTGAATACTAACTTTATTAATTTTATTTAATTTTATCCACGGAAATTGCCGGATTATGATGCCTTCGAACCACATCACTGTAAACGCCCAACGTATTCTTGCATTATTAACGGTGAGCATTAGTGCTCACCATTACTGTAAATTTCTCTCTCTTATTTATATTTTGTTAGGTGCGTTCGTAATTATATAAATACGTAGCACCTATAGTCGTCGCTTGGTCCGTCCGTCTGTCTGTTTGTCTGTCCGTCTGTCCGTCCGTCCGCATATAACAACGCAAAAACTACCCAACCAAATGGTTTGCAATTTAAAATATATTATCTTTGCAGAATTTTGTCGAGACATTTAAAATTTTATTAAAATCGAATCAAAACTTTAGGAGATATTAATAAAAATATTTATTAAGAAATTTGATTTTTTTTTAAAAATCGGTGCTTTTTTGTTATAGGAGCTTCCGAAGTTGAATCGTCAAGCGACCGAGATACTTATTTTATGACAGAAATTAATCTGCAGACAATAGAATTCATTTCACAGAATTAGAAATCATCAAGATCTGAATATTTATATAACTAGCTGATACATATATATCTGAATATTTATATAACTAGTTAAGATATTTGTATGAACAGTGTCATAAAATATATACTTAACTAGCTGTTTAACCCGTTCTACGCACGGGAGATCATGAATTTAATTCTAAAACGTGCGTACGAACGCACCTCGTTTGTAACGTTTGACGTACAATTTCCAACTTGTTATTTTGTAATTTTTTTCACATTAATACCTAATTCCTTAATTAAAATTTATTCCTAAGCTATACCCCCCTCCCCCCCCCAAATATATATATATATATATATATATATATATGGCCCTTTTAAATGCCTTTTTTTTTTTTTTTTTTTTTTTTTTTTTAAGCTGTGCTTTGCCTGCCTTTTTCACCACCTGGCATTTATGTACTGTTTTACGAACATGTTCCGAACCCCATTTTTTACTTTTACACTTTAAATAGCAGTTAGTTATAACTACAGCTATACCATTTCACTTTCTTCTATTTTTTAGACTCTATCCTTAATCTCCTTCACTTTACTTTTTTATTTCAAATTTGTTTTTATCTCTTTTCTTAATTTTTAATCTATCCTTTTCATTGTAAATGTTAATTTTTCATGTAGTTAATACTACATCTTAACTTTTTCCAACGGCTCAATTTTTTACAAGACACTATACTCACTTATAGCCTGGGCATAAAGTTGATTGCAACTCGGAAGCCCCTTAACCGACATCAACTGTTCGGCAATTATCATTATATAAAGCAAAAATAACTCCACTGTTCTGTCCGCTTTTCAAACTTTCTTGTGATAATTCGGAATTTCTGAATAAAAATCTGTCAGATTTGGTAACACTGTACCTAATGCGTAACAAATATAAGTGCCTATGAATACTCCTACAGTACTGCACTTGGAAAAAATAGAATTAATTCGTTATTGTGGATATGTTCTACCTTTCATGGAAATATAAAACCCTGCACCATGACATTAGAGGCAATTACATCACCTGCGGGCAATGATTTTTACGCACTTATAAGGTGTCTGTCACAGTCATCGAACCCCTTTCGGAGGATTTTTTTAAAATAAATGTTATTCGTTTTGGGGAGAGAACGTGTGGCAATAAAAATAGAATACACTCTCATAAAATCTCCGCAAAATGAAATATTTTTTTCGTTGATTATATTTCGCTGAAACACAAAAATTCCGGTTTAATTTGCTCATTTTGACCAAAAATACAGAAAATTCACCAATCTAACGTAAAAATTATATGAAATTCTCTAATCTAAAACTGTATTTTTGTCAAATCAAAGGTGTATTCTGGCAACTATTATAATGTTTTGTACTTTATTATGTTATCCGATTTTGTATGAATTTATATTCTGAAATGAAAAATTCTCGAAAAAATATTGATATTTAGTGGTAAAAGCAACCATAAGAAGACACTTTCTTGTTTTTTTCACGTAAGGTCGTTACTTTTTTTTAATATATATATATTTTTTTGTATAGTTGTTGTTGTTCGAATTGTTTGAAATTTTTATCACTTAATACGAGGGCAGTTTGATAAGTTCTCTGCCTAACACAGAGATGGAACAAGTATGACCAAATGACAATGTTTTTTGTAAAGTATGATTCTTTAGATAACATGCCGCCGAGTTTCAGATGCGTGAGTTTATTGGTTATTGCTGAGCGATAAAGTAAAGAAATCAAGTTTTGACATTTTCGAAAAATGGAAAAAATTGAAGTTCGAGCTGTCATAAAAGACTTTGTTAAAAAATATTTATCCACCACAAACGTACAAAAAGAGTTACAGTCTATCTTAAAGGATTCTTGTCCTTCATATTCGACCATACAAAAGTGGGCTGCTGAGGGTAGGAAATCAATTCACGATGATGAACGTTCAGGACGCCCAAAAACCGCTACGACCGATAAAATTGTCTAAAAAATTCACAATGATCAATTGAATGATCGCCTATTGAAGATACACGAACTTTTTTAACATGGCAAACATCTCGATAGACCGTGTCTACCATATTTTACACGATGTTTTGGGTATGAAAAAGCTTTCCGCTCGATGCGTACCGCACTTATTGAACGTCGACCAAAAATGCCAAAGAATAAACATTTATCAAGAGTCTGCTGAAATGTATTGTGTTGCAAGTTTAAAAATAAAATGAAATAGTGCCAAAAATCTAGTATTTTCTTTTTTAGGCCAGGAACTTTTCGAACCACCCTCGTACAGGGCTGCACTATAGAATTCGCACACATAGGTGTATCTTAAATGTATTGAGTTGCAAGGAGACTACATTGAAAAATAATATGAAATTATGACAAAAATCTTGTGTTTTCACTGTCAGGCAGAGAACTTATCAAACCACCCTCGTAAATATAACGGTTTTGCAGCCGGTGTAAAAATTTCGAGAAAAATATTGATATCTAGTTGTAAAAGAAATATGTTGTCTTCTCACTTTTGTTGTTGTTGTTTTGTTTCGCGTTGCGATCTTTAACATAACACAAAAAAATAATTTTTATCATTCCAACTCTCTGATATCTCAATCGATTATAAATATAACTGTATCCAAGACCTCTTTAAAATTTCGTAAAAAAATACGCATATTTAGTAGTGAAGCCACGCCGAAACAGCCCGCGTTTTAGCTGTTTCATCGAAAATTTCTCGGATTTTTTTTTTTTTTTAATACTTTTATTCGTCCGAACGTTTCAAATTTTTTTATAGGTGATGTAATTCTGGTTTTTCCGAATTGCTTTAAACAGATTGTGTCGAAATACCAACGTTTAGTTTATTTTAGCGTGGAAAGGGATCGTCTCCGGGAGACGCAAGTGCGCGAATTTTTCGAAAGACCGATTGCTTCGTCATAGAGAAGAAGGTCTTTGCTTTCAAAAATTGTAGTTTTTCTTTATTTGAAATAGAGTTCTGGGCGAATACCGCCGAAAGTGAGAACAAGTCAACTGCGGAAACGAACTTTTTTAATTATTTTTTTTTTCAATTGGTTAACAATGGTTATTTTTTCAAACTGATTGACTGATGGTGTTTAAAGCGTAAAAGTACGAACCTTACGAAGATGTCGTTAATTTTTCCATATTTTAAAGGGTTCGGCCGCTGGGCATATAAAAAAAAAAAAAAAAAAAAAAAAAAAAAAGAAGACGCTTTTTTGATGATTTTTTAATTAATATTTCAGCCAATAATTAAAAAAATAAATAAAAATCTGAGTCTCAGGTGCATCAAGATCTGCCTTGGACTATCCGCATACAAATCTTTAGACATGCGATAGACAAACATGCGGCCATCGCACACAGACAAACATTTTTTTATTAGTATAAATGAGGTTTGGCATCATAAAGTTGAATTTCTTTCCACATTTATGTCAGAGAACTGCAATGAAAAAAATTAAAAAACATATTATAATTTATTGGCTTTTCCTAAAATTTACAATTATTGACTAGTGTGCGATAATACATAGCAAATGATACAGCAAATTACAATTAAAACATACATAAATACAATTAAAACATATAAGAACAATAATTAAGATGATTGAACATTATTTACACTTTATATAGTTACTGTGATTGCGCGTTTAGCTGATCACCTTTATTTTAAGTGATACTAAATGATCAGTTTTTAAAACATATATAAATACAATTAAAACATATACCATTAAAACATAAGGACAATACTTAAGATGGTTGAGCATTATTTACACTTTATATAGTTACTGTGATTGTGCGTTTAGTCGATCACCTTTATATTAAGTGATTCTAATGGTCAGATATAAAAAGTCTATAAAATATGCATTGTATTAAAATAACTGTAAAAATAACTTATGCAAAAAACACATAAAATTATACATGGATAACATTGCTGATTATAAATCAATCACAAACATAACTATATGCAATATATATATATATATATATATATATATATATATATATATATATATATAAAATTATCAAGGATGTTACAATGGGTTAATCAATACAATATAATATTAATATGTTAAACATATTTAATTTTAGTAAATATTAAATATTTATTAAATATAGTACACTAATAAACATATCTCTTAGTTTTATATTATTTATTTTATTTTATTATTAGATCATTTAATTTAATTAATATTTATGTTTTTTATATATTTTTTTTCATGGTAGATATTATTTAAATAGCTGGATTTAAATTATAATAAGTGCATTACCATATTGAATAATCTATGTTATTTCTAAGTATAATACTAATTTATAAAATGAAAGCATCATATGGATTCTACATTAATGTTTGGGTTAAATTAAGATATATTTTAAATGGGTTAGTTAAAATATAAATTATATTATACTAGTAACTCTTATTCTCTATATATATCATTAATATTAACTAGTAAAATTAATATATTTACACTACATTACAGCTGCATATAAGTAATTATACATACAATATTAAAGTTTTAGTAGAATATCTGTACACCAGATGTCAGCAGCAATGTATTTGATAGTATGCTAAAATAGTCTAATATTTTTACAATAGATAGCAGTAGTATAGCTTATTTAAAATATTAAAACTTGGAAACTTAGTATGGAGGTAATAATATCTATGAAATACTTTCAAATTATCAAGTAATATTATATATTTTAATTTATTAAATTAAAATTAAAATAAAATAATTAATGGTTTTTATTTATATGTATATCATAATTTTTTTTCTACATTTTTTTAAATGTTGTAATCTATTTAGTTAAATAAAAATAACTGTAACTGTAGGTTACAATTTATGATCTGAAGGATTCTCTATTTAACTGTGAATTTAACCTCTTCTTTTGGATACAACTTTGTACATGTGCTCACAATATACTAAATATCTTGGGATATTATCAATATAAGTAATATATATATTTTTTAATTTTTTTAATTCTTTTTCACACTCCTTTTCAAATTGTATGTATAATTTATAATATTCCATTGTAAAGGTCTTGTTATTCAATATTGTTTCAGCGATTGTTCGGGCAAGATATGGCACTATATTTAGCAAAAGCTGGTGTCATATACAGAAAACAATCGTTCTTTGCTTATAAATGTGATTTTCTTGCCCTTGAAAAAGTAAATTACTTTATAAGCTTTTATTTGTGTATATACTCGTGTGGTTTATATTTCATTCCTTATTTTCTATTTATTTAATTTTTTTTTTTTCTTCTTCTTATTTTGAATTAATAATGTTACTTTTATTAGGACTACAATTTTAATTTGTAAATTGACAGGGCTCTTTGGTATCGGGATTTCAGTGTATGTGGTCAGTTTCTTATGTTTCAATGGTTAAATTTTACTTAAAGTTTTATATATATATATATATATATATATATATATATATATATATATATATATATATATATATATATATATATATATATATATATATATATATATTAATATTTTATTTGAATGTTTAATTTCAATAAAGTCTTTTAAATACTGCATTGCATTAAAATGATTGAAATACATAAGTAATCTAATTATTATTAATTACATTTTTTATAAGTTTGAGATATTTTAAATTGTTTTTGATACATTAAATTTGATATTTAAAACAATCTCTATCTTTTTCCATTTTTCTATATATATATTTTTTATGATGATATTAATTTATTAACTAATAAATAGAAGTATGAAATCTTAATTATTTTCGGTAAATACTATTTGATATATAAGTAGATAGAAGGTAGCGATATGTATTATATAAGAATTCATTAACTTATTAGTAGAAGTATAAAAAATTAATTATTTTATGTAAATTCTATAATAATATATAAGTTGATTACCATAGATGGCAGCACCAGCACTATGTATTAAAAGAAATATCTCTTTTACATAATATTTACTCTTGGTATGAATCTTTGAAATACTATGTAAGATAAATTTAATTCTGGTTCAATTTAATTCATATAATAGGATTTTGTACGATGTTAATGTAAAACTAAAATGATATTATTATTTTTTACTATTTATATATATTATTAAATCTAATATAATAAATATGTAAATCAAACTTAATTTTGAATAATTATTATTCCAATAGAGGGCAGCACATTATTTGTCAAATAAATGTTAATAATATTTTTAATTTACCTATAGAGGGCGCTTATCGCTTGTGTATTTAAATTTTACTTTTAAAGATTAAAATTAAATGGAAAATTTGTATATTCACAAATATAAATTTGTTTTTGAGTGTATTTATCACAAAAATAAATTTGTGTGTTTTAAATCAATTTGTGTTAAGGTGTAATAATTAAGGTGATATTTCAAAATATGTTCTCTCAACTTAACTTTCAAATAATTTCTCTTAACTTGACTATATCATCAAGTATATGACATTTCATGATGTGCGCCATGTGGTCATATTGGTATAAATGAAGACCTTGTGTTGTTTAAGGATTTTTGGATAATTATTGTGAGTAAAATATTTTATCTATTCTTTACAAGTTTTTTATTTCCAATTTTATTATTTCCAATTGTTTTCTGGTAATAATTCAGTATACCTGGATGATTATACTGATCTTAGCATATATGCCAGTATAATTATGAAATACTGAATTATTTTTTAAAACACGTGTGGGTACATCCAGGCTGAAGATTATATCTACACGCGTTTTTTCATATCCAATTCTAATTTAAATCCTATGTTATCTAATTTTCCATTATATTTAGTTCATATTTCATTTCTTAATCCATATGTATTCACTTGATATCAACTCCAAATTATTAACATTTTATGGTTTATTATATATATATATATATATATATATATATATATTTTAAATATTCTTTATATTTTCCGTATTTTTGGCCAATTACCATTGAAGCACAAGCTATGGTAAAATTATGATTGCACTTGTTAATTTATTAACTATGTGGTATTTTGTCTACACATTATTCTTAATTATCTCTTTGGAGATTTAATTAGAATGTTACAAGAACTTGATATGTTTTTTGAAATTCAAATATATTATAATTATATATATATATATATATATATATATATATATATATATATAATATTAGGACTAATGCTCGGTACATGGAAATTGACAGGGATTTCTTTGGATCGTCAAACAGTTACCTGTCTTATTGTCCCACTGTAAATCTCAAATTCAAAAAATGTTCATCACCACGCTGCTTAACATGCCCACATGAAGATCCACTACAAATTGTTAATAGTTCTAACTCGAAAATTAATGTATTCTTCTGTAAAGTATACAATATTATTTATTCGATTAATTGCAATATGTGTAAGAAGATGGAATATATTGGTCAATCATGTAATCCACTGCACTTTAGAATCAATCAACATAGACAGGATATTATAAAAAATAATTCTATAAATGTTGAGCATATGCACTTTAGACAACATGACTTTAAAGATATTACTATTAAAATCCTGAGTATGCACAAAAATTTCAGTGATAGACTACTTTATGAATCCATTTATATCAAATCTCGTAACTCTTTATATCCTTATGGTCTAAATTCTAAGTTATTTAATCGCACAAACCTTGTTTATACAAATACTAATAAACATGAACATTATACTAGTACTTATGCTAATTTAAATCATAAAGTAAATACAAAAACTACACGTACAAAAAGGGGTAAATATGGTACTAATACACAGTATATTTCTATAGTAATGATATTATACAGCAATTATCAAATATGGAAAATGAATTCACTAATTCTTTCAATTGGTTTGACATAAGGAAACATATTTTTTCGATCAAAAAGAAAAATCTTAATAATTATTATAAAGATTTTTAACATTAAATTTATCACCACATTTTAGTGATGTATATTTTGATCTTCTATTATATAGAATTAATCAACTTAATGTAAAAATTTCAAAAAATACTTATAAAAAAACTAACAATACTCAACTTATAATCACTTTTTCTAATATAGTACTTAATAAAATTAATATACACAATGTAATTAATAACAATAACAAATTCCCCATTAAAAATTTTACAATACATAAATCATACAAATACAATGTTACACTTGGACGTAGGATTTTCAATTACAATAATTTTGCAAAATTTCTTACATCAAATGATAAATCTCCGTGCTTATGTAATAATCCTAGTTTTAGTAATTATGTAGATAAGGTACATGGTCACATTAGTACAGGGGATATTAATATTGTCGAGAATGATTATCTGCGCAATTTTATGACTAATGGGACTAAATTTCGAATACCTTCATGTTATAATATTTTTTCTATATTAAAACAATTTAATCTGGATCTTGACCTTTTTATATATAAATTTTCAATAGATTATAATAAACCCATTGAACTTTTTAAGGAATGGAAATTAAATGTATTAAGTAATTTAAATGTTGAACTTTTCAGAAATATGAAAAATTATAATTTTAATGTTAAACAACTAAATAGTGAAATAAAGAATTTACAAAACAAATTTATTATTACTTATGTTGATAAATCACCAAACAACTATGCTTTCATCTGTAAAAAATATTATTCGCAGCTAATATCTAATGCTATAAATACAAGTTTAAATTTTTAAAAAACTAATCTTAATGCAATTATTAATAATCGACATATATTTCAATATTATAAATTGCTAAAAATAAAAAATTACAACTTTAATTATCCATATATTGTTGTTATACCTAAATTTCATAAAACTCCTATAAAATTTAGAACTGTAACTATAGGATGTAATACGTATAATAATAATGCAAGTAAATTTCTTTTAACTATTCTCACTAAATGGTTTGAACTTACAAAACTAAAAGATAATTTGTTTAGCATAAAAAATAGTTTTCAACTTGTCAATAATATGAAAAATTTAAATAACATAAATTACATGAAAACGTTTGACTTTAATGACTTATTTAATAATATTGATATCAAGGATATGTTCAAGATTGTCAATTTATTATACAAAGAATACATGGATTCCATAAAATTAAAAAATAATATTTCTTTAAATTACTTCAAAACTTTAACTAGATTTATTCTACATCATAATTATATTGTTTTTAATGAGACTATATATATTCAAAGCTGTGGATTACTACATGGTGGCATTGTTTCTTCAATTCTTGCAGAATTATATTTATATTATTATGAGCGTAATTCACATATTGCTAATTGTAAAATGTACCGTTATATAGATGATATAATTGTATTCTATTTTAATAATACTTCAAATTATTTACTACCAATAAAATATCATAAAAATTTAAATTATAGTTTCAACGTTATGGTAAATAATGAAATTAATTTTCTTGATCTTAAGATAATTCTTAAATATAATAAAATTTTGTTTGACATTTATGACAAAAGAAATGATTTCACATTTAAAGTTAACTTATTTACTAATTATAAGTCATGTATACATAAATCAGTATTTGTAAATATTTTACTAAATTTTGCACATAGAATTAACAATCTTTGTTCTAATAATTTTACAACTCAAAATTTAAAACTTATACTTCAAAATGCATTAGAATATGGCTATCCCTTTTATTTAGTTAAGTCAATTTTACGAATATAAATTTTGCTTTCATTGGGGTTTATATGTTTGTACATCCTTTCTGTTAAATCACATACATTTTAATTGCTGATATATTTGGCAAAAGATTGAATTCCTTTATGTGCGAGATGAATGGGAATATTTGGGTTAAATATCTTTCATTTATTAAAAATTTAAATAATTGTGAATTCTAAAATTTTTTCCCCTTGTCTAGGTAGAGAACTTTTAATAAAATATTGTTCCAATAAGTGCGTTGCCATATTGGAAAATTTATTCTAATTATATTTTTCAGGGTAGATAATATTTAGCAAGATGTTAGTTCCAATAAGTGCGTGTAGCCATATTGGAAAATCTTTTAAGCTTGCATATAATTATTTATAAAATGAAAATTTAATTTGACTTCTACAATAATGTTTAAGATTTTATGGGATTAATAATGTTTTGGTAAAATTATATTACACAATTCACAATAAATATAAATTATTTAAATGTTGACATATGTAAAAATAATAGATAAAAGAATTTTATACTGGAAACTTTCTTAATCTAAATAATTAATATTTATTTAGATATTGTTTTAATCTTAAACTAGATGGCAGCACCATATAATGTTTTTAAATGATCAAAAACCTATTACTATTATTTATTAGTTATTGTTCCATATTATTAAAATAGATGGCAGCACCACATAAATTATCCTTTTTTTTCTTGCAACTTGGAATACAAGTGAAATTTTTAAATTTTCCAAAAATATAATATATATATTAAATTTATTTAAGTTAAAAAATATTTTTAGTAAATGAATTTATAGATTTTATATTATTTTTTAGTATATTTTAAATTAGAAATAGTTAAAATCTCAGTCGTTAATATAATAACTGTACTGTTAGCTAATTAACTGTAACTTTAACCTGTACTTTTGAATTCACTTACTCACTTTACCATGTGCTTTGCAAAAATTTGGCTTGGGATGATGGATAAATGATGTTGTAATGTATAGATTTTCTTTGTTTTCCTTTGTATTTATTTGTTTATACATATATTTATTTTCTCCCCTCTATATAACATGGTTGGTTTGACTTGTAGTGTTCCATTTCAAAGGTATCCTTGTTTTTCAATTTAGTTCCAATGATTGTTTGGGCTTGGAATTGGCACAATTTTTGGTATTAAGCTGGTGTCAATTACATAAAACAATCATTCCTTGCTTATAATGTGGTTTCCTAGCCCATGAAAAAGTGAATTACATTATAAGCCTACATTTGTGTTTTTACTTTTGTTTCACTTTTTGAATAAATAACACTTCATTTGTTAGGACTATGTTTTATAATATGTAATTTGACAGTGCTACATGGGGTAATAATTTCATTGCATATGGTCAGTTGCTTCTGTTTCAATGGTTAATTTTTGCAATAAGTTTATATATATATATATATATTATATAATATATAGCCCGCTGTCAATGTTACATTACGAGAAATAAACTTTTCTGCAGCGAATAATATTCCAAACGAAAATAAATTTCGGCTAGATGCTTGGAAGAAGTTTTACATTTGATAACCTTACCTTGTAAAGGAAAAAAAAAAAAACCTTTTTATTACAAAATATAACGAGCTATTACACTTTGCTTATTTATGAAGGGACATTTTATTTGTGTTATTAATGAAATTAGGGGATCCAATCCGGGCTTCCAGGGTTAGAGAAGATAGGAAAAAAAAAAACTCTAATAGATATTTTACATTAAATAAAATAATTAAATATATTTTTTTGGATTGCCTGCTAACGACACCAAAAAGCACTTTTATATGAAAAACATGATGGAATTTTGAAATTTATTAAAAGCGATACTTTCGTATTAGCCGCATGTCGGGAGTTAATAGCCAAATAAATCGCCAGAGATTTCGCTACTTACAACAGCCTTTTTGAGTCTGATAATTTCAGTGGTTTCAGCGTGTAGTTTGATTTCATGTCTTTTTTTTTTTTTTTTTTTTTTTTTACTGCCGGAGAGGGACTGTTCATATTAGGATCCAAGTCTGTGGAGCATAGACTTGTTCTCTTGTAGCTCCCTTTATTGAGATATTAAATGTATCTCACTTTTATTGAGATATTAAAAAAAGATACCTTAATACCTTATAATGTATAACCTTGTGATAGTGGGGGAGCTGACTTGACCCTTCAAAGCTGGAGTAACGATCTTGTCAGACACTCTTCGTCGCCAACAACTTGCAAAGAGAGTACTTTTGGGACCCCAAAAATTATGATCCGAGATTATTTTTTTGGATTGCCTGCTAACAACACCAAAAAGCACTTTTATATGAAAAACATGAATTATGTACTCAAATAGAATTTTGAAATTTAATAAAAGCTAATACTTCTAATACTTCTAATACTTTAAGGCTAATACTTTCGTATTAGCCGCATGTCAGGAGTTAATAGGCAAATAAATCACCATAGATTTCGCTATTTACAACAGCCTTTTTGAGTCTGATAATTTCAGTGGTTTCAGCGTGTAGTTTGATTTCATGTCTTTTTTTTTTTTTTTTTTTTTTTACTGCCGGAGAGGGACTGCTCATATTAGGATCCAAGTCTGTGGAGCATAGACTTGTTCTCTTGTAGCTCCCTTTATTGAGATATTAAATGTATCTCACTTTTATTGAGATATTAAAAAAAGATACCTTAATACCTTATAATGTATAACCTTGTGATAGTGGGGGAGCTGACTTGACCCTTCAAAGCTGGAGTAACGATCTTGTCAGACACTCTTCGTCGCCAACAACATGCAAAGAGAGTACTTTTGGGACCCCAAAAATTATGATCCGAGATTATTTTTTTGGATTGCCTGCTAACAACACCAAAAAGCACTTTTATATGAAAAACATGAATTATGTACTCAAATAGAATTTTGAAATTTAATAAAAGCTAATACTTCTAATACTTCTAATACTTTAAGGCTAATACTTTCGTATTAGCCGCATGTCAGGAGTTAATAGGCAAATAAATCACCATAGATTTCGCTATTTACAACAGCCTTTTTGAGTCTGATAATTTCAGTGGTTTCAGCGTGTAGTTTGATTTCATGTCTTTTTTTTTTATGTCGGAGAGGGACTGCCCAGAGTTGGAAACCAAGTCTGTACAGCACAGATGTCCTTCCCAGTCATTTTTATTGAGGTATTAAAAAAAGAGACCTTAATAACCTTATAATTAGTGGGGGAGCTGACTTGATTCCTCAGAACTGGAATAACGATCTTGTCAAAGCATTCCTGCAGACGCTCTTCGTCACCATGTCACCAACAACGTGCAAAGAAGGTATTTTTGGGAACCCAAAGATTACGATCCGAGAAGTTTTTGGTTGATCTTCAACTATGGTTTACCAATTGGGTGAGCTCATCAGAAGATTGCAGTTTACTATTGAGAATCATGAAGTCCGCTTTGTCTTCGCAGCAAAGTCGGAAGTCACCAATTTAAAGGGTCCGCTTCGCTGAAAATCCCCGATTGCGAAATTCCCATGTTAACCTATGGGAAAACTTAGAAGCGCGATTACTCATTAGCTAATATAATTATCAAAATGTGGTTTCCACTATCAGAAAGTAGGTGTCAGTTGCCAACGATGTGCGTTTTTAAAAATTCTCTCCTTAAATTTTAAGTATTTCTAAGAAGATGATAAGATGTCATCAAGTGGAAATTTCAAAATTTACAGAGAATATATATTTAGAAGTTACAAATATTGCAATAAAAGCGAAATTTGTAGGTCAGGTGTTGCCACTGTCACTATGACGTCAGCGTTACTCACGGGTATATTTTTGCTTTACAATACAGATTAAAATAGACATATATTCATTTCATGCGTTTTTAATCATTATACGTTGAGTGTTCCGCGCGATAGAAAAGTTTGAGAAACACTGATCTAATAATCCATCATATGGAAGACACGGTGAATGGTATGATAATTTCTGAAAAATATTTTAAGCACGTATCCTCTATCATTACGAAATGTATATAAATATGCAATTATCAGAGCATTCATAAAGGCAAAACTTATGCAGTGTCACGACATTTCAGACCTTCTTATGACACCTGTATGTCTTTTTTCACTTCCGTAAAAAAGCATCTTTGATGATAGACAAAAAATAAAATTTTATTTTATACACTCATTTGATCATATGTCATTATTTCCTATGTGATTTTCAACTTTTACTTTTTAACACTTTGCAAGATAGTTAAAATGTGTTTATGACTTCGGTTTGTCTGTCCGTCTGTTTGTCGCTCTGGTCGTGCTCCAACTCACGTAAATATGCTCAGATTGTTTTATAATTGATATACGCCATTGAGGTTTACTATGGAGTACTATGAAGTAAAAATAAGTGTCTAGTACATATAATTTGTTTACAGAGACAGGGACATTCAAAAGATATCCGTTACACTATGGTCTCTGGGAGAAATCTTTTTTAATGTATTTTAATGTTTTACGTTATATCAAACATATTGAAATTGACATGCATCACTGATGCCTACTACAAGAGGCTTACTGCAAATTGCGATGTCCATGGCATTTAACGTTCATTTACAGTAACATACAAAATAATTTGGTTACAGTACTGTCTATGAGCAATAATTGCTGAAAGTTTGTTTTCTGTTGTGGTATGCGTTTTTACATTTTACGAATTTTATTTTATTTTACGCATTACATTTAACAGTTTTTTTTTTTTTTTTGCATATTACTTCGTGTGTGTAAATTCTATTACAGTGGTACGCAAAAGAATTCGGAGTACATTTCGACATATCATATATTATAATATGACCAAATCTTGGGTCTATGTCTGAGTGTATGCAAATTTTATCTTAAAAACGGCTCTAATGATTTTGACGAAAATTTGTATCCTACCGTTTTGTGTTACGAGAAGACCACTGGACTAGGTAATATGTTAAAAAAAAAATTCGATTAGTGGGTCATTTTTGGATCACTGCGGGTCAAGCAAATTTTATCTAAAAACCGTAAGATACTAAATTTAGTTCAAATCTTTCTGAGCCCTTTTTTAAGAAAAAAATAGCCTGACCCATAATGACCCATGACCAAAATAACCCACTATCGAATTTTCTCGAACATGTGACCTAGCCCAACAGTGTTATCGTGCCCGAAAACCATAGGATGCAAAATTTAGTCTAAATAGTCTGAGCCTAGATAAAATTAGCTTGACCCACAGTGACCCAAAAATGACCCACTAATCGAATTTTTTCGGACATGTGACCTAGTCAAATGATTTTCTCGTGCCCGAAACTCGTAGGATACAAAATTTTATCAAAATCGTTAGAGTCGTTTTTTAGATAAAATTAACTTGATCCGCGTCGACCCAAAAATGACCAACTAATCGAAAGTTTTCGAACATGTGACCCAGCCCAATAGTCTTCTCGTGCCCGAAAATGGTAGGATACAAAATTTAGTCAAAATCATTTGAGCCATTTTTTACATACAATTAGCTTGACCCTGAGCCATGGTGACCAAGATGACCCACTAATCGAATTTTCTCGAGCGTGTGACCTATACCAATGTTTTTCCCAAGGTTGGTGACATAGGTCGTCACGGCAGTAACCCCACATCTCGGGGGGGGGGTCCGCAGTGGGCAGCGGCCTCAGGCCGATCGCAGCGCCGGGCGAGACAAAGCCCTGGTGCGTTATAAGCCCTTCAGAGGCTTGGGTGCGATGGTCGTTTACGCGCGTCGGCGACCCCCGTGGGCGCCTGACGGCGCAAGATAGTTTATACCAATGTTTTTCTGATCCTCCAGAATTGTAGGATACAATATTTCGTCAAAATCGTTAGAGTCGTTTTTAAGATAAAATTTGCATATAAATATATATACACACACACATTTTTTCCTTGTCTTAGAATATACGAGCAGGGAAGACCGAGCTATGCTCGGTCAAAATTAGCTTTCAGTTCAAATATCATGACCCATGACCAAAATGACCCACTAATCAAATTTTCTCCAACATGTGACCAAGCCCAATTGTCTTGTTGTGCCAAAACCCGTAGGATATAAAATGTAGTCAAAATATTCTGAACCTTTTTTTAGATAAAGTTAGCTTGACCCACAGTGACCCAAAATTAACCCACTAATCGAATTTTTTCGGACATGTGACCAACCACAATGATTTTCTCGTGACCTAAACTCGTAGGATACAAAATTTAGTCAAAATCGTTTGAACCGTTTAAAAAAAAAATTAACATGACCCGCTTTGACTCAAAAATCACCCATTAATCGAAAGTTCTCGAACATGTTACCCAGCCCAATAGTCTTCTCGTGCTCGAAAATGGTAGGATACAAAATTTAGTCAAAATCGTTTGAACCGTTTTTTAGATACAATTAGTTTGACCCTGACCCATGGTGACCCAAGATGACCCACTAATCAAATTTTCTCGAACATGTGACCAAGGCCAATTGTCTTCTCGTGCCCGAATCCCGTGGGATATAAAATTTAGGCAAAATAGTCTGAGCCTTTTTTTAGATAAAGCTAGCTTGACCCACAGTGACCCAAAAACCATAGGATGCAAAATTTAGTGTAAATTGAGCTGCTTTTTAGATATTGACCCACAATGACCCAGAAATGACCCACTAATCGAATTTTTTCGGACATGTGACCTAGCCCAATGATTTTCTTGTGCCCGAAACTCGTAGGATACAAAAATTTAATCAAAATCGTTAGAGTCGTTTTTTAGATAAAATTAACTTTACCCGCTTTGACCCAAAAATGACCCATTAATCGAAAGTTCTCGAACATGTGACCCAGCCCAATAGTCTTCTCGTGCCCGAAAATGGTAGGATACAAAATTTAGTCAAAATCGTTTGAACCGCTTTTTAGATACAATTAGCTTGACCCTGACCCATGGTGACCCAAGATGACCCACTAATCGAATTTTCTCGAACATGCGATCCAGCCAATGTTTTTCTGGTGCCCCAAAACGGTAGGATACAAAATTTCGTCAAAATCGTTAGAGTCGTATTTAAGATGAAATTTGCATATATATATATACACACACACACACACACACACAATTTTTCCTCGTATTAGAATACATGATGATATATAAAAATCCATTGATCATATACAGGGGTGTACAAAATAATTCAACTACGTTTTTGTCAATGGAAGGTAATTTCGAAAACTGTATTTTTCAATGTGTTATGTGTTTTCTAAACTGTTTACTTGCATATCTTCTTTCACCTTATTTAACGCTGAAGTTTCGTTACAGTTTTCTGGATGTTTTGGAAAGTGTTTCATAATCTATGATTGACTCCTCATTTTTCGTTCTTGTTTTGTTTTGATAATGGCTTCGATGGAGTCGAAACATGTCAACAATCTAATAAAATTTATTTTACTGTTTATAAAATTTTTATTTTACGTCTTTTAGCACACAAGTTATACATTATTGATATTTTTCATATAAAAATGCTTGTTGGTTCTGTTAGCAAGCAATCCAAGAAATAATTTAAATGTAAAAAAATCTGTTATTAAAAAAATGGTTTTTGCCTATATTCTGTAACGTGGGAAGGATACGCATAATATAAAATATGAAAATAAAACATGTGTAAACTATTTATAACATGCATTGCAATTCGAATAAAATCGTGGCTTGATGATGTCCTAAACTTTAAATGCTCTATTACTGAATTGCGTAAAAGAAACATCCTTATAACGCCAAAATTGATAATCCTATTAACTAATGGTTTACTGCGTCGGATGAAGCGTCTCATTTCCAATTAAAATATATCTCTTGAATTGAAATTTGAATGAAACACAGGGTCGTGAAAAATCAAAGAGTGTGAAAAATGGGATTATAAATATCTCGGTAACTCATTATGCGATCGACTTCATTCTTTATGTAAAATTTACGTTTTTGTATTATCTTTTATATTTATTCCTTAAAATAAACAATTTCGAAAATTTTTATATACTTTTTATCAGAACGATTATTTCGATAGTCCGCAAAAAAATACTTCCGGATAATCGAGGTTACTGAAATTCAAAAAGCTTCTTCCCATTATTACATAATAAGTACATACCCAATTTCAAGTCTCTATCTCAATTTGTTCAGGAGATAGAGCGTTTACAGACACACACACAGACACACAGGCGGACAGACGGCAATTTTTTTTTTCTAAAAATATGTTTTTCGTAATCTCCAGTGTCTGAAACGTATAAATATGTCAATTTTTTTTTCAATTTTCAAAACGATTACAAGACTTACCCTATACTACTTATGATGGGTAAGTAAAAGGATACTGAAACAGTCCAGTGAAATAAATTTAAGGAAAACTTCATGAAATGTTTTGAGTTTAAGAACAAAACTAAAATGAATAAATAAATAAAAACTAACGGGCTTCAGATAAGGTGTTCAAACCTTTGATTGTATTCTTGTAAACAAAATAAGATAAAATAAAAACAATCTCTGAAATAAGAAAATGTTACTAAACTAAACAATAGATGAAGAAGACTTAGAGTTAATGAATGCTAAATATAGTGAAATGTTTTATGCAACGATTTTAATGTGAGATAAAAAATGGAAACAATCTACTTTTTTAAAATGTTTTTTGAATTAATTTTTTTATTCTTTAATATTCAGGTGCTCGTCCGTTCTACTTTTTTCTTATTTTTTTTTAGGTCGTGTTGTAAAGCGAAACAGTTGTACATATATTAAGCAAAGTTTGTGACACTTTTAATGCCTCAAAAATCAATAACAAACATAGAAAATGATTACAGAAATAGAACAATTAACATAGCAGGTAAAGTGTTGATGGGAAATGTAAAAAAAAATAATAGTTCGCACGCTTTTCCTTTTTTTTTTCTTTTCTTTTTTCTTTTCTTTTCTTTTTTCTTTTCTTTTCTTTTTTTTTCTTTTTTGGCAGTTAGTTTTATTAACCTGTTTTTGTTATCTCAGTTATGAAATGTAAATTAAAATCTCCCTCTTTCTCACATTTAGGCCAGTGTTTCTGGACCTTTTTAGGTACGTTCGTAATTTATATAAATACGTAGCATCGCTTAGCGGATCTTGGTGCAATAGCTGTTGCACTCTTATGCAAAAATGCATGATGCAAAATTTATTTTATGTGCAGATTTTCATATTATATATATTAATTTTATTTTATGAAATTAAGTTTCAATACACATTTAAAAACTATTAATTACAATTCTGTTACATTAAAATTATAATACGTATGCGCAAATATCCAATACAAGACAATGTAAAAAAAAAAATCGTTGTTATTATTTCAGTAAAATGAATTATATCGTCCGTTATTATGATACGATTTATTTCCGCAATAAAATAAGTACATTTTAAGTTGCCAACATTTTATCTATTGTTTACATTGACTAAAAATTCTAATCGGAAACTTAAGCCTAGCTTTGAAAATTTCAGATCTTGAAATCCATATTGAGACTATTTTTCCATTTAATATCTATTTCTCCGGAAACATCTATCCAAAAAAACTGTCATTAGATTATAGGATTGCTATAATTAAACAATTTTAGTATACAAATTTGGTTTTTAAATTCAGTAATACGGAAATAATAGGACTCCATCTTAAATAGGACGTATCACCGTGGGATATGATTGAATTAATTACGTATGATAGCATTTAATAGAACGAAGAAAACTTTATTAATATCTTTTTAAGTTTTGATTCAATTTTCATAAAATTTGAAATGACTCGAAATTTTTTTTTGCAAAAATTATATATATTAAATTTTAAACCATTTGGTTGGGTAGCTTTTGCACTGTTATATGCCGACAGATGGACGGACCAGGCGACGACTATAGGTGCTACGTATTTATATAATTACAAACGCACCTAAAAAGGTTTCAATTTTAAGTCATGAACAAACATAGAACAAATGAAGATTTCATATAGTCCTGTGTATTTAAGAATATTTATTCTCACAGTACAGGGGTTATTAGATGGTAAAAGTTGTCGGAACACAGAAAATCTATTTAGTTCCCTGCCTCTGAAACTGAATTTTTTTTTTCTGATTTCACATCACGTACTTAATCCTCAGATTTCTCCCTCAGTAACTGAAGAAATAAAAAAATAAAATCACTATTTGGAAGAGGGCGGCGCAGAGGGGATGAATGTTTGTAAATGTTTCAAACGGTGTGCGCAAAGTTATATGTTTTTCTCTTCTATTTCCTTTCTACTTAGAGACACGTCATGTTTGGGCTTTTAGTGTAACCGAAATCTGATGTCACCCCAAAGGCCTTCGCAGAGTCCAATAATAAAGGCACTTTTATTACAAAATTTGATTTTTGGTGATTTTTATTCCGTTGAGGTTACTTTATTCTTTCTCTTGAGATCAATGATAGAAAAAAGAATAACGATACGTGTAGATAAATATCGTAAAGTCTAGGAAAATACTGTATACTTAATTTCTTTAAACCTTTCTAGACTGGATCTGTTAGTTTACTTTGGTTAGCGTTTCAGTGTAATCGAAATCTGGTGATCATCCAGACGCCTTTAGCAAATTACAATAATAGAGTCACTTTTATTACAAAATTTGATTTTTGGTGATTTTTATTCCATTGATTTTATTTTTTATTTTAATTTATGATTAGCGATTGAAAAAACTATAACGATACACATAGATAAATCTTGGGAAGTATAGGAAAAGACTGTATACTTAATTGCTTCAACCTTTCCTAGACTGGATCCGTTAGTTTATTTTTGTTAGGGGTTTAGTGTAATCGAATTCTAATGATCATCTAAAGGCCTTTGATAGAGCCCAACATTAAAGGCACTTTTATTAAAAATTTTAATTTTTGGTGATTTTATTCCGTTGAGGTTATATATCCCTTCTCTTATGATCAATGAAAAAAAAAATGACGATAGGTATAGATAAATCTTGGAAAGTGTAGGAAAACATTGTGTACTTAATTGGTTTAAACCTTTGCTAAACTGGATCTGTAAGTTTATTTTTGTTAGCGTTTTAGTGTGATCGAATCTAATGGTCACCAAAAGGCCTTTAGCAGATCCCAATAATAAAGTCACTTTTATAAAATTTTATTTTTGGTGATTTTTACTTCGTTGAGGGGATTTTTTCATTTTCTTATAACTAGTGATCGAAAAAATAATAACGATATGTGTAGATAAATCTTGGAAAGTGTAGGAAAATACTGTATACTTAATTGCTTTAAACCTTTCCTAGACTGGATCTGTTAGTTTATTTTTGTTAGGGTTTTGATGTAACCGAAATCTGATGATCACCCAAAAAGTTCTTCACAAAGTCTAATAATAAAGGCACTTTTATTACAAAATTAGTTTTTGGGGACTTTTATTCCGTTGAGGTAATTTTTTCTTTCTCTTATGATCAACAATATATGAAAGAATGAAGATTACGTGTAGACAGATCTTGGAAAGTTTAGGGAAATACTGTATACTTCATTGTTTTAAACTTTTGCTAGACTGGATCTGTTCCTTTATTATATTTAGTGTTTTACTATAACCGAAATCTGGTGATCATCTAAAAGGTCTTCGCAGAGTCTAATAATAAAGGCACTTTTAATACAAAATTTGATTTTTAGTGATTTTTCTTCCGTTGAGGTTTTACTTTTTTTTTCTCTTATGATCAATGATAGAAGAAAAAAATCCCTGACGGCTCGGCCTACAGGCACAGGTAGATTTCGAAGACGCAGACCGCGGGGCGCCTGTTTGTCGGGAATTGCGGAAGAAATGACCTTTTTTACGATGATGCGGCAGTTTGAACCGCCTACTTCGAAACCTAACTTGTTTGCAGGCGGATTCGGCAGGGATTTTTTGTTTTTAAATTTTTTTTCGTATAACGGTTGGTCATATAAAAAACTTGTCAATATAAAAGTTTTAGATAATATTAAGAGGATTTATAATAAATTTAAGCGGATTTGAAATCTTGGGAATTGATGAAGTTATGAATTTTTTTCTTCTAAACCCCCCCTTCCCCCGCTTAAGGCAATTTTTAATTATATCAAAAATCTGTCATACATAAATTTTCGGCCCTTCTCCTAGAAGTAATAATAACGTCAAACGGATTCGATACGTATCATAATTAAGAAATTATGTTTTTTTTTCTGTTTTCACAAAAAGCCCCCCCTCATCCCCCCCCCCTTTGGTTCGATTTTGCCCATTAGCAAACTTGACCGAGATTTTATGCCCCTTGATTTTATGTATCAGTTTCGAAAAGATGCGGGAGTTGGAACCGCCTACTTCGAAAAATAACTTGTTTGCAGGCGGAGCCGGCAGGGATTTTTTTTTTTGTTTTTAATTTTTTTTTTTGCTATAACGGTTGGTCCTATAAAAAACTTGTCAGTATAAAAGTTTTAGATAATATTAAGAGGATTAATAATAAATTTACGCGGATTTGATATCTTGTGAATTGACGAAGCTATGATTTTTTTTCTTCTAAAACCCCCCTTTTTTCCCCTCCTTGGTGCCATTTTTAATTATATCAAAAATCTGTCATACATAAATTTTCGGCCCTTCTCCTAGAAGTATTAATAACTTTAAATAGATTCGATACGTATAATAATTAAGAAATTATGGGGGTTTTTCTGTTTTCACAAAAAGCCCCCCCACCCTCCCCCCCTTGGTTCGATTTTGCCCATTAACGAACTTGACCGAGATTTTATGCCCCTTGATTTTATGTATCAGTTTGTAAAAGATTAATGCAGAATTTTTCCAGTTATCGTGGTCAGAAAAAAGTGACATAGATAGATAGATAGATAGATAGATAGATAGATAGATAGATAGATAGATAGATATATAAAGTTTTGAACTGGGGGTGGTTTTGGGTTCTGGGAGTCATGATCGGCGTAGATCTGCAAAAATTTTTCAAAATTTCCAACTTAGGTGAGAATGTAATAGGTAGTATTTCTTACGAAATCTACCTAAAAATGAAGATACGTGTAGGTAAATATTAGAAAGTTTAGGAAAACACTGCATACTTAATTGCTTTAAACATTTGCTATAGAATTTGGCTAAGGTTTTAGTGTAACCGAAATCTTATAGCACCCCAAAGTCCTTCACAAAGTCCAATAATAAAGGCACTTTTATTACAAAATTTGATTTTTGGTAATTTTATTCCTTTAGGTTTTATTTTTTTCTCTTATGATCAAAGATAGAAGAAATAATGAAGATACGTGTAGGTAGAGTAGATATTAGAAAGCGTAGGAAAACACTGCATACTTAATTGCTTTAAATATTTGCTATAGTGGATCTGTTAGTTTAATTTGGTTAGGATTTTCGTGTAACTTAAATCTTATGTCACCCCAGAGTCCTTCACAAAGTCCAATAACAAAGGCACTTTTATTACAAAATTTGATTTTTAGTGATTTTTATTCTTTTGAGGTTTTATTTTTTTTCTCTTATGATCAATGAAAGAAAAAAAATGAAGATATGTGTAGGTAGATATTAGAAAGTGTACGAAAACATTGCACACTTAATTGCTTTAAACATTTGCTATAGTGGATCTGTTAGTTTAATTTGGTTAGGATTTTAGAGTAACCGAAATCTTATGTCACCCCCAAAGTCCTTCACAAAGTCTCATATTAAAAGCACTTTTATTATAAAATTTAATTTGTGGTGATTTTTGTTCCGTTGAGGTTATATTTTTTCTCTTATAATCTAATGATAGTAGAAAGAATGAAGATACGTCTGGATAGTTCTCGGAAAGTGTACAATATACAAAAAGACAGCTGTTTCAGTAATCAGCTTTCTCAACCTGGAATATAGTTTTTTTTAGATGCTATGCATTCTCACATGCACAATAATACACATGCACAATAATACTTATATTTGTAAATATAATATCTAAACGTTCAGCGAATGTTAAAATCGTACCAGATTTCCCCGTTTCTCTTTCATCTGCTATGTGTGGCAAATGAAAAATTAACTGACACGGGGTATCTATGCCACTTTCTAATGATCATTGCTAATTGTTAATGAACATTAAGAGGTGATGAATTCTATCACCTTCCTCTTTCTCTAATTATGCCTACGCGGTTCGTAATAACTCGGTCTTTTTAAATGGACAAATATCATGCATTATCACCTGATGGATAGAGTACTCTAATGATTATCGGTGACTAATTGGGTATCTGAACAGAAAATTACAACAAGCCTTTTCATCATCAATGTTTTCTGGAGTCACGGTGTTTTGAAAGTCGCAATTAGAAGCAGACTCTTTCGGGTTGAGTTTTGACGATAGCGGTTAAATTACGGCAGGAAGATATGAATTTTGTTAATAGCGATTAACGTTGCTTGTAAGTTGTTTAGGTCGTTTTAGCGATGGTATCCTTAAAATTGCTGTCAAAATTACTTTTTTCTAATCTACTAAAATATAATATAACGACGTGCGAAAATATACAGTAACCTTTTTTGAGTTACTAACGATTCCGAAAAGCGTGATTTATTTTTACAAAACTAAGATACCAATATATTTTCAAGATTTAAATAAACATTTATAAAAAACAAAGTTTCGTTTGCTGCCAGGATTTTCGGAAGCTTTTCCGAGTAGTTTTTACAATGCATTAATCGATCTTCTCAAACTTGGATATAGGTTTTTAGGATGTTATATGTTCTCAATTAAACAATTTCTGCTACGTAATTTAATCTAAACTTGTAAAAGTAACAAATTAATATTAATATTAATTTTAATTTTAATGTTAATGCTGCTAATTTATCATATTTGTCTGTGAAACATGTTTGTTGAGCATGAAAATGTTTGTTGCTAATATATCATGTTTGTATGTGAAACATGTTTGTGAAAAATGAAAATGTTTGCTGCTAATTTATCATGTTTGTTTGTGAAACATGTTTGTTCAACATGAAAATGTTTCCAGCTAATTTATCATGTTTGTCTGTGAAACATGTTTGTCGAACATGAAAATAATTACTTGAAAATTGATACCATCCGAAAACCTATATGCCGGGTTTGAGAAAACTGATTAATACCCTATAAAGACTACTCGGAAACGTTTCCGAAAATCACTTGGTAGCAAAATAAATTTTGTTTTTATGAATGACTCTTCAAATCTCGAAAACATATTGGTTTCTGAGGTTTCTAAAGATAAAGAACGCTTTACGGAAGAAGAGATTATTGTACATATTTTCGTTCGTGGTTATTATTATATTTTCCTAGATTAAGAAACATTTGTCTTTTTTAGGTATATAAGTTAGGTTCGTAAATTATTATAATAAATTATGTATTTAGGTTCGTAATTATATAAATACGTAGCATCTATAGTCGTCGCCTGGTCTGTCCGTCTGTAAAAAAAACGGGCCCTGGATAAAAGAGTATTCTTTTTCATCCCCTGAATAAAAGAAACTTCTAACATTGAAGGTTTTAGTAGTTAATTTTATTAAAATTCAAGTTAATTATTAAAATATAAGTGCGTGTTAAAAATTCACGCTTAACCCTTCTTTGCATGAGTTTTTCTTTTACAATTGTGTTTTTTTTTATACATATATTAAATATTAGACACCAGAAATTTTAAGATAGATTTTTAACTTTGTTCAGCCACATAGTTCACGGGAAATTTACTGGATTAATATTTCTATATAAATATAGTGGTATTTCTATATAAATATAGTGGTGGCGAAGAAGTTGATTTATTTGTTAAAAGTTAAATAAAAAGTGATGGAAATTTACATCACTATGCAATTAAGGGTTAAAGATGTGTGCATAACTTTTGCATCAAGTTGTATATTCTTAATGTATTGCAAAATATCACATAGTGTATTCTGTAAATTTAAGAACGTGTGAGAAAAAGGAAGTTCAATATTTAATCATTTGAATAGGGTAGTTATATCATCATTTGAACTGTACGAAACGGAGAGTGTGTTCATCTCCGTTATCAACCTAATTAGTATTTAAATCAATATCGATAAGAGGCTATCCTTTTTCATCCCCTGAACAAAAGGGGCTTCTAATATCAAAGTGTTTAATAGTTTATTTTTTTAAACCCCAGGTTAATTATAAAAATATAAGTGTGTTAAATTTCACGTTTCAAGATGTGTGCATAATTTTTGCATCAAGTCGTACATTATTAATGTCTTGCAGAATATCAAACAACGTATTCTGTAAATGTAATAAAGTGTGAGGAAAAGAAAGTTTATTGTTTAATCAATTGAATAGGGCAGTTATATAATCATTTAAACTGTACGAAACGGAGAGTGTGTTCATCGCCGTTGTCGCACTAATTAGTATTCGAATCAATATCGATAAAAGAGTATCCTTTTTCATCCTCTGAACAAAAGGGGCTTCCAATATAGAAGTGCTGTTAATTTTTTAAAACGTAAGTTAATTTTAATAATATAATTGCGTTTAAAAATATGCATTTCTAGATATGTGGCATAACGTTTGCACCAATCTTTATATTATTTATGTCCTGCAAAATAACAAAGTTTCGTCTAAATTTAACAACGTGTTAGGAAGAAAAAAGCTCATTATTGAAACTTTTAATAGGGCAGTTATATCATCGTATGAACTGTACGAAACAGAAATTGTGTTCATCGCTGTTGTCACCCTAATTAGTATTGGAACAATTTCGATAAAACGAAGTATCCTTTTAAATCCCCTGAACAAAAGGAGCTTCCTATTTCGAAGTGTTAATAGTTTAATTTTTTAAGACGTAAGTTAATTTTAAATGCTCAAAATGCACATTTTAAGATGTGTGGCAGAACGTTTGCACTAACTGTATATTATAAATGCGTTGCAAAATAACAAAGTTTCCGGTAAATTAATTACGTGTGAGAAAAATAAAGTTTATTATTTAATCATTTTAATAGGGCAGTTATATCATCATTTCAACTGTACGATACAGAAAGTGTGTTCATCGCCGCTGTCACCCTAATTAGTATTCGAATCATTGTTGATAATAGAGTATCCTTTTACATCCCCTGAACAAAAGGGACTTCTAACATCGAAATGTTTAGTAGTTTATTTTTTTAAAACGTTAGTTAATTTTAAATGTTCAAAATGCACATTTTAAAATGCGTGGCATAACGTTTGCACCAACTGTATATTATTAATTGTGCTGCGAAATAACAAAGTTTCCGGTAAACGTAATAACATTTGAGTTTTAAAAAAAGGTTTATTATTTGATCATTTTACTAGGGCAGGTATGTCATTATTTAAACTGTACGAAACGGAGAGTGTGTTCGTCGCCGTTGTCGCACTAATTAGTATTCGAATCAATATCGATAAAAGAGTATGTTTTTTCATCCTTTGAACAAAAGGGGCTTCAATATAGAAGTGTTAATTTTTTAAAACGTAAGATAATTTTAATAATATAATTGCGCTTAAAAGTACACATTTCAAAATGTGTGCCATAACGTTTGCGCCAATCTGTATATTATTTATGTCCTGCAAAATAACAAAGTTTCCTCTAAATTTAATAACGTGTGAGAAAAAATAAAGCTTATCTGTTGAAACTTTTAATAGGACAGTTATATCATCAGATACAGAAAGTACGTTCATCGCCGTTGTCACCCTAATTAGTATTGGAATCAATATCGATAAAAGGGGATCCTTTTTCATCTTTTGAACAAAAAGTGCTTCTATATCGAAGTGTTTAATAGTTTATTTATTTTAAAACGTAAGTTAATTTTTAAATGCTCAAAATGCACATTTTAAGACGTGTGGCATAACGTTTGCACTAACTGTATATTTTTATGTCTTGCAAAATAAAATAAAAAGTTTACGGTAAAATTAATAACGTGTGAGGTAAAAAAAAAGGTTTATTATTTGATCATTTGAATAGGGCAGGTATATCATCATTTAAACTCTACGAAACGGAGAGTGTGTTCATTGCCGTTGTCGCCCTAATTAGTATTCGAATCAATATCGATAAAAGAGTATCCTTTTTCATCCCCTGAACAAAGGGGGCTTCCTATATCGGATGACAGCATCCCGACCAGATGTGACATGTCACTGTCGGAGTGCACAGTTTTGAGTCGCGTTTTCAGAACCTTTTATGGAATCATCAAATAAGATTACTATTGTGTTTCACTGTCGCTAAATAAGCCAAACAAGGAGATTTATAAACGAAACTTTAAACAAAGATTATTAACGCTAATGTAATAAAAACAAAATATTGAAATGATGTTGATGGCGGTTATATTTTTTTTTCTCCAGATTATATGTATTTTAAATTTTGTCATTATTTTCTAAAATTGTACAGTTATTATCATTTCTTTTAACTACTGAGTTTTTTATGAGATTTTTTTTAAGGATGACTTAGCAACTCAAAAAAAATTTTGAGGTTAACTTATTTGTTTGTTGTTGTTGTTGTTGTTAATATGTGAAAGTACAATTTTTTGTAACCAATTTTAACAAGAACAAGGAACCATGCATCAGGCACTTTCTAAGAATAAAATATTATTATTAAGAAATTTCGTTTTTTCGTATTGTTCGGAAAGTTCTTTCCGTTTGTCAAAATGTTGGTTAGTCCCAGAAAATTCTGTCATTTAATTATTAGACATGAATTTTTAATAACTGACAGGCAGAATTTTCCGGTACGAAATGGTTTTCACAAACAGAAGAAACTTTCCGAAGAACCCAATACAATGAAATGGGATATATAAATAAGCAATTTAAATAAAATGAAAAGGATTTTCCTCATAAACCATAATGTAACAAAATTCTTTTGTGGGTCCCTATAAAGAAACTATAAATGCTACATTTTCAATAGCAACATTCTATAGTGAACCTCACTAACCTATAAAAATTGCATTTTAATCTGAGTATATTTACGCGTGTTATACCACGGACAGAATGACACACCAAATTTATAAACACTTTTCAACTGTGTATGGAAACATTAAACATGGTTGTAAAAATTTAAAGCTTTTCAATGTTAAACTTCTAAAGATAAAGAACGCTTTCCGAAATCGTGTGTAACGCAGGAGATATTATTGTGTATTTTCGTGCATGCTTATATTATATGTTCTTAGATTAAGAAACATTTGTCACGATGAACAGAAAATTGTTAGTTATGTGTTCACTACATGCTTTTTAACTTCTTCTACCTTATACATATTTAATGTTACGATTTAAACACAGCTTAACTTTTTAAAAGTTTAAAGTTAATGTTCCTGAATTTTTTAGTCAAATTTAATTGTTTGTTAACATATTGGAAAACGTCAATTTTGTATGCAATCTTGGTTTTAACCCTTAAATACATGATTTTTTTTCTTTTGGAATTGTGTTTTTTTTTATACTTATATTAAGGATTAGACACCAGACATTTTAAGATAGATTTTTAAATTTATTTATTCGCATATTTATGGGATTCATGGGATTTTTACGGAATTAATATTTTTATATAAATATAGTGGTTGCAAAGAACTTGATTTATTTATTAAAAGTTAAATCAAAAGTGTTGCAAATTTGATACACTATGCATTTAAGGGTTAACCCATTCGCTACCAACCACGAGTATACTCGTGGTTATCAGCATTCAAAATAAAAGTTAAATAAAAAAAAATAAAAAATAAAAACCTGTCTAGCCACCACTATTTTAATATGTGAAAAAAAAAAACTTTATTTAATGACAAAAACTTTGCTATCAAAGTTACCAAATATTATCTTTCAGAATTTTTGGTGGGAAACGAATTTCAGTAAAAATTTCGAAGACTCCGCCCACATAGTTTTGGCAGTTAATGGGTTAAAACAGAAGAAGCTCCGCCCTCTTCTGGAAGTCTTTTGTAATTTGGTTTTCTCGTTTCCTAGATAGGTTTCTGAAGTTTATGCATCAGTAAATATATTTCAATTTACTGGTTTGATATAAAATGTCTTTTCTATACTAATAAAATAAAGTTTCGCTCTGTGTGTCTGTGTGTGCGTGTGTCTGTTGGCGATGGCTAGCAAAATGTAGCCCCCCCTGTCTGAAAATTTAGGTGTGGATAGTCCAAGGTCTGACCATGTGCACCTGAGTCTCAGAATTTTCATACTTTGATAATTACTCAAGATGTTAATTAGAACATCATTAAACATCGCATCGAAAATGTCATCTTTTAAATCAAAATGGCTAAAGAAAAGAACTGCTGTTGTGGATTTGCAAACGGAAATGAACGAATTCGAAATTTTTTTACTAATTGGCGAATTTTATGAAAACTAATTAAGATATCAATTTGAAAATTTCTGAGCATATGTAAAAAAAATTCTGCATCCGACTATGCGATTTTTGAAAAACTCGGCTGGTAATTTTTCTTAATTTATGCAAAAATCTGCCGGCTCCAGTGGAAAAAAATCGGAGAAAGTGTCAGACAGGGATCTGCTGTCATTAAAAACTGAACTACAAAGACATCTTTTTTCTCTCAGATCCCTCCATTTAGTTTGCGAAAATGAAAGGAAATAATTGCCAATTTTTACTAATGAACAAAAATTTAGATAACTAATTAAGATATAGATCTGAAATTGAGGATGGGAAGTGTTGTCATCTGCCGGCTATTTTAGCGTATCCTCTTCGTTATGTTCTAATTATCAGGAAAATTTAATTCTTTTTTTTAATGATCGCGTTAATGTAGGTGAAGGTGGTTTTCTTGAACAAATTATTCGTTATATTTGCGGGTGCGGGTAAGATGAGGGAGGGGGTTAACGCCTTGCCCTGAGATTGTTATTATCTCGGGCCCGGGCAACGCCGGGCGGGTAGTTAGTAATCTACTAAAATATGGACATCATGATATAAATGAATTTCTGTGAGGTACAAGCCACGCCCCTAGTCAATGATGTTTGGCTAAATAAACACGAGAATTCTCGTTCCTGGTCGCCAATGTGCTAAGAAAAAACATACTTACAGTATCACGAAATTCGATTATTCATAACAGATTCTTTCAAAATTTATGCTGCATATCCTTTATAAAACATAAATGTGTGCATAAAAAGTAGTATTTTAGGTGTATTTTAGGGTTGAAATTTACGTGCATACATGGAAATATAAAATTTCTTTTTTAGAAAAAAAAAAGCATAATTATAAAAATATTTTTTTCTTCTTTTACATTCAGTGAACTTTTGTAATTGCTTCAAACTTTGATCGTAATATATGAAAAGCATCTCATAAATAAATAATGTCATTATTTTCTGCAAAAAAAAAAAAAAAAAATGGTCGTGGAACATTTTGAAATGTGTCAATTTTTTGTTGTATTAAAATATTTAAAATGCAATAACGAAAAATATTTGTTATTATTTTAATATCAAATTCTGTGCATAAATAGCTTAGCCTATTCTTAACAAATCTGCCCAATTTCAAGGAAATCCATAAAAAAAAAAAAAATTGTAGTCTATAATTGCCTTCAGCTACTTATGAAATAAGCGTATACTGATATAACATTTTTCTGTTCAATAATAATAATAATAATAAAGATCGCAAATGATTTTCATGACACTGTAAAAAAATTTGCAGCAAAGTATCTGGTCATTCGACCGTTTTTATAGAAAACGGATATGTAACCGTAATTCAACAGTATTCTGACCATAATATGAGCAATATGGGCAAACTTTGATGCAAACTTTTTACAGTGTACACACGGTGGTCATAAAATCTTTCCCTGATTACAAAAATAAATAAATAAATAAATAAATTAAAAAAAAATTACAAAATAACCATTGAATGTAATACTGTGAAATTTTCTTAAGTTTTTTTTTTTAGTCCAGTCTCTACCGTCGTTCGTGAGTTCTTTGATGACAAATTTCCTGGAAGGCGGATCGGTCGGGATGGACCAACTCTTCTAGATTTTTTTTTTCTTTTGGTGGTCATAAAGGACAGAGTGTTTGCACCACCAGTAAAAGATATCGAGACACTCAAGATCAGGATCACAGATGCTGTGTCTAGTGTGACAGCCTAAATGTTGGGCAATTCGAGGCAAGAAATGGAATACCACTTTGACATTCTTCGAGCTACCAAGGGTGCTCACATAGAAATTTACTGGCGTAAGTACGTGTATTAAAAACTTCATAAACGTGCGATGATGTACACGAAAATGTCATCCTTACTAATGTCAAGGTCTAACTGAATATGATGAAGTTTGATGAAATTCCGTGCATTAGTTCTTGATCTATAACTCTCACAGCACACCTGCCAACTTTACGTTTTTTTTAAATCATATAAACTCTTTTTGAACGAGAAAATTTATTTATAAAAAAAGTATCTTGTATCTACATGGTACTCACTTGTTTTCAACTTGATTTCATTTATTTAAAAATATATTTGAATCAAATATGATTACTTGACGTGAAAGAAACTATTACTAATAATTGACAATATACTGAAACAAGCCTATGTTTAATTATATTAGCTCTTCTGCAATATATTATTGTAATCAGTGAAAGAGTTTATGATCACTCTGTATATGCACAACAGATAAAATAAAATTTACTAATTTTTTTTCTTTATATTTTAAAGTAAAGCTCATTAATTAATTTTCAAAAATACGAAAATTTTAAGACAATTATAAAAAAGTTAATTTAAATGTTAGAAAAAAAAAATAAAAAAGTTATTTCTCGCCAGTTAATTTAAGAGTTTGAAATATTATTTTCATAGAAGAGGTCTCACCCTCGGTGTTTCCACCAGGTCGATTAAGTGACATAAAAAGACTGTGTACACTTAAGTATTATGAATTTCTGAAGAATCATGTGGAATAATAAGCTCATTTCCTGAATTCAAATCAAGATTTCTATGTATAGTTATCCACACTTATGTATATTTATCCACGCTTATGTATAAGTAATCCACGCTTATCCATATAGCAATGTACATTTAAAAATATATATTACATAAAAACATTTTTTGAACAAAAAAAAAAATGTGTCTACGTCACTCCTTAAACACAGTTTAATCTTTAACAAGTTAAAAATTCAGGTTCTTCAACTCTTTCGACAAACTCTATTGTTTATTAAATCACTGGAAAACGACAATTTTTATAAAATGTGGGTTTTAAAGAAGTAGAAGATACTCCTTCTTTCGTAAATTGGTTTTTAGATAGGTTTCTCAAGTGTTTATGCATCAGTAAATACTTTTCAATATACGAATTTAAATATAAAATGGCTTCGAATCTAAAAAATACGGACAACATGATAGAAATGCATTTTCTGGAAGGTATATCCTTATTTATAAAACGGATATACTTATAAGGATATATACTTATACGGATATACTTATACGGACTACTTATAAGGATATATACTTATACGGACTACTTATAAGGATATATACTTATACGGATATACTTATACGGACTACTTATAAGGATATATACTTATAAGGATATACTTATACGGACTACTTATAAGGATATATACTTATACGGACTACTTATAAGGATATATACTTATACGGATATACTTATACGGATATGCTTATACGGACTACTTATAAGGATATATACTTATACGGATATACTTATACGGACTACTTATAAGGATATATACTTATACGGACTACTTATAAGGATATATACTTATACGGACTACTTATAAGGATATATACTTATACGGATATACTTATACGGATATGCTTATACGGACTACTTATAAGGATATATACTTATACGGATATACTTATACGGACTACTTATAAGGATATATACTTATACGGACATACTTATACGGATTACTTATAAGGATTTTATTTATATCCTTATTTATAAAACGAACAAAGAATATTCGTCCATTTGCTTAAAAATGCATTACTTTCACAATTAGAAGAAAGTTAATTTAAATGTTAGAAACAAAAATAATTTATAAAAACGTTATTTCTCGTCATGAATTGAGTATTAATAATTAAATAATATCTCATATAAGAAGTTTGACCCTCTGTGTTCACCATGTCGATTAAGTGACGTAAAGATGATGGATCACTTTGACAACATGGAGGTCGCAAACTTTATCCCACGCGTTGCATGCAAACAGTGACATCTTGCGGTATTGGGAATGTAATGCATTTTTAAGCAAGGGGACGAATATTGTTTGTTAGTTTTATAAATATGGATAGGTGAGAAGATTACTGATACACTGATGGTTTTTTGACAAAAAGGTGAAACATATATAGCAGCTGAAATTAATGCCCTTCTGAAAAAATAATATTACTAGTCGAAAATGTGCTTTTACCTTTTTAAGTTCGTAATACATAATTATATAAATACATAGCACCTACAGCCGTCGTCTGATCCGTCCGTCCGTCTGTCTGCATATAACAGCCGTAAAAACTACCCAACCGAATGGTTTGAAATTTAAAATACAGAATCGTTGCTGTAGTTTGTCGAGACATTTCAAATTTCATGAAAATCGAATCAAAAAGATATTAATAAAAATATTTATTAAGTAATTTGATTTTTTTTTTTAAATCGGTACTTAATTGTTCTAGCAGCTTCCGAGGATTCATCGTCAAGCGACCGAGATGTATCGCCAAGTTATCCGACATGTATGACGTTGTAGTCATATATGACGTATATGACATTTTATAACATCTATGACCAAGTTATAGTCACATTCTTCATTCTATTAAATCCTATCATACGTAATTAATTCAATGAAATCCCATGATAGGTAATGATTCTAGATTGCATTATTTCCGTGTTACTGAATTTAAAAACCGAATTTGTATACTAAAATTGTTTAATTATAGCAATCCTGTAATCTACCGATAGTTTTTTGGATAGATGTTTCCGAAGAAATAGATATTAAACGGGAAAAGAGTCTAAATATGGATTTCAAGTTCTGACATTTTTAAAGCTAGCCCATTGGAAGTTTCCCATTGGAATTTTCAGTAAATATCAACAAAAGATAAAATGTTGCCAACTTAAAATTTACTTACTTTATTACGGCAATTAATTCTATCATAATAACAGACGATATAATTCATTTCACTGAAATAATAACAATATGAATGAACCTCATTTGTCACGTTTGACGTACAATTTCCAACTAGTTTAAAGAATCATAGACACCGATGCCAAATAAAATGTAATATTTGGTTCAAACATTTAACTCCAAAAAATGACAATGTTTTGGAGCATTTATTCTTGTCAGGGACAAAGTACTTCTGTTGCTAAAATTATTAAATGTCACCAGGATCTACGAACAAATTTATTTGGAAAAAAATAAAAAGTCTTTTTTGAAGTGCATTATAAAAGAAAATTTTATTAAAAAATTCTGGTGAAAGTTTGGCATTTTGAGATTAAAATTAAGTGGTATAAATAGTATACCACAGTTCTTCGAAGCGTGCCGACAGTGTTTTCAGTGTCAAGTGCGTTTTCTTTTATTCATATATAAATTAGAATTTTCCAAAAATAATTCCAGCTTTATTCAATAACAGACTACTTAATAATAAACTAAAACATTACTACTAAAAAATTCTGGGAAAAATTTTGATTAAAAAATGCGCAAAATTAGTCTTCCGATCAACAAAGTGTTAATAATAAACTGCTGTGAATTACATTTTGAAATGGAAATGAAGAATGGAAAATGAATGAAAAATGGAAAATGAATGAAGAATGGAAATGAATTTAATTCTGAAAAAATAAATAAATAAATAAATAAATAAAAATAAAAATCAGTACAACCAAACTAAAGTTTATGAATATAAAAATTTATTTATACAAATCCTCTATGGCAGAAGATGATAAAACGATATCTTTGGAATAAGGGAATAAATAGAATAAAAAAGTTTTGTTGACGTTTGTGATAAAATGCTTTTCTTTATTTTTAAAAAAAAGTAATAATTAAGCGCAGTTAAATAATCTCTAATTATTTGCATGCGAGGTAAAAGAATTATCGTAATATTCGCTACAGCTTCTTAGTATTGCAGCGTGGCGTACGTAATATGTGTATCTCACATTGCAGTAAACATTTAGAACTGGTTAAAACTCGCGCGATTACGGGTAGAACATAAAAACAGCCGTCAAAAACATAAAAGAAAATAAAATATATTTAAAATTTTTGAGTCTTTTGCCCTAATCTTTCATGGGCCCCCAACCAGCAACCCGTGTGCCAAACTTCGTAACCCTGTGCCCTACGGTTTCCGAGTTTTTGAGGTTACATAGATAGATAAGCGCACGGATTTTAAAAGGGTAGATTCCGAAGATTTATTTAGCAATAGCTCCCCATCTTTAATTCGATAAATTTAAAATCCTTCTGTATAAATAACAACTTTCCCAAGATCTTCAATAGTTTAAAAACAGTTTTCGAAATTCTTAGCTTTCAAAATGTTTTATGAAATCATGTAAACAGTCTAAATTTATTCAAAAAATCCCAGTAGGATAAAACTGAAAAGTAAGCAGAATCACCTAATATATTTCACTAATAAATGTTTAATTTCTTTGAAAAAAAGACAAACACAAATATTACCATCAAAATTATTTAAGAAATAATTTATCATTATTGTTAAAAAATGTCTTTCATGTTTTCTGAAACACAAGATGTAATATAAAGTTCCGAAGATTTATTTAGCAATAATTCTCCATCTTTAATTCGATAAATTTAAAATCTCTCTGTATAAATAACAACTTTTCCAAGATATTCAATAGTTTTAAAAACAATTTTCGAAATTCTTCAATAGTTTTCAAAATTATTTAAGGAAAAATTGATTATTATTGTTAAAAAATGTATTTCATGTTTTCTGAAACACAAGATTGAATATACAATTCCGAAGATTTATTTAGCAATAGTTCTCAATCTTTAATTCGATAAATTTAAAGTCCCTCTGTATAAATTTCCCAAGATCTTCAATAGTTTCAAAAGCAGTTTCGAAATTCTTCAATAGCTTTCAAAATGTTTTAGGGAATCATGTAAACAGTCTAAATTTATTCAACAAATCACAGAAGGATATAAAATTGAAAAGTAAGCAGAATCACCTAATGTATTTCATTAATAAATGTTTAATTTCTTTGAAAAAAAGACAAACAAAAATATTACCGTCAAAATTATTTAAGAAATAACTGTTCATTATTGTTAAAAAAAATGCCTTTCATGTTTCCTGAAACGCAAGATTTAATATAAAATTCCGAAGATTTATTTAGCATTAGTTCTCCATCTTTAATTATATAAATTTAAAATCCCTCTGTATAAATAAGAACTTTCTTAAGATTTTCAATAGTTTTAAAAACAGTTATCGAAATTCTTCAATACTTTTCAAAATTATTTAAGGAATAATTGATCATTATTGTTAAAAAATGTTTGCATGTTTCCTGAAACACAAGATTGAATATAAAATTCCGAAGATTTATTTAGCAATAATTCTCCATCTTTAATTCGATAAATTTAAAGTCCTGCTGTATAAATTTCCCAAGATCTTCAATAGTTTTAAAAACAGTTTTCGAAATTTTTCAGTAGCTTTCAAAATGTTTTGAAAAATCATGTAAATAGTCTAAATTATTCAACAAATCACAGAAGGATATAAAATTGAAAAGTAAGCAGAATCACCTAATATATTTCATTAACTACCTTGGTCAAAGTTGGCTTATTATTAATGGGCAGCTCTTAATTAACAAAGTTCTGTCCGAATCATTATATTTTCGTTCGCGTTTTACTCATAAAATGGCGTTCGGACAATTTTGAAAACGGAAATTCCTTAATGACTGGAATCGTATCCGGACCTAACCGGATATACAACCTAAAAGACCCGACATTATCATCCAATGATAAGAGAGGGGATGAGGGATCACTTCTCTGCTCAACAACTAATTGCGGACTATTACTTGTCTCGGAGGAAGGATGCTGATACTTTTGTAACACTCCTCCTCAGCTTCTCACCGCAACCGTACCTGGTATAGTAATTAGAGTGTGGCAAAGGGTAGTGTTTTAATTACGGGACTGGTGTTAAATGAATAAATGGTCTCTAATTGACTGAACGAACTCCCCCATTTCTGAAAGGTTCATTAATGAATTAAGTTAGATTTTAATGAGATAGCACATGAATCATTTAAACCTAGAATATAGCGGTGTTTCAATAAGTTTTCTAATTGATAATACTTTACGCTGTAATTGATAACATTTTACGTAGGTTTGAGTCAACGTAGCTTTGCCCAGTATCAGGATAATGGTAACGAAGATGTATCTTTTGATATTAAAGGGTCCGTCATGTGTAATAAACATTAATTTTCTTTCTTTCTTTCAAAGTAGTACAAACATTTTAAACTGAAGTTGTTTAAATTCGTATATTATTGTACCCATGTAAAGTATTATTTATTGAACTTAAAAAATATATGTACAATTACAAACAGGGCCTAAAATATCTGGAGTGACTCCACTCGACTCTCCGAAAACTGCTGTACTCAAATTTTACTAAGTTGTTTATGTGTGTTTAAACTCGCATATTATTGCATACATATAAATATTATTTCTTGGACTAAAAAAAAGATATATATAAACAGGGTCTAAAAAATCTGGAGTGACTCCAATTGGCTTTCAGAAAACCGCTGTGCTCAAATTGTACTCTTTAAATTCAAGTTGTTTACATGTGTTTAAATTCGTATATTATTGTACCCATGTAAAGTATTATTTATTGAACTTAAAAAATATGTACAATTACAAACAGGGCCTAAAAAATCTGGAGTGATTCCACTCGACTCTCCGAAAACTGCTGTACTCAAATTTTACTAAGTTGTTTATGTGTGTTTACACTCATATATTATTGCATACATATAAATATTATTTCTTGAACTAAAAAAAAAGATATATATAAACAGGGTCTAAAAGATCTGGAGTGACTCCAATTGGCTTTCAGAAAACCGCTGTGCTCAAATTGTACTCTTTAAATTACAGTTGTTTACATGTGTTTAAATTCGTATATTATTGTACCCACATGTAAAGTATTATTTATTGAACTTAAAAAATATATGTACAATTAAAAACAGGGCCTAAAATATCTGGAGTGAATCCACTCGACTCTCCGAAAACTGCTGTACTCAAATTTTACTAAGTTGTTTATGTGTGTTTAAACTCGCATATTATTGCATACATATAAATATTATTTCTTGGACTAAAAAAAAGATATATATAAACAGGGTCTGAAAGATCTGGAGTGACTCCTCTTGGCTTTCAGAAAACCGCTGTGCTCAAATTGTACTCTTTAAATTCAAGTTGTTTACATGTGTTTAAATTCGTATATTATTGTACCCATGTAAAGTATTATTTATTGAACTCAAAAAAAAATATATATATATGTACAATTACAAACAGGGCCTAAAAAATCTGGAGTGACTCCACTCGACTTTCCGAAAACTGCTGTACTCGTATTGAACGCATTAAACTCAAGTTGTTTACATGTGTTTAAATTCGTATGTTATTGTACCCATGTAAAGTATTATTTACTGAACTTGAAAAAATATATGTACAGTTGCAAACAGGGCCTAAAAAATCTGGAGTGACTCCACTCAACTTTTCGAAAACTGCTGTACTCAAATTGTACTTTTTAAACTCAAGTTGTTTATGTGTGTTTAAATTCATATATTATTGCATACATGTAAGTATTATTTCTTGAACTAAAAAAAAAAAAGATATGTATAAACAGGGCCTAAAAGATTTGGAATGACTCCACTCGGCTTTCCGAAAACTGCTGTACTCATATTGTACGCATTAAACTCAAGTTGTTTATGTGTGTTTAATTTCGCATAGTATTGCACCCATGTAAAGTATTATTTAGTGAACTTAAAAATGATAAGTACAATTACAAATAGAGCCTAAAAAATCTGTAGTCACTCCACTCGACTTTTCGAAAACTACTGTACTCAAATTGAACTCTTTAAACAGAAGTTGATTATGTGTGTTTAAATTCATATATTATTGCATACTTGTAAGTATTATTTACTGAAATTAAAAAAGATGTATCCAATTACAAACAGGACCTAAAAGATCTGGAGTGACTTCACTCGACTTACCAAAAACTGCTGTAATGTGTCCAGAAAGGAAGAAAACAAGAGCGAAAATCTCCATTTCTGAAAGATTCATTAATGAATTTAAGTTAGATTTTAATGAGAGCTTATGCATAATTTAATCCCAGAATATAGTAGCGATATTTCAATAAGTTTTCCAATTGTTAAAATTTTGTGCTGTAATTGATAACATTTTACGTAGGTTTGAGTGAACGTAGCTTGCTCAGTATTAGGCTAACATCCCACGATGATGTATATTTTGATATTAAAATAATTCAAAGATCCATCACGTGTAATAAGCATTATATTTTTCTTTATTTCAAAGTAGTTCAAATGTACTAAACTCAAGTTGTATATGTGTGTTTAAATTCGTATATGATTGCATACATGCAAGTATTATTTTCTGAACCAAAAAAAAAAAAAAAAAAAAATGTATGTACAAACAGGGCCTGATTATCGCAGGGTACAACTTCCACCAATAATTTTTTTAGTTAATCGTCGCTTTATTGAAACTCAGAAATTTTGTAATAAATAATGAGAAAATTTCTTTTCTCAATTACTGGTGGAAGTTTGTTATAAATAATGAGATGATTATTGAGTTTATCATAAATAAACAGAAAATTTCTTTTCGAAATTATTGGTGGAAGTTTGACCCTAGGTAATCAGTCCCTGTGTGCAACTAAAAAAATAAAATTAAAAATATACAGTATGTTTCATTGTTCTTTTTTTTTCTTTTGTTGTTGTTGCTGTTGTTGTTAAGAGAAGAATTACGACATTTATTCACCAGTGTCGAAGCATTCCATTTTCGCTAATAAACGTATGTCTAATTAACCATCAGTATAACCATGGGATATTTTTCTTTAAATGCAAAAAAGGGTGCTACATCTTGATATTTTTTCAAAGGTTTCGAATCATTCCTTTGCTCAACAACTAATTGCGGACTATTATCTTGGAGGATGGATGCTACTACTCTTGTAAACTCTTCCTTAGCTGCTCATCGTAACCGTGCCTAGTAGTAATTAGAGTGCGGCAAAGGGGTAGTGTTTTAATTACAGGCATGGTGTAACTCCCCATTATGAAAGGTTTATTAATGGATTACGTTGGATTTTAAAGAAACGCGCATTGTAATATTTAAATAAATTTTCTAATTGATAGCATTAGATTGGGGACAAAATAGGTTGTTGAGTATCATAATGATGATCGTTTCCAGGAATTATGGCTCATAGATTCTACACTAACCGAATACTTTTGTGTATCCTTGTAAATGAACGATAAATGCAGTGCACACCCTATTCTATAATAAGCATCTTGTAGTGCACCTCAGCGTTTCAGTATGTTTGATATAATCCTCTTTAATAAAAAGCTATGTGTTGCTGACGACTGGAATTTTCGATAATCGTTGCCATAGATTAATCTCGGAAAATGAAACATTTGAAGTTGCTGAAAAAATTAATAGCTCGAAAAGTATTTGTCAGAAAATTGTTAGACAAACTGCGTTAGAAAGGTAAAAAATTGTATATTTCTTGATATAAATTTCAAATCCGCTGATTATGCCGTTTTTCAAATATTAAATTTCAAAAATTACCAAATTTCACTATGGAGTACCATAGCGAAAACTTCACGCGTAAAAAAAATAATGATAACGGTCATGTGTCAGCACGAGTCACAAATTATAGTAGCCCTATTATTCTGTTAAAATATAAAAGTGAATTATGATGTCACGAGTGCATGATTTTTATTTAATTCTTGACAAATACTAGATACGCCATTTCTTTTTGGTTGTGAATAATATAGGTTAATTCACGTTATTAAAAAAATGTAGCTATAAAACATACAAATCAATGTAAAACGGTAAGTAATAAATTGTAAACGTAATAGTAAACCGTATTAAAAAAACATAACTTAGTGAAATAAGTATCCGTTTTTATGTTATTTTAGGATATTTCAGGTAAAGGTACAGGTTACTTTAAAATACAAGGTTAAATTCACCGATATATTTCGTTTGATTCAAGGTTCTTTTGGAGAAACCGACCAGCGCAGCGGATGTAGTCTGCTAGTGTAATAATATTAAAATACATTGCAAACGATTTTTCTCCATGAAACAAAATGTAATGGAATTCTTTTGAATGTCCTTGTAAATGAGCTATAAATGCTTCACACTTCCTTTTCCATATTAATCATGCCATAGTAATCCTCAATAACATATATAAATTACATGGAAAGCCGAGTAAATTTAAGCAAGTGAGAGCACAGGCAGACGGCCAGACAAACCGAATTCATAAACACTTTTCAACTATTTTAGGAAGTGTTAAAAACTGTAGACGATGTGACACGACGATTGTTAGGCAAAGCTTATTAAGAATATTTCAAAGTACGAAGACTGAATTATGAAAAATAGATTCCAAATGTTTGTATAACTTATCTTCTTTATTTAAAAAAAAGTATGTTCTTAACAAGTCCCCTGGGTTCTTCTCACTTCTCATAAGCAAGAAAAGGATAAACGATGCGTTGTCGGCTTTAATACATAACATAATTTCAAGGTTGACAAATGATGCTTCGAGAGTATTTTTTCTTTTCTTTTTTGAGAAATAAGAAAAATTACTATACTTTTCTTGAGAAAGAACATAAAGGATTACCCAGGATATTGTTTTTGTAAATCGTGAAAATTACCTACTTGAGACGTAAGAATGAATGTTTTCTTTGCAATTTACTTTATAGAAATATTTTTTGGCTCTTCTTGCAAGAAGTTTGTTTTCGTTTGAAAATTCCGTATGCGACCGTGTTCGGTAAAGGGATCTTACGCCTACAATGAACTTTTCGAGAAAAACGCTTTTAAAGTTTTAATTATTTTCAGCAGAAAGCATCTACAATAAAAAAAAGAGAAAAAAATTGCTTAAAATGTACATTTCACTTTTGTTTCATTTTTAATTTTAAATCTTTTTTTTCTTTTTCAATAATAAAGTTACTATATAGCTAACGACTAATAATTTATTTTATAGAAAAGATAAATTTGTACAAGAAATTCCATTTAAAAGAGAAATATCCAATGACATTGAAGCCACTAAAACATGAAAAAAGGATTTTTTTTTTTGGCATAAGGTATTTGTTTTCGAGTACTGTCGCATATGTTATGTACCTAAAGTACACGGAAATTATCAGAAGAGTCAAATTTCCGAGAAATTCCGAAACTGTGAGAAAATTTGCCAAAAGCTAACTCCAGAATTAAAGTCAGTAACTAGATAGTATTCAGTACTTGTTGAAATCAATTACATACACATTACGATCGCCCTATCACTTAGAAAATATGCCAAAAGCTAACTCCACAATTAAAGTCAGTAACTAGATAGTATTCACTACCTGTTTAAATTAATTACATACACATTACGATTGTCCTATCACTTAGATAATTTGCCAAAAGCTAACTCCACAATTAAAGTCAGTATTAGATAGTATTCACTACCTGTTGAAATCAATTACATACACATTACGATTGTCCTATCACTAATTGATTTCAACAGGTGGTGAATACTGTCTAATTACTGACTTTAAAGCTAACGGTTTTGGCAAATTTTCTCACAGTTCGGGAATTTCTCGGAAATTTGACTCTTCTACGATTGTCCCATGATAGGACAATCGTAATGTGTATGTAATTGATTTAAACAGGTAGTGAATACTATTTATTTACTGGCTTTAATTATGAAGTTAGATTTTGACAAATTTTTTCACAGTTCGGGAATTTCTCGGGAATTTTACTCTTCTAAAACACTTGTTTTTTTCTCTAATCCAAGCCTGCAAACCGAAATTGGAGGTTGTGCGTTAACGTGAAATCGCAACTTTTAGACAACATTTGGTTTAGAATCTGATGATAAGAAACTTCAAGCTAATATTTAGGTAACAGTAGAACGAGACCTTTAATCTTCATATGTTGAGGAAATAAATTCAATCCAAAATGGGATTTGGGGATATTGTTAAAGAATATTTAGATATTTTTTCAAAAATCAAATATGATGTGGGTGAACCACAACGCGTTTTTCTTAAATCTGACCTACCAATATCTTTGAGACCATACTTTACTTTTCCTCTAAGAAAAATAAAATTCGAACCAAATTCAATCTTTATTAGCAGTTGTTTTGATTAAAGAAAGCAATAATCCTTATTCTACCCCTGTTACTTTAGTTATGAAACACGAAGAAGGCAAAAAGACTAGATTATGTGTAGATTATCGAAAATTAAATGTCATAATGAAAAATAATGCTGAACCTTTACCTCGTATCGATGGAATTCTTGATATATTAAGTAGTGCTCAGTATTTTTCCACCTTGGATTTAGCCTCTGGCTACTGGCACATATCTATACATCCATCAGATACAGAAAAATTAGCTTTTACTACTAATCCTGGACTTTTTGAGTGGTTAATTCTCCCCTTCGGTGTAAAAGTTGGAACCCCCATATTCAATAGAACCCTTAGAAAACTTCTTACTAAATGTAAAATAGATTTTTGATTGTCATTATTTTGATGATATAATTATTTTTTCTTCCTCTTTGAAGAGCATATTGATCATCTAACTAAAATTTTTGAATTATGTAAACTTGAAAATATTAAACTAGAATTATCTAAATGTAAACTTGTTCAAAATAAAATTAATTTCTTAGGATATGAAATTCATAATGGAACCCTAACTCCTGCTAATGCTAATATTGAATTCATCGAAAAATTAAAACCTCCAATGTAAAGGAACTTCAAAGATTTTTAGGATCAATTAATATGTTTACCATAAATTTATAGATAAATATGCAGAAATTAGATACCCCTCAATAAACTACTTAAGAAAAATATGGGAATGGAATTCAGATTGTCAATTTTTTTTTTTTTCAGAAATTAAAGAATATCTTAATTGCTAAACCTATTCTTAGAATTTATGATCCTAAATTACCCCTTTATATGTTTGTTGATGCTTCAAAGGTGCCAGTAGGTGCTGTTGTAAAACAACCAGATCATGATAACATTTTACATCCTATTGCTTATTATTCAAGGACTTTGAGAGGTTATGAACTTTGTTATTTTATTACTGAACTAGAAAGTATTGCAATTGTAGATATACTTGATAAATTTTATCATTATTTTCATGGAGTAAAGTTTACTATCCATACAGGCCATGCATCTCTAATGTGGTTGAAGAATGTTAAAAACTTGAGGGGTAGATTATTTAGATGGTCATTAAAATTAAGTATGTTTGATTATGAAATAAAATATGAGGAAGGTTCCACAAATGTCTGACATGTTGTCTAGAAATCCCATAGCTTATTATAGTCAACTTACTAATTGACTTAACTACTTTTGGATGTTAAGGAAATATTGAAATGCAGGAAAAAAGATAATGTTAGTAATAAAAATTATAAGACTGAAAATGTAATTACAATTATTGAAAGGAAAGGATTTAGGGTGATAGTAATCTCCATGTCTTTGAGAAGAAAATTACTAAATGTTCCTCGTGAAAATTTCGGTCATACTGGAATTCAAAAAGTGCCAAATTTAATTTCCCCTAATTATTATTGTCTTATAGAAATCAAGATATAACTCAATTCGTAAAACATTGTGACATCTGCAAAAAAAAAAAAAAAAAAAACCTAGACAGAAAAGATTTGGTTTATTAGAAGCTATGCCAGCCACAGATCAACCTTTTGAATGTATTTATATTGATACTGTGGGTGTTGACTTAATTACTATAATTCTACCAAAAATTGTTCACATATAATAATAGATCATGCTACTAGATATGTTTGGGCTTTCCCTTCAAAAAGTGTTACCACTGAGACCTATGCTATTTGTATAAAACAAATTTTTAGTGTACAGATTCCTCAGAAAATACTTAGTGATAGGCATAAATCTTTTAATTATCCTAGATTTAAGAGATTCCATCGTAAACATAAAGTTAAACAACGTTTTACCTCAGCCCACCATCCTCAAACGAATGAAAAAGTCGAGAGGGTAAATCAAACGATAATTACTAGCTTAAAATGTAAAGTTAATTCTAGAACTTCTAAAGCTCCTTGGACTAAGCAAGTTATTCAAAAATATAATAATGCACCCCATTCAATATCAAATTTCTCACCTGCTTATTTATTTTTTGGGCAATTATCCTATGAATCCCCTCTTAAACAAAATTATTACCCTCCTGTAAATGAAGCCCTTAAAATTGCCAGAGCACGTACTGAATTTTATCTAAAAAGTAAAAGATTATATGACCAAAATTATGTTGAGTCAAAACTTGAAGTAGACGATCTTATTATTTATAAAGAATTCAAATACCCAAATACTAGAAAGTTAGAACCATCTTTTAACAGACCTTATAAAATAATTAGTAAATTGTTTGATGTAAATTATGAGATAGATATAACTACAATACTGGTAAAAATTCTGATATAGTACATGTTTCCAGATTGCGTCATTATTAGTCTCTGATAAATTTAAACTGTCTCATGAACAACAAATTCAGTTAAATCAATAGCTTTACTTTGAAAAAAAAAACCTTTAATTTAAATTAATGATTTCATTAACTTGTTAACAACTTTCTTTTCAGCATTACAGGCGTATCCTTGAATCGCGACAAGGATATTTACTTGTTTGAGGTTTTTGTTTGAATTAGCTTTCTTATGCAGGCATAATTTAGTATTTTAAATTTAAAGACTTCTATTAATATTGAAAATTAAATTGAATTGATTTTGCTTTTAAGTTAACATTTACTGAATAAATATTATAAAATACCCCAAACTCATAAGATCTATGCAGATAATTACTGATTATACATATAATTACTGATTCTACTGATTCTACTAATTATAAAATATTTAGAGTATTTTGTCATTAAACCATATTCATTTATAGGTCTCTTTCTAATCAACTAAAAATATGATTAAAATTGTCGCATCTAGTTATATGCAGAACAAGATTTTGATTTAATACAAAACAACATTCATTCTTTAAGAATTTTTTTAACTATAATATTGTCATTGTCTAGCTATCCGTAAAATAGAAAACGATTAATAACGTATGCATATAATATACATATACAAGCCGTAATGTGGAATTTGACAACCAATTATTCACGCCACCAAATGTCTCCCAGACAAGGCCATTATGAATCGTTCACAGTTTATAAAACGAAAACACACAAAAGTTAAATGCTGTCGTTTGCAAAAATATACACGCATTTAACAAGGACAAAACATATTTTTAAATGCATTTTCATCAGTAAATTTTAACCCTTTACAAAGCGAAGTTTGATACAGAGCTATTATGGAAAATGACTAATGATAATCAACCTGTATTAAGAGAAGCGATAGATGCAATAAATAGGATATTAGTACAGGGGGTTGGATAATGATTTTTCGTTTAGTTGATAACGACATTGAACCTAAATGAAGTTCAGTGGCGGGAATGATGAAGTAATGAATAATGGGGGATTCCCATTGATGAACTATTTTTTTGTGGTGGTTTTAGCAGAAGCTTCTGTAGTTTTATTGGCACTTAACAGGTTGGATGTTTTAAAAAGAAACAGCAGAACGGAAAATAGCTTTTGAAATTGATTATAGGATGGTTTTGAGAGTTTGTTGTAAGATTAATGATAGTATTTTTGTTTGCATTTAGAACAAACAAGAGGAATGACATTTGAATGTTTTGTACCATTAATCATTGTGAAATATTGTGTCTTTTTTTAGCATTTAGTGTTGACAAAGTGATCAATTGACTGAAGCTATTTACTATGCACATATTTGTCATGAGTCTATTGTGATCTTTTATTGTGGGGAAACAACTTATTGTATTGATACAAAATTTACAACTATACAATAGATAATATGCATGTTTCTCAATAAACTGACTTGATGCTTGTCTTCTAAACTCGACGTAGGCAAAACTTTGATATAAATTGCTCGTAATTTTTACGTAGTTACTATACATCATATTATGTGTGTAGGAAATAATACATTGCGAATTACTAGCTCTTTGAGAATTGTTACTTTTTTGCCTACATCGAGTTGAGAAGAACTTCTTTACTTGAGTGCTGCTGCTTCATGTTTTCACATGCACATTTATCTATATAATCAGGGTGCGTACAGTTCTAACACAATTTTAAAACAGAATTTTTTGACTTATTTGATCGCAAAAAATGTTACAAAGTTTACCATTAAATGGTGACTATAAATATTTAAGTTATTGATGCGATTGAAATATTAAATAGAATTTTTTTCATCTGAAATAGTGGTGGCAGACTCTTTTGAAATTCTAAGGAGTGTACGCACCTTGTAGAACTTACTTATTGTACAAAAAGTTTGTACTGAATTGCCTTTCCTAGAAGTATATGGTACACCAAAATTACCGATTTAACTATTAGCGAAGCTGGATCGATTCCAACAGAATACTCAGTGTTAATATAACTACAACTTTCACTTTGAATGTCTGATTCATGTGTTATGACTTTTACTTTAAAACTTGCTGATGAGAGATTCTATGAAATCCGAAACGTCCTTTTTAAACATTTTTAACATTTTATATAATTGTAATAAATTGCTTGTAATTTCAATGATCTTTCACTGTACATGTTTTCATTAAGATTTGAAGCAAGCTGTGGATTTTAAAATAGCTCCTCGGGAGGTGGATCTTAGATTACGGAATTCATGAACTCAAAATTCATCGCTAATTGGCATTCGCTGAGCAACTTAAATGGATCTTCCGCCCTCAAAAGCGCCCAGCATTTTCCGCTTCTTGAACCCTGATTGGACATTTAAACAATGGGGGTGTTGATTGGGACTAAACAAATTAAGTTGTTGATTACAAATTCTTGACGTCATTAGTATTTCAAAAAGGATTTAATTTTATCGCAGTATAAAGTTAAATAATATTTCATGAACTTAAATTAATATATTTTTTCTCAGATATGCTTAATTTTAATGAATGAATTTTACAACTATAAAGCATAGTGCATTTGAAAACAAAGGAAGCATTTTTAGATTGAAAATAATTTAATTTTAAATTGGTTTATTGACATAATTAATTATAAGACTTTTTTTCTAGTTATACACTGTAAAAAATTTTCATAAAATTTCAATATTAGATGTACCGTAAATTTTACGGTACTTGTACCGTTTTCACTCTTTACGGTATATTAAGCGTAAAAAAAAACAGTATAATGTGCCATTTAGGTTATAAACGGTATTTATACCGTAAAATGATTGTTTTTTAGTAAAAAATCGCTATTTATACCGTAAAATAATTATTTTTCAGTAAGGAATAAGCTGGTGTACGGCAACCCCTGAAGTCATGCTCTTGCTCTTGTTACGTAATGCATGCAGGACTGAGGAGAGGGGGGGGGGTGCAGCCTGTACATATATTTTAAATATTTTACGGTACATATACCGTCCATTTAAATTATGGTATATATACTGATCACAAAGTTGCCAGTACATGTACCGTAATTTTTGACCAACATTTTTTACAGTGTGCATAAAATATAATTAAGAAACTTAATTTAATTTAACATATTCTGTACGGGTAATTTTTAAAATTAGTTTAGCAAAAATTTTAAAATGTTATTATTTTTTCTTCTTGTTAAATTTACAAAATATTTAGAGGTAAGTGTGTCCCTACGTTTTTCCAGAACTCCCCCCCCCCCCTCCTGATTATATCTAACTGAAACAAAGATAAGTTCTGAATTGAATTAAACGTGGTTCAAATAATGCGTCAGCATTTTCAGTTTTTATTATATTTCGTGATCAAATGCAATAACTGGCATGTAGAAAATTTAGAATATTTCAGTAAGATCACAATTTTCCTAACATTTTAATTAATCTTATATAGAAATTATCTAAAATGTTGCTTCTTGAATTTATTGAGTCATATATGACCATTTATAATGTAGAACATGATATTATTTTATTTCATTCTCTCGTGAATTCTTGTATAAGTTAGATAAAATCAAGTAATTTTAAAAATCCTTATTATATTTCATTTTCAGACGCTTTGCTTTTGAGTATTTTATAATACGTAATTTAAAGAGTATTTTGTGTTTCCCAGAGTTGCTTGCTATATGACCAAAACTTTTTCATTTACATTAAAATTTATTTGACTAACAAAGATAAATTTCTGACTAGTTAAAAATAAATAAATAAATAAATGAAAATACAACGGGAAACTAATAAAGCTGGTGGCGATCAATCATCTACAAACCTGTAAGAACTTTCAAACCCTTTATACAAAATAAAAATGAATAGTGAATTTATAATATTCTCGAACGTTTAAGATATACTCTAAAAAAGATGTTTCATTATCTAAGAAACTACAATATAACTAACTACATCAGAAACAAATGTATTTTTGATACTTAAAGAAGCATTTATAAGTTTCTTTCGCTGTCACAGATTTTCGGAAACGTTTCCGAGTATATTTTATGGTTTTTAAATGAGTTTTCTCAAATCGGAATATCGGTTTTTAGTATTCTATCAATTCCCAATTAAACATTTCTAGCTGCATAACTGAATTTATACATGCAAGATTAACGAAATAATATTCATTTTTATATTAATACTAATTATTTCTTGCTGTGCTGAAATGAAATTATTACTTAAGAATTGATATATTAAGAAAATCATATTCCGAGTTGGAAAAAAACTGATTAATACAATGTAAAAACTACTCGGAAACGTTTCCGAAAATCAATGACAGAAAAAAAATATGTATAAATGTTTCTTTTAAATATCGGAGATATATTGGTTTCTGACGTTTCTATCGCGAAGAACTCGGAAGAGGTTATTGTAGATTTTTAATCGTGGTTATATACTATTTTCCTCTTTTTTACAGTGTAATATGAACCCAGTAATTTCCTTACATCTTTCTTTTTATGATGAAGAAAAAGAAAATTTACGCGAATCGAGAATTTTCAACAAAGTCAATACTAAAAAAAGTCTCAGCGAAAAGAAATTTGATACCGAAAACGAAAGATTAAAATATACAAATATAAGAAAACATATAAAAAATATTTATTTTTCGAACACTTAAAATATGAAAATTACTTAATTAGCATAATTTCCTACATCATAGTTTTATCTATGTATACTTCCGTTAGAAAAACATGAAGTATGTAAAACGTATTTATTTGTCATCTAACAACGCGTTCATTTAAAAATCATTCTTTTGAAGATGCCGTCTTGATGTAGAGAAGACGTTATATTTGGTAATGACAAATGTTAGCAGTAACTGATATGCAGATAATTCGTAAAAAAACTCGGAAAGTCAGAAAGGCGGCAAGTTTTGTAGTTGACGAAGGTCATTTTTGGTAGCTTACGCTGTAGAAGTGAAAATTTTGTATTTATATTTCTGGTTTGAGATAGCAACTGTTTATAGTTTTGTACCTTTCTGTTTATTCAAATCATAAAACTTCATTGTTAATATTTGTTATTCATAATCATAAGGTTTGTGTTGCTAATATTAAAATTAATGAATCAGCAAACAGGATTATGCAGTTTTAACGTGTTTTGGCACAGCTACCGCATGTGAGTATTTTAGTTTTTTTTTTCGTAAAAAATCCATATTAATGAATATATTTCATAAACTTTTAAACATTTAATTCAATGTTTCACAACAAAAATGACAAACGTGCAGTATACAACATGGATAAGAAATAATAAAATTTGAATATTAATTAAAAAAATAAATAAAAATCAGTGTGCCTCATCAATATAAAATTGACATCCATGTATATAATCACGTATATTTGTAGGATGTTAGCATAACATCGGGAAAACGATGCTGTATAAGACATATATTGAATTTTTCCTTATTACAATCGCTAGGGTTTCTCTTATAAAAGATGGACAGTATAGATTTGAGGAGAATTTTTTTTTTAGTAAATAAAGAGTTTTCCCATCTCACAGTCCTTACTGAAACTGGCCTCTGCTTTGCAGTATGGTCGTTGGTTGCGACTGTCATGGTCTACCATTGCGGCCTGTGCATGCGGACGATTTTTGTAGTGGACCGCCCCGAAGGCGTTGGCGGGTTGTGGATATTTCCTACACTGCTCCTTGGGCGCTGTTCTGTCCGTCCGCGGTGTCAAGTTTGTCAGTCTGGTGAAGCTTGCTGTCGCTTCGACTGGGTTTCGCTCAGGTCTAATCGCCGATTTGGGATCTGTCCTGGTACGGTTTCTTCTTTTTGTTTACTGCATGGTTACGAGTATGGAAACAAATATCAAAGTCAAAATAAATAAAATAACATAATTTTAACAATAAAGAATTAATACTAGTAATCCAAATCAAGCGAAGGTAACCGGTAGAAATGAAAGAACACTTTATTGATGATCTTCCAAAAGTTAAAAATATTGATGTATTAGTAAGTGAGTTAGACGATTATGAAGCACCGAGACGTAATTTTAAAACCATAAATAGAAGTTCACACAACTTTGAGGATATAAAGTCAAAATTACGTGAAAATTGTAATTCAAAACCATGGTTACCTGCTCAAAATTACGATAATTTAAGGAAAGAACAATTTATTGGCAATGAAGCTAAAGCAAATGAATTTCCAAATATTAATAAAAGGAACAAGGCAGAAATTAGGTGTTATAAATGTAACTGTCTTGACCATGTAGCTTCACAGTGTAGTAACGGAAATAATGCTCAAATAATTAACTGCAGCCAACAAAATAGCCAAAGTTACGGAGCCAAAACTCACGATTATTCAATCAGAAAGAAGCAAATTGCGCAGTAACCAAACATAGAAATAGTGCCAAGACATTCGCCAAATAAAAATATATATTCATATTAAAGGGGAAAAGGCACATGTTCTAATTAACACAAGAAGCTATGTAAGTCTAGCAAGTTATGAATACTATGCAAAGGTTGGATCGCCAAGATTATTTTTGGATAACAGCTCTTTGTCTGGCATCATTGAATAAGTTGATCAGCTTAAAGGATACTTTAAATATGAATTTAGTATTGATAGTTTTCTAATTGCAGCAAATTTCTATGTTTTAGAATCTCTTGCATATGATATCGTATTAAGATACGATGTGATTAGCAAGTTAAATGTGACGATAAACAAGAATGGGATTAAAATAGTTGGCGAACATAGCAATGTGCATGTAGGTTACAATAAAGTTCTGAAGAATTCCGTTATAAAATTGAATTATGATACAGCAGTAACAATGAAATGAAAGCGTCAACGATAGATAATTTACGCGATGAAAACATGATAGTTGCAAATGTGCATAATGCAAGAGATAGTTTTTTGAATAATTTAGCTAGCGTCATAGATGATGATGAAATTGACTAGAATCACATGGGAAATTTGAAAATATAGAAATAAAATATAAAAATAATAATATAGAAAAGAGAAGTGAATTTTTTTTTCACGAAAGTTTTAAGAAGCGTGCAAAAAAGTCGTTACTTTTTGCATGATAAGAAACGGTAACGCTATTTTACAGGTAAATTTGATTGTAAAAGGTGTTAAACCACATCCGATGGAAGATATAATCGATGTATTGAGAGTGACGCTAAATGTAATTATGCATCTCCTGTTATTTTCAATGCGTATGGTCGCAGAGGAACCAATTATGAGAATTGTTATTATTCGTGTCACGGAAAAAGCATAAATTCATTGCATGTATGAATAAGTAATGCTGAGTTGTAGTTTTTTTTTCTTATATAGTGTCTTTTTAAAGTTCATAGTGTCGAATCCAAAATCTAGAAGAATTAATAACTAACTGACGAGGTCGCCAGTACTGTCAGAATAGCCGAAAATGGGAGAATGAAAGGTAGAGGTAACACTAACAATTGCGTAAACTCAATGCAATAATAATAACCACGAGTTATGATAAAGGGAAGCACGAATATCAGTTCACGCTATACAGGAGTGGAAGCGTGCAAGCATGAATGAGATTTCCATAGATTTCAGCTAAAGCAGTTGGTTGATTTTTGACGCAATGCTCAGAGAAACTTGCAAATTATGTATTTGTTGAAATACAGAAAGTTGTGATTGTTCATTAATAATAATCTAGTTATATATTGAATCGTGAGCAGTGCATTTTGTTATTTTATTAAAACTTATTGTTATATTGTATTTGGAGAATCTCTGTCATGTTGAAACTACATATTACTCATCATAATCCTACAATTATACATATAATCTAATTTTCATAGAATTAGTTACAAATAGATACATATATTTTTAAATAACAATTAGTTTAATTAGTTTCATTATTAATGTTCCCTTTTTTTTAATTCTATACAAACCCTTTGTATGTATGAGGAGAAATATATCTTTATTTAAAAAAATTAAAATCACATCTATTCTTCTTTCAACATAAAAAAAAAAGAAATTCACTAATTTGGTACACTATAGTCCCTGAAGAGAAAATAAAATCCCAACAACCACATCTAAAACATCTTCCTGCACTCATTTCTGTCATGCAGGTCAGGACCTCGAGTCATTCCAAAATCGTAAACCGCGACAACACGATATCAGACAATTCTGGGAGTCATCAGTCACTTTTGAGCTCCCCTTTTTCTTACCTTACAGCGGGGAGGTTCCCCAGATCTTTCTCACCCACGCCAATTAAACTTGAACCTTCCGATTCTACACCACTCCGCAAATAGATTTAAAAGGGGAACAGAATTTCTTCTTTTTTTTAAAAGAATGATTTGTGGCGTATTTTTGTTTTGTTAGTGTTTTCCTGAAAAAAATAAAAATAAAGTCAAAGATAAAGTACTTTTCGTCTATTGCGTTTATTTCGGATTTTATAAGCTTGTAATCCCCCTTCAATGTCTCTCGAAAGTGATACGTTTTTGTGATTTCCTTTTCGTCTACACAGTCTCTTCTGTTCGAGTTTTCATTGTAGAATCTGAGGTTAAAAGAATGTGGAAAGAATCTTGAATTTCATTTTTTTACTTAAAAAAAAAAGGTTTAAATAAATTAAAATACAAGTTTAAATAATTGCTTTAAATTGTATGCTACAAAAATATTAATACTTAATTATCCAAACATCGTTTTTTTAGATACCTTCATTTTACATAACTTATATGCTTCAATGAAACTATGAGTAAAATCATAAACAAATCTAAAAATATATTAATGTAAAAAAAAGTCCTTCCGGCCTGTACCGGGAGAAAAGGTAGCTTTCATAGTCCATAGTCCATATTTTTAAAAATTCAACTCATTTTATTCAGACATCCTAAGCTAAATTGCTTGGAACTCGATTATAGAATATTCAACCCCGGCTTTCTGACCCGGTTTTTTCGTTAATACTGAATTTGAATGCGCATTTCACCATGAGAGTTACAGCATAACAAAAATCAGATTGTTTCAAAATGTCAGACAACCTAGAATTTCAAACTGCCCTATCTCTGCCATTTTTTAAGATAAAGCCAAAACAAAAAATGTTTCGGAGAATCCTTGTATGACGATATAACACTTAACGGAAACAACCTTTTCAATTTATAATTTTTTATACATCTTTTTCAATTTTAAAAGAAATTTAACTTGCCGTCATTTTGAAACAAGATGGCGCATGAAGCTGGCCAACGAACTCGTTCGAGATCTTGGTATGTTCTGTACACATGATCAATCACATTCATATCGGTTCATAAATACGAGAGTTACAGCATAACAAATAAATGGGGGGGGGGTCGAAAGTTTTAGGTCATTTTGTCTTTTCGCCATATCTCAGCAGCAGTTTTCAGTAGGAGCGTGAAATTCAGGCTAATAAATCTACTAAATAATAGTTAAACATATATGTCACCTATTTTAGAAATTCGACCAATAAGGTGGTTTAATTTGGATGTCGAAAGTTTTAGGTCACTTCGACCTTTCGTCATAGCAGCAGTTTTAAGTAGAAGCGTGAAATTAAGGATAAAAAATCTACTAAAAAATAGTTAAACACGTATTTCAGCGATTTTTGAAATTCAGCTACTGAGGTGGGTTAAACAGAGGTAAAAATTTTAAATCATTTTACCATATCTCAGTAGAAGTTATAGGTAGGAGCGTAAAATAATGGATAAGAAATGTACTAATTTTGGCTATTCATCCACCAAGGGGGTTAAACGGGGGGCCACCCCCTGAATTCAACACTGGCCGAACGTGTCTTTCTCAGGGGACTGATGGAAATAAACGTATTATTTATGTCACGAAATCTTTATTTACGTGCTTTATTGATATACTTATTGGTTATTTTCGTATAGTTTAAAATATTTTATTTATATTTTTCTGTTTGCATGTAAAATGCACTTGCTGGTTCCCAAGCAAAGTCCGGACTATACGCTGTAGAAGGTAACTTGGCCTCACACAGAAGTGATCGACTAGACGGCTGAAGACCGGCTAGTTAATAAATGTTTGTTTTAAAAAAAATTAGAAAAAATTGTGGATACACATTTTACTTTCAAAATTTAACTAAGCAAAATAACAATTACAATTAATCGATACATTAATCACGTAAATTAAGCCTTTATTTTGACAAATAATATATATATATATATATATATATATACAGTCGAACCTCGTTAACACGAAATTGAAGGGACTGAGAATTTTTTTCGTGTTATCCGAAATTTCGTGTTAACCGTCATAATAGTGGCGCAATCTATGTTAGATATAAAAAACTAAATAAATTAACCTACAAATATATCCCTGCTCAAAAATCATAAATTAATAAGAAATAGTAAATTTCATTACAAATTATCGTTTTTTAAGCAATAATAATTTTATTTACATGCTAATCATATTTTTAAATAGTCCGTTATTGACTTTGGCTTAAATTTTTGTAGAGTATACTTTTTTTAGGAACGTATGGACCTAATCTAATTTGTCCAAAGCTCGGGAAATATCTTTTTGATCCATAAGGAAACGTTGTACAGTTTTCAATACTGCGGTAGATTCATTTATTGACATTAAACTTTCTCGTTCTGTGTCAATTTCTTCTTCCTTGTCTGACACTTCAATGTTGTCATCTTTATTTTTCAGCAATTATTTCTTCATCTATCGTCACATCCGAAGTCAGCACATCTTCATCTATGCAAATGTACTCGGAAAAAACAATGTTTAAGAAAGAATTTACCGATTTTGGCTACATATCTTTCTGCAGACAAGTCTATGACGCTATTTAAACCTTGTCAGTCATCCGTTAGAAAATATGAAATCGCTCTCACCGAGAACATCTGCAAAAGCCTCTGCTTCATCTTGCAAAACTGCAAAAGTTAAAACAATATTCTGGCTTATTGCCTCTTTTATCCACCGCAAGAGAGCAATTTCAATTTATTCATTCTTTCTTCTACACATTCGTTTTCTTAATGATTTGAATTAACTCACAGCATAAACCGCTTCAATCTTTTCGCGATTCTTTAAAATTGTAGAAGAATTGTAAGTATCTTATACTTCGCCGCATTTTGTGATTTTTTCATCACTTTATCGCTAACTTCGTTTAATTTTTTTGCTTGGTTTCTTAAGATACTGCTTGCTGTTTTCGACTCATCTTTCACAGAATTCTACAGAGCAACTGTGAACAGCGTTTCCATTATGTTAGTTAGGTAGTGAAGTAGAGATAGTCACTTCTTTCACTCACAGATAGGAGAATTCAGACCCCCGGTTTATAGTTTATGTTACTGTCAATACAGTCAACCGAGTAATGGAACAATCACTTGCAAAAAAAGAAATTATTTCCCCAAACTTTCATTGTGACTAATCTATTGCTCATATGGTTAATGTGGGAACACTTGCGCATATCAGAGATCAAAGAAAAGCAAGGATTATTCAGGAATTCAGTATTTCAGAATTTTCTGAAATCCTTTTTCACTGTATATAATTCTATAGAAAGTAACAATAGTTGCTTTGGCAACAATCACGGCTTGGCAGTGTTTTGACAATAGCCAAAGCACTACAAAAGTGGCCAAGTCTTCTAATAGGCACTTTTTCTGACAGATTTAAATCGGCGTCTGGCAGTAATTTAGTAACGGAATTTCGGTCTGGCAAATTAATTATGACTTATCTGATAGCCAAAGTATAACATACTAAAATTTCAGCTTTGCTAAAATGACGTGAATTTGATACCTCATTTTACCTACAAATCAGGGTCTGGCACGGTCTTAGCAACGTTGAAACGGTTTGGCAATAATGGATTAATATCACTAATAGTTAGTAGAAACAAGTATTACAAACAAAATTGATGCTAAAATGACGTAATTTTGTCACTTTTTTTACCTGCATTGCACCTCCCCTTACACGTAAACGCAACGTCTCCCGCCAGCCAGACCGGCCGCATTCGTATTCCACAATAAAGAGGGAGAATATATAGAAAAATGAGCGTTGCTAAAATAACGTGTTTTCTGACGTTGCTAGCTGACTATTAGATTTCACAAACGGATGAGTGAGAAATGTAGTACTTTTACTGAGTTACTAGTCGTTAACTAGCACACCTAAACTAACATTAACTCATAAAGTTGTGCATCCGTCCAACTAAATAATTTGAAAGTATGATTTCCATATAATATTCCCAGGGCTAAAAACTGGTCCTTTTTTTGAACGCCTGTATTTCTGAAGAAACATTTTCGTGATAGGTTTTCACAATATCTTCAGCAAAAATAACATCGGGGATGCGTTTCGACAAAAGTTGCAAGATAAATCTAAAAAGAAAAAAAAAAACCGTGGTATTCATAAAACCTGACGGAGTGGGATCCCTGTTTCTGAAATTACAACTTCAGATTTTACCTTTTTGAGTAGGAAAACGTTTACAATGAAAAATTCTTTGCCTGTAAACTTTGCCCTTTCGAGGCTAAATCTAATTTATTTTTTGTTTCGTTTAGCACCGAAAATAGTTGTTTTAGCCTTTAGTCCTAAATCTAGAGAATTTTGATAACGCATGTTTTGGAACATTTCTAGAACAATGCTGAAAAAATGGATTAAAACACGTTAAAAAAGCGCTAGAAAGTGGTAAAAAGGAGCTAAACTAGCTCATTATGAGTTCGTTTAGCCATTTTCTTTCCTGATCAGTTGGTAATACCAACTCAAGGATTTTTTTCTTCGATAAATTAGACTCCTTTAACAATAGTAAGATATTTTTTTAGACTGGATAATGTGGTTTGAGTGATAGCTAAGAAGGGAATTATCGTTCTTCTTTTCTGTTATAAATAACTGCTAAATCACCCAAGTGGCTCTTACACTTAAAATAAACGGATTAGCGGAAAATATGGATACTTTACTGACCATCAATCAATATACTTAAACTGTTTGTATTTCATATTTTTGGATAATCGTTGTCCATAAATTACACCATCATGCATTAAATGCATAAATGGGTCAGCTCGAAATTTGGAACCATTTTTAAGTTACTGATCATAAAATCATCTTCATTCTTAAAAAAAAAAAAAAAAAAAAAAAAAAACTAGATAGATTTCACGGTAAATAACCTGAAAGCTCCTTTAGAAATATGCTTTTATTTTTAATTAGCTGCTTTTAAATTAATTAAGTAATGAACATTCTATGAATTGTTATAGTGTCTAAGCGATTCCTATAGCTGTAAGACGTTACATTGTGTTGTCACTCCAGCCTTCTCAACCAATGAAGTGAAATAATTTTAAGCTTGTAATTTACATCCTATTATATGTATATATTTAAAACGCTAAAGCGTTTTCTTTTGACAATCGGTGAGAACAAACTACTACATCAAATTACATCATTCTTTTTTTAAATGAAAGATATTTGGACACAGATTTGTTATCGTACATTCGTTTGTTCGAAAATTTAATTAATTAGCCATTATTTTAAATTAAACTTTTACTTCTGCGTATGATGTCATAAAATCGGCAATCGGATAATGCCCAATGTTGCGAGGCACAGAGTAACGAGAAACTCTGTGGTTGCAAGGATAAAAGAGAAATAATAAATATTAGAATCACGTAAGCTTTTAGGCCGAATTTTTTAATTTGCGAATTAAATTTAGGTAAAAATATTTATCCGCGTGTTTTATAGGCGAATAAAAATTCATATTTATTGTGACGTCACGGGAATATTGTCTATTGGGTTTATTTTATCTCTATGCATTATAACTTTGTTGAAGCCATTTTTTCATTACAAAATATATTTTTATACATTAAAGACGTGAGTATAGAACCTCACAAATTTACTGAATGGTGTATACAAATGTCAAATTTAAAATTTATACATACATTAAAATTAAAAATTTATCGACGTTTTGACCAACTTCTATGGTCATCTTCAGGAAATATATTTTTATATGCATACATGATGTTTAAGCATAAAAGTAATGTTTACAAAGTACGTGTGAAAAGTTTGCGCCGGTAAAAATGACGTTTTGCTTAGCTTGAAATGTATTTTAACGTTGATAAAACTAAAAAGAAAAATTTATATGATTGTGTCAACATGACGTAATTTTAACTGATTTTTCAATTTGTAATTTTAAAGATTAGTACTGGAGCCATTATTGGTTGCTTCATCTTGATTGCATACCTTGATTACACGTTACCAATTACTTTTTTTAAATTACAGGTTAGAAGATTTCATTTTTTAATTTAAAAAAAAAAGTCACAAAAGTAAAGGATTTCAGGAAAACTAAAATTATTAAAAATAGTGTTATGGTGTAAAAAAAAAAAAAAAAAAAAAAAAAAAAAAACCTTGAAATAATGATTGTATTTTTAGCTAGAATAAACAATGTAAGGCTAATATTTTATAGGAATTATTTTGGTAGTTTTGCTATAAGTTCATTTAACAGTTCCTTATTAGCGGCAAAGTCCTATTTCTTTCACTGTGGATTTCTCTTTTGATGTCAAAAAATGGTAGTCTATTTTTGGACGCCAGCCAAAACACAGTGGCAATGTTTAGAAATGTATAACAATTGTGACAACAAACGGAGATATCGCTTTAGATTTCATCGTGTTACACTTCTAAATACTACAAATTTCAATTTTTTACTACGTTTTACTACATTTTACAATTTCAATTCTTACATCATCAATTAGAAAAAACATTAGCTTTCGATTGAAATTTATTTTAAAACAGCCGCTTAATTTAACAAATTTTTAAGTAATTTTCAAGCATGAAATATTTTTCAATTCTATCTCAACAATGGCCATCAGTTTGCGTTAATAATGTAAAATAGCCCCTGGGAAAGTTACCACAGTTGAAAATAGATTTCCCTAACCATCATGAAAAGTGAAAAAAAAATAATAAAACCTGATAAATCATAAGATTAGATTATCCCTAAGATAGAGCATTTTGGCGCTAAACTAAAATCTGTCAAAAAAAAAAAAAAAAAAAAAAAAAAAAAAAAAAAAAAAAAAAATCAGTTTATGATTAACATAAAATTGATATGTTGAATTCGTTGATGTATATGTTGCATCAGAATATGTTAGGAACTGTATTTTATTATTTTTTAAAAGATCCATTGGATATTTAACTGTATAAGAGGGAAAAGATCCCCGACTGTGATGAAAAAGGAATAATCGTCCTGATTATGTAAAGGGACCGAAAAAAAAAACATACAAATAAATTACACTTGAAAACAATAAAAATCTCCCACATCCGCAAATTGAATTATCATTGTAAAAAAAAAAAAAAATCTTCATCTTTACATAAAAACTGATTAGCTTAAAACAATAGGTGCGTTTTAGAAGATGCGGATTTGAAACGAACAATGATTAAAGAGGACATTTTAAAACTTTTTTTAACGTCGAATTTCGACGGTGCCTTTGGGCAGATGCAATACACATGCGCATAAGAGTTCATTCTGTTGAATTATCACAGGGGGAGGGGTGTGCTTTATTTAATATGTTCTTTTATTTACTGAATATGAGATGAAAGTAGGGATATACTATTTGTATGATACTTCATAGGTCCATGAAATTTTCTTTCTTGCCATGGGAATATGGCGGTAAAGTCAAACTGATTTGCATTACACTGTTGTTTACGGATTGTTTGTTTGGAGTTTGAATCGGAAATAGTACTGTATATCAGTATTTCACTGGGGGGAAAAAACTTTTAAAATAAAGTATTTGAAAGGCTGTTTCATACGTACCCCTTCTTATGTAATAAAGAAACTTATTTTACTGATATTGTTATAGTAATTTTTCCGTCAAGTTTTGACAGGTTTCATCTAGTACTTGAATTAATTTAGTAAGAATTTAACTAAAAATATTAATTGAATGATTTATTTTTACTTACTACAGTCTCAAAAATTAAAATATATATATATATATATATATATATATATCAATATTTAGTATTTTCTAATTTTTTTTTTAAATTACGCGATCTTTAAAATTTTTTATTAATTTTATTTTCATCTGCCTGACTCTAAAACCCAGATAAACCATGGATATCCAGGTGGATTTCTTTTATAATTCTTATATGGAAATTTTTCCTTCGTTGTATTTTCTCTTTTCTTTTCTTTCTTTCTTTTCTTTTTTTTTTTTTTTTTTTTTTTTTTTTTTTTAGGAGAATAATCATACTTTTCTTATGCATGTACTTAATAACCACTTGTTACCAGTTTCTAAAGAAATCGGAGTGCTATGATTTTTCTACAAGAGAATGTCGCAATCTACTATATATATAAAACACAAACGGAAATTTCGTTCCGTTCCTTTATAACTCGAGTTCTGCTGAATGGAACTTGCACTGTTGGATAGATAATTTTTCAGGGAAGGTTTTAGTATATACCACATGGTTCTACGTGTATTGGTTATAGAATTATGATGGAAAGTTCTGTTATTTTGGACGATAAGGTTACCATAGGTCATTTTTTTGGCGACCATTATCGTTGGCGAAAGAATTGAAACGGCTATATCAGAAAATAATGCAAACACATAGAAAAATAAAAGGAAAATTCTGTTATTAATTTTATTTAAAATTCCACCCCCCCCCCCCCCGCAAAAAAAAAAAAAATAGAAAAAGAAAGAAAAAAAACCTGTTTTAATGAGGGATATTATTATAAAAGCGAAACTATTTAATTTAAACCCCAAAGGAATGTTTGTAATGCTTAAAAATATTTGAATTGCATGAGATTAGAATTAATATTTGGCGATTTATCGCGATTACAAAAATGCACCTAATAATTTGATTAGATAAAATATGAGTGACATTTTTTACTTTCTGTTATTTTTTTTTATATAACTCCCCTATCATGTGACTTACAGGAGGGACTAGCAGGTGAAATTGTAAAAATGACTACATTTACGAATTACATGTTATTTGTTTATTTACTATTTTGATTTTACTTTTGTTGCCAAACAATGTGACTTTAAGCCAAAAATGCATCAGCGTGACATCAGCTTGAGCGATATTAGCAATAATAGTGTTTTTTCGTGTATACAAGATCCGTTTTGAAGTAAATATTTATATTCAAACTAGCCGCCACCGGCGACCAGTTTGGTCGCCCTTAAATGTATGTTAAGCATTGTAACAAATTATTTTTATTCATAATAATTTATTTTTTTCCTTAATCCCTGGCATAACTGGAAAAATCTAATAGACAAATCAAAAACTTTTGCGATCGCGGTAGCATTTCGCATATTTTTTGTTGTTATGTATTTCATCTTTCTTGACAAAAACCGCTTAATCCACTTAAGAATTTGTGCTTCATGTTCGTTTGCTTATCACTTGCAATATGTTCGCTAATGCGGAGATTCTTAAACATATTTGGCGCAAAACAAAAATCGCGCCAAACCCGCTGCGTCCGTGACAGCTGTTTCAATTTTAAATACATGACGTTCACATTTTTCATTTAAAATAGAAAATAGAAAAATAATAATTATCATAAATCAAAACATTTGATTTCAAATTAAAGTATCGTTTCTAATTTGCACGCGCAAAAAATAAAAGCTGACAATTCTTTTCGAAATTTGATCCATTAAATATTATTACATGAGTTCAACTTACGTCAAAAAAAGATCCGGAAGTTGAGTTGTATGGAACAGAATTAAGGTAAACTTTGACTGTCTCACTGGTGCGGATTATTTTTTTTACGCCAGGCAGCAATCCAAAAATTCATGGTTTAATATTTTAAACATTCACAACGAATGAATCTTTTTTCTTTGTTTACTTTCATAAATAGAGAATTTTAACTGCGAACTTAATTTAAACTGAAGTTATTGCAGAATGTATACATAATTGAACGTAAGTCATCTCTCAAATATTAATTTATTTTGAACGATCTTTCTAAAAATGTAATTTTTATGCAGTTTTATTTGCAAAAATAATTTTGAATAAAAATGGCCGCCTGGCATAAGAAAAAGTGAAACGGACATCCCGGAACTGTTGAGGACAGTCACATGACTTACGGTTTTATTATATAGATGCAAATTATATAAATAGCAGCTATTGTTATAAATATGGGATCAAATATTTAAATTTTAGTGAATGTCTGCCACTCAAACACATATTGTAAAATAATTGAATTGTAGACATTTAAAAATTTACTACGGAAACATGCCGGTTTGTTTTTCACCAAACATATGATTTTTATAGCCTCGAACCCAGATCAGCGAATATTGTCTATTCTTTTATTTTTATTTTAATATTTTTTTTTAATATATCGACAATTTCACTTATAGATATATTCACTGCGTCAAAAGTTAAGAACTAAAGGATATTCTTAAGGAGATGTGTGCAATTATGCGTTATTACTATCACAAAAGGCGACATTTTGCAATAAAAATTGCTTACTGAAATAAATTTTCTATGCTCTTTTTGATTCGTTATCTCTTTTTAGTTTTCTCTGCATATCTCCCCTTCTTTCAGGAAGGTTTTTAAAAGATATTGGACTAATCGTCCGTATTCCTGCCACCTGCCAGTTGGCATTTTTACCATATTGTTGGATGTTTTGTTTGTGTTTGAAGGTTACTCTGGACGACGATTCAGATTACAGAAGATTAGACGACTTTTGAAATTAGCGATTGCTAATTTTTTTTTTTTCATTATGAAGCAAAGTTTTACCAAAAAACCGATGCTTCTAATGTACAGAAAAACTTTTTAATGTCAATGTTGGCAAATGGAATAAATAATATTTGTCGATTTATCATTTCAGCCTGGATAAGAAACACGAGTACCTGAAATTCTGATTAGATAACTTTTCGATCATTATAAAGCATTTTCAACTTACATACAGACCTAGCAGCTAAACATAGTGACAAATGAATCTTTTTCTGCGTGTTATTATACTCTTTACAGAAATGCAAAGAAAATCTTCGGTTTAAGTGTTCACCAAAAAGATTATGACTAAACATTTTGCATAACTAACTTTATCATTGTCAGTTTTATTTAAGGTATGAACTTTTGTCGATGAAAGATCTATAATTTAATTAACAGCAATTTGACATTATTTAATGGAGCATAGTTTGGCGCGTAAATAACTTCGTTTTGAAACTAACTCTGGTACATTAGTAACCATATCGTTTCCAGCACTTCTAATGTTTGACGTCAAACTTGAATATTGAAAAGATTATGGAAGATTAGGAAGATTTTATTGGATGCAAACTAAAGGTTTATTCTTCTACGAAAGTCAATCATTGTTTTTTTTTTTTCAGGTTAATGGTTACACGAATGCAACTGTTCTAAAAAAAGGAAAGACAGTGAAAAGGGCGTCATTTTAATTTTATTCAAACTATTTAGCTTTAAAAATGGACTTTATATGTCTCACCATTTTGTTTTAAATATGAAAGTTAAACTCGGGTTTTTATGTGCAAACAATTTATTACATTTTTGACTGTATTTGCTCTGCCGGAATCGAAAGTTGAAAAACCGTAGTAGACTTGCCAGAAGATTATGTATATTACGAAATGTAACGTAACATACAGTGAGATAGCACTTATGTTACCAGAACCTCACATAGAGACAAGAAAGAGGGACGGGGTTCAAGAACTTACAGACGAAAATGAATCACCCGAACATTACTTAAGTTCAATGATCAATCTATGCAATCATTGTAATGCTCTCTTTTTTAGCAGTATGTTGACTAGAGAACCTTTTAGTTCCTGTTGTCATAATCTCATAATGGCCTCATTTCTCTACCAAACTCTACTATAAATAATCAACTAAATGAGTTGCTTCTTATTAGCCCAAATTTTGTCGAATGTATAATATAATATAAAGCAATGTCGTTTGCATCGTTTACAGCAATATTGAAGGAAAAACCCGGTGAGCGTTCATATTGCTTTAAAATTCATGCTCAAATCCATTGATATAATTCGTTTGATTCAAGGTTCGTTTGAAAATTTTGACTAGGGTAGCATCCGTAAGTGAAGATCCATATTCCTTTAAAATACAAAGCCAATTCGTTTGATTTAGGGTACATTTAGAAAAATGGCCCAGCGCAGCGGGCGTAGCATGCTAGTATAAATATAAAACTATTATTACATAAACCATTTTTCTATAGAATTATTCCGGCTATTTTTATTATTTTTGGCATTGATCGTGATCTTCAAACGGTAGGTTTTGAAGGTTGAATAAAACATTTTTTTTTTAATTGCATGTATTATTTTTATTTTTATGATGTAACTTTACTTCTTCTGAAAAAAAAAAAAAAAACCCAAAAAAGAAAAGCAAAAGCCGGAAATGGACTAATAAATGTTCATGTACATTTCGGAAATATATTTTCCGAATAGTTTGAAAACTCTCCCATATGGATGGATACCCCTTTTTTTAAATTATTCCACATCTCTAAAATAAAATCTGTGGTCCCATTAGACTTGCTTTCACAATAAAATATCGGTGAAATGGGAAAATCCCTGTTTGTGTTTTTCCCTCATTGCAGTCACGTCGTATCGAGAGCGGGACAGGGTAACACGATCCTATACGATTCCCCTCTGATGTCTAGATTTACTCCAGTTTACGCTATTGGATTTGTATTTAAAATGGGATGTGTGGACCCATTGACAATCAGTTGGGGAAAACTATTACAGCAAATATTTTTATTTTTAAAAAGGGAGGGATATATTTTTTTATTATATACTGTTATGAAAAATTCACTTAAAAATGAAAATAACAAGGTATTCGCTTTCATTAAAGTACAATTATGTCATAATCTTGTGTGCATGCTCAAACACATGCTCATGTGTAAGAAATCATACATACATAAAAGTAACCTTGTCGTCAAATATAATTTCGCATGACTTCATTTTACATATGTTATGGGTTCCAAAAGAAATTTTGTGTGCATGTATAATTCGGAAATATTTTGTCCAGGTAATTTGAAAAACAAAATTCTTGCACTTAGAACTTAATTAACTGTATCTTATGGCGCTTATATCAAGTCTGGTGTCCAACTTTTTTTCCACCTTTTTTTTTTTTTTTTTTTTTTTTTTGGTTTTATTTGATTGGTTTATTTTATTATTTTTTTTCTCGTTTTCTGTTTTTTTTTTAAAGCATTGGGTATTTTTAATACAACCAACAAATTCATTGAGTAATGAAACATCTGTTTGGCTAGTGGTTAGTGCACTGGCTACTGGACAGAGGCTGCTGGGTTCGAATCCTGACTCTGCCATGAATGCTTGTAGCGGGTTGGATTTCACTTTAAACGAAAGTTCCGGTCTGTTTAACTCCTGTGTGCAAAAAATGACTGTAGCACTAAAACAAAACTGAATAATGAGTATAATCTTTGATTGGTTGGTTGGTTGTATTGTTTTATTTGATAATTTATTGAAAACAAAAACTACAGCAAGTGTTAATAACATTAAACAAATCTTGCATGATAACTGACGTGTGCGTGTGTTCTGAATCTTCATCTGTTATATTTTAAGAATATAATAGAGAAAAATCCTCCTTTCTTCATTTATTTGTATTTATTTGTTTTATCTCGTGTTTTTATTTAACTTTAATGAATAATATTTCTCTTTTTTTTTCTTTTTTGCATTATCACATAAATAACCTTCCTTTTCTTTCTTTTTCTTTTTTATCATGAGTAAACCTTTGAGATTAATAGCATGTGCTTGACATAAGTCACAGAAGGTCTAAATTTGTTTTCATACAACTTAATTTTTCGGCCAAAATTTGTTTTGCATGCGCACATTAGTATTTGAATACATGAAGTCGGGTGCAACGAAGTATGACGTCTCGCACCAGCCTAATGCTTTGTCAATCTTTCCTCCAGTCAGTTGACTACACATATCAGCTGTCAGGCTTCCTCTGCCAAAACTTCGCTCATCCAGATTTCTGCCTCTAGCCCCCGGAACCCAATTACACCATCAAGTTTCGTCTTTTTAAATTTGTCTTTCTACCCTCTCTGTGCTTTATGATGCTCCTCAGACTTTTGTAAATATTTTCAAATGATTTTATCTTATTTATCAGGATGTTTCTAGCATGTTTTTAACAAACATTTTGTAAGTACAAACAAAACAACCCTCTTAATTTGATGAGCTAAGTAAAGTCGATTTCCAAGGAAGTGAGCAAGGGAAAAAAAAATAAGTAAGAATATGCTTTATAGATGTGATTTTATTATTATTATTATTAGATTTAAAATTTTTAAAAGTTTCCTCGAAATAAAGGGGAGATTTTTTGAGCTATTAGAAAAGCTAAGATTTTTTTTAATTGGACTTATGATTTAGAAATCGTTATTCTTAATGCGTATGAAGAGTGCGTGTTTAACAAACATTTTGTAAGTACAAACAAAACAACCCTCTTAATTTGATGAGCTAAGTAAAGTCGATTTCCAAGGAAGTGAGCAAGGGAAAAAAAATAAGTAAGAATATGCTTTATAGATGTGATTTTATTATTATTATTATTAGATTTAAAATTTTTAAAAGTTTCCTCGAAATAAAGGGGAGATTTTTTGAGCTATTAGAAAAGCTAAGTTTTTTTTAATTGGACTTATGATTTAGAAATCGTTATTCTTAATGCGTATGAAGAGTGCGTGTTTAACAAACATTTTGTAAGTACAAACAAAACAACCCTCTTAATTTGATGAGCTAAGTAAAGTCGATTTCCAAGGAAGTGAGCAAGGGAAAAAAAATAAGTAAGAATATGCTTTATAGATGTGATTTTATTATTATTATTATTAGATTTAAAATTTTTAAAAGTTTCCTCCCAATAAAGGGGGGATTTTTTGAGCTATTAGAAAAGCTAAGATTTTTTTTAATTGGACTTATGATTTAGAAATCGTTATTCTTAATGCGTATGAAGAGTGCGTGTTTAACAAACATTTTGTAAGTACAAACAAAACAACCCTCTTAATTTGATGAGCTAAGTAAAGTCGATTTCCAAGGAAGTGAGCAAGGGAAAAAAAAAATAAGTAAGAATATGTTTTATAGATGTGATTTTATTATTATTATTAGATTAATTTTTTTTTTAAGTTTCCTCCCAATAAAGGAGGGTTTTTTGAGCTATAGAACAGCTAAGATTTTTTTAAATTGGACCTATGATTTGGAAATCGTTATTCTTCCTTAAACTCCATGCTTATGAAAATGTTTTTAGTACGTGTTTAACAAACATTTTGTAGGTACAAACAAAACAACCTTCTTAATTTGATGAGCTGAAGTTGATTTTCAGTGAAGCGAGTAAGGGAAAAGAAAATAAGTAAGAATATGCTTTATAGATGTGATTTTATTATTATTATTAATAGATTTAAAATTTTTAAAAGTTTCCTCCCAATAAAGGAGGGTTTTTTGAGCTATAGAATAGAACAGCTAAGATTTTTTTTTTAATTGGACCTATGATTTTGAAATCGTTATTCTTCCTTAAACTCCATGCTTATGAAAATGTTTTTAGTACGTGTTTAACAAACATTTTGTAAGTACAAACAAAACAACCTTTTTAATTTGATGAGCTGAAGTTGATTTTCAGTGAAGCGAGTAAGGGAAAAGAAAATAAGTAAGAATATATGCTTTATAGATGTGATTTTATTATTATTATTATTAGATTTAAAATTTTTAAAAGTGTCCTCCCAATAAAGGAGGGCTTTTTTGAGCTATAGAACAGCTAAGATTTTTTTAAATTGGACCTATGATTTAGAAATCGTTATTCTTTCTTAAACTCCATGCTTCTGAAAATGTTTTTAGTACGTGTTTAACAAACATTTTGTAAGTACAAACAAAACAACCTTCTTAATTTAATGAGCTAAAGTCGACTTCCAATGAAGCGGGCAAGGAAAAAAATTAAGTAAGAATATGTTTTATAGATGTGAATTTTTTATTTTTATTATTAGATTTAAAATTTTTAAAAGTTTCCTCCCAATAAAGGAGGGTTTTTTGAGCTATAGAACAGCTAAGATTTTTTTAAATTGGACCTATGATTTGGAAATCGTTATTCTTCCTTAAACTCCATGCTTATGAAAATGTTTTTAGTACGTGTTTAACAAACATTTTGTAAGTACAAACAAAACAACCTTCTTAATTTGATGAGCTGAAGTTGATTTTCAGTGAAGCGAGTAAGGGAAAAAAAAAATAAGTAAGAATATGCTTTATAGATGTGATTTTATTATTATTATTATTAGATTTAAAATTTTTAAAAGTTTCCTCCCAATAAAGGAGGGTTTTTTGAGCTATAGAACAGCTAAGATTTTTTTTTTAATTGGACCTATGATTTTGAAATCGTTATTCTTCCTTAAACTCCATGCTTATGAAAATGTTTTTAGTACGTGTTTAACAAACATTTTGTAAGTACAAACAAAACAACCTTCTTAATTTGATGAGCTGAAGTTGATTTTCAGTGAAGCGAGTAAGGGAAAAGAAAAGAATATATGCTTTATAGATGTGATTTTATTATTATTATTATTAGATTTAAAATTTTTAAAAGTGTCCTCCCAATAAAGGAGGGCTTTTTTGAGCTATAGAACAGCTAAGATTTTTTTAAATTGGACCTATGATTTGGAAATCGTTAGTCTTTCTTAAACTCCTTGCTTCTGAAAATGTTTTTAGTACGTGTTTAACAAACATTTTGTAAGTACAAACAAAACAACCTTCTTAATTTAATGAGCTAAAGTCGACTTCCAATGAAGCGGGCAAGGAAAAAAATTAAGTAAGAATATGTTTTATAGATGTGAATTTTTTATTATTATTATTAGATTTAAAATTTTTAAAAGTTTCCTCCCAATAAAGGAGGGTTTTTTGAGCTATAGAACAGCTAAGATTTTTTTAAATTGGACCTATGATTTCGAAATCGTTATTCTTCCTTAAACTCCATGCTTATGAAAATGTTTTTAGTACGTGTTTAACAAACATTTTGTAAGTACAAACAAAACAACCTTCTTAATTTGATGAGCTGAAGTTGATTTTCAGTGAAGCGAGTAAGGGAAAAGAAAATAAGTAAGAATATATGCTTTATAGATGTGATTTTATTATTATTATTATTAGATTTAAAATTTTTAAAAGTGTCCTCCCAATAAAGGAGGGCTTTTTTGAGCTATAGAACAGCTAAGATTTTTTTAAATTGGACCTATGATTTAGAAATCGTTATTCTTTCTTAAACTCCATGCTTCTGAAAATGTTTTTAGTACGTGTTTAACAAACATTTTGTAAGTACAAACAAAACAACCTTCTTAATTTAATGAGCTAAAGTCGACTTCCAATGAAGCGGGCAAGGAAAAAAATTAAGTAAGAATATGTTTTATAGATGTGAATTTTTTATTTTTATTATTAGATTTAAAAGTTTTAAAAGTTTCCTCCCAATAAAGGAGGGTTTTTTGAGCTATAGAACAGCTAAGATTTTTTTAAATTGGACCTATGATTTGGAAATCGCTATTCTTCCTTAAACTCCATGCTTATGAAAATGTTTTTAGTACGTGTTTAACAAACATTTTGTAAGTACAAACAAAACAACCTTCTTAATTTGATGAGCTGAAGTTGATTTTCAGTGAAGCGAGTAAGGGAAAAGAAAAGAATATATGCTTTATAGATGTGATTTTATTATTATTATTATTAGATTTAAAATTTTTAAAAGTGTCCTCCCAATAAAGGAGGGCTTTTTTGAGCTATAGAACAGCTAAGATTTTTTTAAATTGGACCTATGATTTGGAAATCGTTAGTCTTTCTTAAACTCCTTGCTTCTGAAAATGTTTTTAGTACGTGTTTAACAAACATTTTGTAAGTACAAACGAAACAACCTTCTTAATATGATGAGCTGAAGTTGATTTTCAGTGAAGCGAGTAAGGGAAAAGAAAATAAGTAAGAATATGTTTTATAGATGTGATTTTATTATTATTATTATTAGATTTAAAATTTTTAAAAGTGTCCTCCCAATAAAGGAGGGCTTTTTTGAGCTATAGAACAGCTAAGATTTTTTTAAATTGGACCTATGATTTCGAAATCGTTATTCTTCCTTAAACTCCATGCTTATGAAAATGTTTTTAGTACGTGTTTAACAAACATTTTGTAAGTACAAACAAAACAACCTTCTTAATATGATGAGCTGAAGTTGATTTTCAGTGAAGCGAGTAAGGGAAAAGAAAATAAGTAAGAATATGCTTTATAGATGTGATTTTATTATTATTATTATTAGATTTAAAATTTTTAAAAGTTTCCTCCTAATAAAAGAGGGTTTTTTGAGCTATAGAACAGCTAAGATTTTTTTTTTTTTAATTGGACCTATGATTTGGAAATCGTTTTTCTTCCTTAAACTCCATGCTTATGAAAATGTTTTTAGTACGTGTTTAACAAACATTTTGTAAGTACAAACAAAACAACCTTCTTAATTTGATGAGCTGAAGTTGATTTTCAGTGAAGCGAGTAAGGGAAAAGAAAATAAGTAAGAATATGCTTTATAGATGTGATTTTATTATTATTATTATTAGATTTAAAATTTTTAAAAGTTTCCTCCTAATAAAAGAGGGTTTTTTGAGCTATAGAACAGCTAAGATTTTTTTTTTTAATTGGACCTATGATTTGGAAATCGTTTTTCTTCCTTAAACTCCATGCTTATGAAAATGTTTTTAGTACGTGTTTAACAAACATTTTGTAAGTACAAACAAAACAACCTTCTTAATTTGATGAGCTGAAGTTGATTTTCAGTGAAGCGAGTAAGGGAAAAGAAAATAAGTAAGAATATGCTTTATAGATGTGATTTTATTATTATTATTAATAGATTTAAAATTTTTAAAAGTTTCCTCCCAATAAAGGAGGGTTTTTTGAGCTATAGAATAGAACAGCTAAGATTTTTTTTTTAATTGGACCTATGATTTGGAAATCGTTATTCTTCCTTAAACTCCATGCTTATGAAAATGTTTTTAGTACGTGTTTAACAAACATTTTGTAAGTACAAACAAAACAACCTTCTTAATTTGATGAGCTGAAGTTGATTTTCAGTGAAGCGAGTAAGGGAAAAGAAAATAAGTAAGAATATATGCTTTATAGATGTGATTTTATTATTATTATTATTAGATTTAAAATTTTTAAAAGTGTCCTCCCAATAAAGGAGGGCTTTTTTGAGCTATAGAACAGCTAAGATTTTTTTAAATTGGACCTATGATTTAGAAATCGTTATTCTTTCTTAAACTCCATGCTTCTGAAAATGTTTTTAGTACGTGTTTAACAAACATTTTGTAAGTACAAACAAAACAACCTTCTTAATTTAATGAGCTAAAGTCGACTTCCAATGAAGCGGGCAAGGAAAAAAATTAAGTAAGAATATGTTTTATAGATGTGAATTTTTTATTTTTATTATTAGATTTAAAATTTTTAAAAGTTTCCTCCCAATAAAGGAGGGTTTTTTGAGCTATAGAACAGCTAAGATTTTTTTAAATTGGACCTATGATTTGGAAATCGTTATTCTTCCTTAAACTCCATGCTTATGAAAATGTTTTTAGTACGTGTTTAACAAACATTTTGTAAGTACAAACAAAACAACCTTCTTAATTTGATGAGCTGAAGTTGATTTTCAGTGAAGCGAGTAAGGGAAAAAAAAAATAAGTAAGAATATGCTTTATAGATGTGATTTTATTATTATTATTATTAGATTTAAAATTTTTAAAAGTTTCCTCCCAATAAAGGAGGGTTTTTTGAGCTATAGAACAGCTAAGATTTTTTTTTTAATTGGACCTATGATTTGGAAATCGTTATTCTTCCTTAAACTCCATGCTTATGAAAATGTTTTTAGTACGTGTTTAACAAACATTTTGTAAGTACAAACAAAACAACCTTCTTAATTTGATGAGCTGAAGTTGATTTTCAGTGAAGCGAGTAAGGGAAAAGAAAAGAATATATGCTTTATAGATGTGATTTTATTATTATTATTATTAGATTTAAAATTTTTAAAAGTGTCCTCCCAATAAAGGAGGGCTTTTTTGAGCTATAGAACAGCTAAGATTTTTTTAAATTGGACCTATGATTTGGAAATCGTTAGTCTTTCTTAAACTCCTTGCTTCTGAAAATGTTTTTAGTACGTGTTTAACAAACATTTTGTAAGTACAAACAAAACAACCTTCTTAATTTAATGAGCTAAAGTCGACTTCCAATGAAGCGGGCAAGGAAAAAAATTAAGTAAGAATATGTTTTATAGATGTGAATTTTTTATTATTATTATTAGATTTAAAATTTTTAAAAGTTTCCTCCCAATAAAGGAGGGTTTTTTGAGCTATAGAACAGCTAAGATTTTTTTAAATTGGACCTATGATTTCGAAATCGTTATTCTTCCTTAAACTCCATGCTTATGAAAATGTTTTTAGTACGTGTTTAACAAACATTTTGTAAGTACAAACAAAACAACCTTCTTAATTTGATGAGCTGAAGTTGATTTTCAGTGAAGCGAGTAAGGGAAAAGAAAATAAGTAAGAATATGCTTTATAGATGTGATTTTATTATTATTATTATTAGATTTAAAATTTTTAAAAGTTTCCTCCTAATAAAGGAGGGTTTTTTGAGCTATAGAACAGCTAAGATTTTTTTTTTTTAATTGGACCTATGATTTGGAAATCGTTTTTCTTCCTTAAACTCCATGCTTATGAAAATGTTTTTAGTACGTGTTTAACAAACATTTTGTAAGTACAAACAAAACAACCTTCTTAATTTGATGAGCTGAAGTTGATTTTCAGTGAAGCGAGTAAGGGAAAAGAAAATAAGTAAGAATATATGCTTTATAGATGTGATTTTATTATTATTATTATTATTAGATTTAAAATTTTTAAAAGTGTCCTCCCAATAAAGGAGGGCTTTTTTGAGCTATAGAACAGCTAAGATTTTTTTAAATTGGACCTATGATTTGGAAATCGTTATTCTTCCTTAAACTCCTTGCTTCTGAAAATGTTTTTAGTACGTGTTTAACAAACATTTTGTAAGTACAAACAAAACAACCTTCTTAATTTAATGAGCTAAAGTCGACTTCCAATGAAGCGGGCAAGGAAAAAAAATTAAGTAAGAATATGTTTTATAGATGTGAATTTTTTATTATTATTATTAGATTTAAAATTTTTAAAAGTTTCCTCCCAATAAAGGAGGGTTTTTTGAGCTATAGAACAGCTAAGATTTTTTTAAATTGGACCTATGATTTGGAAATCGCTATTCTTCCTTAAACTCCATGCTTATGAAAATGTTTTTAGTACGTGTTTAACAAACATTTTGTAAGTACAAACAAAACAACCTTCTTAATTTGATGAGCTGAAGTTGATTTTCAGTGAAGCGAGTAAGGGAAAAGAAAATAAGTAAGAATATGCTTTATAGATGTGATTTTATTATTATTATTATTAGATTTAAAATTTTTAAAAGTTTCCTCCCAATAAAAGATGTTTTTTTGAGTTATAGAACAGCTAAGATTTTTTTTTTAATTGGACCTATGATTTGGAAATTGTTTTTCTTCCTTAAACTCCATGCTTATGAAAATGTTTTTATTACGTGTTTAACAAACATTTTGTAAGTACAAACAAAACAACCTTCTTAATTTGATGAGCTGAAGTTGATTTTCAGTGAAGCGAGTAAGGGAAAAGAAAATAAGTAAGAATATATGCTTTATAGATGTGATTTTATTATTATTATTATTAGATTTAAAATTTTTAAAAGTGTCCTCCCAATAAAGGAGGGCTTTTTTGAGCTATAGAACAGCTAAGATTTTTTTAAATTGGACCTATGATTTGGAAATCATTATTCTTCCTTAAACTCCTTGCTTCTGAAAATGTTTTTAGTACGTGTTTAACAAACATTTTGTAAGTACAAACAAAACAACCTTCTTAATTTAATGAGCTAAAGTCGACTTCCAATGAAGCGGGCAAGGAAAAAAATTAAGTAAGAATATGTTTTATAGATGTGAATTTTTTATTATTATTATTAGATTTAAAATTTTTAAAAGTTTCCTCCCAATAAAGGAGGGTTTTTTGAGCTATAGAACAGCTAAGATTTTTTTTAATTGGACCTATGATTTGGAAATCGTTATTCTTCCTTAAACTCCATGCTTATGAAAATGTTTTTAGTACGTGTTTAACAAACATTTTGTAAGTACAAACAAAACAACCTTCTTAATTTGATGAGCTGAAGTTGATTTTCAGTGAAGCGAGTAAGGGAAAAGAAAATAAGTAAGAATATGCTTTATAGATGTGATTTTATTATTATTATTATTAGATTTAAAATTTTTAAAAGTGTCCTCCCAATAAAGGAGGGCTTTTTTGAGCTATAGAACAGCTAAGATTTTTTTTAATTGGACCTATGATTTGGAAATCGTTATTCTTCCTTAAACTTCATGTTTATGAAGATGTTTTTAGTACGTGTTTAACAAACATTTTGTAAGTACAAACAACACAAACTCTTAATTTGGTGAGCTAAAGTCGACTTCCAATGAAGCGAGTTAGGAAAAGAAAATAAGTATAAAACATGTTTTATAGATATGATTCCTTTTTTTTTTTTTAAATTATTACTTTTAAAATTTGGAAAAGTTTCCTATCAATAAAGGAGGACATTTTGGGCTATAGAACAAGTATGTTTTTTAAAAATTGTTCTTTATATCGTAATTCTTCATATTCTTCACTTCACGTTTATCAAGATGTTTTAAGTACGTGTTTAACAAACATTTTTGAAAGTACAAACAACATAACCATCTTAATTTGATGAGCTAAAGTCGATTTCCAATGAAGCAAAAAGTATAGAACTTGTTTTACAGGCATAATTTTTTTTAATTAGATTGAAAAAAAAATTTAAGTTTCCTCTCAATAAAGAAGGATTCTTTGAGCTATAGAACAGATAAGATTTATTACTTATGGTTTGGAAAGTATTATTCTTTATTAAACTTCATGCTTATGAAGATGTTGTACGTGTTTAACAAACATTTTGTAAGTACAAACAACGCAAGCTCTTAATTTGGTGAGCTAAAGTCGACTTCCAATGAAGCGAGTAAGGAAAAGAAAATAAGTATAGAACATGTTTTATAGATATTATTCTTTTTTTTTTAAATTTTTTAATTATTAGTTTTAAAAATTGGAAAAGTTTCCTATCAATAAAGGAGGACTTTTTGGGCTATAGAACAGGTATGATTTTTTAAAATTGGATTTATGATTTGGAAATCGAGGTTATTCTTTTGGAAATGGGTTATTCTTTATATTCTTCACTTCATGCTTATCAAGATGTTTTAAGTACGTGTTTAACAAACATTTTGAAAGTACAAACAACAGAAGCTCTCAATCTGATGAGCGAAATTCGACTTCCAATGAAGCGTAAAGTATAGAACTTCTTCTACAGGTAAAATGTTTTTTAGATTTAAAATTTTTTAAAGTTTCCTCTCAATAAAGGAGGCTATTTTGGGCTATAGAACAGGTATGATTTTTTTAAAATTGGATTTATGATTTGGAAATCGTTTTTCATATGGTAATTCTTCATATTCTTTACTTCATGCTTATCAAGTTGTTTTAAATACGTGTTTAACAAACATTTTGAAAGTACAAACAACACAAGCTCTCAATTTGATGAGCTAAAGTCGACTTCCAATGAAGCGAAAAGTATAGAACTTGTTTTACAGGTATAATTTTTTTTAATTAGATTAAAATTTTTTTAAAGTTTCCTCTCAATAAAGAAGGATTTTTTGGGCTATAGAGCAGCTATGAACTTTTTAAATTGGATTTATGATTTAGAAATCGTTATTCTTGATTAAATTTCATTCTTATTAATATGTTTTTGTTGCGTGTTTAACAAACATTTTGCAAGTATAAACATAGCAACGCTCTTGTGCGTAAGAAAAATAAAATAACTATAGAACATGTTTTATAGATATGATTTGTTTCATTAAATTTATATTTTTGAAAAGTTTTCTTTCAATAAAGATTTTTTGGGCTATAGAACAATGCTATAAATTTTTTTAATTGGATTTATGATATAGAAATCGTTATTCTTGATTAAATTTCATTCTTATCAATATGTTTTTGTTGCATGTTTAACAAACATTTTGCAAGTATAAACATCGCAACGCTCTTGTGCGTAAGAAAACTAAAATAACAGTAGAACATGTTTTATAGATATGATTTGTTTCATTAAATTTATATTTTTGAAAAGTTTTCTTTCAATAAAGATTTTTTGGGCTATAGAACAATGCTATATTTTTTTTAATTGGATTTATGATTTAAAAATCGTTATTATTATTATTTTTTTTTATTAAACTTCATGTTTATCAAGATGTTTTTGGTACGTTTTTAACAAACATTTTTTAAGTACAAACAACATAGCCATCTTAATCTGATGAGCTAAAGTCAACTTCGAATAAAGCGAGTAAGAAAAAAAGTTTAGAACGCGGTTTATATATATGATTATCTATTATTATTATTATTAAATTTAAAAATTGGAAAAGTTTCCGATAAATAAAAGAGGACATTTTGTGGACTATATAGGATAGTTATGATTTTTTAAATTGGATTTATTATTTAGAAATCGTCATTTTTTATTAAACTTCCTGTTTATCAAGATGTTTTTGGTAAGTTTTTATCAAACATCTTTTAAGTACAAATAACATAACCATCTTAATTTGATGAGCTAAAGTTGACTTCCAATGAAGTGAAAAGTATAGAACATGTTTTATAGATATAAGTTTTTTTTTTAATTAGATTTAAAATTTTTAAAAGTTTCCTCTCAATAAAGGAGGTTTTTTTTTCAGCTATAGGACAGCTACGATATTTTTAAATTGGATTTATGATTTGGAAATCCTTAAATCTTCCTTAAACTTCATGCTTATCAAGATGTTTTAGGTACTTCTTTAGCAAACATTTAGTAAGTTCAAACAACACAACGTTCTAAATTTTATGAGCGAAAGTCGACTTCCAATGGAACGAGTAAGGAAAAGAAAATAAGTATGAAACATGTTTTATAAATATGATTTTTTTTTTCTTAGATTTAAAATTTTAAAAAGATTCTAATAAAGGAGGGCTTTATGGGCTATAGAACAGCTAGGATTTCTTAAATTGGAAGTAATTACGAGCATGGAGAAGAAGGAGAAGAAAAACTTCAATAAACAAAATTCGAAGTTATCTACTTTACAGTATTTGCCGGGGTTTTTTCAAAGATTGAAATATAAACTTAGTAAATTTAATATATGTCTTATCGCAAAACCATCCATAAAATTAAAAAACATAGTTTGTAAGAAAATAGACCCAATAGAGCCATATCAACTATCAGGTGTTTATGAAATGCCGTTCACCAGAGCAGATGGAACTTTACACTATTATATAGGAATGACAACTAGAACGTTTAAAACATGATTAAAATAGCATATAGCAGATATAAAATATGATAGAATTACTACAGCACTGGCAAGACTACATAGAACCGAGACTTTAAAAAATCGATTTTAAAAATAGTAAAATAATTTATCCATCAAGGCTTTATTTCCCATCTATTATCCATGAATAAATAGAAATCTATATGCATAACGTGTACATTTGCAATGAATCCACCTCATTTGAATTACCTAAAATTTGGCACGAGGTACTTTTTCGTTTTAAAAAAGCAATAAGGAAAAACTAATTTTCACGTTTACAGTTAACTATTTCAAGCACCTGCTTTTTTACGTATATGATCTCGTGATTTATGTTTTCGAGTTTTTTTTTCCAAAAATTTGCGAGAATAATTTAGTTTATCGTTATATATTTTAAAAATGGCGCCGTATATGAGCGCTGAAACATTATGTCGATCATTAAAAGGTTTTTATAAGCCTTTTGTGTTTCCTCTTTGTATCACTTAAGCATTTTATCTATATTTTAATTATAATTAGTGATCTTATTATGTGATTATGTAAAATATTAATTGTTATGCTTATGAATTATTGCCAATTGTTAATTTAAGCTCTCTAAGAGTAAAAATAAAATTTAATGAGGTGTAAAAATTAAAAATAATATATGAGATTTATATAATACAATCTCAATCCGTTCCCCCCTCTCTCTCCCTCCTCCCTCCTCCCCCGTCACTCTATCTCTCTTCCTCTAGCGTCCTCTTTCTTTTACTCCATACGAATATACATTTTTGGTACGCATATAGCTAATCTAATAACCATAATTTTTGGGAACATAACAAAAAAGCAAACTAACAAAATCTCACGGAAAAAAAATAGTTCTTCCAAATTTGTTCCATATTTACGATTAATGACACTTAATAAAACTGGTATCGTGACGTATTTTAACGCTGACCGATCATGTTTTTTGGGTGGATATCATGGTGAAGCAGTACCGATGCCGTGTATTAATGGAGTGGGTGTAATGCATCCTATTAGTTAAGACTGATGCGATCCGAGTGCCCCACTTTGGTTTATTTTCACCAAGGCTTCTAAACACACAAGATTAACGTTCAAAAGGAAAGGGAAAAAAACGCCGAGAGTAATCGATGCTCCAGAAAAAGGTGAAAACAGTTTGAGAACAACTAACACAGGGATTTGCACCTCGGGTTGAAAAAGAAAGAGATTACATACACGATCTGAATTGAAAAAAAGAAAGCTAAATCTAATTTGGTTAAATATCACAAATAAAAACAAGAAAGCTATGAAACTAGTAAAGATTCTTATGTCCTTCGTAACGTTTATTGTATACTAGGAGGTGATGATAAACAGTTGATCCTTATTAACCGATTTAACAGAAAGGAGGTTACACAATCCAATAATACCTATCTGTGTGTCTGTCTGTCTGCAATCTACCTATCTATTTAAATGAAACTTTTTTGAATGTATGTTAATGCATAATTTTCTTACCGAATGTTTTGATTTTGATAATTCTTTTCTTTTTTTATGAGTTTGTCTACTTAGTTATTTTGTCAAAACTCCATTAGAATTCAAAAAAAGGATATGTTTTAATGTCTATCTCTCTGCCTGTCTCTCGAACATCTAATTCCATGAAATATGGAATTTTTTGGGGTACATATAATACATAACCGATTTAACAGAAATAAGGTTATTCAATCCAATAATACCTATCTGTATGTCTATCTGTCTGCAATCTACCTATTTATTTACGTGAATTTTTTTTTAATGTATGTTAATGTGTAACTTTTTAACCAAATGTTTTAATTTTGATAATTCTTTTTCTTTTTTTATGAGTTTGTCTACTTACAAGGGGACCGCCAAACATGATGCGCACAAATTTTGATGATTTTAAAGTATGTTGTGGGCATCATACCCCTAACTATTCAGGTCAAAGGTTTCCTTCAAATGGGCTTTAGTTTTCGAGAAATTTTGGATTAAAGTTCCGCATGCATTTCAAATACCCATTAGTTCGCGTTCTTAAACAAGGTCTCGGTGGTGCAGAGCTAGCGCTCGCGGTTTGAGAGCCGGAAATGAGGTTTCTGTCCTCTCATGTGACTTTTACCTTTTTTTAATAAATTTTATATATTTGTCGCGTTATAAGTTTTATGCAGAATTATGAATTCTGCATTTTTGAACTTTTTGATATTTTCCTAATAAATTCCATTTACATTTTAGAATTTTTCGTGAAAATTTATAATTTTTGCGCAATTTTTATTCTAATATATCTGTTGACGAAAATCCAAACTAATTTATGTCTTGATATCTCGTCTTTTTAAAATGATTATTGTTTACATTTATGCATATTTTCTTATTTATTTATCGTATTTATGAAATAATGCATTTTTTTTTATTTGCATTTTCTATTTAAAAAAATTTAAATCCTTAAGAAAAAATTAACAAAATAATATATTCTTTTAATATTTCATTTGTTCTAAATATATTGAAATATGTTAACTGCTGAAATACTAAAATATTTATCATCACCGACATCGACATTTTTAGTTTATTAAATATGGAACTAATTGTGTGATACATATCGAAAAAATATATTCTAAACAAATTCCGCATTAAAAATCGCCTTTAAATATATTATTTACGTAAATTGTTTTAACAATATTGGAAGAATGTATAAATTAGCATATTATATATTCTTTAAATACTTAAATTGTGATAAATATATTAAAAAATGCATTAAATTTGAAAAAGAAATTATTTAAAACGTGGCAATTGTCTGCAAAGGAAGCTAAACGAAATGGATAAAAAGAAAATTTTATTTATTCTGATATTACCGTAAAAGTCATTGCAGACGACTTTTTTTTCAGATTTTTTTTTATATGTATTGTAATTTACAAACGATTTTTCATTTCTAGTTGAAATTTTCTGTATGGCATCGACTTGTTAGAATGTAAAAAAAAATCAATTGTAATACGTAGTATATTATTTTTTATTTGTACAAATCAAAAATGATGCTGAGTTTGAACTTTACAGTTAAATGTATTTAAATAACATTAAAAAATACATATAACTGGCTAAAACTTGGATATAAGCTTTTTTGCTTTAATATTTTATTACTCCTTCCAAGATATGTTGTTGGAATTACCTAATCATACATATCTTTAGAAGATTTGATATAAAAAATATTTTGTATAAATTATAAAAAAAATTATAAATTTTCATTTAAAATTTCATAAAGTTAAAAAAAAGTATTATTTTAGAATGGCTATTAAAATATAAAGGGTAAATAATAATAATAGTAAAAAAAAAAAAAGTCTAGACATAAATTAGTTTGGAGTTTCGTCAATAGAAATATTTATTTCAAAACTGCATATAAAAAGAAAAAAAAATGTAAATTTTCACGAAAAATTCGAAAATGTAAATGGAATTTATTAGGAAAATATAAAAAAGTTCAAAAAGGCAGAATTCATAATTCTGCATAAAACTTATAACGCGACAAATATATAAAATTTATTAAAAAAAGGTAAAAGTCACATGAGAGGACAGAACCCTCATCTCCGGTTCTCAAATCGCGAGCGTTAGCTCTGCACCACGGAACCCTTGTTCAAGATGGCGAACTAATGGGTATTTGAAACGCATGCTGAACTTTAACCCGAAATTTCTCGAAAACTAAAGTCCATTTGAAGGAAACCTTTGACCTGAATAGTTAGGGGTATGGGCTATGATGTCTTACACTCACGCACCTTTTTTTTTTTTTTTTTTTTTTTTAATCGGTTATATAAAGGAAAAAAGTCTCCAGATTTTTTTCCTTTAATGGCAACCTGGCTATTGTATTAAGTTATTGGTTTGGAGTCGGCTTGTAAATATCGCCAAACGAGGTATGACCCCTACAACATACTTTAAAATCATCAAAATCTGTGCGCATCATGTTTGGCGGTCCCCTTGTTAGTAATTTTGTCGAAACTTCATTAGGATCCAAAAATGATATGTTTTTATGTCTATCTCTCTGCCTGGCTCTCGAACATCTAATTCCACGAAATATGGAATGTTTTTGGGGTACATAATACATATTTTACATTTAAAAAATATTCATAATATTCATTGATACATAAAAGATTGAATTTGTCAATAAATTCAGCACTAAAAACGGTCAGAGTGTTTTTTTTTTTTTTGTGCCAGAAAGGTCCGAAGATTTCATAAATTCAAAGTAACATAACTCGGTGAGTTTCGATCATAGAAGGGTGGGGTTGTTGCTGTTTTACTTGTCAGGGCATGATCAATTATTTTCTAAGTATAACTTATAGGAACCTTAACTTATAAAAATTTTAAATGTGTAACCTTTTGTAAATTAATAGTAGGACTATTTCATGAGCATAATCTTAAAACCTACCTTATTTGAACACTTTTTCAATTTACATAGTCTATGTATCTTCAAAAGATGAAAAAATTAAAGCACGTTTCAATCTTTTTGGAAAACCCTGTATATATTTTGAAATAATTACTACAATAATATGTAAGATTATCTATAGAAAATAAACGCAGTTGACATTGAAAAATATTTTAATTTGAGAAGATGGATTATTGTTATTTTTAATTTTAAAAATAACAGAAAATGCATTGTTGACTCAAACAACATATTTGCTGCATATACTACTTAAAAATTGATGATAAAATTCGATTCTATTTGACGATAATTTCAAAAATGTTGTTATGATTTTATAATTATTATTTGAATGAGTAAATATATAAGTATACTAGGGGGCCTACCCCCTGCGAGCTACGCTCGCCAACCCCCGCTCAGACTTCGAAGCCTCTAAAAACATGATAGCGTGCTTTGTCTTAAAAATATTGGTAAATCTGTAATTGGGTTGCCATGCTTTTAACGTTTTAATGGGGCATTTTTTGATTACCATGGCCTCATACACAGCTGTTGCGACAACTGACGACTGTTTTCGGGATTGATAAGTAAAATCAATTACAACTTGAAAACCAGCTTGTATAAAATGGTTAGGTTTAAATTGTGGCTACCTCTCGGACTTTTATAACAACGATCTGTATTCTATTCTTCCTTTGCGTTTAAGGATGAGAGAAATTCCATCTGCTTGTGAATAACATTAAGAACCACGGTATTGAAAAGTACTGTTATAGACATTTTCAGTAACAGGTTTTAATTTTCTCTCTATTTTAGTGCGCCATCATGCATATTTTCATGTTATTTTAAATATGTAAATTATTTATTTTAATTAATATGTATATACGAATTTCTAATAATTATTTATCATACAAAATTAATTAAATATTTTGTGCACTCATTCCTGCATTTATTCGGCATCAATTGATGACATATTTAAACAATTATAATTTTACACCTTGTTATGTCACTTGAATATTGTCCATAAGAAAGTCGGGTACTTTTCCAGTATAGGATCCTTTGCTTTTAGGTTTGGCGTAATTCGAGCTTCGAAAAGGGATAGATTCGTTAATATACATAGATTTGTTGCCAAAAGTTATGAAAACAAACCCAATCAGCTTTTGGTGCTTTTCTATTATAGGGGTCTTGGCGCTTTTTTTAAAAAGCTTGGCGCAATTCGGGCATCAGAAAGTGAGATTTGGTGCCAAATGACATAAACAGCCATGGAAACAAATTCGACGATTTTTTTGTTTATATGCGTATTTTAATTATACGTATATTATTATTGTTTTTTCTATACAAATTACTTCTGATTATATATAAAATAGGATAAATGACATTTTACGCTAAACAAATTGTATAAATATTTTTTTGCTCCTTTCTTTTGCGTTTACATAAATGACGTCATTTGGACGAATTTATTCAAAACATTTTCAGTTTATAAATTAAATTAAATGCTGACAGACGATTGAATCCTGACGACGATAGAAATGTGATTTTTTTTTCAAATTTTCCTGAAAAACATAATTTAATCACAATCTGGTCTTCATTATCGATTGAAATAAAAGATAAATTCAATTTCAATTTGAAAATGACGAATAAAAAGAAATCAATAATCCCTATCGGGATCCTTTTCAATTTTTTTCCCTTTTTTGTCACAAAAAAACTGAAGTAATTAGTTGCCATCATTACAGAAATGTCATTAAAATTAGAAAAAAATTAATATCTCGAAAACTAACTCCAATTTCAAAATTCTATTACCAGTTTTGACATCCGCGGATTTTTATGGACAATTGGTATTAATTTCACCATCAAGCGTTTAATATTTTATTAAAAATAGCCCTGAAACATAATCAGTGGTTTAATCAGTCGTTTCATAAAATCGTTTCATAAAATCGTTTCACAAATTCGTTTCATTAGGATTTTATATATATAGGGTAGATATAAATATTTACTATGGATCTAGTAATAAATATTTAAATGACATCACTATTATTTTAATTTCTGCAGTAAATTGTCTTCACCCAGAAAAAGGAATTGATTAAAACAACAAAACATGTTTTGTTGAGTACATTTTGGTTGTTTTAAGCAAAATTTAGTTGAAGTAAAAAGTTGGTTTTGTTGCATTGAGAAAAAAATATTGTTGACACTTTTACAAAATTTTAACAAAATTTCATCAATTTTACTTGAATTAACAAAATCTGTTTTTTTAGTTTTACCATAATTTTGTAATTTATAATTCCAGCAAAATTTTGTTCTTTTACAAAATTTAAATTGTTGTGTAGTAGCCATAGCTATCTCACGTAACTTGGTTTATTTGACTTATATAGCTGTATAATTAAAGGATTAACATAATTTTTGGATAATTAAAACTTTTTTTAACTGGGACGGACCAAGGTAGTTTTAAAAATCCCCTATCCCATTTATTGCTTTCTTCTATCTTTATAAGAAGAAAGTATTGTAATCATGAAAATTTTCAACTTCTGGTTTTCGACGGATTTTAGAAGGTCCTGAACACGATTTGACTGTTTTCAGAAAATGACTGTCTATGACTCTGTCTGTCTGTATGTGACAAAAATTTTTAGGGCGCTCTATTTCAAGAACTAATGCACGGAATTTAATTGAACTTTATATTCAGTTACTTTCTGATATAAATTGGTGTTGATTAGTTTTTGGCATAAATCGCGCAACAGGAGGCGCTGATATGTTGCAATTTTCGCGATTTCTGCAATAGATTCGCGATTTCTCAAGAACTGATGCACTGATTTACATCAAAATGCAGACTGAGTTAGACCTTGACATAAATAGTAGCTGATTACGTTTTGGTGTCAATAGCCCAACAGGTGGCACTGTTATGTTATTGTTTTCATGATTTTCACTGTAACTAAATCTCAAGAACTAATGCACGGATTAATTTTTAAATCATTTTCAGCAGTGATTTACACCTGTAATTCTTAAATAATAACCAGTGAATTTTTATCCTGTTTTTTTTTAAAGCGTAAACCGACAGAGTGGAAATTTCCCAAGCCGGGAATCGTACCCGGATCCTCAGAATAGCGCTCTGAGGCCCCAGCATACGGCAACACAGGTAATTTTTAATTAATTTTCTGCAGTGAATTATGCCTGTAATCCTTGAATAATAACCAGTGAATTTTTATCCTGCTTTTTACAGGCGTAATTCACTGCTGAAAATGAATTAAAAATTAACTTTATGTTGCCGTATGCTGGGCTTTGTATTTTCGTCTCATGTTTGCCGCAACAATTTGCATGCTCATGCAGGGCCTGTTTATCGAATAGTCCCGGGAAGCCCGCGCTTACCCCCCCCAAAAAAACAAAGGTGCCCCAAAATTTACTTTTCAGAATAACTTAAAAAAAAAAAAAATCAAGGTAATTAATGCATTTTTTCCTTACGAATTTTTTATCTAAGAAGCTCGCTCTTTCTAAACTGTTGTTTACTCGAAATTTTGATGGTAAAATTTCAAATTGTTGCAGCATACCAAAAATGGATTTAGTAAATAACAAAGCAATTGGTAGAGGGGGTCCCTAGAGTAACGTCGGGCTTCCCCTACTTTTATGTCTTAAGCGGGCGCTGTGCTCATGATGACATTTCCATCTTGTGCTGCTTTTGCAGCCGGTCCGACATATATAAGAGTGAGAAATTTCGAGTTTGGATACCGTTCCTTCTGGCTCAGTGGTTAGAGTCTCAGATCGTTATTCTGAGGACCCGGTTTCGATTCCCAGCTGGGGACATTGTTCAAACTGTAGATTTACGCTTGAAAAAAAGCAGGATAAAAATTCACTTGTTATTATTCAAGGATTACAGGCGTAATTCACTACTGAAAATGAATTAAAAAATAGTTAAGTTTAGATTGGGTGTAATACAAAAAATAATTTTAAAGTAAATATTATAATCGTTTATGTAACAAAAACCCTTTGTTGTTAAAACAAAAAAAAGATTCTTAAAATTACACAAAACAATTGTTCTTTAAACAAAAGTTTTTGTTGCCGAAACTGAAAAGAACTCTTAAAGTAACAGATAATTATATTTATTTTGAGAAAACTTTCAACAAATTAATTTTGTTAATTCAAGTAAAATTGAAACATTTTTACTTGAATTAACAGAACATTTTTTTGCTGATGATACAAAATTTTTTGTTGGAATTGCAAAAAAAATCAACAATATTTTTCTTGTTGATTCAAACAAAATTTCCATTGACTCATATTTAAACGGAAAGTTTTGTTGGGCCAACCAAATTTTTGTTGATTCAACAAAACTTTTCTCTGGGTGTTGATGAACTGAATTCGAGGATCATTTTGCAATACATTTTATTATATAAATATTAATTAAACACTGTGAACTGGAATCGAACGCTGGAACTCACGTTTTGAAACTAAAGGTGTTACCTCTGCTTTACTATTGCTCACTGATATCACCGCAATATTTGTCGCTTATACTCTCTCCTATTTCCTGGGGATTTTTCCATAAAGAATCGGTTTCAAAATGGTTTCAATGGGGTTTAAAAGTGGATTAAATACCTAATCCGTCGGTCAATTTTTACGAAAGTATATGCAATTCTTGCAACAGTGGTTTATAACCCATTCGCCCAATGAGTCCTGAATAGGAACTAACTGTTTGACAGTTATTCTGTTCACTCCCTCTCTCTCTCACACACATAAATCATTATTACTATACTTTCCTTACACTATGCTTTCGAAAAGTAATGTGTTAATGCTTTTGAACTTTTTTGCCTTTATTATTTTTCTAGGTGAAATGAGCGACGTAGTTACATAAGAATTTTGTAATTAACGGCACGGGTACTATTATTTCAACCTTAATTAAAACGCTGTGCAAGTTATAAATTTTGATAAATTCGAAGTGTTTGTGAGGGGGGTAGGGGCAAAAGAGTGCCAAGCCACATTTTTGAACTTCTGAAATATTTCAATTTGAAAATTGGATCAAATACTCAAATCAAGATGTATAACATAAAGTTTTTACGCTAATGTCTTAGTAAAATTTGAGATATTCTGCGTAACAATATGGCATTACTTTAATGATATTACTATTACGTTTTTTTGTAAATTAGCTATTTTCATTGGGAGCATAAACATGTGGGGACAAAACTAAACCTAGGACATATGCTGCCATCAAGTGACATTAGAAACAAATTATATATAGAATATTTTAATTTACAATATTAAGCAACAGATTACAGTGTTAGATCTATTTCACAAAAAAATGTGACTTGGCACTTTCTTGCCCCTACCCCCTCATATGATCGTGTATCAGGACTACATACAGTTAAATTTAGCTTCTTGTGATATCAGGTCATTGCTATCTCAATTTTTTTTTAGATTCATTCAGTGTGTGGAATAGACTCCTGCGAAAGTCGGGTTGTATTCGACCTGAACCCGGAAATTCTGCTTAAAGTCAACTCGAACACGACAAAGAAAAATTCGTCAAACCGAAACCCGACCTGAAACCAACACACTGCACCCCGAAACTTAAAAATTCAAACCCAAACATGAAATTAAAGAAAATTAATCTACATTTTAATCTAATTATGTAAAAAGTAATCTACAATTATAACTCTAATATCAATTTTATCTTTTTAGTAAAAAAATTAACGTATATACAATCATTGATATTCAAATATATAGCCTTTATCATTTGAAAAATATTCAGTACTTTCTGTTGAAAAATCGGATCACTCAGAATCCGACCCAAAAAAGTCAAAACCCAACCCGAATACGACCCAAACCTAATCCTCAACTAAAAAATTTAGCGTCAAAAAATTTACCGACCCGACCCGAACCGCGGGTCGTGTGTAGAGTATTGTTTAATAATAGAATATATTAAACTGTAACAGCAGTGTTTATTAAACTTTGTGTTGAAGCGACTTGAAACCAAAATTAAAAAGTTTCAACTTTTGATATAGACAATCTCATGGTGCAAAACAGTGTTATAAATCAATACTGGTTTTTAAAATGTATTTTTTGTTATATATACTTATTAATAAATGTATTTTTTCATTCTCAGTTAAGAAATGTTATGCCGCATTATTATTTTTTATAATTATTCACATTAAAAACATCTATTACTATTTATACATAGTTTGTACGAAAGTTTGCCCTAATCCTAAGATAGATTGTGCAAAAGTTTCTATGTGGTTCTAGAAAAACATTCAGACTTTAAGCTGGGTCATATAACCATAAATGTTTGAAACCTCTGATTGACAATATGGAAAATCTGAGATTTCTGATGCAACAGTTAGCAGAAACATCAAATCATCAAGTTATCTAATCATAAAATTTAGTATACTGTTAAAAATTGTATTTAATGTGACACAAAATGCACACTTTCATTCTTGAGATTGAAAATTTATCGTCTGCATCAAATTTGTAGTTGTACCAAAATGACATAATATTCTTATCGTCTGCATCAAATTTGTAGTTGCACCAAAATGACATAATATTCAATTCAGCTTTTCATTCCGAATGTATTCAATTTAAAACACAACTTCTGTCACTTATAGATACTTATTTGCTACTTGTTGATGTTTATTGAATTTAACTTTTATTTTTTACAGGTGAGGATAAAGACCCCGGTCTGATTGTGCTGTATAAAATTCATTTTGTCACCGTGAGATAAGACCGTCTGACGAGCCAGAATCTGATCGTATTCCATCAGTATTCCTGATATATTTATCTGTATTAACACTGAGAGGTTATCAATATTAACACGGACCTCATGCTTTCTATTGTTCATTCTGAATGAAAAGTGACAAGTGAAGTAAACGTTTTGTATTTAAAAAAAAAGTAAAATTATATTAAAGCAATATTTTGGATTAAAATGCGTTTTCTGTTAATTATGACGTCATTTCATTCATTATAGTATACAGTTAGTTATTATTTTATATTATTATTTTATTAGGATCTGTACATTATTTGGTGAAAATGTATTTTTACTGAGTTATGTGTTTTATAAATTACTTCTTTAGATATCCCATTACATTGTAATGAAAAAAATGAAATTTCTTAATAATCTTTTGGGTACATTTATGTTAGCCGGGCACTACATATACATATAGCGGACTGATATGTATACATATATATAGATATACACACATATATATATGTGTGTATATATGCATATATACATATGTATAAATATGTATATACAGAGTGTTTCCGAATTAAACCGACAAATTCAGATAGGTGAAAGTAGGTATCAAGAGGATGAAAAATTGCCATAGAACATGGGGCAAACCACGTTTTGTGGGTGAAAATCACAAAATATTTATGAAGGGTGTAACGCCGAGTGGAACAGAAAGGGCCAATAATAAGTAGAAAAACATTTATTTGATGTAAAGCAGGATTAGAGTGCATAGCAGTTCAACGTCAGAAAGGAGACGATGAGACATTTTTATAGGAATTGTTCAAAGTTACGGCCGTGAAGGTCATTGCATAGCCGGCACCGACGGACGAAGGATTGCCGGACGAGTTCAAATATACCCGGTGTTCAACAAACCCTATTCCTATAAAAATGTCTCGCCGTTCCCTTCTGACGTTGAATTGTAATGCATTATAACCCTGCTTTTAAATGTTTTTCTACTTTTTATTGGCCTTTTCTGTTCCACTCGACGTCACACCCTTCAGAACTATTTTTGCGATTTTCACCCACTAAACATGATTTGCGACCCCATGTTCTATGGCAATTTTTCATCCTCTTGATACCTACTTTCATCTCTCTGAACTTGTCGGTTGAATTCGTTAACACCCTGTGTATATATATATGTGTTTACTTTCACTGGCGCACAGCTAACATAAAAGTACCATATTTTGTTAGAGTTGGAAACTGTTTCACAATTTATGCCTGATGCATGATTTTCTGTTCTTATTTATATCGAGTTCAGTTATAAAAAATATTTATGTTTGTAGGTTCAAAACAATTGGTACCTAACTTTTTTCTGCGAAAAATTTTATAGACGAATCCACGAATGATTATTAAAAATATCCTTAAACCAGTAGACCCCCGTGCGAGGCTTTAGCAGTGCAATCTTTCAGATTATTTGCTGATACATTCTTTCATTAATTTTTAATTAACTGCAATTTTGAATCAAACAATGTGTTTTAACGTAATGTTAGTGTACTATCGAAAGCCTGCTCAAGAATCGTTCGGATGATACACTATTCATCATTGAGCATTTAGCATGTGCACAGAAAAAATGATGATGATATAAGAAGAAAAATTATTTCTTTTCAACATGCTTCACACATTTTATTACACTCTTTTGTGTAATATTTTAGCAAATTACCTATTTTTAAAATAAATTATTAGAAGTATTGCATATATTTTCCAAAAATATTTTAGAGTTTATCTAATGCGTGTTTTATTTTAGGGGTTGAAATGGTAAACAAATGAATTTTCTTCTTAAAGTACAGATATGTGATCTGTCATCTATAATATATGATAGAAAATATTATCAAATTTTTGAATCATGATTTTGATTTGATATTTATGATACTTGTGATATGATATTTTTTTGATTTGATATTTATCAAATCAAAATTTGATTAGAAAATATATATTTTAAGATCTTTTGCGAAATAAAACAGTGCAATTTGAAATAAATCATCAAAAAATCTTTCTTTTACCATTGTTTAAAGACAACACTTGATAAATTTTTAGTTTTAACTAGCTTAAACACAAGAATATTTTTTGGCTTGGTATTTTTAAATGATCAGGAAACAATGCTTTTTAATACATATTTTTCTGAAAAAAAAAAATCAAATTGTTCGAAGATTAACAGTCCTGTAAAGTCTGTAATTTCCTTATGTTTGACGTGATATCTCGGATATACAACATAAAATACACAAATAGACATGCACGATTCTAGTCAATTAAACAAATAATCGAGCTTCAGTAAGAAATGTTACATGTGCACATTAAATAACTTAAAAAATGAAACTGAAGTTTCACTTTCTTCCTATATGTATCTGTCTTCTTTCTTTTTTCTTTTATTTTTTTCTTTCATGGAGGTATGACAAATGACGTCTGATCGTTTGTCAAGCCGGAAGAATTGAGAATCTGTTTCAGGGATGTGAGGAAGGCATGCTATAATCCATGCATGACGCACGACATTTTTGTCTTTGTACTTTTTACTACATGCATAAGAAGAAAGTACTGGAATCGTCAAACATTTAGACATCCGTTTTTTGATGGATTTACATGTTTTGGGATGTCTTGAACACTAAATTTAGAAAAAGTTTGTCTCTCTGTGTGTATGTCCGTGTGTGGCACAAATTTTGTGGTCGCTCTAACTCAAAAAGTAATAGACGAAATTTATTAAAACTTCTGACTCAGTTAGACCTTGATATAAATTGGTACTGATTATGTTAGGGCGTATATCGCCCAACTCATGGCACTGTTTTTTAACGATTCCAGGGACAGTTATGTCTCAAAAACTAATGCATAAAATTTTATTCAAACTTCATATTCTGTTAGTCCTTGAAATTGTTAGTACTCAGCTTATTCTGTAACGCGATCTAATTGCCAAATTTTGTGGGGATGATTAAACAAGACAGGGAACGAAGGATTCCGCAATATATATATATATATATATATATATATATATATATATATAGTTCCAAAAATTGCCGCAAGGGAGCAGTTTAATAGGAAAGAAAGTTTAAAAATCAATACTGAAATAAAATTACCGATTTTAGCACTTTCAATTTAGGTTCAATGTTACCTCCATTTTTTTGACCATCTATTGCATTCTGTGCACAGCCTTCACAACAGTGGAAAGTAATATATCTGCAGGAATATCCCGCACAGCCCGTGATACATTATCCTTCAACGTCGTCAGGTCCGGGACATCTGCGAGATAGACCTTGGACTTTAAGTAACCCCATAGCCAAAATTCGCATGGGGTAAGATCAGGGGACCAAAGCGGCCATGCAGTTGGAAAGCAGCGACTAATGACTCTTTCTGTTGTGAACTTCTGTCGTAGAAACTGCTGTACTCGCAAAGCAATGTGTGGAGGGGCTCCATATTGTATGAAAATGATTTACTGCAGTATTTGCTGAAGTGACGGAATGACAAAGTTTTTAACACGTGGCAATATTTCTCTCCGGTAATAGAACAGGTTACTGGTCCTTCCGGGGTAATGTTCTCATAGAAGTATGGAACTATGATCATTTCTGATCTGAAACCACATCAAACAGTTATCTTTGGTGATTGTAAGGGAAATTCTTTGAATGCATTTGGTGAATTGGAATCCCGAATTCGGCAGTTCTGGGTATTTTTACACATTCATTCAGGGAAAAGTGGCCATCGTCTTCTCATAAGATTTTTCACGGCCAAGCATCACCCACCTGCATTCTGACAAAGGTGAGAGCAAAAGTCAATCGGTTATCATGGTCGGTTTGACGTAACTCTTGTACACGCCTTATCTTTTATGGATAGAAGCAGATAATCTTTCGCAAGATTTTTCATACCGCACAGTAAGGCATATCCAGATTTCGAGCTACCCCAAGAGCGTTGAAAGTATCAACAATATTGTCCTTTGCTCTGTCGATAATCTCCTTCGAATGTATCCTGTGGTACGGGTTTGAGTCCTCTGCCTGATTGAACTTTCAGAGAACTTTTTTTTTTTGAAGAGGTGCTGGTGCGTTGCACTGGTTGAGGTAAAAGAAATTAACAAGCAACGCACGCTCGGCTAAAGAAGGATACATATTACACATAGCTTTGAATTAAATTATTCTAAAAGTAACACATTGCCTTTTAAAGACCAAATAGCTGGCACTGTGCCAAAGGATGTAACGTAAAATTTGAAATAAAGACAGTTCTTCTTCTTCTTCTTCTTTCTCTGCGACTGTGTGAGTGAAATTGAAGATAAAGAGACTTCATCAGTGCTTATACAAATTTACAGCATTTCTTATACTGTTGCCATTTTGAGCTTGAATTAAATCGTTAAAAAAGTAATTTTATTTCAGTATTGATTATGCATTTTTAAAATTCTCTTTTCTATTACACAGCGCCACATAACCCCTTACCGGTGATTTTTGTAAGTAATTTATTTTTGTGGAATCCTTCATCCTCCATCTTGCTTAATCATCCTACAATAATTGGCTCCTCTCTCGCAATGAGATTGCGCTACAGAAGACACTGAGTGCTTTCAGTTTAATTATGCATTTTCTAAACTCTCTTTTCTATTACACAGCGCCACATAACCCCTTAGCGGTGATTTTTGTAAGTAATTTATTTTTACGGAATCCTTCGTTCTCCATCTTGTTTAATCCTCCTACAATATTTGGCTCCTTTCTTGCAATGAGATTGCGCTACAGAACACACTTAGTACTGTCAGTTTAATTATTGCTACTTTGAATATGATAATAAAGCTCGGATGTATATCGCCCAATAGTTTTCGCTGCTATGCTGTGTTTTTCACGATTCCTAGGATAGTTTTTTCTTAAGAAGTAATGCGCGGAATTTTATCAAACTTAATTTTCTGTTAGACCAAGACAAAAATAGATGCGGATTAGGTTTGGGCGTATATCACCTTACAGGTGACACTGCTATGCTGCATTTTTCAGGATTTCTGTGATAGCTATATCTCAAGAACTAATGTATGGAATTTCATGAAACTTCATATTCAGTTTTATTAGCCCACAGGCTATCAAAGCCTGAGAGTTAAATGTGTTCGCCGGTTCTGCATGTACGTATGTATGTATGCACGTAACGTGATAACTCTTGATTTTGTTTATAGGTTCATTGTGATAAGGCGTTTTCCTGATTAGTTTTGGGGGTTCATGGGTTAAGTATAAAGGGGGGAACGCGGGGCTAACCCCCCTTAATTTAGAAAATGGGTTTTTGATGCAGAATTATCCGATTTTCTTCAATCGTATTTAAGTTCGTTGTGATAAGGCGCTTTCCTGATTAGTTTTGGGGGTTCATTGGTTAAATATAATGGGGTAACGGGAGGCTAATCCTGCCCTCTTAATTTAAATAAATGGGTTTTTCATGCAGAATTATCTGATTTACTTCAAATTTTGTATGTAGGTTCATTGTGGTAAGGCTCTTCCCTGATTAGTTTTGGGGGTTCATGGGATAAATATAAAGGGGGATACGGGGGTTAATCCCCCTTAATTTAGATAAATGGGTTTTTCATGCAGAATTATGCAATTGGCTTCACATTTTGTATATATGTTCATTGTAATAAGGAGCTTCCCTGACTAGTTTTGGGGGTTCATTGGTTAATTATAAAGGGGGAAACGGGGGATGCCCCCTTAATATATTGTCTATTTCTTTATTTTTCGAGTGGCTTATTTCAAATTCTTTGAAATAAGAGTATAATATACAATTAGTGTGAATAGCCTGTGAGCTCAATGCCCTCTGTTTAACTGGGCAGTTTTCTTTTTATTTTTTAACCTATACTGGTTGCAGTTGGTAGTTGTACTATATTTTGCGCCTGACCCATGACTTTTTTTTCCTTGTCGCTGTTTTAGCTATCATGTATTACATAAAAAATAACTGTGTTTTTAATCCCCTATGACTTCACTACTTCCCTAAGTATCTCTACTAAAACACACAACCACGACATTTACGACCCCAGCCAATTAGACAAAGACTCAACTTCGTAAAAAAGAAGTGTTACATCTGTACAGAAATAAATAAACACTTTAAAAAAAAGTAAAGCAGAAGTTTCGTTTTCTTACATTTTGCATCTGTATATCATTCTTTTTCTTTCTTTATTCCACAGAGAGATATAACGAACGACGTCTGATCGTCTGTCAAGTTGGAAGAGTTGAAAATCTATTTCTGAGATTTAGTGGGGGGCGTGGGTGTTGACGTTCCGTCGTCTGCCTTTGCATTTTGGCCCTGCTTACTGTCTGTCACCGTTTAAATTAGTGTAGTTGAAGATGTTCGGAATAAAGTCGTTTACCTACTATATCTCTGTCACATGGAGTTGTTCCGATTAAAAGAAATATTTCCATTTTATATATCATCACCTTCTTTGACGAGTCTCATCTAGAAACTATTAATGTTACTATAAGTGTGACCGCTCCAACATCTTAAAGAGATTTTCATCAGTTTTGAGGTGTCCGATTTAAAGAAATATTTCCATTTTATATATCATCACCTTCGTTGATGAATCTCATGTAAAAAGTATCTTATGTGTTGAGATTATTAATGCTCTTAAGAATGGCAGCGATAACACCTTTAACACTTTTCCATTATTTTTCGAGGTGTCAGGAGTTATTAGTTTTAAACTGGCGCTTGCAGTGGTATAACATATCTTCGATAAAATCAGAAAGTAAAATGATACAAAATTATAAAAAATAGGTATACAAAAATGTATTACTTTTTGCCTTCCTCACTGTCTGATCCTGTTTAAATTAGACTAGGGTAAGGAGGCCTAAAATAATCCCCTTAAGGGGAAAACTTGTGTAAAATAACATTACTATGTAAATGAAACTTTGGCCCTTTGCTAGTACGTTTAACACTATATTTTGCATTATAAGCATATTTTAATAATATTTTAAACCCAAATTGAGTAATGAAAAAAATAGATTTTTTAAAAAGTGTCCAAAGGATTGTTTTACCCTCACCAACAGGCAAAATGATCCTTCATTTAAAAATAATTGTAAATTGTTTTTCATCGGCAAAATAAAGGATATAAAAGTAATTATGACAATACATAAGTGTAATTCACATCTAAAAACATACTCCGTTAAGTAAACCAAGTCAAATTTCTGTACATGAAAGACTGTATATCTAAATAAATATGAAAGTTAGTGCTTCCCTTATAACAGATGTTATGAAACCCAAGTTTTCAAAGAATTCTATTCAGACGCGTAATACTGCGATCGCTTGAATACCGCCATTGCTACTTCTTCACTTGGCACAACTAGTTTGTGTTACCCGATAGATAGCGTGACCTGTCTGGAAGAAAACATATGTGGATCGTTTTTGCCCGCTAGGATCATTTTAGGCTACCTTCCCCTAGCTAAAGATGTCCGGCATAAAGTCGCTTACCTACTGCATCTCTATTTTATGGAGTTGTTCCGATTAGACGAAATATTTGCATATTATCTTCCCATTTCTTATATAATCACCTTCCTTGATGAGTCTCTCGTTAGAAGTAATCTTGACGCTTTAATTTCCGAAGCGTCAGAGAAGGTTCACTGTGGAGACGCGAAAAGTTTTTTGTTTCTGTCTGTCTGTTTGTCTGTACCACGAAATCTACCTAATAACAAGTATGAATAGAAATGCATCTTTTTCAAAGAAAAAAAAAGGAGGTAATATTGTGGAGTTAATATTGTGGAGGGTTTGTAAAATTCTTGTTCATTAAAACAGAGTTTTCATCGTTATAACCAAGTTATTACCAATACATTTTATATTAGTGAAACTGTTTCCTTTCTTTTTGTTCGCTTAAACGAACCTTTGAATTGGTAGTACTGGGCGCCCAGGGCCACGTTAAGGCAGGGACACACAAACACAGGCATAAAGGAGTATCACTATTTTCGAATAATAATCGTCGCCTTATTTAAAAGCAGAATTTTTATCATAAATGTGGCAAAAATTACTATTTGGAAATAGTAATGAATGTGTGACTTGATTCTCAAAAGTGCTTAGTCAGTCTCTGCTGATACCCTGCTCTTTCCAGTCCGGTACAAGATCTGAATCCCTCTTTAACCCATATTGGACCGCCGTCATATAAATATGACAGCTCGTATTATGATTTTTCAAAATAACAATTAAATAAAATTTAGGTTTATTAAGATCTCTTTAAAATAAAAATAACATTTCAAACTTAGGTCTATTTCTAAACTGTTATGTGAAGATTTATTAAAATTAATTTTGTTAATTTTACTTAAAAGGTTTTTAATATAGCTGTCCAATTTATACGACAGTCCGATATGGGTTAAAGTAAATCTGGTCTCGTCTGTAAAGAGTACAAAGAATATGAATTTTAAAAAAAGTTAAATAAATATGTTAACGTTATTAAAATAAATTAGTGCAAAGGTGATTCACACAAAGAAAATAGAGTTCAATTCTATACTTCAAAATAAACTGAATTGAAATCCTATGTGTCATGTTGGTAAATAATTATTCTGAGGTTATTTAATAAAACTTTTATTTGTTCTAGTATGTGGCACGGCCAGATTAACACATAAGAACTTGGAGTACCGGTTTCTTCCAGAGAGTACCACTATTTGCGAATTTCAACGCTTTTTTTTCAACGCAGAATACCTTTTAAAATTGTTAAACGTACTGTTAAACAAGTTGGAAATTGTACGTCAAACGTGACAAATGTGGTGCGTTCGTACTATAAGTAGTTTCATAAATAGTCAGATCTTGGTCACTGTAAAAAATGAAGTACTCAAAAATGAGTAAGTCCATGTACTCATTTCGAAATGAGTATTTTTGGATCAAAAATGAACATGTGTATCCTCAAAAATGAGTAAGTCCATGTACTCATATTGAAATGAGTATTTTTGGATCACAAATGAACATGTGCATTCTCAAAAATGAGTAAGTTCATGTACTCATTTCGAAATGAGTATTTTTGGATCAAAAATGAACATATGATCAAACCTAACATACTTGTATATTTCAGAATGTGTCATGACGAAATTTCGGAGCCTAAAAAGCTATTATTTGAAGGAAAAACGAAGAATAAGAGAAATGAAAAGTGGATCTGGTTGTTCTGGATTTTCATCAAAGTGGATCCACTGCAACATATTTACTCTTTTTTTTTTTCCCCTCGATAGTACTTCAAAATTATGATTTTTTTTCCTACTAATTTTTTTAAAATATATTTTAAAATTTTTAACGTGAGGCAATATTGTGTTATTTAAAAGTTTCATAACATAATATCTTTGCAAATTATAGCTATGCAAATTGGTATTAAACTAAGCTGATTTGGCTTACAAATTTATGAATTACGCTAAAATTTATTATTTTATAAATTATAATTTTACAAAGTTTATAATTTTTTTTCCTTAAATTTATAAAATTAGTTAATATTTTTTCTTCACTTTTATAAAAATAAAGTTTTTAACTTTATAACGTTTTTAATTTATTTCTTTAGCTTATATTTTTATAAATTAAACTAATTTAATTTAAATAAAATCAATAAGTCCAGATTTAAACCTACCTATCCTAAGGTCATTAATTTTAAATTTGTCTTTAAAAATCTTTTTTTTTTTTTTTTTTTAACTATTTAGTTTAACCGAACCGTACGCAAAAGCTCTCAGCATAGCTGAAATATAATAATTTAATTTATTATAAAAAAAATTATTTACATAATTTCTATTAAATAAGACATTAAAAAAATATATTTTAATAGCATGTAATAAACACGTCTGATTAATATAATTGTTGTTTTTATTAGAATTGATAAATAGATAATCAGGCAAATAATTTAAAAAAAGTATATGTTCGAAAAAGAAAATGTTGGTACCACTGTTGAATTCAGGGAGTGGCCCGGAGGGGACAATATCCCCCGGAAAATTGAAATCCCCCCCCGGAAGATTTGATGTTTTATACTTTTAATGAGCAAAATGTGCAATGTCCCCCCCCCCCCCGGAGCCACAGAAATCCCTCCAGGAGAAAAATGTCTGAAAACAACACTGGTTAGTACTGTTGCAAAAAGCAGCAATTATTACTCTTAATACAAATTTTTAATGCATATAATACATAATAAATTAAAATTTGTCTCTTATAAGGCACCAAATAGTATAGCAAATTATTGAAAGTTATGAAAAGAAAATATTTAAAACATTGGAAAAATCCATCGCGATTCAAATAAGTTACAGTATTTGAGCGAAAACCGCGAGCGGCCATGGCGCTGGGGTCTGGGTCATCGGGCTAGTTCACGGGACATCATGGGTTCGAATCTCAGAGGAATAATCTACTAGAGACCACATCTCTTTGTTATATTGTTGAAAATCCGGTTTCAAGATCAGCTCGGATTGGCGCTTTAAAAAATGTCTGTTTTGGCGGTGATCGCTTTCTTGGCAACTTTGATTTCATTCTTGCAATAAAAATAAACGTAAACAAACCAAAGCGAAATGAAACTGTTGCTCCTTCTAGGATTTAATCTCAAAGAGGAATGATAGAAATAAGTTATGAGAGTCCCACCCATGGTGCAAAAAGGATTGTTTAATCTTCTGGATGGATTTTATTTTTCTGTTTTTGCTGCTGTATTTTATTTTAATGTTATAAAATGGCTTTGTCCTTGTAATAAATGTTACTTAAATTATATTTTTTTTATTAGTGATATAAGATATTAAGTACGATAACACAAATTATTTCGAGATTTCTGCTTGGAAAGCTTCAATTTGACACAATCATTTCACGAAATGTAACAAATTAATGTCAGATTTTTTTTTTAAATTCTAAAAATGCATTAAATTTTGCAGGCATTATTAAAATAACAGAAAATCGAACAGTATTTACAGTATCTTTTTTTTTCTTACAAAAGTGAAGAATTTGTGGAAAGTTAGCAGTGACATGCTATAAAATATTATTTGATTTGATAGTGTATTTTATAGGTTTTGAAAACTAGAAATCACATACTGTCTTTATTTAACAATACATTCTATAGAACATATTTTTGCTGCAATCCAGAATTTTTGTTTTGCTTTTGATGTTCCAATTTAAAGGCATATTTTTTGCAATCTTTCATATGTACATATATATATATATTTTAATTGAAAGTATAAATGTATTACAGTATTTTTAATCAAAAGGAAAACATAGATAGATAACATATACGCATGTATAGAAAAACAAAAACAAATGCACAGTATTTTTTTTTTTTTTTTTTTTTTTGTATGAAAAATAAAAATTCCAGGATATTTCATATCTACTAAGTTAGAACTTGTGTAATTGTTTCTCTGTTAAAATAACTGTTATTTTGCATAAGTTTCTGAGAATAAATAATTTGCAACTTTTGAATGCTATAAAAAATTAAGTTTAACTCTCAAGTGTTTTTTTCTTTTTCTTTACAATTATTGAAAATAATAACCACAGACAACTACTGAAGATGTTGACTTCTAAACAACATTTGCTGTCATAATTAGATGCTATAAAACCTTCTCAAATACAAAATGGCTACTTTATGATTTTAGGTAGATTTCGTAAGAAATAATACCTATTACATTCTCCCCTATGTTGGAATTTCTGAAAAGATTTTGCAGATCTACGCCGATCATCACTTCCAGAACCCAAAACCATCCCCAATTCAAAACTTTTATCTATCTATCTAGATCACTTTTTTATGGACACGATAACTTCAATAATTCTGCACAAATCTCTTCCAAACTGATACACAAAATTAAGGGGCATAAAATCTTGGTCAAGTTCGATAATGAGCAAAATCGAACCAAAGTGGGGGGGGGGGGGGTGAAAACAGAAAAATCCCCATAACTTCTTAATTATGATACGTATCGAATCCGTTTAAAGTTATTAATACTTCTATAAAAAGGGCCGAAAATTTATGTATGACAGATTTTTGATATAATTAAAAATGACCTCAAGGGGGGGGGGGATAGGGTTTAAGAAGAAAAGAATTCAAAACTTCGTCAATTCACAAGTTATCAAATCTGCTTAAATTTATTATAAATCCTCTTAATAGTATCTACAACTTTTACTTTGACAAGTTTTTTTATAAGACCAACTCTTATAGCCCGAAAGAAAAAAAAAAGGAAAAGAAAAAAAAATCAATTTCATTCAATTTAATAATTTCTTAAAAGAACTGTTTGGAATTTAAAATATTAGTCAATCTCTAGAAAAACAACAAGAGCACAGACAGGCACAGACGCAATATAAAGTTTCAGCGGGAAAAGGGGGAAATTCCCCCAAGTAGATTTTGGCGGGAGAAAAACCAGTTTGGCGGAATAAATCTACCACCACCACCTCTGATGCCAGTCATCGAAAAGGTTACCAATGTGGGGTCTAGTTTATTGTATGGTCTAAGGTTCGAATCCGCTCGCTGGAAGGGTTGGTAAAATTCTATAAACTCACTCAGAAATGAAAAAAAGATGCCGAAATGTATTTGTCCCTTATAAGGTTGTACTCGAAAGTTTCGTTTTTATCCTATAAATTTTATTTTAACGACATAAAAAATTTTAAATTTGAATACATCCATGGGATAAAAAATGAGTACATAGCAGTTCATATTTGAATACATCCATGGTATCAAAAATGAGTACATGTGTTTCTCAATTTTGAGTACATTTGGATCGGAGCTATTTTGAGTATGTGACGTATTCAAAATTGAGTACTTTTTACTCAATTTTGAGTACCCATTTTTTACAGTGTGTAATAGCTGTTGCACTATTATGCAAAAATGCATGAATACAAAATTTATTTTATGTGCAGATTTTCATATTATATAGATATTAATTTTATTTTATGAAATTAAGTTTCAATACACTTTTACAAACAATACATTACAATTCTCTTACATTAAAATTATATACTATGCGCAAATATCCAATACAAGACAATGTGAAATAATCATCGTTATTATTTCACTGAAAAAAAAGAATCATATCGTCTGTTACTATGATAGGATTCCTTTTCGTAATAAAATAAGTACATTTTAAGTTGGCAACATTTTATCTTTTGTTGACATTGACTGAAAATTCCAATGGGACACTTAAGCCTAGCTTTGAAAATTTCAGAACTTGACACCCATATTTAACTTCTTTCCATTTAATATCTATTTCTCCGGAAACATCTATCCAAAAAACTGTCGGTAGATTATAGGATTGCTATAATTAAACAATTTTAGTATACAAATTCGGTTTTTAAATTCAGTAAAACAGAAATAACGTGACTCCATCATAAGTAGGACGTATAAGTAGGACGTACAGCATTTTGAAAGTGGGATTTTAATTATAATCACCCTGTATATTGATGCATATTTACACGGAACAGATATTTGTATTGAATATTTATCACACACGTTTCTTATCGGCTTGCCTTCTTACGAATTCGAATGTCGGTATTCGCCATTAGAGGATGGATGCTCTGTCTTCTACACCATCTGGCCACTAATCTCTCAGTTATAGGCCGAAACATCAATTACGAAAATTTAACTGGAATTTTTCCGTTTTCTCTCATTTGAAAAGGAACATTTCCATTTCTCCGTCTTCGAAGGAACATTTCTGTTTTTAATATTCAACGATCAAGGAAAAGAAGGAAAATTTCGTTTATTCCAATTACAACTTCCACTCAAAATAGTCTTCTGTTAAAAAAAAAAGACATAGAAATTTCACATAAAATCACTTTTATATGTACGAGTTTTTTTTTTTTTTTTTTTTTTTTTTTTTTTTTTACAGTGTAATTTTCTTAAACTTTTATTAACAGAAACATGTGAGCTAATTTGATATAACAATCGAGAAACATCGAAAAGTTAATTTTAATTTTAATTCTGTATTACTACAATTCTATAGGTTATTTATGTTAGCTTACTTACCATTAAGTTAATTTTGAAAAAAAATTAATATAATGTTATTAAAACTTATTGTTATACAGTTCATTACTTCAAACTTACATAGATTTTTATTTAGTTAAGCAAAAACGTATCCAATTGCTAAATTGCACAATTTTATCTTCTTATTGTAATTCATCTTCGGGTAAAACAAAATTTAATTTTCTAATCATCGCTGCACTTGTATACTTCTACTGATGTCTGTGACAATATCTATCAAATGCTGTTTGGAGAATTCTAGTTTTTGAAAAACTTCTCATAATTATTTTAATACACTGGTAAAAATGGCACTTTCAAATCTGAGTAAATCGATGTTTCCATTTTGTTATGAAACTTTTTGTTTAAAATATAACGAAACAATGCTTTTAATTCTGAAATACCAGAAATATTCAGAATATTGAAACATGCACATACTCAAAACTGAGCACATAGAGGTCAATTCATACTCATTTTTGAAACATGGACATACTCAAAAATGATTAGAATAAGTTCAAACTCATTTTTGAAACATGGATGGACATACTCAAAAATGAGCACATATAGAATTCAGTTCATATTCATTTTTGAAACATGGACATACTCAAATATGAGCACATTATGTTTTATTCTTGAGTGTGTGTATGTTTTTAGAAATGAGTATATACATGTTTCAAACTTGAGTAATTTTGATTCGGAGCCATTTTGACTATGCGACATACTCAGATTTGAGTATTTTTTGCGCAGTTTTGAAAATGTCGTTTTTTCAGTGTATCATTTCTCTTTTCGGCATTTTCTGCAAATGTCATTTTTAAATATACGGCGCCATCTTGTTGGAAAAAAATAGATCACCCATTTTGTGCTTTGCGTTTTAATCGAAATTTTGTCCGCATTAAGAGAGGGAGAATCTAAAAAAAAAAAAAGTTTACAGCACTAACTGAAACCACACAAAGCGAGGGATACTTGTAATTTATTTTTATAAATTTAATTGATATGTTAAATATTTTACTAAACACTTAGTACATATTTACCAAATATTTTGTAAATGTAAGTATTACTGGAATTTTGGAAAATGTACTTATTTACAAAAAAGTTTTCGCATATGCAAAGGAAGCTAAAAATACGATGCTGTGGATATCACACACGTATATCACACATATTTATCACACACGTTTCTTATCGGCTTGCCTTCTTACGAATTCGAATGTCGGTATTCGCCATTAGAGGATGGATGCTCTGTCTTCTACACCATCTGGCCACTAATCTCTCAGTTATAGGCCGAAACATCAATTACGAAAATTTAACTGGAATTTTTCCGTTTTCTCTCATTTGAAAAGGAACATTTCCATTTCTCCGTCTTCGAAGGAACATTTCTGTTTTTAATATTCAACGATCAAGGAAAAGAAGGAAAATTTCGTTTATTCCAATTACAACTTCCACTCAAAATAGTCTTCTGTTAAAAAAAAAGACATAGAAATTTCATATAAAATCACTTTTATATGTACGAGTTTTTTTTTTTTTTTTTTTTTTTTTTTTTTTTTTTTACAGTGTAATTTTCTTAAACTTTTATTAACAGAAACATGTGAGCTAATTTGATATAACAATCGAGAAACATCGAAAAGTTAATTTTAATTTTAATTCTGTATTACTACAATTCTATAGGTTATTTATGTTAGCTTACTTACCATTAAGTTAATTTTGAAAAAAAATTAATATAATGTTATTAAAACTTATTGTTATACAGTTCATTACTTCAAACTTACATAGATTTTTATTTAGTTAAGCAAAAACGTATCCAATTGCTAAATTGCACAATTTTATCTTCTTATTGTAATTCATCTTCGGGTAAAACAAAATTTAATTTTCTAATCATCGCTGCACTTGTATACTTCTACTGATGTCTGTGACAATATCTATCAAATGCTGTTTGGAGAATTCTAGTTTTTGAAAAACTTCTCATAATTATTTTAATACACTGGTAAAAATGGCACTTTCAAATCTGAGTAAATCGATGTTTCCATTTTGTTATGAAACTTTTTGTTTAAAATATAACGAAACAATGCTTTTAATTCTGAAATACCAGAAATATTCAGAATATTGAAACATGCACATACTCAAAACTGAGCACATAGAGGTCAATTCATACTCATTTTTGAAACATGGACATACTCAAAAATGATTAGAATAAGTTCAAACTCATTTTTGAAACATGGATGGACATACTCAAAAATGAGCACATATAGAATTCAGTTCATATTCATTTTTGAAACATGGACATACTCAAATATGAGCACATTATGTTTTATTCTTGAGTGTGTGTATGTTTTTAGAAATGAGTATATACATGTTTCAAACTTGAGTAATTTTGATTCGGAGCCATTTTGACTATGCGACATACTCAGATTTGAGTATTTTTTGCGCAGTTTTGAAAATGTCGTTTTTTCAGTGTATCATTTCTCTTTTCGGCATTTTCTGCAAATGTCATTTTTAAATATACGGCGCCATCTTGTTGGAAAAAAATAGATCACCCATTTTGTGCTTTGCGTTTTAATCGAAATTTTGTCCGCATTAAGAGAGGGAGAATCTAAAAAAAAAAAAAGTTTACAGCACTAACTGAAACCACACAAAGCGAGGGATACTTGTAATTTATTTTTATAAATTTAATTGATATGTTAAATATTTTACTAAACACTTAGTACATATTTACCAAATATTTTGTAAATGTAAGTATTACTGGAATTTTGGAAAATGTACTTATTTACAAAAAAGTTTTCGCATATGCAAAGGAAGCTAAAAATACGATGCTGTGGATATCACACACGTATATCACACATATTTATCACACACGTTTCTTATCGGCTTGCCTTCTTACGAATTCGAATGTCGGTATTCGCCATTAGAGGATGGATGCTCTGTCTTCTACACCATCTGGCCACTAATCTCTCAGTTATAGGCCGAAACATCAATTACGAAAATTTAACTGGAATTTTTCCGTTTTCTCTCATTTGAAAAGGAACATTTCCATTTCTCCGTCTTCGAAGGAACATTTCTGTTTTTAATATTCAACGATCAAGGAAAAGAAGGAAAATTTCGTTTATTCCAATTACAACTTCCACTCAAAATAGTCTTCTGTTAAAAAAAAAGACATAGAAATTTCATATAAAATCACTTTTATATGTACGAGTTTTTTTTTTTTTTTTTTTTTTTTTTTTTTTTTTTTTTACAGTGTAATTTTCTTAAACTTTTATTAACAGAAACATGTGAGCTAATTTGATATAACAATCGAGAAACATCGAAAAGTTAATTTTAATTTTAATTCTGTATTACTACAATTCTATAGGTTATTTATGTTAGCTTACTTACCATTAAGTTAATTTTGAAAAAAAATTAATATAATGTTATTAAAACTTATTGTTATACAGTTCATTACTTCAAACTTACATAGATTTTTATTTAGTTAAGCAAAAACTTATCAATTGCTAAATTGCACAATTTTATCTTCTTATTGTAATTCATCTTCGGGTAAAACAAAATTTAATTTTCTAATCATCGCTGCACTTGTATACTTCTACTGATGTCTGTGACAATATCTATCAAATTCTGTTTGGAGAATTCTAGTTTTTGAAAAACTTCTCATAATTATTTTAATACACTGGTAAAAATGGCACTTTCAAATCTGAGTAAATCGATGTTTCCATTTTGTTATGAAACTTTTTGTTTAAAATATAACGAAACAATGCTTTTAATTCTGAAATACCAGAAATATTCAGAATATTGAAACATGCACATACTCAAAACTGAGCACATAGAGGTCAATTCATACTCATTTTTGAAACATGGACATACTCAAAAATGATTAGAATAAGTTCAAACTCATTTTTGAAACATGGATGGACATACTCAAAAATGAGCACATATAGAATTCAGTTCATATTCATTTTTGAAACATGGACATACTCAAATATGAGCACATTATGTTTTATTCTTGAGTGTGTGTATGTTTTTAGAAATGAGTATATACATGTTTCAAACTTGAGTAATTTTGATTCGGAGCCATTTTGACTATGCGACATACTCAGATTTGAGTATTTTTTGCGCAGTTTTGAAAATGTCGTTTTTTCAGTGTATCATTTCTCTTTTCGGCATTTTCTGCAAATGTCATTTTTAAATATACGGCGCCATCTTGTTGGAAAAAAATAGATCACCCATTTTGTGCTTTGCGTTTTAATCGAAATTTTGTCCGCATTAAGAGAGGGAGAATCTAAAAAAAAAAAAAGTTTACAGCACTAACTGAAACCACACAAAGCGCGGGATACTTGTAATTTATTTTTATAAATTTAATTGATATGTTAAATATTTTACTAAACACTTAGTACATATTTACCAAATATTTTGTAAATGTAAGTATTACTGGAATTTTGGAAAATGTACTTATTTACAAAAAAGTTTTCGCATATGCAAAGGAAGCTAAAAATACGATGCTGTGGATCTCAGACTAGATTTAATCGAATGTGCTGATTTCATAATGTATAAAGATAATATTCAAGGAAGGATAAATCAAGCAATTTTGCCATTTCATTCTTTAGGAAATATGACGAATTCAAAATATGTAGGGAAATGATTATTTTCTGAGTAAGAAAAAGAGGCAGAGTCTTGTTTGACAAGAAAACACCCTGAATAGCTTAATATATTGCTTTATATGAGCGCGAAGATGTTTTCTTATTTTAACATTTAGTTTTGTATCTGTTCATAGATAGTCATCTACTTAACTGAATAGCTTCTTATGAGCACGAAGTGGCTCACCTACTTAAACGTGTAGTATTACATTTAAGCATGTAGTTGTTCATATTTAAAAATATATAGTATAGTATGAGCGCATAGATGTTCATCTATTCGAGTGCGGAAGATATACATCTTTTTAATTTTAACATGCTATGAGTGCACAGATGTCCATCTGTATAAATGTATTGTTTTATATGACCGCGAAACTGTTCACTATTTTAATATTTATTTTCCATGTACGCCTGTATGTTCATCTACTTACATAATTGTATAATTCCTAATGAGCGCGAAGTTTCTCATCTACTTAATTGTATGAGTAGAAATCTGTTCACCAATCAAAGTATCTGGCACCCCTTGAGCATGCAAACATTTCTTGATAGATAACTACTCTGGAAATTCTTGCTACATTTGAAACCACCATCACATTAGTTACCAACATTGTTCCATGTCAAGCTTGGCGACATACCACTTATGGAACTTTAGCCAGAATATTTTGTGTCTAAAAAGTATATTTTCGTGGATGGAAAAAAAAATCCCTTTCAATAACAGCATGAATTTAAACTAAGCTACACTAATTTCCGAAATTGTGATACATTGTAGTTGTTTAGACTTTGTACCACAATTTACATGCTTGGAGTTAAGATTCATCTTCGTAAAAACAGCCGCAAGTGATTAATCGATGTTGATTCGCATTATACAGTTTATGACATTTTGAAATATAGTCTTAGAAGCTATGTCAAGATAAAGTTTTCACTTGAAATGTGTAGATCTAATTAAGTAAACATTTGTACTTTGAAAAAATGCCAAAAATTCTGCTAACGATTTTAAGAAGACGAAGCTGATTGGATAACGTTATAAAACACCTTAAGCTTGTAGAAATATTTCTAAAAAGAGGGTTCTCAAATTATCACATTCAGATGGGAAACCTGTACATCTTACAATCCGTATTAATTTGTTCGTCAGTTCTTGTTTGTTTTATTCATTTTATTAGAATTGTTTTTCACAAACTGAATATTTTTCGGACATACACAGCTCATTGATTCGCATTATTAGTAACAAATTACGAAAAAAGCACAGTCTTTTAAAAATGAAAACATCGTTATTATGCATTAACTGAAAGTTTTTGCCAAAATGGTCAGATTTATAACAGAAAATCCATATGATATGTAAAAGCGAATTTGCATTGGTTTTTAAAGATTTTTATGGTTATCGCCATTCACAGGATATTGTGAAATTCTATAAACGCTGCGATGATAACAATTACACATCCTGAATACAGCACACAACGCCATTTCTTCTGTTTGTGACTTTTTGAACTAATTATTAAGTTTTTTGTTTGAATTATTTTTTATTTATTTATTTATTTTAGAATGGCAAATCTCTCTACAATCTTTAGGTTTACAAATTTTGGTCAATTTTTTTAAATTTTATATTAGCCAGGTAGAGATTTATTTCCACGGAGAGAAAAAAAAAATCTTTAAGATGATAGTTTAATTTAATGAAAATGAAAAATGAGTAATAATCAGAACCATACGTTTTCTGCTAGATCCAATCCCATAATTTATATATTTGGAGATAAGACTCATCTTCATAAAAACAGTCGTAAATTAGATTAATCGTTCTTCATCACCTACTATATACATTTTACAGAGGTTTGAAATGTATCTTTGAAAGCTATGTCAGGAAAAAATGATTTAATCTGAAATGCATAGAATGTATTGAATGTACGTTTGTATTTTCAATAAATACCAAAAATGATATTTATGATTTTAAATAGCAGAGGGTAATCTGAAAATACTACAATACTCTTAAGAATGCACAGAATAGAGATATTTAGGAAAGTTACAAATATCTGAAATTGTATTAAGAAAGGCAAAACTTCCGTTGATAATTTTGCAGTAAAACGTCACATTGCATTATTTAGACCAAGGGTTCCCAAACTTTTAGGCTGGCCTATCTCTAAATCGAAGAGTTTACTTTTGCTGTACTACCAGATAATAAAGGTAACTGCTAACACAGCCATACTCAACCTTTTTTTCTGGCGGGCCGCAACATACTTTGTATAATAATGTAAAACAATGGTAATTAAAAATAATATCATAACAAAAGCAGTATAACAGAGCAAAATAAAAAGTCAATGTAATTAGTAGTATTTAACGTTTGTCGTGTAAAGAATGTTGCCAAAAAATTTTAACACCACTATTTTAAAAAAATTTACTTCGGGGTAGATTTCCATTGAAAATGATGTAGAAATATGCCGCGAAGATTGTTGTTTAGAAATAGCAATGTAAAACTTTTTTCTGCCATTTTTTTTCCACGACAATCCGAATAAGTTTTAGCGATATGATAGGTATGAAACATAATGATAAAACAATGCAGCATCACCAAATTCTAAAGAAAAAACAAGAGATTTTCTTTAATAAATCATTCCTTTTTCAATGCAAAAACTTTTTATTCATTTTGTAATGTAGAAATATATAGTGCCAATTTAATTAATTTGGAATAATGTTGCATTAGTGAACACCACTATAGCACGATTAGAACTACATGAAAAAAAGGAATTTTTGACGAAGGAAATGACATTTAAGATGTTTTAACATGATTCTAAATTAGTAATTACAAATAACTGGCAGATTTTGTCTTCCCATGAAAATATATAAAGCAACAGCGAAGGTGTTAGAAAACATTTAAAGGGCATGTTAATTTTATAATAAGAGATTAATGATTATGTGTTTCGGGCCATACATAAAAGGTCACCGGGCCACATGCGGCCCGCGGGCCGCAGGTTGAGTATGACTGTGCTAGCATATATTCCTTACAGCAGAACATTCGATGAACGTACCCTGAGATCCTACTCTAAAGGCGCTTCAAAACTCTAAAATAAGTTTAAAAAGAATTAATATGTATATAAAGTTTCCTAAAGGGCCACAAAAGCTTGTATGTCCCGGCCTCCTGGTTAATAAATGGAACCGTGGATGCTCATATTTAAAATTGCAAGATTATATTACTACGATCGTACTTTATTTACTTTTTTTTTTGTTGACATTTAACTCTGAAGTAGCATCGAGATTATGTATTAAAAATAAGCGAAATGTCATAAAACAATTTGTATGGGCGGCTATAATAACTTATGACTTACTGGCATGTACTTGATACGTTCGATTGGCTGACATATATATATCTTGCATATACTAACTTGACTTGCACATAGATGGCAACTATTACGAATTTTTACTACTACTATATTTGAATAGTAAAATTTGCCTTTTTTAATCTTAGATTTTCTGCAACTAAAAAAGGCAAATTCCTTTCGAAAATTTGTTGTAGGAAAAAATGCGTAATAGCTGGCAGCTATGTTTATGTACCGACGAATGTATTCTCATATAGATAAATTGTGCTAAATACAAGCCAAAATTTTACAGCTTTCGCGGAAATCAGTGGCTAATCCGTTCGCCTCGCTAAATAAAATTACGTTATAATTCATTCTTTTATAAATGTTCATAAAAGTTCCATCACAAGATAGAAGAACCTTTTTTCTTTTCTGTGAAGATTTCAGAGTATTTTCAATGAAATTGATTTCTCAGTAAAGACGTTCTATTAAATTTTCAGAGAAAAGGCATTGCTGCTATTTATTTACATCACTCATAAATTCCAGATGTACTTTTACGAACACTGTTCTGACTCTACTCTGTTCAGTTTAGAATTTTCGCGTGCCAGTAACGGAAGGCTCACGTAGTAGATAGTTTGTGATACCATGATTTAGACTGATCTATTAGACACCTAAGCTTTTTAGGTGCGTTCGTAATATATATAAATACGTTTCACCTATAATCGTCGTCTGGTCCGTCCGTCTGTCCATATATAACAGCGAAAAAACTACCCAGCCGAATGATTTGAAATTTAATATGTAAAATCGTTGCAGAATTATGTCTAGTCATTTCAAATTTTATGAAAATCGAAGCAAAAGTTAAAAAGTTATTAATGAAAGTTCTCTTTATTCTGTTAAATCTTATCATACGTAATTTATATAATAAAAGCACAAGTCATGTGTCTGAGGAAAACAAATACGAGCTAACCCCATCTTTTTTCATATGCCAAGCGGCCATTTTTATTCAAAATTATTTTTTGGAATAAAATTGCATAAAGGTTACATTTTTGGAAGCATCGTTAAAAAAAATTGTTTGCTTGAGAGAGGAGTTACATTCAACAATGTATAGATTCTGAGATAACTTCAGAGGGAATTAGGTTAACGTAATATCTGAATCCATTAGAGTCAATAAACACAGGAGATTAGTTCATTATGAGTCATAAAAATATTAAACCTTGGAGGTAATAATTTGCAAAGCAATATCTCCATGGTGAAAAAAAAATTGCATTTGTAAACATGACATACGTAATTAGAGAAAAAAAAAAGGCATGCTCATTTTGCTCGTAGCAGACGACATAATTCATTTCACTGAAATAATGAGGATTATTTATTTTACATTGTGAAACTAGTTATAAAACGAACGCACCTCATATGTCACGTTTAACGTACAATTTCCAACTTGTTTAATTTGTTTCAAGTAGAAATATTCAATCTTTTTTAAGACAGAAACCTACCTGCCGAGTAGTCCCAACGATCCCCTATAGGAATAATGTCTTGAGATGGAGATGGAGATTTCAGTCGCTCCAAATTTTGATCCCCAAGACATTCATTATCAATCCTAGTTCTGTGAGGTTAGGCATTATCATCCATTACGATGAATTCAATAGCACCAGCATATGGTGCGACATACGAAGCAAGGGATCTCGTCCCGATAACTCGCAGCAGTCGGAGTTCCTTCATGGTACACATCCAGGTCAGTGTGACCACCCAAAGAGATTCCAGCCTAAACCATGATTCCAATTCCTCTATAACTGTGTCTTTCAACAATGTTAAATTGGTAGTATTTGTTGCCTTGTTCTCTCCGGATCCGCAAACGTTCTGAATCACTCTCCAAAATAAACTGGGACACATCTCTTTTTCGTGCTCTTTTTCGCAAAGTAAACGTCTGTGTCGTTGATGGGACACACAGAGCGGGTCATCTTGCATAGAGTCCTTGGTTGTGAAGGCAACAGTCCACACCGCAGTCCACACCGTAGTCCACACCCAGTCCACACCGCAGTCCACACCGTAGTCCACACCCAGTCCACACCGTAGTAATAGATATTGTCATCCCTGTTGTGTTATGATGATCTTCAACGAGCTGAGCCATAGTAATGTTCCAAATTCTTCGGGTCGAAAGAGGTAAAAAGCGATCTTATGTAGGGCTTGTAACGCGTGGGAGGCCTGGAACAGGTCTTCTTGATACTGAATTTTTGGATTCAAATTGATACCAGAGTCTGGACTATGAGACACATTAAGCATACAGCATCAGCTTGTGATAACATCATTTCCATACATCCGATTGTCCGTCATCTTACCGAATCAGGTAAACGACATCTCCTAGACATGAATATGTTTAGAACGTATATATAGAACATTAAGAATATATTAGTACCAACAATTGAAGATTAATCAGCATAAAAAAATGCAACACAATTCCAATTTCCCAATTACAAAATTGGGATATTCGCAGTTTCCTCCGACTGCCATATAAATGTCCAATTCTTTTATAAGAAATAGTGGTGGGTATAATTTTTCCATAAGATTTTATTAAGGTTACTTATGGTCATTCATATAAACAGACCTGCCAAGTCTCCGGCTTTTTGGATAACAGTAATTTAGTACAGAAAATGTTGTTTTATTTATTAGGAGCATTTTACGATTTAAAAGAACAACATTTTCTCTAAAAAATTACTGGTGTGCAAAAATCTGGAGACTTGGTAACTCTTCATATAAACCATAAATTTTACCTTTATTTTACTTTTTAGGTGCGTTCGTAATTATATAAATACGTAGCACCTATAGTCGTCATCTGATCCGTCCGTCCGTCTGTCCGCATATAACAGCGCAAAAACTACCCAACTAAATGGTTCGAAATTTAAGATATATTATCTTTGCAGAATTTTGTAGAGACATTTCAAATTTTATGAAAATCGAATCAAAACTTTAGAAGATATTAATCAAAATATTTATTAAGACATTTGAATTTTTTTAAAAAATCGGTGCTTTTTTGTTATAGGATCTTCCGAAGTTTAATCGCCAAGCGACAGAGATACTTATTTTATTACAGAAATTAATCTGCAGACGATATAATTCATTTCACAGAATTAAAAATCATCAAGATCTGAATATTTATATAGCTAGCTATAGTACGAACGCACCTCGTTTTTCACGTTTGACGTAACAATTTCGAACTTGTTTTACTGGGGAGCGTGAAAAAACTGGTTGTGCGCCTTAATGTTTGGAGGCTGTACATGCGCGATTATGTGAACAGATTCTAGATTATATCGTAAATACATTAATAAGATTGAAAATTGAACATTAGGCAATGAAAATTTTATCATGCTTGATTTTCCTCAACAGCGTGTTTTAATGTTATAGTGAAAATTGTCTGTACATTTTTAACCAAAACTTTGTAAATAAAACTAGGCCCTAGGCTTTGCTACATTCTTATTTTTTTTTCGTTCATTAAAACTTCATTAAAATGCCTCTATCTCTACTTTCGATGATACATGTTTTTGCTTATTTGTCTTCCCCAAAAACAGTCTTGAATGATTAATCGTTGCACATCCACAGTATACAATTTGAAGCATTTTGAAATATATCCGTAGCAGCTATGTCAAGATAAATTTTGCGGAGAACGAATTCAGTAAACATTTGTATTTTGAATAAATGCCAAATATACTACTAATGATTTTAAGTAGCAGAAAGTGATCCGATAACACTGCTGCGGTGATCCATTTTCTGGACACTTTTTGAAATTTCTTTTGAGATTAAATTTAAGGTAACATTTTTCATATTAATGACTTAAGTAAACATTTTTATTTTCTAAGCACATAGTGTAAAAAAATGTATTGTAATCACCATGTATGAGTGTATGTGTGTGTGTGAATAAACACGAGAGTTTCCGAACGGTACGCCCGATTGAGGTATTTGGCGATCAAAGATCAAAGACGATTACTGAAGAATGCCTACGTGGGGCGTAATGCCCACTTTTACTTCGCATCTAGATGAGAAGAGTCTATGGAGATGGAATGAAAAGATTCAGAAATATAAAAGTTCTCTCGCAACAGGCTGCGGTGGAATGATGCTGATGTAGGAGCAATCTGGATGTGCGCTTTGATGCTTTGATTGGTGTCAGAAAGGTGAGCATAGGAGGGGGAGGGGGGGACAAAGCCTCATCAGAGTCAAATATTTTTTAATTTTTATTATTTTTTTAATCTAATACTTTATGCAAACAATTTATTTTAAATAAGATGCAAACAATTAGTTTATATAGGATTCATATAATTCAATTGTGCAAGATGCAAGGAAAATTAAGTATAGTTACAATTAAGATGCAAAAAATAATATAAATAAATATTTCTTTTCCCCTTACAATAGCAAGAGAGCTAAGTAGGAAAGTTAGCAGAACCCGATGCCAAAAGCAAGGCGGGAAGACGTCAAAAGGAAAATTTTAGTGTAGGAATATCAAATGGGAATAACAATGCAGGTATCATAATTTTTTTAATTTGGAATAGCACAACGAAGCGTTTAGGATGTCTCTCTTTTCCTTTTTTTGGAAGGCGGAGCAAAGCCGTCATCTCTACTCAAGATGGCAAGCGGTCTCTTCTTCCCTCTACTGCTATTTACAGTGTAAGGTTGAATGGACAGCAACGCTTCGTTGGGTATTAAAAGTCGATCTCTATGGAAATTTTGTGCAAGTTTTTTAATAACTTGCGAGATAGGCCTAATATTGAGATCAGCATGGATGGCGTCATTCCGGACAAACGTTGTCACCTTGCAAATCCTACGTAAATATGTTAAGGACCAGGGATGTTCAATGTGGTACCCTTTCAAGGTTTTTTTGGCGTCCTTTGGAATGTTTTTTGTTACTATTTTTTTTATTTAAAATTCCATTTTAAAGGATTATATAATGCATATTAAAGGATTAATACACTGCTTATTTTACTGTTTATTACTGTTAAATTTACGGTATAATACTGACAGATGGGGTGCTAGTATTGTACCGTAAAATCAACATTTTTTTTTTTTTTTTTTGCTGTGTAGTGCATCTAAATATGATAGCATAATATTTTTTAAAGCTTTATCTTCACAAGACTCTTCGGGAATAGTGGAACTCAAAAGTCGGAAGGATTCCCGAGTTAGCACAAAATAGTTTGATTGGGCCGTCGATTTTTAAAGTGTGGCAAATCCATTTTATGTTACTGCTAGATATTTAATGGTTTGCATTCAGATGGGTTGAAAAATATTCGTAAGGCAGTTTTAGACTTATTTTATATTTTTTGTGGTCTTATTTAATGTAAATTTAATATGCAATAATGGTTATCCGTGTCATCTGAAAAATATCATGTGTTTGGTATGCGCTCACTTTCTAAAGCAATTATATTGTTGAAAATGTTGATTTTGTTTGAATAGAATATAATTATAAAAACAAAAAAATGAATATTTTATTTGATTTATACTTATTTATTTCTTTTCAATACTAGCTGACCCGCCCGGCGTTGCCTGGGCCCGTGTAATAACCTTAAATCTCTTCAAAAACGAAACTCTGTCCCGTATCTTCGCTGCCTTCGGCACCGTATACAGGGCGTGCTGCGTACGCTATAGAAATTGTCTTATTTCCACCTTCCACCGCCAGGAGCGCATTCTGTTCTAAATAAAGCTCTTTCCTAACAAACGTCCGGCACAGGTCCCCGTTGCCTACGGCACCGTATAGCTGGCGTGCTGCGTACACGCTGCAAAATCTTTTACTTCAACCTTCCACCGTCAGAGGGCACTTTCTGTTCTAAACAAATCTCTTTCCTAACGAAACTCTGGCATGTGTCCCCGATTCCTACAGCTCCGTATAGCAGGTGTGCTGCGCACGCGTTGAAAATCTTCTCAGTTTCACTTTCCACCGCCAGGGAACGCCAAATCTATATCTTAATTAACTCATGCTAAGTTGAATGAACTAATTCCCGTTGAAATCGGGCCCATAGAACTAAAGAACATAAATCTACCCTCTTGCAAATTAATATTCAAAAATGGTAGAAACTAACGACTGATGAAAATGATACCGAAGTTTATTTAGTTTCTGGGGGACCTGGGAAGAATGTCAGAAAAGATTTCTTTTGAATCGGACCAATAGTAATATTTGGTTAGCAGGAGGGGCATGGTAGGGGAAAGAGTTGGAAAGGACAACTTGTCTAGCAAGAACCCGATTAACTTAGCTCTGAAATAATATTGCTATGAATAAATGTAAACTGAAATCAATATCAGTGATTATTAACGCGATATTTAATAAAAATAAACGTTTAACCCAGCAAATTATATGTGATAAAGTAGATATTCACCTATTAAGAAGATAAAGAAGTTTCCGTCCGAATTTTTCGAAATCTGGAGGCAGGGCAGTGCCTCCGCCAAGTCGAGAGAGGACAGCAGTAAGCATACTTTTCTGGAAGCAACTCAGGGCACTTTTGACCCCCCCCCCCATATCTCCGCGCTGGAGTATCCCAAAAATTTGGAACTTCGTTTTTCTAGAGTATTTGGCACACAAGACCAAAATTTAAAATTACAACTTTCTGTCTTTTCTAGTTCAGACGATATATGAACTCAAACATTCGATTTTTTGTCACTCACTCACTCACTCGTTCACGCGTCATCAAAAAGATTAGGTAGATACCGTAGCCCTAGAAACTTGACATTTGGGAAAAAAAGTAGTGTTTAGGATACAAAGAAAGGAAAATTTTTTAAATCTGGTAATTTCGAAAAAAAAACATTCGACAAATTCCATCAAAATTGAAAATTGAAAATAATACGATCTTGTAGTCTTAGAAACTTAAGATTCGGTGTGAAGGTAGTGTTTAGTATCCAGAAAAAGAAAACATCAAAAACATCAAAAAAATCGAAAGCAAAATTTAAAAAATAGAAAAATAAAAAAAAAAATCGAAAAATTTCAAATAATCCGATTTTGTTGCGCTATAAACTTGGAATTCGGAATAAAGGTAGTATTTAGGATGCAAAATAAGGAAAAATTAAAAATTCCAGAAAATTCGAAAAAAAAATTCAAAAATTCGAAAAATTCGAAAAAAATTGAAAAAATTAAAATAATTTGATTTTTTAGCCTTAGAAACTTAAAATTAGCAGTAAAGATAGTGTTTAGGATTCAGAATAAGTTAAAATAAAAAACGCAATAAAATTCGAAAATAAAATACAAAAATCGGAAAAATCGAAAAATAAGGAAAATTTGAAAATAATTCGATTTCATAGCGCTAGAAACTTGAAATTTGGAATAAAGGTAATATTTAAGATACTAAATAAGGAAAAATTAAAAAATATGGATAATTCAAAAAATACCCATAAATTTGTGCAGACGATATATGAACTCAAAGTTTCGATTTTTTGTCACTCACACTCTCACTCACTCTCGCGTCATCAAAAAGATTGGGTAGATCCCGCAGCCATAGAAACTTAAAATTTGGAATAAAGCTTGTGTTTCGGATACAAAGAAAGGAAAAATTATAAAATCCGGAAAATTAAAATCTCATCAAAAAGTCACCTGTAAAAAATGCAGCCAAGTCTCGTAACTCATTTACCGTAAAAAGTACTGAGATCGTATAAAGCCAAGTTTAACTATCTTATTAACTCTGAAATTTTCATTCAGAAATCACTCCTAGTCTCTACATCTTTAGTTAATTATTATTTTGTGACTTGGCAATTACGTAGCACGAGAATGTGATGTATATCGTTAGTCTTAATCAAAAAATACTACAACATATTAAAGTGTAATAACTTCCCTGTGCGTATATAATTTGCCTTAATTAAATTATCCCATGCCATCCCATAACATAGTAAGGTGTAATAACTTCCCTGTGCTGCGTAATTGCCAAGTCACAAAATAATAATTAACTAAAGATGTAGAGACTAGGAGTGATTTGTGAATAAAAATTTCAGAGTTAATAAGATAGTTAAACTTGGCTTTATACGATCTCAGTACTTTTTACGGTAAATGAGTTACGAGACTTGGCTGCATTTTTTACAGGTGACTTTTTGATGAGATTAGATTTCCTGAAACAGAATTTTTTTTGCGTATATATGCCAATTTTTAAATCCCTACCTGAAATAGTTTTAAAAATTTGAATATAGCTTATAATTCCCTGACTCTTGTAAACCCCTTTTTCGTCTTGATCAATTTGATTACGCCTGGTCAGTTTTTGGTCAAAATTAAGAAAATTTACAAAAAAATTTTTTTTCACAAAATTTGCATTTTTTAAATCAGAAAAATAAACTACGCACATGCTGTGAGCTTCGAATCGATACCTTGGATCTTAATATTCGAGGATAATTGAAAATGAGAAAATTTCATAGTCTGCAATTATTAAATCTTTTATTTCTTTTGCAGTTTTGATAGATTTTTAGAGCCATTTTCAGATAGAAAGATCACATTTTCGCGATTTTTAACGACTTTTTAATTAATATCACGGCTAATTATCAAAATATTAAAAATTTGAGCTTCAGGTGCATCAGGACATGCATTAGACTATCTCCTACCGACTACTAGGTGCACTAGATTTTCCTAGCCATCGCCGAGACATAGACACACACACACAGAACACAGACAGAGCGAAATTTTCTTTTATTAGTATAGATTTCATTCTTTTTTAGAAAAGTTGCAATAAAACAACAACAAAAAAATTAACTTCATATGAAAAAAATGGAAAAAATAAGAAAGCATATTCAGTAATAAGTTGTATGCCTCTAATTTAGATAGTGAAGATTTTTAAAGTATTCATGAGATGAATATTTGATTATGCTTGTTAATATTATACAACATGAAAAATAATTCTATTCAAATTGGACTTGGCAAACTTTCAAAGTCAATGCATTTGAAATAGCGTTGACCCAATAGATTACAAAGCAACAAATTTATGCAGATATTAAAAGATATTTATTGAAAATTGATTAAAAACATAAATGTTATGTTAATTTGTAATGGGATTTAACTTTAATTCTTTTTTTTTAACAAATTGGACTTTCAAAATCAACGGCTCAGTTGTTGCCAACGTGGGTCTACAGTAAGAAATGCCCACGCTTTAGCTTATCATTGTCAAGCGAAGCATTTACCAGCAAAAGCTCAACAATTATCCAACTGTTAGCTGCTTAGATTATGCTCCAAATTAGAAGGGTTCTGTACCTACTATTTCCCAACCATTTCCCAACGGTTTGTACAAATTGCCAACGATGTGCCAATTTTCAGAATTTTTTTACAGTGTATAAAATAAATATACAATGCGTAATTTGTTTGTAATTTTAGATTTTGGTAGCGAATTTGTGAATTAATTTGTGAACACAAAATTAATTGATTTTCTGAATTAATAATTCACATAAATAAGTTGTTAATATTTTTAAACCGTACCGAGATTTAGTTGGATAATAACTTTTTTTTAAAACGATGACACTACACTGTTAAAAATTTGCTGCAAATTGTCCAGTCATTCAACCGTTTTTATAGAAAACGGTTACATAACCACAATTTAACTGTATTCTGACCATAATATGGCCAATAATATGGTCAGATAGCTTAATAATATGGTCAAGTAACCGTTATCTTTAAAAATGATCGTATGACTGGATAGTTTGCTGAAGATTTGTAAGTGTACACTGATAAAAATTTGCAGTCAATTGTCCAGCCATTCAACCGTTTTCATAGAAAACGGTTACATAACCGTGATTCAACTTTATTCTGACCATAATATGGTCAATAACATGGTCAGATACACATAATAGTTTGGTCAAGTAACCATTATCTTTAAAGACGGACGAATGACTGGATAGTTTGCTGAAGATTTTTAAAAGTACACTGATAAAAATTTTCAGCAAATTGTCCAGTCATTCAACCGTTTATATTGAAAATGGTTACATAACCATAATTTAACTTTATTCTGACCGTAATATGATCAATAATATGGTCAGATATGCTTAATAATATGGTCAAGTAAACGTTAGCTTACTAGTCAAGTAAACGGTCTAATGGCTGGATAATTGGCTGAATATTTGTAAGTGTACACTGATAAAAATTGGCAGGAAACTGTCCTGTCATTCAACTTTTTTTATAGAAAACTGTTTCATAATCATAACCGTAATTTATCTTTATTCTGACCATACTACGTCAATAATGTGGTCAGATACGCTTAATTATCTTTATTCTGACCTTACTACGTCAATAATGTGATCAGATATGCTTAATAATATGGTCAAGTAACCGTTATCTTTAAAAACGGTCTAATGGCTGGATAATTTGCTGCAGATTTTTAAGTGTACGCTGATAAAAAGAAAATGGCAGCAAACTGGCAAGTCATTCGACGTTTTTATAGAAAACTGTTTCATAACCGTAATTTATCTTTATTTTGACCATAATACGTCAATAATATGGTCAGATATGCTTAATAATATGGTCAAATAATAGTTATTTTTAAAAACGGTCAAATTACTGGATAGTTTGCTGCAGATTTTTAACAGTGCAAATGCTAGTCAGGCTCAGAAAAAGAATCACGGCACTACATCATAATTAATCTAAATATTTTTGTATGATGAGCCCTTATCCATTATGGTGTGGATTCGAGAATGACAGATTTTAATGAAAAAATAGCAATGTTCTTGAGAATGAAAACATCAACACTTTGGCGCCGCTAAAACAGATCAGGATGTTAAATCATAATTCATATAAATATGTCGGTGTCATCAAATGGTATCTTTTACAAGGATTTCAGAATGCATATTTTTAAAGAAACGTAACGACGTTTGGACGAACAAAAATAACAACATTCTGGCGCTAAGAAAATATCAAAATACTAAATCCTAATGAAACTAAGTATGTTAGTGTAAATATTTTTTAAGACCTTCTTTTAAACAAGGCTATTAAGAAGATTAACACTGGTGCGTTTCTCTTTTAGTATTTATGTTACATCTTAAAATAAAATTGCAACAGGTATATCAAATTTGTTGTCGCAAACTTGCAAGGTAAAGTTACATGGCTGAATTTTTTTCTGCGCACACGCTATTGGATGTACATATAAAATTAGGGACAGAAATCGTTGCACCTGAGAAAAAATGTCATAGTTGCAGAAATTAAGGGGTGGTCGATGTAAACCACCCAAAGAATAATTTTTTCTCAGTCTAAAAATTTCTATGTTTCTTTCCGTTACCAACGCTAGAGTGCCGGACGAATTTCCACGACATAGCTGAAAATTTCATATATTTTTCCAAAATTTGTCAACTATGTACATGTACAGTAGTTCTACATGTCCTACAGCATGAAAAAATATGTTTCTCTTTTATTGATACCGCTGACCAGGCCCATACCTTACGTGCATGAGTGCCTAGCTTGACGAGTTAGCCTCTGGACATGGGGCGATATTCGCATGATCACCGCATGGCTGTGATCCACCTGACAAGAGCCTAGTTGGCATTGCTGAAGTGCTCTTTAGTGGTTTGCTACAGTTTTTTTTTTTTTTTGCCGGTTCATAGTTTCTATTTAACTTTGTTGAATTGGCAGATTTAAAAAGAAAAACAAAAATTAAAGGTAAGAAAATGGGGGGGGGGGTGGAGTCTCTCTATTCCACAACGCTCCCACAAACCGCCTGGATCAGCCGGTGGTCCGTACTCGTAATGACAATCTTGAGGGAAGACTCTGGTCTCTTTACCTTTTAGTTTTGTGTTTGTTGACACTTTCATGGATAGTTGTCTCTGTCATGTGTGGTAGGGCTGGGCGATATATCGATAAAATCGATAAAACCGATATAAAATGTGATACCGATATCAAAAAATCCTACCCAACGGTATATCGCAAATATCATAAATTTGACGAAAACCATGAAAACCACGATATTAAATCTCTTCCTCGTCTTCGAGTATTCATGAATACGAACGGTGTGAGCTCCCCTAGCCTAAACCATGATACACCGGATACAGCCTAACCATGATACAGCCATGATACTAAACCATGATACTAAACCATGATACAGCCTAAACCATGATACAGCCTAAACCATGATACTAACGGTGTGGATTCTCGCAGCTGATAAGGTTTTTGAAAAGAGGAAGGGTGATTTTCTCCAGCTCTGAGCGCATGCGTGGGATATCGCCTATTCTTTCATTTCATTATGATATTCAGTGGCACCGGTGTGGAAGTGGATGAATATTCGAAGTTGTTGAATGATGCGTAAATTTAGGGCGATAAAGGAAGGAAGTATTTTAATTGCAACAGTTGATTTAATGAGACAAATGAGCAAAGAATAATTCAGACATGTTTTTATTTGTTTTTATAATTATTATTTTATGAAAAAAAAAATAATTCCTTAGTAGTATTTATTAATGCATATTCTAGGGTAAAGAGGGATTTTTAAAAATGCAACTATTTTTACTTCTATACCGCGAGTTTTTTTCTCGCCAGAATTTATTTTAAAAATCGCGTTCGCGTGACAGATATGAGTATTTGGTATTTGATTGCCTCTGTATATATGACCACTGGTCACTGCCAAAAATCATTTGGTGGTAATTTTGCATTTAAAATTTTAAAACCATTAACCATTATTATATTTTATTTGCAACGGTGGAAATGAATATCATGCAATTTTAATTTTAATCGAATAAAATATGTTGAAATGTTTCTTCCCTATTTTTATGCGATTTACCCCCTCTCCCCCCTTCTTCACAAATGAGATATTAAAAAACAGTTTAGGTGATGGCGCGGCAAACAAGAAAAAGATAATATATATTTATTTCTTCATAATTTTAGTTGTAAAATATTAATGTACTATCTGATAAAAAAAATAATCGAACATGCAGATTATTCATTTTTTAATTATTTTTCATATTTCCATCCATTTTTTAAATTTTCTTCGTGTTTTTTAGGTGCGTTCGTAATTATATAAATACGTAGCACCTATTGTCGTCGTCTGGTCCGGCCGTCTGTCTGTCGTCTGTCCGCATATAACAACGCAAAAACTACCCAAACGAATGGTTTGAAATTTAAGATATATTATCTTTGCAGAATTTTGTCGAGACATTTCAAATTTTATTAAAATCGAATCAAAACTTTAGCAGATATTAATAAAAATATTTATTAAGAAATTTGATTTTTTTTTTTTTTTTTTAAATAGGTGTTTTCTTGTTATAGGAGTTTCCGAAGTTTAATCGTCAAGCGATCGAGATACTTATTTTATAACAGAAATGAATCTGCAGACGATGTAATTCATTTCACAGAATTAAAAATCATCAAGATCGGAATATTTATATAACTAGGTATAGTACGAACGCACCTCATTTGTCACGTTTGACGTACAATTTCCAACTTGTTTCCATTATCATGAAAAAATGTGCTTGATGACCATTTAATACTCTAACCGGTCTTGAATTCCGATATTTTTCTCTGGGAGGTATTTCGAAGGTTCGGGATGGCGGGTAGCTGTGTGTGTGTGGAGGGGGGGGGGGGGATTATCATGGGCGCCTGCAAGGGAGGACAATTGCCTCTCCCTAAATTTTGAAATTTAAATCTGTATTTTTTTTTTATGTTGAAAAAAATATATAATTTACTTATCCCCAAGTAGCATGATTAATTATACGCACTGACAGAAGAAAGAACTATGAAATTTTGGTCGCCGGGGATCTGCCCGCTGAAACTCTCATGGAACAAAGTTTTTATTATTTTTTTTTATTTTTTTTGAGTTTATGTGTTGAAAAATTATCTCATCTGACGAAAAAGAGATGTAAAAAAAATTTATATTTTTTTATTTGTTAAATTTCTGTATTGCATGTTGAGGACTAGCAGCACAACTGTTTCAATATCTTACACCCCCCGTGTTTCGGCGGCGTCCATGGCATCAGCGTGTGTCTGAGAGGGGGGGGGGGGGAGATTTGCACTTTCGGGACATCAGTTAACCGAAAATGTGGAGACTCTAGGGACTCAGTATCACTCCTGAATTTCTCACTGACTGTAATGTTAAAGTAAAACAATTTCTGTTGAAATATTTTACATGATAGATAATGTTTCTCTGAAGTGTTCATTTCAGTTATTTGGGATTTTGAATATATCTGTACAGGAAATTGCTGATTGTTTTAATGTAATATATGCTGTTAAATTTATTATATTATAAATTGAGTGGAGGAGGGTGTGAAGCGAACCAATAATTACGACGAGCAAACCGAAAATTTTTGTTTGAATTGTTGTAATAATCAGTCTCATTACTTTGTTAGAGATTTCACAAGAAGCTAAAATTTCATAAAGCGCAAATTGGCGAATAATTTAGTAAAACTTATTTTATATTATTTATAGATTTTTTTATGCAAGTAATGCTCTTTAAAAGATGTTATATATAGCAATTGTTTTAATAATGGAATATGGAAGTATTTAAAATTTCCATGTTTGGTGCCAGATGCGGTTTTACTAGCCCGTGTCCCTTGAAGGCGAAATTTTTATTCATTGCTACGAATGATATCTTTTAAATATATTTAAGTTTTAACCAAATTTTTTGTCTATTTCCCGCTAGTTTGATTTTAGCGACTCAAACGGTCTTCTAAATTCGCTTTCGTCTAAAGCCAGCCCAGCCCTATTGTGGAAATAAGAGTAAAACTGATTTTTAGGTAGATTTCGTAAGAAATACTACCTATTATATTCTCCCCTAAGTTGGTATTTTTGAAACATTTTTGCAGATCTACGCCGATCATGACTCCCAAAACCCAAAACCACCCCCCAGTTCAAAACTTTATCTATCTATCTATGTCACTTTTTTATGGACACGATAACTGCAATAATTCTGCACGAATCTCTTCCAAACTGATACATAAAATCAAGGGGCATAAAATCTCGGTCAAGCTCGTTAATGGCCAAAATCGAGCCAGGAGGGGGAGTGCTTTTTGTGAAAACAGAAAAAAACCCATAACTTCTTAATTATGATTCTTAATATTATCTAAAACTTTTATATTGACAAGTTTTTTTCATAAGACCAACCCTTATAGCAAAAAAAAAAAAACAATAAAATCCCTGCCGGCTCCGCCTGCAAACAAGTTGGGAAACAAGTAAGATTGTGGGCGGTCCCAACTGCGGCATCATGTCAAAAAGGTCATTTCTTTCGCAATTCCCAACAAACAGGCGCCCCGCGGTCTGCGTCTTTGAAATCTACCTGTGCCTGTAGGCCAAGCCGTCAGGGATTTTTTTCTTTCTTTCTTTCTTCTCAAAATATTCTTTTATTTATTCTGTATATTTAGTTTTAATATCACGATATATCGTCATATCGCGATATTTAGCTGACGATATACCACGATATTGAAATTGAGATATCGCCCACCCCTAATGTGTGGTTGTCTTTGTCATGGGAGTTAGTCATTTAAATGGTTGGCTATGATGTCATACACTCAAGCACAGTTTTTTTTTTAATCGGTTATAAAAAGGAAAAAAGTCGCCAAATTTAGGGGATTTTTTCCTTTAATGGCAACCTAGCTATTGTATTAAGTTATTCGTTTGGCACAGTCTTAAAAATCGCGCCAACCAAAAAGTCGCCAAACTTATGTTTATGTGTTTGCGTGAGTGTAAAGCATCTGATCCAAATGATTTTCATCACATTTATTTGAATATTTTGGCGTGGAGAATTGTTGCGGTCATTTATGTTTTTTTTTCCCTTACACACCACTTATCCCAGTTTTCAGAAGGAAATGTATCAGAAAAGAATAGGTCTAAAGTAAAAATGAGGAACTACGATGAAAAATAAAATGTTATGCAAGTCCAATTTTGTATATTATTTTTTGCTTCTGCAAATTATTTTTTTCGTCTTGTAAGTGTTATTCTGAGCCTAATTTGTTTTCTTAATTAATTTGATTTTGATACCTATGTTGAAATTTTTATAATTTTCAATATTTTTGTCTTTGTAAAGTCAAAATTCTGCTCTATCCCACAAAATAATTGGTGCATTCCTCTTCTGAAGGCATTTTAGGTGTAAGAAAAGTTGGAATTACGTGCGCCGAGGTGCGACTTCGGCAGTTGGCTGTGTTTGATTAATCCACCAACATAAAAAAAAAAGAAAAAAGAAGAGAAAGGACCAAAAAATCATGCGTCAAGCATAGATTATGAAACACTTTCCAACACATTCAGAATACTGTAACAAAACTTCACAGTTTAAGAATGCGAAAGATGTTTTCTAAGCAAACATTTACGAAAACGCATAAAACGTTTCAAAAACCCAGTTTCAGCAATTATGATCTAATTATCCGATTTTTTTTTGTACAATATCATCTATAGATTTGCTTATATACTACATAGTGTGCAACATTTTAATTTAATTAGGAAACGCGTAACACAGCTACAAATTCCTCTTCATCAATTTCCGTCTTTAAGCTGAAATGTAATCAAGATCTTTGTGCAGTTTTGTATATCATCTTTCTATAGAATTTATACGTACCAAGTAAAATGCAAAAAGGATCAGCCGGGTTTTTGACCCATGAAATAAGACTAAAACTCGATTTTGTTATACTGACTTAATTATTTCACTTTTTAATTTTAGAAGGTACGATTCCTGTACGATTTCAACAATATTTTTTGCATTTTGTTCGTATTTATAGGACTTACACAAGCTCAAAGTTCGTATTATTCGTAGTTTTTGATGAAAAATACGAAATTTCTCCTCATTTTACCTCAATTATTTATATGAACGCAATCGTGCAACATTTTCTTCTTTATATATATTATAAAATACATTAAAATGTACAATATATGTAAAAATAAAAGTGTTGCAAAGCTGCGCTCATAGTAAAATATTAAAAAATATATTGAAATTTGAGGTAAAATTAGGAGAAATTACGTATTTTTCATCAAAAACTACGAATAATACGAGCTTTGAGCTTGTGTAAGTCATATAAATCCGAACAAAATGCAAAAAATATTGTTGAAATCGTACAGGATAAACCATCTGATATTAAAAAGTGAAATAATTAAGTCAGTACAACAAAATCGAGTTTTAGTTTTATTTCATGGACCAAAAACACGGCTTATGGATCCTGATTCTTTAGTTAAGTTTATAAACGTAAATACCACAACTGAAAATGCATTTCCATCAATTATTGTTCATAGACAGTACTGTAAACGAATTATTTAGTGCGTTCCTGTAAATGAACGATGAATGCTATGCAAGCATCTTGTAGCGTACCCTAGTGAGGTATATAAATTTCAATGTGTTTGAAATAGTGCAATTAAAATACACCGCAAACGATTTTTCCCCATAGACCGTAATGTACTGGAATTCTTTTGAGTGACCCTGTAAATGAACTATAAATGCTACACACTTCTTTTTTTATACCAAACATTTATATCCCACAATAAAAAATTTGCGGCAAACTATCCGGTCATTCGAACGTTTTTATAGGAAACGGTTACATAACCGTAATTTAACGCTATTCTGACTATAATATTGCGCATATCATGGTCAAAATACTGTTAAACTACGGCTATGTAACTGTTTTCTATAAAAACGATTGAATGACCGTATATTTTGCTGCAAATTTTCTACAGTGTATGTCTTAATAGCATATATCAGTTTCATGACAATCCGAGTATATTTACGCGCGTTAGAGCGCGAACGGACAGAGACACAAACCGAATTCATAAACACTTTTCAACTTGTTATAAACTGTTAAAAAACATACTTAATTGATATTCAAATTTCAATTGCTTAATGATATGGCGTGAGATATTTTCTATGGAAAAATTTCCAAGTATGTATTAAATAGGAACATACTTAATTGTTTAAAAGTAACTAAAATTTAACATTTTTGAATTAAAAATGTATAAAATTAACACTTATTAAAAATACAAAACAAAATAATATATTGCAACATAAATTGGGTTTTTCGCACGTAATATGCGCTCAATGCACGCAAAAAGAAGCCAGTTCATGCCATCTCTTGCTCAGCACTTAATGAAAAATAACTGTGTTCTTTAATCGTTTTTAGGTGCGTTCGTAATTATATAAATACGTAGCACCTATAGTGGTCGTCTGATCCGTCCGTCTGTCCGCAAAAACTACCCAACCGAATTGTTTGAAATTTAATATATAGAATCGTTGCAGAATTTTGTCGAGTCATTTCAAATTTTATGAAAATCGAATCAAAACTTAAAAAGACATTAATGAAAGTTTTCTTTATTCTGTTAAATCCTAATCATACGTAATCTATATAATAAAAGCGCAAGTCACGTGACTGAGGAAAACAAATACGGACTAACCACTTCTTTTTTCATATGCCAAGCGGCCATTTTTATTCAAAATCATTTTCTCGAATAAAATTGCGTAAAAGTTACATTTTTAGAAAGATCGTTCAAAAAAATGGCTTGTTTGAGAGAGGAGTTACATTAAAAAATATATAGATTCTGAGATAACTTCAGTGGAAATTAGGTTAACAGCCGAATATCTCAATCCATTAGAGTCAATAAACACAGGAGATTCGTTCACTATGAGTCATAAAAGTATTAAACTATGGAGGTAATCGTTCGCAAAGCAAGATCTCCATGGTGAAAAGTTCGTATTTGTAAATGGGTCATACGTAATAAGAACAAAAAAAGAAGGCATGCTCATTTTGATTCTAACAGACGACGTAATTCATTTCACTGAAATAAGGATGAGGTTTTTTTTTTTTTACATTGTGAAACTAGTTATAAAGCGAGCGCACCTCATATACACTGCAAAAAATAATTGTTGATTTTACAGTATAAAACTGGCATCCCAGCTGCCAGTATTATACCGTAAAATTAACAGTATTAAACCGTAAAATAAGCAGTAATACGCTGCCGCGCAAGCAGTAATACGCTACCGCTCATGCGCGGTAGCGTATTACTGCTTGCGCGTCAGCGTATTACTGCTTATTTTACGGTTTAATACTGTTAATTTTACGGTATAATACTGGCAGCTGGGATGCCAGTTTTATACTGTAAAATCAACAATTATTTTTTGCAGTGTAGTACATTATAGTGCATGTATACTGAGGGAGTCTATGGCAATACTGACGATGGGTAAGAAATCCTGGAATGATGTGTTATCATGCAATATACTAAAAATCTGTTTTAATCTACTTTATGTCAATGGTACATTTAGGTTGGAATAACCCACCTCGCTCAATAGATTAATCCATCCCCCTCCTCCACTTTTTTCATATTTGGTTTTCTCCTTCTGATATTCAACCAGCGTACGTTCCGGATGTTACAGAATTTTTTCTCATTTTCGTCCTTTGATGATGGCCAGGTTCTGGTCGAAAGCGCTCGGGACTCCAACGAAAGTTTTAACATCTATAGAATTGTTTTAATGTTTTAAAACCTTTATTTCATTTTACACCTATTTTAGTATTAAATATATTGTGATTCATTTGAAATGTTTTCATGTTTTTAATTGGTATACTATGGTGAATTTATGTTCCAATATTAGAAAGATTTGTTTTTATATTTAATTACTTTGTGTATATATGATCTATAGCATTTATACACAACAAGTAATATGCATAAATCCTGTACATGATCTATAGCATTTATACATATTACTTGGTGTGTATAAATGCCATAGATCATATGCAGGGCTACATTAAAAAAAAATTGAGTACATTTCCTTTTATTGACGAAAATTCCTGAAGAGAAATTTTCAACTACGTTATGTGTTTCCTAACTGAACGAAATTTTTGCACACTATGTAGTATATATACAAATCGATAGTCATATACAAGGCTGCACAAAAGAATTTGGATATTTTTCAGACTATAGATGGTAATTACTGAAATAGTGTTTTAAAATGTGTTATGCGTTTTCCAAATTTTTTGTTTAGAGATATTGCTCAGTATGATTGGTAAATTGTATTTTCAGAATTTGTATTTTCGAAATTTTGTATTTTCAGAATTTGAATTTTGAAATTTTGTATTTTCAGAATTTATATTTCAGAATTACATAGTATAATTATTGCTCAATATTACAAAGTATTATTTAGTATTGCTCAGTATAATTAGTAAATTGTTTTCTCAATTTTTGTACAATCGAAATTTGAATTTTTGGAATTTGTGTTTCAGTACTACTTTTGTAATTTTATGGTAATACTTGATTTGTGTTGATTGTTTTCACTACATGTACATATTCCTATTATAATCACTTATGTTATTCCCTATTACTTACCCATCATACGTAGTATAGGGTAAGTCTTGTAATCATTTTGAAAATTGAAAAAAAAATTGACGGATTTACACGTTTTAGACACTGGAGATTCCGGAAAACATATTTTTAGTAAAAAAATATTTGCCGCCCGTTTGTCTGTATGTGTGTCTCTGTGTGTGCGTCTGTAAACGCTCTACCTCCCAAACAAACCGAGATAGAGACTTGAAATTTGGTAAGTATGTAATAAAATGGGAAGAAGCTTATAGAATTTCAGTAACCTCGATTATCCGGAACTATTTTTTTCGGACTCTCAAAATATTCGTTCTGATAAAAGGTATATAAAAAAATTTCGAAATTGTTTATTTTAAGGAGTGAATACAAAAGACAATACAAAAACATAAATTTTGCATAAAGAATGAAGTCGATCGGATAATGAGTTGCCGAGATATTTGTAATCCTATTTTCCACACTCTTTGATTTTTCATGACCCTGTATTTCGTTCAAATTTCAATTCAAAGATATATTTTAATTGAAAACGAGACGCTTTATCCGACGCAGTAAACCGTTAGTTAATAGGATTATCCATTTTGGAGTTATAAGGATGTTTCTTTTACGCAATTCAGTAACAGAGCATTTAAAGTTTAGGACGTCATCAGGCCACGATTTTATTCGAATTACAATGCATTTTATAAGTAGTTTACACATGTTTTATTTTCCTATTTTATATTATGCATATCTATGATGGGTAAGTATTACGGTGGCCCCCAAGGACTACTTATTCTTAGCAGTAGTACACAGTACTTGCAGTCTCAGATTTGTTTTCTGGCATTATTGCTGTACTTAAGTTGTGTTAACTGTTTACTGTAAACACCCCTATAAGGTAAAGCCAGGAGAGATGGCGCGGTCGGAGAGATTGCGCACATAGAGGTTCAGGGGGAAGGAGTAGAGTGAGCGCGCAGCGATTCCAGGTAGTTGTACAACAACAGTAGTGGAGTGTCTACTTGAAAGTGCACGTTGATTGCTTTGAGCGTCTAAGATAAAGTATTGCTATTTTGTTTTGTTTTCCCAAAGTAAGTGCTTCAATTTTTATAGCTATTCATCAGAATTTCTATACAATGTCAATAGTACAAAATATTTTTAACTTAAACGATTTCTCATAAGCTACTAATCTAGACTAACAATGTGAACATAACAGTTTGTTTTAGAAGAGGTCATATTTAAATAAAAGGCCGCGCAATCTATCCTACCGAAATTGGAGAGTTTGCGCATCTGCTACTTAGGAGAGACGGCGCTGTGTTCCCATTAGTTTCCATGCTAGGAGAGATTACGCAGCTTATTGGTAAATTTGCATAAAAAAATGAAAAAAATGAAAATGGACTAATTTTAAGTTAAACGTGTTATTAAGTGACATAATTTTATTTTGTAATCTTATCTGGACTTGCTTTTTCTGATTCTTTAATTTTTTTTCCCGTTAATTAAATTTTTTTAATCGTTTTTAAAATTATTTCCTTTATCTGATTCTTTAATCATAAGTTGAAATATTCACTCCTAATACAATAATATTTGTTCACAAAAACCTTACAGCGATGACATTTAACTGTAATTATTATTGTTAACAATTTAATTGTAGTTATTATTAGTAACAATCTCTCCTACCCATGTGCGCAATCACACCAACACTGTAAGGACAGATTGCGCAAAATAACTTTCTTGGTTTTATTACAACTGTTCTATTAAATTGCAACATAACAACAAAATAGCAATGGAAATGCATAAAAAACAAATGAAGTAAAAATTATTCATGAATAGTTTAGCAAAAAATTAATATTTAGGTTTTTTATTGCTATTCTTTTGAATTGTGCGCAGACTATACTAGCTTTACCTTATAATTATTCAAGTTTTTCCCCATATAAGTCTTTTTATACACTCGATGCTACTATTCAAACTATGATTACTTTCTTTCTCAATATCGTATTTATTAAATGATTATCGTTCAATAAGTGAGCTATTAGTATTGTTTTGTATTTATAGTTTTTTCTCAACTTTAATTATTATTTTGTAAAAGTTCTACATCTCCTTATATTTATTTACAATCACAAATGTTCATTCAGCCCAGTATTGTATCTAACTTGGCTCGTCCAGTATAATTGGATAACCTTTGTGATTGATATTGCAATCGTTGACGATTATTTTCAATAGTGAGTGGTCACCTTCCCGGGTGGTCCTTCCGGGCTTCGCTCCCTGGGCTGAGGTTTTGCCGCATAGTAAACAGCAAGGCAAGTTGAGCGTAAGCCGAAAGGTAGGCCTCCCTGCCCGGTTTAACCTTGACCTTGTTAATTAGACATCATCTTTCACCTTACTAGACGGTGAAGTTTTGTTATAGCATTCTGAAGGTGTTGGAAAGTGTTTCACAATCTATGCTTGACGCATGATTTTTCTCTCTTTTTCTTTCATTCAATATCTGACAAGTTAACGTTTCTAATTTGGTGTATGGTCCCTATTCAGGATGGTCTATTTTCTACTAACCAATTCACAGTCTTTCAATTTGTAAGATTACAAGTACGATGTATTTTGTAACCGTCTTGTTGGAGGAAAAAGAAAAATATCTTTTTGACCAGTTTTATTTGCAGTTTGATGTTGTCAAATTATCTGTAACAGTAAAAAAAAAAAGATGGCGTATTTTAACATTTTTGGGTCATTATGTATAATCTAATAAGCAGGACTTAGTTTCAAGAAAGTACTAGACACCGAATATTCTGCAGTACTACACTTAGAAAAATGACACTTTCAAATCTGAGTAAATCGAGGTTTTCATTTTGCTGTGAAACTTTTTGTTTCAAATAGGACGAACCAATGCTTTCAATTCTGAAATACCAGAAATACTCAGAATATCGAAACATGGACATACTCAAAACACATAGAGGTCAGTTCATACTCATTTTTCAAACATGGAAATACTCAAAAATATGCACATAGAAGTCAGTTCATACTCATTTTTGAAACATGGACATACTCAAATATGAGTACATGATGCTTAATTCTTGGGTGTGTGCATTTTTTCAGAAATGAGTATAGGCATGTTTCAAACTTGAGTCATTTTGATTCGGTGCCATTTTGACTATGTGGCATACTCAGATTTGAGTATTTTTCTGTCAGTTTTGAAAATGTCTTTTTTTAGAGTGTAAGAACGGTAGCGTATCCGCTTGTCACCTGTAAAAGCATATCTGTATTTCGCATATTATTTCCAAAATTAAAAACAATTTTGTCTTCAGCAACGGAAAATTTAAATATATTTCAAATATATCTATGCGCATACACACACATATATACATATATATAAATGTATATACATAATAAAATTTATTGAATGAAAAGGTGGAGAGTTTTCAAAAAATCTTACTCAACAAGATTTTTTTTTCTTAATCAGCTGGCAAAATACAACATACAATGTTATTCCGGTGTGTATTTTTGAGCTTCAGTAGGCTACGACTATTATTTAAATACTCACTCAAAACAAAGAAGTACGGAGCTGAACTGTGGCTCAATTTAAGCTAATTTAAGTAATGTAGATTTTTTTTATTCTTTATATAACAATGAAGGATCAAAAATGTCATTGATTATAAACTGAAAGAAAATATAGCTTTCCTTAAGTGCTATACAAAATAGAAAAATGACAAGATATGTCTTTGTGAGACTTTTATCAGTAATTAAACTAACATAGTTTTTCTATCTCTACATAAATTAGAATCGAAACCTACATAAATAAGGGATTTTAAAAATCATCTTGTCAATTTATGAATTTATAATTTATAGCTTGTAATTTATAACTATTTATATTATTTTATATTTTAATATAATAAATTAAAAAGAAATGAAAGGAATTTATTCGAAGTTTAAATAAGGCTGGGAAAACATGGCACTTGATTTTTTTCCCCCCGAAATGAAGCGCGCTAAGACGCAATGCTTTAATGAGAGTTTATTTTTAGACGTTTCTTTTATAACATACGTATTTATCTGGATTAATAAAATTAATGAACACGAAGAATTTATCCTGTTACACATCTTTGAAACTATAACTTTCTAGATTTCTAAGTTCGCTATATTTATCTGAAGCAACCTTGAGAATTTAATTAAACGCTTCGAGAAACTCCATTAATTCTGCCTGTATTTACGTGGACGCCTATCTCTAACAAATATAAACTGTATACGCTAGACAATATATGTGATTTATAGTAATAAGTGAAGACAGATTCTATTTATATACTTAATTTTTGTTTTCAAATTACGCTACCTGAACGTTAATGGGGGCATCTTATCATTAATCAAGACTTTTACATTTTGAACTGCATTACAACGTTCTTTACACAAGGGCTTCTATAGTTTATCTCTCTAGGTACCAAAAAAATTTGAAAATACGTCATTTATTACCCGCAACAACAGTTGGGCTGTAAGCTGAAAAAGAAAATTTATACAAGGAGGTCGTTTGAATTAAGTTTATTATAAATATACAATGAAATGGCAGTATGCCTGTTTAAGTGTCATTTATAGAAAGCAAGTCGTTTTGTTGATGTCGAAATTGCGAATGTGTTAGATGAGAAATCACACCTTTATCTCTTGTGTCAGACGCTTTGTATATACAAATTGACCCGGCGAAAACAGAGATTCTTTGTCTGAAACCGACCCGGAAATATAATTTTTCAACAATTTATCACAATGTATTTGACACCAGTCTGTTATTGTTCGTTGTCATTAACGAAAGTGTAGTAATATGAAGGTTTGATTCGAAGCACTGTTGATGTAATTTCGATGTAAAATATCAGCATTTTGTAATGTTCTTTTTGATCGAAACAGGAAAAGTGCTGTTGTCCAAGGAATTAGTTTGTTCATGTCAAAATTGCTAATCCATTACAAGAAATATCACTTATTATTTATTAGCCATTTTGTGTAGATAAATAGACTCGGTGAAAACAGAGATTCTTTGTCTAAAACCGACCCAGAAATATAATTTTTCAACAATTTGTCACATTGAAATTGACACCAGTCTGTTAATGCTCGTTGTCATTAGCGAAAGTGTAGTAATATGAAGGTTTGATTCGAAGCACTGTTGAAAGGATTTTGATATAAAATATTAGCATTTTGTAATGTTGCTTTTGATTACAATAGGAAAAATGCTGTTGCTCAGGGAAGTAGATTTGTTCAAGTCAAGATTGCGAACGCATTACAAGAAATATCACTTATTATTTGTTAGACATTTTGTGTATACAAATTGACCAGATGAAAACACAGATTATTTGTCTAAAACCAACCCGGAAATATAATTTTTTTACAATTTGTCACAATGAATTTGATACTAAGTTTGTTATTGTTCGTTGTCATTAACGAAATTGTAGTAATCTGAAGGTTTGATTTGAAACACTGTTGATATGAATTCGATATAAAATATTGGCTATAACAGGAAAAGTGCTGTTGCTCAAGGAAGTAGATTTTTTCAAGTCAAGATTGCGAACGCATTACAAGAAATATCACTTATTATTATTTGTTAAACATTTTGTGTATACAAATTGACCCGATGAAAACAGAGATTCTTTGTCTAAAACCGACCCAGAAATATAATTTTTCAATAATTTGTCACTTTGAAATTGACACCAGTCTGTTATTATTCGTTATCATTAACGAAAGTGTAGTAATTTGAAGGTTTGATTCGAAGCACTGTTGAAATTATTTTGATATAAAATATTAGCATTTTGTAATGTTGCTTTTGATTACAATAGGAAAAATACTGTTGCTCAAGGAATTAGATTTGTTCAAATCAAGATTGCGAACGCATTACAAGAAATATCACTTATTATTTGTTAGACATTTTGTGTATACAAATTGACCAGATGAAAACACAGATTATTTGTCTAAAACCAACCCGGAAATATAATTTTTTTACAATTTGTCACAATGAATTTGATACTAAGTTTGTTATTGTTCGTTGTCATTAACGAAAGTGTAGTAATCTGAAGGTTTGATTTGAAACACTGTTGATATGAATTCGATATAAAATATTGGCTATAACAGGAAAAGTGCTGTTGCTCAAGGAAGTAGATTTTTTCAAGTCAAGATTGCGAACGCATTACAAGAAATATCACTTATTATTATTTGTTAAACATTTTGTGTATACAAATTGACCCGATGAAAACAGAGATTCTTTGTCTAAAACCGACCCAGAAATATAATTTTTCAATAATTTGTCACATTGAAATTGACACCAGTCTGTTATTATTCGTTATCATTAACGAAAGTGTAGTAATTTGAAGGTTTGATTCGAAGCACTGTTGAAATTATTTTGATATAAAATATTAGCATTTTGTAATGTTGCTTTTGATTACAATAGGAAAAATACTGTTGCTCAAGGAATTAGATTTGTTCAAATCAAGATTGCGAACGCATTACAAGAAATATCACTTATTATTTGTTAGACATTTTGTGTATACAAATTGACCAGATGAAAACACAGATTATTTGTCTAAAACCAACCCGGAAATATAATTTTTTTACAATTTGTCACAATGAATTTGATACTAAGTTTGTTATTGTTCGTTGTCATTAACGAAAGTGTAGTAATCTGAAGGTTTGATTTGAAGCACTGTTGATATGATTTCGATATAAAATATTGGCTATAACAGGAAAAGTGCTGTTGCTCAAGGAAGTAGATTTTTTCAAGTCAAGATTGCGAACGCATTACAAGAAATATCACTTATTATTATTTGTTAAACATTTTGTGTATACAAATTGACCCGATGAAAACAGAGATTCTTTGTCTAAAACCGACCCAGAAATATAATTTTTCAATAATTTGTCACATTGAAATTGACACCAGTCTGTTATTATTCGTTATCATTAACGAAAGTGTAGTAATTTGAAGGTTTGATTCGAAGCACTGTTGAAATTATTTTGATATAAAATATTAGCATTTTGTAATGTTGCTTTTGATTACAATAGGAAAAATACTGTTGCTCAAGGAATTAGATTTGTTCAAATCAAGATTGCGAACGCATTACAAGAAATATCACTTATTATTAGTTAGACATTTTGTGTATACAAATTGACCAGATGAAAACACAGATTATTTGTCTAAAACCAACCCGGAAATATAATTTTTTTACAATTTGTCACAATGAATTTGATACTAAGTTTGTTATTGTTCGTTGTCATTAACGAAAGTGTAGTAATCTGAAGGTTTGATTTGAAGCACTGTTGATATGATTTCGATATAAAATATTGGCTATAACAGGAAAAGTGCTGTTGCTCAAGGAAGTAGATTTTTTCAAGTCAAGATTGCGAACGCATTACAAGAAATATCACTTATTATTATTTGTTAAACATTTTGTGTATACAAATTGACCCGATGAAAACAGAGATTCTTTGTCTAAAACCGACCCAGAAATATAATTTTTCAATAATTTGTCACATTGAAATTGACACCAGTCTGTTATTATTCGTTATCATTAACGAAAGTGTAGTAATTTGAAGGTTTGATTCGAAGCACTGTTGAAATTATTTTGATATAAAATATTAGCCTTTTGTAATGTTGCTTTTGATTACAATAGGAAAAATACTGTTGCTCAAGGAATTAGATTTGTTCAAATCAAGATTGCGAACGCATTACAAGAAATATCACTTATTATTTGTTAGACATTTTGTGTATACAAATTGACCAGATGAAAACACAGATTATTTGTCTAAAACCAACCCGGAAATATAATTTTTTTACAATTTGTCACAATGAATTTGATACTAAGTTTGTTATTGTTCGTTGTCATTAACGAAAGTGTAGTAATCTGAAGGTTTGATTTGAAACACTGTTGATATGAATTCGATATAAAATATTGGCTATAACAGGAAAAGTGCTGTTGCTCAAGGAAGTAGATTTTTTCAAGTCAAGATTGCGAACGCATTACAAGAAATATCACTTATTATTATTTGTTAAACATTTTGTGTATACAAATTGACCCGATGAAAACAGAGATTCTTTGTCTAAAACCGACCCAGAAATATAATTTTTCAATAATTTGTCACATTGAAATTGACACCAGTCTGTTCTTATTCGTTATCATTAACGAAAGTGTAGTAATTTGAAGGTTTGATTCGAAGCACTGTTGAAATTATTTTGATATAAAATATTAGCATTTTGTAATGTTGCTTTTGATTACAATAGGAAAAATACTGTTGCTCAAGGAATTAGATTTGTTCAAATCAAGATTGCGAACGCATTACAAGAAATATCACTTATTATTTGTTAGACATTTTGTGTATACAAATTGACCAGATGAAAACACAGATTATTTGTCTAAAACCAACCCGGAAATATAATTTTTTTACAATTTGTCACAATGAATTTGATACTAAGTTTGTTATTGTTCGTTGTCATTAACGAAAGTGTAGTAATCTGAAGGTTTGATTTGAAGCACTGTTGATATGATTTCGATATAAAATATTGGCTATAACAGGAAAAGTGCTGTTGCTCAAGGAAGTAGATTTTTTCAAGTCAAGATTGCGAACGCATTACAAGAAATATCACTTATTATTATTTGTTAAACATTTTGTGTATACAAATTGACCCGATGAAAACAGAGATTCTTTGTCTAAAACCGACCCAGAAATATAATTTTTCAATAATTTGTCACATTGAAATTGACACCAGTCTGTTATTATTCGTTATCATTAACGAAAGTGTAGTAATTTGAAGGTTTGATTCGAAGCACTGTTGAAATTATTTTGATATAAAATATTAGCATTTTGTAATGTTGCTTTTGATTACAATAGGAAAAATACTGTTGCTCAAGGAATTAGATTTGTTCAAATCAAGATTGCGAACGCATTACAAGAAATATCACTTATTATTTGTTAGACATTTTGTGTATACAAATTGACCCGATCAAAACAGAGATTATTTGTCTAAAACAGAACCGGAAATATAATTTTTCAACAATTTATCACAATGAATTTGACACCAGTCTGTTATTGTTCGTTGTCACTAACGAAAGTGTAGTAATATGAAGGTTTCATTCGAAACACTGTTGTGATATGATTTCGATATACAATATTCGCATTTTGTAATCTTGATTTTTATTATAACAGGAAGCTGTTGCTCAAGGAAGTAGTTTTGTTCATGTCAAAATTGCGAACGCATTACAAGAAATATCATATATTTTCTGTTAGACATTTTGCGTAGATAAATAGACGCACGATGAAAACAGATAATTTTTGTCTAAACAGACCTGGAGATGTAATTTTCCAAAAATTTCTCACATTGAATTTGACACAAGTCTGTTATTTTTATTAGTCATCATCGAGAGAGTATTTATCAGGGGGTTTGATTTGAAACACTATCGATATAATTTTGATATCAAAAATTAGTATTTCGTAATGTTGCTTTTGATTACAATAGAAAAAGCACTGTTGCTCCATTAAGTAGTTTCGTTGATGTCAAAATTGGAAACCCGTTACAAGAAATATCACATCTCTTCGGTTATACATTTTCTGTAAATAAATAGACCTGGCGAAAACGAGAATCTTTGTCTAAAACGGACACAGAAATATAATTTTTCAACAATTTGTCACATTGAGTTTGACTCAATTCTATTATTGTCGATTGTTATTATCGAGAGTGTAGTAATTTAAGTGTTTGATTCGAAGCATTGTTGATATGATTTCGATATAAAGTATTAGCATTTTGTAAAGTTGCTTTTGATTACAATAGGAAAAGTGATATTGCTCAAGGAAATAGTTTTGTTCAAGTCAAAATTGCGAACCTTACAAGAAAATATGTAAATATTTTCTGTTAGACATTTTGTGTAGATAAATAGACCTGGTGAAAACAGAGCATTTTAGTCTAAAACCAACCCGTAAATATAATTTTTCAACAATTTTCCACAATGAATTTGACACGGGTCTGTTATTGTTCGTTGTCATTATTGAGAGTGTAGTAATTTGAAGGTTTTATTCGAAGTTTTGTCGTTATAATTTCTGTATCAAAAATTAGTAATGTTGCTTTTGATTGCTTGTGATGCAAGATATAAGAGGTTTCTATGGATAATAAGATTTTTACATTATGAATTAGAGAGCAGTCATATATACAGGGTGTCCATAATTAATCGACCCAACTTTAAAGTTGTCTACAGACGAAACTATTGGTCAGAAAGTTGTGACATTTTGTGAAGGAAATAATGAAGGAATGGGAATTTGTTTAAGCGAAAAAAAAAATTAGTTCAAAATTTCGCCACCAGATGAAGTTTTTAATGAATTATATATATAGCATACATTTATGATAGTTCACATATTTTATTTCAACAAAACATGTTCCACATGACATCCATCATTTTCAGCTACCATCTGGAATCGTAAGATAACATGTTCCAAAGTTGACCGCAGTGTGTTCTAGGAAATGCTAAAAACATGTCGCGAAAAAAGTTTTGTTCAACATGTTTTGTTGTAATAATATTTGTAAGCTATCGTAAATGCATACTAAATGTGTAATTCATTAAAAAACACCCTCTGACGGTGAAATTTTGAACTAATTTTTTTTCGCTTAAACAAATTCCCATTCCTTCATTATGTCCTTCACAAAATTTCACAACTTTCTGACCAATAGTTTCGTTTGTAAACAACTTTAAAGTAGGGTCGTTTAATTATGGACACCCTGTGTATATATATTCAGCAAGTAATTGTTTATGAATGAAATTAAACTATAAACTACTAGAAATACATAAAATTGCAAGATTTTTATTTTAAACAGTTACCAGGAATTTATAAAAGATTAATGTGTTAAATTGATATTTAGTAAATCTCATTCGTGTTTCTAGTAAACAATGAAATTCTTTAACATCAAAACATTAATAGTAGAACTATACAGATTTTTACATTAAAAGTTAGAAAGTTAGTAATGGTTGATAAATAGAGTTGAACTAAAAACTACTGGAAATACAGTAAATGACAATATTTTTTCTTTTAAAATATACTAGAGATTTATATCAGATATGCTAGATTAATCTACAATTGTATTTAAACACAAAGACGCGTGATAATTCAAATGGATAAGTGAGTGAAATACCCAAAGGAAACTTATCTTGTGAAGCGTAAGTATAGACGTGAGTCTGATACTAGATAAGTATAGACGTGAACAACCAAATCTGTTATAGACCGGGAGGCGGCACCAGAGACAATCACCTCATCGAGTTCACGGCTGAAATTCTAGAATTAGTTAAAACTCGATGCGCATATTAAAACGCAGTCGGTATGCCAAGTCATATCTTGGTGGAAAACACCTGAAAACCCGATTTTAGCGGTTGACTCGTAGGTTTACCATTGTGTTTTCCTGCACCCAAAGGTATGAAAACATGGAGGGCTGGGAGCAGGAACACACAATGGTAAACCTACGAGCCAACCGCTAAAATTGGGTTTTCCGGTTTTTTCCACCAAGATTTGACTTGGCAGACCGATTGCGTTTTAATATGCGAATCAAGTTTTAACTAATTCTGGAATTCCAGCCGTGAACTCGATGAGGTGATTGTCTGTGCTGCCGCCTCCCGGTCTATTAAATCATTCTACAAATTGCCAGAAATATAGAGAATGTAAAGATTCTCGTAAACGTTCAGAACTCCTAACTTTAATATACGGATTTCCTTCCAGGGAGTTATGACATACTAATTCATTCAATTAATCTCCAAATGCATCGGTAAATAATAGTGATCATTAGAAAAAAAAAAAAAACAATCGAAGTCTCTAAAGGAAACGCTGCCTAGAAAATCATCTGTTTCTGGTTTTCAACCTGATCTTTTAAATGAAAACTACTGATTTCTCAAAATAAAATTATATTTTAAGAAGTTTTTAATTAGTAATCTAGCATTATTTTTAGGATAAATTATATCTATCTCGTTTATTCTTCATCATTTCAATTGAAGTAGTTGAAGGTGTTTCAGTACATTCATAAACTATTTGGATGTGCCAATCCCAAAACTTTCTTCTATCTCACACACATTTCGCATACACTAAAAAGAATCAGAACCAATTTATATCAAGGTCTAACTGAATCTAAAGTTTTATGAAATTCCGTGCATTAGTTCTTGAGATATGACTATTGCTAAAATCATGTAAATCCTGCAAAATGTAGCATAGCAGCGCCACCTTTTGGGAGATTTAGACCAAAACCTAATCGACAACAACTTATGTCAACGTTTAACTGAATCTGAAGTTTGATGAAAATCCGTGCACTAGTTCTTGAGATATAGCTATCGTGGTAATAACGAAAAAGTACCATAGCAGCGCCACCTGTTGGTCTATTTGCACCAAAACGTAAACAGCATCTATTTATGTCAATGTCTAACGGAATATGAAGTTTGATGGAATTCCGTGCATTAGTTCTTGAGATATAGCTATCGTAAAAATCGAGAAAAAGTGGAATAGCAGCGCCACCTCTTGGGATATCTACACCATAACGTAATCAGCATCTATGTATGTCAAGGTCTAACTGAACCTGAAGTTTGACGAAAATAAGTGCATTAGTTCTTGAGATAGAGCTGCTGCAGAAATCGCGAAAAAGGCAGAATAGCAGCGCCACCTATCAGACGATTTTCGCCAAAAACTAATCAGCACCAATTTATATCAAGAACTAACTGAATATAAAGTTTTATTAAATTTTGTGCATTAGTTCTTGAGATAGAGCGCCCACAAAATTTTTATCAAATACAGACAGACATTTTCTAAAAATGGTCAAATCGTGTTCAGGACCTTCTAAAACGTATGAATTCGTCTAAAAGCGGAAGTCGAAAATTTTCATGAACCCAATACTTTCTTCTTGTAGAGATAGAAGAAAGTAAAAATATACAGAAGATTCAGATTTTCATAAACATTCATAGTTGCTAACTTCAAAATACGGATTTTCCTCCAATGATTTATTTTAGGCTAACTACTGAAATTAATCTACAAGTGCATCGAGTTACAAATAATATTGAGCTTCTGAAAGTAACCCAAATCTTTAAAGAAAACAAAGTCTAAAACAAAGTCTACTTCTAGGGATCAATCTGATCTTTTAAATTAATCTACGAACTTTTCTAAATAGAAATATACTTTCAAAAGTGTTTCTGTAGTAATTTAGCATATATTTTAGGGTTTCGTCATCTCACGATTAGTCCCGCTTAGTCACGATTACTCCCACATCTTTGTCTGTCCGTCACAGAGCCGGTTCTCAGAAACTATATAAATTACAGACATGAAATTTTGTGTTTTTACAGTTGAATACCTTCTATGAAGCTGAAAATCATTAAAAAAAAAAAAAAATCGTATTTTTTTAATATAGAGAGATAAAAAACCAAAAATCTAACAGCCTTTTTCGATTAAATTTAAATATTTTCCGTTATAGCAGTTGCCAACAATTAAAAATACACAATAAAATTCTTTCTACAATAACGAATTTTCTATTGAAAGATTTCCTCGTGAAAAATGAAAAGGAAATAAAAAGTTTCACCAATTGAAAAAAAGATTAATTTGACGTCATATTGATAATAAAACGGAAAATTTCAAGCCTTTCTCAATAATACAAGGAGTATGAGTAGATGTAAGTACAGAAAGCAGGCTAATATGAAGTCATTAGAGAATTAAAAAGAAAATTACTCTGACGTCCTATTGGAAGTTTAACGGACTTTTCAAATGTTTTATAATAATACAAAGAGAGTATCAATATGAGTAATGGAGAAAGTAAGTAGATAAGACGTCAGCAAGTGATTATAACGTCATATGAGTTTGAGGAATGTATTGAATCATGATAAAAACCCGATTATGGAAGTATTGGCATATTTTAACATTTTGAAGGTCTTTATAAAACATGTTTAATTTCGAAATAGATCTTTTTTTAATATAGCATTTAGTCCACATGACAGATATTATTATGACCGAGTATAATAGCGGGCTTCGCCCGCTATTGGACCGGTTCAGATATTCGAAAAAACGAGAAAAATAGACCGGTAAATTTGTACTTTATAAAAAACATGACTTTTTTTTTAAAAGGAAATTTATTTGGATTTATTGAAGAAAGAAGAAAGTGTTTTGAAAGGAATATTAAACGAAAATTTTTGTCCGATCTTCGATCATACTTACCCGCTTATTTAGATAAATTACACCTCTGTCTTAGGTTCTTTATCATTGGAGTTGGATGCGTTACAGTACATCGTCAGAATTATAGACAACATTAAGATTCACGCAATCATCCAGAACTCCTTACTTCAAAATACAATTTTCTACCAAGGATATATATTAGGCTAATTAACTAAATTAATCTACAAATGCATCGAAAAAAAATAGTGAGTTTCAGAAAAAAAAAAAAAAACAATCAAAATCCTTATAGGAAAAATTGTCTGGAAAACAATCTATTTCTGGTGATCAATCTTATCTTTTAAATGAATCTTTTTAAAATGAATGGTTTTTTAAATTACAATATACTTTTAAAACAACTTAACACAATAACTTATTATCACAAACATCCAGAACTCGTAACTTCAAAATACGAATTTTCTTACAAAGATTTATATTAGACTAATTATTTAAATTAATACAGATGCATCAAATTACGAGGAATATTAATCTTTTGAAAAATCCCTAAAGAAAACGAAGTCTAGAGGATTATCACTTTCTGATATTTTAAATTAATATCCAAACTTTTCGAAATACAAATATACTTTCAAAAGTTTTTATTTAGTAATCTAGCATGTCTTTTGAGGTAAATTATATATTTTTCCTAGGTTCTTCATCATTCCAACTGGATGCGTTTCAGTACATTCATCAGAAATACAGAGAACACTAGGATTATCACAAACATCCAGAACTCGTAACTTTAAAATGCATATTTTCTTACAAAGACTTGTATTAGACTAATTATTTAAATTAATATAGATGCATCAAATTATGAAGAATATTGATCTTTTGAAAAATCCCTAATTAAAACAAAGTCTAGAGAATCATCTCTTTCTAGGGATCAACCTGATATTTTAAATTAATATCCAAACTTTTCGAAATACAAATGTACTTTCAAAAGTCTTTATTTAGTAATCTAGCATGTCTTTTGATATAAATTAGATCTTTCTCCTACGTTCTTCATCATTAAAGCTAGAGGCGTTTCAGTACATACATCAGAAATATAGAGGACACTAAGTTTTACACAAACATTCATGAATCCTAACTTCAAAATACGGATTTTCTTACAAGATTTATATTAGACTAATTATTTATATTAATACAGATGCATCGAATTACGAAGAATATTGAGCTTCTGAAAAATCCTTACTGTAAACAAAGTCTAGAGAATCATCTTTTTTCTAGGAATCAACCTGATATTTTAAATTAATATCTAAACTTTTCGAAATACAAATGTACTTTCAAAAGTTTTTATTTAGTAATCTAGTATGTCTTTTGAGATAAATTAGATCTTTCTCCTAGGTTCTCAATCATTCCAACTGGAGGCGTTTCAGTACATACATCAGAATTACAGATAACATCAAGTTTTACACAAACATTCATAAATCCTAACTTCAAAATACGGATTTTCTTCCAAGGATTTATATTAGACCAATTAATTAAATTAATCTACAAATGCATCAAATTACAAAGAATATTGAGCTTCTTAAAAAATCCTAATAAAAAGAACCATCTGCTTATGGGGAAAAACTCGATCTTTCAAATTAATCTACGATCTTCACGAAATACAAATATACTTTCAAATTTTTTTATTTAGTAATCTAACATCTCGTTTGAGATAAATTAGACCTGTCCTCTAGGTTATTTATAATTTCAGCTAGGGGCCTTTCAGTACATTCATCAGAAATATGAAGAGATTAAAATTCACACAAACATTCATGACTCCTAACTTCAAAATCCGGATTTTCTTCCAAGGATTTATATTAAACCAATTAATTAAATTAATATACAAATGCATCGAATTACAAAGAATATTGAGCTTCAGAAAAAACCCTAATGAAAAGGACCATCCACTTATAGGGATAAACCCGATCTTTCAAATTAATCTACGATCTTCAAATATATTTTCAAAAGTTTTTACTTAGTATATCTAGCATCTCTTTTCAGATAAATTAGACCTGTCCTCTAAGTTCTTCATCATTCCAGCTGGAGGCGTTTCAATACATACATCAGAAATATACAGAACATTAAGATTCCCACAAACATCCTGAATTCCTAACTTCAAAATATGTATTTTCTTCCAAGGATTTATGTTAGACTAATTCTTTAAATTAATCTACAAATGCATTGAATTACAAAGAATATTGAGCTTCTGAAAAATCTCTATAAAAAACGAACCGTCTACTTCTAGAGAACAACCTGATCTTTTAAATTAATCTACGAACTTCTCAAAATACAAATATACTTTCAAAAGTTTTTACTTTGTAATCTAGCATCCCTTTTGAGATAAATTAGACCTGTCCCCTAGATTCTTCATCATTCCAGCTGGAGGCGTTTCAGTACATACATCAGCCGCAAAAGCCACATTAAACACCGGGACCCCATTTTGTTGCTGCTTAAACATGAACTTGGAACGATTTCCTGGGATGATTTTTTTTTCTCCTTCAGTAGTAATGATTTATGAAACACTTTGTAGCAGAAAAATGATGAAGCTGGCAATGCGATACCATTGCCGGTCACAAAGGGCCCTGACCCAGGTAAAGCTACCATCTGACATCAAATTTATTAATCTGAAGTCCCTCGTCTGTCGTAGGATAAACATAGAATAAGTTATTTTTATATCAAACTAATGAGCGTCTCTTTTTTGCATGTAATGTGGACGTCACGCGTATTAAACGTTGTTATTCAGTGAGTCATTATTCTGGTTTGTATATATTCTGGTAATAAAACAATTTATCAGCCCACGAATGTTTAAATTATTTCGGAATAATTAAACAATACTGGCAAAATGTTGGTTATATGACGTAATCCAATGACGTAATCAGAGAATACTGTACTGTAGTGCTCATAATTTAATCCCCTCGGAACCAGGGATGCATATATGCGCATTCAAAAAGTATATACAAGATTTGTATTTGGTACCAGTAATAAAGGATTAATGGTAACCTACCATCTGACATCTTGACAAATTTATTAATCTCAATCTCCTCACCTGTCGTAGGGTAAACATAGAATCAGTTATTCTTATATCAAACTAATCGAGTGCCTCCTTTTTGCATGCATGTGGACGTCACATGTTTTAAACGTCAGTGAATCATTATTTTGGTTTGTATATATTCTTGTAATAAAACAATTAATTTATCAACCCAAGAATGTTTAAATTATTTCGGAGTCATTAAACAATAGTGGCAAAATGCTGGTTACATGACGCAATTATTAAGATAATACAGTACTGTAGCGCTCATAATTTAACTCCTTCGGAACCAGGGGTGCATATAATGCACATATGCGCCCTCAAAAGTATATACAGGATTTGTATTTGGTACCAGTAATAAAGAACTGATGGTAACCTACCATCTGACATCTTGACAAATTTATTAATCTGAATTCCCTCACCTGTCGTAGGGTGAACATAGAATCAGTTATTTTTATATCAAACTAATTGAGTGCCTCCTTTTTGCATGCATGTGGACGTCACATGTTTTAAACGTCAGTGAATCATTATTTTGGTTTGTATATATTCTTGTAATAAAACAATTAATTTATCAACCCAAGAATGTTTAAATTATTTCGGAGTCATTAAACAATAGTGGCAAAATGCTGGTTACATGACGCAATTATTAAGATAATACAGTACTGTAGCGCTCATAATTTAACTCCTTCGGAACCAGGGGTGCATATAATGCACATATGCGCCCTCAAAAGTATATACAGGATTTGTATTTGGTACCAGTAATAAAGAACTGATGGTAACCTACCATCTGACATCTTGACAAATTTATTAATCTGAATTCCCTCACCTGTCGTAGGGTGAACATAGAATCAGTTATTTTTATATCAAACTAATTGAGTGCCTCCTTTTTGCATGCATGTGGACGTCACATGTTTTAAACGTCAGTGAATCATTATTTTGGTTTGTATATATTCTTGTAATAAAACAATTAATTTATCAACCCAAGAATGTTTAAATTATTTCGGAGTCATTAAACAATAGTGGCAAAATGCTGGTTACATGACGCAATTATTAAGATAATACAGTACTGTAGCGCTCATAATTTAACTCCTTCGGAACCAGGGGTGCATATAATGCACATATGCGCCCTCAAAAGTATATACAGGATTTGTATTTGGTACCAGTAATAAAGAACTGATGGTAACCTACCATCTGACATCTTGACAAATTTATTAATCTGAATTCCCTCACCTGTCGTAGGGTAAACATAGAATCAGTTATTTTTATATCAAACTAATTGAGTGTCTCTTTTTTTGCATGTATGTGGACGTCACGCGTTTCAAATGTTGTTATTCAGTGAGTTATTATTTCGGTTTGTATATATTCTTGTAATAAAACAGTTAATTTATCAGCTCATGAATGTTTAAATTATTTCGGAGTCATTAAACAATACTGGCAAAATGCTGATTATATGACGTAATTATTAAAAAAATACTGTACTGTACTGCTCATAATTTAATCCCTTAGGCACCAAGAATGCATATATGCGCACTCAAAAAGTATATACAGGCGCACTCAAAGAGTATATACAGGATTTGTATTTGAATCAGTAATAAATAATTGATGGTAACTTACCATCTGACATCTTGACAAATTTATTAATCTGAATTCCCTCACCTGTCGTAGGGTAAACATAGAATCAGTTATTAGGTAGCTTTCAATACAAAAAAGTATAAAGCTACCTATTGCAGCCGTTCGGAGGAAAGCAGTTCCGGAAAATTTGATATATTTTCACCGTTCATGACCCCCAGACCCCAAAACCACCCTCCGTTCAAATGTTGATTTATATATATAGATATATCCATATATATATATATATATATATATATATATATATATATATATATATATATATATCTGACCTATGTCATACGATAACGCTCGTATTTATAAATCAATTTGGATGAAACTAATTGTGTGTATTAAGCTAACCAATGTCTCGATCGAGTTCGTTGGCCAGCTTGGTCCGGCATTTTGTTTCAAGATGGCGGCCATTTAAAAATTTAAAACTAAAATAAATATACAAAAAAATTAAAAATTAAAATTTATTTTTTAATTACGTGTTAGGCCTTGATACAAGGATTCCAGAGCATTTTTTGGTTTACCTCTATCTTAAAAAATGGCTGAGATAGAGCAGTTTGAAATTCTAGGGTGGCTGACATTTTGAAACAAAACAGCACATTAAATTATTTTTTTTCGCAAATTATTTTTTTTCATTGTTGTAATAATTTTCCCAATCATACGCATAAAACTATATATTCATATCCGTTAGCGCCAAAATTGGCGACATTCGCGACATTTGGCGAAATATCGCCAAATTTGGCGACCAAAATAAGTCTTCATAAATGAAGCCAATTTGGCTGTTGCTCAATAATTTGGCGAATTTCTTATTCAAATTCAGTATTAACGAATCTTTTGTAAACGTTTCTTTGCATTTTAACTTGCTGTTCTCGTGTAACATTAGCTAAAATTTTAAAACGAAGATATAGGAAAGCTACCTTTTCCTCCCGATACAGGCCGGAAGGACTTTTTTTATATCAAACTAATTGAGCGTCCCTCTTTTGCATTCTTGTGGACGTCACACGTTTTAAACGTTCTTATTCAGTGAGTCATTATTTCTGGTTATATATATACTTATAATCAGCCCACGAATGCTTTAATTATTACGGGGCCATTGAACAATACTGACAAAATCCTGATTAAATGGCTTAATATTAAGAGAATGTTGTACAATACTGCTCATAATTTAATCCCTTCGCGACCAGAGATCATATATATGCCCTCAAAAGTGCATGCAGGATTTGTATTTGGTACCCGTAATAAAGAATAGATAGTTCGGATAGAATTATTTCGGAGTCATTGAACAATACTGACAAAATGCTGATTAAATGACTTAATATTTAGAGAATAATGGTTATAATGGTTAAGTATTTAAATTAAGTGCCTATAAAATAGTCCTATTCTCAGAGTACTGGCATTGTAAAATTCGTATTTTAAAGGATATAATAGTCACCGTCGCTTTTATTGGCTTAAAATGGTAATATTGACAAACTATTTAAATTAATTTCCTATAAAATAGCACTACTTTCACAGTATTGGTAATGAAAAACTGGTATTTCAAAGGATATAATATTCATCATTGCCTATAATGACATAGCAATAATGTAGTAATATTTGGTAAAAGAGTTAAATTAATTGATTATAAAACAAGAACGAAAAATCATGCGTCAAGCATAGATTATGTAACACTTTCCAACGCTTCCAAAATAATTTTACAAATCATACCGTTTAATAAGCTGAAAGATAACATCTAAGTAAACAATTTGGAAAACGCATAACATATTTAAAAACATAATTTCAGGAATTTCCAACATATACAATATTCGGAAAAATATCCGAATACTTTTATTCAGCCCTGTATAGGATCTATAGATTTGTATACGAAACGCGTAGCACAGTTTAAAATTCTCCTTCTGGAGTTTCTGTGTTCGCGAACTTTTGTGCTGCCCTGTATAGGATCTACAGAATTTATACACACCACGTAATAGACAAAAAGCGAGTTAAATTTAATACCGCATTCAGTAACTTAAAACGCACTTCCAGGAATTATTGTTAACAGACAGTAGAGAATTCTTTTGCGTGTCCCTGTAAATGAACGATGACTGCTATACACACACTATTCTGTAGTAAGCCTCTTTTCATGCAACTTAGTGATATATATAAATTTCAATGCGTTTAAAATAGTGAAACATTATTTAAATAAACCGCAGACGATTTTTCTCCATAGACGTAATGTAACGGAATTCTTTTGACTGTCCCTGTAAAGTAACTATAAGTGCTACACACTTCCGTTGAAATAGGGAACATGCTATAGATAACGAAAATAACATATAAAAATTGCAGAGCAATCCGAGCATATTTACCGGAGTTAGAGCACGGTATGACTGCCAGACGGCAGACGGCAGACGGCCAGACGGCCAGACGGCAGACAAACCGAAGTCATAAACACTTTTAACCTAGGTTGGAAAGTGTTAAAAAAACACTACTTTCACAATATTGGTATTACAATAGTTTAAAGGATATAATAGTCATATAATGATTTAACAGTAAAATGGCAATATGGGTAAAATATTTAAATTAATTTCCTATAAAATAGCACTACTTTCACAGTATTAATATTGCAAAACTGGTACTTTAAAGGATATAATATAGTCATCATTGCCTATTATGACTTAACAATAAAATGGGAATATTGTTGAAATATTTAAATTAACTTCCTATAAAATAACACTACTTTCACAATATTGGTATTACAAAATTGGTATTTTAAAGTATATAACAGTTATCATTGCCTACATTGAATAATAAAATGGTAATATTGGTAAATAGTATTTAAATAATTTTTCAATAAAATAGGACTACTTTCACAGTATTAGTATTGCAAAAATTATATTTTAAAGGATATAATATAGTCATCATTGAATATTATGACTTAACAATAAATTGGTGAAATAGGTAAATTAATTTCCTATAAAATAGCACTACTTTCAGAGCATTAGTATTGCAAAATTTTAAAGTATATAATAGGAATGGTTTCGGAAAACTGTAAACCCCTTCCTATTTAAAGACATTAAATCCAATATCGCCGAGCGATAATGAGTTTGATTAATTAATCTGAAGTCCCTCATCTGTCGCAGGATAAACATAGAATCAGTTATTTTTGCATCAAACTTAATGACTGGAAGGAGACGTCACACATTTTAAGTTTGGGTGAGTCATGCGCTGTTAAAAAGTATCTACTCAAAAACAAGAACATGAATCTACATTTTTTTTTTTTTTTTTTTTTTTTTTTAACACTCTTTTACTTAACATAACTTGGTTTATGTATGCAAAGATGGAATTTTGTAATTAAATTTTCTGTCACTTCCTAATATGATAGAATTATAAAAATTATGTACAGAGATGTGATTTCGATGACAATACAACATTTTAACAAGTTTTGAAATTAATCACAAACTATTAAATTAAATTTAAAGCATTTTTTTTCATCAGCCAGGCGCAGGTGATAAATCGCCAAATATGCTTTATCGTTGCAACTGTATACGAGTTTTACAGCAACAATCCAGTTCATGGATTTACATTTTAAATATACAACTAGCGGACCCCAGTCCGGGGTTGCCCGGGCCCGTGATAATAAATTTAAAAAGAAACATCAAGTTTTTATTATTTTATATCTTTAACCGGATTTTGTATGAAATTATATTTTAAAATGAAAAATTCGCGAAAAAAATATTGATATTTAGTGATAAAAGCGCTCATTTTCTTGTATTTTTTACGTAGGGCCGTTTCATAGTTTAAAAATAAAAAGTTCTTTTTGACCGAACTCTTTGAAATCTTTATTGGTGATAAATAAAATGGTTTCACAGTCCGTGTAAAAATTTCGTGAAAAAATAGTGTTAGTTGTAAAAGAAATGTTTAATTCTCGTTTTTTTGTTTGTTTTCGCATCAGTTCCTTTAACATAGCAATAAAAAAAATTCTTCTCATCTTCCGAAATCTCTGACATTTCAATTCGTCATAAATATATAACTGTATTCAAGCTCTCTTTAAAATTTTGTGAAAAAATATGCATATTTAGTAGTGGAAACATGAGTTCTTAAAAAAAAAATTGTTTTCAACCTCAAAGCAAAAATATATTAGAAGGTCTATGCTTTCGATGCAATGAAAATAATTATATCGTCTGCTATGTAATATATCGTCTAATTATGTAATAATCGTAATAATTATATCGTCTGCTATGTAATATATCGTCTAATTATGTAATAATCGTAATAATTATATCGTCTGCTTCAGTGAAAATAATTATATCGTCTGCTATGAGCTAAATAAACATGCCTTTTTTTTTTTTTTTTTTTTTTTTTTTTTTTACCATGGTGATCTTGCTTTGCGAATGATTACCTCCATGGTTTAATATTTTAGGACTCATAATGAACAAATCTCCTGTGTTTATTGACTCTAATGGATTGAGATATTTGGCTGTTAACCTAATTTCCACTCAAGTTATCTCAGAATCTGTACATTTTTTAATGTAACACATTCCTCAAGCAAACCATTTTTTTGAACGATCTTTCTAAAAATGTAACTTTTATGCAATTTTATTTAAAAAATAATTTTTAATAAAAATAGCCACCTGGCATATGAAAATAGAAAGGGTTTGTCCTTATTCGTTTTCCTAAGTCACACGACTTGCGTTTTTATTACATGGATTATGTATGATATTATTTAATAGAATAAAGAAAACTTTCTTTAATATCTTTTTAAATTTGGATTCGATTTTCATAAAATTTGAAATGACTCGACAAAATTCTGCAACGATAATATATATTAAATTTCAAACCATTCGGTTGGGTTGTTTTTGTGCTGTTATATGCGGACGGACGGACAGATGGACAGACCAGATGACGACTATAGGTGCTACGTATTAATATAAATACGAACGCACCTAAAAAATAAGTATGGGAAGTGTGCCTAATATCGCAACCCATTTTGAAATTTTGATCTAATTCGGCTTAGCTGCACAACAAATTGAGACTGATTGACGGAATGGGTTCATAAAACTTTCTAAAAAAACATTTTTCGCTTATAATGGTTTACAATAAAAGAATTTTTTTTTTTTTTTTTAATAAATTTGCAAAACACCTTAGTAACACAACTTTCAAAAAGTTGTGTTCAACGTTGTGTTACACAACTTTATACATATTTGAAAGACATTTCATCTTTTAACGTAAACGTTAAAAGTTGTGTGTGATCAAAATAATATCGCTCTCCCCGTGCGATATTAGGAACACAATAAATTTCACTCTTTTCAAAATTTTTTGTAAGAAATATGAGTTATAACGTTACTAACGAATAATAATTTTGCCCAGCCAAGAAATTAATTGTCTATAGGAGTATATATTTAGTTAATTATAAGCAAACAAGTTGTAAAAGACGTGATTTAATTAGTTATTTTTTGACTTGCTTTTATAAAATAAAAATAAAAAATAGGCACCGAATAAATTGCTTAAAATAATAATCTAAAATCCACCTATTCTTCTAAACAAAATTCACAAGGTCCAGGTCAGACCGGGTAGGGAGACTTACCTTTCGGCTAAAGATCAACTAGCCCCGCCCAGAACAAAATTTACAAATAAAAGTTTTGAAATTAATTAATTAAATTTAGAATAGTTCGTGGGGCGACATTAGGAACATATAAACAAAAATATAAATGTCCGCCATTTGACAACTTCAAGGAAATAATAAGTCAATCAAAACATAAAAAAAATCTAAATTTGGATCAATAACAAAATTTCCACAATAATTCAAAACTTTTATTACTTACCTTTGTATATTTATAATTTTCTGAAGATAACGTTCAAAAATATTTTGAAATTAAAAAAACAATAAAATTTTCACTACTTGGAACAGCAATTCCCTACGGAAACCGATATGACACTAGACTAAAATTACTAATGAAGAATCAAGTTTAGAAAACGACCACCAGAATGCAGCAGGTTCTTCACTTAGAAATCATAGAGATCTTATCTCTAAATCTTAGAATCACTTAGAGTGCGATATTAAGCACACTTCCCCTACTTTAATATCAATAAATATATACCGGGTGTCTTAAAATAGACTGACTGATTTTAAAATTCAATAACTTCAAAACGATGATAGATATTTAAAAAAAATCTTGCAGGAGAATAATATAAGATGTCAGCAGTTTTTTTTTAATTGCGATTCTTGATTTTATTTCGAATTACGAACAATAGATGGCGCTGCGAGCGATAAGAGTGCAATCCAGTCCAAAAGCAGAAATCAGCCAGCATTGATGCGAAGGAAGGAGGTTCAATACATGCAGTGGGTCTCTCATTCGCATCTTTTTCTTAGGGCTCGATTCTGAATAAGATTTTACTGGTGAATGAGACCCACTCCATGTATTGAATCTCCTTCTTTCGCCTCAATGTTGGCTGATTTCTGCTTTTGTCTCGATTGGATATCTATTGTTCGCAGCGCCATCTATTGTTCATAATTCGAGCTAAAATCTGGAATCGCAGTAAAAAAAAAAATCCTGACATCATACGTAACCCTCCAGCAAGAATTTTTTTAAATATCTGTCACCTCTTGGAAGTTATTGAATTTTAAAATCAGTCAGCTCATTTTAAGACACCCGGTATATACCTCGCGTATTTTCTGCAATCCCTACTTTTGAAACCAAGGAAATGATAAAAAAGGTGCACAAAATACCCGAGTAAGTACGGTATTACCCAATATGAATATGATCCAAATGAATTTTTCAGATGTAGATAAAGATAAAACAAGTGGGTAAGTGTGATCGAAGATCGCTCAAAGGGTTTCGTTTAATATTCCTTTCAAAACATTTTATCCTTTCTTTAAAAAATCCAAATAAATTTCATTTAGCAACAACAACAAAAAAAAGTCATGTTTTTTATAAAGTAAAAATTTACCGGTCTATTTTTTTTTTTTCGAATATCTAAACCAGCTTGCTATTATATTCTGTCAAAATAATATCCGTCATACGGTCTAAATGCGGTATTTAAAAAAATAATCTCAAAATTAAACAAATTGCACACCTTCAAAATGTTAAAATATGCCAATATTTCCATAACCGGATTTTTATCACGATTCAATATGTTTCTCAAACTCATATTTACTATTCTCTATTACTCATATTGATACTCGCTTTGTATTATTCTCAAACATCTGAAAAATTCGTTAAACTTCCAATAAGACGTCAGATTTTCTTTTTAATTCTCTAATGACGTGATATTAATCTGCTTTGTTTACATACACATACTCATACTCCTTGTATTATTGAGAAATCTTAGACATTTTCCGTTTTATTTCCACTATGACGTCAATCATTTTTATTTCATATTAATCTTTTTTCCAACTGGTGAAACATTTTATTTCATTTTTATTTTTCACGTGGAAATCGTCTTATTGAAAATTAATTATTGTAGAAACAATTTCATCGTGATTTTTTAATTTTTGTCATCTGCTATAACGAAAAATGTTTAAATTTAATAGGAAAAGGCTGTTAGAATTTTGGTTTTTTATCTCTATTTATTAAAATAATACGAAATTTTCAAATTTTAATATTTTGAGCTCTTCATAGGTGGTATTCTGTTATATACACAAAGTTTCAACTCTGTAACTTACATAGTTTTTGAGAATAGCTCTGTGACGGACAGACAACGGAACGGGAATAATGGGGTTTCGTGAGATGAATGAAACCCTAAAAAGTAGGAATCATCAAGACAAAACTAAAATCACAAAAGATCATGCATATTCACAATAACTACTCGGTTCTGATCTAAGCGTGCTTCAGAGCAGTTCTGATTGGAGATTCAGATATCCAGACCATACTGATTTTTAATGTCTTGGAAGTGGAGATCGGTTAATTAAAATTTTGTTCTAAGTTTTTCCGGAATGATTGCGTAGTAGTTATGGGGTAAGTCGCTAGTCTCCAGTTTTGTATGCCACAGTTCGGATTCAAGCAGCGTGAGGTTGAAAAAAAAATGGAAAAAAGTTTTCTTTTATACAAAATAATTTGAATGAAAAACTAGAAAGTTTCTATTTTTCAATATTTAAGTTATAAAAGATTTGTAAAATGTGGATTTTTTTAATATTTGTTATATTGATTGCGGTTTTAACGAATTTCTTATATTTATAGATTCCAATACAACGATTTAGCCAAATCTGCTTATGTTATTGTTTTTGTTTTTGTTTTATGGCCGCGAATTGCTTCTACACGCGTTATAGTGATAGCGTCTTTAACGAATTTCATGCATTTTTGAGATTGTTATACAGCCAGGTTACTGCATTGATATTTTTTTTTGTTGTTGTTTTCATAGGCGCGAAGCGCTCATACATGCGTTGATGATCGCGGCTTTAACGAATTTTATCCCTTTTTTGAGACTGATACACGACAAGATTGATGCATCCAGTAAATTTTTTGTCATTGGCGCGAAGCGCATATATATGCGTTAGTGATCACGTACATGATAAAAAGAATACTTGTTTACAAAGTTTACAAACCCCTGCACAAACAATACTGACATTTATTAAAAGCGCGCGAGACGTGCAATTTGCTTTATTGCGTTTGTAGAAATTGAAAAAATATTTGATATATATATATATATATATATACGTAAATTATTTATGTATGTATTTTCTAAATTATTCAGAATCATCATTAAATTGTGTTATAATTAAATTGTGTGCATCAAAAATATGCTTTGTGGGATGCAGTCGATTCACCGCTTCCAAGACATTAAATGTCAGTATGTTTTAAATATCTGTATCTAGAGAACCAATCAGAACGCTCTGAAGTACGCTAGATCTGATCGGTGCAGATATTGTGAATATGCACAGTGCACTATGAAAGTAACAAGTGGAATTATAATTTCTAAATTTACTTGCAAAATGTTCAATTTTAATCCTTAACTAGTACAAAACTCATGGAAAAAATTTCTGGAATGCAAACTTGACAATATTTTCTAACATTTTAAATTAAACTATAACTACTAATAACTAATATCTTTGTCTCAGCTATAAACATTAAATATGCGATAATTTCTTTAAACAAATTATAAAACCTACGCAACATTTGTCCATAACAATAAATACAATTTATTTCAGTAAGTCTGTAATAAATTAGAGCTGGCATTACCTAAACCAGTATCATGAAATGAACGAGATTCTGCTGAAGTTACTAAATCAGAGTATTACAATAATCTAGTTATAGTAAACGTAAAATCTAAATTATTCTCATCGAACCTAACTGTGTTATAGTGAAATTGAATTCAACTGATAACAGAAAACGTTTACATTTCTAAAATTCCATCAGCAATATATCTATGTAGAAAAGGATGATTTGAATTTAACTTTCGCATACAGATTTAATTTTCCCACAAACCGTTGCCAAAAATAACAATCTCTTCAAAAATGTCGACATTTTAGTGTTTCCCCAGGCGATACAGCCCTATTCTGGTGATAATTCCAGTTTACTCTTCATGGCAAGTTTATTCTTATCAGTAGAGTCAGCACATGAGTAATCAGTACAATTTTATAGTACTATGAATAAATGAAACTGACATTTGAAATGTTTGACTCATTTAATTGTGGAGTTTTTGAACTCTGCCCTTTTCATTCATTGAAAGGTTGAGGATTCTTATACCCTCTTGGCGCAAATGTTAACACCTGTGATGAAACACCAAAGATTCTATTACTAATCAATGTTTAAGTAACAAATTCACACTTGAGCACGCATTAATAAACTCCGATGCAATGTTGCACTTCATATCTCCGAGATCTCAGGTCAACAATTGTAAGACTTTAATGTAAATAAACATGTTAGATGTATTTAGGATATTACAATTGTTGAGTACAGTGAGGACAAAAGAATTGCAAGTTATGCATGCTACATTGTGTTTATTTTGCAACTCCACTTTCTTTGTAGATGCAAATGTACTTGAAGATTTTCGAAGTGGGATATAAGATTAGAATCAGTAACAGTTATGAATATTTGCAAATTGTGACTTATACACTATCTCTGTAAATATATATATATAAATAACACGGATTTAAGGTTAACACATGCTTGATGCATTTTCTGATAGCATTTCGCGTGCTGATGCGATTGCAGTTATGCATTTTAAAATGTTCAAAGTGGGATATAATATTTAGCAGCAGTTGAAAGTTGTGAATAATTGCAAATTTTGACTGATACACTATCTCTGTAAATACTACATAAATACTACGAATTTAAGATTAAAACATGAATCAATCTCCTAAATGCATTTCTCGTCCTGATGCGAATGTATGCATGACAAAATCTTCAATGGTATATAAGATTAGAAGCATATAAAGATTGCGAGTATCTGTGTCACTTGTTTTTATAGCATAGACAAGAGTGTGAAAATATTAAAGTAGTGTAGCTTTATTATTTCATATTTCGGGTGATAAGACGACACATATATGTGAAAATAAAACACCCGAGAAAATTGTTGAAATCAAAAAAAGTGTTAATTTACAATGTAAGAGAATTTGTGCGAATGCATGTGTGGTAAATTTATCGTCGGTAAGTAATATTCAGTAATAAATGGTATCAGTAATAAAATCTTCTAGAGCTACTGAACAATAAAGTTTACAATCATGATATTTCATCATAAGTGTACCAATAAGCAATTTCTAAAATATTTATTAGAATGTACACCCAGTATTTAAAAATTGATACACCCAATAAAATGTAATCGCCAAATAGTCGCACTGTAAAACAAAAATAGTCATTCGACTGGAAATTAGGTCTTCTTTTAATTTATGTTAAAAAAACAAGTTTAAGGTCTTCATACTAAAATTGTACCAATCTCTGAGATTTTCAATTAGATCACCCAATTTTGACAGCATATTTAGATTTTTCGTCACATTTAACCTTCAGATGTAAAACGGAAAGTCATTTGGTCAAATATCTTAAGAATTATGATGTTTGAATGTTTAGAACTCTAAATGTTAAATTATTTTTTAATCGTTGCAAATCAAATTGCAATGCAGGTAGTTTTTAAAGCATAGCTCAAAAACTACTTGGCGGAAGGAAATGTAATTTTGGATTCGTGTATTTAAAGCTTCTAAAAATTGATTTCTGTTTAAAAGTTTATTGTTGCAATTTATTTATTTTTTCGAAAATCACTTTCAAAGTATGTATACTTTTTTAATTAATTTTCGAAAAAAATGTGAATTATAATGTATAATCTTTTTTAACAAGAAAAGATTTCTAGAAGCTTAAAATATGCGAATGCAAAATTACAGCTTATTCTGACAAGTAGTTTTTGAGTTATATGCTTTTAAAACTAACCGCATTGCCATCTGATTTGAAACGATTAAAAAGGAATTTAATATTACGATCTTCAAACTTTAAATCTTCATAAATCTTAAACTATTTCACCGACTTATTTCCAGTTTGGTATCCTAAGTTAAGACTTATCGAAAAAGAAACAAATATGCTGTCAAAATTGTGTGTTCGTATTGACAAATTTACAGTTTGGTAGAATTTCAGTATGAAGATATGCCTATTTTGTTAACATAAATTAGAAGAAGACATAATTCCTAGTCGAATGACTATTTTCATTTTCTCAGCGATAGTTTGGCTATTAAAATTTATGGGGTGTATCATTTTTTATAATGACTGTACACAAAACATATGTTGAAAGAATCGAAATGCAGTTTATGGGTAATCGATTAATCAAACTAAACTCTTGTTATGTGGTTATTTATGGTCAATATATTAAATAATTCAAAAATTGCAAAAGAAATACTACTAAAGAAAGTTTAAAATCTATAATACGTTTGAAGAATAACAACGAATGACATCAATGATCAATTCTTCTTCTAAAGTTGCTAACGAATAAAGTTTGCACCCACGGCATTTTATCAACAATGGACAATTTGAAAGAAACAATCTCAAAGAAATTCTACAATATTCTAATTGAAAAATGAACAAAATATGTGTTGAAAATATAAAAATACATTTTGATGGGAGCCGATTATTGATAATACATAAAATTTCAGTTGCACATATTTTCAATTTGTGCCTTAAATAAACGACAATAGCAAAACAGGTGCTTCTAAAAGAAAGTTTAAAACTTATTATACCTCTGCAGATTTACATCAGTGTTCAATTAATTTTCAGAAAAAAGTTTACGGCCGTAGATTTTAGTCATAATTGAACGCGGTTAATCTATAAGAAAATCTACGATATTTTAATTGAAAAATGAGCAAAATGTATGTTGAAAAAATAAATATACATTTTGATGGCAGACGATTATAATCATATACAGTGTCTCACATAAGTGATGGGACACTTGTGCTTTACAAAAGGAAACTAATCAAATAAATTAAAAAAACATGTACACATTTTTTTGTGGGTGTGTTTCATACTTAAATTTAGTAAAGATTATTACATGACATACATTTTGTCAAAATATTAAAATATTAATTTAATAAAAATACAAATGTTTAGAACGGAGCAAAAAATAGCTCACATAAGTGATGGGACACCATTATATATGCAACAAAAATCGCCTGAAATAAGCAATAAAAATATTTTTTGGGGTTTTATTTTTACTTAAAAGCAATTGGCAATAATTGATAAAATCGTCTGCAGTATTTCTCTCCAGTTTGTTTTGGAATTTTTGTGTTTTTTAGCTCTGTGTAGCCATGAATGCTAAACGAAAAGAAACTTCGCCTGAAATTCGAAAATTAGTTATTCATTTGCATATTGAACGTGGAAAATCTATTAGAAAAACTGCTGAAACAGTTAACTTGAGTCGTTCAACAGTTTTCAATATCATTAAACGATATAAAAAGAATCATATGATTCAGGATAAAACAAGACCTGGCCGACCATCAAAGCTATCCAATGGAATAAAGCGAATTATCGTTCGAAATATTAAAAAAAATCCAAGAATTAGTGCTTCAAAAGTTGCTGCTGATTTACAAGCATTATATGGAATAATTGTTAACCCTGAGACTATTAGAAGGGTAATTCGATCTGCTGGATATCACGGTAGAGTAGCCAGGAAAAAATTCTTCGTAAGTGAAAAGAATAGAAAACTCAGACTAGCTTTCGCAAAATCCAACATAAATAAGAATTCTGATTACTGGAATAAAGTTATATTTGCTGATGAGAGTAAATTTAATATATTTGGTTCTGACGGTAGAATCTTGGTGTGGAGAAAACCCAGGGAAGAACTTCACAAACAGAACTTGGTACCAACAGTAAAACATGGTGGAGGAGGAGTTATGGTATGGGGGTGTATGTCGTCCGCTGGAGTTGGTAATCTTGTTTTTATTGACAGTATAATGGATCAGTACAAGTATATTGATATTTTAAAGCAAAATTTGAAATCTTCAGCACGAAAATTGAACCTTCATAACGATTTTAAATTCTACCAGGACAATGACCCCAAGCACACTGCTCTGAACGTTAGACTCTGGCTGCTATATAACTGTCCTGAAATAATAAAAACACCACCACAATCTCCAGACTTAAATCCCATAGAGAATATTTGGCAAGAATTGGAATCAAGAATTCGCAAACACACCATTTCTTCAAAACAACAACTAAAGTCGGTGCTTCAAGAAGAATGGGGTAAAATCACTCCAGAAATCACAAAAAAATTAGTCGAATCCATCCCAAAAAGATTAAATCATGTTTTAAAAGTAAAAGGAAATCCAACAAAATATTAAAACCTTTTAAAAAGTAAAATTTTTGGATAAATATTTGATGGAAAAGTAAGTGTCCCATCACTTATGTGAGCCATTTTTTGCTCCGTTCTGAACAATTGTATTTTTACTAAATTAATATTTTAATATTTTGACAAAATGTATGTTATGTAATAATTGTTACTAACTCTAAATATGAAACACACCCAAAAAATTTTTGCACATGTTTGTTTATTTATTTTATTGCAGTTTCTTTTTATAAAGCACAAGTGTCCCATCACTTTTGTGAGACACTGTATAAATATTCTAATGCACTAAGAAATTCTACAATATTCTAATGGAAAAATTAACAAAATGTGTGTTGAAAAAATAAAAGTAAATTTTGATGGCAGATGATTTTATTAGTCATACATAAATATTCTAAAGCGCACATTTTCAATTTATGCATTAAATAAACTAAAATTGCAAAACAGATGCTTCTAAAAGAAGTTTGAAACTTATGCCAAATGAGATTTACGTAAGTAAGGTCTTTTTCAGGAGTTGAAGAAAACAGTTTACGGTCATAGTTTTTCATCAAAATTAGACAATATTTTAATTGAAAAATGAACAAAATGTATGTTGAAAAAATAAATATACATTTTGATGGCAGACGATTATACTCATATATAAATATGCTAATGCGCTAAGAAATTCTACAATATTCTAATAGAAAAATGAACAAAATGTGTATTGAAAAAATAAAAGTAAATTTTGATGGCAGACGATTATTAATCATACATAGGGTGAAACCCTAATAACTGACACTTTAAGGATTTTCTCTTGTTCAAATCACTATCATAAAGTTTTAAATCTATTTTATACTTTATCTTTGTTTTTGAACGTATACTAAAAATACATTAAAAAATTACTGTTGAGAAATTTTGAAAAATCATAATTTTTATTACTAAAAATTGTTTTTTTTGTCATAAATATGGTCAATATCTCCAGTAACTGACACCATCCCTTTTTTGAAAAAACAATAGCTGAAAAATAAGTTATAACAGTTACGACAAATAAGTTACCACTAGATGACATTACTTTGCAGAATTTTACAAGAAAATGCTTATTCGAGTTAGATTTCTGCTAAAGCGTCAGTTACTGGTTAGATGTCAATAACTGAGGCTTTGACCCTAAATACCTGAAATGTTTCTCCGTTAAATAGGAAGTAAAAAAGCAAATTTTGATGACTATTGTATTTCGAAATTATGAACGTTACTTTTACATGATACGTCACTATTTGCTGTCAATTTTCGTAATTTCAGGGCCTGGTAGAAGGCTCAAGACATTAATCGATTGACCTGATTTTTTTTTTTTTTTTGTCAAATAGTAAGTGAAAAGGCATCTTTCAATCAATATTGTATTTCGAAATTGTAAGCTTTATTTTTTTTTTTTACTCCATCCTATGTACAATTACACCAGACTATGTGGTCTTACTGTGACGTATATATTATTTCAAATGTATATTTTAAACGTGAACAATAGCTTTGGTTTTTGATTGACATTTGTGCTGATGGGGAGGTTGTTTAAAGCTTGAAACATGTACAGTAGTTTATTTTATTTTGTTATATTAATGGGTTTTTAGGGTTCTGTACTTAAAAAGTAAAAACGAAACCAGTATAACATCACTCTTGTGTCTGTCTGTCCGTCTGTCAGAGTCCCTTTTTCTCGTAAACTATGGGACGTGGAAAGTAAAAACTTGGAAAAGTTATAAAGCCTATTGACAAACATATTTTCAGATTATTAGACATTCAGAAATATGTTTAGGAAAATTTTTGTAGGCTAATGGGGGCTAATTAAGTTACTTGAAAAAAAGTTTTCATTTTGTTTATTGTGTGAGGTATCGTGTGAAATACCTCGTAATACTGAACTCAAAAATATATTTGTTTTAATTTTAAGCAATATATATTTTCAGAGATATCGTCGAAAATGTACTACAAAAATATGCCCCCGCCCCCTCCACTCTATTTCCGAATCTACTGAAACTAAAAATATGAAAAAAAAAATAGGGATAATAGAATTTTATTTAAACCTTTCAGAAAAACTATAGAGATTTTCCTAAGTAACATATTTTTTGAGAAAAACGCATTTTTCCTTTACAAACAAACTTTACTTTTCGGGCGGTCAGCGGGGGGAGCGAACAGGAGTTCCAGGTAACTATTGACGCTGAATCACCCAAGGATGTTTGATAATGATTTTCGAAAAAAATTGTCGATAATTAGCCGCGATATTAATTAAGTGACATTGTGTAGGGTATCGTTAAAAAAATCTCGTAACATCGAACTCAGATATATTTGTTTTAATTTTAGGTATCATATTTGCAGAGATATAGTCGAAAATGCACTGAAAAAATATGCCCCCCCCCCCTCCTATTTCCGAAACTACTGAAACTAAAATTAGGAAAAAATTAGGTGTAGTGAGTGTTTATTAATTAATAAATTCAATGTACGGAACCCTTTGAGCGTGAGTTATACTTGCACTTAACCGATTTTTAGGTCCGTTCGTAATTATATAAATACGTAGTACCTACAGTCGTCGTCTGATCCGTCCGTCCGTCTGTCCGCATATAACTGCGCAAAAACTACCCAACCAAACGGTTTGAAATTTTAATCTTTGCAGAATTTTGTCGAGACATTTTACATTTTATGAAAATCGAATCAATACTTTAGAAGATATTAATAAAAATATTTATTAAGAAATTTGAATTTTTTTAAAAAATTGGTGCTTTCTTGTTATAGGAGCTTCCGAGGTTTAATCGTCAAGCGACCAAGGTACTTATTTTATGACACAAATGAATCTTCAGACGATATAATTCATTTCACAGAATTAAAAATCATCCAAGATCTGGATATTTATATAATTAACTATAGTACGAACGCACCCCATTTGTCACGTTTGACATACAATTTCCAACTTGTTTAGTTTATTAAATGTCTGATAATAAATGTCTTTTTTGTTTTAATTTTAATTTTCTTTATATTTCATCTACACGTTGATACCCTTTCAGAATCAAGTAAATACAGACTGTCAATTTATATATTTTTTTTCACATTCTCAGATAAAGAAACAATAAGGAGCCTGAAGTTTAAAATTTACGAAATTTTCCAAGCAAGTTCTTCTACTCAAGCTCATTTTTATTCAGTCTTTTCTGGCTCTTCAAATTCGGTGATCCTGAAACAATCGCCAACGACTCGTAAAAACTTGGGGAAATTGGCGAAGCGAAGTTAAAAAGCGCCAAGCTAGCGAAACTTTTCATTAAACTTGGAAATGTGGGGGTGAACTTTAATGTCCTGTTTTAGAATATCAAGATTTCGACAAGGGAAGTGTTAAACCTATTCGAATGAATGTAAACTACACCTATTTCTGTGAACGATGTAAATATTTAGTATAACACCGAAAGAGGAGCTTTTGGCAATATTTAGTTTTTATTCATGAAGTTATTTATTGAATTTGCGAAGTTTTGACGAAGCGATATTGAGGAGATTTTGTTGTATAATTCATACAAAACGTAATATATTACGTAATTTGAAGAAAAAACACGATTTAGGATAAAAATTATTAACAGTTACATATATGTTATGTATGTTATTTTGTATATTTTAGACGAAAATTCGCTGACTTTATTTTGAAGCTTTGTTTTTACATTGTTTCATTAATGGCTATGATACGTACTTTGCATTGAGAGCAAAATAACGTTATATGTTTTGCATAAAATTTAGATGGTGATAATGAAATAAGTGCATTGAATCATGCCAAATTTCTTATGGCTTAGAAACTCCAAACTTTCCTTAGAACAGCTATATTCAATCTTTTATTTTTTTGCGGCTCAGAAACATATATTTGCTACGCTAGGTGGATTGCTACACATTACTATACTTATATAGTAAAAAAAAAAAAAAAAAAAGATGATTAAAATACTAGTAAGACAACAAATGTAAGTTGCATCTCCTAAGTTGTAATATATTGTTTATGTTATTGCACTCTAAAAAATACAAATGTTTCTTAATCTAGGAAAATATAATACCCCGAACGAAAATATACAATAGCGTCCTCCGAGTTATACCCACGATTAAAAAAAGCGTTTTTTATCTTTAGAAACCTCAGAAATCGATATACATTTTCGAGATTTGAAGACTCATTTATAAGAATACAGTTTCTTTTGATGCCATTGATTTTCAGAAACTTTTTTGAGTAGTTTTTAGAGTGTACTAATCACTTTTCTCAGCAAGACATATTGGTTTTTCGGATGCTATAATTTCTAAACATTTTCATGTTCAGCAAACATGTTTTACAAACACCCATGATAAATTAACAGCATTAACCTTAACATTAAAATTAATATTATTTCCTTAATCTTGCATGTATAAATTTAATTATGCAGCTGAAAATATTTACTTGAGAATGGATAGCAAAAACTAAAAACCGATATTTCGATTTGAGAAAACTGATTATTACACTATAAAAGCTATTCGGAAACGTTTCCGAAAATCAATGGCAGTGAAAGAAACTTTATTTTTATAAAGGCTTCTTTAAATCTCAAAAATATATTGGTTCCGGAGGTTTCTAAAGATAAAGAACATGTATTAGTAAAAACGCAGTTTTAAAGTCGATAGTTTTTACGTCATAGGCAAAATCTGTGTCTAGAATAATTCCGGTCTGTCTGTCTACCGTCTTTGCGTGCTCTAACTCACGTAAATATACTCGGATTGCCATGAAATTGATATATATTATTATGGCTTACTGTGTCTAGTCCGGTTGTGAAAATGAAGTAGGTAGCATTTACAGTTCCTTACAGGGGCACTCAAAATAATTTCGTTTCATTACGGTCTATGGGGGAAAATCTTTCCTTTTAATGGTGATATTCTATTTCAAACATATTGAAATTAATATATATAACTGAGGTGCTCCACAAGATGCTTACTAATAAATAAGGTGTATATAGCATTTATTGTTTATTTACAGGGACACTCAAAAGAATTTCGCTTTATTACGGGCTATTTCGAAAAATCGTTTACGATGTATTTTAATAATATTACACTATTTCAAACACATTGAAATTGATATATATCACAGATGTGAATTGCAAAATGTGTACTACAAAATACAGTGTGCATAGCATTCGTCGTTCATTTACAGGGACATAGAAAAATATTCGGCTACAGCATTTTCGATGGACAATAATTGCTGAAAGTGCGTTTTCAATTGTAATATGCGTTTTTAAAAACTTATTATTATTATTATTATTATTGCATATTACTTGGTGTACATAAATTCTGTCGCTACACAAAACATCTCCAGTACATTTGTGTTTATTGATGGACAATTCTGAAAGTAAAGGGAATTTCCAACTGTGATATGCGTTTCCTAATTATACTACATTTTAGCATGTGCTATGTATAGTATATACATATCGTATACAGGGATCCAAAAAAGTATTCTGATATTTTCTGATTATTGATGTTAATTGCTGAAATTGGTTTTCCAAAATGTTATGCCTTTTGCAAATTGTTTATTTAGACTTCATCTTTTACCTTATTAAACAGTGAAGTTTTATTATAGTATTCTGAATGTATTGGAAAGTGTTTCATAATTTATGCTTGACGCACGATTTTTCGTTCTTGTTTTATTAATATTTTAATCTCAAACAGTTCTTTGCATGAAGTTTAAAATGTAAAACACTGTCTTTTCACAAAGTATTTATCTATATCTTTTCACGGCATTTTACTTTAAAGTTGCAACAGATTGTTTGTAATATGTTATTGCAGAAGGCACAATTAATTGTTCTTTTTGAAGATCTCACCGATCATTTTTCGACACACAAAGTGGGTCGCGGCTCCTAGTTTGAGACCCAGTGAATTAGACAAACTCAAGTAAGACTACTTTATGCAAATTCGGCTTCAACACAAAGTGCGGTTATATCACAAGACCTATGATGTAATACAACCTTTCAACAGCTGTTATCTGTTATTATTGGCAAGAACTACAGGCGGAAGACGGATAGATCTCGAAAGAAAACAGTTAGACAGTTTTTGATCTTTTCGATTCGCGGAGCCAAAACTAATCTTAAGGTATAGTTTAAAACGAATACTAACTGATGGCGCTCACTTTGATTTATATGAGTCGTTGATTTTGAAAGTAAAGCAAGTCCATTATGTGTAAAAAAATAAATACTTAAAACTAAATCTTATTGCAAGTTAACATAAAATTTATATTGATAATCAATTCACTACAAAATCTTTTAATATCTGTATAAATTTCTTACTAGTAATTTATTGGCTCAACGATATTTCAAATGCGTTGATTTTGAACATAGGGCAAGTCCAGTCCTCATGCAAATCTACAATTTTTGAACGATTTGCACGAAACTTCATATACATACGTTTTACAACCAGGGGTCGATGCAGGGTTTTTTTCTTGGAGCCCATTTTGTGGAAAATAAAGGTTATTTTTGTGAAATTTATTATATTTTTGTGAAAAATAACATTTTGTAACGAAAGTTGATTTCCAGTTAATCAAATTCAAACCAAGCATTTATAAACAAAAACTTTTTAAAATCCTTTTGCAGAAGTTTTCCTCTCCGCTGAACTTGCTTGTTTACAAATTACACATTTTAAAATATCACAAAATAATAAATAAATAATAAATAGTAAGTTTTTATGGAATAGAATTTTGTGAAGGGTGCCATTTTATTAAATAGATTTTTGTGAAGGGGACCCTAAAAAAAACCCCAATTTTTTACTGGATCGACCCCTAACAACCTACGTGCCCTATGTTCTGTGCGGCGGGCAGTATAGTTTGTAACCCGGGAAGCCCGAACTGGATCCCACACTGTAAAAAAATAAAACCTGAGGTTACAAAAATTTTTAAAAAATTGTGTTCCACAGAATTTTTTAGTAACCTTTATTATAAACCGGAATCGTTGCTATCTGTTTTCTAGTAATTCTTACAGATTTCCTTGTAACTGAGTAAGAATACAAAATATTTTTAACACTTTCCAACCTAGTTGAAAAGTGTTTATGACTTCGGTTTGTCTGGCCGTGCACTAACTCACGTAAAAATGCTCGGATCTTTCTGAAATTTTTACTATAGCATGTCGTTTACTACAGCATGTTTCCTATTTCAACTGAAGTGTGTAGCACTTATAGTTTTTTTTTTTTGCAGGGAGAGTCAAAAGTATTCCGTTACATTACAGTCAATGGGAAATAAACGTTCCAAGTGCATTTTGACGATGCTACGTCATTTAAAACATGATGAAATTGATATATAATTATGAAGCGCATTAAAGCATGCTTTTTGTAGAATATGGGGTGCAAAGCATTAATTATTCATTTACCGGGTCAAACAAAAGAATTCTGTTACACATTTTTCTGTGGGGAAAAATCGTTTGGAGTGTAATTTAGTGATATTTCTCTATTTCAAACATAATGAACATTATATGCATTACTGAGGTGCACTATAAATTGCTCTCTAGTGTGCATTGCGTTTATTTACAGAGACACACAAAAATATCGGTTACAGTACATGTGCGATATTTACAGTCTATGTGCGATAAAGGCGTTTTCACTTTTGGTTTGTGTTTTTAAGTTTAACTAACTTTTTTTTTTCATAGTACGTGTGTGTTTATAAACTCGGTTGTTCATATACAGGGCAACACAAGGGAATCCGTAAGTATTACAGACTATGGGAGTGAATTTCTTAAGTGTAGTTTTTAATTGTGGTACGCATTTTCTTGCTGAACTATAATATATTTAGTAGACTAATAGAAGTTTGTCGAATATAAATAAATTCATACACAGGGCTACGCAAAGAACAACATACATTGTCGTTTATGGTTGGTAATGGCTGCGAGTGAGTTTTAAGTTGCCTTTTAGCTTAATAGGTGGTGTGTACAAAAGTCTTCAGATAATATACAGGGATGTACAAAGGATTTTGAATGCATTTCTATCGATCGAAGAAAATTGCTAAATGTGAATATTCTAAGTGAACTAAATTTTATCATGCTATATATTCACATCTATTGATCGTATAGAGGGCTGCACAAAATAATTCGACTACTTTTTTGACACTGGAAGGTAATTTCGAAAACTGTATCTTCAAATGTGGTACATGTGTTCTAAACTGTTTACTTACATATTTTCTTTTACCTTATTTAACGGTGAAGTTTCGTTACAGTTTTCTGGCTGTGTTGGAAAGTGTTTCATAATCTATGCTGGACACATTATTTTTCGTTCTTGTTTAGTAATTGCAAGAATCAATGAGAAAAACTAAATTTTTTTTATTAGATCGACGCATTTTTCTTTACAGTGCATGGTATATGTAAAAGTCAAAGAATGTATGTATATTCCTTATACAAATCTACAATTTTTAACCGATTTCCACGAAACTTCATATACATACGTTTTAGAACCTATGTCCCCTATGTTCCTTATACCGGGCAATATGGTTTTCTATCCGGGAACCCCGGACTGGATTCTATGGTGTATGTAAAAGTCAAAGTATAGGTGTATATCCCTTATACAAACCTGCAATTTTTGAACGATACACTCTTAAAACTGTGCCTATGATATATAAGGCACCAGCGCATATGAGAGGCACACAGACAAAGTGCCTCTGATTAGCTGATAAATATCAAAGGAACAAAGAAATGAAAGGCACAAATGAAAGTCTCAAAACCTATCAGAAACACGGATGACAGAACGAAATTTATCAGAGGCACGGCGCTAAATGTATGCCTTTAAAAAAACGGTCATTTATTCATCGGTACAGTGGGGAAGCGCATGCGTAAAAATGTTTAACCCATGATGCATTGAGCGGGATATTTACTTTCAATGAGGGATAGAGGTCTGGAGGAAGAATGGACACTTGACCAGAAGAAATGGCGTCTTGTAGATTATTCGAATAGGGGCACCTGACGACACAAACAGAGTTTATATATATATCCTTTTCGCAAGACGATTATTTTGACTCAAGATGTTTTGTGCTTTCGTTTTTTTAATTACGCTCGTGTTATTATTGTCGTTCAGGATTACAACAATATTAATCGCTTATTATAGGAGTTATGTTTTCCTACGATTTAAAACGACGCCGCAGAGGTAAATGTTCCTGTGGAAAATGCAATGAATTTATGTTAGGAAACATAAAATTACGTACAATGGATGGTGTCATTATTGGAATCATCTACCGGCGGATCATAATGAATATAGAGAGTTATAGAAAAGCCTGCAATAAGTAAGTATATTTAGTCTAGTACTGGATTATTTTCTTTGAATGTGTAGTATAAAAATAATCATCTACAAATTTTTACAGATGGGTCATCTATGGGAAATGGAGTGGCAAGTGCATATACAGTCTCTCTTAATAATAACTTCATCCATGATCATGCAGTAAGACTACACCCAATTAACTCAATTTACCAAGCCGAATTATATCCGATCCAGAAAGCAATAGTTTGGTTAACACAATCACAATTTACATCAGCCCTTATTTTGACAGATAGTCGCTCATCCTTAGATGCACTCAAGATAATTTTTCCTCGAAACTCCATAATTTTAAATATCTACAATAGTTTACTACAAAACCCCAATAAATTCATCAAAATAGCCTGGATTAGAGCACATGTAGGCACCACTGGTAACGAGCGAGCAGATCTTCTCGCCAAAAATGCAATTACAGAAGACCATTATGATGACATCTCTGTCTTACCATTTCCAGAATCCATTCTAAAGAGTTATTTTAAAAACAAAATCATCACACATTGGCAAAATGATTGGACCAACTCAACGAAAGGAAGAGAAACGTATAAAATTCTTAATAAGGTAGATGTTAAATTTTTATGTGTTCAGAAATCAGCAGCATATTATCTTAGCGGCCATGGAAGCTTCTCAAGCTTTTTAAATAAAATTGGTAAAAGAACCACGGATAGATGTCCTTGTGACAAAAACCCTGGAACTCCTATACACTACATCTTCGGTAACTGCCCTCTTATGGAATACCATTTTAACTTAAATAAAAATAAAACATTAAAGAGAAACCTACAACGTGTGCTATTAGACGCTTCCAATTACGAAAAGTTAAATAAAAACTATAATGTCCTAAATAAAAACTTTTCATATATCAAAGAATTATTATAACCTATATAAAATTCTAGATCTACAGATTTTTAAAACTATGTTTTAAAAGACTTAATAGACTAGTGCATAATATAATTGAAAAATTTTCAGTACAATATTATTATTGTAAATATCTGTAAATATTTATCTTATAATGAATCCATGATGTTATAATTTAAAAAGGGGTAGCGTGTGGCCTTTTCCTATGGATGAATTTCAATATGTTACTTCGAAACTAATTTTATTTAAAATTTATTCTCGAATTTCTTAATATTTACAACTCATTACAACAATTTTTTTCAGCTGGTTTCGTTTCAACTTGTAATCAATTTATAAATCAATAGAGTCCAGTCTTGTGCAGTAATTTGAAATCTTAACATCCAACCGGAGTATCTTTTTCACTCCTCACAAAAAATTCAAACGACGGCCTTGCCGTTGCCTTCAGATAAATCCTCTCTCTTTTTAAAATCTGTCAGCAAAACCTTTTCTTTCCCACTCAGTTGGGAATCCGTCCTGAGATGAGTGTTTTTCTACCAACACTCGTCTCCCTTCAAACTCTAACTCCCCTCCCCTCGATTCTCTTTCTCGTCCCTTGGCTCCAACAAAAGTATCTCCGTTCACCAATCAAAGAAGTTTCCGCTCACGTCATAGCATTCAGTTTTTCTGTGATTCGATCGGGATTCCTTTTTGGGAGGTCTTACTGAAATACCAAATGTTCGCACGGGTAAAGTTCTCACGCTAAAGCGACCACACATGAAGCCGGCGAGATCAGAGAAATATTTTGCTGTCGAAACAGTTTCCGTTCACAGGATTGATCGAAGCTATTCTGTGCCTTTGCAGGTCGGCGACATTCTTGCAAGCTAGCAGAAAAATATGACAGAAGTTTTCCAACACCTGGGAACTTCTATCCTTGATTATTTTGCATAATTAGCAGACTGTGGGAGATTTAATGAAATCGTTACAACACCCCCACCTTTAAAACATTTTCCGGGTGAAACACGGAAAATCTGCAAAAAAAAGGGTTAGCTCAACATATTTGAGTGGCTCAAATAACATTACAATTTAACCTCACTATATACATAAGTGACCCAATTTCTTATACCATTTGTTTACCATTGCTTGAACATCTAGCTTTAGAGACTTTTTTTTTTTTTGAAAGATACCTTTTTACTACACATGCCAAAATAACAATAAAACTAAAAATAATCAAATATGTACAAAAGATTGGATTTTACTCAAAAACTTACTACTGAATTTCTTTACTTGTGTTTGCCGAACAATACGTTTTACACAAACGTTCAATTTCTTTAAAAAGAGTGTCTCAAAGGCGTGAATTTCCACTGTCCATACTCTCTTTCAACAGAATTTCGAAGGATTTTAGAAAACTCTTTGTGAATCCGCTCACTTCCTCCAGATTAACTTTCGAAATCCTTCCTGTCAACACTCACTTCCCAATTTTCGCATCTATTTTTCGAATTTCCCTGCCGGTCGAAAACCAACTCATCAACTTTCCTTGACCTATTCAAAAGGGTTTCTTTTTCCCCAATACACTGAGAACGGTGGTTCTTCATTTCGGGGGGAAATGACAAAAGAATTTCTTCCTGCCCTTGGGGATCTATTAAAGGGTTTATCTCATTCCCCGGGTTCTCAAAACTGGAATTAGTTTGTGATTTTTGCTTTCGCTTTATCCTTTCATTTATTAAAGCTTGCGTCTTATTACCTAAGATAGAGTGTTTAATTTTAGAGTGTCTAGGCAGGATTGCCGCTTTCGTATTTACATATCCGAGACCTTTTATTTCCATTTTTATACGTGCCACTCTAAATAGTTTTGGATATTTATCAAATGTCTGTTTAAGCCAAACATATTCGTTGCCTAATTTGCTTTTATTTACCAAATTCCATGGGCAAACATAATACGAACTACCTGAATCTCTAAGTACACACGCCCTCTTCCCATTTATTTGGTTTTCACTCAAAAAAGGTCGGAACAAGCTTTTGTCTTCGCTTATATCGCCTAAGTGATTTATGCTCTCGAACACTTTTACTTCCGTACTATCCCTTTGTCTTTTCGGACAACGGGCCATTAGGTGAAATTCGCTTCCACACGTATGGCAGCGCCTCTTTCGTTCAAAGACAAGTTCCCTGTCTTTAATTTCTTTGTCTCGCCAATTTATTTTTTTGTCGGAATTTTTTTTCTTCTCCAGAATTTTTCTCGAGTTTCGTTTCTTCAGATTTCCTATCATAAAAAGATCTCGCATTCTCTTTTTTATCTGAAATCCCTTTTACTGCTTCATATTCGTCCAGACATTTAGCTAACATTAAAGGGTCTTTGTAATTTGCCCACGAATCAATGAAATGCTCTTTCATTTCACTAGAAGCACGGAGCTTGATTTGGTCCGTAATCAATAAATTTTTCAGACTACTGAAATCCGTAACATCTAAACCATTCAACCAACCCTCTAAATAACCGTTGATCTCGAAAATAATGTCCTTCCAAAGAGCATCTGGATTTCGTGGATGTTTCATTAATTTTTGACGATATGATTCGGGACTCATACGGAAACGCTCTAGCAAAAACTTTTTGACGTATTCAAAGTTATCCGTCTGATCTTGCAGTTCCCTTAAAATTAACTCTGCAATTTCGACCGGCACTAAAGCTAATAAATGCGTCACTAAGTCACCTGTCTCTATTTCCGCTTTGGTCGCCTGTCGTTCGAACAAATTTAAAAACAAAGTTATATCCGAGCGTTCCGGATCAAATCGATGCATGATTGTTCGGAGCGGCTATTTAGGTGGGCGTTCCGACCCGCCACTGGTCGTTGAACTGCGTCTATTTGCATCTTGCGTCAATCTAAGTTGTTCCATCGTAAATTCGCGTTCTTTTTGTTTTTCCTCTCTTTCTCTTTCTTCAATCTCCCTTTGTTTTTCCTCTTTATCCGCGGCTATCTTGTCTTCGCGATCTTTTATGATATACGCAGCTTGCGTAAATGCAAAATCTCTATCGTAATCATCGGCAGCTTCGATTTTTTGGATAATTACCGGTATCCTGTCATTTTTCCCTATTTCCACTCCCAATTCTTCCGCTAAATTCTGCAAATCAATTTTCCTGCACTGTTTCAGATCAGTTACTTTTTGCATTTTAAAATTTTATGTAAATACAATATAAAGATGAAAATGATAGTTTCGCTCGCTAACTTATGCAACAGGGATTCTAACACTTCATGGAAAATTTTCTGCTACTACCCACATAATACTAACAATTTTAAATACAATTCAATTTGAGGAATAATAAAAATAGTATACATATAAAAATAGATTTTCAATATTGTAAAATTTTCAATACACTGACACGTTTTGGTGTCGATCATACACATTTAAAACAAATTTAGAAATTTGAAATTCTGTGCACATAATTCAACCAATACTTGATATTTCTGACACCGCAGATAACAATTTTCCCAGTTATAACAAAATGACCACTTTTGCAACTGCTAAAAAATTTTCCTAACATCACATATGCAAAATATTTGATTATCAACAACATCTATTGTTTCACTAATAATATTAAAAAGTACACCTTTGAAATCTTTCAATCATGAATAACTAGACAATCGACTTATTTGAAGAATCAAAATTTTTATCTCTTTTTTTTCGAGAAAAAAAAATTATATATATATACACATTTAGCCTGACAATCCTTATATTTTTTTACTGCCAAAAGAAAAGTCACACTATCAAATTTTATGCAGATAACAAATATACATATATTTTTCCAAATATGTTAAAAGTTATTAGATTTAAAAATTTATCATATATCAATATTCAAATAAAAAATTTCTCAGAAATGAATTTTCCTCACCAAAGAATATGTAAACAAAATGAGAGCCACTCAAAAATGAATTGAGCTTACCTTTTCTACAGTCTTGGTCTGCATCATTTGTCGCCGGTTTCGGGTCTGGCCTAGACGTCGTCGATGGCACAGGTCATCTCGATTTGTCGGCTCCTGATGTTTTCATTTCAAGGGCTTGCTTCGGGCTTGTTATTTGTACACAAGGGCTTGCTTCGGGCTTGTTATCTGTACATACGGGCTTGCTTCCAGGACGGAGCTGCTGTCTGTCGTGCCACTGCCAGGGCTCGCTTCGGGCTTGTTATCTGTACACACGGGCTTGCTTCCAGGACGGAGCTGCTGTCTGTCGTGCCACTGCCAGGGCTTGCTTCGGGCTCTGTTTCTACGTTCGGAAGACGGAACTGCGGTGTCTATCGTACCAGTGCAAGGGCTTGCTTCGGGCTCTGCTTTCCTCTCCTGACCTGGCATCAGATCTTGCGCGCTTAGATGCGGGCGGGCGTCACTGCTACTGTCTGGGCTCTCTTCACTGATGCTAATAAATTTTTGTTGAAATATCCGACCCGCTTGCCACCAGCTATAATGAATCCATGATGTTATAATTTAAAAAGGGGTAGCGTGTGACCTTTTCCTATGGATGAATTTCAATATGTTACTTCGAAACGAATTTTATTTAAAATTTGTTCACGAATTTCTTAATATTTACAACTCATTACAACAATTTTTTTCAGCTGGTTTCGTTTCAACTTGTAATCAATTTATAAATCAATAGAGTCCAGTCTTGTGCAGTAATTTGAAATCTTAACATCCAACCGGAGTATCTTTTTCACTCCTCACAAAAAGTTCAAACGACGGCCTTGCCGTTGCCTTCAGAGAAATCCTCTCTCTTTTTAAAATCTGTCAGCAAAACCTTTTCTTTCCCACTCAGTTGGGAATCCGTCCTGAGATGAGTGTTTTTCTACCAACACTCGTCTCCCTTCAAACTCTAACTCCCCTCCCCTCGATTCTCTTTCTCGTCCCTTGGCTCCAACAAAAGTCTCTCCGTTCACCAATCAAAGAAGTTTCCGCTCACGTCATAGCATTCTGTTTTTCTGTGATTCGATCGGGATTCCTTTTTGGGAGGTCTTACTGAAATACCAAATGTTCGCACGGGTAAAGTTCTCACGCTAAAGCGACCACACATGAAGCCGGCGAGATCAGAGAAATATTTTGCTGTCGAAACAGTTTCCGTTCACAGGATTGATCGAAGCTATTCTGTGCCTTTGCAGGTCGGCGACATTCTTGCAAGCTAGCAGAAAAATATGACAGAAGTTTTCCAACACCTGGGAACTTCTATCCTTGATTATTTTGCATAATTAGCAGACTGTGGGAGATTTAATGAAATCGTTACAATCTTTAATATTATGTAATCTTATCAGTATATTCATATAGAACTTATATACATGTAATAACTTTGGGCTTACTCAGCAATAAGCAATATTGGGTAGCTCGTGTGATTTTATTTATTTTTTTTTTTAACTTGCTGAGGACTCCAGGTTCTTGGACACTGGGGTTCCTGGTAGATATAGGTTTTCCCCTCGTGGACTCATAGGTACTATGCCGAGAGGTTGGCTGTCCACTAGTGGGAGGTTTCTGTTTCTGTTCTGTAGTATAAAAATTGACACTCTAAAATAAATGTTTTATGTTACAAACATATGTATATATCGCGGGTAATTTTTTTATTAATAGTTATAGCTATTAAAGTCCAGTTTATTTTTTATTATACTAATCAGTGTTGAATTCAGGGGGTGGCCCGGGGGTGGGAAATGTCTGAATTCAACACTGGTATTAATCTATCAGCGATATTTAACTAATCTCAGCTACATTTCCCACTGTAATCGAAATTTAACTGCAATAACAAAAATAAATCAAAAAACACCCAAAATTTCAGCAATGGACATCCTACAAAAAGTAATAGATATTGTTTTTATAATCGTATTTTATTTATAATCGGAATTCATTGTAATGAAAATATATACTAATGAAACAAATTAGTTATTTTCAAATAAATTTAACATTTAGGATACCAGTAATGAAATATTTATGATAAGAGTTACTTTTTGAAATTAATTGTTGTCATTATCACAAGATCAATATTATGATTATTTTACACTGATTATTTTTAACGTTTGTCTTATTTGTTTTTAATAAAGCTTTTATGCCTTTTTATGTATTTTGATATTTAGAAAATAAATTGATATGTTGACAAGGTTCTTTATTGAACCACAGTACTGACTTAGGCCACATGGACACACATTTTAATATTTATTTCAATAAATTGGGAGTGAGAAAATTTTCTATTATACATAGTATTCTGTCTTACACAAAATTTAATATATGTCTTTGGATATGCCATGCTGGAAAATCTTTCTGCAGTAGACATAATTTACTGTAAAGATATAAATATAATATAAAATATAATTAAATTACATTCAATTACATTCTGTGCCTCTTATAATGGTGACACATGCATGTGCCACCATTATAAGAGGTACAGAATGTATTTTTAAATAAGAGGCACTTGAATATATAAATTCAGCGGCACATTATGCCTCTTAATTTCAAAGGCACTTACGCTGTGCCTCTGAATCCCAAAGGCACTATGTACCTCTTAATTTCAAAGGCATCATGTGCCTCTTAATATTCAGAGGCACAAAAATTCAGAATGTACCTCTTAAATCAGAGGCACAGTTTTAATAGTGTATGCATGAAACTTCATATACATACATTTTACAACCTATGTCACCTATGTTCTATACACCGACCAGTATGGTTTGTAACCCGAGAAGCCTGTGGACTGGATCCCATGGTGTATGTAAAAGTCAAAGTGTAGGTGTATATTCCTTATACAAATCTACAATTTTTTAACGATTAACACGAAACTACATACGTTTTACCTATGTTCTATACACCGGGAAATATGGTTTGTAAGCCGAGAAGCCCGGACTCGACCCCATGGTATATTTAAAAGCCAAAGTGCAAGTGTATATTCCTTATACAAATTTACAATTTTTTAATGACTTGTACAAAACTTCATTTACATGCGTTTTACAACCTAGGTCACCCGTGTTCTATACATCGGGCAGTATGGTTTGTAACCCGAGGAGCCCGGACTGGCTCCCATGACATATGCAAAAGTCAAAGTGTAGGTGTATATTCCTTATACAAATCTACAATTTTTGAACGATTTGTACGAAACTACAAACGTTTTACAACCTATGTTCTATACACCGGGAAGTATGGTTTGTAACCCCAGAAGCCCGCACTGGATCCCATGATGTAACTCAAAATGTAGGTGTATATTCCTTATACAAATCTACAATTTTTTAACGATTTGTACGAACTTCATATACATATGTTTTACAACCTAGGATACCTGTGTTCTGTACACCAGGTAGTATGTTCTGTAACCCAAAAATCTCCGTTTGGATCTTCTGTTTTTTTAAATACAATATTCACTTTCAGCAGAACAATAAAATCAAACAGTGATGAAGGAAAAGTGCATTACGAACCGCTGAAAAGCCAGACGTATTTCGGAGTGCTATCGCATAGAGAAATCTCTGACAAGTTCGGGGTCTGCCAAATTTCTCCCACAAGAAGATGGATCACGTCTTGCAGTTTCTCTCTCAGAGCAACAAAGTTTACTATCGGAAAGTTTTTTGAAAACTTTTTGAATTCTCAAAGAGTGCTTTATTCTCTGAGACTTTTTCTATTTTAATTGAAGAATATGTTTGAAAAATAAATGTGTTACGAGTGCAATGTACTCCGTAAAATGGAAAAAAAAGTAAGTTTTTAATTTTAAAATGAGAAAAGAAAATACTTGTGTTGTTAATTTTTCAGAGGGATCAAATTTTTGTGACAAAATTGATATATTTTTAATCATTCTCAAATACGTCACTGAAACTGTCTGGAAGTCATTGCTATTCTTCAATTCATTTTTTTTTTCGTTTTAAAACCTATTTTTCCGATTTCAGATGCTTGTTTGATGAAATTTACTTCGTGCGGACGCTGTAGCAAGTGGATATATTAAATAACTATTTCACATCCTAAAGATTTGTTCGTATAATAATGTAATTGTTAATGCTACGACCAGTTATTATATGGTTTTACATAGTCAAACAAAAAATATTTAGCTATGGACACAAAGCTGGAAAAATGGGAAGGTATTCAATATATATACAGTAAAACCCGCTTAAGAAGTTTTCCAAGGGAATGGAAGGCAAAAACGTCTTAAACGGGAAAACTTCTTAAACGGGAAATTAAGAATGTTTGAAACAATCATTAGTTTAAGTTTTCATAATCAGGAGAGGTCTTTTACATTGTTAAAATAATACATAAATTTATATAAAGTTGAGTTTTACTTAAGAAATTTAAACTGATTTGCACATTTTAAAAAATCTGTCAATCAAGTAAAAATGCATAATTACCTTAGAAACTCTTTATTTAATCCAATGTTTGAAGACAGAGAGGGGACATTTCTCTTTAAGCATCATTTGATATGCTTTTACAGAAAAAATCGGTTATACATTTTTGTTTATGTTTTTTCTCGGCAATTTTTAGTTGATAACAGTCTAGTTGTCTTAAGTTTTTAAAAATTTCCTCAGGCACATTTTCAACACTTTCGATAATACGGCGAAATGTTTCTAGTCCTTTCACAGCATCCGAAAAACTAGGAATTTCCACGTGCTCTTCCTCAGTGTCACTCATTTCTTCATCTTCTGTAACCTCACAAATATCATCTACTGTAAGCATTTCACATGGCAATATCTCGTCATCTACTGACACATACTCTTCAAACGATGCTGTGAAATCCATCCTTCTTTGTAACGTCTTCCAATCATCTTCAATGTCCAATTCATATTCTTCTGTTGATTCTCCTTCCAAAAATCCTGCTTTCTGGAAACAATTGGCAATTACAGATGGCGTTATTAACTCCCATGCAGATAAAATAAAATGAATAGATTGCAAAAGTTCACTTTTCCTATCTCTCCAGTATTGTCCAGTTTTCAATCATGCAATTCACACGTCGTTTTCTATAGTGCTGCTTAAACACTTTAATAACTCCCTGATCCATCGGTTGCAAAACCGAAGTCGAGTTCGGTGGTAGGAAATGCACTTTTATGTTAGTAAAGTTACTCGTGTCTTTGGAATGGGCGGCGCAATTGTCTACAAAGATGATTATGTTCCGTTTAGCTCTCCTCATTTTAACATTTAATCTTTTCAAATAGGCTTCATAAATTGTAATCGTCATACACGCAGTTTTGTTATTTTCATAATCACAAGGCAGTGATTTCACATTTTGAAAACATCTGGGTTTCTTGGATTTCCCAACAACCAAAATTGGCAATTTCTCGGAACCGTCCATGTTTGCGCCCAATAAAACTGTAAGTCGTTCCTTATTTTTTTACCTCCGTGACAATTTTCACCTTTATATGCATACGTTTTATCCGGTGAAAGCTTATAGAAAAGCCCACACTCATCCATGTTAAAGACATCTTTAGGATGATAGCCGGTTATCAAATCTGGTAAGATTTGTTTCCATTCTTCGATTTCTTGTGGATCGACGCTTTTACTCTCACCTTTTATAGAATTGTAACTTAAACCAGCTATTTTATTCATTCTATCAATCCATCCATTTGAAGGTGTAAATTCAATCTCCATTTGTTTGGCAATTTCCTCAGCCTTTTCTCTAAGAATAGGTCCACTTATAGGAATATTGGCGGATCTAGCTTGCTTGGACCAAAGTAATAATTTTTCTTCCATAGCTTCATATTTTCCTTTTTTCACTTTTTTAATTTTTCGAGATTTATCAGAGGAGTCGTTTAATATAACATTGCGTTTTGCTACAATTCCATTCAGAGTAGTCACCGGCATATTCAATCTCTTAGCAATTTCAACTCTTGTTACGTTTGGGTTGCTATCAACTTCTTTCAAAATTTTAATTTTGTCTTCAATTGAAAAGGCCTTTCTTTTAATTCCCTTGTCCGACATTTTGAAGAGGAAAAAATAAATAAGAATTTCTCTCGTGAATTTTCCAAGAGAGATTTGACGCTTACACTCACTCAAAAACAGATTGAATGAGCCAAACTGAACACAGCTTTGGTTTGGAATGAACCAAACATAGCTTTGATTCATTCCATTCCTGGAAAGGGGTGAAAGAGACTCTATTCTAAGAGAAAGCAACTGGTCAACTTAAAGAACTACCCCTGAGTAGGAGCAAACCATTTCTCTTTAATCCCTTATCAGTCACTATTGTTGCAGCCATAAGGGACTCGGACTTACCCTCTCTCTACATTTCATCAGACAAACTGATATGAAGGTGAAATAAAGGTGACGACAGTCCTTTTCAATCTTAAATGTGCCCTTTTGAATAGCGAAGAATATAGAGAAATGCTTTTCCAGTACAGAATGGGGGGGAAAAATCCCTCAAAAGACTGAAGTAAACGTTTTTTGAAAGTAAAATTAAGGGGAGAAAAAACTTCTTAAGCGGGAAAAAGTTTGGAACTAAACTTTTTAAACGGGTTATTTTAACATTGTAAGAATAGGAAAAAAATGGGAATCGAAAATATAAATTTCTTAAACGGGAAAACTTCTTAAGCGGGAACTTCTTAAACGGGTTTTACTGTATATATATCTGACGACAATCCAGAAGAAGCTGTTGAAGATTACAAAAACAGTGATATTAGTAAAGATAAAACAAAAAATCTAGCAAAATAGAATATGTCAAAAGATCAGAAAGGAAAACGCTGTATAGTGTGAAATTTTTTTCTGACATAATAAAGTTTACGAAAAATATAGAAGATTAAATATGATCCTTTTTATGAAGTTTCTAAAGATAAAGGAACGTATTTTCGGAATCGTAGATAACTAAGTAGAGATTATATTATACGGGGTGTTTCAAAAAGTATAATTTGATTTTTTTTAAAAATCATAACTATTCAGCTTTTATTCAGTTTTGATCGAATAATGTATAGATACGAAGAGGGAAATCTCAAGTTTCATGCAGTTGCCGACAGGTAGCGCTGACGCTCTTCCTTCGCCCGCCAGTTCAGTGTTTGTCTGGCCTCCAAGATCGCCGGATGTACGATTTCTTCTTGAGGGGGTTTATAAAAACTACGTTTATGTGCCTGCCCTTCCAGCTATATTGGTCGAACTGAAGATGCGCATAATAGCAGACAAAACACAGTGGATGAAGACATGCTCGCAAAAGTTTGGACTAATTGGACTACCATATAGACATATGCCATGCATCCAAATGTGGACATATTGAGCATCTTAAATTTGGTTTGTAAAAAAAAAAAACTTTATGATTAGCCATGTATTATAAAATTAACGTTAAGTGTCTATGTTCAATAATTTTCATAATATGCACATTTGAAATTGCGTGACTCTTTTTGAAACGCTCTGTATTTTCGTAAAGTTTTGCTAATTACAGAAACATTTATCTTTTTTTTACAGTGTATGAATCTCTTCCTTTTTATAAGTGTGAATGGAATCGATCGATGAGGGTAGTTTAATTTGTTCAATTGTAAATTTTATGCATATCTTAAATAGGTTCACTGTGAAAAATGACACTTTCAAATCTGAGTAAATCGATGTTTTCATTTTATTATGAAACTTTTTGTTTCAAATAGGACGAGCCAATGCTTTCAATTCTGAAATACCAGAAATACTCAGAATATTGAAACATGGACATTCCCAAAATTGAACACATAGAGGTCAGTTCATACTCATTTTTGAAACATGGACATACTCAAAAATGATTAGAATAAGTTTAAACTCATTTTTGAAACATGGACATACTCTAAAATGATTAGAATCAGTTGAAACTTATTTTTGAAACATGGACATATTCAAAATAGGAGCACATGATGTATTATTCTTGAGTGTGTGCATGTTTTCAGAAATGAGTCTATACATGTTTCAAACGTGAGTCATTTTGATTCGGAGCCATTTTGACTATGCGACATACTCATATTTGAGTATTTTTTGTTCAGTTTTGAAAATGTCGTTTTTAGAGTGTTGTCTCTCGAATATAAGGCTTCGAGAATTTGTGAATGAGGCTTGGTGGATTCAATTCCGATATTCTGGTATTTGACATTAATAAGGTTAACTACGATAGTGTTTTCGGAACGAATGCCCTTTTACATAAAGGAAAGATTTCTTCGAGACCGTCACCTCGGAAAGTAAACACCAGACAGTAATCAACACTAAAAATAATTTATTTAAAAGCAATAGCAAAAAGGACATTGTCAGTGGAGCAGAGTATTTAAATTAACGATGATTAAATTATAATACCAGGCACTAAAGTAATGAGAAGAGAAATCCAAACCCCAAGAAATTCTCTAAATTCTAATACTAACTGCAAACAAGATGGCTACGTTGATTGTATCCCGGAATATAAAAAAGGTTCACCCACGCTCTCTACAAAAATTTCTCTAGTAACTCGGAAATGGCGCTATACACAATACCACTATTAGAAAATACGGAAATGTCACCAATGGAAGGAAACCCGTGGATTCTAATATACTTTTATTTGAAGTAATAAACGCAACATCTTACCACGTAGGAAAACTCTCAGCAACCTCATTCCAAACTCAGTCCAAATGGAACATCACTTCTAACGGCACATAGACGACTCCATGAACGCTCAATTGCAGTCTTGATTTTCCACTCAGGGATGAGATCCGTCAAATCCGAAGCTACTCTCTTCTACCTCCGTATTTATACCAGCTAGACGACCACAGATACCTAATTATCATATCGTTGTCGTTGCACAAAATAACCGTGAAAATCAGATTCCTGGAGATTCAACACACACTTTGCGTAAGTAAAAGAAAAGCTAGAATAGGGAACATATTCACACACAGATGTTAGATTCAGGACAACACGTTTGCACGCAAAATGCAACAATCCCCCAACATGACTCCAGATTACCTTCATAAGAGAATGGTTAGGCACTTGTGCTACAATTAAACATTGAGCTTACATGCTGGAGTATCCACAAAATTGTTGTCATACTTGCTTGTGATAATGTTCATAATATATAAACTAAATAAGAGTTGTTTCACTACTTATGCCACCAACACCTCCTGAGGAGCAAATATATTTGTAGGCATTGACTGTCAGTGTCTTTATTGGATCGGGTATGATATTTAATGAGTAAACCGATGCGTCGACGTAATAGTAATAATTTACATCTAGCGACAAAAGATAGCACTGTAGCATTACATTATCTTAACAAAATAAAATCACAGGAAATCATTTAATCGATTTTTACTTTCTTATCTTTACAAGAAGAAAGTATTGGATTCATGAAAATTTTCGACTTCTGGTTTTCGACGGACGTACGTTTTAGAATGTCCTGAACACGATTTGACTGTTTTTAGAAATTGTCGGTATGTGAGTCTGTCTGTCTATCTGTATGCATGTGACAAAAATTTTGTGGGCGCTCTATCTCAAGAACTAATGTACGGAATTTAATAAAACTTTAGATTCAATTAGTTTTTGATATAAATTGGTGCTGATTAGTTTTTGGTGTAAATCGTCCAACAGGTGACCTTGCTGTGCTGCATTTCTCGCGATTTCCGCAATAGCTCTATCCCAAGAACTAATGCTCTTATTTTCAACAATCTTCAGATTTAGTTAGACTTTTATAAATAGACGGTGATTACGTTTTGGTGTAGATATCCCAACAGGTGGCGCTGCTATGCTACTTTTTGCATGATTTTTATGGCACAGAATTTCATTAAACTTCAGATTATGTTAGACCTTGACATAAATAGATGCTGTTTACGTTTTGGTGTAAATAGTCCAACAGGTGGCACTGGTATACTACTTTTTGCATGATTTTCATAATAGCTATATCTCAAGAACTAATGCAAGGATTTTCTTCAAACTTCATATTCAGTTAGACTTTGACATAAGTTGTTTTTGATTAGGTTTTGGTGTAAATTTCCCAACAGGTGGCGCTGCTGTGCAGCATGTTTCAGGATTTACACGATTTTACGGATAGTCATATCTGAAGAACTAATGCACGGAATTTAAAAAAACTTTAAATTCAGTTAGACCTTGATATAAATTGGTGTGGATTCGTTTTTTGTGCATGCGAAACCTGTGTGATGTAGAAGAAAGTTTTGGGGTGGCACTTCTGACTAGTTTTAAGTTAATTTGATTTCTTTTTCACATAGACCTAAAAATTTTCTCAAAAGTATTGTCCTGGCTTATATCCCAAAGTGCAAACTAAATGTGAGAAAGCCATATTTCAGAGTCACATAAAACTAGTATTTATATCAAGGTCTAACTGAATCAAAAGTTTTAATAAATTCCGTGCATTAGATCGTGAGATATGACTATCGCTAAAATCGTGTAAATCCTGAAAAATGCAGCATATCAGCGCCACCTGTTGAGCGATTTACACTAAAACCTAATCAGCAGCAACGTATATCAACGTCTAACTGAATATGAAGCTTGATGAAAATCCGTGCATTAGTTCTTGAGATAGAGCTATTGCGGAAATCTTGAAAAATGCAGCATACCATCGCAGCATAGCAGCTCCACCTGTTGAGCGATTTACCCAAAAATTAATTAGCACCGATTTATATCAAGATCTAACTGAATCTAAAGTTTTATTAAATTCCGTGCATTAGTTATTGAGATAGATCAGCCATAAAATTTTTCTCACACACAGACAGACAGACAGACTGACTGACTCTCAGACAGGCATTTTCTAAAAGCAGACAAATCATGCTCAGCGCTTCTAAAATATATACATATACACCAGATGTTAAAGTTTTCAGTAATCCAATACTTTCTTCTTGTAAAAAAAAAAAAAAAAAAATAACAGTGACTAATTTACTGGCAACCAATTAGAATTATTCTTGTGAATCTAAAAAAATCTGACTAACCAGTCACATAACAATTGCTTTCTTTCGACTACTTATGACAAATTAGTCTCTATTTGTTTATGTTAAGAAAATTTCATTCATGCAAGACTTAAGTTTTGTTATTCTGCCAAATGAAGTATATCATTTAATGATATTAAAGACTTAGTTATCTTATTCCTTGAAGATTTTCTTTTTTTAATTTTTGGGAAGCTGTTTACTTTGTAGATTTAATTCGAGAAGAATGCGATAAATTTCTGATATACAGTGTCGACAATTGTTGCAAATCTGAAAAAAAAAATCTGATTATCAATGGCACAACGACTGGTATGACACAACTATTTATAAAAATGACACAACGACTTATAAAAAACATTTTCATGATGACTTAAATTTTATTTTTTTGCCAAGCGAAGTACCATATAGTAAAAGTATTTAATCATCTTTTTAATTTTTTTTTTCAATTTTAGAATTGTGTCCTGATATTATGTAAAACTTTCAAAAATATTTGACTTAAGATTAGTATGATTTTGTTAAATCGCATTTCAATATTTTGGAATGTTAAAAAAAACAGACAAGTGAGATAACTGTGACTTCTCTTCGGCTGGTTAAGATGTTAAAAAACATCTTCATGCATGACTTAAAATTTTGATATTTTGCCAAGCGAAGTATCATATAATACTAAGTATTTAATAATCTTTTTCAAATTTTTTTTTTTTTTTTTTTTTTTTTTTTTTTTTTTTTAAATTTTAGAATTATGTCTTTATATTATGTAAAATTTTCAAAAATATTTAACTTAAGATTAATGCGATTTTGTTAAATCACATTTCGATAAATTTGAATGTGAAAAAATACACAACAAGTGACACATAACTATGACTTTTCTTCGACTGGTTAAGTTAAGTTGTTAGAAAACATCTTCATGGATGTCTTAAAATTTTGTTATTTTGCCAAGCGAAGTATCATATGAAACAAGGTTTTTATTTAATCATCATCTTTTTTTTAAAAAAAATCTTTTTTTTTTTTTTTTTTTTCTATTTTAGAATTGCGTAATTTTTTTAATCAAAAATTTACAAAAATATTAGCTTGAGAATAAATACGATTTTGGTAAATTACATTTCAATAATTCTGAATGTGAAAAAATAAACAAGTGACATTACGACTTCCCTTCGACTGGTTAATTTACTAAAAAACATTTTCTTGGATAACATAAAATTTTGTTATTTTGCCAAGCAAAGTATCATGTAATTCTAGGTATTTAATCATATTTTTCAATAATTTTTTTTTAGTAATATATATATATATATATATATATATATATATATATATATATATATATATATATATATATATATATATTATCAAAAAATTACAAAGATGTTTAGTTTGAGAATAATGCGATTTCGTAAAATCACATATCAATAAATTTGAATGGGAAAAAATAGATAACAAGTGATATAACTATAACTTCTGTTCGACTAGTTAAGTTATTACAAAATATTTTGTTGCATGGCTTAAAATTTTGTTATTCTGCCAAGCGAAGTATCGTATACTAGGTATTTAATAAACTTTTTCAAAAAAGAAAACAAAAATATTTGCGTTTTTTTTTTTTTTTTTTTTTAAATTCAAAACTTGGAAAAATATTAGCTTGAGATAATACGATTTTGTTAAATCACATTTCAATAATTTAGAATGGGAAAAAATAGACAACAAGTGACATAATTATGATTTTTCTTTTTCAAATATATATATATATATATATATATATATATATATATATATATATATATATATATATATATATATATATATTTATATATTTATTTATTTCTTAAATCAAAAACTTAGAAAAATATTAGCTTAATACGATTTTGTTAAATCCCATTTCAATAATTTTGAATGTGAAAAAATAGACAACAAATGACATAACTATGGATCTTCATGGATGACTTAAAATTTTGCTATCTTGCCAAGTGAAGTATCATATGTTAATACTAAGAATTTCCTTATTGTATTCAAACATTTTTTTTCTTTTAGTGGAAATGTTCCTTTCTTTCTCCAAAAATTTCAAAAGTATTTAGTTTGAGAATAATGCGATTCTGTTAGTTCCAGACAGGCTTGTCTCGTTCCTAACATATATTGACAGATCTCGTTACTGACCCATTATTTGAGACTTTCTTCAAAAAGGTATCGTTCAAGTCTGGTGCTTTTTCCCTCCCGATTTCTTCACCACCTTCAACCAAGTAATCGTGTGTGGCATAGATATTAGATGAATGGATAGTTTACATAGAAAGAGGAGATAGAAAGTTTTAGAATAATACTAGAATGCCAATCCCAGCATTCCCGGCCGAAATGAGAACGAAAGTAACTTCTTATGTTACTTCCAGTAGTTTCTTAGTTCGATGAGACTGTTCATTGGTCAGAGCTCTGGGAACTACGGTTGTGGCCAAACGATAAGCTAGAAATTCAGCTTTATTTCCGCGTCACGTAAGAGAAATATATATATATATAGAAGTTTCTGTAAAATTCTTGATATTATATTTTGATAACTGTTTCAAATTAAAAAAAAAAAACTTACTACCAGTGATTGTTGGGGATGTGACAAAACTGACTAACATGTGCTACATAGCATGATAATTATTGCTAATGCAAAAGAACTTACTTGTGACATAGCTAAGCTATGACTTCCATTTGACCAGTTATGTTAGAAAACTTTATGTAACCACTTTATAAATTTTATTTAAAACTTTAACTAACCATAATTTACGATAGTAATACAGCCTGTATCACTAAATTTTCATTAAATCCGAAACAAAATAACACTGCAACAAACACAGCAACAAATATTAAAGGAATTTTTTTTTTTTTTTTTTTTTTTTTTTTTTTAAGAGACTGCAGTTTGGTTTTGACATAGGCAAAATCGAATACTTTTCAATCTTAATTTTAAAAATGCCTCTTAACATTTTGGCCATATTGTATTGTCTGTTTACGTCTAGTTACAAAACACAATATAGTATTACTGTAGTAGTAAGACAATGTGGTATTGTAAATAATAGATTGCTTTATAGAAAGTTCTACAACAATACGTTTCTGTGAAATTCTTGATATCATATTTTGATAAATGTTTCAAATTAAAAATAAAATAAAAAACTCACTACCAGTGACTGTTGCGAATGTGCCAAAACTGACTAACACGTAAAATCTTGGGGGGGAAAAAGAAACTGAACACCCCCACTAACTCTGCAACAAATTATCGTAGAAGAAAATTACTGGTACCAAACGATTGGAAATAAAGTCTACTTTTAAATGATGTATGTAAAATTTATTTAGGGGAACATCTACATAACAAAAACAGCCCAAAATTTGTTTTTTCAATGGCAACACCCCATTTTGACACGATATTTTAAATCTTTGGTTCAAACTATGCCCAGATATCCAATTTTATGTCATTTGGATGATAAATTTTTGAATTATAAGCATTCAAAATTTAGAGCTTCTAATGTTAAATTACATTTTCATATTTTTATTAATATGTCCTGAAATTATAATCATAATGTGCTAATTTTTTGTTTGGTTATAATACTAAAAAACCCAAACATAAATACGTTGAATTTGTAATAGTTATAATTTAATAATATGAATTATGAAATTAATAATCGAAAAAAATTATGAATTGCGACCTACCTGCTTTATGCGCATTTAAAATTTCTAAATTTTCTTCCAAGTAGTTTTCCAAAACTTACAAAATTATTTAGTTTGTGAATAATACGATTCCAAACACGTTCGTCACGTTATGAATATTTATCTCTTATATTCGTCCAAGTAAATGTTTCTGACAGAATGGATATTTTACATAGAAAGAAAAGAGAACCTCATAGAAAGTTATAAAATAATATAATTAAATTCCTGGCCTCACATTTCGATAATTGTTTTTAATTAAAAAAAAAAAGTCATTACCAATACAACTGTTGTGAATATGAAAAAGCTGAATCATATATTATAATACAAGCAAATCTTGTGTGTGTGGTTATATATATATATGCAAATTTTATCTTAAAAACGACTCTAACGATTTTGACGAAATTTTGTATCCTACCGTTTTGGGGCATCAGAAAACCATTGGGCTAGGTCACATGTTCGAGAAAAAATGATTAGTGGGTCATTTTGGGTCACCATGAGTCAGGGTCAAGCTAATTGTATCCAAAAAACGGTTCAAGCGATTTTGATTAAATTTTGTATCCTACCATTTCGGGCATGAGAAGACTATTTGGCTGGGTCACATGTTCGAGAACTTTCGATTAGTGGGTCCTTTTTGGGTCACTGTCGGTCAAGCTATTTTTATCTAAAAACAACTCAGACTATTTTGACTAAATTTTATTTTTTGACTAAATTAATATTGAAGACTTATCTCTCATTTGACAGATTTCATTCCTGCTCCATTATCTAACACTTTCATGAACTTTTTTAGATCTAAATCCTTTCAAAGTATTCGTGCACTTGGCTGACATCCCAAAGTAAATAGTATAAAAGAAAAATCTTACATGAAACTATGTGACTAAACTACTCTCAATTTGGCAAATGTTGTGACTGTGGATATTATGACCATTTAGGAACATTCTGCAACTGTCTATAAGCTTCACGATTGACTTAAAAAATTTCACATTATTTTATTTTTATATGATACTAACTGTTTTATTATCATATAGAAATCTTTTCTTTCTTTTCTTTTTTTTTTTTAATCAAAAGTTTTTCTTACTTTGTCCAAAACTTACAAAAGTATTTAGTTTGCTTATGTTATAGTTCCATAACTCGCGTATTGAAGACTTATCTCTCATTTGACAGATTCCGTTCCTGTCCCATTATCTGACACTTTCTTCAAAAAGGTATCGTTCGCTGCTCCCGATTTCTCCACCCTCAACCAAGTAATCGTTTGCCATTTTCAGGAAAAGAGAGGCGCAGTTACAACGATTTGTCTTGCGGCTCGTTTCCGACAAAACCACAATTAGCGACCGCACTCCAGCGTTCGTCTATAGCCTTCTGCAAGGCGTCTAATGAGGGAGGGTAGTGTGAGCGGCACAGAAAGTTCGGCTAATGAATTGGAAACGGTTCACTTTAATTATATTGCTTGCGGGGATGATCTAATGGATCGACGGGAAGGGTGTGTAATGATTCTCAGGAGCGAAACAAGTTGTGCCCGCGAGGTGAGATCGTGGAAGGATTATGTTCCAAAAGGTATGCCCCCGAGGGTCGAAAGTTTTTTTTTTCCTCGCGACATATTTCTGAGATTTATAGCGAAAGTTTTTTAAAAGTATTTTTTTTTTTTTTTACGTGGTTAAAAATTTATATAAAAAAGAGCAATGAGTTAAAGCTTTTTAGAAGTTAAAAGTATGCTTCATTAGATTTTTTAAAATTTTACTATTCGGATAAGGCGATAATAACAAAAAGTGCTTTGTTGCATCATTTTTTATTAAAAATATATTTTTCCTTTCAAAATAGTGATTAAGGAATTAAATTAATAAAATAGTCATAGGTTATGTAAGGATTTTCAATTAATATTTAAGAGAAAGTAAGTTATTTTTTTTTTTTTTTTTTTTTTTTTTTTTTTTTTTTTTACAAATTGAAAAAATTATGACGACTCACCAAAGAATAACATTATTTCTGTAGATTTAATTTTATTTTAACTTTTTTTTTTATATGTTATTTTATTTATCTTAAAATGGGGGATTTTTGAAGATATTCAATGAATTATTTTACGTGCATTAATTTATTAATGTCAGAAAAGTGTTTATGATCATGCTTCTTAGTTTAATGTAACTTTTAATTAAATTAAATTCGTTAATATATATATATATATATATATTTGTTTTCGAGGTAAAAAATATTTGGTATTGTTGAATATTGTTGAAGTTGTTTAGAAGTTAAAACTATACGTCAATGATTTAATTTTTTTTATAATTATTATTATATTATTCGGATATGGTGATAATAAAAATGTACTTTGTTGCATCCTTTAATTATTATTTTTTCAATTCTAAATAGTGATCAAGGAATTAAATTAATAAAATAGTCATAGGTTATGAAAGGAGATTTTCAATTAATATATAAGTAAAAGTAATTTTTTTTTTTTTTTTTTTTTTTTTTTTTTTTTTTTTTTTTACAAGTTGAAAAAAATTATGACGAATCACCAAAAAATAATATTTTTACTGTGGATTTTATTTTATTTCACTTTTTGTTATATTAATGTTATTTCATGTATCTTAAAATGGGTATTTTCGAAGATTTCCAGTAGTTAATTTTACGTGCATTAATTGACTAATATTAAGAAACTGTTTATGATCATGTTTCTTACATCTATAGCGAAAATTAAATTAAATTTTATTTTTAATTAATTAATTTTTTATTTGTTTTTTCATTTATTTATTTTTGAATCATAATAGAAAATTGACGCGAAAAATATTTGGTATATGTTAAAGTTGTTTAGAAGTCAAAAATATGCATAATTAATTTTTCAAATTATATTACACTGACAAGATGATAACATTTTCCACTTTTTTAAAATGTATTTTTCATTTCCAAACAGTGAATTAAATTAATAAAATAGTCATAGATTATGTAAGGTTTTTAAATTAATATTTAACTGAAAGTAAATTAGTATTTTTTTTTAAGTTGAAAAAATTACGACGAATCGCCAAGTAAAATCATTATTTCAGAGCATTATATTATTTCATAATGAATAGAGGAATGTATATTCAACTAGGTAAATTATATCCAATGGTTGGAGTATCATAGTTGAGATTTTTTCCAACAGAGCGAAAATATGCCGGGACCAGGACTCGAACCTGGGTACTTTGGTTTGCCTTACAAACGCTCTCCCTACTGAGCTATCCCAACAATATCCTGGACTGGCATATTTCACTGTTATTTGTTGGACAAGGCTGCGAACTGCAGCGCTAATTTCATTCACCCGAGCAATAACTATAGCATTTACATGATGAATCTTGAAATTTGCTATATGTAAATGCTATAATCATAGCTCGGATGAATGAAATTAGCGCTGCAGTTCGCAGCCTTGTCCAACAAATAAAAGTGAAATATGCCAGTCCAGGTTATTATAGGGATAGCTCAGTAGGGAGAGCGTTGGTACAGCAAACCAAAGTACCCAGGTTCGGGTCCTGGTCCCGGCATATTTTCGCTCTGTTGGAAAAAATCTCAACTATGATACTCCAACCATTGGACATTATATTATTATTATTTCTTTTATCTTAAAGTGAAGATATCCGGTGAATAATTTCGCGTTCATTAATTGATTAATATTAAGAAACTGTTTATGATCCTGCTTTATATTTATAGCAAAAATTTAATTTATATTTTAGTTTAATTTAATTTATTAATTAATTATCATTATTTATATATTTGGTAAAATAATTGCCGGTAAAAATAATTGGTATATGTTAAAGTTGCATAGAAGTTAAAAGTAGACTTCATTAGATTTTTTTATGTAAGGATTTTCAAATAATATTTAAGAGAGAGTAATTTAATTTTTAATTAAATTAAATTAAATACTTTTTTAATGGTAAAAAATTCATGTGAAAAATATTTAGAAGTTTTTTGGAAGTTAAAAAGTTACTTTTTGACTTTATTATTATTATTATTATTATACGCAAGACAATAAAAATAAATTGAATTTTGGTATATTCTTATATGTATTTTTCATTTAAAAATTAAATTAATGAAATAATCATAGGTTATGTAAGGCTTTCAATTAATATTTAAAAACAAGTTTTTTTTTTTTTTTTTTTTTTTTTTAAGTTGAAAAAATTATGATGAATCCCCAAAGAATAACATTATTTGAATGGATTTTATTTTATTTTTTACTCCCACTCCGTTGTCTGTCCGTCACAGAGCCATTCTCAGAAACTATGTAATTTACAGAGTTGAAACTTTGTGTATATCTAGCTGAATACCAGCTATGAAGCTCAAAATATTAAAATTTGAAAAAATCGCATTATTTTAATAAATAGAGATAAAAACCAAAATTCTAATAGCATTTTCCTATTAAATTTAAACATTTTTCGCTAAAGCAGTTGCCAAAAATTAAAAATCCACAATGAAATTCTTTCTACAATAATTAATTTTCTATTGAAAGATTTCCACGTGAAAAATGAAAATGAAATAAAAAGTTTCACCAATTGAAAAAAATATTAATATGAAATAAAAATGAGTGACGTCATAGTGGTAATAAAACGGAAATTTTCAAAGATTTCTCAATAATACAAGGAGTTTGAGTATGTGTATGTACACAAAGCAGATTAATGTCATGTCATTAGAGAAATAAAGAGAAAATCTGAAATCCTATTGGAAGTTTAACGAATTTTTCAAATGTTTGAGAATAATAAAAAGCGAGTATCAATATGAGTAATAGAGAACAGTAAATATATGAGTTTGAGAAACATATTGAATCATGATAAAAATCCGATTATGGAAATATTTGCATATTTTAACATTTTGAAGGTGTATAACATGTTTAATTTTGATATTATTTTTTTAAATATCGCATTTAATCCGCTTGGCAGATGTTATTATCTTTGCCCACTTTCGGGCTGGTGTGGGTATTCGAAAAAAAGAAGAAAAAAAAACGATAATTTTTTACTTTATAAAAAATATGATTTTTTTTTTTTTTTTTTTTTTTCTAAATGAAATTTATTTGAATTTATTAAAGAAAGGATAAAGTATTTTGAAAGTAATATTAAACGAAACCCTTTGAGCTATCTTCGATCACACTTACCCACTTGTTTATGGTTTTTCATTTATCTTAAAATGGGAATGTTCCATGAGATTTTCAGCGAATAATTTTTTGTGATTAATATTAGAAAAGAGTTTATGACCATGCTTCTTACATCTATAGTGAAAGTATAATTGGGTTTTTATTCGATTTCTTTATTTAGATTTTCTTAACATAGTAAAAATTGATGTGAAAAATATTTCGAAAATGTTAAAGTTTTTTTTATAAGAGATTTTTTTCTAATTCTATTACAAGGATATGGCGATAGAAAAAAAATGTGCTTTGTTGTATATTTTTTGCATGTATTTTTCATTTCACAATTGTGATTAATCAATTAAATTAATAAAATAGTCATGTGTTCTGTAAGAGCTTTTATTTTATTTAAATTTATTTATTTATTTTACAAGTTAATTTTTGTTTACAAGAAACTGTAGGAAAATAGCATTAATTCAGTGGACTTTTACTTTTTACTTTTTTGTATTTTTATTAAATTTCACTATTAATAAAATAAACATTTTTTAATAAAAAATTTTCTGTAAGTAATTTTACTCATACTAATTAATTTACATTAGAAACTAATTCACAGTTAAAATTTAGAAATTTATAGGGACAAGAGATAGTAAAGCATTATGTTTCAAAGACATGCACAGAGGGTTGGGAGATTTTATTTTCATACTGACATATTTTTCATATTTTTAACGAGAGTTTTAGTAAAAGTTTTAAAAGATTTCATTTATTTATTTTATTTTTTATTTGTATTATTATTATTATTATTATTTTATACCGATATATTTTTGAGATTTTTAGAGAAAACTTTTTTAAAGTATTTTTTTTCTTCGTGGTGAAAAATTAATACATAAAAAAAAAAAAAAAAAAAAAAAAAAAAATTAAAACTTTTCAGAAGTTAAACGCCTAAAAGTATGTTTCATTAATTTTCTTAAATTACATAATTCGGATAAGGAGATAGAAATGCACTTTCTATTATACATGTTATTTCAAAAATTTGATTCAGGAATTCAACTAATAAAATAGTCGTAGTTTATATACGGGTTTTCGATAAATAATAAAAAAAAAGTCGATTCTTTTTTTACAAGTTTGGAATTCTTATAAGAAATTATCAAAAAATAATATTATTTCAATAGACTTTTTTTTTTTTATTATTATCATTTATTTTTATACAATTTTGTTTATTTATTATATTTTACATGTATATAATATTTTTTTAAGTTTTATGGTGACTAATTTTATGTCTGTCACCTGATTAGTATTAAAAAAATAATTCATCATAATTGTGGAGATTTGTAGAGATCATGAAAGGAGCTTGAGAAGAGAATGAAGGAATTTTCCTCCTTGGGGCATATTTATGAGATTCAAGGCGAAAGTTTTTAAAAAGTACTATTTCTTCATGGTTAAAAAAAAAAAAAATTAAAGTTGTTTAGAAATTTAAAATATGCTTCATTGATTTTGTAAAATTCCATTACTCGGATAAAGTGATAAAAAATGTGCTTTGTCGTACATTTTTTCTATCTATTTTTTATTCCAAAATTGTGATTATGGAATTAAATTAATAAAATAGTCATAGGTTATGTAAGGATTTTCAATTAATATTTTTAAAGTGAATTATTTTGTTTTATAAGTTGACTTTTTTATAAGAAAATATCGAAGAATAACTTTTTTAAGTGTTGATTTTTGCTTTGTTTTATTTCCTTTTTTCGTTTTATTTCATTTACTTTTATTGTTATTATTGTTATTAATTGTATTCTTATTGTATTTTATTTATCTTAAAATGAGAGCGATTTTTTAATTTTACACATATTAATTAATTTATATTAAATAACTATTCATAGTGAAATTTTGAAAGTTTATAACCACAGTAGATCACAGGAGTAGGGGAAGGTGGTCTAAAATGATCCCCTTAAGGGAAAAACTTGTGAAAAATAACATAACTATTTAAATAATACTTTGGCACTTTGCTAGTATGTTTTACACTATATTCTGCACTATAAACATATTTTAATAATATTTTAATCCCAAACTGAGTAATGAAAAAAATAGATTTTTTAAAAAGTGTCCAAAGGTTAACTTTACCCTCACCAAACGGCAAAATGATCCTTCATTTGAAAATGATTGTGAATTGTTTTTTATCGGCAAAATAAAGGATATAAAAGTGGTTGTGACAATACATAAGTGCAATTCACATCTAAAAACATACGCCATTAAGTAAACCAAGTCATATTTCTGTACATGAAAGACTGTACATCTAAATAAATATGAAAGTTAGTGTTTACCTTATAACAGATGTTATAAAACCCAATTTTTCAAAGAATTCTATTCAAACGCGTAATACTGCGATTGCTTGAATACCGCCATTGTTTCTTCTTTACTTATCACAACTAGTTTATGTGTTACCCTGTAGATAGCGCGACCTGTCTGGAAGAAATCATATGTGGATCATTTTGCCCGTCAGGATCATTTTATGCCACTTTTCTCTACTATATTTCAAAATCCCGTGAGTTGAAAGATTTTTTTTTTCTTTTTCCGAGACGTGTTTTTCAGATTTTTAGTGAAAGTTTTTCAAATGACTTTTCCTTTCGTCGTTAAAAATGTATACATAAAAATGTTAAAGCTATGTAGAATTTAAAACGGAAACAACAAAAATATGCTTAACAGATATTTTAAATTTATATATTCTTCGGAGAAGTTGATAAAACACATGCTTTGCTGGCTCCTTTCTATGTGAATTATGTTGAACTTATGATTCCCCAATATAATTCTATATATAACCTCACCGTGTATATAACTATGTCTTCATCTAACTTTTCAGACACAATTTAAACTCACTTAACCCAGAAAAAGGAATTGATTAAAACAACAAAACCTATTTTGTTGAGTACATTTTGGTTGTTTTAGAAAAATTTTTAGTTGAAGTAAAAAGTTGTTGCATTGATAAAAAAAATATTGTTGACACTCTTACAAAATTTTAACAAAATTTCATCAATTTTACTTGAGTTAACAAAATCTGTTTTTTTAATTTTACCATAATTTTGTAATTTATAATTCCAGCAAAATTTTGTTGCTTTTACAAAATTTAAATTGTTGTGTAGTAGCCATAAATCTCTCACGTAATTTGGTTTATTTGACTTATATAGCTGTATAATTAAATGATTAACATAATTTTTGGATAATTAAAACTTTTTTAATTCGGACGGACCAAGGTAGTTTTAAAAATCCCCCTATCCCATTTATTACTTTATTCTATCTTTACAAGAAGAAAGTATTGGAATCATGAAAATTTTCAACTTTTGTTTTTCGACGGATTTTAGAAGGTCCTGAACACGATTTGACTGTTTTCAAAAAATGACTGTCTATGACTCTGTCTGTCTGTAAGTGACAAAAATTTTGAGGACGCTCTATTTCAAGAACTAATGCACGGAATTTAATTAAACTTTATATTCAGTTACTTTCTGATATAAATTGGTGCTGATTAGTTTTTGGCATAAATCGCGCAACAGGTGGCGCTGCTATGTTGCAATTTTCGCGATTTCTGCAATAGATTCGCGATTTCTCAAGAACTAATGCACTGATTTACATCAAAATACAGATTGAGTTAGACCTTGACATAAATAGAAGCTGATTACGTTTTGGTTTCAATAGCCCAACAGGTGGCACTGCTATGTTACCTTTTTCATGATTTTTGCTGTAACTAAATCTCAAGAACTAATGCACGGATTAATTTTTAAATCATTTTCAGCAGTGATTTACGCCCGTAATTTTTAAATAATGACCAGTGAATTTTTATCCTGCTTTTTTTCAAGCGTAAACCGACAGAGTGGAAAATATCCCAAGCCGGGAATCGTACCCGGGTCTTCAGAATGGCGCTCTGAGGCCCCAGCATACGGTAACACAGTTAATTTTTAATTAATTTTCTGCAGTGAATTATGCCTGTAATCCTTGAACAATAACCAGTGAATTTTTATCCTGCTTTTTACTGGCGTAATTCACTGCAGAAAATTAATTAAAAATTAACTATATGTTGCCGTATGCTGGGCTTTGTATTTTCGTCTCAAGTTTGCCGCAAATATTTGCATGCTCATGCAGGGCCTGTTTACCGAATATTCCCGGGAAACCCGTTCTTACCCAAAGAAATACAAAGGTGCCCCCAAATTTACTTTTCAGAATAACTTTTTACAAAAAAAAAAAAAAAAAAAAAAGAAAGAAAAGGAAAGAAAAAAAATTAATCATAGTAAGAAATGCATTTTTTCCTTACGAAATTTTTATCTAAGAAGCTCGCTCTTTCTAAATTGTTGTTTACTCGAAATTTTGATGGTAAAATTTCAAATTGTTGCAGCATACCAAAAATGGATTTAGTAAATAAGAAAGCAATTGGTAGAGGGTAACGTCCGGCTTCCCCTACTTTTATGTCTTAAGCGGGCGCTGCGCTCATGATGACATTTCCATCTTGTGCTGCGTTTGCAGCCGGTCCGACATATATAAGAGTGCGAAATTTCGACTTTCGATATCGTTCTTTCTGGCTCAGTGGTTAGAGTACGAGATCGTTATTCTGAGGACCCGGTTTCGATTATCAGCTGGGGATTTACACTTGAGATTTACACTGTAGATTTACACCTGAAAAAAAAAAAAAAAGGATAAAAATTCACTTGTTATTATTCAAGGATTGCAGGCGTAATTCACTGCTGAAAATGAATTAAAAATTACCTAAAAAAATAGTTAAGCTTAGATTGGTTCTAATACAAAAAATAATTTTAAAGTAAATATTATAATTGTTTATGTAACAAAAACCTTTTGTTGTTAAAACAAAAAAAAATCTTAAAATGACACAAAACAATTGTTCTTTAAACAGAAGTTTTTGTTGCCAAAACTGAAAAGAACTCTTAAAGTAACAGATAATTATATTTATTTTGAGAAAACTTTCAACAAAATAGTTTTGTTAATTCAAGTAAAATTGAAAATTTTTACTTGAATTAACAGAACATTTTTTTGCTGACGATACAAATTTTTTTATTGGAATTGCAAAAAAAAATCAACAATTTTTTTCTTGTTGATGCAAACAAATTTTCGGCCCCTCCAGTGGCTGAGAGGTTGTGCTCTCAAAGCTGGTAGACGGGAGGTGCTGGGTTCGATCCCAATCGCGCCCGTCGGCCTAATTGTTCGGAGTTTTCGTGGTTTTCTTCGAGCCGTGGATTTATCCATGCGTAAATACGGATTAGATTCCCTTAGAAAAACCCCCACGAAGGGCACTCCTCCCCGGGCCTATATCTCTAGTGTAGATAATTGGCCGTCAATAATCAACCCAACCCAACTCAAACAAATTTTCCATTGACCCATATTTAAACGGAAAGTTTTGTTGGGCCAACCAATTTTTTGTTGATTTAACAAAACTTTTCTCTGGGTGTTCCCAGGAACGAAATTTGCTCTAATATTCAATAAACATTTTTGGAAATTCACCATTTAATTACAAGCTCAACAGAATCAATCTCTAATATATCTTTCTTTATTTAAATACGTTAAATTTAATTAAGAAATCAGGAGAAAATATTTTTCTCTAAATAGACTCGAGAAGGCTAAAATATTTCATTCGAAATAATTTAAATTTTACCTGTGTAAGAATAACTTTACAAATAAATTACTTCTATGAGTTAAACTGGACATTCTGTTTGTAGTGTTGCTTCTAATCCACACTACTAACAATAGTGCCCAAAACTTCAAAACAATTATTTACAAATTTTCAGGATAAATACAAATACGTTTAGTATACAATTTTACTGACCTTTGAAATATCTTGTTAGAGAAAATAAACTTTAATTAAGAAAACACGAGAAAATATCTTTCTCTAAATAGACTCGAAAAAGCTAAACTATTTCATTCGAAACAATTTAAATTTTACCTGTGTAAGAATAACTTTACAAATAAATTACTTCTATCAATTAAACTGGACATTCTGTTTGTAGTGTTACTTCTAATCCACACTACTAACAATAGTGCCCAAAACTTCAAAACAATTATTTACAAATTTTCAGGATAAATACAAATACGTTTAGTATACAATTTTACTGACCTTTGAAAGATCTTGTTAGAGAAAATAAACTTTAATTAAGAAAACACGAGAAAATATCTTTCTCTAAATAGACTCGAAAAAGCTAAACTATTTCATTCGAAATAATTTAAATTTTACTTGTGTAAGAATAACTTTACAAATAAATTACTTCTATCAATTAAACTGGACATTCTGTTTGCAGTGTTACTTCTAATCCACACTACTAACAATAGTGCCCAAAACTTCAAAACAATTATTTACAAATTTTCAGGATAAATACAAATACGTTTAGTATACAATTTTACTGACCTTTGAAAGATCTTGTTAGAGAAAATAAACTTTAATTAAGAAAACACGAGAAAATATCTTTCTCTAAATAGACTCGAAAAAGCTAAACTATTTCATTCGAAATAATTTAAATTTTACTTGTGTAAGAATAACTTTACAAATAAATTACTTCTATCAATTAAACTGGACAGTCTGTTTGTAGTGTTACTTCTAATCCACACTACTAACAATAGTGCCCAAAACTTCAAAACAATTATTTACAAATTTTCAGGATAAATGCAAATACGTTTAGTATACAATTTTATTGACCTTTGAAAGATCTTGTTAGAGAAAATAAACTTTAATTAAGAAAACACGAGAAAATATCTTTCTCTAAATAGACTCGAAAAAGCTAAACTATTTCATTCGAAACAATTTAAATTTTACCTGTGTAAGAATAACTTTACAAATAAATTACTTCTATGAGTTAAACTGGACATTCTGTTTATAGTGTTGCTTCTAATCCACACTACTAACAATAGTGCCCAAAACTTCAAAACAATTATTTACAAATTTTCAGGATAAATACAAATACGTTTAGTATACAATTTTATTGACCTTTGAAAGATCTTGTTAGAGAAAATAAACTTTAATTAAGAAAACACGAGAAAATATCTTTCTCTAAATAAACTCGAAAAAGCTAAACTATTTCATTCGAAACAATTTAAATTTTACCTGTGTAAGAATAACTTTACAAATAAATTACTTCTATGAGTTAAACTGGACATTCTGTTTGTAGTGTTGCTTCTAATCCACACTACTAACAATAGTGCCCAAAACTTCAAAACAGTTATTTACAAATTTTCCGGATAAATACAAGTATGTTTAGTATACAATTTTACTAACCTTTGAAAAATCTTGTTAGAGAAAATGAACTTTAATTAAGAAAACACGAGAAAATATATTTCTCTAAATAGACTCGAAAAGGCTAAAATATTGTAATCGAAACAATTTAAATTTTACCTGTGTAAGAATAACTTTACAAATAAATTACTTCTATGAGTTAAACTGGACATTCTGTTTGTAGTGTTGCTTCTAATCCACACTACTAACAATAGTGCCCAAAACTTCAAAACAGTTATTTACAAATTTTCAGGATAAATACAAATACGTTTAGTATACAATTTTATTGACCTTTGAAAGATCTTGTTAGAGAAAATAAACTTTAATTAAGAAAACACGAGAAAATATCTTTCTCTAAATAGACTCGAAAAAGCTAAACTATTTCATTCGAAACAATTTAAATTTTACCTGTGTAAGAATAACTTTACAAATAAATTACTTCTATGAGTTAAACTGGACATTCTGTTTATAGTGTTGCTTCTAATCCACACTACTAACAATAGTGCCCAAAACTTCAAAACAATTATTTACAAATTTTCAGGATAAATACAAATACGTTTAGTATACAATTTTATTGACCTTTGAAAGATCTTGTTAGAGAAAATAAACTTTAATTAAGAAAACACGAGAAAATATCTTTCTCTAAATAAACTCGAAAAAGCTAAACTATTTCATTCGAAACAATTTAAATTTTACCTGTGTAAGAATAACTTTACAAATAAATTACTTCTATGAGTTAAACTGGACATTCTGTTTGTAGTGTTGCTTCTAATCCACACTACTAACAATAGTGCCCAAAACTTCAAAACAGTTATTTACAAATTTTCCGGATAAATACAAGTATGTTTAGTATACAATTTTACTAACCTTTGAAAAATCTTGTTAGAGAAAATGAACTTTAATTAAGAAAACACGAGAAAATATATTTCTCTAAATAGACTCGAAAAGGCTAAAATATTGTAATCGAAACAATTTAAATTTTACTTGTTTAAGAATAACTTTACAAATAAATTACTTCTATGAATTAAACTGGACATTCCGTTTGTAGTGTTACTTCTAATCCACACTTACTTTCAATAGTGCCCAAAACTTCAAAACATTTATTTACAAATTTTCTGGATAAATACAAATATGTTTAGTATACAATTTTGCTAACCTTTGAAAGACTTTGTTGGAGAAAACGACAGGATACTAACTTCTTCAAACTGACAAATATATTTAACGTAAGTATTTGCCAATCTTTGAAAGGAACTTTGGTATGTAGACTAATTTTGCAAACATGCATATATATTTATTACAGAACTTTATTAATATTTAAAGATACTTTGATTTGGAACTATATCTGGGGATTAGGTACAAATCTATTTAGTAAAAAATTTATTAAGCTTTGGATTGGATTTTGCCAGAATAAAATGATTTAAAATATTTTTTTTAAAACAAACAAACAAAAAGAAATGAGGGTACTTTACCACTATAGGGGCTTTGGCGTTTGTTTTTTAAAACTTGGCGCTGTTCGGGCTTCAGAAAGTGAGAATTGTTGCCAAATGATGTAAATATATATAGAAACAACGTAACGAACTTTTATGCTGATTGGAAATAGAATTTTTTAAACAAATAAATGTCGGTACTTCTTCACTATAGGGACTTTGGCGTTTTTTCTGAAAGCTTGGCACAATTTGGGCTTCAGAAAGGGAGATTTGTTGCCAAATAATGTAAACAGCTATAAAAACAAATCTAACGAACTTTTATATTTGTTTATTTATGTACCGTATATACTCGTGTATAAGTCGAAGAATATTAGACAAAATTTGGGTACTGAAAATGGGGGGTCGACTTATACACGAGTTAGTAAAAAAAAAAAAAAAAAAAAAAAAAATAACGGAGTGAAATACCGGAGTCATATTTTTTTCGCAGATAATTGGTGAATGGGCAAGTCTTTTAATTAATCACATATGGGTCTAGGTTGGAGAGACAGATAAAATCGGACAATGGTGATTGATAAAAAAAGCTCAACAATAATGTCCCTGTAATTGTTCTGCACTCATTTTCTATTGGGATAGAATTCCCTTCAATACAGGGGCATTCCTTTCAACATTTTAATCCCCTTTTCAAAAAGAGTTGAACTTGAGACTGCTTCTAGATTTCTCTCCTAAAAGTCCTACAATACAAAGAAGTAATATATTTTAGCAGTCTAAGAAGTTGTTTACCCTTGTAAATAAGGCTTGAATAGATTTAAAAAAAAAAAGTAAGTAATCGTCTTATTTCAGATATTAAGAAAAACAATTAACTCCAATAAAACAACAAACTACCTTTTAATGATGAAAACTACAGGGTGACTTTTAATTAACCTACAATTTTAAACTGAAATAACTTCTTAGAGCCTCACTATATGGCGGCACGAATGTGTGCAGTGAGAGAGGGCATAAAAGGAATTCGTTTAGTGTTGTGAAAATGCAACACTATTTCTACGGAAGTGATCTTCGACAGTCGGAAACCAACCTAAGCTCCGAATTATCGCCTATCAATACGCAAATCATTATCCTGGAACATTGCATTGGTCACTTCTGATTCACCAGATATAAAGCCATGTGATTTCTATCTTTGGGATCAGATGAAATATTTGGTTTACAAGAAGAAGCCGACAGACCTTATTAGCCTCAAAAGTTTCATAACTGACTAATTTTCAAGCATAAAAAAAAAAAAAAAACGCTCGATATTGTTACTGACAACGTTGTGACTAAATTGCGCTATTGTATCACCTGTGAGGATTCTCACATTGAAAACCTTATCCATTAATTTCCTTTTCCACGCTCTATTGAATAAAAAATGTTTTTATCGCTATCTGCAACAACTCAAGATTTATTTCAGTTAAGAGTTGTAGTTTAATTAAAAGTCACCCTGTATATCAGAAAATGAAATAATTGACATGTTAATTTACCAATAAAAAACTATCTTATTCTCTTATTTAACAAATTAATTAATGCTCACAAAACTATTTTACGTCTTTTTCAAATTTTATATGCACTTTAAAATTATCACTGGCTTTGCAATAATATCAAAAATAAAAGACTAATAAAATATTTTAAAGAACAAATATCATAAAACTCAATCTGATTATGTACTATTAAAGTCCATTATTAGAACATTAGAAATGTTACACTAAGCCAAAAATAATCCACTAATTTCTCCTATTTCAGGCATTATTAAAAGCAATTAATCCCAATGTAAACTCAAGTTACCGTTTAATGATGAAAACCCTACCAGACTATGAAATAATTGAAACGTTAATTTACCATTCAATTACTATCTTATTCGTCTTAATTAATAAATTAATTAAATCCGATAGAAGCCATGGATCCTTCGATTATTTTTCAACTAAAAAGGGTTTAACATTTACTATATATATATATCTACATATAACATAAAACTTAATGTGATGATCTACTGTTACAATTTTGCACTGCAATGTTGTTCTCGGTGGATAAATAATACACCAATTCTTCTTATTTCATATATTATGAAAAAAATATTAACTCCAATTGACAACCATTTAATGGTGATAACTCTAACAGAATATTAAATAATTGACACGCTAATTTCCCATTCAAAGGCTATCTTATTCGTCTTAATTAATTATCACTAAACTATTTTACGTCTTTTTCAAATTTTATATGCACTTTAAAACTGTCACTAGCTTTGCAATACCAGTAATAAAATACTAGTAAAATATTTTAAAAAACAAATGTCACGAAACTCAATCTTAAGATGTATATTAAAGTCCATCTTACAACATTTACACTGAGAGAAAAATAATCCTTTAACTCCTTCTATTTCAGGTATTATTAAAAGCAATTAACCCCAATGAAAACTCAACCTACCGTTTAATGATAAAAACTCTACCAGACGATGAAATAATTGACACATTAATTTGTCATTCAATGACTACCCATTCATCTTAGTTAATTAGTCAATTAACTTCCAGAGAAGCCATGGATCTTTGGATTATTTTTCAATTAAAAAGGGTATAACATTTATATATATCTACATATAACGAAAAACTTAATGTGATGATTTACTGTTACAATTTTTCACTGCAATGTTGTGATCGATGAATAACTAATACTCTAATTCTTCTTATTTCATATATAATGGAAAACAATTAACTCCAATCGAAAATAATTTAACGGTGATAACTCTAACAGAAAATGAAATAATTGGCACGTTAATTTACCATTCAAAGACTATCTTATTCGTCTTAATTAACTCTTACTAAACTATTTTACATCTTTTTCGAATTTTATATACACTTTAAAACCGTTACTAGCTTTGCAATACCAATAATAAAAAAAAATAGTAAAATATTTTATAAAACAAATGTCATGATGTAATATTAAAGTCCATTTTAGAATATTTACACTGAGAGAAAAATAATCCTCTAATTTCTCCTATTTCAGGTATTATTAAAAGCAATTAACTTCAATGAAAACTCAAACTACCGTTTAATGATGAAAACTCTACCAGACGATGAAATAATTTACACATTAATTTGTCATTCAATGACTACCCGTCATCTCAATTAATAAATCAATTAATCCCGCAGACGACATGGATTTTTCGATTATTTTTCAATTAAAAATGGTTTAACATTTATATATATATCTGCATATAAAGAAAAACTTAATGTGATGATCAACTGTTACAATTTTTCACTGCAATGTTGTGATCGATGGATAAATAAATATTACTCTAATTCTTCTTATTTCATATATAATGAAAAACAATTAATTTCAATCGAAAATCATTTAATGGTGATGACTCTAACAGAAAATGTAATAATTGACACGTTAATTTATCATTCAAAGGCTATCTTATTCGTCTTAATTAACTCTCACTAAACAATTTTACGTCTTTTTGAAATTTTATATACATTTTAAAACTGTCACTAGCTTTTCAATACCAATAGTAAAATACTAGTAAATATTTTCAAAAACAAATACCATGAAATTCAGTCTTATGATGTACTATTAAAGTCCATTTTAGAACATTTACACTGAGAGAAAAATAATCCTCTAATTTCTCCCATTTCAGGTATTATTAAAAACAATTAACCCCAATGAAAACTCAAACTACCATTTAATGATAAAAGCCCGACCAGACGATGAAATAATTGACACAATAATTTGTCATCCAATGACTACCCATTCATCTTAATTAATTAGTCAATTAACTCTCACAGAAGCGATAGCTTTTTCAATAACTTTTCAGTTAAAAATGGTTAAATATATGTATATATATATATAACAAAAAACTTAATGTGATGACATAATGTTACAGTTCATCACTTCAGTATTGTGGTGTAGAGTTAACTAATAATCTAATCCATCTTATTTCAGATATTATGAAAGACAATTAACTCCAATAGAAAATCAAACTACCGTTTAATGAAAACTCTACCATAAGATGAATTGACTGACACGTTAATTTACGATTCAATTATTAACAAATAAATTAACACTCACAAAACTGTTTATGTTTTTTCAAATTTTATATGCACTTTAAAACTATCACAATCTGTACAATACCGAAAACTAAGATACTAGTTAAATATTTTTAAAAACAAGAGTCATGATGCAGTATTAAAGTCCATCATTATGAATTTTACATCTGAGAGAAAAATAATCCTCTAATTTCTCCTATTTCAGGTATTATTAAAAGCAATTAACCCCAATGAAAACTCAAACTACCGTTTAATGATGAAAACTCTACCACACGATGAAATAATTGACACATTAATTTGTCATTCAATGACTACCCATTCATCTTAATTAATAAATCAATTAACTCCCACAGAAGCCATGGATTTTTCGATTACTTTTTTTTTTTTTATTCTCATGTTAGTCGAAAATAGAAAAAAAAAATGTTTAACTCAAAGAAGAATCATTAAGGTTCCAATAGAAAAAAAAAAAAAAAAAAAAAAAACGAGAGAGAGAGAGAGAGAGAATTTTTTGAGTAATTTGATTCAAAAATCGTGCAATGTTGCATACAGAAAAACGTCAGATGCCTGTTCGTCATTAAAAAGTATTTAAGCTAAACTCTTTCCGTTAATGTATGTGTTTACTTGATTTTAGATATTTCTGGGGGGATATTTGGAGATGTTTTTGAATCAGGCTATGAAAGGAGGATGTTAGTCAGTTATGTATTGCAAACTGACTGCTTTATGCTTTTCATAGATTGATTTGAGGAATAAAATGAATAATTTGGTCAGAATTCACTTGATTTTAAAGATTTTTGAAGAATACATGGAAATGTTTTCTTATCAGGAGATGAAAAGGGAATATTAGTCCGCTAAGTATTGCACACAAAGTTTTCTATATTGGTCATTGACTGGGTTTTAAAAATTTGATAAAATCTGGTAGCCTAGTCAGATTTTTGTCTTACAAAAATATGTCTCTAATTATGTTAAAATTAAGCAGGTACGATAATTGCTCGATTATTTAATTACAATTTTAATTGATTTCAATTTTATAAGCATATTTCATAAGCATCTATATTCGAAGAGCAATATTTGAATTTGGTAGTAATAGTTAATTTTCACAGGTTAAAATATAATTTATAAAATAAGCATATGAAGAAAAGGTTGAGATTAATTTGATCAATTCGAACCATCTTTTTATTTATTAAAAATTTTTTTAAAGGCTAAACAAATGCAACATAAAGACCTTTTAATAAAAATTCAAATCAGATAAAAATGCGCAATATTTTTTGTTATGATTCTTTCAGTATTGTTTCAATAGCTTAAAGAATGATGTCCACAGATCATAGAAAAAGTATTATCATATAGTCTGTTATTTATTACACACGACACTGTGCCTCGGGAACATAGTACATTTAGAAAATGTTCAATATCGTACTTAATCATACTCACTCAGATGAATTATATAATCTCAAAGATACGCGAACAACACACAACTATATTTTTTTTCTCACCAAAGCCAATTGATGAGCCCCAGACTAGTTTAAGCATTAAAAATGTATCACTTCTAGGAATTGAACATTCACACTCAAACTTACAAATTTAAAATAGCTCATCGAATCACGTATAAACAATTGTGAATAATAAGTGAATAATTATAGATACAATAATTACTCGATTATTTAATTCTAATTTTAATTGATTTCAACTTCATAAGCATTCAAAGAGGAATGTTTGCAATTGGTAAGTAATAATTAATTTTCACAGTTTAAAACATAATTTACAAAATAAGCATATGAAGAAAAGGTTTGGATTAATTTTATTAACTCGAATCATCTTTTTCTTTTTATTTATTTACTTATTTATTTAGAAAATAATTATAAGAAATGCACTATGAAGAAAGTAATATAAAAATCCTAATCAGGTAAAACTGCGCAATATGTTTTTAGTATTCCTTCAGTATTGTTTTCAGGAGCTTAAATAATACTGTCCACTGATCATAGAAAAAGTATCATCAAGTATTATCATATACTTCTCTTATGTATAAAGATGTGCCTTGGGTAGCTGTATATTTAGAAAATGTTAAGCATCATACTTAACTATTCTCACTCAGATGAATTATATGTATTCGTAAAGATGCGCTAACAGCGCACAAATATGACTATTTTTTCTCCTAAATAACAACTGATGAACTACCCCACACTAGTTTAAGCATAAAAATTCCTTACATCCAGCAATGGTACATTCACACCCAAATTTAGAAACAGCTCATCGAGGCACGTCTAAACAATTGTGGCGTAATGACGAAGGAAGCTGTTTTCTTGAAGTGTTAATTATCCCATTTTCAATGAACCGAAGCTTGAAGGAATTGCTGCAAGATGTCCAAATGAAACGGTACGACAGTCATACCCTCGACAAAAAGACACATAAATCTTAGGGTTTTTTTTTCCGTCATACCCATCTGAACATTAACCTGAGGCAAAGATCTTTCTTATTGTCAAAAGATTTATTTTTTCTTTGGTGTTGATGAAGGCTTCTTTTTTTCTGCATCTTAAAAACATAGTAACAGAAAAAAAAAATGTAAATTAGCAACTGATTCATATCTTTCTGTTATTTATTTCTGACTACAGAACTAAAAAAAAATGTAAATTAGGTTCTAATTCATACCTTCTTCTTATTTATTTCAGAATGCTGCTGTAAAAAATGAACAATGTTTGATTAACCGGCTGGTAGTGAAAAAAAAAAAAAAAGAGTAAAAAAATAAAGACTTCAGGATCACTTACCAGTGTAAAACAGAGCATATATTCATTGTTTACACCAATGGGCAGATGTCCTTTTATAGTTGCAGAACTGCAGTTCTTTTTTCTTTTTAAAAAATAGATGTTTGTCATTTCTTTATCACCTTATGTGTCATTTTCATTTCATAAGAAATAAAATATTTTTTGTCATTTAATAAGTTATTACCATAGAAATATGTTTAAATATTCCTTTTAACACGAATAAGTTACCGTTTAAAGTAAATTTTAATTAAATAAAACAGTAATTTTTTTTTATAGTAAATTTTTACCTTTAAAGACACGGACACCAAGGATTAAAGTTGAAGTTCGCATTTTTCTCTGCTGTGTTTCATTATTACTTACCCATCATACGTAGTATAGGGTAAGTCTTGTAATCGTTTTGAAAATCAAACATGTTTCAGACACTGGAGATTCCGAAAAACATATTTTTAGAAAAAAAAAATTTTGCTGTGTGTCTGTAAACGCTCTATCTCCCGAACAAATTGAGATAGAGACTTGAAATTTGGTATGTCTTTAGTATGTAATAATAAGACGAATTCTGTTGAATTTCAGTAACCTCGATGATCCGGAACTATTTTTTTCGGACTCTCGAAATATTCGTTCTGATAAAAAGTACGTACAAATTTTCGAAATTGTTTATTTTAAGCAGTGAATATGAAAGACAATAAAAAAACATAAATTTTGCATTAAGAATGAAGTCGATCGGATCATGAGTTGCCGAGATATTTGTAATCACATTTTCCACACTCTTCGATTTTTCATGACCCTGTATTTCATTCAAATTTCAATTCAAAAATATATTTTAATTAGTAAAGAGACGCTTAATCCGACGCAGTTAACCGTTAGTTAATAGGATGATCATTTTTAGAGTTATAAGGATGTTTCTCTTACGCAATTCAGTAACAGAGCAATTAAAGTTTATGACGTCATCAAGCCAGGATTTTATTGGAATTGCAATGCATTTATAAATAGTTTACACATGTTTTATTTGCCTATTTTATATTATGCATATCCGTGATGGGTAAGTATTACGGTGGCCCCCAACGACTAGTTTTTATTGGTAAGTCCTCACGGAAGTACGGCATTCCGTGTATTTGTGTAATTTATTCTATTTTATTTGTTAATTAAACTATTTTTTTTTATAAGTGCGATGTCTATTGCTTTTACACTATTACTAGACATTAGACACGTTCTTCTTTAGTATCAAAAGTTGATATTTAGGCTTTAAATGACGTTGGCGTATATCTGTAATGTACAACCTTACGGTTACTCACGAGTACAAAACAAAGTTAGTATAACAAATCATAACACCTTATAATTATACACATTTTAATTGCTAAAAGGTGTCAAATGAAAAGATTATAAACAGTAAAATAAGTTTTATAGTAGACTGTTGGCATATGTTTCAGCTCAATTTGAGCCATTATCAAAACAAACAAAAATATTCTATAAATGTATGGTCTATGAAGTTAATTGGAACGCTATCATTTAATTTTTCCCGTATTTTTTTTTAAATTACGCACGTTATTTTTATTTTTTACTTGGTTGTTTATTTACATATTTGTAACCACGGAGTAACTCGAGCCACAATTGGAATGACAAGCATGAAATTTAGTTACAGAAAAAAGGAACATATAGCTGATATTAACACATTGACGGACAGTAGGAACAAGTGAAGTTCGAAAATTGACACTATATGTTTTTGTAATTTTTAGAATATTAGAAGTACAGTTTTACTCTTTCTGCTTAAATAAACTTAATTTTGATTCATTCAGCACCTTTAATTAGGTTGCACTACTCCCTTCACAACCACGTCAGGGTGGCTAGTGGTCAGGGAAAAAATACAGTCAAAAAAAGTGATAAACACCAGTATATTCTTATAGAAAAATTTATGTTGTTTATTCGATCCAATAACAATTTGAATTTTTTTATAAGAATATACTGGTAATTATCTAATTTTTTTTACTGTATTTTTCCCTGATCACTAGCCACTCTGCACGTGCGTACTGAAGCTGCAACTCGTATAACAGGTGTAAAACGAACTTCAACCTAAAAAATTGTCTCCAAAACATGACACTGGCCTTCTACTTGTACGCCGGTAAATGCACATCTGTGCTGCTATAGCCGCAAGTGTCATTTAGCAAAAGAAAAAAAAAAGTCATGTTTTTTATAAAGTAAAAATTCACCGGTCTATTTTTCCGTTTTTTCGAATATCTAAACCAGCCCGCTAATATATTCTTTCATAATAATATCTGTCATGCGGACTATATGCGATATTTAAAAAAATAATTTCAAAATTAAACAGATTGTACACCTTCAAAATGTTAAAATATGCGAATATTTCCATAATCGGATTTTGATCACGATTCAATATGTTTCTCAAACCTCAAACTCATATATTTACTATTCTCTATTATTTATATTGATACTCGCTTTGTATTATTCTCAAACATTTGAAAAATTAGTCAAACTTCCCATATGACGTCAGATTTTCGTTATAATTCTCTAATGACGTGTATTTATTTGCTTTGTGTACTTACACATACTCCTTGTATTATTGAGAAATCTTAGACATTTTCCGTTTCATTACGACTATGACGTCAATCAATTTTATTTCATATTAATCTTTTTTTTTTTTCATTTGGTAAAACTTTTTATTTCATTTTTCACGTGGAAATCGTCTGATAGAAAATTAATTATTGTAGAAAGAATTTCTTCGTGGATTTTTAATTTTTGGCATCGGCTATAATGAAAAATGTTTTAATTTAATAGGAAAAAGCTGTTAGAATTTTGGTTTTTTATCTCTATTTATTAAAATAATACGAATTTTTCAAATTTTAATATTTTCAGCTCTTCACAGCTGATATTCTGATTTATACACGAAGTTTCAACTCTGTAAGTTACATAGTTTTCGAGAATGGCTCTGTGACAGACAGACAACGGAGCGGGAGCAATAGGGTTTCGTGAGATGAACGAAACCTTAAAAAGCACAGGAAAAATTAAATGAATCCGTTTCAAATAACTTCATAGATCGTGCAATTAAAGAATATTCTTATTTGTTTTGATAATGGCTCCGATTGAGCTGAAACATATGTCAACACTAATAAAACCTATTTTACTGTTTATAATCTTTTTATTTTACACCTTTTGCAATTAAAAGAAGTATACAACAGTTAGTGTTTGAGCTAGTGGTTAAGTGTGAAGAATTTTCTTAAATATGTAAATTACTTTCTACAATTGCACGCTAACTTACGCTAATTATCCATTAACTTTAATTAAGTTAATTGTATATTGGTTTACACTTATTACATCTTAATTTACACTATACCTGCACATCATGAAAATACAAAATGAATATCGGGATTTTAACGCTTTGTAGTATCTATTATAAAAAACTTAAAATTATACTTAATACATAAAATGAAAGAGCAACTCAAACAGTTTTATCTACAAGCTTACAAATGTTCAATGTGAACACCTTTCGTCACACGGCACACATCAAGTCGATAGCTCAGTTCTTCCCAAACGCCACTCTACGCTTACCCGATCTGACGCCATTTGATTCCTACCTGTTGGGGTTCATAAAGGATCGAGTATATGTGCCTCCACTACCAGCTGACCTACCGACTTCATGTGTGCTGTGTGCTGTGTGACGAAAGGTGTTCACATTGAACACTTGTAAGCTTGTAGGTAAAACTGTTTGAGTTGCTCTTTCATTTTATGTATTAATTGTAATTTTTAGCTGTATGTAATAAATACTACCAAGCGTTAAAACCCCGATATTCATTTAGAAACACCCTGTATCTGTAACGAACAACCTGTGGTTACTCATGAGCAGAAAACTGCATTTAATGTTTTTACCTGATAACAAGTAAGAATTTGTCAAAATTATCATGCGTTAATTCACCTAAATAAATATATTATGTGGAAATGCGTGTTCTCCTTTCTTTGAGAATTCACCCAATCTTATGATCATTATAGTTGCATAAAAACCAATAATAAAAAATTTAAAAAAGTGACAAAAAAATCAAATCTAATGCTAAATATTCACCAAATGCATAAAAATAAGTGAAAAATGAAATTTTATTTTTTATCTGTGAAGTTCAAGCAGTCTAAAAATATTTTAGATTTTGAAAATTGTATTGGAGAGACAAAAAAAATAAATAAAATAAAATAAAAATAAAAATAAAAATAAAAATAAAAATAAATAAATAAATAAAATGGGATAGGAAATTCCCATTCACTGGAGAAATCATAAAACATCAAAGAGTACGAACGACCACGTAAGTCTTACCGACGATCTGCTCTAACCTTAAAGCTCACGCTGACTCACGCGAAAACACCCGTTCGCTAATGTTAATCCTATGGGACAATTATTTTACAATCTCTCGTTTGCATTTAATATTTTTAAACGATTTCTTTTGCATTGGATAGCGGAGATCGATTTCTACAGCGCCTCCTTTTTACTTTTGCGATTTTGTTTGCGATTTTTTTATGAGGATACTTTCACTTTTGAAACCGGTTCCGAAAGTAAAAGTACCTTCATAAAAATAATCCGCAAAGAAAATCCAAAAAGTAAAAAAAGAGCTCTGTAGGAATCTACTATAGCTATCCAATGTTGTTAAAAACTATCCACAGGATTAACATTAGCGAGCGGGTGTTTTCGCGTGAGGGTACCGAACCCTTAAGTCCCGCATCGGGTCGGGTATAACCCGATCCAACCAGGACTCTAGTTGTCATTGACAAATTAATTATCAGAATAACATTGTTGAATGACGAATGCCGAACAACAATGACGGAAAACACCTTTTTAATTAAATATTTTAATACTTCGTATTTTTTCGTCTGAATTCTTTCTTTAATTTAGGTCAAGTTTGAAAAGCATCTACATCATTACGACGTAAAGCTATTAAAATAAATAAATAAATTTATGCAAAGCAAAGACAAGTATCTGTGTGCAAATGTCATGCGTTTATTTTTTATTTTAATATTAAGTGAATAGTATAAAACTATTTTAAATTAAAAATATTGGATGAAATTTCTTCAAAATAAACCAAACTAACTACTTACAAAAAGTCTCACATGTAATTGTGATTTCATATCAACGGTGCAGAGTGAAAATAAGTATATCAAATCGAAATCAATCAGTATAATTTATTCAAATATATCAAACTAGTTGTGTACACAAAGATATACCATCAGTGACTGTCTTTTTTGGAGGAACTAAAGGCATGCCTGAAACACATTTTATTTTCATACCATTATTTTTTACAAAAAATATTTCCCTTGTTGAATAGCAGAACTTTCTGGCAGTAAATAAAATAAAGTATTCCGTTTTACTTACCCATCATACGTAGTATAGGGTAAGTCTTGTAATCGTTTTGAAAAATCGAAAAAAAATTTTTTTTGACGGATTTACACGTTTCAGACACTGGAGATTCCGAAAAACATATTTTTAGACAAAAAAAAAATTGTCAATATAAATGCTGGACCATTACACCATAAAATATTACAACATTAAAGAAGTGAGTATAAAACATCCCATATTTTTACTGAATGGTGTATACAAATTTAAATTTTACACATACATTAATATTAAAAATATCTACGTTTCGACCACCATCTATGATCATCTTCAGGAAATTTTCTTATATTGCTTTTAAATACGAAAAACAATCCGTCCGTTGCCACAATATTATTGAAGTCCACAAATTAAAAATTAACAAGGGTAACACTCAACCATCGTACCAACCAACCACAAGTAGAAACGATGCATAAGCATCTCCTAACGAACAAAAATCTAACTGCTGTAAAAAATATTATCAATATCAATGTAGAATTTTAAAATAAATAAAAGCGTAATTAACTATTTCAAGATGCTCATCCAAAGTTTAGGGATATTAAATGAAATGCAATCATTACAAACCTCATTTTTCCTAATCATAATTTCAATAGACTCCTTTCGTAGATCCTCAAAGACGTTATTACATGGAATTTTAATTTTAGCATTATCAAAATCTATGCGGCTGTCAGGATTATTAAAATAAAATTTAGCCAGGGCTGTCGTCTGTTGATATTGCGAAATATTCGCCATATCAACAGATCAATATTCGCCATATCATATATTCGAAAGATGGCACTAAAAAGTTTTACATTGGGGTCACAGAACGAAAATTTATTGAATGTCTAAAAGAACATAAAATGAATATTTCGCAATATCAACAGACGACAGCCCTGGCTAAATTTTATTTTAATAATCCTGACAGCCGCATAGATTTTGATAATTAAAATTCCATGTAATAACGTCTTTGAGGGTCTACGAAAGGAGTCTATTGAAATTATGATTAGGAAAAATGAGGTTTGTAATGATTGCATTTCATTTAATATCCCTAAACTTTGGATGAGCATCTTGAAATAGTTAATTACGCTTTTATTTATTTTAAAATTCTACATTGATAATACTTTTACAGCAATTAGATTTTTGTTCGTTAGGAGATGCTTATGCATCGTTTCTACTTGTGGTTGGTTGGTACGATGGTTGAGTGTTACCCTTGTTAATTTTTAATTTGTGGACTTCAATAATATTGTAGCAACGGACGGATTGTTTTTCGTATTTAAAAGCAATATAAGAAATTTTCCTGAAGATGACCATAGATAGTGGTCGAAACGTAGATATTTTTAATATTAATGTATGTGTAAAATTTTAAATTTGTATACGCCATTCAGTAAAAATATGGGATGTTTTATACTCACTTCTTTAATGTTGTAAAAAAATTGTCGTCCGTCTGTCTGTGTGTGTGTCTGTAAACGCTCTATCTCCCGAACAAATTAAGATAAAGACTTGAAATTTGGTATGTACTTAGTATGTAATAATGGGAAGAAGCTTATTGAATTTCAGTCACCTCGATTATCCGGAACTATTTTTTTCGCACTCTCGAAATATTCGTTCTGATAAAAGGTATATAAAAATTTTCGAAATTGTTTATTTTAAGAAGTGAATATAAAATACAATAAAAATACATTAATTTTGCATTAAGAATAAAGTCGATCGGATAATGAGTTGCCACGATATTGGTAATCACATTTACCACACTCTTCGATGTTTCATGACCCTGTATATCATTCCAATTTCAATTCAAAGATATATTTTAATTAGTAAAGAGACGCTTCATCCGACGCAGTAAACTGTTAGTTAATAGGATTATCATTTTTAGAATTATAAGGATGTTTCTCTTACGCAATTCAGTAATAGAGCATTTAAAGTTTATGACGTCATCAAGCCACGATTTTATTCGAATTGCAACGCATTTTATAAATAGTTTACACACGTTTTATTTTCATATTTTATATTATGCATATCCATGATGGGTAAGCATTATGGTGTCCACCATCAACTAGTTAATAATAGTGGTAAGAAAAGAATAAATTTATTAGCCATGCATTTAGTGCCCCAGAAAAAGCCAGTTACGAGCCGCTACTATATACCATGTATTTAAAATGGAAACTTAAATTTATTTATTTTTTCTTATAAAGATGTGAAGATTTTCATTTTGAAGAAAAAAAGTTATAATGCATTAGAAAAGGGATATATAATAATAAAAAATGTACTGGATACGAACTGCCGTATACAGATTTGTGCAGTTTTGATTTCAAAGCAACATATTGTTTTCAAGAAAGAAAATATTGCCTTTGATATTTTATGTCACAATGAATGTAACTTATACAAAATAAATCAAACAAATTGCTTAGAATTTATTTTGAATTATGAATTATATTATTGAATTATGAATTATATTTTGAATTATGAATTATATTTTGAATTATGAATTATATTATTTATTTTGAATTTGAATTATGAATATTATTATGAATTGGGTTTACAAATTGCTTATTGCTAGTAACACTTTTAAATAATACACTATGTATTTAAATTAAAAAATATATAGAGAGAATATATTTTAAGTAAAACATTTGAAAAATGCATTTTGAAGTGAATGACTAAAAAATATGAAAAATAGAATATGACATTTACGACAGAACTTGAAATAAATGCTATAAAGGTTTGTAATTTATGTTGTTTAAATCTCAAACTACTTTACTGTTTTCTTTTTTTTTCTTTTTAGGCATTTTCGTTGAAATTTTTGTCACTGATATAATTTCAAACTCTATAAAATGCAATTCCCAACTGGTCTTTTAGGCTGTTTGAAATTACAGCTGATTTCTAAAAACTGAACTTAATTTCCTAAATTTTGCATTATGAAAGTGCGAACAAAAAATACAAAGGATATGGCAATTATAACACATTCAAATCGGGCGTTTTTCAGATTTCCCACTAGTCTTAACTTATTATATTTGAATATAACTTTTTCTGTATAATAATATTCGCCTTATTTAATCGTAAAATTTATGTCTTTAAATAAGGCGAATGTTATACTACTATATGAAAATAATGGTTTTCGTTTCCGATGCATGTTAAGAAAGGTGTTTGTGTTGTTATTTTACGGCCGATTATCTACGCGAAGAATATAGGCCGAAGGGGGGGGGGGGGATGCCGTTCGTGGGGGGTCTTTCCTAGGGAACCTAACAGGCTTTTACACAAGGTTACCCAAGGTTCGTAGGAAAGCACGGTAACTTTGAACGATTAGGCCGACGGGCGCGATTGGATTCGAACCCAGCACCTCCCGTCTACCAGTTTTGAGAGCAGAACCTCTCGGGCACTGGTGGGTTCATGTTAAGAAAGAACTTGAAATAATTTTTAAAGGAATGGGCTAACTAAGAAAAAACTGTTTTGAATTTGAAAAACCAAATTAAAATAAAATAAAAATAGATAAATACAGGAACTGTTTTAAATTTTTAACAAGAAATAGAAATCATTCGACAAGCATAAATTATGAAACACTTTCCAACACTTAAGTAAACAATTTAGAAACAACTGAAAACGTATATACACTGTAAAAAAAAAAATCTGTAATTTTGACAGAAAAATATTGTATTTTTTACAGAAAAAAGCTGTTTTAAAGAAAAACAGTTTTTTCCTCTAAAAAAATGTGGATTTTGTACATTTTACAGAAAAAAAATCTATATTTTTACAGAAAAAAAATGTTTTAATGAAAATATACTGATGTTTTCTCTAAATTCAACGGTTTTCCACTGGCGCCAAAATTGACAGTTTTTTTCTGTCCATTTGAGAGATTTTTTTTTTACAGTGTACAGAAACAATCATCTATTGACGGCAATGTGTCCAGTTCTTTGCGTAGCCCTGTGTATGAATTTATTTATATTCTACAAACATATCTTAGTATACTAAGTATAGTTCAGCTGGAACATGCATAGCTCAATTAAACACCCTTAAGCAATTCACGCTCACACACAGTAATGCATACGAATTCTTTTGTGTAGTCCTGCATATGATTTATAGAATTTATTCACACCAGGTAGTACACAAAAAATTAGCTAAACTTCAAAACGCATGCCAAAACTTAAAAGCTCTTCAAGCATTATAGAAAGTACTTTAACCGAATTCTTTTGTGCGACCATGTAACTGAATGATAAATTCCTTGAACTCCACATTCTACAGAAAGTACGTTTCAATGCAGCTCAGAAATGAATATCAATTTTATTATGCCTGAAATAGTAATAACATCATTAAAATACGCCGTAATAGATTTTTCTCAATAGACCATAATGTAACGGAATTCTTTTGAGTATCCCTGTAAACGAACTATAGAGGCCACACACTCCACTTTCAATAGTGAATATTTTATATTGAACACCAATAACGTACCGGGTGAACCAAAAGTTCGCTACAACTTTAAAAATTCATAAAAAAGGAAGAAATTACGACAAAGAAGTGCGGTTTGCAAAAAAGGGCTCACAAGGTAGTCGGATTTTTTTAACAAACGGATTTGCAAAAACGTTTTTAGTTTAAAAAGCCACCTGTAGATGGCGCTTATATGCGAGAGATTCAGCAGAATTATGTAAATTAATCCTGCAATAAAAGATCGGATACACGAGGATTTCTCATTCGCTTTCAGAATGTTATCATTACCCGATCAAGCGTCGTTGGTGAAGTTGTTCTATTTGAACGGAGAGTTTCTGCAATTCATTCCGACATGTTGCATTCAGCTGTAACGGGCGTTGTGAGTCGCCTTAATTGTGTCGTACAATGTTCTGGAAGTCTTTTTTTGAACAATTGTTACTGCAAAAATAAATGGATGGAGCGAACTGTTGTCCTGTTCATTGTGTTTCGGGTCGTCAGCGCCCTCTACCAATGACATTTGTAACTATTTTTTTTTTTTTTTTTTTTTTTACTGCTAAAAAAAATCCGACTACCTTGTGAGCCCTTTCTCGCAAACCGCAAAATTCAAAGTTGTCATGTCCTATTTTTCTTCTTTATCATAATTGCTTCTTTTTTTATGAATTTTTAAAGTTTTAACGGAATTTTTGGTTCACCCGATATATCAAATACATGGCAATCCGAATATATTTACGAGAGTACGAACAGACAGAAAGACAGACAAGTTGCATTCATAAACACTTTTCAACTATGTTTGAAAGTATTAAAAAGATTTTCTTTGAGATTTTCATACCTCAAGTTGCTCAGTGTTACAAGTTATAATTCTGAGCTAGTCTGTTATGCTGTGTAAAGTGTCTCTCAATTTATACCAACTACACACATAATTTCTTAATTTTCACTTTATGACAGTGCGAAACAAACAAACAAATTTTAAAGACGTCATTTACGGTGAGATGAGTGTCTGGACCGTTACCAAAATGTGAACTGAAAAATTCAAAGTTGTCATCTCATATATATATATATATATATATATATATATATAATTATAATATCTATGAATTTCAAACAACATATCAAGTTCTAATATCATTCTACTAAAATCTACAGAGATAATTAATGATATTGTGTAATCAGAATACCACATAGCTAATAATTAACTTGTGCAATCATAGCACATAAATCACTTTGATTAACTTCTATATATATATATTATTAAGAAAAAGACTTTTTTTAACGTAACAGTCTATTAAGATTATTCTTAAATACAATCTGGCTACTTTCTAACACATTTTTAACACTTTCCAACATAGTTGAAAAGTGTTTATGAATGCAGCTTGTCTGTCTGTCTGTCTGTTCTTGCTCTAACTCTCGTAAATAAACTTGGAATGTCATGCAATTGACATATGTTATTGAGGTTTAATATGGCTTGTTCAGTATTTAAAATGAAGTGTGCAGCATTTGCAGTTTATTTACAGGGATACTCAAACAAATTTCGTTATATTACGGTCTAGAACTAGAAAATCGTTTGCGGTGTACTTTAATAAGGTTACTCTAATTTCAAACATATAGAAATTAATTCAATGGAACTTCCCTTTAACGAAGTCCTTATTTAACAAAATTTTCTGCTTAACGAAATTTTTTGCAGAACCTTGACTTTGAACATCATGAACATGTAAATTAATCTCCATATTACGAAAAACTTATTCTATATAACGAAGTTTATTCCACTTTCGTGCGTGTACAGCATTCAAACGGAGAAGTTGCTGTTGCGATGGGTATATGGATTTATTTAAGCAGACTGTATGAAAATGAATACATCTGAATCATTTAATTAAAATGCACACATTTAATCACATTTTAATGAAAAAAGAGAAAGTATGCTTCGTTTTCGTTTACTTCTCTCTAGTGTTTTTTTTTACATTATTTTAATTAAATTATTCTCATTAATAAATGGATGAATACATTTGAATGACATTTGAATACATTTGAATACATTTGATGAAATGAATGAATACATTTGAATCTTTTAATCAAAATACACACATTTAATTACATTTTAATGAAAAAAAAAGGTACGCTTCGGTTTTCGTTTACTTCTCTTTGTCATGTATTTTTTTTTTTTTTACATTATTCGAATTAAATTATTACCATATCTACATTGCATAAAAAAATGACTGCCCGAATTAAAATACGTTTTTCAAATATTTCCATTTTATGTGTACTTTCATTTTATGTGTGTTATGTGTATACAAGTTTCATAATTTCAAGTTCATTTCTATTTAACGAATTTTCTTCATAACAAAATGTTTAAGTGTAACGATGAGACTTCGTTCAATGGAAGTTTCACTGTATTTTCGTACGTGGTTAAATTATATTTTTGTAGATTAAGCTAAATAAGACTTTTTTTACAGAATAGATTCACGAATTAAATATTCATTTTCTGCATTTTTTTCAATTGAATCGAATCAATAGCAATTTTATTTCAAATTTTCATCTAAAATTCTACATTAAACTGCTGACTTACGCAGAATGAAGTAGATAATGCCTTATCAATACTCTTTCTTCTGACATTATATATCAAACGTGATGAAGAGCAAAGCAAAGAGTTTTGCTTTAAGTGAATTCTCAAAACTCTTTGTTTATGGATGATTCTCAGAAACGCAAAGCTCCTAAGTGGTCTGGGTATTGTCTGTTTTCTTGTCGTAAAAGATCACGGGAAAACTGAGAATTTTCAGAGCTGTAGGAATGAAAAAATGCACATTCTGTTGAAAGAAAAATGTTTTATTTACAATTTGCCGTCAGAAGTAAAGATAGGTTTTTGTTTTTCCCCGTAGAAATGCAGCTTTTCGAATTTAAGGGAAAATATTTGGGATGAAAGAGCTATCTTCAGTTATGTTTTTGATTTATTTTGTTTCATTATATCATGAAATGGAAGAAAAATTATTGTGTGTTTCTTTGTCGTAAAGATCACGGAAAAGAGGGGAATTTTGGGTCTGTATAGGAGGGGAGAGAAATGCATATTGTGTTGAAGTAAAAATATTTTATTTACAATTGGCAATCAGAAGTAAAAGCAGGTGTTTTGTTTTTCGAATAGAAGTGCAGCTTTAAAAATTTAAGTGAGTGGTATGAAAGAGCTATCTTTTGTTACGTTTTTGATTTATTTTGTTTCGTCACATTATCAAATGGAAAACAAAATGTGTGTTTTCTTGTCGTAAAGATCATAGGAAAGGTGAAGAATTTTCGGTCTGTAGGGAGGAAGAAATGCATATTGTGTTGTTGAAGTAACAATATTTTATTTACTATTTGCCATTAGTAGTAAAAGTAGATGTTTTGTTTTTCGGATAGAAATGCAGCTTTAAGAATTTAAGGGAAATTACTGGTATGAAAGAGCTCTCTTCTGTTACGTTTTTGATTTATTTTGATTTATTATATCATGAAATGGAAGGAAAAAAATTGTGCGTTTTCTTGTCGTAAAGATCACGGGAAAGTGGGGAATTTTGGGTCTGTATAGGAGGGGAGAAATGCATATTGTGTTGCTGAAGTAAAAATATTTTATTTACAATTTGCCGTGGAAAATAAAAGTAGATGTTTTGTTTTATGGATAGAAATGCAGCTTTAAGAATTTAAGTGAAATTACTGTATGAAAGAGCTATCTTCTGTTATGTTTTTGATTTATTTTGTTTCATTACATTATCAAATGGAAGAAAAATTGTGTAGTTTCTTGTCGTAAAGATCATAGGAAAGTAAAGAATTTTCGATCTGTGGGAGGGAAGAAATGTATATTGTGTTGTTGAAGTAAAAATATTTTATTTACAATTTGCCATTAGAAGTAAAAGTAGAGGTTTTGTTTTTCGGATAGAAATGCAACTTTAAGAATTTAAGGGAAATTACTGGTATGAAAGAGCTATCTTCTGTTACGTTTTTGATTTATTTTGTTTCATTATATCATGAAATGGAAAAAAATATATATCTTGTGTGTTTTCTTGTCATAAAGATCACGGGAAAGTGGGGAATTTTGGGTCTGTATAGGAGGGGAGAAATGCATATTGTGTTGCTGAAGTAAAAATATTTTATTTACAATTTGCCATTGGAAATAAAAGTAGATGTTTTATTTTTTGGATAGAAATGCAGCTTTCAGAATTTAAGGGAAATTACTGGTATGAAAGAGCTATCTTCTGTTATGTTTTTGATTTATTTTGTTTTATTATATCATGAAATGGGAAATTTTTTTTGTGTGTTTTCTTGTCGTAAAGATCACGGGAAAGTGGAGAATTTTGGGTCTGTATAGGAGGGGAGAAATGCATATTGTATTGTTGAAGAAAAAAATATTTTATTTACAATTTGCCGTTGGAAATAAAAGTAGATGATTTGTTTTTCGGATAGAAATGCAGCTTTAAGAATTGGTATGAAAGACCTATCTTTTGTTATGTTTTTGATTTATTTTGTTTCATTACATTATCAAATGAAAGATAAAATGTGTGTTTTCTTGTTGTGAAGATCATAGGAAAGTGAAGAAATTTCGGTCTGTAGGAAGGAAGAAATGCATATTGTGTTGTTGAAGTAAAAATATTTTATTTACTATTTGCCATTAGAAGTAAAAGTGGATGGGTTTTTTTCGAATAGAAATGCAGCTTTAAGAATTTAAGGAAAGCTATTAAAAGAGCTATCCTCATTTATGTTCTTGATTTATTTTGTTTCGTTACACCAATTATCAGTTGGAAGAAAAAATATTGTGTGTTTTCTTGTCGTAAAGATCACGAGAAAAGCGAGGAATTTTGGTTCCGTAGGAGGGAAGAAATGCATATTGTGTTGAAGCAAAAATATTTTATTTGCAATTTGCCGTCACATTTAAAGATAGGTTTTGTTTTTAGAATAGATGTGCAGCTTTTCGAATTTAACGAAAATATTTGGGATGAAAGAGATCAGTTATGCTTTTGTTTTATTGTGTTTCATTACATTATGAAATGGCAGAAAAATTATTGTGTGTTTTCTTGTCCTAAAGATCACAGCTAAAGGTAGGAATTTTGGTGTTTTAGTAAGGAAAAGGCATATTGTGCTGAAGGAAAAATATTTTATTTACAACTTCAGTTTGCCGTCAGAAATAAAAGTGGGTTTTTGTTTTTCGGATAGAAATGCAGCTTTTCGAATTTAAGAGAAAATAATTGGGATAAATTATATTTTTTATTTGTTTTGTTTCGTAACATTATAAAATGGAAGAAAAATTATTGTGTTTTCTTGTGCTAAAGATCACAAGAAAAGTGAGGAATTTTGGGTCTGTAGGAAAGGAGAAATGCAAATCGTGTTGAAGTAAAAATATATTATTTACAATTTGCCATCAGAAGTAAAAAAAAAGGGGTGTGTGTGTTTGTTTTTCGTATACAAATGCAGCTTTTAGAATTTAGGGGAAAATATTTGGAATGAAAGAGATATTTTTATATGTTTTTAACACTTTCCAACATAGTTGAAAAATGTTTAAGAATTTCATTTGTCAGTCTATCTGTCTGTCTGTGCTCTAAATCGCATAAACATACTCGGAATGCCTAGAAATTGATATATGTTATTGGATTTTATTATGGCATGTTTGGTATTGAAAATGAAGTGTGTAGCATTTATGATTATTTTACAAAGTCATTCAAAATAATTCTGTTACATTACGGTCTATGGGGAAAAATCGTTTGCAACGTATTTTAATAATGTTACATTATTTTAAACATATTCCAATTGATACATATCACTAAGGTGTACTACAAAGCGCTTACCGTAGAATATGGTGTGCATAGAATATATTGTTCATATACAGGGACATTCAAAAGAAGTCAGTTACATTACGGTCTATGAACAATAATTGCTAGTAGCTCGTTTTCAGTTGCGGTACGCCTTTTTAAATGTAGCTAATATTTTTGCATATAAATTCTATAGATCATATATAGGGCTTCTGAAAAGATCTCACGTACATTTCCGTTTACTGACGGAAATTGCTGAAGGGGAATTCTTAAACGTGATATGTAATTCCTAACTAAAATAAATTTAGCATGCTGTATAGTATACATACAAAACTATAGATCATATACAGGGCTGCAGAAAAGGGTTTGGATATTTTGTTTGACTATTGGTAATAATTGCTGAAACTGTGTTTCCAGATGTCTTATGAGTTTCCTATATTGATTACTTTGTATACTGTGAAGTGTTGTTGCAGTATTATGAATGTGTTGGAAAGTGTTTCATAATCTACGCTTCACGCATGATATTTTGTTCTTGTTGATTTATTTTGTTTCGTTACATTATGAGATGGCAGAAAATATGTATGTCTTTTTGTTATAGACATCATGGGAAAGTAACGGAAATTTAGGTTTGTAGGAATGGTAATATGAATACTGAGTTGAAGTAAAAGTATTTTATTTGTAATTTTTCTTCAGAAGTAACAATAGGTGTTTTCTTTTTCGGATAGAAATTCAGATTTTAAATTAAAGAGCACCAGAAAGATTTGGAATGGCGAAAATACGCTAAAGTCTGATCTTGGATTAGGAAACCAGTAATTATTTTAGAACATTACTTCTTTTTGTATTCATTTATTTATGTTTTATATATAAAAAAAGGCTTTATTAAATTGTAAAAAACAATAATAAAAGTCTTGATACAGGTCGACAAAATTAATCTTGAAAAATTAGTTTAGCCACGTTTTTGAACTCCAGGTTCCATATTTTTTTCCCGTACAATACTTATTATGTTGTCACTCGATTATACATGAAAAACAAACACAAATTTATAAAAGAAATTTAAAAAATATAATTAAAAATTAAAAATCTGTGAAAATTAATCATATTTTTTTGTTACACTTTGAAGAATTTGTGTTTGTTTGTTTGTCTTTCAGGTGTAATTGAGAGACAGAGTAAAAAAAGCAGTATGAAGAAAAAATAACGACTCAAAAATGAAACTTGAACTTCAAAATCGTGCAAAAGTAGTTTCTACAGATTAATTTTGTCGTACAATATTATAACTTTTGTTACTGTTTTTTTTTTTAGAAGTTAACATATGTTTTATTTTTTTCTGTATATTTGTTAATTTATTAACTATGTGGCATTCTGTCTACACATTATTATTAATTATCTCTTTGGAGATTTAATTAGTATGTTACAAGAACTTGATATGTTTTTTGAAATTCAAAGATATAATTATATATATATATATATATATATATATGCAAACTGAAGTATAAATCTAAATAAATAAATCTACAGATCAGAGGCCTGAACGTCAGCTCTAGAAATCATTGTTCATTTATCTTACTAATTTTTTATATAATCTGCATAATATTTGATATCCTAAAATTCAATTTTTTAAAGTTATTTATACATTTATAATAATATAAGATTTGTAGAAACTGCCGGAAATTTTAGAAGTATCACATTAAACACAATTTTACGCAATGGTAGGATAAACTACTTATTACCGTAGTTTTCAGAATAAGAATATATTCCTTCAGGTGGCCTCCGCCTCTCTGAACCCCGTGTTGTCGCTTTAAATTTATGTTCTCAATATCCAGTAATTGTGCTATTTCATTTTTCAAGTATATGTCTGAATGCATTTGCCATTTTAATTTCATTAGATTAACCATCTCTTTGTACATGAGATTTTATCCTTTCCTTAAAAGAATACTTATTTTTCAACCACTAAACATCATACGTTGCTAAAAGTGAATAAAATTTCGTGTATTAAATATACTTATACAGATGTAAATTCTTCTTATGTGACTTCTATACAATTTACACATTTTTCGTTTGGAAAACCGATTTGGTCATCTTTCTTTAGTAGTTAAAATAAATCGTCATCTATTTCATTAGAAAAAGCACATTAAAAACTTAAATCACCTGAATTAGATATTTTGTTATTAAAATTTCTTTGAAATTATTCTTTGAAATATAAGTTGTTTGGCAACCATTTAATAAAAGAGAGAGAAAAAAAAAGAAATGCATTGGAAAATTTTGTAAAAAATGAGAAATTAAAATGCTTTATATTTTTCAAATTAATGCGTAAAATTTCCCAATAATTTATACTATTAATTTCGAAATTCGAATAAATATATTGGCAAATTTTCAAAGCGATCCTATTAAATTAAGATTTCAATTTCGTAAATTTTGCATCCATAATTCAGCATTTTCAATAATCCCAATGCGTGATTTTCTTTTCAGTGAATGTTAAAAATGAAAAAATCGTCTGACTTCCCATTGAAAAGCATTATGACCTAAAAGGAAATGTTCTATATTTTTCGAACGAATGAACCAAATTTAACCAAAAAATATACAACTAATTCTGGGTACCTCGCCAACATACCTGCCAAAATTCCACCTAATCGGATGATTTTTGTGACAGCTATCGAGGAACAGACAAACAAACAAACAGACAAACGAACAAACTGACAAACGAACAAACAGACAAACAGACAGACAGAAACCAAAAACTTTTCACGTCTCCTGACGTTTCTCAATTAAAGGTTCCTAATGCACGATTAAACTTCAGTCAATTTTCGTCATGTCTGGGATGAAAGCTCAGTTATGTTTATCATATATTTTCTTTCGTTCCATTGTGAAATGCAAGAAAAAATACTGTGCGTTTTCTTGTCATAAAGATCACGGGAAAAGTTAGGAATTTTAGAATGGGGAGAAATGTATATTGTGTTGAAGTAAAAATATTTTATTTACAATTTGTTGTCAGAAGTAAAGGTAGATTTTTGTTTATCGAACAAAAATATTGTTTTTAGAATTTTAGGGGAAATATTTTAAATGAAATAACTGACTTTAGTTATGTTTTTAATTTATTTTATTTTGTTACATTATGAAATGCAAGAAAAAAATGTTGTGTGTTTTCTTGTCCTAAAACTCACGGGTAAAGGTAGGAATTTTGGGTTTTTAGGAAGGAAAATGCATATTGTGTTGAAAGAAAAATATTTTATTTACAATTTCAATTTGCCGTCAGAAGTAAATGTAGGTTTTTGTTTTTCGGATAGAAATACAGTTTTTAGAATTTGAGGGGAAATATTTTGAATGAAAGATCTGACTTTAGTTATGTTTTTTATTTATTTGATTTCGTTACATTATGAAATGGAAGAAAAATTATTGTGTGTTTTACTGTGTGAAAGATTAAGGGAAAAATTAGGAATTTTCGATCCGTAGGAGGGAATAAATGCATATTGTGTTGAAATAAAAATATTTTATTTACAATTTGAGGTCAGAAATAATGGTAGGTTTTTGTTTTTCGTATAGAAATGCAGCTTTTCGAATTTAAAAGAAAATATTTGAAATGAAAGAGTATACATTGGTATTTTTCTATAATTTTACAATAATAAAAAGCAGTCATATGATTATTATCATTGTAGAAATTATTACACGATTGCTTATTAATGTGTTTGAATAATAAGTAATCCTGTGTCTGTGATTGAAGAGGGTTCTAAAGTAAAATTCCTTGTTGCATTTTTTATATGAAATATTTATATTTTTAGAATAAATGTAACATTTAAAAAAAAAAATTCTTCAAAGAAAGTGTGTTTCTTTAAATAATATGTCCTTTGATATGTTTTTCGCATTCTTAATGCTGGAAAAATGCATACAAAATAAGTGATTAATAATTGTTCAATCACTCATTTTCTGGAAAACAAAAAATATAATTTATATTCGTGTTTCCAAATATTTTTTTCCTTATATTTATAAGTACAATAATCATAAAACAAAAGCAATATAACATGTTTTATTTATTACATGTTTGTTTTAACTATCATCTTTTGCTTTTACAGGTGTTCCATCAAATACTACAATTTCAACCTTAAATATTTGCACAGCGATCAACTACAACGTCTAAGATTGTAAAAGAGCTCCAGCTTTCAGTTCTAGAACAGTTTTGTTCAGCATCTGTTGAACGCATCGAATTCGCAATCGCATCAGTGTTTTACTCATTGTTTACCACATTTTCAACAGCACAGTTTTAATTATGTGTTAATTATAGCAAATTAATGTAAGATTTTTTAAATAAATTTTTAATATGCCTTTTTCAAATAAGTTTCATATACCTCTCATAGAAAAATGAAAACATTCCGAGTAATAAATGATTTTTATATATAAAAAGACAAAGCAATGTGTATTCAGTTGCATACATGAAATTTTCAAAAGAGAAGATCTTGATTCATCTGGAAATGAAAATGAGATTTTTAAAATAATTTGTTAATATGTTTTTCTTTCTTTCTTTCTTTCTTTTTTTTAAGTTTAGCATGGCCATTATTTAGTATATTATTCATAACATTGTATAAACACGAATAATTGGCATTTTTAAATATTTTATTAATCATATAATTTTTCAAATAAGTTTCATATACCTCTCATAGAAAATTGAACACTTACCGAGTAATAAATGATTTTTATACATAAAAGGACAAAACAATGTGTATTCAGTTTCATATGTGAAATTTTCAAAAGAGAAAATTTTGATTCAATTAAAAATGAAAATGCTAAGTAAAAGATAAAAAAATTCAGTTAGGTAATTGAGAGTGTAAAGAAAAACATTTGAAATCCTTAAGAAATAGTGAGCTATGTATAAAAGAGTAGAACAGGAAGAACAGATGAGGAAGAAGAGGTGAAATTCTGAAATGTTGGTGTGTTTGTTACAATTTCCAGACAAACTTTATTTGATTCATCTTGATTCATCCGGAAATGAAAATGAGATTTTTAAAATAATTTGTTATTTTATTTATTTATTTATTTATTCATTTATTTATCTTTTAAGTTTAGCATGGCCATTATTAAGTATATTATTCATAACATTGTACAAACACGAATAATTGGCTTTTTTAATATTTTATTAATCATATAATTTTTCAAATAAGTTTCATATACCTCTCATAGAAAATTGAACACTTACCGAGTAATAAATGATTTTTATACATAAAAGTACAAAACAATGTGTATTCAGTTTCATATGTGAAATTTTCAAAAAAGAAGATTTTGATTCAATTAGGAATGAAAATGCTAAGTTAAAGAAAAAATAATTCAGTTAGGTAATTGAGAGTGTAAAGAAAATCATTTGAAATCCTTAAGAAATAGTGAGCTATGTAGTTAAAGGAGTAGAATAGGAAGAACAGATGAGGAAGAAGAGGTGAAATTCTGAAATGTTGGTGTGTTTGTTACAATTTCCAGACAAACTTTATTCGAAAGTACATTTATGATCTAATCGATGGAGTAAATGTTGACATTATGCGATACTTAGCAGCAAAGATACACTATATGACCAAAACTCTCCGAGAATTTTCGATTTTAAAAGTTTTGTTGAATTTATAATTAAATACTTAACGAGTTCTTATAATATTTCAGAAATATAAAAACATGTTTGAATTCATATTGTTCAGCTAAGGTTTTGTCTCGAGTACAAACATATGGGATTAACGAGAAATTGAAATAAAAAATAATAATATTTCCAATCACCTTGTAAAATAAAATGCTCGAAATAATTTGTAGCAGTAGCACATTACTATGAAAGTTTATTTTACTGTATACATATTTTTTTAAACATATATGTTTCTTTGTGTAAAAGTAACACATATATTCATAGAGATCAAGAAAGGGAGATCAAAAATCAAGAAAGTTTCGCCTGTTTTTTGTTTACGCCATTCAGGATTTTCAACCGAATTTAACACCACTTTCATGGAACTTGACAAAGTAAAGTAAAAACATATCCTGGCAGTATCGAAAATACATGTATTGAACTCAGCTATCCAATGAAAAAAAATTATTTAAAAATATTGAAATGCGAACGAAGTATCGTAAATTATTTCTCCCATTGGATTAACATTAGCGAGCGGGTGTTTTCACCTGATTGAAGTAGCCTCTTAAGTGAGAACAATGGCATTTTTTAATTTTAATAATTAATTTAATTTAATTTTAATTTTAATTAATTTTAATTCACAAATTTGAAATATTTTGTATAAGTTCGCCAATGTGAAGGCATTTTTATATAAAATCGTCAAAACGACATAATTTTTGTAACAAGCTTCAAAATTAGAAACCAAATTTTGAAAGAAAAAATTATTTTTTAACTTTTTAGCAAATAAAGTCATTAAAAATGTGCATTTTTTTAGACAAATTTTAACCCGCATTGTAAACATTATTTAATACTTTGCATAGCTAGTATTTAATAAAATTAATATTATAAATATTTTCTAAATGTTTAAAAAAATTATATTTCTCCTCCTTTCCCGAAATAATCAAAAGCCCCCATGCAATTTAAAAGCAACACATCGGGTTGCCACGTAGATAGTTCTATATATAATCATTTCTGTTAATAATATATATAAGTGCACAGTCACTTTTGGAACATCATGTATGAATAGAATATCTATAAAATAAATGCCTATTTTGTAAAAGAAAAATATTTTTAAGTATTAATTAAAATATTACTTTAAATAATAGTTAAAATTACTTCATAGAGTTATTAAATAATAATTAATATTAAAAGTATTACTTTAAATTATTGTTGTGTAATCATGCGATTTTATTTGTGAAAGTTCGCTAAAAATATAGTTGATATAGTCTGCTTCCATTGCAATTACGACAGTAATTATAATAAAAAGAATTGTCATGTTTCACATTTAAAACATGTCTGTTAATAAATGTGCATAGTATCTTTTTGAACACATTGTATTAATACGTATAAAAATAAAATTGTCTACGGGATTTTTCAAATATTATTTTGTCAAATAAAAATATTTTATGAAAATATTCTTTTAAATATTAATTAGAAGTATTACTTTTAAATAATAATTAAAAGTATTACTTTAAATATTAATTAAAATTACTTTAAATAATTATTAAATAATAATTAATATTGAAAGTATTACTTTAAATATTAATTAAAATTATTTTAAATAATTATTAAATAATAATTAATATTGAAAGTGTTACTTTAAATTAATTTTGCAAAACCATACAATTTTATTTGTGAAATCTCGCTTAAAATATAGTTAATATAGTCTGCTTACATTGTAATTACGACAGTAATTATAATAAAAAGTATTGTCATGTTTGACATTTAAAACATGTCTGTTAATAAATGTATAAGTGTAGAGTAACTTTTTGAACAGCTTGTATTAATACGTATAAAAATAAAATTGTCTACGGGATTTTTCAAGTATTATTTTGTCAAATAAAAATATTTTATAAAAAGGATTTTAAATATTGACAACAAGTATTTCTTTTAAATAATAATTAAAAGTATTACTTTAAATATTAATTAAAAGTATTACTTTAAATATTAATTAAAAGTATTACTTTAAATATTAATTAAAAGTATTACTTTAAATATTAATTAAAAGTTTTACTTTAAAAATTAATTAAAATTACTTTAAATAATTATTAAATAATAATTAATATTGAAAGTATTACTTTAAATTAATTTTGCAAAACCATACAATTTTATTTGTGAAACCTCGCTTAAAATTCAGTTGGTATCGCCTGCTTCCATTGTAATTACGACAGAGATTATAACAAAACTAATCATCATGTTTCACATTTAAATCATGTCTGTTAATATATGTATAAGTGCACAGTGACTTTTTGAAGATCCTGTATATATCGTCTATTACATCCTGCTTATAAAATTAAAATTGTCTACGAATCTAAATAATAATCAATATTAAAAGTATTACTTTAAATTAATTTTGTAAAATCGTCCAGTTTTATTTGTGAAATCTCGCTAAAAATATAGTTGATATCGTCTGCTAGCTATCATTGTAATTACGACAGTAATATAATAATAAAAATAATTGTCATGTTTCGCATTTGATGATTAAAAAGGATTTTGCGGAAAAACAGATAAAAAGAACCCGGAAATATGCATCTATCTCCTAAACAGCGGCGTTGATTAATCATTAGATGCAATGAACTTAGAATAAAAATGTCATTATGACGTAACTGTCATTATTGTGGATTCTCACGAATCCTTTTAAAGTTTACTACAACGCACTTTTATAATAACGTACCCTCTATTGCTGCTTTAAAAAACATTTAGGCAGAAAAAGGTCTATTCTTAGTTTTTATGTTATAAGATTTCTTTTGTGTATGCGAAAAAAATCAAAATTTTTTTACAGATTTTAATTAAGCATTAATGCGGCTTATTTCGCGTCTGACACTATTTTACAGTATTATTCAATCTTCGTTGAATTTGTGTTACGACACAATTTTGAAAAATAATTTGAATGTTGATTAATATTTACACTTACCACAGTGGTATTATTTATCTTTTCCTATATAAAAATGGTTTCTTAGGGGTCTATAAAGACTTGAAATGACAAAAATTGACTGACGTTTGAACATGGGTCAGGAAAACTGTAATTTAGGCTACCACATTTTTTTTTTTTTTTTTTTTTTTTTTTTTTTGCATTTATTTATTTATGTTTTATAGAAATAATAATAATAATAAAATATGTGTTTAATTGTAAAAGTAACAATAATAATTTTGCAAGACAAAATTAATCTTACAAAACCAATTTATTCACAAGTCTATAGGTTCCCCATTTTTTAATCTTAATTTCTTCTTTATAGTGCTTCTTTACGTTGTCTATTGATTATACCTGAAAAACAAACAAATTTTATTTTCAATTAAAAAAAATATGTAAAAAAATTTCAAAATCCTTAAAAATAGATCATATTTTTTTTATTTTGTTTGTAATAATTTGTAAATGTAATTATAGTTTGTAATAATTTTCTTCATTTAAAAAAAAAAAAAAAAAAAAAAAAAAAAAGAAAAAAAAAGAAAGAAAGAAAAAAGAAAGAAAAAGAAAGAAACATGCTAATTCGTTAAGTTGTTCAGAAGTTGTCGTCGTAAATCCATTGAAAAACAGTGTTTCGAGATAATTGCGCCTTTATACTGAAATTTTTAATTCGAACACCTAATTTTGACATCATATTTGGCTCTTTTTTGTAAATTTTACCCTAGGATACCAAACGGGAAGACATTCTGTCGAGTAGTTTAGTAATTATGAAGGTTTAAACTGTTGAATTCCTAATGTTAAATTCATGATTAACAGTTGCAAAACGAATTGTAATGCCTGTAGTTTTTTAAGCATAATTCAAAAACTACTAGACGCGATCAAGTGATATTTCAGAAACTTCTAGAAATCGTTTTCTGTAAAAAAAAAAAAAAAAAAAAAAAAAAAAAAACATTCGTAAGTTACATTTCTTTTTTCAAAAATCTATTGAAAAATTAATTAATTTTCGGAAAAAATATGAATTGTAAAATATACATTTTTACTTACCCATCATACGTAGTATAGGGTAAGTCTTGCAATCGTTTTGAAAATCGAAAAAAAAATTTTGACGGATTTACACGTTTCAGACACTGGAGATTCCCAAAAACATATTTTTAGAAAAAAAATTTTGCAGTCAGTCTGTCTGTGTGTGTGTCTGTAAACGCTCGATCTCCCGAACAAATTGAGATAGAAACTTGAAATTTGGTATGTACTTAGTATGTAATAATGGGAAAAAGCTTATTGAATTTCAGTAACCTCGATTATCCGGAACTTTTTTTTCGGACTCTCGAAATATTCGTTCTGATAAAAGGTATATAAAAAATTTCGAAATTGTTTATTTTAAGGAGTGAATATAAAATACAATAAAAAAACATAAATTTTGCATTAAGAATGAAGTCGATCGGATAATGAGTGGCCGAGATATTTGTCATCCTATTTTCCACACTCTTCGCTTTTTCATGACCCTGTATTTCATTCAAATTTCAATTCAAAGATATATTTTAATTGGAAATGAAATGCTTCATCCGACGCAGTAAACCGTTAGTTAATAGGATTAACATTTTTGGAGTTATGAGGATGTTTCTTTTGCGCAATTCAGTAATAGAGCCTTTAAAGTTCATGACGTCATCAAGCCACGATTTTATTCGAATAGCAATGCATTTTATAAGTAGTTTACACATGTTTTATTTTCATATTTTATACTATGCATATCCATGATGGGTAAGTATTACGGTGGCCCCCAACGTTTAAATAGAAATCGATTTCTAGAATCTTCAAATATGCGAATCCAAATGCATTCTACCAAGTAATGCTTGAGCTATGCTTAAAAAACTACTCACAATGAAGTCTATTTTGCAACAATTAAAAAGGAATTTAACATTAGGAGTCCTAAATTACTTGACTCAATAGTTTCTCGTATGATATCGCAAGGAAAAATTTACCGAAAAAGTCAACTATGATGTCAAACTTACATGTGTTCATGTTGAAAATTTTAGAGTTTTGCACAATTTCAATATAAAGACGATCCCCTAAGCTTATATTTTTTCAAAAGCTTAACATAACATAAAGACATAATTTCCAGTCGATGACTATTTCACTTTTTATCTCAGACAATTTGAAGATTAAAATATATGGGGTGTTCTGTCTTTAACATTTTCCAACATAGTTGAAAAATATTTATGAATTCGGTTTGTGTCTGCCTGTCTGTCCTTGCTCTAACTCGCATAAGTATATTCTGATTGACATGCGATTGATATATATTATTGAGGTTTACCATGGCATTTTTCGGTATTGAAAAGGAATTGTGTAGCACTTATAGTTCCTTTACAGGGACACTCAAAATAATTCCGTTATATTACAGTCTATGAGGAAAAATCATTTGCGGTTTATTTTAATGGTGTTACGCTATTTTTAACATATTGAAATTGATATATGTTATTGAGGTGAACTACAAGAGGCTTGCTATAGAATAGGGTGTTCATAGCACTTATACATCCTTTACAGGGACACTCAAAAGAATTTCGTTACATTACGGTCTATGGGGACAAATCGTTTGCGGTTTATTTTAATAATATTTCACTGATTCAAATATATTGAAATTAACATGTCTCAGTAATCTGCATTACAAGAGGGTTACTATAGAATATTGTGTGTATAGCATTCATCGTTCATTTACAGGGACACACAAAATAATTCGGTTACAGTTCTGTCTGTTAATAATAATTGTTGAAAGTGCGTTTTCAGTTGCCGAAGAGTGTGCCTTTTTAGGTGCGTTCGTAATTATATAAATACGTAACACCTATTGTCGTCGTCTGGTCTGTCCATCCGTCTGTCTGTCCGTCTGTCCGTTCGTCCGCATATAACAACGCAAAAACGACCCGACCGAATGGTTTGAAATTTAAGATATATTATCTTTGCAGAATTTTGTTGAGACATTTCAAATTTTATAAAAATCGAATCAAAACTATAGAATATATTAATAAAAATACTTATTAAGAAATTTGAATTTAAAAAAAAATCGGTGCTTTCTTGTTATAGGAGCTTCCGAGGTTGAATCGTCAAGCGACCGAGATACTTATTTTATGACAGATAATTAATCTGCAGACGATATAATTCATTTCACAGAATTAAAAATCATCAAGGTCTGAATATTTATATAACTAGCTGTAGTACGAACGCACCTCATTTGTCACGTTTGACGTACAATTTCCAACTTGTTAAATTTAACTAATATTTGACTATTACTTGGTGTGTATAAATTCTATAGATAAGATACATTGCAGCACAAAACATCTAGAGTACATTTCCGTTTATTGACGCAAATTGCTGAAGGAGAAGTTTCAACTGTGCTATGCGTTACCTAACAGAACTAAATTTTAACATTCTATGTAGTATATATATACACAAATCTATAGATCCTATACAGGACTGTACAAAAGAATTCGGATATTTTCCCAAATATTGTTGGTAATTTCTGAAACTGGGTTTTTAAATCTGTTATGTGTTTTTCAAATTGTTTACTTAACCATCATATTTCACCTTATTAAAAGGTAAACATTTCTAAAAGTATTTCGGATGTGTTGGAAAGTGTGACATAATCTATGCTTGAAGCATTCATTTTCATTCGTGTTTTTTGTTTTTGTCGAGTATTATTAACATTTATATTCCAGAATACCCCTTTTCTAAATGGTAATTTTTCAGAGAACGTTTAATAATAAGAAAACAGACGAAATCACAGTTTTTGTAGAAACAATATCACTTTACGCTATCTATAGTTTTGGCTATAAATTTTTGTGCAGGAATTCTTCAATGTTTTAAGAAAGCATGTATTTTATGCATTTAATCACTTAAAAAAAAAAATTCTAAATAGAATAGATAAAATATCAGATTAATTCGATTAAAAAAAAAACAGTTTAAAATAAACATTATTTAAAATGTTGTGCATGTATAAAAATGGAAAGAAACTGTTAATTCAACAGAAGTATTTTGCAACGTTCACCTATAAAGGTGTTTAAAATGGTGTATCAAACACTTAATTTTCTGTTTATATTCCTATTAAAGGTAATAAGCCAAATATTTTTTCCTTAAAATCAGTAAGCGTTGCATTTTTCATAGTTCAAACTGTAATCGTTATGTCTGTATAAATTTTACGTCTAAAAACAAGAGTAAGTTGTAAAAATATCCTTGTACAGTGAACGTGTTTGTCCCCCGCCCTCCCCCCCCCCTTTTTTTTTCTTTTTTTGCAAATTTCGACGTTGTTGCGTATTTTTATTACATATTTATGATAAAACTACTCCTTGAACAAAAATAACGCATACCTCACTTAATTACCAATTATTTAAGCTTTTGAAAAATAGTATACTCATTTTAGTTCATCGTGTCGTTCAATGCGAAATAAAACGAAATCTTTGCGGGAGTACCATATATGTCCATGTCTGTTTACCTTCTGATAGAGTATCTTAATTTATCAGAACACTGACATATGGACTATAAAATTTGCTTTGTTGAAAGGATTTTGGATAAAACCAGACTGGACGAACCTATAATAAATCTAATGTTAATTTACTCATTTAAAACTCGTCTAAGCGTGTATCACCAAGTTCTGTAATGCAGGTTTACACAGTTTCGGAAAAACTGTAAACACGTGTATGAGTCTTTTGAATATATGTGGCTACTCTGATAAGTATTTTAAGTTCTCAAGAAAAAGAAATCAAAAGAGGCAAACGATGACCGTATTAGCGGTACAACAATTGTAGGATGTTGTACTTATTTTGCCTCCATGTTGTGGTATACAGTATGCCCCCTAAAGTCCCTTGCCACCCTCTTAACTTCGGAACGGCTGCTGCTATATTCATAAAAATAGTGTCTAGGTATAGTAAAGTAGCCATGCGCTACTCAATGAAACCACCTACGGCGCCACCTGGTGGAATGTTGCGAAGTTAGCATTCCTATCTCGAAAACGGAAAGAGATAGAGAAAAAAAGTGATTTACAAAGATGTAGAGCATCATCGATTTAGTACGAAAAGACACATTGGGGACATTAATGCGAAGAACAGAACGGTGAAAACACGCATTTGTCTTTTCGTGATTTCCTACACTGTGACGTAACAAAACGATCATAGAAAGAAAAAAACAACTAGTTATAATAATATACCTTTATTTTAGATGTTCAAACTTCTCACCGTCAGCTGCAATGCATATTTGGATGCTTGTTTGAATTTCACGTTGCACACGTTGGAGCATAGATGGTGACACGTTGGCACAAGCGTCCGTAATAGCGTCGTTTAATGTCCTGCAATGTTTGCGGAGGGGTCGCACAGACCTGCTGTTTCATAACTGGTTGTTTCTTTCTTTCTAAGATCGTTTAGTCACGTCACAGAGTAGGAAATCACAAAAAGACAATAAGCGTTTTAACCGTTCTATTCTTCGCATTAATGTCCACAAGGTGTCTTTTCGTACTAAATCGATGATACTCTACAACTTTGTGAATCACTTTTTTTCTCTATTGCTTTCCGTTTTCGAGATAGGAATGCTAACTCCGCAGCATTCCACCAGGAGGTGCTGTAGGTGGTTTCATTGTGTAGCGCATGGCTACTTTACTATACCTAAGACACCACTTTTATAAATATAGCAGCAGCCGTTCCGAAGTTAAGAGGGTGGCAAGGGACTTTAATGGGCATACTGTATGAGTTATTGACAACATTCTTCAGAAAAAAATAAAAAGATAAGTGTGGAATATCTGCAAGAACAAATTAAAAAAAAACAATAGGGATAATCAAAACAGTCAACAACGAATAGATTTTAATAAGGTTTATTCAAATTTTGTAAAAGACTAGTGTAACTGCAATATGACTAGTAGCCTAAGTAAACAAACTTAATAGAACTGTTCATAGTTCAACACAAACTTAAAAACGTTTATAAGAAGCAATCTTTCTTTGGTAATTTGTTACTGTTCACACTACATCTTCTAGAATAATCAACAATCTACATTGAGAAAAATAAAACACATAGATAAAAAATACAACTCAAACAATATTGTTCAAAAAATGAATCACCGGTATCGTAGAATAATATACAATATATTAAACAATATACATCGTAGTAAGAGGAGCCCAGTTTTTTAGCTTGTGAAAATACAAACATAGAAATAAATAAAACAACAAAGGCCTTTGTAGTACGTGTGTTTTACAGCTGTGCTGTTTTCGAAACATAAAATTAAAGAAAATTAATAACAAACATATAGTATTTAGCAATATTTGTACAATGCTGAGTTGGAAACAATTAACCCTCTCATATATTAAAGATAATTCTCTCATTATAATTAAAACCTCTGAATTATTTTTAAATGGATGAAATTACATACTTTGCATTTCAGATAGATTTAAAGTGCATTATTATTAAGAACTATAATAATGTTGATTTTTTAATAATATTACATTTATTGCAAAATTACAAAGCAAACCTCATATGAGGTTTACAAGTTCTAAAAAAATATTACAGTAAAACTTGCTAAGTTGACCACCTTTATATGTTGTCCACTTGTCTATGTTGATTTCTTTAACACCTTCAGAACAGGTGTCACGTATACGTACCATATAGGGTACGTATGATTTTTACTTTTTTAGTACCAAAATATTTTAATTGCAATCTTAGTCTTGTCTAATCGTAGAATTCTTGAAAAATGCTACACGGAATTACTGGTATTACAAATTAAAATGTCGTTAAAGGACGCCGGTCCTTAAGGGGTAAAGAGTGCACTAAATATGAATTTTTTAAGTTTGTTTTTTTCATAAGTTGTCCATCTGTTTAAATTGATTAGGAAAATTGTTGCACCGTTGGTGGTCAACTTACATAGTTTTCGCTGTATTATTAATAATTAAATAGGATTTATGATAGTTTAAATTTCAGGTACATTAATGTAAAGTAGAAGGTAAAATATTTGGTCTTGTTTAGATCCAGGAGTTGACATTCTTTGAGAAAATCTTGTTTCATTCAGTACAGAAACAAGTGTCTCGGTACTTTTATGTTAGCCGTGTGCAAGTCATAAATAGCCAAATATTGTTACCATTGGCATCATTCATATTGCATTCATTTCATTTAAAAAAAGAAACTCTTCGCTCATTTAATTTAAAATACATATAATATACCTTTAAAATACATGTATTTTACTAATTTCATTTAAAATACATAACTTTCATTTGAAATACAAATTACATGCTTTTAAAATACACGTCTTTTACTAATTTTCTTTTAAAATACAAATAATAATAATAAATAATAAATAATATCATAAATGAAAACATTTTATTTAAAAATCAAATCATTGTTTCAAATTTACACTCAGGAAAAACAAAAGTTTCTATTTGCGAGAAAAAAAAATGCTATTGGCGAGATTCACGCCCGGCTGATATAAAAGTACCAATTTCTCAAAGTCAGATTTTCCAGCAGAATAGTTGAAAAGAAAATGATTTTGGCATCTATTGTTGTATTTTGCAAGCATTATTAAGCTTCATATGAGATTTAAATGTTATAAAAGAGTAAATATAAAATATGCACAGTTTCTGAGAGCTGTTTTCCTTTACAATCTCATATGAGGACGCCATATATGAGAGGGTTAATATAGTTGTCTTTAACTAATTTTGAAGTATTCGGTATCCAATTTTTTTCATTGGAACTCAAGGTTCAGCTCAATGTATAATTTTTTTTAATTATTTTTCCATAGTATTTTAACATAATATATCTGTATACATTGAGTAGTGACTCAACAATCATTTTAATTAAAAACATAGAAACAACATTTTGTAGATATTATGTAAAACAATTTTCTTTTATATATCCGTTTGCTATACCAATAAAATATCGGCAATAAAAATTTAAGTATAAAATTGGCTTACAATGGTATTACAGTTAAATTTTATGATGCGTTGAATTTTAACTAGAATGCATTAGGATTTATTAATGTAGCATCCATTAAAAAATCAAATTATTAGAATATACATATTATTGCAATATTAATAAACTGATAGTAAAATGTCCTCTAACATTATTCGGTATGCCCAATTAGTGTAGCTTGATTTACTTGAAGCAAACCAGTATTGAAACAATGTTAAGTAACTTTTTTCATAATTTTGGATCAATGTTGAAGGATTTACAATTTGGTTATACGTATATTATTTAAATGTTGGCGAGATGTTAATATAGAAATATTTCCAGCTAAATGAAAATATATTGGCGAAAATAATTAAAGACCTGAGTAAAAGTAGACAGTGTTGATTTCAGATATTTTTGTTTATGGGGGGATTCCCGGGAGTGTGAGGGGGGAGGCACTGTAGAGTTCCGGGAGAAAAATCGTAATTTTAGACCATTAATAAACATAAAATCCCAAACCTTCCGAGCGGGTAAATTTCTATGCTCCGGGAGGGAATGGTCCCTCTAGGCCAACCCCTGAAATCAACAACAAACTGTCATGATTTTTCTCCATGAAAAAAAAAAGAAAAGAAAAAGAAAAAAAAAGAAAGAAAGAAAGAAAGAAAAAAAAAAGTTTATTTATTTATTATTATTATTATTATTACTATTATTATTATTATTGGATGAAAGTGTTATTAGAAAATCTGTCATTTGGTAAAGCCAAAATACTAAAATTCTAATTTAGTCTTGAAAGATATGAGACAGCATTTTTTAAATATTTAATATTTTTTATTTTGTAATTTAAATAATATTAGTATTTCTGAGACAGTTAAGTGCCACCATTTTAGATATATGCCAAGCAAAAAATAAACCAATAACGTTTACAACAAAAATCTTTCATTTAAATTTTCTCTAAATTTCATTTTTGTTACAAAAGATCTCTTATTCCCAAGTCTTGAATTAAAAATATTTACACTATAATTCCTACAATAATGGAATTATACTAAGCCAATACTGGTATTTTTATAATAATATTTTTAGCATTTAAAAATTAAATGCTAATAAGCATTTTTAAGAAAGTATAGTACCACTTGTAAATTTTATTTTAGACATATACCAAGAAGAAAATAAATCAGTAAAATTTACAACAAAAATCTTTCATTCAAATTTAATCGAATTTTAATTTTTGCAGCAAAAGATCTTCTTATACTCACGTCTTGAATTAAAAGTATTTACATAATTCCTGCAACATTGGCATTATATTGAGCCAATACTGGTATGCTGTTTTACAGTAAATAATGAAGTGATGGATATTTATACTAAGATGAAAAACTACTGTTGATTCCATTTATGAGTGGGGGAAAATACTGTATTACTGGCTGTTTTATTCACATTTATTCCACATGATAAACAAGATATTAACTGATATATAAAACTGAATATTTGAACGTTTTAGTGAACATTAAATGTGAGCATTACGTAATTCTGTACTTATTAACCATTTATGTCACACCATACAATTTGATACAGCAATATAACATTTTCATTTTGTACATTCTGTTCAAAACAGCCACAGCATTCAATATATTAATAGGATTTTAGGTAAACTACTCTGCTACGTTTCTATGTACATTATATTTACAATATTATTTACAATACAGTTTAGGAGTTTCTAAAAACACGTAAAAATTATATATCATATAATTAGTGGGGACTAGATTACGAAGTACTAGTTGGTGATTATAATGGTTTGTTTCATGAGTTAGTCATTATTTAGCAGGATTTTTGTTTGAAACAATCTGATGTTTGAAGCAGATACATATTGAAATTCAATTTATATCAGTTTATGGAGTTTTTTGCAATTGAATTAATTAATTAACTAACAAATTAATTAAATAACAAATTTAATTAATTAATTAACAAATTATTGCAATTAAATCGATTAACTCACATATCAAATATAGCTTCAAATAACATTTATACAGTACCATTTAAGCAGTTGTTAAAATTCGCAAGCGTAACGAAATATCATGAAACTGATTTGTAAAATGGAATATTTACCAATAAATTATACATTTAGACATTTAGACATTTGTTTTACAATTTTATTTCCGACGTATGTGAAAAGATTTTTCTCCTTTCTTCTCTTCTAGATCAGTTACATTTTAATTAAAACACAACAGAAAAAAAATTATAATCAAAAGTTATTCTGAGGTAGTCCAGATATAAATTTATATACGAGAACATTGCTGATTTTAAATTTAAACATTTATAATTATTTACATTTTTTTAAAAATGTGAAATTATTTTATACTTTTTTGTGTGTAAAAACAAACATTTTCAACAATATAATATCAGACACTTATCATCGTGACATTGAATTGTGATTCATAATTACAAAAAAAACATTGTTAAAACTATAAAATTGTTTCTAACATTAGTGAATTATACATTTTAAAAAATCAATTAATGAAATAAAATACAGAACATAAACTTACATTCAAAACAAAAACTCTTACAGAATCAGTCAAAAAATATAATTGTTTATGTAAGTAAGATGCTTTCCTGAGTTAAAAGTTAAAAAAAAAAAATACGTTTGATGAAATTTCTGAAATTTGCAATAAATAAATAAATAAAATAAACACTAGTTTAAACTATATCAGGGGGTCGGGGCAACAAGGTTCCAAGCCACATTCTATGGTTAAATAAATCTAACACTGCATTCTATTGCTTATTATATGCTTATTATTGCTTATTATTGTTCTTATATTGTAAATTATAATATTTTACATATTATTTATTTCTAATGTAACTAGTTGGCAACATATGTCCCAGGTTTCGTTTTTACCCTAGATGTTTCTAGAACTTTTTTACCAAAAAGAATGTGTATATCATTAAATAATATCATTAAAGTAATGTCATTAACGTAATATCATTAAACTAATGCCATATTGTCATTCACAATATCTCAAATGTTTGTAAGAATTTGGCAAAAAAACTTTACGTTACATATTTTGATTTGAGTTTTTGATCTAACTTTCAAATTGATATATTTCAGAAGTTTACAAATGTGACTTAGGATTCTCTAACCCCGACCCCCTCATATGCAAGTTGGTGTTCTATTCGCAATGAGTCAAATAGCATATCAATAGTTGTATACTTTTCTACTAACTGAAGCCTTAAAAACACCCCAAATGGGGAGAGAAATTTTCACTCTAGTTAAAAACCGTAAAGAGCAGCAATGTTAATTTCAAATCTTACTAACTAACTGAAATAATAATTTTTATTTAATATGTTTTTCTTCTTTATTAAAAAATAACAAAGCAATGAAACAGTATATGAAATATACATATATACAGGTGCAAATAGTTTAACGTTTAAGGAAAAATAGTACCTTTTTAACCAAACGATAAAAAAATCATGTTTAGAAACATTAATTTTACTTTTCTTAATTCAGAAAGGCCTCTTTTTCTGATGTATCTGTTAATAATTATGTTAATGATCTGTTAAAAACGTATTTGTTAGGCTTATAATTTGCTAATGATGCATTTCTTCACTATTTTTTTTATTAGCACTATCATTATTTTCATTTTTTTTAATTAAAATTATGGGTTTTTTCTAATTGAACTTTCAATATTGTTTTAAAATTATTAAAATTTTAGCTATTTAGGCATTTATAATATATGATATTTTAATTATTAAAAGTAAAACTTTTAATAAGTTAATATTTTTTAAAGATTTATTTTAAATTTTATTAACAGTATTTTTTGTTTATAAATCAAAGTATTTGAATAAGCTTATGCTTCAAGTAATTTTTATATATCCTACACATATTGCGTACATTAGCATTTCATTGGTCTTTGTAAAATAAAGTTGAAAAGTATTGTTACAGTTTATAAAAAGAAAAAAAAAATATTTTTCTTATATTTTATGTTTAATTATAAACATAGTAAATAACTTCAATATTTCATGAGAAATGTACATCTGTTTCCTTCAAGTATAGAGCATATTTTGATATGTGAATGAATGCATGAAATGCTTTTCAGCCTTTCTTTTGTTTTAAGAAAAAATATTGATTAAATAAATCGAAATAAAAAATTGAATATAAAGAAATATTCTGATAATACTCAATCTAAAATTTCTGTTCTTCCGCTTATATTTTTTATTATTTTTCTGGACTTTTTAAATTACTTATTTACATAAAATTCCCATAAAAGTTATTGCAATTAAATGATTTTAAATCTAAAAGTTCACAAAATGTTTTTAATAAAGTTTTGACCAAAATGTAATTCTGTAAAAGATTAAGATGCTTGTCAGCTGATTACAACACTGCAAATATGTCAAGAACTCAGGTATAAATCTTGATTTGACATTGGCTGATTTTAAGGGTGCTATAGATGTTCCACGTTAAATTGAAATTTTGTGTAATTTTAGAATTCAAATTAGTGAAATACCAATCAAGTTTTGCAAAAATAATACTTAAAGTTTTTTTTTTTAAGTTTTGATAAAGTTTCTAAAAAACCAGAAAAAAAATCAAGACATTTTTAAATATTGATTTATATTAAACTCGGTTTTTTTAAAAATATTTTAATATTTAAAAAGACATATTTATCAAACATTTTTTTTTAAAAATATTTATTAGTTTAAAAAAGTTAACTTTCATTAATAAATGTAAGTATTTTATATGCTTGTTCTGAAACATTGAGTTTGATAGAGAGGATTAACATAAACCATAATTTTATTTTGAAAGACTCCAAAAATATCAAAATAGCTCTTTTTATTCATCATTGCATATCACATTTAGTGTTTTTAAAAACGATTTTAATAGTCTAAATGCTTAAATAGTCATATTTAATATGTTTTCCCCTTGAACATTTTAATATTAAACTATTAAAATGTTTAAAAAAAATAAATTATTAAAATATAACTATTTAAACTTTTAGACAATTAAAATAGTTTTTAAAAATATTAAATGTGATATGTAATGATGAATTGAAGTTTGAAGTTTAAATAGTTATATTTTAATAACTTATTTTTTCTTAAACATTTTAATATATTAAAAAGTTTAAATAGTTATATTTTAATAATTTATTTTTTCTTAAGCATTTTAATAGTTTAAAAGTTTAAATAGTTATATTTTAATTGTTTAAAAGTTTAAATAATTATAAATTTAGTAGTTTAAAAGTTTAAAAGGTTATATTTTAATAGTTTAAGAAATTTTAAACTAATTTAATAATAATAAAAAAAATTAATTTTCAAGTTATTTTTATAAGTATAAACATTCGTAAATAAATGAAAATACTTTAAGTTTGTTCTGAAACATTGGTTTTCATATAGCAACGGAACCATACGCATTATTTTGAAAAAAAAAAAGGTTTACATGCAAAGATACTATTTATCCTTAAAAAATATTTTGATTTAATATCTTTGATCACAGTATAAAAAAACAAGGTATAAATGATTTCTCATAAGCAAATAAATGTTTAAAAACGTTTAAAAATTACAAAGGTTTTCGAACCTTTAAAATCATTGCACATATCATAAGACGGTTTTAATTTTATCTCATCTTAGAGAACACAAAAACGTATAACATAGACACAGCATCATGAGTATCACTTTCAAATCTGGACATATCCCAAATTTCACTTCCTTAGCTCATTAACGTCAAATGGGACCTAGATGTGGTGACGTCACAAGAGTGGGCGTGGCAACACGACTGGGCTCCTCCAAGATATAGAGGTAGTTTTAACTACATAGAAATGTTTAAAATCACAACAACAGGCAAGAAGTGAACTAGACAAATAAAATTCTAGAAATGACATAGATTTAACAATTTGACGGTTTGAATATTTATAGCAAAGTCAAAGTAGTGTCTCTGGAATGTGAAAATTGAAGCCTTACATACACTCTTTACATTTTGAGCTTTACTTTCATCTTACTTCAAAGTTGATGTCAGTCATATGAAAATTAATTTTAAAAATGAAAACACTTTAAATTTATTTAAAATAAAACATATTTATTTTCTTATTCTTACGATCCTTTCATTTAAAAAAATTAATGTTTTGTAGAGGGGCTTATTTTATAGTACTACTATTTCTGAATTGAAGTCTTTGATTTATTAAATCGCAAAATTCTGCGATTAAATAAGTCAAAGATTACTATTCGGAAATAGTGTTTAATAACATAAGCACCTTTACATACCCTATTGTTTTCAAGTCTATACATTAAATGGACCCTAAATATTCTAGGCATTTTTTTTACTCAAAAACCTAATATTAATTTAGAAAATTATTAAAAAATTCATATTTAAAAAATTGGCTTACATCAATTTTTACATAAATAGAATGGGCATAGTCAAAACCGTATTCCTCTCATTATTTTTTAGATAAGTAAATTTTTACTTTTCGAATGTCTAAAGAACCATATTTTGCTACCGTTCCATCGCATATAAAAAAAAATTGAAAACAATAACCAAAAAATGTATATGATTTTTTTTAAATTTGGAAAACGAAAGTTTCATTAGTTTCTTTTATACATAGATTGTTTCTACAACTTTACTGTATGATTCTGGAGGTTTTCTTGGGAGATCATAAAAAACTTTTTCTCAATTTGTGATATTCCCCTAATGTATTTTCTTTTATAAGTCTATAAATATTTAATAAAAGTATAATAAAATATACATTTCCGCACTGCCTAGGGTGTCAAAAGTAGATGTAATATTTTTTAAAAACTTTTGTAAAAAAGAGACTGATTATCCCTGGCACACGGGGAAAGTGCCCCGGGTCCACATTTTCAGGGGCCCCAAAATGCATTTTGTCCACTCTCTGAAGACACAAATTAATACAAATTTCCATTTATAGTTTTTAGAAAAAGTAATTTTTTTTTCCATTCATGAAAACTAAACTAGATCGGTGTACGTCACTAACGACAATGAAATGCAATGTAAACTTCGAAATTTCGAGGAATACGGATATTAAATCAAACATGTTTCATTCAAACTTTTAGGTTTAGAGTTTTACTTATTTTAAATAGCATATAGTGCAAAAAGTTTTACCTTCCCACAATTTTTAATGCTTTTTTGCGCGTATCTATAATATAGCCTTTTTTTTCATAAAATCACGTTTTAAATTTAAACTGCACATAAAGCTGTTTGTCATGTTTTTAATGCAATCTTCTTTTCGGGGTCTCTACATGACATGGTGCCCCGAGTCCCACATAGAATTGATCAGGGCCTAATTGTAGCATTGTATGAAAAATGTCTAACAAAAAAATTTATTTACATGTGTTTTTTGCGACCGTTTGAAGATATATCTCTGTTTTACACATTATTTTAATTATTATTTGAAGAACACATGTCTTTTCATTTTCTCAATTTTATTCTCAAAAATTTACTTTTAAATATTAGTGAGCATTGTAATTTTAAATTAAAGAAGAATTTTAAAATTTTATTCAATTTCTTTACCACACATTTTTTGTAAAAAACAGAATTATAAAACTTAGCCTACTTTTCGTAAACCTTTCGCGTAGAGTTAAGTACTATTATATGTAACTTTTTACAACAAGAAAATTGAATTACACATTCTTTATATAAGAGAATTTTTTTCATTAAAGTTTTGTTTTCCTAACTATTTATAATACATTTGAAAACACTTCCCGAATGTTGTTCTCAAAAAAAATTTCTTTGTAATATTACTGAAAATTAAACTTTTAGAAAAAGAAAGAATCCTTAATTTTTCTTCAATTTCGCTACAAAAGTTTCTCTTGAACAATAAAATTATAATATAAGATATCAATTTATGAACAAATTTTTCTAGGAAATAGCACCTCTTGATGTCACAATTAAAACATTTTTTAAAACCTTTTATAAATATATTTTAAATGTTATTTCAACTGAGAGCTTCCAAATTCCTTCAAGACAGCGCGGCCAAGAAAGTAAATAATTTTCATTATTATTTAAATTAAACGCTTTACAAAATAAATAAATAAATAAATAAATAAATAAATAAGAGGTTTTGTAGATTATGCATCTGTTTAAAGCCTTTAAATTTGTTATGGCGTAAATTTAGGTTATCGATTATTAAATTGATATTTTAAGGCAGCAATTAGCAGTTTTAGATCAATATGGCAAATTTTACTAATAAATTTTAGCGGTACGGAAAAAGCGTAAAAGTTGGCAACTATGCTTAAAGTATCAATTATACCAAAAAAAAAGTGCTCTTTCTGTTATCTATGGTGTTATTTTGTTTCTATGTAAAAGAAACGAATGTGTATTTGCACTTTTATTTTAACCTCGGTTCTCAAGAGGTTATGCGTAACTGATTTCCCATTCAAATTATATTTTATTAAAGCTCTGTTATAATAGTAATGTATTGTTGCAGGTAAAAAATTGAAATATATTTTTTTATCGAGCCTCAACGTCTTGATGTTCAACGAATCTGTTCAGAATTTTTTTAGGTAAATGATTGATGTGTGTGTGTGTTTGTGTAAACTTCTTTCTCTAACAATATTTTCTAAAAGTAATAAGAAATACTAGGTTTATAAATGTTCAAACACTATAGACGAACTTTTAATGATACGTTAAATTTAAATATAAATAAATAAACACATATATCCAAAATACAGAAGAATCAAACTTTTTTATTAAATTGATTTTTTTTTAAAAATAGAATGATGCTGTTTTTCATATGAGTTAAAATTATTTGAAATTAAAATATATATTTCGAAATTCGGCGATAGGAAAGAGGGCCTAGAGAAAAGAATAATGCCATCATTCTTGCCTTGATGGGCTTGATTAACCCATCAAGTGCCTCTTAATGGGTTAATCAGTCACATCGTGTGACACACTGTTTTAGCATACAATGCCATGCCGTACTTATTCGAATCTAAGACCTATTTTCCCTCGAACGCATTTAATATCCTACACTTGTCACGGGAAGATACTCCCAAGTTAATTAATGTTAACCGAGTAGGAGAGTTATTTTCAAATTTCTCGTTTACATTTCAAAATTTCTATTTTATTTTTTCATAGGATAGTTGAGGTTGATCGCAACCCGGGTACTTTTTTACTTTTCAGACTTCGGTTGCCCCCCCCCCCTTTTTTTTTTAATGAGGACACATTATTTTTGGAACCGGTTCCGAAATAGAAAGTGATCTCATTATTAAAAAAAAAAAAAAAAATCTACAACCAAAGTTAAAAAAGACTCATATAGAGATCAACCTTAGCTATTATATACAAAAAATAAAATAAAATAAAATAAAATAAAATAAAAATATTAAAATGCAAACGAGAAATGTGAAAAGAAGTCTGCCATTGGTTTAACATTAGCTTGCGAGTGTTTTCGCGTGAATAATGTAGACTCTTAAGGGTGATGGTCAGTAAGATCTCAGAATCCCCTCACTAACGTGGGAGTGCACATGGTTGGGAGGTTAGGTTAACATGGGCTTTCACGATTGGGGGAGTTTCAGGGCAATTATTTGGTAACAGAATTACGATTCAGAGCAATTATTTGGTAACAGAATTAGGATTCAGAGCCAATTTGTAAAAGTTTTGTAAAATTACATAAAGTTAATTGTTTTTTTTTTGTTTTTTTTTTTTTTCAAAGTTTCGTTTTCTACAAGCACAATTAGTACACACTGAAAAATCAAAATAAACACTTACAACAATTAAAAAATATATAAGGATATTATTTGGAAATTTTTAAATGCTCGGTAATGGAATTACAAGAAATCCATTGCATATAATTCTGTTACGAAGCATATAAAAATTTCTAACTAATATTTTTATATATTTTTTTAGTTGTTGTAAGGGTTCATTTTGATTTTTCAATGTGCGCTAAATGTCCTTGCAGTAAACAAAACTTGTAAAAAATAATTAACTTTATGTAATTCGAGTAAATTTTTACAAATTTGCTCTGAACCTTAATTCAGTTACCAAATAATTGCACAGATAAAAGAAGTGAAAAATATTAATTTCCTGAAGAGATATTTAAACACGTTGGAAATTATACGTTAAACGTGGCAAATGAGGTGCGTTCGTTTCGTGATATAACTAGTTTTACAATGTAAAAAGAAATCATCGTTATTATTTCAGTGAAATAAATTATATCGTCTGTTATGAGCAAAATGAGGATGCCTTTTTTTATTATTATTACGTATACCATGTTTACAGATACGAATTTTTTTTTCGACACCAGGCAACGCTGTAAAATTCGCGATGGCGATCTTACTTTGCGAATGATTACCTCCATGGTTTAATATTTCTTTGACTCACGATGAATGAATATTTTGTTTATTTACTTTAATGGATTGAGATATTCGGCTGTTAACATAATTTTCACTTAAATTATTTCAGATTCTATACATTTTTAAATGTCACTCCTCTCTCAAGCAAACAATTTTTTTGAACGATCTTTCTAAAAATATAACTTTTATGCACTTATATTTTTAAAAATAATTTTTAATAAAAATTGCCGCTAGGCATATGAAAAAAGCCTGTATTTGTTTAATTCAGTCACATGACTTGCGCTTTTACTATATAGATTACGTATGATAGGATTTAGTAGAATAAAGAAAACTTTTATTAATACCTTTTTATGTTTTGATTCGATTTTCCGACTCGACAAAATTCTGCAAAGATAATATATCTTAAATTTCAAACCATTCGGTTCACTGTTAAAAACTTGCAGCAAACTGTCCAGTCATTTGACCGTTTTTATAGAAAACGGTTACATAACCGTAATTTAAATATATTCTGACGATATTATTGCCTATATTATGGTCAGAATGAAGTTAAATTACGGTTATGTAACCGTTTTCTATAAAAACGGTCAAATAACCGGACAGTTTGCTGTAAATTTTTAACAGTGTTGGGTAGTTTTTGCGCCGTTATATGCGGACGGACGGACCAGACGACGACTATAGGTGCTACGTATTTGTATAATTACGAACGCACCTAAAAATAAAATGCACTCCACGCCTGTATGTTTAACATTAGCGATGAGAATCTCACTTACCAGCCCTTAACATTTATGATCGCTGAACAACTGCTAGGTCCTCCTCAGTCTAATAAAGTGACCGTTACTGTAAAACCAGTTTTCCTTTTGTGGTACTGATTATGCTGTGAAACATTTTCACCAGAAGTAAGGTGCATTGATGAATAGAACCGTAATTTTCGACACACGCGTACACGAAGACAATTCGTAAGAATACGAAGACAATTTGTAATACTTTAAAACAAGGTGCGTGGAGAATATAAATGAAGTTTTCAAAACTTTAGAATCTGAAAAATATTCGACAAGAGATCGCCTTATGGAACAGTATTGATTGAATTTAAATTAGTTATCATGTAATCATGTATGAAATGTGTATATTTGGGGGCACCTAAAATTTTGCTGCTTTTGAACCCGAATGAAAATGAATTAATCAAGGTCTGGGAGCAACGAATAATAATTTAAATATGAAGAATAAACAAAATAAAGATTTAATATATTTAATAAATTTCATAATTTTTCTATTCTTTAAGATTTTCGAAACAATAATTTGAAGAAAAAAAGTATGGGGAATAAACAAAATAAGTATTTAATATATTTTGTAAATATGGTATTTTTTTCCTTATTTATTATTTTCTAAACATTAATTTGAAAAGTAGGGAGACTAAATAAAATTGGGGTTTAATATATTTTGTAAATTTTATGTTTTTGTCATTCTGTAAAATTTTCTAAATGATAATTTGAAAAATATGGAGAATAACAAAATAAATATTAAATATATTTCATATATTTTATATTTTTTTCATTAAAATTTTATAAATTATAATTCGAAAAAATACGGAGAATAAATAAAATGGAGATTTAATATATAGTTCGTAAACTTCAGAGTTTTTTCATTCTTCAAAAATTTTTTAAGAATGATTTGAAAAAATATAGCGAATAAATAAAATAAGAATTTAATATATTTCGTAATTTTTTTTTTTTTTTTTTTTTTTTTTTTTTTTTAGGCTTTAAATTTTTCTGAATAATAATTTGAAAAATATGGATAATAAACAAAATAAAATTTAATATATTTCTTAAATTTCATAATTTTTTAATTCTTTAAAATTTTCCAAATAACGATTTGAAAAAAATGAAGATAATCAAAACAAGTACGTAATATATTTTGTAATTTTTTTTCTAAATAATAATTTGATAAAATACGGAGTATGTATAGTTCGTAAATTTTATGTATATATTTTTTCATTTTTAAAAATTTTTAAATAATAATTTGAAAAAAAAAAAAATGTGGAGGATAAACAAAATAAATATTTAATATATTTCGTAAATTTGATAATTTTTTTCATTCTTTAATTTTTTAAAAAGATAATAATAATTTGAAAAAGTACGGAGAACAAACAAAATAAGGATTTAATTTACTTTGTAAATTTCCTGCTTTTTCAAAATATATATATAGAGAGAGAGATAATAAATAAAATAAGGATTTAATATATTTCGCATATTTTATCATTTTTCTATTCTTTAAATTTTTCTTGCGTGTTTGCAAGTTTTGAAGAAATATTCTCAATTTCGAATACAAAAGAAAGGTGTGTCTTAGATTCAAGTAAATACGGTAAATAAAATAGCCCTAAAAAGGATACACCTTTATATATATAATTCATATCATTATTAATAGCTTATAAAAATCAGAGAAAGGATATCCTTTGGTTTAGACTGGCCAATTTTATATCAGATACCCGAAAAAATCTACAAAATACATGATTTTCCTATCAGTTAAGCGCTATACGAATTTCTAATGTAGGCTGAAAATGTTTAATGAAAATTGATATGTATATTTATTTTATTAATGTATTTCGAATTTTCCCAAAATTAATATAAAATGAAGGTTAAACAATACAAATTCTACATCTGAAAGACTAACTTTTATTTCATTAAATGAATGCTATTTATGTCTTTTCTCAACCTAGCTGATAAAATAGGTGAAGTGCCAGCATACATCCTACATTTTTTTCTTCTCTGCTAAGAGGAAGGTGGATTTTGAAAACGAACAAAATCGGCATACTTTTTATTCTATACTACAAAAGCCAATGTTTACTTTTTGAACTGTACTGAATTATCTGAATTCTTATTGTTATAATCTATATATAACACAATTAAAATAATAAATATAATTAAATTAAATTCATAATATAATTTAATTCATATAAATTAATTAATATAATTTTATTTATATAATTTAATTAAATCATATTTTAATGAATTATAATTTAATTTAATTCTATTTTAGTGTGTTTCTATTACCTGAAAGAAACAATTAAAATGCAAAATGCTTTATGAGAATTAAATTTTTAACAATTGATTTACATTTTTTAAAGTACGTTAAAGGTTTTATTTCTTGAAACTTTGGGACTATATCTAAAAAACAAAAGATAATTATTAGGGTAAAAAACTATGACAGTGTGGTGCAAAATTATACACACTTGTTCGATTCGAAAAAATATAATTACATAATTGTATCACATGTTGATATGAACAAATAGATATAAATGTGTATTTGTGTTAACTTAACTTATGTTTAAAAACTGATTTTTTTAATGGTATAAAAGTCCTAAGAAGAATTTTGAAATATTGTTTAATTGTACATTATTTGTAAGAGCTCTTTCATTAGTAAGTTTTGTATACCTTCTTAATTAAAAAAGAAAGAAAGAAATATGCACATTTAAATACTTAAATTTTGCCCTGTGCTGTTTTAAAAGGCAATCACTTTTTAAATTATTTTTCGATTATTTATGTTATTCCAACAACCAATTCTTCAAAATAGTATTCTGCACCGTGAGTTCAATAAATATTTGAAATAATACCAGTTTACTGAAAAGTTTAAAAAAAGAAAGAAAGAAGGCTTTTAATTAATTTTGAATTTAATAAATATTTGAAATAAAATCAGTTTACTGAAAATAATTTTATAAAATAAGACTTTTTATCAATTTTAAATTCAATAAATACTTGAAATAAAGTCAGTTTATTGTAAAAAAAATAAGGCTTTTAATTAATTTTGAATTCAATAAATATTTGAAATAAAATCATTTTACTGATTTTTTTTAATAATAAGGCTTTTACTTAATTTTGAATTCAATAAATATTTGAAATAAAATCAGTTTACTGAAAATAATTTTAGATAATTAGACTTTTTCTCAATTTTAAATTCAATAAATATTCGAAATAAAATCAGTTTACTGATTTTTTTCATAATAAGGTTTTTACTTAATTTTGAATTCAACAGATATTTGAAACAAAATCAGTTTAATGAAAATTTTAAAATAATGAGACTTTTAATTAATTTTGAATTCAATAAATATTTGAAATAAAATTAATTAACTGAAAAAAATTTTTAAATAAATAAGGCTTTTAGGTAGACTTTATAATTAAAAAGCTCCATGCGGTTCAATTTTCAAAATATTTCCTCAATTTGTTTCTTTTATTTTCAAAAGAACTGTATTAAAAAATGTATAAACATCCATTGTTTTATTCCTGTAGACAGTTATTTAAGAAAACAACAAACTTGCATGAAAAACAATTTTCGTTTAATATACTATATTATTAACTCGTGAACTGTAAAAAACTAACATGTCAAAAAATATGCACAGATTTGTTGTAGTATGTATTAAGATTGCCACTTAAACATACTGTAAATTTTCAACAAAAAATAAAACTCATGAGATAATTTAAAGATGTATACAGTGCCTGATTTACGGCAGGGCATTCGGGGCACGGTCCCAGGACCCCCAATTTTCAGGGGCCCCCCAAATGCTACTAAAGATTTTTAAGTTATTGGCCAAAACAGTTTTAACTGTCAAAAAACAAAATTAAAACGAAAAAAATCTGTTTTCAGAGATTGTCTATGATATGTCAAAGTAACTTCATTTTTTGCTGATTGTCTTTTAAAAATTTATGTGCAGTAGTGTACAGAACTCCATTTTTGGGATTACCATATTATTTCATTTTTATTTTACATGTAAGGCCCTCGTGGTTAACATGGACAAAGTTGTGTGGTTCTGCTTTACTTGTGTAACTTTTTTTTTTTCTTACAAAGCTTGTATTGGAAAGAAAAAGTCGTTTGATTAATAGGATATGCTAATATTTTAAATAATTATACCTTGGTACTGCGGTAAATTTATTATTAGTTGTTGAATACTTTATCATTCTAGATATATGGACTTGCATAGAGAAAGGTAATCAGCACCACACAGTTTACTGTAAAATTCAATTAAAAATTCCTAATTATCAAATAATTATTTAAAAGTAAATTAATGATTATCAAATTTAATTTTTTTAATTAATATTTTAAAGAAATTATCAAAGTCAATAGTGGTTATCTTAATAAGTACTGCTTTCGATATTATATTCTTTTATTCAAAGAATCTATGCGAGGGGGCCCCTCCATACCCATCTGTGCCCAGGGCCCCCAAATTTCTAAATCGGTCCCTGGATGTATACACCCAGTAGACAAAATTTTATGACCACTCATCACACGTGTCTTCTGTGGCTTTGATGACATAAAATATTCTTAAGATCGATTTTAAGATTCATCTATAGAGCATACAGATGTGCTCTGAGTTACATTACACTACAATTTGTTGTGTTGTTGCTCATCTGTTGCTGCAAACAATGTGTGTCAGTCGCCTGGCACCTGTATTGTTCACAAACAATTTTTGCCCACAATTCCACTTTTCGCTAGAAGTTTTTTGGCTTAGATGCAATTCTTCGAAGACTCAAGACATTCTTGTACGAGAAAAGCCAAGAAAGTTAGCTATACTGGAATCGGCCTATGTGGCGCCCACAATCATGTATCATTCAAAGTCATTCAAACATCTTATTTTTACCATGAATAGGCAAAATGCAAAGTTCACAGGAACTTCCGACCAAAGACAATTTTTTTATCAGAAAATAGAGTTTATTACATCAGCTCACACAGGGCATTACTAATGTAGGGTCTTGAGGGACAACTGCCCCGTGACCTCCGTGAGCATAATCAAGGTGCCAAATGGTTAAAAATGGCCAAAAGTGATCAAAATTCTTACATTGTCAAAAATTTGGGAAGGGAGTTTGGCTCTATTATTTGTATTTACACTTCACATGATCCCTTATATTCCTATATAAATAAAAAAAAAAATAAATAAATAAATTAGTGTATTCTAAAATCTTTTAATTCCTGATCATCTTTCTTGTGATACCTTAACATATTACGAAATGTATGTATACAATAGATATGAAGTTTAGTACTAGTCTCTTCAGCATAATACACGACCAATTTCAGTGGATAGATAGAAGACTCCCCCCACCCCCACCCCCAAGGATAATGCTCGTCCCATGGTCCTAGATAGTCTATGTCGGGCCCTGAGCACACATGATGCACGGATGACTCGAAGTTTCAGTGACAAGTGGTCATAATATTTTGGCCACTTTAAACTACGGCAAATTTGTTTGGAGAAAATGCATTTGGGGAACATTATAATATGTTATTGTCCTTACATACCTTTAAGAAGTATGAAAACATACTTTTTGTGAAATATATAACAATATATTGATATTTTTAAAAAAAAAATTATTTTTTATCGTATTTTTAGTCAATTTTTGCTCGTTTCAAAATCTACTACCCCCTTAAAGACCTCTAAATTAAAAATTTGAAAATTATTATTTAAACGTACATATTCCTTAATAGGAGAAGTGAAATAAAATGGAATGGTCCATATTATATCTAAATTGAAAACGCACATGATGATTTTTTTCCCAAGAACTTAAATTTTTCTTTAAATATGTACAATTACTAATACTTTATGGGCTTTATAAATATGAAATAATTGCTTACAGTGAACAGAATTTCTTATAGTCGGAGTAAAATTACATTAAACTTAATATAATATAATTATCAAATAGTTTAATAAAAAGTTTAAATTATTATTATTATTATTATTATTATTATTATTATTTTTTTTTTTTTTTTAAGGAAAAGTTTTTCAAGCATACTAAGGTTTTATAACCTCCATTCAAAATTCCCTCATACAGACCTGTTTTCTGGGCAAAATTTTATTCCAATAAATTATTTATGAAATATGTAAAATAAGTTTTACTTTAATACCTGTAGAAAACATTACTTTGGAGCATCTTAAATTTGAAAATACAAAAAATCTTCGAGATTTAAACTGAAACTTTCCCATAAAGTTATTTTACTTCGAATTGATTTCTAAGCAAACTTTTGCCTCAGTAAGGTGTTTGAACAGTACTTTAAAAAAATGCTTGCTATAGCTACTAAAAATGCTCTCGCAACATAAATTACATTAAAATCTGTACATTTAATAAAATATTTTTTAAGTAAAATATATGTGTGAGTATTTTGTAACGCGTATACTGAAGATTTGTATAAAATACGAAACACATATATATGTAATTATTTATAATCGCTTCTAAAGTAAAGAGGTGCATTAGAAATTAGATAAATTTTTAACATTATCTATAAGAAAATTTTTATTCGTATCAAGAAACAGTTAAAACTTAATGTAACGATCAAATGATTAAAACGTTTAAAAGTGGTCTATATGAAAATTTATTAATCAGACAAATTATGAATGTTTGTTTGTTTTTTTAATTTAAATGTTATTTATTTTTATATATTAAAAGTACCTTGATTTCAACTAACTTTATTTTTCAAATATTTTTTTTAACTTTAAAAAATATATGTTTAGTTAGATCTTTATTTCATCCAAATGTTAAAAAGTAATAAAGCGAAAAAAAAATGAGTTGAAATGTTGAGGTTTTTTTTCTTTTTTTTTAATAAATTTATTTATTTAAATTAATAAAACTTCAGTTATGGACCTTCAAGGATTTATGTAATTCACGTTAAAAAGTTTTACTACTTTATAATAATTAATATACACTTAAAAGACATGTAAAAGTTAATAAGGGAATTATTTATATTGCCTCACTAAATAAAAATTTTAATTTATATAAATTTTATATTTTAATGCATTAAAATAATAAATAATTTACTGTAAAATCCAGTTTTATGAAATTTTTTAAGCGTGATGTAGATAAATTAATCAAAATATTAAAATTAATTTCATGGTATTGAGACATAGTGTATTAAAATTTATAGACTGCGATAATAATGATAAGTAGTGATAAGACAGAGTAATTTTCTTTACTCTGTTTATTAAAGTAATATAGGCTGATAAACAAATTCCTTCTAATTTTATTATAAGTGTTATTATACAATTTTTATATTATATTATTTAAGGGATATATTAAGAAACTGAAGAAAACACAAAATTTACGTCCTGTAATTCAGATAAGCTGTAGTACCCTATATGCTGATTCAAATTCCTCCCGTAGTTCATACCAAAAATCTATACTAGAAGTTTCTTTTATAATTTACACGAAATTCCAATATACAGACATGAGATCCTTTTAATAAAACTAGCAAGGTTTAAAAATAAAATAATCATTATTATCGCAGTATATATTTTTATTAATGACCTAAAAATAACTAAGAATGGTCGATCATGAATAAGGCTATATCGGAGCCTTACATTTTTTGTAAATAAAAATAATACGTATTTTTAGCAATTTTAAAAATAAAACTTTGACAATTTTTCAAAAGGTCTAACCGAATCATCTTGTAAATGAAAAATGTATATCACACGAATTATTATTTTATTTTTATTAAACTTTAAAAAAAAATAAATAGTTGAATTTATTAACGTAAAATTATACTTAAAACAAATAAAGTTAAGAGAAATCTTACTTCCTAAATAAGAATTTTCTAATAGTGAAACAAATATATAGTTTCAATGTACTTTTGTGTAAAATTTCATTATTATAATTTTAATGATAAACAAAATAATTATTTTAATGGAAATATAGTGGCATAATTTAATAGAAGTATTATAAAATTAACATTTATGGTATTTTAAACTAAAAGATATTTGAAATAAAACCTGAATTAATAAACTTTTTATATTTCACCCATGCCTCATTCTATGTTATTTTCTAAATTGTTCACTTATTTAAAAAATGCTGCTTTTAGATAAAAATAAAAAAAAGGAATAATTTTGAAAACAATTAAAAGAGTAATGAATAAAAATTAATGTATTTAATATAAGTTCATACAAAAATCACTTAACTTTTTTATATCACTTTCTAATCACTTAACTTTTATTTCGTATATTTTATTGCTTGAATTTTGAATATCTCCATTATAAGACAAAGAGTTAAAAAAGGCAACTTTTCCTGTACTGACTTAAATTTATGTTTAATTAATATTTGATTTAAATTCGAACACAATAATCCTATTGCAATTACTTTAGAATATTTAGGGTTTTAAACAGTCAATTTCTTTTTTAATTTTAAAAATTAAAAAAATATATACTTAAATTATTAATTTAAATATGTATTTATAATGCATATATTTTTTAAATGTTCATAGATTTTATGTATGTATATTTAACTCTTATAAATAAATTTATGGAGGGGTTTTTTTTCTAAAATCTAATAAAACATTCACTTCACCTATATTTTTTGCACTATAAAATGTGATAATTTTTATTTATACATATTAACTCTGTTTATATAGTAAATTAGTAAGTTAAAATGAAATTTTAAAATTGCACTATAACAATGAAATTTATAATCTCCTTATAATTCCAGGGACATAGCAATAAAGTTGTACTTATTAATTTAGACACCGATGCCCATTTTTTAATTTAAATTTAAATCATACTTTAATACATAATTTCTTATTCAGCATAATATTTTTTTAAATATGAAATACTTTAAATGTGAAGTCCATTATGTTTTTTTAAAGTATGTCTATATATAAATTTTATGCTTTTTAAAAAAAAATTTAAAGCTAAATTTTAATTTGTTAATTCAAAGGGTTATTTAAAAAAAAATATTTTTCTGTATATTTATTTTATTCTACTAGACATTATCCTTATTGGTCTAAATTAAAAGTGATTTCAAAATTTAATAATTTAAACTAATTTAAAAACTATTAATGAGAAACATTAATTAAAACTTACTGACATCAACTAAGCAGCGGTAGAATTTCTAATACACACATTTACATTTCTCCTTCACTTGAAAATGTCTTTCACCACACAGTTTTTTCGAAATAAATTACTCTCTCTGAAAAGTTTTTCACTTATTAGACGCACTTACGTCCAGCAAAAGTTATTTTCTCAAACACCCGACATTCCTCGCACATCTGGAATGAAGTGTAAAACTTTATTGTAAACTTGCAGTTCGGAGTCTGATGTCTATAAGGTATTTTACCCTCACGCGGGCTACCGCCTGTGAAGGTAAGTTTGGCGTCAGAGATAGAACTCTGGAGAGCTTGGATTACTGGCTTGTCCACCACTCGAAACACTGGACATAGACCTGGGATCACCAGTGCAGTCTCTGAGCGCATGAAGTTGTTGCCTGTAGAAATCTCTTTCTTGGCACGCTCTTTCTAATTCTTGCCTTAGCCTGGCCATTTCTCCCTGGAGCATCCTGTTTCTAGATTCCAGTTCATGCCTCTGTGCCAGTCTTTTGGTGCGACAATTCTGAGCATAACCACGATTTTTAAGAGTCCTTCGTTTCTGTTTCATTCGAACCACTTCTTCGCGGGGATAGCCATGAAGTCGCTTGTTGAGTTCTCGCACAGTCAGAGATATGAGTTGCTCATCGTTCAGGATATCCCCTCCAGAACCTTGATGCCCTCCATTTCTCTGGCAGTTGACAACTGTTGAAGACGTCACAGAGCTACATCCACTTCCAGTGCTGCTGTTGCTGTTGCTATTAACTTGATTCATCAGGTGGTGGTGAGGATGGTCGATGTGATGATTCGAGTTTGACCGCTGAGTTGGTGGCACACCTTGTACTTCAGGGTAATCTCTTCGCCCTCCACCACCAGCAATCAACCATGCTTCCATCTCTGCAGCACACTGAGGTGGTCTCAGATCTAAGGGTCCTTCTTGGGATCCGTTGGTAGTTCCATACCTAAGATTCTGCGTTAGCCATAGCATACCATCATCTATTAGAGGTCCTGGTGTTGTACCGGCTGGGACAAATGCAGGAGACGGTGGCATTCCATGGCATGGAGGAGTATCCGGTGGGGTTGTTGCCGCGAGTGCAACAGGTTTCCTTGGACATTGTGAACCCATCACGCCACTCATTGCATAAACTCCATTTTGTTGATGGTGCGTATGAGGATGTGAATGATGATGCTGAGACTGGTCCGATAAATGTTGGGGGGCCATTCCTGAATGTGGCGTTGCACAGGATGCAATGCCACCTCCAGAGGAATATTTCGCCCTGTGCATCTCTTGTTTGACCACCTCTTCCAAATGCTCCAAGTCAAACTCATGGACATAATCCACGGCCGGCGCGTTCTCTGTTGTCCCATCCATCATGGCCGTGAAGAAGTTCGTGGGCCCCGACGGGTCCTGGGGGCCCCAAACCCCGTCCGTAGTCGAAAGTTCAACCGGCCCGTAGGGCGACGGGAGGGAACGGCAGGTAAGATTGCCGGCAGCAGTCGATACGAAATCGGCTAGGGAGTGAAGCCCCACCGGTAGAGCTAAAGTCCTCTCTCCTGCATCACGAAAGGATGATTGGAAGTTCGGTTCTTGGCAGCGGACTGAAAATAAACTTTACTGAGGTAGCTACTCGCGGTTCCCTTTCGCACGTGATTAGAGGAACTTAACAGTTGTTCTTTGGCAAGTTATTCTTTTAACTGTAAAAGTAATTCAATCACTTAAAATGCAGTTCGTAAATTTTATAGTTTTTCTAAAACACTCTAGACTGAATAAGTTGAGAGAGTAGTTCACTTTCAGAAAAATAAAAATATGATGACTGTATGGAAAAGTTTTCTTTACTTGTAATCCAAAAAGAAAATAAATGAAGATGATGTTTTAAAATTCTTCCAAGACACTGTGCAAGTTCAGAAGATTAACATAAATAAAATGAACTTGTAAAGCATTTATGACTAGACTTCATATCACACATGATTTTGGAGAGTTTAAAAAATGATTTTTTTAATGCAGTCTTCGTTTAATATAAATATTTAAAACTCACAGCTAACGAAGATGTAAGATAGGCATTTTTAATCACAAAAATGTTTTTAATCGTTCGATGGACTTCATTATTTATGGCTAATTTTTTTCAGAAAGCAATTTAAGTATCATACTTAATATAAATTTTAAATGGTATTACAACTCTAATTTTATATATTGGTAAAACCTCCTTTCCAACATATTTAATTGTATATTTAATGCTGAGCAATCAGTAGTATGTTTTCTATCAAACAATAAGTTGAAACATGAATATTCCAAGAAAATCTTTTAATCTTCTTTTCTGTTCTTACGAATTTTCATCTTCTTTTCTTCTTTCTATAATTGAAGCATTTAATATTTGATTTTATCTTCCACGTACATCGGTTTTAAATTCATCCTTTATTTAAATAATTTCACATGAGGAGCTGAAATCTTTAGCTTGAATAAAGACCTTCCACTGGCACTTAGCAGCATACAAAAAATATATAAAATTAATATCGATCAAGATTACATCAATGTCACAAGATAATTCAATCTTTCATCTATTTTTTTTAATTTTCCATAGACATTTTTTATATTCGAGTCACTTGAACACTTTTTAACTCTTCAAAAAGTCACAAAATTCAGGCCATCATTTCAATTCATAGATTCTTTAGATTTCAGCAAGTGGGGGGATGTCTATAAAACCTTATTTCATCGATTCTATCAGCAGCTTTTTCCTACAGGGAGGGATACTACCTTCGATAATCTCAATTAAACACCCCCAATTGGAAGGTACGAGAGTACGATTCCATTTTTTCCTCCCCCCTTTTCGTGTTCTCGGGGGTCAGGGCAGAATAAAAGGGGGTGCACGAAAAAAACCCACAAAATAAAAGCTTCGAAAGTACAGCAATGCCAGTGTTCGCCACCGCAAGCTAAACTCTAGCATCCGTCAGCATTTTCTCCTCGCGGCTCGACTTCTCTCTAGCTAGCTGAAAACTTTTGCTGACTCAACTTGCTCTGAATCCGGGACCGCTTGATATTTATGAAGCTGCTGACGTCACCACCCCTCCTTCCACCAATGGCAGTCTTGCGACGTCACGGAAGGACTACTGCATCCCCCCGAAGTCTTTTTGGGGTGGCTTTCAGCCCCCGATTACAGGAGGGGTGCACTCAGGGCTAACGCGCTTTTTGAGCACGAGTTTTACGTGTGAAGGTTTTTTGACCGAACATCTTAGTTCCCATCTGTAGACATACGCCCCTGAATTTATGCTGCCGAAATTTCGAAAAAGTTTTCCGAACTTTAGCGAGCGACCGGTATTAAATCAAAACAATATCGATTAAAATTTTTTCGATAATTTTATTAATCACCAAAACAAACCGCGTGAAAATTTTAACTTATTTATTTTTTTTTTTTCCAAGCAAGAAATTTAAGCATAAACAATACGCAGAAAAACCATTTTATTTGCAGAAAAAAAAAAAATAGAAAATATGAGATTATTTTTCTTTTCTGTTGTTTGCATTTAATTTTCATATATATATATATATATATATATATATAAAAGAAAAATTGCTTGGATGATTTTTTTTAATTTAAATGCACCAATGTTGATTCAAATTTATCATTTAAGCATGATGTTTAGGCAATAAATTTTTTTTTTATAGTTTTTTTCTTTTTAAACTCATTTTTTTTAAACAGATATTTAGGTCGCGCCGTATTGCTCTTCACAACAAAATAAAACTAAATTATTAAAGAGTTGTAAAAAGAAAAAATTCAGCATAAATTCCTAAATTTTATGTAAAATGTAATTTTAATTGCAGTTTAAGTACTATATTCAACAATATAATTTTTCTGGAATCAACAACGGAGAGAGTGTGAGCAGCAGAAAAAGGTAAGAGTTTTTACTTAGTTTACTTTTAAAATTTCAAAATCATTAATTCTCTAATATACTTATTATAAATGTCAATAAGTGAATGCATTTAAACTAGGGAATTTTTAACATACATTATTCGCATACTGGTTATATTTTTTTTTCAATACTACGAAGAATTTGTTCTGATATTAAAGTATGCAAAAATATTTAATAGAAAAATGTTGTGCTTCTTTTACTTACTTACTTACTTACTTATTTTTATAATATAAGAATATGAAATTGCTTAACTTAAAATTATAAGAAAAATGTAATGTGAAATAATAATAAGTTGCAGAAATTAACAAATGCATCAACAGTTACCTTTAAATACTTACAAAAGGTTGATTTTTTTAAAATTAATTAATTTATTTTTTATTTATTTTAGTTTTCATTCATATTTCAATTTATTTTGCGCTGAATGTTGTATTATATTACTTTACAAAAAAAAATTATTTACATAAATATTTATTTTTTTAATTAATATTTATTCTACATAAACATTTCTGCGTATTTATAATTAAAATAATTTCATTTGACGTTTATGTTCAAATTATAAATTAGATATGGAGTTAAATTTAAGGTAAATTAAATTTTTATTTTAAAAAATGAAACTGTAGTTAGAGTTTGTTTACAGTTTGTCGATATAGTTTGTTTAAAAGAGTCTGTTGTGTATACAGATTAAAAACCATACTTTTTTTATTGCAGTAAAAAAATTAATTAATTAATTAAATTTAACAAATTTTTTAGAAAGAAATTCGAAATCGTAATAACACATAATTTGTTTAAAAAAAAGAAAGTTTGGAGATGTAGATACATGAAAAGAAAATGCAACATTTAACCATTATAAATTAAATGTTTTTCTTGTCTTTTTTTCATTTAACCATTATAAATTAAATGTTTTTCTTTTCTTTTTTTTTTATTGTTAATAAGAGCTATCTAACAAATAAGGTATACATATATCATAAGGAAAAAAATAAAAAGGAATTAGATTTAATAATAATAATAATAATAATAACAAATTAGATGTTAAAACAAATATAAAAGAAAACAAGCAGTCAAATAATTAAAAAGCAAATGGAGTCTAAATGTGATTTATTTTATTATAGTTCCTGATTTCTTGAATTATGTTTACTTTTACCAACATATTCACGAACATTTGAAAATTGGGAAGTACTTTTTAAACACTAAATAACGATAAATTTTAGAAACACTGATAACTATGCTCAAAAATGTGTAAATTCAATATGATAATATAGTAAATACTAAAAAATATGTATACACTTGTACCTTAATATAAAAATACCTCTCTTCAATTTCCTCATAGGAGAAAAATAAAAGCTATGTTTTCTCCGATCGCAGCCGAAAGGGGGAATATTTTATATGTTTCCCTTCAACGCTATTCTGAAGTTTGTACGTTTAAGAATAAAAGTCGACATGACCTTTAAAATATACAGCTAAAATATCTCTTCCCAAATTAATAAAACATTTTGCACATATAGACTTAAGTATTCTCTAAATTTTAAAATATGTAGATTTAATTTTAAATTTATCAATCCTAAAACCATGTAAAAGATTTTTTTTTCAATACGCTTATTACAAACAATGATGATAAAAAAATGACTATAAATAGCCAGCCATCTTGTTTTGATAAGGAAAACATTAAATCCCAAACTGTAAATGTTTCATTCATTTTAATAAAAGCTATAATTATTTAATATTTTTCTTTCATTTAATTTTGTAAATTTGGGTTTAATTAATAACATTAAAAATGAAATATTTTAGAAAAATATATATGAGTGTATATTTGAAAACTAATTTTTACATCACGGTCGAAATTCTTTTTTATAAAATTAAATTTTTTTAAAAGAGTTTAAAATCATTTTTAAAATAGAAATATCAATTATTTTCTAATTGAAAAAGCTGTGTTATTGTGTGTTATTTATTGATTATTTAACAGTAATTACAGTAATTATTTAACAATAGTTATTGATTATTTAACAGTAGTATAAGTAAATGTTAATTATTTAATTTAAAAATTACAATGTTCTGTATAAAACGAAATGTTTTTTTTTTTAGAATTATAAAAATAAAGGGTTTTTATTAAGAATTTAAATCATCTTTAAATTACAAATATCAGTTATTTTATAATTTTAAAGCTTTATGTCTTTAATTTATTGATTATGTGTTTGATTGTATGTTTTTTTAAGAATTTAAATCATCTTTAAAATACAAATATCAATTATTTTATAATTTCATCTGTTATTTATCTATCAGTAATTACTTAGTATAACTAAACATTAATTATTTAATTTAATACTTATAAACTAACTTCTTAAAAAAAAGAAACAGAATAAAAAATAACAATTTATCAATAAATGACGAGTACCGTCGTAAGAGCAATGAATTTAGAGCAATAAATTTATTTCAATAAGTTTAGAGAAGAAAAAAGGGATGTTTCAACTTTTAAAATTGAGAAGTTTCTCTACAAAAAAACAACCCAATTTTCGCTTGGCAGAAAAATCAACTTAACCGTCAAAACATAGAGATTGTTTTTGTTTTGTATTAACACCATGAATGCGTCATTTTAAATGCAATAAAATTAAAAATATATAATATATAAATATGGAACTGTACTTACAGAGATTTTAAAAGTCGAATAGTTATAAATATTAAAATTATCTTAGTTTAACAATTAAAAAAAAAAAAAAATGGAAAAAAAAAATTAAATACTAATGACAAACTATGACTGTTAAAATATAATGCATAAAAAAATCCAGCCATCTTATTTTGGTGAGAAAGATTTTAAATTTCAAGCAAAATAGTTTTTCATTTCATCTCATTCTAAGACGTCTTGATTTTATACTTACTTTCAATTTTTTGTCACAGTATCAATAAAGTATAATCAATAAGAGAACCTCAAATATATAAATTTGTATAACCTCTTTATCATTAATTTTATGATTTTTTTTTTGTCATTTTTTCAGTGTTTAACTTAATAAGTAACATCATCATAAAAATATTAAGTTCGAAAAAATTAATTTAAGAAACACATATTATACTTTAAAATAATTTAAAATAAGTTCAATATTTTATTATTATTATTATTATTATTATTATTATTATTATTACACATAGTAAAAATTAACTACTTAAAAATTAATTACTTAATTTTAAAAATATGTTTACTTAAATATGTTATTTATTAATTAAAAGAGAAAGTACTACTTTTAATTTATTATTCGTGCTGTAACATTATGTCTATATTTTTCAGTTTATCAATATTGAAAGATGAATAAATATTCTGATTTATGCTGTTTATATGTATTCAAGTATATTTTCATAAAATTGCATGTATTGTTATATATGTAAATAAGCAAAACTTTCATCTAAATATTTATCATTTTGAGATATTTATTACAAATAATTAGTACATTTTAAATGATATAATATAATATATTTATAAAATAATATATATAATATCTTTAAAATATAATATTTTTATAAAAATATTTCATTTTAAAGACATTAAAAGTAATATTTAAAGTATAACCAGTAATATAATATAATAAAATCACACCCAAGTCTTTAAAATGTAATATTGTTTTCTTAACAAAGTCTTTAAAATGTAATATATGAAATTCTTGTGAAATTTGTCTACTCTCATGCCAAATTCAAAATTATTTTCATTCCTGATATATTTTTTTCTAACTATATTTGTGTTATTTTCAATTGATATTTATGCACATTCATTATTTTAATAAAAGATTTAAAGGGAAGCTTCAATATCCAAAATTAAAATTTAATACAACAACCGAAATAAATTTGTGTTTTAAATTGTGCATAAACTTATACTATATTCACGTCAACTTCTATTTACTTTATATATATATATATTTTTTTTTTAATTAAAAAAACTGAATATAAGTTCTAATGTTATTTTGTATGTAATGTACTTTATTGTTTTAAGTTAGTAAGATATTTATTGTATTATGTCATATTACTGATCCCGCCATTCAATGCGTACCATATTACTGAGCAATTTCCGTTAGCAATATTTTATTGTATTATGTCATGTTACTGATTCCACCATACAATGGGTACCATATTAGTGAACAATTTCCTTTAGCATTATTTTATTGTAAGAATGTCATTAAATTATCCGAATGATAGTAAAATAGTAAAATGGTAAGTAAAAAAAAAAAAAAAAAAAAAAAAAAACAGCATGACAATCATTCATTCATTAATCAATATTAAGATAAGATAATTTAAAACAGCATGAGTATACATTTTCAAAAAAAGCAGAGTAAATAATTTTTCATAGAAAAACTAAATGAATGGAACATGAAAGTATAAAAACGCTGTATCTAAATAAATAAATAAACACTCATTTATGCAAACATTTCAACTTATTGATAATTGATTTCTGTAAATTTAGAAAACTATTAAATATGTATAGATTTCTTAAAGGAATTTCGTAAAATCTTTACTATACAAAACCTAATCAACGTATTTGTAAAAAAAGTGTTAAAATTATCTTCTAGCTATCTTCTAACTCTAAATTAAAATTTATATTAGAAGTCACTCTAATTTTTCCTATGTGCTTACATATAACTGTAAAAATATTATTCATATAACTACTGTATTTAAAAATTATATTTGCCTAACAAAAATTACTTTAGAAAAATAATCCAAAGAAATCTCCAAGAAGAAGTTAGTAGACGAGACGCATCAACTTTTATGGTGACAATATAATAAAAAAAAAATTTGTACCAATTTCAAAAGGTGGCAAATTACGCATGAAATTGATTTTAAAGCTTAAATTCATACTAAGTATAAAATTATTTAAATGAAACACAGAGAAACAAATCTCTACAGGAATCATTTTAAAATGTTATAACTATAATTCTGAAAAAAATTTTGCAACAAAAATTTATAGTATATAAGTACAAAGTACATATAAGTACAAATGAAAAAAAATCATGTTTTACAAAAATAAGTAATAAGATTTTCAGATATAGATTTTTAAAATGGCGTAGGAAATTACTATGAATTAAAATTCATTATTTTGTTAAAATACAAAGCAAAACTATCATCTATGTAAAGTAATAAAATAAAAAATTGAGCTATTTGTGAACAAATATTATTATTTTAACGTAGTTTAACATTTTGATACCCAATGATTATTATATATATAAATATGCCATGGATAGACATGGATAATCATTTACAACCAGTTTAAAATAATCATATTTATAACCTTAAATTGCTGATTTATTTATTTTTATTAACATAAATTATACGAATACTGTAATAATAATAATATTAAAATAATTTAAGCAAATCTGAAATATATTACTCTTAATATTTCCTGTATTACCTCTCGCTCCCTTTCTCTATTTTTTTTTCTTTTACAAATCATGCATACATGAAATTTAATTTATATCATTAGTTTCCCCAAGCAACAGAGCTAACTTTTTACACAGCTTAATTCTAGAGAAAGCTTAATTCTAGTCTTTCATGCATAAAAATAACTCTGATATTAAAAGTGGGGTTAGTGTTTCAATCGTAACAATAAATAGCACTTAAACAGAATGATTGCCATTTACCGCGACATTTACTTTTTTCATTTACAAATATTAAATGCTTAGCAAAATTCAAGCAAATTAGTATTCAGAATAAAAATGAATTGATCTGGATTCTTTTTATTATATTAAAAAAAATGAAAATTTTGCCACCTGTGGCGAATAATTTTAGCCAAATAAAATACTTAAAGGTTTTAATTTTAATTTTCTTAGTTTAGTACTCATTTCTTTAATAACTTAGACGCTATTTTACTAATGATTTTTCATTATATGTAAAATGTGTTATAATGTGTTAAAATACAAAAATATTATGAACAGATATTGATTAGATACAGTCCATTTCTTTGAAAAGGTTTAAAGAAAAAAAAAAATCTAATAATGATACTTTTTTCCCCCTTTTTTCCAAAATTAAAAAGAATATTTTTTTGATGTATTTAAAAAGAAATATTTTGAATTAGACTTTTTGAAACTTGAAAAGATGTTTATAGCGATATATAAGATACTCGATCATAATTTAAATGTAATACTTTTTGCCAATATTAATGGGGAAATAATTTTCTTTAACATAAGTATCCTTAGGCAGATATTATGTAATATGAATATAAATTTACGTATAAATAAATATAGTCACCTATTTAAAAGTATATATCTAAGCCAGTGCTACTCACTACGTGACTACTTGAAAAGATGTTTATAATGATATATAAGATGCTCGATCATAATTTAAATGTAATACTTTTTGCCAATATTAATGGGGAAATAATTCTCTTTAACATAGGTATCCTTAGGCAGATATTATGTAATATGAATATAAATTTACGTATAAATAAATATAGTCACCTATTTAAAAGTATACATCAAAGCTACTCACTACGCAGCCCACATGCGGCCATCGATTTCATTTCCTGTGACCTCACAAATTGCACACAAAATTAAAAAAATATATACAAATAATTAGATTTATAAAATGTATTTTTAAAGACATTTTATTATTCTTTTATTTAACTTAAATTGGATTTTGTATGTAAGGAGGGAGTTTTTGTATTCAATCTTTCCTCATACGCTAGAATTATAAAAATTATATAAACACATGTATTTCCGATGAGAAGAAAACATTTTAATAGTTTTAAAACTAAATTATAAATAAATAAATTAATTTTAAGGCATCTTTCCGTTAGTCGACCGCTAGTCATAAATCGCTAAATATTCTTTATGGTTACAATTACTTACGAGTTACAGAAAAAATTGAGTTGATTTTGCGCTAAACCACTCTCGCCAAAATAGGCCAGCTGGCTGTAAAACTCCAACAACGAAATATTTTAAAAACTAAAAAGGTAGAAAATATAATTAGAAAATAAACAGTGGAACAATTAAAGAAAAAATTCTCTTTTATCATTTAATAGTTTCATATTAGTTAAATTATAATTATACGTCGAGTAAACAATTTAAAAATCCTATATAGATAATTTGTGTAATGCTCTTTTTTTCTCCTGTTGTCATATCTTAAAAAGACACAGAGCAAAATTTATCCATATTTTTAAAATAAATTCACTAGTTTGCGCTTTTTATCAATTTTCAATAATCGAAACCCTCGCCAAATTATCGTATTATAGCAGAAATATTTTGGAACTACATGGATTGCAGTCATTACATTAGGTGGTATTTTTAAGATAAACATAGAATGCTTATAAAAAGGTGGGTTTTTTAAAAACTATTTTTATTTTTAATTTAATCTGATTCAATAAAAACAAACATAAGGCTTTCATAACATTTGAGAATTTGCTTGTGAGTAAAGCAGAGGGGGGGGGGATGATCTTGTATTGGACTTCGTGTATCCAGATTTTTTGTCTTTGAAATGAACTATTTTTCGTGCATTAATTTCTAATACATATATACATATGAATATTTTTAACTATTTTGATTATATACATGAAAATATTAATTTATTGTTAAAAACAAATGAAAAAGTCCAACTATCAATAAAATATCAAAGAAACAGATAATGATAAAAACAAAAGTATGAAATGGGGGTGACAATTGCCCTACCCTGCCAACTTAAGACCCTTACATCAGTCATGCGAAAAAACGCGCAAGCTAAGTCTATGGGAAGGTTCTTGGCAAATTTCTCGTTCCCATTTTAATATTTTTAAATGACGTTTTTTGCATAGGATAGTTGAGGTCGATCTCTAACGTTGTTAGTTTTTACTTTTTCAAGTTTGGTTCCAGTTTTTTTATATAAGGGTACTTTCACTTTCAGAATTGGTTCCAACCGGTTCCACAATTAAAAATGTCCGCTTATAAAAAAAAAAAAAAAAAAAAAAAAAAAAAAAACTGTAACCAAAATTAAAAAATTAAAAACTAACAACGTTAGAGATCGATCTCAGCTATCCTATGCAAAAAACATCATTTAAAAATATTAAAATGCGAGCGATAAATCTGCCAAGAACCTTCCCATAGACATAACATTAGCTTGAGCGTTTCTTGGCGTGACTAGCGTAGGCTCTTAAATGACGTCTTTGTTCTATATATATCTTTTTAGAATTGCACTGAAAAATGTTACTGAATCCAGGATTACAAATGATGACTTAGTGACAAATGTTACTTAATCCAGGAAAATATAATATAAACACGAAATAAAATATACAACCCCTTTCGAGTCTTCCAGGATTACGAAAAGCGATTCTTTAAAAACTTCAGAAACCTGTATAATTTCTAGATTTAAAGAAGCATTTATATGATCGAAGTTTCTTTTGCTGCCACTGATTTTCGAAAATGTTTCCAAGTCATTTTTATAGTGTATTAACCAGTTTTCTCAACCTAGAGTACAGATATTTCGGATGCTAATCATTCTCAAGTAAACATTTTCATATTCAACAAACATGTTTTACAGACAAACATGATAATTAACAGCTTTAACATTAACATTAAAAACAAATATTATTTTGTTACTCTTGCATGTATAAATTCAGTTACGTAGTTGAAAATGTTTAACTGAGATTATATAGCATCCTAAAAACCGAAATTCCAGTTTGAAAAACTGATTAATGCACTATAAAAATTACATGAAAACGTTTCCAAAAATCAGTGGCAGCAAAATAAGCTTTGTTTTTATAAATGATAAGCTGACCCACCCGGCGTTGCCCGGCGTTAAAAAAAAATTTTTTTATTATTTAATATCTTTAACCCGATTTTGTATGAAATTATATTTTAAAATGAAAAATTCGCGAAAAAATATTGATATTTAGGGATAAAAGCGCCCATTTTCTTGTTCTTTTTGTCCGAACTCTTTGAGATCTTTATTGATTATAATTAAAATGGTTTTACATCCCATGTACAAATTTCGTGAAAAAATAGTGTTATCGAGTTGAAAAAGAAATGTTTTCTTCTAGCTTTGTTGTTTGTTTCTTTGCTTTCGCGTCGGCTCCTTTAACATAGCAATAAAAAAAATAGTTCTCATCTTCCGAACTCTTTGCAATTTCAATCGGTTATAAATATAACTGTATCCAAGCTCTCTTTAAAATTTTACGAAAAAATATGCATATTTAGTAGTGAAAACACGAGTACTTAAAAAAAAAAAAAAAAAAGCTTTCAACGCAATGACCATATTACGCCATCCATTTTCAATCAACCCTTTTCAATCCCCCTAGGCTAAACAGGTGAGGGCTAAACACATTCCCCATTTCTGAGGGGAGAAGCCTTCAAAAAAAAAAAAACGTTGAAGCATGCGCAAAGAGACGTTTTTCGTGTGGAAAAGAGAGTGTAAATTTGACAGAATGCGCTTTTCGCTTTAAATATATAGATTCTTTAAATCTCGAAAATATATTAGTTCTCTCGGTTTCTAAAGATAAAGAACCCTTTTAGGAATCGTGATTAATTCGGAAGAGGTTATTGCATATTTTGGTACGCGGTTATATTATATTTTCGTAGATCAAGAAACATTTGCCTTTTTTCATAGTGTAGCTATTTAGTCCATTACGTAGTTGTTGTACCCAGCTTTGTCCATTACGTAGTTAATATTAAATTGTCAATATCGGTTAAAATTAATATTTACAGATTGATAATTAATAAATAATTAGACATACACTGTTAAAAATTTGCAGCAGACTGTCCAGTCATTTGACCGTTTTCGTAGAAAACGGTTACATAACCGTAATTTAACTAAATTCGGACCATAAAATGAGCAATAATACAATCAGAATATAGTTAAATTACTGATATGTAACCGTTTTCTACAAAAACGGTCAAATGACTTTACAGTTTGCTGCAAATTTTTAACAGTGTATAGTCATATTCTGATGCATATGACCGCTAAAATGTTCGTATGGCTCTCGTGTCCAGTTCTCTACCTGAATTTGCTACCAAATTTGGAATACCAAAATTTTAGCGTGCACCACTGACCTAAACTTTATTAATTACGTTGGTAGGTAATGTAAGAATACATAAATGTATACATTTGCATTGCATAAATGAAATTCAATGTATGCATAAATGCATACATTGAAAAAGGTTGTAATTTGATTTAAATGGGAATATATATATATATAAAATACGACCAACTTCATGTATCAATATCATAAATCATTTCTGTTATTTTTTTCATATATATTATTAAGTCCAATATTTTCAATTCAGGTTCAGTATCATAACTGCTTTTTGTTATTGTTTCCTATATTAATTTCATTTACATCTTGCTTATAATTCATACATTAAAAGAGCTGCTGAAAATTTAATTTTTAGCGATATAAAAATTAATTATGGAAATGATACTGGAATTTATTATTATTATTATTATTATTATTATTATTATTATTATTATTATTATTTACATATTAAATTTTGTTTTAAGTTTTAACGTTCTTTTTCAGATTTACACATAAAAATTCACAATTTCAGAAAATACTTCATTAAATAATTATCCTTAAGTAATGCAAATTTATAAATGCAAATTTTATCACACTTTATTCTTAATTTTAAATATTCTCATAGTATACGTCATTAAAAGTATACATTTCTATATACTTTTAAAAATTTCATCATATAAGATTTTAAAAATATGTTTGAATAATTTTTGTACCTTTAAAATACAAATGACTAATATTTTTATGCATTTCTTTCTTTCTTTTTTTAATGTTTATTATAAGAAAAACACGTATTGGTTTTCATACATAATGTAAAAATTAATATAAAGAAATAGAAAAAAGGATTTGTAGCAGTAATGTTTTTAATTTCATCAAACAAAATATAATAAGACATTGATAGTTTTTATTTTTACTGATATTAAATATTTCAAAGATTTTATAAAATTTTAATGCTTTTTAAAGAACTGTTAAAATATTTAAATTTTGATTGCTCGAATGAATTTAATCTTTAAAATAACATATCGTTTTAAATTGCTCATATTTTACATTTTTATTCTTCAAAAGCTCTTTAATATTATAAATCGTACATAGCTGCAATAATAGCTTTTTTTGTTATTTTTGGACATATAGTGATGTTTAGGTACAACTAATTGAAAACTTTTTAACAGTATTAATAATCTTAATCAAAAGTTCAATTTCATTGTTATACGTATAATATAATAATTTGAACAGAAATTTAATGATAACTTTGTGATTGTATTTTGACGTATAATGGCTCTAGATGGAATGATTACTTTACGTTGTTTTTTTACGTAGAAAAATGGAAAAACAAAACAAAAATTTGATAGTTCTTCAAAACTATGTGAAATTGTTTTTTTTTTTATAAAAGAAAAGATAGACAAAATATAATCATATATTTTTTAACACTTTCCAACATAGTTGAAAGGTTAAAAGGAAGAATACCAACGTTAAAAATGCACAAATAATACACAAAAAGCCGCAAATAGCTGCTTTTTGTGTATTATTTTGTGCATTTTTAACGTTGGTATTCTTCCTTTCATTATTCTTGCACAAAGGTTTTATTTGCTAGTTTTAGCTATTTTTATAGTTGTAAGGTGTTTATGAATTCTGTTTGTCTGCCTGTCTGGTTGTCTGACCGTTTGCCGTGTTCTAACTTGCGTAAATATACTCGGAATTACAGGTAATTTTTATACGTTAACGAGATTCACTATAAAATGTTCGCTATAGAAAATGAAGTGTGCAGCATATATAGTTCGTTTACAGCGTCAACAAAAGAATTCTGCTACATTATGGTCTATGGGGAAAAATCGTTTGCGGAGCATTTAATTTCAATTGCTTATTTAGATATATCACTTCAATGTATATATATAAAAAAAAGTGTATTTCTTAAGGATATTCCGTTAGTGTTGAAAAGCGTTTTATAATCTATTTCTTTCTTGTTTTAATAAGTCTAATATATTATTTAAAATTTTTCGACTTATAAAATTGTGTTTATATTTTATGCTTTCAATATTAATGCGAAAAATTTACACATGGCCAAATTTGACCACCTAAACACACTTAGTGAAAAAATACACCTTTAATCATAAAGAGAAAAATCTTGAAATAAACATAATCATGTATCTTGCAATCAAGAAATTGTAAAAAAAAAAAAAAAAAAAAAAAAAAAAAAAAAAAAAAAAAGTTTTTTTTTTTTTTTTTTTTTCAAGAGTAGGAAACAAGCTTTATTTTAAAGAAAACTATAAAAAATTTTGACATAATATTAATGTTTAATGTAGAGTTATCTTTTATCCTACTTATCTTTTCGAAAAATGAAAATTAAGCGAGAACGATACAAATTACAGAACAACAACTGTCTCATAAAGTTTAGAATTTGTATAACTAGTACAAAAGAATCCTCACATTATGTGTGACTGCAAACTTTTATGCTTTTTTGTTACCACTTTTTTTGCATAAAAATCTTCGTATTACTTAATCACAAAATTTCTACGATTAAACAACAGGATGATTTCTCTCTCTTTTCGTTTTCTTTGTGATTTACAATATGACAACAGATTCTTTCCAAAAAAAGAAAAAAAAAAGTAAAATCTATAATTTTTTTGTTATTTTGTTTCTTTAAAATGTCTAAAATTTCTGTATGCATTTTCTTATTTCCACTTTTACATCAAAAGAAAACATACATTAAAGCTATTTGAACGATTTTATTCTCATTATTTCTATTATAAAGATATTTCTAAGTTTTTGTTTTTGGCCACATATGTTTTTCTTTGCCAAATGTTTTTTTTTTTTTTTTTTTTAAATAAATTGGTGCTGATTAGTTTTTGATGTAAATCACCCAACAGGTGACGCTGCTATGCTACAATTTTCACGATTTTCACTATGGGTATAGATCAAGAACTAATGCCACATAATTCCATCAAACTTCAGATTCTGTTAGACCATGACATATATAGACGCTGATTACGTTTTAGAGTAAATATCCCGACAGGTGGTGCTGTATAATGCTACTTTTTTCATGATTTTCACGATAGCTATATCTCAAGAACTAATACACTTATTTTCCTCAAACTTCAGATTCAGTTAGACGTTGATATAAGTTGTTGTTAATTAGGTTTTGGTGTAAATATCCCAATAGGTGGCGTTGCTTTGTTACATTTTTTTTAATGATTTACGAGTTTTAGCGATAGTCATATCTCAAGAACTAATGCACGGAATTTAATAAAACTTTAGATTGAGTTAGACCTTGATATAAATTGGTGCTGATTCACTTTTGGTGTATGCAAAACCTATATGAGATAGAAGAAAGTTTTAGGAATGTGCACATGCGACTACACTGTAAAAAATTTTTGGAACGTTTCAGGAAATTATCCTGAAACATTTCGCATATTTTACCGGAATTTCGAATTTCTTTATGTCCCACGTCAATTACGGCAATAATTCGTGTAATATTTTTGAGAGGTTTCAACTTTTCCGTAAACTACATTCTGAGCATGCGTGCTTCATGTTTTATGCTCCATTAGCCATTTTGATAACTAAAGAAGAATAAAAAAACAGCTGCCTAGGTACTTAGAGACAAATGCAATCTGAACAAATGCCATTCTTTGTTTGGATATCAACCGATAAGTAAGTAGCTAATTTAAATCTTTTTATGCTTCATTATTTGAATTTTAATTTTATCTGTAATACGAAACTTTAAAATTTAATTAATTAAATAAGACATTGAATAAATGAGTATATTGATTATTGAAAATTGGAATGTTTCACTACTTTGTTGTGGAAAGTAACAGCAAACACCCGTGGCATCTTAATGCCACCACTTTTTTCCGGAACCTGCAGGAAAATTTTTTACAGTGTAGTTTACAAATAGTATAAATCTTAGAGACATACAAGCTTGTGTTCTGGAATGAGCGAAATAAAAGTAAATTATGCTATAGTACATTTTTGTCAGAAGCTATGCTTGAGGACATGTTTGACTTTTCTACTTTTAGTTTTTGTTTTTTTAATGGTAAAAAGAATTAAGTAACTTATACTCACACTATTACTCGTTGTAACTGCATTTTAGTTATTTTATATTTGTTTTTGCAATATTTGCGTAAGATAGGTTTGTTTAAAGTGGTTTTCCGCATATTTTATTTAATTTTTAAATGATTTTTAAAACAATTTAAGATTATAATGTTAAAGTTAATTTAATGTTATATCATTCAATTTAAATCATACACGTTACAATTAATTCATACAAATTAACTTTAAACTGCACTTTTAGAGAGGGAAAATTATTCGTAAAACTAATCAGCGCAAAATATTTTACTGTAAATATTTAAATTTTTTCTAATTGCATATATATTTTTTAATTAAAAGAAATGTGTCAGAGAGCAGCCAGCTTGGATTTGAAAACAACTTTAAATATGGCGTAATTTTCACCATTAAATGTTTTTATAATAATGTAATAATTTAATTATTTTAAAAAAATCTTTTTTAATTTTCATGTGTAAATATATTTTTCAATTGAAAAATGTTTATAAATTATAGTATTTGGGCATTTTTTTTTTTAAATCTGAAAACCGTAGATAAAAACGGATATTTCAAACTATAAATTTATTCTGCATTTAAGTAAGTAAAATTTGAATAAAAAATTGGAAAAAATACTAAACAAATTAGACAAACCAGAAAAATGATTCGACACTGCAAATCACAACCCAGTCAAGCGTATTCCTGCAGAAGAGGCTAAATTACTATCAATAATTGTTGATCTTATAAAACTTATGTAACTGATTTATCTTTACCGATTTCAATATTAAGTAGCTCTTAATAATTCTTCGATTTAAAAACTATCTGCTTCAGCGTGTTTATCATACATGTTTCTATACAACTACATGTTGTGGTATTGTGGTCTCATACATATTGTTATGAATTTTGTATATATCTGTAAATATTCCATTTGTTTAAATTTATTTTATTTTATTATTGTGAAAATTGCAGTATTATTAATGTATTTCCTATTGAGCATCATGTAACTCAATGCTAAAGGCCTCAGGTGGTTTGCAAGGAAAACAACCTTACAGCATCGGTTTTATAATGAGTTCTATTGGAAAATCGCCAAGGAATGGGTTTTTCGCCAAGTTGGCGATGGTTTTGGCGACTTATTTTTGTCGCCAAATTTGGCGATATATCGCCAAATGTCGCCAAGTTGGCGACGGATTTGGCGACTTTTTGTGCAGCCACACCCCCCTTGTACCTATACATTGGGATCCTTTCTTGCTTGGGTTCTCTATCGAAAGTTAAAGCACTTTCTGGTAATTTCTAGCATCTGAAGGCTCTGGAATAATCTGGAAAGATCTCTGAAACCTATATAAGGACCTCCATCAGTTCAGTTAGAGAGTTGTCTGTCAACTGCGATTGAATTCATACGAGAGGCTTTGCATTGAGAACTGTGTTACTCAGATTGATTTTGCCGTTGATACGTCGTATTGAACGCATTGTTTCTGTGTGAAATTTTGCTGCGCTTTTATTGGATTTGAAGATTACTGAATATCTTGTAATTTTCAGAAGATATTTGTGATCGTATTGCACTGTTTATAGTGAATAAAGACTTTTTATTGTTCTTATATATTGGCATCAGTCCTTTCGAACCCCGAGCTCACAACATTTGGTGTCAGGAGTGGGGTTGAATGCCGATTACCAGAGCAATGGAGGCGCAACTGACTAAATTATTGGAGAAATTAGGAGAGATGGATGCGAAAATGACTGCGAATCAGGCTGAGATGTCAACCAACCTTGCCGAGTTGAAAGAAGAAATGAAGAAGGAATTGACTGAGAATCAGGCTGAAATGAAGGAAATGTCGGAAGAAATGAAGAAGGAAATGTCAGCGATAGACGAGAAAATGACTGCAAACCAGGCTGAAATGAAGGAGATGTCAACCAACCTTGGCGAGTTGAAAGAATTAATAGATAATAAAATAACATCTTTAAATGAAAGAATTGACAGCGTGGAAAACAAATTTGAAGGAAGATTTCAAGAAATAGAAGAAAATGTTCAATTGACAGCCAAAACCGTAGAAGAAAGAGTTGAAGAAAAAGTTCAAAAGATCGCCAAGACCGTTGAAGAAAACATAGAGAATGTAAAAAAAGATTTGGAAAAAGTCAAGAAACAAAAGATAACTGCCGAAAACTATCCCGAAGATGTCAAGTATCAAGCTATGCTTCCTCGGGCCTCTATTAAACTCTCAACCTATGACGGAAAATCCTCATGGCCAGTTTTTAAGACACAATTTGGGATCGTAGCGGACGCCAATGGATGGGATTCCCAGACAAAGGCTTGCCAGTTAGCTGCTTCTCTACGAGCTGATGCTGCCGACGTCCTACAGACTTTGCCTGCAAATGAACCGCTGGATTTTGAAACGCTCGTCAGTGCCTTAGAATTGCGCTTTGGCGAGAAATGCATGAAGGAATATAGCAGACTCCAGCTCAAATCTCGACAGCAGAAATCCACTGAATCCCTGCAAGAGCTTGCTACGGATGTCGAGAGACTTTCACATCTTGCTTATCCTGACTGTCCGACTGAAATTAGAGAAAGCTTAGCTCTGCAGCATTTTATTGATGGTGTGCGTGACTCTGAGATCCAGAAGGCACTCCGGATTGCAGATCTCAGTGACTTAAAAGGGGCTTTAGTTTATGCCCTGAAATTCGAGGCAGCCCAGCAAGCTACAAGGAAAGATCGACACTTTGTGCGAGTAGCCAACATGCCTGAGACGTCGGATAGAGCTGTGGAGCGCTTACAGCAGCAGATGAATGACATAATGAGAAAGATAAACTCCTTAATGGCCAACAAACCTTACAGGCAGATCAAGTGCTGGAAATGCGGTGGAGAAGGCCATATACAAATCGACTGCCCAAGACGACCCAGCACCGAAAGTAATATCTCTCCCGCTAACGGAGGAGCAGGAAAACTGATTAATGGCCATCTTTCGGGGCGGAGGTTGCCAGATTTTGAGAAGCCCCATTTTCAAGTATGTGAAATTTCTGCAAGAAGTTGCGGCGAGAACGGAGTTTTTCTAGTCGGAAGTGTGAATGATTTGCCCTGTAATATGATCATCGATACAGGAGCCAATGTGACCATCATTCGGAAAGATCTAGCTCAGCGGCTGAAAGGAAAACTCTTCTGGACCCCGCCGCGTGTTATTCTTCAAACTGCGACCGGAGATAAGATCGATATACATGGAAGAATGACACTGAAAATAAAGTTTGGGAACGCCGCTTACCACCATACAGTCTATGTGGCCGATATTTCAGACCCTTTCATACTCGGACTGGACTTTTTAAAGGAGCATGGATTTACACTGGATTTTAAGAATAATGAGTTACGCTCTGCTCAAATAGACGTCACTATTTTCAAACTTGGAAATGAGTCCGGGTCTATTCAACGGATCACAGCCAAGGCAGATGTTCTCATCCCTCCACGGACCGAAATGATGATACCTGGATTAACTGGAAACGAAAGAATTTTCCAGTATGGCTTGACTGGATATCCTGAGAAGAGCCCAAAGGGAGTGCTAATAGCATCAGCGCTGGTAGATCTGTCGAGAGATGTGATACCCGTGAGAATTGCAAACGTAAGTGAAAAGTCTAGAATTATCCAGAAGGGTGAAGTGCTTGCAACCTGTGCTCCAGTCACCTGTGTATGCAAAGACCCGAGCTTGATGTTGTCGGAGCCGCCTACAAGTTTAACACCTGAAATTGGACGAAATGAAAATTTATCTCCTGAACAGAGACGTACCGCAAAAAGCTGCCCCTATTTCACTCCTTGTTTAACCATTCGTTGCACGGGTATTTGAAAGTTCTGGGGTTTAGAAATGTTGTGAGCTCGGGGTTCGAAAGGACTGATGCCAATATATAAGAACAATAAAAAGGCTTTATTCACTATAAACAGTGCAATACGATCACAAATATCTTCTGAAAATTACAAGATATTCAGTAATCTTCAAATCTAATAAAAGCGCAGCAAAATTTCACACAGAAACAATGCGTTCAATACGACGTATCAACGACAAAATCAATCTGAGTAACACAGTTCTCAATGCAAAGCCTCTCGTATGAATTCAATCGCAGTTGACAGACAACTCTCTAACTGAACTGATGGAGGTCCTTATATAGGTTTCAGAGATCTTTCCAGATTATTCCAGAGCCTTCAGATGCTAGAAATTACCAGAAAGTGCTTTAACTTTCGATAGAGAACCCAAGCAAGAAAGGATCCCAATGTATAGGTACAAGGGGGGGTGTGGCTGCACAAAAAGTCGCCAAATCCATCGCCAACTTGGCGACATTTGGCGATATATCGCCAAATTTGGCGACAAAAATAAGTCGCCAAAACCATCGCCAACTTGGCGAAAAACCCATTCCTTGGCGATTTTCCAATAGAACTCATTATAAAAACCGATGCTGTAAGGTTGTTTTCCTTGCAAACCACCTGAGGCCTTTAGCATTGAGTTACATGATGCTCAATAGGAAATACATTAATAATACTGCAATTTTCACAATAATAAAATAAAATAAATTTAAACAAATGGAATATTTACAGATATATACAAAATTCATAACATTCTCTGCCAAGAAGTGCTGATGGCAACAAATACCTCCTTGTTGTCATGGACTATTTCACAAAATGGCCTGAAGTTTATGCCATCCCTGATCAAGAAGCTTCTACGGTTGCGGATGCCTTGGTACACCAGTGGATATCAAGGTATGGAGTCCCTCTTCAAATGCATTCTGACCAGGGGAGAAATTTCATCTCTGCTGTGATTGAGGGTCTCTGTCAACTTCTCGGAATGGACAAAACTAGGACGACGCCTTTACATCCACAGTCGGATGGCATGGTTGAGAGATTTAATCGTACCATCCTCAACAATCTCTCACTGCTAGTCTCAAGAAACCAACAAGACTGGGACCAAAAACTTCCCTTGTTTCTTCTCGCCTATCGCAGCGCCGTCCATGAAACAACCGGCTATTCCCCGTCTCAGATGCTTTTCGGTCATGATCTTCGTCTACCTTGTGATCTGATTTTTGGTCGCCCTCCAGATGCGCCTTCATCGCCAGAGGGATACGTGCAGAATCTCCAGGCACGATTTGAAGACGTCCACAACTTGGCTCGAGAGCGGATCAATATACAGACGGAGAAGATGAAGACCAGGTACGACACGAAAGCCACGGGACATCAATTCAAAGAAGGTGACAAGGTTTGGTTTTATGATCCGACTCGACGTAAAGGACTTTCTCCCAAACTGCAATCGCACTGGGACGGTCCTTATACAGTCCTAAACAGACTGAACGATGTCGTAATTCGGATCCGAAAGTCACCAAGTTCGAAGCCTAGAGTCGTTCATTACGACAGGCTGGCTCCATACTATGGCCATAGTACATAGTTCCCATAGTACTTAGTTCATTGATTGTAAATAGTGTAATGTAAATAATGTAAATTAGTATGACCATGGTCTTGTATATAAATTAATGTAATTATTTATTTTGCTTAGCATTATCATTATTATTGTTATTATTATTTAAATACTTGTATGTAATAATGTCTATGCTTTAATTTAATTTAATTTAATTTTATTTTATTTTATTTTTTTATTTATTTTTTTTAAATAAGTGTATATTTTGTATAATTCAGCATTATGAATGTGTTTTGAATAGTATAGCATTTGTTGGTAACGGGTTTGCTTTCCGATCAAAGGTTGAACTGCCCGGGACGTGCAGTCCTTGAGAGGGGGGCAATGTTATGAATTTTGTATATATCTGTAAATATTCCATTTGTTTAAATTTATTTTATTTTATTATTGTGAAAATTGCAGTATTATTAATGTATTTCCTATTGAGCATCATGTAACTCAATGCTAAAGGCCTCAGGTGGTTTGCAAGGAAAACAACCTTACAGCATCGGTTTTTATAATGAGTTCTATTGGAAAATCGCCAAGGAATGGGTTTTTCGCCAAGTTGGCGATGGTTTTGGCGACTTATTTTTGTCGCCAAATTTGGCGATATATCGCCAAATGTCGCCAAGTTGGCGACGGATTTGGCGACTTTTTGTGCAGCCACACCCCCCTTGTACCTATACATTGGGATCCTTTCTTGCTTGGGTTCTCTATCGAAAGTTAAAGCACTTTCTGGTAATTTCTAGCATCTGAAGGCTCTGGAATAATCTGGAAAGATCTCTGAAACCTATATAAGGACCTCCATCAGTTCAGTTAGAGAGTTGTCTGTCAACTGCGATTGAATTCATACGAGAGGCTTTGCATTGAGAACTGTGTTACTCAGATTGATTTTGTCGTTGATACGTCGTATTGAACGCATTGTTTCTGTGTGAAATTTTGCTGCGCTTTTATTGGATTTGAAGATTACTGAATATCTTGTAATTTTCAGAAGATATTTGTGATCGTATTGCACTGTTTATAGTGAATAAAGCCTTTTTATTGTTCTTATATATTGGCATCAGTCCTTTCGAACCCCGAGCTCACAACAATATAATTAAACAACGCATCATTTTGTATTAAACGAAAAGTTTTACTTAAAAACAACAGTTGTAAAAAAAAAAAAAAAAAAAATCATAGTAAAATTTTAGATGATATTACAAGACATTTTTTTTTTTTACATCTCAAGAACCTCAAAGACAAGGTCCGTCTTTCCAGAGCTCAAGAACCAGTCTTACCTCACTGGAGAAAAACTCCCTCTCTTCCTCACTGCATAATCCTTGACTTGATTGACATACCCTTTCTTACCACAGGGTTCTTCGAAATCTATTTCTCTAGTCATGCTATTCATACGAATACCTTCCTAACACATTTTAAACCCCTTCAGATAATCTTCTTATAGAAAGAGTTCACACACATTTAGCAAGGCTATACAAAGCATGAAAGGTATTTCATTTTTACTTGAAATGATCAAATATCTTCTCTTTAAGAGAATCCTCTTACAATAGGTGCCAATCAAGGCCTATCACTCCACTTTATTCTGTGATTATTTCAATCCTATCAGAATGAATTATGCTGATAGCCCCCATGCCATCACAATGTTTTTGTGTTTTATATGCAATGGTTTTTCTGGGGTAAACCGAGAAAGTGAAAAAGTTATCTAATAAATCCCATTACGGCAGCAGCAGCGTTAGTTAATTTTTTTAGAATATAGAGATTCACCACAAATTAATTTGAATTTTTGTTATCGTTATTAACAGCAGGTTTTCTCCTTTACACTGTAAAAAATTATATATGGCTTTCGGGAAAAAAAAATAACCTAAAACTTATGCGATTTTGACTAATTTGGGCAAAATGAACTAATATATATTATTCACGAAAATAATAAAACAAGTAATTTTCATGAAAAAATAAAACCTACTTCACAAGGAACTACTTCTTACTTTATGGCATTGGTACTTACCTATTCCACTCCAGTTGGCGAATTTATATGATAATGATTTGGCACAACAGAATGTTTTCGTGGCAACTCTTTATTGTAATAAATATTAACTCTAAATACCATTGTTGAAAATATAGCTCAATATAAATTTTGAGGCCCAAATAGTTGGTTGGTTGGTTGCAGACGCTACGGTCATCTTTTGATCGCGAAGGCTAAACGGACCGGGACCTCCATTCAAAGTATAATCCGACCCGATACTCACGTATTATACGTGCTCTGCAGATACAACTGCCCCAACAATGGCTCCAATAGTACTAATTACAGTAACCCTTATTTTTTGACAACCATGTAATTTATTATAGTTTACAGTTTTTGTTATTTATTTATTATAGTTAATTTTATTTTATTTTTATAATATTTACCATTTTGTATTTAATAACGCTAAATTACTGATTTGAGCGTGAGTAACTACGATAAACAAGACTGGCAATTGACAACCATTTTTGGCGATATATCTTCAGAGCACGGATAATACTTAACCCTCTCGTCATTCTGAATTGCGTGTAAGGTTCCTACTTCAAATAGCAAAATTGTAAAGAAAAAAAAAAAAGGATTTATTTTTGCGTTCAGTGACACCGTTAACCTCATATACAACCTCATAACATTTAGAACACATATGAGGCTTCTAAATAGTTGTATAAATCGTACCTAGATGGCAGTACTAGACAATGTCTTTCATTGTTTTTACAATTGTTGCTTTATTGTTTCAGAAGAGAAATGAACTATTCATTTGAGTTGCTTTATTAACTTTTTTCCGAGGTAAGTAATTTTTTTTTTTAATTCTTTAACCTTCACTTAATATGTGCATGCTTTTAAAATAATTTTAAACATAACAGATGCCTTAAAAATTTTTGGAAGTGTATTGCACCTCATAGGATGCTTACAGTTACTAGTGGTTTCTTTCATACTTAATGTTCTACTAAAGACTTAGAAGAATAAGGAAATTGGGAATTCAAGCGCTCGAATACGACATATATATATATATATATATATATATATATATATATATATATATAACCATAAATGAAACATTATCATAACACCAACTTAAACAATGAAATAATAATTAAGTATTAAATAATTAGTTGACAATGAAAGATTCCCCAACACACTTAATATGGAAACAAAAACATATTAAAAGAATAAGAAATTAAATAAAAATGGAATTAAATGAATGAAATGAAATGAAATTTGTGGAATTTAGACAGAATTATCAAGTCCCAAATGCCTAAATACCACAAATAAAATGAAATGAGATGTTTCATCATCATATTAGCCATACATTGCTAAAAAATATGATTTGGGGACTACATCTCATAAACATTGAAGCAAACCAGTGATAAAATGAAAAATAAAATACAATATTAAAAAGGAGAGAAGCCTTACATATAATTTACAAAGAAAACAATTTATAGAGTCAGTAAGTATAAAATCCATAAAGATTAAAAAAGATTAAAATAGATACCGTTCACCTCAAGAACCAGCATGAAACTCAACCATGACTTGGGAATGAATTTCAAAAAAAAAAAAAAATCATTACATGTTGCCAATTTTAGAAATATAAATTTACACCCCAAGAACCAGCATGAAACTCAAGCATGACTTGGGAATGAATTGCAAAAAAAAAAAAAAAAAAAAAAAAAAAAAAAAAAATCATTACATGTTGCCAATTTTAGAAATATAAATTGCTTTATAATGATGCCAGAAATAATGTTAGAATATTATGGATTGTAAAGTAAACAGGAACATAAGTGCTGCCATCTATTGGGAAAAATGAATATAATCTGAATCGAAAGTATTGGATGGATATAAATGTTTAATAATTAAACCAAATTACTATCTTAAATAATACCAATTAGTTAAATAATAAATAAAAGAAATTAATAAATAGAATATCGAAATACATTAAAGTAATGGATGTATTAATGAATAATTCTATGTTATACATAAGTATAAAGATGGAAAAATTAATTATTAAAGCAACTTAAAATAGTGCTACCATCTATTGGTAAAAGTGAATAAAATCTGAATAGAAAGTAATGGATATAAATTATTGTTTAATAATTAAACCAAATTACTATCTTAATGATAGACATTAGTTAAATAATAAGTAAATGAAATTAATTAATAAATAGAATATTGAATTACATAGTAATGGATGTATAAATGATTAATTCTATGTTATAAATAAGTAGTAAGATGGAAAAATTAATAATTAAAGCAACATAAAAATATATGTACCATTAAATGACAAAAACGATTAAATAACTGTACCAAAAATGCAACATCAATTAAATTAAATTAAAATAAAATACTAAATATTTGAACTATGATACAAAGAATTTAAATTTAATGTTGATTAAATATTGAAATGAATTAGTCACAAATAATGTTCCTTCATACCAAATTAAATAAAATATAAACACTTAATAAAATTAAAACATATTATATTAACACTGTATAAAAGTAAACATTATATTAGAAGTAAATATGATATTGTCCACCATAGGTATTAATCCAAATCATTATGTCAAATACATTCTTAATATTAATGAATATAAATTCATTTAAATTAATTAAATAATGAAAAAGTAAATCTAACTAAATTAAAAAACATATAGAAATATCACATCGCAGTCCATTATAAAACGATTATCAAACAAATATGTAAATCAAAATGTCCCCATTTTTTTTAATATATATATTAATAATATAAATTAACCATGCGTATTTTTCCATACAACTCCGCCATACACCTCCTCAATCCAACTTCTACCCACCCAACCGTCCTATAATAATATATATATTTTTTTTTATATAAGATTATATGATTTTTTTATACATTTTTTAAACGCATGTGTTAATTTGGTTGTAAAGATCAAATAAGAACTAACTGTATATTAAGGAATATATGAATTTTTTTGGAAAACCATGTTGTAATGCTTCATAGATAAGTTTTTTAATATTGTTGTTAATTAGTTGAGAGGAACATAAGTTTTTTATTCTATAAATATGATTAAGGAGTATATTACAGTATATTACGAATACAGAATTATGAAGACATGATTTAAAATTAGTAAATGTATTAAGTTTAAATTTAAATTCTTTACGTTTATCAAATAGATCAATTATTGTTTTGTTTTCTTTAAGTGTAATTTTAAGATCTAAAAAGTTAATAGTATTGTTAGAAAGGAGGTTTTCCGTTAATTCTAAATTAGTAGGATAATCAACTGGAAATATAGAAATATTAGTGTGATCAGTGGCAATTAAAATTATGTCATCAATATAACGATATAAATGTATATTACTATTAATAAAATTACGTTCATAATGATACAAGTATAAATCTGAAAGTATACTAGATGTACATCCCCCTTGTGGTATACCGACTTTCTGTAAATATAACGTGTTATCATGCATTATATAATTATTAAATATAATGAAATTTGTTAAAGTTTTAAAATAAGCTGTATCTATATGAATTGGTAAATTAAGTGAATGATGATACTTATAAAATAATGCATTTATAATATTATTTAGTTGTAGATCTAATAAATCTATATTATTAAATAGATCTTTGAAATCATAATGTGAATGTCTTAATTACTTTTTATGCAATCTCAATTAATTTATAAATATGAATTAATGATTATGTGTCTCGGGCCGCACATAAAAGGTCGCCGAGCCACATGCGGCGCACGCGGGCTGCAGGTTGACCATGGCTGGTCTAGAACACCCATATTTTTTCCAGTAGCAAAAATGTTGTTGACCAGAGTAATCAAAAGTTTAATCACGAGTCACGCTCGTGATTCATTCACAAGGTATGTTTAATTTACCGAGAATGGCACTCGTGATTGATTCACAAGGTAGTAAGTATATTTTAACCACGACTGACACTCGTGATTGATTTCACAAGGCAAAGTTTATTCAGAGCTCGCAGCGTTCCTAAAATTTCCTATTTGTCCTGTCACTATTTCAAATTAAAAAAAATATATTTGTGATAGATTCCCTTAATATCTGCTGGTGTTAAGTCTGCAATACATATTTTAAAATAGTACTAGCAAAATGAGAAAATTTTGTGAACGCTACAAACAGTGTTTTATTATTTTACATATGTCATACTCGTGATTAATGAACAAGGGATTAAAAGTAATGTGGGAATGCAGACCTCATGGTTTAACAGCCTAGAATAGTATGTTCGTTTGTACAAGACTATTCTGAAATTAAAAGAAATAATAATTTAAGTCTATTTTTAAACAGTATTTATAGAGGGAAAAACACGAAACAAGAATCTGAAAATCCGACAGAATTTCATTCATCAAAATTGTGACGCTAAAATTTGCCAGTATGCCAAAACGATGCTATACACTGTAAAGAAAAAAAAATACAAATCATATATTCCAATACGAGCAATTCTTGTGTGTGTGTGTATATATTCAAAATTTATTTTAAAAATGGCTCTAACGATTTTGACAAAATTTTGTATCCTACCGTTTTGGGGCACCAGAAGACCATTGGGCTAGGCCACATGTTAAAGAAAATTCGATTAGTGGGTCACAACGGGTCAGGGTCAAGCTAATTTTATCTAAAAAACGGCTCAGACTATTTTGACTAAATTTTATATCCTACGGGTTTCGGGCACGAGAAGACAGTTCGGCTTGGTCACATGTTCAAAAAAATTTGATTAGTGGATAATTTTGATTATGGGTTATGGATCAAGAAATTCATGGGTCAAGCTATTTTTATCTTAAAACGGCTCAGATGATTTGAACTAAATTTAGTATCCTACGGTTTTCAGGAACGAGAAGATTATTGGGCTAGCTCTCATGTTCGATAAATGTCGATTAGTGAGTCATTATTGGGTCACTGCGGGTCAAATTTATTCAATCAAAAACGGCTCTAACTATTTAATTGAATTTTGTATCTTACAGTTTTCGGACACTAGAAGGTCATTGGGCTAAGTCAATAATATATCGAGTTGAACTCAAAGCTAATTTTGACCAAGTATAGCTTGGTTTTTGCTGCTCGTGTTTCTTAATCTACGAAAATATAATCTAACCACGAACGAAAATATACAATAACATCTTCCGTGTTACCCACAATTCTTAAAAGCGTTCTTTATCTTTAGAAACTTCAGAAAACAATATACAGGGTGGTCAAAAAGTCTTTTCCTGATTACAAGAAGTATTTCGAAATTACCATTGAATGTAATACTGTAAAATTTTTATTAGAAAAAAGTCATATTCTAAAGGTTTTTTATAGTCCAGTTTCTACCGTCGTTCGTGAGTTTCTTGATGAAAAATTTCCTGGAAGATGGATCGGACGGGATGGAACATGGAACAACTCCTCTAGATTTTTTTTCTTTCGGGGGTACGTAAAGGACAGAGTGTTTGCACCTCTTATTTCACTGTCTAAGAGGGACTGCTCAGACTAGGAGGCCAAGTCTGTAGAGCATTGATGTCCCTCCCGGCAACTTTATTAAAGTTATTTTAAAAAATACAAATTCAGCTGAAGCTGAACCCGCAGGCAAGCGCAACAAGGGGCGGGGTGAAAAGTGCAATGGACTTGGGCAAGAGAGAAAAAAAAATAGAGACTTATACATACTAGGCCAAGTGACCGACCCTTCCAAGTCAGTGACCTCCACGCGATAAGGGGCAAGGGACAGGCAGAAAATAGAGCAGATTCATAAAACAAATCCCATTTGCTGGAGCACATTTTAATTTTTTAATGCCTGAGGAAGACCACTCGGCTGAGGGCGAACCCAGCCGTTGAGCGTTTAATGTCTTCCCCGGCTAGCTCCCCGACACGCAGGGATTAAACGTGGCAGTACAAGCTTCGCCAATGGCTGGTCCTGCCGGGCAAAGCCCCACGTGACAGGTAGCAGGAACTAAAGACATACAAAAAAAAATTAATACAGGGTCTGTCGCTGAACCAGCGTTCCTACGCGACAAGGAGTGACAGACAGGGTAGACGAGGTCCACAGGTGTGCCTGCACCAGTTGTACAGTCCGCTAATTTAGTAGAAGGGTGCAGTTCTTAGGTAAGACAGTACCAATTGTACAGTTCGTAAATGACGGCACTTGAGATGTGGAGCTGCCAGTGTGAGATTCCCACGCGACAAGGAGCGCTACACAATTGCGCTGGAACCCTCACACTGGATGGAGGCTGGATGCACTTCGTGTTAGAGGTGACGATACGTTGCTTGCTGACGAAACTTGCGGTTAATAAGAATAAATTAATTAATGGGGACTCAGCCCCTGCTAGGAAGAGAACATTACTTACGGATGAGAGAAACAATTAAGCTGCAAAACAGCTAAATGGAGAAAGCTAAGCATATAAAAAATGATGGAATGATTACGTTAATGACTAAAATAAGCGAGTTATTATTATTAATTTATGGAGAAAGAAAACTGCTTTGAATGATTAAGTTATGTTAGATAGGTGTGTTAGTAACTTGTAAATTTCTGAAAGTTTATGAGTTAAGATGGGACGCGTAATTAGGTTCAGCAGCCAAGAAAGAGGTGGGTTAAAAGGAGCAGGCCTAAGATGCCAAGCAACAGTCAGTGGGCAGGTGAAGTAATAATGCATGGGGGTACCACTATCGCCGCACTCGCACACATTGGTTCGTGAAATTTTAAATTTGAAGAGGTAATTTTTAAACGGGCCATGCCCGGATAAGAAAGCACTTGTATAAGGAGTGAGGTTAAGTAGCTCTCTGGAAACTTTTGGAATTAGGTTGTAAGTGTGTCTACCTTTTGTGGAGGTGTCCCAGTAGATTTGCCAGTTGGGGAGTATTTTAGATTTGAGTTTTCTGCGTATTAAAGATGGGGGTACCGGAAGAGAGAAGTGTATTGATTGGCGTCTGGTGGCTTCTTTTACAAGGCTGTCCGAGAGCTCATTGCCTGCTATACCAATGTTTGCAGTGACGTGGCCAAGGGTAACTTTTTTGTACAGTTGGTGAAGTTTGATTTTAATTTCCAGTATGAGAGGGTGTTTTGTCCGTAGGGCAAAAATTGCTTCAAGTCCAGAAAGACTATAACTGAAAAATTTAAAATTTTCCTGCGTGGGGGAGGCAGCAAACCATTCCAAAGCCTTCATAATGCAAACAGTTCAGCTTGATATACAGAGTTATCGTCTCCAATTCTGGAGGCCCACTCATAGGTCGGCACTCCATTTACCATGGCGCAGAAGGCTGCGGCCACGCCAATTTTAGTGCGCGACCCATCAGTGTAGATGGTTGGTTGCTGCGAGGGTCTGTGACTGTTCTTGGCGATGCATACCTGTAATTGTGATGTCTCCTCCGTGGGGTGAAGGTGCCGCTGGAGCACATTTAAACACTCAAGGTCAGGATCACAAATGTTGCGTCTAGCGTGACAGCCCAAATGTTGGGCAATACGGGACGAGAAATGGAATACCGCCTTGACATTCTTCGAGCTACCACGGGTGCTCACATCGAAATTTACTGACGTATTAAAAACTTCATGAATATTTTTACAATATATTGAAACAAGCATATGCCTAATTATATTAGTTTTTCTGCAATAAATTATTGTAATCAGAAAAAGAGTTTATGACCATCCTATATTTTTGAGATTTAAAAAAAAAAGCATTTATTAAAGCAAAGGTTTTTTTTGCTATCACTAATTTTCGGAAACGTTTCTGATTAGTTTTTAAAGTACCAATATTAACCAGTTTTCTCAACCCGTAATATAGGGTTTTAGGATGCTATTAATTCCCAATTAAATATTTTCAGCTGCGTAATTGAATTTATTCAAGAATAACAAAATAATACTACTTTTATTGTTAATGTTAATGTTGTCAATTATTGTTATGTTTGTCTGTAAAACATGTTTGTTGAACCTGAAAATGTTTATACTTGAGGATGGATAGCATCGGAAGAACCTATATTCCAGGTTGAAGAAACTATGATGTACAATAAAGAAATAAACATAAAGAACGTTTATCGTCAATCATCGGTACCTTCGAAAAAGTTATTTTACAGTATGATTATAATTAAAGTCCCACTTTCAAAATGCTGTAAAAAAGGAACCACTGGTCAGAATGATTTCAAATTTGAACTGAATATACTGGAAGAAAGGGGAAACGGTATGGCATAAAAAAGAAAAAGTTCCAAATTGTACCAATAGATGGCGTTGTAAGCGGCATGCTATGCAAGTTAAAAGACACCCATGCCCAGTTAAAAATCGATTCATTATGTGCTTTTTATGTGGTTTTTGGCCCAAGGACAATTAAAAACCGATTTTTCCCATCCAATGTGGTACGACCTTGCCGCGGTGGATGGGCTTTCCACTAACAGTACTACAACTGTTGACTGATTTGGAAGTCATTTTTTCCGTCAAGCAACAGAAACACTCATGCACTGGAGCAGTACGGTTGGTTTACAGCGCAACTCATGCCAAAGCTGTCATATTTCGATTAAAAATGTTACTTGTAGCCGAATCCACTTTCGCTATGCCGCTTACAGCGCCCTCTATTGATACACTTTGGAACTTTTTCTATTCTTATGCCATACCGTCCCCCCCCCCTTCTTCTAGTCTATTCAGTTCAAATTTGAAGTCATTCTGACCGCAATGGTTTCTTTTTTACAGCAAATGAAAGTGGGACTTTAATTATAATCACCCTGTATACTTTTATTTGTGGTTATATTATATTTTCCTAGATTAACCTGTTAACCGGGGTAAACTTTTGTTCAACTGATATGTCTGATTACCTACAAGGGCACGCTTCCACCAGTAAAAATACATAGACATTTTTTTCCTTATTCAGCGATTTTGCATGAATAATTTCTATTAAAATTTTAGTGGTGAAAGTTAATGCGTTCAAAATATTACGGCAAATTTCTGGGTATGACGAAATATTTCGTTATACCCAGTTAACAAGTTAGGTAAGATTTTTTTTTTTTTTTTTTTTTTTTTTTTTTTTTTTACAGTGTATGCTCGTTTGTACAAACCTATTTCGAAAATAAAACAAATAATATTTCAAATATATTTTTAAGGAATATTTATAGAGGAAAAACACAAAACAAGAATATGAAGCTCTTGAGACGTGTGCAACCAGAGCTCGACTAGCAAGTTTTTGTGCCCAGAGCACTTCCAGTTTTTCGTGTCACTCTAGATTGTTTAATTTACTGATACTAGTTTTTTTTTTTTTTTTTAACATTATTGCACGCTTATTCGAAAAGTGTCAACTCAAAAAATTACGTTTTTCGGAAAAATTGAAAAAGGGTTCCAGGAATAAAAATTAAATATTTTTTTCTATTATTTATTGAAATGTGCTTTTAACCATAGATTGAGATATGTTTTTCCATTTTATATTATTTATTAATATCTCAAATATCACACTTTTTCAGTTGTGTCACTTTTCGAATAAATGTGCAATATGATAAAATTGAATGGCCTGATAAATATAGTACATCAAATACTAGAAAATAATCATAAAAAGTCTACTTATTAATGATGTTATTGATATTAAAAGATAAAACCAAACTGATATTGAGTGCAAACAAAAGTCCTAAAAGAGATAACAACGTTGGCACAATTATGATTTTTTTTAAATAAAAATTTAGATGAAATTATGAAAAATTTCATTCCCAGGGCATGGACCCCGGGTGCCTGTGCAATAATCAAGGCCTGCGTACAACACCTACAACATTTCATTCATCAAAATCGCAACGCTAAAATTTGCCAATATGCCAAAACGACGCGGTGAGGTAAATTAAAAACTATGCTGCAAATGAGACGGATTTACACTCTTATCTCTTAATGCGATCGCAAACGTTACTAGCTTTAAGATGTATTTTAAGTAGACGCAAACGGAACTGTTGCCATTCATCTGGTAGAAATAATGGAGATGTATCACCAGACAAAAAAGCAAAAGCCGCCATCTATTCACGTCGCGATATCCACTCTTTCATCTTCAGTACACAGTGGGGAGATGGATATCAGGAAATCGTCACTTTCTCCTACTACACACGCATTTGTCTGCTTAGTAAGATTTTGATGTTCCAAATTTAAAACATACTACTACCTTTTTTTTCACTCATCCATACCCTCTCTCTTGAACTTGGCTTGAAATTTTAAGTTTTCTTTCTTTTTCTTCGAGTTTTTGTCTTCTTTGTTTTTTGGTTTAAAAATTTATGAAACGGAATGCAGAAGGCACAAATTTATCATAACATGTAAACAAGTGGGTAAGTGTGGTCGAAGATCGCACAAAGGGTTACGTTTAATATTCCTTTCAAAACACTTTATCCTTTCTTTAATAAATCCATATAAATTTCATTTTCAAAAAAAAAAAAAAAAAAAAACAAGTCATGTTTTTTATAAAGTAAAAATTTACCGGTCTATTTTTCTCGTTTTTTCGAATATCCAATAGCGGGCTTCGCCCGCTATTATACTCTGTCATAATAATATCTGTCATGTGGACTAAATGCGATATTTAAAAAAAATGAATTTCAAAATTAAACATGCTGTATAGAGAACTTCAAAATGTTAAAATATGCCAATATTTCCATAATCGGGTTTTAATCATGATTCAATTCGTTCCTCAAAACTCATATGACGTTATAATCACTTGCTGACGTCCTATCTATACTTGCTTTCTCTATTACTCATATTGGTACTCTCTTTGTATGATTCTCAAACATTTGAAAATGTCCGTTAAACTTCCAATAGGACGTCCGATTAATTTCCTTTTTAATTCTCCAATGACGTCGTATTAACGTGCTTTCTGTACTTACACATACTCATACTCCTTCTATTATTGAGAAATGTTTGAAAATTTCCGTTTCATTACCAATAGGACGTCCTATTAAACTTTTTTTCAATTGGTGAAACTTTTTATTTCATTTTCATTTTTCACGTGGAAATCTTTCAATAGAAAATTAATTATTGTAGAAAGAATTTTATTGTGAATTTTTAATTGTTGGCAACTGCTATAACGAAAAAGGTTTGAATTTAATAGGAAAAGGCAGTTAGATTTTTGGTTTTTTTATCTCTCTATATTAAAATAATACGATTTTATCAAAATTTTATGATTTTTAGCATGACAGTAGATATTGAGCTATAAGTACACAAAATTTCAAGTCTGTAAGTCATACAGTTTCTGAGAGCCGGCTCTGTGGCGGAAATTCGTGAAAGGAACGAAACCCTTAAAAAAAAAAAAAAAAAAAAAAAAAAAGACATCTAACCTAAGGTATTTAATCCATTTTTAAACCATTTTCAAACTATTTTGCGGCTGTTCCTAAACGGCAAAAAAGACAGATGTTTCTTATTCTAAGAAAAACATAATATAATCACGAACGGAAATGTACAACAACCTCTTCCGAGTCACCCACGATTCCGAAAAACGCTGTTTATCTTTAGAAACCTAGGATTTCGAACGTTTCTGAGTGCTTTTTTATGGTACTAGCTTACCCGCCCGGTCTTGCCCGGGCAGACTGTCAATGAAACATATAACAGTGGAGTGGACTTCATAAAAAAAGACTGAATAATATTTATTTATACTAAAAACTTGTAAAAAAAATTAAATAAGAGCTAAAATTTCGAAAGTATAACAGTTACGCTTAAAAAATGAAATGGTCAGGGAAAATTATTACACTTACTTTTCCCTTTTTACTAAAAAGCCCTTTTTAATTTTATATTGCTAATTGTATTTTTTAAATTATAAATATTAAATGGTTATACAAAAATCAATATTTCAAATGAAAATGTATAAAAATATATCTATTTAATTGTTAATGTTGACAAATTATAATTACAATTTAATTGCTCTATAATCAATAAATAATTGTTTGTTTCGCTTTTATGCCTGTAGATGGCAGCACCAACCAATGAGATGCGTTTCATTCGGGTGTTGCTATTAAACAATTAACAAATAAACGCGATTTCTGTACCACGTACGATAGCGTAATATATATATAGGTATTACTCGAAATATCGATCTTTTGGATGGTGTGAATTCTCAAGTTATTGAATTCCCAAGTTGAACATTTTCATGTTCAACAAACATTTTTTACAAACAATCATGGTAAATTAACAACATTAACATTAAAATTAATGTTATCTTGTTACTCTTGGATGTATAAATACAATTACGCAGCTGAAAATGTGTAATTGAGATGAGAATGAATAGCATTCTAAAAAAAGATATTCCGATATGAGACAACTGATTAATACACTATAAAAGCTAACTCGGAAACGTTTCCGAAAATCAGTGGCAGCAAATGAAACATCGATTACAATATTCCATTACAAAATTAAGTAAAGTTAAATAATAGAGTGTACAACTGTGTTCATCGATCGGAGTGTAATATGTTTTTATTGCCATATGTTTTCTCTCCAAAACGAGTAACATTTATGGGGGAAAAAAACCCTCCGAAAGGGGTTCGATGACTATGACAGACATCATATAAATGCGTAAAACGCATTGCCTATCGCTTACAGGTGATGTGATTGCCTTTAATGTCAGTATGCAAAGGCGTGGGGTTTTCTTTTTACATAAAAGATAGAACATATCCACAATAACGGATTCCTTTTATTTTCTCTATATGTGCAATGGCTTAGGTAATATTCATACACTGTAAAAAAAATAATAATAAAATAAAAAATAAATAATAAATAAATAAATAAATAAATGTTTCTTAATCTACGAAAATATAATATACAGTAAAACTTCGACTAATTGGGACCGGAGGCAGTGCGGGTTATCGAAAATCCGGGTTAACCGCAGATCGTGTAAAAAAAAAAAAAATAAAACTCACTTAAGAAAATGAACTATTTATTGCACAAATCATTGCGTATTGTCAAATCCAAACATTGTTTAACAGAATTGGAAAACATCTAGTCTGAATTAAAAAAGGTCGTGATTATCTGCAGTTGAAGTTTTGAATATCGCTTGTGAGCGGCATGATCACGGTTATCGAAAATCCGGGTTAACCGGAGATCGTGTAAAAAAAGAAATTAAAATAAAACATACTTACAGAAAATGAACCATTTATTGCACAAATCATTGCGTATTGTCAAATCCAAACATTGTTTAACAGAATTGGAAAACATCTAGTCTGAATTAAAAAAGGTCGTGATTATCTGCAGTTGAAGTTTTGAATATCGTCTGTGAGCACGATCACACACACACGCAGCCCTTTGAGTACAAGAAGATCATTTGGCATTGTATCTGGTTTATCACTCAAAACAGACCATCAATTTATCTAGCTGTGTTGCTGCCTCAGCATGGCTCATAGTAGAAGAATTATCATCATCAGTCCCGATTTTATCTGTACAATCAGTTTCAGTTTATTTAGATGAGCAGGACGCGATTATCTGTTCATCAGTCAGTGCAGCGTAACCTCCGTCATTGTCAACTTTCAACCAATTGCTAACGTCACTGACATCAACGTCGCTGCAGCCAACAATTTTTCGAAACATGTCCACAAAATCTTAAAAAATATCTTTTCAAAATAGAATGTGAATGAATAAATAAATTTTGTTTTTGGCAGCTTTCAATACAAAAAAGTATAAAGCTACCTATTACAGCCGTTCGGAGGAAAGCATTTCCGGAGTTCAAATGTTGATTTATATATATAATATATATATATATGATTTATGTCATACGGTAACACTCGTATTTATAAATCAATTTGGATGAAACTAATTGTGTGTATTAAGCTCACCAATGTCTCGACCGAGTCCGTTGGCCAGCTTGATCCGCCATCTTGTTTCAAAATGGCGGCCACTTAAACATTTAAAACTAAAATAAATATACAAAAAAGTTAAAAATTCAAATTTATTTTTTGCTTAAGTTTTAAGCCTTGATACAAAGATTCCGAAGCATTTTTTGTTTTAGCTCTATCTTAAAAAAAATCGCTGAGATGGAGCAGTTTGAAATTTCAGGGCGGCGGACATTTTGAAACAAGACAGCACATTGCAAAAAACCAACGATTCATTTATGAGTTTTAGAGAACGCGATTTATCGCAAATTATTATCTTTCATTGTTGTAATTATTTTCCCAATCATACGCATAAAACTATATATTCATCTCCGTTACCGCCAAATTCTTGCCAAAATTGGCGAAATTTGGCGAAATATAGCAAGATTTGGCAACCAAAATAAGTCTTCATAAATGAAGCCCACTTGGCTATAGTTGACTAATTTGGCAAATTTCTTATTCAAATTCAGTATTAACGAATCTTCTGTAATTGGTTTCTTTGCATTTTAACTTGCTGTTTCGTGCGTAACATTAGCTAAAATATTAAAACGAAGATATAGGAAAGCTACCTTTTCCTCTCGGTACAAGCCGGAAGCACTTTTTGAAATTCGAAACTCAAGGACACTTAATCCGGGTTATCCGGAGATCCGAGTTAAAGAGGTCCGAGTTAGCGAGGTTCCACTGTATTAGTCTTCGCCTACTTGCACACAATCTACACAGACATTACGTCTGTATAGTAAGATTTTAAGGTTCCAAATTTAAAACACGTAACTAATCTCTTTTACTCATCTGCAGCTTCTCTTGAACTTCGCTCGGCATTTCCATTCTTTCTTATTTCCGAGTTATTGTCTTCTGTTCTTCTTCTTTTAAACTTCAAGAATAAAAGTGAGTAAATTTGTTACGCTGCATTGATTACCTTATTCTTAAAATTAAAATTGTGTGCCCTTTGCTTTAAATAAAAGAAAATGTTTAAATAACTTTTGATTATCTGAATCTGGGAGGGAAAACGTACCCATGTTTTCCTAGCAAAATATTTTTTTATGTTGGAAATCGTCAATACTTCTTCTCCTGATACGCATTTGTCTGTTTAGTAAGATTTTGAGGTTCTAAATTTAAGGCATGTTATAACTTTTTTTTCCGCATATTTTCACTCCTTAAACACTCAAAAATTTTGTGGTAATGCAGGTTTTTAACACTTTCCAACCTAGTTGAAAATCGTTTATGACTTCGGTTTGTCTGCCGTATGGCCGTCTGCCGTCTGTCCGTGCTCTAACTCCCGTAAATATGCTCGGATTGCCTTGCAATTTTTATATGTTATTGTCGTTATCTATAGCATGTTCCCTATTTCAACTGAAGTGTGTAGCACTTATAGTTTTTTTACAGGGACACACAAAAGAATTCCGTTACATTACGTTCTAGGGGGAAAAATCATTTGCGATTTATTTTAATGATGTTACACAATTTCAAACACATTGTAATTGATATATATCACGAAGGTGCATTACAAGAAGCTTAATATGGAATAGGGTGTGCATAGCACTTATAGTTACTTTACAGGGACAGTCAAAAGAATTCCGTTACATTACGTCTATGGAGAAAAATTGTTTGCGGTTTAATTAAATAATGTTTCACTATTTTAAACGCATTGAAATTTATATATATCCCTAAGGTGCATTACAAGAGGCTTACTACAGAATAGTGTGTGTATAGCAGTCATCGTTCATTTATAGGGACACACAAAATAATTCTCTACTGTCTATTAACAATAATTCCTGGAAGTGCGTTTTAAGTTGCTGAACGCGATTTTAAATTTAACTCACTTTTTGTCTATTACTTGGTGTGTATAAATTCTGTAGATCCTATACAGAGCAGCACAAAATTCATGGGTGTACCAATAATCACTCCTGAACATAAAAATGCAGCTTTTCATTAACTTTAATAAATATATATATGGTTGGTTGGTTGGTTGGTTTAGATTTTATAGCGCAAACGGACACACTGCGCCAAAGAAGGTTATACTGGACATGTAACTGAAATATAAATATGAACTATGAAACTTGTTTATACGCTGAATTGTAAATTCTGTATACATTTTTTTTATTTTTTATTTTTTATTTTTTCAATTTAGTCAACAGATGGTGTTGAACTTAATCAAACTGTAACGAGTTAGAAATTCTACGTTAAACGTGACATATGAGGTGCGTTCGTATTATAACTAGTTTCACAATGCAAAAAAAATCATCCTCATTATTTCAGTGAAATAAATTATGTTGTCTGCTAGGAGCGGACCTTTTTTTTTCATTATTACGTATGTCACGTTTACAAATGCAAATTTTATTTCACCATGGTGATCTTGCTTTGCGAATGATTACCTCCATGGTTTAATATTTTTATGACTCACAATGAATGAATCTCCTGTGTTTATTTACTCTAATGGATTGAGATATTTGGTTAACGTAATTTCCACTGAAGTTATCTCAGATTCTATACATTGTTGAATGTAACTAATCTCAAACAAACAATTTTTTGAACAACCTTTCTAAAAATGGTTTTTATGCAATTTTATTCGAAAAAAATAATTTAGAATAAAAATGGCCACCTGGCATGTGAAAAAAAGATGTGGTTAGTCCGTATTTGTTTTCCTCAGTCATATGACTTGCGCTTTTATTATATAGATTATACGTATGATAGGATTTAATAGAAAAAAGAAAACTTTTATTAATATCTTTTTAAGGTTTGATTCGATTTTCATAAAATTTGAAATGACTCGACAAAATTCTGCAATGATTCTACATATTAAATTTCAAACCATTCGGTGGAGTAGTTTTTGAGCTGTTATATGCGGAGAGACGGACGGACCAGACGACGACTATAGGTGCTATGTGTTTATATAATTACGAACGCACCTAAAAATGCTTATAGTGACTTTTAAATTTCAAAACATAAATCTTTTAATTTACGGTTATACGGTACTATATATATACGGTTATACACTATACGGTCTAAACAGAATGAAAAATGAAACCTGGGTGAACTTTGGTTCAGAGTTTTCAGGTTCAGACAGCTATTGCCTAAAATTTTAAATATTTTTTAAATTGATTTTTACGAAACTTACGCGGATGACGCTTTAAAAGTCATAGTGGTATAGTTCACATTTTCTTAAATGTTTACAAAAAGTACTCGTGACAATGAATTCCAGTGCAGTAAAATATTTTCGAGTATGAATATAAACAGATGGTTTCGCAGAACTGTCATTTTTAATGATCTTCTTTTTAATAGATTGATATGTCTGCATACTCTACATATACTTAGAGTTAATTGAAAAATTTAGAAACTTATTCCACTATGATTTTAAACACCTCATATTTTATAAATACAACACATTTATTTTTATATTTATTATATTTAATTGATTATTTAGTTTTAAATTTTCAAGCCTCGATTTTGGGGACATCCCGTATTATTCGATATAATTCTGTATCAATAGTCAGCCAATGTTGGTTTGCTTCTCGATAAGTTTAAAATGATACTGCAAACTGGAACTAGAGTTCTGAACTGGGTTGAATAAACAGATTTTAGCAGTATCCGACCCGACCCGCTGTTTAAGTCGGGCAGGAGGTGATTTTTTTCATTGCGGGTTGTGTTGACTCAATTTGTTTTGGATTCGGGTTGGTTTTGGGTTGAGTTGTGATACTTATGGGTCGGGGTCGGGTTAGCCCGACTTTTCAAAAGAAAGTCCAGAATATTTTTTGAATTGAAAAACTATATATTTGAGTCCGAATGAGTGTTTACATGTTTATTCTTCTATATAAAAGATAAAATTGATATTGGAGATATGATTGTAGACTATTTTTTCATAATTAAATTAAAATATTGATAAATTTTCCTAAATTTTGAGATTTGGGTCGAATTTTGCGTCAACGAAAATTTCTTTGTCGGGTTCGGCAAAATTTTCCGATTACCCGCACAAGGCTGTAATTGGAACTAATCATCGCCTCCCCACCCCGCGAGAACTAAAAAATTAAACCGAAAAATCTATGCCACATAAAACAGCTTCTTAACCATCTTCATATTTCTATATTTATTACTGTGAACTTCAGCAAACTGGAGCCTGTCTTATCGGAGTCTACAAAGTCATGAATGTCGCCAAACAATAAGGAGTATTTTCAACCCAGTTATGATGTAAGAAGCTTGTTCCTTGAGTTTAAGATAAGATCTACACAACAAAAGGGGGGAGACGGTTACGTGTAAAAAGAAAGGCAAGATGCCGAAGAGAGTTTTACTATGCCATTCAAGTTGTAGTAGGAGTGAGTAGGAAGTAAAAAATTGCAAAAAGCTATAGTATGATCATGAGTAAAGTGTGCTTATCAGAATATTATGTCAGAAGATTCATTTTTGTACTCCTACATTCATCTCTCACTCATTACGTAATCTAAACTAGTAAATCTGCAGATCAGGAGCCTCAACGTCAGCTCTGAAAGTCATTTGCTTTTTAAATATCATTTTTGATATCATTTAACATCGTACAATCCGCAATTATTATTTTTTCAATTGCATGCATATTTATAAGCATATAAAATTCTTCGAATGTTCCAGAAATTAGAATCATTAAACTAAACACGGTGTTATACAATGATATTCTGAAATTCTGATGAACGGCTTATTCTTTTAATTTTTTTAAATAAATAGGCATTCATCTCCCCGTAGTCTCATTAAATTTACCTTCGTTTTAATAATAATAATAATAATAATAAAGATATTTCACCAAAATAGTGCGAGTTCCTTGAATTTTATTATTTCACACTATTTGAAATACGGTTGCCAAGCATCGAATAAATTAAATAAACACTTTTAAAAATTGTAAAAAATATGAAAATAAGATGTTTATATTTCCCGAACAGATGCAAAAACATTTTCAAATATTTTAAGCAATTAATTTCTAAATTCTATTAAATTTATCGCAAAATTTTAAAACTATTGGAAATCTATATTGAAAATTTTTGCATTCATAATTTTACGTCTAAATCCATTATGCAAATATTCCAGTTTCATTTCAGATAAAAATGAAATTTGAAAAATCGTCTGCATCCCCAAAGGAAAGCATTATGACCTAAAATAAAATGTTCTATATTTTCCTAACAAACGAACCAAATTTAACAAAAAACTATACAGCTGATTCCGAACACCTCGCCAACATACCTACCAAAAATCAACCTAATCGGACCATTTTTACGGCAGTTATCGCAGAACAGACAGACAGAAACCAAAAACTTTTCGCGTCTCCACAGTGAGCCTCTACTGACGTTTCGGCAATTACAAGCAGATTTATGAAGTTTGATAGAGTTTTGCATGTTTGTTCCATTGTCTGTGGAATATATGTGAGAAAAACGTGCCAAATATGGGAAAAAAATTCTCACTCCTTGCATGTGACGCCCAAACCCAGTTTGGGCAACGCAAATACGCCAATTTAGGAATGCCCGACCTGAGTTGGGGCAAGAGAAAAATCGGTGATTCAATTCCGTGAAGCCCGAACTAAGTTCGTCCAATGCATAATATGTAATTTACCATTTTCCCAATAGATGGCGATACTTTCCCGCGAAAAGTTCGCCAGTTTCGTGCCATTTGTCGGATTTTGTAATTTTGCAGTTCTTCCCAAATTTCATTCAAACCACATTATGTTTGAAATTTTTCGCAAGTTAAAAGTTTTTTCCATTGTTTTTAAGCATTGTACAGACTGAGTTCGGGCTTCACGGAATTGAAACACCGATTTCTTCTTGCCCGAACTAAGATCGGGCATTCCTAAATAGTCGCATTTGCGTTGCCCGAACTGGGTTCGGGCGTCACAGGCCAGGGGTTAAACCACTTTTATCCAATTGCAATCGGGCAAGGAGCCTTATCAGAATATTATGTCAGAAGTTTCATTTTACTACTCCTACATTCATCTCTCACTCATTACGTAATCTAAACTAGTAAATCTGCAGATCAGGAGCCTACACGTCAGCTCTGAAAGTCATTGTTTTTTAATCTTACTTTTCATATTATTTAGCATCTTACAATCAGCAATTTAATTTTTTAGGTAGATTTCGTAAGAAATACTACCTATTACATTCTCCCCTAAGTTGGAATTTTTGAAAAATTTTTGCAGAACTACGTCGATCATGACTCTCAGAACCCAAAACCACCCTCAGTTCAAAACTTTATCTATCTATCTATCTATCTATCTATGTCACTTTTTTATGGACACGATAACTCGAATAATTCTTCACAAATCTCTTCCAAACTGATACATAAAATCAAGGGGCATAAAATCTCGGTCAAGTTCGTTAATGGGCAAAATCGAACCAGGGGGGGGGAGAAATGGGGGGGCTTTTTGTGAAAACAGAAAAAAGCCTATACCGTCTTAATTATGATACGTATCAAATCCGTTTAAAGTTATTATTACTTCTAGGAAAAGGGCCGAAAATTTAATGTATAACAGATTTTTGATATCAGTAAAAATGGCCCCAAGGTGGGGGGGGGGATGGGGGGTTTTAGAAGAAAAAAATTAATAACTTCGTCAATTTACAAGATATAAAATCCGCTTAGGTTTATTATAAATCCTCTTACTATTATCTAAAACTTTTATATTGACAAGTTTTATATAGGACCAGCCTTTATAGCAAAAAAAAAAAAAAAATTCCTGCTGGCTCCGCCTGCGAACAAGTTAGATTTCGAAATGGGCGGTCCTTTATGGAACCCAACTGCGGCATCATGGCAAAAAGGTAATTTCTTCCGCAATTCCGAACAAACAGACGCCCCACAGTCTGCGTCTTCGAAATCTACCTGTGCCTGTAGGACGAGCCGTCAGGGATTTTTTTTTTATATTACATACATATTTATTGGCATATAAAATATTTCGGAGGATTCAGAAATTAGAAACGTTAAATTAAACACGATTTATGCAATGATATCATTCTTGATTTCATTCATTGATTTTCATTCTTGTGAAATTCTTATTCTTGTAATTTTTTAGATGAAAAAATACATTTCTTATTTTGATATTCTTTGAAATAGGGTTCCTAAGCAACTAATAAAATAAAGAGGAAAGAAAAAGAAATGCATTTTAAAATATGTAAAAAAATAGGAAAATAAAAGGTTTTACATTTTCCGAACAGTTGTAAAAAAATTTCTAACAATTTAAACAATTAATTTCTAAATTCTAATAGATGTATCGGCAAAATTTCAAAGCTATTACATATATTTAAGACACTACATATAAAAAATTTAGTATCCGTAATTTTACGTTTAAATCCATTATTTAAATAGGCGATTTTCATTTCAGTTAAAAATGAAATTTGAAAATCGTCTGCATTCCCATAGAAAAGCATTATCACCTAAAAAGAAATGTTCTATAGTTTTCGAACGAATGAACCAAATGTAACCAAAAACTATACAGCTCATTCCGGGTACCTCACCAACATACCTACCAATAATCAACCTAATTGAATGTTTTTTTACGGCAGTTATCGCGGAACAGACAGACAGACAGACAGACAGACAGATAGACAAACAAACAAACAAACTCCACAGTGAGCATCAACTGCCGTTTCGGCAATTGCAAGCAGATTCGTGAAGTGCGATAGAGTTTTGCATGTTTAAACCACTTTTATCCAATTGCAATCGAGCAAGGAGAGTTTTTATGTTTATCTATCTAAACTTTTATTATTTTAACACAATCAAAATGATTAGTAAATAAATCATACAAGTAATAATGTTTCCAACCGTGTGAAAGTCTGTCCAGGCTGCGACTTGCACCAAGAAACTTTAGTTCTAAAAGGCTACTTCACTCAGGCGAAAACACCCGCTCGCTAATGTTAATCCTTTAGGGGAACTATTTTACGATATCTCGTTCGCATTTCAATATTTTTTAACGATTTTTTTTTTTTTTTTTTTTTTTTTTTTTTGCATTAGATAGCCGAGATCAATTTCTATGCATGCTTCTTTGTACTTTTTCGATTTTGATCACAATTTTTTATTATTAAGGTACTTTCACTTACGGAACCGGTTTCAAAAATAAAAATATCTTTTAAAAAAAACTGCAACAAAAATCGAAATACTACAAAGGAGCGTGCATAGCGATTGACCTCAGCTATCCAATGCAAAAAAAAAAAAAAAAAAAAAAAAAAAATCATTTAAAAATATTGAAATGTGAACGAGATATCGTAAAATATTCCCCCATAAATAAATCCTCCCTAGGATTAACATTAGCGAACGGGTGTTTTCGCCAATGCTCTTCCAAATTGATCTACCTGAACGACATCCTAGCCAAGACAATTCACTGAGACTTCGGTCCTGACACCTGCCCAGTAATTTGAAAGAATTCGACAGGATAAACCGCGGGTTAAGGAACTCCAATAAACTATGGATATGCAATTACACTTTTATTATTTTGACACAATCCAACTGCTTGATAAATTAATCGTAGGAGTAGTAATTTTTGTAACTGTGTCCAAGTCGGAACTCGAACCCAGAACCAATGGCTTTAATTGCCAATGTTCTAAGACAGGGCATGAAATTTCAGTTGAAAAGGTACTAGCCAGACTAAATTTTTTGCTCGCCACTATTTTACATTCATTCAGACAGTAACGTCGGCCACCACACCTGCCCAGTAAATGAACTATTTATGACAAACTGAATTGAAATTGACTATTGTTAGAAGGAGCTGTCTGTTAAATCCAGAATATTTTACATTCAAGAAAAATATGAACACTTTTTAAAATGTTAAAAATTTGGGAGAAAGCTAATAATTTTTACCGTGTTTCAAGCAGCTCAGCTTAGAAGGCGAAACCTGATTCACTTCGCGCAGGAGTGAAAAGCGATCAGATTCGGCCTCGGAAGCCAAAAAAGCAGACTTGGCGCTTGCGCGGTGCGAAAGCGATGGAACGAAAGCAGACGGGGAAGTTCGTTCCTCCGAAGGAGAGAAATGGAAGTGGGTGACGCCATTTTTTTTATTTTGTTTGCAAGATAAATACCGTCGCTTGATTTTAAAACACTTCCGTGTGTCGCTAGATTGAGGCACGATATTCTGAGCGTGTACAGTTTGATTTGAAGCACAAGATTTCAAAAGACGAAACTTACTCGCCAAGCTGGCGAGCGGAAATTTCATGCCCTGCTCTAAGAGCAAAAAATTGACAAAACTCTGTGGCTGCATCTGGAGTGATTTTTTGCATAATTTTTCAAGAGGGACGGTAAAGAATGTAAAATCCTGGACAGAGTTTAAAAAAATAATAATAATCGTAAAAAATGTATGCAGCCTAATTTTTGTTATATATTTATATAAAATAATAATTCTAACTTTGTTAAAAAAAAAAAAAAAAAAAAAAAAGAAAGAAAAGAATCAGTAGAACTACTTTTCTTGAAACAATTTTATCTTATCAGCATCAGGGACAAGGAACGGTAAGGAATTTAATGCTACATTTTGATCCCCAAAATCGTCGAACACTTATTTATCTCGTTAATACTGTTATACAATCATGCAATGGCATGTTTTATAATATAAAAAAGAAAAGAAAACCAAGAATATGAACTAAAATAAAAATTATTATTAAAGGAGTTAAAAGTCAAAATTTTGGGAGAATCACTCTTATCTGGATACATAAGCCTGACGCAAATTCATATCTTTATGTGTATTAAAATTCTTTAATTTTGGAAGTACTAATACAGCCTGTATTGTATTTGCAGCAAAACATAACGTTCTTAAACTTTTGAAATGCCGAATTTTAATGAATTCATACATATTCTAATTGACTTGCAAAAGGTTTCATAACATTGTGTGTTATTTGGGTAAGAGTATTTTTTCTTTTCAAGCTATTTATGCAATCCCGTGATTATCACACCACGGAATTAAGAATCGAATTTAGAATGTAGAACTAATCTTTTATTTATTTTATGGTTATAATTATTCTTTTTATTTCCTTTTTCCGATATAGAAGTCTTTAAATACACTTTAACAACGCTGAAAAATCCTTTAATAGTATTAGGAGTGTTGACACAAAAACGATGCTCCAAGTAACGTACCGTATTTACTCGAATATGATGTTCACTTGTGTATACAACGCATTCTGTTTTTCATAGAAAAAAAAAAGAAATATTTTTCGTGTATAATGCGCATCCTGTTTTTCATAGGAAAAAACGAAATGGAACTATATAACGTGTATAACGCGCATTCTGTTTTTCATAGGGAAAAGCGAAAGCGAAATATATCTAGTGTATAGCGCGCATCCTATTTTTCATAGGGAAAAATGGAAAACGAAATAAATATCGTTTATAAAATAACGCTAACAAATGTAAAATGCAATGCTAACAAATGTAATGCTAATAAATGTAAAATAATGCTATTTTACATAAGAAAAAAATGAAATGGGATCTATATATCCTGTATAATGCGCATGCTGTTTTGCACGGGAAAAAAACGAAAAAGTCCTTCCGGCCTGTACCGGGAGGAAAAGGTAGCTTTCCTATATCTTCGTTTTAAAATTTTAGCTAATGTTACACGAAAACAGCAAGTTAAAATGCAAAGAAACGTTTATTGAATAAGAAATTCGCCAAATTATTGAGCAATAGCCAAATTGGCTTCATTTATGAAGACTTATTTTGGTCGCCAAATGTAGTCAAATTTGCCAATTTTGTCGCCAATTTTGCCAATTTTGGCGCTAACGGATATGAATATATAGTTTTATGCTTATGATTGGGAAAATTATTACAACAATGAAAGAAAATAATTTGCGAGTAATCGCGTTAATGTGCTGTTTTGTTTCAAAATGTCAGCCACCCTAGAATTTCAAACTGCTCTATCTCAGCCATTTTTTAAGATAGAGGTAAACCAAAAAATGCTCTGGAATCCTTGTATCAAGGCCTAACACGTAATTAAAAAATAAATTTGAATTTTAAACTTTTTTGTATATTTATTTTAGTTTTAAATTTTTAAATGGCCGCCATCTTGAAACAAAATGGCGGACCAAGCTGGCTAACGAACTCGGTCGAGATATGTGTGAGCTTAATACACACAATTAGTTTAATCAAAATTGATTTATAAATACGAGCGTTATCGTATGACATAGGTCAGATATATATATATATATATATATGGAGATATATATATATATATAATATATATAAATCAACATTTGAACGGAGGGTGGTTTTGGGGTCTGGGGGTCATGATCGGTGAAAATATATCGAAATTTTCCGGAACTGCTTTCCTCCGAACGGCTGCAATAGGTAGCTTTATACTTTTTTGTATTGAAAGCTACCTAAAATAAATATATATCGTGTATAATGCGCATTCTGGATTTCACAGGGAAAAACGAAAAATAAATATATGTCGTTTATAATTCGCATCCTGTTTTTTATAGGGGAAAATGAAATGGCTATAACGTGTTTAATGCGAATTCTGTTTTTCATATAGGGAAAAGCGAAAACCAAATATTTATCTAGTGCATAGTGCGCATCCTGTTTTTCATAGGGAAAAATGAAAAATAAATAAATATCGTGTATAATGCGTATCCTAGTTTACACATGAAAAAACGACGAAATAGAATTATATATCGTGTATACTGCTCATCCTGTTTTACACAGGAAAAAAAATGAAACAGAAATATATCTCGTGTATAATGCGCATTCTGGATTGCATAGGGAAAACATGAAAAAGAAACATATGTCGTGTATAATCCGCATCCTGTTTTTCATTAGAAAAATGTAAAAGAAATATATCTCATGTATATTGCGCATCCCGTTTTGCATAAGGAAAAATCGTAAAAGAACTACATCTTGTGAACTATATCTCGGAAAAGAACTATATCTTATCTATATCTCTGTTTCTTTTAATGTGTTTCTATATTGAAACGAAAATAAACAGAATAATTGTGCAGGATCTCCCAAAAAGATTGAAACGAACTTTAACTTTTTATATGTTTAATTTTTATATGGCGATACGTAGGTAATGTAAATTTAAAAAAAAATCAAATTAAAGTAGGAATTAAGATTATGTTAAGAATTAAGATCAGCCCGATAACAAAAAATTAACCCATTTGCACTTAAAAGAATATAGATAGTTCAGTATTTGTTTCCGGCTAATATTCCGTAACAAAATTAAAACTTCATCAATAAATCAATCAATAAATAAAATAATACAAATAAAACACAAATTTAACACACATGTAATCAAACTACGATTTTGAATTATTGAAAAACACAGAAACAAAAAGGCTGCTGTGAGTAGCAAAATATTTGTCGGTTTCTTCGGCTATTAACTCCTGACATGCGGCTAATATGAAAAAAGAGTTTTTAATAAATTTCAAAACTTTATTTGGATAAATAATTCCTATTTTTCATACAAAAATACATTTTGGTGCTGTTAGTGGACAATCTGAAAAAAAAAATTAAATGGAAAAATCTATTTGAGTTTTCAATTTAAAAAAGGGTTTTCATCTATATTCTGAAACTTGGAAAAGCCCTGGTTAGATCTCTTATTATTTGTAATAACAAAATTAATCCATATTTCAACAATGCCATATTTCCATCTTGACTTGTAAGCTGTTTAAAAATATAGAAGCTGTTTCGGGCAAAAACACCTTCTTTATTTTCAGTCTATTTTTACATTTAAGTGACCAATACATCATATCAATTAAAATTCAAAATTTGTTATCTAGCACCAAACTTTTACTTATTATTAATATAATTATTTTGTTTCGTTATAAAACATTTATAGTTATACTTTAGCACCGATTATTTTTTTACTATTTGGGAATATGAATGCAGACACTGGAGTGCAGTAGATGTTGCTCGAAGTAGCACATAACGTTTTTCAGTTACAATTTAAATATATGTACATATATCCAAATTGCAATAGATTTCTGAAATCACATAACTATGACATCACGTGAATAAAAAAAAATTCAGTACCTAGTACTAAATTTCTATTTTTTTATGGATATAAATATTCTGTTTATTTTCATTTTGAATAATACATCTTTAAATAAATTTTTATATCACTGAAAATATTTTAATATTAGGCATATTAACTGTGGTAATATAAACTGGGTAAAGAAACTGCGTTTGGAACAATACAGCACATGTATTGTTCCAAACAACGTGATGTTTCCTACCTTTTCATTAACAAATTTTAATCGATAAACTTACATTACAATAGATTTGCAAAGGTTTAAAAAGATTATAGAAATTTTTACAAATCTATCTATCCAAATATAGCATTTATACAAATTCTGTTCTATTTATTTATACAAATATAATATAGTTAATTTAAGAACATTTTTTTTTGTTTTATCTATTTATCCAATCACGTGAATGGAAAATAAAAATTTAGAAACCTAGCACAAACTTTCTGCTTTTTCAAATATACATTTTAACGGATATAATTGCTCAATTTCTTTCATTTCAATATCGAACATTTCAAATACACCTTGATAATACTAAAAATTGCTTAATATTTAAACTATTAGTACAATTATCTATACTCCAAGCATCACATAGCGCTTGTAACAAAGTTTGTAATAATCTTTGTAATAGCAGATTTTATTCGGTGCATCTATTTTGTAATAGATTTCAAAGAGCTTAAAAAACATTATGCGCTACTCCGGTAATACCATCTTTTCCTTCTCAATCTATTTATACAATCACGTGACAAACTCATCACGTGTTGTTTTGTAAATCTTCCCTAATGATACATCGTACGATTTTTTGGATACTTGTCGATAATTCAATGAATTAATATAAGTCTTCATTCTCCAAATGTTTTAAATTCCTACAAGTCCAAATGACCTGCGTCGAAAAGAAAAAGAAAAGAAAAAAATATCCCAACCCATTTTTAGAAGCTACCGGCCGCCCGGTTGTTCAACGGATAAACTGCACTGCGGGGGCTTCATCGATAAGCCCCGGCATGACCCGTTTCCCTGCCAGCGCTCAAGAGAACGGGTTCTTCCTTATCTCGGCCGTTGCGCCCCAAGTTGTTATGTACGCACGCACTAAAAGGAATGAATCAGAGCAAGTAAATAGGGTCCAAGAAACTTTAAGTGGGGATGTTATTTATTTATAGAATAAAACGAAAGATTTGGGGTATGGATGCATTTTTGTAGGATAATATGCATTCATATTTTCGCTGTGCTTGTTTAACGGAATTATGATAAACTGTTCGATTTGAAACAGTGGAGGAGTTATTTAATATTTTATTAATTACATTGTTTTTTAATGCAACAAAGACAAACACTGTTTGAAGTTAATCAAGCAAAATTCAAAGTTTTTAGTTACTTCAAATTGACTTTTAATGGCATTATACTTTTTAAAAATAAATTAAACAGTGTATGTTATTTAAGTTAAAGAACATATTTTTTTTTTAATGAAGTTCTATAACGTTTCCAATAGTTCGATTTATAGTAATGGAAAATATATTTAATATTTTATTAATTAGGTTATTATTTTAATACAACAAGGGTAAACACTGCTTGAAAATAATCAATTAGTAATTCAATTTTTTACTAATTACATTTTAATTGCATTATACTTTTTAAAAATAAATTAAACATTGTATGTTATTTAAGATAAAAAACATATTTTTTTAATGAAGTTCTATAACGTTTTCAATAGTTCGATTTATAACAGTGAAAAAGATATTTAATATTTTATTAATTAGATTATTATTTTAATACAACAAGCGCAAAGACTGCTTGAAATTAATCAATCAAAATTCAATTTTTAGTTTTTACTGATTACATTTTAATTTCATTATACTTTTGAAAGTGAAATTAAACTTTGTATGTTATTTAACATAAAGAACATAATTTTTATAATGAAGTTCTATAACGTTTTCAATAGTTCGATTTACAACAGTGGAAAAGATATTTAATATTTTATTAATTACATTATTATTTTAATACAACCAGGGTAAACACTGCTTGAAATTAATCAAGCAAAATTAAATATTTAGTTTTTAATTATTACCTTTTAATTTCATTATACTTTTTAAAGAGAAATTAAACTTTGTATGTTATTTTAGATCAAAAAACATAATTTTTATAATGAAGTTCTATAACGTTTTCAATAGTCCGATTTATAATACTGGAAAATATATTTAATATTTTATTAATTACATAATTTTTTTAATACAACAAGGGCAAACACTGCTTGAAATTAATCAAGCAAAATTCAAAGTATTTAGTTATTTCAAATTACCTTTTAATGGCATTATACTTATAAAGGAAAATTAAACTTTCGATGTTATTTAAGAGATATCTATATTAAAAAAAAAAATTATAATGAAGTTCTATAAAGGTTTCAATAGTTCGATTTGTAATAGTGGAGAACATATGTAATATTTTATTAATTACATCATTATTTTTAATACAACAAGGTCAATCACTAATCAAGCAAAATTCAAAGTTTTCGGTTATTTCAAATTACATTTTAATGGCATTATACTTTTTATACTTAACTTTGTATGCTATTTAAGAGACTCTCTATAAAGAACATAAATTTTATAATGAAGATTTCAATAGTTTGATTTGTAACAGTGAAGAAGATATTTAATATTTTCTAAATTACATCAAAATTCTAAAGCAACAATGACAAACACTAGTTGAACTTAATCAAGCAATTCAGTGTTTACAGTTATTTCAAATTGCTTTTTAATGGCTTTATAATTTTTAAAGAAAAACTTAACTTTGTATGTATTTAAGAGGATATCTATAAATAATATAATTTTTATAATGAAGATTTCAATAGTTTGATTTGACAGTGGAGAAGATGTTTAATATTTTCTTAATTACATTAAAATTCTAATGCAACAACGACAAACACTGGTTGAACTTAATCAAGCAATTCAATGTTTATAGTTATTTCAAATTGCCTTTTAATGGCATTATAATTTTTAAAGGAAAACTTAACTTTGTATGATAATTAAGAGACCCTGTATAAAGAATATAATTTTTATAATGATCAATAGTTTGATTTGACAGTTGGAAAATATATTTAATATTTTCTTATTTACATTAAAATTCTAATGCAACAAGATCTGGTTGAACTTAATCAAACAATTCAATGTTTATAGTTAGCTCAAATTGTCTTTTAATGGCATTATAATTTTTAAAGAAAAACACAACTTTGTATGTTACTTAAGAGACTCTCTATAAAGAATATAATTCTTATAATGAAGATTTCAATAGTTTGAATTGACAGTGGAGAAAATATTTAATATTTTCTAAATTAAGTTAAAGCTCTAATGCAACAAGGACAGACACTGGTTGAACTTAATCAATTAATTCAATGTTTATAGTTGTTTCAAATTGTCTTTTAAAGGCATTATGATTTGTAAAGCGAAATGAAATTGTGTATGTTATTTAAGAGATCTCTTTATAGAGAAAAAAATCTTTACAATGAAGTTTTATAAAAAATTACAAAATTAATTACAGTAGACACCCATTTTTACGAACTATAACTAGAATACGAAAATAGCTCGTTAATTAGAGAGTTCGTAATTTAGAAAGGCATCGTAAAGCATTTGCATTATACATTGTAATATTTCCGATGCTAGGATGTTAGGGATACTATTCAGTGCTTTTAATTATACTAGGAATTTTTCTCATTATTAATACTTAATAAATGATATGCATGCTACTAAACTAAGAAATGCTTTTCGAAAGCAGGTAAATTTATTAAGACATTAAACATAAAAAATAATCACTTATTTTTAAATGTTATCAAACAACATGTTAACAAAGCATGACTCCATTTTCTCTATATTAGTAAGAATTTCTCAACTATTACTGACCTCATTAAAATAATAATAATAATAATAATAATAATAATCTAAGCCCTGGTAGGCATTCAGCAGCTTGCTTCAAGTTCGGTCTTGGAGTTACTTCATTTTCTTTTTTTCTGAATGTGAAAGTTATATCTTATTCTCATTGATAACAATTCTGATAATTGCATCATCCCATATTTCATACATGCAAATGACATTAAAATTCACAGTTAAAGTGGCCTGAAATAAGACTTCTGGCAACTGCCAGTTCATACTTCCAGTTCGTGTATAAATAACTAATCTTCACTGAAGTCATGGGATATATTGTCATGGAATTTTTCTGGTATGTCTATTTGTTTAATAAAGTCTGCGTGTCAAAGTCATAATATCGTTCCCATTCACTGATTGAGAAATGCATTGCACCAAGAATTATCGATCGAGTATGACTTTTTCCCTTTCGAAACCAAGGATTGCTCTTCGAAAAATCACCCTTTTTTATTTTTGCTTGAAACTATAGCTTATGTCCTGGGATATTGGCTGAAAGTATGAAGATGCATTTGGTGGGGGTTCTATACAAACGGATTGCTTGAAGATCAGGGACAATTATGTGCGGTATAATTGAGTCGTAGAAAAACAGAGTGGATTATCCCACATATATGCACCACGCTGATAAATGCATAAGTGCTTATAAATTGCTTTATAAGTGCTATAAGTGTTAATATTTAGATTTATTATTATATTTATTATTATGCTTATTATTTATAACTGTTTATTTATTGCTTCAACTGTTGTTTCTTTTTTTTTAGTAAATTGATGTTTATTTATTTTATTTTTCAATTCCTGCTATTAGCTCACACCCTCTATATATTTATATATCTTGTTCAAATTTTCAATCGTTAATAAACTATTTTTTATTCATCCACTCAAGTTCAAATACATTTTTTTAAACTTGTAGTTGATGAAACTTGATGTTAATACAGTTTTTCAAATATTAATTCATTAATTAAATTAAATTAATTAATTTTAATTTTATATTTCATTTCTGTTCAAAAGTATAGACTCACTCCATATTTATAGTCTCCTTCGCCTGCGCGTCGCCTGATCTTCCTCCGTGAACAGCCCCATTATCTTTTTACGCGTGAAGGTTTCGCTATGGTACTTCGTTGTGAAGTTTGGTAATTTTTGAAATTCAATATTTGAAAAACGGCATAATCATTAGATTTGAAATCTATATCAAGAAAAATACATTTTTTTTACCTTTCTAACACAGTTTGTCTAACAATTTTGTGAGAAATACTTTTCGAGCTAGTAATTTTTGGTATTTTAGCTATTTATTTTTTATTTAATTTTTAATACATTTAAAAAATGTTTCTTATATAAGATATTTAGCAGGATATAAATTTAGGAATAAATACCGTCAGTGGCGATCGCTGGAAAAAATTTTGACAAAAAAAAAAAATAAATAAAAATAAGCTATTTCATTTATTACGTTATTTTATTTTTATATTGAAATATAAAACCACTTGCTATTATTGCATGCTATTTGTAACTAATATTCAAAAACAAAGTTCGCGCCAATGTGGTGCGTCTCTGCCTATTTTGTTTATTGACTATCTAAACTTGCAATCAATTTTCATTATATTAATATAGTTAAGAAATATTTTTATGCTTTATTTGTTTTCATGCTCGTCTGCTATAATATATTTTTTTAAAGGTGTAGAAATATGGGTGGGGGAGGATTCATGAGAGGAAGTAATAAAGGAAAAACCCAATTAAGGAAGACGGAAGAGAAAAAGTCTTAACCGTCACAACCGTACCAGTACTAACTCATTGGATTTTTTCATTTTTCTTTCTCTTGTTTTCCTTTTCCTTTCTTATCTTTTTATTTTTGTATTCTCAGCAGATTTATTTGTAATGTTAACAGATTTGTGAGGATAAAATTATAATAATCATAATTTGTTCTATTTTACCTCAACTCCTTATTAACTCTTAACATAACTAAACTTACAGAATTAAATTTTATTTATACATTACCGGTAAGAACGTTAAAGGTCTTCACATAATCTATGACGGATGCATGGTTTTTCGTTCTTGTTATCTTTAGCTTTTATTTTAAAAATATTGTTTGATGCTTGAATTACATGGTTTTATGAATCGTTGCTCAATTTTTTGCCCCAAGAAAAATTAGTTTAGATATTATAACATGAAATTATATCTCAATTGAGCCAAACCTACAGGTGTTGCACCCTGTTAGATGCAGGTGCGAAATAACTTATTTCAGTTTCATTCTAGTGTAAACGGAGTGACCACATATACAATTTGTATCTTGTACCAGGATATACTAAACAATATCGTTGAGCTGGTAAATTTACAGCAGGAAACAACTGATTGATGTCTAGAGAACAGGAGCACTAGTTGATTACCGTTTCAGGGTTTCAAAATCGTGCATAGTGTTTGATTACAAACACTGGTCAATAAGTTGTCTATAAAACTTTAGTTCAGATTGTATAAAATATAAGGGGGTGGTCAAATTTCTCAAAAAGGTTTTTTTTTTTTTCTTGCTTATAAAATACTACAACGTTAAATAAATTAAATAAACAAACCGCGTATTTCTAGAATGATTTATTCAGAAAGTATAACAATTTTTGCGTTATATTATTAGTCTTGGCCTGCCTGTAACTGAAACTTTCCGTCCATTTATCCCAGAATGGAATTTTCATAATTGATCATGTTTAAAAGTATATATCTAAACTTTCTTGCAAGATATGTGTATGAGTTTTTACTTTATGTTTTTAATAAATAGTTTTCAGAATTTTTAATTTCTTGTGTAAACTTTGAAAATATATTTCTCGAAGTAAAATTCACTCACAAAAATGCTCTTGTTTTTTTACTTTTTAAATTTGTTATAAGTTTCGTATGTAATATTTTTATAAATACTTAAGAAAATTAACAAGAAACCTTTTTTGCACACAAAAGTATAAAAAGTAATGAAATCGGGCAAATGGTTCATGAGTTAAATAAAAAATTACATAACGTTAAAATTTAAAAATTTTTTGTTTAAAAATTTTCAAAGCTTTCAAAACTTTTTTGCTTAAAACATTTCAAAGTTTTCAAAACTGTTTTGTTTAGAAAATTTCAAAACTCTTTCAAAACTTTTTTGTCCAAAAAATTTCAAATCTTTCAAAACTTTTTTGCTTAAACAATTTCAAAGCTTTCAGAACTTTTTTGTTTAAAAAATTTCAAAGCTTTTAAAACTATTTTGTTTAAAATTTTACAAAGCTTTCAAAACTTTTTTTGTTTGAAAAATTTCAAAGTTTTCGGAACTTTTTGTTAAAAAATTTCAAAGCTTAAAAAACTTTTTTGTTTAAAAAATTTCAAAGCTTTCTAAACTTTTTTTCTTTAAAATATTTCAAAACTTTCAAGAACTTTTTATCTGAAAAGTAATCTTGATAGAAACACACATTTCAGGAAAAAAAAAAAAAAAAAAAAAAAAAAAAAAAAAACATTGCCAAAATGCCTATAAATTAAGGAAATAAATGTTTAACCCCTGATCGCCTTAACTTTAAAATTTTGCCGCCAAATTATATAAAAAATAAATAAGATAGCAAGGTTATGTTATGTAGGCTTAGAATCCTGCAAAAAATATTTTCGTTGACCACAACCCAACCCGAAACCGGTTGGAAAAATGAAATGAAAAGTTAATGCAATTATGGTATACTAATCTACAATTATATCAGTAAAATTTATTTTACTTGTTTTGAAGAAAACCTAATATAAAATTGAATGCATGCAGACTATGAAACAAATTCCTGCATTTTCTTGTAAGTAGACGATTATTCTCAAACCCAATTCGATTAGGGAAAAATAAAACTTTTATCTATAACGCCAGTAAAAAAAATATTTTATATAAAAAAATTCAGTGTTTGATTTTTTATTATTATTACTTTTTTACGATTTTTTTCTTAGATATTTTGATACTGCATTTCACCGTTAACTAATGTTCTAGCTAATTTTTTCTACTTCTCTCTTTTTTTTTAATACAAAATTTTGTTTTGAACATTCCAATACTGCATTTCACCGATAAATAATTCCATAACTGTTTCTCTCTCTCTTTTTTTTTTCTTTTTTTTTCTTTCTTTCTTTTTTTTTTACGAACTTCAGTTTTAAACATTTCAGTACTGAATTTCACCCCGATAACTAATGCCCTAACTCATTTTTTTCTTTCTCCTTTTTTCTTTTTTTCTTCTTTTTTATGAACTTATGTTTTAAACATTCCAGTATTGCATTTCACCTTTAACTAATATGTTATCTAATTTTTTACTCTTTTTTTTTTTTTTTTAGTTTGTTTTTAAGTATTCTAAAACTGCTTTAACTAATGTCCTAACGATTTTTTATATTTCTTTTCTTTTTCTAGATGCTTCTGTTGTTTTTTTTTTTCTTTTCACGAACTTCTGTTTTAAATATTATAATACTGTATTTCATCTTTAACTAAACTTTCCCTTTTAATCGTTTTTTTTTTTTTTTTTTAATATCAGCATTTTTTCCACGCACCTATTACCAGTCCACTACGTAATCCCAGGGGTTCTCATTTTTTTCAGATTTTTTCATTCTCTCTTTTTTTCTTTTTATAGATTCTTTCTTTATTTACAAACTTCTGTTTTAAACAATCTTTTTCTCTTGTTTTCTTTCTTTCCTTCCTTCTTTTTTTCTTTTTTTTCTTTTTCTTTTTTTTTTTTTTTACGAATTTTTGTTTTAAACAGTCCAACACTACATACATAGTTGTACTAATTTAATGATTCCCAGTTTGTGGCTCGTGTACCCCAGGGACTACGTAGTTGACTGGTAAGGGATGCATGAGAAAAATGCTGGTATTGGCAAAACACACAAAAAAAATATTAAAATGAAAGTTTGTTAAAATGTTAAATTAAAAGTTTAAAAAGTTAAAATATATAACCTTTAATGAACACAAAGCTTGTCGAAAGAGCATTCTTGTCTTATACGTACGTTAAAAATAAATATCGCACATGAATCTGACGCAATTCCCGGCTTAAGATTAAATCTTTTTTTTTTTTTTTTTTTTTTTTTTTTTCATTTTGGTAAACTTTGAATAATTGTTATAATTGCTACCAATTATAGTTTATATTAATATACCAATTCTTCACAATATTATCATATAATGAGGAGAGAACAACATTTGTATATCAGCATATGTTCATGATATTTTCGCTTTAATATATACCCTTTTTCTTTTTTTTAAACCTTTAATTCTGCCTTTAAAAACATATGTTTATCCACACTCAAAAAAAAAAAAAAAAAAAAAAAAAACAGCTTTAGAAGAGAGCATTTTGACATGCAATCTATATACCTGCAATGGAATTTTGTGAATTTATCTAAATTATAAGAGCAAATTAGTAGAAAATGAAAATAGGAGGTTCGTTGAAATATTTTAATAACTGTTTAAAAGTTAGTATGTATATAACTGTACTAAATCTATGTTTAAAAAAAATGACTAAATAATCTTGTTGTTGTTGATTTTTTTTTAAAAAGAGTGGGGATAAATGTAAGTTTTTAAAGACAGAATTAAAGGTTTTAGAAAAAGAAAAATAGTATATTTTAAAGTGAAATTAATATGAACTGAAAATAATAAGTAAAAGTGAAAATAGTATGCTGATATACAAATGTTGTTCTCTCCTCATTATATGATAATGTCTGGTGAAGAATTGGTATATTAAAATAAACTACAATTATTTTGTTTATTGACTATCTAAAATTGCTATCAATTTTCATCATAAGTTAGCGCAGTTAAAAGTATTTTAATGCTTTATTTGTTTTCATGTTCGTCTGCTATAATAAAAAAGGAAAAAAAAAAAAAAAAAAAAAAAAAAAAAAGAACTCATAGAAGTATGGATGGGGGAAGGTTTATGAAAAGAGGGACATTCATAAATGAAAAACCCAATATATATCTGATCTTTGGCATACGATAGCACTCGTTTATAAACCGATTTGGATGCATTTGGACCGATTTGGATTTCTAAGCATGTGTAGTTAAGGTTCACTAATATCTCGACCGAGTTCGTTGGCCAGCTTTGTCTTGGCGGCCACTGAAAGATTTAAAACTAAAAAATATGTACATTAGAAATTCAAATTTATTTATTTCTTAAGTATTAGTCTTGATACAAGGATTCCGGAGCATTTTTTGTTTTGCCTCTATCGTAAAAAATGGCTGAGTAGTTTGGAATTCTAGGGTGGCTGACATTTCCAAACAAGACAGCAGATTAAAACAAATCTGGGATTAACTATGATTTTTAGTGAACGTGATTTCTCGCAAATTGATTATCTTTCATTGTTAACCATTTTCCCAATCATGCACATAAAACTAGTTTTTTATCCGTTAGTGTTAAATTCTCGCCAAGCTTGGCGACGCTTAGCAAAATATAGCCAAGACTGACCAAAAATAAGTCTCTATAAATGAATCCAACTTGGCTATAGCTGACTAATTTGGCAAAATTCATATTAAAATACAGTATTAACGAATTTTCTCGAATAGGGATTATTCGCATTTTAGCTAGGTGTTTTCGCGTAACAACAGCTAAAATCTTAATAGGAAGATATCGACTAACTTTTCCTCTCGATACAAGCCGGAAGTACTTTTTATTTTCGTATTCTCAAAATATGTATTTATAATATCAACAGATTTGTAAGAATAAAATTATAATATTCATAATTTGTTCTATTTTTCCCCACAATTTTATTTCTATAGTACCAGTCAGAACGTTAAAGCAAGGTCCTACAATATATATATGCAACTTTTACTCAGACTATAAGCAAAGAACGAAATAATTCTAATACCTATATTTCATCATATTTCTCCTACTGCTTTCTTTTATCTGTTACAATATATCAGAAAGGGCGAAAGTCAAAAAGTTTCTCACACTGCCTTCCCTTTTCTGTGTTCTTCGTATATTAGGTGTATTTGTATAGCAAACCACTTGAGGGATATTCCGGCAACTGTTTTCGATACGGAGTACGATATATCGATACATCGATAATGGTCAAGGGAAAATACGAAATATCCTTCAGAATTAAGTTAATCTAATTGCGTAGGAATTTTATTATGTAGAAAGAATGATTGTATACGAAGGCATTAATGTCACTGTATGGTACTTTTATTCATAATTTAGCGGGAAAAAATTTAAACGTTTATTTTTAACACTTTCCAACATAGTTCAAAAGTGTTTAGGAATTTGATTTTTCTGTCTGTCTGTCTGTCTGTCTGCGCTCTTAGTCGCGTAAATACACTGAGAAAAATGACACTTTCAAATTTGAATAAGTCGATGTTTTCATTTTATTATGAAACTTTCTGTTAGGACGACCCAATGTTTTCAATTCTGAAATACCAGAAATACTCAGAATATTGAAACATGGACATGCTCAAAACTGAGCACATAGAGGTCAGTTCATACTCATTTTTGAAACATGGACATACTCAAAAATGATTAGGATCAGTTCAAACTCATTTTTGAAACATTGACATACTCAAATATGAGTACATGAGGTTTTTTCTTGAGTGTGTGCATGGTTTCAGAAATGAGTATATACATGTTTCAAACTTGAGTCGTTTTGATTCGGAGCCATTTTGACTATGCGACATACTCAGATTTGAGTATTTTTGGCTCAGTTTTGAAAATGTCGGTTTTAGAGTGTATACTTGGATTGCCATGTAATTAATGTATGTTATTGAGGTTTACTATGGCATGTTCGGTATTGAAATTGAAGTGTGTACACTGCAAAAAATAATTGTTGATTTTGCAGTATAAAACTGGAACCCAGCTGCCAGTATGACAAAATGACTGCCAACTGCCAGCTTGACGTATTACTGCTTGCACGGCAGCGTATTACTGCTTATTTTACTGTTTAATACTGTTAATTTTATGGTATAATACTGGCAGCTGGGTTCCAGTTTTATACTGCAAAATCAACAATTATTTTTTGCAGTGTAGCATTTATAGTTCATTTACAGGGACACTCAAAATAATTCCGTTACATTACGGTCTACGAGGGAAAATCGTTTGCGGTGTATTTTAATTATGTTATACTATTTCAAACATATTAAAATCGATATATATCACTGAAGTGCACTACAAGAGGCTAACTACATAATACGGTGTACATAGCATTCATTTACAGGGACGCGCAAAAGAATTACATTACATTACTGTCTGTTAACAATAATTACTGCAAGTGCTTTTTAAGTTGTATTACGCGTTTTTAATTAAGCTAATACAGTGAAACCTCGCTAACTCGGACCTCTTTAACTAGGATCTCCGGATAACCCGGACTAAGTCTGCTTGAGTTTCGAATTTCCAAAACAGCATTTATTCGCTCATTCACATTCTATTTTAAAAAGATATTTTTTTAAGATTTTGTGGACATGTTTCAAAAAATTGATGGCAGTATTGACATTAAGGTCAGTGACGTTATCAATTAGTTGTAAGTTGACAATGACGGAGGTTACGCTGCACTGACTGATGAACAGATAATCGCCTCCTGCTCATCTAAATAAACTGAAACTGATTGTACAGATGAAATCGGGACTGATGATGATAATTCTTCTAGTATGAGCTATGCTGAGACAGCAACACATCTAGATCCATTGATGGTCTATTTTCAGCGATAAACGGATACAACGCCAAATGGTTTTCTTGTACTCAAACGGCTGAGGGATCGTGGCGCTCACAAGCAATATTCAAAACTACAACAGCAGAAAATCTCGACCTATTTTAATTCAGACTAGATGTTTTCCAACTCTTTAAAACAACGTTTTGATTTGACAATATGCAATGATTTGTGCAATAAATAGTTGATTTTCTGTAAGTATGTTTTATTTTAATGTCTTTTTACACGATCTCTGGTTAACCCGGATTTTCGATAACCCGGACTGGCTCCGGTACCAATTAGTCTGAGTTAACTAGGTTTTACTGTATTTTGCTTATTATTTGGTGAGTATAAATTCTATAGATTATTTACAGGATTTCACAAAACAATTTCGGATAATTTTTCGACTATAGATGGTAATTACTGAAATTGGGTATTCAAATGAGTTATATATTTCCCAAATTGTTTATTTAGGTATCAAATTTCACATTATTAAACGGTGAAGTTTTGTTAAAGTATTCTGTAAGTGTTGAAAAGTTTCATAATCAATGCTTGGTGCATGATTTTTCTTTCTTGTTTAATTATTGCCAAGAGATTGGTTGATATTAAAACGATCCTACGCTTCATAAAAAATGTATTTCGGGCATCTAACTACATTTAACACGTTCACTGCCGGGTTAAAATTACCGGAATTTTATTTTATTTAGAAAGTTCGAATTCATAACTAGAAAATACTAATAGCAATATTTACTTATCTAATTACAGACATTTCGTGTTTACATAAAGTAAAACTTCTTCTTTCGAAATTTCCGGTACGAATTCGTAATTTTAGATTGAAAAACCACGAGTATATTCGTGGTTGGCAGCGAATGGGTTAAAATATTATTTTTAATGCTAAAGTTAATAAATAAAACAGTAGCCCCTCGTTAATATTCATTTCTCTTTTTTGTAGCTCAAAAAAAAAAAAAAAAGATATCTACTTAATTACATGTTTCATAATATTTAAGTAATTGTTATACATGTCAATTACAATAAAATATACAGTTCATTGCATTTAAAATGTTTTCTATGTTAGGCTAAAGAATTCAAACAACTTTAATTATTTTTCAGCATAAATATTTGAGATACGAATCGTTGATTTTCATGAAAAAACATGTTCTTTCATCTTTTAATAAGATTTTTTTTTTCTAATTAAAGAATACTAGTAAGTACTGAATTCTTTAAAGAATTTATGTTTTTCTATTTTAAATAGACTTCAAAAGTATACCTATATCCTCTGTTTTCTGTTAGTTCATTCGTACTCCAAGCCTCAGAAAAGATACCACTGCGAAACTGCAAATGTAACTGTGGTGAAATATAGCATGTACAGCAGTGCATAAAAAGACAAATGTTTCTTAATCTAGTAAAATATAACATAACCACGAAATAAAATATAAAATAACCTATTCTGAATTACCTACGATTCCGAAAATTGTTCTTTGTCTTTAAAAACCTCAGAAACCTAAATATTTTTTGAGATTTGAAGAAGCAGTTATAAAAACCAAGTTCATATTGCTACCACTGATGTTTGGAAACGTTTCTAAGTAGTTTTTATAGCGTTTCGTTTTAATTATTTTCTCAACCCAGAATATAGCTTTTTCGGATGTTATGAATTTTTAAATAAACATTTTCATGTTCAACAAACATGTTTTACAGACAATCATAATAAATTAACAGCGTTAACATTAACATTAAAACTAATATTATTATGTTACTCTTTCATGTATAAATTCAGTTACGCAGCTGAAAATGTTTAATTGAGCATTAGTAGCATGTTTAAAAACAATATACACCGGTTCAAAAAACTGATTAATACAAGATTATAAGAACTGAAAATGATTTTAAGAACTAGCACTCGGAAACATTTTTGAAAATCAGCGACAACAAAATAACTTTGATTTTATAAATGCTTCTGTAAATTTCGGAAATATATCAATTTCTAAGGTTTCTAAAAATAAAGAAAGCTTATTGTATATTTTCGTTCAAAGGTTTGATTAGATTTAATTACCTAAGAGGGACTGCTCAGAGAAGGAAATGAAGTCTGTAGAGCATAGTGTCTCTCCTGGTCTCTTTATTAAGGTCTTAAAAAAACAGTATATTCATGCGCAGCTGAAGCCATATTTTCTTTGATTCAGAATTATTATTATTATTTTTTTTACAGCGTGCATTGAAGCTAGTTATTGTAACATAAGTATTTTTTGGCTGCATAACATATTTTAGATAAACTGCGGTTTTAGTAACGACATTTTCAGCTCACAGGCTATCAAAGCCTGAGAGCTACTGTGCCCACAGGTTCTGTATGTACGTATGTATGTACGTAACGCGATAACTCTTGATTGAAACTCTTGATTGTACTCCATTCTCATAAGGCGCTTCCCTGATTAGTATTGGGGGTTCATTGGTTAAGTATATAGATGGGAACGGGGGCTAATCCCTCCCCCCCTTAATTTAACTAAATGGGTTTTTCATGCAGAATTATTCGATTTGGTATACAGGTTTATTCTGATAAGACGCTTCCCTGATTAGATTTACAGGTTCATTGGTTAAGTATAAAGGGGGGAGGGGAGTTAATTCCCCCTTAATTAGTGCGAATAGCCTATGAGCTCCATGCCATCAGTTTAACTGGGCTCTTTTCTTTTTATTTCCTAGTGATAAATTGTTTTCAAATGTATTCAGCTTACCTATTTCCTCTATTAAATAACGTGACAAACATGCTCGAATTTCGGAAACACATTTCGTGGTTAGGAGGCTAGTTTTATCTATTTTATTTGCACAAACTTATCGAATTTTAAAAAGTTGATACATTTATTAAGTTTAAAAAAGGTGAGGCTTAAATGTTATATGTTTTAAAGTTTTCGACTGTTAAAAGTTGAAATATTTTTTTTAATTTCGTCCCTTTATCCTCAATAAATGTTTTTTTCTTTGTCAAATACAAAACTGTCATCCTCGCAGGGTTTTATCTCACATTATCACCATAAAAAAGCAAATAACACAGAATGTTCTTCAAGATTTAAAAATGCACTGATTGTAATATAAATGTTATGAGAAAATTGTGATCTTTGTGAATTTTAATAGAACGACGGGTTTTGCAATGAATTATAAAACCAAGTTATTATTATTATTTTTACGAAAACTTGAAAGCTTTCTCAATACATTTAAAAAGTTAAGGAACTTTTAGTCTCAATGACCTCATCACATTTTAAATCTCAATCAAGAATGCATGTTAACATAATGTCTAGACATTTGAATCTTTTGTTGTATTGTTACGATAAACAAAAAATCTTTTAAAACAATGGCATGAATAATTACTCTTTTGTTTTTAATTTGCGAATAAAAACATACCTACTGTATTATACATTTGATTTATATCTGTTTATGCTTTTTATTAACTCTGGTATTTATTAAAATCTGAATTATCTAACTTAAATTATTCATGTGTTTTCTTTATGTCTAAAAAAAAAATCTCTCAATTCTTGGACTAAACATCTTTATCCAATTAGTTTTATCGGATGATTTATGTTTTACACATCACTTAATTGAACGTATCTGGTAACTTCATTGTTCAATTGTTATGCTCTTTCAAAGAAAATAGACCACTTTCAGCCACAAAAGTCAGATTCATCATCTGATGTGACACTAGCCGTCTTGCAGAATTCAGGGATCCGATTTATGCAGAAGCTGGGTGAGCAACAGTTGGTAATTAATGACAGGAGAAGGGAAACAACACAAAATGATTTGACAGAGGAGGAGTATTTTCTTTGCAGTCTTTAGAAATAATTCTTGTTCTGTTTCGGATGAAATGATTTAATTTGTGAGCTAGTGAATATTTATTACTTATTTCAGATTGTTATATTTTTAAAAACATTCTATATCATATGTCTAATAATGGACCGACATTGTATATATGAGCTTACATGAGAAAGATTTATAATGTCAGGCAAATATTGAGCAAAAAAATAGTATTACTTGTAAAACTACACAAGTTATACCAATATTGAGAACATATCAGAATTTTATTGGAATAGAATTATTTGTATTTTACATACCTCTTAATTGAACCTATCTAGTGATTTGCTATTCAATTGTTATGCTCCCTCAAAGAATATAGACCACTTACAGCTACAAAAGTCAGATTCATCATCTGATGTGATACTAGCTTTTCTTGCAGAATTCAGGGATCCGATTTATGCAGAAGCTGGGTGAGCAACAGTTGGTAATTAATGACAGGAGAAGGGAAACAGCACAAAATGATTTGACAGAGGAGGAGTATTTTTTTTTTTTTTGTAGTGTTTAGAAATAATTCTTGTTCTGTTTCGGATGAAATGATTTAATTTATGAGTTAGTGAATACTTATTTCAGATTTTAGATTTTTATAGTTTTAAAAACAAGCTATCATACCCGATATTGTATTTATGAGCTTGCATGAGAAATATTTATAATGTCAGGCAAATATTGAGCAAAAAATAGTATTACTTGTAAAACTACACAAGTTGTTCCAATATTGAGAACATATCAGAATTTTTTTGGAATAGAATGACTTGCATTTTACATACCCCTTAATTGAATGTATCTGGTGATTTATTGTTCAATTGTTCTGCTCGTTCAAAGAAAATAGACCACTTTCAGCCACAAAAGTCAGATTCATCATCTGATGGGACACCAGTCGTCTTGCAGAATTCAGGAATCCGATTTATGCAGAAACTGGGTGAGCAACAGTTGGTAATTAATGACAGGAGAAGGGAAACAGCACAAAATGATTTGACAGAGGAGTAGTATTTTCTTTGCTGTCTTTAGAAATAATTCTTGTTCTGTTTCGGATGAAATTATTTAATTTATGAGTTAGTGAATGTTTATTACTCATTTTAGAATTTTATACTTTTAAAAACAATGTAACATATGTCCAATAATGAGTCGATATTGTATTTATGAGCTTACATGAGAAATATTTATAATGCCAGGCAAACATTGAGCAAAAAATAGTATTACTTGTAAAACTACTCAAGTTGTACCAATATTGAGAACATATCAGAATTTTATTGGAATAGAATGACTTGTGTTTTATATACCACTTAATTGAACGTATTTGGTTACTTCATTGTTCAATTGTTATTTTCTTTCAAAGAAAATAGACCACTTTCAGCCACAAAAGTCAGATTCATCATCTGATGCGACACTGTGACGGTGACACTAGCCTTCTTGCAGCATTCGAGGATCCGATTTACACTGAAGCTGAGAGAGCAGCAGTTGGTGATTATTGACAGGAGACAGAAAACAGTACAAAATTATGTGGCAGAGGTTGTACCAATATTGAGAACATATCAGAATTTTATTGGAACAGAATAACTTGTGTTTTACACGTCACTTAATTGAACGTATCTGGTGACTTTATTCTTCGTTATGCTCCTTCATAGGCCACTTGAGCCACAGAAGTCAGATTCATCATCTGATATGGTATTAGCCGTCTTGCAGAATTCAGACATCCGATTTATACAGAAGGTGGGAGAGCAATAGTTGGGATTAATAACAGGAGAACGGAAACATTACAAAATGATATGACAGAGGAGGAGTATGTCTTTGCAGTTTTTAGAAATAATTCTTGTTCTGTATAGAATTAAAAGATTTAACAGCAAGTGAATATATATTACTTATTTTAAATTTTGATATGTTTGAAATTCGGCCAAGATTTGTACAATATTGAAATTGTATTTATATACGAAATATTTACATTGTCAGACGAATATTGTGGAAACATAGTGTTAATTTAAAATACAGAGGGTTATACACACATTATTCTAACGTTTTTGACTTTTGATTTAAGTTTAAATGAAAAAAAAATAAAACATGGCATCAACTTGGAAAAGAGGTTAATTATCGTCTACATCATTAAAAATATTCTTTGTTTTCAAACGCCCGCCGCTGCGAAATGAACAATGGATCGAATGCTTTATGTATTTACGCTTTACGAAGAGAAATACTCTTACTCGATTATTAAAAAAGATGTGAAAAGCGTGGTTTTCATATTTCTACACATAAAATAAGTGATATAATTAATGAAAAAAAAAGGAAAAAAGTTTACATTTTACTGGGAAAAGAGTAAAAAATTCATACCATATTTATTATTCTATCTAAAATTGCATCTAATGTTTTAACCCCCCCCCCCCCTACAAACTATTCCAAAACCATTAAACATCTCTATAGAAACTGTAAACAAAATTATAAAGTCTGATTTAAAGATAATCAAAACAACAGAACGTGAAGTTCACCGCCTAATGCGAAAGCATGTTTCTCAGCGTAAGACTATGTGCAGATTGCTGTATGAAACTTTTTTGGCATGTGAAAAATGGAAATATGTAGTTACAATTGATGAGGTTGTGATATATTTATCTGATTGCAATAGAAAAAGATCGATTTACTATCGATAAAGAGGAGAAAAAGACCTAAAATGTAGGTTCAGAGAAAACAAGGAAAGTTTTGCTAAAGGTTTTATGTTTTTTGTGGATTCTCTTATAACTAAAAACTTAAGATAAGGTCAGCAGTAAAAATGTCAAAATAACTCGATTTACCATCAGAAATGTGTTTTAACACCTGCTTTCAAAAAAGACATTATATCACTTTACCCAAAGAACCTTCATTGTTTTAAGTTACATTAGTATAAGGCTGCCAGCCGTACTTCTATATCTACTGCTATATTTTTAGAAAAAATAAGAAACGAAACTGGAATTCAGGCTATTACATTTAAATGCATCCGACCGAAATCCAGTGACCTGTCTCTTATACATTACTGTGCATTTGGCCTTTTAAAACAAGCTCTTTATAAGCGGTATCCCAATACATTGGATGGACTCTGGAAGATTTTGGGCGAGGAGAGGAACAAAATCAACCTTGATATTTTAAGAGAAAAGCTCCTTTATCTTGGAAATCACACTGTTAAAAATTTGCAGCAAACTGTCCAGTTATTTTACTGTTTTTGTAGAAAACGGTTACGTAACCGTACTTTAACTATATTCTGACCATAATGTGGGCAATAGTATGGTCGGAATAGAGTTTAATTACGGTTATGTAACCGATTTTTATATAAACGGTCGAATGACCGAACAGTTTGCTGTAAATGTTTAACAGTGCAAGATGTAATATGATAGTTCAACATAATGTACTATGGCATTGAACATATGAGAAAATAAAATTCTTATCTTTGATTATATATTTCTTTTTTCCAAAAATCGTCACAAAATGTGTGAACACCCTCTATATGAACAAGTTGTACCAATATTAAGAATATATAGAAGTTTTACTGAAATTGAATGTTTTATGTTTCACACATTTCATAAGAGAACGTATAATTTATTGATTGCTTCGTTCAAATGTTTCAAACATTCATAAAAATTAGACCACATCCAGCTACAGAAGATAGCTTCCTCTTCTTATGTGACATTAGCTGTCTTGAAGCATGTTATGAATATTTTTTACAGTATAATAATTAGCAGTAGACATGCCACATATTTACCAGCAAACAATTATTTTATTGTATAAATGCCATTTACAATTAAAGTAATACATATACTATAGTTTTAATTTTGATGTACCGCAGGAACACATAATTCATACCGTAAAGTATGAAAAGGATACAAATATTGTAAAATTTGCTGTACATATCCTAAAATTTTACACAATTTTTTTACAATACGCATAAAGTTATATTTATATTATTTACGGTTCTTTAGTCTGAAGTAGTGATTTATATTATTCGCATTACACAATGGACGTATTTTGTGTCATTATTATTGCATTACATTGTTGGAAGCATTGGAAAAAAATAATAATAATCAGCTCAGCAGATAGATTCATCATCTTTCGTGACACGATCTGTATTCAAAGATGCAGCGTAATAACAATATTGAGAAATGCTAGCATTGAATTACGCCAATATTGGTGCAATATTAGACGATATCAATCCAATATTTCGTTTTCAGTATTTGAAAACCCCAATATTGGTGAAATATTAGACGATATCAATCCAATATTTCGTTTTCAGTATTTTAAAATGTAATCACATAAGATGTAATCACATTATTTTCAGCCCTTCAATTTGAAGGTGTGATTTATGTTACACACCTCACACAAAGGTCGTATCTTGTGACATTATTATTGCATTGTTGCATTGTTGGGAGCTTGAAAAGAAAACGCTGCACAGCAGCTAGATTCATTATTTAAACAAAAATATTGAAAAATACTACCATTGAATTATCCCGATATTGGTGCCATATTATACGACATCAGCCCAATATTGCGTTTTACTGTTTTAAAGTGTAATCACATTATTTTCAGCTCTTTTATTTGAAGGTGTGATTTATGTTACACGCCTCAGACAATGGTGGTATCTTGTGACATTGTTGCATTGTTGGGAGCATTGAAAAGAAAACGAAGCACAGCAGCTAGATTCATCCTTTAAACAAAAATATTGAAAAATACGATCATTGAATTATCCCGATATTTGTGCAATATTATACGACATCAACCCAATATTGCGTTTTACTATTTTAAAATGTAATCACATTATTTTAAGCTCTTTAATTGGAAGGTGTGATTTATGTTACATGCCTCACACAATGGTCGTATCTTGTGACATTATTGTTGCATTGTTGGGAGCATTGAAAAGAAACCAAAGCACAGCAGCTACATTCATCATTTGTTGTGACACGAGCCGTCTTGCTGAGTTCGGGGATGCGATTTATGCAGAGGACGGGGAGCAACAGTTGGTAGTTAATGAGTGAGAGAAGGAAAGAAGAGGAAAACGATTTTGAAGGAGGGAATGTTTCTTCACTGGATGTTTCTTTCCAGCAGTTTAGCTGAAAATGTTAGGATTTTTGGCCACACAAACGAATGTGTAATGAACAGTTTTAAAATTCTTGTAACTGTACTCAATGTATTTGACAAAACAAGACGAAGGATTCTTTAAAGCAAGTAGATATGTAAGATTTTTTTTTAATTTTTAAGGCTGTAGTAAAACTATTATTACGAGGGAAAGTCATTAAGTAAGTGACAAAAGATAATTAATTAATAACTTTCAATGATATTCACTTCAAAACTATTTTTATTTCTCAACATATTCTCCACCCATATTTATGCACTTATAGCCCCGTTTTATCAGTGCCCAAACACCAGCTGCATAACATTCTTTGGGTTGCTATCTCAGACACATTCGGACTTCCAGTTGAACCTTTTCATCATCTGTAAATATTATCTTGCTTCCAAGATGGTTTTTTAGTGGACTAAACAGATGAAAATCGCTAGGGGCTAAGTCGAAGCTGTATGGTGAATGTTGAAGAAGTTGCAAGATCATGTTCACAGATGATAAAAAGGTTCAACTTGAAGTCCTAATGTGGCTGAGGCAGCAACTCAAAGAATGTTATGCAGCTGGTGTTTGGGCACTCATAAAAAAGTGATATAAGTTCATAAACATTGGTGGAGAATATGTTGAGAAATAAAAATTGTTATGAAGTGAATATCATGGTAAGTTATTATTTAATTATCTTTTGTGACTTACTTAATGACTTTCCCTCGTAATAATAGTTTTACTACAGCCTTAAAAATTAAAAAAAAACTTTCCCTAGTATTTTATTATTTATTTATTTTAGCGACAAAGTGATATTATTTTTTCTTGCAGACTTTTCCGCCCGAAATCACTGGTCTATTTTTGGAAGTTTCCAAAAACCGGTTTCTATTTTTTAATCGCTCATATCTCACTTCTAAATATTGCATAATTTCAACTTTTGCACCATTGAAAAAAAAAATAATGTATTGGGTTGTCTGGAAAGTTCGTGTCGCTTTGGAAAATCAATTCGTACCAGAAAATTCTGTCATTTAATTACTACACAATAAATCCGATAGCGAATGTATTATAATTAACGGGCAGGATTTTCCGGTACGAATTGATTTTCCAAAGCAGCACGAACTTTCCGAACAGCTCAATACTTTAGAATTAAATTTCTTTAAAAAAAGTACCCCAATTTAGTGATTTTTAATGACTTTATTAAAAAATTCCAGTATTTTTTTTAAGCAATATAAACATTGAACTGTTTATACTATAATACTGTAAAGTAACTGGTAAAATTTTCAATTGATTGCCTTGAGCAAATTAAAAAGAATAAAAAGCAAATTAAACATTAGAAGAGTTTAATCAGGCGATACCGCATTTCGGCGCTAAGCTAAATTCTGTCAACGAAAACACATATTTTCATTGACTTGTCTCAACCTTCCAGTAGTTGTTATCATGTTTTCAAATTCGTTTCGAAGTTAAGTCTGAAATTTCTGGTAAAATAACTTCATTGTTAAGGTTACACTGTTAAAAGTTTGCAGCAACCGTAATTTAATTCTATTCTGACAATAATACGGGCAATAATATAGTCAAAATAAAGTTTAATTATGATTATGTAACCATTTTCTATAAAAACCGTCGAATGACTGGACAGTTTCATGCAAATTTTTAACAGTGTATGAAAACAAATTCCGTTTTGTATCAATAGTCAAACCTGTTTACAATGAAATTCTGTAATTTCATGATTCTTTTGAAAATAATACAATGCAATTACAATAGAAGATGTACTTGCTAAGACTGAAACCTCTCTAATACGACATTTTTCGCCGGATCTTTGCTACTATATTTTATCAGCACTGAATTAAAAAAAAAAAAAAAAAAAACGTTGAATGACAGTACAATTTCTGTATTTTTACGGAAATCTTCTTTTTTTTTTTTTCTGGTGAAAGTGATTTCGCGAATGTGTCAAAAAGTATGGATTTAAGAACTTCTTTGACAGATAGTGCTAAATTTCCATTTTCTGTAAAGCTGTGTGATTTATTTTTATTAATCTACTACAAAAGAAAAAAATCCTTAAAAATACAGAAATTGTAAACTGGCAAAATACGGAAATTATTTTTAGAGTGTAAAAATATAAAAAATGCCAAAGCCTTAGCGTAAACGACAAATTAACTATTATCTAAGAAGGATATTCTGCTAATTTTTTACAACATTCACGAAATCATTTTAACGAGAAACAATACGCAAAAATACGTAAATTGTTCTGGCAAACAACGAGATTTTTTTTTTTTTTTTTTTTTACATTGGCGTTTTGCTATATTTATAAAAGAATTGTTATCCTGAGTGATATGACAAATATTGGTCCTCTTGCTGTTCATTATTATTCTACCATTTTTATTGCAAAAAATCACGGATACCCTGTATATAAGTTTGTCATTCCTGATAAATTCACATTTTGAATATTAATATTCAAAATTTTACAAATATTTTTGAAATATCAGCATAATTTTGAAAAAATATATTAATGAAACGGCAACATTGGCAGTTGTGGAAAAGAGGCGTAGCAGTGGGCCGACTGTTACCACTAAATTTTAATAGTATGCTTCGCCTTGTTTAATAACAGAATTTCTGAGCATTAATAAGGCGAAAAATGCTATTAAAATTTAGCGGCGACAATCAGCCTACAGCTGTGCATCTTTTCCACTACTGTAATTGGTGAAATATTTGGATTAAATTAAAATCACACCAATATCTCCCACATTTATGCAAGGAATATTTGAGGTAAACTAGATGTCTTTTATTTTAAACAAACAGCGTCAAAATATCACCTATTTATGCACAAAAAGTCACAAATACTAAAGAAAAACAATTATCAGCATTTTAAAAAGGTCGAAGGGAAATCAATAATTTCTTTAGGTAAATAACTCAAAATCAAATTAAAACAATTTTATGCACTGGATGACTTGGTATGAGAACTGACCCCGTGACATAAATATCAACGACAACCTTTTTTCAAAGACTCGGTCAAGCCATAAAAGCATTCACAACAGAATATTTATAATTCAAATAAAGCTATAAAATTCATGTTAAAGCAGTATTTTTAAGTATTTGTTTGGAAAATAAAGTGCAAGAAAACGGATTATGAAATACTGTTCCAATTTTTAAATCAGCTGTTTTTGTAAATGGAGCAAAACCTATTTATTTAACCTACTAAATTTTATGTTAATTGGTCATATGAACAACATATGAACATGCTTTAGTAAAGCTATAGACCTGTATACTGAACAAGCGGTTCCTTAATTATAGGTCGTGGACAATTTAATGTGGTTAGTTTGTTTGTGGTTTGTTTTAGTGGGTTATTTAGTGTGGTTTGTTTTAGTGGGCTATTTAGTGTGGTTTGTTTTGTGGGTTATGGAACAATCAATCAGTTCTTGAAAAATACATGTATTATAAATTTTATCTGCTGCCAAAATATAACGAATGTAATATTTTATATTTATAAGGAGGCTTGGTAATCTTAATTTTTTTTAAATTGATTTATTGATTTATTTTTTTATTTTTTTATTTTTTACAAATCATAAAAGGAAAGTGTTAAACAAGATTATTTTTACAATAAAAACATAATTATGATTATATTTATTATTATTTTTTTATATTAAAATTTACTTTCTACACTCTAAAAACGACATTTTCAAAACTGAGCAAAAAATACTCAAATCTGAGTATGTCGCACAGTCAAAATGGCTCCGAATCAAAATTACTCAAGTATGAAACATGTATATACTCATTTTTGTAAACATGCATACACTCAAGAATAAAACATCATCTGCTCCTATTTCAGTGTGTCCATGTTTCAAAAATGAGTATGAACTGACTTCTATGTGATCATTTTTGAGTATTTCCATGCTTCAAAAAAGGGGTTTGAACTGATTATAATTATTTCTGAGTATGTCCATGTTTCAAAAATGAGTATAAACTTACCTTTATCTGCTCAGTTTCGAGTATGTCCATATTTCAATATTGTGAGTATTTCTGGTATTTCAGAGTTGAAAGCATTGGGTGGTCCTATTTGAAACAAAAGGTTCACAATAAAATGAAAACATCGATTTGAAAGTGTCATTTTTCTCAGTGTAATATATTTACATAATTTTTTTTCTTATATTCACAGGGGTATCCCCAGGGCCTGACTGAGACTATCTAGAGCACGGGGGGCAAGAATTATTCTAGGGGCCCCATTTCTATCTATGCATAGAAAATTTTCTTGAATTATGCTAAAGTGACTAAACTTCATTACATAAATTTCGTACTAGATACTATAGATGATGAGTACATATGTGAATGTGTATACAGGGTATCATAAAAAAGATGATCACAACTTTAAGAAACGATAGAATACACTTTTTTTATATAGGAATATAAGGACTCGTAGGAGATTGTGAAATGTAAATAAATGTATTTCAATCAGTTTTGTCTATTTGCCTTAATATCATACTTACTTCATAAGATGCCTAAAAGAAAAATGCCCTCAATTGGTCATCACCGTATGAAGGATACCGTATCCTTCAGATTGATAGATTTTTCTATTAACCTTTAGATTATTAGAAAAAAATGAAACGTCCTTATCTATGATAAAATTGAGTGAAAAACGTAAAATTTTCATATTTACATTAAAAAATGTATTAATTCTGTTGCAAAGTCCATCCCTATAGTTCAATTGAATATGCCTCTTTGATTATCTAAAGAAAACTATACGCCATTTTTTACATATCTGTTTAAATATTTTAAATGTAATAAAATGTGAAAAAAAAACTAGAACTTAGAAAAAGGTATTTAAAGATTACAAGTCTGATATATTTAAAGGAAAATGGATACAGTAAAAAGCCTTTTTCGCATAATTAAAATGATCGTATCTTGACGTAACTTCGCCAGAATATACTAGAGATGTCTAAAAACATTTTAAGCAAAAACATTGAAAAATTAATATTTTCGTCATTTTTCGTAAAGTGAAGAGTACAGAGTCCCCATAAATTAAAAACAAGAACGAAAAGTAATGCGTCAGGCATAGATTATGAAACACTTTCCAACACAGCCAGAAAACTGTAACGAAACTTCACCGTTAAATAAGGTGAAAGAATATAAGGTAAAGCCAGGAGATGTGGCGCAGTCGGAGAGATTGTGCACATAGAGGTTCGGGGGGAAGGAGTAGAGTGAGCGCGCAAAGACTCCAGGTAGTTGTACAACAGCAGTAGTGGAGTGTCTACTTGAAAGTGCACGTTGATTGTTTTGAGCGTCAAAGGTCATTGCTATTTTGTTTTGTTTTCCCAAAGTAAGTGCTTGAATTTTCATAGCTATTCATCAGAATTTCTATACAATGTCAGTAGTACAATATATTTTAAACTTAAACGATTTCTCATAAGATACTAATCTAGACTAACAATGTGAACATCAACGGTTCGTTTTAGTAGCGGCCATGTTTATATAAAAGGCCGCGCAATCTCTCCTACCGAAATTGGAGAGTTTGCGCATCAGCTACTTAGGAGAGATGGCGCATTGTTTCCATTAGTTTCCATGCTAGGAGAGATTACGCAGTTTATTGGTAAATTTGCATAAAAAATGAAAAATGAAAATGGACTAATTTTAAGTTTTTGTGTTATCAAGTAACTTAATGTTATTTTGTAATCGTATCTGGACTTGCTTTTTATGATTCTTTAACTTTTTTCCTTTAATTAAAAATTTTTAATCGTTTTTAAAATTATTTCCTTTTTCTGATTCTTTAATCATTAGGTTGAAATATTCACTCCTAATACAATAATATTTGTTCACAAAAACCTTACAACAATGACATTTAAGTGTAATTATTATTGTTAACAATTTAATTGTAGTTATTATTAGTAACAATCTCTCCTACCCATGTGCGCAATCACACCAACCCTGTAAGGACAGATTGCGCAAAATAACTTTTTTTGGTTTTATTACAACTGTTCTATTAAATTACAACATAACAACAAAATAGCAATGGAAATGCATAAAAAACAAATGAAGTAAAAATTATTCATGGATAGTTTAGCAAAAAATTAATATTTAGATTTTTTATTGTTATTATTTTGAATTGTGCGCAGACTCTCCTAGCTTTACCTTATGTAAGTAAACAGTTTAGAAAACATATACCACATTGAAAAATACAGTTTTCGAAATTACCTACCAATGTCAAAAAAGTAGTCGAATTATTTTGTGCAGCCCTGTATATGATGAATAGATGTGGATATATACCATGATAAAATGTAGTTCTATTAGAATATTAACATTTAGCAATTTTCACCAATCGCTGGAAATGCACTCGAAATCTTTTGTACAGCCCTGTATATTATCTGAAGACTTTTGTACACACCACATATTAAGCTAAAACGCAACTTAAAACTCAGTCGCAGCAATTAACAACCGTAAACGACAATGTATCTTTTTCTTTGCGTAGCCCTGTATATGAATTTATTTATATTCCACAAACTTCTATTAGTCTACTAAATATAGTTCAGCAGGAAAATTCGTAGCACAATTAAAAACTACCCTTATAAGCACTTCACTCCCATAGACTGTAATACTTACGGATTCCCTTGTATATGAACAACCGAGTTTATAAACACACACGTACTATGGAAAAATTTAGTTAAATTTAAAAACGCAAACCAAAGTTGAAAACGCACTTATCACACAGTCTGTAAATATCGCCCATGTATCGTAACCGATATATTTAGTGTGTCCCTGTAAATAAAGACAATGCACACCACACTTTAAAGAGAGCAATTTATAGTGCACCTCAGTAATGCATATAATTTTCATTATGTTTGAAATAGTGAAATATCGCTAAATTACACTGCAAACGATTTTTCCCCATAGAACAATATGTAACATAATTATTTTGTTTGACCCTGTAAATGAATAATTAATGCTATGCACACCATATTCTACAAAAAGCATATTTTAATGCTCTTCAGAATTGCATATCAATTTCATCATGTTTCAAATGGCGTAGCATCATCAAAATGCATTTGAAACGATTTTTTCCCGTTGACTGTAATGTAACGGAATACTCCTGACTGTCCCTGTAAAAAAAAACGATAAGTGCTAAACACTTCATTTGCAATACGGATCATGCTATAGCAAACGACAATAACATACAAAAATTTTAGGGCAATCCTAGTTTATTTACGCGAGTTACAGCACGGACAGATGGCAGACAGACAGACAACTTTTCAACTTGAAAAGCGCTAAAAAAAGTGTTTGGAAAGTGTTAAAAAAGGTGTTTGGAAAGTGTTAAAAAAGGGTCTGAACATTTTTTATTCATATCAAAAATCTCCTTTATTCACGCAATAAAAAATGACAAGGCAAGATGCTAAACGAAAATAGTTTCTAATATTTTAACGTGGTGAAAAAAAAAAAATATTTCTCCTCGTTAAAAAAAAAATCCAGATTTAATTATGACAATAATGATCCGAGATATTATGCGCGGGATGATTCAGGATGAACTGACCCAGTGACATAAATATCAACAACAACTCTTTTCAAACGATCGTCAAGCCATAAAAGCTTTCACTACAGAATATTTGAGGGAATAGCGTGAAAGTTTGGAGAGATGAGTGTCACGATGAGAAAAATATTTCACCACGAAACGATGGAGAGGAGAGAGAGATGAAAAAATAAAATAACACCCGAAGCCTTACAAACAGAGAGGCCTTAATTTACGTCAGTTCAAAGAACTACGCATGATAAACACGTAGTTCCAAATCCTCTGAGAAAATAATAGTAATTAAGATACGTAGGCCCGAAAAAATTTAATTAAGCATCATAAATTCTGCATTTGTTATTCAGTATACTGTAAAAAAAGATAAATGTTTCTTAATTTAGTAGAATCATATATATTATTTCTTTTAAATCACACATAAATAACGCCTGCAACATGGTTTTTCTCCAACATGGTTTATTAGTGAGAAATTGCAGTTTCAGGAATCGGCCGGAGTGACTCAGTGGTTAGAGCAACAGCCCGGAATGCTGTGAACCGAGATTCGATTCCTGGCTCTGGCTAATTTTTCACTCCATGTTGGATTATTGTATTGAATGTACTATGTATGTCTGTATAATAAATGTATATCTTTAATATATTATTTCTTTTGTCACACTGGGAAAAATGGCAATTTCAAATCTGAGTCAATCGATGTTTTCATTTTGTTATAAAACTTTTTGTTTCAAATAGGACGACCCAATGCTTTCGATTCTGAAATACCAGAAATGCTCAGAATATTGAAACATGGACATATTCAAAACGCAGGACATAGAGGTCAGTTTATACTCATTTTTGAAACATGGACATACTCAAAAATGATTAGAATCAGTTCAAACTCATTTTTGAAACATGTGGACATACTCAAAAATGAGCACATGATGTTTTATTCTTGAGTGTGTGCATGTTTCAGAAATGAGTCTATACATGTTTCATACTTGAGTCATTTTGATTCGGGGCCATTTTGACTATGCGACATACTCAGATTTGAATATTTTTTGCTCAGTTTTGAAAACGTCATTTTTAGAGTTTACGAGAGTTCGAGCATGGTCGAACAGACAAACTGAATTCATAAACACCGTTTAACTATATTGGAAGCCGTTAAAAACAGTAAAGCAATAATTAATAGATACACATACCTACACACATATTTATATATATATATATATATATTTGACTCTAAGTACTTTTGAATACTGAAAAAAAAACATTTTTTAATCGATAAAAATATAATATACTACGAACGAAATATACAATAGCCTGCTCTTCCAGGTTACTAACGATTTCCAAAAACACTTTTTTTCTTTAGAAACCCCCAGAAACCAATATATTTTATATATTTAAAGAAGAATTTAAAAAAACAGAGTTTCTTCTGCTGCTATTGATTTTCGGAAACGTTTCGAGTAGTTTTTATATTGTATTAATCAGATTTTTCAACCTAGCATGCAGGTTTTACGGATGCTGTCAATTCTCAAGTAAATATTTTCATTTTCAGATACACATGATAAATTAGCAGCATAAACGTTAACATTAAAATGAACATTTATTTTATTACTCTTGCATCTATAAACTCAATTATGCAGCTGGAAATGTTTAGTTGAGAATGGATAGCATAATAAAATCAGATATCCAGATTTGAGAAAACTGGTTAATATACTATAAAAACTGCTCGGAAATGTTTCCAAAAATCAGTGGCAGCAAAAGAAGCTTTGTTTTTATTAATGTTTTTTAAAATCTTGAAAATATGTTGGTTTCTGAGCTTTCTAAAGATAGAGAATCCTTTTCGGAATTGTGGGTTACTCGGAAGAGGTTTTTCGTGGTTATATTATATTTTCTTAGATTTAGAAACATTTCTCTTTTTTACAGCCCTTAATACGCATTCAATCGTTATGTATAGATAAGTATTTCAGAAACAAATACAATAAAACCTCCCTATATAGCGGATGCTTGTGCTCGTTGAATTTGTACGCGGAGTTGTCCACTTTTCAGAGTTAAAAATGTACAAGTACACTGCAAATCTCTATGCACTTTTTAGAACACTTATTTTGTCACCTTTTTTAGTACACTTTGAAGAGCACTTTTTGGAACAGTTTTTAGAATACTTCTGAGAACACTTTTTTTGTTCAGCACACTTTCTAGCACACTTTTTGAAAGCGATGATTTCACATGTGTGCCAAAATGTGCTTCCGGTCTGATCTCAAATGTGTGCTCAGGTTTATATTTAACAAATATCCTGAGCAGAACACTTTCGGAACACTTTCTATTATAGCGAAGCATATTCGGAACACATTTCAGTAATCATTACGGTAACTGGAACACTTTTTTTGAATCAAAGTGTTCCAAATGTGTTCCCATTGTGTCCTGGGAATCTGCAGTGTATGTATGCAGATGAAAAATATGTTTGCTATTCGGAAGTGCCCCTTATGGAGATTTTGCTGCAATTTAATATCAAAGCAAATATGTTCATATTATTGCACTGTTAATAGAAAAACAATTCTTTAAACATTAATCTTTCACGAAAAGCTTTAAAGAAGTATTTACACGTAATCTACCGGTGAAGAAAAAATTACAACTCAAAAAAAGGGTACCCGGTCTTCAAAATCGTGACAAAGTTCTGCAAGATTAATTTTGTCGTACTCTATTTAAACTTTAGTTATTGTTTTTTACAATTTAACAAATACCTCTCATTGCTATGAAACATAAAATAAATAAATGCAAAAAGAAGTAATAGTCTAAATTAATTAAAACCTTCCTCATCCTCCATCGAATTTCAATCAATTTGCGCCATTTCAAACCTTTCTGGTTCCCTTAAGTTGACTAAAAATTTAAGTCCTGAAAATTCAGCCATGCTGCATATATGATTTCTATTATATTTCTCAAGATTTCTCTTACATATCCGGTAGGACTTATTCTTAAAACTTTGAATTACATCTTCCCATTTTCCAGGCAGGAAATGTTCGCAGCAACAGTTGGTTATTAATGAGCATGAGGTTAAAAGATGAAAGAACACAGCGCGAGAAGCTTTTCACAAAATAACAATTGTAAAGGCGCCTCTCATACGTAAAGACAGTCTCCATTCGGACAGTGAGTACTATTTTCGACCATTGTCTAAGATTTGCAGTCCTCGAGTAATTAAGACAATATAAAGGAACTTAATGGGAGAAGTTGTGAAACGTTGATATAACGGGCTGAATTAGGCTAATAAATTTAGATGAATTATATATTTAGTTGTTGTCATTATGCAATAGTAATATGACGAACTACTCAGTTGTTTTTTTAATTGTGCTATAATCCAATTTATTTTATATTAATTTCAAATTCTGGTACATCCTGCAAAATATGTTTATCGGATATTAACGATACAATTTTGCATTTGTATATTTTTAACTGTCCGTCGGCCGCACCTCTGGGGTTCTCTAAGACTCCTATAAGAGGGAAGCTGACGCATATCCAGCTTTTTGCCCAAAATAACCACCATATTGTAACCCAGCTCAGCATTAGGAAACCACCCGAGTAGGTATTTACCGTCCCTAACCGGTTTTAGTTTGGTTTTTGGTCCGTTGGGTTATTAAATGGCGGTATGATTCAGCCTGTAGTATAGGAGCTCTAGGGTTCTCGGGTTCGGGCGCAGTGCGCCTGACAGGCGTCTGTTAGAAAATCCTCATTAGTATCTAATTAACTCAATTCTAATGTTCTTAAATTGATCATTGACCTTCATTACGACGTACAAAGAGAGAATATTTGAAATATGGTTCCAAAAACCTCATTTTTTAACCTCAAAGCAAATAAAACAAAAACAAAAGTTAGGCCTGAAACGATCAGTGACCTGCATTAGGACGTACAAAGATAGTATATTCTAAATTTGGTTTTAAAAAACCTCACTTATTAACATCGAAGCAAGAAAAACTTAAAATACCCAAATTTAAGTTAGGCCTGAAGTGACCAGTGACCTTCATTAGAACGTACAAAGAGAGAATATTCGAAATCTGGTTTAAAAATACCTCACTTATTAACCTCAAAGCAAGAAAAAATTCTGAAATTTAAGTTAGGCTTGAAGGGATCAATGATCTTTATTACGACGTACAAAGAGAGAATACTTGAAATATGGTTCCAAAAACCTCATTTTTTAACCTCAAAGCAAATAAAACAAATACAAAAGTTAGGACTGAAACGATCAGTGACCTGCATTAGGACGTACAAAGAGAGTATATTCTAAATCTGGTTTTAAAAAACCTCGCTTATTAACATCGAAGCAAGAAAAACTTAAAATACCCAAATTTAAGTTAGGCCTGAAGTGATCAGTGACCTTCATTAGAACGTACAAAGAGAGAATATTCGAAATCTGGTTTAAAAATACCTCACTTATTAACCTCAAAGCAAGAAAAAATTCTGAAATTTAAGTTAGGCTTGAAGGGATCAATGATCTTCATTAGAACGTACAAAGAGAGAATATTCAAAAAATGACTCCAAAAACTTCATTTATTAACCTCAAAGCAAATAAAACAAAAAATACCGAAACTCAAGTTATGTCCAAAGTTATTAGTGACCTTCATTAGAACGTACAAAGAGAGAATATTCGAAATCTGATTTTAAAAAATCTCACTTATTAACCTCGAAGTAAAAGAGCTAAAAATATTGAAATTTAAGTTATGCCTGAAGTGATCAGTAATCTTCATTCACCCTCTTACAAAGAGAGAATATTCGAAGTCTGATTAAAAAAACCTCACTTATTAATCTTGAAGCAAGAAAACAAAAAATACTGAAATTTAAGTTAGGCCTGAAGTGATCAGTGAAATTTATTAGGACGTACAAAGAAAAAATATTCGAAATCTTATTAAAAAAAACCCTCACTTATTAACCTTGAAGCAAAAAGAACTAAAAATACTGAAATTTAAGTTATGCCTGAAGTGATCAGTGATCTTCATTGACTTCTTACAAAGAGAGAATATTCGAAGTCTGATTAAAAAACCCTCACTTATTAACCTTGAAGCAAGAAAACAAAAAATACTTAAATTTAAGCTAGGCCTGAAGTGATCAGTGACCTTCATTAGGATGTACAAAGAGAGAATATTCGAAAAATTATTCCAAAAACCTCATTTATTAACCTCAAATCAAATAAAACAAAAAATACTGAAACTCAAGATAGGGCTGAAGTGATAAGTGACCTTCATTAGGACGTACAAAAAGAGAATATTAAAAATATTATTCTAAACACCTCATATTTAACCTCAAAGCAAAAAAAAAAAAAAAAAAAAAAAAAAAAAAAAATACTGAAATATATGTCAGACCTGTCAGGTCAGCTGTGCCTGATTGAGAATTAAAGTAATAATTTTAAAACTAGGATCGTTATTTAAGATTTTGGTTGGAGGGACAACATTTCTTTGTTAAACACACAGTAAATCCAGATTTTTTTTTTTTTTTTTTTTTTTTTTTTTGCATTAACTTTTTCATACGTATTTTCAAATGAATATTTTTATTGATGTAATTTATTTACATGTAACTAATTATATGTTGATAAAAACAAATTAAAATATCCATCTAATAATAAGTAAAAAAAAAAAAAAAAAAAAAAAAAAAAATCCGCAACTCAGAATGAAGTAATTTCCCTACCCTATTCTTCTCAAATGATGACTTTGACGACTCCCCAAACTTAAGTTTCTGCCTTGAACTTAGCGAGAAAATAAACTGTTTTTCTTATACATCATCTTATGGTACATAATTGAAAATATAATATTAATGAAATATCGCAGAATTGGTTGAGCATATACCCTTTTAAAAAACTGCTAATTGAACGTGGATGTTCTAGAATACGAGCTTAACCTCCATTTGAAAAAGAGAAGAAGTATTTTAAGGAAAGGTGTTAGCGTGTATTTTCTTTTTTAAGAAAGGGTTTGTAAACATTTTGACAGTTTAATCAATGGGACACTATTTAAGTTACATACGTTAAATACAAGGCAATGCAAGGAGCTTGAAAAAAGGGACACTGTTCTACTAACTTTTCGAAAAGCAGCCAAAAGAAGTTGACCCTTTTGGTTAAATGAACCCAGGAAGCTATATACAACTACTTAGGCTTCAGCTTCATAGTGCTTAATGCGTTAGAAGCATTTATAAGGCAAACACTTGCGTAATTGCCAAGCCTATCAAAACTAACGAATTGAGATGGATTGTCTTTCTTTATAGCTTGTTCGATGAAAGGAATGTTAAAAAAACATACTGTCTCAGTTAGTATTATTAGATACAATGTAGGACAAACAAACAAACAAACAAAACTATGAGAATTCGGACCTTTGTTAAACGTTTGCCACTTTAAAGTTGAAAGATGGATGCATCGTAGGCAGAAATACGATAGTATAGAGTTAATCACTTATAAAGGAGCCGAAATTAAAGTCAGTTGAGTTAATGAAGAATGAAGAGTAATTGTTTACAAAAACTAAATTTATGTAACACTGTATTGTTTGCAAAAATAAAAAGCGTCGTTTTCAGATAGGACTTTAAAAATTATCCAAATTCGTATTACATGTGCAGGGATTTTTCAAAATCATCCAAATTCGTATTACATGTGCAGAGATTTTTCAAAATCTTACAAAAATCCTTTTCATTAATGGCGTAAGGAAATAACCAATATAACCAATGCATAATAACCAATTTAAATAACCAATGCAATTATAGTACTAAATTTGAAGCATAAGTTGTAACTTGAATCAAAATTAAAATATCTGCCAAGTTTCATATAAATTGCTTTGTCAGTTATTGAGAAATGTTGCGCGCAATAGATGCAAGTCAAAAAATATTTTAAAATTTTTTATCAAAATTAAACATTAAAAAAAGAAAAAGAAAAAAAAGTAAAATATCAGTTGCAGAATATTCAAATAATTATGCTACTTAGAACGGATATTAATGTGTCAATAGTAAAAATTCCATGTATTTTTGTTATATAGGGAATCAGGAATAAAATTAAATGTGGCATGATGCTACACTGAGAAAAATGACACTTTCAAATCTGAGTAAATGGATATTTTCATTTTGTTATGAAACTTTTTGTTTCAAATAGGACCACCCAATGCTTTCAACTCTGAAATACCAGAAATACTCAGAATATTGAAACATGGACATACTCAAAACTGAGCACATGAAGGTCAGTTCATACTCATTTTTGAAACATGGACATACTCAAAAATGATCACATAGAAGTTAGTTCATGCTCATTTTTGAAACATGGACACACTCAAATAGGAGTACATGATGTTTTATTCTTGAGTGTGTGCATGTTTACAGAAAGGAGTATATACATGTTTCAAAATTGAGTAATTTTGATTTCCGATTTGACTATGCGACATACTCAGATTTGAGTATTTTTTGCTCAGTTTTGAAAATGTTTTTTTTTAGACTGTAAATTGCACCTTCGATGAAAAAGTAAGACTCCTGAGATCCCTTACTAGCATTTACGAAATCAAGATCATAGTATAGGATGAAAATATATTTTATGCTCATTTGCAAATAGATTTTGTTTTACATTTAATCATTTTAAATACTGAAATATGTACACTATTACTTACACTGCTGAATGCATTATTACATATACTATTATATACCATTTAGATTAAGGTTCAGAAACCACGAGTCTCTTGTTACTGCTATTTCAGCATATTAAACTTCGTCTTATTTAATCGCAGAACCAAACGGCCTATTTGTTACCATTTTTGTTCCCGAATGGTAATATTCATCTTATTTAATCGCTTCATTTAAAGGCAAAAATTAGTATTTGGAAAAAAGTGGTTAGCAGGAGGCACACGTTTGCCGACATCTGTTTCAAATATACTATTACATTACACACAAGAACAAAAAATCCAGTCCTGTTACCTAGAAAAGTCGGTCAAAAGTGTTGAACACTTTCAATGAAATACCAATTATGTCCCGATACTTTTTGCCATAAAATGTATTTTAAAGATAGTGGTATTTTATAAGAAAGTCCTTAAGACGCTACTTCACTCACGCTAAAACACACGCTCGCTAATGTGTGTATATATATTAGGCAGCTTTCATACTATGAAATAATGATTAAGTATGTAATAATTAGTTGACAATGAAAGTATTCCCCAACACACTGAATATGGATACCAAAAACTTATTTAAAAGAAGAAGAAATTAAATTAAAAATTGAATAAATGAAATTGAATGAATTAAATGAAACTTGTGGAATTTAGAATATATATATGTGTGTGTGTGTCTGACATGTGTCATGCTGTAACTCTCTTATTTATGAACCGATATGAATGTGATTGATCATGTGTACAGAACAACAGAACATACCAAGGTCTCGATCGAGTTTCTTGGTCAGCTTCATCCGCCATCTTGTTTCAAAATGGCAACTAGTTAAAAAAATTTTTAATTTTTAAGAAATCAAAAAGATGTACAAAAAATTTTTTAATTGAAAAAACTGTTTCGGTTAAGTGTTAGAACGTGATACAAGGATTCTAGAACATTTTTTTGTTTTTGCTATATATTAAAAAATGGTTGAGATATGGTCTAGGGTGGCTGAGATTTTGAAACAATCTGATATTTGTTATGCTGTAACTCTCGTATTTATGAACCGATGTGAATGTGACTGATCATGTGCACAGAACATACCAAGGTCTCGACCGAGTTCGGTGGCCAGCTTCATGCGACAGCTTGTTTCAAAATGGCGGCAAGTTAAAAAAATTAAAAAGTTTAAAATTCAAAAAGATGTACAAAAAATATATATAAATTGAAAAAAGTTGTTTCCGTTAAGTATTAGATCGTGATACAAGGATTCCGGAACCCTTTTGGTTTGGCTGTATCTTAAAAAGTGGCAGAGATATGGCGGTTTGAAATTCCAGGGTGGCTGACATTTTGAAACAATCTGATTTTGTTATGCAGTAATTTTCATGCTGAAATTTGGATTCAAATTCATTATTAATGAAAACCGGGATTCAATTTCCTATAATCGTGTTCCAACCAATTTAGCTACGGGTGTTTGAGGAAAATGAGTTGATTTTTTAAAAACATGGACTATGAAAGCTACCTTTTCATCCCGGTACAGGCCGGAAGGACTTTTTTAATATATATAACTCGGAAACGGTGATAGATAGAAGCATGAAACCAGTTTTAAATACTGAGATATATACACAATTAGTTACACTTCTGAATACATTATTAGATATACTATTAGAATTTAAAATAGAATCTGAAAATTTTCAAAGTTACGGGACCTTTGTGAAACACCCTGTATTCTAGGTATATTCTGCAAACTAAGAAAAAAAGAGACATCCTTTAAGAAGAGTACAAAGGAAAAAAATTAAACATTAATTTCTTGATGATAAATTTTTAAAATAAGAATGCATTCCATGCCTATAGGTTTAACATTATCGAGTGGAATTTGAGACTTGACTTTTCAACATCCTTAAGTGGAAGGTATGAATTTGAAGTTCAAAACGAATTTTAAGAGTTGCGTAATTATTTATTATTATTTCTAAATTTATCACATTACTTCAGGGGGATATTTCCTTTATTAATTGCTGATACTTCGAAAACGCCAATCTCAAATATCCTATAACATATTATTCAAATAATGAGCCGGAAAACCACTTTTAGAGTCACCTGCACAGTGCTTACAGCAAAATTTAAAAATAAAAATTAAATGAATAAAATTTAAATTAATAACTGTCCTTCAAACAATTATAAAAAAAAAAGGGTGGATTGAAAAAAAAAAACAGAAAGGGAAAGAAAAACAAGTAAATGGTAATTTTCACAATTTCACAGAAAGAAATCAATTTATAAAAGGAAATAATTTTTAACAACGCTCTACAAGTCTGACAAATTGCATCAAAATCCTTGAAATATCCATTGAAACATCAATATCTCAAAGAACTAAAAGAAAAAGAAAATGCTTTAAATTATGAAAAAATCAAGTTATTGAAAAATTAAAACATGCTTTTACAGCAGGAATGCAAAAAATGCTTAGAGATACAGAGATTTACAGAGATCCAAATGTATTTATTTTAACAATTTTACAGTAAGAAATCAATTTAAAAAAGGAAATAATTTTTAACAAAAGTCTGACAAATTATATCAAAATCCTTGAAATATCCACTGAAACATCAATATCTCAAAGAACTAAAAGAAAAGGAAAATGCTTTAAATTATGAAAAAATCAAGTTATTGAAAAATTAAAACATGCTTTTACAGCAGGAATGCAAAAAATGCTTAGAGATGTAGAGACTTACAGAGATCCAAATGTTTTATAATATCCAATATTTTCCCAATTTCACAGAAAGAAATCAAATTAAAAAAGGAAATAATTTTTAACAACGCTCTACAAGTCTTACAAATTCATTAAAATCCTTGAAATATCCATTATAACATTGATATGTCAAAAAAAAAAAAAAAAAAAAAAAAGATAATGTTTTGAATTATGAAAACTTCAAGTTATTGAAAAATTAAAATATACTTTTCCTGCTGGAATGTAAAAAAAGCTTTAAGATTAAGAAACTTATAGAGATTCAAATGTATTTATTGCCACACTAATTAATAAAAATTTAAATTTTACAGAAATGAATCAAATTTAAAAAGAAATGTTTTTAAAGAACGAATCTGATTTTAAAGAATAAATAATCAAAGAAAACAAAGTTTTAAAACCAAAAATTAGAAAATTAAAATTGACCAAATGAATATACATAATTATATTTCTGTAGCTAACTTCAACGCATAAAGTAATTACGTTTTCAAAGAAACTTATTTTACAACCGTTATTACTTTTTGTGTTGTTGAGAGGGAAACTCTAAAAAGCTTTACGATACTTTTCCCGGATGTTATTTTTTCATTAACACTTTTAAATCTCACACCCCTTTCCTCCCTTGTATTTTTTGCACCATGTTTGAAAAAAGAGAAAATTACTTTAATTCATTATTTAATTTCTAAAAATTAAGAACGAGTAATTAATTCCTTAGAGCAGAAGACAGAATCAGGGAGTGAAGCCTAATTTCTTTGTTAATATGACGGAATTTTTTTCTGAAGACTCATTGTAAAAACTCATTCCGGCTAAATGCTGAGTGACGGGAAGTAAAAGTTTGTGGAAATTATGTATCATTTTAAGACAAAAAAATATTATAATTTTTTACGGTTTTTTGCACATTATTTTTTTATTCCCTCTGTTAAATAAGTCAGAACAGCCGACGTGTTTATGCACTTCATAGAAGAAAAGTACATTATTATTAAAAGAAAATGGTCTAATTAAAAAGCCACAATATGATGTGGGGTGTAAAAATTGTTTTCTTGTTTTGTATTTGGCGTAGGTCGTAAAATTATTTGACAGTCTAAGCACTTTTATAACTCTCTTTTCAAAATCTTAAAGTATTTTAAAAGCGACTTGTTAATAAAATGATCAACATTAAATTTCTCTCTCTCTCTCTCTTTTTTTTTTTTTTTTTTTTTTTTTTTTTTTTTTGTACACGTAATTTAAAACCTGGTTTTAAATCTACTACCACTTCCCGTAATGCAGGACTGCCAAAACAAATGCAGTGATTAAAGTCTGAAAACAATTATACTTTTAAGGGAAATTGAACTTTAAAAAAAAAAAAGTAAGTCTGAAAACAATTATACTTTTAAAACTGATTGAACTTTCATTTAAAAAAAAAAAAAAGACAGAAAGAAAGAAAGAAAAAAAGAAAAAAAAGTTTTAAAATTAGACAAAAAATACAATGATACATTTATTTTAAACACTAGATTATTAAACCTATTACCATTTCCCGTAACGCGGAATTTCCAGAACGAATGCAATGTTAAAAGTTTCAAAACAATTATAATTCTAAGACTGATTTAACTTTATAAGAAAAAAATTTAAAAAAAAAATTAGTATAGTTATTTTAAATCTGCTACCGATTCCCCTAACGCAGGACTGCCGAAACAAATACAATTAATTAATACCTCTAATCAGTTGCACATTTGAGACTGATTGAACCTTAAAAAAAAGAAAAGAAAAGAAAAGACAGGATTGTAAATCAGACAAAAAATAAATGGTACAGTTATTTTAAATCTTAATTTTAAATCTACTACCACTTCCTATAAAGTAGGACTGCCAAAACGAATATAATAATTAATGACTCTAAACAGTTGTACTTTTGAGACTGATTGAACCTTAAAAAAAGAAAAGAAAAGAAAAGAAAAGACAGGGTTGCAAATCAGACAAAAAATAAATGTTACAGTTATTTTAAATCTTAATTTTAAATCTACTACCATTTCATGTAAAGCAGGACTGTCAAAACGAATATAATAATTAATGACTCTAAACAGTTGTACTTTTGAGACTGATTGAACCTTAAAAGAAAAGAAAAGAAAAGACAGGGTTTCAAATCAGACAAAAAATAAATAGTACAGTTATTTTAAATCTTAATTTAAACTCTTTATCCACTTCCTATAAAGCAGAACTGCCAAAACGAATATAATAATTAATGACTCTAAACAGTTGTACTTTTTAGACTGATTGAATCTAAAGAAACGAAAAAAAAAAAAGAAAAGACAGGGTTGCAAATCAGACAAAAAATAAATGGTACAGTTATTTTAAATCTTAATTTTAAATCTACTACCACTTCCTGTAAAGCAGGACTGCCAAAACGAATGCATTGATTAAAAAGTCTGAAAACAATTATACGTTTAAGATTAATTGAACTTTAAAAAAAAAAAAAAGAAAAGAAAAGAGTTGTAAATAAGACAAAAAAAAATACGATGATACAGTTATTTTAAAGCCTAGTTTTAAATCTAGTACCACTTGCTGTTACGCAGAACTGCCAAAATAATTGCAAAGGTTAAAGACTCAAAACAATTATACTTTTAAGACAGATTGAACTTAAATAAATAAATAAGTAAGTAGAAAAAAAGAGTTGGAAATCGGATAAAAAAATATCTCACGTTGACTGACAGTGATTTTGTATGGACAAATTCTGTTTCTTAAACGTATACAATCAATACTTGACTGTATAAAAAACGGTTGTAAAAAAGAACAGTCTTTTTTTTTTTTCTTGGGGTAAAAGTTTTTTACTTCCGTACCAATTGACAGGTTTTTTCTTTTCAGATTAACAGATTTTTTTATACTATGCAAAAACAACGAGTTTAGTAATAAATTAAACTATAAATAAAACATTTATTTAAGAAAGCCTGTCAGAAACAAGAAAAAAAATAAGGGTGCATCTTAGGTGGCTCAAACTAGGTCTGTAGTTAAGTCAACATTCAGAAGAAATGAAAAAGGATAATTTTGACAACTGTGTGACACTTTCTGGATTATTATTTTCATGTTATACATTATATATTTATTTAAAAAAAATACAGTTTTCAATAATAACAGATAACATAAATCGGTACTTTCATGTTATAGCGGCCCCCGAGGATGAATCGCCAAGCGACCAAGATTTATCGCCAAATTATAAAGCATGTATGGCATTATAATAATATATGATGTATATAACATTTCCTGACGGATATGGTGAAATTATAGTCATATATGACGCATATACTACGTATATATATATGTCATGTGTACAAGACGTAATATGATGTATATATGGCATATAAGACGTAAATAATACGTATATAATGACGTACATGGCACATATATGATAGTTTGGAGTGTATATATGTATATATACGATGCATATATAAGCCTTGCGATGATCTTGGCGAAATCATAGCTGCAACCTTGGCATAATAGTAATTGTGGGGGCTGCTATAACACGAAAGTACCCATAAATATATTTAACTAACTTCTGTCCACCTTTCTTTGCATGGCTCAGCTGTAAATCTTACAAAGAGGCGGTATTTGAAACGTCCTTCTTTCTTTCATGCTTTCAAGACCTCAGGATATTCCTTTGCATTTTCTTGGGTGGGAGGTTTCCATCAAGTTCCCATCAAGTGGGAGGTTTCCACCAAGAAATTCTGTGCAGCAAATTATAACATTTTTACAGACAGTTGTAACGTAGAACTACTGAGAGAACAGTGTTCAATAAGAAAGGGGTTTATTTTCTAATTCTACCCTACTTTTTGCTGAAAAGGACATTGAAATGAACAGAGGTTTTGCTCGTAATCAGCCTTGTTTCTGGTTTTGTAGCTCGTACAAAGCGTAGAAATGATGAGCCAATCTGAATATGCAAATTACTCGTAGGGGAAAGTTGGGTAGCCGCGGACGGCGGTTACCGCGGACATTTCGATTTCTAGAAATTCAAAGTGTTGCGTAAATAAAGAGATATTGTAAATGAACGCCCTCTACAGTTGAAACAAATACAGTTTAATTGCGACGCGGGCGCCGAGTAAGTTAGTCTTGAGTGAGTGTTTTGTTTTCGTCAATAAATTTTCGTTGCTCCTGTCAAACTTTATTGAACATTTATTTAACATTTGAAGAGGACTGGATCCAATGCCAGGAATGCAAAGACTGGGACCATGAAGCTTGTGTTAATATAGATGCATCGGATTTCTATTATAATTGTTATGTTTGTAAGGCCAAAAAACGGTTGGGACACCATTGATAAATACGTCCGGGGCTACCCGCCGTTTCTTGTGACGCCAAAAAAATAACGCCAAACTATTTTCAGTATATTTCATTAAACAATTCGATATTATTAGCGATGTTTAATTAAAATCATTAAAGAAGTTCGTAATTTTATTTTAAGTATAAAATAAAGACAGAAATTTCATTCATTTGTTTTTTATTTGCAATTTATCCAAGTGTCCGGGGCTACCCGATCTTCCCCTATTAACCGTGTCAACGTTTTAGCAGTGCTCGTATTAAGCGAGTTTTTATTTAAAAATATATCATTAAAATGATTTTCCTTCTCAAAATATGTAAGTTCTTGCCTTTAATGTTAATAATTATCTATCACCAAGGAACTTGCATGAATATTGTTTGATCTTAATAAGCGACAATGGTTTTATGGACAATTTGCCAATCCTTCATCCTCAATAACCAATCCTTCTCCATCAAGAAATTGGTTTATCTTTTTTTAAATATGTAATCCACTTGTTTGACTTTGAAAATATTTTTAAAGAATAGAGTTTTAATCATGAAACATTCTTAACGTGCAAATTGTCCGTATTAACCGTGTCAGCGTTTTAGCTGTGCTCGTATCAAGCGAGTTCTACTGCATTTTTATTTTAAATATAGTATATCATTAAAATTATTTACATTGATTTATCATCTTAAAATATGTAATCAAATTCCTCTGTCATTAATGTAAGAATTATCTATCACCAAAAAACTTCATTTTTATGACCTTTGCTTGATAATAAACATCTTAATTACGACATTGATTTATGGACAATTTATAATATTCATTCTTCGTCATGAAATTGATTTATCTTTTTAAATATGTAATCAAATTTGACTTTTAAAGAATATTATAAAAAAAATTAAAAATATTCTAACTTTGGAGATCAATCGACTACGGTTTCAATTGTGTAATAATATTAAAATTCTGCAAAATGAGAAAATCAGTATATTTTTATTTTAAAATATACTACATCTTTAAAATGACTTATGTTGGTTTACCTTCTCAAAATATGTAGTCAAACCAGGGAATTTAATTTAAAAATTATCTATTACCAAGAAACTTTATTTGCGTAACTTTTGTTTAATCATAACCATCTTAATAAGCGATATTGTATTATGGACATTTTCTAATAACCGTTCTACATCAATTTTTTTAAAATATGTAATCGAATTTAACCTTGAAAGAATATAGAAAAATTGTGAATGAATATTCTACCTTTAGAGTCCCGTCGGTTATGCAAACGTTTCAATTGTGTAATAATATTTAAATTCTTCAAAATGAAAAAATCAATATATTTTTATTTTAAAATATACTACATCTTTAAAATGACTTATATTGATTTACCTTATCAAAGTGTGTAATCAAATTCCTGCATTTAATGCAAGAATTATCTATCACCAAGAAACTTCCTTTAAATGACTTTTGTTTAATCATAAGCATGCTAATAAGCGATATTGTCTTATGAACATTTTCTAATATTCATTATCCATTCAAGAAAATGATTTATCTTTTAAAATATAAAATCTAATTTGGAGTAGAATCGACTATGTAAAGGTTTTGATTGTGTAATAATGGTAAAATATTGAAAAATGAGAAAATTATATATACATATCATATTACGAATATTTACCGTCATATGTTGTAGTTGGAGTAAAGTTGATACCAGAAGTAGGAGCACACATGGTCGCACAATGAAATTAAGAACGGTGGTTGTTATTGATGATGTGAAAAATCAGAAGCAGTCGTAATATTTCAGTTGCAGTCTCGACGCGGCCGTAGCGGCAGTAGAATGAAAAAACCAGAGGCGTTTCTCCATGAATCAAAAGAACAAGGCTGTTCAATTTCAATCCTTTATTAAGTATTTCTCTTGGGCAGTTTTCACCTAACAATAATAGCAGTGCATCGCTACGTCATCAAGGTATAGAGGGTAAGTAATAGAACATCTTAATTATTGTCAAACGAGCAGCCAGGGAGTTGTTAACAAGTGAAAATTCGACTTATTTCTGAGGGAGCACCGCAGGTAGCTGCTTTTTGTTACCTAGCGTAATAACACAAATTATGACGTAGAACGCGCACTGAACCAATGAGGAATTAAAGAAGACGCGTCATGCTACGTCACGACCAATGAAAGATAATTAGTAAAGAGTTCGGACAGAGAGGTAGTGGATGAATTTTGTAGTAAAGTGACTTAGAGCGGGAAAATAAAATTCGGAATAAAAATGAAAATGGCTCTCAAAAAACATTCTAAAACCCAGAAATGATCGGGGATCATGATAGAAATTAAGAATAACTAAAAGCTTTATATTTAAGTAAATTTGGACAATTTAGAATTAAATAAAAGGGAATTTAACAGAGTTAACGATAGAGCTAATTTAAGAATAAGGATTTAATGAATATAGAGTACTAAATTAGAATAAAACAGGAAAAAATTAGAATTGTAAGAATTTGGAATAATTTAACTAAGGAAAAATGGCAATTTTTTTTTATTATTACATACATATTTTTTAAATATACAATATCTTTAAAATGACTTACATTGATTTACCTTCTCAAAATATGTAATCAAATTCCTGCCTTTAATGTAAGAATTATCTATCCCCAAAAAACTTCATTTGCATGACTTTTTTTTTACCATAAGCATCTTAATAAGCGATATTGTTTTATAGACATTTTCTAATATTCATATTCTTGATCAAGAGATTAATTAATTATTTTTTTAAATATGTAGTCTAATTTGATTTTGAAAAAATATTGAAAACTTTTGGAAGAATATTCTAACTTTGGAGTCCAGTCGACTATGTAAAGGTTTCAATTGTGTAATAATAATAAAATTTTGCAAAATGGGAAAATCAATGTATTTTTATTTTAAAATATAAGCTGTCATATACCATATACTATATTATATCATATATATAATACCATATACTATATTATATCATATATATATAATACCATATACTATATTATATCATATATATAATACCATATACTATATTATATCATATATATATAATACCATATACTATATTATATCATATATATAATACCATATAGTATATATTTCCTTAACTTATATTGATTTACCTTCCCAAAATATGTAATCAAGTTCCTGCATTTAATGTAAAAATTATCTATTAGTAAGAAACTTATTATCTACTAGCTATCCGCCCGGCGTTGCCCGGGCCCGAGATAATAACAATCTCAGCGCAAGGCGTTAACCCCCTCCCTCCCCATACCCTCAAATATAACGAATAATGTGTTCAAGAAAACCACCTTAAAATAATTACATTTTTCTGATAAATAGAACATAACGAAGACGTTACGCTAAAATATCCGGCAGATGACAACACTTCCCATCCTCAATTTCAGATCTATATCTTAATTAGTTATCTAAATTTTGTTCATTAGTAAAAATTGGCCATTATTTCCTTTCATTTTCGCAAACTAAATGGGGGATCGGCCAGAGAAACAGATCTCTTTGTAGTTCAGTTTTTAATGAAAGCAGATCCCTGTCTGAAACTGTCCCGGATTTTTTTCACTGGCGCCAGCAGATTTTTAGCAGTTTTTTGCATAAATTAAGAAAAATTACCGGCCGAATTTTTCAAAAATTGCATAGACGGATGAAGAATGTTTTTTTACATATGCTCAGAAATTTTCAAATTGATATCTTAATTAGTTTTCTTAAAATTCGCTAATTAGTAAAATAATTTCGAATTCGTTCATTTCCGCTTCCAAATCCACAACAACAGTTCTTTTCTTCAGCCATTTTGATTTAAAAGATGACATTTTCAATGCGATATTTAATGATATTCTAATTAATATCTAGAGTAATTATCAAAATATTAAAATTCTGAGACTCAGGTGCACATGGTCACACGTAAATTTCCAGACTTCTAGGTGGGCTAGATTTTGCTAGCCATCGCCAACAGACACACACACACAGAGACACACAGACACACAGAGCGAAACTTTCTTTTATTAGTATAGATTTAAGCAGTATCACTTTTTGAGCATGGTACAGTAAAATCTGTGAAAACAAAATTGGCCCGGATTGGGAAAAATTCCTTTTTGACAGGTTTATGTCTTTTATGTAGATTTGCATTGCACATCTTCCGTTGGGACCTTGAAAGTTTTCCGCTTAAGACAGGACTCTGTTATAGACAAGTTCCACGTTTATAGGATTTACACTATTTATATTCCAGCAAGAATTTTATTTATTTTCTCAAAATATATAATGTATGCCATAATTAACAGAGGAAAGTATATTCAAGTAGGTAAATTATATCCAATGGTTAGAGTATCATATTTGAGCTTCTTTCCAACAGAGTGAAAATATACCGGGATCAGGACTCGAACCTGGGTACTTTCGTTTTCCTCTGTTCATTATGACCTAGTTGCATGGTATACAGGAGTTTCCGTGCTATTTCAGATTCATTATGTAAAATGCTATAGTTATAGCTCGGATGAATGAAATTAGCGCTGCACTTCTCAGCCTTGTCCAACAAATAAGAGTGAAATATGCCAGCCAGGATATCGTTAGGTAGAGTTGCAAAAAAAAAAAAAAATGTTTATTCCCAGGTTTATTTCCAATATACCCGGTTTATTCCCAGGTTTATTTCCAAAAGACCTAGTTTATTCCCAAAAAAAAACAAGTTTATTCCCAAAACAACCGGTTTATTCCCAGGTTTAAACCGGGTTTTTTCTAACTTTTGCAACTCTATCGTTAGGATAGCTCAGTAGGAAGAGCGTTGGCACGGCAAACCAAAGTACCCAGGTTCGAATCCTGGTTCCGGCATATTTTTGCCCTGTTGGATAAAATCTCAACCATTGGATATCTATAATGTATTTTCTAATGTAAAAATTACTAATCATTAAAAAACTTCATGTCATGACTTTTATTTGGATATAAATATAGGTTATAAGTTCTTCGGGTTATAGTTTGGATATAAATAGTGGGTATAAATATAACTTTTATTTGAGTATATAAGTGATATATTCCATGAGCATTTTTTAACCTGTATTTCCCAGCAAGAAATTGATTTACCTTCTCAAAATGTGTAAATCTAATTTCTACATTAAAATGTAAGAATTATCTAACATTAATAAACTTCATTTCCCAAGACTTTTGTTTAAATATTAAACATCTTAATAAGCAATATTATTTATGAGCATTTTCTAATATTCATTGTCCAGCAAGATATAGAGCCGATAAGTCATTAACTTTTCCCTCCCTAACTTCGTCCTTTGAGTGTCCGGTCATCTAAGTCGAATGACCTCTCGGAAACTGCCCCTATTTCTTCTTTGTCCGGCCACAATATCCGGTCAATCTGTAGGGGGGAAGAGAAACACGATTAATTCTCTATTGATGGATATTCCATTTTCTTATGGCAAAGTATCAGAAGAAAATTCAGAATCCGGGGTGCAGTAGGAGGTCAATATGACAGCCACTCTCAAGATGTGGTTAGTCTAGGAAATCGAAGCTTTGGCTAAGATTCAAAATGAAATAAGATTGATATTTTATATTATAGGAATAGCTTAAATGATTTCCTTTCATATCTTAACTGTAGACAAGAATATGACAATGAAAAAATTCAAAGAATTACAAATTACTAAAAAAAAAATATTTTGTACTCTCAATAGAAGAGGGAATAAATTCATTATTGCGGTACCGGTAATAATTTTTAGTTTTATGTCTAGTAAATAGCTTTGAATATAATTTAAAAAACAATACAGACTTTTTTTATGAGTTGTACTTTTCCAACTGGACGAAAAATGTCCGGGCCAGGATTCGAACCTGGGATCCCTTGACTGAAGCTGCTGTGCTCTACCAACTGAGCTATCTCGGTCAAATCTGAAGGACAAACTTTTATTAAAATATTCAGAATCCGAGCTTCAATAAGAGGTCACTATGACAGCTTAGTCTTAAGATTAAGTTTGTCTAAGAAGTCAAGTCTAGAAAACAAAAATAAAAGTGCCCAGTTAAACTGATGGCATTGGGCTCACAGGCTATTCACACTAATTGTATATTATACTCACACAAATATATAATTCTGCATGAAATACACATTTAGTTAAATTAATGGGGATTATCCCCCCCCCCCCCACATACACACACCCGTTTTCCCACTTTATACTTAACCAATGAACCTCCAAATCTAATCAGGGAAACGCCTTATCAGAATAAACCGGTATACAAAATTTGAAGTAAATCGATATTTCTATCAAGAGTTATCGCGTTACGTACGTACATACAGAATCTGCGGGCACATTAGCTCTCAGGTTTTGATAGCCTGTGAGATGAAAATTCAAAGAATTGCGAAATACTAAAAGTAAATTTTAGGTACTCTCAATAAAATGGAGAAAGAAATCATGACTTCAGTGCCGATTATGAGATTTCTTAGTATTATGTCTAGAAAAAAGTTTAAAACGTAAATTAGAAAAAAATAGAGATCTTATTAAAATATCCTGAATCTGGTGTTCAATAGAAGTTCATAATAACAGCTTGGTCTTAAGATAAAGTCTGTCTAGGAAGTCAAGTCAAGGAAAATTTTCAAAGAATTGCGAAATACTGAAAAGTTAATATTCTGTACTCTGAATAAAAACAACAAAAAAACCATTATTTCAGTACCGTTTATCAGATTTCTTAGTGCTATGTCTAGAAAATAGTTTGAAATGTAATTTAGAAAAAATAAACGCATTTATTAAAATTTTCAGAATTCGGTTCAATAGGAGGTTACTATGACAGCTTAGTCTTAGCATAAAGATTGTCTAGGAAGTCAAATCTAGAAAAAAATTCAAGGAATTGCTAAATACTAAAAGCTAATATTTCGTACTTTCAGTAAATACGGAAAAAATTCATTACTTCGATTGTGAGATTTCTAAGTTTTATTGTACAGAAAATAATTTAAAACGTAATTTAGGAAAATTACAGATCTTTATTAAATTATTCGGAATACGGAGTTCAATGGGAGATCATTATGACAGCTGAATCTTAACCCATTAAAGCCTAGCGGTACCATATGGTACCAGGTAAGTTTCAATCATTTTTTTGTTTATACATCAATATTTTTTTACGGAAACATAACTTTATTTAATGACTCAAAGCTCGTAATAAAATCAAACAAATTAAAAAAACTGGTGTGATATGTATTTCACACAAATGTATTTTAAAGACGAAAATAATTCCGGCTTTAATGGGTTAAGATAAAATTTGTCTAGGAAGTCAAGTCTAAGAGAAATATGACAAAATTGCGAAATACTAAAAACTTAATATTCTGTACTCTGAATAAAAAGGAGAAAAATTCATTATACTTCAGTAACGATTATCAGATTTCTTAGTTTTATATCTAGAAAATGGCTTAAAACGTAATTTAGGAAAAAGAAACACATTTATTAAAATATGTGGAATTCGGGGTTCAATAGCAGGTCACTACGACAACTTGGTCTTAACATAAAGATTGTCTAGGAAGTCAATTCTAGAAAAAAAATTCAAAGAATTGAGAAATGCTAAAAGTTAATATTCTGTACTCTCAAAAAAAGGAAAGATTCTTTACTTCAATTATGAGATTTCTTAGTTTTATTGCCTAGAAGATAGTTTAAAACGTAATTTAGAAAAAATACAGATCTTTATTAAATTTTTCGGAATCAGGAGTTCAATGGGAGATCATTATGACAGCTGGATGTTAAGGTATCTGCCTACGTACGGAGAACTTTTTTTAAAAAAAGGACAGTTTTGAATAAATATAATTATTTTTAGTTCAATTGTAATACAGAATGATAAGAAAACATAAAATCCTAGCAATATCTTTTTAATATTTTAAAAAATTGGGGGGTTTTGCCATTTTTTTAGCAAAATTTCATGTTTACGCCAGACAGCGTACACTCAATTCAAATAAATATATTTCAATTTCCTTTATGCTGCATACTTCTATTACACTTATCTGTGCACTGAACTAGGAGTTTTACAATATCTTCAAAAATAACCGAAAAATTTCAAAATATGTAAAAAAGTACATTTTTTTTAGTAAAAATTACCATTTTTTCATATTCGAGTACCTATAAAATAATTAAATTATAACATATAGCTTAGATCCTAGTTCAGAGCATAGTGAGTGATATGGAAAGCATTCTCACAAAATTTCACTGAAATATCTTTAAAACTTTTTATGTAATGAATTTTATCGCACATGGAGATAACGAAAAAACTGATTTTCCAGAAATCGCATTTAAAGATTTCTTTTTAGGCAAAAAACTACAATATTTAATTGTTAAAATTGCCATTACTCCTCTTCTAATAATCGTAGGAATAAAATTAAAACAGATTTAGAATCGTAAAAGATTGCTCTTTCAAATAAAACAATAAAAAAAAAAATTTCGAAAATTTTCACCAAAACAGCCAATTTGATGTAGGCAGAAGATAAAGTTTGTCTAGGAAGTCAAGTCCAGGAAAAATATTAAAGAATTTCGAAATACTAAAAACTTAATATTCTGTATTCTCAATGAAAAGGTTGGTTGGTTGGTTGTATAGGGTTTTATGGCGAAAGGTCCCATTGGGGACAAGCTGCGCCAACTCAATGAAAAGTAGAAAAGTCTTGCTTCAGTACCGATTATCAGATTTCCTAGTTTTTTTGTCTCAAAAACAGTTTAAAAAGTAATTTAGAAAAAAAAAAAACACATTTATTAAAATTTTCGGAATTTGGTGTTCAATAGGAGAGCTCAGTCCTAGCATAAAAATTGTCTAGGAAGTCAAATCCAGAAAAAAAATTCAAAGAATTGCAAAATACTAAAAGTTAATATTCTGTACTCTCAATAAAAAGGGGGCGGATTCATTATTTCAGTACCGATTATGAGATTTCTGACTTTTTAATTCTAGAAAATAGTTTAGACCTCAATTTAGAAAAAAATACAGAAATTTATTAAAATATTCTGAATCCGGTATTTAATAGGAAGTCACTATGACTGTTGGTCCTAAAATGAAGTTTGTCTACAGTGTAAAAAACGAAAAATATTTCTTAATCTACGAAAATATTATATAACCACGGATGAAAATATGCAGTAACCTCTTCCGAATAACCCCGATAACGAAAAGCTTTCTTTATAATTAGAAACCTCAAAAACCAATATAGTTCTCAGATTTAAGGAAGCATTTATTAAAACAAAGTTACTTTTGTTGCCACTGATTTTCGGAAAAGCTGTTATAGTAAATTTTTATAGTGAGTAGTTTTTATAATAAATGGCTTTTATAGTGACCTTCAACTGAACTCCGAATTCCAAATATTTTAATAAAGGTCTGTACTTTTTTTTCCCTTCTAAATTACGTTTTTTCAAACAAAAATATCTGTTCTTAGGAGGTTATTAAATCTCAATTAAAAATTTTCAGCTGCGAAATTGAATTTATACATGCAAAAATAGAAAATAATACTAATGTTAATGTTATGCTGTTAATTTATCAAGTTTGTCTAAAAAACATGTTTGTTTTTGAACATGAAAATGTTTACTTGAATTTTACTTGACAGCATCTGATAAACTTGTATGCTTGGTGTATGCAGTATAAAAAACATGTATGCAGTATCAAAACTCGTCTTAAACATTTCCAAAAAAACAGTGGTAAGAAAGAAACCCTGTTTTTATGGAGGATTCTTTAAATCTCGACAATCGATTGGTTTCTGAGGTTTTTAAAGAAAAAGAACGTTTTTAGGAATCATGGTTAACTATGCGTGTTTTTTTTTTTTTTTTTTTTTACAGAGTAGGGCTAATGTTCTAAATAATATAAGACTGATATTGTACATAAAAATGCTAGTAGCTTAAACTTTATTTTCAAGTCTTCTGCTTTAATTGTGTCTGTATCTGAATTAGAACCCGAGTTACAGCAGTTTAAAGTTACATTTATTACAGCTTGAGAATTTTACAAACGGAAATATCGTTCTGCAAACCGGAAATAAGCTCAAATGTATGTTCACATTCTTCTTTTTCAAGATTTAGTATTTAAATTGGATTATATGTTCAAGAAAATACATGGAGTATATAATTAAACCTTTAAAGAATATTAATTATTTTTACAGTAAGAAACGCATTTAAAAGTTATTTTTAGCTTTTTCTCAAAATGAAGTTTTTCAGATTTTGACTGTACGCAAAACATTATGCATGAAATGCCTTGAAATTTTTTTGTACTTATTTTACAAATGTTTATTGAGGGAATATGATATATGTTAGGGGAACCGTCGGTAGCATGATTAATTTTCTATCTTAATAAATTGTTATATCAGTCTTCATATTTTAATATACATTTTCATCTTTCGATAATGGTAAAGAATATTGTTTCGGCTTACCTGAGATTTTCCTTTGGCGCACAGAATATCCACAGTGTATCCAAATATTTATCCCTTTGACTGATCGTCGTGTCACTGTATTTGAATAGTGAGAAACATTATTATTAGAAAATAACATTGTGTGAAATAAGAAGTAGATCCATTTTCCTTTGAATATAATATTATAATTCTTGGCTAGATATGTACATTTTTATCGCGTTTTGGAGACTGCATATAGGTGCTCCAATTTTACATTATATTTGAGATATATTTACATCATATATATACAAGAGCGTCTTAACTGCTCGGATACATTTTGGAAACTGGGGGAGAATTGTTATTAAGTTCAGTGCACGCGCGCGGGATATCAGCTGTAGGTTGAAGTAGGGAGGTCTGCAGAATTTCACAGTTAATTGGTTTCGACAGTCTCTGGTTTTATTCACTATGTTTTGCATCTGCGGTTATCACTTAAAGTAATTATAGTTAATTGGGGTCTGGTTTTTAACATGATCTTTCGATCGTTCACTGCACGTGGAGATTATTAACTGCATAAAAAAGGTTTCTCCGTCAATATATTAATTAGTTTTATATTTACACTGGTATAAGTTAAAACGTTGCAAGAAATTTCACGAATTTTTCATTACATTAGTGCTTCAAGTGCCATAGCTTCTGCGATAGAGATGCTATTATAATGCGGGTATAGTCTGTGTCCTAGAGAAAGTTATTCTCTTTATTATGCAAAGTACAAAATGTGAATGCATTGATTTGATTCTGAGTTATCATGTTTGGCACAAATGTCACTTTTTCACATATTTTTGACTATTTTTCACTTAAAAAAAAAACTATTTCTGTGTAATTTCTAAAATGTTTATAAAAATTGGTGCAAAGATAAAATTTCAAAAATTTCAAAAAATCACCTCCAAAGGTGTGTGGACACCTTAAAATGTTTATTGAGATCTTCAGAATAAGTGATTCTGTTAATTAGTTTGACAGGCGGTCTCAAGGTAGAATTAGTCTAGGAAGTTGAAACTTTGGATAAGATTCAAGACGGGATAAGATTGATAGTTTAAATTAGTTTAAACGCTCTCTTTTGGCATGTGCAATGTAGATTAGAAGATAAGATTAATGAAAATGTATGAACAATTAAAGATGTTCTCAAATGGCCTGCTGAACAACGCGAAACTTCCTGACACATTTTTAAACGCAAAAGCATAACAAAAATTGGCAGGTCTGACTATTTTAATATTTTTTTAATGCCTGAGGAAGACCACTCGGCTGAGGGCGAACCCAGCCGTTGAGCGTTTAATGTCTTCCCCGGCTAGCTCCCCGGCACGCAGGGATTAAACGTGGCAGTACAAGCTTCGCCAATGGCTGGTCCTGCCGGGCAAAGCCCCACTCGACAGGTGGCAGGAACTAAAGACATACAAAAAAAAAAAAAAAAAAAAAAATTATAATTTAATACAGGGTCTGTCGCTGGAACCAGCGTTCCTACGCGACAAGGAGCGACAGACAGGGTAGACGAGGTCCACAGGTGCGCCTGCACCAGTTGTACAGTCCGCTAATTTAGTAGAAAGGTGCAGTTCTTAGGTAAGACTGTACCAATTGTACAGTTCGTAAATGACGGCACTTGAGATGTGGACGTGCCAGTGTGAGATTCCCACGCGACAAGGAGCGCCACACAATTGCGCTGGAACCCTCACACTGGATGGAGGCTGCATGCACTTCGTGTTAGATGTAACGATACGTTGCTTGCTGACCAAACTTGCGGTTCCCGATAAAAATAAATTAATTAATGGGGACTCAGCCCCTGCTAGGAAGAGAACATTACTTGCGGATGAGAGAAACAATTAAGCAGCAAAACAGCTAAATGGAGAAAGCTAAGCAGATAAAAAATGATAGAATGATTACGTTAAGGACTAAAATAAGCGAGTTATTATTATTAATTTATGGAGAAAGAAAACTGCTTTGAATGATTAAGTTATGTTAGATAGGTGTGTTAGTAATTTGTAAATTTCTGAAAGTTTATGAGTTAAGATGGGACGCGTAATTTATGTTCAGCAGCCAAGAAGGAGGTGGGTTAGAAGGAGCAGGCCTAAGATGCCAAGCAACAGTCAGTGGGCAGGAGAAGTAATAATGCATGGGGGTACCACTATCGCCGCACTCGCACACATTGGTTCGTGAAATTTTAAATTTGAAGAGGTAATTTTTAAACGGACCATGCCCGGATAAGAAAGCACTTGTATAAGGAGTGAGGTTAAGTAGTTCTCTGGAAACTTTTGGAATTAGGTTGTAAGTGTGTCTACCTTTTGTGGAGGTGTCCCAGTAGATTTGCCAGTTAGGGAGTATTTTAGATTTGAGTTTTCTGCGAATAAAAGATGGGGGTACCGGAAGAGAGAAGTCTATTGATTGGCGTTTGGTGGCTTCTTTTGCAAGGTTGTCCGCCAGCTCATTGCCTGCGATACCAATGTGTGCAGTGACGTGGCCAAGGGTAACTTTTTTGTACAGTTGGTGAAGTTTAATTTTAATTTTCAGTATGAGAGGGTGTTTTGTCCGTAGGGCAAAAATTGCTTGAAGTCCAGAAAGACTATCACTGAAAATTTTAAAATTTTCCTGCGTGGGGGAGGCAGCAATCCATTTTGGAATCGAAATGAGTTTTCCATTTTTTGATAAATAAATTGCTTATCGAGTTATAAGCGATTCGTGTCACGTGACGGCACGATTTTCCTCCTTTCTCGCCCTGCTACCTCGGGAATTCGGTTCAAAACGTCGACTTTGACAGTATTTTCTGAAAGATCTTCTGCCTTTACCAATAAATTGAAAACTCATTTCGATGACACAGTTTCTGACTAAGAACACCAGCCGATTTCATCCGTTTTCGAACCAAAATGAATTCAAAATTGTGTCAGAAAGTAGCTCTTTTGGATTTAAAAACAGGCTTAAAAGAGTTCTCAAAAAAGGAGGGAAAATTTATTACTGGGGGAATATAAAGAGGGGGGGGGTGGAATAATGTTTCAAAAATACTATTAGAATGTACTTACAAATGTTAATTATGATATCCAGAATCAAGCTTTAAGTACACTGTGAAAGAAAAATCCCTGAAAAAACAGAAAATGTACTGGCAACAATACTCTGTATTTTTCCACAAAACTTACCCTGTGCTATTCCCAAAGGTATATTTTTGTAAAAGGGAAATTTCTGTTTTTAGAAAAAGTGTGTGATCAATAGTGTAATATTTATAAAGAAAATCTAAATAATAATTATACTGAATCTTATTTTATTGGAACAGACAGGTATTTTTATCGTAATTAAAACTTTCAATCCATTTATCTCAGAATGTTTTTTTTTTTTTTGTTATGTTTAAAAGGATATATCTAAACTTTCTTGCACAGTATGTATATGAAATTTTGTAGAGAGTTTTTTTATGTTATATTTCTTAATAAATTGTCTTCGGGAATTTTAATTTCATTTGAAAGTTTTTAATATATGTTCTTCAAAGTAAATATTACTCTCAAAAATCCTCTTTTTCTTTTGTTTACTTTTAAAGTTATTAAAAATTTTGTAAGTAATATTTTTATAAATCCTGAAGACAAATTAACAAGAAATCTTTTCTGCACGCAATAGGGAAAAAAGAAATGAAATCGAGCAAATGGTTCATGTGTTATATAAAAAATTATATAACATTAAATTAAACATTTTTAATTGAAAAAAAAAATTCAAAGTTTTCAAAATCTTTTTATCTGAAAAGTAAGCTTTATAGAAAATTCATAAAAAAAAAATACCAAACATTCATAAACAAAATTCATAAAAAAATACATATAAAAAAAATAAATAAAATTTTGACCGCCGGACCCCCTTAAGCTGTTTATTGAGATATTCAGAATTTGTGATTCAGTATAGAAGATTAGTTTGACAGGCAGTCTCAAGGTAGAATTAGTCTAAGAAATTGAAACTTTGGCTAAAATTCAAGACGGGAATAAGATTGATAGTTTAGATAGTTTAAACGCTTTCTTTTGGCATCTTAATGTAGATTAAAAGACAAGGGGAATGAAAATGTGCGAACAATTAAAAGAGTTCTCAAAAAAAAAAAAAAAAAAAAAAAGAGGGAAAATTTATTACTAGGGGATTGTAAAGGGGGAATTGCATAATAGTTTAAACGTACTTTAGAAAGTCTTACAAATATTAATTAAGGTTGTTAGTCAGTCAACTTCCAAATTCCCTTCGCTGCTGTTAAACCTATGGATCGTAGAATGAATTCATATATTTAAAATACCTTCTCAAGAAACTAATATTTTTAGCTTATTTTTTCTGTGTAGACAAGGGGAATGAAAACTTGTGAACAATTAAAAAAGTTCTCAAAAAAAGAGGGAAAATTTATTACTAGGGGATTATAAAGGGAGGATGGCATAATAGTTTAAACGTAGTTTAGAACGTCTTACAAATGTTAATTAAGGCTGTTAGTCAGTCAACTCCCCAATTCCCTTCACTAATGTTAAACCTATGGATCGTAGAATGCATTCGTATATTTAAAATACCTCCTCAGGAAACTAATATGTTTAGCTTATTTTTATGTCTATCTCACAGTTCGTCAGCTTTTAACACATAAAATATTAAATGACCTGCTCGACAACGCGAAACTTTCTTACTCACTTTTAAACGCAAAGGCATAAAATTGGCAGAACTGACTATTGAAGCAATTTGGAATCGAAATGAATTTTCTATTTTACTTACCCATCATACGTAGTATAGGGTAAGTCTTGTAATCGTTTTGAAAATCGAAAAAAGAAAAATTTGACGGATTTACACGTTTTAGACACTGGAGATTCCGAAACATATATTTTTAGAAAAAAAAATTGTCGTCCGTCTGGTGTGTGTGTTTGTGTCTGTGTGTGTAAATTCTCTATCTCCCGAACAAATTGAGATAGAGACTGAAATTTAGTATGTACTCAGTATGCAATAATGGGAAGAAGCTTATTGAATTTCAGTCACCTCGATGATCCGGAACTATTTTTTTCGGACTCTCGAAATATTCGTTCTGATAAAAGGTATATAGAAATTTTTGAAATTGTTTACTTTTAGGAGTGAATATAAAAGACAATAAAAAAACATAAATTTTGCATAAAAAATGAAGTCAATCGAATAATGAGTTGCAGAGATTTGTAATCCTATTTGGTACACTCTTCGATTTTTCGTGACCCTGTATTTCATTCAAACTGCAATTCAAAGATATATTTTAATTGGAAATGAGACGCTTAATCCGACGCAGTAAACTGTTAGTTAATAGGATTATCATTTTTGGAGTTATAAGGATGTTTCTTTTACACAATTCAGTAATAGAGAATTTAAAGCTTTTGACGTCATCAAGCCACGATTTTATTCGAATTGCAATGCATTTTATAAATAGTTTACACATGTTTTATTTTAATATTTTATATTATGCATATCCAGGATGGGTAAGTATTACGGTGGCCCTTAACGACCAGATAGAGCTATAAATAGATAAATAGATAGAGCTTATAATCGCTGATAGAATTATAAGCAATTTTTGTCACGTGACGACACGTTTCTCTTCCTTCTTGTGATTCTGCGTCGGGATTTCGGTTCAAAATGCGGACTTTGACAGTATTTTCTGAAAGATATCTTGCCATTACCAAAAAATGTAAAACGTGTTTCGATTACAAACATAATCGAATAAATTTCTTAATAAGAATCCCTGCCAATTTCATACGTTTCCGGACAAAAAAGAATTAAACAAGTAATATAAAAAAAAAATTTAAGTCAATTCCTACATTTTAATCATAAATATATAAAATAAACCCGTGCAGCATTAATGTCCCACGTTATCTTTATTGAACATTATTTTATAATCATCGTTGCGGTATTTTATTTCTGTGGCATCACTAATTTGAGATAAACATTTATGAAAACAATGGGAGGAATCTTTTTCTCCCATTTAAAACTAAAATTAATTAGTTTAATTTAATTAATGAATTAATATTCGAAAAAACTGTATTAACATAAAGTGTCATCCACAACAAGTTTAGAAAAATTTATTTGAACTTGAGTGGATGAATAGAAAATATTTTATTAACGATTGAAATTTTTGAACAAGATATATATAGAGAGAGTGTGAGCTAATAGTAGGAATTTGAAAATATGTTATAAAGTAGCCAGTTTATATTTGAGAACAGCTTTATGATATTTTCTGAATCGGAATTTTCTGAGCTCGTTGGTAAATAATGTTCTTGGGATTTTTTGCACGCGCACACAAAACATGACTCATCCTCACTGTCTAGGAAGTCAAAGCTTTGCCTATGATTCAAACAAGAATAAGATTGATATTTTAGATAGGGATAGCTTAAAGACTTTCCTTTGGTATCTTCAATGTCCATTAATAGATAAGTGCAATGAAAATGCTTAGGACGTAAATAAACACAATTACAGATGTTTATTAAAATATCCTAAATCTGGAGGTCAATATCATCCAATCTCACGACAAGATTGCACTAGGAAATCGAAGCCTTGGCTAAAATTTAAAACGAAATAGAATTTTAGTATAGCTTCTTTTGACATCTTCAATGTCGGTTAAAAGATAAAACTAATAGGCGCCGTCGGCGCCCTCACGGCGCCGAGCGAGCCCACTCCTCATCGTGCCCAAATCCTGAGGGATTTATAACGCAGACCATGACTTTGTCTCGCCAGGTCGCTACGATCGATTCAGAGGGTTCGCGTTCCAGCGACGCCTCCTCATCTTTTTGCCCCAGAGTCGACGACAAAGGTCGCTACGATTCGGCGGAAGTTCCCACCATCAAAGGATACTTCCCCACGTGACACCTGATGAGCCGTAGAGACTGTCGAACGGCTTCATCGCCGAACACCCATAAGGGAGTCGGGTCATCCACCTGGTGTTCGGCATCCCTACGGCCCTTGCTTTCCCGCAGAGTCCGATCATGGAATGTATGGAAGAACAAGCCACTAGTCTCTTCTTCCGCGGGCTCGGTTAAAAGATAAGGGAAATGAAAATGCTTAGCACGTAAATTAAAAACAATTTCAGATGTTTATTAAAATATCCAAAATCTGGAGGTCAATATCCATCCAATCTCACTACAAGATTGCAGTAGGAAATCGAAGCCTTGGCTAAAATTTAAAACGAAATAGAATTTTAGTATAGCTTCTTTTGACATCTTCAGTGTCGATTAAAAGATAAGGGAAATGCAAATGCTTAGGACGTAAATTAAAAACAATTTCAGATGTTTATTAAAATATCCAAAATCTGGAGGTCAATATCCATCCAATCTCACGACAAGATTTCAGTAGGAAATCGAAGCCGTGGCTAAAATTTAAAACGAAATAGAATTTTAGTATAGCTTGTTTTGACATCTTCAATGTTGATTAAAAGATAAGGGAAATGCAAATGCTTAGGACGTAATTAAAAACAATTTCAGATGTTTATTAAAATATCCAAAATCTGGAGGTCAATATCCATCCAATCTCACGACAAGATTGCACTAGGAAATCGAAGCCTTGGCTAAAATTTAAAACGAAATAGAATTTTAGTATAGCTTCTTTTGACATCTTCAATGTCGATTAAAAGATAAGGGAAATGAAAATGCTTAGGACGTAAATTAAAAACAATTTCAGATGTTTATTAAAATATCCAAAATCTGGAGGTCAATATCCATCCAATCTCACTACAAGATTGCAGTAGGAAATCGAAGCCTTGGCTAAAATTCAAAATGAAATACAATTTTAGATAACAGTATAGCTTCTTTTGACATCTTCAACGTAGATTAAAAGATAAGGGGAATGAAAATGAATGAACAATTAAAAGTTCTACAACGCATACCAAGCAACGTATCAAGATACGCTTTTTTTCCGTAAACAAAAATGGAGCTAAGACCGGTAAGCAAAAATTTCAATTGATTTATAGAGGTACACTTTAAAAGAAGACAAAGCTTTCTTAATCTACGAAAATGTAATATAACCACGAAATAAAATATAAAACAACCTCTACCGAGTTATCCGTGATACAGAAAAGTGTTCTTTATCATTAGAAAACTCAAAAACCAATATATACTGGTGTCCAGAAATTAAAAGGCAGTGAATAATTTCAGATGTTTCGTCGAATATCTTACTGAAACTCGTGAGGAAATGCCTGGAATGCCCTTGAACTTTGAGGATGTAAAGAACATATTTGACTTCATGTTTTTCAGTGAATATTTTGTCGCGAGGACAATAAGGGGGGGGGGGGGAGTGATAATAATTTTAATAATAAAATAAGATTTTCGACCACCCAAGTAACAGAAAATGGTAAAAATGGTCTGTCACTGTAAGCAAATGACTATGTAGGTCCTGTTCAACATTTGTGTGAATAATTGATAAATTGAGAAATAAGTCCCATAGTATTATATGGGACTTATTTTTCAATTTATCAATTATTGCTGTAACTTTTTGAGTTTTCACGATATTTCACTGGTCTTCTTATGAGTTGCTCTATAGTATTGACTATCAAATCATGACAAAAAAATCTTTGCTGTAGTTCGCACATGCGCAGTTAAAACTTATTTCATAAAAATACCTATATATTATCAAATATTCAATATATTAATTTTTTAATCACAGTATACTATTTCTACGATTTTTTGTCAATTTTTTTCGGAAAGCGGTGTTAAATTCGCCTGAAAACTCTGCATGCTATATATATATATAAACCTCTGTAAGTTTTTACAGAAGCGTTAACATCTTCACTAATATACGTGCTATGCTTATACAAATGCACAAAAATATTGAACAGGACCGATATAGTCATTTGCTACAGTGACAGACCATTTTTACCATTTTCTGTTACTTGGGTAATAGGAAATATTATTTTATTATTAAAATTATTATTTCTCCCCTTAATTGTTATCGAGATAAAATCTTCACTAAAGAACATGAAGTGAAACATGTCCTTTACATCCTCAAAGTTCAAGGGGCATTTCCTCACGAATTTGAGTAAGATATTCGACGAAACGTCTGAAATTGGTCACTGCCCCTTAATTTCTGGACACCAGTGTAATTTCGAGATTTTAAGAATCTTTTTGTAAAAACAAAATTTTTTTTATTTCCCTACTGCTGATTTTCGAAAACGTTTTCGAGTTTTTTCTATAATAGTGTATTAATCATTTTTCTCAAATTTGAATATCGGTTTACAGGATGCTATTAATTCTTAATTAAACATTTTCAGCTGCGTAATTGAATTTATAATGCAAGAGTAACAAAATAATATTAGTTTTAATGTTAATGTTAATTTTTTTTATGTTTCTCTGGGAAACATGTTTGTTGAACATGAAAATGTTTAAATGAGAATTAATAGCATCCGAAAAACCTTTATTCCGAGTTGAGAAAACTGATATAATAATACACTATAAAAACCACTCGGAAACGTTTCCGGAATTCAATGGCAGCAAGAATAGCTTTGTTTTTATAAATGTTTCTTTACATCTCAAAAACATATTCGTTTCTAAGGTTTATAAAGATAAAGAATGCTTTTCGGAATCGTTACTAACTCGGAAGAGATTATTGCATATTGTCGCTCGAAGTTATATTGTATTTTCCTAGATTGTAAAACATCTGACTTTTTTTACAGCGTAGCCATGTTGGATTTGTTGGATTTTAAAAAGTTGAAAAGGGAAATCATACAAATGGTAGAATCAATCATGTGAACTCACAGTCGTTCATAAATGGTCATATGCACCAAAACGTAGCCGAATTTTATCTGTTTTAGTTTGTCACATAATGACTCTCAAATGACAGGTCATATTTGCTAATTCCAAAGTAAAGTCGCCATGAACACTTATTCATTACAAATGAACATATACAGTCACGTAGTAACCTTAGACTAAGTGTTTTACATTTAAGAAATGTTTGAAAGCATTAGTTAATTTGTCATTTTTCAACGATACCTCCCGTAATGTCACATATCAGCGTAACAGTGACTTGGATGAGACGCATTTGGTCATATCATTCGATGACAATATGATTGGCAAGTGGCATCCCATTTTAGTTACAGTTCTATAAAGGATATCACTCCCCCTTGGAAAGTTTTGTCTTAAGGTTCCTCTTCACGCACTTGAAAACACCCGCTTCGATTTTCTTTGCGGATATTTTTTACGAAGAAACTTTCACCTTCAGAACCGGTTTTGAAAGAAAAAGTATCTTCCGAAAAAAATTCCGATAAAAAATCGAAAAAGTAATCAACGGCGAAAATAGAGATTAATCTCTGCTATCCAATGAAAAAAAAAATCTTTAAAAATATTGAAATGCAAACGAGATATTAGAAAAATAATGCCTCATAGGATTAACATTAGCGAGCGGATGTTTTCAAGTGCGTGAAGAGGACCTTTAAAACATTCCTCTCCATGGGAACCTGATCGACTATAATATATTAGGATGTCAGGAAAGTTCGTGCCGGTTGGAAAAATCAATTCTTACTGGAAAATTCTATCATTTAATTATTATAGATTGAATCTGATGGCTAACGTACAATAATTAACGGGCAAAAATTTTCGATACGAATTGATTTTCCCAACCGGCACGAACTTTCCAGACATCCCAATAGATATAGAATCTTCATAGAAATACAACGACTATTGATAAATTTTGTGCCATTTGTTCTTGATTTTTATCAATAATCACCAACCGTTATTCTCCCTGCTGCATTATTCTAAAGATGATTTTGTCTATCTGTGTTTATATTAAATATCAATGCGTTTAATGACGGTATGAAATTTTAATCGCAACCTCTGACTTTTTGGGAAACTGATTAATGCGGGAGAAAACTGCCACAATTAACACCGAATAGTTATTTTCGTCTTATTTAAACGCAGAATTATGTATGGCAAAAATTTCTATTCTGAAAAACTGTTGGAAGTTTGCCCCTGCGGTAATCAGGTTCTGGCGATGGCGACCTGGCAATCGGAATTTTTGAAACCTTGAAAAGGCAATATTTCTCATAGATATGTTTATTTTAAAGTACACTAATTGTATAAGTATAAACACTGTGTATACTTTTAGAAAATAACTTTATATTAATTATGTAACAGTAATACCTTTATGCGGAGTTATAAGATATCCAAAGGACTTAATTTTACGTGACCGGTTCAAAATGTGGTAACAACCGAATAGATTAATGGATTTAGACAAAAGTAAAATTCTAAAACTTCCCTGTTTCATCCAGGATATACTTTGTACATTAGTGTACCGGTATTATCAATACCAAGTTCAAATATACACCTCCATACAGATTTTTGATGTGTAAAGCATGTTAAAAGTATTAATTTGCTAAAATGAATCTCTCTCAAATAAGTATTATATTATTCCTAAAAAAATATATGCATCAGCTATGCATCTCGATACTGTTATATATTTAATTTTGTACAAAATTTTAACCAGTATATAATTATCATTCTTATGCAAGTACAATTATTCATCCTTAAACTCGCACTCATCATACATATTAAGTATATACAAGATTGTGTTTGAAATATGAAATGTTGTAAAATTTGTAATTGTCCACTGAGCCCTCCACCTTTTAAAACAATTTGGTTTACCATAAAATATTGCGTGGTCCGCAACAATTTGGATGCAAGTTATAAATGTGTTTGGTCAATATTGGTTACCGGACCCTTATATTGACGTTGTACTAAAATTTAGGGAGCTACGGTAAAAAAATACCAACAAGATCCATCCTTTTATAAAGATTACGTTTACCATACAAAATATGAGTGTTCTACGATAATTACAGCTCGAGTTATAAGTGTAAAATGTCATACAATGTAACCATATAGTATTTTCTGTTTCCGCTTATGCTGATAACTAAGTTGTATCAAAAATGTTTTATTTAATTTAAATTCTTTAATTAATTCCTCGGTAGAATAAATATGTATAAACCTTAAAAAAGTTGCTAGTTCTTTTTAGACCCATTATGTGTTAGAAATTCTAAAGTAATCGTTGAAGTAATAAATTTTCTTTAATCTCGATAAATTAATTTGTTTATCACATTCTCCAAAAAATTGTTTGATTTATACAATTGAGAATTTTGATTTAACAAGTTTTAAGTTTTTAAATTATCGCTTATATTATTAAGGTATCTGTACATTAAGTTTAGCTTTCAAGACTCAAAAGCTAAATTATTGACTAATTTTAATCATTTTAAATTTATTAACTATTATCTAAAAAAACGCCTATAACGTAGGAGTAAATTCTGAATTCTTTAAATTCTAAAATACTTTTTTCCGAAAAACCAACAGTGTCACATAATATCATGTATACATAATTCTAAAAACCTTCAATAAATACTTTCGCAATGACATATCGATCAAGAAGGATATTATATAATCCTCATAACTCTCCAGTGTTAAAAACTGCTGGCCACCGCGTTGACACAAAAAAGCAGTAATTTTAACACCTACTGCCGTATTTACGATAAAAATACAAACCTGGAAAAGCTCTTTGTGCAAATATTCCACAAAACGTCGAAAATGGAAAGTGTCCGATGATTTTTACAATATAATGTATTCAGATCTATCAAAAATGTCTGTCTATTAATTATTTATTTAAATTTTATTATCGCTAGCGTAGTTAATAAGTATAAACGTTTCAAAGGTTGCTAGTTCTTTTAGGTTGACCCCTTATACATTACGGAATTTTAATTTAACAAGTTTTAAGTTTTTAAAATACTACTTACATTATTAACGTATCATTACATCAGGATTGTCTTTCAGAACTCAAAAGCTAAATTATTTATTAATTTTAATCATGTTAAATTTATTAAGTATTAGTTTAAAAAAACACCTATAACGTAAAAGTAAACTTTCTTCATATTCTAAAATACCTTTTCCGAAAAACCAACAGTGTCACATAATTTCACGTACATAAATCTAAAAATCCATCATAAATACTTTCGCAATGACATACAATCAAGAAGGATATTATGTCTAATTCTATATATATATATAATCCTCATAACTCTCCAGTTTTAAGAACTGGTGACCACCGCGTTGAAACAAAAAGCAGTAATTTTAGCACCTACCACCAGGTTTGCGATAAAAAGACAAACCTGGAAATGCTCTTTCTGCAAATGTTCGAAAGGGAAAATTTCCGATGACTTTTGGCTGCATAATGTATTCAGATCTACCAAAAAATGTTTTTTTTTTTTTTTTGTAATGTTATTATCTCTAGCATAGTTAATAGGTATACGCGTTTCAAAGGTTGCTATTTATTTTTCGTCGATCCCTTATACATTAGGGAATTTCAATTTGACAAGTTTTAAGTTTTTAAAATACCATTTACATTATTAATATTATAATTACATAAGGCTCGGATTTCAAAACTCAAAAGCCAAATTACTGATTAATTTTAATCATGTTAAATTTATAAAACACCTATAACGTAGAAGTAAACTTTCTTCAAATTCTAAAATCCTTTTTTCCGAAAAGCCAACAGTGTCACATAATTTCACGTATACATAATTCTAGAAACCCATCATAAATACTTTCGCAATGACATATCGATCAAGAAGGATATTATATAATCCTCATAACTCTCCGTTGTTAAAAACCGGTGGCCACCGCGTTGAAACAAAAAGCAGTAATTTTAACACCTACTGCCAGATTTACGATAAAAAGACGAAAAATTGAATCAGATAACGCTTTTATTTAAACTCAGGTACCGTTTTTCTTTTCAACCAGAGATGGTATCAATTTCTGACTTTTTTTTTTTCGCTAGACAGAATGGCAACAAGAGTGGAGGGGGGAATTTTAAAATAGGTCTTGTTTAGGGCTAAATAAGGGCAAGGGTCCAGAGATTTTGCTGAGTAGCGTGGTTTTTCCGAGCTTTATTCTTTTCAAAAAACAGAAAGGGGGCTTTGTGATTTCTTTCTTTTTGCCATTTTGATGCTTTTCATTTCACATTTCATTTTAAAATGTGACAGGTTTGAAATTGCGAAGTTTTTGTGAGTGACACATAAATTTTTTTCGTTGTGTGGATTTTCATCCTGTTGCTTGTATAGGGGGAGGAGGGGGGAGTTGTTGAAATATCGTATACGTAAAGTTTTATTTAACAGCTGTTTCTTTAACTAAAATTGTTTGAGTGGGAGATGGTTTTAATATTTATTGATTTCGAAAATGACAACACAAATTAAATTAGAGGGATACATTTTAGAAAAAATATTATAGTGTGCAATTGCTTTCGACTATTTATATATTTTTTAATTTAATAATTTTAAACAAAATGTCTAATCTGAAAAAGTGTGTTAAGTAAAAAAAGAAACAGGTATTTTTATAGTCTAAATTGATTCTGATTCTGATTTTTTTTACTTTTTGTAACAGAAAAAAAATTACATTTCTATTAATCTATGAAAAATTTCTGGAGACAGTCGTTTGAAACCACGAATTAACCGTTTCAATCAGAACTCAAAACCAATGTGTTATGGAAATAAGGGAAATGCTGCTCCATTCAATGTGCTCAAAAAATCGATTTCTTAACACAAATATATTAGAAACTTCTTTAATTGAGACAACTGAAATAAAATTAACTCATTCACTAAATATTTGTTACTTCATTCAATATGTGGTCGTAAATTTTTACTTGATATTTTAGAAAAAATAAAGTAGCATATGGATTTTTTAAATTTTTTTTTCAGATTTTTGTTATTATTTGTTACCTTATTGGCACCAAAAATATGTTACTTATAACATTTAACTTGATAAAATTCATTAAGCAAAATATCAAATAGAATGTCAGATAGTTTAGTTTTTTTTTTACATTTTTGATTGGCTTATAATGATTCCGATTTTGAAATTTTAAATCTTTGTAAAAGAAAACTAAAAGCAATGACTCCCTGAAAATATTAATCCTCCAAGAAATTTCTAATCAGACCAACAAAAGTGAAATTTTTTTGTTTAACACATCTACGAAAAATTACTACATTCAACATTTGTAAAGTAAATTCTAACTTGATAAAATTCGTAAAGTAAAGTAAAAAAAAGGGGGGGGGGAAGAGAGAGAGAGAAAAAAAAATCACATTTCTCTCTCTCTCTCTCTCTTTTTTTTTTTTTTTTTTTTTTTTTTTGCTATAATTTGTAATTTTATTTTATAATCTCTAACCTAATAATAATAACCCCCCCCCCCCCACACACACACAACCCCCTCCTCTCACACAGCACACACACACACACAAAGAAAAAAAACAGAAATTAAGTAATTTCAGCTTTTTTCTTTTTTCATACTCTTACGATGATTTTCAAAATTAAAGTTTTAAATATAAATATAAAATTAAATTATACCTGAAAGCGGTAGCAAAAAATAATAACAATAATGATAATCTTATTCGTTAGAAACTTCCTCATCTGACAAACTCTTTTGAAACTCCGAACTAACCCATTCAATTAGAATTCAAACACGATGTCATATAAAAATTTAAGGGAGACGATACTCCATTTCATTTTGTAATATGTGTAGAAAAAAAATGTTTTGTTGTTGTTGTTGTTGTTGTTGTTGTTTGTTTGTTTGTTTTTATTATTCAATTATTTTGAAATTTTTATATTTTAGATTAATTATTTTCTAGTCAAGTTCTCCAAACATTTGGTGTTTTTTATTCAACATTTGTTACGTCAAATTTAACATGATAAAATTTAAAAAATAAAGTATCATATGGACATCTTTTTTTTTTTTTTTTTTTTTTTTTTTTTCTTATTTGTTCTTTCATTAACATCAAAATTTGTTGAAAAAAATTGTTTTTTTTTAATACAATTATTTTGAATTTTTTATATTTTAGATTAATTGTTTTCTAACCCTGTTCTCCAAACATTTGGTGTTTTTTATTCAACATTTGTTACGTCAAATTTAACATGATAAAGTTTAAAAAATAAAGTATCATATGGACATCTTTTTTTACCCTTCTTTTCTTATTTTTTCTTTCATTAACATAAAAAACTGTTGAAAAAAATTTGTTTTCTTTTAATACATTTAATTTGAAAATTTATATTTTAGATTAATTATTTTATAATCAACTTCTCCAAACATTTGGTGTTTTTCATTCAACATGTGTTACGTCAACTTTAATATGATAAAGTTAAAAAAATACAGTATCATATGGATAATCTTTCTTTTTAGGTAGATTTCGTAAGAAATACTACCTATTACATTCTCACCTAAGTTGGAAATTTTGAAAAATTTTTGCAGATCTACGCCGATCATGACTCCCAGAACCTAAAACCACCCCCAGTTCAAAAGTTTATATATATTTACAGAAAGCCGGTATACCACAATGGGGATGTACATCTAGTATACTATCAGACTTATACTTGTATCACTATGAACGTACTTTTATTAACAGTAATATACATTTATATCGTTATATTGATGACATAATTTTAATTGCCACTGATCACACTAATATATCTATATTTCCAGTTAATTATCCTACTAATTTAGAATTAACGGAAAACCTCCTTTCTAACACTAATATTAACTTTTTAAATAAAATAAGTTGAAACTGGTGTGAAACACTAAGAACTAAAATAACTTCTTAAAACACCTTAAAAACTTCAAAAATGCGCTAGGCCTTTCGAAAGATCTGAGTCTTTCTTCGTCAGGCGCAAAAAGACGTGAGTCTACTATGAAAGCAGCAGCAAGACTGAAATGGAGCAGCATTTCAGTCTTACTTTTATGCCCATGGTGGACAATATCATATTCTAATATAACGTAAAACTTTCTTAAACGCTAATATAATATATATTAATTCAAATTAATTTTCTTCCCTAACAACTTATATCATGTGTATTTAAATTTTAACTTTGTATGCAAAAACATAATATGTTACTATTAATTTCAATATTTAATTAATATTATTTTTAAATCCATAGTATCTTAATTCACATAATTTAGTATTTTAATTTGCCCAAGGTGGGCAATATCATATTCTAATATAATGTAATACTTTCTTAAATGCTAAAATTATATGTATTAATTTAAATTAATGTTATTCCCTAACCTATTGTATCATATGTTTAATATTAAATTTAACTCCATAGCATCTTTATTCACTTTTAGTTTTTTAATTAATCATTACTACATCCATTTTTACTTTAATGTAATTGGATTTACTATTCATTTTATATTTAAATTCATATATATTTATTAATTAAATATTATTTATTTTATTTTTAATTTCATTTATATTTATTAACTAATTAATACCACTTAAGATAGAATGAATTCATTTTTAATATTGATTTTTCCATTGTACATTCACTACATATTCAGATCATAGATGGCAGTACCATGGCTTGTTTGCTTTAAAATATTCAATATATCCATGTAGTTCATTTTCAAAATCATAGATGGCAGCACCATGGTTTGTGATGTTTTAAAAAATTCCATATATCCAAGTAATTCATTTTCTAAATTGGCAACAGGCTTTGTAATCTTCTAAAAATGTTTTTGGCAACATTTAGAAAATTATTTTTTGCAATTCATTGCCTTTATCGGTCTTCATGTATCCTGTTAGTGTTGTGAGCAGGAATCCACATTCATCGCGTAGATTATGGTATGTGGAGATCTATCATCAAGTTCTTCTCTTATAATTAAGGGTAAGGTTTCTCTCTTTTTAAGTATTGTTAGGTGCGTTCGTAATTATATAAATACGTAGCACCTATAGTCGTCGTTTGGCCCGTCCGTCTGTCCGTCCGTCTGTCTGTCTGTCTGTCTGTCCGTCTGTCTGTCTGTCCGCATATAACAACGCAAAAACTACCTGACCAAATGGTTTGCAATTTAAAATATATTATCTTTGCAGAATTTTGTCGAGACATTTCAAATTTTATTAAAATCGAATCAAAATTTTAGGAGATATTAATAAAAATATTTATTAAGAAATTTGATTTTTTTTTTTTTTTTAATCGGTGCTTTTTTGTTATAGGAGCTTCCGATGGATGTTAAATCGTCAAGCGACCGAGATGCTTATTTTATGACAGAAATTAATCTGCAGACGATATAATTCATTTCACAGAATTAAAAATCATCAAGATCTGAATATTTATATAACTAGCTGATACATATATATCTGAATATTTATATAACTAGTTAAGATATTTGTATGAACAGTGTCATAAAATATATACTTAACTAGTTGTTTAACCCGTTCTACGCACGGGATATCATGAATTTAATTCTAAAACGTGCGTACGAACGCACATCGTTTGTAACGTTTGACGTACAATTTCCAACTTGTATTAGTTTTGTATTTGTTTTATGAATTTTAAGTCTTTTTTTCACTAGAAGGTTATTGTCATTGAGTGGTCGTCCCAAATTCATATTCTTTAGCAATTTTAATGCTAATATGAAAATGAAACCACTCATTTTATTTGTGGAATTTATGCATTTGGGACTTGATAATTCTGTATAAATTCCACAAATTTCATTTCATTCATTCAATTTTTAATTTAATGTCTACTTCTATTATATAAGTATTTAATATCTATATTCATTGTGCTGGGGTTACAATTTCATTGTCAATAAATTATTACTTCCTAAATCATAATTTCAAGTTTCAGTTGGTGTTTTGGTAATGTTTCATTAATGGTTATATATATATATATATATATATATATATATATATATATATATATATATATATATATATATATATATATATATATATATGTATATATATTATATATATATATGTCACTTTTTTATGAACACGATAACTGGAAAAATTCTGCATAAATCTCTTCCAAACTGATACATAAAATCTCGGCCAAGTTCGTTAATGGACAAAATCGAACCAAGGGGGTAGGGGGGGGGGCTTTTTGTGAAAACGGAAAAAAACACATAATTTCTTAATTATTATACATATCGAATCCGTTTAAAGTTATTATTACTTCTAGGAAAAGGGCCGAAAATTTATGTATGACAGATTTTTGACATCATTAAAAATGGCCCCAAGGGGGGGGGAAGGGGGATTTTAGAAGAAAAAAAATCATAACTTCGTCAATTCCCAAGATTTCAAATCCGCTTAAATTTATTATAAATTCTCTTAATATTATCTAAAACTTTTATACTGACAAGTTTTTTATAGGACGAACTCTTATAGCAAAAAAAATAAAAATAAATAAAAAAAAATATATATATAAAAAAATCCCTGCTGGCTCCGCCTGTAAACAAGTTAGGTTTCGAAGTAAGTGGTTCCAACTGCCGCATCATCGCAAAAAGGTCATTTCTTCCGCAATTCCCGACAAACAGGCGCCCCACGGTCTGCGTCTTCGAAATCTACCTGTGCCGTCAAGGATTTTTTTTTACTTATTTTCTTATTTTTTCTTTCATGAACATCAAAATTTGTTACGTCGTTTTTAGCCTCAAATCCTATCTTGAATCCGTTATGTAAAATAAGAAACGAAAGTTATATTTAATATAATGATTCTTATTTTGAATCTATATAAACATAAAATGATAATAATACTACATTAATCCATCAAAAATGTCGGGGAAAATCACTCGAAACTCCAAACTAACCCTTCCAATCAAACCACTAAATCGATATAATATGAAAAGAGAAGGGACAGGCTGCTCCATTTAAAAATAGTAAGTAAATAATAATAATAATAATAATAATAATAAATTGGCACAACTTTATTGCAAAATTTTTTAATGTAAATAACTGAATTTTTTTCAATACATTCACCTAAAATTTGTTACTTCAATCAGTATTTGCTACATCAATTTTAACTTGATAAAGTTTATAAAATAAAGTAAAAATTACATAATTTTTTTTAATGACTATCTCTTAAACGGGACTTAGTTCACGTGAAATTCGAAGAAGTACAGATATTGCTGACCAAGCATTTTTTTTTTTAATTGCTCCTTTAACTATGGAAAAGTAATGGCATCTCGATTATGGTAAAGGGCAAAGAGAAAAAAAAATGAAAAATTCCTTCTAAGTTAAGCTTTTAAAAATCTAAATAAATTTCTGAAAACAATTTCTTCGAGGTGTTCTCAGTCTGTTACTCTCTCTAACCTCTCTCCCCCCCCCTCCCCCCACTTCGTAGTTTTAGACCTTCATTTTACAGTGTATGAAAAATTCCTTCTAAGTTAAGTTTTTTAAAAATCTAAATCAATTTCTGAAGACAATTTCTTCGAGGTGTTCTCAGTCTGTTACTCTCTCTCCCCTATCCCCCCCCCCCCACTTCGTGTTTTAGATCTTCTTTTTACAGTGTATGAAATATTCCTTCTAAGTTAAGTTTTTTAAAATCTAAATCAATTTATGAAAACAATTTCTTCGAGGTGTTCCCAGTCTGTTCCCCCTCCCCCCCTAACCTCACAGTTTTAGACATTATTTTCACATTTTTATATTGTGGAAAGACAAACTCTATTTATTTTATTTATTTATTTATTGCTATGGTTTGTTACTTCATGAAAACAACTAAACTGTTACTTCCTTTTACCATCTTTAACTTGATAGTGTTAATTACGAACAAAACATACTTCAGATAGTTTTAACTATTATACAGTTTATGGCTTTTTCTAAAATTCCCGATCTAGGTGAAATATAACTAAAAATATTTCTGCTACATTAATCCATTAAAACATCCTAATCAGATCGAGTCACTTGAAACTCCGAACTAATCCTTTCAACCAGATCTCAAAACAGATCTGATACGGAAAGATAAGAGAGATGTTTCTCCAATCCGTAATAGTAAAAAAAAAAATTAAAAGAAGTAAATTTTTGCTTTCAACAATGTTAAAAAATAATTTAATCTAAATAACTGAACTTCTTAAATACATTCACCAAAAATGTATTATTCCATTCTATATACATTAAGTCAATTCTAACTTCATGTATGAGTTCGTAAGGTAAAGTTACAAATAATCTTTCTCTTTTTTAGTTTTTATATTATTTGTTACTTTATTAACTTCCAAAACAATGGCTACTTCATTTTATTATCGGTAACCTGATACAGTTCGCTAAATTGTCAGATAGATTTGGCTTCTGCGTTATATATATGCATATGTATATATATAGGGGAGATGGGACATTTTCACAAAAATATTTATTTTAAATATTTTATATAAGTTATTATCAATATTATATATCACATATCAAACTTCAAGTGTTTGACTACATCTTATGCACAATATTTATTCAAGATTATTATTATACAGATATATAAATTAAATTTAAAAAAACGTTCTTCTATGTCCCAATCATCCACACAGCAGGGATGAATGGGACACAAACATTTTCCTCCCCGTATTCAATGTTAAGGACTAAAAGCTGAATAAAAATGCCGCCTTGGCAAAAGCTGAGAGATTATAAATTGTAATATGATCGTCAATGATCTTGGACTCATCTCAGCTTTGCCTTAAAAGGCCCATAAACGGTGGACTGAAGACGATGGCTACAAAGAGGATGAAATGTTAAAAGAATAATTATCATAAAGTATTAATTTATCAACCTATATAATATTATTTAGTTAATAAAACATTTTCAGTATCCTCTAGGGACGAATGAAGCAGTCCCATTCATCCCCATTTGCAATGTCCCAATCATCCCCATGTTGCATATATTCAATTGTCAGCCATTTTGTCTCAGAAATTATTTTGTCACAATGATTAATATGCATTAATTTTAATTACCAATATTGAGCCTTTAAATAAAAAACTGCAACATATCTTAATTGTTTATATTGCATAAGATATTCAAGTAACTTCAAATGTAGAAAAAAATACTTTTAAGCAGAGTTTTCAGGAAATGCAAATTTGAAGAGAACTGAAAACAGCCATGTGCTTTTGCTTTTGGTTCTGAAGCACACTATGGTAGTGAAATCTATGAGGATAGGAAGCAACTAAAAAAAAATGTTTATTGCCTGAAATATTGAGAGCGTCCCATCCATACCTTGTCCCATTCATCCCCCATCTCCCCTATATAATTAAAAATGAAAACACATGTGAAAAACAAAGTATAAGACATTATAAAAAGCAATGGAATGGACACGGCAGGAATGATACTTAGTAGGATGAAAAAGCAAAAATTGGAAAACTATAAATATCTTACAGAATCTTCAGAAGGGCTTTATAAAAATATTCATAGTAAGTATATGTTATTTCATCAAATATTGTCAGCATTATGCTACAGATAGATAGATAAAGATAGATTTGTACTTCCGTATCTGAAATTTTGAATCTAGATAAAGAAATTTATCTATGTAATAATAATAATAATAATAATAATCCAACATTAATCCATCAAAAACTTCCTAATCAAACCAAACAACTTGAAATTCTGAAGAACTGTCAATAGATTAGATACAATCAAGATTTGTCAATCAGATCTCAAACCGATGTGATACGAAAAGATAAGGAAGATGTTGCTCCATCTTGTAATAGTGATACATTTAAAAAAAATTATTTTCACTTTCAACAATATTGGATAACAATTTAGTCTCGATAACTGAATTTCTGTAATACATTCACCAAAAATGTATTACTTCATTCAATATATATGATACGTCAATTCTAATTTAATGCATGTGTTCGTACGGTAAAGTTACAAATTGTTTTTTTCTTTTTTAGTTTTAATATTATTTGATACTTTATAAACACCAAAAACATTGATTTTATTATCGGTAACCTTTATAATCGATTGTAAGTACAGTTCGCTAAATCTTCAGATAATTTTGGGTTTTGCCTTTTTAACACTTTAAGTTCTATAGATTATATACAGGGCCACAAAAAAAATTCGAGTACATTTCCGCTTATTGACGAAAATTGCTGAAGGAGAATTTTCAACTGTGTTATGCGTTTCCCAACTGAACTAAAATTCTAGCATACTAGAATGATTAGTATATATACAAATTTGTAGATCCTATACAGGGCTGCACAAAATAATTCAGACATTCTTCCGGCTATTGATAGTAATTGCTAAAAATGGGTTTTCAAATGTGTTATATGTTTTTCAAATTGTTTACTCAGATATAGGCGGGGCTAGTTGAGCTTAAGCCGAAAGGTAGATCTCCTCGCCAGGTTTGACTTTGACCTTGTTTACTCAGATATCATCTTTCGCCTTATTAAATGGCGAAGTTTTGTTGCAGTATTCTGAATGTCTTGAAAAGTGTTTCATAATCTCTGCTTGATGCATGATTTTTATTTCTCGTTTTTCTATATATAGAGTTATACTTCCGTAACTGAAATTTTGAAACTAGGTGAAAAAAAAATTAACATTAATGCATCAAAAACTTCCTAATCAGAACCAAGTCACTTGACACTCCGAACTAACCTTTCAATCAGAACTCAAAACCGATGTGATACAGAGAGATGCTGTTCCATCCCATAATAATAATAAACTGTAAAACACCTTTTTCCTTTTCAACAATGTTGAAAAATAATTTAATCTAGATAATTGTTATTATTTTTTTAAAGCATTCACCAAAAATGTATTACTACACTCAATACATGCATCCGAAATTCTAACTTGATGTATGAGTTCGTAAGGAAAAAATTGCAAATATTTTTTGTCTTTTTAACACTTTCCAAGCTAGTTGAAAAGTGTTTATGACTTCGGTTTGTCTGCCGTCTGGCCGTCTGGTCGTGCTCTAACTTCCGTAAATATGCTCGGATTGCCCTGCAATTTTTATATGTTATTGTCGTTATCTATAGCATGTTCCCTATTTCAACGGAAGTGTGTAGCACTTTTAGTTTTTTTACAGGGGCACTCAAAAGAATTACGTTATATTACGGTCTGTGGGGAAAAATCATTTGCGGTTTATTTTAATTATGTTACACAACACATTGTACACATTTCAAACACATTGTAATTGATATATATCACTAAGGTGCATTACAAGAAGCTTACTATGGAATAGGATGTGCATAGCACTTATAGTTACTTTACAGGGACACTCAAAAGAATTCCGTTACATGACGTCTATGGAGAAAAATCGTCTGTGGTTTATTTAAATAATGTATCACTATTTTAAACGCATTGAAATTTATATATATCACTAAGGTGCATTACAAGAGGCTTGCTACAGAATAGTGTGTGTATAGCAGTCATCGTTCATTTACAGGGACACACAAAAGAATTCTCTACTGTCTGTTAACAATAATTCCTGGAAGTGCGTTTGAAGTTACTGAACGCAATTTTAAATTGAACTCACTTTTTGTCTATTACTTGGTGTGTATAAATTCTGTAGATCATATACAGGGAAGCAAAAAAGTTCGCGAACACATTTCCGTTTATTGACAGAAACTCCAGAAGGAGAATTTTAAACTGTGCTACGCGTTTCCTTTCCTAACTGAACTAAAATTTAGCATCCTATGTAGTATATATAGAAACTATACATCCTATACAGGGCTGAATAAAAGTATTCGGATATTTTTCCGAATATTCTATATGTTGGAAATTCCTCAAATTATGTTTTTAAATATGTTATGCGTTTTCCAAATTGTTTACTTAGATGTTATCTTTCAGCTTATTAAACGGTATGATTTGTAAAATTATTTTGGAAGCATTTCAAAGTGTTACATAATCTATGCTTGACGCCTGATTTTTCGTTCTGTTTTAGTTGTAATGTTATTTGTTACTTTATTAAAACAAAAAACGTTGGCTACCTCATTTTATTATCCGTAACCTGATACAGTTCGTCAAATCGTCAGATAATTTTGGCTTTTGCCTTTTTTTAAAAAAATAGATTTGTACTTCCGTATTTGAAATTTTGAATCTTGACTAAAAAAAATTAATTTAAGCAACAAAAAAAATTAATCCAACATTGATCCATCAAAAACTTCCTAATCAGAACCAAGTCACTTGAAACTCCGAACTAGCCTTTTCAATCAGAATTCAAAACCGATGTGATACAGAAAGATAAGAGAGATAGTGTTCCATCCTATAATAGTAATAAAGTGTAAAACTACATTTTACCTTTCAACAATGTTAAAAAATAATTTAATTACCAGAAATGTATTACTACATTCAATATATGCTACATAAATTAAATTCTAACTTGATATATGAGGTCGTAATGTAAAGTTGCAAATATTTTTTCTCTTTTTTAGTTTTAATATTAATTGTTACTTTATTAAAACAAAAATCATTGGCTACCTCATTTTATTATGCGTAACCCGATACAGTCATACAGTGGTCATATCGTCAGATAATTTTGGCTTTAACTTTTTTTTTTTCTTAAGTAGAATTTATACTTCCGTATCCGAAATTTTGAATCTAGAGTAAAAGAAATTAATCTAAGTAAAAAAAAAAATTAATCCACCATTAATCCATCAAAAACTTCCTAATCAGAACCAAGTCACTTGAAACTCCGAACTAACCCTTTCAATCAGAACTCAAAACTGATGTGATACGGAAAGATAAGAGAGATGCTGCTCCATTTTATAAAAAGTCATATGTGCAGGTAAAAACTCGACGGATGAATATAAAATCTTCCTGCGTGTCAAGGAAGACACGAAACTGCAGAGTCACTCCAGAATGCGTGACCAATCAGCATGGAGAGACACGAAATCGTCCGAATTTCATTCTTTTTCGAACAATGGGAAGAGGCACATCACAGTTCTGGCAAAGAGAAAAGATGAGAGAATCTTTAGAAGTGTAAAATAAAAGCATAATTATGGAGTACGTTTGCAAGGGGTTCCTTAAGGTTTTGTTTGGGATAATTCTCAGCCTTTTTTTTTTTTTCATCCTTAATGTTATTTATACATAAACGTGTTCTCTTTTTTTTTGGTAATCCTGTGATATGTTTAACCCTTCAGTTGACGTAAGACGGTTTCGGCTTTTGTATTTTTTTTTTTTTATTATTATTTATCTGGGAGTATTTATAGGCTTATTATAATTCCATATAAACAAACAAACTGATAATGATGTTACATGAGAAAGAGAGTTTGTTTGTCCTTTTTGAAAGTATTTATTTTTCTCTTTTCATGACACAAGAGCGTTAAAAGTTTAAGGCTAACATGGAATGTATACAACAATATGAATTATAAATTACGAATATAAAAAAATAATACATAAATCAAACATATTATTATCATTATTATGAATGACAAAATTGTTGCTACTGAAATTATAAAAAAAAAAATAAAGAAAAAATAATTTTTTAATTGTATGTGTATATTGACGAAATATTTTTAACAATGTGAAATAAAAGCATAATTATATGGAGTACGTTTGCAAGGGGTTCCTTAAGAGTTTTTTTGGGGATAATTCTCAGCTTTTTTTTTTTTTTTTTTTACTTTCTTAATGTTATTTATACATAAACGTGTTCTTCTCTTTTTTTTTTGGCAATTCTATGATATGGAGTACAATTGCAAGGGGTGTTGACGTCAGACAGTTTCGGCTTTTGTATTTTTTTTCCATGGGAGTATTTATACGCCTGAAATAATTCCATATAAGCAAACAAACTGATAATGATGTTGCATGAGAAAGAGTGTTTGGTTTTTCCTTTTGAAAGTCTTTTATTTATTACTTACCCATCATACGTAGTATAGGGTAAGTCTTGTAATCGTTTTGAAAATCGAAAAAAAAATTTTGACGGATTTGCATGTTTCAGACACTGGAGATTCCGAAAAACATATGTTTAGAAAAAAAAAATTGCCGTCCGTCTGTGTGTCTGTGTGTCTGTAAACGCTCTATCTCCCGAAAAAAATGAGATAGAGACTTGAAATTTGGTATGTACTTAGTATGTAATAATGGGAAGAAGCCTTTTGAATTTCAGTAACCTCGATTAACCGGAACTATTTTTTCGTACTCTCGAAATGTAGTCTTTCTGATAAAAGGTATATAAAAATTTTCGAAATTGTTTATTTTAAGGAGTGAATATAAAAAACAATAAAAAAACATAAATCTTGCATAAAGCATGAAGTCGATCGATTAATGAGTTGCCGAGATATTTGTAATCCTATTTTCCACACTCTTCGATTTTTCGTGACCCTGTATTTCATCCAAATTTCAATTCAAAGATATATTTTAATTGGAAATGAGACGCTTAATCCGATGCAATAAACCGCTAGTTAATAGGATTATTGGTTTTGGAGTTATAAAGATGTTTCTTTTAGGCAATTCAGTAATCGAGCCTTCAAAGTTCATGACGTCATCAAGCCACGATTTTATTCGAATTGCAATGCATTTTATAAGTAGTTTACACATTTCTAATTTTAATATTTTATATTATGCATATCCATGATGGGTAAGTATTACGGTGGCCCCCAACGACTAGTTTTTCATGGAATGAGAGCGTTAACTGTTTAAGGCAGGCATGAAATATATTCAACTACCTGAATTATAAGATTGCGAATATAAAAAATAATACATATAAAACATATCATTATAATAATGACAACATCGTTAATACTGTAATTGTTTAAAAAAAAAATCGATAAAAAGGAATTTTGTCATTGTACGTGTATTTTGACGAAAGAATTTTTAGAAGTGTGAAATAAAAGGATAATTACGGAGGTTTTCAAGGTTTCTTTCATGTTTTGTTTGGGATAAGTCTCAGTTTTTAATACTATTTATACATACACGTGTTCCCTTTTTTGTTAATCCTATTTTACGTTTAACCCTTTGGTTGACGTATGACGGTTTAGAGGGGTTTTTTTTCTGTCAGTATTTATATGCTTAGAATTCCATGCAAACAAAGTTATATTAGTGTTACATGAGAAAGTGTGTTTGTTTTTTCTTTTTTATACAATTTTGTTGTTTACCTTTTTCCTTGGCACGAGAAGATTTTAGCAATTTTATATGAACAAAGTGTATATCACATATATTATTTATTATGCTAATATTTTACCACAGTCGATAATACAGACAATTTCATTTTTTAAGTATTTTAATAAAACAGTATATTGTAATTATAAAAACAATTAAAAATAATTGTATAGTTATAGAATATATTCCCAAGGTTTTCTTTATTGTTTGGGATGATTATCAGCTTTGTTTTCCTCTCCTTATTAATATAAACGTGTTCTCTTTTATTGTTTTATCCTATGATACGCTTAACCCTTTCGCTAACGTCAGACAGTTTCGGTTTTTGCATTCTTTTTTAGGGCGTATTTATAAATTTATAATAATTATATATAAACAAACAAAAGTGATAATAATGTAATGCAAGAACAAGTGTTTTTTTTTTTTTTTTTTTTTTTTCATTGGATGAAAATGTTCATTGTTGCATACTACAGTACTACAGACGTGAAACTTGTTGCATACTACAGACATAAAACGTACACTCTCAGAAAAAACTGTAAATTTATGAGCGTTTGCCCTTCAATTTTCACGGGCAACAGCCTTATTTGGTGAAAAACTGTCTGATCCACTAAATAAGCGGCCTTATCCCTTAGATACTTAGAAAATTAAGAGCAATCCACATATTCTTACAGTTCTAGCCCATATGTTAGCAAAAATACGTTACGACCCCATACATTGTCCTCCGCTAGGGTGTAACCCTTCATTTTACTCTTGTTTCGAAAATTTTAACCCGCCAAAACAGCGATTCTGTGATGACTATCTAATGTGCTACGTGCTACGGAACAGTAAGCAAAGCGTTATTGTGTTTTTGTTGTGGGTTTTGGGGTTCTTTCTAAAACGCAACTTACTTAAACTTAAAAAAAGCACATTTATTACTCAATCTTCACTTGACAATTAAATATTTAAAAAAAAAATAAGTATACCCTGATTAGCTCCACTGAAATCTGTTGCCATGGAAAAGGGAGCAAATTATATTAAACTAAACAAAATATCAAAACTTAAGAATCCGCACAGGTTAATACAACAATGATAATTTTGAACTCATTATTTTAAGACAGTATTAAATGTAGTAAGGGGCAACAGATTTCTAAATCAAGTAGCATACTGGATTGCATAAAGAACACCCAACTCCACTCCAACCCGATCAAGCTCAAATCTCCATACACATTAAATTAACAAAAGTGTAATCATCATATAATTTGGAAAAATGCAGACAACCTGAAATTCCTCCAATATGAGGACCAAAAGGGGAAAGAGTTAAATCCGTTAATAGAGTAGGGATATGATGATGTACTAAATTTTAGAACAACTATGGAGATTGTGAACAAGATCAGATCGGTTAACCAAGGATCGTATAGTGGCTATATAATAACTGAAAACTTTTTTTTTTTTTTTTTTTTTTTACTTTGTTAAAAAACAACCATTTTGTTGTTTGTTTTGAATAATACTTCAAAGAAAGGATAATTAAAAATTAAATTAATCAATTAGACTTAATTTTACTTTAGCATCAATTATCAGTATATCCATTACTGAGATAGGAACAATAATTACATCTAATAACCTTGCGTAAACCTCAATTAATTTTCAAATAAATTATTACCATGAATTAAAAATTTAAGAAATAAAAAAAAATATTAATTTAGTAAGATCATAGCCTTCATAACCTTACTCACAGTAATTGAGAGGTTAAGCCTTTCTTATAGGATTGCTGTAGATATAAGAATACAAATTAAAGATCATATAAAGAAGAACATACCATATTTAAGAATGATCAAAAAAAAAAATCTTTATTTGAATACTTGAAATTTATAAAAAGGCAATGTAATTCCCAAAAAAAAATTTACTATAACAACACCAGATAAAAGTTGGTTAATATTGATTATTAAATGTCTTTAAATCAAATATTAAAATTCTCAAGATTAACATAACATCATAAATTAAAGGATGATCAACTTTTCTGAGATAAGTCATTAATTACCTTTCAAATACGCATTGTAATGCTTAACATATTATAATATTAATGTATATATATATGAATTTACAAATTATTTTTGCTTATTTTACATCTTACTCTCCAACTCTAAATCACACAAATATATATATATATTCCCTCATCAGGGAGACATGTAAAAAAAAACTATGTAAATTTTACTTACAGGGTATGAAGAATTCAATGGTTGAATCAGTGGGCAGGTTTTTATTATACCTCCCTTTCCACTTTTAATGTTGCAGCCGATTGCATAACATATTTTTTTTTTCTCTTTGTTTTGAGAGAAAAACTATTAATATATACCAGCAGGCGAGCTGACAGGTTTCTTTTCGTTCTTGGCTTACACTATAATAGGAGATGATAAGTCACCTAATTTCAACGGGTTGGGTAGCCTCCGTACATTTAGTTGCCTTCTAATAACGAACAATACTTGGAATCCCTCGTCTTAATAAGGACAGAATAGTCTCATGATGAGGACTTTTGAAGTCTGATTTTTGGAGCAGGACTATTAATTTTCTCAGCTTTTAACAATATTTCCTTCGCCCTTCACACTGGAGACTATAGGGTATTAGCAGTGGTCCTGGTAAGAGACTCATCTCTATTCTAAGACAACGATCATTCTCTTTAAGCAAAATGCCGATCACAAACTCGAGTATTCATGGCTCTAGACCTTTACCATGTCTCTGCTAATGTTACTTCAACTCAGTAACACAGAATACATCATTTCGAGCGCCGCTACGCAACACCTACTAAATTTACGAACCAAGTCATGACTGTCTCAACGAAGCACCAGCAACAAGTCCGTTTTTGAGCCAAGTGATAATTCGTAAACATTCTCTCTCCCGCGCTGCTCACAAAAACTGGCCGGAACCACTCTGTCAAAGGGGGTACGGGAATGGAAACAAAAGGGAAAATGGACTCTCCTTGAAGGCACCAGCCTGTCGCTCCACCCTGCCAGCCGCTTCATGGGGGAAGGCAGCCATGTTTCACCCCCATGGCGTGTGCTGAAGGGGTCCTGTGAGCCTCTGTTGACCTGGGCGCCAGCTATCCGCCTGATAGCAGAGCCCATTGAAGCCTGTCGTAAGCTTACAAAGCCTAATTGCGTATATAGTACACTCATAAGATAACGTAATTCCTATACAGGGCGGACGGTCTTTCTTTTAACCAAAACTAGACTAGGTGACTACAACACATGATTCAAGGGTATGGGAGAAAACGTACACGACTGCCCAATACACTATGTGTGGTCTTTTACTGAGAAACCTCCCTCCCTGCTATTTATCTTTCGTATTTGAAAACAGGAAGCAAAGCTAGACTATAAACGTTGAATTTACTTTGCAAAAAGAAAAAGAAAGAAGAAAAAATAAAAACTGATTTTATTATTATTATTACAATTACTTTTATTTATTTAAATTTTTATTAGAAACAGAAGAAAAAAGAGTGCTTTTAAATAAATGTAGAGAAAGTGATTTAAATAATTAATGTAGATTAAAAAAAAATTGGTTGAAACCAACCGTAACATTTTAAAGTGCATTATATCCTATGCATTATAATGCTATATTACTTTACCCCGTAAAATTACGGGCTGCACAAAATGATGGGCATGTTTTTTTTTACGGGGTATGACTGGAATCTCTGCTGCCGGCCTCTGCCCCTAATTTTACTGCAATTTTTTTTTTTTTTTTTACAGTGTATATATCGCATTACCTATATTTTACAGTAGAATCTATAATTTGCACTGTATAATTTAAAAAACATTTTCCACTTTAATAACATAGATATCGTAATATAAGAAGATATCATTTAAATAGCATTTCAGTTATCGGATTTACGTCATCATCATTATAACAATATTGTCATACAAATATGGTGTAATTATGAGTATATTTTAATGACATGATCTTATGGTGTACCTTTTCAAGAGATAACTTGAGGTTTTCTCCGTTTTTTCCTACTCTTTTAATGTCACTTATACATAAACGTGTTTTTTTTTAAGGTGCGTTCGTAATTATATAAATACGTAGCACCTAAAGTCGTCGTCTGGTTCGTCCGTCTGTCCGTCCGTCCGCATATAACAGCGCAAAAACTACCCTACGGAATGTTTTGAAATTTAATATCTATAATCGTTGCAGAATTTTATCGAGTCATTTCAAATTTTATGAAAATCGAATCAGAACTTAAAAAGATGTTAATGAATATTTTTTTCATTCTATTACACTCTATCATACGTAATCTCTATAATAAAAGCACAAATCATGTAACTGAAGAAAGCAAATACGGGCTAACCATTTCTTTTTTCATATGCCAAGCGGCCATTTTTATTCAAAATTATTTTTTCGAATAAAATTGCATAAAAGCTACATTTTTAGAAAGATCGTTCAAAAAAATGGTTTACTTCAGAGATGAGTTACATTAAAAAATGTATAGATTCTGAGGTAACTTCAGTGGAAATTAGGTTAACAGCCGAATATCTCAATCCATTAGAGTCAATAAACACAAGAGATTCGTTCATAATGAGTCATAGAAATATTAAACCATGGAGGTCATCATTCGCAAAGCAAGATCTCCATGGTGAATTTTGCAGCGCTGTCTGGTGTCGAAAAACAAATTCGCATCTGTAAGTCATATTTCGTAATAATAAAAAAAAAGGCATGCTCATTTCGCTTATAAGAGAAGATATAATTCATTTCACTGAAATAATAACGATTATCTTTTTTACATTGTAAATCTAGTTATAGTACGAACGCACCTCATTTGTCACATTTAACGTACAATTTCCAACTTGTTTATTTATAATATGTTTAACAGTTTGGTTGACGTCAGTTACTGCCGACTTTTGTACTTTTCTTTCTGGAAGTATTTATGGACTTATAATAATTTCATATATACAAACAAAGTGATAATACCATGGCTGCCACTTGCGACTATTTTTATATTCCATTCACACTACTATTTAAAAAGAAAAATAAATTTTTTAATATGCAGATGTTTTCCAAGTGCAGATGAAAGAATTTTGTTTTTAGAAAGAGGTGCGAGATAGAATTAAAAAATAGTCGCCAGGGGCAGCCCTGTAATTAGTGTTAAACAAGAAAGAGTGTTTTTTTCTACTTTTTCATTGATTTCTTTTTATCGCACGTTAGTGTTTACAGTTTTTAAACTGTAAGATCCGGGATGAAACATTTGCATTACATTTCTTATATTTAACTGTAGTAACCTAATTTCTATATTCCGTACTTTCAAAAAATAGTTTAATAGAAAATATTATAGTAATGGTAATATAATTTTAATTATATTTAATTTTAACCATAAGATTTTATTAAAAAGCTGAAAACCAACGTTAAAAATGTACTAATAATACGCAACAAAGGCAGCTGTTTCGAATCTATACGCGAAATTCTTCTTCAGTGTGACAAAGAGCAAAGCACAGCGTGCTTGAAAAAGCAAAACTGGGCAAAATGACAGAGTGGCGGTATCTTATATATAACCGATGCGGGTAGAGAACGGCAAAAAAGCAACCAATGAGAAGAAAGCAGCATGAAATAACAGAGTGGACAAGTAGAGACTGTGCATTTTTAACTTTGGTTTTCTGCCTTTTAATATTGTTGCACAAAGGATTTATTAGCTATTTTTGCATAAGATTTTAATTAACATTTTGTTAAAAAAGTTATGAATATGTTATGAATATATTTTAATGAAACAATCTTTTGGCATACTTATGAAAATGGGGTTTTTAAGGTTTTGTATGGGATAAGTCTCAGCTTATCGTTTTTGCTCTGTTAATGTTAGTTACATATAAACTCTTTTTTTTTTTGTTGTTAATTATATAATATACTTTTGCTTGATGTCAAATATTTCAACTTTTGTACTTTTTTCTGCGAGTATTTATAGGGATACAATAATTTTATATAAACAAGTAAACTGATAGGAGTATTGCAATTGAATAAGGTCTTTCGTAATTTTCTTTTCATTGCACAAAAGTTTTAATAGATTTAGACGTGAAACGTATACATCACATTGCATATATTTTAAAGGATAATTTTCATTTTCCACTATGTATTTGAAAGCAAAATTTTAATCGAATAGATCATCGTAATTATAAAAACAAGTGGGTAAGTGTGATCGAAGATCGCTCAAAGTGTTTCGTTTAATATTCCTTTCAAAACACTTTATTCTTTCTTTAATAAATCCAAATAAATTTCATTAAAGAAAAAAAAGTCGTGTTTTTTATAAAGTAAAAATTTACCGGTCTATTTTTCGTTTTTACAAATATATAAACCAGCCCGCTATTATATTCTGTCATAATAATATCTGTCATGTAGACTAAATGCGGTATTTAAAAAAAAAAATTCAAAATTAAACTTGTTGTACACCGTTAAAATATGCGAATATTTCCATGATCGGATTTTTATCATGATTCAATATGTTTCTCAAGCTCATATGTTTACTATTCTCTATTACTCATATTGATACTCGCTTTGTATTATTCTCAAACATTTGAAAAATTCGTTAAACTTCCAATATGACGTCAGATTTTCTTTTTAATTCTCTAATGACGCGATATTAATCTGCTTTGTGTACATACACATACTCATACTTCTTGTATTATTGAGAAATCTTTGAAATTTTCCGTTTTATTACCACTATGACGTCAATCAATTTTATTTCATATTAATTTTTTTGTCAATTGGTGAAACTTTTTATTTCATTTTCATTTTTCACGTGGAAATCGTTCAATAGAAAATTAATTATTGTAGAAAGAATTTCATTGTTAATTTTTAATTTTTGGCAACTACTATAACGAAACATGTCCAAATTTAATAGGAAAAGGCTGTTAGAATTTTGGTTTTTTATTTCTGTTTATTAAAATAATTCAATTTTTTCAAGTTTTAATATTTTGAGCTTTATAGCTGGTATTCAGCTATATGTAAGCAAAGTTTCAAGCCTGTAAGTTACATAGTTTCTGAGAATGGCTCTGTGACGGACAGACTGGGAGTAACAGTAATAGCGGGAGTAATAGGGTTTTTTGAGATGAACGAAACCCTAAAAATTTAATTAAGTAGAATTTAAGGCTATCAAAATTTAGTTGTAACTATAAGAACGCTTTCATGTAAAAGGATTTTGCAATTTTAAGTGTGTTTTAATGACGCGATCTTATGGAGTATGACTACAAGAGGTTAATTTAATGTGTTGGGTTATAATCCTCACCTTCTTTTCTTCTTTTAAGTAAGCTCGGTAGCCTTTATTTTGCGAAAAATGAAGCAAATATAATTTTTCCAACTTTTGCCTTAAAATTAATTCAGACATCCGTAGCATATTCTGACAACGGCGGAGTTTCGTAATGAAAATATCATTAAAAAATATGCGGAAATATATTTTTACTGCAACCATTTTCTTTTAAATGATTCCGAGTTGTAGTCTTTTTAACACTTTCCAATCTAGTTGAAAAGTGTTTATGACTTCGGTTTGTCTGGCCGTCTACTCTAACTCCCGTAAATAGGCTCGGACTGCCGTGCAATCTTTATATGTTATTATCGCTATCTATAGCATGTTCCCTATCCCAACTAAAGTGTGTAGCACTTATAGTTTTTATACAGGGACACTCAAAAGAATTCCGTTACATGACGGTCTATGGGGAAAAATCATTTGCGGTTTATTTTAATGATGTTACACAATTTCAAACACATTGTAATTGATATATATATCACTAAGGTGCATTACAAGGAGCTTAATATGGAATATGCTGTGCATAGCACTTTACAGGGACAGTCAAAAGAAATCCGTTACATTGCGTCTATGGAGAAAAATCGTTTGCGGTTTAATTAAATAATGTTTCACTATTTTAAACACATTGAAATTTATATATATCACTAAGGTGCATTACAATAGGTTTACTACAGAATAGTGTGTGTATAGCAGTCATCGTTCATTTACAGGGACACACAAAAGAATTCTCTACTGTCTGTTAACAATAATTCCTGGAAGTGCGTTTTAAGTTGCTGAACGCAATTTTTCTTTTAACTCACTTTTTGTCTATTACTTGGTGTGTATAAATTCTGTAGATCATATACAGGGCAGCACAAAAGTTCGTGAACACATTTCCGTTTATGGACAGAAACTTCAGAAGGAGAATTTTAAACTGTGCTACGCGTTTCCTAAATAAACTAAAATTTAGCATACTATGTAGTATATATACAGATCTATAGATCCTATACAGGGCTGAATAAAAGTATTCGGATATTTTTCCGAATATTGTATATGTTAGAAATTCCTGAAATTACGTTTTTAAATATGTTATGCGTTTTCCAAATTGTTTACGTAGATGTTATCTTTCAGCTAATTAAACGGTAATGCTTTGTAAAATTATTTTGGAAGCTTGGAAAGTGTTACATAATTTATGCTTGACGCATGATTTTTCGTTCTTGTTTTTTTTTTTTTTTTTTTTTTAACTTACATTGCGAATAACAGCCAGACAAGCAGGTAATCACTATACCAATAAATAAAATCATTATACCAATAAATAAGTCGGTTTTTCATAGTTTACATAGTTAAAGGTTTGTTTAAAAAAGACTAAGCATTTATACAAACGTTTTGCACCGATAAAAATTGATAACAACACGATGATCGAGGTTTCTTATAATGCAGAAAAAAGATTTATTTTTGCGGGTTGCTTCCAATTGTGTTGATAATAAATAAATATTTACACTCAAAGAAAATATTCTAGTGAATTCGAAAAATAAGAAATATATTTCATTCAGTTAATTAATAATAATAATAATAATAATGATATAGTTTCTGTGGAAAAGATACTCGAAAAAAAAAAAAACTTAGAAAAATAATCCCAACTTAAAAGATATAAAAATCGTTCTGAAATGTTTGTGCTAAAGAATTACGAAAACTGGTTTCTTTTTTTATTTATTCCTTCATATATTTTCGAATGTTAACTATATGATAAAAAAGATAATTAAGGAAAAGGGATGCTAACTCCATTATCTCTGCTTTCAAGAAAAAAATAACACAAAAATATTTTTAAGCAAGTGAGAACTTTAAGAAGAGCTAAGAATAAAGTATTGTGCTGTTGTTCTTTTTTACTGCTGCCAATTGTAATTTAATTAATATTGTTAAGCTATTACATAACCGCATTTTTCGTGTGTGTGATGCGAAATTTATTTTTAAATTGATGTGCGTGTGATACATGAGTATTCGGAATTTTAGTGTCCTCTACACCGTATACAGAGTACTTCAGAAAAATGTAGGATACACACTTTGAATGATTATAACTCGAGTTTTTATTCACATATAATCTATATATTTAAAACGAAAAGCGCGTTCTGTCAAATTTCCACACGAATATCGTCTCTTTGCACCAACGTTTTTTTTGAAGGCCCCTCAGAAATGGGAAACCTGATGGATTATCCCTCACCTATTTAGCCTAGGGAGATTGAAAAGGGTTGATTGAAAATGGATGGAGTCACCATTGCATTGAAAGCATAGACCTAATATATTTTTGCTCTAACTGAGATTGAAAGCTAAAACTTTTTTTTTTTTTTTTTTTTTTTTTTTTCTTTTAAGAATTCATGTTTCCACTACTAAATATGCATATTTTTTCGCAAAATTTTAACAGAGCTTGGATACAGTTACATATTTATAATGGACTGAAATGTCAGAGATTTCGGAAGATGAGAACATTTTTTTTAAATTTCTATAAGTTAAAGGAGTCGATGCAAAAACAAACAAACACAAAAGCGAGAAGAAAACATTTCTTTTACAACTCGATAACACTATTTTTTCGAAATTTTTACACGGGCTGTAAAACCGTTTTATTTATCACCCATAAAGATTTCAAAGAGTTCGGACAAAAAGAGCTTATTATTTTAAAACTATAAAACGATCCTTACGTAAAAAAAAAAAACAAAAAAAATCAAGAAAATGAATGCTTTTATCACTAAATATTAATATTTTTTCGGGAATTTTTCATTTTAAAATATAATTTCATACAAAATCCGGTTAAAGATATAAGATAATAGAAACATGATGTTTCTTTTTAAATTTATTATCACGGGCCCGGGCAACTCCGGGCGGGGTCAGCTAGTTAATATTTCAATTGCAAAAGAATCTACATAAAATATATAACTTTTCCTCCTACCGCCGATGTTCAAAATTATTACCGTTCTGCTCAATACACTGCTGCTAACAGTGAGCTATTGATTCACAAACTTGAACAAACATTTCATTGGGTGTTGTGGCGCATTCTTGCTCAATTACGGTTCCGGAACTTTGTCTATGAACATCTATTCGTTTCAAACTGATCTTTTATCCAATAAATTGTAAGTCGCATAGGTGGAACTGCCTGAAACTTCCTACGATATTGTGTTTGTACTTCTGCTACTTTTTCATACTTACAATAGTATTTTAAAATAAATTTTCTTTTTTCAAAAGTTAATATTGGTCCACTCATTATTTGCAATTAATTACGCTTTGAAAAGTAAAAAATTAGAAAGTTATGATCCGTTAAACAGTGTATGTATACGTTTTTCTGACGCACCCTGTATATGACCATTGGTCACTGCATAAAATCGTTGTACAGAAATATTCTATTTAAATTTACCAAACCACGAAGAAATACTTTGTAAATACTATGACATTTTAGTATTATCTGCTGGATTTTAATGGAATAAAATGTGTTTCACAAATGTTTTCTCCTGTATTTTCTCAGAAAATTTCCTTAAATGTATAGTATTAAAAATCAGGTTGCGCCTATTACACAAGGGCACGGCATATACGAAAAATACACTACTTTGGCAGCACTTTATTAAAAAAAAAATATTTATATACAAAATGAAAAATTGTTTTTAAGGTTTGAAATGAGGAAAAATCATTGAAGCTTGATCTTGTATTAGGAATCTTGAAATTTAGATTTAGACTATTAATACTTTTTGCATTCATTTATTTGTGTTTTATAGAAATAAAACACATTTGCTCAAATGTAAAAAAATAAAATAAAATAAAATAAAATAAAATAAAATAAATTACAATTGTTTTAATAGTATACAGGTAAATTAATCTTGCAAAATTAGATTTGCCCGGATTACATATCGCGATGGCAACACTGATACATATGTACCGGCCACATTTTGCCACTGGTGACTATTTTTTTTTTAATTCAATTCGAATCACTTTCTATAAATATAACTTTTTAAGATATATTTAACAACATGTGCAAGAGAAATGTACCCCAAACTTAATTTTCCTTAAATTAGTATGACGAATGGAATATAAAAATAGTCGCCTGTGGCAGTCCTGCATTTATATTATGAGGCGAAAGGGTTAATGTTTCATTAAAAAAACTTGTCATAAAATTCATCCAAAAGTTTACTAAAATTTAAAAAATTCAATAAAATAAATTCAATAAAACCACATAAATTCTATAAAAATTCAATAAAACCACAAACTTTATTATTTTTTTAAATAGTATGACGAATGGAATATAAAAATGCAGTAGGGCCAGTTGCAGCCCTGCATTTATATTACGAGGCGAAAGGGTTAAAGTTTCATTAAAAAACTTGTCATAAAATTCATCCAAAAGTTCAATAAAATTTCAAAAATTCATACAAATTTAATACATTAAGGGGCAATGACACAATTTAAGATGAGTAATATTAGATACTTTATCATGTTCCAAAAGAATTATTATGTTACAAAGCAAATTAGTCGTTGGGGGCCACCGTAATACTTACCAATCATTGATATGCATAATATAAAATATGAAAATAAAACATGTGTAAACTGTTTATAAAATGCATTGCAATTCGAATAAAATCGTGGCTTGATGACGTCAAAAACTTTAAATTCTCTATTACTGAATTGTGTAAAAGAAACATCCTTATAACTCCAAAATTGATAATCCTATTAATTAATGGTTTACTGGATCGGATTAAGCGTCTCATTTCCAATTAAAATATATCTTTAAATTGAAATTTGAATGAAATACAGGGTCATGAAAAATCGAAGAGTGTGGAAAATAAGATTCCAAATATCTCGGCAACTCATTATCCGATCGACTTCGTTCTTTATGCAAAATTTATGTCTTTTTATTGTCTTTTATAAAAAAATAGTTCCGGATAATCGAGGTTACTGAAATTAAATAAGTTTCTTCCCATTATTACATACTAAGTACATACCAAATTTCAAGTCTCTATCTCAATTTGTTCGGGAAATACAGCGTTTACAGACACGCACACAGACGGACGGCAATTTCTTTTTCTAAAAAGTTTTTCGGAATCTCTAGTGTCTGAAACGTGTAAATCCGTCAATTTTTTTTTTTTCGATTTTCAAAACGATTATAAGACTTACCCTATACTACGTTATGATGGGTAGATAATATATCTTTAAATGGGTAATTCATTTTCTAATTATAACTGTTCGGTTATTTTGCTGTTGAAAGACATGGAATGTAAAGTTACATTTCAGAAAATTTTCGAAATTTATATCATCATGCCAAAAAAGTTTTACATTTTCTAATTCTATAAAATAGTAAAAGAATATTAGGAAGCAATGATTTGAGTAGAGTTTTAAATATTCCACAAACTCTCCGTAAATATCGATTTAAAGTTTTTTTTTTTTTTTTTTTTGTAATTTTAATAAGCGAAATCTTTCTAAAGTTTATTTTATGATTGCCCAAATTTTCTAACGTGTTTTCAAATATGCAGGAAAATACATTGGAAGATGAAATGTTCATTACTACCTAATTGGGGACAAAAAAGCTTAAAACAAAAACAGCTTATGGATCATAAAACATCTGAATTCAAAGAATTGTCAAAGGTTAATAGACTGCATCTACCATAGATCGATTAAGTAAGCCTCTACATAAACAATTAAGTAAGTCTTTATACCTTTATTACCAAGTTATTATTGAAATTCTATAGAAAATATATAGCAATTTAAATCAATACAAAATATTTAATTTTTGTTTATGTTTCACATCTATAAACACTAATGTTAGGAAATATTTTTATGTATAATTTTTCATATTAAAAGAAAATCCTGAAATTTAATATCGATATATGCAATTAAATATTTTCTATGGCCAGAAATGAACATTTGATGAAAATATCAAAATCGTTTGGCCAATATATTAATCCTAGACAAACGCAACTGAAAAAAAAAATCATAAACAAAATACCTTTACTATAGAAACATGGTTATTTATACAAATTCATTTACAAAAATGGGAAAATGGTCCTTTGTGGTTTTTTTTTCTTCTGTTAAATATGCTGTTGATACCTGTACAAATAATGATAATGACGTAAACAGAGCAAATATGCTGAGATGACACAATCAACTAATTGTGTCAATTAAGTAAAGACCACTGCTACAAGTCTCGAGTAAGGATTTTGCCCATACAAAGATGGCTTAGCTGTAATGACGCACAGGAGAAAGCTTTAATACACTTCCTTCAATGAAACGCTAAATCGGTAAAGAGTTAATTGCGTGCAATATTTAGTAAAATGAGATCACTTAATGATCTGTTGATAGGGGAACAATTGGTGATAAATTTAATTAGTTACAAATTCTTAAAGGTCATTCAGGTTGAATGCATCTGGTTGTTCAACAAATAATAATGGTTGATTTTTTTTTTTTCTGTAGTCAATGGCGATGAACAAAACATTTCTTTTCGTATGAATGTCATTTTTGTAGATCAGTATTGAAAGTTGTAAAATATAACAATTTTTGGCATTTGAAAAATTCATAGGATTTTTTTTTTTTTTTTAAATTTCTGTCACATCATAGCATAGATCCGATGAGATTTGTTAACTCCAATATTTTCTGAAATTAAAAACTTTTTTCGAAATATTTTTAATTTCGTGCTTAAATTTGGTGCAAATATAATTTTAAAGTGTGTGTAATAATTATAAGTATACGCTTTAAAGATGTGACGTTTTAATTAAGATTATTTGGATAAAAATTGAAATTTCTAAAATTTTCATTTGAAAAATTAATAGGATTTATTTTAATTTCTTTACATTGAAAATGGGATATAAATGTCAACTGTATAGATCAATATTGAAAGTTGCAAAGTGTAATAACTTTATGCATTTGGAAAATTCATATAAATATTTTTTAACTTTTCTGTCACATGTCACACGTCGCACTTTTCTGTCCCATGAGATTTGTAAACTGCATTACTTTCTTAAATTAATTTTATTTTTCGGAATAGTTATAATTTCGTGCTTAATACAGTTAAGCAAATATAATTTACTTACTCAAATTTAATTTGAAGGGCGTTTCATATTTATAAATTTATGTATAATTTCAAGCTGTGACGTTATAAAAAAGATTATTTCGATAAAAATTGGAATTTTTTTCAAATTTTCATTCGAAAAATTTATAGGATTTATTTGAACTTTTTTACCAAACTACTTCATAAATTCTATGCAATAATATTGAATTTGTTTGTTAGTTTTAGAATAATTTCACAAATATTTTAAATGTGATATTAATGCAACTGCAAAATCATTTTGATTTATTTATATGTAGGAATATAAATTAAATTTAAAAAAAAAACATTAATTGGATAAATATTAAAAGTTGTAAAGTTTGAAAGTGTTCTCCATTTAGGAATTTCGAAGGATTTATTTCTACTTTTCTGCCATACTACTGAATAATTTGATATAAATGTAATATATAGCAACTATACTTCCATAATTTTAAAATCTTTTCGTGAATATGTTAAATGTTATGTTTAATATCTAGCGTAAAATTAATTAATTTATTTATTAATATAAATAAAATAGGCGATGTAAAAATCATTCGTTGGATAAAAATCCAAATTTGTAAAATTTTAAATTTTAAGCTTATAAAAATTTCTTTACTTTATAAGAAAAAAATCTTCTTTACATTCTTTACTTGCTTCTTTGTTTTTACCTTTTTTACCAAATTACAGATTTTATGAAGATTTCAAAAATGAGACTAATATTTTTCTAATTTTACAATGATATCTGAATTTGAAAAAAAAAATTGTCATTAATATAACCATAATCCTTAAAAAATATTTATGAAGATAAACATATTTTTTTAGTATGAGAATGTACCGCATTTAAATGCTTGGATAAATAAAACAATATATATCAAATTAAAAATATGTATGTATAAGCGCTTGAAATAATCATAGGATTGTTATATATATATATATATATATATATATATATATAATTATAATATCTATGAATTTCAAAAAACATATCAAGTTCTTGTATCATTCTACTTAAATCTCCAAAGAGATAATTAATGATAATGTGTAGACAGAATACCACATAGCTAATAGATTAACAAGTGTAATCATAATATTACCATAGCTTGTGCTTCAATGGTAATTGGCCAAAGATACTGCAAACATGAAGAAAATTTAAAAAGAGAGGGAGAGAAAAAAAAATAATAATTTGGAGTTGCTATCAAGTGAATACAAATGGATTAAGAAATGAAATATGAACCATATACAATTGAAAATTGGACAAGAGAATTAAATCAGAATTGGATATGAAAAAACACATGTAGATATAATCATCAGCCTGGATGTACCCACATATGTTTTAAAAAATAATTCAGTATTTCATAATTCTACTGGCATATATGCTAAGATCAGTAGAATCACCCAGGTATACTGAATTATTACCAGAAAACAATTGGAAATATTAAAATTTGAAATAATAAAATTGGAAATAAAAAACCTGTAAAGAATAGACAAAATATTTCACTCACATCAATTATCCTAAAATCTGTATACAACACCTCACTGAATTACTGCCTGATATCAGTTTGAAATAATAAAATTGGAAATAAAAACCCGTAAAGAGTAGATAAAATATTTTACTCACAATAATTATCGAGAATCCTTAAACATCACAAGTTCGTTAATGATACCACACGTCCACATGGCACACATCATGAAATATTTTATACTTGTTGACATAGTCGAGTTGACAGAAATCATTAGAAAGTCAAGTTGAGAGCACATCTTTTGAAATATTACCCTAACTATGACACCCCAACACAAATTGATTCAAAAACACACAAATTTATTCCTGTGATAATACACTAATAACAAAATTATATCCATGAATATACAAATACTCCATTCAATTTTAATCCCTAAAAGAAAAATTAATATACAAGCGATAGCGCCCTCTATAGGTAAATTAAATATAATATTAACAATATTATCAACATCTACCTGACAAGTAAGGTGCCTCCATCTATTGGTATGATAATTATTCAAAATTAAGATTGAGTTACATATCCACTATATTAGATTTAATTATATATATAAACAGTAAAAAACAATACTACCTTGTAGTTTTACATAAAAATCGTACAAAATCCCACTATATGAATAAATTTACCCAGAATTAAATCCATCTTATACAGCATTTCAAATATTCTTAACAAGAGTTTGTATTATGTAAAAGAGATATTATTTTTAATACAAAGTGCTGGTGCTGCCATCTGTGTTAATCCACTTATATATATATATTATAGAATTTATATAAAATAATTAATGTTTTATTTTTTAATGTTTTATTTTACTTCTACATAAATATATTAATGTTTTATATATATATATATATATATATATATATATATTACTTCTTAAATATATTATAGAATTTAGAGATTGATTTAATTATCAAATTAAATATATCAAAAACAATTTAAAATATCTCAAAATTTATAAAACAAAAAAAATTAAATTAATAGTATTACTACTGTGTTGCAATCTTTATAATGCAATGCAGTATTTAAAAGACTTATTAAAATTAAACTTTCAAAAAAAAAAACTATATATATATATATTGCATATAGATATGTTTGTGATTTATAATCATCAATGTTATCCATGTATAATTTTATGTGTTTTTTTGTATAAGTTAATTTATATATGTTTTAAAACTGAATATCAGTAACACTTAAAACAGAAGTTATCGGCTAAACGCACTATCACAGACTATATAAAGTATATATAATGTTCAATCAATTAATAAATGTCCTTATATGTTTTAATTGTATTTATGTATGTTATAATTGTAATTTGCTATATCTTTTGTTATAGCAAATTACAATTATAACATACATAAATACAATTAAAACATATAAGGACATTTATTAATTGATATCTTTTGTTATGATCGCAGCGCCGGGCGAAACAAAGCCCTGGTGCGTTATAAGCCCTTCAGAGGCTTGGGTGCGATGGTCGTTTACGCGCGTCGGCGACCCCCGTGGGCCTCTGACGGCGCAGGACAGTTTTATATCTTTTGTTATATGTTATCGCACACTAAAACAAAAATTTAATACGTACCATGTTTATATTTATATGATATAATAAATGTTATTTAAAAGAGTTGATGATTGAATTTATCATAAAAATTGGATAACCCCATATTTTTGCTTGATCTCGTATAAATCTAATATTTTGTTTTTATTTGTGTCGGAGCATAGGTATTTTATACGATGAAGATAATTGATAATTATATTTTTATAAACTGATTTATGTAAACATGAAGCAAAATTGGTAAAAATACTTACTTTAAATGGAAAATCAAATCTCTTATCATAAATATCAAAAATTAATTTATAATTATCATTAATATTAATTTTTAAGTCAAGAAAATTTATATTATTGTTAATTAAATCGTTTTCGCTTAATTTAAGCTGATTAGGATAAAAATTGAGTGGTGATGTGCAATTTTTATCATTGAAATATAATATGATAATGTCATCAATATAGCGATAAGATACATAATCATTGTTCAGACTAATATTTCTTTCATAATAATATAAGTAAAGGTCAGAGAGAATACTAGAAGCGGTCCCGTCCTGCGGAATTCCCTGGCATTGTTTATAAATAATATTGTCATATATGATGTAATTATTATGCAATGTAAAATTTAGTAAAGTTTTAAAAAATTAACGGAAATATGTTCTTTTAATTTTAATTGAGATTTAAATTCTTTAAATAATATACACATTGTTTTATGTAAGTCTTTTATATCAATGTTATTAAATAAATCATTAGAATCTAATGTTTTTATGAATTTTACCGGATTGATATTATGTATTTTATTAATAAGTTGAAAACTGTTTTTTAGGCAATGTTGGTTATTATGTTTTAACGTTATATCATATAACTGCTTTAAAATATTAAGTAGTAAATTGCTTGCATTATTATTATATGTATTACACCCGATAGTAACTGTGCGAAATTTAATTGGATTTTTATGAAATTTTGGAATTATAACAAGATAAGGATAATTTAAATTATTACATTTGATTTTTAGTAATTTGTGATAATTTAATAATTTTCTATTATTAATTTCAATATTTAATTTAGTTTTATTAAAAATATTACATGTGTTAATTGCATTGTGAATTAACACTTTATAGTACTCTTTACAAATGATAGCATAATTATTTGGAGATTTATCTACATAAGTAATTATAAATTTGTTTTGTAATTCTGATATAATGTTTATTTATATTTTTAAAAGCTGCATGTGTAATATGTTGATAATTTTTTATAATTTCATTTTTTAATTTATCTATTACAGAAAATCTCCATTCACTAAAATACTCAATTGGTTTATTGTAATCAATAGCAATTTTATATATAAAGAAATCAATAACTTGAATAAACTGCAATATTATGGATTTGATATTACACCTATATGGAAGGCAAAATTTTGTTCCATTATGCTTTAAGTTTTGTAAAATAGGTTGTTCTACAATATTAAGATCACCAGTAATGATATGACCATGTGTTGTATTTATGTACTTTTGAAATTTTGGGTCATTACAATAACAAGGGTAATTATTTGAAGAGACCAATTGTTTTGCAAAAGAATTGTAATTAAAAATTTTACGTCCAAGTGTGCGATTATATTTATATGTCTTGTGAATGGTAAAATTTTTTATTGGAAAATTATTAGTAGTGTTGTTTATGATATTGTGTAAATTGATATTATTAAATACGTGATTGGAAAAATTTATAATTAGTTGTGTATTATTAGTTTTATATTTAGGTTTATTAGAAAGACTTGTATTTAATATATTTGCTCTATAATGAAGAATATCATAAAAGATATCACAAAAATGTGGAGAATATTGATTCTTTTTAAATACCTTGAAATATTGGTTTAAATATTTCTTTTTAATACTAAAAACATGTTTTCTGATAGCAATCCAACAATAATCATTGCAAAATTGTGCCTCAAGATCATCAAGCTCCTGTTGTATCATAATATCATCAGTGTATTTTTTGTTATTATGTTTACCTCTACCAGATCTTGAAGTTTTTTTTATGTTTGAAAAATTTAATCCTGAATAAAGATTTTTATAATTTTCATATTTAGTTAAATCTGAAAATACAGGATGTGATTTTTTGTATACTAATTGATTTAATCCATAAGGATAGGTAGTATTAAAATGTCTTATATATTTAGATTCTAGAAAAAGTCGTTCAGTAAAATTTTTTTGTATTTTAAGTATTTCGATAGTAATATTTTTAAAATCATAATTTTTGAAATGAGTATATTCAATATTATCAGTAGTTGGAAATTTAGATTTTTTAAATTTATCAATATGAGAACGATGTACATTTAGCCGCTTATGTAATTTTTGACAAGACTGTCCAATATATTCCATATTACACGAATTGCATTTCAATGAATATATTACATTGTATGCTTTACAAAATTTTACCAAATTAAGATTGTGATTATTTGAAATCTGGGACTTATCAGCTAAAGGACATGTAAGGCAACGCTTAGATTCACACTCTCGAAAACATAGTACAGGCTTGGGACAATAGAATAGGGTATCTGATAACGATCCAGGAAGATCCCTAATAATCTTCCTGTACCAAGCATTAGTCCTGGATCCACCAAGGCCTAAATTGCCAGTATCTAACATTTTACTTATAACTGCCATATTGTTTGAAAGCAATAAAAATTGCAAGAGATACATATAGAAATATAATTATAACGTATATTAATAAATTTTGTTGGAAACAACCTTATTTTTATAAAGTACTTGAATAACCATAAAAGAAAAAATAATAAGATATTGTTTAATACTTGATTGAATATAATAAAACTATATACTTATATACATAAAGTCCCATTAAGCAAACAAACATCAAAAGACAACAATATAAAATCGCCTAGCAGTCATAAGTCAATACAAAATTAATGTTGGCAAAAAAAAAAAAAAAAAAAAAAAAAGAACCAAAAGAACCTGAATAAGATGTTATAAAGATGCATTTGAAAATTCAATAGATGAACAAATGATACCAATAAATAATAGTAATATTATATAATTATTATTTTTAAATTATTATTAAATACACCATTAAAAGCGCAATGCAGCTATAATAACTATGTATTTCAAACAGAAGTTAATCAAAGTGATTTATGAGCCAAATAGGCTAAATTATGGTATCATATGAAAATCAATAATTTCATCTAGATAATTATTGAAAAGAATATGTAAAAACCATTCCATACCAATTTGCGCAATGCAGCATAATTTTTAAGAATGTTAAATAATTATAATATCTATGAATTTCAAAAAACATATCAAGTTCTTGTATCATTCTCAAAGAGATAATTAATGATAATGTGTAGACAGAATACCACATAGCTAATAGATTAACAAGTGCAATCATAATATTACCATAGCTTGTGCTTCAATGGTAATTGGCCAAATATACTGCAAACATGAAGAAAATTTAAAAAGAGAGAGAGAGAAAAAAAAAAATAATAATTTGGAGTTGCTATCAAGTGAATACAAATGGATTAAGAAATGAAATATGAACCATACACAATTGAAAATTGGACAACAAGAGAATTAAATCAGAATTGGCTATGAAAAAACACATGTAGAAAAAATCATCAGCCTGGATGTACCGACATATGTTTTAACAAATAATTCAATATTCTATAATTCTACTGGCATATATGCTAAGATCAGTAGAATCACCCAGGTATACTGAATTATTACCAGAAAACAATTGGAAATATTAAAATTTGAAATAATAAAATTGGAAATAAAACCCCGTAAAGAGTAGATAAAATATTTTACTCACAATAATTATCGAGAATCCTTAAACATCACAAGTTCTTAATGATACCACACGTCCACATGGCACACATCATGAAATATTTTATACTTGTTGACATAGTCGAGTTGACAGAAATTATTAGAAAGTCAAGTTGAGAGCACATCTTTTGAAATATTACCCTAACTATGACACCCCAACACAAATTGATTCAAAAACACACAAATTTATTCCTGTGATAATACACTAATAACAAAATTATATCCATGAATATACAAATACTCCATTCAATTTTAATCCCTAAAAGTAAAATTAATATACAAGCGATAGCGCCCTCTATAGGTAAATTAAATATAATATTAACAATATTATCAACATCTACCTGACAAGTAAGGTGCCTCCATCTATTGGTATGATAATTATTCAAAATTAAGATTGAGTTACATATCCACTATATTAGATTTAATTATATATATATAAACAGTAAAAAACAATACTACCTTGTAGTTTTACATAAAAATCGTACAAAATCCCACTATATGAATAAATTTACCCAGAATTAAATCCATCTTATACAGCATTTCAAATATTCTTAACAAGAGTTTGTATTATGTAAAAGAGATATTATTTTTAATACAAAGTGCTGGTGCTGCCATCTGTGTTAATCCACTTATATATATATATTATAGAATTTATATAAAATAATTAATGTTTTATTTTTTAATGTTTTATTTTACTTCTACATAAATATATTAATGTTTTATTTATTTATTTATTTATTTATTTATTTATTTTATTTTATTTATTTATTTATTTATTTATTTTTACTTCTTAAATATATTATAGAATTTAGAGATTGATTTAATTATCAAACTAAATATATCAAAAACAATTTAAAATATCTCAAAATTTATAAAACAAAAAAAATTAAATTAATAGTATTACTACTGTGTTGCAATCTTTATAATGCAATGCAGTATTTAAAAGACTTATTAAAATTAAACTTAAAAAAAAAACTATATATATATATATATTGCATATAGATATGTTTGTGATTTATAATCATCAATGTTACCCATGTATAATTTTATGTGTTTTTTTGTATAAGTTAATTTATATGTGTTTTAAAACTGAACATCAGTAACACTTAAAACAGAGGTGATCGGCTAAACGCACTATCACAGACTATATAAAGTATATATAATGTTCAATCAATTAATAAATGTCCTTATATGTTTTAATTGTATTTATGTATGTTATAATTGTAATTTGCTATATCTTTTGTTATATGTTATCGCACACTAAAACAATAATTTAATGCGTACCATGTTTATATTTATATGATATAATAAATGTCATTTAAAAGAGTTGATGATTGAATTTATCATAAATATTGGATAACCATATATTTTTGCTTGATCTCGTATAAATCTAATATTTTTGTTTTTATTTGTGTCTGAGCATAGGTATTTTATACGATGAAGATAATTGATAATTATATTTTTATAAACTGATTTATGTAAACATGAAGCAAAATTGGTAAAAATATTTACTTTAAATGGAAAATCAATTCTCTTATCATAAATATCAAAAATTAATTTATAATTATCATTAATATTAATTTTTAAGTCAAGAAAATTTATGTTATTGTTAATTAAATCATTTTCGCTTAATTTAAGCTGATTAGGATAAAAATTGAGTGGTGATGTGCAATTTTTATCATTGAAATATAATATGATAATGTCATCAATATAGCGATAAGATACATAATCATTGTTCAGACTAATATTTCTTTCATAATAATATAAGTAAAGGTCAGAGAGAATACTAGAAGCGGTCCCGCCCTGCGGAATTCCCTGGCATTGTTTATAAATAATATTGTCATATATGATGTAATTATTATGCAATGTTAAATTTAGTAAAGTTTATATATATATATATATATATATATATATATATATATATATTGTTATTGTGTTTTTCTACCTGTTGCTGCACTGCATCAAAATAGATCTTTGAAAAAATATATATATTATCTTAGTTTTTCACTGATATCGCAAATATTTGAAATAGTGTATTTAATATCGGTTAAAAATTATGTTGAATTTTTATTTTTTATATTTACGAATATAACAGAATTTTAGAGCGTTAAAATGTAAATTCAATGTCTTGGAAACTGCCACGTTTGAAAAAATTATGCATTTTTACAAATTTATACTTTTTTTTTTCTTATAGCCTTTCCTATCAAATTATTGCATAAATTCGGTGAATATCTGATAAACAAATATGCTATATAAAATTATTTCTATTTTTCTTTTTAGATATGTTTATCATTATAAACAGAATTTCAACATATACGATGAGGTAAGAATAAACTTTTTGAATAAATTTTTGGATTATTGTAAAATTTAATGCATTTTAATTTTTTTGTACAAAACCATTGTATAGATTCTTTGTAGGTATGAGAAATGAATTTAATATTTTCTTAATTTTAGTATAACCTAATGAATATTTTAAATTTTGTGTATAATATAGAGTAAAAATTATCCATTGATATTTATGATTGTAAAAAAAAAAAAAAAAATGCGTGTTTAAAATAATTATTTCCAAAAAAAGTATGTAAATCAAATATATTATTGTAAATATATTTCTTAGCTTTATGATTGTAATACTTTGCAAAGTTATAGCATATTTTTTTTTTAATAAAAATGTTTCACCAGTTTTTTTATTATGACTGAAGGTCTCACATAGAAGGAAAATATGTATATTTAATTCATATATTGCGTTTTTTCCCTTTTTCATTTGATATTAGTGAGATAACATTGCTGGTACAAAATATTAGAAACACTTTTCAACATGCATGATATAGCATGGAATTCCAAACGTGTATGTATATAATGCATCACAAATATGCACTCCACCATTTTATTTTTATGATATCATTAGAAAGTTCTGCTTGGAAAATTATACGATTTTTTGTGAATGTACGACGTAATAATTAAAATCATTTGAATACCTCAGAGATTCCTGTAAGAAAACGTTGAACATACTTGGATTTCATGTTTCAATTAATATGCGTATACATAATGGTATAATTGATATTAAGATTAGATCTGTTTTATATAAAATTATTTGTTTTCTGATGCTTCTATCAAGAGAGATTTGAACAAGAATCGGTGCTACTAATTAAGTATTAAATAATAATAATAATAAATAAAAAAAAAAAAAAAAAAAAAAAAAAAAATACGCGGCAGTTAAAATAAATGTTGCCTTGATTATAAAAAATAATACAAATAATACTAATAATAAATCCTTTCAAAACTAAATTGTTAAAAAAATGACATTCGATTTTTGGTGTGCTCTCCCGCCCCCTTCCCCCTTTCATTGGAACTTTTTCATGGAAGTTCTGGAGAGGTCACGCCTCCCGTCATATCGCTAAATTACACAAATAATAGATATTTTTTCATTTATTATAGATTTATAATATTAAATTTAACTATACAAATTTATATCTAAAAAATATTCATGAATTTTTAAAACCATATTTTGGGCAAATATGATTTTATATATATATTTTTTCATTTTTATTTATTTATTTATTTATTTATTTTGTTACAAGGAATTGTAAATAAGTATATAATGGACAATAAGTAAATGACAAGATAAAAAATTGATAAATTAAAAGAGGAGGGTCTTTTCTAAGGAGGAGGGGGGAGGTTAAAATAGCACACTCATAAAAAAGCATATAAATATAAAGGAAAATTTGTGAATAACTCCACTAACTTTACTTAGGAGTAGATTTTTTTTTCTGAAAAAATAGTTATATTTTTTCTAACAAATTCCAAATAAGAAAAATTTAATTGGTAATTTAAATTTTAAGAATTTCATAATTACTTTCCTTATAACATTATTTTCGCTTCAAAATACGATTCAATTTTTTGTTCTTATAAGAAAAAGAAAATCCAAAACTATAATAAAAAAACAAAGTACTTTTACAAAAAAAAAAATTGTGATTTTGAAATAAATTTTATATTCCACTATATAGATGAGAAAATGTTTTCTAATTTTTCTAAAACATATAATTTTTTAAAACAAACTAAAAACATAATAATATTTTCTCTAGTATTATCCAAGCAAGAAAAATTCAATTGATCACTTACATTTTAATAGATAAACAATTCCTTTAATCATATCTTACATAGGAATCTTTTTCTTACATAGAAAAAGATAATTTTGACTTTTAGTTTTTAAAAGGAAAAGATATTACGATATTATAATTCAAAAAACTCCACTTATATGATAGTATATGATTTTGAAGTAAATAATGTTCTAATATATAAATGTGGACATTTTTTTGCGAAAATAACTCCTTATTTTACATAAAGAATAAACATTTTGACAAAAACAAGCTTAAATTATTTTCTTTCTAAGAAATTCCAAATGAATCAATTTTCAATTGGTCTTATAAATTTTAAATAATAAATAATTTTCTTACCGATAACATTGTTTTTGCTTGCACTTGCATAAAAATTATTGTTAAGAATTTAGCCTCTTATGAAGGAAAAAACAGCAAAGTAATAAAAAACAAAACACTTGTATAAAAATAATATTTTGAAATAAGCAATGTTATATAAATATGGAAAAAAACTGCGATAATATTTTTAAATATGTGTTTAGGAAAACAATTTTATTTTGATAAAATGTTTAAAAAAAATATATTTTGCCTGAAAAATTAAGAAAAAAAAAGACGTAATTGATCACTTAAATTTCAATAATTAAGTAATCACTTAATTTAACTTTTGCTTAGATTAAAAAATAATAATAATAAAAACAATTGAGAGTTTAGGTAATGTAAGACAATAAATCCAGCACTTTAATAAAAACAATTTACTTTTATAAAAACAAATTTTCTACCCAACGACGTTTTGTATTTTTAAAGCTTGTTATTTTATATACTTTTAATACTCATTTATGAAGGGTTTTTTTTTACAATTCTTTCCCCTCATAATATAAAAGTATCTCTGTTGTTTGATTGCTTTTTATTTACAATAAAATAAAGAATATAAAATAAAGGAAGCTGAAGGTTATTGAGAAATTGGATGACGTTATAAGTATACAAATCACAAAAAAATTCAAAGATTCAATTTTTTTAACAAAGGGGCTTTACCTATAAAACGATGTAAAAAAAAGGTATGTTGATTGCAAAGGCATAAAGTTAAATTAATAGTTATTAATAAAAAACATACCTGAGTATTATCTATATTAATCAAAGAAATATATTTGTCTGTTGACGAGAGCCAGATGAATCTATCGCACGTAGAAGACTACAATTTTTTTTCGGATAGACAAATACAAATCCAAAAGTACTAGTACTACTTATGTTTTTTGACATCGGACGACCGAGGCGATTTCGAGCATGAATGAAACACACACACACACAAGAAAAAGCGATTCTTTGATTATAAAACACACACACATAAAACAAAAAAGATTCTTTGATTATGAAATACATACACACCCAAAAAACTGAAACATGTATCAAGGTTTGAAAAATGAACGTTGTTTTAAGGAACCATATAAGAAATGAGTTTGTAGTTTGTAATAAAAAGAGAGTCATAAATTACTTCGACGCGGCAGATATTGACATTAAGTGCCAAAAGGTTTTCCATAGAACTAAGTGCTCAAATTTTCAATTTTTTTGTTATATTTTTTGTTATTTTATACTGAACGAAAAAATTCGGACATTTCTCCGATTTTCAGAGTTTTCAGGCGATTCTGATCCAAAGCAATCCAAAATCAATCTTTTTGCCCAATATAGTACATTTTGTCCTATTTTCAATAAATTTTATTCGAAATTCGTACAGTCATTTTTTGGAATTTTTTTCTTCTTTAGCCGAAGATGAGGACGTTGTATTTTATCAATAGATTTCTATTTCATATCTTAGGCATCCAATGTCACGGTTGCCTCACTGTATGAAGAATACCTTCGAGAATCGTTTTAAAAATTAAATATATATATACTGATAATTTATACGATTTTTTAAATACATTAAGAAAAGAAGAATTTTCTGAAGATCTGAATGAAGTTCCACAAAGAAATATTCCCGCGTTGTGTTGCTACAGTAACATTTTATCGCCTAAAATCCTGTTGCTATGACCATGAAGTTCATTCGTAAGTGAGAAATATGTGATTTCATCATGTGACTTTACACCAATTAAAAATTGCAGATTATCTCCTCTCTCTCTCTCTCTCTCTCTCTCTCTCTCTCTCTCTCTCTCTCTCTCTTTTTTTTTTTTTTTTTTTTTTTTTTTTTTAACATTTCTGATTATTTATTTTTTTAATGTTAGTTTTTTCATCCCGAAAAACCAGCGAATTGAGAAAATGAGCAGGCTTTATTAGACTGGGGCCGGACCCGAGCTTAACTTTTTTCAAGCAGACTCGGGTCGAGCGGAGACTGCTAGTAAATAATAAAGTATAACTTTGTCTGACAAAATTTTGCAAAGACAATAAAATTTCACTTTTATTTTTTTTACATATTTTTAAAATAGTTTAAAAATATAAAATACTGAATTTGCAATTTATTTATATGTAGATTATAACAACATCAATTTAAAAATTTAAAATTCTATATTTCAAAAAAAGTTTAATAATAAATAAAAACATTCCAATAAAGAATTGAGGAAAGAATAATTATTTATTTATAAAAATATTTTTTTACTGTTACTTTTTTTCCTCTTTAGTTTACTTTTTACTTTCTTTTGATCCTTTTTCCTTATTCGAAGATTTAAAGTTTCTACAAAAATATTAATAGATTTTGAGTAATCTACGTATAAAAAATTGCTCTTTTCATTTTTCTCGCGTCTATTTAGTGATAAAATAAAGGTGTTTTTTTTTTTTATTATATATATATATATATATATATATTGCATTTTCAAACTTGGTAAAGTAAAATATTTTTCATAGAATTTAAAAGTTATGGAATCTAAAGTCTAAATTTTATGCAAAATTTTCTTTCAAAGGACTTCCAGCATCACAAATTGTTAAAATATAGTCATTTAAATCATTTTATTGTAAATTTTATAATAATTATACGATAGGCTATAAAACTTTTATTATTTATGTAACCTAAAAATTCTACTAGGTTCACTATATGAAAACGTTTAATTTATTCAGTAGTAGGTTTATTAGAAAAAATTTATTAGCTTTCCATGTAGCGTCAGATTTTCAAGTTTTAGAATAAAAGATTCAAAAATCAATACTTAGCTTGAAAATAAACATAATGGACTTAAAATATAATAAATGCCCTAAAGGATACTATAATTTTTAAAGCAATTTTATTAATACAATGTTTGTAAAGATGACCTTATTAAATAATTCACCATCATTTTGAATTGAAAATATGTACAATTTAAGCATTGAGAATTTAATTAGTAAATCTTCAATTAGATTTTTCTTATTTTAAATTTAAAAAGAAATTATCTCGTATAGGAGATAATTTCCAAATAATGAATTAATATTCTGTAAAATAAGATTATTATATTTTTTCATTTGATTTCGTAAATACTTCGTATGTTATGCAAAATAATTTTTTTAATATGTTTGCAATTGTATTTAAATCTTACATTAATGTATTTTGAAGTTTTAATTCTATTCAAATTATTTTTTATATAAGGATTTTTAACGAAATAATTTTTATCGTACCTTGCATAGAAAATTTTTCGAGCACACACATTGTGCAATTTGTTAACAGTTCTCAACCCAAAATTTACAATGGTTGATATAGCTAAAAACTCATTGTAATTAATTAATTTCGCCAAATATACAAATAATTACTTATTTGCTTTGTTAGTAAACATAAATATATTTATACATTCAGTAATGTTTAAATTATCCAACAATTTGTAGCGAAAATATTTTTTGTACGTTTTATCTAAAGAGTGAGTTTTTAAAACTGGATAAAACTATTGTTATCCTAAATTTCCGAATAGCAGCCCTTACAATAATTATGGTGACAAGGACGTTTCTGTATTTATGACCAAAATAATGAATAGTATAAATTTTTTATTTATTTTCTTTAAATTGTAGTTATAGATATGTTATTAATTTGCAAATCGTGCTTTTTTTTTTTTTTTTTTTTTTTTTTTTTTTTTTTTTTTTTAATGTGAATGCAAACATTTTATACATTTAAAATATTTTTTATTTTGCTGTAATTTTGGTTGAATATTTTACTTGCCGTATATTCTAAACTCTTATGCTTATGTTTTCTTACCTGTTAATATTTTATTTCCATACTCGATGTATAACGCGCACATATAAATTTTAATCGATTTTTTGTTGTTGTTGTTTGTTTGTTTGTTTGTTTGTTTCGAAAGTGCGCGTTATACGTCAGAATATACGGTATATCAAAAACAGTTTTCACTTCATTAGTAATTTTGTGAAATATATAGTTTAAAGAAACATTTTCTATCCAAAACTTTGTTTTCCCATTCAATAAGATATCCACTTGCAAGCAATACCTATTTTTGGTTCATGTTTAAATCAAACTAAAATCTAATAAATTGACTCAAGTCTACATCACTGCAAGTCACAAAATCACTTTGTGACTTACGCATTAAAAGCCTACGCTAGTCACGCAAAGAAACGCTCAAGATAATGTTAAGTCTATGGGAAGGTTCTTGCGCGATTTCTCGCTCGCATCTTAATATTTTTAAATGTTGTTTTTTTTGCATAGGATAGATGAGGTCGATCACTAACGTTGTTAGTTTTTACCTTTTTTATTTTTGGTTACAGTCTTTTTATAAGCGGACATTTTCAATTTTGAAACGGTTGGAACCGGTTCTGAAAGTGAAAGTACCCTTATATAAAAAAATTGGAACCAAAATCAAAAAAGTAAAATCTAACAACGTTAGAGATCGACCTCAGCTACGCTATGCAAAAAACATCATTTAAAAATATTAAAATGCGACAAAGAAATCACGCAAGAACATTCCCATAGACTTAACATTAGCTTGCGCGTTTTTCGCATGACTGATGTAGGCTCTTAAATCACAGTGTGAGGTATAATGTATTAAATATGTCCACAAATTGCAGTTTCGTGAAATAAGACGCAATATTTTAAGAAAACATTTAAGCTGTTTTATCTTGCGATATTTTTATGCGAAATTTCTAATCTCTGTACTACACACTTTTTATGCAATAAGTTCTACCGTAACTTTCGACATGTTGAGTTTGGACACATCGAATTTGACCGTAACTTTCATTTGTCGAAAATTACGACAGTATTTTTCCATGCACCTTTTTTCAAGTAAAAATATTTCACAGCATGATCAGTGCCCCAAAGGAAAAACTAGTTTTACAGTGACGGTGAGAAAAGTTCCGTATCCTGTGTCGCTTGGCACGGTTGGCGAAAAAAAATCCAAAAATGGCGCCAATAGTCATTTTAGCACTTTTGCAAATTTTTATTTTGATTATATTTTATTTATATTGTGTTTATATTATTTATATATTATTATATATTATAATAGAATAGAGTACATAATAGAGTACATAATAGAATATATAATAGAATATAATATTATCTTATTATATATATTACATTATATTGTATAAAATGTATAGATATTATTATATATTATATATAGTAAAATATAATGTTATAACATACTATATATTATTATATATATTATATTATATTGTATAAAATATATAGATATTATTATATATTACATATAGTAAAATATAATGTTATAACATACGATATATTATTATATATATTATATTATATTATATTAAAAAATATAAAGAAATGATAGTAATATCGATTAATGAAAAATTTTCCATAACCCTAAACCGCGATACAAGAAGCTAGCTACGATAATGATTTATTTCCATGATCGGAGCGCTGATATGCTAATCACTTTATCCACATTATATTTTTAAATTCTTAAACAAAATTAAACTTGTTACTGCTGTTAGCCGTCTCACAAACGAATGTATTTTTAAATTTTCACAGTTTAACTACAGATATTACTAGTGAAATTTTGCTTCGTTTGGAGCAGGTACTGTAGAGCAGGTACTGGAGCAGGTACTGGAGCAGGCCTGTTTACCGAATAGGCCCGTGAAGCCCGAGCTTACCCACTGAAATACAAAGGGCCCCCAAATTTACTTTTCTAAACTAACTTTTAGGGGGGGGGGGAATTCAGTCAGGGTAAAAAAAAATGTATTTTATTTTATTAATTATATCTACTCAATTTTCCCTCAGACTATTACTGTCACATTTATACTCTATTTTGTTCTGTTGATATAATAAATGGTATAAAAACAGTGATTAAATGCAAATTATTTTCATTTTTCTTATGTTTCACATTTTAATTTCAAGCGTGCTAAAAATAACAGAAAATTTAATCTGTATAATTATATTTTGTTTATATTCATAAAGAATGGAGAAATTATATAAAATATGGAGAATAGATTATTTAAATAAAGGAGAAAGTAATTAACATTCAGGTGATACCAAATTTCTGTTTATAAAATAGAAGCAAAATTGCGTTGCAGCCAAGCATAAATTTACGTCAAATATTTGTTGTCCCTGCATTGTTCTTAGCACTGGCAAATCCTGCAATTTGTAAAGCATAAAATATATTTTGAAGTTCAAATATTCGCACCTGTTCCATATTTGTAAATTCATTTACAAAATTAATTTGTTATGTACAATTATATACATAATAAAATAATTTTTATATGTATGTAGGTAGTTAGTTTTAATTTAATATTAAAAGTGCTGTTTACTCGAAATTTTGATGGTAAAAATTCAAATTATTGAAGCATAATTGGCAGAGTAAAAGGGGGGCCCCCTGTGTGACGTCGGGCTTCCCCTACTTCTAAGTCTTAAGCGGGCCTGGTTTGGAGCTCTAAAGACTTATGAATAGGTAAATTTCAATTATAAAAATACTATAAATAAACTTTAGTACAGAAACAGTATCCTATGAATTAAACGAGCCTTTTATTCATACTTCGATCAAGCGGTATTAAGAGATCGCTCACAGTGGCTACACAATTTCTGTGACAGTAATTAAGGGTTAGTTCTTCATATTAAATCTTTGTGACTCAAGAACTGTGATTTGAAAAAAATATACTCAGATGTTAGAATGCATCATTTTAAGTATGTAAAAAATTTAGAACATAAAAATAAAAAAATGACTAAAAAGATACTTTTTTTCACATCTGCAATACACAGAAAATTATATACTTCAGATAAAATATTGTCAATTTTCTAAAACAAAATTGTAATGTATACGAACTTACCTTTATAAAAAATCCATTTTTGTATGTCTTTCCAGCCTTTTTAATTTGGCAAAATTTAAGAAGTTTGTTTTAGCAATAGCGATGTGAAGCTGCTGAAAAGATAAATAAAACTTTAGTATGGAAAATTAATTCAGTATCGCCATTTGTTCAGATTTCTATGAACAATTTATATTAACTGCTGTGTTCGAAGATAGTAGCAATAAATAAAATCGACTTTTAAAGCCCCCTGTATAAATAACATTGACTTTTGGGTATGTTGTAGACATGCAACGCGGTGATAGAAAGTTTTTATTTTTTAAATTACTAAATAACTTCTTTTGGGTATGTATTTCTAAATTAATCAGAACATCGAAACGGAATGGATTTCTTCTTGGTTCTGTTCAGTTTATATATTTGATCCTCAGTTAGTTTTAACCCATTAACTACCGAAACTATATGGGCGAAGTCTTCAATGTTTTTACTGAAATTCGTTTGCCACCAAAAATTTTGAAAAATAATATTCGATATCTTTAAGAGCCTACATCAGTCATGAGAAAAAACGCTCAAGCTAATGTTAAGTCTATGGGAAGGTCCTTGCGCGATTTCTCGCACGCATTTTAATATTTTTAAATGATTTTTTTTTTTTTTTTTTTTGCATAGGATAGCTGAGGTCGACCTCTAACGTTGTTAGTTTTTACTTTTTCGATTTTGGCTCCAGTTTTTTTTTATATAAGGGTACTTTCACTTTCAGAATCAGTTCCAAAACTGAAAATGTCCGCTTATAAAAAAACTGTAACCAAAATCAAAAAAGTAAAAACTAACAACGTTAGAGATCGACCTCAGCTATCCTATGCAAAAAAAAAAAAAAAAAAAAAAAAAAAAAATCATTTAAAAATATTAAAATGCGTGCGAGAAATCGCGCAAGGACCTTCCCATAGACTTAACATTAGCTTGAGCGTTTCTTCGCGTGACTAGCGTAGGCTCTTAATATCAAAGTTTTTTCATTAAATAAAGTATATGTTAACATATTAAAATAGTGGTATCATGGCAGGATTTTTTTTTTCATACACTTTTATTTCAATTGGTGCGAAAACGCACCATTAGCAGGGAAATGGGTTAAAACGAATTATGATAGTACACACATCATTGCACGAAAGTTGCACTTAACTGCTGTTAACGGTCTAACAGACCGCTACTTTTTTTCAATTTTCGGAGTTTAACTTGTAATTTTCAGTTTAACTGTAGATACTAGTGAAATTTTGTCTCGTTAGGAGCCCTAGTACTTTTGCTACATACCTATGAATGTGATTGTTAATTATAATAGTCCTTTACAGAAACTGTATCCTATGAGTTATATATTCTTGCATCTAAGTTGCTGTTCAGTGTACATTTGATGAAGACCATATGGGAAAAAAATTAAGAATATTTCTTTCACAAACAATGCAGTTTGTCGAAGAATTAATGACATGCCTGAGGATGCAGATTTTTAAAACTACTTTCTGACACATTTTTAATTCATTTTTGTTCACAAAAGCATTAAATTGGTAAGTATTCTTATTCAAAAACTATGTAGTAATCGAAACACGTTTTCCATTTGTTGGTAAAAGCAGCAGATCTTTCAGAAAATAATCTCGAAATCGGCTTTTTGAAATGAATTACTGATGCGGCAGCCCACGAAGCATTACAGTTGCCAAAATTGGCTGTTATTGCAATCTTTTAAAACAATTGAAATGTGAAATATTTTCTTAATCGGCTTTGTTTATATTTTGAAACATATTGCAGACAAAATACACATACTGAAAATCTACAAGTGTCAACAGAGAAAATAAATTCTTGAAAAATGCTTCAATAGACACAAAATATTGATCCCCTCCTTTTTATTCATCCTTCGATCAAGCTGTCTCAGAGGCCGCTCAGAGGATCAACGCGAGAATTCTTGTCACAACAATTAAGGATTAATCCCCCCCCCCCCCTCACACACACACACTCGTACACACTTACTTCTACGCGAATCTATTTCAAACATGTAAACTTTTTTTTCTAGCAAAGATTAGCTTTTATAAAATTTTAAATGTATAGTTTATAAAATGTAATATAATGCCTCCATATATATGAATACATTTTTTAAATTAATCAAAAACATCATATGGGTAAATATTTCATGCATTTATCCTCCTGACAGAAACGAAATAGATATCTTCTTGGTTATTTTCAGCTTATACATTTGTTTGATCATCGGTTAGTTTAATAACGTTTATGACACTACTCACAAATCATTGCACGAAATTAACCCCGCCCCACATATCTACGCTAACTAATCCATTTACTAAGATACAAACTTCTGTCTTTTTTTTTTTTTTTTACTAGCAAAGATTAGCTTTTATAAAATTTTAAATGTATGGTTTATAAAATGTAATTTAATGCCTCCATATATTTGAATTAAATTCTTAAATTAATCAAAAACATCGCATCGGTAAATATTTCATGCATTCATCTGGACAGAAACTAAATGGATATCTTCTTGGTTCTCTTCAGTTTATACGTTTGGTCATCAGTCAGTTTAACAACGGTTATGATACTACGCACAAATCATTACACGAAATTACCCCCCCCCCCCCACTTCTATGCTAGTTCATTTACTAACATACAAACTTCTCTCCTTTTACTTACCCATCATACGTAGTATAGGGTAAATCTTGTAAACGTTTAGAAAATCGAATATATATATATATATATATATATTGACGGATTTACACGTTTCAGACACTGGAGATTCCGAAAAACATATTTTTAGAAAAAAAATTTGGCGTGTGTCTGTGTGTTTGTCTGAAAACGCCCTATCTCCCGAACAAATTGAGATAGAGACTTGAAATTTGGTATGTACTTAGTATGTAATAATGAGAAGAAGCTTATTGAATTTCAGTAACCTCGATGATCCGGAACTACTTTTTTCGGACTCTTGAAATATTCGTTCTGATAAAAGGTCTATAAAATTTTTCGAAATTGTTTATTTTAAGGAGTGAATATAAAAGACAATAAAAAACATAAATTTTGTATAAAGAATGAAGTGGATCGGGTTATTAGTAGCTGAGATATTTGTAATCCTATTTTCCACACTCTCCGATTTTTCATGACCCTGTATTTCATTCAAATTTCAATTCAAAGATATATTTTAATCGGCAATGAGACATTTCATACGACGCAGTAAACCGTTAGTTAATACTATTATCAGTTTTGGAGTTATAAGGATGTTTCTTTTACGCAATTCAGTAATAGAGAATTTAAAGTTTAGGACGTCATCAAGCCACGATTTTATTCGAATTGCAATGCATTTTATAAATAGTTTTTACACATGTTTTATTTTCATATTTTATATTATGCATATCCATAATGGATAAGTATTACGGTGGCCACAAACGACTAGTTTTTATTAGCAAAGATTAGCTTATATAAAATTTTAAATGTATGTTTTATAAAATGTAATATAATTTCTCCATATATATGAATTAAATTTTTAAATGAATCAAAAACATCATATCGATAAATATTTCATGCATTCATCCGGACAAAAACGAAATAGGTATCTTCTTGGTTCCTTTCAGCTTATGCGTTCGTTTGATCATCGGTTACTTTAACAAGCCACACACAAATCATTACGCGAAATTAATTCCCTCACCTCTACGCCAATCACTTCACCAACATCTAAAGTTCTCCTTTTTTTTTTCCAGTAAAGATTGGCTTTTAATTACATCGAAAATAATGATTCAGCGATATTTCAAACAAAGCAGAGTTCGGTTACACTGCGTTCATTGTAGCTGAAAAAGGCCTGCTTTATTATGGAGGAACCATGAATACTTAATTAAGAGAAAAATAATTTAATATGATAAAGGGTTATTAAAGATATCCAATTATGCCAGGTTTCAGTAAAATGTAACTTAAATCTTTTTGAAATATTTCTGGTTTTAAAGTTTCGGAATTTAATTTGTAATTTTTCCACTAAGTTTGTTTTAACTAAGCTAATTTGAGAGAAAACAGTGATATGCCTTAATTTGAATTTAATTCTTCAGTAAGCTATAATACATATTAAATTTCAACAGGTAGTTTATGTGAAACATAAGTTTCTGTCTTTTAATTAATTAATTAGTGGTTAAATTCATAGATTAGTTTTCTTGGAAAACAAAATTAATTATGAGACTTAATTTAGTTTTAACAAAGTATATAAAATTTTTGTATATTTCAAAAGTTATTTTAACATTTTCGTGAATTTTTGATTATGTAACACAAACTTTTTAAATTTTCTCTTTGTAGCAAATTTTTAGAAATTTTGTAGCTCATTATCTGTATCTAATTATGTAAAAATCTTTTGTAGAGAGGAAATATTTTATAATTAGTACAAATAAATGCAATTTACAGATGCTTTTAAATACAAATTTGAAATTTAAGCATTTTCCATAATTTTGCAAGAATTTTTATTATTTTTTTAAAGATAAATTATTTTTCAAAACTTCAAAGGAAATATGATATCTTTGTACGTAATATCTTAAAATTTTCTACAAAGCGTACAAGTTCTTTGTGTGAAATTTGCTGTAATGATTGTCGAATACGAAAAGGGAATTACAAATAAATTAACCTATTGTAAAAATATGTTTATTTATTCTAAAATGTGCAATTTTCAACTTTTTAAACAGTATTTTAACAAAACAAGATTATTTTTTATTTAAATTTTTGCCACTATACTGATCTATGCTTTGCTCATTGCACATATACTACATTCAAATAAAAATAATATAAACACAAATGTAAAAACAATCATTACATAATCGCTTTATCTTTTAAAATTGCAAAATAACTGATTTTGCTTTTATCCACCGATTTTTAAAATAATTACATTAAAAGAAACAAATAACAAATGATCAGTAAATAGAAAGCTCACAGAAAATTCAATCTTTAGTGAATTTAATTGTATAAGATCTATTTATATTAATTTATAAAGAAAATAATATAAAAATAAATCTCCGATATAAATTAAAGCACTTTTATGGTTAAACTTCCAACTAGACCCAGCTGGAGTGCCAGTATTACAGAGGCTATTCGCACATTTTTTAGACAAATTTGATAAATGATTTTAAAAAATGGAATTATTTTAGAGGAAAACTTTCTTTCAACAACTTATTATTTGTAATTCATATTATTGTCTGATGCTTTCAAATTTATTCTTCTATCAAGATGGCGCATTCGAACAAGCTGTGAATCAGAGGATACTTTTTTTTTTTTTTTTTTTTTGTTTTCCGAAAAGAAATATTCTTATTCTTAAGTTTACAATGATTGTAAAGCACATAGTTTAAAAATTTCTATGTGCAAAATAAACATTAGTATTATTGGAAAGAGCTATCCCGAAAATCAGTACTTATTCTTTGTAAAAAGACTCAAAATGAAAAAAAAAAATACATTTAAAAAATAGCCCATTTCAAGGCTGAAAACGAAGTTTCAGGTAAGGATTTATGACTGTCTCAAATTTATCTTACAATGGGAAAATAAAAATAAGAATATTGGACAAAAATTTTACAATCAATTCATTATATTATTAAGAGAATGTGTTACATCCGATATTTACAGAAAAAATGCTATTTTCTTTATTTCAACGACTTTTAAAGGATGAAACTGCATCAAAGCAAAGCTACCGCTCATGCTTCAAAAACTACCGCTGTATTCGTTGAAAACATTAAAAACTCACACAGGTGTTGCATTTATACCTTTCAACATATTCCTAAGAAGTCACCTGACGTTTCTCTTATGGTTTATTGTGCATTTGGTCTGCTGAAAAGAGCTCTTTCAAAGCGCAAAACCACCACGATTGATCGAATCTGGAAAGTTTTTAAAGAGGCATGGGAAGCAATAACCCTGTAAATTTTACAAAAAAACCTTCTACCATCGAAAACATTACGCAGAATTAGAATCAAGAAACAAGATTATCACATAGATTACTTCAGAAAGCAATATTCATATTTTAAACGTTAAGAAAACAACGCCGAAATCGTCTAAAAAATGTGCGAACACCCTCTGTTTACTGTAAAATCAACACCTTTTTTTTTTTTTTGCAGTGTATTATGCAATATAAAAAATAATACTATTCAAAGTAAGTAGACTTGACTTACTATTCAAAATCAACTCATTTGAAATATCTTGGACCCAATAAATGACCAATTAAACATTTATATTCCTATTAAAATATATTTATTATGAATTGATCAAAAATATAAATTTTATACTAATTTGCAATAATATTTAGCTTTGACTTATTTTTTTTTCACAAAATGGCTTGCTCCATTTTCAAAATCATCGACTCATATATTTTATTTTCGCTAAATTAAAGACTTAACCTATGTGATCTGCCATCTCTTTTACTGAAAAAATAGTTACAATCTCGAGTAGTTAATGGAAGACGTTCAGGTCAAAGACAGAAGTCTTATAGTTGCGGATGGGAAGGTAAAGAAAAGTCAGAGCTGATCAGTTATGAGATCAGATATAGATTTTGTAAGACACTGATCGATTTATTTATACTAATAACCGAATATGTCGTTACCTCAGAGAAAGTATAACACAAAACATAGTTGTAAGAAAGCTGCTTTTAAATACATTTTTAAACTGTTTGGCACCCGTTTACTCTATTTTTTTTATTCTCTCGTATTGTTGGACTATTATTAGAGATGTGCACATTTTAGAAATATACAGGGTGTTTCCAAAGTAATTATTTTCAAATTTTAAAGAACTACGTCACTAAAATAAACATATTTTCTTTTAATAAAATAATGTGTTTCTTGATGTCAATGTTGCCAGTATGCTACATTTTTAACACTTTCCAACCTAGTTGAAAAGTGTTTATGACTTCGGTTTGTTTGCCGTCTGCCGTCTGTCTGTGCTCTAATTCGCGTAAATATACTCGGATTGCCCTGAAATTTTTGTATATCATTGTCGTTTACTATAGCATGTTCCCTATTTCAATTGAAGTGTGTAGCACTTATAGTTTTTTTACAGGGATAGTCAAAAGTATTCCGTTACATTACAGTCAATGGGAATTATCGGTTCCAGCGCATTTTGATGATATTACGTCATTTAAAACATGATTAAATTGATATATAATTACGAAGGGCATTAAAACGTGCTTTTTGTAGAATATGGGGTGCAAAGCATTTATTATTCATTTAAGGGGTCAAACAAAAGAATTCTGTTACACATCGTTCTGTGGGAAAAAATCGTTTGCAGTGTAATTTGAGTGATATTTCACTATTTCAAACATAATGAAAATTATATTCATTATTGAGGTGCACTATAAATTGCTCTCTTCAAAGTGTGACGTGCATTGCGTTTATTTACAGGGACACACAAAATATATCGGTGTATCGATTTGCGTTGATTTTGCGAACAATCTATGTGTGATAAGTGCGTTTTCAACTTTGGTTTGCGTTTTTAAGTTTAACTAAATATTTTCATGGTACGTTTGTGTTTATAAACTCGGTTGATCCTATACAGGACCATACAAGGGAATCCGTAAGTAGTACAGACTATGGGAGTAAATTGCTTAAGGGTAGTTTTTAATTGTGTTACGCATTTTTCTGCTGAAAATATATTTATTAAACTAATACAAGTTTGTGGAATATAAATAAATTCATATACAAGGCTACGCAAAGAAAAAGATGCATTGTCGTTTACGGCTGGTAATTGCTGTGAGTGAGTTTTAAGTTGCCTTTTAGCTTAATAGGTGGTGTGTACAAAAATATTCAGATAATATACCGTGTTTTACAAAAGATTTTGAGTGCATTTACCTCGATTGGCAAAAATTGCTAAATGTGAATATTCTAACTGAACTAAATTTTATCATGCTATATATCCACATCTGTTGATCCTATACAGGGCTACACAAAATAATTTTACTACTATTTTGAGACTGGAAGGTAATTTCGAAAACTGTATTTTTCAATGTATTATATGTTTTCTAAACCGTTTACTTACATATCTTCTTTCGCCTTATTTAACAGTGAAGTTTCGCTACAGTTTTCTGGCTGTGTTGAAAAGTGTTTCATAATCTATGCTAGACGTATGATTTTTCGTTCTTGTTTAAAATTCAGATTACTTGATTGGCGTCACTTTTTTGAAATGGTATAATTCGCCTTGTTTATGCCTTATTTAATATGTATTTAAATAAGGCAAAATTTACTTTTTTTTAAAAAACTGGTGGCATTCAAGAAAACTGAATTTTAAAAAAGTAGTACTGTCAACACTGCCTGAAGTGGCATGTTTTGAAAGTGGCGCTGTCTAGGTCAGTCAGTGCAGGGTGTCCCCAAAGTCTCTTTACAATTTCAAGCTTCTATTTCAAACACAAATGAACAGATATACATTTACAAAAAGTTGTATAATATTAAGAGTATATGTTGAAATTTTCCTTTCAATCAATTAATAAACCTCTATATGTACATCTTTAATTGCACGTAGCATGCCAAGACGATAATCGCCGACGTTTTCTTCTGATACTCTTTTTCGTCCACTCTTTGCTTTATCCAATGCTAATCCGGTCTCCATGAATTTCTAGTGTCTACATTCATTTATTAGTGACTGGCACAAGAAATTCGCGGAGACTAGCTCAATATTGGATAAAGCAAGGAGTGGACGAAGGAAGTATCAGAGGAAAACGTTGACGATTATCACCTTGATGTGTGCCCATGGTGCACAAATATAGGTTTATTAATTGATGTAAGAAATAAAACTTGAATATATACTCCTAGTATTGTACTACTTTTCATATATGTGTCTATTTGCTTTTTAACTCAAGATGTAATTCATTTGTCGGAAAAAGGAAAAAAAACTGTGCGCTTACAAATCTTTTAAATAATCATGCCTGGATGTATCATGCTTTTATGTTTAAAAAAGAATCAGAAAATGTATCAGAAAGTTTTGCGTTGTTGAGCAAGGTTTTTTTTTTCTTTTTTTTTTAAACGCTTTGTTTTTGGTTGGATATTTTTTTATTAAAATGCTGAGGTAAGTGTACTATTTCTATTATGCAGCAAATATCTCCATTTCTTTATAAATATTCCTGAAATATTCATGTATATTAACAAAGTAAAGATAATGAATAAGATTTTATGTAAATGATAAACCATTATTGTAATTTCCGCAAGAAATACTGCTCATATATTTTATGTTGTTGAAATACTCCTCTACCACTTTTATAGTTTGTCTCTTCGCAAAAAATACTCTATTAAAATACCATTAAAATACAAATAATCGACAACAGATACTGCATCAATATCTTATTAAAGAATGTGTTCAAAAAACATTATCAAAAGTCCAATTAGTTTAACCGTAAATCACAGAAATTTTCGAGATAGCTAATATGCTAGATAATAACTAAAATTCCAAACATTTTTTTTTCCTTTTAACACATGTTCTTCAACTGCTTACTTAAATTAAGATAACTCATCTTGTCCTCTCTTAAATATACTGCAATTTTTTTCAACATCTTTTATGAAAATAGAACGAATTAATTGCTTTAATTTATCGGCAGACGATGAAGTGTTGAAGAATTTTGCCGATAACACTTTCATCTGGCAACGGGTTCTCTTTTCAAAATGGCGCCCATGGGAGAATAAAATGTGAAATACGATTAGGCAAAAACTAACGGAAAGGGCTCCTTAATTGAGCAATTAAAGACCTCATTTTTCTCTGAGATTAAATCAGGACCATGTAAATACCGCACTTAAAAAATATACACGAGTTATTTGAGAATAATGAGCCATTTTTTAAACGGTATTATTAGATATTGTATCATTGACTCTGGCTTCGTGGTCTATTAGAACTCCGTTTGGGAAATATAACTTTTCAGCTGGAGAATTAATTAACAAAATTGCGATAAAATACTTTCAAGTAATTACTATGTAGTCTAGTTTTTCATTTGCATTTAAATATGCTTTCAGGATGATTTGAAAATATTTCAGTACTGTCATGGTGGCTGTTGTAACGTAGGAATATTTTGACAAATTTTACTGCAACCAAGCATAATTTTTAACTTAAAGTTAAAATTATAAAATTTGTGTAAAAATAATGGTAATTAATCCTTCAAAGACGAAACTTTCTTAAAAAGATGTAAAGTTCTCGCCAATGTAAACAATATCACATATAACATGCTACAAAATGAAATAAAAATGCTTATAATTACAGGATAAATACTTCAGTATATTATAAAGCAAAAACATGTCTGCGAGTAACGCTGACATCATATTGATAATGGCAACGTTCTGACTAATAAATTTCGCCTTTATTGCAATTTTTCAAATTTCTAAACATCGCACAATTTCAATTTTAACAAATCAAATAGGGGAAAATAAAAAGGTACTTTCAAATGCAATTTAAGTGAAAGCTGCATCTCATGTTACTGATTTTTAATGGCTTTTAAAATAGTTTGCAAGCATGGATATTTTTAATTCTGCATGCAACCCAATTATGGAAGATTAAATGACTTGCACTTAAAACAATCTAAATAATTGTTTGTTTCCGTGTAATATTCCAAAACGAAATTAGCAAACAAAATTAAAACTTCACACACAAATAAAGACATAAATAAATAAAACACAAATTTAACAGATAATCACTGTTAAAAATTTTGTGCTAGGTTAAACTGAATTTTGGTGCTGCAGTAGCTGTAACCATATAAGTTGGTGATATCTCGTTCCAGCATTTGGAGCTACAGTTGAACCACAACTCCAAATGCTGAGCTGCACAGCTACTGCAGCACCAAAATTTGGTTCCGCAGTAATAAGCAGTAATACGCTAACGCGCATGCGTTGCGCGGTAGCGTATTACTGCTTATTTTAATGTTTATTACTGTTAATTTTACGGTATAATACTGGCACCCCAGCTGCCAGTATTATACTGTAAAATGATTTTTTTTTCTTTTTTTTTTGCAATGTAGCGTTTAAAAGAAATCTATTAATTCAAGGTGTTATAATTTATTATAATTTTAGAAAAGTATAATATATATAGTTTGGGTAATATATAGTTTGGGTAATCTGTGTAAGCTAAAGTTATTTAATAAGAGTTTTGACCACTTTTGAGTGGTTAAAACCAATTTTGACTAGTTTTAGACGGTCAAAACCAGTTTTGATCACTGTCTTGGGTTAAAATTAGTTTTGACCTGTAAAAATTACAACCCTGGCTCTAACTCCCATAAATATATTCGGTTTGTTATGTAATTGATATAGGTTTTTCAGGTTTACAATAATTTGATCTGTTTTGAAAATAAAGTATGTAGCATTTATAGTTCGTTTACAGGGGTACTCAAAAGAATTCCGTTACATTATGGTCTATGGGAAAAAATCGTTTGCAGTGTATTTTAATGATGCTATACGATTTCAAACCATATTGAGATGGATATACGTCACTGAGGTGCACTACAAAGTGCTTAATGTAGAATAGGGTGTGCATAACATTTATCGTTCATTTACAGGGGCACACAAAAGAATTCGATAACAGTATTCTCTATGAGCAATAATTGCTGGAGGTGCGTTTTCGATTGTGGCATACGGTTTTAAATTAAACTAATTTTTTCCATATCATTTGGTGTGTAAAATTTCTATAGTTCCTATTCAGGGTTGTACAAAAGCATTCGACTACATTCCCGGTTGTTGGCAAAAATTGCTGATGGGGATTTTCAATTGTGTTAGGCATTTCCTAACTGAACTCAATTTTAGCAAATTATACATTGTATGTACACAACAGATAGATCATATACAATGCTGCACAAAAGAATTCGTATATTTTTCCGAATATCGAAGGTCATTGCTATAACTGGGTTTTGAAATGTGTTACGTGTTTCAAATGTTTATAAATGTGTTCCAGATTGTTTACTTAGACGTTATTTTTCACCTTATTATACTGTGAAGTTTTGTTACAGCACTGTAAAAAAAAAATATCTGTAATTTTGACAGAAAAATATTGTTTGTTTTTTTTTTTACAGAAAAAAACTGCTTTAAAGAAAAACAGTTTTTTTCTGTTAAAAAAAAAAAAAAAAAAAAAAAAAAAAAAAAAAAATGCGGATTTTGTAATTTTTACAAAAAAAAAAAAAAAAAAAAAAAAAAATCTATATTTTTTACAGTAAAAAAAACTGTTTTAATGAAAATATACAGATATTTTGTGTAACTTATACACTGTAAAAAATTTGCAGAAAAGCATCTGGTCATTCGACCGCTTTTATTGAAAACGGTTACATAACCATAATTTAGTGTTATTCTGACCATAATATTGCCCATATTATGGTCAGAATACTGTTAAATAATGGTTATGTAACCGTTTTATATAAAAAATGGTTGAATGACCGGATACTTTGCTGCAATTTTTTTACAGTGTACAGTTTTCCACTGGCGCCAAAACTGACAGTTTTTTCTATCAATTTGAGAGATTTTTTTTTTTAATAGTAAGTATTAAGAATAACTTCAGAAATTGTTTCATAATCTATGCATGACGCATGATTTTCGTTCTTGTTTTTTTTTTTTTTTTTTTACTTTCTGGATACATACACCAGAGTTCAGAAAATCGAGTGAAGCCACTGCAAATTTTTGTCCCCACCCAAATTTTGCACTTTTTATCAATTCCATTAAACACTAAACAGTGTCTGGCACACAAAACATTTTAACTTCAAATAAGAGTTTAAGATAACTAATACGAGAATTTCTTTTCCCTCCCTTTTATCTTCAAATCAATCCTATACTTTTAATTGAGGTCAAACACTCTCTGCTTGAATAGGAAGTGCAAAACTTGCAGGAAAGTTTTCTAACCTTCTACTGCTTATCGGCTCCTTTTTTTCCTATGCCTTTAAAACTTTTTCCAGAAAAGAACAAAGTATAGTTACCGGTTATACTGATAGCTGAACATGCGTGGCAGGAGATATACGTCGTATTTTTTTTTTTTTTTTTTTTTTTTTTTTTTTTTTAAGTCGAACAGAAAGGTTTAAAATTACGAATAAAATGCAATTATTATTATTATTTTTTTTAATGTTTGAACTTTTATGAATGCCGTGCAGTCGATCTGATAGGAAAATTCCTGAAATTATTGTCGTATGAGCTGTAAACATTGAGGCGTAGAGACCGGTGATACCGATGAAGGCAAAAACTTTAAACTGAATTATCTCGAAACAGTGTTTTTCAGCGGTTTTGCCACGATAACTTTTGAATAATTAAAGATTTATATTTATTTCTTTTTAAATAAAGCAAATTAAATTGTCTACAAACTATATCTGAAAACAAACAATTTTTTTTCAACATAAAAATATATGAACAGTTTTTATAAATGTTTAATATTTTTTATGCATTTTTTTTACGTTGTTAATTTGTGTGTGTGTGTGGATCAGGTATAATCGAGAGACAACGTAATAATCAGTATAAAGAAAAAATGACCATTCAAAAATATGGAACCTTAACTTCAAAATCGTAGGAAAACTAATTTTACAATAACCATTTTCTAGTACAGTATTGAAACTTTTGTTATTGTTCTTTACAATTTAACAATTTTTTGTCTCTTATCTATTTTTTTTTCTGTTAAATAAATACAAAAAGAATAAAATAGTTTAAACTAAAGTCTATAATAGTCTAACCTAAATCATTATCTAATATATAAAAATGAAAATCTGTCTGTTTGTCTGCACTTCTATACAAATCAACAGTTTGAAAGCCAGAATTGTGAAATGTTACGTGTAGGCGTATTAAAACATGGCCGAGGCATAACTAAAGCAATCCGGAATCGAAATAATGTGTAGTTAATTTTTAATTAATAAATAATCAAAAATCTAACAGCCTTTTCCTATTAAATTTAAACATTTTTCGTTATAGCAGTTGCCAACAATTAAAAATACACAATAAAATTCCTTCTACAATAATTAATTTTGTATTGAAAGGTTTCCTCGTGAAAAATGAAAATGAAATAAAAAGTGTCACCAATTGAAAAAAAAGATTAATAGGACGTCCTATTGGTAATATAACGGAAATTTTCAAGTATATCTCAATAATACAAGGAGTATGAGTATGTGTAAGTACAGAAGCAGGTTAATAGGGCGTCATTAGAGAATTAAAATGAAAATTAATATGACGTCTTATTGGAAGTTTAACGGGCTTTTTCAAATGTTTGAGAATCATACAAAGAAAGTATCAATATTAGTAATAGAGAAAGCAAGTATAGATAGGACGTCAGCAAGTGAATATAACGTCATACGAGTTTGAGGAACGTATTGAATCATGATAAAAACCCGATTATGGAAATATTGACATATTTTAACATTTGGAAATTCCCTATACAACATGTTTAATTTTGAAACTGATTTTTCTACACAAACATATTTAAAATCCCGGACAACGCATGGTACTTCAGCTAATAGTCTATAAAAGGCTAACCAAATTACAAGCTCCCTAATCGACGATCAAACTTCGGTCAACTTTTATCATTTTAAACATTCCTGGTTCCCTTAATCTGTTGGATAAATATTTTAAGAAATATTTTTTATTTTTTTAAAGGGTTATTTATTTATTTATTTATTTATTTATTTATTTATTTTTAAGGAATGTCCATGCAAGATTGGTATAAAAAATGTTTCAGCAAACGTCTCGAAAACGTACACTTTAAGGGGGGCGGGGGAGGTTTATGCTTTATTGGTTTTAATTACTTGCCAGAATGACTATGACAAATAAATACTTTTAAACTTTTATTTTTAAAGAAATATAGTAGTTCGTAAACTGTTTTTATTACAGAATAAACCGGCTACATATGAAAAGCATCAAAATGAATAATAAATAATGCATCAAGCATAGATTGTGAAACACTTTCCAACACTTCCAAAATACTTTTACAAATCTTTCCCGTTTAATAGGGTAAAAGATTATATCTAAGTAAATAATTTGGAACACGCCTAACACATTTGAAAACCCAATTTCAGAAATTATAGTCGGAAAAGTACCCGAATTCTTTGGTGAAGGCCTGTATATGATCTATAGATTTGTATATATATTTCATAGTATGCAAAAATTTAGTTCAGTTAGGAAACGTATAGCGCCGTTGAAAATTCTCCTTCAGAAATTTTCGTCAATAAGCGGAAATGTACTCAGATTCTTTTGTTCAGCCCTGTATATGATCTGTTCAATTTATGCACACCAAGTAATATATAAAAGATTATTAAAATTTACCACAATTATTCTTTTGTGTGTCCCTGTAAATGAACGATGAATGCTATGCATCACACTATATTCTGTAGTAATCATTTTGTGGTGTACCTAAGTCATATAGATCCATTTCAATATGTTTCAAATAATGTAACATCATTAAAATATACTGCAAACGAAATTTCTCCATAGATCATGAAATAACGGAATTCTTTTGAGTGTCCCTGTAAAGGAACTATAAATGTTATACATTTCATTTTCAATACCGAACATGCCATGGTAAACCTTAATAACATATATCATTTACATGGCTGTCCAAGCAGAGCGCGGACAGACAGATCTATTTCATAAACTCTTTTCCAGTGTTTTAGAAAGTGTTAAAAAAGATGTTTAGGAAACCAGAGTCGCAATGCAATTATTGAGTCAAATATACAGAGAGTCTTGCTCCAAACGCAATTCGGATTTTTGCACACATTTTTATAACAAAAATGAAACTATTATGGCGAAATTTTCAAAAGGTGACATAACTTTGATTTGTGTCAAATGTGATGACATGCACAACAACGTTCCTACAACTCTATGTTGTACGAGCAGGGCTTTACAAATTTGATAAAATCTGGTAGCCAGCAAAAAATGACCACCTTCCCCATTATTGATTTTCATAACGCATACATTTTTTTTTATGAATTAATTGAGAAAGAATAATATTATAGCTTAGAATTATTAGTTGCAAAGTTTAGAATAGTACCGAACTTTTTTTTATTTGATTTTAAATTTAATTTTTTATGCGAATTTTAGCGTTTTTTTTTCGTGTTTCGCGGAAATTTTTTGAAATTATTTCTTTTTTCTGTTACCTCTTATTCCAATATTGTAAATTTTGTTCTCTTGTTCAGTGATTTTTCAACAGCGGTAAAATAAATCCGGTTTAATATTTTTAGCCCAATGTATTAAAATTTGTTCTATGCGATTTTTGTATTTTCAGTGACTTTTTTATGCGATTTATAGCTTTTTTTTTCACGTTCCGTGGGAGCTTTCTACGTTCGTAAAAAGAATCCGGTTTCAAATTTTAACCCAGTACAGTAAATTTTGTCTTCTGCAAGATTTTGAATTTTTAGCGATTTTTTGCGTTTAACGCCAATTTTTTGACATTCGCAAAGGAAATCATGTTTCTATGAAGCCCAAAAAAGTAATTTTTTTTTTCTCTGCGATTTTTACATTTTTCCAGAACTTCTTATGGGATGTTTAGCGGTTTTTCGCGTTTCGAGGCGATTTTCGGGCAATATATTTCTGAAACGGAAAGAACTCTCCTGTAACTATTCTAAACGCTTTTTGTGCTCATTTCTTAGATAATTTTTTTTTTACCAAAATAAAATAAAAAAATTCCTTCCGGCCTGTACCGGGAGAAAAAGATAGCTTTCAGAGTTCATGTTTTTAAAAATTCAATTCATTTTACTCAGACAACCGAAGCTAAAATGCTTGAAACCCGATTATAGAAGATACAATCCCGGTTTTCGTTAAAACTGAATTTGAACGCAAATTTCAGCATGAGAATTACAGTATAACAAAAATCAGATTGTTTGAAAATGTCAGCCTCCCTAGAATTTCAAACTGCCATATCTCAGCCATTTTTTAAGATAAAAACGAAACAAAAATTGTTCTTGTATCACGATCTAACATTTAATGGAAACAATTTTTTCAATTTATAATTTTTTTTTTAATCTGTTTGAATTGTTTAAGAAATTAAAAAATTTTAACTTGCCGCCATTTTGAAACAAGATGGCGTATGAAGCTGCCCAACGAATTCGGTCGAGACTTTGATATGTTCTTTACACGTGATCAATCTCATTCATATCGGTTCATAAATACCAGAGTTACAGAATAACGAATATCAGATTGCTTCAAAATCTCAGCCACCTTAGAATTTCAAACTGCCATATCTCAGCCATTTTTTAAGATATAGCCAAAACAAAAAATGTTCCAGAATCCTTGTAATCGTTCTAACACTTAAAAGAAACAAATTTATAATTTTTTGTACATTATTTTGAATTTTTAAAAATTTTTAATTTTTTAACTGGCCGCCATTTTGAAACAAGATGGCAGATGAAGCTGGCCAACGAACTCGGTCGAGACCTTGGTATGTTCTATAAGCATACTCAGTCATATACGAATCGGTTCATAAATAAGAGAGTTGCAGCATGACATATGTCAAATATATATATATATATATATATATATAACCATAAATGAAACATTACCATAACACCAATTTAAACTATGAAATAATGATTAAGTATGTAATAATTAGTTGACAATGAAAGTATTCCCCAACACACTGAATATGGATACCAAAAACTTATTTAAAAAAAGAAGAAATTAAATTAAAAATTGAATAAATTAAATTAAAAATTGAATAAATGAAATTGAATGAATGAAATGAAATTTGTGGAATTTAGACAGAATTTTCAAGTCCCAAATGCCTAAATTCCTCAAATAAAATGAGTGGTTTCATGATCATATTAGCCATAACATTGCTAAAGAATATATATAAGTGATTTCATTGTGTATGGTCAGTTTCTTATGTTTCAATGGTTAATTTTTACAATAAGTTTATACACTATATATTGCCAAAGGTGACCGGTCACTTGCCATTTTAGACGTTTTGTTAACTATCTAGAAAAATACATGAGGAATTAACCTGAAACTGTAGGTGATTTAAACAGTATAGTATAGGTTATATATTTCCGGGAAGATTTTTCCCCGAAACCCCATAGCGGACTGTCAACAAATTGAAAAAGAACGAATATCTTTTGGATTACCCTGTAAAAACTAATATAGCAAAAGCGTTCAAACTAAAGATTATTAATAAGTGGCTTATTGTAATATACTGTGCTAATTTTTATGAGAATAGCATGTATAGTCGTAGATAAATTAAGGTTTTTATAAAAACAGTCCCAAATTTCGCCAAGTTTTTTGCTTATAATTTGCAGAGTTCTTAATATAAAAAAAAAGTTATTTTGAGGAAATATATCAAACAAGATTGTACATAATACTCTGAAATCAGAATTAAAAAATAATAAAAATTGGATGAAAAATGAGCAGTTTTACTAAAAACTGTTTCCCTGCGCATGCGCAAATGCAATCATAATATAATGTGTATAATGTATTAGCTAAGTATATAGAGCAACTTTTGTGAAAGTCTCAAAATCATAGCTTGAAAATTCTGAAAATTATCGTAGATAGAATAAGCAAGCTCGAAATCCGTTTTTCCCAAAAGGAAGCAAAAAGATGAGGGGTTGTATCCAAATATAGTAGTACGTGCAATATTGTGTACGCTATCTTGGCACTAATCAACAGATATTTGATACAGCCCCTCATCTTTTTGTTTCTTTTTGGGAACAACGGATTTCGAGCTTATTCTATCTACGATAATTTTCAGAATTTTCAAGCTATGGTTTTGAGACTTTCACAAAAGTTGCTCTATATACTTAGCTAATACATTATGCATATTATATTTTGATTGCATGCGCAGTGAAACATTTTTTAGTAAACCTGCTCATTTTTCATCCAATTTTTATTATTTTTTAATTCTGAATGCAGAGTATTATGTACAATTCTGTTTGACATATTTTCTCAAAATAACTTTTTTTTATATTAAGAACTCTGCAAATTATAAGCAAAAAACTTGGTAAAATTTGGGATTGTTTTTATACAAACCTTAATTTCTCTACAAGTATACATGCTATCCTCATAAAAATGGACACAGTATATTACAATAAGCCACTTATTAATAATCTCGAGTTTGAACGCTTTTGCTACATTAGTTTTTACAGGGTAATCCAAAAGATATTCGTTCGTTTTCAATTTGTTGACAGTCCCCTATGGGGTTTCGGGGGGAAATCTTCCCGGAAATATATAACCTACACTATACTGTTTAAATCACCTACAGTTTCAGGTTAATTCCTCATGTATTTTTCTAGATAGTTAACAAAATGTCTAAAATCGCAAGTGACCGGTCCTCTTTGGCAATATAGTGTATATATATATATATATATATAAATCGACATTTGAACGGAGGGTGGTTTGGGGGTCTGGGTGTCAGGATCTGTGAAAATATACCAAATGTTTGAGAACTGCTTTTCTTCGAACGGCTGCAATAGGTAGCTTTTTGTAATGAAAGCTACCTAAAAAAGAAAAGAAAAAAGAGACAGAAAAACCCCACAGAATAAATAACTTGGTCGCCAGATAAAATAAACTTGGTCGCCAGTACCGACCTGGCGACCGCATTTGCTTTCATACTTTTCGTTTACTTTCATAAAATCTCTTATTAGTCACCCTTCAAAATTGTGTCAAAAATATTTTGCTAAACATACTTTTTGCCACTATTAAAGGGATATTAATGGAGTAATACACATGGGTTTTTTGGCATCTCAGTAGACACTCGACAGAGTTTAAGTTTTGTTTACGGAAGTTCAAATCGTTACCCTTCTTTGAACAAGTAAAAATACTATAGAAACTACGTAATACAACAATACTTCATGAAAACAAGACTCCAGATTTACGTCATTGTTCATTATAAATAACCGTTACAATCTACACACTTACGCAAAGGTCGCGAAGAACTGCGCGAAAAAGGGTCATTCATAACGTCAAAAATGAGCCATAATCAAAGTAGGATATCGACCGTCGCGTCGCTCATTGTTTTTTTGCTAAACTTTGACATTTTGTCAATATTTTTACTTTCACAGTAAAAAACTAGTCGTTGGGGGCTACCGTAATACTTACCCATCATGGATATGCATATTGTAAAATATGAAAATAAAACATGTGTAAACTACTTATAAAATGCATTGCAATTCGAATAAAATCGTGGCTTGATGACGTCATAAACTTTAAAGGATTACTGAATTGCTTGAAAGAAACATCCTTATAACTCCAAAAATGTTAATCCTATTAACTAACGGTTTATTGCGTCGGATTAAGCGTCTCATTTCCTATTAAAATATATATTTGAATTGAAATTGGAATGAAATACAGGGTCTTGAAAAATCGAAGAGTCTTGGAAATATGGTTACAAATATCTCGGCAACTCACTATCTGATCGACTTCATGCTTTATGCAAAATTTATGTTTTTTTATTGTATTTTATATTCACTCCTTAAAATAAACAATTTCGAAAATTTTTATAGACCTTTTATCAGAAAAATTATTTTGAGTGTCCGAAAAAAATAGTTTCGGATAATCAAGTATTCTGAAATTCAATAAGCTTCTTTCCATATTACATAGTAAGTACATACCAAATTTCAAGTCTCTATCTCAATTTGTTCGGGGGATAGAGCGTTTACAGACACACACACACAGAAACAGACAGACGGACGGCAATTTTCTTTTACTAAAAATATGTTTTTCGGAATCTCCAGTGTCTGAAACATGTAAATCCGTCAAAAAACTTTTTTCGATTTTCAAAACGATTACAAGACATACCCTATACTAACGCATGATGGGTAAGTAAAAAACAAATTCTTCTTAATCTAGGAAAATATAATATAACTACGGACGAAAATATACAGGGTGTCCATAAATTTATATCCCGGTTTCCTTACCTCATAACTTTTGATTTAAAAACATGACGAAAAATATTATTACATATTCGTAAATTACAACTAAAAAAATTTTTTTTAATAACACAAACAAAGTTATATATGGGTAATGTTGCAACTGAAAACTTTATTAAGCAAATAACAATTATAATCTAATAATATTTAGTATTAAAATTTTATCAAATTTATCAAACAAATATTAATGAATTGTGTAATATCTATCTATCTAACTTTGTACTCATAATTCATTAATAATTGTTTGATAAATTTGATAAAATCTTAATATTAATTATTATTTGATTAATCGTTATTTGATTAATAGCGTTTTGAGTTGAACTTTACGAATATATAATAATATTTTTCGTGGGGGGGGGGGGGGTAGTAGCTGAAAGGTTTTTTTTTTGGGATTAGGGGGATATACCGGAAATAGCATGTATGTCTGTCAGTCTGTTTAACAATCTCTCTCAATTATCACTTTCGTAAAAATAGCTCAATAGTCACGAAATTTGGATGTATTGTCAAGATATAGTTTTTTTCACATATATATTCTGAAGTATACTTGAAAACTATATTCGAAATAGTCAAATGTAGTTTTTTAAAAGAATGCGTCAAACTTTGAGCATTTTATCATGTACTACTTCATTATAAAAACATATTTTTTTTTTTATTATCATTACACTCTTTATTTTCTACTTTTTAGTGTTTAAAATATTTCACTGTTGCAGTTTTACAGTCAGTTGGCTTATTTTAGTCTGCATGGTTTGACACATGATGAACTCTATTGTTGTTGTAACTCGTATACAGTTGTGACCATAAAGAATATCTGGCGATTTATCGTATGCGCATGGATAACGGAAAAATATCAATATCTTTATTAAAAACATTAGGCAGTGTTTTTAGTCATCTACCTTTACACTCTTTATTTTCTACTTTTTAGTGTTTAAAATATTTCATTATTCTAGTTTAACAGTCAGATGGCCTATTTTAGAGTGCGCGGTTTGGCGAATGATGCACCCTATTGTTGTTGTAAACTCGTATACATTTATAACCATAAAGAATATCTGGCAATTTATCGTCTGCGCTTGGATAACAGTAAAATGTCAATCTCTATATTTAAAAGATAAGGCTGTTGTTTAGCCATCTGCCCTGAGCTTTCTTCTGAAAAATTTTTGATAATTATTTTTTTTTAAATGAAAGTTGTTCATTTGTAGATGTGCCCACAACTAGCTATTTTTTTTTTTTTAAATATTCCAATTTTTATATTTCAATTTTCATTTTAAGTTTTTTAACAATTTTCTTCAAAATGGTGGCAGTCGGTTACTTCCATTGTTGCAAAGAAAAGGAAAATAATAGAGTATATTTATCTTTATTGAGGCCATTGTCTCATTATAATAAAAATAAATACACTTGAGTAGATAGTTCTTATTAATTTATTAATTTATAATAAATATGTAAGTTATAAATCTTAATTATAATATAATATTATTTATAAGTTCTGGAAACATTAAAATGCTGTATTGTCATCGGAAACACACCTGTATACATAAATTTTTATAATTCTAGCGCATCAGGAAGCGAGTGAAAAATCGATCACTAAATTCCATCTATGCATACATGAATCAAGTTAAGTTAAAGCAAAAACGAAAAATCATGTGTTAAGAATAGATTATGTACCAACACTTCCAAAATAATTTTACAAATATTTACCATTTAATAAGGTGACAGATGATATATCTAATTAAACAATTTGGAAAGCGCATAACATATTTAAAAACCCAATTTCAGGAATTACCAACAATATTCGGAAAAATATCCAAACACTTTTGCGCAGCCTTGTATATTATCTATAGATTTGTATATATACTACAAATTGGGGGGGGGGGAAATCCCATTGGATTATAAGGGATTTCCTCCCCAATTTATCAGTTAGCTCACGTTATTACCTGTATATTTTTGAGTTTTCGCGATATTTGACTGGTCTTTTTATATGAGTTGCTCTATAGAATTGACTACCAAGTCATGAAACAAAAAAATTTCGTATCTTCACGCTTGCGCAGTCAAAAATTATTTTATACAAATGCCCATCAAATATTCAATATTTAATTATTTTTTAATTGCAGCATATTGTTTCTACTGTTCTTGAAGTCAAACATGTGCTTTATATCCTCGAATTTCAAGGACAATTTGTCAGAAATTTCAGTAGATATTTTACAAACCGTGTAAAAAGCGAAAGCGTCCGGTTACTGTCCTTTAATTTTTGGACAGCAGTGTATTTACGCGAGATCGAGCACGGACAGACAGACCGCAAACAGACCTAATTCAGAAACACTTTTCAACTAATGTTGGAAAGTGCATATAAAAGAATGTAAAAATGACTGGAAATGTGTTAATGAAAATTGTTAATGACTTTCTTTCATGACCAAATGAAACACATTATATTTTAATTTTCAAAATAAAATACCATTAAAAATACAAATCTCATGTAATTCGTTGAAGTATTTAATTTTTACATCTTAACTTGTATCAAACTTGTATCACTAACATCTAACTTTTATTAAAATTGATATTTTTCATTATGAAATGTTGAACAGGTGTTTTTAAGATATATTTCACCTTAAATAATATCCGACGGATAATCTACGCAGTTTAATGAAATAGCCCACATAAAATAAATGCACTTATCAAGAGCCATTTTATGGTTTTAGATTAAATTATAAACAATTCACGTTGGTTCGATAAAGCGATTTTTTAATAAGTGAAAAAACTTCAGCACGTGCTTCAGAATAAGACGCGATCGTATAAACAGCCATTCATTTAATAAATGACATATATATTTATTCAATAAATGACATAACACTGTAGAAAAAAATCGAACAGTTTCCGTATTTTTACGGAATTTTTTTCTCCAGTGCAATGATTTCGTGAATGTGTCAAAAGTTAATAAATATGGATTTAAGAACATCCTTGACAGATACTAAAAGTCTAGTTAATTTGTTGTTTTCGCTAATGCTTTGGAATTTTTTGCATTTTTATATTTTAAAAAGAATTTCCGTATTTTAAAAGTATCGAAATGTGTTAATGAAAATTGTTAATGACTTTCTTTCATGACCAAGTAAAACACATTATATTTTAATTTTCAAAATAAAATACCATTAAAAACACAAATCTCATGTAATTCGTTGAAGTATTTAATTTTTACATCTTAGCTTAATAATAAAACTTATTTACTTTAATGGATATTGGGTAATGTATTAACACAGATTATATGTTTGGATTATATGACCCTGTTCTAAAACTGGGTAATTGGGTAATTTTCATACAAGTTACATGTTAATACCTTTATTCTGAATTAAGTTATCTTACGAAACGTGATGCAACTTTACGGATTTTTACGGATTTTTTTCTTTTGCAAGGTAATAACAAAAATTAATCTCGCACTTTTAGAGAAAATTAAAATTTAGCATTATATGTTAATTTTATTATACGTTTTGACACATTCATGAAATGACTTTCATTAAAATAAACAAAATCCGTAAAAATACGGAAATTTTACTTGCGATCAATGGAATTTTGTTTTACAGTGTAGATTCTAATTTACGGAGTCCAGATATGTCTCGCTTTATTTAAATTATGTGAAAACTGTTTAAGGCTGTTCTTAAATCCAAACTGGCTATTTTGTGACACATTTCAAAATTCACTTTTCTGCATGAACGCATGAGATTGGCAGGTGCTACTATGCAACTGAACAGGTTTTTTTTTTTCATTTTTGGTAAAGCCAGAAGATCTTTCAAAAATTGCTGTCAAAGTTGGTGTTTTGAATCAAATTCCCGAACAGGACAGCGCAGGAAAAGAAAACAAGAAAGAAAAATCATGCACCAAGCATAGATTATGAAACACTTTCCAACACTAACAGAATACTTTAACAAACCACAGCTGTTTAATAAGGTAAATAAGGTATCTAAGTAAACATTTCAGAAAAACACAAAACACATTTGAAAACCAGATTTCAGAAATTACCGTCCATACCTGGAAACGTACTCCAATTGTTTTCTGCAGCCTTGTATATAATTTATATACTATTTGTATATACTCTATAGTAGGCTACAACTTAATTTAGTAATAAAACGCATAACACAGTTGGAAATTCATCTTCAGCAGTTTCTACCAATAGACGGAAACATACTTGAATTATTTTATAAAGGCCTGTATATTACCTTAAGCTTTTTATACACGCCACATATTAAGCTATAGTGTAATTCAGGCAAATACGCGCTGAAATCACACTTCCAGAAATTATCATACATAGGCGGCATGCATTCAGCTCTTTGCGTGGCCCTGTATATGATTTTATTTATATTCTACAAACCTTTATTAGTATATTAAATATATTTCACGTTCAAAAGGAATAACCCGATTAAAAACTCATTTTAATCAATTTACGCTAATACACCATAATGCTTAGGATTTTTTTTTTTTTTTTTTTTTTTTTTTTTTTTTTGTAGCATTGTATATGATTCGTAGCATTTATATATACCTCATGGCATTCAAAAATTTAGTTAAACGTATACCTTACTAAAATCCCACTTCCAATTATGGCTTATAAACAATACTTCGGGCACAGTACTGTACTCGAAATATTTTGTGTGTCCCTGTAAATGAACGATAAATGCTATGCAAATAAGATTGTAATAAACCTCAATAATGTATATCAGTTTCATTATATATGAAGTGGTGTAACATAATTAAAATACGCTGCAAACAGTTTTTTCCCCGTAGACCATTATGTAAAAGAATATTTTTGTGTGGCACTGTAAATGAAAGAAAAAAGCTTTACATTCCATATTCTACAGAAAGCATATCTTAGTGCATCTCAAAAATTGATATCAATTTCATTATGTTTGTGTAATAGTGTAGCATGATTAAAATGCGTCGCAAACGATTTTACACATTATTCCATAATGTAATGGAATTCTTTTCAGTTTCTCTGTAAACTAAATATAAGTGCTAGACGTACCATGTTCAATAGTAAGCATCTTATAGCATATTTCAGTGATGCGTATCAATTTCTATATATTTGAGATAGTGTCACATCATTAAAATGCACTGCAAAGGATTTTCCCTCGTAGACCATAATGTAACGGCATTCTTTTGAGTGCCCCTGTAAAAAAACTATAAGTGCTACACACTTCATTTTCAATACCGAACATGCTATTGTAAACCTCAATAACATATATCAATTGCATGACAATACGAGTATATTTACGTGAGTTAGTGCACGGACAGTCAGACAGTGAGACAGCAGACAGACAGACAGGCAAACCGAATTCATAAACACTTTTCAACTATGTTGGAAAGTGTTAAAAATGAGTCCGGAAATGTATCAGAAAGTTTCGCGTTGTTGAGCGGGGAAAAATATTTTTTTGTGAACCGCCTTAAATCTTTTTTATAATATATATTTTCAAATTATTTTTTTTTAAAAAAGAAAATAAAGACATGCTTTTTATTTAAGAAGGAAAAATAGTCGATATAGCCGTACCATTTTCTGAGGCAATACTGAAGCGATTTCAATTTCCTTTTTTTTTTTTTTTGTACCCAGGTTTACTTCGTACGTTTACTTTTCCCTGGGAAATCAATTTCCTTTCTAACACATTTCAGCATAGTTGAAAAGCGTTTATCAATTGGGTTTTTCTGTCTGTTTGTCTGTTTGCCGTCTGTTCGTGCTCTAGCGCGCATAAATATACTCGGATTGCCATGCAATTGTTATATGCTGTTGAGGTTTACCATAACATGTTCGAAATTGCAAATGAAGTGTATAGTATTTATGGGTCGTTTACAGGGACACTCAAAAGATTTCCGTTACATTACGGTCTATGGTAAAAAATCGTTTGTGGTATATTTTAATGATATTCCAAAATTTCAAACATATTGAAATTGATAAGACTCACTGAGGTACACTAGCAGATACTTACTGTAGAATATGATGTACATAGCATTCATCGTTCATTTACAGGGACACTCAAAATAATTCGGTTACAGTACTGTCTTTGAACAATCATTTCTGGAAGTGCGTTTTGAGTTGTGGTACGCGTTTTTTATTTTATTTTTTTCATTTTTCTTGATATACAGGGCTGCACAAAAGATCTCGAGTACATTTCCTTTTATTGACGGAAATAGGTGAAATGGAATTTTTAACAGTGTTATGCATTTCCTAATTGAACTAAATTTTCCTATGCTATGTAGTATATATACAAATCTGCAGATCTTATACAGGGCTACACAAAAGAATTTGGATATTTTCCCGACCATGGGCAGTAATTGCTGAAATTGGATTTTCAAGTGTGTTATGCGTTTTCCAAATTGTTTTTCTTTTGATGGGCGGGGCTAGTTGAGCTTAGGCCGAAAGGTAGGCATCCACGCCCGGTTTGACCTTTTTTTTTTTTTTTAGATATTATTTTTCACTTTATTAAATGGCGAAGTTTTGTTAATATTCTGATTATGTCGGAAAGAATTTCATAATCTATGCTTGACGTATTATTTTTCTTTTTTGTTAAGTATTGTAACCAGCTATATTTTGAACGTTTTGTTTTTCATGGGAAATACATTCACTATTAGTTATAATGTTAAATTTTTAACTAGATTTTTAGACCGCTTAACTAGTTTTAGTCGAACCATCAACTTGTAGAGTATTGGATTCATGAAAATTTTCGACTTCCGGTTTTTGACGGATTTATACGTTTTAGAAGGTCCTAAACACGATTTGACTGTTTTTAGAAAATGTCTGTCTGTGAGTCTGTCTGTCTGTTTGGGACAAAAATTTTGTGGGCGCTCTATCTCAAGAACTAATGCATGAAATTTAATAAAACTGTAGATTCGGATAAACCTTGATATAAGTTGGCGCTGAATACTTTTTTGTGTAAACCGTGCCACAGGTGGCGCTGCTATGCTAAATTTTTCACGATTTTCACAATAGCACTGTCTCAAGAACTAATGCAGAGAATTTCATCAAAGTTTATATTCTGTTATACCACGACACAAATAGACGCTTATTACGTATTGGCGTACATAGCCCAATAGGTGACGCTGCTATGCGACTTTTTCATGATTTTCACGATAGCTATATCTCAAGAACTAATGCACAGAATTTCATCAAATTTAGGATTCAGTTAGACGTTGACATAAGTTGTTGTTTATTAGTTTTTGGTGTGAATCTCCCAAGAGGTGGCAAATATGCTGCATTTTTCAGAATTTACATGATTTTAGCGATATTCTTATCTCAAGAACTATTGAACGGAATTTAATAGAACTTTAGATTCAGTTAGAACTTGATATAAATTGACGTTGATAGGTTTTATGTGTATGTGAAACCTGTATGAGATAGAAGAAAGTTGTGGAATTGGCAAATCCGACTAGTTTGTATATAGGAAAGCTGGATCACAATCCACTTGTTCAGTCATAAATACAGGGTATCTCACTGCGAGTTGAATTCGGCTTTTCGTTCACAGCTTTAACGACAATGAAAGTACTTTATCAAAATTTTCAACAGGCATGCTTTGCTTTCTGGTAAATGTGATAGCATTCCAAGAAATGCCGAAAATGGCTGTTTTCTGCGTCTAAACAACTTCCCACTTCCCAATTTGGAATACAGCCCACGGTGCATAAAAATCACTGACCTAAATACAATAGACTTACCATGATTTCTATCACATTTCGCACAAAGTAAAGTAAGTCTGTCGGTAAAATATCTTCATTAACGCAAAGTTGTGAACGAAAATTCCGGTTCTACTTCCAGTGAGACACCCTGTATTTATGACCAAATAAGTGTATTACGACGACCAAGTTTTCCTATACAACAAATGTTTGTTTTGGTGAGTTGTACCACCCTTGAAAGTTTGTGCACGTGGTAGCGAATCACCCTGTATAGGGGAAAGTAAAAAAATATCGAAATCGCCCGAATAATCCCCAAGAAAAAAGTACTTCAACATCAGCTGTTTTCCTCAGGATTTCCCAAGTGTTGTTGCTCTCTTAACAGGCCTGATGAAGACTGGTGAAGAAATTTACTTAAGAATTTGATAAAGTTTGAAAGCTGGGGGTACAAAACGATTTTTCTTGCTTATCTGAAAAAGTCTGGATGACCTGGCAGGTTACCAGCGGTTTAAAATTAAGCTAAATATTTTCTGAATTTCCGAAATTATAGTCTGAAACTTAAATGTTTAATAAAACTTCAATTCTAATATATTAAATTTGACATCGTATTAAGTTTGAATACAAAATTAATTATTTTTTAATATATTACTCTTACTTTTTTAATTCTATTGTATAATTTTTAGTGTTTAGAAATTTTCGTTGTTGTTTTTTCACAGCCAGTTGTCCTATTTTGACGAGATTGATTTGGCACATAATTAACTTTATTGTTGATGCAGCTAGTAAAAAAGCCATGTGGTTTCAGCAATTTTAAATATCTACCATGTGAGCGCAAAGTTAATGCCAATGACGCGTTTGGGAACATACTCGTAAGTGCATCTAGGCTAAATGCATGATAAAAAGGTAAAATCGACAAAGAACTTTTTTGAAGTGAAAACTCCCATACAACTCCTCCATACAATCCTTCTGGAACATGTAGCTCTCATATTGTGTCTATGCAAAATTCAGTATAGCAAAAATCGCAATATATTAAGGGAAAAAAAAAACAATTTTAATCAATCATATATGTTCCATTCTGCTCAATAAATTTCTGCCATCTCTCCGCGAGCTTCATTATATCTCTTTCACAGAAATCCTGAGATTTTTAGGCAAAGAAGTCATCCAAGTGGTTTTTGAGGACGTCCAGGGAACTGAAGTTCTTGTTATTCTCTGCTCAAACACCATACAAACGAACTATTTTTGAAGCGGATGATCGATCACTGGTGATGAAAAATGGATTGTTTACAATAATGTCAGTCGAAAAAGATCGTGGTCAAAGGCCGGAGAGACTGCTCAGACGGTTGCAAAGGCTGGATTACACCCGGAGAAAATCATACTCTGTATCTGGTGGGATTAGAAAGGAATCGTCTATTATGAGCTGCTACCACCCAACCAAACGATTGATTCGACCAAGTACTGCTTACAACTGGGCAAATTAAAGCGAGCAATCAACTAGAAGCGGCCAGAATTGGCGAACAGAAAGGGCGTTGTGTTCCACCATGACAACGCCAAACCGCACGTTTCTCTGATGAGCCAGGAAAAATTATTGCGGCTTGGATGAGATGTTTTGAAGCATCCACCGTGTAGTCCGGATCTTGCACCTTCAGATTATCACCTGTTCCGGGAGCTACAGAACAATTTAAATAACAAGAACTTCAAACCCTGGACGTCTTTAAAAACCACTTGGAGGACTTCTTTGCCCAAAAATCTCAGAATTTCCGTGAAAGAAGGATAATGAAGCTCGTGGAGAGATGTCAGAAAGTTATTGAACAGAATGGAACATATTAGATTGATTAAAAATGTTTCTTTCTTTCCTAAATATTTTGCGTTTGAAATTTACACGAGTTTCGGAACTATGCATAGACCCAATAATTAGGTAAAAATGTATTTTACTCTTTAAGGTATGTGCCTAACCCAAATAGCTGTTTTTGCGAAAATTTTTGCACTCTGTTTTTAACATTTTCCAACATAGTTGAAAAGTGTTTATGAATTCAGTTTGTCTATCTGCCTGTCTGCCTGCCGTCTGTCTTTCCGTGCTCTAACTCGCGTAAATATACTCTGATTGTCACACAATTGTTATATGTTATTGATGTTCACTATGGAAAATAAAGTCTGTCGTGATCATAGTTACTTTACAGGGATACATTACGGTCTATGGGGGAAAACATTTGCGATTTATTTTAATGATGTTATAGTATTTCAAACATATTGAAATTGATATATACCATTGAGGTGCACTACAAGAGACTTACTATAGAATAGGGTGTGCATAGCATTAATAGTTTCTTTACAGGGACACTTAAAAGAATTCCGTTACATTGCGATCTATGGGGAAAAATCGTTTGGGATTTGTTTTAATAATGTTTCACTATTTCAAACATATTGACATTGATATATATCACTGTGTTGCATTACATGGGGCTTACTATAGAATACTGTGTACACTGCGTTCACCATTCATTTACAGGGACACGTAAAAGAATTCGGTTAAAATACTGTCTGTTAACAATAATTGCTGGAAGGGCGTTTTCAATTGCGGTACGCGTTTTTAAATTTAATTTTTTGCCTATTACTTGGTGTGTATAAACTCTATAGATCATATACAGGGCAGTACAAAATAATTCGGATATTTTTCCGAATAATGTTGGTATTCCTCAAATTGGGTTTTTAAATATGTTATTTTATTATTATTTTTTTTTTGTTCAAATTGTTTACTTAGACATCAGCTTTCAACATAATAAACGGTAAAGAATTGTAATATATATACTAGAAGTGTTGGAAAGTGTTACATAATCTATGCTTGATGCATGATTTTTTATTCTTGTTTAACATTTTAAATTAAAGTTCAAACTTTTAGGATTCCAAAATTGCTTTACTTTTGGTTCAGCGATAATTAGAAGCAAAGGTCTAGCCCAAATTGTAAACCGGAACTGAACTTTCTAAGACTGGAAGTGACCTAAAATAAATCAGGAAAAATCTGATTTCTAAAAAGGTTTTTAAGATATTCAAATAAAATTTTGTCAAAAGGTTCTGCTCATCTCTTGGTATGTTAGGATGCAAAATATAGCTTGTTAGTATGTATTTATTAATTTAAGAGCTATTTTTGTTGAAAAATATATGATTAAAAAAAAGCATGTTGTGCATACAAAATTTGGTATATGTGAGCAAATTTAAGAGGAATTTATTTTTTGCTAGATAACACAGGTAAATGTTGAAAAAAGTGAAAGGTTACATGGTAAATTACATTACATTTGGAATAACTGACTTCAGTAATTTTAGTAATATAGCACTAAAAAAATATTCAAAACGTAATGTTGATGGGATTTATTAATTAAACCTATACAAAGTGAAATTTGGATGAAAATTACTTACATTTAGTGCTATTTCTAGAACTTTGAAAATTGTATTTACTATGGTAACTTACGTTACTGAAAAAGGAACTTTTAAGTTACCATAATAAATATAATTGCCAGTGTTCAAGAAATAGCACTAAATGTAGGTAATTTTCATCCAAATTTTGCTTTGGATAGGTAATATTTAAAAAATCATATCAACATTACATTTTCAATATTTTTTTTGGTGTTATATTACGAAAATTACTAAAGAAAATTACTCTAAATGTAACGTAAGTAACCATGGAATGACCCGAAATATATTGGTTAGATTTTATTATAGAAGGTTTAAATAAACGTTACTTTTTACTAAAATTTGATTTAAATATTGCCTAAATTTGAAAAGTTAATTAAAATCCCATTAAAATGTTATTTGAATTCATAATTTTATTCCCTGTTATAACTAAAAACACGTGTGTTTTATAAAAATTTCATATTAAGAAAGAAAAAAAAAAAAACGCTCAGAGGTTAACGTGAAATCCCAATAAATGTGGGTGAGAGCCAGTAGTTGGACTAATTTAATTTACGTGCTTACTTATTTGATTATTGCTTTACTTATTTGAATTTCATAAGCTGCTTCACTGAAATAAGGTGCTTTCTTAAAGTGTTTAAAATGTTTACTTTTTTTTTTTTTAATGGTATTTTGCATTAGTTGTTGTCTAAATTGTTTCCTTTTTCTTTTTCTTTTTCTTTTTTCTTTTAAACAATGTTTTATATGTATTATAAATGTGTTAAAATGTTGTTATTTTTTTTTAGGAAATAAAAATGGTATTAGTGTTTCAGTGAATATGTAAAAAGTATGTGCTTATATTTTTTAGGTTTAACAAGTAAATAGCTCGTAGTTCATCAGTTTGGGATTTTTAGTTTAGTTTGTTTATATACGTTTTGTTTGTTTCGTTTTTAGAATGTAGAAGTGCTTGAGCCAGTGCACGCGCCAAGGTCAAGTACAGTCCTTGTCACGCGCGGTCGTTCTATTACTGTACTAACCTTTTAATATCGGCTAAAATTTCTTTTTCGGTTTCGCTTGCATTGGTTTGTCTGTGGTTGTGAAATTACGTAGAATATTGTTACATTTGTATTGTGAGTAGAATTTTCTAAGCTGGTATTTTAAAATGTGGAATTTTTTTTTTTTTTGACAAGGTTTTATACTAGGAGAAGGACCCTTTGTACTGTATATTCTCACTGTGTGTTTTATATTTCAGTTCGATATAGAACACGTGTTTTATATGATGATGGAAATCATATTGTAAAATATCGAAATTTTAACCTTATTTTTATTTTTAATTTTTGATATACGCAGCAAGAGCTGCTGTCAGTGTTTATCTCACTGCAAATAGCAGAGGGGAGGGGAGGGGGGGGGGGTAGACGAAAAAGGCTTATACGAGAGAAGTTTAAGATTATAAAATTGCTATTGCAGAAATAATAACACCTAAATTATTTTTAAGCACTTCTAAATATTCCATATCCAATTGTAGAAATTCTTATGGGACAAAATAACTCTTCTGAAGTCCAGTCAAGGTCTTAACTCAAATGTATATTTTTTAAAAAGGTATTAGAATAGGTTCTTGTGTGTTAGGTTTAGGATTGTAACATGGCTATTGTAAAAAACATTACACTTAAAATATTCTCATAAACACTTAAATATTCATGTTGTGCAAAATCTTATGGGACAAAGTAACTTTTCTCAAGTCCAGTTAAGGTGAAATCAAATGTATCTTTAAAAAAAAAAGAAGAAGAATTGTTTTTTATGAGTGGGGCTTGGGATTGTAACATGGCCAATGCAAAAATATACTTAAAATAGTCCCATAAACACTTAAATATTCCAGTTGTGCAAATTATTGTGGGACAAAATAAACTCTTCACAAATTCAGCTAAGTTCAACTCAAATATATCTTTAAAAAAGAAGAATAGGTTCTTTTGAGTGAGGCTGGAGATTGTTACATGGCTATTGAGAAAAACATTACACGTAAAATATTCTTATAAACACACATATATTCCAGTTATGCAAATTCTCATGGGACAAAATAATTCTTCTCGAGACCAGTTAAGGTTAACTTAAATGTATCTTTAAAAAAGAAGCAGAAGAATAACAGGCTCGTACGAGGGAGGTTTGGGATTGAAACATGGCTATTGCAAAATCATTACAAGTAAAATATTCCCATAAACACTTAAATATTCTAGTTGTGCAAATTCTTATGGAAAAAAATAACTCTTCTCTAGTCTAGTCAAGGTTAACTCAAATGTATCTTTTAAAAAGATAAGAAGAAGAAGATGTTCTTATGAGTGAGGCTTAGAATTGAAAAATGACTATTGCAAAAACATTACAAGTAAAATATTCCCATACACACTAAAATATTCCAGCTGTGCAAATTCTTATGGAACAAATTAACTCTTCTCTAGTCCAGTCAAGGTTAACTCCAATGTATCTTTTAAAAAGATAAGAAGAAGAATATGCTCTTATGAGTGAGGCTTAGGATTGTAACATGACTATTGCAGAAAACAAATGACACGTAAAATATTATCATAAACACTTAAATATTCCTGTTGTGCAAGTTCTTATGTGACAAAATAACTCTTCTCAAGTCCAGTTAAGGTTAACTCAAATGTATCTTTTAAAAAAAAGAAGAAGAACAGGTTCTTATGAATGAGACTGGGGATTGTAACATGGCTATTGCGAAAAACATTACTCGTAAAATATTCTCATAAACACTCAAATATTCCTGTTGTGTAAATTCTTATGGGACAAAATAACTCTTCTCTAATCCAGTCAAGGTTAACTCAAATGTATCTTTTTAAAAGATAATAAGAAGAATGTGTTCTTATGAGTGAGGCTTAGGATAGTAACATGGCTATTGCAAAAAACATTACATGTAAAATATTCTCAAAAACATTTAAATATTCCTGCTGTGCAAATTCGTACGGGAGAAAATGACTCTTCTCAAGTCCAGTTAAGGTTAACTCAAATGTATCTTTAAAAAAGAAGAAGAAGAAGAGGTACTTATGAGTGAGGCTTGGGACATGGCTATAACATGGCTATTGCAAAAAAACATGACTCGTAAAATATTCTCATAAACACTTAAATATTCCTGTTGTGCAAATTCTTATGGGACAAAATAACTCTTCTCAAGTCCAGTTAAGGTTAACTCAAATGTATCTTTAAAAGAGGAAGAAGAAGAGGTACTTATGAGTAAGGCTTGGGATTGTAACACGGCTATTGAAAAAAACATTACACGTAAAATATTCTCACAAACACTTAAATATTCCTGTTGTGCAAATTCTTATGGGAAAAACAGAACTCGAACTCGTCACAAGTCCGTACCGTTTTTCTGAGGGAGAAAATACTCCCGGTAGTACCATCACTATCTCGCAGATCATTCCCTTACTCATTATAGTATTATGATTGCTCATTAATACGCCTTCAAAGAGAATAAAAACACAGATTACTCGACCGCTACCCTCTCGCCATTCTATGAATGAGTAATAATTTTTTTCAAGCAGGGAAGCCATTCATAATCACGTGACGCGGAAAGCCCTACACGGCTACCGTCACGGTCGCAGTTTGGCTTCCTCTCAAAAATCTCCGAGCTACAAAAATGTTAATGGTTCTTCCTCTCCCCCTTTTGTTTTAGATCGCGCGTATACCTTTTTTTATCTGACGACGCGGTGTTAGCGAACGTATTTTCCCTTGAGCCATAAAAGCCTTTTTGCAATGGAGGTTTTAAGATGTCCCCAGTCTAGCCGGTCGCGTGTTTTGGGACATTTGCATCTTTATCCGCTTTCCCGCCAAAAAGTGTTTGTAAAATAAAACGAATCGAATGGTATGAAAAGATTTTAACAATTTAAGAGGGGGGAAGGTAATATCTGATCGTCTTCAAATCGTCAAAATCTAATATATAAAAATGAAAATTTGTCTGTCTGTCTGTACTTCTATACAAATTAACAGTTTGAAAGCCAGAATTGTGAAATGTTACGTGTAGGTGTATTAAAACACAGCGGAGGCAACTAAATTAATTCGGAATCAAAATAATGTATAGTTAATTTTTAATCAATAAAAAACAAAAAATCTAACAGATTTTTCCCAAAAATTAAAAAAATTTTCGTTATAACAGTTGCCAATGATTAAAAATCCACAATAAAATTCTCTTTAAATGAATTTTATATTGAAAGATTTCCATGTGAAAAATGAAAATGAAAAAAAAAAAGTTTCAACAATTGAAAAAAAGATTAATAAGACGTCCTATTGGTAATATAACGGAAATTTACAAACATTTCTCAATTATACAAGGAGTATGAGTATGTGTAAGTACAGAAAGCATCGTACTATGACGTCATTAGAGAATTTAACAGAAAATTAATGTGACGTCCTATTGGAAGTTTAACAGACTTTTTCAAATGTTTGAGAATCATACAAAAAGAGTATCAATATGAGTAGTAGAGAAAGCATGTAGATAGGACGTCAGCAGGTGAATATAACGTCATATGAGTTTGAGGAACGTATTGAAACATGATGAAAACACGATTATGGAAATATTGGCATATTTTAACATTTTGAAGTTTTCTGTTTACTGTCGGAAATTCCAGAAGGGAAATTTTAAACTGTGCTACCCGTTTCCTAACTGAACTAAAATTTAGCTCTAAATATGGATTTCAAGTTCTGAAATTTTCAACGCTAGGCTTAAGTTTCTCATTGGAACTTTCAGTCAATGTCAACAAAAGATAAAATGTTGTCAACTTAAAATGTACTTATTTTATTACCGAAATAAATCATATCATAATAACAGACGATATAATTCATTTCACTGAAATAATAACGATGATTTTTTTACATTGTCTTGTATTGGATATTTGCGCTTAATATAATTTTAATGAAACAGAATTGTAGTTAATTTTTTGTAAAAGTGTATCGAAACTTAATTTCATAAAATAAAATTAATATCTATAATATGAAAATCTGCACATAAACTAAATTTTATATTCACGCATTTTTGCATAAGAGTGCAACAGCTATTGCCCCAAGATCTGAATACTTATAAAACTAGTTATAGTACAAACACACCTCATTTGTCACGTTTGACGTACAATTTCGAACTTGTTTATTTCTATTGCAGACGATTTGATTTATATAGAAGAACCTTTTTGATGACCGCAATATACTATTTTTTTTTTTTTTTTTTGTAGTCACTTTTTAGGTGCGTTCGTAATTATATAAATACGTAGCACCTATAGTCGTCGCTTGGTCCGTCCGTCTGTCCGTCCGTCTGTCCGTCCGTCTGTCTGTCTGTCTGTCTGTCCGTCTGTCTGTCCGTCCGTCTGTCTGTCTGTCCGCATATAACAACGCAAAAACTACCCAACCAAATGGTTTGCAATTTAAAATATATTATCTTTGCAGAATTTTGTCGAGACATTTCAAATTTTATTAAAATCGAATCAAAACTTTAGGAGATATTAATAAAAATATTTATTAAGAAATTTGATTTTTTTTTTTTAAATCGGTGCTTTTTTGTTATAGGAGCTTCCGATGGATGTTAAATCGTCAAGCGACCGAGATGCTTATTTTATGACAGAAATTAATCTGCAGACGATATAATTCATTTCACAGAATTAAAAATCATCAAGATCTGAATATTAACTAGCTGATACATATATATCTGAATATTTATATAACTAGTTAAGATATTTGTATGAACAGTGTCATAAAATATATACTTAACTAGCTGTTTAACCCGTTCTACGCACGGGATATCATGAATTTAATTCTAAAACGTGCGTGCGAACGCACCTCGTTTGTAACGTTTGACGTACAATTTCCAACTTGTTTTTATTATTATTATTTTTTTTAAGCCAGTGGATCAAACAATACGTAACATCCATTCATTGTGTAAATAATAATAATAATAATAATAATAATAATAATAAAATGTACAAAAATCATTAATCAAAAAGTGTTTCAATGTGCTTCCACCCTCCCCTATTAAGTAGTTATAAAACGAAGTACTTAAAATACGAATTCAGAAGTTCAAATTTCAAATCCTAGATCAATTAGCTAATAATATTTCAAAGCTCGCGGTAGAGATAAAAATAACCACGAATGCAATTGGATGGATGCCTGATGGGGGAGGATGTTTTTCACTTAGCAAAAAGAGCATGGCACAAAAATGATGTATTGATGCAACTTAATATTGCGAGATCATTTTTCATTGCGGCAGAAGACTATTGAGAGATGCCTTATTTATTTTTTTTTTTCGTATACGCGGCGTTCTCCGTGTAATATGCGCACCTTGAATTTTAATAATTCGTTCGGGGAAAAATTTCTTATAAACAAATAGGGGGAAAAGATTTCAAAAAGATTTGATTTTATTAGAATCTAACATTTAGTGCTAAAACTCTATAGTTTTGTTTAATGGTTTCATAAAGTTAAACACAAAATTATCGTCATATAACAACATTAATGTAAAAGTAACTCAAACTATATTTCTTTTATAGCTCACAGGCTATCAGAGCCTGAGAGTTAATGTGGCCCGCAGGTTCTGTATGTACGCACGTATGTATGTACGTATGTACGTAACGCGATAACTCTTGATAGAAATATCCGATTTGCTTCAAATTTTGTATATAGGTTCTTTAATGTAAATTAACGTACCCAATGATGCTTTTTAGACATTTCTTTAAAAAAAAAAAAAAAAAAAAAAAAAAAAAAAAAAAAAAAAAAAATTATTCATACTGAAAGTCAGTATTTTTAATATAAGAAAATAGAACATAATATTAAATTGGAAAGCTTTTAAAAACTTCAGAACCTACAAAGTCTTCAAAGAGGGAGAGAAAAAAAAGGGAGGGACACCAAATGGGACCATTAGAACGGCATATATTTATATAATGTTCTACTTAAAATGCAAAGTCATGATTGGATGGAACAACCTTGACTTTTCCGGGAAAAAAAAAATCAGAAAAAAAATCTTTTTTTTGTGTGTGTGGAGGGGGGGGGGGGATTAAAATAAATAAGAAATAAACATTTTGCATTTACTCTTTTTACATTGGTAATATTAACAATCTAATGGAAATATAGAGGATATGCCAATATTTAGGATAATTCAAAATTATTTCAAATGTATTCCTAATGTCTAACTGAAATGAATAAAATATTTGAAAAGAAAATTCCAAAATTAAGTCCATACGATATGGAATTATGCATGAATCGCTCAATACAATTAATCAACTCAATACAATTAATTAATACTCAATACATTTTGTCTTGATCTCGACAAATCCCCCTTCACACACTGCTCTATTTCTCACTCTTTCTACTTTCTCTCACTCTTCCTACTTACGATCCTCAACCAATTCCCCTTCCCCCTCCCCTCTTTTTTTTTTTTTTTTTTTCATCTTCATGGCTTCGACCACGTGGATGACAATCTGTTGTAGCATTTTTTAATAATATTGATTGAAAAATGTAAGGTAAATAACTGTTTACATCATAATTAAAGTTTCCAGCAAAGTTTAAAGGCAAAATATACTTAACAAATTTAAATAAGAGGTTTTCCATCAATTATGAACTTTAGTTTCGGTACCATCCGAATGAAATCTCATTAAAAAATAATAGCACTTTTGCGTAACTGTTTTAAAATATTTAAGTTTTGAAAATGATTGAAATTTTGTGTTTCAGTGTCATTTTACTTAATGATCAATTAACTGTTCGGTGTGATTTGCAATTAATGTTTTTATAATCGCCTTAAAGGATCAGGGTCCATAAGCCGTGTTTTTGGCACATGAATTAGACTACAACTCAAATTTGTTATACTGACTTAATTATTTCCCTTTTTAATATTAGAAGATTTATCCTATAGGATTTCAACAATAGTTCTTCCATTTTATTCGGATTTATACGACTTACACAAGCTCAAAGTTCATATTATTCGTAGTTTTTGATGAAAAATACGCAATTTCTCTTCATTTTACCTCAATTATATATATATGAGCAAAATCGTGCAACACTTTCTTCTTAACATTACATATATTATAAAATACATCAAAATGTACAATATATGTAAAAATAAAAGTGTTGCAAAGCTGCGCTCATAGTAAAATATTGAAAAATATATTAAAATTTGAGGTAAAATTAGGAGAAACTGCGTATTTTTCATCAAAAACTACGAATAATACGAACTTTGAGCTTGTGTAAGTTGTATAAATCCCAACAAAATGCAAAAAAATATTGTTGAAATCGTACAGGATGAACCTTCTAATATTAAAAAGTGAAATAATTAAGGCGGTATTAAAAAAAAATATTTTCCCACGCTCAACAACTCAAAATTTTGAGACACATTCTCAGACTCATTTTTAAAAGAAACAACAGGAAACTTGGCGGCGTGATTTATAAAGACATTTAAAAGGACCCCATGTTTTTATTTTTCGTTCAATTAATTAGAAATTGATTTACAGACAATTATTTTCACAGTACGATCTTTTTTTTGTTGTTGTTTGTTTCCAGCGCTATCGCTTTGGGAAATTCGGTTCAAAATGTCCACTTTGACAGCATTTTTTGAAATATATTCTGCCTTTATCAAAAAATCGAGACAATACGGACATTTTAAAGTTTCTGAATAAGAGAACCTGCCAATTGGATGCATTTTAGAGCAAAAATGAATTTACAAATGTGTCTCAAAATAAGCAGTTTGGATTTGAATACACCCTTAAGTCAGTGTAACAAAATCGAATTTTAGTCTTATTTCATGGGCCAAAAAAACGGCTTATGTACCCTGATCCTTTATTTACTGTTCTAATATTCGTTGTAGAACTCGTATACTGTTGTAGATCTTGTATTTTCGGTTACTTGTCTAGTGACTTGTGTAGACCTTGTTGCATTCTAATGTTCTGATTGTTCGTTATAGGTATCAGAGTACCAAGTAATCGTCTTAAAATACTTGACGCAAGAGAAAAATGATTAGTGATACAGAAATCTTTAGAGAGAATAAGAATTTTAGAAAGATATATTCTTACCAACTTGTGGGTAAGCATTTTTGCCTTATTTACAGAGTGTCTATAATTAAATGACCCTACTTTAAAGTTGTCTACAAACGAAACTATTGGTCAGAAAGTTGTGAAATTTTGTGAAGGACGTAATGAAGGATTGGAAATTTGTTTAAGCGAAAAAAAAAATATTTCAAAATTTCGCAACCAGATGGCATTTTTAATGAATTACACATTTAGCATATATTTACGATAGTTTACATATTTTATTGCAACAAAACATGCTTCACATGACGGCCATCATTTTCAGCTACCATCTGGAATAGTAAGATGGCATGTTCCACAGTGGACCGCAGTGTGATCTGGGAAATGCTAAAAAAAAGATAAATGTATACAAAATGTGTAATTCAATAAAAAGCGCCCCTTGGCGGTGAAATTTTGAACATTTTCTTATTTTTTTTTGCTTGAACAAATTTCCATTCAATCATTATGTCCTTCACAAAATTTCACAACTCTCTGACCAATAGTTTCGTCAGCAGACAACTTTAAAGAAGGGTCGTTTAATTATGGACACCCTGTATAACTTACTTTAAATTGACTTAAATAAATAATATATATATGCTGAAAGTGATTATATTACACATAAAGGCTTAAAAAACATTTTTATAAACAGGCCTACTAGTTTCGTGCACACAATCGGTAACATCCTCAAGATCAGTGCTGATAAAACTGTCAGGCCGTAAAGTTCGACCGCCTCGCCGGTACAGGTTCTTAGGAACCCAAATGCGCCACGCGTCAGACGGGACTGGCCGAAACCAGAATGATGCCGCCATGTCACAGACTACAGTCCAAGGAGAGCACCGCCACCTGCGCATCCCTCTCCCTGCACCCAAGACACCAGTGACGACTTGGTTGCTACAACAGCAGAGCCATCTACTTAAGAAAACTACCACATGACTCTTGGAGGCGCAGAGTCCCCCACGAGGTTCGGGTAATCAGAAACCCAGAAGGGTGCCAGACCCTAAACCGAATCCTAGGTTTCCCAGACGCGTACTTGGCGTGAAAATCTAGAACGATAGTCACTAGACCTTCTGCTATGGATTGATCAGTAATAATAAAATTAACTATTTTCTCAAAATATTTTGAAATATGAACTTCTTAAACAAACATCACGAGATATCAGGTATTATGAAAGCAGGTGCCTTTAAAAAAATTGTCATCTGTAAACGTGATATATGTTATGTAATGAAGAATCTCGCGCCAAATTCTAGATAACTCAAAGGAGACTTATTCATTGCACATGCTCTCGCTGCGCATATATATTTCTATTGACCCCCGGATAATGGATGGAAAATAAAATCTTGCTGAATAAATCGTTTTACTATTTTTAAAATTTATCTGTAAACTCTGTGTGTTATGTAGTCTGGCTAAATCTGTAGTTTTCTTGTTGTATTTTATATCTGATATATGTTCCTTCACACTCGTTTTAAACTTTATATTCGTCATTCCAATAATATTGCAATGTTCCATCGGCTTTAGTGAACGGGATTTCAGATACACCCGATATTTGAGCAGGTTTTATTGGATCTATTTTCCTAGACTATATTTTTTAATTTTATATAAGGTTTTGCAACAAGTCAGATATTGAATTTGTTAAGTTTATACTTCAGTCTTACAAAGAATCCAGGAAAATATTGTAAAGTAGATATCTTGGAATTTTGCTCATTGAAGTTACTTTTCTTGTTATTATACATCCACTGAATTCCAAGATATCTACAGTAGAATATTTTTCGGGGTTTTATGAAAGATTGAAGTATAAACTTAACAAATTCAACATCTTTCTTATTGCAGTTTTTTTTTTAATGGAATGTTTTGCAACAAGACAGATATTGAATTTGTTAAGTTTATACTTCAATCTTTCAAAGAATCCAGGAAAATATTGTAAAGTAGATGTCTTGGAATTTTGCTCATTGAAGTTACTTTTTCTTGTTATTATACAACCACTGAATTCCAAGATATCTACAGTAGAATATTTTCCGGGGTTTTATGAAAGATTGAAGTATAAACTTAACAAATTCAATATCTTTCTTATTGCAGTTTTTTTTTTAATGGAATGTTTTGCAATAAGACATATATTGAATTTGTTAAGTTTATACTTCAATCTTTCAAAGAATCCAGGAAAATATTGTAAAGTAGATATCTTGGAATTTTGCTCATTGAAGTTACTTTTTCTTGTTATTATACATCCACTGAATTCCAAGATATCTACAGTAGAATATTTTCCGGGGTTTTATGAAAGATTGAAGTATAAACTTAACAAATTCAATATCTTTCTTATTGCAGTTTTTTTTTTAATGGAATGTTTTGCAATGAGACAGATATTGAATTTGTTAAGTTTATACTTCAATCTTTCAAAGAATCCAGGAAAATATTGTAAAGTAGATATCTTGGAATTTTACTCATTGAAGTTAATTTTTCTTGTTATTATACATCCACTGAATTCCAAGATATCTACAGTAGAATATTTTCCGGGGTTTTATGAAAGATTGAAGTATAAACTTAACAAATTCAATATCTTTCTTATTGCAGTTTTTTTTTTTTTTCAATGGAATGTTTTGCAATAAGACAGATATTGAATTTGTTAAGTTTATACTTCAATCTTTCAAAGAATCCAGGAAAATATTGTAAAGTAGATATCTTGGAATTTTGCTCATTGAAGTTACTTTTTCTTGTTATTATACATCCACTGAATTCCAAGACAGTTCCAAGACAATTTACAGTAGAATATTTTCCGGGATTTTATGAAAGATTGAAGTATAAACTTAACAAATTCAATATCTTTCTTATTGCAGTTTTTTTTTATGGAATGTTTTGCAATAAGACAGATATTGAATTTGTTAAGTTTATACTTCAATCTTTCAGAGAATCCAGGAAAATATTGTAAAGTAAATATCTTGGAATTTTGCTCATTGAATTTTCTCTTCTCTTGCTTTTCTATACATGCACATAATTCCAAGATATCTACTTTAGAATATTTTCCTGGGTTTTTTGAAAGATTTATAAACTTAACAAATTTAATATCTGTCTTATTGCAGTTTTTTTATTATTATTATTTTATGGAAAACACAGAACTCCAAGATATCTACTTTACATTTTTTCCCGGGGTTCTTTGAAATAATTAGGTATAAAATGAACAAATTCAATATCCGTCCTATTGCAAATAAACCTTCGATAAAAGTAAAAAACACAGTCTGTAGAAAAATAGATCCAATAGAATCTAATCAATTATCGTGTGTAAGGTAAAGCTAGGAGAGTCTGCGCACAATTCAAAAGAATAACAATAAAAAATCTAAATATTAATTTTTTGCTAAACTATCCATGAATCATTTTTACTTCATTTGTTTTGTATGCAATTCCATTGCTATTTTGTTGTTATGTTGTAATTTAATAGAATAGTTGTAATAAAACCAAGAAAGTTATTTTGCGCAATCTATCCTTACAGGGTTGGTGTGATTGCGCACATGGGTAGGAGAGATTGTTACTAATAATAACTACAGTTAAATTGTTAAAAATAATAATTACTCTTAAATTACATTGTTGTAAGGTTTTTGTGAACAAATATTACTGTATTAGGAGTAAATATTTCAACCTAATGATTAAAGAATCAGAAAAGGGAAATAATTTTAAAAACGATTAAAAAATTTTAATTAAAGGGAAAAAAATAAAGAATCAGAAAAAGGAAGTCCAGATAAGATTACAAAATAACATTAAGTTACTTGATAACACGTTTAACTTCAAATTAGTCCATTTTACCTTTTCATTTTTTCATGCAAATTTACCAATTAGCTGCGTAATCTCTCCTAGCATAGAAACTAATGGAAACGATGCGCCATCTCTCCTAAGTAGCAGATGCGCAAACTCTCCAATTTCGGTAGGAGAGATTGCACGGCCTTTTATATAAACATGGCCATTACTAAAATGAACCGTTGATGTTCACATTGTTAGTCTAGATTAGTAGCTTATGAGAAATCGTTTAAGTTTAAAATATTTTGTACTACTGACATTGTATAGAAATTCTGATGAATAGCTACGAAAATTCAAGCACTTACTTTGGGAAAACAAAACAAAATAGCAATGCTTTATCTAAGACAAACAAAACAATCAACGTGCACTTTCAAGTAGACACTCCACTACTGCTGTTGTACAACTACCTGGAGTAGCTGCGCGCTCACTGTACTCCTTCCCCCCAAACCTCTATGTGCGCAATCTCTCCGACCGCGTCATCTCTCCTGGCTTTACCTCATATGAAATCTCGTTCACCAAAGCTGATGAAACCTTGCAATGAAATACAGGAATAACAAATAGAAAGTTTAAAACGAGGGGGAAATAACATACAGCCAAATATATAATACAACAAGAAAACTACAGATTTAGTCGGACTACATAACACAGAGACTTTGCAGATTAATTTTATAAATAGTAAAGTAATTTAACCCTGAAGACTTTATGTTACATCCATTATCCGGGAGTCAATATGCTCTGCGAGAATATATGAAATGAATCAGCCTTCTTTGAGTTATCTAGGATTTGGAGCGAAATTCTTCGTAAATTAAAAAAAAAAAGATTAAATAAACCACGTTTACAGATGGCAATTTTTATTAAAGCATCTTGATTTCATGATACCAGATATCTCGTGATGTTTGTTTAAAAAGTTCATATTTCAACTGTTTTGTAAAAATAGTTTATTTTATCATTACTTATCTTAAGAATATCACCGATTGCGTGCACGAAACTAGTAGGTCTGTTTATATAAAGGTTTTTTAATCCTTTATTGGTAATATAATCCCTTTTAGTATAAATTTTTTATTTTAATGTTTATATGTGATTTTTGCCCTATATAATTCTATTAATTGAAATATTTTAATCAATTACTGGTTTTAGTACATTTTTTTCTTAATGATAAATTAATTGTTTTCTCCAGTTAATCTTATTATAATCGTCATAATTTTAATCGCTATTCCTTCTGTTGTCTTTTTCGTTGATAAAACAATACCATGAAATGATTGACGAAAAAAAAAATTACATAGAATTCTTTGAAGAAAACAGAAATTGTAGAGAGACAAACACTGTTCTAATCATTCGTGAATAAAAATTATTATCTTCTATGCGATTTATTTTAAGCTGTTTTAAAGAGCACAATTATTTATGGTTTCAATTTAATTTACTTAATGATAAATTAGGCACTTCGCTCGATTTGAAGTTAATGTTGTTATAATCGTCATTAATTTAATCACAATCGTAGCGTCTCATTATTTCTCGGTACAGCCACACTAAGTAACCATGCCGAAAAATACTTGACGAAAGAAAACAAATGACATAAAATTCCTCGAAGAAGAAGAAATTGTAGAAAGATAAATACTTTTATAACCAACTTGAGGGGAAAAAATATTACATTTTGTTTGACTGATTTTAAGCTATTTTAAATAATACAATCAATTACGATTTTGATACCATTTCACATAACGATTAATTAACAATTTCAGTCGATTTTCGATTAATGTTGTTATAATGGTCATTACTTTAATCACAATTGCAGTGTCTCATTTTTTCTTGGTACAACAACACTAAGTAACCGTGCCGAAAAATACTTGACGAAAGAAAACAAATGACATAAAATTCCTCGAAGAAGCACAAATTGTAGAAAGATAAATACTTTTATAAACAACTTGCGGGGAAAAAAATATTACATTCTATTTGATTTATTTTAAGCTATTTTAAATAATACAATTAATTACGATTTTGATACCATTTCATTTAAAGATTAATTAACTGTTTCAGTCGATTTGTGATTATTGTTACAATGGTCATTACTTTAATCACAATCGTAGTGTCTCATTCTTTCTTTGTACAGCAACACTAAGTAACCGTGCCGAAAAGTACTTGAAGAAAGAAAACAAATGACATAAAATTCCTCGAAGAAGCAGAAATTGTAGAAAGATAAATACTTTTATAAACAAATTGAGGGTAAAAAATATTAGACTCTATGTAATTTATTTTAAGCTATTTAAAATAATACAATCAATTACGATTTCTATGCTATTTCACATAACGATTAATTAACTGTTTCAGTCGATTCACGATTAATGTTTTATAATCGTCATTAATTTAATCCTAATTGTTATGTCTCATTCTTTCTGGTTACAACAATACCAAGTAATCATGCCGAAAATTACTTGAAGAAAGAAAACAAATGATCTAGATGATTCTTCGAAGATGGCAGAAATTGTAGAAAGATAAATAAGTTTATAAACAACTTGTGGGGAAAATCATATTACATTGTGTACAATTTATTTTAAGCTCATCAAAATAATGCAATATATTACGATTTTGATGCTATTTCTCTAATTAATTAACTGTTTCAGTCGATTTACGATTAATGTTTGTATAATTGTCATTGATTTGATCACAATCGTAATATCCCATTCTTTCTCGTGGTATTTTACAATTTGGAATATGATTTATCCTTATTGTTCCTGAATATAATATTCTTCTACATTTTAAATAAACTATTAAATGTACAGAAATATAGTAACTATTAAACTGCAGTTTATAAATTATATACTAAGCTAAGACACAATTCGAATTAGTAAACGACTACATTACCATAAACTGCGACTAGGTGAGCCTTTGTGTGCTAATTGGACACAATGACCTTGGAGAGTATTGACGTGATTTACCAATATTCTACAGGTAACAGCACCAACTAATAATACAGTACAACCAGGAGTGATTTAAAGAATTTATAGGATACTCGTAGCCCTCTCCTGGGTCCAAGTATCTCAAGTTACAGTATTTCTTGTATTTTTTGTTTTTAAAAATTGGTTCATTAAAAAGTTGACTCATACATTTTTTTTCCTTTTTGCCCAGTATAAATTTATATTTCATAAACAAATCCATCATTGATCAAAGGGAAGGCCAACGAACAGTTTAATTGTATTGAAGTTCTCTATTACATATTTTGACCAAATGGCAACAAGTAGTTTTCGGGCTGAAATTAATTTTTAAGAAACCCAAAATAATGTACAACAATATTAATGCAAAAATATTTGTGCATTTTATTACTTTAATTTATTATTATTTTATTTATTTATTTATTTATTTATTTTGTAGTAAAATGTTTTAATGTTCCGACAAATTTTATATAAAGTATTTCAATACGAACAGCAGTTAGGGAACAGCCATGCATCAGCTACACCATTAAATTTTAATAGTATTTTTCACCATATTTAATACATTCACTGCATCTGGCACACATATTTGTGTGCCAGAAATGTTTCCAGGGACGCCATACCACACTATGCCATCAATATTTTCATTGAAGACAATTTATCGCTGTAAACGAGACTATTGATAATTTATTAGCATGTAATTTAAAAGAGTAACTACGTCCCCCCCCCCCCCCCCAGGCATGTTTAGTAATTTAAATTTGGCGTTCAACATGTAAAAATAACTAAAATTTAATATTTCTGAGTTGAAAAAATTTAAAATTAACAAACATTGCAGCGATTGGAAACTGTGGATCGATTGGATAAACACTGGAAACGGCTTTGTAAATATCTGGCAAAACAGCCACTTGATCGCTATCTGTGGCGGTCAACGTATTAAACAGAGAAATTCTGTCATTAAATAAAGCGATGAATACTATTAAAGTTTAGTAGTAACAATTGGTCTGCTTCTGCACATCTATTCCATCACTGAAACATAAACCTCGGCATTCCTCTATTTATAACTAATTTTAGAACAGGTAACGCAATCTATTGGGGGTGTTTCCCATCTTTTTCGATAAAAGAAACTCCAAAGGTAACCCTAATAAGTATGTTCACCAACTAGAATAGCATAGTATTTTTCTAATCCAGCATATAAACAGTGTTGCCAAATGTCTACACCATGCAGTGTTAGGTTAAGCTATCTGAAATCAGATTTAATTATTTGGTGACCATTATATGACACCAAATGCTGAAAAGCGGAAAACGATTACAAATTCGCTTGAAAAAGTTTACAAGTAAAACGTACTAGAAAAAACGAAAATGAAATTTATATTATTGAATTCATCTTCCTCCTACCACAAAAAGTAAATAAAAGTATCACAAATCATGACCAAGTGATTAAGACTTCTGATCTTAGATTTAATTTTCTGATAGCCTTTATATGATACCAAATGCTAACAAGCTCAAAGCGACTAAAACTTTATTTGTAAAAGTGTTTTAACCGTAAACCCTTTTCATACCCTCATTAACCTGGTTAGCAGAGTAAACAATCCAAGCGAAAGAACATGCAGGAACCGTGATCATGTTTAGTTATTCTTAGTTATTCCTTAGTTATTCTTCTGAGCAGATTTTTTTCGTAATCCAACATATAAAAAAGTGTGGTCAAATAGTTACACCACGCAATGTAGAGTTAAGATATTTAATTCTCTGATGACCATTATATGACACCAAATGCTGAGAAGCAGAAAACGATTACAACTTCACTTGAAAAAGTTTCCAAGCGAAATGTACGGACAGAAAAAACAATTCATCTTCCTTCCACCACAAAAAGTAAATAAAAGTATCACAAATCAAGACCAAGTAATTAAGACTTCTGATTTTAGATTTAATTTTCTGATAACCTTTAATATGATATCGAATGCTAACAAGCTCAGAACAACCAAAACTTTATTTGTAAAAGTGTTTTAACCGTAAATCCTTTTTATACCTTCATTAACCTGGTTAGCAGGGTAAACAATCCAAGCGAAAGAACATGCAGGATCCCGTGAGCATTTTTAGTTATTCTTAGTTATTCTTCTAAGCAGATATATATTTTTTCATAATCCAACATTAAAACAGTGTTGCCAAATGTCTACACCACGCAGTGTTGGGTTAAGTTATCTGAAATAAGATTTAATTCTCTGATGACCATTATATGACACCAAATGCTGAAAAGCAGAAAACGATTACAACTTCAATTGAAAAAGTTTACAAGCGAAATGTACGGACAGAAAAAACAAAAATGAAATTTATATCGTTGAATTCATCTTCCTCCCACCACAAAAAGTAAATAAAAGTATCACAAATCACGACTAATTAAGACTTCTGATCTTTAGATTTAATTTTCTGATAACCTTTCTATGATACCAAATGCTAACAAGCTTAGAACGACCACAACTTCATTTGAAAAAGTTTTTTAACCGTAAACTCTTTTTGTACACCTCATTAACCTGGTTAGCAGGGTAAACAATCCAAGCGAAAGAACGAGCTGGAATCTTGAACATTTATAATTATTCTTAGTTATTCTTTAGTTATTCTTCTAAGCAGATTTCTTTTTCATAATCCAACATATAAACAGTGTTGCCAAATGTCTGCACCACGCAGTGTTGGATTAAGCAATTTGAAATCAGATTTATTTCGCTGATGACCATTATATGACACCAAATGCTGAAAAGCAGAAAAAGTTTACAAGCGAAATATATAGACAGAAAAAAGAAAAATGAAATTTATATCGTTGAATTCATCTTCCTCCCACCACAGAAAGTAAATAAAAGTATCACAAATCACGACCAAGTAATTAAGACTTCTGATCTTTAGATTTAATTTTCTGATAACCTTTATATGATACCAAATGCTAACAAGCTTAGAACGACCACAACTTCATTTGAAAAAGTTTTTTAACCGTAAACTCTTTTTGTACACCTCATTAACCTGGTTAGCAGGGTAAACAATCCATGCGAAAGAACATGTAGGAACCCGTGAGCATTTTTAGTTATTCTTGTCTATTTTTTTGCCTCCCACAGTTGACTTGAAGGCATTTTTCAGTCTGGAGTTCTGTACGGAGTAATTAAGAAGAATTTTAGCTTTATCCGAAGGCTGGAGGAAATCGATACCCTTGTAACAAGGATGAGTATTAAAAAATGCAGATATATTTAGGAGCTCGGTTTTTTTGTGTTTGTTTGTATTCTGTCGATCTAAATAACTTGGAACAATTATCTCTTTCTCGCCTACCGTTTAACTGTGACCGCGAAGCTCTGCCAAACTTACAGCAAACTCTCGCATTTCCAGCGAAGTATCACGTAACCGTATGCGTAAATAGATTTGTGTTACATAATGTTTTTTTTCTATGCTAATTGGATTTAGACTTGTTTTAAAGAAGAAGAAAAAAAACGGTGTTTAAAGTATGTTTTAAAAATATATCTGTGGAAAACATTAATCATTTTCGAGCTTTACAGTTCTGTAATTCAATTGCATAATAATGATGTGTGAAGATGCTCATTGTAAACAATATGCCTCATTACGGATTACAATTTGCCTCATTAAAGATAACAATATGCCTCATTAAGGATAACAGTATGCTTCATTAAGGTCTAAAATTTTAGACTAAAGATTTACAAACATTTCAACAGGAGACGTTCCCAAAATTCTTCGAATTCTGAATTATAAATAAAACTTATTGACTCTAGACAAGTTCTGGCGTACTTTTTTACAGAAATTATCGAATAACTACATCATTTGCATTGTTACTGTTTTATATAAGTCCTAAACATTTTTTTAAACGAATTTCGTAAAAAAAAGGACAGAATGCCAGACTATTAATAACAATTGTTGTGTATCTAGAAGAAAAGCTTATGTTACAAATTTAAAATTTTATAGAAATGAGGAAAAATGATTAAAGGGTCTCAGGAGTCTTACTTTTCCATTGACGGTCCAATTTAACATCATGCCACCTTTAATTTTACTTCTGATTCCCTATAAAACACAAATACAAGAAGTTTTTACCACTGAAAGCTTAATATGTCCTATGTATAATTATTTCAATATTATACAACATATATTATACTTTTTTAAAAGTTTAATTTTGATTTAAAAAAATTTACACTGAGAAAAATGACACTTTCAAATCTGAGTAAATCGATGTTTTCATTTTGTTCTGAAACTTTTTGTTTCAAATAGGACGACCACCCGATGCTTTCAATTTTCAAATACCAGAAATACTCAGAATATTGAAACATGGACATACTCAAAACTGAGCAGATAGAAGTCAGTTCATACTCATATTTTAAACATGGACATACTAAAAAATGATTAGAATCAGTTCAAACTCATTTTTGAAACTCATTTTGACATACTCAAATATGAGCACATAGAAGTCAGTTCATACTTTGTACATGATATTTTTATTCTTGAGTGTGTGCATGTTTTCAGCAATGAGTATATACATGTTTCAAACTTGAGCAATTTTGATTCGGATCCATTTTGACAATGCGACATACTCAGATTTGAGTATTTTTTTCTCTGTTTTGAAAATGTCGTTTTCAGAGTGTAAAGTGTTTTTTGACTTGCATCCATTTTTGGCAACATATCTCAATAACTGATAAAGCAATTTGTATGAAACTTGGCGGATATATTAATTTTTATGTAAGTAATAACTTATACTTCAAATTCCGTATTATAACTACATTGGTTATTTCAAATTAGCATTTTATCAAAAAAAAAAAGTTTTTCAAAATTTTATAGCTTAAATTTTAATTTTAATAAAAAGTAAATTTTTATCTGGTTTAAAATGAAGTATACGTTCAAGGTACATTTGTTTTAAATCATTTTCAATACTAGCTGTTACCCGTGACTTCGTTCACGCAGCATTAAAAGAAGAATAAATGGATTAATTAAGCAAAATATTTCACTCCCGATAATTAAAAACGTAAATAATTAACTAACTCTTTATCACATTTCATAGGAAACAATGCGGTATTTCTTTGTTATAGGGACCTTGACATAACTCAGTCTTTAAAAAGTGAAAATTTGTACCAAAGATTCGCGAAAATGAAAATGAAACCAATTCAAAATGGAGGGCCAAATAAAATCATGGAAATCGACGAACTGGATAAAAACAAATGTCAATTTTACCTGATAAACCATTTTATTTTTAACGCTTTTGTAAAACGTTTTAACAACCGTCCTTCAAAAATAATTAATTGGAAATATTAAATGCTTTTTCTTTAAATTCAATTCTGCCTCCTTGATTTAATGTATAGCTGAAACAAATCTTGTTTTCTAAAAGACAATATGTTGACAGACGATTTTTGTTCTGCAGAAAAAAAATTAATTCATGAAGTTTGAATATGTGAAAATATGTTTTTATTTTTCGGATAATTTACTGAAATCAAGAATTTGTTTTCACCATCTATTCAAATTGAAAATAAAATCTGTTTTCAGTTTTAATGAGAAAATGGCGTAAACAATATATTGATCTGTTTTATTTCTTCTTTTCTATCCACAAATATGGAGTAATTTACTTGCCGTTTTTAGAGAAACTTCGTTAAAAATTTGCAATAATAATAATAATAATAATATATCGGAATCTAATTATTTTTTTTAATTCTGAGAGTTTGTGTGACATCCTCGGATCAATGATAACCGATGTTAAGTAAATCGCGTTGCGTCCGATAGTCTAAGAGGAGTAGTTGAGAAATACAAACAGACTGTCAGATTTTAATATAATAGATTCGTGTTCATTTTTCTTTTCTTATAATTATGATGTGATTTTAGCAGAAAAATCTCATCTGTATATAACTGATAATCATGCTTAATAATTAGTATAGCTAAAAAATCATTTCTATTTTTGTTTTAAATATGGCGTGAAACTCATCTACTTTCTAAACTTACTGATCTTTGTATTATTAATGTATGGAATTGATTCACGCTCCTTTTAAAACATATTTGAAAATTCACGTTTTATTTAGAATACGATGACGCCGCTTTTTTCCCCTGAGAAATATCTTTTTTAATGATATAATTCTTAAATTCGTTTTTTTACGCTGTGCAGTAAAATGATAATTCATATCCTTTGTATTTATATAATTCCTTTTAATTTTCTTTTCCTGGCAATCATGATGTAAATTTTAGCAGAAAACTCACATCTGTATGTAACTGATATTCAAGCTCAATCGATCTCAGTATCGATAAAAAAATATTTCAGTTTTTCCTCTTAAATATTACGTTCATTATCTATCTACTTCCATACTACTATATACTGATAGTCATGCTCCTTGTATTATTAGGAATATTTGAAAATACATGGTTATATTTATGACGTCACATTTGTCCAAGCCAAGGAGGATCCTTTTCATAGTTCCATGGTCCAAGCGAAATCTTTTCTTAAAAATATAATTATTATTCATTTTTCTATCTAATTATATCGCAGTCTTTGACAGAAAATGTCTTCTCAACGTAACTGATATTCATATTTCATGTATAACATCAAATACTCCATATTTGCTTTCAAATATCATGGCAATCCATCATATTTTGAATTCTTTTTAATTTTCATTTTTACGTGGAAATCGTTCATTTGAAAAATAATTGTTGATGAAAAATTATTATTCCAGGTTTTGTATTTATTGGCAACGGTAATGTTTAGCAACGTAAAAGGATTAATTCAATTTTAAAGGAAAAAATGGCCTTTTATTCTCTATGAAAATAACGAAATTGTGAATTATTAAGAAAAATATTTGAATAAAATAAACAAAAACCATCCTATGTTCATTTCCAGGTTATAATCAACTTATATGCAAAGATACAGGATAATTAAATTCTCCATTTTGGCACTGGCTTCAGCCTAACATTTGCACACAATCGGATTTATAATATTATTAGGATTAGGATTATTTGGGACTCAAAAAGGTATGATTTTGTTATAGTCTTGCGCGCAATCGATGCAAACAAAAAAAAACAATTTTAAATTTTTTTATCAAAATTAAACATTTAAAAAATATAAATATATCAGTTGAAGAAAATAGAAATAATTACACTGAAAAAAATGACACTTTGAAATCTGAGTAAATCGATGTTTTCATTTTGTTATGAAACTTTTTGTTTCAAATAGGACGACACAATGCTTTCAATTTTGAAACAACTGAAATACTCAGAATATTGAAACATGGACAAACTCAAAACTGAGCACACAGAGGTCAGTTCAAATTCATTTTTGAAACATGGAAATACTTAAAAAAGAGCACATAGAAGTCAGTGCATACTCACTTTTGAAATATGGACATACTCAAATAGGAGCACATGATGTTTTATTCTTGAGTGCATGCTATAAAATCTATTGTTTCATTTTACTTGTAATCAATAAAATATTTAAAAAAAAATAAGATATACAAATTATAATTAATTACAAATAACTAAAAAAAAACATGATATGTATATTTCTAAAAGTTGCATTAATTTATTGTTCTTATATTGTTTTTCTTAAGGAGTATAACTCCGTTGAATCTTAAGTATTTTTAAAAGCTTTGTAAAACTAGGCCGGAATAAGATTTTTGCTTAATTTGTAATTTTTCATAACCCTTCACTAATTTAAAGCAGGAATTTATTCTACAAACTTTTATAGAAATGTTTTAAATAATTTAACTTCCAATTGTCCTAGTCGAAGCTTAAAATTTTTACATTGTGGGGCAGTCTTACACGATCCATCTAAAGTATATGATAATTTAACTCTTAAGAATTTTAAAGTTTCATAAAATAAGTAATTTAAAATCCTTGTAAAATTAAGCAGAAATAATCTTTTTGTTTAATTTATAATTTTCCATAACCATTCATCAATTAAAAAAGGAATTTATTCTACAAAGTTTTATAGAAATGTCATAAATTATTCAAATTGAAATTATCATAGTTGAAGTTCGAATTTTTAACATTATGAGGCACTCCCCATCTAAAGTATACACTGAGAAAAATGACACTTTCAAATCTGAGTAAATCGATGTTTTCAATTTGTTATGAATTTTTTTTTTGTTTCAAATACGAAAACCCAATTCTTTCAATTCTGAAATACCATAAATACTCAAAATATTGAAACAGGGACATACTCAAAACTGAGCAGATAGAGGTCAGTTCATACTCATTTTTGAAACATAGATATACTCAAAAATGATTAGAATCAGTTCAAACTCATTTTTGAAACATGGAATACTCAAAAATGAGCACATAGAAATCAGTTTATACTCATTTTCGAAACATGGACATACTCAAATATGAGTACATGATGTTTTATTCTTGAGTGTGTGCATGTTTTAAGAAATGCGTCTATACATGTTTCGAACTTGAGTCATTTTGATTCGGAGCCATTTTGACTATGCGACATACTCAGATTTGAGTATTTTTGGTTTGTGAGTCGTTTTTAGAGTGTATGATAATTTAACTCTCAAGATTTTTAAAAATTTTGTAAAATAAGTTATTAAAAATCATTGTAAAATTAAACGGAAATAAGCTTTTGTTTAACTTGTAATTTCCCTTACCTATATTCATTAATTCAAATAAGAATTTATTCTACAACTTTTTTTCTTAAAAAAGAATTTAACTTCCAACTTTCTGAATCTAAGTTAAAAATTTGAATACTGTGATGCATTCTTACACGATTCTTCCAAAGTAAATATTAATTAATTCTTAAGATATATTAAAAGTTTTGAAAAATAAGGTAGAAAACGCTGGTGCAAAACTTCTGTAAAAAAATTGGTGACTAAAGAACTGAATCACACGGTAATGAAAAAATAGTACACAAAAAAGTTGAACTTTAATTAAATCCACGGTTTTAAAGAAACATTCTTCTTAAATCTTGAAAATATCATCTAAACCAAAATGCACTTGGAAATATATGTTTACCAATAAATAAATAAATAAATAAATAGAAAAAATTAAAGATGTGAAAATAATAATTTAAAAAACTTCCAAAGTAGAAAAAAGCTTTCTGTTTAACTAGTAAATTTCCTTAACTATTTGTGAATTAAAATGGGAATTTATTCTACAACGTTTTATAGAAATGTTTTAAAGAATTTAATAGAATAATAAGTTAATTCAGAATAATAAATTAACATAATTAATAGTTATAATATGACATTTGTATTTGAATTTAAGAATAATTAATTTCTTAATTCTTTACAGAACTATTCAACTTTGAAAATTTAAATTTAATTTACTTTGAAACGCAATTTATATATTTCAAGGAACGATTCGTCACACAAAGCCACGATGGAAAACAGAAGAGCAGATATGTAATACACAAAAAAAGTTTAATTTTGATCCAGTCAAAGATTTTAATTAATCCATCCTCCTAAATTTTGAAAAGATCAAATAAACCCTTGTACTCAGAAAAACCTTTGCCAAAAAAAATAAAATAAAATAAAATAAATTAACATCAAAAACCATAATAATAAAAAAAATCTAAGCTAACATAATTCAGAATAAATAAAAACAATTAACCGCAATTACTTTTAAAAATATGACACTTTTAATAGTAAGTCTTTTTTAAAATAATAGATTTAAAAGTTTATACAAAAAAATAAAATAAAATATAAATATAAAAAAGAGGATTAAAAAAAAAATTAACAAATACAATAATAAATAATAAAAAAAAAATCTAAGCTAACATAATTCAGGATATGAAAGACAATTAATAGTAATTACTTTTTAAAATATTGCACTTTTAATCAGACGTCTTTTAAAAATAATAAACTCTTACTTTTACAAAAAAAAAAAAAAAAAAAAAAAGATAAAGAAATAATAAAATTAACATCAGCAACCATATTAATAATAAAAAAAAGTATTTAAGCATAATAAAGGCAATTAATAGTAATTAATAATACACTTTTAGTAGTAAACTCTTTTATAAATAACAAACTTACTTAAACAAGTGGGTAAGTGTGATCCAAGTTCCCACAAAGGGTTTCGTTTAATATTCCTTTCAAAACACTTTATCATTTCTTTAAAAAAATCCAAATAAATTTCATTTTCTAAAAAAAACAAAAACTGTCTATTTTTCTCGGTTTTTCGAATATCTGAACCGGGTGAAGCCCACTATTATATTCTGTCATAATAATATCTGTCATGTGGACTAAATTCGATATTAAAAAAAATAATTTCAAAATTAAACATGTTGTATACCTTCAAAATGTTAAAATATGCGAATATTTCCAAAATCGGGTTTTTATCATGATTCAAAACGTTCCTCAAACTAATATATTTACTATTCTCTATTACTCATATTCATACTCGCTTTGTATCATACTGAAACATTTTAAAAATCCGTTAAACTTGCGATATGACGTCAGATTTTCTTTTTAATTCTCTAATGACGTGTAATTAATCTGCTTTGTGTACATGCACACATACTCATACTCCTTGTATTATTGAGAAATCTTTCTGTTTTATTACCACTATGACGTCAATCATTTTTATTTCATATTAATCTTTTTTTGCAATTGGTGAAACTTTTTATTTCACAATTGAATCCATTTGGACACTACACTGTTAACTAGTATTTTAAAAACACAAATTGCACAAATTGTGCTTATTAGTTGCTAAAATCAGTGTAAAAATTTTAATGGCGGCCATTAGAGAATCATTAGAAATTAAAATTAGAAAAGATTGTATTTGTAATGATAACTTTTCTTTCAACATACCTAGTTTATGGGATACATTTTTAACCCCTTGTTAATTCATTGTTTGGTTTTTCGCTCTTTGGCAACAGAGAGCGCCCGCTTATTTTATTTAAATTTTTCCATACTGTTGATTTTCTCGTGTCGAAAATTAAAAGATCAGTAGTCGTTTGTGTTGTTCCTCTTCCCCGATGATGGCTTTAAGTTTAAAGCCGAAACATGTAGGATTTTAGCTCTTTTATGAGTTTAAAACAATTTTTACACTGATTTTAGCAACTAATAAGCACAATTTGTGCAATTTGTCTTTTTATTTCATTTTTATTTTTCACGTGAAAATCGTCTTATAGAAAATTAATTATTGTAGATAGAATTTCATCATGGATTTTTAATTTTTGGCATCTGCTATAACGGAAAATTTTCAAATTTAATAAGAAAAAGCTGTTAGAATTTTGGTTTTTTATCTCTATTTATTAAAATAATACGAATTTTTTAAATTTTAATATTTTCAGCTCTTCACAGCTGATATTCTGATTTATACACAAAGTTTCAACTCTGTAAGTTACACAGTTTTCGAGAATGGCTCTGTGACAGACAGACAACGAAGCGGGAGCAATAGGGTTTCGTGAGATGAACGAAACCCTAAAAAAATAGAGGATAGAAAAAAAGAACTAAAATTAACAACAACCATTATAATAAAAAATCTAAGCTAACATAATTCAGAACAATAAACACAATTAGTAGTAATTAATTTTTAAAATAATACACATTAAAAAGAAAATCCTTTTATAAATAATAATTTTTTAAAAGTATTAAAATGCCTATTATTAAAAAAAAAAAAAAAAGAAAGAAAGAAATTTCTATATATTTTTAAGAATAAAATTATTACCAGATTATTGAAAAATATGTTTTACTTAATTCGAGTGAGTCCTGCGCGGGTTGAATTGTTCCCGAACTGATACCGAAATTTCTGTTTAGTCAACCTCGAAACCCGACCCGAACACGAAACACTTCAAACCAAACAGAACGGAACCGAAACACGAAATGAAATAAAATCAATCTATATTTTAATGCAATTGTGGAAAAAAGTCTACAATAGTAATATATTTAATATCAATTGTATCTTTTTTATATAAAAATGAAAACACATATACTCATTAATGTTCAAATATATAGTTTTTCATTTGAAAAATATTCATCTTTCTTTTAGTCAAATCGGGTCGAACCGAAAGAGTCAAAACCTAACCCGAAACCGAATCGAAGCCGAAAGATTTAAAGTCAACCCGATCCGAAACGAAAAGAAATTAGCGTCAACCCGACCCAAATCGAACCGCTGATCGGTCGGATTCGGGTAAAATCGGGTTACCCGATCCGATGAAGAATTCTAATTCGAATATATAGTTTATATATTTCAAGGTAGAGTGCGTCACACAAAAACACTGGTGATGTATACATACTCATATACTCATTAATGTTCAAATATATAGTTTTTCATTTGAAATATATTCAGCTTCATTTTGAAAAATCGGGTCGAACCAAAAGAGTAAAAAAACCCGAATCCAAACCAAATCCGAAAGATTTAAAGTCAACCCGACCCGAAACGAAAAGAAATTAGCGTCAACCCGACCCGACCCGAACTGCTGGTCGGTCGGATTCGGTTAAAATCGGGTTACCCGATCCGATGAAGAACTCTAACTCGAATATATAGTTTATATATTTCAAGGTAGAGTGTGTCACACAAAAACACTGGTGACTAAAGTACTAACCCACAGAGCAACGAAAATAGTAGATAAATTGTACTCTCACAAAAAAAAGTTGAACTTTGACTCAGTCAAGGATTTTAAGTGATGTATCCTCCTTCATGTTGAAAAGATACCTGTAAAAAAACCCGAATCCAAATCAAACCCAAAAGATTGAAAGTCAACCTGACCCGAAACGAAAAGAAATTAGCGTCAACCTGACACGAACCAAACCGGTGGTCTGTCGGATTCGGGTAAAATCGTGTTACCCGACCCGATGAAGAACTCTAACTCGAATATATAGTTTATATATTTCAAGGTAGAGTGCGTCACACAAAAACACTGGTGACTAAAGTACTAACCCACAGAGCAACGAAAATAGTAGATAAATAGTACACTCACAAAAAAAAAAGTTGAACTTTGACTCAGTCAAGGATTTTAAGTGGTGTATCCTCCTTAATGTTTAAAAGATACCCGTAAAAAAACCCGAATCCAAGCCAACCCCAAAAGATTTAAAGGCAACCCTACCAGAAACGAAAAGAAATTAGCGTCAACCCAACCCGAACCGAACCGCTGGTCGGTTCGATTCGGGTAAAATCGGGTTACCCGATCCGATGAAGAACTCTAACTCGAATATATAGTTTATTATATTTCAAGGTAGAGTGCGTCACACAAAAACACTGGTGACTAAAGAACTAACCCACAGAGCAACGAAAATAGTAGATAAATAGTACACTCACAAAAAAAAGTTGAACTTTGACTCAGTCAAGGATTTTAAGTGATGTATCCTCCTTAATGTTGAAAAGATCAACTAAACCCCGACGCACTCCGAGATACTTTTACCAAAAGAACAATTGAAGATGGGGACAGATTGAAGAAAAAACATGATGCATCACCGCAGACTTGACGGTTCGTCAAGTTAACTTCTTTTTGGCGTTCCGCATTTTTATATCCAGCGAGAGGAAAGAGAACAAAGAACAGAAAAGAAGCTGGAACGATGAAAACTTGGAGATACGTTTTGAGAAAGTTCCCCCCTTTTTTTTATTTGTCTAAAAAGACAATTAGTTTCAACCGCTTGACGCTACTGTTGAGTTAAGTTGTTGGCGAAGTTTGTTGTTTGTTTTCAGTTAAAATGAGTTTGACGCGAGATATTGTAGTCACGAGTGACTTGTAACAGAAAGTAGGAGATTATGTTTCTATGGTAGACATATTTTAATTAAATAGGCCTTCTTCTTAACATAGAATGCGTTGTGCTTGTAAAGTAATCGACTATGTTAAGATCAACATTTCAGGAACAGTAGTTTTTTTTTTCTTTTTTGTTCTTCTCTCTCTCTCTCTCTCTTTCTCTCTCTCGTTCACTTTAAGCTTTACGAAAATGACTCATACTGTTTTAAGTTTTGTAAAACTATTATAAGTTCTTCAGTTGATCGTACAGATATAGATATATATATAATAAAACTTTTTGCAATAAATATGTCTTTTAAATTAGAAGAAAATCGATACATTCTAAAATGACTAATAATTGAGGGGGTCGGGGCAAGTGAGTGCCAAGCCACATTTTTGAACTTCTGAGATATTTCAATTAGAAAATTGGATCCAATATGCAAATCAAGATATATAACCTAAAGTTTTTCCGCCAATGTCTTAGTAACATTTGAAATATTCTGAGTAACAATATGGCATTACTTTAATGGTATTGCTATTACGTTTTTTTGTAAGTTAGCTATCTTCATTGAGGGCATAAAAATCTGGGGCAAAAACGAAACATGTCACATAGGCTGTCCCCAAGTGACATTAGAAACAAATTACAGGTTGGATATTATAACTTACAATGTTAAGCAACAGATTACAGTGTTAGATTTATTTCACCAAAAATGTGGCTTGGCACTTTCTTGCCCCGACCCCCTCAATTATAATACAATAGAAAAATTGAAAAATCTGTAAATTTGGCAGGAAAAATCTACCAACTGAGTTAAAAATAAAATACCATGTATTTTTTGCGAAAAAGCTGTTCTAATTATGAAGCTTATATTTTTCAATCAAATACGGTTTCAAGAATTTAAAAAAAACGTGATATTTTCTACAAAATAAACAATATTTTCCTGACATATCAGTTGACAATATTTTCTGTTTTCCGATATCTCGCTGCGTAGAGGCGTTTACGTTTGATTACCACTATTTCCAAGTAGTAATCGTTGTCTTATTTAATAACATAATTCTGCGATTAATTAAGGCAAAGATTACTATTTCGAAATCATGATAGTCAAATGTAAGCACCTCAAATCATCCAGGATTTGTTTTTTGTTCTTTTCAGTGTAACATTTCTTATAAAGTGTAAAACATTCGCTTAAAAAAATTCTTTAAAATATAAATATATCTTTCAAATGCTTCTAAAGCTGCGATCCCACGTATTATTTTATCATAGACAATATCAGATACTTCCTCATAAACATATTTTTCGAGAGGAAAACATTTAAAAACACACCGTGTGATAGTTTACCTCTCATATATTCATCAATGACGATGTTATCCTTGGTTTTGTATCTCCAGCTACAAAAGACTATAAGTTCGAATTCCACCAATCAGAGAGCACGGAAAATAGCTGTTCTCAGTTCTCGGGTTTCGACTACTTTTTAAAATACCTAGCATCGGTTATTCGCCAAATGTTCAACGTGTTGCTTGCATTTGCGGATTCTGTTCGGTCTTCAAAATAACCCTATTTGCAGTGCGAAAGACAAATTGGCACCAAGCAAAACAATAGCATATACACTGCTCAAAACAATTAAAGGATATTTGAAGTTTTATATAAAATAAAGATATAAACGAAATTTTTTTTGCCGAAAATAGAAGAAGAGAATCACAAATGCAAATTTTTCTGGTTTTCAAACTGTGGAGTATGCAAATTTTGAGTTCGACGTCAAAAACGTCGCTTCAGCGGCAGCGAATGAAATTTGACTTTCAACTGGATAAAAGGGAATAAAGACAAGGATGATCGGCATTCAGTGATTGCTTTGTTTCGATGAGTACGATGTCTCAGCGAAGTCATTAGACAGATTCAGAAGCTTGGAGAATTGTTGGTAGGTTAGAAGGGGGCCAAACTCAAGCCGAAGTAGCGCAAGCCATTGGAGTGTCACAAAGTGTCATTTCCAGGATCTGGAACCGTTTTTTGGAGAGTGGATGTGCAGGCCGAAGACCAGCGCAAGGTCGTAGACGGGCAACAACGCCCAATGAAGATCGGTATTTAGCGTTAACAGCTCGGAGACACCGAAACATGAACGCTACTCTTCTCCAACAACACCTTCGCTCGGCTACAGGCACCACGATTTCAACTCAGACTGTCCGAAACCGGCTCCATGGTGTAGGTCTGTATGCTCGCCGACCGATGGTATATGTTAGATTAACATCAAGGCATCGTCGCGACCGCAGGGAGTGGGCAACCGAGCATGTAAACTGGAGGAGAAAATAATGGAGCAATATTCTGTTTTCTGACGAGTCCCGTTTTTCTGTGCATCCGGATAATAGGCGTATTTTCATCTGGAGGGACCGTGGCAGTAGGAATAATCCTGCGTTCGTGCACGAAAGTGTCAGATTTGGCGGTGGAGGAGTGTTGGTGTATGGTGGCATCTCCATTGACGGGCGCACTGACCTCTACATCATTCGAAATGAAGCTCTGACTGGTCGCCGATATAGGGATGAATTCCTCAGACCTATTGTAGTCCCTTACGCTGCAGCAATCGGAGATAACTTCATTTTAATGGACGATAACTGCAGGCCACATCGTGCAAACCTGGTGGAGGATTTCCTTTTCGAGGAAGGAATCGTTCGACTGGAATGGCCAGCGTGTTCTCCAGACATGAATCCAATCGAGCACGTTTGGGACGCTCTAGGAAGACGAGTTTCTGGCCGCCAACAACCCCCACAAACTCTCCAAGAACTGGAAAGAGCTCTTCTGGAAGAGTGGGGCACAATACCCCAACTCGTCATTAATAGCCTCATTGAGTCCATGCCTCAAAGGTGTTCAACGTTGCTGGCCGCCCGTGGAAACCATACCCCCTACTGAAAATGATTTTCTTTGAAGAAAACACCTTTTCTTATTCTTTTTTTTCTCATATGCACAAATTGTGTTTTTTTCCTTTTGTACACAAATGCGCAATAAAATGCATTTTTCTGCCAAACATGTGTAATTTATTCTCATATAACCTACTATGTCTGTCGACCATGTATCAATCAGCTAAAAAGTTTCCCAGTTACAAAATCCACCTAAAACTGCAATATCCTTTAATTGTTTTGAGCAGTGTATTTCAGATCATACGATAATGCGTGTGATTATGACTTTAGTAATGCTAAAGTATACAGATATATATCGATTGTGCGGTTTCAGTTAATGCAATTTTCAGTTAGTGCGGTAAACTCTTTTCAAATGCTCCCTCGATTAGTGCGGGGAAATTTCCGATTAGTGCGCAAATCATGAAATGGGTTGTCTTTTTTTTTTTCCAGCAAGATGGCGTGAAATTTTTAAAAATAAAATTTTCTGAAAATGCGAAAAAAATAAATAACACAAAAAAAAAATCGAAGAAGCTTTTCAAAAATTAGAATTCCTCAATCAACATTTGATATATATAGACCCAGGCAGGAGGTGTAGGAGCTATATAGGGAGTACTATAGGAGCTAAAGTAGAAATATGCAAGTGCAATGAGTTTTAGAAAATAAAATTTTGTGTTACCGTCAGATGTAATCCGAAAGAGAAAAAAAACTGTGCAATATAAGTTTGATAAGTTTAAGCTTAAATAAATTAATATTTATTTAAGTTTAAAGTAATCAAATTGTATTACAATAAATTTTAAGTCAAATTATGTACATTTAAATAAAATTAACATAGTTGTAAATCAGTTAACATAAATAACCTAAAGAATTGTAGTAATGCAGAATTAAAATTAAAATTGACTTTTCAATATTTCTTGATTGTTACTTATTAAATTAGCTCGCACGTTTATGTTAATGAAAATTCATGAAAATTAAATAAAAGTTTCTTAGAGTTTTTCAAATCAAGCTACTTTCTAACAACTATGCATCAAAACAATATCTTAATACAGTATTACATTGTTTATTTATTTTGAAAGTTGGCTGTGGATTTATTGTAGTTTTTTGCGTTCAATGCATGTTTCGGTTAGCGTGGTAATATCGCGGACTTAATTAACCACTAATGAAGGGATACCTCTAATATATTATATCGTATTTGAAATGCACTTTTCTAAAAACACGTTTTTCACAGTTTATATACATTTTTAGCAGTTTCCAACATAGTTGACAATATCTTACGAATTTAGTTTGTCTGTTTGACTAGCCGTCTGTCTATACGAGCTCTAACTTGCGTAAATGCATTTGAAATTGTAAAAACATTTGATACATATAGACCCAGACATCAGTAGAAATATGCAAGTGCAAGGAGTTTTAGGAAATAAAATTTTGTGATACCGGCAGATGTAATAAAAAAAACTGTGCAATATAAGATTGAGAAGTTTTCGCTTAAATAAATTTAAATGTATGTACAAATTGCATCGCAATAAATTTTAAATTAAATTATGTATATATTTTTTAATTATCCTAGTGGTAAGTAACCTAACATTAATAACCTAAAGACTTGTAGTAATGCATCATTAAAATTAAAATTGACTTGTCATTATTTCTCGAATTGTTACTTATTAAATTAACTCGCACGTTTATGTTATTGGAAGTTCATAGAAATTAAATAAATGTTTCTTAAGAGTTTTAAATCAAGCTTTAATGTGTACATTCTAATAATAATGCATCAAAAACAATATCTTAGTACATTATTACATTGTCTATTTATATATATTAGTTTTTTGAGAAAGTTAGTTATGGATTTATTGCAATTTTTCCCATTGAATATATTTTTAGATTTGTGTGGTAATATCTTGGGATTAATAAATCGCACTAATCTAGGGAAAACTGTATATTATATTGTTGCATAAATGACGTGCAACGAAGAATGTAGTAGTTAGTATATACTGTGCTGATTTAGATAGGTTATATAACGTTATACAGGCTTATAACCATCAGTACATTGCAAACGCATTGAATATAACTTGACATACGTAAGTATACCGTTAGCTTACAAGTAAATTCAGTATTGAACCAATGATTTACAGATCATACAGGCATTACGGTAACACCCCTTTCTCTAAAGCTGAATTCTAAAATTGCTTAGGTGTGCAACCCCCTAAAGCCAAATGCCCCTTCGAAATTCTGTTCTGTGGCCATGCGTCTAAACGATACTACCCGCGGAACTGACCGTAGCGTATAATTGTGTTACATGGCGATGAATTTAGGGAGTATATGGGCAATTTTATAATCTAATTATTGAAACAGACGAATATTCATATGGCATATACTTGTAATACATGTGTCGTTATATTACTTCGCTGCTACGTTTTTTACCAGTTTAAATTATTAATCACAAAATTTGTATACTAAATCTTATAATTTATTGTATAAATCATAAGTGATTTAAAAAGAATAAAAATAAATGTTTATATTCAATTGAATTTCAATTTCAACTGTATTGATTTTTTTTATTTTTCTTATACGTATGTTTCTAAGTTGCCATTTAGTAAATAATAGACTTATGTAAAAATAAGCGATAAATTTTATTGTTCACGCATAAATTTGCATCACGTTGTTAAAAATGTACTAGTAATAAACTACAATTCTGAAAATAAAAAAATAATTATTATTATTAAAATGTTAAAAGGGATTAATTTAAAATGTTTTTAATTTATCTAAACTTTTTTTTCGTATAGTATATTCCCAATGATTTAAAGAACAGGTAAGAGAGATTATAAATTAAGAATTTGTCTAAGAGTTTACAAGGATTTATTTAATAGTTAAGGAATATTTACTTTAGATGAAAACTAAACTAAAATGACAGATTATCAACAGGGATTTTTCAAATTAATATGCTGTATTTTTATAAATACTCTTTGGAATTTATTATGATTTATATATCTTCTGAATTATATATTTATGATTATAATCTCCTAATTAAAGTTAGGTAATCATAAAGTGTATACAAAATACAATTAAGTTAATACAAAAAATTAACAAGTGCAAACAATAGATTACCCATGCCCCATTTCAGTGATGGCACCAGGCAGACATACTGAAAGTTTTAAGAAAATTTTTAGAAATAAATATATATATATATATATATATATATATATATAATAATGATATAATATGCCAAATAATGTAAAAAAAATTGGAAATTGGATATCAAGTGAAATTAAAATTGGAATTCAAAATGAAAAAACACATGTGCAATGCTTAATCGTCAGTCTGGCAGAACACTACGTCTAAAAAAATAATGCCATCATTTCATAAAATATACTGGGAAATATGCTAAGATCAGTATATTTCTGTCAGAAATATTGCATTAATAGAAGTAAACCAATGGAGATGAAAAATAAAATAATTTATCTATAAATTATAGATAAAAAATTTCTTTACTCACAAACAAATTAATCCATACAGCACAGTTCAGAACATTGCTCTAACCAACATCATTTGAACCAAGCGCATTATATATAAAACTTAAACATAGTTCCCAATTTTTATGCTTTTTTGATGCAACTATTTTTAAAAAGAAAAATATTTCCTATTTAATCGTAAATTCCTGCTATTAAAAAAAAGTCAAATTTTACTTTTTAAAAATACTGGTATAAAAAGTGTAAAAGTTAGTAGCTATGGCTTAACTCCTTGAAGGACGGAATTATATTGTTTATACCATTTAATTTTAATCAAAATTTGCACCTGAACATTTGAATAAAATTTTGCTTTAGCCGTTTACGTGAGGAAAAAAATGTTTAAAATTGCATTTATTTATTTTCAAATAAAAATTTTCTGATGAATTTAACATTACAGAATATCTAGTAAAAATTTAACATTACAGCAACACAATTTTCTCCGTAAAGGGTTAAAAATATCGTTAAAAAAAATCGAATATTTGATATATAATACACTTGCGAAAACAATTTGAGTATATCGTTTTTCTTATCTCTTTTTTTCATAAATAATAGAAAGAAGATAAAATAAATGTTTAATGAATATTTGGATTGAATTTAAACAGTATTACAATTTTTTCCCCCCCATACCTATGTATTTTTAAGTTATCATTCAGAAATAATGTGGCTATTAAAAAAAAAAAAATCATATATCTATTACAGCAATATATATTGCTCTTAATACACAAGGCTATCTCACAATGCTAAAATTCTAAACTACACCTTAAAAAAAGACAGATGTTTGTTAATCTACACTTTTAAAAATTTGCAGCAAACTGTTCAGTCATTGTTAAATTACAGTTATGTAACCGTGTTCTACAAAAGCGATCAAATGACTGGACAGTTTGCTGCCAATTTTTAACAGTTTATGAAAATGTAATATGAGGGGGTTAGAATAACAGTGAAGTAAGTCAAAAATTTGGAAAATCTATGTAACCATATTTTCACTGAACGTATGTTAATTTCTGTTCAGTGTGACAGTGAAATAAGCCATAATTCACTTATGCACGCGCTAAATGGCAGATCTAATTGGACCACTTAATGCAATTTGATACGGCAACTTTCAATAAAACCGTTCATTTTTCAAATCACTAAATTTTGACTTACCCCACTGTCATTCTAACCCTCTCATATAAGCACGAACGAAAATATACAATTACCTCCTCCGACTTACCCACTAGTGTCGGCCCTGAACCCTATGTTCTAAAGCAAGCAAAATGCTCAGAAATAAACTCAGAGAAATAGTACGCTCAGTGGCGCAGCCAGAATCCTCAACTGAGAAGGATTTTCAACCATTGTTACTCATAAAATGAACAATTTTGCTGTGTTACATGTGCATCAGGTAGTGTTTAGTAAATATGTGACAGATAAAAGCCGACGTAATGAAAAGCACAAACAATCATACTAAATTTAGCATCTATGCATTTAAATGTTTCATAAAAGAGCCCCTTCTTCAATCCTCAGAGAATAAAAAGAAAATAGGGAGAAAGAGCAGTATCAGTAACATACGTACATTGCTGTTATTATGTTCCTAACTGTTTCGTTCAATATTTTTAAGTTTAAATAGAGGCTGCTCCTATTATGAAGCTTTGAAATACTTGAATGGTAAACATTTTATTCTTTTTATGCTTTTCTTTACCACCTTCGTTTTTACACATATTTTTATCTTAAAACAATGGACTTTGTTTGCATCTATTCATTTAAATGCTCTGGGAGAGGTTTTAACCCGTAAATTTCCCCCCCCCCCCCCGTTTGCTGCGCCAACGATGTACAATTCATTACCAACTAAGAGCTTTAATAACTTTTACCTAAATTAACAAGTTGGAAATTGTACGTACGGCAAACGTGACAAATGAGGTGCGTTCGTACTATAACTAGTTTTATAAATATTCAGATCTTTTTGCAATAGCTGTTATGCAAAAATGCATGAATACAGAATTTATTCTATGTGCAGATTTTTATATTATAGATATTATTTTTTTTATTTTATGAAATTAAGTTTCAATACACTTTTACAACCAATTCGTTACAATTATGTTACATTAAAATTATAATATGCGCAAATATCCAATACAAGACAATATAAAAAAATAATGATTATTATTTCCGTCAAATGATTTACATTGTCTGTTATTGTGATAAGATTAATTTCCGTAATAAAATAACTACATTTTAAGTTGGCAACATTTTATCTTTTGTAGACATTGACTGAAAATTCCAATGGGAAACTTAAACCTATCTTTGCAACTTTCAGAACTTGAAATCCATATTTAGACTCTTTTTCCACTTAATATCAATTTCTCCGTAAACATCTATCCAAAAAACTGTCGATAGATTATAGGATTGCTATAATTAAACAATTTTAGTATGCAAATTCGGTTTTTAAATTCAGTAATACGGAAATTACATGACTCCATCTTAAATAGGACGTAATCACTATGGCAACCTAGAATCATTGCCTATCATGGGGTATCATTGAATTAATTACTTATGATAAGATTTAATAGAATGAAGAGAACTTTTATTTATATCTTTATAAGTTTTTATTCGATTTTCATAAAATTTGAAATGACTCGACAACATTTTGCACCGATTATAGATATTTAATTTTAAACCATTTGCTTGGGTTGTTATTGCGCTGTTATATGCGGACAGACGGACTGACCAGACGACGACTATAAGTGCTACGTATTTATGTAATTACGAACGCACCTAAAATAATTTTAAAAGAACAATTGAGGGACCTTATACAATAACAAGGCAAGTGGAGTTACATTGATTCCTGGTAAGCCATGTAAAAAGAAGGCTTGTTGGCTTACCTTGCTATTCCTCGTGCTCTGTTTAGTATTCGAACTGTATTTTATCACGTTTCCCGATTCTGGTAACAGGTTGAGAACAAATTAGGACTTAAAAAGAAAAAAAACTGCTAAGATGATTTCATATATTGTAAACTCTTGTATTGCACTATATAAAAGTTGTAAAAAAAAAATCCTTATGTGTTCCAAATGTACTTTTTTTCACCCAAAACCACAGGATATGCAATAATAAGGTAAGTGTTCAATTTTCAGATTGGTGTAATATATAATTCAGTACATAAGGAAAAATAAATTTTATAATCATAAGCAAAGAGATGTTGTTAGAAAACTTCTCTTAATAGGAATATGTGCAAAGAAGTGACATTCTAAATTAAAATGTTGAAAATAAATTAAAAAGCTTTTTAGCTAAAATTTTTATTTTTCACTTGTCTTGTTATTGCATAGGGCCCCTGAATCATTAAAACATACGGGATAAAAAGCGAAAAATGTTGAAATGAAAACAGGTACTGTATAAATTTTTCCTATACCTTGATGTTTAAACTCAGAATGTTCTTTTCCCTCAAAAGGAAATATAAATCAAACAATCAATAAAAATCTAGAAAGAAAAAGTAGATGGGGAAAAGAAGTAATTGGGCAGACGATATTTTGTGGTCGCAAACGTGATGCCACTTAATGATACCCCCCTCCCTCTTTCAACTAAAATCGCCTTTTGGAGGGCCATGTCCATAACAGCTCTTCCCTTGAAACCACCATGGTGGGTTTTTTTCGTTTGATTTTTGTCGTAAGATACTTTTTTATTATTCTATCTTTCGCTTTCGTAATTGACCACTGGTCAATTTGATGTCACGTGGTTTGTGGGGGAGCCCAATTAGGAAAACACTCCACAAAGGAAAACGTCAAAGGAATTTCTTTTTTTTTTCCATTCGCATTTATGGTCTGAGTGATGGAGGGAAAAAAAGTAATTTTTAGGGAGAATATGTTTGTCAGAATACAGAGATGAATGTTGGAGATGAAGAAAAATGGGAGTTAACCCAAAATGATGGGAAGGAATAACGGTCATTAGTCGTATGTCTCCTAAATATCTGTAAAAGATGTATTCTGTTTTGATGTTTATGCCATGTGTTGTCTACTGTCGTTTTACAAGTGCTGTTGTCAGTGTTTCTTTTCACAATTCAACATGAGAAATTTAAAGTTGAATAGCTCTCTATTATCCTTATATGTTGCGGCAATATCATTTGAATAGTTTTGATGTAAAGACATTACTAGAATTAATTTAAAAGTGTGTCATATTTTAGACGATATTATGATCATTGTTACATATATTAAGATAGTAAATGGCATTAAATGGTATTAAATAGTGATGCGCCTATTAACTAATTTATACCTTTGGACAATGATGAAGTATTAAGTAGTATAAAATGATGCGAAGGAATGACGGTCATTAGTGACATGTCTTTAAAGATCAGTAAAAAATGTATTTTGTTTTTATGTTTATGCCATGTGTTGTCTACTGTCGCTTTACAAGTGCTGTTGTCAGTGTTTCTTTTCACAATTTAGCATGAGAAATTTAAATTTGAATAGCTCTCTATTATCTGTATTCTGTTTTTATGTTTATGCCATCTGTTGTCTACTGTCGCTTTACAAGTGCTGTTGTCAGTGTTTCTTTTCACAATTTAACATGAGAAATTTAAAGTTGAATAGCTCTCTATTATCGGTATTTTGTTTTGATGTTTATGCCATGTGTTGTCTACTGTCGCTTTACAAGTGCTGTTGTCAGTGTTTCTTTTCACAATTCAACATGAGAAATTTAAAGTTGAATAGTTTATAGTTGAATATTATTATAGTTGAATAGTTGCGGCAAATATCATTTGAATAGTTTTGATGAAATACATTACTAGTATTGATTTAAAAGCGTGTCAAATTTTAGACGATATTATCATCATTTTTATATAGTTGTAGATATTAAGTTACATTAAATTGTATTAAATAGTGATGTATCTTAAATAATTTATGCTATTGTTAAATGATGATGTATTAAATGGTATAAATTGATGCGAAATAATGACGGTCATTAGTCGTATGTCTCTAAAGATCGGTAAAAGATGTATTCTGTTTCGATGTTTATGCCATGTGTTGTCTACTGTCGCTTTACAAGTGCTGTTTTCAGTGTTTCTTTTCACAATTCAACAGGAGAAATTTAAAGTTGAATAGCTCTCTATTATCCTTATATAATGTTGAAGCAATATCATTTGAATAGTTTTGATGCAAAGACATTACTAGAATTAATTTAAAAGTGTGTCATATTTTAGACGATATTATGATCATAGTTACATAATATTTAGATATTAAAGGATATTAAATGGTATTAAATAGTGATGACTATTAACTAATTTATACCTTTGGACAATGATGATGTATATTATATAAAATGATGCGAAAGAATGACGAACGTTAGTGACACGTCTCTAAAGATCAGTGAAAGATGTAATATGTTTTGATGTTTATGCCATGTGTTGTCTTCTGTCGTTTTACAAGTGATGTTGTCAGTGTTTCTTTTCACAATTCAACATGAGAAATTTAAAGTTGAATAGCTCCCTATTATCCTTATATTATGTTGAAGCAATGTTATTTGAATAGTTTTGATGCAAAGACATTACTAAAATTAATTTAAAATTGTGTCGTATTTTAGACGATATTATGATCACAGTCACATATTTTTAGATATTAAGTTATATTAAATGGTATTAAATAGTGATGCCTATTAACTAATTTATACCTTTGGACGATGATGATGTATTAATATAAGTAGAAAAAAAATTACGCAAAAGAATGACGATCTTTAGTGACATATCTCCAAAGATCATTAAAAGATGTATTCTATTTTGATGTTTATTCCATGTATTGTCTACTGTCGTTTTACAAGTTCTGTAACCAGTATTTCTTTTCAAAATTCAAGATGAAAAATTTAAATTTGAGTAGCTCAGTACTATATATGTTGCGGCAATACCAGTTCAATAGCTTTGATGCAAAAACATTACTAAAATTAATTTAAAAGCGTGTTCTATTTTAGATATTATGACCATAGTTACATATGTTTGAAAATTAACAACACTGTGTTTGAACATTAACAACTTGAACGTTAATAAATGATGATATGGTGGAATTACATAAAAATATGGAAAAACAGTGGTGTTATTTCTATGAAGATGAATTTCTCTTCAAACCTTATATTATGTGTTGTCTTCTGTCGCTTTATATGTGCTGTTGTTGGTGTTTCTTAATTAGCTCAACACAGGGAAAATTTAAAATTGAGTTGAACACGAAACTGCATAGTTACACACCAGGTGCCTTATGTAACAAGATTCTTATTTTCTACGAACTTAAGAATTTTAAAATAATGTTCGTATGATTTATTAATGTATGATTAATATTTTTTCAAAACTTTCAATGAAGACCCCTATAGTGAAGTAAATATGAAGAAACTCGTATTTTTTTCTCTGCATTGTTTTTACGCAATGAACAGGGCTTAATTTCTAAGAAAAAAGTACCAGAGTCCTAATATAATCCGGAGTACTAACACCCGTAGTGTACCCCCTTCCCCCCTCCGCCGTCAATCTAATCTGCATATTTATATTTCATACATTATTTTCAAAATTTAAAGCTTTTTTTTTTTTTTTTTGCTTTTTTAAGCAAATTAAAAATTTTAAATAGATCTGTGTATACTTAGCTATCAACTATTCCACTTTTTACTTCCAAATAAAAACCTTTGCTTAATCTTAATGTTAATTAATCGCAGAGTTCTGCGATTAAAGAAGTTCAGGATTATGAGTCGGAAATAGTATTAACACAAAATTTGAATAGTTCGCAGCTATGCAGAATAGAAAAATGCTATTTCTGTTTACTCTTTATTCTGATCAAAATAGCATTAAAATGATTTGAAATGGAAATAAATATAATTGAATTTAAGACAGATTGAGCTCGAGCCGGCCCAAACCCGAAGACTGATATAAAAATCGAGCCTAATTTAACCGTTTTTATAGAAAACTAACCGTAATTTCTGACATATGAAAATGCTTCATAATATGGTCGAGTAACCATTATTTACATACACGGTTGAATGATTGGGCAGTTTGGGCAGATTTTTAACAGTGTGTGGTTTATACACTGCCAAAAATCGTATTTAAATTCACCAAATCAATTAATTTTACCAAAATAAATTATACAAAAAATATCTGAAACAAACAAAAGAGAAGTTCATTTCCTGTTTTAAATTTTTTGTATTTTTTTACATATTAAATCTTCAAATAACATATCTTGACGTAAATGTAATTAGAAAATAATCACTATAAGCCGCACACTGGGATTTGATCCCCCTCCGAAATTTCTGACTGTAAATTTGCCATTAACATGGTTAAGTTTCAACAATAAAAACTGTGTTAGCATGTCTTTATTGTTTGATTCTGTCAATATGTTCCAAAAATGAATCCAACTTCAACGAAATCTTTGAAATTCATGTGAATTTTTAGGAATGGAACTTTGTAAATGCAGAATGTTAAAATAAGATAATAAGAATTAAAATAAGATTTCACATAAAATTTCAAATAAGATAATAAGAATTAAATGTAGGATCACCCATCACCCTCCGAAATATTTTTCTGGCTACGGTCTTCAATCTAAAAACGACATTTTCAAAACGGAGCAAAACATACTCAAATCTTAGTATGTCGCATAGTCAAAATGGCTCCAAATCAAAATGACTCAAGTTTGAAACATGCATATACTCATTTCTGAAAGCATGCACACACTCAAGAATAAATCATCATTTGAGTATGTCCATGTTTCAAAAATGACTATAAACTGACTTCTACGTGCTCATTTTTGAGTATTTCTATGTTTCAAAAATGAGTTCGAACTAATTCTAATCATTTATGAGTATGTCCATGCTTCAAAAAGGAGTTTGAATTGACCTCTATGCGCTCAGTTTTGAGTATGTCCATGTTTCAATATTCTGAGTATTTCAGAATCGAAAGCATTGGGTAGTCCTATTTGAAACAAAAAGTTTCATAACAAAATGAAAACATCCATTTACTCAGATTTCAAAGTGTCATTTTTCTCATTGTTCGTACTCCTTTTTACTTACCCATCATACGTAGTATATGGTAAATCTTGTAATCGTTTTGAAAATCGAAAAAAAAAATAGACGGATTTACACGTTTCATACACTGGAGATTCCGAAAAACATATTTTTAGAAAAAAAAATTGCCGTCCGTCTGTCTGTGTGTGTATCTGTGTGTGTGTCTGTAAACGCTCTATCTCCGGAACAAATTGAGATAGAGACTTGAAATTTGGTATGTACTTAGTATGTAATAATGGGAAGAAGTTTATTGAATTTCAGTAACCTCGGTTATCCGAACTATTTTTTTCGGACTCTCGAAATATTCGTTCTGATAAAAGGTATGTAAAAATTTTCGAAATTGCTTATTTTAAGGAGTGAATATAAAAGACAATAAAAAAAGACATAAATTTTGCATAAAGAATGAATTCGATCGGATCATGAGTTGCCGAGATATTTTGTAATTCTATTTACCACACTCTTCGATTTTTCGTGACTCTGTATTTCATTCAAATTTCAATGCAAAGATATATTTTAATTGGAAATGAGATGCTTTATCCGACGCAGTAAACTGTTAGTTAATATGATTATAAATGTTGGAGTTATAAGGATGTTTCTTTTACGCAATTCAGTAATAGAGCATTAAAAATTTAGGGCGTCATCAAGCCACGATTTTATTCGAATTGCAATGCATTTTAGAAATAATTTGCACATGTTTTATTTTCATATTTTATATTATGCATATCCATGATGGATAAGTATTACGGTGGGCCCCAACGACTAGTTTAATCACTCAGTGTTGATCATTTATATTTATAAAACTATATTTCTTCTGGTATCAAATTAATATTTCTTACATTTTGTTTCAGAATGACACAAACTCTGAAAGTTTCTGCATGAAAGTGTCGGAAATGAGCAGACAAGAGTGATGGGGGTCAAGGATCGACCATCCTTCAAGCAAAGATGAGGACTATGTCGCCGCATCGTCTGTTCAGACCTCCTCCTGCATAATGCCAAAATGACAGTGTCCAATTCTGCTTCAGTTACTATAAAGACACCTGTTATTTTTCTTAATACAATTTATCTTGGTAAAAGATACAGAAAACCCTTTTGCTGATGCCTATCATAAATAATTATTACCAAAAAATTATTTATCAGTGATGTACAATCTTAGATTTGGGTCGTTTCTTATATAAAGCTTAGCGCAAAAGTCGGGCAAAAACTTCGTGAAGACGATTTGTGATTTTTACATCTAACACCTATTTTAAATAATTTTAAAATAATAACTGACATATCAATTTGAAGTTTATTTTATAAAAATAAATTAGTATATTATTACTAACATTAATTAAAGCATTATGTTATTTTTATAATAGGATGAACAAATTAACAGTTATTAACAATTAAATAAACGCGATACTGATTATCGACGGTTATTAACTAACTTTAGGTAATAATAACAATGTAAGGTTTATTTTATAGTGATAACTGACAATATTATTATTAGAATTAACTAAAGTATGATTATTTTTTGATAATAGGATTAACTAATTAACAGTTATTAACTGTTAACTAATTGCAATAATTATTAACTGACTTTAGTTAATAATAACTATCGAAAGTTTTTTTATAGTAATAATTGACAATATTATTATTTGAATTAATTAAAGTATTATCATTTTTTGAGAATAGGATTAACTAATTAACAGTTATTAAATGTTAACTAATTGCGATTACTGATTGCCGTTTCTGATAGTTTATGCTCATTATAGACGTTCGAATCTAATTAACAGTTATAGACTAACTTTATTTAATAACTTTAGTTAATAATAGCAATGCCAATTTTTTTTTATATATAGTAATGCCAAAGTGACAGTGTTCCCTTTTGCATCCGATACAAAGAAGACTCTTTATGATACTGATTATCACGATGCTTCACGATACTATCAACAGTTATTAACTAACTTTAGTTAATAATAAGAATCTAAAGTTCTGCTTCTGCTTCAGCTGCCAAAAAATACTTGTTATTCTCTTAATGCAATTTACATCGGTAGAAGAAACAGAAACCAATGCTGCAGATTATTGTTGCTATTATAAAAAGAAAATAATTACTAAACAGATAGATATAATCTTAGATTTTTAGAAGTTTCTTTTATAGAGCTTACAGTGAAAAAACGGTGCAACATTTCGTGAAGGCATGTAATTTGTACATCTAACCACATTTTAAATGTTACTTCGAATCTAAAATTAATAAATAACATATCAATCTAAAATTAATTTTATAGTAATAACTGTCAATATTTGTATTAGAATTAACTAAAGTATTATTATTTTTGATAATATGATTACTATTTAACAGTTATTAACAGTTTACTAATCACGATACTGATTATCGACATTTATTAACAAACTTTAGTTAATAATAACAATTTAACGTTTATTATATAGCAATGCCAAAGTGACAGTATTCAATTCTGTTTCAGCTGCTAAGAGAACACCTGCTAGTCTCTTAGTACAATTTACATCGGTAAAAGAAACAGAAAACCCTTTTACTGATACCTATCATGAAAAGAAACAATTTATTAAACAGATAGATATAATCTTAGATTTCAAGTAGTTTCTTTTATAGAGCTTACAATGCAAAAACCGTGCAACAATTCGCGAAGGCATGTAATTTGTACATCTACCCACATTTTAAATATTACTTTAAATTTAAAATTAATAAATAACATATCAATCTAAAGTTTTTTTTATATTAATAACTGACAATATTATTATTAGAATTAATTAAAGTATTATCAAATTTATTAATAAAATGAACTAATTAACAGTTATTAACTATTAACTAATCGTGATACTGATTACCGTTACTAATTGCTGATGCTCATTATAGACAATCGACACTAATTAACAGTTATTAACTAAATTTAGTTAATAACATTAGTTAATAATAACAATGTCATTTTTTTATATAGTAACCCCAAAGTGACAGTGTTCCCTTCTGCTTCATTTACAAAGAAGGCACCTGCTATTCTCTTAAGACAAATTACCTCGGTAAAAGAAACGGAGAACTCTTTTGCTGACGCCTATCATGAAAAGAAATGAATTATTAATCAGGAAGATGTAATCCTAGATTTGTAATAGTTTCTTTTATAAATCTTAGTATAAAAGTTTGCCAACATTCTGTAAAATCATCAATTTTTTTCAACTAATAATATTTTAACAATAAATAAAGTAAAAGCTGCTTAAATAAAACGCGTTGATTCAAAATGACGTCAATAAAAATGAAAGAGTAAATCGGGCGAAAAGAAGCAAAGAAAAATCACATAGGAACAAAGGGTCTCAGTGCCTCTATATGAGTTTTGTCAAAACTGTGGTAAATCTACATTCCAGAACTTGACGAAAATCGCCTCGATTGAGACAAGTTAACAAACATTAGTTTGGTGATAATGCCAGGTGATTCATTTTGTCCAAAATCGTCTCAACCAATCAAATTTCATGTCCCGTTTGTTGCCACTCACATATAAAGGCACCCGAACTTAATTCATTCTAAAATACAGTATGTCTCGCCCAAAGGGGAACCTGGATTTTCGTTCATAATTATAATGATTATGAAGGTATTGCAAAACTTTTGTCAAGAGACTTACTTTATGTGAAATGTGTTGGCATCACGAGACTACTGAGTGTGCATAGTTATTTGTTCAGTGGAACCTGGATTTTCGATCATAATTATAATGATTATGAAGGTGTAAATTTTTTATCAACTGACTTATTTTGCTTTATGTGAAATGTGCTGGCATCACCAGACTACTGGAAGTTGTAGTTATTTGTTTAGTGACATTGTATGTACAATCATCTACATTTCGAAATATGGACCATCTAGTCTAGTGTTGCTCGAATAATTTCTAGCACTTTTCGCGATATCGTCATATTTCACACAAAGCAAAGTAAGTCTGTTGTATCGTACACTCCAAAAAACCGAACGATTGTCCATTACTCCAATACTAAAATTCATACAGAAAAAGGAAAAAAGCCATTCAAATAAAATAAATTTAGGGGCCGTCTTCATACAGAAATTGTACCCAAACTTAATTTTCAATACGAATATTCAATTTTTACAGCACATTTAGATTTTTCGGTAAATTTTATCTTCGAAAACAAAACGGGAAGTCATTCTGTAAAATAGTTTAAGAATTAGGAAGATTTAAAGCTTGTAACTTCTAATATTAAATTCGTTTTGCAAAAAAGAATCAATCATTGCAAAACATATTGCAATGCGGATAATTTTTTAAGAATAATTAAAAATCTACTTCGGGAAATAAGTTGTAATTTTAAATTCGCATATTTGACTCCTCTAGAGATAATATGAAAATCGCGAATAATGCGATTTCTGATTTTTAAAAAAATCATAGGTTACAATTCATATATTTTTAATATTAATTTCGAATATATATATATATATTAAATTTTTGAAAGAAGATGAAGATAAAATATATCGCTTAATTTCAATTTTTACATCATTGCATTGGGTAAACATGTACTTTCGAATGAAATTTGTTTGAAAACTGTAAACTTAATTTAGTGATTTTGTAATCTCGAAAAAATATTGATTTTTGAGATTTCTAAAAACATAGAACGCTTTTTTGAAATCTTAGGTAACTCGGAAAAGGGTATTGTATATTTTCGTTCGTAAATATATCATATTTTCGTAGATTAAGAAACAATTGTCTTTTTTTATTGTGTAAAACTTGGTGCAGTTTCAGATCTGTTTTTTACAGTACTTAAATAAATCTTGGTGTAGTTTCCAATGCCATTTTGAAGCCGTTGAACCACTTCCCATTTTTAATAGATTGCCTTGTCACAATTTTACACATCGCATTGTCATTGTTTATTCGTTTGTAAGATAATCTTTCATATCGGGTCAATGATGCGCACATATTTATTTATTTACTTATTATTATTTTATGGCAGAAGGCCATAATTTTGAAGATATTTCACTACATTCTATTCGTAGACGGAAAGTCCCAAATTTCTATATATATTTTTTCAAAATGTGTGAGAAATAGCAGTCTGTCTGCGTCTGCCCCTGCTCTAACTCACGTAAATATACCGGGATTGCCATACAATTGATATATGTTATTGAGGTTTACTATGACTTGTTCGGTATTGAAAATTGAAATGTGTAGCATTTATAGTTCTCTACAGGGACACTCAAAATAATTCGGTTACAGTACTGTCTATCAACAACAATTGCTAGAAATGCGTTTTCAGTTGTGGTGAGCATTTTTAAATTTAACTGTTTATTATTATTATTATTTGGTGTTCATAAATTTTATAGATCATATACAGGGCTTTACAAAAAATATCACATTTCCGTTTATTGGCGGAAATTGCTGAAGGGGGATTTTCAACTTTGCTATGCGTTAGTTAACTGAACTAAATTTTAGCCTCCTATGTAGTATAGATAGAAATATATCTATCAGATACAGGGCTGTACAAAAGAATTCCGATATTTTTCCGACTATCGATGGTAACTGCAGAAGTTTGATTTCCAAATGTGTTTCTTAAGTTTTCCAAATTGTTTATTTTGACTTGGGCGGGGCTAGTTGAGCTTAAGTCGAAAAGTAGGCCTCCTCGCCCGGTTTGACCTTGTTTATTTCGACATCATCTTTCACCTTATTAAACTGGGAAATTTTGTTACAGTGTTCTGGATGTGTTGGAAAATGTTTCATAATCTATGCTTGATGCATAATTTTTCGTTCTTGTCTGTTAAAAATGTATAGTTCCCATGCTTATCCGAACAAAATAATAACTACAATAAAAAAAAAAACCGCTCAAAACGGCAGTCAATTAAACAAACCTGCAATGTGTTTTTTTCTTCGAAATAAATAATGTTTCTTATGTTGTTCTTGTTTGTTTTTTTTTATTGGGATTTAGGCAAAAATACGCTTCTTGTTTTTAATTTCTTCTATATTTACAAGAAGAATGTATTGGATTCATGAAAGTTTTCGACTTATTTATACGTTTTAGAAGGTCCTGAACACGATTTGACTGTTTTTAGAAAATGTCTGTATGCGAGTCTGTGACTCTGTCTGTCTGTCTGTATGTATGTGACAAAAATATTTTGGCCGCAATATCTCAAGAACTAATGCACGAAATTTAATGAAACTTTATATTCAGTTAGTCCCTGATATAAATGAGTGCTGATCATTGACTATTAATATAAATGGACAGCGGACCAGCAACCCTTTCTTGAAGAAAATATGTCCTTTCCTCCAGCAGGTGTGGAGGAAGAATATTATGCCAAACAGGTTTTTTTTTTCGCGCCAAACTGTCACGGAAATTCCACAGCTCCCGAGAAGAAAGAGAGAACGGAAACAGAAAGTTGCCAAGAAAGGGATTACCGCCAGAAAGCGGCACCCTTTCGCCTTTTTTTTGGCGATGAAAGGTGAAAGATATTTTCTTCAAGTCTGTCGGAAGAAAAGAAAGGAGCCCGCTGTCCATTTATATTTCTAGTCAATGGTGCTGATTAGCTTTTGGTGAAAATTGCCCAATAAGTGACGCTGCTATGCTGCAAAGAACTAATGCACTTATTTTCATCAAACTTCAGACTCATTTAGACCTTGACATAAATAGGCGCTGATTACGTTTTGGTGTAGATATCCCAACAGGTGGCGCTGCTATGCTACTTTTTTCATTATTATCACGATAACTATACCTCAAGAACTAATGCACGGATTTTCATCACGGATTTTCAGATAGACGTTGACATAAGTTGTTGTTGATTAAGTTTTGGTCTACATCTCTCAATAAAAACTGCAGATAGCGCTGCTATGCTGCATTTTGAAGGATTTACACGATTTTAGCAATAGACATATCTCAAGAACTAATACACGTAATTTAATAGAACTTTAGATTCAGTTAGACCTTGATATAAATTGGTGCTAATTCTTTTTAGTGTCTGCGAAACCTGTGTGAGATAGAAGAAAGTTTTGGAATTGGCACATCCGACTACTTTTTTTTTTTTTTTTTTTTTTTTTTTTACAAGAGGAAAGTATTAGATTCGTGAAAATTTTTGACTTCCGGTTTTCGACGTATTTATACATTTTAGAAAGTCCTGAACACGATTTGACTGTTTTTTAAAAAATGTATGTCTGTGAGTTTGTCTGCATGTATGTGAGGAAAATTTTGTGGGCGCTCTATCTCAAGAACTAGCTGCTATGTTGCATTATTCACGATTTTCAAGAAAGCTATAGCTCAAGGAATAATGCATGGATTTTCATTAAACTTCAGATTCAGTTAGACGTTGACATTAGTTGTTGGTAATTAGGTTTTGGTGTAAATAGCCCTACAAGTGGCACTTCTATGTTATGTTTTTCAGGATTTACACAATTTTAGCGATAGTCATATTTCAAGAATTAATGCACGGAATTTCATAAAACTTCATATTCTGTCATTTTGAAATATTGACATGTATGAAATAGAAGATAGTTTTGGAATTAGTACATCCAACTAGTTTTACTTTCTGACTGGTTGGAAAATTATAAATTTATTCATAAAAACATCAAAATTTCTAATTTTTAAATTATTGCCGAAACGTCAGTGAAGGCTCACTGGGGAGAGGCGAAAAGGTTTTTGGTTTCTGTCTGTCTGTCTGTCTGTTCCGCGATAACCGCCGTAAAAAACGTTCGATTAGGTTGGTTTTTGGTGGGTATGTTGGTGAGGTACCGGAATTAGCTGTATCGTTTTTAGTTACATTTGGTTCATTCATTCGGAAAATATAGAACATTTCTTTTTAGGTCATAATGCTTTCCTATGGGGATGCAGACGATTTTTCTAATTTCATTTTTATCTGAAATGAAAATGGAATATTTGCATAATGGATTTAGACGTAAAATTAGGAATGCTAAATTTTCTATATGGATTTCAAATAGTTTTAAAATTTTGCCGATAAATTTAATAGAATTTAGAAATTAATTGCTTAAAATATTTGAAAATGTTTTTGCATCTGTTCGGGAAATATAAACATCTTATTTTCATACTTTTTACTATTTTTAAAAGCGTTTATCTTTACTTACCACTTAAATTTATTCGTTGCTTAGCAACCGTATTTCAAAGAGTATAAAATAATAAATTTGAAGGAATTCGCACTATTTTAGTGAAATATCTTTTTCTTGTCAAAACGAATGTAAATTTAATGAGACTAAGGGGGGATGAATACCTATTTATTTAAAAAAATTAAAAGAATAAGCAGTTCATCAGAATTTCAGAATATCATTGTATAACACCGTGTTTAATTTAAGGATTCTAATTTCTGAAACCTTCGAAGAATTTTATATGCTTATAAATATGCATGCAATTGAAAAAATAATAATTACGGATTGTACGATGTTAAATGGTATCAAAAATGAGATTAAAAAAATGACTTGCAGAGCTGACGTTGAGGCTCCTGATCTGCAGATTTACTAGTATATTTGTTCATAAAGACACCAATCAAAATTGTAGTTGATTACTGATGGTTGCTGCATAGCTATCGATAGCTAGCCGAAGCACTATGACAAAAAAAATTAAAAGAGATGTTGGATGAAGAGAAAAGATTCTTTCTTCGAGATGAAGAATACGACGATGATTTTTCATGTTAAGAGAAGATAAATGTTTCTTAGTTTAGAAAAATATAATAAGACAATAATCGAAAATATACAATACTTTATTCCGAGTTACTCACGATTCAGAAAAACGTTCTTTATTTTTTAGAAACTTCTGAAAACAATATATTTTCGAGATTTAAAAAATCATTTATAAAGACAAACATGCTATTAACTAATAAACCCGAATAACATATGTCAATTTCACAGCAATCCGAGTATATTTAGAGCATGGATAGAAGATCAGATAAACCAAATTCATAAACACTCTTCAAATATCTTGGAAATTGTTAAAAAAGACAAATGCTTCTTAATGTAAGGATATATAATATTACCACGAACGAAAATATACAAAAGGCTTTTCCGAGTTACCCACGATTCCGAAAGCATTCTTTATCTTTAGAATCCTCAGAAACCAATATATTTTTGAGATTCAAAGAAGCATTTATAGAAGCAAAGTTACTTTTGCTGCCATGATTTTCATAAACATTTCCGAGTAGTTGTTATGGTGTATTAATCAGTTTTCTCAAATCGGAATATCGGTTTTTCGGATTCTATCCATTCTCAAGTAACTGTTTTCATTAAAAAATTCATAAAGATACAACTAAATGTAAATATATTGCTTGAAGGTGCGTAAAAACATACATAAAACATTTAAAAGCACATTAAAGTCCTTTCAAAAATTCAAAACGTTTTCAACAGAACTACTCGGTCATCATCAGTGAAAAAAGGGCGGCATCAGTGAAAATCAGTTTTTTCACTGATGATGACCGAGTAGTTCGGTTGAAAACGTTTTGAATTTTTTAAAGGACTTTAATGTGATTTTAAATGTTTTATGTATGTTTTTACGCACCTTCAAGCAATATATTTACATTTAGTTGTATCTTTATGAATTTTAGTTAATAAACAAGGTGAATTTGCACTGAAATTTTAACTTTTTATTGAACTGTTTTCATGATCAACAAACAAGTTTTACAGACAAAACAGAGATGATAAATTAACAGCATTAAAAGAGGAAAGAGTTATTTCTTTGACATGAAGAATAGGATAAACATTTTTCACGTTAAATTGTAAAAGACAGGGTCGGCGCAACCATCGGGCAAAAGGGGGCGGCTTCCCAGAGCACCGCGCCAATTGGGGTCTTTTCGGGGGCCTAGAGCCTCTCTATACAATTCGCAATAACGTTTACTTTGTATAAAATTATAATATTATTATTTTAATTTTGTTTTCAAATGTTTCTTTGTGAGGAAAAAGGTGAGTATTAACTTGATTTCTTACAGGCAAAGTTGGTGTAATTGTCGGACAAAATAGAGATTTGATGATCCTGAAAATAATTGTGTACACACAAAAGATAAATATTTAAAATATTGTAAATGATACAAGATTTTGAAAAGTTAAAAATAATTATGCAGATTAAATGTGAAAAGAGTGATATTTTTCATACATACATTGTTATCTCATCTATATGATATATTATTCTATGGTAGATTAACTTTTTTTTTTTTTAGATTTATCAATTTTTAAAAAAATTATCCAGTATTGTATAGGGCCCCTCTAGCTGTTTTTCCAGGGCCCCGCGTGACGTTGCACCGGCCCTGATAAAAGAAGACAAATGTTTCTTAATCTAGCAAAATATAATATAACCGCACTCTAAAATATATACAATAACCTCTTCCGAGTTACCCACGATTCATAAAAACGTCCTCTATCTTTAAAAGTCTTGGATACCAATATAGTTTCGAGATTTAAAGAATCCTTTATAAAATCAAACTTTTTTTTTTTTTTTTTTTTTTTTTTGCTGGTACTGATTTTCGGGAACGTTACCGAGTAGTTTTTATAGTGTATTAATACGCGTTCTTTAACCGGAATATCGATTTTTTGGATGTTATCCATTCTCAATTAAACATTTTCATGGTCAACAAACATGCTTTCTAAACAAACATGATAAATTAACATCAATTTCATTAACATTAAAATTAATGTTATTTTGTTAATCATGCATGTATAAATTTAGTTACGTAGCTGAAAATGTTTAATTGAAAATGAATAGCATCCGAAAAACCGATATTCCGGTTTGTGAAAACTGGTTATTACACTATAAAAACTACTGGGACAAGTTTCAGAAAATCAATGGCAGCAAAAAAAATGTTTTTATAAATGCTTCTTTAAATATTGGAAATATATTGGTTTATGCGGGTTCTAAAGATAAATAGCGCTTTTTGGAATCGTGAATATAGTATATTTTCGTAGATTAAGAAACTTATTTGTCTTTTTTATAGTGATGGAAGCTATGACAATCATACCGAATTAATAAAATGTAAGTATACATCGTATTTGTAAGTATTTTTTTAATAAAGTTTTTTGACTCAGGCTAATTTTTTGTGTGATTTTGTTGGATCTTCATATTCGCTTTGTAGGAAAACTTTTTGTGATAGAGGAAAAACTCGATTTCTGAGTTACGGTATCGAAAAATATTAGAAATACCTAAAACGGTGCAGAGAAAAAACTATACGAGTTATTTTGCAAGCACATGAAATATAGAACACACTCAGATTACAATCATAATAAAATTGTAACTAATCTTATCGTAATCGCAAACAATTACAGTTTTCTGTAATCATTTCCATTTATGATTGTACTTTGTTACATGTTTGACAAAACGGGAAAATGATTTTTCCCCACCCATCTGGAAAAAAATATTTATGCTAATTAGTTTCCTAACGAATGAACGGATGAAAAATATTAGATGTAACAAACTACAATCATAAATGGAATTGATTACAGAAAACTGTAATTGTTTGCGGTTACGATAAGATTAGTTAAGATTTGATTATGATTGTAATCTGAGTGTGTTCTATATGTTATATGCTTGTAAAATAACTCTTATCGTTTCTTCTCTGTGCCGTTTTAGGTATTTCTAATATTTTTCATTAATTATTTGAATCCTAAATAGGAAAATATGAATTTTTTAAACATGCTGGCATGAAAGTTATTAATGATGTCTCAATGTTACAATTTATAAAGGAAAAAAAATGCTTCCTAAAATCCTTTTTTCTTTTTTCTACTCAGAACTACATTAAAATTCATCTTTAAGTCAGAAATCATGAAATCTAGACAGCATTAAAAGGATTTCATTCGTTAGGAAACTAATTAGTACATCTAATTTTTTTCCACATGGGTGGGGGAAAAGCCTTTTGGCCGTTTTGTCAAAAATTTAACAACTTACAATCAGAATTGGAAATGATTACAGAAAACTGTAATGATTTGCGATTACGATAAGATTAGTCAAGATTTAATTATGATTGTAATTTGAGTAAAATTTCCTGATTACGGTTGCACTGAAATTATTCAAAATTCAAACCTTGTGATTACGATTACAATGTGGTTACACAATTTCTGTAATTGGTTGTAATCTATTAAGATTATATACTTTTTGATATAAAATATAATGCGTTAAAAACACGATAGTGTTAAGATTTGATTATGAGTATAATCTGAGTGAAATTTCTTGGTTGTGATTGCTTTGCAATTATTCAAAAGCCAAACTTCATTATTACGATTACAATGTGGTTACACAATTTTTGTAATTGATTGAAATCTATTACAATTACAAGATTACGATTACAAGAACTGTACTTACCACCTAGTCCAGAACAGGTAAACAAAATTCGAAATAAATGATCAAGGTAAAATCATATCTCATATTTAATTTCCAGGAACATATTACGATTATGTCTCTTTTTATGAAATTTAGATAACGATTACCTTATTTCACATTATCAAATGTTAGATAGAATGCCATTATGTGTATTGTGATTAATTATTTTTTGATTGCATGATCATTACTGAACAAGTCAATTATGATTACATTTCAGCGGTTTCGTAATCAACATTCTACGAAATTCTCAATCCCTCTTTTTTTATCCACCCCCTTTTTCTCCCCCCCCCCCTTCCAGCTATTGACTTATTGAGATAACGATAATTTCTTAGAATGTTTAGTAGAACAAAATTTCCGTAAACGGAATGTTCTAAAGAGGGAACAAAATATACTGTAATCCTTGTGATAGCCAGAAATTAAGATTATATACTTCTTGATATACAACCTGTGGCCAGAAAGTTCGGTGAATGAATTTTTATTTCAAATACAGTATTGTACAGCATCAAATACAATTTACTGTCCTTCAAAATAATCTCCATGGATGGTAATGCATTGTTGAGAATGAGTATATAAGACCTGGAAACTCCTGTAAAACAGTTCTTTCGGAATGGCGTTCAGCTCGGTCGTCGCGTTGCGTTGAATGTCGGTGATGCCAGTAAATCTCTTTCCCTTCAGGGATGACTTCAATCTGGGGAAGAGGAAGAAGTCTGCAGGTGCCAAATCAGGTGAATAAGGTGGTGATCAAGTGTCACAACTTCATTCGCGGCCAGGAACTTCCGTACAACCAAGGCGGTGTGTGGCCGGGCATTATCATGGAGAACAGTCCAGGAGCCTTGCGTGGCGTACTCAGGGCGAACGCAACAGATCCGTTGCAGTAAACGCTTCAGAATATCGGCGTAGGCAACAGCATTCAATGTGGTACTCTCAGGGAGGAATTCTTTGTGAATGAGACCCTTAGAGTCGAAGAATGCGATGAGCATTGTCTTTATGCGCGATTTTTCTGACCGTACTTTGGTTTTTTTAGGCGACGACGGACTCAGCCACTTCAAACTTTGTCGTACCAAACTCCAAACTTTGCCCTGAAGGGAAAGAGATTTATGGACATCACCGACATTCAACGCAACGTGACGGCCGAGCTGAACGCCATTCTGAAAGAACTGTTTTACAGGAGTTTCCAGGACTTATATACTCGTTCTCAACAGTGCATTACCATCCATGGAGATTATTTTGAAAGACAGTAAATTGTATTTGATGCTGTACAATACTGTATTTGAAATAAAAATTCATTCACCGAACTTTCTGGCCACAGGTTATAGAATATAATGCGATTACAATACAATAGGGTTGAGATTCGATTATTATTATAAGCTGAGTAAAATTTCTTAATTACGATTACATTGGAATTATTCAAAATTGACTGGTTATGATTTCGGTAACAATGTGATTACACAATTTCTGTAATTGATTGTAATCTTCAAATCTTAATTGCTTAATAGGCGTATAGCCAACATAGTGAAAAAGTACCCAAGCCGGTACTCGAACCAGGGTCATCAGTATAGCGCACTGACGTTCTACCAACTGAACCACTTGGGAACGATACTCAGCTTGGAACTTTTTCACCATAACATGTTGGCAAGGCTACTACAAACGCAGTACAAGATGGAATATTGAAAAAGTTCCAAGCTGAGTATCGTTTCCAAGTGGTTCAGTTGGTAGAACGTCAGTGCGCTATACTGATGACCCGGGTTCGAGTCCCGGCTTGGGTACTTTTTCACTATGTTGGCTATACGCCTATTAAGCAATTAAAATTTGAATATTATGAATGCAAGGCGTGAGAAATTTTCTCTGGAAAAATTTCCAAGTATTAAATATGAATTTATTGATTGTAATCTATTAAGATTGTATATTTTTTTATATAAAATATAATGCGATAAAAACATGATAGGGTTAAGATTTGATTATGAGTATAATCTGAGTGAAATTTCTTGGTTGTGATTACTTTGCAATTATTGAAAAGCTAAACTTCAAGATTACAATTACAATGTGGTTGCACAATTTTTGTAATTGATTGAAATCTATTACAATTACAAGATTACGATTACAAAAACTCTACTTGCAACCTAATCCAGAATAGGTAAACGAAATCCAAAAAAAAAATTATCAAAGTAAAATCATATCAATGTGTAATCTCATATGAAGAAAAATGTACGAGAATAATGTCCACTCTCTAAAAAATGGTTTGAAGATAACAGATGCAAAAAGACAGACGTTCAATGCCCTGTCCACTATCTTGTCTACCACAGTACTCTTGAAGAAATTTCTTTATTACGATTACTTTGCAATTATTCAAAAGCCAAACTTCATAGTTACGATTACAATGCGGTTACACATTTTTTTTTTTAATTTATTGTAATTTATTACAATTACACGAACACGATTGCTAAAACTCTGCTTACAACATATTTCAAAATAAACGAAATCCGAAAAAAAATTATCCAAGTAAAATCATATAAATTTTTAAAATCTTATGAAGAAAAATGCAGAGAATACTGTCCACTCAAAAAAAAAATGGTCTGAAGATAGCAGATGCAAAAAGAAAGACATCCAATGACCTGTCCAATATCTTGTCTACTACCACATCTCTGAAATTGAAATTTCTTTATTGCGATTACTTTGCAATTATTCAAAAGCCAAACTTCATGGTTATGATTACAATGTGGTTACACATTTTTTGTAATTGATTGTAATCCATTACAATTACACGATAACGATTAATAGAAGTCTTCTTACAACGTATTTCCGAATAGTTAAACGGAATATATATCAAGGTAAAATCATATCAATCTTTAGTCTTCTATGAAGGGAAATGCACGACAATACTGTCCACTCTCCAAAAAATGGTTTGAAGATAGCAGGTGCAAAAAGAAAGACATTCAATGGCCTGTCCACTAACTTGTCTACCACCACACTCCTGAATAAAATTTCTTTATTAGGATTACTTTGCAATTATTCAAAAGCCAAACTTCATGGTTATGATTACAATGCGGTTACACAATTTTTATAATTGATTGTATTCTATTAGAATTACACGATTACGATTAATAGAAGTCTGCTTACAACCTATTTCAGAATAGTTAAACGGAATACGAAAAAAAATATATCAAGGTAAAATCATATCAATCTTTAGTCTCCTATGAAGGGAAATGCACGACAATACTATCCACTCTCCAAAAAATGGTTTGAAGATAGCAGATGCAAAAAGAAAGACATCCAAAGCCATGTCCACTATCTTTATGCCCCCTACATCAAATCCTTAAATATGGCCTCTGGCTATCACATATCACCCCCATCCCCCCTTTATGAAAGTGGGGGTGTAGTGCTCCAGAATCGAATTGTCGAATGCCCGGAAAAGGCAATGAGAGGAATTATGTATAAGACTGTTCAGATTCTGCATGAACGGTTACGCATTGCTAGAAGGATGAGGGGGGTGGTCTAAGAATTTTATTTTGCTCCCCCACCCCCCTATTTCGAACAAAAGGGAGGGGGTGAGTGAGGTCCGCAAGACCTATTTCCGCTCCTTTCCAGTCGATGAGGAGCATCCAGAGTTGCGTGGGTGGCAGATACATTTTAACTTTATTCCATTTTTTCTCCATATATGTTACTTTTTTTTATCATAGCAGAGATGTGTCAAAGCGTGGAGGGAGTGTGGATTTTTATCCGTAGATTTTGCTTTATTTTATTTTGGAATAAAGAATTGAGTTTCGCTTTTCGGGAACTTGACCCCTGTTTCCCGATTACGTCATCTTGTAAAATTGAGAGGTCTTGACGTGATGCAATAAAGTGTTTTCAGTCCACTTTTTAGCGATTGTGTCAAATATATATCCGTGTTTTAGCCGTGGTGGGTTGTTTATTCCGTTATCTTCTTGTCTGTTGAATCTTATTATCAACAATTTTACTTTATCGCTTTAGTAATTTTTGAAATGAAAATTGAGATCAGGTAATTTAACCTATTAAAAACAATTAGATTAAATTTAGATTAAATAATGTTTAGCTTTCCCTAAATACACTGAAACTGTTTTTAAATATTTTTATTTAATTATATTTGTTAAATTTGTTATTTATTTAATTATATTTTTTTCATCATAGAAGAATGCGTTAAAGTGTGGAGGGAGTGTAGATTTTTATCCGTAGATTTTGCTTTATTTTATTTTCGAATAAAGGATTGAGTTTCGCTTTTCGGGAACTTGACCCCTGTTTCCCAATTACGTCATATTGTAAAATTGAGAGATCTTGACGTGATGCAATGAAGTCTTTTCAATCCACTTTTTAGTGATTGTGTCAAATATATATCCGTGTTTTAGCCGCGGAGGTGTTACTTATTCCATTATCTTCTTGCCTGTCCAATCTTATTATCTAAAATTTTACTTAATCGCTTTAGTAATTTTGAAAATAGAAAATGAAATCAGGTATTTTAACAAATTAAAACCATTAGATTCAATTCAGATTAAATATTGCTTAGATTTCCTTAAATCCAATTAATTTGTTAAATTTGTTATTTAATTACTCCGATGTAATTTTTCAATCATAGAAGATAAGTGTCAATGCCGGAAGTACTATAAAATTTTATTGGTACACTTTATTTTGCTTTATTTTATTTTCGAATAAAGATTTGGGTTTCCTTTTCTGGAACTTGACTTCTGTTTTCCGATTACGTCAAATTATAAAATTGCAAGATCTTGATGTAATGCAATAAAGTGTTTTCTGCCCCCACCTGTTTAGTAATTTTTAAAAATAAAAATTCCTATCAAGCATATTAACATAAAAAAATAGATGCAATTCAGAATAAACGCTGTTTAGCTTTCCTCAAATCCACTGAAACTGTTTCATTTCTTTTTAATTCTATTTGTTAATTAATTTGTTATTTTTGTTATTTTTTTACTTAGATGTATTTTTTGTAATCATAGAAGATGTGCGCCAACGAAGGAAGTATTAAGGAATTTCATTCGTGTGCTTTATTTTGCTTTATTTTATTTTGGAATAATGAATTAAGTTTCGCTTTTCGGGAACTTGACCCCTGTTTTCCGATTACGCCATCTTGTAAAATTGAGAGGTCTTGACGTGATGCAATAAAGTGTTTTCAGTCCACTTTTTAGCGATTGTGTCAAATATATATACGTGAAGTGTTTTTTATTCCTTTATCTTCTGGTCTGTTAATCTTATTATCTAAAAAAATATTTTACCATTTTAGTAACTTTGAAAATTAAAATTCAGATCGGGTATTTCAACCTATTAAAGAAAATTTAGATTCATTTCAGATTAAATACTGTTTAGCTTTCCCCAAATCGATTGAAACTGCTTCATTTTTTATTTTTATTTAATTCTATTTGTTAATTTGTTAAATTTGCTATTTATTTACTTAGGTGTATTTTTTTTAATCAGGGAAGATGTGTGTCAAAGAAGGAGATATTATAGATTTTTATCCGTGTGCTTAATTTTATTTTGGACTAAAGAATTGGCCCGGTTTCCTAATTACGTCATCTTGTAAAATTGAGAGACTTTGATGTGATATAATGAAGTGTTTTCAGTCCAATTTTCAGAGTTTGAATCAAATATATATATATATCCGTGGTTTAGCCGTGGTGGGGTCTTTATTCCGTTATTTTCTTTTCAATGAATCTTATAATCTAAAAATTTACTTTAGCACTTTAGTAATTTTTGAAAATAAAAAATCAGATAATGTATCGTGATGATTGTTCTTTTTCTTCGCCTTCAGTCCCTATTATGGTGATTTCTGGGCCTTCTTATAAAAAGTAGCGTATTTTTTCATCCAACTACGAAGGACTAAAACCCTAATCAAATCCGACGCATAGCAAAATAATAAATAAATAAATAAATATTTAGTAAGAAAAAATAAGTAAATAAATAAGTAACTAAACAAATAAATCAGTAACTAAACAAATAAATAAGTAAACAAACAAATGAATAAATAAACAAGTAAATAAATAAATAAATAAGAAAATAAACATTTCAAGAAAAAAAAATATAAATTAAAATAATTGAAATATTTTCTATCATGGACCACATTTTGCACCTATGCAATTTTTTTCCCCTATCATCCCCTATTATGGCAATGGGCTCTCTTGAAAAAAGTAGCCTATTTTTTTTAATCTAACTAGTAAGAACTAAAGCACTAACTAATCAAATCCTACAAATAGCAAAATAATAAATAAATAAATATGTAAATAAATAAGTAAGTAAATAAGTAAGTAAATAAATAAATGAATAAATAAATATGTAAATAAATAAGTAAGTAAATAAGTAAGTAAATAAATAAATGAATAAATTAGAAAGTAAATAAATAAATGAATAAATTAGAAAGTAAATAAATAAATAATGATAACCATTTCCGGATGGTATAAAATTGTGTCTCGCTAGACGACTATAAAAAGTATTTCCAAAAACAACTCTCGCCAAATAAAAGCTTTCCCTCCTCAACCCGATAGACTGACCATCACTGTAAAACCAGTTTTTCCTTTGATGCACTTAGTATGCTGTGAAATATTTTTGTCTGGAGTATTTTAATACCTTGTAGGCGAATAACAAGGATTCCGGGGTATATAATTCCCGTTTCTTTAAACATATTTCCAACCAGAAATTTTATTTAATACCATACAAATTATTTTTTTTTAATCTTATATTTGATTTTTTATTAAATGAAATTTCTGGCTTAAAACGTTTTTTGTTCTGACCACTGTATGTTAGGGGTTTATGTTGAAAATACAAAATATAAAATTTTTCTTTCCTTCTTTTATATTATTTAAATTTATATATATATATATATATATATATATATATATATATATATATTGTCATATTTTATTGCTATTTCATACGATTAAGCTTCAAAGAATTTGCTTTTCAGCAGCACATGTAATGTCATGTAGAATTTTATAGTTTAACAGCAGTAATTTAAAAAAAATCATTTTACATCATTTCTAAACATTTTCATTTTTATCTTCAATGCCAAACTGTAATAAACTTTTTATCAACAAAACAAATAGAAATCTTCTTTTGATGCAAATTTCTCTCTTTAATCTATAGTATAAAGTAAAAACATGATCATTAGTAACACTGACGTGATATCAGCGGTGGAAACGACCTGACCAATCTATTTTACTTTTATCGAAAATTTATGAACTTCTAAATATCTCGCAATTTCATTTTTTACACCGTCGAACAGGAGAAAAAAAATACTTTCAAACACAACTATATCTCGATTTGGTAATTTTTTATGATTTAAAAAATTATTTTCCAGCATAATTTTAGGTAGATTTCGTAAGAAATACTACCTATTACATTCTCCCCTATGTTGGAATTTCTGGAAAATTTTTGCAGATCTACGCCGATCATGACTCCCAGAACCCAAAAGCACGCCCAGTTCAAAACTTTATCTTATCTATCTATCTATATCACTTTTTTATGGACACGATAACTTAAAAAATTCTGCACAAATCTCTTCCAAACTGATACATAAAATCAAGGGGCAGAAAATGTCGGTCGAGTTCGTTAATGGGCCAAGGAGGGGTAAAATGGGGTGGGGGGCTTTTTGTAAAAACAGAAAAAAACCCATAACTTCTTATTTGTGATACGTATCATGGTTACAAATATGAAAATAAACAACCAAGTAAAAATAACCTGTGTAATTTTTAAAAAGGACATGAAAATTAAATGATAGCGTTTCAAATAATAACTTCAAAGCCCGTGCAATTGTAGAATATTCTCATTTGTTTTTGAAAATGATTCGGAGTGAATCAAAACATGTAAACAACCTAATAAAAGTTATTTTATTGTATATTATGTTGTTAATTTACACCTTTTAGCATTTAAAAAAAAATAAACATTTTCGTATTTATGTTTTTAATAAATGCAAATTTTAATTTCACGAAAATAAATGTGAAAGATTTCAGTATATTTATTAAGCATTAGTACAGTAAACGAAACAACAACAGTAGACTCATATTTACATGCATGCTTTTTACATTTATTTATATTCCTTTCACCCAAACATTTTCATATTAGCGGTTTAAATTTTATACAAACAAAGAACAAATAAAAGGATTTATTTTCCAGATATTAGTTGAACAAGTAAAATTATAATAATTAAATAATTTCATGTATGTTTTTAACATTCATCTATAAACATTTTCTCCAAATTTCACAGAAATAACTTCTTGTGATTGTTGCCATAATGATGCTTTTTAAATAATTATATTATATATTTCATAAGCGTTTTTAAAATATATTATATCATTGCTTTGAATATTAAGCAAATAAAGTGCAAATTGAGGATTTCTTTTTTCAGATATTAATGAAGCAAGTAAAATTATAATGAAATAATTTCATGGAAGTTTTTAACATTCATTTGTATAGCTTTTTTTTATTATTATTTTAAAGAAATAAATGGTAGTGATTATTTCTATAATGATGTTCTTTATATACAAATAATATATTTTTATATACAAAATAATAATAATAAAATAATAATTCCATATAGGCTTTTTCAGATTAATTTTCAGGATTTTTTTTTTCACCATTTTTTTAAAATACAATTTAGTCGTTTTTTATAGACAAATGTAACTATATTACGGATTTTTTTTTGGTATATTTTTAATGGTTTAAATCATTACTTTGGGTCTTAAACAAACAAAGAGTAGAAATTGGTAAATAATTTACGATATTAATGAAAAAAGTTAAATGATAATAATACTAAAATAATTCCATGGTGTGCTATTTGCATTCATTTATATAGTTTCCCGAAATTAAAGTAAAAAATGTGCAACAATATGACAGATTTTTTTAAGCAATTGTTTTGCGTGTTTTATAGCATTGCATTGAATCTTGTGTAATACAAAGTACAAATTAATGTTTTCTTTTTTCAGATTTTAACAATAATAATTAAAAGAAATAATAAAATAGAGCGCCTTCTTTGTTGGACACAGGATGGAAACGTTGCTTCTCTCGTCTGTCTTTTTGGGGATGTCACGATTTTGAGTATCTCGAAAGTTGAGGTCGGATCCTCCGGCTTAGAAATTCAAGAATTGTCGACTATTTAAAAAGCATTAAAATAATTTAAGATAAATTCTGTTGCACTCTAAAAACGACATTTTCAAAACTGTGCAAAAAATACTCAAATATGAGTATGTCGCATGGTCAAAATGGCTCCGAATCAAAATGACTCAAGTTTGAAACATGTATATACTCATTTCTGAAAACATGCACACACTCAAGAATAAAACATCATGTGCTCATTTTTGAGTATGTCCATGTTTCAAAAATGAGTTAAACTGACCTGTATGTGCTCATTTTTGAGTATGTCCATGTTTCAAAAGTGAGTTTTTACTTATCCTAATCATTTTTGAGTATGTCCATGTTTCAAAAATGAGTTTTTACTGATCCTAATCATTTTTGAGTATGTCCATGTTTCAAAAATGAGTATGAACTGACTTCTATGTGCCCCTTTTTGAGTATGTCCATGTTTCAAAAATGAGTATGAACTGACTTCTATGTGCTCCTTTTTGAGTATGTCCGTGTTTCAAAAATGAGTATGAACTGACTTCTATGTGCTCATTTTTGAGTATGTCCATGTTTCAAAAATGAGTATGAACTGACCTCTGTGCTCAGTTTTGAGTATGTCCCTGTTTCAATATTCTGAGTATTTCTGGTATTTCAAAATTGAAAGCATTAGGTCCTCCTATTTGATACAAAAAGTTTCATAAAAAATGAAAATATCGATTTACTCAGATTTGAAAGTGTCATTTTGCTCAGAATGCTGTAATATATATTATGTTTTTTTTTCAGGATCCTGTAAAATTGTTAATTTGTATGAAAAGGGTAGACAATAATGTCACAACAATCAACAGTCACGTTTCAGGCTTTAAACAACAACACCAGTTATGACTGCAAAAATGAAATATATCATATTATGTGGTATTGAACGTACACTGTTAAAAATTTGCAGCAAACTGTCCTTTTATTCGAATGTTTTAATAGGAAATGGTTACAAAACCGTCGCTTAATTTTATTCGGACCATAATATGTTCAATAATATGGTCAGCTACGCTTAACAAAATGGTAAAAAAGAGTTATCTTTAAAAACGGTTGAATGACTGAACAGTATGCTGCGAAGTTTTACCGACGTAGGTGGCAACATCTTTGACAATCATCTGATTATTTTATTAAAATAATTTTAGTACAGATTATTATTAGTATTTTAAGAGATAATTACAGAGTTCAGATTTTTCTTCTAATCAGTGTAATGTTATAACATATACATCAATCTGTGTTGCCAGTAGGCTACTTTTTTTTTAATTCGGATTGTTTGTTTCCCGCCACTTTTTAGGTGCGTTCGTAATTATATAAATAAGTAGCACCTATTAGTCGTCGTCTGGTCAGTTCGTTTGTCCGCATACAACAGCGCAAAAAATTACCCAACCGAATGGCTGGAAATTTAATATATATAATCGTTGCAGAATTTTGTCGAGTCCTTTCAAATTTTCTGAAAATCGAATCAAAACTTAAAAAGATATTAATAAAAGTTTTCTTCATTCTATTAAATCCTATCATACGTAATTAATTCAATGATGTCCCATGATAGGTAATAATTCTAGGTTGCCATGGGTATTACGTCCTATTTAAGATGGAGTTCTATTATTTCCGTATTACTGAATTTAAAAACCGAATTTGTATACTAAAATTGTTTAATTATAGCAATCCTATAATCTACCGACAGTTTTTTGGATAGATGTTTCCGAAGAAATAGATATTAAGTGAAAAAAGAGTCTAAATATGGATTTCAAGTTCTGAAATTTTCAAAGTTAGTTTTAATTTTCCCATTGGAATCTTTAGTAAGTGTCAACAAATAATAAAATGTTGCCGACTTAAAATGTACTTATTTTATTACGGAAATGAATCGTATCATAATAACAGACGATAAAATTCATTTCACTGAAATAATAACGATGACTTTTTTTACACTGTCTTGTATTGGACATTTGCGCACAGTATAATTTTAATGGAACAGAACTGCAACGAATTGTTTGTAAAAGCGTATTGGAACTCAATTTCATGAAATATACTTAATATCTATAATATGAAAATCTGCACATAAAATAAATTTTGTATTCATACAATTTTGTATAAGAGTGCAACAGCTATTGCACCAAGATCTGAATATTTATAAAACTAGTTATAGCACGAACGCACCTCATTTGTCACGTTTAACGTACAATTTCAAACTTGTTTTAAATTCAGATTGTTTGATTCCAACCAAGTTTTTAATAGTATGTAATTGGCCTTATTCTCACTTTATTTATTTTTTTTTATTTTTTATTTTTTTTTAGTAGTGAACTGGCAGCATTGTCTTAAACTGTATAAAGTTTGTATGTTGAAATTACGAAAGGAATGAGCTAAACAATTAACACTAAATCTGTTACTACTCCATTTAAGCTATTTGATCGACAATAGTGAAATAAACATTCTCAAAACAACTGTAATTTTAACTGTTATGAGACTGTTTATTGCACTTTAATTCAAATGTCTTACAGGAAGTGACAACAGATTTAGTGCTAATTGTTTGGCGCATTGATGTATTTTTTGACACTCTTTCATTTAACTTAAGATAGTCCCCTGTATGTAAAGAGGGAGGAATTTTGTAATCGCTTTTTCACTTACTTCCTAATTGGCTAGAAATATAAAAATTATATATATAGGTGTGTTTCCGAGGACAACATTTTAATATTTTTAGACTTAAGGGTGTATTCAAATCCAAACTGCTTATTTTGAGACACATTCGTAAATTCATTTTTGATCTAAAATGCATCCAATTGGCAGGTTCTCTTAATCAGAAACTTTATAATGTCCCCACTGTCTCGATTTTTTGATAAAGGCAGAATATATTTCAAAAAATGCTGTCAAAGTGGACATTTTGAACCGAATTTCGAGAAGCGATAGCGCTGGAAACAAAAAAAAAAAAATGATCGTACTGTGAAAATAATTGTCTGTAAATCAATTTCTAATCACTTGAACGAAAAATAAAAACATGGGGCCCTTATAAATGTCTTTATAAATCACGCCGCCAAGTTTCCTGTTGTTACTTTTAAAAATGAGTCTGGGAATGTGTCTCAAAATTTTGAGTTGTTGAGCGTGGAAAAATATTTTTTTTAATACCGCCTTAATTATAAATTAATAAATTAACGATAGTTTTAATTTGAATGTATTTTTTCGTTAGCCGGACGCAGCTGATAAATCGTCGTGAAATATTTTTTTATGGTTACAACAAGGACTTGATAAATGCGGTCGCTAGGTCCCCACCGGCGACCAAACTATTTATCTGGTAGTGTCATTTCTTTTCTTTCTTTACTTCTTTCTTTTTTTTTTGTTACAAAAATGTATTTAAGAAATGAGAATAACAGCATTTAGAATAGTTAGCTGAGAGTTCGTTTCGTTTCAAAAATAATTTGTCCAAAAATCGCAGTAAACGCGAAAACGAATCCCATCAAAAATTCTATAAAAAATTAAAAATCGCAGAGAGCAAAATTTAGTTTATTGGGTTAAAAGATAGAAACCGGATTCATTTTACGAATGTCAAAAAATCGCCGTAAAACGTGAAAAAACGCAAAACTATCGCTAAATTTTTTTTAAAAATCACAAAGGACAAAGTTCACTACACTGGGTTAAAAAATTGAAAACGGATTTCTTTTATGGACGTCAAAAAACTGCCGTAGAATGCGAAAAAAAAAAAAGCTACAAATCGCATAAAAAATCGCAGAGGACAAAATTTAATATATTGGTCTAAAATACTGATACCGGATTATTTTTACCACTGTTGAAAAAACGCAGCAACTCCCTCCCCCGCCACCAAATAATAATAATAATAATAATAATAATAATAATAATAATAATAAATAAAATAAAATAAATAAATAAATAAATAAATAACCGCTAAAAAATTTAAAACAAGAGGACAAAATTATTTACTATATTGGACTAAAAGATTGAAACATGATTCTTTTAAAGAATGCCAAAAATCTTCTTCACAGAAAAGTCCAAAGATTTATAAGGCATTTGATACACAACAGTATAGTATGTTCAGTGTAGCTTACTTCTTCTTCGACATCATATATTCTAATACGAGCAAATCTTGTGTGTGTATGTGGTTATACATATATATATATGTATGTATATGCAAATTTTATTTTAAATACGGCTCTAACGATTATGACGAAATTTTGTATCCTACCGTTTTGCGGCACCAGAAAACCATTTGTCTAGGTCACAAGTTCGAGAAAATCCGATTAGTGGGTCATTTTGGGTCACCAGGGATCAGGGACAAGCTAATTGTATCTAAAAAACGGTTCAATCGATTTTGACTAAATTTTGTATCCTACCGTTTTGGGGCACCAGAAAACCATTGGTCTGGGTCACATGTTCGAGAAAATCCAATTAGTAGGTCATTTTTGGGTCACTGTGAGTCAAGCTAATTTTATCTAAATAGTCGGAGCCGTGCTCAGACTATTTTGACTAAATTTTATATCCGACGGGTTTCAGGCACGAGAAGACAGATCGGCTTGGTCACATGTTCGAGAAAATTTTATTAGTGGGTCATTTTGGTCATGGGTCATGATATTTGAACTCAAAGCTAATTTTGACCGAGCATAGCTCGGTGTTTCCTGCTCGTGTTTATAAATCAAGAATAGCACTATATGGATCACTAATATATTTTTTTTTTTACCGTTTTTACATTTTTATTAAACTTAACTTTATTTTTATATGTAAAGATGGGATTTTGTAATATAGATTTCACTGTCTTCCTGGTATGCTAGAATTATTAAAATATATGTATGTGGTGTGCACAGGCGTGTTTCCGATGACAATACAACATTTCAACGATTTTTCAACTAAATTGTAAATTAATAATTTAATTTTAAGGCATTTTTTCGTTAGCCGGGCAGAGGTGATCTCCAAATGTCAAATTAGAATATCCAAATGTCAAATTTAAAAAAAAAAAAAAAAAAAAAAAAAAAAAAAAAAAAAAAAAAAAACGTATATTTTGGGGGGAAAATGGGTATTTAACAGTGCCCAAACAGATACACAGTGGTAACCAAAACAGGCATGACCCAATTTGGGCACATACCTAAGAATCATTCGACCCAAATTGGGTTTTATTTTTTTCTGTGCGTCCTGTATATATAGCAGAAAGATAGTTGATTACGATATCTACATGTCTTTAAATAGATAAAGTTTTATGGTGAAAAATATTCCCTAAACAATCAACACTAAATCTGCTTCGACTTTTTAAACAAGTTGGAAATTGTACGTCAAACGTGACAAATGAGGTGCGTTCGTACTATAGCTAGTTATATAAATATTCAGATCTTGATGATTTTCAATTCTGTGAAATGAATTCTATCGTCTGCAGATTAATTTCTGTCATAAAATAAGTATCTCGGTCGCTTGATCATTAAACCTCGGAAGCTCCTCTAACAAGAAAGCACCGATTTTTTTTTCTTTTAATTCCAATTTCTTAATAAATATTTTTATTAATATCTCCTAAAGTTTTGATTCGATTTTTAAAAAAATTGAAATGTCTCGACACAATTCTGCAAAGATAATATATCTTAAATTCCAAACCATTCGGTTGGGTAGTTTTTGCGTTGTTATATGCGGACGAACGGACAGACAGACGGACAGACAGACAGACGGACGGACAGACGGACGGACCAAGCGACGACAATAGGTGCTACGTATTTATATAATTACGAACACACCTAAAAAACATTTAAACAACACAGGGTGATGAAATTTCAACTTTTAAGTGTTTTGAGATTGTTCATTGCACTGCACCTCAAATTCCTTTCGGGAAATGACAGTAGATTTAGTGCTAATTGTTTAGCACGTGGCTTTGTTTTTCCAGCGTGCAAAATGTATATCTTCTGTCACATCGCTGAATGCTGCCTACCCAGATTCTTAAAAATAGAACAAAATTCTTCTAAAACGTTCAGGACTGTACGCTTTTGAAAGAAAGAACTTCTTCTCAGTGAAGTCCAAAAGTTCATAAGGCCAATTCGTTTCAATCATTCTAGCATGACATATCAGAATAGCATCAGTATACAATGTAAAAAAAGAAATAAAAATCATGCGATGAGCATAGATTATGTGACACTTTCCAACACATTCAGAACACTGTAACACATTTTCAACGGTTAATAACGTGAAAGATGATGTTTAAATAAACAGGTCAAGGTCAAACCGGGCGACCTGTTTATTTATGTATCATCTTTTTGGAAAATGCATAAAACATTTGCAAACTCAATTTCGACAATCGCCCTCTATAGTCGGATAATAATTCAAATTCTTTTGTGCAGCCCTGTATATGATCTAAAGATTTGTGCATATAATACATATTATGCAAAAATGTAGTTCAATTAGGAAACGCTTAACAATATTGAAAATTCCCTTTCAGCAATCCCCGCAAATAAACGAAAATTTATTCAAATTCTTTTGCACAGCCCTGTATATGATCTATATAATTTATACACACCAAGTAATATTCAAAACATTTGTTAAATTTACAAAGTATACTGCAACTTAAAACGCACTTCCAGCTGTTATCGCTCATAAGACAGTATATTGTAACCGAACACTTTTGTGTGTCCTTGTATATGAATGATAAATGCTTATGCGCACCATATACAACAGTAAGCATCTTGTTGTGCACCTCACTGATATATACCAGTTTCAATGTGGACCCAAATTCGATTCCTAGCTCTGGCAAATTTTTCACTCCAAGTTGGATTATTGTATTTAATGTATGTATGTATGTCTGTATAATAATATCTTTAAATGCTGAATGCAGGCGTTATTTATGTGTGTTTTAATATATATTCGTAGATCGGTGGAATAGTAAAAATCTATTCACCGTTGTCCGGCCATCCAAGGCTGCCTGTTTGATGGCTGGTGACCTTCTCTCCAACATGGTTTATTAGTGAGAAATTACAGACTCTGGAATCGACCGAAGTGGCTCAGCGGTTTGAGGAACGCTTTGGACCCAGGTTCGATTCCTGGTTCTGGCTAATTTTTCACTCCATGTTGGATTATTGTATTTAATGTATGTATGTCTGTATAATCATTGTATATCTCCAGTTTCAATGTGTTTGAAATAGCGTAACATTATTAAAATGCATTCCACATAATGTAACAGAATACTTTTGAATGCCCCTGTAAATGAACTATCAAGACTACACACTTCATTTTTAATACCGAACATTTTTTATAAACCAAGTAGGACACTGTGTGGGGCACTAATAATTTGCTCTCGACTAGCATGTTGCTGTTTTGTAACTGGTATTTTTTTTTTTTTTTTTTTTTTTTTTTGTCTTTGTTTGATCATCAGTTGTGTTGAAGATACCGCAGAGAGGTTTTATTGTCATATTTCAATGCTCATCTATCGATGTATAAATGTTTCAGATATTCACATTTCGTTTCTAAGATTTCGTAATTTATTCATGCATCTTGAATTATAAATGTCTACTTACATATTTTTACTGATTTAATGAATAATAACTACAAAAAAATATGTTTTATCTTTACCTTCTAGAGTATTTTATTTAAAAGAAAAATGTTATTATTAAAAATTATTATTAAAGATTTTTATTATATTTTAAAAGTTACTTTTACAGCCAAACAAAAGAAATAGTCAGCTTTATAAATTAATTTTCGTTTATCCATGTATAAATGTTTCAGATATTCACATTTGTAATCTAAGATTTCGTAATTCATTCATGCATCTTGTATTATAAATGTCTACTTACATATTTTTACTGATTTAATGAATAATAACTACAAAAAAATATGTTTTCATCTTTACCTTCTAGAGTATTTTATTTAAAAGAAAAATGTTATCATTAAAAATTATTATTAAAGATCTTTATTATATTTTAAATGTTACTTTTATAGACAAATAACGGAAATAGTCAGCTTGTAATTTTCGTTTATGCATGTATAAATGTTTCAGATATTTAAATATCGATTCTAAGATTTCTGAATTCATTCATGCATCTTGTATTATAAATGTCTACTTACGGATTTTTGCTAATTTAATGAATTAGAACACTCAAAAATATGTTTCATCTTTATCTTCGAGAGTATTTTATTTAACCCCTTGAAGGGCACTGGTATATTATGTATACCACTTAATTTTAATCCTAAAATGCCACATTGACACCACAATTTTAAAATTAAATTTTGCATTTATAATAGACATGAAGAAAAAAATTGTAATTATTTTCAAATAAATCTGTTTTTAAATCCTGATGCCAATCCATCATTTCAATATTTTTGCAACAGAAGTACTTTGCCCCTGAAAGGGTTAAAATAAAAATATTATTTTGGTTCTAAAGATTTCGTAATGCATTCATGCATCTTATATTATAAATGTCTACTTACAGATTTTTGCTGATTTAATGAATTAGAACACCCAAAAATATGTTTGCATCTTTATCTTCGGGAGTGTTTTATTTAAAATAAAAATATTATTTTGTTTCTAAAGATTTCGTAATTCAGTCATGCATCTTGTATTATAAATGTCTACTTACAGATTTTTCCTGATTTAATGAATTAGAACACCCAAAAATATGTTTGCATCTTTATCTTCGGGAGTGTTTTTTTTTTTTAATAAAAATATTATTTTGGTTCTAAAGATTTCGTAATGCATTCATGCATCTTGTATTATAAATGTCTACTTACAGATTTTTGCTGATTTAATGAATTAGAACACCCAAAAATATGTTTGCATCTTTATCTTCGGGAGTGTTTTCTTTAAAATAAAAATATTATTTTGGTTCTAAAGGTTTCGTAATGCATTCATACATCTTATATTATAAATGTCTACTTACAGATTTTTACAGATTTAATGATCTAGAACTACAAAAAATATGTTTGCTTTGCATCTTTATTTTCGGAGATATTTTATTTATATGAAAAGGTTTATTTTGATACTAAGATTTCGTGATTCCTTCATGCATCTTGTATTACAAATGTATTGCTATTTATTACAGATTTTTACAGATTTAACAAATTAGAACTCCAAAAAATATGTTTGCATCTTTATCGTCGGAAGTATGTAATTTGGAAGAAAATTTAAAAAAAAAAAGAGTTTATTACTAAAAATTATTATTAAAGATTTTTTTAAGTACTTCTATAAATAAACAAAAGAAATAGTCCGCTTCTAAATTCATTTTCGGTTATCCATGTATAAATGTTTCAGATATTCAAATATCGATTCTAAGATTTCATAATTCATTCATGCATTTTGTGTTATAAAAGTCTACTTACAGATTTTTACTATTTTAATGAATTAGAACTACAAAAAATGTGTTTTAATCTTTATCTTTTGGAGTAATTTATTTAAAAGAAAAAGGTTATTATTAAAAATTATTATCAAAGATTTTTATTATATTTTAAAAGAAATTTGAAAATATACTATAAACATAAGTACCATTGTTAGATTTATATATAGCAAGATAGATTTATAAAAGACCGATAGGTGCTTAAACACTTATAGTGCATTTTAAGCTTTTATTATATTCGTGCACACATGCTTAATCATCGTCAATCTAGAAAATATCTTGGAAATATGTGTAGTAAGATAAATACATCTAATCTTATAAAAATATTTGACGGTTTTCCATCATACAGTTTCAGCTGTTTATTTCGAACTGTTAAACAAGCCTACAATTTTCATTTTAAATCGACAATTTATGTATGTGTAAAGAATCACCAATAGACAAATTACTACTTATAGTTTTCATTTGAATTTTCAAAGCACCTAAGTAAACTTTAACGTGAAAGCAAATTTCATAATGCTATCTTGTTATTTGATGGTTTTTGTGTTTTCAAATTGAATTTGTTACTTTTACAAAGCAATTTTCACAAAGAAAATGTATTTTATTTTAAATATTGTCAGGGCATTATTACAAAATCAACGAAGTGAAAAATTTTAAAAATATATTAAAAAATGAATTCAAATGAAGATTTTTTAATTTCAAGACATATTAAAATCAGTTTAATCTATTTATTTCACCTCTAATGATTGATGTTGAAATTATTGTTCAGAATTTATTGCTATAGTTAATCAAAATTCAGTGCAAAGTAGCGCATCATAGATACAAGACACATTTTATTAAATAAATTTTATGCGATTCAAAATATGTTTATTTTTATTTTTTACTTGAAGAAATTACGGACAGCTATGCCTTTGCTAGATCAAGATTAACGGAGGAATGTGTACAATCAATTTTTAAAATAAATGCAATTTGGGAAATTCAATTAAATTTTATCGATTTTGTTGGTGTAAAGTAATTCTCAAAATTTTTTCGAAAAATAAGATAAAATAAACTATGTAGGGGAAGGTGGCCTAAAATGATCCCCTTAAGGGAAAAACTTGTGTAATGTAGCATAACTGTTTAAATAAAAAATTCGCCCTTTGCTAGTATGTTTTACACTATATTTTGCATTATAAACATACTTTAATAATATTTTAAACCCAATTGAGTAATGAAAGAAATAGATTTTTTTTTAAAGTGTCCAAAGGATCGTTTTACTCTCACCAAAGGGTAAAACGATCCTTCATTTAAAAATAAGTGTAAATTGTCTTTTATCGTCAAAATAAAGGATATGAAAGTAATTATGATAATACATAAGTGTAATTCACGTCTAAAAACATACTCCATTAAGTAAACCAAGTGATATTTCTGTACATGACTGTATATCTAAATAAATATGAAAGTTAGTGCTTACCTTATAACAGATGTTATGAAACCCAATTTTTCAAAGATTTCTATTCAGTCGCGTAATACTGCGATCGCTTGAATGCCTCCATTGCTTCTTCTTCACTTATCACAGCTAGTTTATGTGTTACCCTGTAGATAGCGCGACCTGTCTGGAAGAAAACATATGTGGATCGTTTTGCCCGTTAGGATCATTTTAGGCTACCTTCCCCTATAATAATAACTTTGGACCTTTGCGTGACTATTTCTTTAACATGGCTGTGTTTTGTGCGAACAAATTTTATTCTGTGCAACGGTAATAATATTATCTACTTTACTTTTATGTGGCACGCGGCTTTGTATATAAAATTTGGCCCGAGGTCGTAGTGGAGTTTCAGATGCCTGCTGTGCATCAAATAGGAATATTGGACTGCATATAATTTGAATGGTGAAAGAAAGAATGCAATGAGCTAAACAATTAGCACCAAATTTTTTAAGCCATTTCTAGACACTGTAATGCAAACAACTGTATTTTAAACTTTATGAGAGTCTTTATTGCTCTGCAATTCATATGTCTTACACGAAGTGCCAATAGATTTAATGCTATTTGTTTGGCGCATTTATTTCTGTTTTCAACATACAAACTTTATAAATTATCTGCATACCTAAATGTAGCCTATTCAAATTCTTAACAAAAATGAAAAATCGTGAATCAAACATAGATTATGAAACGCTTTCCAACACATTCAGAATTCTGTTATAAAATTTCATACTTTAGTAAACAAGGTCAAAGACAAACCGGACGAGGAGGCCGACCTTTCGGCTTAAGCTCAACTAACTGCGCCCACACTTTAGTAAACAAGGACAAGGTCAAACCTGGCGGGGAGGTCTACCTTTCGAATTAAGCTCAATTAGCCCCACCCAGCAGGTTTGTATACTTAATTATACTGAGCTTTACTAAATTATACTTGCGATATTGATCAATAATTATACTAAGTTATGCTGAAATACAAATTCTGAAAATACAAGATTAGAAAAATACAAATTCCGAAAATACAATTTACCAGTCCTACTGAACAATACTAAATACTACTATGTGATACTGAGCAATAATACTACCCTGTAATAATACTGTAAGATGCTGAAGTAGATAATAATAATGGATAGAAGTAAGTAAGTACGAAATGAAGAATAATGAATGATTAATAATACTAGAGTAAACAATTATAAATTATGCTAAAAATACTAAATAACACTCTATGATGCCATTAAGAATAACTAAATTGTTAAGGTTAGAGTTTATGTAGTGTGTAAAGGTCCTTATGCATATTAGATGTCCACTTCATCCTCAACCTCCACTAAGTCCAATGGAGGCAGCATGAATAAGTATTGATTGCGTTCTAGCAGAAACATACAGTCTGTTATTTTTTGAAGCAGTTTTGGTTGTTTCAGCACTAGAAAACGCATAACACATTTGAAAACACAATTTCAGCAATTATTACCGATAGCCGAACAAAATTTCTCAATTCTTTTGTGCAGCCCTGTATATGATCTATCGATTTTTGTCTATACTACACAGTACGCTAGAATTTACTTCAGTTAAGAAACGCATAGCACAATTGAAAATTGCCCTTCAGCAATTTCCGTCAATAAACAAAAATGTACGTGAGATCTTTTGAGCAGCTCTGTATAGGATCTATAGAATTTATATACGCCAATCAATATGCAGAAAATAAGTCACATTTAAAAACGCGTAGCAAAACTTTTCAGTGATATGCATTTCAGTGATATGCATCGATTTGTATATGTTTAAAATAGTGTAAAATCATTAAAATATGCCGCAAACAACTTTTCCCCATATACCGTAATGTAACGTAATTCTTTTGAGTGTCTCTGTAAACGAACTATAAATGCTACACACTTCATTTTCAATACCAAACGTGCCATAGTAAATCCCAATAGCATATATCAATTTCATGGCAATCCGAGTATATTTATGCGAGTTAGAGCACGGACAGATGGCAGACAGACAGGAAAACCGAATTTATAAGCCCTTTTCAACTATATCGGAAAGTATTAAAAATAGAACCAAATTGTTCCAAAAGTTTCAAAAACTTCACACTTTTGAAAGAAAAGCTTTCTCCTCAGTGAAGTCCAAAGATTTATAAGATCACTTAATCTCCATCAACATAGTAAGCCTTACTTTTACGGCATGTTTGTAAACGAGGAACATGTATTACGTGTGATACCTTTTTTTCTGTACTGGTTTGTTCAATGTAAAAATAATTCCGTACATATAGGAGTGATTTTATGTGAAATTTCTGTTTTTTAACGGATTATTTTTATTTTTTTGAGTGGAGATCGCACATTTTCCCCAAATAAAGGGAATATTCTCTTTTTATCTTTACTCGTTGAATGATAAAAACTGAGCACCGCCGCGCCAAAGTTCCAAGGAACTTTTAACAGCACTCTCAGAAATAAAACACTCAATTTTGACGATTCCGCAATCCTCAGGCCTCATTTCGTTGTTTTTGACAATCATTTCGTCACTGAGTCACGTGGGTTTTGACGAAACGCGAATCCTCAAATATCTTGAAGAAACTGTTTCCTCGCAGTCAAAAATATAACTCTTACTTTTGACGATTCCGCAATTCTTGAGCTATATTTCGTCATTTTTGGCAATTATTTCGTCTCAAAATTAAGTGATTTTTAATGAAATGGAAAATCTCAAACATTTGACAAAAATGTTTCCCCATTCCCGGCCAGATTATTTTTGTTACAAAATCGTTCAAAAAAAAAAAAAAAAAAAAAAAAACACGAAAGTATTAAATTTACAATATATTAATGAAAACAGAAACAAAAATATTTCATCCTTGGGGGCCGCTATAACAGGAATGTACCAAATTTCTACTTTATTTTTTATATCGGATAATTTGCGTCTATCCTTTTTGTAACGATTTCATGCATTTCTATTGCCTATTCAAAGATAAATTTTTCTGAAGTTACAGAATTTCGTTAAAAACGCTTAAAAAATTCTTCTAAAGTTACAGAATTTCGTTAAAAACAGTTAAAATAGTAAAATGCGAACATCATTTGGTCCATTTTCGACCGAAAGATCAACATTTTCCCAATGGTTAAAAAAAAAAAAAAAAAAAAAATCACAATTTTATAGGAGCTCTTTTTTATTTAAGAAATATATTCATATAACAATCAAATTTAAAATATGTATAACTGACCCCCCTCTATAAACAGTAATCTTATCCGCTAAAACTGATGAACTCGCCTCCAAAATATGCACTTCAAAATTTATTATTTCTGATCAACAAATTAAATAGACCATATTTTAATCATCCATTGAACAAAGGAAATTTCTCTAATAAATTATATTAATCAAGCCATTTTCTAATTATTTATTAACCATAGAAAAACCATAATAATAATCTAGCCTTATTAATTAAAACATGTAGAAAGAATAACAGCAGCGATAAAAATACAATCTGCTTTCTAAAAATATAAACACACATCAACATCCGATAAATGCATTTAAAATCAAGTAATTCCGAAGTCCCACTGGCTAGGTGGTCAAAGCACTTAGCTGCCAAGCTAAACATCGCGTGTTCGAATCCCCAGTGATCTTATTTTGCCTTAGTCAATTAAGGAGGTTTCTAAAAACTCCGATAGATGGCAGCACCAACCTTTTTGGAACTTTCGTCAAAGAAACAATTTGAGGAAACTGATTTCTTCGTAATTTTGAGGATGCAAATTTACTCGATTTGACGAAACGTTTATTCGGAGCATTTCCCAAGAAACCGTTTCGTCATAAACGAAGAAAATTTCTTGAAATTTGAGTATTCATTTTTGAGAGTGAGGCACGACCAGGAGAAATCCTGTCTGCTCTACGTCCGGTAGAATGCACCGCCACCTGCGCATCACTCCCATTCTCCCAAGATATTGACGACATAGTCGTTACGACAGTATGCGACGATGGAACTCGTGTCTTAAGGGGAATAGACGAATGTTAAAAGCAAAAGTGTTTCTTATAAGACAGACAAACGGAAATGCTCTTTTTCCATTAAGAAAAAACTGAAAATATCCTGTTAAATTTTCGTATTATATATTTTGGCCTATAACCAAGTTTTTGGATATAGCCAGGTGGTGTAGACGGCAGAACATTCATCCTCTAATGGCGAGTACCGAGGTGCTAATCCTGAGGAAGACAAGGCGCAAAAACGGGTATCATAATATTGAATACAAATACCTGTTCCGTATAAATATGCATCAGTATACATAACTATTATAAATATTTTTTTTATATTGTGCTATTGCTCCTATTTATTTCTAAAAACGGAAATTCCTCGTCTAGAATAACGGAAAATGTCTCTCTTGAAAACGAAGAAATGCCAAAACGGAAGTTTTTTGAAAAACGGAGATTAGATGGCAAATTTGCTTACCAGCACATTTTCCGTTTTTTCACGGATTTTCTTTTTTTACAATGTTACTGTGTTTTTTTTTAGAAAAGAGGGAAGGAGAGAGACTTTTATTTATACATAGGGACATTTTTCTCTACCTATGATAAAAGCGCTATATATAAAAATTGGCATTATTTGTGGGAAAGAATCTTTTTCGTAAAACAGATTTCGTTATGATTTGTTTTTCTTTTTTTTTAAATTAACTTTATATTATATTATGTATCTTTCTTAATATAGAAAAGTTTTATATAGTGAAAAAAAAGGAAACAATTATCTAAACAACTAACGCTAAAACTGCTATCACTTTTTGTAAATGATTTAAACAACAGTGCAATGCAAAGTCTCAAATTTTAAACTGTTTTCATTGCACTAACACTTAAATGGCAGTAGATTTTGAGCTAATTTTTTCGCTGATTGCTTTGTTTTTCCGTTATACACACTCTATAGCTTCTGTTACATCATTCGATGCAGTCTATCCTGATTTGTAAAACTAGAACAAAATTTTTCTGAAAAATTCGGAACGTCACACTTTTGAAAGAAAGACTTTCTTCTCAATGAAGTTCAAAGATTTATAAGGCTACTTCACCTCCATCAGTATAGTATGTCTTACTTCTTCGGCATGATTGTAAACTAAGAACGCGTGACACGTGTGCCATTAAAACCTTTTTTCTCTATACTGGTTTGTTGCCTCTTTTTTATATTTCAGGGGAAGAGGGGTCAGAATTTTAATTATATATAGAGTCAATTTTGACGATTTATGTCGTGCTGCTATGATAGAAAAATCCCTGATGGCTCGGCCTACAGGCACAGGTAGATTTCGAAGACGCAGACCGTGGGACGCCTGTTTATTGGGAATTGCAAAAGAAATGACATTTTGCCATGATGCGGAAGTTGGGATGGCCTACTTCAAAATCTACTTGTGACTATAGGCGGAGCCGGCATGGATTTTTTTTTTTCGATGTAAGAGTTGGTCCTATAAAAAAGTTGTCAATATAAAAGGTGTAGATAATATTAAGAAGAGTTGTAAATAATATTAAAAAAGTTGTAGATAATATTAGGAAGATTTATAATAAATTTAAACGTATTAGATATATTGAGAATTGACGAAGTTATAAATTTTTTCTTCTTAAACCCCTATAACCCCCTCCCCCCTTGAGGCCACTTTTTAATAATATAAAAATCTGTCATACATGAATGATCAGCCCTTTTCCTAGAAGTAATAATAACTTCAAACAGATTCTATATGCATCATAATTAAGAAGTTATGGGTTTTTTCCGGTTTCACAAAAAGCACACCCCCATTCCCCCACCCCCCTTGGTCCGATGTTGCCCATTAACAACCTTGACCGAGATTTTATGCCCCTTGATTTTATGTATGAGTTCGGAAGAGATTTGTGCAGAATTATTGAAGTTATCGTGTCCATAAAAATGTGATATAGATAAATAGATAGATAAATAGATAGATAGATAGATAGATAGATAGATAGATAGATAAAGTTTTGAAATGGGGGTGGTTTGGGGTTCTAGGAGTCATGATCGGCGTAGATTTGCAAAAATTTTTCAGAAATTCTAGCATAGGGAAGAATGTAATAGGTAGTATTTCTTACGAAATCTACCTAAAATGCCATTATTTATGGAAAGAATCTTTTTTGTAAAACAGATTTCATTTTTTTTTTTTAATCAACTTTATGTTATATTGTGTATCAGTGTTAATATAAACAATGCTTGTACAGTAAAAAAAAAGAAGCAATTATCTAAACAACTAACGTTAAAACTGCTATAATTCTCTTTAAAAGATTTAAACAGCAGTGCAATGAGAAGTTTCAAATTGTAAACTGTTTTCAAAATGTTTATTGCACAGCGGTCCAAATGGCAGCTTATTTATTGCTAATTGTTTAGCGGGTTGCTCTGTTTTTCCATTATACGAACTCTATAACTTCTGTTACATCCTTCAATGCAGTCAATCCAGATTCGTGAAAATAGAACAAAATTGTTTATAAAAAATCGAAACTTCACACTTTTGAAAGAAAGTCCTTCTTCTCAGTGAAGTCCAAAGATTTATAAGGACATTCCATCTCCATCAGAATAATATGTCTTATTTCTTTTCCGTCATGTTTGTAAACTAAGAACTTGTGCCACGTGTGGCACTAATACATTTTTTGTTAATGGCTTTTTACCGAGGGCGGGGAGAAGGGAACAGGGCAGATTTTTATATATACAGTGAAACAATTTTGGCAAATTATGTTCTTCTGCCATGATAAAAATTGTCATTATTTGTGGGAAAGAATGTTTTTTTTTTTTTTTTGTTGTTGTTAAATGGATTTCATTTCGGTTTCTTTTTCTTATTCTATCTTCATTCTTCTATCAACCTTTATATTATATATTATGTGTCAGTATTAATATAGATAAAGTATTGTAAAAAAACGAGGCAATTATCCAAATAACCAACGCAAAAACTGCTATAACCGTTCTTCTCATGATTTAAACAACAGTGAAATGAGAAGGTTCAAATTTTAAACTATTTTCAGAATGTTTATTGCACAGCGGTCCAAATGGCAGCAGATTTATATTGCTAATTGTTTAAAAACATTTCTCTGTGTTTCCGTTATACAAACACTCTATATCTTCTGTTACATCCTTCAATGCACCTTATCCAGAAACGTAAAATAGAACAAAATTGTTCTGAAAAATTCGGAACTTCACACTTTTGAAAGAAAGACCTTCTTCTCAGTGAAGTCCAAAGATTTATAAGGACATTCCATCTCCATCAGTATAGTATGTTTTACTTCTTCGGCATGATTGTACACCAACAACGTGTGGCAGTAATCTGGAGGCACGGCAGTGCCTCCGCCAAGTCGAGAGAGGACAGCCGTAAGCATACTTTTCTGGAAGCAACTCAGGGCACTTTTGACCCCCCCATATCTCCGCGCTGGAGTATCCCAAAAATTTTAAACTTCAATTATAGAGAGTATTTGGCCCACAGGACCAAAATTTAAAATTACAACTTCCTGTCTTTTCTAGTTCAGGCGATATATGAACTCAAACATTCGATTTTTTGTCACTTCTTACTCACTCGTTCACGCGTCATCAAAAAGATTGGGTAGATCCCGTAGCCCCAGAAACTTGACATTTGGAAAAAAGGTAGTGTTTAGGATACAAAGAAAGGAAAAATTATAAAATCCAGAAAATTCGAAAAAAAAACATTCGAAAATTCAACAAATTCCATCAAAATAATACGATCTTGTAGTCTTGGAAACTTAAGATTTGGTGTGAAGGTAGTGTTTAACATCCAGAAAAAGAAAACATCAAAAACACCAAAAAAATCGAAAGCAAAATTGAAAAAATCGAAGAAATTGAAAAAAACCGAAAATTTGAAGACAATCCGATTTTGTTGCGCTAGAAAATTCAAATTAGGAATAAAGGTAGTATTTAGGATACAAAAAAAGGAAAATTAAAAAAATCCAGAAAATTCGAAAAAAAAATAAAAAAATTCGAAAAAAATTGAAAAAATGAAAATAATTTGATACGATAACGCTCGTATTTATAAATTAATTTGGATGAAACTAATTGTGTGTATTAAGCTCACCAATGCCTCGACCGAGTTCGTTGGCCAGCTTGGTCCGCCATCTTGTTTCAAGATGGCGGCCACGGAAAATTTTAAAACTAAAATAAATATACAAAAAAAGTTAAAAAATCAAGTTTATTTTTTAATTAGGTGTTAGGACTTGATACAAGGATTCCAGAGCATTTTTTGTTTTACCTCTATCTTAAAAATTGGCTGAGATAGAGCAGTTTGAAATTCTAGGGTGGCTGACATTTTGAAACAAAACAGCACATTACAAAAAACCAACGATAAATTTATGGTCAATAATGGTCAAGCAGGTGCAATCCCGAATGAATACTCCGTGTTATTATAACTGTAACTTTGACTTCGAAATTTTGATACGTTGCATTTTCTATTTGTTGATATTTTTGAACTATGATTTACGCTAAGTGAAATGTTGTTGTTGAAGAGGGATTTTCCATGTAAATCCGAAACGTCCAATTTTAATATGTTTTTAATGTTTTATGAAAGTGTATTGTAATGTCTGTAATTTTAATGATTTTAATATAAATTTATAAGTTTTAGTGAACGCGATTTCTCGCAAATTATTTTCTTTCATTGTTGTAATCATTTTCCCAATCATACACATAAAACTATATATTCTTATCCATTAGCGCCAAATTCTCGCCAAACTTGGCGACAATTGGCGAAATCTCGCCAAATTTGGCGACAAAAATAAGTCTTGATAAATGAAGCCAACTTGGCTATAGCTCAATAATTTGGCGAATTTCTTATTCAAATTCAGTGTAAACGAATCTTTTGTAAACGGTTTCTTTGCATTTTAACTTGCTGTTTTCGAGTAACATTAGCTAAAATTTTAAAAAGATATAGGAAAGCTACCTTTTCCTGCCGGTACAGGCGGGAGGACTTTTTTATGAGTTGTCGGATGCAATCTATGTTTTGCATTAAATAAAGTAAAACATTGAAAAACAAATCCCACAGGATGGGGATAGTTTGTTTTAGATAGATTTTAAGATAATTGTCCTATTAGCTAGTACACCTTCCGTTATTGTTTTGTGTTATTTTCCCCGGATTATGCTTTTCTTTTGTTTACGCATTTTGTAATAGAAAAGTTCCGCCATAGACTGGCTACGTTATAGACCTTTTTTTTTTTTTATAGACAGGTTCATTTTCTTTCACAGTCTTTACTCTATTTAATTTATATATGAAATATTTGTTGTTAAAAGATGTTGGTCGCACAAAAATTTTCACATCTCTCCCTCCCTCCCGACATTACTGGTTGGTGATGGCTTGATAGTCCTTTCTAAATAAAATCATGGTGATTCTAAGATTCTCTTGATTTATCTGGAGGCACGGCAGTGCCTCCGCCAAGTCGAGAGAGCTCAGCCGTAAGCATACTTTTCTGGAAGCAACTTAGGGCACTTTTGACCCCCTCCCCCCATATCTCCGCGCTGGAGTATCCTAAAAATTTTAAACTTCGTTTTTCTAGAGTATTTGGCACACAGGACCAAAATTTAAAATTACAACTTTCTGTCTTTTCTAGTTCAGACGATATATGAACTCAAACATTCGATTTTTTGTCACTCACTCACTCACTCGTTCACGCGTCATCAAAAAGATTAGGTAGATCCCGTAGCCCTAGAAACTTGACATTTGGAAAAAAGGTAGCATTTAGGATACAAAGAAAGGAAAAATTATAAAATCCGGAAAATTCGAAAAAGAAACATTCGAAAATTCAACAAATTCCATCAAAATTGAAAATTGAAAATAATACGATCTTGTAGTCTTAGAAACTTAAGATTCGGTGTGAAGGTAATGTTTAGTATCCAGAAAAAGAAAACATCAAAAACACCAAAAAAATCGAAAGCAAAATTAAAAAAATCGAAAAATTTCAAATAATCCGATTTTGTTGCGCTAGAAACTTGGAATTCGGAATAAAGGTAGTATTTAGGATGCAAAATAAGGAAAAATTAAAAATTCCGGAAAATTCGAAAAAAAAATTAAAAATTCGAAAAAAATTGAAAAAATTAAAATAATTTGATTTTTTAGCCTTAGAAACTTAAAATTCGCAGTAAAGATAGTGTTTAGGATTAAGAATAAGTTAAAATAAAAAACGCAATAAAATTCGAAAATAAAATCAAAAAATCGGAAAAATCGAAAAATAAGGAAAATTTGAAAATAATTCGATTTTATAGCGCTAGAAACTTGAAATTTCGAATAAAGGTAATATTTAAGATACTAAATAAGGAAAAATTAAAAAAATATGGATCATTCAAAAAATACCCATAAATTAGTGCACACGATATATGAACTCAAAGTTTCGATTTTTTGTCACTCAAACACACACTCACTCTCGCGTCATCAAAAAGATCCCGAGCCACAGAAACTTAAAATTTTGAATAAAGCTAGTGTTTCGGATACAAAAAAAGAAAAAATTATAAAATCCGGAAAATTAAAAAAAAAAAAAAAACATTCGAAAATTTAAAAAAATTGAACAAAATTGAAAATTGAAAATAACACGATCTTGTAGTCTTAAAAACTTAAAATTTGGTGTGAAGGTAGTGTTTAGAATTCAGAAAAAGAAACATAAAACACACACACACACACACAAAAAAAAAAAAAAAAAAAGAAAAAAAGAAAGAAAGAAAATAAAATCGAAAATTTTCAAATAATCCAATTTTGTTCGTAAGAAACTTGAAATTCGGAATAAAGGTAGTATTTAGGATGCAAAATAAGAAAAAAATGAAAAAATCCAGAAAATTAGAAAAAAAAAAATCAAAAATTCGAAAAAAATTGAAATAATTTGATCTTTTGGCCTTAGAAACTTTAAATTCGCGGTAAAGATAGTGTTTAGGATTCAGAATAAGTTAAAATAAAAACGCAATAAAATTCGAAAATAAAATAAAAAAATCGAAAGAAATCGAAAAATAAGAAAATTTTGAAAATAATTCGATTTCTTAGCGCTAGAAACTTGAAATTTGGAATAAAGGTAATATTTAAGATACTAAATAAGGAAACATTAAAAAATATGGATAATTTTAAAAAAAAATAGAAAATTTCAAAAAAAAATTTTCAAAAAAAAAATTTAGAAAGAAAAAAAGAAAAAGAGAGAAATTGAAAATAATATGATCTCGTAGTCTTAGAAACTGAAAATTTGGTGTAAAGGTAGTGGCTAAGATTCAGAAAAAGAAAAAATTAAAAACACAACGAAAATTGAAAATAAAATAAAAAAATCGAAAAAAAAAACGAAAAATTGAAAATAATTTGATTTTGTAAAGCTAGAAACTTAAAATTTGGAATAAAGGTAGTATTTAGGATACAAAAAAAAAAGAAATAAATAAAAAATCTGTAAAATTCGAAAATTCGAAAAATTGAAAAAAATTCGATTTTGTAGCTTTAGAACTTAAAATTCGGCGTAAACTTATCGTTTAGGATACAGAAAAAGGAAAAATTAAAACACAATAAATTCGAAAATAGAATAAAAAACTCGAAAAAGATCGGAAATTTCAAAATAATTCGATTTTGTAGCGCTAGAAACTTGAAATTTGTAATAAAGAATACAAAATAAGAAAAAATTAAAAAATCCAGAAAATTATAAAAAAAAATTCGAAAAAATCAAAAATTGAAAATAATTTTATTTTGTAGTTTTAGAAAATTAAACCATGGTGTAAAGGTAGTATTTACTATTCAATAAAAGGAACAATTAAAAAATTCGTTAAATTCGAAAATAAAATCGAAAAATTGAAATATCTTTAAAAAATCGAAAATTCGAAAACAATTTGATACTGCTAGAAACATTAGTTTTAAGATAATTGTCCTATTAGCTAGTACAACGCCTCTAATTGTTTTATGTTATTTCCCCCGGATTATGGTTTTCTTTTCTTTCGTTTACGAATTTCGTTATAGAAAAGTTCCGCTATAGACTGGCTACGATATAGGCGATTTCTTTATAGACAGGTTTGTTTTCTTTCACAGCTTGTACTCTATTTACTTCACATACGAAATATGGATTGCTAAATGAAGTTAGCCCCACAAAAATTTTCACAGCTCCCCCTACCCTACCGACATTACTGGCTGGTTATGGCTTGATAGTCCTTTCTAAATAAAATCATGGTGACTCTAAGATTCACTTGATTTATCTCTAAATTGAACCTAAATGATCCTAAGAAGACGGATCAAATAATTACTATATTGGCATGACAATCAGGTAACTTAGAATTAAAATTGAAAAATCAATAAATTTATAAAAAGTCGAAAATTTGAAAATAATTCGATTTTGTAGTCCTAGAAGCTTGACATTTGGCAGAAAGGCAGGGTTTAGTACACAAAGTAAGGAAAAATTAAAAAATCCGTAAATAATAAAAAAAAAAGCAAAAAAAAAAACGAAAAAAAAAAACATCGAAAAAAAAGAATATAGTTTGATTTATTCGAAATTTCCGGAAATTTTAATTTTGGCTTTCTTTTTATACAAAAAAGTTCTTTTATGTTAAATATCAAGTATCTAGGGCTGCGAGTAATATCTCAGATGGATTTCACCTATCCTGGAAGCAATTGAGAGTACGTTTGACACTCCCCCTCCCATAACTTAGTGCTTGTCTAGGAACCTGAAATCTCTTTTTATCTACAGTACTTTGCAAACGAAACTAAAGCTTCAAATTTTTGATACCTGTAAATAATAGGGACAGAGTGTGGGCTTAGCGAAAATCAGTGGATGATCTGCAAAAAGTACCCAATATCAAGAAAAGGAGGATTACTTACAAAAAGAAGTGAAATCTCATCAAAAAGTCACCTGTAAAAAATGCAGCCAAGTCTCGTAACTCATTTACCGTAAAAAGTACTGAGATCGTATAAAGCCAAGTTTAACTATCTTATTAACTCTGAAATTTTCATTCACAAATCACTCCTAGTCTCTACATCTTTAGTTAATTATTATTTTGTGACTTGGCAATTACGTAGCACGAGAATGTGATGTATATGGTTAGTCTTAATCAAATAATACTATAACATATATTAAAGTGTAATAACTTTCCTGTGCGTATATATTTTGCCTTAATTAAATTATCCCATCTCATCCCATAACATAGTAAGGTGTAATAACTTCCCTGTGCTGCGTAATTGCCAAGTCACAAAATAATAATTAACTAAAGATGTAGAGACTAGGAGTGATTTGTGAATGAAAATTTCAGAGTTAATAAGATAGTTAAACTTGGCTTTATACGATCTCAGTACTTTTTACGGTAAATGAGTTACGAGACTTGGCTGCATTTTTTACAGGTGACTTTTTGATGAGATACCCTTTTTCTCTAAAAGGTTTGTTGCTTTTTTCTTTTGTTTTTGAAGAGAGGAGGGGTCAGATTTCTTTATTTATACATAAGGTCAGTTTTGACAATTTATTTTGTGCTGCCATGATAAAAATTGTCACCATTTATGGAATTTTTTTTTTTTTTTTTTTTTTTGTAAAAATGATTTTGCTTTGGTTTGTTTTTCTTTTTCTTTCATTTTTTTTTTCAATCAACCCTATATTATATTATGTATCAGTATTAACACAGATAAAGTTTGCATTGTAAAAAAAAAGAAGCAAATATCTGAATAAGTAACGCTAAAACTACTATGACTTCTTCGTGATTTAAACAGTGTAATGAAGAGTCTCACATTATAAACTGTTTTAATTCACTACAGTTCAAATGGCAGTAGATTTAGTGCAGTATATTTAGTGCTAATTGTTTAGCGGATTGCTCTGTTTTTTCAAATTATACAGGCTTTATATCTTCTGTCACATCTCTCAATGCAGTCTATTCAGGTACTTAAAAATAGAACAAAATTGTTCCGAAAGATTCGGGCCTTTACACTTTTGAAAGAAAGACCTTCTTCTCAGTGAAGTCCAAAGATTTATAAGGACATTCTATCTCCATCAGCATAGTATGTCTCATTTCTTCGGCATGAATGTAAACCAAGAACGTGAGCACGTGTGGCACTTAATACTCTTTTTCTCTACTGGCTTTTTGCTTTTTTTATTATTATTTGTTTTTGATGGAAGCAGTTTCATTTATAATACAGAGAACAGTTTTGACAACTTATCTTGTGCTCCCATGTTAAAAACTGTCATTATTTGTGGCAAAGAATCTCTCTTTTGTAAAACGGATTCCATTTTGGTCTGTTTTTCTTTCTTTTTTCTTCAATCAACCTTATATTATATTATGTATCAGTATTAATACAGATAAAGTTTGTATTGTAAAAAAAAGAAGCAATTATCTGAACAATTAACGCTAAAACTACTATGGCTCCCTTATTATTTAAACAACAGTGTAATGAAGAGTCTCAAATTTTAAACTGTTTTAATTGCACTACAGTTCAAATGGCAGTAGATTTAGTGCAGTAGATTTAGTGCTAATTGTTTAGCGCATTGCTCTGTTTTTTTAAATTATATGGGCTTTATATCTTCTGTCACAACCCTCTATGCAGTCTATTCAGATACTTAAAAATAGAACAAAATTGTTCTGAAAGTTTCGGGCCTTTACACTTTTGAAAGAAAGACCTTCTTCTCAGTGAAGTCCAAAGATTTATAAGGCCACTTCATCTCCATCAGCATAGTATGTCTCATTTCTTCTTCGGCATGTTTGTAAACCAAGAAGTGGCACCACGTGTGGCACCAATACTTTTTCTCAACCAGCTAGTTCCTGTTTTTTAACTGAAGTTCTTTGTTCTTTTTTGATCACCAATTGTGTTGAAGACATAGCAGTCCGTCTTTTTTCTTTCCTTTTAATTTCAACCTTTGGTATATTTCCAAGGTTTTTCTTTTTTTAATGTCTACAATAATTGCTATTACAGGAAAAAACCCACCGGAAGATTTCGGATTTCAAACATTTTGTCCTGTGCAGTATTTATTGTATGTATTTAGCAAGATTTTGTAACTTGCGACATGCGTCCATATTTTCAACGTATAATAACATTTTTCAGAAACTAATATTATTTTCGCGAGATTTTGTAAGTTTTGCTTATGCGTTAATATCTATAATGCTGTGAGAAACTAATAATATCTTGATATTCCGACAGTCAGTTTAAGTCTTTCATTTTAATTTCAACCCTTTGGTTATATGTCACAGGTTTTTTTTTTTTTTTTTTTTTTTTAAGTCTCCAATAATTGCTATTCGGGCAATAACCCTCCTGAAGATTTCAGATTTCGAACATTTTGTACATATAGTCAGATTTTGTACTTTTACGCATGCGTTAGTACTTTCAACCCTTCAATAAGCAATGATGTTTTTCATAAACTAATATTATTTGAATCTTCGCCAGATTTAGACAGTAATTCTCATCCGCTAATATCTATGGTGCTTTAATAAACGACAACGTTTAAGAGAAACTAATACTATTATCTTGATATTCCGTCAGTCAGTCTTTTTGCATTTTCTTTTAATTTAAACCTTTGGTATATTTCCAAGATTTTCTCTTTTTAATGTTTTCAATAATTGCTATTATAGACAAAACCCTCCAGAAGATTGCTGATTTCGGACATGTGCTAAAACGGTATTCAGACATGTTTCGTACTTTTACACATGCAACTTGCGTTACTATTTTCAACGTTTCAATAAATAATAACATTTTTCAGAAACTAATATTATTTATAATTTTGCCAGATTTTGAAAGTTTTGCTCATGCGTTAATGAATATGCGGCAATAAACGATAAAGTTTAAGAGAAACTAATACTTGATATTCTATCTTGATATTCTGACAGTCAGTCTTTTTTCCTTTCCTTTTAATTTCAACCTTTGGTATATTTGCAAGGTTTTCTTTTTTTCATGTCTCCAATAATTGCTATTACGAGCAAAAACTCACCTAAAGATTTCAGATTTTGAAAATTTTATACATGTGTACTCGCATTTACTCCGATTTTGTACTTTTACACATGTGTTAGTACTTTCAACGCTTCAATAAACAATAATGTTATCAGAAACCAATATTATTTGGATTTTTCCCTGATTTTTACAGTTTTGCTCATGCGGTACTTTAAAAAACGATAACGTTTAAGAGGAATTAACATTATCTTGATATTCTGACAGTGATTCTTTTTTCTCTTTCCTTTTAATTTCAAACTTTGGTATATTTCAAAGGTTTTCTTTTTTTAATGTCTCCAATAATTTCTATTCGGGCAAAAACCCACCTGAAGATTTCAGATTTCGAATATTTGTACATGCGTTAATAGAGTATTTAGCAAGATTTTGTACTTTATTACACATGCGTTAGTATCTTCAAGGCTTCAATAAGCAATGACGTTTTTCAGGAACTAATATTATTTCAATTTTCACCAGATTTTGAAAATTAATGTCTATGACGCTTTAATAAACGATAACGTTTAAAATAAACTAATATTATCTTGCTATTCCAACAGCAATTTCTTTCTTTTTTTTTAAATTTCAACTCTTTTAATATATCTAAGTCTTTCTACGCTTAATGACTCCAGTATTTTACATTACGGAGAGAAAACTATCTGAAGATTTCAGATCTCAAACATTTTGTACATGTGTTAATATTGAATTTAGTCATATTTTGTACTTTACACGTACGTCAGTATTTTCAAAGCTTCACTAGCTTCAACGTTTCTTAGGAACTAATATTATTTCAATTTTTGATCGATTTTGAAAGTTTTGCTCATGTGTTAATGTCTATGACGCTTTAATAAACAATAAAGTTTAAAATAAACTAATATTCTCTTGATATTCCAGCAGCAATTTTTTTGCTTTTCTTTTAATTTCAACCTTTGGTATATTTCTAAGGCTTTCTTTGTTTAATATGTCTCCAGTAATTTATATTACGGACAAAAACCTACCTGAAGATTTCAGATTATATATCATTTTAAACATGTGTTAATAGTGTATTTAACCATATTTTGTATTTTACACATACGTCAGCATTTTGAAAGCTTCACTAAGCTATAACGTTTCTCAGGAACTAATATTATTTCAATTTTCGACCAATTTTGAAAATTTTGCTCATGTGTTAATATCTAAGGTAATTTAATAAACGATAACTTTTAAATGAAACTAATATAAACTTGATATTCCGCCAGACTCTAAACATTTTGTATGTGCGATATGTTTTTAGTGCCTTCATAAACAATAACATTTCAAAGAAACTAACATTGCCTTAATATTCTGTCATATTCTTATACACATACTTAGTGTTGAATAATAACGTGTTTTAACAAACATTTTTAAACGTTTTTGCTATTGAAACAATAATATTTTTGAAAACTAATATCATCTTGATACTGTGCCAGGCTCTGAACATTTTGAATATTCGCTTGTTTTTAATTCTTCCTTAAACAATAACATTTCAAAGACACTAATATAACCTGAAAATCCTCTCATATTCTTATCCTTTGCACATGCTTAATGTTCCATAATAACGTTTTTGAACAAAGATTTTTCAACGTTTATGTTATTAAATCAATAATATTTTTAAAAAATAATATCATCTTGATATTTTGCCAGAGTCTGATCATTTTGAATATCCGTTAGTGTTTTTAATTTTTCCTTAAACAATAACATTTCAAAGACACTAATATAATCTTGATATTCCGCCACACTCTGAACATTTTATATACTCACTATATTTTTAGTGCCTTCATAAACAATAGCATTCCAAAGAAACTAACATTGCCTTAATATTCTGTCATATTCTTATGCACATGCTTAGTGTTGAATAATAACGTTTTTAACAAACATTTTTTAACGATTTTGCTATTGAAACAATAATATTTTAAAAACTAATATCATCTTGATAGTGTGCCAGAGTCTGAACATTTTGAATATTCAGTGTTTTTAATTCTTCCTTAAACAATAACATTTCAAAGACACTAATATAATCTTGATATTCCGCCACACTCTGAACATTTTATATATTCGCTATATTTTTAGTGCCTTCATAAACAATAGCATATCAAAGAAACTAACATTGCCTTAATATTCTGTCATATTCTTATGCACATGCTTAGTGTTGAATAATAACGTTTTTAACAAAAAATTTTTAACGATTTTGCTATTGAAACAATAATATTTTAAAAACTAATATCATCTTGATATTGTGCCAGGCTCTGAACATTTTGAATATTCGTTAGTGTTTTTAATTCTTCCTTAAACTATATTTATGCATGAAAAACCCCTTTATCTAAATTAAGGGTGGGGGTTAGCCCCCATTCTACACTTTATACTTAAACCCATGAACCCACAAAACTAATCAGGGAAGCGCCTTATCACAATGAACCTATAAACAAAATTTGAAGCAAAACGGTTATTTCTGTTAACAGTTATCGCGTTACGTACATACATACAGAACGGGCGGGCACATTAGCTCTCACGCTTTGATAGCCTGTGAGCTAAAAAAGGGATGTTGACAATAGAAATAATAATGAATAAATAAATAACGATATGATGACTATTATAACACGTTGGAAATTGTACGTCAAACGTGACAAACGAGGTGCGTTCGTACTGTTATTATTCCAGTGACCATCTTAAGTTAAATAAAAGAGTGTCAAAAAGGAGAGCAATGCGCCAAACAATTAGCACTAAATCTGTTGTCACTTCCTGTAAGACATTTGAATTAAAGTGCAATAAACAGTCTCATAACAGTTAAAATTACAGTTGTTTTCAGAATGTTTTTTCACTGTTGTCAACCAAATGGCTTAAAGAGAGTAGTGTGTTAATTGTTTAGCTCATTCCTTTCGTATTTTCAGCATACAAACTTTATGTGTGTGTGACACAATGTTGCCAGTTAGCTACTTAAAAAAATAAATAAATAAATAAATAAAAAATCAGATAGCTTAATTGCCCCCACTTTTTTGAAGTAGAAATGTTCGCCTTATTTAATGACAGATTAAATAAAGCGAGAATAAGGCCAATTTACACAATATTAAAAAAGTGGTGGGAAACAAACAATCTGAATTTAAAACAAGTTGGAAATTGTACGTCAAACGTGACAAATGAGTTGCGTTCGTACTATAACTAGTTTTATAGATATTTAGATCTTGGTGCAATAGCTGTTGCACTCTTATGCAAAAATGCATGAATGCAAAATTTATTTTCTGTGCAGATTTTCATATTATAGATATTCATTTTATCTTATAAAATTAAGTTTCAATGCGCTTTTATAAAAAATTAATTAGAATTATGTTACATTAAAATTATACTAAGCTCAAATATCCAATACAAGACAATGTAAAAAAACATTGTTATTATTTCACTGAAAACAGAAATTATATCGTCTATTATTATAATATGATTCATTTCCGTAATAAAATAAGTATATTTTAATTTGGCAACATTTTATCTTTTGTTGAAATTTACTGAAAATTCCAATGGTAAATTTAAGCCTAGCTTTGAAAATTTCAGAACTTGAAATCCATATTTAGACTCTTTTTCCATTTAATATCTATTTCTCCGGAAACATCTATCCAAAAAAATGTCTGTAGATTATAGAATTGCTATAATTAAACAATTTTAGTATACAAATTCGGTTTTTAAATTCATTAATACGGAAATAATAGGATTCTGTCTTAAATAGGAAGTAATCACCATGGCAACCTAGAATCATTACCTGTCATGGGGTATCATTGAATTAATTACGTAAGCTAGGATTTAATAGAATGAAGAATGTGACTATAACTTTGGTCATATAGGTTATAAAATGTCATATACGTCATATATGACTATAACGTTATACATGTTAGATAACTTGGCGATACATCTCGGTCTCTTGACGATGAATCCTCGGAAGCTGCTATAACAAGGAAGTACTGATTTTAAAAAATTCCAATTACTTAATAAATATTTTTATTAATATATTTTTAAGTTTTGATTCGATTTTCATAAAATTTGAAATGATTCGACATAATTCTGCAACGATTCTATATATTAAATTTCAAACTATTCGGTTGGATATTTTTTGTGCTGTTATAAATGTGAACAGACAGAGAGACAGATGGACAGACGGACGGACCAGACGACGACAATATGTGCTTCGTATTTATACAATTATGAACGCGTTTAAAAAGCGATAAATACTAAGTACTATTTCTCTCTAACGAACAATAATCTTGGGTTAGTAATATTCAGCTTCAAATCACTTTTTTTTTTGTTGGAAACAGGTATCAATTTAGGCGATCATAACAATTTTCGAAATTTTATAGAAAACGGCTGATATTGACGTATCTTTTTCTGGGGAATTACAAGCGATTTCAATACTTATTATTTTATTTACTCATTTATTTATTGTGGTTTTCTAATTAGCTCTATTTCAATCGTTAAAAGCATTTATTTTTCAGTAACGTTAATTTAACATAACGCTGATATTTTTGTCTGCGAAATCGCGTAAGTATTTAAATCTTGAAAATATATTAGTTTCTAAGATTTCTAAAAATAAAAAACGTTTGTGGAATCTTTTTTTTTCTAGAAGAGGTTATTGTATATTTTCGTTCGTGGTTATATTTTATTTTCCCAGATTAAAAAACATTTGTCTTTTTTTACAGTGCATTTTTAATAGGAACACATTACACATGCAATTTTTTTCTAACTTTCCTGTGCATCCGGAAATTTAGTTCAAAGACAATATTTTCTGAAACATTTTCTAGATTACCGGAAAAACGGAAAAGCAGTCCCATTACATAGCTTCTTGATAAAATGAACTGCCAATTTGATACGTTTGCATACAAAAAGGAATTGAAAAAATATGTCCGAAAGTTGCCAGTTTGTACTTGATAGCAGTTTGTATGTGAAACATTCTTAGAATAAATTATTTACCCATCATACGTAGTATAGGGTAAGTCTTGTAATCGTTTTAAAAATTGAAAAAAAAAAAATTGACGAACTTACACGTTTCAGACACTGGAGATTCCGAAAAATATATTTTTAGAAAAAAGAAATTGCCGTCCGTCTGTCTGTGTGTGTGTCTGTAAGCGCTCTATCTCCCGAACACATTGAGATAGAGACTTGAAATTTGGTATGTACTTAGTATGTAATAATGGGAAGAAGCTTATTGAATTTCAGTAACCTCGATTATCCGGAACTATTTTTTTGGACTCTCGAAATATTCGTTCTGATAAAAAAAATATAAAAATTTTCAAAATTGTTTATTTTAAGGAGGGAATATAAAAGACAATAAAAAACATAATTTTGCATAAAAAATGAAGTCGGTCGGATAATGAGTTACCGAGATATTTATAATCCTATTTTCTACACTCTTCGATTTTTCATGACCCTGTATTTCATTCAAATTTCAATTCAAAGATATATTTTAATTGGAAATGAGACGCTTCATCCGACGCAGTAAACCGTTAGTTAATAGGATAATCATTTTTGGAGTGATAAGGATGTTTCTTCTACGCAATTCAGTAATAGAGCATTTAAAGTTTATGACGTCATCGAGCCACGATTTTATTCGAATTGCCATGCATTTTATAAATAGTTTACACCTTTATTTTTATTTTCATATTTTATAGTATGCATATCCATGATGGGTAAGTATTACGGTGGCTAGTTTTAAATTAGCGATTGCAATTCGTAAATGTAGCCAAAAAAAAAAGATATCAAGCCAAATATGTCACCCCTCAGACAATCATCATAGGCATTAGTCATAAAAATCAGTCCCTCAATTGTGTTAATAAAAACGCAAGGGCTGCGGGAGAAAGAGGCGGCAGAGACAAAACATAAAGGATGCGGGGATGAAAAATTTGTCCCCGCCAAAGATCCTGGATTTAGTGGGATTTAGCAGTAAGAGCATAAATTTTCCCCCAGCGTAACCGCAGATTTGACGGGGTTTATGTTTGAAACGGTTGCTCGATGTTTTGTTTTACGGCGGACATTTCGGATATTTTATGATGTAAATTAATTGTTTGATGGGCAGTATTTTTTATATAATGAATTGTTTAGCTAATAAAAAGAGAAGGGGGTGGGAGGAGAATTATAAAATAATTTCCCAGCATTAGCATCTAGCAATGTGTGCTTGATAATCATTTTAAAGGCAAAATTAAAAACATCAATATATACTTTTAATTACTTTAGCTTTGTCTTTTTAAAATTTGAATTTTTCATTATGTGGAAATAAAATGCAAAATTAAAATTATTAAAAACATTTTTAATATTTATATACTCTTAGTTTTACATTTTTATATTTTTGTGTAAACGGAATAAAAAATAAAAAATATAGTAATAGCTTTATTTTGTTATGTAAATTAATTGTTAAAGGGACAGTATTTTTTATATAATCAATTATTTAGCTAATAAAAAGAAAGAAGGAATAAGAGAGAGACACAGCTAATAGAGAGAGCGAGAGAAAATGAAATTGTAAAATGAATATCTCACTTCATAATCTATCAGTGTGTGAGTGGTAAATAGCTTTACTTTTTTTTTAATTTAAATTTTCCAATTTTTGTACATAAAATTGAAAATTAAAACTATTAAAAATATATGTAATACTTTTAGTTTTACATTTTTATACTCTTTTTGTCTAAACGAAATGGAAAATTATATATATATATATATATATATATATATAAGCAGTAACCATCACATCACAAACAAAACAGCTATATATTCGTGTGAAAAATTTACCTACGGTGGGGGGAGCGTCTGTTAAGTAGTATTCAAATATGTTTCTGTACATTTTGAATTTTTTGCTACGCAGCGCTCTGGCCGAAACCCACTGCCACTAATTATTAATCTTTTTGTTCGGATGCTTGGCTGCCTTTGAATTTACCCACTGCTGATGAGGCCGCAGCTTGTTTCTGTTTATTTTTACATATATTTTCTACAGTGTTTTTTTGTGTTGTCTTGTTTCTGGTGAGGGGGGTGGTGGTAGTTCAGGCCAAAATCATGTTTTTGCTGGATTATACATATATATATATATTAATAGCATTGTTTTATTATGTAAATTAATTGTTGGATGGACTGTATTTTTTGTATAATCAATTATTTAGCTATTAAACAGAAAGAAAGAAGGAGAGAAAGTCAGAGCTAATAAAAAGAGAGCGAGGAAGACAAATTATAACATGAATATCTAACTTTAGAATCTGTCAGTGTGTAAACATATAAAAGGGAAAAAAAGAAAACATCAAAAATATACTTTTAATACATTAACATTATCTTTTCAAAATTAAAATTTTCTATTTTGTGTATATAAAATGTAAAATTAAAACTATTTAAAATATGTTTAATACTTGCAGCTTTACATTTTTATACTTTTTTTTTTGTATAAACAAAAAGGAAAATTAAAATATTAAACATATATTTAATACCTTTATTTTATGATGCAAATTAATTGTTCGATGAGCAGTATTTTTAATATAATGAATTATTAGCTAATAAAAGAAAGAAAGAGAAAGAGACTCAGAGCTAATAAAAGAAAGAAAGAGAAAGAGACTCAGAGCTAATAAAAGAAAGCGAGATAAGGAGAGACATTATAAAATTATTTCTCAGCTTTAGTATCTAGCAATGTATGCTTGATAATCATATAAAAGGAAAAATTAAAGTATCAAAAATATACTTTTAATACTTTAGCTATGCCGTTTCAAAATTTAAATTCTCAATTTCGCGTGTATAAAACAGAAAAAATAAAGCTATTAAAAATATATTTAATAATCTTAGCTTTACATTATATATATATATATATATATATATATATATATATATATATATATATATATATATATATATATATATATATATATATATATATATATATATATATATATTGTATGAACGAAATACAAAATTTAAACTGCTAGATAAATATTTAATATCTTTATATTTTAAATTCTTTTATATTATTTTTAATATTAGCTTTGCATATTTCTGTGTTTGCTATCTTTTTATTAATTTTATATTTTGGTACTTTAAATTTTCCTTTTTATATAAGGCATTATATTTTATACTTCGGTAAAAATCCAATAAGTAAAGATACCAAAATTATTCTATTACCGTAATTTCGCGCGTATACGCCGCACCTCAAACAATTCGATTTCCTACCAGAATTTATTTTAAATGAAATGTGACTTTCTTCTGCTTAGCACTTATTTGACTTCTTATTTTCAATAAAATTTCCGGTTTGAAAAAGACTTAACTAAGCCGCGGCGCATACGCGCGGAATTACGATAATTCTTTTAACATTTTGTGTTTTGCTTCATTAATTTTGCGCTTTGTATAGCGCAATTAATTTATTTTGAAATTAGTGTAGTGCAATTAATTTTGAGTTTTTTCAAATATTTACAATACAATATATACATTTTAGATACATTTATTTTATGTTATTGCATTCCATAAGGCGGTATGTGAATAAAGCACATTTAGACAAATCTATCCGTTTATTAATCTGGCAATCAGTACCAGAAACTAGCAGAACAGAGGTGATCGTTAAAGCATTAAAGTATGTTATAACTTTTTTTTTTATCGGTAACTCCTTAAGAGTATACGCTAGTCACGCGAAGAAACGTGCAAGCTAATGTTAAGTCTATGGGAAGGCTCTTGGCAGATTTTTCGTTCGCATGTCAATATTTTTAAATGATTTTTTTTTTTTTTTTTTTTTTTTTTGGCATAGGATAGCTGAGGTCGATCTCTAACGTTGCTAGTTTTTACTTTTTTGATTTTGATTACAGTTCTGTAAAAGCGGACATTTTCAATTTTGGAACCGGTTGGAACCGGTTCTGAAAGTAAAAGTACCCTTATATAAAAAAAAAAAACTGGAATCAAAATCGGAAAAGTAAAAACTAACAACGTTAGAGATCGACCTCAGCTATCCTATGCAAAAAAAAATCATTTAAAATATTAACATGCAAGCGAGAAATCTGCCAAGAACCTTCCCATAGACTTAACATTAGCTTGCGCGTTTTTTGGCATGACTGATGTAGGATCTTAAACCCTTACAAATTTGTGGTAAAGCAGTTTTTTCGAAATTCATATTGATTCAAAAATTAACCGCCTTTTGGTGTTGCAGTGAATAGGTTTATTTTTAGCGTATTGTGTGCGGCGAATGTAAAAACAAAAGAACTGAGAAAGAGGAAGTCTAGGAGGATTCATTACATGGGTCTGGTATAAGATGATTTTATGTAAGTTGAAAATTGTCACTGTTATCTACGTTTGTTTAAAAACGTTGTAAAACTTTAAACCTGTTTTTCTCGAAACTCTGGTTTACAAATCGATACCAGGTAGAACTCGAGATTGGATCGACCGATTTGGGTGAAATTTTCATGCCTTTTTAGTATATACTATTTTGTAGCTCCTCACGGACGCGTTTTCCAATATTCGAATTGTAAATATCTTTTTTTTTTTTTTTCGTGATTTAAATCTGAAAATGTTTGTCTAAATTCGACAACTTGAAATTTAAATGGCCGCCATTTTCTCCAAGATCGAAAAATTAATAAACCCATCCTAGAAGGGCTACAAAATATCGTAAATTCTAAGGCTTTTTTTAAATTTTTGTTACAGATAAGCAGATTCCACGATTCATCTGGTACCGCGGAATGCTTCAATTTTTGCACACCCCTTTATCTAAGGCTGCCAGAAGACCATTTTTCAAACTAATTTCCAAATAAAAAATTGTTTTTAAAACTTCAAGATATGTTCTTTTATTTGCAAAAAAACAAAACAAAAAAAGCATTATTATTACTGTATAATTGCGCTAGAAAAAATCATCAAAAAGTGATTTGTTTGCCAGCTTTTTTTCTCTACCTGTGGTGTCATAGTAGATATTTTTTTCCATAGCTGGAAAACTTTTTTCAAGGTCACACGTCTTATTGTCATAGCTAGATTATATTAGAAGCATTTAAAATATAACATTAATTATGAAGATTTATGAGAAATGACTAATACAAAACATAAAGGATGCGATATGATAACTTTGAGATAACCCGGATTTGCTGGGATTTAACTATAAGAGCATAATTTTTTCCTCAGCGTAACCACAGATTTAAGGGGTTAATGTTTGAAATGATTGCTCGATGTTTTGTTTTACGAATATTTCGAGTATTTTATGGTGTAAATTAAATTATTATCGATTGGCAGTATTTTTTATATAATGAATTATTTAGTTGAGAAAGAGAGAAATTATAAAATAACTTCCTAGCTTTAGCATCTAGCTGTGGGTGCATAGTAAAGTATAAAAGACAATATCAAAAATATATTTAATATTATTGTATATAAATTTTTCAGTAAGGTAAACCACACGTTTTTACTGAATGGTCTATAAATATTTATGTAAAATTAAACTTTAAAAATACATCAAATTGACGTTTCGGTAAACTTCTATGACCATCTTCAGAATATGATGTTAAGTTAAATACACTAAAAAACAAAAGACAACCATCTTGAAAACGGTCCAGCTCAATCATATATTTAATACTTGTATATTTTTAATACGCATAACTTTACATTTTTTTTACTTTAAATTTTGTGTTTTATGTATGTAAATTTCAGAACTAGAAACATTAAAATTACATTTTTGTAATACTTTTGGCTTTATATTTTTGTACTTTAGAGTTTATATTCGGCATGTATCAAATTCAAAATCAAAATTATTAAAAATTCTGTGTAATGCTTTTATATGTTTAAAGCTTTTATCTGTGTATAGTTTTGAAGCCATGCTCGATCTTTTTCTCCGTAACTCAGCACATTCTTTCTAAATCACACTCCCTCTTGTCCCCGTTAGAGTACATTAGAAGTATTTAAAATGTAATAATGAGAAATTGTGGAATATGGCAGAGACAACATAAAAGATGATGGGTGAGAAATTGTCCCTGTCCGGATTTACTGGGATTTAGCAGTAAGACCATATATTTTCCCACACTATGACGCCAGATTTGAGGAGGCTTATGTTTGAAACAGTTGCTCGGTGTTTTGTTTTAAGGCGGTGGCCCGTCCCGACGTCCGGGACGGGAATCCCTTTACACTGATTCCCATTCCGGCAAACATACATGTAAAATCGTACAAGTAATTAATTCAATAAGTCCTAAAATTTTTAGACGAGAGTAAAGTAATATAATGCAAGTCGAACGAGAAATCTCGACAACATGATACAATGCTGAAAAATCATTGTCATCAAAGAGAGACGTCTCAATGAGCAGAAGACTATGGTATTTCAATGTCGTATCTATCATGTTAAAAAAATCCGTGAAATGTCACAAATTGTGTCACAATTTAATGGTATTTGAGAATAGAAAGCAATAGTGTTTTCAGCAAATAGTTTATGTTCGATCACGTTTTTGTTTGCTAATTTATTATACTTTAATATTTTTTTGCTACACTACATGTAAAATCGTACAAATAACTAATTCAGTAAGTCCTAAAAACTTTAGACGAGAGTAAAGTAATATAGTGCAAGTCGACGGAGAAGTCTCGACAGCATGATACATTGCTAAAAAATCATTGTCATCAAACAGATACTTCTCAATGAGCATTTCAATGTCGACTATGGCATTTCAATGTCGTATTCTATCATGCTAAAAAAATCCGTGAAATGTCACAAATTGTGTCACAGTTGAATGGTATTTGAGAATCGAAAGCAATAGTGTTTTCAGCAAGTAGTTTGTTTCGTTTTTATTATTATTATTATTTTTTGTGTGTGTTTTTAGCAAATAGTTTATGTTTGATCATGTTCTTGTTTGCTAATTTATTATACTTTAATATTTTCTTGCTACATGTAAAATCGTACAAGTGACTAATTCAATAAGTCTTAAAAGTTTTAGACGAGAGTAAAGTAATATAATGCAAGTCGAAGGAGAAATATCGACAATATGATACATTGCTAAAACATTCATCGTCATCAAAGAGAGACGTTTCAATTAACAGAACAGTATGGCATCTCAATGTCGTATTGTATCATGTTAAAACATTCCATGAAAGGTCACAAATTGTGTCACAATTGAATGGTATTTGAGAATCGAAAGCAATAGTGTTTTCAGCAAGTAGCTTGTTTCGTTTTTTTTTATTATTATTATTATTATTATTTTTGGTGTGTGTGTGTGTTTTTAGCAAATAGTTTACGTTTGATCACGTTTGTGTTCGATCATGTTCTTGTTTGCTAATTTATTATACTTTAATATTTTCTTGCTACATGTAAAATCGTACAAGTGACTAATTCAATAAGTCTTAAAAGTTTTAGACGAGAGTAAAGTAATATAATGCAAGTCGAAGGAGAAATATCGACAATATGATACATTGCTAAAAAAATCATCGTCATCAAAGAGAGACGTTTCAATGAACAGAACAGTATGGCATCTCAATGCCGTATTGTATCATGTTAAAACAATCCATGAAAGGTCACAAATTGTGTCACAATTGAATGGTATTTGAGAATCGAAAGCAATAGTGTTTTCAGCAAGTAGTTTGTTTCGTTTTTTTTATTATTTTGTGCGTATGTGTGTTTTTAGCAAATAGTTTATGTTTGATCATGTTTGTGTTCGATCATGTTCTTGTTTGCTAATTTATTATACTTTAATATTTTTTTGCTATATGTAAAATCGTACAAGTGACTAATTCAATGTCTTAAAAGTTTAGGCGAGAGTAAAGTAATATAATACAAGTCGAAGGAGTAATATCGACAATATGATACATTGTTAAAAAAATCATCGTCATCAAAGAGAGACGTTTCAATGAACAGAACAGTATGGCATCTCAATGTCGTATTGTATCATGTTAAAAAAATCCATCAAAAGTCACAAATTGTGTCACAATTGAATAGTATTTGAGAATCGAAAGCAATAATGTTTTCAGCAAGTAGTTTGTTTTCCTTCATGTTTTTGTTTGCTAATTTATTATACTCTAATATTTTTTTGCTATTTCTGTTATGATCGGATAGTTTATGTTAATAATATATTCGAATATTTTGTGATATATTCCGATATTTTATGATGAAAATGAATTATGTGTCGTAGCATCTTATAATGAATTATTTAGCTAAAACAAACAAACAAAAAAAAAGCATATTTTGCCCATAAGTAATTTTGACATTTAAGAAATCGGGTGAAAGGTGCGAATAAATAGGAAAATATGGTTGTAATCCTTTCCCCACTTTTTTCTTCAACGGACAAAACGCAGAATGGAACTTCACCTGTAAAACTATCTTCACCTTCAACATCATCACCCTACTGCAGAAACGTCCCGAAAGGAGAAAGGTGAACTCATCTTTCTTCCGGACATTTCTCCTCTTCAGAGTCCGTCACTACTGCCATCTATTGGCGCAAATATCTTCATTTAACATATTACAATGTAAAATTAATAATGAATGACAGTTGACTAGCAGATATGTAAAACGTAAAACTAATGTAAATACATAGCTGCCCGACTGTTACGGGTTTTTTTTTAAATGCCACTGAAATTTAGTAGGGAATTTTTGCCTTACTTAATTTTCGGAAATTAAATAAGGAAAAATTTTACTACTAAATTTTAGTGGTACAATAAAGTGTAAAATTTGGCAGTTAAGTATATAGACTGAAAAGCATCGATATATGAAATACCATCCATAATTGCACATGTGTATTTCTATTTACTTGAAATAATGTATAAAAAGTTATAAAATAAGGCTTTGGAAGAAATTGTAAAAATGTATTATGTAATGTGCATAAGTATATACAAGGCTCCCAATCAATCCATTATTTGAATACCACTTTTTAAAAAGAAAAATATTTTTTTATAGATTTCTCTTGCAAATTTTGTAGAAACCAATAAACAGAATCAATAGCTACAGAATTAATTTTCTTAATAATATTGCAGAATTAACAAAGGTTATTATTATTATTATTATTATTTGCAAAAATTGTTCAAATCTGTCATGTAAGTTTTCTTTGGAAATACTGAATTAAAAAATTGGGCCCGTGAGAACCCTGGATATACTTTAGTAAAGTATAGTTACATTTTTCCTGAAATGGGAAAATGAAGATATTTTTATTTTCAAGAGTGGTTAAATTTTCTAATACATTACATGATGACTGGGACTAATTGACTGAAAAAATATATAAATATATGTATTTTTTTAAATATCAGAAAACTGCTATGGCAGTTTTTACTTGTGCACTACAACGACTAAGTTTACTATATACTTCTTATTATACTTAATTTTTTCTTTAAAAGACATATTTTGCACTCAAAAAATTTTTTTTAGTTTTCAAAAATTTTTACAGGGAAATTTTCTTTGTCCGTTTCCACAATAGGGGCCTCTATGTCTTTAACCCTTTCCCCATAGTTGAAAAAGGTTTATGAATTCGGTTTGTCTGTCCATGCTCTAACTTGCGTAAATATACTCGAATTGCCATGCAATTCATACATGTTATTGTTCAATATGGCATGTTTCATATTCAAAACGAAGTGTGTAGCAGTTATAGTTTCATTACAGGGGCACTCAAAAGAATTCCATGACAATATGGTCTATGGGGAAAAATCATTTGTAATATATTTTAATGATATTATGCGTTTTCAATTATGGTACACTCTAAAAACGACATTTTCAAAACTGAGCAAAAAACACTCAAATCTGAGTATGTCTTATAGTCAAAATGGCTCCGAATCAAAATGACTCTAGTTTGAAACAGGCATAAACTCATTTCTGGAAACATACACACACTGAAAAATGAAACATCATGTGCTCCTATTTGAGTATGTCATATCAATCAATTTTCAAACTAGTCGTTGGGGGCCACCGTAATACTTACCCATCATGGATATGCATAATGTAAAATATTAAAATAAAAATGTGTAAACTACTTATAAAATGCATTGCAATTCAAATAAAATCGTGGCTTGATGACGTCACAAACATTAAAGGCTCGATTACTGAATTGCTTAAAAGAGGTTTTTCCTTATAACTCCAAAAATAATAATCCTATTAACTAGCGGTTTATTGTATCTGATTAAGCGTCAAATTTCCAATTAAAATATATTTTTGAAGTGAAATTTGGATTAAATACTGGGTCATGAAAAATCGAAGAGTGTGGAAAATAGGATTCCATATATCTCGGCAACTCATTATCCGATCGACTTCATGCTTTATTCAAAATTTATGTTTTTTTATTGTCTTTTATATTCATTTCTTAAAATAAACAATTTCGAAAATTTTTATATACCTTTCATCAGAACGAATATTTCGAGAGTCCGAAAAAAATTGTTCCGGTTAATCGAGGTTATTGGAATGAAATAGGCTTCTTTCCATTATTACATATTAAGTACATACCAAATTGCAAGTCTCTATCTCATTTTTTGCGGGAGATAGAGCGTTTACAGACACACACACAGACACACAGACGGACGGCAAAATTTTTTTTCTAAAAATATCTTTTTCGGAATCTCCAGTGTCTGAAACGTGTAAATCCGTCAAAAAAAATTTTCGATTTTCAAAACGATTACAAGACTTACCCTATACTACGTATGATGGGTAAGTAAAATGAGTATGAACTCACTTCTATGTGCTCATTTTTGAGTATGTCCATGTTTCAAAAATAAGTTTGAACTGATTCTAATCACTTTTGAGTATTTCCATGTTTCAAAAATGAGTTTGAATGATTCTAATCATTTTTGAGTATGCCTATGTTTCAATATTCTGAGCATTTCTGGTATTTCAGAATTGAAAACATTGGGTCGTCCTATTTGAAACAAAAAGTTTCATAACAAAATGAAAACATCGATTTACTCAGATTTGAAAGTGTCATTTTTCTCAGTGTACGCGTTTTTTAAATGAACTATTTTTGTATATTACTGGGTATGTATAAATTCTATAGATCCTATATTGGGTTGTTAAAGGAATTCGAGTACGCTTTCGTTTATTGAATGGAATTGCTGAAAGGGAATGTTCAGCTGTGTTATGCATTACCTAACTGAACTAAATTTTCGCATACTATGTAGTACATATACAATTCTATATATATATATATGATATACAGGGCTGCACAAAAGTATTCGGATATTTTTCCGGCTATAAACTGTAATTGCTGAAATTGGGCTTTCAAATGTGTTATGCGCTTTCCCAATTGTTTATTTGGAATTTTCTAATTTCAGAATTCGTATTTCAGTATTACATAGTATAATTATTGCTTAGTATTACAAAGTGTTATTTAGTATTGCTCAGTATAATTAGTAAATTGTTTTCTCAGTTATTATATCATCAAAATTTTAATTTTTTGAATTTGTGTTTCAATACTACTTTTCTAATCTCATGGTGATATTTGATTTGTGTTTATTGTTTTCACTACATGTACATATTCCTATACAATCACTTATGTTATTCCTTAACATTCTTAGTACTAGTACATTGCTGTACTTAAATTGTGTTAATTGTTTACTGTAAATACCCCTATCTAATAATTCAAGTTTTTCCCCAAATAAGTCTTTTTATATACAATCAATGCTACTATTGAAACTATGATTATTTCATTTGAAATTAGCGTATTTAAATTTATAACTGTTTATCGTTCAATAAGTCAGCTATTAGTATTGTTTTGTATTTATTTTCTTCTCTCAACTTTAATCATTATCTTGTAAGGTTTTGCCGCATAGTTAGAGTTGCAAAGGCTAGAAAAAACCCGGTTTAAACCTGGGAATAAACCGGGTTTTTTGGGAATAAATTTGGTTTTTTGGGAATAAACCTGGGAATAAACCGGGTCTATTGGAAATAAACCTGGGAATAAACCGGGTCTATTGGAAATAAACCTGGGAATAAACCGGGTCTATTAGAAATAAACCTGGGAATAAACCAGATTTTTGCACTACGCATAGTAAAACCTGCTAGGCGGGGCTAGTTGAGCTTAAGCCGAAAGGTAGGCCAGTTTGACTTTGACTTTATTTACTTATTGATATCTTCACCTTATTAAACGGTGAAATTATGCTACAATATTCCGAAGGTAATGGAAAGTGTTTCATAACCTATGCTTGACGCATGATTTTTCGTTCTTGTTGTTATTTAGAACCGATTTCAAAAGAAATTCACACTGACGTACAAAACACACATTATTTCAAGCATACTTATAAACCTGATATTGAAATCAGATCCTGCATTAAAATCAGAACCAGAAACTCTATAATATAATAGGTTACGAAAGTACTTCTTTTCAATAGATCACACACATATCGTAACAATCCCACGTTTGCGGTGTTTGATAGAAGCTTTATGTTCTTTAACATCGATAACACCATCCTAACAAAGCTATTTGGACTAACACATATGCATCGATCCGGAATCACTTTACATTGATTCTCGTCCCGACAAAACTTATACGAAAAATCGCCCGAGTAACTAATGTAATGTCGCAGACGAGAGTAGAGTAAGAGTAGGGTGGTGCAAGCAAGCTGAGAGGGAAAAGAGAAATCTCGATAGTGAAATGCTGTAGGACCCGCAGGCTAGTCACGTACTCGAGTGGGGCCAGATAACGAGCCGCTTGTGGCTGATTGGCCCATTTAGGGGGGTTCTCCGAAGGTCGAGAGTACAGATAGAAAAGCGAATGCAAAAATCTAACGTGTCTTCTAGGATCAGGATGAGTGTGTTTCATGAATTTTATTTGATGATTTTTTGGTTTTTTTCCACCATATTATAGAGAGGGTTGGTTATGGTATAAGTACGAAAAATTTTGACCTTCAGTTTTTGTCAAAGCTTCTTCTACGGTTTGGTTATCTTGGAAAAATCCTTCTTCTCCTCGAAAGAGAAAAGGAGGTTAAAAGAAAATAGTTAGTGTAGGAGAAGTTTTGAAAAAACATAAAATTAAAAAAACTTCTTTGTGCCTTTTGCATAAGATTCAGTAGTAGAGGTTAGAGAAGTATATTGTTTCAGGTACTTCAGAGTTTGATTAAGTTCTATTAGGTTACTTTATGAATAAGGTGACCTTTCCTTTATAATTACAATGTACCCTGTAGTATGTTACTCCTTCATTCATTGATTTTTAATTCATTGTCAAACATATGTTTGTTGTTTTACAGGGTGAATCAAAAGTGGTCATACCATTTATATTGGCAAAAGATTACAATGCTGCAGAGACTACATGTAATATAACGATGCATAAACTGTTTCAAAGAGCAATGTCTGTTAGAAATAATATTATCTCTAATAATGATGTACAATGATTTATCCAAGGTTTTGTTTTCTGATTATACTTTAAATTATAATCATCGGCACGTGTGAAAGAGTTCTGAAATTTTTTTTTGTTCTGACTGTATTCCTTCTATTGGCAGCCTTGAAGTGCAATTTAAAAAGTGCGTATTCTTTTTTTTTTTTTTTTTTTTTTTTTTTTTTGCATATCACGATATTATATTGTATTATACTTTAATTATATCGGCTATACTGTACAGGGCCACTCAAAAAGATTGAAATTCACTTTAAGTTCTACCTGGTAGAGATATGTAGGCAATGTAAATTGAAGAACAGTTCCGAGTAATGTAGGAATTGAGATTATGCAAATTAAATAATCATGCCTTTAATTTTCAAAAAGGTACACTGTTTAATTTTTTGTACATTCTCTGGGTCCTTTAAGTTATATTTAGAAAAATATTCGTCATGCTCTGACAAGAAAAACAGTAAACATTTCATTATTCTACGACCAAAACTCCTACGGCCAGTGCTAAATATGCTGTTGCCAAACTATATACCAGAAATAAAGCTTGATTCTAACTAAATAACTCTTAGCTACTTAGAAAAAATATAGATAACCAGCTGTTACCCGTGACTTCGTTCACGTAACATTAAAAGAAAAATAAATGTACTAATCAAGCAAAATATTTCACTCCCGATAATTAAAAACGTAAATAATTAACTAACTCTTTATCACATTTCATAGAAGAAAATACGATATTTCTTTGTTATAGGGGCCTTGACATAAATCAGTTTTAAAAAAGTACAATTTGTCAAAAAACAAATAACAGTTTTACCTGATAAACCATTTTACTTTTAACGACTTTGAAAAACGTTTTAACAGCCATCATTTAAAAATAATTCATTGGAAATAGTATATGCTTTTTCTTTAAATTCAATTCTCGTGAATAGGGAGGAATAATTCTACACCTAAATGCAAGGAGCTTCAATTGCAAAGCTTTTTGCAGCCCAAAATTACATGCAAACGTAACACTTAAATTGCAAAGCTTTTTGCAACCCAAAATTATATGTAAACATTACTTTTGCATGTAATTTTCATTGCAAATTAACATTTATTACGGTTCAAATTAAAATTAATTTGGGTGCAAATTACATGTAAATATTACGTTTGCATGTAATTTGGGGTTGCAAAAAGCTTTCCAATTGCAAGTGTTACGTTTGCATGTAACAGAAAATTTGTGTCCTTGGTTTAATCTATAGCTGAAACAAATCTTGATTTCTTGACAGTATGCTGACAGGCGATTTTTGCTCCGCAGAATAAATTGATTCATAAAGTTTGAATATGTGGAAATATGTTTTTATTTTTCGGAAATTTTACTGTAATCAAGATTTTTTTTTCACCAACTATTCAAATTGAAAATAAAATAATTTTTTTTTAGTTTTAATGAGAAAATGGCATAAAAATATATTAATTCGTTTTATTTCTCCTTTTTTTATCCACAAAAATGGAGTAATTTAAGTACCGTTTTTAGAGAAATTTCGTTAAAATTTACAAAAAAAAAAAATATTAATAACTCGAAATCTAATTCAAAATTATAAATTCTCAGAGTTTATATGACATCCTCGAATCAATGACAACCGGTATTAAGTAAATCGCGTTGCATTAAGAGGAGTAGTTGCGAAATACACACAGTCAGATTTTAACTTAATAGACTTGTGTTCAATTTTCTTTCCCTAATAATCTTACTGATGCTTGTATTATTAATCACAGAGTTCAGAGAATAAATAGAGATGAAATGTTCATGTTTGGCGTGATGCTGAAAATGCAACCCTACAGTCGGCCTAAACAACTGGCGGCTTGCTTTGAAAACCTTTCCCCGTCCAATGAATCCAGTCCTTGTTCCACGTGCAGCCTCTAACCATCCAATGAACTCAGCCCTTGGGCCTAATGATTTGAGCGATAACCGGCTTCATATTGCAAGCCGATTTTACGGTTCATTACCTCTCTATTCTTTCACTGTACTCAGTGATTATTAATGTATGAAATTGATACACGCTCCATTTGAAACATATTTAACAAGAACGAAAAATCATGCGTCGAGCATAGATTATGTAGCACTTTCCAACGCTTCCAAAATAATTTTACAAAACATACCGTTTAATAAGCTAAAAGATAACATCTAAGTAAACAATTTGGAAAACGCATAACATATTTAAAAACATAATTTCAGGAATTTCCAACAGATACAATATTCGGAAAAATATCCGAATACTTTTATTCAGCCCTGTATATGATCTATAGATTTGTATATCCTAGGATGCTAAATTTTAGTTTAGTTAGGAAACGCGTAGCACAGTTTAAATTCTCTTTCTGGAGTTTCTGTCAATAAACGGAAATGTGTTCGCGAACTTTTGTGCTGCCCTGTATAGGATCTACAGAATTTATACACACCACGTAATAGACAAAAAGCGAGTTAAAATTAAAATCGCGTTTAGTAACTTAAAACGCACTTCCAGGAATTAGTGTTAACAGACAGTAGAGAATTCTTTTGTGTGTCCCTGTAAATGAACGATGACTGCTATACACACACTATTCTGTAGTAAGCCTCTTGTAATGCACCTTAGATATATATATATATAAATTTCAATGCGTTTAAAATAGTGAAACATTATTTAAATAAACCGCAGACGATTTTTCTCCATAGACGTCATGTAACGGAATTCTTTTGACTGTCCCTGTAAAGTAACTATAAGTGCTATGCACACCCTATTCCATATTAAGCTTCTTCTAATGCACCTTAGTGATATATATAAATTTCAATGCGTTTAAAATAGTGAAACATTATTTAAATAAACCGCAAATGATTTTTCCCCATAGACCGCAATGTAACGGAATTCTTTTGAGTGTCCCTGTAATAAAACTATAAGTGCTACACACTTCCGTTGAAATAGGGAACATGCTATAGATAACGACAATAACATATAAAAATTGCAGAGCAATCCGAGCATATTTACGGGAGTTAGAGCACGGACAGACGGCAGACGGCAGACGGCAGACGGCCATACGGCCAGACGGCCATACGGCCAGACAAACCGAAGTCATAAGCACTTTTCAACTAGGTTGGAAAGTGCTAAAAAAATCCCGTTTTATTATGACGTCACTTTGGTCCCAGAGAAATCTCTTTTCAATGATATAATTCTTGTTAATTTTCTTTTCCTGGCAATAATGAAGTGAATTTTAGCAGAAAACTCACATCTGTTTGTAACTGATATTCAAGCTTATTATTAATCAGTATCAAAAAAATATTTTAGTTATTCATCTTAAATACGACGCTCATTATGTACATACTTTTATTATACACTGATAGTGATGCTCTTTGTAATATTACGAATAATTGAAAATATATGTTTTATTTATGACGTCATATTTGTTCAAGCCAAGAAGGATCCTTTTCATAGTTCCATGGTTCAAGCGAAATCTTTTTCTTAATAATATAATTATTGTTAATTCTTCTTTCTAATTATAACGCAGTTTTTGACAGAAAAAGATCTTTTTAATGTAACCGATATTCATACTTCATGTATAATAACAAATACTCCATATTGTTGTTTCAAATATCACAGAAATTCATCTTCTTTTGAATTATTTTCATTTTTCACGTGAAAATCGCTCAATTGAAACTTAATTGTTGAGGAAAAATTATTTTTTCGCATTTGTATTTATTGGCAACGATCAAAGCCCTAGCAACGATAAAGTAAAATGGTTAAATTTTATCTAAAAATGTCCATTGATTCTCTATGAAAATAATCAAATTTTGAATTATTAAGAAAAGTATTTGAATAAAATAAACAAAAACCAGTCTATGTTCATTTCCGGGTTATAATCCACATATATGCAAAGATACAGGGCCATTAATTTCTACATTTTGACGCTGGCTTCAGCCTAACATTTGCACACAATCGGATTTATAATATTATTAGGATATACGATAATGAAAAAGAGCCTGATTAAAAACATCAAAATTGAAATTTATCACCAAAATGTTTCTTTACACTCTAAAAACGACATTTTCAAAACTGAGCAAAAAAATACTCAAATCTGAGTATATCGCATAGTCAAAATGACTCAAGTTTGAAACATGTACACACTCATTTCAGAAAACATGCACACACTCATGAATAAAACATTATGTGCTCCTATTTGAGTATGTCCATGTTTCAAAAATGAGTATGAACTGACTTCTACGTGCTCATTTTTGAGTATGTCCATGTTTCAAAAATGAGTTTGAACTGACTTCTATGTGCTCCTTTTTGAGTATGTCCATGTTTCAAAAATGAGTATGAATTGACCTCTATGTGCTTAGTTTTTAGTATGTCCATGGTCCAATATTTTAAGTATATCTGGTATTTCAGAATTGAAAGAGTTGGGAAGCGTTTATCTGAAACAAAAAGTTTCATAACAAAATGAAAACATCGATTTACTGAGATTTGAAAGTGTCATTTTTCTCAGTGTAACATTATCTCCTCAAAAATTGTTCCATTTATAAAAATATGTAAATTACAACACTTAAACCAAAGCTACAGCTACTGGTGACGAACGATAGAAAACAAATTGTATGGTTATACAAACTTATATCACATGGAACAAAGTGCAAACAGGTGTTTTGGACGACTATAAGATGATGATTTCCAGCTATAAAACTAGCCATTCCGAAATAGTAAAAGTAAAACCGCTAAAAATTGCAGAGAAAACAGCATGCTGATCACGTAAATTGAAACAGCCAACAATGACTTTTTTACTTTAAGTAAATTGCTATATATTTTACAATAAAAAGACGCTTTACAAAAGCTTTTTGGTTGTTAAAAAATGCTAGTGATGTATAAAAATGTTGTCAAATAAATTATGCTAAATTTCACCTTTTAAACTTAATTATTAAAAGTTAGATTTAACCTTTTTTTTCGATATATTAAAATATTACAGGCAGGATTGTATTGATTTTAACCAGGGGTGATTTTAACACTAGAAAGAACCGGTTTTAAAAATATATTAAACCGGTTGTAAAAATTTAAACCGATTTTCAAAATATGTTTTGATCATCAGTGGTCAAACTCGCTCTGACTGCAAAAGAAATTAAAAGTAACTTTGTTAGATGATATATTTAGTACAAAATTTGGAAGGGTTTGTCAAAATAACATTTAAAAGTATTTAATACACTGAAAGTGTTTACAAATATTTTAGGCAGAACGATATTTTAATTCTCACACTTTGATTACGGGGTTGGGACATGTCGTACCAGCGACTATTTCTTTATTCTACTGGCACCACTTTAAAAAAATAATAATATCTACCATACACTTGTACTAGGATACTTTCAAGAAAAATCTACAAGATAGAATTTTTTTTTTTTTTTTTTTTTTTTTGTAAATTGTGGTACGGGTTAATAATCAAATGGTTAACACCACAAAATTTTCTAAATGTAAACAATTATCGTAATCTCGACACTTTTAATAATTTGATTACGTATTTAATTTTAAACTAAAAGTGACGGAAACAAAATCACAGTAAACAAAAGAATTTTTTTTTTTAATTTTTATTTACAACTTAAAAGTAACAAATGTTGCTATATTAAGCAAAAGCAATTTCATAACTCATTCTGGATTATATCAAACTTCGAAAATAATCTTTCTACACAGTAAAAAAATTTCGTAAAATTTCAGTAGATGTACCGTAAATTAACGGTACTTGTACCGTTTTCAATCTTTACGGTATGAGTACCGTACTTCTAAGGTATATTAAGCGTAAAAAAAAGTATATGTGCCATTTCGATTATAAACGGTATTTATACCACGAAATGATTGTTTTTCAGTAAAAAATCGCTATTTATACTGTAAAATAATTATTTTTCAGTAAGGTAAAAGCTGGTAGCCCCGCCTCGGTGTACGGCAACCCCTGAAGTAATGCTCTTGCTCTTGTTACGAAATGCGTGCAGGCCTGAGGAGAGAAGGGAGTGCAGCCGGTACATATACTTTAAATATTTTATGATACATATACCGTCCAGTTAAATTACGGTATTTATACTGGTCACAAAGTTACCAGTATATGTACCGTAATTGTTGACCAAAATTTTGTACAGTGTACTGTTGTAGAGTTTGCACAATCATTCATCGGGTGAACTATGAAATCTACAAATTCCGAATCAATATTTTCCAACTTTTCATTACTGCCCGCCAAATGTCGTAATGTATTAGTTACACTTTAAAAAAAAAAATAAGATTTATGACATAAGGCAAAAAATTACATAAAGCAAAAAATATTTCATCTACATTTAATTATTATTAAAATACCAGTGTACCCGTGCGAGGATTTCGCAGTACAATCTAATATCTTTTACCAATATCGAATATTTTTTTAGATTTAGGTTCAAACTTCGAAAGAAAGTACAGGGTTAAAAATATCTGCAAACAACATTTGTGAAGCCAGAATATCATATTTATTCCATCAAAGAAAGTTACAGTAAAAACTGATCAAAGATAGCAATAGGCGCGAGGAAAAAATTTTCAATGGTATTTTAACCCATTTAGAGGATGACGGCATCCGCTTCGGAAAAAACACGGGACAAAGAAAAATAAATTGAATAGATATAAAATACAATTTAATTAAATATAACAAAACATACATTTTAGGTTACACTTGGAATACCATTGCTTCGATCGATAGATGGTGTCTTTTACTGATAAACATTTCAGTTTCAATTTTGCTTTTTAATCATATATATAAATTAGCCCATGCAGAGACGTCCCACTTTACCTTTTTTGTAGTATTTATTTTTTCTTATATATGTAATCAATGTTGAGTATGATATAATGCGGTATTTTATTTTTGTGGCAAAACTGATTTGAGAAAACATTTCATTTCATTTATGAAAGCAAGCTGATTTAATTTTTAATCAAAAAACATGTTTTAACGAAATGTGAGTATATTATGTCAGAATCCTGTTCAAAATCCTTTCATATGGTATCTGATTTATTGCTCTGCGTTTTGCATTTGCTTGGAAATAAGGATGTTGACAACAGAAATAATATATATGATGATGAATTATATTAATTATTAATAAATATGTATAATATATAATATGACATTAATGTTCACATGAATATACGGTTTGACCAATTTAGGTAAACTAAAGTTATTTAAAAGAGTTTCGACTACCATTGAGTGTTTAAAACCAATTTTGACCAGTTTTAGACGGGTAAAACAAGTTTTAACCACTGTCCTGGGTAAAATTATTTCTGACCGATCAAAACTACAACTGTGATTACAAATACAGTATATTTTACAGTAAAGAAAGCCTTCCAGAAGTATTTTGGGTGTTAAAGCTTAAGGTACTGATGCAGGCAGATTTTATCGAATGGATACTCTTAAATTATCGCTTTTAAACTTACACGTAAGAAAAAAGGCAGATGTTCTTAATTTAGGAAAATATAATATAATCACGAACGAAAATAAAACAATAACCTCTTCCGAGTTACTAACAATTCCAAAAAGCATTCTTTATCTTCAGAAACCAATATATTTTAGAAATTTAAAAAAGCATTTATAAAAACAGTTTCTTTGGCTGCCACTGATTTTTGAAAACGTTTCCGAGTAGTTTATTAATCAGTTTTCTCAACCTGTAATAGAGGTTTTTCGGATGCTATCAATGCTTAAGTAAACATTTTCATGTTTAACAGACATATTGTATTGACAAACATGATACATTGACAGCATTAACATTAACATTAAAATTAATATTATTCTGTTACTCTTGCATGTATAAATTCAATTACGCAGCTGAAAATGTTTAATTAAGAATGGAGAGCTCTCTAAAAACCGATATTCCGGTTTGAGAAAACTGATTAATACACTATAAAAACTACTCAGAAACGTTTCCGAAAATCAATCGCAGTAAACGAAACTTTGTTTTTAAAAATAATTCTTTAAATCTCGAAAATATATTGGTTTTTGAGGTTTCTGAAGATAAAGAAAGAACACTTTTCGGAATCTTGGGTAACTCGGAAGAGGTTATTGTATATTTTTTGTTTGTGGTATATTATATTTTCATTGATTAAGAAACATGTATCTTTTTTTTAGGTGCGTTCGTAATTATATAAATACGTAGCACCTACAGTCGTCGTCTGGTCCGTCCGTCCGTCTGTCCGTATATAACAGCACAAAAACTACTCAACCAAATGATTTGAAATTTAATGTATGTAATCTTTGCAGAATTTTGTCGAGACATTTCAAATTTTATGAAAATCGAATCAAAACTTTAGAAGATATTAATAAAAATATTTATTAAGAAATTTGAATATTAAAAAAAAAAAAAAAAAATCGGTGCGTTCTTGTTATAGGAGCTTCCGAGGTTGAATCGTCAAGCGACCGAGATACTTATTTTATGACAGAAATTAATCTGCAGACGATAGAATTCATTTCACAGAATTAAAAATCATCAAGATCTAAATATTTATATAACTAGCTATAGTATGAACGCACCTCGTTTGTCACGTTTGACGTACAATTTCCACCTTTTTTTACATTATCATCATAAAAGGTCACTTTCTTTAATGTATATGTTTTTGAAATATCAAAATATTAAATATACAAGGAATTATTAACTTAGCATGTTATTATAACAACATAACACGCTCAATGTATAACACGTACAAAGACACTAAAATCGTAAAATTTGTGCTGCTGCAATTCTAAAGACTATATAGTAAATTTCAGCTCTTAAATCAAAGAGAACTACGGCTATTGATGGCTAGCATTATAAAGAAATCGTTCGGTCATCCAAACTGATATCACATGCAACAAAGTTCAAACAGGTGTTTCGGACCACTATGGGATGATGATTTCCGGCTATAAAACTAGCCATTCCCGTACAGTAAAAGTAGAACCGTAAAAGGTTGCAGGAAAAGCTACATGCTGGACACGTAATTCGAAACAGCCCACTGTGATGTTTTTGCTTTAAGCAAATTGCTATATATTTTACAGAAATAAACACTTTACAAAAGCGTTTTGGAAATCAGAAAAAATACAAAGAAAATTGTATGAAACATATTCATTGAATTGATTACTTTTGGCTCAGTTGCAAAAAGTTAATTTCCTTAATTTACCCTTTTCCAGAATATGAAAATATTAAGGATACAACCAGTTATTGAACTAGAATATCTTGGATAATGTATGACTACAATGCAAGAAATATCATTGTGTAAAGTTTTCTTGTACTTATATTGGTTGTAATATTAATTTATTCGTGCAGGACATAATTATTTGTTCAATACTCTAATAAAATTTTTTAACTAAATAAAATAACAACATAAAAACATAAACCATTTTCCCATTGTTAAATTCTTTATTCAATTTATCATTATTAGTTATTAAATTCTTCAGAAGCTCGTTTTTAATTTTTATTAAATCGTTAGTTGTGAACAAACTCTTAAGGCAAACGTAGGTTAACTAGTACAAGGAATGTATGAACTAGGACTTTCATTTGATAAACAATGCAGTTTTTTTCTGTTTATTTAACTGCTCAAATATTCATTTATTCTCAAAGGGTATCATTTATAATTTATTGTTGTAGTATTTATTTATTCTCAAAGGATGTCATTTATAATTTATTGCTGAAATAACATTAAATAGCTTAATACTAATTCAACTAAACAAATCATAGCATAAGTAAATAATCCGTTTTTCTATTATTAAATTATTTATTGTATTTTTTTTAATTTGTTTATTAAACTATTAATTTCAAAATATCAAGATATTGAATGTACAAGAAATTATTGAACTAAATCTACTATCTAACAAATCATAGCATAAGTAAATTAATCCGTTTTTCTATTATCAAATTATTTATTATTCGTTATTAAATTCTTTATAGTCATTTTTAATTTGTTGACCAAACTATTAATTTCAAAATATCAAGATATTGAGTGTACAAGAAGTTATTGAACTAAAACTACTATCAAACAATATGTCAAATTCATTATATCACTGTACAAGAGATAGTGAAGTGTCAATTTTTTCTGTACTTATACTGCTATAATATTAATTTATTCTCAGAGGGTGTTATTCTTAGTTTATTGCTCTAATAATATTAAATAACTTTTTGTCAATTCAGCTAAAGTAAATATTGCATAAGTAAATGATCATCTCTTCCAATATTTAATTATTTATTAAATTATTCATTATTCATTAGTAAATTCTTTATTGTATTTTCCTTATTTGTTCGTTGAATTATTAGCCTCGTAATAAGATATTTTTTTTTGTACTTTTACTGGTTAGTAACATCCTTTTCTTCTCTAAAAATTCATTCTTTGTCGATTGTTCTAATAATATTATTAACTTTGAACTGATTAAAGCAAATAATAATATAAGTACATAATCCGTTTTTATATTATTAAATTTTACATTAAATTATTCATTATTCATCTACTTGTATTACTTCATCGTACTACGTTGGTCTTTTTTTATTTGTTTGTTTGTGTGAATTTTAAAGCAATAAAAATAATAATTTTATGAAAATGAAAATTTATATAAGTTTTATACGAAGAACTTTGTAGGTTAGTAAAAGGCAAAAACTTAAGAAAATTCATGCAAAAAATGAGAAATAATTTAATTTTTTTACTTTTCTGTTAATTTTTTAAGTTATTTTTTAAATTATTTTTTTTCTTCTAATATTATACAATTAAAAAAAGTAACTATAAGGGTGAAAAAAAGTAAAAGAAAAAAATCTATATACATTTTTTTTTCAAATAAATCATTAAACATATACTATAGTATTTCATGGTCATGAATTCAGGGTGCAAAAATTTAAACATATTACCGAAAAAAAAATTATGATTTCATTTTTCTTCCTTCACAGTTGTAAGTTGTGATTTAGAAAGAACGCTTAAAATATTTTCCCTTTTATGAAAAGACACCAATAGCAATTTTGTTCATCATAGTTATTTTAATTACAAGTTATTTAAAATATTTCATTTAAATTAATTAAAACTAATTGTAAAATATATGGCACTACACACCATTATATTTGAAGTTTCACAAAGAGATTTTTTTCTCTAGGTTTGAAGCGAAAGTGTTTTTCTTTAATTAAATTAATTCGACTACTTTCGATCTGTCTGACCAACCATCCGTTTACTCAAGGTAAAATTGAAACTCCGTTAATTGCGAACGAATCACGTGACCATTAAAAAAAAGTTGGGCTGTTTACTTAAAGCCAAGAAAAGTTTTTACACTTCTCCAGAGCATGATTTGTCTTAAAAGTTCACACGCTTATTTTCGAAGGACGTGGCTTCAGATGTTTTCACGAAAATAAACAGAAATCAATTTAACAGTTACTATCATTTAATGAGAACTTTGAAACAAATTAACCTTTTTATTACGGGATTGGGACACCGTGTGCCCCAGAGACTATTCTTTTATTCTAGTCGTGCTACTTTTAGAAAAATAATATCTCTTATACACGTATACTACGGTTATTTTCCAAGGACCTACCACAAAGAAATTTATTTGTAAATTGTGTATATACAATAATTGAATATAAAAATAGTCGCCAGTCTTGACCCGTAATCAAAATGTTAAGAGGGCTAGGAAAGATGTTTGAACCTTTAAGAATGTCGTTCACTGTTAAAACTTTGCAGCAAACTGTCCAGTCATTTGACCGTTTTTGTAGAAAACGGTTCCATAACTGTAATTTAACTCTATTCTGACTATATTATTCTCCCTATTATGGCAAGAATAGAGTTAAATTACGGTTATGTAACCATTTTCTATAAAAACGGTCAAATGACTGGACAGTTTTCTGCAAAATTTTAACAGTGTACAGTTAGTCCGATGGGAAATTCTGTAAAATTACGGTCGTTCGAGCCGTAAACATTCTATATGGTATATATACTTTTGCAATTTCTAAATGAGTCATTGAATTTTGAAATGGGGCAAGTCTATTATATGTTATTACTAAATATTTCATGGTTCACATTTGAACGGGTTTAAAGATATTCGTAAGCAATAATAGACTTATTTTATATTTTTTAGGGTCTTATTTTATGTCAATTTAATATGCAATAATGGTTATCCGTGTTAGCTGAAAAAAATCATAGTTATTGTAAGCCAATGGATTTGCCTCCCTTTCAAAGGTAATGATTGGTTGAAAACGTTGATTTTCTTTGAATGGCATAGAATTATAATAACAATAAAAAAAAAAAGGAATATTTTATGTTATTTACTTATTTATTTTATTTCAATAATTCTTCTTTAGAAAAGTCACAATGAAACAAAAAATAAATTTCATTATAGGAAAAAATACGAAAAAAATATTCAGTAATATGTTGTATACTCATAATTATATTTTTTTAATTGAGACAGTGAAGATTTTTAAAGTATTCATGATGAAATTTTGATTTTGTGCTTGTTAATATTTTGATTACGGGTCATGAATGTCTTACCACAATTTACAAAAAATTATGTTTGTGGGATGTTTTATGTTTGTTCTCTTGAAAATATCCCAGTATAAGTGTATGGAGTGGTACGAATATAATAAAAAAAAAATAGTCGCTGGGACATATATCCCGGCCCCGTAATCAAAATGTTAATACATTATGTAACATAAAACATAATTCTATTCAAAAGTGGACTTTCCTCACTTTCAAGATCAACGCATTTGAACTATCGTTGACGCAATAAATGACTAGTAATAAATTTATATTAAAAGAAATTTACTGTGAATGGATTTAAAAAATAAATTTTATGTTAATTTGTACTAAAAGATTTAACTTTAACTAATTGTTTTCACGAAATGGACTTGACCAACTACCAAAATCAACCTCTCAAATTGAGGAGCTGTCTATTATAACAAGGCAAGTGGAGTTACCTAGATTGCTGGTAAACCATGTAAAAAGAACCTGCTATTCATTGGGCTCTATTTCGTATTCCAATCTGATAACCCAATAACCGCTGATTCCAACCGTCATGGTTTGTTAAAAACTTTTTTCAACTCTCACTTGTCTTAGTTTCCCAATTCTGATAACAAGTGATAACTTTTCTGCTAACTTAAAAAAAGCTAAGATGATTTCATATTTTGTAAACTCTTGTTTTGCACTACATAAAAGTTGTAAAAAAATATCATTATGTGTTCCAAATGTACTTTTCTTTTACACAAAACCATAAGATATGCAATGAAAAGGTAATTGTTTAATTTTCAGATCTATGTAATGTATTTTTCAGCATATAAGGAAATATAAATTTTACATCATAAGCAAAGAAAAGATGCTGGAAAACTCTTCTTAATAGGAATTTAGGCAAATAAGTTATAGGGTAACTCTAGGATATACGGCCATAGAGGAGAGATGGTTAGTCTAAATATTTCCAAATTTGTTTCATAGATCGCAGCATAAATTTTGTTCGTAGGAAATTGTTCAAGGAGTTCATTCATTGCAACGTGCAGCTGTGTTCTTCGACTATAAAAAAATAAGTGAAATTTTAATATTTATTTAATTTAGTGGTTGAATATTTTCGTTGAGATAGGTATCTGAATGTTTTGCAGTACGTACGTTACATTTTGTTTTAATATTCAAACTTTTAAGGCACTTTACAAATTGCTATAAGTTTTTCATGATTAACTATAAGAAATGCGTTATTGTTTGCTATTTTAACTTCACTTTTCCTTTCTTGTATTGGATGGCCATCTGCCACTTTAATTTCAATTTTGTTTCCCACTTTTTGTTTTCAATATTTAATTATTTTTTGCCCAAAATATGATGAACATATGTATAAGAATTTTAAATATGCATAAATGTTTCTTGTATTTGCAGTCTAAGAATTTTTATTTCAATCTTTAAAAACTATGGTCATCTATCCTGGAGTTATCCTACTCTAAATTAAAATGAGGAAAGTAAATTTAAAAGCTTTATAGATAAAAATTCCATTTTTCCTTTGCATTATTATTACAGAGGGCACTCAATTAGTCTTGCACATCTCGGATGAATGAATGTATGCGTATTTACTCTTAATTACAAAATGTTGAATGTTACACTACACATCTGAACTCATTATAACTCATTTCTAAAAGTATCTACCACTTCGGTTGCAAGAGTTCTGAAGCTTTCCCATTCTTCCAAACACAAGAATTCACAAAATCGAAACAGACTCAGTTCAGACTCATTCTTCGAAAAGAAGTAAAAGCTCAAAAACTTCAAACCATGTCACTTTATTGAACCAAACGAACGTGTGAAAAAGAAGTATACAAGGATATCTTTATCGGGGATGATTGTGAAAGGTTCTCCGTGTACTTCGCGCCCCTCCCTAGTCCGCCCTTCGTTAAAATTCGACTTCCGCCCCAACGCTCCCGGAGCCTAGAACTCAAACAAAAAGGGCAACACTCACCCTCTTTAAAAATGCATGACGCTGGGCCATTAAGGTAAGCCAAACAGAGTTGACAAAAAGAAAGAATTTCATCTCGCGAGTTTTACATTTATAACGTTTTAAGCAAACCGTCTCTGCTGTGGAATTCATTTAGAGAGAGAGGATGGTGTCAAGCTCTCCGGTTAATACTGGAAAGTATTAAGAAAAATATACCTTCAAAAATTTGGTTTTTCAGTATTACATTGATAATGATGCCTGTAAAAAATACAAGTGAAAAGGCCTGTTGAATATGAAAGATCAGTTAATTTTTTTTTTCTTTAGCAATCAAACTAAACTTCAATCGAAGAAGATATATCAAAGTATTCGACATATTTATTTATTTAAAAATTCGGCTAAAAAAAAAAATAATAAAATCTTTCTTACTTTTTCTGTGTCCTACGTTATTTTTTAAATTACGTAATTACATATCCTTTACATGTTCCAAATATAACCCATTCGGCTAAAAAAAGAATAAAATGTTTCTTACTTTTTCTGTGTACTACGTTATTTTGTAAATTACGTAATTACATATCCTTTACACGTTCCAAATATGACCCATTCGGCTGAAAAAAGAATAAAATGTTTCTTACTTTTTCTGTGTCCTACGTTATTTTGTAAATTACGTAATTACATATCCTTTACATGTTCCAAATATGACCCATTCAGCTAAAAAAAGAATAAAATGTTTCTTACCTTTTCTGTGTCCTACGTTATTTTGGAAATTATACGTAATTACATATCCTGTACATGTTCCAAATATGGGTCATTCGGCTAAAAATACAAGTAAAATGTTTTTTTTTTTTTTTTTTACTTTTTCTGTGTCCTACGTTATTTTGTAAATTACGTAATTAAATTTCCATTACATGTTCCAAGTATGAACATTCGGCTAAAAAAAAGAAGAAAATTTTTCTTACTTCTGTATGCTATGTTATTTTGTAAATTACGTCGCTAGTTTTACATTTTTAGCGTTTTAAGCAAACCGTCTCTGCATGAAATTCATTTAGAGAGAGGACGGTGTTAAGCTCCCCGGTTTGTACTGAAAAGTATTAAGAAAAATATGCCTTCGATAATTTTGGCTTTTCATTATTACGGTGATAACGATGACTATAAAAAATACAAGGGAAAATGCCTGTTGAATATGAAAGATCATTTAATTGTTTTTTTTTTTTAGTAATTAAACGAAACGTCAATCGAAAAAGATATATCAAAGATTCGACATATTTATTTCTTTTCAGTATAAAATAAAACAGAAAAACACAAAGAAAATGTGAAAATCTTTCATACATTTCTGTGTGCTACGTTATTTTGTAAATTACGTAATTACATATCCTTTACATGTTCCAAATATGACCCATTCGACTAAAAAAAAAGGAGAAGAAAAATTTTCTTACTTCTGTATTCTACGTTATTTTGTAAATTACGTCGCGAGTTTTACATTTATAACGTTTTAAGCAAACCGTCTCTGCATGGATATCATTTAGAAAGAGGACAGTGTCTAGCTCTCCGGTTTCCATTGGAAAGTATTAAGAAAAACAAGCCTTCCGAAAATTTGGCTTTTCATTGTTACAATGATAATGATTCCTGTGAACAATACAAGTGAAAATGCCTGTTGAATATGAAAGATCAGTATAATATAAACTAGATGGAACCCGTCAAAATTTGACGGCAAACAACTTGATACTACCATAAAAATAAAATTTATAGTTGCTTTAACTTGACAAATTTCATAGTAGGGAGCATAATATAATTAAGCGGTCACAGACCTTTCCATCAATATATCACATGAAGGGTGTGTGCAAAATTTAGAAAGCACCCCTTGGGGGGGGGGGGGCAAAGTGGGGAGATGGACACCGGAGATGCATAATATGATTAAGTGGTCACAGACCTTTCCAATGATATATAACATGAGGGTTGTGTGCAAAATTTAGAAAGTAAGGGGGGAGGGGGGGGCGGGGGCAAAGTGGGGAGATGGACATCGGAGATGCATAATATGATTAAGCAGTCACGGATCTTTCCAACAATATATGAGATGAGGGGTGTCAACAAAATTTAGAAAGTATCCCTTGGGGGGGGGGGGGGGCAAAGTGGGGAGATGGACATCGGAGATGCATAATATGATTAAGTGGACACAGACCTTTCCAATGATATATAACATGAGGGTTGTGTACAAAATTTAAAAAGTACCCCTTGGGGGGGAGGGGGGAGCAAAGTGGGGAGATGGACATCAGAGATGCATAATATGATTAAGCAGTCACGGACCTTTCCAACAATATATGACATGAGGGGTGTCAACAAAATTTAGAAAGTATCTCTTGGGGGGGGGGGGCAAAGTGGGGAGGTGGACATCGGAGATGCATAATATGATTAAGTGGTCACAGACCTTTCCAATGATATATAACATGAGGGTTGTATGCAAAATTTAGAAAGTACCCTTTGGGGAGGAGGAGAGGGGGCAAAGTGGGGAGATGGACATCTGAGATGCATATGATTAAGCAGTCACAGACCTTTCCAACAATATATGACATGAGGGGTGTCAACAAAATTTAGGGGGGGGGGGTAGTGGCGGGATGGACCCCGGAGATACATAACATGAATAAGTGGTCAAAGACTTTTCCAGCGATATATCACATGAGGGGTGCGTGCAAAATTTAGAAAAGTGTCTCACTTGGGAGGGGGGGGGGAGTGGGGGGATGGACCCCAGAGATGCATAACATGAAAAAGAGGTCACAGGCGTTTCAACTTGCAACTTTTTTCTTGAAGGCATTTGACAATATTAAATTTTTTTTTTACCTAAGACAATTTAACGATATTCTTAATATTTTTGCACAATTCGTCAAATGTTCATGGAAAAAATCATGAAATTCGCTAATCAATAGTTGATAAATTATAAAATTCAACAATCGATAACGGAAAAATCACGAAATTCATCAAATGGTCTGCACACTGATGTGATGATCAAAAGGGTTTTGAAGTATAGGACAAAATTAGCTTTTGCCAAACAGCGAGTAATACTGAAAATTTGGCAATGGACTTTATTGCCACCACTGGTCAAACATAATAGTCACACTCACCAATTACGATGATTGAATGGAAAAAGATTCTTTTTCTCTGCTGTCGCTCGACAAATTTCGAAACCATTTGGCGAATTTCACGATTTTTTCCCCAAAATTGACGGATTGTGATTTTTTTTCTCGAAGCCATTCGACGATATTTGAAAACTTTTCCCCCCGAAACCAGTTGATGAATTTTGTGATTTTTCCACTGTCGATTAATGAATTTTGCAATTTTTCCGCTATCAATTGACAAATTTAGCAATTTATCGACTATCGATTAACGAATTTCATGATTTTTTCCATGAACGAACAAATTGCGCACTTTCTTCCCGCTAATGTTTGACACATTTCGCCCTTTACAATTCAGCCAATGAGTTGAACGTTGTTTCTTTCCAGAAATGTCAGGAATGAAACAATTATTCTTTAGGATGAATTCCCTTCGTTCGATGCCCCATGTGTGCGATGCAGCAACGGACGTCACAGACTTTTTAGGGCACCTGCAGACTAAAAACATCTAACCAATCTTCGCGGGTGAAAAAAATCCCAGATTTCGTCAAATGACTGAGGGAAAAACACTAAATTCATCAAAGGATCATGGGAAAACATGACTTTCGTTAAAAGACCACAGAAAAAACGTGAATTATGCAAAAGGATCGCGAAAGATAAGCAAATTTGTTCAAAGAATCGCTAAAAAGGAAATTTCACCAAAAAATCACGCTGTTTTACTAAATTTAGTCTAAAAATTGCAGAATAAAATGAATTTTATCAAAGAATCGCTGGAAAATGCGAATTTAGTTAAGGATCGCGAGAAAAATGCGAAATTCTTCAAAGGATCACTGAAAAAACATGAATTTCGTCAAAGAATTTCTGAAAAAACATGAATCTCGCCCAATAACAGAAAAATCGTGGTTCATAATCATTATATCATACATTATCAAAAAAGGAAATTTCACCAAAAAATCACGCTTTTTTACTAAATTTCGTCTAAAAATTGCGGAATAAAATGTATTTTATAAAAGAATCGCTGGGAAACGCGAATTTCATAATCGATCGTTAGAAAAATGCGAATTTCTTCAAAGGATTGCTGAAAAAACGCCAATTTCGTCAAAGGATTGCTGAAAAAACATGAATCTCCTCAAAAGGAAGCAGAGAAAGTGCAAATATCGTCAAAGGATCACAGAAAAATGCAAATTTCGTCAAAGGATAGCAGAAAAAACGTGTATTTCGTCGAAGGATTGCAGTTAAAACATGAATTTTGTCAAATGATTGCTGAAAAAACACAAATTACGTCATAGGATCGCTGAAAAAATCATTAATTTCATCCATCGGCACATAAATATCATGAATTTCGTCTATCAGGGGAATAAAAATCCTTAATTTCGTCGGTCGGGTAGAGAATTTTTTTTCATCAATCGGGCGTGTAAAAATCATGAGTTTCATTTATCGGTCACCTAAAATACACAAAATTCTTGATACGGGCACATAAGAATCAAGAAATCAGTTGATCAGGCACATACAAATCATTAATTTCCTCTATCGGCACATAAAAATCACGAATTTTGTCTATCGGGTGCATAAAAATACTTAATTTCATAATCTTTTACCAAATTTCGTCTAAAAATTGCAGAATAAAATGTATTTTATAAAAGAATCACTGGGAAACGCGAATTTCATAAACGATCATGAGAAAAATGCGAATTTCTTCAAATGATCGCTGAAAAAACACGAATTTCTTCAAAGGATCGCTGAAAAAACATGAATCTCGTCAATAGGCAGCAGGGAAAGTGCGAAGATCGTCAAAGGATCACAAAAAAAGCAAATTTCATCAAAGGACCACAGAAAAACACAAATTTCGTCAAAAGATAGCAGAAAAAACGCGAATTTTGTCAAATGATTGCTGAAAAAATCATTAATTTCATCCATCGGCACATAAATATCATGAATTTTGTCTAACGGATGCAGAATTTTTTTTTTTTTCATCAATCGGGCATGTAAAAATCATGAGTTTCATTTATCGGTCACCTAAAATTCACAAAAGGGCGCATAAAAAGCAAGAAATTAGTTGATCAGGCACGTAAAAATTATTAATTTCCTCTATCAGCACATAAAAATCATGAATTTAGCAATCGGGTGCATAAAAATACTTAATTTCGTCAGTCGAGTGCAGAAAAAAAAAATCGTCAATCAAGTGTGTAAAAATTATGAGTTTCATTTATCAGGCATGTAAAAATCATGAAATTCTTAAATCGGGTGCATAAAGATCATGAATTTTGTAGGACGGGCACTAAAAATCACAAATTCATCAAGTGGGTGAGTGAAATCACGAATTAGTCAAGTGGGCACATAAAAATCAGAAATTTCTTCAATTGAGTGCATAAAAATCGTAAATTTTGTCCCTCAGATGCAGAAAAATCATTAATTTCATCGATCGGGTGAGGAAAAATCCTGAATTTTGTCAAACAGATGCAGAAAAAACACAAAAGGAAAAAAGAAAATCAGAAAATCCTGTATTTGTCCAGTTTTTTTCATATTTTTAATCGCCAGTTTTCTAAGTTTTATCGCCGAGTGCTTATTTTCACCTTTAGGTGGCAATAAAGTCAATCGCCAATTTTCAGTATTGCTCGCTGATAGGCAAGTGCTATTTTTATCCTGACAAAATGGTTATCGTATCAATGGATGGAAAAGGAAAAGTGTGTAGTGTATATAAATGAATTCTGCATTGACTGTCACCTTGTATAATGACAATTGTGTACAATTTATCGCGTTTGATGGAGTTTTTAAGTTTCAAGTTTAGATTATTATATTATTAGGTAGTTTTTCATTTTATCTTTATTTTATTTTATTGAATCATTGAAGGTAAAACAGATATCTATTTCTGTGTTCATGATTGAGTTCTTTAGATATGTTTTGATTCTTCGTATATTGTTAGCAAAATTATTTAGTGCACATAATATAATTGTAAAGCATGCTTTATATACATTCTGGTGCATTTTATTAGTTGAAATTTGTTACATTTTTCGAAATGATTGTTGAATTTTGTCATCTTTTTTCCCGCAACCAATCAATAAATTTCATGATGTTTTATTGGTGATTGGTTGCAGGAAAGTATTGTGAAATTCAACAATCATTCAAGAAAATGTAACAAAATTCTACTAACAACAGGAGCCTCTAAACAAACCAGTTCAAAATATGCATTCATATACATTAGATGCTGTACCATCTGTCCATTTACATATTAAAATGTGTACTAAATGATATAAAACATTTTAAAAACTGAAATTTTACACTTACATCTTAATTGTAAGTTTCATTGTTTACATGAGTGGATTTTAAGGAGTCTACTGCATATATATATACACATATACTAAAATTATCTATCTAAATCCATTTGAATCATTGAAAGTTTTGTTAAGATTTGATCGTATTTCAATCTTTAGAATGCTTTTCTATTACCCGACATAATACCAATAAATTGTCATACTAAAGTTCCAAAATCTTTAAAAAAATTGTCAACAAACCAAAAAATTCCATGCAAAACACATCCATAAACACTATCATAACAAAATGATCAAAATGCACAGGTGGTAAAGCTGTTTAGAAGCTCCTGTTGTTAGTAGAATTTTGTTACATTTTCCCGAATGATTGTTGAATTTTGTGATCTTTTTCTCGCAACCAATAAATAAATTTCACGATGTTTTATTGTGATTAAACTATGAATTTTGTTATTTTTTTACATATAAACACAATTGCCGACTCAGCAAGTTTCTGGATTTGTCCATGTTAGTGAAACTTTTTTTTTTTTTTTTTCATGCAACTGCTGGTCAAATTTTTAATCAATTTTTACAGCCGAATGCAACTATTAAAACATCTGTAGTATTATATTCAAAAAGGTAAATTTCAGCTTTATAAATCCTAATAAAAACTCGACCATTACTTTTTGGTTTAAGCAATTTAAAGTAGCAAAATATACATACGACATATCCAAAGAATTCAATCATGAACACAGAAATACATATGTGTTTCTATGTTCATGAGCTCAATATAACAAAATAAATAAAGATAAAATGAAAAAATACCTAATATTTATAGTAATCCAAACTTTGAAACATGCTGCTTACGATGACTCCCGACTAAAGATCTCAGAGACAGGAAATGCCCTCACCTCATTGGCTGAAACAAATCTGTCTGTAGAGAGTAAAAGCCTCTAGCTGATTGGCGGAATGCTCGCGCATGCGTATAAAAGTCAAATTCGCATGAAAAACGAAATACCAGGTTAGCTTTAAATAGATGGATGCTGGACGATTACACCATGAAACATTACAACATTAAAGAAGTGAGTATAAAACATCACACATTTTTACTGAATGGTGTATACAAATTTAAAGTTTTATACATACATTAATATTCACGTTTCGACCACCTTCTATGGTCATCTTCAGGAAAAAAAATTTATATTGCTTTTAAAGTTTCAAATGCGAAAAACAATCCGTCCGTTGCCACATTATTATTGCCGTCCACGAATTAAAAATTTTAAATTTGGCGAGGAAATTCTGCTGCTCGCCAAATCGCGTCTTTTTGCGCCAAATACGCGAAAGTATTTTATTTTTTTTACAGATTTTCTACTGGAATTCCGCAGCTAAATTTGACTGAGCCTTTCTAACGTACATAAGTAGTGTAATTGCCTTTTTCTCTTTAGAAAAACTAGGGGGCTCTGCCCCCGTTCTGATTTCACAGCCTCTTAAAACCTGGTAATGTATCCTGTTTTAAAAAGATGATGATGATGATATCACGAACGGCGACTATCTTCTGTAATCAGGTTATAATGCTTTTCTATTTAACTGGTTATAATGCTTTTCCATTTAACTGGTTATAATACTTTTTCATTTAATTCATCTTTTTTATTTTTAATATTCATGTGTAAACACAATTTTTATGACGTAATTTTCTTTATTTCCTGCTTTCAGCACGTGATCATTTAATTATTATTTTAAACTTTCATTATTGTTTTTAATAGTCTCGCGCCAATACATTTTTTATTTGAGATAAAACATAATCCTTTGCGCTTATTTAGAAATTGGCAACTACATAAAAAAATGACTTTTCCAATTAAAGATTTTTTACTCGATTTTTAAGGATTTTTTTAGTTTTTATTGTCCGACCGTGCTAACTTTTTTAATTTCTGAAAGCTTGTTATATTTTGCGTCTGGTGGTATGATTTTCGAATCCGTAGGATGGCTAGAAAAAAAGTAATCGCTCCTCAAAAAAGTCCCTATTAAAAAAAGCGATGAGAATAATCCGGAATATCTACGCAGATTTTCATTGGTCCATTTCCAAACCATTACTTTTTTATATATATAGAAGGAAATAATTTGAGTATGCGCTTTAAAGAGGCTTTTTATTAGTAGATGATGATAATATTAAATTAAATTAAAATGCGACCTTGGTACTGGTTCATCACCTATTTTTATACAATTAGCAAAGCTATGGTAACTTAATACTTGGCAAAAGAAAGAGAAGATAATAATTTTTAAGACGTAAATACTCACTATGAAAGGATATTAGGAAAATCGAATTTTAAAAAGGTTGAATGAATGAAAAGGCTTCTGCAAGCATCTTCTAAAAATAAAGTTTCATCGAAATCTTTCCATGAAAACTGACTCTTCTCATTCCTGTTCTAAAACTATCTTTCTTTATAAAAGACAGAAAAAGAAAATAAAAGACCGCAAAGATTTCTCTTTCTTTCCTAAACGTATCATAATTTACAAATATCGTTCAGTCAAAAGAAATATTTTTTTGCAAAACTGATCTATTAATGTCTTTTTAAAATCAATTTATGCGAAAGAAATTTAAAAATATTGTTAACAATTTTACATTTCCAGTTTTAAATTACTTTAATAATGAAAAATAGATGTTTATTAATATATGAAAATATAATATAACCAAAAAATAAAATATAAAATAACCTCTTCTGAGTTAGCCACGATTCCGAAAACCGTTCTTTATCTTTAGAAACCAATATATGTTAAAGATTTTAAAGAGGTTTTACCAAAACAACGTTTCTTTTTCTGCAACTGGTTTTCAGAAACGTTTCCGAGTAACTTTTATAGTTGTACACTGTAAAAAATGACCAATGTTTCTTATTTTATGAAAATATCTATAACCACGAACGAAACTAATAACATAATCTTCTGAGTTATCCGAAATTCCGGAGAGCGTATTCCATTGTCTTTTGAATCCCCAGAAACCAATACATTTCCAAAATTTAAAGAATTATTTATAAAAACAAAGTATTTTTAGCTGCACGTATTTTTCAGAAACGTTTCCGAAGGGTTCTTATGGTGTATTAATTAGTGTCCTTAGCCTGGAATACCTGTTTTTCGAATGCTATCCATTCTCAAGTAAACATTTTCATGCTCAAAAAATATGTTTAGCAGACAAACATGCAAAATTAACAGCGTTAACAATAACATTAAAATTAAGATTATTTCTTTACTCTTTCATGTATAAATTAACTTATGCGGCTGAAAACGTTTACTTGAGAATGGATGACATTCGAAAAACAGGTATTCCAGGCTGAGAACACTAATTAATACACTATAAAAACCCTTCGGAAACGTTTCTGAAAAATGCGGGCAGCGAAAAATACTTTGTTTTTATAAATAATTCTTTAAATTTTGGAAATGTATTGGTTTCTGGGGATTCAAAAGATAATGGTACACGCTATTCGGAATTTCGGATAACTTAGAAGGTTATATTATATTTTCGTTCGTGGTTATAGTATATTTTCATAAAATAAGAAACATTGGTCATTTTTTACAGTGTATTAACCAGTTTTTAAAATTGTTTTATTTGAAACTAGCTGATTTTTTGGTACATTTCCACACGAAAAACACAGTGTTCAAAATATTCTCTCTCTCTTTCGAGAAATTCAAATGATAAAGATGCCAATTGACCTAAAAAAAAAAAAAAAAGAAGAAGATGAAAAGAAAAAAAAAAAGAATGACATTTTGACATTACAAGAGACCAAACGGGGATTTCAAAGTAAAGATCCCATATTTTTCTTTCTCGTAAGTTTTACATTTATAACACCTTGAATAAACTTTTTATACCGGCATGAATCAATAGCTTCGTTTTGAAAAGAATGGCAATGTATCGATATTATGCGCGGAATTTTTTGAAGTTTTCAAAATAAAGAGTATTCTAAAATCAAGAAAAATAGTCACTTTTTAATATACATATTAAAAATTGTCTATTAATCGCTTCCTAATTATCTGCAGTAACTATAGTGTTAAGAAATATTGCAAACCCAACATTATCCCGAGAGAATCTCGGAATATAAAAGTTAGAAATTATCAAAATAATAATAACAAAAACACTGCTTTATTGTCCTATTTTACGTATACACCAGAATGACTAAGATTTAAATAAAATAATTAATTACTTTTTAATTTTTATTTTAAAAGATAAACGTGGCTAACATAACTGAATATGATAACGCTATATACTATAGGATAAACATATCCTATCCTATACACCTTCACATGTACATCTACATAACTGCATCTACATCGACTATTTCTACATATTTACATATATATACTTATATCTATACCTTAGATCCATATGTATATACATACGTATGCACATCTACACATCTACATCTGCCCTTCACATTTGCATCTATATATCTACATCTGTATACACATCTACATCTGCACTTCACATCTGCATCTATATATCTATATATCTACATCTGTATATCTACTATATATAGCATATAGACCTACACTGATTTATTAGACATCGACTATTTCTACACATATACGTGTAAACATCTACATATACACCATCTACATATACACATATACACAGCTATAACTAACGTGTGTATCTACCCAAACACACGCACATACATCTACACAAATACAACAACATATGTGTATCTATACATACACAATCACATACATCTACGAATCCATCTCGACCTATATTTACTCATCTACATATACTAATCAACATCTTTTCATCTATATACCGATTCAACTACAATTTTATACATATTTCATTTAAATTAAGTAATCTTCTATAGTTTAAATGCCTTTTAATTTTTGGTAACAAAGCAAATAAAAGTTGTGGAGATCTCTCTAATAATAATAAGAAGAAGAATACATTATTAAATAAATAAGCGCAAAATCCTTATATTATATTCGACTTCAGTCATACCTAAAAATGTATTTTTACAATTATGATTTTTTTTTTCTATGAACAAATTGCTTGGGATACACACACTTGTTGGTGAATTTCGATCCAAAATCAGAGTTTCGGTGAATATTCGATTTCGGTGAGAAAACAGGCGAACTTTCGGTGCCAACCGAAAGTAAGGACGTGAACCTAAGTACAGCCTTATAGTGTCTTTTGGTATATTCGTGTTATCATGATTTGACAATTCGAATAATATGGCTGACAATAAAGTACCTAGTAATAACAGTTTCAATTTAATAGGAAAAGGCCGTTAGATTTTTGGTTTTTTATCTCTATATATTAAAATAATACGATTTTTTCGAATTTTAATATTTTGAGCTTCATAGCAGGTATTTAGTTATACAGGGTCATTCATAATTCCCTCCGGGGTTTCGAAACGTTATAGTAAAAAAACGAAGACGAATATGAAAAAAAGAAACATATGAAATTATTCCGAAACTATTCAAGTTTTACTTACATACATTACAGGTGTTCTATGTGTGAACCCTTGGTCACACGGCATACATCAATGCGATAGTCCAGTTCCTGCCATACTCCGTTTCTTTAAATCTGAATCAGTGGTGTCAGTTCAACGGGCCTTTCGTAATAAATATCGAAAACAGGGACCAACTGACAAAACAATTCATGTGTGGTACCGGAAATTTAAAGAAACGGAGTATGGCAGGAACTGGACTATTGCATGGATGTATGCCGTGTGACCAAGGGTTCACACATAGAACACCTGTAATGTATGTAAGTAAAACTTGAATAGTTTCGGAATAATTTCATATGTTTCTTTTTTTCATATTCGTCTTCGTTTTTGTACTATAACGTTTCGAAACCCCGGAGGGAATTATGAATGACCCTGTATATACACAAAGTTTCAACTCTGTAAGTTATGTAGGTTCTGAGAATGGCTCTGTGACGGACAGACAACGGAGCAGGAGTAATAGGGTTTCGTGAGATGAACGAAACCCTAAAAAGAGTGAAACAGCTGAATGCGTGATGTAGCGAAGCACGATATAACGAGGGGTTACTGTATTTTAACCCTTTCAGGGGCAAAGTACTTTCAGTACTAAAATGTTGAAATAAATGACTGGCACTGGAATTAACGTAGAAATTTGTTTGTAATTAAGGAAAAGGCAAAAAATCACTTTCTTATTAAATGGTAAAGATTTTAGAAAATTTCTGGTGTCATTGTGGCATTTGGGAATAAAAATTAAGTGGTTTCATAAACATACCACTGCCCCTGAAAGGGTTAAAAAGAACTCTCTCGTAGGATTAACATTAGCAAGCAGATGTTTTCGCGTGAGTGAAGTAACCCCTTACGAAGCCCTGAAACAATTTTATGCTCATTTATTTTGTTTAGGCTTTTTAGCCACCCACAGGGAGGCTTATTCTTTCAATCTCTATCATTTTTCATGTTTATGAAAAGTCACAGCAATCCATCGTTGCCACAGGTTAATCTCGGAAAATGAAACATTTGAAGTTACTGAAAAAATTAATAGCTCAAAAAGTATTTGTCACAAAATTGTTAGACAAACTGCGTTAGAATGGAAAAAAAAAATTGTTTTTTTTTCTTGATATAAATTTCAAATCGAATGATTATGCCGTTTTTCAAATAATGAATTTCAAAAATTTCCAAACTTCACAATGAAGTACCATAACGAAACCTTCACGCTTAAAAAGATAATGATAACGGTTGTTGCTTTTGATCGAGAATGGACCAAACGATGTTCGCATTTTACTATTTTAACCGTTTTTAACGAAATTCTGTAACTTTAGAAGACTTTTTCTTTGAATAAGCAATAGAAATGCATAAAATCGTTACAAAAATGTTAAAATTACAAAAAAGGATAGATGCAAATTATCAGATATGAAAAATAAAAAAGAAATTTGGTACTTTCGTGTTATAGCAGCCACCAAGCATGAAATATTTTTGTTTCTGTTTTCATTAATATATTGTAAATTTGGTACTTTCGTGTTATAGCGGCTTCCAAGGATGAACTGCCAAGCGGCCAAGATTTATCGCCAAATTATAAAGCATGTATGTCATTATAATAATACCAGAGGGCCCGTGCGAAGATTTCGCACTGAAATCAAATATTTTTTAGGTATACTTCTCTATTATCCCGTGGATCACTTTTCATAACAAAAAACTACCGCCAAACTAAAATTAAACGCCAAACATGCAGTCCCATTTACTTGATGTCAGAAGCATTATACGTGTTTGTTACGTCATCAAGTGGTTTTTAATTCGACATTTGCGTGTATTTGCCATTATGTTTTACTGATTTATTAGTTATTTTATTAATTAAAATAACAATTGTGTCCTTAAATTCTTATATTTTATTTATTTATTTATTTTGATATTCAAATGGCAACGTTCTCCCGTGTATTTGGCGATAGTTTTTTGTTATGAAAAGTGGTCGACGGGATAATAGAGAAGTATCATTTTTTATCGATATGTAATATTTATTAGATGCAGATTTAAACTTCTAAAGAAAAAGTAAGGATAAAAATATCTGCAAACAACATTTAGTTTTTTGTCAAGCCAGAATATCATCTAATTTATTCCATCAAAGTTAGATTAAAAACTGATCCAAGATTGCAAAAGGCACGCGCGAGAAAAAAAATTAACAATCGTATTTTGACTGCATTAGAGGATGACGTCATTCGCTTCGGGAAAAACATGGGATATAGAAATACAAATCTAAACATTTCAATTTCAATTTAGCTTTTTAATCATAAATATAAAATAAACCCGTGCGGTGTTTTTTATAATAATTGCTGAGCATGATATAATGTGGTATTTTTTAATGGCAACAATAATTTGAGGAAAACCTTCCATTTCTTTTATGAAAACAATGCCGATTTAATTTTTAATTTTCACCAAATTTTAATCAAAAACATGTTTTAACGAATTGTTAATGTGCTATGTCAGAAGCCTGTTCAAAATCCTTTCATATGCTGCCTCATTCATCGTTCTGCGTTTCGTATTATCTTAGAAAAAGGGGTGTTGACAGGAGAAATAATATATATGATATGATATATATATATATATATATATATATATATATATATATATATATATATATATATATATATATATATATATATATATAACATTTCTGTACGTATGTGGCCAAGTTATAGCCATATATGATGTATATATTATGACATGTGTATATGATGTATATACGACATATAAAACATAAATAATGTGTGTATAATGACATATATGGCACATATAGGAGTGTTTGGAATATATATATTCGTATATAGGATGCCAATATAAGCTTGGCGATGATCTTGGCAAAATCATAACTCCAACCTTGGCATAATCATGGGAAAGGTTCAGTAAGACCTTTTTGGTGCTCCCCCCAAATGTAAACCCCATGTAAGCCCCTTCATGTAACATATCAATCGATAGGTCTCGTCAAGCACTATGGTCTAGTCCTACTCTCCGCCTCTCACTCCCCCTTCCCTTAAGAAACATAGTTCTCTGTTTCAACTCTTTTTAAATTTTAGTTTTTCCCATCTTTCTCAGCCCCTTTAAGCCCCACAGAAGACGTAGGCCTCTTCTAAAGGATCCAACGAAGTTAAAATCGTCGAGGCCGACATTTCTAAGAGGGTCCCGAGGCCCTATCTCCCATAGGACCGGAGTTACCACCCACGGGGGAGACATTCAAGGTGTTCAAACCCCGTCATGTACCATATCAAAAGTTTGATCTCATCAAGCACTTTTGTCTGGTTCTACTCTCCCCCTCCTTCTTTCTCCTCCAGGAGCACTTTTCTTATTTATTTTTTTCAATTTCTCATATTTATTTTAGTTTTTTCCATTTTTCTCTGTTCCTATGGGCCGGACAGCTCCAAAATTTCACCAAAATTAGCTGTAAACCGCCTAAAGGTTATCCCCCCCGTTTCTTTTGGCGCCCTCGGTTTTTACGTATCTTTCTTGGGGGGGGGGGCGTCAGAGGGGCGAAAAGGGGGATCCCTTTTAAAGTCCCATCTCTGAATTGCAAGTGAGGATTCATTTTAAATCGGGTCTCGTAGAGCACTTGTGTTTTGTATAGTCCCCCCCCCCCCCCCACCGCTTTCCAAGATCCCGTCAATTAATGCTAACTCATAATTTGTTAAACAACTTCTCTTAGCTGTATCCATCATAAAAGCTGCTATCATAGAACGTATTATTATTTTTTTAGGTTATCTATTAAGTGCTAAAATGCCTTGAACCATTAAAAACAGTTTAAAGGGTGTCATTAAGCCAGCACATTTTTTTTTTGTGACGAGTTAGACTTGGTTGAAAAAATCTCAACGATAAAAGCCGTGGGTGGCCAATCTATATTCTGTCGTAAGGTAGAATTTTTCCCGCTTGTGTTTATGTTGTTTTCATACATCATGTATCTTAATACAAGGGAATTTATAAGCATCTGATCACATTTTAAGTGCTCCGGGAGGGTTTTATACCACTAAATTCTTCCCCCCCCCTCTCCTTCGCTGTGCTATTGTAGGATCCAATACAGATTGACAGAGATGACTTTTTTACTGTTCTTAAACTTATAATTCCATCATTTCTGAGATTCCGAACCGATTTCGAAAATAAAAATATCCTCATTAAAAAAAAAAAAAAAATACCCTGCAAACAAAATCGAAAAAGTAAAAAACGACCTTTGTGTAGAGATCAACCTTAGTCATCCAATGCAAGAAAAAAATCATTTAAAAATATTGAAATGCAAACGAGATATTTTAAAAAGAACTCTCCCATAGGATTCACATTAGCAAGCGGGTGTTTTCGCGTGAGTGAAGTAGCCCCTTATGAAGCCAGTTTTATGCTCATTTATTTTGTTTATGTTGTTTTCATACATCATGTATTCATCTTAGTACAAGGGAATTCATAAGCATCTTATCAGTTTTAAGTGATCCGGGAGGGTTTTTAACCCCTAAATTCTCCTCCTCCCCCACTCCTTCGCTGTGGCAGTGTAGGATCCAATACAGATTGAGAGAGAGAGGACATTTTTACTGTTCTTAAACTTATAATTCCATCGTTTCTGAGATTCCATTAATTCTGAAGTCCTTTTCTTGAAGTCGTACACGTTACTTCCGCGAGATGAGCCGCGAAATAAGCGGAAGTGTCATCTTGTCATCCTCGGCGTAAACGGAAGCCGGCGAGCATTAAGGAAGAGGACATTTTCTACTGCCGGAAGTCAAAACACGGACAGAGAAATAATCATACCTCCAAATAACAAGTCCTTCCGCACACAAATTATGATAGGAGGATTTGGAAATAGACAAAAGAGAAAAAAAAATGAGAATTGATAATCTGTTTGAATACTTTCTGTATGTATGTCGTTTTATTGCTTGGTCTTTGATAAACTTATTGTTCTACATTCTCTAGTCTAGATTGTGGAACTTCAAGAACTTAGTATATAAGAGAATCAACAGTCATATTTTCAGAATGGCACACAAGAAGATTTAAAAAAAAAAAAATGTGTTAAAAAAAAATCTGTGAGGCAGAAAAAAAAATTATCGTTTTAAAAAATTTATTTGTGCTTATTATTAAAACTAGATGGAACCCGTCAAAATTTGACGGCAAAAAACTTGATAGTACCATAAAAATAAAATTCATAGCTGCTTTAAAATGTTTGAAACTTTTGCAGAATAATTCAAATAAATAAAAAACCCACTTTGAATTAAAGCTAGGTTGAAGAACAGCAATTGGCTAAGTTTCACTGGCACATGCACTCGCGGAATTTCTTTCATTTGACACATTTAGCGCCGTTGTGCAAGTAAATGGTAAGTGCCCCCTTGGGGAGGGGGAAATGGCAGGATGGACCAAGGAGATGTATAACATAAATAAGCAGTCAAAGACCTTTCAAACGATATGTAACATGAGGGGTGTGTGCAAAATTTAAAAAAGTACCCCCTTGGGGGGGGTAAAGTAGGGGATGGACACGGTACATGCATAATATGATTAAGTGGTCACAGACCTTTCCAACGATATATAACATGAGGGTTGTGTGCAAAATTTAGAAAAGTACCTCTTTGGGGGGGGGGGGGCAAAGTGGGGAGATGGACATCAGAGATATGCATATGATTAAGCAGTCACAGACCTTTCCAACGATATATGACATGAGGGTTGTCTGCAAAATTTAGAAAAGTACCCCCTTGGGGGAGGGGGGGCAAAGTGGGGAAATGGACATTGGAGATATGCATATGATTAAGCAGTCACAGACCTTTCCAACGATATATGACATGAGGGTTGTCTGCAAAATTTAGAAAAGTACCCCCTTGGGGGAGGGGGAGGGCAAAGTGGGGAGATGGACATTGGAGATGCATAATATGTTTAAGCAGTCACAGACCTTTCCAACAATATATGACATGAGGGTTGTGTGCAAAATTTAGAAAAGTACCTCTTTGGGGGGGGGGGGGGCAAAGTGGGGAGATGGACATCAGAGATATGCATATGATTAAGCAGTCACAGACCTTTCCAACGATATATGACATGAGGGTTGTCTGCAAAATTTAGAAAAGTACCCCCTTGGGGGAGGGGGGGGACAAATTGGGGAGATGGACATTGGAGATGCATAATATCATTAAGCGGTCACAGACCTTTCAAACAATATATGACATGAGGGGTGTCAACAAAATTTAGAAAATTGCCCCCTTGGGGGGGGGCAAATTGGGGAGATGGACATTGGAGATGCATATGATTAAGCGGTCACAGATCTTTCCAACAATATATGACATGAGGGGTGTCAACAAAATTTAGAAAAGTGCCCCCCTTAAAAGGGGGGAAATGGCGGGATGGACCCCGGAGATGCATAACATGAATAAGCAGTCAAAGACCTTTCCAACAATACGTAACATGAAGGGTTTGTGCAAAATTTACAAAAGTACCCCCTTGGGGGGGGGGGCAAAGTGGGGGATGGACACCGGAGATGCATAATATGATTAAGCGGTCACAGATCTTTTTAACGATATATAACATGAGTGGTATGTGCAAAATTTAGAAAAGTGCCCCAATTGACGGGGGGGGGGGGGGGGATGGACCACACAGATGCATAACATGAAAAGGCAGTCACAGGCCTTTCGAACGATATATCATATGAGTGGTGTCAGCAAAGAAAAGTCTCTGCCCCGTGTGGGCAAAACATACTCCCCCCCGCCGCCATAATTATTGATGCGGACTCATTTTTTAAATTCGTTCGCACCCCTCTTCTCCCGCAAAATGTGAATTTTAAAAACTCCCCTTCCGAATTTTTTTATACCAAAAGCACTTATGTTCATCGTCTGCATGCAGAGTTTTGTGCTTACAGACGCCAGACACAACAACACACACACAGACAGACGTTTACCGACTTAATAGCAGTGTTTCACCCAGACAGTTTCAGAAGGGTGCTGCACCCTGCCTGCCCTTTGGTTTGCAAAATAGCACCCTTCTTGCCCCTCATAAAAATAATTAGCACCCTTCTTGCCCCCTCCAGCAAAATAATTAGCACCCTTCTTGCCCCCTCCAGCAAAATAATTAGCACCCTTCTTGCTCTCAGTAAAAAAAGTGCCCTTTCTCCTTTTTGCATTAAAAAATTTGGTTTCATAATAAAAACTGACTCAATGTTGTCTTAAAAAGAGTGTTTTGACTTTGAAATATCAAAAGTGGCTTTAAAAACCAAAAGAATACCTTTAAGCTTTAACAATTAAAAAAGTGCCCTTAAGATTCTGAAAAGTGCCCTCAAAAATCCAAAAAGTGCCCTTAAGAATAAAAAAAGTGCCCTTTTTCTCACCAGCAGCACCTTGCCCCTTTTTAAACCTGGGGGAAACTCTGTTAATAGTATAGATGATACTCAGTGCCTACACATTTCACCCTTTATAATTCAGCCAATGAGTTGACAGTCGTTCATTTCCAGAAACGAAACAATAATTCTTTAGGATGAATTTTGTTTGTTTGGCGTCACAAACTTTTTAGGGCACCTGCAGACTAAAAACATATAATCAATCTTCGCGGGAAAAAAATCCTAGATTTCGTCAAATGATCACAGGAAAAACACTAATTTCATCAAAGGATCATGTAAAACGTGAATTTTGTTAAAAGGCCACAGAAAAACGTGATTTACGCAAAAGATGAGCAAATTTTGTCAAAGAATCGCAAAACAGGAAATTCCACCAAAAGATAGCGCTTTCTTGCCAAATTTCGTCTAAAAATTTGCGGAATAAAATGTATTTTATCAAAAAATCGCTGGAAAACGCACATTTCGTTAAAGTATCGCGAGAAAAATGCGAATTACTTCAAAGATTGCTGAAAAAACGCGAATTTCATCGAAGGATTGCTGAAAATTCATGAATCTTATCAAAAGGCAGGAGAAAATGTGATTATTATCAAAGCATTGCGAAAAAAGAAAATTTCGTCTAAGGATCACAGAAAAACACAAATTTCATAAAAGAATCATGGAAAATAACGCAAATTTCGTGAAGAAAAAAATCGCAGAAAAAACACAAATTTCGTCAAATTATCGCTGAAAAAAAAACACGAATTACGTCATAGGATAGCTGAAAAAATTGTGAATCTCGACAAAAAAAAGATACAGAAAAAAATGCGAATTTCATTAAAGAATCACGAAAAAAAATGCAAATTTTGTTAAAGGATTGCGCAAAGAATGTGAATTTTTTGAAAGGTTCTTGTGAAAAATGAAACTGTCTTTATTAAAAACAGCACACACACAAACATCTATACAAACCTCAATACACACAAACATATTATAGGCAGGGCTTGAAATTCAATTTTTCCAAGGACGGGAGTCTCCCTACCAACATTTTTAAATGGAGGGGAGTTGTAATGTTTGGGAGGGAGAAAAAAATTTTTTAAACCCCACTATTATTTTACGTGTTATTTAAAGAATTACATTAATGCAGACATGACAAAATACCATTGAAAAAATTAAGTCAACTGAGAATGATTATGTAAAATGTTTATTTTTATTATAAAAAAGGGAAGAATGTTAAGTTTTATATATGCAGTGTATTTTTCAAGTTCCATTAAATGTGTTAGGGACCCTTAACAATTAGGTTGTTAAATAAATTTCTGACTTTAGATTTTACTTGATTGAGATTCACCGATCGATCGTGGAAAAGACGCAAAGTTCATCGATCTGTCGCAGAAAAAACGCTAAGTTTGTCGATCAGTCGGGGGAAAAAAGCAAATTTCGTCGATCGATTGCAGAATAAACACAAAGTTCATCGATCTGTCCCCAAAAAACGCAAGGTTCGTCGATCAGTCGCTTAAAAAACGCAATGTTCGTCTATCTGTCTCAGAAAAAACGCAAAGTTCGTTGATCTGTCGCGGAAAAAACGCAAAGTTCGTCGATCAGTTGCGGAAAAAAGCAAATTTCGTCGATCGATTGCGGAATAAATGCAAAGTTCGTCGATCAGTCAGGGAAAAAAGAAAAATTTTATCGATCGATTGTGGAATAAACGCAAACTTCGTCGATATGTCCCCAAAAAACGCAAGGTTCGTCGATCAGTCACTTAAAAAACGCAATGTTCGTCGATCTGTCGCGTTCGTTTGATGTCGTTGTTGTAAATTTATGAATTTCTATTATTAAAGTAATTTTTTCATTTTACCGTATTTATTTTATTTTTGTGTTGTATGTATTTTGCTACTTTGAATTTTTTTAAACTAACCCTTTTTTTTTTGGAGAGTGAGAGAGAGAGATTTAGTAATTTGGTGACACGAAGTTCCGCAAATTCTTAAAATCCACAAATCGTTTCCAATGTAAACAATGAAATTTACAATTAAGTTGCAAGTGCAAAATTTCAGTTTTTTAAAATTTTCATGTCATTCTGTACACATTTTAATATGTCATTCTGATCATTATACATATTTAGTTACGCATTATTAATTATTTACTTGACCTTTACTTTTAATATTTTAAATATTTCAAACTTACAGCTGAATGTAATTATTAAAACATTTGAAATACTGCATTCGAAAAATGAAATTTCAGCTTAGAAACGCGACAATTACTATTAGGTTAAAAAAATTTAAAGTAGAAAAGTACTTATGATATAAAAAGAAGAAAAAAAAATACACCAGAATTTATCTGTATTACGAAAGCGGGAGAAATGATTTTCTGTGCTATACGAAAAGATATCCAAATAACTCAATCATAAACATAGAAATAGGTATCGGTTTCTATGTTCATGTGCACTCAATCCAAACTTGAAACTTTTAAAAAGGTCATTGAATGAATGAAATTCATCTCCGCCTTTCACATCCAGAAAACTTGCTGTGTCGCCAATTATGTTTATATTTTATATATATATATAAAAAAATAATAATTCAGGCACTTTTCCGTTATACGGACACCATTGTCGCCAAACATACATACATACATACATTTTGGCATAGTGTCCGTATAACAGAAAAGTACTAAAGTTCATGGTTTAAAATCACAATAAAATATCATGAAATTTATTGATTAGTTGTGGGAAAATATCGGGGAAATAATGTGTTTTTCGTGAATTTTTTGTTTTGTTAACAATGTGGTTAGAGAGCCAGGGAGAAATCCAGAAAACTTGCTGTGTCGCCAATTATGTTCATATTTTATATATATATATATAAAAATAATAATTCAGGCACTTTTCCGTTATACGTACACCATTGTCGCCAAACATACATACATACATTTACATACATACATACATTTTGGCATAGTGTCCGTAAAACAGAAAAGTACTAAAGTTCATGGTTTAAAATCGCAATAAAATATCATGAAATTTATTGATTAGTTGTGGGAAAATATCCGGGAAATAATGTGTTTTTGTGAAATTTTTTGTTTTGTGTTGTTGTGTTTAATTGTAAGCATTCATTATAATTTTCAGTGCATTATTAAATTGAAATTTTTGTTTAAAATATGTAAACAAAACAGTGACCAGAAACCTGCACAATTTCTAATATAGATAGATAGATGCATGCATGTAGTACTTTTAATTATTTGGTAAAAATACTGTGATCGTCACTGAAAAAACCTTAATTTAACCTAAAAGTAATTGTCGAGTGTTTAAGCTGAAATTTCATTTTACGAATACAGTATTTCAAATGTTTTAATAATTACATTCAGCTGTAAGTTTGAAATATTAAAAGTAAAGGCCAAGTAAATAATTAATAATGCATAACTAAAAGTAATTGTCGAGTTTTTAAGCTGAAATTTCCTTTTACGAATACAATATTTCAAATGTTTTAATAGTTACATTCAACTGTAAGTTTGAAATATTAAAAGTAAAGGCCAAGTAAATAATTAATAATGCATAACTAAAAGTAATTGTCGAGTGTTTAAGCTAATTTCATTTTACGAATACAGTATTTCAAATGTTTTAATAGTTACATTCAGCTGTAAGTTTGAAATATTAAAATTAAAGGCCAAGTAAATAATTAATAATGCATAAGTAAAAGTAATTGTCGAGTGTTTAAGCTGAAATTTCATTTTACGAATACAGTATTTCAAATGTTTTAATAGTTACATTCAGCTGTAAGTTTGAAATATTAAAAGTAAAGGCCAAGTAAATAATTAATAATGCGTAACTAAATATGTATAATGATGAGATTTTTTTTTCTTGAATTATTCAGTGAAACTCGCCTTATAAATGTACGCAAATAATTCACATCAAAATCTTAAAATAACAAAGTTTTCTTTCGTGTTTAGCTATGCTTAATAACCAAAAAAGCTTGATTAATACAAAAAATTTTTCGTAAAAATACTGTGATCGTCGCTGAGAAAACCTGAATTTAATCATATCACACAGAATTACATATTAAAAGTTTAAAAAACTGAAATTTTACACTTGTTTACATCGGAAACGATTCGCGGAATTTCGTGCCACGAAATCTCTCTCTCTCTCTCAAAAAAAGGGTTAGTTATAAAAAATTCAAAGTAATAAAATACATACGACTTAAAAAGAAAATAAATACGGTAAAATGAAAAAATACCTTAATAAAAGAAATCCATAAAGTTTCAACAACCGAACAACCAAATGGAGTCGTAGTAATCCACATACGCTTCTAGAGAGAGGAAAAAGCCTTCACCTCATTGGCTGAAATATCGCGTCTGAAGATAGTAAAAGCCTCTAGCTGATTAGCTGAATGCTCGCGCATGCCTATAAAAGGCATTTTTGCACGAAAAACTAAAAAGCAGGTTAGCTTTAAGTATATGGATAATGCTAATTGCATTAATTTAATGTAACAAAAAAAAAAAATAAATAAATAAATAGATTTTTTTTCTTAAATTTTTACTATTAATTTTACTATCAGTTTGCTATAAAATCAACGGTATTTTAAAAATTTACTTATTCCTATTTTATTTTTTTAATTTTCTATTTGATGTAATGGTAATTTAATCAACAACTTTGAGAGTTAGATTTTGTTTAATAGCATTGAGGGAAAATTGTAAGTAAATCTGGTAATAAATGTTTAGTAGTAATACAACCAGGGTTTTCCCTTTAGATATTGTTACATGCAAACGTAACACTTGCAATTGCAAAGCTTTTTGCAAACCAAAATTACATGCAAACGTAACATTTACATGTAATTTGCACCCAAATTAATTTTAATTTTAACCCTAATAAATGTTAATTTGCACTGAAAATTACATGCAAAAGTAATGTTTACATATAATTTTGGGTTGCTATAAAAGCTTTGCAATTGCAAGTGTTACGTTTGCATGTAACAGTTAGGAGGGAACTTTGTGGCTGGGGGGAGTAGGAGACTTTTAGGAGGGGGGGGGGGGGTCAGAGGAAAAAGAAATTCCATTCTTGTAGAAATCCAGTAAGATATTCACATGTACTTGATTTTTATTATCTTTTATCTTAGAGATAAAAAAATCGTATTTTTATATTTGACGTTTTATGTTAGCAAATTGTATGTTAGGCATAATTATTCATGTTACATAGGAAAATATGCCCAATACCGCTGATTCTTTGTATACTATATAGCAACGGTAGTGCCTCCTATAATATATAAATTAATATAGATGGAATTGATTTTTAAATACTGATTTTAAATCACTATTGATTTATTTTTTTTTCTTTTCAGCTGAATCTAGGAAATTTTGAACTTATGCCTAGGGAGGAATATTAAGTAGAGATTGGCAACACTGAATGAAACACAAATACGAGAGGTTCTTTTATTTTATCATACCGAAAAAGGGGTATACTCTTGATGAGCAATATGCAATATTGAACGGATATAGAAAAGAAAAAAATACCTTAAAAGTCCTTCTGCGCCAAATTATGATAGGAAGATTAAAAAAATTAGACACATGAAGAAAAAAATAAATAAATAAATAAAAAATAAACTGTTTGGATAAATCATTTTATTGATTTTTTTTTATGTAGGCAAGAAGAAAAATCATCAGTTTAAAATTTTATTTGTCGCTAGTTTTTAAAAGAATGCTAAAATAATAATAATAATAATAATAATAATAATAATAATAATAATAATTAACGAATTAAAGTGACAAAATTTTTTTTAATTAAATTTTGAATTTTGAATTATCGAAACATAAAGTAAATGTTTGCAACAAAATGTTACACGTTATTCCTTTTTTTTTTTTTTTTTTTTTAATATATAATATATAATATTAACAATATATAATATAATGTATAATAATATTAATTTAATTAACAACTTTAAGCCCTTGTAAGGCGCTGGGATATTTTTTATACCACTTAATTTTAATCAAGACTGGGTGATTATTTTTTTACTAGAGTTTTTGGACCAAATTATGCTCTTGTAGCTTTAGTTGAAACAAGCTATGAAATTGTCATTTCTTTATTTTCAAATAAAATTTTTCGAAAACTGTAGTACGAATTCAACATTGCAGAAACACAATTACTTGTCCTTGAAAGTGTTAAGGATCAGATTTTGTTTAGTGGCATTAATCAAAGAAACAATAAAAAATTGTACAAGCCTATGCAAAACAAAACAAAAATAAATAAATAAATAAATAAAGGAAAAGGAGAAATAAATTATCAATAAGAACACATTTGAATGTTTTACATAAAGGAAAAGAGTTTGAATGTATTGTAGATTTTTTTTTGCCTTAAATCTCTTGCATGTTAATCCAAAAAAAAAAAAAAAAAAAAAAAAAAAAGATTAAAAAGATATTTATAAATATTTGACAAAGTCTAGTTTATATTCTAGTCAAAATAGATTAAGAAAGAATTTATTGTAAAGAACTCAGACGATAATCGGCAAAGAAAGAAAAGAAATCGTCTGCAGAGTTGGGAAAATTGTATAAATCTTGCACTGTATTTGGCTGGAATAAAACACAAATATATACGACATGTTCTTTTTCGCCTATGGAAAAAGTAACCTGTTGTTATTGATGACCATTATGCAGCCACGAATGGACTAGAGCAGCCATACTCAACCTGCGGCTCGCGGGCCGCATGTGGCCCGGCGACCTTTTGTGTGCGGCCCGAGGCACATAATCATCATATTAATCCCTATTTATAAAATTAATTGATATGTGCATAAAAAGTATTTCAGACCTTCACTGTTGTTTTACAGTGTCTCACATAAGTGATGGGACACTTGTGCTTTACAAAAGGAAACTAATCAAATAAATTAAAAAAACATGTACACATTTTTTTGTGGGTGTGTTTCATACTTAAATTTAGTAAAGATTATTACATAACATACATTTTGTCAAAATATTAAAATATTAATTTAATAAAAATACAAATGTTTAGAACGGAGCAAAAAATAGCTCACATAAGTGATGGGACACCATTATATATGCAACAAAAATCGTCTGAAATAAGCAATAAAAATATTTTTTGGGGTTTTATTTTTACTTAAAAGCAATTGGCAATAATTTATAAAATCGTCTGCAGTATTTCTCTCCAGTTTGTTTTGGAATTTTTGTGTTTTTTAGCTCTGTGTAGCCATGAATGCTAAACGAAAAGAAACTTCGCCTGAAATTCGAAAATTAGTTATTAATTTGAATATTGAACGTGGAAAATCTATTAGAAAAACTGCTGAAACAGTTAACTTGAGTCGTTCAACAGTTTTCAGTATCATTAAACGATATAAAAAGAATCATACAGTGTCTCACATAAGTGATGGGACACTTGTGCTTTACAAAAGGAAACTAATCAAATAAATTAAAAAAACATGTACACATTTTTTTTGTGGGTGTGTTTCATACTTAAATTTAGTAAAGATTATTACATAACATACATTTTGTCCAAATATTAAAATATTAATTTAATAAAAATACAAATGTTTAGAACGGAGCAAAAAATAGCTCACATAAGTGATGGGACACCATTATATATGCAACAAAAATCGCCTGAAATAAGCAATAAAAATATTTTTTGGGGTTTTATTTTTACTTAAAAGCAATTGGCAATAATTTATAAAATCGTCTGCAGTATTTCTCTCCAGTTTGTTTTGGAATTTTTGTGTTTTTTAGCTCTGTGTAGTCATGAATGCTAAACGAAAAGAAACTTCGCCTGAAATTCGAAAATTAGTTATTAATTTGCATATTGAACGTGAAAATCTATTAGAAAAACTGCTGAAACAGTTAACTTGTGTCGTTCAACAGTTTTCAATATCATTAAACGATATAAAAAGAATCATATGATTCAGGATAAAAGAAGACCTGGCCGACCATCAAAGCTATCCAATGGAATAAAGCGAATTATCGTTCGAAATATTAAAAAAAATCCAAGAATTAGTGCTTCAAAAGTTGCTGCTGATTTACAAGCATTATATGGAATAATTGTTAATCCTGAGACTATTAGAAGGGTAATTCGATCTGCTGGATATCACGGTAGAGTAGCCAGGAAAAAATTCTTCGTAAGTGAAAAGAATAGAAAACTCAGACTAGCTTTCGCAAAATCCAACATAAATAAGAATTCTGATTACTGGAATAAAGTTATATTTGCTGATGAGAGTAAATTTAATATATTTGGTTCTGACGGTAGAATCTTGGTGTGGAGAAAACCCAGGGAAGAACTTCGCAAACAGAACTTGGTACCAACAGTAAAACATGGTGGAGGAGGAGTTATGGTATGGGGGTGTATGTCGTCCGCTGGAGTTGGTAATTTTGTTTTTATTGACAGTATAATGGATCAGTACAAGTATATTGATATTTTAAAGCAAAATTTGAAATCTTCAGCACGAAAATTGAACCTTCATAACGATTTTAAATTCTACCAGGACAATGACCCCAAGTACACTGCTCTGAACGTTAGACTCTGGCTGCTATATAACTGTCCTGAAATAATAAAAACACCACCACAATCTCCAGACTTAAATCCCATAGAGAATATTTGGCAAGAATTGGAATCAAGAATTCGCAAACACACCATTTCTTCAAAACAACAACTAAAATCGGTGCTTCAAGAAGAATGGGGTAAAATCACTCCAGAAATCACAAAAAAAATAGTCGAATCCATCCCAAAAAGATTAAATCATGTTTTAAAAGTAAAAGGAAATCCAACAAAATATTAAAACCTTTTAAAAAGTAAAATTTGTGGATAAATATTTGATGGAAAAGTAAGTGTCCCATCACTTATGTGAGCCATTTTTTGCTCCGTTCTGAACAATTGTATTTTTACTAAATTAATATTTTAATATTTTGACAAAATGTATGTTATGTAATAATTGTTACTAACTTTAAATATGAAACACGCCCAAAAAATTTTTGCACATGTTTGTTTATTTATTTTATTGCAGTTTCTTTTTATAAAGCACAAGTGTCCCATCACTTTTGTGAGACACTGTATGATTCATGATAAAAGAAGACCTGGCCGACCATCAAAGCTATCCAATGGAATAAAGCGAATTATCGTTCGAAATATTAAAAAAATCCAAGAATTAGTGCTTCAAAAGTTGCTGCTGATTTACAAGCATTATATGGAATAATTGTTAATCCTGAGACTATTAGAAGGGTAATTCGATCTGCTGGATATCACGGTAGAGTAGCCAGGAAAAAATTCTTCGTAAGTGAAAAGAATAGAAAACTCAGACTAGCTTTCGCAAAATCCAACATAAATAAGAATTCTGATTACTGGAATAAAGTTATATTTGCTGATGAGAGTAAATTTAATATATTTGGTTCTGACGGTAGAATCTTGGTGTGGAGAAAACCCAGGGAAGAATTTCGCAAACAGAACTTGGTACCAACAGTAAAACATGGTGGAGGAGGAGTTATGGTATGGGGGTGTATGTCGTCCGCTGGAGTTGGTAATCTTGTTTTTATTGACAGTATAATGGATCAGTACAAGTATATTGATATTTTAAAGCAAAATTTGAAATCTTTAGCACGAAAATTGAACCTACATAACGATTTTAAATTCTACCAGGACAATGACCCCAAGCACACTGCTCTGAACGTTAGACTCTGGCTGCTATATAACTGTCCTGAAATAATAAAAACACCACCACAATCTCCAGACTTAAATCCCATAGAGAATATTTGGCAAGAATTGGAATCAAGAATTCGCAAACACACCATTTCTTCAAAACAACAACTAAAATCGGTGCTTCAAGAAGAATGGGGTAAAATCACTCCAGAAATCACAAAAAAATTAGTCGAATCCATCCCAAAAAGATTAAATCATGTTTTAAAAGTAAAAGGAAATCCAACAAAATATTAAAACCTTTTAAAAAGTAAAATTTTTGGATAAATATTTGATGGAAAAGTAAGTGTCCCATCACTTATGTGAGCCATTTTTTGCTCCGTTCTGAACAATTGTATTTTTACTAAATTAATATTTTAATATTTTGACAAAATGTATGTTATGTAATAATTGTTACTAACTTTAAATATGAAACATACCCAAAAAATTTTTGCACATGTTTGTTTATTTATTTTATTGCAGTTTCTTTTTATAAAGCACAAGTGTCCCATCACTTTTGTGAGACACTGTATATATTTTCACGGGAAGACGAAATACTATGTCCTGTTATTTCTAATTAATTTAAAATTATGTAAAACATCTTAAATGTCGTTCTCTTAGTCAAAAGTTCTTTTTTCATGTGGTCCTATTTGTGTGTATACATTTCTTACTCCTCAACACTAATCAAACATATTCTAAATTAGTTGAATGTGCACTATATATTTCTACAATTAAAAACAAGCTGGAAATTGTACGTCAAACGTGACAAATGAGGTGCGTTCGTACTGTAGCTAGCTATATAAATATTTAGATCTGGATGATTTTTAATTCTGTGAAATGAATGATATCGTCTGCAGATTCATTTCTGTAATAGAATAAGTATCTCGGTCGCTTGACGATTAAACTCCGGAAGCTCCTATAACAAGAAAGCACCGATTAAAAAAAAAAAAAAAATTCAAATTTCTTAATAAATATTTTTATTAATATCTCCTAAAGTTTTGATTCGATTTTAATAAAATTTGAAATGTCTCGACAAAATTCTACAAAGATAATATATCTTAAATTTCAAACCATTCGGTTGGGTAGTTTTTGCGTTGTTATATGCGGACGGACGGACAGACAGACGGACAGACTGACGGACGGACGGACAGACAGACGGACAGACAGACGGACGGACCAAGCGACGACAATAGGTGCTACGTATTTATATAATTACGAACGCACCTAACAATAAATCAATAACAAGTTTTTGCACTGAGCAAAAGACTGATATATTAGAGAAAATCTCCCATTTTTTTTTCCATTAAAACTTGTAAATTCTTCATTGTTTATTTCGTTTTATGATTATGGACCTGTATTATGATTATGGCTCTATGGCTAATATTTCTTTTTAGGGTTGAATGTTTGTCAAGGAAATCATTGGCACCAAAAAATTTGTACACCATTATTTCTAAATAACAAACTTCGCGACCTATTTCTACGACATTTGCAATAAAAATATACTCCGAAGTTTATTGTTTGGAAATAGTTAAAATTTTTTGGTAACATTTCTTACGCGATAAACGTTTATCCCTTACTCATAATACTAACTTTGTTATATTACTTTGTTATGCTACTTATATTATCTTAGTATTTTATTTACCCTTTTTAAGTGTATTGCGGCCCGCCAAACGTCGCAAACTTTTGCTTGTGGCCCGCGAGAAAAAAAAAGGTTGAGTATGGCTAGACTAGAGAAATAATCATAACTTACAATTAACAAGTCCTTCTGCTCACAGCTTATATTCGAACGATTTCAAAGTTAGATAAATAAAAAAATATTATAATTTTGTTTGAATAGTTGCTATATATCGTTTTATTGTTTGATAAATTTTTCGCTCAACAATATCTCTGTTTTCGATTTTGGAACTTAAATAACTTGGTTGATGACGAACTGAGTGTAAGAGAACCAACTAGAAACATTTTCAATAATATGCAAGGGAAAAAAAAATCTACTTTGAAATTTTATTTTTGATTTATTACCAAAAGAATGCTAAAAAAAAAAACACTAATTTAATGCACAGATGCCAAACCTTCTGGTTTTTGAGTGCTTCTCTTTTCAAATAGAAATATCCTCTGCGTTGAATGGCAAAATTTTGTGATTAAATAAGACGAAGTTCAGTTCTCGGAAAGAGTGGTATTCGAAAGTCGGAAGATTTGACAATTATGTTAACGTTACAAAAAAAAAAAAAAAAAAAAAAAAAAAAAAAAAAAAAAAAAAGGAAAAATTTGATTTTCTGGAGAATTTTTAAAAAGTAGAATTTTTGCAATAAATTTAAAACCGTAATATTTTTAATTTTTTACTAATTTTATTTTTTTATTAATTTTTAATTTTTTACTTCAATATTTTAGTAATTTTCTATTTAAAGTAGAAAAAAAAAGGACGTTAGTGAGAGGAGAGAGAGAGCAATTGAATGAACCCGCATACTAAAAAATTATTTATTCTTTTACCTAAAAAAACAAAAACAATTCTCTGATTTACTACACTGTACCGGTATTTATGTGTATTAATGCCAATGTGTCAAAAATCAGTTTCCGATGCCGCTTCTTTCGAAAGGGAGAGGGAAGGATATTATATTATACAAGGGGTGAGGTGAACCGATGTGGAATGCTTAAATTCCAGACTTAGGCGCCATGGATTTGCTAAAGCATGAAATGAAATTTACTTTTTCATACAGTTTTTGTTCATGTTTATTTTTGAAAAGCTAGGTGAGTTAATTTTGTGATATGAATTTGAGAAAATGAATTATGTTTATGTTCGACTGCTTCTATCAGGCACAGTAACTTTTAAAAAGTTAAAACAACTTTTACATGGGGTTCGGAGTAAAAAAAAAAGGAGGTTGTATCACCACTCAATTAAACAAAAAGAAGAAGAAGAAAGATAAAAAGAAAAAAGAAAGAAAAAAGGCATGATTTGACAAAACAATAAGTTGTAACTGAACACAAACCTTCAACTGTACTAAAACCATAGAAAAATAAAAACTTAGATGTAAAAAAAGAAAGAAACACGAAGAAAGAAAAAAATAAAAAAGAAAGTAGTGTGAGGTGACAAAACAAATATCTTTATCCGAATTGGAACCTTCAATTGTGCTAGAAAAGAACAGAAACAACAACTTCAACTTCAAACAACAACAACATTAACTCATTAGCGTTGCCCGTCATCACATAAACATGGTCAAAAAGTTTTTTAAAAAAAATGTCCGTAAATAGCGGTAAAAAAAAAAAAAAAAAAACGTATTTTTGTGTTATAGCAGTCCCCACAATTATGATTTGATTTCGCAAAGATCATCGCAAAGCTTATATATAGGTCGCTTGGCGATTCACCCTTGGGTGCCGCTATACCGCTATAACACGAAAGTACCAAATTTACAATATATTAATGAAAACAGAAACAAAAATGTTATATATATATATATATATATATATTATAATGGCATACATGCTTTTTAATTTGGCGATAAATCTTGGTAGCTTGGCGATTCATCCTTGGGGACCGCTATAACAGGAAAGTAGCAAATTTGCAATATATTAATGAAAACAGAAACAAAAATATTTTATCGGGTCCTTCCTACAATAACTTTAATTCTTGTTTAGATGGATGCCTGAGCTAAAGGTATTTTGAGGAAATTAAAGTTGAAGACGACGTTTTTTGCTTTATAAGACGATTTCTCATCCGACGTCAATTTTTAAATTCGGCTTTTTTTTCCTATCTGATAATTTGCATCTATCCTTTCTGTAACTTTAACATTTTTGTAACGATTTTATGTATTTCTATTGCCTATTCAAACAAAAATTCTTTTAAAGTTACAGAATTTCGTTAAAAATTCTTATAAAGTTACAGAATTTCGTTAAAAATTCTTCTAAAGTTACAGAATTTCGTTAAAAACGCTTAAAAAAATAAAGTGACGACGTCAAGAGGTCCATTCTCGACCGAAAACAACAACCATTACAACTACAACAACTGCACGTAAAACTAGTCGTTGGGAGCCACCATAATACTTACCCATCATGGTTATACATGATATAAAATATGAAAATAAAATATGTGTAAACTATTTATAAAATGCATTGCAATTCGAATAAAATCGTGGCTTGACGACGTCATAAACTTTAAAGGCTCTATTACTGAACTGCGCAAAAGAAACATCCTTATAACTCCAAAAATAATAATCATATTAACTAACAGTTTCTGCGTCGGATGAAGCGTCTCATTTCCAATTAAAATATATCTTTGAATTGAAATTGGAATGAAATACAGGGTCATGAAAAATCGAAGAGTGTGGAAAATAGGATTACACATATCTCGGCAACTCATTATCCGATCAACTTCATTCTTGATGCAAAAATTGTTTTTTTTTTTTTTTATTGTATTTTACAGACACTCCTTAAAATAAACAATTTCGAAAATTTTTATATACATTTTATCAGAACGAATATTTCGAGAGTAAGGAAAAAAAATAGTTCCGGATCATCGAGGTGACTGAAATTCAAAAAGCTTCTTCCCATTATTACATACTAAATATATACCAAATTTCAAGTCTCTATCTCAATTTGTTCGGGAGATAGAGCGTTTACAGACACACAAACAGACAGACGGACGGTAATTTTTTTTCTTTCTAAAAATATATTTTTCGGAATCTCCAGTGTCTGAAACGTGTAAATCCGTCAAATTTTTTTTTCGATTTTTAAAACGATTATAAGACTTATCCTATACTACGTATGATGGGTAAGTAAAATGCATTTTAACCATTTTGGCATAGTCAGGAACATTCATAAAATTGCCTGTCCGATTATCCAAACTTTTGCTAATCCGAACTAGAAATGTGGTCCGGGTGGGTTCGGATAATCGGAGCTTTACTGTAATAATAAAACTAGCCAACAAATATTGACTTATCTTAATCTACCCTATATATATATAATCCTACTGAAACGAATTTATGAAACAATTTTATTAAACGACTGCTTAAATTAATATATGTTGTCGAAAATTCCACAGCTATTCCTCCTAGAATATGGAACGTTGGGCAAACAAATTAACACCAGTCATCCGCATTGATCCGAGGATGTCAAAAGTGGTATCAGAATTTTAAAATTGTAATTAATTTTTCGAGATATTTTCTTTTTCTAATTTTTAATGACATTTCTGTAATGATGGCAACTAAATTACTCAATTTTTGTACAAAAAAAAAAAAAGGGAAAGGGGATACGTAGTATAGGGCAAGTCTTGTAATCGTTTTGAAAATCGAAAAAAAATTAATGGATTTACACGTTTCAGACACTGGAGATTCCGAAAAACATATTTTTAGACAAAAAAAATTGCCGTCCGTCTGTCTGTGTGTCTGTAAACGCTCTATCTCCCGAACAAATTGAGATAGAGACTTGAAATTTGGTATGTACTTAGTATGTAACAATGGGAAGAAGCTTATTGAATTTCAGTAACCTCGATTATCCGGGATTATTTTTTTTCGGACTCTCGAAATATTCGTTCTGATAAAAGGTATATAAAAATTTTCGAAATTGTTTATTTTAAGAAGTGAATATAAAAGACAATAAAAAACATAAATTTTGCATAAAGAATGAAGTCGATCGGATAATGAGTTGCCGAGATATTTGTAATTATATTTTCCACACTCTTCGATTTTTCATGACCCTGTATTTCATTCAAATTTCAATTCAAAGATATATTTTAATTGGAAATGAGACGTTTAATCCGACGCAGTAAACCGCTAGTTCATATGATTATCAATTTTGAAGTTATAAGGATGTTTCTTTTACGCAATTCAGTAATAGATCATTTAAAGTTTAGGACGTCATCAAGCCACGATTTTATTCGAATTGCAATGCATTTTATAAATAGTTTACACATGTTTTATTTTCATATTTTATATTATGCATAATCATGATGGGTAAGTATTACGATGGCCCCCAACGACTAGTCTTTTTTTGTCGTCATTTTCAAATTGAAATTGAAAATTGAAAATATCTTTTATTTGAATATATAGGGAAAACAAACTGTGATTTAATTATGTTTTTCAAGAAAATTTAAAGAAATAAAAACTTATTTTCACATAATTCACAATTCGATTTTCGACATTTCACAATTCGATTCTTTTCCAAAAATTGTCTATCAGTATGAACATTGACATAAATTCCATTAATGTTAAAAAAAAAAATTCTATAAATTTTTTTAATAATTTTTAGTTTATATTTACCTTTTAAAAAATCTAATGATTCATGTAACGTGCTTCCATACATACTAAAATTATTACCAAAAAGTTTTTTAAGATTTCAATATTATTAATCCGTACGAAATAATATTTTTCAAATTTATTTAAAATCTGGATGAATGGAATGTGATAGAACATGGAATTTTGAGCACAGAGCGCATGATAAGATTAAAAGTTTTTGTGCAAACTATAGCAACTCACACTACAGATCCAAGTTTTTGACCCAAATTATTTCGACCGATGAAGTTTTATTATCTGTGTATCACTATTTTCTTATAAAGGCATTCTACTATAATTGCATAAAAATCATGTAACTTTGAAAATGTAATTTTCGTAATATTCAGTTAATTTAAATGGTAAATATGATTTCTTGATCATAATAAGTAAGTTAATAAAAACTATTGATAAATTTTGTTTAGTGTAGAATAAAATTAAATCTCGTGCAATGCGAATGCAATACATCGGGTTGCTACACCAGCTAATCTATTATATTAAAATCTGACTGTCTGTTTGTATTTCACAAATATTCCTTGCAGAATATGGAACGCAGTACGGTGAAATTAAAATTGATATGACATCCTCGGATCCGCATAGATCCGATGATGTCATATAAGCTCCCAAATTTTTTTAAATTTTAATTACTTTCCGAGGTCTTAAATTTGTAGTAGCTTTTAAAAAAGTTTGTATAAGCTCTTAACAAAGTTTGTATAAAGATGACAACTAAATTATTCCATTTTTTTAAAAGAAGAAAGGAAAGGAAAGCTAAATAATTAGATATCGTCTGCTATCCTAAATAGTAAACAAATATCTTTATTTTTTATTTTGTTTGAATAAATCTATTTAATGATTTTTAGTTTACATTCTCTTTTAAAAAATGTAATATAAAGAATATTCATATGACTTATTTCCACATTTACTAAAATTATTATTAAAAAAAAAAAAAAAAAAAAAAGCTAACAGATTTTAATATCATTGATCAGTATGAAATAATATCTTCAGAATTTGTTTAAAATGTAAATGAATGAACTGTGACAGAACATGGAGTTTTGAGCATGGAATCTGTACATACGTACACATATGCTCAGATTAAAAGTTTTTGTCCGAACCACAGCAGTCTACACTACAGAACTTGACGATACTTGCCTGAACGAAATCTCTTAGACGAGTTAGACAAGTAAACAAATATTAGATTGACAATAACGGCAAGCTCTCCAAATTTTTAACAAAAATCCGATCGATCAATGGAATTTTATTGTCCGTATGTCGCCATTTTTTTAATATAGACCATTCTATAAAACAATTGGATCAAAATCACATAATTAAATTAAAATATTAAAAATGTAATTTTCGTAATTTTGAGTTCATTTACATTGTAAATGCGATTTCTTGCTGATAATAAGAAATTCAATAAAATTATTTTTATAAATCTTTTTTAAATGTACAACTAAACTAGATTTATCCCCCCCCATAATCGAAAGTTCTTATGCAATGCAAATGCAGCACATCGTGTTGCTACGGCAGTTAGTATTATATAAAAATGTATTACGAATTCTTCTAAAAGCATAATGCTTATTTAAAATAAAATTCAAGACTTTAACGTGGTTCGGTATAGAAAATAATTTTTTTATAAATATTTTCATTATTTTTTATCTTGAAATAGAAAATATGAATATTTTCTTTATATTCATTTTCAAATGCAAATTCTTTTTCTAAAAAAATAATAATAATAATAATAATAATAATAATGAAAATTAAAGAATATTAATTTTAACCATATTTAAAAATTGATAAATCGTCTGAAAGAATTATTATTTTTTTTTTTTTTTTGCATGCTTTTCCATTTTTGAGACCAGAAAAGAATAAAAAGTAATTTGTCATCAGGCTTTACAAAAACATTTATAAAAACAAACAAATAATAATTTTTAAACAAAAAACAGTTAATTCTTTATCAGTACTTTTTACTACGAAAATCATATTTTCAAAATTTTCACTGTAAACGAAAAATCTTGAAGACAATTTCATCAATATAGGATAAAACTGAAAATAATTGTACGAAGAGAACTCGTAGAAGTTTAGATAGATCAATTTTTAAAAAGATGAATCTTTAAGAAATACATTTTAAGTTAAATGCCTCCAAGTCATGGAAAAGGCACTGCAACCTCAGCACAGCATAAAATGCGTTGTATCTTTTGATCTAATTATTATATTAAAACGTCGTTTGCGCCATTTTATTCCAAAACAGGTTAAAATAGTGTTTGAACACAAAGAATGAAGTTGTAATCTTTTCCAGATTTTTGTGTCCTTGATCAATTTCTATATTTTTAAATGATTTTTTTCCCATAGGATAGCTGAGGTCAATCTCTAACCGGGCCCTTTTTTTCTTTTTCAATTTTGGTTCCAATTTCTTTTTTTTTTTCTTTTTTTTTATGAAGGTGCTTTTACTTTCGAAATCGGTTCTGAAATAGAAAGTGACCTCATAAATTAAGAGGCTACTTCACTCAGGCGAAAACACCCGCTCGCTAATGTTTATCATATGGGGGAAATAATTTACGGTATCTCGTTCGCATTTCAATATTTTTTTTTTTTTTTTTTTTTTTTGCATTGGGTAGCTGAAGCCAATCTCTATGCATGCTCCTTTGTACTTTTTCGATTTTGATTACATTTTTTTTTTAAATTAAGATACTTTCACTTTCGGAACCAGTTTCGAAAGTAAAAGTAGACTCAATAAAAAAAAAAAAAAAAAAAAAAAAAAAACTACAATAAAAATTTTAAAAAAGTACAAAGGAGCGTGCATAGAGATTGACCTCAGCAATGCAATGTTAAAAAAATCATTTAAAAATATTGAAATGCGAACGAGATATCGTAAATTATTTCCCCCATAGGATTAACATTAGCGAGCGAGTGTTTTCGCCTGAATGAAGTAGCCTCTTAATAAGAAAGAGAAAAAAATCTCGAAAAAGTAAAAAAGGGCCCGTTTAGAAATCGACGTTAGCTATCCTATACAAAAATAAATAAAATAAAAATAAAAGAAGGAAAGAAAGAACAGAAAAAAAAATCATTTAAAAATATTGAAATGCATACGAGAAATTTGAAAAGAACGTTCCCATAGAACGTTTAATATTAACTTACAAGTGTTTTTGCATGACTAGTGTAGGCTCTTAAAGGACATTCATACAAAATTTCAAAATGCTGAATCACACAAATGCATGAAAAATACCATGGCGTACTAAATCTATATCAGTTTGACTTATAAGTATGACTAATAAAAAAAAAAATGACTTGTAATGTATATTTATTTATTTAAATCTATATAAGTTTAATTAAATACGCCATGGTAATACTGGCAACATTGTGGTTTTAAGTGGGTGAGAATTGCAACAATGGTTACAACAATGAAGTTATATAAGTTAATTACATGCGAAACCATGTTAAAGTGAGCTTATTGGTTGTGGACTCGATTATAGACATTTTCCTTAACTTTTCACATGCATAAAAACCCGCTTTGTCTTACCAATGTAGAATTAAGAATTTTCATTTTCATTTAAACTGCACTGCAATATCAATTCAAAATAAAATGTACTACTAAAAAATAAGACTTATATATTTTTAATTCTTTTATTATTTATTGTCATATATTTTGCTTTATTTTTAATTCTATTAAGTTTATCTATGCTGCACAAACCAAGTAGTGCATTAAAATAAACAAAACAAACTCAAAATTAATAAGTAAATAATTTCAATATGATATTCTTGCATGATGTACATACCACATCATTTAGCTTTTCATTTAAACTATTTAAACAGCATTTACATATAATAAGGCCTCACAAATATTTTAAATTCTTAAACAGTTTTATTTATATGCACTTAAAGAACTAATTTTAAACAGCATTTACATATATTATTAGGCCTGACATACGCTTTAAATTCTCAAACAGTTATGCACTATTTATATTTGTATGCAGGAGAAGAAATAATTAGCATGCATAGCCAATATTTCATAGAACACTTAAGACTTACTGTTTGTAAATAAGAAAAACCAATGCAGTTGCAAAGAATTTCGGATGTTCATATTTCGCTATGGCATAATGATCAAACTCAGGTTTCCACAAATACAAAAAATTCATCATAACATCTTGATCGCATTTCTCACCAATTGTTACATGAGCTATAATTCTGTACCTGTCTAAATTTAACCTTTTTATTTCTTCACGAATGAGGAAAGACACTTGAGAGGCAGCTTTTTTCATGGTAGAAGCATTATATTCCCTATTTTTTAGACGGTCTTCCAATACCTGTTGGGCTATTTCAGCAATTTTCTTGGGATTTATTGTAACAGTCGGTTCAGACTGATAAGTGTAAGTATCATCTTCATCAGCAGCGGCCTCTTCGCCTTCGACAGGTTCTTTTGCTTCTGGCTTTATTTCTTCTTCAGGTTCTACAGGATATATCTGACTCACATAAAATGAACCTTCTTCTTTTTCTTCTTCAGCTGGAACGTCTTCTTCAACTTCCTCAACAGCTTCTTCCGACATAATCAAAATAAAATTTTTACCGAGTAAACAAACACTGGTGAAAATGAACACAATATCGCGTCTTCGAGTTTCTATGGCAACTATCAAAATCACAGATGAAAAGAGAATATAACAACTTGCGCCATCTGTTGGCTACCGAATAATAAAATTTCTTGTTTGGATTGCTTAAAAATTAAACTTTAATTTATTAAGCGATAAAAAAGAAATATCGTATAGCAATCGATTTGGAGGAGTTAACTTTTTAAAAGACAAAACAGTGAAATTTTTATTTTAAATGAAATTGAACAATTTTAACATTAAATGATTTTAGAAATTATATTAAAAATAATAGAGTTAAAGTAAATAATAAAAGCTATTTATTTCTAATTATAAAGCGAAAACATCTTCGTGAGTAACGCTGACGTCATAGTAACGGTTGCAACGACCTCAGCAATAAATTTCGCTTTTACTGCAATTTTATTTATTTTTTAACTTCTGAATATCGCATAATTTAAACTTTTACACAGTCGAAAAAAAAGGGAAAAGAAAAGAAAATGTACTTTTAAATCCAATCGGTTTTAAAACTACCTCAATTTACTGAATTTTTATGGTTTTTAAAATAATTTTCAAACATAAATGTTTTTAAATCTACGTAGAACCCAAATGCAGAAGATTAACCTTTAAAACAAATTAACAATGCAGCTAATTCAGCATAGTGTGTACTATTCCGTAAGCAAATTGACAAACAAAGCTTAAATTCCACAAATAAATGAATGAAACAACACAAATTTAACATATATGTAATGAAAGTATGCGCTTAAACATTGAAATAATCACACTCAGAAAGATTGTTATAATAGTGAAATGTTTCGCGATTGACCGCTAGCATGCGGTTAATACAAAAGTACCAAAAATGCTTTTTGGTACAGTCGGTGGGCAGTGGCGTATCTAGGGGGTGGGCTGATAGGGCTTCAGCCCCCTCCGAAATTTGTAGAAAATATCGTTTAATTACGAAAGTTTAGAAAAATGTGATGAAACTTGCTAAGATAAAATTTAAAATGAACCAGAAAAAAAATTCCGTTTTAGACAGATTTTCTTCTAAGAAAGTGTGTTATTTCACAAATGCCGTGCGTGTATGTGCTCCAAAATGAGTCTAAGAATGTGTTGAGGGAGAGGTGGGGTAGATCGAGAATGCTGTTATATAATTTTAAATTTGCTGTTTATTTGGTTTTATATACTATTTATTAAATACTTTTAGTAGATAATTTTCAGTATTCCGTTTTAAAAAATGCTGTGTAACGATGTAATTATACTTGCGAAGACAAAAACCTGTTTAAAATGACATTTTCCCCTGTCCAATGCAATTTCGTCTTAGTAGATTTGATTGTACACTAGATGCGTTACCTGCTAATAAGATAAAAACCTGTTTAAAGCGGAATTTTCCCCGTTTCTTGCGATTCCGTCTTAGAAAATTTTACTGTATCTCAGCCTCCACCGAAATGATAAGTCTAGATACGCCACTGTCGGTGGGCAATCTAAAGAAATGTACTAGATGTAAAAAATCGATCAGAGTTTTCAATAAACAAGAACGAAAAATCATGCGTCAAGCATAGATTATGTAGCACTTTCCAACGCTTCTAAAATAATTTTACAAATCATTACCGTTTAATAAGCTGAAAGATGACATCTAAGTAAACAATTTGGAAAACGCATAACATATTTAAAAACGTAATTTCAGGAATTTTCAATATATACAATATTCGGAAAAATATCCGAATACTTTTATGTAGCCCTGTATATGATCTATAGATTTGTATATATACATAGGATGCTAAATTTTAGTTTAGTTAGGAAACGCGTAGCACCGTTTAAATTTTCCTTCTGGAGTTTCCGTCAATAAACGGAAATGTGTTCGCGAACTTTTGTGCACCCTGTATAGGATCTACAGAATTTATACACATCACGTAATAGACAAAAAGCTAGTTAAGATTAAAATCGCGTTTAGTAACTTAAAACGCACTTCCAGGAATTATTGTTAACAGACAGTAGAGAATTCTTTTGTGTGTCCCTGTAAATGAACGATGACTGCTATACACACAGTATTCTGTAGTAAGCCTCTTGTAATGCACCTTAGTAATATATATAAACTTCAATGCGTTTAAAATAGTGGAACATTATTTAAATAAGCCGCAGACGATTTTTCTCCATAGACGTAATGTAACGGAATTATTTTGACTGTCCCTGTAAAGTAACTCTAAGTGCTATACACCTACTATTCCATATTAAGCTTCTTCTAATGCATCTTAGTGATCTATATAAATTTCAATGCGTTTACAATAGTGAAACATTTTTAAAATAAACCGCAAATGATTTTTCCCCATAGACCGCAATGTAACGGAATTCTTTTGAGTGTCCCTGTAAGAAAACTATAAGTGCTACACACTTCAGTTGAAATAGGGAACGTGCCATAGATAACGACAATAACATATAAAAATTGCAGAGCAATCCGAGCATATTTACGGGAGTTAGAGCACGGACAGACGGCCAGACGGCCATCCGGCCAGACAAACCGAAGTCATAAGCACTTTTCAACTAGGTTGGAAAGTGCTAAAAACGATTTTTATCTGAGTTCTCTATGCCTGCTAGTACAAGAGGCATCTTTAACCTGGATAGGATTGCTTGGTAATTAAGAATGTGCAAAATATCATAAAAATAATTTGAAATAGCAGGATCTACAACAACATGATTTATTGGCCTACATTTGTATGTACTACTGGCTGGCTTGCATACATTGTATTGTATACATTGAAGTTAAAAAAAAAAAAACAGCATTTATCAACGGATTTATTTCTTTAATCAAAATAAACTGACTTGTTCTGAATTAAGTTACTCCTGGCTGCAACAATATTTTGCATGTATCAGCAAATAAATTATGAAAAAAGAAGTATAAATATAGAAAATAACTTAAATGGGCTGGTACTGAAGTTGTTAATGCATTTATTATATTAAAAATAACTAATTAATGACAGAAAAGGAAACAAGAATAATCTTAACTTTCATATTTCAACAACAGATGGCAGCACCAAACTTTATGCACTATTTTCAGTTATTGTTTTAGTGTTTGAAATCTCTTTTTTTTTTTAATGATGTCCCTCCCCCTTAAGGAATTTGACATATTAGACTATCAGTCGTTACAGGTAAGACGCAAATGAAAAATTAAAAAAAAGGAGCATTCAACTTTAAGCACAAAAGACAGGAATATTCTCAAATTAAGACATTTATTATTATTATTGAATACTTTAGTTAACTTAAAAATATGTATAGATTTAAGAAGACAAATTCATATTTTTTTCCTCAGCTATGCACAAGAAGATTAAAAGAAAAATCCCCCCCCCCCCCCACTTCCTGCCACAAGAAAGGTTAATTATTTTAACACATTTATGGACAAAGAGGCATATGCCACTCCATATATAGAACCACAACGGTTTGGGGCGGCGTATAATGTATAATGCCAGAGCACTCACTAAGGGGAGGAAGGTGGGAGCCTCCCCTCAAACGTTCACGAATGCTGTTACACTTGACAAATTTACAAACTTAGTTGGAAAATTTGTTTAAAATTTTAATAAAAACTATGATACATTTACTATTTCTGATAGACGGCAAAAGTTACAAATTTAATTGGGAATATTATTAAACTTTTAACAAATAAGAACTATATTGCATTTTCTAACTGCATTAACATGGCAAAATTATATTTGCTTCTCGATGAGTTGGCAAATACTGAAATTTGACATGACAATTTAAGATCTCCCCCCCCCCTAATAAAAAGTCTTAACAATGGCCCTGTACACTGCTAAGCTTTGATGCACTGATAAATGCAAAACAGTGTGTGCCGTCAATTGATACATATAAACTGTAAAGTAGGGGGTCTTCAACCTGTGTCCCACAGACAATCCATGGCCTGCCGTATCATTCCACACAGTCGAAATCTGTTATAACAAGCTCGGATGTAATGAGAACTCAGTTTTAACGAGAATGTAATGAGTAAATGGCTGGTCCAATATTGAAATGCACTGTAAGAAACGTAGTTATTACGAGAAAACCTCGGATATAGCAAGAAAAAAAAAAATCAGCCAACACACAAAAAAATCCTTTTTTATTCCCATTTTCCTTCAGAAAAGATATTATTTCATAGTACATTTATATTATATCTGAAAATTATAAATATGAAAGAGATGACTATGAAACAAAGGAAAGTGAAATAATAGCCTCGCTTCTGACATATTCAATTGCTTTTTATAGTTGCAAGAAGCAAAAGGGGAAATTTATAATATTTTACATGTAATGAGTTTAATTAGACTGCTCCTGTTTTTGTTTAGTTTAGAATAAGATAGCATTATTTTTTCAATCTCAAAATAATGAATAAATAATAAGGGTAATTCAGGGGTCGGAAGTAGCACGCTAAAAATAGTGAAACTACTGTAGTCACCACTTTTTACATTAGTTTGCAGTGTAGCACACTACATTTTGAACAATGTACTGTAGCGAGTAGCATGATACAAACAGCAATAGTTAGTAGCGAGAACCGTTGCTACTTTTAACCCTTTCCGGGGCAGTGTTCCCACTCCGGGCACACCTAATTTTAATTCCAAACATGCATTTGACACCAAGAATATTTAATAAAATTTTGTTTCTACATTGAAAGCGTAAAATAAGGAGTTCTTATTTTCTAAAAAAGTCGTTAGTAAATTCCGGTGTCAGTCAGTAATTTCTCATTTTACGAACAGATTTTGTCTGTGCCGGAAAGGGTTAACTCTACTTCAAAAAAAAAAAAAAAACTGTGCCATTCTGCAAATCACTTGGTTGAAAAACTTGCTCTTTCGTGCAAAAGTTGTTCTGCTCAACAATTTACAAATCTCGGCTGCAGCGCATAGCATGAAGTCATAGATTTTTCACATTGACACTTGCTCCTAAAATCAAATGTTAACCCACCAAATGAATTAATTTTCTTGCTGGCGATATTTGTTTATTTACTCGTTAATAGGTCTTCATGTTTTAACGCTGATTTTTTTATTATTTGGAATTGCTTTATTTACAGATTTATTTATTGTTTGCATTTAGAGTTGTTTTTCTGTAATTTTTTAGATTATAATATCCCTCTTAATTTTCCTACAAAATTTGTAATGTGTGTATAAACTAACATTTTGGAGATAAACACAAAACACTTTTTGTATGTTATCTTTCTTAATTTTTTAATATCCCTGGTTGTGTCGCATTTTTAAAATTGTATCCTGGCAGACGCGATATAACGAGGAGTCACTTTATTATTTAATCGGTGTCTTCAATTTCTAGTGAAAAAAGGAACACTTTGACAAAATCTGAAAGTAGCAAAGTAGTGACTACTTTTGAAAACTGGTTTGTAGATGCTACTTTTTAAAGCAAGTATATGAAGTTGTAGTTAACTACATTTTCGATAAAGTAGTTGCAGTTCGCTACAATAAAAAAGTAGTTTTTCCGACTGACTATTGGGATAATTTATTTTCTTTCTTTCATTATATATTTTTTTCTTATTCATTTACTTTTAGCAAATAAAATATTACAAGGATCAAATTAAACACCGCAATATAATTAACAATTAAATTTTATACTTTTGATTAAAAGACAAACTTACCTCTACAAGTGTGATAATTAAGCTGCTTTTACCTATTTATTTAAACTTCCATACATAATTCCATAGAGAATAAGTAAACAGAGCTTGAACTCGTTTATTGCAAGAACTTGTTATAATGAATAAAATCGTTCAAGTGGATTCCTTCATCCTCGTTATAAGAGATTTTGATTATATTATTAAACAAATAGGTTGGTATAGGTACTTTCATTATATGTATCATATATACGCATATACAGGGTGTTCCAAAATTTGACCGACATATTAGATAATAAGAGGATGAAAACTTAGTCGCAAACCACGTTTAGTGAGAGAAAATCGCAAAAATAGTTATGAATGGTGTGACGTCGAGTGGAATAAAAAGGGTCAATAATAAGTAGAAAAAACATTTATATGATATCAAGCATGATTACAATGCATTGCAGTTCAACCCCAGAAAGGAGATGACGACACATTTTCACAGAAATTGTTCAAAGTTGCAGCCACGAAGGTCATTGCACAGCGACAGCCGATACCGACGGACGAAGGATTGCCGCACGCGTTAAAATATATTCCTATAAAAATGTCTCGTTGTTTCCTTTCTGACGTTGAACTGTAATGGATTGTAATCATGCTTTACGTCAAATAAATATTTTTTCTATGGCCCTTTTTGTTCCACTCGACGTCACACCCTTCATAAATATTTTTGCGATTTTCTCCCACTAAACGTAGTTTGCAACCCCATGTTCTATGGTAAGTTTTCATCCTCTTTATGCCTTCCTTTTATCACACCTTTTAATTTGTTGGTCAAATTTTGGAACACCCTGTATATACTCAAAACACTCATATATGTGCCATATACGTTATTATATACATCTTATAAACCATATATATATCATATATGACTATAACTGCCATATATATCATGAAATGCTATATACATCATCTATATATACATTTCTCTTATGTGGCATGGAAAAAAGGTTGAATTTCTAGATTATCGTTTGGCAACAACCAAAGTTTCGAGCTCCAATATGACAGCCATTCTGAAAGGAGTGCAACTCAAACTAGCAATTATTAAAAATAAAATAACATGTATGTAATCCAAAGCGTTCGAGATGATTCCTCATTTTAATTATGAGTAATATCGTTAATTCCAAATGAATTCTCAACTCTTATTTAGAATTTATTTACGTATTTCACTCACACGAAAGCCGAAGATAATAAAAATATCAACTATCTAGATTGCACCTGCTGCCATCTGTTGCTGTCTTGATGAAATAAAAAATAATTTATTTTTCAAAAATCTATAAGAAACTCAAACTAGCAATTGTTAAAAATAAAATAACATGTATGTCAACCAAAGTGTTTGAGATGATTCCTCATTTTAATTATGAGTAATATCGTTAATTCCAAATAAATTCTCAACTCTTATTTAGAATTTATATATGAATTTCACTCACACAAAAGAAGGAGATAATAAAAATATCAACTGTCTATATTGCACCTGCTGTCATCTGTTGCTGTCTTAGTGAAAAAAAAAATATAATTTCTTTTTCAAAAATCTGTAATCAATTAGAACAGTAATATGTCGAACGAAATTTAAACAATGATTGATTATATATATAAACTATCTTCCTATTACATAGTGTTTTTTTTAAAGTGAATTTAAGCAATGCTGTACAATGTTAAAGGAGCAATGAGTTTTAAACTAATTGTTTTTCCTAGATCCTTTTTTCATAGTATTTAAATGATTTATGCCCATTGGTAGCACCAATATAAATGCATTTTTAATTGTGTTTTCAATTACTTTTTTTTTTACCTTAGTACGCATTCCAGCTAGAATTGCTTGGGACCATGTAGTGGTCTAAATGTGAATTGCGTGGCGAGCGTTAGCGAGTAGGGGCTGATCCCCTTAGTATATTATAATATCATATATGATTTATAATTTGGCGATAAACCTTCATTGCTTGGTGGTTTATCCTTGGGGGCCACTATAACATGAAAGTACCAACAAAAGTTTTCTGCGATATTGAAAGACATTCAAAGCATCTTATGAAGACAAATCCCTTTTTCAGACATAAAAGGACAATGAAGGAGACATCCACTAATACACATAATTTTCCTCTACATCAACACAAATGCTAGTGTAATGAATTTGCGTTATAACAAATTAATTTGCACAGTTTAAAATTCATATACGAATAAGTGAGTTTCATCTAAGGTAAAAACTTATAATTAGTAAGAAGATTTTGGCTATGTTTTATTAAAAGTTAGTCCTGCATTGTAGTTAACAGAATATTATGTTATAAAAAAATTGTTGAGTATCATTTGAGAAGACTGACATAAAAGTGATTAATTACTCAAAAATTTAACCAACTTCCTACTGTATTCGTTAGGGATTGGTTTATTTATATAAATTTAAAAGGTTGAAAAAAGTGAGTATGGAATTTCTATGACATTTCATTCACAGTTTTTTTTTATGAAGGCCGGGCATTTCAGAGAGATGTAAATATTGACGACTAAATTAAACTTTAACAATCCAAGCCTGAGGCAGTTCTTATGTTACAAAGAAATCATTATACCCTTTAATAATATTTTTTCTTAATGCATGCTGATGTCAGAGTAGGTAAACTTAAGGCTCGCTATAAAGGAGCCGATACGTATCCATCTTGTTGTCCAAAATAACCGCAATGTTATAACTCAGCTCAGTATTAGTCTATCTCGAGAGCTGGGGTTTGCCATATTTAAAAGACTGTCACTGTTACTCACTGTCCACCACCGCACTAATGCTAACCGGTTTTAGCCAGGTTTTTGGTACCGGTTATCAAATGGTGGGGATGATTCAGCCTGTATTATAAGAGATCTATGTAAACTAGGGAAGTGAATCAAATGCATATAATACACTGCAAAAAAAATTAAAGAAACACCTTCTCTTAAGTGAGGTTCAATGAAAGGAAGTAGGTTGGTAGCTCAAGCTCAACCTCATCATGTAGCCCAATGATATCCACCTTTACTACACAGAAATATGCGATAAAAGTTTCACATGCAGAAGATGGCTTATGTCATTGAAAATACATTTGACAGATTATAAGAAACGGCATTTAGCTGGGAGAAAGGAAGGTGACAGTAAACTTGTAAAGCTGCAAAGGATTAATTTCGGTCAAGGATCTCCACTAGAAATGAGATTGAAAGCCTACTCCTACTTTTTGGAGCCCAAGCTCGACACTATGAAATTCGAGCCCCAAATAGTTTGGGTCATCAGAGCCCGAACCCAGTCAATCCTAATTTTTAATGCAAGCAGTAGAAAATTGTTAATTACATTTAAAAATTGTTTCAAGATTAATTTCTCATTTAAATATATCTTCTTACACAGCATTAATTTTAAATACTCCCATCATGACAATGTTTCATGATTTTTTTGCCCTAGAAAATCTGTTTAAAATAGCAAATTTGTTATTTATACTAAATCACTGGCAGAAATCTGCAAAAGTCATAATTATAATAATAGTCTTTTAAAATATCTTTGTACAGCTATGGCAGAAAGACCAGTCATTCTGGAAAAGAATTTCTAGGAGAAAGTGAAAATAAAAGTATGGAATAGTCCAAGACTTCTTTATGTCACTAACACTGCCCATGCAAAGGCTTAAGAATAAGACAGAATATTTATTTTTATTTTGCATCAATAGCAATACAACTCCCTTTCAAACTGATTTCAAAGGATTGTAAAACATGTTAAGAAACTTAGACCACATTCTTCTTTTTCAAATAGCAAGGTTTTTTTTACTTTTTTCAATTTGTGAATAAATAAAATTTTCACTTTGAGCAAGAACCCATAGACTGGCAAGAAAATTGAACCTGAGCCTGTGTCAGGCTCAGGCTGAGCCAGTCTCATCTCTAGTATCTATGCACCTTATAAAATTTTACTACGAATTTTTTAAAAAGCGGCAAAAAGTAACAAACTGTTCTCTATCCCACTTTGTCACATTTCCTATATTCTTATTTAAATTTATTTTTTGCCAAAATAGGATATCCTGAAATTTGAAGGTACGTCAAATATACAAAGTAAAGAGCCTGTGCAAATTCCATGTTTTTAGATGGAACATCATTCATGTTACATTAGTTTTTATACTTGTCCTGTTAATGTTTCCTGTTAGTGTTTAAAAAAAATAAAAGTATTTGACCAGTATTTTTGTTTAAACATTTTAAAAATAATTATTTTGCATGGTTTAAAATTCCCATAAGATTTAGTGAACTTCATTTATTGTAATTGCTTATAATTAGTAGGAAGACTTGCCTTGTTTTATTAAAAATTCCAAGTTTTTCCTGCATTATAGCTACTACCAGAATGTTATGTTCTAAAAAAATTGTTGAAACAGTATCATTTGAGAAGACTGATTGACATAAAAGTATTTAATTACTTTCTACTGTAGTATCCTTTAGGGATTGGTTCAATATAAATTTAATATGATGTAAAATATCTTAATTATATTTGCATATGCCCCGATTGAGGAGTAGTCGTCCTGTTTATTTCTATTCCTTGTCCCACTTTTTGTGATACTGGATATCCTGCATCAGATCAGGTAACCCAATTTTACCTGAACCAAAACTGATCCACAATTCGGGTTAGGTTGATGTTATTTTCCTTTATTGTGTTAATTTTAAATGTTTCAGGTTCAGGGTTCGACTCTTTTGTGCTAGGTACGGATTGACCTAATTTTTCAAAAGTACTGCATACTTTTCAAAAAAAAAAATATATATATATATATATATATCTGAATATTAATGAGTGTATAGGAGAAAAGAATTAAATTGATATTGGAGATATAATTCTAGACTACTTTTTTATAATTTTATTAAAATAAAGATTAACTTCCTTTCACTTCAGGTTCGGGTACAAATTACTGTAAGCCAAATTTCCAAGTTCTGTGAAGGACTCTACATTGGACTTGCAACATAATTACTTTTCCTGAAAGTTTGTTCCATTCATTTACAAACACACTGGATATTTTGCAACACTAAAATTATTTTGTAAGCTTCTATATCTTAAGATAAAATTAGGCAATGTACGAATAAAAAAACTGATAACTATATCATTTTAAATTGTAGTAGGTATTATTCTTTTAATGTGTTATTTTAAAACTTAAATCGAATAGAAACTATTCAATTCCGACCTATCCTGTCCTTAAAACACCAAAAAACCAACTTTCTGGGTTCATTATAACGTAGAACAAGTCACATAAGAAAATTTCTCTTCCTCTATTTTTTTTTTCATCCCAGTTATTTTGCCAAAATATTATTTTATTTATTTATTTATTTACTTTTAATCATTAATTTTCCCCTTTTCATGTAATCAAGTCTGTTTCCAACTTATAATTTTTCCCATTTATATTATTAGAAAATTCATTCAAGCTTGGGGAATTGTTTTTTCTCTTTCTTTCGAAGCTTGAATTAATGTGTGAAAAGGTTAGAGAAAATACTTTGGCCTGTTAACCTGTGCCATATTGTTTATTAAACTGTAAAGTGTGACCCCAAAATAAAAACATGAATGTTAAAAAGTAATTTAACACTATATTACTAATTATGAGAGAACATGAAAAGTTAATGTTAAAAAAAAAAAAAAAAAAAGAAAAGTGTTGTATAGTTTAAATATTTTAAATTTCTAGCCGCAGGAGTATCACTGAAATTGCAATTTTAAAATGTTTTATTTCTCCTAAATCTTTTTAAATTTTGAATATTTTTAAAAATTGTTCTGTGTGAGCCTATGTGTCATAAAAGTAACAGGCATGTAAAATTTTAAGTTTCTATCCCTAACAATTTTATATATAATGCCATTTCGAATGTTTTCCACTCATTTCAATCTTTTAAATTTCAAATTTTTTAGAAACCATTCTGAGCAGGTATTTATATCTTAAAAGATACCACCATGCCAAATTTCAAGTTTTTAGCCCCTTCAAATAACAAAAATCATAGTTTTAGAACATTTTTTTCTCTTGCACACCCTTGGGAAGTAGTACTATAGGCATAAAATATAACTTATATTGCAGCAGAAACTATCACCATCATTTTGCCACCATTACTTTTGAAATCGGTTTGTTAGTTTCTGAGATTACCCTCTACAAACAAACATACATTATTTTCTTTATAATATTAGTATAGAAAATACAAAAAGAAAGACAAATGAATAAACAACTAAATGTCTTTTATTTATAAACTTTACATAATTCTTTGAACACATACTTAAAGAATTTGTATAAAAAATTATTCAAATTTTCTATTAGTAAATAAAAATGGAACAAAAACAATCCATACATCTTTTTCCAATACAGGTGTTACACATGAGCAAGTCAACATAAGAGGAGATCACAAAACAATCAAATGGCAGTGAAATCAGTTTTTAATAAACGGGGTGTAACTTTCAATGTAATAATAAGGTAAGCTAAAAAAACATATAATATAAAATAAAATTACGCTTCCTACTAACTTAGTCACCTTCTAGTACGAAACATCAGACTCTAAAAAAATATTCTTTTTTCAAGCTAAAAATACCACTAATTTAGTACTTTTCGTTAAAATTTTGGACAGTTAAAAACTGACACACTGATAAACTTGAATGTGTTTTCATTGATTACATTTATCTTTATAGCATAAATACATTTGTTAATACACAAAAATATGCTTCATTGTATAAAAGTGTTGAAAATAGAGCAGATGATTTTTTTTTTTCACACTCAAGTTCATTAGCAGAACCATTCACCGAGTTGAACATTTTTTAATTGAAACAACAACAAAAAAATTAATAATTTATGATGCCACTTATTAAAATAAATAAATAAATAAATATAGCATAGCTGCCAACATTACAGTTTTTTTTTTTTTCAAGTCAAATAAACATATTTTGAACCAGAAAAGTTACATCATGAAATATTTCTTATTTCTATGTGGTTAATTACAAGCTTTTAAGCTTTTATTTAATATGTAACTTTCATATGTATGGTTGTATGTTTTTCTGGTTCAAAATTTGTAATTGAATTTTAAGTCATTTTCCATTATCCGATCAAGCCAAAATTTTGCATACATATGCAAAATCCAACAGTGCATATTTATGCTTAATTTACAGAGCCACACAAAAGATTTTGGATACATCACTGTCTACAACAAGCAGAAATTTTAATTAAAATTCAACAAAATTTATATATGTTATTGAAAGGCACAACAGCATTGTTCCAATTGAAAATAAAGTGTATAATAGCATTTGTATTTCTTTTACAGGGTCACACAAAAAGGATTCAGTAAATTAGTAACTATCAGCAGGAATTTTAATTCAAACTCAAAAAAATTTATATAGGTTTACACAATAGCCTTTTCCTAATTGAAAATAATGTATATAGCATTCATAAAAATTTTAATTTATAAATGCAAGTATGTTATATTTCTTTTACAGAGGACCACACAAAAGAAGTTAGATATATCACGATATATGGGCAGAGATTATTTAAAATAAATTTATGATATTAAGAGATTTAAAAGCTTGTTTTGTTTTGCTTTTTGAATTAACATTAGCTTATTATTAAATCATTTCCAAAATTTCTTGTTTTATTCGACTTGAAAAGACCAGAAGGTTGGCAGCTATGCAATAAGTAAAGCAGAAAAAAAAAATCTTATACTTCAGAAAAAGAAAGAAAACATTACTACAGCCTTGAGAGCAGTGAATTTATAAAGCTCTATATCATATGAAGCAGAAAGAGTCCATGCATGCATCTTTACAGTACAAGTAAATCACCAGAGAAAGGAAGCTATAAAATATAAACATTTTTTTCTTAAAACTGTAATTATCATTTCCCTGTTTTTCTGGAGTTCTAAAATTTTCCAATATTATTTGATTCAACTATATAATTTTATACCCTTTTGAATTACAAAATTAAAGTTAAAATGTATTCAACAGTCTTTGCTATTTTCAACATTAAGATAATGATTCTTAATGAAGAAATAGTTTAGAATAAGTAAGAAGTAATCCATGCTTATTTTTTAGTCCAGAACATGTAAGATAAAAACTACCATGTAAAATTAAGATAAAATTTTCAACCGTTCAGAACACAAAACTCAATTACATTGAATTTAAAAAAATAAATATAATAAAAAACTATAAATTAGATCATTAAAAAAAGGGATAATCATTCTGAATAATTTTTAAATTTCCTTAGTGAATATATTTTTAAAACTATACACAGGGTTGCTACATGACAAGAGCAACAAAAATTTCTGCTTCAGCTAAAATCATTCCAATAGTTGTTAAATTTTACCCTGTAAAATACAATAAATTTATTTTCACTTCCTTAATATAGAATTTAACTGCCCCGCAAAATTAAAATTTAAGAACAAAGCATTTAGAAACAATACCATAGACATGAAAAATAATTAAAATATTTTCTGGGTAAAGTTCAATATGATTGGCAAAAGAGAAAACTTAATTCTTAAGCAAACATATACTTAATATAAAACTTTTACTTACAGAACTATTTTGCAGTACATTGAAAAAACAATTCACAGTAGACAGGGTGTGTTTCACTCAAAATTTTACGAGCCAGACTGACTCACTAATCATAAAATTATGAACCAGTCAACCAGAAAATGTAAGTCAACTGAGAAAAAACATGAAGCAGTTTTTAACAAACCAATAAAAAAAAAATCTGTATATTTATTGGAACAGTGACAGATTGCACATATGTTAATGTGTGCTGTAATTAGGGGCTTTTACAAGACACTATAAATAAATAATAATAACGAATTACTTTTATCTATTTTACATTAGTCAAAACCTTTAGGGCTTTCAGATATGAAAATTGATAACAGTTTTGTCACACATACTCAAAGGCATAAGCGACACTAATAAATCTTTCTAATACGCCATGGAAGACAAATTTAAATTTTAAAAATATGAAAATTGAAACAAATAAGTCCTTTATAAATACAGGTTGCAACTGGATTTTTGGAAGACCTTTTCTCTTCTATCTCAGCAACTAAAATGACCTACCATTTCTCAATTGCTTTTATTACTGGTAAAAGAAATGGTGGTGATGTTTTGGGGAAAGAACACAATAAATGAGATTAATGTCAATTGTTGACTCCATATTTTAATATTTGTGAGTCATGTTTTGCAAATTTCCTGCGATTTATGTGTAAAATGTGGGTAAATTGCCTTGTCGTAAAATAAGTTGCTGTTTATAGTACTTTTAGTTAAAAAAAATTCTGAGTGCCCTTGGGCCAAAAATAGTTTTAGGCACCTGTAGCAACCCTGCATATAACTAAAAAACAACAACAACAAAAAATTAAAAAGAAAAATAATAAGTGCAGAAAAAACAGGCATGCTAGACAGTATAGGACATACACAATATAAGATTTTCTCACATATCCAATCATTCATTTGTTTAAAAAAATCTTTATTATTTTCTGTGGCAGAGTTATTAAAAAAAGAATGAATATTAGGTTTTATTTAAAAACCTACTATCAAATTAAGTAAAACAAATTTGTACTTTAATTGCATTATAATCTATAATAATAAAGTATATAAATAAAATATATAAGCAGCCTTGGAGTTTTACTCTCAAAACTTTAAATTAAATATAAATAAACAATTAAACAAAACTAAAAAAACATGTATCAAAACCACAATACCAAATTAAAAAATGTGCATTAGAATTTAAAAAGAAGAAGAAAAAGCATATAATAATTATTTTTTAGTTAAAAATGTAGGAAACAAAACCAACACTGAAAATGTGATTGTCATTTTTAGCTTTGAAAAATCATGTACATAGTTTGAACTATCATAATTGCATAATGTATGCAATTCTAAGCAAACATACTAAAACAAATCTTACCACACAATAGTTCAACCATGTATCATGCAGAAGCTATTAGAATTTATAATTCTCGTATAAAAATATCTACATTAAAACTAGTGTCTTTTACAATATATTTTTGACTGATCTTTTAGCTTAGCTATATCATGTGTTTAACATCTTAAAAACACATGCTCACATGCTATAGTTTTCATTAGGAAAATAATCTAACAATGTAGCTAATGATTCAACCTCCTTGATGACTTCTGAAACAAAATAAAAAATGCATATCAATAAGAAAAGTTTTAAACTATATGTTATGTGAACAAATTAAACAAAAAAACTTATGAGAGCTGTTGAAAGAAAAAAAAAAAGTAATTAGATGTAGCTGATGTTAATGAATATAAACATCGTTCTGTCCAAGTACCTATCCAATAAGAATTTACACATAAGCCAAAATCCTAAAATACGCTTCATTCCATCATCCATGATTCAATATATGGTATAGCGCCATTGGTTCTCAAATTCCCTACTCAACAACACAAAACTTTCTGACACATTTTCAAACTCATTTTTAAATGTAAAGGCATAAAATTGGCAGGCCTGACTATTAATGTGATTAGGAATCACATAACATTTCCATTTTTTGATAAATAAATTACTTATCGAGTTATAAGTGGTTCTTGTCACATGACAACAAGTTTTTCCCCTTTCTCGTGCTGCTGCGTCAGGAATTCAGTTCAAACGCAAACTTTGACAGTATTTTCTGAAAGATCTTCTGCCTTTACCAAAAAAATGGAGAATGTATTTTGATTATATAGTTTCTGAATAAGAACACCTGCCAATTTCATGCGTTTCCAAATAAAAATGAATTAAGAAATGTGTCAGATGTGCTCTTTTGGATTTGAGAACAGACTTAAGCACAACACAAGGGAAGTAAGCTTATTTTTAAGGGGACTAGGAAAGTCCTACCTCTGTGAAGTAACAATTTTGAAATTCATACTATTTTTATTCAGAATATAATCAAATCAAAAGAGTGAATTTTTTCTTATGAAAGAATCTTCTTTGGACATTTCAACATTTTGTTGGGCTGAACAACAAATTTATGATAATGTAAGCAATACATTTATTCTTCTAAATTTAGAGTTATGAATAGATTTATGTTAAGTATCTCTCTATTCTTAAAAAAAAGTGGCTATCACTGCCATAATTGAGTCTGTTGTGACTTTTTTTTACTTTCTTGGCTTATCCTGTAAAAACTATTGCATATAAGAACATGAAAGCTGATAGTTTTATAGATAAATATATGATAAACACACTTAAGCAGACACTTTTTAAATTGAAGAATTATTTTAAACACTATTTAATGTTGAAATCGGTTAAGATAGTTCAGTTACATAAGTTTTATAAGATCAAAAACTATGCATAGCAATTTAACCAGTTGCCATTTAACCAGCAATTTGTTTACAGGCATATACTTGATTAGATTGTGGTGAGCAGTGTCTAATCATTTTTTAAATAAGTCTAATTTTTTTTTTCCAATTTTTTATTCAAAATTTCATTATCTGAATAAAGATTTAATTCATATTTCGAAACAGCCATTTTTATCTACTGTAGCTAGAGACTCATTATATTTATAAAATGTTATATATTATGTTATAACAACCAAAATAGTTATGTTTAAAGTACAGTGTAAACAATTTTTCCGTACTGAGCGTAATGTAATGGTAAAACTATTATTTTTTTTAGTGTCCTTGTAAATGAAATATAAAGGCTACATACTTTATTTTCAGTAGCAATCATGCTCAAGTTTTGTATATAAGTTTCCAATTATGTTGGAATATGTTAAAAAGAGTACAAAAAAAATTTAAATACTCTCACTATAACACTTTTTAGCTCACAGGCTATCAAAGCCTGAGAGCTAATGTGCCGCCAGTTCTGTATGTATGTATGTACGTAACACGATAACTCTTGATAGAAATATCCGATTTGTTTAAAATTTTGGTTATAGGTTCATTGTAATAAGGCGCTTCCCTGATTAGTTTTGGGGTTTCATTGGATAAGGGGAACGGGGGCTAATTCTCCCCCTTAATTTAAATAAATGGGTTTTTCATGCAGAATCATCCTATTTGCTTCAAATTTTGTATATAAGTTCATTGTGATAAGGTGCTTCCCTGATTAGTTTGGAGGTTCATTGGTTAACTATAAAGGGGGGAACGGGGGGCTGATTCCCCCCACCCTTTTAAGTTAGATAAATTGGTTTTTCATGCAGAATTATCTGATTTGCTTCAAATTTTGTATATAGGTTCATTGTGATAAGGCGCTTCCCTGGTTAGTTTTGGGGGTTCACTGGTTAAGTATAAAGGGAGGAACAGGGGTTTAATCCCCCCCTTAATTTATTATTGATTTTTTTTTATTTTTTGAGGGCATTATTCTTTGAAATAAGAGTATAATATACAATTATTGTGAATAGCCTGTGAGCTCAATGCCACCAGTTTAACTGGGCACTTTTATTTTTATTTTATTTTAACACAGACTACAGTAAATATATAAATAAAAAAATGTATTTTTTTAATTTCAGTTTTAAAGAGGATAAAAGAAGATAAATTTATACTTTACTAGCTGACCCGCCCGGCGTTGCCCGAGCCCTTGTAATAAACTTAAATCTCTTAAAAAATGGAACTCTGGCCACGGTCTACGATGGCTTCGGAACCGTATACCCGGCATGCTCATACGCTCTAGAAAATCTGTTATTTCCCCCTACCACCGCCAGGGGAGCATTCTGTTCTAAACAAACCTCTTTCCGAACGAACTTCTGAGACAGGTCCCCGCTGCCTACGTCACTGTATAGTAGGCGCACTACAAAATTGAGCTGGTTTCGAGAAGATTGGAACATTATTAGCCCAGTTATTGCAATAAGGCACAGTTAGAGAAAATAACCTTGAGTGAGGTGCCGAGAGGAGGGGATGTTCGAGTGTCCTTCAGAAAATGACTAATTAGGAGGCCCACTATGCATGCATAAAAATTCGTTCGTTTTGTTAAGCTAGGAACTTAATTACAAAGTTGGCTTAAACTCTTATTTGTAAATAGTTTTAACCGCTACTCATAAATTTAATGTTATAAAGGGTGACTATTAAGTTAAATATAATGTTTGGAATCACTTGTGTTGAAATCGGAAAGATAGTTGCTGAGATATGGAGACAGAGCATAGTTAGAGAAAAATCCTTGCAAGAGGGGCTGTAGGGGGAGGTGTTCAAGTGCCCTTCAGCAAATGACTAATTAGGAGGACCACTATGCATCTTTAAAAATTTGTTCATTTGGTTAAGCTTTGAACTTAATTAGAAATTTGTCTTAAACTATTATTCGTAAATAGTGGTAACCGCTACTCATAAATTTAGTTTAATGTTATAAAGAGTGACATTTAAGTTAATTATAATGTTTGGAATCACTTGCGTTGAAATCGGAAAGATAGTTGCTAAGATATGGAAACGGAGAGCATAGTTAGAGAAATAAAACCTTGAAGGGAGGACGGAGGGGAGGGGTTGTTCAAGTGTCCTTCAGCAAATGACTAATTAGGAGGACCACTATGCATCTTTCAAAATTCGTTCGTTTCCTTAAGCTTTGAACTTGCTTAAGCTTTGAACTTAATTACAAATTTGGCTTAAACTATTATTCATAAATAGTGGTAACCGCTACTCATAAATTTAGTTTAATGTTATAAAGAGTGACTATTAAGTTAATTATAATGTTTGGAACCACTTGCGTTGAAATCGGAAAAATAGTTGCTGTGCTATGGAAATGGAGCATAGTTAGAGAAAAAACCTTGAAGGAGGCGCCTGGGGGGGGGGGAGGGGATGTTCAAGTGCCCTTCATCAAATAACTAATTAGGAGGATCACAATACATCTTTAAAGATTGATTCATTTGGTTAAGCTAGGAACTTAATTTGAAATTTGGCTTAGACTATTATTCAGAAATTCTGGTAACTGCTTTCTAGAAATACACCTTGAAGCTTAAATGTAATTAGACCCTTGCCACTCTTCATTCCCGCAAATATAAAAAAAGAATCTGTTAAATAAAGTTTTCTGTATTAACAATCTCCATCATAATAATAAATGTCATGTAAAAAAAACAAAAAAAACCCGACTAATTGTCATGAAGAAAAATTTGCCTGGAAAATATTTCAATCAGTGGGACGTATGTGTAATTTGTCATGTACAGGTGGCACAGCAGTCGCATAGCTCTACGCTGATAACTTCAATCCATATTGACACTATTTAGTTAGAAATCCTTATTTATGCATCGCTACTCTGGTTTATTTAATTACTTCTGTGAAGAATCGATGCAATAACCAGTGAACCAACCAACCCAAGAGAATAAAGGCATATTTTTTATGAGAGTTCTTTGTGGATATTAATATTTCAGTAAATACTTAAAATATTAAAATTCTGAAGTAATGGTGCACCAGGAGAGGGTTTGGACTACCTAAATCTAAATTTGCAGCCTTCTAGGTGGGCTAGATTTTCCTAGCCATCGCCAACAGACACACAGACACACACACAGAGCGAAACTTTCTTTTATTACTATAGATTGACAAATTCAAGCTTTACACATTGGGATATATTAAGATTATGCAAGGGGTTCAATTTTCAATCTTAATATTATAGCACATTCAATATCATGAATATAGTATTTCTTATTAATAATGCACTACATTCACTATACTATAATAATTTTAAAATAATGCATTTAATATATTGATCTTTTTTTTAAATTTTTTTTTTTTTTTTTTTTTTTAGTCATATTTTTACATGATTCCGCAATTTTTTTTACCCCGGATTGTCATGATTGGTAAATAATGGAAATCAAAATTAAGTTTCCTTCATTTTCCGAAGATTTCCATGATGATTCCAGGTTGAAAAATTCCCTGACATTTCCATATTTTCCAAGTCTGTGACCATCCTTTAACTATCACTATTTATTGATTTATTTTAAAACAGTTGCCAAAATATTCAAACAATATGATTCTCAACTTCTTTTATAAATAAGTCAACAAATAAATTTGCACCAGCATTACAAAGATAGAAGCTTCAGAAATAAACTTAAAAACTGTATAAAAACAGTAAACTGAAATAAAAATGCCAATCAAAGTTTATAAGAAAGAGAAAATCCTAGGTTTTATGATGGGTGGACAAAGAAAAAGAAAGGTGGATTTTTTTTTGTCAAATAGTAAATGGATATCATAACATTCTTATAATTTAGTCATATTTTAACAGATATACAATGAAATATAATGCATGTATATTTATCCCCCCCCCCCTTTTTTAGAACTTAGAAAAGAATATATTAAAAATAAAATTCAAACTGACAATAAATGTACAGGATTAATGAATATAGAGAGGATGAAAGACTCTGAATTTATGAATATCTAATAAATTCACATGAAGCAGAATGATCCCTTTTTTTAGCCATATCTTATTCTGGATGGTTTGGTAATTTGTTTTTAATTTTTTCTTCAGATGCTCATAGCATAAGTTGACCTTTGATCTGACAGCTCGTCTGCAATGTTTGAAGAGAAATTAACAGAAACAAACAATCTGAGGAAAAAATTTCTCACCATTACATGATCCACCATTGTGGTTACATGATGGAAAATTAAACAATAGGCAAAGGGAGCAGAGAGAAAAACATTTGTTCTTATCTATCCAACATCTTGATTCTTAAAAAATATATAATTTGCAAATTATATCATACTATAATTTGCACATGCCAATTCCTATTACTCTATGTAATTTCAATTGGCTTCTCAAGGACATCTGTTCTCCCCACTTCATCTATTTGTTGTCATGGGAAAAAGTAGAGCAGTCAGTCAGCCAAATGCAATGCTACCATAGTTACTGACTGAGTGATAAGGGCCCGGAAACTGACCTTGAGAAGTCAATTGAAATTACATATAGTATAGAGTCCTGTGCAGGTCGGGTTACACCCAAAAATTCTATTTCACGTCAACCCAACCCAAGTCCTGTCAAAAAAAAAATATATATATATATATATATATTCATTAACCCACAACAACACTTCAGCCCAAAATCAACCTAAACATAAAATGAAAAAAAAAAAATTAATCCATGTGTGAATATGATCATGGAAAACTAGTCTACAGTTATATCAGCAAACTCAATTTTATCTCTTATGTAGAAAAATGAAAATGTATGCACTTATTAATGTTCATTTATATATATATGTTTTAATCTGAAAAATACTCCGACTTTCATTTGAAAAATCAGTTCAACCCAAAAAAAATTTAAGTGAACTCAACCCAGAATGAAAAAAATTAATATCAGCCCAATCCAGGTGAGGTTCGGGTAAAATTGGGTTACCTGACCTGATGCAAGACTTTATACCCTACTTAGAATCATAGCTTTAACTTTAATCCCTTAAATAAAAGCTTAATATTAAAAAATGAAAAAGATTAAACATTTCGCTTCTAAATTTGATTATCTGCCTCATGTTTGAAACTAAGACAAGAATTGGAGAAAAGGGAGAGCGGGGGGAGGGGGGGGGGGGAAGAGAAACAGGAGGAAAAGAAGTGCTGTTTGTTCTCAAATCCGAAGGAGCTACTTTCTGACACATTTCTGAATTCCTTTTTGTTCGGAAATGCATGAAATTGACAGGCGTTCTTATTCAGAAACTATGTAATCAAATGATGTTTTCCTTTTCTTTTTTAATTTTTGGTGAAGGCAGAAGATCTTTCAGACACTGAAAACCACTGAAAGTTGGCGTTTTGAAGCAAATTTCCAGACACGGTAGCACAGAAAAGAAGAAAAGCTGTCGTCAAGTGACAACAACCACTTATAACTGGATAAGTAATTCATTTATCAAAACATGGAAAACACTATTTGATTCCAAATCACTAATGCAATGCTTTTGCGTTATAAATGAATCAGAAAGTTTCATGTTGTTGAGCGAGAAAGAATATTTTTTTGAGAACCGCCTGAACTAGCTCAATATGAAACTCATTCATAGGTCAGAACTGAAAACTCCAATTTGAAATTTGTGGGAATCTTGGAAAACCATGAATATTCAAGAATGAATGTAAATTGAAACCAAACTTTTTTTTAGATAAATACAGGGCAATATGAAAAACAACTTACTTAATTAATGACAATAGCTGCATTTAGGATGACATCGAGCACCATTTAACATACATTTACAACCACCACTGGTGTCTCCTCGACCCTGAAAGATTAAAAAAAATGCATTCTTTTAAAAAGAAGTTACAATACACACTACTTGTTTGTTATTAATAGCCCTATGCATTTACGATTGCACCAAGATAGCAGTTATGATTTTGCCAAGTTTATATATGCCCCAAAGGCCCTTTTATGTAAAAAAGTACATAATACAGTCGAACCTCGTTAACTCGAAATCGCTTAACGCAAAATTTCACTTAACACGAAATAATTTTCAGGTCCTGTCAGATGAGTCCGAAAATCAATGATAATTAATTCGTTTAACACGAAATAGAATTTGGGAAAATCCCGCTTGAAGCGAAAATTTTTTTTTCGCTTCAAAGTCAAAACATGATTTCTTATGCAATGTTTTCGATATTTCAAACTTAAATGTCACATACTCTTATTAAAAGTGGAATTTTCTCATGGTTTGAAAATGACTTAAAGTGAAAAAGGGTTTCAGAAAATTCTGAAATACTGAATTCCTGAATAATCCCTGCTTTTCTTTGATCTCTGATATGCGCAAGTGTTCCCACATTAACCATATGAGCAATAGATTAGTCACAATGAAAGTTTGGGGAAGGAATTTCTTTTTTTTAAAGTGATTGGTTCCATTACTCGGTTGAATGTATTGACAGTAACATAAACTATAAACCGGGGGTCTGAATTCTCCTATCTGTGAGTGAAAGAAGTGACTATCTCTACTTCACTACCTAACTAACATAATGGAAACGCTGTTCACAGTTGCTCTGCCGAATTCTGTGAAAGATGAGTCGAAAACAGCAAGCAGTATCTTAAGAAACCAAGCAAAAAAATTAAACAAAGTTAGCGATAAAGTGCTGAAAAATTCCCAAAATGCGGCGAAGTATGGGATACTTACAATTCTTCTACAATTTTAAAGAATCGCGAAAAAATTGAAGCAGTTTATGCTGCGAGTTAATTCAAACCAGTAAGAAAACCAATGTGTTAAAAGAAAGAATGAATAAATTGAAATTGCTCTCTTGCGGTGGATAAAAAAGGCAATAAGCCAGAACATTGTTTTAACTTTAGCAGTTTTGCAAGATGAAGCAGAGGCTTTTGCTGATGCTCTCTGTGAGAGCGATTTCATATTTTCTAACGGATGACTGACAAGATTTAAATAGCGTCATAGACTTGTCTGCAGAAAGATATGTACCCAAAATCGGTAATTCTTCCTTAGACATTGTTTTTTCCAAGTACATTTGCATAGATGAAGATGGGCTGACTTCGGATGTGATGACAGATGAAGAAATAATTGCTGAAAAATAAAGATGACAACATTGAAGTGTCAGATGAGGAAGAAGAAATTGACACAGAACGGAAAAGTTCAGTGTCAATAAATGAATCTACCGCAGCATTGAAAACTGTACAACGTTTCCTTATGGATCAAGAGGATACTTCCAGAGCTTTGGACAAATTACATTAGATCCATACGCTCCTAAAAAAAGTACTCTACAAAAATTGAAGCCAAAGTTAATAACGGACTATTTAAAAATATGATTAGCATGTAAATAAAATTATTGTTGCCTAAAAAACAATAATTAATTTGTTTAATGAAATTTACTATTTCTTATTAATTCATGATTTTTTGAGCAGGGATATATTTGTAGGTTAATTTATTTAGTTTTTATATCTAACATAGATGACGCCACTATTATGACGATTAACACGAAATTTCGGATAACATGAAAAAAATTCCCAGTCCCTTCAATTTCGTATTTGTATCTTATATGTCATATATATACATCATATATGGCTATAATTTTGACATATACATCATACTTATATGACATATACACATATGCCTTCTACATAATGCTTTCAAATTTCTTAAATAAAAACTTTAGTCATTTCAACTAAAAAAACATGGAATACTTCAAAATAAAAGCACAGTAGACTCCTGATTATATGACAGGACTAGGGTTATATTGAATAGCCAAAATCCTCAAATAACAGGGAGGATGAATGTGCATGGAATTTTATAAATGTACAAACATTACATCATAAATAAATAAATATAAATAAAATAAATAATTACTGTGAAAAGTAAACTATTTTATGTAATGTAAAAATAAAATGAATAAAAATAAGATTTAAAAAAATGTAACTATCCTTTGATTGTAGATATTTTCAATATTCATATAATAAATTTAAAAAAAAAGAAATGGTAAAACTAATTTTGATTTTTTATTTGTGCTTTACTTTTGCAGCATGATATCCACATACTAAAGCACCTGAATTAGTGCTTTTTTTTTTTTTTTTCCAGGTTTTTAAAACCTTTCAAATCCATTTGGATAAAATATGTTTTCATCTACATGATTTAAGTTGTATTCCAGCACACTCATCTGACTATTTCGATTCAGGTATTTCTGAATCTTTTAAAAGTTGCCAGTTTTGTTTCTTGCATTTTGTTAATGATGGCACACGAAAACTATCTAAACTGAAAATTGGCACATGAACCTAAACTGGAAATCACAATCATTTTAAAATAAGCTTACACTGCTTATGCTATGGAAAAAAAAGGGAATAATTAAAAATATATATATATTACACTCTTTATTTTTTAATTATATTTACCACTTTGTAATGTTTAAAATATTTTGTTGTTGCAGTTTCACATGCAGTTTGTATATTTTGACAAGAGTGGTTTATTGCATAATTAACTCCATTCTTTTTGTAATTCATAAACAGTAATAACCATAAAGATTATATGGTGATTTATCACCAGCAGCTGGCTAATGGAAAAGTCCCTTAAAATTAATTCATTTATAATTAAGTTCTAAAAATATTAAAATGTTGTACTGTCATTGGAAAAACACCTGTATACATAATTTTTATAATTCTAGCCAATCAGGAAGTGAGTGAAAAATTAATTACAAAATTCATCTTTATATACAAAAACTTAGTTAAATAAAGTGTAATAAGGTGGGATTTTCACATACCAACCAAAAATTTAAGTGGATGTTCAAAAAGTGGGGTTATTTTAAGTGAGTTTCTTGAAAATATTGTGCGAATTGCATAAACCACGGTTTATATTATAGAAGTATGGGTCAATTGAGAGTCTGATATCATGAGTCTACTGTACATGCATATGATCACACTTTTATGAATTTGCAAATTTGACAAAAACTAAAAAAAAAAATTGCTTTTTGAAGGCAACAACTTAACAGAAATTGGAAATAATGATAAATTGAATATGAACAAAACAACAAATTGCTTTTTGAAGGCAACAACTTAACAGAAATTGAAAATGGTGATAAATTGAATATGGCTGTAATAAAATCAGATACATATATTGCCCACAATATAAAAAGAGTGATATTAGATAAAAAGAAAAAAAAGCACATGTTTATGTAATCCAAACTCTTGTGATGGACACATATTTTTGAAATTTTTTTTCATCGTAAGAATTTATTCAGGAAAGAAAAATATATAGAAAAACATTAATAGTCTTTTGAGAGAACTGCAAAATAAAACACACACTCATTTGCAAATTCATATGAAATGTAGTTATAATTATTATCTACGATTTTTCAGTAAAGTATCTAATGTTTGGCATAAAAAAAATCTCTATCTGTTATCATACTGCAACGGACATCACATCAAAGTAAATGAGGTTTAGTGACAACATCAATACCTGAAAATTCCTAATTAATTTCAATACAGTCAATTTACAAATTTCAGTCCTTTTATTTATGTAAATTTTAGTGAAGCCATGAAATAATCTATTTGTATTTGGTGGGTGTATAGGGAAAATTGGGGCCTTGAAACATTAATATAAAGCAGGATGATGTAATAAAGTGCTTGTTTCTTCAAAAAAGACTAGTGAAGATATGAATAACTGACATCTAATGAATTCACTAATTTTTTGAGCACTAAAGAAAAAAAAACTGCCTAAAGGAAAATAATCTGGATGGAAGTACTTCCTACAAACAGAATAAGTTAACTTTTAACTTACCACTGTCATTAGATATACGATTGTCCACATATTTTAACATCAATTTACTCTGCCCAACAGAAAAGATATAAAATAAAAATTATCAGTTGATTAGATTACTTTGAATATGTTTTAGAATAAGTTTTCAGCAAGATTCCGCTTAAAAAATAACTTCAAACATTTAATCCATTAGATTAATTTTAAGACAATTATTCAAATTGGTAAAGAAATCATAGGAGTTGTAATTTTCCAATTGAACGAAAAATGTCCGGGCCAGGACCAAACCTGGGATCTCTTGGCTGAAGCTGCCAATGTTCTACCAACTGAGCCATTCTGGTTGAATCTGGAGGACTTAATTCATCCAGTTAACCTTTTGAAAATATTATTTTATTGATATTATTATATTTTATTGATCATAGCATTTGGTCTGATATCTGAATCAGCTAAACAGAATAAATCACAATTATAAATCTGCAATTTTTTCTGTTGAGTTGATTAAGATATCAAACCAGATGCTATGATCCATAAGGTTAACTGGATGAATTAGGTCCTCCAGATTCGACCAGGATGGCTCAGTTGATAGAGCATTGGCAGCTTCAGTGAAGAGATCCCAGGTTCAAATCCTAGACCGGACATTTTTCGTCCAGTTCGAAAATTACAACTCATATTTAATCCATTGTACAAATTGCTCTTCTTAATTAATTTCATATACATCTCTTTAATTTCAATCAATTCTGATTACATCTGAGTTTTAACAGTTTTATTAATTTTGATTAAATCTAAACTTTATCATAAAGATATTTTTTTTTCTTCCTAACTAAATTGCATTCTGAAAAAGAACAAAAAATTATTGCTATAAAAAAATAATAAGTTTTACAAAATTAAGAGTAGAAATTGTATCTTTACGAAAAAAAAAAAAAAAACAATTATACTCCTTACTATAACTTAAAAGACAGCATTAAATAAAAAATTACAAATTAATATCAAATTGAAATTGTGACAATAACTGGGATATGAATAAAGAGATCAATTTCAAGCAATACAAAAAAAAATTAACTGCATAAAAAAGCATTAATATACAAGTAAATGGTCATAATAAATTTCATTAAAAACATTTGGTTGACATTGGAAATAACAAATTAGCTAGCAAACTTAAACAAAGAATCTTTTAATATAAAAAAGAAAGCATTTAATACTTTTAAGATCTGTAAAATATTATATTAAAAATATATGCAATGCTTTACGTAAAATATTATACATTTTAATATATTAAAAGGAAATAACATTCTAGAGTACAGAATGAATTTATGGGCATTTTTTTTTAAGTTGAAAAATAAAGACTAAGTTTGTGGATAGCTTGCACAAAACTATTTTCAATTCAAATGATTCAATTCAACTTAAAATTAATCAGTTTCATTATAGTTAACCCCTTCAGGGGCAAAGTATTCTTGTAGCTAAAATATTGAAATGATTGATTGACTCTAAGATTCACGAACAAATTTATTTTAATATAAGTAAAAGCTTTCCTTCATGTACCTTATAAATTCAAAATTTGATTCTAAAATTCTGGTGTCAATGTGGTATTCTGGGATTAAAATTAAGTGGTATATATAATATACCGGCATCCTTCAAGGGGTTAAAAAGCTGCTCTAAAAGTGATCTTTGTAGAATTGGCTTTATTTGATTTTTCAGAGTTCCTGCTAGAGCAACGGATCACATAACTTGTGCAATATTTTTAAGAATCCCACTTAAAATTTTGGTTAGGATATAAAAATCCCATTTTATTTTTTTTTCCCAGCATGAACCCTGTTATAAAAATATCTAAGGATTAATGATGAAATAAAATATTTAAACTAGTTAGATTTAATTGAGATGCTTTAAAAACTACAGTCATTATAAATGAGTTAATATAACACTATGATGAGGCCTAGACTTGGAGACTTAGGGACCCCATGCATTTAACAGTGTCTCCATTAGGTATCTTAGCAAAAGGCAAACTATTTTTCACTACTAATATTGTAATTTAAAATGATTTGAGAAAATTTGCATGAAAGAAAATATTTCAGCCACAAAATTAAAATTGACATTTTTTTTCCACATATTTTTAAAGTGAACTGAATATTTATGACAGGTTAAAGAATGAAGTCAGATATTCTGAGAAACAAACAAAAACAAGGAACACTAAATGTGCTATTACACGAGGCGCCAAAGTTACCACTACTTTCGGGCAGTACCATGTTAAACCCATAGCTTCAAAAAGAGTTGCTTGAAAACAAGCAGCTATTTATTGTAAGAGCAATTTTGTTGCCTGTAGTGTGGCATCCAAATGGATACGGACCCATATCATATGGAACAGCCAATCAAATGTATGGAAGTCTAATGAGAGAAAAACCTTGCCCAGAACAGCCAATGAAATGATTGAAAAACTGACGAGTCGCAGCAATTTTTGTTCCTTCAAATTATCCCATGTAATAACACTATAACACAGTGATGCTGGGTAACAGAAAAACTTTTTTTATGCTGCTTGCTGAACCATTTAGTTAAAATAAATACATGTTTTATAACTTGAATAAATACATACATTTGACAAAATTGATTTATTCCTATTTTAACCATCTTATTATGTATTTTAGAATAAGGCTAAAATTATTTAAAAGTTTGTGGAACTCAAAATTACTTTTTAAAACATGGATAAAATTTCAAAATAGTTTGGAGCAAGGAATTAAATACCAAAAAGCCCATATCTTCAGCAGAAAACATTGTAAAGACTCCCATTACAGAAAATTTCTCAGAATAAAAAGGAGTTATCTTCAATTTAATAATGATATCTATTTAAATTTTTCATTCAGAAATTAATTGTGAAGTACATAAACTAAAATCGCCAGACTTTTCTAAAACTGCAAACATATAAATATAAAAACTCAAAATACTTACTCCTGGTCCCCATCGGGGTCCTTTGGTGACCCAACAAACTTCTGTGTGGCACATGGAACACTTCAACCAGTCACAACCCCATTTTTTCATTAAAATTACTTGGCACTGAGGACATCTCATAGCTTCACCATTATCAACCATATTCTAAACAGAAAATTCAGGATATAGGATAAACATGAAACTAGAAAACAATAATGTTACTTTGTAATTTTTTTTTTTTTTACATAAATTCAACTATTAATGCTTCTGTAGGGTATTTAAAAAATAATTACAACTTCAAGAATATACTGACAGAAAAGGACACTGAAAGTATTAACTTTTAAAAAATGTTTAAAGTGATTCTTCCTAAGAGCTATACTGTAATAAATAGGGCAATTACTGTTGTTTCAGATTCCAAGCGATTTATGCAGAAATAGCTTTAAAAAAAAAAAAAGACTATTTTAATGGTAATATTTCTTTAGTACTGTTACAAAATATACATAAGTATCATATCTTCTTGCAAAGAAAGGCACCGATTCCATGATAGACAGTAAACATTTTGTTCTTTGATTACAAAAATGTTATATAAAAAACTAATTATATAACTTTTTTTTTTTTTTTTTTTTTTTTTTGGGGGGGGGGGGGGATGGAAATTGGATTAACCCTTTTGTTCCCAGTATATCCACTAGCAGGGGTTGGTCCAGGTTTTTCCCACATTTTTGTGAAAATTGCGAAAGAATTTTTTTATACTAGTGAAAAATCTAATCCTAATTTTGTGAATCTGAAATTAACATTCAAGTTCATGTTTAGATAATTGAATTTTAATAAGATCCTGTTCTAATAAACTAATGTATTGTATATAATTGCATTAAATTAAAATATTTAAAATTGCATGAGTAAATATTTATATTATAAATATGTATAGTTAGATAATAGGTTCTTTGGTGATTCCAGCTGTTTTGTGACAAATCCCATTTTGTTAAGATGATTAAATTTGTGAAGAGTCCATTTTTAATACGAAAATAGTTTTGTGAAAGGTCCTTTTTTAAAACAAAGAATTTTGTGAAGGGCCTTGGTTTTAAGAGAAAATAATTTGTGAAGGGATCTTTTTTAAGCTGAAAAAATTGATGAAAGTTCCTTTAAAGGAACCATATTCTTTCTAAACATAACCCTGACTAGTAGATACATGCTCCATAAGGTTATTTCCTCTGTGAGTGGAGGGGGTTATATTAGTTTTCTATAAGTACCAAATACCTTGGTACATTTCAACATTATTTGTTTCTGGAAAAATTTCAAGGCAGATGGATAGAGAGGAATTTGTCCAACAGATGACTTTCACATATTTCTGATATTACTCCACTTGATTTCTTTTGTTTGGGTTTTAAGAAAGACAGAATACATCCCATACCAGTTTATGACATAGAAGCTTTGAAAGTAATTTAAGAGATTATGTGATAAGTGTTAGAGAATAAATGGTGGAGAACACACGGCGGGAACTGTAATACTGACTTTATATTTTTCAAGATACAAAAATAGCACACTTTAGATTTTATTAGGATAATCGGCATTCATAAAAATTTAATTACTGTGGTTATAATTTCTATATACATCTAAGTATAAAATTTTGTTGTAATCAGGGAAGAATTCTAAGCCCACTTAGTACAGTACAGAACGAAAAAATGCAATTCTAACTTCACTATAACTTATGTTTTATCTGAAAATTATTTTTGAATGGAGTTTCTAAATCACAGGGAGCTTATGGCTACCACTATGAGATAGATATATCTGCATTGTATAACACCTGTGTGTATTGCTACCATCATTACAGTGTGATAATACTGCTGAATGCTTCAAATCATGTGAAAGATTGAATAGACCTGGCATAAATTATCATTACTGATTCTGGGGAAAAATTTTAATTGTTTAAATTACATTATTCTTAATCAGATTCTGCCATTATCAAAGAATATATCATTAGACAAGAAATATCAATGTTGGCAGGTTTTACTCTACAATGAAGACATAATTCTGTAACATAAACAACAGATCATAGGAATACTTAATATAAATGTCAACATTATTTCACTTCATGAACAAGATGATTGGCCATAGTTCATGGGTGAGTCAGAAAATTTCCTGAAATATACACAGTCTCACTTGCTTCGACAGAATCGCAAGGTACTGGAGAAAAGTTAACATTTTAAAAAGGTTTCTGTTTTAGTAGATAGATATTCTGTCTTTTATAATTGTATCATGTTCTTTTTTGACAGGACCATGAAATATTTCCATTTAAGGCAGGGTTATATTACATACTCATTCTGTTTCAACAGCTTTTACTGCAATGTTTCCTATAACACTTGGATAAAACAGTTAGACAGGACTATTTTTGTCAATTATGTTCTGTCTAACCAAAATAAAATAGATACAAAAAATAAATAGAATAAAAATGGTATGAAATAGATGGAATTTTGTCATAGGATAGAAAACTGTCACCCATGGCCATAGCTTAATTGAAAGTCAAGAAGAGATCACAAAACATGAAAATAACCCACATGTAACAAGCATTCATAAAAGGTAGAGCTAAAAGTGTATTGACTGTATAATTTTCACACAAGAATAAATTTTGAAATTACTATGAATGATAATTAAAAAAAAAAAAAAATCAATTTACTTGGAGGTATTCTTTTGTTTTCCTAGCTTCTTCACTACTATCACATCTGAAGGCCACATCGTCTTGAAACTGTCTACAGTTTTTCCCTTCATGTATTGCAGTACACGTTAAACAGTTGGTATGTTTACAAACAGGACATAAGAAAATATTGACAGCATCTTCAAACAAGCACCAACCAGGACAGTCAGGAGTTTTACAATGGAAGCTATTCTGAGCTTGACTCTCTGCAAGAGCCATGCTTCGTTGAAGGTGTTTTTCGTATACTTCGGGCGAGACAAGCTAAATGTTTAGTAAATTAATACAATAAAAATCAAATAGGAACAACAACAGAAAAGTAAGATATATAGATGAGCATAAAACATGCACAGGCAAAATTTTTTAAAATATAAAATAAAATAAAAAACTATTTTCGTAAAGAATTGAATCAAAGTCAGACTCAGTTAGAGCAGCCAATCTACGTGGCTATTATGGCTTCTATTGTTCCTCAAACAAAAAGGATCAATCAAACAGCAGAGAAAATATTCAAAACATTTGGGACAATAAAACTGGATAGAGATGAGAAATTTTACCCCTAAAAATTGATTACATTAATTACATTAACATTATTAATATGCTAAACGGACATTGTGCTATGTTATAGATGACAAACTTTTTACATCTGCATATCAAATCTTTTCAAAAAATATTTTATGTGACTATGACATGCCAAACAACAAAATAATTAAGTGTATCAAAAACAATGAATCAAAATTAATTTTTAAAATAATATTCAATTTTTATTAAAATTAAAAAAATGTATATGGGTAGCATGCATATATATATATATATATATATATATTATACTGTAAAAATAGTACTTCTTTGTTAAAGCGGCCGCAAGGATAAATTGCCAAGCGACAGAGATATATCGCCAAGTTGTAAAATCTCATCAAATGATTTTCAGTCCTAAAAAAACAGCACATGTTTATGATATCGTTATATTGCTCTTTTGTTGATGTTCAAGATTTTTTTTTCTTTATTATTATTATTATTATTATTATTATTATTAATGCATGTTGTATTGCTTTTTCTTTAATTACCAGTATTATTTATTTTTATAAATATGAAAAAAATCTTTGATTTACCTAGTACTGAGGTAGATGCAATCTCTTTTTTTTTTCTTTTTTTCAAAAGCAAGGGCTTTTACTCAACTATGCAAAAATGGCCATAATATGAAACTGTATGTTATTAATGATGAAGATATATGGAGTTGCATGTAAAATGTAAAAAAAACGGCCTACAAGTTGGAAATTTTTTAAGTGGTTAGAGAATAAATACCATTCATAACTGCTTTGAGGTTTATGTACTGTTAGGCAGAGGAATTAATATCCATAAAATGCATAAGAAACAACTATATATGGGTGAAAATGCGACAGTTGATTGGAATACATGAATGAAGTGTAATTCTTATTAACATAAAATATTACACATTTTATTCAGAATTTTTCAGTAACATCTTAGTAATAGCCATTAACATAACTATCTAATAGCATTCGTGCTCTTTTTTTTTATTATTTATTAAATCAAAGGTCTTTCAAACATGCCAAAAATAATAAATAAAAATAAAAAACAGTGATTTTTCAGGCAAATTAGATTTTTTATTGGGGAACAAAAAAAATCAAAACAAGCGACAGCAATTTATATAAATAGCATTGTCATGGCTTGCCTTGAACAGTGGCTAAAGTGAGACTCCATGGTGCATTCTAGTATAATTTTGGTTAGCTGTTTGACAACAGTCAATATTGTTCACTTTGTTGTTATAGAATGTAGAATTTTGCATGGAATAGTCTACATTTACTTAGCTATTTTGTCAGCTAATATGACCATGGGGTCATTACTTTCAGTAATAATGATTAATACTTTTACTAATCTCAAGCACAATATTGATTATGTTTTTCCTTTAAGTGGTATTGTCCACAAATTAAATTCAGCTTTACAGTCAGCAACTGACTGTGGTGTTAATCCTCATGATTTCAACCGAATGCAAGTTTAAATATCTATATAAAAACGCAGTTATTAAAATCATCTCATCATTTTTATCTTCATGCAGTCTACACAAAAGAGCAATTTAGCATACTCATCAGGTATTACAAATAACAATTAATTTATGAATAAAGAAATACAGGAAACTTACAGTTTTAACTTCTCTTTCTTGAAGATGAGATTCACATGAATATTCGTCATTTCGAAAAGGACATTTCACAACAGCAGTTTCAGAAAACTGGATGGCACCAGCAAGGCATTCTCTGTAATAATTTAAATTTATTAGATTTTATTTAAAGCCATATAGTATGCTTTTCATTGCTACAGATAAATATTTTATAACAACAACAACAAAATTAATCTGGGACTTTTCTAGCTTTCTATAGTTGAAGCAAATAAATTTCACACATTGTTAAATTTACTTTATAAACTTGATCAAAAATGCCTGGACCAAATAATTCATTAATATTACTCATTTTCAAAAAATTTTATTATAATAATAGCAATTTCTTCATTAAAAATCTCTGAATTAAGGAGATAAAGGTGAATTAATGTATCAAATTTAGTCCTCTAGAGAGTAGCAATTTTTTTACAATGTGGAATGCAGGTGCTTCTTAACAGCAAAATTCATTGTTTATGTCTGAGAAGTTGTGTGTTACATACAGAATTGCATTATAAAGACCTTCTACTGTACATATTATATACATACTGTTCTTGTCCCTTAAGTGTTAAACAGAAATATCATACAAGGCCTCAAACATGCTGAATAATTAGATTAAGCTCCAAAAATTGAAGAAAACCAATCTGGTGTAATCTAGCCAAAGTAATATGAATCTGACTGCTAAACACATTTTACTTATAATGGGACAAATGAAGCAAACAAGAGACAAAATTTTTTATTTGTAAATATATATATTATCATCAAATAAGAGTTTCAAACACACTCTTCAAAATATTCTGCACAAAACTATTACTTTGATTGGAAATCTTAAATTTTTGGAATGAAAATATTTCATAATACCTTATTGAAATGCAGTCTTAAAGCACATGAGCAGTTTATATTACAGTATGGAACTGTTTATCCAGAAACCAGTTAACTAGAAAATAAATTTTTCAGGAGGATATTTCCAAATGACTATTTCAGAATCTTTCCAGAAAAAAGTGCCATACAATATAGTGCCAGTTTGACATGTGCATTGCTTGATACATTACCACATACATGATATAACTTGAAGCCAACACCTGGGATTTAAAATGGAAGCATATTTAGTTCGATATTGGGTGTTTTATTTTTATGCAGGACTGTTGTTTCCAAGGGACTCCCATAAATTAAGTTCTTTCAAACTCTGGTTAATTTTCAATTTTTATTGAATCGGATTCTTAATCTGAGTAATCTAAAAATTAATTTGAAATCAGGTACAAATCTGATCAAATGGATATTGCTTTAAGACTGTTCTCAAATCCAAAAGAGCTACTTTCTGACACATTTCTGAATTCATTTTTGTTTCAAAATGCATGAAATTGAAAGGTATTCTTATCCAGAAACTATGTAATCAAAAGACATTTTCCTTTTTTACTTACCCATCATACGTAGTATAGGGTAAGTCTCGTAATCGTTTTGAAAATCGAAATTTTTTTTTTTTTTGACGGATTGACACGTTTCAGACACTGGAGATTCCGAAAAACATATTTTTAGAAAAAAAAAATTGTCGTCCGTCTGTGCATCTGTAAACGCTCTATCTCCCAAACAAATTGAGATAGAGACTTGAAATTTGTATGTACTTAGTATGTAATAATGGGAAGAAGCCTTTTGAATTTCAGTAACCTCGATTAACCGGAACTATTTTTTTCGGACTCTCTAAATATTCGTTCTGATAAAAGGTATATAAAAATTTTTGAAATTTTTTATTTTAAGGAGTGAATATAAAAGACAATAAAAAAACAAATTTTGCATAAAGTATGAAGTCGATCGGATAGTGAGTTGCTGAGATATTTGTAATCCTATTTCCCACACTCTTCGATTTTTCATGACCCTGTATTTCATTCAAATTTCACTTCAAAGATATATTTTAATTGGAAATGAGACACTTAATCAGATGCAATAAACTGCTAGTTAATAGGATTATTGTTTTTGGAGTTATAAGGATGTTTCTTTTAAGCAATTCAGTAATCGAGCCTTTAAAGTTTAGGACGTCATCAAGCCACGATTTTATTCGAATGGCAATGCATTTTATAAGTAGTTTACACATTTTTTATTTTAATATTTTACATTATGCCTATCCATGATGGGTCAGTATTACGGTGGCCCCCAACGACTAGTTTTGGTAAAGGCATAAGATCTTTCAGAAAGTGCTGCCAAAGTTGGCATTTTGAACTGAATTCCCAATGTGGCAGCATAAGAAAGAGAAAAAATAGTGTCATTATATCTCGATAAGTAATTTATTTGTCAAAAAATGGAAAATGCTATTTCCAAATTGCTTTAATAGTTGTGATAAATTAAAAATTTGTCAGAAAGTTTTGCGTTGTTGAGCAGAGAATTTGAAAACCACCTTAATTCCAAACTAGTTATCCAGAAAAACTCAGTTATCTGGAATACATCTGACCTCAACCAAGCTGGATAATTGATTCTCAACATATTACTGAATGATATTAAATTGAAAACATGTGATTATAACACTTGATAGTTAAAAATATAGCTGAAATAATTATGCCAACACACTCTTCATAATATTCTACACAAAACTACTACTTTGAATTTGACATCTTAAAATCCAGCTTTAAAGTGCATGAGCAATAGATATTATCTGCATATTATTAATGAATGGTAATAAATGAAAAGAAAAAAAAAGATTATGTAATGGCAAGCCAGCGCGGGAGAAAGAGCTAACAGGAATTCATTAAATCACTTAAATATTGTATATCAATCACTTATGGGATCGGAATATACCAAAAACAAGCCAGAAAACTGAATAAATATTTGCTCTAAATCCTACCCCAACGCGTCACTACAGGGCATTCTCGTATAGTGGTATACATGACGTTGCAATGTTAAAACTAGTACTAAAAATAAAATAGTTAATAGTTAAGAATAATTCTGAGATTCAATTTTACTGAAAGTTATTTAGTTACTTTATATTTAAGAATTTATATTATTAATATTAAGTTGATCATTTATTTTATCGATGTTAGAAATATGTCTGAATCTAAAATCATCTGAAAAGAAAAAAATAATGATATGACTAACCCAGATAATAATAGTGACAAACAGATCGTTGCAGTTGAGCAGAATTTTTATTTAAACAAGAAAAGATGGTACCTTTCACATTACGAAGCTGCTTCATATATGAAGATCACAGATTTAAGCAATTTTATATCAAGTATAAAAATCATAATTCTTGTTCAGTTCTAATTTTTTCTTATATTCTAAATGAATGTTCTCTCAATAAAAGAAATTATTGTCCTTTATACTAAATAAAGCTAATGATAAAAATTAAATCATCTAGACTGTGAAAGTTTTCAGACAGAGAAGAAAGTCATTAAATTTACTTGATACACTGGAAGTAGAAACTTATTTTCAATCTAAGGAATATGTACTTAATGATGGAAAAGAAAGTCTAAAAATTAATTGAGCAGGAGAATCTTAACTATTTGCTGGGATGACCGGAACTTAAACCATTTATGAAGAAATGACGCACCGACGATGAAGAAGAAAGTCTCTAAATCAACTCAGTAGGGTAATCATGAGTATTTGTTGGGATGACCGGAGCTTAAACTTTTTTATGAAGAAATGACGAATCGAGGATGGAGAAGAAACTCTGAATTAATTTAGCAGTAAAATCATGATTATTTTATTAGGACGCTCAGAACTTAAAATTACGTCTCATACGAATGAATGACGTTCAGATGGTGAAGAAGATAGTTTGTAGATTAATTCAGTAGGAAAATCATGTTCATTGGTTGTGAGGATCGAAACTTAAAATTATGCCTTATACAATAGAATAACGAACCGAAGTTTCGCTAACTTACACAAGTGCAGATATTAATCTACAAGATGATAGGGCTACGTTTCTTCCAAAACTTCGTTAAGTTCAAATAAATTAATTGAATACAGCAAATGTTCAGCAAAAGTTCAAGCATAACTAAAATCACTCCACCAGATAAAATTCAGAAACTCCACGAACCTTCATCGCAAGACGTCGGAAGAAAACACTTTCACACTTTTCGGAGAACTTTTTCAAAACTGCCAGAAGAATTCAGGAACTCTACTTGGCAAAAATCATTCAAAATGTGTTCGGCCTTACGGCCTGACACGGCTTTTTTACTCACGACCTACATGTCCAAGAGAACGTTATAGACTAATTTTTTTTAATTCAAAATCAACGATCTTCCTAACCAACACCGGAAGCTAAGCGAGCCAATCAGAAAAGACAAAAATTCCTCTTCTTCAAAATTCACTGCTTAACTCGCAACCGTCTACGAGAAAAAAAAAAAAAAACTCCACACAGAAATGACATGACCGAGCTGAAAACAACATAACCCTGTCAACAGGCGGCAGAAATTAACTCTTCGTTCGCGTGATAATGTTCTGGAAAGAATTTCAAACCCTCTTTTCCCCATTGAAAAATGTATCCCTTAACCTTGAATGCCTACATGAGTGACCCCTAAACCAAAATGGGTGAAGATTGCACGCTAAGATGTTGTTTATGCTATGCACGAAGCTTAAATTAAAAATGGCAAGGCGTCGTTCGAAAATGCTCAATGTAAACATAAGAATTAAGAAAAAGGTTTAAAAATGTATATCTGCCAAGGTTTAAGTTGAATTTCGCTAGAATTTTGGCAGACTACCTAAAGAATTTTGCTTAATCTTTTGAATAAGGTTTCAAAAGAAAATTATTAATATTTAAAAAGGGGAAAAATATATTTTTGTACTTAGAAAAAAAATTGCGATACGATCGCAAGGCGATGTAAGCGATGTCAACAAACAACGGAAATTCTGTATTTCTTTTATCCAGATACTTAAATGAATGATTATATTTTAATTTAAAAATGATTATTGACTTTAAAAAGTGATTTAATTATAGAAAATAAATTTAACTGATAGTAAAATATCTTAGAAGAATAGTTTAAACGATTAATTTTAAAAGATAGAAAATATTGACTGTTTAAATAATAACTGTTAAATAATTAATTTAAATGTTGATTAATATTATGAAATCCTTTAAATAATGATTAATTACGATTATTTCATTAATTTAAATAAATAAATTATTGAAAAATATTACATTTAAAAGCAGAAATGGTATGCATCATAACAGATTATAACACTCAATAGTTAAAAATATACCTGCAGAAACTATGTAAACACTCCTGTAGTGTAGCTCCTTCACCAACATCTACATCTAGAAAGCACACAGGACATTCAAACTGTTCTACATTCTGTACGAGATCAACATCATCCAGAGCTAGTAGGTTGTGATAATCAGTCTTCCTCTCAAATTCAGCCTCCCATGCCTTATGGAATTCACTCTAAAATATTAATTACATTATAACGCAAATTTCACTAAGTTTTATTAACACTGTTATGATTTAAAATTTTACTCTTATTTTATTCAGTATTTTAATATTTAACTTTAATTTATTCATCCATTTAATTAAACTCATTAAATTCATTTTAATTAATTAAGCTAAGTTTCATTTTTGCATTTTAAATCAAACATTCTTTTTAAATTGTTTACTTTTGGTGAGAGTATAATTTAATTTCAGAATCTTTCCATTACATATGTTTTAGGATATTCATTTCAAATATAATTTACAATTTATTCACTTTGCAATATTTATTAAACTTCATTTCAAATTATCTAAAATAAAAATATTTCTGACTTACTTTTTCTAACTTTTAAATAATATCCATTTTTCTTAAATAACAGACAGTATAAAATTAATAATTATTCCAAAATATAGCGTATTTCCTTTTACTAATAATTATTAAAAAATGGTTAATAGCTAATTTTATTACTTTCGGAAAGTTCAGATTCGCTAGTTTTGATCAATGCAAAATCTTTCAGAATCGCAAAACTTTCGTATATCATTTCAAAATTTCTAAGTCCAATAATCATTTTTCAAAATTCCTTAAATTAAATATTTTTACTTTCAAAACATATCTGGTGGAAAGAACTTTTTATTTTATTTCATTTGCTAAAATTTCATTTATTTTCATCCATAAGTTTGGCAGTTATCGATTTTTAATTATTTTCTTTTATTTTATTTTGAAGATGGTACATTTTCGCTACGAGCGGCCATTGACAAAATTTCAGATGTCTTCAAGTAAACAAGAACCTTTTTTCCCGCGTATTTCCGCAAGGTCGTTTTGGTAGCACTCCAAGGTCGTGATCGAATGTTCTAAATACTATTTAAATGCTGTTGCTAGGGGTAGAGGCGTCAGTGAGAGTTCTAGCTGTAACTTTGACTACGGTCTGTTGGGGCTTGTTCAGTGACATTCAGACGGTTCAGATTTTTTGATTGGTTGTTTCGTAACTGCCAGAAAGTTTTGCATGAGTGGGAAACTGTGAAGACTCTTTCAGTTCCTAAAAAACTTTGAATGATGTAGCGTGGGCTAGATCTTGCTCTTCGGAGCGTAAGCCAATTTTGGTAAGCGGTGAGAATGAAGAAAGTCATACATCTAAATATATTGCTATTTATAATTAACTCTTCCTTCTGTTCAAGTTCAACCACATAATAAGAGGAATGCTACCCTGGTTGTCATTGGCAATTTTTCGAGGAATGTGTACTCCCTCTAATTTATAACTTACTTTGGGCGTCACAGTTAACTCCAGAAACTTGGATTCTTTCGCAGAGCTGAGTGATCCTGATATTTTATATCTTTCTAACAGATGATTACTACTTCATAATGTTTTACATTCCGTCTGCAATTTAAATTCTCGACATACGGTTGAGGCATCTATAAAAGAGTGCTGAAATATTTCTACTTTATAATGATTTACATTCTGTCAGCAATTTAGAATCTCAACATACGGTTGAAACATCTTTATAAGAGTGCTGTAATAATTTATTGTCCTCATTGTTATACACCTACTGGTGGCCAAGAAATCATCATCTAGTAAATCTTAAACATTAAATTCCAAAGCTCTACATTTAACACACAATGAACAATTTGAACTAATACAGCGAGATTATCATTATGACAAACCCATCTTATTACTTGTAAGTTGAGCACTGAACAGAATCAATATAATTTTCAATTAACATCATGATATTTTCTCATAATCAATTACAACGTTTGTGAATGATATAATTTTGTTAAAAAGAGTAACGAATTTAATGATAATAATATAACATGATATAATTTCACGTTTATCTATATTTCAATAATGAAATAATTTTTATCGATATAACATCTTATAAAAGCAAATATATTGGTTGTAAAAAGTGTGTAAAAGAAATTTTGAAGTTGATATTTATACTTTATTTACGTGAGTGCTCTATGTGAATAAACAAGAATTTACTTTGATCTGGTGAGTTTGTCTTTCTCTATCATTTATATCTATGTGTTTCAGCTTTTATTGAAGTTATGGAATAAGTTCTATTTTATATATTATTAAAGAATATTTTAACGTAAGAATTAACTTTAATATTTCTCAGATGAATTTAACGTAATTTTAAACTTATCTTTTATGGCTTCACATTATGTACTACTACTTACGTTCACGCCTATAATGGTGTTTGGGGAAAGTGTTGAATATATGTTTTGTCTAAATTTTTAGGTTTTCAGAATCACTCCGGTGCGAGTCACTGGTGATTCACCCTTTTATTAATTTTTCCTTTTATATTCATCACGATCCCCAGATATCATTATAAACACGTTTTAAATGTTATTTTTATAGGTATTTTCCCAGTATAGGGACTTAGAAAGTTCCGTAATAGGGTTCAAAGCATACGTTTGTGAAATATTAATTTCCTTTTTGTGATCATTGTTGTAACTCTCATACAGCTAAAATTGCATATTGTTGTCTTGTTTGACATCAATCTTGGCTACGGGTCCAATTATGTAAAAATTAGTCATTTTACTGGTGCATATTTTTTTAACTTTGCATACTACACGCTATTTACAGTAGTATGTATTTCATTTCAATTTTGATAGTTCTTGTACCCTTTTTATACTTTCTGCAATGTTTTCCACATGTAGATATTGCATGAAAATGATTTTTTCCAGAGATGCACATTCATAGATCGATTTAAAAACCCCTAATCTGTTGCCTTTATGAAAACCTATTTTCAAGAAACAAAAAATATAAAAATAAGCAAACAAAAATTGCTCATTTAATAGTAAAAGACTTAATCATAACATATATACTAGATAGTACCCATCAATATTTGGCGGTAAACAACTTAAAGATTCTACAGGAAAAAGGGTCATAACATCATTCAAATATTAGAAATTTCTACACAATATTTGTTAGCAATAAGAATAAAGAAATAAAAACTGCTCCTTTTATAATCAGACTGGAGACTGGCTGCATATTAACTCTCTTTACATGGCTACAGACAACAGAACAATTCCCAGATAGTTCAGTTTTCAAATCCAAAAAAGAGCAATTCCAAAAATGTTTTTCTTAAAAATTTTACAAATAAAATAATTTTTTAAGTTAAAATTTTATTAGTTTTCTGAAATATAAACATTTAAATGCATTACAATACCAAGAGTTTTTTTATATAAATATTTTTTTCTTTAATGGAAAATAATTATTTACTTTTTTTAGTATATATGCCTTATTGATCAATTGTAATAAAATATGAACCAAAATTTGTAGATAATTTCAATTTATTTAAGCGATAATTACATGCCAAAGCCTTTAATAAAAAATTTTAAATACAAAATCATTAATTAAAAAAATATATTAGTGATGGTAAGTTTTACTTAATAATAATGAAGAAAAATCAAACTATGTAATAGAGTTCTATGCAGCTCTATGAACTATTTTCGTAAGGGAATGTATTCAATAGTAATGTTGTCTTTTTGCATATGCCCTTCACAGGGAGGGTGAAAGCAGAACTTCTTATCAATAAAACAAGTGTACAACATTCTTTTTCTTTCTTTACTAAACTAGTAAACACAACAAGTATCATTTGAAACATATTTTGCACCAGATTTCTCCAATAGCGAATTATATGCGCATAGGCAGAAGAAGTTATGTCGAATGTTGGGGTATTCCATATTTTGGAATGAAATGATTTTATAACCATTTAATGTGCTTTAATAATAAATGTATATTTGCATAAAAATAGATAAAGACTAAAAAAAAAAAAAATGGTTGGATCAAAAATGATAACGATATCAAAAGAGACCTCCCCCTAAAGTGATAACAGCCCCTTAACAGATCCATTTTACGTTTTAAATATATAGATAATGTATATATGTTTGACTACGACTTTGGCGAAATCGTAACTGCAACCTTGGCGTAATTATAATAGTAGGGGGTACTATAACTAAGAAGTACTATATGTTTTAGTTCTTCATAAACTTTTAAACTGTAAATTTTTGCTTCTAAATGTAAAAAGGTGTTTGACACAAAAATAATGTAAAAAAGTATGCTTGTTAATAAAAACATACATAAAACAAAAGGTGATAAATTTACTGTTATGATAATGAATCCAAATGATTTTTAATTTTGTGATTTTCCAAATTGAAACTACATTTGATCATATTTTATTGATCACTGCAATGTAAGAATTAAACTGGGACTTTTGAATAAGAATTCTTTTTAACTCTTATACATTTGTTTCAGTAAAAATAGAATAAAAGTGCATTTAAAAATTATTACACTCTATTTTATATTTATATTTAATTTTCAACATTAACAAATTTAATATTTGCATAAAAGAGATTTTGATTATTTAGAAGTTTTTGACTCCAATATTAAATGCAATTTTTACACACACGAACCAAATTAAATTAAATAAAACAGTGTAAAAATAATAAACATTAACAAAATAAATATTTGCATAGAAGAGGTGTTCGGATAATCTAGAAGTTTTCGACCCCAATATTACTTTCTTAGATGTGTTAGTGTAACATATTTAAATTATAATACGTCAATTTAATTTAAGCAAAAATATAATTTGAATTTAAAATTCTCTATATCTTTAATATAATTTAACAAAAAACAAAGTGAGAATTTTTAATCTTAAAGCTACTCCTTTTGATGCAACAGAGTACCATATTTAAATTATGATGTGACAATTTTTATTAAACACAGTTTGATTTTAATTTTTTTAATTGTTTAATGTTATTCAATGTGAACACAAAATTAGAAGATGAACATGAAACTCACTTTAGACTTCCTAGACTTTACATCACTTCGCTTACGACTATTAACTTTAGGAGGTACTTTAGTAGTAATCTGTCGAGGTTTTTCTGGAAAGAAATTAAGAAAAAAATTCTTATACTTCTTTTAATTTCTAAAAGTTGTAAAATAAAAATATTATAAATAGTAAAATAACTTTTATTAGTCTGTTGACATGTTTCGGCTCTATTTGAGCCATTATCAAAACAACAAATAAGAATATTCTATAATTGCATGGTCTTTGAAATTATTTGAAACGCTGTCATTTAATCTTTCACATACTTTTTAAAATTACGCACATTATTACTTACCCATCATATGTAGTATAGGGTAAGTCTTGTAATTATTTTAATAATCGAATTTTTTTTTTTTTTTTACGGATTTAAATGTTTCAGACACCGGGGATTCTGAAAAACATATTTAGAAAAAAAAAAATCGCCGTCCGTCTGTCTGTATGTTTGTAAAGGCTTTATCTCCCGAACAAATTGAGATAGAGACTTGAAATTTTGGTATATACTTAGTATGTAATAATGAGAAGAAGCTTATGAAATTTCAGTAACCTCAATTATCCGGAACTATTTTTTTCGGACTCTCGAAATATTCGTTCTGATAAAATGTATATAAAAATTTTTGATATTGTTTATTTTAAGGAGTGAATATAAAAGACAATAAAAACACATAAATTTTGCATAAAGAATGAAGTTGATTGAATAATGAGCTGCTATTTAATCCTACTTTCCACACGCTTCAATTTTTCATGACCCTGTATTTCATCCAAATTTCAATTCAAAGATATATTTTAACTGGAAATAAGATGCTTAATCCGATGCAACAAACCATTAGTTAATATGATTATCATTTTTGGAGTTATGAGGATGTTTCTTTTACGCAATTCAGTAACAGAGCCTTTAAAGTTTATGACGTCATCAAGCCACGATTTTATTCGAATTGCAATACATTTTGTAAGTAGTTTATACATGTTTTATTTTCATATTTTATATAATGCATATCCATGATGGGTAAGTATTACGGTGGCCCCCAACGACTAGTTTTTTATTTTTACTTGGTTCTTTATTTCCATATTTGTAACCATTTAGTAACTCAAGCCACAATTTCAGTAAGTTAAATGATGCTGCATCGTTATATATTGTATTTTTGCATGTTACAAATCTCTATGGTTTCTCTTATTATGGATGGATAGTATAGACTGGAGGGAAAAATTATCTTTCTTTCATTGAAATTTATTTGGATGGTTTCTTCTTGATATAATCTTGCTAGGGATTATATCAAAGTTTTCATATTATACTTAAAATCAGCTATATGTTCCTTTTTTCTGTAACTAAATTTTCTGCTTGTCATGCCAATATTTTAGCAAGGTTATATCAAGAAGAAACCATCCAAATAAATTCCAATGAAAGTAAGATAATTTTTCCCTTCTATCCATTGTTACGCGACGGCTGTGTATTAATTCTATTTTAAAATTTAAATATCTTTAATTTAAATCTTTTGCAATTTAAATATTTTAAACTCAATATTTTATTAAGTCCTAATTTAAATCATTTTAAATTATTTATTTCTAATATTATTATTCAATTTTCACTTTAAAAGATAGTCCTTTATAAAATACTATTACATTCATAATATTTCTACATCTTCCTTTTTCAATATCTTATCTAACGTTTCTGTTTAGTCTACAAAGGAAGAATCCCCCTTTTTCGCCTCTCAGTAACATTCCTTTCATAGCGTGTCTGCGCGGGTGCTGAGGTCATTGACTTTACAGTTCACTGCTTCAGCGACATGCACCCGTTCGGGGATTTTGAACACAGCATCGGTTAATTGCGATTAACCCGATCACGAATACTTTTTTCTGATTGGAGGAACTCTTCAGTCCCAGCGGTTGAGATAATTTAACTGGCTTTTAACGGCTAGTGTTTCCCGCGACTTCTTAAAATTTTTCGTAGCGTTCTCTCTCTTGCAAAATGATCTTCATGGAATAAGGATGTAAATTTGAACGTCTATAAAATCTTGGACCGATCGTTCGAACTAAACGGGTTCGACGATCGGTACCGTTTAAAATTTCTAAATTATAGATTCCTTAAAAGGATAACTTAATATACATAATAATTATTTAAATAAAATACTCTGTTTTATAAGTCATAATAACTATGAGATAGTTACTGAATTTGAGATGAGTGCTGGAAGTGAATGCTAGCTATGAATGTCATCTAGTATTTGTTCACTGAGCGTGGAGAAACTGACAGTCACTTTTGATGTCCTGCTGTATACTCTCTTCAACCACCTACTTGAGTAAGATTTATAGTTCATCCAGAGGCGGTAAGATATCTTATATATTTAATTCGTTGATGCTCTAAAGTATCATACGTGGATACTGCTAACCAAGTAGTGAATGCTTCAACAATTAAGTGAACACCTCATTTTTTAGTTCTTATAACGGAACATGCTTCAACAATTAAGTGAACACCTCATTTTTAAGTTCTTATAACGGAACTTGTGCCTATTGAGATGACCCTAGGCTTAATCATTTTAAACTTTTGATGTCAAGAACATTTAAAGCTTTGATAAGCTCTTCATTTAATGTTTATGCATTGTATAAGACAAGATATCTGTTCATGAACATTCTAATTTCGCGATTCTTCAGTTTCATCTTATTTTCATGGTACTTCTGTAGTATAATGCACTGTTATAATATTCGTACAAGACGAATATCGTCATACTCGTATTCATGTCATTAAGTAAATTTTTTTATAATGTTTTGCAAAGTTGAAGGAATGATAATATAATGTTCCTGATGATTTTATTATTATATATGTAAGGGGGTCTGCGCAGTACTTTCCAATTATTTCTAATATTTTATAATAAAAAATTTTAGTATTATTTTATTTGTTTGATTGTTTATTTCTCTAACAAGTGCATGATAAGAATTTAGAATTATCATAGATTCATTGATATTTTCGATTCTAGTTCTAGTTATATTATGTATGGATTAGGTTTATGGATTTTTATTCAGGTAAGATATCTTTCTGTTATTCACCATGAACGTTCTTCATTATATATTTTCCATGTATTACCACTATACTTATAATAATTATTTAGATCACTGGCTCTTCTTCAAAAATCTCAAATTCTTCTCCTTTTTGATATTCCAAATTTTAAAAATTCCCCCCTCTCTTTTACTTTCCCCCCACTTTCAAGTAATTCTCTAAATTTTAATGTAATTTTAATTCACCCCCGGTACCATTATTTTTTATCGTTACATTTATGGTGCCTTCCAAACCAAAGAACTTCCCCACTTTTTGAATTTAACGTACTTTCGTTTCTTCTTCCTCTCCCCCCCTCCGACGGATTTCTTTCTGGTTTATTCGGTCACAGCAGTTTTCTAATATCTTTTAGACATTCCAAGACTTCAAATCTTTTTTGGTTTTCTAGTGTTGATTGTTATTATTTAGAATATTACTTACAATCTATAAACAAAGATTTATTTATTATTATGTTATTAATTAAATATGACACTTAGTCATATAAAAAATATATATATTTTTGCAATATGATATTAATTTTTACAAACTTTGAGTTTCCTGATTTATTTATTAAATAAATATTTTGTGTGGCTATTTATTTTTAGAGCAACCAATTGATTAGTTTTAATACGAACTTTTGTGGTTTCTGAAAATCTGAATACATCCGCAATTTTTTTTGATTTACATCATTCAGGAATGAAATTGTTTTGTTTATTGGTATCTATTTATTATTTTTACAAAATGCAATATATTTCTTATAACACATAATCTGGCCAATTATGTTTCTTATTTACTATGTTTCATAACTATGCATATTCTATACTTTATCACAGATTATATATATTTAAGTATTAAATACTTCTATATTGGGTTGACAACTATCATTTTACTGATAAGAACTTTATCTAATTTCATGTTAATTCATAATGCATTTTATGCTCTTGGTAACTTGGTATTGATGATTCATTTAATGATTAAGAATGTTATCAAATTTATTTACATTCTCATATTTTAAATAAGAAGTTATATTCTATACAAATTTCTATTATCAAGATTTATACAATAATTACAATATAATTTAATTATTAGAACAACCTTGATTATTGACTCTCTTTGATAAAGATAACTCTCTATATATTCATCAACAATTTTATATTAAATTTGGCAAATTACTTTTTAAAATATTTACATTTTATGAATGCTTTTGATTCTCTTATTAAATATTTATTCTTCTTCAAATTACTCTGTTTTAAATAAACAAATTTATTATCTGCAGCATTTACTATAAATTGATTAATAAAAATATTTACAATAACTTATAAAAATCATTATTTTATTTTATTTACTGAATCTTCTTACTGACTACTATATTTTATCAATTGGAACTTCTGAATGTATGAATCGATGTCACTGATTCAGTAGGATTTTCTGTTTTTGATATTATTTTTTAGTTTGTGTTTTGAGACAGTTTTATAAAATTTTTAGTTTCTGTTTTTACTTTTGGTTTGCGAGTAATGAGTTAATTCCTAAATTTATATTTATGCACATTTTATTTTAAAATTTTGCAATAGTAAGTAGCAACTACTTATACAACGGGTTTGACATAAAAAATTTGCATTTGCCTCAGGAGCTATTCATCATGTTGTTTATTCACATTCATAATTAATTTATTTTGATTTTATCCATTAAATTTCTTAATTTATCAACTTCAATTGATCCTTTTATGTTTATATTAATTCTGTTGCTACTAATCATTTTATTTTATTTATTAATACCCTTGATGGTATTATGAAATGATGCTAAGGCCTATCGCCATAACAATTTCCTTATTATTTTAGAATTTGAAATTTTACTATGCCTATTTTAACTCTCCTGCTTTGGATATTTTTATCATTACTTTCTTAATACATTATAAAATTTTATATATTCAATTTTACAAATTCATATTGCTATTATTTATAAGAGTTATGAAATTGTTTCTACAAAAATGTCTTCTTATCAGCTCTTGTGACACCTTACCCTCTCCCTTAAATTTTATTTCACTATAGCAAAAATTTTATTTACCCTCCCAATTTAATTTAAACTTCATGTGGAAATTTTGTGTATCTATTTCTGCTTAAACGTCCAAAAAGTTTAGTAGGCTAGTGACTTTGAGTTTACTCAGGCAGGAAGAAATTCTGGCAAAATTTTTGTACGCAATAATTTATTCTAAATTTACCTATTTTGTCATATATTAATTTTCCTAGGGGTTGTCGATAGCTATTTTTTTTTTTCGTATTAATCCGAAGCTTAAGAAATGAATCTTTCTGGCCGGAATCAATGAGATGTGTCACAATGAGCAAAATGCCTCATACACTCACCGGTATAGCTTACGCAGGATAATTGTATATTGGCAAAATCTTATTTTTCAAAATTTTACTTATTTGCTATAGTCTAAATTTATTTTTTGTTTATTTTTAGAAATTTTATATCATTTTGCAGTGTTATGTTTTCCATTTGGTTGACATATTCTCTCTAGTTTTTATAGTCACATTAAAAGAGCATCAAGCTGTCATAAATCTATAAATTATGTGCTGGGGAATAACTTTAAATTATCAAAAACAAAACTTTTAAATGATCATGGGCCCATTTCACATCAAATGATCATATATTATTATAAATAATTATTGATTTGAGACAAAATAAAATTGAAAATGAAAAATAAAAAATATATGAAATGAAATAATATGAAAAATAAAATTATGAAATGAAAAATGAAAAATAATACATTGAAATGAAATATCAAAGATATATGAAATGAAATTTGATTTTGATATTTAGAAAAGAGCATGATTTCTTATATTTTTTAAATTCACCACAGGCTCTCTCGCTCTCTCATGATGTCGCAGATGAGTATTTATCAAATTGTGGAAATTTCACCATTTTTTTTTGAAGGTTTTGCTTAAGCTTGACCAAATTTTTTTGGTGGATAAATCTCAATAGATGCGCAGGTCTCTATTATTTGTTTGCAGGAATTATGGGCAGTACACACAGAAGGTCAATCTCAGTCTATATGGGAATTTAAAAGAGGAATCCCAGATTCTTCTCCCTCTGTCAATCCTTCACGGTGCAGCCTTGTGATTTATGTGAGCTTTAATAATGGAAAGATTATAAGTGAGATTTATTTTTTTTAACATGGTCATTTTTTTTGTCTCGAATGCGCATGCCTATATGGTTTATGTGAGACTCTAGAGATGATGCACAGAATTGGTGGTTGTTGTATATAGAGGAGTAGTGTATATAGAAAGAAAGATTTGGAAATGAAGTGGATGGGAAAATTTTTTTGGAAATCATGTCATCTTTTGGCCATTGTTGTCAGTTCAATGTTATGAGGAAACTTCCTTACGCGTTTTGAATGACACAATGCTTAATAGTAATTTAATTATATAATTGTCTCAGTTTTGTTGATTTTGTTTCCTCAGCATCTGCTCACAGAAATTTTAGTTTAAAACAATGACTATAATCATTATATAATACATTAAACATGTTTAAAGGACATGTACTATTTGAAAAAATATTTCCTGATGATATAACTTTAAATTTTATAAATATTTTCATTGACAGCAATCTATATACATATATATATTTATTATCAAATACTTGATTTGTTTAAAAGGTATGCAATTCAATCTGTTATGTTAATTTCAAGTCTATGCAATCTATATACTATTGTTGTTATATTCTCATATTTTATTTACTTTAACTAAACCAAATGTCACCTACCTTTTTATCTGTACTCTTGAAGTCTTGGATGTTCTCTTTACTCTTCATGGTGAATTTTTTTTTTTCTTACCTGATAATCATTTGTTGTATAGTTTTATGTATTAAAAGTCAGACGTCTGCAATTGTTTTGTATATAGGTGTTGTTTGTGTTTATGTTTATAAATTTTATATACCAAGTAAAGTATGGTATACGATTTATCCTAAGATATATAATATCGTAGATGTTGATGTTTAGTGTTTCCTATTTTTGTATATTGTGTTCTATAGTGTGTTTACAACTTTATATATCCCGCACCAGAGGCAATGGTTATTCGCTTGGTTCTGGGAGACTTTTAGGATTTTTGTATAATTTTTCGCTAGCTGGACTCCATAGGCAAAAACTTTTTTTTCTTCATTTTTTTTTTTTCATTCGGGGAAGGAAAATGTTACGCGACGGCTGTGTATTAATTCTATTTTAAAATTTAAATATCTTTAATTTAAATCTTTTGCAATTTAAATATTTTAAACTCAATATTTTATTAAGTCCTAATTTAAATCATTTTAAATTATTTATTTCTAATATTATTATTCAATTTTCACTTTAAAAGATAGTCCTTTATAAAATACTATTACATTCATAATATTTCTACATCTTCCTTTTTCAATATCTTATCTAACGTTTCTGTTTAGTCTACAAAGGAAGAATCCCCCTTTTTCGCCTCTCAGTAACATTCCTTTCATAGCGTGTCTGCGCGGGTGCTGAGGTCATTGACTTTACAGTTCACTGCTTCAGCGACATGCACCCGTTCGGGGATTTTGAACACAGCATCGGTTAATTGCGATTAACCCGATCACGAATACTTTTTTCTGATTGGAGGAACTCTTCAGTCCCAGCGGTTGAGATAATTTAACTGGCTTTTAACGGCTAGTGTTTCCCGCGACTTCTTAAAATTTTTCGTAGCGTTCTCTCTCTTGCAAAATGATCTTCATGGAATAAGGATGTAAATTTGAACGTCTATAAAATCTTGGACCGATCGTTCGAACTAAACGGGTTCGACGATCGGTACCGTTTAAAATTTCTAAATTATAGATTCCTTAAAAGGATAACTTAATATACATAATAATTATTTAAATAAAATACTCTGTTTTATAAGTCATAATAACTATGAGATAGTTACTGAATTTGAGATGAGTGCTGGAAGTGAATGCTAGCTATGAATGTCATCTAGTATTTGTTCACTGAGCGTGGAGAAACTGACAGTCACTTTTGATGTCCTGCTGTATACTCTCTTCAACCACCTACTTGAGTAAGATTTATAGTTCATCCAGAGGCGGTAAGATATCTTATATATTTAATTCGTTGATGCTCTAAAGTATCATACGTGGATACTGCTAACCAAGTAGTGAATGCTTCAACAATTAAGTGAACACCTCATTTTTTAGTTCTTATAACGGAACATGCTTCAACAATTAAGTGAACACCTCATTTTTAAGTTCTTATAACGGAACTTGTGCCTATTGAGATGACCCTAGGCTTAATCATTTTAAACTTTTGATGTCAAGAACATTTAAAGCTTTGATAAGCTCTTCATTTAATGTTTATGCATTGTATAAGACAAGATATCTGTTCATGAACATTCTAATTTCGCGATTCTTCAGTTTCATCTTATTTTCACGGTACTTCTGTAGTATAATGCACTGTTATAATATTCGTACAAGACGAATATCGTCATACTCGTATTCATGTCATTAAGTAAATTTTTTTATAATGTTTTGCAAAGTTGAAGGAATGATAATATAATGTTCCTGATGATTTTATTATTATATATGTAAGGGGGTCTGCGCAGTACTTTCCAATTATTTCTAATATTTTATAATAAAGAATTTTAGTATTATTTTATTTGTTTGATTGTTTATTTCTCTAACAAGTGCATGATAAGAATTTAGAATTATCATAGATTCATTGATATTTTCGATTCTAGTTCTAGTTATATTATGTATGGATTAGGTTTATGGATTTTTATTCAGGTAAGATATCTTTCTGTTATTCACCATGAACGTTCTTCATTATATATTTTCCATGTATTACCACTATACTTATAATAATTATTTAGATCACTGGCTCTTCTTCAAAAATCTCAAATTCTTCTCCTTTTTGATATTCCAAATTTTAAAAATTCCCCCCTCTCTTTTACTTTCCCCCCACTTTCAAGTAATTCTCTAAATTTTAATGTAATTTTAATTCACCCCCGGTACCATTTCTTTTTGTCGTTACATCCATCTATAATAAGAGAAACCATAGAGATTGTAACATGTAAAAATACAATATGTAACAATGCAGCATCATTTAACTTACCAAAATTGTGGCTCGAGTAACTCCATGGTTACAAATATGGAAATAAAGAACCAAGTAAAATTAAAAAATAATGGGCGTGATTTTAAAAAGAACGTGAAAGATTAAATAATAGCGTTTCAAATAATAACTTTAAAGACTGACAGTCATAGAATATTCTTATTTGATTTGAAAATGGCTCAGATAGAGCTGAAACATGTCAACAGACTAATAAAAGTTATTTTACTATTTATAATGTTTTTATTTTACACCTTTTAGCAATAATTAAAAGGAGTATTTTATTACAAGATGTTATAACTTGTTATATTTTTATTAAAAAAAAGATTATTTTCATTCTAATGGATACTTATATTCTCCATACACATATGAATAACAACTATTTAACATTTAATAGATGAATAAAAAAGCAAAAAAATTCTAACCACCATCATAAAAAATAAGAAATGCACAAGGCCTTTTGAAAGAACTTTGTCTTTCTTCATCAGGTGCAAAGAAGACCTGCTACCAGTGGTAACACATCTTCTTTGCGCCTGATGAAAAAAGACAGTTTCTTCAAAAGGCCTCGCACATTTCTTAACAGTGTTTTTAAGAAGTTTTTGGCCTTTATTTGTGTTTCACATCAGTTATGCAACATTTTATTGTGAAAATATACCATGTTTCAATTACATTTTTTTTTTAAATCTATGTAAATGATAACACATTTGTAATATCTAACAAAAAACTGTATTTACCAGTTTGCAACAACTGTTAAATATAACCACTCTATTCATTAACAGAATAACATAATACACTGCTCAAAACAATTAAAGGATATTGCAGTTTTAGGTGGATTTTGTATCTGGGAAACTTTTTAGCTGATTGATACACGGTCGACAGACATAGTAGGTTATATGAGAATAAATTACACATGTTTGGCAGAAAAAAATGCATTTTATTGCGCATTTGTGTACAAAAGGAAAAAACACAATTTGTGCATATGAGAAAAAAAGAATAAGAAAAGGTGTTTTCTTCAAAGAAAATCATTTTCAGTAGGGGGTATGGTTTCCACGGGCGGCCAGCAACGTTGAACACCTTTGAGGCATGGACTCAATGAGGCTATTAATGACGAGTTGGGGTATTCTGCCCCACTCTTCCAGAAGAGCTCTTTCCAGTTCTTGGAGAGTTTGTGGGGGTTGTTGGCGGCCAGAAACTCGTCTTCCTAGAGCGTCCCAAACGTGCTCGATTGGATTCATGTCTGGAGAACACGCTGGCCATTCCATTCGAACGATTCCTTCCTCGAAAAGGAAATCCTCCACCAGGTTTGCACGATGTGGCCTGCAGTTATCGTCCATTAAAATGAAGTTATCTCCGATTGCTGCAGCGTAAGGGACTACAATAGGTCTGAGGATCTCATCCCTATATCGGCGACCAGTCAGAGCTCCATCTCGAATGATGTAGAGGTCAGTGCGCCCGTCAATGGAGATGCCACCATACACCAACACTCCTCCACCGCCAAATCTGACACTTTCGTGCACGAACGCAGGATTATTCCTACTGCCACGGTCCCTCCAGATGAAAATACGCCTATTATCCGGCTGCACAGAAAAACGGGACTCGTCAGAAAACAGAATATTGCTCCATTCATTTCTCCTCCAGTTGACATGCTCGGTTGCCCACTCCCTGCGGTCGCGACGATGCCTTGATGTTAATCTAACACATACCATCGGTCGGCGAGCATACAGACCTACAGCATGGAGCCGGTTTCGGACAGTCTGAGTTGAAATCGTGGTGCCTGTAGCCGAGCGAAGGTGTTGTTGGAGAAGAGTAGCGTTCATGTTTCGGTGTCTCTGAGCTGTTAACGCTAAATACCGATCTTCATTGGGCGTTGTTGCCCGTCTACGACCTTGTCCTGGTCTTCGGCCTGCACATCCATTCTCCAAAAAACGGTTCCAGATCCTGGAAATGACACTTTGTGACACTCCAATGGCTTGCGCTACTTCGGCTTGAGTTTGGCCCCCTTCTAACCTATCAACAATTCTCCAAGCTTCTGAATCTGTCAAATGACTTCGCTGAGACATCGTACTCATCGAAACAAAGCAATCACTGAATGCCGATCATCCTTGTCTTCATTCTCTTTTATCCAGTTGAAAGTCAAATTTCATTCGCTGCCGCTGAAGCGACGTTTTTGACGTCGAACTCAAAATTTGCATACTATACAGTTTGAAAACCAGAAAAATTTGCATTTGTGATTCTCTTCTTCTATTTTCAGCAGAAAAAATTTCGTTTATATCTTTATTTTATATAAAACTTCAAATATCCTTTAATTGTTTTGAGCAGTGTATAAAAATATTTCACAAATTACAAGATCTTTTTAATGCTTTTACAAAGCAATTACAGATTTGACAAGAAAAAAAAATCCTTACATAAAACATAGATTATTAACACTTTTCAACACATTCAGAATATTGTAACAAAACTTCCCCGTTTAATAATGTGAAAAATTATGTCTAAGTAAACAATTTGGAAAACGCATAACACATTTAAAACCTAATTTCAGAAATTAACCATCTACATAGTCAGAAAAAGATCCAAAAGCACTTTTCAACTATGTAAGAAAGTGTTAAAAAACAGTCATTTTCTGCCGAATTTTATTTTCTTTATACACAAAAGAACATTAACAAATCTTATAAAAAAAGGAAATATGAGCAAAACAGCTGATACAATCTGATGGCAATTTTTCTTCAATGAAAGGAAATGAGTACAAAACTGTACAGCATAAATACAGGGTGATCAACATTTTTTTAAAGGTACATAAATATTGTCAAAGTTATATCCTGCACAAATTTTTGTATTGTATGAGCTCGAAGTTTTTATAAACATTGATGATGTACACATAAGTTTACAAACACTTGATGTTCTTGTCACCTGTTATCAGGTTCAGGCCTGCAGAGAGGGCAAAAAGGGAGGGTAAAGCTGGTACGAATTACCGGGACCTGACTCTCATAAAGGGCCACCGGCCACCTGTGGTCTGTTTTTAAAATAAAACAGCAAAGAAAGACTCAATTACCCTTATTTTTATGTAAAATTTTCGAGTTATAATAATTAACAAGGTAAAAAATTAAAAAGCCAGAATTTGAGTCACATAAATTGTACATGCACATTAATATTATTACAGAGCCTAAAGAAAAAGCCATTAAAACAAAAATATCCATGTACTAATCATGGATATCAGTAAATTATGCATATCAGTATAATCATTCATGATAAAATCATAATAATAATCATGGGCATTATGCCTCACATAAGCATTCTTCAGTTTTGATCTTTGAAAAATAATAATCATGATAATAATATAATTATGATATAATAATATAATTATGATATTATCATGCTATAATCATTCATATAGATATCATTATCCATGTACACTATGTTGGCTATATAGAGTGGCTAAATTGGCAAAATACCATGAGCCCCAATTTCACAGTTTTATGGTAAACAAAAATTCCTATACATCCGAAGTCTTTTGATTCCCAACATTTTTTTTTTTTTTTTTTTTTTTTTTGTACATCTTCTTAACGTAGAGATACTTAAATTTCAAGCAAATGTGTTTTATTTTTCAAAAAAGTAATTATTCAATAAGGTTATTTTGTACCATATTTAAGGGCTGCATTCGAATCATTACCAGGACTCACAGTCTCTCTCTGCAGCCCTGACCAGCTTTTGCACTACCTGTTGCCATTGAGCCAAATAGCTACTAAATGTTGCATTAGGCAAGAAAATAAAAAATTGAAATTCAAAATTTCCAAAAACTTCTTTCAGTATCACTCATTACTTCATTCAATGATTGAAAGATTTTTTTAAAAATTTAACTTACTTTTGTTATATTTTTTTCAATACACACTCATATTTTTTTCATCCAACTATTTAGAGATAAGTTGGGGTAGAATTTTTTTCTTGAATATGCCAAGCATCTAGAATACAATATTAGTTTTGCTAGCCAATGGACGAGTTTGGATCAATAATCGATTTAAAAACAATTACATATTTCTCATTGTTTTAAAAGGTATATAATATTAATGCCAAAAGAAATATCCTGCACAAATTTTTACAATAGCTGCATGCTGCATGATCTAAAAATTTTTGGTACTATGGGTTTGACACACAAACACTTGATATTCATGACATCTGTTATCAGGTTCAGGTGTGAGAGAGAGGAAAGGAGGGTGGGCGGGGGGGGGACGGTACAAATTACTGAACCCAGCTTTCATAAAGGGCTGCCTGTGGTCTGTTTTTAAATAAAATAGCAAAGAAATAGACAAAATCTCTCTTTTATGTAATTTTTTTTTTATGTAATTTATTTTACAAAATTTAGATGATATGAAAAAGAGTAATTAAAGTAAGTAAGGGGGTAAAAAATTACTTATAAAAGTTTTTTTTAACAGATTTACCCGTTTTAGACACTGGAGATTCCAAAAAACATATTTTTATAAAAAAAATAAATAAAAATTGCCGTTTGTCTGTCTGTGTGTCTGTAAACCCTCTATCTCCTGAACAAATTAAGATAGAGATTTGAAATTTAGTATGTAATAATGAGAAGAAGCTTATTGAATTTCAGTAACCTCGATTATCAGGAACTATTTTCTTTCGGACTCTCGAAATATTCGTTCTGATAAAAGGTATATAAAAATTTTCGAAATTGTTTATTTTAAGGAGTGAATATAAAGGACAATAAAAACACATAAATTTTGCATAAAGAATGAAGTCAATTGAGTAATGAGTTGCCGAGATATTTGTAATCATATCTTCCACACTTTTTGATTTTTCATGACCCTGTATTTCGTTCAAATTTCAATTTAAAGATATATTTTAATTGGAAATGAGATGCTTAATCCGACGCAGTAAACTCTTAGTTAATATGATTATCATTTTTGGAGTTATAAGGATGTATCTTTTATGCAATTCAGTGATAGAGCATTTAAAGTTTATGACGTCATCAAGCCAGGATTTTATTCGAATTGCAATGCATTTTATAAGTAGTTTACACATGTTTTATTTTCATATTTAATATTATTCATATCCATGATGGGTAAATATTACGGTGGCCCCTAGCGACTAGTTTTTAATTGGCTATAAGTTTTGGGCCTATTACGGAAAGTCTTTCAGAATGTCATATCTAATGATCACAAATGTATGATATTTCACTAAAAAGAAGCAGTGTCGTAAGAATGCAGGGTGAGAGTTTTTATTTTATTTTATTTTATTTATTTTTAAATCCACCTATACACAAATCCTGAAAATCACACAATTAAATAAAATATTTAATGATTATTGTTCAAAAATAACATTCTATTTAAACTGATTTAATCATTGAAAATGAGATAAGACATACAGTATGGTATTATCAAATTCATGAAATACATTAATACTGGAAATGCTTGTATTATTACCTGATTTTGGAATGGCACCTAATGAGTTAGCTTCTTTTTTTACACCATTAATTTCAACAGACACAGTCTTTAAGCTATTCTTTTTGGGACTTCTTGATATGGCATCGCTTTCTTCCTCACTAGAATCATTATTATCTTGTAGTGGGTTAGCACGATGCCTAGAGGAAGTCCTTGGTGGTAAAGAATTGCTTTTTGAATCCTTAGACATAACATACAAAAGAACAGGGCAACCAGGTTCAACAACACCATAACTTGCCAATGAGGCTTCATCGGCAACCGCAAAGGATTCCCCTAGAATCCAACACTGCTGATGTCTGGGAAACTCATACTCTTTTTCAATCTAAACAATGGTAATGAATAAAAAATAAATGGAATAAACTATAAATAATAGAAGCTTAATTTAAGTATATTAAATTATCATATAAGTAGGACAATTGCAATAAACCTCTTAAGTAAAAATAACAAAAGTAATTTAGATAAACGTCTTTATAACAGTTGAAAAATAGACCTTATGTGTTATTTTACTTTAAAGAGGTTTTAATTAGCTATCTCATTTACAGGGCAAGAGTCAAATATGGGTTAAAATAGCATAACTAAAAATATTTATACAAATTTAACAAGATTATCATGCATAAATTTTATTGCTGTCATTTGTATGTACTAATACAAGTATGAATATATATATTACTCTTAACAAAGACTAATACTTAATTACTTTATTTGCAGTAAAGCTTGAAAAAAAATTATTGATATTAAAACATTTTCAACTGTCAAAGGCTTCCTGAGTTTTTTATTTAAATGCATTAGACTGATTTAAAAAAATGTCCTTGAAAAATAAAAAAATCTTGGATATAAGATCTTTTTACTGCTCTATTGCAACATTTTTCTGTATTGTTTAAAATTTAGCAAAAATAATTGTATTAGTTTCTGTCAGAAATTTTTAATAATGCATTATTTCAGATGAGTCATTTTTAAAGATAAGTGATGCAGAAGGGAGTTTTCCTAAAATTCTTATTTATTAAATTCCATTATTACTTTCTTTAATATCATATTCAGAAGGTTCCAATAACAATTAGCCCAAAATTTCATGTGATAGATTAATACTCAACTGTTGCATATAAATAACAAGAATGAAAAATCATGCATTAAGCATAGATTAGGATACTTTTTCAGAATACTTTAACAAAACTTCACCATTTTATAATATGAAATATGATATATAAGTTAACAATTTGGAAAACAGACAACACATTTGAAAACCCAATTTCAGCAATTACCATCTATAGTCGGAAAAGTACCCAAATTCTTTTATGCAGCCTTGTATATCATCTACAGAATTTATAGTTATACACACCAAGTTATAGGCAAAAAATTAGTTTAATTTAAAAGTGAATACTACAACTTAAAACGCACCTCCAGCAATTACTATTAATATACAGTACTGTAACTGACCGAATTCTTTTGTGTGTCCATGCAAATGAATGCTATGCACACTATGTTCTGTAGTAAGCCTCTTGTAGCACACCTCAGTGATATATATCCATTTAAATATGTTTGAAATAGTGTAACATCATTAAATTACACCACAAATGATTTTTTCCCATAGACCGAAATGTAACAACATTCTTTTGAGTGTCCCTGCAAATGAACTATAAATGTTACACACTTCATTTTCAATATTGAACATGCCATAATAAACCTCAGTAACATATATAAATTGCATGACAATCTGAGTATATTTATGTGAGTTAGAGCACACACAGATAGACAGACAAACCAAATTCATAAATATTTTTCAATTATGTTGGAAAGTGTTAAAAAAACATAATTAAAAAATGGGATAGGAGAACTAAATATTTAAAGAAGGCTGTTAACAGATGTGGAAAAATTGCCACAAAAAATGATCTTTCAGACATCAATTGAGACTTTTTTTTTTAAATACATTACTTGGAAATACAATATCAAAATTTTAAATACATCAACATTATAAATTAATACAGACATCAAATTATTCAGTTCCATTTTGTCGAATGTTGTTGTGATATTGTTTTTGAAGATGGTTAAAATTATTTTATTTGTAAGATCGTAAGTGGAAAGTATCATTGCAGTTATGTAAAAATTCATACTCAAATTTTATGAATTAGAGAGGCAATAACCCCTTAAATAAATTATTTAAGTTATTCTTTAAAGGTCATAGAAAGGAGAAAAAAAGATCTCACCAAATTGAAGCATGTTGATGATGACATAGGAACTACACTATGTTGAAATTAAAAAGTTCTTTTATTCACCATTTAAAAATGAAGAAAAGAAGGCTTTCCTCTTGGCCACTAATTTAATCACTGAATATATCATATTTAAATTACAAAATGTTGACATCGTAGTTCAGCGAGAATTCCATACTTAAAAAAAATTAAATTAAAATGATAATGGCAAAGATTAAAATAAAAAGAATCGGCACAACTTTATCGACAGCTCCAATCAGAAAAACTGACTAAAAAAGTAGTGGTCAAAGTCTATATATGATGAATATGAGAAAGGCCAAATTGAAAACACGGGCCTTTCAATTTAATTGATTAGAATTTAAAGCCAACGGCAATTAAACAAACAAATAAGCATGCTGAAAACAAAACCAAAAGTAAAGCTGTTTTCTGTTCGTCCACACACATACCCGTAGATGTTTTGAAAATCGTACAAATGACAAAGTTTAAAATGTCGCTCGAGTGATGATTTCAAGGACACAGCCATGGATACCAAGCATGCGCTGGATGGCGCTGAAACGGGAGAGGAGAAATTAAAAGGCCGAGGAGAGAGAGCGATGCGCATGCACTACACGCAGAAGAACATGGCGTCCCATGAGAATGTAAACAAAACGCATACGAACTATCGCTGTAAAGAATGAATGAAGCGATATTTAATAAAAACAAGAAGGCTGGAATAAAGATAAACATCGAAGCACTGTAATGCACATCTATGTGTTACATACTACATTTTCGTACGAAAATGCCGATAAAAAATAAAAAAGTACGGCAAGAGAAATAATGTGAGAATTCATCTCACAGTTGTAAGCTATGAAATAAAATTATAATAATTAGTTTTACATTAGTTTTAGTGTTAGTCAGTTTTACTCAAATTCTTTAATAATAATATAGAATCAAATTTTTCTCATAAAATAAATAACAAGAGCGAAAAATCATGCGTCAAGCATAGATTATGTAACACTTTCCAACGCTTCCAAAATAATTTTACAAATCATTACCGTTTAATAAGCTGAAAGATAACATCTAAGTAAACAATTTGGAAAACGCATAACATATTTAAAAACATAATTTCAGGAATTCCCAACATATACAATATTCGGGAAAATATCCGAATACTTTTATTCAGCCCTGTATAGGATCTATAGATTTGTATATATACTACATAGGATGATAAATTTTAGTTTAGTTAGGAAACGCGTAGCACAGTTTAAAATTCTCCTTCTGGAGTTTCTGTCAATAAACGGAAATGTGTTCGCGAACTTTTGTGCTGCCCTGTATATGAAATACAGAATTTATACACACCCAGTAATAGACAAAAAGTGAGTTCCATTTAAAATCGCATTCAGCAACTTAAAACGCACTTCCAGGAATTATTGTTAACAGACAGTAGAGAATTCTTTTATGTGTCCCTGTAAATGAACGATGACTGCTATACATGCAATATTCTGTAGTAAGCCTCTTGTAATGCACCTTAGTGATATATAAAAATTTCAATGCGTTTAAAATAGTGAAACATTATTTAAATAAACCGCAGACGATTTTTCTCCATAGACGTAATGTAACGGAATTCTTTTGACTGTCCCTGTAAAGTAACTATAAGTGCTATAAACACCTTATTCCATATTAAGCTTCTTCTAATGCACCTTAGTGATATATATAAATTTCAATGCGTTTCAAATAGTGAAACATTATTTAAATAAACCGCAAATGATTTTTCCCCATAAACCTCAATGTAACGGAATTCTTTTGAGTGTCCCTGTAAAAAAACAAAAAACTATAAGTGCTACACACTTCCGTTGAAATAGGGAACATGCTATAGATAACGTCAATAACATATAAAAATTGCAGAGCAATCCGAGCATATTTACGGGAGTTAGAGCACAGACAGACGGCAGACGGCCATACGGCAGAAAAACCGAAGTCATAAACACTTTTCAACTAGGTTGGAAAGTGTTATAATTCTAATAAAATTTGGTTATAAACTTTAACAATGGGTAAACAATTCCTTTCCACTTTTTTTTTAAAGTGAACAATAATGTTTCCTGCACGTATGCAGTTAAAAATTTCCTGATAAGAAAGTAATATTTTGCAGCATACAAGAATATAGTACAGATTAGCCAAAATTCTTATCTGGCTGTTCAAAATTAAAAAATACGAATGGTACTGTAATCATTTAAATAAAAGAAAGACGGAAAGAAATGCATACACAATTCAGTAAAAAAGAATTACTTCGATTTTAGATAATGCTTGCATATTGTAAACATGAACTATTTTTTAAAAGAAACACTTTATTAAATATTAAATACTTATAAACATTAAGGTTTTAGATTCATTTTTACCTGTCTTTTTAATTTTCTTAAAGACATGGATGGAGTCACAAGTAAAGGTATTGGACCACGATGTGAAGACTTGTCTTCTATATACAGACCAACCCTGATATAAAAAGCATATAAATACTTATTTCAATTGCAATATTAATAAAAGTTTATGTAATTATTATTATTAATTAATTCATATCAGATAAGAAAATGTATTAAATTTAGGATATTTTATATTTTAACCCCTTCATTCCCAACAATGGGTACATGCTATGTAAAGGGCTACAACCCATGTATCCTATAGTAGATAGATGACTTTATAATTCAAGAAAAATCTGGGATTGAAGCATGCATTACGATAACTCCATCTGGGAGAAAAAGGGAACAGATGTCACAAACGCACCGACCGAGGTTGGCATTTATTATTATTTTTTTTTTTTTTTGCACCAGTTTCAAATACATGTTTGACTTACCATGCAAAAACAACATGTTAGTTTTATTTTATTGTGAAACACATGCAATGTTTAATTAATATAAAACATTCACAATGTTTAATTTAATATTAAAACACACAATGTCATGAATACAACTGACTTAGCTCTTAATACTAGAGAGCTTTGATTAATATGCACGATTTGTTCTATCTTTTTTTTTCAAAATTTAGTTGCTTCATTGCTACTTAGATCTTGTTTTCTGTACACACAGTACTATTCGCAATATAGTATATAACTTTAATCACTGAGGAAGACCAAGCTATGCTCGGTTAAAATTAGCTTTGTGATACAACTCGATATAACAATAAATTCTCCTTGTATTATTGCTATAAAGCATTTTATTTTATAAAAGTATTGTTTACAGAAACAATCAATATTCTGGTAGTTCAGAGCAGCAGTCTGCACTGTACAAGTAGGAATCGCAAATTTGGATGCAAACTTCAATCATTTCATAGACTTTTAAGTCTTTTGTAGATCGCAAGATTTATTGTCCAACCTCACAAACTTTAAGCTTCTACTGAAGCACTTCCTTATATAGGTGTGAGATTAACTGCAAGAAAGTTCTATGTACCCTGACTGGTTGAATTCTGTTTTCGAGAACATTCTACGAACTCTGATTGGTTGAATCATGTATCTTGGCTCCTATTGGAAATTTTTAGAAAATTCCTTCAGATTCTAAAAGTAAATTTTTTCGCCAAATGTTGCCAAAATTTGTCAAAAAGTCATAAACTTAGTGACATTCTTTCATTTGGCGCCAAGCATATGTTTTGGCATTGGTAATCTTGAGTTGATTTCCCTGCCACATCTTATTAATATTGCCATCATTTCCCCAAATTTGACAAAATTTTGCCAACTTTGCGACTTTGTTTACTTCCAACTATTTCAACCTTCCATTCCCATTGAAATATATTGACCTGTAGTGAACATAAAATGACCCACTAATCAAATTTTCTCAAACATGTGACTTAGCCCAATGGTCTAAATGTACCCCAAAATGGTAGGACACAAAATTTAGCCAATCATTATAGAGCCATTTTTTAAAATAAAATTGCATATATATATATACATACACACACACAAAATTTGCTCATATTATAATACAGTTTGGAATCCATTATCCGGCATCCCCATATCCGGAACGCTCCAAAAACAGGAATGCAAAACGATAACCAAAGTTTAATTTGTTTCATTTCAAAAATGTAAAAAATCACAAAAATCTTTAGTCAGTCACAGAAAAATCGCTAAGTTCATTTATCAATCGCATGACTTGCAAGTTTCACCAGTAAATCGTGGGAAAAAATTCAGATATTCACCAATTGTTCACAGGAAAATATGGCAGTTATCTGTTGCATGTAAAATGTAAAATACGGCAGTCAGGCGCGAGGAAGAATTTGAAATTTGTCGAAAGTTCGTGGGAAAAACTGCAAAATTCGTTCATCGATAGAAGGACAATGTCATGAAATTCTGCTGATAAAAATGTACTTTAAACAATCCAGTTAAAAAAATATTTTTGAAACATGGTGCAAGAGTGCTCTGTTTGAGAACATTGTGCATTATGTAAGAATTCACACTCAGCGGCCCTTTTGTTCTAAAGTCAACACAAAGAAAAAAATAATGGTATTGATTGCATTCATTATTTTACAAATTCAATAAATAAATATAAGAAATTATGGTGCAAAAAATATTACGATAAAAAGCATTAAAAACAGATGAGCAACTGATATATTTCACTGAACAACTGATTTGGAGAATGCAGCAGTGAAGCTACTTCCATGAACAGCAAATCATGTCAATGTACAGGATACAAGAACAACTAGGGCAAGAGACATGCTATAAGTAACCAACTTTAATAGAAATATTCCAAAAATCCACATAAAAGGATTCTTCTCCCAAGTTCCAAAACTAATTCTTATTTGTTAATGTAATATTTTTATAATTTGAATTATAATTCAGAATGTTTTTATTTTTTTTATTTTATGTAAATGAGTTATTAAATTGACCAAATTGTAAGTATGTACATTTACATACATTATTCATATTCACTAGTTATGAAATTAGTTATTTTGTACATTTCTTACATTTATAATAAAGTGTTCTGAATTACGGAAAAAACCCTTATCCAGAATACTCTAGGTCCCAAGCATTCCGGATAACAGATCCTATACTGTATGTGATTTACTGACTTCTACTGCAAATTACAGTAGATACAATTCCTAGTAGAATGATACTTTTTGTGTCTTTGTACGACAATTTGGCAATTAAAAAAGAATGAGGTATTCTCCTTTTTTTGGCCAACTCTCATTAAAAAAACTTTAAACATTCAACCATAACTTATACTTGTTTATTAATGACTAACAAATTTGTAAACATCTACATCAGAATAAGTAAAAAATAGTTTTTGGATACTATCCCTTTCTAGCGATATATAAATATATTTCAAGCAAAAGCAGGAAAGAATAAAAAAAACAAGCATAAAGCAAACAACACTTACATGATAGGCTGATCTAGTTTTGTACTATTGTTCCCAAAACTAGAATTCTTAAGTTTATCTAAAATAAAGAAAGCTTTTAAGACAATTTATTTAAAGTAAGAGCAGTTTTTATAACAAACATAAATATATATATATTATACATATTAATTTAAAATCTCTCTTTTTAGAAATCTTTAATCTATAGATTAAAAATAATAAAAAGAAAAGTGCCCAGTTAAACTGATGGCATTGAGCTCACAGGCTATTTCGGCATGAAATACACATTTAACTATATTAAGGGGGGGAGGGGGGGATCAACCCACCATTTCCCCCTTTATAGTTAATCAATGAACCTCCTAATCTAATCAGGGAACCACTTTATCAGAATAAACTTCTATACCAAATTTGAAGCAAATCGGATAATTCTGCATGAAATACCCAGTTTGCTAAATTAAGAAGGGGATTAGCCCCCCCCCCCCATTTCCCCCCTTTATACTTAACCAATGAATCTCCAAATCTAATCAAAGAAGCACCTTATCAGAATAAGCCTGTATACCAAATTTGAAGCAAATTAGATAATTTGCCATACAAAACCCATTTAACAAAATTAAGGAAGAGGGGGAGATTAGCTCCCCTATTTCCCCCCTTTATACTTAACCAATGAACCCCCAAATTTAATCAGGGAAGCACCTTCTCAGAATAAACTGGTATACCAAATTTGAAGCAAATCGGATAATTCTGCATGAAAAACCCATTTATCTAAATTAAGGGAGCAGGGATTAGAACCCCTCTTCCCCCCTTTATACTTAACCAATGAACACCCAAAATTAATCAGGGAAGCGCCTTATCAGAATGAACGTACATACAAAATCTGAAGCAAATCGGATATTTCTATCAAGAGTTATTGTGTTACGTACATACAGAAGCTGCAGGCAAATTAGCTCTCAAGCTTTGATAGCCAGTGGGCTAAAAAACAGAAAAGTTATAGTGAATTCTAGAACCTGGTAGAGACATAAAGCAGCCATTGAAATCAATCAATGATTTTAATCTTGAATCATTTTGGGAAAAGGAGAAACATTAGACTAATAAAAACATGACATTTGGCTGAATGTTATAATATTGTGTAAATTGTAAATCGTTATTAGAATTTTAAGCTTATGACATATCTTAATTTTAATCTGAGATATCTCTCAGGATAGAGCTAGTTTAAGTAAAAATGATTGCTTGAGAAGAAAGAAATATATATGTAATAATTATAGACCTTTTTAACTTAATTGTGAACTGATGAGGAATCACTAAGTGAAGAAGATTAAGAATTCTGAAAGGGAATAGGATTCAAATAATGAATCAGACATTTGTGAATTCATTCATTATCATTGTAGCAGTAATGGAAATTCCTAAATAGAATAAAAAGATACCTAGATTCAATGTGTGAAGTCTCAAACACAATACTTTTGAAAAAAGGCGCAATTTCCTGCATATTTTGAAAAAGCAGTTTTGTGAATGAAAGAACTAACATGCAGTTCTGTGTAACAAAAAATTATGCACTTTCTCCCGGGTTAAGAAAACAATAGATAAAAGATTCAGTATTTCTGAACTTTCTAGGTAAAGAAAAAGTTAAAATCAATATTTTTAAAACATAATTGCATTGAGAAATTTTTTTATTTTTCTTACATTGGATACCAAAACTGCAATGTTCAGTCTATAAATAAAAGATGGTTTTGTTATACAAAGGCAGTGTACAGACAATGAAATTGCCAGTCAGCTGGCACACCAGAAGAAGGTTCATGCCACTGCAAAGTAAAATAAATGGCAACCTGAACAACTAATGATATCACAGAATCAGGGTAACATTAATAATCAGGTTGCCATTCATTTAACATTCTAGCAAGATGTACAATGTTGCTATGGAACTTCCCCCTTCCCCTCTGTTGTGCTAGCTGACTGACAGTTATCTGTACCTTCTAAAGTTCTAAACTATCATATACACCAATTATATATGCTAAAATGTGAAACTGCCTCCTGGATTATTAAAGTATGGAGATTTTGATTTCAAAATAATTGTGGCATTCACAAAAGAAATATCTTCTAGCACATGCAACATTTAAAAAATTATTTATCTTATGTTATGTTTAAAATACTGACAATAATTACCATTTTTAGGAATGTTTAACACTTCATTTCAAAGGTTTTTTAAAGTTGTATGGTTTGATGGGTTGGGTAAATTTTATAAATGTTTTTAAGCCCTTCAGGAAGGAGGTCATATAATGACATTTTAATTTTTAATATTAGAAATTTCATTTTATCTTATTTAATCCAAGAATTTTACGATTAGACAGGGCAAAGATCCAAACAAAAATATTCTGGTACTAAAAAATAAAAACCAAATACATTCTATATGGAACATATACATGACCCATCCTAAAGGGTTAAGTTACAAAAAAAAATTTTCAATTTTTCCCTTTTATTCTAAATTGCATAATAAGATAATTAAATTTCAATTCATCAGAAAATAACTATATCCAATCGAATCCATTTAATACGAGCACTACTAAAACGAGGACGTTAAAACGAGCAATTTGCACATTAAGAATAGTTCATCATTTAAACGATATTAAGATTTTCACACTTTTTACGAGCTACAAAAGCAGTATCACAGCAAATAACAAGCGAAACATTTGTTCATTTCAACATGATTTTCAGCAAAAAGTAATGTAGAATTAGAAAAGAAATTCCTTTCTCATCGAACACTGTTCTCTCTTAGTAATTTCTACATTGCAGAACGTGTAACACCTGTCAAAATATAGTAATTTATCAGTTTTACTGGAAAGATTTTCAACATTCAAGGAGACACCTCACCCCTTCCAACCCAGGAAAATGCAAGTCCTGAGGTCTTGGAAGAATAAAGGGAGATATAAAGATGTTTGAAATATTGTCTATTGTATAAACTTTGTCTAATATTTACAACTGAGCCATTGAAAAGAAGGAGCATAGAAGAAAACTTTTATTTAGTACTTTCTTTAAATACAGCTTCTGTGATATATTAACCAGCCTTTTTATGTCTCTTATTGTACTGTTAAAATGAAAATATGTGAAATCAATAGTTCGAAAATTGTAGTGATTATTACAATGTTAGAAGAGTTTTTACCGGAAACATTATGACACTACAATGTAAATTATAGCATTGAGATAAGTAGATAATTTAATTGTTGTAGTTAACTTAATGATGTGTTTGTTTTTAATATTTTTATTATCTTTACGGTTATTACAACGACTTTTGTAATTCCCTTGCTTCTTGCATTAACAGAGTTTGACTATATTTGATTCAATCACTGTTATAAAAAATGTATTTATTTAAACTGAATGACTCAGCCTAAAGAATAAGAAAAGTTCTTGGATAAATTTGACCCATCCCATGAAAGTTTCAGCTCTACACAAAAAATATTAGAAATCAGTAATTGAAATATTCACTAGTTAAAGCAGAAAATACTACTCACCTAAATTTCCATTTTTCACAGGGGAAGTTGGATTACTTTGCAACAATGATGACAAAGCAGTTATTGATGCCTGAGAAGAAACATTATTCTTGAAAGGTTTAGCAGTTTCATACACAATATTGTCCATATGAGGAGCAATCCTTTTCTTCAAACTTTTTGTACTACCATTGTTAGCTTGTGTGTGCGTCTCTGAACAATGTGAACATTTTTTTGATAAATTATCATTAATTTCTGATGTTTTAGATGCAGGTACATTTTTATTTACAATTTTTACACTTTCTATATTAGGAGAAGATGACACTGACTCATCTGGAGATACATTCCCGTCATGTTCAGATGTCTCATTGTGAGATTCTTCAGCTATGGGTAACAAATGTTTATTGATATTATAGCCAAGACTTGAAGCCTTGTTTTGATATTCCCATTTAGTAGGAATTGATTGTAAGTCTTTTTGCTTACTACTTTTTATATCTTCTGGTTGTGGCTCTGTTAAATTGTTTTGAATTTTTGTAGGAGATAAATTATCATCATTTAGTTTCTTAGTTTCAGGTACAGGATAATTTTTAGTGGCGGCAAGCATATTAAAAGCATTTACAAAGTCTTTTACAGATCCTTTCACAGGTGGTTTCATCTGTAATTCCTCAAAAATAGTTTTGGACTGCTCACCATTTTCTTCTATCGCAGATACAGGGGAACTGTCTGCTGAATTTATTTTAGGCTCTTCGGGTTCTTCATAAGTAATTGATTTCTTTTCTGTTCCTTTCACAATAGGAACATCAGGAGCATCAGACAAATCAGAAGATGAAGAATCTTCTTCAATTGTGTAATGGGTTGTGGAACAAGGAGTACTAACTTCTTCGACAGTCACAACATTTGTTTCAGTTTTTTGAATGGAAATTTTCAAGCACACATCACTACTCTCACCAACATATTGGACATAGTTTGATGTACTAGGAAAATTTAAGCTAGTTTCAGACCGGCTGATTTTATTCACCAAACCATATTTCACAAGCCCATATTTTTCATCATCGCTATCATCTTCAGAAAATGATAGAGAGTTGCTAGAATTTTTAGAATCTTCTGAACCAGATTCTTCACCACTGTCACTGTAACCATTAACATATGCACCATGTCTAACATGCTGGTGCAAAATTTTGTGTCTAGACTTTTTAGATTTGGGTTTAGGCAAAATAATGTTCTGTTCAGCCAGAGCAATTTTTTGATAACTTTGTTTTTCTTTTACCTCATCTTTACTAGAACCAGGAAAAGAATTTAATGCTGTAACAGTTGAAATACTTTTTTCAGCTCCACTTACTTTCTTCGCAGGAGAAGGAGGAGGTGGAGCTTGTCTTTTCTTCCGTCGATGTTTTTTAGGTGTTGCATGAATGCGAAAACTACTTGTTCTGACAACTTTGTAACGTGTTTGTGTTTCTCTTTCTTTACTATTTTTAAGAATACCTGTAGTTCCTTTAGTTGATGTACCAGGATTTTCATTAGTTTTGTTAAGATTATGGTTAATTCCTGTATACTGTGTAGGAGGCAATGGTGCGGGTCTTTTTTGTTTTCTCTTTGTTTTTGTTTGAGTACTATTTTGAACTGTCACCTTTTTTTTATTTGTTTCTGTTGCTTTATCATGGTGACCATTTTCTTTAGTACCACTGTTTTGGAGATTATTTTCTTCTACATTATTATCAACATGTTCGACATTGCCATTATGATCATCAATTTCTTTCATATTTCCATTTTCAGTCAAAACAGTATTTTCTTTTCCAGCTCTGTTCACAGTCACAGTTGCATAATCAGCAAATGACGACAGCCTCTGACCAGTTAATGATTGAGAACTTTGAGCAATTATGACATTTGTAACTGATTTTTTGTCCTTAAAAATTATTTTACTCTTTTCTTTTCTCCTATTTGTGCCAAGAACTAGGCAAGTAACCCATTCCTTAATACCATGAAGTCCACTGATGAAATTAATATTTGGTCTATAATTAAATATTGAATCTCTTCTCATTCCCAACATACTTATCCTAGGGCAGTTGTTATTAGGATAATCTTCTGGTGCTTCATTAGCAGGTTGCATAACAGGAATTCTTCTATTAACAAAAGATGAATGTTGGCGATCTTCTTCAGCTTCTCTATTAGAAACATTATTACGATGAAAGTGATTAGAAGTGTGATTTGTGAACCCAGAAGGCACACGTGGATTGTACATTTCATAAGAATGGTCATCAAAGTGCACTGATCTACGGGTTGAGATCCTATCGTAGACTGGGACATTGTGGCAATAGTGACTATAATTTGTAAATTCATTTCTAACACAATTTGAGCACTGCAAAATAGAATGAAAATATTAAATAAAATTGTATTAAAAGAGATGTGAATTAAACATCTAAAGTAACATAATTTTCTTTAAAAAAATCACCAAGAAAGATTGCATTACTTTGAACACAAAGTGAGATGACAGTAACAAGAAATGCTTAATTTTAAAATATTTAAAATAAGAACAAATAGTCCAGATAAAGAATGACAAGACAAAACAAATTAAAATTTATCTCGCTCAAAAGAATAGTAATTATATGAACCTCTATATTATATATAGAAACTTTGGTCAAGCTCTAAATTGACCCCCACCCTCACCAAAAAAGAAAAATCTTGTTAGGGGAGTCAAAGTAATTTAAGTTACTTTAAGAAATAGAATTTCTTTCTAATTTAAATGAACAGAATTAGTGCATTAAAATTGTTATTTAAAAGATGTCAAAAGTGCCTCTTTGAATATACTGAAATTTTATAACGCATAATATTGAAACACTTTACATTTTTTTTTATATATATAACATTTTTTTACATATTGTTTATACATATAATAATTTTTCAAAAAAAGAAAGAGAGGAAATGAAATGTGATACACTGTAGTGTATGTACTACTTAAAATTAACCCCTTGAAGGACAGTGGCATATTTTTTATACCACTTAATTTTAATCAAGATTTGTACAAAGGTTTACTTTTTTAGTGCAAAAAAAAACTGTAAAATTATATATTTAATTATTTTCAAGAAAAAAAAATATTTGAAAGTTCTGGTGTAGATTAAAATTACAAAAACACAATTACTTGCTCTACTAAAACTATTTCTTTCAAGATTAAATTTATAAAGCTTAGCCCTTTCAACTAAGATTTTTTATTTACTTATTTATGTATCAAAGGATTTCCCTTTCGGTTTAAATAGTTAAGCTGTCTAAAAAGAAAAAAATCAAATTTAATAGAAATCTCATGGACAGATTGCAAATTCTTAAATGCATTCTTGTGAACAATTAGCTTTAAAAAACCTTTTGCACCAGTTTTAACCCATTTTCGATTACTTTGTTTTTTTGTGTCAGGAGACAAGCCCTGCTTGTCAAATTATGAGACATGGTTAATACAAGTTAACAAGGGAATGAAATAAGCATAAGATCATTTCCAGTTTATCACAACTTCTTTTAACACTAGACATCAGTTACAAAAAAAACCCTTTAATTTAGAAGCTTGATTTACAAACAGTCAAATCTTATTATTAGATACATACCTGAATTCAGGAAAACAAAATAGCTTATTATCTAGAAAAACGTTTGTTAAGCAAGTCTACTGAGATTAAATAATTTGACCAAACTGGTAAATAAATTTAAAATATGCATAAAGCAAAACTATGATCAATAATACTCAGAAAATATTTGCATACAAAAAAATAAACAAATAAATAAATAAAAATAAAAGAGAGAGATTACATCTAAAATTTCAAACAAATCTTCCACTAAAATTAGAATAAAATTATAACTGACTCTATTCCAAATAGTTTTTTTTTTTTTTTTTTTTTCCATAATTGACTGAAAAACCTTTTTCTTTTTTGCAAATTATTTTCCTCTAATATAAATTAAAATGAAGAGCTGAATATTTAATTGCTATTAAAGTAAATAAATAAAACAAATTTTATTATTATTTGTTTGATAAACCTAAATGTAATCTCAGAGTCAAATTTAGTTCATTATCAGAAAAGAAAACGAGTGATTTAATTAAAATATATATATACATATTAGCAGGCCTTGAAATTAATTTGTTTTTAGGAAGGAGGCCTGCCCTCCGGCATATGAAAATGATGGGAAGTAGAAGCATTTGGGAGGAGGAGAAAATTACCCTGCATTTATGTTAACATACTATTTAAAGTAATCATACATATTTCAAGATACTACTGAAAGAATTTACATCAACAAGTCAAAAAATTTTAAACATATGTTTAAGTTAGGTGTTTTTAATTATAGATGTCCCTATTTCTTAATAATGTGATTTCATATTGTATTTTTTGAAATGTTAATTTTATAGTACTCATTGCATTGCTTCTTAAAGCAGATTTTGATTTTTAAAAAATATATATTCCAACAGTTGGTGAAATTTCTAGAGCAACATTTTGAAAATTTAGGGACAAATACTACTATCCCACTTTCCTTTTTCGTACAATTAAAATGTCTAGTACTGCTATCTAGGAGAGTTAAAATGAGATGGCTAAAAAAGATTCACACAGATGTCTGAATCTGTTTTTCCCTGCATGCACAAGTTTTCAGCACGCCATCACCAATCAATCCCTGCACATATAGTGGGCTATTTTGCATCAATTTGAACAAATCTGTTCTTCAGAGAAAAAGCATGTATGCGTTTTACAATGCTTATTCTCTTTTTGGTGTTATTTTAATGGAAAACTGCTTTAATAAATTCAAAGTACTATATTTATTTCTTAAATAACGCTCTCAAATTAAAATTAATGCTATTGTAATTGAGAAATTTGTTACAAAGTTGCAAAGGATGGGACACATTTACAAATGAAATATCATACATTGCATTATCAAAAATAATGTTTATAGATTTTAATATTCATGTTAACTTTAACCACTTCAATGGCAGCCCCAAGATAAGTCAGGGGTAGTAAGACTGTTTTCCTATCTCTGCACCCATTGAAGTGGTTAACAAAGTTAAATTCCTTAAACTTATGTTTTCTGTTTTATAGGAATTACTTACAAAAAATACATTTCAATCAACAGAACACTTGGAAATAAGTATGAGTGGGGAAAGATGATAGGCCGGCTTTTTTTTTTCCCCATGGAGAAGAGGTGACCTTATAAATTTTTAAGGTACAATGCCTTTCTTTCAAATGAAAGTATATAAAAGTATCTTTTCCAAATTATGTTTTGGGAAGGGATACATCAGGCATTAAGATACCTGACCTAATAAGTAAAATAACCACAAAACTGGATGATTTACTATCCAAGTTAACAATGTATTGTCTAACACTTAAGCAGACCATTTTTAGCAAAATATTGATAAAAATACAAAAAATGGCATGTTTTAAACTGCAATACTCATTACTTATAAAAAAAAAAGAAAAAAAGTTGAAACACTGAAAATTGCATTACTACTCTTTCACAAAGATCTTATCACCATTTTAGACTATTGCTCCACTAGACTGCTGCTCCACAAGAGACAACTAAAAGCACTGAAGATATTGATTTTAAGAATTCAAATTTATTTATTTATTTATTTATGTTTAATTTTTATGATTCATTAAAAATCATTGTTCCACGAAAATTGAATGCATATTTTAAAGCATTAAGGAACTTAATTATTAGAATATAAGTCTTATTACAGACAGAATAAAGAATAACATTAGCATCAAGAATGCTTTAAGTGAGCATTAACACTTGATTACTATCTTGTATCTGTAAGATACAATGACTTTTTTTCTGACTGCAAAGGAGTCTTTAAAGACACCTTTTTTTTTTTTTTTTTTTTTTTTTTTTAGATTAAAGGCAAAAGAACACACATTTCTAGTCAATGACTACCTTTCCCCAAAATATCACAGTAGAAAACGTATAAATATGGAAATTACGTAATGTGAACTCACAGATACAACGACAGCATTAATGGAAGTTTTTTGAGGATAGTAATCGATTGTTAAACAAAAACTGACCTAAGAAAAAGTGAATGCAATCTTGTAAAGCAAAATAACAAAAACAACAAAAGGAATATCAATTGTTAAAAGTAAAACATGGGTACATAAGGAAATCAATACCGTATAAATGTAAGTTCAAAATTTAAACTGAAAATAATCAAAACTACAAATTGTAAGCAAAGATAATTAAGAATATGTGGTAATTCATAAGACATGTAATACAGTACAGATAAAGCAGAAAGCATAGAGAACAATTATTTTCATTAAACACACAATTATTACATTAAGAAAAAAGTTATCAAACAAAAATTACACTATTCTATATGATTTTCAGAAGAGATAAGTCAGTGGATAATGTATTCTTAATGCTGAAACAGAAAATGTTATAAAAAATGCTCTATCATGTCACATTTTCTAATCATACAATTTTAAACGCATAAATTATGTACTTAATATTAAAAAAAAAATATGTATTGCAACCTATAAAATTTTCAACAGGAATCTATAACTTTTAAATGTGCAAATCCAAATTACAACTCATTCTGCCAAGTAGTTTTTGAATTATGCTTAAAAAACTACCCCCATTGCAATTATTAAATAGGAATTTAACATTAAGAGTTCGAAACTTTACATTTGCATAATTCGTATCTGAAGGTAAAATTTACCGAAGAATCTAAATATTATGTCAAAATTAGATGTTCATATTGAATTTTTCAAAGTTTGTAACAGTTTCAATATGGAGATAGCCATCTAAGTTCAAAGATTGTATAACAAAAATGTAATGTGTGGTGGAGAGAAATTTATTTAATTTTCATATTCAGTGTCGACAAAAGCATATAATTCAACGACTGCAGTTTCTGTTCTATAAACCATTTTCTAAATCGTAGACTAGTGTTATTTTATACTTTATTATCTTATGTTGTTTTCAGCATTGTAATGATAATAATAAAATAATTCCAAGAAGTCTCATTATTAATAACATTTACTAATAAAATTTAAAACCTTCATCAACATTAAGCTCAATTTGCTAATCCTAGAATAGCATACTAAGTTTTAACCTCTTTCGTAAAACCAAAAACACACTTCATATAGGAATTTGTAAAAGGTAGTAGGTATAAATACAACTTGAAAAATAATACTTAGAAACTTTTACCAAAATTACATAATTCTCTATGTGCCAACAAAGGTGTCATTATGTGTAAAATACAATATTTCTCCCACAATATAGTATTGTAAAATAGGCAAGTAATAAAAAAATATAGTAGCTATAAATTATGCTATTCATTAAAAGAAAAAAAATAATAACAATAAACTTCAGGTGTGAACAGAAATAAATAGAAAACAGATACTGTAGTTAAAACTGGAGAGCAAAAAAAAAACTAGGTCAAGTAAAAACCCTTCTTTGGTCATCAATGAAACATCAGGGAACATGATTATATTAAAAGAAAGAATACCAATATTAAAAACGCACAAATAATACAAAAAAAAAAGCAACAAACAGCTGTTTTGAATCCACAAGCAAGATTCTTCTTCAGTGCGATAAAGAGCAAAGCACAGCATGTTAGAAAAAGCAAGATTGGGACTTTTTCTAGCATGCCGTGTTTTGCTCTTTGTGGCACGGAAGAATCTTGGTTGTGGATTCGAAACAGCTGTTTGCTGCGTTTTTGTGTATTAATTGTACATTTTTAACATTGGTATTCTTCCTTTTAAGGTTTTATTTGCTACTTTTAAACATGATTATAGTTTCAAAAGAAATAACAAGAAGTTTTGGCCAATGTTTGTGACTTCAAAACAGCACGCATGGGAATGGTGACTGGGCTAGATTTTAAGGGTTTTTGTTGTATGGGAAAAATAATTCGAGTCACTTTCCCTTCAAAAGTCCTCCATCCTATAGCAGTATGGGCAAAACTGGTTGATGCTTAACAAAATCCCCATCCTTGCTTGAGAAATTATAGTTGTGTTCCTAGGTGTATTACTGGAGATCAAAGAAAGATTTTTACTTGACATAACCAAAAACAGTTTGATCTCTGCACTATAAATAAAAAACAATGATTCATTACATAATTTTTAAGAATATACCAATAAAATTTTCCGAAGATAAATTTCAATCTTTTGAGATCGGTGTGTTATGAAGAGGAAACTCAGTTTAAGTTTATGTGCAGTAATGCTGGATTAAAAAGCAACTATTGTTACAAAAAAGCATATACTAAAACTTTAAAAAACTAATATTCAACTATGAACACCAACAAGACCAACATATAGAACATTCCATCTACTAAACAACAATTTAGTGGTTAATACAAACTACACATACTTTAAAATAGAGGAAAAAGCTAGTTTAGGTAAATTAATTTACATGCAATGCAACAAAAAATACACACATTGGCTAGCAGATCTTTCAATGAATGGTTAGTTGTTTAACTTTTACCTGCAAATTTCACACACCATGCAAAACCTGTAAAAGATAACATTTTTTTAATTACACTGAAAGAAAACAAATGCATTACATGCATACTAAACACAATCTAAATAATTTTTTAAAATTTCACTGCTATTCAATTCATTTTTATTAAAAAATATGTTTCAGATTTGACCTGATAATAAGATGCAACTAAGCATTAACAAAAATATTTTTATTAAACATTTAATTTAAAAAATAGCATGAAGTCTTTATTATTTGTATCATATTTTTATTTGTAATCAAGAGTATTAGTATCTAGAGACACACAGGGTTTATATAATAAATTACAAGTGATTATCTCATGAAGAAAATTGTATGCTTCCCTGATCAGCTACGATAGAAGATAAAACTGTTATGTTTTAAATTAATATTCAAGGGACATAGGGAGTGGGAATTTATGCTACTTTACTAGCCACACTGGCAGGTGAATCTTTTGACAATGCTAATGAATTTTTAGGCAGTCTTTTAAAAGCTGCAGGCTATGAAAAATATGCCAAAAACTATATATTTTTATTTGTTGGCAATATTTAACATTTTTTCCAATTGCTGCAATGTAAACACTGCACTAAATTAAAATAAATGTTATATTTTAATTTTAGAAAGCAACAAGTGCCAACAAGTGGTTCGCAGAAAAATTTGAAAAATATCTGTATTGTAGCAAACGTTGAAGATAACAATTTAATAAAAGAAAGTCTCATCAATCTATCATCAGATGACAGTCTCAAAGCTACCAGTTACCCACATCAAGATTTCATTTTTGACTTTCCATAAATTTTGTTCAATACCCATTGTTGAGCAATGAAAATTTTGATTAAATTTTCAACAACATATTTATGTGAAAAAATATTCTCAGATGTCACAGTAAATGAAAATGGATATAGTCTGAACTTGAAATAAAAAGGGTTCTTTGCCTAACAGTAATGCCATTGGAGCAAAAAAAATCCATGAACATAGGAAGCAAGAACAAATATCACAGAAAGCATGTGATACTCACATAAGTATCAATTATTTTGCAATAATTAAACTAACTTTAATAATTTTTTTTACAATTAAACAGCCTTTAAATATTTTTCTTGTGATTAAATAAGCATTTGCTATTTTCTTATAATCAACTATAAACTTAAAATTTTGTTAAATTTAATATATGCATTTCATATTAATAAAAAAAGAAGTTCATTATTATAAAAATGTATTTACATTATGTACCAAAGAATCAAAATATTTACATTGAAATTTGGAGCAGAATGTGTTGACAAAGAATATAATCCTGAGTCTTGACTATTTTATTTGTGAAGAAACTAAAATTTAAAACTCTTTTGCCACAATGTTTTTACTGATATTAAATATATCCCCTATAATATCATTACAATGGCAAGCAAACATTTTGCCAATATTCTTGTAAGTTTTGATTTATTGTACATGCAATGTTTGTCTAAAACTTATATTTAAAAGACAAACTCTCCTCTGTTGTATATATTTTTTTAATTTTAATCTAAAATTTATAAAAATTTTGCTAAGAAAATGTGTTATATGAATTATTTTTGCAATCCTATAAGTTTTGTTACGAAAATTATCAAATGTATGCTGCATTTCGCTGGCTGGTATTAAAAAAAAAAAAAAATCCTTGACTAGTAAGAATTTCTGAAAATTCCCCACTCATTTCTGAAATATACAAAAAATTTGCAATCCCCTAACACATTCTTCTGCTCAGTTTCTACATAGTTCTTTAACTTCATGATGAAAATCTTGAAGCTTAACAACTTCAATATGTATTTTATATAAAGTCTTCCAATTTCAAATATATATCATCAATTTAATGATAAGAAATTATCTTAACCAAACACAGACTGAATTATACTTATTGTTTCAGAATATTAATTGTTGGTTAAACATTTTGTTCATAGATACTTTTATAACTAACTATAAGAAGGTTTTTTTTTTTTTAATTATTATTTTATGTTCTGATATTTATACGCAAATTTCTGAGATTTATACAAAAAATATTACACAAAATACTCAGTGGATTTACAGATGATAGATAAAATATAACACACAAGAACAAAAAATTAACTTTCAAATGGAATTAAAATGCTTTAATTTGGAAACATTTTTGGAATAATCCTTAAAATATAGTATTTTCCATATTAATAATGATACAGATGAAAACCAAATCAAGAAAAATTATTAGTTCATTGAAACATTAATAGGACAATATAAAATAGCAACATAACCAAAACTTAAATTGTTATTAATAAGGAAACTAGCACGCTTATCAAGGCCCTATCCTCGTCTGTCACTGAAAGCACTCAGAATAGAGAATAATATCACTGATTCTATTAATTTTATAAATATTGAAATATTAAACTCTTTGTAAATTAAATAGCAATTAAATTGGGGCTATTATTAAATTAACATTTTTCTTTTAAATACGAAAAAATAAACTGAGTTTATCACTATCTCAAGAATCGACAAAATTGTTAAATCAATTTTATATTTGAAAGGTATGGGTATAAATGTTGATAACTAAAATGCAAGTTTTGAGATATTAAAGATTAAAGTTTTGTAAAGAAAACTACAAACAAAACTACTGCAACTGCTTCCTCTAAAACAGCTGATTTCTTAAGATTGGATTAACTTATATGCAACATTTTTTGCCTCATAAGCTTGATTTTATCAAGGATTTGATTTCCTCTTTATAAAAATTCATATCTAAAATTTATCATGGATTATTATGGCATACATGAAGGAAAAAATAAAATAAAAGTTGGAATTTTAAAAGTTTGTCAGGAGGCAGTTAAACAATTTTACCTAAAAGTCAGAGAAAAAAAATCAGAAAAAACGTCAAAAAAGTCCATTATCATGTTTTACACCCGAGCCCTTCATTTTATCTACCTTTTTGTTATCAAACGAAAATTGAAAGAAACTATTCAAATCAAGTTATCTACTAAATCTACAAGAAAACAGACTAATCTAGACATAAAGAGCTACAACAAAAAGAAGAAACAAGAACATGAATAAATATTATTCAAGCTATAATATACTAAATCTACAAAAAAAAGAAGACTAATCTAGACAAAGAGATATAATGCCACGAAAGAAGAAACAAGGACGAGGGTAAATATCAAAACTAACTAAAGCAATAAGAAACCAAAATGAACTAATCTATATTAAAAGGAAAAAAATCTCACTGCCTTCTTATAGTCCAGGAGGTAACATCACATTTTCGCAACCAATTTTAGCGTTGATGATATTGGTACACATGATAGATTTAGATGGTACAGGAAACAAAATTGCAAGTCACCTGGCAGTCACAAGCAGGGAGTGTTGCCACAGCAACACCAAACAGTCCCTGTAATGTGAAATGAATGGCAACTCAATTACTAATGATTGCTTTTGAGTCAGGGTAATATCAGTAACCAGGTTGTCATTCATTTGACATTGCAGCAGGCTGTGAGATGTTGTTAAAGCACCCCCAACCTCAACCTTGCTAGTGCATCAGCTGACTGGCAATTTTGACAACCATCTAATCTAATCTATTATATATACCAACATCACTGAAGCTAAAATTGGTTGTAAAAATGTGACGCTGTCTCTCGCACTTTTAAATTTTAAACTCTATTCTATGATTCAGAGAAAACAAAACTTTTTACAGTCTAATAACAACACTTTAAAGACAGGCACTGAATGAAAAAGATTTTTGTAGCATGCAAAAAAAAAAAAAAAAAAAAAAGCAGCAGTGCAAGGTTTTTTAAAAATATTTTTGAAAGAGCATTTAAGAATCTAGGAAGTATACCTTAACTCTACATTAGATTTCTGTCTTATGATAATACATTTCCAGGCATTATAGCTTAAAAGAGAGATACAGAACATGCATTTTTAAATATATAAACGTTTGAATATAAGTGAAAAACATACATTCTACCACAGTAGAAAGTTTTTCTTTTTAAAAAAGGGACTTCCAGTGTTCTTTGTCTCATTTTTCTGATTATTATCATTAATTTATTTATTTAACTTTGTAACTTGTCATGTTTGTAATTTAACTACTAACACTAAAATAAGAAAATACAAATAAAGTTAAAAATAAAAGTTAAACCAATAAAATTGATTATTGAATCAATACAATGGAATTAAAATAAAAATCTTCTTGTGTAAATAACTATACTATTATCAAGGTTTTATTTCCTTTTGTTTTAAAGGAGGAAAGAAATGAAGTTCTTTCCAGAAAACTAAAATCAATAAACCGAAAATGATGTCTTTAACAAGAAAAAATAGAATACATAAAAAGATGGGATAGAGCTTGGCAGAAAACATCTTCTAAGATGATGTTTCTTTAATTCTCAAAAGTACATTGGTTGAGGATTTGGAATTGGGCATAGCTCAAAAGAGGTTACTGTATATTTTCGTTCATGGTTATATTACATTTCATTAGATTAAGAAACAGTTGTCTTTTTTACAGGGTATTTTAACAACCATGTGCATAACAAGCTGTAGGTTTTGTTAGTAATAAATAAATTCCTGGCTTTGTCTAGTGGTTAGGATGTTGACTAACTAGTCATCAAGAAATATACAAGATTCAAATTCCTGTTCAGTATTGGATATTTACAGTGGGTCAGGTTCCTCTTCAAAAACAAATACCTCAATCTGTTTAGCACCCATGTGTAAGAAATGACCACTTTGTCCCAAAAGCAAACCTGAAAATCTTTAAGCTTAGCCAGCTATCACAAAGGCAGAACAAATCTTGTAAATTTTGGGACAAACTTTCTTATGTTAGTCATACAAAATGAGTTAGCTAACAAGTGGGTCAAATAAGTCTTTGAAATAATTGGTAATATTAAAACTAATTACACGACTGTTGAGTAGTCTAGCTGTAAAATGGTCTATCAAACTGCATTGAAATATGGGCATCAAAATTTTACGTAGGAAATTGAAAATTAAACATCACTTTGATATCATTAATTTTACTCTTTAGTTTCTTGAATAGTTCTTTCAGAAAATTTTTTTTATTATAACTTAAAACAGTAGCAAAAATTATGAGCATTGGATGTAAAAAAGAAGAATATACACAAAATGAAAGATTCATAAATCCAATAACACTGAAATAATTTTTAACTGTGCATTTTTTACTAAATAAAAATAATCTCAAACTAATACACGGAGCAGTAAGTTTCAATACTATTTTCTAAACTGAAAAAAAAAAAAAAATCAAAGCTAAAAGTTATTTCATACCTTTTGGTTGCAATGGAGATGTTGGACAATTCATCAGTAATTTTGTGCATCAATTAGAAACTACTTTCTGTTTTTAAAGGAAATGAGAATAACTTGGAAAATCATAGTTCTAAATACATTTTCAAATGAAGACCTGAAGAAAATGTATTACTTTTCCCATCATGTTGCAAAAATGCAAAATAATGTATAATATTGAAAGAAACTAATCCATGAAAAAGAACAAAACATTAATAATGTCTAAAAATTTAGTACCATTGAAAAAGAAACATATAGAGTGATATTTGAGAGCAATGGACAAAAATCTAAACAAAAAGAAAAAGCTACAACTGAAATCTCTTAGTCAAAAAATGAAGATAAATAAAAAAAATGTGTTTTTTTATTATCAATCAAGTACTTCTTACACTTCAGTTAAATACAATTCAGAGTACAGAGCAAATTAAAAACTTTAGGATGAAGTAATAGCAATGACTCATAAACCAAAAGTCATTAGGTTCATCATTTATATTAATGATTTTGAAACATGTTTTTAGAATTGAAATATTTAGAAAAAGATGGCCAATCAATTTGTTTATTACATCACAAGGCTTTTTAAGAGTACTCAAAGTCCTTACAGATAAGAAAAGCTTAGAAACCTTTACAACACTGCCACCCATCTGAGACCGTTCAAGATTGAAGTTAACTTCAGCTTTGAAACTTACACAAAAGTATTTAAGAACATCACGAGCAATCACATTTGTAACAGAAGTCAATAGAACTCTGCTAAAAAATTTGCAAATAATAGATATTTCGGATTTGTGTTAAACACACATCAAAGGAATGAATGAAGCAAATTAGTGAAGAAAATAAACAGTCATAAGCATTGAAAAATCCTTCTTTACCTCCCGAAATAAATATCAAATAACATAACTATAGCTTTTGAAGTAGTTAATTATTGTCTCTTTTCAACGAGGCGGAGCAAATGCATACATACTCGAGATGAGTTCGGGCTTTTTTTCCACAGCCCAACAATTTGATTTGAGATATAATAAACTTATAATAATTTGAATAAACAATTTTTGTCCAACAATTTGAAATCTGAGCCTGAAAAATTTTGTTTCATCAGAGCTGAGCCCGATACTGAAAGTACACAGTAAAAAATTAGTAACACTTTAAAATTGTTTGAAGATTAATTTTCTCGTTTAAAAATCTCTTCTTACATATAAATAAGTAGTAATCCTAAATACTCTCTCATGACAACGATTCATGATTTTCCTATCCCTGAAAATCTGCTTAAAATAGCAAATTTGTTATTTATACCTAACCACTGCAGTAATCTGAAAAAGTCACAATTCTTATCCTTTCAAAATACCATTGTACAACTATGATAGAAATACACGAGTTGTGTTTTCAGTCATTCCGGAAAAGGACTTCAAACAGAAAACAAGAATAGACAAGAGATATCACATATCTTCTTTATGTTACTAGCACCAACTGTGGAAAGGCTTCAGAATCAGATAGACTATTTCTCATTATATCCCAACAATAACAACACAATTCCCTTTCAAACTGATTTTTAAAGGATTGTAAAACACTTTAAGAAAATTAGATTACATTATTGTTTCTCAAATAGAAGGATTTTTTTGCTTTTTTCAATTTATAAATAAATACAATTTTCACTTTGAACCTGAGCCCAAAGACTGGTATAAGAATAGAGCCCGAGCTTGTGTTGGTCTCAGGCTGAGCCCGTCTCATCTCTAATATATACATCAAAAGGGTTAGAGTGATTCTCATCTTGCAGAATTGTTCTAACCTGCAAGAAACCAGACTCATTCTAACCCTTGAGGTGTACATGCATCTGTTCTATCTGATAAAGGGTGCCAATAATTAATTACTTCCAAAATTATAGTCTCGTTTTTATATATTTATTTTAAGGCAATAGAAGGATTTTAAACTCTGATGAACAACGAAAGTATTGCTCAAACCGAATTTGATCAACACAAAGAAGCAAATGGCAATTCTAGTAAAGAATCGAAGAAAAGAAAAGATTGCACAGAAAGGTCTGTTACAGAAAAGAAGCCACATGTCAGACAGTCTAATCCTGAAACATATGAAGTAATGTTAGCATATCAAAAAAGTTAACCTTTTGATATTGCCAATCTACCTGACACAAAGTAAAGGTGGTGGGAGAAAGCTAAGGACAAGGAAATAATAGAAGTGGGAACTATAGGAATATTTGTCAAGTTACCTGCTAATAGGTGTTGTAATAAATGTAAGGTTCCATCTGTAATAACAGTCATGCAAGAAAAGACATATTCTAAGGTAATATGTCTCCACTATAATAAGAACTATGCTAGCACTATGCTTTCAAGTAATTATACATGATTTCTTATCAAAATTTCCATCTAGTTTTGAATTTTTCAAACATCACTTACAAACTACTAATTTTGATAATTGATTTTATTAATTTCGATAAAGCATGTTAACAACATGCTCTGTATTTAAGGAAAAAAAAGTACAATTATTGGTATTAACAAGTTTCTCTAATACACTGGCCATTATCTTAAGAAATGTTTAGTTTTTGCAATACAGCTTTTAAAATGAAATTTTTTGAAGTATCAAAGGAAGATTTTTTTTTTTTAAATGAACTAGAAACATTTATAAATAATATCATTAACTAATGTAAAACTAAAAATTAAAAATTATAAATATTTTTTTTTCAATTTTTACTAACGATAAATTAATAATCTAATGATAGAATAAGATTATTTACATAGTAGACAATTTGGATAAACAAATTTAACTTTCAAAAATTCATACAAAAATACTGATTAGCCTAATACATGGAATTTTAGTTTAACAGACATAAAATCTAAAAAAACCAGAGTAGTTATGAAACAAAATATATAAGCATTTCAATAGAGAATAAAGAAATATATTTTTTCCCAATCTTTAAAAGGATGAAACTATATTAAACTGCAATTCTAAGTATGTCAAGCAATAGAATTACTATCATGCTAATATTACATTAAAACAAATTATAGAAAACAATGTTATCAAATATACTAATAAATCATTCAATATTTCTATCAAGAACTGAAAATACAGAAACAAATATGAATTAATTCTAGAAAACATATTCAAGATTAAAAAAAGTTGTATTAAACAAAGTAATGAAAAATAAATGTTAAAAAAAATTCAATTTTATTAGAAACAAAAATATTCTTTTCAATTTCATATACAGAAAAATATCATTAAAATTACTTATAAAGATGTTAAATAAATAGAAAATTTGAAATTTATCTAAAAGATTACATTGATAAATATATATTTAAAACATAATTTCAATAAGAGGAAATTAAATTCTGAAAGATTGAACTGATAACTACCTTTCACACAATATACATGTATAATATCATTATAGAATCCAAATTCTTTCAGAGAGGTTTCAAGACTAGATCAGTTTTTAAGCAAGAAATATACTTTTATACACTCTGTATCATGTAATACTATTATAGAATCTAAATATCTTTCAGACAGGTTTCAAGAAAAGTTCCAATTTTTAAGCTAAATAAATATTTTTACATATATATAGTTTAAACTTACACAAAACAAATGCACATAATTTAACAAATATTACACTTTTTGGTACTTACACATTACCCGTGCCGAGGAAGAGAGATTGCCAAAAATGTTTTTCAATCTCCAATAGTGTTTATCATTGCCATTCATCAATTGTGTTCAAAAGATTAATTTAACACACATTTATAAATGCATAACATCGTTTAAAATGATAAATAATATAAAAGCCAACTAAAGTAATAAAAAAAAAAGGTAATTTGGTATACATTTATTAAATACATAACATAAGGTATCTTTTACTGATAAACAATATTTATGATGGTAGTTTTATTTCCTACGGGATGTTATGTCTGCTAAAATAAATATAATATATATATCCTATACACATACAATATTTATAAACATTACATTTGTATCTATATCTACAATATATCATATTATACAGTTCCATATAAATACTTTTGCAATTACACCATATTCATTTTAACACAATTATTCTAATTGGTAAATAAATCATACGAGTTGTAATTTTCCGAGTGAAAAAGTGTCCAGGTCAAGATTCGAACCAAGGACTTTTGGCTTAAGTTGTCAATGCTCTGCCAAATGAGCTATCCCGGACAAATCTGGCAGGCACAATTAACCCAAAAAACTCTATTGATATTTGACATCTGGGGGAATTGTGTCTGCCCGATTTGTCCAGGATAGCTCAGTTGGCAGAGTATTGGCAGTTTATGCCAAAAGTCCTTGGTTTGAATCCTGGCCCACATTTTTAATCAGTTTGAAAATTCCACAATTGCCTTTTATATGGCAACTAAATAATATTAACTATGTATTTACAATGCAGAAAAAAATAAGGGTTACTGTAATTAATATTATTGATGCATAATGTACCTTCTTGGCACAGATAATACATAAGTACCCACATTTTAAATAAGTATTAATAAAGAAAAATAGTTAAAATTAATAAAGTTGTAAACAAATTATATCTTACAAAATCTTGTTTGAAATGACCAAAAGTAGCATCTCGTCTTCTACGATGTGCGAAGTTCGAACAGGAGTCTTGGAGTCGCCCAAAAAATGAAGTTCTTTCATTAGCTATACCATCAACAAGATAAATAAAATTAATAAATCATTTTTTAACAAAAATGTGAAATATAAATATGAAGATATATTGAACAAAAAAAATATTTTTTCCCCAAATGGAATTATATTTTTGAGGCCGGGGACACAGAATGTGATGAATGTTTGTTCATAGATAGAGTATATTTAGTATATTAATATATGAAAGCCATAAAGTGCAATACACAGAGGGTCTTAAGAAAATAAACCTCAAAGTTTAAGTAACAGTTTTTAACCCTCTCACTGACACGCCTGCATTATTACGTTCACTAAGCTCCAGGTTTCACTGCAATATAAGCATTATTTAAATTAACATAATTCTGCAGATATAATGCAGTTTTAATACATTGAATAATGATTGAAACCCTCAAGGATTACATTCATATATGTAATTACGTTTTTTTCTATAATTTTGGAATAAGCCCCTTTTTTTAGCATTTAAAATAAAATTCAGAGAAAACAACATTACAATTTTGCCCTTTTGTTGGACAGTCAGAGGATTAATCAGATAAATTACTTCCTTTGGCAAGCTGCTCAGTTGAATGTGTGTTGTGTCTTATCACAACTAAAAATCACCTCTTCAAAAATATATTGGACTTCATAATAATTTCTCATTAAAAGCAAAAAAATGGTTAATCATTTACAATCATTAATTACTTCTATAAATTTAATTTCTTAACTGATATTGAATTAAAATTCTCAATTATATTATTGTGCAATATAAAGTTAAAAGTGTTGAGATTTCTCATTTCCAATATAAATCCTAATAATTAAATTCTCACTGAATAATCATTAATTCATTTCTTACATTTAATTCCTTCTTCTCAATTAAAACAAAATCACTTAATTCATTTCTCACCTTAAATCTATAGAAATTCATTTGCGTTGTGTTATCAAAATAATTTATAAATTACTATTACAATAAACCAGATGCTGGGCCTAGAAAAATATGAGGTGATCAAGCTTTAAATTACCATAATACTGATGATTCATTTAGATGGTTATTGATTTACTCCTAAAACTGACATAATCTCCATGACAGAACCAATTATCAAAGGAACCAAAAGAATATTAAAATTTATCAATAAATATTTCAATATATATAAAGATAAATAAAGATAAATATATAAAGATAAATAAAGATAAATATATAAAAAGAATAGGATTAACAGAGCTTAACTAAATTTTTACTTCTATAAATTAACTTTAACTTGATTTTGAAATATAAGTGGTTCTGTCAAAACTAAGTTTGTTTTCTTCATGATAGTTATTGAATATCAACAATCATAGGAAGAGTTACAAATTAAATAAAGATTGCTCAAAATAACATTAGTTTACAATTTATCTAAATTTAAAATAAAATACTAATGAATGAAATGTTTACTTATATAATAGAAATTTAGTAAAATTAACTCTTCCGATGATCGCTAACATTCATCTGAAAAGGAAAGTACATATCCAAAACTAAAATAATGAGTAGCACTGCAGGTATTGAAAACAAAATTCTTGATGTAATTAATTTTAGTTTATTGAGATAAACATATATAGTTAAGTACAGTTTCACCTTCAGCATTAATTAATGAATTCCCCTTTCCACAAAATTCGACTACACATAGTCGAAGGAATCATATCTGTAATTCCAACACAAAATTCAACAATACATAATTGTGTAAATGATTTCTGTAATTAATATAATGTTTCACTATATAAATCAGAGCTGCTGGTTTCGTTTAATAAAAATATCTTATTACAATTTAATTTAATTTAACTCAAGCTTAATGCTTGCAGATAGTTTGACTTTAAATGTATATTAAATAAAAAATGGAAATATTAGTGAACATGCAGAAATTTAAAGAAATGAAAGGAAAGCTAAGGACTTATCAATTTGGGGCCCCTGGCCGCTCAGTACTGTCAGATCACTCTCAAGGCCTGCCATCGCCGCCGCTATCAGAATCAAGAATAAGGACTTCTCTCCAGCTCGATTATAGTCAGAATGAATCTCTGTCTTCAATCTCCGCAAAGCCCGCAATCTCAGCCTCTTCACTTCCTTTTGATCTCTATGCGCGCAGGATAAATAGTTACGTGCATTTCTTGAAGCAAAACCTTAATTAAGATGAGCTATTGTGCAAAATATTTTAATCTGAGTAATAGAGCATCAGATTCTTAATTGCATTTCATCTTTTTCTTTACTTAAATTCATTTAAGGTTTATGATAAAAAAATGCATATGTATCTCTACGCACATGTGGTAAACTAATCATCTATTCCCTCCTCGCCACTGCCGGAAGTATGTGACGTTGTTGATCACGTGGTGACGCTAAAGGGTTATTCCCTCCTTGATTACATTTCCAGAAGCTCTCGCTCCGATGTTCGTTGTTCGCCGATTCTTGTAAACAAGGGGGAAAAAGGGGAAAGAGAAATAGAGAGAGAGAGAAAAACAGAGTTTTCACCACATGCAAGAAAGTAAATGGATTATCATTTATATTTAATTTAACCAGCAGCCTCCATAAAAGCCTTTTAAAATACCAGCAACTCCTTTCAATTAATATTTAAAATACAACCACATATTTAAAAATATATCTGTTAATAATGGTGCAGTATGATCGTTCCAAAAATAAACATTTTCTAAATTAACGTTAAACAAGTTGAAGTGCGCTTTAATCAACCGATTAAAGGCCAATTCCAAAAACATTATGTTAATAAACAAACATTCAGCCCAAATAATACAAATATAGAATTAAACCATTATTTATTTAGAAACTATTGAACTTAGTGGACAGTGTGAATACTTTTTGTTTTGGTAAAATTCTGTGCCAATTTATTTTACTCAAACAACCTTTCCCCGTAATTAGATTATTAAACTATAATTAGAAAAGCACCAATAACAATTTAATTGATATTGTGGATTAGAATAACTGTAAATTTAGCAACACAACAAATGGTTGGCAGAGCGCTGGATTTGTGAACTTTTCCTTTGGTTTCGAATCCCAGCAGACTCTTATTTTTCACTCGCAAAAATTTTATAAAGCAAGAATATAAGCTCAGTTTTAACTATGGAATTTTGTACATTTAAATATTTAATAAAAATTCATAATTTTTTTTTAAATATGTTTCTAGATTTTTAATATACTTTTTTTAAATCTTGTATTCATGATTTTGTAATTAGAATAACTGTCTACGTAATACGTATTTTTAGAAATTCAAATATTATTTTGTTTAGTTTAATATGGTTTTATAATATTATACTGCATTTTCATGTATTAATACAATTTAAACTATGAAATTTTGCATGCTTATATATTTAAAGAAAAGTAAAGACAAAGGAAATAAATAGGCAATTAGTACTGCTATAGACCACAAAATCTTGCTGGTTTTAAAATATATTTACTATTATTTACATAAATAAATTACTATTTTTCACAGTGAAATAAATTAAAATATGTTACATAAAAATAAATTAATAACTGCTTTAATAATTTTTCTATTGTCATAATAATATTTCAAAATATTTTTTTTTTCTCCGCCTTAACAACTAGCTTTTAAAACTTTGAATTTTTGAGATCTCAGGTTCTTGTGTATCTAATTAGAATAACTATCTATACACTTAAAAATAAGTTTTGAAAAGATATTGAATTGCTAAAAATAGTTATTACGTAAGCAGTAAATACAAAACCAAGAATCTGAGATTTAAAAAATCTTGAATTTTTTTAAATATTTGGATGATGAAACAAAATTTAAATACTGTATTTACCCGCGTATAAGTCGACCCCCCCCCCCCCCCCCCCAGTTTCCTGATCAAGAAATCTGAATTTTTTTAAATCCCGCGTATAAGTCGACCCCCCACTTTTCCGATCAAGAAATTTGGATTTTTTCAAAAATACATTATTCAAAATCACCTGGAAAAAAATAAAGAAAGTACTTAATATACAATAATAAAGAAACTTTAATTTTTTTTGTACGCTTATTCGAAATTATCTAAAAAAAGTACTAAATAGACAATAGTAAAGATAATATACTAAAGTAATATACAAAGTTAAACTGATTCAAGGTCCGATTCAGTATCGGACTCGCCAAACAATTCACAAAAATCCTTCGTCATCATCGGCTCATCATGATACACGTTTTCAATCTCTGTATCGCTACATTCTTCCTCGTCGTTATCACTTTGGAAAATGGCATCATCTTCTGTGTCGTCTAGTTCGTTGCTTATCAGCATTTCTTGAATGATTTTATAATAATTTCGGAAGTAATTTGATTCCACGCATCTTTAACCCACTGGGAAATTAATGCAATGTTGGCTTTCTAATGTTACTGCCCTTTGTAAATGTTGGACAATCGGATGAAATCCACTCTGCCCAATATTTTCTAACATTTGCTTTGAAGGGCTTATTGAGGCAAACGTCTAGGGGTTGAAGGACGGATGTCAACCCCCCCCCCCCCCCCCCCCCCCTCGGGATTACAGCTACAGTCCTTTTCAGTTATTTCGTCACTTCAGAAAAGTGGCCACGAAATGGGTCGTAAACTAAAAGGGAAGGTTTTTTTAAAACAGCTCCCGGTCTTTTATCTCACACATTTTTAAGCCAGTCGACTGTTCCGTCAGCATCTATCCACCCCTTTTCATGGGCTCGAATCAGCACACCAGATGGAAATGTAACATTTTTCGGCAACGTTTTTCTTTTAAAAATAATCAACGCATGAAGCTTACTACCGTCGGCCAAACAAGAAAGAACGACCGTAAAACGGGTTTTTTCGGGTCCAGTCATTTTTGCCAAAATGCTTTTTTCTCCCTTGCAGTCCACTGTTTTATTTTCTGGTAGGTCAAAACACATGGGTGTTTCGTCCATATTTCCTATATGGCAAAGTTCAAAAGAATTCCGATCAAATCATCGATCAAATAAAAATATTTGATCGATGACGTATTTCTGAAATTTCATAATCTTAGCTTCCAAGTCAGATGGTAATTTTTGTGTCAGTTTAGTGCGCTTGTGTAATGTCAAACCATGATGATTCATAAATCTAGTGCACCAATGTTCTGATGCACGAAACATGTTTGGAAGACGATACTTTTCTTCTTTTGCAAGCTTCATTGCTCGTAAACGTATGAAAATTCTAGTGACAATAAAACCATTCTGCCGGTATTCTACAACCCAATCATGCAATACAGTTTCGAGTTCTGGAAAGGGTGATTTTCCATGCCGCAAAGACTTTTTTGATTTTGAGATGTTTTTTAGCTTTGCCTTATTCTTGAGCCAATTACGAATCAATTTTTCTTGAACCCCAAACTGACGAGAAGCAGCACAGTTGTTAGTCACTTCCGCAAAAGAAATAACTTTAAGTATAAATCCAGCTGTGTATGAATTGCGTTTTTGTTTTGTCATTGTGTTATGGAATGCGAAAAGAGAATAATTGACTTTCAGAAGGGCATTTTTGACCTCTGGTAAAAGAAAAAAAATTAAGGACCCTCGTATAAGTCGACCCCCTGAACTTTAAAGTCTTTTTTTGTCCAAAATTTCTCGACTTATACGCGGGTAAATATGGTAATATAATATAAATTTATATCATCTATTTTTATTTATTTCTCGGCAAAAAATAAGAGATTATTCATTTAAATAATAACTATAAATAATTTTAAACAGCAGCAAAAATTTTCTAGTATAAAAAAATACAAATTTCCACCCTTTTTTTTTTATTATTATTAAATATTTAAACATGCAAAATTCCATAGTTAAAATTGAACTTATATGCTACAAAACATATTTAATTTATATTTTTCCTAAATTTCAATGAATATACATTTTTTTTTTTCACTTATGGTTCGAAAATAATTAATAAAAACTTTCATCGTAAAAAATAAGAGTCTGTTGCGATTTGAATTTTTACAGCATGTTTACATGCTCATTAAGGCAGCATGCTGCCAACTATGCAGCTGAGCCACTTGCCAAAGGAGGTAATTTATTCGATTATAAACTGTTATAACAATATAATAAGTTATAACACCTTGTAATAATATATTTCTTTTAAATGCTAAAAGGTGTAAATTAACAACATAATATAAATTAAAATAACTTTTATTAGATTGTTTGAGATGTTTCGACTCACTCCGAGTCATTTTCAAAAACAAATGAGAATCGAAATAATATTTCAAAACTTTGTGAAATTTATGAAATTTTGTTTCAAAAACAAAATTAAAAAATATGTAACGATGCAGTATCTTTTAACTTACCAAAATTGTGGCTCGAGTGACTCCATGGTTACAGATATGAAAATAAACAATCAAGTAAAAATAAAAGATAATGTGCGTAATTTTAAAAAAAGTACATGAAAATTAAATAATAGCATTTTAAATAATAACTTCAAAACCCGTGCAATTATGGAATATTCTCATTTGTTTTTTAAAATGACTCGGAGTGAGTCAAAACATGTCAAACAACCTAATAAAAGTTATTTTAATTTATATTATGTTGTTAATTTACACCTTTTAGCATTTAAAAGAAATATATAAACTGTTACTTAAACTTTGAGGTTTATTTTCTCAAAAATCCCTGGATATTGCACGCTTTATGGCTTTCATATATTTATATACTAACTATACTCTATCAATACACAAATGTTAGCCTCATTCTGTGTCCCCAACCTTAGAACATCCCCTTGACTCAATATTAAACTTTTCATTTTTTAATGAGAAAGATTGCTTACAATTTGTTGGATTGTCAGAATCTACTTTGAGGAGATCATTAACAGGAAGAAAAAGAGCATGGCCTATTCGACATGTAAAAAACTGTCTACCCCGAAAATCTCCATTTCCACCACCAGGCATAGCATTGTCCTGAAAAAGTAGACATTTAATCGAATATGCATAAAAACATAACATATACATTTTTATCTAGTAACTGCTAATTTGTATGTGAAATTAACCCGAATTCTGGGAAGAGAGGGAGGTAAATCTGACCAGTACCGATTTTTTTATTTGGTGATTTTTTGGAGAGTTTGTTTATTCGTTCTCAAAACTTTTGTATAAAATATTTAAATATATAATATTTTAACGCAAAGTATAAGATCTAAACTTGATATATGAATTCTTTCATATATATATATATATATATATATATATATATATATATATATATATTTATTTAATGAATTTACTAAGTTTTTAAAGCATAGATCAATTATATATCCCCATTTTCAATTTAAAGGTAAAAAAAAAAGTTTCAGGAATAGGTTCAACCATTGTAGGTACTAGCTTGAAATATACAAGGAAATAGAAAAATAACAATATTACAGATTTCATTATGTTTAGAAAATATAAAAAACAAGGCAAATTAGAAAATGAAATATTACGAGTTCTGGACAATTGGTACAAACCCAGACAACCACAATCGTCCTTCGGACGATCTATAATGATCCTGAAAATCCTGTAGTTGTCATATCCTATAGAACTATCCAGTGAATATCCGGAAGATAGTTGACAACGGACCGTCTGAATACATTGTCCACAAAACAGCCGGTGAATGTCATAGAATGCACATCTGCAAATTGACTTTCTTCCTTGGCTTCCTTCCTCTGCACGCTACGCTAACGTATCAACCAACCTACCTACCAGACAAGTTTATTTTCCTTTTTGGTGAATGAAGAAACATGATCGGCTTTTCGGAATCTGATTAATAAATAGTAATCTGATGTCAATAAAGGTAAGAATTATCTTTTTCATTTGTAATTCTATTCTTTATAACTTCCGTTTATATACTTATATTTTCTTGTGTAAAAGCGAAGTGTATATCAGACCTAATTATTCATGTAGGCTTAATGGTAAATGTTAATAGAGATGGTAGTGTAAACGCAACAGTAGTGATTTGTATTTAACAGTTTGATAAATTATTAAAGAAAATACAACCACTTTGAGTACTTTCTGAGAATTTTCAAGTTTAGATTACATTTTCTGTGTGAAAATGAAGATTTACTTACAGCTCCAGTTTGAACTCCTTTTTTTTTTTTTTTTTTTTTTTTTTTTTAAACTTCAAACACTTAAAAAACCAAAAATATGTTTTTCCCTCATTCTTTTTAACTTAAAACACTTTAAAAGCAATTAAAAAATGCCCCCCCCCCTCTTTTTTCTTTTACAATTAATTCCCATTACTTTAGAAATACTTATTTCTTTACATAGATTTTAATGCATATTGATATATATTAATTAAAGCAAATGTATATATTCAAATATATATATAATATATATGTATGTATTTGCTAAACATTTTAATAATATTTATTAAATCTTAACAAAGTAATACATTTTTAACCACTTTAAAATTATTGTCACTTAAAAAAAAAAAACATACTTCTAAACGTAACAGTTAATATGTTTTAACTTAGATGACAATGTCAGATTTTCTCACAGTTTTAGAAAAGCGTAGAGTGCTGGTAGTTGGAAAAGGGCACATTTTTGACTCTGAAGGGCATTTTTTAGATCCATATGAGCACTTTTTATATTTTTTAAATTCATTCTTTCAATTTTAAATGCACTTTTGATATTTAAATGTTACAACACTCCTATCGAATTGCAACAATGTGTCAATTTTTACTATGCAAGTAATTTTTTTTTACAAAACTGTAAAGGCTTAATTTTCTTGGTTGAAGGGCAAGAAGAGCACTAATTTTTTGATGAGGGGCAAGAAGGGGGATGCTTTTTAAAACAAAGGGCAGCCAGGGTGCAGCACCTTCCTGAAACTGCCTACAGGAAACTGCAATTTGAATATAAAATAGCTTGTGATCAAAAGTAGTGAAATTACTGTAGCTGCTAATTATTTTCTTAGTTTTGTGTAACACATTACTTTTTGAATAAAAGTGAATGGGGCGAATAGCACAATACAAAATTTAGTTGTTTGTTTGTAGCAAGCATCAACATTTCTTTGAACACAATTTCCAGAAACAAATGAAAGTCTTCTTTAACAATGGTGTGGTCACCCATGGTACTATTATTTAGGAAATTGGTAACAAATTGGCAGTGGGAACTGCCATATATCTGTAAACAAACACCAGTTTTAGAGTTTAACAAAGCACTATATAACCATTGTATGTCAGAAATGTTCTTGTTTATGGGGTTATAATTTTGGAATGCAACTTTTGTGAAAAATGAACAAACATATTTTTAAATAAGCAATTTTTACTTTGAGATGCTAAAACAGAAGATGCTCTGATGATCACACTAAATACATTATTATCCTTTAACTGTTTTTTATTTTCATAATTTTCAGGGTTAAAGTTTACTTGTATTTTACACAGAAATCACAGAAAATTTTTGAACCATCACTCAGATTTTACAACAGTGAGTCAAAAAGTGACTCGCAGATATATTATATATCCCACTTCTCTCTTTTTTTTAAAACTTCAAACACTTGAAAAACAGTTAGAAGATCACACCCCCCTCCTTTCTTTCGCTTTCAAAACAATTTCTGAAAGTGAAAGTATCTTAATAAAAAAAAACTTGTAATCAAAATCGAAAAAGTATAAAGGAGTGTGCATAGAGATTGACCTCAGCTATCCAATGCGAAAAAAATCATTTATAAATATTGAAATGCGAACGAGATATCATAAATTATTTCCCCCATAGAATTAACATTAGTGAGTGGGTGTTTTGGCCTAAGTGAAGTAGCCTCTTAAAGCTAAATAAAGAAATTGGTATTAAAATTTACTAATTTTTTTTCCTACATTCACTATGAGTTTCTCTTATGCATGTGTGACTTTAATACTGATGTTTTCAATATTGATAAATAATGCTATTAAATTCTAGTGCAATAAAATGCCTAATATATATATTAGTTACAGGGGTCGATGCAGGTTTTTTTCTTGGGGCCCATTTTGTGAAAAGTAAAGGTTATTTTTGTGTAATTTATTATATTTTAACATTTTGTAACGAAAGTTGAAATCCAGTTAGTCAAATTTGAACCAAGCATTTATAAACAAAAACTTTTTTTTAATCCTTTTGCTGAATTTTTCCTCTCTGGTGAACTTGTTTGTTCAAATTACACATTTTAAAACAACACAAAATAAATAATAAATAGTAAGTTTTTATGGAATAGAATTTTGTGAAGTGTATGTTTTATCAGATTGATTTTTGTGAAGGGACCCATTTTATCAAATTGATTTTTGTGAAGGGACCTATTTTATCAAATAGATTTTTGTGAAGAGGCCCATTTTATTAAATAGATTTTTATGAAGGGGCCCTAAATAACCCCAAATTTTCCCTGTATCGACCCCCGAGTTAAGCTATAAAAAATTTTATCTAAAGAATTATAGTTTATAAGTAAAATGCTTTAAAATGTAAAAGCTAATGACAGTTAAAACTAAAATTAGTAAAAGCCACTTTTTAAACATTTCAAGCTGACTTTTTTGTAATCCTGCTTTATATAATACACAACTAATTTAAAATTGATACTTTTAGCCTGAGCTGGTTTTTGAATTCATACAAGTACATTATTATTAAATAATACTAGTGAATCGAACTTGGGCTTCCCGGGTTACAGAACATCGCTGAAAACTGTTTTTTTTTAATTTAAAATTCTAACAGATTTTTTATATTTAATATATATATATACTAAAAAGAAATGGCGCATCTAGTATTTGTCGAGAATTAACAATTTTCTGACAAATACTTTACGAGCTATTAATTTTTTCAGTAACTTCAAATCTCTCATTTTCTGAAATTAATCTCTGGCAACAATAAGCTAAAAAACCAGTCATCAGCAACACGTAGCTTTTTATTAAAAAAGATTATGTATTAATTTATCTTTTTTTTTTTTCTAAATTCTGTTCTATAAAACTCAATCTATTTGAGATTACTTTCATAAAGAGAACTCTGTTACTTTCCTTAATTTCAGATATTTCAATTTCAAATCATAATTAAATCCTAGTGCTAATTAATAATTAAATAAAAATTGGAAACATTTCTATTGAAAACTTGGTTCTTAACCCGTCAGCACATGCGCCCCTTTCCATTACGTTACTACATGCGCAGGATAACTTTTACCCCAATGGGTTTTCTTGTGTCAATTTCCCCCCGGTTTGATTATAAGCAAAAATTTATATTTTGAAATAAACTGTAAATCAATAAAGAAAATAATTTAACTTAAAATAAGAGGTTTTTTCATATTTAAAGAAAAAAAAACATAAAATCTAGCTCTAAGATTTTTTTCTGCATATCATTACATACAAAGTTTTTTCAATCCAAATTTAGCAATAAAAATACAAAAAAATATAAAACTGATATATAGAAATTGTATGTGCAAGACTTGTTAATGTTTAAAAGAAAAATTATATTATTATTTGCACACTATATTTTTTACCTAAACATTTGCATTAACATTTTCCTATCATTATGGGTTACGTTATAACACGTGTGGGGTAAATTTCTTCCCACGTGACATTTTTATAACAAAAGAATGGAAAATCTCACAACCGGAGGTAAATTCTTTTTGGCCACATCTTGATCTCTTTCAACTTGAAAGGTACTGTAAAGCTCAGAATGATCCCGAACGATTTACGCGCATTTTTAAGTAATAGTTCTGAGCTGGGGTAGATTTTATCCCATGCTGACGGGTTAAAATGTTAATTTGACACATTTATTTACACATGCGTCATTTTCAAAGTTATTTCTTTATTTTAGAGACTATGCAAGTAATTTTTGAAAAATCCAGCTGTAAATTGAGCTAAATGCTGGAAAAGAAGTCTGCAATGGACTCTAAGCAGTGGTATGTTTAATTGATTTATTATTATTATTTCTTTTTCTTAAAAATAAAAGAATATGTGAGCATGTAGTTTTATAGCTTTTATTGAATTGTCATATTTTTGCATTTAAGCATATTTATGAATTGTTGTGCTTTGGAACATTTTTACTTATTTATTTATTTAAATGGGCAATTCCATTGTAACAGACTAATTGACATAGCGGAAAAAAAGGCTTCATCTCATTTGAAAAATAATAATTATGTAATTCAAAAAGAACTACAATTAGCATGATGATATTTTTTAGAAGATAAATTAATATAGTTATTATGAATAAATTATTTAATGTAAATAATTATGGTTAAAAAAATGTTAATGTAGCAGACAAACATGAATTACCATGCTTTTCAGATACCTTGATGTTTATCGATATATTACTTATAAAATAATTTACAATTTATTATTATAAAAATGTATTTTCATTCAGAGGGTGTTCTGAAACATATATCTTTCTCAAAATTTGACTGTTGCCATAAGATAGTTATGAAAAATATGTAATCTTACCTGTAACAGACCAACATTTCATGTAACAGACAAACAAATAAACACGTAAACAGAAGCGATTATAATGAATATATTGATTTTGACTATTCAAAATTTTATAAAATGCATTGCAAATAAAAAAATATAGGTATAATACTATCAGAAAAAATATATATTACCTATTTGATCTAAAATATAAAATTCTAGAAATGGTAAATTGGCTTGGAATTGCCCAAATGTTTATATTCCATGGCTTGTTTTTGAAAACTGATTTTTTTTTTTCGGTAATTTCTAAAATATTCAGTTAACATTGATAGATCACCCAAATTAATTTTTTTATTGGTACCCATACAAAAAAAAATTCAGCCCGGCCCAATACAAAAATTAAAAGTTCTACTAGCATACCTGTCAAAAGGCAATAAATATCTTTTTAGCAGTCATATAAGTATAGAAAATCTACATTTTATCTTAAAGTACATTTAATTCAAACTATTTTTTTTCAGAAGAAATAAACCATAATTTTATGTTAAAGTTTTTGGTACTTTTCGGTTAGCCGGGTGCCAGTGACATATGTACATATATAAATACATATGTATATACATATATATAATATGTATGTATATAATATGTATTTGCAGATATATGGTATATATATACATGTACATATATCAGTGGTAGAGGTCTGCACGGGCCGAAATTTCCAGGCCCGGCCTGATACAAAAATCAAAAGTTCGGCCCGAGCAATAAAATATATTGGCCTGACCCGGCCCGATTTAAAAGTAAGTTCGTCCCGGTATAAAAGCTAAAAGGCCGGCCCGAGTTAATTTCCACAAAACATTGATTTTTACGATGATTTGGTTAAAAATTTGCCTTGTAGGAGTAGATCTAACCAAAAATTCCTATCTAAGCTCTTTTTTTTTTCATGTTTATAATCTTCATTTTTATAGAAGTGCCGCAGTCTGCGATATTTATTTTTTTAATAAATCTCTATTTGTTGTATGTATGTGTTTAAGTTATCATTAATATTGTTAATCCATATTCCATGTATTGAAGTGTTAAAAATCAGAAAAATGCTATACATTAAAATCTTCTAAGACGGAATTGCATAGGGGAAAAAAAAATGAGTTATAGACAATTTGCCTTCTTAGCAGGTGTAAATATATTATATATTCTTTTCTTACGTATTAGTATATTCATTTTGCATGGATCAACACATTTTTCAGTTTAAGACAGGATTCCGTCATAAGCAGGTTCTTTTTCACACGTTTCACTATATTTTAATTTAGCCATATTTTAATAAGTGTACAAATCTACTTTTCTTTAAAAATAATAAATTTTAATGTTTAATTGTAGAATAATGGCAATTTAAAAATATATGCATTTTTTTCAAATATTTTTGTGCCAGGTCTTATTTTACTGACCCTACTATTGATTCGAACGGACCAGGCCAAGCCGAGACAATGATTTTTATAGGGTCAAAACCAGGACTAAAAATTTTGGGGTGTGAAGACTAGGAAGGATGAAACCAGTCCCGGCTCTGTACGGAAAAAATAATTTAAGACACGGCCTGATCCTTCAGGAAAAAAGAAAGGCCCGAACCCGGGCCGTAAAGAGTAATCACTAGACCCGAGCTCGGCCCAAAACGAGTGGAGACCAGGTCTAGCCCGAGTGCAGTGAAGGAAAATAGGCCCGAGCCCGGCCTGTGCAGATCTCTAATTAGTGGTGCCTGGCTAACCGAAAAGTACCAAGATTTTAAGTATATTGACATTTATTTTAAATGTAAACATTCTGCAGCACTTTTTGATTATTAATATTCAGGGCTGAAACTAAAGGCAGCACAGAGGGGGCATGTGCCCCGGGCGCCAGAATGGAAGGCATGGGGGACGACAAATGAACATTTGGTTTGTTGCTTGATACAAAAAAAGTATATGAAATTTGGGCAAAAATGTTTTGTAAGTTGGAAAATTCAAAAGAAAAACTGAGAATTCATGGGACACTAAAAAATAAAAGGTAGAAAATTCACATAATAAAATACTTATTAAAAACTTAATTTTTTTTTCTTGTTCCGAGTCACTATTATAATTTGGAATTTAGGTTCAGGAAAGTATCTAAACATATTAGTCTATAAATAGGAAGTGCAGTATAAATGACAGCTCCATGAAACTGTATGTAGATAACATACAAAGATGTTTTACAGTATTAGAATTCATTGTTATATTCCTACAGAAAATTCTGGTTTTTCAGTTCTTAAGATATTGTGACTTATAACACTAGGACTTTAAATATCTGTTCAATTGTAATGTAATACTATAACTACAGTAAAATCTTTCTGTAATAGAATCCTGTCTTAAATGAAAGAAATACACGGATCCAACAGTAACACTAGCATCAATTCTATTTGCTAAGACGAAAACTTGTATAAAACTGAATTTTGTCTTGTTCCTTTTGATTCTGTACTCACAGGTTTTATTGAATAAGTATTTGACAAAGCACAGAGTTCACTATTACGTATTTTATGATTACATATTTTTCCGTTTAAAATAAGTCAGCTATTAAAAACTTAGTAAAATTATCTTTGTAAATTTACTTTGCGAGAAAGGTAGGGTTAGTGGGGGGGGCCAAAATCCCTGTTTGCCCGTGAAAAAAAAGCTAATTTCGGCCCTGAATATTTAAATTCTGGGTATCTCTAAACTGTGTTATATCAACACTATTGTCGTCAAGTGTAATAGTTAGTGCCAAATGGGAAAAAATTTGAGCTTCAAGCAAACGGAAAAAATAATTAAAAGAAAAAGAATGAAAAGCAAAACCTGTTTTTACCTTACTATTAAAAAAAATAATTGATATCTCCATCGTCAATTGACGAAATTTGTTCAAGTTTTCAGCAAGTTCAATAATAGTAAATTAGGCTGTGTAACAAACTTTTATAAAAAATAATCAATTATTAGAAAATGAGAGCATCCCCACAAAAAAGCAACTGCAAAGAAAAAGGAGAGAACTATCTGTGGTTTTTGTTTTGTTTATTAAACTATTTGCAGTCGGAAGTCGCCGAACGTTATCAGAATAAGATCATCATGATGGTATAGATTAAATACTGTATTTTTCTCTGTTTGATTATTGCTTCGGTGACGAAAAGGTGCTTTTAGCAGTAGTCAGGGGAGTTAACATAAAACTACATATTTTAAAAATGTTTTCATAATGGTTTATTACATAACATTTTTCAGTAATATTTTGCTTGTTTAAATTTTTTTGTCATTTGCATACCTTAAATCTAACATGTCTTTTGTTAAAAGGAATCTCCCTCCCCCCCTTTAAAAAAAAGAAAAAAAAAATACAGGAACACCGCTCTAGTTATGCTACAGTAGTTTTGGCACAAAGTCTCTATATGATATCCTTATATATATATTTTTTTTTTTTCAGCACTTAAGTTAAATTATTTATATATTACTAACAGAGTTTCCCCCAGGTATAAAAAGGGGCAGGGTGCTGCTGGTGAGAAAAGGGCACTTTTTTATTCTTAAGGGAACTTTTCGGATTTTTTAGGGCACTTTTCAGATTCTTAAAGACACTTTTTTTAATTGTTAGATGTATTCTTTTGATTTTTAAAACCACTTTTGATATTTCAAAGTCAAAACACTCTTTTTAAGACAACATTGAGTCAGTTTTTACTATGAAAGCAAATTTTTAAGGCAAAAAGGAGAAAGGGCACTTTTTTTACTAAGGGCAAGAAGGGTGCTAATTATTTTACTGGAGGGGGCAAGAAGGGTGCTAATTCTTTTTATGAGGGACAAGAGATGTGCTATTTTGTTAACCAAAGGGCAGGCAGGGTGCAGCACCCTTCTGAAACTGTCTGGGGGAAACTCTGTTACTAATATTACAATAGTTCTTTATATTTAATTACTAGAATTACTAGTGTAAATTTTTTTGTGTGTGGCATTTAAGTGAAAATATTTATACGTAAATTTGAGTTCCTTGGGTGCGGCACTATACATTTTTAAAAAAGAGATTTTTACAGGTGCGCCGCTTATGTGGATATACTTTTTTTAAAACAGATATTCATTGGTACGGCTGATATTCCCAATAATACGGTAGATACGTAAGTATATTAAGCCCTGACATTATTTTAATGGTTAAAAAAGCATTTTCTCACCATATTATATTTGCCGTGTGTTTAAATACTGCACACATTGTTATTTTCTTTTTGAATTTTTTACTCCATACAAAAATAAGTCTTATTTTAGAGCATTATAACTTATAAGTTTGATAAATCATAGCTTTTATAAAAATAAATCTTATGTTCTCCTAACAAACACCAATTCAGCATAAGTGCAACAAGCATTTTAAAATGAAACACCAGGGGTCAATCCAGGAAAAATTTGGGGCCTATTTAGGGCACCTTCACAAAAATCTATTTAATGAAATCGACCCCTTCACAAAATTCAATTTGATAAAATGGACCCCTTCACAAAAATCAATTTGATAAAATGGGCTCCTTCACAAAATGCTATTCCATAAAAACTTACTATTTATTATTTATTTATTATTTTGTGATTTTTAAAATATGTAATTTGTAAACAAGCAAGTTCACCAGAGAGGAAAACTTCAGCAAAAGGATTTTAAACGGTTTTTGTTTTTAAATGCTTGGTCTGAATTTGATTAACTGGATATCAACTTTCGCCACAAAATGTTATTTTTCACAAAAATATAATAAATTTCACAAAAATAACCTTTACTTTTCACAAAATGGGCCCCAAGAAGAAAAAAACATGCATCGACCCCTGAACACACAAGTTGTAGTTTGTTAATCTGTAAAGTATAGGATTGCTGTCATAGGCGTAGAGTTGTATGGGCTCGTGGGGCTCGAGCCCCATCAATAATATCTAAAATGTACTCACCTTTTGTTTTTTGGTTTTTTTTGTTTTGTTTTTTTCCCTCAATTAAAAAAAAATAGTGTTTTTACTTTCTCTTGTTCTTTACTTTCTCTGTTATGGAATTTTGAATATGCAATTTTTCAGCAGATAATCTTTTTTTTTTTCTGGAATTTTGCTATTTTTCTTTCTTTTTCGTTTGTTACTGGTATAAACGACAGTAGGAAAACTTTTTCTCTTTATGTTATATTTTTTAATTAAAACAAAATGTTAAAAGTTTGAACTTTTGATATAAAAAACAAAAATAGGAAAAAATAAATAAATATTACGGAAAAAAAAGACGTTATTCAAAGTTAACTTTCGTTGGGATTTTATTATAAACGATCTGCAAATAACAGCGACTATCATTTTATAAACATGCCTGTGCATTCGAATTTGACATTATTTTTACGCTTTATTTAACCTATTATTTATTTATCAGAGTATACTATCATGTTTAATTTCTTTAAAAGGGGATTGAAAAAGCAACATTAAATTGGTAATCGGTCTCTTTTACACTCAAATACATATATTTGTATGGAAAAGAGTCGTATATTGAGTTGAGCCCCACCAATAATTTTCAAAACTTTACGCCTATGATTGCTGTACTAAATCTGGTGCAGCGGAACGGCAAATACCGTTTAGTGTCAAACCAATATTGATGACTAAAATTGTGCTTCTACAGAAACTTCTCCATCGAGTGTTTCCTTCACTAACGCAACCCGGTATTCGGACCCGAACACAGCGAAGTATAGAAAGATGTACGCTAGGCATAACTAGAAGAGACAGAAAGAGAATAACCTGGATGAGAAGTTAGACGAAAGTTTTTGACGTCATTGAAAGAATTAAACGTCTAAAATGGAAAATGGGCGGGGCACATTGCAAAAAGATAAGACAGTAGATGGAGCACAAACACCCTACAGTAGTATCCCAGTGATGTAAAACCACCAAGAAGATGACCTCAAGTAAGATAGAGTGATGAAATCAGATAAGTGGTCAGTGTTAATTGGATGACTAAAACACTAGACAGGAAACAATGGAAAAATCTGGGTGAGAATCCAGCAGTGGATTGAAAACAGTTGTTGATGATGATGATATCTAATCTTTATTTAGCATACTTACGCCTTACACATTACTAAATACATACTTTATCTTTACTTTTTATATTTTAATCAAGTTTTACATTTTCTTAATATTTAGTACTTTATTGTTTTAGTTAATAATTTACTTTATTATAGACATATTCATTGTAATTTCAAATGCATTATTACATTCGTATTACTGCTTAAAAAATGTAAATAAACCAGAAATCTGCAAATAATTCAAAAATTTGCACAATTTCTGTGTTATGATGGACTCATGTGGATTTGGGGAGTCTACTGTAGTACATTTTGCTTGTAATTACCATCATTTTTAATTATTAAAAATATGACATTACCATCAGTTATAAATATAAATATTTTTTTTTTTATTCGACACAAAACAAGGCGGGTGCTTTCATGCTGTATGACGTTTTTCGACATAAAATAAGATGTGCTTTTACTTTTTCATAGTTGTTCAAATATCCCATAAGGCTTAAATAGTAAAGTTCCTAAAAATAACTTAATAAATTTTACTGTAAGATCTTTTGAAGAAACAAACGGTAAGAAATTATTGTATATCTTGTGTATATATGCTGATTTATTCATTTTGAATGAATGTGATGCACTTATAAAGTTAGGTAGAAATGTATATTTTTTCTTTTCTTCTTTACAGACGTATGCCGAGCAGAAATTTCTGTGACAACAGCAAGGTGGAAGAAACCAGATTGTTGCAAAGAAAAAAAAAATTATGTTTTGTGATGTGGAAAGTTGTAAATAAATATTTGTTTTGTATTTTACTGTGGAAAGTTATAAATAAATATTTGTTTTGTATTTTATCGTGAAAGTTGTAAATAAATATTTGTTTTGTTTTTAATGTGAATTTTTTTATTGTGCAATTTGTAACATTATAGAATTTTTAAAAAATAATAAGATTATTCAACAGCGGTTATCATTTTCCCCATACTATCTTTCATGACATTGTGAAATATATTTTTTAATTTTTATTCCTTTACTGATTTCCAATTAAATTGGGAGTAAAATTTTAAAATTTTCAGGTATTCACTTCTGATGACTTTTGCATAAAGATTTAATTTTTGTATGTCATATAATTTAAGTTTATTATTTTATATTGAGCACTTAGTGTAATATGTGCAATTATTTAAAATACAGAAGTTTATTCATTAAAGTTAGAACAATGAAAGCAAACAATATCTTAATATTGCTCAAATTTTTGTTAATACTTTGTGACATATATCAAATGCACTTTCTGGGCCATTAGCATTTACATAATCATGGTACTGTATCATTTTGTTAAAGTAAGGTAATGTATTTAAGTACAAAGGTAAGTAAAACAAATTGAATCTGAAGCTGTATAGCCAAATTATCACAGCAGTAAATGTGTGCTTCGGTCACTAAATATGAAAGGGCATACTTTTCTGTCCTTTATTTGTTTTGAATGCAAAAGTATTAACAGATGACTTATGCAGTAGCTTTATTCTAGAAAAACAATGTAAAACCATCATCAGAGGGACAAAACGATACTTTTAAATTTCATGTGGCACCTTATCAGAGGACAATCAAATGCATAACATTTGTTGCATATACCGGGTGTTCCTAAAGTGGATCAGGTATTTACATGCTTTTTTTAGTAAGTAAAACAAATAATTGCAAAGTAAAAAAAAAACTTAAGGGTGTATTCAAATCCAAACTGCTTATTTTGAGACACATTTTTAAATTCATTTTTGCTCGAAAATGCATCCAATTGGCAGGTTCTCTTATTCAGAAACTTTATAATGTCCGTGTTGTCTCGATTTTTTGATAAAGGCAGAATATATTTTTTAAAATGCTGTCAAAGTGGACATTTTGAACCAAATTTCCCGAAGCGATAGCGCTGGAAACAAAAAAAAAAAAAAGTACTTTGAAAATATTTGTTTATAAATCAATTTCTAATTAATTGAACGAAAAATAAAAACGTAGGTCCCTTATAAATCTCTTCATAAATCACGCCGCCAAGTTTCATGTTTTTACTTTTAAAAATGAGTTTGAAAATGTGTCTCAAAATTTTGAGTTGTTGAGCATGGAAAAATATTTTTTTTGAATACTGCCTTAAGTTTTTATATGACTTCTTACGACAAGAATGATAAGTTCCACTTCAGACATAGCACTTAAAAAAAGGTCATGAAAAAATTTTAAATTGCATCATTTTATATAATATTTGCTCAAATTAAGAATAAAATATGTAAAAAATAATTATATACAAGTAAGGAATTTTACAAAATATCTTAAATTTTCTTGAATTTTATCGAGAATATAAGATGAAAGGGCTATATAATTATATATGATATATATCAATATATATAAGTAAGGAATTTTACAAAATTTCTTAAATTTTCTTGAATTTTATCGAGAATATAAGATATCTTCTGCCTTCAATTTGCATTTTTAAAATTCATATATACCTCAATATATTGTTACTGAAAACATTTTTTATTAAATAAATTATATAGTGTATGAGATCTTTGTTAGATTGGATATTTTTTTTAAAAGAAAGATTATTCAATAACCTTTCTTAAAAAATAAAAACTTTTATTCCTTCTAATAAATCTAATAAATGAAGATATTTTTAAACTACAGTGGAACTTCCCTTTAACGAAGTCCCTATTTAACGAAATTTTCTACTTAACGAAATTTTCTGCAGAACTTTGACTTTGAACACCATTAGCATGTAAATTAATCTCCACATTACGAAAAATATCTTCTATATAACGAAGTTTATTCCACTTTTGTACGTGTACAGAATTCAAATTAAGCGATTGCTGTTCGAAGGATATGCAAACTTATTTCAGCGGATTCGATTGTATGAAAATGAACTCATTTAAATAATTTCCATTCTGCTTGGTGCTAAATAAAACAATTTTTTTTTCACACTAAGAAAAACACTTGTTATCACTATTCTCCCACTCCGAGACTCGAAGCGCTGACAGTTGGGGGAAGTCAAAATCCCCTTTTTACCTTCAATGATATAGAAGATGAGGTGTCGCAATGGCATCAGATGCATTGAAACAAAAAATATCTATTAAAGTCAGACAGGTACCATTCTGACCTTCCATTGCTGATAGACAATTGCTTTGTACATCCAAAAGAACGTGCTTCAAAATACAAATCGAAGAACATCAAAGTTATTTTTGTTCCTGCCAATACAGCTAAACTTCAATCATTAGTCTAAAGAATAATAAAAAATCTTGAAGTACATTATCGAAAAAGACAGAAAAAAGCCGATGTAGTGAAAACATTAGTTTGAGATTCTGTGTATCAGAGCTGATGAAAGCTTGGGAATGTGACGTGATTTCATCGACCGTACACAACTGTTTTGTAAAAGACAGCTTCATAATTAAAACTGAATCAAATGCTTCTGAATCCAATACATGTTTGTCATATCGCAAGAAAAAATTTCATAAATTTAACTTGATTTCTATTTAACGAATTTTCTTCATAACGAATTTTTTAAGTGTAACGATGAGACTTCGTTAAATGGAAGTTCCACTGTATAAAATTTATTAAATAAATGTTTTCAGTAACAATAGATCTATGCATTGTCATATGTTTATGTACATATGAATTTCAAAAATGCAAATTGAAGGCAGTAATATGAAAACCATCCACAGGATGCTGACAGGTGTGACATTTTGACACTCAGAGGATGCCCTATAACCATCCATAAGGTGTTGTGTAATGACATCCATAGGATATTGACAGGTGTGACATTTCGACACCCAGGGGATATCCTATAACTGTCTACAGGATGATTTCATCCATCCGCAGGATATCAGCTTATCCTAAATATGACATTATGTGGATGCTTTTAGGATATCAATAGGACCATCCAGAGGATGTAATGCAAGTGTCCTACAACCATCCAAAATGTGTCATGAGATGACATCCATAGGACGTTGAAAGGTGTGACATTTCGAAACTTAGGGGATGTCCTGTAACTGTCGAGAGGACCATTTCATCGGTCCACAGGATATCAGCTTGTCCTAAATATGACATCTTTTGGATGTTTTTAGGATGTGTTTGTGTTGTCTGGGAAAGTATATGACAAAAATAAGATATTTACATGTCTTAAAATATTAACAAAATAAACAAATCTTTTCACCTATATCTGGCAATCATCAACTCAAATCAAAATAATGCTTACAGAACATGGATTATTTTTACACGATTCTTGTGATAGTGATTTCTGTTCCATTTTCACTCTTATGTCGTCAAAAAGTGTATGAAGTTATGCATAGAATTGAACCAAATTTCATTTATATGTTTTTGGCTATTGTCTGCAGGTCATAATTGAATTTGGGGATTTTACACTAGAAGGGAGAATTGTGATGATGATTTTTGTGTGATTTCCTCGATATTTCGTAGTTGTGCAGTACATCAACTGCTTGTGTAGCGAAGGATGCTTCACATCCAGGTAATCCGGCAATTCACAAGCAGCTGACGTGCAACAGAATGACGAAAAACATTGATTTTATTGACGCTGTAATAATGAATTTCGAAGTATTAACATGTATGAGATAGAAGAAAATTTCAGGATTGGCACATCTGACTAGTTAACTTTATTATGGAATTTTTTTTAAACTAGGTTATATGGTATGGAAGACAGATAGTTACAAGCCAGATGGTCTAGAGTCTATGTAAATTAAGTAAAACAAAAATAAAAAAATCATTATCCTATATTAATAAAGATTGTATACAGAAGACTAAAAATTAACATAAAAGTTGCATTAAAAAATTTTTAATTTAAAATTATTAAATGAAAATAATATCCCTTTTAATAATAACAATTATGATAGTAAATTTAAAGACATAATTTTTCCAATACAAATTGAAAACAAAAAATAAAGCAGCTGAAAATGATGGCAACTTCTTACAAGGAGACCGTCAAACAAGATGCGCACAGATTTTGATGATTTTAAAGTATGTTGTAGGGGTCATACGCCTAACTATTCAGGTCAAAGGTTTCCTTCAAATGGTCTTTAGTTTTCGAGAAATTTCAGGTTAAAGTTCAGCATGCATTTCAAATACCCATTAGTTCGCAATCTTAAACGAGGTCTTCGTGGCTCTGTGCTAGCATGCGAGATTTGAGAGCCGAAGATGAGGGTTCTGTCCTCTAATGTGACTTTTACCTTTTTTTAATAAATTTTATATGTTTTTCGCGTTATAAGTTTTATGCAGATTTATGAATTCTGCATCTTTGAACTTTTTGATATTTTCCTAAAAATTCCATTTACATTTTCGAATTTTTCGTGAAAATTTATAGTTTTTGCGCAATTTTTATTCTAATATTTCTGTTGATGAAAATCCAAACTATTTTAAGTCTTGATATCTCGTCTTTTTAAAATGATTCTTGTTTACATTTATGTATATTTAATTATTTATTTATCGTATTTATGAAATAATGCATTTTTTTAGCTGCATTTTCTATTTTAAAAAAATTTAAATGATTAAGAAAAAATTAACAAAATAATGTATCCTTTTAATATTTGATTTGTTCTAAATATATTGAAATATATTAACTGCTGAAATACTAAAATATTTATCATTACCGACATCGACATTTTTAGTTTATTAAATATGGAACTAATTGTGTGATACATATCGCAAAAATATTCTAAACAAATTCCGCATTCAAAATCGCCTTTAAATATGTTCTTTACATAAATTGTTTTAACAATACTGGAAGAATGTATAAATTAGCATATTATATATTCTTTAAATTTTTAAACTGTGATAAATATATTTTAAAATGCATTAAATTTGGAAAAGAAATTATTTCAAACGTGGTAATTGTCTTTAAAAATACTTAAATTGTGATAAATATTAAAAAATGCATTAAATTTGGAAAAGAAATTATTTCAAAACGGGGTAATTGTCTGCAAAGGATTAAATGAAATGGATAAAAAGAAAATTTTATTTATTCTGATATTACCGTAAAAGTCATTGCAGACGATTTTTTTCAGGTATTTTTTATAGCTATTGTAATTTACAAACGATTTTTCATTTCTAGCTGAATTTTTCTGTATGGCATCGACTTGTTAGAATTTAAAAAAAAATTAATTGTAATGTAATATTTTTTATTTGTGCAAATCAAAAATGATGTTGAGTTTGAACTTTGCAGTTAAATGTATTTAAATAACAATATATATATATATATATATATACATACCTGGCTAAAACTTGGATATAAGCGTTATTGTTTTAATATTTTATTACTCCTTTCAAGATATGTTATTGAAATTACCTAATCATACATACCTTTAGAAAATAAAAAATATTTTGTATAAATTATAAAAGAATACAAAATTTTATTTAAAATTTCATAAAGTTAAAAAAAGTATTATTTTAGAACGGTTATTAAAATATAAAGTCTAAATAATAATAAAAAATAAACAAAATCTAGACATAAATTAGTTTGGAATTTCGTGAAATATTAATTTCAAAACTGCACAAAAAAAAAAAAAAAAAATGTAAATTATTACGAAAAATTCGAAAATGTAAATGGAATTTATTAGGAAAATATCAAAAAGTTCAAAGATGCAGAATTCATAATTCTGCATAAAACTTATAATGAGACAAATATATTACATTTATTAAAAAAAGGTAAAAGTCACATTAGAGGACAGAACCCTCATCTCCGGCTCTCAAATCGTGTGCGCTAGCACAGAGAGAACAAAGACCTCGTTCAAGATTGCGAACTAATGGGTATTTGAAATGCATGCTGAACTTTAACCCGAAATTTCTCGAAAACTAAAGCCCATTTGAAGGAAACCTTTGACCTGAATAGTTAGGGGTATGACCCCTACAACATATTTTTAAATCATCAACATCTGTGCGCATCATGTTTGGCGGTCTCCATGTTAGAAAAAAAATTAATATATTCAAAACAAGGTATAACCGAAATCAGTCAATGTATTTAACAACTTTCAATTAAATACAAACATTACACTTTATATATTACATTTTACTGAAGAATACTAACGAATTCAATGCCAGCAGTCCAGTTTGATGAAATAGATGGAATGCGTCCAATCCACTTCACTATTCCAGATGCTGCACGAGACTCTGTTAGCCACAAAATTCTGTTACCTAAAGACAATGTGGGTGCTTCAGGCTCAATTCCTAAACCAGCAGGTAACGGAGGAACATCTAGAAAACAAAAAATATAAATAATTGAGACAAAACTGAATAAGTTATAGCATATTAGATTTAAATGTGTAGATTTTTTAGTAATTGTGTAAATATTTTCCTGTCGACGATTTATATTATGAAACAAAAACATGCCTATGAGTAACATTTACATCATATCGACAGTGGCAATAACCTGACCAATCTATTTCTCATTTTTGGCAAATATATTAAGTTCTAAACAATGCAAAATTTAAATTTTTACATTGTCAAATAGGGGGGGGGGGAGGGAGTATGTTAAAATGCAATTTGTTTCAAAACTGAAAATTCTTAATTTTTTTATATTTTGTGGTTTTAAAAATATTTTTCAAGCATGAATTTGTAAAACTAATTCTGCCCAGTAAAAATAGGCAAAAAACCACGTTACGGATCATTAACACAGTCTATAATTAAATTGACAAAAGAAATAAAAACTGAAGCTCCCAAAAAATAGCAAATCTGAATTTTTAATCACGTGAATTTGTATTCAGGCCAGCATTCAAACCATTGACCCTGATTCGAACCCTGGCCTGGATACTTTTTCACCCTGTTGGTTTTATGCCTTGTAAGCAATGTGAATAAGAATCCACATAATTAAAAATTCAGATTTGGAAATTAAAACTTCACAAATAAGTACAAAAAACACAAATTTAACAAATATGTAATCTAACTATGCACTAGAGATGGGTGGTATTTAACATATTAGGATAAATAACAATGTTATTGTTTTACAGTTTGTTATTTGGTAACAGATTAACGGAAAGTCCCTGTTAAATTTGGAATGTGTTACCTGCAAAGTATTTTTTTTTTAAGTCCTATTTTAAATGCTTATGAAAGTGACAAAGTGAAAAAAAAGCAAAGCCAGATGAAATCTCAACCAACAAATGAAACTGCAGTACAAAATCTTACCCCCAATCCCATCGAGTCTCATAGACAGTGTGCTGTTTGTTGTTTTAAAAAAAAACATAACTAGCAAAAAAATTCGTAAAGAAACACGAATTTGGTGCAAAGATTACGAAGTCGGACTTTCGAAATTTATCATACTAAACTTAATTTCTAGTGCAATTTTTGTAAGTATTTTGCGAATTTTCTTTTGCATTTCATAAAATAAATCATAATTTAAACAAGATTAATTTTCAGAATTTTGCTTTTATATGATTATTCTTCACATTCAGTTTTCTGACTGTGACTACCTTTTCTGATGATCTAATTCTATATTAAAAAAAAATCCCTGACAGCTCGGCCTACAGGTACAGGTAGATTTCGAAGACGCAGACCATGGGGTGCCTGTTTGTTAGGAATTGCAGAAGAAACGACCTTTTTGCCATGATGCGGCAGTTGGAACCGCCCTCTTTGATACCTAACTTGTTTGCAGGCAGAGCCTATAACATGGAACTTTTGCTGTTATTTACCATGTCGTCAGTGCTTATTAGTATAACGGAGCATAGCAAACGGGATCAGTCATAGATGAAAAAATACGTAGTAAATCCAGGAGAAAGAAGAAGCACATAGTTAGAAGCAACATCTGTTTATTTTTCGACGAGGCATTATCGATAGTTAAAGAAGCAAAGGGGAGGTACCTACAAAAAACGAAGACAAAGTTTTTTTACAGCGCTTCTGGTCCAGTCAAACGGCCGAAGTGATGATGTTTTTAAAAGTTACATGTACGGGTGTTGGCGCGGAAAGCATGATAAAATCGCCAGTACTTGGCGAGAGAGTTTTAGGAGACAATGTCGGAAGCGTATGGGAAAAAACGATAAATGCTAGATTCTGTCTATGATTATGCATTCATTTGAGAATGGGGGGAAGGGTTGTAAAGATTCTTTCATGGAGACAGAAAAGGAAAAAGAAAAGAAAGTAATTTTGGAATTGGCGTTTGATTTTGCTAAAAGACAGCTGCAATTAACGGTTACTTATGACTCGAATCTAATAACAGGGTGTGAAAGATATGAGCTTGCATATTACCGTTTACATGTGAGCGAGAGATATTTTGATTAATTCTTTTGAGAGCGGATGAGAAGTGCAAATGTTTGCATAAAGAATATCGGTTATACGTTACATTACTTTAATAAGTAGAGCACAGCTGCTTATATATTTTGTCTAATTTTTAAGACAGATGCACTTTTGATTTCATGAGAAGAAAACGGTTGAATTAGAAATATGTGAACATTTGTAACTTATTTTTAGCATAACCGCAAAGTTAAGGACAGAGAGGTTTCTGATGTATGCGAGTGACTTGCATTTTAGAATGAAGAAATCGTTATCTAAATTAAATCAGAAATAGGTTTTAGTTAACATATTGAATTTTGGGGGGGGGGGGGGGGAATTACAGACATTTAAAATCTATAAACTATAATTGTTTATTATTTTTAATTATTTATTTATTTGGGGGGGAATGAATGAATCTTTATGAATTTATTTATTTTTTTTTATCTCTATTTTGGGGGGGGGGGGGGGGAGGAGAAGCATGCAATCAATACATGTATGCTAGATGTTGGAAGAGGAATGGAAAAGCTTATGTTAACTTGTTAAAATTTTGAGGGGGGGGGGTTTGAACTGAAAGCAAGATATATGACAAATGTCTTTGTCATAGAGCCAGCAGGGATTTATTTTTTTTTTTTTTTTTTTTTTTTGCTAAAAGGGTTGGTCCTATAAAAAACTTGTCAATATAAAAGTTTTAGATAATATTAAGAGGATTTATAATAAATTTAAGCGGATTTGATATCTTGTGAACTGACAAAGTTATAAATTTTTTTCTTCTAAAACCCCACCCTTTCCCCCCCTCCCCCCTTTGAGCCATTTTTAATGATATCAAAAATCTGTCATACATAAATTTTCGGCCCTTTTCCTAGAAATAATAATAACTTTAAACAGATTTGAAACGTATCATAATTAAGAAATTATGGGGGGTTTTCTGTTTTCACAAAAAGCCCCTCCCACCATTTCCCCTCCCCTTGGTTCGATTTTGCCCATTAACGAACTTGACCGAGATTTTATGTATCAGTTTGGAAGAGATTTGTGCAGAATTATTGCAGTTATTGTGTCCATAAAAAAGTGACATAGATAGATAAAGTTTTGAACTGGGGGTGGTTTTGGGTTCTGGGAGTCGTGATCGGTGTAGATCTGCAAAAAATTTTTAAAAATTCCAATTTAGGGGAGAATGTAATAGGTAGTATTTCTTACAAAATCTACCTAAAAACACTTTTACAAAAATTTTTTACATGTTTTAACTCTAAAATATATGTAGATTTGAGATATGTAATAAAAACAAGTAGGTAAGTGTGGTTGAAGGTCGCACAAAGTGTTTCATTAAATATTTCTTTCAAAACACTTTATCCTTTCTTTAATAAATCAAAATAAATTTCATAAGTCATGTTTTTTATAAAGTAAAAATTTACTGATCTATTTTTTCGAATATCTGAACCGGCCCGATAGCGGGCAGCCCGCCATTCTACTTTGTCATTATAATATCTGTCATGTGGACTAAATAATGCGATATTAAAAACAAAAAGTAGTTTCCCCCCCTCTTCTCCTTCTTCATTAACAATCCCTATTCACATTATTAATTACATCATCCCCCTCTTCTGGAGTTTCAGAATGAACTTCCTTTGTGGTTGGTTAAATTCTATGCTTTAGCTGGATATTTTTATCCATTAATGAGTGGGTTTTGAAGGTTTTAATCTTGGGTTAATGAAGACATTTTCAAAATTTAATGATTTTCAGTGTGACAGTAGGTATTCAGCTGTAAGTAGACAAAATTTCTAGTCTCTAACTTATACAGTTTCTGAGAACAGACTTCTGTGATGGACAGACAGGGAAGCGAGACGAATGGGGTTTTGTAAGATGAACAAAACCCTAAAAATTCACAATTTTTGAACCTATTTTGATTTTAAAAAAATTACACGGCGAGAGGGTTATATGCACCATTTCCAACCAGACACATATTCGATGAAGAAAAATGCTTCTTTAGGTTACCTCTACCACTCTTAAAAATTTTGCCAGTTATTTTCTGGTCATTCTGTATACATGACATGGGTATAAGACAAATACTATGTATAGTATACATATATTGCTATATATGAGTGTTTGAGTATGACATGGGTATAAGATGTAAATACTATGTATTTATTGACGTAATAGTAAACATGAAAATAATCACTCGGCGATTAAACTTGTAAAACTGGCGATTAAAAATATGAAAAGAACTGGCCAAATGCAGTATTTTCTGATTTGATCTTTCCCTACGCCTCGGAAGTTTCCGATTTCTGAAGTCTGTATCTCACTGCATTCACTTTCGTTTTTTAAATAATTCTACAGAATTTAAAAATAAATTATTTTATATATAAAATTTAATGGGAGAGGGGGGGGGGGGGGTAGACAACTTACATATTTTAAAATAATTAAAATTTGTCAGAAAAAAAGGGGATATTTGTCGATAAAAATTGCCCCCATCGAGACTTAATTTTAAACATTATTATGATGAGACATTTTAACTTTGTATGAGATATGTATAACCTTTCAGTTAACTTATTTTTAAATTTAGAATAGATTCAAAATTAGAATCTCAAGTTTATTCAAAACAAATATAAATTAAAATATTTTTATTTAGTACATAAATTACTTATTTACTGTAAACTCATTATATATATTTTTAATTAAATATTCAGTGATATAAATGTATTTCCTGCCTACTAAAAAAATTATTCTCACTAGCCAGTAACTGGCTACTAAAAAAAAAAAAAAAAAATCACCCTACCAGCCAGTGGCTATTAAGCAAAATTCCTTATTTCCATCTTTAGTATATATATGGGACATATATGAGTGTTTAAGGCTACATATATGTGTATATATGATGCATTTACATAAGATTGGAAATGGCCTTGGTAAAATAAAATTGTATCTGCAGCTTTGCACAATCATAATTGTTGGGAGTGCTATAACAAGGAAGTACCAATGAAATAAACAGAAAACTATAAAAAAGTAATTTTTTTACCAGAATAATGATGACCATCACAGTTATGTATTCTATTCGAAGACTGGTGAGAGCGAGAATTTCTCGATTGCAAGTGACAGGCCATCTGAAATTACAATGAACCATAAAATCAGTAAAATTATCAATAAAGATAAAATTGTGATAATGAAACATTCACTGAAGAGAGATTCACAAAACTTAAAAAAAAAAAAAAAGGATACTTTTAAGTTAGCTGGGTGCAGGTGATAAATCATCAAATATTATTGTTCCCATCCCCATCACATGTATTTGCCTTCATTTAATTTAAAATATAAACTTTTCACTCATTTCATTTAAAATACATAACTTTCATTTAAAACATCTGTACATTTAAAATAAATGCCTTTCATTAATTTCATTTTAAAACGCATACATTTAAAATAAATGCCTTTCACTAATTTCATTTAAAATACAAATTAATAATCATAGTAATAACACCAACATTAATACCATAAACCAAGACATTTTATTTCGATGTCAAAGATTTGTTTTTAATTTATGAATGTGAAAAATAAAAATTATATTGGTGAGAAACAAAAATGCTGCTGGTAAGGTTTGTGCCTAGTTAACATAAAAATACCAAGAAAAGTAATTTTTAATTTATAACCAATCTAGAAAGGAAAGGGGCAGAGTGCTAGTTAGTAAAAAAAATGCCAAGGCCCTATATAAAGTTTTTTTTTTTTTTAAAGCTAAGGCCTTATATAAAGGAAAAGTACCTAATTTTCTTAGGTACTTCTCCATTATCCAGTCGACTACTTTTCATAACAAAAAACTATCGCCAAACTGTAACGCCAAATACACAAAAAATCCCTGGCGGCTCGGCCTACAGGCACAGGTAGATTTTGAAGACGCAGACCGTGGGGCACCTGTTTGTTGGGAATTGCAGAAGAAATGACCTTTTCGTCATGATGCTGAAGTTGGAACCACCCACTTCGAAACCTAACTTGTTTGCAGGCGGAGCTGGCAGGGATTGGTTTTGTTTTGAATTGTTTTTTGCTATAAGCGTTGGTCTTATAAAAAATTTGATAGTATAAAAGTTTCAGATAATATTAAGAGGATTTATAATAAATTTAAGCAAATTTGATATCTTGTGAATTGACGATGTTATGATTTTTTTTCTTCTAAAACCCCCCTTCGAGCCACTTTTAATGATATCAAAAATCTGTCATACATAAATTTTCGGCCCTTTTTTCTAGAAGGAATAATAACTTTAAACGGATTCAATACGTATCATAATTAAGAAATTATGGGTTTTTTTCTGTTTTCACAAAAAGCCCCCCCCCCCTGGTTCGATTTTTCCCATTAACAAACTTGACCGAGATTTTATGCCCCTTGATTTTATGTATCAGATTGGAAGAGATTTGTGCAGAATTATTGCAGTTATTGTGTCCATAAAAAATGACATAGATAGATAGATAAAAGTTTTGAACTGGGGGGTGGTTTTGGGTTCTGGGAGTCATGATCGGCATAGATCTGCAAAAATTTTTCAAAAATTCCAACTTAGGGGAGAATGTAATAGGTAGTATTTATGAAATATATCTAAATGGAAGAATGTTGCCATTGGAATCGCAAATAAAAATTTAAATAAATGAATAAATAAATAAAGGAAATTCGGAAAAGACCTACTCACCAATGTATCAACTTAGTAAGCTTAAACAATAAAATTTACAATAACTTAATGAAAACAGAAAAAAATAATCTTGGATATTTATTTATTTACATTTTTTTTTTAATTATCCCTCTCGGCTAGTGAATAAATGTTTGTGACGTCAGTTGAAACTGATCTATTGTACATAACTATGTATCGCAATATTTTTTTCAATGCTTTTTCTCCTTTATTATCGTGGCACCACCGTTTAAGGACACAATTATTATTTTAATTAATGAAATAAATAATAAATTAATAAAACATAACGAAAAATACATGTAAATGTAGAATTAAAAAACATTCAATGGCATAAAAAAACATGAAACACTTTTGACGTCCAGTGAATGTGACGCCACGATCATACATTTTTTGCCTTAAAAATCCTATCGTTTGAAGAGTTTTATTTGTTATGAAAAGTGGTCGATGGGATAATGGAGAAGTACCTTTTCTTATACTACATTTCGGCAGAAGAATGAGCCTTTGCCAAGCTTAGGCCTAGTCAACTGTCATAAATCTAAATGCTTCCACTTTCTCCTTAGTTTTACACATTTATTTTATGTTAATGTAAGTTGCAAATGTTACTTTACATTATCCTAGCAAGAAATTATTTATTGCAATGTCAGGTGTCAATTAAAAAATTTGAAAGATTGAAAAAAAAAATCTTTTATTAAAAATAAATCAGTAAATTAAGAGTTTTTAAAACAAACTTCATCAGAAGATAATTTTTTTGTTCTATTCAATAATATAAAGACCGAAATTGTGTTACATTTAGAAGCAAAAACAAGTGATGAGAGCAGTCGCATATTGCAAAATCTAATGTTACTTTTTTATTAGCATTAGTATTGAACACAATAATATAAAATAACCTAATAATATAAATATTAAAATAATAAAAATATACTAAATCTATGAAAACTAAATTAAATCTGTGTAGTTGATTATACCTTCAATGTATACCAATACTAAATATTTTTTAATCTTTTGAAACAAAAACCTCATAGGCAAGAAACTAACAAAAAAAAATTTACACAATCTTGAACCTTGATGAAAAAGAAAAAAAAAGGTCACGAATTTAGGACAAGATTTTTATTTCCATAAATCGATTGCCAGAACTGGTAAAATATTGGGTACTTTATCAGTTTAGGATCCTTGGTGAAATAGAGAAAATGGCTTGGTGAAAGGAAGAAATTTTTCATACTATATTTTCTAGCAACGAATTCACTTTTATTTTTTTCAATATTTACGCAATTTATTTAATATAAAGAAGCCATTTATCTATTTTTATATGCAACCAGAAAAAAAATTGTTAAAAAAATCATAATGTATAATAAATAAATATTTATATAGTATCCTATGTAAATACATATATAAATGTAAGCAAGATATAAAAGTTCATCAGGTATTAAAGTTATAAAAAACGTAGAAAAGTTCATCAGCTTTGTTTTCATAGCAGTATATAATATCATTCGGCATTAGCAACAAATCTCGCTCTCTGAACCCGGATCATGCCAAGCTTTTTTTTAGGTAGATTTCGTAAGAAACACTACCTATTATCTCCCCTAAGTTGGAATTTTTGAAAATTTTTTGCAGATTTACGGCGATCATGACTCCCAGAACCCAAAAACACCCCCAGTTCAAAACTTTATCTATCTATCTATCTATGTCACTTTTTTATGGACACAATAACTCTAATAATTCAGCACAAATCTCTTCCAAATTGATACATAAAATCGAGGGACATAAAATCTCGGTCAAGTTCGTTAACGGGCAAAATCGAACCAGGAGGGGGGGGGGGGATTTTATCTACAACTTTTATATTGACATTTTTTTTTTATAGGACCAACTCTTATGGCAAAAAAAAATAAAAAACAAAAAATCCCTGCTGGCTCCGCCTACAAGCAGACGTGAAAACAGAAAAAAAAAACATAACTTCTTAATATTTATACATATCGAATCCGTTTAATCGTTTAATGTTATTATTACTTCTAGAAAAAGGGCCAAAAATTTGTGTATGACAGATTTTTGATTTCATTAAAAATGCCCCCAAGGAAAGGGGGGGGGGAATAGGAGTTTCAGAAGAAAAAAATTCATAACTTTGTCCATTCACAAGATATCAAAACTGCTTAAATTTATTATAAATCTTCTTAATATTATGTACAACTTTTATATTGACAAGTTTTTTATAGGACCAACTTTTACCGTAAAAAAAAAAAAAAATTAAAAACAAAAAAATCCCTGCTGGCTCCACCTACAGGCAGAGGTATATTTCGAAGTGGGTGGTCCCAACTGCCACATCATGGCAAATAGGTCTTTTTTCTGCAGTTCCCAATAATCAGGTGCCCCACGGTCTGTGTCTTCAAAATCTACCTGTGCCTGTAGGCCGAGTCGTCAGGGATTTTTATTTAAATGGCAAGGCCCCTATTAAAAAAAGTACCAAATATTGTTTATAGATTCTTAGTGTTGAAAGCTTTTTTAAAAGCCCATAGAATTTGCTGCCAAAAAAATAAACCAGTCCAAAGGGAAGGAAGCATTGGATTTGGAGAAGTTCAAGTTTCTCTTAACCCCTCTGACTACATGTCATTTATTCACTGGCTTTCTCCTATCGCCCCCCCCCCAACCACCCACACACATACAAAAGAAGATGAAGAGGCTCCCTTTCATTATATACTTCCCTATTACCAGAAATAAACTTTACTCACATGACCAGTCTGTAAGGCTGTTCTCAAATTTAAAGGCGCTATTGTCTGACACAATTTTAAATTCATTTTTATTTGGATATGGATGAAATTGATAGGTGTTCTTATTCAGAAACTATGTCTACGAAATGAGTTTTCCATTTTTCAGTAAGGACAGATCTTTCAGAAAATACTGTCAAAGTCAACGTTTTAAACCGAATTCACAACCAAAAAGCACAAGAAAGGAGAGTAACAGGCATCGTCACGTGACCTGAATAATTTATAACTCAATAAGTAATTTATTGATCAAAAAGAGGAAAACTCACTTCAATTCAAAATTGTTTCCATATTCAGTCCTGTTAATTTTATACCTTTGCATTTAAAAATGAATCAGAAAATGTGTCAGTAAGCTTCATGTTGTTGAGCAGGTCATTTGAGAACCACCTTAAACCTTGACTCAGCAGTACATATATGATGCTATAGTCATAAATGATTATAGTATGACATTTTAAGGACTTATATGAACAAGTTATAGTCTGACATATATGACACGTGTATAAGAGGTATATATGCCGCACATGACATAATAGGATGTAATTATTAATTATTACGTAGGTATAATTATGACCTATATAATATATTATGAAGTAAATATGACATTTTGTGTATGGCATAATGTGCGTTTAGTGTTTATATAGATATAGAGTATAGGCAAGGCATAATATATATGTAAATAAAAGCTTGGCAACGATCTTGGTGTAAAGGTAATTGTGAGGGCTGCTATAACGACCAAGTATATAAATTTAAAAAAAAAAACAACGAATAAAATTAACCTCTTAGCAGTTTAGCTATCTTTTTTTGGACATAATAAACTAAAAACATATATGCAAAACAGCACTATTTTCCGAACTAAAATACTTGCTTTATTTAATTGAAAAAATACTGCTATTAAATAAAGTAACGATGAAGGTATCCAGCTTTGAGTAAACAAAGCAAGCAAATACCTACTATTCAACTTGCAGTGTATGAGCAAAACTATTAAAGGGTTAATACTGATCAAATCTATAAAAAGTAAGGAACTGATGCTTTAGACTCACACAAACATGTAAACAAAAAAGATCGCAGGTAAAGGAACTCCAGTAAACACTGGATACGTGATTACACTAGATTAATTTTAACACAATTATTTCAAATTGGTAAATAAATCATACGAGTAGTAATTTTCCAACTGGGCGAAAAATGTCCGGACCAGGATTCTCTGAACAATAAGGTTAACTGGATGAATTATGCCCTCTAGATTCGACCGGGATAGCTCAGTGGTAGAGCGTGGCGGCCTCAGCCAGGCGATCCCAGGTTCGAATCCTGGTCCGGACATTTTTCGTCCAGTTGGAAAATTACTACTTGTATGATTTATTTACCAATTTGAAATAATTGTGTTAAAATTAATCTAATGTAAACAAAAGTTTGGCGACTTTTTGGTTGGCGCGAATTTCAAGACCGCGCCATACGAATAACTTAATACAATGGCTAGGTTGCCATTAAAGGAAAAAATCCCCTAAATTTGGTGACTTTTTTCCTTTTTTTAACCGATTTTTTTTTTTTTTCTGCGTGAGTGTAAAGCATCTTAGCCAAAACATTAGAGCAAATTTGAAATTTTGATGGTTACAAAACTTACTCATTTAATTCCTACCAATAAACAAAGTATTTTTATTTATTAATTATTATTATTATTTTACTCATTTATTTATTTTACAGTGCTTACATATTTAGCTAAATTCTAAATATTGACAAGACTAAAACTTTTGCAATAAAATTTTATTATATATTATTTTACTTTTTGTGGAGCACCATCAATTTACCAAACATTGACTTTCTCTGTTCTGAAAAATATTCGTTAAAATCTAAAATTACTTAAATATTTTTACAATTCTGAAGAGATCGTTAAATTATTCTTCTCCAGTAATCAAAATAATCAGAAGATAGTTAAAATAGCTTTGAAGATCACTACGGTTTGGAAAATACATGAAGGTTACAAAACAATAAACCCGAATTTTTTATAAAACAAAACTCGTAGTTTTGAACATTTAGTTATTATATATAAAAAGAAAAATCACCAATTTCAATATTTCTAATAGCTGTGAAAAATCTCATACATAAAAGGAAATACAAAACTTAAAAAAAATAAAACATTCCAATAAAATTACTCACTCTGAAAAAAATTAAAGGGGGACACTAGACGATACAAGCAGTAGAAAAATGTGAAATAATCCTTAAAAAACTATATTAAGTAATAAAAAAATTGGTTAATATTTATATTACAGATGAATTATATACCAAAATTACCAACGATTAGAAAAAAAAAGGTTATTTTTTTAAAAAGCGAAAGGAAAACTAAAGCGGCTGAGCTCACATTTTTTGGATAAACATCCGTAAGATGATATTGGAGTACAGTTGAGATGTTTACGGGAAACTTATTTTTTTTTTAAGTATCGGAAAATATGTACTACCACCATGAATTAAGTGCCTTTATAACAGAGTGGGGACATAAGAGCAGTAAAATTCGATTGGTTAAAGTGATTTTAAACAAAGGGCGAGCCAACCATTCGCATAGCTAATGTTTATTTACTTTTTTACTAATGTGCTTTCATATTTTTGGGCCCACCGTGGCTGAGTGGTCAAGGCATCACACCACTGATCGCTTGCGATTGCGAGTGTAGGTGCGATCGGGTTCGAATCCCGCTAGCTCCGATGCACACTCCTTGTTGAGCTGCTGGCTGTATTTCTGTGTGTTGCAAATTCCCTTGTGTGTACTATCTCGTCCCTGTATATATTGACGATGACTTATAAGCGGGCGCTTGACGACAAGCACACAGATCAGATGTATGCTAATAAAAATGTGATATTTTTATGTGTATTTTTTTATTATATATATGTATGTATGTATTTTTTTGCTGTTGTTGAGTACCTTGACCACCAAACGACTTCAAACGTTCACAAATTTGGAGACTAGTTCACCTCGATCCCGCAGTTTTCGATTTAAAAAACTTATTGAATTTTAAAAAGTTGAAAAACTCGTGGACAAATATATGGATATATAAAGCTTAAAATATATAAATTTTAAGGTTATGAAAGTTTAAAAAAAGTCACTTTAAAAAACAGTTATAAAATTTGGTCGCTCTAGGTAAAGGGCGACTTACTTAAATCATTTGAAGGATATCCTTCAAATGATAATATATATTATCAAAAATTACACCACAAATCCTTTTCTTGCAACACTAGGGCTCCATATGGCTAAGAGTGTATAACCGCGACCTACGGTATACATGGCCGGTGCATGACGTTTCAAACGTCACATCAAGTGGAAGCGAGGCTAACGAAAAAGACAGGCTACAGCGGTCTATTCCACTTATCTTTTTTTACAGACCGCTAGAGTGACGTGTTGCTCTTTTCGTACACATTCATTGGTGCATTCGAGCATCACGTGACTCCCGCGGTCTGTAAAAAAGATACCAGTAAAGTACCGCGGTAGCCTTTCTTTTTCGTTAGCCTCGAAGTGGAAGCGAGGCTAACGAAAAAGAAAGGCTACCGCGGTGCTTTACGCGTATCTTTTTTTTACAGACAGCCGGAGTTACATGATACTCGAATGCTCGCTCGAATGCACCAATAGTCCAGGCATTAGGGGATAAAAAAGAGCAAATAAAGGAAAGTTTTGGTGTAGTTTTTTGGGGGGTCCCTTTATGTTTTTTGGGTCGTTGAACACGAATCCGAGGTTTTCCAACAAAATTTTTTTCGGGAAATATGTTTTTTTGACAAAAAACGTGTAAAAAAACGGACTTTTTTCCGTTTTTTCAAAATAATTTTAAAATTGTGCATTTTACGTGAAAGTCGGCAATATATGAATTAAAGAAAATAAAATTTCCTATATTTTATGTAATGAAAGTTTTTTTCTCTGATCAATGGTTTAGCCGTGAGAGTGCCGCAAAAAAGGGTGTTAAAAACAAAAAACTGTAAAAAAACGGGAATTACGGTAGTGTATGTCGATGTAACATAAAACTAACCATTTTACGCAAACGGTAACCATTAATGATACTAAAGATTATATGTTTGACTGTATTTTATGCATTTGAGGTAGAGGAAAAGTGCCGATCCTGCGCCAGGGGATGGTGGGAGCAGTGGAGCAGTTCCACCTTCTCTCATGAGTCGAAGGTGCTCCTCCGCCGGAGTGCTCATACTGTAAAATTGGGAGGTGTAAAAGACAAAAAACTGTAAAAAACGGGAATTACGACTCTGTATGTCGATGTAACATGTATTCACAATATTGAAAAAAAAACAATATTTTTCGGCACTTTTTTCGATTTTTCTTAAAAAACTCAAGTTTAGTGCATTTTACAGAAAAAAGCACTTTACCATTTTGTAGAGCATAAAATTCTCTACAACATGCAGTATTCAGGTTTGCATATTGTCCAAATAGGGGGTAAGATACGGAGCCGGGAAAATAGGGTAAAATTTGCAAAAATCCACTAAAGATATTAGTTTTTGCTTAATAACCTACTTTTAATGAGTTTTACAGACAAAAGCACTTTCACCATTTTGTAGAGCATAAAATTCTCTACAACATGCAGTATTCATGTTTGTAAATTGTCCAAATAGGGGGTAAGCTACGGAGCCAGGAAAATAGTGTTAAATTTGGAAAAAATGTAAAAATCCACAAATGACGCAAGTTTTTGCTTAATAATCTACTTTTAGTACGTTTTAGAGACAAAATCACTTTCACAATTTTGTAGAGCATAAAATTCTCTACAACATGCAGTATTCATGTTTGTAAATTGTCCAAATAGGGGGTAAGATACGGAGCCGAGAAATAGGGTTAAATTTGGAAAAAAATGTAAATATCCACAAATGACGTTAGTTTTTGCTATAACTTACCCCCTATTTGGACAATTTACAAACATGAATACTGCATGTTGTAGAGAATTTTTTGTTCTACAAAATGGTAAAAGTGTTTTTGTCTCTAATACGCACTAAAAGTAGGTTATTAAGCAAAAACTAACGTCATTTGTGGATTTTTACATTTTTTCCAAATTTAACCCTATTTTCCCGGCTCCATATCTTACCCCCTATTTGGACAATTTACAAATATGAATACTGCATGTTGTAAAGAATTTTATGCTCTACAAAATGTTGAAAGTGCTTTTGTCTCTAAAACGCACTAAAAGTAAGTTATTAAGCAAAAACTAACGTCATTTGTGGATTTTTACATTTTTTTTCCAAATTTAACCCTATTTCTCGGCTCCATATCTTACCCCCTATTTGGACAATTTACAAATATGAATACTGCATGTTGTAGAGAATTTTCTGCTTTACAAAATGTTGAAAGTGCTTTTGTCTCTAAAACGCACTAAAAGTAGGTTATTAAGCAAAAACTAACGTCATTTGTGAATTTTTACATTTTTTCCAAATTTTACCCTATTTTCCTGGCTCCGTATCTTACCCCGTATTTGGACAATTTACAAACCTGAATACTGCATGTTGTAGAGAATTTTATGCTCTACAAAATGGTAACTCTGCTTTTGTCTGTAAGAAGCACTAAAATTGAGTTATTTAAGAAAAATCGAAAAAAGTGCCGAAAAATATTGGTTTTTCCAATATTGTGAAAAACGCACAAGGTCTAGAAGGTCGAAAACTTGGTTTTTTATTAGAGGGTCAACCTTTACAACATACCCAAAAATCAGAACTACCCGAATTTTTGTAAGGTAAAATGCTATTTCTACTGGACTACAATGTTACCGCCTCTTAGAATACGAGCTCTCCGGAGAAGTAGCAACTTTGACTCATGAGAGTAGCTGGATCTGCCCCACTGCTCCCACCTTCCCCTGGTGTCGGATCCGCACTTTTCCTCTACCTCAAATGCATAAAATATAGTCAAACATATAATCTTTAGTAACATTAATAGTTAACATTTGCTTAAAAGGATTAGTTTCTATGTTACATTGACATACAGTACCGTAATTCCCGTTTTTTTACAGTTTTTTGTTTTTTCCACCCATTTTTGAGGCACTCTCACGGCTAAACTATTGATCAGAGAAAAAAACTTTTAATACATAAAATGTAAGAAATGTTATTTTCTTTAATTCATATATTGCCGACTTTCACGTAAAATGTATAATTTTGGAATTATTTTGAAAAAACGGAAAAAAGTCCGTTTTTTTACACGTTTTTTCTAAAAAAAACATATTTCCCAAAAAAAATTTTGTTGGAAAACTTCGGATTCGTATTCAGCGACCCGAAAAACATAAAGGGACCCCACAAAAAAAACTACACCAAAACTTTCCTTTGTTTTCTACCAAATGCATGGACTACAATGCAGGGGTAGGAAAAGAGCATCAAGTCACTCTAGCGGTCTGTAAAAAAAGATAAGTGGAATGCACCGCGGTAGCCTGTCTTTTTCGTTGGCCTCGAAGTGGAAGTGGATCATTTTTACAGGGCGATTGGTGCAAAGCGTTGCGCCCACCGTTTTGTACCAATCGCCGTGTAAAACTTTTCCACACCATGCAAAGTTTTAAACGTCATGCACCGGCCGTGTATAACGTACACTGTTAAAAATCTTCAGCTTTTGCTGCAGACACACTCCACCGCTTGTAGAGAAACAGTTACATGCAGCAAAAGCTGAAGATTTTTTACAGTGTAGGTCGCGGTATAACCGTTCATCTGCCACGGTGGTAGTGCTGAGTCCAACTCCCGGTGGCTCCTTTGCATAGGGCCCTCTGCTATTTTTGTGTCGTTCTGTGGAACACCTGTATCAAGGCTGTAACCATGTGTATGGAGGAAGAATAAATAAGAAGACATCATATATGTAAAAATAAAGGAAGAAAAATTGTGTCGTCTTCTATGTGTTCTAAGATTATGTTAATAAATGGATCATTCGAGGCAACATCCATAGCAGCTAAAGCCGTCTCAAAGCAACCTCCTTTCAATGTTCAATGCTCGTAACATTAAATTCAGTTTTTCAAAATGAAAGATAATTAATTTGGTTTATGAGATCTACACTGAATGATTTATTAACAAAGATTCTTGTTAGGTTTATCAAGTCATCTATATAATCAAATAAGTGGTCTAATAAAGGACTAAATCAATAATCTAATCAAGTACTAAATCAGTGGTCTAATAAAATAGAACAAGTGGGTAAGTATGATCGAATATTGCTCAAAGGGTTTCCTTTAATATTCCTTTCAAAACACTTTATCTTTTCTTTAATAAATCCAAATAAATTTCATTTTCCAAAAAAAAAAAAAAAAAAAAAAAAAAAGTAATGTTTTTTATAAAGTAAAAATATACCGGTCTATTTTTCTGGATTTTTCAAAAATCTGAACCGAACCGATAGCGTGCGAAGCCCGTTATTATACTCTGCCATAATAATATCTGTCATGTGGACTAAATGCGATAGTTAAAAAAAAAATTCAAAATTAAATATGGTGTATGTAATTAAATGTTAAAGTATGCCAATATTTCCATAATCGGGTTTTTATCCTGATTCAATACATTCCTCAAACTCATATATTTACTATTCTCTATTACTCGTATTGATACTCTCTTTGTATTGTTATCAAACATTTGAAAAATCCGTTAAACTTCCAATAGGACGTCAGATTCATTTTCTTTTTACTTCTCTAATGACGTCTTATTAAGCTGCTTTCTGTATTTACACACTCATACTCCTTGTATTATTGAGAAATGTTTGAAAATTTCCGTTGTATTACCAATATGACGTCATATTAATCTTTTTTTCAATGGGTGAAACTTTTTATTTCATTTTTATTTTTCACGTGGAAATATTTCAATAGAAAATTAATTATTGTAGAAAGAATTTTATTGTGGATTTTTAATTGTTGACAATTGCTATAACGAAAAATGTTTAAATTTAATAGGAAAAGGCTGTTAGATTTTTGGTTTTTTATCTCTCTATATTAAAATCATGTGATTTTTTTCAAATTTTATGGTTTTGAATTCAATAGTAGGTATTCATCTATAAGTACACAAAATTTCATGCCTGTAAGTTATATAGTTTCTGAGAACCGGCTCTGTGACAGACAGACAACGAAGCGGGATTAATAAAGGTTTCGTGAGATGTACTAAACCCTAAAAAAAGCATCTTATGTTTATCTTAAGCGGTAAATATATCCAGCAGTATGCTAATCAGCTAATCATGTATCATTCAGAGTGATTAACACCACGGAGAAAGAACCTGGAGGGGAAACTAGAATACGGGAGGATATTGAAAATGCAAGTCATATTTTTTAAACGAAAGAGGGCGCTGTAAAATTTGGCGACTGCCTTTTAACATAATGTCATTAGATTACATGTTAAATTCCGAAAGTATTTTACTCGGTTATTTTTAATTATAGCAATTATATGTCATAAATTTAAGATGGGGTATAAATGTTTTATTCCGGGATTTAGATCGGGCTATGATAATGAGATAAATAAGAGAAAAATCGAAGGAAAAAAAATTTGCTTTTTATTATACTTTAAAGTTATACGCATGTAATCATTTTTAAAGTAAGAAATTTTTTTCTAGTATATCGATCTTAGTGTATATGTTTTTAATTTATTTGAGTAAAAGTATTTTGGGGCTTCACTCAAAAGTGCAAGTGTAAGAACTTTTTTTTTTTTTAAATGCCCCCCCTCTCCCCTTTCCGTCCCATCATATCTAGAGTAATTAAGGATTTATTTTAACAGTTAAATTTACTGAAACTACTTGACATATTACTTGTAGTAAAAAGTAAGTGAAAAATGTAGTCTTCAGATTTACTAATTTCATTCGACTATAAATCTAATTAATATTTCAGTAGATTTTATCTACAGAGTTGAATAATGAAATATTTAAATCAAATATTTAAACTATATTAAAAACAATAGATTTTTAACAATTTGTGACGCTTAAAATGTCTTTATTTGAATGGGGAATGCTTGAGCCCCATAAGCCCCTCCTTTGTATATCTGGAGTAATTAGGGATTTATTTTAAAAGGTAATTTTACTGAAACTTCTTGATATATTACTTGTAGTAATTAGTAAGTAAAAAATGTTAGCTGCAGATTTTCCAATCTTGTTCTTATTAGATTCATGTAAGTGCAATTTAAAAATTTAATTTGTTTAGTTAGCTGTTCAGTTCAATCAAAAGATTTAATTTTAAATAGATAAAAGGGCAGTTACAACAGAAAAATTATAAAACTACATTTAAAACTGAATTCTATTAGTTAGAGGTATTTTTAAGGAGTTAAATATCTATAATTTTATTTATTTATTTTTGTGCATGGAAAGAGGAGAGGGGGGGGGGGATCCCTAAAAATTTCATCTTAGTCAAAGAAAAAATGCTTAAAATGTGCTCCTTATTTTGATAAAACTGTGTTAAAATAAATAAATAAAGTGTCTGGACCAGTTTGGGTCCTGTGACATCATAATCATTATTTTATCCATCAATGTAATTCATTTGTAAACTAAAAAGTATTTTGGGGCTTCATTCAGAAGTGCAAGTACAAGAACTCATTTTAATATATATATATATATATATATATATATATATATATATATATATATATATATATATATATATATATATATATATTTGCCTCTCTCATAAGTGCAATTTAAAAATTTAATTTGATTACTTAGCTGTTCAATTAAATCAAAAGATTTATTGATTGTAAATTAGGAAAAAGAACTCATTTAAATAACAAATTTAATATTCACAAAGAAAAAAAATATTTAGGTATATATGGTTTTTAATAACTGTATAATTTTCAAATTGTAAGGTAAGCATGTTACCTTTTCTATCTGCAGCAGTGTTTATGAAAGAGGAAGCATTTATGTATGAAAAAAAAAATTGAGAGTTTTTGGACCAGTCATAACTAACATTATATTAAAGTCACAATTTACGATTCTTGCAAAAATTAGTTAATAGACACTATTATTTATTCAAGTTTTATTTCCCAAATAATTAGGATAAAAATTTGTTTTTAAATGTACATAATATTGATTGCATAGATATAAAAAGTTATGAGTTATTAAACTATTCAAAGGTTATCGATATATGCGCAAGATTAAAACTTATACCAGAAAATTTGAATAATACTTTTAATCTCTAAAAATTATACGTCCATTCCGTATTTCTTCGCAGTACAATATCCGTGATATTTATTTTTAAATGACTATTCAGATGTTTTTGTCAGGATGAACTCTTATTTAAAGAATTATAAAAAGCAATCGAAACGCCAAATATCTATTAAAATATATGCATGGTGTGAAGAAAACTTTATTTAATGAAATTTCTACTTGTTTGACTTTTTTAAAGTTCAAATTTTCAATCAAAAACATTTAAAAAATGAATGCTTTTCGCATTGCAGAAGCAGGCTAAGATCACCGCCAGTTTACCGTAGCGCCATCTATGAGGAGAAAAACTGTATTGTAAAATTTCAACGTTACTTTCCCCTCCATCTATCTTACTCCGTGATTAACAGTATCAGGATGGGTGTCACGTATATAGTCCATATAAGATGCGTTTTTTTTCCTTGTAGTACTAGAATATTTTAGTCGTAATTTTTGCCTTGTCTAATCGTGGAATTCTTGGATTAAATAAGGCGAAAAATACTATGTAGGATTACTGGTATTAAAACTTTTAAATGTCGTTAAATGACGCCCTTCCTGAAGGGTTAAAGAGGGCCCATACTTGTTAGTGCCCCGGGGCCTCCAAATGTGTAAATCGGTCACTGGGTATAGAATCTCCATTGTCCCTAGAACAAATATTAAATACAGTGATAAAGCTTTTCACTGTTAAATGAAGAAAGAGTCGCAAATATTAAGAAAAACGGAATTCCCCCTGTTTTTGGAGGACTAAAACACTCTCAATCTTTTTCTTACACACGAGCAATTTAAAAGTTTCTGTATCGTCCATAATGTACGAAATTCTCTTGTGTGTCCCTGTAAGCAAACTATAAGAGCTATATACTTCATTAACGAGCTCATCCAAAATATTTGGAAGACCAATAAGCTGTTAATATCGGATATTATCGTGCCGACAAGTTTTGTGTTACGTGTATACCAAACTTAGGCTGCCAATCTTTCCGGATTTTTTAATACTATTAATTTCGAATATAAATCTTTGTCTTAAATAATCACAGGTGTGTTAAATAAAGCGGAAATTTTTTCTTCGAAAATACTGGTAGTCAAAAATTTGTAGGGTTAGTATCTCTGTATATATAGATATAAAAGCGAAGTGATTACATATGACGATTTTCAAAGAAATCGACCATTGGTGATTCCGTATTCAGTTGGCGTATTTTAACTAGAGTGATTTGGTGCTACAGAGGGGTTTTTCTGACGATTGTTTTTGAAAATTATTCTTCCTTTGGATTCGAGGCTATAAAAAATCAGCTGTTTGGGGAAATACTGAAAATCGCTTCATTTGAAACTATTATGATCTTGAAAAATTTAGTTTTTAACAGGCTAGATTTTTCTCCAGTTGGAAGAGCACAGGCAATTAAGGCTCATGTAATACGGGCTGACTTATATGCCGCCATTTAATTTCTCAAATGGACTCCTAACTTTTGGTGTCTTATCGCGTGAGGTAGTGAGCGAATTTAGTTACTTATTCACATGTAAAAGTACCAGAATAAATAGTTAAGACATTCAATAGTGTGACACATTAAAAGGTAAAAAAAAATTACATTTATTATCCCAACAGCAAGAGACAGAGGCTAAATTTCAGCGTATTACAATAATCGTCGTTAAATAAAAACAGTAGTCGTATCGTTAGATTCACACAATATCGTCTCAACAAAAACCAGCGATTTCTCTGGTTAATGTCAAAGGCAAAGATTAGCAGGAAATGTTGGAAATAAATTAATCGTAAAATATTTCCAAGTAGAGATCGGCCCGTAATCCCGAATTGACGAAAATTGAATCCCTTTACAGGGAGCGTATTGTTTGTCTCCGCGGTAAACCTCCTCCTGCAGTGATGGCATAATTTCCGTCTCCACCGCCGATCGACGATTGGTATTTTTACGTTTTCTGATTATTTGCAAAAGCAAACGCTTCTTTTAGTCATTTCCGGTATTTTAGAGGATTATGAAGATATAAGAAGATTAAATTGTAAGAAATTAAATATATAGTATTAGATTATATAGAAATATTAGATTATATAGAGATTAGACTATATAGAAATTAATTATATTATATTATAATATTTATTATATTACAGTTATAAATTAATTAGATTATATAGAAATATTAATTATATAGAGATTAGACTATATAGAAATTAATTATATTATATTATAATATTTATTATATTATACAGTTATAAATTAATTAGATTATATAGAAATTAATAGATATTATATAGGAAACCAAGTTCAACCGCAAAAGACTTAAAAAGCGTTCGGTTTAACAACTAATCAGAAAGCATGATAATCGCAATCGTCTATCCGCGGTGGACAGGGAAATTATGCGCAGTGATGACAGCAGGAGTTTATCACATATAGACATATAGACACAAATATAGACACAATATAGACATTCATACCTAAAAATATACTTTGATAAATAGAACCTAATAAATTGAACTAATATATATGAAATAAGTGGTTAGAAAGACTTTGTTGATTTAGATAAATAAATTGAAATATATGAGATAACATCTGAAATTTAAACTATTACAATAACTAAACTAATTTGTTCTAAATGTATTTTGTTAATTAGAAATTTCTGAGTTAAAAAGTCATTTTTAGGAAATTATTCGAGTAAAATTTTTGTTATTAAGAAAATAGAACTCTAGAAACGTAAATAAATGAAAGATGACATTTTAAAGAAAATTTTTGGAAAATTTTTTGAGAATTTTTTCCAAATGTTATCATGTATGTAAATTGTCAAGTTTAAAAAATGACTGAACAAAGTATTCATTAAAATAATTATTTAGATATTAAAAGAAAAAATAAACGCTATTTTTTCATACAGAATCGTAGTATAATAAGAAGTTTTAAAGAATAGGATTTTCACAGCTTAGGAAGCAATGTTAAGTGAGTATCTTTTTCATTGTAAGTTGTAAAAATTTTATAATTAAAATGTTTGAAAGTTCGTTTTAAGTCAAATAATCAATATTGTTAAATAGGAATATTTTCCAATATAAGGATACAAATTTTTTTTTTTATAAATTCAGGTGTAACTAATTAAAAGGTAAGAAATTTTGTTTTATTTAAAGTTTAAATATTGCTGTTAAATGATTTTACAACGAAAATTACAATTAATTACAATTTAAATTTAAATTGTAACTAATTATTTTTTGTACGATGCAAAAATATTTCTATATCAATAATATAAGTAACTAATAAGTAAGAACATAATTTTTAACTTAATATGTAATGGTACACTGAGAAAAATGACACTTTTAAATCTGAGTAACTTGATGTTTTCTTTTTGTTTCAGATAGGACAACTCAATGCTTTCAATTCTGAAATACCAGAAATACTCAGAATTTTGAAACATAGTCATACTCAAAATTGAGCCCATAGAGGTCAGTTCATACTCATTTTTGAAACATGGAAAATGACTACTAAAAAATGATTAGAATCAGTTCGGCAGTAATCCAACCTTGATTTTGTCCCCTCAAGAATGGCGGTACGGTAGTTTCAAAAGTAGCACAAACTTATTTTTGAAACATGGAAATACTCAAATATGTGCACATGATGTTCTATTCTTGAGTGTGTGCATGTTTTCAGAAATGAGTACATACATGTTTCAAACTTGAGTAATTTTGACTATGCGACATGCTCAGATTTGAGTATTTTTCTGTTCAGTTTTGAAAATGTCGTTTTTAGAGTGGATCATACAATGGAAAATTAATTATAATTTAAATTTAAATTGTAATTAGTTCCAGTTTTTATTGCAAACTCATTTAACAACAATATTTAAACTTTAAACTAAAAAGATTTTTTTTTTTTTTTGTTTACGTTTTAATTATTTATACACTGAGAAAAATGACATTTTCAAATATGAGTAAACGATGTTTTAATTTTGTTATGAAACTTTTTGTTTCAAATAGGACGATTCTGAAATACCAGAAATACTCAGAATATTGAAACATGGACATACTCATAACTGAGCACATATAAAGGTCAGTTCAAACTCATTTTTGCAACATGGAAATACTCAAATACGAGCACATAGAAGTCAGTTCATACTCATTTTTGAAACATGGACATACTCAAATATAAGCACATTATGTTTTATTCTTGAGTGTGTGTATGTTTTTAGAAATGAGTATATACATGTTTCAAACTTGAGTAATTTTGATTCGGAGCCATTTTGACTATGCGACATACTCAGATTTGAGTATTTTTTGCTCAATTTTGAAAATGTTTTTAGAGTGTAGTATCGGTATGTAAATATTTTTGCATCTTATAGGGAAAAATATTCCTGATTAGCAATATTTATCTATTTTTAATTAAAACGAACTTTCTTACGTTTTAAATACTATTTTTAGCACCTTAAAAATTTTCCTATATGATATCATCAGCTAATCGGTAAAAAATCATATGATATCACAATGCTCTCGGCAAAAGGTTACCAAATGATCGAAAACTAATAGAAAAAATCTTCAAAATTGATTCAGTAGTAGTCGGGATGCGATGGTCAAGCGGCGGTTTGCCGGGCGGACAAGGAGTTTTTCCCGCTGATCCTGGAGCTTGAGGTCGTCAGGACGAAAAGTAGTCGGGTTTAGGACATTTGACTGAAGTTCCGCGTTAAATTATTTGCTGTTTGGGTATGCTTTTGTGTAATACCATATTAAAATTAAAAATTCAATTTCATCAATTAATATTTATTGATATGTTTTACATGGATTATTAAAAATGACAATATAAAGTCCGTTAATAGTAAATTTGCTTTAATGTGATTATATACATATGTTCACATGCATTAGATTTCTATATTTTTATGACTTGACTATGAAGTTAGTATGATTTTTTATTAATAAAGTAATCTTAAAAGGCCAAACTTAGTAGCAATATTCTATGTAATAAATTTCGCAATATATCTAGTTTTTACGATTTAATGGCTTGCAAAATAACCCTTTATTAAAATAATAATAGTAATTTAATAAGGATGAATGAAGACCTTCTGCGTTTCGACTGATTTCCGTTTTCTTTTAATTTTCTCTTAATCTCTCCCTCCTTACAAAAAAAAAAAAAAAAAAAAAATCATCCATCTAAGTTTAAAATTTGTAAAATGTACCTTTTTTAAAACTTTTCTGCTCATTTATTACTTTATTGCAACAATAAATAATCAATTATTTAAATTCTCCCCTTTCGAAATTATTGATTTCGCTATTTATTTTATGATTTTAAATAATTGTTAATATAAATTGGTAATGTAACATTAAAATAAAATCGACAACAGCTAATATCCATTGAAATGAGTGAAGTTTCAAGTGCTTAAATTGGTTATTTTCCAATAAATTATCCAAAATAAATTTATTTAAATTAATTTCAGAATGAAATCAGAGTAAATTCAGAATTTCAATGCTAATTTTTAGTAATTTCGAGATTTTTCATTTAAATTTTCAAAAACCCTCGTTTATCAATTATTTTATTTGTCAGTTAAAGAACGAAAGAATATGTTTTTATTTCTATCAACTCTGTTTCTTAGTCTGTAAAATTGATATTAAAATAACATCAACATGGTAAAGAAAAATACAGTCTGTCTCAAAAGTTTAATCACAACCAGAAAATGCCGTTTATTAAAATAACAAAAATACAATATTTATTAACTTCTGTAAAATCAGTCAAATAAATCATATCAAAATGAATAAATATGTTCATTATCATGAATTTGGTAAAAGCTCATAGAAATACGCAATTATACAGTGTCTCAAAAGTTTATGCACAATCAAAAATATATATCATTTAACACTTGCATATGAAGCTATTTATTAATAATTGTATATCCCTGGTTTAGCTAACTTCAAATAAGCTTCTTTCCATTGTATCTATCAGTTTTTGCAACATTATTGGTGACAGAGAATATAATGCTTTCTTTATGGCGACTTGGCGTTCTTTAGTAGAGTAATTTTGCTTTGCATTTTCATAAATTTCATGGGTTAAGATACCTGAAATATCCTATATAGGATTCTAAGTCAGGGCTTAAAGTTGCTCAATCTAAAACCGGAATATTTTACACGGTAAGACAGTTTCGTACTATGTTAGTTACGAAATGAAGCATTGCCGTGTTGGAATTTACGTTCAGGACTCCCCTTTCTCCGTAAGAAGTCGCCAAACGGTAGTAAATGTTACTCCAGTGTATCTTGATACATTGTTTAATACAAGTCTGATTACGCATTTCACAAGATTGTCCATATCTTAAGTTCGGCTTAAAATTGGTCGAAATTGTTATTTTTTACCAAGTATTGTTATTTTTTAGCAAATTTGTTATTTTTTATGTCTCGCTTTGAACGGTTTGAAATTGTAAAATGTTCGATAAAGGCATTTAATCCGTGTTCAATGCCTTCCTAAGCAAATCGTTCTGAGATAGCCATAAATCAAATAACTTCCCATTCCTCTCGAGCCCCCAGGGGGATACCTTCTTTAGGTATTCACGGGCTTCGCAACTCCGGGCACCTGATCGATCTTTCTCTTTTCTTTTTTCCTCTCCTTTCTCTTGTCTAATCTTTCTTCTTTGTTTCACTCTCATTGTGGTTTCCTCTTCTGAGGTGAGGGCGATTCTACATAAGCCGATATCATCCTGTTTATATCGACTTATGGAGTATTGTAAACCCCCCACGCGTTTGCCGCGCGTGGCGACCCGCGTCCCTGGAAAGGGGGATCCTGGCAGTTGAGGGAAACCAACACACTGCTTTGGCCTCTGCTTCAGGTAGACGGGAGGTGCATATTGGTCCCGTATGCACCAATCGGCTGGTCAACTGACTAGTCACTGGCTGGGGATCAAGTGAGAGGGCACATACTAGTCATTTCGTTAAGGGTGGAAACTGAAATAGGTGTGTCTTATGAACGTATGGGCCCTGGTTAGCACTGATGCACGAATGTGCATCCCCTTGTTGAGCTCGGTAGTGGGTGGTGCGGCAGGGGCCAGAATTCCTTTTCTCTTTAATATGGATGGAAAAAATAATTCACTTCCTTCTACTTCTCTCCCATGGAGAGCAACAAACTGAACAGATGACTTCATTAACTTGCTTTTTTGTTATTCACCGTACTGACAGTCTTTCTGATAGTTCTTTTAAGAGAACTTCACCATTTCTTATCGGTAAAACATTTCAATCTGTTTTCGGAGACGGTTATTCACTTAAAAAACTACAGTTTGGGGATTTACTTGTTGAGGTTTCTTCAGACAAACACTCAAGATTTCTCTCAAATTGCAAAGAAATAGGCTCTTTTTCTGTTTCTGTTCAGGCCCATCAAACTCTAAATACAAGCCGTGGGGTAATATCAGAACCAGAACTTTTACTCTCTACAAAAGATGAACTTCTACAAAATTTAAAAGATGAAAATGTCATAGATGTACACCGTATTACTATCCGTCGGAATTGGCAAATGCTTCCCACAAAACACATCATTCTGACTTTCAATAGCCCTACTTTGCCAACTAGAATTAAAGCTGCGTACCTGAGCTGTCCTGTCTGATCTTATATTCCTAATCCGCTCCGTCGTTTTAAATGTCAGCGTTATGTCATACTACTGCTACTTGTCGTGGTTCTGTTACTTGCGCACGTTGTGCAGAAGTCGGCCACGATGGTAAGTCATGCGAAAAGCCTGAACGCAATATGATATGTCTATGAACGCAATGAACTGTAAGGGTGACCATACAGCATAATCACGCTCTTGCCCAAACTGGATTCATCAGAAAGAAATTCTTGCTCTCAAAATCACTCAATAACTTTCTTATCCTGAAGCACGAAAACTTGTTGAATCCAGAACACCATCTATAGGAGTTTCTTATTCTAGTTTACTCAAGCGACAATCAAAATCCTTAAGACATATAAGCACCCAAACTGATTTCTCATTACCACCAAATGGGTCTTCTATTACACTAACCAGCACTATAAAGAAAAAGACCCGTAGTATGCATTGTTCAGCTAGAAAAAGACCCGTAGTATGTATTGTTCAGCTAGAATAAGACCCCTCCCTACACTGCAACTTTTGCCACCATCATCAGAACCTGTGAAAATAGAATATTCTCAGTATCCATCTAAACAGTCAACCGAAAATGAGTCAGGTCAAACTTCAGTTTCATCTCCAAACAAATTGGGAAAACCTGTTTCTGCTACACAAAAAGCAAAACCAAAAACATGTGCACAGAAAGAGAGTAAGAAAACCTCAACCCAAGCCTCTTCACACTGGAAAACTGTGAAGGGAAGAAACAAGAAAGCCTGTTTTGGTACATCGCTCCATAATAAAAATTATTCAAAACAGCTGCTGCACTATGCAGAGGAAGCTATGGATTCAGAGTCTTACAGTTCTGATTCAAATGAGGATGATAATACTGTTTTTGAGGTATTCGAGCCTACGTGATTTTAAATATATTTTTGCTTGAAAATTTGAACATTTTACCAAATGTTAGTTTAGACATTGTTTATATTTTAATTGTGAAAACTTCTGTTTATTATCTTTTAGACGTTGTTATATTTTCATTGAATGATTTTAATTATACATTTATGACCGTATCACTCTTTTCATTTAAATGTTATTTTCATTCATCTTGTTTTTATGACAAAGTTTTAAATCGTTTTTATATTTCAACTGGACGTTTTTATTTTAATCTTTTTTTTTGGCGCAGCATGTCCCTAAAAGGGCTTTGTGCCATAAAACCCCAATCAACCAACCAACCAACCCATTCCTCTCGAATCATTTTGTGATCATTGACAGAAGAAAGGGGAGTTTCAACAAAAGAAATGGGTGTTCTTTGACCTGTTCCGCTCTTGAAATCTGAACTTTAGACATGTTAAGAAAGTCATAAAAGATCAAAGATTCCGACATACCACATTATAGATAGCGACACATATGAATGCTGTCTGTTTGCTCCTTTATTTTTCGATTTCTACTTTCTTTCAACAAAAAAAAAAAAACTTTAAAATTTCCTCTTTCATAAATTCAAAACCTTTGGAATTTGATATAACAAACGGAAATTGACTATCTGTTTTTATGCTTTTAAACCAAAGCGATATTTTAACCAATTAATCTGGCAATTTTAAATATTTACACAATGTTCTTAAACTTTTGAGACGGTGATTTTTGAGCAAGAATAAAAATAAGCGTAATTTTTAAATAAAAAGTTGTGTTGTAGCAAATGAAATGTATTTATTGTATTTTATTTTAATTATATTTTGAAGACTTATTGTGAAATTATTTTCTATTTTTCTATTTTCTGTTTTATTATAAAATTTATTGTGTGCTTAAACTTCTGAGACGCACTGTAACAAATAAACGTTCGAGATACAAATAGTAACTAAACGATCGCGCTGCCATTTCCCTAATGTGACGCCGTGAGAATATTGTGCACCGTTATCCACAATCAATTAAGCATATTGTTGCCAGCATAGCTCATGTTTGACACACTGTAGTAGTCGGTTAAAAATACAAGTTATTGCCTCAAAGATACGAGTAATTATATGGGCTTCTACAACAATGTCTGTACTTTATTATTATTCCTCAATTCGCAACAATCGCTGTTTGTTGGCGCATTTTTTTTTTCAATGAAAAATTCAACAATACGTCGAACTGTTTAAGTTTAATTCATTCTTTTTTTCCAGTTGTAGTTATTTCTTATGTATGTGAACGAAATGTAGGATGTTCAAGTTATTAATGAAAAGTAATTAAGGTAATTTATAATAAATCATTAAATAATACTGTAAAACGGGTTTAAAATGCAACAAGAGCAGTTTTATAGCAATATTTTAAATATGAAAGCAACTGGTGGCTTTACTACATCCGAAATTCCAATATTGCGAATGCTGAACTTATCTCTTTGCTTTTGTCTGATTGCAAAATACAAATTTTGCGATTTAAGGAAGTTTTTGTAAAATATTTCACATTTAATAATGCTTACTTTCCTTAATATTATTTCCATCAGAGAAAGTTTTTGTATATATTGGGATTAAAATCTTGTATCTATGATTATTAGTTTAATTTTGTAACACGTGGTAAAAATAAAACTATTCGAAAGTGGAGCGTTTTAACTCTTAAATTGATCCTTTATTTTGTTTAATTGAACATACACAGCTTGTCATTGATGCAGTTACTCTAAAACTCAATGAAATAAGTCTTGTGTTGCAATCTGTAATCATTCTCTAATGCTAGATAGTGAAATACAAGGTTTGTACCGAAAGCAATGTAAATGTTGGCGTGACTTTCTTTTATTAAATTGGCATACGACGTCCAAATCCTATACGTTTGTCGAGCAACTCTGCCCCAATTCAAAGGAATTCAACATGGTCTCCATTACAAGTCATCCAACTGTGCCAATTATTGTGTTTCCTGCATTATTTAAAATTATATTTCTTAAAGTGTTCTGATTTCTAATTATTTAAACTTATCAACTATTAAATTTATCAAGAGGATCTAATAAAGCTCTTTCATGAATCGAAGTTTCGAGTAATGACCAAAACCTTAATCATTCTCTTTTATTTCTGGAAAACTTAGCAACTTGCAATTTAGGGAGTTAAATATTTATGTTTTCTTTCTTCGATGGATTCTTGTTTTAACGCGTTTATCCACTTAACGGGCCTCTTTTTTTTTTTTTTTTTTATATATAAAATTCTCTTATTTTTCAATTGGCTTAAAACGCAAAGAAGTTATTTTTGATATATTCGTTAGCGCTCTGACGCTCGGCTTCTAATTGAATTTCTTCTATTAACTTTTTCAACTTTTTAATTTCCGCGCCTGATTTTTCTTAATTCTATCGACCGATGTTTCATTTAATCGTTCTAGAGTTTCTTCTAAATATAAAACAGCAATATCTGTATTTTCTAATACGTCTTTGATTTTGATCATGAATTTGATAACGCTATTCTTAATGATAATGGCTATCCCTATTTCTTTGTTCGCGATGACTAGATTCTTAGCCATACTTAATAAAAAAAAAGTCTTTAAATTTATTATAAAGTTATTTCTAACCTTTACGTGTCTTCCATAAAATTACAATTTCTAGCAAAATTGCATGCCGGCAATGAATGCCAAAATATTGCTTTTCTAATAGTATTTAAAATTCTATTTCTTAAATTGTTCAGGTTTTCGAACTATTTTTTATTCACCTTCTTAAAACTGGTAAAGATAAAATAGTTCTACCTTTATTTAGAAAAGATCCCAACGGCGATATTGGCCTCCCCCGCCCCTATAATCTAATAAATAACAAACCAGTGGCGTCAATAAAAAAGTGAAGAGTTGATAATAACAGATTTTTATTTGTACATAACATATACACACGAACGCTTCACATATACGGATTTGACAAACATTAATATATTTTCAGTCATAGGATATTCGAATTACAGTAATCCCTCAACATTCGCGGATTTAACATTCGCGAGTTTTGATTATTCGCGAATATGAAAATGCGGAAAAACTTAACATTCGCGAAAATCTGACTTGATTATTCGCGATTTTTTTTAATCTTTTTCTTTTTCAGAATTTATAGTGGTTAAAGATTATTTCGCCTGTGTGTTTTCTTTGTATATACAAATCAATTTTCAGTTGTCGACTGAAAAAGGAATGAATGTTGTACTACAACATACGCTCCTTTTCGTAGGAAGGCAAAATAATAACAGAAGAATACTCATTGCAATGGGGATATTAAAATTGGTAAGGTAACGGCATTTTCAGTCTATTCATTTAAAATGTGTAGGTTTTCATAGAGATGGAGCTGATGGTGCACTTAAATAGAAAATAAAAGCATTTAGTTGTTATTTAAATATCGTATTTTAATATTATATCGCCTATACAGACCCACTAATACATTATCATCATCTCTTTGAGAATAAAGAGGTCGAAATTACTTTATCCCTTTTTATCCTGACGGTACTTATAAGTACCACTTTAACCCATTCGCGACGAGCATCTTTTACAGAAATTTTAATCTGTTACCACCGGTTTTTCAAATGAGAAATTTTCACCTAATTGAATCGCAAAAATGCTATGATTAGATAAGGAAAACTTTACAGAAAAAATAACTGGTGGGAATAATCGAGGATTCTGAGCATCTAAAAAGTAGCTGGAAAATTAATTCAGGATATAAAGGGTTATACAAAAAACCTCTGCTTTTTTAGCTATCATTTCTCCAGTCAATTAATTTGGATTATCTTCAAAAAATAAATTTCATATTTATGAATATGTGTGTACATTTAACTACTACCTATATGTTATGCATAACGTACTGTTAATAATACATATATCCTTTTGATTTTTTAAACGCTGTGCCACTCTAATTAAAATGTCACAGAACGTAACTCCTTTTTTAATGCAGATAGATAGACTCAGCATTCGCGGATTTGACATTCGCGAGGTTTTCCTGGAACGTAACCCTCGCGAATGTTAAGGGATTACTGTATATCTAATACGTACATGGGCCGCTTCACGTACATGGGTCGGTTGCGGAACACCAACGTCGTACCCAATTCTTGAGTTATGTTTGAAAAAAATCAGATGTGCACTGTTGTACTCATTTCTTTACAGTTACTTTTCGGAACCCTTTTTCTATCTTCTGTATGACATTGTGACTACGATCCAGTTGTGCAGCAAAAGCTCACGGATTGTGATTCGTTTTTCAGCGAAAATTAATTTGTCCATGTGCCGACGATTCTTGCCAGTGGTCGCAGGTGATAATCTCCCATCCCACTGCGTGGTTTGTTACTTAAGAAAAATCGCTTTAAAATTTCCCCGGTGGACTGTTCCTTAGTCGGGTTAAGCATTGCCGCAGTTTATATCGGTGTCGGTCATTATTCGCAATGAGATAAATAATTTAGGAATTAAATTGTAGTATTTAATTTTCTACATTTTATTATTATAAAGAATTTTCTTCTGAGTTAGGTGTTCTTTTAAGGTGCATTTACATTAGGGCATTATCGTCAAAGGCGTAGGCGTTCCATAATCGTCGGCATCGCGAACCATAAGGTCCAACGAATCAGCGGCGCGTGAACAACCAATAAAGAACATTGATTGGTTGGGTCTTATGATTTAATCTCAGGAACATCAACGCCTAGACTGATAAAGCCATAATGTAAATGGCACCTATAAGAGCTATTTGAACCTGTGATAAGATAAGTTCATACTAGTTAACTATACTCTCATAAGTTCTATGGATTTCATATATACAAGCTAAACTGCTGCGCTTAAGTTTCAAATACTTGATTCAGCATAGTTATTAGAGGAAGAGTTGTTCTACAATCATGTAGAATTTCAACGGCGTATGCCAGTTAATTAAAAAGTTATGTCAACTTTTGAATTACTTTTGGTACAACTCTCGTATTAATGAATACAAATGGATACAAAACGCATTTATCGAAAAAACAAAATGCGCCCCATTTGATAGATGCGACAGAAAGGCATGTAGCCAGGTCCTGAAGGTAGGGGAAGCACAATGTCATTTCGGAGTCCCCTTTCGGGAAACAATTTCTGAACCTTACATAACACGGTAACTAATGATACAAACATTATTCCTGGGAATAGCTAAGACAAACTTAGATATATTTCATTAAAAGTATTTCTTTATGTTTCCTATATGTAGCAATCCCGGGTTCTTTCGAACCTGCATACCAGATACATATGATTGTTTAACTGCATACAAATAGGTTTCAACCACGTGATCACAATCCTTCAGTTTGTATCCAACCAATTGAAATCGTCAATTTGTCAGCCTGTATTATGGCCTAACCAATCAAAATCGAGAAAAACTAGTGGGCAAACAAAATGTCCACCAGGTTGTTAAGGTGTTTGTTAGAGTGTGACGTCAGTTGAAATTGATCCACCGCCCCCTGAATTCTAGGCCTATGTGGTGACATAAAAATGTCAGTTGTCGTAGGTTAGGGATGCACAACCTGTGGCCCGCGGATCAATTTAGCCGATCGGACGCGATAAAAAGGCGAATTTTGCCAAATATCGCCGATCGGACGCGTAAAAATTGCGAATTTCGCCCATCGGGGAAGTAAAAATCACGAATTTTGCCGATCGGGCCTGTAAAAATCGAGAATTTTGCCGATCGGGTGCGTATAAATTGCGAAATTTGTCGATCGGGTGCGTATAAATTGCGAAATTTGTCGATCGGGTGCGTATAAATCGTAAATTTCGCCTGCGTAAAAGTCGCGAATCTTGCCGAACAAGCGCGTAAAAATCTCGAATTTTGCCGATCTTATGCGTATAAATCGCAAATTTTGCCGATCGGACGCGTAAAAATTGCGAATTTCGTCGATCGTCTGCGTAAAAATCGCGAATTTTGCCGATCGGGCCCGTAAAAATCGCGAATTTTGCCGATCAGGTACGTATAAATCGCGAAATTTGCCGATCGGGTGCGTATAAATCGTAAATGTCGCCTATCGTCTGAATAAAAGTCGCAAATTTTGCCAATGGGGCGAGTAAAAATAACAATTTTCGCCGATTAGACGCGTAAAAATCACGAATTTTGCTGATCGGGCGCGTAAAAATCATGAATTTTACTCATCGAGTGCGTAAAAATCGCGATTTTGCTAATCGGGTGCGAAAAATTTGCAAATTTCGTCGATCAGTTGAGAAAAATCGCAAATTTCTCCGATCGGGTGCGTATAAATCGTAAATTTTGCCGATTGGCTCAATAAAAGTCGCGAATTTTGCTGATGGGGCGCGTAAAAATAACAATTTTCGCCGATTAGGCGCGTAAAAATAGCGAATTATGCTGATCGGGCGCGTATTAATCATGAATTTTACCGATCGGGTGCGTAAAAATCGCGATTTTGCTAATCGGTTGCGAAAAATTCGCAAATTTCGTCGATCAGGTGAGAAAAATCGCAAATTTCGCCGATCGGGTGCGAAAATAACACAATTTTTGCCGATCCGGCTCGAAAAAATCGCAAATTTTGCCAATCAGGTACGTAAAAATCACGAATTTTGCCGATCAGGTGCGTATAAATCGCAAATTTCGCCGAACAGGCGCGTAAAAATCGCGAATTTCGTCAATCACTAGGAAAAAAACTGCGAATATCGTCAATCGCACGTGGGAATAAAAAATGCAAGTTTTTTCCATCCTTGCCAACTGAATTGAGTTATGCTGATTAAGAGGGTGTTTGAGTATAGGGGCTAACCCTCTTTTTAAAATTAGCATTTTTATGAACTTTTAGGCCAATTCTCCCCCTCCTTCCTCGAAACCAAATTATGTCCACACTACGGATGTTGGCTCTCGACAATCCAGTCGTTTTTGTGACTGGCCCTCCTCTTATAAAGGTTGTGCACCCCTACTTGATATCAGCATTTTATGTCTGAATATGTTAAGAAGTACAATTTAGAATAATATATGTTTCTCCTCCTCCCTACCTTCATTCATGAAAGCACAATTTGTTTTCGGCACTGGCAACCTTTAAAACTAAATTTACTCCTTCAAAAATAGTCAAGGAGTACTTTCACTCTTTAAAAATAATCTTAGCTATATCTCTTTTATAAGTACAAACTGTTGATATATCCTTGCCAACGAACTGAGTATGTTGACTGGGAAGGAAGAAACCTAGGAGGCTAAAACTACCCTTCCGAAATTGATGTTTTTTAAATCTGATTATAGATCCCCCGCTACACTTCCTCGAAACAAAATTCTCTCTGTGCTACTGATGGTAGCCTTCGACAACCCAGTCATTTTTGTAAGTGGCCCTTCGCTTAAAAAGGTTGTGCAACCCTATCGTAGGTGGATTTTTTCAGCGTTTGTGCGGTCCCTTGAATATGAATACCAATAATTTCTAAAAGTTTTCTCCATCTTATTTTTCTAAGAATTTATAAGTCAAAGAAAACTTTTGACAAATACTGTTGCCTAAATTCAGGGGACCGTGCAAACGCTTAAAAAAATCCTACTACGACAGCCGCCATTTTTGTGTCAGCGTGCAGGCCTAGTATTCAGGGAGCGGTGACTAATCTATTGATCACATTCAGATTTTCTAGTAAGAGAAGTTTCCTGAAGTAGTGCGGATTTTTTATTGCATCTGGCAAACTTTCCCCTCCAAAAAATTAAAAACACAATGTAAAAAAAAATTAAATGGAAACTACTGTTTGTCGATCAAAAGAATAGCTCTCGCCTAAAAGTCTGTGCCTGTCTGTTGCCGTGGAAACAAGACTCGCTCTATTTTCGACAGGGGAAGCCAGAAGATAGGCCTTCACATTGGCTTACTGAGCGCCTTGAGGGCGTCTTGGCGATGTTAATCAATTCATCGAGTGAAAGAAAACTGTTTCATATATTATTTATACGATAATATATAGATTTTACAAATGAAAATAAAATATGAATTAATAGGAATTAATTAATGAAATTTATTACAGTAAAAATTTAATGAAATTAACTTAAATAATTGTTTCAAAATTAATATTTTCATAGCCATTAATAATTATCAATGACTTTAAATAATTAATACAATGTCCGAACTTCAGTGATTATTATAAATTTCAGCATGTATTTTCAAACAATGGGCAAGAACGGAGAAATTTTTTTATCAGTAAAAATATAAAAAATAATACCTTCTAAACATTTAGCATTTTATTCAAGGATGTGAAAGTTCTTCAAATCACTCTCAAAAGTCTCGGTTTCTTCTGAATCAGAATCGCCGGTATTAATGTTAAATGACAGTTCGTCCAATAAATCCTCTAACAGCCCATCTTTTTCCCAGTAATTATTTTCAACGTTATCCACATATTTGCAATGCGCTGCCCATTCTGCCGAAGCAGTGTTGAATCCAGGGGGTGGCCCGGGGAGGACATTCCCCCGGAGCATTGAAATGTCCCCCCCCGGAAGATGTGAGATTTTATGCTTTCAATGATCAAAAAGTGGAATCCCCCAGGAATCCCCCGAAAGTTCCTCCCGGAACTCAATAATGTCCCCCCCCCGGAGCCACAGTAATCCCTCCCGGAGAAAAGTGTCTGAATTCAACACTGTGCCGAAGTAACCTCAGTGATAGCTGTTTGAAGTAGAGATTTTAGATTGTCCAAACTTGAATCAACAGTAACATTTCGTTCTTTGACTTTTCTTTTCACAGAGGCACAAATTCTATTGCGTTTAGATCGCAGTGATAAGGGGAGAGTCGTAGAACTTCATGTCTTTATTTCTCTAAATAAATTATCAATTTTATAGATGATTTTCTTTGGACGATTACTGTCTATGGTACTTTTCTTTCTCTTATATAAAAGTCTTGAATTGTTTGACGTATAACGTACTTGTCAAAGCAGTTTCGTTCACTAGGTCTTTTGCTATGTTTAGTAGGTGATTTTAAAACTGTCGATGAACCCAATGCAGTAACTTCATTTCTTATTTCTTTTATTGTAGCTTCAGAAATTCCACTTGCTCGAGAAGCCCGTTTCAGAGCTTGTGGGGGCGGAATTAATACAGTTTTAGATGAAGCTTCACTGGAACAAAATTCCGCAACATTATATACGATTTTACGTACTTGCGATTTCAAGACTTCAACTTTCCTAAACTGAAAGGGCATCTTTCCAGTTTAAGGAATTAGCAAAATTATTTAAAGAAATGGGAACATATAATCTAAAAAGCAAAAGTAAAATTAAATAAAAAAAAAGATAACGCGTGCAACTGCTGATCCGAGAAGAAAAATGATGTGGGATAACCTTTTATTCCGCCAATTCCTCACACGCATATTCCCCATTCGAAATGGATAGGTCTTGTTACTATAGCGACCGCCACTAACCAGACTTTTAGGCGAGAGCTATTCTTGTGGTCGACAAACAGTATAGGCTTCGTTTTACAGTCATTTTGGGCCCTTTAATTTTAGAGAGGAAGCTCGTGCTTCATGTGCCTATTGGATAATCAAGCCCTGCATGTAGCTAATCAACTACACCATGTATTAAAGAGTTAAATTAAGCAGTGCTTATGTTGGCGACGAACATTTTATTTAATGAATTTATTTGTAATGCTTCTTATTAATGATGTACATATTCTCATATAATATGATCTCGAAGCCGTCGGGGGTCATATGACGTATTAAACGCCCCGACCCGCCCGAAATCGCTGGTCGATGTTTAAAACTTATCGAATTCGTTTTTCCGGTGGGATGTTCCATGATCGGGTTCGTCTACTGGGCAAATGTTGAAAGGGAAGGGACCATCGAGGAGTACGCGCCGCCTTTTCCGGGAAGTAGCGGCGGTCGCGAAAACGTCGTCGTTACATAAATTGCCAAATTGTTGAAAAGATAACTGGAAATTTTCGAATTATACGAAAATTATTCTAGCGCAGGGCATAGTTGTTCTCAGACTTTTATACCTCATATATTCCTTGATTAATTACATGTATCGGGTGTGCCCTATATCTTATTTATTTCTAAAAGCAACGAATACAGAAACGGAATCAAAGAAAATAACGAAGGTTACAAATAAACAGTACTTTTATTTTACATTTAACATACAGTTTTTTAGAGATAGAAAGTTTTTTTGTGTGTCGGATGCACTTATGTATAATTTTGAATGTTTAGCTTTAATTTTCTGAGATTGAGTCTTAGGTCATTTTCAGCATATCGTGCGTTTATATATTTCGTTTTTAAAACAATCAACGATTAAAAAACAGTAAAAAACTAGTAGTTTGTGGCCATCACAAATCTTTCTTCGATAAAAATCAAATCAATTAAATGATTTAAATAGTACCAGAAATTACATCGATTTAGCAAATTTTGCATTTTTGGCATGTCTTCTTAGATGTCTGAAATCAAAACACTAACAATGCATTCCCATATTCAGGATTCCAAACGTGAAGTTTCGTTGAATTCTGTGTATTTAAATTGGTGATATAAACATCGCATATTTTGAAGAAATCATCGAATTTCAGCACTTTTTCTGAGATGTCCGCAATCAAAATTGAATGACAATTTATTCCTATCATGAGGATCCTGAATTTGATGTTTCGTGGAATTCTGCAATTAACAAACTTGAGAAATAAGCATCACATAAATTGAAAAAAAAAACCATTGATTTGTGACACCTTCTCTTGAGGGATTTTGCCCAAAAACTAATCAGCACCATTTCACATAAGGATCATATGAATTTTCATCCTGTTCTCCGAGGTAGTTCGTGAGTTAGAGCGCCTACAAAAATTGTGTCACATATGGACAGACAGACAGACAGATACACAGACTCATGGACAGACAATCAAATCATGTTTCAGTCAAAGAGTCAGATCTTCTAAAACGTACAAATCCGTCAAAAATCAGAAATCGAAGATTTTCACTAATCTAATACTTTCTTCTTGTATAACAGGGCTGCGACTAGCGACTATTTTTATATTTTATTCGCACCACTATTTTAAAACAACATTTTGTAGTAACTTTCTGTTGCACATGTTGTCCAAGTGTATGTGAAAGATTTTTGTTTTGAGAAAGTGATGCGAGATAGAATTAAAAATTAGTCGCCAGTGGCAGCCCTATGTATAGATAGAATAAATGAAAATATATTCCGATAAAAACACATTGAGAAGTACTGCCATAATACAACGTAGTCGTCCCCCTCCCCCACTTCTCTTCCATTCCATTCGGAACAACAGAAATCCCACCCTTGTAAAAAAGTGTGGCATTTTAATACTGTATGTCCGAAATTTTCAACGCCGCCCAATCCTTTTGTGTTGAACTCATTGAGGCTCTGAAGCTGTAGTTTTCAATGTTTACTCTAAAGCATAGAACTGACTGTGTTTCAAGTAAAATAAGATGTCAAAAACTAATGACATCTGCTATATCACTATGTGGTGGGAGGAATTTCCCACTTCAAATTACTTACTTGACGTAAGATAGTTTGAAGCTTTAATAATTACCTTGAAGATAATATGCCACAACAATGTTTTTCAGTAATATTCTTGTTACGTTACCATACAAAAAATCACATACTCGAATTTAAAACCCTTATTGTTATTCTGCAATATTTTCTTTCACGATGGCAAACTACTGTTTCATTCAACAATGTATTTCGATAATATCCTTTTTACGTTATCACCAATGACACACCTTAGCTCCAATGAAATCCTAGTTATCAATTCACAATTCACAACAATCACTTTCTCTACTTAAAACATTTTCTTTCACGGTGACAAATTCAACAATGCATAACGCTATTGTTTAATTCAACAATTTATTTCATTCAATTCATTTCATTTATTTCATTTCTTTCATTTCTCACAGTTACACGTACGAGAGCAGCGAACTTAGGATAGTAGTCTCTGATTTCAGGTAATTTTTAATAAAATATTATAGATTAATAAGAAAATGAAAATAAAAAATGAGCAATATATTAAATAGAAAAATAAGTGCTTATTTTATTGCATGATTTATACCTTTTTAGAAGTCTTGAAAATTTCTTTGCAATTGCCTGATTAAGAACTTTAACATTATTATGACCGAGTGGTTATAAACAGTGAAAATAACGTCATTTGACGCATTTGCAATAAAGTAATTCAGATTCATTTAAAAAAAAATGTTTTCTTTTAATTTAAACGCGACGCCATTTTTATCGATCAATTTGGCTTGATGTCAGCTGGGGGTGAAATGCCGAGTTTAATGCTACGCTTAAGAAATTTTCAATGCCTAAAACTTTTCAGTACTATGTTAGCCGGGCGCCAGTGATATATATATATTTCAATACCATTCTTAAACCGCCTTGGATCGAACTCATGAACTTCGGCTTTGATGCTGAAGTTTTTTAGTTTTCAAAACAATGGTAATCTGAAACACAAACTTGACTGCGGTTTTAGTCAAAATAAGATGAAAAAAATCTACATTTGACAAAAAAAATATTTTAAATGCTGGGGGGTGGGGAATTCTCACTTAAGTTTACTTTGTTCTCATGAGTTGTTTTGAAGCGTTTAAAATTCCCTTGGAAACAATGTCACAACAATCTATTTTCAATGATATCCTTATAACGTTATCAACAATAACACACCTCAACTATAATAAAATATTTATTGTTATTCCAAAATTCACAACAATCACATTCTTTGCTCAAATCATCTTCTTTCAGTATGGCAAACGCAACAATGCAAACTATTGTTTAACTCAACAATTCACTTCATTTTCTCATTCATACGTATAAGAAAGAGCAGCGAATCTAGGATATTAATCTCCGAATTCAGGTAAATTCTTATTACATCTTAAGGGTTCAACCTACACTATTTTATGATTTAAACTAAAGAAAAAAAAGGTTCAATATCATACCATCTGAATACTATTTTTAAAAATTCATATATTACCAAATCATGACAAACTTTCACCATCTTATGGTTGTAGCTATTTCAACATTAAAATTTGGTTCAATATAGCACGAAATTTTTAACTCTCTAAGCGGTTTGCCCGTATTTTTACGTTTCCACAAAACAACGTAAAACGGCTATAGACAAAATATTTTTATCAGAATTGTATTTTTAGACATATGTAAACTAAAGAGATATGGAGTGCATTTTAGAAACAAACAGGGAAAGAAAATTTAAATTAATATTAGTTTTACGAACATTTTTGTGAAAATGCAGGAAAGTCCTCAGACGGTCAGAGGATTTTAAAAATGTAAATTAGTATTTTTCGGATTTCTAGAATGGGAACCTAAAACACAAGGCTGACTGAGTTTCAAGACAAAATAAGGAGACAGAAAGTAACGAAACACTCGTAAAAATATCTTTATTTTTTGTGATAGGGAATTACCACTTAAAGTTACTTGGTTGACATAAGATGTTTTGAACCGTTTAAAATTTCCTTAAAAACAATAAGTCACAACAATGTGTTGAAATAATATCCTTAATACGTTATAAGCTGTGACATACACTGTTAAAAATTTGCAGGAAACTGTCCAGTCATTCGACTGTTTTTGAAGAAAACGGTTATGTAATCGTAATTTATCGTTATTCTGCACTGTTAAAAATTTGCAGCAAACTGTCCACTCATTTGACCCTTATTATAGAAAACGGTTAAATAACCATAATTTAGTTCTATTCTGACCAAATTATTGTCAAAATAGAGTTAAATTACTGTTATGTAAACATTTTCTGTAAAAACAGTCAAATGACTGGACAGTTTGCTGCAAATTTTTAACAGTGTGAGTATAATATGGTCAATAATATGGTCAGATATATGCCTCTAATATGGTCAAGTAACCGTTATCTTTAAAAAACAGCCGAATGGCTGGGTAGATTGCTGCAGTTTTTTAACAACGTACCTTAAATCTAGTGAAATCTTTATTGTTATTTCACAATTCCCAATTACCATTTTCTCTACTAAAAGCATTTTATTTAAAGATGGTAAACTCAACAATGCAAACTGTTATTTAACATAACAATGTATTTGAATAGTGTCTTTATTACGCTATCAACGGTACTCCACAGTTCACAACAATCACTTTCTTTGTTCAAAGTATTTTATTTCAAACTCAACAATGAAAACTAATTTTAAATCGACAATTGATTTCATTCTCTCTGTAACACATAAGAGTTCAATGAATTTAAATATTAATCCCTGATTTCGGGTAAATTTTAATACATTAATATAGATTAATAAAAAATTCTTCAAAAAAGAAATTTAGACAGTTTTAATGTAGAATCAAAAGGAAAAGTAAGTGTTGATTTTACTGTCTGAATCCAATATAATAATTACGAACGTTCCTTTGTAATTATCTGATCACGGGCTTTAATCTCATTATGAGTGAAAGCTTAGAGTCAATGAAAATAACGTCATTTTGATACAATTGTACTGAATATTTTGGTATTTTTATGTTAGCTGGGCGCCAGTGATAACTCGCCAAATCTTGTTTCAGTTGGCATCATTTGAATTGCAATCAATTAACGATCCATTGAAAAAGGATTTGAACAACTAGCGATACATCTTTACAAATTCCAAATGATATTAAAAAAGATTTTGGGATCGTATATAATGTAAGTTTCTATTTTTGTGTATATGTAAAATTAGATACGATGCTTTCATTGTGAAATAAAATATTTTTAGTTTATGTTATAATCTTATATTTTAACATTTTTGTAATGGACTAAGCCTAATCATTAATAAACCCGATTACGTGAGACTTTGTTATTTGTATTGATATGTTCGTTTTTACGTATTTTATCATGATTATATTTTAGCTATTTTTAAGTAAGTTTTTTAAGACATTATATAGCAATGTTAAAATACTGGCTATTTGTTAATAACTGATGTTAAAAGATTGGCGAGAAAAAAAGTGTTGGTGAGATAAAAAATATTTTGGCGATCACTGGCGCTTGGCTAACAAAAAAGTACCAACATTTTCAGCCGTATGAAAAAAATGTTCGTTTTATTTGAAATAGGATGCTTGATTTGTTTTAAACACGCACCAATTTATTGCTATATGTTTTTCATATGTGCTATGATTATGGTATGCATTTACGTCATAAACTCATTTTGCAACACACAAGGAAAACGAAAATAGCCAAAACGGAAACTTAAACGACGCATTTGTCGGTGATGATTATTTTATTAGCATGTTGAAGCATGTGTATTGCTTGTAGTTAACGGTTAACAAATGTATAGCTTCTTAACCCACATTGGACTACTGTTCTATAAATAGAAGTGCTATATTAAACGTTTTTAAGCGTCTCGTCTTATATCACAACAATGAATTTCAATAATAGTGTTAATTTTATATTATCAACAATGACGTACCTGAACTCTAATCAAATTCTTATTCTTATTCCAAAATTTACAACAATCATTTCCTCTGCTCAAAGCATTTTCTTTCACGATGACAAACGCAACAATATATTGTTTAACTCAGCAGTTAATTTCATTTTTTCAGTAAGACGTATGAGCACAGCAAATTTACGATATTGTATTCTTATTTCAAAAAAAATCTTATTAAATTATTATAGATTAATAAAAAATCTGCTTTATAAAATGAAATACAAGTAATATATTAAATAGAAGAATAAGTGTTGTACGAGTTATTCTAGTATAGCAATCATTAATAATCCTTGGTAATTGCCTGATCACGGTCTTTAACCCTTTATCTACTGACGGTACTTATAAGTACCAATCACTTTAAAACTTTATATCACAACAACCATTACTTATATTCTGATGGTACGTTTTAGAAACAGTATTTTAACTATTACTTTTTCATGATAGATAGCAGTAGTTGTTCTAGGCTGATGAATTTTGCGAGGAAGAAAGCTATTTTCGAACGGACATTGTGTTCTTTTGCTGCCATTTTGTACGGATTGCCACTCTTACCTTTTCTTAGCTATAAATATATAATATCAAACCAAAGGTAAGCGTTGTATTTTTTTTATTCATTCTGTATTGTCTTAGAATATTATTTGCCCAATCATTATAAAATAACAGATTATGTAATGTGATTAACGGTTGAATTATTCGGTGGTACTTATAAGTACCGCCAGTACACGTAGTGTTGGAGAAAAGCTTGTTTTCATTTTGTCCATGTAATTATCTATAGTATTTCTGTTTGTTATAATGTAATTATGAAAGTATAGTGTAGCAATATGTTTTAGTATTTTTTATAAATTTCAATTATAGATATTTTTTAAAATTATTTATTTATTTATTTTTTACTTTATTATTTTTATTTTTATTATTTTTTTATTTATTTATTTTTTACTTTAAAAAAATTGTTTTTATGATTATCATCAAATGTGAATTTCTACCTTTATTATGTAAAAAATAAAATTATGTCAATTTGATAATTTCTTTGTTTTCTTATGAGTGTTTTTTGATTATTTAGAATTTTTAAGAGGTTAAATTTCATTAGAAATGTCATCCGTAATTTTTTTCTATTATGAGGAAATTTACACATAGTGTACTGACGGTACTTTTAAGTACCACTTTAATTAATTAGTTCTAACAAATTAAATTTCGCACCGGGGATATTTTTTTTCTTGTATATTCTTTAATTATCTATGTGGCAGCTAAAAAAAAAATATATTTATGAAGAAATTTTCAGTAGTTCATAATGCGGTAGATAAAGGGTTAAACTCATAAAAGACTAAAGCTATAGCGAATGAAAATAACGTAATTTCGAAGTAATCGTTGAATAATTTTTCAGACTTATGAAAAAAAGGCCCGTTTTATTTTAAACACAAAACCACTTTTAACGATCTAATCTTTTCTTACATAGTAAGATCAGGATTTAGATTTTTATTATAAGCTCATTTTCTAACATGCCACTAATACGAAAACACACAAAAATAGAAATCATGTAACGCCTTTGTTAGTTATGAGCATTTTACGTTGAAGTTTGTTGATGCAACTACTGATTGTTTGTACATTTAAAAAAAAAAAAAATACAAATAATGTATATGGTTTAAATAACATTTTTCAATCTCTTTATTAATTCTATACCATCGCAATAAGACTTTTTATTTACAGATAATTTGATATTTGTCCAGTAGAATAAATCAGGTTGAAATAATTGATTTTTAACACTTTCCAAACTAGTTGAAAAGTGTTTATGACTTCGGTTTGTCTGGCCGTCTGGCCGTCTTGCCGTGCTCTAACTCCCGTAAATAGGCTCGGATTGCTTTGCAATTTTTATATGTTATTGTCGTTATCTGTAGAATGTTCCCTAGTTCAACGGAAGTGTGTAGCACTTATGTTTTTTTTACAGGGACACTCAAAAGAATTCCGTTACATTGCGGTCTATGGGGAAAAATCATTTGCGGTTTATTTAAATAATGTTTCACTATTTTAAACGCATTGAAATTTATATATATCACTAAGGTGCATTACAAGAAGCTTAATATGGAATAGGATGTGCATAGCACTTATAGTTACTTTACAGGGACAGTCAAAAGAATTCCGTTACATTACGTCTATGGAGAAAAATCGTCTGCGATTTATTTAAATAATGTTTCACTATTTTAAACATATTGAAATTTATATATATCACTAAGATGAATTACAAGAGGCTTACTACAGAATATTGTGTCTATAGCAGTTATTGTTCATTTACAGGGACACACAAAATAATTTTCTACTGTCTGTTAACAATAATTCCTGGAAGTACGTTTTAAGTTACTGAACGCGATTTTAAATTTAACTCGCTTTTTGTCTATTACGTGGTGTGTATAAATTCTGCAGATCCTATACAGGGAAGCACAAAAGTTCGCGAACACATTTCCGTTTATTGACAGAAACTCCAGAAGGAGAATTTTAAACTGTGCTACGCGTTTCCTAACTGAACTAAAATTTAGCATCCTATATAGTATATATACAAATCTATAGATCATATACAGGGCTGAATAAAAGTATTCGGATATTTTTCCGAATATTGCATATGTTGGAAATACTTGAAATTACGTTTTTAAATATGTTATGCGTTTTCCAAATTGTTTACTTAGATGTTATCTTTCAGCTTATTAAACGGTATGATTTGTAAAATTATTTTGGAATCGTTGGAAAGTGTTACATAATCTATGCTTGACGCATGATTTTTCGTTCTTGTTTTCTTAATCAGTTTGTTATTAGTATTATTTAACTCACAATTTTCTAAACGAGTTTTAATGGTATCTTAAAATTCTGAAAAAGCTTAAGAAGTTGTCTCGTTATCCTGTTCAACCAGCATGCACACAAAAGTGTTGTAGGCAATGAAAACTCAATAAAATAAAAACATCGACGAGTTTATTTATTTATTAAAGCAGCAAAGAGGCAGTGACATGGCTCAGTTCTAACTCTATTCTTTCGTACTTTACCGGTCTCCCCTATGTATTATTCCATTGGTTTAGCAATTGAATTCATGTTATATGATTGAATATATAACTAAAAATAATTTCTGATTTCAGGTACACCTATTTTTAAACAGGACATGAAAATAGATGTCCCTCCGGTGTGCAATTGAACGAGAAGTCGAGATTAAGGGAAGACATTAAGACAACAAAAAGTTTTTTGATACACATCGAAGAAAAGTTAGAAGATATAAATGGCGGAGGTATGTACATGTACATTTTTATCGTTTTAGCAATTGCATTGCAATCATTTGCTTGAATGTATAACGGATTTTTTTTTTCAGGTACACCTATTTTTAAATGAAGATATAAAAACAGATGTTCCTTCGGAGTGCGAATGATCAGGAAAAATGATTTCTAAAAGACATAGAAAAGTATGAAGGATAAGATTAGAATTTGTTCACAGACATGGAAAAAAAAGTATGTAAGTCGAAATTCGGAGGTACGTATGATTCCATTGAGTTATGAATTGAATGTTGATCACATGCTTCATTATAGAACTGAAAATAAATTTTTATTTCAGGCATAGGTATTTTTAAAAGAAGACATAAAAATATATATCCCTCCGGAATGCGAATCATAAAGAAGGACAAATTTTAGTAAGAAACTGAAAAGTATGAAAGATAGGAAAATAATTTTTTGACACACATCGAAGAAAACCAAGAAAAGCATAAATGTCGGAGGTATGTATCTTTCCATCGATTTAAAAATTGAATTTCATTCATTTGCTAATGAAGGACAACTTGTGGGAAAAAGTTGAAAAATATGAAGAATAGGTGAAGAATTTTTTGAAAGACATAAAAAACAACATAAAGCACAAATTCTGAGGTAAGTCTTATTACATTGGTTTAGCAATTGAATTTGTGTTATATGATTAAATAGTCAATTTAAAATAATATTTCATTTTAGGTACACATATTTTTAAAGAGGACGTAAAAATAGATGTCCCTACGGTGGGCGATTGAACAAGAAATCGAGAATATGGAAAGAACATATGATAATCAAAAACAGAAGAAGAAATTATTGACATACATCGAAAAAAAGCGATAAAGCAGATACGGCGGAGGTACAAATTTTTTCAATTGGCTTAAAATTTGAATATCAATCATATTCTTGCATATTTAACTGTAAATAATTGTTTATTTCAGGTACACCTATCTTTAAAAGAAGACATAAAAATAGATGTCCCTCCGGGGTGCGATTGAACAAGAAATCGAGAATATGGAAAGAAATTAAGATAATCAAAAACATATGAAGAACTTATTGACACACATCGAAGAAAAGCAATAAAGAAAGATTCGACGGAGGTATGTATTTTACCAATGGTTTAACATCTGAATATCAATCATATGCTTGAGTATTTAACTGTAAATAATTTTTTATTTCAGATACAACTATCTTTAAAAGAAGACATAAAAATAGATGTCCCTCCGGTGTGCGATTGGACAAGAAATCGAGAATATAGAAAGAACTTAATCAAAAACAGATGAAGAAATTATGACACACATCGAAGAAAAGGAATAAAGAAGATTCGAGGGAGGTATGTATTTTACCAAGGGTTTAACATTTGAATATAAATCATATGCTTGAATATTTAACTGTAAATAATTTTTTATTGCAGGTACAGCTATCTTTAAAAGAAGACATAAAAAGGGATATCCCTCCGGTGTGCGACTGAACAAGAAATCGAGAATATGGAAAGAACTTAAGATAATCAAAAGCAGAAGAAGAAATTATCGACACACATCGAAGAAAATCAATAAAGAAGATTCAACGGAGGTATGTATTTTACCAATGGTTTAACATCTGAATATCAATCATATGCTTGAATATTTAACTGTAAATAATTGTTTATTTCAGGTACACCTATCTTTAAAAGAAGACATAAAAATAGATGTCCCTCCGGGGTGCGATTGAACAAGAAATCGAGAATATGGAAAGAAATTAAGATAATCAAAAACAGATGAAGAACTTATTGACACACATCGAAGAAAAGCAATAAAGAAGATTCGACGGAGGTATGTATTTTACCAATGGTTTAACATTCGAATATCAATCATATGCTTGGATATTTAACTGTCAATATATTTTTTTTAATTCAGGTACACCTATCTTTAAAAGAAGACATAAAAATAGATGTCCCTCCGGTGTGACATTGAACAAGAAATCGAGAATATGGAAAGAACTTAAGATAATCAAAAACAGATGAAGATATTATTGACACACATCGAAGAAAAGCAATAAAGAAGATTCGACAAAGGTCTGTATTTTACCAATGGTTTAACATTTGAATATCAATCATATGCTTGAATATTTAACTGTAAATAATTTTTTATTTCAGGTACACCTATCTTTAAAAGAAGACATAAAAAGAGATGTCCCTCCGGTGTGCGATTGAACAAGAAATCGAGAATATGGAAATAACTTAAGATTATCAAAAACAGAAGAAGAAATTATCGACACACATCGAAGAAAATCAATAAAGAAGATTCGACGGAGGTATGTATTTTACCAATGGTTTAACATTTGAATATCAATCATATGCTTGAATATTTAACTGTAAATAATTTTTTATTTCAGGTACACCTATCTTTAAAAGAAGATATAAAAATAGATGTGACTCTGGCATGGGAATGACAAAGAAGGATAAATCGTGGAAAGAATCTGAAAAGTATAAATGGTAGGAGATGGTTGTCAGACATCGAAGAAAAAAACCACCCTTGCACAAATTTGGAGGTATGTAGTATTCCATTGGTTAACCAATTGAATTTGTGCTATATGATTTAATAGATAACTTAAAAAAATATTTCATTTCAGGTACAGCTGTTTTTAAACAGTTCGTAAAAATAGATGTCCCTCTGATGTGCTACTGAACGAGAAGGCGAAATTATGGAAAGAAATTAAGATACCAAAAGAAAAACAGCGGACGATTTCTTGACACGCATCAAAGAAAAGCAAGAAAGCAGAAACGGCGGAGGAATTTTTCAAATGGATTAAATTTGGAATTTCAATCATATGCCTGAGTATTTAACTGTAAATATTTTTTTTATTTCAGGTACACCTATCTTCAAAAGAAGACATAAAATAAGATGATCCTCCGGTGTGAGAATAATCAAGAATGCTTGATTTCAGAAAAACATTGAAAAGAATGAAGGAAAGTAGAAGATTTTTTCGCAGACACTGAAGAAAAGCATACAAAGCACAAATTTGAGGTATGTATTATTCAATTGGTTTAGTAACTGAATGTGAATCATTTGCTTCAATATATAATTGATTTTCTTTTCAGGAACACCTATTTTTAAAAGAAAACATAAAAATATATGTCCGTCTGGTGTGCAAAAGAGTAAGAAGACAAGAAAATGGGAAGACATGAAGACAATCGAAGACGACAAAAAAAAAAAAAAAAAAAAAATTGACACACATCGAAGAAATCCAAGAAAACATAAATGGCGGAGGTATGACATCGAAAAAATCATGCAAGCACAAATTCGGAGATATGTATTATTCCATTGGTTTAGCAATTGAATTTATGTTATATGATTGAATATTTAACTGAAAATATTTTTTGATTTCAGCTACACCTATGTTTAAACAGTACATGAAAACCGATGTCCATCCGGTATATGAGATTGATCGAAAAGGCTAAATTACGGAAAGGACTTTTTGACTGACAGAGTAAACTGACAGAGAAACCGCAAAATTAATTACTCCTAAAAACTAATATCCGTGTGCGTTGAAAGATATGAAATATCACAAATGAAATATTATTGTAATTATCTACTGATTTATAGGACATTGCATTGAAAGAACATTATGTGTTGCAACAGTAAACAAGTTAAATTTCTCATAAATAAAACTGTGAATCATTTCAAGATAATATGACTACACGTGCTCTACAAACTGAAATTCCCAATACAGCTGAATGTGTGACGTCATAGGAAACATCTCATCGGAAAAACCATCTCGTGATGTGATTTATAACTCCAAACTAAATAACTCTCTTCTCTCGCGTCTTTATTAATCTTTCTGCAGTATGAAAATGTAGTTCGTCTAAGATGGAGTTAATGTATAAAGCTCTTGATATTATTGTGCGTGTATAGAACGAATCGTCTAGAGAAATGGAGCATTTTTATGCAGAATCGATAATCTTTGTTCATACTTTTCAAAATACTTAACCCAAAAAAGTGTTAACATATATTATGATACAATGTTGGAGCGATATTCTAAATGCTCAAAATATTTTACTCTATCTTGCATAAATATCTTCATGTTCAACTACAAAATGGATCGTTAATTTATTCAGTGAAATTCTTCATTCGTTATTAACCTATATAATTTTTCTCTAGCGTTATCAGCGATTCATCTACTTCGATTATAAATAAATGATCCGTGCCAGCAGATGGATATAAATGGATACCAATTGTGAATATTTTTTGCGCTTACTAAACAGAAGATATATCAATGTAAGAACTGCATGCTTATTACAACTTTATTGCGAAACCGGATAAATGAACAAAAAAGAGACAGTTTTATATTAAATTAATTATTACGTGCTACTGAGAGCTAACAATAACCAAAAAAAACAGAAGAATAAATTGTTAACACACATGAAAAAAAGCAAGAAAGCAAATATGTCGAGGGTAAGTATTTTTCCAATGGTTTAACATTTGAATATCAATCAAATGCTTGAACATTTAACTGTAAATATTTTTTTTTATTTTTGGTACACCTATCTTCAAAAGAAGACATAAAAATAAATGTTCCTCTGGAGTGCCAAATGATCAAAAAGGACAGATTTTAGAAATCCACAGCAAAGAATGAAGGAAAAGAGCAGAATTATTTTGCAGGCATTGAAAAAAGCAGCACAAATGCGGAGGTATGTATTATTCAATTGGTTTAGTGATTGAAAATCAATCGTATTCTTCAATGTATAAATGAAAATAATTGTTATTTAAGGTGCACCTATTTTTAAAAGAAGAATTAAAAATAAATGTCCCTCCGAAGTGTAAAAGATCAAGAAGGACAGGTGTTTTAATGACTCTGTAAAGTACGAAAGATGAGAGAAGAATTTATTCAAAGACATTGAAAAAATGCACGGAAGCTAAATTCGGAGGTATGTATTATTCCATTGGTTTTTATAATTTGAATGTCAATAATATTGTTCTATATATAATTGAATAAAATATCTTACTGCAGGTACACTTATTTTTAAGGAGGAGATAAAAAAAGATGATCCTCCGGTGAGCGAATAAGTAAGAAGGCAAGATTATGGAAAGACATTAAGACAGCCGAAGACAAGACAAATAAATTTTGATGCACATGGAAGACAAGATATAAATCATAAATGGCGGAGGTATGTATCTTTCAATCGGTTTAAGAATTGAATTTCAGTAATTTGCTTGAATATATAACGGAAAATTAATTTTTATTTTAGGTACACCTATTTTTACAGGAAGCCATAAAAATACATGTTCCTCCGGAGTATGAATGATCAAGAAAGAAAGATTTTGGAATGACACTGAAAAGAATGGAGGATAAGAGAAAGGATAAGAGATAAATTTGACAGATATCAAAGAAAAGCATGAAAGCACAAATTTGGAGGTATGTATGACTCCGTATGTTTATCAATTGAATGGTCATCAAATGCTTCAATTTAGAACTGAAAATAAATTTTATTTCATGTGCAAATATTTTTAAAAGAAGATGTAAAAATAGATGTCACACCGGGATAGGAATGATAAAGAAGGATAAATTGTGGAAAGAATCTGAAAAGTGTGAAAGATAGGAGATGGTTGACAGACAAAAAAAAAAAAAAAAAAAAAAAAACATGCTTGAAAAAAAAATTGGAGGTGTGTATTATTGCATTGGTTTAACAATTAAATTTGGTGTTATATGATTGAATAGATAGCTTAAAATAATGTTTCATTCAGGTACAACTGTTTTTAAAGAGGACGTAAAAACAGATGTATCTCCGATGTGCAATTGAACGAGAAGACAAAATTATGGAAAGAAATTAAGATACCAAAAAAATAGGAAAATATTTGTTGACACACATCGAAGAAAAGTGAGAAAGCAGAAACGGCGGCGGAAATTTTCCAATGAATTAAAATTGGAATTTCAATCATATGCCTGAGTATTTAAGTGTAAATAATTTTTTATTTCAGTTACACCTATCTTTAAAAGAAGACATAAAAAAAGATGACCCTCCGGCGTGAGAATGATTAAAAAGATCTGATTTCAGAAAAACATTAAAAAAACATTGAAAAAAAAAACAAAAAAAAAAAAACAGAAGAACATTTTTTCACACACACCGAAGAAAAACAAGAAAGGAACTTTTCAAATGGATTAAAAATGGAATTTCAATTATATGCCTGATTCACTGAAAAACAATAAATTTTTTCTTGGAAAATTTTAACAGATTTAAATAACCATATCCTTGGGAATTTAGGAAATATTCACAAAAAGGTGAAGTTGGTTTCCGTTTCAGAGATATCTGTATTTAAATATATCCTATTATGTTATTTTATTGCCTTTTAAAGTACTTTGTTTCTACAGTTTAATGACTGTGAAAGTTAACAAATATCTGCTTCTTATAATACATTTAGGTGCCAATAAGATGTGTTTCGTTAGACATTGTGGTGACATAAAGATTTTTCTGTTTCCTTTGTAAAAAATTGATCATTGTATCATTTAATTAGCTGACAAACGGGGGCTTTTAAAATGTCTCGTGTGTTAATTCCAGTGATAGTTTTTGATATATTTGTGGCGAATTTATGAGCACTACTCGCAGAATAAACATTACTTCTTTAATTAAAATTGTCTATAAACATTTTGGATGCGAAATTGCCGATCAAGAGAAGCCATGGGCACCACACTTTTTTTGTTTGCGCTGTTCTACCCAATGTTGGGTATGAGCGCGCTTATTGAACTAAAACTCGCGAACTTAGTTCACTTTCTGTGAACGTGAGTTAAACTTGACTCACTTTTTGACAAACGAACGTGAGTTGAACGAAAGCTCAAAAAATCTGTGAGTTTGAACGAAATTTACAACTAAAACTCATTTTTTTTTCATAATTTATTTAAACTTTTTCCAGCCATTAAGAACACGTTTTTCCCATTCAAATGCCATTTAGAGGCCTTACACGGCCTCGGGACAGGTCGATTCTGATCATCAGTTTTTCTGGGTCGTGCACGAGTCTGGCTTTCGCAGAAGGCTCGGGCCGGGCCGAACCGGGCTTATTTCTGAGACTGTGCTTTATTCTTCCTAGATGTGTGCACCGACCGAAATTTTCTGCCAGGGTCACAACAAATCTGCTTGTAAGAAAATCATTGACCCGTTCCTGTTGTTTCGTGCAAAAATCTGTTTAACGAACAACCTCCTTGGGTCAAAAATTTTGCCGAAAATACATATATTTTAAAATTACCATTATTCTACGATTAAAATTCCCTTTAAAGAATAATACATAAACATTTCTAGTGGGGGGGGGATATACAGCACTGTAAAACCTGTTATAAGAATCTGTGTATGACGAAATCCTGTTTTAAAAGGAAAAATTTCTTGATCGGTGCAAAATGGATATAATAATCTTAACGTCTGAAAATAAATAATACTTTGCAAGAGACGAAAGATCTCGTAAAAAAGGAACTAAACTATAACGATTTTTTTTCTCTCCTATCTGATTCCGTCTTAGAAGGTTTAAGATTTTTAAGTCTCTAAGCCGTGTAAATGGATTAATGGTATTAATAATAATTCAGATATTTACATACAAACAGAGATCCATTCAAAAATCAATATAGTTTGCAATAAGATATATAGAAAGAAAGTTAGTAGAAACAGTAATTTGGAATGGAGGTCCCTGTATTATGCAGTCTATGGTAGAGGTCTGCATGGGCCGAAATTTAAAGGTACGGGACCGGCCATCTCCATAGAAGAAAAATTCGGCACTGCTCGGCCCGCTATAAAAATTAAAAGTTCGGCCCGAGCCCGGCCCGGCCAGTAGAGAAAAAATTATTGGCCCAACCCGGCCCGGTATAACAGCTAAAAGTTCGGCCCGAAACCGGCCCGGCCTGAATGAATTCTACAAAACATTGATTTGTTGAAAACTTGGCTCTGAAAGCTGGCTTTAGTACTGTGTATTGTGTATACACCCGTGTTGGGACTTTTTGAAAAATCAGTGGTAAGTTGAATTAAACTAAAAATATCCGCGAGTTTGAGTGAAAATTACAACTAAAACTCATTCAATTTTTTTCGTAAATTTCTTTCAAATTTTTTGCGAAGATATTTTGAACTTTCAAATGCTTTTTAGAAGCTTATACGAGACCAGGGCGGGCCGGTCTTGTCATTACTCTTTCTGGACCGGGCCCGAGATTTACTTTTTCTGCAGGCTCAGGTGGGCCGAGCAAGACTATTTTTCAAGGTCTAGCCGGGCCTGTACTTCATTCTTCCTAGATGTCTGCACGGGACAAAATTTTCAGGCCCCGTCCCGACACAGATCGTATGAAAAACATTAGCTTGTCCCATGCATCTTTAAAATGAGTCCCGGTCAAGCAATTTCTGTAAAAAAGGAATGTATTTTTAAATCGCCGTTATTCTACAATTAAAAATTTTTTGGAAAATAGTACATACATTTCGAGGGAAAAAAAAATTAAAGTGCAATAAAACCTGTGAAAAGCAACCTGTCTATGACGAAATCTTGTCTTAAACGTCAAATATCTTGTTCTGTGAATTATCTTTAAAAAACTTTGCACTGGCATTATATATATTGAAAATTTGTATTTTATAAAGTTTTATCACGAAAGTCGTGATAGGTTTTATGCCCCTGCTTCGAGGGGCAAAGGAAGCAAATTAAAAAAAAAAAATCACTCATGTGTATATTTTTAGAAAATATCTTTATCCCTTCTTATTATAAAGACTTATAATCTTTTCATAAAGCCATAATAGATTTCGAGATGTGTTTTCAGCCCCTACCTCCAGAAGTACAAGGGGTATCGGACGCAAGAAATGTGCAGATGCTCTCTATCAGAAACTGTGAAATTGAATAGCTTTGTCTTTTTTATATAAATTTGAAAGCTCGTTCAAAAACTGCTGTCAAATTTGGCGTTTTGAACCGAATTTTCTGACGTGAAAGCCCGATAAAAGTCGTCATGAAACAGCAACTCTTATAACACAAAATGTAATATATCAATCGAAAATTGGAGTTTCTTACTGTTGAACGGGGAAAACAATTTTTATTTATTTCAGAATCGTCTTAAAATGCCACTTTTAAGTGATTGTTTTTATCTCTATATCTCTCTCTCTCTCTCTGTCTATCCTTATGTGCAAAGAATATACTTAAAGAATGACGTTGTGAATTTTTGTTTACTGGAAATAATAGGCTCCGACTTAACGGGGCAACGCAGGCTGCTGCTACCGTGATATCTTATGTAGGGGTACAAAATTATCTTTTCGTCCCCATTTCTCCGTTCTTCAAAAAAGTCGGAATTTTAAACGCGAAATACATTTTGCTCGTGAATTTCAGTTTAAATTACAACATAAATTCAGATTCACTCAATTTGGAAAATTATCGCATTCTTAAAAAAGACTTTTCCTTTACACAAGGGCACGGTCAAATTCAGTGCTATAGAACCAAGAAAACTCGTACTCTACTCGTACAACGGGTATCTTCCTAAAGTTCTGAGAAGAGCGGGAGAATAGCCAACAGTCAGTACGCTAACCAGGGCTAGAAGAAAGATCTTATCTCGAGCCCATTGTATCACTTCCCTGAGGATACATTTGTACCCACTGGCCAGAAATACTTCAATTTAGGAATATACGCCTGACCATATAGAAACTGAAGGTCATAAACCATAATAAGTTTCTCTTAAACCTTTATCTTTTAACCAGACTTTGACTTCTAATTCTGCTTGACAGGAGTAAAATATTGCCTGTGTTTCAATGTAAGTTAGAAACAGCGTGCACAATTTTACATAGATATGAGCAAGAAGAAATTGAGAGCCTTTTTTTAACAAAAGAAACCTGAAAGAACTTACTTATTTTTATCGAGTTATTAAGAAGTTTGTCTTTAATTGTAGTGAAATTATATTAGCTAGGGCATTTAATTATAAATTTTATTTTCCAAAAGAAAGTGGAAAAATGCAAAACAAAAAATGCTTTCAGTAATTCATTAAAGCTTCAAAATAACTAAAAAAAAACCACTTAATTGCTAAAAAGTATAAAATAAAATCTTTATAAACAGTAAAATAAGTTTTATTAAACTGTTGACATGTTTCGGCTCCGTCAGAGCCAGTTTTAAAACAAATAAATTTACAAAAAACACGTGCAAATTTTATTGATTCATATGCAAAAAGAAAAGGGCCTTTTTTTAAATTTCAGATATATAATTTTTATCAGCGCTCGTGCAAACAAAATTCAGTGGAAAGGGAACAACAATTTTGGAATAAATGTGTTTGTTGTAATCCGCAATCCAGACTAGTTTTAGGAAGATTTCGTAAGAAATACTACCTATTACATTCTCCCCTAAGTTGGAATTTTTGAAAAAAATTTCCAGATCTACCCTGATCATGACTCCCAGAACCCAAAACCACCCCCAGTTCAAAACTTTATCTATCTATCTATCTATCTATGTCACTTTTTTATGGACACGATAACTGCAATAATTCTGCACAAATCTCTTCCAAACTCATACATAAAATCAAGGGGCATAAAATCTCGGTCAAGTTCGTTAATGGGCAAAATCGAATCAATGAGGGGGGGGGGGGGGGCTTTTTGTGAAAACAAAAAAACCCCATAATTTCATAATTATGAAACTTATCGAATCCGTTTAAAGTTATTATTACTTCTAGGAAAAGGGCCGATATTTTATGTATGACAGATTTTTGATATTAAAAATTTCCCCAAGGGGGGGGGGGGGGGGAGAAGAAAAAAATTCATAACTTCGTCAATTCCCAAGATATCATATCCGCTTAAATTTATTGTAAATCGCCTTAAAATTATCTACAACTTTTATATTGACAAGTCTTTTATAGGACCAACTCTTACGGCAAAAAAAAAAAAAAAAAAAAAAAAAAAAAAAAAAAAAAAAAATTAAACACAAAAAATCCCTGCTGGCCCCGCCTATAAGCGAACGTGAAAACAGAAAAAAAACCATAACTTCTTAATTTTTATACATATCGAATCCGTTTAAAGTTATTATTACTGCTAGGAAAAGGGCCAAAAATTTATGTATGACAGATTTTGATTTCATTAAAAATGCCCACAAGGAGGGGGAGGGGAATAGGGGTTTCAGAAGAAAAAATTCATAACTTCGTCAATTCTCTAGATATCAAATCCACTTAAATTATTATAAATCTTCTTAACATTATCTGCAACTTTTATACTGACAAGTTTTTTATAGGACCAACTCTTACCGTAAAAAAAAAATCCCTGTTGGCTCCGCCTACAGGCAGAGGTATATTTCAAAGTGGGTGGTCCCAACTGCCACATCATGGAAAATAGGTCTTTCTTCTGCAATTCCCAATAAACAGATGCCCCACATTCTCCGTCTTCGAAATGTACCTGTGCCTGTAGGCCGAGCCGTCAGGGATTTTTTTTTTAAACGGAGAACATAAACATGAAATAAACTAAACTAGCAATTATTTTACAACTTTTCTTACAAGGCAGTTTTGTTTTAAACATATAAACCCACTAGAGCATTTCAGAGATTTTAACATTTAATAAATATTGAATATTGAAAAATAAGTTTCTACCAGTGTATTTCAAAATCGAAAAATGAAACAGCTCATTTTTTAATGCGTCTTACCGTTTAACATAAATTTGAAACGCATGAATATAAAAATAAATAAATAAAATAATTTTTTTTTTCTGGGGATTAAGCGTAGGAGAAACACAGATATCCTGACAAAAGCGTTTTTGTTATTTCTCTGTGAGTTTAATCATTTTAAGTTACTTAGGATGAATAAAGTTTACGCTTTTTTTAACAAATTAGAGACGAATAAAATTTAATTTAATTTCAACATACAGATATATTATTTCCGAGATGGTGTCTATACTCATTTATATATGTAAAATAATCAGTGAAAACTAATGATATAATTCTAATTCACAATCAGTTTTTTGAATAAATGAAAAAGTATAAAAAACAAAATAATAAAAATAAATTTTTAGTACCTTTGAACGATTGAAAATATATCTTTCATGTTCGTTAGATTTAAACTTTATTTTTCTTTCGTTTTATATACAATTATTTCATAAAAATTTTAATTTTTAAAGAAAAAACACATCAAATTATCATGCAGATGCGACGCATAAAAACAATACATTGAATTAGAGGTATGCACAGGACGAAAATTTCAGGGCGAGCGCGACCAAGACAATCCGTAGACAATTTTTCTTTTGGCCCGGTAGAAAAGTTCAAAGTTTGGCCAGAAGTGCTCCGAGCACAACTCGGCCCGTTGAAAAAAATTATTGATCCAGGTACAAAAAATTAAAACTTCGATCCAGTCTGCACAAAACATTAATTGGCTCAGCTATTCCCGACTAAGCTCGACCTGGCTGAACATAGATTTTTACGCCTATAAGGTGTGTCTTCTAAGAGAAGTCCTAACTAAAAATACTTATTTTACCTTTCATATCATGTTTATATTCTTCATTTAAAAAACGGGTTCTGAGGTGTGGTATTTATTTTTTAAATGCATCTGATTATATGTAACTAGCACAGTTACCATTAATATTGTTAATCCACATTCTATGGCTTGGAGATTTAAAAATAAAAATTCTATAAAATAAAATCTTCTAAGGCGGAATTGCATGGGAAAGAAGAAAAATCCGTCATGGGCTGGTTCCCCTATGAACAAGTTCATCGTCTGTTGTAAATGCATTACATTCTTTTCACAAGTACTGTTATCTTCATTTTAATAGATCAGGGCTGTCCAACCTGGCGCCTGCAATTCATCAGAAAATTCTTACAGAAACATTTTTCTTATATATTCCGAGATTGAATAAGGCAAATATTCCTATAAGAATTTTCTGGTGAATAGCGGGCGCCAGGTTGGACAGCGCTGACATAGATCAACGTTTTGTTTTATTTTGTTAAACACGGGGTTCCGTCATAAGCAGGTTCTTTTTCTCAGGTTTTACCTATTTTAATTTTATTGCCTAGAAATTTATCTACCCATCTTTAAAAAAATAATAAAAATAAATAAATATACCAATTTTAATTGTGGAATAATAGCGATTTAAAAATACGTGCATTTTTTGAAGAAAAAAAATTTAAGCCGGGCCAAATTTTACTGATATTTTTACTGGACGGGCCAGAGCCGTGCCGGTCCAATGATTTTCATATGAGCTGGGACTGAAAATTTCTGCATGTTCAGACCTCAAGAAGACTGCAGTCCAGCCCCGACGTGGCCCGGAAAATAAATTTAGTCCCGGCCCATCTGGGTCCGAACCTCAAGAAAAAAGTAATCCCCAAACCAAGCTCGGACCGAGTGTCAGGGAGGAAATTTGGGCCGGGCCCATGAAGACCCTTACATCGAATAACCAAAAGATTAGTTCGAAAAACGAGTTTTTAGTGAACTTCGTTCACTTTCATAGATGAGTTTGAGTTGAGCGAGTTCGTTTGAAAAATTTTGAGTTTGAACGTGAACTTGGCTCATTTTTGAGAAATTGAACTTGAGTTTGAACTGTTCATTTTTTTTGTGAGCGTGCCCAACACTGGTTCTACCCCACTTCGAGAGTATATTATGAGAAAGGGGATGCCTTTCGCCACACCAATGATCTGGAGAGAACCTAGAGATCATTTAAAAGATTGTTATGTCTGTATGACCCCAACAGCAAAAGGAATTCATTTTAAGAAACAGAAGCATGTTTAATATCACAACATCGATTCTGCTATGAGGCCAGTACCTCACAGGGACGTGCTTCCTGTGCCACAGCCACCTGTAAATTACAGTCTTTCAGTTGATGAAGAATGCATGCCATCTTGTAGTCATGAAAGTGAAACAGAAATAGATTACATTCCACCACAGAAATATCTGAAGCCACATATGATAACGCAAGAAGAGTTGAATGACCTTGTGCGTGATTTGGGGTTAAGCAAGATTAAAGCCGAATTCCTAGAATCAAGACTTCAAGAATGGGATGCTGGGAATGCAACAAGGTTACAAGAAATATTCATGCTTTATCTGCGAATGGGGCAGTTGTGCAAAAGATAAACATTATTGTGCAGAAACGTGGCCTTCTTGGAAGTCTCTAGAACCTGGTGATAAAAGTATAATTAACCAACCTCTTGTAGCATCAGTGGACATATTACTCCCACCACTCCATATCAAGTTGGGATTGATAAAAATTTTCGTGAAAGCTCTTAATCGGAATGGTAAAGCATTTGCGTTTATCCGAAACTTGCCCCCATCAATATCGGATGCCAAAATAAAAGAAGGCAATTTGTAGGTCCAGACATTCCGAAAATTATGAAAAATGACCAGTTTGAAAGCATTCTTACGACACTAGAAAAAAACGCTTGGCTTTCATTCAAGGACGTTGTGCATAATTTCTTAGGGAATAACAAAGCTACAAATTACAAGTGTATAGTTCAAAAGATGATAGACAATTTTAAAAAGCTAAATTGTCACAGGTCATTAAAGCTTCAGTTCTCGCACTCTCACATTGACTTTTTCCTAGATAATATGGGAGCAATTAGCGACAAGAATGGTGAACGATTTCACCAACAAATTTCTGCTATGGAGTCTCATTATCGATCGCAATGGGATGTAGCAATGCTTGTTGATTTCTGTTGGTTCATCAAGAGAAAATATACTGAACATAAATATAAACGCAAAAATAGATACTAATGTAATCAAATTAATACACTCAAATTGTGTTCAGCTGCGTAAAATGTGTGGAAAATATGTATAAGCAGTGTACAAGTATACTGCTGGTAAATTTAAAATTTAGGTATTATTATTATGCATTATTGTACGATCTCATAAATTGTGATACATCGTAATAACCTATAAATACATATCCTTCGTTTAAAACAAAATAAGAACCAACTAAAAATTTCTAATATCATTTTTATTTACGCAAGAGTGTATATAATTGGGATATTAGCTTTAAGTATAAGAAAAAAATAAAAAGTCAATTTTTGTTTATCAGTGATTTAACTCTAAATAATTTTATATTTCAGGTACACATATCATTAAAAGAAGACATAAAAAAAAGATGACCTGTGAGAATGATCAAGAAGGCCTGATTTCAGAAAAAACATTGAAAAGAATGAAGGAAAATAGAATATTTTTTCGCAGACATAGAAGAAAAGCATACAAAGCACAAATTTGAGGTATGTATTATTCAATTGGTTTAGTAACTGAATGTGAATCATATGCTTTAATGTATAACAGAAAATATCTTTTTATTTCAGGAAAACCTATTTTTAAAAGAAGGCATAAAAATATATGTCCCTCTGGTGTGCGAAAGAGTAAGAAGACAAGAATATGGGAAAACATGAAGACAACCGAAGACAACACAAAAAATTTTTGACTCACATCGAAGAAAACGAAGAAAGCATAAATGACGGAGGTATGTATCTTTTCATGGGTTTAGCAATTGGATTTCAATCATTTGCTTGGATATATAACGGAAAATAAAATTTTATTTCAGAGACACCTATTTTTAACGGAAGACATAAAAATAGATGTGTTCTCTGGATGTGCGAATGATTAAGAAAGAAAGATTTCGGAAAGACAGGGTAAAGTTAGAAGGATAAGAGAAGGATTTGTTGCCATATATCGAAGAGCCACATGGAAGCACAAAATTCGGAGGTATGTATTTTTACATTGATTTAACATATTAATTTCACTCATTAGCTTGAATATGTAATTGAAAATAATATTTTATTTCAGGTACAGTTATTTTTAAAAGAAGACATAAAAATAGATGTCCCTCCGATGTGCGAATGAACAAGTATTACTGATTTTAAAATGACACTGAAAAGTACGAAGGATAAGAAAAATATTTGTTGACAGACATCGTTGAGACGCACGAATGCACCAATTCCCGAAGTATGTATTTTTAATTGACTTAACATTTTAATTTCACTGATTAGCTTGAATATGTAATTGAAAATAATCTTTTATTTCAGGTACAACTATTTTTATCAGAAGACATAAAATAGATGTCCCTCCTTTGTGCGAATAAACAAGAATTACTGATTCTCGAATGTCACTGAAAGTATGAAGGATAAGAGAAAAATTTGTTCACAGACATCGAAGAAAGAATGAAAGCACAATTTCTAGGTCTGTATCATTCCATATTTTTAACAAATGAATGTGCATCACTTCAATGTATAACTGAAAATAACCTTTCATTTTAGTTACACCTATTTTTAAACGAAGACATAAACACAGATGTTCCTCCGGTGTGCGAAATGATAAAGAAAGACAACATGTGGAAAGAAACTAAAAAGTATGAAGATTGACAGACATTAAAAAAAAATATCCAAGGGCAAATTCTGAGTTATGTATTATTCCATTGGTTTAGCAATTGAGTTTGTGTTATATGATTAAATAGTCAATTTTATATAATATTTCATTTCAGGTACACATATTTTTTAAAGAGGACACAAAAAAAGATGTCCCTACGATGTGCGATTGAACAAGAAGTCGAGAATATGGAAAGAACTTAAGATAATCATAAATAGAAGAAGAAATTGTTGACATACATCAAAGGAAAGTAATAAAGCGGATACTGCGGAGTTATGTTTTTTTTTCAATTGTTTAAAATTTGAACGTCAATTCATTCTTGAATGTTTAACTGTAAATCATATTTTATTTCAGATACACCTATCTTTAAAAGAGGAAGACATATGGGGAGAAACACGTACGTAAAGGAAGACATAAAAATAGATGTTTCTCCGGAGTATGAATGTTCAAGAAAGAAAATTTTGGAATGACGCTGAAAAGAATGCAGGATCAGAGAAAGGATAAGAGAATAAATTGTTCACAGGCATTAAAGAAACGCACGAAAGTACAAATTTGGAGGAATGTATGACTCCATATATTTATCAGCTGAATGTTCATCAAATGCTTCAATATAGAACTGAAAATAAAATTTTATTTCAGGTACACCTATTTTTAAAAGAAGATATAAAAATAGATGTCACTCCGGAATAGGAATGATAAAGAAGGATAAATTGTGGAAAGAATCTGAAAAGCATGAATGATAGGGAACGGTGCACAGACATTAAAAAAAAAAACATCCTTTCCTAAATTCGGAGGTATGTATTATTCCATTGGTTTAACAATTGAATTTGTGTTATATGATTGATTAGACTACTTAAAATAATGTTTCATTTCAGGTAAACTGTTTTTAAACAGGACGTAAAAATATGTGTCCCTCCGATGTACAATTGAACGAGAAGGCGAAGCTATGGAAAGAAATTAAGATTCCAAAACAATGAAGAAAACATTGTTGAGACACATCGAATAAAAGCAAGAAAACAGAAATGGCGGAAGAATTTTTCCATGCATGACTATTTATCTGTAAATATTTGTTTATTTCAGGTACACATATCTTCAAAAGAGGGCATAAAAAAAGATGACCCTCTGGTGTGAGAATGATCAAGAAGGTATGATTTCAGAAAAACATTGAAGGAAAGATTTTGTTCGCAGAGATTGAAGAAAAGCATAAAAAGTACAAATTAGGAGGTATGTATTATTCAACTGGTTTAGTAATTGTATGTGAATCATAGGCTTCAATGTATAACTGAAAAAAAAATATTTCAGGAACACCTATTTTTAAAAGAAGACATAAAAATGCATGTTCCTCTGGTGTGCGAAAGAGTAAGAAGACAAGAATATGGGAGGACATGAAGACGGCCGAAGACAACACAAAAAATTTGGACACACATCGAAGAAAACCAGAAAAGTATAAATGGCGGCGGTACGTATCTTTTCATGTTTTTAGCAATTGAATTTCAATCATTTGATTGAAAATATAGCGGAAAATATATTTTTTTTCAGGTACGCCTATTTTTAACAGAAGACATAAAAATATATGACTCTCCGGAGTGAGAATGATGAAGAAAGAAAGAGACAGGGTAAAGTACGAAGGATAAGAAAAGGATTTGTTGCCATACATCGAAGAGATACATGAAAGCACAAAACTCGGAGGTATGTATTTTTACATTGATTTAACATTTTAATTTCACTCACTACCTTGAATATGTAATTGAAATTAATGTTTTATTTCAGGTGCAACTATTATTAAAAGAAGACATAAAAATAGATATCCCACCGTTCTGCGAACAAAAATTATGAACAAAAATTACTGATTTTCGAATGACACTGAAAAGTATGAAGGATAAGAGAAGAATTTGTTGAAATGAATGCGCAATTTCTAGATATGTATGAAATGAATGCACAATTTTAGGTAGCTTTCAATACAAAAAAGTATAAAGCTACCTATTGTAGCCGTTCGGTGGAAAGCAGTTCCGGAAAATTTCGATATATTTTCTCCGATCATGACCCCCAGACCCCAAAACCACCCTCCGTACAAATGTTGATTTATATATATATATATATATATATATCTGACCTATGTCATACGATAACGCTCGTATTTATAAATAAATTTCGAAGAAACCAATTGTGTGTATTAATCTCACCAATGTCTCGACCGAATTCGTTGGCCAGCTTGGTCCGCCATTTTGTTTCAAGATGGCGGCCATTTAAAAATTTAAAACTAAAATAAATATACAAAAAAGTTAAAAATTCAAATTTATTTTTTACTTACGTGTTAGGCCTTGATACAAGGATTCCAGAGCATTTTTTGGTTTACCTCTATCTTAAAAAATGGCTGAGATAGAGCAGTTTGAAATTCTAAGGTGGCTGACATTTTGAAACAAAACAGCACATTAACGCGATTACTCGCAAATTATTTTCTTTCATTGTTGTAATAATTTTCCCAATCATACGCATAAAACTATATATTCATATCCGTTAGCGCCAAATTCTCGCCAAAATTGGCGACGTTTGGCGAATTATCGCCAAATTGGGCGACCAAAATAAGTCTTCATAAATGAAGCCAATTTGGCCATTGCTCAATAACTTGGCGAATTTCTTATTCAAATTCAGTATTAACAAATATTTTGTAAACGTTTCTTTGCATTTTAACTTGCTGTTTTCGAGTAACATTAGCTAAAATTTTAAAACGAAGATATAGGAAAGCTACCTTTTCCTCCCGGTACAGGCCGGAAGGACTTTTTAGATATATATCATTCCATTGTGTAACACACTTATTTTTAAACAGGACATGAAAATTGATGTGCCTCCGGTGTGCAATTGCACGAGAAGGCATGATTATGGAAAGATATTAACACAACATTTTTTTTTTTTAACACGCATCGAAGAAAAGCTAGAAGGAATAAATGGTGGAGGTATGTGTATTTTCATCGTTTTAGCAAATGAATTGCAATCATTTGCTTGAATATACAACGGATTTTTTTTTCAGGTGCAACTACTTAAAAAAATAAAAAATAAAAAAGATGTTCCTCCGTTGTGCGAATGAACACGTATTACTGATTTTGAAAAGAAACTGAAAAGTACGAAGGATAAGAGAAAGATTTGGTGACAGACATCGAAGAGATGTATGAAAGCGCCAATGCGGAAGTATGTATTTTTACATTGATTTAACATTTTAATTTCACTCATTAGCTTGAATATGTAATTGAAAATAATCTTTTATTTCAGGTACAACTATTTATAAAAGAAGATATAAAAATAGATGTTCCTCCGGAGTGCGAATGATCAAGAAAGATTTCGAAAAGACATGGAAAAGTATGAAAGATAACATTAGAATTTGTTCAGAGACATTGAAGAAAAGTATGTAAGCCCAGATTAGAAGGTATGTATTGGTTAATCAATTAAATGTTCATCACATGCTTCATTGTAGAACGAAAAATAATTCTTTATTTCAGATTCAGCTATTTTTATAAGAAGACATAAAAACAGATATCCCTCCGGAATGAGAATGATAAAGAAGGACAACTTTTGAAAGAAACTGAAAAGCATGAAGGATAGAAGAAGAATTTTTTGACAGACATCGAAAAAAATCATGCAAGCACAAATTCGGAGATATGTATTATTCCATTGGTTTAGCAATTTAATTTATGTTATATGATTGAATATTTAACTGAAAATATTTTTTGATTTCAGCTACACCTATGTTTGCAGATGTTCATTCGGTATGAGATAGATCGAAAAGGCTAAATTACGGAAAGAACATAAGATAACTGACAGAGAAACTACAAAATTAATTACTCCTAAAAACTAATCTCCGTGTGCGTTGAAAGATATGAAATACCAGAAATGAAATTATATCGTAATTATCTACTGATTTATAGGACATTGCATTGAAAGAACATTATGTGTTGCAACAGAAAACAAATTAAATTTCTCATAAATAAAACTGTGAATTATTTCAAGATAATATGACCACACGTGCTCTACAAACTAAAATTCCCAATACAGCTGAATGTGTGACGTCGCAGGAATCATCTCATCGGAAAAACCATCTCGTGATGTGATTTATAACTTCAAACTAAATAACTCTCTTCTCTCGCGTCTTTATTATTTTTTCTGCAGTATGAAAATGTAATTCGTCTATGATGGAGCTAATGTATAAAGCTTTCGATATTATTGTGTGTGTATTGTATATAACGAATAGTCTAGAGAAATGGAGCATTTTTATGTAGTATCCATAATCTTTGTTTATAATCTTCAAAATACGTAACGCAGAATAGTGGTAAGATATATTATTCTACAACGTTGGAGTTATATTGTAAATGCTCAAAATATTCTACTCCATCTTGCATAAATATCTTCATGTTCAATTACAAAATGGATCGTTAATTTATTCAGTGAAATTCTTCATTCTTTATTAACCAATATAATTTTTCTTCTAGCGTCATCAGCGATTCATCTATTTCGATTATAAATAAATGATCCGTGCCAGCAGATGGATATAAATGGATACCACTTGTGGGTATTTTTTGTGCTTAGTAAACAGAAGGTAAATCAAGGTAAGACCTGCATGCTTATTATAAATTTATTGCGAAATCGGATAAATAAACAAAAGGGGCAACTTATTATTAAATTAATTATTACGTGCTACTGAGAGCTAACAATAACCAAAAACAGAAGAATAAATTGTTGAGACACATCGAAGAAAAGCCAGAAAGCAAATATGGCGGGGGTATATATTTTTCCAATGGTTTAACATTTGAATATCAATCATATGCTTGAACATTTAACAGTAGATAATTTTTTATTTTTGGTACACATATCTTCAAAAGAAGACATAAAAATAGATGTTCCTCCGGAGTGCGAATGATCAAGAAGGACAGATTTTAGAAAACCACTGAAAAGAATGAAGGAAAAGAGAAGACTGTTTTCGCATACATTGAAGAAAAGCAGCACAAATTATAATTATTCTATTGGTTTAGTGATTGAAAATCAATCATATGCTTCAATCTATAACTGAAAATATTTTTTATTTCAGGTGCACCAATTTTTAAAAGGATAATTAAAAATAGATGTTTGTCCGTCTCCGAAGTGTAAAAGATCAAGAAGGACGGATTTGACAAAGAATCTGTAAAGTATGAAAGATGAGGAAATAATTTGTTTAAAGGCATTGAAAAAATGCACGGGAGCTCAATCCGGAAATATGTATTATTCCATTAGGTTTCTATAATATGAATGTCAATGTATAATTGAATAAAATATCTTACTGCAGGTACACTTATTTTTAAGGAGGGTATAAAAAAAAAGATGACCCTCCGGTGTGCGAATGAGTAAGTAGGCAAGATTATGGAAAGACATTAAGACAGCCGAAGACAAGACAAATAAATGTCGATGGACATCGAAGACAAGATAGAAAACATAAATGTCCTAGGTAAGTATCTTTCCATAGGTTTAACAATTGAATTTCAACAATTTAACAATTTGCTTGAATACATCGAGGAAAATAAATTTTTATTTCAGGTACACATATTTTTAACGGATGACATAAAAACAGATGTTTCTCCGGATTGCGAATGAAGAAGAAAGAAAGATTTCGGAAGGACAGGGTAAAGTACAAAGGGTAAGAGAAGGACTTGTTGATATACAACGAAGAACCACATGAAAGCACAAATTCGGAGGTATGAATTTTTACATTGATTTAACATTTTAATCTCACTCATTAGCTCGAATATGTAATTGAAAATAATCTTTTATTTCAGGTACAAAAATATTTAAAAGAAGACATACAAATAGATGTCCTTCTGTTGTGCGAATGTATTACTAATTTTGAAATGACACTGAAAAATATGAAGAATAAGAGAAGAATTTCTTTACAGACGAAGAAACGAATGAAAGCAAATTTCTAGGTATGTATCATTCCAGATGTTTAACAAATGAATGTGCATCGCATGCTTCAATGTATAACTGAAAATAACTTTTTATTTTAGTTACACCTATTTTTAAATGCCGGCATAAAAATGGATGTCCCTCCGGTGTGCGAATGATAAAGAAGGACAACATGTGGAAAGAAACTAAAAAGTATGAAGATTGACAGACATAGAAAAATATATGCAAGCACAAATTCGGAGTTATGCATTATTCCATTGGTTTAAAAATTGAATTTGTTATATTATTGAATATATGACTGAAAATAATTTTTGATTTCAGGTACACCTATTTTTAAACAGGACATGAAAATAAATGTCCCTCCGGTGTGCAATTGAACGAGAAGGCAAAATTTTGGAAAGAAATTAAGACAACAAAATTTTTTTGACACACATCAAAGAAAAGCTAGAAGGCATAAATGGCGGAAGTATGTATATTTTCACCGTTTTATCAATTGATCTCCAATCATTTGCTTGAATATGCAACGGAATTTGTTTTTTTTTTCAGGTACACCCATTTTTAAATGAAGACATAAAATTTGATGTTCCTTCGGAGTGTGAATATTCAGGAAAAAAGATATCTGAAAGACATAAATAAGAATGAAGGATAAAATTAGAATGTGTTCACAGACATTGAAGAAAAGTATGTAAGCCCAAATTCTGTGGTCTGTATGATTCCATTGAGTTATGAATTGAATGTTCATTACATACTTCAATATGAAACTGAAAATAAATTTTTATTTCAGGTATAGCTACTTTTAAAAGAAGAGATAGAAATATATATCCCTGCGTAATGCGAATGCTAAAGAAGGAAAACTTGTGGAAAGAAGCTGAAAAGTATGAAGGTTAGGTGAAGTGTTTTTTGACAGACATGAAAAAAGCCCACAAAGCATAAATTCGGAGGTATGAATTATTCCATTGGTTTAGCAATTGAATTTGTGTTATATACTTGAATAGTTTAAATAAATTAATATTTCATGTCAGGTACACCTATTTTTAAAGAGGACGTAAAAATAGATGTCCCTACGGTGGGCGATTGAACAAGAAATCGAGAATATGGAAAGAACATAAGATAATCAAAAACAGAAGAAGAAATTATTGACATACATCGAAAAAAAAAGCGATAAAGCAGATACGGCGGAGGTACATATTTTTTCAATTGGCTTAAATTTTGAATGTCAATTCATGACTGAATGCTTAACTGTAAATAATTTTTCATTTCAGGAACAACTTTCTTTAAAAGGAGACATAAAAATAGATGTTCCTCCGAAGTGAGAATGATCAAGAATGTCTGATTTTAGAAAACAATTGAAAAGAAGGAAGGAAAATAGAAGAATGTTTCATCAGACATTGAAGAAAAACATAAAAGCATATAGTTCAAATATAGATTATCTGGTTTACACAGGATAAAGGATAGGTGAAGAATTTTGTGAAAGAAATCGAAAACAACATAAAGCACAAATCCGGAGGTATTTATTATTACATTGGTTTAGCAATTGAATTAGTATTATATGATTGAATAGTGAATTTAAAATAATATTTCATTTCAGGTACACCTATTTTCAAAGAGGACGTAAAAATAGATGTCCCTACGGTGGGCGATTGAACAAGAAGTCGAGAATATGGAAAGAACATAAGATAATCAAAAACAGAAGAAGAAATTATTGACACACATCGGAAAAAAGCGATAAAGCAGATACGGCGGAGGTACGTATTTTTTTAATTGGCTTAAAATTTGAATGTCAATCCATGACTGAATGTTTAACTGTAAATATTTTTTTATTTCAGATACACCTTATATTTAAAAGAAGACATAAAAATAGATGTTCCTCTGTAGTGAGAATGTGCAAGAAGGTCTGATTTTAGAAAACAACTAAAAAGATTGAAAGAAAATAGCAGAATGTTTTCTCAGACGTTGAAGAAAAACATAAAATCACATATCTGGAGTTAAGTAATAATTTAACTGGATTATTAATTGAAAGTCAATCATATGCTTCAATGTATAACTGATTTTTTTTTTAATTTCAGGTATACCTATCTTTGAAAGAAGACATAAAAAAGGGTGACGCTCCGCTGTGAGAATGACCAAGAAGATCTGAATTTGGAAAAACGTTGAAAAGAATGAAGGAGAAAAAGTTGACTTTACTCGCAGACATTGAAGAAAAGCATGAAAGCACAAATCTATGTATTATTCAATTGGTTAGTAATTGAATGAGAATCATATGCTGTATACAGTGCTGTTTTTACAGTATAACTGTAAATATTTTTTATTTCAGGAACTAAAGAAAACTTAAAATTATATATCCCTCTGGTGTGCGAAAGAGTAAGAAGGCAAGAATATGGAACTACTTGAAGACAACCGAAGACAACACAAAAAAAGTTTGACACACAGCGAAAAAAACCAAGAAAGCATAAATGGCGGAGGTATGTATCTTTTCATGTGTTTAGCAATTGAATTTCAATCATTTGCTTGAATATATAAAGGTAAATAAATTTTTATTTCAGGTACCTTTTTAGTAGAAGAATAAGAATAAATGTTTCTCCGGAGTGGGAATGATTAAGAAAGAAGGATTTCGGAAAGATATTGTAAAGTACGAAGCACAAGAGAAGGATGTCTTTGACATATATCGAAGAGACACATAAAAGCACAGATTCGGAGATATGTATTTTTACATTTATTTAACATTTTAATTTCACTCATTACCTTGAATATGTGATTGAAATAATCTTTTATTTCAGTTGCAACTATTTTTAAAAGAAGACATAAAAACAAATGTTCCTCCGTAGTTTTTAGAAAACAATTTAAAAGAAGGAACGAAAATAGAAGAATGTTTTTTCAGACATTGAAGAAAAACATAAAGGCATATATCTGGAGGTATTTATTATTCAATTATTTTAGTTATTGAAAATCAATCATATTCTTCAATGTATTACTGAAAAAAATGTTTCAGGTACAACTATCTTTAAAAGAAGACATGAAAAAAAGATGACCCTCCGGCATGAGAATGATCAAGAAGGTCTGATTTTAGAAAAACATTTTCGCAGACATTGAAGAAAACCATGAAAGCACAAATCTGGTCAGATGTATTATTCAACTGGTTGAGTGATTGAATGCGAATCATATGCTTCAATGTATAAATGAAAATAGTTTTTTATTTCAGGAACAACTATGTATAAAAATAGACGTAAAAATATATGTTTCTCTGGTGTACGAAAGAGTACTGAAAAGTACGAAGGTAAAGAGAAAAATTTGTTGACTGACATCGAAGAGACGCATGAATGCATTAATTCGGATGTATGTATTTTTAATTGATGTAACATTTTAACTTCACTCATTAGCTTGAATATGTAATTGAAAATAATCTTTCATTTCAGGTACAACTATTTTTAAAAGAAGACATAAAAATAGATGTCCCTCCGTTGTGCGAATGAACACGTATTACTGATTTTGAAATGACACTGAAAAGTATGAAGGATAAGAGAAGAATTTGTTCACAGGCATCGAAGAAACGAATGAAAGCACAAATTCTAAGTATGTATAATTCCATATGCTTATTAAATGAATGTGCATCACATGCTTCAAAGTATAACGAAAATAACTTTTTATTTTAGTTATACCGATTTTTAAGCGAATACATAAAAATAGATGTCCCCCCGGTGTGCAAATGATAAAAAAGGACAACTTGTGGAAAGAAACTAAAAAGTATGAAGATTGACAGACATCGAAAAAACATGCAAGCACAAATTCGGAGGTATGTATTATTCCATTGGTTCAGCAATTGAATTTGTGTTATATGATTAAATAGTCAATTAAAATAATATTTCATTTCAGGTACACCTATTTTGAAACAGGACATGAAAATAGATGTCCCTCCACTGAGCGATTGAACAAGAATTCGAGATTATGGAAATACATTAAGACAACAAAATTTTTTTGATATACATCCAAGAAAAGCTATAAGGTATAAATGGCGGAAGTATGTACATTTTCATCGTTTTAGAAATTGAATTCTAAAGATTTGCTTGAATATATATCTGAATTTGTTTTTCAGGTACACCTATTTTTAATTGAATGCATAAAAATAGATTTTCCTTCGGAGTGCGATTGATCTAGAAAAAAGATTTCGGAAAGACATAGAAAAGTATGAAGGATAAGATTAGAATTTGTTCACAGACATTGAAAAAAAAAGTATGTAACCAAAATTCGGAGGTACACATGATTCCATTGAGTTATGAATTGAATGTTGATCACATGCTTCATTATAAAACTAAAAATAAATTTTTATTTCAGGTATAGCTATTTTTAAAAGAAGACATACAAATATATATATCCCTCTGGTGTGCGAAAGAGTAAGAAGACAAGAATATGGAAAGGCATGAAGACAACCGAAGTCAACAAAAAAAAATTTGACACACATCGAAGAAAACTGAGAAAAGCATAAATGGCGGAGGTATGTTTCTTTGCTTCGGTTTAACAATTGAATTTCATTTATTTGCTAAAGAAGGACAGCTTGTGGAAAGAAGTTGAAAAGTATGAGGAATAGGTGAAGAATTTTTTGAAAGACATCAAAAACAACATAAAGCGCAAATTCTGAGGTATGTATTATTCCATTGGTTCAGCAATTGAATTTGTGTTATATGATTAAATAGTCAATTTAAAATAATATTTCATTTTAGGTACACATATTTTTAAGGAGAACGCAAAAGTAGATGTTCCTCCGGTGTGCGATTTGACAAGAAATCGAGAATATGGAAAGAACTTAAGATAGTCAAAAACAGAAGAAGAAATTATTGACATACATCAAAGAAAAGTAATAAACCGGATACTGTGGAGGTATGTATTTTTTCAATAGTTTAAAATTTGAACGTCAATCAATTCTTGAATGTTTAACTGTAAATCATATTTCATATCAGATACACCTATCTTTAAAAGAATATATAAAAATAGATGTCCCTGCGTTGTGAGAATAAACAAGAATGACTGATTTGAGAAAACAACTGAAAAGAATGAATGGGAATAGAAGAATGTCTTCGCAGGTATTGAAGAAAAATATAAAATCACATGTCTGGAGTTAAGTAGTATTCAAATGGATTACTAACTGAAAATCAATCATCTGCTTCAATGTATAACTGAAATTTTTAATTCATTTCAGGTACACTTATCTTTAAAAGAAGAAATAAAAGAAGATGGTCTTCCGGTGTGAGAATGATCAAGATGATCTGAGTTTAGAAAAACATTAAAAAGAATGAAGGTAAAAAAGTAGATTTTTTTTCGCAGGCATTGAAGAAAAGCATGAAAGCACAAATCTGGAAATATGTATTATTCAATTGATTTAGTAATTGAATGTGAATCATATGCTGCAATGTATAACTGTAAATATTTTTAATTTTTTTTCAAAAACAACTATTTTTAAAAGAAGTTTTAAAAATATATATCTCTGTGGTGCGCGAAATAGTAAGAAGGCAAGAATATGGAAAGACATTAAGAAAACCGCTGACAACACAAAAATATTTTGACACCCATCGAAAAAAAACAAGAAAGCATAAATGGCGGAGGTATGTATCTTTTCATGTGTTTAGCAATAGAATTTCAATCATTTGCTTGAATATATCACGGAAAATAAATTTTCATTTCATGTACACCTATTTTTAATAGAAGACATAAAAAATAGACGTTTCTCCAAAGTACGAATGATTGAGAAAGAAATATTTCGGAAACACAGGGTGAAGTACGAAGCGTAAGAGACAGATTTGTTGACATATATCGAAGAGACGCATGAATGCACCAATTCCTGAAGTATGTATTTTTACATTGATTTAATATTTTAATTTCACGCATTAGCTTGAATATGTGATTGAAAATAATCTTTTATTTCAGGTACAACTATTTTTAAAAGAAGACTTAAAAATAGATTTCCCTCGTTGTGGCAATGAACAAGAATTAATGATTTTGAAATGACACAGAAAAGTATGAAAGATAAGAGAAGAATTTAATCACAATTATCGAAGAAACGAATGAAAACACAATTTCGAGGTATGTATGATTGCATGTGTTTAACAAATGAATGTGCATACCATGCTTCAATTTTAACACACATCGACGGAAAGCTAGAAAGCATAAACAGCGGATGTATGTATCTTTTCAATGGTTTAGCTGTTCAATTTCAATCAGTTGATTGAAAATGTAACGGACAACAAATATTTATTTCAGGTGCACCTATTTTGAAAAGACGACATAATAATTTATGTCCCTGCTTTGATCGAATGAACAAGAATAATTGATTTTGGAAAGACATTGAAGAATGAAGGATAAAAGAAGAATTTGTTCACAGACATTGAAGAAAAGGATGAAAGCAGAAATTTGGAGGTATGTACGATTCCATATTTTTATCAAATGAATGTTCATCACATGCTTCAATATAGAACAGAAAATAAATGTTTTTTTTAGGTACTTCCTAATTTTAAAGTAAGATATATAAATAGATGTCCCTCCGGAATGCGTCTGATAAAGAAGGACAAATTGTGGAAAGAAACTGAAATGTATGAAGGATAGGAGACATCGAAAAAACATGCAAGCACAAATTCGCAGGTATGTATGTACCATATGTTTAGCAATTGAATTTTAGTCAGATGATTGAATAGTTAACTTAAAATAATGTGTCATTTCAGGTACACCTACTTTTATACAGGATGTGAAAATAGATGTTCCTCAGTTGTGCGATTGAACAAGAAAGCAAGATTATGGAAAGGGCTTACGATAACCAAAAAAGAGAGAAGATATTGTTCACATATCGAACAAAAGCAAGAAAACAGATACAGCGGAGGTATGTATATTTTCAATTGTTAAAAATTTGAATTTCAATCATATGCCTGAATATTTAACTGTAAATATATATTTTTTTTAATTTCAGGTACACCTATCTTTAAAAGAAGACATAAAAATAGATGTTCCTCCGGAGTGAGAATGATCAAGATGGTGTTATTTTAGAAAACAACTGAAAAGAATGAAGGAAAATAGAAGAATGTTTTCACAGACATTGAAGAAATGCATGAAAGCACAAATCAGGACGTATGTATTCTTCAATTGGTTTAGTAATTCAATATCAATCATATGCTTTAGTGTAAAACTGAATTTTATTTTTTGTTTCAGGAACACATTTAAAAAATATATGTCCCTCCAGTGTGCGAATATGTAAGAAGGCAAGATTATGGAAAGACATGAAGAGAACACAAAAAATTTTTACACATCGAAAAAGAACTACAAAGCGTAAATGGCTGAGGTATGCATATTTTCATCGTTTTAGCAATTGAAATTCAATCATTTGCTTGAATATATAACGGAAAGTATGTTTTCATATGAGGTACACCCCATTTTTAAAAGAATAATTTAAAATAAATGTTCTCCATTGTGTGAATGAATAAGAATAATTGTTTTTGGAATGACAGTGAAAAGAATGAACGAAAATAAGAAGAATGTTTTCGCAGGCATTAAAGAAAAGCATGAAAGCACAAATTTTGATGTATGTATTATTCAATTGGTTTAGTAATTGAAAGTCAATCATATGAATCAACGTACAACTCAATTTTTTTTTTTAAATTTCAGGTACACCTACCTTTAAAAGAATACTTAAAAATAGAGGTCCCTTCGGTGTGCGAATGGGTAAGAAATTACAATTATGGAAAGACACGAAGACAACCGAAGACAACACAAAAAGTTTTTTACACACATCGAAGAGGCGCTAGAAAGCATAAATGGCTGAGGTACGTATATTTTCATCGTTTTCGCAATTGAATTTCAATCATTTGCTTGAACAGGATAACGGAAAGTAAATTTTCATTTCAGGTACACCCTATTTTTAAAGGAAGAATTTAAAATGGATATTCCTTCGTTGTGCGAATGAACAAGAATGACTGGTTTTGGAATGACGCTAAAAAAAATGAAGGAAAATATAAGAATGTTTTCTCAGACATTGAAGAAAAGCAAGAAAGCATAAATCTGGAGGTATGTATTGTTCAAATCGGTTTAGTAATTGAATATGAATGATATGCTATAATGTATAACTGTAAATATTTTTTTTTAATGTTTCAGGAACATATATTTTTAAAAGAAGATTTAAAAATATCTGTCCCTCCGGTATGCGATTGTGTAAGAAGACACGATTATGGAAAGATGACGAGAACATAAAAACTTTTTACACATCGAAGAAGAGTTATAAAGCGTAATTGGCTGAGGTACGTATATTTTCATCGTTTTAGCAATTGAATTTTAATCATTTGCTTGAATATATAATGGAAAGTAAATTTTCATTTCAAGTACAGCCTATTTTTAAAGGAAGAATTTAAAATAGATGTTTCTCCGTTGTGCGAATGAACAAAAATGACTGGTTTTGGAATGACACTGAAAAAAATGAAGGAAAATAGAAGAATGTTTACTCAGACATTGAAGTAAAGCCTGAAAGCACAAATCTGGAGGTATGTATTGTTCAAATGGTTTAATAATTGAATATGAATCATACGCTTCAAGGAATAACTGCAAATATTTATTATGTTTCAGGAACACATATTTTTAAAAGAAGATTGAAAAATATATGTCCCTCCTGTGTGCGATTGTGTTAGAAGGCAAGATTATGGAAAGACTTGAAGAGAACACAAAAACTTTTTACAAATCGAAGAAGAGCTATGAAGTATAAATTGCTGAGGTACACATATTTTCATCGTTTTAGCGATTTAATTTCAATCATTCGCTTGAATATACAACGGAAAGTAAATTTTCATTTTGGGAACACCCTATTTTTAAAGGAGGAATTTAAAACAGATTAGGGGGCTCAGCCCCCTACTCACTAACGCTTGCCAACCCCCGTGAATTGCAAAGCGATTCACATTAAGACCGCTACGCGGTCCCAAGCAATTCTAGTCAGAATAAGTACTACCATAAATCATTTTACCATATGAAATTTACAAATTTTTTTAATGTAAAAAAAGTAATTGAAAACTTCGTTGAAAACACAATTAAAAATGCATTTATATTCGTGCTACCAATGGGTAAAAATCATTTAAATACTATGAAAAAAGGATCTTGGAAAAACAATTAGTTTAAAACTTATTGCTCCTATAATATTGTACAGCACGGCTTAAATTCCTTTAAAAAAACACTATGTGATAGGAAGATAGTTTATATATATTATCAATCATTATTTATATTTCGTTCGACATTTTACTATTCTAATTGATTACAGATTCTTGAAAAATAAATTATTTTTTACTTCATCAAGACAGCAACAGATGGCAGCAGGTGCACTCTAAATAGTTGATATTTTTATTCTCTCCACATTTCGTGTGAGTGAAACTCGTAAATAAATTCTAAATAACAGTTGAGAATTAATTTGGAATTAACGATATTACTCATAATTAAAAGGAGGAATCATCTCAAACGCTTTGGATTACGTAAATGTTATTTTATTTTTAATAATTGCTAGTTTGAGTTTCACTGATCCCACAATGGCCGTCATATTGGAACTGAAAACTACGGTTACTGTCCGTGCTACGGTTGTTGCCAAACGATAACCTAGAAATTCAGCGTTATTTCCGCGCCACGTAAGAGATATATATATATATATATATATATATATATATATATATATATATATATATATATATATATATATATATATATATAGATGTTCCTCCGTTGTGCGAATGAACAAGAATAACTGGTTTTGGGATGACACTGAAAAGAATGAAGGAAAATAGAAGAATGTTTTCGCAGACATTGAAGAAAAACATGAAAGCATAAATTTTGAGGAGTACGTATTATTCAACTGGTTTAGTAATTGAAAGTCAATCAATGCTTTAACGTATAAATGAATTTTTTTTCAGGTACACCTATTTTTAAAAGAAGACTTAAAAATAGATGTCTCTTCAATGTGCGAATGTGTAAGAAGGCAAGATTATGGAAAGACACGAAGACAACGCAAAAAGTTTTAGATACACATCGAAGAAGCGCTAGAAAGCGTAAATGGCGGAGGTATGTATATTTTCTTCGGTTTAGCAATTCAATTTCAATCATTTGCTTGAGTGTATAACGGAAAGTAAATTTTCATTTCAGTTACAGCTTTTTTTAAAGTTAAAAATAAAAACAGATGTTCCTCCTGAATACGAATGATTGAGAAAGAAAGATTGCGGAAAGAAATGGAAAAGTATGATGGATAATATTAGAATTTGTTCTTAGAAATTGAAGAAAAGCATGTAAGCCTAAATTCGGAGGTATCTGTGATTCCACTGGTTTTATGAATTGAATTTTCATCACCTGCTTCTTTATAGAACTGGAAATAAATTTTTATTTCAGGTATAGCTATTTTCAAAAGAAAACATAAAAATATTTATCCCCCCCCTGGACTGCGAATAATAAAGAAGGGCAAGTTGTGGTAAGAAACTGAAAAGTAATAAAGGTAAGAAAATAATTTTTTGACAAACATCGGAAAAAACATGCAAGCACAAGTTCGGAGGTATGTATTATTCCATTGGTTTAACAATTGAATTTATGTTACATGATTGAATATTTAACTAAAAATAGTTTTATTACTTCCGGTACACCTATTGTTAAGCAGGACAAGAAAATCACTGCAAAGAATGAAGGAATACAGAAGAATGTTTTCGCAGACATTGAATAAAAGCATGAAATCACAAATCTGGAGTTATGTATTATGCCATTAGTCTGGTTACTGAATGTCAATCATATGTTTCAAAGTTTAACTGAAGATAACTTTTTATTTCAGGTAGACCTATTTTTAAAACAGACCTAAAAATAGGTGTCCTTGTGTGAATTATAAAAAAGGACAGATTTGACAAAGAATCGGTAAATTATGAGAGATTATAGAAGAATTTGTTTAAAGGTATTGAAAAAAAGGACGGAAGCGAAATTCGGAGGTTTGTATTGTTCCATTGGTTTATCATTTGAATGTCAAGGATATAGTTCAATATGTAATTGAATAAAATATCTTACTGCAGGGACACATACTTTTAAGGAGGATGTAAAAAAAAGATGATCCTCTGGTGTGTGTATGAGAAAGAAGGCAATATAATGGAGAGACATTAAGACAGCAGAAGTCATGTCAAAAAATTTTTGAAACACATTGAAGAAAAGTAAGAAAACATAAATGGCGGAGGTAATGTATCTTTCCATTTATTTAGCAATCGAATTTCAATTATTTGGTTGAATATATAACGGAAAATAAATATTTACTTCATGTACACCTATTTTTAAGGGGTGACATAAAAAGTGATGTTCCTCCGGAGTGCGAATGATCAAGAAATGGAGATTTTGTTAAGAAAGGTTAAAGTTTGAACAATAACAGAAATATTTGTTCACAGACATTGAAGAAAAGCGTGGAAGTACAAATTAGGAGGTATGTTGGAATCGATATGTTTCTCAATGGAATGTTCATCACATGCTTCAATATAGAACTGAAAATAAATTTTTATTTCAGGTGAATCTATTTAAAAAAGAAGATGTAAAAATATATGTCTCTCCGGAATGCGAATGATAAAGAAGGACAAATTATGGAAAGAAACTGTAAAATATGATGGATAGGAGAAGCATTTTTTGAGAGACCTCGAAAAAAAAACATGGAAGTACAAATTCGGAGGTATTTCATTGGTTAGGAATTGAATTTGTATTATATGATTGAATATTTAAGTTAAAATAATATTTCAGATACACCTATTTGTAGACAAAACGTAAAAATATATGTCCGTCCGGTGTGCGATTTAACGAGAAGGTGATATTATACAAAGGACTTAAGATTATCCAAAACAGAAGAAGAAATTATTGACACACATCAAAGAAAAGTAAGAAAGTATATACAGCGGAGTTATGTAATTTTTCAATGGCTTAAAATTTAAATGTCAATCACATGCCTCAATATTTAACTGTATAAATAATTTTTTTTTTCGTGTACGCCTATCTTTAAAAGAAGACTTAAAACTAGTCGTTGGGGGCCACCGTAATACTTACCCATCATGGATATGCATAATATAAAATATTAAAATAAAAAATGTGTAAACTACTTATAAAATACATTGCAATTAGAATAAAATCGTGGCTTGATGACGTCATAAACTTTAAAGGCTCGATTACTGAATTTCTTAAAAGAAACATTCTTATAACTCCAAAACAATAATCCTATTAACTAGCGGTTTACTGCATCTTATTAAGCGTCTCATTTCCAATTAAAATATATCTTTGAATTGAAATTTGGTTGAAATACAGGGTCATGAAAAATCGAAGAGTACTGAAAATAGGATTACAAATATCTCGGCAACTCATGATCCGATCGACTTCATGCTTTATGCAAAATTTATGTTTTTTTATTGTCTTTTATATTCACTTCTTAAAATAAACAATTTCGAAAATTTTTATGTACCTTTTATCAGAACGACTATTTCGAGAGTCCGAAAAAAATAGTTCCGGATCATCGAGGTTACTGAAATTCAATAAGCTTCTTCCCATTATTGCATACTAAGTACATACCCAATTTCAAGTCTCTATCTCAATTTGTTCGGGAGATAGAGCGTTTACAGACACACAGACATACAGACACACATACGGACGGCAAATTTTTTTTTCTTCTAAAAATATGTTTTTCGGAATCTCCAGTGTCTGAAACGTGTAAATCCGTCAAAAATTTTTTTTTTTCGATTTTCAAAACTATTACAAGACTTACCCTATACTACGTATGATGGGTAAGTAATAGATGTACCTCCGGAATGCGAATGATAAAGAAGGACAGATTTTGCAAAGACAGTGTAAAGAATGAAAGAATAGAGAAGAAGTTTTTCACAGACTTTTAAAAAAAGCAAGGAAGCAGAATTCGGATGTATGTATCATTCCATTGGTTTATCATTTGAATGTCAAGGAAATGCTGAAATATACAAATCACAATAATACTTTGTAATAATGTATTAATCAATTTTTTTTAGTAATTCAGAGTCAATAATATGCTTCAATGTATAACTGAAAAAAATTATTTCAGGTACAATTATCTTTAAAAGAAGACATAAAAAAAGTTGACCCTCCAGTGTGAGAATGATCAAGAAGGTCTGATTTTGGAAAAACATTGAAAAGAATGAAGGAAAGAAGGGGAATTTTTTTCTCAGACATTGAAGAAAAGCATGATAGCCCAAATCTGGAGATATGTATTATTCAATTGTTTTAGTAATTGAATATCAATCATATGTTTCAATGTATAAAAGAAAATATTTTTTAGGTAATATTTTTTAACTGTTTTTAAAAGAAGACTTAAAAATATATGTCCCTCTGGTGTGCGAAAGAGTAAGAAGGCAAGAATATGGAAGGACATGAGGAGAACCGAAGACAAGACAAATACATTTGACACATATCGAAGAAAAGCTAGAAACAAGAAATGGTGGAGGTACGTATTTTTCCGTTGATATAGGAATTGAATTTCAATCATTTCCTTGAATTTGTCCTTCAAGTCTTTTTTCCTTGAATTAAAATAAATTTTAATTTCAAGTACACCTATTTTTATTGAAAGACATAAAAACAGATGTTGCTCAGGAGTGTGAATGATCAAGAAAAAATGATTTTGAAAGATACGGAAACGTATGAAGGATAAGAGAAGAAGTTCACGGACTTGAAGAAACGCATGAAAGCAAAAATTCGTAGGTATGCATATATATTCGGAGACATATATATTCGGGACGTATAAAGAGTCCTTCGCTATATTAAACACTATGCACCGCGGTGGTTGACCCACCCACCCACCCCTAACCGCCTTCCGAGACATATATATTCGGGACGTATAAAGAGTCCTTCGCTATATTAAACACTATGCACCGCGGCGGTTGACCCACCCACCCACCCCCAACCACCTTCCGAGACATATATATTCGGGACGTATAAAGAGTCCTTCGCTATATTAAACACTATGCACCGCGGCGGTTGACCCACCCACCCACCCCCAACCACCTTCCGAGACATATATATTCGGGACGTATAAAGAGTCCTTCGCTATATTAAACACTATGCACCGCGGCGGTTGCACACACTAACTAATACCTACTATCACATGCTTCAATATTGAACTGAAAATAATTTTTTATTTCAAGTACACCTATTTTTAAAAGAAGACAAAAAAATAGGTATACCTCGGAAATGTGAATGATAAAGAAATACAACTTGTATAAATAAACTGAAAAGTATGAAGGATATGAGAAGAATTTTTTGACAGACATTGAAGAAAAGCCTAAAAGCACAAATTCGGATGGATATATGACTCCATATATTTATCAATTGAATGTTCATCACATGCTTCTGTATAGAACTGAAAAAAAATTATTTCAGGTTAACATATTTTTAAAAGAAGATATAAAAATAGATGTTCCTCCGGAATGCGAATGATAAAGGAGGACAAATTGTGGAAAGAAACTGAAAAATATGAAGGATAGGAGAAGAATCTTTAGACAGACCTCGAAAAAATCATGCAAGCACAAATTCGGAGGTACGTATTATTCCATTTGTTTAGCAATTGAATGTGTGTTATTTGATTGAATATTTAACTTAAAATATTTTTTTTTATTTCATGTACATCTATCTTTAAAAGAAGACATAAAAATAGATGTTCCACCAGAATGTGAATAATCTAGAAGGACTGATTTTAGAAAGACAGTGAAAATTATGAATGGAAAGAGAAATTTTTTTTCGGAGACATTGAAGAAAAGTATGGAAGCACAAGTCCGGAGGTATGTGTTATTCCAATTATTACATTGGTTTAGTAAATGGATGTCAATCATATACTACAATATATAAGTGAAAGTGGTTTTATTTATTTCAGGTACATCTATTTTTAAAAGAAGACTTAAATTATATGCATTCCTGGTCTGCGAATTATCAAGAAGGACATCTGTTGCAAAGACACTGTAAATTATGAAAGACGAGAGAAAAATTTGGTCACAGACATTGAAAAAAAGCACAGATTCTAAATTCGGAGGTATGTATTATTCCATTTGTTTATCGTTTGAATGTGAATGATATAGTTCAATATATAATTGAAAATAATATTTTACTGTAGGTACACCTATGTTTAAAGAGGATATAAAAAATAATGACCCTCCAGTGCGCGAATGAGTAACAAGTCAAGATTATGGAAAGATAGAGAGATGAATAGAGATAACCGTGCCGGGAATCCAGCTTTCGCTTTGGAGTTCTAGTACAATAAGGTAGACGAAGACAAGACAAAAAATGTTTCACACACATAGAAGAAAAGCAAGAAAGAAAAAATAGTAGAGGTGGGTATCATTCCATTGATTTAATTCAATCGTATGGTTGAATATATAACTGTAAATAAATTTTTATTTTAGGTACAGGTATTTTTAAAAGAAGACCATAAAAATAGGTGTCCCTCCGGATTCTGAATGATCAATACGGACTGATTTTGGAAATACATTGAAAAGTATGAAGTATAAGAGAAAAATTTATTCACAGACACTGAAGAAAAGCATGAAAGCACATAGTCGGATGTTTGTATTATTTCATTGATTTAACATTTCAATTTGAAACACATGCTTTATTATATAACTGCATTTTTTTTAAATTTCCGGTACATTAATTTTTAAAGAAGACATAAACATAGATGTCCCCCCAGACTTTGAATGAAATATGACATGCTGATTCATGATAATTGAAGACATGAAAAGATTTTATTAACAGATACCGAAGTATAGCACAAAAAAAAAAAAAAATTCTAAGGTATGTATTTTTCTATTGGTTTAGAAATTGTATTTCTTTCGTATACTGGAAAATGTAACTGAAAATAATTTATATTTATTTTAGATGTACCTATTTTTAAAAGCAGACCTAAAATAGATGTCCCTCCGTTGTTGGAATGAACAAGATGGCCAGGTGTTTAAAAGACCATGAAAACCGAAGACAAGAGATGAGTTTGACTACAGACATCGAAGAATAATGAAAGCAAAAATTTCGGAGACATGCATATTTTCATTGGTTTAGCAATTGAATTTTAATCAAATGCTTAAACATATAACTGAAAATAATTTATTTTTTATCATGCTGCATATCCTAAAAAAATAAGCAGAAATGATATAAAAAAGAAAAAAAAATCACTAGTATGAGCTTTCTGCCAACTGTAAATCACAGTGGTGAATTTTCCACTATCGGAGCTTACACCAGACTAATGTATTGTAAAGGAAATAGTTTGGAACTACATTAATTGTAGTAATGAAATTAGGCGTGATTTTTAAGATAATGGTTGGATGTTATAAAAGAGTATGTTTCAAAAAACTTTTTTTACGTTTATACTTATTATTAAAGTTACGAACAGTAGTTATGTTCGGATTTTAGTGAGGCACAATTGTATTTTTCAGTGAGTATATGGAATATGATGCTGGTTTCCTATAAAAAATATTTTTTTTGTAATATGCTTTAACCCTTTACCACCCTTTTAACTTTGTACGTAGAGTTTGAATCATTCTGAAAACTTCAAATTCATTTTAACCGGCAAACTCCACATTAGTATGAATTCGTACCGATCAAAATTTCAAATCGTCGGCGATCTTGTAGAAATGATCTTGAAGACATGATTTCAGTAACTTGCATTTTTCATGAACAAGATGAATGTTTTGATAAAAATAAATATGACAGTTCAGTTCGATTCCTCATTAAATTTCGTATAGGAATCATGAATTATATTTTATTATGACTATATTGGCAACAAAGTTATACGCAGTTTAAATTACGGGATCCCAGATCACACTAGTGTGGAGTGCACGGTTTAACATGCCTTCATTAATTTTCCTTTAACATAAACAAAATGAAATGTTTGATAAAAATAAATATCACAGTTCGATTCCTCATTAAATTTCGTATAGGCATCATGTGTTATATTTCATTATCATTATATTGCGGACAAGGTTATACGCAGTTTAAATTACGGAATTCCAGATCCCACTAGTGTGGAGTTCGAAGTTTAACATGCTTTCATTAATTTGCATTTAACATGAAAAAAATGGAATGATTGATAAAAATAAATATCACAGTTCGATTCACCATTAAATTTCGTATAAGAATCACGTGTTATAACACATCGGCTGATAAGTTCCCGGTCTGGCACACAGATGGCGTTGCAATCACCAAACCGATGCTTTTTTTAGTAAGTACTAACCTTTTGCCGTGTGGATAAAAAGTCAGAGTGGTTTTAGTGTAACTACTTTGTTGATAAACAAAAAAATGGATAAACAAGAGTTTCATGAATTGTTATTTGATGGGAAAAAACACCGTTCAAACAAAAGCTTGGCTTGATAAGCGTTATCCGGACAATCCGCCAGATAAATCAACCATTACTGACTGGTTTGCTGAATTTAAACGTGGTCGTACGGACACCAGTGATTCACCACGCTCTGGTCGCCAAAAGAGGTGGTTAACCCGGAAAACATAAAAAAAAAAGTCCACAAAATCGTTTCGGGGAACCGTAAAGTGAAGTTGCTGGAGATAGCTCAGACTCTGAAGATATCCAAGGAACGTGTAGGTTTTATTTTTAATAAACATTTGTCTATGAAAAAGCTGTTGTCAAAGTGGGTGCCGCGTGTGTTGACTTTTGACCAAAAACAACAACGAGTCGATGATTCTAAGCACTGTTTGGAGCTTTTTCGTCGCAATAAAACAAACTTTCTGCGTCGATACGTAACCATGGATGAAACATTGATCCACCATTACACACCAGAGTTGTGTTTTCTTTATTAGACCGTGAACTTATCAGCCCATGTGTTATCCCATTATCATTAAATGCGAACAAGGCTGTACGTAGTTTAAATTACGGAATCCATGAATCACACTAGTGTGGAGTTCGCAGTTTAACATGCTTTCATTAATTTGCATTTAACATGAACAAAATGAAATGTTTGATAAAAATAAATATCACAGTTCGATTTCCATTAAATTTCGTATATGTATCACGTGTTACATTTCATCATCACTATATAGCGGACAAAGTTATACGCAGTTTAAATTACGGGATCCCAGATCACACTAGTGTGGAGTGCGCGGTTTAACATGCCTTCATTAATTTTCCTTTAACATAAACAAAATGAAGTGTTTGATAAAAATAAATATCACAGTTCGATTTCTCATCAAATTTCGTATAGGAATCACGTGTTATATTTCATTATCATTATATTGCGGACAAGGTTATACGCAGTTTAAATTACGGAATTCCAGATCCCACTAGTGTGGAGTTCACAGTTTAACATGCTTTCATTAATTTGCATTTAACATGAACAAAATGAAATGTATGAGAAAAATAAATATCTCAGTTCGATTACCCATTAAATTTAGTATAGGAATCACGTGTTATATTTTATTATCACTATATTGCCGACAAAGTTATACGCAGTTTAAAATACAGAATCCCAGTTTAAATTACGGTGTGGGGTGCGTGGGAGCTGAACCGAAGTGTGGAGTTATATAAAACCATTTTTTCAATATTTATATTGCAGTTTGTTAATAGTACAAAATTTCTTTTACTAGTATTAAAAGTTTAACACAGTTTTTGAAAGTGGGAAAAGTATTGCTAAAGTTCTTTCAAATGCAAAAAAACAAAGTTGTTAACTAAATTTACTTTAAACTTTTTACCAAGACAAAATACAATTCTAAGATTATATTTTCGAACAATTATCCGAAATCGAATGTTCGTTTTTGAGCACCTGTTTATAGTCACGCTATTTTCCCATTAATCGGCTGTTGAGTGTATTTGTGTTTGGAAATATTAGATTTTTAAATGTCATTAAAGACAGACTTTCTTACTGCTAAAAGAATTAAAAAAAAAGCAATTCTGAACTATATATGCAATATGCCAGACATGATAGTTTAGGAATAAAATAAAATAATATTTTGTGTTAATATTGACTGACGCATACCCAAGTTTTATATTTATGAAACAGATAACCAATATTTGTATGATGCCATGGTTTTCAAAACAACAACAACCATAACAGTAATCTTAATAGTAACACAAATAACTTGAAATAGTTTCAGTTTATATTTTCAAAATTTAGTTTTATATCTAGTCTTTGTTGTACTGCTAGCTGTAAGTCCATCAAGTATGACGGTTAAAAAAAAAATAGTTTTAATATTTTTTTAGAATTTATTTATTAAAAACCGGTGAAATACGATAAAAATATTATGAAAATATTCAAAACAAAAAACCCAGTTTTATTTATAATTCTTATCATACTAATTTTAAAAATAGAACAAAAATATTTTTTCAATAAATTTTCTATAATTAATATTTTTATTAAGATTTGTTCTAAAACTTTTCTTTGATTGCATGAGGTGATTAATTGTCTAAAAAGTGTATATATATATATACACACTGGTGTGCAAAAATTAAGGACGAGAGGGTTTTTCAAATGTAACGTCGCGCAGAAGATTTCCACATCGACCAAAATCATACCATAAGATCTTCAAGATGTGAAAATATGGGACAAGTGATAAAAACCATCTAAACAAAGAATCAAAAGGATATGAAAGCATTTTATTGAAAAGTTCACTTAGAGCACAAATGCAGAGAAGACAGAAACGTTCATCTTACAAGCACCTGGCAGGAAAAATTCAGTCTCTAATAGGGGATATGGTCACCCCTGACTGCGATGCAGGATTTGCAACGTCTGTCCATGCTGAGGACAAGGTTGTCTAGTAGCTCTTGAGGAATAGAGTCCCATTCCTCTTGTAACGCCAATTTCAGCTCAGGAATCGTTGCTGGCGCCTGATCACGTGATGCCAAGCGTCTCACGAGGAGGTCCCACACCTGTTCTATGGGATTAATGTTTGGGGACTTTGCAAGCCATTCCATGCATTGAATATTTTCACTCTCGAGGTGCTCTTCGACAGCCGCTGTACGATGAGGGGGAGCTTTGTCGTCCATAAAGAGGAAATCCGGACCCACAGCACCTCTAAAAAGACGCACGTGAGGCAAGAGAATCTCGGCGTAGTAGCGGGCACCAGAGACTGAACCTCCTTGGAAGACGTGGAGGTCCGTACGGCTACCAAGCATGATACCACCCCAAACAAGAACTCCGGCACCTCCAAAACGGTCCCTTTCGATGATGTTGGAGGGGTGATTACATGTTCAAAGCTCTCTACAGATGTGTATATGTCCAGAATCGCTCGTCATACTAAATCGGCTCTCATCCGTAAAGATTACTCGACCCCACTCCTGTTGTGTCCAATTCTTATGTTCCTGACACCACAGAAACTTGCGTCTCCGAGGAGCAAGTGTTAGTGGTACACACCGTACTGGTCGTCGTGCATACAGGCCACCTTTGTGCAGTCTCCTAGCCACGGTAAAACGTGATATCCGACGGCCAGTATTCTGCTCCATCTGCTTTGCGATTTCTCCAGTTGTCTGACATCTGTTTCTTTTCGTCTGTAGGACAATATAACGGTCCTCCGCTGTTGTTGTTGCGCGTGGGCGACTGCTGCTGAATGCTCGGACAGCTGTTCCTTTCGTTTTAAATGCACTCCAGACTCGTGAAACGATGCTATAAGCGATACCGAACTCTTGTGCCACACTTGTCACACTTCGACCTTCTTCCAACTTCCCAATGATTCGACTTCGTTTTAAAGTCATCCAGCTGACTTATTCTGGATTGCCTCTTGGCCATATCACACAATAATAGCAAAAAAAGAAAAAAAAAAAAGTCGCTGAAATCACTTTATACAGTGCAATAGATTTCACCAAATTTCTGAACGGTCACCGCCTCTGTGCTTATCCCCTTAGCACCTCCTTCTTTTACGCCATATGCCATATATGGGCATGTCCTGCTGTATTTGTTTCAGGTCTATCCCTTGATTGGTCTTTCATTTAGTTCTGTTACCATTTTTGGCTTTTATGCTAATTTATCAGCTCCGTCCTTAATTTTTGCACGCCAGTGTATATATACATTATAATTATGTATATATTATGTGATTGAATAGAGGAGTGTTTTTGAATATTTTTTATTTCGCAGCGTATTTATGCCTAGTTTCGTAGCACGCTTAAATCATGGTAACTTTAAGTGGAAAAATAAATTACCTACGAGGGGCAGTCGGAAAATAAGCTTCCCCTGGCGACTGTGGACAGAGGTGTGTATGAAAGACAAAAAATGTAATGAGACATTAAAGATAAAACATAACTTTATTTTTCCACGCTTTATAAGCTTCAAAAACCCCTCCAGGAAAAAAAATCAGGGTTTTGCATACGGACAAGCAATTTGCAAGTAGCAATTTGCAAGACACCGATACACCATTGGGTAGAGGTCGACCGCGATCAAGCAGATGGCGCTGTTATAGCCAACAGCGCCAATAAATAAAAAAAGTAATTCAAAAGTAATAGTCTAAATTAATTACAGGCTCTCTAATCCACGAAAATTTTAGTCAGTTTTCGAAATTTCAAACTTTTCTATCGCTTTAAATTATAAATATTTGTAATATTATGTTAGTATTTCCAAAGGACTGTTATTACTTGGGTGATTTTCAAATATAAAGCATTAAAAAAAAGGAAACATTAAATGAACCATTGTTTGAGTCTAAAGTTAGTTTTTACATATGTCTTGTGCATGGTCAGCATCAACTTTTTTGTTAAAATTTTGTCTTGTAGGGCACTTATACATAACTATGAAGTAAAGAAAATGTCAGATCTGTTACCGGACATTTTTTGGGAAATTTTAATATGAAATCACAATTATTTGAATAGCTAAATATTCTCCCACACAGATAACACTTCCAGATTTTTGGCTATTGACAATAAGAAGGTAAGTAGCATTATTATTTAAACATATCAGGTCTATTACTTTTAATGGGTAACAGACTTGACAAATTAACATTTTTAATTTCTTCTATCTTTACAAGAAGAAAGTATTGGATTCATGAAAATTTTCCACTTCCGGTTTTCGACGGATTTATGCGTTTTAGAAGGTCCTGAACACGATTTGACTGTTTTTAGAAAATGTCTGTCTATGACTCTGTCGGTATGTGACAAAAATTTTGTGGGCGCTCTATCTCAAGAACTAATGCACGAAATTTAATAAAACTTTATATTCAGTTAGTTCCTGATATAAATGGATGCTGATAAGTTTTTGGTGAAAATCGCCCAACAGGCGGCGCTGCTATGCTGCATTTTTCACGATTTCCGCAATAGCACTATCTGAAGAACTAATGCACTCATTTTCATCAAACTTCAGATTCATTTAGACCTTGACATATACAGACGCTGATTACGTTTTGAGGTAGATATCCCAACAGGTGGCACTGCTATACCACTTTTTTCATGATTTTTACGATAGCTATATCTCAACAACGAATGCACGAAACTTCATAAAACTTCATATTCTGTTAGACCTTGACATAAATAGATGCTGCTTATGTTTTGGTGTAAATAGCCCAACAGGTGGCGCTGCTATGCTACTTTTTGCATTATTAACACGATAACTATATCTCAAGAACTAATGCACGGATTTTCATCAAACTTCAGATTTAGTTAGACGTTGACTAAGTTGTTGTTGATTAGGTTTTGGTCTAAATCTCTCAACAGGTAGGCGCTGCTATGCTGCATTTTGTGGGATTTACACGATTTTAGCAATACTTATATCTCAAGAACTAATGCACGAAATTCAATAAAACTCGAGTTTCAGTTAGACCTTGATATAAACTGGTGCTGATTCTTTTTAGTGTATACCAAACCTGTGTGAGATAGAAGAAAGTTTTGGGATGGACACATCCGACTACTTCTTTTTTTGCTACCATGTGTAACATATTTAGGCTTAGTCTAGTATAGTTTAAATATACTTCTCACTGTGACTTTCGGTGTGCTATGCAGATAACAATGCTACACTCATTTAATTGTACAAAGTTCGTAACAAACCTGACACAATAGAAAAATACTCACTAAATGAAAAATCAAAACTGTTAATATTATCCTTCAGGTTCAGCATATGATTTCAAAAGGTCTTCTACTACTTACTGAATCATGAAAATAATCTTTAAAGCTTGTGCTGCCATATGCAGAGTAATTTTGACAACTATTACTTACCCATCATACGTAGTATAGGGTAAGTCTTGTAATCGTTTTGAAAATCGAAAAAAAAAATTGACGGATTTACACGTTTCAGACACTGGAGATTCCGAAAAACATATTTTTAGAAAAAAAAATGTTGCCGTCCGTCTGTCTGTGTGTCTGTAAACGCTCTATCTCCCGAACAAATTGAGTTAGAGACTTGAAATTTGGTATGTACTTAGTATGTAATAATGGGAAGAAGATTATTGAACTTCAGTAACCTCGATTATCCGGAACTATTTTTTTTGGACTCTCGAAATATTCGTTCTGATAAAAGGTATATAAAAATGTTTATTTGAAGGAGTGAATGTTAAAGACAATAAAAAAAAATAATAATAAAAACATAAATTTTGCATAAAGAGGGAAGTTGGTCGGATAATGAGTTGCCGAGATATATGTAATCCTATTTCCACACTCTTCGATTTTTCATGACCCTGTATTTCATTCAAATTTCAATTCAAAGATATATTTTAATTGGAAATGACACGCTTAATCCGACGTAATAAACCGTTAGTTAGTATGATTAACATTTTTGGAGTTATTAGGATGTTTCTTTTATGCAATTCAGTAACAGAGCATTTAAAGTTTATGACGTCATCAAGCCACGATTTTATTCGAATTGAAATGCATTTTATAAGTAGTTTACACATGTTTTATTTTCATATTTTATATTATGCATATCCATGATGGGTAAATATTACGGTGGACAGACAAGACAGTAACTGACTTGACATTTCTCTTGGAGAAAACAAAACAACTAAAATACAGAAAAAAAGATATTTATAAATTTATCACATTACATTATGTATTTTTAAATACACGAGTTTTTGAAAGTAATTTTTAATTTGAAATAGATTAAATTTGATCAAGAAATTTGACTTTGTCATTTCTGACAGCTCATTTTCTAGGTTTACTTTTTGATAAAATTTTATTTAAAAAAAATATGTAAGCTTATAGTAACATACATAAATAACTATTAATAATATGCACCTTTTGGAAAACCAACATTGAATCCCCCAGGATTATTTAATTTGAAAATAAAAAATTGGCGGACATAAAAGATGCCTGAAATTTGAAAATCACCCACTTTATAAAACTGTGACAATATTGTATTATTTTGGAAATATTGTAAAGCGTAGAAATAAAATATTGATCCAATGATAAATTATTATTTTAAGCGGAGAAAAAAAGAAATCCATATTTGTCAAATATTTTATAACTCAATAAAACTAGTCGTTGGGGGCCACCGTAATACTTACCCATCATGGATATGCATAATATAAAATATGAAAATAAAACGCGTGTAAACTATTTATAAAATGCATTGCAATTCGAATAAAATCGTGGCTTGATGACGTCATGAACTTTAAATGCTCTATTACTGAATTGCGTGAAAGAAACTTCTTCATAACTCCAAAATTGATAATCATATTAACTACTACGTCGTATGAAGCGTCTCATTTCCAATTAAAATATCTCTTTGAATTGAAATTTGAATGAAAAATCGAAGAGTGTAGAAAATAGTATTACAAATATCTCGGCAACTCATTATCCGATCAACTTCATTCTTTATACAAAATTTATGATTTTTTTATTGTCTTTCATATTCGCCCCTTAAAATAAACAATTTCGAAAATTTTTATATACCTTTTATTAGTACGAATATTTCGAGAGTCCGAAAAAAATAATTTCGGATAACCGAGGTTACTGAAATTCAATAAGCTTCCTCCCATTATTACATACTAAGTACACACCAAAATTCAAGTCTGTATCTCAATTTGCTTCGGGCGTTGACAGACACACAGACACAGACAGACGAACGGCAAATTTTTTTTTCTAAAAATATGTTTTCGGAATCTCCAGTATCTGAAACGTGTAAATCCGTCATTTTTTTTTTTTTCGATTTTCAAAACGATTACAAGACTTGCCCTATGCTACGTATGATGGGTAAGTAAAGCGACTAATTAAAAATTTTAACTTAAAATTTAATGTGTATAACTCTTATATTTCGATATTTTTCAGAATTCAACTGACTCCTTTTTAAAAGATTAAAAGGCCATTAAACTAAAAAAAAAATAATAAAATGTATTTTTTAAACAAAAGTTTTGCATTGAAAAAAAAGAAATCATAAAACCGTCTGGAATAAGAAGTTTGACGAACATTTTGATCAAACAATCGAAATAAAAAGTAGAAGAATAATTGATTTTTTTTTTTAAATCTGCTTTCAATAGTATTTATTGATTTTCTAAGAAAAATCTTCTGTTTTGCATCCACATATTGAGCTGAATGAATTATTTTCTAATTAAAGAATGTGAAAACTAAAGGAATTGAAAAGGTCTTTGTCCGTTTTATTTGAATGTAAAAGTTTTATATTGATCAGAAGCTTCCGGCTCAGTCAAAAGACTAGGTTTATTTGTTTTAATACTTATCCATCATACGTAGTAAAGGGTAAGTCTTGTAATCGTTTTGAAAATCGAAAAAATTTTTTTGATGGATTTACACGTTTCAGACACTGGAGATTCCGAAAAACATGTTTTTAGAAGAAAAAAAAATGCCATGTGTCTGTATGTGTGTCTGTAAACGCTCTATCTCCAGAACAAATTGAGATAGAGACTTGCAATTTGGTATGTACTTAGTATGTAATAATGGGAAGAAGCTTATTGAATTTCAGTAACCTCGATTATCCAGAACTATATTTTTCGGACTCTCAAAATATTCGTTCTCATAAAAGGTATATAAAATTTTTCGAAATTGTTTATTTTAAGGATGGAATATAAAAGACAATAAAAAGACATAAATTTTGCATCAAGAATGAAGCCAATCGGATAGTGAGTTGCCGAGATATTTGTAATTATATTTTCCACACCCTTCGATTTTGTATGACCCTGTATTTCATTCCAATTTCAATTCAAAGATATATTTTAATTGGAAAAGAGACGCTTCATCCGACGTAGTAAGCCGTTAGTTAATATGATTATCATTTTTGGAGTTATAAGGATGTTTCTCTTACGATGATATGATATACGATAATATGATTATCAGTTTTGGAGTTATAGAGCATTTAAAGTTTATGACGTCATCAAGTCACGATTTTATTCGAATTGCAATGCATTTTATAAATAGTTTACACATGTTTTATTTTCATATTTTATATTATGCATATCCATGATGGGTAAGTATTACGGTGGCCTCAAACGACTAGTTTGTTTTATTTTAAGGTACATTACATCGTATTTAACACAAATTAAACGAATTGGTCCCACCAGTTCTAAGTTCGCTATTTTGGTTAGAAAGGCTAATTTGCAAGAAAATTTCAAACTAGGCTCCCCAAACGTAATTAAGTGCATATGAGGCGATTATATTTAAAAATGTTATTAATTTGTTAAAATCATAATTTTAAAATCGCCCTTAGCCGGCAATATAGTTCAAAACATTCAATGAATGCCATAGAAAAATTTTATGTGTCTTTTTAAACAAGCTATAACAGCTACATATTTGATTAACTAGCTTGTTCAAGATAAAAGCATAAAAAACTTCTTAATAACACCATAACAAGTAATATATATATATATATATATATATATATAAAATAAATAAGTCAATTCCTACTTAGGTCAACAAATAATAAGAGAATTTTTTTTTCCCATATAAAACTGAAATTAATTAATTAAATTTATTAGAATTTTTTTTATAATGTTAAAATAAACATTATAGGACCAAAAAAAAGTAACTTCTCAAGAACAACCTTATATACAACCTAGATATATTTCTGTTTTTTATTTTTTCGCATTTCTGAGTGAGTTTTGTGTAAATAACAATACCTTGCCAGGGTGAGAATCGAACCCGCAATCTTCCGTATACTAAACTGGAGGTCCCGAACACTATGCCATGACTAGATATTCCGCTGTCTTAAGCGTTGCTACTTATTTTAGTCGCTTTTTATGATGCAAAAACTAAAATTAATTAATTAAATTTAATTAATGAATTAATATTTGAAAAAACTGTACTAACATCAAGTGTCGTCCACTACAAGTTTAAAAAATGTATTTGAATTTGAGTGGATGAATAAAAAGTATTTTGTTAACGATTGAAAATTTGAACAAGATATATATATAGGGAGAGTGTGAACTAACAGTAGGAATTTAAAAATAAGGAATGCGCTAGGCCTTTCGAAAAAACTTTGTCTTTCTTCGTCAGGTGCAAAGAAGACGTGCAACCACTTTGAAGGCAGGAGCAAGACTGAAAGGAAATGGGAGGGAAAGAGGGACAAGTTAAGGGTACAGCCAATAGGAAAGCAGAATGCATAAGCCAATCACAGAAGAGAATTACATAGAATGCAGAACATAAGGAAAATTATGAAGCAAATTGAATAAAAAAATTAAAATGCATAAAAAATGAAAGTAAAATGGGGATTAAATATATAAAATGTAAACAAACATAACAGTTAATACCAAAATGAAAAAAAAAAATTATTATATGGTTGAGCTGAACAAGTTTTTGCAAGCAGCAGCGAGCATGGTGGAATCAGATTTTTCATTATCTATAAAACATGGAAGCTTGAAAGTCTCGCGCTGGTCCACTAGTCAGGAATAATAATATTAAAAAAAGTAATAATAAAAAAAAAACATTACCTAATTTATTTATCACAATTTAACTATTAACATTCAGATGATATAATTAACCAGAAATCATTTAAACGTTATGGAGGATAAGAAGTTTGAATATGATAAGAGATGTGAAATGGAGGAATTGATTTTTTCAAAAACTAATTTCATTATTTTTCATTTTCTTTTTCCTAAAAAAAAAAAAACATCTTAAGCATTTAGTTTGTGAGATGAATGAATTATTTTCTAATTAAAGAACATGGTAACTAATGAAAGTTCGAAGGATCTTTGATCGTTTTATTTTTAACACTTTCCAACCTAGTTGAAAAGTGTTTATGACTTCGGTTTGACTGCCGTATGGCCGTCTGCCGTCTGTCCGTGCTCTAACTGCCGTAAATATGCTCGGATTGCCCTGCAATTTTTATATGTTATTGTCGTCATCTATAGCATGTTCCCTATTTCAACTGAAGTGTGTAGCATTTATAGTTTTTTTACAGGGACACTCAAAACAATTCCGTTACATTACGGTCTATGGGGAAAAATCATTTGCGGTTTATTTTAATGATGTTACACAATTCCAAACACATTGTAATTGATATATATCACTAAGGTGCATTACAAGAAGCTTAATATGGAATAGGGTGTGCAATACACTTATAGTTACTTTACAGGGACAGTCAAAAGAATTCCGTTACATTACGTCTATGGAGAAAAATCGTCTGCGGTTTATTTAAATAATGTTTCACTATTTTAAACACATTGAAATTTATATATATATATCACTAAGGTGCATTACAAGAGACTTACTACTGAATATTGTGTGTATAGCAGTCATCGTTTATTTACAGGGACACACAAAAGAATTCTCTACTGTCTGTTAACAATAATTCTTGCAAGTGCGTTTTAAGTTGTTGGACGCGATTTTAAATTTAAATCACTTTTTGTCTATTATTTGGTGTGTATAAATTCTGTAAATCCTATACAGGGCAGCACAAAAGTTCGTGATCACATTTCCGTTTATCGACAGAAACTCCAGAAGGAGAATTTTAAATTGAGCTATACGCGTTTCCTAACTAAACTAAAATTTAGCATCCTATGTAGTATATATACAAATCTGTAGATCCTATACAGGGTTGAATAAAATTATTCGGATATTTTTCCGAATATTGTATATGTTGGAAGTTCCTGAAATTGCGTTTTTAAATATGTTATGCGTTTTCCAAATTGTTTACTTAGATGTTATCTTTCAACTTATTAAACGGTAATGATTTGTAAAATTATTTTGGAAGCGTTGGAAAGTGTTACATAATCTATGCTTGACGCATGATTTTTCGTTCTTGTTTTAATTTCAGTCGCATAATTTACTGATCCTATTTTAATGGTTGATATTTTGCTGGTGAATTAACTGTGGCAGTTAAAGTTATATAACTGAATTTAATAGTATCGTCTAGAAGGTGTTAAGAGCCTACGCTAATCACGCTAGAACACTCCACCTGTTGAACCAATGAAGTATTCTTTTCAAATTTATGTTTGCATTTCAATATTTTGAAAAAAAAAATTGCGGAGGATATCTGATATCTGTGTCTAACGTTGTACTTTTGCACTTTTTTTAATTTTAGTGGCAATTCTTTATGAGGATACTTTCATCTGGAAACCGGCTCCAAAATTGAAAATGCACCAAAGAAAAAAAATACAGCCAAAATTAAAAAAATTAATGACCTCAGATAACATATGAAAGGTGTAGATGCAAAATTCACACTCTCCACATAACCTAGTTTTTAGAAAAATGCAAAAAACTGATTATTATTAATAAACATGATATATTGGCACAATTTTTTGTGTGTGATATATTTGTTACCATAACAACTAGTTGCACATAGTCCTAAACCTGTAATAATTGTGGTAAAAATTTAAATATGGAAAATCTGAGTTTTGCAGCAAACTTTTATGGGTAATGTTAGTTATAAACCAAAATAGTTATGAATTTAAAACAAGAACCAAAAAGAAAAAAAAAGATAGACATAGATAGATAGATTCATAGATAGATAAAGTTTTGAACTGGGGATGTTTTTGTGTTCTGAGAGTCATGATCGGCGTAGATCTGCAAAAATTTTCCGGAATTCCAACATAAAGTAGAATGTAATAGGTAGTATTCCTTACAAAATCTACCTAAAATAATTACGTGATTAACATCTGTGCCTCCTTTTACCCTCTTCCTAAAAAACCTTCAGTGTTCAACTAATGTTTAAAGCTGTAGTTCACAATTTTGTACACTCTCTTTCATTGTTTTATTGATAACTCACCACTGACGTACGGAATATGCTGCCCGTGCTATTGTGTAACTTATTCTATTTTCTTTCTTAATTAAATTTTTATTCATATAAATTTGACATTTCGGTACTCCTTTATTATCCCGTCGACCACTTTTCATAACAAAAAAATATCGCCAAACTGTAACGCCACGGTAGAACGTTGCCATTGGAATATCAAGATAAATAAATAAATACAATATAAGAATTCAAGGACACAATTGTTATTTTAATGAATGAAATAACTAATAAATCAGTAAAACATAAGGAAAAATACACGCAAATGTTGAATTAAATACCACTTGATGACATAAAAAACACGTATAATGCTTCTGACATCACATCAAGTAAATGGGTGTGCATTTTTGGCATTTAATCTTACAGTTTGGCGATAGTTTTTTTGTTATGAAAAGTGGTCGATGGGATAATAGAGAAGTACCGATATTTATTATTTTTATACTATTACTAGACATTGCATTAACGAAGAACATCACCAAAAGTTGATGTTTAGGCTTTGAAAAGTGTTGGCGTATGGAGTGCGCCGCCTGTTACTGCAAACCATCCGTGTTTTTTTTTAAATTCCTACTATTAGCTCACACTCTCTATATATATATCTTGTTGGGATTTTCAATCGCTAATAAAATATTTTCTATTCATCCATTCAAGTTCAAATAAATGTTTTAAAACTTGTACTGGATGACAATTGATGTTAAAACAGTTTTTTGAAATATTAATTCATTAATTAAATTTAATTAATTAAATTTAATTAATTAATTTTAATTTTATATTTCATTTCTGCTCAAAAGTATAGACTCACTCCATATTTATAGTCTCACCTTCACACGTAAAAAGATAATGGGGCTGTTCCCGGACGAAGATCAGGCGGCTCGCGGGCGAAGGAGACTATAAATGTGAAGTGAGTCTATACTTTTGAACAGAAATGAAGTATAAAACTGAAATTAAATAATTAAAATTTAATTAATAATTAATATTTGAAAAAACTGTATTATCGCTAACTGTAACATCGCTATGGCACTTTATTGTGAAGTTTGGTAATTTTTGAAACTCAATATTTGAAAAACGGCTTAATCATCAGATTTTAAATTTATATCAAGAAAAATACAATTTTTTTACCTTTCTAACGCAGTTTGTCTAACAATTTTGTGAGAAATACTTTTCGAGCTATTAATTTTTGGTATTTTAGCTATTTATTTTTATTTAATTTTTAATACATTTCAAAAATTTCTCTTATGTAAGATATTTAGCAGTCAGTGGCGAAGCGTGTAGATCGCTGGAAAAAAATTTCTATTTGACCTAAGTAGGAATTGACTTTAAAAAAAAAAAGTTTTTATATTACTTGTTTAATGTATAAATATGATGTTCATTGCTTTTATAATACTACTGGGTGTTGCATTAAACAAGGATATCATTAAAAGTGGTTATTTAGGCTTTAAAATGCCTTGACATTTTAAAATGTCATCATCAGTACCAGTGGTCGGAAAAACGACTTTTTTATTGTAGCGAACTACAACTACAACTACTTAGTTGAAAATGTAGCTAACTACAATTACAACTACTTGTTTTAAAAAGTAGCGACTACAAACTACTTTTCAAAAGTAGTTACTACTTCGCTACTTTCAAATTTTGTCAAAGTGTTCAATATACACAAGAAATTGAAGACACGGATTAAATAATATTGTGACCCCTCGTTATATCGCGCCTACCAGGATACAATTAAATAAATGCGACATAATCCAGGGAATTAAAAAGTTAAGAAAGATTTAAGAAATGTTTTGTGTTTGTCTCCATAACGTTAATTTATACACACTTAACAAATTTCGTTGCAAAATTTAGAAATATATTATAATCTAGAAAATTGCAGAAAAACAACCCTAAATGCAAACAATAAATAAATCTGTAAACAGAGCAATTCCGAATAATAAGAAACCCGGCGTTAAAACAAGAGGACTTAGTAACGAATAAATAGACAAGTGTTGCCAACAAGAAAATTTTTTCTTTTGGTTACTTGATTTCTGCAGCAAGTATGTGAATGGAAACAAATTATGACTTCATGCGACGCGTTGCTATAGACTGTAATTGAGATTTGCCAGTGCGATTCGAAAATTGTTGAGCAGAACAAATTCTGCACAAAAGAAGCAATTGCGACCACGTGATTTGCAGAATGGCACTTTTTTTTTGAAGTAGCGTTAGAAGTAGCGTCGGTTCTCGCTACAAACTACTAACTGATTTTTTGTATCACGCTACTCTCTACACTACAAATTACTGTAAAAATTAGCGACCACAGTAGTTTCGCTACTTGTAGCGCGCTACTTCCAACCCCTGATCAGTACCCTGCATCAGTACGCTGCACGTGTTTTTTAAAGTTAAGTACAAATTGTACATAGGCCTTCAATTTCGCAATGAAGTATAAGCGTTTTCATATTTGTTTGACTTAATGTTTTGTTTTTCGTTTTTCTAATCGTTTTTTATATCTTGTTTCTACTAAACTAGCAGGCTGTGCTTGCTTCGCTGGTCGATTTTTCCAAACGAACCTCGAATGATTCAAACATCTTTTAGTTCTACCTTCCACCACCAGGAGGCTCATTCTGTTCTAAACAAACCTGTTTCCGAATAAACAAACCTCTTCCGGCATGGGTCCCCGCTGCCTAAGACAGTGTACATTTTCTCAAAGTCATTTAGTTCCGCCTACCACCGCCAAGAAGCGCATATTATTCTAAACGATCCTTCGGCACTAGTTCCCGCTGCCTACGGCACCAAATAGTATGCGTGCTGTCACGCGAAACAAAAATAAATTAGTTCCATCTTCCACTGCCAAGGGGTGACAGATCTATAGACCTTTAACATTAACGCGATATTTAAGTTATGACCGAAACCATCCCCTCAACATTTAACCAATGACGTTTAACAAATATCGGTAACTTTTGAAGCAGAAACAAAATTGGCGCTTTTTTTGGCTTGATTTCGCACTTTATTTTCTTTCCTTCTCAGAAAGTAGCTAGTGTTTTGCAAAAATGAAGAAAAATTACCTGCCGATTTTTACAAAAATTCGATTTTCGGTTGCAGAATTTTTTTCTACATATATGTGATGAGTTTTAAATCGATACCTCAAATACTTTTCTTAATATTCGCAAATTAGTGGAAAAAAACCACTCGTTGTCATCGGCAAAAGAGAAATAACAGCTTTTTCGTCGCCAGGTATGTTAGCGTTTTATATATATAGATTGTGTGTTAATATTTTTAGGAAATAAATATTCTTATGTTTTTTGTCCTTTTCTTATTAGTTGCAAAGAAATTTTGGTAGAGGTTTGTTCCTCAGTGTAAAAAAAAAAGACACCATTCTTAAATTAGATAAATATAATAATATAACCAGGAACAAAAATATACGACTTCGAAAAGCATTCTCTATCTATAGAAACCTCAGAAACCAATATATTTTCGAAGTTTAAAGAAGCATTTATAAAAACAAAATTTCTATGGCTTCCATTGATTTTCAGAAATGTTTTTGAGTAGTTTTTATTCTGTTTAATCGGTTTATCGGACTGGAATATAGGTTTTTCAGATTAAAGTAAGTATGTCCATTTTTAACAAACATGTTTTATAGAAAGACATGATAAATTAACAACATTAACATTAACATTAATATTATGTTGTTACTCTTGCATGTATAAATTCAGTTATGCAGCTGAAAATGTTTAATTGAGGATGTATTACATCCTAAACACCGATATTTCGGTTTGAGAAAACAGATTAATACACAATAAAAACTACTCAAAAATGTTTAAAAAAAAAAAAGTTTTTGTAAATGATTTCTTGAATTTCGAAAACATATTGTTTTCTCAGGTTTCTAATAATAACGAATCATGGATTCCGAAACGCTTTTCGGAATCATGGGTAACTCAGAAGAGATTATTGTATGTTTTCGTTCGTGATTGTATTATATTTTCCTAAACATTTGCCTTTTTTTACAGCGCCTTGCATGTATCTTCTTAGAGCACAACACGCTCAATCTCTCAGGCGATATTTTTAAAACTTTAAATACCATTATCACCAAACTATAACCTTCCTGTAAGTGTATTATAAATTTCTGGTACATTTAAAGGACAAAATGATAGGAACACCTGCGAAATAATGCCCATTTTTTTTTTTTTTTAACTTCTTGGGGACGATCGACACGTATACGTGACGCATAAGATGCTCAGAATCCTCGATTATTCTCACCAGTAATTTTTTATTGTAAGCTTTGCCTTATTTAATGACAGCATTTATGCGATTCAACTAGGCGAAAATTTCTGTTTTGAAAAACCGGTGTTAAAAGATTAAAAAATCTCTAAATTTTAATTTATTTTTCTTGATTTTTTTTCCTTTAACTTAAAATCAGATCTTTAATTTAAAAAAATAATAAAAATAGACGAAATGAAAATATATATAAAAAAAAAAAATAATTCACGGTGTTTTTGTTTTTTAAATAATAATAATAATTTGTTAAAAAAAGCTAGAAAAGATTAAATACAATCATTGACTCCACTGGGTTAAAAAAAAAAAAATGATTTTTCACCTGTTTAACTTTAGGATTACATCAGATTTTTAGCTTAAAAGCGAACGGCAACATCTACAACAAGACCAGCAGCGCCACGATATCGATTGACGTCACTGCGCGCAATTTTTCCCTCGCAGTGCATGCTAGGATCCCTATGACGTCATCCATTCCTTTTTCCAGCTTCTCTCAACCTCGTGCAAGCAGAGAGTGATTGCCAAGATCATTCTATCCCTGTTCTCAGCATCTACAAGGATACACTCCCGACTAAGCAAAGAGAGAGAGAGAAAAATAATACTTTATCTTAGGAAATAAAACCAAATTATCTCTTAAATCAATAACTATTCACTTTCAAATATGGACGATCAGTGGACATAGATACTTGTGCTTTTAAATTCAACACATTTTCGACGTCTTTGGGAGCCGAATTAAGAGTAAGTGAAATTTAGAATTATTCTCAGCGTGCGTTTGTGAGTTGAGAGAGACTAATTTTAGATAAGGCACTATAATCATGGAGGGTAATTTTTTTTTCTCTATTTAAAAGGTAGAGTATTTATATATTTTTTTCAGCTGGAGGCATTCGTCATCTGAAACAGGGTCAAACACGGTACTCTTTTCCGATATTTATATCACATGAGAGAGCGTTGACATACTTCCTACCCATGACAAAAATTACTGGGAGACTGTTATGTACAGGGATTTCAGGGGGGAATTTGTCGGACTCAGTTGCATAAATATATTTTGCATAATAAAGCATTGTACAACATTTAACACATGATTTAATGTTTAATTAATATGAATTGTAGCAGTAAATTACTAAAAAACAAATCATCTTTCATCTTTAATTCTTATATATACATATAAAGGGGCTTCCATAAGTTTAAATTTTACTAAAACTAATGAAAACATACATGTGATTCTCAGGAGAAAATTGTCGAACTCAGCTATATAAGTGCATTTTTCATATTAAAACATCGACAATATTTAATACATCATTAAATGTATTTAATGTTCAATTAATGGGAATTGTAACATAAAATTACTAAAAATACAAATTATCTTTCATCTTTAATGCTTATATATATAAAAAAGGGGCTTCAATAATGGTAAATTTTACTTAAATTAATGAAAACATCCATGTGAGTCTCAGGGAAAATTTGTCGAACTCAGTTACATAAATATATTTTGCATAATAATGCATCGCTCAATATTTAACCGATGATTAAATGTGTTTCATATTTAATTAATGGGGATTGTAGCATAAAATTGCTAAAAAACAAATTATCCTTCATCTTTAATTCTTATATATATATATATATATATAATATATATATAAATATATAATATATAATAAATATATATATAAATATATATAATATATATAATATATATATAAAGGGGCTTCAATAAGTTTAAATTTTACTAAAACTAATGAAAATATTCAAGTGAGTCTCAGTACATTTTGCATATTAAAACATCGACAATATTTAACCAATGTTTAAATGTACTTGATATTTAATTAATAGCGGTTGTGGAATAAAATTACTAAAAAAAACAAATTCTCTTTTATCTTTAATTCTTATGTATATATATATAATTTTACGTAAATTAATGAAAAATCCGTGCAAGTTTCAAGCAGAATTTGTCGAACTCGGTTATATAGTACATTTTGCATAATAAAGCATTGTACAATATTGAAGCCATGATTAAATGTATTTGATATTTCATTAATATGGATTGTAAACTAAAATTACTAAAAGAGAATTCCCTTTAAATTTTAAAAAGTGGCTTCAATAAGGGAAAATTTCTCTTAAATTAAGGAAAACACCCATATGAGTCTCGGGGAGAAATTGTCGAACTCAGTTATATAAGTACATTTAGCATATTAAAACATCGGTAATATTTAATTCATGGTTAAATGTATTTGATATTTAATTAATAGGGATTGTAGAGTGTAAAAATATTACTAAAAAACAAATTATCTTTCATCTTTAATATATATATATATATATATATATATATATATATATATATATATATATATATATATAAGGGGCTTCAGTAAAGGTAAATTTTACTTCAATTCATGGAAACATCCATATGAGTCTGAGTTGAAAATTGTCGAATTCTGTTATATAAGTACATTTTGCATATTAAAGCATCGACAATATTTAATCCATGGTTAAATGTATTTGATATCTGATTAATTGATTGGGGTTGTAGATTAAAATTACTAAAAAACAAATTATCTTTCATCTTTAATTTTTATATGTATATAAAAGAGGCTTCAATAAGGCCAAATTTTATATAAATTAATAACTCTATGCGAGTCTCAGGGAAAATTTGTTGAACTCAGTTATATAAGCACATTTTGCATAATAAAGCATCGCACAATATTTAACCCATGATTATAGTTATTAGATATTTAATTAATATGTCTTGAAAATTTGTAGAACTCAGTTATATAAGCACATTTTGCATAATAAAGCATCGCATAATATTTTACCCATGATTATAGTTATTTGATATTTAATTAATATGGCTTGTAAAATAAAATTACGAAACAAAAAATATATATCTTTTATTTTTCATTCTTATATGTAAAAAAAAAAAAAAAAAACGGACTTTAATAAGGGCAAATTTCACCTAAATTAAGGTGTAATCGATTATTCAACCTTTGATCTTTTACAAATACAAACCTCACTATTACACAATATTACCTTCTTTTTATTCTTTGGTAATTGGAGACAACAAAGGATATCAAAATCAACATAATCTTTAAAGCTTATTTAAAATTTATTTCGTAATTAATTAAACGAAATTAATTAATATTTCGTATGTTTGCTTTAATATGCTAATTAAAATTTCGTTTTGTAATTGTAAACATTTTGTAATTGTAAACATTTAATTGTAAACATTGCTGTATTTTTCAAGACTCTTTTATTTAAATTTTTAATCAAGTTTTTAATTAAAAAATATAACCCAATGATTAAACTTCGTATTAAATGATATATTAATTGACCATTATGAAATGAAAAATTAGTGATAGTTTCTGACATTTCTATCACAAGCGAGATCGTTGACATGCTTCTTACATATGACAAAAAACACTAGGATACTGTTACGCAAGGGAATATCAGGTAAAATATGCCGAAATCAGTTATATAAGTAAATTTCGCATAAAAAAGCATCGCACAATATTTAACTCATGATTTAACTCATGAGTGAATTAATTATATTTATTTGATATTTAATTAATGTGGATTGTAACATCATAAACTTAGAAAAAATCAAATTCCCTTTTATCTTTAATTCTTGGAGGAAAAACCCACTTTAACTCTTTCAGGGGCAAAGTACTTTCAGTACTAAAATGTTGAAATAAATGACTGGCACTGGAATTAACGTAGAAATTTATTTGGAAATAAGAAAAAGGCCAAAAAATCACATGCATATTAAATGGGAAAGATTTTAGCAAATTTTTGGTGCCATTGTGGCGATTGGGAATTAAAATTAAGTGGTTTCATAAACATACCACTGCCCCTGAAAGGGTTAATAAGGGTAAATTTTACTTAATTAAGGGGTGTAATTGATTTTTAAACCTTCGATATTTTACAAATCCAAACATTAATATTACGCAATATTACCTTCTTTTTATTCTTTGGTCATTGGGGACAACATAGGACATCAAAATCAACTTCACCTTTAAAGGATATATTTGCTAATTGAAAATTTTTAATCGTAAACAATTGTAAACATTGCTGTATTTTTCAAGACTCTTTTTTTTAAATTTTAAATCAAGTTTTTAATTAAAACATATAACCCAATATAATAAAACTTCGTATTAAATAATATATTTTTTAAATTAATTGACCATTATGAAATGAAAAATTAGTGATAGTTTCTGACATTTATATCGCAAGCGAGATCATTGGCATGCTTTTTACATATTACAAAAATCACTAGAAGACTACTGTTACGCAGGGGAATTTCAGGGAAAATATATCCGACTCAGTTATATAAGTAAATTTTGCATAAAAATCATCGCAAATATTTAACCCATGATTTAAATCATGAGTGAATTAATTATATTTATTTGATATTTAATTAATGTGGATTGTAACATCATTAACGTAGAAAAAATAAAACTATTTTTTTATCTTTAATTCTTGAGGGGGGGGGGACCCACTTAATAAGGGTAAATTTTACTTAATTAAGGTGTAATCGATTTTTCAACCTTTGATCTTTTACAAATACAAACCTTAATATTGCACAATATTACCTTATTTCAGTTCTTTAGTCATTGGTGAGACAAAAAGGACATCAAAATCTATATCACGTTTAAATTAAAAAATTTTTAATCGTAAATGATTGTAAATATAGCTATTTTATACGAATCTTTTGTTTTTACTTTAATTCAAAGCTTTAAATAAAAACATATCTCAGCATAATTACACTTCATATAAAATTATATTAAATAATATTTGTTAAAATAATTAATCATTATGAAATGAAAAATTAGTGATAATTTTCTGATATTTATATCACAAGAGAGAGCGTTGACATACTACTCCTAAATATGACAAAATTCACTAGGATACTGGTATGTAAGGGGATATCAGGGGAAATTTGTCGAACTCTATTACATAATAACTATATTTTGAATAATAAAGTTAATCCAAACATTCGCTATCTTCAGTTAATATAGATTCAAGCAGCAAAATCAAATTCACACATACTTTACAAAAAGTTCTTATATTTTATCGATTGTTATTAGCAAAAAATATTTTGAAAAAGATGTTATTTCACTTAAATTAATAAGTCTATTTTTCCACCTTTGATCTTTAAAAAATATACACCTTAATATTACGCAATTTTGCTTTGAAATAAATTAACTCATTTTTATTTTTTGATCCTTAATAAATAAAGATAGGAAAGTGGACTTAAAAAAAAATATATATATATATATTTGCTAATTTAAAATTTTTAATGGCAAACATTTAACTCCATAAATCACAATTTTTCATAACATTTAAAGCTGTATTTTGTACATTTAAAAAAAAGAATTACTCAATATAATATTTTTAAGAAAATGTATCTCAGTATTATTAAAATTCATATTTAAAAAATATAATTCATCTATGAAATTCTTTATGTTAATAAATAAAAATATAAAAATACTCTTTAAAAAATAAAATTATATGAGTTAATTAAATAAAAATAATCACAATCATAGGTATATTTATAAGCTATGCTTTGCATATATTTTTAAAAATTTAACTAAAGATGATATCATTAATGATATAGATCCTCGTAGTACTAAATTTCTTATTAAAAAATATGTATAATTTTTAATTCATTTATGAAATTCTTTATTTTATTTTCTAATTCTTTATGAAATTAAAAATTAATGATAATTTCCTGATATTTGTATTACATACATTGGCATTTATATACTACCTATGCACGAGAAAAAAATTATTACAAAAGTGTTATACGAAGGGTTATATCAAGAGAAAGTTTAACAGCTTTTTATGTAATAAAATTATCCCTAAAATTTAACCCATGATGTTTAATTATTACAGAATTCAGCAGTAAGATGAACTGTAAAAACATTCTTGTCTTTTACCCATAATCTCCGAAGAAAACAGATGGATTTTGTATTTAGAAAGATAAAAACATCATAAATTAAGATTTAATTGAATTTAAAACTGTCATCTTTTAAAATATTGACTGTACTTCTTCAAAACAAAGTGTTTAATTTTTATTCATTTCTTCTTATTAAAAAGACAATAAAACGAATTTTAAGAAGTTTTTTTTTAAAATTTCCATTTTTAAAATTTTTATCATAATTAATTATAGATTATATTTATATTTATATTTTTCATGTTTTTTTTTTAAATTTTTAATTGAAGGTTTTTAAGGAACACAAGCACACAGTACAATTAAATTTCATATTACAAATGTCTTTTTATTCATTCGTCTTTATGAAATGAGAAATTATGGATAATTTTCAAATATTTGTATGGCATTCATGAGGGTTGACATACTTTTTACCTATGATAAAACAAACACTGTTATATGCTGGAGACTATCAGTGAAAACTTGTCAAACTATTTTCAGTAAATACATTTCGTATAATAAAGCTACCCCTAAAATTTAACCAATGATATTTAATTAATATAGATTCCAGATGTAGAATAAAAATCACAAATATTAAGTTCTCATCTCTTATATATGACTCTCATAAAAAAAAAAAAACATAGATTTTACTTTTACCCACTTAATTGTAATCCCCAAATGCCACAAAGACAGAATAATTTTTTATTTTATGTGAATTCCAAATAAGTTTGTTCGTAGATCCTGATGTCAATTCGGATATTATACGTCTCACATAGTTTTAATCCCTAAATGCCACAATGGCACAAAAATTTTAAAATAAATTTTGCTTTTATAATGTACGTGATGAAAACCTTTTACTTATTTTAAAATAAGTTTATTCGTAGATCCTGGTGTCAATTGAGATATTATACATCCCACTTAGTTTTAATCCTTAAATGCCACAATGGCACAAACATTTTTAAATGAATGTTTCTTATATAATGTGCGTGAAGAAAACCTTTTACTTATTTCCAAATAAGTTTATTCGTAGATCCTGGTGTCATTTGGGATATTATACATCCCACTTAGTTTTAATCCTTAAATGCCACAATGCCACCAACATTTTTAATGAATTTTTCTTTTATAGTGTACGTGAAGAAAACCTTTTAGTTATTTTCAGATAAGTTTGCTTGTAGATCCTGGTGTCAATTGGGATATTATACATCCCACTTAGTTTTAATCCTTAAATGCCACAATGGCACCAACATTTTTAAATAAATTTTGCTTTTATAATGTACGTGAAGAAAACCTTTTACTTATTTTCAGATAAGTTTGTTCGTAGATCCTGGTGTCAATTGAGATATTATACATCCCACTTAGTTTTAATCCTTAAATGCCACAATGGCACAAACATTTTTAAATGAATGTTTCTTATATAATGTACGTGAAGAAAACCTTTTACTTATTTTCAAATAAGTTTATTCGGAGATCCTGGTGTCAATTGGGATATTATACATTCCACTTAGTTTTAATCCTTAAATGCCACAATGAAACCAACATTTTTTAACGAATGTTTCTTATTTAATGTACGTGAAGAAAACCTTTTACTTATTTTCAAATAAGTTTATTCGTAGATCCTGGTGTCAATTGGGATATTATACATCCCACTTAGTTTTAATCCTTAAATGCCACAATGGCACAAACATTTTTAAATGAATGTTTCTTATATAATGTACGTAAAGAAAATCTTTTACTTATTTTCAAATAAGTTTATTCGTAGATCCTGGTGTCAATTGGGATATTATACATCCCACATAGTTTTAATCCTTAAATGCCACAATGGCACAAACATTTTTAAATGAATGTTTCTTATATAATGTACGTGAAGAAAACCTTTTACTTATTTTCCAATAAGTTTATTCGTAGATCCTGGTGTCAATTGGGATATTATACATCCCACTTAGTTTTAATTCTTAAATGCCACAATGACACCAACCAACATTTTTTAACGAATTTTTCTTTTATAATGTACGTGAAGAAAACCTTTTACTTATTTTCGAATAAGTTTGTTCGTAGATCCTGGTGTCATTCAACCATTTAACATTTTAGCAACAGAAGTACTTTGCCCTGAAAGGGTTAAAAATGTAAATATTATTTAGTTGTAGTCGAAGCGTTACGAATACGGAGGGCGACCTCACCATTGGACGACAATTTTCTTGTTTTACCTTTCTTGGTTTGTCAGACATTAGTTATATTATTAATTAATACTTATGAGTTATTAGACATTTGTAGTCAGACTTTAGGCCTTTTATTTTGTGCAGTTCGCCGAAGTGCAAAAATTTTAAAAGTATTTTCCTTGAAACCAGCATTTGTTGCGTTCGTCCTTCGTATTTGCAAATCCTCAATTGATTTTATACCTTTTGATTTTTTACAAGTATTCTTATTATGCAATGACGAATCGACTCTTTTATTTCTTGGTCATTAAAATTAGCCAATAAGATTTACTTTTAGTTTGTTCATCAGGCATTAGTTACAGCATTAGTCATTATGTGTTAAGACATTAGCAGTCAGGCATTAAGCTTTTTTTTTTTTTTTTTTTTTTTTTTTTTTTTGTAAAGTTCTCCCGAGTGCAAAAATTTTAAAAGCGTTTTCCTTGAAACGAGCATTTGTTATGTTCGTCCTTCGTATTTGCAAATCCTCAATTCATTTTATACCTTTTGATTTTTTACAAGTATTAATATTCGTAATATTACTTTCAGACGAATTAAGTCGAATTAATAATAACTCTTTTACGCCTTGGTCATTAAAAAAAAGGCCAATAAAATTTAGTTTAGAAAATATTTGCAAATTGGTAATTTTTAATCACGGATAATTATAGAAATATCTATAGCTATAGTTCGTAAAATAGGGACAAAACAGCATTTTCCCCCGATATTTATATTACATGTGAAAGTTTTTATTCCTAACCCATGACAATTATGTCAAAATTAGATATTCATTCAGAGTTTGGTACAATTTCAGTAGGAAGACGACCCCCTAAGCTTATTTTTTAAACATAAATTGAAAGAAGACATGATTTATAGTCGACTGACTACTTTGTTTCTTTCCTGTGACAATTTGGTGATTAAAATGTATGTCTCTTTTTTTTTTTAATTATTATTTGGCTGTCTGTACTTAAAATTTTGTAAATTTTTAAAACTACATCGTTAAGAGGCTACTTCACTCAGACGAAAACACCCGCTCGCATAATGTTAATCCTATGGAGGAAATATTTTAAGATATCTCGTTCGCATTTCAATATTTTTAAATGATTTTTTTTTGCATTGGATAGCTGAGGTCAATCTCTATGTACGCTCCTTTTTACTTTTTCGATTTTGATCACAAGTTTTTTTTATTAAGATACTTTCACTTTCGGAACCGGTTTCGAAGGTGAAAGTATCCTCAAAAAAAAAAAAAAAAAAAAAAAAAACTGCAACAAAAATCGAAAAAGTACAAAGGAGCGTGCATAGACATTGACCTCAGCTATTCAATGCAAAAAAAAAAAAAAAAAAAAAAAATCATTTAAAAATATTGAAATGCGAACGATATATCTTAAAATATTTCCTCCATAGGATTAACATTAGCGAGCGGGTGTTTTCGTCTGAGTGAAGTAGCCTCTTAACCATGACAAAATTGAGTGTTGATAAATTAACTGTTATTTGATGTATAATCAACTATAAATCATCTTATAATTAATGGTATCGCTAAATATTAAAATACCAACGTTTAACTCGAAACTTTTGTTTTCCGTTTTCGTGAAATTAAATATTAATGATTATACGTAGCAAAATAAAATTTTCAATTTTAATAACATTTTTGCAAATATAATAAGTAAGTACACTGCATAACGGTACTTATATTTTCAAAATGTTTTTTTTTATCATAATAAACATTCCCTGCTTTTATTTGTCTGTTTGGAAATGTTCCAGTCACATACCTAAAGTTGGATTCTTTTCATATTTTCATGAATATAAACAGCAACGGCTCAGAGCTATTTTAGTACCAAAAATGACATCTTATTAAAAATTCATCTTTAATTTTAAATTAGATGATAAGAAGGAATATTTCCATTAAACTGGTTACTTTTAATATGTGAGGAAGCATTATTTACGGCGTAATTTCTTTCATTTCAAGCAAATAATTTTACATATACAGTGGGTGATCGGTTAACGAACTTAATCCGTCCCAAAACAATGTTCGCTAACCGAATTGTTCGTTAACCGATCATTGATTTAGTATAGACTTGTATGGGAATACAATTCGTTCTTAAAAGCTAATAATACATAAAAAATAATATAAATGTTCCCTAAATTTATTTAAATGTAATAATAATAAAACATACATTACATACATACAGTCTAGCTCTTCCTTCAATCATGCTTTTTTTTTTTTAGTTTGTGGAGTATTAAATATTTGACAAAAGCTTTTTCTTTCTAGCGTTTTCAATCTTCCCATTTTAATATGGTTAATATACGTCCGTATTTAATATGGCTGGATCGCAGTTTCATGGCTCTTCCCGTGTCGTGCCGTACTTAAAAAAATAAATGGCATGCTCTTTGTATAAACTTTTAGGGTCACATTTATTGACTACAGCATTAAATCATACAAGTTTATTACTTTGATATATCAAAAACTCCATTAGTTCTCTAAAAGATCGGGTTTACTCCAGAGCCCGATAAAGCTCAAGTGGAGTCTAGAGCCTGTTAATAATTTAGGAACTAAATTTTTTTATAATAATTAACTTCCAATTAAAATAAATTCTTTAAAAACGGCACAAAATATAAAAAGTAATATTTTTGTACAGTTCATTCTAGTTTGAGGGCCCTAAAATGTAGGGCCCGAACCACCAGTAGCCCCTTAATTAATTAGGCCATAAGTATACAACTGTTAAAAGGGTTTCTAAGCCGATAATAGTAGATGAAATTAAATGCAGCTCTGCAAATCTGAAACACAGCATTGTTCCACCTTCGCTTTGTTTTGTGAGGTGTTCGTTAACCGAACATGGGTTCGTTATCCGAACATAAAAATCTCTCGCGAAAGTGTTCGTTAACCGATCTGTTCGTAAACCGAACAGTTCGTTAACTGATCACCCACTGTATAATAAATCTGAAATAGCATTTTCAATTTTGCTAAGATATTGCAATTTAAAATTTCACAACTGAAACTATACACAATATCTTATTATAGAATTCGAAATATTTATATGAATTTGTTTAAAATATATATATTTCAAAAACTCAGCGTCTTCTGAAAATGTTTCATATACAAGGAGCAATGAAAATTTGTTCAGAAATAGTCAATAAATAAAGAAATGTTTTTTGGATTTAATCCTTAAAATTTTAAATTAATAGAAAACAAACTTGAAAATTATACATCTAACATTGGCATAAATAAATTATTTTTAAAGATTTTAAATTATTCTTTCAAAATATTGCAATATAATTAATGAAATTATTGAAATTAAATTTTAAGAAAATGAATAAGCGAGTAATCGAGAGAGCAATAAAAAATTATAAACTCATAATATAATTTCGATAAAAATGCATATTTCTTATAGAAATTCAAAATATTGATAAGAAATTGCTGATACTTTAATCTAAAATTTTAAAAAAAGTGCAAAGTGCAAAAAATATATGAAATATCAGACACTGGTATATAAAACTAAATTATTTAAGATGTTTCTATTTTAAAACTTTAGCTCTTTGTCTTTAGATATACTTCAGATTGTTGAAAGCTTTTTGTATTTTGGTAAAGTTAATAAATATTGTTTTTCTCTAATTTACTTCAAATATTATTTACTTTGAATTAATATTTGATGTTATTTTCTATTATAAGCACAAAACATAAATATAAATAAGTATTACTATAAAACAAGGAACATTTACTGATTAATAATAATAATAATAATAATAATTTTTCAAATTGAACAAAACTTCACATGTCTGGAAAATAGAATAGTTTTAATTGTTATTTTAATTAAATTAAGTACACTCTAAAAGCGATATTTTCAAAACTGAGCAAAAAATACTCAAATCTGAGTACGTCGGATAGTCAAAATGACTCCGAATCAAAATGACTCAAGTTTGAAACATGTATATACTCATTTATGAAAACATGCATACACGCTCAAGAATAAAACATCATGTGCTCCTATTTGAGTATTTCCATGTTTCAAAAATGAGTTTGAACTGACTTCTATGTGATCATTTTTGAGTATTTCCATGTTTCAAAAATGAGTTTGAACTGACTTCTATGTGATCATTTTTGAGTATGTCCATGATTCAAAAATGAGTATGAACTGACTTCTATGCAATCATTTTTGAGTATTTCCATGTTTCAAAAATGAGTTTGAACTGACTTCTATGTGATCATTTTTGAGTATTTCCATGTTTCAAAAATGAGTTTGAACTGACTTCTATGTGATCATTTTTGAGTATGTCCATGATTCAAAAATGAGTATGAACTGACTTCTATGTGATCATTTTTGAGTATTTCCATGTTTCAAAAATGAGTTTGAACTGACTTCTATGTGATCATTTTTGAGTATGTCCATGATTCAAATATGAGTATGAACTGACTTCTATGTGATCATTTTTGAGTATTTCCATGTTTCAAAAATGAGTTTGAACTGACTTCTATGTGCTCATTTTTGAGTATTTCCATGTTTCAAAAATGAGTTTGAACTGATTCTAAGCACTTTTTGAGTATGCCCATCATCAAAAATGAGTATGAACGGACTTTTATAAGCTCAGTTTTAAGTATGTCCGTGTTTCAATAGTCTGAGTATTTCTGGTATTTCAGAGTTGAAAGCATTGGTTCGTCCTATTTGAAACAAAAAGTTTCATAACAAAATGAAAACATCAATTTACTCAAATTTGAAAATGTCATTTTTCTCAGTGTAAAATCTGAGTAATATACATTTTATGAAAAGCATGATAATTATAATTATAATATAATAAAAAAAAGCGATCGAATATATGAAACTTATTATAAAAAAATGTTAATTTAAGTTCAACAAAAATATATCATATATTCTAATACAAGCAAATCTTGTGTGTGGTTATATATATATATGCAAATTTTATCTTAAAAACGGCTCTAACGATTTTGACGAAATTTCGTATCCTACCGTTATGGGGCACCAGAAAACCATTGGGCTAGGTCACGTGTTCGAGAAAATTCGATTAGTGGGCCGTTTTTGGGTCACTGTGGGTCAAGCTAATTTTATCTAAAAAGGGCTTAGATTATTTACACTAAATTTTGCATCCTATGGTTTTTGGGCACGAGAAGACAGTTGGGCTAGATCATGTGTTCGAGAAAATTCGATTAGTGGACCATTTTGGTCATGGGTCATTATGGGTCAAGCTATTTTTACTTTAAAACGGCTCAGACTATTTAGACTAATTTTTTTTCTTCCTATGGTTTTTGAGCACGAGAAGACTGTTGGGCTAGGTCTCATTTTCGAGAAAATTCAATTAGTGGGTCATTTTGGTCATGGGTCATTATGGGTCAAGCTATTTTATCTTAAAAACGGCTCAGACTATTTAGACTAAATTTTGCCTTCTATGGTTTTTGGGCACGAGAAGACTGTTGGGATAGGTCACATGTTTGAGAAAATTCGATTAGTGGGTCATTTTGGTCATGCGTCAGGATATTTGAACCCGAGCATAGCTCGGTCTTCCCTGCTCGTTTAATATTAAATATAAAAATTTGACGAAGCAGTTTCTTAAAATTATCTTTTTTTTTCTCAGCCAAGAAAGGATTTTTTTTTAAAGCACAATAAAAATGTTTGTACAGCAAAACCTCTGAATAACGAACTCATTGGAAGGTGCCCTCCTCGCAACGATAAAAATATGCAAAAATATAGGTGTTGGAAATTGACAAAGTAATCTCTAAATAGAGGTGTTCGTTATTCGAAAGTGTCCGTTATGGAGTTTTTAATGCATTTGACATTTTTTTTATATTATATTTCAAAATATACATGGAAAAATAATTATAAAGATTTAAAAAGTATTATATTATACCAAAATTAATACAAAAATATTGAAAACAAACCCAACTATCTTAATATGAAAATTGAATGAATAAAAGCTAGTTAGAGGGAAATCAATAGTTGCAATACATATTAAATAGTAATATATTTAACAATAATAAATTGTAATACCTTTTAATGAAATCCAAATGTAAATCAAGATAAAACAGGGATGTGATAATTTTAGGAAAAATAAATACAAAACATTTCAAGGACAAACTCTAAAAAATTCTAAACGCTGAACAATTATTTGGCGATAAACAAAGATAATATCAATTAAAACAATTAATTTATTTTTTATTTGTTTCATTTAATAAAAGATTTAAATTAAAACCGTTTAAAATGATCTTTTTGTTTGTTTTAATAGACAAGTTAGACAAAAAGTGATTTAATGTGTATTTTCGATATATATATATCAATGTTATGACAAAATTAGCGAAGAGTTTTTTCATATTATTTTTTATTCATTTTAACAATAATAATATTAATAAAATATTTTTTTTATTTTTTATTTCATTTAATGAAAACATTAAATAATCAATAAATAGTAATTCAAAGTAATCGAAATACTATTACATTTCTAATGAACTATATTAAATTGTATTGTTGCTTACTCTGTAAAAAAAAAATACAGATATTTCATAATCTACGAAAATATGATTTAACTACGAACAGAAATTTACAATAACCCACGACGAGTTACCCACGATTACGAAAAGCGTTCTGTATATTTAGGATTTTCAGAAGCCAAAATATTTTCGAGATTATAAAAAGCATTTATAAAAACAAAGTTTCATTTGCTGCCACTGATTTTCGGAAATGTTTCCGAGTGTTTTTTATAGTATATTGATCAGTTTCTTCAACCCGGAATATAGATTTTATGGATGATATCTAGTCTCAAGTAAACATTTTCATGTTCGAGAAACATGTGTTACAGACAAACATGATAAATGAACAGCATAACATCTATACATATATTACGCTATCGTACGGGGCATGGAAATCGCGATTATTTGTTAATTGTTTAATTGTAACTCCCGAATGAAACGCATCTTATTGGTTATTGTGTACAAGTCCTTTGGCAGGATTTAGGACGAGTTAAATCGGGTTTGTTTACGTTTCGGTCATTCGCTGCAATTATGGAGCTTCAAAATATCATTAGTAATGCCTGTAAAAGATCTCAGCGAATGCTTAAAAATGAAGAAAAAGCCCAATTAGGAAGAGAAAATCGAAATAGATTGGATCGAGAACGCCGTCAAACACAGAGCATAAGCGATCGGCAAAATAGGCTTAATAACCTTCGCATGAACGAACGCGTTGCATCTGAAATCCCAATTACTGATTTAAACGTTCCGGAGTATAACTGTTGGACTTTGAGTGAAACGTGCAATTTCTGCCAAGCACTGTATTATAAATGTGAATTAAACAGCAGCAAGAAGTTTACAAAATGTCTCCATGACGGTAAAGTAATTTTGTCTCAGAAACTCCCGATTTGATAACAGATTTGTTGTGCCCTGACGATTTCGTTTTTTAAACTTAACTTTTTTTAAACTTAACTTTTTAGTATAAATAAATATTATTCAGTCTTCTTTTTATGAAGTCCACTCTACTGTTATATTTTTCAATGACAGTCTGCCCGGGCAACGCCGGGCGGGTCAGCTAGTTAACATTAAAATTAATATTATTTTGTTACTTTTGTATGTATAATTCCAATTACTCAGCTGATAATGTTTATGTGAGAATGGATATAGCATCCTAAAAACCGATATTCTGCCTTTTAAAAAAAAGTATTAATACACTATAAAAGTTACTCGGAAACGTTTCTGAAAATCAATGGCAGCAAAAGAAAGTTTGTTTTTATAAATGCTTCTTTAAATTTTGAAAATATATTGGTTTCGTAGGTTCCCAAAGATAAAGAATGCTTTTATGAATTATGGGTAACTCAAAAGAGCTTATTGTATATTTTCGTTCGTGGTTTTATTATTTTCATAGATTAAGAAACATTTCTTAGGTGGGCAGTCTTAACAATGCAAGTCAGTTTTTGGTCAAATCTGTATATTTGCATATTTTGATAATGAAATGATTTATGAAAATATGATATCTATGGCCGGTTAAAAGAGCATAAGTCAAGGTGGAAGGTAACGAACTGTTTTAGCTAATGATTATAACAGTACAAGAAATAAATGTTCGCTGTTATATTTATATATATTATATATATGTTATATATATAAAAAAAATTACTTTGCAATATTCCTTTAAATTATTCTAAATTCCGACATATTCATTATTTTCCTATTTCTTAATTATATCTATTCTTATTTAATTTCCTTTTAAAATTCAAAACGCGTATATTGATAATTATCTTATTTAAAACCTTAATCTAAAGCTTTAAGTCCATTCGTAACTTTTATCAACTATCGAATCTATAATATTCTGAGAGAAGCTAGTTTTTCATTTCGAATGTTTTTAAAAGCCATTTTGTTATTTTATTCCATGGACTGGATTCGCGTGCTAGATTTTTTTACTTCGAAAACAATGCGCCACTTAGATATGGGATTCTTTCTTATTAAAACCTCTCCATCTCACGTCATTCGCTTAGCCACTCAGTTCTCAATATTCGCCTCTCACTGATTGGTTCGTGTACGTATTACGTCGATTGTGTAGTTATCCCCGCATCTAACAAAAAGCAAATGCAAGACTTCGGAACTCATAATTTTGGCTTATTTTCAAGTGCTAATCAAAAGGTTATCTGGTATTTTATAATTCGTAAATTTCTAAACTAGCTATTTAACATCAATTAAATGATGTAATGATTTATAGCCAAGCCCGAGGGCTTTAGAAAACTTCTTCGCCCAGTGGGAATTGTTTCTTCATGTCTCCTGTGCTTGAATAAATGCTTTATTTGGAAAACTGGATTATTATTTATGGAGAAATTACCCAATGGGTACATTCATTGCCTACTACTTATCGCCATGAATATCGATCTATCGACTGCAATTTATCACCACCTTTAACAAGCTGCCAGTTTCTTGTCAGTTTTTAATTCATACAGATAAAACCTTTCATATATATCATTCCACAAAACCAAACAGTAACAATTATTACTTTACACTATCAAAACACATTTCACGGTTAAATACAATAACCGTTATTAATTAACCAAAACAGCCTGTACACAGTTAAACCAAACACAGGCGTACACAGTCTTTTCACTTTCCCCTAAAATTGTAATTTCGGACTTGTACTGTAAGACCGCCCACCAAAAATTTGTCTTTTTTTACAATGTGTACATTGTTACATGCAACATGCATATGAATCATATGGCGATTTGCCATTATTGTACTTGTGTAAATTCACGTGACGCAATTAGCCTTTTAAATACTAAAATTAATAAGATTTCACAAGAGTTCATATTATTTATTCTTTATGCACTGGCTAATGAGTGGCGTGAGTTATGTTCTTAGCTAATCGCCCGATGTCATTCTCTCCAAAAGTGTAATACGATTAAGAGTGTATCTCTTTATCGATTTTTCTGTGAATGTTTGCTCAACTCGGCTCACATGCGTAGAAAACAATGCAATGCGTAAGGTCGGAAACGAATGTCTCTTTGAGACAATTTATTGAAAGCCGCAACTCTTTGTTGTAAAGAGAAAACATAATATTTGAGGTTTCATATGTATATTGTATAAAATAATACTTAAAAAGGAAGTTTGTTTGACGTGAAAAGAATATAATATTATACTCGAAGCCTGACATAAATATTTATTCAGATTAATAATTGTGAAGAAAATATTTAATAAATATTCAAAACAAATGAGTTTTGCAAATTGAAAATGAATGCACATTTGAGGGGGTCAGGGCAAGAAAGTGCCAAACCACATTTTTGGTGAAATAAATCTAACATTGTAATCTGTCGCTTAAAATAGTAAATTATAATATCTAACCTATAATTTGTTTCTAATGTCACTTGGTGGCAGCCTATGTAACAGGTTTCGTTTTTGCCCCAGATGTTTATGCCCCCAATGAAGATAGCTTATTTACAAAATATTTAATAGTCATATCATTAAAGTAATTCCATATTTTTACTCGGAATATCTCAAATGTTACTAAGACACTGGCGAAAAAACTTTAGGTTATATATCTTGTTTTGAGTATTGGATCCAATTTTCAAATTGAAATATCTCAGAAGTTCAAAAATGTGGCTTGGCACTCTCTTGCCCCGACCCCCTCATTTGTACACTTAAACCCCCATAACGGACATTCCCGAATAACGGAAACCTCTATTTAGCGAACACTTATTTAATTCCCAACACATATGTTATTTGTATGTTTTTACCTCTGTATAGGGAACACCGCCGAATAGCAGACAAATCCGATAGTCTCGCGGTGTCCGTTATTCAGAGGTTTTACTATATCTGCTAGTTTTAAGTAATACAGTAAATCCTTTGAATAGAAGACGTGTCGGGAGAGTGGAATTTGTCGGCTAATCGGAGGAGTCCAGTTTTCAGAGGTAAAAATATACAAATTACAAAATGTGTTGAGAATTGAAAAAGGTGTTCGCTAAATTGAGGTGTCCATTATTCGGGAATGTCCGTTATGAAGGTTTTACTGTACTTAAAAGGGTAACTGATTGAAGTGTTTAGAAGTTGGTACAATAATGAGAGCCGGGTTTTTTTTTCTTTTCTTTTTTTTCTTACCCTTTCTTTCTTTTTCCTTTCTTTCTTTTTGTTTTTACTTACACATCATACGTAGTATAGAGGTTAAGTCTTGCAATCGTTTCAAAAATCGAATTTTTATTTATTTATTTATTTATTTATTTTGACGGATTTACACGTTTCAGACACTGCAGATTACGAAAAACCTATTTTTAGAAGAAACAAAATTGCCGTCCGTCTGTATGTGTGTGTGTCTTAAACGCTTTATCTGCCGAACAAATTGAGATATATACTTGAAATTTGGCATGTACTTAGTATGTAATAATGGGAAGAAGCTTATTGAATTTCAGTAACCTCGATTATCCGGAACTATTTTTTTCGGACTCTCGAAATATTTGTTCTGATAAAAGGTATATAAAAATTTTCGAAATTGTTTATTTTAAGGAATGAATATAAAAGACAGTAAAAAAATATAAATTTTGCACAAAGAATGAAGTCGATCGAATAATTAGTTGCCGATATATTTGGAATCCTATTTTCCACACTCTTCGATTTTTCGTGACCCTGTATTTCATTCAAATTTCAATTCAAAGATATATTTTAATTGGAAATGAGACGCTTAATCCGACGAAGTAAACCGTTAGTTAACAGGATTATAAATTTTGGAGTTATGAGGGTGTTTCTCTTACGCAATTTATAGAGTATTTAAAATTTATGACGTCATCAAGCCAGGATTTTATTCGAATTTCAGTGCATTTTATAAATAGTTTACACATGTTTTATTTTCATATATTATATTATGCAAATCCATGAGGAGTAAGTATTACGGCGGCCCCCAACGACTTGTTTTCCTTTGTTTTGAAATATATAAATTAGAAGGTATTTGACTTAAATAGAAAATATTTAATATCTGATTTTTTTTCCTGATAATATGTATTTTTTCCAATATAAGTAAGACCAATGTTTAGGGATTCATTTTTTTTTTTGTGTTTTAAGTACTTTGAATAATAATAAGGCAAATTTACGAAAAAGCCTATAGAATTACATATAATAAAATTTGCATATACTATATTTATTATAAACCGTCTTTTTTACTTAAACAAACACAATGTAACTATAAATATTGCAATTGTTTTCCTTATTTATACATTTTAAGGGGACAGTGGACTTTCAAAATCTTGACATTCGACTTAAGATTTGATTTCTTTTAATTTGGAGAAATATGAAACGAGATGCTCAATATTATCTGATACAAAAATAATTTTTTCTTTCTGTTGCTCCATCGCAGAGATATAACCTTTTATATTTGTAAAAAAAATCTATATATACCGTTTTTCTTACTTAAAATTACTTAATTTTCTTACTTTAATTTTCTCAAAATGGAAAACTACTCACATTTCTAAATTTTGAAACGTTCCATGCGCATTCCTAATTATCAGATTCTTTTGACATTTATACATATCCTCTATATAAAATAATAAATAAATGTTAGCATAAAAAGTTGTATTTCAGGAGTATTTTAGTGTTGAAAAGATCAGTGTCCATAAGCCAAGTATCGCATAATTGAATATTGTCATATTTTATGCAAAAGAAATGCGCATGGGGTATTTTAAAATATGACATTTATATTCGTTATTTTTAAATTTTAAAAATTGAATATTTAAAAAACTTCTTATTATTGCCGAAACGTCAGTTGAGGCTTACTGTTGAGACCCGAAACGTTTTTGGTTTCTGTCTGTCTGTCTGTCTGTTCCACGATAACTGCCGCAAAAATGATCCGATTAGGTTGATTTTTGGTAGGTATGTTGGTGAGGTACCCGGAATTAGCTGTAATAGTTTTTAGTTACATTTGGTTCATTTATTCGAAAAATATAGAACATTTCTTTTTAGGTCATAATGCTTTCCTATGGGAACGCAGACGATTTTCAAATTTCATTTTTAACTGAAATGAAAATCACATATTTTAATAATGGATTTAAACATAAAGATATAGATGCTAATTTTTTGATATGGATGTTGTAAATATATCCAAAAGCTTTGAAAATTTGCCGATACATTTATTAGAATTTAGAAATTAATTGTTTAAATTATTGGAAAAATGAAACGTTCGGGAAATATAAAACATTTTACTTTAATAATTTTTACAAATTTTAAAATGCATTTCTTTTTACTTTGGTCTTTAATTTATGAGTTGCTTAGCAACCCTATTTCAAAGAATATAAAAATAATAAAATTCAAGTAACTCGCACTAATTTTCTGCAATATTTATGTATTTTTTTTATAAATGTATTTTTATATTATCTAAAAATTTACAAGAATAACTTCATAAGAATGTCAGAATATTAATTCATAAACCAGGTTTAATTTAACGTTTCTAATATCTGAAACCTCCTAATTGTTTTATATGCTATAAATACATATGTAATTTAAAAGTTTTAATTTGCGGACTGGAAGATGCTAAATAATATGAAAAGTGAGATTAAAAAACAATCATTTTCAGAGCTGACGTTGAGGCTCCTGATCTGAAGATTTACTAGTTTTAGCACTAAATTTTGATTATAACTATTTGAGTTTGCCATTAACAAATTTACCAATTTTCAAAGGAATCCATTGAAAATTGAAGAATTCGGTTTTTAATGTCAACTGTCTCCTTAAAGATATTGTTTAAACTAAAACTTTTCTTTGAATATTTTTAAATCACTTCAATTAAAGAGAAATATGTATGTCGAAAATTCGCAAAATGGACCTAAATAGCAACCAATTAAAATTTGTTTTAAATATGACATAAATCTTACCTTTTATTTCGTTTGTATTTACCTAAACTTCCATTAAACTTCAAATTTTTCTTTGCAACTAATGAACTAAACACTGATGTTAAAACATGTGCTCTTTCTCCAATTCTTTTACAATTTTACAGGCTTAATGATAGACCGGACAAGTTTTAAATGACGAAAATTAACTGAAGTTTGATTGTAAGATAAGGAAGCCTGCAATGGATTTAGACTTTTACTTCTTTTTGTATTTATTTATTTATGTTTTATAGAAAAAAAAAATTGTTAAATTGTAAAAAGCAATGACAAAAGTTTTAATATTGTACGACAAAATTAATCTTTCAAAACTACTTTTTACATTGTTTTGGAAATAATTCGATATCATGTGCCGCTTCGCGAGAAATAGCGTTAAAAAGCCGATTTAGCAAATTTTTATTTTAATTATGTTTTGTTTGATTTATGTTATATGTATATGTATATTATTATACATTATACATTATAATATAATATAATATATAAATAATATATATAGATATATATGTAATATAATAATATATAATATATTATAATATTATATTAATTATTATATTATATAGTATTTATATATTTATTAATATTTATAATATATTTATATTAGCGATATTCAGTTATAATATATTTTATTCTATTTTATAAATTTAACAAATCATCTTACCAAACACAACAAAACCTCGGCAACATTTCCAGAACAGGATATGGGATTTTTCAATCCAGGTTCCTTTATTTTTCAGTCATCATTCCTTCTTTATATTTCTTATTACGTTGTCTTTCGATTATATCTGCAGCAAAAGAAAAATAAAATAAAACAAAAATATTATAATTTAAAAATAAAACAAAAAAAGATAATAAAATTCATAAAAATTGATCGTATTTTGTGTTGCAACTTGAATTTTTTTTTTTCTGTCATAGTTTGCAGAGAATTCAATTTCTTCTATTTTTAGGCATATTATTAGAAACATTTAAAACACGCTTAAACGTTATCGAGGCAAAACTGCTGAAAAAGTGTTTAGGGATAGTTGATTTTAAAGTTTTGCCTTCGTTTTTTCACAGGTCTGCGCAACTCAACATTTACTGCTCGCATATGGTAGTAATTTTTAGAATTTTCCTATCGGACTAACTTTACGAGAGTCTTAAATGTACAAAAATATAATAATAATGAACCCATTTCTTTTTTGTAATTTCAAACTTTTCTGGTATCCTAAAGAAAAGGTTGGATGTTGAAATAAGATATTCACTTCATACGGCTTTTTGTGTTTTTTTAAGTACAGTAATCCCTTAACATCCGAGAGTTTTGATTATTCACGAACATGAAAATGCGGAAAATCTTAACATTCACTAGAATATGATTTGATCATTTACAATTTTTTTTTATTATCTCTTTATTTTTCAGAATTTATAGTGGTTAAAGATCATTTCCCCTGTGTTTTCTTAGGTATTTACAAACAGATTTTCTAATAGAAGTAATAGAATAGAAGGAGCGATTATTCTATAAAAGTAAAATAATAGCAACAGCAGAATATTCATTGCAATGGAAATATTAGAAGTTGAAAAGGTTAACGGCATCTTCAATCTATTAATTTAACATGTTGAGGTTCTCGTAGAGATGGGGCTGTAACTGCTATTAGATGGAAAATAAATGAAATCTTTTTTGAAGAATTTAGTTGTATTTAAACATCGTATTTCAATATTGTATCGCATACTGACCCACTAGTAACATCATTATCTCTTTGCGAATACAGAGATTCGAAATTACTTTATACGAAACATATGTTTATATATATATATATTTCAATGGTTAATTTTTGCAATAAGTTTATATATATATATATATATATATATATATATATATATATATATATATATATAGGGTAGATGTGCCAGTAATGGACACCCTTAAGGAATTTCTTTAAAAATTATTTTTTAATTAATAGTTATAATTGTTATATTCCACATTTTTTAAATATTATATTATATTTTTTTAATATTATATTAATCTACCAACAATATTTAACCATGCTCATAGTCACATTTCCCAATGTGAATCGAAATTTAATTGTAAATAACAGAAATAAATCAAAACACCCTAAATTCCAGTAATGGACACCCCACAAAAAGTAATAAATAATTGATATTATGATTGTATTTAAAACTAGAATTTAAAGAAAGCATATTAATGAAATAAAAAAAGCTGAAGTTTTATTGTCTATTTTTTTATAAACCAAAAATGTTGAAGGTGGTCCATTACTGGAAGGCGGTCCATTACTGGCACATCTACCCTGTATCTCTGTAATTGTTTCTCTAGTCAGTTAATTTGAACTATCTTCATTAAATAAATTTCACATTTATGAATATGTGTGTACGTTCTCCTTTTACATATATATTTTATGCATAACGTATTGTTAATACGCGTATATCCCTTTGTTCCTTCAAATGCTGAGCCGCTCTCATTAAAATTTCATAGAACGTAAGTCTTTTTTTAGTACAGAGAGATAGACTCAACATTCGCGAGGTGTTCCTGTAACGTAACCCTCTCGAATACGAAGGGATCACTAACAACTTGAAAGAATTTGTGATGTAAGGTGAAACCCCCAGTTATTGACACCTTACCAGTAACTGACACTTGAACAAAAATCTAACTGAAATAAGCATTTTGTTGTAAAATTCTGCAAAGTAATGTCATCTAGTGGTAAATGAGACGCTTATTTTTTATTTTGGAGTCAATTTATTCACCACTAGAGGGCCAAGAACCTATTAAACGAGGAAGAAACTTTTGAGAATACAGAAAGTGCCATTTTGAAGTAACCATCTTATTTCTAAAATTAAAGAAGTGTTTTTCTAATCTATTTGTAATGCAACCATCCTAAACTTTTTTCTTAAAGTTATACTAGTAGAAATTAATTTAAAGAACATATGATATATTAGGGCCATGATTTAAGGTTTATAGTTATTTAATTTAGCTTAATGGAGGGTGCCAATTATTGGTACCTATAATTTCATTTCACCAGTCTCTGACAAAGGGGTTAGTCATTGGTTATATTTTTTGTTTAAAAAAAGGAATTAATGCATAAAATGAGATATTACGGATATCAATTATATTTAAGGCTGTTCTCAAATCCAAACTGGCTACTTTATGACATATTTTTTTAATTTGCTTTTGTTCAGAAACGCATGTAATTGGCAGGTGTTCTTGTTCATAAACTTTGTAATCGAAAGACGTCTTCCATTTTTTAGTAAAGGCAGAAGATTTTTCAAAAAATACTGTCAAAGTCAGCGTTTTGAACCAAATTTCCGAAGACGTAGCCCTAAAGAGGAGAAAAAATTCTCGTCACGTAACACGAATCATTTAAAACCCGATAATTAATTGATTTATCATAAAATGGAAAACTCTTTTCGATTCCAAATCACTTCAATAGTCCGGCCTGTCAATTTTAAGCCTTAAATGTCAGAAAATGTGTCAGAAAGTTTTGCGTTGTTGAGCAGGTCATTTGAGAACCACCCTTCTCTGCTAATAAAGAAAAACTAGTCGTTGGGAGGCCACCGTAATACTTACCCATCATGGATATGCATAATATAAAATAGGAAAATAAAACATGTGTAAACTACTTGTAAAATGCATTGCAATTCGAATAAAATCATGGCTTGATGACGTCATAAACTTTAAGTGCTCTATTGCTGAACAGCGTAAAAGAAGCATCCCCATAACTCCAAAATTGATAATCCTATTAACTACTGCGTCGGATTAAGCGTCTCATTTCCAATTAAAATATATGTTTGAATTGAAATTTGAATGAAAAATCGAAGAGTGTAGAAAATAGGATTACAAATATCTCGGCAACTCATTATCCGATCGACTTCATTCTTTATGCAAAATTTGTTTTTTTATTGTCTTTTATAGTCACTCCTTAAAATAAACAATTTCGAAAATTTTGATATACCTTTTATCAGAACGAATATTTCGAGGGTCCGAAAAAAAAGGGTACTTACGTATTATCCGTGCCAGTTTTAAGGCAACTGCGCAAAGCATGGAGCCAATATTACTAATTATAGTAACCCTTATATATTTTTTTCTTGCTACATGGTACATGCCTGGGAATAATCTATAATATTATTCTTTCTTATATTGTCTTTTATAGTCACTCCTTAAAATAAACAATTGCGAAAATTTTTATGTACCTCATATTAGAACGAATATTTCGAGAGTCCAAAATAAATTGTTTCGTATAATCGAGGTTACTGAAATTCAATAAGCTTCTTCCCATTATTACATACTAAGTACATACCAAATTTCAAGTCTCTATATTTCAATTTGTTCTGGAGATAGAGCGTTTACAGACACACTGACACACAGACGGACGGCAATTTTTTTTTCTAAAAAGATGTTTTTCGGAATCTCCAGTGTCTAAAACGTGTAAATCCGTCAAAAAGTTTTTTTCGACTTTTAAAACGATTACAAGACTTACTCTATACTACGTATGATGGGTAGGTAACAAACAAAAACTGGTTTAAATCTCGAGGGAAGAAAATAAAACTTTGAAATAATAGTTTTTAACAGGTTTTTACAAAATTGATAAAATCTGGTAGCCAGCAAAAAATTCTAGTCACCAGTATTTATAAAATTATTAGTAAAAATATTTACCACCCCACCCTTCCCTCGTCATTGATTGAAATAAAACATGAATGTGTTTTATGAATTAATTGAGAAAAAATAATAATAGACATAGTTTAGAATACTAAACTACATTAGTGCTACATTAGTATTGTATTATATTCTGGAAATTTGATTTATTTAGATCAAATAAATTACTTAGAATCATTTATATGTAAAATTAATGTAACAGATTAATCAGTTTTAATTCCTATCACAAAAATCTGATTTGAAACTTACAAACAAACTTGAGAATGTTCTAGCATTGAATCCCATTTTAGATCACACAAAGGCTGGATTGATACTATTTCGTACTCTTTTTATTGAAACATCCCCCTCCCCCCTCATTCTAATCTCGTGTCATGCTAGTTGGCTAGAGCGGTGAGATAAAAATTGCCCTTCAAACTTGGTTCCTCCATTAAAAATACCAGGGAAGAGGATGAACACTGTTTTGCGAGCACGAGTAGCGGTGAAAGAAAAATACCGTTATGCTCATTCCTTAGCTCAATTTTTGTACAAGAAAAAAAAAAAAAACTAAAACGCTAGATTAAATAACTTGGTCTCCAGATAAAGAAACTTGGTCAACAGTGGTTACCTGGTGACCGCATTTATCAAGCCCTGGTTTTAAATAATAATAATAATACATTTTTTTTCAATATAAAATTGACAATAAGCAAAGGATATTTATATTATATACACGTTTCTGCTATACTGGATTATAAATGCGTGCATTATATGTAGATATTCAAAATAGTGAATGACTATTTATTTTAAACGCAGTTAATGTTGTAGATAATTGGAAATGCATATGGTTAGTTTATGGAAGGTAAGTTAACGCATCCAATGTCGGTGATTAAAGCATCTATTATATTTGCCGACAAATCTAATTAACGTAACTCGGTTAATACACGATCCGTGAGATCTGTATGTAACTCTGTCAAACTTTGACCTTTTATCATTTATGGCTAATTTGTTCGGAAGATGTAAATTAACATATCTAATATCTACGGTTGAAGGATCTGTTATGCATTAAGACTTTCTAAGATGGAATCATAAGAGACAGGATAAAAGTTTCGTTTTACACTGTAAAAAAAAAAAAAAAATGTTTCTTAATCTACGAGAATATAATCACGAACGAAAATATATTATAACCTCTGCCCAGTTATCCAAGATTTCGAAAAGCGTTCCTTATATTTAGAAACCGCAGAAGCCAATATATTTTTGAGATTTAAAGAAAAATTTATAAAAACAAAATTTCTTCTGGTGCCACTTATTTTCGAAAACGTTTCCGAATATTTTTATTCTGTATTAATCAGTTTTCTCAACCCAGAATTCGAATGGTATCAATTCTCAAGTAAATATTTTATTGTTCAACAACCTTGCTTTATAGAAAAACAGGATAAAATAACAGCATTAACATTAACATTAAAAAAAAATATATATTATTTTGTAACTCATGCATGTATAAATCAAAACTGCATACATAGTAAGCGTACCAACTTAATACTAGAATAGGGGCGCAAAATTGACACAACTGGGCGTTCCACGTGGGGGGGGGGGGGGGGTAAACCACGTAGTGGACAGGGTTGATAATGCCAATGCGCGGGCTTTTAGGATGACGTCATTAGGTATGACAGACAAAATCTACCTCCTGAGCAAGAGCATATATCGTGAATCTTTACTTACTCATTGAAGATTTATCTTGATTACCAGATTTATTGCCAATATTTTTGATACAGTTTGTTTCGATAAAATATGTACATTTACAAACATTCACAATATCATTTTAGTTTCAGCAGTAAAGGTTGCATGTCCCAACTAAATACCAATACTAAAAAATTGAATCGCTTGAATAAATTTTCTCACGTAAGATATCACAGTTGTTTGTCAAGTGTGGCATAGAAAATTAAATAAATATGTACTCACATATAAATGAATAAATGTAAAATGAACATTTTATAAAATAACCATATCAGGTGATTACGTTTTGCAAGCGACAGCTGTGATCATTGGGTTGTTATTCTTGATAATATTTAAATAATAACATATCCCAACTAAATACCAATACTAAAAAATTGTATCGCTTGAATAAATTTTCTCACGTAAGATATCACAGTTGTTTGTCAAGTGTGGCATAGAAAATTAAATAAATATGTACTCGCATATAAATGAATAAATGTAAAATGAACATTTTATAAAATAACCATATCAGGTGATTACGTTTTGCAAGCGACAGCTGTGATCATTGGGTTGTTATTCTTGATAATATTTAAATAATAACATATCCCAACTAAATACCAATACTAAAAAATTGAATCGCTTGAATAAATTTTCTCACCTAAGATATCACAGTTGTTTGTCAAGTGTGGCATAGAAAATTAAATAAATATGTACTCACATATAAATGAATAAATGTAAAATGAACATTTTATAAAATAACCATATCAGGTGATTACGTTTTGCAAGCGACAGCTGTGATCATTGGGTTGTTATTCTTGATAATATTTAAATAATAACATATCCCAACTAAATACCAATACTAAAAAATTGTATCGCTTGAATAAATTTTCTCACGTAACATACCACAGTTATTTATCAAGTGAGGCATAGAAAATTAAATAAATGTGTACTCACCTATAAATGAATAAATGTAAAATACATCTTTTATAAATTAACCATATCAGGTGAATATATTTTGCGAGCGACAGCTGTGATCAATCGGTCATTTATTTTGATATTAATACCGTAATAAAACATTTAATGGTTAAAGAAAACTACAACTAATTTTATCGTAAACAGATCAATATTGTAGAAGGGGAACGGCAAAAGAAATGGTGGTGACGGTGAGGTACTTTTTTATATCGCTTAATTTTTATCAAGATTTGTACCAGAATTTTCGAACAAAGTTTTACTTTTATAATTTTGACAAAAAAAGGGAAGGGGGGGGGTGCTGTAAAAATTGCAATTCCTTATTTTCAAATAAAATGCTAAAAAAATTCTGGTGGGAATTCAATATTACAGAACACAATTACTTGCCGCTTAAAGGACTGAAGGGTCATTCCACAGTATTCATGTGTTACGTACGGACATTTCACAGCAAATTTTTGAGATATTTGTACTTTTTTCAGTATCAAAATATAAATGAGAAAGTTTGCAATTATTTTTAATGCATTATATATCACTTCAACTAGATTCTCATGAAATTTCTTTTTGTTTGAGCCAATACATATATATTTTTTTAATTAATAAAGTTGTGTTACGTACGGGACATCACAACAAATTGTTTTAAAAGTACCTCTAGCAATTTGGATTTTGCTCTGAATTTATTTAATATTTTCACAAATAAATTTAATGAGTAGAAACATAAATATACATTTTATTAATTAACTTTAAAATTATTTTTTTTTCAATTGCGTCATTAATTAATGAAAGCTAATTATTTCTGTTACGTACGGGACGAAGATATTTGTTACGTATGGGACCTATGATCAATTTTTTCTATATAGTTGCAAAAAAATGCTCTAATTTTTATTTGATTTAAAAAAGAAAATAATATTTTGGATAAATTTTAATAAAAAAGATTTAAAGCTTTAAAATGCTGTATTACACTTAACTTTTTATAAAACTTTATTTTCAAACTTGTGAAGCCAAATACTGTGGAATGACCCTGAATAAGATGCATTGAAAGACTGCTGATTATCTTTTCTGTGCTTAAAAAAATAAATAATTAAAAAAATATTTAATAATTTAATAAAAATTATTAAATAAGTTATTAAAAATAAATATGGGATTAAAAATTATTATTATTATTATTATTACGTTTCTACGCTTAATTAATTTGTTGCAGTAAAATTTCCAAAAATTTAAATGTAATCTTTTATTTGCACTGCACAGTTAAATCTTTAAAATGTTATAATTATTATTGTATTAATAAATATTTTTGAATGCGAAAAAATTAAGGACGCTATTGTAATAGTAATGAAGCTATTAAAATATAGATAAAATGCTTAAGTAATACAAATGGAAACAATAAAAGGCTTATAAAAACCTTTTAACGATCGACATACGTTTCAACGCTCATACGGCGCCATTTTCAAGATATCTAACGATAAATAAAAATATTCTTGCAAATTTTTTAAAATAGACTTTAAAACATAAACCACGAGATCATATATGTAAAAAAAAAACAGGTGCTTGAAGTAGCCAACTGTAAATGTGAAAAGTAATATTTCGTTATTGCTTTTTTAAAACTGAAAAGTACCTCGTGCCAAATTTTAGGTAATTCAAATGAGGCGGATTCATTGCGAATGTTTATGTTATGTATATAGATTTCTATTGATTCACGCCGGATAATAGATGGGAAATAGAGTCTTGATGGATAAATTATTTTACTATTTTTAAAATCAATTTTTAATGTCTCGGTTCTATGTAGTCTTGTCAGTGCTGTAATACTTCTGTCATATTTCATATCTGCCATATGCTCTTTTAATCTTGTTTGAAACTTTCTAGTGGTCATTCCTATATAATATTGCATTCGTCTCTTTACAAAATTTTTATACAGAAGCAGGTGTTCTATTTTTCCTTTATATGATCACCGAAAATCTATTTTTATAAATTTTACAATTAATTTTTTTTTTGCTTATTAAATTCTTCTTTAGTTACGCTGTTGAATTTAACTTATATTTATATGTCTTTTTAAATCTTTTTTTTTTTTTTTTTTTTTTTAAGCAGTAAAAATTTAAATACACAGACGTAACAAATAAAGAATATTCAAATATCGAATTAAGTTACAAGTTTTAGAAAATAACAAAACATGTTGATATTATTGTATAAAAATCCTATAACCCTCTATGCGTTGTAGTATTTTCGCATATAGGTTTAAAGATTTAATACAATAAGGATACAATAGCTAGGAAAACTGTCCTTATAAAGATTTCTGGCCTCCCACTCGGTCAGAATTTTTAATACAACTTTTTTTACAATTTTTTTTTTTTTTTTTTTTTTTTTTAGATTTGTCTTACACATTTTGTAGAAACTTATCCGGAAGGTAATTTTTGTTGCAAATATTTAAAAAATCTAGTACGATTTTTTTTTTAAACATACTGGTATTTAAAAAAATAAAATAAAATAAAATAAAATAAAAAAGGACCATTTTGAGCCCTTAGTTTTGTATTTGAATACTTTAATTTATTTGTTTTCTACTGTAAGATGCAACGTGAATTTCAAAATTTCGATACACCAACCTTTTAATTCGGAAATCACATGACGGTAAAAAAGAAGGTTTCTAACGCTTGAGGGTTTTAAGGATCTTCATCTGTAATATCTAGAAAAAAAAAAAGACCATTTTGAGCTTTTAGATTTGTATTTGACTACTTTAATTTATTTGTTTTCTTCTGTAAGATGCAACGTGAATTTCAAAATTTCGTTACACCAACCTTTTAATTCGGAAATCACATGACGGTAAAAAAGAAGGTTTCTAACGCTTGAGGGTTTTAAGGATCTTCATCAGTAAAATCTAGAAAAAAAGAAAAAAAAAAAAGGACCATTTTGAGCCCTTAGATTTGTATTTGAATACTTTAATTTATTTGTTTTCTTCTGTAAGATGCAACGTGAATTTCAAAATTTCGTTACACCAACCTTTTAATTCGGAAATCAGATGACGGTAAAAAAGAAGGTTTCTAACGCTTGAGTGTTTTAAGGATCTTCATCAGTAAAATCTAGAAAAAAAGAAAAAAAAAAGGACCATTTTGAGCCTTTAGATTTGTATTTGAATACTTTAATTTATTTGTTTTTCTTCTGAAAGATTGCAACGTGTATTTCAAAATTTCGTTACACCAGCCTTTGATTTAGGAAATCACATGCATGACGGTAAAAGAAGGCTTGCTTGAGGGTTTTAAGGCCCCTCATCAGTAAAATCCCATATTCCCCTCGCTAATGTTAAACCAATGGACGTGTCATGCATCCATATTTTTGAAATACTCTCCTCAGATATTTAATATTTTAAACTTCTATTTTCTATGCACTGTTCTTGAAGGATGTGTCTTTCTTTTATAGTTATCAAATTATTTCTAAAATACTACTTAATTTATAATTTTATGTTTTAAAGTCTTCGCGAAACTAAGTAAGATTTTAACACTTCAAGTAAACGCAAGCATATATTTTACAAAATATTTTGACAGCCAAAAAAAACAAAGGAGACATCCTTCAAGATGACTACATAGGAAACAGAAGTTAATAACGAAAAGTGCCCAATTAAACTGATGATATTGAGCTCACAGGCTATTCACACTAATTGTATATTATACTCTTATTTCGAAGATCAAAATCTCCTCGAAAAATTAAGAAATCGACAATAAATTAAGGTGGGGGGTATCCGTCCGTACCCCCTTTATACTTAACCAATGAACTCCCAAAATTAATCAGGGAAGCGCCTTATCACAATGAATCTAATACAAAATTTGAGACAAATCGGATAATTCTGCATAAAAATCTCATTTATCTAAATTAAGAGGGGGATTATCCCCCGTCTCCCCTTTATACTTATCCAATGAACTCCCAAAACTAATCAGGGAAGCACCTTATCACAACGAACCTATATACAAAATTTGAAGCAAATCGGATAATTCTGCGTAAAAAACTCATTTATCTAAATTAAGGGGGGATTAGCCCTCTGATCCCTCACTTTATACTAAACCAATGAACCCCCAAAACCAATCAACGAAGCGCCTTATCACAATGAACCTATATACAAAATTTGAAGTAAATCGGATAATTCTGCATGAAAAACCCATTTATCTAAATTAAGAGGGGGGGATTAGCCCCCCGTTCCATCCTTTACACTTAACCAATGAACCCCCAAAACTAATCGGAGAAACGCCTTATCAGAATGAACCTATATACAAAATTTGAAGCAAATCGGTTATTTCTATCAAGAGTTATCGCGTTACGTACGTACATACAGAACCTGCGGGCACATTAGCTCTCAGGCTTTGATAGCCTGTGAGCTAAAAATATTTCTTTCCTGTGGAGATGCTTTAACAAATACGAATACATATCACACGCTCATTGGTTTAACATTAGTGAGAGGAATTTGTGATTTTACTAATGGAGAGCCTTAACGCAGTTTAACCACTGACACCAGAAAGACATTCCACGCACGTCGCGATGCCTTTGTGAATTAGTTGCATAGCTGCCAAGTCTCGTACTAATATTTGTTAATAGTAATATTTCTCTTATTTCATTGCAGAACAAACAAAACGAAGATTACTATTAAAATAGTGGTATGAGACTTGGCAGCTGTGCAACTAACTCACAAAAACATTTAGACGCATGTTGTTCCGAATTATGTTGCAAGTCTTTCAAGTGCAAGTGATTCATAAAATCGATAGAAGTTTGACATATATATAATAATTACTTTGACGCAATTAATGTTGATAATTGAAGACTGGCTTTTATAGAAACAATACTGTTTTAATACTGGAGTAAGACATAATTCTATATTTACTGGATACATACAAGTTATATACAGGTTTTAAGGGGAAAAGGGAATGATTCTGCAGCAGTTTATCGTCCGTTAACGCGTCTTTCGATATCAGACCTTGGCTGGGTCGTCCGCCCAAGCGAACTCGAAAAGGAAATCTGACGAGGATTTTAATATTCCGCTCTCAGGCCAGAGATGCGAAAACTATTTAGTCATCAAGTTCATTGTGTCAAGTTTTTGCTGGCTTTGTTAATTCACGTTGGATCTGCTGCACTTCTCTCGCTGCGGTCTCGCGGCGGTCGGGCATGTTATGGGAACTACTAACCGCATTCCATCCACATATATATGTACAGTAAGAATTCCTTTTCGCATAATGCGTTCCGCACGTCATATATTTTAGTTACTGCTTACAAAATAAGTATATATGTATATATATACATAAATTTAAAAAATGCATAAACTTTTAAAGCTAAATAGTACTAGATGATTGCATATAAACGACGATAGCAGTGATTATTGCATTATTATTCTGTTAAATAAATCTACAATAAAAAAGAAACATATTGCTCAAATAAAGCAATTTACTTCCGACAATTGTTGCCATTTTCAAATAAAAATTACTAATAGAAAGTGGTCATTGTAAGAACAACAACAACAACAAAAAATACTTAAAAATAATTTATATTTCTTTTTAAAATCCTGCTTCCAGTTAAAATATAAATCAAAGGTATGAGATAAAAAAAAAATGTGTTATTTGTTTGTATAAATTACATCCTTTTTTTTTATTTGCAATGGCACCATATTTTTAAATCTTTACTCTCGATATAAGATGAATGAGAATACCTTAACAACTAGGCAGTGGACTGATTGTCGTTTAACTAAATAGTCCTAGATGGCTGCATATTAACGACGATAGCAGTGATTATTGCATTATTATTCCGTTAAATAAATCTACAATAAAAAACAAACATATTGCTCAAATTAAGCAAATGAAGCAATTTACTTCCGCCAATTGTTGCCATTTTTAGGTAAAAATTACTAAAAGTAAGTGGTAATTGTAACAACAACAACAACAAAAAAAATACTTAAAAAATATTTATATTACTTCCAGTGGCTTTTTACAACCCTGCTTCCAGTTAAAATATAAATCAAAGGTATGTGATTTAAAAAAGAAAAAAAAATGTGTTGCTTGTTTGTATACATTACATCTTTTTTTTATTATTCGCAATGGCAGCATATTTTTAAATCTTTACTCTCGATATCAGATGAACGAAAATACCTTAACAACTTAGGCAGCGGACTGATTGTCGGTTAAGTTGGACGACACTCGGATTATTAGTTTTGTGCAGAGTGACAACTTCCATGCAGAGACTTTATTGAATCACCCTGATCCACAATCAATCAATGACACGGGAAAGTTTCTGTAATATCGTTCAAGTAATTTATCTCAATAGCTACACCGGCATATTTCATTTGTAGCAGAAATTATAATTTGTTTTGTTTTGTGTAACCGAAATTAAAGTAATTAGTCAAATTTAATTGTTTTGTTTCGGACAAAATAAAAAATAAACTTGTTAAATTTTTATATGGTTTTAATAGTTTGGAATTACAAAGTTATCTTCTGTTTCAATTTATTTATTTTATTTTATGTTATTTTAATTATTTTATTTTGTGTAAAAGAAATGAATTTGTTTAGTCAAATATTAAATGTTTTGTTTGTAGAAAACAAAAATAAATTTGTTGTTAAATTCTAATTTGATTTTAATAGTTTGTAATAACAAAGTTGTCTGCTGTTTCAATTATTATTATTATTATTATTATTATTATTATTATTATTATTATTTTGTGTGTGCGTAAAGAAATGTTTAGTTAAATATTAATTATTTTGTTTGGATAGAATAAAAATAAGTTTGTTGTTAAATTTTAATTTGATATTAATAGTTTTGAATTACAAAGCTGTTTGCTCTTTCCATTTGACTTGTTTTGTGTAAAATAAGTGAATTGTTTTAGTCAAATTCTAATTATTTTGTTTTGGAGAAAATAAAAAATAAATTTGTTGTTAAATTTTAATTTGGTTTTAATAGTTTGGAATTACAAAGTAGTTTGCTCTTTCCATTTGATTTATTTTGTGTAAAAGAAATTAAGTTATTTAGTCAAATTTTAATTGTTTTGTAAAAAATAAAAAAAATAATTTGTTGTTAAATTTTAATTTGGTTTTAATAGTTTGGAATTACAAAGTTGTTTACCTTTCTATTTGATTTGTTTTGTGTTAAAAAAAAAAAAAAAAAAAAAAAAAAAAAAGAATTTATTTAGTCAAACTTTAATTAATTGTTTTGTTTCGGACACAATAAAAAATAAGTTTCTTGTTAAAATTGAATTTGGTTTTAATAGTTTGGAATTACAAAATTGTTTGCTCTTTCCATTTGATTTGTTTTTCGTAAAATAAATGATATTATTTAGTCAAATTTTAATTGTTTCGTTTTGGACAAAATAAAAATAAATTTGTTGTTATATTTTAATTTGGTTTTAATAGTTTAGAATTACTGAATTGTTTTCTCCTGATAAATCAAACAATTAGATTGATTTTAGTCAAAGCGATTCATATACTTCTGTTCAGTCTAGTTTTGATTATGATCAAGATATTTTGAGACAAAATTCTAAACTTTTCATAGTAACGTTCGATACGTTGACTCTAGTCGCAAACAAAAAAATTCGGTAATTTGTGTTTTTGTTTCTTTTATCTGTTTACGGATAAAAAATATTGCATGTCATAAAAATAAAGGTTTAAAAAAAATTGAAACCCTGTTTCATATTAGCCCCACGGAATGGAGCTACTATGGGAACGGCTATGGGGCTAAAGTGAGACACTATTTTTTTTTAAGTAGTTGTAAACACTAAGAAAATGAGAGGCCAATAACAAAGTAGATTTTTTTCTCGTGGACTATTAACTGTTTACTTGTAATCACTTCTTAACTAGCATCTATGTTTTTTTTTCCTTTTTTTCTTTGTAGCAGCATTTTATTTTGTTGTGATATATCGAAGGTATTGAGTTCTATGCCCAATAATTATAAAGATATATTTCTCAATAAATATTGTATATTTAATTTTAAATATATAGGTAGGAAAATTTTTCTTACCTGAAAACAGTCGACACTCGACAATGGTCCTAGATGATAATACGATGTGTTGGATAGTAATATTATTTTCGTTTTGTGTTATCAACTCAATTGTTAACACAATGAATCTTCAAAACATGATGATTACTGAGATTAATCGAATTTTAATCTGTCACTTACACTTCTATGAAAATAAAGGATTATTAATTAATATTACATGATTAAATATTTACAATCTATATGATCAGAACATTTAAAAGCTTCCGATAAATTAATAGTCTGCTTAAAGCAGTCAGCAGCAAGAGTAAGAATTAACGTATATGTAAAATGTTTATGAGTCTTTTTTAACAAAGGAAAAAAATGTCAATTTAGCAGAATTTGTTTTACTACATAATGTCCGAAAATGCTTTCTGTTTGGTGGCGACATCTAGTGGATCGATCTCCAGTTACACTTTGCAATCAAACGAGTCAGTTTGTTAGAAATGAAGGAGGTTTCTCAGTTTCACTAACATATTTATTGTCTGTAAAAGCCACATCTCAACAGAACTTGGAGAAATTGATGAATATTCGCTGGCAGAAGTTACAACAGGAGATGCAGAATGTAAACTTGTTTCCATTGCATAGTTTTACGGCAAAAAATGATTGATCAATTAAAAATTTTTTTAGGTAAAGAATGTAATGATTCACCATATTGAACATATCTTTTTTTGGCTTGATTTAAAATATTTTGTGTACGAGCTCTCCAACATCCTTTCGTTTTGTAATTACTCACCATTCTCAATGTTAAAAAATACACAGGCTTTAATACACACTACGAACCTTCTATTACTACGAACTTTGTTATTTTAAAAGTTTATTCTCGTCAATTCGTATTAAATACAGATTATTGCCGTAAAATAAACAGTGTTTTACTTTCGTTCTGGCTGACAGTTTTTTTTCTGTAAAATCAACAATTTTTCCGTTACAAAAAAAAAAAAAAAAGTAGTGAAGATAATAATTAATTTACTTTCAAATTTAGTTTTTCGTAAATTCCGGTGGCGATAAATTAATTCAAGATTTTAGCAACCACATGACTTTTAAAAACTAAGACTTCGCAAGAAATATCAACAAAGGATTTTCTCTCATGAAATAGAGAGTAATAAAATGTTAATGAACTTAATAAATCTCGTTAATAACATTACACCAATTAAAAAGAATAAGATATCCTATCGAGAGAAGCCTTAATCGTCTTAAGGAAGAACTTCATCTGATGCAATGTTCTTTCTTACGAGCGGCGCCGTTAATAGAGCAAACCATAGATCTTGTAGTTTTGGGTGTAACGACTTTTGAAAACCTTATTTGGATAATATTTATACTTCACAATCCTCTTTAACTAACTTCATAACATTATATTCTCGCATGTCCTTTACACTGTAACAGGCAAAAAAATATTCCGTAATCCATGAAAATTTAGGGTAACTCCAGGATAGATGGCCATAGTTTTTAAAGATTGAAATAAAAATTCTTAGAATGCAAATACAAGAAATATTTATGCATATTTCAAATTCCTTATACATTTATTCATCATATTTTGGACAAAAAAAATTAAATATTGAGAACAAAAAGTAGTAAACAGAACTGAAATTAAAATGGTAGATAACCATCTCTCCTTCAAGCCGAGGAGAGAGATGGTCATCCAATGCAAGAAAGGAAAAGTGAAGCTAAAATATCAACAAATACCACATGTTTTATAATTAATCATGAAAAACATATAGCAATTTGCAAAGTGCCTTAAAAGTCCTTATAGAAAAAAAAAACAAAAAAAAAACAATGTAACATACGTACTGCAAAACATTCAACAAAAATATTCAACCACTAAATTAAATAAACATTAAAATTTCACTTACTTTTTATAATCGAAAAACACAGCTGCACGCCGCAATGAATGAACTAGTTGAACAATTTACTACAAACAAAGTTTATGCTGCGATCTATGATCAATTTTTGGAAATATTTAGGCTGGCCATTTCTCCTCTACACTGTACAAAATGACCAATGTTTCTTATTTTATGAAAATATGCTATAACCACGAACGAAAATATAATATAATCTTCTGAGTTATCCGAAATTTCAAATAGCATGTTACATTGTCTTTTGAATCCCCAGAAACGAATACATTTTCAAAATTTAAAGAATAATTTATAAAAACAAATTATTTTTAGCTGCCCGAATTTTTCAGAAACGTTTCCGAAGGGTTTTTATAGTGTATTAATTAGTGTCCTCAGCCTGGAATACCTGTTTTTCGAATGCTATCAATTCTAAAGTAAACATTTTCATGCTCAAAAAAATGTTTACCAGACAAACATGCAAAATTAACAGCGTTAACAATAACATTAAAATTATGATTATTGCTTTACTCTTTCATGTATAAATTAACTTATGCGGCTGAAAACGTATACTTGAGAATGGATAACATTCGAAAAACAGGTATTTCAGCCTGAGGACACTAATTAATACACTATAAAAACCCTTCGGAAACGTTTCTGAAAAATTCGGGCAGCTAAAAATAATTTGTTTTTATAAATTATTCTTTAATTTTTGAAAATGTATTCGTTTCTGGGGATTCAAAAGACAATGTAACATGCTATTTGAAATTTCGGATAACTCAGAAGATTATATTATATTTTCGTTCGTGGTTTTAGCATATTTTCATAAAATAAGAAACATTGGTCATTTTTTACAGTGTATGATCATCTATCCCAGAGTTACCCTAATATAACTACGAACGAAAATATAATATAACCTCTTCCGATATGCTAACGACTCAAAAAATGTTCTTTTTATCTTTAGAATACCTCAGAAAAATATAGATTTTCAAGATTTAAAAAAGCATTTATAAAAATAGGTTTTTTTTTTCTGTTTGTAATGTTCGGAAACGTTTCCGAGTAGTTCTTAGCTCACAGGCTATCAAAGCCTGAGTGCTAATGTGCCCGCCGGTTCTGTATGTTCGTATGTATGTATGTATGTATGTAACGCGATTACTGTTGATAGAAATAACCGTTTTGCTTCAAATTTTGTTTATAGGTTCATTGTGATACGGCGCTTCCCTGATTAGTTTTTGGGGTTCATTGGTTAAGTATAAAGGGGGGTTAAGGAGGGGGGGGGGGGGGCTAATCCTTCCCCTTAATCTAGATAAATGAGATTTTCATGCAGAATTATTTGATTTTATTCAAATTTTGTATGTAGGCTCATTGTGGTATGGCGCTTCCCTGATTAGTTTTTAGGGTTCATTGGTTAAGTGTAAAGGGGGATTACGGGGAGGACTAATCCCCCTTAAATTAGATAAATGGGTTTTCATGTAGAATTATTTGGTTTGCTTCAAATTTTGTATATAGGCTCATTGTAATTAGAGGCTTCCCGGATTAGTTTCGGGGGTTCATTGGTTAACTATAAGGGGGGGGGGGGGACGAGGGGATGATCGCCCCTTTATATAGTGTCAATTTCTTTATTTTCCGAGGGGCATTATTCTTTGATATAAGAGTATAATATACAATTAGTGTGAATAGCCTGTGAGCTTAATGCAGTCAGTTTAAGTGGACAGTTTTCTTTTTATCAGTTTTCTCAAAGCATAATATCGAACTTTAGGATGCTTCAATTCTCAAGTAAACATTTTCTGCAGTAAACATTTTCATCTTACATAACTGAATTTATACATGCAAGAGTAACAAAATAATAATAATTTTATTGTCAATATTAATGCTGTTTATTTATCATGTTTGTATGTGAAACTTGTTCGTTGAACATGAAAATGTTTACTTGAGAACTGACAGCATCCGAAAATCCTATATTCCGGGTAGAGAAAACTGATTAATATACTGCAAAATCTACATTTTTGAACAAATTAACGGATTTACATCTTTCTTTCTTTCTTTTTTTTTTTTTTTAAAAAAATAAAGAAAACTAATTTCTCTACAAACTATACCTGAAAAACAAACAAATTTTTGTTTTCATGTTATAACAAAAAATATGATAAACTGTTATGCATTTAGGATATTTTTTAATAATTTTTTTTAATTTTTTCTTTGTTTTTCAGGTATAACCGAGAGAAAACGTAATAAGCAGTAATAAAAACACAAATCAAGACTCAAAAATATGAAAGCTGAACTTAAAAATCGTAGCAAAACTAGTTTTGCAAGATGTCGTTAATAATTATTTTTTCTTTCTTTCTTTTTTTTTTTTTTTTTAAGCTTTAACAAATATTTTGTATTTTTATAAACCATAAATAAATAAATGCAAACAAAAGCAATAGTCTATATTAATTACAGGTTTCATAATTCACGACCAAATTTCAGTCAATTTTTGCCATTTTAAACCTTTTCGGTCCCCTTAAGGCAAATATTGAACCACATTCTGGACGACACATAATGTTTATGCCTCTATCATACATGTTGTAAGTAGTAGATTATTTCTTTTGACGCCTCATTTATTCAAATATATTTTTCTGTTTACATTCACCGTCGAAAAGATAAGTGATATGACTGTTGTAGGTATGTTAAAAGTATATATAACTTTTTTTTTAATACACAGTCAAGTAAGCAATGGGCTAACTTAAATAAATAAATGCAAACAGAAGTAATAGTCTAAAATAATTGCAGAGTTCGCAATCCATGATTAAACTTCGTCAATGTTTCTCTATTTTAAAACAAATATTGAACCACATTATGGATGACACATTATGTTTTTGCCTCTATCATACATGTAGTAAGTAGCAGAATATTTCGTTTGACACCTCATCTATTCTAATATATTTCTTCTGTTTACATTCACCGTCGAAAAGATAAAGTGATATGACTGTTGTAGATATGTTAAAAGTATATAACCTTTTTTTTAAAAAATACACAGTCAAGCAAGTAATAGGCTAACATAAATAAATAAATGCAAAAAGAAGTAATAGTCTAAAATAATTACAGGGTTCGTAATCCATGAGTAAACTTCATCAATGTTTCTCCATTTTAAAACAAATATTGAACCACATTATGGATGATACATTATGTTTTTGCCTCTATCATATACGTCGTAAGTAGCAGAATATTTCGTTTGACACCTCATCTATTCCAATGTATTTTTTCTGTTTACATTCACCGTCGAATAGATAAAGTGATATGACTGTTGTACGTATGTTAAAAGTATATATAACTTTTTTTTTTCTTAATACACAGACAAGCAAGCAATGGGCTCCATTCCAAATATTGTCTCTGCAAATATAGTTTTTCCCTGTCTCTTACATTGTTAAGTATTAGCATTTTTTTTTCATATTATTTAAACAACACTGTTCGGAATACTATTAATACAAGGCATTGGCGACTTTTTTACTCTCTTTTATTATAATTTTAATTTAACTCAACTTGGTTTTTGTATATAAAAATGGAATTTTTTAATTGATTTTATCTCGCCTCCAGATATGCTGGAATTATAAAATTTATGTTTCTGATGACAGTACAACATTTTAATATTTTAAGAATTTAATTGTAAATTAATAAATTAATTGTAAGGTATTTTCCGTTCATGGTAACAACCACGACTTACAACAACAACAGAGTTAATTAAACGCCAGACTACTCTCGACAAAGTATGCCAACTCGATACAAAACTACAACAAAGAAATGTTTTAAACATTAAAAAGTTGATTATTATATATATATACACCAGTGTACCCGTGCGAGGATTTCGCACTGCAGTTTAATATTTTTTAGCGCTATCTAATATTTCTTAGATGCACGTTTAAACTTCTAGAGAAAAATTAAGGATAAAAATATCTGCAAACAGCATTAGTCAAGCCAGAATATCATCTCATTTATTCCATCAAAGTTACTGTAAAAACCGATCGAAGATAGCAAAAACACGCGCGAGAAAAAAAAAATAACAATCATATTTTAACTGCATTAGAGGTTGACATCACTCGCTTCGGGAAAACTGAGAAAAATCTTTCATTTCATTTGTGAAAACATTGCTGATTTAAATTTTATTTAACTGTAATTTTACTTCGATCGAGTTTGTTTTCTTCTAAGCATTTCAATTTTCCTTTTTAATCATAAATATAAAGTAAACCCTTGCGCTGGGATCACACTTTATACTTTTTGTACTTATTACGCACTCTACGCATTATGTATTACGTAAATAATGTACTCTTATTACGTATGCCACGGTTGTATTATTATTATTTTTTTATAATCATTCATGAGCATCACATAATGCAGTGCTTTTTTTTTTTTTTTTTTTTTTTTTACCCTGGCAACACTAATTTGAAGAAAACTTTTCATTTCACTTATGAAAACAATGCTGATTTAATTTTTAATTAACAGCAATTTTAATCAGAAACACGTTTTAACGAAATGTAAGTGTACTAATGTCGGAAACCTGTTTAAAATCCTTTCATATGGTATCAATTTTATCGTTCTGCGTTTTGTATTTGCTTAGAAAAAGGGATGCTGACTACAGACATAATATATATGATATTTATAAGAAGCTAATAAAATAGATATTTAAGACCCAAAATGGGCTATAAATTATAGTATCAAATACAAAATGTGATGAAAATAATCTTAGATTTATAAAAAATACATTCCATACAATTTCGGGCATAGCATCAGAATATTATAGAATGATAAATAAATAAAATATACCAGTGAACCCGTGACGCGAGGATTTCGCACTGCAATGTAATAATTTTTAGCAATATCTAATATTTATGAGATGCAGGTTTAAACTTTCTAACAAAAATTAAGGATAAAAATATCTGAAAACAACATGTGTAAAGCCAGAATGTCTCATTTATTAAATCAAAGATACAGTAAAAACTGATTGAAGAAGATAGCGAAAGGCATGCGCGAGAAAAAAAAAATTAACAATCGTATTTTAACTGCATTAGAAGGTGATCTCATCCGCTTCTTGAAAAACATGAAACAAAGGAAAATAAATCGAATACATTTAAAATACAATTTAATGTAATATGACAAAGCATACCTTTTGTTCTACACGTGATGTACCACTGAACTGAGAAAAATGACACTTCCAAATCTGAGAAAATCGATGTTTTCATTTTGCTATGAAACTTTTTGTTTTAAATAGGACGACCTGATGCTTTCAATTCTGAAATACCAGAAATACTTAGAATATCGAAACAGGAACATACTCAAAACTGAGCACATAGAGGTCAGTTCATACTCATTTTTGAAACATAGACATACTCAAAAATGATTAGAATCAGTTCAAACTCATTTTTGAAACAGGGACATACTCAAAAATGATTAGAATCAGTTCAAACTCATTTTTGAAACATGGAAATATTCAAATATGAGCACATACTGTTTTATTCTTGAGTGTGTGCATGTTTTCAGAAATGAGTATATACATGTTTCAAATTTGAGTCATTTTGATTCGGAGCCATTTTGACTATGCGACATACTCAGATTTGAGTATTTTTAGCTCAGTTTTGAAAATGTCGTTTTTAGAGTGTGTGCTTCGATCGATCGATGGTGTATTTTTCTTCTAAACAATTTTTGAGCGTTTTTCACCGATTTTTAAATTTAATAAAACTATAAAAAAATTTGTTTGGTTATACAGAAGAAGGTTGTCAGTTAGTATGTTTGTAATAAATTTATATTTTAACAAGTGGACTCCACACTGTTATGGTTTGGGATTCCGTAGCTTCAACTGCGTATAACTTTGTTGGCAACAGAGTGATTAATGAAGTACAACACATGATTCCGCTACAAAATTTAATGATTAATGAAGTACAACACATGATTCCGCTATGAAATTTAATGATTAATGAAGTACAACACATGATTCCGTTACGAAATTTAATGATTAATGAAGTACAACACATGATTCCGTTACGAAATTTAATGATTAATGAAGTACAACACATGATTCCGTTACGAAATTTAATGATTAATGAAGTACAACACATGATTCCGCTATGAAATTTAATGATTAATGAAGTACAACACATGATTCCGCTATGAAATTTAATGATTAATGAAGTACAACACATGATTCCGTTACGAAATTTAATGATTAATGAAGTACAACACATGATTCCGTTACGAAATTTAATGATTAATGAAGTACAACACATGATTCCGCTACAAAATTTAATGATTAATGAAGTACAACACATGATTCCGCTATAAATTTAATGATTAATGAAGTACAACACATGATTCCGCTACAAAATTTAATGATTAATGAAGTACAACACATGATTCCGCTATGAAATTTAATGATTAATGAAGTACAACACATGATTTCGTTACGAAATTTAATGATTAATGAAGTACAACACATGATTCCGTTACGAAATTTAATGATTAATGAAGTACAACACATGATTCCGTTACGAAATTTAATGATTAATGAAGTACAACACATGATTCCGCTACAAAATTTAATGATTAATGAAGTGCAACACATGATTCCGCTATGAAATTTAATGATTAATGAAGTACAACACATGATTCCGCTACAAAATTTAATGATTAATGAAGTACAACACATGATTCCGCTACGAAATTTAATGATTAATGAAGTACAACACATGATTCCGTTACGAAATTTAATGATTAATGAAGTACAACACATGATTCCGTTACGAAATTTAATGATTAATGAAGTACAACACATGATTCCGTTACGAAATTTAATGATTAATGAAGTACAACACATGATTCCGCTACAAAATTTAATGATTAATGAAGTACAACACATGATTCCGCTATGAAATTTAATGATTAATGAAGTACAACACATGATTCCGCTATGAAATTTAATGATTAATGAAGTACAACACATGATTCCGTTACGAAATTTAATGATTAATGAAGTACAACACATGATTCCGTTACGAAATTTAATGATTAATAAAGTACAACACATGATTCCGCTACGAAATTTAATGAGGAATCGAACTGTGATATTTATTTTTATCGAAATTTTCATTTTGTTAGTGGAAAATGCAAATAATTGAAAGCATGGTTTTAAAAACGACGACATTAGAAATTTTGGACGGTGCGAATTCGCACCAGTGTAGATTTCACGGGTTAAAAAAGAGGGCAAAAATCTTGTTCTCTTTTTAAAACAAAGTTAGTAAAAGTTAATACATGAATCTGAAGATTATTTTATAGAGACTTCAAAACTCTTTTTAGATTTAGAACAACAACATTATTGCAAACGCTGTACGTGGGGAAATGGAAAAAACCGCCTGCTAAGATAAGCATCATTTCTTGAAGTAATTCTTTCAAAATACAATTTTTTTTTATTAAAAAGAGGAGAAATCTTGTTCTCTTTTTAAAACAAAGTTAGGAATAGTTAATAAAAATACATGAATGTGAACATTATTTTATAGAGACTTCAAAACACTTTTTAGATTTAGAACAACAACATTATTGTAAACGTTGTAACGTGCACTCTCAGAAAAAAAACTGTAAATTTATGAGCGTTTGCCCTTCAATTTTCATGGGCAACAGCCTTATTTAATAAAAGAAAACGGTCTGATCCACTAAATAAGCGGCTTTATCCCTTAGATACATAGAAAATTAAGAGCAATCCACATATTCTGACAGTTCTAGCCCATATGTTAGCAAAAATACGGTACGACCCCATACATTGTCCTCCGCTAGGGTGTAACCCTTCATTTTACTCGTGTTTCGAAAAATTTAACCCACCAAAACAGCGATTCTGTGATGATTATCTAACGTGCTACGTGCTACGGAACAGTAAGTAAAGTGTTATCGTGTTTTAAAGTGCATTATATCCTGTGCATTATAATGCTGTATTACTTTACCCCTTAAAATTACGGGCTGCACAAAATGATGGGCTTGGATTTTTTTTTCTTTTTAAGGGGTATGACTGGAATCTCTGCTGCCGGCCTCTGCCCGTAATTTTACTGCAATTTTTTTAACAGTGTGGGGAAATGGAAAAATCCGCAAGCTAAGATAAACATAATTTCTTGAAGTAATTCTTTCAAAATACAAATATTTTCTTTTTAAATTAAAAAGAGCAAAAATTTTGTTCTTTTTTTAAAACAAAGTTAGTAAAAGTTAATAAAAATACATGAATGTGAAGATTATTTTATAGTGACTTCAAAACTCGTTTTAGATTTAGAGCAACAAACTTATTTAAACGTTGTACGTGGGGAAATGGAAAAAAACCGTAAAACTGAGATAAACATCATTTCTTGAAGTAATTCTATCAAAATACAAATATTAATTTGGGCCTACATAGAAAAAGGATGATTTAAAAATATGGAAATGCAAACTAGAAAGTTGTAGAGATCGCTTCCGTTGGAAGCCTGTGAATGTCATATACTAATCGTATATTCTGTCATAGGCTGTTAAGTGTAAATTCTATGGATCAATTTTTCAGGCATTTTCAAATAATGCCGCTACTTTAAAACGATTAACAAAAAAGTTTGAACTCTCTATAAAAAATGTATTTAAAATGATCGATAACTTGTTAAAAACTTTTTAATGAACGAATAATTATATAATACATACTAGAAAACTACTTTTCTTTATCATGCATGCAATCATTCACAATTTGTAAGCTTGAGAATGAAGTACTACATAAAAATAAATAAATATCCCCTTAAACAAAAACTAAACAGAAAACGACTCTATTGGATTTTGGTTGTCTTCCAAATGGTAAAAATACCACTTCTATATAGAATTATAACATAAGTGATTCTCTGAATGGATCGTGATCAAGTGGAACACTCATTTCATTCATTTTGTACAATTATTTGAAGAAGATTAATGAATTAGTATCATGTTAGAGAATTACAAGAAAATTCACTTTCCCTGCCATTGACCTAGTGTATTAGTTTTCACAATTTTGGAAGGAAAACACTTTGACGTATCATTAAATCAAACCAAATGAATATTTCAAACCGGCTGCATTTATAACCAGTACAGTCGAACGAGATGCAAGGGAATTACAAAAATCCTCGTATTAATCGTTACTCGTAATACTCGTAAATATAATAAAAATATTAAAAAAACACACATAATTAAACTAATTCCTACTATTAATTCCTCTAGTTATCTCAATGCTAAAATTAACTTAACAGCATAATTTTTCCCGAAAAAATTCAGCTACCATTGCAATCTTCGAGCTATTAATTTCATATACCTTTTTCATTTTAACAGTTAAATAAGAGACATGAAAAGACTGGTTAATATGGCCCAGACTCCGAATTTAAAGAAAGATTTTGATTTATACTCCTTCCTTCCCATGGATAAGTTGTAAATTTTACAAAGGGGCTGTATTTGAAATGTCCTTATTTATCCCTTCTTTCTTTCATTCCTTCATGACCTCAGGACATTCCTTTGCATTTTATCGGAGGTGAGGGGTATTGTTAAATTATTAACGAACTTTGCTTTTTTCTTACAAATTTCTATTTAAATATTTGAGTTTTTCTAAGTTAAAATGTTCGATTAAATCTTGTTATTAATAAAACACAGTCATAAAGTAAATAAAGTGAGATAAGTAGCTTACCTTTTGCTATCCAGGTGTAGGACATCTACGGTTTATACAAATATATATAATCCAAGATGCGGTATTAATTCATGTAGCTGCAGTAGTTATATTCAAGATGCGGTATTAATTCATGTAGCTGCAGTAGTTATATCCAAGATGTGGTATTAATTCATGTAGCTGCAGTAGTTATATTCAAAAATGTTTTAATAACTTGACACAATATTCACTAAATGACTTGAGCTGTTTCCTTTTAAATATATTTAATATGTTGGTTAATAAAATGCTATACATTATGAATTTGCAATTATTTTCACGTTACAATTGCTATATTACGTATTTTTGTGTTACAATTATTTTCCTTGCAATAACATATTCTAAGAAAAATATTTCTTTCCGAAATAATTTAGAAGTTGTTAAGTATAAAGAAAAGTTTTTCTTCTTTTTAGAACAGACGAAAACATTTTTCCAAGATATTAGATACTAGAACTAGATATCTAAAAATCAAAAGAAAACTAAAAGTTTTGTTCGAAGTACATCTATAATTTTTTAATTAAAAATGTAAAACAAAAATACACTGTAAAGAAAGGAAAATGTTTCTTAATCGAGGAAAATATAATATAACCACAAAAGAAAATATACAATAACCCCTTCCGAGTTTCTCACTATTTCGAATAGCGTTCTTTATTTTAGGAACCGCAGAAACCAATATATTTTCAAGAATTAAAGAAGCATTTATAAAAACAAAGTTTTAGGTACATTTCACAGAAACCAATATATTTTCAAGAATTAAAGAAGCATTTATAAAAACAAAGTTTTAGGTACATTTCACAGAAACCAATATATTTTCAAGAATTAAAGAAGCATTTATAAAAACAAAGTTTTAGGTAGATTTCACTGAAACCAATATATTTTCAAGAATTAAAGAAGCATTTATAAAAACAAAGTTTTAGGTAGATTTCACTGAAAACAAAATATTTTCAAGAATTAAAGAAGCATTTGTAAAAACAAAGTTTTAGGTAGATTTCACTGAAACCAATATATTTTCAAGAATTAAAGAAGCATTTATAAAAACAAAATTTTAGGTAGATTTCACTGAAACCAATATATTTTCAAGAATTAAAGAAGCATTTATTAAACCAAAGTTTTATGTAGCTTTCATTAGAAAAGCTGCCTATTGCAGTGATACTCCAACCAAGTGATATATATTATAATTTAGTACGTGCACCGCTTAGGTCTGATTATTCCACTAACAGTGCTTAATCAGAGTTCAAATATTGGTAAAGAAGGCTCATCCATCATCCCTCTTCTTGAAACTTTAAATAAAAGTTGATTTTAACTTATTTCTTGTCCTATCGCTGTGCTAGCCAGGTCCACTATGCAACGGCACGTCACAAGTTTTCCAAATCGTTCAGTTAGACATCATATTTCACTTTATTATACGGGAAAGTTCTGTAAAAGTATTCTGTAAGTGTTGGAAAGTGTTTCGTAATCTATGCATGCATGATTTTTCGTTCTTGTATTTTCCTAGATTAAGAAACGTCTATGTTTTATTTACAGTGTAAAAAAAAAAAAAGATATTTGGAATACTTATTCATTTTTCTTTAAAAATATCAACTCTTAAATTTATTTCATAATTGAGCTTGTACACTACGGGAAGAAAGAAAAAATCGAACTCAAGTCAAAACTAGTATTCTATATAAATAGAAGAATAAAATTGTTTACACTAAAATTTCTTATTTTGGATTTTCTTCGTTCCTGTTAGTATAATTTTCTTGGACGACCACTCACATAATTATTTCTATTCTAACTTTGCAAATTTCAATAGCAACATCTGTCTATTTTCTCTTCATTCGGTTTGTCAAACCGCAATTACCTCTGCACATACATTTTCGATGTTCTATTTTGAAAAGCACATTACGTATGAACTAGAAGGTTTTGAGGACTGTGCCAATGTTTGGAAATACATTTTGAAGATGGAGTAAAGATGTGGCAAAAAAAAAAAAAAAATTATTCTTCATGACTAAAAAAAATAAAACTTTTCTTTAACATCGTTTAGTTTATTTTTACATAAATTAAATCTCACTACTTAATCATTCAAAATTAGTAAAATTTATGTTTCTACTTTTTGGACATACTTGATGTAAGTATCTAATAAGTCTAGAACAGCCATACTCAACCTTTTTTTCTCGTGGGCTGCAAACATATGTCTGCGACGTTAGGCGGGCCGCAACACACTTGTATAATAATGTAAAAAAAAAAAGTATAATTAAAATAGTAAGATAACAAAAGTAGTATAACAAAGCTATATAATAAAGTTAATATAATTAGTAGGATTGAAGATTTGTCGCGGAAGAAATGTTACCGAAAAATTTAAACCATCCCCCATGAAAATATATAAAAGAACAGTGAAGGTCTTAAAAATGTTTATGCACATCTCATTGATTTTATAAATAGAGATTAATGATTATGTGTTGTGGGCCGCAATATTAAAGGTCGCCGGGCCGCAGATTGAGTATGGCTGGTCTAGAAAGTTACCATCGGAATTTTAAAAGTTAGTTTCAGTTTAACATGTAGATGATCCCTTATGACAAAAAAAAAAAAACAATGATAAAGAACTTTGTACGGATTGAAGAATCGATAATCCCCTCCCCCCACTCCACCTACATTTATTAAAACTGAAATTATTACTAGTTTTCAAACTATTATATATACTTAAATTTCCAATTAAATTTTCAGCAGGACTGAAACGACGCCATACATCTTTAAATTGGCACTACAAAGGAAAGTGAATTTCTTTTCACTTTGTTAAACGCTGCAGCATTTAGCAGTGTTCAGCAGCGTTTAGCAGTATTCAGCAGTGTTTAGCAGTGTTCAGCAGCGTTTAGCAGTATTCAGCAGTGTTTAGCAGTGTTCAGCAGCGTTTAGCAGTATTCAGCAGTGTTTAGCAGTGTTCAGCAGCGTTCAGCAGTGTTCAGCAGCGTTTAGCAGTGTTCAGCAGCGTTCAGCAGTATTCATCAGTGTTCAGCAGCGTTTAGCAGTATTCAGCAGCGTTTAGCAGTGTTCAGCAGCGTTTAGCAGTATTCAGCAGTGTTTAGCAGTGTTCAGCAGTGTTTAGCAGTATTCAGCAGTGTTTAGCAGTATTCAGCAGTGTTTAGCAGTGTTCAGCAGCGTTTAGCAGTATTCAGCAGTGTTTAGCAGTGTTCAGCAAAGTGAAAAGAAATTCACATCCTTTGTAGTGCCGTTATTATATATATTATTTTGATATTTGACTAGTGGATCCAACCCGGGCTTCCCCGGGTTACAGGAGACAGATGAAAGCCTTTTTTTTTTAAATTAAAATTAATAGATTTTTTACATTTAATATATTTTTTTAGATTTCACTGTAAAAAATGACCAATGTTTCTTATTTTATGAAAATATACTATAACCACGAACGAAAATATAATATAATCTTCTGAGTTATCTGAAATTCCAAATAGGGTGTTCCATTGTCTTTTGAATCCTCAGAAACCAATAAATTTCCAAAATTTAAAGAATTATTTATAAAAATAAAGTATTTTTCGCTGCTTGTATTTTTCAGAAACGTTTCCGAAGGGTTTTTATAGTGTATTAATTAGTGTCCTCAGCCTAGAATACCTGTTTTTCGAATGCTATCCATTCTCAAGTAAACATTTTCATGCTCAAAAAGTATGTTTAACAGACAAACAGGCAAAATTAACAGCGTTAACAATAACATTAAAATTAAGATTATTTCTTTACTCTTTCATGTATAAATTAACTTATGCGGCTGAAAACGTTTACTTGAGAATGGATGACATTCAAAAAACAGGTATTCCAGGCTGAGGACACTAATTAATACACTATAAAAACCCTTCGAAAACATTTCTGAAAAATACGGGCAACGAAAAATACTTCACTTTTATAAATAATTCTTTAAATTTTAAAAATGTATTGGTTTCTGGGGATTCAAAAGACAATGGAACGCGCTATTCGGAATTTCGGATAACTCAGAAGATTATATTATATTTTCGTTCGTGGTTATAGTATATTTTCATGAAATAAGAAACATTGGTCATTTTTTACAGTGTTCCTACTAAAACACAAAAAGCATTTTTATATGAAAAACATCAACAGATTCAAATAGAATTTTGAAATTTATTAAAAGAGAAATTTCCGTGTTATCAGCAGATCAGGAGTTAATAGCCGAAGAAATCACCAAAGATTTCGCTACACTGTAAAAAAGAGGGAGTATTATTACGCTTAATTTGGGTTTATGCAATGCCAAATAAGGTTTAAATATGCACTCATTTTGGTGTCAACACTGAATTAAGTGTTATAATACACTTAAAATAGTTTATCTTTACTCTTTCAAAAAGAATCGGTGATATCATACACCCTGAATGACGCTTTCAAATTAATTTGGGAAACCAAAACTCCAATATCGGTGTACAATTTTATCTCGCTATTCAGCTTTTGGTGTTCAGATACACGATGACGTCAGAATGTTGCGTCAGCACACAACAACCGGGGCTAACGAGAAAGACGGGCTACCGCGCTTCTTCAATTTAGAGTAGTCACGTGACGCTCCCGGTCTCAGCTGAGCTAAGCAAACCAATTGACATAATATATTTTAGATTACTATTATATCCGAGTTGTTTTTTAATTTGATAAAATTCGTTACTGCCCCCAAGCAGCACAATCATGATTATCAAATTTTACATATATTTCAAAACACTGGGATAATTTTAAGTACTAATTAAAATAATTTGTAACCAGGTATAAAGTTGTTAAAACTGAAAAACAAATAATTGAGTCCTTTATATCCTACAAATCATTGTGAATACACCAAAATATAACACAAACTACGTAAATATAATTTATTTAACATTTCAAAATTGAAGCACAATTGACGATTTTGGGGGAAAAAATTGTCAATTTTTTTTTTTAAATTTTCAAACAGCTATTTTATACCCTAAATATAAATATTTCTCCACCAAAATTATAGACGGTCATGGGATATATATATTATATAATATATAAAAAAATTTAAAGATTTGGTAGAAAAATAAATATTTAAAACAAAATGAAATGTGCTCAATACTTATCTCAGAGAATAAATAAAATATTTTTAACACACAAAATATATAAAAATTAATATTTTTTCAATAATTTTTTCCTACCAGGGGAATTGTGATTAAATCTTATAAAAAGTTCAAAATACTATCATAATTTTAAGTATATTAAATAAAATAATTTATAAACAGTTATAATGTCAAAAGTGAAATATATATATATATATATAAGTATATACAACTGTACCTAGCTCTCTGTACCCTAGAAGTTACTGTAAATACAAAAAAAATAACACATAGTAGATACTATGATTTATTTAGCATATAAAAATTTCAAAGCTGTAGAACAATTGAACTACAGTATGCTACAATTTAGTTTAGAAATAAAACACATAACACGGTTAGAAAATCATCTTCAGCAGTTTCTACCAGTAGACGGAAACATACTGAAATTATTTTTTACAGCCCTGTATATTACCTTAAGCTTTTTATACACGCCACATATTAAGCTACAGTTTAATTTAGGCAAATACACGCTGAAATCACACTTCCAGAAATTATCATACATATGCAGCCATGTATTCAGCTCTTTGCGTGGCACTGTATATGATTTTATTTATATTCTACAAAATTTTCTTCGTATACTAAATATATTTCACGTTCAAAATGCATAACTCGATTAAAAGCCCATTTTAATCAATTTAAGTTGATGCACCGTAATGCTTACGAATTTTTTTTTTTGTGTAGCCCTGTATATTATCTGTAGCATTATACATACCTCATAGCATTTAAAAATTTAGTTAAACGCAAACCCTACTAATATCAGACTTCCAATTTTATGGCTTATAAACAAACAATACTTCAGACACAGTACTGTACCCGAAATATTCTGTGTGTCCCTGTAAATGAACGATAAATGCTATGCACATAAGTATCTTGTAGTAAACCTCAATAATGTATATCAATTTCATTATATTTGAAATGGCGTAACATAATTAAAATACGCTATAAACCGTTTTTCTCCCGTAGACCATTATTTAAAAGAATACTTTAAAAGAAGCACTGTAAATGAAAGAAAAAAGCTTTACACTCCATATTCTACAGAAAGCATGTCTTAGTGTATCCCAGAAATTGATATCAATTTCATTATGTTTGTAATAGTGTAACAGGATTAAAATGTGCCGCAAACAATTTTACACATTAAACCATAATGTAATGGAATTCATTCCGGTTTCCCTGAAAACTAATTATAAGTGTTAGACGTACCATGTTCGATAGTAAGCATCGTGTAGTGTATCAATTTCAATATATTTGAAATAGTGTCACATCATTAAAATGCACTGCAAAGGATTTTTCCCCGTAGACCAACCATAATGTAACGGCATTCTTTTGAGTGCCCCTGTAAAAAAAGTATAAGTGCTACACACTTCATTTTTATACCGAACATGCTATAGTAAACCCCAATAACATATATCAATTGCATGACTATCCGGATATATTTACGCGAGTTTTACAGCTCGGACAGTCATACGGCAGACAGACAAACCGAATTCATAAACACTTTTGAACTATGTTGGAAAGTGTTAAAAATTAATATGTGTTTCAATCTTTTAGGAACATCCTGTATATATATCAGTCCTGAGTAATGATACATACACAAAGACAAATATAGGAAAATATGGCAATACTTTAAACAGAAATTATGGCAAAAATGATAAGCATATACAATTAAGCATGTCGGATTTCCTTGTAAAACAAAGTTTGATTGTTAGAAATTCATACACAACATAATTGAAAATATATGGTACAAATGTAAAAGTTTGAAATAATATCTGGCAATTTGTTCTTTGTGCTTCAGTCAAAATCTCAATTTATTGATTTATTATTTTATTATAAACTAAATAAAAAATAATAATAATAACACATTTATTAGTGGAATTGTATATATTCAATTTGTTAATAAATAAATTAAAATAACATTTCATTCATATATACATTTAAAAAATCATGAATTGTTTAAAGGAACCAAAATGCAAAGTATCATATGTATAGTATTCTTAATATTAATCCGTAATAATATTGCACGTGTGGTATTCTGAATATTAAATCTTTAAAAATAATCTGAACTTATTAAAAATTTCGACTTGTTTATATCAATAAGCAAAAAACTTTAAGAATAAATAGTGCTTGTAAAGACATATTCATTTAAAATAAATTAGCTTTACTTATATTTAAACAATACGAAACAAACATTATCGTATAATGCATAGGTATCTTTCATTAAAAAAAAAAAATACATCGCCAAGATCAGTAATGCAGTAGTGAATTCAAGGGGTGACATTCCCTACAAATGATTTCATATTTTAGATTTATTAATGGTCTAGATATGAAAAATTATCCCGAAACATTGTAATGTCCTCCCACCGGAGCTGCCCTTAGAAAAAAATATATAATCAATAATAATCTTACGATTTTACTCTGCTGTTTTATTTGTTATTTCATATAAGTAAAGTTACCGGCATTCTGCTAAGTAAATTATCATATTTACAACGATTAAAAGTATATAACATTGCACAATTAAATGTTATGCATATTACATCAAAACGGAAAAATGGTTAATACTTACATTCGATAGATTATCCTAAGTATCTCGTCCTTTATATTAATTGATGAAACTACTTAATAAAACCTCTTAACACAATTAAAATAAAATAAAAGAATCGCAATGAAAATTGCGTTTGTATTTATTAATAAAGGTTGGAACGTTGGAACAATTGGTTTTTAAACACACACGAAAATAAAAGTAACGGAATTCCTTTGTGACAGCTGCGCGTCAAAGTACGTTTTCAGTGAGACCGCGACTGTCACGTGACTTTCCACCACGGTAGCCCTCTGCGTTAGCCCCGACAACAACAGATAACGAGAACGAAGCATTCGCCATTTTGCTTTCATTTAAAAGCAAAGGGAAGCAAAGTAATTAGACCTTATTTATATAAGGGTACTAACTAGCAGTGGAACCAACTTATATGGACCGCTGGGGCCCGAGCCCACCCAATAATTTGCTATCCCAGCTTACCCAATTTCCATTATTGTGTTATTTATTTAAATTTACTTCTGAAACGAAATTTCATTATGTTGACGTTCTCAAAATTGTTTTGTTTGAAAAACAGTGAGACAGACAGGAGGACTATAAGTAATTAAACAGACGTATAGTTTGATTTTATTTAAAATTCTTCTTCTTGCACATTTTACCTCTGAGTATAAAGCAATGGTCACTTATATTAATGCTCTGACTCACAATCATAAAGCACTTAGATAACTGCATTTATTTTCTCGATGTTCAGCTTTTTACGCATTTTATTTGTAATCATATCCATTGTATGATAATTGTGATAAATACTATTTTCTTTAGAAGGAAGAGATCATGACAGTATAATTTAATAAAATTACGATTTTTATACAATAAAAATTTTTATTTTCCCTTTTTTTGTTTGCAGACCACAAACATATCTAAGCCGAAATTTCTTATGAATTTGGTAGCAAGTTGAAAAAAAAATATATAACGCCATCTTCAAATGGGAAGTGGGGGGGGGGGGGGGTGGCAGTTTACTTGATCAGTACCCCAGTACCCTATAGCAGCAATGTTAGTTTTTGTCACACACAAGATATAAAATTGTATAAAAATGCAACTCCTGAAAAGAAAATTTGAAAAGTAAAGAACATTTGTTATCAACATTTACTATGATTTTCTAAACGAAAGGTTTGTGAATTATTTAAAAAAGTAAATGAAAAATAAAAAGTAGTGGATTGTTTATTGTTAGGAAATTAGCTGAAGAAGAACCAATTTTTTCAAAACTTTTACTCATTATAACAGATAAAGTTTTTTTTATTAGAAGATTATAGGGGGGAGGTGGGGAATGTGCTTTAAATGATCATTTTGGTGCATATAAAATTAAAAAATTGTCTAATAAGGACTATTCAAGATTTTGTTTGGTGGATGCAAGCCTCTTGCAATTTAGATATTCATTTTTCAGCTACTACACAAATGGAAACTGGTACATTGTTTTAAAGCATATTTTGGTAACATTAAATGATGTTTCATACATGGAATGCAATACTTAAAAATGTTTTGTTACATATAAAAATTGTAATATTCTGTGTAATATATCTCAGCTGGGCATTTTTAACAGTATACAAGTCCAAAATTACAATTTTAGAAGAAAGTAAAAAATTTGTGTATTCCTGTTTTATGTTTAACCGGGTATAGGCTATTTTGGTTAATATCAATGTATTTAACCATGAAATGTGTTTTGATAATGTTAAGTAATAATTATATGCTGTTTGGTTTGGTGCACTGTAATATGCAAACTTTTTTTTTTTTTTTTTTTTTTTTTTTTTTTTTACAATTATGATTAATTAAAACAGTTTTTTACTTTTAACGCTCTTTTAAGTGCTTATAAAAATCACTTTTTTATTGTGAAATTGAAATATACTCATTAAAACAAAGACTTGTCAGGATCCTTGGGGTATTTTTGAGAAAAAAATTGAGAAATTAAGCCAAAACACAAAACATTCATTACTGGGATAATAAAAACTTACGTGTAAATAAGAGTGGGTGATGGCTAAAACTTCTACAATGCTATATTGAATGTCGTTTAAACCCTTTAACTACTAACAATAACTGCAAATAGTTCCATATGGCTCCATTGTTAAATATGTAAGTATTTTAATATGAAAAAATACAAAGTCTAACAGAATTTACTGACTAAGTTTATTTTAACAATTATGTAATCATAACATTTATATTGCTAAATTTCTATGGAATTCTTTTTAATTATAACAGTAATTGAAAGAGGCTTTATTAATGGTGGAAACAAAGTTGCTATCACAATTGTTGTAATTAAACACCAAATAAATCTAAAAGCACCTAATTATTTTTAAAGCTCTCTTCAAGTCTTTGACCGGAAATCTGTCGTCCCAAATTATCCTAGGAGAAAAAGTGATTGACAAGTAATGGACATTTACGTAAAACTACAGGCATTTTTACTGTATTTTTCCCCTTTTGATTAAAATATAACATATTTTAAAACATTCATAAACTTTTATAATTGAAATTTAAAGAAAAAATTAGCGAGGATTTCAATTACAGATTTGTGAACAGACATTTTACTATCAATTTCTGAATCAAAGTGAAAAAGGTGTCTAATTTTTATGTAAATGTATAACAGTGCAAACATTTTTCTCCATCAGGATAGCAGGGACAGTAAATTTATTGAGCAGATTTGGAACACCAAATTTGGTGTGATGCTGCATCTAAGTGGCGTTCTAAATTAGCTAGTAGAACACCCAATTTGGTGTTAAAGCACACCAAATCAATGATGGCGTTTTATTACTCCACTTTTGGTGGCAACAAAGTTGCCACCAAAAGTGGTGTTTCTTTACACCAATTAATTTTTGGTGTTCCTTTACACTAATTAATTTTTGGTGTTTTATTACACAAATTTACAAGTGGTGTTTATTTACACCCTTTTTGATGGCAACTTTGTTGCCACCATTTTTGGTGTAAAGTAACACGAATATTTTTTACAGTGTAGTAACAGCAGCCTTTTGGATGCTGATAATTTCAGAGTTATAAATGCGTAGTTCGATTATATGTCTGTTTACATACAATTTATATTTTATTTTACTTATTTTTTCATAAAGTTATAATTTTGTTATGGAATATTAAGAGAAACAAATGCTGAACTAATGATACTGTTTTAAGTGCAAATGGGTTAATCATTCGTAATCGAACTGCATGCGATAAAGTTAGATTTTTAAACAAAATCATGCTTGAAAATTATTTTAAAAATCCTTAAAAAAATCAGTAAATTAAAATACAGGTTTTTTAAAGAAAAAATTACACACAAAAAAAAAAAATATATATATATATATATTCTACTCCAGGGTGTAAAAATTGAAAATGTGCGATGTTTAGAGGTTAAAAAAAATTGCAGTAAAACGGAAATTTGTTGACACTATTAATATGACGTCAGAGTTACTCACGAACATCTTTTTCTCTATAATATAGATTACTATTATTATTGCTGATATTTTACGTACTATACAAATTATTATATAATATGCTAATATGCATTACAATTTAATTGTAAAGAATTTTTCTTTGCCACTCATGAATAAAGACGTCTTACCATCATTCATAGACAATTTACGCTTCAAAAACGCTTCATTTAAAAGGAATCTGTAAAGTAAATAAATTAGTAAATGATATCCATTTAATTTGGTTTCCTTCCAAAAGGTAAAAATAGCCTTGTCATATTGAAATATGACTAAGAACGAGTTTCTAAAGTGATCGTGAAAGAGTGGAACGCTTGTTTAATTCATTTTTGTAAATAATTTAAAAATCAACAAGAGGTTAAATAATTACAAGGATGTTCACTTTCACATGCCATTAAGGAGACTTTATGACCCTTAAACCTTCAAGAAATTCAGTTTTTGAAAAAAGGAAAATATATATTGAAGAGTAATCGTTTCTGAACACTTTTAAAACAAAATGAATGGTACTCCTGTTAATTGTTAAATATGGAATATTTTTAAAGAGAGAACTTTAAAGGCATTTTCTCAAAATGTAATTTTGGAGCACTGCGTACAAGGTAGTTATTTTTCATGATATATAGTGTATGGTAAACTCCTTAAAATGAGCATAATTTCTTCTTCTGTTTTTGTTGAAAATATTATGTATGTATAAACCATTTTGTTAAGTTCAGTGTAAGTACAAGACTCTCAAATATATTATTAGATACCAAAAATTTTGATTTACATGCAGAAATTCTTTTGTAATCCATGTAAATATAGACTAATAAGTAATCATGTAAATAGAAATTCTTTTGTAATCATGTAAATATAGACTAATAAGTAATCATATAAATAGAAATTCTTTTGTAATCATGTAAATATAGATTAATAAGTAATCATGTAAATATAGATGACTAATAAGTAATCATATAAATAGAAATTCTTTTGTAATCATGTAAATATAAATTAATAAGTAATCATGTAAATAGAAATTCTTTTGCACATAGAACCTTATATGAGATTTCTCCTTTTTCTAAAAGTATTCAGCTATGAAAAAGTATGCGGTTTTTAAATGTGTAACTATTTAAACTCGTATTCTAAATAGATATTATTCACATACTTTAAAATTATCTCTAAATACATTTCGTTATTATACCATGAACAACGGGAACATTGTTTGACCCTCTCACTTTGTCGGCTGTGGAATATCGGTGTAGTTTCTTTTCATCAATGTCACTAACAATTTTTGATCTCTCAAATTAAAGGCGTGGTTCCAAAATTAATTGCATTGGTAAAAGTAATGTACAAATGAGTGTCTTTATATATATTCTTCCTGGTTACTTGCGAAAAATTTCAACGAATTATCCGATGAATAGATATAGTACCTATTGATGTATTGATAGCTCAATAGATATAGCATCTATTGAGCGATGGCCGTAATATTAATTTGAAGAAGAAAATGATGGGAAAAACGAAATTATCTTCATTAATCGGAGATACGTCTTAAGCGCAGTTAAGACGTATAAAGTTACGCATTATATTAGTAGACATTATAAAGTTAGTATAGTTATAAAATCAAAACATCCAAAATTGTTATCACAATAATGTTCAAAGTAATGAACCAATTTAAACCTAATTGGGATAGTATTTTATCTCGCAAGTATCTTGGATGAATTCGTTAATCAAGTACGTTGCTATAATAGTTCGTTTAAAGGGACACACAAAAATATTCGATGGTATTCATTGGATGGTTTGGGTTACGTCATAGACTACGGACAATTTTTAAACTATCATTTTAACAAATTGTTAAAATTTTTGTTATAATTGTCTCATATCCATTCAATTTTTGAGCCTAATTCTAAATTTTCCTGAAAATTACCTTTTTCGTCAAAACTTAGAAGAACTGGGACTAATTTGTTTAATTTGTATTAAATCTGATGCATTTACCTTAAAAATTAAATAAAATAAAATAAAATAAACCTACTTTTCTATCTGAGCCAGAAGGACGTGTTTTTAAATTTTGGTTACCGTTCAAGAAATAAAAATGTACCTGTCATATAGAATTATGACAGGGACATGGCAGAGAGTGACTCTCGGAATTGATCGTGATCAAGTGGAACATATATTTAATTCAGTTTAGTAAATCATTTGATTAATGAATTAATAAGACGCTAGAGAATTATGGGGCTGTTCAATTTCGTCTGATATTGAACTCGCGGATTTAAAAAAAAAAACAATAATAAATAAGGTCAAGAGAGCAAAGTAAAGTCAGGAAATTCTCTTTAAACAAAAACCGAACCGAAAATAATTTGTTTTGTTTTAGTTATCGTTTAAGACGAAGAAATTTTCATGTCATAAAGAATTATGACAATGATTGATTCTCTGAATTTGTTGTGATCCTGTTTAATATTTACAGGATTTAATTTGTTCTGTCTAGTAAATTATTTCCGGAATTGTAATAATTTAATAAAGTCACTCCGAAAAAAAAAAATCCGTGGATTGAAAAAAAATTTTTTTCGTTGCTTTATTTATTTATTTCGTTAAAACACGAAAATTTTCGCTTTGAGTTTCCCATTTCCCCCCAAAAATGCAGAAAATTCACTAATATAATGTAAAAGTTACCTGAAATCTTTCAATCTAAAGCTTCATTTTCGTAAAATTACAGCCGTGTTGCGGAAACTGTGTTGCGTGTTATTTTTTCGTATTAGAAACGGAATTTTTACGTATGTCCCTTTTCCCCTCAAAAAACGGAAAATTCACGAACCGAAGCTTAAAATTTCCCGAAATTTTTCAGCCAAAGGACGAAAGTTTCCTCAAATAACAGAAAAATCCCTTCCAATCACAAGGGTGTTTCGGTAACTTGCTGCCTTTACTTTTTACTTTTTACTTTTAGACTTTAATTTATAAAAACTGAACATGCTTCTTTTTGAGAATTTTGATAAGAATTATACATAGGCATTCTTTTTTCACCTGCACTGTGAAAGAGAAATGTTTCTTGACCAAACAAAACTTAAAATAATATATAAAACCTTCCGAATCGTCCATCATTTTGAAAAGCGTTCTTTTATTTTTAAAATTTCCAGAAACCAATAGATTTCCGAGATTTAAAAGAAGCATTTCTGAAAGAAAAGTTTATTTTGCTGCCGCTGTTTTCCGGAAATGCTTTTGAAAATTGTTATAGCGTATTTAAAAGTTTCCTCAACCTTGAATATAGGTTTTTCGGATGTCATCGATTCACAAGCAAGCATTTCCATGTGCAACAAACATGTAGTTTTACATGAGTTGTAATTTTCCAACTGGACGAAAAATGTCTGCACCAATGGTGTAGTTCTTCGGAAAAAAGTGGGGGGACGCTCATAGTACCGAACATAGTGTCCGAATACGAGGGTTGCCTTTTATGTTTTTACAAACGACCAATAGAAGGCGCTACTGAAATTTCTCTTCAGGATATTCGTAAAATTCACATTTTTTTTATCTTGGAATCCGTGGCATCTTAGAAATCGTCTGCTTATTTTGTTTACAGTGAGTGTTCTAAAGAAACAAGTGAGTGATAAAAATGAAAATAACTCATGAAGGTTTCCGTTGGATGATTTCTTATGATTTTAAGAAAGGCCTCACTCGACAAGAATGCTTAGTATCGCTTCGTGAACTTTTTGGTAATGAAGCACCATCAGAAAAGACTGTTTACAATTGGTTAACAGAATTTTGTCGTGGTCGTGCGTCCGTCAGTGATGAAGCTCGTGAAGGACGACCAAAATCGGTAGTGATTCCAAACAACGTCGATGCTGTGCGCAAGATGATTGAAGAAGATCGGCATGTCATGTATCGTGAGATAGAAGCATCCCTTGGCATATCACAGACTACAATACATTCGATTTTGCATGAACATTTAGCTGTTAAAAAGATTTGTTCCTGATAGATTCCGCACAATTTGACAGAAGCTCAAAAAGAGGCTCGCGCAAATTGGTGTAAGGAAATGCTAAAAAAAAAATTAATTTGGAACTGCAAAATCAGTATACAACATCGTTACAGGAGAGGAAACTTGGATATATTCGTATGAGCCAGAAACTAAACAACAATCCACAGTTTCGGTGTTACTAGATGAACCGAATCCTACGAAGGTTGTTCGTTCACGAAGCACTTCCAAGAAAATAATTGCTTGTTTCTTCGGCCGTACATGACATATCGCAACCATTCCTTTAGAGGACCAAAAAACTGTTAACGCTAAATGGTATACAAAAATTTGTTTGCCAAAAATCATCAACGAAATCAAGAAAAACAACAAAAACGCCGCATCATAATCCACCACGACAACGCCAGCTCCCACACAGCATATGAAACAATTTATTATTTGAAGGATAAAAATATCGAATTAATGTCTCATTGCCCATATTCTCCTGATTTGCCGCCTAACGACTTTTTCTTGTTCTCTTATGTCAAACAAAAAAATGCGTGGGCAGCGATTTTCATCACCTCAAGAAGCTGTTGATGCCTTCCAAAATTATGTTTCTGAGATATCAACTTCAGAGTGGAAAAACTGTTTCAAGAATTGGTTTGAATGGATGGAAAAGTGTATAAATCTTAAAGACAAATATTTTGAAAAGCAATAAAACAGTTTGTTCCCAAAAAATTATTTTTCTTCCAACTTTTTGTAAAAACTTAAAAGGCAACCCTCGTAGTAGAACAGTAGAATTCGAAATTCAGTAACGCTAATTCACGCAATGATCTTCTCGTTAAAATTTGTTTAACAATTTTTGTTTTTACAATAGTCGTAGATTAACATCAAACCTGGCTGCCCACAGTCCACAGACACTGTACAAATTACTGTATTTTTACTTTCCGGGCATTGTAAACATAAAAATAAATAAATAAAGACTGTGAAATTTTGCATAGCTTTATATTTTGGTATTTCCCTGCATTATCAGGTCCCCAATAGTTTGGATTATATACACCAATTTCAATAGTGATAATACTGCACTGAACGTCAAAAACATTCATCAATTTTGTCGCAATTCAAGCAAACTTACGATAGAAGTAGATAAATATACAGACAGACAAATGACCCGGACTTGGAAAATATTAAAAATCAGTTACTTATTTCTTAAGATTGTTAATTTATTACGTGCTTATCTTAAAAAAAAAAAAATGCAAAAAGTTGCGTCTTCCCATATCCCTAACGTCCCCCTGAAAATAAAAAGCAAGAGGAGAGGTAAGATAAAATATAAAAGTGGGGTAATAAGGGGTAATAAGATAAAATATAAAAGTGGGGGGACGCCGTCCTCCCGTGAACACCCTCGACTACACCACTGGTCCACACCAGGATTCGAACTTGGGATCCTTGGGCTGAAGCTGCCAATGCTCTACCAACTGAGCCATCCCTGTCGAATCTGGAAGACCTAATTCATCCAGTTAACCTTATTGATCATAGAATCAGTCTCATGTCTGAATTTGTTCAGCAGAATAAAACGCAGGTAATTTGGAACTCCAGTAAACGCTGGATATGTAATTACACTAGATTAATTACACTAAATTAATTACACTAGAGTAATTACACTAACTACACTAGATTAATTACACTAATTACACTAGAATAATTACACTAATTACACTAGATTAATTACACTAATTGCACTAGATGAATTTAGTGTAATAGATGTAGGTAGTAGATTAATCTAGATTAATTGCAAAATTACACTAGATTAATCTAGTGTAATAGATGTAGTGTGGTAGATTAATCTAGATTAATTGAACGAATTACACTAGATTAATCTAGTGTGATCACGTATCCAGCGTTTACTGGAGTTCCAAATTACCTGCGATTTATTCTGTTGAACGCAGATTCAGATATCAGACCAGATGCTATGATTACCGAGGTTAACTAGATGAATTAGGTCCTCCAGATTCGACCGGTAGGGCTCGGTCGGTAGAGCACTGGCAGCTTCAGCGAAGGGATCCCAGGTTCGAATCCTGGCGCGGACATTTTTCGTCCAGTTGGAAAATTACAACTCATATGATTTCTTTACCAATTTGAATAATTGTGTCAAAATTAATGTAATGTAGTTTTTCAGACAAACATGGTGAATTAACTCTTTAACATTAATATTAAAATTAACGTTATTTTGTTACTCTTGCAAGTTATAAATTCAGTTACGCAGCTGAAAATGTTTATTTCAGAATAAATAGCATAAAAAAACCGCCAATTCGTATTGAGAAAACGGAATAATGCATTGTAAAAATCCATGAGAAACGTTTTGGTTTATTATTATTATTTTTTTTTTTTAACGCAAAAGAAATTTTTGTTTCAGAAGTGCTACTTCAAATCTGAAAAATCTATTGCTTTTTATGACAAAGGAATGTTTTTGTTTTTTTTCGGAATAGTGGATAAATCGGAAGATGTGCTATATTTTCGTAAAGTCTTGCCAGATCATTTCCCATTTTGAAAGTGTACCATTGAAGTAACAACTCTTTTATAATTTAAAAAAATAAAGTAAACTAGTCGTTGGGGGCCACCGTAATACTTACCCATCATGGATATGCATAATATAAAATATGAAAATAAAACATGTGTAAACTGTTTATAAAATGCATTGCAATTCGAATAAAATCGTGACTTGATGACGTCATAAACTTTAAATCGAGGCTAACGCTTTAAATGCTCCATTACTGAATTGCGTAAAAGAAACAACCTCATAACTCCAAAAATGATAATCTTATTAACTAGTAAGAGTTTACTGCGTCGGATGAAGCGTCTCATTTCCAATTAAAGTATGTCTCTGAATTGAAATTTGAATGAAATACAGGGTCATGAAAATCGAAGAGTGTGGTAAATAGGATTACAAATATCTCGGCAACTGATTATCCGATCAACTTCGTGCTTTATGCAAAATTTATGTTTTTTTATTGTCTTTTATATGCACTCCTTAAAATAAACAATTTCGAAAATTTTTATATACCATTTACCAGAACGAATATTGCGAGAGTCCGAAAAAAAATAGTTCCGGATAATCGAGGTCACTGAAATTCAATAAATTTCTTCCTATTATTACATACTAAGTACATACCAAATTTCAAATCTCTATCTGAATTTATTCGGGAGATAGAGCGTTTACAGTCACACAGTCACACACACACACACAGGCGGACGGCAAATTTTTTTTTCGAAAATACGTTTTTCGTAATCTCCAGTGTCTAAAACGTGTAAATCCAGCAAAAAAAAAAAAAAAATTTCGATTTTCAAACCGATTACAAGACTTACCCTATACTACGTATGATGCTGGGTAAGTAAAAACAAATGAGAATATTCTATAATCGCACGGTCTTTGAAGTTATTATTTGAAATGCCGTTTTTTATGATAAAGGAATGTTTTTTTTTTTTTCGGAATAGTGGATAAATCGGAAGATGTGCTATATTTTCGTAAAGTTTTGCCTTATCATTTCCCATTGCTACAGTGTTCCATTGAAGTACCATCTCTTTTATAATTTTAAAAAATAAAGTAAAAATTAGAAAATCATTTCTTATTTGAATGAAAAGTGCACAGAGAGTGTAAATTTCTTTTTAGTTATCTTCCAAATGATAAAAATAGTTCTGCCATATAAAATTTATGACAGATTGTGACTCTCGGAATTTATTGTGATCAAATGGAACACTTATTTCTTTCAGTGTAATGAATCATTTAAAGAAGATTAATGAATGAATAAGAGAATAAAGAATTACAGTTCCATTCACTTTCATATTTCATTGAGCTGGCGAATTTTCAATAACTTTGTGTTGAAAATAGAGTTCTGTATAATTATATAGATGGTATTTTTATGGAATTTAAGAATTTTCAAATATATAAAGTGGAAATTCGGTAACATAATTTTTATGTAATACATAAATATAGTATATGTAATACATATGTTTCATTGCTTTTAAAGTATCAAAAGTTTTAGATTTGTTGTTTTCTGATAAGGACGTGGAAAAAAAAGAAGAACAAAAAAAAAGTAAATAAAGAAACAAAAAACTATTGTTTTTACAGAAAAAAAAATGCACTGTCCCTTTTACAGCAAAAAGCCCTGTCAGACAGAATGCTAGTAAAACACTGTTTATTACAAAAACTGTTTTAAGAGCCTACGCGCGCTAGTCACACGAAGAAACGCTCAAGCTAATGTTAAGTCTATGGGAAGGTTCTTGGCAGATTTCTCGCTCGCATTTTAATATTTTTAAATGATTTTTTTTTCATAGGATAGCTGAGGTCGATCTCTAACGTTGTTAGTTTTTACTTTTTTTTAAAAAATTTAGTTCCAGTTTTTTTTTTTTTTTTTTTTTTTTTTTTTGTTATAAACGGGCATTTTCAATTTTGGAACCGGTTGGGGCCGGTTCTGAAAGTGAAAGTACCCTTATATAAAAAAACTGGAACTAAAGTCGAAAAAGTAAAAACTAACAACGTTGGATATGAACCTCAGCTATCCTATGCAAAAAAAAAAAAAAAAAAAAAAAAAAAAAAAGCATTTAAAAATATTAAAATACGAGCGAGAAATCGCGCTAGAACCTTCCCATAGACTTTACATTAGCTTGAGCGTTTCTTCGCGTGACTAGCGTAGGCTCTTAAAGAAGGATTTATAAAAACAGTTCTTTTCCTGACATTGATTTTGAGAAACGTTTCTGAGTAGTTTTTAAAATGTAGTATATTAATCAGCTTACTCAAATCGGAATATCTGTATTTCGGATGCTATCCATTCTCAATTACACATTTTCAGCTGCGTAACTGAATTTATGCTTGCAAGAGTAACAATAATGTTAATTTTAATTTTAATGTTAATGCTGTTAATTTATCACGATTGTCTATAAAACATGTTTGCTGGCTATGAAAATGTTTACATGAGAATGGATAGCATGATAAATTAAAAACATTAATATTATTTTGTTACTCTCGCATGTTACACAGTTTAGTTATTCAACTACGAAGCTGAAAAATTTTAATGGAGAATTGATAGCATCCTAACCGATACACAAGAGTAACGAAATAATGTTAATTTTAACGTTAATGTTAATGCTGTTATTTTATCACGATTGTCTGTAAAATATGTTTGTTGAATATGAAAATATTTACTTGAGAATTAATAACATGATAAATTAAAAACATTAATATTATGCATGTTACACAGTTTAGTTATTCAATTACGCAGCTGAAAAAATTTAATTGAGAATTGATAGCATCCTAACCGATACACAAGAATAACAAAAGAATATTAATTTTAATGTTATGTTTTAATGTTATGTTTTAATGTTAATGCTGTTAATTTATCACGATTGTCTGTAAAATATGTTTGCCGGATATGAAAATGTTTAAATGAGAATTAATAGCATGATAAATTAAAAACATTACGATTAATATTAAAATTAATATTATTTTGTTACTTTTGCATGTTACACAGTTTAGTTATTCAATTACGTAATAATGTTAATGCTGTTAATTTATCACGATTGTCTGTAAAATATGTTTGTCCGATATGCAAATGTTTAAATGAGAATTAATAGCATGATAAATTAAAAACATTACGATTAATATTAAAATTAATATTATTTTGTTACTTTTGCATGTTACACAGTTTAGTTATTCAATTACGCAGTTGAAAAATTTTAATTGAGAATTGATAGCATCTTAACCGATACACAAGAATAACAAAAGGATGTTAATTTTAATGTTAATGATATTAATTTATCATGGTTATTGAACTAGTAAATGTTTAATAGAGAGCTGAAAGCATTCTAAAAGCCGATGTTCCGGTGTGAGAAAAATGATTAATATGAAGGCCAGAATTCGTGGCAGTGCAATTAAAAGTCTCAAAAAATGTTTTAAGTTAATTTTCAGTTCAGCGTAAATTCCAATCAGTTCAATAAGGATAAGAAAATTATCTTACCTTTTCTGAAGGTGTTCTCACCATGTAATCCATTGGTATATCCATTTATTATTGGCTGTAACAATTGGTATATCCTTATAAGATTAGTATCCACAGTTGAAGTCGTTCACACTGCATAAATCACTTTTTTGCTGAAAACTAATTAATGTATTAGTAGGAGGCAAATAAATGTACACATCTTTCTCAATCTTGATTATATATATTATTGAATAATAATTGTAAATTGTTTGGACATTACAAGAATTAACATTTACATTTAGTTTTAAATTTAAAGTATAAGCATAATGTTTTTGATTAGAGCCCTGGAGCTCACATGTATTCTGGTTACATTTTTATTCGGGACTGAAGTTGAAAGTCATTAGTTCATTATTAAGAGTTTTTTACTTTCATAACTCTCACTTCATGGGATTTACACATTACATGGTTTTTCCGTAAGAGTGAAATAAGTCAATTGAGTTCTTTATAGTTTATTATAATTATTGTTCAAATTGTTATGCATATCTCACAAACAATTTATCAAATGGAGTGTTTTTCCCCATTACTTGTCTGGCGTTGAGTGGCTATAAATCACTATAATAGTTTTTCTCGCTGCGATGAAGTTCTTTTATTTTCTTTATTTCACGAGGAAATGAAATCGTACTTTATGATCGGTAATTCGCGGATGAGATTAATATTTCCTACATAATACACTGTAAAAAGTTCCTGGGAAACATTTTCGAAAATCGGTGGCAGCAAAAGAAATAGATACTTCTTTAAATCTCTAAAATATATTGGTTTCTGAGGTTTCTAAAGATAAAGAACGCTATTCGAAATCATGGATAAATCGGAAGAGGTTATTGCATATTTTTGTTTATTGTTACATTATAATTGCCTATATTAAGAAATATTTGTATTTTTTGCAATGTAGAAAATAACGTTTTTTTTTCATTTAAAAAAAATCTTTTTTTTTTTTTTTTTTTTTTTTTTTTTCTTATTGGCTGACGTTTTTTCTGTAAAAATCAACAGATTTTTTTATTTTATTTTTTACAGTGTGTTTCTATTTTGTTCTTCAAAGAAGAAAACTGCATAACTAAAATAAAAAACAATTCCAGATTTAATTTTAGTAGTTATATATTTTTAAAACTTAGACGAGATAAATAAAAGTTTTAGAACAATACAGCTAGTCAGGAAAATATTTTTATTTTTCCTTAAGTCTGTTTGAAGCTTACCTAATAAAAATAACTTCGTTTCTAATCTTCAGTGCTGTCAAAAAATAAATTTTGTTAAGATGTAACTTTGGCGAACACAAGTAAAGACGATAGCGAAATAAATAATTACTTTGCGTTAGTTTAAACCGTTCTGGGCACGTAAGAACCCACGACAAAATTAACAAACTCCTCAAAGCTAAATTTAGGATTTAAAAAGTTGTTTTCACTTTTGGCAAATCATGTTCATGATATGCATTATTTATACTTCAAAAAAGCGTTGCAAATTTATTTTCATTAAAGATACAATGTTACTTGTTCGTAAGAAAAACAGAATATACACAAACAATAAATATATAATGACCTTCAAAATTCAAAGTACAACCAGATATTTGCGTCTAACTTAATAAAATCAATACAAAAACATGAAACTTGAAGAATTACTAATTTCATTTTACCAAGTAAAAACCAAGTACCAAACCAAGTAAAGTAAATGATTAGAAGGTTTTAAATAATTCCATGCTTGGGTAACAAAGAATAATTAAAAACAAGAATGAAAAATCATGCATCAGGTATAGATTATGAAACACTTTCTAACAGTAGTAGAATATTTTTGAGAAAGGATCAGGGTCCATAAGTCGGTTTTTGGTCCATGAAATAAGACTAAAATTCGATTTTTTTATACTGACTTAATTATTTCACTTTTTAGTATTAGAAGATTTATCCTGTACGATTTCAACAATATTTTTTGCATTTTGTTCGGATTTATATAACTTACACAAGCTCACAAAGTTCGTATTATTCGTAGTTTTTGATGAAAAATACGCAATTTCACCTAATTTTACCTCAATTTTTAATATATTTTTTAATATTTTACTACGAGCGCAGCTTTGCAACACTTTTATTTTTACATATATTGTACATTTTGTTGTATTTTATAATATATGTAAAGAAGAAAGTGTTGCACGATTGCGCTCATATAAATAATTTACAGATGCGATTTTTTTTCGACACCAGACAGCGCTGCAAAATATTGTGTTTATTTACTTTAATGAATTGAGATATTGAGCTGTCAACCTAATTTCAACTGAAGTTATCTCAAAATCTATACATATTTGAATGTAACTCATCTCTCAAGCAAACATTTTTTTTAACGATTTTCTAAAAATGTAACTTTTATGCAATTTTATTTGAAAAAATAATTTTGAATAAAAATGGTCGCCTGGCATATGAAAAAAAGAAGTGGTTAGCCCGTATTTGTTTTCCTCAGTCCTTATTTTAAGAACTTAATATTGCGCAATATTAATAATTAATTGTTTAATATTGTGCAAGTACTTATTTTATTACGAGCTCATGCTTTTATTATATAGATTACGTACGATATAATTTAATCGAATAAAGAAAACTTTTATTAATATATTTTTAAGTTTTGATTCTATTTTCATAAAATTTGAAATGACTCGACAAAATTCTGCAACGATTATATATATATTAAATTTCAAAGCATTCCGTTGGGTATTTTCTACCCTGTTATATGCGGACAGACGGACGGACCAGACGACGACCATAGGTGCTACGTATTTATATAATTACGAATGCACCTAATTACATGGAGATGAGTGTATATCTAGAAGAGCTAGAGCACTGCTGGGCCAACCAAAGTTATAAACACTTTTCAACTGTGTTGGAAAGTTTTAAAAATAAAAATATTTTTGTGGAAAATAATTAAATATTTGGATTTTTCAATATGAAGTATGGCAATACATCCGTGGAATACCAGCATGACCATATATGATAAGTTCATGTCAAGAGTGAATTACACTTATAAGAGGACATATTAACTCATTATAGTACAATTTTTAGGTGCGGTCGTAATTATATAAATACGTAGCACCTATAGTCGTCGTCTGGTCCGTCCGTCTGTCCGCATATAACAGCGCAAAAACTACCCAACCGAATGGTTTGAAATTTAATATATAGAATCGTTGCAGAATTTTGTCGAGTCATTTCAAATTTTATGAAAATCGAATCAAAACTTAAAAAGATATAGTAATAAAAGTTTTCTTCATTCTATTAAATCCTATCATATGTAATTAATTCGATGATATCCCATAATACGTAATGATTCTAGGTTGCCATGGTAATTACGTCTTATTTAAGATGGAGACATATTATTTCCATATTACTGAATTTAAAAACCGAATTTGTATATTAAAATTGTTTAATTATAGCAATTATATAATCACCGATAGTTTTTTTGGATGCATGTTTCCGGAGAATTAGCTATTAAATGGAAAAAGAGTCTAAATATGGATTTGAAGTTCTGAAATTTTCAATGCTAGGCTTCAGTTTCCCATTGGAGCTTTCAGTCAATGTCAACAAAACTTAAAATGTTTCCAACTTAAAATGTATAGTACTTATTTTATTACGGAAATGTTTTACATTGTGTTGTATTGGATATTTGTGCATAGTATAATTTTAACGTAACAGAATTGTAATTAATTGTTTGTAGAATTGTATTGAAACTTAATTTCATAAAGTAAAATTAATACCTAAATATAGAAATCTACACATAAAATAAATTTTGTATTCATGCATTTTTTCATAAGAATGCAACAGCTATTGCACCAAGATCTGGATATTTATAAAACTAGTTATATCTCGAACGCACCTGATTTGTCACGTTTGCCGTACAATTTTCAACTTGTTTTAATTACTTCACAAAAAAATGTCATTTCCTCCTTTTTCAAGACAATGGACTTTTGTGATAAGTAATTAGTAATTTGTAAATTACGTATGATGTCAAATCAATGTAAAATGCAATACATAATTGTATAATGAAATGTTAATGCAAAAACTCATGTCTTTATGTCGAATGGTTTGTAAATTAGGCGGAAAACCTGCTTGCACTTTAATTTTAAAAAGACCGAGAGTACTTTTATGAAACTACTTTTTATGTGATATAATGTAGATTTTCTTTCAAATAGTTTCAATAAAAGTGTTCTGATATTGTTAACGTTTTAAACATAATGGAGCACATATTTTTATTAAAGAAGTCTACAGCAAGTTTGCCATGATGATATTTTAATCCTTAATATTGTTAAATTTTCTAAAGTTATTTCTTTACTGTTTTTTAAGCTTATTCCAGACTTTCTGTTATAATAGAACAAAAGGAACAACTATGAGAAATCTTTTTTGTAGACTGCCAATTCTGCATTTTCTACAATGAAACGTTTTGAATGATTACAATGCATTAGCATTGTAATCATTCTAATTGTAGTTTAATATGAGAGATATTTGTGAGGAAATAGTTTCTACAGAATTTCTATTCATATAACTCTGACGGGAAAAATTGAAGGAACGAGTGTAAAAGCTCACGTAACCTGACTGATTTTGCAATTAAAAACACGAAATTTGCACAAGATCTTTATTTTGTCATATCTGACATATCTTTTCAAAACGCATAATATTCTATTTCTTCAAAAAAAAAAAAATTAAATAAAAATATAGAAAATGTGATGTAATGTAAAGTAGGAACGAAATTGTATTCCTTTATACAACTTATCGGACATATGTAGAAAAAAATTTTAACATGTGTAAACACTAAAGATGTAAAATTTCCGGAAATTTTGAAACGTTAGATTTTTTCTTTTTTAAGGCGTATAACGTGCACTTTTGATACAAGAAAGTTGATCAAAATTTATAGGTGTGCGTTATACGCCGGGTATAAAATTGGCAGATTAAAAATTTAGTAAAACAGATCATAAGAACTGAAATTTCTGTATTAAAAAACATTTTACTTATTTACAAAAAATGCATACGTTATGAGCTTAATGATTTTTTCTGTCGGATTGCTAGGAAAATACTAACTATTCTGCGTTTAAATGTTCTTTATTATCTGTTTCCTGCAAATCTCATGAAGATTTCTTTTAAGAAAGGGGTGTATGCTATACGTCGAAAATGCCCCAAAATTGGAAAATGTAACTCTTAAATTTTAGGTGCGGGTTATACACCAGAGCGTGTTATATGACGGAATATAGGAAGTAGTATACTTAAGCTATGACTTTATCATGCATTATTTTTTTAAAGAAAGCAATAAATCATAAATTACCAAACAATGCTTTTAAATGACGTTACATGTAAATTAAAGATGCTAATTATTCGTACAAACACTATTTATCGTTTTAAAAAAAAAATGAAGAATCTCAATTTGTTCATACCTCGTTACCTTGAATAAATTTGTAAATTTTACAATTGAAGATAAACTGAAGAAACGAAACGCTTCCTAATCTTAATAATAAGCTTTGGTCCTGCATTCAAAATGCGTTACTTTTCCCTATGGATAACTGCGTTCAAATTACTTTTTAAGGGTGTGTTTATAAGTGTTTATGTAAATACAATTTTAATATATTAATGAGAATTTGACTGTGAAAATGCTAATGGAATCTAAATTGTTGTGAAACGGGCATAAATGTTTGGGTTTTTCATTATAATCTAAGGATAACTAATTATTCAAAACGTATTTACATTTTCTTTATAAAAAATTTAATAATAAAAATAATAATAAAATTTAATAATATTTGAAAATTTTGTTACATTGAAATACAACTTTAACACTAGAAAACATATTTCATTGCATAATCTACGTCACATTAGATAAATATTTTTCTTCCATAAATGTATAAAATTTCAGGCATTCCAATTAAGCAAATTTGATTGCTTTAATTTTGTTTTCATTTACTTTTAAATGTTAAACATCTTCCATTAAAGTTTTTTTTTTTTTTACATTGTCACATATTTCTTCCCCCCCCCCTTCTCCCCCCTCCCCCCGAACTTTAATTTTTTTATGTTAAAGCTGGTGTCCATATTTGTAACAATCGCAACAAAGTTTACGATCATTTGATTTATTTCCCCCAAATAATGGATTTTTCTTCCGTAAATGTATAAAATTTCAGGCATTCCAATTAAGCAAATTTGATTGCTTTAATTTTGTTTTCATTTACTTTTAAATGTTAAACATCTTCCATTAAAGTTTTTTTTTTTTTTTTACATTGTCACATATTTCTCCCCCCCCCCTTCTCCCCCCTCCCCCCGAACTTTAATTTTTTTATGTTAAAGCTGGTGTCCATATTTGTAACAATCGCAACAAAGTTTACGATCATTTGATTTATTTCCCCCAAATAATGGAGTGATCATATAGACAGACTTATAAACACCGTTATTAGCTCAATCCTTGCAACTAATTTATTTTAAAAGACCTACATCTTTAAATTAATGGTGCTCTTACTGTTGATTGCTGAAATAAGAAATCTTTAACAGTCCCGTAAGACGGTGCTTAATAGACGCTTTCAGTGTGACGTCAGTCATGAAGTTTTGCTTGGATACTGACTCCAAACAAACGGTTGCTATGTTTCATTTCTTATTAAATATAAGTCGTAGAAAATATTACCACTACACATAATATATTAAAACCCTTTGCCGTGAGATAAAATTATAAGATAGAGGTATAATATACAAACATAATAGAAAATGTAACATAGCAACCGTTTGTTTGGAGTCAGTTTCCAAGCAAAACGTCATCATTGACGACACGACTGAAAGCGTCTATTCCCTCCACCGATTGAAGTTGAACTGAACTGAAGAGAGTGAGTAAATACTTGTAATCTGTTTGGAGGCAGCCAGAGGGTTCACTTTACTTTTAATTCGTGTTTGTTCTTAAAATAAACTTTATACAGTCCCTTTACGCGAAATTTCTTAATGTGTGTTATCTTTAATGAACATTTATGGTCCGTCGAGCCGGATGTGGCTGCGACCTATGGACAAAATGAAATAAAATAAACTGCGTTGACGCGGACTAGACAATTATAATTTCCATAGACCTTTAAGTTTTCAGGAAACTACTAGCATTCCATGGGAATTTGAAACCTTTTTACTGCAAATAACCTATTTATAAGTACGTATTAAGAACTTTTTTAGGAAAATACATTGTAAAATTGAATGAAATACGACATATGTTTCGGTACGAAAAAATTGCTAGGTTCTTCATAAGGCTGTAAGGATGGATACTCGCAGAATGCAAAATTAAGTGAAACTACCTTACCTAACGTTAAGTTACGCGTGAATGATATTTTATTTAATCAATACTCTATATTTCGATGTGTATTAGTGGAAAAGCATCTGAGTTGAAATTATGCAAACATTTTGGCTGTGTGGATTATAAGCTATTTATAGGAATGTTTTAGGAGTGCGAAGGTGTCTGTAATGTTTAATATGCTTGCGCTTCTGAAGGTGTTTGTTCCATTAGAAGACCAGAAAGGCTGTAAATGACAAAAATTGACTAAAGTTTGATGATTTATTTATGTTTTATAGAAATAAAAATATTTGTTTAATTCTCGAAAACTATAGCAAAAGTGTTTTATATAGTACAACAAAATTAATTTTGCAAAACTATTTTTGCCACGATTTTGTGTTTCAGTGTTCGATATTTTTTAATCGTGATCAATTCTTTAAATGGTTTATTACGTTGCGTCTCGATTATACTTAAAACAACAGCAATATATATATATATATATATATTTAAAACCTATATATAAACAAATTTAAAATCCTTAAAAATTGATCATATTTTTTGTTACATCTTGAAAAAAAGTTGTTAGTTTGTTTTAAAGGCATAACTGAGACACAGCATATTAAGTAGTATAAAGAACAAATGACTACTCAAAAATAGGGAACCTAGACTTCAAAATCATGACAAAACTAGTTTTGCAAAATTAATTTTGTTGTACAATATTACAACTTTTGTCATCGTTTTTTACAATTTAACAAATATTTTTATTTCTATAAAACATAAATGAATAAAAGCAAAAAGAAGTAATAGTCAAAGTTAATTACAGACTTCCTAATCCACAATCAAACTTCAGTCATTTTTTGTTATTTTGAACCGTTCAGGTCCCCTATCAAGCCTTAAGATGTAATAAGAACTTATAAAGTAAGATATTAAGTTTTTGTAGTCGATTTAAGCAGTGACTATCGTAGCACCGGATTACAGCGCCATTGAGTGATAGGAAATTTCTTGAAGCGTGTTATATTCGGCTCAAAGCGAGCTTAAGGTAATGAAAACATGTACTATGTTACACTGTCAAAAAAGACAAATGTTTCTTAATCTAGGGAAGAACGAAAATATATAATAACCTCATCTGAGTTACCGATATTTTCGAAATTTAAAGAAGCATTTATAGAAACAAGGTTTATTTTACTGCCACTGGATTTCGAAATCGTTTCCGATCGGTTTTCATAGTGTATTAATCAGTTTTCTCAGCCCGGAATATAGGTATTTCGGATAATATCAATTTTCAAGTAAACATTTTCATGTTCAGAAAATATATTTTACAAACAAATATGATAAATTAACAGAATAATTATTAACATTAAAATTAAAATTAATTTTTTACTCTTGCAGGTATAAACTCAATTATGCAGCTAAAACGGTTAATTTAAAAATTGATAGCAGCCTAAAAACCGATAATGCGGATCGAGAAAACTGATTAATACACTACAAAAACTACTGGGAAATGTTTCTGAAAATCCGCGGCAGCAAAAGAAACATTGCTTTCATAAATGCTTCTGTAAATATCGAAAATATATTGGTTTCCGAGATTCGTAAAGATAAAGAACGCATTCTAAATTATGGTAATTTGAAAGAAGTTATTGTCTATTTTTGTTCATGGTTATATTATATTTTCGTATAGACTGAGAAGCTTTTTTTTTTTTCAGTGTATAGTGTTAACGAATCCACTATCCATTTCCTCTATTTAAGTAAAATAAACTAGTTTTATGTTTTTATCTTTAAAATTACCATCAGTGATTTAATTAAGGAATGGATGAATATTCTGAGTAGTGCATGTCAGAAGATTAAAAAAAGCAAACATATTATCGTGATTTGAGATTAATATGATAAGCAATTTTACATGCTTTTCAGACTGACATATACGTCCTATTTTATTATGCCATTTATATGATGCTCTAAAAGGCCTTTGTGCTTAGATTTAAAGACAGCATTAATTAAATCGTCATCTAAAACTCTAGTACTTCATAGAAAATGTACTATTTTATTCTCTTGGAAGATTTTGATCCTATTAATGTCAACCTTTCCTGAATTTGGATGTTTCATTGCAAATTTATAATCTTTCTCATCAGACGCAAATTTCATGAAAATTAAAGCAGTCTAGGAAAACAAACATCCCCTTTTCTCGTCCTCCCCCCCCCCCCCAAAAAAAAAAAAAAAAAAAAAAAAAAGCAGGCAATATTCGTGCAAGTTACTTCTTTGTTCATCAGGAGAGACTGAGATCTAGCTAATGGGACACGGGATTAACGGAACAAGTGGTTGTTCTCGTAAAATTAATCAGTTAAATATTCAAGCTTTTGTCAATAGCAATATAGTGCGTCTCAAAAGTATATGGACAGGCGATTTTTTTAAATAACATTTCAAAAAATAAAGCAATAATCACGAAAAAAATAATATGCATATAGTATCATAACATAAATTTATTACAGCAAAAAAATAAAGTATAAGTTTTACAGATTTTTTGTAAAAAAAATAAAAATAAAAATAGGCTGTCCCAAAAATATATGGACTTTTCGAATATTTTGCATTTAAATTCAAATTTTGTATCCATTCCTTTTAATTATCTTGAAAACCCTAGCAGGCATGCTTCCAACCAGAGCCGTCCTTAGGGGTGTGCGACAGGTGCGGCCGCACAGGGCCTCGCGCCTAGGAAGGCCTCGCGTCCGGAAAAAAAATAATGCAAAATAGCTTATTATTTATTTTGTTGTGAGTTATATATCTACTATATATAAAACACAAACGGAAATTCCGTTCCGTTCCTTTATAACTCGAGTTCCACTGAATGGATTTTGATGGAACTTGCGCTGTTCGATAGATAATTTTTCAGGAAAGGTTTTAGTATATAACACAACATTCTATGTACTTTAGTTATAGAATTATGATAGAAAGTTCTGTTATTTTGGCCGCGAGGTTACCATTGCTAATTTTTTGGCGACCATTATTGTTGCAGAAAGAATTGAAAAGGCTATACATCTTGAAAAATAAAAGAAAAAACAATTGCTAATTTTATTTAAAAAAAAAAAAAAAAAAAAGAAAGAAAGAAAGAGGATAAAAAAGAAAAACAGTTTCGTTGAGAGATAATATTATAAAACGAAAATATTTAATTTAAACATGATTAGGAACGTTCATAATGCTTTAAAAAATATTCAAGGGGCAAGATTGCTATAGAAACAAAATTTGGCGATTTATCTTTTGTTTTTGGCGATTTTGATTTTATTTTTGACCCCAAACAATTTGATTTTAAGCGAAAAGGTTTTTTTTTTTTTTTTTTTTTTTTTTTTCCCAGAAAGAATTGGAATGGCTATACATCTGGAAAAATAAAATAAAAAACAGTTACTAATTTTATTTAAAAAAAAAAATCCCTGACGGCTCGGCCTACAGGCACAGGTAGATTTCGAAGACGCAGAACGTGGGGTGCCTGTTTGTCGGGAATTGCGGAAGAAATGACCTTTTTGCGATGATGCTGCAGTTGGAACCGCCTACTTCGAAACGAAACTTGTTTGCAGGCGGAGCCAGCAAGGATTTTTTTTTTTTAATTTTTTTTGCTATAACGGTTGGTCCTATAAAAAACTTGTCAATATAAAAGTTTTAGATAATACTTAGACGATTAATAATAAATTTACGCGGATTTGATATCTTGTGAATTGACGAAGCTATGATTTTTTTTCTCCTAAAACCCCCCTTTTTTCCCCCCCGTGGAGCCATTTTTAATTATATCAAAAATCTGTCATACATACATTTTCGACCCTTTTCCTAGAAGTAATAATAACTTTAAACGGATTCAACACGTATAATAATAAAGAAATTATGAGGGTTTTTCTGTTTTCACAAAAAGCCCCCCCCCCCATTTCCCCCCCCCCCCCCCCTTGGTTTGATTTTGCCCATTAACGAACTTGACCGAGATTTTATGACCCTTGATTTTATGTATCAGTTTCGAAAAGATGCGGGAGTTGGAACCGCCTACTTCGAAAAATAACTTGTTTGCAGGCGGAGCCGGCAGGGATTTTTTTTGTTTTTAATTTTTTTTTTGCTATAACGGTTGGTCCTATAAAAAACTTGTCAATATAAAAGTTTTAGATAATACTAAGAGGATTAATAGTAAATTTACGCGGATTTTATATATTGTGAATTGACGAAGCTATGATTTTTTTCTCCTAAAACCTCCCTTTCCCCCCCCCCCTTGGGGACATTTTTAATTATATCAAAAATCTGTCATACATGCATTTTCGGCCCTTTTCCTAGAAGTAATAATAACTTTAAACGGATTCGATACGTATAATAATAAAGAAATTATGAGGATTTTTCTGTTTTCACAAAAAGCCCCCCCATTTCCCCCCCCCCTTGGTTCGATTTTGCCCATTAACGAACTTGACCGAGATTTTATGACCCTTGATTTTATGTATCAGTTTCGAACAGATGCGGGAGTTGGAACCGCCTACTTCGAAAAATAACTTGTTTGCAGGCGGAGCCGGCAGGGATTTGTTTTGTTTTTAATTTTTTTTTGCTATAACGGTTGGTCCTATAAAAAACTTGTCAATATAAAAGTTTTAGATAATACTAAGAGGATTAATAATAAATTTACGCGGATTTGATATCTTCTGAATTGACGAAGCTATGATTTTTTTTCTTCTAAAACCCCCCTTTTTCCACCCCCTTGGGGCCATTTTTAATTATATCAAAAATCTGTCATACATACATTTTCGGCCCTTTTCCTAGAAGTAATAATAACTTTAAACGGATTCAACACGTATAATAATAAAGAAATTATGAGGGTTTTTCTGTTTTCACAAAAAGCCCCCCCATTTCCCCCCCCTTGGTTCGATTTTGCCCATTAACGAACTTGACCGAGATTTTATGACCCTTGATTTTATGTATCAGTTTGGAAGAGATTTATGCATAATTTTTCCAGTTATCGTTGTCAGAAAAAAGTGACATAGATAGATAGATAGATAGATAGATAGATAGATATATAAACTTTTGAACTGGGGGTGGTTTTGGGTTCTGGGAGTCATGATCGGCGTAGATCTGCAAAAATTTTTCAAAATTTCCAACTTAGGTGAGAATGTAATAGGTAGTATTTCTTACGAAATCTACCTAAAAGAGAGAAAAAAAAAGAAAAACAGTTTTAATGAGAGATTTTAAGTCAAAAGGTGTTTTTTCAAGTATACGACAACATTTTTGCAGTTTTTTTTGGTACTTTTCGGTTAGCCGGGTGCCAGTGATAGATATATACATGTATATATATATATATACATGTATATACATGTATATACATGATATATACATGTATCCATGTATATATATGTATTATACGTGTATCCATATGATATATACATGTATGATATATACATATATCATGTACATGTATATACATGTACATGATATATACATGATATATACATGATATATACATGTATATATATATACATATATATATATACGCTACCGCGCATGCGCGGTAGCGTATTACTGCTTGCGAGGCAGCGTATTACTGCTTATTTTACTGTTTAATACTGTTAATTTTACGGTATAATACTGGCAGCTGGGGTGCCAGTTTTATACTGTAAAATCAACAATTATTTTTTGCAGTGTAGTTATAGAATTATTATGGGAAGTTTTACAATCAGATCAATCCGATTATGAAAGATTAGCCTTTTAAAACGATTTTGCCGAATGGATTTCGATGGAACCTACACTGTTAGATAATATTCTTGGGAAAGTTTTATTATATAACGTATCATTCTACGTTGCTTAGTTCTAGAATTATAGGGGGAAATTCGAAAATCAGGTGACCATTTTTTTTTAAATATTAGCCTTTTCAATATTTGATTCCGATTATGAAAGATTAGCCTTCTGAAAAAGTTCTACTGGAGAGATTTTGATGAGAATTATATTATTAGTTAGTTAGATGCTATTTCAGAAATGGTTATAGTGTACTACATATTGTTCTACGTTGCTTAGTCAAACAGTTATGTGTGAAGGTTATATAGTCAGGTGAACCCGATTCCGAAAGATTAGCCTTTTTGAAAGTTTTTACTGGGCGTATTTTTTGCGACTTGCATTGTTAAGTAGATAATATGTAAGGATGATTTTAATATATTTCATATCATTCTGTTAGTTTTAGAATTATGTGGAAAAGTTCTATAATCAGATGAACCCGATTATCAAAGATTAGACTTTTTAAAAAACTTCTACTGAATGGATTTTGTTAGTTAATTTGTTTGCATTGTTAGTTCGACAATTTTTAGTGATGGTTTTAGTATATTGCATATAGTTTTATCATTCTTTAGCAAACCTTAACTGTAAATGACCAAATAAAAGAGCTTAACAGCTAAAATTTTGACTGCACATTAGAAAATATAATAGCGCAATCACGTCATTTTTCAGTAATGTGGAAGGATATTCCAGGTAAATATACAGATTGCTTTCAAATACAAGGTAAAATTAAACGATATATTTCGTTTGATTCAAGGTTCATTTGTAGAAACCGACCAGCGCAGCGGACGTAGCTTGCTAGTTTCATAATAAAATTTAGAGTACATGACACTTCGGTTTCATCGATGCCATCTCCCCCCCCCTTCCTGTAGCTCGGACTCTAATTGCCGTAGGCCCACCAAACGTTGTATGGTTCAACATGATGAGGGCCATTATCATTTTCTTATCAAACCCCTAAATTTTTATAAAAAGTTGAATATAAGAGCCCGACAAAGTTAAACTCTTATAACTCGTGATAAAATTGTCACAGCGGGCTCATATTTTGTGTGCATGAACAAAATGACATAATTTTACAGGGATCATTGTCGTTTTTTTTAACAGAAGCAAACACTTATAACTGGGATTCAAATTTTCAGAGCACATTGCAAATTTTGCATGGTAAACGTAATCATTTTAAAGGGGGAGTGGGGTTCAGTCATTTTTTTTTTATCGAAGGCACCCATATTTTAGTGTATTATAAATATAAGGTGTACTGACATTTTAAAACATTTCTAACTCGAACTGTAATTTCTCTAGTCAGCAAAAATACAATAAATAAATAAATAAATAATAAATTTAAATTTAAATTAAAATTTCTCCTCCCTGCAAAACAAATATGTAAACTATACAGATTTAATGTTCCTAAATCTAAATATGACATTCAAATTTTCCCAGCACGTATCATTTTTCCAAGAAATAGTTTTATAATAATAACAAATGGTGAAGGATTATCATTTTATTTTTCAATGATAGATAAATTGAAATCGTGAAAAAAAGTCTTTTCACAGTCTTAGATATCAAATAGATAAAATACAGCATGGAAATCTAGTGTAACGATTTCATTAAATCTCTCACAGTCTGCTAATTAGGCAGAGTAATCAAAGATAGAAGTTCCCAAGAGTTGGAAAACTTTTCTCACGCTTCGCTGTGGTGTTATAAGAATGTCGTTTTCAATAGGAAAAGATGAGCTTCGATCAATCTTGTGAAACTGAAATTGCTAGACAGCAAACATTTCTCTGATCTGTCCGACTACATGTGCGGTCTCGAATCGTGAGAAAATTGCCCGTGTGAACATTCTAAAGTTCAGGAAGACCTCCCAAAAGAATGGTTTATCCAATGACTTAAAAACTGAAACTAATGGCGTAAACTAAAACTTTTTTGATTGGTGATCGGGGAATCTTTGTTCGAGCAAGCGGACCGGAAAAGAGAATAGAGGGGAAGTTAGTTAGAGTTTGAAGGGAGAGAGTGTTGGTAGAAAAACACTCATCTCAGGACGGATTCCCATCTTAGTAGGGAAGGAAAGGTTTGCTGACAGATTTTCAAAAGAGAGAGGATCTCTCTGAAGACAACGGCAAGGCCGTCGTTTGAACTTTTTGTGAGGAGTGAAAAAGATACTCCGGTTGGATGTTAAGATTTCAAATTACTGCACAAGACTGGACTCTTTTGATTTATAAATTGATTAGAAGTTGAAACGAAACCAGCTGAAAAAAATTGTTGTAATGAGTTGTAAATATGAAGAAATTCGAAAACAATTTTGAATAAAATTTGTTTCGAAGTAACATATTGAAATAAATCCATATCAAAAGGCCACACGCTACCCCTTTTTAAATTATAACATCATGGATTCATTATAGCTGGTGGCAAGCGGGTCGGATATTTCAACAAAAATTGATTAGCATCAGTGAAGAGAGCCCAGACAGTAGCAGTGACGCCCGCCCGCATCTAAGCGCGCAAGATCTGACGCCAGGTCAGGAGAGGAAAGCAGAGCCCGAAGCAAGCCCTTGCACTGGTACGACAGACACAGCAGTTCCGTCATCCGAACGTAGAAACAGAGCCCGAAGCAAGCCCTGGCAGTGGCACGACAGACAGCAGCTCCGTCCTGGAAGCAAGCCCGTGTGTACAGATAACAAGCCCGAAGTAAGCCCTTGTGTACAAATAACAAGACCGAAGCAAGCCCTTGTGTACAAATAACAAGCCCGAAGCAAGCCCTTGAAATGGAAACATCAGGAGCCGACAAATCGAGATGACCTGTGCAATCGACGACGTCTAGGCCAGACCCGAAACCGGCGACAAATGATGCAGACCAAGACTGTAGAAAAGGTAAGCTCAATTCATTTTTGAGTGGCTCTCATTTTGTTTACATATTCTTTGGTGAGGAAAATTCATTTCTGAGAAATTTTTTATTTTTATATTGATATATGATAAATTTTTTAAATCTAATAACTTTTAACATATTTGGAAAAATATATGTATATTTGTTATCAGCATAAAATTTGATAGTGTGAATTTTCTTTTGGTAGTAAAATAATATAAGGATTGTCAGGCTAAATGTGTATATATATAATTTTTTTTTCTCGAAAAAAAAGAGATAAAAATTTTGATTTTTCAAATAAGTCGATTGTCTAGTTATTCATGATTGAAAGATTTCAAAGGTGTACTTTTTTATATTATTAGTGAAACAATAGATGTTGTTGAAAATCAAATATTTTGCATATGTGATGTTAGGAAAATTTTTTAGCAGTTGCAAAAAGTGGTCATTTTGTTACTGGGAAAATTGTTACCTGTGGGGTCAGAAATATCAAGTATTGGTTGAATTATGTGCACAGAATTTCAAATGTCTAAATTTGTTTTAAATGTGTATGATCGACACCAAAACGTGTCAGTGTATTGAAAATTTTACAATATTGAAAATCTATTTTTATATGTATACTATTTTTATTATTCCTCAAATTGAATTGTATTTAAAATTGTTAGTATTATGTGGGTAGTAGCAGAAAATTTTCCATAAAGTGTTAGAATCCCTATTGCATAAATTAGCGAGCGAAACTATCATTTTCATCTTTATATTGTATTTACATAAAATTTTAAAATGCAAGAAGTAACTGATCTGAAACAGTGCAGGAAAATTGATTTGCAGAATTTAGCGGAAGAATTGGGAGTGGAAATAGGGAAAAATGACAGGATACCGGTAATTATCCAAAAAATCGAAGCTGCCGATGATTACGATAAAGATTTTGCATTTACGCAAGCTGCGTATATCATAAAAGATCGCGAAGACAAGATAGCCGCGGATAAAGAGGAAAAACAAAGGGAGAAAGAAGAAAGAGAAAGAGAGGAAAAACAAAAAGAACGCGAATTTACGTTGGAACAACTTAGATTGACGCAAGATGCAAATAGACGCAGTTCAACAACCAGTGGCGGGTCGGAACGCCCACCTAAATTGCCGCTCCGAACAATCATGCATCGATTTGATCCGGAACTCTCGGATATAACTTTGTTTTTAAATTTGTTCGAACGACAGGCGACCAAAGCGGAAATAGAGACAGGTGACTTAGTGACGCATTTATTAGCTTTAGTGCCGGTCGAAATTGCAGAGTTAATTTTAAGGGAACCGCAAGATCAGACGGATAACTTTGAATACGTCAAAAAGTTTTTGCTAGAACGATTCCGTATGAGTCCCGAAGCGTATCGTCAAAAATTAATGAAACATCCACGCAATCCAGGTGCTCCGTGGAAGGATATTATTTTCGAACTCAATAGTTATTTAGAGGGTTGGTTAAATGGGTTAGATGTTACAGATTTCAATAGTCTGAAAAATTTATTGATAACTGACCAGATCAAGCTCCGTGCTTCTAGTGAAATGAAAGAGCATTTCATTGATTCGTGGGCAAATTACAAAGACCCTTTAATTTTAGCTAAATGTCTGGACGAATATGAAGCAGTAAAAGGGATTTCAGATAAAAAAGAGAATGCGAGATCTTTTTATGATAGGAAATCTGAAGAAACGAAACTCGAGGGAAATTCTGGAGAAGAAAAAAATTCCGACAAAAAAATAAATTGGCGAGACAAAGAAATTAAAGACAGGGAACGTGTCTTTGAACGAAAGAGGCGTTGCCATACGTGTGGAAGCGAATTTCACCTAATGGCCTGTTGTCCGAAAAGACAAAGCGATAGTACGGAAGTAAAAGCGTTCGAGAGCATAAATCACTTAGGCGATATAAGCGAAGACAAAAGCTTGTTCCGACCTTTTTTGAGTGAAAACAAAATAAATGGGAAGAGGGCATGTGTACTTAGAGATTCAGGTAGCTCGTATTGTGTTTGCCCATGGAATATGGTAAATAAAAGCAAATTAGGCAACGAATATGTTTGGCTTAAACAGACATTTGATAAATATCTAAAACGATTTAGAGTGGCACGTATAAAAATGGAAATAAAAGGTCTCGGATATGTAAATACGAAAGCGGCAATCCTGCCTAGACACTCTAAAATTAAACACTATATCTTAGGTAATAAGACGCAAGCTTTAATAAATGAAAGGATAAAGCGAAAGCAAAAATCACAAACTAATTCCAGTTTTGAGAACCCGGGGAATGAGATAAACCCTTTAATAGATCCCCAAGGGCAGGAAGAAATTCTTTTGTCATTTCCCCCCGAAATGAAGAACCACCGTTCTCAGTGTATTGGGGAAAAAGAAACCCTTTTGAAAAGGTCAAGGAAAGTTGATGAGTTGGTTTTCGACCAGCAGGGAAATTCGAAAAATAAACGCGAAAGTATGGAAGTGAGTGTTGACAGGAAGGGTTATCATTCGAAAGTTAATCTGGAGGAAGTGAGCGGATTCACAAAGAGTTTTCTAAAATCCTTCGAAATTCTGTTGAAAGAGAGTAGGGACAGTGGAAATTCACGCCTTTGTGACACTCTTTTTAAAGAAATTGAACGTTTGTGTAAAACGTATTGTTCGGCAAACACAAGTAGAGAAATTCAGTAGTAAGTTTTTGAGTAAAATCCAATCTTTTGTACATATTTGATTATTTTTAGTTTTATTGTTATTTTGGCATGTGTAGTAAAAAAGTATCTTTCAAAAAAAAAAAAGTCTCTAAAGCTAGATGTTCAAGAAATGGTAAACAGTATATAAGAAATTGGGTCACTTATGTATATTGTGAGGTTAAATTGTACCTTTTTAAACCTGAGGTAAAACCCTTTTTTTTGCAGATTTTCCGCGTTTTAACCCGGAAAATGTTTTGATGGTGGGGGTGTTGTAACGATTTCATTAAATCTCTCACAGTCTGCTAATTAGGCAGAGTAATCAAAGATAGAAGTTCCCAAGAGTTGGAAAACTTTTCTCACGCTTCGCTGTGGTGTTATAAGAATGTCGTTTTCAATAGGAAAAGATGAGCTTCGATCAATCTTGTGAAACTGAAATTGCTAGACAGCAAACATTTCTCTGATCTGTCCGACTACATGTGCGGTCTCGAATCGTGAGAAAATTGCCCGTGTGAACATTCTAAAGTTCAGGAAGACCTCCCAAAAGAATGGTTTATCCAATGACTTAAAAACTGAAACTAATGGCGTAAACTAAAACTTTTTTGATTGGTGATCGGGGAATCTTTGTTCGAGCAAGCGGACCGGAAAAGAGAATAGAGGGGAAGTTAGTTAGAGTTTGAAGGGAGAGAGTGTTGGTAGAAAAACACTCATCTCAGGACGGATTCCCATCTTAGTAGGGAAGGAAAGGTTTGCTGACAGATTTTCAAAAGAGAGAGGATCTCTCTGAAGACAACGGCAAGGCCGTCGTTTGAACTTTTTGTGAGGAGTGAAAAAGATACTCCGGTTGGATGTTAAGATTTCAAATTACTGCACAAGACTGGACTCTTTTGATTTATAAATTGATTAGAAGTTGAAACGAAACCAGTTGAAAAAAATTGTTGTAATGAGTTGTAAATATGAAGAAATTCGAAAACAATTTTGAATAAAATTTGTTTCGAAGTAACATATTGAAATAAATCCATATCAAAAGGCCACACGCTACCCCTTTTTAAATTATAACATCATGGATTCATTATACTAGACTGTTGACACTTGTAGTATGTTGTATTGTGCGTTTTTCTTTTTGTGTGTGTCTCTCTCCCCCGCCCTTTTCGTGTCCGAATTTGTTATTTGCTATCGTGTAATATATTTTTATTCCTTATGCCACTGTAACTCGTGTAATGTTTTTAATACATTTATTTATAGGTAATTTACGTATAATTACATACATTTTATTATTTACGCAATTTCCACTTATGTTTTAGCAAGAAATAAAATACCTTAATTTTAAAAGCTAACCATCCTACCTAGAAAATGGTCCGGAATACAATCATTTCATTGCCATATTTTGATTTAGTAGCAGGAAATCTATAAGAATCAACGATTATTTTTACAAGGAAGATTTTGGTGCCGACCAGTGTTATCGTAGAACATTCATATTTTGTACAGTAAACTTAATATTTATACGCGGGGGGGGGGCGACGTTATCAGTTTTTTAACCGAAGCCCCCTAAAGTTTAGTATAGCGTGAATATAAGGGTCCGGTAACCGCAACACTTATAACTCGGATTGAAATTGTCCCAGTTCACACAAATTTTGTATTAAAAACGTACTCGTTTTAAAGAAGGATCGAATTTTTATAAAATCCCCCATATTTTAGTGTATTATAAATATAAGGTGCTAACAACTTATCACTCTTGCTGTAATTATCGCAGAACACTCTTATTTTGTATGGTAAACGTAATCTTTATAAAGGAAGGGGAGACTTCTGCTTTAATATAATACCTAAAAAAATGCCACACAAAATATGAGTGTACTACGACAACTACATTTCGAGTTATAATTGTTTAATTTGTTACCACTTTATATTTATAATAAGACTAAAATATGGCCAGCTTCGATAAAAAATCGACAGAGCTTCTTACCTCCTCCAGAAAAGTTTATCATACAATATTTGTTTTAGCTGTGACAATTTGGATCTGATTTATAAGTTTTTTTAGTTAACGAGCTCGTATATTCGTGCTATACGGAAATTTAGGAGTTTCGGTTAAAAAATCCGGCAAAGTCCTTCTTTTATAAAAAAAAATATACATATTTATCATACAAAATACTATAGTACTCTACGATAATTACAGGTCACGTTATAAGTGTTTTAAATTATCAACCCTTTATATTTATGATAAACTAAAATATAGGGGGGGGGGGGGGGCTCGATAAAAAATTGGCAGAGTCAGGGAGCTGACGGTTGGCTGATTATTTTTTTTTACTTCTAAGTCGATGCAAATTTTAATATGTAGATGTCTCCTCTTTATAATTTTGTATTCAAATTCGAAAACTACACGCAATTCTCAGTCAAACAGTATTTTTCGCATCATTCTGCGGCAATTTGAGGATTAAAAAGTATAAGAATGTCCTATCTTTCTCTCTGTTTTTTTTTAAATTTTTTAACGACGGTACAATATTACTAATTTACCCCCCCCCCCCCCCTCACAAAAAAGAAAAAAAGAAAAATGACACGGCCAGAATGAATTCTTCGCCCATTCCACATCTACTGAAAAAATAGTAGACCGAGGCCAGTACAAGTATTATGAAAGGAAATTGGTCAGAGTCTCTATAAACCTCTACTAAAACATACTACCTCCCACACGCATCCCTAAAAAAAGCGTAATCCTTGATGCGCCACTTTGAGCGTGAGTTTTTTCAAAAGCCGATTACGTTGCGAGAAGTAATGTTACCAAATTAGAGGATTTTTTAATTCAAAATATCTACCAGAATTTCCGAATAGTTACCTTCACTTTATTTAATCACATAATATCTGTCATTAAATAATGCAGAAATTACTATTAACAATTTTTGGTAGATGAATAAAAATACAGCTAAATAGGCAATAGGTCGGAATGAAAGGGTCTCGCAAAAGTTCTTGCACCCGGCCTCGCTTTCGCTAAGGACGGCTCTGCTTCCAACTAGTGTTTGGAGTATGTGCGGCTGTAAAGAGAACCAACTCTGCTCTACTTTTTGCTGTAATTCCTGAATAGTAGAAAACTGCCGACCATGGGTTTACACATCTCGTGCAAGTACTCCCCAGAGGATTTCAATTGGATTCAAGTCTGGGCTAATGGCTGGCCAGTCTATAACAGTCACTTGATTCTGTTTAAACCAAGCTGCTGTTGAGTGAGACGTGTGAATCGACGCATTGTCCTGTTGGAATTTCCAGCTTTTCCCCCCTAAGATGTTTCCGAATGGAAGTAGATTGCTTTTAAGGACATTTTAATGATCCTCAGAGCACTGTCGACTATTAAGAAAAGCAATATCCGTTGTTCCGTTGAAACAAAATGCGCCCCACACCATTTGTGAACCCCCTCCTTTTTGTCGACTAAAGAACTCGCGAGGTTCTTTTCGTAAGTCATGCCAATAGTATGCCCAGCCATCAGGGCCATCCAAATGGAATTTTTTTTCGTCACTGAAGAAAACATTTAACCATTCATCCGTCCAATGCATGTGTTTTTTAGCCCAAAGAACTCGAGCCTTTCTATGGTGCACTTTCAGCATAGGTGCCCGACATATTCTACGATATTTATGATTTTCGCTTACCTGTATGCGACGGTGAACAGCAGATCTGGAAATAGGAAACGCCAAAGTCCTCGCAATTTCACGAACAGTCTTCTTTTGGGTTGAAACTGCTCGCGAAAAATTCTCTATCTTGTCTTAAAGATGTTTTTCTTGGTCGACCTGAACGCTTTTTTGCAATCGTGTTGTCACTTTTTGATAAAATTGCATAAATTCCATCTCTGCTAAGCTTCATTTGTTTTACAATATCGAAACTTTAACATTTTGAGCCTTTAAACGCCAAATTTTAGCAATATCAGCAGCAGAGAATTCAACATTGCGAGGCATTTTCCAACTATTCGACAGTTGAAGAAAGAGCAGTGATTTTATATTTCGAAGTGGTTACGTCACAAGTGCAGAACGCGGAAAATGCAAATTTTTCTGATACGGTTGTAATAAAAACAATTCGTTTCATTGTCCATATATTTTTGAGACAGCTTATTTTGAATTTTATTTTTTTACAAACAATCTGTGATATAAACATAACATTTCTGTATCGTAATAAACTTATGTTATGATTCCATATGCTAGTTATTTTTTTCGTGATTATTGCTTTATTTTCTTAGCTGTTATTTCGAAAAATCGCCTGTCCATATAATTTTGAGACGCACCTTACCATCACTACACAAGAACATGTGTTGAACATTTGTTTTTACTTTCTTCTATCTTCACAAGAAGAAAGTATTGGATTCATCAAAATTTTCGACTTCCGTTTTCGACGGATTTATACGTCTTAGAAGGCCTGAACACGATTTGACCATTTTTAGAAAATGTCTGTCTGTGAGTCTGTGACTCTGTCTGTCTGTCTGTATGTGACAAAAATTTTGTGGGAGCTCTATCTCAAGAACTAATGCGCAAAATTTAATAAAACTTTATATTCAGTTAGTCCTTGGTATTAATGGGTTCTGATTAGTTTTTGGTGAAAATCGTCCGAAAGGTGGCGCTGCTATGCTGCATTTTTCGCGATTTCCGCAATAGCTCTATTTCAAGAACTAATGTTTCTATTTTCATCAAACTTCAGGTTCAGTTAGACCTTGAGATAAATAGACGCTGATTGCGTTTTGGTGTATATATACCTGCAGGTGGAGCTGCTATACCACTTTTTTCTCGATTTTTACGATAGCTTTATCTCAAGAACATGCACGGAATTTCATCAAACTTCAGATTCTGTTAAACCTTGACATAAATAGATGTTGATTAAGTTTTGCTGTAACTAGCCCAACAGGTGGCGCTGCTATGCTACTTTTTTCATTATTATCACGATAACTATATCTCAAGAACTAATGCACGGATTTTCATCCAACTTCAGATTGAGTTAGACATTGACATAAGTTGATCTTGATTAGGTTTTGGTCTAAATCTACTTACAGGTGGCGCTGCTGTGCTGCATTTTGCAGGATTTACATGATTTTAGCAATAGTCATACCTCAAGAACGGAATTTAATAAAACTTTAGATTCAGTTAGACCTTGATATAAATTGGTGCTGATTCTTTTTACGGCATTCGAAATGTGTGTGAGATAGAAGAAAGTTTTGGGATTGGCACATCCGACTAGTTCTATTAGGTGATTGCAAAATGAGAAGCAAACGATTGCTAAGCCTAACTGTGAGGGTTTTTTTAAATGTTTAATAAATACTTGTTTTGATAAAATATTAACTCAGTCTTTACCAATATTACATATGGTTATAAAGCTGTTAATCAATGATAGTCATTTGTAGTCTTCGCTGTGTATTATTGGCAAATAGTTAATTTACAAAGAGCCTAAAATCAGTTCAAAATGGTATGGCGTCTAATGGGACATGTCAGACACCCAAAGTGAAAATTTATAAACACTGCATCTAAAATTTATGTTAAATGATACATTTTGAATAAAAAAGAACGTAATGTGTCGTTATTTTCTATCTATTAAAATTAATACCATTTTATCAAATTAACTTTTAATAAAAGTATGACAAGGTAATGAAGACCTCAATCATTTTTCATCTAGTAAGGTTTACAAAATAAGTAAAAAAAATAATTTTAAAAGTGAGATTTTGTTTAATGACGTTATAATAGTGGTGATATAACTCTTTCATTAGCCTATTTACATATCATTTATTTTTAATTAATATCTTCCATTAAATTCATGGCATTTCCCATTATATCCCGGAGTCGAGAGCTAATGGAACAAAATTTCATTTCGCAAATTAAAGCTATTTATCTTTCACTATAATTAAACTATAAATAACACCTTTTATAAAAGATGCTAGTAATAGATTTTCCATTAATAGATAATTATCTATTAATAACAAACTATTTAAAGTAATTATCTGACATGGAATTTTATAAATTACACTTTCTACACTATGAAATGTAATGCAATTTCCGTTTGCCTCCAGTCTCCCCCTTTCTCGAAAATTTCGAACATCCTATCTCAGAAATTATTATTACATTTCAACATATTTATTAACCTCAAATGGATTTAAAATTTTTATTCGACAGCAATTAAAAAATATATATTACTTTTCGCAGTAAATAAAAGTTAATCCAATTATTCAAAAGACGAATTAGAATCGTTGAAATTTTAATGCATCGTCGAATAAAAATTACTCCGTGATTCCGACCCAAAGCACTGTGATTTGATTTAAAGGCAGCCTTAATTATACTGTCACCAAAAAACGAGGGTAAGTGTAATACTTCCTGATAAATTCATCGATTTATTTTCTTATTTAGAAACTCCTTTATGTCTAATGATGCCCAGCGTGTTTTAAAGCTTTTCAAAAGATTCTCTCTCTTTAATTGAATTATTTCTTTCTAATTTGGTAAAATTACATCTTCTCGTTTCAAACAATTTGGCGTTTAATTTTTTTTTTCATTAGAGTTCAGGCTGTCTATTCAAACTGATTTTAAATTACATATATTTTAATTTTAATGCTCAGAGATTTTTCTTTTTCTGGAGACTTAAAAACCGTACGAATATTTCATGATATAATCCAAATCAGCATGAATTAACTATTATGTACTTCATAATTATAATTTTCTAAGTAAATGAAAAACAATTCACGTATTCAAAAATCTCTATTCGACTTGCTGTATAATGCAAGGATGAAAGAAAATCAGTCCGTGATTGCAACTGAAAATACCCGTGAAATAATTTAAAGGCAGCCTTAATTATAATGTCACCGACCTATGAGAAGCAAGTGTAACACTTCCTACTTGATGTACAGAGATATTTATTTCCGGAGACTTAAAAAACCGCAAGAACATTCCATGATATAATCTAAATCATCATGAATTATCTATTCAATAATTCATAATTATAGTTTTTTATCTACATGGAAAACAATTCAGTTATTCGGAAATATAAATTAGACTTGCTGAAATTTTAATGTAAAGATGAATGAAAATCCCTTTGTGATTGCGACCCAAAGCACCGTGATTTTATTTAAAGGCAGCCTTAAGTAATCATTCGCCGACAAACAAGAGCAAGTGTAACACTTCCTGATAAATTCATGGTATTTTTCTCTTAGAAGCTCTTTTATGTCTGATGATGCCCAGCGTGTTTCAAAGCGACTCTAAAGGTTTTCTCTTTAATAGAATTATTTCTTTCTAATTTGATAAAAGATTACATCATCTCGTTTGAAACAATTTGGCGTTTTTATTTCTTTGCCAGACCCTGTCTTGACAAACTAATTTAAAATGATATTTTTTTCTAATTTGATTTCAGAGATTTTCTCTTTTTGGAGACTTAAAAAAAATGTACGAATATTACATGATATAATCCAAACCAACATGAAATAACTATTCAATATTTCATAATTATAATTTTCTAAGTAAATGAAAAACAATTTAGTTATTCGAAAAATCTGAATTAGACGCTGAATAATGCAAGGATGAATGGAAATCATTCCGTGATTTCAACCCAAAGCAGTGTGATTTGATTTAATAGCAGCTTTAATTAACCTGTCACCTACAAAAGAGCGCAAGTGTAACACTTACTGATAAATTCATCGTTTTATTTTCTCTGAATCTCTTTTATGTCTAGTGATGCCAAGCGTGTTTCAAAGTGACTTCAAATATATTTTCTCTCTGCAATTGAATTATTTGTTTCCAATTTGGCAAGATTAGATCTTCTCGTTTCAAACAATTCGATGTCAGGCTCTGTCTTGTCAAACTAATTTAAAATGATATATTTTTTCCATTTTGATGTACAGAGATATTTATTTCCGGGGCTTAAAAAACCGTAAGAACATTCCATGATATAATCTAAATCATCATGAATTACCTATTCAATAATTCATAATTATACTTTTTTATCTACATGAAAAACAATTCAGTTATTCGGAAATATAAATTATACTTGCTGAATTTTTAATGCAAGGATGACGGAAAATCTCTCTGTGATAGTGACCCAAAGTACCCTGATTTTTTTTTAAAGGCAGCCTTAATTAAACAGTTGCTGACAAATGAAGCAAGTGTAACACTTTCTGATAAATTCATCGTTTTAGTCTCTCAAATGCTTTTGTATATCTAGTTATGCCAAGCGTATTTCAAAGCGACTCCAAAGGTTCTCTCTCTGTAATTGAATGTATTTCTTTCTAATTCGGCAAAGATAACATCTTCTCGTTTCAAATAATTTGACGTTTTAATTTCTTTTCACTTGATGTCAGACCCTGACTTATTTAAAATGATATATTTTTTCCATTTTGATGTTCATGGTTATTTATTTCCGAAAACTTAACAAACCGTAAGAACATTCCATGATATAATATAAATCATCATGAATTACCTATTAAATAACTCATAATTATACCTTTTTACCTACACTGTAAAAAATGACAAATGTTTCTTAATCTACAAAAATATAATATAATCACGAATAAATTTATAATATAAACTAATCCTTGTTAACCATGATGCTGAAAAGTGTTTCTTTATCGTTAGAAACCTCAGGTATCAATGGCATTTTGAGATTTAAATAATCATTTATAAAAACAAAATTTCACTTGCTGCACGTAATTTTCGAAACGTTTACGAGTAGCTTTTAAAGTGTATTAATCAGTTTTCTAAGCGCGAAAAATAGTTTTTTCCAATGCTATCAATTCTCAAGTAAACATTTTCATGTTCAAAAAATATGTTTAACAGACAAACATGCAAAATTAACAGCGTTAACATTAACATTAAAATTAAGATCATTTCTTTACTCTTTCATGTATAAATTAACTTATGCAGCTGAAAACGTTTACTTGAGAATGGATGACATTCGAAAAACAGGTATTCCAGACTGAGAAAACTGATTAATACACTATAAACACTATTCGGAAACGTTTCTGAAAAAAAAAAACGGGCAGCAAAAAATACTTAGCTTTTATAAATAAAGCTTTAAATTTTGGAAATGTATTGGTTTCTGGGGATTCAAAAGACAATGGAACACGCTTTTTGGAATTTCGGATATTTCAGAAGATTATATTATATTTTCGTTCGTGGTTATAGTATATTTTCATAAAATAAGAAACATTGGTCATTTTTTACAGTGTACATGAAAAACAATTCAGTTATTCGAAAATATAAATTATACTTGCTGAATTTTTAATGCAAGGATGAAGGAAAGTCCCTCTGTGATAGCGACCCAAAGCACCGTGATTTTATTTAAAGGCAACCTTAATTAAACTCTTGCTGACAAATTGAGCAAGTGTAACTCTTCCTGATAAATTCATCGTTTTAGTCTCTCAAATGCTCTTTTATGTCTAGTGATGCCAAGCGTGTTTCATAGCGACTCCAAAAGGTTCACTCTCTGTAATTGAATAATTTTTTTTTTCGGCAAGATTACATCTTCTCATTTCAAACCATTCGGTGTTTTAATTTCTTTTCACTCGATGTCAGACCCTGTCTTCTCAAACTAATTTAAAATGATATATTTTTTCCATTTTGATGTTCAGGGATATTTATTTAGTGAGGCTTAAAAAACCGCAAGAACATACCATGATATAATCTAAATCATCATGAATTATCTATTCAATAATTCATTATTACACTTTTTTATCCACATGAAAAACAATTCAGTTATTCGAAAATATAAATTAGACTTGCTGAAATTTTAATGCAAGGATGAATGAAAATCTCTCTGTGATTACGGCCCAAAGCACCGTGATTTTATTTAAAGTCTCCTTAGGTAATCTTTCACTGACAAACAAGCGACAGTGTAACACTTCCTGATAAATTTGTCGTTTTTTTCTCTTGGAAACTCCTGTATATCTAATGATGCCACATGTGTTTCATAGCGACTCTAAGAACTCGTCTTTCATAGCAACCTCAAAGGTTCCCTCTGTGTAATTAAATTATTTCTTTCTAATTCGGCAAGATTACATCTTATCTTTCCAAACAATACGGCGTTTTGATTTCTTCTTATTCTATTTAAAGGTCTGTCTTGTCGCACAAATTTAAAATATTATTTTTTTCCATTTTTATGTTCAGGGTTATTTCCCTCCGAGACTTAAAAAACCATAAGCATATTTCATGGTATATCGCACTATATATTTTAAATCATCATGAATTAATTATTCAATAATTCGTAAATATACTTTTCAAAGCAAAGGAAAAATTACTAAATTCTAAAAACTATTCTAAAAACTGAATTAGACTTGCTGAAATTTTAATCCAAGGACGAATGAAAATCATTCAGCGACTGCGACCCACAGCACCGTGATTTTATTTAAAGGCAGCCTTAATTAAACTGTCATCGGTAAATGATTGCAAGTATAACACTTCCTGATAAATTCGTCATTTTATTCTCTTGGAAACTCCTTTATGTCTAGTGATGCCGAACGTGTTTCAAAGCGCCTCCAAAAGGTACTCTCTCTGTAATTGAATTATCTCTTTCTAATTCGGCAAGATTACATCCTCTCTATTCAAACAATTCGGTGTTTTTATTCCTTCTCATTCAATTTCAAAATCCGTCTTGTAAAATTAATTTAAAATGATACATCTTCTATTTTGATTTTCAGGGATTTTTTTCCGGAGACTTAAATAAACGCAAGAATATCTCATGATATATTTTAAATCTTGATTAATATTTTATTCAATAATTCATAATTATACTTTTCTAAGTGAAAAACAATGCAGCTCTTCAAAAAAATCGGTATCAGACTTGCTGAATAATGCAAGGACGAATGGAATCATTCCGTTATTGTGACCCAAAGCATTGAGATTTGATTTAATGGCAGCCTTAATTAAATTGTCACTGACAAATGAGAGCAAGTGTAACACTTCCTGATAAATTTGCCATTTTATTCTCTTAGAATCTCCTTTATGTCTAGTGATGCCAAGTGTGTTGCAAAGCGATTACAAAAGGTTTTCTCACTGATGTAATTGAATTATGTCTTTCTAATTTCGCCAAACAATTCGGCGTTTCATTTTGCTCTCGTTCGATTTCAAGCTCTGTCTTGTAAAACTAATTTAAAATCATAGTTCTTTCCATTTTAAGGTTCAAGGTATTTTTTTTCTTTTTTTGAGACTTAAAAAACCATTAGAATATTTCATGATATCGTTGCTACCACGTCAAACTATCGAATGTGAAAAAATGCATTTTTCGTTACTTTTAAAAATAGGCCGATTGTCACCACTAAATTTTAATAGTATTCTTCAGCTAGGTTGCCAGTTTGGGCTGCGTTTTTATTCAGAAATCTCGAATCCATACCAGAAACTTCAAATAGAAATTTTGGCTTTATTTACTGACAAACATTTCGCGATTAGTTAAAGTAAATGATTTTGTAAAAAAATTCCTGTGTGAATTTGGGATCTCTGAATAAAAAAACGAAGTCCAAACGAGCAACCCTGTTCTTTACAGAATTTTATCAGTATTTTTACCAGGCGAATAATTCTAATAAAAATTACAAGTGACAATTGGCTCATTTTTAAAATTAATGAAAAATGCATTTTTTCATATTTGATAGTTTGACATAGTAGCGACGATATAATCTCAATCATCATGGATTAATTATTCAATAATTCATAATTATAAATTTCTAAGTGAATGAAAAACTATTCATTTATTCGAAAAATCTGAATTAGACTTGCTGACTAATGCAAGGGCGAATGAAAATTATTCCGTGATTGCGACCCAAAGCACCTTGATTTGATTTAAAGGCAGCCTCAATTAAACTGTCACCGACAAACGAGAGCAGGTGTAAGACTTCCTGATAAATTCATCGTATTTTTCTCTTGGAAACTCCTTTATGTCTAATGATGCCACGCGTGTTTCAAAGCGACTCCAAAAGGTTATCTCCCGGTAATTGACCGTATTTCTTTCTAATTCCTCAAGATTATACCTTCTCGTTTAAAAAAAACACGACGTTTTTATTTCTTCTCACTTGATTTCAAGCTCTCTCTTGTAAAACTAATTTAAAAATTATGCTTTTTTAGTTCATTTTAATATTCAAGGATTTGTTTTTTCGGAGACTTAAAGAAACCGTTAGAGTATTTCATGATATAATCTCAATAATCATGAATTAATTATTGAATAATTCATCATTATAAATTTCTAAGTAAATGAAAAACAATTCAGTTCTTCGAAAATTCTGAATTAGACTGGCTGACATTAGATTAATTTTAACACAATTAGTAAAGAAATCATATGAGTTGTAATTTTTCAACTGGACGAAAAATGTCCGGACGAGGATTCGAACCTGGGATCTCTTGGTTGAAGCTGCCACGCTCTACCAACTGAGCTATCCCGGTCGAATCTGAAGGGTATAATTCATCCAGTTACCCTTATTGATCACAGCATCTGGTCTGATATTTTAATCAGCTCAACAAAATAGATCGCAGGTAATGAAACTCCAGTAAACGCTGGATACGTGATTACACTAGATTAATTTTAACTCAATTAGTAAAGAAATCATACAAGTTGTAATTTTCCATCCTGGCCCGGACATTTTTCGTCCAGTTGGAAAATTACAACTCGTTAGACTTGCTGAATTATGCAAGGACGAATGGAAATCATTCCGTAATTCCTACCCAAAGCACTGTGGTTTGATTTAAAGGCAGCTTCAATTAAACTGTCACCGACAAACGAGAGCAGGTGTAAGACTTCCTGATAAATTCATCGTATTTTTCTCTTGGAAACTCTTTTATGTCTAATGATGCCACGCGTGTTACGAAGCGACTGCAAAAGGTTATCTCTCTCTATGTAATTGAACGTATTTCTTTCTAATTCGGCAATATTACATCCTCTCGTTTGAAACAATTCGGCGTTTTTATTTCTTCTCATTCAATTTAGAGCTCTGTCTTGAAAAATTAATTTAAAATGATACATTTTCGATTTTTGTGTTCAAGGACTTTTTTTTTCCGGAGACTTAAAAAACCGCAAGAATATCACATGATATATTTAAATCATCATTAATTAATTATTCAATTATTCGTAATTATACTTTTGTAAGTAAATGAAAAACAATTTATAGTTCATCGAAAAATCTGAATTGAAGTTGCTGAATAATGCAACCACGAATAAAAATTCACTCCGTGATTGCGACTCAAAGCACTGTGATTTGATTTAGAGGCAGCCTCAATTAAACTGTCACCGACAAACGAGAGCAAATGTAAGATTTCCTGATAAATTTATCGTATTTTTCTCTTGGAAACTCCTTTATGTCTATTGATGCCACGCGTGTTTCAAAGCGACTCCAAAAGGTTCTCTCTCTGTAATTGAATGTATTTCTTTCTAATTTCGCAAGATTCTACCTTCTCGTTTGAAACAAGTCGGCGTTTTTATTTCTTCTCACTCAATTTCGAGCTTTCTCTTGTAAAACTAATTTAAAATTGCGCTTTTTTTTTTCATTTTAATGTTCACGGATTTATTTTTTCGGAGACTTAAGAAACCGTTAGAATATTTCATGTTATAATCTCAATCATCATGAATTAATTATTGAATAATTCTTAAGTATAAATTTCAAAATAAATGAAAAGCAATTCATAGTTCTTCAAAAAATTTGAATCAGACTTGCTAAATAATGCAAGGACGAATGAAAATCATTCCGTGATTGCCACCCAAGGTACTGTGATTTGATTTAAAGGCAGTCACAATTAAACTGTCACCGACAAACGAGAGCAGGTGTAAGACTTCCTGATAAATTCATCGTATTTTTCTCTTGGAAACTCCTTTATGTCTAATGATGCCACTCGTGTTTCAAAGCGACTCCAAAAGGTTCTCTCTCTCTGTAATTGAATGCATTTCTTATCAATTTGGCAAGATTACATCTTCCCGTTTCAAACATTTCGACATTCTCAGTTCTCATTCGATTTAAAGCTTTGTTTTGTCAGACTAACGCAAAAAGATCTTTTCTTTTATCGCATTTTGATCTTTCGATTGTTTTTTTTTAAAAAAAAAGGTTAGTATATGTAGTGACATGACTTCAATAACCGCGAATTGGTTAAAAATTTATATTCTGAAAGTCACATTTCGTGCATTATTTTGAAAAGTATTACCTCTAGGAAATGATGAACACTTAGAAGCTCTTTTATGTCTAGTGATGCCAAGTTTGAATTTATACATTAGTGACGCACATTAGTTTACACATTAGTTTTATTTACTCATTAGTGAACTTTTTCATATATTTCCTGGCAGAAAATTCACCGATTCAATTTAAATGTGCAGCATTTCATCAACTAGTTATTAACACCTATCTCGTTAACTAATTTTTCATAGCTGCCAAATTTTACGACTAAAAATCACTAAAATCTGATTGAAATCCTTGTCTTATTTAAACCACAGATGTTTTCGAATAAATTAGGCAATTTTGCAATTAAACTTTAGGGGTAAGTGAAAGCTTTAAAAATGGGCAACTGAATTTTTAAATGCATGAGAAAAAAAACATGTTCTAATTCATTGTTATGCAATTTTAAATATAAATATATATATGAATATATATTTTATCAGATGAATCTGTCATTAGTTAAGTAATTGCAAATAAACAAATAAAACAAAAGCGAAGATATTTCGATTTAGATATTTATTCTTCTTGTTCTTGACATAAGTTGATTTGTAAGCTAAAACACATTTAAAATGAAATTGAATTCTTAATACAGATATCACTTTACCTTCAAATTTAACTTTCAAAAACTTTACACTATCTTAAGAAAATATTACGACAAATTGAATTTCTCATTTCTTAAAGATTTCAGTAAAGTATAACCTGGAGCTGTTTAAATCTTATTCTCTTTCTCAAAGAGTTTATTGATTTAATTTAAAAATCAATCACTTTAACAACATTAAACTGCTTAATTTTATGTAAATTCGGCTACAGTTTAATATATTAATCTAATTTCATTAATTTTATTGAATGTACGCCAGACTGAATTGAATCTGTTTAGGTGTAAACAGATTATAAAACTACATGTTAGATTCATCTTTCGAAAAACAATCATATGCATTTGGATATAGAAATCGGATGTAATTTGATAATTATCGATTGCCGTTTCTCCCTTAAAGAGTTTGGAAATCAAACTTATTGATATATTGGAAAGTGAAAGTAATTGAATGTTAGAATTTGTTGTGATTATTAGTAAAGAAAATTATTGTTTTGTTAATGAATATAGGATTGATTTTCGTGTTGAACTCTCAAGTTAGTTTATGTCTAGAAAGAAAAGAATTAGGAAGTCACGAAAGAAATCGGATGGAAACTATATGTCTTTGTAGTAACGATGATAAATATGTTTTATTGTACACTCACATAGTCGTAAGTTTATAAGTTCAAACTTTAATGACTTCTTAATAATATAAAGAACGAATTCAATTATTGATTCATTTCAAACTGAAAATAATTGAATGTTTGAATTTGTTGCGTAATTATTAAAAAAAAAACTATTTATGTGTTAATGAATGCCAGATTGTACCCGTCAAGATTTGACGGTAAATAACTCGAAAGTTCCTTTAGAAATATGCTTTTATTTTTAATTTGCTGCTTTTAAATTAATTAAATATTGAAAACTTTATGAATTGTTATATTGTGTAAGTGATTCCTACAGCTATAAGACGATAGATTGTGCTGTCAGTCCAGCATACTCAAATAATGAGTAAGTCTTGTAAAACTAATGAAAATAATAATTTATTTTTTCATTTTAATGTTCAAGGATTTGCTTTTTCGGAGATTTAAAAAACCATTAGAATATTTCATGATATAATCTTAATTATCATGAATTAGTTATTCAATAATTCATAATTATACATTTCTAAGTGAATGAGAAACTATGCAGGTACTCGAAAAATCTGAATTAGACTTTCTCACTAATTCAAGAGCGAATAAAAATCATTCCGTAATTGTGACCCAAAGCATTGAGATTTGATTTAATGGCAGCCTTAATTAAATTGTCACTGGCAAATGACAGAAAGTGTAACACTTTCTGATGAATTAGTCATTTTATTCTCTTAGAATCCCCTTTATGTCTAGTGATGCCAAGCATGTTGCAAAGCGACTCCAAAAGGTTCTCTCACAGTAAATGAATTATGTCTTTCTAATTTGGCGAAACAATTTGGCGGTTTTTTTTCCCTTTCGTTCGATTTCAAGCTCTGTCTTGTAAATGTAATTTAAAATCATAGTGTCTTCCATTTTAATGTTAGAGGATTTGTATTTTCTGAGACTTAAAAAACCATTAGAATATTTCATGATATAATCTCGATCATCATTAAGTCTTTATTTAATAATTCACAATTATAAATTTCTAAGTGAATGAAAAACAATTCAATTCTTCGAAAAATCTTAATTAGACTTGCTGAATAATGCAAGAGAAATAAAAATCCTGCCGTGATTGCGACCCAAGGCACTGTGATTTGATTTAAAGGCAGCCTCAATTAAACTGTCACCGACAAACGAGAGCAAGTGTAAGACTTCCTGATAAATTCGTCGTATTTTTCTCTTGGAAACTCATTTATGTCTAATGGTGCCAGGCGTGTTTCAAAGCGACTCTAAAAGGGTTTCTTTCTGTAATTGAATGTATTTCTTTCTAATTTTGCAATATTATACCTTTTCGTTTAAAAAAAATACGGCGTTTTTATTTCTTCTCACTCAATTTCAAGCTCTTTTTTGTAAAACTAATTTAAAATTGCGCATTATTTTTTCATTTTAATGTTCACGGATTTATTTTTTTGGAGACTTAAGAAACCGTCAGAACATTTCATAATATAATCTCAATCATCATGAATTAATTATGCAATAATTCATAATTATAAATTTCTTAGTAAATGAAAAACAATTCAGTTCTTCGAAAAATATAAATCAGACTTGCTGAATAATGCAAGGACGAATGAAAATCATTCCGTGATTGCGACCCAAAGCACTGTGGTTTGCTTTAAAGGCAGCTTCAATTAAACTGTCACCGACAAACGAGAGCAGGTGTAAGACTTCCTGATAAATTCATCGTATTTTTCTCTTGGAAACTCCTTTATGTCTAATGATGCCACGCGTGTTTCAAAGCGACTCCAAAAGGTTCTCTCTCTCTGTAATTGAATGCATTTCTTTTCAATTTGGCAAGATTGCATCGTCTCGTTTCAAACATTTCGACATTCTCAGTTCTTCTCATTCAATTTAAAGCTTTGTTTTGTCAGACTAACGCAAAAAGATCTTTTCTTTTATCGCATTTTGATCTTTAGGATTTTTGTCTAAAAAGGTTAGTATATGAAGTGACATGACATCGATCACCGCGAATTAGTTTGAAAATTTATATTCTCAAAGTCACATTTCGTGCATTGTTTTGTAAAAGTGTCACCTCTAGGAAACGATAAACACTTAGAAGCTCTTTTATGTCTAGTGATGCCAAGTGTGAATTTACACATTAGTGTCGCACATCAGTTTACACATTAGTTTTGTTTACACATTAGTGAACTTTTTCATATACTTCCTGGCAGAAAGTTCACCGATTCTATTTAAATGTGCAGCATTTCATCAACTTGTTTTTAACACCTATCTCGTGAACTAATTTTTCATAGCTGCCAAATTTTACCGCTAAAACAGGGGTGATTCTGTTCCGGTTTTTGGTACACCACTAAATTTATATAGCAATCTTTTTCTTCTTTATTCCATAAATACTACTATGGCACACTAAGAATATTGCTATATAAATTTAGTGGTGTACAAAATACCGCAACACAATCACCCCCTGTACTAAAATCTGATTGAAATCCTTGCCTTATTTAAACCAGAGAAGTTTTCGATTAAATTAGGCAATTTTGCAATTAAACTTTAGTGGTAAGAGAAAGCTGTAAAAGTAGGTAGATAAATTTTTGAATGCATGAAAAATAAAAAAAGACATGTTCTAATTCATTGTTATGCAATTTTAAATAATTTACATTTTAAATATATCATTATATATTTTATCAGATGAATCAGTCATTAGTTAAGTAATTGTAAATAAACAAATAAAAATAATTTATTAGATTTAATTTTATTAGATTTATTAGATTTTTTATTAGATTTTAATTTATTTAGAAATCTAAACCATATTTTTTTGTGGTAACAATGATAAATGTGTTTTATCGTACATGCATATAGTCATAGGTTATAAGATCAGACTTTAATGGCTTCTTAAAAAATACAAAATTATGAATTCAATTCTTGATCTATTGGAAAGTAAAAGTAATTGAATATTAGAATTTGTTGTGATTATTTGTAAAGAAAACTGTTTTTGTTTTAATGAATATATCACAAGGGAAGATATTTCGATTTAGATATTTATTATTCTTGTTCTTGACATAAGTTGATTTGTAAAGCCAAAACACATTTAAAATGAAATAGAATTCTTAACACAAATATCACTTTACCCTCGAACTTAATCTTTCAGAAACTTAACACCATCTTAAGAAAATATTCGACAAATTCAATTTCTCATTTCTTAAAGATTTCCATAAAGTATAACCTGGAGCTGTTGAAATCTTACCCTCTTTCTCAAAGAATTTATTCATTTAATTTAAAAAATCAATCACTTTAACAACATTAAACTGTTTAATTTTATGTAAATTCGGTTACAGTTTAATATTTTAATCTAGTTTCATTAATTTTATTGAATTTACGCCAGACTGAATTGAATCTGTTTAGATTTAAACAGATTGTAAAACTACATGTTAGATTCATCTTTCGAAAAACAATCACATGCATTTGGATATAGAAATCGGATGTGATTTGATAATTATCGATTGCCGTTTCTTCTTTAGTGAGTTTGGAAATCAAACTTATTGATATATTGGAAAGTGAAAGTAATTAAATGTTAGAATTTTTTGTGATTATTTGTTAAGAAAACTATTTTTGTTTTAATGAATATAGAATTGCTTTTCGTGTTGAACTCGCAAGTTACCTTTATACTATTAGAATATTTCATAATATAGTTATAAGTTTAGACTTTAATGGCTTCTTAAAAAAATATAATAATGAATTCAATTCTTGATCTATTGGATTGCCTTTTGCCTGGTAAAGAAAAGAAATAGTAAGTCACGAAAGAAATCGAAACTATATTTCTTTGTGGTAACGATGATAAATATGTTTTATCGTACACGCATATAGTAATAGGTTATAAGTTCAGACTTTAATGGCTTCTTAAAAAATATATAATAATGAATTCAATTCTTAATCTATTGGAAAGTGAAAGTAATTGGATATTAGAATTTGTTGTGATTATTTGTTAAGAAAACTATTTTTGTTTTAATGAATATAGAAATGCTTTTCGTGTTGAACTCGCACCTTACCTTTTGCCTGGTAAAGAAAAGAAATAGTAAGTCACGAAAGAAATCGAAACTATATTTATTTGTGGTAACGACGATAAATATGTTTTATCGTACACGCATATAGTCATAGGTTATAAGTTCAGACTTCAATGGCTTCTTAAAAAATATATAATAATGAATTCAACTCTTAATCTATTGAAAAGTGAAAGTAATTGGATATTAGAATTTGTTGTGATTATTTGTTACGAAAACTATTTTTGTGTTAATGAATATAGGATTATTTTTACATGCTTTTAACTTGCAATTACGTATGTATGTGACATTCAAATCTTGTCCCTCATTTTTCACCCACTTCCTGTTGAAACAGAGCTTTGAAATTTTGAATATATATGTATTATTTGAGGGCAATACATGAATTGGACTTTGATCTTTAAAAATTCGATCCCTAGGGGGGGGGGGGGGGGGGGCTACGTCGACCCAAAACTTCCATTTTCCCTATAGAAATAACGTTGCGATTGTTTAATATTAATTAATAATAAAATAGCTGTTGAAACATTCATCCATTTTAATCACATTATTGCCCACATCATTACAACTTCAGCATTTATATGGAATATATATGAATGAGTATGTATTGATGAATGAATACATATGAATACAATGAGTATTTATTGAAAAATACTAATGACAGGGTTATCACAATAGCGCTTAATATTGGCCAACTTGGCAAAATATCGCCAAATTTGGTGACAAAAATAAGTTTTCATATATGAAGCCAACTTGGCGATAACTGGATAATTTGGCGAAATTCCCATTTAAATCCATTAACCTTCCATAATCGTCTTCCATTGGCACAGCCTACTATTTTCTATAAAGTGCCATATAACAAAATAAATAACTAAATAAATAAAAGGCCATTATACTTATTCGTGTTGAACTCGCAAGTTAGTTTGCTTTTAGAAAAAAAAAAGAAATCGGAAGTCACGAAATAAATCGTATTGAAACTATATTTCTTTATATTTGAGACAGGAATCTATGAAAAATATGTTTTTTTTTTCATACTTGCAGGTATTCATATGGTATAAGTTTATTCTTTAATAACTTCATAACAATTATATAATAGTGAATTCAAATGTTGATCTGTATTGCAAAGAAAAAGTAACCAAATATTAGAATTTGTGGTGATTATTTGTTAAGAAAGCTATTTTTGTTTTAATCTATATAGATTTGCTTTTCGTGTTGAACTTGCAAGTTACTTTTTCCTGGTAAAGAAAAGAAATTGGAAGTCACGAAAGAAATCTTTTTGAAACTATATTTCTTTCTGTTTCATCTATGATAAATATGTTTTTCATGCACGCACATATAGTCGTAGGTTTATAAGTTCAGACTTTAATGATTTCTTAAAATATATATAATAATGAATTCAATTCTTGATCTATTGGAAAGTGAAAGTAATTGAATATTAGAATTTGTTGTGATTATTTGTTAAAAAAAACTATTTTTGTTTTAATGAATATAGAATTGCTTTTCCTAGTTAGTCCCGAAGGAAATCGGATTCAAACTATATTTTTTTGTGTTTTAGACAGGTATCTATGATAAATGTGTTTCTTCGTACTCACATATAATCATAAATTATAATTTCAAACTTTAATGACTTCTTAAAAATATATAATATTGCTTTTAATTATTGATATATTACAAAATGAAAGTAATTGAATGTTTGAATTTGTTTTGATTACTTTTTCAATAAACTATTTTTGTGTTTAATGAATATAGGATTGTTTTTCGTATTCAGCTCGCCAGTTACTGTGCGTATAGTTAGTCACGAACGAAATCGGATTGAAACTATTTTCTTTTGTGTTTCAGACGGGTGCTTATAAATATGATTTTAATGCACACATATATTCATATCTTATTACGGACATCTGACGGACTATTGACGGGCATCTGACAATAAGTCAGACTTTAATGACTTCTTAAGAAATATGCAATAATAAATTTGTTGATCTATTGAAAAGTGAAAGTAATTTAATATTAGAATTTGTTGTGATTACTTGTTAAGAAAACTATTTTTATGTAAACAAATATAGGATTGTTTTTCGTGTTGAGCTCCCAAGTTAGTTTGCGTCTAGATAGTCCCGAAAGAGATAGGATTGAAACCATATTCCATTGTGTTTCAGACAGGCATCTATTATATATATTTTTTTCGTACACGCATATATTCATAAGTTATAAGTTCTGACTTTAATGATTCATTGAAAAATATATAATAATGAATTAATTATATATTTTATGGTGATAAAATAATATCTTTTATGTTGAATATATAATATATTTTATGTTGAAAAATAATTTATTTTATGTTGAATATATAATATATTTTATGTTGAAAAATAATTTATTTTATGTTGAATATATAATATCTTTTTTGTTTAAAAATTAGTATAAATATACTCGTTTAATATTCCAATATATAGTTTATTTTTCTCTGAAAACATATTCTACACTTTTTTCAAATATCGGAACAGCTCGAACTCGACCCGAAAGAGTCAAATCCCAATTCGAAACCGAACCTGAAAACATTTAAGTCAACATGAACTGAACCCGACCCGCAACGAAAAAAGTTAGCGCTAACCCTACCCGCAACGAAAAAAATTAGCGCTAACCCGACCAACCTGACACGAGGGTTGGGTTTGAGTAAAATCGGGCTATCCGACCCGCAACGAAAAAAATTAGCGCTAACCCGACTAACCCCACACGAGGGCTGGGTTCGAGTAAAATCGGGCTATCCGACCCGGAACGAAAAAAATTAGCGCTAACCCGACCAATCCGACACGAGGGCTGGGTTCGAGTAAAATCGGGGTATCCGACCCGATGTAAGACTCTAAATGGCTAAATGCAATGACATTCTTATGGAAATATTCCTCAAGAAGAGAAAAACGAAATATAATGAAGGTCGGACATCTTCATGCATGAACCATAAAGTGTCTGGTGAATCTTTAGCGGTTGAAGTGTGGAGACAAATTGTTCGAAAACCTCACTACAAGTATAGCTTATAGTAGACTACAGCCAGGGGTACAAAAAACTAACTTTTTTATTGTACGAACTACAACTACAACTACTTTGCCGAAAATGTAGTTAACTACAACTACAACTACTTGTTTTAAAAAGTAGCGACTACAAACTACTTTTCAACAGTAGTCACTACTTCGCTACTTTCAAAGTTTGTCAAAGTGTTCAATTTACACTAGAAATTGAAGACACGGGTTAAATAATAAAGTGATCCCTTTTATATCGCATATGCCAGGATACAATTAAATAAATGCGACATAACCGAGGGCATTAAGAAATTAAGAAAGATAACATACAAGAAAATGTTTTTTGTTTGTATCCCAAACATTAGTTTATACACACTTAACAAATTTCGTAGCAAAATTAAGAAAGATATTATAATCTAGAAAATTACAGAAAAATAACACTAAATGCAAACAATAAATAAATCTGTAAATAGAGAATTTCCGAATAATAAGAAACCTGGCGTTAAAACATGAAGACTTAATAACGAACTAATAATAGTCAAGTGATGCCAACAAGAAAATTAATTCTTTTGGTGGGTTCACTGTAAAAAAATTTTCCTGAAAATAACGGAAATTGTACTGGCAATCGAGACGCCAGTACTATTTCCGTATTTTAACGGAAAAAAAAATTCCGTTAATTCCAGGAAATTTTCCGTAATTTCTGAAATATCCGTTTTTAAATTTTCGTTTTATAACGGATATCTTCCGTATTCTTTAGAAATTTTTATGACGTTAAAATAAATTGTATAGGACCAAAAAAAAAAAAAGTTTTTTCTCAAGTAACATCTTATAATGGACAGAGACGTTTTTTTTTTTTTTTTTTTTTCCCCGTTCATTTCTGAGCGAGATTTTAATAAACAACCACCATTTCCCACGATAAGTATCGAACCCACGACCTTCCGCTTACTAAACCAGCGCGCCAAACCACTACGCTATGGCGGTACAGGAGTCGTATTCAAATGTTGTTACTTCTTTGAGAAGTTTTTAATGATGAAAAAAATTGAAGTTCTTCTAGTTAGATGGATATTTTCAGAGTTCTATTGTTTTTAATATTTTCTTTTCAAAATTGTTCTATATTCTGCTTTATTATTTGATGCTTTATAACATATAAATTAAAATTTTTTATGTATTATATGCGTAAAATATTGTATTAACAGTAATGATTGTTTCATTTTGCAATAATACTTATACTTTAATAATTTGTGTGTTGGATTATTTATCAATTTCAGTAAAATCAATAATTATCTTAAGCAGTAAAAACTTATGTGAATAAACAAATTTATAATAAATTAAATTATTATATTTAAGCTTTGCTGCGAGCTGTTGTGTATGGTTCTGTTAAAATGAATAATTTTTAAAATATCAAAACGAGAAAATAGATTTTTGGAGAAAATTTTGAAATTAATAACTTTAGGATAGGTAAGTTTAAATGTGGACTTAATAATTTAGTTTAATTTATAAAAATTATAAACTAACAAAATAAATTATAAACTTTTATGAAAATGAAGTTTATAACTTTATAAAGTAAACAAAAAGTTCTTATTTTTTATAAATTTAAAGAGAAAATTATGAACTTTGTAAAATTATAATTTATAAAATAATAAATTTTAGTTTAATTCACAAATTTATTAGACAAATCAGTTTAGTTTAATACCCACATACTGATAATTTGCAAAGATATTATTTTATGAAGCCTTAAAAATATTAAAATAAAAAAATATATTTTTAGAGAAAATTTTGAAATTAATGACCTTGGGATAGGTAAGTTTAAATTTGGACTTATTAATTTAGTCTAAATTAATTTAGTTTAATTTATAAAATCATAAACTAACGAAATAAATTATAAACTTTATAAAATCATAAACTTCATTTTCATGAAAGTAAAGAAAAAATGATTAATATATTTTATAAATTTAAAGAAAAATATATAAACTTTGTAAAAAATTATAATTTATAAAAAATTAAATTTTAGTTTAATTCACAAATTTATAAGACAAATCAGTTTTGTTCAATACAATATACATATCTATAATTTGCAAAGACAATATTTTATGAAACCTTTAATAAACTAATATTGCCTCACGTTAATAAAATTAAAATAAAATTTTAAAACGTCTGTGAAAAAATTCACAATTTAAAGTACCATAAAGAAAAAAAAAAGGGTAGATTAAAAAAATATTTTTCTGTAATTTATGGAAATAAAATAAATTTCTAAAGATTTCACTAAAAAATAAAAAATATCACTATTATTTTCACATAAAATTACCGCCCAGGCACAACCCTGGTTAGAATGAGTTCCAGGATTGACTCGAGTCTAATGACAAAAAATATAGGCCCACGGGTAGGACTGGTTCAGATTTGGATCCTAGAAGAACTCTAGTAAATAAAACAATCTTAATTCGCATTTCAAACAAGGCGATTTCTGTACGCAAACCTCTGAACGTCATTTACGGAAATGGCACTAGAAATACGGACATTGTACAGTTTTGTAAGAAATACGGAAAAATCCATTAAATTTACGGAAAACTTTCTGCATAATTATGGATTTGAAATCTCCTTTACGGAACTAATGCCATTTACGGAAATTGTACTGTTGTTTTGGAAAAATGAAACTTCTCCGTAAAATTTAACGGAAAATCTCTTGTATTTTCACGGATTTTTTTTAGAGTGTTAGTACTTGATTTCAGCAGCAAGTGTCAATAGAAACAATCTATGACTTTACGCAATGCGTTGCTATATACTGCAGCTGAGGTTTGCCACTGCGATTCAGAAATTGTTGCGCAGAACAAATTCTGCACAAAAGAAGCAATTTCGACCACGTGATTTGCAGAATTGCACTTTTATTCCCCTGAAGTAGTGTTAAAAGTAGCATCAGTTCTTGCTACAAACTACTGATTTTTTGTATCGCGCTACTCGCTACACTACATTGTTCAAAATGTAGAGCCCTACACTACAAACTACTGTAAAAAGTAGCGACTATAGTAGTTTCGCTACCTGTAGCGCTTTACTTCCGACCCCTGACTACAGCTTACAATAAGCTACAGTTGTAACTAATTTTGAAATTTCTATGCTACACTTTCCAAAAAAATCTGCGAAAAGGTTGAAGGTTTTTTTTTTTTTTTTCCCCGTTAAAACACGAAAATTTCCGCTTTGATTTCCCATTTTCCTTAAAAATACAGAAAATTCACTAATCTAACGTAAACATTACCTGAAATTCTTCAATCTAAAGCTACATTTTTGACAAATCACAGGGTTGTTCCAGCAACTGTGCTGTGTGTTACTTTTTCGTATAAGAAACGAAATTTATTCTTTCTCCCTAAAAACAAGAAAAATTCGCGAATCGAAGCTCGAAATATCCTGAAAATCTTCAGTCCAAAGACGGAAATTTCTTCAAATAACAGAAAAATCTCTTCAATCACAGGAGTATTTCGGCTAGTGCTGCATGTACTTTTTAAGATTTTAGACGAAATGTTTTTTTAAGAGAGGAGATATTTACGGCTTTCCAGTTAAATATATAAATACTACTTATTTGATCCTTTTAGCTATCGCCGTTTTAGAGTTATTTGATTCAAAGTTTGCGAATTTTTTTTTTTTTTTTTTATGAAATACCCTGTACATCACAATAAACATATAATGTCATAACTGCGAAACACAGACATAAATTTATTGTTTCATATGATTCTTTAAAGTTTTAAGATAATTAAATGCACATAAATAATTAAAAATTGGACAATCACACTATAATTTATACATAAAATAATGTATTCAAATCAAATACAACATGCTAAATGGCACACACAAGAAAACAGTGGTTTTACAAACACATTTAAAATATAATTAAAATCTATGTTTCGTTTTGTGTGTACCATTTAGCATGTTGTATTTGATTTGAATACATTATTTTAAGTAAATGCACATATTTATTTTTATTTTCCCAAATTAAATATTCTACACCGATACAGCACAGCACGTCCCTACATTGTCTGCCATTGGTAGCCTTGGTCCACTTTAACATTATTATATTCTTCACAATTCGAAATCGGTAGAGTGCTTGGAATATAAACATTCCATGTTTATTCCAAAATACATAGCATGTTAGATAGTCGGCAAGGTTGTAACTTAGTCTGTAATTAAATAGTATACACTATGTCCATTATAATGGACCCTAGATCTATAAAGGGTAAGCTACAGAGTTTAAATGTTAAAGTAACAATGTTAAATGTAGTTGAATGTTAGCGTACTTAAAGTGTCAGTGATTTTTGATGAATCAAACTTCAAATCAAACTTAAGCTTACGATTTTAAAGTTTACAAACAAAGATTGTAATTCGTAAATACTTCCATGTGTACTGTACACTACCCCCGTCTGTAAACAAATGTCCGATGGATTGAGGGTCAATCATTAAAACTACACATTTGTCCAAAACTATTAAAATACATTTTCCAATGTTTTTATATGTGAAAAATATTTAAAAAAAAAATAATTTCTGACGGCTCGGCCTACAGGCACAGGTAGATTTCGAAGACGCAGACCGTGGGGCGCCTGTTTATTGGGAATTTCAGAAGAAATTACCCTTTTGCCATGATGCGTCAGTTGGGACCACCCAGTTCGAAATATACCTGTATCTGTACGCGGAGCCGGCAGGAATTTGTTTTATTATTATTATTATTATTATTATTATATTTTTATTCTTTTGCTGTAAAGGTTGGTCTTATAAAAAACTTGTCAGTATAAAAGTTGTAGATAATGTTAAGAGGATTTATAATAAATTTAAGTGAATTTAATATCTTGTGAATGGACGAAGTTATGTATTTTTTTTCTTTTTTAACCCCTATCCCCCCCCCCCCCCCCCGCCTCTCTTAAGGCCATTTTTAATTATACCAAAAATTTGTCATACATAAAATTTTCGGCCCTTTTCCTAGAAGTAATAATAACTTTAAACGGATTCGATACGTATCATAATTAAGATGTTATGGGTTTTTTTCTATTTTTCCAAAAAGCACCCCCCCCCCCCCCCCCCCTTGGTTCGATTTTACCCATTAACGAACTTGACCGAGATTTTATGATCCTTGATTAAGGTTCAATGTATCAGTTTGGAAGAGATTTTTGCAGAATTATTGAAGTTATCGTGTCCATTAAAAAGAGATATAGATAGATAGATAGATAGATAAAGTTTTGAACTTGGGAGGGTTTGGGGTTCTGGGAGTCATGATCGGCGTAAATCTGCAAAACTTTTTCAGAAATTCCAACATAGGGGAGAATGCAATAGGTAGTATTTCTTACGAAATCTACCTAAAAAGTGTATTTATCCAATTTCGTGTTCATAAAGTGTAGCTAAAAAACATTTGATTATTTGATAATTATCACAAAAATGTTAAATTATTCCGAATCTCATATTATTCAAAGCAAAAACAAGGGAAAGTTGTATAAAAATTATTATTTTAAACTACAAAGATTTCCTCAGACAACATTCACAAAATTTAATTCAGATATATAAAAGCAAAATTTATTTTTATCTTTCACTTGCTCTACTTGTTTGAGGAACACATTTTAATTTCAAACATATTAGTTTAGCCAAGTCATCGACAATGTTAAATTACTCTCATAAATCTTCATGAACTAACTGCCTCTAAGTTATTGCTTCAAAAAACCAGTTAAAAGTTCGTCTACTCAATTTTATTTTAACCGTTAAAGCCATAAAACTTTCATGAAAATTGAAACTCAAAATAATTTTAAAGTACAAAAAGTGTCTTTGATTTTATCTGTAATTTTTTTTCAAGAATGTGTATTTTTTTATCTATGTGTTTGGAAAAATTTTATTAAGAAACATTTAATTATTTGTCGATAATCATCAATATACGAAAATTTATTTTACAAAGTTATTTACAAACTCAATTTAAGTAAGATAACAACACGCGAAAGTTGTATAAAAATTATTATAATAACTACGAGTTTTTATTCCAGATATTTCCTTATAGAAAATTCACTAATTCTATTTAAACAAGTAGCATATAAGCAAAATTTGTCTTTATTTGAGGAATACATTTCAATCTCAAATACTCCAGTTTAGCTAAGCTACTGATCAATGTTACACTACTCTCATAAATCTTCATGACTGCCTCTAAGTTATTGCTTCGAAAAACCCGTTAAAAGTTCGTCTACTCAACTTTTTTTTTAACTTTTAAAGTCATAAAACTTTCATGAAAATTGAAACTCAAAATAATGTTAAAATACAAAAAATTGTCTTTGATTTTATCTTTTTTTTTTTTTTTTTTTTTTTTTTCTTTCTTTCTGTTTTTTTTTTTTTTTTCAAAAATGTGTTTTTTGCTAATTATGTGTTTGGGAAAACTTTATTAAGAAACTTTTGATCATTTGTTGATAATCATCAATATACGAAAATGTATTTTACAAAGTTATTTACAAATGCTATTTAAATAAGATAAAACGTGAAAGTTCTATTAAAATTATTATAATAACTACGAGTTTTTGTCACCCAGATATTTCTTTATAGAAAATTCACTAGTTCCATTTAAATCTGTAGCATATAAGCAAAGTTTGTCTTTATTTGAGGAATACATTTCAATCTCAAATGCATAAGTTTAGCTAAGCTACTGATCAATGTTAAATTACACTCATAAATCTTCCCAAACTGTCTTTAAGTTATTGCTTCTCAAATCTGTTAAAATGTCCTGAACTGATTATTAATGCAATCGTTAAGGCTGTTAAAACTTTCAAGAAAATTTAAACTTGAAATAATGTTAAATTGCACAAAATATCTTTGATTTTATCTTTAATTGGTTTTTCGAAAATATGCCTATTTTAATTTCAGTGCTTATAAAGTTTCAAGTAAGAATCATTTGATCAATTTTTAATTATCACACAATACATAAACATTTATTTTACATTAATCACAATAATAATAAGGGGAAAAGTTTATATAAAATTATTATAATTAACTACGAGTTTTTTCAGATATTTGTAACCGTTAAGTGAGAATCTCTGTATTTACAAAAGATTAATTAAGAAATAGTTCATAATTTGTTAATTATCATCAATACATGAAAATATATTTTACAAGTTATCTACGAACTCAATTAAAATAAAACGTACGTGAAAGTTGCATAAAAATTATTATAATAACTACGAGTTTTTTCAGATACTTCCTGTTCACTAATTCCATTTAAATTGGCATCATATAAGCAAAATTTGTACTGATTTGAGTATTTCATTTCAATTTCAAATACATCGATTTAGCTAAGATGTCAACGGATGTTAAATCACGTTCATAAATCTTCTTGAACTGTCTTTAAGTTGTTCCTCCTCTAATCTGTTAAACTGTCATGCACTGAATATTAATTCAACCGTTAAATATTATTAAAATTTTCACGAAAATTTAAATTCATTTAAATTTTAATTTAAATTTTTTCATTTAAAAATTTTTAACAGTCATTAAAATAAGCATTTTTTAATTTCTGTGCTTATAAAATTTTAAGTAAGAATCATTTGACGTTTGTTAATTATCACGCAATTTTTTTTATTTTAGTGTTTTTTTTTTAATTATCGTGCATTTTTTTTTTTTTTAGTGTTTGAACAATTTTAAATAAGAAGCATTTGATTATTTGTTGATAATCATCAAAATATTAAAATGTATTTTACAAAGTTATTTTCAAACTCCATTTAAAAGAGATAATAAACATGTGAAAGTTGTATAAAAAAATATTATAAAAACTATGAATTTTTTAGATATTTACTGATAAAAAATTCACTTATTTTATTTAATTCGGTAGCATATAACCCAAATATTTCCTTATTTGAGTAATACATTTCAATCTCAAATACATCAAGTTATCTAAGATGTTGATCAATATTAAATGACACTCATAAGTTTTCCCGAACTGTCTTTAAGTTATTGCTTTTCAAATGAGTTAAAATGTCCAGGACTGAATATTAGTTCAACCGTTAAATGCTATTAAAACTTTCACGAAAATTCAAACTCAAAATGACGTTAAAGTACACAAAATGCCTTCCAATTTTATCTTTAAAACTTTTTCAAAAATATGCATTTTTTAATTGTTGTGCTTATAAAGCTTTAATTATTAATTATCACGCAATAAATAAAAAATATATATATTCTACAAAATTAAATGCACAATAATAATAATCGAAAAGTTGTGTAAAAATTATTATAATTAATTGCAAGTTTCTCCAAATATTTTCGAAAAGATAATTCACTACACTCAAACAAAACTTTTCCTTGTGTGAGTAGTACATTTAAATTTTAAATACATCAGTTAAGTTAAACTATCGATCAATGTTAAATTACACTCATAAATCTTTACGAACTGCCTTTAAAATATTACTTCGAAAACCTGTTAAAATTTCCGGTGCTCATTTTTAATTCAAGCAGTAAAGTTATAAAACTTTCGTGAAAATTCAAGCTAAAAAATTAATTAATTAATTACACAAGGCTACATCAATCAGTTAACCTGTTGGTTGGAATTTTAACAGATGTGAACTACAGAATTTGCTGACATTTATGAAGTTTTAAGTATTAGATACGAAAAAGTTTTGTTAATGTCAAGAAAATATTTTTATTAAATGGAATATATTGCATATTTTTGCAGTGTACTACATGAACCAGCAATTTCAGAAGCGCAAGGCTAACTAACAAGAGGACTGCCAAACATGATGCGCACAGATTTTGATGATTTTAAAGTATGTTGTAAGGGTCATACCCTGAACTATTCCGGGTCAAAGGTTTCCTTCAAATAGACCTTCGTTTTTGAGAAATTTGGGGTTAAAGTTAAGCATACGTTTCAAATACCCATTAGTTTGAGTGTCTGTAAGTGGACTTCGTGGCGCCACGGTAGCGTTCGCGCTTGCAACATAGGAGATCACGGGTTCGATCCCACTTTGTGACTTTTTTTCTTTTTTAATTAATATTGCATTTTTTACACGTTACGAGTTTTAAGCACAGTTATGAATTCTGCAGCTTTGAACGTTTTTATATATTTAAAAAAAATAATTTATGTTTATGAATTTTTCATGAAATTTTAAACTGGTATAACTGATGACGAATGTCCTAATTTATGAACTAATTTTTGCCTAGGTATGCCATCTTTTAAAAACTATTATTGCTTCTGTTTATATATATTTGAGTTTTCTGTGAAAAATCTATTTAATTTTATTTTTTAAAAAATGTACTTTGTAGTTGACTAAATATTAAAGTATAACTTCGACAGTGTTTTTATTTGTTAGAATGAAAAAAATATTTCGAAATGTAATCTCTGTAAACTTTATAGAAAATGTAGTATATAGGTGACATTAAAAATTAACATTTGGTAGAACGTTTGGAAGATTCGATGCGAAAAATATTTTGTAAAAGTTGTACCAAAAAAAAAAAAAAAAAAAAAAAAAAAGAAAAAAGAAAAAGATAAATTTTCGTTTAAAATTTTATAAAAAAAAAAGTATTATTTTAGAACTGTGCTAAAAATATAAAAATTTAAATAATAACAAATTTTTTAAAAAATCTAGACTTAAATTAGTTTGTATTTTTGTCATTAGTTTAAAAATTTCAGAAAAAAACCAGAAATTTTCATTAAAAAAATCATAAACGTAAATTAATATTTTAAAAAATATATAAAAAAGTTCAAAGCTGCAGAAGGCAATATTAATTAAAAAACAAAAAAAAAGTCGCAAGATGGGATCGAACCTGCGATCTACTGTGCAGCAAGCACGAACACTACCTTGGCGCCACGAAGACCACGAACGGAACTTCCAACTAATGAGTATTTGAAATATATGCTGAACTTTAACTCCAAATTTCTCAAAAACTAAGGCCCATTTGAAGGAAACAATTGACCTCAATAGTTAGGGGTATGACTCCTATAACATACTTTAACATCATCAAAATCTGTGCGCATCATGTTTGGCGGTTCCCTTGTAAGAGTTATATCTAGATCTATGACCTAGAAGCCGCAGTGGTCGTCCAACGTATTAAACTTATCAAATTTGGCTTTTAAATTTTCCCAGTGGGATACTACCGTTCGGTAACGGTTAGTAACTGAAGGAAGGGGCCTACCTTTCTGCGCCACGCCGCCACATTTTCCGCGAAGAAGTGCTGGTGGATTTACATATTGCTGTGTTCGCCCGCAATATAGTGACACGACTAAAATTACTATAATTCTCAGGAGAGGAAAGTGAAGATTGACATTTTTTTTTGTTACTGTAACATAGAATTACAACAAATATGCATTTGCAAAAGCGTAGTATCCTTAAAAATCAAGATTTAGTGGATATGGAATTGGAAAGGAAGAGTTGAGTAAACTTATCCTTCGCCACCATTGGCCTGCTTTCTGTGGTGTAAAATGACGCTTAGTGTAATCTAGCGATCTATCGGATAACTACACTTATGGCATGTTTTGCAAGACCGTGTATTTTTGACAAAATAAATGAATTGCGACTTAATAGCCTACACTAGTCACGCGATGATACTCACAAGCTAATGATAAACCAATGACAGCGTTCTTTTCAAATTTCTCGTTTCCATTTCAATGTTTTTAAACGATATTTCTTTTTGCTTAGTATAGAGCTGAGGTTGATCTCTAATTAGGTAACTTTTTACTTTTTCGATTTTGGTTTCAATTTTTTTTTCTTTTTTTAATGAGGTTACTTTCTAATTCAGAACCGGTTCCAGAAAAAAAAAAGTTTAAAAATATTGAAATGCAAACGAGAAATTGTGCCTTTGCATCACTAGCGTATGTTCCCTTAAGTTCTGAGGCAAATGTTGGATCTGAACAACATTTACTTCAGAGTTTAAGTCGCAGGACTTAAGTTCTCCGCTTTTCTATGAATATTTATGAATCATATTTATGATTTCTATGAATATTATTAGCTAAATTATTGAATTTTATTTCTAATTTATTAAGCGTTTAAATACTACATACATAATTCTTTAGGATTCCACAAAACTTTGAAAGTATCATAACACCATTTCCCAGTACTCTTCATTTCAATGTTACGATTACTCATATAATTATCAATCTAATCTAAGTTTTTGTGCATATACCTATGAACAAAATACTGAATAAATCCTGCAACGATTATGAGAAAACATTGAAAAATATAATCGAAAAATTTTATCATTTTATCATTTTTTGGAGGGTTGTAGGAAGATTTTAAAAGTTTTCTTCATTTCCATTTAAAGTCATTTTTAAATGCGACAAGCTTTTAAAAAACTTGTTTCTTAAATCTTTGAAAAAACATTTCTTAAAGTTTTTAAAAATTAAAATCCAGTTCATTCCTTTTTCTTTTCATGTGAAATTCTAAAAGGGCTCTCTCCTTTTGAAAATTTTCAAGCATCTTCTCCAGGATCTCTCATGAATTCTCCTTCCCCCTCCCCTTCTCTTTGAAGGAGTATTTTAGCTTTTGTACTCAAAGTTCTCTTTCTTTTTTGCATGTTTTATTTATTTATTCATGTGAGCGTGTTCTTTATGCTTGTTGATTGCTTCTGTATTCGTTTTAAATTTGTTAGTTTACTTTTTCGAATTTATAATATGTTTTCAATTTTATTGCCTTGTTATTTTTAACTTTCATCACAAGAAGAAGGAAAAATAATAGTTGAACGATTTTTTATTTTTTATTTATATTCAGATGTAATTTATGAAAAGATACATTGATTTTAAAATGTTTATTCGACAAAGTTTGCTTCACGAAGTTCCTGTGTAAGTTTTAACTGCTGCGTAAAATACAGGGCTACAATAAAAGATTTGTTCATTTTCAAAACGCTATATATTCAAAATTATTATGCGTAAAAATATGAGTGGTATATGAAAATAACCGCAAATTCATCCAGTTTGTATTGTATGCACCAGGTGGCAGCACGAGTGTTGGTAAGGATGAATCGCTTTGTTCCCTTGGCCCTCCAGGTCACCTGATTTAACGCCTTGTGACTTCTTCTTTTGGGGGCACATTAATGACCTTGTTTATGTACCTCCACAGCCAAAAACATTAGAAGAGCTCAAGGAACAGATCAATGCTGCACTGATGACTATATACAGGATGACGCTACAAAATATCCGATTTCAACTATCACCTGGACGTTTGTCTTTTGACCCAGGAGGCGCACATAGAACGTTTGCAGAATGTGTAGAAAACTTGGCGAGTTTGCGATTATTTTCATATATCACTCATATTTGTACGTGTAATACTTTTGAATGTATGGCCTTTTGAACTACTATAAACTTTTATAGTAGTACAACAACTTTTTTATCACAAATTTCATATGATTCTAGCTTAAGGTTTTAGCCACGACGAACCTTATAAGTACTACAATTTTAGCTCCCCCCCCCCCCCCCCCAAAAAAAAAAAAAAAAAAAAAGCCGCACTCTGTTAATAAAGTGGTTTTTTTTAATCAAAATGGTAATAATTATAGCGCTGCTATGAAAGAATATCGTCATCTCAAAAGATTTTGATTTAAAATGAGTTATTTCTGTTAATATTTGCTAATAAAACATTCCTAAAATGTAAACGCCATCTATTGGTAAAATGTACAACTAATCATTTTCATTGCATAACTCGTTTCCGTATACTCTAAATAGTATAAATACCAAACCTTTTAAAATATTTCAAACAGTTTACTTGTGAAGCCCTTCAAACACGTGCACTTTAATTATGGCAACCCTGTATTTCTGGTTCGGGTTGAAGTGTGTTAAGATCGGGTCGGGCGTCGGGTTGATGAACTTTTTTTGTCGGTTCGTGTTCGGGTTTCGGGATAACTTAAAATAGAATTTTCGGGGTTTTGTCAAAATATGGTATTAGTTACTTTCAACAATCACCGATTCATTTAAATCGCAGACCATCTTCTTTAATAGCAAAGTTTGTAATATGTTTCTGCGATTAAATAACGCGAAAAATTCTATTAAAAGCTTGTGGTATATCTAAACGCACCCTGATACACATAGTATATATCTTATTCCTTTCATTATTGTTCTTTTTCTTTAACGCTACATCATCTGTTTTCTTTGTTTCTACGTTGGAAACTTTCATTTCTTTTTCTGCTAATTGGTTGATGGATCTTATTTCCGGATTGAGATTCCATTTTCGGATCATGATTCCTAATCCAAGATAATGAGATAATCAATCAGCCAATTGAAAGTTGGTGGTTACGTAAATTAACACCAGTACTTTTCTATCATTAATCGGTACTTTTTCGTATTTCCAGGCCAACCTGTCTTTTGAAAGATATTTTTAGAACAGGTTATTAGATTAGTTTTAATTGTAACGAGTTTAAGACGGTATTTTTAACACTTTCCAACATATTTGAACAGTGTTTAAGACTTTGGTTTGTCGGTCTGTCCGTGCTCTAACCTAACTCTTGTAAATATACCTGGATTGCCACGTAATCGTTATATGTTATTGGGGATTACTATAGAATGTTCGGTATTGAAATTCAACTGTGTAGCATTTACAGTTTGTTTATAGGAACACCACAAAATAACTCCGGTACATTATGGTGTATGGAGAAAAATCGTTTGAAGTGCATTTTATTGATGTTACCACGTTACCAGAGCCCTATTAACCGTTGAATCTAGGAGAAGAATGGTATTCTTTTGGGGGGCCCCTTTCATTTGGCAAAAGTGTTCTTAATTATCCATTCCTGAAAACTCACCAATGATACTAATATTATTCGCAGAAGTAGCTTAGTCGAGGTCACATATATTTCATGAAACAGCTTTTTTATGCTCCCTGTATATACTTCAGATATATTTAGTACCTATAGCATTATGCTCAATTTCCTGGGTGGTTTCTAACAAGCACATTAGGATGTTGTATGATTAATTAACATCCTAGTGATGACATTCATATTTCCCTGTTAAATAAGTTTCGTGAAGTAGTGCGTGGATTTCCTCTTGGGTTAAGCAAACTTTCTTTTCCAAAATAAATAAATAAATAAATAAAAGTACAATGTAAAAAACAATGAAAATGAGCCCTCTTCACAGTCATTTGGGACCCCTTTTAAATGTTAGAGGGAAAGCATGTGTTTCACGTGCCTTTCGGATAATCAGGCCCTGGATGTTACGATATTTCAAACATAATGAGATTGATGTGCATCACTGAGATGGACTACAACATGCTTTCTCAGTAGTATAGAATAAGTAGCATTTGTAGTTCGTTTACAGATGCCCAAAATAATTCCATATCATGATGATGACTGTTAAAAATGTGCCACAAAATGTCCAGTCATTCGACAGTTATTAAATATAACGGTTACTTGACCACATTCTGGAGCATATCTGATAAAAAGCGAGCCTGAGCCGTTTCGGACCTGAGTTTCGGATCAAGCTCGGACTCGCTGGCATTGGCTGTCTCATCTCTAGTATAAGCGTCTCTGCATATAAAATGATATTGCTTATATGTTAGTTAACATTTAAAAATCATTAAGTACTACTATATAAATCTCATATCAGAAAATATCATTAGACCTAAACTAAAGCATTAGACATAAACTAAAGCATTTTTAGGTGCGCTCGTAATTATATAAATACGCCTATAGTCGTCGTCTGGTCCGTCTTTCTGTCCGCATACAACAGCGCAAAAATTACCCAACCAAATGGTTTGAAATTTAATATATAGAATCATTGCAGAATTAGGTTGAGTCATTTCAAATTTTATGAAAATCGAATCAAATCTTAAAAAGATATTAATAATAAGTTTTCTTCATTTTATCAACTCCAATCATTCGTAATTAATTCAATGTTATCCCGCGATAGGTAATGATTCTAGGTTGCAATGGTGATTATGTCCGATTTAAAATGGAGTCCTATTATTTCCGTACTATTGAATTTAAAAACCGAATTCGTATACTAAAATTGTTTAATTATAGCGATCCTATGATCTACCGATAGTTTTTGGATAGATGTTTCCGGAGAAATAGATATATTAAATAGAAAAAAAGTCTAAATAAGAATTTCAAGTTCTGAAAATTTCAGTAAAGAATGGAAATACTGAATGAAATTACTCATGATGGAATACTGATTAAATGAATGGAATTACTGAAATTATCAGTAAATGAAAATTCCAGTAAATGTCAACAAAAGATAAACTGTTGCCAACTTAAAATGTACTTATTTTATTACGGAAATTAATAATATCATAATAACAGACGATATAATTCATTTCGCTGAAACTAGTTACAGTACGAACGCACCTTATTTGTCACGTTTGACGTACAATTTCCAACTTGTTAAAGATAACAGTTACTTGTTCTGCAGCATATCTGATAAAAAGTGAGCCTGAGCTTGGCGACCAAAAATAAGTCTCCATAAATGAAGCTAACTTGGCTATAGCTGCCTAATTCGACGAATTTCTTATTTAAATTCAGTATTAAGGAATCTTCTGTTTTCGGGTTCTTTGCATTTTAGCTTGCTGTTTTCGAGTAACATTTGTTAAAATTTAAAACGAAGCTATAGGAAAGTTACTTTTTCCTTGCGGTACAGGCCGGAAACTCAATTCCGGACTTCAATTTAGCGTTTACAGACACACAGACAGACGGACAGCAATTTTTTTTTCTTCTAAAAATATATTTTTCGGAATCTCCAGTGTCTGAAACGTGTAAATCCGTCAAAATTTGTTTTTCGATTTTCAAAACGACTACAAGACTTACCCTTACGTATGATGAGTAAGTAATAAGATGTAAAAATCAATCCAAAGTGAGAATAAAATATAAGAATCATAAACGATTTCTAACAAAAACCATAAATTACCGCTGGCTCAAATTACTCCAAGAAACGACCTTCAAGAGATATGCTGTCTTTTAATAAATGTAGGTCGTTTAGATAGGGTAGAAAAATTGCTAAAATTGTTCACGGGGCTTTCTATTTTTATCCCAACGTTGAAATATTAATTTTCAATCACCCATTTCATTGATGCTGTAAGTGAAAATATATATATTACTACGTGATAAGACTTTAATGAGATCATGCACTATTTTTTTTTTTTTTTTTTTTACGTTTTCTAATATAGTTGAAAAGTTTTTATAAATTCGGTTTGTCTGGCCGTCTGTCTGTTCGTGCTCTAGCCCGCGTAAATGCAGTCGGATTATTACTATATTATTATATAAGATTCTTATTATCTTTAAAAGGATATATATAAAAGGATATCCGTTTTATTTATTTTTTGTAAATATTTTTATTTTTAAAAATAAATATTTACTTATTTTTTAAATTATGATTACAGTTGCACAAAACCTTTCTTTGTAATTTTTCTATATACGTTCTTATGCATTTGTAAATATTCTTTGATTTATTATATATATATATATATATATATATATTTTGCCAAAATTTGGGCTGTAATTAGATGAATATCTAATTGGGCTATAAGTTTTTATATATATATATATATATATATATATATATATATATATATATATATATATATATATATATATTCATTCATATATAAAATTAATATTTTTCTTAATATTCATTTTTTGTAAATGTTTTTATTTTTAACCCCTTGAAGGGCGGTGGTTCATGTTTGAACCACTTAATTTTAATCTCTAAATGCCACATTAGCACCAGAATTTTGGAATGAAAATTTTCTTTTTATTAAGTACGTGAAGAGAAGCTTTTACTTATTTTCATATAAAATTCTTTGTAAATTCTGGTGTAACCCAATCTTTTCAGCATTTTACGAATAGAAGTACTTTGCCCTGGAAAGTGTTAAAAATATCATTCACTTCTTAATTTTATTATATTTGTATTCAGTATTTTTTTTTAGCGATTTTTAAATGTATATTACTTTGTATTGCAAGTTGCTTCATAACATTTTCCAACAAAGTTGAAAACTGTTTATGCCTTCACTTTGTCTGTCCATCTGTATACGCGCTCTAACTCGCGTAAATATAGTCGGATTGCTATTTAATTGATATATGTTATTGAGGTTTACCATGGTATGTTCGGTATTGAAAATTAAATGTGTATCATTTATTCCCACCAGCAAGAACCGACGGAAAGAAAAACTAATCTTTGGTGGCCACTGTAATGCTTACCCATCATGGATATGTATAATATAAAATATGAAAATAAAACATGTGTAAATTACTTATAAAATGCATTGCAAATCGAATGAAATCGGGCTTGATGACGTCATAAACTTTAAATGATCTATTACTGAATGGCGTAAAAGGAACATCCTTATAACTCCAAAATTAATAACCCTATTAACTAACAGTTTACTGCGTCGGATGAAGCGTCTCATTTCCAATTAAAATATATCTTGGAATTGACATTTGAATGAAATACAGGGTCATGAAAAATCGAAGAGTGTGGAAAATAGGATTCCAAATATATCGGCAACTCATGATCCGATCGACTTCATTCTTTATACAAAATTTATGTTTTTTATTGTCTTTCATGTTCACTCCTTAAAATAAACAATTTCGAAAATTTTTATATACCTTTTATCAGAACGAATATTTCGAGAGTCCGAAAAAAAAAAAATAGTTCCGGATAATCGAGGTGACTGAAAATCAATAAGCTTCTTCTCATTATTACATACTAAGAACATATCAAATTTAAAGTCTCTATCTCAATTTGTTCGGGAGATAGAGAGCGTTTACAAACACACACACAGACAGACGGACGGCATTTTTTTCTCTAAAAAATATGTTTTTCGGAATCTCCCGTGTCCAAAACGTGTAAATCCGTCAATTTTTTTTTTCGATTTTTAAAACGTTTGAAAAATTTATCTTATGCTACGCATGATGGGTAAGTAATAAGCGATTACTTTCTGGTTAATATAATTCAAGAAATCTGTTGATTCTAAATCCTAAGCTTATTGTTAATATATTCCATTAATATTTTGTATAGTATTTTTATCAATTATGTAAATTGCATTATTTTGTCAGAAAGGTAAGAAATCTAAAGAATTTCATAACTAGCGTGGTAATTAGCCTTATTAATATTAATTAGCTCAGGGAAATACACTTTTTTAAGTATTCATAATTTGTACTGATAAATAACACCCTTCGGTAATTTTGACAGAGCTTAAGAATGTAACTGTGTAGAAATATTAAATGTATTTAATATGTATGTAAAATAATTTATTTGTAATTTTAAAAGTTGAGTTATAATTTAATGATGTAATTAAATAAATATTAATTATTTAATTCAAATTAATTCGAATTAAGAATGAGGATTATAATAAGAACATTTGTTATAAAGAAAACACTTTTTTCATATTGTAAAATAATTTATTTGTGATTTTAAAAGTTGAGCTATAATTTAATGATGTACCGTATATACTCATGTATAAGTCGAAGAATTTTAGACAAAATTTGGGAACTGAAAATGGGGGGTCGACTTATACACGAGTAAGTAAAAAAAAAAAAAAAAAAAAAAAAAAAAAGTGGAGTGAAATACCGGAGTTATATTTTTTTCGCAGATAATTGGTGAATGTGCAAGTCTTTTAATTAATCACACATGGGTCTAGGTTGGACAGACAGATAAAAGCGGACAATGGTGATTGATAAAAAAAAAGCTCAAAAATAATGTCCCTGTAATCGTTCTGCACTCATTTTCTCTTGGGATAGAATTCCCTTCAATGCAGGGGCATTCCTTTCAATATTTTAATCTCCTTTTTAAAAAGAGTTCAACTTGAGAATGCTTCTAGATTTCTCTCCTAAAAGTCTTACAATACAAAGAAGTACTATATTTTAGCAGTTTAAGAACTTGTTTACCCTTGTAAATGAGGCGTGAATAGATTTCTCAAAAAAAAAAAAAAAAAAAAAAAAAAGCAAGTAATCATTAAATTGATGTGAATAGCTTTCAAAATAGTTTAAGCTTCTTCAGTTTTACATAATTATACAATTTTAAAATGTTGAATAAAAAAAAAAAAAAGAAAGAAAGAAAGAAAAGAAAAGAAAGAAAGAAAAGAAAGAAAGAAAAAAAGAAGAAGTCTGATTAGAAACGTAAAAAAAATAATAAAAAAGTTACTAATTTAATGAAAATTTATTATTTTTTTTAATCCTCGATTACAAATTATTTTTCAACATACTACCAGAAATGTGGTTCGACTTATACACGAAAATTCAATTTTTTCCAAAATTTTGCGTAAGAATTGGGGGGGGGGGGGGTCGACTTATACACGAGTCGACTTATACAAGAGTATATACGGTAATTAAATAAATGTTAATTATTTAATTCAAATGTAGAATGAGAGTTATAATAAAAATATTTATTGTAAAGAAAACACTTTTTTCATATTGTAAAATAATTTATTTGTGATTTTAAAAGTTGAGATATAATTTAATGATGTAATTAAATAAATGTTAATTATTTAATTCAAATGTAGAATGAGAGTTATAATAAGAAAATTTATTATAAAGAAAACACTTTTTTCATGTAAAAATATAACAAGTAAAATCAAAATTCAATGTTTTTTCAACATATATTTATAACTTAGTTTTTTGATAAAATAAGATTACTTGGTAAAAATAATGTTAATGCTAATAAAATAATTTATACAACAAAAAATTATTTTGTTTAATCATGCTCAATATTATTATTATTATTTTGTACAGCTTATAATTTAAACACATTAAAACAATGGATACAGGGTTGTGAGAGCAATTTCTCAGTATTTTTCATCGATATGTTTTTCACCAGATTTAGTAACATGACACATAAACTAGTTGTACAGGCGTTCAATGTCAAAGGAGGTAGGGATTGCAATTTATTGTATGAATAGCGGAATTCGTTCTTTCATCGTTCAATTACACTAATTTGCATGCTATGTTTAAATTATTTTTTTATGCTATTTTATTAAAATATATTATTTTTTTTTATGAGGACATATGATTTTATCACTGTAGAAGTTTAGTGATTTTTTAATAATATTTTTAACATTCAATTCACACATTTGTATTAACCCTTTGTTACTACTCAACAACTTCAATTTGAAAAATATTTACTGAGATGTTAGATAAGATTATTTTCAGAATATAAAAAAAAAATTAAAAAAGTAAAACATAGAAATTAAAACATAGAAATTAAAAATATATTGACTAAAAGGTATTTTTCCACATTTGCAGTAAACAGAAAATTGTAAAGTATACGAAATTACCTTTGTAAAAAAATCTATTTTTGGACATCTCCAGCCTTATAATAATATATTTACTGAATAATTATATTATTATATTATATTCTATTAATAGAATTATTAATAATATATTAATAATTTATTTAACCTCTTATAATAATATATTTCTTTTAAATGATAAAGGTGTAAATTAACAACATAATAAATACAGAGTAAAATATCTTTTATTAGGTTGTTTGACATGTTTTGGCTCACTCCGAGCCATTTTTAAAAACAAATGAAAATATTCTATAACTGCACGGTCTTTGAAGTTACTATTTGAAATGCTATCATTTAATTTTCATGTACTTTTTAAAAATTACGCACGTTACCAAGTAAAAATAAAAGATAACGTGCGTAATTTTTAAAAAGTACATAAAAATTAAATGATAGCATTTCAAATAGTAACTTCAAAGACCGTGCAGTTATAGAATATTTTCATTTGTTTTTAAAAATGGCTCGGAGTGAGCCAAAACATTGCAACAAACTAATAAAATTTATTTTATTGCATATTATGTTGTTAATTTACACCTTTTATAATTTAAAATAAATATATCTCCAGCCTTTTTAATTTGACAAAATATTTTAAGAATAATGATGCGAAACTGCTCAAATGATAAATAAAACTTTGACATGAAAAAATAACTCAGTATCGCCGTCTGTTGCGGTTTCTATGAACAATTTATATTAATTTTGCTGTGTTTGGGTTATAGCAACAATCAAAATCGTCTTTTAAAGCCCCACTGTATAAGATATAACATTGACTTTTGGGTATGTTACAGATATGCAACGTGGTGATACAAAGGGTTACATTGTTACTAAATTTAAAGGGACATTGTTATTAAATTTAAGCAAGTTAGAATTGAAGAAAATATTTTATTTATTTTCGAATACATTTGTTTCTAAATTCTGGTGTCAACCAATCATTTCAAAATTTTACGAATAGAAATATTTTTATGAAACATGCGGACGGCAAAGTGTTAATATCCTATTGATGACAATCATATTTCCCTGTTAAATAAGTTTCGTGAAGTAGTGCATAAATTTCTTCTTGGATTAACCCGTCAGCACACGCGCTAAAATCTACCCCAGCTCGCAACTATTGCTTAAAAATGTGCGAAAATCGTTCGTGATCAATCTGAGCTTTATAGTACCTTTCAAACTGAAAGATATCAAGATGTGGCCAAAAAGAATTTACCTCCGGTTGTGGATTTTCCATTCTTTTGTTATAAAAATGTCACGTGGGAGGAAATTTACCCCACGCGTGTTATAACATAACCCATAATCATAGGAAAATGTTAATGCAAATGTTTATGCAATGCAAATAATAATATAATTGTTCTTTTAAACGTTAACAACTCTTGCACATACAGTTTCTATATATCAGTTTTATATTTTTTTTTGTATTTTCATGGTTGAATTTGTATTGTAAAAGCTTTGTATGTAATGCCATGCAGAAAAAAATCTTAGTGCTAGATTTTATGTTTTGATTTTGCTTTAAATATAAAAGAACTTCTTATTTTAAGTTAAATTATGTTCTTTATTGATTTACAGTTTATTTCAAAACATAAGTTTTTGTTTATAATCAAAGCGGGGGGAAATTGACACAAGAAAACCCATTGGGGTAAAATTTATCCCGCGCGTGTAGTAACGTAATGGAAAGGGGCACGTGTGCTGACAGATTAAACAAACTTTCTTTTCCAAAAAAATTTAAATGCAATGTAAAAAAAATGAAAATGGGATTTAGAGGGCCCTCTTCACAATAATTTTGGGGACTCTTTTAAATTTTAGTGGGGAAGCATGTGCTTCACGTGCTTTTTAGATAATCAGGTCCTTCTAATGAAGAGCATAAACTGTTGATTGTTGTGTCTGAAAATCGCTAAGCCTACAATTCTGTTATTTGGTGGATCTTTTGCATCTATCTATCTGTAAATGAATTCAAAATAGCAGCGTCCACGGAAGAAAAATATTTCTTCAATAAATAAATAAAACTTCTCCATCCTGGTATAATGCATGTGAGTCACGTGCGCAGAATATAAACTTCTAGTATCTCAAAAGAGAGCTTTCACAACACTCCACGGTTACACACCCCTTTTCGTCTGCGCAGACTCCGGTTCTATTTCTGTTTCATTCGTAAAGTCCATGGCTTTTAGCCGTTCTTTTGCCCCATCAAATCCGGAGCTGACTAGTTCTGGCCAGACGTGGTTGCTAAGCGACGGGAAAAGTTCCTTCGGAGGTCCTCCTGTCTCAGTTGGGGCAATATTCGGGCAATATTCCAAGGTCAGAACGCCCCCCTGAATACTGTCTCAGAACATTGATCGTGTAATGGAACTTTCATTTGGGATCCACGAGATGGGTCTGTACAAACTACGATCGAATCGTCTGCGAAGATCGTGTGGGAGAGGGAAATTCCACGAGATGGCATGGAGTTTTTTTATCAAGAGTTGTTGAGTTTTATAAAATTAAAAGATAAAGAGGGCAAAGGACATTCATATTGGACATTTATATTTTACATTTTATTCTTCCACAAACTAAGACTTGACATATATTTAGAATTTTTCCATGCAGCTTTTGGTGATAAAAATGTGCAAAAATTCAGCAACTCTTTGCGAAAGCATTATTTGGTGCATCTAACCACATTTTAGAAATTAACTTAAAGCTAAAGTTGATAAATATATCCGTGTTAAGCGATATTTTTAAAACAATAAAATTTATAATGACAAACACTATTTGAAATGTTGTACATGAGAAAAAGGGAGGGAATTTTAAAGCTCAGCTGTATTGAGATGTATTATGTACACAGGTCCACCAGGTCTGTCGAATGGGAAAGGTGAGTGATTTTATTTTCGTGTAACTACCAGCGCCATCTGTGGGTGAATAATGGACAATTTCCGGTAATCTGAATTCGAGGCTATAAAAATCACATGATTGGGGAAAAGCAAACCGGCATGTTTTTGTGGTAAAATATGGAGGATTTTTTTCTGATTGTCTGTAATTAAATTATTTTACAATATGCCAAAGTATTATGCTGTGTATGGCTCTTTGTTTTGTTGTTTTACGATTAATTCGTTTATAGACGGAAAAATAATTTATTTCCATAATATTATGTGAATATCAGAAGGAAAAATTCCGTAATCGTGTCTGCAGCCAACTGGCATATTTTAGTGAGTATCGGTTGGCACAAATTTTATTTCAGTTTTGTAACCTGGGTTTCTTGTGCGTGTACACATGTAGCAAACATTTGCACTGGAATTTAAATATGCGACTCTATTTTTATTTTATTTTATTTTATTTTTTTAATAAATTCAATAAAATCTAATTGTATAAATCATGTTTATATAGTTTACACTCGAATATAAAAATTTGTCACCGTAACTGCTCTCATACACTTGAAACAATATTGTTTCGAACATCGACCGTGTTGACGTCACGCTTATTGGCGTTAAATCACATATTTTGGCGGCAAAAATAAAATCGAAAGCTTAAATAAACAAGTAATATTCATCATAAGTACAGTTATTTTTACAGTTACATATGCTAGTTCCTCTTGGAAGCAACATGATGGGTAGTGTGACATCAGGCAGATATTGTCGTTTGGGTTAACAACCGATACATTTAGACTATCTCCTGTTGATTTTAACTGTAACCTGGTGTTTTGTGTTTACTTGAATTTTACTGTATTATGCTTTGTGTGCTAAAAAAAGTATTGAAATCCAAGTCAAGTCATGAAATTTTTTTATAAAGTAAGGCAGCTTTTAAAATTTTATAGTTTTTTTTTTTTTTTTTTTTTTTAACTGCAAATAATGCAATCAATGAATGGATAATCATTGGTAAATGTGCTCTTGAAATACTTATTTTTATATTGCAATAAGGTTACATTTGCCTAGAACATATAAAAATTCATTTAAACCTAATTTTTCATTGTCTAAGAATAACCTCCGTGTGTCTAGGAATTACCTCAAAGGGTCTAAGAATTATCTCAGAGTGTCTAAACATTACCCCAAGGATTGTCTAAGAATTATCCTAGATTTAAACAATGCAACAATGCTTTTTGAGAAGCCTGTACTCATCTCAGTTTATGAATCATGGAATTTTCTGTTACAAGATTCAAACGTAGCTAGTTACTTCTTTAATAACATTTAAAATCTGAAACTAAAATAAATAAATATCTGCTACAAACATATTTGAAAGTGTTGAAAGTAAAAGCTGGTAGATAATTTTCCAGAAGCATTTTTTTTAGCGGAATAAAAAATTTGCTAATTTGGGGATTACAGCTTCGGAAATTTTTATACAATGAGAAAAGTGATTTAAATATTTATATTCAAACACCAAGAAATAAATGAATTTAACAGTTTTTAAACTCCAAGTGCGTCTAAGAATTACCCCGAAGTTTTGTACTTAAAAATTACTTCGGTTAACCCTACATACAATGATTTACAATCCCTGCCTTACTTTGATCTAGAACGCCTGTACAACTAGTTTATGTGTCATATTACTATGTCTGATGAAAAACATATAGATGAAAAATACAAAGAAATTGTTTTGACAATTCTTTATCCAATGTTTTAATATGTTCAAATTATAAACTTTTACAAAATAATAATAATAATAATTTTTAGCATGATTAAACAGACGAAATTTTCTGTCGTACAAATTAGTTTAACAGCATTAACATTTTTTTTTTTGACTAAAAAATCTAATTTTATCGAATGAAACAAAGTTATAAATAGATGTTGAGAAAACATAACCGAATAATAATTTTGAATGTACTTGTTATATTTTTATATGAAAAAAGTGTTTAGTTTATAATAACTATTCTCATTCTAATTCTGATTCTAAATTTGAATTAATTTGAGTTAATTAATTAATAATTATTAAATTAGTCATTTACTAAATATCATTAAACTATAACTCAACATTTAAATTGATAAATTATTTTACATTACATGCTAAATACAGTTAAAATTGCGGACTTTCCAGAAGTCGATACTGATGAGGGGCTTCTGTAAAGTCCGAAACGTATAATGCTGTTTTTAATAAATATTTTTGCTTTTTACCTTTATAATTTAATTATCTGTATAATTGTACTGGTTTTTAATTTTGTTATTAGATCTTAAAATATTTTCTTTAAATTTAAAAATTATTTGTAGTTTACAAAAAAATAAATGCCTAACATTCCCAATAAGATAATGACAGAATAGATTTCAAAATTAATCATACACTCTAAAAATAAACAAATGTTCCTGAATCTAAAAAAAATATAATATAACTACGAACGAAAATATGCAATAACTTCTTCTGATTTACCCATGATTCAAAAAAGGGTTCTTTATTTTTAAAAACTTTAGAAACCAATATATTTTCAAGATTTAGAGAAGCATTTCATAAACAAAGTTTTTTTGCTGCCACTGATTTTCGGAAACGTTTCCGAGTAATGTTTTTATTGTATTAATCAGCTTCCTCAAGCCTAAATATCGGTTAGGATGTTATCTTTTCTCAATTAAACATTTTCAGCTGCGTAATTGTATTCGTACATGCAAGAGTAACAAAATAATATTAATTTTAATGTTAATGTTAATGTTAATGCTATTAATTTATCTTGTTTGTCAGTAAAACATGTTTGTTGGACATGAAAATGTTTACTTTAAAATCGATAGCTTTCAAAAAAATCTATATTCTGAGTTGAGAAAAATTATTAATACACAATTTTAAAAACACGGAAACATTTCTGAAATCAGTTTAAAAAAAAAAAAAAAAAGAAAAACGAAAAAAAAAGAATGAAAAGAAAAGAAAAAAGAAAAAAAAGTATTCAGTTTTTACGCTTTTACCACAATTTTTAATCGAATTTTTCTATTTAATATTTAAATAGCAGAAATTATAGACGCCTCGCTTAATTACAAGATTTGTAATACATTTCTGCATTTAAATAAGGGAAAAAATTCGATTAAAAAACTGTGGTAAACGCGTACCCTGGTATTTATAAATGATTCTTTAAATATTAAATATGTATTGCTTTCTGAGGTTTCTAATGATAAATAACGCTTTTCGGAATCATGAGTAATTCGGAAGATGTTATTGTATATTTTCGTTCGTGTTTAGATTATATTTTCGTAGATTAGGAAACATTTATCATTTTTTACAGTGTGAAAAATTGAAAAACTTTCGCAGCAACCTAGTTTTCAAATTATGTAGTTTGTCGAAAAAAAAAAACTTTAACTTTTAAGTAAATGTCAGACATTCCCAATAAGATGATGACACAGCAGATTTCAAAATTAATCACAAATTTCATACACAGCAGATCATTTTCATTTGTTTCCGAGCAATTTTTGAAGAAAAAGGTAACCTTGACCTTTACATAAAGAGCATTCACTGTTGATTTTTATTTTAAGACTTTTTTCTCTTTTCTAGAATTTTTTTATTTCAAAACGCAAATTAAAAAGCCTCGAATTTTGTTTTGTTTCCTATGTTTTTCAATAATTCATAAAGAAAAGTGTAAAATAAAATAAAGCAGACTCTGAGTAATTAGTCTTGTCTAGACAAAAAAGTTTTGCAAAGCTTTGGAAACTTTCGAGACATTCTTTATTAATTTAATTCGATATATATATATATATATATATATATATATATATATATATATATATATATATATATATATATATATATAAAGTATTTTGCTTCGAAAATATAAATTTTATTTATTATTATTACTATTTTAAAAGAAATAAAAGTTTATTAAACTTTTCAGTACACTATAAAAAAGACAAATGTTTCTTAATATACGAAAATATAATATAAACACGAACGAAAATGTACAATAACCTCTTCCGAGTTACCCAGGATTTCAAAAAGCATTCTTTATCGTTAGAAACTTTAAAAATCCATATATTTTTGAGATTTTAAAGAAAGATTTATAAAAACAAAGTTTCTTTTCCCGACCTTTATTTTCGAAAACGTTTCTGAGTAGTTTTTAGGTGCGTTCGTAATTATACAAATACGTTGCACATATAGCCGTCGTCTGGTCCGTCCGTCTGTCTGTCCGTCCGCATATAACAGTGCAAAACTAACCAACCAAATGATTTGAAATTTAATATATATAATCGTTGTAGAATTTTGTCGCGTCATTTCAAATTTTATGAAAATGGAATCAAAACTTAAAAAGATATTAATTAAAGTTTTCTTTATTCTATTAAATCCTATCATAGATAATCTATATAATAAAAGCTTAAGTCATATATGTGACTCAGGACAACAAATACCGGCTAACTTCTTTTTTTATATGCCATTCGGCCATTTTTATACAAAATTATTTTTCAAATAAAATTCCATAAAAGTTGAATTTTTAGAAAGATCGTTCAAGAAAATTGTTTGTTTGAGAGATGTGTTACATTAAAAAAATTATAAATTCTGGGTTAACTTCAGCTGAAATTAGGTTAACAGTCCAATACTTATCCCAATATCCATTAAAGAAAATAAATACAAGAGATTCGTTCATCGTGAAACATAGAAATATGAAACCATGGAGGTAATCGTTCGCAAAGCAAGATCTCCATGGTGAATTTTGCAGCGCTGTCTGGTGGCGAAAAAAAATTCGCATCTGTAAACGTAGCATATCTAATAAGAGAAAAAAAAAATCATACTCATTTTGCTCATAACAGACGATATAATTCATTTCACTGAAATAATAACGATGATTTTTCTTACATTGTAAAATTAGTTATAGTAAGAATGCACCTCACTGTCACATTTAACGTACAATTTCCAACTTGTTTATAGTGTATTAATCAGATTTCTCAAACAAATATATCGTTTTTCGGATGCTATCAATTCCCGAGTAGAAATTTTCAAGTTCAGTAAACGTGATAAATTAATATCATTAACATTAACATTAAAACTAATCACATTCATATTAAAATTAACATTATTTTGTTACTCTTGAATATCGGTTAGGATGTTATCGATTCTCAATTAAACATTTGTAGCTGCGTAACTGAATTTATACATGCAAGAGTAACAAAAGAATATAAATTTTAATTTTAATGTTAATGCTTTTAATGTATCATGTTTATCTGTACAACATGTTTGTTAAACATGTTTTGACATGACAAAACATGAAAATGTTTATTTGAGAATTTCTACCATCCGGAAAAAACCTTTATTCCAGGTTGAAAAAACTGTTTAATACACAATAAAACCGCCGCCTATTCCCACCTCCACCTTTAAAACATATGCAAGTACTATAAAAAACGCAATCAAATTGAAGTAGTGTAACATCAGTTGGTGTGTATTGTGAGAACTTTAAAGATATATGTTAAAACATCAGTGGGTATAGTATTCGAGATTACTAATTGTATATGTATATAAACAGCAATGGGGTAAGCGCATGCGAGATCACTAAACATAACTTTAAAATAGCCAGTTTGAAGCTGTATATATGATCAGATAAGGTTCTAATGTAAACATTTATTAATTAAAACTTTGTATTCCTCAATCAGCAGGCTGAACATTGGTTCTTATAAAAATGCAAGCATATAATAATAAATAGCAGAATTCGGAACCAAAATATAATGAAATTTAACAATTTAATTACAGATTTTTAATAAAAAATCACAATTATTTTATAAAATAAAGCATTATTTTAATAAAATTATACACTTTCTTTATGTTAAAGAAAGTTTACTAGAGGAATTCACTAAGTATTTCCATTGAATTAACTGGAAAAGATCCACATGCTACATGTAATCACGATCCTATTTTATATAGCTAAAGCATACATTTTGTTCGAATAACTATCTTGATCAAAAACTTCATAACGATACCATATACACATAGCAGTCTTCAATATCTTGCATGTCTCAAAAAATCACAAAACCTTTTAAAACTAGTCGTTGGGGGCCACCGTAATACTAACCCATCATGTATATGTATAATGTAAAATATTAAAATAAAAATGTGTAAACTACTTATAAAATGCATTGCAATTCAAATAAAATCGTGGATTGATGACGTCATAAAAAGGCTCGATTACTGAATTGCTTGAAAGAGGTTTTTCCTTATAACTCCAAAAATAATACTCCTATTAACTAGCGGTTTATTGCATCTGATTAAGCGTCAAATTTCCAATTAAAATATATATTTGAAGTGAAATTTGGATGAAATACAGGGTCATGAAAAATCGAAGAGTGTGGAAAACAGGATTACAAATATCTCGGCAACTCATTATCCGATCGACTTCATGTTTTATGCAAAATTTATGTTTTTTTATTGTCTTTTATATTTACTCCTTAAAATAAACAATTTCGAAAAATTTTATAGACATTTCATCAGAACGAATATTTCGAGAGTCCGAAAAAAAATGTTCCGGTTAATCGAGGTTATTGAAATGAAATAGGCTTCTTCCCATTATTACATACTAAGTACATACCAAATGGCAAGTCTCTATCTCAATTTGTTCGGGAGATATAGCGTTTACAGACACACACACAGACACACAGACACACAGTCGGAAGGCAATTTCGTTTTTTTAAAAATATGTTTTTCGGAATCTCCAGTGTCTGAAACGTGTAAATCCGTCAAATTTTTTTTTTCGATTTTCAAAACGATTACAAGATTTACCCTATACTACGTATGATGGGTAAGTAAAACGATTTCCGTTTGCGCAACACTTGATTGAATAAAGCAAATAAACGTGCTTTAAATTGCATTAATCTAAAAACATTTCTGAAAGAGTGTGACAGCAAAAGAAACTTTGTTTTTATACACTGCAAAAAATAATTGTTGATTTTACAGTATAAAACTGGCATCCCAGCTGCTAGTATAATACCGTAAAATTAACAGTATTAAACAGTATATAAAGCAGTAATACGCTGCCGTGTAAGCAGTAATACGCTACCGCGCATGCGCGGTAGCGTATTACTGCTTACACGGCAGCGTATTACTGCTTTTTTTACTGTTTAATACTGTTAATTTTACGGTATAATACTAGCAGCTGGGATGCCAGTTTTATACTGTAAAATCAACAATTATTTTTTGCAGTGTAGATGCTTCTTTAGCGCTCAAAAATATATTAGTTTCTCAGATTTGTAAAGATAAAGAACGCTTTTCGTAGTCGTGTGTGATTCGAAGAGGTTTATATTTCCGTTAGTGGCTATATTATATTTTCCTAGATTAAGAAATATTTGTCTTTTATTACAATGTGAATTTCAAAGTCGGCAGTTCTTATACTAACCCATCATATGTATAGTATAGAGCAAGTCTTGTAATCGTGTTGAAAATCGAAAAAAATTTTTTTGACTTATTTACACGTTTTTTTTTTTAGACACTGGAGATTCCCAAAAACATATTTTTAGAAAAAAAAAATTGCCGTCCGTCTGTCTGTAAACGCTCTATCTCCCGAATAAATTGAGAGAGAGACTTGAAATTTGGTATGTATTTAGTATGTAATAATGTAAAGATGATTATTGAATTTCAGTAACCTCGATTATCCGGAACTATTTTTTCGGACTCTCGAAATAGTCGTTCTGATAAAAGGTCTATAAAAATTTTCGAAATTGTTTATTTTAAGAAGTGAATATAAAAGACAATAAAAAAACATAAATTTTGCATAAAGAATGAAGTCGATCGGATAATGAGTTGCCGAGATATTTGTAATTATATTTTCCACACTCTTCGATTTTTCATGACCCTGTATTTCATTCAAAATTCAATTCAAAGAGACATTTTAATTGGAAATGAGACGCTTAATCCGACGCAATAAATCGTTAGTTAATATGATTATCATTTTTGGAGTTATAAAGATGTTTCTTTTACGCAATCCAGCAATAGAGCCTTTAAAGTTTATGACGTCATCAAGCCAGGATTTTATTCTAATTGCAATGCATTTTATAAGTAGTTTACACATGTTTTATTTTCATATTTTATATTATGCATATCCATGATGGGTAAGTATTACGATGGACCCCAACGACTAGTTTCATTTTTTTTTTTCGTGCAATTTTGTATGATAATTGTATTCTTGACCTTTCCATAAAGCATTCACTGTGTTGATTTTTATTTTGAGACACTTTTTTTTTTCTCCTCAGCAATTCTTTACTTCAAAACGCAAATTGAACAGTCTCGGATATTGATTTGTTTGGTTTGTTTTGCAATAATCCGTAAAAGAAAAAGGTATAAATAAAAGAAAGCAGACTATGAGTAATTGAATTGTCTAGACAAAAAAAGTTTTATAAACCTTTTGAAACTTTTGAGATTTTCTTTATTAGTTTATTTCTCTACGTAAAGAAATGTTTTGCTTCTAAAAAATAAATTTCAATTATTATCTTAAAGGAAAATAAGTTTATTAAAATTTTCGGTGCTTTCGTGTTATAGCGGCCCCCACAATTACGATTACGCCAAGGTTGCTGCTATGATTTCGCCAAGATCATTGCAAAGCGCTTATGTATGCATCATATATACGCATATAGCAATCCAAATGTATATATGTGCCATATGCGTCCTTATATACACATTATTTACATCTTGTATGTCATATATACATCATATACATCATATACATCGTATACATGTTATACACAAGTCATATATACACATCGCATCTGCGTCATATACGGTTATAATTTGGTCATATACATCACGAAATGTTACATACATCATATATTATTATACTGCCGTACACGCTTTATAATTTGGCGATATATACTGGTCGCTTGGCGATTCATTGTCAGGGACCGCTATAATCCAAAAGTACCAAATTTTCAGTATAGTAGATTAATACTTATCAGTGCAAGTTCATTAGCAATAAAAATGTATCCAAGATTTTTTTTCTTAGGAAAACGTAAAAATGATCAATTGAGTTGTTTTATTATAATGTTGATGAAATAAAATTTTGAGTTGTAACCAAAATATGTTTTTTATTCCTTCTGTAACTCATCCGAAATATGAAATTAGAAATTAATTTCAAAAGTATTTAAAAAAAATGTTTTATCTAGGTGCTATAGAACAACAGTAATGTATGTTACTGGAGTGCCATCAAAATTAATATGCTTTAAATTTAGGATTACATAGGACAGCCGGCGGCACACACAGCACTCTAATAAAAATAAAGTGTACACCGCCGGCGGTACACGTGCCACTATAATAAAAGTAAAGTCTGCACCACCGATGGTACACGTGACACTTTAATAAAATAAAATGTGCATTTCCAGTGGTACACGTGGCACTCTAATAAAAATAAAGTGTGCTACGCCGGTGGTACACATGGCACACAACGTGCTGTAGAAACATAGCTGCCAGAAAATTGATTTTTTACTCTCATAAGAACGAACATTTTTTTTTTTTTTTTTTTTTTTTTGAAAATCAGACTCATTTGCTAATTTTTATTCATTATATAATCGGAAGAGTTGTAAGATAATGTGTTTTATCAAACTTTAGAAAAAAATTTTAAAAGATCTTTTCTGGCAACAATCGTATTTTATTATTTTTATAAAATGAATCATAGCAAAGACGAATTTATCCATATTCGGAGCTTAAGGTATTAAAAATGGCCTAGATATGTCATTCTGAAGATGGTTTATCATCGTCCAAGGGAGGGGTGACCACCCTATCGCTTCGCCCCTCCCTTTGATCCGCTATTGGTTTTTACATTTTTTATGAAATTTACAAACTGTGACTAGAAACTTATTATCTTTCTTAAGCTAATTTGATCATAACTTTCTATTTCTAGGTAAAAGAGACGCCACTGCATTTATCAGGGTGTCGCCATACTAAGGAATGCCACCTACGGGTACCATTTTTTACAATGACGGTAAGTACACATTTTATCGGTTGCTGTTCTGTTTATGTAAATAACTTTTAAAGAAGAGTTTTTATTTGAAAACTTTTTAAATGTCTTCAACATTGTTATAGACAGGGCTTTACAAATTTGAAAAAATCTGGTAGCCAGGTATAAATACTAGTCGCCAGTAAAATAAAAAAAAAATTTAACCCCCCCCCCCTCCCCCGCCCTCCGAATTAGATTTCCAAAAGCACAAATGTTTTTTTGTGAATTAAGTGAGAAAAAATAATAACAAACATAGTTTAGAATTATTAATTTCATAGCTCAAAGTAGCACTTAATTAACACAGACAATAACACTAAGTTTTATAAGGAAATTTATATCTATGAAAAAAAATCAAAAAGGAAATATTGTAAACTCTGAATAACCGACATGTTCGGGAAATGCTGATTGCCGAATGCTTCAAAAGTCGAAATAGTTGAGTGCTATAAAATCTATATCTGATGAGAAAGCATCGATAAAATAGTAAAACCGGAAAACGATCGTTTGACTATTTAGCCTATCGAATTCAGTCAAATAATTCTGATTTTATTATTTCGAAATTTGCATTTAATGAACTCTCTTAGTTTTGCTAAATTAAAAATAACAGTTCACTTTTTTTTTTTTTTTTTAATGTGCGTGTGTGAATACAATTTCAAGTTTATTTCTTAATATTTTGAAACTTTGCTGCATCTATAATGAGACATCTTAACAAGAAATTTAATTAAACATTGTGACGTTGGTAGTAATATACATTGCTAAAACGAAAAAATAAATAAAATAAATACATTTTCCCGCGCTGGGATAACATAACGGAATGAGCAGCCAGATGAGGTTTATTTTGAAAAAAAAAAATATTTTTGCAACGTTTCAACGATAGGAATGTAAGAATAAATAAATAAATAAATAAAAATACTTCACCTTTCTGAAGTGCAATCAATGATTTTTTATTTCCTTTTACTGCAAATAATAATCCAAACAATGTAATTATAAAATATTCTTGAGTAACAACCCTGTATCAGACAACTGTCTCCAAGACAGAATGACGCCGTACATGTGTGATGCAAACAGGTGCTATGCGCCAAAAATTTTTAGTGGAGAAGAAATATTTAAAAGATTCATATTATTTTTATTAAAAAGAATTATTCTTGAAAGTTTAATTAAGTTTTATGGATTTACTTCGAATGAATTACTTATAATCACTTATATGTTATTGTTCTTTAAAATGAATGTGATAGATTAATAAATTTTAATTCTGAACACAAAAATCTGATTTGAAAGTTACAAAAAAGCGTTAAGCCTTTTTAATCATTGCATCCGATTTTTAGATGTCACAGATTGGATTGACAATATTTTTTATTGAAACTTCCCCCCTCTAGAACGGAAAAGAATGTGTGCATAAAATGGAAAATGTCTTTTAAACTTGGCTTTTCCATTAAAAGTACCAGAGAAGAGGAAGATTGCTGCCAGCACGAGTAGGGATGTTGGAGAGACAAAATATCGTTTGTGCTCATTTTTTAGTTCAATTTTTGTAAAAAAAGAAAATAAATAAATAACAAAGTCAGATTAAAAAACTTAGTGGCCAGATAGAAAAAGTTGGGCGACCGCATTTGTTAAGCCCTGGTTATAGAAATATGCATACCATAGAATATAACTGAGTTCTTTTGAAAAGATATAAAACTAATCTCGTATATTATTTCTCTTGTCAACATCCCTTTTTATAAGCAAATAAAAAACGCATAACGATAAATGAGATACCATATGAAAGGATTTTGAAGCAGCTTCTGACATAGCACACTCACATTTGGTTAAAACATGTATTTTGATTAAAAATTGTAATTAATTAAAAATAAAATCGGCATTGTTTTCATAAATAAAATGAAAGGTTTGTCTCAAATTAGTGTTGCCACAAAAATAAAACACCGCGACAGTAATGATATAAAAAAATGTTCAATAAAGATAACGTGGGACATTGTTTCTTTATTATTGACATTATTTATTTTATATTTACGATTAAAAAGCAAAATTGAAATTTGAATGCTCAATTTATTTTTCTTTGTCCCATGTATTTTCCAAAACAGATTATGTCATCCTCCAATGCAGTTAAAATACGATTGTTAATTTATTTATTTATTTATTTATTTATTTATTTATTTACTTATTTATTTATTTATTTATTTTTTTGCCATCGGTATCTGCAATCAGTTTTACTGTAACTTTGATGGAATAAATGAGACTTGACTTCTGGATTGACTAATGTTGTTTGCAGATATTTTTAGTCCTTATTTTTTTATTTATTTTTTATTTATTTTATATTAGGTTTAAACCTGCATCTAAAAAATACTAGACTGCAGTGCGAAATCTTCGCAGGGGTCCACTGGTTAAAATTATTAACATCCTTCATGAAACAAGGCTTACATTAAGAATATGCAAATTTTTAACATAACCTGAACACGTATAACAAAAGCTTACGCTTCAAAATATTTTGATATAAGAATCGATTGTTTTTGTACTTTTATGTTTAAAAAATAGCCAAATTTTACAAGTAAAATATATAAAGTTATTTACATGTTAAAAAGTTTTGCAATATTAAATAAAAGTAATGAAAGTTTAAATAAAATATGTTGGGTTATTTACATGTTGAAAAAGTAAAAGTAAGGTAAATTTAAAATAAAGTTTATTCTAAATATGTATCATTATTTTAAAAAAGAATCATACTCTTTTATTACATTAATTAAGACTGAAAAAACAAATTTATTTGAATCAAAATTCAAAGTAATCTATCAGACATAGGCAACTGATATTATAAAACTAAAAGTAGACACAACATTTCATTTAAACACATTATTTCTATAAAATAAATATTTTTATTACGCTTTTATAAGTAAACTAGCCGGTCTTCGTCCATTTAGACGGTTGCTTCGGGGGGGGGGGGGGGGGGGATGTCTTCTACTCCGGACTTCGCCCGAGTCCACAAAGTGCATTTTACATGCAAACAGAAAAATATAATAAAATACTTTATTCTAAATTATGCAAAAATGACTAATAAAAACATCAAAATAGCATGTAAATAAAGACTTCGCAACATAACTAATAAATTTTATTCACGAGCCCCTTGACAAAGACGTGCTCTGCCCTGCCCGTGCTTATTTAGTAGAAAGGAGGAGTTTCCGGATAAAATAAACAAAAATGGAATAACCTAAGATGTATGGCGATCATTGTAAATTAACTATGTGTGTTTCGCGCCCATGAATTGTTAATATGACGGTCAAAATAATGGGGCCCTGTGTGCTTTTCAGCCATATATATTTCATACGGCGATCACTATAACGGTGCCCCTGTGACTTTCGCGGGCATAAATAATTAAAATGACAATCATTTTAACATAACCCTGTGGGTTTCACGTTTATAAACTTATTATACGGAAATCACAATGACGAAGCTTTGTGCATATCCAAGCCCATAAATATGGCGATCATTTTCATAAATCGTAAATCTTTACTGCCAAAAGATGTTTTTTGAGAAGAGGGGAAATACACTATATTTTGTGAAAATATATTTCATTGTAAAATGTACATGTGCAAATGCTGTGTGTTATATTTAGTTTTATAATATTTGAAGATTGAAATCCAAACGCTAAAAGTCGAAAAGCGCAAAAACAATTTATAAAATATGGAATAATAATAATAATAAAAAATACCTCGGAAAAATGTCTTACGCAAAATATCTAATGAAAAACCAGCCATTAGTTCTCTTATTCGTCTAGTCTTTCATAATCGGGTTCATGGATGATGTTGGCGACAAATTCGCTAAAACAACTCTAAAATCGCTGAAATATTCTATTTTTTTAGTAGATTTGTTATGCTACATTTTACACCCTAACCTTAAACTGCTGCTGAGTTATGGCGAAAAACCTAAAATTTCCGACCCCCATTCAACCCCCTTGGTGGTTGAAGTACTGTAATCGCTGAAATACGTATTAAACTTTTCTTAATAGATTTCTTATGTTGAGTTCCACATTTCTACTTTAACCTGCTTCTGAGATATGGTGAAATGACCTAAAACTTTCGACACCCTGTTTTAATCATCGTAGTGGTTGAATTTCTAAAATCGCTGAAATACGTGTTTAACTAATTTTTAGTAGGTTTGTTATGGTGAATTTCACGCTACTGCTGAGATATGGCGAAATAACCAACTTTTGACCCACATTTAACCTCGTTAGGGAGTGAATTTTAAAAAAATCCTTTCTTAGTGGGGGCCTACATTATGTAAGGAACATGTCTTCCAAATTTCATTGTCCTGGGAGCAACGGTTGAGGTTCGGTGTTGGTAGATGAGTCAGTCAGGACATGTTCTTTTATAAGTATGGATTACACGAAACATTCATTAAAAATGAAAATACACCTTTAAGTTATGTTGTCGTGTGAACTTTTGTGTTACTAACTCAACATGAACCAGGAAGTCGCAAAAAGCTGTAGGTAAATTACTTCTGACACAACGGATGTTTTCAGGTTTTTAACCTGCTTTTGAAAAATAAATACCATTTGCCAGAAAATGAATGGATGAAAGAGAAAGAAAGCTCTGTATCTCAAACTGTTACGGATATAAACAATCCGCTTGGTGTTTTGAAAATGTTTGCAGATGCCAGAATGTAATAGTAAATACCATAACACACTCACAATGTTTACCATCTGATGTTTACAATCAGTTTTTCAATATATTTTCCCGGTTTGGTGACCGACGCGGTTGTTGCACATGTAGTTTAAGAGGGAAAAGTTTGCTTTAGTGGTTCAAACTTTTTTAACAAAGATTTTGACATGAAGGGCCGTCATAAAAAAAGTATTTTTTTCAAGGGATGAAATAAAGTCTTACTTATTTAAAACAAATTATTTAGTATCATGCCAGATATTTAGTGTCATTACGATTGTACTATAACATATTTTGGCGTATAAATCGATCAACAGATAAGTCGAAATGTTGACGTGGCAGTAATTAGCAATACAATAAGTGTGCACATCTTAACAATTTTTAATCATGTATGCTACATTTACTCATACTTAGATTTTGAATTCATTGGACTGTTAAGTCTTCTTTATACACAAAATAAAGGCAACAGTTTTGCAACAAATACGACACGTCTTCCAAGTGGCTCACGTCTTTTTGTATATAAATATGACATTTCTTCCAAAATACTCGCGTCTTTTTGCAATACAAACTGTTATTTTTTTTTTACTTAAGAGCCCTTTCTTCAATTCAAGCGATTAACATGGAATTATTTGGCACTATACATTGAGCTGAAAAAGTGTACTATAGCCAATGAACAAGGCACGATTTCTCTTTATCAAAAACGAATGTTCTTTTATTACAGTTCCTGCATACCATGGTTTGAAATTCAATGTATTTTTAAAACATCTTTGGCAATAAGTGTGATTTACAAACCTTGTGACAAATATATAGTACAACATTTCTTCCAGATGGCTCATGTCTTTTTCAATATTAAAGGCTGTTATGTGAGGCTTTTCATTATGAGTTTTTTGTTTAGTTTTCTACAAGTGCTTAACAGAGAAGAATTTAGCTCTAATCATCAGGCTGTGTGTGATTTGCAAAAAAAATGTAGAATTATCAATAAAAACATGTTACTTCGCTTTTTCAAATAATAGCACTCTTTTATTGCAATATCTGCATATTATATTATGGAATTCATTGTAGTGTTATCCCTTCTTTGCTTATAAAAGAAGCAACAGGTTTGATTTACAAGTGTTGTCATGAATACCACACTTCTTTTAGTTGTTTGACGTGCTATTCAAGTGCTTAATATAGAAGAAAGAATTATTTGTGACTTGAAAAAAAAAAAGGAAAATTGTACATTAATCAATGTACAACGGGTGATTTTTCTTTATAAAAAATCAATAATTGTACAATAGTTTACCGTTTATTGTACATTTAACTTTTTATCATCTATAAAAAAAAAGCAACAGGTATAATTTACAAGGCTTATTACACTTCTTTCGGATGGCTCACGTCTTTTTTAGCATAAACAGCCGTTCTGTTATATTTTTATGCAAGAGCCTTTCAGGGGCTTTTCCTTTGTTTTGTTTAAATGCTTAGCATACCGAAGCATTTAGCACTAACCATTGGACTCCGCGTAACCTTCAAAATGTGGTAAAGTGTATAACAACACGGCATTAACAACATATTATTTCTGCATATCAAAAGCAACATTCTTTTATTGTAGTTTCTGCTGATTATAGTTCGAAATGTATTGTGTTATCAAGCCTTCTTTATATACAAAATGAAGTAACGAGTATGATTTCCAAGCTTTGTCACAAATAATACATCTCTTCCTAGAGGCTTTATATCTTGTCGAATATATACAGCTATTATTTTTTTATGCAAATGACTTTTGTGAGAGTTATCTTTCATTTTGTTCAAACGGTTAATACAGAAGAAAACATTAACCATTGGGTTGTGTGTGACTTTGCAAAAAGTAGAAATACATAACATTGTATTATTTCTTTTATATCAAAAAGCAAGGATTTTTAGTTAGGGTTAGGGTATGCTGTAATTTTAAATTTATTGTACTGGTAATCTATGTTCATTTTCAAAAGAAGCAGCAGGTATGGTTTAAAAGTCTAGTCACAAATAAGGCATTTCTTCCCGATGGCCTACGCGTTTGCGTATATAAACAGCTGTTATTTTTTAATAAAGAGTCTTTTGAGAGAGATTTTTCCTTCGCTTTGTTCAAATTCTTAATATAGAAGAAAGTGATGACATTCTTGGCCCATTCATTGATCCTTCTTGGGCTGTGTGCAACTTTGCAAAAAGTAGAAAGTGTACAACAATGAATAAACAATGTATTACTTCTTTTATATCAAAAAGCAATGGTCTTTTGGCAGAGTTACTGAATGCTCTATTTTGAAATTTAAACTTGTTATTTTTTACATAAGAGCCTTTCTTTTGTGTTAGTGCTTAATATAGAAGAATTTAGCGCCAACTATTACGGAGCGAGTAGTCTGCAAATAAATAAATAAATAAACAACAGCAACAACAACAAAAAAGCACCCAATAAACAATGTTATGATTTTTTTTTCATCAAAAAGCAATGTTCTTTTGGCAGAGTTACTGAATGCTGTATTTTGGAAATTTATTGTACTGATAATCTATTTTTATTTATAAAAGAAGCAACAGGTATGATTTACAAGCTTTATTACAAGTATATCAGCTGCCTTAACATAAAGTGTTGTTATGTTTTACATAAGAGCCTTTTTTGTGTGTTTTTCAAGTGCTTAATATTGAAGAATTTAGCGCCAACAATTACGGAGCGAGTAGTCTGCAATAAATAAATAAATAAATAAATAAACAACAGCAACAACAACAAAAAAAAACACCCAATAAACATTGTATGATTTTTTTTCATCAAAAAAACAATGTTCTTTCGGCAGAGTTACTGAATGCTGTATTTTGAAATTTATTGTATTGATAATCTATTTTTATTTACAAAAGAAGCAACAGTTATGATTTATAAGCTTTATTACAAGTACATCAGCTGCCTTAACATAAAGTGTTGTTATGTTTTACATAAGAGCCTTTCTTTTTTGTGTTTTTCAAGTGCTTAATATTGAAGAATTTAGTGCCAACAATTACGGAGCGAATGACCTGCAAAAATAAATAAATAAATAAACAACAACAACAAGAACACCCAATGAACATTGTATGATTTTTTTTCATTAAAAAGAAACATACTTTTAACACAGTTACTGTTTATTATTAGTTCGAAATTTATTGCAGTATTAAACCTTCTTTATTTGCAAAGAAGGGAACAGGTATGATTTACAAGGCTTGTCACAAATACGACACTTCTTCCGAATAGCTCACGCCTTTTTGAATATAAACAGCTGTTATTTCTTACGTATAAGACGTCTTTCAGGAACCTTTCCTTCGTTTTGTTCGAGAGCTTAACATAGAAGCATTTAGCCGCTCGAAGATTCTGTCTCGCTTCCGAAAGAAAACAAGCCACCGTCTTTTCTTTTTTTAACCATGGTAAACATAAAATGAAGGGGGAGAAAGGTTTTTCAGAAATAAATTGAAAAAGTTAGGTGCGAGATTTTCTTTAAACTGTAATTTTAAGAATAACAATATTTTCTGAACTTAAAATGAGCCTACTTTTATTTTCAAGGGGTGAGAAATAAATTTATAAATAAAAAGATTTCACTTTATTATTTTTAACTCAATCAAATTGATTGGTAAATATATCATACGAATTGACATTTTTCCGACTGTGTGAAAATGTGTCCAGGTCTAAAATGTGTCCAGGTCTAACCCAAGACCTCTGGCTTAAATTGCCAAAGCTCTGCCTATTAAGAAACTTAAATCGACAACCGGCCGCCATGTTTCAATCAGATAACCTTTTTAGGCGCGTTCGTAATTATATAAATAGGTAACACCTATAGTCGTCGTCTGGTCCGTCTGTCTATCCGCATATAACAGCGCAAAAACTACCCAACCGAATTGTTTGAAATTTAATATAATATTTGCAGAATTTTGTCGAGTCATTTCGAATTTTATGAAAATCGAATGAAAACTTAAAAAGATATTAATAAAGGTTTTCTTCATTCTATTAAATCCTATCATACGTAATTAATTAAATAATATCCCATGATAGGTAACGATTCCAGGTTGCCATGGTGATTACGTCGTATTTCAGATGGAGTCCTATTATTTCCGTATTACTGAATTTAAAAGCGGAATTTGCATACTAAAATTGTTTAATTACCAAAATCCTATAACCTACCGACAGTTTTTTGGATAGATGTTTCCGGAGAAATAGATATTAAATGGAAAAAGAGTCTATATACGGATTTCAAGTTCTAAAATTTTCAAAGGTAGGCTTGCGTTTTGGAATTTTCAGTAAATGTAAACGAAAGATAAAATGTTGCCAACTTAAATTGTACTTATTTTATTACAAAAATGAATCCTATCATAACAACAGACGATATAATTCATTTTTTAAGTGAAATAATAACGATGATTTTTTTTTTTTTTTTTTTTTGCATTGTCTTGTATTGGATATTTGCGCACAGCATAATTTTAGTGTAACAGAATTGTAATTAATTGTTTGTAAAAAGTGTATTGAAACTTAATTTCATAAAATAAAATTAATATCTTTAATAGGAAAATCTGCACATAAAACAAACTTTGTATTCATGCATTTTTGAATAAGAGTGAAACAGCTATTGCACCACGATCTGAATATTTATAAAACTAGTTATAGTACGATCGCACCTCATTTGTCACGTTTGGCATACAATTTCTAACTTGTTTAAAAATAGCATATCGTCTGCTGTGTAGACAGCTCAGCAGAACATTCCGCTGGTGATGGAACTCCATTAAACAATGGATACATAGATAAACAGTTTGTCCTTAATAATAAATATTACATTAGGATTTAATTACGCTTTATTATTCAATAATAAAGTCTTTTAACATATACATCGCTTAATGGAGTTCTGATGCTTAGCTGCGGTATACTGTGGTCTATATGGCAGATCAACTGCTATTGTCAAAAAAAGTTATCAGTATGAAATGCCTGGATACATTTCATTCTGTTGGAGAATTGTCAATTCGAAAAAAGAATTCAATGAATTTTTACCGGTGTTTTCTTTGGCAAATGTTAATCTAAAATTTACGGTAATTCGAAAATTGAGATGCGACTTGGCACTATATAACATAAGCAGGGGTGGGGAATTTTCAGAAAATCTTACCAGCTAATTATTTATTTTACCAGCCAACAAAATACAACGTTCAATTGAGAATTACTATGACTAAATTTACGTGACTCGAAGAATTAATTCATTACTAATAATTCATTATTTCTTACTAACATTTTCTTGTTTTTTTTTTTAAATATAAAATTAAAATATATGTACAACAGAAGAAAAGTTTAGTTTGAAATAGAATTTGGTACATGGCAATTGGGAGAATTGCAAAATATGGCTTGCAAATAAAAATATAAAGTTTTTGGTATATTTTCTATAGCCTGTAGTTTTTAAGACTGCCTAAAAATTCCTCACCCTGTCAGAAAATCTACTCGCCAGTGACGAGCAGACTGAAGTAATCCCCACCCCTGAACATAAGTAAACAAAACTTCGTTTGAAGCACCAAAAAATTCCCCAAATATTTCATACCGTTTATGGTAGCATTCAGAGTACCATCATCAGAGCAAAAACTCAGGTCTGTTTTACTTACTGATGACGGTTTCTGAATGTTACCGAAGGCGGTATGCAATATTTCGTGAATTGTTTGGCGCTCTAACTGTTCCTCTTCTACTGATTACAGGTATTGTTTAGCCTTTATTACGAGTAGAAAATGCAGTCGAAATAACTGATATATTTCCTACCGCTATTTTTGCAGAATAGTTTTTGAATATGTCTCCAGTTTATTGCATATTTTGCATGATATGCACAAATATTACTATTCAAAATTAGTGGTAGGATTCTGAAAAAAAAGGCCTACCAAACTGGTAACATTGGTATACTCGTACATATCTTTCGGATGTTTGTCATCTCCAAAACTACGGTTTGTGCAAGTGTATTTTCAGCATGCGTGTTCTAACAACTAAATTAAACAAACGTAAATTGCCAAAGGCTTCGCGGGCCACACATGAGCTGTCGGCGGGCCACGTGTTTGACATGCCTGCCATAGACCATAATGTAACGAAATTCTTTTGAGTATCCCTGTAAACAGGGGTCGCAGCGTCCTATATATTTTTTAATAATTCCCACCACTATTTTCAAAATATAATATTCACAATATCTTTCAATTGCACATTTGAAAGAAATCTGCCATGAAATTTATAGTTTGAAAATAGTGGTATCAAATATATAAAAAAATATAGGACGCTGCGACCCCTGCTGTAAAGGAACAATAAATGCTACACACTTCATTTTTAATACCTAACATACCGTAGTAAACCCAAATAACATATATATCAATTTCAATATGTTTGAAACAGTGTAAAATCATTTAAATACACTGCAAAGGTTTTTTCCCCCACAGACCATATAAATGTTACGCATTTCATTTTCAATAGAGAACATGTCTTGGTAAACTTCAATAACATATATCAATTACATGGCAATATGAATAGATGTACGCGAGTTACAGCATGGACCGACAGACGATCAGACGTCCAGACGGACGTCCAGACAAAACGAATTCATAAAAAGACTTTTCAACTATGTTGGAAAGTGTTAACAAGGAGGCAACAAGCATAATTTATAAGTTTTGTCACAAATATGACACTCCTTCCGGATGGCTGTCACGTCTTTTTGAATATAAACAGCTGTTTATTTTTTACGCAAAACCCTTTTTCAAGAGCTTTTACTTCGTTTTGTTCGAGTGCTCAACATAGAAGCATTTAGCCGCTCGAATATTCTGTCGCGCCTCCGAAAGAAAACAAGCCGTCGCGTCGCGTCGTTTCTTTTTTTAACGATGGTAAACATAAAACGAAGGAGGGAAAAAGATTTCTTCGGAAATAAAATGAAAAGTTGGGTGCGAGATTTTCTTTTAAACTGCAACTTTAAGAATAACAAACAATTATGAGCACATTTTCAACAATTAATCACGCTACTTTTATTTCCTGGGAGTGAGAAAGGGAAATAGTGAGGAGAGTGAGAAAGAAAAATTATGTTTCGAGCATAGATTATGAAACACTTTCAGAATTCATTAAGTTGCATTTCAATTTCTTCAATCTGTATGACAATGACAACCAATCAGACTAATTGAACCAATCGAATTTAGACAAACTCAGCTAATCTAAATTCATGCATTTGGTGCAATATCACTATATTTTGATGTAGAAACTGAATCTATACCGTGCCGCAAATAATCTACCGTGTGCCATAGGTTCGTCGTCCCTGCATTAAGTGCATTTCCATCTACCAATTCGATGACGATTTTGTCATAATCGATTTCGATTGCCCAGCAATTTTGTCATTGAACACACAACCTTAATTTCAAATCGGTCCGACATATTAGTATGTTTCGACGTCAACAGGGTGTTAATAATATACTTGTAGTATTTCTGTTATATATATTTTTTAAATAATGCGACGTTGATCTTTTATGCGAATTGGTGGAAGGAAGATCCTGTTATAGGACAAAAAGGACACAAATTACAAAAGCAAATTGGTTTTTGTTAGATCTTGGTAAGAAATCTTCAAATTCTTGGCTAATGAATACGAAGCGAGAGCACCGGTATCTCGAAACGCTACATAACGAAGGTAGCACTCAAAATGAAACGAGGAGGAAAATTAATGTTTTCGGGAAACGATATCGGTGGAGTGGAAAAGCCCACTAGATATCGTAATAATTGTTGCATTATTTTTACACCGATTTAGTCACCGTCTTTTTGTATGGAAAATAGCTCTAACTGTAAATCACAAAAACGTGTGAGCACTCAATTTTAAACACAAAACTTAGGCATCATCGAAGTGTCATGAGTGATAAAAGCAGGAAATATAAAGCATCTTGTATAACTGCAAGTTTTGATAAAAAAAACAACAATTTCATCAGTCCCCCAAGAAGCCAACAAATGGGCATGCTTGTGGTAATTTTTTCAAGAATTACGGAACAAAATAGAGACGACCCTGGTGAATGCATTGGCAATTGGAGGATCAAGACATCCTTTAATGTGTTGGAGTATCCCCAAAAAAAAGAAAATCTCGATCATTATAATACACCATTAAAAAAATTACGTTGACTGCCAGTACAATGTCCGGATTTTTTTTTCTCCGATGCGATGATTTCGTGAACATATCAGAAATTGGCGAACATGGACTTAAGAATATCCTTGACAGGTAATAGTGTTAAAAATCTAGTTCATGTGTTGTTTTCGCTAATGGGAGATTTTATATTTTTACACTTTAAAAAGAATTTTGCCAATACAATTTCCGTATTTTTACGGGGCATTTTTTTTTCAATGTAATAATGAAAATAAATCCCACAGTTTTAAAGAAGATAAAAATTTAGCATTATCTGTCAAAGATATTCTCAAATCATATTTCTTGACATATTCATGAAATCACTTTCATCGAAAAAAAATTTCAGTAGAAATACGGTAATTGTACTGGCACTCAACGGAATGTTTTTTATGTACTTTACAGTATATTTAAACAGCTGTTTCGTACCGGCAGTTTTATACAGGGGGATCCTGAATTCATGGTACAAATTTTAAGGGTTGGTACAGGACACTGTAACAAACAATTTTTGCATAGGACACCAGGATCAGAAATCCATTTATATATTCATAAATACAGGGCGTCTCACTCCAATCCAAAGTCACGTTTTCGTTCATAACTTTAATAGCAGTGAAGCTACTTTAACGAAATCCTTACAGTATACTTACAATTCCTGTAAAGATGAGTCTGTTGCAAATTTTGTTAAAACATCTTCACTGTTGTTAAAGTTATGAACGAAAATACGACTTCAGATTGGAGTGAGACGCCCTGTAATTCTGAATAAATAAATGGACTTTTGACCCTGGTTTCCTTTACAATGAATTATTTTTACAGTGGATTGGAATGAGACGCCCTGTAATTTTGACTGAATAAATGGATTTTTGACCCTGGTTTCCTATACAATGAATGATTGCTAGAGTGGGTTGGTACAGGACACTGTAACAGCCATTTATTGTATAGGAAAATAGGGTCAAAAATCCATTTATTCAGTCAAATTGCAGGGCGTCACACTCCAATACGAAGACTCATTTTCGTTCATAACTTTAACGGTAGTTTAGATATTTTAACAAAATTCGCAAAATCTCATCTTTGTATGAATTGTAAGCATTTTGTAAAGATTTCGTTAAAATATATTCATTACTGTTAACGTTATGAACGAAAGCGCGACTTCGGATTGGAATGAGTTAGGAAATGTACTTTTGACCCTGGTTTCTATATAAAAATTATTTGCTACGATGTCGTGTACCAACCCTTAACCTTCTAACCGCTTCGAATGGATATATCCGTTCACTATGCTGCCGGTTTCAATACAATATTAGTATTATCTAAATTAATATAATTCTACAAATGTAATGTAGTTTTAAAACATTAAGAAATGATTAGTATCAAGTGCTCAATTCATATACGTAATTAAGTTTTTTTATATCATGTTTGAAATATTATATATATATATATATTTGCATTTTAAAAATATTACAGAGAAAACAACATTACAATTTTGTCCTTTTCCTCGGCGGTCAGAGGGTTAAAGTTTTTACCATTAATTCAGGATCATCCTGTATAGTATAACTCCAAATATAACTCCAACTTTAGCTTGGTTTATGTGATATTTTGGTATTACTTAGACGTTCGCTGCAAAAGTTCGCGAGAACTGAATTATCGTTCTCGTATAAGAAAACCTTGCACAGTCAACCGAAAACTCGGCCTTCTACCCACCCGTAAATATTCAATAATGATGGAAGCGCAATTTTTATAATCAAACAGTAGCAAAATTAAGAGTATTTTGTAAGTACAATAGAGTTTCCAAATATCGAACTTCCATATATTTAAACACGAACATCTCTATATATCGAACTTTCATGATTCTTCCTTGTCTTTGCTTTAAAAAAATCAGTATTTTTTGTCATTTTTGTATAACAAAATAAAAGTTTCTATATGTCAAAATATTTTTTCAGTTAGGTCGAACGACGGCTTAATTCTTTCAGATTGCCGTACAAACGACGGCATATTAAAATCACTTCATCCAGATGAAAGTGACAGTAAAAGGTGAAGTGAATGAGGGTAAAATTCCCTGTAAATCTTCTACAAAAGAAATTTGTGTTGAATTGAAACGATTCGTCATGGATCGCAATTCGCAGAAAATATGTCTGATGATGTATTCAAAGCACTTAAGTGGGAACATATTTATGATGAATTGTCATCTAAATTTTTTGTACAGCAAGATATTAGGAAGTTTTTTACAAGAATGTAAATTTATATTATTGCTTCATAAATAACTTATGTTTATTTCAGGTACGTTCGATAAACCCCAGATCACTATATCCTTGAATGCCCACTAACACAAACATATGAACTTCGAAAACCATCCTAATTATACAGCTAGACCAATGGACCCAATTAATTCTGCAAAATTCTCCGTCTTTAAGAAAAATTATACAATGTGTAGACCAGCTAAAGGTAATCAAGACATTTTTTAAAACACTTCACCCTATTTCCGAACCCAGCACCCCCTTACCATTCTAATTGATACTAATGATCCTGCTACCGATTAGGGACAGGGTCGTCCTTCAGAAACATGTGGGTTTGTGCACATAGTTATATATAGTATTTTAGTTTGTTAGTGCTTTATTTTTTTAACCACGTGCGCTATATGTTTTCCAATGTGTATATATACATTATGTAACCTGAATATTAAGTTCAACATAACATAGGATATGGATGTGTCCAGACTCACGAGACATATAGTTGCCTCCAGCCAGTTTTCCATGTCGTGGCCATCTCGTAGGGTGCATCTATATATCTATTTTTTGTTGATGATTACTTTTCTTAACCCTAAAGCACTATTGAACTTGATTTTGATGTACATTACTCATTTAAAGAACATCCAAGTGCGGAGAATGCAGATGCGGATCCAGCTCTTCATTTAGAGGTGGGTGGCTATTTTGGAGAGCAGCGGGAAGATCACATGTCTTCATGACAAATCTTAAGGGTGTACTCAAATCTAAACTGCTTATTTTGATGCTTATTTTTAAATTCATTTTTGATCTAAAATGCATCCAATTGGCAGGTTCTCTTATTCAGAAATTTTATAATGTCCGTATTGGTCGATTTTTTTATAAAAGCAGAATATATTTCAAAAAATGCTGTCAAAGTGGACATTTTGAACCGAATTTCCCGAAGCGATAGCGCTGGAAACAAAAGAAAATGATCGTACTGTGAAAATAATTGTTTGCAAATCAATTTCTAATTAATTGAACGAAAAATAAAAACACAGGTCACTTATAAATCTCTTCATAAATCACGCCGCCAAGTTTCATGTTTTTACTTTTAAAAATGAGTCTGAAAATGTGTCGGAAAATTTTGAGTTTTTGCGCGTGGAAAAAAAAATATATTTTTTTTAATACCGCCTTAAATCCAAATTGGCTTTTTTCTGACCTATACCTGAATTCATTTTAATTCTTAAATGCATGAAATTTGCATTATATTCGTAAATCAGGCTTGCTACCAGGCCAGGGAAAATATGAGTATTTTCCCTGAAAAATTCTTTAAGCCGTAGCAACCTTGGTTAATGTATAAAATTTGTAGATTCCATACTCTATTCAGATGAAAAGAAATCGAAGTTACTATTTTTATTTTTTTTATTTTGTTTAATCTTACAGAAAATGTTCTCAAAGTTCACATTTTAAACCGATTTTTGGAGCCTAACAGTCATGGAAATGTCGTCTTAAGGTTGCAATTGGATACAATTCAAGATGTACCGACATTTATAGAAAGATAAAAAACTTTGTTCGATTCTTTGATGCTTAAACAGTAACTGCAATTTTCATGCATTTCTGTATAAAAAAATAACTCTGTGAGTGTATCAATAAGATTAACATTTTTAACGGAGAGAAAAGTATATATCAAAACACTTTTTATACATATTTATATTTAAAAAGTATTATTCTATAGAAATGTTCTTTATTTAGAGGGGGGGGGGGTTCATGACCCCCATGGCCTCCCCTTGGAAACCGCGCTTAGGAGAACGTTAGTATTCTAGGGTTAAATACATGAAACTAAAATATCTTAACTTCCGATAATGGACTAGATTTAATAAAAGAAGAGAATATATGGCTTAATAAAAAAACTCTTTTATTGCATAAGTATCGATACATATGCCTGAAGACATTCGTTCTTATTTATAGAAATTTCTATATACAGTAAAATCTCATTATAACGAATTTATGGATAATACCGATTAAATTCATTATACTGAAAAATTTGTTAATGTAAAATTTCAATAGGACATTTAAAAAAAAAAAGGAAATTCGCATGCACATTGAATAAAAATAAATATTACTACTACACCTATTTTCGGTTAAAATGCAAACATGTCAGTAAATAATAAATATGCAGTATATTACTATTGTGAACTTACTAGTGAGAAATAAGATAATTATTACGTTCATTCAGATTCAAGATTTTAATCGTAAATATTATAAAGGAATTGAAATTTATCTTAGATACTTGACGGATTAAAAAACTTCACTGTCATCTGTCGTTAATGTAACATTATTTCTTTACAAAAATGAGAATTCTATTTCTGCACTAAAGTTGACAATGCATTTTTCAAAACGTGCTGTATAAAATATTTTCAGGACATTATTTTGCTGGGAAAATTAATTACTTTTTAAGAGTTTCGGCATACGTCCCTTTCGATCGTACAACACAATCTTTGGTACTTGATGGACAATCATCTTCATCTTCATGTTCACTGTCATCTGTCTCCCCTACATTGAGTTTCCGACGAAAATTTTCTTTCAAATTCGAGTTTATCAATCCAGATATTTTTTTCTTGCCAACTCAACATTCGTAAAATGGAAATGACCATTCTTTTTAAGCCTTCAATAAATTCGTTAATTTGAAAAATTCGTTAATATGAAATTCGTTAAAGAGAATATCTATCTATATTATAAAGGCCGCGCGTGTCCGTGCGTAACGCATACGTCATTTTGCGAATGGCAACAGCTGACGATGAAATTTCGGTTTTGTGATTTTTGCTATTGCAATTTTTTTAATTTCTAAACATAACACATTTTAAATTTTTACACCGTTACAGAGGGAAAAAAATTTACTTTCAAATGCAATTTGTTTGAAAACTATATCTTAATTGCCTGATATATTATGGCTTATAAAATAATTTTTAAGCATGAATTTTGAAACGCCCAATAAACAAATGGAAGAATGCTGCCATTATAAATTTTTAAATAGTTACAGGTAGTAAAATTAATGAATTTTGAAATAAAAACGTCACAAGAATAGAGTGCCTTTATATGAGAGTAGCGTTATACCGGATACAAAATTTGATTAGTTTGTAATAATTTAAAAATTTAAAAGAAAATTATTTGTTTACACCATAAACAAACATCGGATATTTTAACAGATAATTTAAACAGAAGATATTGTTTTAGATATTTCATTTTTATGAATAAAATATAAAAAAATTATTTCACAAATTTAATAAAAATGCATATAAAAAGTTAATATGAGCAGTAAGAAACAACGTTTTAATTCATATTTCATCAGTATTACAAAAAATGTTAACGGTCATTGCGAAGTTGGAAAAAACGAATATACATGAAATTCGTTAATATCGCGATCACTATATCGCATGCATAAGATGATGAATAATAAATTAACAAAGAAGCATCACTGGATGCAGCGAACTCCCTGTATTAATAATACCAAAAAAATAAAAAATAAACAAATCCCTTGAAATTCGTTAATGTCGGGATCACTATATCGCATGTATGAACGCTTAGTACAAAAAAAAAACTGGATGGATACCGCATGTATGAGCGCTTCACGCACAAGAAAAGCAAAGAAACCAGCAAAAAAAAATCTCTAAATGCAGCAACTTTGACAAATAAAAATATGAAAAATGTATTAGATTTAGGGAAAAAAAATGGTTTTCGCCTGCGTTCTGTAACCCGGGAAGCCCGTGTTCGATTCCCTAGTTTTTATAATGTGAAAACATAGTGCATTTTTTAACAATCCAAAAAATATTCGTTAAACTGAAAAATTCGTTAAAGTGACATTCGTTGTAACAGTGTTTCTACTGTGTTGAATTTTTCCCCTGCAATCTTTGATTTCGATATATGAAGGTTTCATTATATTCATATTTTTACTTTGGAGGGTTATAATCATAATGCAGTATTTCTTATAAATAGAAATTTTCTGTTTAAATGCAACATTTTTAATCATATCCTGTGCAAATAATGAGTTATAATATACCTTTATAATAATTAAAGATAGATCATTTAGTCTAGACCTCTAGACACAACACAAAACATATTTCGCCAAACTAGATCATTTCCCATTGTAAATAGTAAAGAACGTTCAACTAGCACATCGATTGTTACGCAAATGCTTATACTATATGTATTCATGATTGCTCTGATGAACATCTACTGATTGCAGAATCACAGACAAATATGAATGTGTAGAGTTCTCATACAAAGCAATGTCTTTAGTCTAGAAACTTACTCCACCGACGATGCCTTTATTTAAACCTGAATAGAAAAGGTTTATTTCATAAGAGCTTTGCATTCATTTATCTTTTCGTTAAAGATTTTTTGCTTTTGGCATTGTACACATAAAGGATGAATCATGCCCTTAAAATTATCAATGTAACCAGACATTTAAATTAAAATATCTTGATAAAGAAAATATAGTATCGTTGGCTATGAAACTAGAGAACAAGCCATATTACGAGGGTGGTTTGATAAGTTCTCGGCCTGACAGTGAAAGTACACGGTTTTTGACATTATTTCATATTATTTTTCAATGTAGTCCCCTTGAAACTCAACACATTTAAGAAACACTCTTGTGTACGAATTCTTTAGTGCAGCCCTGTACGAGGGTGTTTTGAAACGTTCTAGGCCTGACAAAGAAAATACAAGATCTTTGACAATATTTCATCCTACAGGGTGTCCCAAAAGTCTCCGTAGAACACTTCAAAAATTTATTACAAAAAAATAATAGGCCTACAGCAAAAATAATTACAACAGTGCATAGAGTAGCTTAAAAAGTTTTTTTTTCTACAGCCTTAATAAACTTCAACATGAGATCCTTTCGTAGCACGAATAATATCAAGACGATATTTCAATTCAATCCACGAACGTTTTTCATGCTAACATCAACAGTAGCTACTGCTGTTTGGATCTTTTGCTTCAATTCCATGAGAATATTAACTTTTATTCAGATTTCATGAAACAGTTGTAACTACTGTTGATGTTAGCATGCTGAAACGCACGTGGATGGAATTAGAATATGGACTTGATATTCTTCGTGCAACGAAAGGATCTCATGTACAAGTTTACTAAGGTAGTAGAAAAAAAATTTTTAAGTTACTCTATGATTGTTGTAATTATTTTTACTGTAGGACTATTATTGTTTTTTGTAATACATTTTTGAAGTTGTTCATAGACTTTTGGGACACCCTGTATTTTCCTACTTGTAACACAATACATTTCAGAACATTCTTGAAAAATGTTCATTCCTTGACGTTTCTGTGCGACGGTCAACAAATGCGGCACACATCGAGCAGAAAGCTTGTTCATACCCAAAACATCGTGTAAAATGTGATGGACACGGTCTATCGAGATGTTTGTAATGTCAACAAGTTCCCGTATCTTCAATCGGCCATCGTTCAATAAGGCATTGTGAATTTTTTAGTCTATTTTGTCGGTATTAACGGTTTTGGGCATCCTGAGCTCTCATCATCGTGAATAAGATTTCCTAGCTTGTTTAAATTCAGCAGCCCACTTTTTTATCTTCGAATATGAAGGACAGGAATCCTTTAAGCTGGAATGTAACTCTTTTTGTATGTCCGTGAGGGTTAAATATCTTTCAGCAAAGTAGTTTATGACAGCTAGATTTTCAATTTTTTCCATATTTAGAAAATGTCAAAACTTGTTTACTTTACTTTATCGCCCAGCAATAACCAATAAACTCACGCGTCTGAAACTCGACAGCATGTCATCTAAAGGATCATACTTCATGGATTCATTGTGGACCGTTATTATATAAACAATGAACATCGGAATTTGAATAATGATTATATAATCTTTTCTAGATGAGAAAGATATAAATAAATGCATGTCACCTAAAACACTTTCCGATAAAACTAATATACCGTTTATTAATATTTATGATAGTTTTCTGCTCGTGATAGATCAACTAGACATTATTCCGGCAGCTACTTCTTCGAATATTATTTGGATTATTTTATTGGAATATTACTATTGGAATATTATATTATAGAGATATTGTAAATTATATTGCTAAGGAGAATTCTGACAGACTTATAGATGATATTATCACTATATGGGTAGTCGGTCGAATAACAAAATACGAAATCATTATTAAATAGAATGAATGGAATAGAATGAATGGCATGTTCCTGTTTATAGAATAGTGAATGGCACATTCATGTTCTTAAAATACTGAATGGCATATTCATATCCTTCCAGAAAAACAATTATTGCATTCTGTTGATCTGTAACATAAAAGACAGACGTAATTCATACCTTAGTCATTGTCATTAAGTAGTAAATGCATTTGAGTAGTAAAGCCATTTTGAATATAACTTCTCAGTTGCCAAGTGAAATATAATGTTTATTACTTTCTATCGTAAGAAACTCGTTTCTTTTAACACTTTCCAATATAGTTCAAAAGTGTTTATGAATTCGGTTGTGGCTCGAGTTACTCCAATGTCACAGATCTGAAAATAAACAACCAAGTAAAAATAAAAGATAACGTGCGTAATTTAAAAAAAGTACGTGAAAATTAAATGATAGCATTTTAAGTAATAACTTTAAAGACCGTGCAATTATGGAATATTCTCATTTGTTTTTGAAAATGGCTTGGAGTGAGTCGAAACATGTCAAACAACCTAACAAAAGTTATTTTACTGTGTATTTATTATGTTGTTAATTTACATCTTTTAGCATTTAACAGAAATATATTATTACAAAGTGTTATAATTTATTATGATGTTTGAAATATACTAACATCATTAAAATACACCGCAAACGATTTTCCCCATAGGCCGTAATGTAACGGAATTATTTTGAATGTCCCTGTAAATGAACTATAAATGCTTACACACTTCATTTTTAATACCGAACATGCCATAGTAAAACTGAATAACATATATCAATTGCATGGCAATCCGTGAATATTTATGTGAGTTAGAACACGGACAGACAGACAGACAAACAAAATTAATAAACATTTTTCAACTTTATTGGAAAGTGTTAAAAAAAGGAACTAAATGAGTAAGAAAAAGTACAAGATGAATACAATTTTCGAAAAGGAAAAAAGAAATGAAGAACATACATTCAATACATATGTATCATGACATATTTTCCAGCTACATTCATTTATTATGCAAGACAGAGTGTAGTTGTTTGTGAATACATTAGTTAAAGTCATTAATAAATTAGAACTTTAATGTTTTCGCGCACAACTATATTCTGTCTTATATAATAAATTCATGTAGCTGGAAATGAATAATTCAATGCAACTGCATTGTAAGAAAAAAATGGTAAAAATTAAAGCAAAATTTGCTAATGCAGCATTTTTTGCTGCATTGCCAGCATTCTTTGCTGTGAAATTTAGCATAATTATAATTATTTTGCTGTAAAATAAAGAACTTTTAAAGCATAGTTTGATGTTAATATACAGCACAAAATACTAGCATTTTGTTTTTCAACAAAGTTTGCTGTATTTCTTGCCATTTTAGGTAGATTTCGTAAGAAATACTACCTATTTTCTTATAGTGTGAATGCATATTCAATGAATGTAATGTCTTTTTTTTAGGAGCAATAACAAAAAAAAAAGTGCAATGCAGATTTGTGTGAATGAATAGCAAATATACCTTTGAATGAATTGCAGAAACTACTGTCAATAAATTGCACAAACGTCTGTAAAGAACTGCAACAAATTTCCGTAAATGAGCTATAAAAATAAGTGTGGCTTTATGAACTTTTTAAGATTCTACAACTTTTTTTCAACATGGGAACCAATTAAGACAACTTTCACATCATATGAAGATAAATGCTAAGAACTTCCCTATCCGGTTAATGATTAGTTTATTTCCTGATATTGCTCTTAGAGAAACAAATAAGCATCAACAACAAATAAAACAACCAAATCTATAAAGACTTTTTTTTTTAACATGGAGAAAAATTATGATAACTCTAACATCTTATAAGGAGAAATGCTAAGAAATTCCTCAACCTGTTAATTATTAGTTTATTTCCTAATGTTGGACTTAGAGAAATAAATGTTTCACTAACAAATAAGTCTACAGTAAAACAAATAAGTCTATAAAGTTCTTTTCAGTATTGGGACCAATTAAAACAGCTCTCACATCGTATGAGGCACAATGCTAAAAACTACCCTAACCAGTAAATTGATAATTTATTTCTTAATGTTTCATTTAGAGAAATAAATAAGTATCGAGAACTAATAAGTCTATAGTAAAAAAAATAAATCTATAAAGTTTTTCCAACATAGGGACAAATTAAGACAACTCGCACATCATATGAGAAGATATACAAAGAACTTCCATAACCGGTTAATGGAAGTTTGTTTTCGAATATTGCACGTAGAGAACCAAATAAGTATCACTAACAAATAAATATATAGTGAAACAAATAAGTCTATGAAGGTCTTTTTAATATTGGGACCAATTAAGACAGCTCTCACATCCTACATTCCTAAGAACTTCCCAAACCGGTTAATGGTTAGTTTATTTCCTAATTTTTCACTTAGAGTAACAAATAAGTATCGAGAAAAAATAATTCTATCGTAAGACAAATAAATCTATAAAGTTTTTTCAACATAGGCACCAATTAAGATAACTCGCACATCATGTGAGAAGAAATACTAAGAACTTCCCAATCCGGTTAATTGAAGTTTGTTTTCTAATATTGCACGTAGAGAACCAAATAAATATTACTAACAAATAAATCTATAGTAAAACAAATAAGTCTATAAAAGTCTTTTCAATATTGAGACCAATTAAGACAACCCTCACATCGTATGAGGAAGAACTTCCCAAACCGGTTAATGGTTAGTTTATTTGCTAATGTTTCACATGTTGTTCAAGAAAAACAAATAAGTATCAACAACAAATAAATCTATAGCAAAACAAATAAGTCTATAAAGTTCTTTTCAATATTTTGACCAATTAATACAATTCTCAGATCATATGAGGAACAATGCTAAGAACTTCCCTAACCGATTAATGATTAGTTTATTTCCTAATATTCACTTAGAGAAACAAGTATGTATCGACAACAAATAAAGATTATAGTAAAACAAATCTACTTATATAAAATTAAAGTGTAGGAAAGTGCATGTAACCATTCCGGGGCGAACTCATCCAAACAATGGATGGGAAACAACGGATTACTTCCATTGTTTCAGAGAGAAGAGAAATAACAAAAAATATTCAGACACGTGGCTTTTTGGACGTATAATTTTTAACTTGCAGGTTAAATTTCGGTAAAAATAGTTCTGTACGTGTACTTTGTTTTTATAAGTGAATGAAAATTCACATTTACTGTGACGTCACGAGAATAGAATCTATTGGGTTTATTTTATCTTTATGCATTACAACTTTATTGATGCCATTTTTTCATTACAATTAATAGAAAATATATTTTTATTTGAATTCATGGTGGTTAAGCATAAAAATACATACATAAAGTACGTGTGAAAAGTTTGCGCTGGTGAAAATGACGTTATGCTTAGCCTGAAAGTTATTTTTACATGGATAAAACTAAGAAAAAAGTTATATGATTCTGCCAACATGACGTAATTTTCACTGGTTTTTCTTCGTTCTTCAAAACATGTTAAAATTCAACGCTATTATACTATTAACTTATACAATCTAAAACTAACAAAATTTTAATGTTTTGTGCAATCGTTAAAACATCTCAGAATTTGCATTTAATTTTGCTTATGTAACGAAATGATGAGCTCTGTGGCGAGTCAAGCTCTTTAGAAACTCATTGATAACACTTTTTTTACAAAACCTTTCGCACATGGATTATCTTTTAAATATGTTTGAATGTTTTGTCCAATTGTTGAACTATTTCAGAAATTGAATATTGAGTAACAAAAATATACTTATGGTTTGTATTTGTAGAAATCATCCGTCATTTTAAAAATGTACTTTTCTATAATACAAACCTTTCAAAAGTAATATATTCAAGCTGTTTGTTTATATAAAGTCTTATGAAAGTTAAACGCAGATCAACATTCCGTCATTTTTGACAAGGAATATATACTAGTAAGTCTATAAAGTTCTTTTCAATATAGGGACTAATTAAGACAACTCTCACATCATATGAGAAAAAATGCTAAGAAGTTCCGTATCCTGTTAAGGATTAGTTTATATCCTAATGTTGCACTCAGAGAAAGAAATGAGTATCGACAACAAATAAGTCTATAGTAAAACAAATAAGTCTATAAAGTTCTTTTCAACATAGGCCCCAATTACGACAACCCTGATATCATAAGAGAAAAAATGCTAAGAAGTTCCGTGTCCTGTTAATGATTAGTTCATAACCTTATGTTGCAATTAGAGAAACAAATAAGTATCTGCAACAAATAAGTCAGTAAAACAAATAAGTCTATAAAGTTCTTTTCAACATAGGCCCCAATTACGACAACTCTCACATCATATGAGAAAAAATGCTAAGAACTTCCGTGTCCTATTAAGGATTAGTTTATAACCTAATGTTCACTTAGAGAAACAAACGAGTATCGACAACAAATAAGTCTATAGTAAAACAAATAAGTCTATAAAGTTCTTTTCAACATAGGCCCCAATTACGACAACTCTCGCATCATATGAGAAAAAATTCTACGAAGTTCCGTGTCTTGTTAATGATAACGATGCTATGTGGTTTATAGCCTAATGTGGTTTATAACCTAATGTTACACTTAGAGAAATAAATGAGTACCGGCAACAAATAAGTCTATAGTAAAACAAATAAGTCTATAAAGTTCTTTTCAATATAGGGACCAATTACGAAAACTCTCACATCATATGAGAAAAAATGCTACGAAGTTCCGTGTCCTGTTAATGATAACGATGCTATGTGGTTTATAGCCTAATGTGGTTTATAACCTAATGTTACACTTAGAGAAATAAATGAGTATCGGCAACAAATAAGTCTATAGTAAAACAAATAAGTCTATAAAGTTCTTTTCAATATAGGCCCCAATTACGACAACTCTCATATCATATGAGAAAAAATGCTACGAAGTTCCGTGTCTTGTTAATGATAACGATGCTATGTGGTTTATAGCCTAATGTGGTTTATAACCTAATGTTCACTTAGAGAAACAAACGAGTATCGACAACAAATAAGTCTATAGTAAAACAAATAAGTCTATAAAGTTCTTTTCAATATAGGGACCAATTACGAAAACTCTCACATCATATGAGAAAAAATGCTACGAAGTTCCGTGTCCTGTTAATGATAACGATGCTATGTGGTTTATAGCCTAATGTGGTTTATAACCTAATGTTACACTTAGAGAAATAAATGAGTACCGGCAACAAATAAGTCTATAGTAAAACAAATAAGTCTATAAAGTTCTTTTCAATATAGGGACCAATTACGAAAACTCTCACATCATATGAGAAAAAATGCTACGATGTTCCGTGTCCTGTTAATGATAACGATGCTATGTGGTTTATAGCCTAATGTGGTTTATAACCTAATGTTACACTTAGAGAAATAAATGAGTATCGGCAACAAATAAGTCTATAGTAAAACAAATAAGTCTATAAAGTTCTTTTCAATATAGGCCCCAATTACGACAACTCTCACATCATATGAGAAAAAATGCTAAGAACTTCCGTGTCCTATTAAGGATTAGTTTATAACCTAATGTTCACTTAGAGAAACAAACGAGTATCGACAACAAATAAGTCTATAGTAAAACAAATAAGTCTATAAAGTTCTTTTCAATATAGGGACCAATTAAGACAACTCTTACATCATATGAGAAAAAATGCTAAGAAGTTCCGTGTCCTGTTAATGATAACGATGCTATGTGGTTTATAGTCTAATGTGGTTTATAACCTAATGTTACACTTAGAGAAATAAATAAGTATCTGCAACAAATAAGTCTATAGTAAAACAAATAAGTCTATAAAGTTCTTTTCAACATAGGGACCAATTACGAAAACTCTCACATCATATGAGAAAAAATGCTACGAAATTCCGTGTCCTGTTAATGATAACGATGCTATGTGGTTTATAGCCTAATGTGGTTTATAACCTAATGTTACACTTAGAGAAATAAATGAGTATCGGCAACAAATAAGTCTATAGTAAAACAAATAAGTCTATAAAGTTCTTTTCAATATAGGCCCCAATTACGACAACTCTCATATCATATGAGAAAAAATGCTACGAAGTTCCGTGTCTTGTTAATGATAACGATGCTATGTGGTTTATAGCCTAATGTGGTTTATAACCTAATGTTCACTTAGAGAAACAAACGAGTATCGACAACAAATAAGTCTATAGTAAAACAAATAAGTCTATAAAGTTCTTTTCAATATAGGGACCAATTACGAAAACTCTCACATCATATGAGAAAAAATGCTACGAAGTTCCGTGTCCTGTTAATGATAACGATGCTATGTGGTTTATAGCCTAATGTGGTTTATAACCTAATGTTACACTTAGAGAAATAAATGAGTACCGGCAACAAATAAGTCTATAGTAAAACAAATAAGTCTATAAAGTTCTTTTCAATATAGGGACCAATTACGAAAACTCTCACATCATATGAGAAAAAATGCTACGATGTTCCGTGTCCTGTTAATGATAACGATGCTATGTGGTTTATAGCCTAATGTGGTTTATAACCTAATGTTACACTTAGAGAAATAAATGAGTATCGGCAACAAATAAGTCTATAGTAAAACAAATAAGTCTATAAAGTTCTTTTCAATATAGGCCCCAATTACGACAACTCTCACATCATATGAGAAAAAATACTACGAAGTTCCGTGTCCTGTTAATGATAACGATGCTATGTGGTTTATAGCCTAATGTGGTTTATAACCTAATGTTACACTTAGAGAAATAAATGAGTATCGGCAACAAATAAGTCTATAGTAAAACAAATAAGTCTATAAAGTTCTTTTCAATATAGGGACCAATTACGAAAACTCTCACATCATATGAGAAAAAATGCTACGAAGTTCCGTGTCCTGTTAATGATAACGATGCTATGTGGTTTATAGCCTAATGTGGTTTATAACCTAATGTTACACTTAGAGAAATAAATGAGTATCGGCAACAAATAAGTCTATAGTAAAACAAATAAGTCTATAAAGTTCTTTTCAACATAGGCCCCAATTACGACAACTCTCATATCATATGAGGAAAAATGCTAAGAACTTCCATAGCCCGTTAATGGTTACTTTATTTCCTAATGTTTCACTTAGAGAAACAAATGAATGTTTTCATTACACAAACGTCAAACAAGCATTTCTGGCGCAAATTATTTGGCCTGAAACTTCATTAACTTTTGTCAACTTAACTCTATCGTTTTCTCGCGTCGAGAATTAGATCGTTAAGTATGCCACAATCAAAAAGAAGCTTCCTTTCCAAACATTGCGTAAGGCTTTACTTTCTTGTATATTAGCAGGGGAACACTTAACATTCTCCTCCATGTACCGAATAAGCACTCTTTGGCTAGAGTGTAAATATAGTGTCCTGTTGGCACCACTCCCGTATGTAGAATAGTCAAGAGAACGTGCAACATGGCGGATTAAACTCTCGACACCAGTGTTTGTTAATTCTGAAATAGACATTCATCCTACTGGGTTGTTTTTTTTTTTTTTTTTTTTTTTTTTTTCATTTTTATTTATTTATTTATTTTTGCTTTTTTTGATGAGTCAAAAATTTTAATAGCTAATAACTGATATTTTTTATGTCGAACCATACATTTGTTAATTTAAATGCATACAAGGGTCGATGCGGGTTTTTTTTTTTAATTTATTATTATTATTGGGGCCCATTTTGAGAAAAGTGGAAGTAATTTTTATGAAATTTATAATATTTTTGTGAAAAACGACATTTCGTAGCGAAAAATGAAATCCAGTCACTCATATTCGAACCAAGCATTTATTAATTTATAACTTATTTAAGCCCTGATGCTTAACGCTTCCTTTCTGGTGAACTTGTTTTGTTCGCAAATTACACATTTTAAAATCTAACAAAATAAAAATAATTAATGAAAAGTATGAAGAGTATGTTTTTATGGAATGGAATTTTGTGAAGGATCCTATTTTATTAATGTGAATTTCGTGAAGGGTCCTCTTTCATTGAAATGAATTTGGTGAAGGGGCCTGTTTTATTAAGAGGAACTTTGTTATGGGATGTGTTTTATTAAATGGATTTTTGTGAAGAGGTCGTAAATCGAGCCCGAATTTCACCTGGATCTACCCCTGACATATAACATTTTATGATGATTTTTATTAATTAATTTCTACATTTATTAATGTTCGATACTCGATGAGATACATCTAGAATAGTTTTTTTTTATATATAGTTTAAGTGACAATGAAATTTTGAATATTTAAACGATTTATTGTTGAAAATTCCATTGTCTGTTAACTTGACTCTGTAAGTAACTCTAGATAATTTATCGAGTCAAACTGTGATTTTGAATGGCATTTTCCCTGTTAAATTGAACTGATTTTGTGTTTTTAAAACTTTCATTTATCTTTACATGATGTTATAGACGGAAAGAAGAAATGTTTTTTTTAACGATATGAATGATTTCTGAACCAAACGCTTAATTTAAAAATAAATAAATATATAACAAATGCTGGTAAACTAGATAATAAAAAAACATGTCCAGTAAAATTTCTTTTTTTCACCTCTAAAAGAGGAAAAGGGGAAAATAACACTAGTAGGTGCAATTAATTAATATAGTTTTCTTTACCCGATAGAGAAAAATGGACGTATTCCACGAAGGTTTGAAAGAATCTAATAAACTTGAATTTTGTGGTGTGCTTTTGAATTTAAATTAAAACTAAACTTCGCAGCGGCATTAAAAATCACGGTATATGGTGCTCAACTAAGCTTTCTTGATAACGGGTCCTAAGGTGCTATATATAACATATATAACAGTCAAGTACCGTGGCAGAAGTACTTGTCGTCTCCTCCTTCCCTAGTATTCGACATTCAGACGCCACGGGAAAGCAAGAGTCGTCGGGGTAACTCGGCATTATGGCCTAGGACCCGGTTCCTCTTATCGGGTTCCGGCGACGAAAGCCGCCGGGTGTCTTCTGGCGATTCATCAGGTGTTTTTGGTGAGGTCTCCTCTGATTATGGGAACCTCCGTGGATCGTAACGACCTACATCGTCACAACTTGGGTAGAATCGGAGTGATGCGCAGGTGGCGTTTCTCCGACGGCCGTAACGCAGTCGGGGGGCCGACCCTGTCGAGCGTGTTATATGTCCCTCAGGATATGGGTACGGTGGTTGAGATGCAGACGGACGCCACTCAGGCGACTGGTGTGGCGCACCTTAGTTTTATATCCCAGACGAGTGGTCAGCCTGACCACCAGTGGTGGTTCCCAAGCACCTTTGGTACTCACTCACTTTATCGACCCCTAAGAGATGACAGATAATGAATTTCGCTTAATTCCAGAGGCGAACCTTTTGATTCACCTCCTATATCAGAGTCCTGCATCGGGTCAGGTAATCCGATTTTACCAGACCCGCTGTTCGGGTTAGGTCCGGTTGACGCTATTTTGTTTCGTTGCGGGTCGGATTCGGTTCGAGTTGACTTTAAATTTTTCGGGTTCGGGTCGGATTCAGGTTGCGATATGACTCTTGTGGATTGGGTTCGGACTGACCCGATTTTTCAAAATAAATCTAGATTATGTTTTCAGATGAAAAAACTATATATTTGAATATTAATGAGTCTATATATCTTCATTTTTCAAAATAAAAGATAAAATCGATATTAGAGATATAATTGTAGATTAATTTTATATGATTGTATTTAAATATGGATTAATTTTCTTACATTTCGAGTTCAATTAAGGTTCAGGTCGGGTTTCGGATTGATGAAGATTTTTTTTTCTCGAATTCGGGTCGAGTTTAATTTAAATAGAATTTTCGGGTTGAGATCAGGTATAAATATAGTGAAGTGTTCCCTTATTGAGACCTGGCAAAGTATGCTACAATATCACTTCGTCTTGTGTCTCACCTCCTTGAGGTGACCTTAATACACGAAGCAAAATATGAGCAAACAAAACGTCTTTTAAACGTCTCACAACGCACAACAGACGCACAAATTAAGAAAATAAAAGTTTAATGCTCTTTTAGATAATGTTCTTGAAATCTCAAAATTTTTGCTTTAAAGAATATGCATTTAAAATTAATTTTCCTTGAACTTTAACTGGCTAAGCATTTGAATTTTTTTAAAAGATGCATATTATATTTCAGATTTCCAAATAAAATAGTTAATACCACTTAATATTATATATAAAAATTAGCACAAAAGTTAAAATAGTTTTTTTTTTTAATTCTTTTATAAGCAGTGAATGTTTATCTTAAAAACCTAATTTCATGACTGCAATTCATACTGTTCCAAAAAAAAATTCATTTGCAACACGTTAATTTGACGTGGAATACGATTATGAAAAATTCATCCCTTTGATTTAAGCTTGGTAGAAAGCTCAAACTAATGAATTTATAGAAAAAAAATTTTTTTTTGTTTATCTCATTTTTTAACATATGCCAACAGGAAAAATGAAACAGCATCATTTAAACTATCTATTCAGGATTTCTAAATTTTTTCTCAACGTATAATCATAATTTAACTAATCTTAAGCTCCGATCAAAGCGTATTTTAAAATAATATTACACTCTTTATTTTTTATTTTTATTTTATTTTCTACTTTTTAGCGTTTAGAATATTTCATTCTTGCATTTTTACAGCCAGGTGGCATATTTTAGAGAACGTGGTTTGGCGCATCATTAATTCCCTTGTTGCTGTAACTGATATACAGATGTATTCATAAAAAATGTTTGGAAATTTATCACCTGCGACCGACTTAGAGAAAAATGGTTTACAATTAATTTATCAATTCATAATTAAGTTCTAAAAATATTAAAATGCTGCATTATTATCTGAAATACACTTGTGTACATTTTTTTTTAATTCTAGCCTATCAGGAAGTGAGTGAAAAACCGTTGACTTAATCCTTGGCCGTGAACTAAATTTCATCATTACATACATGAACCAAGTTAAATTAGATAAAAAAGTGTAAAAAAGAAAAATATTGCTTGATTGCTATCTATTTTAATGTGAACCGAACCCATTTAAAATATTCAATTTCAAGTCGAAAAATTCTCCGTAGATGACGTATATTCAACGCCAATAATATAAGTATCAAGAGACGTTATAAAAATGTCTCCAAGCAATAAATTGTTTAAAAATATCTTGAATAAATTTTTTAGTTCCCGAAATCTATTCAAATAAATTAGCTATAAAGAAATATATAAGGCGCCAAAAGAGAAGTTGATTTCATTTCAGTGTCAAAGCGAAAGATAAATGCCTTTACTAACAAGGTGAACTCTTCTCATTATGAGAAGTCAGTATGAGTTATTTTCCCAAGATATATATATTAGCGAGTTAAGAAGTATGTAAGGAAGCTGTAGCTCATATTCATTCAAAAAATTTAACAAGTTCTTGATAAATATATTATATATATTATATATATTATATATACGATATGATGACTATTTTTAAAAACAACATAGTAATGTGAATCTCAACAACACATGCAAATTTCATAACAATTTATCTGTTTTAAGGAAAGTTGGAATTCATACAGATAGACAGAAAGACAAAAATCGTGTTATATATTTGCGGTCCTTAACTAATTAGTAAATATACATATGTTATTAACTAATATATATATGGTAACTAATATATAGTATAGTAGTTAGTAACTAATAGTAACTAGTAACTGTTAGTAACTTATATATATATATATATATATATAATTATATTATCTATGAATTTCAAAAACATATCAAGTTCTAATATCATTCTACTAAAATCTTCAAAGAGATAATTATATATATTAGTTACTAACAACGCCGGAAAGCATTTCTAGGTGAAAAATAGCAATTATGCATTCAAGTAATGTTTCGAAGTTTATTAAAAGTGATACTTTCGTATTATCCGTATGCCAGGAGTTAATAGCAGAAGAAATCGCCAAAAATTTCGTTACTTACAACAGCGTATTTGATTCTTATTATTTCACTAGTTTAAGAACGTAGTTTGATTACATGGCTGTTAAACTTGTGTTTTACTTGAATTATTTTACATATTTATTTATCGATTGATAAAGTTATAATTTCGTTATGATATATTAGCCGGAAACAAACTCTGAATTATTTATATTGTTTTAAGTTCAAACGGGTTCATCTTTCGTAATCGGAATGCACGCGATATAGAGATAGATTTAAAAGAAATTCATATTTGAAAATTATTTTTAAAACCATAAAATTAAGTAAATTAAGATATAGTTTTCAAAAAAAACTGCATTTGAAAAAAAAATGCCTTTTTTTTTTCAATTCGACGTTGTAAAAATTGAAATTGTACGATGTTTAAAAATTAAAAAAAATGCCGTAAAAAAGAAAATTATTGGTCAGATTTTACCAGCGTGACGCACGGAAATGCTTTTGCTTTGTAATATAGATTTACACGGCACCATCACTAAAATTATGGATACATATAAATATATATAATCTTAAATCGGTGAATTCATTCAAAACATTATATAGTTCTCTGATTTGTATTCAACTTGTGATGATTTATGCATCTCTATAAATAACTATATCTTCATCTAATTTAAACTCACTTCCGAGGAACGAATTTAACTCTCTCTAAATATTCAGCATAAGCTTCTGTCATGGTCAATTTTATTTTCTTTAAAAACTAGTTTTTTGGTTGTTTTCTGTTCGTTCTACCGTATACCGTCTCGTTTAAAAGAAATTAAATACTACGTAATCCATTAAATACTCGTATCACTGCGTTTAAAAACCCCACGCTCTCTAGATGAAATATAACTAAAAGATTTATTACCACTTTTCTAAGTAAGGAAGAGACTTTATAAGAAATTTCCAGGTAATTGCTTATGAGAAATCACCTTGTGTTGTAAGTTCCCGAAACTTTATTTAAGTAAATTAGATATAAAGAAATATATTCTGCGCAAAAAAGGAGTTGATTAGATTTCAGTGTTAAAGCGAAAGATAAAAGCTTTCACTAATGAGATGAACTTTTCTCATTATAAGAAGTCTATATGAGTTATTACTTACCCATCATACGTAGTATAGGGTAAGTATTTGAAAATCGAAAAAAAAATTTTTGGTCGGATTTACACATTTTTGACATTGGAAATCCTGAAAAACATATTTTTATAAAAAAAAAAAAAAAAAAAAAAATGCCGTCCGTCTGTCTGTGTGTCTGTGTGTGTGTCTGTAAAATTTCCCAAACAATTTGATAAATTTGGTATGTACTTAGTATGTAATAATGGGAAGAAGCTTATTGAATTTCAGTAACTTCGGTTATCCGAAATTATATTTTAGGACTCTCGAAATATTCGTACTAATAAAAGGTATATAAAAATTTTCGAAATTGTTTATTTTAAGGACTGAATATAAAATACAATAAAAAAACGTAAATTTTGCATAAAGAATGAAGTCGATCGGATAATGAGTTGCCGAGATATTTGTCATCCTATTTTCAACACTCTTCGATTTTTCATGACCCTGTATTTCATTCAAATTTCAATTCAGAGATATATTTTAATTGGAAGTGAGACGCTTCATCCGACGCAGTAAACCGTTATTTAATAGGATTATCCATTTTGGAGTTATAAGGATGTTTCTTTTACGCAATTCAGTAATAGAGCATTTAAAGTTTATGACGTCATCGAGCCACGATTTTATTCGAATTGCAATGCATTTTAAAAATAGTTTACACACGTTTTATTTTCATATTTTCATATATTATGCATATCCATGATGGGTAAGTATTAAGGTGGCCCCCCAACGACTAGTTTTTCCATGTAATAGTATTATCGAGTTTAAAAGAAGGCAAGAAGGTCTATCCAGCGGTTTCTACGCATCTATAGACGAGAAGTATTTTGAGACTGGATTTGTCTGGAGAAAAATAAAGAAAAAACGATTTATTTTTTTACTCATTCACTTGTTATCTAATGCAGTGTTTTACCTCACGGTACGCTTAAGAGGCTACTTCACTCATGTGAAAAACACCCGGTCGCTAATGCTGATCCTATGGGGGAAATATTTTAAGATATCTCGTTCGCATTTCAAAACGTTATGAGGCCTCTTCAAGCAATAAATAGTTAAAAATCTTCCGAATAAATCTTTTAGTGGTTTATTTATTTTTAAATAAATTAGCTATAAAGAAAAAAAAAGAATTAAAAAAAAGTTGATTTGATTTTAGGGACAAAAGAGAACATAAATGCTTCAGAATAAATGCAAGGCGAATTTATCTCATTACTAAAAATTTGTATGAGTTATTTTTCCAAAGAATAGAACAAGCGAGCTTAAAAGAATGCAAGAAGATCGACAATTTCTATTGCATCCAGACGAGAGATATTTTGAGATCCAAATTGTCTGGAGAAGAAAAAGCAGAAAAAAGTCCGGTATTTTTTGTTATACCAACACCATGCCAAAATGTATACTAATGGGCCATTTATTTCAACCCTGACCCTGCATAGAATTTTTATTGCAAACCATGCCAAGCATTGTGACTCGATAATTTATTGAACGTGAATTGTTTTTATTATTATTATTATTATTTAATCGTAACAACGCAAAACAACTTAATTTGTTTTGTATTTTTTTTCGAATCGCAAATATTTTTATTAAGTTTTTCTCTGGCGCTGAGATGGATTTTACAACTTGGCAGTTACCTGGTGATGGGGAAGGTCTAATAAAATCGTTTCAAGACTATGAAATTATACACAAATAAAATTATTTTGTGAGATGCCGGGTATGAACATTTCACAGTTTACATTTGACAAATATTATTATTTGTTGTTTTTTTTAAATATGGCAACAGTATATAAAAACGACTATTTCAAAATATGAATTAAATCTGCATTCAGATAATGTAATTTTGAATTAAAAAAAATTAAAAAAAACCCTGAAAAATTACGCAAATTTAAAAAATGATTGGACACTGCAATCTAGTCAAGTATATGCCTGCCAAATATGGTTGGATTGCTATGCATAGTTTTTGATCTTGTAAAATTTATAAGAAAAGTTTTCTTTTAAACGCAATAAGAAAAACATTTTAAATATGACGTTTTAAATATGACATAATTTTCACCATTAAATGCTTTTTGCTTATGAAAATTGTATTATGTTTAAGTTTTCTTTTTTTTTTTAATATTCACGTTTAAATATATAGTATAATTGAACAATGTGTGGAAATATTATTATTTATTTTGTTTTTTTTAATCTGGCAACAGTAGATAAAATAGTTGTTTCAAATTATAAATTAAATCTGTATTCAGATGACGAAGTTTTGAATAATTTTTTTTAACTAAAAAAAGGACAAATAATAATAAAAAAATGATTGGACATTGCACATCACAATCTAGTTAAGTATATGCCTACCAAATATGGTAAATTGCTATGCATACTCCTCGACCCTATAAAATTTATGTAACAAGAATTTTCTTGACCGATTTAAACATTAAATAACACTTAAAATAATTTTATGATTTAAACTGTCTGCTTAATCGTGTTTATTATACATTTTTCTATAAAACTATAAGCTACCAGTTTTCATGATTTATATACAATAGTTTTTTCAAGATAAGCCGAGAAAATTAAAAATCGCAATAAATTCAATTACGGGTGCAACAGCGTTAGTAACTTAAAAAACAATTAGAGAGACTAATATACATGTGAACTTTTTCTCTAGTCAATACAAATAAAACCATAGAATATTATTATTTATAAAAGTAATAATCTTGTTAACCTGTATCTGTCCAATTTAACGTATGGGGCTGGCCATAAATGATGTCACACTTTTTTTCAATATTTTCGACCCCCCCCCACCCCTTAGTCACAAAGTGTCACACTTCACCACACACCCCCCCTTTTTCATATGTCATGCTATATTACATAGACATATACTTACAGTTCAGAAACAAAGCACTACGTTATAGATCATATTTAAAATTTTATTTTTAAACTTTAACAATGAAATTTGTGAGCATAACAATAAAAATGATTCGTGTACTTGTTTTGTATGAAATAAGATTAAGGTTTTCAACGGAAAACATAATTAATATACAATAAAGTAATACAATTAGTAATAAAGTATTTATGTATTTTTTTGAACAAATGAAAGTTGTTTTAGCCCCCATTAATAAATACCCTCAAATTCTGGTAATTTCAAAATAACTTCAAAATTTAATCTGCTTATTTTAAATAATTTTTATTTTAATCAAAATGTGTGATGTCACACTTCTTCTGACCCCCGCCCACATCCTTTCACAAACTGTCACACTTTCATGAACCCCCTTCCCCCTTTCCAAGCGTGACATCATTTGTGGACGGTCCGTATACCGTCTCATTAAAAAATTTAAGTAAAAAAAAAAAAACCTCACGATTTTGACAAAAAATCATATCATATCAAATAAAAAGGTAAATTGCTAGCTGGAATGACAATAATAATAATAATAAATACTTTTTTCTTACGTAAAAATGTTTATTTTTAACGGTTAAAAAAAAAAAAAAACTATTCGAAAACAAAAATATTGAATCACTATTTTCAAATTTGGTGAATTTATTCGGTAATCGTCTGAATTTCCTATTGCAGTCCTTGACTAGATTGATACAATATTGCACAAATTTGGTGTAAGCATTTTTAAATTCTATTAGTGACGATTTAAATATGTTCATCTTTTCATTAAGTTTTTTTTTTCAAGTTGCATTTTTTTTTTTCATTTAAAGTAATTATTTTTTACTGAGAAATTCTCTTTAATATCTGGCAAATTGCCAATTACACAAGAAGATTCGAAAAGAACAAAGGAAACTCTAGAATGAGATAGCTTAATTAAGGTAGACCATTAATTATCTCACAACAATGGTTACTTTTTGGATTAAATAACAAATTGCACAAGAAATAAACCATTAACGTTCGAAACGTTGCAGTTCAGAGAAATGTAAGTAGCATATATTTTGCATACTTGTTAGAGACCAAATGGTTCCAAGAACTCATTAGATATGAAAACAAATTATCATTAATACGTGATAGTAAAAAATAAATACGAAGTTTAAAGAATTCTGACAGTTTATTCTTCAACAATAGCTTAGTTTTTTTTTTTATTATTATTCGTAAATGTTATCTTAATTCAAAAATTTATGAAATATTTCTAAAAACAATTAATGTGTATTTAAATTTCCAATTAAGTTTTCAGTAGGACTGAAACTACGCCTTAAATCTTCAAAAAATCCCTGACGGCTCGGCCTACAGGCACAGGTAGATTTCGAAGACGCAGACCGTGGGGCGCCTGTTTGTTGGGAACTGCGGAAGAAATGGCCTTTTTACCATGATGCGGTAGTTGGAACCGCCCACTTCGAAATCTAACTTGTTTGCAAGCGGAGCCGGCAGGGATTTTTTTTTTTAATTTTTTTAATTTTTTTTTTTGCTATAAAGGTTGGTCCTATAAAAAACTTGTCAATATAAAAGTTTTAGATAATATTAAGAGAATTTATAATAAATTTATGCGGATTTGATATCTTGTGAATGGATGAAGTTATGAATTTTTTATCTTCTGAAACCCCCTTTTTAAAGGCCCCCTTGGGGCCATTTTTAATGACATAAAAAATCTGTCATACATAAATTTTCGGCCCTTTTCCTAGAAGTAATAATAACTTTAAACGGATTCGATACCTATCATAATTAAGAAATTATGGTTTTTTTCTGTTTTTACAAAAGCCCTCCCCCCCCCCCCCCCCCCACCCAGTTCGATTTTGCCCATTAACGAACTTGACCGAGATTTTATGTCCCTTGATTTTATGTATCCGTTTTGAAGAGATTCGTGCAGAATTATTGCAGTTATCGTGTCCATAAAAAAGTGACATAGATAGATGGATAAATAGATAGATAGATATAAAGTTTTGAACTGGGGGTGGTTTTGGGTTCAGGGAGTCATGATCGGCGTAGATCTGCAAAAAATTTTCAAAAATTTCAACTTAAGGGAGAATGTAATAGGTAGTATTTCTTACGAATTCTACCTAATAGCACTACAAAGGATGTGAATTTTCTTTTCACCTTGCTTAACAGCGTACAACCAACTTGAGTGAAAAATGTGTCCAGAACCGGGGATCGAACCCAGATACCTTGGTATATCCCAGATACCTTGGTATATCCCAGATACCTTGGTATATCCCAGATACCTTGGAGGCTGATAGTGTGCTCATGTTGACTTTCCATCTTACGCTGAGAAGTTGCAGCCTTGCCAACGTATCTTAGTGAAGGACGTGCCAGACTGGATGTCGTACGGATGGCTTAATTGGTATACCAAGGTATCTTGGTTCGATCCCCGGTCTAGACACATTTTTAACTCAAGTTGGTTGTACGCTGTTAAGCAGAGTGAAAAGAAAATTCACATCCTTTGTAGTGCTATTTAAATATTTACGGCGTCGTTTCAGTCCTACTGAAAATTAAATTGGAAATTTAAATATATATTATCCGATGTTAGGAATTTATCCGTCTCATGTACGCCACTGATAGTGTGCTCATGTTGACATTCCATCTTGCTCTGCAAAGCTGCAGCCTTGCCAACGTATATTAGTGAAGAACGTGCCAACGTGCCAGACTGGATGTCGTTCGGATGGCTTAATTGGTAAAGCACTTGGTGCGCTATACCAAGGTATCTGGGTTCGATCCCCGGTCTGGACACATTTTTCACTTAAGTTGGTTGAACGCTGTTAAGCAAAGTGAAAAGAAAAGTCACATCCTTTTTAGTGCTAATTAATGTCTATATTGTTATAAGCTATTTTCCAGTAAAAGGTGAAAGCAATATAAAGAAACACGTTGTAGAAAATCTAATCAGATTCTACCTTGAAAAAAAATGTTTCTAAAATATTTACATTTACGTTACAAAAACAACTATCTGATTTCTAGGCCTATGCACTTACATAAAAATGCCAGCTGTCGTAATTTCTAAATGTAACCAATTTTTCTAACCAGTAATTTCTGAAAGTATTCATCGCTGTATTTTTCTGGATTACATAATGGCTAAGAATTCACTGTTAAACATTTGCAACAAACTGTCCAGTCATTTGACTGTTTTTATAGCAAACAGTTACATAACTGTAATTTAACTCTATTCTGGCCATATTATTGCTCATATTATTGTCAGAGTGGAGTTAAATTACGGTTATGGAACCATTTTCTATATAAACGGTCAAATGACTGGATAGTTTGATGCAAATTTTTAACAGTGTACTTTTGGAAAATACTGGTGTCTAAATTTATACCCCCCTTCAAACGCTTTAAAAAATGCACCTACGACTGCCGCTATTTTGTGTCAGCTCGTAGTCCTAGTATTTGAAGGGCTTTTGTTCAACAGTCAGCGTCACAACTTTACTCCATGAAATGTGATAAAATACATAAAGAGAACAAAATACGTGTATTTCTCCAAAACATCGTTTCTCGCATGTCAACAGATATTATTTATTTATTTGTGGGGGATGTAATACCGAATAAAAATTTCAGTTTAAATAAGTTTTACTTGAAAAGCTGATTCCTTACAAGGGGTTACGACGCGACGAATGGAGTTATGTATAAAGAGGAGACATAGTGTAGTGTTTACCAGTTACGAAGTGAAATAACTGAAGATGTAGTCACAAGATGGTGGCTGTTGTTTCTTTACATTGGATCAACAGAGCCTGATTACCGCTGGTGAAAACTTCCACCAGCAAATTTGAATAGACATTTTCGCTTTATTTATATACCCTATTAATGAAAAAAAAAATTCAGAAGTTTTACCAATATTGGCAGTACAATTAATAGACGATAGGACTTTTAAAGTTGGGGATCTTTGTTGGTTTTTCTAAAGAATCTAACAAGTCCTTTTTACATGCATCTGATAAATGGTCCAGATGAAAATATTTATCCAGCATCAGTTCACGAATAAAAAAATCCCCCCTTTCTTAGGTGCGTTCGTAATTATATAAATGCGTAGCACCTATAGTCGTCGTCTGGTTCGTCCGTCTGTCCGTCCGCCCGCATATAACAGCGCAAAAACTACCCAACCGAATGATTTGAAATTTAATGTATGTAATCGTTGCAGAATTATGTCGAGTCATTTCAAATTTTATGAAAATCGAAACAAAACTTAAAAAGGTGTTAATAAAAGTTTTCTTTATTCTATTAAATCCTCAATGCATTAAAGTAAATAAACAAAAGATTCATTCATCGTGAGTCATAGAAATATTAAACCATGGAGGTAATCATTCGCAAAGCAAGATCTCCATGGTGTATTTTACAGCGCTGTCTGATGTCGAAAAAAAAAATAATTCACATCTGTAAACATGGCATACGTAATAAGGGAAAAAAAGGCATCCTCATTTCGCTCATAGCAGACGATATAATTTATTTCAATGAAATAATAACGATGTTTTTTTTTTTACATTGTAAAACTAGTTATAGCACGAAACGAACGCACCTCATTCGTCACGTTTAACGTACAATTTCCAACTTGTTTACATTCTGAACATGAGCATCAGTTTTTGGAAAGTCGAGTGGAATCACTCCAGAATGTTTTTCTTTCATTAATTAAAACTGAAATAATGACAAGTTTTTATAAGTTTTTTTTTTCGTATTGTACGTACGATTTACGACTCCGAGCTGAAGCGTAGACGTCAAGGTTTTTGTTTAATCCTAATTTTCCTTTGAGTCAAAGTAAGTTTCGAGATAAACAGCTAGTTTCCAATGTCATGGAAGTACTCAATAGTAGCCGTTAATTTTGTTGACAAACGAAAACGTGGTAATTAACTGTATGAATGGAGTCATTTTAAACTACCAAACATAATTATAGTATTCTTTTTCAACCATGAGGGGTGTCACTGACATTTTGTCGGAAAACAATCCGCATGGCAGGTATCCAAAAGTATACATTATATTGCTGTGATTCATTCTTATTTTTCTCTGCCCTTTCATATTCAAAATACGGGTTTGAACTAAAGTCTGGCGCGTATCCAGTTATACCCGACCCGAAACCGAAAATTCTATTTAAAGTCAGCCTGAAATCCGATCCGAACCCGACACACTTTAACCCGAACCCGAAATGGAAGAAAAGTAATCCATATTTTAATACAGTTTTAAAAAAGTATACAATTTTATCTTTTACATTGAAAAATGAACATATATAGTTTTTTTCAACTGAAAAAAAATTCTAGACTCTTTTGAAAAATCAGGTGAACCGGTTCAACTTGAACCCGACTCACAAGAGTCAAATCCCAACCCGAAACAATTAAAATCAATCAGCATCCCACCCGCCACAGAAAAAAAAAAAGTAGCAATTACCCGAACCACCGCGAACAGCGCGTTCACTGCGAAAAATGACATGTTCTAATCTGAGTAAATCGATGTTTTCATTTTGTTATGAAACTTTTTGTTTCAAATAGGACGACCCAATGTTTTCAATTCTGAATTACCAGAAATACTCAGACTATTGAAACATAGACATACTCAAAACTGAGCACATAGAGATCAGTTCATACTCGTTTTTGAAACATGGATTTACTCAAAAGTGATTAGGATCAGTTCAAACTCATTTATGAAACATGTACATACTCAAAAATGAGCACATGATGTTTTATTCTTGAGTGTGTGCATGTTTTCAGAAATGAGTATATACGTGTTTCAAACTTGAGTAATTTTGATTCGGAGCCATTTTGACTGCTCCGATTTGAATATATTTTGCTCAGTTTTGAAAATGTCGTTTTTAGAGTGTTGGGTCGAGTTCGGCCAAAATCTGGTTTCTTGACCCGATGCAGGACTCTAGTTTCAACATTATGTATATGTCTAGTAAAAATATGAAAATATATACAAAATTAACGAAAGTTATTAAAAAATATAAGTATTTGAATGTAAAAGCTTATATGTTTGTGAAATCTTTTCTGCTACTCAGCAGTTGTTTACAAACTTTTCGAATGGGAGCATTTTATAACGAAATCAAAGGGAAACTTTGTTTTGAGCTTAACAGGTAACAGCGAATTTCATCGAAATAAAAAACAATGTTTGATTTTGTTGACAAACAAAAACGAGTAATTACCTGTCTGGTCTGTGCCATTTCAAACTGCTAAATATAATAATAGTATTTATTCCTTTTCAGACACGATAGGTGTCACTAACATTTTGTGGAAAAACAATCCGCATGGCAATTATCCAAAAAGCATAAACTATTCTTGGTGTAATTTTTTTTTTCTCCTGTCTTTTCATATTCAAAATAAGGGTTTGAACCTTATGGATATGTCTAGTAAAAATATAAAAATATATACGAAATTCACAAAAGTTATTGAAAACGATTTTGAATATAAAAGTGTTTATATGAAGTCTTTTTTATGGTTTCGTTCATGGTTCTGCGTCAATTCGTCGCGCACAATTCATCGCAGAACAATTTTTTGCGCACAATTCATCGCAGCATCAATTCGTCGTGGTGTCAATTCGTCGCAACGTCAATTCGTCGCAGAGTAGGGAAATTCACAAAAATAACATATAAAAAATATTCCCTTGAAAATCGCCAGTAAATTGTTAGTTATAATTCTCTATATCTGAAAAACAAATTATCATTAAATAATTCTACTAAATTATTTTATTTTATCATCATAGCTTTCAAAAACATTTTCAATGCGACGAATTGACGTCGCGACGAATTGATACCGCGACGAATTGACGCTGCGATGAGTTGTCGCTGGTACAAATTGACGGTGCGATGAGTTGTCGCTGGTACAAATTGACGCTGCGATGAATTGTTCCGCGATGAATTGTGCGCGATGAATTGACGCGACACCTTCGTTCATATCATGAAACCCTATTCGTTTCGCTTCTCTGTCTATCCGTCACAGAGTCGGTTCTCAGAAACTGTATAAGTTAGAGACTTGAAATTTTGTGTACTTACAGCTGAATACCTACTGTAACGCTGAAAATTATAAATTTTTGAAAATGTTTTCATTATGCAAGATATTAATTAAAACCTTAAAACATGCTCATTAATGTATAAAAATATTCAACTAAAGCGCAGAATTTATTTGAATTGTTGCCAATTTGTAAAATAGTGCACATAATAATATCCCCTTTCAATTAAAAAATGTATTTACACGTGACTATCAAAAACAGAAATAAAACTTTAAAAATATAATTAAATTTTAAATTTTAAATTTTAAAAGCAGTAATTGTAGAAAATTACGTAATAAAAAATATACTTGCGCGGGTATATTAAAAAGAGAAATAATTACATTATTGCTACTTAGAAACTGGTTTACAAACTTTTGGAATTTGAACATTTGTTAGAGGAGTCAAAGTGGAAAAAAAAAAAAAAACTATGTTTCGAGCTTAAGAGTTAACGATGAAAAAACGATGTTTGATTTTGTTGACAAAAACGGAGTAATTACCTGTCTGGTCGGTGCCATTTTAAACTGCCAAATATAATAATAGTATTCTTTTTCACTACGAATGGTGTCACTAACATTTTGTGGAAAAAACAAACCGAATAGCAACTGTCCAAAAAGCATACATTATTTTGCTGTGATCCACTCTAACTTTTTTTCTTCCTCTTTTCATATTCAAAACAAGAGTTTAAACCTTATGGAGTTGTTTTAGGAAAAAAAATAGAAATAGAATAGTCTTAAAACTTATTGAAAAATATTTTGAATATGAAAGCATATTTGTGAAGGTTTTTATGCTACTCAGCATTTGCTTAGAAGCTTTCACGGTTGAAAATTTTATACAGAAATAATCCTACTCCATGCGGAGCTTAAGTTTGCAAGAAATACATGAACTCTAATATATCAAACATGTATAACGCGCATATTCGTCGTAAACACGCATACTTTCAATTTTATAAAACTAGTAGTAATTTTATAATTTTAGAAGCAAAACTATATTGAGAAACTGCTGTGTATGCACTGAAAAAAATGACATTTTCAAATCTGAGTAAATCGATGTTTTCATTTTGTTATGAAACTTTTTGTTTCAAATAGGACAGCCCAATGCTTTTGATTCTGAAATACCAGAAATACGCAGAATATTGAAACATGGACATACTCAAAACTGAACACATAGAGATCAGTTCATACTCATTTTTGAAACATGGAGATACTAAAAAATGATTAGAATAAGTTCAAATTCATTTTTGAAACACGAAAATACTCAAAAATGAGCACATAGAAGTCAGTTCATATTCATTTTTGAAACATGGACATACTCGAATATGAGCCAATGATGTTTTATTCTTGAGTGTGTGCACGTTTCCAGAAATGAGTATCTACATGTTTCAAACTTGAGTCATTTTGATTCGGAGCCCTTTTGACTATGCGACATACTCAGATTTGAGTATTTTTTGCTCAGTTTTGAAAATGTCGTTTTTGGAGTGTATTATCTTTATCTTGGTCAATACTGTCTAAAATTTGGCTAGAGTTTGGCCAATGCTAGCACAAACAATTATGCAAAATTAGGGTGTTTACATTTTACCAATATTGGTATGAATGATTTCACTATTTTATCTCCACTATGTCCGGTAAAAAGCCAACACTTCTAGAATATTAAGTAATATTGACACTCCATTGCAAATGTTTCAATTATAAAACCAATACTTCTGTAATAGTGGCATTTCATTGTAGATGTTTCCATTGTAAAACCAATACTTCTGTAATAGTGGCATTTCATTGTAGATGTTTCCATTTTAAAGTCAATACTTATGCAATAGTGGCATTTCATTGAAAAAAAAATCCGCTTTACTCAATGTTTGAAACAATACTAGGTCCCACTATATCAATAGAATTATTATTGGTTTGTTACCAATGTAACAATCTCATTTAATCTATATACGATGCGCGTCATACATTGCTTTTTAGACTTAAAGTCAAGACGACAATCAGCGAGGGAAAGTAGTAAAGTAGGTTGATTAAGACAATCACTCTGCATTTTGACAGAACAGGAGCTTGGCGACAAACTTCACCTCACAGGTAGAAGAATGTGTCTGTGTCAGATGAAAATAGAAAAATTCTCTCTGAATTTGAAAACAAAAAACTACCGTGAATTTTAATTAGGAATGTAGTGTAACAGGAAGTTATTTAACACTTTCCAACATGGTTGAAAAATGTCTATGAATTTGGTTTGTCAGTATGTATGTACGTTCTCTAATTCGCGTAAATATACTCAGGTTGTCATGTAATTATATATACCTTATTGATGTTTACCATAGCATGTTCGATATTGAAAATTAAGTGTGTACAATTTATATAATTCCCTTACATGGGTACTCAAAATAATTCCGTTCCATTATGGTCTACGGAGAAAAATCATTTGCAGTGTATTTTAAAAACGTTACACTATTTGAAACGCATTTAAATTTATATACATCACTGAGGGCACACTATAAGATGCTGTTTCTGATCAGAAAAGGATTAGGGTCCATAAGCCGTGTTTTTGGCCCATGAAATAAGCCTAAACTTGATTTTGTTATACTGACTTAATTATTTCACTTTTTAATGTTAGAAGGTTTATCCTGTACGATTTCAACAATAGTTTTTGCCTTTTGTTCGGATTTATATTACTTTAACAAGCTCAAAGTTCGTATTATTCGTAGTTTTTGATGAAAAATACGCAATTTCTCCTAATTTTACCTCAATTTTTAATATATTTTTTAATATTTTACTATGAGCGCAGCTTTGCAACACTTTTATTTTTACATATATTGTACATTTTGATATATTTTATAACATATGTAAAGAAGAAAGCGTTGCACGATTGCGCCCCTATAAATAATTGAGGTAAAATTAGAAGAAATTGTCTATTTTTTATCAAGAACTACGAATAATACGAACTTAGAGCTAGTGTAAGTCATTGTTGAAATCGTACAGGATAAACCTTCTAATATTAAAAAGTGAAATAATTAAGTCAGTATAACAAAATCGAGTTTTAGTCTTATTTCATGGGCCAAAAACACGGCTTATGGACCTTAATCCTTTCTTTTTATATTTCTTAAAGTCAGAATTCGTAACCACCTCGTTTAATTTCAGATTTTGTAATACTTTTCTGCAATTAAATAAGGCGAAAAAATCTATTAAAAATTTTTGGTAGAGCTGTACGTAATCTGAGATATAGATTCCAATGTATTTATAATAAACACTTGTAGAACATTTGTCCCTTGATTTATTCAGCAAATTTTTGACATACGAATTATAATAATAGCTAAACCTTGAACAATATCTTTAAGAATAGATAGAAAATGCTAAAACTGCGCGCTTTTATTTATAGTCTTCGATCCATGCTTCTAAAATTATATGTTAACAAAAGGTATGTTTATGGGCGAAATGGGGATCTTTTGTGATATTTTTAACATTTTTCTTCGGAGAAAAGGTGTTTACAACCATGGCTTTCTAACCTGCTGCGCATTTTATTTTTTCTAAAAATGTGTCGGATAATAAATTCAAAAGAGGATGTAACATAGCTGCCAACATTTACATTTTTTCCCCAATACTATTCTTGAACAGAAAAAATTGCTTTCTTTAATCATAAATTTTCGGCGATTAAATAAGATTATTTTAAATTAGTAATAGGGAGAAAATGAACGTAAAAATTGGCAACTGTGATATAGTCCGGGATACAACGTCAAAATTTTGCAACGAATTTTAGAATCACCGTTTGGTTTGTTATTTATTTTTCAAAACATTCAGTTCATTGTAAAATACTCTACATATTTTTCAAATACTCTTGGAAAAAAATTATTAGTGCGGGAGGGAGCGACACATGTTTACAACAAATTTTAGCGTCGAGGATTTTGGTATATATGATAGTGCAGATAACGAAACTGCCAGTCAGCTAACACACCAGTTACGAGGTGTTACCATAGCAACATCGTAAATTTCGCTGTAATGTTTAATGATTGGCAAACGGATTACTGATGATGCAGCAGGCTGTGCAGTGTTTCAATGGCAACACACCCCGCAGTTACGCCAGCTGACTCGTAGTTTTGTTATCTACACCATCTAATCGATCATATGTAACAAAATCATCGACACTAAAATTTCCTGTAAAATGTGACGCTGCCTCCCGCACTAATATGTTTCTTCCCAGAATATTTGAGAAATATGTAATGTCCTGCAATGGACTGAATGTTTTAAAAATTAAATGTCAAACACTGAGCTCCATATATAACAGGAGACCTGTCTTCCTATACCCCAACATGATTTCCATCGGTCAGCGCGGAAGGATACATTGACGATAATTTTAGTTTGCATTCATGGCAAAAGATGTTGTTTATCGCATTCTCTTACATTATTAGAGAATCATTTATTAATTAGATAAGCATAGATTAGTTATAGAAGCATAAATTAGGATAATAGTAAATGAGAACACTAATATCTAGCATTGACAACGCGGACTATTTCTTACCTTTATAGTCTAAGAGCTAGCAAGGTTTTCGTCACATGATTTTAGCATGGGTCATTTTTCTATATATTCTCCGTCTTTATTGTGTAGTACGAATGCGGCCGGTCTGGCTGGTGGAAGTGGTTGCGTTTACCTATGTGGGGGGGAGGGGCAATGCAGGTAAAAAGTGACAAAATTACGTCATTTTAGCATGAATTTTGTTTATAAAACTTGAATCTGCTAACTATTTGTGATATTAAGTTATTAGTCTTGCACCGTTTTAACGTTGCCAACACCGTACCAGACCCTCATTTATAGGCAAAATGAGGTGTCAAATTCACGTCATTTTAGCATAGCTGAAATTTTAGTATGTTATACTTTGGCTATCAGATAAGCCATAATTAATTTGCCAGACCGAAATTCGGTTGCTAAATTACTGCCAGACGCCGATTTAAATCTGGCAGAGAAAGCACCTATTATGAGAGTTTGCAGCTTTTGTAGTGCTTTGGCTACTTTCAATACACAATAAAGCCGTAATTGTTGCCAAAGCAGCGATCTTTGCTTTAGATAAAAGTATCTATCTCTCTCTCTCTCTCTCTCTATATATATATATATATATATATGAATAGCCGCCCGTCCCGACTTCGCGTGGGTGCACAATGTGTCGACTACAATGCAGGGTAGGTGGTAGGTAATTAAACATTATTCTAAATAATATTCTAAAATAATTCTAAATAGGATAGAAGTGGAGGTGAGAAAAACGGCAGTACTTACAAATTTTAAACTTTAAATAAAAGCTTATAAAAATGTGATAAGTAATGTTTTTCTATTTATGTACATAATGACAATAATAAATTAATTTTAATATAGCAGAACCACCAGTCTTCACCCGAGTTAACCTTGGCCTACCAGGTAACATAAGTAACAATTCAATATTCTAAAAATACGCCGATCACAATAACGCATCCGCGTCCATAAACCGTCAAAATGACATTCAGAAAAAACATATGTTATTTTGACGCAATCATGCTAAATCCCTCAGCTTTATAATTGATTAAATGAATTTCTTTTAAAAAATGTCTTACGCAAAATATCTAATAAAAAATCAGCAGTAGTTGTCTTATTCGTCTAATCTTCCATAATCGAGTTCATATCCTTTGTTTAACCCCCTTAGTGGGTGAATTTCTAAAATTGCTTTAAACACGTGTTTAACTATTATTCTTTAGTAGAATTATTATCCTAAATTTCATGCTCCTACCTGAAACTGCTGCTGAGATACGGTGAAATGACCTAAAACGTTTGACAATCCATTTAACCCCCTTAGTAGTTGAATTTCTAAAATCACTGAAATACGTGTTTAACTATTTTTTTTTTAAATAGATTTGTTATCCTGAATTTTGTGCTCCTATCTAAAACTGCTGCTGAGATATGGTGAAATGACCTAAAACGTTCGAACCTGCATTTAACCCCCGTAGTGAATTAACTTTTTTTAATATTCTCTCTTAACTTTTAAATAATTTAGTAAATATTTTCTCTTAATTATCTGAATAAACTTATATAACCTTATTTGACGGTCTGGCTGGCAGAAGATGTTGTGTTTACTTGTGAGAGTAAGGGCAATGCAGGTGAAAAAATTACAACATTAAATTTTGATAACACGAGTTTTGTTTATAACATTTGTTTCTGCAAACTATTTGTGATATTAAGCCATTAATGCCAGACGGTTTCAACGTTTTTAAGACCGTGCCAGACTCTGATTTATAAGTAAAAAATAAATCATCTACACGTCAAACACGTCATCTACACACAGTTCAAATTTAAATATGTTATTCTTTGGGTATCAGACAAACCATAATTAATTAGCCAGACACCAATTCCGTTGCTAAATTAATGCTAACATCTAGAAAGAAGTAAGCAAGCAATAAAATTAAGTATGAAAATACGTCGTAGTTGATAATAATAAATAATTAAAAATAATATAATAATAGGCATAAATTAGCAATAACAGGTCAGCGAACTGTAGCGAACAGGTAAACGAAAGAAAAAGTGACTACATTCCATTTTGAGTTTTCAAAAAATATATTATAATGAAAAGTAAGTGCTATACATAAGTGCTATATATAATAATGAAAAATAAGTGCTATATATAATAATAAAAATAAGTGCTCAATATAATGAAAAATATGTGCTAAAAAGTACATTAACTTAAACTATTATTTCAAAATTATTTCGCCTTGGGCATTTTCAAGGTCTTCATCTTCGTCACTGCTGTCATCATTATAAGAATTATTATCATCTTTATCATCATTAACATTGCCTATTTCTTTCTAACCACTATAACTTTATTTAGAAAATTAAGAGAAAAAAATATATGTTGTATAGTTTAAAATTAACAGCGAATATTAATAAAGATTAATTATAATATTACTTAAAAATTAAGACAGAATTTAAATAAATGGTTAACAATTTACGGTGGAGTTTCAGTTTTGCTCTTTTTTCGCTCTTTTGGCGATTTCATACATCTCTATACTTATAAAAGAGCATGTCCTCATGACTCAGAATCAACGCCGAGTCTCAACCGCTCCTAGGACTACGAAATTTGGAAGATATGTACCCACTAAGAAAGTATTTTTGAAAATTCAGCCCTACGGGTGTTAAATGGGAGGTTCGAAAGATTTAGGTCATTTCTCCATATCTCTGCAGCAGTTTTACGTAGGAGTATGACATTCAGGATAACAAATCTACTAAAAAAATAGTTAAACATTTATTTCATGGATTTTAGAAATTCAATCACTAAGGGAGTTAAATGGGGGTGGTTGAGAGTTTAGGTCATTTCCCCGCCATATCTGAAAAGCAGTTTTAGATAGGAGTGTGAAATTCAGCATACCAATTCTACTAAAAAAGGAGTTAAACATATATTTCAGCGATTTTGGAACAAGCGATTTTAGAACAAGCGATTTTAGAGCCAGCGATTTTAGAGCCAACATCGACTATGAACTCGGTTATGAAAGACTAAACGAATAAGACATCTATTGCTAATTTTTTATTAGATATTTTGCGTGGCATTTTTCAAATCATAAATATATGTACTTTTATAGAAAGCAACAATCGTTGCTTTGGCGACATTCACGGCTTGGCTGTGTATTGATAGTAACCCACACGAAGTCGGGACGGGCGGCTATTCATATATATATATATATATATATATATATATATATATATAGAGAGAGAGAGAGAGAGAGAGAGAGATACTTTTATCTAAAGCAAGGATCGTTGCTTTGGCAACAATTACGGCTTTATTGTGTATTGAAAGTAGACAAAGCACTACAAAAGCTGCAAACTCTGATAATAGGCGCTTTCTCTAACAGATTTAAATTGGCGTCTGGCAGTAATTTAGCAACCGAATTTCGGTCTGGCAAATTAATTATGGCTTATCTGATAGCCACAGTATAACATACTAAAATTTCAGCTATGCTAAAATGACGTGAATTTGACACCTCATTTTGCCTATAAATGAGGGTCTGGCACGGCGTTGGCAACGTTAAAACGGTGCCAGACTAATAACTTAATATCACAAATAGTTAACAGATTCAAGTTTTATAAACAAAATTCATGCTAAAATGACGTAATTTTGTCACTTTTTTACCTGCATTGCCCCTCCCCCACAGGTAAACGCAACCACTTTCACCAGCCAGACCGGCCGCATTCGTACTACACAATAAAGACGGAGAATATATAGAAAAATGAGCCTTGCTAAAATCACGTGTTTTCTGACGTTGTTAGACTATTACCTTGCACGCTTCATTTGCCTTGCATGCTTCTGACCGCCAACTCAGAACTCCTGTTATATATGGAGCTCAGTGATGACAAACAAACGGTGACAGTTGTTGAAGTTCTTTAGAGTAATGTGTGAAGTCAGGAATTTCTTTACTACACTTTCTTGTCTTAGTTCCAAATATCACCGATAGATAGCACTGCATTGTCTCAAACTGCAATATTGCTCAAAATAATCTTGAATTTCAAAATGTAAATCAACTTTTGGCGCTTTAACAGCTAAACAGAGTTGAAAGCTAAGTGAACTTTTATCCATTTTTATACGCAAGTTTGAGAATCCTAGCAATTTGAGACAGCGCAGCGTCATCTATCGGTGATATTTTGAACTATACCAAGGAAACATTGTAACCTTTGACTTCAAACATTAAACTCCTGTAAAATTACCTTCAATAGCTGACATTTTTTACTTTCCACTGGATTTTAGAAATGTTCAATTTATGTTTAGACACTTTGTAAGAAAGAATAATTAGAAATAGGTCATGTCTATATACAGAGAGAGGAATACATAGACATATGATCTTCATGCTCAGTAGTTAAAGTTTCCGAATTCTTTTCAAATTACGCAATTAATACTTAATCATTCAGCTATCGAAAAATCTGAATCCAAATCTATAAATATAATCTTCTGACTATCATAAAAATTTAGATATTTTTTGAAAAACATATGATTGTTTTTCCAGAATAAAGCAGATTTATACAATAAATAAGAATGTAGATACAAATAGCTATGGACAATTCTATGTCTAGAAATAGATATGTAGAAATTAGAAGGAATAAGTAAAGGTCTCTATGTAAGAATTGGAAGGAATATAGATAAAGGTCTTAATGTAGAAACTGTAAGGAACAGGTAGAGGTCTCTATGTAGGAATGACTAGGAAATGGAAGGAATAGATAGAGGTCTTAATGTAGAAATTGTAAGAGACAGGTAGACGTCTCTATGTTGGAATTGGTAGACGTCTTTATACAGGAACTGGAAGGAACAGGTAGAGGTCTCTATGTAGGAATGAATAGAAATTGGAAAGAATAGATAGAGGTCTTAATGTAGAAAGTAAGGAACAGGTAGAGGTCTCTATGTAGGAATTGAAAGGAATTGGTAGATGTCTTTATACAGGAACTGGAAGGGACAAGTAGAGGTTTCTATGTAGGAATGAGTAGGAATTGGAAAAAATAAATAAAAGTTTGTGTGTAGATTTTATTTTTTTTTAATTCAATTCTTTCGATTATTTTTTGAATAAGTCGCTTTTTGCTCTACTATGTGTCACATAATAAGTGAATTATCCTTTACACCAATTATCCCTTACACGCAAAATTAGTTAAAGGTATATCTAAATCTGACTGTCTTGAACATATTTAACCTAAAAAAATATTTGAAATATCTAAACCAGGTACTACCAATTTTATAAAATTTATAAATCTTACATAGAAAAATGAAATAAAATGAAACTGGTAAATAGTAAATATTTATGGCTCTAGTGCTGGTCTCCTACACATTAAATAAATATACATCATGACATATATATTTCAAATTTTAAAGTCCGATAATACATGACAGTTAATTAACAATAATGGGGAAGGGAACACAGAGAATTATGTTTTGATGTATAATAATGGCTACTTAAAATTGATAAAGAAGAGAAAGTTGAAATATTTCCTGTGTAGTGTGTTATCCATTGAAAAAAAAATTAGTATCCAAAGCTTTTCCACCAACTCTTAATATGTTACTAAAATGAATAATTATAAAATACGTCGATATTTACAATTTTAATGTTAATGTGAAACTTTTTCCAATGGAATTCTGATGATAATTATGACAAGTTAAAAAAAAATTTTAAATGAATAGTTATTGTTAAGGCTCTATTAGGCTTTCTCTATATGAACAGAGTTCAATTTTTAAATAAGAGATATGTATTAGAAAGTGCGAAGGGAGAGGGGGACATCGTGATTTTACAGATGTTTTGGTGGGGCGTGGCCAATGAAAGGTTGGGAACCACTGGGTTGCATGGTGACATCACGTTCGCATTCAAAACACTAGAATGCCTTTATAAGACAGTTGCTAGTCCACTACAAATTGAATTATGCATTTTCCAGCTGAACTATATTTAGTATACTAAGAGATGTTTGTAGAATATAGCTAAATTCATATATATGTCTACGCAAAGAACTGGATACATTACCATATATCCCTGGTCGAAATTCATGCAAGTACCAGCAACAAAAAATAGGCTAGTTATTGCTATGTATTGCTTTGTATGCTAGATTTTCATGCTATTATAATGCTAGCCAGCATCAAGTGGGTCAATACATACCACGACTTGCTGAGTAATTATGGTGGAACCAGCAAATGTTTATGCTAGTACCAGCAACGCAAATAGGCTAGTTTTTGCTATTATATGCTTTATAATGCTAGCCAGCATCAAGTGGGTCAATACACACAATGGCTTGCTGGTAATTCTGGTGGAACCAGCAAATGTTTATGGTAGTTTATGCTATTTTACTGCTGGGATACAGCATTTAATGCAATGCCAGCAAATAAATACCAATATGAATTTTGACTTGGGATGGATAGTTATTTCTGAAAGTACGATTTCACTTGTTATGCGTTTTCTAAATCGTTTACTTGCTATATATTTTTTCGCCTTATTAAACGGCGAAGTTCTGTTGCAGTATTCTGAAAATGTTTGAAAGTGTTTCAGAATCTGTGCTTGATGCATGATTTTTCTTTCTTGTTTTTGTCTTGAATAAGTAACAAACTCCAGACAAATTTTCTTTATTCATCATCAAAAACTAATGGCGCCAGAGATAAACGTATTTGATCATGAATGACATTTTGGCTGAAAATCTAAATACCGTCTCTCCAAAATATTTCGTAATTGGAAAGGTGATGGAGTTAAGTTATTGTTGTTTTTTAAAATGCTAGTCATTTTCTGAACAAAAGTGTCGATTCCGTGTTTCAGTCGTTTCAAGTTTAGAACATTTGCATAAAGCACTGTTCAGTGATGAAACTTTCTTTTACCTCTCCTTTGTTTTGTTTTTTTTGTTTTTGTTTTTTTCGAAAAGAAACAAGGAAGTTATTTTTTTTTTATTACAAAATAGTTTTAAGTTTTGGGATTGACGCCGTTTTCAAGAAAAGAAAAAGCTGGCTTTGTGATGTTAAAAGTATTTTATTTTCGCTAACTTGACTTAACTTGTAAAGAATTCAAGTAACTTCAGAAGATGATAGACAAATGAATGGTTTATTATTTTTTTAAGAGCTCAGTACCTGAAAAATATTTTTTTTTTCATCTTATAAACAATTAATATTAATTAATATGAAATCTGTGCTAAGAAAAATTAATGTAAAAAAAATGCATTTTGGATTATTTTTTTTTAATCGAAAAGTAAAAAGTTTTTGTTACAAATTTTGATACTTAACTTTTATAACTCTATTTGGTGGTATATGGAACATGATGTAATTTGACACAAAATCTATCTATAGATAGGTAAGTCTAAACAAAAATAATGACTGTTTTATTAAATAAAGTATCTATATCATATAAATTTCATGACTTTATAGGACCATTATATGAGGCTTAGAGTTAGTGTTTGTTATTGTCAGTTGTTGGTGTATCATATGGATAGTTTTTCTATGAGTTGCTCACAAACACACTGTAAAAAAAAGCTGTAGCAAAATACTCTCCGCCAGGACGCCAGTAAAAAACTGTTTATTTTACGGACACAATCTACACTCATTATTACGTAAATACCTACAGAATCTGATAAAATAACAGAAAGTTTGTAATAAATATAGATTATGTCCGTAAAATAAACCGTTTTTAATGGTGACCTGGTTGACATTTTTTTCTGTAAAATTACAGTGCTGTGCTTTAACTCTTTAACCAAGCGCTAAATAAAGATGTTTAGGCGTCCTTGCAAAACTACCTATGTAACATTCCAACAGATGTCTATGAAATCCGTTCAATAAAATTTAGGTTATTTTGCCTTAATTTGGGCTAAATACATAAAACAGATATAACAACTCTTTTTCCAGGAAATGAATGTAATAGTGACTAATAATGAGTCTTCCATAGTACAAATCTTCAGCGTAACAATTGCTGCAACGAAGTTTTCTCCACGACTAGATTGCTTTCCGATTAACAGCAATAAACAATTTTTCAGTTTAAGAAAACTCTCAAACAACTTGACAAATTGTTGCATAATTATACAGTAATTACATGAAATTCTTCTCAGTGAAAATAGTTCGTTAAGAATGACCATTATTTTTACTCTTTTGGCAGGGTTTCTGTTCCAATCTTTTAAATATTCGAATAGCTTTGTCCAATACCTGGATTTTGTTTTTTCAATTTATTATATATACTACACCGTAAAAATTGCATAGCTTTCTTAACATCCTAATTCATTTGTGCAATAGAATAACTCGTAAAAGACCATTAAATCATAAGTGCAAGTTCGAGAATTTGGAGTTTCAATTTTGTGTAAAATATAGTCTAAAGTTTGGAGTATTTTGTTTATTTTACTACTTTGTGCATTTGCTCTCTAACAAAGGTATTTTAGTTTTGTTCAGTCAAATGATTTCTGACATAAACATCCGATAGTTACAGGCTTCCACAATATTATTTTTAAATTAAAGTGCAATTACTGCTTAAAGCGATTAAAACATAACACAAAAGGCTTAAAGAAAAACATTCTAATATATAGATGACATATGTTTCATGCGCTCTAACGGCGACTTCTTCAAGATCAAAATGATAAATAAACTATTTTCGAAAATTTCCCATCCATTATCCGTGAATCAATAGAAATATATTTGCGAAACGGGAGCATATGCAACGAATCAGCTTCTTTTGAATTACCTAAAATTTGGCATGCGATGTTTCACAGATTATAAAAGCAATAAAATAATAATTTTCATGTTTTCCAGTTTGACCAATTTAAGCAACTGATTACATTAGACATGCGTTCTAGTTTATCATTTTAAAAAACCTTGCGAAAATATTTTGTTTACCATTTTGATCTTGAAGAAGTCACCGAGCGCATGAAACACATGCCATCTATATATTAAAAGGTCATTTTAAGTCTTTTGTGTTATGTTTTTATCACCTTAAGCAGTTATTACACTTTAATTTAAAGTTAACAAGTGATTTTATCACTAACATTCATTAAGATACAACTAAATGTAAATATATTGCTTGAAGGTGCGTAAAAACATACATAAAAAAACATTTAAAAGCACATTAAAGTCCTTTTAAAAATTCCAAAACGTTTTCAACCGAAACCCGGTCATCATCAGTGGAAAAAACTAATTCTGTTGAGTTGAGTTGTTACCTCTTTGCGTTTTCTTGCTTGCCCGGAATAAACTATTTCACTTCAAGGGTTTGGAAAAAAAAAGGTGGGATGGGAAATTATCAATGATGCATTAATTCATTCCAGACTGCGTGGATATCATATGATAATACATCGTTACAGACTATTTCATTTTTAGACATTATTTCTAGAGACTCTCTTATAATTGCTTCCAGGTGATTATTTGTGCGGAATATAATTTTGGATCTATTGAAATCAACTTTTATAGGTTCAGTTTGCGCTAATCTTGCTAAGGCAGTGTGGGGTCTATTTAATCTCAGATCTACTTCATGTTCTTTTATTCTGTCTCGGAATTTCCTCATTGTCATACCTATGTACATAAAATCTTTATTATCTTTCTTGAATGGTATAATATATACTCCTGATCTATTGTATTCTTTTTTAGACATTATTTCTAGAGACTCTCTTATAGTTGCTTCCAGGTGATTATTTGTGCGGAATATAATTTTGGATCTATTGAAATCAACTTTTATAGGTTCAGTTTGCGCTAATCTTGCTAAGGCAGTGTGGGGTCTATTTAATTATCATATTTTATCATATTATTTTTGTTTAAAACGAAGAACTTTTTTTACGCCAGAACATACCCTCCTTGGCAAATGCACTTTAACAATTTCATCATCACCTTAGTGAAAAATCTCTTTCCAAAGCTATTTTCACGTGCGAAATTCCTTTCACATTGCACAAAGACAATGATGTCAATTCAGTAGCCACCTCTTAATTAAAAAACTCTTTTTTTCATCACTAATTTCTATTTTCAAGAGCTTTGATTTCATTGTGTAAGATTACTTGTAGAAAAAAAAAAGAGTTGTCTGCCTGTGTAACAACTTCGGGTTTTTAAGAACTAAGACATCTGCAGCTATTAGTCAGTGGCTTAAAACTCTTTTATGGGCGATGGTCACAAATGTGACCACTTAATTTTAATTCCAAACTGCCAATCAGTACACAGAATATTTTAATAAAATTTTGTTTTATAATGAACATGAAGAAAATCAAGCATTTATTTTCTAAGAAATTATTTTGTAAAGTCTGATGTTATTTCCCTATTTTACGAACAGAATTACTCTGCGCCTGAAAGGGTTAAAAAAAGCCCACCAGTTTTATTGTCCGTATACACTTACTCTGTAATAAAGGTACCTTTAGTTTTGCTTAATCAAATGCGTTTAAGCAAATTTTGTAAAGTCTGGTGTCATTTCCCTATTTTACGAACAGAATTACTATGCGCTTGAAAGGGTTAAAAAAGCCCACCAGTTTTACTATCCGTATACACTTACTCTGTAATAAAGGTACCTTCAGTTTTGCTTAATTAAATGCGTTTTGACATGAACATCCGACAGTTAAAGGCGTTCAGAATATTACTTTTGTTTTAAAACGAAAAATTTTCTTCCGCCAGAATATCCCCTCGTTGGCAAATGCATTTTGAGCAATTTCAACATCACCTTAAAGAAAAATCTCTTTTCTAAACTTTTTTCACGTGTGAAATTCCTTTCACATAGCATCAAGACAATGATGTCAATTTGGTAGCCACCTCTTAATTTAAGCACTTTTTTTTCAACACAAATTTCTATTTTCAATGGCTTTGTTTCAATTGTATAAGATTACCTGTTGAAAGAAAAAAGAGTTGTCTGTGTTACAACTTCGGTTTTTTTGGAGATAAGACATCTGTATCTATCAGTCAGTGGCTCGCTTGCCATTTATTTGCTGGAAGATTTTAAACGATCGCAGATGATAAAATCGACTGTCGTTACAAATTAAGTGAACTCATATAAAGTGCGTTTTAAAAATTATTTGTAACACTCTTTATTTGCTGTATGAAAGATTTTCACATCTAGAATTTGTCCAGTTTTTTTAGTATGCCTGTCTTTGTATGAATTTTAACAAATGATTTTGACTTCATAGAAAATCGAAAAGAGTTCAAGGAAATTTTCTTCATTAAGGGGAAGAGGTTTTATTTTTTGGGGTCAATTTTTTTTTTTTTTTTATCCCTTAAGTATGTAGATTGTTTCCCTAAAATAGTTTCGTGATATTCCAGATCCTTGCAATATGTTTTGCTTGTTGAACGTAACGCTGTTGTAAAACTTTTAGCTTGTTTTTCTGGAAACCATGTTTTTTATTCTGGGCGACCATTTTTCTCAAGAACTATTCAACCGATTTGTTTTATTTTTTATTTAAAAGAAAGGTGATAGATTTTGTTGGAGCTTATGCCACCAAAAAGTGTAATTTTCACTACTTAGTTATTTTTTCTAAGCTCGCAAAATGTTTTAAAAAAAGGCGAAAAAAAATGAATTAGTTTGTTCAAATGATCGACAATTTGTATAAAAATTAACTTTTTAAACTAAATGTTGGTATAATTTCCAGGGAATTTAATGCCCTTTCATAATTTGGCGACCCAATTTGTTTCAGATGCTTGTGACTGGAGAAAAGCGGTCGCTCGTTTGGAATAAAAGTTCACCTCGCGCACCTGCAGATATTCCTCGTCGCATTATTCATTTTTTTTTATATTCAAACAAAGAATAAATATGTAAGCGAAATCTCAATAAATGAAAAGAAAAAATTCCGAAGGTGATATTTCTTTTCTTTGCAATCGAAAACAAATCTTACATGTCACGTGATGTTTAGACCAAAGAACTGTAGAACCTCCCCTTAATATCACACACATATCATTCATTCTTATGCACGAAATTTAACATACATTCACACATACACATATGTATAACACATGTCGTTATAGACATAAACACACGCACACACATAAATATACACTCATTAAAGGATAATACATTGCAAAAACTTTGAATTTAACTTATCTTCAACACAAAAATCTATTTGTCACACACAATACATAAACAGGAGTTTTTTTTTTTTTTTTTAATTCTAGAATACATATATGTGACTATTATTTATCACATATTACTTTTTTTCAACAAACCGTAGACTGCAGACACAATCCGCCATATAATTATTTAAGGAAAATTTTAGTTCTTCTTAAATACTTTAGACTCTTAACAACAACAATAACTTTCTTTTCAAAATAAGTGTTTACATTAATTATTCATCCTTGATATGCGACGTAAGCAGTCAGAATTTAAAAACATTTGCGGCATGTAAAACACATATATTATAAATATTTCAAAGCATTTTTATGCACCGTTTGTTTTAATGTCTTCAAAACTTTTATCGTAAAAAACAATATTCGGAAGTATTTAACATTGAATTAATTATTTAATGAAAATAATTTGAATATTTATTTTATATATAAGAACATCGCATTTTTCTTTTCAAAGAAAAATGCTTTAATGTTTTTTTTTAATCCTAGAATACATGTATGTTACTATTATATATCACAGATTAATTTTATTCAACAAACCATATACTACATACATAACTAATATTACCATATAATTATTTAAGGAAAGATTTAGTTGTTCTTAAATACTTTGTACTCTTAACAACAACAACTTTCCTTTTAAAATAAGTGTTTACATTAATTATTCATCCTTGCTATGCGGCGTAAGCTGTGAATAATTTAAAGACATTTGGGATTTGTGAAACACCAGAGACCAGATATAGTTATAAATATTTTAAAGCATTTTTCATGCGCCGTTTGCTTTAATGTCTTCAAAACTTTTATCGTTAAGGAATGATATTCGGAAATGCTTATCATTGTATTAATTATTAAATTAAAAGAATTTTAATATTTATTTTATATATATAAGAACATCTCATTTTTCTTTTCAAAGTAAAATGCTTTAAGTGTTTTTATCCTAGAATGCCTATACGTTACTATTACATATCACAGATTAATTTTATTCAACAAATCATAGACTGCACACATAACAAATACCACAGAATTATTGAATGAAAAATTTAGTTGTTCTTAAATACTTTATACTCTTAACAACAACAACAACTTTCCTTTTAAAATAAGTGTTTACATTAATTATTCATCCTTGCTATACGACGTAAGCAGTCAATAATTTAAAGACATTTGGGACTTGTGAAACACCAGAGACCAGATATAGTTATAAATATTTTAAAGCATTTTTCATGCTCCGTTTGTTTTAATATCTTCAAAACTTTTATCGTTAAGAAATGATATTTGGGAGTATTTAACATTGTACTAATTATTTAATTAATAGAATTTGAAAATATTGCATTGAATATATTTTTTATATATAAGAACATTTCATTTTTCTTTCCAAAATGTTCTTATTATTCAAAAGAGTTTTCGGTATTAACCAGTGAATTTTTGAATATGCAAAACAAACAAACAAAAAAGATTTGGAGAACACTTTATAATAAACTAAAGTTGCGCAATGTAGTTCATTCAGGACACTAGTTCCTATCGTACAGTTCCTTTTACGCGCCGTTCTTTGGACTAGTTTAAATAAACTAGGTAGTTCCTTATTTTTTATAACTATGACAATTTTTATAAAGACAGATATTATTGTTTTAAATTTATATTTGTTAAAAAATGTATAAAATTTTTGAATAACCAAATAATTAACAATATTGGATCAACAATTCTGTTTATTATTATTAATATAATTATTTGTACAAAAAAGTTTAAATTAAAATAATAATAATAACAATAATAAACGACATTCGTGCATTGACGTGCCTCATCTGTACATTTATTAATTAAAATTTTTTTTGTTCAAAATAATATACCATTTTTAACACTTTCCTAGATAGTTGATAAAAAAATTGTAATTAATAAATGTACAGATAGCATCATCTGTACATTTATTAACTACAAATTTTTTTTTTCAAAATAATATACCATTTTTAACACTTTCCAAGATAGTTGAATAGTGTTTTAGATTTCAGTCTGTCTGGTCATCTGGCCGTGTTGTTATGTTATTGAAGTTTAATATAGGATGTTCGCTATTGACAATGAAGTGTGCGGCATTTATAGTTCGTTTACAGGGACACTCAAAACAATTCCCTTACATTATGTCATATGGGGGGATTGTTCGCAATGTATTTTAATGATGTTACACTATTTCAAACATATAGAAATTAATATAATCACTATGCTGCGCTACAAGATGCTTGCTATAGAATATGGTGTACTTATCGTTCATTTACGGGAACACATACAATAATTCTGTTATAGTATTGTCTATTAGCAATAATAACTGGAAGTGCGTTTACATTTGTGGTGAGCGTTTTTAAATTTAACTACTTTTTTGCTTTAGTACTTGGTGTGTATAAAAACTACAGATCATATACAGGGCTGCACAAAAGATCTCGAGTAAATTTCCGTTTACTCGTGGAAATTGTAAGTTTATAAGATATAAAAAAGAATATGTATACCAAGTAAGAAAAGAATGTATGTGATTACGAAAGTAATGTATTAACCCTTTCAGGGACAAAGCACTTCTATTCGTGAAATGTCGAATTAGTTGACTGGCACCCAGATTTTACGAACAAATGTATTTGAAAATAAGAAAATTATTTTCTTCGGGTATATTTAATAAAAAGAAATATTTATTTCCAAAATTCTGGCGCCAGTGTAGCATTTAAGGATTAAAATTAAATGGTCCAAAAATGAACCGCCATCCTATAAGGGGTTAAGTATTCAGCATTAAATTTAAATAAGGCATAATTTTTAAATTAAATGTATTCATAAATTTAAATAAATTTAGCAGGTAAATAAAAACAGCCAATTAAGCAGTTATATTTATAATTGTTTTAGATTTCTTGCATGCATAGCAATATTTATTCAAACGTGGCTATTTCAAACAACGCTAAAAATATAATTTTAGAATATTTACGTTATATAGCTGATTTTCCTGATTATTTTAATGTTCTTGAATGCTTAACTTTCCACTGCAAATCAATCATCCTTAAACAGAGTCGTGAAGCTAAAGTGGAACTTAATCGATTATTTTCTTTGCATATGAATCAATAATAAAAATGAAAATTTATCGCAGTTTCTGTTGCGAGAGTTATCACGAAAAAATTTCTCTGGATTCAATTATGTTAGAGATTCGATTTTTTGCTTCTAAAAATATTCTCTTATGAATTTTGTTCGGAATGAAAGCACTTAAGAAGACCTTTGTATTTGATGTACTTTAATGTCTCTTTAAAGAAAAATATTCGCGCAACACAGAAATGCAATTTGCAGTTGATTTTGTCCAAAATAAAACATTTACTAAATAATAAGCTGACAATCTTCACTTTCTGCTTACGTTATAAAAAAAAAAAAAAAGAGAGATAAAAGAAATAGATGCTCTTAAAAGTTACGCATTATAAAAGTTCTGTTGATTGCCAATACAATTTCCGTATTTTTACAATCTTATTTTTTTATTATTATTATTATTTAAGCACGGTTTTTAGAATATCTTTGACAAATAATGATACATTTTCATTTTCTCTTAAGCTGTGGGATTTATTTTTATTATTACACTGTAAAAGAAAAGAGTTACGTAAAAATACAGTAATTGTTCTGACAAAATGCGAATATATTTTTTTTACAGTGTAAATGTATAAAAAATCGCAAAGCACAAAGTCTTTTAGCACTATTATCTGTCAAGGGTAGTTTTAAATCCATATTTGCTAATTTCTGACACATTTACCAAACAACTTCTCGGAGAAAAAATATCCTCTCATGAATTATGTTCGCACTTTCTATTTTATAAAAGAACTAGATGGAACCCGTCAAAATTTTAACGGCAAACAACTTGATGGTAACATTAAAAAAAAGTTCATAAGTAATACAATATTCATAGTAATTTTTAAAAGCAATTTTACAAATAAAGAAATTTTTGCAGTTAAAATTTTATGATCTTTCACAATTATAAACATTTAACTGCATTATCTATCATCATACTACCAATAGAAGATAATACTGTCCCAGTTGCACTCACTTCTAAGTACACCCATGAGGTTGAGTGCTTGTACGCACTAACCCTTATACAGTAGACTCCCTTAAATCCTCAAAGATTAAAACCAGAGGTTGTGGGGATTTCAGAATTTTGCGGATTTCTGGTCACTGTTTTGTTTTCATTTTTAAACAGTAATTTGAATTTAATAAATGACTTGAAATTATAATAAATGCTTACAATAAAGTAAAATTATAAAAATTAAGAAAATTCTTATTTTTTTTTATATTAAAAGGAAAGAAGATCAAGTATATAATTAAGCAGTTATTATTTGAAATCATTTGGAACACGTGAAATACCAGACATACTTTAAATGTTAATATATATTTCAAAGTAATTATGTTTTACTGTTAAATTAACTTTGCATCTGGGACGCGTAAAACACCAGATATAGTTTATATATTAACATTTCAAAGCAATATTCTTTTATAACTGGTACATTAATGTTATTCTTCCGTGCACAACGTAAACAGTTATTATTTGTAATCATTTGGAACACGTGAAATACCAGACATAGTTTATATATCAATGTATTCATGTGTATCAATGTTATATGTTATATGTCATATTTCAATGTAATTTCATTTTACTTTAAAAATAACTTTACATTTGGGACGCTACCAGATGGCGCTGTAGGGTTAAAACCATATGCAAATTAGTACCTAATGTAATTTCGCTATAAAAGCGATACGTATGGTTAAAAGAAATCATACGTCCGCAGTGCACATGCCGATGAACAAAAAGGAACGCACATTGATCGAAAACTTTTTTATCAGAATGAGAGCAATGCTTCGGCAGCACGCATGTTCACAAAACTTACTCGTTTGGGAATGAAAACCCTTGTGATTGGTCGCTGGTTATTGGCGCGTTTGTTAATATAGGTTACCATCTTTGGCAGTTATTCGCTTTTCTTAAACAGAAGAAATGAATGGAAATCTTATTTGCTAAATGTAAACATTGCAGTAAATCGTTAAAAAAGACGGCGTTCAATGCTATTCGAACAATTAGAAAGGCCTGAATTACATTTTTGCCATATTTATTAGAATCTTAGAAATTTGCAGTCGTTTCTTGAAAGTGTGTTGACAATAGATTTAAAAAAAAAAAAAAAAAAAAAAAAACGTAAAATAAAAACGTAATAATTAAAATGAAAGATTAACTTTAGAAGGAAATGTTTGTATTATCTATTGAGCTTTTCAAAGCGTTTATCGTAATATACACTTCCATATATATTTCGATACATATCAAATATAAAATCTGTGTTGATAAAGATATAGATTTCAATAATATATATAAGTAAATATTGTGAATTTCAATAACAGTAATACTTCATTGCCATTATGGAATTTAATAAACAGATTGTAAATTATAAGAGTATGAAAAAAAAAATATTTTGGAAGAGGAGGGTGGGGAAGTAATATCGCGTATAAATGAAAATCTTTTGCATATTTTTTTTTCTTGTTTTACAAATAACTGGAATCGCAATTGCACTTTATGAAATTTATCGCGTACATTTTTTATACGAAAAAGGATGTTTTCTTCATTATTTTCAATAATCTTGTAATCATACACATCAGGAAAATCTTCCGCGATTTCTGATCATTAAAACTAAAGTGTAAAAATTTTGCTTGCAAAGAAAACTAACGCCAACACTATGGTAACCTAACTCTGATGTCTCGTGACTACCAGCATCCAATCACAAGGGTTTTCATTTCCAAAAGAGTAGGTTTTGTGAACATGCCGGCAGCACTCCGCGCTTATCGGCGGATGAAAAATGTCCGTAAATGAAGTTAGAGGCACGATTCGTAAGTTTGAAGAAACCGGTCCTCTGGATGTTGCACCGGAAACGGACGACGAGCAACTGAGTCGGCGATTGTGGAGGAAATTGCATTCAGAGCCGAAGCATTGCTCTCATTCTGATAAAAAAGTTTTCGATCAATGCGCGTTCCTTCTCGTTCATTGGCATGTTCACTGCGGACGAATGATTTTTTTGAACCATACATATCGCTTTTATAGCGAAATTACATTAGCTACTCATTTGCATATGGTTTCAGCAATACAGCGCCATCTAGTAACGAAATTTCAGACTATTTTTTTTATGAAAACCTTTGGTCGCATGATCTACATAACATATATTTGAAGTTTCATTCGGATCCGATCAGTAGAACCGGAGCTATGAGCCTTTGAGTACCGTCAGTTTAATTTTAACCACCCTATATTTCAAAGTTAATCTTATTTTACTTTTTAAATAACTTTACATTTGGGACGCGTGAAACACCATATATAGTTCAAATGTTAAAATTTAAAAGCATTTTCATTTTGGTAACTATAAAAAGCGTGATAATGAAGTAAAACTTAATCGATGATCATTTTTCTACCATGTCAATCGATAATGGAAAGGAAACTTTTCTCCAGTTTTCGTCAGTGTTTTAAAAAAAAGTTATCTTGCATTAAAACATAAAACTGTTAAACATAAATCATTTTAAAACTAAAGGATATAGAGAAAACTTCGAAAGAAACGCAGCTTATGTTTATATATATTTTTTTTCAACGTGTATAACAAAAACTCTTTATATTAAAATATGATCATTTTTAATTAACCCCAAAATAATTACAGAATGCATAAATTGCTTTCCTGGCTTTTTCAATATTATTTTAACGATTCAAGGCACAAATATTTGCTCTTAGGATCAACTTTGAACAAAGCATGATAGTGAGTAAAACTTAATCGATTATCATTTTTCTACCATGTCAATCGATAAGGAACTTTTCTCCAGTTTTCGTCAGTGTTTAAAAAAAAATTCCCTTGCATTAAAACATGAAGCTGTTCTATGGATTTAAATCATTTAAAACTAAAAGATATAGAGAAAACTTTGAAAAAAAACGCACCTTAGTTTTTTTTTTTTTTTTTGCAATGTGTATAAAAAAAAAAAAAAAAAAAAAAAAAAAAAAAACCTCTTCACGTTAAAATATGATTAATTTTAATTAAACCAAAAATAATTACAGAATGCATAAATTGGTTTTCTGACTTTTTCAATATTATTTTAACGATTCACGGCACAAATATTTGCTCTGAGGATCAACTTTGAACAAAAGCGTGATAATGAGTAAAACTTAATCGGTGATCATTTTTCTACCATGTCAATCGATAATGGAAAAGAAACTTTTCTCCAGTTTTCGTCAGTGTTTAAAAAAAAAAAAAAAAAAAAAAAAAAAAAAAGTTATCTTGCATTAAAACATAAAACTGTTAAACATAAATCATTTCAAACTAAAAGATATATAGAGAAAACTTCGAAAGAAACGCAGCTTATGTTTATGGTTTTTTGTTTTATTTTGTTTATTTTATTTATTTATTTATTATTTGTTTATTATTATCATTTGCAATGTGTATAACAAAAACTCTTTCTATTAAAATATGATTGTTTTTAATTAAACCAGAAATAATTACAGAATACATAAATTGCTTTCCTGGTTTTTCCAATATTATTTTAACGATTCACAGCACAAATCTTTGTTCTGAGGATCAACTTTGAACAAAAGTGTGATAATGAAGTAAAACTTAATACATTATCATTTTTCTACCATGTCAATCAATAATCGAAAAGGAACTTTTCTCTAGTTTTCGTCAGTGTTTTTTGGAAAAAGGTCCTTAAATTAAAATATAAAACGGTTCGATGGATTTTCAAATTATCTAAAACTAATAAAAATATATAGAAAACTTCAAAAGGAACGCTGCATGTTTATGTTTTTTTGCAATGTGTATAACAAAAACTCTTCATATTAAAATAGGATTACTTTTAATTAAACTAAAAATAATTGCAGAATACACATAAATTTCTTTCCTGGCTTTTTCAATGTTATTTTAACGATTCAAGGCAGAAATCTTTGTTGGCAACCCTGTCTCAGAGCAAAGAATTCAGAATTTTGAATTCACACCTTAAATTAATAGGTGTAAAATTTGTTTTATTTAATAAGAGACATTTTATAATTTTTCAATGTAATAATTCTTTTTCTGAAATTACCAGTTTGAATTTGAAAATTCGGAATAAAAAAAAGACCAAACTGGCAAACCTGCTCTGAGAATCAACTTTGAATAGGAGCGGGATAACGAAGTAGAACTTAATCGATTATCATTTTTCTATCATATCAATGGATAATCTGAAATGGACTTATCTCCAGTTTTCTTCAGTGTTTAAGAAAAAAGTTCCCTTCCATTAAAACTGAAACAATTCGATGGATTTATAAATAATTTAAAACTAAAAGATATAGCGAAAACTTTAAAAAAAATAAATAAAACGCAACGTATATGTGATTTTAACTTTTAATGAAGCCGGATAATGGAGTAGAACTTAATCGATAATCAATTTTCTTGCATGTTAACTGATAATCTAAAAGGAAATTATCCGAAGTTTTCATGTTTAAAAAAGGTGTTTTCATGGATTAAAACATAAAATGATTCGATATACATTTAAATCATTTAAAACTAAAAGATATAGGAAAAACTTCAAAAGAAACTCAATGCATTTATGATTTTTTGCAATATGTACAGCAATAATTTTTTATATTGAAATATTGTTATTTTTTGTTAAATTAAAAAATAATTACAGAAAATGTTAATTGATTTTCTGGCCTTTTTCAATATTATTTTAGCGATTCATGACACAAATCTTTGCTTCGAGTATCAACTTTTAACAGAAGCGTGATAATGAAGTTAAACTTAATCGATTATCATTTTTCGATCAAGTCAATCGATAATCGAAAAAGAACATTTCTCCAGTTTTCGTCAGTGTTAAAAAAAAAAAAAAAAGTTTCCTCGCATTAAAACATAAAACAATTCGATGGATTTTTAAGTCATTTAAAACTATAATATATAGAGAAAGCTTCAAAAGAAACGCATCGTTATGTGATTTTCAAGATTTAACAGAAGCGTGATAACGAAGTAGAACTTCATCGATAGTTATTTTGCTTACATGTTAATCGATAATCGAAACGGAAGTTTACACCAGTTTACAAGAAGAAAAAAGATTGCTTGCAATAAAACATGAAACGATTCGGTGGATTTTTAAATAATTTAAACTAAAAGGTATAGAGAAAACTTCAAAAGATACACAACGTATATGAGATTTTTTGCAATGCGTATTGTAGCAATTATTCTTTATATTGAAATATTGTCATTTTTAATTAAACTAAAAAAAATAATTACAGAAAATATCTTTTTATTTCCTTGTTTGTTACAAAATTCTTTAAACGAGAATTGCACATATTCTTTTAACTACCTAAATCTTTTCATTGAGATTCAAAAATCAACTTTAAACAGAAGTGTGATAGATAAGAAAATGTTATGATTGACTAAATTATTTATTTAATCGATTAATATTTTTGTAATATATCAATCGATAATTGAAAAAAGAAAATTTTCTCAATTTTCACCAAGATTTAAAAAAAAAAGTTTTCTTGTATTAAGTTATATAACGATTCAATTAAAAAATCGAATAGATTAAAACGATTAATTTTATTAATTTTTAATTTTCTATTAATTTTGCATCCTACGAAATTAGAAATGTTGAAAAAGTCATTGTATATACTATTATTATTTATTTCGAAATGCACCTACTTACTGTAACATTTTCTCGTCTTTATATGATAAAAGATCTCTATGAAATTTAATTAACTTTTCCATTTCTTAAATTAATATGTATTTTCTTGTATAATTTATTTCAAATATTTATTCCTTGGCAGTGTAAGTAAGATGTCTAAGTAAGATTGTTTTCAGTAAGTTGCTAATATATAATTATTTATTCTATGTTCCCAAAAGTTACTAGGTATTTTTTAGAATATCATCTTTTGACTTTATCTTTTAAGATATTATATTTATTTTATATTCATACTTAGAATGTAGACATTTTGAAGTTCTTACACATACGAATATACTGTTTCATAAAATGCAGCACTGGTAGAAAGTTCATTTCATAGAATTTCGGCAAAATTTATTTATTTATTTTTATTTTACTTTATTTATTTATTAAATTATTTTGGATGTAGCGTCGTTCTATATTTTTCCCGAAATTTGTATCTGGAAACATATCGAAAAAGAAATTAAAATCTAGTTGCCAAAAAAAAAAATCTATCTTAAAAATTTTTTTGATTAGAGGAAATCGAAGAGTTACGGTTTTGATCTTTTTAGCAAAATTCAAAGTTTTATAAATTCTTGCATAGTTTTTTAACTAATAGAGATAAACAAAAAATTAAAAAAAGATATGAAATCTACATACATATTTTTTTTTCTATAAGATTATCGAACTCGGTTAATACGAGAAGCATGGGAATTATAAAAATCCTCGTATTAAGAGATACTCGTAATACGCGTGGAGATGATAAGAATCTTAAAAAACATACACATAATTAAAATAGTTAGTCAATTGCTCTAATTATCTCAATACTAAAGTTAACTTAATATCATCAATTTAACATAAAATATTCAGACTATGTTTTGTGAGTGTCATTTTCTATTGACAAAACAACGGTACTGAAATTAAAGTTTTTAAAATACTGGTAATTCCTAAGGATATGAACGACATACAGTAATGCCGATCACTTAACTTTTTTCTCGGAAGATAGTCACTGCAATTTTCGAGTCATTTTTGGAAAATAGTCACTGCAAATTCTTTTGTGTCTTGTGTGCCCCAGTAAATTAACGATAAATTCTATGCACATTCTACAGAAAGCATATTGCAGTACACCTCAGTGACCAAAAAAATGAAAGCATTTCAAAGGATTTTTGCATTACCTTTCCGCGGATTTTAATGGATTTTTAAAGAAAAATATTCACAAAATACGGATGTGCAATTCCAGTTTACATTTGAAAATGGATGTGCTTACATCGTACGAAATCAGAAATAGTGAAAAAGTTATTATTATTTATTTCGAAATGCACGTACTCAATGTAACATTTTCTCGTCTTTATATGATACAGTTCCTATGAAATTAAATTAACTTTTCCATTTCTTAAATGAATATATATTTTCGTGGATAATTAGTTCAAATATTTATTCCTTGGTAGATGTATCAGTAAGTTGTTAGTATGTAATTATTTATTCCATGTCCATTGTGACCCAAAAGTTATTAGGTGTTTTTTTAGAATAACATCTTTTGACTTTATGTTTTAAGTTATTATTTTTTTTATATTCATATTTAGAATATAGACATTTTGAAATTTTACATGTCCGAATATACACTGTTAAAAAATTGCAGCAAACTGTCCAGTCATTTGACCATTTTTATAGAAAACGGTTACATAACCGTAAATTAACTCTATTCGGACCATATTATTGCCCATATTATGGTTATAATGACGTCAAATTACGTTTATGTAACCATTTTCTATAAAACGGTCAAATGACTGGACAGTTTGCTGCAAATTTTTAACTGTGTACGGTTACATAAGAAGTAGTACTAATAGCAAGTTCATCCCACAGAACTTTGACAAAATTTATTTATTTTATTTTGTTTATTTAATAAATTATTTTGGTTTTCGCGTCGTTTTATATTTCTCCCGTACTTTGAATGTGGAAACATCGAAAAAAGTTAAAACTCATTAAAAAAAAACTTATCTTAAAAATTTTTTTGATTAGAGGGAGTCGAAGAGTTACGATTTTGCTCGTTTTTTACAAAATTCAAAGTTTCTTGCATAGTTTTTTAACTAATAGAGGTAAAACGAAATTTAAAAAGAAATATAAATTATATATATCAGGGATATAAGAGTATAATATATATCAGGTATATCAGAGTATAATATTTATCAGGTATATCAGAGTGTAATATATATCAAGTATATCAATTTCAATATGTTTGAAATGGTATAGCATCATTAAAATACACCGCAAGCTATTTTTTCCACTAGACCATAATGTAACGGAATTCTTTTGAGTGTCCTTGTAAATGATATGTATAAATGATACACACTTCATTTTCAATATCAAACATGCCATAGTAAACTTTATTAACATATATCATTCCATGACAATTTGATTATATTTACGCGAGTTGGAGCACGGTCAGACAGACAGACAAACCGAATTCATAAACACTCTTGAACTATGTTGAAAAGTGTTAAAAACCATATTCTTAATATTATTTCCCTTCATGTCATATATTTGTTCAAAAAACTGGCCTTCTGACTAATATTTCCGTAATTTCTATAAAACAGCATTTATTTCTATAAAAATGACATTTTCAAAACTGAGCAAAAAATACTCAAATCTGAGTATGTCGCATAGTCAAAATAGCTCCGAATCAAAATTACTCAAGTTTGAAACATGTACATACTCATTTCTGAAAAAATGCCCACACTCAAGAATAAAACATCATGTGCTCATATTTGAGTATGTCCATGTTTCAAAAATGAGTATGAACTGACCTCTATGTGCTCAGTTTTGAGTATGTCCATGTTTTAATAGTCTGAGTATTTCTGGTATTTCAAGATTGAAAGCATTGGATCGTCCTATTTGAAACAAAAAGTTTCATAACAAAATGAAAACATCGATTTACTCAGATTTGAAAGTGTCATTTTTCTCAGTGAAATATAAATAAATAAATATAAACAGACGTAATATTATAAATTAATTACAGGGCTCCTAATTCACATCAATCTTTATCCACGATCAGTCTTTATCCACGTCAATTTCAAACCTTTCTGGTTCTCTTAACTGAGGTATCAGTGATATCTGTTAGGTAAAACCTCTCTAAATCTAAAGAGAAGAAATAAACAATTAATTAGGTCAAAAGTCATTAACTTTTAAAACACATAGTAACTTTCGGGCTGCCATGTATACAGACAACGTATACTTTAGTTTTATCAACAATTTTTCCATTTCTGCAACAAAAGTCATCGTATTTTTATATTGCTTTAAACTCTGTAAATCAGGAATTCATAAAATTTGCATATTTTTCGTTTCAAGTTAACTTCCTCATGTGCCCCGTGAGTTTACGTATTTGATGCTTCAGTCAAAGTGCAGTTATGCCATTGATTATTCAAGAGGGCATTTATTTCGATTCAAAATGACTGTTTACGTTAATATCACTCTTTTCTGTTTGATTAATAGTCATAATTTAAAATCGCTTGGGACTCGTAAAGCATCAGGCATTGTTTAGATGTTGATATATTTAAATACATTTCATATTCAGTTTGTGTTAAGTTCTTAAAGTTTTAATCATTTAAAAAGTCTACTGGTGAGCATTTTGTACTCTTGCATTGCAAAGTTGAAAATATATTACAAATTTTCCGCACTTTGTATCTTTTTCTATACACTCTATAAAAAAAGTCCGTGAATTGGAAGTTTTTCTGTTGTTTTTACTTTCTTCTATCTTTACAAGAAGAAAGTATTGGGTTCATGAAAATTTTCGACTTCCGGTTTTCGATGAATTTATACGTTTTAGAAGGTTCTGAACACTGACTGTTTTTAGAAAATGTCTGCACTCATTCTAATGAGTCTGTGACTCTGTCTGTCTGTATGTGACAAAAAGTTTGTGAGCGCTCTATCGGAAGAACTAATCCACGAAATTTAATAAAACTTTATATTCAGTTAGTCCCTGATATAGATTGGTGCTGATTAGTTTTTGGTGAAAATCGCCTAATAGGTGGCGCTGCTATGCTGCATTTTTCGCGATTTCTGCAATAGCTCTATCTCAAGAACTAATGCACTTATTTTCATGAAACTTCAGATTCAGTTAGACCTTGATATAAATAGACGCTGATTATGTTTTGGTGTAGATATCCCAACAGGTGACGCTGCTATACCACTTTTTCATGATTTTTACGATAGCTATATCTCAAGAACGAATGCACGGAATTTCATCAAACTTCAGATTCTGTTAGACCTTGACATAAATAGATGCTGCTTACGTTTAGGTGTAAATTTCCCAACAGTTGGCGCTGCTATGCTACTTTTTTCGTGATTTTCACGATAACTATATTTCAAGAACTAATGCACGGATTTTCATCAAACTTCAGATACAGTTAGACGCTGACATAAGTTGTTGCTGATTAGGTTTTGATCTAAATCTTCCAACAGGTAGCGCTACTATGCAACATTATGCAGGATTTAGACAATTTTATCGACAGTCCTATCTCAAGAATTAATGCACGGAATTTAATAAAACTTTAGATTCAGTTAGACCTTGATATAAATGGGTGCTGATTCTGTTTACTGTATGCGAAACCTGTGTGAGATAGAAGAAAGTTTTGGGATTGGCACATCCAACTAGTTTATTTTTGTTAAATAACGAAATCTTCTGCTTTGATTTGCTCAGCTCCTTCCCAAAATTCAGAAAGTTATCCTCCAATCTAATGATGCATTTTCATCGAATGGGAGGTAGTTCCGACAACTGTGTTATGTGTTACTTTTCTTATTAAAAACGGAATTTTTATGTACATCCTTTCCCTTTCAAATAACAGAAAATCTTCTCTTCTAATCGCAGGGCTAATTCTGGCAAGTTGCTGCTTATGCTTTTTACATTTTTTTTTAGAGTGTATATAAGAACGTTTAATTTTATTTTTTTAAAAGTTCTCTATTCCTTAAAAGATTTTGGCATTTTCTATATATTTGAAATAACTTAAAATTATCTATGAATACATATAAATTTGTAATAGAGGCGTGAATTTGTTTTTCTATTTATCACTCCTGGTATGTTAGTATCAATAAATCTTTTTACTAAAATGCGTTAATTTAATGGAAAACTAAAAGAATAATTACCAAATTTTTATTAAATAAAATTATTTTTCTGAATATCTTAATATTCATTCAGTGCCTAACTTTAGAAAAATTTTACAACATCTTTATCAGAAGAATGATAACGAAGTAAAATGCAATTGATTATTTGTTTTACAGTAAATCGATAATCGAAAAAAAAAAAGTTTTCCATAATTTTGGTGCAACTTATCAGTAAATAGTTTCTCTGCATACCTTTGCAAATTAATTCAATTTTATGATTCCAAAAATATTCTGTTACAAATTCCGTTCATACTTGCTACTTTTACGAAAGAATAAAATATCTTTAGGAGATTTTTGCATTAGCTTCTAATGTGCTTTAAGGGATTTACAAGTAAAAACATTCACAGAACATGAAAATAGAATTTTCATTAGAATTATACATAATAGATTTATAATATTCTATTATTATAATTCCTTCTCTGCTAATAACTAATAACAAGATATACTTGTATTTGTTGAAATAAGAATTACTGAAATATAAAATAATTTTTCATTATTATTTTATAAATATTTCCAACATAAAATTTCACCTTGTTCAAACGATAATTGTTCTATCCAATTAAATTTATTCTTTAATACATTAACCCTATGAAGTACAATGGTGTATTATTTATACCACTTAGTTGTAATCCCCAAATGGAACAATATCACCAGTATTTTGGAATAAAATTTTGCTTTTATAATATACGGGAAGAAAAGCATTTATTTATTTTCACATATATTTGCTCGTAAATTCTGGTGTCATTTAAAGATTTAAAAATTTTAGTAACAAATTACTTTGCCCCTGAAAAGGTTAAGGGGCACAGGGCTGTTCAATTTTCAAAAAATTAGATTTTTCGAAAACAAAAATTCTGGTCACTATTTGTATTGCATTTTAAAAGACATTCCTATATTTAAGCTAGTTATGGCTAAAAATGTGTAAGGTGTTCTCTATGTAAACAATTATTAAAACGATACTTTATAGGCGATTTCCTAGAAATATTGTTTTAAAAATATGTGCCAAAGAAAAAACTCGGTAAAGAATGAACCTATTTTCTTGGTTAATTTCATTTTATTATTATTATTATTATTTAATGAAAGCTTATATATTTCCCTAATCCTTGACCGATGCTTTTTTAAAAAGTTTTTTAGGCGTTTGTTTTTTATAAGCTAAATACAATCAGATTCTTTGTTGTTGTTTTTGAAAACTAATACTTTAATTTTGACAATCCGCCATTTGGTTGAAAATGCATAATTTCGTTAAACCATCGCACATAGGAGTATTTTGCGGATGTAGCTGGCCAAAAAGAAATATTGATATAAAGCTTACATTACGCTAATCTATCATATTATTACACTTTTAAAGTAATTTTTCCTTGGAAAATATATTTAATGTGTATACAGGGTGTGTGAAAAACCTTATAACATTTTAGATTATTTAACTTTAATTGTAATAAACTGTTAGTGATTAATTCTCTGGTTGCTATTGCATTTGATGCACTAGTCAAAACGTATGTTGGTGGATCCTACACGGGCCGGGTTGTACCCGACCTCAAACCCGAAGTGAAAAAAAATTAATCCATGATTTAATACAATTAGGAAAAAATAGTCTACAATTATATCTCTAATATAAATTTTATCTTTTTTGTATAAAAATTAACACATATACATTCATTAATATTTAATTATCTTGTTTTGAGATACAAAAGATGTGAATAATCACTTTACTTAACAGCGAACAACCAACAGAGTGAAAAAATGTCCAGACCGGGGTTCGATCCCGGATCCCTTGGTATAGCACACCAAGTGCTTTTACCAATTAAGCCAGCCGGACGACATCCGGTTTAGTATTCTCTCACTCTTACATGGCTAGGCTACAGCCTTGCAGCACAAGATGGAAGGTCAATCATGAGCACAACACCTATTGGCATACATGAGAAAAATCAAACCCAGTATCGGTGAATATTTATATACTAATTAGTTTTTCAGCAGAGCTGAAATTACGCTATAAATTACTGAAATACAAAGAATGTGAATAATCACTTTACTTAACAGAGTAAAAACTAACAGAGTGAAAAAATGTCCAGACCGGGGGGACATTATTTCACTCTGTTGGTTGTTCGCTGTTAAGTAAAGTGAGTATACATCCTTGTTCACATCCTTTGTATTTCAGTTATTTACAGCGTAATTTCAGCTCTGCTGAAAAATTAATTAGTATATATATATATTGTTTTGTTTTTTCAATTAAAAAATATTCAGGACTTTCTTTAAACAATCGGGTCAACCCGAACTTGACCCGAAAAAATCAAAACTCTACCCAAAACATTTAAAATCAACCTGACCCGAAATGAAACAATAAATTACCGTCAACCCGATGCAGGAAAATATACACTAGATGGCGCGAACTTTACTGTCTCGAGAAAGGTTTTCTCACATGAACAATAAAATCATGGAAACGATCCAAAATCGTGTATTTTTTTTTTAATTCGACATCTTTACACTACAAAGAGGTTTGTGAACGGGACGCTTTGTCTGTAGTGAGAAAATCTGGAACGTTGAGACAGTAGAGGAGAAAAAAATCGACTCCCGTCACAAAAAGGAATTATGTCTGTTATGTGACGCATCTATTTCTTTTAGGATATTCGTTATCAGGTGAATGGCAGTTGGCCACTTTGAATGCAAGAGAATAAAACCGTCTATGCACAATACTGATTTAATGTTTAACAAGACTCAACAGAATCAGACTTATTTCTATTAATTTTTACTTTTTCCCAGTGGTCGAAAGGCTAAACATGGATTTCAAGTTCTGAAAATTTCAAAGCCAGGCTTAAGTTTCCCATTAAAATTTTCTGTAATTGTCAACAAAAGATAAAATGTTGCCAACTTAAAATGTACTTATTTTATTACGAAAATTAATCATATCATAATAACAGACGATATAATTCATTTCACTGAAACTAGTTATAGTACGAATGCACCTCATTTGTCCCGTTTGACGTATAATTTCCAACTTGTTTGTTGTTATTAATAAACATCGGCTATTTTCGGTTACATTGCTGTAGAGGGAGATGCCTTTTGAATGACGTATCAGTGAGTAGTGTGCATAGTTTCGTAGCAACGCTCTAAACGTTATCTAAAAAGCAACAGCATCTGCCATTAACAGATCGCCATTAACAAGTATTGTTTCATTTTTTTTTTTTTTTTGATAAATTTGTAATAGTTTGTATCTCATGAAAGTTACATAGTTCAAAAAACTTATTTATTCTTAACAATAAATCATAAATTATATATTTCATTCTTTAAAAGGTACAATACTATTACTCTCTTTACCATAATCGTAACGATTAAAAAAGAAGTCTGAAAAAAGAAACCTCAAAAGTTCCCAGATCAATCCTAGGAAGTCCCGGGAACTAATCATTAGATGCGAGTGAGTCATCTCACTCGATGCTCCGTGACTAAAGTCATGAAATAGTTATTGTTGCCACTCCACGGCAAATAAATAAAACTTTCTAATTCCGTCCGTCACATGAGTGCTTTTAAGAGAATGCAATCGGTAAAATAGCGAAAAACAAAATGATTTGCCGGAAAAACAATATTTTTATGGCTGTATCGCTGCGTGATATACGAAGAATGAATTTTGTTAATGCATTCTGAATAAATAAAAAATGGCTTTAGTGATCGAAGCTATTTTGTCTTTTAGGGGATATATGCAGTTGTTTTGAAATTTGTATGCATAAATATACATTATTGCAGAATAAAAATTTCCAAATGTTTGTTTGATATAAAGATATCAATTGAAATGCTAGCAACACTGAAAGAATCTTTTTTCTTCCTATATTTGTCTGGTAGAGGTTCATATCAAAATAACCAAATGCATTAGTTAAATAACATAAAAATTACTATATATGTAAATGTAATTATGCATATAGTGATAAAATAATTTGGGAAATGTGAAACACCACACCAGTTGACTTAAATTGATAAGTTGATACTTAAATTGATAAGTTATTCAAAACTTTTACCATTAAGAAGATCAGAAATACCGGGTGTCCTAAAATAAACTGACTTATTTTAAAATTCAATAACTTCCAAACGGTGACATATATTAAAAATATTCTTGCGGGAGAGTAATGTATGATGTCAGGATTATTTTTACTGCGATTCTTGATTTTAGTTCAAATTGCCAGCAATAGATGGCGCTGGGAGCACTATACTTCCAATCGAGGCAGAAACATCAATCACCCAGCATTGATGCGAAGGAAGGAGGTTCAATACATGGAGTGGATCTCATTCACCAATAAAACCTTATTCAGAATCGGGCCCGAAGAACAAGATTGTATTAGCGAATGTGACCCACTCCATGTATTTAACCGCCTTCCTTCCCATCAATGCTGTGTGATTTTAGTTTTTGCCACGATTGCACGCCTATTGTTCACAGCGCCCTCTATTTCTGGTAATTCGAACTAAAATAATCACAGTAAAAAAAAAAAACTCCTGATAGCATACATTACTCTCCTGCAAGAGTTTTTGAAATATCTGTCAACGTTCGGAAGTTATTGAACTTTAAAATCAGTCAGTTCATTTTAAGAAACCCGGTATCTGAAATGACGAAAATTGACTGGAGTTTGATCGTAAATGAATAAGTCTGCAATTAATTAAAACTATTACTTCTTTTTACATTTATTTATTTATGTTATGTATAACAAATAAAAATTATTTGTTGAATTGTAAAATTTATAATAACAAAAGTTTTAGTGCTGTATGACAAAATTAATAAATGCAAAACTAGTTTTGAAGTCCACGATTTTGAAGTCCAAGTTCAATATTTTTGAATAGTTATTTCTTCTTTACACTGCTGCTGTGTCTTGATTGCACCTGAAAAACAGACTCTAAAATTGTAAACATTTAAAAAATTATAATAAAGAAATCAAAATTCAGAAAAAATTATCATAGTTTTGGTTATAAATTAAAGAAAATTGTTTGTTTGTTTTTCAAGTATAATCGAAAGACAACGTAATAATCAGTGCAAAGAAAAAAATGACGACTGAAAACTTGTGTCAAAACTTGTTTCGTAAGATGGATTTTATCGTACACGATTCAAACTTTTGTTATTGTTTTTTACAATTTAGAAAATATTTTTCGTTACTACGAAATATAAATAAATAAATGCAAAAAAAAAAAAAAAAAAAAAATTAATAGGAGTTTATCGGGAAAAATAAATGAAACAAATGTAAGTAATTTAACATAGGAAACTCAAAATATTGACTATTTATACTTTAAAACTTCTCATCTAAATAATTTGAGTAAGTAAACTTTTCAAATTCATTCATTGGTTTGTTTTCTCTAAATAAGTACAGTAAAAAAAAAACACATTTTATCAAAAAATACCTGCTGTCACTTATAGGTGACACGCAAATTCAAGATCGCTTCACAGCAACGAAAATTAATCGAAAAAACATCAATTCCACATTTAGTTAACTTTAACATTCAGGCAAGAAAGAAAAAAAAAAGAAAGAAAAAAGAAAGAAAGAAAGAAAAGAAAGAAACTTACTGATTTTCCTTTCCCAAAAAGAAGACCAATTCATTTTCTTGCTTGTTTGGATGAGGTACAAAACTTTGTAAGGTTATACTAGTTATCATATCAGAAAATCAGAGAGATAGAGAGTAGTTTTCCTATGATTAAGTAAGCGCGACGGTGCATATTCACTTAAAATTTAGCCTAAAAGTCCCCTAGTCGTATCAACTGGAAGTGACAATGGAAATTGGCAGGTTAAGCGTAAATTTAAAACGTATAGTTTTATTCAAAATAGATGTTTTTGTTTTCAAAATGTAAAAATTAAAACGTATTTAATATGAAGACGACCTCAAGCAACGCCACTTAGATAAGAAAGCCGTGACACGCGTCACGAGAACGTCACACCAAGCAGGCAAAACAAGGAAAGAAATTCGAACAATTTGCATGTTTCAATTTCGATGGCTCGTGGAATTATTAACTATTAGTCGTAAACAATAATTATTAATTCTGTGAGCCAATAAAATCGAAACATGCAAGTTCTTCGATTTTTTTTCTTTGTTTTGCCTGCTTGGTATGACGTTTTCGTGACGCGTGTCACGGCTTTCTTATCTAGGGGGCGTTGCCTCAAGGCTAGTAATACATTCATTCTTAATTGATTAATTTTTTAACTGTGATAGATTAATAGGGGATGAGGGAAAATTTAATTTTTTCTCGGGGCTGCATACATTAAAAACAAGAATACAATCAAATCTCCTTGATATTTTGTGCTGAATAAATGATAAAACTGTTTTATCCTATTCAGGTATACGAATTTGCATATGATAAATACTCTCTAATAAATACTCGTATCTTTCACATTCAGTTACCCTTTTTCACGGATAAGAGAGTCACTTATGAAATAAAATCCATTAGCACCGCATTATGCTTAAACAGATTACCTTGATACATTAAGCCGTATAGCAGCCAACAAATTCTAAGCTAAATATTACCACACTAACATTTGAATAATGCATGAATGAGAATGAATACATTTGCTGAATTACAAATTATAAATTATTCTTGTCATTTATTTTTCGTTAGCACATTAACAAATCAAATATTTCACATTTTTCGGTTTTCTCTTTCATATTTATATTTACATGTTCATTGAAAACACTAAATTATTTCGATCTTTTCCCAATTTTTTTCGTTCATTCACCTTTTAATATTCGAAATTCGTCATACTTATTCGAAAGATTTATGAACGGGAAAAAAGTTCATTTATCCAAGCCTTAGTCCAAGAAAGAAAAGACGATCTGTTTCCGGAAATTGGTTTCCTTCAATTTTTCTGAATATTATTTTCTCTTTTGATAGTGGCAACACTTTGATACACTTCATTGTTACATGTTTTATGGAACTTGGTTTAAACTGACTGAAGGATGACATATTTTGTAGATAGCTTCCTAGTGGGATTTTAGTTCGATGTTTTTAAATAAAATTTTCTGTTAAATAGTTGAGATAAAAGGGACATAAAAATTATGAAAATAAAATAAAATCTATATATATATATATATATATATATATATATATATATATATATATATATATATATATATATATATATATATATATATATATATATATATATATTACGATATCGTACGTGGCAAAAAAAATTGCGATTATTTGTTAATTGTTTAATGGCAACGCCCGAATGAAACGCGTCTCATTGGTTGGTGCTGCCATCTACGGGAATAAAAGATAAACAAATAGTGATTTATTGATTATAGTGTAAATAAATTGTAATTATAATTTGTCAAATTAACGATTAAACAGATATATTCTTATACATTTTCATTTGAAATATTGATTTTTGTAAGCATTTAATATTTATAATTTAAAAAATACAATGTAAACAAAGCAACGATTTTTAAAAAGGGATTTTTAGTAAAAGTAAGTGTAATAATTTCCCTGACCGTTTCATTTTTTTTAAACGTAACTGTTATACTTTTAAAATTTTAGCTCTTATTTAATTTTTATAAGCTTTTAGTATAAATAAATATTATTTAGTTTTTTTTTATGAAGTCCACTCCACTGTTATACTTTTCAATGACAGTCCGCCCGGGCAACGCCGGGCTGGTCAGCTAGTTAATATAAATTCCAGAAGAGATTATAATATTTATTTTACATTAATACATGCGTTACTACATGCGTTTTCTTCGTTCATTCATCGCTTCAAATTCGAATCCTGTCGTATTTAAACGATTTATGAATGGGAAAAAAGGTCCATTTCTTGAACTCTTAGTCCAACGAGAAAGGATTATATTGTTTTTGGAAACTGGATTTCTTCATCGCTTCGAATTTGAAAGCTGTTGTAAAGTCTGACTCACTAATTGGTAGTCTTAAGTTGTATACAAGAAGATTGTTAAGTATTACTTCCTTCAACTGAATCTGCAAATCGATTCCAGATGCACACGTATAAATATTCTCAAGAGTTTATCAGACTTTCCAAGTACATATAAATTTTTATCTCGCTTTTTCTGATCTGACACTATACAGACTTTTATTGCACGATAAATTCGCGGTACTTCAGACCAGAAATTAACATCTCTCAACCACTTCGAAAGCCGCTATAACTGCTTAACATGGGTTGTTAAGCCCTCGAACTACTTGAAATTCTTCAACGAGATATACTCAAATCTTGAGGGGCAAATGAAGGTAATAATGTTGCGAGCTCCGAGCAGAGAGGAGTCCGGTAGTTTTCTCTCTCTTCGAGGTAAAAACCTCTTTCGGCCCTTGTGCCGTGAAATCCAGGAATTTGCCCGGAAAAGTAAATGGGTATCCTGACAACCAAAAAACTTTAGAACCCACCAACTGAAAACTATATGTGTGTCGCTTCTTGTATCTGTAATTTTGCTGTGTACTGTGAAGTAGTCTAATTAAAATTAATGTTGCGCCAGCAAGATTTTTAATTTAATTATGCTACAAGACAAATGATTTATGAATGGGAAAAAGGGCCCATTTCTTGAACTCTTAGTCCAACGAGAAGGGATTATATTGTTTTCGGAAATTGGCTTCCTTCATCGTTTCGAATCCAAGCTGTCGTATTTACACAAATGATTTATGAGTGGAAAGAAAAGTCCATTTCTTGAACTCTTAGTTTAACGAGAAAGGATTATATTGTTTTCGTAAATTCGATTCCTTCATCGTTTCTAATTCGAAAGCTGACGTATTTACATGAAAAGTTTATGAATGGAAAATAAGGTCCATTTCTTGAATTCTTAGTCCAACTAGGAGTAATTATATTGTTTTCGGAAATTGGATTCCTTCATCGCTTCAAATCCGAAAGTTGTCATACGAGGACTATTAAGAAAGTAAAACTTACGTTTATAAATTTAAAAAACAATGAAATGAAACATTTTTTATTACTTACAATTGAAAGGCACATTGTTCTGCTACTTCTCAATGTAATCGCCGTATAAATAAAAACGTTTATCATAACGGTACACCAGCTTGTTAATTCTATCGGCATAGAATTTTGTCGTCTGACACTTTATCCATGCACTGACGCCTGCATGCAGTTCGTCGTCGAAGTGTTGTGTTGCAAGCCAGGTTTTCATAGGTGGAAACAAGTGAAAGTCGAATCTTGTCATTGATTTTCATTTTTTCCAGTAGTTCAGCATTAACAATTCTCGACCGGCCGCTTCGCGATTCATCGTGAACCTTAGTGCGGCCATTTTTAAACATGATGCACCACTGTCTCATTCCGGCTTTCCTCATTATGTAGTTTCCATAGACTGCGCAAAATTCCCGGTCTCTCTCTCTCTCTTTTTTTTTTCTTTTTTCTTTGCGAACAAAAACCTAATCACTGATCGCACCTCACAAATCTCGGAATTTTCTATTGCGGCACACAATTTAAGTTTAAGTTAAGTTAAGCTTTCGAATTTGAAGCGATGAAGGAATCCAATTTCCGAAAACAATATAATTCCTCCTCGTTGGACTAAGAGTTCAAGAAATGGACCTTTTTTTCTATTCATGAACTTTTCGTGTAAATACATCAGCTTTAAAGATTCACAGTGAGCAAAGCAGAGGCAACATACACCGCAAACGATTACAACCCGGGGTAATGATTCAGTGGATGCTCCGACAACAAGATAGAGACACTAGCGCCATCTGTCGCCGCGCAACGGTATTATGTAAGTTACTTTCTGAATAGCCCTCGTATTTACACGAAAGATTTTTGGATGGAAAGAAAAGTCCATTTCTGGAGCTCTTAGTCTAACGAGAAAGGGTTATTTTGTTTTCGGAAATTAGATTCCTCAGTCGCTTCGAATTCGAAAGCTGTCGTGTTTACACGAAAGATTTATGAGCCGAAAAAAGGCCCATTTCTCGAAAACTTAGTACAACAAGAAAAGATTACATGGTTTTCGGAAATTTGATTCCTTAATCTTTTCTGAAAGTTGTTTTCTCTTTTCATCATGGAAACATTTCAACACGATTCATTGTTACGTGTTTTATAGAGCTTGGTTTAAACAGAAACAGAGATGACATATCTTCAAGCAGGCTTTCAAGTGGGAATTTAGTTAAATGCTTTTACAGTACTTAAATAAAAGTGTCTGTAAAATAACGGAGAGTCGAGGGGCAGAATAACTATCAAAATAATTCAAAATTAACACAGATGTCGGAATTAATATTTCCACTTTTGCAATATGGAACTTTAATGCTCAGCAAAGTGGATGATAAATTTTGCAAAAAATAAAATTAATAAAAATAAATGTTGAGAAAATTAAAAAACAATATTTTTTGATAAAATAAATTAATAAATTAAATTTTTAAATAAATTTTATTAGTTTATTAAAAAAATTATGTATAATGTATAAATGCGTACATTTAAAATCGAATTATAACTAATTCGTTTTCCCCTTATCCCCTCCAAAATTCATCTAAGAATCGAAAATAATTTTGCAATTTTCAACGCGTCTGTGTCGATTTACATATGTATATTACGAACAGTACATTTATGCTGAAAATGTTGAATATTTCTTTCCTTTACCATTTTCTTCATTCATTCATCTATTTGAATTCAAAATCTGCCGTAGTAACACGCAAGATTTATGAATGGAAAGAAATGTCCATTTCTCGAAGAATAAGTCAAATGAGAAAAGGAGATCTGTTTTCTGAAATTAGATTCTTTCATCCTTTCTGAATCTTATTTTCTTTTTTCACTGTGGAAACATTTCGACATATAGGGCGGTTATAATATAAGTATCTCTATTCGGAGCTGTCTGTAGCTTGAAGGAATAATCCGAATGAAACCAAAATCAGTACACTTACTATTCAATAAAGGGGAAGAAGAATGGAACAACAACAAAAAAAATAGTTGCAATATTCCCCAACAGTTAGCGCTACGCGGCCTGTCGGCGCAAACGCCGTTGTGTACCGTGGAGGTGTCGCAAACCTCAATGACTTAAAAGATCGCATATCACAACATGTGGGAAACATCACTCCTGATGTGTTACATTCCGCAGTTGAGCACGTCATGCACCTCTTGGATTGTGTCCACCAGCACAATGGCCATGTGGAACCTGAACTTGATCGGCACCGCCATACGAAAGCGTAGCCACATTCACTGTGACACTTTCCAATAAATTAGGTTTGCTGTCCGGTTTTACGCCTTAATTCTTTGTTCTTGTATTACACATTACATTTCACACTCAAAACCGCCATCTGTCGGCGATTATTGCAATTATTTTTTTTTAATATCCAGTTCTTCTCCCCCTTCTCGAATAGTAAGTGTACCGATTTTGGTTTCATTTGAGTTATTTATTCAAGCTACAAACAGCTCCAAATAGAGACACTTATATTATAACCTCCCGGTATTTATTTCTCTCACTCTCTTAATAAAGTTTTGTTTAACCTCATTGAGGAATGCATAACTTGAAAACAACTTTCTATTAGGAGGATTTTAATTGAATGTTTTTACACTGCTCAAATGAAATTTTCTGGAAAGTAGCAGAAACAAGGACAGAATAACTATCAAATAATTCTAAATTAACATAAATGTCAGAAAATATTGAAATGTTTAATTATTTAATACTAAAAAATTGCACTGGCAAAGACATTGTGATCGGAAATAGAGTCCAGTCACTCTATAACGAAGCTCCACATAGCCAATGCATTTATATAACGAATTTTTAGCAAGAACTTTAACTTTTCTCCATGATTACATTAATAATAATCTCCGTATAGCGAAAGATCTATCTCCGTATAAAGAACTTTTTCAGAATATTTTCTTCATTTGTTCAGAAAAAGCTTCAGAATCACATAGAATCAATTTTCCTTCACTGATTCCTGGTTTATCTTTCCAACCTGAGTACCTCTACCTTATTCTTTATTTCGTTTATCTAGTTCATTTTCACAAAACTTTTGTGAAATTAGTTTATTTCTTGAAAGTGTCGCCGATTGAGCGTAAGAAACATGTTGATATATTTATTAAAAGGTATTCATAAGCCTTTATGTGTAGTGTTATCACTTTAATGATATTAAGTGATTCTCTTATATAATTCGGCATCAACCCAATTAAAATCCGTGCGCGTATAGTATAAATGTATGACAGAGATTATTTTTCAAAAAGTGGTACAAATAGAATAAAAAAAATAGTCGCTCGGACGTACATGGTGTCCGTATCTCGACATCAAAAGGTTAACGTCTCAACGTACATCAGAATAAATATATGAGCCTGAATTCCAAAAAGCAAATACATGTGTATCTATATTATATTATATATATATATATATATATATATGTGTGTGTGTGTGTGTGTGTGTGTGTGTGTGTGTGTGTGTGTGTGTGTGTGTGTGTGTGTGTGTGTGTGTGTGAATGGGATGGATGTGGTTTTGCAGTTCCCATAACATGCCGACCGCAGCGAGTAGAGGTGCGGCCCGAGTTCCCACGGAAACTCATTAAGTCAGTAATAACGATACACAATAAAGATGATGACTAAGAGTTTCGCCTCTCTGGCCTGGGAACGGAATATTAAGATTATCGTCAGATTTACTTTGGGAATTGACTTGTCCGGTTGGCTTTAGGCAGACGGCCTAGCTCCGGAAGGACGCGTAAATGCCGGTAACTGCGGCAGAAACAACCCCTATTCCCCTTAACCCTGTATATAACCTGTATTTAGTCTGTATATATAACTGTGTTTTACTCCAGAGATTAAAATAGTATAGTTTTTTACAAAAGACTCTTCAATAATCTCACCAGCCTAATTATTATTATTATTACATCATTATTACATATATATATATATATATATATATATATATATACATATATATATATATATATATATATATACATTATCTTTCTCATATGCATAAGCTTGCATATAAGCACATATTATTTAACAGCAACAAACTTTACTAACTATGAAGTCATGTATGAAGAACGAATTCCTTTCGCGCTTTTGTAATATGACACCTTCATGCTTCTACCAGTGAAATAGGTGATAAATTTTGAGAAAATATTAGCCTATTAGAAAACATATGAATAATGTATACACGATAATGTATGCAAATTATAACTAATTCCCTTCCCTCTTAAATCCTCCCAAATTCATCTATATGAATCGAGCATTGTGTAATTTTCAGCGTGTTTTTCTCCATTCCTATATATATATATGTATGTTTCATATTTACAATTGCATTTATGCTAAAAATATTGAATATTTCTTTCCTTTGCTACTTTCGTCATTCATTCATCTATTTGAATTGAAAATCTGCCGTATGTACACGCAAGATTTATGAATGGGAAGAAATGTTCATTTCTGAGAGCTTTAGTCCAATGAGAAAAGAAAAACCTGCTTTCAGGATTCTTCCATCTTTTTTAAATCTTATTTTCTCTTTTGATCGTGGCAACAGTTCAACACTCTTCATTGTTACATGTTTTATATAGTTGATTTAATCTGACTGAGGGATGACATATCTTTAAGACAGTTTTCTAGTGGGATTTTAGTTGAATGTTTGCCAGTGTTCAAATAATTATTTCTACTACATAATGGAGACGGGAGAGAAAGAAGACGGAACAGAAATACATACACTGTAAATAAAATACAAAAGTTTCTTTAAAATACAAAGGATGTGAATTATCTACTAAACAGCGTACAAACATTAGAGTGAAAAAATGCCCAGACCCGGGTTCGATCCCGGACCTCTTGGTATAGCGCACCAAGTACTTACCAATTAAGCCATCCAGACGATATCTAGTAAAGCATTCTCTCACTCTTATATGGCAAGGTTACAACCACGCAGCACAACATGGAAAGTGAATCATGAGCTCAACACCGTTGGCATGCAGGAGACAAATTAAACCTTCTCTTGATAGAAATATCCGTTTTGCTTCAAATTTTGTTTATAGGTTCCTTGTGATAAGGCGGTTCCCTAATTAGGTTTGGGGGTTTATTGATTAAATATAAAGGGGGGGAACAGGGGACTAATCCTCCTTAATTTAGATAAATGGGTTTTTTATGCAGAATTATCCGATTTGCTTCAAATTTTGTTTATAAGTTCCTTGTGATAAGGCGCTTCCCTGATTAGTTTTGGAGGTTTATTGCTCAAGTATAAAGGAAGGAACGGGGGACTAATCCTCCTTAATTTAGATAAATGGGTTTTTCATGCAGAATTATCCGATTTGTTACAATTTTTGTACATAGGTTCATCGTGATAAGGCGCTTCCCTGATTCGTTTTGGGGGTTCATTGGCTAATTATAAAGGGAGGAACGGGGCCTAATCCCCGTTCCCCCCCCCCCCGGCCTCTTAATTTATTGTCGATTTCTTTATTTTTCGAGTGGCATTATTCTTTGAAATACGAGTATAATATACAATTAGTGTGATCAGCCTGTGAGCTCAATGCCATCAGTTTAACTGGGCACTTTTCTTTTTATTATAGTGTTACTAATCAGTTTTCTCAAACCAGAATATTTGTTTTCAGGGTGCTATGAATTTTCAATTAAACAGTTACAGCCTACGTACTTGAATTTATACATGCAAATATAACAAATTAATATTTATTTTAATGATAATGTTAATACTGTTAATTTCTCGTGTTTGTCTTTAAAACATGTTTATTTGAGAATGGATAGCATCTGAAAAACGTATATTCCGAGTTGAGAAAACTGATTAATACACTACTAAAGCGACTTGGTATCGTTTACTGAAAATCAGTGACAGCAAAAGAAACTTTTCTTTTTATAAAGGCTTCTTTAAATCTCGAAAATACATTGGTTTCTGAGGTATCGAAATATAAAGAACGCTCTTCGGAATCATGGGTAACTCTGAAGAGGTTACTGTATATTTCTTACGCATCATACGTAGTATAGGGTAAGTCTTGTAATCGTTTTAAAAATCGATTTTTTTTTCTTTTTTTGACGGATTTACGCGTTTCAGACACTGGAGATTCCGAAAAACATATTTCTGGAAGAAAAAATTTGCCATCCGTCTGTCTGTGTGTCTGTGTTTGTGTCTGTAAACGCTCTATCACCCGAACAAATTGAGATAGAGACTTGAAATTTGGTATGTACTTAGTATGTAATAATGAGAAAAAGCTTATTGAATTTCTTCGATTATCCGGAACTAATTTTTTCGGACTCTCGAAATATTCGTTCTGATAAAAGATATATAAAAATTTTCGAAATTATTTTTTTAAGGAGTGAGTATAAAAGACAATAAAAAAACATAAATTTTGCATAAAGAATGAAGTTGATCGAATAATGAGCTGCCGAGATATTGGTAATCACATTTTCAACACTCTCCGATTTTTTGTGACCCTGTATTTCATTCAAATTTCAATTCAAAGATATATTTTAATAGGAAATGAGACGCTTCATCCGACGCAGTAAACCGTTAGTTAATAGGATTATCAATTTTGGAGTTATAAGTATGTTTATTTTACGCAATTCAGTAATAGTGCATTTAAAGTTTATGACGTCATCAAGCCACGATTTTATTTTTGAATTGCAATGCATTTTATAAATTGTTTACACATGTTTTATTTTCATATTTTAAATTATGCATATCCATGATGGGTAAGTATTACGGTGGCCCCCGACGACTAGTTTACGTACGAAATTTATTCAATGCGCCGGTTTCTGATTCCCCGTTCTTGTAAAAGATCTTACGCCATAACGCTTGATCTGGTAAGGATACCATACTGCTGGCATAAAATGAAGAATCTATGTGCATTGAGGTGTTTTACTGACAGCCTGATTTGCAGAAATCTGCTTCATAATATGCAGGTCTGCGCCATCTGTTGGTAATTTTTTTAACCACAATTTTGTTGTTGTTGTTATTAAAAAAAAATCAGATCTCCCTTTAATCCGATTCTACCAAAAGCCATTTTTTTGCGTCATTTTGTTTAACGAACTTTTGGTGCACCCGGTATATAGGTATAAGTATGTGAATTTGAACACTAAAAGGAAAACAAATGATTCTTTTCTGCTTGTAAATAATTATTATTATCTATATTAACGACTTTTACATTAAATTTTCCACATAAGAACAAAATCCTTTATCGCACTATCGCACATGCATTTCCCAGCGAAATAGCCGATACATTTTGAGAAACTTTTAGCTGGAACATATGAATAATTCATGTATTGTAATGTAAAAACGCATAATACGTAATTCCTTTTTCTCTAATTTACTTCAAAACTCATCTACGAATTGAAAGTTTCGCAATTTTCAGTTATCTTTGTGTCGGTTCACATATACATTAGCAACGTATGTTCAAATTTCTATTTAGATTCATGTTGAAAACATGGAATATAACGCTACTTTCCCGGTTTCTTCATTCATTCATAGATGCGAATTCAAAATGTGTTGTATTTGAATGAAATATTTATGAATGTTAAGAAATATCTGCTTTCTTAGAACCTTTGTACAGTGAGAAAATACGGTTCGTATTCAAAAATTTTGCTTTTTCAATGTTTTCTTAATCTTATTTTTCTATTTTGAATGTTGCCACATTTTAGAAAGCTTTATTCTTACGTACTTTAAAGAACATAGTTTCAGATGGTTGAAAGATGATACATCAAAAAGAGTTTTTTATTTGTATATTAGTTGATTTCTTTTTACTAGCTGACTCGCACGGCGTTGCCCGGGCAGATGAAAAATATAACAGTGGCGGGGACTTCGTAAAAAAAAAAAGACTGAATAATATTTATTTATACTAAAAGCTTGTAATAAAATTAAATAAGAGCTCAAATTTCAAAAGTATAACAGTTACGTTTAAAAAATGAAACGGTCAGGGAAAATTATTACACTTACTTTTACTAAAAATCCCTTTTTAAAAATCATTGCCTTGTTTACATTTTTAATTTTATATCGCTAATTGTATTTTTTACATTATAAATATAAAATGCTTACACAAAAATCAATATTTCAAATCAAAATGTATAAAAATATATCTATTTAATTGTTAATGTTGACAAATTATAATTACAATTTATTTGCTGTATAATCAAGAAATCATTGTTTGTTTCACTTTTATTCTTGTAGATGGCAGCACCAAACAGTTAAATGTAAAAAATCTTGGCCTAAATCCTGCCAAAGGACTTTTACACAATAACCAACGAGATGCGTTTCGATTGAGCGTTACCATTAAATAATTAACAAATAATCGCGATTTCTGTGCCACGTCCGATAGCGTAATAAATATATAGATAGTACACAATCAATTAAAAAAAAAATACATTGAGCTATCGTTAGTGCGACCTTTCAAAGAAGGTGAAAGAACGTGCAACACCTAAACTCATCATATGTTAAAAAGTAGGAGCTACTATGAAAGTGGATTACAACAGTATTCAGTTTAGTTTTAAGTAAAGGCTTAGCATAGATGTCTGGCTGTTGTTTGATAGAAGAATGTATAAGTACTTCTCTACATTCTAAAAAAAGACAAGTGTTTCTTAATCTAGAACAAGTAACATAAAAATAAATTTTTTTAAGTCAATTCCTACTTAGGTCAACAAACAAAAATTTTAGTTTAGTTACTTTTTATTAAATAATTACAATTAATATAAATATGTATATACATATGACAGAATCACTATATTAAGTGGCAAAATAGAAAGCGAATATCCTTTTGAGTATTTGAATTTGAATTTTGTTTTTTAATCATAAATATATAAAATAAACCCGTGCAGCATTAATGTCCCACGTTATTTTTATTGAACATTTTTTTGTAATCATCGTTGTGGTATTTTATTTTTGTGGCATCACTCATTTGAGGAAAATCTTTCATTTCATTTATGAAAACAATGAGAGAATTTTTTTTCCCACATAACACTAAAAGTAATTAATTTAATTAAATTAATGAATTAATCTTTGAAAAAACTGTATTAACATCCAGTGTCATCCACTACAAGTTTTAAAAAATGTATTTGAACTTGAGTGGATGAATACAAAGTATTTTATTAACGATTGAAAATTTGAACAAGATATATAAATATACAGAGAATGTGAGCTAATAGTAGGAATTGAAAAATATAATATAACCACAGACGAAAATATACAAAAGTTACCCACGATTTAGAAATACGTTGTTTATCTTTAGAAGCCTCAAAAACTAATATATTTTCGAGATTTAAAGAAACATTTATAAAAACAAAGTATGTTTTGATGGCACTGATTTTCCGGAAACGTTTCCGAGTAGTTTTTACAGTGTTATTAATCAGTTGCCTCAACCCGGGATATAGGTTTTTCAGATGCTATCAAGTAAACTTTTTCATGTTTAACAAGCATGTTTTACAGAAAAACAGAATAAATTAAAAACATTAACACTATTTCATTTTTTGACTCTTGCATGCATAAATTCAGTTACGCAACCGAAAATGGTTAATTGAGAATTTATATCATCCTAAAAATTTATATTCGAGTTTGAACAAACTGAGTTATACATTACAAAAACTACTCAGAAACGTTTCTGAAAATGAATGGTAGCAAAAGAAACTTTGGTTTTTATAAATATTTCTTTAAATAATCTCGAAAAATATTGTATTCTGAAGTTTCGAAAGATAGAAAACGCTTTTTGAAATCGTGAGTAACTCGAAGAGCTTATTGTATCTTTTCGTACGTGGTTATATTTTGTTACTTACCCATCATACGTAGTATAGGGTAAGTCTTGTAATCGTTTTGAAAATCGACAAAAAATTTTTGACGGATTTACACGTTTCAGACACTGGAGATTCCGAAAAACATATTTTTAGAAAAAAAAATTGCTGTCCGTCTGTCTGTGTGTCTGTAAACGCTCTATCTCCTGAACAAATTGAGATAGAGACTTAAAATTTGGTATGTACTTAGTATGTAGTAATGGGAAGAAGCTTATTGAATTTCAGTAACCTCGATGATCCGGAACTACTTTTTTCGGACTCTCGAAATATTCGTTCTGATAAAAGATACATAAAAATTTCCGAAATTGTTTATTTTAAGGAGTGAATATAAAAGACAATAAACAAACATAAATTTTGCATAAAGCATGAAGTCGGTCAGATAATGAGTTGCCGAGATATTTGTAATTCTATTTTCCACACGCTTCGATTTTTCATGACCCTGTATTTCATCCAAATTTCAATTCAAAGATATATTTTAATTAGAAATGAGTCGCTTAATCAGATGCAATAAACCGCTAGTTAATAGGATTATCCTTTTTGGAGTTATAAGGATGTTTCTTTTAAGCAATTCAGTAATAGAGCCTTTAAAGTTTATGACGTCATCAAGCCAAGATGTTATTCGAATTGCAATGCATTTTATAAGTAGTTTACGCATTTCTTATTTTAATACTTTACATTATGCATATCCATGATGGGTAAGTATTACGGTGGCCCTAAACGACTAGTTTTCGTATGTGGTTATATTATATTTTCGTTGAGTAAGATACATTTATCTTTTTTTACTGTGTATACACGGTTATTCTTGTAAATTTGGCATATGGCCATTTTGAATTGTGTTAGCTTATCGTCTAACTATCTACTCTTCTTTTCTTAAGTATTTTGTTTTTATTAAATGTTTGTAATGTCTTTGTATCTAACGTTGTCAATTGAAACATTTTATCGTGAAGTTATTTTATTATTTAATAATCCCATCCTTTTGTGTTCTATCTTTCTTCTTTCGGCAAATGATATTTGATGTCTTAAAAACATTATAAATCATAGCTTGAGAACATTTATACTTTTTTTACAGCTTGCCTCTGAGAAATTCTGTCTTTGTTGCCAAAATCATTTTTCAACACTTCAGTTTTTTTATTAGAATTGAAGTTTTTTGTGATATTTACAGAACGATGTTGGTATTTGAGTTTTTGTTGCGGGTCGGTTTAGGGTTGGGATTTGACTCTTGCGGGTCGGAATCGCGTTGGCCCTATTTTTTAAAATTAAATAAACAAATAAATAAAAATCTAAAATATATTTTCAGATGAAAAAAAATATATATTAGGATGATTCAGATGAAAAAGGGAAAGGAGCTGCAAAATGAAATGACATAGTTTATTTCAAACATAATCTCCAAAGCTACACACTTGTCTCACTTGTCTCACTTGTCTCAGTGTTTCACCAAGTGTTGAATACTTTGCTCGTAGAAGTATTTTGGCTGAAATCAGAAACAGTTTCGAACATTACCCGTGACTTCGCTGTCCGAGTAAAAACGGCGACCCTTCATTGCCTTTTTCAGAGAACCAAAAATGGGAAAGTCATATGGAGAAAGATCCGGGCTATACGGTGGATATTCCAACACTTTACACCGAAACTTCACCAGATTCCCTCGCGGAAGTGCTTGTGTCCGTCTTGCACACGAATCAACGACAGTGCGTGTTCTCCGTACATTTTTACTTCTTTCATCAATGCACTTCACGAAATCCAACTTCTGCCACCAAATAATGCATAACACTGCGTAGCCCTATTTTGTTCGTAAACATTCTGCAGACGCAGATGAATAGCAACAACAACCGATTGCCTGCAGGACGATACTGTTGGCCGACTGCCAGCACATATCACGTGCTTCTACAGTAATAAACAGTAAAATAAGCATACTGCTTATTTTACTGTTTATTACTGTTAATTTTACGGTATAATACTGGCAGCTGGAGTGCCAATATCAAACTGTAAAATCAACATTTTTTTTTTCAGTGTAATTGTACTTAATTGAATTATTTGAATTCACAATTAAACTTAATTAAGACACTTGCATAATCTAAAATAAGTCAAGAATAAAGATCCCCCTCAGATCCCCCTTCGAAATATTTTTCTGGTTACGGTCGTAATTTGGATTTAAAATTTCAACAACAAATAGTTTTTTTTTCTACTAAAATACATAAACTTGCATGTTAAATAATTATTATCTACATCTTTATCTTCCTAAAACCTTATAATGGTAAGATAATCTCATATGAAAAGGAGTTTCCGTATCACCATATTTTCGTTTGTTGATATACTTTGATACGTTAACCATAATATTTGTTAAAAGACATATTAATGAAAATGATACATAGAGAATGTCTAAGTCTACATATAATTAAAATCAATTATAACCAATTATTTTTCCTGATAATTAGACATATGTCTCTGTCGATTCAGACACATAAGTTTTTACGTTTACGTTTATGATGAAAACGTCGAATATCGAATATTATCTTAGCCCAATTTCTTCACTCATTTATAGACGCGAATTTGAAATCATAAAGATTTATGAATGTAAAGAAATGTCAATTTTCTCGAACCATTGACAAAAAAACAATCTATTTTCGGAAATTGGATTCCTCAAAACTTTTCTCAATTTCATTTTCTCGTTTGATCACAGCAAAATTGCAGCAAATTTCATTGTTGATAACTTTATAGAAATAGTTTAAAATAGTTCTATAGTAAGATAATGCTGAAAAGATATTTTTATTGGGATTTTAGTTGAGCGTTTTACAGTAAACGAATGCATTTTTTTTTAATATTGGAGAACAGAGGAAATAGAAAATTATTCTCAGTAATTTTTTTAAAGTCTTTATGTAGGAGAAACTGCCCTAAAATGAAATATTCTAAGGGAAAAATGATTCTATTCATACAATCTTTTTCTGATGACCTTTATTTTTTACAAACTAATTTTGCAAAGTATACAAAACGCAATGGTGCCTTTTAAAAAGTAACAAATAAAGTCACAGCATCATGATAATGATTTATATAAAATGCTGCACTATGTCATTTTATCTACAGTGCAGTCCTAAAACGACACTCCCATAAATTGCTATTAATTTTACTTACATACACCACAAATAAGTTTTTTTGCACACCAAGAAACACCGGCACATTTACCACCTGCCCACTTTGAATACTTTACACATTTTATCCACTTCGTTTTCAATTTTGAAAGACTGAATAAATCATTGCAATAAAGACATGGTTCATCATCGGCAGAAAGATCCATCAGCAGAAAGATCCATGCCTTTGTCGTCATCATTGGATGTAACAAAGCGATTTTTCTTCTTTGCCTGCAGAGTTGCACATCTTCAGTGTAAATTATGTTTATTGCAGCTTTTGCTTTTGTTTCGGCAATATTAGGACTTCTAGTCAGAACTTTTGCACCTTCCTGCTTCTTCTTTTAAGAGAATGATCTAACATGAGGTGCACAAGGAAGTGGGGTTACTGATAAATCTAGATGATGAAATTGAAGATGGCGCCCGTTGAAAAGATACCCACATCTTCGGAGTATCGGAAACAGATGTTGGCGACACTGGAATTGGAGAAGGTGACATGAAAATGTGAAAATTGACCGATTACATCTAAATAGGTTGTTATCTGTAGAACTTGTCTTGCTGTCGTTGCTTTCCTTATTTTTCATACCTATAATCACCATATTGTATATACAGAGGCAGTACTCGAGAACACATGCATTTATAAATTTTCGCATATACAGAAAATAATCTAAATATAAATAAGAATTCACCTTATACTTCAGATATGTAATCACTGAAATGAAACAGACGTGAATTAGTACCAAAAATTAGTCCCAAGAAATTTCTGATGAAGGTGTAAACAGTTTCTTTGCAAACAATGAAAAATACAAACTTGAAACCTTCGCCATTAAATGCTTATCGTTGCGTATCGTTAAGCGTTAGCCTCCAGCGACATTATTAAGAAATATAAAGTATGTCATTTTACCTCAGTATGTCATTTTGGGATAGTTTCCTCTATAATAGTTGTTTTTCATATATTTGTTTGGAAAGTTATAATTAAATTTACTAAATAATTAGCTTTGCAACAAACAGTTATTCAGACTTGTTTAATACTATGACTAATGTTCAAATTGAAGATTTATAAACTATTGTACGAGTAATTTGCAAGAGGATGGAAATGTAAGGCGGAAAAAATATATTTAAAATTTTGTTCAAAAGTTTAAGAACTGATATAGAATTTTCAGAATATAGTATTTTCGTTACAAAAATATATGCATTGATATTTTGTTGGGTATTTTTTCAGTAAAGGAATGTATTTTTTTTAATATATATTGGAGAACAGAGGAAATAGAAGAACCTATCTCAATAATTTTCATTTAAAAAAAAGTTGTAACATGGCTGCTTTTGATATAAGTCTTGAAATTTTAAATATTAGCATTGAAGTGATATCCGATTGAAATAAGTAAAAACACAAGTAAAAACACAAATGTAGGCTTATAATGTAATTTACTTTTTCAAGGGCTGGGAAACCACATTATAAGCAAAGAATGATTGTTTTCTGTAATTGACACAAGCTTAATACCAAAAATTGTGCCAATTCCAAGCCCAAACAATCATTGGAACTAAATTGAAAAACAAGGATACCTTTGAAAATGGAACACTACAAATCAAACCAACCATGTTATATAGAGGGGAGAAAATAAATATATGTATAAACAAATAAATACAAAGGAAAACAAAGAAAATCTATACATTACAACATCATTTATCCAGAATCCGATGCCAAATTTTGCAAAGCACATGGTAAAGTGAGCAAGTGAATTCAAAAGTACAGGTCAAAGTTACAGTTAAATAGCTAACAGTAGCAGTTATTAATTTAACCACTGAGATTTTAACTATTTCTAATTTAAAATATACCAATAATTAATATAAAATCTATAAATTCATTTACTAAAAATATTTTTTAACTTAAATAAATTTAATATATATATTATATTATTGTAAAATTTAAAAATTTCACTTGTATTCCAAGTTGCCAGAAAAAAAATTGGATAATTTATAAGGTGCTGCCATCTATATTAATAATATGGAACAATAACTAATAAATAATAGTAATAGGTTTTTGATCATTTAAAAACATTATATGGTGCTGTCATCTAGTTTAAGATTAAAACAATATCTAAATAAATATTAATTATTTATATTAAGAAAAGTTTCCAGTATAAAATTCTTTTATCTATTATTTTTACATATGTCAACATTTAAATAATTTATTATCATTTTAACAAAACATTATTAATCCCATAAAATCTTAAACATTATTGTAGAAGTCAAATTAAATTTTCATTTTATAAATAATTATATGCAAGCTTGAAAGATTTTCCAATATGGCTACACGCACTTATTGGAACTAACATCTTGCCAAATATTATCTACCCTGAAAAATATAATTAGAATTCACACACTGATAGCTTAAAAATAACCAAACTTTTCCAATATGGCAACCTCACTTATTGGAACTAATATCTTGAAAAAAAAAAAAATCCTCTAGCTTGAAAAGTATATAAAAAAAAATTAAAATATAATAAAATAAAATATAATTAGAATTTTTTTAATATGTCAAACGCACTTATTGGAACTATATTTTGTTAAAAGTTCTCTACCTGGAAAGGAGAAAAAAAATAGAAATTTTCCAATATGGCAACGCACTTATTGGAACAATATTTTATTAAAAGTTCTCTACCTAGACAAGAGGAAAAAAATTAGAATTCACAATTATTTAAATTTTTAATAAATGAAAGATATTTAACCCAAATATTCCCATTCAACTCGCACATAAAGGAATTCAATCTTTAGCCAAATATATCAGCAATCAAAATGTAAGTGATTTAACAGAAAGGATGTACAAACATATAAACCCCAATGAAAGCAAAATTTATTATATACATATATATATCTGAGATATATTTGAGGTATATGGCTAAGGTGCTTCGCGAAGGGATTTTTTACAATTTTTATCATTTTTCCCATATTATTTTCGTACTAAAATTATTTATGTTAGATAAAGGAATTTTTTGCACTAGTTTTAAAACACCCTGTATAGTGTATTTCGGATTTCTTTACAATCTAGAAACATTTTAAAATGAATATAGTGTCTATACAAACTCTCTTTACAATTTCAAGTTTTTATTACAAACACAACTAAACAGATACATGCATGGAAAGTAGTGCAATATTAGACGTATATATTTAAGTTTCTTTTGCATCAATTTATAAACCTCCCCTCTATAAGTGCATCATTGGTTGCATAAAGCACATCATAGCAATAATCTTCGACATTTTCCTCAGATACTCTTTTCGTCCACTCCTTGCTTTATCCAATATTGACCCGGTCTCCATGAATTTCTTGTTCCCACGTCTAGAAACTCGTGAATGACACAATAATTTCATGGCTATATGTTGGATAAAGCAAGGAGTGAACGAAAAAGAGTATCAGAGGCAAATGTCGAAGATTATTGCTCTTTTTTGTCCACTCCAATTTTTTTTTAATCAATTTATAAACCTCACATCTGTAAGTGCATCATTGGTTGCACGAAGCACATCAAAGCAATAATATTGGACATTTTCCTCTGATACTCTTTTTCGCCCACTCCTTGTTTTATCCGATAGTGACCCGGTCTCCATGAATTTCTTGTTCCTACGTCTATCAACTCGTAAATGACACAATAAATTCATGGTTAAATGTTGGATAAAGCAAGGAGTGAACGAAAAAGAGCATCAGAGGAAAATGTCGAAGATTATTGCTCTTTTTCGTCCCCTCCATGTTTTTTTTTCATCAATTTATAAACCTCATCTCTATAAGTGCATCATTGGTTGCAGGAAGCACATCAAATCTTCGATATTTTCCTCTGATACTCTTCTTCGTTCACTCCTTGCTTTATCCAATAGTGACCCAGTCTCTATGAGTTTCTTGTTCCCAAGTCTATTAACTCGTGAAATGCCAATAAATTCATGAATAAATATTGGATAAAGCAAGGAAAAAGAGTATCAGGGGGAAAACGTCGACGATGACCGCTTTGATATGCTTCGTGCACATATAGAGGTTTATTAATTGATGCAAAAAAACCCGTCAATACATATACTCCTAATATTGTACTATTTTCAATACAATGTATCTGCTCATATGTACTGTAGATACCCTGTAGATCTTTTAAAATTAGTTTTAGAAGTATTAAAGTAACAAATACCGCCAATATATCATTTGATAACTTTTTTCTAATGCATCCAGCACCACTTTTTAATTTTTTCTTTCTTTTAAATGTAATACTATTTACTCTATAAATCATACAGTCTTTTCAAAAATAACATATCTGTCGACTTCTTGTAAAAAGTATCCAACTGTCTTTTGTTATTATTACTTTAATGCTCATCATGTCGTAACCTTTTGTCTCAAGCGTAAGACAGTAGCTACAAGCAACAAAAATTTGTCGGTAGCTTATTGTTTTATTCCTTTTTACGTTTCGTTGCCAAAACAAAAGAAATAATAGTAAAAACTCATTTCAAGCCAAGGAGTAAACTAGAAGAGCGTTCCTAAGAAAAATAGAAAAGGAATGGTCGATAATATTTTGGGGTAATTAATTTTCATGCTCCGTGAAGTGTTTAGAACTACAAAAGGATTATTCAACTTAAATTCAACTGATTTGTTCAGTGACTTTTAAAAGTTTAGTAATTAGATTACATTATTTCTACTGTTTCAATCTTTATTCTTCTATAGATTTCTTGTTTAGATTTTTCTTATTTGGTTAAATCCTTAGTTAAATTATTTGCTTCGTTGAAAGGCAATGTCCTTTCTTTTTTAATTAAAATTAACTGTAAAATTTTCTTATGATTAAATTTTATTTATGAATTTAATTTAAAGTATGGCTTGGCAAATCAATTTTGTAAATTAAAAAGATATAAATAAAAATATAGGATAGAAAGGGTTATGAAGCATTTGTTATTTGTTTTCTGAAGCTGACGAAATATGTTATTGTTAAAATAAATAAAAAAAACATTCGAATTCCTGGAGTGCCGTAAAATTATTAACAATTTGAAAAAATTAATATAAAAAAAAATTCATTTAAATTGAAGAATTGTTATCGAATTTGTTGAATTAAAGCTCATAAGTTACTAATATTTTGTTATTTGACACTCTGATTGAATTTAATTAAATTAAGAATTATTTTTGCAGCAAATAACTATTTTACAGACAGACGGCAGACGGACAAACCGAATTCATAAACAATTTTCAACTATATCGAAAAGTATTAAAAAATAATGGTTGATATATATATATATATATATATATATATATATATATATATTATGCTCCGCGAAATGTGGATTGCCTACAAAAGTAAAAATATTCAGCTAAAATTCGATTAACTGATTTGTTCAATGACTTACTACTTAAGTCTTGACTTGTACTACTTAAGTCATACCACTAACATACCACTAACCACTAACATACCACTAACATACCACTTAAGTCTTACTACTTAAGTTCTTGATTTCTTATGTAGATTAGTTAAATTATTTGCTTCGTTGACAGTGCCCTTTCTTTTTTTTTCATTAAATTTAATTGAGATTTTAAATCCTATACTTATGACTTTAATTTAAAGTATGTTTTAAATCAGTGCTTAAGGAAAATTCGATTTTGTAAATTATAAAGATGTTAATAAAAATATAGAATAAAAAGTGCTATAAAATATCTTTATTTGTTTTCCGTTTTTAATTGAATTAGCGGAAAATTTGTTACTGTTAAAAAAAAGGCCAGTCTTTGAATGCCTGAGTGTTGTATTTAGAAAAAGAAATACCAGGAAATATATTGAGAATTTTGTTGAAAATATTAAGAAATGATACAAAATGTGTTGAATGTAAGCTTTTAAGTTACGAAAATGTTGTTAGTTAAAAATCTGTTTTAATTAACTGAATTTAAGAAGTAGTTTTTCACTGAACGATTGTACTAACAGTTTTAAAAGTAAATTTACTTCTAACGGTAACTCATACCTGGGTGCTGTACTTAGAAATAATTACCAGAAATTATTGAAAATTTTGTTCAAAAATTAAAAAAAATTATACAAAATTTGCTAAATATAAGCTTTTAAGTTACGAAAATGTGGTTAGTTAACCATATGTTTTAATTAAAGTAGATAAAGAACTAAGTTTTCACTGAACGTTTCTTCTAACAGCTTTAATAGAAATTTTACCTTTAATGGTTACTCCTACCTGGGTGCTGTATTTGGAAAAAGTTACCAGAAAATATTGAAAATTTTGTTCAAAAAATTTTTTTTAATGATGCAAAATTTGCTGAATGTAAGCTTTTAAGTTACGAAAATGTTGTTAGTTAATCAAATGTTTTAATTAAAGAACTAGTTTTCTACTGAAAGATTGTCCTAACCGTTTTAATAGTAATTTTATACTTTTAACGATTATATCATGTCTGGGTGCTGTATTTGGAAAAAATTACCAGAAAAAATTTAAAATTTTGTTCGAAAATTTAAGAAATGATACAAAATTTTCTGAATGTAAGCTTTTAAGTTACGAAAATGTTTTTAGCTAATCATCTGTTTTAGTTAAATTAATTAAAGAACTAAGTTTTCACTGAATTATTGTCCTAACAGTTTTAACATTAAATTAACCACCAGCTATTAAATATCCATTTGGAAATTATTGTAGTATTAATTTATAACATGGTTCTAATATTCGAAATGGATGAAAAATCATTCCAGTCATTAAATATTAATTACTTTAGATAATTACTTAATAATAAGACAAAAAAGATCCCCCCCCCCCCCCATCGCATCAAGCAGTACATTAGTAGTTTTTCTACTCATCCTTTTAAAATTTTTACTCAATAAATCATAACATGCTTTCACAAACAATATATCTTCCGACTTCTTTAAAAAACTATCAAACTATTTTTCGTTATTATTAGATTAATGCTACTCAAGTCATAACCTTTCATCTCAAACGTAAGACGGCAGAAACAACAAATGTCTGTAGCTTACGTTTTATTTCTTTTTATGTTTCGTTGCCAAAACGAAAGAATTAATAGTAAAAACTCACTTCAGCGCAAGGAGTAAACTGAAAGAGCGTATCTAAGAAAAATAGAAAAGGAATTTTCGAAATATGTGTTTTAGGGTAACTAATGAGCTCAATGAAGTGTTTATATCTACAAAAGGAAAAATATTCAACTCAAATTCGATTAAATAATTTTTGCCGTAACTTTTAAAAGTTATAAAATTAGATTATTCTTTTTTTATACTCTTTCGATTGCATGACGTAGATTTCTTATTTGGATTAATTAATTTATTTGCTTCTAGAGGAGCAGTACCCTTTCTTACTTCTAGCAAAATTAATTTGGGATTTCTCTAGTGCTAAAGTCTTAAGTTTTAATTTAAATTAAAGAATAGCTCAGAAAAATTATTTTTCAAATTAAAATGATATAGATAAAAAGATACAGAATGGAAAGTGTTGGGATATATTGTATTTCTTTCCTCTTTTTAGTCAACCCTCCTTAACCGCCAGTTATAATATATATATATATATATATATATATATATATATATATATTATTATTATTATTATTATTATTATTATTATTATTATTATTATTCATACACTGTTAAAAATTTGCCGCAAACTATCCGGTCATTTGACCGTTTTTTCAAAAAACGGTTACATAACCGTAATTTAACTCTATTCTGACCATATTATTGCCAATATTATGGTCTGAATAGAGTAAAATTAAAATTACGGTTATGTAACCATTTTCTATAAAAATGGTCAAATGACTGGACAGTTTTCTGCAAATTTTTAACAGTGTAGGCTGTATTGTATTGTTTCCACAAAAAAGGGTAATAAAAAACACATTTTATCAAAAAGTACATATCATTTATCAATGACATACAAAATCAAAATCGCATTTCAGAAGCAAAAATGAATCAATCATTTTTAAATTTTACGAAAAACAATTCAACATTTGGTTAACATTAACATTCAGGCAAAAAACAAACAAGACACTTACTGCATTTTTTGACATTTTTATCATAAAAAAGAAGTCTATTACAGCTGCCTGTTTGGTGGAGGTACCAAATTTTGGAAGGTTATAGTATCATATCAGAAAATCCGAGAGATAGGGGACTTTTTTCTATGGCTAGGTAAACAAAATGTAAAACAAAACTTACGAATATCAATTCAATATTTAATTAATTTTAACATTCAGGCAAAAAACAAACAAGAGACTTACTGCTTTTTTGACATTTTTATCCTAAAAGTCTATTACAGCTGCCTGTATACTGGAAAAATATACCCTCCCTCTTATTTAGGAATCTACTGAATCTAAAATTATGAAAAAAATAGGAATAGTAGGAGTTTATTAATTAATAAGTAGTAATTAATGAATTCAATGTACAGATCTCTTTGACCGCCAGTTATACTCGCACTTGACAGATTTATTTTCTCTTTATTTATTTTTTTCTCTTTGTGAGTCCAACGTCCCCTTAAATGTTTTACTCAATAAAAGGTAACATGCATTCAAAAACACTATCTCTGACGACTTCTTATTTAAAAAAAAAATATATCCAACTTTTTTGTTATTGCTACTTTAACGTTACTCTTGTCATAATCTTTTGTCTCTAGCGTAATGCAGTAGCAACCAACAAATGCCGATAGTTTTCTGTTTGCTTTCTTTTTATGTTTCGTTGCTAAAACGGAAGTAATAATACTAAAAATAAATTTCAGTCCACCGAATAAACTAGAAGAACGTTTCCGAGAAAAATAGAAAAGAAGTGGTCGATAATATTTCAGGGTAATTAATTTTCATGCTCCTTGGAGTGTTTATAGCCTACAAAAGAATAAATATTCAACTTAAATTTGATAAACTGATTTGTTCAGTGACTAAATAAGATTATGTTATTTTTAACTACTTCCGTGTTCGATTTTCTAGGATTCTTATTTAGATTAATTAAATTAGACGCTTCGTTTTAGGTCATCGACCTCTTTTTCTTCCAGTAAAATTAATTTAAAAAAATATTTTTGTCTTTTAGTCTTATTAATGAATTTAATTAAGAATAAAGCTTTGAAATTATGTATTTTGTAAATTAAAAGGATTATTGTGAAAAATATAGTAAAAAAAAAAAAATCCCTGACGGCTCGGCCTACAGGCACAGGTAGATTTCGAAGACGCAGACCGTGGGGCACCTGCGGAAGAAATTACCTTTTTGCGATGATGCTGCAGTTGGAACCGCATACTTCGAAACCAAACTTGTTTGCAGGCGGAGCCAGCAAGGATTTTTTTTCTATAAGAGTTGGTCCTGTAAAAAACATGTCAATATAAAAGTTTTAGATAATATTAAGAGGATTTATAATAAATTTAAGCGGATTTGAAATTTTGGGAATTGACGAAGTTATGAATTTTTTTCTTCTAAAACCCCCCCTTCCCCCCCCCTTAAGACAATTTTTAATTATATCAAAAATCTGTCATACATAAATTTTCGGCCCTTCTTTTTTTTTTTTGCTATAACGGTTGGTCCTATAAAACACTTGTCAATATAAAAGTTTTAGATAATACTAAGAGGATTAATAATAAATTTACGCGAATTTGATATCTTGTGAATTGACGAAGCTATGATTTTTTTTCTTCTAAAACACCCCTTTCCCCCCCCCCCTTGGGGCCATTTTTAATTATATCAAAAATCTGTCATACATAAATTTTCGGCCTTTTTCCTAGAAGTAATAATAACCTTTAAACGGAGTCGATACGTATCATAATTAGGAAATTATGGGTTTTTTTCTGTTTTCACAAAAAGCACCCCATTTCCCCCCCCCCCTTGGTTCGATTTTACCCATTAACGAACTTGACCGAGATTTAATGCCCCTTGATTTTATGTATCAGTTTGGAAGAGATTTGTGCAGAATTACTGCAGTTATCGTGTCCATAAAAAAGTGACATAGATAGATATATAAAGTTTTAACCTGGGGGTGGTTTTGGGTTCTGGGAGTCCTGATCGGCGTAGATCTGCAAAAATTTTTCGAAAATTCCAACTTAGGGGAGAATGTAATAGGTAGTATTTCTTACGAAATCTACCTAAAAGGTTGTTAAATTTGTATCAATTTTCTGCTTTTATTTAAACTGGTGGAAAATGTATGGTACTTTTATGTTACGCCAATCATATATATATATATATATATATATGTGTGTGTGTGTGTGTGTATATATATATATATATATATATATATACATCTCTGGCGTCCGGCTAACATAAAAGTGCCAGATTTATTAATATTTAGAAAACTTCTTGCAATGCCTGGAGTGACGCGTAATTACTTGTTTAAATCAAATAAATAAAAGAAAATAATCAAAATTTTGTTCAAAAGTTTAAGAGCTTATTCAGAATTTGCTGAATGTAAGCATTTAATTTGCAAAAATGCTGTTATTTAAGAATTTGTTTAATTAAATTAATTAAATAACCAGTTTTTATCTGAACGATTGTCCTGACGCAGTTTTAGTGGTAAATTTACCTCAAAAGGTTTAACTTCCAATTGAAAACTATTGTACTATTAATTTATGAAATGATTGTAATATTCTCAATGGAGGAAAAATTATTTCAGTTAATGAATATAATTTACTTTAGAGTATTAATTGTAAGACCGATAAATTTGTTTGATAAAATTTTATCATTATTTATTATTATTACTTTATGGTGCCAATAATATAATCAATATATTTATCTGATAATTTTATTACCAAGATTATTTAGTACATTAGAGGGTTTCATCGTCCTTTAAATGTAATACAAAATATTTACTTTATAAATCTTGGTTTAAGTGATTCTGGAGTGTTTTATGTAAATTAATGAAATAATTCGGCTTAAACCAAATGGTTATTCAAACAAGTGTAACACTAAATTAAATGATCATTTACAATCTATTACATAATTCATTTTCCACAGGATGATAGTGTTCTCAACTTAACTTTTTTGTCTAAAACGGACGACGGAAAAGGAGAAATAATAGGTGTGTGTGTGTGTGTGTGTGTGTGTTTCAGATTTATGAAGGAAAATGTACAATTATAACGATAATTTCGATTAAATACACAGAGCTGAGTTAATTAAGACAACAGAATTAATAATCTTTAAATTTTTAACTGTTTTTCTTGGAAATCCGCTAAAAAAGTTTGGAAACTCATGGGGAAAATACAGCTTGATTCTGACGTAATTCCCCCATTTAAAATCAAGGGCTGGTAAAGACTATCCATCATGCGAAAAGATTTTTACATCTGAATCCCATTGCAACGAGCGCCTCGTATTCAATTTTTAATCTGACAACACCAGTATTTTTAAATGAATTATTTTTTATAATTTAATCGCAGAAAATATTTTATTAAAAACATATACTAACATTATTTTATTATATTTAAATGTATGGCAATGAAAACTGCCTTTAAAAATTTTTTTGGGGTAGCTTTGCGCTCTTACTGCTTCATTTTGCCTTATTAGCGAACACTTCAGTAACAGTAAAATATACTTTCTCATCATCTTTTCACTTATTCCTATTTTAATTCATTCCGCTCAGCCGACTACTTTTCTCCTCCTCTTTCGATCTTAAATCGCAAGTTATTTCTGATTGGCTGCTTTACGCAAGCTAATCTTGACTGGCTAGCTTACTAATTTCGGATAGGCTATTAAAGTTGATGGTAAAATGCTACAGTGCATTTTTGCTACTTTTATACTTTTTTTATATGGCTCCTTTAAGATGTGATACACAAATACTCATATACAGGGAGTGGAGTTGCTTGCAACTGGGAATCCCCTTGAATCGACAAACTGTTTACTGGTTACTGTTTGATTAAAAATGGCGGAAATTTCAATAAAAAAAACTTATAGAAAAAATTAAGGATTACACGAACCCTATATGCCATGTACACGCGACGTTCGTCGAAATATTAATCAGTGACGTAAGTAACAAGCCGGCAAAGTCAGAGGGAGCTTTGAAAAATTTCTGGTGGGGCTAATTAGCATCGGTTTTGTTCTGCTACTTTAATAGTAAATAAATAACACAGAAGTAGAGGGCAAGTCCATCTGTCATAAAACCTTTGATTACAAAATGTACAATTTTAAATTGTAATATGGATGCTATTTATTTTTAAAAATTTACAAAGTCTAGAGATGCTCAGTCCCCTCCACTCCCTGCTGTCCCTTTCTTGTTATGGCCATGATATTAAACCAACTTTAAATAATTATAGATTTGTTTTCCTGCTTTATGAAGAAAAATGTACATTTATAACATCATTTTTTTTAATCAGCTGACGCATTCCGTTGATCTAAATTTAGGACACTAAATGTCGGTGACTTATTGTTTTTTATCTCTTTTTTGTTATTCGATGCCAGAATGAAAGAAATAAACAACAAAAGTCATTCCACGCAGAGTAAACTAGAAGAGCATTTCTATAAAATGTAGCAAAGAAAAAAGTTAATAACATTTATGGGTTATTAATTTCCATGCTCCGTGGAGTGTTTATTGCCTACAAAGAAAGAAATATTCAATTTAAACGCAATCAACGGATTTGGTCAGTGACTTTTAAAATCATATAATTAGATTACATTATTTTTACTACTTCTGTCTTGAGTCTTGTAGATTTCTTATTTAGATAAGTTAAATTATTTAACGTTTCTTCCAAAGAGCAACGACCTTACTTTCTCCCATTAAAATTAAGTCGAAGTTGTGTTGCGGATGAATTTTAATTTAAAGACGTCCTTAAAAAAAATCAATTTTGTAATTTAAAAAGACCTAAATAAATATATACGGGATCTAGTATCCTTCTGTTTTTAGTTTTAGAAAATTGTAATTAGGTTAAAGACCATTGAATGTTTGATGCGCCATGTAATTATCTGTTGTGGAAAAGTTAGAAATTCATCAAAAGTAACTAAAACGTAATAGAAAAGTTTAGAACTTTAATGAATTTGTTAAATAAAAGCTCAGAAGCTTACTTAACTTTTATTTTATAACAGCTAGTTTTAATTAAATTAATGAAAGATTTATAGTTCGTGAATTTTATTATCATCTAACCAAATTTCATTAAATTTACGAGGGAAAGTCATAAGGTAAGTCACAAAAGATAATTAAATAATAACTTACAATAATATTCACTTCAAAACTATTTTTATTTCTCAACATATTCCCCACCACTATTTATGCACTTATATCACCGTTTTATCAGTGTCCCAAAATCAGCTGCAAAAGATTTTTTGGGTTGCTGTCTCAGCCGCATTAGGACTTCAAGTTGAACACAGGAGACATTTCCAAAGTTTGGTTGACAACTTCTTCAACATCCACCATACAGCTTCGACTTAGCCCCAAACGATTTTCATCTGTCTAGTCCACTAAAAACCATCTTGGAAGCAAGATGATGTTCACAGATGATGAAAAGGTTCAACTTGAAATCTTAATGTGGCTGAGACAGCAACCCAAAGAATGTTATGCAGCTGGTGTTGGGCCACTGATAAAACGAACGGTGATATAAGTACATAAATAGTGGTGGAAAATATGTTGAGAAATAAAAATAGTTTTGAAGTGACTATCATTGTAAGTTGATATTTAATTATCTTTTGTGACTTACTTAATGACTTACCCTCGTAGTAATGTAAAATTACTCATATAGGCGTCCATTATTTGATTATATAACTTAGAACGTTGTGTGATAATTTAACCATTAATTGAACTCTGGACTTCCTGAAAATCTGTCATATATAACTGCAAAAGCAATCATTAAGTTTTTACTGTTGAACTTCAAATTTCAAAAACAAATTCATTGTTGAACATGCTGTTGAGATAACTCGATTTACGTGTATATTTCAACTTTTTACATTTTCTATCACCTTAATGATTTCTTAGCACAGAATAACGATTCTGATGCAAAATCAGTAATAATAATAATAATAAAAGATATAAAAATCAACTATCAAAATATGAACACAGTTGTAATGTTTCACTGTAAACACAAAATTGTACAAAATATATAATTATACTACAGTTTAGATAAGTACAGTGAAATAATCATCAAACTCAATTTCAATTTATGGAAGTTATTAGATCTCAGTGAATGTTTTGAGCCGTAATATCTCTGCAACGCTGATGCAGTATTATAAATAGAGGATTAAATATGTTCTCCAATCTGGATCTACAATTTGCCATAATTTTAAGTCAATGCATTATTTATGATGCATTATTTGAAACCAATACTTTATTAAACATTTATTATAGTTTAAAATAACAATACATATGAATTTGCACAATGACATATAAATGTACAGTATCTCTTTCTCCCTCTCCCCCCCAAAATAAATAAATAAATAAATAAATAAAATAAAATAAAATAAAACGATGGCTATAACTTGAGTTCTAATTAGTTCAAAAATAAAAAAAACAATACCAATTTAATTCGTGTGAAGTTCTTTGCAATCATGGTTTATTTTGCTCATAAGGGGCTGTCTACCAGGGGTCGATGCAGAGGTTTTTTTTCTTGGGGCCCATTTGTGAAAAGAAAAGGTTATTTTTGTGAAATTTATTATATTTTTGTGAAAAATAAAATTTTGTAACAAAAGTTGAAATCTAGTTATTCAAAATTCAACAAAAAAAAAAAAAAAAAAAAAACCTTTGACAATTTTTTTTTAAATCTTTTTGCTGAGGTTTTCTTCTCTGGTGAACTTGTTTGTTTACAAATTCACATTTTAAAAGTCACAAAATAATAAATAATTTTAATAGATAGTAAGTTTTTATGGAATTTTTTGAAAGGGCCTATTTTATTAAAAGGAATTTGTGAAAGGGGATATTTTTTCATATTTATTTTTGTGAAGGGTCCCATTTTATTAAATCGATTTTTGTGAAGGACCCTAAATAAGCCCCAAATTTTGCCTGGATCGACCCTTATCTACACATTAAAAAGTGCACCATTTTGAGTTCCTCGGATTGAGACAGCCAGGAAAATCATATAGTTTATATACTTTCACTTAAAGCTCCATAAAGTTGGAAGAGGTCAAATGGTCAAATTTTGAGGATGCTAATGTTAAATCCATCTGACAAATATAATTTATAACTTCCCAAAAAATCATCCAATTAAATTTTCTTTATTTTTTTAATGAGATGCAATAAATTGAAGCAAGCGAACTAACAATGTTTCCATGCAGCATTTTTTTTCAATTGAAAAACATATTTTTCATTATGAAAATTGTCAATATGTTCATATTAGAAAAAGCTATGAATAATGACCTACATCAATATTTACATAAAACGAACCACAATCATCAAAAACATAGGTGTGTAAGTTTACAAGCTCATTGCAATCATTAATTTTCGAGCTATACAGAAATTTCATTTTACGACTCTCTGTCTAAAAGAACTGTCTCTAGTTATCAAAACATGCACAGAAATGAAAATCTTTGACAGACATCGAAAAAGATTGATTGAAAACTGATTTTTTTCTTTTAAAGCAAGTTTAATATATATTCATGTCGTCTCTATAATTTTTCTGGTGACTAATTGAACGTTCCAGGTACTATTCTCTTTGTAAGATCTTAGTTTTATTTTTCGAAATTTATGGACAAACCTCTAAAAAATTTTCTTTTATGACTCTATGAAATTTTAAGAAAAAGTATATAAACAATACCTTTTTCGGGTTGCCTTGATCCAAGGAAACCAAATATGATGTCAGAAGTGGGTGTTACCATTTGAAATATCAAAGATTGTGTAATTTCAATGTGTAGACGATTCCTGGAGACAAAATAACCCATTCATTAATTCTTAGGAATTGCCATTAAGTAGTGGGTGTTCTAGACCAATAAAATACTTGTTCAGAGTTCTTCTTTATTTCTCCCTGTACATGACAATATCATCACTTAATTTATAAGAGTTCAATGATTATACAAAAGGGTTTTTGAAAGTCATTCTTAGTCTGCCTTGACTTCCACAATTTCACGTATTCTTGCTGATCTTCACAGAAGTCCATTTCAGTAGAGAGGAGCTTCTATTTTAGAGAGAGGTTTACGGTTCACGTCCCTGCACCATACAGTAAAATTTTTTGCAAGATTATATTATAAATTAGTAATTTAGTTTTGATGAGAACATTACTGCTCCACAGAACAGAATAACATTGCAATTGCTTTTTTGCTTTCTCCAATTCTCTTCTCTATATCTCTTTGACATGAGCCATTTTGATTAAATCCAAGGTATTTGAATTCCTTAACAGGTTTTTTTTATATTTATATCATTCAACGAAGTATCAGCTTTCAGACTTGTTGTTAAATGCCCAATTTTACTGATATTTATCTTTAATCCCCAGTCATCATAAATTGCCTTTTATTTGCAAAACATGTACTTCTTCACCTTCTGCTATGATGACTTAATCGTCCACAAATAATAAGTGGTTGATATACATGCACTATCATTGAGTTTTAAACCCATTTTATTAAGTTCCTTTGCCCATTCTCCGAGGCAGATATCAATATATATTTTTAATAAAGTTGATCTGAGACAACAACCTTGCAGAAGGCCATTAGTCATGATGAAAGGTTCAGATACTTTATTTGCAACTTTAACTCTATAACTGTTTCTGAGATAATTGTTTTAATGATATAGATCAGCTTTTCATTTATATCTACTATTTTAAGTGATACCCAAAGCGAACTTCTCAGTACGCTTTCATAAACGTTTTCAAGATACACCAGTATAAATTATGTTGTTCTTCTTTTGTCTCTTTGTTTTCCAGAACTTGTATTAACGTGAACATGTGGTCGATCCAAGGTCTACCTGCTGAGAAACCACTTTGTTCTTCAGTTTCTTCATATTCTTCTTTTAGTCTATTTCTTAAAATTCTTCCGAATAATTTTATTACTGGACTTGTAACACATATTCCACTATAGTTTCTGCAGAGTTTTTTTCCCCTTTCTTAAAAAATTCTATTAAATATCCTTCCTTTAATTATTGTGAAATTGGATCTTTTTCCAAGATCTTACTGTACAATTGAGTTGATGTCCTTTACTTCTACCATCATGTTTTAGCAGTTCAAGATTTATTCCGGCTGATCTCCCTTTTTCCCTCACTGAGTGCTCTTTTGATATCTGCACGTGATTTGAAATCCAACATTTTGGTATTAAAACACATTTGAATCTTTAAATTCATCTCTGCTCTCCTTGAAATGTTCCTCAAAATATGATCCCCAAGCACTAATTTTAATTATTTCAAGTGTCGTTTTATGATGAGTATCAGTTCTTATTCACTTTTTAAAAAATCTTCCAGGATTCTGTGGCCTTTTTTAAATCCCAGTTGGCAATTGCTCTTTCCCATGCTCTTGTTGTTCCCATGCTCTCATGCACAAGTTGGCCCATACTTTTTCCCATTCTTCATTTTTGCATCGTCTAATTCCTTAAAACTAACATCACCTTTTTTATTTAACCAGTTTAAAAATGCTTCTTTATTTTATTGGATTCCTTTAAGAATTTGTTTATTGGGCCAGTTCTTACTGTTGCCGTCATTTCTACTCCTTGTACGCAATATCTCAACAGCAAAGCGCTAACATTTTGTTTAAGATTGTTATATAGAACCTCTGCTGTACCGTCAAAATCTACATTCCGTCTATTTCTCGCTCTTATCTCATATATACGTTCAATGCTCTCGTCTTGCAGTAATTCCACTTTAAATTAGAGTTGGTACAAAATTCTTCTTAGATTTTTTTTTAACAATAAAGAAGTTTTACGTTGAACGAGGCGCTAGCCCGGTGCAACAACCCCAAACCTGGAGGACCAGGGTGTCTCTCTTCGTCTAGACACTCACCGTGAACCTGGGTGACCTTACCAGGAGCAGAAAAAAATAAACAATATACGATTATTATAAAGAACTTAATATGAATGAAAACGGTACTTTTCGTTTATTTTTTCACTAATTAAAGCTCTATTTATAGCCATCTTTCGTAATTTTTGGGGTGATTGGGTGGGGGGAGTATTGTACATACACAAATGAAAATTTCAAATTTCTTTGCAAACTAGCTACATAGACTAAAGTCATGAAAATCTGAGTGTGTTTATTTTCAAAAATCCCTTTAGGATAAACAATAGAAACAATGTTTGAGCCCAGCACCAAAGTTTAAATGTTAGGGGATAAAAATTTTATTTTAAACATAGGTTAGTATTTTTTGATTATCGTCATAATAGAAAGGGCCTGAATATTTAAAACACGAAAGAAAATTTTTGAGATCCTTTCATGGACACGTTGTAAAAATGCTAACAATCAGAATCACAGACTTTTGGCACTGAAATCTCTACTATTCGTGGAGGATGGCTCAGTTAACCACTGTTTCTATTAATGATGTTATGACGCTTTAAAATACGACATAATCAATTCTAAGCTATGCCATTTGGCTAACCTACGACTTTTAATTCTACGAGATGCCTATTCAGCATTCCGAGTGTCAAAAGATTGTATGCAGATAAATTAAAGATACAAAAACTTTCTTTAAACTTTAAAAAAAAAAAGAAAAAAAAGAAAAACATCCATTTACGTTTTTTTAATCTTCAAAATCGGTCCAAGAGCAACTAACCCCTCGTGTTCAATTTTAAATTTTTCAACTAAAGAATTCCCATATTCAATGGCTTGAATATCACTGTTGAGATTTATTACAACAGAGGGGAAATGCCTGGACCAGGACTCGAACCTAGGTACTTCGCCTTGCCGTGCCAATGATCTTCCTATTGAGCTATCCCAACGATATCCTGGCTGGCATAATTCACTCTCATTTGTTGGACATGTCTGCGAACTGCAGCGCTAATCGTTAACAAACAAAAGCGCTAAACAAACCAGGTTCGAGTCCTGGTCCCGGATTTTTGCTCTGTTGGAATAAATCTCAACTATGCTACTCCAACCGTTGAATATGATTTACCTAGTTGAAAAAAACTTTCCTCTGTTAATTATAAAGAATTCCCCTCAATTTTGATTCTTCCACTAAGGAATTCCCCTGAATTTTATTCGTTTTCAGGAAGGGAGATCTCCTTTCTAGCGCCGTACTTATCTCACACCTAGCAAAAAACAGCGAGGATTTTCTATACCACTTATTCTATGTGCACATTTACTGCATGTACACTGCATTGTTTCAACTGCCAGGTATTATTAAAAAAACTAACAAAGACATGCACTTACTTATTTTTTATATTCAAAATCAGTCCAAAAGAGCAACTAACCCTCCAGGTTCATTGTTAAAATGTTTCAACTAAGGAATTTCTCTCAATCTTGATTGTTCCACAAAGGAATTCCCTTAATTTTGGTCGTTTTTAAGAGAAGAGATTTTCTTTCTGGCACCGTACTTATCTCACACCTAGCAAAAAAAACAACAAGGATTTTCTATACCACTTATTCTATGTGCACGTTTACTGCATGTACACTGCATTGTTTCAACTTCCAGGTATTATTATAAAAAACTAACAAATACATGCACTTACTTTTTTTATATTAAAAATCAGTCTAATAGAGCAATTAACCCTTCAGCAATCCCCCCTTAGCAATTAACCCCTGCTAAATTTTTCATTTACCCCTCAACTTTGATCGTTCCACTAAGAAATTCTCCTGATTTTTGATCGTTTCTGGAAGGGGTATCTCCATTCTGGCATCGTAATCTACCTACCACCAAGCAAAAAAACAGCGAGGACTTTCTGTACCACACATTCTACGTGCACGTTTACGGCATGTACACTGCATTGTTTCAACGTCCAGGTATTATTCAAAAACTAACAAAGGCATGCACTTACAATTTTTTTAAATTCAAAATCAGTCCATAGAGCAACTGAATTTATCTAATTATAGATAATAACAATAACTGTCAAAATTTATCGTTACATAACTTGAAGAATCATTTAAAATAATGAGTATACATTCAAACTCATAATATACATGGTGGTCAAAATGAAAGCGGCAAGAACAGTGAAAGCTCTATAACACATAAAAGCTAAATAACTAGGATCCAGCGCGGGTCGGGTTATACTTGACCCGAACTCGAAAATTCCATTTAAAGTTAATCCAAAACCGACAAACATTTCGTGATTAAAAAAAAAAAAAAAAAAAAAAAAATTCTTTCGAAATTTCCGGTACGAATTCGTAATTTTAGATTGAAAACCACGAGTATACTCGTGGTTGGCAACGAATGAGTTAAGCCACATATTGAAATTTCTTACATTCAATGGTACTAGTTTACGAATTATATTGATATACCACTTACTATGTAATAATACAAAACTGGATAGCTGCCAATATATCAATTATTATTCAATGTTATAATACGTATAAGAATAAAAATTAAATTAAAAAGATTTATGAAACATTTGCTTATTATGGTGTTTTTAAAATCTTCAGTTCCTTCAAAAGGGCTTCATAACGTGTCAATCGTTTACTAGATAAATCGAGAAAGCTTTCTCATTTAATTCCGAATATATAAACACGCTTGTTAAATCCTTTTACACACAGTCTATTTTTAGAAGAACAAACTTGGAAGTATTCTATTTCAAACTTTCAGAAATGGATTACGTCAAACAAATGTCACCTATAGAATCTATCTCGAATACATACACATATGTATGTGTATCCTCTATATTTTCTACTATCGCCGGACTTAAATATTTGGAAAGTTTATTATCAGAGGAACTGAAAAGTTCCAGTATTTATTTGAACGGAAGTACTTCAGATTAATTTGATAAAATGAGTTCTTTGTGTCTGTGATCTATTTTATAAATAATTAATTTGTATTCCTGTAAAATTGTGAAATCAAGACTTGAAATATGATAAAATATCTACACATTTCCTTGGGAACCTGTACAATATTAAGCTGAGCTTGAAAAGATTCATTTGATGTTATCAAGTATAGACATTGATATTTTCTATATTTGAAATTAACATTAATAAAATGACATCCACAATATACTTGCAATACCTCTGCTAAAGTTCTTGTCTCTTAAAAACTTTGACCAACAGTAGTATAGGAAAGCCTAATAACAAAACAAGCTACTAACAAAACTGTTATTGCAAATCACAGAGTATATTAATACACTACACATACCTAAATTTCTCACATTCAATGGTATTGGTTTACGAATTATATTGATATACTATGTATTAATACAAATCTGCATATTTGCCAATATATCAATTAGCAGTTTATGCTATAATACATATAAGAGAAAAATTAAATACAAATAGTTTTGTGATACATTTGCTTATTATAATGTTTTAAAAATCTTCAGATCCTTTAAAAGGGTTTCATAACATGTCAATCATTTACTAGATACATAGAAAACGCTTTCTCATTTAAGTCCGAATATATAGACACGCTTGTTAAATCCTTTTATACACACAGTCTATTCTTAGAAGAACAAACTTGGAAGTCTTCTATTTCAAAACTTCCAGAAATGGATTACGTAAAGCAAACGTCACATATAGAAATCTATCTCAAATAGATACACATGTGTATTTCTATCCTTTATATTTTCTATTTCCGCAGGGCTGAAATATTTGTAAAGTTTACAATCAGAGGGATTGAAGTCGGCCCGCTATTTATTTGAACGGAAATACTTTAGATGAATTTGATGAAAGGAGCTCTTTATATCTGTGATCGATTTTATAAAGAATTAATCTGTATTTTTGTAAAATTGCGAAATATGATAAAATATCTATATATTTCTTTATAAAGTTGAAACATATTTTTAGAACAGGTGTATAAATACTTTTATAAAAACTGATTTAAACTTTTTAAATTCATGCTTTATCTCGGAATCGAACTCACAATTTTCAGAGCAACTAACTACGTTATCAATAAAGCTCTTATAATTATGATAATGAATCTGATGGGTTGAAATTATAAAAGCAGTATTACTTATTAATTATTAACAAAATATTTCTTTGCATCAGAATAGTTACAGATACTAATGATGAAATCTTTCATATTCTGTAACTAGTTCTATATTGAACATTTCAGGCATAGTTACACGTATTATCAACATATTGGTATTTGCTCATCTAATAAAAGTTTAAAATGTTTAGCCAAATGCATAGAACGTCATTATAGAAATTTCATATTTTATTTAGTTTTAATTTTTTATGCATTAACAAGTTGCTGCTTCGTTTAACAAAAAAATTAATTAATATTTTGGGTTTAAAATGTCCCGGAAGTTACTATAATAAATTTATTAGTTTGCCGTTTGTTAATTATTTTTATTTCTCAGGGATTCAAAATACTCTGATATTTTATTAGGAAAAGTAAAACGCTTTCTCATTTATTTCCGAATATGGACACATTTGTTAAATGTTTTTTCAATTACAATCTATTCTTAAAAAAATAAACTTAGAAGTCTTCTATTTCAAAACTTTCAGAAATGGATTACCTCAAGCGAATGTCACATATATAAATCCCTCTCGGATAAAGTACATATGTGCATTTGGATTCCTTATGTTTCATATTTCTGCCGGGCTTAAAGATTTGGAAAGTTGATTTTCAAAGAAATCAATAGAATGCCGCATTTGAACGGAAACACTTCAGATGAGTTTGGCGAAATGAGTTCTTTGCCATAGATTAGTAAAGAATTAAACCATATATAGATGTACAATTTAGAACATAAAAAAAATGTGTAACATACTTGAATTTTCGGCGTCTTCTGTCACTAAAAACGCTAAAAATTCGTAAATTAAAAGTATCATAGCTTGGTACGTTTTGGGTGTATAAAAAATGAAATTTTACAAATATTATATATTTATTTATTTTCTAGGCTGCTCTTCTCCTTGTGTCTTTCGTGCACCAACAACTACCGGACTTATTTTTATCTGTATATCTTTGTCTGTCTATCTCTCTATCTGTCTGTGTCTGGTGTCTGTCTTCTGTATGTCTGGTTGTTGTCTCTCTGCTGTCTGTCAGACTGTCTGTCTATCTATCTATCTGTCTGTTGTTTGTCTGCTATACATCTGTTATACGTCTACCGTTTGTCTGTTACCTGTCTGTCTGCTATCTTTCTACTGCTGGTCTGCTATTTGTCTGTTTGCCTGATGTTTGTCCGTTTTCTGTCTGCTGTTTGTCTGCTGTCCGCCTGTCTGCTGTCCGCCCAAATTATACTACAAACCATGAATTTAAGCGTTTCATAAATTCGTTTCCTTATGTTCGACATGTTGAGAGACAACTTAATAAGCAGTATAAAGAAGAAACGACGACTCAAAAATATGGAACCTGGACTTCAAAATCGTGGCAAAACTAGTTCTGCAAGATTAATTTTCTCGTAAAATATTGAAACTTTTGTTACTCTTTTTAACAATTTAACAAATATTATACTTTTCTCTAAAACATAAATAAATAAATTCAAAAAGAAATCCATGTCTAAATTAATTTTAGTCTTCCTAATCCACGATCAACTTCGATCCATTTTCGTCATTTCAACTCATTTCTGGTTCACTAAAAGGATTCAGATAGTTGCTAGTACTGCTAGTAGTCGCTTTAACTAATGAATAAATTGATCTAAATTTGTGTTACTCATCGGCTACGTTTTTGTGTATCATGGGAATACTATAGATGTAAGTGGTCGGTTAATGGAAATACGAATATTTCTGTATGCAACAGTACATCTTTTAGTTCAAATAATGTTATAAATGTCGTGTTATATTATTATATGAACTAAAAGATGATACTCTGCAAGAACAAACAATTTATGATGATATTATATTAATATGTTTTATAATAATGTAAAATATTTATTAACAATTATATTAATATATTAATAATCGATCAAAAATGTTTATATAATTACTAATATGAATAATTTTAATAATTATAATTATTATTAATAATTATAAATAATTATAATGGCAATAACAATAAAAAAATTATTAAATACAATTAATATAATATAATTGATTTAATCATATAATTAACTTAATAATAATTAATAGCAAAATAAATTTATTAATAAATAAGAATATAATAAAAAATATAATTAACTAGGGGGCCTACCCCCTGCGAGCTACGCTCGCCAACCCCCGCTCAGACTTAGAGGCCTCTAAAAACATGACAGCGTGCTTTGTTTTTAAAATATTGGTAAATCTGTAATTGGGTTGCCATGCTTTTAACGTTTTAATCGGGTTTTTTTTTTGTTTGTTATCATGGCTTCATACACAGCTGTTGCGACAACTGACGACTGTTTTCGGGATTGATAAGTAAAACCAATTACACCTTGAAAACCAGCTTGTATAAAATGGTTAGGTTTAAATTGTGGCTACCTCTCAGACTTTTATAACAACGATCTGTATTCTATTCTTCCTTTGCGTTTAAGGATGAGAAAAATTCCATCTGCTTGTGAATAACATTAAGAACCACGGTATTGAAAAGTACTATGTTATAGACATTTTCAGTAACACGTTTTAATTTTCTCTCTATTTTAGTGCACCATCATGCATATTTTCATGTTATTTTAAATATGTAAATTATTTATTTTAATTAATATGTATATACGAATTTTCTAATAATTACTTATCATACAAAATTAATTAAATATTTTTTGCATGCATGCCTGCATTTATTCGGCATCAATTGATGAGATATTTAAACAAATTTGCTATCCGCGATAATTTTACACCATGTTATGTCACTTGAATATTGTCCATAAGAAAATCGGGTACTTTTCCAGTATAGGATCCTTTGCTTTTAGGTTTGGCGTAATTCGAGTTTCAAAAACGGATAGATTCGTTAATATACATATATTTGTTGCCAAAAGTTATGAAAACAAACCCAATGAACTTTTGGTGCTTTTCTATTATAGGGGTCTTGACGCTTTTTTAAAAAGCTTGGCGCAATTCGAGCATTAGAAAGTGAGATTTGGTGCCAAATGACATAAACAGCCATGGAAACAAATTCGACGACTTTTTTGTTTATATGCGTATTTTAATTATACGTATATTATTATTGTTATTTCTATACAAATTACTTCTGATTATATATAAAATAGGATAAATGACATTTTACGCTAAACAAATTGTATAAATATTGAAAAAATGCTTCTGTATACGAAATGACAAAGTGAATAGGTTGACAGAAAGTATGTTGCCAAATTTCCTTTTCCGCCAAGGCTATTTTCTCTGTTTCGTCATATACTGGAAAAGCACCGAACTTTTATGCTTGTTTGTACATGTATTTATATGTATATATACAATTTATTTATAATTGTCTTTCAATTTACCTCTTTTTGTACATAAAAATAGATAAATGGCTGCTTTATATTAAATAAATTGTATAAACGTAAATGACGTATTTACATAAATGACGTCATTTGGACGAATTTATTCAAAATATTTTCAGTTTATAAATTAAATTAACTGCTGACAGACGATTGAATCCTGACGATAGAAATGTGATTTTTTCTTTCAAATTTTCCTGTAAAACATAATTTAACACAATCTTGTCTTCATTATTGATTGAAATAAAAGATAAATTCAAATTCAATTTGAAAATGACGAATAAAAAGAAATCAATATTCCCTATCGGGATCCTTTTCAATTTTTTTCCCTTTTTTGTCACAAAAAAACTGAGTCATTAGTTGCCATCATTACAGAAATGTCAGTAAAATTAGAAAAAAAATAATATCTCGAAAACTAATTCGAATTTCAAAATTCTATTACCAGTTTCGACATCCGCGGATTTTTATGGACAATTGGTATTAATTTCACCATCAAGCGTTTAATATTTTATTAAAAATAGCTCTGAAACACAATCAGTCGTTTAATCAGTCGTTTCATAAAATCGTTTCATAAATTCGTTTCATAAAATCGTTTCACAAATTCGTTTCATTAGGATTTTATATATATATATATATATATAGGGTAGATTTAATACATTTAATATAATTTTTATTAATGCTAATTTAATTTGATATTAATATTATAGCTTAATTATTGTAATTTTTAATAAATATTAATAATTATGATTATTAAGCTAGAAAATTCAGTATTTTATTTATAAAATCTTACAAACCAAAACATTGAAAAAATGCAAAAGCTTTGTAACTATTCCATAAACTGAAATAAAACAACTGAATGCATAAGAAACATATTTGGATTAAATTTTTAAAAAATCTATACTCCTACGTTTTATTCTAAAAGCTTTCTTTAATTAGATTTATATCCCCTTCGGTATTTTTGCTGTCCACCAGTAACTTGTTTATACTGCAATTTTCCTGGCAAGATCTTATGCTGCTTATAATTTAATTAATTTTTTATACTCGTTGAAAGCACTCAAAGTTTCATGTAAATAACATAAAAATGGTTTTTTTTATGTAATTTAATTTCGTAGAAATTATATTTAAAAAGTATCTACACTGAAAAAAAAAAGAAATTGATTGTACAGTATAATGCTGGCACCACATTTGCCAGTATTATACCGTAAAATTAACAGTAATAAGCAGTAAAATAAGCAGTAATACGCTACCGCCGGTAGCGTATTACTGCTTATTTTACTGTTTATTACTGTTAATTTTACGGTATAATACTAGCAGATGGGGGTTCTAGCATTATACTGTAAAATCAACGCTTTTTTCAGTGTAAGGGTAGATTATAGAGGTTTCGGATCGTTAAAATAATAATAATAATAATAATAATAATAATAATAAAGAAAGAAAGAAAAATCATGCATCAGGAATAGATTATGAGACTTATCTCAGTAAAAATCCATTTTCAGCAATCGTTGTCCCTATCTGATAATACGTGTGGATTCTTTTCTATAACCAAATTCTTTTGTGTGTCTTTGTAAAAGACACATAAATGCTATGCACAAAATAATCAGTAGAAAACATGTTGTAGTGTACATCAGTAATTTCATTACGTTTGAAGTATCAAAACGTCATTAAAATGCAAAGCAAACGATTTTTCCCATAGACCATAATGTAATGAAATTATTTTGCGTGTTCCTGTAAAAGAACTATAAATGCTACTTATTTTGTACTCCTAAGAAAGCATGTTGTAGTCCATCTCAGTGATTCATATGAATTTCATTATGTTTGAAATATCGTAACATCAATAAATGCTCCTCAAACGATTTTCCCTCATAGACCATAAAATAACGGAATTCTTTTGTGTGTCCTTGTAAACGAACTATAAATGCAACACACTTCATTTTTAATTCTATAGTAAACCTTGATAACATATAAAAATTTCATGACAGTACGAGTATATTTACGAGAGTTAGAACACAGACAGAAAGATAGCAGACAGGTAAATAAACCGAATTCATAAACTTTTCAACTATGTGGGAAATTGTTGAAATGGAAAATATAGCTTAGTTAACATATTTTCTGATGAAATACATTATTTTAAAAACCTAAAAAGACATAATAAACAAATTATAGATATGTAGGTAATTTTGTATCTAAAAAAAGTACTAACACGTTTTTTAGTTCAAATAATAACATAACATGGCATTCAGAGTTTTACGTGAAATTTTACGTGAATAGACAAACTATGAATGGTTACAAAATTTTTAATAATTTTTATCAATTTCCATTCACGAAACTATTCTACAAGACTCTAGAAAATCTACTACTTTACTTGTAAATCCTTACGCATTAACGCAAAATTAGGAAATACCAAAGTTTAGTAACTATTCCACAAATTGAAATTAAACAATTACATTAAAATGAAAACTGTGTAGATTTAATAAAAACTTTTCTTTACTCTTATGTTCCATTCTAAGAATTTACTTTATTGAATTACATCTTTTTGGTGTTTTTGCTGGTACAAGAGTATTATTATTTTTAATTAATTTCCATTCACGAAATCATTCTACAAGACTCTAGAAAATCTACTTCTTTACTTATGTATCCTTACACATTAAAGCAAATTTTGGAAATACCAAAATTTAGTAACTATTTCACAAACTAGAATTAAACAGTTAAATACGAAAGAAAATTTTGTAATAAAAACTTTTACTCCTATGTTTCAGTCTAAGAATTGAGTTACTTCCTTTTGGTGCTTTTGCTGTTACACTGTAAAAAATGACCAATGTTTCTTATTTTATGAAAATATACTATAACCACGAACGAAAATATAATATAATCTTCTGAGTTTCCCGAAATTCCGAATAGCGTGTTCCATTGGCTTTTGAATCCCCAGAAACCAATACATTTCCAAAATTTGAAGAATTATTTATAAAAACAAAGTATTTTTCGCTGCCCGTATTTTACAGAAACGTTTCCGAAGGGTTTTTATAGTGTATTAATTAGTGTCCTCAGCCTGGAATACCTGTTTTTCGAATGCTATCAATTCTCAAATAAACATTTTCATGCTCAAAAAATATGTTTAACAGACAAACAGGATTAAACAAAATTAACAAAATTAACAAAATTAAACGCAAATTAACAGCGTTAACAATAACATTAAAATTAAGATTATTTACTTACTCTTTCATGTATAAATTAACTTATGCGGCTGAAAATGTTTACTTGAGATTGGATGACATTCGAAAAACAGGTATTCTAGTCTGAGGACACTCATTAATACACTATAAAAACGCTTCGGAAACGTTTCTGAAAAATACGGGCAGCGAAAAATACTTTGTTTTTATTACTTTGTTAATTCTTTAAATTTTGGAAATGTATTGGTTTCTGGGGATTCAAAAGACAATGGAACACGCTATTCGGAATTTCGGGTTATAGTATATTTTCATAAAATAAAAAACATTGGTAATTTTTCACAGTGTACAAAACTATTATTTTTTTTTATTAATTTCTATTCACGAAACCATTCTATCAAAATTCTAGAAAATCTATTACTTTTCTTATAAAACCTTACATTTTAAATCAAAATCAAGTTTAGTAACTATTTCACAAGTTAAGATTAAACAATTAAATGAGAAAAAAATTGTGTATATTTAATAAAAACTTTTCCTTACTCTTATGTTCAATTCTAAGAATTTCCATTTTTAAATTACATCTTTTTTGGTGTTTTTGTTGGTACAAAACTATTAACCGTTTTATTAATTTCTATTCACGAAACCAGTCTACAAGACTCTGCAAAATCTGTTACTTTAGTTATAAAACATTTCAGTTTAAAGCAAAATTAAGAAATACCAAAGTTTAGTAACTATTCCACAATTTAAAATTAAACGATTAAATGAGAAATAAAAGTGTGTAGATTAAATAAAACCATCCCTTACTCCTATGTTTTATTTTAAGAATTCCCGGTATTGAATTTACATCCTTTTTTATGTTTTTGATGTTACAAAACTAAAAAAAAATGTTATTAACTTCTATGAAAATTTTTGAAAATCTATTACTATACTTTTAAGTCTTATACTTTTGAAGCAAAATAAAGAAATACCAAAGTTTAGTAAATATTCCACAAATTAAAATTAAAGAATTAAATTAGAAAGAAAACTGTGCAGATTTACTAAAAAGTTTTCTTTACTCCTATGTTTCATTCTAAGAATCCCCTTTATTGGATTTTTATCCTTTTCAGTGTTTTGCTGTTCACCAATAACTTATTTACATAAATAATGCTGCCAAATTCTTAAGTTGATCATAATTTAATTAATTATTTTCTTTTTAGTCGCTAAAAGCGCTTTAAGCTTAATGAAATAACATGGTTCTTTTTATGAGATTAATTTCGAGCATATTATATCGAAGATGGATAAAAGCACAAATTATTGTGGTTTCCTTTCGTTGAAATAAAGAATATTTTTGTATTATTATTATTATTCGGGAAAATTCAGTTTAAATAATATATTTTTTGGATCAGGTACATTATGCTCAAAATGTAAAAAGAAAAGAATAAATGGTACTTACGTATTAACACCACCGCAGCAGAAGTTGCGCTAATGCGCCAATAAAGAGCAATCTTGATGTTCGCACGCACACGCAGTTATCTTTAGGATTCCTTGTTGTTTGCTGATTTTTGACACCATTTTTTAGTGCTACAAAAGATTGGCGGCACTTAAAAACCGCCAAATCTGTAGCTGCGGTGGCGTTAATATGTAAGTGCCGAATAAATAAACTAAAGAAATATGGGTCGTGACCGGCCCGCGGTTCGGTTCGAGTTGGTCGCGTTGATGCTATTTTTTTTTCTTTGCGGGTCCGGTTGACTTTAGTTGTTTCGGGTTTGGGTTGGAAGTTGACTCCTTCGCATTATTTATAAGTAAAAATAAATAAACAAACAAACTATAAAAATACAGATATATACAGATATAGTGTGATATCACACTTTCATCATGTAAATGCTATAGTTATTACTCGGATGAAGGAAATTAGCTCTGCAGTTCGCAGCTATGTCCAACAAATAAGACTGAATTATTCCAGCAAGAATATCGTTCGGGTAGATCAGAGGGAAAAGCATTGGCACGACAAGCCAAGGTACACAGGTTCGAGTCCTAGCCCAGACATTTTTCGCTCTGATGGAATAAACCTCAACTATGATACGCCAACCATAGAATAAGATTTACCTAGTTGTAAAAAGCTTTCCTCTCTTCATTGTGACGTGTTAATAATATTTATAATTCCCATTTACAGAAATATTCTACCTAAACTCTTCTAAGCATATATCTAAATATATCTAAGCATGTATCTAAATCTATTACAAAGTAAGATATTTAACGAATGCCAAAGTTTAGCAACTATTCTGCAAATTAAGCAATTAAAGGAGAAAGAAACATATTTAGATTTAATGAAAACATTTTTTATCTTATGTTTAATTCAAAAAGTTTTCTTTAATTGGATTTATTATGCACTCTTTTTTTTTTTTTTTTTTTTGTATTTTTATTATACGCCAATAACATGTTTACTAAAATCTTCCTGTCAAGTTCCGGTAGTTGATTATAATTTAGTTAATTATTTTTTCTACTCTTTCTAAAACGCAACATGGTTCTTTTGATGTAATAAAATTTTGTGCAAATTATATTAAAGAAGAATCTAAGAACAGATTATTGAGGTTTTGTTTCGTTAAAACAAAGATTGTTTTTGGTAATGATAATTAAATTTAATTCACACATTTCACAATTGCATTCTTTAAAAAAATTAAAGAAACAGATAGTTTTTATGTTTTTATCTGCTGGCTTTGATTCGTATTTTTATGTATACTTCAAAAGTTTCTTATATATGTTTGGTAACACCAATCTTTTTAACACTTTCCAACATAGTTGAAAAATGTTTATGACTTCCATTTATCGGTCTGTCCGTCTTCTAACTCGCTTAAATATTCTCGGATTTATATCTATTTTTTATATACGCAGTGTGTCCCAAAATTTCCCGGACAAAAAATTAAGAACTAAAATGAAAATTTTGATCTATGTTTATTCAAAATAATCCCCGCTAGACTCAACATACTTTTTACAACGATTGTAACAGTCATCAAAACACTTCTGGAAGTCCGCTGAAATGTGTGTCAAATAGTTGTTCGCAGTCGCTTGAGGTCCCCTTTAAATGTAACTTCGACTTGAGGAACAGCAAATGGTCACAGGGAGATAAATCTAGAGAGTAAGGAGGATGGTTGAGCACGACGACCTCTTTAGAAACCAGAAACTCCCGCATAATATCGAAGAGTGTGCTGATGCATTGTCGTGCAAGAACGACCACCTGCCTCGCTGTCGGTACGGAGGACGAACCCTGCGTACTCGGGTCATGAAACGCTTCAACACGTAAAAATAGCAACGTCCAAAAACAGTAGTACCTTCAATTGTATGTTCGTTTGTTGTTCGACCTTCGCGAGCTCCAACATGATCACGTTACACTGTTACAACGATGAACATAGAACTAAAGAAGGACTTCTAACGAAATAGTGTTAATATCGTATCGCGACTTTGGAGTAAAATGGCAGCTGCACAGCTACGCACACGGTTCTGCGCAGCTGGTGAGAATCCCTGCTAAGGCAGCGCCACCTACAACATAAAACCGAAACTGTATATCAGATACCCAGCAGACGACAGACGGTTTGAAGAAGCAGACGAACTGGTGACGTATGGAGAAGCCGTCCTACACATGGGCCACCTATTTGAGACATTTTTCCAGGAATGATTTTCTTCTTGGAAAGGCAATTTCGTTAGAAGTCCTTCTTTAGATCTATGTTCATGGTTACAACAAACCGGATGCACTTAGCATCACACAACAGATAGCTACGTGAAATTGTACTGCTTTACAAGACGAAGTGTAGTTGTGCTTTCAACATCTCCTGCGGACAAGCAGAGTCATCTATTAGCCAGAAAATTTTAGGACGGACTGTGTATTAATTAGGCTCACATTAGAATGTTCTCTATTGTAGATGAAGTGCATTCATAGCTCGTTTACAGAGACACACAAACGAATTCCGTTACATCATGGTCTATAGGGGGGAAATGTTTGCGTTACATTTTATTTAATTTGCTTCTTTAGCTACTTCAATTCATTGTATGAAAAAAAATTAAATTTCTTAACACTATTCTGTTGGTGTTGGAAAGTGTCTTATAATCAATGACTGATGCATGATTTTCCGTTCCCTTTTTTAAGCGATTTAAAAGAAAGAGCTTCTATATTCGGGGGCACCCCTTAGAAAACGATCAAGTTGGTGATTGAAAGATCTTAGAGTTAAGATTGAAATGTGCATATAACGTCTTTTACAAATGATTTTTAAATAAATTTTATGCACCTATTAATAAGTATTTTATCTATGTTAACTACAAGGTGAATGTGAGATTCCACTCTAAACTCTTTTTGAGTTTTATATCATTTAAAACAGTTCGAAAAATTTCGGGAATTCAGAGAAATTCTCAGTAACGTACACTCTTGCATATTTTAATTTCCCTTCGCTACAAAAATGGTTTGAAGATTAAGTAGAAGCAAATGTAACACAAGTGTTTTTATATTAGAATCTAATATCTTGGTGCCAGCAAATCACAGTTAAAGAGAAAATAAAATTGAATCAATGATTTTTATTATGTAGTACCATTATTTATGACAAAAATAAAAGGCACATAATAGCATAATTTTCTCCTTAAATTTGTTTTATTTTAGTTATAATATTTCTTTTATGATAACAGTTATTTATTTTACTTTATGATAGTAACTAGTTACTTTATTTGTAACAAATTTTAATTATAGTGTAATGTGTGTACAATTAGAAAATTTATTTGATAATGTCCTTCCAAATATGCGATGATTTCAATTTTCCGATATACTGCTGTCTTGTGCGTTTGAGAAATTCTGTCTCTCAAAGCTGGTAGCGGAAGGTGCTGAGTTCGAACTACAGTCCTTGCACGGTTCGGGTTGCACCCGACGCGAACCCGAAATTTCTGCTTAAGGTCAACTCGAAACCAGACCCAACCCGACATATTTAAACACGAACCCAAAGTGACAGGAAATTAATCCATATTTAAATACAATTCTGAAAACATAATCTACAATTATATGTGTAATATCAATCTTATCTTTTTTGTGTATGAAAACAAACACATATACATTCATTAGTATTCAAAAATGTATTTTTTTTCAATTAAAAAATATTCAGGACTTTCTTTTGAAAAATCGTGTCAACCCGAATCCGACCGGAAATAGTCAAATTCCATCCCGAAACCAACTTGAACTCGAAACATTTAAAGTCTAGCCGACCCGAACTCTACCCACAACAACAACAAAAAATTGCATCAACCCGATCCGATCCGAACAGCGAGTCGGGTCAGCTGCATGTAAAATAAGATTACCCGACCCGATGGAGGCTCTAGTTGAAACCTATGTCGCACTTGCCGACCTAATCGTTCGGAGTTTTTCGTGGTTTTCTAAGAATCTTGCATATGTTACACTCCCTTAGAAAGACCTTGACGGAGGGCACTCTACCCCTGGGTCCTTATCCTCTGTAACAAAATCACCAAACACACTGTGAGTGTCGGATAATCAGGTATCCACTATATAACACTGCTTTTTACTTACCCATCATACGTAGTATAGTCTTGTAATCGTTTTGAAAATCGAAAAAAAAAAATTTGACGGATTTACACGTTTCAGACACTGGAGATTCCGAAAAACATTTCTACCCTATATATATAAAATCCTAATGAAACGAATTTGTGAAACGAATTTATGAAACGATTTTATGAAACGACTGATTAAACGACTGATTATGTTTCAGGGCTATTTTTAATAAAATATTAAACGCTTGATGGTGAAATTAATACCAATTGTCCATAAAAATCCGCGGATGTCAAAACTGGTAATAGAATTTTGAAATTGGAATTAGTTTTCGAGATATTAATTTTTTTCTAATTTTAATGACATTTCTGTAATGATGGCAACTAATTACTCAGTTTTTTTTGTGACAAAAAAGGGAAAAAAATAAAAAAAGGATCCCGATAGGGATTATTGATTTATTTTTATTCGTCATTTTCAAAGTGAAATTGAATTTATCTTTTATTTCAATCGATAATGAAGACAAGATTGTGATTAAATTATGTTTTTCACGAAAATTTGAAAAAAAAATCATATTTCTATCGTCAGGATTCAATCGTCTGTCAGCATTTAATTTAATTTATAAACTGAAAATATTTTGAATAAATTCGTCCAAATGACGTCATTTATGTAAATACTTCATTTATGTTTATACAATTTATTTAATATAAAGAAGCCATTTATCTATTTTTATGTACAAAAAAGAGGTAAATTTAAAGACAATTATAAATAAATTGTATATATACATATAAATACATGTATAAACAAGCATAAAAGTTCGGTGCTTTTCCAGTATATGGGGCCTTGACGAAACAGAGAAAATAGCCTTGATAGAAAAAGAAATTTGGCAACATACTTTCTGTCAACCTATTTACTTTGTCATTTCATATACAGAAGCATTTTTTCAATATTTATACAATTTGTTTAGCGTAAAATGTCATTTATCCTATTTTATATATAATCAAAAGTAATTTGTATAGAAAAAACAATAATAATATACGTATAATTAAAATACGCATATAAACAAAAAAAATTGTCGAATTTGTTTCCATGGCTGTTTATGTCATTTGGCACCAAATCTCACTTTCTGATGCCCGAATTGCGCCAAGCTTTTTAAAAAAGCGTCAAGACCCCTATTATAGAAAATCATCAAAAGTTCATTGGGTTTGTTTTCATAACTTTTGGCAACAAATATATGTATATTAACGAATCTATTCGTTTTTGAAACTCGAATTACGACAAACCTAAAAGCAAAGGATCCTATACTGGAAAAGTACCCGATTTTCTTATGGACAATATTCAAGTGACATAACATGGTGTAAAATTATCGCGGATAGCAAATTTGTTTCAATATCTCATCAATTGATGCCGAATAAATGCAGGCATGCATGCAAAAAATATTTAATTAATTTTGTATGATAAATAATTATTAGAAAATTCGTATATACATATTAATTAAAATAAACAATTTACATATTTAAAATAACATGAAAATATGCATGATGGTGCACTAAAATACAGAGAAAATTAAAACCTGTTACTGAAAATGTCTATAACATAGTACTTTTCAATACCGTGGTTCTTAATATTATTCACAAGCAGATGGAATTTTTCTCTTCCTTAAACGCAAAGGAAGAATAGAATACAGATCGTTGTTATAAAAGTGCGAGAGGTAGCCACAATTTAAACCTAACCATTTTATACAAGCTGGTTTTCAAGGTGCAATTGATTTTACTTATCAAACCCTAAAACAGTCGTCAGTTGTCGCAACAGCTGTGTATGAGGCCATGATAATAAAAAAATGCCCCATTAAAACGTTAAAAGCATGGCAACCCAATTACAGATTTACCAATATTTTTAAAACGAAGCACTCTGTCATGTTTTTAGAGGCCTCGAAGTCTGAGTGGGGGTTGGCGAGCGTAGCTCGCAGGGGGTAGACCCCCTAGTATATATATATAAAAAAAAAAATTGCCGTTCGTCTGTCTGTGTGTGTGTTTGTAAACGCTCTATCTCCCGAACAAATTCAGATAGAGACTTGTAATTTGGTACGTACTTAGTATGTAATAATGGGAAGAAGCTTATTAAATTTCAGTAACTTCGATTATCCGGAACTATTTTTTTTGGACTCTCGAAATATTTGTTCTGATAAAAGGTATATAAAAATTTTCGAAATTTTTTATTTTAAGGGGTGAATATAAAAGACAATAAAAAAACATAAATTTTGCATAAAGAATGAAATTGATCGGATAATAAGTTGCCGATATATTTGCAATCCTATTTTCCACACTCTTCGATTTTTCATGACCCTGTACTTCATTCAAATTTCAATTCAAAGATATATTTTAATTGGAAATGAGACGCTTAATCCGACGCAGTAAGCCGTTAGTTAATAGCATTATCAATTTTGGAGTTATAAGGATGTTTCTTTTACGCAATTCAGTAATAGTGCATTTAAAGTCTAGGACGTCATCAAGCCCCGATTTTATTCGAATTGCAATGCATTTTAAAAATAGTTTACACATGTTTTTTTTTTCATATTTTATATTAATCATATCCATGATGGGTAAGTATTACGGTGGCCCCCCAACGACTAGTTTAATCGTTTATAGTATTTTTTCTCGATAGTGAATTGGTTAATAATAATGTATAAGTGATGTTGAAATTTTTGCTGTTATCTGTGCATAAAGAGTAATTTTTCTTTTCGTTTGTATTGTATTTTCCAGTGAGTGAGGTGAACGGGACAAAACGTATCCCAATATCCCATTCGACAGGCAGCGCCCTGTCGGAGCTGCCTTTGAAGATGGCTGAAGACAACCACGAAGAATCTCCGGATGAAGGTATAACATTGCAAAGAAGAGTGGGTCTTCTGAGTGGGGTTGCTCTCATCGTAGGAACCATGATAGGTAAAAGTCCAAACTTACTTCTGTTTGAAAAACTGAAATTGTTACTGCTTTTTATTTCATTTTATTTGTTGTAATTCATCTTAAACTTGTCGGATGTGCCAATCCCAAAATTGTCTTCTATCTCATGCATGCTAATACTTCAAAATTCGCTATCACAGAGGCGATAAAATCAATATTTTTTATCATTCTGTTGTATGTTAGCTGCTTGCGAATTGCCGGGTACCTGGATCCGAAGCACCCTTCGCTGCACGAGAAGCCGATGTAAAAAAATCGCACAAAAGTCGTTGTCAGAGCGTCCCTTTCCGATGGAATAGCCTCACACTCAGCTGGGACCCGCTGACTACCGACAAAAACATGTATAGGAAATGTGGTTTAATTGTATGCATAACTTCATAGACTTTTCGATGATACAATAATGAAAATATAATAAAAATCGCTTTCACAACGCTTTCTTCCGGCGGAATACCCTCAAATTCAACAGGGACCTGCTGGCTCAAATTTCAAATCTAAGTAAATCGATGTTTTAATTTTGTTATGAAACTTTTTGTTTCAAATAGGCTTTCAATTCTGAAATACCAGAAATACTCAGAATATTGAAGTATGGACATACTCAAAACTGAGCACATAGAGGTCAGTTCATACTCATTTTTGAAACATGGACATACTCAAATAGGAGCACATGATGTTTTATTCTTGAGTGTGTGCATGTTTTCAGAAATGAGTGCATACATGTTTCAAACTTGAGTCATTTTGACTATGCGACATACTCAGAATTGAGTATTTTTTGCTCTGTTTTGAAAATGTCGTTTTAAGAATGTAACATTATACACTTTTCGATGATACAAAGAGGACACACAGACAGACAGACATTTTGTAAAAATATGTTTCTAGGGATCTCTGATACCTAAAACGTGTGAATCCGTCAGAAGCCGGAAGTCGAAACCGATTTCGATTACAATAATTTTGTCTATTATAGATAGAAGGAAGTATAAAAATAAGAGATTGACAATGTTTATAATTTATACGAATATTAATCCGTGGACTTCACATTTCAGTTCAGCAGCTGCGCATTCCACCCTAATGCAATTTGCTATTCCGTAACTTTAACTGTGTATAACTTTGTTGACAGCAGTATAGTGATAATGAAATATAACCCTTGATTCCTATACGAAATTTAATGAGGAATCGAACTTTGAAATTTATTTTTAACGAAAATTTCATTTTGCTAATGAGAAATGACAATTAATGAAAACACGTTTTCAAAAAAGTCCGACGTTTGAAATTTTGGTCAGTACGAATTCACACGTGTGTTCACGTGTTTAATGAAGTTTTCTGAAGTATGGGTGATTTTGGTAATTTTGTTTTTATTTGCAAAAGTGCATTTTTCTATGACCGAGGAGAACCAATGTTCAGTTCAGAGCAATTTTTTTTTTCTTTGAGAATGTGCAAACCCTCGCTGAGAACATTGTGGAGCTCCCCCAAAGTAGCACAGCATGTTGGCCGATCGTTGCAGTTTGTGGAAACCGTTGGGAAATGGTGGGATTGGCCAATGGTTGGGAAATAGTAGGTGCAGAAATCTCTCTAATTTGGAGCTTATGTGAGCAGGATTCTGAGCAGCAAACGGTTCAACCATTGTTAGGCCTTTGTTGGCAAATAGTTAGTTGGCTAATGTTACTACAAGGCGAACATTTCTTACTGTGGGCCAACGTGGAACGAGAATTATCCAACAATAAGCGAACGTTAGCCCAACCATTTTATGCTATTTGGGCTGGGTATGTGGGGGAAGTGGGTTAATTTTCCCTACAGACTCATAAAATCAAATTTTTCTGAGGGAATAACTTGATTTACTGGCGAAGATATTCCTTCCAGACCTTCCTCTCCTCAATCAATTCATCGCTAGTTCCTTGCAAACTTTGATTAACCAGAAAGCATGCATGTCACTCCAATTATCCATGCTCGATTTTTTGTAAAAGTACTCAGATCATTGTGAAAATCGAATGCAGTAGTACCTTGGTTCTGGAACATTCATTTGATAGAACTGTTCGAGACCAGCGTCAAAGTATTTAAGTGTGTAGTTCAATTACATATCTGTTAAATTTGTGTTTTATTTACAATTTTTTATTTATTTATTTGTTTGTTTATTCGTGAAGTTTTAATTTCGTTATTGAATATTGACTGGACACAAATGCAGGGGTCGCAGCGTCCTATATTTTTTTTTATATATTTGATACCATTATTTTTAAACTATAAATTTCATGGTAGATTTCTTTAAAATGTGCTATAGAAGGATATTGTTAATATTATATTTTGAAAATAGTGATGGGGATTATTAAAAAATATATAGGACGCTGCGACCCCTGCAAATGCTGAACTATTCATATTGTTTTATGTGCAAACGGGTTAATCTTCCATTATCGGGCTGCCAACGATACAGACAGATTTTTAAAAACATATTCATGCTTGAAAATCATTTAAATATATACATATATATATATATATATATATATATATATATATATATATATATATATATATTGTAAATTGACACACAGTATTCAAACAAATCGCATTCCAAAGTATATTTCTTACCTATTTGACGGTATAAAAATTAAAATAGCGCTATGTTAATAAGTTTCTGACGGATGTGTTTTTGCTTTATAATACAGATTATTGCTTTTTGCAAAATATCTTAAATGTTGACACAGAAATAAAATATGTTAGCTATAATTTATTATTATTTTCCCTTACACAAAGGATAATACCATCTTCATCTTTTCAACATCCATTATTTTAATAGCATTTAGATTAAATGGAATTATTCCCCCGTCTATCCTTAACTTTACCATTGTTTGATTCTTGGAATAATTAATTATAAAAAATAACTAAATAAAACTACATCGGAAGTTTGCCTTAATGTGTGTAGCCTTACTTTGTAAGTAAATAAATTATTACTAAAGTCATCTTGAACAAAATAGAAAGCCGGAGAGGGAGAGGTGTAAGCAGTTGTAAATAACCAAAATTTATGTATATTCAAGAATAGCTATTATTTATGTTAAACAAAAATAACCCAATAATTTTTCTTTTATTACAGTAACTCATTTTTATTTATAGTTCTTTCGTTTTATGCTAAATAAAATTATGTAGGAAGCACAATATAATTTCAATCTATATTATAAAGCAAAAACCCGTCCAAGATTAACTCTGACGTCAGTTTGACGGTGGCAACGATCTGATCAATAAATTTCGCCTTTACTGCAATTTTTTAAAAATTTCTAAACAACGCACAAATACAATTATTACACCGTCGAATAGGTAAAAAAAAGTTGTTTTACAAATGCCCAGTGTTTGAACACTGTATTTCAATTGGTTATGTTTTTTAAAATAGTTTTAAAGCATGATTTTTTTTAAAAATCTATCTCTATCGCGTCCAACCCGATAGCGAAAAATTAACTTTTTTGTACTTAAAACAATATATTAAATACTTTAGCATTTGTTTCTGGGTGATATTCCATAGCCAAATTAAAATATCAAAAAAAAAAATAATAATTAATAAAGTAATATAAAAAAACACAAATTTAACAAATATTTAATCGAACTATGCTTTTAAACACTCAAATAATCAGAGTCAAAAATGCTGAAGTAGCGAAATCTTCGGCTATTAACTCTTGACCTGCGACTAATACGAAGTTGTCGCTTTTAATAAATACCAAATCTTTATTTGAATAACATAATTGATATTTTTAATATAAAAATTATTTTTGGTGTTGTTAGTAGGCAATACAAAAAATATTGTATACTAGCAAACACTAAAACCAAACAAAAATAATAAAATAAACTTTTCAAAACAAAAACTAACAAATATCAGTTTGGAGATACCATAAGAGTCGCTTCTTCTTCTTGCCTAGAGCTAAGCAATTCTACCATTACCCGCTACGGGCTTCTCAAAATCAGTTAAAACTGATGTATCCGATTTTATTCGAATACAGATTTTACCCTACCTTTAATTCAAAGCTAAACATTACTCCCCCTACCCCTACACCTTTTTCATCATAAAGTTTCGTTTGGTTTTTAGTAATTTTTAGGTGTGTTCGTAATTATATAAATACGTAGCACCTATAGTCGTCTTCTGGTCCGTCCGTCTGTCCCAGTGTTGAATTCCGACACTTTTCTCCGGGAGGGATTTCTGTGGCTCCGGGGGGGGGGGGTGAATTCCACTTTTTGATCGTTGTAAGCATAAAATCTCAAATCTTCCGGGGGGAGGGGGACATTTCAAAGCTCCGGTTGGGAATGTCCCCCCCGGGGCCACTCTCTGAATTCAACACTGGGTCCGCCTGTAACAGCGTAAAAACTATCCAACCGAACGGTTTAAAATTTAATAAATATAATCGTTTCAGAATTTTGTCGAGTCATTTCAAACTTTATGAAACTAGAATCAAAACTTAAAAAGATATTAATAAAAGTTTTCGTCATTTTATTAAATCCTATCATATGTAAATCTATATAATAAAAACGCAAGTCATATGTCTGAGGATATATGGGCTGATACATATATGAGGACATATGGGCTGACGACTTCTTTTTTCATATGCCAAGCGGTCATTTTTATTCAAAATCATTTTTTTGAATAAAATTAACATAAAAGTTACATTTTTAGAAAGATCGTTCAAAAAAAAATTGTTTGTTTAAGAGATGAGTTACATTAAAATATGTATAGATTCTGAGGTAAACTTCAGTTGAAATTATGTTGATAGTTCAACATCTCAATCCATTAAAGTAAATAAACACAAGAGATTCGTTCATCGTGAGTCATAAAAATATGAAACCGTGGAGGTAATCATTCGAAAAGCAAGATCTCCATGGTGAATTTTGCAGCGCTGTCTGGTGTCGAAAAAAACATCGCATCTGTAAACGCGACATACGTAATAAGAAAAAAAAAAGGCATGCTCATTTCGGTCATAACAGACGATATAATTCTTCTCACTGAAATAATAACGATGATTTTCTTACATTATAAAACTAGTTATAGTACGAACGCACATCATTTGTCATGTTTTACGTATAGTTTTCAACTTGTTATAAATTGTAATAGACGAAACATAATAAAATGTTGTTGTTGATTATGATGTTGCTGAAACGCTTAGTAAATATTCAAACCAGAAATTCTATTTTGAGTATATAATAGCTGATAATAGCATATATAATATATAGAAGTATAATAGTATAAAAGTATAATAGAATAATAGTATAATAGTAAACAGAATATATAATAGCTCAAAACAGAAAATGATTTTCGATTTAAAAGTGAATTTTTAGTTTTGGAATTAAGTATAATAATACAGTGGTGGACATAATTATAAGACACCTATCTAATTTGAAATACAGTGAAAGAAAAGATTCAGAGCTTAAAAATGCTTTATCAAATACGACAAAAACATAAATTTATTCTGTTATCACGTAATTGTTTTGCAGAAATGATATTTTTACAGAGTTTAATAAAAAAAAATTTAAATACCATGGACAAAATTATAAGACACCCTAACATTTGAATTAGAAAACCTGTATTTTTTTCGAAATATGCAAATTTTCTGCACATTGTTATAACGTCAGCAGTTAACTAAAGCAGACTATACCGACTTCACGCATTTACAAACATGCCACGAGGTACAGAATTAAAAGAAAGTGAAATTCGCGAAATTTGGAGATTAAATGAAACTAGTGCTTCAGTTAATAATATTTCAAAAGTTATTAAACGCTCTAGATGTGCAATTTCAAATGTTTTGAAAAGAGGGAGTAATGGATCGTTGATTTAAAGGTCTGGACGTACTCCTTGCTTGTCCTCGAGAGACAGACGCCATGTGCTTTCGCTTGCTATACAGAATAAGATGACCACTACAGGCATTAAGATTGCTTTGAAACTGAATTGTTCAAGTAGAACCATTCGCAGGGTGTTGCATAATGCTTTCTATGTGAAATTTAAAAAATTGAAGAAAAAACCACCGCTTCTAAGGCGGCACAAAATGGACCGTTTAAACTTCGCTAAACAAACTATGGCCTGGACCTCCAAATGGTACTCTGTGATATTTTCTGATGAAAAAAAGTTTAACCTGGATGGTCCTGACGGGTTTCACTATTATTGGCATGATTTACAGAAGTCTCCTGATGTACAAATGAGCCGCCAAATGGGTGGAGGCTCCAGTAATGGTTTGGGCTGGCTTTTCGGCTCAAGGGAAAACCGATATTGTTTTTGTGCATTCAAGAATGAATTCCGAAAAGTATAAGAATCTTCTTAAAGATTAACTAGCCATATACGGTGAACTTCTTTGTGACGAAAACTACACTTTCCAGCACGATAACGCGTCTATTCATACATCATACGTAACAAAAAAGTGGCTTTCAGAGCAAAGTATCAATGTTTTTCCGTAGCCTTCTCGCTCCCCAGATTTAAATCCCATCGAAAACTTGTGGGGAATCTTAGCTCGTGAGGTTTACTGAAATGGGAGGCAGTTTATATGTGTCGAAGACCTCAAGAATGCTATAAAATGTGCTGGGGCATTCTGTACCTCGTGCATGTTTGTAAATGCGTGAAGTCAGTTATCGTCTGCTTTAGTTAACTGTTGACGTCATAACAGCGTGCAGAAAATTTGCATATTGCACATTATTTTCGAAAAAAAGCAGATGTTTTAATTAAAATGTTAGGGTGTCTTATAATTTTGTCCATGGTATTTTTTTTTTTTTTATTAAACCCTATAAAAATATCATTTCTGTAAAACAATTACGTGTGATAACACAATAAATTTATGTTTTTGTCGTATTTGATAAAGCATTTTTAAGCTCTGAATCTTTTCTTTCACTGTATGTCAAATTAGGTAGGTGTCTTATAATTATGTCCACCACTGTAACAACAGTAAGACGAGCATTAATTATTTGGTAAAGTGTAGCAAAAATATAAATATTTTTATACACAAAATATTTTGTAAGCAAAATTGTTTAGCTTACGATTTCCTTTAATGGCTTAAACAAAAAATATTACTTTTTTCTGGAATATGTTAGATGTTTAACACAGATATAAATTACGTAAAATGCTATCATTTATAATTGTGTTCTTTTACACAAAAGATATTCGACCGCTCCTCGTCTTAAACTTATCAATATGCATTACTTTTATTGGCATTTAGCCAAGTTTAGATGGAATTATTCCCCAGTTTGTTTTTAACTTTACCATTATTTGATTCTAAGGAAATAATTAATTCTAAATAAATAAATAAAACTTTCTCGGAAGTATCATTTAATGTATGTAGTTTTATTTTACAAGTAAATTATAAATAAATTAATGTTCAGTGGAACAAACGGGGGAAAGGGAAAATGGAAATTATTATGAATAACAAAACCGGTTTGTATATACAAATATATTATTTTTTTGAAGTGAACTAATTTTTTTCATTTTATTACATTTAATACAGATGTATTAAAAAGTTACGACTTTTTATGAATAGTTCGCTGTATATGTTGAATGCATCTATCTACTTATAATAAAATCCGAAGGTAAGAAAGTGTCTATAACCATTCCGGGCGGGACCACTCTGGTCTGCGAATCGATCGTAGTTAAACGCCATGTTGGGCTTAATGAAAAACCTATGCTAACATATGACAGCTAATTGATAATATCTTCTACTTGAAATCATGTCTGTTCAGCATATCTTTCCTAGAAAACATGTATATAATATTCTATTATAATATTTTAAGTTCTTAATTAAAAATCCAGATTAAAGATCGGAATATAAACAAACGAAAACTGTTGCGAACAATATTGTTTTGGCGCCATCTACTGGCTTTAAAATGTACTTTTCTACAATAAAAACCTTTCAATAATAAAATCTTCATGCTGTTTGTTTGTATGAAGTCTTATGAAAATGGAACGCAGATCAACAATCCGTCATTTTTGACGGGGGTTATATACTAGCACAATTATAATTTTTTACAGTAATTCATGGTAACTACTTTAAGGGTTGGTACACTGTAACAATCATTTATTGTATATGAAACCAGGGTCAGAAATCCATTTATTTAGTCAAAATTACAGGGCGTCTCACTCCAACCCAAAGTCGCGTTTTCATTCATAACTTTAATAGTAGTGATAGTAAATATAATTTAATGAAATCCTTACAATTCATACAAACATGAGTCTGTTGCCAATTTTGTTATAATATCTTCACTGCTGTTAAAGTTATGAACGGAAATGAAACTTCAGATTGGAGTGAGACGCCCTGTAATTTTGACTAAATATATGGGTCGCCCAAATGAAAGTGGTACTACAGTCGGTTTGAGAAATGGTTTAACGGTATGAATATAAATTAGTATACAAAAGAAAGAAGTAATAAAGACGTAACAGATAGGCTAGACAAAGTCACCTTGTAGGTTTAAACAAGTGTCCCAGTGGTCAACGAGACGACGGATACCCTGGGTGAAGAAGCTCCGGGTTTGGTTGTGGAACCAATTTTCAACGGCAACTTGGACCACATTATCGTCGGCAAATCGCCTTCCCTTCAGAACCTTCTTGAGTGGACCGAAGATGTAGTAGTCACATGGCGAGAGGTCTGGGCTGTAAGGGGGATGTACTGCTTCTTCCACTACGAAAATCCCTGCACCATCGGAATACCGATCTGCGTGACATACACTCCGTGCCATACACATTTTGCATTCGACGATAGATTTCACTAGCACTCACATTTTCCGCTGTTAAAAATTGCACGACCACGCGTTGACACGGTTTGGAGGAATCCATGATAAGAACGATGCCTTTTAACGTGCTCCCACGCTATCACACACGCATCTGGTGGGATCTGGCGATATCGCATGCATTCCCAGCACTTAGCGCTCTCTATAGGAGCATGCGCAGTCACATTTCTCTTCAAATGGCGGAGTTATGACAGCAATGCCACTTTCATTTGGGCGACCCTTATAAATTGGTTTCTGACCCTGGTTTCTTGTACAATAAATGATTGAATGATTGTTACAGTATTCAGTACCAACCCTTAAAGTTTGTACCATGCATTGAGGATCACTTTATATATGTATATGTATATATATTTATTTATGATTGTCTATTTTAATAACATATAGACGAAAAGTCAGTATACATCATAAAATACTAAAATACTTACTCATACTTTCAGTAGAAAATATATAAATATTCTAGTCATATTTTATTCATTATTCTATATTTTCGTTCGTGGTTATATTACATTTGCGTAGATTAGGAAACATCTGTCTTTGGTTTATACAGTATATGAAAATTATCGTTTTTTTTTTTTTTTTTTTTTTTTTTTTTGTAAAAAATAAAACTTACTTTTACTATATGGTGTCTAAACATTTATGTATAATTAAAACTTATGCAAACATTAAAAACTTAAAATCGACCTTTCACTCGACATCTACACTGTAAAAAATGACCAATGTTTCTTATTTTATGAAAATATATTATAACCACGAACGAAAATATAATATAATCTTCTGAGTTATCCGAAATTCCGAATAGCGTATTCCACTGTCTTTTGAATCCCCAGAAACCAATACATTTCCAAAATTTAAAGAATTATTTAAAAAAACAAAGTATTTTTCGCTGCTCGTATTTTTCAGAAACGTTTCCGAAGGGTTTTTATAGTATATTAATTAGTGTCCTCAGCCTGGAATACCTGTTTTTTTAATGTCATCCCTTCTCAAGTAAACGTTTTCAGCCGCATAAGAACTTATACATGAAAGAGTAAAGAAATAATCTTAATTTTAATGTTATTGTTAAGGCGGTATTCAAAAGAAATATTTTTCCACGCTCAACAACTCAAAATTTTGAGACACATTTTCAAACTCATTTTTTAAAATAAAAACAGGAAACTTGGCGGCGTGATTTATGAAGACATTTATAAGGGCCCCATGTTTTTATTTTTCGTTCAATTAATTAGAATTTGATTTACAAACAATTATTTTCACAGTACGATAATTTCATTTTGTTTCCAGCGCTATCGCTTCGAGAAATTCGGTTCAAAACGTCCACTTTGACAGCATTTTTAAAAATATATTCTGTCTTTATCAAAAAATCGAGACAATACTGACATTATAAAGTTTTTGAATAAGAGAACCTGCCAATTGGATGCATTTTAGAGCAAAAATGAATTTACAAATGTGACTCAAAATAAGCAGTTTGGATTTGAATACACCCTTAACGCTGTTAATTTTGCCTGTTTGTCTGTTAAACATATTTTTTGAGCATGAAAATGTTTACTTGAGAATGGATAGCATTCGAAAAACAGGTATTCCAGGCTGAGGACACTCATTAATACACTATAAAAACCCTTCGGAAACGTTTCTGAAAAATACGGGCTGCGAAAAATACTTCGTTTTTATAAAAAATTCCTTAAATTTTGGAAATGTATTGGTTTCTGGGGATTCAAAAGACAATGGAACACGCTATTCGGAATTTCGGATAACTCAGAAGATTATATTATATTTTCGTTCGTGGTTATAGTATATTTTCATAAAATAAGAAACATTGGTCATTTTTTACAGTGTACAGCCATATTCAGGATTACGATGTTAATTCATATTAGAGTCTAAGAAACAGAGTCCACCCTCTTGAACTGAATCTTTCGCAAAAATGATTCAGTTGAGCAAAAAAGATTCAAATGGCAAAAGATTCACTTCAAGATGATGGACTCAAAATGATTAACATCAAAATCCTGAAGATGGTCTTAGATGTCGACCGAAACGTTGATTTGAAGTTTTTAATGTTTGTATAAGTTTTGATTATACATAAATGTTTATACACAATATAATAAAAGTGAGTTTTATATTTCACAAAAAATTTTTGCTACAATGTTTCGATGGTGTAATAGTCCAGTTTATTCATTATTATATGAAAAACATTTAAAGAAACAAATTGTCATTGTACAATTTCCAAACCTCATTTATAAAGTTTATAAATAAATTGGGTCACATTTCATTTTAATTTTACATGTATTTCTCCTTCCCTCTGCTTCTATCTTTCTTTCGTTCTTTTTTTTTTTTTTAATCGATAAAAGATTTTTTTTAAAGGTCTTAAAAAATTTATTAGCTGCTTTGGCTTCAGGCCAGATAAATGAGATCATTCCCTATGTTCATCACTCTTTCTTTACATTAAGGAATCTTTATTCAACAAAGCAAATTATATTTTTCTCTTAACAATAACCAATTATATGGTATAAGCTATAGTAAATGCCTTTTAATGCCGCAGACATTATTTTTTTTAATGTGTTGTAAAGGTAATTAGCAATTGAATAGTCCGTCTAATTAAAAAAGTAAATAAATAGATGTTACACAGTTAAAAAAGACAAATGTTTAATCTTGGAAAATATAAAATTACCACAAACGAAAATACGCAATAAACATTTCCGCGTTACACAGGATTCCGAAAAGCTTTCTATACAGAAACCTCAGAAACCAATGTATTTTTGAGATTTAAAGAAGCGTTTATAAAAACAAAGTTTCTTTTGCTGTCATTGCTTTTCGGAAAAGTTTCTTTGTAGTTTTTATAGTGTATAAATCAGTTTTCTCAAGCCGAAATATCGTTTAGAGGACATCGGGGTTAACTCGAAAGAGGTCATTGTATATTTTACAGTGTAATATAAATACTTCTTCTCATTTCATTGTATGAAAAAATTAAATTTCTTAATAGCGTCTTAATGTTAGCGTTGGTAAGTGTTTCATAATGTATGCCTGGTGCATGTTTTTTTTTTTTTTTTTTTTTTTTTTTGAGGAAAATAAATGAACTGAAAGTAAAGCCCACCACAAAAGAAAAGAGAGAGAGAGACAGAGAGAACACCTCATACATTTTAAACATCAAATTACCCCCAGACAAACGGTAACAGTCCTTCGATTGAATATTACGTCTTCTTTCAATTGTTTTTTTTTTTTTTTTTTTTTTTTTTTTTTTTTTTTAAGGTTTAAGGGTTGTGCTATAATTGTTCCAAATTCTAAAATTTCCAATTCGAACATCTAATTTCGACATCATATTTGGAATTTTTGGTAAATTTTACCTTAGGGTACAAAACGGTAGGTAATTCGGTTCAGTAGTTTAGGAATTGTGAACGTTTAAAATTTGGAACTCCTAATGTCCAATTCATTTGTAATCGTTGCAAAACAGCAATACAGGTTTCACATACACCAAAAACGTATCAACTCCAATTTATGTCAAGTTCTAACGGAATCTAAAGTTTTATTAAATTCCGTGCAATAGTTCTTGAGGTATGACTATTGCTAAAATCGTGTAAATTCTGAAAACTGCAGCATATTTTTCCCCTATTGGGAGATTTACACCAAAACCTAATCAACAAGAACTTATGTCAACGTCTAACTGAATCTGAAGTTTGATGAAATTCTGTGCGTTAGTTCTTTAGATATAGCTATCGTGAAAATCGTGAATAATGTAGCAATGCAGTGCTACCTGTTGGGCTATGCGCACCAAAACGTAATCAGTGTCTATGTATATCATGGTCTAGCAGAATCTGAAGTTTGATAAAATTCTATGCATTAGTTTTTGAGATATAAGCTATTAAATAATCATGAAAAATGTAGCATAGCAGCGCCACCTTTGGCGCGATTTACACCAAAAACTAATCAACACCAATTTATAGCAAGGGCTAACTGAATCTAAAGTTTTATTAAATTCCATAGATTAGTTCTTGAGATAGAGAGCCCACAAAACTTTTGTTAGATACAGACAGATAAACTCACGGACAGACATTTTCTAAACACAGCCAAATCGTGTTCAGAACCCTTCTAAAACGTATAAATTCGTCGAAAATATTCATGAATCCAATACTTTCTTCTTGTAAAGATCAGAGAAAGTAAAAATTCAATTATCTCAGCCCAAAGGGTTTATTAATCTAAAACATATTTTAATAATTTAGAATTGCTTATGATTTGAAATAACTTATATAGCTACAATAAAATTATAGTTCGTGAAACAAAAAATAAAATTCAAAATGTTTATGAAATTTTAATATTATTTCATTTCAGTTTCTTTTCACTTATAAGGATTGCGGTATACAGAATGTTTTATTACAGATTTAAAAATTCAATTCTCTCAGGCCAAATGGTATATTAATCTAATTCACATTTTAATAATTTAGAGGTGCTTATGGTTTGAAATAATTCATACAGCCACAACAAAATTAGTTCTTGATACAAAAAATAAAATTCGAAATGTTCATAAAATTTTAATATTACTTCACTTCATTTTCATTTCACTTAAAAGGGTTAAGGTATATAGAATGTTTTATTCCAGAATAAAAAAAAAAATCAATTCTCTCAGGCCAAAGGTTTTATTAATCTAAAACATATTTTAATAATTTAGAGGTGCTTATGGTTTGAAATAATTCATATAGCCACAACAAAATTAGTTCTTGAAACAAAAAATAAAATTCTAAATGTTTGTGAAATTTTAATAATACTTCATTTCATCTTCATTTCACTTAAAAGTATTGAGGTATACAGAATGTCTTATTCCAGAATAAAAAATTCAATTCTCTCTCTCAGGCCAAAGTGTTTATTAATCTAAAACATATTTTAATAACTTATGCTTATGGTTTGAAATAATTTATATAACCACAACAAAATTAGTTCTTGAAACAAAAATTAAATTTCGAAATGTTTATGAAATTTTAATATCACTTCATTTCATTTTCATTTCACTTTAAAGAATTGAGGTATATGGAATGTTTTGTTACAGAATTAAAACAATCAATTCTCTGAGTCCAAAGAATTTATTAATCTAAAACATATTTTAATAATTTATGCTTATGATTTGAAATAATTTATATAGCCACAACAAAATTAGTTCTTGAAACAAAAAAAAAGAACAATTCGAAATATTTATGAAATTTTAATATTATTTCATTTCATTTCCATTTCACTTAAAAGGGTTGAGGTATACAGAATGTTTTATTCCAAACCCCCATATAAAAGTCTATAAAATTCAAAACAATTTTATACTATAAATGTATTAAAAAGCTTTTGGAAATTTTCTATGGAATAATCTAATCATTTAAATTATTAATGTTTTGTCTGTATAATTTATTAGTTTTTCTCTTCCATATGAAAGATAGACTTTTCCCGGATTAAACTTTCCGGAATGCATTAACCGAATTGGCATTTAGCCATGTTCAAAAGAAGTTATGCCTCTTTCTTTCCCCAACTTGCTTATCTTAAGTTATTATTTCTTATAGTTAATTGCGGGAAGTATAATATCGACAATATATTTCAGCACTTGACTTTTTTTTATCTTACAGATAAAGATAATATTTAAAGTATTAATATTAAAACAGCTGAATATCAAATATTAAACAAAAGTAACGAGCATGTACCCCTTTATTATAACGCACTTTCTAAAATCAGATATTGTATTAAATTAGCTGTTTACAATGTGCTAGATGTGCTATAGATGAATGTATCAGAAGTTTATCAATTCGAAATGTTTATGATAATGTGATAATAATTTATTAGTTTTTCTTTTCCGTATGGAAGATAGATTTTTTCCGTCTTAAACTTTCTAGAATGCATTAACTGAATTGGCCTTCAGCCATCTTAATATATATATATATATATATATATATATATATATATATTAATATATGCCTCTTTCTTTTCCCAACTTGCTTATCTTAAGTTATTATTTCTTAAACTTAATTGCGAGAAGTATACTATCGACAATATTGTTCAGCACTTGACTTTTATTTTGTCATTTAACAGATAAAGATAATATTTAGAGTATTAATATTAAAACAGCTGAACATAAAATATTAAGCAAAAGTAACGAACATGTTCCGCTTTGATAATAACACACTTTTTAAAATCAGGTATTGTATTAAATTGCGCAGTTTACTATATATTAGATGTGTTATGGCTGTATGTATTAAAAGTTTATCCATTCGAAGTGTTTATGGTAACTTGATTATAATTCATTAGTTTTTCTTTTCCGTGGGATAAATACATTTGTCCCGCCTTAAACTTTCCAAAATCCAATAACTTAATTGACATTTAGCCATGTTCGGAAGAAATTATACCTCTCTTTTTTTCCAAACTTGCTCATCTTAATTTATTATTTATTATAGTTAATTACAAGAAGTATTGTATCAACAATATTGTTCAGCACTTGACTTTTTTTCGTCATTTAACAGATAAAGATAATATTTAAAGTATTAATATTAACAGATGAATATAAAATAATTCAACAAAAGTAATGACCATGTTGCGTTTTTATTATGACACACTTTCTATCATCAGATTTTGCATTAAACCATCAGATTTTGTATTAAATTATACAACTTACAATGTATTAAATATACTATGGATATATGTATCAAAAGTTTCAGGTTTAGAAATTCAAAATGTTTATGAAAATTTGATACTATTTCATTTGGTTTCCATTTCATTTTAGAGTTGAGATGTAACAATGTTTTATTCTGAATCTCCATATAAAATTTTGTAGTATAGTGTGTAGCTATTGCTTTACGAAAGTACTCTTTTATCGAAGGAATTTTGAGATTTTGTTTGCGATCGTGGTATCTTGAATTTTAACATTTGTGCGTGAATGAGCTAACTATTCTGTCTATGAGCTAACTATTTCTTTAAGTTTCGCAAAATGAGTCTGAATCTCCGGGAAACTGATTTTCATGATTATTTTATGCAATGTTATGATAATTAAGAATCTATGGTTGTGTAGTTGCTATAAAACTGCGGTAGGCGTTAGATTCGGTGAATTTCGAAGCATCTTGCCCATAGTGGTCAATTAGTCTGGATTTTCACTGCATCCTCCTTTGAACGTAGGCATTTTCCATGCGTTGCGTAGGAAGCAGAGTTTCCATTTTGCTGTTTTTGGAGGCAGACTCTACAGTTGGGAGTTCGCCAGCGAGGTAAGATGTTATGTTCAATATTTGGAATAAGAGTAGTATTGGAATCCACGAGATTCTCTTTGATAGTGATATTGCCGTGTTTCAAGTGGCATTTTATAGTTACAGTGTTTCTAGCGACATTTTACAGTGAGATAAAGTGACTTGCTTCGACCAGACAGCGATCAGACAAGCATTTTGTTTTGAACTAAGTCTTCGAATTTAGGGTAAATGAAGTATTTTGGGAAATCATTCTTCGTCTCAGTCTCTTAGTATTTCAGGCTTATTTTTTATCATCTTTATTTTAAGTCTTTCCACTCTACTGAGAAAATTACCCTTATTATTGCTTTTAAATAAACTTTTGTTATTGTTAGTTTTATGTCATGTCTATTTTTCAAATGCACTGACCGGTAGAGTACGTCAAAACTTCTATTGTTATTGTTAATTTTGTGTCATGGCAACTTTTCAAGTGCACTACCCGGAAGGGTACGTCACAAATTTTGTTGTTATTGTTAGTTTTGTGTCATGGCTACTTTTCAAGTACACTGCCCGGTAGGGTACGTCAAAAATTTTGTTAGTTTTTTTTTAATTTTGTGTTACGACAAGTTTTTAAGTGCTCTACCCGGAAGGGTACGTCACACCTTTTGTTGTTATTGTTAATTTTGTGTCATGGCTTCTTTTGAAGTGCATTGCCCGGTAAGGTACGTCATAACTTTTATTGTTATTATTAATTTTGTGTCATGGTTATTTTTCAAGTGCACTGCCCGGAACGGAACGTCACAACTTTTGTTGTTATTGATAATTTTGTGTCGTGGCTACTTTTGAAGTGCATTGCCCGGAAGGGTACGTCACAACTTTCGCTGTTATTGTTAATTTTATGTCATGACAACTTTTCATGTGCACTGCCCGGAAGGGCACGTCACAACTTTTGTTGGTATTGTTAATTTTATGACATGGCTACTTTTGAAGTGCATTGCCTGGAAGGATACGTCATAACTTTTCTTGTTATTGTTAATTTTGTGTCATGTCTACTTTTCAACAGCACTGCCCAGAAGGGAACGTCACAACTTTTGTTGTTATTGTTAATTTTGTGTCATGGCTACTTTTCAAGTGCACGGAAGGGTACGTCACAACTTCATAAGACTAAAAACTAATTTATACACTAAATGTTTGAAAAAACTTTTGAAAAAAAATTCTGTGAAATAATCTAATCATTTAAATTACTAATGTTTTTATTTGTCTGCATGATTTATCAGTTTTTCTTGCTCCATATGCAGCATACATTTGTCTTGTCTTTCCAGCATCCATTAACTGAATTGGCATTTAGCCATGTTTCAGGGAAATAATTCTTCCTATTTTACGCAACTGGATCATCTTTAATTATTGCGTCTTATAATATTGTGTGAAATAACAACATCGATATTTTTATGTAGTGCTTGATGTCTTGTTTTTGTTTTTTGTTTTTTGTTTTTTGTTTTTTGTTTAGACTATTGACCGGGCTTTGACCGAAATTTACGAATGCATCGTTGTGAGCAACTAGCTTTAACACCATTAGCGTCCTTTTTATCCAATTGTAGTTTCTTTTTCTGCATTGTAATACCTGCCAGGCTTTTGCCTAGCTTAACGGCTTGATACCTGGTAACGGGACGAGGTTTCGCCTGCTCTCCGCTTGGCGAAGATGTGTTTGTTAAATCTATAGGCCGACGTGGCTTCAGTGCGTCTTGTTGTTTTAATTGCTTTTTTCTTAGTTGGCCGGTTGCTAATTGATTTTGGATGAGGCGGTTCAGCACTGCGCAGTGTAGCGAAGTCATGCCGGACGGATGTGAGATGCTGGGATATTTACTATTTCCTCGCTGCATCGCTCATCCATACGTCATGCCATCGCTACTCGAGTTGGTCTCGTAATTTAGAACCTTGATCTGGTGACGAGACCTTCACTTGACTAGGCACTCCCAAAGGTGTTTGATGTCTTGTTTTCAGATGACAGATAAAGATATTTTTTAAAGTATTAATATTAACAGATTAATATAAAATATTCAACAAAAGTAACGATCATGTTAGGTTTTGATTACGAAACACTTTTGACAAACAGATATCGTATTAAATTTTGCAATATACTAGAAGTGCTATAGATGTATCATCAAAAGTTCATCAATTCGAATTGTTTATGAAAATTTGTTAATATTTCATTTGGTTTTCATTTCAATTAAAAGAGTTGAGATATAACAAGGTTTTATTCCGAATCCCCAAACAAAATATCATAAAACACAAAACTATTTTATACAATCAAAAAGCTTTTGAAATAATTCTCTGAAATAATCTAATCATTTAAATTACTAATGTTTTTTGTCTGCATGATTTATTCGTTTTTCTTGCTCCATATGCAGCATACATTTTTCTCTTCTTTCCAGCATCCATTAACTGAATTGGCATTTAGCCATGTTTCAGGGAAATTATCCCTCCCATTTTACGCAAGTGACTCATCTTTAAATGTTAATTCTTACAATATTGCGAGAAGTAACAATGTCGATACTTTTTGTGTAGTGTTTGGAGTTTTGTTTTTCAGCTAACAGATAAAGATAATCTTTAAAGTATTAATATTAAATCATCCAATTACTATATTTATCATTTACAATAATATTCGTTTGTAGAAAGTGGATTTCCTTTTTGCTTAAAATAGTTATAGAGCTTTCAAACCGGCACAAATAAAATTTAACAGAAATATCACTTGAAATTTACGAATGCATCGTTGTGAGCAACTAGCTTTAATACCATTAGCGTCCTTTTAATCCAATTGTAGTTTCTTTTTTTGCATTGTATGACGAGTCTTGCTCGTCAAATTACTCTAAAGGGTACAACTTACATTGTACTAAATATGGTATACATGCACAATAGGGTGAAACGAAAAAAATTATTTTTTAATTTCAAAATGCTATAGTTTTCAAAAGTTGCCTTTCATCAAAATAAAGACGAAATTAAATATTAGCGTAATTGGATTATGTTTTCAGGTGCTGCAAGAAGGGCAAACTTTAGGTTTTTATTAAAATTTTGACAAATTTCGCAATTATGTTTAACTTTTTTTTCAATAGGCTATAGTTTTCATAAGTTGTCTTTGATCAAATTAAGACGGAAATTAAATATCAGCGTAATTGGATTATGTTTAGATATGCCGCAAAAAGGATTTTTATTAAAATTTTGACAAATTTCGCAATTATATTGAAATTTACAACTGAGTACTAAATACACTTATGGTAAAAAAAAAATACACATTGTTTTTAATCAGAAAACATGGTAAACTTACTGCGTAATACATTTTAATTACAAAAATAATGAAACATAAACAGTATACAATGGGATAGAAACAGAACAAAGTTCAGAAGAGAACACTATATTATCCCAATTTTTTATTGCCTCTTCGTCAAGAGTCTCTGAAACCTCAAGTAATCAAAATCATAGTCAAATGCGCATGAAATTGCGATTTTTGGCTTCTACTTGCGATCGAACCTTTAGTATCAGACAAAATTGCTGCAACAATTCCAAGCGCCGCTCTGCAGGATGTTAGTCTGATTAGTGATGAAGAAAGAAATATGACAGAAATGTATTGACAGAATGAAAATTAGATTAGAGCTAATAAAGAACCGAAAAAGATATGTAAAAGAAACTGTAAAACTAGTTACAGAAAGTATTTGTTTTTTATGTAAGAAAAAACAAGACTATTGTGCAAGAGAAGACTACAAAATAACTGCTATCGAAGAACGTGGATCAAAATTTTCAAGACAAGTAAAATCGATTTCTGGCACTGGAAAAGGTATAAAAGACAACATAATGACATTTTTCAATGGCAACAACCAATACTTAAACATTACTGCAATTGGATATAATGGAACTGCCTCGAATACTGGATTGAATAATGGTGCGATTGCTTTATTTGAAAAAGAATTATGAAAGCCACTGCAGTGCTTCATTTGACTGTTTCATGCAAATGAACTACTCGTTCGTCATCTATTTTGTTTCCTAGATGGAAAAACTAAAATCCAAATGAATTTGGAAGAAAAATAAGGAAATAATTGGAAAAGTGTTATGAACTTCCAGTGACTGAGTTTTCACCTATTAAAAATAACATTCCATTGCTAAAATTTAAGGATAATTTAAGTATGGACCAAAAATATTTGTTAGAAATGTGTAACACAATCTCCGTTAGAAGTTGTTCTTCTGATATGTCTATGAAGAAACCAGAAAAACTTTGTCATTCTTACTCTGTCAGGCTAAACTCTGTCAGGCTTACCTTAGCAAACAGAATACTTCGTTTGTACGTGGGAACAGAAAAACCATCACAAAATCTCCAAATACTGACTGAGTACATTTTGAAAGTGTATGCAACTGTTTGGTTTAACATAAAGTTGAAACTATCTTGTATCTATGGACGAAACACTTGTGAAAACTATGCAATGTGACTGTGAAAAACTATGTGAAATAAATGCATACTTTGCTGCACATGAAAATGTCCTCCATTATATGCTATCAGGTGATAGAAGTCATTAAGGAGTTTGCATTACGCCTGATTGTAAAAGCTGGGGCTGGAAATGAAGTTGGCATCATATTTTTTTTTAATTCCCGTATAAACTTTCATGTCACGGATTATATTTATATGATTAAATGGCATGATGTTAAAGTAACAGAACCTCCTTGACGATGTATATTTCTGACAATAAACTAAAGCAGTAAATAAAGCAAGCAGAAAAACCTGATCATGAGAGTCAACTTCAATTTTTCCCTATGTCACACACAAGCAGTTAAAAGGATTGTTAAATTAGTTACTGAGTCATCCTTGCCAGTTTGCAGCACTTCTGTAAGAGATGCATTGATAAATACCAAAATACATTTTCAAAATCATGCCAAGATTTGAAAAAAAAACAATCCAATGTGCCAGTGTGATTATTATGGACCATGTGTGATTACTATGTACTTTAGAGAAAAATTAATGTTTTTTTAAAATAACATTTTGCCTTTAAAAACAATACACAGTCAAACCTATTTTAACGGACACTCTTATATACGGTCACCCCTCTCTTGCGGCCAAATTAAAATTTCCCAGCTAAAATTAACCTCTCGTTATAACTAACGACCAATCTCCTGCAGTCACTCCACTTTTTCAGACATTTTTTTTTTTTTGGTCACATAGGTGTCCGTTAATCAGAGGTTTCACTCTTTTAATGTTTTTCTAAATAAGTGTAGTTTGTTTAACTAAGATACGATAATTAAAAATTGCATTTCTTTCATTTCAATGTAGTACTATAAGAATGTGTTACTGTAAAATTTATAAAAATTAATATGGTGAAAATCGTTAAACTCTACAAAGTATATTTTTTTCTGTAACGGCATCTAAAAATTCGTAATACATAGAATGTGCAAGTTTTCTGCAAAAGTATCATATTTTGAATGTTCTGTTTACAAAATATATGTACATTACTTTAATGATCAAGAAAAGAACTTTTTTTTTTAAAATGCAATTTTTATCGTTTTTTCATAGAAAAGTCATTTTTGAAGCGCTTTGCGGCACCTGAAAATATTTTAGTACAGCAACAAAATTTCATATTTTTCATTCTAATCCCAAAAAGCAACTTTTGCCGACTATAGCAAATTTCTAACTGAAAAAAATAATTAACCATTATTTTCGTTCCACCCTAATGCACAAATCTCGAATATTAAGATATTTTATAATAAATCTGATTGTGTATTTGTTATTCACATTTACTCACCCGGGAATAAGATAAATTACGAATTGAAAAGAGCACCGATTTTTCACAAGGACTCGAAGATGTCATAATAATGCTCGAAATTTTGAAATTTAAATTAGTTTACGGGATATTATTATCATTATTTTCTAACTTTTAATGAAGTCTCTGAAATGGTGGCGACTAAATAGCTCTGTTGTTGTAAGTAAACAAAGAAAAATGGAAATAATAGGATTATATTTTTATTAATGTCATTTTCTCATTCAAATTAAAAAGAAAAATATTTTTAATTTGAATAAATATTAAAAAAGAATATATGTATTAAATTACATTAAAAAAATTAAAATATATAAAAACATATTTTTACATATTCAAGTTTTATGAATCAGTTTATTCTAAAGAACAAAAATCGTCTGTCGAAAAATTGACATCTAAAAATGATTTCATCGTAGCTTTTTTTGCTTTACATTCAACAAAATTAAACAAGTTTAAGCATCATGTATTCAATTGGATAATTACTTGTCCCAATTAAAAAGAATATTATTTAGGGGGAAAAAAAGTCATAGATTTTCGCTTCTGAAAAATAGAAGTTAAAACTATCCAGAATGACGCTAAAAGTAAAATAGTTTAGCAAGTAAAGCTAACACTCTTTTGAAATTTTTCTTTTAGCGTTTTAGTTCGTAAAACTGGATTATTTTTCTATAAGTTTGCTAAAATGAAATCATTTTATATTATGTAGCATCCTATTGTCGATTCCCAACAGAAAAGTAACAATTACATGGAACAAATTGCACTTTGAAACAGAGAGTGATGAATGACTTGACACGTTTACAAAGGGTGCTATCATAAATGATCAATACAACGAAAAGGAAACTCTCTTATCACTATTCTCAAAAGCCTAGTTATTTTTAGACAAAAAATTGGCAGCAAGATTGGTCCTATAAATTAAAAGGCCGACATACTTATGAAAAATTGATTTGAATTACATTTGCAATAAACCAGTCTTACAAAGAGAGGGCTAAGCTTGGTAATCACATATTTTGATTATTTTTATATATGTTGTAGGGTAGAAGCCCCTTAGTCTCAGGTACAATGGATTTTATACAACGTTCCTTAGTTATCGACAAATGGGGGGAGGGTCTAATATTATAACACAACTTAAATACTTATTTTATAACGAAGCAACTGCGTTGGTCGTAGCTCAGTTGGTATGGCGTCTGCCCGAAGATCCGGGTTCGCGACCAGAACGTGCTACGTTTGTTTTACTCATTTTTTTTATAAATATACTTGTAATTATAATTTAATAATCTCAATTAAAAATTATAATATTGTGCATTAATTATAATGTTAACATATTTTTTTTTATCTGTAACTAGATGCCTCTTCCTTTTCTATGTTAAGGAGATTCTTAAATTCCCTGCTCAACAACGTGAAACTTTCTAACACATTTTCTGACTCATTTTTAAACGTAGAAGCATAAAATTGGCAGTACTGACTATTGAAATAAATTTGGAATCGAATAGCGTTTTTCATTTTTGATAACTAAATTATTTATCGAGTTACAGACGATTCTTGTCACATGACGAAAATTTTTTCCCATTTAGGCGCTTCCGCGTCTAGAATTCGGTTAAAAACGCCGACTTTGACAGTATTTTCTGAAAGATATTCTACCTTTACGGAAAAATGAAAACACCCATTTGATTACATAGTTTCTGAATAAGTACACCTGCCAATTCCATGCGTTTCCGAATAAAAATGAATTCAGAAATGTGTCAGAAAGTAGCTCCTTTGGATTTGAGGACAGCCTTAAGAAAATACATTGCGATACTGAACTTGAATTTCAAAAACTAACTTTGTACTAATTTTACTTTAATCTCTTGTGTAATATTCAATATCTATAATCTGAAATATGAGCTTTCATAGTGCATTTCTCCTCGTGTTGAAAAATCCCTATGCTTAACGGTTAGCTCTCCACAAGTGGATGATTTCATATCATTTCTTTTAACTATCTCCGAAATTTGAAACTATCGAACTATCTGAAATAGACCGGGGCTGTCCAACGCGGCGCCCTTTCTAATATTTCTATTTACCAGTTTTTCTATCCCCTTTTTAAAGATTACTATCTTATAATATCAGTACAATTTTTTGTATGCAAATTAATTTTCATATTATTGGCTAATACACGATTAAGGTTTCTGGCTGCTTTTCCTGGAAATAATTTTTTAGATAGGCATTTTTAGAAAAAACTGTTCTTCCAAGTTTTCTAGGACTTATGTTTTTTTTTTCTCTGAAAATTATTTTTACATGGAATTCCTGAATCGTAGAGGCCTTATGACGACCACTATGATATATGGGCATCGTTTAAGATTAATAATTGACATTTCAGCTTGTTTTGTATTGAAAATATTTACCACTATTTCAATATAATAATCTTAGCTTTGTTTAATTTAAGGAATTCAGCGATTAGGAAACTCGAAGCTCACTGTTCGAAAATAGTTGTTGATATTTACAATAAAAAACGCAATAGATTGGTATTTTACGAAAAAAAAATTTTTTACTAACTTTCTGTTGCTTTAACGGATTTTGCCCGTTAAATAAACAATTTATAGATTTATTTCCTATAATAAAATCTGTATTTGTAACAAAATTTCTTTTATTATAACAAATTTAGTAATGAATTAAACGGTTTTCAGATTTATTTATTTATTTGTAAAATAAACAGTTTTCTTTACTGTAAAATCAACCGGGTTTTTTTTTTTCAATGCACTGATATAGACAGAGGCTGTCCAACACGGCGGCCTTTCTAATATTTCTATTTACTAGTTTTTCTTTAAAATAAAATCCCTTTTTTAAAGATTACTATCTTATAGTATTAGTACAATTTTTTGCATGCAAATTAATTTTTATGTTATTGGCTAATACACGATTAAGGTTTCTGGCTGCTTCCCCTGCAAACATTTTTTAGATAGGTGTTTTGAGATAGACATTTTTAGAAAAAAAAAAAAGTACTTTTTCTAGGACTTATGGGGTTTTTTCTCTGAAAATTATTTTTACATGGAATTCCTGAATCGTAGGGGGGTTTATGACTACCACTATGATATATGGGCATTGTTTAAAATTAATAATTGCCATTTTAGCTTGTTTTTTATTCAAAATATCTACTACCATTTCCGTATAGTAATCTTAGCTTTGTTTAATTTAAGAAATTCAGTGATTAGGAAAATCGAAGCTCACTATTCGAAAAAAGTGGTAGCTATTTTGAATAATAAACTGCGATAACTGGATGTCATATCTCAATGAAAGATTAGTATTAATCTGTAATTTGAGATAGTGCCACTGAACAGGCTAATTTTGTGAGCTCTTTGCATGCGATCGAATATCTAGACCGACATTTGATGTTAGTATTACATGTTGGTCTAGAGGGATTTATGGGAATAAAAGATTGTAATGATACTATAGAGAAAACTGTAAAGAACAATTCTGTTATAAACAATGATGTGGACTTACAGAAAAGTGTACCTGTAAAGACTGATAAAAATGATATTCAATCAGTTTAAAGAAGTAATAGACAGATTAAACCAGTGGTTCGTTTGAACTAGAAGGGTGTCATATCGCAATGAAATATTAGTATTAATCTGTAATCTGAGATGGCGCCACTGAACAGACTTCTTTTGTCAGCTTTTTGCATGCGAGCGAATATGTGATACGCCAGTGTAGAAATGAGTGTCTTATGAAGTGAACCACGATTGTAAATATGTATAATACAAATCTATATAGATAAATATAGATATCTCCTTGCAATAGTAGAATGTAGTAACATATAAAGTTATATTACTTGATAACATGATAAGACGTGTGTGTGTGTGTGTAACACTTACAGCGAGATAATACTGTTGCATCATTTGAGTCATATGAAAAATGGCGCCCTTTATTGTTTGTCAACAGCTGAAGTGCGCCCCTGCTTTATTGAAAGTTGCGACAGGCTTGATCTGTAGACCCTTTAGTATTTTCACCTCCACGCACGTGACACCAAGAAACAGATTTTTTTCAGTGATCTTATCGCATCTGTAGCAACAATGCGCATTTTCTAAAAACCAAACAAAAGCCCCCGAGTAAGAAATAAATCTCAAAGAGTCTTTGGCCCAGACTGGCAAGATACCAAAAACTGGCTTAACTTGAGTGCATTTGTACTCCTGTAAAAAATTCAGTGGGAGACAACAAAATAGTCTAAAACAAACGAGGCATGAATTCAACATGAAGTTCGATACTGAAAATAAAGGGAAAAAAAGATACTTTATTTTGAAAGTAGGTAGAATTCAAGAAGAAGTTATCAATTTGCTGAAAAATGTATGATAGCTGACGTTAAAGAGTTTAAAAGTTGGTTTTAAAGAAAATTTTCACTTTATCTTGTAACTGACTTTGTCAAACCAGGATCGTAGTTAGATCAGAATATATAGTGTCGGATGTAATCAGGATTTTAGGGGGGGGGGGGGGGTATGTGAGAGATCAAATGTTGATGATATTTGGAGTTTGAAAGAGAAAAAAACTAACAAGCAACTGCATAACTTATTACAGGGGTTTTTTCTGTCAGTTTACAACAAAGGGAAGGAATTACTGATTTTGTAAATATATCTTTTTTTAATGTATTTTTGTCGATTATTTAAATTAATAAGATTTTTATTTAAACAATATTTATGTTTTTGTCAATAATGTATGCAATATCACCAATAGTTTTGATTTATAAAAGTAACTTCATGTAATTTCTTTATGTTCGTTTACAGCAAAACGAAAACATATATAAACTCCATAAATATATCTTTATACAATTTCTTTTTGTTTATTTACAACTAGCTGACCCGCCCAGCATTTCCAGGACCCGTGATAATACTCCTAAGCAAACCTCAAATTTGTTCGACTTTATATCTTCGGAAAATCTTTCAAATGAACCTAGATTTGGAGGCCCGTGTTTCAAAGTAACATAGTTTCCAGGGCTCCACTGCCTTCGGCAGTGTCTAATGTGTTCAAACAAACCTCTTTCTGAACGATTCTGTGGCATGGGTTAAAATATATATATACCGAGATTTAAAAAAAAAAAGTACGCCCCGGCGGAGGAAAGTGGAACTAAAATCAATAAGACAATCGAAAACCAAGTTGAATGAGCCAAACTCCGTTGTAATCTGGCCCATAGAATCCGAGATAAATGCGTCCCCTCCCCCGGCGGTGGAAGGTGGAACTAAATTTTGTAATACAATCCATAACCATGGTGAATGAGCCAAACCCAGTTGTAATCCGTCCATAGAACCCGAGGTAAGAATGCGCCCCCTGGCTGTAGAAGATGAATTAAAATCTGTAAGACAATCGAAAACCAAATTGAATGAGCCAAACTTCGTTGTAATCGGGCCTATAAAAATCGACAAAAGAATGCACCCCTGGCGGTGGTAGGTGAAATTAAAATCTGTAAGACAATCGAAAACCAAGCTGAATGAACTAAACCTCGTTGTAATTGGACCCATAGAGCCCGAGTTAATAATGATTTATAATGTTCATTATGCTTTTCAATTATAAAATACACTAATTTTTTATGCTCTTAATTTAACACTTTAAAACTTTCCATTTTAATAAAGGAGGTATAAAAAGCTAAGGGGCTTAGAACTCTAAAAATGTCAAAAAGTGAAAAACAAGAACGAAAAATCATGCGTCAAGCATAGATTATGTAACACTTTCCAACGCTTCCAAAATAATTTTACAAATCATTACCGTTTAATAAGCTGAAAGATAACATCTAAGTAAACAATTTGGAAAACGCAAAACATATTTAAAAACGTAATTTCAGGAATTTCCAACATATACAATATTCGGAAAAATATCCGAATACTTTTATTCAGCCCTGTATAGGATCTATAGATTTGTATATATACTACATAGGATGCTAAATTTTAGTTTAGTTAGGAAACGCGTAGCACAGTTTAAAGTTCTCCTTTTGTAGTTTCTGTCCATAAGCGGAAATGTGTTCACAAACTTTTGTGCTGCCCTGTATATGATCTACAGAATTTATACACACCAAGTAATAGACAAAAAGTGAGTTAAATTTAAAATCGCGTTCAGCAATTTAAAACGCACTTCCAGGAATTATTGTTAACAGACAGTAGAGAATTCTTTTGTGTGTCCCTGTAAATGAACGATGACTGCTATACACACTATTCAGCAGTAAGCCTCTTGTAATGCACCTTAGTGATATATATAAATTTCAACGCGTTTAAAATAGTGAAACATTATTTAAATAAACCGCAGACGATTTTTCTCCATAGACTTAATGTAACGGAATTCTTTTGACTGTCCCTGTAAAGTAACTATAAGTGCTATGCACACCCTATTCCATATTAAGCTTCTTGTAATGCACCTTAGTGATATATATCAATTACAATGTGTTTTAAAATGTGTAACATCATTAAAATAAACCGCAAATGATTTTCCCCATATACCGTAATGTAATGGAATTCTTTTGAGTGTCCCTGTAAAAAAACTATCAGTGCTACACTTTACAGTTGAAATAGGGAACATGCTATAGATGACGACAATAACATATAAAAATTGCAAGGCAATCCGAGCATATAGTTAGAGCACGGACCGACGGCAGACGGCTATACGGCAGAAAAACCGAAGTCATAAACACTTTTCAACTAGGTTGGAAAGTGTTAAAAATGACCATATCTCTCATTTTATGTTTTAAAAAGTATACATTACAAACACAATTTTTAAAGGCAGTTGTACATACTTTCATTTCCTTTTTTTTTTATCATGATAGGGAAAATTGGTTTTTATAAGGATATTTTAACTTGTCGAGCAAAAAATTGAAATCACAGGTTGTGCGGATGATTACAAAATAATTTCTGCATGTAACACAAACTTTTTCGTATCTAATTATACTTGAGGATCTTGTATTAACTGAACTTAATTATTGTTTTTAAGTTATAGCATTTATATCTTTTAAAAAGAAAACTGTATCTTGCTTATATAAAATTTTCAAAATTTAAACATGAGAAAAATATTATTTCAACAAAAAAATATGAATATTTAAGTTTACTTTATGGAGCCTATCATATACTATATATCCTCAAATTTTCATGAAAAAAAAAATATTGATATGTTTTTTTAACTACTTTGCGCGCGCAATGCCCAAAATTACATTTTGAGAAAAGTGACTTTAAAGTTCTCTCTTTGAAAATATTCCATATTTACCAATTATTAAAAGCACCATTCATTTTGTTTTAAAGCGTTCAGAAATAATTACTCTTTAATATCTATATTTTTTTTTTCAAAAATTGAATATTTTGAAGATTTAAGATTCTCAAGTCCCCTTAATAGAATCACTTAAAACAAATTATTATTTCTCTACGCAATTTAGAATAGCATATTAAGAGCCTACATTAGTCACGCAAAGAAATTCGAAAGCTAATGTTAAACCTATAGGAGAAATCTTTACAGATTTATCGCTTGTATTTTAATATTTTTAAATGATTTTTTTGCTTAGGATAGCTGAAATCGATCTCCAATGTTGTGCGCTGGTACTTTTCCGATTTTGGTTCCAGTTTTTTTATATAAGGGTACTTTCACTTTCAGAACCGGTTCCAAAATTGAAAATGTCTGCTTATAAAAAAAAAAACTGCAACAAAAATCGAAAAAGTAAAACTAACAACGTTAGAGATCGACCTCAGCTATCCTATGCAAAAAAAAAATCATTTAAAAATATTAAAATGCGAGCGAGAAATTTAAAAATAACCTTCCCATAGACTTAACATTAGCTTTAGCGTTTGTTCCCGTGACTAGTGTAGGCTCTTAAGTGTACCAAAACACTGAATGATTTTTTTTCTTTTAATTTTTAATAATTCCTGAGCCAGAAAGTTAACTAAGCATAACATTTTCACTCACACAATCTATATATATATATATATTTGTGAATAACCTATATTTCATGTCATCAAGCATTTCTAAAAAAACTTTTATCTGTCTTTCGCAGGCTCTGGCATCTTCGTGTCTCCCAAAGGCGTTCTGCTGAGATCGGGTTCCGTTGGACTTAGCCTCATCATTTGGGCAGGATGTGGTGTTTTATCATTACTTGGTAAGATATGACATCTGTATTAATGACTATATAGTTTATGTATTATAGTTTGTATAGAGTCGTTCTAGTCTAGTTAGTCTTATGTAGTAAGTTGTAATATTTGACATACTGTTTTGTTCCGCCATTAGAGTACTTTTATAAGAGAGTAGTGACGTATATACTGGGTGCATACTCAGTTTTTGTTCAAGCTATAGCAATTATAGAACATGGCCATATTCACTTGGACGAGTTCACCTGTGAAAGAACATTAACTTTACTACAATTTTCAAACACCAGCTTGGCGATAGTGGCAGACATCATATAATTGCAATGACAGAGTTTATCCAAAATTCTTTCGACAAATCAAATTTTACTTCCGTATATCTCTACTCTCTTAACAAAGGTATTTTAGTTATGAATGATTCAATAACGAAACTTATAATAGTTATGAACAATATCATTGTGTCCTGAGAGAGGATAATTATCACAGGTAGTCAACGAATTCTTTTGAGTTTAAATATTATTCATACCCCCTGTTCCATCAAACACTACAATTTCAACTCTAATTTTCCATCAAAAGAACTCTTACTTTAACCACTGAGCTCTTATATAGAACGAAAGGCTAACTTTGCGGTCTGCTTCGTCTGTTAAAACCGTGTCGCACCACTTTGAACACGTGATTTCTCCTCTGGCGGTATATAGTGCCTCTGCTGCCATGCTATTTTAGATTTGTACTTTTTATGTCTTAATATGATAAAATATATTGTTTTGCTTTTTATCCACCTGTTGGTGCGCTCGTAAGCAGAACAAAAATTTACTTTTTTTTTTCAAGCCTTATCTTGAAATGCATATTTTCAGAACCATGTTGAAATATTTAAAATTTTGAATCTATGAAAATTATGCACGTGTTACGGATAAGTCAATGTTTAGTTATAGTTTTCTTTCAAAGTGAAACTGACCGCAAAAATGTATGGTAAAATTGTATTCATACGCGAACAGCTAGCTTCAATGTTAAAGTCTAGGACGTTAGCGTTCCGTTTTATATTAGAGCTTAGTGACTTTAAACCTTAGAAATATTTCCGCATCGAAAAAACAACTACAACTACTACGATTAAAAACGTACTACAACTTTGACTTTCAGAACAAAACAGTTTGTCCGGCACGTATTGAACTCTGCATTTTTGCAAATGTTTACTGCATTTCAATTTTACGCATACACTTCAACTTACAACATAATTTTAATTATGTGTTATGTACAGCTATTAGCATATTAATGGGAAATCTTTAGTACATAGTCTTTTAATATATGTTTGTTATGTTTAACCTAGTCGTTCTTCCTACTATTATTCACAAACCTACACAAACTAAACACTCCCAAATACAGATATGGTACCTGTATCTATACATACTGCAAAATTTGAACTTAACGTTTGAAGAATTCTTTCATTACTTAAAAGATGAAAATACATTACGAAGATGACTTAAAATACACTACTTAAAAGACATTAAAACATTTCTGGCATGGTCTACCATATCAATATCGTACCTCACGCGCCCTATTCAGAAAGCCTGCTCACACTGAAAAACTCATCTAAGATAACTCTTTGAACGTCATTGTATCTGAGATCTGAATAAATGGGAAAGGTGCGCATGCGCATAAATTAAAACGAGCCTCAATAGCCAATAAGTTAAAGCGATACTCCACAGCCAGTCAGAGTGAGTGGTAATGTTCAGTATCTAGCCATAGAAAGTTTCTACTGAGTTAAGTGAGTCTATGTAACTCTCTCAGTGAGTTTGGGGGTCTGAGATACATCTTGTTTTATGTTTGTTTGTTTTTTAATTTTATTAAGTAATTAAATGTAAACAATCCTGAACTTCCTTTTTTACCCATCTTCTTCCTTCCGAACAGGTGCCCTGTGCTATGCCGAACTTGGTACAATGATCACCAAGTCTGGTGCAGAGTACAGTTACATCATGGACGCATTTGGTCCTCTCCCTGCTTTCCTCTTTTCGTGGGTGTCCATAATGGTCCTTAAACCTTCCATGATGGCCATCATTTGTATGTCTCTAGGAGAATATGTCGTCGAACCCTTGTACATAAGCTGCCGGCCGGACCAAATATCCGTCAAGCTGGTAGCAGCACTTGCAATAGGTGAGAGCATTCAAATCAATGCTGTTATTCGTTTAATAATACAGTGGCAGTAAAATAATGGAATCTATATGCATGAGTTATTTACTTTTAATATATATATATATATATATTTTACTTTATGTCAATAATGTCTAAATACAAGCATAACATAATGCAGGGTATTGAACGTACATGTAATACAGGGTGTCCCAAAAGTCTCCGTACAACTTCAAAAATTGATTACAAAAAAAAATTAAAGGCCTACAGCAAAAATAATTACAACAGTACATAGAGTAACTTAAAAAGTTTTTTTCTACTACCTTAGTATACTTGTACATGAGATCCTTTCGTTGCACGAAAAATATCAAATCGATATTCCAATTCCATCCACGTGCGTTTCAGCATGCTAACATCAACAGTAGTTACACTGTTTGAAGAAATCTGAACAAAAGTTAATAGTCTCATGGAATTGAAACAAAAGATCCAAACAGCAGTAGATACTGTTGATGTTAGCATGAAAAACGTTCGTGGATTGAATTGGAATATCGTCTTGATATTCTTCGTGCTACTAAAAGATCTCATGTTGAAGTTTACTAAGGCAGTAGAAAAAAACTTCTTAAGATACTCTATGCACTGTTGTAATTATTTTTGCTGTAGGCCTATTATTTTTTCTGTAATAAATTTTTGAAGTTGTACGGAGACTTTTGGGACACCCTGTATTTTCAGGTGCAAAAAAAATGCGTTTCCGGTTTTTTTTGGACGTCACTGCAAGTCCCAAGTGTTATAATAACAATTAGGACATTGTTTTCACATCACAGAACGTTATGATTATGACTGTGACATTTGTGTCAAGTATGTCAGTGCGATTGTGGCCTCACCAAATACAAATAGCATGATAAGTATAATTTTCAATTATTTATTAGGCAGTATTAAAATCCATTAATTGAAGCGCAGCGAGCCGAAGGCGAGAGATCCAATTTTGATTCAAATGCACACGATTTATCGTCAATGACTTGATCTATTATAATGCAATTTACCACAAACATAGATCTTTGGAAGACAGATGTAATAAAGTGGCCCGATTATGGAAATCCGATCTCGGGTCTGAATTTTTATCCGTTGTCATTTTTTACTGTGAGCCAACGTAGGACAATGATTAGACAACAATTAGACAACCTTGGCCAACCAATTTGTGATACTTGGGTTTTTATAATAAGAGATATAGTTTTATTTTTGTATTTTTCTTATTTTCTTCCATAAATTGGAATATTTTATACTATAATTCTCTCATAGGTGTGATCACATACATCAACTGCCTGAGCGTTAAGCTGGCAACGAGGATACAAAATTTCTTCACCACAGCCAAATTGTTAGCCATCGCCATCATCGTCGTTGGAGGATCCATCAAACTCATGCAAGGTAAAAGATTTATTTACTTTCTCATTTACCATTTATCTCTTAGTTATCATAGCTTGGTTCTTTTAATGGAGATACAAAAGATTCCCACTTCGAAATACGTTTGCATTTTCGCCGATGAAATTACGATTTCGTAAAATGACATTATAATTCATGATGAAATAAAGTGAAGGTTTTATCAAAAAATCAAATGTAATATCATAAAGAAAGTGGTCGTTTTTTGTGTGTGTGCAAGCCGTAGTATCAAACTATAGTAATAACACAGTTTTGTTCAGAATTTTATAGAATACTGGACCGAATTCGGACGACATGACATTGTGCCAATAGTGTTATGTTTTTTTTTTAATTTTAAGAAATACACACTAGTGTGCAAAACTTAAGCAACAAACACAAACTGCTAATTTTTTAACACGTGAGTACCCAAAAGGAAATTCTATAAGCAGCAAGTGTAGAAAATAGGTACTATCCTAACAGTACAGCCAGTCGATGTGAAGTCTCCTTGACGTCACACATGATTACAAGTGTCACAGTCACCACGGTGAATCAAAATATGCGATCTTTCACTCGTCTCATTATTACTCTCAAATGATTTGTTATCACTGAAAAGTCACTGTGACTGTTGCTTTATGATGGGTCACCAGGTGACATTACAATGAAGCCACCTTGTCATTTTCTCGTGACTGTCATTTGAAGACTCAAATTTGAAGTCATTGTGAATATTGTATTGTGATGAGTCACCACATAATATCACAATGAAGTTGCATGGTGACTTTTAGGTGACCTAGACTCTACCGTGAAGTCACCATTGCAATCCTTTGTGAAAAGTCACCAGATGATTTTATCTTCTGTCACTTGGGAACTCGTCACAGAACAGCTATCATGATGACTTTACAATAAAGTGTCCAAATGACTCACGTGAGAGTCACAAGGTGACTTCATTATAAAGCTACCTGGTGATACGTCAAAAAGCAGCATTCATAGTGGCTTTTCAGTGCAGTGACCAAAATGACAGTATAAATCAAGCGAATGAAAGATATATACATTTCAGTTCATTGTAGTGACTGTGACGCTTGTAACCATTTGTGATGTCAAGAAGACTTCTCATCGACTGGCAGTGCTGTTAGGTTAGTACCTGTTTTCTACACTTGTTGTTCATAGAATTTCCTTTTGATTACTCACGTGTTCAGAAATTAGCATTTTGTGTTTGTTGCTTAAGTTTTGCACACTAGTGATATTATCAATATCATCTTAACAATACTTTTGTTGATGAAATATTTACATAATATTCGAAATAGATGACCTGAACTAAAAATAATGACACTTAATCTGGAGAAACATTTCATTCTTAAGCAAAAATCTACTCTATAATTTTTATAAGTAGAATACTTGAACGTCAATATAGAAATTACAGAGATGTTTCTTCACTTAACAACAACGCTGGCAGTCTATATGTGGAATGACTTTCAAAGAACGCGTCAGAGCAACTTAGACTAGAGTCCTGCATCAGGTCGAGTAACCCGATTTTACACAAACCTGATCCGATCTTCTGTTCGGGTAGGGTAGCGTCGAAGCTAATTTTTTTCGTTGCGGGTCGGGTTGGGTTGACTTTAAATGTTTCGGGTTAGATCTTGACTCTTTTGGGTCTGATTCGCTAAACTCTCTTTTCAAATTAAAAAAACTGCATATATGTATATTCATGAGTGTATATGCGTTCATTTTTATACAAAATTAGGGGGCTCTGCCCCCTGCTCGCTACGCTCACCAACCCCCGTTCTGATTTCACAGCCTCTTAAAACCTGGTAATGTATCCTTTTTTAAAAAGATGATGATGATGATATCACGAACGGCGACTATTTTCTGTAATCAGGTTATAATGCTTTTTCATTTAACTGGTTATAATGCTTTTTCATTTAACTGGTTATAATGCTTTTTCATTTAATTCATCGTTTTTATTTTTAATATCCATGTGTAAACACAATTTTTATGACGTAATTTTCTTTATTTCCTGCTTTCAACACGTCATCATTTAATTATTATTTTAAACTTTCATTATTGTTTTTAATAGTCTCGCGCAAATACATCTTTTATTTGAGATAAAACATAATCCTTTGCGCTTATTTAGAAATTGGCAACAATATAAAAAAATGACTTTTTCAATAAAAGATTTTTTACTCGATTTTTAAGGATTTTTGAGTTTTAATTGTCCGAACGTGATAATTTTTTGAATTTCTGAAAGCTTGTTATATTTCGCGTCTGGTGGTATGATTTTCGAATCCGTACGATGGCTAGAAAAAAAGTAATCGCTCCTCAAAAAAGTCCCTAGTAAAAAAGCGATGAGAATAACAGGGAATATCTACGCAGATTTTCATTGGTCCATTTCCAAACCATTACTTTTTTTTATATATAGAAAGAAAGATAAAATTGATATTAGAAATATAATTGTAGGCTATTTTCCATAATTAAAATATGAATTAATTTTCTTTCACGTCGGGTTCGGGTTGAACTGTATCAGGTTCGGGTTGGGTACCGGGTTGACGAATTTTTTTTTTCGGGTTTGGGTCCAGACAACCCGAACCGTGGAGAACTCTAGATTGTACTATTTTACTACCAAATGGGTCGCTTTATACCAACTGCTCACTTGTACCAAAATGAAGTCTTCTCTTTATAGACTTGTTTTAAAATTCCAGGTGTGTCAATATTGAATGTACCTAGTTTCACGCAAAATTTTATCGTGTGTTGTTGTCAGGGCCCGATTTAGACTCTCTGGGGCTCCGGGGCATGCATCATTCTGAGGGGCCTTCTCTATCTATCCATGGAAATTGTCCGGGAATTATGCTGAAGTGATTAGTATTAAACCACACCTATTGTATGTATACTTAAATTTCGAACCAAGTACTATTTACATCTGTATACAGGGCATCACAAAAAAACTTTAACAGATGACAAAACACTAATTTTTTTTTGTTTTTTGTATAATAATATAACGACTCATGTGAACTTTTGAGGTGTAAATACAGGTCTTTCAGACACTCTTGGTTATTTGTTATAATATAAATTTTTCGACCACATTATAAAATTTAATCTTTGTATTGCATCAGCATGCATTTGGGTGATTCCATGATATGGAAAGACAAGTACAGGTATGCTCTTATACTAATAACAACAAATTTCAACACTTGTTATGATGTTATTTCATTCCTCATGTACTAAAGTACTTTTGTATAAAATTTTATAACGTTAGTTTTCTGATGATGTAGATTGTTCCTTTTTGGGGAAGAGGAGACATGGGGCACAGGAAGCAGAGGGTTGAAGTGGAGGGCTACACTCACTTCCTAAATCTTTGAAAATGCAAGACTTTTGGTCACTATTAGCCAATTTTAACCATTTGGCACCATTTTAACAAAAATCCCCATTAAGCCCAGACGAGGCCCCTTTCAAATGGGGAGCCCGGGCCAGCTGCCCCGCATGCCCCTGCATAAGTCAGGCCCTGGTTTCTGTTCCAAATCGCGCTGCATTTTCGACCACCATGCGACAATAAAATATCTTTTCACCTTGCTGTTGATTCAGTTGCTCTAGTGGCGTTCGAACCACTGAATTAGTGTGTACCGATCCAGTGGCCAACAAGTTATTGCAGCTTGCAAGGTCATCCATATCCCTTAAATGCATGATTTTTTGTGTTGAATTCTTTTAAATCGTTTGTTACAGGAACGTAGTCATATGTTACGTAAAAAATAAAATCCAGGGAATAATATTGAGTATTTATTTTGAAAAAAGTTGTACGTAGACATTTGGCAGCATACAGTATTTTCCAAAACTCTGACATATATCCAATGAAATTTTCAAATGCAACATCAAACATTGATAGCTTAACTGACAACAGATGAGGAGTATTTTTTTTAATTAGATAAATCACTCCGTGATAGGGAACTCGTAAGTGGAAAATATCTCAAGTAACAAACTGAACTTTATCACTCACCACATTCAAATGTCAATATATATATAACTTACCCGTCAAAAGTAATGTCAAGTGTATTACTTGAAGACTTGTATTCTGCCTTTCACACATGATTTATTGTCTATGGTTATCCACGTGCGTTCGGAAACGCACACACTCAGGTTTTTGAATAAAATTAAGTGGAACTGGCATGTAGACAATTGGCAACAATATGCATTTAAGAGTTAAAGGATACCTCTTTGAGTCATCCTTAGAAGTCCAAGATTCTGACACGCGAACATTAAAATGTATCTCACATCAAAATTTCACGTACTTTTATTAATAGTACGCACAACGCTGTAATAGATGTACTAAAGTTCAAGTAATCTGGTGTGAATAATACAGGATTATTACAAATGAATCATCGGGTTTTGATACGTTAGTACGAGCGAACTAGGAAACGTATATGTTTCCATGACAACTCAAACGAGAGACCGTTAATTAAAGTTTCGCGCTGCGTATGTGTCATGCGCGTGTGGTTGCCATGGTTGCTGCGCGAACGTCATATTCAAAATGGCGACTGGATAGCAGAAAGCGTTTTGTGTACTAGAATTTTCAAAGTATGAATCTCTTATAACCGTTCAGAGAGCATTCCGGAAGGCATACAAATGCAAACCACCAACCCAACAAAGCATTCTGCGCTGGTATCGACATTTCAAAGAAACCGGTTGTTTATGTAAAGGCAAAAGTTCCGGCCGACCAAGCGTTACTGGAGAAACAGTGAACCGAGTTAGAGAGAAGTTCATCCGTAGTCCCAAGAAATCAACAAATCGCGCTAGCCGCGAACTTTCCATTCCACAGCCAACTGTGTGGAAAATTTTGGGAAAAAGATTACGATTATTGCCTTGACATCTGCCGTATCACTCAAGGAGCACATATTGAACATCTATAGTATGGGCGTCAATCTTGTATATTTTCGGTTTATTTTCATGTATAACTCATTGTTGTAACCCAATTATGTTCCGAAATAATCGCTTCGGAAACCCGATGATTCTTTTTTAATAACCCTGTATTACGTGTATCTGCACCTGTTATTAATAAAACGATTTTGCCAGATGTAGTCTTATTAGTTCAGCTGCATATATCGTTCAGTATTTGTACTACATTGCTTGTGAATGATCTGAAGTGATTGTTGACCAAATTTAATTTTATTATGATCTATAAAACGCCCCCTGAGTTGCTGCAGTATAGTTTCGACAGTCTCATATTTGCTAACCTCCCGTAAAACTCTGTCAATTTAATCCAAGTCAAATAAACATGTTGGAAACAGAAAAAAAATATTTAATAAAATTTTTCTAGTTTTTCTTCTTGTTATATAGTTTATTTAAAACATGTATGGCAATGAAAATGGCATTTTTGGGGGGAGGTAGATTTACTTTAACATCTTTATCATAAATCGCTGTCTGATTTCGGCTATAGCATCATTTTGCGCAGTTTGAACTTTTACGTATTTTTACTATTTTATTAATATAAATTACTATCTTAAATTCATTTCATATAGTTGTATTCTTCAAATTTTAGTCTCTTTGGACTTTCCAGCATACTGTTGGCGAAACTCCGCCTAATATTTTCGGATGGTCGTTTGCGCAGCCAGTCCGAATAAATAGACCCTTTCCTATTCCCTATTCAGTTCGTTTTCAGTTTTAGTGCTGTAGACATTTTTCTCACTTCTTACTTTCTATCTTTAACTTATTATTGCAGTATTTGTAATACTGATTGTTTCATAGCTCCCTAAGATGTGTTACACAATTTACTCACCTCCAGGAAGTGAAGTTGCTTGGCAACTAGGAAGCCCCTGAATCCATCCACTGTTCACTAGTATACTGTTCGAGTTCAGTTTATCTATTTATTAAAATTTCGATACTTCTCTATTATCCAGTCGACCACTTTTCATAATAAAAAACTAACACCAAACTGTAACGCCAAATAAACGAAAGAACGTTGCCATTGGAATACCAAAATAAATAAATAAATAAAATATAAGAATTTAAGGACGCAATTGTTATTTTAATGAATGAAATAACTCATAAATCAGTAAAACATAATGAAAAATACACGCAAATGTCGAATTAAAAACCACTTGATGGCATAGCAAACACGTATAATGCTTCTGACATCAAGTCAATGGGACTGCATTTTTGGCGTTTAATCTTACAGTTTTGCGATAGTTTTTTGTTATGAAAAGTGGTCGACGGGATAATAGAGAAGTACCTAAAAATCATGCACGGCATCATAATTCACTTTTATATTTTAACAGCATAGTAAGGCTACTATAATTTGTGACTCGTGCTATAGCCAGTATACGTCAGGACACATGGCCGTTATCATTATCTTTTTACGCGTGAAAATTTCGCTATGGTACTCCATTGTGAAATTTGGTAATTTTGAAATTCAATATTTGAAAAACGGCATAATCATTAGATTTGAAATTTATAAAAAAAAATTACATTTTTTTACCTTTCTAACGAAGTTTGTCTAACAATTTTCTGACAAATATTTTTCGAGCTATTAATTTTTTTAGCAATTTCGAATGTTTAATTTTCCGAGCGTAATCTGTGGCAACGATTATCGAAAATCGCAGTCGTCAGCAACGCATAGCTTTTTATTAAAGAGGATTTGTAATACTGATTGTTTCATGGCTCCCTAAGATGTGTTACACAATTTACCCACCTCCAGGGAGTGAAGTTGCTTGGCAACTAGGAAGCCCCTGAATCCATCCACTGTTCACTAGTATATACTGTTCGGATTCAGTTTATTTATTTATTAAAATTTCTGATTCAAACATGTTTATTTGACTCGGGTTGAGTGAAACATTTTCACGGAAGGTTTTCAGTTATGAATCTTGTACAGTTTTAATTGAAACTAACTGGTTCTTTCTTGTTTCGCAGGTCACACGCAGCACCTAGCGACTGGTTTTGAAGGTGCGAGTGCCTCGTTCTCGGACATCGCCACCGCGTTCTACAGTGGTTTGTGGGCCTACGACGGATGGTTAGTGATACGACGTCAGTACAAGACTAATGCCTTCATATCATTCCTCTCCCTAAATGAGACCATGTCCTTCTATGACGCATGCTCCCGAACCCACATAGAACGAGAACAAAAAAAACATGCATCAGGCATAGATTATGAAACACTTTCCAACACCAACAAAATATTATTTAGAAATTTATTTTTTTTCACGCAATGAAATTGATCATAGTCCGTCCTGTAACAGAATTATTTTGTGCGTCTCTGTAAATGAACGATAAATGCTACACACTCCTTAAGCTATAGGAAACATGATGTAAATTGCACGTCAGTGATTTTTAGTTTCATTATGTTTGAAGTATCATAACACTGTTAAAGTGCCCCGCAAATGATTTTTCTCATAGCTCAAAATGTGATGGAATTATTTAGTGTATGCCTGTAAACGAGCTATATGGGTCGCCCAAATGAAAGTGGCACTACAGTCGGTTTGAGAAATGGTTTAATGATATTAATATAAATGAGTATGCAAAATAAAGAAGTAATACAGACGTAACAGATGGGCTAGACAAAGTCACCTTGTAGGTTGAAACAAGTGTCACAGCGGTCAACGAGACGATGGATGCCCTGGGTAAAGAAGCTCCGGGGTTGGTTGTGGAACCAATTTTCAACGGCAACTTGGACCTCATTATCTTCGGCAAATTGCCGTCCCTTCAGAGCTTTCTTGAGTGGACCGAAGAAGTGGTAGTCACACGGCGAGAGGTCTGAACTGTAAGGGGTCGTGACTTGTCGTCAGTACTGCTTCTTCCACTACGGATACCCCTACACCATCGGAATACCAATCTGCGTGACATACACTCCGTGCCATACACATTTTGCATTCGACGGCAGATTTCACTAGCACTCAGATTTTCCGCTGTTAAAAATTGCACGACCGCGCGTTGACACCGTTTGGAGGAATCCATGATGCGAACGGTGCCTTTTAACTTGCTCCCACACTATCACACACGCATCTGGCGGGATCTGACGATATCGCATTTATTCTCAGCACTCTGCACCCTCTATAGGAGCATGCGCAGTCATCTTTCTCTTCAAATGGCGGAGTTATTACAGCAATGCCATTTTCAATTGGGCGACCCTTATATAATTGCTACACACTTAATTTTCAATACCGAATATCCTATAATAAACATCAATAACATATAAAAAATTCATGGCAATCCGAATATATTTACGAGAGTTAGAGCACGAACAAACGGACAGACAAACCGAAATTATAAACACTTTTCATGTTGGAAAGGTTTAAAAAGACTTTGCACAGACATTTTCATCAAACAAGCTCAATTCATAATTAATTGAATTCTATTTAAACATTTGCCAGCGTTTTCAAATACGTATGAAGTAGCAAAAGATATTCATGTAGCTTTGTGCGTAATTTTTCAACCTGTTTCACAATTATAGTATATAAAGGGTGTCTTAAAAGTATTGAAACGCACTTTAATTATTTGCGTGATGCAGATACATAGATAGTGCAAAAGTGTTCAAAGTAAAGTAAGAATTGCGATTGTGTTGATGAAATAGCCATTAAATTTCATTAAATTTCAAAATTCATTAAATTTCATTTCATTAAATTTCATTAAATACCATTAAATTTCAAAAAGTGACACTTTTTTAATTTTTATACTGTCCCGTTATCTTAGTTATACTTAGAAAAAAATATTCTCCATGCTCTGACATGCAAAACAGTAAAAATTTCATTCTTCTACGACCAAACCTCGCCAATTTATGGTCAAAATATGATACAAAATTTCACAAATTTCAATGAAATTTGGGAGTTTTCTGGCACTAAAAACGAATAGATGACTTTTTAGTAACGGAAAGCGCCGAAATTTCATAAAATTAAAAGTATCATAACTCCACGAATTTTGATCATGGAATTTTCACTGTTTTTTTTTGTTTTTTTTTTTATCACAGCATGGAATTTTTTTTTCTAAGTGTAACTTATGGGATGCAAGGGACAGTATAAAAATTTAAAATGCGTAACTGTTTGAAAATTATATGCAGGACTATTTCATCAATACAATCTGAATTTCTTCTTTAGAGCGTTTTTGCAATTTATATTGTCTATGTGTTTATCTATCATTAACAGGTAAAAGCTTAAAGCACATTTCAATATATATATATATATATATATATATAATTATGTATTCATAATCTATGGAGGTCATTCTAAAAATGTCCGGAGTTCCTCTGTAAATTTAAAACAATTTTCTCACCAGTTTACAATCATCTATCCTCTCTGATAAAAAAATATAAAAAGCCAACATTTTTTATAAAATGTTTGTTGATCAAAATGTAATTTTTAAAAGCATTCATGCGTCGTAGAATGGATTATAGAATTTTTTAGAACTATCAAAATGCTAGAATGTATAAAATAAATAAATAAATAAATAAACGTAAAACAATATGATACAAAACCTAAACTATTCAACTATTCAATTCGCTGAAATTATCTATACAAAGATTGCGAAAATTGACTGAAATTTGATCGTGGCTTACTTGTGAAGTCTAAGTCACATATTTTGGAGTTGTTAAATTTTTATACTGTTAATTACGTTATCTCTATATTACACCTTAAACAAAAAAAAGCAAAACTTTTTAAAAATATATAATAAAAAATTCAAAATTCATAAAAAAAAAGTATCATAATTTTAGTCATAACTTGAAAAAACACTATTTATTTGCTTTTCAGGTGTAGTTTATAGAGGATTTAATTTCTTTTGTTTGCAAAAAAAGAAAAATGTAATCCGATGGCTTATACAAAAGTTATAGTGTCAAAATCACTGAAAAACGACATTTCGAGATAATTAAATTTAAAGTTTTTCCTTCACAACTGGTACGCGGCTCAATGTTTACTGCTCCTACAACCATCATTTTAGGAATTTCCTACCGGAGCAACTACCGGGTATCCTAAAATGGACTGACTGATTTTAAAATTCAATTATTTCCAAACGGTGACAAATATTTAAAAAAAATCTTGGAGGAGAGTAATGTAAGATAGCAGGAGTTTTTTTCAGTACGATTCCTGATTTTAGTTCGAATTATCAGCAATAGATGGCGCTGGGAGCAATCGACACTCAATCGAGACAAAAGCAGAAATCACCCAGCAACGATGCGAAGGAAGAAGGTTCAATGCATGGAGTGGGTCTCATTCGCCAATAAAACCTTATTCAGAATCGGGCCCTAAGAACAAGATTGTATTAGCGAATGAGCCCACTCCATGTATTGAACCTCCTTCCTTCTCATCAACACTGGGTGATTTTAGTTTTGGCCTGGATTGCACTCCTATCGCTCTCACCGCCATCTATTGCTGGTAATTCGAACTAAAATAAGGAGTCGCAGTTAAAAAAAAAAACTCCTCACATCTTACATTACTCTCCTGCAAGAATTTTTTAAATATCTGTCACTGTTTGGAAGTTATTGAATTTTAAAATCGGTCAGTCCCTTTTAGAACATCCGGTATATGACATCCTTAAATGTTCAAGCATTATAAAAATGTTAATAATAAAAACTACATTTTTTCACAATTTCAAACCTTTCTAGTCCCTTTAATAAAATTAAGATGAGATAGGAAAACGTGTCATAAACTATACATAAAGCATCATTTTTTATTATTAATAACGACTGCACATATATTTTTTTTGTGTGAAAGTATTGTTTGAAAATATACCTAGCATTCTAGATATGTTCTATTAAATTCATGTAGTATTTTTATGATATTGTAATTTTTCATAATTGAATTTAAATTCATTATTTTATTTATGTATTATTATTATTGTGAACGCATACATTTTGTACAAAGTCAGTCTGAAGTCGTTCAGAACAAATCAAACGTCCATTCAGTAAGTTAGACTGATTTCAAAGGGTAACATCCAGGTAAAATGAATATTCACTTTTTTGTATTTTGTGGATTTTTGAGTGCGATTATATATATATATATATATATATATATATATATATATTTGTTTATTTAATTGCTACGTTATTTTTTTTTATATAAAGAAGAAAATATACATTTTATGCTATAACGAATAAAAAAAGACAAAATGGAAAACTGTGCCGAAATTTGGTAGACTAACTTTGTAATCTTTACTAAGCGAAATAGTTTTGCATCAAGAAAATGTCTTAGAACTAGAAATAAAAATTCTTTCTGGGCGCAATTTTTGCTTTCTGGATAAGTTAGAAAATAAAATGTTTGCTTTCATAATCTTACAATCCCTTTGAGTGCCTCGATGAAAATGTTATTCAATCGAACTGTTAATGCACATTCTATAGTGATTTCTATAGCCTACATTGCTCTCTTTCTCTTATTATTATTATTTTTTTAAATAGCTGAAAGAAGTTTCTTTTTAAAGTATTTCCATTTATTTTTAAAGTATTATGAAAATTTTGTACTGATAAATTATTCTAGTGTTTAAAAGGCTACTTCACTGAGACGAAAACACCCGCTCGCTAATGTTAATCCTATAGAGGAAATATTTTAAGATATCTCGTTCGCATTTCAATATATTTAAATGATTTGTTTTAGCTTTGGATAGCTGAGGTCAATTTCTATGCACGCTCTTTTGTACTTTTTCGATTTTTGTTGCAGTTTTTTTTTTTTTTTTGTTATTAAGGATACTTTCACTTTCAAAACCGGTTCCGAAAGTGAAAGTATCTTAATAAAAAAAAAACTTGTAATCAAAATCGAAAAAGTACAAAGGAGCGTGCATAGAAATTGACCTCAGCTATTTAATGCAAAAAAAAAAAAAAAAAAAAAAATCATTTAAAAATATTGAAATGCGAACGAGATATCTTAAAATATATCCTCCATAGGATTAACATTAGTGAGCGGGTGTTTTCGTCTGAGTGAAGTAGCCTCAACAATCTACACTGAGGTTTAGGTTAAGAGCCTACGCTAGTAATTCTGAGATACTCGAAAGATGTTAAACAAATGGCAGAGTTATTTTCAAATTTCTGGTTTACAGTTTAATATTTTTAAATAATTTGTGTTTTCATGGGATATCTGATGTCTTTGTCTAAACGGGTACTTTCGTGCTTTTTCGAGTTCAGTGGCAGTTTTTTTTCTCTCTCTGACAACACTTTTAGTTTCGGAACCAGTTTCGAAAGGGAAAGTGTCCTCAGAGGGGGGGAAAAAAAGGCAAACAAATTCGAAGTATCCCGGTTAGAAATCGACTTTAGGTATTCTATGTAAAAAAAAAAGAATATTTTAAAATATTGAAATGCAAACGAGAAATTTAAAAAAAACCTTGTCATTGTTTTAACATATTTCGAGTACCTTCGCATGACTAGTGTGAGCTCTTAAAATCAAAAACATGCAAATTATGGTCATATAGGTGATGTATTTTGGCAGTAGGTGATCTTCAATTAAAAAAAAAGGTCATGAGAACGACTTTTAATAGTTTTTTATAAGTTTTCTTGATGCAAACTCCGGATGATGCCAAATGTGATACCATAGTATCACTGTTGGGTACTTGGATATTTAAGCATAGTCATTCAATTGTAACAAAATTCTCTTTGCAAGAAACTCAATTACTTTATATCAAAATTAATGTCAAAATAACTAGATTTCAGTCCAATTGCATAAAAGAAAAAATATTGTAAATTAGAAAAGAAAACATTTAAAATAAAATTACAGGAATTTGTTCATTCTCAGCTAATGTTTTAACGACTATGCCAGAGGTACACACTACAATCCTACTTTCCCCCACCTCTTTTTAAAGTAAGAAAAAAAAGAAAAGAAAAAGAAAGATTGAAAAAAAACGCCTTGTTTAAAATTTGACTATTGACCTAATAGTCAATCTTTTACTCATGGAACGGTTTCAAATTTACAAACTTGAAAAGGGACATCATAGGAAATTCAAATTTTAAACGTGGTTATTGAAATTTAAAGCAATAAACCTAAAATAAAACTTGCAATTGTTTCTTAACAAAACTTTAAAAACATCAGTCAAAAGCTCTTCCATTCTTTTCTAGAGAAATTATATAAACTACAGAAAATATTAACGATAGCTAAAAATGTAAGAAATAAACCTCCGACTAAACTTCGTTGCTGTTTATTACCAAAAATAAAGAAATATGTTCAAAAGTTATTACACACTTTTCTAGTTTTCAAGTTAGCTAAACTATTGAAAATATAAAACTTTCATAAGTCTAAATATATAAAAGTTCACCATTTCATTTTTTTCTTTTTTTATATGAGAAACGAAAACTTCAAATGCTACTATATTTCATTCAATATATCTTATTTTTTGTACCCCTATGAAAAATATTACTATATATAATATAATACTTGAAACAATCTGATCAGATAGCGAACCCGATAATTTTATTACACACTTTTCTCGTTTTGAAGTTAGTCAAACTATTGAAAATATAAAACATTCGTAAGTTTAAATATATAAAAGTTCAACAGTTCATTTCTTTCTTTTTATTATAAGAGAACTGAAAACTTCAAATGTTACTATATTTCATTAAATATTTCTTTTTTCTTTTTCCCTTATGAAAAGTATTACTATACTATGTTTCAGTATTTCATATAATACATTTTTTAGTATTTCATATAAGTTCAATATTTCATTTTTTTTTCTTTTTTATATATGAAAAATGAAAACTTCAAATGCTACTATATTTCATTCAATATTTCATTTTCTTTTTTCGCCTATGAAAAGTACATCTTTTTTTTTTCATTCAGTATTTCATATAGTACTTGAAAGAATCTGATCAGATAGTGTACCCGATAATTTTATTTTTCAAGCAATACAGTAGAATTTTCTTATGTAATCCAGTAAATTTTCCACAATCTGGAGTTCATATCACTTCCACTAAATTTTCTAAAATCCCGTTTTCACAACTTGAGTCAGCGAAATATCTCAAATATTTCTGCTTAGTTCACAAAATTTCTGTTAGAATAAAAATGCTTTTATAAAGGAGAATAAGATTTTCTTTTTAACTTGTTGCAAAATTTTTCTAAGAAAGCGAATAGTTCAGTATCAGTAGAGACGTTATTTATAGTTTAATGTTATGTAACTGTCTCATACCTAGATTGGTACAAAAGATCTGAAATACACTGTATATAGCATAAAAATTTCAATGTCTCAAAAATTTAGGCACAACCATAAAATGTCATTTATTAAATAACAATGTTAAAACTAAACAAAAACATATTATTTACTTATTAGATTCTGTAATAAATGATATGAAAATGAATAAACGGGTACATTATCATAAATTTAATAAAAACTTATAAAACTCATAAAAATCTGCAACATACTATGTCTCAAAAGTTTAAGAACAATCGAAAAAACATATAATTTAACACTTGTATACATGATGCTATTTATTGATTGTAACTCCCTGGTTTGGAATAACTTCAGATAATCGTTTTTCTATCGAATCGGTAAGTTTTGAAATATTATTGGAGACACAGAATACTATGTTTTTTTTTATGTTTTACCAACATTAATTAGATATTTAAAAAATATATATGTTTTTTTCTTCTGTATATTGGTAGCCATAATTCATTTTTATAAAAGATGCCCCAAAAAAGCACATCGACATTAATTAGACATTGAACATAAATGTTTTTTCTTCAGTATAGTGCTACGCATAATTCATTTTTGTAATAGCTTCGACATTGCATTATCGATTTAATTTGTAATATATATGTAATTAAATAGTTTCAGAAAAAATAGTATGCAATTACGCACGTATTAAAGCATTTTTTCGCATTAAAACTTCTGGAATTGCATTGAGCGTTTAAAAAGTTGGCCAGTTTTATAATGTATTTTAAAAAACAAGGAGTAATTCAGCGTTAAAATTTACAGAGCATAATTTGGCAAGAAATCTGGCATGTTAGTGTAGAAGAAAAAGTTCAGTAAAAGATAAAAATCATTCGACGAAAATAGTCTAAGGTCAATGACTTCACCTGTTGGATGCTTCAAAGAAAATTAATCTATAAATATTAAATGTACTAGAGGAAATCTTGTTAAGGCATATTCAATATTTTATGGCCCTTTTATTACTTGGAAAGTACTTCTCCAAAAGTATTAGCTGTGCTTGTTGAAATACTTCTTTAAGCAATGGTTAGTTGATATTTTATTATTCAGTTGCAAGAAAAGTTAGGTAACCTGGGAAACCACAAGCAATCCGTAAACCAGAGCAGACATTGAGGGACATGAAAACAAAAAATTGATCAATACAATAGATATAGATAAGTAGAAGCGTAAAGGTGTTTTATTAATTTATGAATGGGATTATGTAGTTTCGGTGCTATGTTCGTTCCATATATAATTTTATATGTTGAATAAAATACAAATTATTTTGTTAAAGAACGATCATATCGTCGCCACCAAGTCAAACTATCGAATATGAAAAAAATTCATTTTCCATTACTTTTAAAAATGGGCCGATTGTCACCACTAAATTTTATTAGAATTCTTCGCCTAGTAAAAATACTAATAAAATTTCTCTGAGGAACAGGGTTGCCTATTTGGCCTCCATTTTTTATTCAGATATGCCAAATTCATACCGGAAATTTTGAGAAAAAAATTACTTTAAGTAATAAGGAAATGTCTGTCATTAAATAAACGAAAAATTTCTATTTGAAATTTCTGGTATGAATTCGAAATTTATGAATAAACCAAACAGGCAACCCTGCTGAAAAATGCTATTAAAATTTAGTGGTGACAATCGTCCCATTTTTAAAAATAATAAAAAATGCCTTTTTACCACATTCGATAGCTTGACATGGAAGCGACGATATGAAATGTTTGTTTAATGTCTAAAAATAGGAGAAATTTTGCTAAAAAAAACTAAATCATAAAAAGTTAAATAGTTATAAAAAATTATTTACGGCAATAAATTATAAATTAATTTGTAGAGAACCTATTTTGGAGAAATTTTACAAAAAGAGTAAATCGTAAAAAAATGAAATAGTTATACTAATTTATTTACAGAAATAAATTACAAACTAAATATGTAAGGAGAACCTATTTGGAGAAATTTTACAAAAAGAGTAAATCATAAAAAAGTAAAATATTTATTAAATATCAGCAATAAGTTAAAAAGTAAATTTGTAATGAGAATCTATTTTTACCCAGAAACGCATACCTTAATAATATATGAATGAGATTCTATATTTTGTATTTTATTTCGAATCCAGAAAGGTCCATGTACTTGTACAGATATAAAATTTGTACGTTGAATAAAAAAGTTTTTTTTCTTTTAATATTGATTAAAAAATATTATAAAAAAACAGTGTTTTATGTGCAAAAGTAGCACAAATTCTAGAAAAAGACTAGAACATAAAAAAAAAAAACTTCAAAATTATTAAACATTTATTTACACCAATAAAGTAAGGGAGCAAATTTGTAACAGAATATATTTCATATTAAGAAAAATATACCGTCACATGCCATCTGCAATTCACTGTTGAAAATAATGTGAGTAGATAACTCATTGATAATTCAAAAACAGTTTTTACTTACCGTATTTATTTGTATATAATGCGCACTTTTTTTTTTTTCAAAATTTTAGAGCTAAAAATCGAAGTGCACATTTTGTACATAATATTTACGACTGCTACATGAAACGACGCATGTTTTCACTAAGTCACTGTAGGTTTTGACATACAGTTGTGCAAATACAGAAAAACAAGCAAAGTAATTGCACTTTTACATACTGTGATTGTTTATTTTAAGCAAATACACAGAAACTATTCGTTTTTTGCCCAAAAGGACGGGCAAAGCAATGGTTTTATTTCATCTTTATTTCGCATAACTCAAAAATAAATAAATTCCATACAAGAATACATCATATATCTTTATTAGATTAGCGTTGCAAATCTAAAACAGTAGAAAAATAATAATGCGCACACATTCAAAATTCCCTACATGTAGCTCACAAGTATAATTAAGTTTTATTGTATAAATAAATGTTGGAAATACAGAATGAGAGTCTCGTAAATAGATCATAATCGTATCAGTTTTGATAGAGTTTTCAACAAAAAATAAATCTGCATTTTTCAATGAACTTTTTAATTTAATTAATTTTTTTTTTTTTTTTTAGAAATTTTTGTAATAGATTTTTTATTTTTATATTTTGAAACTGAATGAAAAAAGTTAACGTGAATTTGGTATGTGAATAAAATTTGCTGTGTTCTCTCAGTTCTTAGATTACATCATGATTATCTTATAAGATTAATAGTAAAACAATGATTAGTTGAAGTACACTGTAAAAAATGACCAATATTTCTTATTTTATGAAAATATACTATAACCGCGAACAAAAATATAATATAATTTTCTGAGTTATCTGAAATTCCGAAACGCGTGTTCCATTGTCTTTTGAATCCTCAGAAACCAATACATTTTCAAAATTTAAAGAATTATTTATAAAAGCAAAGTATTTTTTGCTGCCCGTATTTTTCAGAAACGTTTCCAAATAGTTTTTATAGTGTATGAATCAGTTACCTCAGCCTAGAATACCTGTTTTTTTAATGTCGTCCATTCTCAAGTAAACGTTTTCTGCTGCATAAGTTAATTTATACATGAAAGAGTAAAGAAATAATCTTAATTTTAATGTTAATGTTAACGCTGTTAATTTTACATGTTTGTCTGTTAAACACATTTGTTGAACATGAAAATGTTTACTTGAGAATTGATAGCATCGGAAAAAACTATATTCCGGGCTTAGAAAACTGATTAATAAACTTTAAAAGCTACTTGTAAACGTTTCGAAAATTACGGGCAGCAAGAGCAATTTTGTTTTTCTAAATGATTCTTTAAATCTCGAAATGCCATTGATGTCTGGGGTTTCTATAGATAAAGAAACACTTTTCAGAATCATGGTTAACAAGGATGGGTTTATATTATAAACTTATTCGTCATTATATTATATTTTCGTAGATTAAGAAACATGTCATTTTTTTACAGTGTACTCGCATAATATAATTACTGGTTGTTTAGCTATGCAAAATACGCGTTTTAACGATTAAGAATACAAATTATTTGGATTATAAGTCTGAATTATAGATTTAAACAAAAACGAAATTTAGAAATATATCGTGATTTGCCAAAGTTAAAATATTTGTAATAATGTCATTTACCTAAGTTGAACTGTGTAAGAGTCTATCTGGAATTGAGAGAATCATGGAACCAGAACGTACGTTATTTTCATGTTTTATTATTTTTCTGTGCAGGAACAACTTGAATTATGTGACAGAAGAATTAAAGAACCCATATGTGTAAGTATATAATTCGTATTTTAAATGTAAAATTATTTCACCATGTATACCTTTAAATGATATTTGAATGTTTTCTTTAATAATACTAAAGACTCTTAAACCTTCAAAAATTTCAATTTTTGTAATATATATATATATATATATATATATATATATATATATAGATAGATAGATAGATAGATAGATAGATAGATAACTGTAATACTTTGAATTTCAAAATACATTAAACAAGTTCTTGCATCAAATCTAACAAATCTTTAATTTAAAGATAGGCAATTATAGAAAGGCAATTTAAGAAAAAAGATAGGCAATTGTATAAGTGCATGTTGTAGTGCAAGTGTATAATTGTGCAAAAGATAGGCAGGTGTATGCAGAATACAAGTTAATAAATAATTAACAAGTTCAAACATCATATTACCGATACACCATTTCAGTGGCAGCACGCAGCCAAACATACTTAAAAGTTTTCAAGAAAATTTTGTAAATAAATATATATAATGATATAAGATGTTATATAATGTAAGAAAATTGGAATTTGGATATCAAGTTAAATTAAAAATGGAATTCGAAATGAAAAAAGACATGTGCAGTGTTGAATCGTCAGTCTTAGCAGATGTCTAAAAATTATGCAATATTTCATAAAATATACTGGCAAATATGCTAAGATCACTATATTTCTGCCAGAATATATATATATATATATATATATTACTAGTTTTTAAATACGGAATATTTTCAAAGAGAAAATTTTTTTCTTAAAATGTGATTTTGGGATAGTCAAAATGTGCAAGGTAGTTAAAAAGCTTTTCAATATTTTTTCATGAAATTTTTAATATATATATAGTGTATGGTAGACTCTGTAAAGTAAACGAAAATTTACATATTTTTAGTTGAAAAAAAATACTTTTTTCTTGGTGTTTGAAATTTTTTATATGAGCAAGATACAGCTTTGTTTTTAAAATATAAAAATAAACATTTTTTAGATTCAGTGTAAGCACAAGAATCACAAGTATTATTAGATACGAAAAACTTTGTTTTACATGCATAAATTCTTTTGTAATCATGCGCGCAACTTGTGATTCCAATATTCTGCCCGACATAATTAAAAACCCTAGAAAAACAAGTTTTCCCCATTAACATTTGAAAAATAAAAATAAAATGAAGGAAGAAACGTGCATCTATTTCTGTCTTTTAAAATTGTGTTTTGGTAATGTTTACTTTTTAAGATATAAAATGACAAAAATGTTTTTTTTTTCACTTTTCGAAATTTTAATAGTTTTAAATCCCCTTAAGGGGGGGGGGGAGACGACTCTGTACTCTTCATTTTGACGAAAATATCAATACAAACATGATGATAAAACAATCAAACATGACGACTAATTCTAACAGTTTAACAAGGTTTCGTAAAGATCCAACAATTAAAAATATACGAAAAGACTTTTTAAATAGTTAACCCATTTCCTTTTAAATCATTCATAGTTAAGCATAGTTGATCTTTAAATTCATTTTTCTCATTTTATGTTTTATTTTAGTATGATCAAAATGCTAAAACTTCAACAACATAATCTTTTCAATTGACTCGCTTATATTTTATGAACAATTCTCAATATATATTGCATAAAATAAAGAATCGTATTTTCAGTCGTATTTTCATACATTGCATAAAATTAAGAAACGTATCTATAAATAATTAATTTTTTGTGATTAAAATGTTAAATAAACGGTCATTTTTACTGGATTTTTACATATATCATCATTTTATTATTTTTTATTAAACTAATTAACATTTTGAAAATGTGCAGTTATAGAACAATATGACATACTTTAACGAAAAGTGTGAAACAAATGTTGCAAAACATTCAAAATTGTTAAAGAAGTATAATTTAAAAATTATCCTTAATTTTTTTGTATTAAATTTTTCAAGTTATACCATAAGAATTACATTTTTTTTTTAGGGTTTCGTTCATCTCACGAAACCCTATTGCTCCCGCTCCGTTGTCTGTCTGTCATAGAGCTATTCTCGAAAACTATGTAACTTACAGAGTTGAAACTTTGTGTATAAATCAGAATATCAGCTGTTATTAGATATTAAATAAATTAAAAATATTAAAATTTGAAAAATTCGTATTATTTTAATGAATAGAGATAAAAAACCAAAATTCTAACAGCCTTTTCCTATTAAATTTAAACATTTTTCATTATAGCCGATGCCAAAAATTAAAAATCAACGATGAAAATCTTTCTACAATAATTATATTTCTATCAGACGATTTCCATGTGAAAAATGAAATAAAAAGTTTCACTAATTGAAAAAAAGATTAATATGAAATAAAATTGATTGACGTCATAGTGGTAATAAAACATAAAACGGAAAGATTTCTCAATAATACAAGGAGTATGAGTATGTGTATGTGCACAAAACAGATTAATATCACGTCATTAGAGAATTAAAAAGAAAATCTGACGTCATATCGGAAGTTTAACGGATTTTTCAAATGTTTCAGAATACAAAGCGTGTATCAATATGAGTAATAGAGAATAGTAAATATATGAGTTTGATAAACATATTGAATCATGATAAGAATCCGATTATGGAAATATTCGCATATTTTAACATTTTGAAGGTGTACAACATGTTTAATTTTGAAATTATTTTTTTTAAATCTCGCATTTAGTCCGCATGACAGATATTACAGTGAGAGAATATAATAGCGGGCTTAGACCGCTATCGGAATGGTTTAGATATTCGAAAAAGAGAAGAAATAGACCGGTAAATTTTTACTTTATAAAAAAACCTGATTTTTTTTTTTTTTTTTTTTTTTTTTTTTGCTAGATGAAATTTGTTTGAATTTATTAAAGAAGGGATAAAGTGTTTTGAAAGGAATATTAAACGAAACCGTTTGAGCGATCTTCGATCACACTTGCCCACTTGTTATTGATTAAATCCTGTTCCTTCGTAAAACCATCTAATAATACATCAAAAAATATTATAAATCACTCAAATTAAAAACTAAAAAGTTCTAAGGTTACCGAGCCCCCTTAATAATGATTATAAGAAATGATTATTATATTATTAATGAAAATATTGCAGAAAAAAACATATTTTTACTAAATACTATTAAAAATAAAAATTATTACATCATAGTTACTTTTAATTTATATCTTTCTACTTCAAAATGTTTTCATTAATAACAGTTATTATAAATAATTATTGCATCTTTTCTAAATCCTAAAATATTTCAACAATAATAATGTTTATTATAAATATTTAAAGTATTATTAATTATTAATTGCATTATTTATTAATGTTATGTTGATAGTGATTATTATAATTTGCAGTTATTAAAATATTGTTTAATATCATTGTTAATCCTAAAGTAATTTTCATTAAACATTTCATATTTCATCTTAATTTACACAACTTCAGTCTCACAGTAATAAATGACAGCGATTGATGCAGTATAAATATTGATTATGATAGTTATAAATAATATTATATTGGTATTATGATTGATAAAAATAATATTAGTAGCAATAATAGTCATTATTGTGCTGTTAATTATTATAATTTATAAATATTAAAAAATTTTCTTGCCGCAGTAATAATATTACATTTTTACAAGATATGTTATATTTTATTTCAATATCCCCTATTTCAACATCACAATTAAAAAATTATAATAATGATTGTTATACTTTTGAATGATTATTATATTTAGAAATATGATTTTTTTTCAGTGATAATTTAAAAATATTTTTCAAAAAATGTTATATTTCATTTTAATTTTCACTGTTTCAGCACAACATTTAAAAGTTGTCATGACGATTAAAATAATACTTTTAATATTAATAATTGTATTCAAAATGAATATTATATTAATATGAATGATAAAAATTATATAAATATAATTATTATTATTATGATAGTAATTATTAATATGAATGATATAAATAATATAATTATAATTATTATGATTGTTCTTATGATGATTGAATTTATTATTACACATGATAGTGAAATATTACTTTCTTTTGCATGTTAACCTTTTAAAACTCTTCACAGAGTCATATTCTATTTTATTTTTCCCTATTTAAGTAGAAAAATTAAAAATGATAAAGACGATGATGACAACACTATTAATATTAATGTGGTGTTAAAAATGAATACGACATTAATGAAGGATAAAAATTACATTAATAACGAAAATAATAATGACTACACATAATTACATAATATAAAAAAATTGACAGGAGTAATTTTAAAATGATAAAGTTTCCCAATTTTGAAAATTCAGACTAAAATGTTAGACATTCAAATTTAAAATTAATATTAACAATGAAAAGAAAAAGTTATTTTATAATAATGATATTATAATTTTGTAGATTAAACATTTTTATTAGATAAAAGTTTTATGAATTGAGGTTTAAAAATTAATAGAAAATAAGGTTTTATAATAATGATATTATAATTTTTTAATGACATTGATATTTTAATGATATTTTAAACACAATGATAGCATGAAGTTTTATTTATAAGTACACAGTTTGGTGTAAATGTTTCCAGCAAACTTTAATAGCTGATTTAGATTACCGATTTGTTTATTATTTATATTTTGAAATAATAATTTTATTTATAATTTAATTACTGTAATCTAATTTTAAAACGTTTGTCAAAATTAATCGAAGGAAAGAAATTTAAATTAAAAGGTAATGTGTAATAGCGTTATATAGAAATTAGGATCTTCAGTTGCAAAAATTAGAAATGAAGACTTTTTAATGTAAAATACGATTAATAGAATTTTTTTCCCGTGAGTGTGTGTTATTATGTTTGTTATGAATTAGTTTTACAATTGTTCGAATGAGTTGATGTAAGACTGTTTTCAAATGCTTTAAAAAATCCATGCGCCGAATCTTTTACGCTATAATTTTAATTACTAAGAAGTTTTTAATTTTATCGTTCATATTTTATTTTAAATTTTGCAGGATACTTATTGTTTTATTTCTACAAAAGTTTATTCTGAAATAAAAAAAATATATATTCCTTAATCAGTATTTTCAAAGTTTTATTTATATATATAAGGTAATTTTAAAAAGTCCTCGATATAAAAGTTTATTACATTTCACAGAATTACATTATTAATTCTAATGAAATCAAATGAAATTTTACCGCTTCTTGACGATATTTATAGTTAAATTTTTTAAATGCGAATGAATGTCTTCTTTCTACAAAGAATTAAATTATTTAAAAATAAAAATAAAAAATAAAAAACATTATTTTTTGACAAATTTTGCTAGCATTTGAAAAGTTTCCTTTTCCTAAAGAGCGAAATCAAAAGAATTTCACCAATTTCAATTTCAAATTTAAGAAAAGATGCAAACATTATATGCAGATTCTTTGTTAGTTTCATAATATATTTTATATGTATATTTTACACTTTTCTTTTCAATTTTCAGAAATCTTCCTCTTGCAATAGCGATAGGCATACCTGTCGTTACGCTATGCTACGTACTTGTAAATATTTCTTATATTACTGTGATGTCTTCAGCCGAACTCCTAGCATCAGAGGCCGTGGCAGTGGTAAGTGCAGCTTTTTTCAAAAGTCAAAACTACTAATGATTGTTGCCACGACTGCTAATTAAGATGACATAATTATTATTTATTATTAATTATTAATTAAGATGTGCACATCTTGTTGCAAAAGTTCTTCATCAAACCATCCCTAGTATTAAACTAGTAATATTTCAGGTTCAGTATTGTATTTATTTGAAATGTTTTCAGTAAAATACCAGTAATAGAGTTAGACACTGGTTTATTGAAAATATTGGCAATGAACGTCAAAATTGTTGAAATTTTGATTTTCTGTTAGAAATATCAGCAATGAATGTGGTAAAATATTATCTGCAAATATTAGTCCAATATTCTCAAAATGGAAAGAAACTGTAAGGCTCATGTATGTATGCACACAACTACACAACTGTTAATTTATTCAATTAAGAAATATTTTTCACAGTATTTTATTAATGTAATTTACAATGAATTGAATTTGCATAATTTCATAATTATATAATAAGATCACTAATTATAATTAAAATATAGATAAAAAGGCTTAAGTGATACAAACAGAACACAAAAAGGCATGTAAAAACCTTTTAATATAAAGATCGACATGTTTAAATGTTCAAACGGCGCCATTATCAAGATATACAATGATAAATGAACTATTCTCGCAATTTTTTGAGAAAAAAAAAACTTGAAAACCATAAATCACGAGATCATATATGTAATAAAAGCAGGTGCTTAAAATAGTCAATTGTAAATGTGAAAATTAATATTTCCTTATTGCTTTTTTCAAATTCAAAAATACCTCGTGCCAAATTTTAAATAATTCAAATGAGGTTGATTCATTGCAAAAGTTCTCGTTACGCTTATAGATTTCTATTGATTCACGGATAATAGATGGGAAATAAAGTCTTGATGGATAAATTGTTTTATTATTTTTTAAATCATTTTTTAAAGTCTCGATTCTATGTAGTCTAATTTTCATACTGAATTTTCTTTTTTTCAGACATGGGCGCATCGTGTTTTGGGTGTGTTGTCTTTTGTAATACCCATCTCTGTCGCTCTGAGCACATTTGGAGCTGGTAATGGTTCCTGTTTCACAGGAGGAAGGTAAGTATTATATTTCAGCTACGAACAATATTCGGAAAAGTTTTAACTAATGTATGCACAAAAACAATAAATAATCTATTCGAAATAATTAAATAATTTGACATAAATTGTCAAATTGATTTAATCAAATAAATATGAAAAGTAAATATTATAAAGTATATTTTATCGTATAACTTAAAAAAAGTTATTCCAAATGTGTCACATTCGGAAAAATGTTCAACAAAAATGAAAAAATCAAGAAGAAATTCTGAAGAATAAATGTTACAGCTGAAAAGATTAATATATTTGTATTAATAATAACTATTTGTACGAGTTGTAATTTTCGAACTGGACGAAAAATGTCCGGGCCAGGATTCGAACCTGGGATCACTTGGCTGAAGCTGCCACGCTCTACCACCTGAGCTATCCCGGTCGAATCTAGAGGGCATAATTCATCCAGTGAGCCTTATTGATAGTAGATCTGGTCTGAATCCTGTCAGTTCCAATCCTGCCCCGGACATTTTTCGTCCAGTTGGAAAATTACAACTCGTATGATTTCTTTACCAATTTGAAATGTGTTAAAATTAATCTAGTGTAAACGCGTATCCAGCGTTTACTGGAGTTCCATTACCTGCGATCTATTCTGTTGAGCTGAGTAAAATATCAGACCAGATGCTGTGATCAATAAGGTTGACTGGATGAATTATGCTCTCCAGATTCGACCATTGCTAAAATATTATACAATAAATAAATAAAATAATAAAATAATAAATATTTATATTAATTATTATTATTATCTTAGCAATGGTTATTATTATTATTAGCTGGTTATTAATAGTATTATCTGCATTTATTATATGATCGTATCATAAATATTTGAAATGATAAACACTGTTCTAAAGACCTGGGTAATATAAAGCGTTACACTATGATTTAATGTAGTGTTGAAATGCTCATCGTAGTGCCATGTACACTATGCAATACATTTATATATTATAATAAAAAGTAAAGAAGAAGAATGTTTTTTTTTTACAACAGCTTACTAAATTTATAATAAATTACTATACAAAATATATTAAAATTTTGTTAAAAACAAAAACTAAAGAACCAAATAAATTCGAACCATATATTACCACATTCTTAGAGAAAAACTAGTCATTTATCAATGTTCAATGCAATTTTTAAAACTTTAACTTTTTCTTTTTTGTTTAGGTTGTGCTACGTTGCGGCAAGGGAAGGTCATCTGGTGGATATCTTGTCCTATCTTCACATCCGCCGTCTCACTCCTTCTCCGGCTCTCATCTTTAATGTAAGTCGAGCCGCTAATGCAAAAATATTATCTACAATAATAATAATAATAATAATAATAATAATAATAATAATAATAAATTTTTTTAATATATTTAACTAGTAAATCTGCAGATCAGGAGCCTCAACGTCAGCTCAAGTCACTGTTTTTTAATCTCACTTTTCATATTATTTAGCATCTTACAATCCGCAATTTAATTTTTTTCTATTGCATACATATTTACTGGCATATACAATTCTTCGGAGGTTTCAGAAATTAGAAACGTTAAATTAAACACGGTTTATGCAATGATATTCTGAAATTCTTATGAACTTCTTATTCTTGTAACTTTTTAGATTAAAAAAAAAACTTGTATTAAAATAAATTCTTCATTTATGTCAATAGAATACAAAAATAATTTATTTTGCTAATAAATTATTGGAACAAAATAGTGCGTGTTGCTTTTATTATTTTTATCTTCTTTGAAATATCGTTGCTAGGCAACTGATAAATTAAAGAGCAAAGTAAAAAAAAATGCATTTTAAAATTTGTAAAAAACATGAAAATAAAAGTTTTATATTTCCGGAACAGATGCAAAAAAAATTCCAATCATTTAAACAATTAATATCTCAATTCTAATAAATGTATCGTCAATTTTTCAAAATTATTGGATATATTTAAAACCTCCATATCGAAAATCAACATCCATAATTTTACGTTGAAATCCATTATTCAAATAGGCGATTTCCATTTCAGTTAAAAATGAAATTTGAAAATCGTCTGCAGTCCCATAGGAAAGCATTATGATTTAAAAAGAAATGTTCTCTATTTTTCGAACGAATGAACCAAATTTTACCAAAAACTATACAGCTAATTCCGGGTATCTCACCAACATACCCACCAAAAATCAACCTAATCGGATCATTTTTACGGCAGTTATCGCGAAACAGACAGACAGAAACCAAAAACTTTTCGGGTCTCAACAGTAAGCCTTCACTGACGTTTCGGCAAATATTTAATAATTATATACATGTAATAATAATTAAATATTTTAAATATATTTAAATATTTAATAACATGTAATAATACATATTATTATTACATGTTATTACATGTAATACATGTAATAATACATATTATTAATACATGTAATAATAATTAAGATTTTAAATATATTTAAATATTTAATAATTATATACATGTAATTATATTTAAATATTTAAAAATATAATTTAATATATATTTTTATATTTTCCACCAATTAGACCAAAAAGAAATTTAATATGAAAAATATCAATTATGTATTCAAATAATAAAGTTTTTTAAATTGCTAAAAACGGTATTAGTTTCGTATCAGCCGGATGTCATCGGTTAATAGCTATCGCCAAAGATTTCACTATTTTTCATTCTGGTTGTTTGGCTGTTTAAGCATGTAGTTCGATTACACAACTTTTTATTTATTTATTTATTTTTAGTGAGGTTTAAATTGTATTGTAGAATATTAACCAGAAATAAATGCTGAACTATTAACATTGTTTCAAGCGAAAACGTGTTAATCCTCTGTAATCTCGTTAATTTAATCCAGTGGATTAAAAAATATCAAGCTTGAAAATTATTTAAAAAATTGTAATAAACCAGTAAATTTAATTACAATTTTCAAATAAATTGTAATTCAAAATACATTTTTTCTCTATTCGATGGTGTAAAAAATAAAATTGTGTGATGTTTACAAGTAAAAAAAAAAAAAAAATGCGAAAAACCGAAATTGATTGTTCAGGTTATTTTCACTGTTGATATAACGTAGGCATTAGTTAAGGACATGTTTTTGTTTTATAATATAAACTAGGGGATCCAACCCGGGCTTCCCGCGTTGTAGAACAAAGTTGAAAATCTTTTTTGTTATTATTATTGAATATTGATAGATTTTTTACATTTAAAATATATATTTTTTTTTTTTAGATTGTCCACTAACAAAACCAAAAAGCATTTTTATATGGAAAATATGAATTACATATTCAAATAAAGTTTTGAAATTTATCAAAATCGATATTTTCGTATTATTCGCATGCCAGGAGTTAATAGCCGAAGAAATCGCCAAAGATCTTGCTACCTGCAGCCGACTTTTTTATTCTGATCATTTCAGTGAATTAAGCCTTTAGTTCGATTACATGTTTGTTAAATGTGTGTTTTGTTTATGTTATATTATTTATTTATTGATGAAGTTTTAATTCCGTTATGGAATATTATCCAAAAACAAATTCTGAACTAATTATATAGTTTTAAGTGCAAATCTTTAGTAATCGGGCGATAGAGACAGATTTTTTAAAAATTCATGCTTGAAAAAATTCATGTTTATTTTAAAAAACATTAAAACAAAAAAATTAGTCATCTGTGTTTTCAAACAAATTGCATTTTAAAAAAAAGTTCCCTTTTCGACGGTTTAAATATTGAAATTGTGCGATGTTTAGAAGTTTAGAAAATGGTAGTATTGGTCAGGTGTTGCCGCCGTCAACATGACGTCAGAGGTACTCACGAACATGCTTTTGATTATTTATATTTATAATATAGATACCCCAGACAAAATTATTTCACAGCAAAATCCATACCACGAAGGAAAAAGTGGTTTTACAGTGATGGTCACTTAAATAGATTACAGAGGAGAAAGCTGTTATTCTGTAACAGTGGTCCAGATTCCGTTCGTAGCGCGAAAAAAATTCTGCCAAGTTTTTTTTTTTTTTTTCATTTGTGCTTAAAAAATCCTTTGGTTAATTTTACGATATAACTTGATCTGATGCGAGTATAAGGTGATGGAGGAGATATTTATTAGTCTAAATAATCAAATAATACACTGTAAAAATTAAAAAAAAAGGGGGGGGGGTAAGTGTGATCGAAGATCGTACAAAGGGTTTCGTTTAATATTTCTTTCAAAACACTTTATCCTTCAATAATTCCAAATAAGTTTCATTTTCCAAAAAAAAAAAAAAAAGAAAAAGAAGAAAAGAAAAGAAGTCGTGTTTTTTATAAAATAAAAATTTAACGGTCGATTTTTTCGATTTTTCGAATATCTGAACCGAAATAAGAATGCTCCGACTAGTGGTGGAAAGTAGAACAAAAAAAAATCATATTCAATGTAAAGAATCTATTAAAGATTTCAATTAAAAATGCTTTTCATTCATTTTCTGTACATCGAGCTGTATATATTCTGTGACCTTGGGATACCCGGGTTAGATATCCTGGTTTAAATAATGAAAATATTTCCTTTTTTAAACTTATTTTAATAAACAAATTGCCAGAAAAAATGGGAGTTTTTTTTTTCCTATTAATTCTGGAAAAGCAACGTCATGAATAACAGTAAATTACTAACAGAATGAAACTCCTGGAAAAAAATATATATTATATTATTTTGAGAAAAACTGTATACACTGTATTTACTCACGCAATTTGCGCCCCGCGTATTTTACTCACTCCCTAATTTTGAAAGAAAGTTTGGTAAAAAACAAAGATTCGCATAATTTTTGCTTCAATTTTATGAGATAACAAAACCGCGCATGTCTCCTCATAATTTTCATTTTTCAATATCTCAGTTTAGTTTAGAATACCCCCCCCCCCCTTCTCCTCCCCGAACTCTTTCCTTTAGCTGCAGAAAAAGTCTGTGCAGATGGTATTATAACTGATAATGCACTATCGCCAATACTGTGAAACATAAGTGCCGATTTGTTGACACTGAAATGTTTTATTCATAGTAGAATGTTTTTTGCATTATAAAATAGCAAAAAGGCAGATGGACAAGAATTTGGAGGTAAATAAAAAACTTATTAGATATTAGCGTAAACAGTAATATCCGCTATAGGGGCATTCATATATAACGTTATCAACTTTTTGATACTTTTGAGCCACCTACCACCCCCCTTACGATATCACGCGTTATCGTCCAACGACCCCCCCCCCTCTCTAATAATATCGCTATCAATGTCTATTTTTTTTCTTTTCAATTATTTTCTTTCGTTTGCAGTGATATGGTGATACATTTTTTATTCGCATACTTTACTGGTTCAAATGCAGAGAAGAAGTCAATAAAATATCACTATCTCATCAAAAACAACTCGTTGTAAATGATCCCGCCAAGCCACAAACCTAAAACGTCAGCCATAAAAAGAAGTGATATCACATAAAAAGAAACGATATAGAAGTGCATACTCCGAGTCCCGTGTAAAAATCTATCACCACTCATAATGTTTCCAAAGGACTCGGAGTGAGGTACAGTATGTGAAAACTACTTGGCGACCTGCAGGCTTTTATAATGTTCGCGTTTCCTGCAATTACATATGACTATATTATGTTTATTTTTTTTATTTATTTATTTAATTATTTTGCTCCCATAAAATTGTAAAAAGCTGAAGCTTCTGTGTTTACATGTCTTTTCTTATTTATGAGCTTGAAAAATGAATTTGTGGATTTTATTTACCATTATTTAAACTAGAAACACCACTCTTACGAAGAAGATTTCTTAAGTAAACATGTAAAGATTTTGAGTTTGTAATATATTAATGATCATACGCATATTAATAACAATGCACCTTATAATAAACGTTAACTAAATTGAGATATATTGCAATAATTCTAGCGTAAGCGGAATCGCATAAGTCTGGGGGAAAATCCGTTCTGTCAGTTCTTTCGCATACAAAAATATTTATAAAAGTGATATAACAAAAATTAAATTTTTTTTTTGATTTTCAAAATTGATATAATGCATATATTAGAAAAGCCTGCAGGTCGCCAAGCAGTTTTCACATACTGTACCTCACTCCGAGTCCTTTGGAAACATTATGAGTTGTGATAGATTTTTACACGGAACTCGGAGTATGCACTTCTATATCGTTTCTTTTTATGTGATATCACTTCTTTTTATGGCTGACGTTTTAGGTTTGTGGCTTGGCGGGATCATTTACAACGAGTTGTTTTTGATGAGATATCACTCCTTTTTGTAAGGTGTTTAATTTCAATTACACAGATCCCATTTTATTCAGAAAAGAAAAGATGAAAGAAAGATGAAAGGGGCAAAATAAAAGAATAATTGTGATGCTATAAACAGAATTATACAATTTATTGAAGAATTATCAATTATATCATCAGAATTATATATCATTATATCATTATATCATTATATTATCATTATATCATTATATCATCAGAATTATACAATTTATTGAGTGACTTATTCCAATGTACATGTCGCTACCATAGCAACGGGGAAACTTTTATATTCATTTCCTTACATTGTATTCATCAGATTATTTATGACATGTTTATTTTCCTTTTTCTTTTGTTAATACCACTCTTCCGTTTATATACATTCAAAAAACAAAAAAATAGAAAATTTTACAGTAGTTTACAAAGTAATTAAAATACTGCAGTTTCAAAAAAATGTGGAAAAATAAGAAGCACCTTTTTTTTGGTGAATTATAACAATGAGTTTACTTTACCGAGAATAATCAAATTTGTTTTTCTACGAACCATTGTAATTTACAGGGATTTTTATACTAATATATTAAATATTATTCTTGAAAATTACTGAGCACCTTAAAAGTTTTTTTATTTGTTAAGTTTTTTAACTCAACGTTTCGAGAATCGGAAAAATATAAGATTCGCAACGTTTGCAAAAGTATAAAAACTATTAAAGTGATTTCAAAATAGAAAATGTTCGTAGGATGACATGTATTCCGAAATTCTGTGTGATTTTGTAAATATACCACAAAGACTAAAGCGTTTACATAATGAACCGTTTAAAAAAATGTAAAATTTTATTAAAATTTTTGATCTTATAAATCACAAAGCGTTAAATTAGATTTTAAAAAGGAGCGTGATTAAACCAAAAAGGATTATATTTACTAAATGCACAAAATACATAAAGACACAAAATACATAATTAATGTTTCTAGTCTGTCCATTCCAATTCGGGGATACTAAAATATAGGTCCTCAATCCCCGGCAGTCCATGAATTAATTAGGACATATGTATGCAACTGTTAAAATGTTCCCAAAGTCGACAATAGAAGCAATAAGTATAGCTCGGCAAATATGAAACACGGCATTGCTTCATCATGACTTTGTTTCGTGAGGTGTTCGTTCTCCAAACATAAAAATCTCTTGAAAGTGTCCGTTAACCGAACATGTGTTCGTTATCCGAACATAAAAATCTCACGCGAAAGTGTTCGTTAATCGATTTGTTCGTAAACCGAACAGTTCGTTACCGATCACCTATTGTATACGAAATATAGCATTTTAAATTTTTATGGGGAATTTAAGAAGATATTTCCTTTTCATTGTACTCTATGCCCGTTTTTAGAGCATTTTAAGTTCGTCATAGCCGGAGATTCGATGAACGGCAAATATTTAAACGCAAAACTTCTAATCTTGGGGTAGCAACATTTTTACATTCTGTTAGTCAGCGCATGAATGTAAAGTTGGAATTTTTTAATCGCTTTTTCAATCAATTCCTGATACATTTATTAATAAACACAGTTTTTTAATCGATGAAAATACTATATTTTAATAGATTTAGAGCTTAAGATCGACGAGCTTTCAGGCGGACAAAATGAACGCGTATTAAATTTTAAAGCAAGATAATAAAACCTTACAGAGATTGAAACTATATAAAATTATTAAAATACATCTCACTCAGTAAATATACATCGGTTGTAATGTAATCAAGATCTTCTAAGAGACTCTGTAAACGAAATGTATATGGTTCAACAATACAAACAATAGAGAGTTTAAATGAATCGGATGTAGTAACATATTTGAATATCTTGTGTATATAGCCACTTTGACAAAAATTATGCTATTTATACTATTGTTTTTCCTCTGTGTTGAGGAATCAAGTACTTCAACGTAAAAATTCGCTAATTACACAACTATTTAGTCTTATTAAAAAATCTTTTGAGTTACCCTGTAAACGAACAATAAATTCTACAATTCTGTTTTACAATAGGAAGCTAACTTAGGTCGTTCGTAGTAACATATTTTAACATCCTGCGCATACGTTCTTTTTTAAAAGAGTTAGACCATTTAATATCTCTTTGCTTCATCTTAAGTATAGGAATAAATCACTTTAAAGTGATATACATAAAAACACTAATTCATTTTTTTACACGAAATATTAAACATTTGAACTACTCATAAAAACAATGCAATTGCTGAAAACCGCGTAAAAATCGGATAATTACACAATTCTTTAGCCCTATATCAAAAGATCTTTTGTGAGAACCTGTAAACGAACTTTAAATGTTACTAATTTTTTTTATAATAGGGAGCTTACTTGGGTCGACTGCAATAACATATCTTAATATCATGTGTATACGACCATTTCTAAAAGAGTTGGGTCATTTATTATTTTTTTGCTCTATGTTAAGTATAGGAATCAATAACTTTAAACTGATATAACTCAAAAACTAAATAATATTTTTACATGAGACTTACAAAGGTTTGAACTACTCATAAAAGCAATTCAAATGACGTAAACCACGTAAAAATCCGATAATTACACATTGCTGTAGCCCTGTCAACAGTATTTGCTCTATGTTAAGTATAGGAATCAATAACTTTAATCAATAACCTTAAACTGATATAACTCAAAAACTAATTAATGTTTTTACATGAGACTTACAAAGGTTTGAACTACTCATAAAAACAATTCAAATGACGTAAACCACGTAAAAATCCGATAATTACACATTGCTGTAGCCCTGTCAACAGTTTTTGGTCTGTACAAAATTTAAAAAGTGCAAAAAACAGCACTTTTAAAATCGCATTTCCTGAAAACCTATTCGACAGATCTTGCTTTTCTTTTGATTTTTTAGTCACGTGGCACGCCCCATTCCATAAAATCAAGAATTTTGTTTCTATCATAAATAGAACGCGAGATATAGATGTGTCGAAAACCCGTTTTGTCCCGTCCGCAAAATATAAACTAGACAGAGTTTTAAAAAAAATGTAAAGTCGTTTGGCATCCATTGGCGGAAATTAATTTCATTTACGGTTCAATGCATTGTTGTTTCTTATGCTTGGCGAGAAACTCTGTCGAGTTTCTATGATTATATATGAAATAACTGTATATCAAATAACACTTAAAAGAAATAGTTAATATTTAAAAGTATTTAATAATAGGTTTTTGTTACATAGTGCATTCAACAGTAATAATGTGTTTTGCGCTTGCCGCCTGCACTGGGAAGGGGCAAGCAGAACTTTTTATCTACAAAACAGGTGGACAACATTCTTTCTCTTTTGTTTACCAGAAAACACAACAAGTATCATTTCAAACATACCTTGCTCCTGGTGTCTCCAAAAGCGGATTAAATAAGCATACTCTACGCATATGGCAGAAGAATAGAGATGCCAAACGTTGGGATATTTCATATTTTGTAATGAAAAAAATTTATAATCACTTAATAATTTTAATAAAATCTTTATATTTCCATAAAAATAACTAAAAGACAAAAAAAAAAGACCTTAAGTTCACAGAGTTTTTTTTCATTTATTATTTATTTATTTATTTATTTATTTATTTATTGAAAGCGTAAAAGAGATTTTTGTAATGAGAAATCGAAAATACTTTTGGAATTGAGTGTACAAAAACAGAAATAATAAGTTATTAATATCTCATTTAATTATTCTTATTTCCTTCTTATTCTTATTCAAAAAAGAACATAGTTAATCAGTGTACTCAAACAAATTAATCCTATGCTTCATAATTTTAAATTGTAAAAGTATCCGAATGTTTAAAAAAATAAATTTATGCATTTTTCTTACAATTTTAAAATTATCATATTTTAATTTTTTCAAATGCTTTTCAAGACGAAACCATAAGGGAAAAAGAAAGGTTTGAAATGCCGAAAATAAAATATTTTTTGTTATTGTTATTTTTATAATTTTTTAAACCTTTAAGAATAGCATATAGTTGGTCCAATAAAAAAATTCCTACAATTACTGTCGCAGGAGCCGTAAACCGGCGATACCTGCGAAAGGTAAAATTTTAAACTCAATTATCTGGAAACACTGTTTTTCACCAATGTTGTCATTATAACTTTTGAACAAATTAATGAATTTCATTTTTTTTTTAAATAAAAGAAATTGAACTCTCTACAAACTACTGTATACCTGAAAACAAACAAAAAAAATTCTTTTCAAGTTATAACAAAAAATAGGATCAATTTTTATGGATTTTGAATTTTTTTAAATATTTTCTCTATTTTAGTCATTTAATTTTTGTTTGTTTGTTTTATTTAGATATAATCATATCAGGGTTGGCAAGTTTTTGACGCATGACGGTTTTTACCGGTTTTTACCGTCATGTCAAAAACCTCCTTGTCAAAAATGTCAAAAACCGATTATTTAGTAGTTTGTTTTTACATTTTTTTTTTCATTCTATCTTTAATATTAAGTTGTTTTACATCAAATATTCAGTATCAGAAAGACTCTAAAGTATATTTATCCATCCAAGAAAAACAAAAAAAGAATCGCATTAGAATAATACGTGTACATCTCTGTTAGAAGATCTCTACAATATCTTAAGCTGTTTAGCAAAGTCTAAAAAAATTCGATTTTTTGAAGAAATCCTGTAACTTATAAGTATTAGATTAAACAATGTGTATAATTTCGGTACAATTTATTACATTGTTAAAAACAAAACTTTAAGATTCTACTTATTGAAGTGCAAATGAAAATCACCACAATTGCATTTATGAATACATGATATGCATTTTAAAATATTATATCGAAGAATATTCAAATTTATTCACTGCCAGTCTATGCTTAACATCTATTGTTATACAATGTAACAGCATTTTTGCATCTCTAAAATAATTTTAATGTACTTTATTAAAAATGTATATTGAATGTTATTTAGTAATTATAATAACCTTTTATTATTATTTAATATTAATGTTAATTCAGTTAGTAGAATCTATATTAGTGAAGATTATAACAAATATTGTTCTTTTCTTTTAATCTCGTATTTTTAAATCTTTCCCATATTAGGAAATGGTCTTCTTTTAAATAAATTTAACAAATGTAACTGTAAATAATAATAATAACAAGAACAACAAGGTAAAATCAATCTAGAAATGTATTGTATGCTACCTTACACCATAAATTGGAGGACAATCGAAAATGATAGGTTTTTGACGGAATAAACCGGTAAAAACACGGTTTTTACCACTGTCATGTCAAAAACCAGTTTTTTACGTCAAAAACCCAACCCTGAATCATATACATTATTTATGTTGTCAAAATCCTTTTTTCTAAGCAAATAAAAAACGCAGAACGAAAAATGAGATACCATATGAAAAATTTTTGAACGGTCTTCTGATGACATAGTACACTCACATTTCGTTAAAACAGGTTTTTGGGTTAAAAATTGCAGTTAATTAAAAATTAAATCGGCATTGTTTTCACAAATGAAATGAATGGTTTTTCTCACATGAATAAATAAAATACCGCATCAATGATTATATAAAAAAATGTTCAATAAAGATAAAGTGGGACATAATTGCTGCTCGGGTTTATTTTATATTTATGATTAAAAGGCAAAATTTAAATTCAAATGCTCAATTTATTTTCCTTTGTCCCTCTTTTTTTTTCTTTTTTTTTTTTTTGAAACAGATGATATCACCCTGTAATGCAATTAAAATATGATTTTTTTTTTTTTTTTTTTTTTTTTTTTTTGCCATTTTTGGTCAGTTTTTACTGTAACGTTGTTTGCAGATATTTTTATTCCTAATTTTTTAATTAGAAGTTTAAACCTGCATCTAAAAAATATTAGATATTGCTAAAAAATATTAGACTGTAGTGCGAAATCTTCAAACGGGTCCACCGATTGAGAGTTAATATAATAATCAGTGTATAAAGAAGTAACCACTCAAAAATATGTAACCTGGACATCAAAATCTTGGCAAAACTAGTTTAACAAGATTACAATTCTTAACGTGTGAAAACAAACGAAACCAATCTAAAACTATATCGTGAGATAATGCCAAAAAAGGATAATACCAAAATGTTATTCCTTTGAGAAAACACATTTCATGGTGATAAATAGCTAATAGATGTCTGCATCGGATAGGGTTGACAATAATTTTTTTCGTTGCTGGTCGGGTTGTCTTAAATTGTTTCGGGTTCGGGTCGAGAGATATTATTGTAACATTATCTGCCGATTGCAACCAAAATAAACAAAAATTCAAAATCCATTAAAATGAATTATATATGTTTTGTTATATAATTGAAAGTAATTTTGTTTGTTTAGTTTCTCGGGTTTCCGCGAGAACTTTTGAATAAGTTAACTAATGTTCATGTTTCTTTTTTTTTTCTTTTTTTTTTTTGTAAATTAAGTAAATTAAATAAACAAAAACAATACCTAAAAAACAAGCAATTTTTTTTTCTTTTGAGTTATAACAAAAAATTATAATCAATTTGTGTAGATTTTTAATTTTTTATTACAATTTTCTATATTTTTTTGTTTTGTTTTGTTTTAAGTATAATCGAGAGATAACGTAATAAGCAATATAAAAAAGAAATGACAACTCAAAAATATGGAACCTAGATTTGAAAATCGTGCCCAAACTTGGTTTACAAGATTGATTTTGTCGCACAATTTTTGAGTAGTCATTTCTTCTTTATATTGCTTATTACGTTATCTATCGATTATAGAAGAAAAATAAACAAACAAACAAAAAATTCAAGTTTAACAAAACATATGATAAATTTTTATGAATTATGAATTTGTTCTTATATATATTTCTTAATTTTTTTACGTTTTCTTTTGTTTATTTCAGGTATAATCGAGAAACAATATAATAATTATCATTAAAAAAAATTACGACTAAAATGACGACTTTTTTTTTTTTTTCAACTTAACTAATTTTGTTTACTTCTATAAAACATAAATAAATAAACGCAAAAAGAAGTAATAGTCTAAATTAATTAAACGCTTCATTATCCACGATAAAACTTTAAATGGAATAAATATTATGTCAATTTCCGTCATTTCAAATCTTTCTGGTCGCTTTAAAATTGAATTTACAGATAATGTTAAATAAAGTAAACATCAATAAACTAATTTGGCAATTCTAATCCTTATGTGTATTTTCAGTCTTATGAAGAGGGTGACACATTATCAGTGATTCTAATTTCAGGATGTTTAATCCGTTGAGTTATACATAGTCTCAGTAAATTAGGACATACTAAATTTCTCTTCCCAGTTAAGCATTTAAATAAATATCCCTGACAATTAAAGAAACCTAAAGAGTTTCTTAATCCCTGGTTAACCTACAAACGAAATAACGGCAACTAGTACAGTGATAACGGTGTATAATTACTAAGTGTTTACAGATACGTTAAGGGCGTGGGTTGCATTGGGTGTAACTGTTCTAATTTAATGCATTAATAACCATTAATGCTGTTTAAATGCATAATATCAAAGGCATTTTGTTGATTACTAGTAAATTACTATTTTTTTTGTTATATTAAAAAAAAAATTGAGATAATGTTACAACTTTTTCATTATTTGATAAGCGATTGTAGTATAATTACTAACAAGGAAGGTCTCCATAAGCGCATGTCCAAAAAGATGGGAAAGAAATTACAGAATATTCTTTGCACAAGGATATACATGTCTATAAAAAATTCCTGCGGAACCTCGATATAGCGCCCATAAAAAAATAACGAAAATTTCATTTTTTATTTATTTATTTATTTTTTTTTTTTTTGGCGATTTATCGTCGGTTGACGACACAGTGAAATTGCTAAAAATACGCTTTTATGATAAATTAGTGAATCCAACCCGGTATTCCCGGATTACAGAATATAGGTGAAAACCTTTTATTACTATTATTATTGACAACTCGTATAGATTTTTTTATATTTAATATACAGTGTCTCACAAAAGTGATGGGACACTTGTGCTTTATAAAAAGAAACTGCAATAAGATAAATAAACAAACATGTGCAAAAAATTTTTGGGTGTGTTTCATATTTAAAGTTAGTAACAATTATTACATAACATACATTTTGTCAAAATATTAAAATATTAATTTAGTAAAAATACAATTGTTCAGAACGGAGCAAAAAATGGCTCACATAAGTGATGGGACACTTACTTTTCCATCAAATATTTATCCAAAAATTTTACATTTTAAAAGGTTTTAATATTTTGTTGGATTTCCTTTTACTTTTAAAACATGATTTAATCTTTTTGGGATGGATTCGACTAATTTTTTTGTGATTTCTGGAGTGATTTTACCCCATTCTTCTTGAAGCACCGATTTTAGTTGTTGTTTTGAAGAAATGGTGTGTTTGCGAATTCTTGATTCCAATTCTTGCCAAATATTCTCTATGGGATTTAAGTCTGGAGATTGTGGTGGTGTTTTTATTATTTCAGGACAGTTATATAGCAGCCAGAGTCTAACGTTCAGAGCAGTGTGCTTGGGGTCATTGTCCTGGTAGAATTTAAAATCGTTATGAAGGTTCAATTTTCGTGCTGAAGATTTCAAATTTTGCTTTAAAATATCAATATACTTGTACTGATCCATTATACTGTCAATAAAAACAAGATTACCAACTCCAGCGGACGACATACACCCCCATACCATAACTCCTCCTCCACCATGTTTTACTGTTGGTACCAAGTTCTGTTTGCGAAATTCTTCCCTGGGTTTTCTCCACACCAAGATTCTACCGTCAGAACCAAATATATTAAATTTACTCTCATCAGCAAATATAACTTTATTCCAGTAATCAGAATTCTTATTTATGTTGGATTTTGCGAAAGCTAGTCTGAGTTTTCTATTCTTTTCACTTACGAAGAATTTTTTCCTGGCTACTCTACCGTGATATCCAGCAGATCGAATTACCCTTCTAATAGTCTCAGGATTAACAATTATTCCATATAATGCTTGTAAATCAGCAGCAACTTTTGAAGCACTAATTCTTGGATTTTTTTTAATATTTCGAACGATAATTCGCTTTATTCCATTGGATAGCTTTGATGGTCGGCCAGGTCTTCTTTTATCCTGAATCATATGATTCTTTTTATATCGTTTAATGATTATTGAAAACTGTTGAACGACTCAAGTTAACTGTTTCAGCAGTTTTTCTAATAGATTTTCCACGTTCAATATGCAAATTAATAACTAATTTTCGAATTTCAGGCGAAGTTTCTTTTCGTTTAGCATTCATGGCTACACAGAGCTAAAAAACACAAAAATTCCAAAACAAACTGGAGAGAAATACTGCAGACGATTTTATAAATTATTGCCAATTGCTTTTAAGTAAAAATAAAACCCCAAAAAATATTTTTATTGCTTATTTCAGACGATTTTTGTTGCATATATAATGGTGTCCCATCACTTATGTGAGCTATTTTTTGCTCCGTTCTAAACATTTGTATTTTTATTAAATTAATATTTTAATATTTTGACAAAATGTATGTTATGTAATAATCTTTACTAAATTTAAGTATCAAACACACCCACAAAAAAATGTGTACATGTTTTTTTAATTTATTTGATTAGTTTCCTTTTGTAAAGCACAAGTGTCCCATCACTTATGTGAGACACTGTATATATTTTTTAAGAATGCCCACTAATAACACCAAAAATCATTTTTACATGAAAAATAGCGATTATGTATTAAAGTTTTGAAATTTATTAAAAGCAATACTTTCGTGGTATATAAGCAGAAAACAAATGCTGAACAATTTATATTATTTTAAGTACAAACAGTTTTATCTTTCGTAATCGTCTGCATGCTATAGAGATGGATTTAAAAAAAATAATAATTCTTGAAAATTATTTTTTAAACTATAAGAAAATCAGTAAATTGCAATACAGTTTTCCAACAAATTGCGATAAAGTTTTCAAACAAATTGCATTTGAAAGTACATTTTTTGGCCTATTCGACAGTGTAAAAATAAAAACTGTGCGATATTTAGAAGTTAAAAAAATTACAGTAAAAACGAAATTTAATCGTTTGGTGTTGCCAACATCCGACATCAAACTGACGTCAGCGTTACGCACGGACACGTTTGTCCTTTATAATATAGATAGATAGATAGATACTCTTTAAGGAAAAACGTTTTCTACTGTTCATACTGAACTAGTTAAAGAATGTTTAACTTAAATAAATACATTTTTATAACTACAGTTTTGTTATATACATTTATATGAATATATATATATATATATATATATATATATATATATATATATATATAACGTTCGTATTATACGGTTTAGAACAAAATTTAAATAGATTAAAAATGGTTCAAGCTCAAAATTAAGGTCTGATTCAGAGCACTGCCAATTCGGCGTTGATATTGTTAGTGTAGAAGACAACAGTATTGTTGTCATGGAAACAACGGCTTATCCAATATCGAAATTTATAACGACAGCGTTCTTAATCAGGCATTTAAAATACACTTAAAACCTATCCAGCCGGTGAAATCGTGTAAAATTAAATAACTGCTGCGACACACAGCTTATATACATTATATAAGCTTATAGAAATAATAATAAACTATTTCATAATTTAAGTTTAAATTCATTTACTACTTACTACTATTCATTTACTACTTGGAAATTACTCATTTAACAAGTAATTTCCAAATACATTAAAATCACTTGCATTTGGCTAAGAAAAAGTGTTGCTAGCCAAGTAACGTCTGTTTGCGCCAAATACCCGGAAGTATTTTATTTTTTACAGATTTTCTACTGTAATTCCACAACTAAATTTGACTGATCCTGTATAACGTACATGAGTAGTGTTATTAGTTTCTTTTTTTTTTTTTTAATATTTTGAGTATGCGCTTAAAGAAGACATTCCTTGCATGTGAAAAACAAAGGATGAGATATATTATAAAAAGCAATGGAAAGGATACTGCAGGAATTATAAATATATATGTGTGTGTGAACCAATTGGCGAAGGCGCCGGATCTGTATACTGGCAGATGGAGAAAAATGTTGCTGTACGACCCTGCTTTAGGCGGGAAAAGCATCGAACGCGTCTCTCTCAATATTGAAAAACAGACTTACAGCTTAAATAGAATATCTAAAATTGAATGAATTTTTTTATGGGTAGGAAAAGTTACATGGCGTAAAAACAATTAGAATTTGAGATAGGAAAATGAAAGAATAAAAAGAAAAGTACCCAGTTAAACTGGTGGCATTGAGCTCACAGGTTATTCACACTAATTGCTTATTAGGCTCTTATTTCATAGAATAATGCCCCTCAAAAAAATAAAGAAATTGATAATAAATTAAGGGGGGATTAGCATCCCGTTCTCCCCCTTTATACTTAACCAATGAGCCCTCAAAACTAATCAGGGAAACCCCTTATCAAAATGAACCTTTTTTCAATATTTGAAGCAAATCGGATAATTTTGCATGAAAAACCCCTTTATCTAAATTAAGGGGGATAAGCCCCTGTTTCCCCCCTTTATACTTAACCAATGAACCCCCAAAAATAATCAGGGAAACGCCTTATCACAATGAACATATACACAAAATTTGAAACAAATCGGATAATTTTGCAAGAAAAAAACCATTTATCTAAATTAAGGGGGGGGGGGGGGGATTAGGCCCGGTTCTCTTTTTTATAATTAAACAATGAACCCCCAAAACTAATCAGAGAAACGCCTTATCACAATCAACCTATATACAAAATTTGAAGAAAATCGGATAATTCTGCATAAAAACCAATTTATTTAAATTAAGGGGGATTTCCCGCCCCCCCCCGTTCCCTCTTTTATATTTAACCAATGAGCCCCCAAAACTAATTGAGGAAGCGCCTTATCACAATGAACTTATATACAAAATTTGAAGCAAATCGGATAATTCTATAATTCTATCAAGCGTTACGTACATACGTACAAAGGATGAGAGGTATAAAGGGTATGAGAGATACAAAGGGTACATACAGAACCTGCGAGCGCATTAGCTCTCAGGCTTTGATAGCCTGTGAACTAAAAAATATTTTATGATGAAAAGTAGTAAATTAAATGAGGAAAATATTAGAATATTAAAATATGTTTAGATATATAACCATTAATGAAACATTACCGATTCACCAACAAAAACTTTGAAATTATGAATTAAAATATAAATATTAATTGACAACAGAAGTGTTTCCCCCAACACACTGAATATCGATTCCATAAACAAAGTAAAATAAGATTTTTTTTTTTTTTTTTAAAAAGACAAAAGGAAAAATTGAATTAAGGTAAAGCTAGGAGAGTCTGCGCACAATTCAAAAGAATAGCAATAAAAAATCTAAATATTAATTTTTTGCTAAAATATCCATGAATAATTTTTACTTCATTTGTTTTTTATGCATTTTCATTGCTATTTTGTTGTTATATGTTGCAATTTAATAGAACAGTTGTAATAAAACCAAGAAAGTTATTTAGCGCAATCTCTCCTTACAGGGTTGGTGTGATTGCGCACATGGGTAGGAGAGATTGTTACTAATAATAACTACAATTAAATTGCTAACAATAATAATTACACTTAAATGACATTGCTGTAAGGTTTTTGTAAACAAATTTTATTGTATTGGGAGTTAATATTTCAACCTAATGCGTAAAGAATCAGAAAAAAGAAATAATTTTAAAAATGATTAAAAAATTTTAACTAAAGGAAAAAAAAATAAAGAATCAGAAAAAGCAAGTCTAGATAAGATTACAAAATTAACTTAATAACACGTTTAACTTTAAATTAGTCCATTTTCATTTTCCATTTTTTAATGCAAATTTACCAATAAGCTGCGTAATCTCTCCTAGCATGGAAACTGATGGAAACAATGCACAATCTCTCCTATGTAACAGATGCGCAAACTCTCCAATTTCGGTAGGAGAGATTGCACGGGCTTTTATTTAAACATGGCCGCTACTAAAACGAACCGTTGATGTTCACATTGTTAGTCTAGATTAGTAGCTTATGAGAAATCGTTTAAGTTTAAAATATTTTGTACTATTGACATTGTATAGAAATTCTGATGAATAGCTATGAAAATTCAAGCACTTACTTTTGGAAAACAAAACAAAATAGCAATACTTTATCTTAGACGCTCAAAGCAATCAACGTGCACTTTCAAGTAGACACTCCACTACTGTTGTTGTACATCTACCTGGAGTCGCTGCGCTCTCACTCTACTCCTTCCCCCCGAACCTCTATGTGCGCAATCTCTCCAACCGCGCCATCTCTCCTGGCTTTACCTTACAGAAATTGAAAAAATGAAATTTGTGGAATTTAGACAGAATCTTCAGGCCCCAAATGCCTAAATTACCGCAAATAAAATGTGTGGTTTCATCATCATATTAGTCCTAACATAGCTAAAGAATATGATTTTGGGACAATCACACCCATAAAATAGAGAAATAAACCGTGAAATAATCATTTAGTTCAAAATAAAACAAGATTAAAAAGGATTGAGGGAAAAGAAAATAACAAATTACCAGATAGAATTCATGATCCAAACATGAGTCAACACAAAACTCAAATAATGCATTGGAGAAAAACAGTACATGTATATATATATATATAACCATTAATGAAACATTACCGAAACACCAACAGAAACGTGAAATTATGATTTAGTAAGTAATAATTCAGTAAGTAATAATTTTTTGACAACGAAATTGTAACCCCAGCACCATGAATATAGATATTAAATACCCATTTAAAAGAAGAAGAAATTAAATATATATATATATATTATTAGAAAAAAAATATTTTTTTCTAATAATATAATCCGTTAAAAGACAATACAGAAACATCAATATATATATACAACATACATTTTTTTTTTTTTTCAGGCAATTTTGGCTCTTTGTATGATCATTCCTGGTGACATCGGCAGCCTGATAGACTTTTTCAGTTTCACTGCGTGGTTGTTCTACGGTATGACTTTTCTCGCTCTCATTGTCATGCGACATACCAAGAAGGATCTAAGGCGGCCTTACAAGGTGAGTTGAGAATGCAACGGGTTTGCAACAGTTGCAGTACTATTGCAATGTTTTAGTAAAAACATGTTTTATGAGTTAGATTCAAAATCTTAAATATTTACGATTCATAAGAAGAAGCAATTGGTGATTTATTTGTCAAAGATTGAATGACTGGAAATAGTGCTGTGAGTGTTATATTTTTTAAAAATTCAAATATTGAATTATATTATCGTGTCAATAAATTATGATTAAATTTTTAATGTAGATATCAGAATGTCGTATAATGAAGTAAGAATTCTTCTCATGTATTTTATGAAAGTATATATGGTTTTTGACATTTTTTTAAATATTTATGATTCATAAGAAGAAGCAATTGGTGATTTATTTGTCAAAGATTGAATGACTGGAAATAGTGCTGTGAGTGTTATATTGTTTAAAAATTCAAATATTGAATTATATTATCATGTCAATAAATTATGGTTAAATTTTTAATGTAGATATCAGAATGTGGTACATTGAAGTAAGACTTCTTCTCATGTATTTTGTGAAAGTATATATGGTTTTTGACAAAATTTTAAATATTTATGATTCATGAAAAAAGAAATTTGATGATTTATTTGTGAAAAATCTAATGAATTGAAATAATTTTGTTGGTGTTATAATTTTTTTTTTAATCAAACCTTGAATTACATAGCTATATCATTAAAGTACAAATAATGTTATCATTAAGCTATAGTTATATCATTAAGTCAATTTCAAAAGCTTAAATATTATGGTTTTATAAGAAAAATCATTTGGTGCTTAATTTGTCAAAAGTTTAATGAGTAGAAATAGTTTTGAGTTTTTGTGTTATAATTTAAAACACAAAATTAAATACTGAAATAGATAGTTATATCATTCAGTTATAATTTGAATTTGAATGTGATAATGTCGTGTAATGAAATACTGCCTATAAAAATTTTCTTTAAATACATTCCCGACTTAGAATTTACAGGGCAATTCAAATTATAGTATCAATTTTATATGGCTGTATTTACTGATTTATACATTGTATGAGAAAGACGGAGTTTGCATTTTATTACACTCATAAAAAAATGATATATATGTTCCAATTACCTTCCCCCTCCCCATCTCCAACTGAATGAATAACACTTAGACCATAGATGGTACATCAATTATTTATTTTATAAACCTCAACAAGAAAAAAAATACATGGTTTTATTGAAATCATGAAAAAAAAAGAATCTTATGTTGCATTGTAGCTATTGCTCACAATTGAACCTGCTTTGGAATAGGTGACATTTTGGAATGCTCTAGCGGTAGCATTTGAAAATTTAGGACATCCTCTTTAAAATGTGCTGTACATTCATATACAATATATGATTCGAGGGTTGATCCTGTAAAATTGAATCCACTTTTTTAAATCATCCTGTATTGACCGCTAAATAATAATAGCATTATTTGACATGCTTTCTCTTTCAAATTACCTTCACAATAATTTATTGATTGTTAACTTTAGCTTTATTATTTTTTTAATGTGGTTAAATGCACGAAAAGCATGCTTCCATGAAGTGTAAGAGGCGCAGAGAGCCAGCTTGGGCACCGGGGGTAAATAAAGTTTCTTAGGGAAATCCCTATATGTACACACATAAAAGGGGGTGAGGAGAAAATTCAAAAGATATTAATAATGTTTACTAAATTCGTTTTTTTTTAATTAAATTAATTTTTTTTATTAATTTATGTGTTTATATTAATTTACATTTTAATTAAATAATTCCAATTACTATTTTTAATTAATTTCATTTTTCAATCAACGTAATGTGTAATTAGTAATTATGTACTATTTGTGAATTCTATACAAAATACTATTTAGATAATAACACGCACATATAATTATGTTTGTTTTATGACCTATAGAAGCAAATTGGATGTAATTTTCCACAACAGCTTTAACAGAGATATTGCATATGGCGTGTTATATTAAAATTTACGTGGAATGATTTCTTGATTGTTGAATTTTCTGTTTCTTATAACAACCATTAATCTTGAAAAAAGCTGTTTTAAATCAATATAAACTTATAAATGTGTAGTTTTGAGCTGTGTAATTGTTTCATTCTTGTACTACACAAAAATAGGATTTAAATTTTGAAAGTTTAAAAAAATAACCTTCGTGTAAAAGTTGTATGAAGTTTACAGTAGAAAACCCTTCGCCCTTCCCCCATTTTAGGGGTGGGAAGGGAGCTACGGGGATTTTTTCCCACTTGCTCCTGCCTGTCTGCGCCACTGATCAGAGCTTCTGCAGCAAGCTGTAAGATGATTAAATAGGTAAAAATAATTATTTATGTCAATTCCTTGTATTTTTACATTATACTAGATAGTACCCGTCAAAACTTGACGATAAATAACATAAAGGTTCCACAGGAAAAAGGTTCGTATCATCATTAAAATGTCAGAAATTGTTACAGAATATTTGTTTGCCAATAGTTGAAAGAAATAAAAACTTCTACCAGACTAGGGACCGACTGCATATTAATGCTCTTTACACGGATACAGACAACAGAACATTTTCCAGAGAAATCAGTTTTTAGGTCCAAAAACACACAACTCCAAGTTTTTTTTTTTTTTTTTTTCATAAAAATGTTACAAATAAAACATTTTTTGAAGTTAAAATTTTATTGGTTTTCTCACATATAAGCATTTACCTGCATTACAATACCAATAGTTTTTCATCCAGTTTTTGCTATATAAGTAGTTTGCCTTTTTCCTTTCTTTCTTTCTTTTTTACGAAAAATAATCACCTACTTCTCTTAGTATATACATGTCATCGATCAATCGTAAAAAAAAGTATAACAATAATTGTAGATCATTTTAATTTGCTTAATCGATAACTATGTGCCAAAGCATTACAAAGCTTTTATTTTAATGCAAAATCGTTAATTAAAAAAATATTAGAAACTTTAAATTTTACTTAATAATAATGAATAAGAGAACAAATTCGATAACTTTCCCTCCTGATATAAAATATAATTAACATTATTGACCTGAGTTATCGGGACACTAACAATATCATCTTATTCCAGGAGCGAAGTTCGAACCCACGTTTCCGTCCTTAGACCAGTCGGCCATCACGACTTTGATCAACATTTCTCTGAAGCAAAAAAGCTTTAAAACTGATTTCCCACTCCCTTTAGCGAGAGAAAAGCACCCTAAAATACTCATTGCGCATGCTCAGATCAGTCGAAATCGATCTTTAAAATTCAGCTTTACATTTTAAATATTACTAGTTTCAATAATATAAATTATATTTACTGACGATCGTTCATTGATATATTTTTTATTTAATTATTTATTTTCTAGTTAGAAATTTTAAAACTTAAATGTATTTTTCTTTTATACAGGGTGATTTTTTTTAAAGTTGTGAAAGTAAAACCCTATAACAACAGAACCACTGATCCAAATAACCTGAAATTTTACCAGTATGCTCCCAAAGCAATGGGAATTTTTTGGTGTGGCTAAAGAAAACCTTAAAATCGCACCGACAGATGGCGCTGTAAGTTAACAGAAACAAATAATACCGCCAGTGGGAGAAAAACAATAGACGGAACTTTGAGAAACCATCTTCTGTATGCCTTCTGTCGTCATTGGATCTTTTCTTAAATTCTCAAGTGTCATAAATCTCCTAAGAGCAGTTGCTGCGCTGTCATTATTCTGATAATGCAGTTTCACTAACAACGCACGGTCCATCAATGGCACAGTCATTGCGAGGATATCCGTAGAATAATTACCACAAGGTGTGCGTGCTTCACGTTTTTATGGCCACTATGCATGTGTCGTGCGCATATGAAATAAACTCGTAACCCGACTTTATTTCATATACAGCGCCATCTGTCAATGCGATTTTAAGTTTTTTTTTTTTTTTTTAACTACGCCTAAAAAATTCCCATTGCTTAGGGAGCATACTGATGAAATTTCAGGTCATTTGGATCAGCGGTTCTTTTGTTATAGGGTTTTACTTTCGCAACTTTAAAAAAATCACCCTGTATATGCAACTGTTAACTATAAACGAAAAGTCAAAATCCTATTACCAAATAAAAACATCCTATTTTATAGATCATTATTTATATGCTTATATAAGAACCACATATGACATTTCAATTTTGTAAATAAATACTACTTTTGTTTGAAAAGCAATCGTTTTTAAACAAATACCTGGAGCATCAAATATAACTGCTCCCACGCAAGTTATATTCGCTGCTCCGGTTATTTGATATCAGAATGTTGTATGGCCTGATCGAAGATTATTTTCTTTTAGTAAACTTTATACAATTTCAAAATTCAATTTAATTTTCTCAGGCAAGGGAATGTTGATATTTACTTATATTGATAATATATGTTCACAAAGAGTAAATAGTATTGGATAACGCAAAGTCGAAATAATAAAACTGCATTTCTTCAAATATGCATCAATTGTAGCGCTTCTCTTTTGCAATGTATTCTCACAATAGTACCAAGTATTGACCCAATATTCCATTTGATAAAAATATTAAAACTAATTACGATGTAATAAAAATGTCGAGTAGTTATTATTATTCCCATTGAAATATTTACAAGCATAAATACTTTGTAGACATTGGTTATTTTGTTCAAAATATTTCTAATTAAAATCAAGTATTTCACCAATATTGTATATATTTTAGGTAAAACTTTCTAGGCGCTTTTATGTTAGCAGGGCGCAGGTGATAAATCACCAAATATTGTTTTCATCGCCATCATTCCTATTGCATCTATTTCACTTAAAAAATAAATATTTTACTCATTTCTTTTAAAATACACCACTATCATTTAAAATACATGTATTACACACACGTTTAAAATACATGCCTTTTACTCATTTCATTTAAAATACAAAGAAAAAGGGGGGGGGGGAGAAATAATTCCCTTAAACCAAAACATTTTATTTCATCATCAAACTGTTGCTTCTAATTTACACACGTGAAAAAGAAAAACTGCTGTTGATGATTAAAAAACTGCTATTAACGAGTTTTGTGCCCAGCTAACATAAAAGTACCGATTTCTAGAATGATATCCTTTATTCACCGATAAAATATTGTAAAAAATCTGTACAATATTTCGCAGACAACACTACAGAAAGTTGCATTGTTATTAGTTTATTAAAAGGAGAAATTTTGGCTTCTGTACTAATATTGATACATTTTCATATCAAAAGACCTAAGCAAATATTTTTCTTTAAAAGAAAAATAATAAGGAATTTAGCAATAACAAAACAAGATAAGAAAAATGTTTACCTTATCCTGGATAAATATGACCAACGATACTGAAGTTTAATGCACATTAAGTTTACAAAAATAAATTAATGCAATTAATCTTTAAATTATTTATTAATTTATTCATAAAATTCTGAATTGTTATTTCATCCTTAGTGGTCTAAATTGATTACAGCCTTTGTAAGCCACGATCAAACTTAAGTCAATTTTCATCATTTCAAACTACTCTGGTCCGTTTTATTTAAATCGGTGTAATTTATGACGTTATCTTTAATAAGAATACTTTTTAAAAATAAGAATGATGCGTTAAAAATATACTGTAGTATATATTCGTGAAATATATTATTTTGTTAAACTAACGATTTTGATTTGTTTTAATTTTTTTATTATTTGCTGCAAGTTTTCTTTTTTGCTTCTTTTTTGGATTTTTTCGCCTTTATTCAAACATATAAACATTTTTTATAAATAAATACTGAATAAATGTGCATTATCAAAACTCGTTTAACACTATAGTTTTATTATGATTTTTTTAGAGGACTTAATGCAAACTTGGAAATTTTATACTGATTTAATACCATTCTAAAATAAAATAAACATCATGAAACATAAGAGAATTTTTAAACTATATCTATATAGATATTTTCGACAAAATTTGGTTCAACAAGGATTTATAATCATTCACCCAGTAAAAAAAATATATTGTTAATCCAACAAAATTCGAAATGGAGTTTATTTAAACAGAAAATTTTGTTGAGCCAAATAAGTTTTTAGTGGATCAGCAACTTTTTCTGTTTAAATATAGCTAAAAGACTTTTTTTTTCTTTTGGATTAGTTATATCTTTTTCTAAGTGCTATAGAAATGTTTTGATGTATGTCAGTTATGTTTAATGTATGATGTCTGTAACTATATCATCTAAATTCACTAATAAAAATACTTTTAAGAGAAGATAGTTTAAATATAACCCTTTTGAAGAAGCGCTTTAAAAAGTATGTTAATAATAGTAAAACATGACTTTTTAAAAAATAATAAAATTTTTATTCATTCTGTTACAATTTGTTCCTTTTATGATTTGCTTCTTTTATGATTCGTTCTTTTATGATTCGTTCTTATAAGAAATAGTAAAACAAAAATTGTTTATTATTACCAAAAAAATGGCATTTATAATTCGTTCTTTTTGATTCTTTACTATGTTATGCTTTGTAAAGTTGAAAAATTTGTCGATATCGCCATAAAAATAATGCAATAAACACTACAGTACCGTTTTAGATCATACAAAATTGATCCTTCATCAAGTACAAAAGCTTACACGTGGTTGAGGCAACCGCCACCAGGTAAAACTATGAAGGTAAGGTAAAACCCCGTGCTGGCTTTTACACCTGATTACAGGGCTACCACTGGCGACTATTTTTTAAATCTATCCCACACGACTATCTCAAAACAAAAATCTTTAGCATACACTTTGGCAACATATGCAAAAGAAATATACTATAAAATTTATTTTTCAAAAATAGTGGTGCAAATAGAATATAAAAATAAATGCCAGTGGCAACTTTGTGATTAAGGATCAATTTTATATGATCCAAAACGGCCTGTAGTGTTCATTGCATTACTTTTTATGGTGACATCAACAAAGTTTTCAACTTTGTTCACCTGTCGCCAGTTCTGGGTGCTTTTTTAAAAATTAGTTATGCCTTGTGTTTAACCTTATAATTTAATTTAACAGGTAATAGGTCATTTTCTTTAACCATCCAGTTCTTGTGTTCTTTGTTTTAATTTTTGATAGAAATGGTGTTTACATATGTGCTGCTTCCCCATTTACATGTACCCTTGCCTGCAAACACTCGTTGCCGAGGTTCCACACTCCATTTCTTGATAGCAGGGTGTGGAACAGAACTGAAATTGATTTACCAATCCACCTCTCTTCTTTCCAACGACCATTTTGTTTCTTTCACATGTGTTGAACTGTTTAAGAAGGAAGGGGGATATCGAAAACACATACCAAACTTTCCAAGAGCTGTTGCATTCCCTCCCGGGACCCTGTGCAGCCAAAGGAGGTTTGACTTGGTGAACTTCCCCCCGTCCTATGTACAACGTCGGACACTCTTCCCGGATTTGTCAGGGAGGTAAGGCTTGGAAAAGCCACTTAAATTCTTAATTCGTATTTATGGCGTAAGTAGTTTTTACTTAATTTTGTTAGCTGTCATTAAAAGGTTGCTGGCCTGAATTAAACTAACATGAGTAAATGGTTAACATTAACAGTAGTGATGTGTTCGTTCAGGTTGTATTGGTATGTAAACTGACAGGAAAATTCCGATATTACAGTATGAAAATGGATTGATTGAGTTAGTAGGAATAATAATTTTTAAAATGTTCGTCTTGTCATTTTATTCTTATAGACTTTTGCTTATAGTTTATACGCATCAGGAGGTTTCTTGTTAGCAGACTCGTAGGAGACGAAAGCTTTTAAAACCGAATTTTACAGGTAAGAAGAACTTAAACAGATCTAAATAGGTGCAATGAAGTTTTAAGACTTTTCACGATAATTGGACTGTTGAATCTGAAATGAACTGGCTACAACAAACTTTGGTTCATGCTAATGTTATTGTAGCAAAAACAATAACTGTTTTCCTTTTTCTTTTTTTTTTTTAGTAAGACGTATGCCTTACACTTTTTTCCATCACAAAATAGAAAAATTCGTTCAAGAAAACGATAAAAGTTTAACAATACCGTAAACGAGAGTTATTTGGACTGCAGACGGAATTATTTGGATCACAACAACAGTGATGGAACAATGGCCCAGAATTTGGGCGACTGTCACCACTAAAATTAAATAGTATTATTTGTCTTATTTAAAAACTAAATTTCTGATATTTTTTAAGCCGAAAACTACTATTAAAATTTAGTGGTGAGAATCGCCCAAATGTTGCGCCACTTTTCTATCAATGTAACAAATAAAACTTTTATTATTATTATTAATTATTATAATCTTTTTTATTTATATTTTTCATTTTCTACTTTTTACTGTTTAAAATATTTCATTGTTTAGAGTTTCACAGATATTTTCGTAGTTAAATGTATCAGCACACTGATCCATTTGCGCTACATCTTTTTTCCTCGTTTTTTTTTTTTTTTTTTTTTTTTTTTTTTTTTTTTTTTTTTTTTTTAAATGCCATATTTAGCAATATTTTGTGGTACTGTGACACAATAAGATAAAAACACAAACAACGAAAAGCAAGAGTCATCCTTTAGGAAACTAAATTTCAATCATAATTTTAAATTTATCTAACTCGATATTTTTGTAATATATTCCTTCTGATATTTTTTTATGCAAGTAAATACTGTGCATTGTTTTGGTGTTAGTTCTTTGTACCTTTAATTAATTAAATTAATCGATAAAACAAATATTTTAGTCTATAAAAAAATTGCAATTTTCTATATAAGAATAAATGATCGTCAGTTAGAAGAAGAAAAAAATAATAATACATTATTATCATGATTATTTCACTTTTAAATTTTATAGAAAGTACAGAAACTCGTAATTGCATAAATTCAAATCTGCTGCCGTAATATCGGAATTTCACTGTTATTTTCTTGTACATCGTAAGTGCGATATGTTTTTTTTTTTTTTTTTTTTAATAAAGTTATATTTGGTTTTAAATAAAGCTATACATAGACACATACACATATATACATTACATGAATTAAATACTCAGTTGTTATTGCAGAATTTTAATTTGAGAAATGGTGTAAATGGCAAGATTTTATACTTATGTATCTTTCATAACAATATACTGTGAAATTGTGAATGTTTACAGTAAAATGTGTGTGTTTAAATCATTTTATTTACTATACTTTATTTGTATATTAAAACATATATTGTTTCAATATAATCTGCTTTAACCCCATTTTAAATACATATAACTGTGTACACACAAAAATGACGTCATTTCGGAAAGTAAAAGTGGTATTTATCATGCTAATATACAGTGTGTTCGCAAACTCTTGCAATAAAAAAACAAGAACGAAAAATCATGCGTCAAGCATAGATTATGTAACACTTTCCAACGCTTCCAAAATAATTTTACGAATCATACTCTTTTATAAGCTAAAAGATAACATCTAAGTAATCCGAATACTTTATTCAGCCCTGTATAGGATCTATAGATTTGTATATATACTACATAGGATGCTAAATTTTAGTTCAGTTAGGAAACACGTAGCACAGTTTAAAATTCTCCGTCTGGAGTTAAATAATACGGAAATGTGTTCCCGAACTTTTGTACTTCCCTGTATAGGATCTACAGAATTTATACACACCACGTAATATACAAAAAGCGATTTAAAATTAAAATCGCATTCAGTAACTTAAAACGCACTTCCAGGAATTATTGTTAACATACAGTAGAGAATTCTTTTGTGTGTCCCTGTAAATGAACGATAACTGCTATACACACAATATTCTGTAGTAAGTCTCTTGTAATGAACCTTATATAAATTTCAATGCGTTTAAAATAGTGAAACATTATTTAAATAAACCGCAGACGATTTTTCTCCATAGACGTAATGTAACGGAATTCTTTTGACTGTCCCTGTAAAGTAAGTATAAGTGCTATGCACACCCTATTCCATATTAAGCTTCTTCTAATGCACCTTAGTGATATATATAAATTTCAATGCGTTTAAAGTATTGAAACATTATTTAAATAAACCGCAAATGATTTTTCCCCATAGACCGCAATGTAACGGAATTCTTTTGAGTGTCCCTGTAAAAAAACTATAAGTGCTACACACTTCCGTTGAAATAGGGAACATGCTATAGATAACGATTATAACATATAAAATTTGCAGGGCAATCCGAGCATATTTACGGGAGTTAGAGCACGGACAGACGGCAGACGGCAGACGGCAGACGGCCAGACGGCCAGACGGCCAGACGGCCAGACGGCCAGACGGCCAGACGGCCAGACAAACCGAAGTCATAAACACTTTTCAACTAGGTTGGAAAGTGTTAAAAAGAAGTGCACATTAAAATGGAAAATATCTGCCATGTAATTAAGGTTATAACCCTCTTATTTAATTAAAAATAAAACGTGTTTTACTTTAAGCCGAACCCGAATTTTCCTTTATAAATTAAGTAATAATAAAAATATTGTAACTTGTTGCTTATTTATTATTATTATTATTTTCAATATTTCCATTAGAGAAGTCATGAATGGAATTTCGGGTTCAGATTATAGTATTTTTTTAAAAATATTTTCCTTATAGTTAATGTCATGAATGGAATTTCAGGTTCAGATTTCAGTATTTTTTTAAAAATATTTTCATTATAGTTAAAGTCATGAATGGAATTTTGGGTTCAGATTGCGGTATCTTTTTTTTAAATATTTTCATTATAGTTAAAGTCATAAATGGAATTTCGGGTTCCGATTATAGTATTTTTTTTTATTATTATTACTGTAGTTAAAGTCATGTAGTATATTTTTAATACTTCATTATAGGTAAAATCATGAATAAAAATTCAGCTTCGTCTAATAGCATTTTAAAAAATATTTCACTATAGGTAAAGTCATGAACGAAATTTTTCTATAAAGTCATGAACTATAAAGTCATGAATCTTTCTATAAAGTCATGAACGAATTAAGGTTCAGATCGTAGTAATTTTTTAAAATATTTTTCTTATAGTTAAAGACATGAATGAAAATTCAGGTTCGGCTTATGGTATTTTTTTTTACATTTTCATTATAGTTATAGTCATGAACGAAAATTTGGATTCGGCTTATAGGGTGTAGTTTTGACCTGGGTAAATAGGTTCTGGGTTCTAGCCCAGGCATTATAGCAAATATTGTTTCGTCCCTATTATCCTCCCTCTTTTTTATGTTGCAAGAATTCGCGGATACTTTGTATAACTTTAACTTGAAATAAATATAGTATTATTTTTAAAAAAGTATCTTAATTAGAAATTAATAAAAGATTTTATCGATGAAAATGTGCGTTGTATAACGGAAAATGGTTTTGATAGTAGTTTATACTCACGTAATGTTCATTTAGGATGTAGTCTTTTAGGGTGGTATATATTAAAGTATAATTTTACAGACATAACGTGTTTAGCTCTAAACTTCATATCTTGGATCACTCTGATGATCTGATACTAAAGAAATGGTGCAGATGAGAAGACTAAATCCAAGGTACTTTAAAATAATTTCTTTTCTATATAACAAACAGATTTTTATAATTTTATAAATAAATTTTTACATTTTAATAAGTATATATATTATTTTTATTATTTTTATAAGGTTTATTGCATGATCAAAATTATACATTCCGATTAAGTCTCGGATCTCATAAATAAAAACTTACAACGATAATTTAAAAAAAAAATTAATTAAACTCAAATCTTCTAAAATCGTCTAAAATATACAATTAGATTTATATTTTTAATTTCAAAATGAATAATTTATTTGTGAATTAGAAGTTTTGTTTTTCAAATACTTAGTTTAATGTACTTTCTAATGTTTTATTAAAAAATAAACTTAATATTTTAAAAATACATTAAAAGTATTTTAAATAAATAAAAACTTATATCGATAGCTTAAATAAAAAATTAAACTCAAATCTTCTAAAATCGTCTAAAATATACAATTACGTTTATATTTTAAATTTCAACATCAAGAATTTATTTGTGAATTAGAAGTTTTGTTTCTCAAATACTTAGTTTAATGTACTTTTTAATGTTTTATTAAAAAATAAACTTAATACTTTAAAAATACATTTAAAGTATTTTAAATCTACAAAATTTTCTTGTTATTATGATTTGCTTTTTGTTTGCTTGGTGATCAGGAATATACTTATAGCTTGAAGAAAGTCTTTATAAAATAACTTTATCGCGAAACTAGCTATTTTACTTAAGCATTTTTAGAGTTTAAGTTATTTATTGTTTTAAGATTTTATTTTCATATTTAGCTACTTGAAAGGTCTTTTTAATGGATTTGTAAAACTGACACATTCTTTTTTGATTCAAAAATATACTTTTTAAAACTTCAATCATACCTTTCATAAAAGAGGATATTTTGGAATATATTTTGCATACTAATATTAAAAAAATTTCGGCTCTAAATTGTTTAAAATATTTTTCTTTTTTTTTTAAATAAATAGAATATGTTTTTAAAGAATTTTTGTATGAAATTAATCTGATATTTTTTAAAGAATATTAAATTTTTAAAATGCCACACAAATTCGTACATACGATTAGTACAAGTGCAATCCGAATGTGCGAAAAAATTCTTTAAAAATAGCAAAATAAAGACTTTTTTTTAATATTTATTTCTGCATTAATTTCTAAATTAATTTTTAATTTTAATCGTCCTATTTAACTTAAATATGAACGTTCTGCAATTTTATTGTTTGCTTCCGACAACATATGATACATTTAGTTTAGCTAACAATCAAATAATTTTTAACAACCACTTGTTCAAATATGTCTTTTCTGTGATTTTTTGATGAATGAATTGTATTTTTTAATCAAGAAAACTTGACATTTTATAACGTTTTGAAATATCTCTATATATTGAGTTATTACTTTCACGATCATGTTAAACATGCATGCAATATCGCATCACTGGACTACTTTCCATTATTATTTATTTTTAAAGAAATGTATCCTTACTCCCACTTTAGGTTCCAATCGGAATTGCATACCTGGTACTGTTTATTTCCATGTTCTTGGTCGTGGCTCCAATAGCCCAAGATCCACAGATTGAATACCTGTATGCCTCCCTCTTCGTACTCTCTGGCCTTCTGGTCTACATTCCCTTTGTTCACTACAAAATGCACCTCGGCGTCATGGGTAAGTGTATTTATACTTTTCCCGAAATGTTGTTTATGTTGTTGTTTCTATTCCTAAATGATCTAGCCAATAGACTAGACCAAGTCCATGAGCCCAAAAATTTGGAGGAAGTCCAAAACGAAGAAAGGGCACTCCAAAAGGTCACTCCTAGTCAAGTCCAGACAGGATAGGAGATGGTCAGGGGTGGATGGCGCAGTCTTGCACTTTCCACAAATGGGGAAAATCTTGGCACCGTTGTCAAATTTCTGGCATCTCAAGTGTCCACTCAAAAATCTCGAAATAGCAGATTGCTGGTCACGGCTACCCCCAAGAGTAATAGCTCCTCCAGGCTTTTTGCCACAGTACCAGTATCACGAAATGTACAGAGCCTGATCAAGCCAACTTTGATGCAGTAAAAGTTAAGAAAAAACAAAATAAAAATAAGTAAGTCAATAAGTCAATCACACAGGCATCGACCAATGAGTGGTTTATGACTTAGACGTCTGCTCAGCCAATTTCTATTATTATGAGCATAAACAATTCCAAGGCAGCCAATCCAGAGGATCAGATGATCTTGTATAATTACAGTGCATATATATTGTACAGATAGTTAAAATGAAATCGCAAGTGTGAAAATCAAAGGAAGAGATAATATATGCTAATGTAGACTTTACAGAGTTCAGCAGCTAAACGACATTTATGATCGCGAAAAAATATTTTATTTATACAGAAAGAAAAAGCAAAGTAAATATAATAATAATAATAATAACGTAGTACAATTTTAAAAAAATTACAAATTACAATTCTAAAAACAAAAAACAAAACAGAAAAGAAATATATATAAAATACCAAATGCAGAAAGCAAGAGATTAATCTGAAAAATTCCCATTCATAAGAAAGGCTACAGAAGACGAAGTGTAGGATGGGTTTTGAAAAACATACTGATTACATTCCAAATCTTATTTTTTTTTTCACAAGATTTTCTAATGATGTATGTAACCCAAGAAGTAGCTGATATATTAGGTAATTTACGGATTGATGCCTCGACATATAAACCCACAATAAAAGTTCCTTTATGCAAATCGCCATAATCTTTACAAAACTTCGATTCCCAGCATGCATCCTGTGCTTCTGCGGCAACTCTGATAAATAAAAGTACTCTAAGATGAACGGATACATAGACGAACATAGTTACGTAGATTACAGAGATCATTGGACCTCCATGTCAGTTTTGGCGTATAGGTACTTTTCCGTTTTTTGAAGTATTTTTTGCATAAGTCTTGGATTAATTTCAGAAAGAGATCATAGCGGTTATCAAAGTCCTCTGTGGTGTATATCTGTTTAAAGTGAAAATCATATTCTTCTATTTTCTTGAACAATTCTACGTTAAACTTCTGAAAAGAGGTGTTCTTCGTTCTGTATCTTCGTTGTGGTATTTTAGGAATGGATGTCGAGAGCTTTAATGTTATTAGACGGTGATCTCGATAGTCTAAGTCATCGTCAACTGCCTATGTTGAAATTAAAGAAAATAGTTGTAACGATGATATAGAGACGTCCGGCCAACCCTTTAGATGTGTTGTTTCAAAAGTTGGCGAACAGTATGGGTCATTTACAATTATAAGATGTTGTGCGCCCATATGATTTATTAAATGCTGGCCTCTATCATCGTCAGTGGTATAGCCCCACGATAGACTGTGGACATTTAGGTCATAATAAATAATAAGGATAATAAATAATTAATAATCTCCCCCTTCTTATCAATCACTTTTATCAGTCTTGATGTCCTGGAGTTATACAGTTCCTTCAGAACGTTCTTGGAAAGTTTTGACTAGGGTTTTTCGATGGAGGACATGAGCTCTTGCTTGTTTTCATATTGTATACCATTTTTGTATACTTTGTGTGCCAGAATACCCCACAGATTTTCCATTGGATTCAGATCAGGGTTTCTGGCCGGTCAATCAAGTAGTTTCACAAAATAAGCATCAAACCATGATTTTGAAGTTTGGGAAACATGTATTGAGGCATTGTCCTGCTGGAAGAAATAGTCTCAACTCGTTATTAACGGTAATTCTGGTAAAAGTATACCGCCCAATACAGCTACATAGCTCTCAGAATTAATTATATTTAGTTGAAAGTACTATATTCGTCGGTTGGAAATAGGCAGTTAAACGTTATTAAAAATTTTGCCAGACCAGCCAAATATTTTTTCTTTCGAATAATAATTTTACTTTAATGTTATAATTAAATAAAAACAATTTTAGGCATATATCCCATTTTTCAGTTTTCAAATGCCACTTCTGTATATTTGGCCTACCAATGAAAATATGCACACGTATCAGAAGATGGTTACTAAATACAAGTAAGTATTGGCCAGAAACTGGCGACTAAAAAACAACCATCTACTGGCCAGTTCAACTATCCAAAATATCTTATTTTCAGCTTTAGAGCAGTTGTTCCCAATTTTTCAGGGATATAGTTCACATTTAGAGGGTCAGCCTCAACTTTTTGATTTAAAAAACTTATTAAGTTTAAAAAAAAGTGGATAAGTTTATGAAGTTTATAAAAGGTACAGCTTAAAAATATAAAAATTTGTAAAGTTTTTAAAGCGCTGAAATTGTTTTGAAATGTGGTCACTTTATAGATAATATTATTATTTTAATGTAAGCTTGTTACCATATGATCATATACGAAATGTGTTATTTGGAGGTCCCTCAAATTTTCATGTTCAGTTCCCCAAACTCGCAGGCTCCTTGGAGTAAACTTCTCTTCTCTGAAACATATTTGAAAACTATATCACATGCTATAACAGATGGTATAACAGGATGTTGAACTAAAAGTTAAACATTGAATTGTAAATATTGCAGACAACATTCGCTTCAATAGGGATAAAAACAAACGATCAGCTCTGGAGACTTGAAGAACAGCTCTAAAAAGACTCAACTCTACTTCTGCTGTGATCCCAGGATACACAGGGTTTCTTTCTTTCCTTTCCTCTTTCTGTTCTTTTTGCCATACTCAATGCATGCTCAAAAGACAAAAGTATTATATATGTTCTTTGATAATGTTTTTTAGATTATACTTTCTTCATTTTGTTTAATAAGCGCGTTTGAGTTAATTCGAATTTTCACTGTTTTCAAGTGATAATTGTAAAATAATAATAATAAATAAATAATAACTCCTGTAAATAATAGCAAACTCAAAAGGATGTGGAATGTAACAATGACGTCTATATTTTTGGTAATAACATTTTGACCCATTTCTCAAAAAAATAGCAATCACTTTGTCGCTAAAGAAACACATTCTCAGATTTTTTTAATTACCGTATATACTCGCGTATAAGTCGATTCCCTAACTTTTAAATGCAAATTCTGCAAAAAATCAAAAACCCGTGTATAAGTATACCCCCTAAGTTTTTACTTCAATTTTGCATAAAATCAAGCCAAAGATTTCACTTTCTAGATGCATTACAAATTCGTCAATGCGAAAAAGTGTTAAATAAACAAAAACAAATCAATGAAATATTTTTTAATGATAAATTATTAATATACGTATATGTTAAATATTATTTTATTATTATTACACATACAAAAACCAGAATTTTGACAATATTTAAAGTTTTTTTTTTTTTTTTTTTTTTTTTTTTTTTGGGTTGTTTTAATTGACTCGCGTGTAAGTCGACTCCCCCAATTTGCTGCCGAAAATTGTCTGAAATTCCTCGACTTATACGCGAGTATATACGGTACTTAATTTCTGATCACGAGGTAAATTGGTTCATAAATTTGAAGATCAAGTAATATATTCTTTTTTCTTTTCAGATAAAGTCACAATTTTCTTCCAAATATTACTAGAGGTGGCCCCAACCAAATATGTGCCAGACTGAAGACATCCGGGAAATTTTATACGCGAAGGGAAGCTGTTTAGATGGAACTTCGAATCCGTAAAGAATTCGAAACAATTCAAAGTGATATTATTCCATTCGAAGTAACCGGTGATAAGCAGTTTGTTTTCCTCTTCTTTTTTAAAAATTTCTAATAGAACCAGAAAAAAAAAGTTACAAAGTGTAATAACATCGTTTCGATAAGTCATCGAAATTTTTTATTTCATCGATGTACTTCAGTGTCATTATTCCATTTGAGCTCAACATGCATTCGATCTAAACACTTTGTTAAGGTGCTCTTCCATAGACCATATTAGTTGCCATCGAACGATTGTGGAATAATCAAATGTGAGTTTTGAATGTTGATTTTCCTAATCGTCTGCTATGTGATGAAATGAATGAAAAGGGTTTTAGGTTTTAAACACTGCTTTGTACAAAATTATTATTTTTGCTTAACACATATGGATGCATCAAAGTGTTGGTCATGTTGATAATGTGGTATTTTAAACAACATGGTGCATACTCATCATTGTATATGTGAAATAAAATTCAGGCTACATTTAATAGTTTAATATCTGGTACTGTTTCATTCTATTTTATTCGCGATCTTTTTTATATGTGTATATTAGTAATTAACATGGAATTCTAAATGGATTACATTACGACAAATCGCATTCATGTTCGACATATATTAGGGACTGGTATTCCTTAAGTATGTACTAGTAACTAGTATTCTTGCAAGTCGAAATGAATCAGTAAAAGAAACCCCGAACATAGAATTGTTAGGCATATACGCAATTCAATTGTATGGGGTTTATTTATTAACAAAAGTGGTAGACAAATATATATGTTTGCTGTGATTAAGTAAAAATTGATTAAATGGGTTTAGCTTGTAATACACGCAAACACTTTACGAAAATATTATCTCGATGTATGCATGGCTATTAGGCATTACAAGTAATTCAGTTGTCATAGTGAAATACATGTTTGTCCTGATTAAGTAAAAATTAATTGAATAAGTGGATTTAACTGTAAAACACACACACACACACACACTTTCATATAACTATTACTATGACATAAAATTGTTAAGCATACATTCAGTTCAAATGTCATATTGAAGTATGTCTTGTTTGTCGTAATTAAGTAAAAATTAATTGAATAAATAGCTTTAACCCTTTCCGGCACAGTGGTCCCACTCCGGGCACACTTAATTTTAATTCCGAACTTGCATTCGGCACCAAGAATATTTTAATAAAATTTGGTTTCTACAATGAAAGCTTAAAGTAAGAGGTTCTTATTTTCTAAAAGAGTCGTTTGTAAATTCCGGTGTCAGTCAGTAATTTCTCATTTTACGAACAGACTTTGTCTGTGCCGGAAAGGGTTAAAATATACACACATATACAAATTTTCAAAAATATTGTTGACATACATTGTTAAATATACTAGTAGTTCAATTGTCATAGTCAGATACATGTTTGTTGTTGTTAAGTAAATATTAACTGAATGAGAATCTGTCAATCTAACTGCAATACATACGAGTCCTGGCGGGTCGGGTTATACCCGACCTAAACCCGACAATTTAATTTAAAGTTAATCGGAAACACGACCTGAACTTGACAAAAAATATTTTGTCAACTAGAAACACGAAACGAACCAAACCCAAATTGGAAGAAAATAATTCCATATTTTAATACAATTATGGAAAAATATACAATTATATCTCTAATATCAATTTTATCTTTTATATAGAAAAAAATGAACATATAAATACATACTCATGAATGTTCAAATATATAGTTTTTTCATCCGAAAAAAATTTCTAAACATTTTTGAAAAATCAAGTCAATCGAACTCGACCCGCATCAAATCCCAACCCGAAACAAGTAAAATCAACCCAAACCGAACCCGACCTGCAAAGAAAAAATTAGTGTCAATCCTACTCGAGTAAAATCGGATTGCCCGACACGACCCAGTACTCTAATACATACATACAAACACAAAATATTGTTTACACAGAATTAATAAGCATATATAGGCAGTTCCATCGATACAGACATAGTCAAATATACATTTGTTCTGAGTAAATAAATATGTTTAAAGGGTTATGTCAATCTAATTGCAACACACACACACATAATAAATAAATAAATACACTAAAAATTGTCAGGAAACATATATAATGACCAGAATATTAACCTAATATTAAATTCACATTAGTATTTCAATTAAAAATAATTATAAATTAAAAAAATCTATAAACATTTACAGTACAAATGCATACGTGATGATATTAAATCTCTGAGATATTTCATCATTTAAAACTTGATAAATCAAAATAATTTCTCTTGTAAAATTCACCAGAGCCAATAGAGATCATTCTTATTACATTCTTCTGATATATATATATATGTACAAATATGTATATTTATAAAAAGAATATAACTGATTTTAAATCTGACTGTAAAGTATACAGGAAATACAAATATACGCTGGAAAAAATATATTGGAGAATTTCCTTTAAAACTGAAATAAATAAGCAGTTTTTAAAATGTCTAAGTAAATATGATTAAACATCAAACGAGAATTTGCCATTTTAACATCACCAATTCGTGGAATCATGACTACATTTTTTAAATCAATGCTATACATTTTTTTAATTACTTTAAGTTGCGAATCAAAGTTATTAACAGAATAACAAAAAACTCGCTAGAAAATTCTTTTAAGTTTGAATCATCAATTTTAATAAGCAGAATAACTAGTATTAAGTCTTAGCCACGTGTAATATGTTTTTGCTAAAAATTAGATGCTGAATCGTAACAAGAGAGGTAAGGAAAGCAGTGTTAAATTCAGGGGTGTACCGGGAGGAACATTCCTCCCCCCCCCCAGGAGCACTGGAATGTCCGCCCCCGGAAGATTTGAGATTTTATGCTTTTAATGGATAAAAAGTGCATCCCCCCGGAACTATACAGTGTCCCCACTGGGGGCAACAGAAATCCCTCCCGGAGAAAAGTGTCTAAATTCAACACTAAAGGAAAGGGTCGTGTTCTGTTACTAGTTTGTTTGCAAGATAATTTCTCTACATTAGTGTTGTAATAAATAAGTTTTTTCACCCAAGAGAGGTTTTAACTAAAATCATGAATCAAAAAAACATTTAAAATTGTATACATATAATAGCAATAATAGCATATTTTTCCATGCTATGAGAGGGTTTAAAATATTTTATTCACAGAACAATACCGGAAAAATATAAACATTACTAGCTAGTAATTTGCATAAAGATAGAATATTAGATACTTTTTGACTATTTTCTATTGCTGGAGCGATGACTTCCTATTAGCCTGAAAAATAAATTAATACAAAGTAAAGCATCATAATAAATGCAAAGTATATAAAAAAAAAAATTCAAAAACTTTTGAAATTGTCAATATTTTTTCGGCTTGGAAAGTAAATAAAGACAATTAAAATTAAGTTCAAAAGTAAGACATTCTAATACTCTATCTTCGCGGTAATTTGTATTGCACGAGATCTTTTGATTTTTGAGGGAAAAAAGAAACCGAATTTAATTCTACATTTAGAAAATATTTATAGTATTGATTTTATTAAGTTTCTTATTATAAGCAAGAAATCATGTTTACAATGTAAATGATCTCAAATTTACATTTTTCGAGGTTTTACGTTGATGCAATTATAATAGAAAGCTTTTATAAGAAAATAGCGACATATGAGCAATAAAATTCCATTGGTCTAGAGGATTTTGGATAAAAATTTGGACAGCTTACCATTATTACCAAGCTAATGTTTGTTTACTTGTCTAAGAGAATTCGTTCAATCGAGTATCGTCAAATTCTGTAGTGTGTTTTCTAGTGTTTGGAGTTTTTAATCTGAACATATGCCCTGTACGTATGTTCAGACTCCATGTCCAATCACCGTCCATGCATTTACATTTTATACAAATTCGGAAAGTATTTCATACGGATCAAAAATATTAAAATCATTCGGCTTTTTGATAACAATTTTAGTAAATGTGGTAATAGGTCATATGAATATTCTTCACATTGCATATTTTTAAAAGAGAATGTAAACTAAAAATCATTAAATCGATTTATTCAAACAAAACAGAAATAAAGATATTTATTCTGATAAATTATGCGCGATATACCATTATTTACCTTTTTCTTACAGAAAAATGAAGTAATTTAGTAGCCATCTTTAAAGAAATTTTGTTAAAAGTTACCAAAAAAATAATAAATAAAATCTCGAAAACTAATTCAAATTTTAAAAATTCGAGAGCTTGTATCACACGCTCAAATTTATGCAGAAAACTGGCGTTAATTTCATCGCACTATACATTCCATATTCTAGGAAGAGTAGTTGTGAAAAACAAACAGACAAGCAGATTTTAATTTAATAGATACTAATTGCAAACTCTAAAATATAACAATTAAGACAAATAATTTAATCATCATAGTCTGATACATCTTTTAAAATTTTTATTTGATTTTATCATTTGTATAGCATAATATTACTCAAATAGACTGAAATAAACACACACATAGAAAAAAAAATAACAATATATAATAACTTCACATTTTTACTCACATTGTCTAATTGGGCATTTAATGGGTAAAAAAGGTATATGAAGTGAAGAAATTTTCTCATGTTAAACGAGCAAACTCGTGGTATACTTCTTAGAAGCCCACTGTCTGTTATGGATACAAAATAAAATGAAATATCTATTCAGTAGTGAACGTATCAAAACTTGAATAGGAAAGTGCAATAATTTGTTAATATTTCTCGAATTAAGGAATGTTGTGTAATATGTTACTAACGAAAAAAAAAAGAAAATCCTTCAGAAACATTCTCTAGAAATGATTTTGGTACTTCTCCATTATTCCGTCGACCACTTTTCATAAAAAAAAAAAAAAAAAAAAAAAAAAAAAACTAACGCCAAATAAACAAATGGAAGAATGTTGCCATTGGAATATCAAAATAAATAAATAAATAAAATACAAGAAATTCGGAAAAGCCCCACTCACCAAAGTGTCAACTATCAGTCAAGTTTAAACAAGAACAAAATTACAATATATTAATGAAAATAGAAAACAAATCTTCGGTATTTATTTATTTACATTATTTTACTTAATTATCCCTCTCGGCTGGTGATATTTGTGACGTCATTTGAAACTGATCTATTGCACTTAACTATGCATCACAGCATTTTTTCAATGCTTTTTTTCGTTTAATATCATGACACCACCGTTTAAGGACGCATTTGTTATTTTAATTAACGAAATAATTAATAACTCAGTAAAACATAATGAAAAATATTGGTAAATGTCGAGTCAAAAACCACTTGATGACATAACAAACATGTGTAATGCTTCTGACATCAAGTGAAAAAATGGGACGGCATTTTTAGCTTTAAATCCCATAATTTGGTGATAGTTTTTTGCTATGAAAAGTGGTCGACGGGATAATGGAGATGTACCATGATGTTTGTTAATAATTCCCCTTTTACAATTCAGCAACTAATTTTTAATAAATGAAATAATTGTAAAATATACGCGCATTGCTAAATTGATATATCACTTTAAAATATACAAAAACTACATTAAAAACATATCTACAAGTTTCAGCTTTCATCTGAGGTCATCATCAGGATAAAAAAAAAGTTTGAAACTTGTAGATACGTTTTTAATGCAGTTTTTATATCTTTTAAAAGTGATACATCAATTTTGAAATGTGTATATATTTCACCATTATTTCATTTATTAAAGTTTTATATGGTGTAAACGTCCACAACTTTTTGATAACTAATTTTTAACTAAACACTGTAATTTTTAACAAACGAGACGACTATTCAAAACGAGACGACTTTTAATTTTTGAGTAAGTAATATTCGCCCTACTTAATCGCAGAAACTCAGTGACTAGATAAAGTGAAGATTACTATTCAGAAATAGTGATATTTAAAAAAAAAAAAAAAGAATCGTACGCAACCATGGCACGTATGCATGGTGATCGGATTCTGCGTCAATTCGTCGCGCACAATTCATCGCGGAACAATTCATCGCGCACAATCCATCGCAGCACGTGATGTCAACTTCTCGCGACGTCAATTTTTCGCAACAAAAATGTTTTTGAAGGCTATGATGATAAAATAAAGACAATTTAGTAAAAAATGTTTAATGATAATTAGTTTTTTAGATGTATAGAGAATTATAACTAACAATTTACATGCGATTGTATCTAAAAAACAAATTTTCATTACATAATTTTACTAAATTATCTTTATTTTATCATCATAGCCTTCAAAAACATTTTCGTTGCGACGATTGACGTCGCGACGAATTGACGCTGTGACGAATTGACGCTGCGATGAGTTGTCGCCGCGATGAATTGTTCCGCGATTAATTGTGCGCGAGAAATTGACGCGACACCTGGTGATCGTCGTCGAAGGGATTCAATACTATATAAACTTTTGTATGCGTTTTTTGTTTGTTTGTTTGTTCTTTCTCCTTGCAAATTGGATGATCAAACTTGAAAGAATTTTCTTGTAAGTAATGAAGTGCTTTATATTTTTACTATCATCAAATAAAGTTCAAATCTATCAACGCAAGAATAATCTATAAATCCTTTTTAACGCCATTTTTGACACTAAAATAAACATCACACATTTGTTAGAAAAACTAGTCAATGCACTATTAAATGTAGCCTAAAGAGCTGCCGACAGATAATATGCATTTTTTTATTACTATTATTATTTCATTAAATAACATTTTTTATGCTTAAAAACTTTTTTTTACTGATATACTGAAAGGCAAATGATCATCTGTCAACAGCTTTATAATTATAAGTGCAATGCAAATTGTTGTTTCTATAATTGTTATTTCTTTTATAGAAATTTAATGATTGTTGTAAATAGAATGGCGCAGCTAGATTTTTACTGTGAAAAGTGTACAAAAAATGAATTCGACCTCCTATTGTGATAATAAAGGTGACATGTGTCGCTATAGGAGGGGAATTGTAAAAATAAATTCAAATCACATTCATATTGCTCATCTTAAAATTAACAAAGAATTCAGATTTTCTGTCACATATTCGATTCTTACTAAAAAAAAATGTGTTCAAAAAATAATTCGATCTCCTATTGTGATAGTAATGGTGCATGTGTCACTAAATCCAGGTAATTACAAAAATAATATAAGCCACACTCATATTGCTCATGTTAGATTCATTACCACATATTAGACACCTAAAGAGGAAAATGTATATAAATATAATTAATTCAACTTCCTATTGTGATAATAATGGTGACATATGTCAATAAATAGGAGGAACTACAAAAACAATAAAAGTAACATTCGTAATGCTCATACTAACATTAACAAAGAATGTCAGATTTGTTGCTACATATTAGACACCTACTAAGGAAAATGTAGATAAATAATATTAATTCAACCTCCTGTTGTGATAATAATGGTGACATATGTCAATAAGTAGGAGGAACTACAAAAATAATAAAAGCAACATTCGTATTGTTCATACTAACATTAATAAAGATTGTCAGATTTGTTGCTACATATTAGACACCTATTGAGGAAAATTTATATAAATAAAATTAATTCAATCACCTATTGTGATAATAATGGTGACATATATGTCAATAAATAGGAGGAACTACAAAAATAATAAAAGCAACATTCGTATTGCTCATACTAACATTAACAAAGATTGTCAGATTTGTTGCTACGTATTAGACACCTATTGAGGAAAATTTATATAAATAAAATTAATTCAATCACCTATTGTGATAATAATGGTGACATATATGTCAATAAGTAGGAGGAACTACAAAAATAATAAAAGCAACATTCGTATTGCTCATACTAACATTAACAAGGAATGTGAGATTTCTTGTCCCATTTTAGATTCCTACTAAGAAAAACGTATATAAATAAAATTTATTCAATCCCCTGTTGTGATAATAATGGTGACATATGTCAATAAATAAAATAGGAGGAGCTACAAAACTAATAAAAGCCACATTTCATATTGCTCATATCAACATTAACAAAGAATGTCAGATTTCTTGTCCCATTTTAGATTCCTACTAAGAAAAACGTATATAAATAAAATTTATTCAATCCCCTGTTGTGATAATAATGGTGACATATGCAATAAATAAAATAGGAGGAGCTACAAAACTAATAAAAGCCACATTTCATATTGCTCATATCAACATTAAAAAAGAATAACAGATTTTTTGTCCCATATAATATTCCTACTGAGGAAAACGTATATAAATAAAATTTATTCAACCTCCTATTGTGATAATAATGGTGACATATGTCAATAAATAGGAGGAACTACAAAAATAATACAAGCAACATTCATATTGCTCATACTAGCATTAACAAAGAATGTCAGATTTCTGGTCCCATTTTAGATTCCTACTAAGAAAAACGTATATAAATAAAATTTATTCAATCCCCTGTTGTGATAATAATGGTGACATATGTCAATAAATAAAATAGGAGGAGCTACAAAACTAATAAAAGCCACATTTCATATTGCTCATATCAACATTAAAAAAGAATAACAGATTTTTTGTCCCATATAATATTCCTACTGAGGAAAACGTATATAAATAAAATTTATTCAACCTCCTATTGTGATAATAATGGTGACATATGTCAATAAATAGGAGGAACTACAAAAATAATCAAAGCAACATTCATATTGCTCATACTAAAATTAACGAAGAATGTCAGATTTATTGTCCCATATTAGATTCCTACTAAGAAAAATGTATACAAATAAAATTAATTCAGTCTCTTTATATGATAATAATGGTGATATACGTCAAGTAATAGGGGCATCTACAAAAATAATAAAAGCAACATTCATATTGCTCATATTAAAATTAACGAAGAATGTAAGATTTATTGTCCCATATTAAATTCCTACTGAGGAAATTATATGTAAATAAAATTAATTCACCCTCTTATTGTGATAATAATGATGACATATGTCAGTAAATAGGGAGAGCTACAAAAATAATAAAAGCCACATTCATATTGCTCATACTAAAATTAACAAAGAATGTCAGATTTGCTATCACAAAATAAGATTCCTACTCAAGGGATATTATGTACAATATGTATACAAATAAAATTAATTCAACCTTTTTTATTGTGATAATAGTGGTGATTTGTATCATAAAATAGTAAGGATTATAAAAATAATATAAACCTGTAACATAAGGGAAATCATAGAGAATTATTAAATAGAAAATATTTCAAAATAAAAAACAAACTGCATAAATTACAGCAAAATCACATTAATATGTCAAACAAAATAAAATGTTTTGAAAATACTTAAAAATCCAAATGAGAAAGTTTGAATAAATTAAACTAATTAAAAAAATTAAATACACGAGTGAAATTTTACAAATTTCAATGAGAAAAATCTGCATTCTTTAATCAATTGTTTAAATCTAGCTGTGCCAAACCATGTTACTTAAAATCAGTTTTTTGTAGAAAATTATTTTTTTGCAGCTTGTTGTTGTAAACTCAGACTGAAGTCTTACATTATAATCAAATGGAAATTTTACAATAAAGAATATTTGAAAATGAGACTTGAGCTCTTTTATTGTTGCAAAATACATACACAAGACTGTCCTCAATTCTGCACTGGATACTTTCTGACGGATTCCGGATGTCATTTTTATTCATAAATGCGTGAAGCTTACAGATATTCCTATTCATATATAAAAACAAGTGAGTAAGTGGTGATCGAAGGTCGCACAAAGGGTTTCGTTTAATATTCCTTTGAAAATACTTTATCCTTTAATTAATAAATCCAAATTATTAATTTATAATTATCCTTATCATTTATCAATACACTCTATCAATAAGAACATAGATGGCAGCACCATTAAATCTAATATTGAAATGATAACAAGAGGAAGCTATTTTTAAATCATATTTAAATACTCAAGAACTGCTTTTCAGACAGTTGTGACGACATATGTTTGTACAGTTGAAAAGCATATTTAATTAGTATATGATTTAATTTTAGCTATTAAAAAAATGAAAAAGAAGCAAAACCCTTAAAATGGCAACGAAAAAAATTTTAAAAATTCGAAAGTTCTTTTAATTAAATCCATCGGACAATGAAATGTAAAAATCGAAAATTTCAACTTCCGTCGTCTTGAATAGAACCCGTAACCTTTGGGTTAGGAGGAAAACGCTCTACCACTGAACCACCTAGCCTTCGCGAAAAGACTGAAATTAAGATTATGTTTTAAGATTTAAGAAAATCACAGAAATGGTCGGAAGCCATTAAATTAATTTATTTAATTAAAATAAAATAAAACCTTTTCAAAATTTTATGATCTGTCGTGTGACAGGAGATATTCAGCTATAAGTATGCAAAATTTCAAGTCTCTAACTTATACAGTTTCAGAATACGAACTCTGTGACGGACAGACAGAGAAATGAGACAAAAAAATAATAATAACGTTTTCTATTTTCACATAAAGGCAAAAGATCTTTCAGACAATGCTGTCAAAGCTGACGTTTTAAGCGGATTTTGGGGATGCAATAGCTCGAGAAGACTCGTTATCAGGAAGCAATTGATAAGATATAGCTCATTTACGAAAAAAATGAAAACGCCATTCGATTCTTTGGCACTTTAATAGTAATGTCTGCACTTTTCATGTATTTGCTGACTAAAACGGGTTCGCGAAGACGTAAAAAAAAAAAAAATCGCGTTGTTGAACAAGGAAAAAACATTTTTGGAGAACCCTCCTAACTGATTGATTCAGATTGATGCATAGGTTAAGGTTGGTTGGTTGGTTGATTTTATGACGGCCGATTATCTATGGGGATGTAGGCCATGGGCGGAGTGCCCTCCGTGGGGGTCTATCTAAGGGATCCTAACCCATATTTACGGCAAGGCTCGAAGAAAACCACGGAAAACTCCGAACGGTTAGTTCGTTGAGCGCGACAGGTGTTATAGGCCCTGGAGGGAGTGCCCTCCGTGGGGGTCTATCTAAGGGATCCTAACCCATATTTACGGCAAGGTTCGAAAAAAACCACGGAAAACTCCGAACGGTTAGGTCGATGAGCGCGACAGGGGTTTGAACCCAGCAACTCCCGTCTACCAACTTTGAGAGTAGAACATCTCAGCCACTGGTGGGGCACATAGGTTAAGGAAGTTCTAAATTTTTACCTAAGCTTATCAACAATGTAAATCATCTTGAGGCAATTAATTATAATATTCTATATTTATGAAGCTCTCGGATATTCTCCTTGAATATTTGAAAATGAGACTTGATTTTTTTTTAATTATTAAAAAATACATACTTAACTGAGTGATTAAGATTGATAACAATATATAAAAATGTTCTAAATCCTTATATATTATTTCTCCTGTCAACATCCCTTTTTCTCAGAAAATATGAAACGCAGAACAACGAATGAGATACCATATGAAAGGTTTTAGAACCGGCTTCTGACATAGCCCACTTAACAATTCGTTAAAACATGTTTTTGATTAAAATTTGCTGAAAAATAAAAATTAAATCGGCATTGCTTTCATAAAAGAAATGAAAGGTTTTCCTGAAATTATTGTTGCCAAAAAAATAAAATATCACATTATAGGATGCTCATAGCAATTATTATAAAAAACACCGCACGGGTTTATTTTATGATTAAAAAGCGAAATTGAAATTGAAATGTTTAGATTTATATTTCTAAGTCCCATGGTTTTCCCGAAGCGGATGACGTCATCCTCTAATGCAGTCAAAATACGATTGTTAATTTTTTTTTCTCGCGCGTGCCTTTAGCAATCTTGGATCAGTTTTTAGTCTAACTTTGATGGAATAAATTAGATGATATTCTGGCTTGACTAACAACTAAATGTTGTTTGCAGATATTTTTATCCTTGCTTTTTCTTTAGAAGTTTAAACCTGCATCTAATAAATATTACATATTGATAAAAAATTATACTTCTCTATTATCCCGTCGACCACTTTTCATAACAAAAAACTATCGCCAAATAAACGGGAGAACGTTGCCATTGGAATATCAAAAATATCTTCTAAAATAAAAGCGTAAGTCATGTGACTGTCATCAACAGTTCCGGGATGACCGTTTCACTTTTTCATATGCCAGGCGGCCATTTTTATTCAAAATTATTTTTTCGAATAAAACGGCATAAAAGTTACATTTTAAGAAAGATCGTTCAAAATAAATTAATATTTGAGAGATGATTTACGTTCAATTATGTATATATTCTGCAATAACTTCAGTCGACATTAGATTCGCAGTTCAAATTTTCTATTCATGAAAGTAAACAAACAAACAAAAAAAAGATTGATTCGTCGTGAACATTTAAAATATTAAATCATGGAGGTAATCATTCGCAGAGCAAGTTCTCCGCGAATGAATTTTTGGACCGCTGCCTCGCGTCAAAAAAAATAATTCGCACCAGTGAGACAATCAAAGTTTACCATAATTATGTGCTATACAACTCAACTTCCTTTCGGACCTTTTCTTGACGTAAATTGAACTCATTTCCATAACAAAATTTTCGCCAAATTGGCGGGGGGAATAACCGCGCCAACGCCTATGCCCCAAAAATGTGCGAAATACTACCATGATCGCAAAAGTTCATGATTTGTCTATTAGAATCTTCCGATTTGGCGAAGGATTAAGGGAAAATTAAATTAGGAATAAATGTAACGTGTTGCAATGTTTAACATACATTTAAGGGAGACCAAACTGGTCGCCAGTGGCGGCTAGTGTAATAATATTTAATGAATCAGATTTTTAGCATTTTAAAAATCGCTAATACAGCTTTTATTTATCGCGTGTACAAATTAGAAACGATAGTTTGATTTTGAAATCAAATGTTTTAATTTATGATATTATTTCTTATTTATTTATTTATTTTCTATTTTAAATGAAAAATGTGGAGTATTTTAAATTTATGTAATATAAGCATTTTAGATTAAAGTTAAGTATTTTAAATGAAATGAGTGACAGGTTTATAATTTAAAATTAAATAAATTGTAGTATGAATGATGGTGATGGGAACGATATTTGGCGATTTATCATCTGCTCCCGACTAACAAAAATACTCATAATTAAAAAAGGAAATTGATAGTTTGATGTAAATAAATACTGATATACATATCAAAAATAATTTATAGAATTAAAAAAAATAAAAGTAAATAAACAACAATTTCCATAACACAATTTTCGCCAAATTGGCGGGGGGAATAATCGCGCCAACGCCTATGCCCCAAAAATATGCGAAATACTACCATGATCGCAAAAGTTCATGATTTGTCTATTAGAATCTTCCGATTTGGCGAAGGATTAAGGGAAAATTAAATTAGGAATAAATGTAACGTGTTGCAATGTTTAACATACATTTAAAGGAGACCAAACTGGTCGCCAGTGGCGGCTAGTAAATAAATAAAATATAAGAATTTAAGGACACAATTGTTATTTTAATTAATAAAATAACTACTAAATCAGTAAAACAGAATGAAAAATACACTCAAATGTCGAATGTAAAACCACTAGATGACGTAACAAACACGCATAATGATTCTGACATCAAGTAAATGGGACTGCATTTTTGGCTTTTATTCTTATAATTTGGCGGTAGTTTTTTGTTATGAAAAGTGGTCGACGGGATAATAGAGAAGTACTTAAAAAATATTAGATTTCAGTGCGAAATTTTCGCACGGGCCCTCTGGTTTTTCTTTTAATATCCTCAACAATGCAAATCTCCTATAGAGGCAATAAGATAAGTTTCTTTTCTGGGTTTATGAAACTTTCAGATCTTGTATTCAATTTTTAAAAATGATATTTGAGGTTCTTTATTGTTAACAATATACATACTTAATTGAGTGATAAAGGTTAATACAAAAATTAAAGGTGTTCTAATTTTTTTTCATTTAACCTCCTCAACAATATGCACCTCTTTCCTACACAGCGGTTCTTAATCTCTTACAAGGAAGGTCTTATTAAAGCGCAAACTCAGAATATTTGAAAAACAAGAACGAAAAATCATGCGTCAAGCATAGATTATGTAACACTCCCCAACGATTCAAAAATAATTTTACAAATCATACCGTTTAATAAGCTAAAAGATAACATCTAAGAAAACAATTTGGAAAACGCATAACATATTTAAAAACATAATTTCAGGAATTTCCAACATTATACAATATTCGGAAAAATATCCGAATACTTTTATTCAGCCCTGTATAGGATCTATAGATTTGTATATATACTACATAGGATGCTAAATTTTAGTTCAGTTAGGAAACGCGTAGCACAGTTTAAAATTCTCCGTCTGGAGTTTCTGTCAGTAAACCGTAATGTTTTCGCGAACTTTTGTGCTTCCCTGTATAGGATCTACAGAATTTATACACACCACATAATAGACAAAAAACGAGTTAAAATTAAAATCACGTTCAGTAACTTAAAACGCACTTTCAGGAACAAACAGTAGAAAACAAACAGTAGAGAATTCTTTTGTGTGTCCTTGTAAATGAACGATGACTGCTATACACACAATATTCTGTAGTAAGCCTCTTGTAATGCATTTCAGTGATCTATATAAATTTCAATGTGTTTAAAATAGTGAAACATTAGTTAAATAAACCGCAGACGATTTTTCTCCATAGACGTAATGTAACGGAATTCTTTTGACTGTCCCTGTAAAATAACTATAAGTGCTATGCGCACCCTATTCCATATTAAGCTTTTCTAATGTATCTTAGTGATATGTATAAATTTCATTGCGTTTAAAATAGTGAAACATTATTTAAATAAACCGCAAATGTTTTTCCCCCATAGACCGCAATGTAACGGAATTCTTTTGAGTGTCCCTGTAAAAAAAACTATAAATACTACACACTTCCGTTGAAATAGATAACGACAATAACATATAAAAATTGCAGAGCAATCCGAGCGTATTTACGGGAGTTAGAGCACGGACAGACGGCCAGACGGCAGACAAACCGAAGTCATAAACACTTTTCAACTAGGTTGGAAAGTGTTAAAAAACAAAAGCTAATGGAGCTACTTCAAGTGCGTAATAAAGGATCAGTCAAATTTAGCTGCGAAATCCCAGTAGAAAATCTGTTAAAAAAAATAAAATACTTTCAAATATTTGAGGCAAAAATCAACACTTTTTCCTCGCCAAATGCAAGCTATTTAATGCATTTGAAAATTCCTGGTTTAATAAGTGTTTAAATCCATACATAGTACTTTATGAATTTAAACTTAAACCATTAAATTGGTTGTTATTTTTTCTATAAGCTTATATAATATATATACAAGTTGTTTATTGCTGAACTTATTTAATTTTACACGGTTTCGTCGGCTGGATGACTTTTAAGTGTATTTTAACTGTTCGATTAAGAACGCTCTTATTATGCATTTCTATATTTAATAAGTCTTTGTTTCCATGGCAACAATACTTTACTCTTGTTGTCTCTGATTCTGATCCGATACTAGCAATATCGAAGTCAAATTGACATCTCTCAGAATCGGACATTAATTTTTAGTTTGAAGCATTTTTAATCAATTTAAATTTTGTTCTAAACCATAGAATACGATCGTTAATTTTCTTATACATATGAATGTATATGGCAAAACCGTAGTTGTAAAAGTATAGTTATTGAAGTTAAACTACCTAAACTAGTTTAGCATGAAGAGTAGAAAGGGCTTTTTTTAAAAGAGTATTTATCATAAAAGCGTATTTTTTTTATTATTATTATTTCATTGTATGGCCAATCTGCGATAAATCGCCAAAAACACGAAATTTTCATAATTTTTTTACGGACGTTATATCGAAGTTCCGCAGCAATTTTTTTAGAAACGTATATATCCTCATGAGAAGAACATTCTGTAATTTGTTCAAAATGTGCTGAGTATGCACATATGGAGACCTTCCTTGTTAGTTACCCCGAACCCTTTTTCGCATTCCCTCTGTCTTCGCGGACCCCCTTAGTTAAGACTGAAATTACTGATAATTTTTAAAATATCGAATAATAAAGGTTATATATACAATAACAGAGATTTATAAATTAATTATATTGTACTTTTTAACAGTATTCTTAGTTTTGCATTTCATTTTATTCGCAAGATTATTCTTGTATTCTAGATAAGTAAAAAATTTTACAATGTTCATGGGATCTCCACGTGCTGCGGAACCCTTGGGGTCGACGGCCCATTGTTTCAGAACCACTGTCTTACTTAGAACATTACAAAATAATTTTCTTTTCTAGGTTTATGAAATTTTCAGATAACGTCATTGAATTTTTTTAAACGAGTCTTTGGATTTTTAATATTAAATTATAAGATTTTTATTGTTAAATTACACTGGTCGCCACCAAAATCCTTCCTGGTAAAATAATGGTCGTTTCTTATAGATTTCATGCTACTAAATCAAAATATGGCAATGAAATTATTGTATCACGTATTATTTTTAAGGTAGGAGGGTTTACTTTTAAAGTTATTTTATTTCTTGCTAAAACATAAGGGGAAATTGTGGAAATAATAAAATGCATATAATTATATGTAAATGACATAAAAAATAATAGTATTAAAAACAGTTACAGTGGCATAAGGAATAAAAATATATTAAAAAATAGCAAATAATAAATTCGGAAACGAAAGGGGAGAGCGGAGGTAGACAACAAAAGAAAAATGCACAATAGAAATGTCAACAAACTAGACTTTCATGCTGTATTTTATCAATTTGTTATCTAAGACATCGGGAATACTTTTTTCATGATTTCAATGTTATCTATCACAAGCTGAAGTACCCGGCGTTGTCCGGGATTTTAAGAATCTTTGTGTAGAAAAATCAATTTCAAAATTAAACATGTAGCACAGAGGAAACTTCAAAATGTTAAAATATGTAATACATGGGACTAGTGTGCAAAACTTAAGCAACAAACACAAAATGCTAATTTCTGAACACGTGAGTACTCAAAAGGAAATTCTATAAACAGCAAGTGTAGAAAATTGGTACTACCCTAACAGCACAGCCAGTCGATGCGAAGTCTCTTTGACGTCACACATGGTCACAAGTGTCACAGTCACTACAATGAACTGAAATGTGATACCATTCATTCGACTCATTTATACTCTCATTTGGTCACTCCACTGAGAAGTCACCATTACTGCTGCTTTTTGACGAGTCACCAGGTGACTTTACAGTAAAGTCACCTGGTGACTCTCGTGTGACTGTCATTTGGACACTCCTTTGTAAAGTTATCATGATTGCTGTTCTGTGACGAGTTCCCAAGTGACAGAAAATGAAATCATCTGGTGACTTTTCACAAAGGAGCGCAATGATGACTTCACAGTAGTGTCGGTCACCTAAAAGTCACTGTGCGTCTTCATTGTGGCATTAGTTGGTGAATCATCACAATGCAATTCTCACAATGACTTCAAAGTTGAGTCTTTAACTAACGGTCACGTGAGAATCACAAGGTGACTACATTGTAAAGTCACCTAGTGACCCATCACAAAGCAACAGTCACAGTAACTTTTCAGTGGAGTCACCTTATAACAATCATTTGAGAGTAATAATGTGACGAGTGAAAGATCCCATATTTTGATTCACCGTAGTGACTGTGACACTTGTAACCATGTGTGACGCCAAGGAGACTTCACACCCACTGGCTGTGCTGTTAGGGTAGTACCTGTTTTCTATTCTTGTTCTTTATAGTATTTCCTTTTGAGTACTCACGTCTTCAGAAATTACCATTTTGTGTTTGTTGCTTAAGTTTTGCACACTAGTGTATTTCCATAATCGGGTTTCTATCATGATTCAATACGCTCCTCAAACTCATATGACGTTATATTCACCTGCTGACGTCCTATCTACTTGCTTTCTCTATTACTCATATTGATACTCTCTTTGAATGATTTTCAAACATTTGAAAAAGTCCGTTAAACTTTCAATAGGACGTCATATTAAATGTATTTTTAATTCTTTAATGACGTCGTATTAACCTGCTTTCTATGCTTACACATACTCATACTCCTTGTATTATTGAAAAATATTCAAAATTTTTCGTAAAATTACCAATAGGACGTCCTATTAATCTTTATTTCAAATGTCGAAACTTTTTATTTCATTCTCATTTTTCACCTGGAAATCTTTCAATAGAAAATGAAATTATTGTAGAAAGAATTTTATTGTGGATTTTTAATTGTTGGCAACTGCTATAACGAAAAATGTTTAAATTTGACAGGAAAAGGCTATTAGATTTTTGTATATTTTTATTAATTAAAAATTAACTATACATTATTTTGATTCCGGATTACTTACTTTAGTTGTCTAGGCCGTGTTTTAATACACCTACACGTAACATTTCACAATTCTGGCTTCCAAACTGTTGATTTGTATAGAAGTGCAGACAGACAGACAAATTTTCATTTTTATATATTAGATTGCAAAATAATATGATAATCCTTCAGTACTTGTTATCACTATAAAACTGTATCTCAGAAAAATTATACGTGCTGGGGAAATTTGGATGTCATATTTAGATTTAGGAATAGTAACCCTTTCAGGGGCAAAGTACGTATGTTCGTAAAATGCTGAAAGGACAAGGGCTGATCCAGAGTGTCCTTTTTTTAGGGGGGGGGGCGGTACATTGTTACATATAATGGGCATAGTAATGGGTACAGTAAAACATTTGAAAATAGAACCTGTTTGTAACGAAAAAATTTCATCGTTCCGAAGGAAGAAACATACAAATATGCCAGCAAAACAAAACCTGTCTAAAACGGATTCATAGCGATTTCGTTTTTACAGGATTTGCTGTATGTAAAGGAATACAGTGATTTATTGTTTACAATTATTTATTAGTTGTAATTACTGTTGGTTAATTCATACAGTAAAACCTCTAAGAACGAAACCTGCTTATACCGGAATGCAATCTTAAATGGAAAAATGTTTATATTCTTGGTGGAAGGAATATTATACAAATATTTCCTCTAAAACGGAAACCTGTATAAAATAATTTTTTTCCAGCTCATAGCTGAATTAATTTCATGAGTTTTTACCATAATTGTAATTTATTATTAACTAGCTCAACCGCCCGGCGTTGCCCGGGCCCGTGATAATAAATAAAAACAAACCTCAAATTTGTATGATTTTATATCGTAAACCCAATTTTGGGGTTTAAGGAAATTTTTAGTAGTTTATAAAGTAGCAGGAAGACCCTACAACTATGTTTAAGAAAATTGAAAGGTAATCGGATCATTTTAAAAGAAGCTGTATCAAGGGCGCCAGGAAATATATTAATATTCAAAATTGGTGGTTGCTGAGGTCCGAGAAATTTTTTTGTCGTTCATGTAGTAGCTGGAGACCTAAGAAGGTGTTAGAAAATAAAGCTAGTCAATCGGATGATTTTTAAGGGAGCTATAGTAGGGGCCAGGGGCCCAAAAGAAGGCCAACTGAGCAGGGCCCTAAGATGAAAACATCTTAAGTGGTCCTAGTACTTAGCGTTTTAGATCTTCAATTAGTCGAAATTAAGCAATAGGGTATAAATTAATCATTAGAATAATATTTTAAAGAAAGACATAAAAAGAGGCCTAGGGCACCAATAAAAATATGAGGGTGGTGGCCTGGGGAGCGGAATCAAAGACTCAAATTTAAAGTTATGCATGCATTGGGAGGATGACACAATTAGAGGGGTGAAAAATGCATGGCGCACAAAAGGTTCAAGGGGCCCCACACCGGGTTCCAGGGTCTTAACTGGAGCATAGAAATGGAGGAATAACTAAATGGAAAAAAGGCCCCAAAAACGAGGACAATCGGATTAAAAGGGGGCTTATTGACAATTTAGGAAACAAAAACTTCAACGAGTCCCGTACCAGGCCCCTGGGGTCAGGGTCTTAACTAGAACCTAGAAATAGAGGGAAAGCTAAATGGAGAAAGCACTCCAAAAACTAAGAAGATCGGATAAAAATAGGGCCAGTTATTAACAATTTGACACAAAATTTAAATGGGCCCCTAACCGGGCCCTAGGGAGCCAGGGTCTTAACTGGAATGTAGAAATGGGGAATTAACTAAATGGAGAAAAGGCTCTAAAACAAAGAAGAATGGATAAAAGCGGGACAAGTTATTAACTATTTAGGGCGCAAAAACTTAAAGGGACTCCAGAATCTTAAGTGGAATGTAGAAATGGGGGGAATAACTATATGGAGAAAAGGACTTCAAAACGAAGAAAATCGGATTAAAAGGAGGCAAATTATTAGCAATTTAGTTCGCAAAAACTTCAAGAAGCCCCGTACCGGGTCCCAGGGCCTTAACTAGAACGTAGAAATGGGGGAAAGCTGAATGGAAAAAGGACCCCAAAAACAAAGAAGATCGGATAAAAATAGGGCCAGTTATTAACAATTTGTCACAAAACTTAAATGGGCCCCTAACCGGGTCCTAGGGAGACAGGGTCTTAACTGGAATGTAGAAATGGGGAAATAACTAAATGGAGAAAAGGCTCCAAAACAAAGAAGAATGGATAAAAGCGGGACAAGTTATTAACTATTTAGGGCGCAAAAACTTAAAGGGACTCTAGAGTCTTGTGGAATGTAGAAATGGGGGGAATAACTACATGGAGAAAAGGACTTCAAAACGAAGAAAATCGGATTAAAAGGAGGCAAATTATTAGCAATTTAGTTCACAAAAACTTCAAGAGTATTACCTCTACGAAAGTCCGCAGCATTATCAAATAGTAATAAAATACAATAAAAAACTTGCTAAGACGGAATAGCTAGAGACTAAAGAAAATTTTTGTTGCAGGTTTCCGTCTTAATATGTATAATTGTTTAATATTCCTTCCGACATGTGAAAGTTGAACCTGTCTTTTATGGAATCCTCTCTTAAACGGAAATAATTCACGGTCTCGACGGAAAGAAAACCATAACAATCTACCTGCAAAATTTATGTTTTTTTATTGTCTTTTATATTCATTCCTTAAAATAAATAATTTCGAAAATTTTTATATACCTTTTATCAGAACGAATATTTCGAGAGTCCGAAAACAAGTGTTCCGGATAATCGAGGTTACTGAAATTCAATAAGCTTCTTCCCATTATTACATACTAAGTACATACCAAATTTCAAGTCTCTATCTCAATTTTTTCGGGAGATAGAGCGTTTACAGACACACAGAATTTTTTTTTTTTTTTTCTAAAAATATGTTTTTCAGAATCTCCAGTGTCCGAAACGTGTAAATCCATCAAAAAAAAAAAAAAAAAAATTGCTTTCCAAAACGATTACAAGATTTACCCTATATACTACGTATGATGGGTAAGTAAAAAGTAGAATTTAGTTATTTTTATACATTGTGCGGTAACTTTGAAAGATTTTAATCAAAGTATTTAATGCAAAGCGGCATCTTCTGTCGAACTCGAAACAGTGAAGCGATACAGTATAGGATAATTTTAAATTAGGCGAAATAATTTTCAATTCCCATCTATTATAAAAAGAGGGGATTTTTTCTTTATTTTGTTTAAAAGTAGAATTTAGTTATTTTTATGCATTGTACAGCAACTTTGAAATATTTTATTAAAAGCAGAATCTTCTAAACATCAAAGAAACAGGATACGCCATAACATAGAAGAATATAGCTTTAATTTGGGTGAAATAAGGCTAAATTTTGATTTCTTAAATACAGGTTTTCTAATGCATTATGCGGTAACTTAAAATACTTTGATACAAGGACTTTGTATAAAGCAATCATGGGGCGATGCAGGTTTTTTTTTTCTTGGGGGCCCATTTTGTGAAAAGTAAAGGTTATTTTTGTGAAATTTATTATATTTTTGTGAAAAATAACATTTTGTAACGAAAGTTGAAATCCAGCTAATCAAATTCGAACCAAGCATTTATAAACAAAAAATTTTTTTAATCCTTTTACTGAAGTTTTCCTCTCTGGTGAACTTGTTTGTTTACAAATTACACATTTTGAAACATCACAAAATAATAAATAAATAATAAGTTTTTATGGAATAGAATTTTGTGAAAGGGCCTATTTTAGTAAATTGAGTTTTTTGAAGGGGCCCTAAATAGGCCTCAAATTTTGCCTGGATCGACCCCTGGCAATATTTTCTATCGACAGAGATACTGAATGATATTATTTAGAATAATTTTAATTTAGATGAAATACTAAATTTTGATAATATTGAATTAACACTACTTTTTTGATTTTGTACATAAAATATCAATTGTAAAAATGCACAAATAGCTTTTTTAATCCATTATATTTTAGCTTTAAATAGTTTTATTGAAAGGGTTTAATAAAAATGCAGCATTATCTAACAATATATCCGTAACATAAAGTAACTTTCATTTACCCGAATTTATGATAAATTCTGATTTTTACTTTCTTCTATCTTTACAAGAAGAAAGTATTGGATTCGTGAAAATTTTCCACTTCCGGTTTTCGACGAATTTGTACGTTTTAGAAGGTCCCTGAATACGATTTGACTGTTTTTAGAAAATGCCTGTCTGTCTGTATGTGACAAAAATTTTGTGGGCGCTCTATCTCAAGAACTAAAGCACAAAATTTAATAAAACTTTAGATTCATTTAGTCCCTGATATAAATGGGTGCTGATTAGTTTTTGGTGAAAATCGCTCAATAGGTAGCGCTGTTAGGCTGTATTTTTCGCGATTTCCGCAATAGCTCTATCTCAAGAACTAATGCATTTATTTTCATCAAACTTCAGATTCAGTTTAGACCTTGACATAAATAGACGCTGATTACGTTTTGGTGTAGATATCCCAACAGGTGGCGCTGCTATGCCACTTTTTTCCTGATAACCATACACTTTTAAAAATTTGCAGCAAACTGTCCACTCATTTGACCGTTTTTGTAGAAAACGGTTATATAACCGTAATTTAAATATATTCTGACCACAAAATGAACAATAATATGGTCAGAATATAGTTAAATTACGGTTATGTAACCGCTTTCTACAAAAACGGTCAAATGACTGGGCAGTTTGCTTCAAATTTTTAACAGTGTATCTCAAGAACCAATTAACGGATTTTCATCAAACTTCAGATTCAGTTAGACGTTGACAGAAGTTGTTGTTGATTAGTTTTTGGTGTAAATCTCCCAACAGGTGGAGCTGTTATGCTATATTTTTCAGGATTTACACGATTTTTAGCAATAGTCATATCTCGTGAACTAATCCACGGAATTTAATAAAACTTTAGATCTAGTTAGACCTTGATATAAATGTGTGCTGTTTTTTTTTAGTGTATGCGGAACCTGTGTGAGATAGAAGAAAGTTTTGGGATCGGCACATCCGAATAGTTTAATTCTTCTTTTTTTGTAAAATGTACATTTTATTAATACTTTCCAACATATACTTCTTTTAATTTTTAAAAAATCATAAAATAAAAACATTATCCTTCTCCTTCTATATTAAAAAAAGGTAATCTGGAACTGAGCCAAAAACGATTTAGAAATGGACCAATCAAATTCTGCGTAGATATTCCGGGTTATTCTCATCGCTTTTTTACTAGGGACTTTATTTGAGGAGCTATTACTTTTTTTCTAGCCATCCTACGGATTCAAAAATCATACCACCAGACGCGAAATATAACAAGCTTTCAGAAATTAAAAAAATTATCACGGTCGGACAATAAAAACTCAAAAAATCCTTAAAAATCGAGTAAAAAAATCTTTTTTTTTTTTATATTGTTGCCAATTTCTAAATAAGCGCAAAGGATTATGTTTTATCTCAAATAAAAAATGTATTTGCGCGAGACTATTAAAAATAATAATGAAAGTTTAAAATAATAATTAAATGATCACGTGTTGAAAGCAGGAAATAAAGAAAATTACGTCATAAAAATTGTGCTTACACATGAATATTAAAAATAAAAAAGATGAATTAAATGAAAAAGCATTATAACCTGATTACAGAAGATAGTCGCCTTTCGTGATCTCATCATCATCATCTTTTTAAAACGGGATACATTACCAGGTTTTAAGAGGCTGTGAAATCAGAACGGGGGTTGGTGAGCGTAGCGAGCAGGGGGCAGAGCCCCCTAGTAAAGAGTAAAATAAGTTTTATTAGATTGTTGACATGTTTCGGTTCCATCTGAGCCATTGTCGAACAAATAAGAATATTTTATAATTGTACGGTCTACTACGGAATATTCTTATTTGTTTTGATAATGGCTCAGATGAAGCAAAAACATGTGAACAGTCTATCTAATAAAACTTATTTTACTGTTTATAATGTTTTTATTTATACCTTTTAGCAATTTAAAGAAGTATATTACTACAAGGTGTTGTAATTTGTTATACTATCCAACATAGTTAAACAGTGTTTTATGACTCCTATTTGTCTGTCTGCCTTTTCGTGCTTTAACTCTCGTAAATATACTCAGATTGTCCTGAAAGGATCAGGGTCCATAAGCCGTGTTTTTTGGCCCATGAAATAAGACTAAAATTCGATTTTGTTAGACTGACTTAATTCTTTCACTTTTGATTATTAGAAGGTTCATCCTGTACGATTTTAACAATATTTTTTGCATTTTGTTCGGATTTACAGGACTTACACAAGCTTAAAGTTCGTATTATAAGTAGTTTTTGATGAAAAATACGGAATTTCTCCTAATTTCAGCTCAATTATTTATAGGAGCGCAATCGTGCAACACTTTCTTCTTTACATATGTTATAAAATACATCAAAATGTACAATGTATGTAAAAAATAAAGGTGTTGCAAAGCTCCGCTCATAGTAAAAGATTAAAAAATATATTAAAAATGGAGGTAAAATTAGGCGAAATTGCGTATTTTTCATCAAAAACTACGAATAATACGAACTTTGAGCATGTGTAAGTTCTATAAATCCGAACAAAATGCAAAAAATATTGTTGAAATCGTACAGGATAAACCTTCTAATATTAAAAAGTGAAATAATTAAGTCAGTATAAAAAAAATCGAATTTTAGTCTTATTTCATGGGCCAAAAACACGGCTTATGAACGCTGATCCTTTCCTAACAATATTCTACTACTGCTAAGAAAGTGTTTCATAATCTATACCTGATGCATGATTTTTCGTTCTTTTTTTTAATTATTCTTTGTTACACAAGCATGGAATTATTTAAAACCTTCTAATTATTTACTTGCACTCTAAAATTGGGAGGAGTGAGAAGTTGACTCTTTGGAAGAGTGAGAGGCATTTTCACTCTTTTTGGAGTGAATTTTATAAAAATACACTCCTTAAAGAGTGAAATTTTCCACTCCCTAGAAAGGAGTGAAATATGTCACTCCGTTGTCGAGAGTGACTGTCTCACTCCTTTGACAAGAGTGAAATATTCCACTCTGTAAAAGAGTGAAAGCCTGGCTTTATATAATTTTGTCCATATTTATTTAGTGAGAGAAACGAAATTATCAATTTTTCTTTTTCTTTTTAGGTAGATTTCGTAAGAAATACTACCTATTATATTCTCCCCTATGTTGGAATTTCTGAAAATTTTTGCAGATCTACGCCGATCATGACCCCTAGAACCCCCCCCCCCCCCCAAGTTCAAAACTTTATCTATCTATCTATCTGTCTATATAGCTATATCATATAGCCTCAAGGAGGGGGGGGGGGATAGGAGTTTAAGAAGAAAAAAATTGATAACTTCGTCAATTCACAAGATATCCATCCGCTTCTTGGAAAACACGAAAAAAAAATGAATGCACTTAAAATAAAATTTAATATAACAAAGCATACCTTTTATTATACACGTGAAATACCACTGCTTCGACCGATCGATGGGGTCTTTTTTCTTTTAAACCATAAATATAAAACAAACCTATGTGGAGAATTGATATTTTATCTTTTTTGTACTACTATTTATTTTTTTAATCATTGTTCAGCACTATATAATGCGGTTATTTTATTTTTGTGGCAACACTAATTTGAGGGAAAATCTTGCATTTCATTTATAAAAACAATGCCGATTACATTTTTAATAGCAATATTTAATCAAAAACCATGTTTTTACGAAATGTGAGTGTACTATGTTAGGAGCCTGTTCAAAATCGTTTTATTTGGTATCTCATGAATCGTTCTGTGTGACTTAAGTGTCAGAATCTGAAATTTCAGACACCATAGATGTCTGAATTTAATACGTCTAAGTGTCTTACTATGATCATTGTATAAACGAACTGAGAAACATATCTGAATAATGATGATACGTCTGAAATTAAGAGATTTAGAAAGTCAGACATTTAAGTGTCTGAAAAGTGATATAATACTAACATATGTGTAATGACTCTGTTACAATTGTATCTTTATGTATGCCAGCGCCATCAGGGAACGTTTTGAAACAGATAAAAGGTGTTTAAAATACTTTCCTAACACTAAATTTGGTATTACTTTATAAAAAGAGTTTGATTAGAGCATAAAACGTGTGTTAAAATTGTACAAATTTGCTTACTCAGTTATTTTTAGTCTATTAAGTAGTTAAATAATTTGTTTTCACAAAACAAAATTCTCCAAAAATTACATACATTGGTGGATGTACACGGGAGGGGTGCAGTGAAGGGTTGCCTTTCTCTCCTAAATTCTGAGATGTATAGTTTGAAATACAAAGAAATGTGAGTGCTGATAGAAAGATAAATTTAGACTGTAAATATGAAACAAACTAACAATTTTGTGTCAGAACTTTATGTGTAGAACAATATTTAAACTTTCCGATATAAAAATACAAAAATTTAACAATTCAGAAACATTAAATATTCAAAAATTGTTTCCAGCATTTTTTTTTTCCAATCGGAGAATTGAAATAGTTGATTATTTTTTTCGTTAGAAGGTTTCATTCCCCCCCCCCCCCCCCGCCCCCGTTTCAGATAAATTTCACATGAACAGGGTAAATAAAATTAAAAATTGACTTCTACGGTGGTTTCAAGGGGACGGAGCCCCCCCCCCTCCTCCCCTCTCTGACGAAAAAATATTAGTCCCTTATTTTCTTGGTGTTTAATTATTATAAATTAACAGGGGAATAGTAAGTTTTATCATTTTTAAAAACAGTTTAATATCATATTTTTAAAATAATAATTTTTAACTGATATTTTAAACAGAAACGGGATTCCAAATTTCCAAAAGCGATCGCAAAATTCCAATTATGATGTGATACTGATTAATCTCTATGATGTTTAACAACGGTGATTTCAAAGTTGTGTATACAAAATAGTGACCACTCTAGTATACTAATAATGTATGAAAATACAGATTAGGTTATAAAGGCTTTCAAAAGATAATGGAGGAATAATATTTTGGATTTTTACATCTAAAGCAAAAATCTGAAGTATGAAATTGCTTTTAAATTCTTCAAAATTCGAAATATTTGCAAGTGTTACGTCAAAATCTTTTTTTAAGCTATTTTCCCTCTCTCTCAAAGAAATAATAACTATAGTAATTATATTTAGCTAACTGATTAATTTAACGCCAGAAAATGAAAAGTTTCTGTCTGCTGATAAAAAAATTTAATGAGTCAATTGGGTCAGAGATCACATCGTTGGAAATGCTGACGCAATTATTATTATTATTTTTTTTTTTTTAAGAGACCGCAGGCGGCGATCATGTTCTTTGTTGGCAGACGTGTATGGCGATTGGTTGATGTGCTATTATTTCGAGTTAAGCGTTTGTTCAACGAATTCGTTGTTTGAAAAGATGTTCGTGTTCTAAAGTTTTGTAGTGAAAATTGTGATTATAATTGTGATTAAGTTATTTTCCTTATGTGCGGTTTCTTCAACAATAAGACGATATAAGCCCAAGAAAAAATGCTCTTATGATTTATAAAATGTTATAATTGTTAATTATTTTTGAAATTATATTCATTTTTTTCTGTTCAAGATTGTGCAAGATCGTGTTGTTTCAAGATTGTGCAAGATTGTGTTGTTTCAAGATTGTGCTTTTTAAATATTTTATTTTTATAAAATCCGACTGGTGAGTTTTTTTTTGCAGTCGGATGTGTGTGTGTGTGTGTTTTTGTTTTCCCTTTTCAAAAGGAATAAATGGGCGATTTTTTATCAATGAAGACATATATTTTCGACAAATCGCGTTGCAAAACAGTGCTTTTTTTTATGTTTTGCCAGAAATGTGCAACTGCCTTTTATCTATTTATATGTTATATTTAAATAAATATTAATTACGAATATGGAAATGACTAAATTATCAAATGTAAGTATGATTATAAACAACTAGTAATTTTCGTTTTCAAATAAAGCTTTTGTTACTTATGTAATATTATTTAATTACTATTTAGATTAATTTGATAAGAATAATATGTATTTATTATATTTGCATCTTTTTAAATTCAATAAATATATTTTAGTGTTAAAAGATTTGTGTGTTTTTTATGATTTTCAAATAAATTCATATGATTTTCAAAATTAACAAATTTGTTTAATATATTGTTGTGAGCTCGGGGTTCGAAAGGACTGATGCCAATATATAAGAACAATAAAAAGGCTTTATTCACTATAAACAGTGCAATACGATCACAAATATCTTCTGAAAATTACAAGATATTCAGTAATCTTCAAACCCAATAAAAGCTAAGCAAAATTTCACACAGAAACAATGCGTTCAATACGACGTATCAACGACAAAATCGATCCGAGAAACACAGTTCTCAATGCAAAGCCTCTCGTATGAATTCAATCGCAGTTGACAGACAACTAACTGAACTGGACTGGTGGAGGTCCCTTGTATAGGCTTTAAAGATAACTGTAGAATTTTCCAGAGCCTTCAGATGCTAGAAATTACCAGAAAGTGCTTTAACTTTCGATAGAGAACCTAAGCGAGAAAGGATCCCAATGTACAGGTATAAAGGGGGGGGGTGGTTGCACAAAAAGTCGCCAAATCCGTCGCCAACTTGGCGACATTTGGCGATATATCGCCAAATTTGGCGACAAATTAAGTCGCCAAAACCATCGCCAACTTGGCGATAAACCCATTCCTTGGCGATTTTCCAATAGAACTCATTATAAAAACCGATGCTGTAAGGTTGTTTTTCTTGCAAACCACCTGAGGCCTTTAGCATTGAGTTACATGATGCTCAATAGGAAATACATTAATAATACTGCAATTTTCACAATAATAAAATAAAATAAATTTAAACAAATGGAATATTTACAGATATATACAAAATTCATAACATTGCCCCCCTCTCAAGGACTGCACGTCCCGGGCAGTTCAACCTTTGATCGGAAAGCAAACCCGTTACCAACAAATGCTATACTATTCAAAACACATTCATAATGCTGAATTATACAAAATATACACTTATTTAAAAATAAAATAAAATTAAAGCATAGACATTATTACATACAAGTATTTAAATAATAATAACAATAATAATGATAATGCTAAGCAAAATAAATAATTACATTAATTTATATACAAGACCATGGTCATACTAATTTACATTATTTACATTACACTATTTACAATCAATGAACTAAGTACTATGGCCATAGTATGGAGCCAGCCTGTCGTAATGAACGACTCTAGGCTTCGAACTTGGTGACTTTCGGATCCGAATTACGACATCGTTCAGTCTGTTTAGGACTGTATAAGGACCGTCCCAGTGCGATTGCAGTTTGGGAGAAAGTCCTTTACGTCGAGTCGGATTATAAAACCAAACCTTGTCACCTTCTTTGAATTGATGTCCCGTGGCTTTCGTGTCGTACCTGGTCTTCATCTTCTCCGTCTGTATATTCATCCGCTTTCGAGCCAAGTTGTGGACGTCTTCAAATCGTGCCTGGAGATTCTGCACGTATCCCTCTGGCGATGAAGGCGCATCTGGAGGGCGACCAAAAAGCAGATCACAAGGTAGACGAAGATCACGACCGAAAAGCATCTGAGACGGGGAATAGCCGGTCGTTTCATGGACGGCGCTGCGATAGGCGAGGAGAAACAAGGGAAGTTTTTGGTCCCAGTCTTGTTGGTTTCTTGAAACTAGCAGTGAGAGGTTGTTGAGGATGGTACGATTAAACCTCTCAACCATGCCATCCGACTGTGGATGTAAAGGCGTCGTCCTAGTTTTGTCCATTCCGAGAAGTTGACAGAGACCCTCAATCACAGCAGAGATGAAATTTCTCCCCTGGTCCGAATGCATTTGAAGAGGGACTCCATACCTTGATATCCACTGGTGTACCAAGGCATCCGCAACCGTAGAAGCTTCTTGATCAGGGATGGCATAAACTTCAGGCTATTTCGTGAAATAGTCCATGACAACAAGGAGGTATTTGTTGCCATCAGCACTTCTTGGCAGAGGACCTAGGATGTCAAGGGCGATGCGTTCAAAAGGTGCTCCTACATTGTAGAGATGTAGTCTTCCTCGGCTACGTTTCTTTGGTCCTTTCCGAGCTGCACATGCATCGCAAGATTTGCACCATTGTTCGACGTCAGCTCTCGCTTTTCCCCAGAAGAAGCGCTCTCGGACTCTGTGTAATGTTTTCATGACTCCAAAATGGCCACCAGTGGGACTGCCATGTAATTCCTTGAGGACCTCTGGTATTCGGGATCGAGGAAGTACCAACTGCCACCGAGATGTCTTCCCATCTTCCAATTCGAATTTTCGGAACAGGACACCATTCTTGACGTGGAGGGAGTTCCAAAGAGCCCAATATTGCTTCGTCGTAGGACTGTAAGTCGAGATGTCTTTCCAACTGGGCTTCGTGCTAGAAGATTCTAATAACTCCAAGATTGGTTTGATGTCAGAGTCTGCCATTTGATCTTCTCGAATCTTCTCATCACTCCAGGGATCTGGTGGCGTTGATAGTGAAGTCTTCGTCTGGCGTATGACATGTTCGGGATTATACTTGTTCTCCGCTCTGGAACAATAGCGACAACTTTCGGGACACGGTCTTCTTGATAAGGCATCAGCATTTCCATGCGATGAGCCTTTACGATGCCTGATGTCAAAGTCGTATTCCTGGAGTCGTTGTATCCATCTGGCTACTTGGCCCTCTGGGTTCTTAAAATTCATCAGCCATGTTAGGGATGCGTGATCAGTACGAAGGAGAAATTTCCTGCCATAGAGATAGTGATGGAAGTGTTCTATGGCTTTTACTATAGCTAATAACTCCTTACGAGTGACGCAATAATTCCGCTCTGGTTTCGACAAACATTTGCTCCAGTATGCTACGACTCGTTCTTGGCCATCTATTTCTTGGGAAAGTACAGCACCGACACTTTCATGACTAGCATCCGTGTCCACAATGAATTGTTTGTCGGGGTGTGGATAGGTTAGGACTGGAGAGGATGTGAGAGCTTCTTTCAGCTGCTGGAAGGAATTCTCGCATTCTTGTGTCCATAGAAACTTCTGCTTGCTTTCAGTGAGCCTATGCAAGGGTCTTGCGATGTTGGAGAACCCCTGTACAAACTTTCTGTAATAAGTGCATAGTCCCAGAAAGCTTCGCAACTGATGGACGTTTTCCGGACGCTTCCAGTTCTTTACTGCAGACACTTTTTCAGGATCTGTTCGAACACCTTCAGCTGAGATGATGTGTCCTAAATAATTTACTTCGCGTTGGAAGAACTTGCATTTCAGAGGGTTCAGCTTTAAATTCGCCGCTCTTAGCTTCGTTAACACTTTTCGAATATTTCCAAGATGTTCTTCAAACGTGCGGCCACCAATGATGACGTCATCTAGGTAGATGAGACAAGCTTCAAAAGTCAGGCCTTTTAACACTGTCTCCATGAGGCGCTCGAACGTTGCTGGAGCATTGCAGAGCCCGAACGGCATAACTTTGAATTGCCAAAGTCCTCGTCCAGTAGTAAATGCGGTCTTCTCTTTGTCATCAGGATGGATCTCTACTTGCCAATATCCACTCTTCAAATCCAGCATGGAAAACCATTTATGTCCTGAAAGAGTATCTAGCGTGTCGTCTATTCTTGGTAGAGGATAGCTGTCCTTCTTCGTGATATCGTTAAGTTTACGATAATCCACACAAAATCTTGTGGAGCCATCTTTCTTTCGGACAAACACGATGGGAGAGGCCCACGGACTTGATGACGGTTCGATGATGTCACTATTCTGCATCTCTTGTAAGAGCTTAGAAACCTCTTCTTGTTTTGCGAACGGCAAGCGTCTTGGATGCTGTTTAATCGGTGGATGGTCGGCAGTATCAATTCTATGACGTGTCAGAGAAGTGCGACCTATATCATTCTCGTTTTGTGAAAACACATCCTTAAATTCCTGGAACAGTCTTTCTGCGGCATGTCTCTGCTCAGGAGATAAATTCTCATTTCGTCCAATTTCGGGTGTTAAACTTGTAGGCGGCTCCGACAACGTCAAGCTCGGGTCTTTGCAAACACAGGTGACTGGAGCACAGGTAGCAAGCACTTCACCCTTCTGGATAGTTCTAGACTTTTCACTTACATTCGCCATCCTCACAGGTATCACATCTCTCGACAGATCTACCAGCGCTGATGCTATTAGCACTCCCTTTGGGCTCTTCTCAGGATATCCAGTCAAGCCATACTGGAAAATTCTTTCGTTTCCAGTTAATCCAGGTATCATAATTTCGGTCCGAGGAGGGATGATAACATCTGCCTTGGCTGTGATCCGTTGAATAGCCCCGGACTCATTTCCAAGTTTGAAAATAGTGACATCTTCTTGAGCAGAGCGTAACTCATTATTCTTAAAATCCAGTGTAAATCCTTGCTCTTTTAAAAAGTCCAGTCCGAGTATGAAAGGGTCTGAAATATCGGCCACATAGACTGTATGATGGTAAGCGGCGTTCCCAAACTTTATTTTCAATTTCATTCTTCCATGTATGTCGATCTTATCCCCGGTCACGGTTTGAAGGATAACACGGGGCGGAGTCCAGAGGAGCTTTTCTTTTAGCCGCTGAGCTAGATCTTTCCGGATGATGGTCACATTGGCTCCTGTATCGATGATCATATTACAGGGCAAATCATTCACACGCCCGACTATAAAAACTCCGTTCTTGCCGCAACTTCTTGCAGAAATTTGACACACTTGATAATGGGGCTTCTCAAAATCTGGCAACCTCCGCCCCGCGAGATGGCCATTAATTAGTTTTCCTGCTCCGCCGTTCGTGCGGAGTTATTACCTTCTGTGCTGGGTCGTTTTAGGCAGTTTCTTTGAATATGACCTTCTCCACCGCATTTCCAGCACTTGATTTTTCTTCCAGGTTTGTTGTCCATCAAGGAGTTTATATGTCTCATCACGTCCTTCATCTGCTGCTGTAAACGCTCCACAGCTGTATCCGGCGTTTCAGGCATGTTGGCTACTCGCACAAAGTGCCGATCTTTCCTTGTAGCTTGCTGGGCTGCCTCGAATTTTAGGGCATAAACTAAAGCCCCTTTTAAGTCATTGAGATCTGCAATCCGGAGTTGTTTCTGGATCTCAGAGTCACGCACACTATCGATAAAATGCTGTAGAGCTAAGCTTTCTCTAATTTCAGTCGGACAGTCAGGATAAGCCAGATGGGAAAGTCTCACGACATCCGTAGCAAGATCTTGCAGGGATTCAGTGGATTTCTGCTGTCGAGATTTGAGCTGGAGTCTGCTATATTCCTTCATGCATTTCTCGCCAAAGCGCAACTCTAAGGCACTGACGAGCGTTTCAAAATCCAGCGGTTCATTTGCAGGCAAAGTCTGTAAGACGTCGGCAGCATCAGCTCGTAGAGAAGCAGCTAACTGGCAAGCTTTTGTCTGGGAATCCCATCCATTGGCGTCCGCTACGATCCCAAATTGTGTCTTAAAAACTGGCCATGAGGATTTTCCGTCATAGGTCGAGAGTTTAATAGAGGCCCGAGGAAGCATAGCTTGATACTTGACATCTTCAGGATAGTTTTCGGCAGTTATCTTTTGTTTCTTCACATTTTCCAACTCCTTTTCTACACTCTCAATCCTTTCTTCGACGGTCTTGGCGATCTTTTGAACTTTTTCTTCTACTCTTTCTTCAACGGTCTCGGCGATCTTTTGAACTTTTTCTTCTACTCTTTCTTCTACGGTATTGGCTGTCCTTTGAATTTCTTCTACTTTTCCTTCTATTTGTTGAAATCTTCCTTCAACTTTGTTTTCCACGCCGTCAATTGTGTCATTTAAAGATGTTATTTTATCCTCTATTAAGTCTTTCAACTCTCCAAGGTTGGTTGACATATCCTTCTTCATTTCATCTTTTAAGTCGCCAAGGTTGGCAGTCATTTTCTCATCCATCTCGTCAAGATTTGCAGTCATTTTCTCATCCATTGCTGACATTTCCTTCTTCATTTCATCTTTTAACTCGCCAAGGTTGGCAGTCATTTTCTCATCCATCGCTGACATATCCTTCTTCATTTCAGCCTGATTCGCAGTCATTTTCTCATCCATCGCTGACATATCCTTCTTCATTTCAGCCTGATTCGTAGTCATTTTCTCATCCATCTCTCCTAATTTCTCCAATAATTTAGTCAGTTGCGCTTCCATTGCTCTGGTAATCGGCATTCAACTCCACTCCTGACACCAAATGTTGTGAGCTCGGGGTTCGAAAGGACTGATGCCAATATATAAGAACAATAAAAAGGCTTTATTCACTATAAACAGTGCAATACGATCACAAATATCTTCTGAAAATTACAAGATATTCTGTAATCTTCAAACCCAATAAAAGCTAAGCAAAATTTCACACAGAAACAATGCGTTCAATACGACGTATCAACGACAAAATCGATCCGAGAAACACAGTTCTCAATGCAAAGCCTCTCGTATGAATTCAATCGAAGTTGACAGACAACTAACTGAACTGGACTGGTGGAGGTCCCTTATATAGGCTTTAAAGATAACTGTAGAATTTTCCAGAGCCTTCAGATGCTAGAAATTACCAGAAAGTGCTTTAACTTTCGATAGAGAACCTAAGCGAGAAAGGATCCCAATGTACAGGTATAAAGGGGGGGGGGGGGTTGCACAAAAAGTCGCCAAATCCGTCGCCAAATTTGGCGACAAAAATAAGTCGCCAAAACCATCGCCAACTTGGCGATAAACCCATTCCTTGGCGATTTTCCAATAGAACTCATTATAAAAACCGATGCTGTAAGGTTGTTTTCCTTGCAAACCACCTGAGGCCTTTAGCATTGAGTTACATGATGCTCAATAGGAAATACATTAATAATACTGCAATTTTCACAATAATAAAATAAAATAAATTTAAACAAATGGAATATTTACAGATATATACAAAATTCATAACAATATCTTTAGATCATCACTTATCAATAAAAGTTTTTTATTGTAAAGAATCCATATTATTTATTAACTCACAGTATTGATTTTATTGCTTATGTATTCAACACACAAATTAATCAACAATTTTCGTATTATATTTTTTCCACCAACCTGTAAAAAAAAAAAAAAGTTCAGAAATATATATATTTTTTATGTGATTATATGTTACTCTGACTGCAAAAATATCAGTAATATTATATTTTTAAAAAATGCTTACATTAAAATATGCCTTTAAAAAAAAAAAAAAAAAAAAAAAAAAAAAATTATCAATTTTTTTTTTTTTAACATTTTGATATGTTACACGGAATTTAATGCTGCTTTGATCAATATGAGGAATTCTAAACATTTTCTTTCGCGGTCAAACACTTGTTGTGACCTATTTGTTATATTTTATAATTAGAGATGTACAATTTTCTTTGAGAAGTCTTTTTAGCTTTTTTTTTTCTTTTCTCTTTTATTTGGGGGGGGGGGGGGGGGGTTGATTTTTGTTAAATCTAAAAAACTTCAAACTGGCTAATTTTTTTCTTTTCAATTTCAGAATATGAACTTAAAAAATTCTTATAAGTACCACATAATATATCTTGGTTTAAAAGCAAATTTTAATTGTAATAAAATAATTGCATAATCCATTTATATCTTCTAATCTATATAATTGACAGTTAAAAGAATCAAATTATTGCGACTGTGATTATTATTAATAAAATCAGTTTTCAAATTTACCTTTTTTTTTAAATAGTTAATAATTGTATTATAAATATATTTTTCACAGCTTTAATTTAATTTCCTCTAAAATAAGTAAACAAATATATCATTATTTACTTTGATTTATTCCTCGAAACTTTAGCTTTCGGTTTTGCAAAATTGAGATATTGAAAACAAATTTTAATATATATTTCTGTAATTCTTTTTAGTAAAAAGGTTAAAAATATAAAATATAAAAAGCTAGACTTTTACCCATTTACATTTTTGTATATTTGTGGTCCAAATATTTTTCTAAGTTTCCTTGTTGTAATAAAATTCGCGATATAAATTTACTGGTTCTATTATTTTTCTTTATTTCTTTGTTTCTTTCTCTTTTTTTTTTTTTTTTTTTTTTTTAACTCTAGACTGTTTAACTGTGCTGTACAAGATCTAAAATATAGGGTTTTTTTGTAAATTTTATATGTTTTTACATAATATATATATAAAGTTTCCCATAACATAAACCTGGTTTTTATATATTTAAATGAAAATATGAAACATTCAGAGTATGAAAAAAAGCTATAGTTGCTATTATTTTATTATTATTCTCATTATTGAACTGTTCTATTCAAGTCTTAAAACAATTCAAAACTTACTTAAAGGAAAGAAAGTTGTACTTTCTACTAAAAAAAGAACTATATTGTACAAAATATTTATATCAACTTTAATTTGATGATCCTTTAAAACAATTCAGCAGAAGTATTTAACAGTTATCCATCTGAAAAATGCTCCTTTGAAGGATAAATAGCTAATTTTGATGAAAAGTTGCATTGTTCTTCTAAAACAAAATTACAGTTTTAATCTAATATTGCAGTGTTAAATTTTCATTCTAAAATTATTATTTTATATATATATATATATATATATATATATATATATATATATATTATGGCCATTTTAATGTGCACCGCGAATGAAGTCGTTGCCGAAATCAGTATTCAATGACTTCATTCGTGTAATCGGGTGGTCCAGAAAAGTTATAATAAAAATTGTACATACTTTTAGCGTAGAATGAAGTTGAATACAAAGAATATTATATAAAAAAATATTTTTTATATGCTCAGTAATCGAATGAATTTAATTTTTTGTGATAGTATGTGAAGAGGGCGGGGATGGTAGTCACTGTCCCTCGAATTGTTTTAGTGCACATCTTCTATGCTATGACAAAAAATTAAACGCTTTCATGCTTTAGAATACATATACAAATTTGGCCATAAAGCAAAATTGGGTTTCTTCCATAAGAGATTTGATTATAGCACGGGCAAACTGGGCCGTAGCCATGGCCACTCTGAATTTAGGGGTTCTCAAATTTAGTATGCAATTTTCGTAAAACTGATATTTTATATCTATTTCGACGTTGCACAGACTATAATCAATATTTTGAACATTTAGAATAGGATAAGTTTAAAAACGAAAATATATTTATCTAAATACAGTAAAACCTTTCAATAGCGGACACCCCAGGACGTTATTCGGAAGAGTCCGCTTTCTGAAAATAGCCGACAAATTCTATGATGATGCGGTGTCCACTGTTGAAAGATTTTATTGCATTTAGATAAATATATTTTTTGTTTCTAAACATATTCTACTCTAAAAGTTCAAAATATTGATTATAATCAGTACAAAATCGAAAGAGATTTAAAATATCAGCTTTACAAAAATTGCATACTAAGTTTGGGGGCCCCCTCAAATCGGGGGAGGGGAGGCATGTCAGAGTTTACCCCTGCTTTAATCAGGTTCTGCTTCCAGAACAAACCCCAGCCCTGCTTTATGGTCAAATCTTTTCCCATTTATTCAGGATTCACTGTGGTCAAACATGTACTGTTTTTAATGCTAAAAAAAAGTGTGGTCAGAAATGGCTGCCTATTGCTCACAAAAAAAAAAAAAAAAAAAAAAAAACACAAAAAGGGCTGCGATTTAGACGTTTCAAAGTGTCTGAAATTCAGACACATTTAAGTAACTTAAATTTTTAAGACACTTTAAAGTGCCTCTTTTTTGAACCATTCCTTTCAGACACTTAAGTGTCTGAATTTCAGACATTTCAGTTTAATGTGTAATACAGTAAGTACTATGTCAGAAGCTGCTTCAAAAACCTTTCGAAGGGGATACCTCATTTGCTGTTGTGTGTTTTGTAAATTCATAGGAAAAGGGATGTTGACAACAGAAATAATATGTATGATTTTAGAATAATAGGACTTTGCAAACTAGCGCTAATTTACTGAAAAGTACGGTCAAAAATAAGAGTTTATATTTAAAACAAAAATTAAAGTGAAATCACACATTGTTAGTCATAGAATATCCATATTAAATAGTTATTAATAAAACTTAAAAAAAAACTAAAATACAGTAAACAATAATGTTTGATTAGATTTAAATTCATTAGCAATTAATACAGAGATCTAAAGATTTAAAATTTGAATTACACATGAAAAAAAATATAACGTACTTCACAGAAATTATTAAAATACTAAATACAACTTAATGGGTATTTGAAAAAGAATGAAATAATATTAACTGATTAAGATTTTGGTTATTTACTTGGCCTTATAGGCATTTTAAAACTATCATATCTTTATAAGTCATGCAATAAAAGCAAACACGATTGTGATGAGCTTGGAATAAAATATTTTAGTTTATTTCTGTCAGTAAATCTAATTTAATTCATTATGTAACTCTAATTGAATTTTTCCTTCAGAGTTCAATTACTGTTACAAACTATGAATTAAATAAATATTGCTAATAAATTATTTTATTCCAATCTTTACCATGCTTGTGTCTATTTTCATTGCATGCTCTAAAATATATGAGTCTTTTAAAATGCCCATAAAAGAAACATAAAAAAAATAATTCACTCCATAAAAAGTGAACATTCACTCCTATAAAAGAGTGGCTATTCACTCCTGTCAGGAGTGAGAAACCCACTCCTTTTGCAAGAGTGAATAGTCACTTCTATGAAAGAGTGGATAGCCACTCCTATGAAAGAGTGACTATTCACTCCTATCAGGGTGAAAAAACCCACTCTTTTTGCAAGAGTGGATAGTCACTCTTCTGAAAGAGTGAGTATCCACCCCTGTTTAGAGTGAATATTCACTTCTTGGGAGTGAGTATTCACTCTTTCAGTGAGTGAACAATTTCACTTTTGCCTAGAGTGAATAGTCACTCTAAAGAGGTTGGGCAAATTTTGACTCTGCGATAGAGTGAATATCCACTCCTCCGGAGTGAATAGTCACTCTTTCTTATTTAGAGTGTGGTAAAATGAAATTAGTAATTCTTCAAGTTTCATGTTTTTGTATTGATTTTATTAAGTTAGACGCAAACATCTGGTTGTACTTTAATTTTTGAAGGTCATTATATATTTATTGTTTGTGTATATTCTGTTTTTCTTCCGAACAAGTAACATTGTATCTTTAACGAAAATAAATTTGCAATGCTTTTTTGAAGTATAAATAATGCATATCATGAACATGATTTGCCAAAAGTGAAAACAACATTTTAAATTCTAAATTTAGCTTTGAGGAGTTTGTTAATTTTGTCGTGGGTTCTTACGTGCCCAGAACGGTTTAAAGTAACCCAAAGTAATTATTTATTTCGCTATCGTTTTTACTTGAGTTACATCTTAACAAAATTTATTTTTTGCAGCACTGAAGATATAGGAACGAAGTTATTTTTATTATGTAACTTCAAACGGGCTTAAGAAAAAAACAAAAATATTTTTTCCCTGACTAGCTCTATTGTTCTAAAACTTTTATTTATCTCGTCAAAGTTTGAAAATTATATAATTACTAAAATTAAATATGAATTTGTTTTTTATTTTAATTATGCAGGTATCTTCTTTGAAGAACAAAAAAATATATGTAATATATTTTATAATATATGTAAAGAAGAAAGTGTTGCACGATTGCGCTCATATAAATAATTGAGGTAAAATTAGGAGAAATTGCGTATTTTTCATCAAAAACTACAAATAATACGAACTTTGAGCTTGTGTAAGTTATATGAAAACGAACAAAATGCAAAAACTATTGTTGAAATCGTACAGGATAAACCTTCTAATATTAAAAATTTAAATAATCAGGTCAGTATAACAAAATCGAATTTTAGTCTTATTTCATGGGTCAAAAACACGGCTTATGGACCCCGATCCTTTGTATGTGTTATTGACGTTTACTATAGCACGGTCGCTATTGAAAATAAAGTGTGTAGCATTTATAGTTCGTTTACATAGACAGTCCGTTACATTATGTTCAATAGGTAAAAATCGTTTCAAGGGCATTTTGATGATGTTACACCATTTCAAACATAATGAAACTGAGATACATTTATGAAGTGCACTAAAACACGCTTTCGTGGAATATGGGGGTGCAAAGCATTTATTATTCATTTACATGGTCACACAAAAGGATTCTGTTACAGAATGGTCTACCGGGGAAAATCGTTTGCAGTGTAATTTATGATGCTACATTATTTCAAACATAATGAAGGTTTTATGCATTGCTGGGGTGCACTATATGTTGCTTACTGCAAAGTATGGTGTGCATTGCATTTTTCCTTCATTTACAGGGACACACAAAAGAAATCGGTTACAGTACTGACTATAAGTGATAATTGCTGGAAATACGTTTTCAACTTTGGTTTGCGTTTTAAGTCTAACTAAATGTTTGCATAGTACGCGGTGAGTATAAACTCTGTTGAGCTAGTTAGGAAAAAATGCACTTTATAAAATGCACGGGAATTTAAAACTATCTTTTATAAATCTATATTTTCCCTTGCATATTAGAGCCATCGTTGTAGCTCATAAATTATTTATGTCTAAATTGAACTTTTTCGACCAATTCAGTATCTCTAAGTGTCTAAGATTACATATAAATGGTAATGAATGCAAATGTATTTCAATACTTTCAATTTTATGTCCTGAATTCAAATGAATAGATTTGACAATAATCACAAATATTTATCGAGATTGTGATAGACATCTAAATCTCTAAATTGATCAGAACACTCATACAAGTTCTAGATTGACATTTTTTTCTCTAAATTACTTATTAGAAGACACGGGCGTAGAATAAAAACAAAATGAAAAAAAGTAATAATAAATGATTATAAGTAAATTTGTCTCAGGTAAAACATAATTAAGGTGTCAATAAAATGTAATATATTTTACGATAATTAAATTAATGATTTTTTTCTTTGTGAGGTGCTTCTCCTCAACAGAAATCTTTGGCGCCTTTCCTACTTCGGCCTGTGTGCGCCGCACACATTCAGGGCCTGTTTACCGAATAGGGCCGTGAAGCCCAAGCTTACCCACTGAAATACAAAGGGGGTCCCAAATTTACTTTTCAAAAATAATTTTTAGACAAAAAAATTTTAGTCAGAGCAAAAAATGTACTTTTTTCTTAATTATAGCTACTAAATTTTTCCTCAGACTATTATTGATACATTCATGCTCTATTTTTTTCTGTTGGTATAATAAATGATATAAAAACAGTGATTAAATGAAACTTATTTACATTTTTCTTATATTTTACATTTTAATTTCAAATGTTTAAGACTGTAACATGTTAAAAATAACAGAAAATTTAATCTGTATAGTTATATTTTGTTTATATTCATAAATTGTGGAGAAATGATATAAAATATGGAGAATAGGTTATTTAAATAAAGAGGAAAATAATTAGCATTCGAGTAATATCAAATTTCTGTTTATAAAATAGAAGCAAAATTGTGTTGCAGCTAAGAAGCATAAATTTACGTCAAATATTTGTTGTCCCTGCACTGTTCTTAGCACTGACAAATTATGTAATGTGTAAAGCATAGAATATATTTTCAAGTTCAAATATTCACACCTGTTACATATTTGCAAATTCATTTACAAAATTAATTTGTTATGTATAATTATGTATATAATAAAATATTTTTTATATGTATATAGGTAGTTAGTTATATTAAAAGTGTTATTTACTTGAAATTTTGATGGTAAAATTTCAAATTGTTGAAGCACAATTAGTAGAGTAAATTGTGCATGTGATTTTTAGTTAAAAGGGGGGCCCCTGTGTGATGTCGGGCTTCCCCTACTTCTAAGTCGTAAGCTGGCCCCGCACACATTGCACACAGGGTCGACGCGGCCCTGGTAAATGGCAATAAATAACAAATTAATGAAAAAGTCCACATTACATCTTCAGACGATATACGATTTTAACCGATATAAAACAGTGGAGACCAATACTTTTTAGTCTGGCGATTGCCTAGACTTGAAATTTCAATCCCTGTGTTCTGTGGTATATACTTTTTACTTATTTTAACTTTTTTTTTTTTTTTTTTTGTAACGAGCGTCCATTACAGAATTTTTAATCTTTTATCACAGGTTTTCAAATTAGAAATTTTTGTCTAATTTTATTTAATCGCGGAAATGCTTTGATTAAATAAGACAAAATTTTCATTTAAAAATTACTGGTAGGAATAATCAAGAATTTTGATAACTTTATATGTCACGTATTACACAGCTCGTCGCTTACAGTTTAAAGAATCGGAAAAACTGAATGTCATATGTTACAATTTGTAAACATTTTTTGTGCCAATTTCATACATAATTCTTATTTCAACATGAATTTGACATCCCGCACTGCAACGATTACAAATAAATTTAACATTTTAGGAGTTCTGAACTTTAAACGACTTCATAATTCAAACATCTTAACCGAATGAATTCCCATTTGGTATGTCTTAAGGTAAATTTTACCGAAAAAGCCAAATATGATATATAAAAAAAAATCCCTGACGGCTCGGCTTACAGGCACGGGTAGATTCCGAAGACGCAGACAGTGGGGCGCCGGTTTATTGGGAATTGCAGAAGAAATAATCTTTTTGCCATGATGCGGCAGTTGGGTCCGCCTACTTTGAAATCTTCCTTCATCTGCGGGCGGAGCCGGCAGAGATTTTTTTTTTTTTAAACTTATCAATATAAAAGTTGTAGATAATATTAAGAACTAGTATATAACCCCCGTCAAAAATGACGGAATGTTACGTTTCATTTTCATAAGATTTCATACAAACAAACAGCATTAAGATGTTATGAAATAATATTCAATCCTTTGATATAAACAACGGCATTCCCGAAGGAAATAAACTGTTTTGATTGAACTTCAATAGTTTAAAGATTTCACTATAAAAAGATTCTGTAAAGATTAAGTACGATAAAATCTTCAAAACATTGTTTAGATCAACAAAGTTGTTTAAACACCCATTCTGGGTTAACACATCTCCGGGCCCGCTTGCGGACCCCTAATTAAATCGGGGCGGAGCCTTGCATACAAACCTCGTAAAAAACTGCTCTAACACTTCACCCGCACTTTCAGGCAGCGCTGCAAAGCATATTTTTTAAGAGACATTAAAAATTTCGAGTAATTTGGGCAATCTGCGTCATTTTGATCTTTTAAACTGCCCTGCTATAGCAGAGTAAACATTTCATTATTCAAATTCCGATTTCACAAGTGTAATAAATTTCGATCATTAAAATAATTTATTTTATTTCTTAATTAAATCGCATTTATTAATTGTATTAATATGACTGATCATTTTTTTTCACTACAAAGTTACTATGTTAAAATTCAAAATTTTATCTGCATTGATATAACTAATACTTGTTGTACCACAGTATTACATTATATTCCTTATATTTTAATTATATTGTTGTGGTGTTTTGGGGTTCTTTCTAAAACACAACTTACTTAAACTTAAAAAGCTCATTTATTACTCAATCTTCACTTGACAATTAAATATTTAGAAAAAAATAAGTATACCCTGATTAGCTCCACTGAAATCTGTTGCCATGGAAAAGGTAGCAAATTATATTAAACTAATCAAAATATCAAAACTTAAGAATCCGAATAGGTTAATACAACAATGATAATTTTGAACTCATCATTTTAAGACAATATTAAATGTAGTAAGGGGCAACAGATTTCTAAATCAAGTAGCATACTGGATTGCATAAAGAACACCCAACTCCACTCCAACCCGATCAAGCTCAAATCTCCATACACATTAAATTAACAAAAGTGTAATCATCATATAATTTGGAAAAATGCAGACAACCTGAAATTCCTCCAATATGAGGACCAAAAGGGGAAAGAGTTAAATCCGTTAATAGAATAGGGATATGATGATGTACTAAAATTTTAGAACAACCATAGAGATTCTGAACAAGATCCGATCGGTTAACCAAGAATCGTATAGTGGTGTAAAATAACTGAATATATATATTTTTTTTTTTTTAATTTTTAAAATAAAACAATTTTGGTGTATATTTTAGAAAAACAATGTTTCTGAAAGAGGAGAGTTAAAGCTTAATTTAACATTTTATGAAATTAAATTTAATATTACTGTTTCACTTATTAATCTATCCATCCTTAAATCAAGATCAAAAATACGATTGTATAACATTGAGTGAACTTCAATTAATGTTCATTAAAACAGTCAGTTATGAATTTAAACTTAAGAAATTTTAAAGTCCTAATTTAATAAAGTTGAATTTTCTCTCCCTTTTTTTTTTTTTATTACTCACAGAAAGGTTAGGCCATTCTTATAGGTCTACTGTGAATATAAAAAATTAATTATTTAGAGATTTATACAAAGAAAAACATACCATCTTTGATAATAAACAAAAAAAAACACAATTTATTTGAACATTTAAAATAATGAAGCAACTAAGTTATCAAAAATAATCTTAATAAAACAATATAACAGCTGATCTTTTAAGTTGAAACCACTCACTGGTTACTTTTAAATTACACATCATATTTTTAAAATTATCATCACATTACCATTTAATGGTCGTTCAAACATACAAACATTATATATTAACCTACAGACTATTTCTGTTCATAATGTTAATTCTTATTGAAATATATCCAAAGATATTCATTTCACTTTTAAACTCTGGTATAGCAAACATATTTTTTTTTTTTTTTTTTTTTTTTTAAAGAGGTACAAATAAATAAAAAGAAAAACTATGCAAATAGTACTTACAACAGGTAGAGAGTTCTACAATTTTAGTCAATGGGCACTTAGGAGCATTTCGTCCTTTTTCAAAATCTGATGAAGCACTTAAGCTGGAGTATTCAGGCTGGGGAAAAATTCAGACAATACCCATGTGGTTTCAAGCTAACATTCATCAATCCTCTCATCTCACTGCATCACTTGCCATCAACTACTAGGTCCATCATCTAGTCCGGAGGGGAAAATCGTTCTACGGTCCAGAACTTCACCGTCGGAGTCAGTAATTTCACCTTCCTGAAGCATGTGTTTTATTCGAAGATAGCCATCACCGTAACTCAGAACACTACGACTTCTAACGACCGTTTAGTTCAATATCTATGATCACTTCTGATGGTTAAGAAGTCATAATCTTGGAGCGCCACTACGCCAAAAAAAAAAACGGGCTACACATATCTTCTTCTTAATTTCTCGTTAACAGTTATAGATCCGCAATTCGAAAATGCCCTTATAGCCTCTTTTCATCATAACATCATGATTGAGGATAGTTAATGTAGGGCCATCAATGCCCCACTCTCAAAAAAAAATCTTCCAGAAACCTGTCCGCCTTCAACAACTTCGCGATCCAGCCCACAGGCCAATCTTCAAGCCCCGTAATAAGTCGAATTTTTTTTTTACGAGTCAAACGACAGGTCTCTTGGCCAAGCAACAAGTGTCGTAAACATTCATTCTCCCGCGCTGCTTGAAAAACGGGACCGATCCACTCTGCCAGGGGTACGGGAATGGAAACAAAAGGAAAAATGGACTCTTCGTGAAGACTACAGCTTGCCGCTCCACTCTGCCGGCCGCTTCATGGGGGAAGGAAGCCATGCATCACCCCCATGGCGTGTGCTGAAGGGGGGTCCTGTTAGCCTCTGTTTACATGGGCGCCAGCTATCCGCCTGATAGCAGAGCCAATTGAAGCCTGACGTAAACTTACAAAGCCTAATTGCGTGTATAGTACACTCATAAGATAACGTAATTCTTATACAGGGCGGTCGGTCATTCTTATATCAAAGTCAGACTAGATGACTCCAAATTTTCCACCTGTGCAGTCTACTGACAAAACATCCCTCCCTTGCTGTCTGCTTTTCGTATTTGAAAAACAGGAAGCTACGTTAGACTATGAAAGTTGAAATTGCTTTGCTTAAAAGAAATGGAAAGAAGAGGGAAAAAAAAACTGCTTTTATTATTAATATTACAATTACATTTATTTATATATTTATTTAAAACAGAAACAAAAAGAAAACTTCTAAATAAATGTTGAGAGAGTGATTTAAGGTAATTAATGTAGATTAAAAAAAAAAAATTTGTTGAAACCAACCGTAACAAGATTGCTCCCCCCGGCTAATTAAAAAATTTTTTTTTGAGAAAACAAATTATTTTTTTGAAAGGTAACTGGGTACCACATGGCATGCTGGGACCTCAACACTGAAAAAACTGACCCACAAACACAGATCATACATCGATCCGGGACGGGATCCAGAGAGTTCACCGCTGAAATACCACCCTGACAATATATTCCGGATATATACAACCAGAGCTCGCACATCCGTAGAAACCATTACCTAAAATATTACCTGAAACATGACCATAAAAGAGTACTACCAGAGGAGGGACCACAAGGCTGATTTTACCACTAAAATGACCAAGATATTTTCTGCACCTGTAAAAGAACACATGTTCCACCTGATTGTGAAACCTCACTTCCCTACTACTGTCATTCCTACGCATAACTGCATCCTTCCTGAGACTTCTGGCAACAGAACTGTAAACAATACATAAATTGAATTTTGAGAAAAAAAAATTAGCCGAAAAAGAAGAGAAGTGCCCACTGATTAATTGTCATTATACTGCTTATATACATAACTTCAATAATTGGCATCACAGTATATTACAACACTATCTATTAATGTAAATAAGTACTAGTAATATCATAGTTACAACACTGTAAATGTCAATGAAATTTGTAAAACACATATTAATTCTATTATACAAAAATACACAAGAGCAACTGGTGACACACAAAAAAATATATATACATATACATCTGTAAGACACAAATTATGGTATCACAGACCATGTTAGAGAATTACGCACACAATTGTAACAATTTTATATGAGAACACATGTTTGTTTTCGAACACAGTCTAATGATTCGGGATATTATGTAGATTTTACAAATGCACGTACAAGTAATGTGCATGGGAAAGAGTATCTCTGCCTCTGTGCTACTTATAGCAAAAAGCAGTTACGGGCCTTTGGGCACAACAGGGAAAACATTCCACAAAATAAAATAAAAAACAGGGGTGGTGACATATATCACCAGGAAGGAAAACACACATTCCACAAAAATAGGAAGTAGAATAAATAAAATAGTTAATTTTAGCACTTTTAGCCACACACAACAACATACAGGCATGTACATGAGACAGTATGTACTAGAAAAAGAAAAAGGACCCACACTCCTTAAAGTTTAAGCTCAAATAAAACCACAAACTGTATAGTAAATAATAAATCTATCTAGTTAAAATGTAGAAATTAAAGTAAACACATACTTAAAAAGTTATATACAAAACACTGATGCATTAAAAAAAACTGAACTAAACAGATCTACCTCCGCAAAAGGGCATACAAAACACAACATCCTAAAAAAATTTTAAAGTAACAAAAATTACATTCGTTTTTTTTTTTTTTTTTTTTTTTTTTTTTTTTTTTTTGCAAAAATACACCCAAAATCTACGAAAACGGGGTGCGGACGGGTATATACCACATAATCTACCATAAAACAGACAAAAACCTTAAGTATAAGCATAAAAAGTGTTAAAAATGCCTACATGAAAGTATCAACACACAACCAAAACAAACCTTTAATACGCTAGAAAAACTAAGTTCCGTTTTAAAAATGTCAAAAAAAAAAATAATTAAATATATATACACATTAACTAAACTATAAATAAATACAAATAAACAAGGTAAAATTGAATAAAAATGCTTGAATAACGAAAAAAGGTAGTTAGTATTTATAACTCGGACGGTCTCGTCTATCCCATAATCCCGTAGCGAATAGTCGGTTCTAGAAATCGATATTGAACGACTACTTCTATTCGATTTAGCAGCTGGACGAATCGATGAACGAGACCTGCGCGAATCGCTGTGCTCAGCAGTTGAACTGCTTTCTGCCGTGGCTGAATTTTTACCTACGCGCATTTCGCTGCCTTCTGCCGTTGCTAAATTTTTATTTACGCACATCTCGTTATTCTCTGCCGCTGCAATCTCCGGAGAAATGGGAGGTGGGGGAGAGACGAGCGACTAAATTCTCGAACGCGGCGCGATTCTCATTGGTTGAAATAGATATAAAGCCGTCTTGGCGAAATATCTAGACTTATGCTATAATTGGCAATAAAGCGCCTCTTTGGCAACATAAACTACACTTAGAAATAAATTTTTTAATGTATTCGTTTATCGTTTGCTTGAATTTCAAAATCGACTGCTGAATTCAACTGCTGTAAACGAGAGATGTTTTTGTTTTCTGTAATCCAAGTCATTTTTTTTTTAATTTCTTTCATATTTTTATATAATAAAAACCAATGAAATTAAAGATGATAAAAATTTAATAAAAGCATTTTTATTCTACATGAATAGTTTTATGCATTATCAGAAAAGAAGAAATAATACGTGAATAAGTATTATTTCTTCTTTTTAAAAAGATTGTGCTTATGTGGTTTGAATTACTTATGTTTACGTAGCAACGCGTTTTAAACTCTTATGAAATGCGTTTGAAAGTTTATAATTAAAAATTGTTTATTTATGGTTATTCAGAAAACAGATATTTTCCATCTAAACATATTAATAAAGTAGGGATAGTACAGTATTCGTAAATGAAATACAATAGAGCCTGTATTTTGACGCCTTATATATACTTTGTGGGGTGAAAAGAGCCACAAATATCATTAATAGTTAAAACTTAATCAATCCTCACACACACACAGCTTGTTTATTTATTTTTTTCAGAGAAGGAATAGAAATAAAATAATACGATAATAGTAATATAATAAAAAGATCAGAGAAATAAATAAGTATATAATAAAATATGATTTTTTTGATATTGCTCAAACCATGTTAACAATATACTATGTTAACATTTGTTTTTCATTAAAAAAAAAAGTATAATAAAATATGATTTTTTTGATATTGCTCAAACTCTTATAAACACAAAACCAACAATGTTTTGATTATAATAAATACAATTCATATTGCTTTCTATAATAAAGTTTATTAAAGTGACTATTAAGATTTTCAAAATAATTATAATTTAATTTTTTTATCATTCTGAGTTGGAATAGAAAATTTAAGTTAAGATTAAATAGAGAAAGTTGCCTATGAAATGTAGAATTTCTATCTAATTTTAAAATTTTCTTCTTAATTGTGATTTTTTTTTAATAATTTAAGTATTTCTTGTCTTACAATAAAATTGCATGCTATATAATATACATATATATTGCTTGTTTACAGTCATGGCATTATTAAATAATAAATTCATAGATGCTGGAAAATAAAAATTATTGCAAACATTTTATAATAAATAATTTTTTTGAAAAATAAAATTTTGCACATTCTGATAATTATTATGTGTGAGAAACTAAAAACATAATTCACTCAAAGTTATATAAAGATATATTTATTTCAAAAGTCTCGGGCCGAATCAGGCCTAAATTTCATTATTCCAGGGCTGTGTAATAGAAGCTAAATATTTGTGTTATTCTATATTAACAGTACTCTGATGTAAATTTAATTTGGTTTAACAGATATTACAGGGATATTTATTATTTACTTTATCTTTTCAGAATTTTAAAATTATAATATTTTGGAAATCATTTTTTTTTTTTAACTACCATATGCGTCGGCATGGGAGGCAGGATAGGGCAATTGCCCCTCCTTAGATTTAGAAATTTAATTAAATATCTTTTACTTCTGACGATTTAAAAAAAAGTAAATTTATTCTTTGTAAGTGACATAAAATAATTAAACACTAAGGAAACAAGAACTAAGAATTTTCTAACATGGTTGTCTGGCTTTGCATCCTGAACACCGAAAAATCCCTTACATACAGGTTCCCTTCTTAGCAGGTACATCGTCTGCTGTAAATGTATTATATTCTTTTTGCACAGATTATTATATTCACTGAACTCTAATCAAGACTTTTCCGTTTAAGACAGGATTTTGTCATAGACATGTTATTTTAACAGATTTTACCGGGTTTTTTTGCCTAGAAACATAGTGGTGCAGCCAGAATTTGGCTCTAGGGGGGTGGGGGGGGGGAGTTTTTGTTAGCTAGTCCAGTAGGTCACAGTTTATTAGAATCACTGGTTAATCGAATCATTCATTTTATAAATTAGATCATATTACTTTTTCCGTATGTAACAATCAGCAACTATGTTAGACGTGATTCATTTAATCATAATGTTTACTACCTTTAAGTTACATTACGTAAAATGCATCAAGAAAATAACATAAAACTATTTAATTAAGTTACACTTAATTTAGTCACATTTAATCAAATTGTTTAAAAAAAGATGAGACAAGCTTTAAAAGGTGGAAGAATACACATATATAAAAAAAAGTCTAGCAAACCAGGGTAGCAATCCATTTGTTCAATCAAAAACAGGAAATGTATCACTCCAAGCCAAACACGAATTCTTGATCAAGATTTTAACAATAATGAAGCTATTTTAACAACATTTTCAACAGACTTATCTTGCTTTATGCCAAATGTAACAATATCTCAAGAATTGATGGAAGTTATTATCATCCGAGTCCAAACAGCGTTGAACGAGGCGGTCCATATTTTGAAATAAATGAAGTTGAAATTCTATATGATGTCACTGACCGAATTACTATGCATTTCCAGCATTTTTCGTGATTTCGTATTTTGTAAAAGAAAGGTAAGACTGTTGTATATTTCGTTAAACTATCACCATTCTTGTTAAATGTCTGCATAAATATGAGAGTTTTGCTTGAAGTAGATAAATTTTATTTTTTGTTTGAATAAATGGACTGCGACCCTGGAAAAATTGTTAGTCGTAAAGTGAGCTCTGCCATCTCTTACAGTTTGTTTCATATTTTTTTAAACAATCTCCATGTCACAAATATTTTACTTCATTTTTTCTAAAGGAAAATAATAATTACAATACAATATTTCTGATTATATGACTGCACATTTAATGACACACTCACTGTGCCATTTTATGACTATACAATACTATTTTTGTGTGGTACTTCTAATTTTTCTATTAAACCATGTGGTTGTTTTTATTTTTCTTCCCAAAACACTAAATTTTTCTGGTCGTACGGACAGAAATTTCTATGCACGGGTCCAACCTGGTCCAGCCCGTAATAACAGCTAAAAATTGAAACCGAAACCTTATCAAAGCTTTCAGTATTGGCCGTACTCAGCCTGTTAAAAAAGCTAAAATATTGACCCGGTGCCGGTACGAGCCGTTTATTTTTTGCGTGACTTATGAATCCAGTCAGACCCAATTTCCGAAAAGCATGCCAGTAGTTCTTAACCAACATTAAAGTTCTTTTAAAAGGATATTGCATACAGTTTTATGTAAAAATTTTAAGGTAGATTGGCGAAAACTGTTAAAATATCTTCTTTCACCTTATTTAATGGTGAACTTTCGTTACAGTTTTCTGGCTGTGTTGGAAAGTGTTTCATAATCTATGCTTGACTCATGATTTTTCGTTCTTGTTTCTACTTTTGCTGAGGCACCAATACATTCACCAGAAATATGAATGTTAAATCAAACAAAATATACCAGTCAATTTGATCTTGTATTTTAAAGCAATATGAACTTTTATTTACATTGTCCTTCGGCATTGCTGTAAAATATGAACGCCATTGCACTGATAATTTTCTAATGTACTACACAAAATTTGGGCTGTTAAAGACCAACTAATTTATTTAATCATTTACAGTAGGATTTGCTCAAGAATGATATATACTAACAATATCCCTGAAAAATTAACAATGCAAGTTCCATTGAAATTAATTCAGCAGAATTTTTTAAAAATGGCTAATCAACTGATTACTGTAGAACTTTCTTTCTAACTCTATTATAACTAAGCAATGTAGAATATGTTATACTAAAACTTCCTCTCAATAATTATCTAACTAACAGTGCAAATTCCATTAAAATCCATTCAGCAGAACTCAAGTTATAAGCTGGTTTTTTACGACTATGCTAGGGATGCACCGAATATTCGGTATCTGGCCATATTACCGAATATCAAACTTATTTGGTCTGTCGAATATTCGGCTTGGCCGATTATTGAAATATTCGGCCAAGCCGAATGCTTAAAAAAACTTTTTTTTAAATACTAGGGGAGCTTGCCCACCCTGCTCACCAACCCCCCACGTAGTTGTGCCCTAGCCAAGCACTCTTAGTGCTGAGTTTGTTTTAATAGATAAAAATGACCTTTCCCGAATTCGAAACCTAGCTAGATAGATTTCTCGTGCTCGAATTAGTATAGGCAACACATTTCATGTGAATCATTTGAGTATTTTTCCATTTATAACAAAAAACATTTTCAGCACTGAGTTTGTTTTACCCTGTAAAAATTAATTTTCTTGTATTCGGAACATAGCTAGATCTTTTTCTCATGCTCGATTTAGCATAGGGGGCAAGTCTCGTGAAAATCTTCCCAGTCGAGTACTAGATCATTCATAATCAGGAAAATCCCTTGCTCGTTTAATATATATTTATAATCGGGAAAATCCTTTGCTCATCAATACAGTGACACTGCAATAAGGGGGGGGGTTGATGAAATTACAGTCTCCTTCCACTTTCAAAACGGTTGCAATGACATACAAAAAAGGTGCTGATTTTTTTTTTCTTTTTGATATAAATTTGTAATTATTTTTCTATTTTTGTTAATATTATTTCTCTATTGTAAATTTGTAATTATTTATTTAATTATTCATGCAACGGACTAGCAATCATGTAGCTGAGAGACTATGTATAGTTTCTATTTCTCCAGTTAAGCTAGATGAATTTAAAGTTTTCAGCATCGTTGTTTATGTTGCTACAGGAACCGATTTGGTATTCTTCCAACTTTAATTTAATCATGGCAGTAGCAAAATTTAATGCCGAGTTTTTTTCCGTTAAAGTTGTCAAAAAATTGCCACAAATGAAAAAATAACACTCAAAATCACATAAAACATTTAGAAAAATAGCAATGACCAATATTTAACATATTGGGCTGATTAAAACTTGTTTTCAATGAAGATTATTTGGAATTCATACAGCATATTTGTTTTCTCTTTGTGGTGATTTTTTGACTTTTGTAAAGAAATTTGGTTTTAAATTTTCTCACAGGCTATAATGTCATACACTCAAGCACAGTTTTTTTTTTTTTTTTTTTTTTTAATCGTTTATAAAAAGGAAAAAAGTTGCCAAATTTAGGAGATTTTTTCCTTTAATGGCAACCTAGCTATTGTTTTAAGTTATTGGTTTGGCGCGGCCTTAAAAATCGCACCAACAAAAAAGTCGCCAAAAATCTCTGCATGAGTGTAAAGCATCTGTTCCTCCTCCTAATATAATAAATTTTCTCCTCTTTTCCATAATGTTTAATCAGAAATTGTACAGTAACTTTTTTAATTTTTCACAAAATTTTTAATGTTTTTTGCAGGTTATGCGATTTTACCACATTAGTAGAAGAAAGCTAGTTTCAATGTTTTAGCCTGCTACAATAAATTGAGTCTTCTTTTTTACAAAATGGAATCCAGTTTGTATTGTTCAGCAGTAAACAGCCTTTACAACATATTGCAGCAAATTCAAGATTATTCATATTGTTGGTTTGCTTCTGTGTATACTTAAAATATATGTTCAGCAAGTTGTAAAATGTGCTGTGCATATGTTGGTGTTATAAGTTAAATTAAATATGAATTTTCTACAAATTTGTTGACCAGTAGTAAAAACACAAGTACTTCACAAATATATATATTATTTATTGTACATACTACCAATCTAAAAACATGGTTAAAAATTTTCATTAAAAACGTCCCTCATTTCAAAAATGTAAAACAGTTTCAAATAAAAACCTTCACCATTGCACAAAAGCGCTTTTGTGCAATGGTGAAGGTTTTTATTTGAAACTGTTTTACATTTTTGAGATGAGGGACGTTTTTAATGAAAAATTTTAACCACGTTTTTAGATAATGTCTGAATGTAGATTGGTAGTATGGACAATAAATAAATTTAAATTTACAGACATTAACAAATGAATACCTGTTTTTAATGTATATATATACAGTCAAACCTCGTTAACACGAAATCGCTTAACGCGAAATTTCGCTTAACACGAAATAATACTGAGGTCCCGTCAAATGAGGCTGAAAATCACTGTTAATTAATTCGCTTAAGGCTCCCGTTGAGCAAGCGCTCGGGAATACGGTGCTAATGTTAATCCAATGGGGCATTATTTTGCTAATATCTCGCTTGCATTTGAATATTTTTAAACGATTTTTTTTTGCACTGGATAGCAGAGATCAATCTCTATTTCCGCCGTTGATTACTTTTTCGATTTTCATTGCGTATTTTTTTTTTTTAGGAAGATACTTTCACTTTCGGAACCAGTTCCGAAAGTGAAAGTATCTTCGTAAAAAAAATCGAAAAAGTAATCAACAGAGGAAATAGAGATTGATCTCTGCTATCCAGTGCAAGAAAAATCATTTAAAAATATTCAAATGCAAGCGAGATATTAGCAAAATAATGCCCCATTGGATTAACATTAGCACCGTATTCCCGAGCGCTTGCTCAACGGGAGCCTTAACACGAAATAGAATTTCGGAAAATCCCGCTTAAGGCGATTTTTTTTTGCTCCAAAGTAAAAAAAAAAATCCTTACGCAATATTTCCGATATTTCAAACTTATATGTCACATACTCCTATTAAAGATGGAATTTTCTCATGGTTTGTAAAAGATATAAAATGGAAAAGGGTTTCAATGAAAATCGTGAAATACTGAATTCCTGACTAATCCCTACTTTTCTTTGATCTCTGATGTGCGTAAGTGTTCCCACATTAAAGTTCTCTACAATGAAAGATTGGGTGAAGGAATTTTTTTTTTAAAGCGATTGTTCCATTACCCGGTTAACTGTATTGACAGTGACATAAACCGTTTTCTGAATTCCCCTATCTGTGAGTGAAAAAACTAACAATCCTTACTTCATTACCTGACTAACATAATTGAAACTCTGTTCGCAGTTGCTGTGTAGAATTCTGTGAAAGATGAGTCAAAAACAACAAGCTGTATCTTTAGAAACCAAGCAAAAAATGTTAAACGAAATTAGCAGTAAAGTGCTGAAAAAATCAGAAAATGCAGTGAAGTATGGGATAACTGCAATTCTTCTACATTTGGTCCTCTCTACAATTTTAAAGAATCGTGAAAAAACTGAAGCCGCTAATGCTGTGAGTCAATTCAAACCAGCTAGAAAACGAATGTGAAGAAGAAAAAATGAATAAATTGAAATTTCTCTTTTGCGGTGGATAAAAGAAGCAAGAATCTAGAACAATGTTTTAACTTTTGCAGTTTTGCAAGAGAAAGCTAAGACCTTTGCTGCTGCTCTCGGAGAGAGCGACTTCATATCTTCTAACGGATGACTGAACGGAGATTTAAAGAGCGTCATAGAATTGTCTACAAAAAGATATGTAGCCAAATAACGGGAAATTCTTTCTTAGACATTGTTTTTTCTGAGTACATTTCCATAGATGAAGATGTATTAACTTCGGATGTGACGACATACGAAGAAATAATTGCTGAAAAAAAAAAGAAAACAACATTGAAGTATCGGACGAGGATGAAGAAATTGACACCGAACGGAAAAGTTTAGTGTCATTAAATGAATCTGCCACAGCATTGAAAACTCCACAATGTTTCCTTCTGGAACAACAGGATGCTTCCAGAACTTTGAACAAATTAGATGAGGTCCGTACATTTCTAAAAGAACTACTGTACAAAAATTGAAGCAAAAGTCAATAGCGAACTTTAAAAAAATGATTAGAAAGTAAATAAATTTATTATTGCCTAAAAAATTATGACTAATTTGTTAATGAAATATTCTATTTCTTATTAATTTCTGATTTTATGAGCAGGAAAATATTTGTAGGTTAATTTATTTAGTTTTTATATCAAACATAGATGGCCCAACTATTATGACGGTTAACACGAAATAAATTCGCAGTCCCTTCAATTTCGTGTTAACGAGGTTCGACTGTATATGTGAATGGGATGCATGTGGTTTTGCAGTTCCCATAACATGTCGACCGCAGCTAGAAGAGGTGCAGCCCCAGTTCCCACGGAAACTCATTAGGTCAGCAATAACGATACACAATAAAGTTGATGACTAAAGGGTTTCGCCTCTCTGGCCTGGGAACGGAATATTAAGATTATCGTCAGATTTACTTTGGCGATTGACTTGTCCGGTTGTCTTTAGGCAGACGGCCTATAGCTCCGGTCTGATATCGGAAGGACGCATAAAATGCCGGTAACTGCGGCAGAATCATCCCCTATTCTCCTTAACCCTGTAATTAGTCTGTATATATAACTGTGTTTTACTCCAGAGATTAAAATAGTATAGTTTTTTACAAAAGACTCTTCAATAATCTCACCAGCCTAATTATTATTACATCATTATTACATATATTTGACTAAGTAAGAGCTATTTCAGGAAGTCTGGGACAGAGTAAGTAATGTGAGAGGCTCAGTGAATAGTAGAAGTGGAGAATTTTCTTTATATTTTAATGGAAATATTAACCATTAACTGTTGTGACCAAAACTGTCACATACCAATCGAAAGATGAATAAAAGGCACAATTAACTCATAAGATACAGTTCCTGTACTAAAATTCTTTTGTATGGGACTTTTATAATTAAAATTCATCTATTCAAAAGTCTCTAGCAATAGTACTATGTCTCTAAACAAAACTTAATTCCACTGGTCTTTATAGCTAAACTCTGAAAATTGAAAAAAGCAGCAGTGAGACCACTAACAGCAGTTAAGGGTTTTAACTTACCATCCTGACTTACAGAAAGTCAATTTGATGAATCTAAGTATAAAAGAAGAGTGTTCGATCCATATACTGGGACCGGTCTAAAACAGAATTAAATTAAGTAGCAGAGTACGTGGAAGCCCAATGGCTGATATTGGCAAGGTAGTGACAAAAGTGTTGGATGTAGATATAACAAATTGATAAAGCAGTTTTAGGTTTTAAATTAAACTAACGTTTATTAACATATCACAAAATAAAATAAAGATGAATAAATATAACAGACAATTTAATTAAATAAAAATATAATGACATATGGTATGGCAACAAAAAACAAGGTGGCAAAAATATATGAGAGCAGGCAATAATTTAAACTTTTCAAAACAAAGACCAAGTCATACCCACATGCTGGTAAGTTACTTATTTCAATACAAATATACATCAATGTTCATTTATAATCACAAAGTTCAGCATAATTAAAGAGATTCATTCTAATTCACACAACGATATATTGCACTGCTGAAACGATGTAAAAAAATATATTGAAGTAGGACTTCCTCTTTATTTATACTTGAAGAAACCAAAAGAAGACAAGTCGACATAACATTTAGATTTGTAGAGAAAGAACAAAATGATGACGAGTCCACATGTCACTTCGGAAAAACATACTTCCATATTAATGAAACAAAAGATTAAATGAACTTGGAAGAAGAAATATTAGGTCAGCAATAACGATACACAATAAAGTTGATGACTAAAGGGTTTCGCCTCTCTGGCCTGGGAACGGAATATTAAGATTATCGTCAGATTTACTTTGGCGATTGACTTGTCCGGTTGTCTTTAGGCAGACGGCCTATAGCTCCGGTCTGATATCGGAAGGACACATAAAATGCCGGTAACTGCGGCAGAATCATCCCCTATTCTCCTTAACCCTGTAATTAGTCTGTATATATAACTGTGTTTTACTCCAGAGATTAAAATAGTATAGTTTTTTACAAAAGACTCTTCAATAATCTCACCAGCCTAATTATTATTACATCATTATTACATATATTTGACTAAGTAAGAGCTATTTCAGGAAGTCTGGGACAGAGTAAGTAATGTGAGAGGCTCAGTGAATAGTAGAAGTGGAGAATTTTCTTTATATTTTAATGGAAATATTAACCATTAACTGTTGTGACCAAAACTGTCACATACCAATCGAAAGATGAATAAAAGGCACAATTAACTCATAAGATACAGTTCCTGTACTAAAATTCTTTTGTATGGGACTTTTATAATTAAAATTCATCTATTCAAAAGTCTCTAGCAATAGTACTATGTCTCTAAACAAAACTTAATTCCACTGGTCTTTATAGCTAAACTCTGAAAATTGAAAAAAGCAGCAGTGAGACCACTAACAGCAGTTAAGGGTTTTAACTTACCATCCTGACTTACAGAAAGTCAATTTGATGAATCTAAGTATAAAAGAAGAGTGTTCGATCCATATACTGGGACCGGTCTAAAACAGAATTAAATTAAGTAGCAGAGTACGTGGAAGCCCAATGGCTGATATTGGCAAGGTAGTGACAAAAGTGTTGGATGTAGATATAACAAATTGATAAAGCAGTTTTAGGTTTTAAATTAAACTAACGTTTATTAACATATCACAAAATAAAATAAAGATGAATAAATATAACAGACAATTTAATTAAATAAAAATATAATGACATATGGTATGGCAACAAAAAACAAGGTGGCAAAAATATATGAGAGCAGGCAATAATTTAAACTTTTCAAAACAAAGACCAAGTCATACCCACATGCTGGTAAGTTACTTATTTCAATACAAATATACATCAATGTTCATTTATAATCACAAAGTTCAGCATAATTAAAGAGATTCATTCTAATTCACACAACGATATATTGCACTGCTGAAACGATGTAAAAAAATATATTGAAGTAGGACTTCCTCTTTATTTATACTTGAAGAAACCAAAAGAAGACAAGTCGACATAACATTTAGATTTGTAGAGAAAGAACAAAATGATGACGAGTCCACATGTCACTTCGGAAAAACATACTTCCATATTAATGAAACAAAAGATTAAATGAACTTGGAAGAAGAAATATTACTTCAGCATTAAAACATATTTGTTAAAATTTATCATCGTATAGCACAGCTGCTACCTTTATCATTTTAACATTGTAAAATTTACAAATTTTTTAAATGCAAAATAATTATTTGAAAAAAAATACCTTTGAAATAAAATAAATTTAAAATCTGAGAGCCTGCTTCGCTTGCTAAATACTTTTTGCAGTAACTCTATCAAGAAAGAGTATATCTACTATCAAAAATCGTTAAAATTTACAGATCTTTTAAATATATAAAAAAAGCAATGGAAAACTTAGTTGAAAATGCAAATAAAAATGCACTTAGATAGTACCGCCATTGGGCATAAATCCTTTTAACATTTATAAATTTATGAAATGCAATATAATAAACTTGAAAAAAAAAATTGAAGCACAAATATTTGGTGACACAATCCCATCCTGCTTTTCTATCTCGACAGTTTTTACAGCAACTGTTGTCACAATGAATAATATCATAAATCATTTTAACATGTGAAATTTACAAATAATTTTAATCTATAAAAAAGTAATGGGAAACTTCATTGAAAATGCTCTTAGATGTTGCTGCCAATCATTTTAACATTATGAAATTTACAAATTTTTGAAATGCAAAATAATTAAATGGATAAAAAAATACCTTGGAAATAGAATTAATTTAAAACCCCAGTGAAAACATAATTATAAATATTTTTTGTTGGTGCCACCACTGTAACAGAATCAAATGAAAAAAACTTTCTGTATTTTTTTTTTAATATTGCAGCTACTGAATTTTATATTGTGGGTTAAAATTTTTAAAGATTACAGGGATTTGAATGTACAGGGTTTTTTTTTTTTTTTTTTTTTTTTTTTTTTATGTAAAAAAAGCACAATGACAAGAGAAAAATATAAAATATTCTTAATATGTATGATCAAATGAATCATGGACATTTAGTATATCATTATCATTTTCAATTGACTCTTTGATTGCAATTTTGTAATTGGTACTAGGATTCTTAATTGAATTTTGAATTACAGGTCGTTTTCTTTTAGTTGAGAAAAACCTTTGCTGTACTTCAATTTTTTTATTTGCAGGCTCTTTTTCTGTATTGTGTTCAATACTATTTTTGTTGCTGGCCAATTCGATAATGGCATCAATGTGCTTCATTATTTTTTGTTTTGTTTCATTATTTAAATTATTATTATCCAATAGATGGGTCATTTGGGAAACTTTTAATTTCATAATACTATCTGTAGATTGTTTGTTTGCTTCAACAAAATTCTGAAAACTGTCACTTTCTTGAATTTGAGCAATTACTTCTTTCTCACTTACTTTTGGTAAAACTTCTTCATTTGAAGAAGTGTACCTATATACTGCATGAATATGCTTGCACATATTAAGTTTTGTTTGCGAGTCTATGCAAGAACATATGTATGAATGTATGCATATTTTGCAGTAACTGCAAATTAGATTGCATCCTTCACAGAGACTTTCTTCTTTGCGAACAACATATTTGAGATTTTTATTTTCTTCTGACTGGACTTTCCACTCGTTTGGATCACTTTCAGAAATTGTTTCACTTCTTATATTTAGACTTTGCCGATGTCTGCTATTGATATCGGCAATTTTGCCACAGTTAGCGCCATTTACAAGTTTTTGAAATCTTGCAAAAGTCAAGTCTCGAACAACTTTTAAAAGTAAAGATATACAAGTATCCAGTCTCTGACACTTTCTACCTCCCATATATTTATACTTTAGTACTTTATGAAAGGCTTCAAGGTACATGTTTGTATTAATGCCGCAATTTTTTCTGTGACAGTATGCCCAAAGATGGCAACGGTTAGCATAGTGTACTGTAAAATATTTGTGGAAATCTTTTGTATCTTCATCAGATTTTAAATCATTAACAAACCTTTCTAATAATTTATAGAACTTTTCACTATCTAATTCTTCTAACAACAATCGCAAAAATTTGTATACTTCGTCCCTCTTTTGTTGGTTTTTAATTTTTAGGAGGGCTTGTTTCCAGTTTTTAACAACATGCCATGTGCACAGTAACTGTTTTTTGGGTTCTCCCATGATGGTTCTCCATGCATTGAAATATGCAGATGCGTCATCAGACATGAATACTTCTGGAGTGAAAGTACGAGTCTTTTCAACAATGGCTTTAAAAAATATCTCCATTTGTCTTGTATTTGTAGTGTTCGATACGCAAAATCCTACAGGAAATCCTGCACCAAAGTCATCAATAACAAGTATTGTTGTTAACTGGAAATCGTATGGATTTGTACCATGCGTAGAGTCAATACAAATTTTTTCATTTCCAAACTTTAACAACATTTCCTTTTGTGCTGAAGTCATTAACACTAAACAGAAGTCATTATGCTGCAAATTTGCAAAATGTCCACCTTGTGGTTTATATATTAGCACTGGTGAGTTCTCCCCCATCTCATTCATTTCTTTCACCCTTAAATCTACACTTGTTGCATCATTTGAATGCAAACGTTCTTTGTTAAATAAATTATAGGATATTCCTATATTTCTTAAATCTTTCTTCGTGATGCAGTGTATTTTATTGAAAGTTTCTGTGACAGATGACTTTACATCATCAAGACATCGCTCTAAGGGAATACCATCTGCAATTTTTGCTAAAAGAAGAAAAGAGAAACAATTAAATTTTTCATGAAAAGTGTTTAGGTATTAAACATACAATTTACAAATAACATAAATAAAACAATCTTAAATGGAAGTATATTTAATGAGTCATCAGTTTTAAATCTTCAAAAGATTGATTTTTTCTCATTTAAAAAATATATTTATATACAACTAAATCAAAATGAAACAAACTGCATGAAAATGTTCAAATTAGAAACATGTCAATGCAAAAGAAATTATCCATGTGCAAACTTTTTATTGTTAGGGTGCACACAACAACAGTAATTTTCAGAAAAACACATGCAAAGTTTAAAAAGTAATTGGAGTCTGCATTAAAATACCCATTATCAGTGTCAAACTGATATTCTAATTTAAATACATGGTTTGTTCGTTTCATTCAAAATTGTATATATTTTTTTTAATATGAAAAACAAAAAATCAATATTTCAAAAGGTTTAAAACTGGTGACTCCCCTTAAAGCTTTCTATGATGTCTACTACCTGGGTCATTTTAAATTTACACCTAGGTTTCATGACCTAAAAAAGAAGAATTTTTCTTTTATAAAATATTCAGCACTTTTACTCAGTGTTGCAGACCATCTTTGAGATTAGCCTGCTGTCTGCCATCTTGTTTTTTAAATCAAAACATATTTGTTTTGTTTTCCAAAGCTTAGCCAAAAAAATAAATAAATCATCCATATTTTTGACTGTCCCAAAATGAAGTTTCATTAAAATATACTATTCATGTTTCATAATACTATAATATTTAATGTGTAAGAATTTTATAACAACAGATATTATAAAGTTATTATATAAATTAATTCTTCAACTTGTTAAATTTCTTCACTAAAAAGTGAGTGTTGCAGGAAAGATACATGTTGTACTTGCTGTTTTCCTATTTCAAATAAATCACGAATTTGTAAGAAGAGAATAGCAGCACATCAATGACTCACTGAAAAATTTTGGATGTTTAAGGTTTAAATGTGAAATTGGTTATCTTAACACATTCCATAATAATGTATACTGCATAAGTTCATAAATGCATCCACTTCTGATCAAGCTTTTGTTATTTTATTATGACATTTACTAACTGACCCTATCTTTTTTAAAGTAAATCTGGGGACCTAGGCAAACTATTTTTTGTACTGTTTTGACTTTGTTAACCCTAATGGCACTAATTTCTTATAATGCACTTTTTTCCTTTTTTGATTAGCAACATTCAAAATCCTGAAATCAGCCATATTTGTTGTTTATGAAAGAGCACATGCTTTTGCTCTCTTAAACTTGTAGTTTTAACAGCTTTTTTTTATTAATCAATCTTCTTTCCTTATTAATAGGATGGAAAAAAAAACTTCTGAGGTAAGTATTTTTGTTTAAAGTTAATTAAAATTTGCATTGTTTTATTTTTATAAGATATTTTATAGTATGGGATTAAATGAATAAGAGTTTTAGGCTTAATTTACAATAAATATGAAAGTGTTATACTCTCAAAATTAAAAAAACAAAAACATTTTAAACTTAATTTGGATTTTTTAATATTAAAATACAATTTTTTCTTAAGATAATTAAAAATTTATTAACTTGGTGGCAAATTTGTAAAAATGCAAATTAGTGCATACTAGAAATTTGCAAAGTCAACAAAAATTTTAGTGTACCTTCTTAATTTCTCAAAATACAAATATATCATACGAAAAACAAAACATGGGTTTCAATGTACTTTTATAACAATGCAATATAATCTAATGTGATATGATATCAGGGTTTCCCCCAGGTTTAAAAAGGGGCAGGGTGCTGCTGGTGAGAAAAGGGCACTTTTTTATTCTTAAGGGCACTTTTCTTAATTGTTAGATGTATTCTTTTGATTTTTAAAGCCACTTTTGATATTTCAAAGTCAAAACACTCTTTTTAAGACAACATTGAGTCAGTTTTTACTATGAAAGCAAATTTTTTTAATGCAAAAAGGAGAAAGGGAACTTTTTTTTACTGAGGACAAGAAGGGTGCTAATTACTTTACTGGAGGGGGCAAGAAGGGTGCTAATTCTTTTTATGAGGGGCAAGAAGGGTGCTATTTTGTAAACCAAAGGGCAGGCAGGGTGCAGCACCCTTCTGAAACTGTCTGGGGGAAACTCTGTGATATAAATCACAATAAATGCTTTTTTTTTTTTTTTTTTTTTTACAAATCTGATTTAATGGAGACTAAGATGGATTGCAATTCAGTTTTATAACAATTTGCATAATATAATTTTTTTTTCTAGTCTGAATCAGTAGAGTGGTATCTTAAGAATGGTCATATTTCAGTTTTATAACAATGATATAGTTCATAGTATCACAATAAATGTTTTTCACATATAAAGTAATATCGTCTAAAAATGGTAAAGTAGAAGTGCAATATCCAAAACTACAGAAAAAAGCATGCTGGTGAATTTTAGGCCTGGATAAGGGAAAAGAACCCCCCCCCCCCCCCCCAAAAAAAAAAAAAAAAAAAAAAGCAATATTTTAGGCATGAAGGTTAAGTACACTGAAAAAGCTAAATTAAAAGCTAAGTTATTTGCAATACAAATGTAAAAATAAATATCATCAACGAAAATTATAAAACGTAAAAAAAGATTTAGGTATATAACATGTAAAATAAATATTCAGTAAAGTTAAAAGATAGATTAAAACCATTATTATTTTTATTCACAATTATTTTCCTTTACTGAAACTATATGATGAGTTCAAACAAGATCTTAAAATTTCTGCACTGTATTAGCATAGCTACTCAAACAAAAGAAAACAGCATTGCTACAAGAATAGTAAACACAGCTAAACAAACAAACAACAAAAAAAATTATAATTTAACAAATTACAATAACCATTGGAAAAATGTTCCGAAAGCTTAAAAAAATGATACTTCTCTATTATCCCGTCGACCACTTTTCATAACAAAAAACTATCGCCAAACTGTAAGATTAAATGCCAAAAATGCAGTCCCATTTACTTGATGTCAGAAACATTATATGTGTTTGTTATGTCATTAAGTGGTTTTTAACTCGACATTTGCGTGTATTTTTCATTATGTTTTACTGATTTATTAGTTATTTCATTCATTAAAATAACAATTGTGTCCTTAAATTCTAGTGGTGTACCGAGTAGTGCTTTGGCCGAATACCGAGTAAATACAGAGTAGTTGTGTTTAAGAAAGAATCACTGATGCGAACATGAAGTGTGCTTAGTGGCAACATTTCTATGTGTGTGTGTTTATATATATATACCTATTTATAAACATGCATCTTGTGCATATAATCTAATCATATTTTTTAAAATTAACTTCAATTTTTAAAATTTTATTTCCTTTATTGTGGACTTTTTAAAGACAATTTTTGTAAAGTTGACTGTTTTAAAACAGTAGCATTATTTAAAAATATATATATAAAAAAAAGAATTGATATATAAATAGTTCAATTAACCAATATGAAATTAAAACTGATTATTTAACACATCTTTACTCATTTGTCATTTTGATACGTAAAATCTGTCTATAAAAAATGGTTAGCTGTAATGGCCTTGCTGTAACAATTCCTTAAATAATGCAAAATGTTTCATATTTTTTAAAAGTACCTTTTTCTATTGATTAAAAAAAATTGGGTATTTTTGTGGCAATTAAAATAATGTATTTCCCCACCCCTGATAATAACAAATGATTTTTACTACTTATAAAAAAAATAAAGGACCTTTATAAAATATTAATTATACTGGCACATTCATAATAGTATCATACTGGACTATTATAATTAAAATTCATCTATTTAGAAGTGTTCAGTGATAGTAGCACTAGGAGCAAAATTTAAACCAATAGTTAAACCGAGAATTACAAGTCAAATTGTGAAAATTTAAAAAGGAGCAGTCTGTGAGACTGCTAAAATAATAGTTAAAGGTTAAAAAGGAATATAAGGGTCAATGAAGGTTTTTTTCTTGGGGCCCATTTTATGAAAAATAAAAGTTATTTTTGTGAAATGTATAAAATTTTTGTGAAAAATCACAATGTATGTTACAAAAGATAAAATCCAGTTACACAAATTCGAATCAAGCATTTATTAATAACTTCTTCAGCAAAAGTTTTCCTTTCTGGTGAATTTGTTTACTTTGCAAATTACACGTTTTAGAACCTGACAAAATAATTAATGAAGAGAATATTTTTATGGAATGAAAATTTGTGAAGGGAACTATTTTATTAAAAAGAATTTTGTGAAGAGGCATTTTTTATTAGGAGGAATTTTGCGAAGAGGCCCTAAATTGACACCAAATTTTGACTGGATCAACCTCTGGAATACCACGAATATAATATAAAGAGGCAAATTAAAGTTAAATAATATTAAACATTCAAGACAAAAAGTAATTCATCACTAGGCATAATGCAAGTATATAAAAACTTTGACTACCATTATTTCTGAATGGTTACACACAATTTCTGCAATTAAAAAGGCAATGTAAACTGTTCGGAAATCGTGGTGCTTAGCACTAAAGTTCTCATTAAAAGTTATACAAGTTTGCTTTATAATCTCACTCAATTTCATATGAGACTAAATACATATAGGTATAAAATATACTTACAGGCAAATGCTTCCTTGGTTGCATTATTTATCGGAACATATTTTAATTCCAAATCATGTCCCACATGGGTTTTATGATAAATTACTTTAATGTCCCCTGTTCCTTGAATTACTTCGAGTGTGGAGGGGCAGTGTGCATTTATTCTACGTGAACCTTTAGCACGTGGTGCACGTTTCAATTTTGATTTTGAGGCAAATTTGCTGCCTGACCTATTGCACCAGAAATAACTTTTTATTGATCCATCAGCCATGTTGCATGTCTTTTTCAGAAGATATGATGCATTATTATTTGTTTCAGTCTCATCTTTCCATTTTTCAAAATCTTGCATTGATGGAAAGAACAAATTCTCGCTTTCAATGGGAATTCCGTGACTCTGAATGTGATTTCTCAGTTGCTCATTATTAAGGGTTTTTTCTTCACAATCCGGTACAGGACATAAAAGAGTCTTCTTAACAGTTGGCTCGATTTTATGGAGTCTCCTATAATGTTTATATAAATAATATGATTTATTAAATACTTTCTCACATATGTCGCACTTGAAAGAATCTTTCCTATCATTATGATCAGCATCAGCAGAATCCATCATGATGAATCACAATTCAGCCATATTATAACGTATAACAAGAAAGGACACACGAGGTATAAAAGTAACTAAAGACTAACGAAAACAACCGACCGAATCTCGCGGCGCAATTACAGCATTGCAACCCTGTCCCTGATTTGGCGTAGAACGTAGAAGACTGCTAAATACGTGACGTCACGTATCTTTCCGCTCAACCAATCAGCTCCGCGCCGCGTTCGAGAATTTAGTCGCTCGTGGGGGAGAGGGATTTATGAATTCAGTCGCGTCGCTGTCTGTTTCCTCCACTTCCGGCGCTACCGGAGTTTCGTTATTGTTGACGTTCACTACTGCTGGTGCGCGGTTACTATCATATGGTGCCCAGGGAATGAATCGGTTGCGTTTACACCTGCGTACAGGAGGAGAATCGCGCGGTTGGTGTGATGAATCGATGGTCACGTTTTCAGTCGATCCCAGGCCAATTGTTTGTTTTGGTTTACTGGACCAGATGGGGAGTCTGTCTTTGAAAGAAGACAACCTGACAATTTTTGGGATTAGCAACTAGCGCTATTTTAAAATTAACCTCATTTAGCTTCTCAATTATAGTAAAAGGACCATTATTTTGCTTGCTTAATTTTTTTGTATTACCAGGGGCGACTGTGGGTGTAAATAACCACACAAGATCTCCTATTTTAAAATTTTTATCAACAGCTGTCTTTTCACGGTATTTTTCCTGCTGCTCAGAAACTTTAATTAAATTACTATGTACTTCAGTGTATACTTTTTGAAGAGCTGGGATTAAGAGTTCGCAAAAAGAGGCTGCATCATTATAATTAAAAGAAGGTGGTTGAGAAAAGAGATTATATGGTAGATTCATATTTCTGCCATACATAACTGCAGCTGGGCTAAGTTTAGTTGAAGAGTGGACAGCTGAACGCATAGCTAGTAGTGCAAATTTGAGTTTAGTGTCCCAGTCAGATTGGTTTTGGTTGACTATGTGACAAAGTGCATTTTTAAGAGTACGATTCTGTCTCTCCACTTGCGAGTTGCCAGCCAGGTGATAAGATGAGGTCTTAATATGATTAATACCAAACATTTTATATACGTGCTCTATCGCATCTGAAATTAGATTCTTCGCATTGTCTGTCGTAATAAAACAGGGTGCTCCGTAGCGTGAGATGAAGTCAGCTAAAGTGTTCGCAATGACATCTGAAGTGGTTGAACTAACCGCATATGCTTCTGGCCACTTAGTAAATGAATCTATATATGCGACAATATACTTATTTCCCGAAAAAGTTTGCGGTAAGGGTCCAATGAGATCCAAATGAACCTTGTTCATGGGAAACTGGGGGGTCGGCATACGTTACAGAGGGGCGAGCTGGTTCGCTCTATAAGCTCTCTTCTGCTGGCAACTAATACATGACTCCACTAGATGCTTGACATCTGACGACATTCCTGGCCAATAGAAGTGCTCACGAATGCGATCAATGGTCTTTTGAAAGGCTTGATGACAAGCCGCTAGGGACTCATGTGTTAGTGCAAAAACTTGAGTAACCAATTCTTTTGGCACGACTAACTTTACAGATTTATTCAAAATAGCTGACTCCCTTGTATCCTCACAAACTAAAATGTCATCTCTAAAAAAAAATTTCATGTATTTAGGAGCAATTTCTACACCTTGGTCTAATTTTCTTGCAATCTCGCAGCATTTCTTGTCTGATTTTTGTAATTCACCAATTTTTTCAAGTAGATTGGAATGAGGCATAAAAGTAACTTCCTTTTCGACTTGTATACAAAAATTACAATTAACAGTATCATTGGAGTTATCATTGTTGACATACCTCGAAAGGAAATCTGCGACACTGTTACACTTACCTTTAACAAACTTGATTGTAAAATTAAAGTCTGAGAGAGTGCAGATCCATTTAGCCATGCGAGATGTAGGGTCGTGAATTTTTAACATAAATGTTAGAGGTGCATGGTCTGTATAGATGAAAAAATGGGTATTAGCAATGTAGCATTTGAAGTGGGCAGTAGCCCAAACTAAAGCTAGTAATTCCCTTTCAGTGGTGGAGTAGCGGGTCTCAGCATCTTTCAATTTTCTGCTGGCAAAGGCAACAGGATGGAGCATGTTATTTTCATCTAATTGTGATAACACTGCCCCTAATGCTTCGCCACTGGCATCACTATATAAGTGGAATTCTTTCTCAAAATCAGGGAGTGCAAGACATGGTTTTGAAATAAGAGCCATTTTAAGGTCTTCAAATTCTTTCTGTGCATCTTCATTCCACGAAAATTTTCCTGTCTCTTTCGTTAAGTTGATTAGATTTTTAGCTCTCTTAGTAAAATCTGGTATAAATCTCCTATAAAAGGATAGAGTTCCAATGAATGACCTAACAGCCTTTCGGGTAGTTGGAGGTTTAAAATTTTCTATTACGGCAATATTTTTATTGATAGGTGATACTTGGCCACTACAAATCTCAAAACCTAGATATTGTATTTTATTCGAAAGGAAAGTGCATTAACTGGGCTTAAGTTTAAGTTTATGCAGTCTTAACCTATCAAAGACCATGCTAAGCTTCTCAAAATGAGAATTAACATCACTGGAGGCAATTACAATGTCGTCGATATAAACAAGAATTCCAAGATTGCCTAAATCACCGAAAATAGCATTCATAAGTCTTTGGAAACTGTTACCTGAATTTGAGAGCCCAAAACAGTTACGGGTCCACTCAAAAAGTCCTTTGTGGATGATTATAGCAGTTTTATGCCTATCCTCTGGGCGAATAACCTGTTGAAAAAACCCACTAGTTAAATCTAGCGTTGAAAAAAATTTAGCCCCACTTAAAGCATCAACAGAGTCGGTAATGTTAGGTATTGGATAAGCATCTTTAACAAGATTTTTATTTAGTCTTCTGTAGTCAACAGCAAGTCGATAGGAACCGTCTGATTTCTGAACCAGAATAACCGGAGAAGCAAATTCAGACATGGAAGGGGAAATTATGTCCGCCTGTAATAAAGTATTAAGTTGGTCTTCCATTTCTTGACGTAGTTTGTAGGGGACTCTATAAGCTTTGCCTTTAACTGGTTTATTTGAAGTTAAGTTAATTTCATGCGGGATTGTATCACAGCCGGGTAAATCTAAGACCGATGCTGCAAATACATCTTTGTTTTTGTCTAGAAAATTTTGCATTTTAAGTTTTAATGGGGGTTCTAAATGATCTAAATTAATTTCAGAGCTCCAAGTGAGATCAGCGTGATCAAAGTCACCAATTGGAGGGGCCAAATTTACATTACAAGTAAGGTTATTTTTAGTTACGGGTACATTTGACTTGTCTACACATTTTTGAATTTTGGCAACAAAGGTTCCTTTATTTAAATGAATACTATTGTCTGAAAAATTTGCAAATGAGATATATAGGCCATGTTCTTTAGTGCAAATGGCTCTGGAGGTAAGGAGACCTTGATTTAAATTTTTCGCCAAAGGTTCTAACATAAGGATATCATTCTCCTTAATAAAATTTTCCTTATAGCTTTTAACCTGGGCTAACATTTTTGACTGCGGGGGAATTGAAATTTTACTACATAACACAGCGAAACTTATATTTTTATTTTTATTGGTTTTATCACTACTGCTATCTTCATTGCTCTCCTCCTCGACTTCAGGTACCTTATCCTCTATACGTACCAAATCTTCACTTTCATCAATATTACAAATTTCAGTAGTATCTTCAGCTAAATTACCCTGGGTTACCTGACTCGCTGCTGATAGATTATTGTCGACATTTTGAATACTTGAAAAATTTGCAGTATTATTACCCTCAGAGCTACCACCTGATATTGTTTGCATGCAAAAGTTCTGCGCAACACTTTCAACTTCCTTATCTGACTCAGTTTGAATGATTATCTCAACATCTTTTCCCATATTACTCAACTGCGGGTCCTGAACTACCATATTTTCACTACTATTATTCCCATTTTCAACACTGACTGAGTCATGAACATTAATACATGCAAAACTTTCAGGGGGGCTATTGGCATTACTACTTTTTGAATTCTCCTCTACTTTGTTGACACATTTTATATTTACAGAACTATTTTCAACACAATCATTATTCATACAATTATTATTTGAATTTACATTATATACAGAATTAGAAATATTTACAGAATTAGTAGCAAGACAAGTATTAGACCCTGAAGTATTACTTGGGGTTTCTACGCTTTGTTTACATTGGCCTGCAGCTGGCACTTTAAGAGCGACAGCATTTGTATCACAATTTATACTTGCCCGGTACTCTTTCAAAAATGGCATTCCCAAAATCATATTAAATTCCTCTGCTAATTTACCTTCCACTACATAGAATTCAGCTTGACATTGAACATTATCAAAAACAAATTTTAAAAATACTTTCTTATTTAGGTGAACTTTCTCACCGGTGACAGTCATAATGGGGATATTGCAATTCTCCGTTTCAAAATTCTCTAAATAGTTACAATCAGTACCACTCAGGAGATTAATTGCAGAACCCGTGTCACATAATGCATTTAGGCAAACTTTATTTATGTAAATTCTTGTAGTTGGTAATGTATATGATTGGGGCTGAAACATACTATACACAGTTGGGGGGTCCAGGGGCCTGTTGGGGATCGACTTGACCACATCTGATCCGGCCACTAATAGTTTAAAGCCTCACTTTCATTGTTAGCTACTGGGGTGTTATTTACCGCCTGCTCTTCATTTCTGTTCGCAGCTGTGCTCCTATTGTTTTGGTAATAACCACCTCTTCTTCCCCTATATCCGCCTCGCTGATTGTGGTTCCCTCTAGGATTTTCACCTCTGTTTCTATAATTTTGCCCACGGCTCCTGAAATTTTGACCACCTCCCCTTCTAAAATTATAGTCGACAAAATTTAGTGGACAATCTCTGGCATAGTGGCCTTGTACGGAACACCTATAGCAGGTTACGGGTCTTACTTCCTGGTTATTTTCCTGCATATCCCTAGTCCTAAGATCAACTAAACTGTCTATCTTAGCTGCTAAAACATCAATTTGAGATTTTAGTTGGTCTATCTCCTTCTTTTGTGAGCTATCTTGCTGAAAAACTGCAGCACAGGGTAGGTTTTGGGTCAAATTTGGGTTGAGAATTTCCTCGCGGTGGTTGTAGAAAGGGTTAATGCTCCTATAAGCCTTTTCCTCAAGAAGCGCAATTTTGAGGACCTCTTCTGGGGATTGTGGATTTCTCGCAATTACCCCCTTTCGCACTTCTGGTGTAAGATTGCTCAACAGCATGGAGTGTAGTAGAGCCGTTCGGCTTTTATCGACTACTTCACCCTGGATACCTTCAATTACAAGGGCTCTTAATGACATATCATATGCCTTGTCATAAAACTCCTCAACACTCATATTGGGTGGTTGTTTAAAATTTAAAAAATGACTGAGGGCAACATCTGGTGTGGCCTGTGAAGTATAACTCTCTCTTAAGATTTTTAATAGCTCATCAGATGTTTTTGCTTTGTGAATTTTTATTCGCCTAGAAGCAGCTCCTGATAATCTAGCTAACAAAACGAATTTTTTCTCCTCCTCATTCCAGTCGAATAATTTGGCAAAACTCTCAAATTTCTCAGAAAAATCTGAGAAGCAGACTGAGCTGGCCTCTCCATTGAATGGGGGAATGTTTGACAAATTGTCCACTAGTGCATTTTTCCGCTGAATAGTGGCAATTGCCTCTGAATGCTTATCAGCCATGGTTAGGGTTAGAAAATTGATAAACAAACAACCACAAAAAAGGGAAAATGGGGGGGGCAGCTTAAAAAAGAGAAAAAGAGAGGAAAAGAAAAAAAGGAAACCTACATACACATAAAACTTAAGTACAGGACTATGCTTTTTGTAAATAAGAAAAGGTTATGCTCACAAGACATAATTTTGACTGGGAATTGTAGCTTACTAGCACAGAGAGAGAGCCTAGACCTCTTTTTACACTTGAACATATAAATAAAATTTTAATTGCAAAAACACCCAGTTGCTCTTTGATACATAAATACATACAAGTAAAAAAAAATCAATAACCCAGAGACCGAATTGTTACGGCTCCATTTGTTGTGGTGTTTTGGGGTTCTTTCTAAAACACAACTTACTTAAACTTAAAAAGCTCATTTATTACTCAATCTTCACTTGACAATTAAATATTTAGAAAAAAATAAGTATACCCTGATTAGCTCCACTGAAATCTGTTGCCATGGAAAAGGTAGCAAATTATATTAAACTAATCAAAATATCAAAACTTAAGAATCCGAATAGGTTAATACAACAATGATAATTTTGAACTCATCATTTTAAGACAATATTAAATGTAGTAAGGGGCAACAGATTTCTAAATCAAGTAGCATACTGGATTGCATAAAGAACACCCAACTCCACTCCAACCCGATCAAGCTCAAATCTCCATACACATTAAATTAACAAAAGTGTAATCATCATATAATTTGGAAAAATGCAGACAACCTGAAATTCCTCCAATATGAGGACCAAAAGGGGAAAGAGTTAAATCCGTTAATAGAATAGGGATATGATGATGTACTAAAATTTTAGAACAACCATAGAGATTCTGAACAAGATCCGATCGGTTAACCAAGAATCGTATAGTGGTGTAAAATAACTGAATATTTTTTTTTTTTTTTTTTACTTTTTAAAATAAAACAATTTTGGTGTATATTTTAGAAAAACAATGTTTCTGAAAGAGGAGAGTTAAAGCTTAATTTAACATTTTATGAAATTAAATTTAATATTACTGTTTCACTTATTAATCTATCCATCCTTAAATCAAGATCAAAAATACGATTGTATAACATTGAGTGAACTTCAATTAATGTTCATTAAAACAGTCAGTTATAAATTTAAACTTAAGAAATTTTAAAGTCCTAATTTAATAAAGTTGAATTTTCTCTCCCTTTTTTTTTTTTTTATTACTCACAGAAAGGTTAGGCCATTCTTATAGGTCTACTGTGAATATAAAAAATTAATTATTTAGAGATTTATACAAAGAAAAACATACCATCTTTGATAATAAACAAAAAAAAAACACAATTTATTTGAACATTTAAAATAATGAAGCAACTAAGTTATCAAAAATAATCTTAATAAAACAATATAACAGCTGATCTTTTAAGTTGAAACCACTCACTGGTTACTTTTAAATTACACATCATATTTTTAAAATTATCATCACATTACCATTTAATGGTCGTTCAAACATACAAACATTATATATTAACCTACAGACTATTTCTGTTCATAATGTTAATTCTTATTGAAATTATCCAAAGATATTCATTTCACTTTTAAACTCTGGTATAGCAAACATATTTTTTTTTTTTTTTTTTTTTAAAGAGGTACAAATAAATAAAAAGAAAAACTATGCAAATAGTACTTACAACAGGTAGAGAGTTCTACAATTTTAGTCAATGGGCACTTAGGAGCATTTCGTCCTTTTTCAAAATCTGATGAAGCACTTAAGCTGGAGTATTCAGGCTGGGGAAAAATTCAGACAATACCCATGTGGTTTCAAGCTAACATTCATCAATCCTCTCATCTCACTGCATCACTTGCCATCAACTACTAGGTCCATCATCTAGTCTGGAGGGGAAAATCGTTCTACGGTCCAGAACTTCACCGTCGGAGTCAGTAATTTCACCTTCCTGAAGCATGTGTTTTATTCGAAGATAGCCATCACCGTAACTCAGAACACTACGACTTCTAACGACCGTTTAGTTCAATATCTATGATCACTTCTGATGGTTAAGAAGTCATAATCTTGGAGCGCCACTACGCCAAAAAAAAAAAACGGGCTACACATATCTTCTTCTTAATTTCTCGTTAACAGTTATAGATCCGCAATTCGAAAATGCCCTTATAGCCTCTTTTCATCATAACATCATGATTGAGGATAGTTAATGTAGGGCCATCAATGCCCCACTCTCAAAAAAAAATCTTCCAGAAACCTGTCCGCCTTCAACAACTTCGCGATCCAGCCCACAGGCCAATCTTCGAGCCCCGTAATAAGTCGAATTTTTTTTTTTTACGAGTCAAACGACAGGTCTCTTGGCCAAGCAACAAGTGTCGTAAACATTCATTCTCCCGCGCTGCTTGAAAAACGGGACCGATCCACTCTGCCAGGGGTACGGGAATGGAAACAAAAGGAAAAATGGACTCTTCGTATAAGATAACGTAATTCTTATACAGGGCGGTCGGTCATTCTTATATCAAAGTCAGACTAGATGACTCCAAATTTTCCACCTGTGCAGTCTACTGACAAAACATCCCTCCCTTGCTGTCTGCTTTTCGTATTTGAAAAACAGGAAGCTACGTTAGACTATGAAAGTTGAAATTGCTTTGCTTAAAAGAAATGGAAAGAAGAGGAAAAAAAAAAAAAAAAAACTGCTTTTATTATTAATATTACAATTACATTTATTTATATATTTATTTAAAACAGAAACAAACAGAAAACTTCTAAATAAATGTTGAGAGAGTGATTTAAGGTAATTAATGTAGATTAAAAAAAAAAATTTTGTTGAAACCAACCGTAACAATATTTGATATAAAATATTCATTATATTTACAATGCAAGCAAAATTGATAAAATACAGAACAAAGTGCAATTTCAACAGAAAGTTTATTTGCCAAAATAATAATTAAATAACTTAAAATTTAAAAAGTTTATCTCAAATTAAATTCTGATTTTTTATAAACATGCCTAAAGAAACCTGTGATAAGTTTTGACCATTAAAGATCATCTTTTATTAAATAAGTATTTTTTTTTAATTCTCATATTAAATTACAAATTTATTTTCACTACAAAGTTTCTACTATGCTAAAATACAAAATTTTATTTGCATTGATATAATTAATATATGTAGTATACGGCATTACTACATGTTCCTTATATTCTAATTACATTTTATAAGAAATACAGTGACCTTTCACTTATACGCGATGTTCAGTAATTACTTTTTGTACCACTATTTTAAAACAGTAAAATTCAATTTATAAATTCTACGATTAAATAAGGAGAAAATTACTTTAAAAAGGAACTGGTGCTGAAAAATAATTACAGCGTATCGCGTATTAGTGAACTACAATTTCAGAAGAAAACTTTGTTTATATTAATCTCCGATAGATGGCGATAAAGGACGGAGGAACGTAACTTCTTCCGTTTGCGATCGCTTTTCGAAGGGTTACTTTCATGGTTTAATATTTTAAACGTTCACGACGAATGAATCATTTGCTTGTTTACTTTCATGGAGCAATAAACCTGATTTCAACTGAAGTTACCTCAGAATATAAACATAATTTAATGTAAGTCATCTCACAAATATTAATTTATTTTGAAAGACAGGATTTCAAGTAGGAGAAATTATCGTTTAGTTGTCATATGTTAGAATAGATTTTTCATTAAGCCTAACATGGCGTTTAACGATGGTCGATTCGCAAATCAGAGTGGTCGTGCCCGGTACCGTTACAGACACTTTCTTGCCTTCGGATTTTATTATAAGTAAGATATTTATAATAAATTTAAGCTGATTTGATATCTTGTGTGACGAAGTTATGAATTTTTTTCTTCTAAATCCCCCCTTCCCCCCCCCCCCCCTGAGGCCATTTTTAATTATATCAAAAATCTGTCATACATAAATTTTCGGCCCTTTTCCTAGAAGTAATAATAACTTTAAACGGATTCTATACATATCATAATTAAGAAATTATGGGGCTTTTTTTCTGTTTTCACAAAAAGCCCCCCCCTCCCTCCCCCTGGTTCGATTTTGCCCATAAACGTAAAAGAGATTTGTGCAGAATTATTGCAGTTATCGTGTCCATAAAAAAAGTGACATAGATAGGTAGATATATAAAGTTTTGAACTGGGGGTGGTTTTGTGTTCTGGGAGTCATGATCGGCGTAGATCTGCAAATTTTTTTCAAAAATTCCAACTTAGGTGAGAATGTAATAGTTAGTATTTCTTACGAAATCTACCTAAAATGGCTGAGATATAGCAATTTGAAATTCTAGGGTGGCTGATTTTTCCATAATCAGGTTTCATTTATGAGCTTTAGAAAACACAGTTTCTCACAAATTTACTTTGAATTGTTGCTTCTCTCATGCGCTTAAAACTACATAGTCATATCCGCCAGCATCAAAATCTCGACAAGCTTGGTGAAATATCGTTGAATTTGGCGACCAAAAATAAATCATCGAAAATGAAGCCAACTTGGATATAACTGCTTAAGTTGGCGAAACTCTCATTCACATTTGGTACTGACACAAACTGGGATTGAATCTTCTATAATCAGGTTCCACACATTTTAGCTTCGTGTGTTTGAATAAAATTAGCTGAATTTTTAAAAACAAAGAGGAATAGGGAAGCTACTTTTTCCATCCAGCACAGGCTGGAAAGACTTTTTAGATTAAATTAAGTATGGGGTGTTCACTTTTTTTTAATTTATTTTGGTTGACTCTACATTCTCAAATAATATTCCAATTGATAATTGCAGACTAGTGAAAATATGCAACTTACTAAACTCTGCTCATTTCTTTTACCATTACCTGCCAGCATAAATAATTTTTATTCTCAGTTTAAAACAGGGTTCGTAAATATGATATTTTCGGAAATATACAAAATATCCGATATTTTGATATATATCCAATATTTTCGATATATATTCGATAATTTCAAAATAGTCAACTTACTGCTGATAATAAATATTTTCAAGCATACTATACATTAGAAACTAAAATATACTGCACTTAAAATGGAAACTTAAACAATATACTAATTTTTTTTTTTTTTTCTTATTTTCACTTTGAATAAAATTGAAGATCAACAAAACAAAAACAATTTGCTTTATACACTTATAAAAAAAAACTATAAGATTCAGTATCAACTATCAAGAAATCAGAAATTTATAAAACAAAAAATTAAATACAATTTTTTTTTTAATTGAAAAATTTAAACATAAATGTAAGCTTATTTATTTTTTATTCCCTAACATGTACAATTTAAGCTCAACACCACCAAAACTAAAAATTCATTCTTTTCCAATAAAGCTGTATAGAACTGATTATCTAAATTAGACAGTTTACCTTTCTATATCTGTTTTGAATTAGCAGGGCTGCCACTGCCTAATGACACTGAAAATAGTAGCTTTAGTAGCCTACAAAGAAAGAAATAGTAGCCAAAATAGTAGCATTTGTACAAAAATAGTAGCCAAAATAGTCGCATACTTACCTAAAAAAAGGACAATATTAAAAAGTTTCCATAATAACTGAAGGGTCTTTATGAATGTCCACATCTTATTTCAGTGTTTATGTTTCTGCCCAAGTCACTTTTTATACTTTTATTAAAAAAAAAAATACACATTTCTATAAAAATGAATATGATATGAATGAAAAAATGCTACGAATTGTGTAAACAGTTCTGAACTCTCCTTAATAAATATAGACGCCAACATTGTAAAAACTACATCAGTAGTAAAATAGTTACATTTCAGGAGTTTTGGACATCCATCAGGAGTAAAATTTAAGCAATTCAGGAGTCGTTTCAGGAGTCATACGAGTGTTTTGAAGATATACTTTTTTAATAGTTCGGCGTCATTTCGAAGATCAATAATGATAAATAAACTAATTTTGCAAAATTTTTGTGAAAATGAACTTGGTAAACAAAATAAAGAATAAAATAAGAGTCCTCAGCTTTGAAAGATAAACTAGGAATCTGTGAAGGAAAATTGATTCCACGGGGTTATGAAGTTTTTTCTGAATATATGGAAAAAAAAATATTCTGAAAAAAAATTCGCCGTTTTTTTAAGATCTTTTGACCAAATTTGCCGTTTTTTCAAGATCCTTGGACGAAATTTGCCGTTTTTTCGAAATCCATCGACGAAATTTACCGTTTTTTCGATATCCTTCGACGAAATTTGCCGTTTTTTGGCGATCTTTCAACAAAATTTGCCGTTTTTTCGAGATCCTTCGACGAAATTTACCGTTTTTTTGAGATCCTTCGACGAAATTTACCGTTTTTTCAAGATCCTTCGACAAAATTTACCGTTTTTTCGAGATCCTTCGACAAAATTTGCCGTTTTTTGGCGATCTTTCGACGAAATTTGCCGTTTTTTCGCGATCCTTCGACAAAATTAGCCGTTTTTTTTGCAATCCGATGACGAAATTTGCCGTTTCTTCGACGAAATTGGACGTTTTTCCGTTATCCTTCGACGAAATTAGCAGTTTTTTCAACGATCCTTTGACGAAGTCGGCGTTTTCTCCGTGGCCCTTCGGCGAAATTCGCATTTTTCCGTGATTTCGCCGAAAAACGCGGAAAAATTTGCCGAATTTCCGCCGAAAATGCAGTTTTTTTTTACAGCCTTTTGACCAAATTCACGTGTTTTCACGGTCCTTTGACTAAATTTGCGTTCTTTTTGCAATCTGTCAACGAAATTAGCCATTTCCCGCGATCTTTTAATGAATTAATTTCGCGTTTTTTTCACGATCATTCAACGAAATTCCCCGTTTTTTTAAGATTCTTTGACGAAGTTTGCCGTTTTTCGCGATCCTTCGACAGAATTCGCCATTTTTTAACGATCCTTTGACGAAGTTTGCCTTTTTCGCAATCCTTCGACGAAGTTTGCCGTTTTTTTCGCGATCCTACGGCGAAATTTGCCGTTTTTTCGGATTATTCGACAAAATGATTTCGCGATTCTTCGAAGAATTTACGCGTGTAAAAATTGCACGTCGCATGGGACGCGTAAGAACTATTTTTTTGCGTCCCAATTCCAATTTTTCGCGTAATTTACGCGCTATAGCGCGTCCGCGGCATCGCTGTAAAAGACGCAATTTCCGTATTTTCAACGTTATTTCCGTACTACCGTATTTTACCACGCATTTCCGGAGTTGTTGGCATCTATGTATACTAGACACCAAGCTTTTCTGGGCTCCAAAACCACCTACCACCAAACGTGATTTTCACCTACTAAGCCAAACTAGTTTTTCTCCGACCAAAATCTGCTTGGAATTTCCGTATTCCTGCCGAAACTTGAACATTCCCTGGAATTCAGAAACGATCCCATCAGCACAGTACCTGCCTCCCCTAATTTGCAAATAGAAGCAACCGCTTGCGTACGTACGGAAGGAGGAAACAGCGAGGCAGGTGACCGAGTGCGTTTGGGAAGATGACTTTACAGGCGCTTTGAGGGAGAAAAAAAAGATCGATTCTTCACTAAAAATAGTCGCTGGAACCTGAAAAAAGTCGCCTTTTTTTGCGTTTTAGTTGAAATAGTCGCTTTTTAATGGTTTTTGGCCTATAATAGTCGCCATAGTCGCCTGATGCTGAAAATAGTCGCTTTTAGTCGCATTTTAGTTGCAAATGGCAGCCCTGAATTAGTTATGTCCCACATAATTATATATTAGTCCCATATAATATATACTTAAAAATAAAATCTTCAAACAAAGCTTGCATAAGATTTTTTTTTTTTTTAAAGCTAGAAAAGTCACTTTCAGAGGCAAATGTTCTTTATCTACACTATGACACAGTCAATATCAGTTAGAAATTTCATTTACACTTGTTTTGACTTAAAATATTAAAAATATATTGCACAATGATATTTTGAAAATAAATATAATATAAAAATATCAAAAATATTGATATTTTGAAAATAAATATCGGATATATATCATGATAGATATCCATTGATATATGTCAACGAACCCTGATTTAAAACATTTCAAAATGTTCGTGAATGTATTCAGTATACCTTGTTAGATATAACATGTTTAGCTCTAATGTAGCTACAAGATAAATATTATTTTTATAATGCATCACACCATGACATGATAGTTTTTGAAACAGTGTTACACTGTATTGTGCAGTTAGGATTTATTATTGTGACAATTCCCATGAAAATTCAGAATTCATCCTTATAATATTTACTGAATAATTTATTCCTTTTTTAATTTTATTGAATTGTTTAATATGAAAATCTCATAAAACCAAATAAAAACTTTCACAGAGATGTGTAAAATTGGAAACTGTCAGTATTCGCCTAAATATTTTCTTCAAAAATGTACTGAGGGGACTTTTGTAATAAAAAGTCCCTTTTGAAAATTTTCGAACTGTCTCACTTTGTTCTACAGGTCATTAAAGTTATCATTCAAATGAAATTTTCATTTTAAAAGGTTAACAGAAAAGTATTTTCGAAGTCAGAAAAATTGGCTCAAATAAAATAATAAAACATTTTAACATAAGTAAAACAAGCTCAGGATATGAAGTAAATATATATTTATTTATTAGTAATGGTACAACTTAGCTTTTTCAGCAAAATATCACAATATCTTTTCCATATAAACTCTTATTTACAAAACTACTATCCCAAATATAGCAATACAAAGTAGTCTGTAAACAAAAAAGCACATGCTGTAAAACTATGACAGTTATATACATATAAAATATTGCAATATTTGCCAATGAAATTCCAACAGTAAATTTTCTGATATGCTCAAAAACCAGTTCTCTCTAACATGAGACTTTACCATACTTTAGCTCTTTGCACATTAGAAAATTATATACATATGTTTTAATAAAGATCAATATTTCAATACATTTATATATAAAACTGATATTTCGAATAATAGATTCAAAAGTTAAATATAAAATTGCAGCTTTATTTTCCCAGTAAGGCTCACTTTAAAAATTACATTTAAGGTAAGCAAGGTATACAGGGTGTCCACAAAAGATTGAACCATTATTTCAAATCCTAATCACCCTAAAGACTCTATAGAAAAGTGTCAAACCAAAGATTGATTGTGCTCTATGAACCAATAAACCAATGCAAGTGATGAGGAATTCCTACACAAGTCGCTATGCTTGTGTTTACTTCGCATCGAAGGTGATGAGATTGACGTAACTGGATGTGTAGAACTTCAGCAGAGTGGGAATTTGAGACAAATTCCGTGCATTGGGATTGGTCGAGGCTTATACAGCATAATGGAGGAAGAAAAAAAGGACCTAGGCCAAATTAAAGTTTTTTTTTCCACTTATATAAATTAATGCTTTATAAAACAAAGAATAGTAAAGAGAATTAAGGGTAAAAAGTAGAAAAATATTTTAAAATAAGTTAAATTATAAGATGAATTAATTCCGGTGCCAAATGCATAGGCAGGAACGATATCATAAAAATAGAGGGTGGTTGCACTCTACTGAAGATAAAGAACCATAATTTGGGATGAATTTAAACATTCATCGTACCAACGTCGTGAGGAAATCATTAAACTCAGAAACAGAAATTATCCCATGTAGATTAAGATCTCAACTTTTACAGGTCAGTTTAAACAACCCATTTAAATATAGTCTACGAAAAAAGTGGATACATTGGGTGTCTTCCAATGATATCCAAACTGAAAAAACAAAAATCTAGGAATTTAAAAAAGTTGACAAAAAATGTATGATGATTATGGAATGCAATTCCCACAGAAATGACGAATAAAAGTTTTATATATAAAATGATTCATTAACAACTCCACTGACTCTATATAAAAGTCTATTAATTTTAAAGCACACAATTCGAAGAAGTGTACAACACTTAAAGTAATATGAGATTCCCAATTTTATGAGTTGTTTGAAAATTCAGATTCTAAATAATAAATAAATGAATTTTCATAAATTTCAATCATATATTTTCATCTTCAAATGTAAATAATAAACCTTTCAGATGTGTAAAATCTGTAGATAATTTTTATTGTCTTTAAAAGACCCTGAACATGAACAAGTGGAGTGAGTAAATAGGCACTTTTGTTTTATATCACTAACAAGTGTATAAAAGTAAACCTCCCTTTTCAACTTCCAAATATTTTTTTAATTTCTTCAACTTATACACAACTATATGCACTAGGTATATATATATTTTTACTCATTATTTTCTTTTCATTAGTATTTCTAATAAATATATTTCCAACCTAGTTCCAAGCTTGTTGATTAAATTAGAAAATTTTACATTTCTATTATAAATGCTCGATGTGGAGTCCATATAAGAATATTCTAGAAAATATTTTTTTCTTTTTTTAAAAATTAACTATGCAGAAAATTGACAAGATTAAAGATTTTGACAACCATTTGAATTGAGAGAAACTGATTTTTTAAACAATGAGAAAAAAAGAATATATACAAAACAATATATTGCATTTGAAATTAGAAAACGTTTATAACATAACTAACTAGTTATCACAGCAGCTAATGTTCCATTTTTTTTCCAAGTGAATTAAACATATTTTAAACCAGAAATTTTATTTAATAAATGAAATGAAATAAGTATGCCACAGAAACATGAAACATTTGAAAACAAATTTCCTGGTCCAAAATATGTTTATTTTACTTGAAAAGAACTCAATGGTTGGTTGCTATGTGTTATACAAGTTTACATACAAAACATGTTTTAGTTAATAATATAAACATCAAACAAATAATACACAGAATATTTAGTAACTAAATTAAAAAATTCAATGTTACTTTAAGAGTAAAATCAGAGATGAATTCAGGAATGAGGGGGAGGGGAGACTCAAGAAAATAAAAATAAAAAAACATCAAACAAATAATATACAAAATATTTAATAACTAAAGTAAAGCATTCAATATTACCAGGGATCAATTCAGGAATGGGTGGGGGGACTCAAGAAGACAACTGAATGACTGGTTAGGATAAAATCCACTCAGAAATGCACAATTCCCTATCCCCCACCCCACCCCCCTTCTCCAGGAGTATAAAAAAAAAAAAAAAAAAAAAAAAAAAAAAAATCAAAATTCAACACTGAGTATAACTTATTACGATAAAGGCACGGTAACAATATTATATACCTTTTTATCCACAAATAGAACATCTTTCACAATAAATACATAAAAACAACTTAATTTTACAAGTGAATATTTCCACAGATACTTAAATAATGGTCCACTATAAGGCAGTAGAAGTATCAAAACCTATTATCAAATATCTAATAAAACATTTCACAGTGTAAAACAAGGCAAGGTACACTTTCATTTATGTAAGGATTAGTTCTAATCAACTTTTTGACACAGTGATCTTTATTTAGGCACTCATATCACAGTTTGTTGCAAATATAAGATCACTTGGATACACAATCTCAATAATAGTGTTTTCCCATAGCTGCCAACTGAGGAAAATGAAAAATTGCAGAAAAATTTCCCGAGTCACACAATTCGCAACATAAAAAAAATTAACAATTTAATGGTAAATTGAGAAGGACTGAACCATTGTTAACCATAGCTCGATGCTTTACAGCAGAGAGTGGAGAATTTTTTACTCTTACGGAAGAAAAAATTGTGACCAATTAAAGGGCACCTTTTGGAGAAAGCTAGGAGAGGGGACAGTTGCCCTCCCCCCTTCCAAGATTTTTTTACTTTACAGAATGTATCAGTCATCATAGGTCAGATTAAACAAAAACAAAGAATTGGAAATTGCACTAAAGCTAAAAAAACTTGTTAGATTCGACTAAAATAGAAACATTAGCATTAAATAAACACTAAGTCTAAAAATGAATGATTATCAATATTTTCTAAAGCCTTGTTATATTGCAACATTTTAAAGTGAGACACCTTTATCAGTGAGAACTTTGACTAATTAAAAAAATATGTGATAATATAACTATCAATTGGTTCTCAGATGTGCACACATAAGATTAAAAGAAATTTTTGCTCCCCTTCTAAGAAAATTTCTGAAAAGGCAACCCTGGACCAGTTGCTGAAAACAATGAATTTTGTTACCAATTGATGAAATCCACAACTTCTTTTGTCACTAGTACAAACATCACCAGTCTTGTACATTTTCTATTTCTTAATAAGCAGAAGAAAATGGGCACAATCGTTAATGGATAACTTTTCGAGAATGTAATATAGGAAAGCTTAAAAAAAAAATCAAGATTTTAAAAGATTTTTCAAGAATTTTAAGAGACTGACGAAGAATTTGGGAGAGTTGACAGCTATGGCATATCAAATCCTTATTATGTTAATTTTTATACAAGCATTTACTGATCATTACTCAAAATCTTGTAAACAGTAAATCTTTTTCATCCACAATCTAAATAATAGTATACTAAATTTTTATAGATTCAATTTCACATAAGCACTCATGATTTTACAACTCTAGATGTTGTAAACATATTTTGGATTTTAAAAATCTATGAACAATGAATGGACGTTTGTAAAAATTACATTTCTTGGGCCAGAAGTCCATTATAAAAAGGAAGTACCAAAAATGAAGATAAAAAAAATATATTGCAATATAAAAACACACAAAACAAATGTATGGTATCACATGAAAAAATGTTTTGATTTGACTTACTTTTTTTTTTTCCTTTCTGGTACATTTCAATTATGTCATTTAAATTTATCTTTTACTACACGTTTTCGGGAAGAAAGGGTGGATAATGAGCACTTCTTAGATTACATCAGCTTCAATGAAAACAGGATGCGACTTATCTTTCAAAGTTTAGAAGCAAAAATAGTAATTTTTGTGTCAAATTTTTTTTTCAGAAGCCAATGAAATGGAAACTGTATAAGAAATGAAAATAAAATGCATTTACATCCTTCTTCCAACAGATTTAACTCATTTATTTATTTGTAACGGTCAAAATGGGATTGGAAATTCAATTATGAAATGAAAAAAATCATAAGATTTTAAAATTTGTAACTTTTAATTTTCATTTGATAATTTTTTATTATTATTATTCAGTTTGACAAAAAAGTCATGCAAAAAATTATACGACCAGGTCTCGACAAATGCAAGTCACCACTGGCAACTATGTTTTCATACCCCAACTTTCTTTATTTTAGTACTTTGGTGGAAAAATCACCTAGAAAAATTGATGTTATGACAAAAAAAAGTATTTGCAAAACTCTATCTAAGGTAAAGTACCCCAAAGCACACACTTTAAGAATACTATTAATTGTTTTGGTTAAATAATGTCTTTAAAAGTAATTTTCTTTAAAAAAAAAAAAAGAGGATTTTAGCTAACAAAATTTGTTTTTCTTACGATATGAAATTCAAATTTCATTCATTGAAACTTTGAAAAAAAAAATTTTTTTTTTTTTCATTTATGCAATTTTGATAAGTTTTATTGAAAAACCTAGTTGATCTTTAAAAAAATATTTTATTAGCTGAATTAATAAAAAAATAAAAAAATATTTTGTTATCAGAGTTAAGGCAATTCAAGATATACCACTACAATGCTCGTAATTATTTTTTCTTAATTAGTTGATAAAAAAAAACTTTTGTGCTTTCTGAAAATACATGATTATATTTCAAAAAGAGAAAAAACAGACGACGGTGCATGCATTATGTGTGTGGGAGGATATTTTTTACTGGCAACTATGTATTTTTACCGGCTACCACAATTTTTCCAATTTGTAGAGCCCTGTATATGAATATTTTTACAAGAACAAACAAGAAAGTCCTATATTTTGATGTGCAATTATGTTTTAACATATTCAATCATGATGCAAAGGTAACCAAAGGAAAAAAAAAAAGATGAATGGCTACTTGACAATTTGACATGATCAAACGGAATATAGGATATGTATAATAAACTAATATCAAAATATCTTTATTCATCATCGATCTGAGACATAACATCAGTGACTGAAGATGCCAGAGAGTGACAGGTGAAAATATTTTTACTGTTTTACAATTTTTAACAGATTGACTAGTTTTAACCCTCTAAGCATGTAGAACGTAATATTCCGTTCACTAAGCTCCAGGTTTCACTGCAAATATATGCAATGTTTAAGATAATATAATTCTATAGATTTAATGAATTTTCAAAACATTGAAGAATGATTAATACTCTCAAGGGTTACATTCATATTTGTAATTAAGTTTTATTTATAATGCTGAAAAAATCATATTTTTTTTTTAGCATTTAAAACAAAATGCAGAGAAAACAACATTACAATTTTACCCTTTTTCAAAACGCTCAGAGGATTAAAAGTATTTTTTAAGACTTTTAGACATATATACTGCTTGTTTATGTGTTTTTAAATAAAATAATGTCTGTAAAAATGGGTAGTACAAAGAATTATTAATTTAATATTAAATATTGTTTGATTAATACCATTTTGAGCTGCAATTGTACGCATATGTAACTTTGTTATACAAACTTTTTGAGTTGTACTTTCCGAATATGTAATAACTTTTTCATCATGTTCTTAAATCGAAACTAAGTAAGGAAACTGACAATAATTTATGAACACACAGTGTGTGTGTATATATATATATATATATATATATTGAATATACTGCATGCATATAACATATTCCAGTGCATAACACACACCTATGATTTGAGACTGTATTTTTCAATTTTTAATTCAGGTATCTTGTCCAGACTTTTTTCACAGGGTCCTGTTTTTGTGAAACTGTGAACAGCTTTTTATATTTGTGAAAAATCTAATCATAATTTTGTGAATTTGAAATGGTTGTTATATTCAGGTTCTTGTTTATGCATTTTTAAGTAGATATATGGGTATAAAAATACACATATTTTCTTTATGTATGTAAAAGTGACAGGTCAGATTTTACTTTTAAATGATTAATTTGTGAAATGTTTGGTTTAAAGATGGAAAAATTTTGTGAAAAACCTATTTTTAAGACAAAGAATTTTGTGAAGGGCCTGTTTTAGGGAAAATAATTTTGTGAAGGGTCCTTTTTTGAAATGAAAATTTTTGTGAAGAGTCCTTTAAAGGACCCAAGTTTTTCCTAAACAGATCCCTGGTATATTTACGGTATTATGCATACTCTTTTTTTTTTGCAAAGAAATCTTCATGAGATATGCAACATGAAATTACAATAAAGAGCATTAAAAAGTATAACTAGTACATAATGGGGACATGCACTATTGCCAAGCCTATCTGCTTAAATCCATGCAGAACATGCGGAATCATACTTAAATAATCACGTTGTCTTCTCTTGTTCATTAATATAAAAATTTCTATTTTTATGCTTAGTCTTTAAGCTGTCATTTTTATACCTAGCATATAGCATGCAGCTGTAACATTTGGACAAAAATTTTGTTTCAAAAGTGTGTGTTATAAGTTGGAATATACAGTATGTAGAAAAAAAAAATTAACACATTTTGAATACATTCTTTGTAATAGTTACACAGAAAACAATTTTTTTTTAAATTCAACAGCAACTTTCAATGCAACTCTTAAGAAAAAGGAAAAATAGCTGGCATAAAAATTTTTCAGAAAATGTATATTATTGCAGTTAAAAAAAGTCTGGTAGGTAATTATAAGTAAATTTAAACTAGACTTTAACAAACTAACAGTAAAAAATCGATTACAGTATTTTATTTTAACTGAAATGTTTAAAATTATTGCACATTTAAATTATGCATAACAACAACAACTGTTTCCTTAACAATGTTTAACAACAACAGTTTCCTTATTTTAACAATTTTATAAAGAAAGTATCCATAAATGACACATCATTTAAGCAAGTTAGCATTTTACAATCCAGGAGGCAGCATTACAATTTTGCAATCAATTTTAGTGTTGGTGATAATAATATATATAATAGATTAAATGGTATAGATAACAAAACTGCCAGTCAGCTGGCACACCAGCAGAGGGGTTGCAACAGTAACAACACAGAGACCGCTGCAATGTAAAATGCATGGAAACTCAATTATTGATGCTACCTCGATCACTGGAAGCAGTCATCAGTAATCACATTGCCATTCATTTTACATTACGTTTTACATTAGGGCTACGTGATGTTGCTATTGTGACATCTCCTACTGGTGCACCAGCGGACTGGCAGTTTCGTCATCTGTATCATCTAATCTATTATATATATGAATCTCATAGATACTAAAATTGGTAACAAAAATGCAACATTGCCTTCCAGACTAAATTGCATACATCAAAATAAATCAAACATATAATATAAAAAAAAAAACTCAGCTTAAATTAAGTCTCAGTTTCTGCGAGGACTTTCTAACAAAATACACACAACGAGTAATGGGGGAAACATAAAATACTTTATGTTTCTGAAAAAAAGGGACAAAATCATCGCCATACTGTTTATACATAAAAGACCGAACTTCTTCCGATGCGTTATGTATGTGTGATTTTAGAAAGTCAACAGAAATACTTTCATCATGTTTTTGATAATTTTTCAACATCAGGGTAAAAAATTTAACAGCCTTATCTTCTGTAACGCTTACAACATCGGCTCTTTCTACCGGATCAGAGTCTCTTTGAGCTGCGAGAGTTCCAGGCTTGTTGGAAACAACATTATTAGACACTTCTGGTGCCTTATCACAATTTTTTAAGATAGGAACTAAGCCCTGGTGATGCACAGGCTCAGGAGCTTTGGCACACTTAGGAAGATTCTGTGGTTCACTTTTCAACTCAAAAGTTGAAATAGAAGATGAATCCTTCTTGACATCAGGTTCTTTCCAACTATAATGGTATTTTAATTCTGCAGTTTGGGCAGCGGCAGAATCCAATCCAGAAGTATGATTTTTATTACTGATACAGGAAACCTCATGTTCGTTCTTTAAATTGGAGGTTTCAGAAACTGAAGGACTTGTTTTAGAAGAATATAAAAATTCATCAATAAGATCTGAAATATAAGCTTGGTGAGAACTATCGTTTTTATCACCCATGGTCATGCTGCATGTCAGTAAAGCTTCATCAAGATCTTTGAATGACGATATTTTTTTAGCATCTGGCAGTGATACAGTCGCACGTCCAGAGGTATTTGAGAAATTAGATTTTACTTCGAATGTCTTACAAACTGCTGGTTCACAGTTATTAACAACTGGAATTTGATTCAAATTATTCACTGAGGAATCACCCATTTCGTTGTGCTTATTTTTTTCTGAAGTGTTTTCGAGCAAAGTTAAACTAGACTTGCTTAACTTAGATGACATGGATTCTTTAATAGGTTGACGAGGCACTTTTGACTTTTGCATATCTTCTAAAATAGATAAGGCACATTTTTTTGCTTCTTCTAATGGACTAGTCGTCGATTTAGATTCAACAAATTTTTCTTCCTTCTCTTTTTTATCACAGAGTTCTGGTACCTGATCTACACTCATGTGTGAATCTACCTCAGTCAATAAAACTTCATTTTTGGTTCCATTTACTTCCATGATAATTTCAATATCAGATGAAGATTTAGATAATTCATCATCTTTATTTATGTCTTCCATAGTATTACATTCATTTCCTTTTGAAACAGGGGAAGATGGTGATGTTTTCAATGCACTTTTAGCACTACAAATCATCTGGAGATCTAAATTACTGTTATCACAGTCTTTTTCAATAGGTTTAGGTGATTGTACTTTATCACTAACTTTATGAACTTCATAACTTATTTTGTTATGGGTATTTTCATGCTTCTTTCTACCACGTGTTCGTATTTTTCTTCTTTTAGTAACATCATTACCAGAAGCAGTTAAAACTTTTACAGAAACTTCTGAAGCATCAGTGGATTTTGCAGATTCAGATCTGCTTCTGGACATACTGGATGATCTTTCTGATGTCGAACTACTTTTCTTGAACAATTCAGAAATGTTTACATCAGTCTTTGGTACAAACGTCTTAGCAGCATCTTTTTTCAAACTTACGAAGCCATCTTTACTAACTTCGAAATGTGGAGAGAGACTTTTAAAGAAGTTTAATTTTTCGGTAATTGTGCAGGAGGAAAACATATTGTGCACACCTTTTATACTAAAAGAATTTAATCGATAACAAAGTTTTTCAATGGACATTTTTTCACAAAGTGACAAAAAGTAATACATAATATCTATTACAACATCTCTTGCATTAGCATCAATATTTTTACTATTTGGACTGGTCTCTTGCATTTCAAATTCTGATTCAGTTGTCTCCAATTTTTTAGAATTTTTATTTCTTACAGAGGAACAGTTTGAAGAGCTAAGGGCAGGCAATTCTGCAGTCAGCACCTTCTCCATTGCAGGTTGCTTAAGGTCAATTTTATGCAATTTTTTAGATCTATGGACAGATTTTTTTAACAGACCCGTAGATTTGGCTGTGCGATTAATAGCATTATTAACAAGAATATCAATATAATTAAATGATGAACTTAAACTAACATACCCATCTCCGTTAATAACAAAATACTTATCTGCCTTTTTAAAATACCAAAACTGTGCGCGATCATCAACTACTAGTTCTGACATCCTCTTGCAATGACATGAACTTAATTCCATTACAATCTTCCGATAATGATTTCTTCCGTCCTCAAAATTAAGTAATAAGTAAGTTATGAAAAGAATTTCTCTTTCTTGAGAACCGAGAGGAGTGGAATAACTATGTCTTTCCTTATTCAGATACTCGAAACATTTTTCTGCAAAAACATACTGGTCAGACATTGTGGGTAAATTACAGACATATTTATAAATGTCAGTAAATGAAAATAATACAGCTTTCAGAATATGTATAGTTGCAGCACATTCATTATACTTAGTTAATAGTTTTGCACAATGACTTAATGTTTTGCAAACAGTGTCTGGTAACACAACAGGGACATTTATATAGGATGAAGCATTATCTTCAGAGTCATTAGAAGTTTTCTGTTCCATAGGAACAACATCTGCAACCCACGGCAACGTTTTAGAGAGTTTAGAACTCTTATTTTCAAAAGACACTAATGGTTTTTTATCTTTCGATGTTGTTTTTGTAGCTGACGGTTCTCGATCTTGCAATAATACTTTTCTAGATGATAGCTTTTTTACCCTTTCTGCTAATGCACACTGAAATTCAGAAAACAAGTTAGAATACGAATCAACAATTGATTTGATTGGGAAAAACGTAGTTGGAAAAATTATCTGTCCATCACTGTATACCTCAATATATCCACTTAATGATTTAAAATACTTAATCTGATCAGATACAGTTGATCTCAAAATAATGTTATCTATTTCATGTTTTTCCATGGCGTCTATCAATGTTAAAAAATAAACTGGTTCTTTAGCACTCAGAATGTAAATGATAAATAATACATTTTTTTCCTTTTCAGTAAGTAGATCATTTATACTACCCGCAGTGCTTCTGAGACATTCATCTGATAAAGATTTAATAAAATTACAACACTCAGTAACAAACTTATATTTGTCAGAGAATGAGCAAAATGATATTCGAACATCATCAACTGAATGCAACAAAGTTTGCATTGCATGTTTCATATTTAACGGATAGAAATGCTTAGATAAATAGAAAAGAGATTGCTTTATTCTTTCATTCGAAATTTCAGGTAATCCAGGCAAACATAATAAATCTTTAGGTGGGAGTGAGGAATCAGAATTCTGTATCTGCTCTGCAGAACTAGTGATTGTGCTACTTCTGTTTTTAGGCATATTGTTAATTGGATAAGAGTTTGGTAAATATACATCTCTGGTGGCACTTGAATCATCAGAAAACAGATCCCTGTCAGGTACTGATACACTTCTCTCAAAAGTCTGCAGATCACTTCCATGTTCTGATGATTGTGGGAAAGAACATTCAGGTAATATAAATTCCGGTAACAGACTAATGTGTCCAGTATAAGATACGTGAAATAACATTGGATATTTTCCAATAAAATCAATCTGCTCCTCGAAGGTAAGATCTGAAAAATGATTAACAGCAGGTAGCATCCTGTTAGAAAATTCAGCAACTAAATCTACAATATACAACTCTTTTTTAAAAGCCAAGATACAAACTAACAACAAAATAGTTTTGACATGGTCGGGCAAGGAAACTGAAATTACTTTATTTTTCAAAGAAACAAATCCAGATACATCCATAGTTACGACGGGCAAAATTGCAAAAAGCTCACGTTGTCTTACTAAAGATATCTGTTCTAAAATAAACTTGGTGCGTTGTTGCACATATGAAAGACACTGCTTGAGATGAAAATAATGCATCGACTCAAAGCACATAAGCACAAAATAAACAGATATTTCAAATATTTTCATAGCCTGTGCATCGTCCTGATCATTTGGAACTAGGTAAGGATAAGCAGGATTTCTTGCAGTCAAAAAGACAACATTGTTATGGATAACAGTGAAATAATTACGATGAGCCAAAAAGAAATTTAAAACATCTGTCATAGAAAAATGCAAAAAATATTTAGCATACTTTTGAGTGTGATCAGTCATTAACATGTTAAACAATTCAGGGTATGGTTTTGGCCCTTGTGTCATCAAAATCTTTTTAAAATGCTCAATAACATGGTTTTCGACAAAGCAATTAATAGTATGATACCTCTTAGAAACTGAAAACTTGTTGAGGTTGTATAAAGACAAAAATGCTTCTGTCAAGCTTATTGTATCTTCTCCAACAACAAATATGTCGGGAAATTTCTTGACAATATAAAGAAAATCATGTTTACTTTTTTTATCCAGGTACTCAGCTACTCGTGGACCAATATCCCTACCTATACGTTTCCTCAGAATCATGAAATAGTCATAACTAATCTTGTAGTCACGACTGATGGATATTGCATCCACAAAATATTCTGCAGCAATGTAGGCAAGATTCATGATGCAATCTGCAAAATAAAAATATTAGTGAAAAAAAAAAAGAAACAAAATTTTATTATTATTATTATTTAAAATTTTTAACTATAAAAATTTATATATTTATTTACAAACATATGCTGCTTCTTGAAATTTATTAAAATGCAATTATAGAGAAGCACTATATATTATACCTATATTAATCACGAAAGTCTTAACACGTTCTTGGAGAAAATAATCGCAAAATTCGTCTATCGCTCAAGGATTGAAATGAATGTGTAACTGGAAAATGAAGACGCAGGGGTGGCGATCAATGACAATTCTTTAATCGTCACTTTTACAACTTTAATTGCCACATGGCGAGTGGTGCCTGCTAATTGTTACCTATACTTGCCTCTGATATTTTTCTATTATGAAATTAATAAATGTGGATTGTTATAAAACATACAAAAAGTTCATGGTAAACTGCTCGCACAAGGTCATTCAAAATTACATAAAGTCACATTTTTAGTGTTTTTTGCTATTTTAAAATCAGAATTATTCTTAGCGCATTTCACTTGCCACTGCAAATGAGGTATCACTGAATAGAACTACATCAGTACAATTAAAAAATATGTAAAACATTGAGGCAAGTTGAATGTGTTGCCAGATTTTTATATTAAAATCTCAAAATTTGAAAATTTTAAGCACATTTAAACTCTTGTATCTCTCTGTGCAAATAACATATGCAAACAATATAATAATTATTTTAATACACTATTATTATACTACACAGAAAAATAAATGAGGAAAAATGTCCTAGGGATGCACCGAATATTCGGTATTCGGACATATCTGGTTAGGCCGAATATCAAACTATTCGGCCTGTCGAATATACGGCCAAGCCAAATACTTAAACTCTTTTTTTTAAATCTCACAATTTCTACTTTTAACTGTCAATTAATAATGATATTAAAAGAAAATTAGAAATAAAATCATATTTCAATGAAAGAGAATGCTTTTACATTATTTATTCGCTGTTTGAAAAGTGTCACTTAAGAAAATTACCCTTAATGATGACCTTCATAGGAATTAATGATGTACAAATTAAAGCAAGTTCCAGATTATTGTCTAGTAAATAATATGTTTCTTGCTTTTTTATAAACATCATGTTTCTAAACAAAATGGAAAAACACTTTCTCAGGTGATAATAGACATCAAGACATATAATTTTTGTCCAGAAAACCAGAATCAGAACACTCCAGGTCAAATGTAATTTACGTTTGTTACTTTAATAATATTGAAGATATTGTAACTATATTTTCAAGATAGTTACTTTGATTTCTGTGAATCACGATAAGTGCTGGAAATTTCCACCATTCATATCTAAACAACACTGAACTAGACATTCCTTTATTCAGAGTGCAGCTGACAGTACTACTTATACGCTGTCACTGGCCACAATTCAGCCACTTCCAATAGTGTCATCATATTTTCTACAATCAAAATTAATATGATGCAAATATCGCTAAAATATCTTCATTGTTGCTAAAGTTTTAAACAAAAATTCAGTTTCAGCTTGCGGTGACACACTCTGTTTTTGATTGAAGGTATTGTATTTTTGATGGAATAAGTGGATTGAGATAATGTTTCTTGCTCAAAAAATGTTTGCCTTGACCACATTATCTACACAGAAAGTTTATTCCAAGATGTATGAACACCTTGTATGTTTACAACCTCTGAATAGAACGTCCATTCCAGACACCTGCTCTTTGGTTCATTTAAAAGCTTCCTTGCCAAATCAAAAGGAGCAGGAAAGTTATTCTTGCTGCTTTGCCAGCATTTTAATACATTGTATTGTTTTACTTTAGTCCCTTCCTGACAAATACACACTGAAAAATGTTTCTTCTAATTCATTCAAAAAATGTCTTTGATTTTAAAGTATTTGTTATAGAATGTAAGAACATTTTATAAATTTATTTTAATTCACAGAAGAAGCTACGAAGTTTAAAATTTTATTAATTAAAAAAGTTTTAAGGCTATCCTCTTTTTAAGTTATAACTCAAACCACAGATATTTTGTTTTGTAAAGATTTCTTGTAAAAAGGTCTAGTTCATAAAATGGTAGTATCTGTGTTAAATATTACGTAAAATTCTTTTATAATTTAACTTTTAATATTTTTAAACTCTGAAATAAATAAATATTTGGCCAGCCGAATATTCGGTATTCGGCCAAAATCACTATTCGTTGCATCCCTAATTAAGACAAAGTTAAAAAAAAAAAAAAAAACTTTCATTAAAATTCACAAAAAAGTCAACTTATATTATAAAGCACAAATATGTGTGTCACTCAATGCTGAGGTCATAATGATGCAGGCAATAATATGGTGAAAATGGACGAGTATTGCAACAATGGAGCTATTTTTTCAGGGATTTCCTTAGGGATTGAATTTTAAAAAAAATAATGTCCAATTAATGTATTGCCCTCAGGAATACATATATATTCCAAATTTCAAAGCTCTATATCAACAGGAAATAGGTGAAACATGAGTCACAAAATATACAGAAATGTAAGTTAAAAGAAAGTACCGTAAAATCCCGATTGTAAGCCCCCCTTTTTCAAAATCAAAAAGGGTTGAATGTGGGAGGGGGGGGGGCTTATAATCAGGATTTTTAAAAAAATCATCTAAAAACCCATTTTAAAATTAATTTAGAAGTAAAAAGGGACATGAATCGTCTGTAATTCGGCAGATTTTCACTCAAAAATAAATAAATATATAAAATCTAACCCCCCCCCCCCCCCAAAAAAAAAAAAATGGAAATCTTAAAAAAAAAAATTATTTTTTTCTTTATTTGTTATTTTATTGTTACAATAAATAATCAATCATCTAAATCCCCCTCAAAATTACTGCTTTCCCCTTTGCCCCCCCCACCCCCCTCTAGTACCAAAATCCCATAGTTTAATCTTCATAACTCCTTAATTTTAAATTTATTTTCAGACTTATTTAATACTCTATATTAGGGGTGCACAACCTTTTTAAACGAAGGGCCACTTACAAAAGTGACTGGGTTGTCGCGGGCCACCATCAGTAGAATTTTGTGACGGGGGGGGGGTGTAAGTCTAGAATCAGATTAAAAAAATTTCAGAAGGGCAGTTTTAGCCTCCTAGGTTCCTTCCTTCCCAGTCAACGTATTCAGTTCTGTTAGGAAGGATATATCAACAGTTTACGTTTGTATTTATACAAGAGATATAGCTGAGATTATTTTCAAAGAGTGAAAATACTCCTTGACTTTATTTGAAGGATTAAATTTAACTTTCTTAAAGATTGCCAGTGCTGAAAGAAAATTCTGCTTTCATGAGTGAAGGTGGAGAGGAGAAGAAACACATATTATTCTAAATTGTACTTCTTAACATATTCAGTCATAAAACATGGATATCAAGTAGGAGTGCACAACCTTTATAAGAGGAGGGCCAGTCACAAAAACGACTGGATTGTTGAGAGTCAACATCCGTAGGGTGGCCAAAATTTTGTTTTGGGGAAGGAGCGGGAGGATCGGCCTAAAAGTTCATAAAAATGGCTAATTTTAAAAGGAGGGTTATCTCCCTATATGCAACCATCTCCTTAGTAAGTCAGCATAACCCAATTCAGTTGGCAAGGATGGAAAAAACTCGCATTTTTTTTTCCATGCGCGATTGACAATATTCGTAGTTTTTTCCTATTGATTGATGAAATTTACGATTTTTTTGCGTCCGTTTGGCGAAATTTGCGATTTATACGCACCCGATCGGCGAAATTTGTGATTTTTGTCGCATCCGATCGGCAAAATTCGCAATTTATACGCACTTGATTGGAAAATTCACAATTTTTACGTGCCCGAACGGCAAAATTAATTATTTTTATGCGCCCGATCGGCGAAATTCGAGATTTTTACGCACCTAATCGACGAAATTTGCAATTTTTACGCACCTGATCGGCGAAATTTGCGATTTTCTTCGCAACCGATCGGCAAAATTCGCGATTTTACGTGCCCGAAAAGCAAAATTCATGATTTTTACGCGTCCAATCGGCGAAATTCGTTATTTTTATGCACCTAATCGGCGAAATTTGCAATTTTTACGCACCTGATCGGCAAAATTCGTGATTTTTACGTACCGATGGGCGAAATTCACAATTTTTACGGGCCGATCGGCAAAATTCATTATTTTTACGCGCCCAATTGGCGAAATTCTTGATTTTTTACGCACCTAATTGGTGATTTTTACACGCCCGATCGGCAAAATTCGTGATTTTTACGCAAACGATCGGCAAAATTTACAATTTACTCACACTCGATCGGCAAAATTTGCGATTTATACGCACACGATCGGCAAAATTTGTGATTTTTACGCACCCGATCGGCAAAATTCACAATTTTTACGTAGCCTGTCGGCAAAATTTGCGATTTTTACGGGTCTGATTGGCAAAATTCACGATTTTTACGCAGGCGATCGGCGAAATTTACGATTTATACGCAACCGATCGGCAAAATTTGCGATCTTTACACCCCCGATTGGCGAAATTCATGATTATTACGCGTCCGATCGGCAAAATCTGGCAAAATTCGCGATTTCTATGCACCCAATTGGTGAAATTCGCGTCCGACCGGCGAAATTGGTCCGCTGGCCACCAGTAATCCGATCGCGGGCCACTTTTGGCCCGCAGGCCACAGGTTGTGCACTCCTACTCTATATTAACAATAAATAAACTTAATCTATCACCTAAATCAACCTCTCTTAAGTCTTTGCTTTTGTCCCCCTGCAAATGCATTTCATTAAACTTTAAATATTTAAAATTCTTAATTTTTTTCTGCTCTATTTGTTATTTTTTGTAACAATATTTAAATAACAATCTAAATTAATCCCCTCCTCTACCCCAAAAAGTCCTCTTTATTTTCTAACCCCCCCCCCCCCCCCCCAGTACATACTTTAAAATCTTTAATTGTTTCCTACAACAATTAAATAATAATTTTCAACAATAATCTAATTTGCTCCCCCACCCCCAACCCAAAAAAAAATCTGCTTCTCACCCCCCGCCTGCCCACACACACAAATTTGAATTCACATTTTTTTTACTCTCCCTTAAATTTCCATTCCCCATCTCAAAAGGGGCTGAATTTTTAGACATGGAAGGGGGGGGAGGAGGCAGAGAGAAAATTTTAACTTTTTTGTAGTTAAATTTTTTGTAGTTTGACTGTTCTCACAGCTAATATTTTGTTAATGGGAGGGGAGTTATTTTAGAGAACATATTTATTTCAAAAACATAAAATATACACATGATTCAGGGAGGAAAGAACAGCCAAACTGTAAAAAAGAATTTTTGCTTTTCTCTCACATTATTTAGAAATCCAACCCCTCCTTTGGGAGAAAAGGACAGAGCAAAAATTTCAAAGAGGATTATTATTTTAGATGAGTGATGTAGATGAACTGAGTTACCGTACTATTAAATAAGAAATAGAACAGTGTTTAAACAAATATATATTAAAGATTTTAAAGTATTTGCTGCGTGGGGGGACAATGGGGGGAAATAGAACTTTTGGGAGAAAGAAGGGCATTTGTCACTAAAGATAAACAAATACAGCATATTTAAAAAAAATAGTTTTAAAGATTTTAAATATTGTATGTGTGTGGGGGGAGGGGGGGCATTTTTGGAGTAGAGAGAAAACTTAGGTGACAAATTATCTATTTATTTTTACTAGAGAGCAGCAAATAGGACAAAAGATTTCTTCAAATAAGAGTTTTACAAATTTTTAACTTTGTATTCTCGGTGATGAAGGGGTAATATGAATTTCAAAGGAAGGGGTTTGTAATTTAGATGATTTGTTATTTATTTATTGTTAATAGAGAGCAACAAATAAGACAGAAGATTTTTTTTTTCAATAAATAGTTTTACAAAAAAATTATAGGGGTTGACAAAGAGGGGGGGGGGGAAGTAGAAATTTTGGGGGTAGAGAGGTAATTATAATGGTTGATTATTTATTTATTGTCACTAGACAGCAACAATTAGAGCATATATTTTTTAATAAAGAGTTTTAAAGATTTTTAACTTTGTATGCTGAGGAAAGGGGGAAGGGGGAAACAAATTTTCGATGGAGGGGAAATTGCAGTTTGGAGGACTGATTTTTTATATATTTGTTGACTGATGACTTATATATGACTGATTTTTGTTATATTACTAGCGAGCAGTAAGAAGGCCAGAAGAATTTAAGATTCTCAAGATTTTGAACTTTTTGCGTTGGGGAGGGCAGAGAAGGGAATCAGACATTTCATGTGGGGGAGGGGGGATACTTCATTAACAGAATATAAAATCAAAAGTGGAAATCTGAATTTTTTTTCAAAAGATTGAAAATTTTCTTCCTTGGACTTTTAAAATCAATTTTATGTGATTTTTTTTTTTTTTTTTTTTTTTTGGGGGGGGGGGGCTTATATTTGGAAATGGAAAAGAAAATCAAAATTGCTTAAAAGTGGGAGGGGGGCTTACTTTCGGGATTTTACGGTACATAAAAAATAAATGAAATTTTTTTCTCAATTGAAATATACTGTTTCGGATAACATTTGTTGAGTGCGGGAAAGAGACAACAGTCTGCCGAGAAAAGAATGAATCAAAACCACATTCCTTTATAGTGGAAGAATTCTGACTCTATTAAAAAAAAATTTTAATATTGCATTTATCGATATGAAAATTATACATTTATACGTATTTTTCAATGACGAATGCAGAAATCTAATTTTCATAATGCTGAGATTTGATCCAGATAAGATATTTTTAAATTAATCAGATAGATTAAAAAGAAATAATTTTTTTAACATGTCAATTCTTGATCAGACATAGCGTTGCTTTCTGCAGAAAGGGAATAATTGATAAAATGACGCATTTGTAAAGGACTGGAATTTTTATAGGCTATATACAATTTTTTGAAATATTTTGGATATCAAAATTATCCATCATTGTTTAAAATGGGCTGGGATTTCAGATATTTTAAAAATTTTCGAATTCGATCTATAATTTCTTATTTTAGCAAAATCGTAATTTTTGTATAGGAAATGTCAAAGAGGGCTTCGCCTGCAATTGGACCAGTTCAGATAATCGAAACAACAAAAAAATAAACGGTAAATTTTTATTTATAAAAAATATGACTTTTTTTTTTTTGTTTTGTTTTTGGAAAATGAAATTTATTTGGATTTATTAATTAAAGGATAAAGTGTTTTTGATACGAATATTAAACGAAACCTTTTGTGCGATCTTCGAACACACTTACCCACTTGTTTAAGATACAAATTAAAAAACAAAAACAAGTCTGCTTAATTGTTTAACTTAAAAGAAAGAAAATTAATAAAGCCATATTTTAATAAACCCTTCAAATTGTATTTTATAATCTAAAAGTAAAGGTACAATTTTCTAAAATATGTAAACGTAAATTCTTAAATTTATTATAAAGAGTTCAAATATCTATATTAGGAAGGCTAACAATTCTTTAAACCTTTGAGTTACCGTTTACTCATGGATAGGGGACTTACTATACTTCATATTTTGCAATATATACACAAAAGTTACTTTTATCATGGATGTTCGAATACATTTTGCCAACCTGTCCTATGATAGAACTTATGTGTAGTAGAGAATCGGATATCCGGTGATTGTAATTCGGATATCCGTTGCATCCCTAGATTACAGCGCCATCTATGATTTTCTGAAGAAAATGTTAAATATAAAAGTTATGTATTTATTCCCATAGAATCTGAATCTGCAATAAAAAAGCAGGTTATCATTTAAGATTGCAAAGATGCTCTCCTTCCCCCCCCCCCCCCCCCCAGTGGGCAGAGTTCGGGGGGGAGGGGGGTGACTTTTATATCCCTAAATAGATTTTTTTTAAATATTGAACATGCATTTTGCCTTTTTTCTATCTGATGTATATTTCTCGAGTATTTCGACCTTTTCCAGTGAAAACGATTCTCACTGCATTTTACTCGATTACAGCACTATCTACAATTTTCTGAAGAAAATGTTAAATACAAAACTTACATATTTTTTCCAGTAGAATCCAAATCTGCAATAAAAAAAGAGGTTATCATTTAGGATTTCAAAGTTGCCTCCCCTTTCCCCTCCAGGGGGCAGAGTTCAGGAGAGAGGGGCAACTTTGATATCCTTAAAAAGATTTTTCAAAAATACTGAACAAATATTTTCCGTTTTTCAATCCGATGTAATATTTCTAGAGTTATTCGACCATTTTCAGACACCCTGTATATCATTTTGTGAGCTACATAACTACATTGATCACAATCAGTTAATGTTAATTCCCCTACACTACACTTATCCTCCATTTGCATTACCAAAACACATAACAGAGCTAACTTTAAAAGACTGAACTGATATTATATTGAGGCAGATTGATTGGCAGCTTGCTCTTAACCAATACAGTAGGAAGAAAAAGGGGAAATCCCTAATTATAAAGGGGAATTCCCTAGTTGCTGAATCATGATTGGTATAGAAGAAAGGGAATTTCCCTTACTTTTACATAAGACACTCCTCTATCAGTCAAAAGAAAGACCTTAAGAGAACATTTTTCTATATGTTCCAATTTGATGGGTTCTAAATGAAATAATGTCATAGTGACTGACTAAAGAAGTTTTTATGCATTATGAGCAAGTTTTCAGCATGTTAATGAGCTAGTTGATGTTTCATAATTCTGTCATTAATTTGGCAACAAAGATGTAGTTCAAGAGAAAAAATAAAAAATAACTCAGCATACACATTTAAGCAAAAAAATATAGGTAAAGGAATGAAAAATCTTAATTTTTATTAATGATATATTTTTAAGATCATTAAAGAAAAAAGATTTTTTTGATTACTTTTTTCCCTTTGGTTGATGTGTAATTTAATGTTACACACACTTTCTAAAACAAAATTTCTCCAAAAAAAAAAAAAATCTGTTTAAGAATATTTAGATTTTATTTTCCATTATACAGACACCATGCCAAAATGTATGCTAATGCATAATGTATGTAAATGTATGCTTGACGACAATGGTGTCCGTATAATGGAAAAGTACCTATTTTCCCCTGAAATCCTCATGTTTTCATTAATAATACTGTGAATTTTCATAAAGATTGACGGATAAATAATTGATACAAAAATATTTTTCTCCCCTGGAAGGATAACTTGCAATAGAACATGGAATACACCAAAAATTAAAAATTTTGGTTGGCTGTAAAGTAAAATCTAAATCAGATAGAGGGGGGCGGGGGGGGGGGGGATGGTGTGATAGATTAATTTTCTGTAGAGGAGTAAACACACCAAGTTTTATAAAAATGTAAGTTGGTGGGTGCCAAGGTTTGGTGTAACTGACATGGAATGACCCAAATTTATTTTTGCTTCAAAGCATATTTTTCCAGAAAAGTTTTTAGCCGTGTTTAGTCAAAAGAAAAAAAAAAAAAAACATTTTTGGATAAGAATTTTTCAAAATATTCAGCTTTATACAAACTTTTGGGTGTTTTTTGTTATTAAAACATAAAAATCCAGTAAAGGTGATAGACATTATTTGAAAGTATAATTCAATAATTTTAGCTATTTTTTTTCTTTTTATCAATACTTTCCAATTAATTTATGAACTATTATTATCAGCATTAACACTTCTTCATAAAATATTAATCTGGCAGGCACAAATATTAAAATTCATGTTAAATAAACATGAACTAATAATGCTGCACAAACTTGAAAACATAGTACATATCCCAAAGAAAATGCATTTCTATAGGTAAGACAGTCATAAAATTAAAACATTCATCTGAAATTTTAAAACATTTGTAAAAACCAGGGCTGCGGAGTCGGTGGGAAAGATGACAGACTCCAACTCCGACTCCTGAAATTTTAAAGGAACCGACTCTGACTCAGACTCCGACTCCGGGATGGCTAAAGTACTAGTTTTGCCTGTTGATTGCTATTATTCCGATTGCTTCATTGCTGTCATTTGTTTTGAAACAGTAATAGTCGCTTTATTAAATGTCATTAAATAAAGAAAATATTACTATTTAAAAAAAGTGGCAGCAATCAAGCAATCTTAATTTAAAAAAAAATCTGAACTGGCAACACTGCAACCTGCTGTTATATTCCTGTTTGACCTTGAAGCATATAATGTACATATCAACCGATAATTTTTTATTTCACGTTTCATTGTTTTAGATGAATTATGGGTGTTAGCCGTGTAGTCAAGACTAGGACTCATTTACTGCAGCGGCAAACTTCCGACAGTATTTTAGTATAAAAAGTTTCACCTTTTTTTAAATGCAGATTTTTTTTTTTAAAATAAGGCGAAAATATTCTTATAAAATACCTGTGGAACTTTGCCCCTACATTAATTGGCTCTGGTCAAGACAAGATATTTTGAACATCCTCCCCCCCTCTTCCTCCCATATACTATGCACATGCACTCACACAAAAACACAATATGCATTAAATTTTATATGTGGTAAAATTTAATTATGTCAAAACTCTGCAAAAACTGCATGTAAAATATTTATATGCATGTAAATTGCAATCGAAAAGTTAAACTTGAAGCTATTAGATAGAAACAACAGTTGAAATCTAATAAATCTCCAAAATTTACTTTGAACAACACACACAAAGATCTATCAGATGAATCCAAACAACATATAATATGTTGGTATATCATTTTAAGACGATAACCAAAATGTTTTAGGTCAAATCAAACAGATATTATACCAAAGTATGGGTGAAAAGAGTTTAATTTTGGTTTTATATCTATTCCTGCAGACCCAAAAAATAGGAGACAAAAATTTTACAATTTAAGCATCATTTGGGGTCTCCAGAACCCGAAAAATTCTGAGAGAATGCAAGAAAAATAAAGATAAAAATTTTATGTTTCCTGCATTAATTTTATAATTTTGGCTTTATTTCGGGTCTGCAAGACCTGAATATCAAAAGGAGAAAGATAACAGAAATTTCACTATTTCATCATTATTTTGAGTACTGCAGACTCAGGGGAAAAAAAAATTACAATTTTTTTTTTTTTTTTTTGGGAGGGGGGGGGGGGGGGTCCTATGCACACGAAAAAAAGGGGAGAAAACTTACAATTTCAGCATTACTCCTGGTCTCGAAAACCTGAAAAATCTGAGGAAAACAAGAAAAAAAAAATGGGAAAAATTCCCAATTTTCGCATTACCTCGGGTTCCACAAACCCCCAAAAAACCTAGAGAAAGGACTATATACTAAATATAAACTAGAGATTTCAATTCAAAAAAGTTTTCAAATATGCTGTACACTGGACAGTATATTAGGCCTGTTTAACCTGAGTTTCCTTGTATATATAGACCAAATATAAAAATAATAATTCAGTTTATAAATTTAAAATTACATAGAATCGGTTTAATTTCACTTCAAACTTCAAACTGTCTAAAAACAAGCTGGAGTCGGAGTATGAGTCGGCCTGTTTTTTAGTGACTCCGACTCTTTTGCCCCAAAATAGGCCCGACTCCGACTCCGCAGCCCTGGTAAAAACAAAGGGCTGAGTTTTGGAACTAGCCTGCTGTTTTTGAATGGTTAACGATCGTGTTATTAGGCTTTTTTCTTTTTTTTGGCGAGTTTTAATTTCGTATTACAATATTAACATCAAGATGTTTTAAAATAAAATTCATTTGGAACACCCTGTAAATCTCTGAGCTCTGGGAAAGTGCCCCGCCCTTACAGTAATAGGGAATTGATCCTGACGTAGAAATATTTTATTAAAAATATTTTCATTTGAGATTGATAATAAATTAATACTGCTGGGACTAGAGGTTTGCACTGGCCGAAATTTCCAGGCCCGGGCCCGGCCCGACCCATACAAAAATAAATTTGGCCCGGCCCGGCCCGATACAAAAATTAAAAGTTCGGCCCGAGCCCGGCCTGAACAAAAAATATATTGGCCCGGCCCGATTTAAAAGTTAAAAGTTCGGCCCGAGCACGGCCCGGCCCGGAAAAAAGTTAAAATCTCAGCCCGAGCCCGGCCCGGCCTGAGTGAATTTCTACAAAACATAATTTTTACGTCGATTTGGTTAAAAATTTACCTCATAGGAGGAGATCTAACCAAAAATTCCTATCTTAGCCTTTTTGTTTTTCATGTTTATATTCTTCATTTTTATAGAGGTGCCGCAAGCTGGAATGTTTATTTTTTTAATAAATCTCTATTTGTTGTATGTATGTGTTTAAGTTATCATCAGTATTGTTAATCCATATTCCATTTATTGAAGTGTTAAAAATCAGAAAAATGCTATACAGTAAAATCTTCTAAGATGGAATTGCCGAGGGAAGGAAAAAAAATTAGTTATAGACAATTTGCCTTCTTATCAGGTGTAAATGTTTTATATATTATTTTCTTACGTATTAGTATATTCATTTTTAATGGATCAAAACATTTTTCAATTTAAGACAGGATTCCGTCATCAGCAGGTTCTTTTTCACACGTTTTACTATATTTTAATTTAGCCATATTTTAACAAGTGTATAAATCTACTATTCTTTAACCCTTTGAGGGGCGGTGGAATATATTATATACCACCTAATTTTAATCTCATTGGAACCAGAAACTTTTAATTAAATTTTACTTTTTTAACTTTGACGGGTAGATGTTGAAAAATTGCTTTTCCTTATTTCGAACTAAATTCTTTCGTAAATACCGGTGGGAGTTCGAGGTTACAGGAACAAAATTGCTTGCCCCTGAAAGGGTTAAAAAGAATAAATTTTAATGTTTAATTATAATATAATGGCGATTTAAAAATGTATGCATGTTTTGCAAAGATTTTTATGCCAGATCTTATTTTACTGACCTTCGAAAGGACCAGGCACGCCGAGACAATGATTTTCATACAGTTCAAAACCAGGACTAAAAATTTTGAGGCGTGAAGACTAGGAAGAATGAAACCAGTCACGGCTCTGTACGGAAAAAATAATTTAAGGAACAGCCTTATCCTTCAGGAAAAAAGTAAGGCCCGGCCCGGCCCGTAAAGAGTAATCACTAGGCCCGGCCCGAGCTTTCAGAAAAAAATATGGCCCGGCCCGAGTGCCGTGAAGAAAAATAGGCCCGAGCCCGGCCGTGCAGATCTCTAGCTGGGACAAACAAGACTGTAAAACCAGAACAATGCTTTCGCGGATAAGGGGACAATTTTACGGATTTTAAGCTACAATGCCTTTTTCCCTTTTTGGTTATGATGTCATACACTCGTACGCAATTTTTTTTTTTTTTTTTTTTTATCGATTATAAAAAGGAAAAAAGTCGCCAAATTTAGGGGATTTTTTCCTTTAATGGCAACCTAGCCATTATATTAAGTTATTGGTTTGGCGCAGGCTTGAAAATCACGCTAACCAAAAAGTCGCCAAACATCGCTGCGTGAGTGTAAAGCATCTGTTCCGCCTTTTTAAAAAATGAATATATAAAAGAACATATTAATACTTTTAAACTTATTTCGGGATCGGCCCCATGTCTTTCCTCCCTCTGGCTAAGGTCTTATTGTCCAGCATTTCTGTTTACGAAACAATCCAACACTTTTCACAAGGCTGGAGAACATCATCGAAATTTAAGTCAGCCCTCCCGGAAATAAAATTATAGCTGGGTAAAAAAAAGGTACAATTCTAGTCCCAAAGTGTTTTTCAGTATTCGACAAATATTTTTCAATTTGGAAAGTATAATTATACCTAAGAAGATAGCATGTTCGCAACTACTAAATCAGAAAGCAATGTTGTTATCGCTATTAAATCAGTTTTTATTACTGCATATAATAAAATTATAAAAATATGCAGCTTTATTTTACATTTTACAAATACAAACTTACATTGTTAAGAATTTGTTCTTGACTATTCGTCGTGTTTCATACTAAGAAACTATTTTTCACGGAACTTGATAGTATGCACATTTTCATTCTTTTGTTATACGAGAACTTTCAAATCGAAACTCAAACATCTTTGTTTTTTTTGTTCTCGCGTGAGGAGTTGCCAATCGAAACTAAAACTTTTTATTAACTCAAAGGAAAGTTGAAGTTATTTTGCTGTACTTTTAATAAATAAAATAAAATAAATATTAAGATTTTCACTGTTAATTATATTAGGTATTTTTTCAATATTTTTAAACATATTCTTTTACAGATAAAATAATTTATTAAAATGTTTCCGTTCTTAATCGCAACAATTCGGAGCCAACCAACCAGTTACTAGACTTGTTTACATCAACAGAATTGTTCCCGGTCTCCCGGTAGATTTGCTCTTTATTCTTGTTCCTAGATTTCTTTATTATTAAAAGTAAGTAAAACTTTTTATTCTTGCATTTAAAAAATTAATATTTCGTTATTTTCCTTCATTAGTGTACATTGCTTACATAATTAATTTGATTTTTAGACTTACGGATGTGCTGTTATTCCGTAACTATATAAGTAGAGGAGAGTGTGTTGTATCTTGGGACAATTTTCACATTTCAGCTTTTTATTTCGATGATTATAATCAGATTTAAAGTTTAAAAGCAACATTTCAATGCACCAACGAATTTCTTTATAATATATTTTTAAACATTCAGGAAGTTTGAAAATAAAAAAATTGCCACTCATTTAAAGTAGGGAGGGCAAATTGTCCCAAGGTACAACATACTATGTTATACCTTCATCCATTCTTCATAATTCAAGCAATAGTCATATACTTGAAATAATTTTGTGTCAACAAACTAATTTTTTTTTTTTTTTCAAGGAAATAGAATAAAACTTCAAAATTCAAGAATAATTTCTAAATGCAGCAAAATAGCAAAAGTCCTGATTATTTAACATTATATGGTATAAAGTCAAGTTGGAAAATCAGCTGTGTGATTCGTTGTTCTGACCCACCTGTGGAAATAGGATGTGGGAGTTACACTCAATATCTCATAAGCAAATATCATAGGAATCATTAGTTCCATGATTAAATTTCTTGCTATCCCCTATGCGCTTTAAAAATTTTAGTTGAAATTCATCGTTGGCGAGGACATCCACTACTTCAGATACATTGAAGTGAGTAACTTTTTCCCCGGATACTTTTGTAAGAAGGTAATCTCCTTTCTTAATCTCTTCTTTTAACACACTGGTATGACCATTATCAACACTATCATCATCTGTATTACTTGATAAAAATGAGTTCTTCATTATGAGATTCTGAACTGCTATTTTGTTCTGGTGGTGGTCTTTGATTTCATTTTCTTGATGTAGCAGTTTTCTGCTTGGCAGTTTCAATTTCAGCTTTTACTGGAGAATCTGTTAAAATGCAAGATTTCCTTTCTCTTCTACAGACATTGCTTTTACGAGGGGCAGCTTTGGGAAATGGCCTAATCATTATTGGGCATGTGACATTTTGAGAATATGAAGATGAAATTGATACACATACAGCTGACATGATAACACATTTGCAGTGGCGTATCTAGGATTTAATTTCAGGGGGGGGGGGGGGGCTGACTTAAATTTCGATAATGTTCTGTGAGTCTTATGAAATATGTTGAACTGCGTTATAAACAGAAATCATGTTTGACAATAAGGCCGTAGGCAGAGAAAAACGGGAGGGGGGGGGGCAAACTCGAGCACCTCCCCCTCTCCCTCCCCTCACCGAAATAAGTTGAAAAGTGATAATGGATTGTTTCATATACTTTCACTTAAAAGAAAGTCATTGTAGCTTATAATCTATAAAGTTGTCTCCTTCTCCCCTACATTCTGGCTTGACAATAAATTAATTTTGCTTGGGACAATCGCAAATAAATTTTTTTTTCATAATTTTATCTCTGTTTTAGGATCAATTTCCTATTACTGCCAAGGCACGTGGGGCACTTTCCTAGAACCCACATATTTAAGGAGCCCAAAAATTTATGGTGTTTCAAATCAATTTTATTGTAAACAATCTTAATAGATTAAGAAATTAAAATTTCCAGATTCATTACACAACTTATGTAAGCTAAAATTGTCAGTGATATCATAAATATATTTATAATTTTTCTTCTCATTGAAAGATTTAAGTTTCTCATAGTGCGCCCAATTTATTTCAGCTTCTTAATATGTGTTTTAAACACATGTTTCTCACACATTTTTAAACGCAAAGGCATTAAACTGGCAGGCCTGACTATGGAAGAGATTTGTAATCGAGATGAGCTTTCCATTTTTTGGTAAACAGATTACTTATCGAGTTACAAGTGATTCTGGTAACGTATTAACGACTCGTTTTTCGCATTTCTCAGATCTGCCACGTCGGGAATCCGATTCAAAATGCCAACTTGGACAGTGCTTTCTGAAAGGTTTTCTACCTTTACAAAAAAAAAAAGCGAAAACGTGTTTCGATTGCAAAGTTTCTGAATAAAAAGACCTGTGAATTTCATGCGTTTCCGAGCAAAAATGAATTAAAAAATATGTCATAAAGTAGCCAGTTTGTATTTGAGAACAGCCTTAAATCTAAAAAAGCACGTAACGTAAATAAAACTAGTTCGCTAGTAAAAAGACCAGGAACAAACAAATCAACAGGAGATTATTTTTTTAGCATTACTACTGGGCATCTTTAAAAGACCCTTCCAAAACCGAAAATCAATAATCTTGCTTGACATTGCCATTCACAAAAAAAAATTTCAGTTCGTACATTTGCTGATTTGGCGATAATGTTTAATGTCACTGTGCACTAATATACCTCCTTAGTCTTGGCATCATTTGTGGAAGAGAGTTAATTATTTTTTAAATTAATTAAACTACTTCTAGATCTTGCTAATTGAGCATATTATACATATTCAATTATCCACTAAAACATGTGTGGAACTGTTTTTCAGTCATTTGAAAATAGATTCTGTGGTCTCAAGTAATTTTGATTGCAGGACTGACAGGCATATGGGGCTAACGAGAAAACAAATTCGTTGCGTGCCAGAAAATAAAGAAAATAGATTGAATTGTCCATTGCATGACAGAAAAAATAATTCTAATTTTATCTCAAACATAAAGAGAAAAATCGACACTTTTTTCATTCCATTTTTGGAGGTGGGGGGGGGGTAACCCATCAGCCCCTTCTCCTTTTTAGGTATGCTCTGATGTCATTGTGAACTAATATGGGGTTAAAAAGAAGAGAGTGGGTAGACTATTGTATGACAAGAAAAAAAATACAAATTTATCTCAAAGAAGAAAAAACAGAACTATTTTCGTGAGATGTTCGACTAGGGGGCCCTCTGTCACCCCCTTCTCTTTTTAGATACGCTCTGATGTCAGTGTGAACTAATATGGGGTTAAAAAGAAGAGAGTAGGTAGACTGTTGTGTAACCAAAAAAAATTACAAATTCATCTCAAAGAAGAAAATAGCACTTTTTTCATGAGATTTTTTACTATTTCGGGAAGGGGGCTGTAACCCATCAGCCCCCTTCTCCTTTTTAGGTATGCTCTGATGTCATTGTGGACTAATATGGGGTTAAAAAGAAGAGAGTGGGTAGACTATTGTATGACAAAAAAAAAAATTACAAATTTATCTCAAAGAAGAAAAAACAGAACTATTTTCATGAGATGTTCAAATATTTGGGGAGGAGGGGGGGGGATGTAACACCATCAGCCCCCTTTTCCTTTTTAGGTATGCTCTGATGGCAATGTGGACTAATATGGGACTGAAAAGAAGAGAGTGGACAGTCTGTTCCCTGACAAAAAAAAATACAAATTTATCTCAAAGAAGAAAAAAATAGCACTATTTTCATGAGATGTTCAACTATTTCGGGAAGGGGGCCTGTAATACAAACAACCCCCCCCCCTTCCTCTTTTTAGGTATGCTCTGATGTCAATGTGAACTAATATGGGACTAAAAAGAACAGAGTGGATAGTCTGTTGTATAACAAAAAAAATATATATATACAAATTTATCTCAAAAAAGAAGAAGGGCACTTTTTTCATGAGATTTTCGACTATTTCGGGAAGAAGGGGGGCTGTAACCCCATCAAGAAAAAACAGCACTATTTTCTTGAGATGTTCGACTATTTCAGGAAGAGGGGGGGGGGGGGGGCTGTAACCCTATCAGCCCCATTTCCTTTTTAGGTATGTTCCGATGTCAATGTGGACTAATATGGGTTTAAAAAGAAGAGAGTGGGTACTCTATTGTATGACAAAAAATATATACATACAAATTTATCTCAAAGAAGGAAAAAACAGCACTTTTTTCATGAGATATTCGACTATTTCGGGAAGGGGGGGGGGCTGTAAACCCATCAGCCCCCTTCCACTTTTTAGATATGCTCTGATGTCAATGTGAAAAAATATGGGGTTAAACAGAAGAGAGTGGGTAGTCTCTTGTATAACCAAAAAAAGAAAAATTACAAATTTATCTGAAAAAAGAAGAAGGGCACTTTTTTCATGAGATTTTCGACTATTTCGGGCGGGAACTATAACTCTATCAGCCCCCTTACCATGTTTATGCTGTGATATCAATGCAGACTAATATGGTCTAACGAGAATGGCTAATCCGCTGTTTAACAGAAAAAAAATAGACATTTATCTAAAAAAGAAAGAAAAAAAGCACCTTTTTCATTTTACTCTTGACAATTTCGGGGGGGGAGGGGGGGCTGCAGCCCATCAGCCCACCCCCTGGATACGCCACTGCACATTTGTGACATTTACTGAGCTGTAGATTCAGCTGTTTCGTTAAACATCTCAGCTGAATGAAGTGGTCTGTCGGTTACATATGATGTTAAAAATTCATCTTCTCTGAATACATTTTTATTGATTGGATAAATGACTGTTACTTCAAAACCTTTAATGATATTAGATGGTGTGAAAGCTTCATGTAATAATATTCTGTACAGGGTTGTAGTGGGTAGCTGCCTGGGTACCCGTCCAGCTACCCACCCAAGCTGTTTTTTTTTACAACCCTGAGGGTTATAGTGAGTAGCTTCCCAGCTACCTGCCCGGGCTGGGTTTTTAAAAAAAGAAACAGGCTTTTCACAACCCTAAGGGTTGTAATGGGTAGCTGCCTGGTTAACCACATAGGCTGTTTTTTTTCTTAAAACCCGGGTCTTTTTACAACCCTGATTCTGTAGATGTAATAATAAACTGCATTTCCAACAACTTCATATATTGTCATTGGCTGTCCAGGATGTGACATCATCCATTCATTAGCACAAGTGTTGTAATAGGTTTTGTGCGGCCCAAAGACAAGTGGCTCTAGTTTATGGGGAGGAATTGTTAACAAAAAAAGAAAAATTCCAACTTCCCAGCATTTCTGTATTGCAGGAATCAAAGTATGGCTGTCATGGTTGTCCATGATTAGCATCCGTTTATCCAAATTATTAAGAATCAAGCATATATGGTACCTTGGGACGTGTCCCAAAGTACAACATATTTTACAGTCCCAAGGTACAATCACCACATGGTTTAAATAAATTCAAAATTGTAGTCAATCTAGATGCCCTATCATTATTTTCTCATAACCAAAACATTTAAAAATCTTCTCTTTTATAAAAGAATAAGATGCAGTTTACTTGTAAAAATACAAAGATAGAAGATGAAATTAGAATGAGAAACATATTTACTTTGGAGTAATGAAAAATTTTTCTTTTCACCAAGTCATCAATTTCGTGCTTCTGATGATGTATGTTACTATGATAAGATCTGTTCGTTATAGGTCACTGTTAGAAATAAACAAAAGATCACTGTTGCCAATTGGTTATTAGAAATTGGCAGTGTCCCAAGGTACAACACTCTTCCCTACTGTTTATATTTAGCATATTAACTTACATGTAAAATTAAAATTGTTATTTATATTTATAGTTTAGTTACTTATGCATAATGAACATTGTACAAATTTACCGTTGCAGATGGAAAAAGAAGTTCTAAACATTCCATATGATTTAGAAGTTCACCCTCTCGGAGATAATGGAGAAGTAGATGTTCTACCAGCGTCTAAAAAGAATTTATTAAGTTCTTCTGTAAGTAATATTTTACTAATTAAATAAATAATTTACTGTCACCAAAGTGACTGCCAAATTGACCTGCTTTGTAAGATAGCTAGTGTTGTAGTATTAAAATTTACCTTAATTTAATTTACATGGAAGATTGCAGTACCATCTTAACAGGTGGGTACAGAATTAGTTAACACTGGAGTACCAAGTAAACAGTTAATTTTATAATGAAGGCAAAGTACTTTTTAGTTAGCTGGGCGCAAATTTAATCAAAAATAGATTTTTTTTCTTTTTTCTCCCAATAGCAGATTCATTTTTGCATGTGTAAATTAGAAATAATGTTTAGGGTCAGCCGGGGTAATTCCTGGTCAACGACTTTCAGGGGTAATTCTTGGTCACAGTACTTTTCAGTGTTTGAAAAAGTCCTCACCAAAATTTAAAAAATCATAGAGATACTGTAAACTATCTTCTTTAGAATTTATCATTTAATTGTACAATTACTACTTATTTAGTTTGAGGAAAAAAATTGTTTTGAAAGTGCTTGCTTAGTTTCTGTAAAACAACATTGGTCTCAGCAGTGGCACATTTTTACAAAGATCTTTGTCACAACTCAAATTTTAAATATTTTTCTTTTCTTTCTTTTTAGTTCAATTATCACCTACTTTAGCTATTAAAAAATAGTCTCTATATTTCTTATACTATTTTAAATAATTTACAGAAGTTGACCAAATATTGCCCCATGTAACTGGGATAAGTCTTGGTCACTGGGGTAATTCCTGGTCAATGTTTTTCTCATCATTTAATCCCTTTTTATTGTCATATTTAGGGATTTTAATTGTTGGTAAATGCTTTAAGCATTAACTGTAAAGTTAACTGTAACCACATTGTTTACCACATTTTAGTTAATTGTAGTTCTTAATAAAGTAGAGTCACTCAGGGTAATTCCTGGTCACTGAATTTCTGAGGTAACTCTCGATCATTTTCACTTTCATTATCAAAATAATAATTTATCAAACTGTAAAAAATCTTAAAGATACTTTGAACCCTTTGCTTTGAAATGCATGCCTAAATTATTCATTTGGTTGAAATTTAATATTGAAAAAATACATTCAAAACTGTAATTCAAATTTCTGCAAAACAACATTAGCCTTGATTTTTACATATTTTACAAAGATTTGTGTCATTTTTAAAGTTTTAATTATTTTATTTTATTTCAACTACGGCATATCACAATCTTTAAAAAAGATTATAAAATTTTCTTCTACTATATTAACGATTACTACTGTATCTATGATATTATTATCTCATTGCAAAATGTCAAAATGGTGCATAAGAATATACATAATGCAATAGAGAAACCTAATTGTTATGCTGTGTATTACAATAAAGATCTGTATTGAAATTTGTGTAAAATTCCTTGAAAAAAAAAAGACTGAAACAAAAGTGAGATAAAATCAAAGACAAACATTCAGTTATACATTTTATGGGCCAATAAATTTGCAAGCTATTAATTAATCCATTCACAGTGGATAAATAAGTAATAAATACTGCTTATAATTTTTGGAAAACTGCATAAAAATTCTTTGGCTAATTAATGTTTTGTAAAATGTACAAGAGTCTTTAGCACATCAGATAAATTTCTATTTGTAACCAAAACAAAAAAGCCTATGCTTTATTATTCCACAATTATGAGATGAATAAATCTTTTACAAGATTGATTCTACTTATTTTAATACTCAGTCTTAAAGAAATTAACTTTACTACTTTATTTACATCAAAAATGATGCTGACCGATAATTACCCCAGAAGCAACCAAGAATTGCCCCGTTTCTGGGGTAATTCTTGGTCACTTAAAAATTATAATTAATTCAATTATAAGTACATTTAAATTTAAATAAGCATTTTCTTATATGGCCATCAGAGGGGGCTTATTCCACAAAAAATTTGAAAACAATACCTTTAATAGTTTTTATAATAATTGGATGTTGAGGATTTTTGACCAGGAATTACCCCGGGTGACTCTAAGTGTTCAAATTTTTTTTTTTTTTTTTCCCTTAGTAAATAAATGTTTTGGTGTGATTGCTGCAGTCTTAAGCCTTTGGGGCTGCCTTTTTTTAAACAATATTTTTCTGTAGATGTAATATTATGTAAGTATTTTTTTGTGCATTTTGTATTCTTTTTTTTTTTTTTGTATAATATATATATTTTTTTAATTGTAAGAGCAGTTATGAACGAGATTTTAATTTTTTTATCTGTGTCTAACTTTTCGAAATATTAAAAAACAAAAATGATTTATATAAAGCGTATATTTTTTTTCATTTTTAAATCGACCACTTCTCCATTTTATGATTTTAAGTGTTATCTATATAAAATATATCTTTCCTGAGGTTCCCACAAGTTATTTTTGATAATTTTTTTCATTTGTTTATTAATTTTTACATCTTGCCACCCTAACAATAACAATTACTATTTATCTAAAAAGGCCTCTTAGGTTAAATATGTTTAAATATGTTTACATATTTGTTAAATATCATATATATTATTTCTCCTGTCAACATCCCTTTTTCTCAGAAAATACGAAACGCAGAACGACGAATGAGATGGCATATGAAACAGGGGACGATGCAGGTTTTTTTTCTTAGGGCCCATTTTGTGAAAAGTAAAGGTTATTTTTGTGAAATTTTATTATATTTTTGTGAAAAATAACATTTTGTAATGAAAGTCAAAATCCAGCTACTCAAATTCGAACCAAGCGTTTATTAACAAAAACTTTTTTTAAATACTTTTGCTTAAGTTTTCCTCTCTGGTGAACTTGTTTGTTTACAAATTATACATTTTAAAAGTCAAAGAATAATAAATTAATAAATAGTAAGTTTTTATGACATTGAATTTTGTGAAAGGGCCTATTTTGTTAAAAGGAATTTTGTGAAGGGGCCCATTTTATAAAATTGATTTTTGTGAAGGGCCCCATTTTATCAAATTGATTTTTGTGAAGGGGTCCATTTTATTAAATTTATTTTTGTGAAGGGGCCCTAAATAGGCCCCAAATTTTGTCTGGATCGACCCTTGTGAAAGGATTTTGAACTGGCTTCTGACATAGCACACTTAACAATTTGTTAAAACATGTTTTTGATTAAAATTTGCTGAAAATTAAAAATTAAATCGGCATTATTTTCATAAAAGAAATGAAAGGTTTTCTTCAAAGTATCGTTGCCACAAAAATAAAATACCACATTATATGATGCTCAGCAATTATTATAAAAAATAACGCACGGGTTTATTTTATATCTATGATTTATTTTATATTGAAATTGAAATGTTTAGATTTATATTTCTATGTCCCATGTTTTCCCGAAGCGGATGACGTCATCCTGTAATGCAGTTAAAATACTATTTTTATTTTTTTTTTCTCGCGCGTGCATTTTGCAATCTTGGATCAGTTTTTACTATAACTTTGATGGAATAAGAAATATTACATATTGATAAAAAATGCTACTTCTCTATTATCCCGTCGACCACTTTTCATAACAAAAAACTATCGCCACATAAACGGGATAACGTTGCCATTGGAATATCAAAATAAATAAATAAATAAAATATAAGAATTTAAGGACACAATTGTTATTTTAATGAATGAAATAACTAATAAATCAGTAAAACATAATGAAAAATACACGCAAATGTCGCTTTAAAAACCACTTGATGACGTAACAAACACTTATAATGCTTCTGATATCAAGTAAATGGGACTGCATTTTTGGCGTTTAATCTTACAGTTTGGCGATAGTTTTTTGTTATGAAAAGTGGTCGACGGGATAATAGAGCAGTACCTAAAAAATATTAGATTTCAGTGCGAAATCCTCGCACGGGCCTCCTGGTGTTTATATATTTTAATTTCTTGTTAAAATATCGAAAATGGCGATAAAATTTTGTTTTAGCATCATGCTTATTTTTTTTAAATGGTGCAAAAACAGGGTTTAATAATCATATATTTGTAAATATTTAAAAAACATGTTTTTCTACCATCTTGATAAATTAGGTATGCTAAAATTGCCTTTTTGCACCATTTTGGATTTTTTTTTTCGCCAATCGCACCAGTCAGCACAGTACATGTCAAATAGATATTTTTTTTTTTTTTTTTTTTTTTTTTTTGTAAAAAGAATATTGATAATGAACTTTTGTAAATGGGATCTTGGGCAATATACTTTAATAAATTACAAAGAAATATTTTTATAAATCTACTTTTTTTTAATATACAGCTTCAAAAGTTATGATGTTTTAAACCATCTTTTTTCTTTTATTCTCAATAATATTAATTTTTTTATTGAGTCTATATTTGAATCTGATAGTCTAAGAATATAAGCTATCATTAATGTTGCTATTCTCCATTCTATAGCTTGCGGAATATGTGGTAAAATTTTCGCATAAATATGTATGCAGTATTCTTTAAAATAACCTTACTTGTATTGTAAGGAAAATCTGAGTTTTTTGCACAGGCTAGGTCTGATGTCATTGTTTGTTGCACAGGCTTGGCTAGCCCAAGATAGCTTTCGTTCGACCTGTGCAGACTTCTTACCCAACATTGCCCTGGCGCATGATACATTCTTTATTCCTAAAATACGTTTTTGAATGATTTTATGTTTTTAAACAAAAATTTTTCCAAACGAACCTAATGTTGTATTTTTTAAAGAAAATTTATTCAAACAAAGCTACAGTTGAAAGGCCCAGTGTCTTTGGCAACATACACACTCGAACTTGTATGATTTTATATTTAAAAAAATATATATCCAAAGAAACCTAGAATTAGGGAATCCAGTGTTTTTGTCTATATACACCATTGTCGCTATGCACACTCCAGTCTGTTTTTTGCAGTGAAGCTGGAATTTGTATGATTTTATATTTATTAAACGAAAAAATTTCCAAAAAAACTAAGGGGTGCCTATTATAGTTATTGCTGATGTACTTTTATGACATTCATATTAAACTTTCAATTTTGACCAAAAGTTTCTAAGAAAGTCTAAATAATATAAAATCCTGTTTTACAGGGCATCATTTGCAATCCTGACCATGCAAATGATTTATATTGCAAAGATGCGAACATTGTGACTCGCTATTTATTGAATGGTTTTTATTATTATTATTATTTACTTATATACTGTTTTTAGGTAGATTTCAAAAGAAATACTACCTATTACATTCTCCCCTAAGTTGGAATTTTTGAAAAATTTTTGAAAATCTACGCCGATCATGACTCCCAGAACCCAAAAACACTCCCAGTTCAAAACTTTATATCTATCTATCTATCTATCTATGTCACTTTTTTATGGACACGATAGCTCCAATAATTCTGCACAAATCTCTTCCAAATTGATACATAAAATCTCAGTCAAGTTCGTTAACGGGCAAAATCGAACCAGGAGGGGGGGGGGGAAATAGGAGGGGCTTTTTGTGAAAACAGAAAAAAACCCATAATTTCTTAATTATGATACGTATCGAATCCGTTTAAAGTTATTATTACTTCTAGGAAAAGGGAAGAAAATTTATGTATGACAGATTTTTTATATCATTAAAAATGGACCCAAGGGAGGGAAAAAAGGGGGGGTTTAGAAGAAAAAAATTCATAACTTCGTCAATTCCTAATATATCAAATCCGCTTAAATTTATTATAAATCCTCTTAATATTATCTAAAACTTTTATATTGACAAGTTTTTTATAGGACCAACCGTTATAGCAAAAAAAAAAAAATCCCTGCCAGCTCCGCCTGCAAACAAGTTATTTTTCGAAGTAGGCGGTTCCAACTCCCGCTTCTTTTCGAAACTGATACATAAAATCAAGGGGCATTAAATCTCGGTCAAGTTCATTAATGGGCAAAATCGAACCAAGGGGGGGAGGAATTGGGGGGGGGGGGGACTTTTTGTGAAAACAGAAAAAACCTCATAATTTCTTAATTATGATACGTATCGAATCCGTTTGAAGTTATTATTACTTCTAGAAGAAGGCCTGAAAATATATCAAATCCGCTTAAATTTATTGTAAATCTTCTTAAAATTATCTACAACTTTTATATTGACAAGTTTTTTATAGGACCAACTCCCATGGCAAAAAAAAAATTAAAAACAAAAAAATCCCTGTGGGCTCTGCCTACAAGCAGACGGGAAAACAGAAAAAACCCCGTAACTTCTTAATTTTTATACATATCGAATCCGTTTAAAGTTATTATTATTTCTAGGAAAAGGGTAAAAAATTTATGTGTAACAGAATTTTGATTTCGTTAAAAATGCCCCCAAGGAGGGGAGGGGGGAATAAGGGTTTCAGAAGAAAAAAATTCATAACTTCGTCAATTCCCAAGATATCAAATCTGCTTAAATTTATTATAAATCTTCTTAATATTATATACAACTTTTATATTGACAAGTTTTTTATAGGACCAACTTTTACGGTAAAAAAAAATTAAAAACAAAAAAATCCCTGCTAGCTCCACCTACAGGCAGAGATATATTTTGAAGTGGGTGGTCCCAACTGCCACATCATGGCAAATAGGTCTTTCTTCTGGTATTCCCAATAAACAGGTGCCCCACGGTCTGCGTCTTTGAAATCTACCTGTGCCTGTAGGCCGAGCCGTCAGGGATTTTTATTATTATTATTACTTAATCATAACCATGCAAAACATCTTACTTTGTTATTTTCTTAATTGAAAATATATTTTGTTAAGTTATAACTTACATTTTTTGCTGTTGGATGGATTTTACCATCTTGCAATTACACGATGATGAAGAAACTACAATAAAATTGTTTGAGGGCAATGGATTTATATACAAAGAAAAAAAAAATTGAGATGCCGGCAACAAAAATTTAACAATAAATCACAAATTTCATTGACCTAACATTGGGTGTTATATCCAAACTGTTGAAAGTTTATTGGGCATTGCAAAATGGAGTAAAAAAAACCAGCTCGGCTTAAAATTCGGTACTTTTCGGTTAGCCGGGCGCCACACACATATATACACATATATATGTATACATACACATATATATACATATATGTATGTATATATAAAAATATATATGTATATACATATGTATTTATATATGTACATATACCCCAAAGCAGAATATGCTTAAAAATGCGACGTACGTTGCAGAACAATGGCCTTCCCAGCAGAACATTTCAAATTATCATTTTCAAGAAAAATAACCATTCAATTGAAGGAAAATTGCGAAATTCGTCACTCAATGGCCGGGGAAAAAATATCAAAATTCTTTAATCGTTCATTTAAAAAGATTGCGGAATTCATTAGGTCGTGAAAAAATCTTGCGCAGTACGATAGTCAATCATGGAGAACAAATCATGAAATTCTTCAGCCTGTTGTGCAAAAACATGCAAAATTTGATGAACAGTCACGGAAAAACATCCGCGATTTTCGGCAATCGGTCGCAGGTAAAAAACACCGCAAAATTCGCCAGCACATTGCTGGAAGAAACTGCGACAAAACCTATGCTTTTCTTTAATCAGTCGCAAGAAAAAGCCCCAAAATTTGGCTATGGTACAAGGAAAAAATTGCAAAATTTGCAATTCGGTCGTAGTTAAAAAGTCGCAAAATTAGGAAGAAACTGCAAAATTCATCGAACATTAGAGGAAAAACTCACGATCTTCACCAATTGGTCTCAAGAAAAAGCTACAAAAATTTATTTATTGGTACAAAAAACGTATCGCGAAATTGTGGATTGTCGGAAAAAATAAAAAATTCATCAATTAGTCGTGAAGAAATTCACGAATCGGCCAATAGATTGCAAAAAAGTGAGAGAGTTTTCCAATCAACAGACAGAAAAAGAGCTACAAAAATTTGTCTGTTGGTACAAAAAAAATATTGTGAATTTTTAAAGTCGGTCACAGGTAAAAAAAAAAATCGTGAAATTTGTCAGTGGATTGTCAGAAAAAATCGAAAATTCATCAATTAGTCGTGAAAAAATTCAAGAATTGGCTGGTACATTGCAATAAAGCAAAAGATTTCTAATCAATAGACAGAAAATATCGCAAAATTCACTGATCTGTCGTGGGTAAAATGAGAAATTGGTCGATCGGTTGCAGAAAAAAGCGTGATTTTTATTAATCATTCGCAAGAAAAAGTAAAAACAATTAGCCAATCAGTAGAAAGAAAATGTCACGAAATTCGTCGATCAGTAACGGAAAAAAAATTGCAAGATTTTCTCCAATGGGTCGCAAGAAGCTGCTGTAACATTTGCCTATTGGTACAAGGAAAATTTCGCAAAATTCCCCAATCGATTGTGAGAAAAAAAACGTGAAATAAGTCAGTGTTAACGTGAAAAAAAATGCAAATTCGTCGATCAGTCATGGAAAAAATCCAAAATTTTTGCCAAGTAGTCACAAAAAAACGACAAAGTTTACCAATCGGTAGAAAGTAAATAAATATCGCAAAATTGGGCTATCGGTCGCGGCTAAAAAAATTGCGAAATCTTTTAGTGGATCATTGGAAAAAATTGGAAATTCGTCGATCCAATCACTCGCAAGCAAAACAGTAAAAGATTGCCAATCAATAAAAAGAAAATGTAACGAAATTCGCCTATCAGTCGCGTGTAAAAAAGTTTTTAAAATGTCAGGAAAATCACGAAAATTTTCCATCAGTCGTGGAAAAAAATCCATGGTTTTTTCCAATCTCTCGCAAGAAAAAGTTGGACTATTTGCCAGTCAGTCGTCGGTAAAAATCACGAAATTCATGGATCAGTTGCATGAAAAATACTGACTTTTGCCAATCCGTCCAAGAAAAATATTGCAAAATTCGCCTATCGGTTGAAGTTAAAAAACCCAAAATTCGTCAGTGAATTGTTGAAAGTATCTCGAAATTCTTCAATCAGTCGCAGGAAAAAAATATTACAAAATTTGACAATTGGGTCCGAGAAAAAAACGCGAAATTTGCCAGTTGACACAGGGGAAAAATCTGCAATATTGCAAAAATCGTCAATCGATGGTCGGAAGTAACCACAAAAATCATTTCTCGATCAGGTAAAATCGCAAAATTCGCCGTTAGTTTCTTTCGTGTGTGTATGTCAGCATTTTACAAAATGGCTTTTGCATTTCTATAAAAGATGCAATTGCACTTCTTCATATATAAGAAAATATCTCTGTGTCTTTATTTTTTATTCCCGCATTACATTTTTTATCAACTGAAGTTCGTTGCAGAACATTGCAAAGTATTCTGCTTTTGGGTACATATATCACTGGTGCCCGGCTAACCGAAAAGTACCTAAAATTCTATCCTATCCTATTTAAAATCCTATCTCATAGAGTTCAAGTGGCGATGTCTTTATTCAAAAAATGAAATGTTTACTGCAATGCTAAGAGACATTTACAATTTCATGCCTGCAGTTTAAGTAATGTTATATTTAGTAAATGATCACTTTCCCATTAGCAATGTTAAATTTTTTCAAATGTTTCATTTGGCGCGAATTGTTGTACTTGGCAACAATAGAGTTGGTATAATGAAAAATTACCAAAACTAGTATGCAATTGATAAGTTTATGCTTAAGTAAGTTAGAGGTATATAAATTTATAGTAATCTGATTCTATCACACTTAGTTTACTGTGCAAGTTGCTATTAATTAAACTAATATTAAGTAAACTCTAACTAATTAACTTAAAAATGTAGTGTTGCAGATTTAAACTTCAATTTTTTTTTTCTGCTTCTTTTAATTGTCATTTATTATAGCTATCTTACAAATTTATATTAATGGAAGTTGATGCAAATTAGATTAATTTAAACATTTAAAATTCAACTGTAACTTCCTAATAATAATCCACCAAAAACAATATTATAGTACATTATTAGATTACATATCTATTTTCATTGCGTTTTAGGAAAGTTTTCTATTGATCTATTAGCTCTTTTCCTATTAATGTTCATTTTTACTAGTGTGATAACTTGCAATTCTAAATTTGTTCACATACTACTATATACTCGCATGTATATACTAATTTTGTATACTTTTTTAATTTTTTTTGTCAAATTTATATAGAAAATGTTATTGTTAAAATTTATGCATTTTATATTAACTTTTTTTTATTATTATTATTTTTTAGCAGCTTCCATGTGGACTTCCTCCTATTTTACCAAGCACAAAAGACATGCTAAATTCCTTTTTACAAGATCTAGATAGCTTACCAATATTTCAGCTTGATGCAGTTCAAAAGTAAGTTTATTTAATACATATTCTGATAATCAATGCACTGTATTTTAAGTATTAATTGATTATCTAGAATATGAGATTTTCAAAAGATAAAGGTTCTTAAGTTAATGTGCTACTGTAATTATGATTGTTTGAAATATACAGTGGTGGTCAAAATTATAAGGACAAGGCAAAAATCGCCAAATCTTGGCTACACTTGGCCGGAAAATTATGCAAATTTAATAGCTGAATAACAATGAAAAAGTAAGAATATTTTTATAAGTTTTTATGGAAATATGTGGAAAATTCATATTTATAAAATGTATTATGGATTTATCGAGTCATGTGATATGGACAAAATTATAAGAACAACTGTATTTGTGTGTTCTAAAAAGTAAAATTTGCCTAATTTTTGAAAGTTCAGGGCTTTCTGTATGTCAAATTGCGATGAAGCTTAATAGATCAAGAACGGTTATTTACAATTATCTTAAAAATCCCGGTAAATATGGACGGCAAAGACATACAGGTAGGCCATCTTCTGTTTCTGTACGGGAGAAAAGAATGATAATAAGGCAAGCTTGCTCCAAAAAACAAACGTCAACAGAAATAAAACATGAATTGAACTTAGAATGCAGTGCTCGAACTGTTCGACGTGTTTTACAAAAAGAAAAAAAAGGTTCGCTATGGCAAACATATGTCACGACCGCCTCCTACAAAAGTTCATAAGAGACTGAGGCTGGAGTTTGCCAAAAAATACATTACTATGGGGAAAAAGTGGGATGATGTTGTCTTTTCCGATGAGAAAAAGTTTAATTTGGATGGACCAGATGGTTTTCGCTACTTCTGGTATGATATCCGTAGAGAAAAAGAAATTTTCTCAAAGCGTGCATTTGGAGGTGGCTCCGTAATGGTCTGGGGAGGTTTCGCAACTGGTGGAACTACTCCAATAGTTTTTGTGCAGGGTAGAATGAATTCTGAAAGTTATGTTGATGTATTGGGAGATAATCTTTTACCAGAAGCACCGTTAATAACGAGTGGAGGCTATTTCTTCCAGCAGGACAATGCCTCAGTACATGTTTCCTAAACTTCAAAATCATGGTTTGATGCTAATTTCGTTATAACTACTTCCTTGGCCGGCCAGAAGCCCTGATCTGAATCCAATGGAAAATCTGTGGGGTATTCTGGCACATGAAGTATACAAAAATGGTATAAAATATGAGAACAAGCAAGAGCTCATGTCCTCCATCGAAGACGCCTGGTCAAAAATTTCCAAGAACGTTCTGAAGGAACTGTCAAACTCCATGACGTCAAGACTGATAAAAGTGATTGAGAAGAAGGGGGAGATTATTAATTATTAGTGTGTTTCAGGCAAAAACATTCATTGTCCTTATAATTTTGTCCAACTTTTACAATGACATATTTTGTTAATTGTGCCAAAACATTCATATTTTGCATTTCCCAATGTTTTGCATTCTATAAGGATTTCTAGCATAAAAAAGTATTTTATGTATAAATTTCACTTCATTTAGTTCAGAAATAAATTTTTTCTGTGCAATTTTCAGTTGTTCTTATAATTCTGACCACCACTGTATGCTATGTTTACTCAGACCAAATCCAAAACATTCAGGAATGGTATGCATTTAATTTTGCTTATGTAATCAAACAATGAGTTATGTGGTGAGTCAAGCTCTGTAGAAATTCATTGATAATACTTTTTTTACAAAAACTTTCGCACATGGATTATTTTTTAATATTTAATTTGAATGTTTTGTCCAATCGTTGAACTATTTCAGAAATTTAATATTGAGTAAAAAAAAAATAATAAATATATCCTCATCATTTGTATTTGTATATATCATTTGTCATTTTGAAAATGTACTTTTCTACAATACAAACCTTTCAATAATAAAATCTTCATGCTGTTTGTTTAAATTTGTCCTATGAAAATTAAACCCAGATCCACATTCAGTCATTTGTGACGGGGATTATATACTAGTAAGTCTATAAAGTTTTTTTCAATATAAGGGTTATTATACTAGTATATATATATATATATATATATATATATATTAGGGATGCACCGAATATTCAGTATCTATTCGGTATTCGGCCATATTACCGAATATTTGGTTAGGCCGAATATCAAACTATTCGATCTGCCGAATATCAAACTATTCGGTTTGGCCGAATATCGAAAGATTCGGCCAAAACGAATACTTAAAAAAACCTTTTTTTTAAATATTTAAAAAAAAACACAATTTTTACTTTTAACTGTCAATTAATAAAGATATTCAAAATAATTAGAAACAGAATCATATTTCAATGAAAGAGAATGCTTTTACATTATTTATTCACTGTTTGAAAAGTGTTACTTAAGAAAATTAACCCTTAATGATGACCTTCATAGAAATTAATGATGTACAAGTAAGTTCCTGAATATTGTCTAATTAAATAATCTGTTTCTTTTTTTTTTTCGAAAACATCATGTTTCTAAACAAAACGGAAAAAACTTTCACAAGTAATAATAGACATCAAGATAGACAATTTTTGACCAGGAAACCAGGATCGCAATACACTTATTCAATCAAAAATAAAGTGCATCTCACTCCAGGTTAAATTTGAATTTTTGTTTGTTACTTTAATAATATTGAAGATATTGCAACTATATTTTCAACATAGTCACTTTGATTTCTATGAATCACGGGAAGTACTGGAAATCGCCACCATTCATATCTAAACAACATTGAGCTAAATATTCCTTAATTTAGAGTGCGGCTGACAGTACTATTTATGCTGTGTCACTGGCTAAAATTCAGCAAATAATATCATCATATTTGCTAGAAGCAAAATTAATGCAATGCAAATATCACTAAAATATCTTCATTGTTGTTAAAGTTGTGAACGAAAATTCAGTTTCTGCTTATGATGACACACCCTGTGTTTTTGACTGAATGTATCGTATTTGTGATAGAATAAGTGGATTGAGATAATGTTTCTTGCTCAAAAAATGTTTGCTTTGACCACATTATCTACGTAGAAAGTTTTTTCCAAAATGTATGAACACCCTGTATGTTTACAACCTGAATATGATGGCCCATTCTTGCTTTCTGGTTTCCATTCATGCTTTCTGGTTCATTTAAAAATTTCCTTGCCAAATCAAAAAGAGCAGGAAAGTTATTCTTGTTGATTTGCCACCATTTTAATATATTGTATTGTTTTACTTTAGTCCCTTCCTGACAAATAAGCACTATATCACTGTAAAATGTTTCTTCTAATTCATTCACAAATTTTCTTTGATTTTAAAGTATTTGTTTTAGAATATAAGAACATTTTATAAATTTATTTTAATTCACAGAAGAAACTACAAAGTTTAAAACCTTATTAATTAAAAAAAGTTTAAAGACTATCCTTTTTTTAAGTTATAACTCAAAGCACAGTTTTTTTTTTTTTTTTTTTTTTTTTTGTGTAAAGGTTTCTTGTAAAAAGGTCTAGTTTATAAAATAGTAGTATCTATGTTAAATATTATGTAAAATTGTTTTATAATTTAACGTTTAATACTTTTAAATTCTGAAATATAAAAATATTCGGCCAGCCGAATAGTTACTATTCAGTTGGCCGAATATTCGGTATTCGGCTAGCGCCGAATATTCGGTATTCGGTTTACCTGTGGGCCGAATATTCGGTATTCGGTATTCTGCCAAAATCACTATTCGGTGCATCCCTATATATATATATATATATATATATATATATATATATATTTTTTTTTTTTTTTTTTTTTTGATTGGCTAATTTTAATAACATATGGACGAAAGGTCAGTATACATCATAAAACACAAAAAACAAATAATTATAGCATTCAAAATCATGTTAGCATATGCAAAATACTTATTCATACTTTCAGTAGAAAATATATAAACATTCTAACCATATTTTATTCATTGCAAACCTAGACAGCTAACCACATGTATTTTATCTCTTTGGAAAAATAAGTGTTGATATTTCTTGTTAAAATAATGTATATCTATTACATTTTATTTTTCCTCCAGTCTCATCTCTATACGTTGATTTTTGCAGACGATGGTCATTTTGAAATTCTTTTCTATTAATTTCACTTATTCCTTGATAATAAGATTGTGTCATTTTACTTTTTAATTACTTTAAAATATACTGAATTGTTTTCTAGACCATTTTCTTTACAATTTCAGGGCTTGAATTTTAAGGTGGGATGGCGGGATTCACACCTAAAATTTTGAAATCCCGCCCAAAACAGTTTCATGGGTGGGAGGCTCTATCCAAAAATTTTTATCATTTTCTAGAGAATTTTATTTTTTCAAACGGCGATCAACTTCTGGGACCGACTGATGAATTTTGCAATATTTTTCCGCGACCAATCGACACATTTCACGATTTTTTTTTCCCCGCGACTGATCGACGAATTTCTCTATTTTCTTCAAGTGACTGATTGCAGAATTTCACAGCTTCCTGCAACAGATTGACAAGATTTTTTCTGCATCCGACTGAAAATTTTCTTGATTTTTTTTTTTCCTGTGATCCATAAATTTTGCAATTTTTTCCTGTGACCAATTGATGAATTTCCTGATATTTTCCAGCAACTGATTAACGAATTTTGCAATATTTTCCTGTGACCGATAGACGAATTTTGCAATTTATTTATCGCGACATATCAACGAATTTAGTGGGTTTTTTCCTAAGACAGAATGACAAATTTCTTGATTTTCTCCGCAGCTGATTGACGAATTTCACAATTTCTTACAACAGACTGACGAAATTAAAGATTTTTTCTTCGGGTCAGACGAAAAAATTTCACAATTTTCCTGCAACAGATCGATGAAATTCGTGATCTTTTTCTCACAACCAATTGATGGATTTCACAATTTTTCTTTTGCTTCGACAGACTGAAGGAATTCACAATTTTTTTTCCTATCACCAATTGATGTATTTCCTGATTTTTTTCCCCCTTGACCGAAGGAAAACATAAAAAAGGGCAGTAAGAGCCTCCGGACGCTGCATCCTTTCAAATTGGTCTAAAGTCTGCAGTAAGCAAAAATAAGATTAGAAGAACTGCAAAGATCTTATAGTGCACTTGAAAAAAAAAAAAAAGGTTATTTTTCGGTTAGCTAGATGCCAGTGATATATGTACATATATCACTGGTGCCTGGCTAACCGAAAAGTACCAAAAAAAGATATCCAAACTACAAGGAAACACATTTAGAAACACAAAACAAGTTGATCCCTAAAATTCACAGAAATTAGGACTTTACAATTTATAGGTAACCTGCATTTCTCGTGTAATAGAAGAAATGAATAGACTGTTTAACTTTCAAGTTTTCTGATATTTTTTTCAGAGAACATAACATACATTTCTGATAATTTCTAAAGTTATAAAAGATACTCTTGTACTGTCTGTCATGAGTGTACCTTGTACATAGTTGCCAACATCCCTGATTTTTTTCATACCAATGTTTTTATGTAAAAATATTTGTTTTATTTAATTGTACAATTTCTGCAATTTAAAAAAGCGAAAATTTTTGTAAGATTTTACTGGTATTCAAAAAATTGGGAAGTTAGCAACTATGCTTGTGAAAGAGGCTTTAGCACCCCAAATCCAATAAAATCTAAATTCAGAAATTCCTTTAACAATCCAGTTGTTAAGGACTCATAACATTTGGTGAAAATTGAAAAATAGACATTGTATAAAAGCTTAACTTTCTCCTTTTCTTTTAAATAAAGAAATTAAAAAAAAAAAAGTTTTGTATAATTATTCAGAGTTGTTGATTTAAATTTTTTCAATGGTATTTTGGCATGTCTGTATTAATGTAATTCTTTAAATAGCATGTAAAATAATAATAAGGTTTAAAGATTTTTTTTTTGTCTCCCCCACCCAAACAGCTCAACTCCCCTAGATTTATAAATGTTGGGAGGGAGACCCCCCTCTTACAAAAAATTGAATTTCAAGCCCTGAACTTTATTGTAAAGTAAATTCACTTTTTACTTAAGCTACTTAACTGTCTAATTCTATTAATACAGTAATCCCTCAACATTCGCGGTTTTAACATTCGCGAGTTTTGATTATTCACGAACATGAAAATGCGAAAAAACTTAACATTTGCGAGAATCTGATTTGATCATTCGCGATTTTGTTATTATTATTATTATTATCTCTTTCTTTTTCAGAATTTATAGTGGTTAAAGATTATTTCCTCTGTATTTTCTGAGTATCTATTTCTAAATCAACTTTCTGTTGTCAGCTGAAAGAGGTTTGGGTATTGTAGAAAAGTAAAATAATAACAACAGCAGACTTTTCAATACAATGGTGATATTATAAGTGGTAACGGCATCTTTAATCTAGTATTAATCCAAGATGCTCAGGTTCTCGTAGAGATACAGATGAAACTGCTCTTAGATGGAAAATAAATTAAAGCATTTCTGAAGCATTTAGCTGTATTTAAATATAGTATTTTAATATTGTATCGCATACCGACCCACTAACACATTATCATCTCTTTGTGAATAGAGAGAGCCGAAACTACTTTATACAAAAACATACGATTTTTTTTAGCTGTAATTATTTCTTTAGTCAGTTAATTTGAATTATCTTTCGTAAATAAATGTCATGTTTATATGAATATGTGCGTACATTTAACTTCTACATATATATTAGGCATAACGTATTATTAATAAATATAGTCTTTTGTTTTTTAAATGCTGTGCCACTCTAATTAAAATTTCATAGAACGTAACTCGCTTTTTAGTGCAGAGAGATAGACTCAACATTCGTGGATTTGACATTCGCGAGGTTTTCCTGGAACGTAACCCTCGCGAATGTTAAGGGATTACTGTAGTTGTAGTTAGATAGTTGTAGTTCTGTATGTTTCAATTATATAATAGCAAGAAAAACTGAAGTGTATTTTTAAGAAATTTAATTAAAATTTTTATCTGATGTACTGTTTTACTATTATTATTATTTTAATCAATGCTATTTCAAAGTTTCTCCCGGATTTAAAAAAAAAAAAAAAAAAAAAAAGAAAAAAAAGACAGGCTGCTGCTGATGTGAAAAGGGCACTTTTTAGATTCTAAAGGGCACCTTTTAATTTTTAAAGGCCCACTTTTGATTTTTTTTAAAAGCTCTTTTAATATGTATAAAACAGGATACCCTTTATAAGTCAAGAAGACAAGTCAATTTTTATAATGAGCATTTTTTAAAATACAGCTGGCAATAAGGGTGACATTTTTTGACTGAGGGACAAGAAGGGAACTATTTATTAAACCAAAGGAAGTATAGGTGAAAACTGCGAAATTTAGTTAGTAGCCAGTGGCCGGTAGACTCAGTTTCATTAGTGGCCACTTTTTAAAGTTAGTAGCCACTATTATGTTTCAAACTTTCTTGTCATCTAGACAAATTGTAATCGTTGTATATAAACATATTTTTCTATAAGAGTTTTATACCTATTGTATGTGAGTATGAGTGTATTTCGCACGATTAAACAGTATCTCTTGAAGAAAAATAATCCAACTGGTGAGCATATGGCAAGAGTCGAAATATTGAAGATACTGAAATGTCCTTAAAATCTCCTTTTAGTTGTATCCAGTGGGAAAAAAGGACTGAATTACTTGAAATGCATGTGGAACCAAAGCTGATGAATATATTTTGCAGAATAAAACTGTATTTCTTGAAAAAATAATCCAACTAAAGAGTAAGCATAACATGCACGTAAGAGCACATGAGAAAAAGTCTAAATATTGAAAATACAGCTAAGTCGCTGAAATCCGTTTGCATCTGGTAGGAAAAAGAATTAACCAGTTCTCTAATTAGATGTAATCAATGTAGAGATGCATATTTCCATGAAAAATGATGTATTTCACTTGGCGATCGATAACAGATTTTATAATCGCCACTTGGCGAGTGGCGACTAGGGTGGTGATCGATGGCAGATTTTTTAATAGCCACTTTTTAAACTTTAATCGCCACGTGGCGAGTGGCGACTGCTAATTTTCACCTATAAAAGGAAGGCTGAAACTGTCTGGCAGTTTACACTGATTATTTGTTAATTGTATTTTTCACAAAAATGAATTTGATTAACTTTTTTTTTTTTTTTTTAACAGGCTTATTCCGATGGAACCCAATATATCATCTTTATATTCTATTAATTTATGTCCTTTGCAAACTACTTTAAGTGTAAAAAGGAACATGATGACTGGAAAATTATTAGGATTTACTGAGGTTAGTATCAGTTAAATTCTTAACCCTTTTGGGTCTGGCATACTATTAATAAATAGTACGTCTTTTCAATGAGTATTATTTCATCTTAACAATTATTTTCTTTATTATATGTCTGTAATAATAGTAGTATATGTCTATACATTTATTATTATGACTTCTTTTATGTTTCAGCATTCAGTAATAATAAAAATAATAATAGTTTGCTTAACTCTCTTTGCACCGTTGGCAATTCTTTTATTTCAAACATATGTTTTACTCTTTAAATTTAAAATTGGGCTACTTTTCCGAAAGGAATAAATTGTGATGAAATATTAAAAATATTAGAATTTTTTTATGCCTGTTTAATACTGTTGCAATATGACATTTTTCCAAATGTCTTCAAAATTTCTTCTTTAGTTTGTTGTCACATGAATTTATAATGATTTAAATTTCATCTGCAAAAATGTTCTGTTTTGAATCCATGTGAAAAAAAATTCATAGGCTACAGAAATTGTTTCAATACTATTTTTAAATGTAGTGTGAGATATTGGAATTATAGCCATAAAAAAATTCTGTATTGAGATTGGCATGCTTTTGGTGAGATTTTGACTAACTGATTACCTATAAGTCTTCATTTATTTCTGTAAATTTTATATGTTATTTTTTAACTTAAAAAAGAAGACAATTCAATTTAACAGCATACTTTTATTTATGTGCATTCACTTGTAACTTTTGAATGGATATTTACATCTTGATAATTATTTTTTTAAAGCAGAATTTTTTCCAGTCCTTTACAATTGATTCCATCTTGCAAGATTTTATTGTGAAATATTCTGCTAGAAAACAATATTTTCATTTACTTTAAAACATTTATTCAGTCATTCATAATTTTTTTTTCTTTCACCGGGCATACAAAAAACCCAAATATGTTGTGTGTAACAATTACAGGCTTCCCTCAATTTATGCGGTTTCAGTGGCAATTTTTTTTTAATGACATTTTGATTAATGCAGGGAAATTTTTTATTAGTGTACAAATCAAGGAAGAAGTAATTCCATTTTGCCTGCTAAACGACACCAAATTGTTAGGAAAATGAAATAAAAGTCTGACAAGAAATGTGACCAATGGCATGGTGATCAGACAAAGGTCTTTATCTTGCAGAATTTAACTTAAAATTGACTTTTCTTGATCGTCATTTATTAGCTCACATGTTAGTGTTAATGTAAATTTATATAACTTAGATAAATTTTATTTTAAAGTTAAAATCGACTTTTCTTGATCGTCATTTATTAGCTCACATGTTAGCAGGGTTCTGTCTAGATTTTTCTCACAGGGTCCTGTTTTTGTGAAATTGTGAAAAGTTTTTTATATTTGTGTAAAACCTAATTCATAATTTTATGAATGTAAAATTATTGTTATATGCAGTGCCTGTTTATTTTTAACAATATCCTATATATCTGTGTAATAAAGTTGAATAATAGGTTATTTGGCAAATTCAGCTGCTTTGTGAAGATCAGATTTTATTTTAAAATGATTAAATTTATGAAAAGTTCAGTTTGGAGGTGGAAAAGTTGTATGAGAAGTATGTATTTAAGACTAAAAATTTTGTGAAGTGTCCCGTTTTAAGACAAAAAGTTTTATAATGGGTCCTGTTTTCAGACAAAATATTTTGTGAAGGGTCCTGTTTTAAGGTGAGAAGACTTGTGAAGGGTCCTTTAAAGTACTCAAATTTTTCTTAAACAGAACCCTGGTTAGTGTTAATGTAAGTTTATATAACTTAGATAAATTTCATTTAAAAGTTTCAAATCAAGCTGTACTACATACTTTCTAGCAACAACACATAATAAACTAATATTATAGTCCATTATTATATTACTTATGTGTATTGGGCTTTTAGAATGTTGGCTGTGGATCAATCTGTTTATTGTCAGGGATTTCTGATTTCTTATCTTCTCACCATATTAATATTTTATTATTTAGGAAGTAAAAGATATTTTTGAAGGCACTTACAATTCTTCCTGTTCACTTTCTCGTGCTCCTGGTCCTCCTGAAGCGGGAGTTAAAGGAAGTTCCAGTGGTTTTCCTTTCTGGCCTGGAGGAATGGACGAAAATGTAGTTGATATCTTAAAGCAGGAGACCCTAAATACATCAATTTTTGAAGAAGGTACTTTAAGATTGATCTTTTTGTAATACTAGTTTGGAGTATAAATTCTTCCTTATTTCTTATTATATTTATAAATTTTAGTACTTCACCTATACGTAGTGTATTTTAAATATCAGATAAATTATGTCTTGCTTTTAAATTCAGTTAAAGCTCCTTTCAGGGAAAATTTTCTAAATCTCAGTCAATGCTGTAGTCGTTAAGAAAAAGAAAAAAAAGGGGGGGGGGGGGACGAAGCTTTTTTTTTTTTTTTTTTAAATCCAGAGGGCATATGGCATATACTGCCATATATCCTCCACTACACCTCTGATCTTATCCCATTAAGTAAAGTATATAATGATGCATTTAATTTCCATTTAACAGACAATAATAGCATTCTTAAAAATAAATAAATAAAATAAGCTAAAATTTCAATATTTCTTTCATAAAAATCTTTATTTAAGGACACCTTTTAAAAACAGGCCTGTAAGAAAAAATGTTTTAAGTTCAGCTCTGGTGAGTATTATTGTTTTTGGTACAATCAACCACTTTCCATTAAAATAAAAAATTTATCGCCATGCTATTTGTGAAACTACAATGCCCAATAAACAAATGAAAGAATGTTGCTGTTGAAATCGAAGAAATCCTTGTATATTATTTCTCCTGTCAACATCCCTTTTACTCAGAAAATATGAAACGCAGAACAACGAATGAGATACCATATGAAAGGTTTTAAAACAAGCTTCTGACATAGCCCACTTAACAATTCGTTAAAACATGTTTTTGATTAAAATTTGCTGAAATTAAAAAATTAAATCGGCATTGTTTTCATGAAGGAAATGAAAGGTTTTCCTGAAATTATTGTTGCCAAAAAAATAAAATACCACTTTATATGATGATCATAGCAATTATTATAAAAAAACACCTCACGGGTTTATTTTATACTTATGATTAAAAAGCGAAATTGAAATGTTTAGATTTATATTTCAAAGTCCCATGGTTTTCCCGAAGCGGATGACGTCATCCTCTAATGCAGTCAAAATACGATTGTTAATTTTTTTTCTCGCGCGTGCCTTTAGCAATCTTGGATCAGTTTTTAGTCTAACTTTGATGGAATAAATTAGATGATAACTAATGGCTTGACTAACAACTAAATGTTGTTTGCAGATATTTTTATCCTTGCTTTTTCTTTAAAAGTTTAAACCTGCATCTAATAAATATTACATATTGCTAAAAAATGATACTTCTCTATTATCCCGTCGAACACTTTTCATAACAAAAAACTATCGCCAAATAAACGGGAGAACAATGCCATTGGAATATCAAAAAATAAATAAAATATAAGAATTTAAGGACACAATTGTTATTTTAATTAATAAAATAACTACTAAATCAGTAAAACATAATGAAAAATACACGCAAATGTCGAATGTAATACCACCGAGGCTAACGAAAAAGAAAGGCTACCGCGGTGCTTTACGCAAATCTTTTTTTTACAGACCGTGAGGGTCACGTGATGCTCGAATGCACCAATACAGATGTACGAAAAGAGCAATACGTCATTCTAGCGGTCTGTAAAAAAAATAAGTGGAATGCACCGCGGTAGCCTGTCTTTTTCGTTAGCCTCGAATACCACTAGATGACGTAACAAACATGCATAATGATTCTGACATCAGGTAAATGGGACTGCATTTTTGGCGTTTAATCTTACAGTTTGGCGGTAGTTTTTTGTTATGAAAAGCGGTCGATGGGTTAATAGAGAAGTACCTAAAAAATATTAGATTTCAGTGCGAAATCTTCGCACGGGCCCTCTGGTAAATACAAATAAATCGGAAAAGTCTCACTCACTAAAGTGTCTACTTCTGTAATTTTAAACAATAAAATTTGCAATATATTAGTGAAAACAGAAAAAATAATCTTCCATATTTATTTATTTACATTAGTTTACTTAATTATCCTGGTGGTTAAATATAAATATCCTTCCATGTTTGTGACATCAGTTGAAATTGATTTATTGTACATAACTACGCATTGTAACATTTTTTCAATGCTTTTTTTCTTTTAATAGCATGGCGTTGCAGTTTAAATACCTACTTGTTACTCTACTTAACAAAATAACTAATGAATCGGTAAAACATCATTAAATAGACAGATAAACGTCAAATCAAAAATCACTGGATCACATAACAAACCCGCATCTGACATCACATCAAGTGAATTTTTTGTCACGATCATGCATGTTTGGTTTTAAATCCTATAGTTTGGTAGTTTGGCAATAGTTTTTTATGAAAAGTGATCGATCGGATAATAGAGAAGTACCTTTTTTTTTTTTTTTTTTTTTTTTTGGGGGGGGGGGTATTAATTTTTCTATATTACTAAAGCTATAATAGCATACATTATTAATATTTAATAGAAAGTAAAATTTAAAATATTTTAAAATACAAACTAGCAAACAAAAGCTTCATAAACCTTATTATAATTCTATTTATATTTTAGATAAGAAGATGACCAAAATGAGGAATGTAACATGACTTATGTTTGATTCCCACATACTATCCATTTAAATTTAATTGTAATTAAAAAATATATAATGACATTAAAACACTCTTTAAAAGTTGTAGTCTCCGTTTTAATTCAATATTATGAAGTAATTAACACCCCCCCCCCTCCTTCATTTGTCATATAGTGTAATATTTTTTAATAAAAAACTGTAATGAAAATGTTTTCTTTAATGTTTGATGATAATTGTGTATAAAAGAAAATCACCCCTCCCCCCTCCAAAAAAATAAATAAAAATAAAAATAAATAAATAAAGTTTACACTCCTGTAAACCACTCCTCCCCCCTATCTATTTATTAAGTTCTCTAGCTCAAGGTAAGAAACTCTAAAGAAATATATGATTATAAATAGTATATTTGAAAATGACATTATATATGAGTACCCCTAATATTTTCATCTGCCTATCTTGATTCACAGGTTTTAATTTGAAAAAAGAAAAGGAAAAGAAAATCATGAAATACATGATTTTAAATTATGAAACCGTTCTTATATTTATTTACATTATAGATAAACCAGCTGGGAAGACCGAGCTACTCTCGGTTAAAATTAGTTTTGCGTTCAGCTCAATGTAACAATAAATTCTCACTGTATTGTTGCTAGAAAGAATTTTATTTTATAACAGTACTAGGGGGCCTACCCCCTGCGAGCTACGCTCGCCAACCCCCGCTCAGACTTCGAGGCCTCTAAAAATATGACAGCGTGCTTTGTTTTAAAAATACTGGTAAATCTGTAATTGGTTTGCCATGCTTTTAACATTTTAATGGGTCATTTTTTGATTATCATGGCCTCATACACAGCTGTTGCGACAACTGGCGACTGCTTTCGGGATTGATAAGTAAAATCAATTACAACTTGAAAATCAGCTTGTATAAAATGCTTAGGATGAGAAAAATTCCATCTGCTTGTAATAACATTAAGAACCACGGTATTGAAAAGTACTATGTTAGACATTTTCAGTAACAGGTTTTATTTTCTCTCTATTTTAGTGCACCATCATGCATATTTTCATGTTATTTTAAATATGTAAATTATTTATTTTAATTAATATGTATATACGAATTTTATAATAATTATTTATCATAAAAAATTAATTAAATATTTTGTGCGTGCATGCCAGCATTATTCGGCATGCCAGCCATTTATTCGGCATCGATTGATGAGATATTTAAACAAATTTGCTATCCGCGATACTTTTACATCATGTTATGTCACTTGAATATTGTCCATAAGAAAATCGGGTACTTTTCCAGTATAGGATCCTTTGCTTTTAGGTTTGGCGTAATTCGAGCTTCAAAAAGGGGATAGATTCGTTAATATACATAGATTTGTTGCCAAAAGTTATGAAAACAAACCCAATGAACTTTTGGTGCTTTCCTATTATAGGGGTCTTGACGCTTTTTTAAAAAGCTTGGCGCATAAAACCAAGCAGGATATTTTATTCTCCTTCCGTTCAGTTGGGCAATTATTATTTTATATATTCATTTCAAATATCCGAATTAGTGATTTTATAAATTCGTTTAATTAAATTTTACAAAAAAATAACAAAATGATATCAATAAATAATAATTACTATTAATTACTTTTCCACCCTTTCTTTTGCGTTTACATAAATGACGTCATTTGGACGAATTTATTCAAAATATTTTCAGTTTATAAATTAAATTAAATGCTGACAGACGATTGAATCCTGACGATAGAAATGTGATTTTTTTTTCAAATTTTCCTGAAAAACATAATTTAATCACAATCTTGTCTTCATTATCGATTGAAATAAAAGATAAATTCAATTTCAATTTGAAAATGACGAATAAAAAGAAATCAATAATCCCTATCGGGATCCTGTTCAATTTTTTCCCTTTTTTGTCACAAAAAACTGTCTAATTAGTTGCCATCATTACAGAAATGTCATTAAAATTAGAAAAAAATTAATATCTCGAAAACTAATTCCAATTTCAAAATTCTATTACCAGTTTTGACATCCGCGGATTTTTATGGACAATTGGTATTAATTTCACCATCAAGCGTTTAATATTTTATTAAAAATAGCCCTGAAACATAATCAGTCGTTTAATCAGCCGTTTCATAAAATCGTTTCATAAATTCGTTTTATAAAATCATTTCACAAATTCGTTTCATTAGGATTTTATATATATAGGGTAGATTATTTACAGAAACAATCAATATTAAAATTTTGTACATATTTCTAAATTTTACATTACGTACATATTTACACTGAAAGAGCATCCTTCCAAACTACATTTTTAGTATGTTGTGTTCTAGAAAATTCCTTCAGATTCTGAAGGCCAATTTTTTTGCCAAATATTGCCAAGTTTGGTGACATTTTTTCATTTAGCAACAAGCATGTGTTGAGAAAGTTCTTTGACCACTGTTTGGTTGAATTTGGTTTTTGAGGACGTTCTATGGACTCATGCCTGCTGATTTCCTAGAGTTTGATAATTATTATTATTTTTTTTTTTTTTTACTACTCTTGCCCTTTTTTTTTAGGTGCATTCGTAATTATATAAATACATAGAACCTATAGTCATCGTCTGGTCTGTCTGCATATAACAGCGCAAAAACTACCCAACTGAATAGTTTGAAATTTAATACATATATATAATCGTTGCAGAATTTTGTTGAGTCATTTCAAATTTTATGAAAATTGAATCAAAACTTAAAACAATATTAATAAAAGTTTTCTTCATTCTATTAAATACTATCATACGGAATTAAATCTATGATATCCCATGATAGGTAATAATTCTAGGTTGCCATATGATGATTACGTCTTATTTTAAATGAAGTCATATTATTTCCGTATGACTGAATTTAAAAACTGAATTTGTGTACTAAAATTGTTTAATTATAGCAATCCTATAATCTACCGACAGTTTTTTGGATAGATTTTTCCAGATAAATGTATATTAAATGGAAAAAGAATCTAAATATGGATTTCAAGTTCTGCAATTTTCAGTAAATGTTAACAAAAGATAAAATATTGCAACTTAAAATGTACTTATTTTATTACAAAAATGAAACATATCATAATAACAGACGATATAATTAATTTCACTGAAACTAGTTATAGTACAAACAAACCTCATTTTTCATGTTTGATGTACCATTTCCAACTTGTTCTATTTATCTACTCTTTTTTTTTCACCACAATCTTCATGAATTTTCTATTGTTTAGCATCTTGGCTGGTTTTCATCCCAGTTACTATAAGATATGTTTATTTCCTTTTAGAATTTTTAGACACACCTCCTGGGTTCAAAAGTGGGATGAAATTTGAGAGAAAGGTTTATGATCAAGTTGACTTTATTCATTCACAGCCACAAAAAATTTATTTATCCGATGTTTTGGCCATGGATGATATGCCTGAATTAGATGATCTGTCAGCAGAGACTGATGAAAAAGATAAAGAAGAAATAGATTTACAAAAGGTAAGTGTTAAATAAGTTTTATAGAGATTCATTTTAAATTAAAGTTTAATTATTGCTTGTTATGATTTAAAAATTATCAGCAATCATCTATTCAAATTTCTTAAATTTAATTTATTCATTTATTTTAATAAATTCTTTAAATTTATATTAATTAATAATATTTCATCATTTAATAATTTTAAATCAAACATTCTTTTTAATTTTACAATGTTGGTGCAAAAATAAATCTAATTTCAAATCTCAAAGAAGATCCTCATTACTTACTTTTTCTCACATAAAATAATATCTTATTAAATTTAAATAGTCAAAATTTAAAGCACATTTACTTTATTTATTATTATGATAAATAGTATTTTGTTACTTTAATTCATCTCAGTAAGTTCAGTGTTATTTGTTTTGTCAACCTCGGATTTTTCATTTCAGATTCACGATCTTTGTGATATTTTCTAAGTGCCAGAATTTCTTTTCTACAATTCTTTAATTTAAATATTTTTACTTCCAATTCATGATAGATGGAGAGAACTAAATTTATTATGCACATACCTAAATTTTCTTCTCCATAGTGCAATAACTTCAAGAGTTATGGAATTTTGTTTATCTTTCTTATTTTAATAAGATGTAAACATGAATTTTCAAGTAGGATGCCATTCTTGCTTCTTCAACGAATTGTCTACCCTTTTCGAACAGACGCGATCTTATTTGAGTGTGTACTACTTCGGTCATTCACCGGTTCCACTCAAAGTTGAATTTATAAATCTACAAGGTCACAATCGAACTTTCGAAAAGCGATTTAGATGTTGTTGCTAGGGCGGACGCGTCAGTGAAACTTCTAACTGTAACTTTGTCTACGGTTTGTTGGGCTTGTTCAGTGACATTCATCTGGTTCTTATTTTTTCATTGGTTATTCCGTAACCGCCGGAATTTTTTACCTGAGTGGGAAATTGTAAAGAGTCTTCAGTTCCTGACAAAATCTCCATGATGTAGGGTGAGCAGGATCGCGCTCTTCAGGGCTCAAGCCGTTTTGGCTTGCTAGCGGCATGAGAAACGAACGTTGCATTCCTGAAAATTAATTTAACTCTTCATTTTCTCACAATTCAAATAACCTAATATTAATTTTGCTGTCATAGTTAATTTATGAAGAGAATGTATCTCCTTAAAATGTTTTCAACTTTGATTCATGGTCTGAAGGAACAAGCTGCATTTCTACAAGCTTCTTAGATGTCATAGTGAATTCAGGAAGTTTGAATTCTATCCATAAAAAGATAATTTCGAACCTTTCAGGGGAGCTGTGTGTCTTCTGCATAAAAACCGTTTTATATTTCTTCATTTGGTGATTTCAACATCGTAGTGTTTCAAAAATAAATAACTTTCTTCTTCATTGAGAAATATTTCCTCCTCCTCGTCATCTTAGACCACATCCTTTAGATAAGGAATCTACAATAGTGAATTTAGACTTTGCCTCTTAGAGTTCTTAATCATCCATTTAATAAACAATGGAACATTACTTTCTAGATCATCACCTTAACTAACAAACTTTCAATAATCCTTTTAATTTTAGACTGCGCACTGAACTGAATAAGAAAAGTATTAAAGTATTATCAATATATCAGTTAAGTGATATAATTTTGCATATTAGGTATTTTTGTGAAATTAAATGATTTGTGGAGATATACCATCTTAAAGTTATTGAAGGAGAATACATGTTTGTTAAAAGAAATTTCAAGTTAAATCATATTTTGTTTACGTGAGTGCACTTTTTGTGAATAAACATCTGTTTAACTTAGAACTGATGAGTTTGTTTTACTTTATTCATTTACCACTGGCTAAACTACATTGGATGTTATAGTTAGGTATTTTATATTTCCATGAAGTGAATTTGTGTTTAAGAGTCTGAAATTTGAGATGCATAATTTTATTTAGACTCAATATTGAAAATTTTAACTTAGGATTTAACTTTAAAAATTCTCATATGAATAAAACTTAATTTTTAACTTTTATGGCATCACTTTAGTACTGCTACTTTCGATCATGCCTATAATGGTGTTTGGGGAAAGTGTTGAATATATGTTTTGTCTAAAATTTTTTAGGTTTACGGAATCGCTCCAGCGCTGGTCGCTGGCGATTCATCTCTTTATTAATGTTTCCTTTTATATTCATCACGATCCCCAAATACCATTATATTGCTTAAAGTGATAAAAACATAACACAAAAAGTTTTAAAATACCTTTTAATATAGATTACATATGTTTCTTTCACTCAAACAACAACATCTTCAGATCAAAATGATAAATAAAATATTCTCGCAAAGTTTTTGAAAATGATAAACATAAATCACGAGACTGCTTGCATTGGTCAAATTGGAAAACGTGAAATTATTATTTTATTTTTATTTTTATTTCTTTTTCAATCTGTAAAACATTGCGTACCAAATTTTAGGTAATTTAAAAGAAGCCAATTCGTTGCAAATGTTATCGTTTCACAAATATATTTCTATTGATTTACAGATAATGGATAGGAAATAAACTCTTGATGGAAAAATTATTTTACTATTCTTGAAATCAATCTGCAACGGCTCTATTCTATGTAGTCTAGCTAAGGCAATAGTTCTTTTGTCATATTTGATATCTGCCATATGTTCTTTTATTCTCACTTTAAATTTTCTGTTAGATTTTGTGTTAGACTTTATTATAACAATAAATAATCGATCATTTTTTTTTTTTTTTTTCCTTTTCCCACCGAAATTGACTTTCCCCTCTCTTATCAAGCACAAAAAAATTTAAAGTCTTTAAATTTCTTTAATTAAATTTTTTTTTTGTCTTTATGTATAAATCTTCAGTAAGGTAAATAGTAAATCATGTAATCCCCCCCCCCCCCCCCCCACCTAACCAAGTTAAAAAAATTTAAAAGCCTTTTTTTTTTTAAACTGTTTTCTACTCTATCTCTTACTTTATTATGACAATAAATAAACAATCATATAATTTCCCCCCACTCCCACCTGAAATTGACATTACTCATTTGCCAAGCACACAAAATGTAAAGTACTTAAAGGTCGTTAATTTTAATTTTTTTTGTCCTGTTTGCAAATGCTTAGCAAGCAGACATGAAAGAGTTTCTCCTTCTTTCTTCCACGTTTTTTAAAGTAATTTTGGACATTCTCTGAATTGATGTAAAATTGATGGAAATATTATAATTCAGTAGTTTGTGGATCCTTAATTTTTTTTTTTTTTTTTTTTTTTGTTTGTTTGTTTTGATCATTGGAAGTCTTAAAAGTTCTTGATTTTTAATTTAAAGAAATTTGTACAAACCCTGTACTAGTAGATGTTACAGTTTTGTATGGTGGTTTCATTTATATCAGGTTATTTTTTATCGAATATACATTTAAAAAAACATTTTATACATTAAAAGGAAAAAAAAAAAACTTAATTTTAAAAGAAAATGTACTATATATTTTTTACTCTGTCTATTTATTTTCATTCTATTTTTCAGGTGCATGCTGACAAATCTAACATTAGTGAAACTGAAGATGCAATTTTAAAAATAGTAAGTGAATCTTGCTTTGAGATTTTTACAATAAGCTGCAAGACAATTATAAATGTATTATGTAGTAGAGATGCCAACTTCTGATAGTTATTTTTAATTAAAAAGAATCTAATTTTTAATATTCACTCTCAGACTTTTCACAAGTTTTGTTAGTAATGTAAGATGATTAATTTTCTGAATACAAATGAGAATATGCTTCTGATTGTGATAATAATTGCATGGAATTCATAAATGTTGTCATCTTTTATTTCTGTAAGGTTTTGTCATAAAACGTTTGATGTAAAGTCAACTCTCTCTAATCTGTAAAACTTTTCACAAAAGGTTGTGCAGATTATGGAATTTTTCCGATTATAGGTCATTGTTTGTTTACCTTTTTCTTTTGCTGATACAGTTATCAGTATTAACGCATGAATGAAAATAAAAGGGAAAGATAATGGTTTCAAATAAGTCTCCCAGTAAAACATCTCTTCAACATTGAAAAAGTTTATCAGTTTTATAAAAATAAATAATGTAAACATAATCAAATAATACATAGCAATAAAATAGGTATACATATTTAAATATGTTAATCCAAATGCACACTCATTACTGATTAGTTTTAATTATCTGAAACATTGATGTAATTGTTGTTTGTTTCAATACTTTAGATCTATTTTTTCATAATTTTATCTTACAAGTTATGCAAAAATGTAAGTTCGTGTTCAGAAATGAAAAACTGTTTTAATAAAAAGTTAATATATATTTTTAAAAATATTAATTTGTTAATTATGGTTCTTAAAGAAGCAAAGATTAAAGTGAACATTTGATTAAATTAATGAAAAAAATGTCACTATGAAATTAAAAAAATAATAATAACTATAACTTTCATTGTTCACATCAAAATATTTATTGCAGATTAAAGATTTTGTGAATTATAGGCCTATAGATTAAATGGTGCTGACTGTACTAACTTACATATATATCTCATCAAAAAGTCACCTGTAAAAAATGTAGCCAAGTCTCGTAACCCATTTACCGTAAAAAGTACTGAGATCGTATAAAGCCAAGTTTAACTATCTTATTAACTCTGAAATTTTCATTCACAAATCACTCCTAGTTTCTAACATCTTTAGTTAATTATTATTTTGTGACTTGGCAATTACGCAGCACAGGGAAGTTATTACACCTTACTATGTTATGGGATGGGATGGGATAATTTAATTAAGGCAAATTATATACGCACAGGGAAGTTATTATACCTTAATATGTTATAGTATTATTTGATTAAGACTAACTATATACATCACATTCTCGTGCTACATAATTGCCAAATCACAAAATAATAATTAACTAAAGATGTAGAGACTAGGAGTGATTTGTGAATGAAAATTTCAGAGCTAATAAGACAGTTAAACTGGTTTTATACGATCTCAGTAGTTTTTACGGTAAATGAGTTACGAGACTTGGCTGCATTTTTTACAGGTGACTTTTTGATGAGATTTCACTTCTTTTTGTAAATAATCCTCATTTTCTTGATTTTGGGCTCTTTTTGGAGATCATCCACTGATTTTCGAAAAAGTTACCTTAAAGAAATTTCAGGTAACTAGCCAAGCACTACTTTATGGAAGGAGGGAGTCAAAAGTACCCTCAATTGCTTCCAGGAAAGGTGCTATCCATCTGAGATATTACTCGCAGCCTAGACACTTGATATTTAGCACAAAAGTACTGTTTAGGATAAAAAAAAGCTAAAATTAAAATTTCCGGAAGTTTTCAATAAATTAAACTATATTCAATTTTTCAAAGTTTTTTATTTTTTTTTATTTTTTTGTCTTTTTTTTTTCCGGATTTTAAAATTTTTCCTTACTTTGTATCCTAAACCCTACCTTTCTGCCAAATGTCAAGCTGGTAGGACTACAAAATCAAACCTTCGACTTTTTATAAATTTATTGATTTTTCGATTTTACTTCTAAGTTTCCTGATTGTCATGCCAATGTAGTAATTCTTTGATCCGTCTTCTTGGGATCATTTAGGTTCAATTGAAAGATAAATCAAGATAATCTTAGAGTCACCATGATTTTATTTAGAAAGGACTATCAAGCCATAACCAGCCAGTAATGTCGGGAGGAGAGGGGGAGCTGTGAAAATTTTTTTGGTGCTAACATCATTTAACAATCCATATTTTATATGCAAATTAAATAGAGTATAACCTGTGAAAGAAAACAAACATGTCTATAAAGAAACCACCCATAATGTAGCCGGTCTATAGCGGAACTTTTCTATACCGAAATTCGTAAACAAAAAGAAAAAAAAGCATAATCCGGGGAAAAAAACATAAAACAATTAGGGGCTGTGTACTAGCTAATAGAACAATTATCTTAAAACTCATGTTTCTAGAACTACAAAATCGAACCTTTACGCTGAATTTTCAGTTTGTAAAGCTACAAGATCAAACTTTTTTCAATTTTTTGAATTTTCGAATTTTTTGAATTTTTCTTTTTTTGTATCCTAAATACTACCTTTATTCCATATTTCAAGTTTCTAGTGCTACAAAATCGAATTATTTTCAAATTTTCGATTTTTTTTCATTTTTTTATTTTATTTTCGAATTTATTGTGTTTTAATTTTTTCTTTTTCTGTATAACACTACCTTTACGTTGAATTTTTAGTTTCTAAAGCTACAAGATCAATTTTTTTTCAAATTTTCCAGCTTTTTTTAATTTTTTTTTTTTTTGTTTTTGTATCCTAAATACTACTTTTATTCCAAATTTCAAGTTTTTAGCTCTAAAAAATCAAATTATTTTCAAATTTTCATTTTTTTTTTTTTTTTTTTTTTTTTTTTGATTTTATGATTTTATTTTTGCTTTTTGTTGTGTTTTTCTTTTTTTTTTTTCTTTTTCTGAATCCCTTTACCCAAATTTTCTGTTTCTAAGACTACAAGATCAAATTATTTTCAATTTCTCTTTTTTTTTTTTTTTTTTTTTTTTTTTTTTTTTCGAATTTTGTAGAATTTTTTTTTTTTTTTTTTTTTTTAATTTTTTTTACTTTTAAATGTTTCCTAAAATAGCATCCTAAATATTACCTTTATTCCAAATTTCAAGTTTCTAGTGCTATAAAATCGAATTATTTTTTTGAAATTTTCATTATTTTTCCGATTTTATTTTCGAATTTTATTGTGTGTTTCATGTTACCTTATTCCGAATCCTAAACACTATCTTTACGTCAAATTTTAAGTTACTAAGACTTAAAAGATCAAATTATTTTCAATTTTTCAGACATTTTCGAATTTTGTTTTCGAATTTTCCGGATTTTTAAATTTTTTCTTATTTTGTATCCTAAATACTACCTTTATTCCGAATTCCAAGTTTCTAGCGCAACAAAATTAGATTATTTTCAAATTTTTGATTTTTTTCGATTTTTGTGATTTTTTTTTTCAATTTTTTCGATTTTTTTTTTTTTTTTTTTTTCGATTTTTATTGTGTTTTTGATGGGTTTTTTTTTTTTTTTCTGAATTCTAAACACTACCTTTTTTACACCAAATTTTAAGTTTCTAAGACTACAAGATCGTATTATTTTCAATTTTCAATTTTGTTGGATTTGTAGAATTTTCAAATGTTTTTTTTTTTTTTTCGAATTTTCTGGATTTTATAATTTTTTCTTTCTTTGTATCCTAAACACTACCTTTATTCCAAATTTCAAGTTTCTAGGCCTACGGGATCCACCTAATCTTTTTGATCACGTGTGAGTGAGTGAGTGAGTGACAAAAAAATCGAAACTTTCAGTTCATATAAATAGAAAAGACAGAAATGTGAAATTTTAAATTTTGGTTTTATTTGCCACATACTCTATATAAACGAAGTTTCAGGTTTTTGGGATATACCAGCTCAAAGATATGGGGAGGTCAAAAGTGCCCTGAGTCGCTTCCAGAAAGGGATGCATACGGTTGTGCTCTCTCGACTTGGCGGAGGCACTGCCGTGCCTCCAGATACAAAATTAAAAATTCAGGAAAATTCCAACAAATCAATCTTTTTTCAAATTTTAGAATTTTTTTTTCGAATTTTCTGGATTTTTTAATTTTTTTTATCCTAAGTCTACCTGTATTCCAAATTTCAAGTTCTACAAAATTGAATTATTTTCAAATTTTCGATTTTTTAATTTTATTTTCGCTTTTTATTGTGTTTTTAATTTTTTCTTATTCTGAATTCCAAACACTACATTTACGCCAAATTTTAAGTTTCTAAGGTTAAAGATCAAATTATTTTCATTTTTTCAACTTTTTTCGAATTTTTGAAAAAAAAAATTCGAATTTTCTGGATTTTTTTTTTGTATCCTAAATACTACCCTTATTCCAAATTTAAAGTTTCTAGTGCTATAAAATCGAATTATTTTCAAATTTTTAATGTTTTTCGATTTTTTAATTTTATTTTCGATTTTTATTGTGTTTTTAATTTTTTCTTATTTTGAATTCCAAACACTACCTTTACGCCGAATTTTAAGTTTCTAAGGCTGAAAGATCAAATTATTTTCATTTTTTCAATTTTTTCAAAAAAAAAAAAAAATCAAAAAAAAAAAAAAAGTTTTTTTTTTCCCCCAAAAGATTCATTTTTTTTGTTGTTGTTAAAGAAATCCCTTTTTTTTTTGTGGTTATTAATTGTTGTTTAAACTGAGTTTTGGGGGTTTTGAATGTCATTTCCTATTACATATACATATACTATAAGTCCTATTACCTGTGTCACTAGGCACTTTTGATTTTCAACGTTTTGTCAAATATCTAGAGAAATACTTGACAAATTCTTCTGCAACTTCAAGTTTAAATGCATATGGTGGCCAGCGGAACAATATTTGTTAATTTATCGTTTTATCTTAGATAAGATTAACAAGTTGGAAATTGTACGTCAAACGTTACAAACGAGGTGCGTTCGTACGCACGTTTTAGAATTAAATTCATGATATCCCGTGCGTAGAACGGGTTAAACAGCTAGTTAAGTATATATTTTATGACACTGTTCATACAAATATCTTAACTAGTTATATAAATATTCAGATATATATGTATCAGCTAGTTATATAAATATTCAGATCTTGATGATTTTTAATTCTGTGAAATGAATTATATCGTCTGCAGATTAATTTCTGTAATAAAATAAGTATCTCGGTCGCTTGACGATTTAACATCCATCGGAAGCTCATATAACAAAAAAGCACCGATTTAAAAAAAAAATCAAATTTCTTAATAAATATTTTTATTAATATCTCCTAAAGTTTTGATTCGATTTTGATAAAATTTGAAATGTCTCGACAAATTTATGCAAAGATAATATATTTCAAATTGCAAACCATTTGGTTGGGTAGTTTTTGCGTTGTTATATGCGGACAGACAGACAGACGGACGGACAGACAGACAGACGGACGGACCAAACGACGACTATAGGTGCTACGTATTTATATAATTACGAACGCACCTAAAAAGGTAGATTAAAAAGTACTTGAAATTCAGATTAGATAAAATTTCAATCATTAAAAAGCAATTTCGTCTGACGCACAGAACTAGCAACTAAACTTAGTGACAAATTATAATTTTTTTTCATTATAGGGTTTATTTAGGCAACAGACTGAAGAATAATGTAATCTTTAAAATAAAAGAAATAGCAAGACTATTTATTTCTCCATGTTATTATGCTCATTAGAAAAATGCAAAAAAAAAAAAAAAAAAAAAAAAAAAACCTTTCGTTCAAGTATTTACCAAAAAGAATATTACTAAAAATTTTGCATAACTAAATTAATTTATTCTCAAGTAGTTTTGTTGGAAAAAAATCTATAATTCAGGAAACAGCAATTTGACATTATTTAATGTGCATAATTAACTTTGTTTTGTAGCTAACATTTGTAACCATATCATTGTAAACACTACTAATATTTGACATCAAACTTGGCTGTGGATCCGATTATGGAAGATTTTATTGGATGCAAACTAGAGGTTTATTTTTACATGAGAATCACTCTAGTTTATCAAGGTTTTTTCCAAGTTAATGGTAACACGATTGTAACTAATATGTAAAATAAAAGTCAGTGAAAGTGACATTACTTTAATTTTATTCAAACAATTCAGCTTTAAAAATCCACTTTTTTTATGATTCACATTTCTTTTAAATATGAAAATTAAACACTGTTCTTTGTGTGCAAATAATTTATTACATTTTAGTCAGTATTTACTTTGCTGGAATACAGAGATTGAAAACTGTAGTAGACCTGCCAGAAGAAAACGTATATTACGAAATATAATGTAATGTACAGTGTGATTGTATTTTAGCTTCCAGAACCACAGTTAATACTTAAGCTGGGCGTAATGTCATGCAGCTAGGGACCTGGTCTTTGGTTTAATAATAATAATACCAAGTTGAGATGCCTGGAGTTAAAAAATAAATAAACAAAAATGTATAACCTGAACATTATTTACATTCAATGGTCAATTTCTGAAATAACTTTAATACTCTCTTTTTAGCACTTTCCAACCTAGTTGAAAAGTGCTTATGACTTCGGTTTGTCTGCCGTATGGCCGTCTGCCGTCTGTCCGTGCTCTAACTCCCGTAAATATGCTCGGATTGCTCTGCAATTTTTATATGTTATTGTCTTTATCTATAGCATGTTCCCTATTGCAACGGAAGTGTGTAGCACTGATAGTTTTTTTACAGGCACACTCAAAAGAATTCCGTTACATTGCGGTCTATGGGGGCAAAATCATTTGCGGCTTATTTAAATAATGTTTCACTATTGTAAACACATTGAAATTTATATATATCACTAAGGTGCATTAGAAGAGGCTTAATATGGAATAGGGTGTGCATAGCACTTATAGTTACCTTACAGGGACAGTCAAAAGAATTGCGTCTATGGAGAAAAATCGTCTGCGGTTTATTTAAATAATGTTCACTATTTTAAACGCATTGAAATTTATATATATTACTAAGGTGCATTAGAGGCTTACTACAGAATAGTGTGTGTATAGCAGTCATCGTTCATTTACAGGGACACACAAAAGAATTCTCTACTGTCTGTTAACAATAATTCCTGGAAGTGTGTTTTAAGTTACTGAACGCGATTTTAATTTTAACTCACTTTTTGTCTATTATGTGGTGTGTATAAATTCTGTAGATCCTATACAGGGCAGCACAAAAGTTCGCGAACACATTTCCATTTACTGACAGAAACTCCAGAAGGATAATTTTAAACTGTGCTACGCGTTTCCTAACTAAACTAAAATTTAGCATCCTTTGTAGTATATATACAAATCTATAGATCCTATACAGGGCTGAATAAAAGTATTCGGATATTTTTCCGAATATTGTATCTGTTGGAAATTCCTGAAATTATGTTTTTAAATATGTTATGCGTTTTCCAAATTGTTTACTTAGATGTTATCTTTTAGCTTATTAAACGGTATGTTTTGTAAAATTATTTTGGAAGCGTTGGAAAGTGCTACATAATCTATGCTTGAAGCATGATTTTTCGTTCTTGTTTAGTATTGTGGTGACTAGAGATCCTTTTAATTTTTTATTGTCATAACAGTTATATTTCCATACCAAACTCTACTATAAATCATCAACTAAAAGAGTTGCCTCTTAAAAGCCCAAATTTTGTCTAACACACATAAGATAATATAATAGTGCAATGGTGTTTGCATCATATTCCGCAATGCAGAAGGACACTCCAAGTAAAGGTCCATATGGTTTTAAAACACAAGGTCAATATTTCATTTGATTAAAGGTGTGTTATGAGGAACTGATCAGCATAGCGGGCGTAGTTTTAAATCAAATTCTACATTTATTTTGTTTCTTCATTTCAAATTTTTAAATTGTGTACATTGAAAACAGACTCATTTTGATTTATAGATAATAAAAATTTCCATTATGAAATAAGATATTTATCAGAATACAAGTACTCAATTAACTTGAATATACTTCAATTAATATTTGTATCTTTTTTTATTCTATCATCTTTTCCTTAGGCATCTCTACCTGTACTGAAAATAAGTGAATCACAACCAGCTAAAGCTGCAACTCAATATGATTGGGCTGTTATTGAAAATGTCAATGAACCTGTTGATGACTTTTATGAAAAAATTCCTAAAATGGCTCTCAATGTGAGTAATCATATATTTTTATCTAATTACACATTCGTATCCTTTTTATTTTTTCTTTTGAATGAAAATTCTTACTAAATATTTATAAAGGGGGTGGGATCTGCTATAGTTATATTTTCTTATTGCTATTGATTACATTTTTATGTAATTTTTAAATATTCTACTTAACATTATGCTTTTTTTTAGGGGGGGGGGGGGCATCATGGGTGCAAGACCTTCAGTCTCAGGACTGATTTCAGCCTTGAAGAGATTTTTGACAGATAGTAAATTCTACTTTATATACTTAAATAATTGTAATTTTACCATCAAGAACTTTTAATCATTTTCTTTTATTGTAAGAGATGTATTTTTGGTCCATAATGCAAGATATAGAAATCTTCTAGCCCATTTCCATTTGGTTATTCCTAATACTTAAGAAAAGTTTTCAGTCTTGGCTTGGGTGGACATCTTGCATTCATGGAATCCATGCAACAGCATAAAGATTGTTCTGCAGTACAATATTAGTAAAGAGTGGCAGGCTTCATCAGTTTGGCAGATTTTTCTTCCCCCACTGTAATAGAAAGAATTATTAATCAATAATTGTATAGTATTAATTAATAATAGTCCACCTATTCTTGAAAATCCACAGGGCTAACATTACTAAGTTTCTTCTACCATACTTTGTATTGTGTGGACACTTTTAAAAGTGCCCACACCTCTCATCTAACATATATTCTATTTACACAGAAAGAGTGGTAAATGTCTATCCTTGGAAAGCTATTCGATTGAATAAAATACCTTTCTCAGGAGTGTTATTTCAGGTTCTGCTTGGAGGGTACAAATTTTTTCAATAGAACATAGTAAATCCAGATTTTCTGCCCATTTGAAAGGAGTAATTTTTTCACATTCATTTTTCATAGAGAATTACAAAGAATAGTTTTACTGCCATAATTTATTTGCATGCAATTCCTGATTTATTGGTGAAAACAAATAGAAACATTTAAATAATAAAGAAGAAATTAAGGAAACAAATAATGATAAAAGAATGTTTTTAACTCTGTGAAAGGGGGGGGGGGACAATTGCCCTACTCATTTGTACTCATTTTTCAAAATTAGTTCAACAATTCTGGTGGAACCGTGTACCAGTTGCCCTCATAGGCCCACCATTCCTGAATATAAGATATTTTACCCCATAAACCATTTATTTATAATTTTTTTCATATCTGACAGTTTACATTAGCAGAAATTCAAACAGGTTTTATTTTTCTCTTTTTATTTCAGTGGGAGTTTGAATTGGATATTTTTCAAAAACGTGCCATTTTACATTTGGAGAAAAAAGAAAATGTTTTTGTTGCTGCTCATACATCAGCTGGCAAAACAGTTGTAGCTGAATATGCTATCGCATTAGCAAAAAAGAATGTTACGAGGTATTGAAAATAATTCTTCTATTATTTTTTAAATAAGTAGAAAATGCAGCTAGTGTGTATGCAGTTTACCTTGAGGCTGTTTTCAAAAAAAATATTTTTCATTGCTCATTAATATGAAACTTTCTGGCACATTCATGGAGTAATTTTTGTACGTAAATGCATGAAATTTGTAGTCACAATTATTGAAGTTATTTTTAATTGAATATTTTTTACATTTGTCAATAAATGTAGTTACATTTTGAGTAGGGATGCACTGGATATTCAGTATGTATTCAGCCATACTACTGAATATTCAGTTAGAGCAATTATTAAACTAGTCGGTCTGTCAAATATTCAGCCAAATCAAATACTTAAAAAAACTTCTTTAATATGTCTTTTGAAACCTTACATTACTTTTTTTTTAACTGTCAACAAAAAAATATATTCAGAATAATTAAGAAATAAAATCATATTTAAATAAAAAAGTTTGTGTTTATATTATTTGCTCTTTGAAAACTGAAAAAAAAATTAACTTTCACCCAAACACTGAGCTAGATATACTATTACTCAAAATGCAATTAGTAGTGCGTATATTGTGTCACTGATCAAAATTCAGTCACTTCCAATGATGACATCATACAAAAGAAAATTAATATGATGAAAATTTTGCTAAAGTATCTTCATTATTGTTAAAGTTGGGAACGAAAATTTTATTTCAGCTTATAGTGACACAACCTGTGTTTTTGATGTAATAAATGTATTGTGGTGCTGGTTTCCTGTACAAAAAATATTTGTCTTGACTATGTTATCTCCCCTGAAAGTTTGTTTCAAAATTTTAGGAACTTGCTGTATGTTTCTAACCCTTGAAAATAATTACTCACTCCAGACACTGTGCTCTCTGGTGCCTTTAAAGACATCCTTGCTAAATCGGAAGGAGCAGGGAAATTATTCTTGCTGAGTTGCCACCATTTAAATAGATATATATATTTTTTTTAACTTTAGCCTAGGGGTGCACAACCTTTTTAAGCGAAGGGCCACTTACAAAAATGACTGGGTTGTCGAGGACCACCATCAGAAAATTTTTGTTTCGAGGAGGTGTGACCGGGGGGGGGGGATCAGATTAAAAAAAACATAAATGTCGGAAGGGTAGATCGTAGGTTCCTTCCTTCCAGTCAACATATTCAGTTCTGTTGGCAATGATATATCAACAGTTTACGTTTGTATTTATACAAGAGATATAGCTAAGATTACTTTCAAGGAGTGAAAATACTCCTTGACTTTATTTGAAGGAATAAATTTAGCTTTAAAGATTGCCAGTGCCGAAAAAAAAAATTCTGCTTTCATGAATGAAGGTGGAGAGGAGGAGAAACATATATTATTCTAAATTGTACTTCTTAACATATTCAGTCATAAAATGTGGATATCAAAGGAGTGCACTACCTTTATAAGAGGAGGGGCAGTCACAAAAATGACTGGATTGTTGAGAGCCAACATCCATAGGGTGGACAAAATTTTGTTTCGGGAAAGGAAGGAGGGGGGGGGGGGGGATCGGCCTAAAAGTTCATAAAAATGCTAATTTTAAAAGGAGGGTTAGCTCCCTATACTCAACCACCTCCTTATTCAGTATAACCCAATTCAGTTGGAAAGGATGGAAAAAACTTGCATTTTTTTTCCATGCGCGATTGACAATATTCATAGTTTTTTCCTAGTGATTGACAAAATTCACGATTCTTACGCACATGTTCGGCGAAATTTGCGATTTTTACGCACCCGATCGGGAAAATATGCGATTTTTGTAATTTTAATATAATGGTTATTGAAGTAAGCAGAGCATATTACGTAGATAGAAGCTTAGCTGGTTTAAGGAATAGTCTCATTAAGTTAGAGCAATAAATATGTATAATGTATAATGATAAAGTTCTTTGATTGAAGACAACAATTATTCAGGCACTAATAGTTTATTATAGCACAAGAAGGATACTCACAAGACTTGACAAATAGCATCGTAATAAACACAGTCCAATCAGTTCCAGATAACACGCCATCTTTAAGTATAATGTAGCAGTATAACAGATAAACACTTAGACAATACAATTTGTAAATTCACTAGACATATCACATTATATTTCACCCTCGTTGCACCAAGCTGCACATATTAAATAACTATTGAATATAGAAGAACGCCATCGACTATCTAATAATCCTAGAACAGTTTAGACATTATATAGCCACAACGACATAACTAAAAATATCGTCGCTGTCTTGACTCATGATCGAATCCAAACACAATGCCAGTACAAAGACCTAACACCTATATATACTAGCAAAGAATCGATTAAACTCCAGAAACACCCACTTCCAGAACAATCTACCGTAATTAGGATACACGTGTCTTTGTTGATTCGATGTCCGATCTTCCAATCGGAGCGAACAACGTGTGCCGCCATCTGGTGAGTAGCCAAGGCACTATTCAGATGAACCTACGATGTATGCCGTGTGTCGCTGTTCCTTACAAAGTGAGAAAACATGTCTGTGTCTCTGTATTTACGTTTCTAAGACTGGATTCACTAAAACGTATTTATTCATAAAGGATGGCTAAAAACATTGAAATATTAAAGTGCAAAAAGGTGAGTAAAAACGATATATTTATAAAAGTAAGATATATTTATGAGATGTGTTTTATAATTAATAAAGATGGAACTTTAATGTTTATTGTCAAACGTGAGGAGTGTTAAGAGTGCATGAATGTTAATGACTGACAGTATTATGAAATACTTTATAATAAGTATTTAATTTAATGAGTTGCTTGAGTCAATAAGACTAACAAGCATTATGGAGGCATGTGATTTTCCTAACAATTTTTACACGCCCAATTGGCGAAATTTGCAATTTTTTTCGCATCCGATCAGCGAAATTTGCAATTTTTCGCACCCGATTGACAAAATTTGCTATTTTTACGTGCCGATCGGCGAAATTCATGATTTTTACGCGCCCGATTGGCGAAATTCATGATCTTTACGCGCCTAATCGCCAGATTTGCGATTTTTACGCATTTGATCGGCAAAGTTTTAAATTTACATGCACCCGATTGGCAAAATTCACGATTTATATGCACCTGATCGACAAAATTCACGATTTTTACGGGCCCGATCAGCAAAATTCGCGATTTTTACGCATACGATCGATGAAATTTACTATTTATACGCACCTGATCGGCAAAATTCGTGATTTATATGCACCGTATCGGCAAAATTCATGATTTTTACACACCCGATTGCCGGAATTCGCGATTTTTATGCGCTTAATCTGCAAAATTTGTGATTTTTACGCGTTTGATCGGCAAAATTTGCGATTTCTACGCAGATGATGTTAGGAAAATCACATGCCTCCATAATGCTTGTTAGTCTTATTGACTCAAGCAACTCATTAAATTAAATACTTATTATAAAGTATTTCATAATACTATCAGTCATTAACATTCATGCACTCTTAACACTCTTCACATTTGACAATAAACATTAAAGTACCATCTTTATTAAATATAAAACACATCTCATAAATATATCTTACTTTTATAAATATATCGTTTTTACTCACCTTTTTGCACTTTAATATTTCAATGTTTTTAGCCATCCTTTATGAATAAATACGTTTTAGTGAATCCAGTCTTAGAAACGTAAATACAGAAACACAGACATATATTTTCTCACTTTGCAAGGAACAGCGACACACGGCATACATCGTAGGTTTATCTGAATAGTGCCTTGGCTACTTACCAGATGGCGGCACACGTTCAATCCGATTGGAAGATCAGACATCGAATCAACAAAGACACATGTATGCTAATTACAGTAGATTGTTCTGGAAGTGGGTGTTTCTGGAAGTTAATCGATTCTTTGCTAGTATATATAGGTGTTAGGTCTTTGTACAAGCGTCTTGTGTTTGGATTCAATCGTGAGTCAAGACAACGACGATATTTTGAGTTATGTCGTTGTGGCTATATGTCTAAATTGTTCTAGGATTATTAAATAGTAGATGGCGTTCTTCTATAGTCAATAGTTATTTAATATGTGCAGCTTGGTGCAACGAGGTGAAATATAATGTGTTATGTCTGGTAAATTTACAAGTAGTATTGTCTAAGTGTTTATCTGTTATACTGCTACATTATACTTAAAGATGATGTGTTATCTGGAACTGATTGGACTATGTTTATTACGATGCTATTTGTCAAGTCTTGTGAGTATTCTTCCTGTGCTATAATAAACTATTAGTGCCTAAATAATTGTTGTCTTCAATTAAAGAACTTTATCATTATACATTATACATATTCATTGCTCTAACTTAATGAGTCTATTCCTTAAACCAGCTAAGCTCCTATCTGCGTAATATGCTCTGCTTACTTCAATTACGTCAATAATCTTTATATTAAAATTACAGGGGTTATGGGCGGAAAAAGCTCATAAGATGGAGCATAATATTTGAAAAAGTTGAAAAATATGAAAAATTGAATAATTTTTCAAAAGGTAAACAAAAACGCTCCCGGTAATGAAAATAACAGAGGGATGGGGGCAGTTTGCCTGATAAAATGTATAAATAAGTGAAGTAAAGATAATTGAAGATAGAAATATGGAAGAAGTAAATGTTGAAATGACAAAATAAAGCATCAAAGAAGTTTTTTTTATAAAATTGATTTTTAACTTAGAATTTTTAGCTTGAATTTGGACTGAAATTTTAACTTATACTTATTTTATTTTACAGTTTTTGAAAAAGATTTATTTATTATGCAAATTTGAAATTGAGAATTGAGAGTTTTTACCTGTTTTTAACTATATACATCGTTTTTAATTTAAATGTGAGGAGGTAAGAAGAAAAAAAAAAAAAGAGAAAATGGCCAGAATGGTAATAGAGAAACTAAATTCATCAAATTATAGAAACTGGTGTAATGACATAAAGTATACATTGTTGGATAAAAACCTTTGGCATATTATTGAAGATAAATTAGAGGCTCCTACTAAAGAAAAACCAACTGCTGAAGATATTGAATCATTTAAAGCTAAATCAAACCAGGCATTATCCATCATATATCTGAATATTGATGTAGAATTTAAAAGGTTGATAGAGAATTGTAAAACTCCTGTAGAGGCATGGAACAAATTGTAATTAAATTACTGTCCTGATTCTCGTTCGTACCATATGAAAATATTTTCGGATCTGATGGAATGCAAGATTAAAACTAATGAAACGATAAATCTCTTCGCAGCCAGACTAGCCAGAATTTCGACAGACATTACACAAATTGATGATAGTTTCAACGAGTGTTATATAAATTTTCAATTGCTTCGTTTTCTACCTAGAAAATTTGATAACATAGTTCAGAATATTTTGTGATGGGGAAAGACAGAATTCAAATTCTCTAAAATTGTAAAGGAATTGGTGGCAGAAGAAACATGCCTAAATGTAAGAGATTTGGATTCAAATAAGGGTAATCTCCAAGCAAATCAAGTAAAATTTGGTGGAGAGCAAAATTTTGGAAAATTTAGAAAAAGAAAATGTTGGAAGTGCCAGAAAGTTGGTCATTTACAAAAAGACTGTTTGAGTAATTCTGAAGGTATCAAACATGAAAGATCAGACTCTTCAAGGACTCGTTTCTCCTCCCCATTTTTTAAAGGAAATAATTCAAGAGGCAGATTTCGTCGTGGAACTTCATCTTACCAGTCCCGTTCTCCATCATGCCGTGCTAGATCATCGTCTTATAAAACCTGTTCATCATCTGGTAATGCTCAAGGGTCTACTTGTGGAGGAATTTCACCATCTTCTTACAGATGTCAGACTAGAAATCGTCGACTTGAGGAGGAAGGCTTCAACTCTTCTGAGGAGGTCAGATCTCGCAACCGGCCCAGATATCGAAGGGATCATCGAGAGTGGAATGTGTCGCCGAGATATTCAAAGAGTCCTGTCAATTATTGCAAGTCCTCAAACATTTTTGTATCTAGTGTTAATATAAATTGTATAGATGTAGAGGCCAATTGGATTTTTGATTCCTTTGCCACACATCATTTCACTAATGATCGATCTGTTTTTATAAATTTTTGTCCTTTGACAGATCAAGAAATGACAGTTGCTGTCAAGGATATCTCCTTTCCGATTGAGGGCAGAGGCGATGTTAAATTACTGTTTGGCAAAAGCCATGTTATACTTAAAAACGTAATGTATTCAAGTGAGTTACGTCGTAGTCTCATATCAGGTCCTCAATTGGATAGGAATGGAGCAACTTTTATTGGTGAACATGGGAAGGTGACCGTCTTGAGGTGTGGGAAATTTTTATTTAATGCATATCTTAAAAGGGGGGGTATATCAGGTTTTCCCTAGGATTCCAAGGTCTTCAAAAATTGAGACCAATTCTCTTTTAAAATCTTCACAAATGGAGATTTGGCATAGAAGGTTGGGGCATATAAGTCCAGCAATTTTGGTCCACACATGTAATGAAGAGGGAGTCCGGGGAATACCAAAATTAAAAGACATAAACTTTAAATGTGATGCATGTAAAATTAATAAACATAAGAAAGTTTCTTTTAAAGCAATAGGTGAAAGACGTTCAAAATATCCTTTGGATTTACTTTTTGCAGATGTTTGGGGTCCCTGCCAGGTATTGGGCAGAAATGGTGAAAGTTATTTCATCACTATAATAGATGATTATTCCCGCCGGGTGTCTATTTACCCAATTAGAGTTAAATCAGACTCCTATGAGGTTATTCGTAACCATATTGTTAGAGCTGAAACCTTTATAGGTAGAAGGGTTAAAAACATCCGTACAGACAATGGTGGTGAATTTGTTAATGATGACCTCGATGAGTTTTTAAAGTCCAAAGGGATTATGCATGAATTAACAAACCCCTATACTCCCTAATAAAACGGAACTTCGGAACGATTTATGCAGACAGTTACAAATGGAGCCCGAACACTTCTATCAGAAAGTAACCTTGATCATAGTTTTTGGCCTGAGGCCGTGAGATTCTTTGTGTATACTTGGAACCGTGTTTGCCCTAAAACTTCAAATAAAACACCTTTTGAGCTATATGGAGGGAACAAACCTTCAGTTAAACATTTAAAGCCATTTGGTTCAGTTGCTTTTATGGGAATACCTAGACAAAGGCGTGAGGGTAAACTTGGTCCAAAAGCAAAATGAGGATTCCTAGTAGGCTATGCATTTAAAACTAAGGGTTACCGAATTTGGATACCAGAGTCATATAGCATAATTGAATCTATAGATGTTACTTTTGATGAAAAATCTAGGTTTAACCCAGGCGACAGTGGAGCCGTGATGGGCCCGGAGGAGGTTGACCTTTTTCCAGATAGTCTGGTGAGTTATCAAAATGACAATGTTGTTGAGGTAGAACCAGAGGTCATCCCTGGTCCCTCCAACGAAGTTAATGATCCACAGACATCTGGGGAGGGGGAATCCGATTCCGAGTCCATCGACAGTTCCGGTCCTGATATTTCCTCATTTAGAGATGTTAACTGGACCCGTAAAGCAGTCCTTAGACCTACCGGTAAGCGGGTAGATGTATATTACTATGAAACTGGGAAATCTGATAGATTAAGATCATTATTAGATGTTGAAAGATACTGTGATAGAAATAAAATAAAATTCAATCCAGACACTTTCGATTTTAAAGGTAACAATCTGTATTCTGGTCCTGTCTCTGACATAAATGATTCTGATAGTGAGGATATAGATTCGGATGCTCCAGAATTAAATAATGTAAACCCTGACTCAAATCTATATGGTCCGTACATTCCTAGAACATTTAAGCAAGCAATAGAGACCGTACAACGCGAGAAATGGCTTGAGGCAATGTAGAACGAACTCAGTGTTATGCGTGAACGGAAGGTTTGGCATTTGGCCCCATTACCTGCCAACGTTACTCCAGTGGGATGTAGGTGGGTTTTCACTATCAAGAGAGATGAGTTAGGGAGGATTGCATGCTATAAAGCTCGTTTAGTTACCCAGGGCTATAAGCAAATTAAAGGCGAATCTTACGATGAGACCTTTAGCCCAGTGGTCAATTTTGGTGTAATCCGATTCTTTTTCTCTCTCTTGGTATCGTGTAGCGGATGGCGTCACATTCAGTGTGATGTAACCAGCGCCTACCTTTACGCCCCATTGAGAGAAGACGTGTATATGCTACAACCACCTGGTTTCACCATACCTGAGAAGTCTCATTTGTACTGCAAGCTAGATCGAGCTTTGTATGGTCTACATCAAAGTGGAAGAGAATGGTTTTATGAAATTCATGAAGTTTTATTAAATATAGGATTTACCAAATTAGAAAGTTGTAATTGTGTATATGTATATAAATCTGAAATAGTACTATTGTTATATGTTGATGATATTATTCTGTTCGGGAAAAATCAGACTGTCATAGATAAAGTATTGGTAAAACTGAGAAATTATTTCGACTTAAAAGTATTGGGGAAAACTAAGAAACTTTTGGGAGTGGAATTTGATGAGAGGAATGGTTTAGAGATTCATCAATCTCATTACATAGATGAAATTTGTAATAAATTTAAGAAGTTTAAAATTCCTATCTCTTCACTTCCTATTAGTAAAGGTACAATTTTCTCCAAAGTCGATTGTCCAACATCACAGTCTGATATCGAAACCATGAAAACCATACCATATAGAAGTGTACTAGGCTGTTTATCATTCTTGGCAAATCGAACAAGGCCCGATATTTCATATGCAGTAAATATTTTTAGTCAATTTCAGAGTAATCCAGGCTTATTTCATTGGGGCGGACTTCTACGGCTGTTAGGTTACGTAAAATATACTAGACATTATCGCCTCCGATTATTATGTAATCAGGATCATTTGATCACCTATTCCGATGCAGACTTTGCAGCGAATCGGGATGACCGGACTTCTATTGGAGGACAAATCGTTCTTTTAGGAGACCCGCCAGTGGATTGGAGAACTTTTAAAGAAAAATGTGTTAGTCTATCCACGATGGAGTCGGAGTTTGTCGCCCTAACAGAAGCCACGAAGAGTATTGTCTGGTATGACCGGATCCTGCGGGAATGCCGGGGTAGGCAGATCATTCGCGAGAGCGATTTCAAATCTAGATTATACGTGGATAACCAGGTGGCCATAGATTTCGTTAAGTCCCCAATAGAAAACCGCCGTAGTAAGCATATTGATGTTAAATTATTTTTTGTCAGGGATCTTGTTTATAAAAATACTTTTGATATAACTTTTGTACGTAGTAAAGCCAACCTCGCAGACGTGTTTACCAAGCCCCTCACCAAATATGATCTTCTAAAATTTGTTGAAATGTTATTTAAAATAGATTAAGTTTTTCTAGTCAAATATGTACCTCTTTCTTTTTTGTAAAAATTGTATTGTGTCAGAATAATGTGTAAGGATACTTGTGCAATATATACATATATATAATTTTTAGTAATATATTAGTGTGTAAGGTCAAAGTAATTTTTAAACAAAGTTTTTATAGAAATATGTGTAAGAGTAATTTTTTTAATGTTTTCCAAATTGCAATTTTTCTCATTCGGTATACATTTAAATTCCCGCTTTGATGTGGAAATGGTGCCCTTTAATACTTCCTCTCGGGAGTTCGATCAGCCCTCAGTACCGTCTCAGGAGGGTGACCCTTGGCCGGTAAATGACAGAGAACTCTTTTGGGGGGTTGTGTTGGGGGTAACCGCCACATTGGAGTCTTACCGTGGGTACGTTAATATTTTTAAGTCAGTAAGTCCAGTTTTATTTAGTTTTTGAAATGGGAGTGCCACTTTTCCCCGTATACCGGATGGGAATGAAAGAGTTTAAATCTGTTAAAGAGGAAAAAGGGAAAATTGAGGATTTTTAAGTGAGACTTTTGGGTGTTTTTTTTTTTTGTGTCTGGGTGAGCTCATTTATCCGGATGACCAGACAAGGGAAAAATATAATTGTTAAAATAAATGGATTAAGATTTGTAACTGACTCCAAGGGAATGATTATAAATATAAATTTACTTATGTTAAATTTTTTTTTGTATTTGTTAAGTACTTGTGCTGATAAGTTAATACATATTATATTCAGTGTTAATATGGTTTTTCAATTTGTATTATTTGCAGATATCTAATTCTGATTTCTTTCAGGCATCTGAGACTTCAATTAGTATGTATGGAATCCAGACGTGGAGAATGATTGACGTTGAATGATATGTAAGATAGTAGTAGCCTGATAGTAGTCAATAGATTTAGTTATCCTAACTCAGATGTTGGAAATTCTTCAAATCTTTGGTTATCTTGTATTGGATATTAAGTTTATATCCCAAGGAGTCAAGTTTTTTTTTTTAAATTTTTGAATTTTTCAAGTTAAAAATTGTTTGTTGTTGATGTTATAAATAAAGAACTTTCTTGTGGTTAAATATGTGTACGTTTTATTGCAATTAGAAAACAAATTATCATCATTTTTTTAATGTGTTAGAATTTAAAATTTTTTTGGTACGTATTTGCATCGTTTATTTTTGTTAAAAATTGTTTAAATTTCTGTGTTAAAGAATTGTAATGTATTAAGCTGCACTTAACTTATTTTTTTTGCAACGGTTTTTCGACTAGTTTTTGAGTCCATGAGAGGAAAATTTTCGGAGGAAAATTTTTGTTTTGGACTTTGTGATAAAATTTGACTTGAAGTGGATAGTTAAATTTTTTTTTTGAGGTACTAGTGTAAGTAGGAAAGACTTGCAATGGGTTAAATTGATTGTTTGGATAGTTTATTAAAATTTAAAATTTGTAATTTTTCTTGAACATTGTTTTAAATTGTAATTGTAATAAATTTGGAGTAATGGTCGGTGTTTGAGGTTTTTGCGAATGATGTTGAAGAGTTGATATATAAATTTGATCGAGAATCCAAATACATTTTTATGTTTTTTTTAACATTGTTTTTAACTATATGAATAAAATGGGCACTGATTTTAATTGTTCAGGTTTAAAAGTCTTTAGTTAAGATGTGTGTAGTGAATTTCTGCTTGGATTTTTATATCCAATTTTTCTAGTATTTTTCTCAGCCTTTTTCAAATATTTGCCATATTCTTTGGGCAATAGGCTGTTAGTTGCATTGAGACAATAAGAGGGGGGGCACATGTTAGGAAAATCACATGCCTCCATAATGCTTGTTAGTCTTATTGACTCAAGCAACTCATTAAATTAAATACTTATTATAAAGTATTTCATAATACTATCAGTCATTAACATTCATGCACTCTTAACACTCTTCACATTTGACAATAAACATTAAAGTACCATCTTTATTAAATATAAAACACATCTCATAAATATATCTTACTTAAATATATCGTTTTTACTCACCTTTTTGCACTTTAATATTTCAATGTTTTTAGCCATCCTTTATGAATAAATACGTTTTAGTGAATCCAGTCTTAGAAACGTAAATACAGAAACACAGACATATATTTTCTCACTTTGCAAGGAACAGCGACACACGGCATACATCGTAAGTTTATCTGAATAGTGCCTTGGCTACTCACCAGATGGCGGCACACGTTCAATCCGATTGGAAGATCAGACATCGAATCAACAAAGACACGTGTATGCTAATTACGGTAGATTGTTCTGGAAGTTAATCGATTCTTTGCTAGTATATATAGGTGTTAGGTCTTTGTACAAGCGTCTTGTGTTTGGATTCAATCGTGAGTCAAGACAACGACGATATTTTGAGTTATGTCGTTGTGGCTATATGTCTAAATTGTTCTAGGATTATTAAATAGTAGATGGCGTTCTTCTATAGTCAATAGTTATTTAATATGTGCAGCTTGGTGCAACGAGGTGAAATATAATGTGTTATGTCTGGTAAGTTTACAAGTAGTATTGTCTAAGTGTTTATCTGTTATACTGCTACATTATACTCAAAGATGATGTGTTATCTGGAACTGATTGGACTATGTTTATTACGATGCTATTTGTCAAGTCTTGTGAGTATTCTTCCTGTGCTATAATAAACTATTAGTGCCTAAATAATTGTTGTCTTCAATTAAAGAACTTTATCATTATACTTTTACATTATACATATTCATTGCTCTAACTTAATGAGTCTATTCCTTAAACCAGCTAAGCTCCTATCTGCGTAATATGCTCTGCTTACTTCAGTTACGTCAATAATCATTATATTAAAATTACAGATGATCGGCAAAATTTACGATTAATACGCACCTGATCGGCAAAATTCACGATTTTTACGCAGGCAATCGGCAAAATTCACGATTTTTATGCAGGCGATCGACAAAATTCACGATTTTTACGCAGGCGATCGGCAAAATTTACGATTTATACGCATCCGATCGGCAAAATTCGCAATTTATATGCACTCGATTGGCAAAATTTGTGATTTTTATGCACCCGATGGGCGAAGTTTGGCGAAATTCGTGATTTTTTCGTGTCCGATCGGCGAAATTGATCCGTGGGCCACCAGTAATCCAATCGCTGGCCACAGGTTGTGCACCCCTACTTTAGCCCCTTCTTCATAAACAAACACTATGACTGTAAAATTTTCCTTTTAATTCCTTCAAATTTCTTTTTGATTTAAAAAATATTTGTATTAGAATTTAAGAGAATTTTATTAATTTATTTTAATTCCCAGAGGAAGTCATGAGAGTTTTATTAATTAAAATTTTTAAGCCTCTTGTCTTTTTTAAATATTAACTCAAAACATTTTATACATTTTATTATGAAAAGTCTTGTTTATCAAAATGGATGTATTTGTGTTTAATATGATGTAAAAGTGTTTTAAAATTTACCTTTTTAATACATTTAAACACTGACATATAAGAGTATTCAGCCAAATAGTCACTATTCAGATGGCTGAATATTCGGTATTTGGTGTTTCAGAGTGCCTAATATTCAGTATTCGTCCAAAATCACTATTCAGTGCATCTTTAATTTTGAGTTATAATCGATTGCTGTCTCACGGTAGCCTTTCAGGGGGTGCCATGTATCAAAAATAGTCTTAAAACACCAATTTTGACAGCATTTTCTGAAATAAAAAAGATTGTCATTTTCCTTTGTTTTAATACTCCACGGGCTTTTGTTGCTGCCATGTTGAGTATCTTACGCAGGAGTAATATCTGTATAGCATCTGCCTCTTGTTGATTATACCATTCAATGCACTTGAAAGAAAGTTGTCATCGTCACTGTTGCTAATTATTTTGGGACACTTGTTGAGTTGTATCATCCTTTTTTTCTTCACTTAAACATTCTTCCTCCCGTGTTGCACTTAGTACAAGTTCCTCATCATTCAATATTTTAGTACAATATATTATTGTACAGTATATGTATTGTTCAACTCAATATTGTGCTTAATTTGATATAATATGAAGCAAGAAAAATGTTATTTCATTTTTAGCTTATTAAGTTTGTTTTTCGTATCCAGTTTTATTCTTTTCATCACTTCACTTATGATTAAAAGAAACTGACAGTTGAAAGGGTGATGATGGTTAATTAAGACTCCACTGTTTAGAGTTTTTAAGATGATATTAATCCCTTTATTCAGCTTAAAAAATAAGCAATTTTAAAGTTATATTTTAATCATGACATGGTATAAATATTAGATTAACGTTGTCACATAACTAGCAAAACTTATGGGATTTTTTTAATTTTTTAAAAATAAAAAGGGGAGGAATAATGAAAATTACAATTTTCCTTTAAAAACCCAGATACATTTTTTTTTCAGCAAAATTTTTGCCTATTTACCCTTGCTTCTACCTTTAGCAAAAGTTATTTTAAACAACCCTATTTAACATATAGTATAGTACAGGATCCCCCCCCCCTCCTCCTAAGATTTCAATTGCAACTATTTAGGTTTCAGTTCTTGAATGTTGATTAGATTATTATTATTACTATATATTTCTTAAGTGACTAGATTTATTCTTGTTTCATAATTTTAAAGGTATGTTATACATATAATTTATATCAGAAAATAATGCTATGCATTTTATATGAAGAAAAATTTATTTTTTATTACGGTAACTTAGATTTTGTAAAATTATTATTAAAATAGTATGTTTTATATCTTTTTTAAAAAATTCTATCTTATTTTTTATTATTTTTGTAAATTCTTTTTTTCTGTTTATTGTTTTTTTTTTTCTATCTATAGTACAATCTAGCCAATCTTAGTTATAATTTGTTTATACAAAACATAGCTTTAAATATTATTTTTTTTTTCTTTAATATTTTGATCATTGCTACATAAGTGTATTTAAATCTGTATCAAGTTATTTTTACAATAAACGAAATTTTCTTTTTTAGAGTAATTTACACTTCCCCAATCAAAGCTCTCTCTAATCAGAAATTCAGAGACTTCAAAGAAAAATTTGAAGATGTTGGCCTGATTACTGGTGATGTTCAAAAGAATCCAACAGCCTTCTGTCTTATTATGACCACAGAAATTTTAAGGTTACTTTTATTTTTGTTATTATTATTATTATTTCTTTACTTGTGTTTTTCATTCATGAATAAGAATGTTATATTAAATATCTGTTAGTACCTATTCTCTCCTATGTCAGCCTGTTGTTTAAACTAGTAATTTTTAAGAAAAGATGTAAGTATTTAAAATCTTTTCTAACCATATACAGGGTGAGTACAAATGATGGACCTGATTTAAAAATATCATATTTTCGAAACTACTGCACATATTACAATAAGTGATACATGAATTTAAAGAGAAATGTATCAAGTTTTTTTTTCAGTTACAAATGTTCAATGTGTGACCCTCTTGTTACACGGCATACGTCCAATCTGTAATCCAGTTCATTCCAAACATTTTGTAGCATCCCTCTGTCAATGGTTTTGAATGCTGCACAAATGCGTTCTTTAAGTTCTGGCAGTGTTTTCGGCATTGGTGGTACATAAACAATGTCTTTGACGTAACCCCACAAAAAGAAATCACATGGTGTTAGGTCTGGGGATTGCCATTTCTGGATTTCAATCCCAACAATCAATGAATGTGCTGCCATCTATTGATCAATGGTGAAAAAAACTTGGTATATTTATTTTTAAATTCATGTATCACTTATTGTAATCTGTGCAGTAGTTTCGAAAAGATGATTTTTTTAAATCAGGTCCATCAATTGTACTCACCCTGTATATATAAATATGTGTGTTAATGCATTTTATTTGATTGTATGGAAAAAGTAAATTTTAGTTTATATAATTTCACAAAATTGGTCAGTTCAATATTAATAGATGTCGGCTGCAATAAATAAAAATAAAGAAACTATCCATAATTATGTATAATGTGTTTATCTAAAATTGTTTAGTGTGTTATTAAGTATGAGAGAGATATTTTTAAAGATTCTTTCAATTAACTTATAAAGTTTCTTTGATATCCGTATATTTGAAATGCCAGGAGAGATATTTCATTAATAGTACTTTATAAAAGAAGAAAATGCACTTACAAATTTTGGTATCATAAGACAAGGTAAGTGCACCTGACATTGCGTTCAAAATGGATTCGACATCTAGTTGTATTTCTCAATGGATGTTCATCAATGCAAGTCCGGAAAGCCGAGAATTATACATAGTGTTCTTAAGACACGTTTTTAATAGTCTCTATGTAGAGAATGTTCTCTTTCTGGTATGGCTGTTGAGACTGGAGGTATTGGTAGAACTTTCAACAATTTTTTTATGTTGGGGTAAAGAGCCATATTACAGCTTGATAAGGACTCTGTTGCAGTGCTTAGTCTTTCTTCATTATCTTATGATAACCAGTTTTCAACCCACATTTCAATTTCTGCTTGTCAGATATTCGTAAGAATTTTTGTATCAGAAGAGTAAAATTCAGCACATTGCATAATAAAGAGACTGATTCGAAAATGATAGCAACTTCGTTACAAAAGAAAAAATACTCTAAATCATTTTTCATAGTTTTTAATTAATTTGTGTATATATATATATATATATTATGTATGTGTGTATATATATATATAATTAATAGAATTTGAAGTTCACTTTAAAGGAGACACTATAATCCGACGAAAAAAAATACTTTATTTCCAATCGAGGCTTGAGCCCCCTGAAGCCCCCCCCCCCCTCCCTTTCCTACTCCCCTGCTGGCCACTTACCATCTTATATGTTGGAGCAGCTACTTTGAAAAGATAAATTATTCTAATAAGTGGAATATTATACTATCTGTGATTATGTTATGTTCTTTTTACAGATAATTACAACTGTTTTACACAGATTATTTTTAAATTAAAAATGACCTATGTTATATCTAATGATAATAAAGTTTTGACAATATAAATAATATTTAATTAAATAAGAATTTAAGTATTTAAGTTATGCTTTGTTTTTATATTTAGGTCAATGTTGTATCATGGCTCAGATGTAATCCGAGAACTAGAGTGGGTCATCTTTGATGAAGTCCATTATATAAACGATTCAGAGGTATTTTCAAACATGTTTTGATATTGACAATGATGTTCCTGTAGCCTATCAACTCTCAGACATCGAAATAGTTCAGTTAATTCTAAATCCTCAAAATATATATGATATGGAGGATTATAAAAGCATAGAGGGGGGAAAAATTCAAATATGAGATGCATTGAATTAACGAAAGAATTAATGAGACATATCAAATAAAAGAGTTTTGTGGGTGTGTCTCACATTATGACTGCTGTGATGTCTCGTATATAATCCACAGATCAAACAATGATATTTAGACCCAGAAATTTAATTTAATAATTGAAGTCAAATATTTACAGAGATCAAGTTAGTTACATTTTATAAAATAAAATTTCTGGGTCAAAACATAGTTGTTTAATCTGCAGATTATATGCAGGAAATTATGGTATTTATAAAATTTAAGAATTGTTCTTGAAACAAAAATCATATTTTAAGCAAATGTGAAAATCCATGAGAAGATGTAAAAAATAAATTAAGAGTTATATTTGCTTTCCTATAGTAAATCTTACTGTGTGATCTTTCATTCAATGATAGTAGTATTTCATGTTAACCATTGACCAGAATTTGAAACAGATGCATTTCTTTCTAGAATAGTTTGATTCTTATGCAGAATTTTTGTTTCCAAAGGATTCCTACAAATCTTCCTTGTTACAAACTCTGATTATGATTGGATATGGTTAATCTAGTAATTAATTACCGTAATTTCGGGTAGATAAGCCGCGGCTTATACGTGTTTAAAAGTTAAATTTTACCTTTTGCGGCTTATCTGCCGGTGCGGCGTATACGAAGTAATAACGATTTTTCCAGGGAAAAAAAATAATAATAATTCGGATCATGTGCAGAGTGAAAATCTGAAAAATAATATTAAAAATGCTTCACGGATTACAAATCTTTTGTAGAAATTTGTTTTAACTGATCTCTTCATGACTACATTTTTAAAAATACACAAACCTCCCGAAATTTTGATTGATTTATAAATCTGTTATGATGATGAATACATTATTTATCTATAATGAAACAAAAGTAATCGCCGCATCCTCTTCACTATTTCTGTTACTCAGATTGCTTTTCTGAGCATGTTATAGAATATCCCATTTAAGTTCTTTTTATTTCATTAAAAAAGAAAAAAATCTATACATGGTTTCTTTTTGCATCAGGAAACATATTACTCAAAGATAATGATCTCATTTTGATAACGTTCAACTTCCTGCTCCACTCCAACTCCTCAGAGTTGAATAAACAAACTGCAGATAGCTCTCTCCCTTTTTATAGTAACTAGGGGGTTTTATGGAGTGCTGTAATTTTCTAATAACTTATTATATTTTAATAAAATTTTGTTACAGAGCTTAATTTACTGTTATTGCAACTTGCTGCAAATTTGAACAAAATCGGACAAATAATAATGGAGATAATTTTTTTTTTTTTAATAGCTAAGAAAAAACGGGCTTTGCTTTTCGTTTTTTTTCTTTTAAATTATTTTTTCTGTTTGCTTGCAGCTCAATAATTTCTTTTTACTGCACTTAGCAAAGTGAAGTAGCTGACACATTTAAAGAATCCTTCTTATACTTAGTTTTGCATAATCACGGCGTTTTAACAGAAAAGAAAGTAGATTCTCTTGTTTTCTTTACATGTGCGCACTTGCGAATGTTGTATTTTTTATTTTCAATAATAAGCGTATGTGTTTAATTTTTTTTGTTTATTTTAAAACTTTCTTTGAACATTTTACTTTAAATATTTATGGAATATATCAAATAGAGTACCAATTAATTTCCGTTAATAGACATTAATGTTTACAGTTAGTAGTGAAGAGATTTTCAAAAAAATTCTGTTTATACATCTCTCCCTACTTTTGCCAAAAGTTCATGTTGTCAAAATGATTTTTTATCATTAGTTATTTTCGGAATTTTACGTTGTTATTTAATTGATGGATTCGAATAAAAAGTAGTGTTATTTGTAATTCTAGTGTAATGTTTTATATTAAGAATTTCATCAAATATATTTCTACTTGCCGATCCAAGGCTGAAATGTGCGATGCAATTGGATAAATTCACAAACTAAAAGTAAGTAAGTTATTTATTTATTTTCATTATTTGTATTAAATTTAAAATTCTAATTTTTAAAATGGTTTAAAAAAATGCGCGAAAATATTCAATATGGCGTCTATAGTAGTACGTACACCACTTTCAATAAGTGCGGCTTATACGCCAGTGTGGCGTATACAATGGAATTTCAGTTTTTTTTTACCATTTTCGGATGTAGCGGCGTATACGCCAGGGCGGCTTATCTACCTGAAATTACGGTACTCTCTTTTATGTAACTTAAAGAAAATAAGTTGAAACTGGTGTGAATCAATAAGAACTAAAAGATCTTCTTAAAACACCATCAAAAACTTTTAAATGTGCTAGGCCTTTCGAAAGATCTGAGTCTTTCTTCGTCTGGTGCAAAAAAGGGAAAGGAAACCCACTCTCACTTCAGTCTTGCTGCTGCTTTCATAGTGAGAGCACGTCTTTTTTGCACCTGACGAAGAAAGACTCGGATCTTTCAAAAGGCCTAGCACATTTAAAAGTTTTTGATGGTGTTTTAAGAAGATCTTTTAATTCTTATGTAACTTAACCTCGTTTTTGTTTGGGTCTGTACATATGTAATGTTATCAACTTTTTGCCAATTTTAGACCCCTCCCCTCCTTACAATATCATATGTTATCATTGCTTGAACCCCCCTTACCCCTAATAGTATCATTATCAGTGACTAAAAATTCTTTTTATTTTTAGAATTTTTTTCTCTTTTTTTTTTGTTTTTTTTTTTTTTTTTTTTTTGTTATACATTTGCGGTGATATACAGATATGTGATTATACATTTATTATTCGCACTCTTTACTGATTTAAATGAAGATGAGAAGTTAATAAAATATCACTATTATACATTAAATAACTTTATAACAAATAACATTTTAAAGAAATATTTACTATTCAAAAATATTTAATAATATCTTTATGTTGCATAATGCATTCAACAGTAATATTGTCTTCTTGCATTTGCCCCCTGCCCAGGTGTAAGCAGAACTTCATATAAACAAAATAGATGGGCAACATTCTTCACCATTTTTTACTAGTAAACATACCAAGTATCATTTCGAACCTGGTTTCTCTAACAACGAATTATATGAGCAAATGGCAGAAAAATAGGAATGGCAAACGTTGGGTTATTCCATTTTTACTTACCCATCATACGTAGTATAGGGTAAGTCTTGTAATCGTTTTGAAAATCGAAAAAAAATTTTTGACGGATTTACACGTTTCAGACACTGGAGATTCCAAAAAACATATTTTTAGAAAAAAAAATTTGCCGTCCGTCTGTGTGTCTGTGTGTGTGTCTGTGTGTCTGTAAACGCTCTATCTCCCGAACAAATTGAGATAGAGACTTGCAATTTGGTATGTACTTAGTATGTAATAATGGGAAGAAGCCTATTTCATTTCAGTAACCTCGATTAACTGGAACATTTTTTTTCGGACTCTCGAAATATTCGTTCTGATGAAAGGTATATAAAAATTTTCGAAATTGTTTATTTTAAGTAGTAAATATAAAAAACAATAAAAAAACATAAATTTTGCATAAAACATGAAGTCGATCGGATAATGAGTTGCCGAGATATTTGTAATCCTATTTTCCACACTCTTCGATTTTTCATGACCCTGTATTTCATCCAAATTTCACTTCAAAGATATATTTTAATTGGAAATTTGACGCTTAATCAGATGCAATAAACCGCTAGTTAATAGAGGTATTATTTTTGGAGTTATAAGGAAAAACCTCTTTCAAGCAATTCAGTAATCGAGCCTTTTTATGACGTCATCAAGCCACGATTTTATTTGAATTGCAATGCATTTTATAAGTAGTTTACACATTTTTATTTTAATATTTTACATTATACATATACATGATGGGTAAGTATTACGGTGGCTCCAACGACTAGTTTGGAATGAAATGATTCTATAATCATTTACTGATTTTAATAATAACTTTGTATTTTCATAAAAATAGATAACAGATTTATAAAAAAAAAAAGGGGGTAATGAAAAAGTTACCAAAAAAAGAAAATTTTGGTTGGCTAAAAAATGATAACGATATCAAAAGACAACCCTCCTTCCCCTAGAGATATCTTACGATATCAAGTGCCAGACGCTCCCTCCCCCCTAAAGTGTTAATATCATATATGTAAAAATGGAGTTTTGTAATCGATATTTCAACCACTTCCTGATAGGCTAGAATTGCAAAAATTATGTTCACAGGTGTGTTTCCGATGACAATACAACATTTTTATATTTTTAGAACTTAATTATAAATTAATACATTAATTTATAGGCATTTTTCCATTAGCCCACCGTAAATGATAAATTGCCCAATACTCTCTGTAACTCTGTAATTGTATACAAATTGAAACAATAGTGGATTTAATTATGTACCAATTCACACTCGCCAAAATATGCCAAATTACTGTGAAACTCCAACAATGAAACATTTTAAAGGCTAAAGAGTAGAAAATAAATTATAAAGGAAAAATAGAGAGTAATATTTAAAAAATATATGCTTTTATCAATTAATAGTTTAATATTACTTATTAAATTAATTTGCGATTATATCTTGAGAAATCAATTTAGAAATTTAAAAAAGAAAATTTAAATAATGTTTCATTTTTTCTTTCCTGTTGCCATATCTTAAAAAAGAAACAGAGCAGGCATAAAAAAAGCAATGCATAATCGAGTTCAGTGCCCATATCAAATTAAGGTATTGTAACGAAAATTTTTGAAAAAGAAAAAAAAAAACATGAATTGCAGTCATGAAATTTGGTGTGATTTTAAAGGTAAACATTGAATGTTTATAAAAGAGTGTTTATTTTAAAAATATTTTTACTTTTATACTTATTTTATATAAGAAAACAAAGGCACAGCCACATTTATTAAGTCTGATCGAAAGAGTGTTGCTTCAATGCTCAACCAGTTATTCAGAATACATTTAACAATGGCCATTTTGGATAAGTGTCTCTATACTGTATTATTAATATTTATAAAATAACATCACAATGTCGTGTATTTTTTAGGGAAAAAATATTAGAAATTCTAGTGGTTTTTTTTTTCTTTGTATTGTAATTAATGCATGGTTTTCAATTTTTACATTATTTTCCTGTAATATTTTAGAGAGGTGTTGTGTGGGAGGAAGTTTTCATCATGTTACCTGACCATGTCAATTTAATTATGTTAAGTGCAACTGTTCCAAATACTGCTGAATTTGCTGAATGGCTTGGGTAAGTATTATATCAAAATAAAATTTAACATAATAGTTCTTTATTAGGATGAATATATTTTTTTATTCTTTCATGGTATAATTTTCTTTCAAAAAACCTTCTTGTTGAAATATGTTATGGTAGTGTTAATATTTATAACCTAGATTTAATTCATATATATTTTTATTTTTTTAAATACAACATTAGATATAAAGAATAAAACTTTTAGGGAGTATTAATTTCTTCTTCAGAAAAAAAATCTTGAAAAATGCATCATTTGCAATAAAAGATTTCTCTGAGATAAATTTGAATCATCTTAAAATGAATCTCGACCCTAAAATCGCTGTATATGAGTAATTTTCAGAAAAGTGGCAATTTTATGTTTCATGGGTCTTGTGGCTCTGTTTTAAGGATGTATAAAAATGTGGTTTAAACTGTAAATATTAATCAGTTATGCATATAAACTGTGATTATTAAATAAATTGAGTAATAAAAATAGATGTGTAACATGCAGCACAATGTTGGTAACAAAATCTGATGCCATGTTTATCCATTATTGGTGACAGATTTTGTTTACAAGAAATAATTGTCATGTAAATATGCAAGTACCAATTATTGTTGCTATATTGCATTACTCTTTTGCTAAATTTTAATGTGTTTTTTTCTTTTTACAGTGGTATTAAAAAAAGAAACATCTATGTCATTAGCACATCAAAACGTCCTGTTCCTTTAGAGTATTTTCTGTATACAGGCAGCGTTGGGAAATTTGAAGATGAAATTTTCCCAGTTCTTGATAGGAATGGAAAATTTCTGGAACAAGGGTAATAACAAAATTCACTAAAAATAAATTCGGATTTCAGCTAGTTATATGCTATATTATTGCCAGTCATATTTTATGCTATTTTCTTTCTCTTTCAGATATACTAAAGCACTGACTGCTAAGAGAGAAAGAGAAAAATCCAAGGCCTCATCTGGACCAAAAGGCCCCAAGTATCATGTTACTGCTTCTCAGGTAAATTAATATTTTTTTAATGCTGTGACTTATCTAGTTTAACAAACTGAAGTAACAGTATATTGTCATCTACATACAGATAGCTTTCACTAGTAAGGGGGACCTTTGTGTCTAGGACCACTGCCTTAGTTTTAATAATACTTGGATCTAAGTTTTATTATTCATGTCAATACTTTATATAAAAACAAATCAGCAATGACAATGCAATTTGAAGTATTGGGATAAGTAAATATCTATTTCAAAAAATAATAGCTTAGTTTGACAGCTCCAAAATTATGTTTATGATGCACTAAGGTTTATTTACAATTGGCCAAAAGAATTAACATTGATTAAAAGGGGCAAAGTGCAGTTGGATTTAAACAACAGAACTTTCATTGGAATATTTACATAAGATAGGTTTGCATACAACCTTCTACAAAGATTGACATTAATCAGGGTTACATAAAACCAAAGAAAGATTTTATGAGTATGTTTTCATGCTTATCTATTATTAGCATATGAATCACATTGTTTAGTAACAAATTATTTTTATAGAAAGTAGCTGATGGGAAAATACGCTAGTTATTGTATTCGTTATCGTGTAACATAATATTTATCTAACTAGATAATCACTGAAATTTTAAACCATTGCCATATATTTTCTTATGTAAAAATTTAGGTATTATACAAATTATGATGATATACTATTATGATGTTACACTCAATGCAAAATAGATTACTGATCAAGTTTATCTTTGAATAAATGAGCAATTGTAAAATAAAACCTATTTCTTGTTAACTTGTTATCTATTTGGCAGGTGAATAATGCCTGTAGTCTTAATTATTTGATTATAGCACCCAAATAATAGTACATGCCTTTAAATTAACTTTGCTAAACAACATAATATTTATGTAACTAGATAATCACTGAAATTTTAAACCATTGCCATATATTTTTTATTTAAAAATTTAGATATTATACAAATTATGATGATATACTCTTATGATGTTACACTCATAATGCAAAATAGATTACTGATCAAGTTTATCTTGAAATAAATAATCAATTGTAAAATAAAACCTATTTCTTGTTAGCTTGTTATCTATTTGGCAAGTGGATTGTGCCCGTGGTCTTAATTATTTGATTATAGCTCCCAAATAATAGTACATGCCTTTAAATTAACTTTACTTAACAATGAAATAAGAAAAGTACTTTTAAAATCTTGCATTATAACTGATACTTTCAGTTTAAAGGCTGGCTGGATCTTTCTTTCATGTACTGTATCTATTGGATGAATGAATTAGACATTCAAGATGATATTGAAGTGAATTAAACATGCATTTTCTCTGTTATGCTTCATTTTATTAATAAAAATAGATTTTTAGACTATCAGTTATTTCGAGACATCTGGAATCAAATTCTTCTACTTTATTATGTTGCTACTTTTTATATACAGTCACAATTCCCAATATTTTAAAGTCATCTTGTCAATTATTATTGGTACTATTGATAAAATTATTCAAATTTTACTTGATTTTCAACTGTGTTTAAATTGTTATATCAGAAATTAACTTAAACAAAATGCCTTTACTTTAGTTTATTATTTAAATGCATTAAATGATATGTACCATAAAATGTGATAAATATATTTAACAAATATTCTGGTTTTTAAGCATCAGTCTTCTTTTTTTATATGCAACTAGTTGGCAGGTATGTTACAATTATGTAGCAAATATTTTTTATGATTATTTTTTTTTAAACTATTCTAATTGATAAATAATTCCTATGAGTTGTAATTTTCTGACTGAGTGAAAAAGTGCCCAGCCGAGGATTCAAGCATCCAAAACAGCTCAACAGAATGATTGAATTCTGAAGTCGAGAGGTCCCTGGTTTGAATTCTGACCTGGGCATTTTTTTACGTAGTTGAAAAATTACAACTTAAATATTCTTTTTTTTTTTTTTTTTTTTTTTTTTTTTTAATTCTTTTGTCCTTTTAACAGCACAATAATAATACTTCTAATATATTTGTCAGATTCTGAAGAGTTTGCCCTTTTTTTTTTCCATGTATGGCATATAGTTTTACTCTTCAAATTTTACTTTAAAAGTTATTGTGCACCCAGTATATAGATATTTGGGATTTGACTGGCCTCTTTGTATATGACCATTGGTGACTGCTTAAAATTGTTAGGCAGCAGTTTTGTATTAAGGCGGTTCTCAAATTCCCTGCTCAACAACGCAAAACTTTCTGACACATTTTCTGACTGATTTTTTAAAGTAAAAGCATAAAATTAGTAGGCCTGACTACTGAAGCAATTTGGAATCGAATGGTGTTTTCCATTTTTTGATAAATAAATTATCGAGTTATAAGTTATTGTTGTCGTGTGACGGCAGTTTTTTCTCCTTACCCGTTCTGTCACGTCTTTAAATTTGGTTCAAAACACCAACTTTAACAGTATTTTCTGAAGACCTTCTGTATTTACCAAATAATGGAAATTACATAGTTTCTGAATAAGAAAATTTGCCAATTTTATGCATTTCCAAACAAAAATGAATTTAGAAATACGTCAGAAAGTAACTCCTTTGGATTTGAGAACAGCCTTAAGTTTATAAAACCATTAATCAAATTATTGTGCATACTATGTAGTTTTAGCTCTAAGTATTAGAGTTTAATAGATAAAATCTGTTTAAAATGTTTTTAGCCTTTTTTTTTTATCCAATTAAATTTTTTTTCTCAAATGAGGTATTAAAAATGAGTGTGCACATGTTACATAAAGGTGTATCATACATGAAAAAATAAAGTACCGTAATTTCCGGTGTATAATCAATCTGCAGATGAAACAATCCCGTTTGGACCCCCAGAAATTTTATTTTATAAAGTGTTACTTCTCAGATCGCTGTAAATATTTGGCTTCAGTTATTGAATAAAATTTCTGGGTTGAAACCGAATTGTTTGATCCATGGATTATACGCCGGAAGTTACGGTACATTTTGCAACTGAAAGTTTTCCATTAGAGATTCATACTTCCCAACCTCTGACTTTTTTAAATTAAGGAAATATACTTTGAACCAGAAATTTATTTAATGAATGAAATTAAGTAGATTTTAAATGACTACCACATTTAATGCAAGACACATTTAATCAAGCAAATTTTCTGGTTCAAAGTATGTTTGTTTAATTTAAAAAAAGCGAGCAGTTGGAGATTAAATCTATTGGAATCGGTATAGCAATATTTTTATTGAAAACAAAATTGCAGATTGAATGTCAGTAATGTATTATTGAATGTATGCATATTTATTGCAGGAAAAAAATATATACATAGGCTTGCTCAAGCACCTTGAGAAAAAACAATTGATGCCTGCAGTAGTTTTCACTTTCTCTCGTAAGCGATGTAATAATCAAGCGACAATGTTGAAAAGTCAAGACCTGACTACAAAAGAAGAAAAGGGAAGAATAATTAAATTCTTTCGCAGTAGTATATCAAATTTAAGGGCAGAAGATCAGAAACTTCCTCAGGTAATTTTTATTTAGTTTCATTGCTAATGTTGTATAATCTCATATTCCAATATATGTAAAACTAAGACCACCACAGGTTCTTCAAAACTCAAATAATATGCATAAGAATAAAAATCTGCATGAGCCTGACCAGTGATGTAATACAGTGAGCCCACATATTATAAAGTTGATGGGCTTCAAAATCAAAGAACATAAAAAAGGGCAAGTTATTAACAATTTAGGGCACAAAAACTTCAAGGGGGCCCGGGTCTTAAAAAATTAAAAATCTGAGCCTTGGGTGCATCAGGACCTGCCTTAGACTATCCTCACCCAAATTCTCAGAATTCTACTGTTGCAAAACAAGCTGCAGGGAGTTTTGTACTTTTTTAACTCAAAAACTACTTAATGGAATGAAGTAAAATTTTGGATTTGCATATTTGAAACTTCTAAAAATTAATTGGTACTTTTCGGTTAGCCGGGCGCCAGTGAAATGTATATATCTATGTATACATATATATACATATATATATACATACACACATTTATATATGCATGTATATATATATACATATATATACACATACATATATGTGTGTATGTATACATATATATGTATATATAGATATATACAACTGGCGCCCGGCTAACCGAAAAGTACCAATTAATTTATGTTAAAAAAAATTTATAGGTTACAATTCATATATATATTTTTTTTTCGAAAGTTAATTAAAAATATATATGTTTTTTAATTTAATGAGTTAATCTAGTGTGTCATATAATCAGAAAATCTATTGTATTCTAAATTAGGGGGTGTTTTTTTATTTATATATTTACATTGTTTTATCAATAAATAAAATTGTGTGTAATTCATTTCTCAGATTATAGCTTCAAATCTTAAAAACTGTTTAAAAAAATTTAACTTTTTGATAAAATGACTTGGTATACGTTTATTATTTATTTGTAAAGCTGAGATATTGTGTTAAAATACATTGATTAACATTATTTTATAACAATAGCAAGTAGTGCGGCTGCTAGAATTTATTTAAAATTGTAATGAACAAACACCCTTGTTTATTATTTAATTTTGTAGAAATATATATTTTTACTATTTCCAAAAAAAAATTGACTCTGCAATTGTAACATTATAATGGACAAGAATGTCTACTGGGAATTTTCCATTTACAAAGATTGAATAGAAACATTAGAAATGGATATTAGCATGAAATAGAAATTACAGTCGAACCTTGTTAATGCGAACACTCAAGGAGAAATTTTTTTTGTTTGTGTTATCCAAACTTAAATACATTACATACAACTGGACAGGGCAATCGGGAACAGTTCATGCTAAAAGTAATTTGTGTTAAGCGTGTTCGTGTTAACGAGGTTTGACTGTATTTTATAGAAATAACAGCAATATAAGAATATGTGAGATAAAATGTGTTATTGATGTGCACAAACATAAAGACTGAGCTTTATACAGTAAAACTTATTCAAAACGAAATCACAAGGGCCGAAATATTTTTCCCGAATTGGACACATTTCCACATTATTCAAAATGAATGGTATACAAAAAGCACTGAAAGGCTGAAGAAATTATGCTTAATATTATATTACATTATTGTACATTATATAGTATATTATAGACTATATAAAGTTATATTACATTATAGTATAATAGTAGGAAATTATAATAATTTTATTGTATACTTTATCTAACAGGGGATTGTCATTGATGCAGTTCTTGTAATGCTGCACTTGTTTGTTTACCTATATCATTACTTCATTATTGTTACACTGAATGCTTAGGCCTAAACACTAATGAAGCAAGACAGAAAATTACAAGCAGGCCTATTAATAAGCCTTTTTCATAATATTTATTAAAAAGTTTGTTTCTGTGCACCCCCCCCCCCCCCCCACACTTTTTTTTTTTTTTTTTTTTTTTTTTTAATAGTTATGTTTATTTTTGCCATCAGTGTGTCAGTATTTAGCACTGACATGAAACTTAGGCTATGGCCATTGGCTTTTGGATGCTTATAAACAATGTAAAAACATGTTGAAAATGTAGATTGTATGCAAATAACCGGAAACAGTCAGACACTGCTACAGTTCCCGTTGATTTTTGAAGAGAGACACACATTTAAAGATTGACCAAAAAAGAAATGTACCCGGAAAGTAATGCACTTGACATCAGAATATTTTTTTCAGGCAAGACCATTAAATTAGTTTAAATTAGAGAAGTTTTTGCCTTATCCCCATTCTGATTTGGACAAGTTTTACTGCATAAATATATAGGTACTTTTATGTTAGCTGGGTGCAAAAAATGGGTGCCGATAGCTTTTTTTTTTCACCAATAATAACTTTTATTTTTTGTGTGTAAATTAAAGACAATGCTTTGATGTAGAAATAATGTTTTTTAGTTTATGGTGGAATTATTTCTTCTCTTTTTTTCTTTGTATTATAAATGATATGAGTGAAAGGTATGTATTTTAAATGTATGTCATATGAATATTTTAAATGAAAACTATGTATTTTAAATTCAATGAGTGAAAGGTTTATATTTTAAATTAAATTAATGCAATAAAAAGATGGTGAGGAGAACAATATTTGGCAATTTATCACCAGCGCATATCTAACATACAAGTACCATCATATATAAATTTACTATAAACAAGGTGAATGGTATCTTTCCAACTGATACTCAATAAAATCTGAAAGAGAAAAAATAGCCCAGTTATGTTCAGTAAGAGCAACACATACAGTTTTATTTGTGAGCAAAATTTTTTTTCATACAAATAAGAATTTGTAAATATGTTAACAAAGCAGAAATTCCAGATCAATTAATTGACTGAGATAGTCCTATTCCTTGGAGAGTTAGGTCACAAGATTTTAATACATGACCTGTATGATTTTTTTCCCCTGTGGGTATGTGTTAATGACAGCTTATATTATACTCTGATAGCTAATATCAATGATTTAAAGACAAGAATCACAGTTAAAATTGCAAGCATTCACATAGATATGCTGAAATTTCTATTGGAAAAAATTGAACTACTGCTTGGATTATTTAAAAATGCACACATAAAATCCAGTTTTTTACAAGTAAAATTTTATTGCTGTTATATATGCAAATTTCATTACTGTCATATTGGATGAAATTAATGGTGCATTAATATGAGGAAAAGTTTAAAACTTGAGAGTTTAATTGATATGTCAATTAAAAGTCATTACTCAAAATATTTAATACAAAAGTAGATAAAATTTACTTGTGATCATTTTACTATGGATTTTGGCTTTGTAGCAAAGATAACTCCAAGTTGTGAAAAAGAAAATAAAAAAAGATCTTTATGACATTATTGATACATCCATAGATCCATCATAATAAAAAGGGAATGATTAAATATTAAACTCATACCTGTTAGGACTTGTATAATTGAAAAAGGAATTCATGAGATTGTATAACTTGACAAAAGAATGACACACAACATGTGATAAGAAAACATTTTCCTTTATTCAAAATCACTTCTTAAAAAAGAAATTCAGGTAGGGCATCATGATGCTGCCTGTGATTAATTTCATTGTAAAATTAAAAAAGGAAAGATTTTCATACCTTTAATAGAAATAACCATCATGGTTCACATGTTTCCAGGAGGTCTAAGTCTTGCAACTAAGAATCAGTTATCACCGTTTTCTTCACATAATACATCCTAAGTACAAACTCGCTGCTGATGAGGAATGTCAAAATGGGTCACTGGAAGACCTATTGCTGAGAAATGAAATTAACCGAATGTCAACACAGGACATTGTGTGGAAAACACGCCATGTGTAATGTCAACAGATAGACCAAAATTAATGGAAATGGTTTGAAATTATAGGAGATTATCTACAAATTATGATTAAGTAATATAAATGATGATAACTCACCTATAAAATTACTGAAATGCCGAAATATTAAAAAACAATGTCGCCTATTGTGACAATAACTTGGTTGTCTTTTTAAACTCTTTTATTTAACTTAACATGGTTTATTGGTTTATTAACTTTGTTGCTATTATATCTGCAAGATTCATAACATGGCTGTTTTCTTACACTCTTTAATTTAACTTCATTCAAGTATATAAAGATTGAATTTTGCTATTAATTATTCACTCAGTTACGGATAGGCAAGAATTATAATAATTATGCACACCAGTGTGTTTGTGGTGATGGTATGACATTTTAATATATTTAGAACTTAATTGTAAATTAATAAACTTATTTTTAGGCTCTTTTCTATTATTCAAGCACAGGTGATAAATCATCAAATATTCTTTAGTTACAACTTTTAACGAGTTACAACAATTGGAGATAATTATGCACCAAATCAACATGCGAAATAGTTGTAAAACTGCAACATTAAATTATTTTAAACACTTAAAAGTGGAAGATTAAAATAAATAAAAATGAAGAGTTAATAATTTTTTTTAATTGCTTTTATCAATTAATTAACTGTTTGATATTAATTAAATTATAAGTTGTGAAACAATGTAGAAATCCTGAATAGGTAGTTTAAGTAATGTTTTTTTTTTTCCTTTCCTGTTGTCATATCTTAAAAAAGAAACAGAAAAAATATAATTTTATTAATAAATTCCTTCATTTGTGCTTCTTACCAAGCATAAATCAGAGGTTAATTTTTTGTAATTGGAGCCCCACACCAAATTAATCTATTGTAAAGGAACATGAATTGCTGCCATGAAATTACACTTGATTTTTAAAACATTGAATGCTTATAAAAGAGATTGGGTTGTTTTAACTATTTTTTCTTTTATTTATTATTTATATCAGGTTTTGTTGAGTGTATCAAAATTGTAAAAATGATTCTCATTCATTCTATATTTTATTCTTGTATTTATGATATTTTTGTTGTTGTTGTGCATTCTAAATAATGTATTACTTTTCTTTTAACTAAATTTTTCCAATACAGTTCTTGAATACATATTTCTATTAGGTTTTGTTGATGGGTGAGCTGTTAGAGCGAGGATTTGGAGTGCACCACAGTGGAATTCTACCCATACTAAAAGAAATAGTTGAGATGTTAGTAAAAGAAAAATTAGTGAAGGTAATGGAATGTACTTTAAAATTTAATTTTCCATAAAATAGAATTGGTGATTTGAAACCATATTTCTATTTATAACTGAGCAAAGATACTAGAAGTCATGTATAATGAATAAATTTATGTATAATGTAATGTAGTTAAATGATTTTTGCTGTTAATTTTTTCTGTAAATAGAATATGTAATTTAAAACCAGATTTTGATTTAAGATACTAAAAGTTTTGTATCATTTTTTGTAATATCATTTTTATATGTTAACGGAATCATCTTATAACTTAATTTACTGAGTAATTTATTAGTTAGTTACCTTTACATGATTTTTGCTTTTAAATATTCCAGTAATTACTTTAAAATTATGTACTATTTATGCATGTTAAATTTTGAAGTAAAAGAATCTGATTCATTTATTATTATAGATTATTATTTTTTGTTATTAAAATTATTTTTACTTATTTTTTTATATTATTATTTTTCCCCCTTGTTTGAAAAGAATTTGTCAAAATGTTAGTTAAAGGAAATCTGTAAAGATAATTTAGAATTGTTAATTTAGTTGTAATTTAGAATTTCAATTGTTTATAAAAATTAGTTTGCAATGGCATATTGACTTTGAATGTATTACGTTCACTCCTCCTTTTTTTAAGAATGCATTACTTTTTAAATATTTGATTTTTTCACTTTATCTAAGTTCTTAAATGTTTTTGCAAAATTTAATAAAACTATTGAAAAGGAAAAATGAATGTATTTTGTTTTGATACACTTGAATTGCAAATGTAAAAGACCAGAGATAAAATGTTGTGTATTTCGAAAAACCATAATCCAAAATAACTAATGCATGTGCTCTGTCAACATTTGTATATTGATTTTAGAAAACATTTCACGAGTCCTTAAAATCTGTATTAAATTAACAGTTAAATGCATTTCTCATTTTGAAAAATCTCAGGTCCAATATAAATTTATAAGTACAATAATATGTTTGTTTGTTTGCCGGATCTACTACCAAAGTAAAAGACCAGAGATAAAATGTTGTGTATTTCGAAAAACCATAATCCAAAATATCTAATGCATGCGCTCTGTCGACATTTGTATATTGATTTTAGAAAACATTTCAGGAGTCCTTAAAATCTATATTAAATTAATAGCATTTCTCATTTTGAAAAATCTCAGGTCCAATATAAATTTATAAGATACAATAATATGTTTGTTTGTTTGCTGGATCTACTACCTCCCCCCTTATGTTTTAGCTTTCATTAAAATATTTAGATTTGCATACATTATTAAGGTAGGCAATAGTATGTTCCTCTTTAAAATAGGCATTTTAAGTAGTTTTTGTAGAGCAATACATAATATAGTGAATACATAATCATCTATTATCTCCATTGAAAAATCCATATTATCATGGAATTTTAATATGTTGAAATAGACCACAATACAGTAAAACCTCTTCAATATCTCTATTTAGCAGACAGAAAATTTTCAATCCCGAAACACATATTATTTGTATGTTTTGACCTCTGAAAAGCAGACATCTCCAAATAGCAGACAAATTCTGCTGTTTTTGCTATTCAGAGGTTTTACTGTATTATTTTTCTTTTGAAATTCCATTACACATATTTTTTTTTAAAGAATACAAAAATGCAAATATATTACCATTCATGGTATGGTGATTATATATTGTTAGATTCATTCATATAATATTTAATATTATAACCCGTGTATCATAATGACACTACTACTGTTTTTATATCATTATAACATAACACTAAAAAAAAATTTATAATGGCATAACTGTCAGAGTTTTAAAGTCTGAGTTTGAATGACGAATATGCATGACTGTTTGAATATGCATGACTTAAAAAAAAAAGAGGGGGTGGACGAATAATTAAAGTTGATTCCATATTTCTAAAAATAATTATTTGTCATGTTCAGGGGTGGGAAATTTTCAGAAAATCTTACCAGGGAAGAATTAATTTTATCAGCCAGCAAGATGCAACATTCAGTTGAAAATTGCTATGACAAAATGTACACGACTGCAAAAATAGTTAATTACTATTACTACAATGCATTTTCAAAAAAAAAAAAAAAATTCTATAAAATTAAATTGAGAAATATGTTCAACAGATAAATGTTGAGTCTAGGATAGAACTTAGTACCATGTTTACATCGTGGAAATTTGCAAAATACAACTAACTAGGAAAAATAAAGTTTTTGGCATATCTTTTAAGGCTTGAAGTTTTTCAAAGACTGCCTAAAAATTCGCTCACCTTGTCAGATAATCCACTCGCCAGTGGCGAGTAAAATTATGTATTTCCTTACCCCTGGTCATGTTTGTTGTAATTTGATAATTAAACATATCTAAAACTATTTTTTCTTGGAATTGCAGGTTCTCTTTGCTACAGAAACTTTTGCCATGGGTGTTAATATGCCTGCTAGAACCGTAATATTTGATTCTATTCGTAAACATGATGGGTTAAATTTTAGAGATCTTCAACCTTCTGAATTTATACAAATGGCTGGCAGGGCTGGTCGACGAGGTTTGGATGACACGGGTACTGTGATTTTACTGTGCAAAGGAGACGTTCCAGATATTTTTTCACTAAAGAACATGATGCTTGTACGTATATTCATTTTTTACTGCTTTTTTCCTGTATGTTTATTTAACATTTCTTTTATTGTGAATTAATTTTACTATAGATTTGATCATTATAATGATTTCTTTCAGTACTGTTAGTTATATATCTTATTTCAATAATGCCAAATAATTTTGTAATGAATAGTTTCTAACTTATGATTCCTAAAATTTATGTTCTATATTATGTATGAGTAAATTTTTAGTGAAAATAAAACAGGAGACATTCATTTTGGCAAGTATTAGTTTTTTTAGTACTTTCATGTTATAGCGGCCCCCTCAAATATGATTATGCCAAGGTTGCAGCTATGATTTCACGAAGATCATTGCAAAGCTTATATATACATCCTATATATGCATACATATACTCACAAATACTCATATATGTCATTATATACTTATTATTTGTCTCATATGTCATATGTACATCATATATGTCTTATACACATGTCATATACATACATCATATATGCATCATCATATATAACTACTAGCAGAGCTTCACCCACTACGCTGGTTGGTTTATTCCAAACGGACCTTGAATTAAACGAACTTAGGATTGGACACCCCACTGTCTTCGAATCCGGTCTCTGAACATTACAAATCGCAGAGAAAATTTAAATAAAAAACAAAACCTTCTTGTTAAATCTTTTAAAAAAAAAACTTTAGCTTTTAATGAAATGGTCAATCAACCCTTTTCAATCCCCCTAATTCTCTTGCAGTCCGGTTTGTTCAGCCCGCTCTTAAACAAAGCACGTGGAAGAATGGAGGTTGTTCTCTTCATCAGTTCCTTTCCATGCAATAGTTAGCCGGGAGGGTGAGGGCTAAACAGGTTTCCTGTTTCTGAGGGGAGAAGCCTTCAAAAACAGTTGAAGCATGCACAAAAAAATTTATTTTGTGTGGAAAATCTAATATGGAAAAATGTTATGTTAATCTTAGAGAAAGCACTTTTTGCTTTAAATATATGGATAGCTTCACCATATACATAATGAAAGGTTATATACATGTATATTATTATAATGTCATTTTTGCTTTATAATTTCGCGATTCATCCTTGGAGGCCGCTATAACACGAAAGTACCCTTTTTTTATGGAATATCTCTAGCAGAATGATAGGTTCCTAAAAAGACACGTTATAAAATGTCTTTTCCAAGCTTCTTATTTTCTCTTATTGTTTGCATATAGATAACAAACTATGCTTATGGGTGTCAAATTAATTCTGATGCTGTTGTAACAAACATTTGTTGCCACTCTGCTAGACTATCTGGTTCAGGAAAAATGAATAAATAAAGGATCTGAGATAATGTTTTCTGATAAATCAAATTTTTATACATCATAAAATATCAGTAATGTAATTTAAAGTTGGAGGGAGAAGTGGAAAAGAAAGAAATTAAATAATAGATATATAGATATGCTAATGGAATGTATGATTAATAAGTTAAAATGTAATATATGATGTAATCTCCTTATGAATTATGGGATTGTCTGTCTTCATCGAAGACAGTAATCATAGGCATGAATTAACCAGATAAGGTCAAAGGGCCTTGAAAACTCTTTAAATTGTTGCAATTCAGACACATGTGTTACCTTGTCGAAACAAGAAAAAAAAAAAGATGAATTATTTTGTCTATGGGAAATGAAATTTATTCCAAGTAGTTTTTAAGATTTGAACATTCAGAAAGTTGAAAGTAAAAATTGAAGTGAAAATCAAGTTGGATTTTGTTAACACATTGTTTCTGAAAACTCTCCAGATTTCAAACTTGGAAAAATTCAATTAGATCATTTTCTCTGTCACTCTTTAAAATTAAAGCATACTAAAATTTAGCCTTCTGTAATTTCTTTTGTTAAGCTGTGCACAAGAAACTAGAGCAGTAGTGAAACATATATGCCATACCATGTGAATTGTTCAAAAAATCTGATAAAGGAGAGAAAAAATAAATTGTAATGGGTCCTTGAAGATGTACATTTTTCTTGTTCTGAAGAATAAAAATTTTCATAAATAATCTTAAGGGAGATATAATTTATATTTCCTATCGCTAAAGAGAAGAAAGATCCACTTTAACGAGGGGGGGTGGGCTGGGAGGCAAATTTAGTATCTGGTCCCACAGACCTAGATAATCAGATAGCTTCAGTGATGCTGGGCAAGCGCTATCGTGCATCATTTAAGTAAAAAAAAAAATTTTTTTTTTAAAATGGTGAAGGGATGCATCATTCAGGATACATAATTTCTCCCTTGAAAAAGAATAAAAGAGGCATATTTTGTTTTAAATATATTGAATGTGTCTTATTTCTGAAAAAAAAGACTCTCTTTTGTAAAAAAAAAAAAAAAAAAAAAAAAAAGTTTTTTGGTAGTGTCTGGGTACCAAGAACCTAGGATTTCAAAAGCTTGGCAACATCCCTGTAGCTTTAAAACAGCAAATGAAAAAAACCTGTGATATTACCAAAATTAGAAAAATATAATAATAAACAATTACAATAATAAAGTTCCCAAGTAGGTGTTTATATTACTTTGGCAAAACAAAAGTGAAAAAAGCAAGCTATTTAAAAAAAAAAAAATTGTTTATAAACTTTTTATTTTTATTTAATTATATTATTTTTTTATTTATTTGTTTATTTATTTATTTTGCCTTTTTAGCATTGTTATAGACATGCTTTTCTTTAATTCTCATGCTATGAATTTGTATTCAATTGAATATCTTTAACCTTTTCAGGAGCAAAGTACTTCTGCTGCTGAAATGTTGAAATAGTTGAATGATACCAGAATTTACGAATAAATTTATTTGAAGATAATTAAAAGCTTTTCTTCACACATATTATGACAACAAAATTTTATTAAAAAATTCTGGGTGCCATTTGGCAGTTTGAAATTAAAATTAATGGCTCACACCATGCAAGCACCACCCTTCAAAAGGTTAAAGTGTTTGTACTTACAAAAAGCTGTTGTTTAGTGATGTAAAACAATGCATTATTGTGCATAACAGTTTCACTTGAAATTTTTTTAGGCTCTGTATTCTTTTTCTTCTTGAGTTTGTATGTACCGTGCATGTGCATGTTGCAGAGATGCCGTTTCCATTTTCACGAAGTTGTTTTAATAAGAACTTAAATTTTCAATAATTGCTTTTAAATTTTTCTGTAATTTTGTCAGTAATGTAAGCTAATCAGATTTTGCAGGTTCAAATGAAAACATGCTTCTAATTTTTGGGGAAAGGAACTCTTAATAACTCTGGAACAATGGAACAGTTGGCAGCTCTGTGTTTGTGTCTATTATTTATTTGTGTTCATATTAATGCTATATATAAATATGTCACATAATTCATAATTTAAACACCATTGTCATTTTAGGGCAAACCAACCAAACTTGAATCGCAATTTAAACTAACCTATAGTATGATTCTTAACCTGCTGAAAATAAAAACATTTAGAGTTGAAGATGTAATGAAAAGATCATTTGGAGAATCGGATAATCAGAGAGAACAAAAAAAACTTCAACAGCTTTTGAATGAAGCCAAAAGCAAATTAGGTGAAACAACAAAACCAGCCTGTTCTCTATGTGAAGCTGATTTATCGCAGTATATAGCATCTTTGAAGCAAGTCACCAAACTAAAGGAGGAAGTAATGGTAATTTAATTTCTTTGTTTTTTTAATCCTATACAAAAGTAACTAACTAAAGGAAGAAGTAATAATAATTTAAATTTTTGTGTATTTCTTAATTTTTGTTTCCAGTATTGCTTAAATTTTATCTTAATTTTTTAAACACTTATGACAGAAGTTTCTTTCTTTAAAAAAAAATAAAAATTTTGTATAAATGAAAGATAGGAGTTTGCAAGCATAGCTCATAGAGGGCAGAAGCCACTAGTAGTGTATAAAATATGTACTTCATTGTTGTCAGTTAGTGATAAAGTACTTTTATTATTGCAGGTTGAAAAGTGTGCCTTAGCCGTTTCTAGAAAAATATTTGTTTCTGGTAGGATCATTGCAGTTTCTTTTGGGGCCCTTCGGAATATTCCTGGTTTATTATTAAGCGTCGAAAAAGAAAATAGAATTAAAGTTTTAATAGTTTCTGAAAAGCAACAAGACTCAAATCCTTCTGAGAATTCTGAACCCGAGATTGCGCCTTGGTCAAAGAAATTGTCTTATCCTCATCTTAAGAGGCCTGAAGTAATTATAGTGTCATATAAAGATGTTGATTCAATCAGTAATAAAGCAATAAAAATCCAAGAAAATGATGTTCTAAAAGAATGGAGGCGAATGGACACATTGTAAGTATAATTCCTTTTAAACTTTGTCTGTATTACTTGCTTTCATAATTGCTATTTTTTCCTGTAAACAAAGTAGCAGAAACACTGCAGTACGGCAGCAGGCGCTGGAGATTATTTTAGACATTGCAGATTCATCTAATTGCTTTATAAAAAAAGTGCTGGCTTATAAAAATTGCTAAATTTTAGTTTTTCTCTAGGTTTATTGTATATTCTTCGTATTTAAAACAAAGTTCTTTGTGAAAGCAAATTGTGCATATTTTATGGGTTGCTATTATTTCTTATGCTACTAAGTTTAGTCTGCCATTGTTGGGTCACAGATAAATTTTGGTTTGCTGCAGATTGACACAGAAAATTCTGCTTCTGGGCCTGTAAATATGGAAAAAAGATAATGTAAAAAATCTATCACTGATTTAATAGAGAGGGGAAGGCTATATTTTTCATACAATTATGTGAATAATTTAGCAAAAACATTGTCTTTAAATCAATAATATTTAAACTTATTGCAAATCTTTAATTTATTTTATTAAATATTATAATTTTTCTACTGTATTTTGACAGAAAGAAATAAATGTCAATGAAATTTGATAAATTGTTGCATCAGAGGTGGATTTTTTATGATTAGATTGAATGCTGCGACATTTTATTTTAACAAGTTCTATAGTATCTTAGTTTTTTATATTTCATGGGTTTTTTTATATGTATATAATTTAATATATTGTTTTTGATTTCAAACTGTATATGTATTACCTTATCAAAACTGTTAATTAGTGGATCTAAGTAAATGGACTTATGATCTCAAAAATTATTCTATATCTTATAAATAACTTAAATATAAACCATAGTTTAAAAACTAGTTGTAGCATCAATATTTTACTCAAATTAAAATTTAAACAGTAAAATAATTTTGTCCCTGAAAGAAAAGGTCTTGAGTGAAAATTTTATAAGCTGAGAGAGAGTTATAATACCAATACATTTCATTTTAAATTAAACTTTAATAATAATTAAAAAAATGCATTTTAAATGACTATAGAAAACTTCTAAATGTATAAAACAAGCTAAAATATCTTGTACTATTTCCTCAAGCTTCTAAAATTTTATTAAATTTCATTTTATATGCTTCTATGTTGCAGTTCTAAAACAAGATTTTCATTGCAGTACCCGTGGGCACTATGGTACCCTTTGAAGATTTTCTTGGCTCCCCTTTCCCACCTCCTTAAACATTTTAAAAGGTGCTTTGCTTTAAAATCATTAATGCTTGCTTTCATTTTAATTACAGACTACAGTAAGATTTTTGACATATCTCCCTACGAACCTTTTTGAGATAACCCCTCCTCAGAAAAAAGTAGTGTTAAATTTATTATGGTTTATATAATTTATACAATTCCTTTTTACATAGAGCCTCTGCATTTCAGGGGTCATTTAAACTACAATCAGTGACTATAATCTTGTATGTGTATTTGCTTTTATTGTTTCAACTTTATTAAATCTATTACATGATTAATGTTTGTTTTTGGTTTGCTTAAATTTTATAAAAATAGACAGATTATCATTTTCATTCTTTTATAACATATTTGAAAATAATTTAAATGTTTTTGTCTGTATTTAGACTTTGTCCTCTAACTTGCATAAAATTCAGACATTTTTCACCGCTAGGAGGGGGGGGGGGGGGGGGGGGGGAGAAGCATAAATCTGAAACCTTCCAGCAAAGACATTTTGATGCTCTTAGAAGGTAAAATACCCCAGGCACCTTACCTTAATTCATTACTGCATAAAATACTCAATTGCACTGCAATAAAAATTCTGTTTAAGTAAGTTATAATTTGTTTTTATCTGCCTAAATATGGCTTTTAATAGTAATTTAACATGGAACAGTGAAACTTCTAAAAAATAAGGTTTATTTTAAAGAATAACTAGATGGGGGAAAAAATGCATACCTCTGATCTATCCCATTTTATATGTTTTTCTTAAAGATTGAATTATGCGTCTTTGATATAAAAAATTTGATGATAAATCCTACAATAAATAGTTCTAAACTTAATTTTACTATTTTTTATAAATGTAATAGAGATATCTCTATGAAATTGCTTCTGTTTGATACCTGGTAGCCTCCAGTGGGGAGGCAAAGGAGGACAATTGCTCCTCCCTGAATTTTCAAATTTAATTTGTTTTCCTCTCATTATTTTGAAATTTTTTTTTTTTTCATCTCAAGTGATTTAAGATAATTAAACACTAGATTAAATAAACTCAGAATTTTTCATCAGAGGGCATCCCCCCCCCCCACCCCCTGAACTCTCCATGGAAGATAATTTTTATTTATTTATTTATTCTTTTTTATGCACCTGTGTGAAAAAAAAAATATTTTAAATGGCGGGTTCGTGGGTCATAACCCCTTGATGAAAGAAATAATAAACTGTTTTATTTTTTCATTTTGATGAAAAAGCCAGTGAAAGTTTATTTTTGGATTTTTAATATTTGTCATTGTATCTATTATGTTAATGTCTCTGAAATAAATTATTTTCTGTTGGTAATACATTTCAGCATTGTCTTGGTAATGTCACCTCATTGAGACCTTTTCTTACTTTTGTCTCACAGTTGCTGTCGAGCTTTGATTAATGATGTATGCAATATTGTCTGCATATGATTTAGAACTATCATGTTCAAATTGTAAATATGTATATAGTTATTAAATTTATACTAAAAATATGAACAAATTTGTCAGTTACAGTCCTACAATATCTGTATTGTTTTTTTATGTTGATATGTTTAAAATTGTCTTTAACATGGGTTCTGGCAAAAAAGCATTAGTTTAGTTTATTTCATGTTTATATTTTCCCTTAAAAAAAAAGAAAGAAAGAAAAGGGAAAAAAAAGTGACCTTGGCAGTGGATCACAAGCATCTGCCCCTCTCTCTTGACTTTGTTCCCCGAAGAAAAATCCTTAGTTTCTTTTCCCTTTCTGTTTAATTATTTTAAATCACTTGAGAATAATATATTTTTATTTATTTATTTTTATTTCCAAATTCATGAAAGGAAAACAAAATTAAATTTGAAAATCCAGGGAGGAGCAGTTGCCTTCCCCTGCCTCCCATGTATCAAACAGAAGCAATCTCGTAGAAATATCTCTATAACATTTATAAAAATAGTAAATTTGAATTTAAAGCATTTTATTGTAGAGTTTATAATAATTGTATTTATACCAAAGATGCATAATTCAATCTTTAAGACAAACATATAAATTGAGATAGATTAGAAGTCATAGATGAAAGAGTTTCACCTTAAGAAGTAATTCCACTTTTTTAAAGTAATTTTGGACATTTTTTGAATTGATGCAAAAATACAGAAAATAATTGGAAGCATATATATATCGAAAGAGAGGGGGGGGTCGTGGAAAATTGATTAATCATGCATTTTGTCTTACTCAAATACTCGGAAGTATTTTTTTTTTTTAATTGTTATGCAAAAGAGCCATCAAATCAAATGTCAGATTATATTATAAGCATTTGAAGCCCATGTAAATCAAGTTTTTTAAAGTGTCTTTCCAGAGTGACATTTTTTTTCTACTTTGAAAGGAAAATGTAGTGTTTATAATAAGGTTCTTTTTGTAATAGAATATTTTGTCCTATTTATACAACACTTTTGGGTAATTACAGTGATGCAGTTTTGTAGATGTATTTCTGGAACAAAGATTGGTTTGACAGGCATATATTTAACATAGATATTTTTTTTTCGTTTGAAAGAAAGGGAACAATCTTAAACAGCCAAACCATCCAGAATAATATTTGTTCTGAAAAAGTAATAACTATGTACTTCACATAAGTTCATCATATTTGCATGTACACTTTTGGCAAACTGTCTTCAATTTCCTTTTTTGATTCGATAAACCTATACATTTATGATTAGTTTAAATTTGTTTTTAATACTTTCTAAGTTACAAAAAGAAAATAACAATCACACATATAGTTATATTTCATTTTATTATATAAATAACTATTGAAATATGTCTAAATTATAAAAGTCTGATGCCCATTGTATGGATGGAAAAGTTTTTCCACCTTTTTCCCATTTTCATGCCTTTAGAGATAGACATTCTCTTTTCTCACCCATATGGTTTGATAATATAAACAAATAATTAAGTTTTAATTATTTATTAATAATGAATAAATCAGAATTATTTTTTGTTTATTTTTTCAAATGAGTAACTGAAACTTTTTTTTGTTTTTTATAGAAAATGTGAACCTGGCCATTCTTTGGCATCAGCATTTCAAGATTTGTGTGCATTTTCTGAAGCTAATTTAAATGGATTTCCATCTCAGAATCTAAATTTTAAAGACATGAATATTGTAAATAAAGTGTGTGAATTCGACAAACTTGAGAACTCTATGGAAAACTTTACCTGCCTGAAGTGTCCTAAATTTTCTGAGCATGTAAGTAGTTTTCCTTCTTAATATATATTAAGATGTTTCATTGTCAACAATATGAAATTGCTACATTAGAACCTATATAATGTAACCACCTTTGGAATTGGCCAAATTGATTAACTGGCAAAGAAAGAGTGCATCAAACCCCTAAATTTTGTGCCAAGTGCTTTTTTAAAAATCTAAATTACTTTACCTAAACTCCTATTAACACTCTCGCTGCGCATCCCACGATTTCCACAGTCTATGTAAAAGTAGCAAAATTTGCACCACCTGCGATTTCTGCAAGGATACATTTTTTCTATCTATTTAAAAGCACAACCTGTTTTTTTCCCCATTCAACGGTTCATTTTGGCATTTCTGCGATATTTTATTGTTGATTCAGGTCTGGGTTAACAGATGATGTTAGTTGTCTATATTTCTGTGAAGTTCCTAAACTTGTTATGCAAGCATTTCGCATGCTCTTTTGAAAGCTCAAATATGTCTCACAGGACTCTCCACCCCATGAGACTAACCGCTCAACATTTTGCTAGCCATATCCTCTTCCCCCCCCCCCTCAAATCTCCCATCAAGAAAGAGCCCCGTGGACAGAATGCTGTTTGTTGTTAAAAAACAAACTGAAGCTGGCTAAACAATTTGCAAGGAAATGCAAATTTGGTGCAAAGATCATGAAGTAGTATTTGGCTCAAACCTTGTTTTGAAATTTATCATACTAAACTTTGTTTCTAGTACAATTTTTGTAAATATTTTGCATATTTTCATTAGTGTATATGTTTTTCCTTTATATTTCATAAAAAAAATCATAAATTAACCAAGATTAATTATCAGAATTTCGCTTTTATATGATTATTTTTTTAATTAAGTTTTCTGACAACCTTTTTTTATGATTTAATTTATTTTAAAAAACTCTTTTATAAAATTTTTTTACATATTTTAACTTTAAATATATGTAGATTTGAAATATGTAATAAAAAAAATATATACAATTTTCGAACCTATTTTGATTTTTAAAAAATTACGCAGCGAGAGGGTTAACCTTTTCAGATCTAACATCATGATCCGTTCATATCCTTACAATTACTATTGGTATTAATCTGCATGTAGTTGTAATGATAGTTAGTCTTTACATTTACTGTTATCATTTTATTTACGTTTCAGCATTATTTAGTTTAAAAAAATATATATATTTTGTAGCTTTATACATAATTACAGGAACTTTTATTTCAAACATGTGTTTTGTACTTTAAATTTAAAAATAAAGCTATTTGTTTGAACTAATAAATTGTGATAAAGAAAGAAGAAATATTAGAAAGCTGTTATTACATAATTTCAAAATATGGAGAAAAAAATTATCTGCATGAAGATGCAAGAGACAGATCCTGTAAAGGCACAGGCACTATCAGTGAAATGACAGAAGCTCACCATTTTGCTATGTTCATTAGGGTTTTTAATTAATATCTCAGCTAATTATCAAAAAATGAAAAATCTGAGTCTTAGATGTATTTGTAGCAGTCTTTGTCTATCCTCATCTAAATTTTAACTTTTACATGAGATAGATTTCCTTAACCATTGCCAGAAAACAGACACACATTTTTAATTTATTAATATAGATAATAATCAGTCTTTTTTTCTTTCCTTTTTGGTATGAAATTTCAGTAGACAATGAGTTTTGCAGTCATTTTTCTAGTTCAGCATATTCTGGTAAAAAGTATTATTTTTAATTTTTCTTGTCCTCCAGGGCATTGTGACTGCAATATTGCCTTGTTTTTGATTATGCTAATAAAAAAGTAGATATCTGAACATTAATTTTGGAAAAAGTTCTTCATGTGTCTTGCCACTATGAAAGTCACAAATTATATTCACTCTTTCACTAGCTGTTAGAAGCTTCATCTTTTCATTAAGCATTTTGATCAATTCAAGTAATAATTAATGCAAGAAAATTAGCACACTTGTCTCTGACAGTCTTGCATAAGTTACGTAGTCGGTTTAGTACTGGTTAACTAACTACATAACTTATGCAAGACTGTCTGAGAAAAATGTGCTAATGTTTTTTTCATTTTTGGATGGTGTTGTCAGTTTCTATCAATTGGAAGCATGTAAAAAGTCAACACAAGATTTACTGCCAATGTTTTTATAAAATTTTTACTTTATTCACAAGTTTTTCTGAGTCTGTAAGTAGCACACCTGTATCAGTTTGGTCTTAGTTACACAGGTCATTTATATCAGGACCAAAACTAGCTTTTTTTCCACTGAGAGCAAACATAGATTTTGCCCTCAACCCTCTTCTGCAAAGTAAATTTACAAAGAGAATTTTACTCAGTTTCTAATAGCTGACTTATTTTAAAATTAGAAATATCTAATAACATACGTAATATTGAACTATGTAATCAGCTTTGTCAAATATTTATTCAGTAAAACAATGTGAAACCAGAATCGAAAGGAACAAGAAAGAATTTTGCTTTATACAGATTTCCGTCTTAGCATGTATAATTGTTCATCTTCTTTGTATTGGGACCTTGTAATTTTTTCTTTCGATACAGGATTCCATTACAGACATATTTTACTGTAGCTGTAGCAGTTACAATTGAGCAGGCATTTAAAGTCATAGTTTTATGAGTCACAATGTCTTAAAAACTGAAAAATCAGGATTTTCTATAGGCATAACAATGAATTCCAGCACCGTAAAATATCTTTGTGTGCTATCTATAGCCAGTTTCAAGAAACTATCACTTATACTGCTCTTCCTTATTAATAGACTAATATGTCTAGATGCTTGCCTGAACAAACAAAAATTTTCAAAATTATAATAGTAACTTTCAACAACAAAAAAAAAAAAAAAACTATTAAGTTTTTACCAAGTATTTTTATTTTGTGAATTTTCCACTCCTTTGTGTTTAGTGTCCTGGATAGTCGCCTTCTCTAAGGCCTGATCTGGATGTAAAAAGTAAAATTGCGTATTTTCCACTCTTTAGTTCTAATATCCTGGGAAGCCACCTGACCTCACCAATCTTTTTATCTATTTGTCAATTTTCATGCTCTTGGCTCAGTTTTTCTTTTGTCCTTTTCAGCTGCAAAGCATTTTTACCCAAATTTCATATTTTTTTTTGTATCAAACGACAAACCAAATCTGCATTTGGCGTCCCATCCACCTTTCGTTCTGGTGCCCAGAGCACGTGCTTCCTCTGCCCTGCCCCCCTCCCCTAGTTTCGGCTCTCATTTATATGGTTGTCTTAGTTATAGAGATAATTCTTGCTGAATACAGACAAAAGGCAATCTCGGTTAAAGAGGTTTGTTGATGGTCTTACTAATAGAGGTTTTTTGGTACAAAAATACAGCGATCAAAGAACTAATCCCAGTAATAGAGGTTTCTCACTTATCCAGGTCTTACTTATCCAAGTTCGGCTGTATTTTTAATGTACCGTGAAATTTACTCCCAGATACCAAATTTAAATTTAAAAGTTTTCAAATTACAGCTATTCAAAGTTTTACATATTTTTATTTATATTTCCTAAAATACTAATTTTATCATATTGAATTTTTTGTATGAATATAGTACTTAAAAACCCAAACATAAATGTTATTTTTGTAGTTGTTATAATTTTGTTGCATCTGATTAGTAAGTGCTTACATATACAAAATTTAAGCTTTTTTTCTCCTGAGTGTTTTTAATTATTCTTAAAACACCCCCAGAAATAATACAGGCTTATGGAATGATGCATAAGATACACTCAATGCTTGTATACCTTAATATAGATATTTGATTTATTTGTATTTTCAAGAGAACCCCTTAAATGGGCTTGTTATAAAATAGGCAATAACTGAAACTAATTGTAGAAACACCATGAAAATTTGTATGCAAGCTAGTGGAAGAGTGTATAATTTTTTTTTTTTTTTATCATGTCAAATTTGGAGATTACTTCTGAAAAATTTAAAATTTGTGTTCATTTTAATATGTAGATTGTCCCCTAAGGAAATTTTTAAAATATCGAATAAAAATAGGTGTTATTTCCAGTCAATTGGCACATTAAAAAAAAAAAAAAAATCCTCTAAGTGCAAACAGTGCTTAAAATATCTTTAGGTGGTGCTTTTTTAAAAATTATTCTATGTTTTACCACTAGAGATAGAAGAAGTGCTTGAAATACAAACACTTGATGTCTGTTCCAATGTACAAAAGTCAAAATGATAATACAATTGTATGTAGCTTATAATTAGAGATAATATTGCCTTTAGCATGGACAGCAGATACACAAGGGTTAATTGTAAATTCCTTAAATTGAAAATGGCTGATCCAGACATTGTTTTTATTTATTTGTGTATTTTTTTTTTTTTTCATTTTCTGTAATTTTGTTTTGTTCATTCGGGATTTTACTCGTCTCTTTTCAGTTCACTGCATTTTCTCAGTATGAAGAGCTGGCAGATTCTATTAGAGAATACAGGTTTAAATTATCAGAAGAAAGCCTTTCTTTACATCCTGAATACAATATGAGAAAAGATGTATGAATCTGTTTTTATTTCTTTACTTAATTTGAAGTTTCTTGCTTTAACAATTAAATTGATTTTGGAATCTCAATTATGTGGTTTTAAAGAAAAATAATAATTTTTTAATGTAATAATATAATGCAATTTTTTACATCTTATTTTTAAAATGTTGTTTTAGTTTTTATATTTCTTCTGTTGTCTAAATTGTTGTGCTACACAGTTGAATTTTCCATTTCAGATCTTATAAAAGCACATATTGATAGCAACATAATAAAGATGAAAACTTCAATTTCTAAGCTCATTTATGATTTATATCGAATTATATTTAATAAACATATATAGTTTTTCAAATGCTCCACTTCTTGTTTTGAAGACAAGTTGTTAAATGACAGTGTATTTGTAAAATTAGTAAATAGGGATAATTTCTAGATGTAACATTTTATGTGTCAAATGTGCTGCTACAGATGCTTTATGTTTCTTGTTGCATAAACTTACAAAAAGTTACTTTGTCTTCATCTTCCACTCTTAAACAAATTTTCTGCATAAACTGTATATAATAATATGAAAACTTCAATTTCTAAGCTTATTTATGATTTATATCGAATTATATTTAATAAAAATAGAAGGTATAGCTTTTCAAATGCTTGTTTGAAGACAAGTTGTTAAATGACAGTATTTGTTAAATAAGTAAATACTAATAATTGCTAGATGAAACATTTAATGTGTCAAGGTATGTGCTGCTACAGATACTTTATGTTTCTTGTTACATAAACTTATAAAAAATTACTTTGTCTTCATCTTTCAAACTTAAAAAAAATTTTCTACATAAGCTGGTGAATACTTTTGCGACATTGTTGACTTCATTTTATCTATTAAATATTATACAATGAAGATATCATTTTAGAACAAATTATTTTCTTAAAATTAAATTTATAACTATCATTTACTGCCATTTACATTCCATGCATTCTAAGAACTGTATAGTTTTATGGTTGACTAGATGTTGCCCATGACTTTGTTTATGTGAGAATTATTTAAGCCTCATATTTCCTCTTGATAATTAACCCTCCAGCCATAAGTAACGCTTCTATCATGTTTCACTTATTCTATATAATTCCACAGGGTATGCTATTTTTCTGATATTTAAGCGTCGGGAGGTGCGATTTCTACGTAGAATCCATTTTCTTTTATTTTGAAACATCAAGAGTCATTTACAAAGTATAATACATATATAATTTCATGTATAATATTTCATCATATTTTTGTTCTGAATCAATTTATTTATTATATAAATTTATTTTTAAGAATATTATATTACTAAAACCTTTATAATATACAATTTATATTCAATTGAGTAATGATAATTGATTGGGCATGGGCTGTAAATTCAAAAGTACAAATTATGAAAGCTAAAAACATTCGAAACCAATCCATTTTCTTTATTTCCAATTATTTATAAATTTAAATTTTTGGCTTTATTTTTACATTCCATTAATACAATCCTTATAGCTATTATAAATAGCGAATAAAAATAGCCCACAGTTTTATACAAGAAAATGAAAAAATCATCCGCGGTTGAAGGGTTAATAAAATGCCATCATTATTGTAAGAAAGGAATGTCATTTTAATTATTAAAAATTGTAACAGCGTTTATATGTATATATATTTTTAATATTACGCTCTTTATTTTTTATTTATATTTAATTTTCTAAAATTGGGTGGCATATAATCAGGGATAAGATTTCTCTGCTTTTTTGCATACCAGTATAATCTTACAGAAAATGTTTTTCTTTTATTTAATAGGAACATTCAGTGATTTTACAGAACAACTTTTTCTCTAAGATTATACTGGTATCCAAAAAAGCGGACAAATTTCATCCCTGCATATAATACCATAATTTTTTTTTTTTTTTTTTTTTTTAAGAATCATGCTTAAAAATTATTTTTAAAAACATAAAAAATCAGTAAATCGAGCTATGGTTTTCAAACAAATTGCATTTGAAAGTACATTTTTTTTCATTAAAAATTGAAACTATGCAATGTTTAAAAGTTCATAAACTTCTGATAAAAGCAAAATTGATTGTTCAGTCCATGTCAATATTATATCAGTGTTACTACAGGCATGTTTTTGCTTTATAAAATAGATAAATTTTTCATAAAATGAAATTTGTATACATCACTTGCTGCCATTTTATATTCCGTGTATCTCATTAAAATATTATAATTTTAAATTTAGGTTCTGAAAAACTTAGGTTATATTGATGCAGAAGAAAATGTCCAGCTCAAAGGCTCTGTAGCTCGAGAAATGAGTAATCATGAACTCTTAATAACTGAATTGCTAGTGAAGTCTGTGTTTAATGATTGTGAACCTGAAGAAGTTGCAGCATTGCTCTCTTGCATGGTTTTTCAGCAGAGATGTGATGATGAAGACTTAGAGTTGCCTAGTCAGTTGAAAGGGGTAATTGAAATTTTAAAATTACGAAATTAATTAACTTTTCAAATAATGTAATGTTTGCCACATATTTTGTATCAGTGTTCTCTTCCTAAGAATTGTCTATAAAACATGTATTAAATCTCTTTATTAAAAGAATAATTAATATTTTACTGCTTGATTATTTTCTATGGTTATGAAAAAAATTACTTGATATTATTTGAGTAGTGATAAGAAAGAAAAAATATTTTTTTAAATGTTACTTCAATTTTGTAAATCAAAACTTTTAATTTTTATCGTCCATGACATAAGTGGCTGTTTATCTATTCAAAGCAGTTTGGCAGATATGGCTCAAAGCAGAGTGAAATTAATGAGGAACATATATTAATCAGATACCTTTATTAAATTTATATTTGTGATTATTTATAAATAAAAAAATATAAATCTTGCTCCTGACACGTTAATCCATTCAAATAATGATCCTGTAAAGACAAAATGCAATAACTAGCATATAGCTGTGCCATTAGATAGACATAATTGATATCATTAGATGGATCTAATTACTCCTGACATGATACAAGGCTTGTTTATGTTAATCTTGTAGCACATGTGTAAATATCTAACATATATTTGTATGACACATCATGCAATAAAGGTTTAAGTTGCTATCTCCATTCTTTTTTAACCCCAAATGGTTTCTGTAGAAATCCTTTTTTAAATAATTTTATCTGTTAATTTATGTATGGAACAGTTTGTTTCTTTCTGTTTATTCCCAATCTTGTCCCAGAGTATGTTTTTTTTTTTTTCCCCTCTGCAGGACCTCATGCTAATAATGCTGATTGTATGACTAAAAATTATTAATGTTTTTAAGCTAATTTTAGTAAATAGTATTTTGTTTTCTGTGAAAAGATACTATACTTCAAATTGGCTTCCCGTAGTCTGTTATATTTACTACAATTACGTGCATATTTTGTGTGTGTACCCCCCCCCCCTTTTCTTTGGTTTTAAATGTAAATAGTGCAAAAAATATGTGAGTTATTTATTTATTTTGTTTATTATCTTTTTTATTTTATTTATTTATTTTTTTGTAGTATTAATTTTACTCAAAGTGCAACTTAGAATTAAAAAAAAAAAAAAAGAAATGACCTTCTATAAGATGAATATAACATTCTAATAAATGAATAATTAAGATTATTTTTAATAAAACAAAGTTTTTAAAGTGAAAGTACCTCTATTAAAAAGATTTGCAACCAAAATAAAAAAAAATGAAAAATAGCTGTATTAGATATCAACCTCAGCTAACCTATGCAAAAAAAATAATAAATAATAATAAAAAATATTCAAAATATTAAAATTCAAACGAGAAATTTGAAAAGAACCTCCCTATAGGTTTAACATTAGCGAGCAGGTGTTTTCATGTGAATAAAGACTAAAGTGACCTCTTAAGCAAAATTTCTTCATCTGCTATTTATCTAGTATTGAAACATAGATTGTTTCTGAACACTGTAGAACACTTATTTGAATATTTATTAGTTTTATTAAATAATGATTTCTTTCTGTTTTTCAAAACTTTTATGATTATTTACTTATTTATGTAATAAATTATAAATACCATATTTACTCTTGTATAATGTCACCCCTGTTTTTGATTAAAAAATAAATAAAATATAAATAAATAAATAAATAAATGTATTGTGCACACCATATTATTTTAGCAGCAGAAATTCTGTAAATTTGTCTGGAATTCTGCAGAAATCTTAACTCAAAGAAAAAATAACTACCTGTAGAGTCCCTGTAAGGCGTTAAAAGTTTCAAATTGATAGGAATATCAAATATGATGCATGGAAGTGGAGATATGATTTATGAAGATATCAACTGCATCCGTCATGATTTCAACAGCATTAGCAACGTAATATAATATGCTTGAATTTTTTTCTACATTTAAGAAGTATATATATATATTTTTTAATAAAAGTGATATATTACATTTAATCTTCAACAACAACCAAGCACAATTTAAAATTAAAATTATAAACATTCTTAATTCTTATATACTTAAATAAATATAAATTTTGAAAACAAAAAATAATTTTACTGTTTTTTTTTTGTTTGTTTTTTTTTTCTCATAAATTCTTATTTTTTCTCATGATGTTGTATTTCTATTATACAGAAAGTGAAAGAAATAAAAACAGTTGCACAGGAAATATCTCGTGAACAGTTTGAGTGTGGAATAAATGAGCCCCATTTTGTTGACCAGTACAATTTTCACTTAGTTAGCGTCGTGTATGAGTGGGCTAAAGGCACTGTAAGTATGAAAGTATAAAGGCACCTTTATACTTTTTAATGTTCATTAGTGTATTACAGGAGTTTTCAATTAATCTGTGTTTGTGGGTTGCAAATAATCATACAAATTATGTGGTGGGTCATCCATGGCTTGGCCAAAATTTTTATGGATCTTGCATGAAAAACATAAAGCACTTATTTAAATGTATTATTCAATAAACATCATCAGATTTGTAAGATTTTCTTTGTAATTAAATATTTTTCATTTCTCAGGAGAAAAGTATAATATAGAATAAATTAATTGTTGCAATTAGCTGTGTGTGCCCAAAAATTAGGCATCATGGCCGCTTATGGCTTGCAGACTACTATTTGGAAACCTGTGTTATTGTAACATAAGTCAATTTATTTTATCATTACTGATATATTTATTAAAACAGATGAAATTGCAAAATGTTTTTTGGGAGAAAATGTTGAAAATAATTTCTTATATGATTTCACTTTACTCAAAAGGAAAGGTGTACGTTTTTTCAAAGGAAAATTATTAAAGCTATAGTGTTCAAATCTAACTACTTGAGATTTCTGGTTGTTAATAAAAATTTAATTGTGTGATATTTTATTTATTTAATCTGGCATGTAGTGTTTTCTGTATTAGAGTATGATATGATGGCTTTAAAGAATGAAAGTATATATTTTTTCAAAATGTTTGCATAAATATTATCTATATTATTAATGTTCATAAACGTCTGTCTGTGTGTCTGTCTGTACCCGGATAAACACTGCGAGCGCAACGAGCAGCAAGACGATTTTGGAATTACAGTTTCGAAGAAGTCAGCCCCTAATTAAGAACTTTATTAATTAAAAACCTCAGCAAAATTAGCAAAACAAGAAACAGTTTTATCGAAACCCGAACAGAAAATTTCCGTTTTGATAATCGCATACATCCAAATTGTCGCTTTTTAACGCATCATCGAATAAAAAAAATTCTACCGGAAGTATCGATCCGAAAATCGGGGTACACACGCAGCCGATTTTTGTCGTTCCAAAAAGTCAAATTTTTTGAAATTCTGACCGTAACTTTTCTTTATTTCGGCCAAAAACTGACCAGACATCCAACATTGACCCCAGACGGGAAAAAGGTTGCTGTAAAGAATGCCGGGTTGACACATCCGAGATCAAATCGCTCCATTCCTTTTTTAAACAAGTGGAAATAATGACTCTACATTCACGAAAATTTGCACACATGTGTAAAAAAAAATCGCAAATTCAACAAAAAAAATTCATAAAAATCGACCAATAACTTTTAAAGATATCAATTAAAACTCATTAATGAAAATGAAAAATGAATTTATTTCTATTTCAACTGGGTGTGCTGTATTTGCAGGTGTTGTCATCAGACATTTGGACGCCTTTCTGCCAAAAGAGATAAATTGATAAAAAGATTCATTTTAAAATGATTCCAGTTTTTATGGGCAATATATATATTTTTTAAATATCGGATTTTCGAATCTGAAATATATGAATCCTTGCTCTGAGTGATCTGGCATTTCAGGGATTCAAAAAATTTTCGAATTCCGACCATAATTTTTGATTTTAGCAAAATCCCGATTTTTTTTATAGGGAAAAAAAAAGAAAAAGAAGCTAAGGAATTAGCTATTTCTTTTCAAAATATCTCACGTCGTATGGGTCCCATCGCGAAGCGGTATGGCTCATTTGACTTGACATCAATAGCGCTTACATAGTTTAGTTTCCAGTTCCACCGCAAGGGGGCACTTCTGTAAATCTGGTTCTATGGGCTCGATTACGACGGGCTTTGGCTCTTTCGATTGGATTTCAATAGCTTTACAGATTTGGGTTATGTTCGCATAGAATAGATTGCGCCCACTGGTGGTGGTAGGTGTAATTAAAGAATTTTGCTGCTAACTCGGGTTCTATGGGTCACATCACAACGCGGTTTGGCTCATTCGACTCGGCATCGATAGAGCTTATCGATTTCAGTTTGTTTTTTCACCACCAGGGGGCGCTTTATCTCCGGTTCTATGGACACGAAGACGACGGGGTATGGCTCATTCGACTCGACATCGAAAGCCTTAACGATTTCAGTTATGATCGTATAAACAGATCGCGCTCCTGGTGGTGGAAGGTGGAACTAATGGTGGTATACTGCAGCACGTGCACGGCACGACTACTATACGGTGCCGCAGGCACCGGGGACCCAAGCCGGAGGTTCGTTCAGTTAGAGGTTTATACTATTCGATGTGCAATTTAAGGGATTATCCGGTGCGTGCGTAGCACGACCAGTATACGGTACCGAAGGCAGCGGGTACCAGGGTTCGAGGTTCGTTCGGTTTGAGGGGGATGCGAGCCGGAGAATACAAAAGATTCGAGGCACCGATGTAAATTAGGGGCCCGCTAGCGGGCGAAGCCAGCTAGTTATTTTTATTAATGATTTTAAAAATTCATCTAAATATTAATTTTATTTAAAAAAAGTACTTTCTATTATTTTTGTAGTTATAAAGTCTGCATGATGTACAATTGTACATTCAAAAAAGATTTCTTTTTTACTATATTATTTAATAACTACATTGTTGCACAGAATCACAAAAGATACTGTTTAAATGGTAATTGTCTTCTGTAATTTTTATGAATATAAACTTCTGAACCCATCTTAGTGGTAAAACTAAAACAAATTTTAAAATTTCAACAGGAGTCTCCAAATTTGACTCAATATTTCAATTCTATAGTAAGTTTTAGCTTGATAAACAAATTTTCAAGTCACTCTATGAAGAAGTTCAGAGATTATATTAATGTAAAATTTACAATTTCAAGTGTTTTACAAAAAAAAAAAAAAAAAAATCAGTTTGAAAAGGAATTGAATTATCATTGATGGAGATATAAAGAGAAATAGTCTATCTGATTCTGAAGCCTTTAAATGGTCAGTGTTAATAACATAAAGAAGCTGTGAGATATCCCTTGTCTATTCTCACTTTTTGTTTGAAAATTTTTTCCCAAATTGCTTAGAAACAGAATTCGTGTCTTTCTGCCATCATAATTGTACAATGATATTTTAAAAGAATAAGAATAATGACTTTTGCAAGTTTTTGCCAGTGGTTGGATATGAATAACAAATTCGATATTTTATACAAATTTTCCTGAACATGAAAATCACAAAACATAGTCTTGAGGGAGTATTTAGAATTAATACGTATTTGTATGCAAGAAGATATTTTTAAATGAGAAAATTAATCTTGAAACAATTTTCTACTTCTTTCTTTTGGACTCTGGTTCCAATGACACAAAATTTTGATTGACAAAAATTGACAACAAAAAAAAAAGTCAGAACTCATCTCTATTGCAGACCCGTTTCATAGGTTTGATCAATCTGTTATTTGAAAACAGCTTAAATTATGTATGCTGTAGAGAAAATATTTTAATAAAAATCATTATTTTCTTAAGAAATATGTTAGATGAAACTATATATACAGTATAATAGCATCAAACAGCAAAAATTTAAATTAACCTATTTCATGAGCATGTTTATAAAATGCAAGTAAACCTCCTAAGAAGGAAACCTGTCTAAAATTATTTTTTTTCCAGTTTTGTTTTTACATTTTACTAAACATGTTAATCATTAGTATTATAAATGTCTAAATTCAATCTTTATTCTTCAGTTTCATTAGTTTATTTATTTATTTAACTAATTAACGTATTAATGTTTTTAGCATTTTGCAAACATCATGCAAACCACTGAAGTAGATGAAGGAATTATTGTACGAAGCATACAGAGGCTAAGTGAACTATTGAAAGATGTTCGTAATGGTGCTACATTAATCGGGGAGACTGTCTTAGCAAAGAAAATGGATGATGCTTCACATTCTATAAAAAGAGACATTGTTTTTGCTGCTAGTTTGTATACTCAGTGATATATATGGTTTCTGTTTGGTAATGGTTCAGTTGCAGTGATTAAGATTGTTCTTCAGTCACTTTTCTTATATTCAAAAGTATGAATAAGTTTTGTGCCATGATGATATAAATATCTTCATCCGTTCATGCACAAAGGTTTCATACATTCTAGTTTAACTTTCTCATACATAAATTATTTTTAAATTGGTGTAAAACTTATTTTCTTCTTAAAATAGATTTAAAATAGACTATTAAGAGCAAATAATATTGAATTTAAAAAAATCTTGGTTATTACAGAGAACTTCAAAATGGCCCTGATAGAATATTTAGAACCATTAAAAAAATGTTATTAAGACAAGGTTGGCATTCTTCAAGGGGAACCTGGGAATCAGAGAAATCTCAAGAGAAAAATTTTGGTTGTAAAATCTTGGGAAAGGGAAAGGCCAAAACTGAGAAAATGATCAGCTACTCTCAGAAATACAAACAATCGCTGCTATTCACATGATCATGATGTCAAAAGAAAATCAAACTAAAACCAAAGAAGCAACTATTCAGACACTAAAAGAAAAAATATGTAATGAAGAAGTATGTGAATTTGAAAAAAAAAAAAAATTGAATTGTCAAGTAGCAGAGGCAGAAAATATTAACTTGATTTTTTGTTGATGAAAACACATTGTTCCATTTATTAAGGATTTTGTTAATTCTTAAATGACGATTTTGGGCAAATACTTGTGTTGAAAGACAGTTTCCAATGTTATAAAACTAAGGTAAATAGAAAATTAAATATATTGTTTTTTTTATATATGATGTATAACTTTACTTTTGAGATTACCTTTTTTTGGAGGGGTGGGAGTGATACTGGTTATTAAAATGTCGTTAAGTGTTGAAGTAGAAAAATTATTGAGATTTTTTTTTTTTAATAGTATGAACAGTGTAAGAGTTATTATTATTTATTTATTTGTGATAATTTAAACTTTAGAGACCTTACCACTTTAAAAAAAATGTGTATTTTGTTGTTTTGATTCATAAGTAGAATTATTTAAGAAAATCTTCTCTCATGCAAAATAAAAAAATGAATTTTTCACTTGTGAAGTATTCAAAGTAGAAATGGCTCTGCTGTCTATTATTGTATTTTGCAAGCATTAATGAACTTCATATGAGGCTTATGTATAATACAGGGATAAAAATTAAAAATTCACAGTTTGCTGGGGGTTGTTTTTCAATACAACCTCATATAGGGCTTGCCATGCATAAGAAGGTTGGATTCCAAATAAATGAAATGTATTTTTTGTCTACCTCTAAATATAATGCATCCTTTACTGCAATTAATTTCTAGATGAGTAAAATTTTTAAGTTTCAATGTTTCAGATATCAGACTAAAACTGGCAGTTTTATAAAATAAATAAATAAAAGTCATAATTTACTTTTCTTGTGTGTCTGAATTAGATTACCTGAAGCTTTTATGCATGGATTGGTGAAAAGTATCTTGTTGGTGTAAACCAAGATAATATATTTTGATTTACGAACAGTCCTTATTTATATTTTTAAATGTTGTCTATTTAATGTTCAGTTCATTTGATGCCTTATACAAAAAAATAATTATTATTTAAAATAAAAAAATAAAATTAAAAAAAATAGAAATTTGAAGTATAATATGAAATATCTAAATGATTAAGTCATATGGTATTTCTGTGATATTCATTTGCTTTGAAAAATTGTATATAATTAAAAATAACTATCAAGCTTATGGTTCATTTTAAATTAAAAGTGTGATACATTTATTTATACTAAGTTTATATATATTTTTTTTCTTTTTTGTTGCAAGAAAAAGAAGCTAAGGATACTTTAACTATTGTTGAATTTAATATTAATTCTTCGAAAATAACTTATTTTTTAACTCCAATATCATAAACAACTTGTTAAGTATGTTGGTGCTTCATGTACTATTAAAAAAAGAAATGTTGGTTTTGCTGCAAATTGAGTGATTTTTTTTTTAATTTGACAGTGATTCAACTGGAATCATTAAACATAATGGAATGTTTTCTTACTTTTTTGATAATTATATTTAGATTATTTATAAATGTCTTAAAAGTATTTTTATAAGAATGAATTTTGTGAATGTAAACTAAAATAACAAACATATTGAACTAACAAGGAAATTTATTCAAGTGATATCTGCTAATTTTTGTTTGGAAAAATTGCACAAGTGTAATTAATTCATAGCTTAAAATTTTAGTTGCTGAACTGCAAATCATAGTTGAATACCAAATGTACAGTTTGTCGCCATATTGCATCAACTTCTGTTACTTGGCAATAAAAATATTTTCATTTCATTAATTTCAGTGATAGGGCCTAAAATTCAAGTTAGAAAGGTAAGATTCATGTCCAAATTTTCTAAATCTTGACCAAGACAATTTGACAAGTGTGAGTCTTGCAAACGAAATTTCACCAGCTTTTGGAAAATGTCCTGCTTAGGAGAAGATGGGATTTGTTAACTTCTACCAGTTTGAGCCATATTTCTGTAGGAAGAGTTCTTTCAGGAAGGACTTTTGAAGAGAAAGTAACACACAAGTGGATTTTTCATTGCTTAACTAAGCATTTAAACCGACAGAGTGAAAAATGTCCCAAACCGGAAATCGAACCCAGGACCCCAGAATAGCGCTCTGAGGCTCTACCACTGAGCCACAAGGAACAATATTCCTACTCAGCATTTCTCACTCGTATATATGTCAGAAAGTCTACAATCACAGCACAAGATGGAAACTGTCATCCAGAGCACACCCTGTGGCATATTTTTAGATGAAATTTTTTTACAACAAGTCCAGCATAGACAACACATACAGGTGAATTCCAATTATTTTTTCAGTTAATTTTCCAGGAGTGAAATTCACCTGAAACTGATGAGTAACATACAAGTGGATTTTTCATTGATAAACTAAGCGTTTAAACCGACAGAGTAGCCTGAATTATAATTTTTTTGTTCAAGAAAAACTGAAAACCTTTCACAGTCCACAGGTTTAGTACACAAATATTGTATAGGAAGTTTTTACAGTTTCAAAAAACTTTCATTTAAAATTTTGCAATGATCATGAATTATTAAAGAGAGCAATTCCTTTTGAAGTCCTGAAAACAAATTTTTCAGGGGAATTTAGAAAAGGAACTTATAATCAATATCATCTGTATTTAGAAAATTTTAGTGTTTTGAGTGATACGATATTTATTTTACCCCCAGTGTATCCAATACATGCTACATCACTAGACTGTAAACATGAAAAAATTCTGTTTTTTTTTTAAAAAGTCAAAATGCAAATACTTTTTTTTAAAACACCCTAGCATTAATCGGAAAAATATTAAACAATTTGAAGCTAAAATAGCATCATATCAAACGACGTCTTCTTTTTTTTTTTTCTTCTATTCTTTCAGTATTACATGAAATCTGGTTACTGAAACATTAGAAAAAAAAATTAAAAATCAACAATGTAAGTATGTATGAAATGCATAATAAGCATGTATGAAATTACTTTCAATTAGAAAAAGAAAGAAATTTGAAGTAAAAACATATTTTTGCAGTCATGAATTATAAAATTCAATCCTAAAACAATTTGTATATGTTTTTTTTTTTTTTTCTACTTCAATTCAGCAATTAATATTTTTACAAAATGCTAGTCATTACTGAAGCTTTTTATCAGTGATTTTTTTTTTTTTTTTTTTTTTTTTTTTTTTTTTTTTTAAGAAAATCAGCAAGTTTTACTTGGATGAGTTTCCTTGTAAGTTTTGTTCCTGTGATATTTTTTATTCAAAAATATATTTTTAGGCAAAAGTAAATATGCTACTCTATTCCACCTTGTTCTGTGTTTTTTTTTTCTACTTAGGAAAATTAAACATAGTATTTAATAAAGGAAACTATTAATAAAAATGATATAAACATTTGCTTAGCACTGAATAAGTCAAGAATATTTTTATACATCATTGTTTTTCAGTTTTAAATTATAAATTAAATTCAATATGTAAAATTGATAATTTCACTGTAACACACCATTTTATTTACTTTTTTTTTTAGACTAATTTTTCCAAAAAATAAATATTATGAGATTTAATAAAAGTATTAAAGAAAAATTTGTATTGCCATTGTTACAAATTAGGGTTTTTTTCACAGAAGTAATAATATTACCAAACTCAGTAAATTCCTTGCATTGTGTATTTAATTTTTTTTTTTTTTTTTTTTTTTATGTTAAATGTAGATTTTTTTTTTTTTTTTATGATATTTTAAAAAATTATTCTTAAATTGTTATAGAAATATAAATATAAGGATTTTTCTTCTTTTTTTGACTAATTGTAAGTCATGTTATTTACATATGGATGGCATAAATACTATTTCAAGATCCTGTTTTTCATAAATAGATCCATACATTTTCCTTAAAGAGTATAATAACAAAGTTTTTAGAAGATTTGTCAATTTTTATTAACTAAGTTTAATGTGATTTTATTTCTAAGATTTCCTTAAAAAAATCTTCATAGCTCAAACTTTTTATTTGTGTTGAGTTGCACTACTCCAGTGTAAGTGATACTAAAAAAGATCTAGTTATTTACAATTATTACCCTAAATATTGCAAAGTATATTTCAATATCAGTTAGTAATTATTTATATTTTTCATATAACTTTTGAAAGCAAGAAAGTTGAGATTGAATTACAAGTCTTTCTCAAGTGTTGTTTTTATATATTTTATTTTTAATATTTTCTATAACTGAACATGCTGTGCATTTTTCATTGTTATGTTTGGAATTGTTGAAAAGTTTTGTTGCCAAAAAATATTTGTAATAAAGAATAAATGAATTTGATTGATTTTTTTGTTCTGTCTTATTTATGCTGAATAGTTCATGTTGTTTCAGATTACCTCCCATACAAGGTTCTCACTGACTTTTGACAAGCTTTAGTGATTTGGCTAATCAACAAAAGAATCTATTGTCAAATGAAAAAAAAAATGTGTATATATTACTAGTATAGATTTGCCATGGAACATTGATTCCAATATTCTTTAATTTTGAATTATTTTACTCCATTTTTCATTAGGCTTGGCACCTGGCGTAACAGGAGATATCAGGGAGGTGGGGGAACTTCGATACTTTTTTTTAAAGAGAAAATCCAACGAAATGGGGGAGATTTTCATTAGAAATAGTATGGTGCAAATGACTATGATAAGCAACATCAGTCATTCAGCAAAATGAATAAGAGTTCTGAGTCCACAGAATATATATATATATACATATATCAGCTTGTATAATTGGGTGATTTTAACAGGGTGTCTAGCCACCTGGAAAAGTCATGAAAATTTGAAAATTCTGAGAAAAAGTTAGAAAATTTTGAACTTTCAAGAAAAAAAATATTTTTTATAAAACTAAGGATTTGAAATTGCAGTGTCATTAAAATCAAACTTTTCTCTTCATAAGTACTGTAATACTGTAAAGAGTATTTCAACCTCACGTGCAAATTATTTTGTTTACCCCCTTTCAGTCCTTCTTTGTAACTCTGAGATTTTCAGTTCCAGCTTCACTGAAACTTTCTGCTGAATGATGTAGGATTGATTAGGTATTTCACTTTGCTTACTTATCTTTGTTTGGGAACTGACTTTTGTTAGCTTAATTTATTGAATATTTATTATTTATATTAAAATATGTCAAAGCAATCTGCATTTAACTGTGATCGATGTGATAAAGAATTTCATCCTGATTTGACAAAATGGATGGAGCCTAATGCTAAAAATGTGTATCTGAAAAATGTTTAGCATGTAAAATGTTCAACAATTTTTAAATTTTGCAAAAAATTATGTAACAAATCAGTAATTTGTGCCCCAGAATCAGTTGTGGAAGTTCCACTCTCAAATTCACAACTTTTAAGATTTTTTATGTATAACATCACAAAATCTCAATACCTGGAATATTTTTTTCTATTGGTACGGAAAAGTCAGGGAAATTCGTTGCTGATCTGGAATAGACACCTTGTTTTAATCGTTACTTTTCTTGACAAATGAAGCATTTTGTCGCGATTTGACACAATGGCAATCATAAGCGAGAACCCCATTAGGTATTATACGACCATTAGTATACTCGAGAGAAAGTAAATAATAGAACTACAGAGCTTTTGAGAATTTTTTTTTTTACTGTATATATATATATATATATATATATATATATATATATATATATATATTTTAATTGACAAGCTACAAGAAGATCGAATGAATTTTGTATAAAATGGGATTAATTAATAAAGTAAGCCCAAACATAAACTAGGCTGAATCAAGTATTCAAAGAACTTATTGTTCCACAGTTGAAAGTAACTCTTAAGAGAATACCAAATTAAAAAAAAAAATGTTTATACAGTAAAATATCAAAAAACAAATACTACAGTTAAATTTCATTCTTAAGTTATTCATGTCATTGTGAATACTGACAATACCTATATGCACTGTAACAATGCAGGCAGTCACAAAAAAAAAAAAATTGGTGAATGAGGTGGCTTTGATCTTATTCATTGTTGTCAGGGAAGGGTGGAAGACCCTCTGATGCTACATAAAGTAAGCAATTTACACAGTAATTATTAAGTATCACAGTATATACACCATAGAATGCATAGACCATTTATGGAAGATTGTTCCACATAGGGTTTGCATTAGAAATTTGACCTCTAATTACCTAGGCCACAGATCAAGTTTTAAAAAATGGGCTATGTTGTTATATCTGTTTTACTAAGAACTTTGATTGCAGTAAGTTACATTCTACTTGATCAAACCATAGTTGAGAAATCTCGTATATTTCATTGTTAGATTGGAATGGATACCAAGGAGTCTTCACTCATGTTTAAGAATTTGGGAAAAAAGAGGAAAGAATTTACTGAAATTTGCTGTTGCAAGACACAACTCAATTGAATGATTCACAGAATGCATTACAAATCTCATTATGAATTAAACTAAACCATAATAAATACATGAAATAATTATTTGATGAATGTAGTTTAACTCTTTAAGTACTTAAACATCTATTTTTGGCATGTAAATGCTAGATTAGAAGGCTAACAAAAACATGTAACAAAATTTTAAAACTTATTTTGAAACTTTTGAAGGAGTATGTATAAAGAGGGCTTGACATTCTCTCATGTTGAATACAAATGTTAGAACAAAATCTAAGTAACATCAATTATTCAAAATTCAACTGAAAGCACATATTTCTTAACCTTCCATTAACATTTCCATTATACATATTAAAATCTTTCGATGCCCATTTTTTAGTTTATTTTTAAATTTTCTTACCTGCATTAGTTTTTCCTTTAGCCCTTACGTTTTATAATAAAATTCCAAGTACATCGGAACTTCTTTAACTTGACACCTCACGAGGTTAAAAAAAAAATCCCTTACGGCTCGGCCTACAGGCACAGGTAGATTTCGAAGACGCAGACCGTGGGACGCCTGTTTGTTGGGAATTGCGGAAGAAATGACCTTTTTGCCCTGATGCAGTAGTTGGAACCGCCTATTTCGAAACCTAAAACTTGTTTGCAGGCAGAGCTGGCTGGTATTTCTTTTTGTTTTTATTTTTTTTTTTTTTGCTATAAGGGTTGGTTTTATAAAAAACTTGTCAGTATAAAAGTTTTAGATAAAATTAAGAAATTTATAATAAATTTAAACGGATTTGATATCTTTTGAATTGACAAAGTTATGATTTTTTTTTCTTCTAAAACCCCCCTTCCCCCCCCCCCCTTGGGGTCATTATTAATGATATCAAAAATCTGTCATGCATAAATTTTTGGCCCTTTTTCTAGATGTAATAATAACTTTAAACGGATTCTATACGTATCATAATTAAGAAAGTATGGGGTTTTTTTTGTTTTCACAAAAAGCCCCCCATTCCCACCGCCCGTTTTGATTTTGCCCATTAACGAACTTGACCGAGATTTTATGCCCCTTGATTTTATGTATCAGTTTGGAAGAGATTTGTGCAGAATTATTGCAGTTATCGTGTCCATAAAAAAGTGACATAGAGAGACAGATAAAGTTCAGAAATGGGGGTGGTTTTGGGTTCTGAGAATCATGATCGGCATAGATCTGCAAAAATTTTTCAAAAATTCCAACTTAGGGTAGAATGTAATAGGTAGTATTTCTTACGAAATCTACCTAAAAGAGTCGAAAAGCAGATGTCAAATTAGCGAAGTTCTACAGAATTTCATATTAAAAAATCTACTTTAAAGATCCTTTACATTTTAGTATATTAAAATCATAAAATACATATGAGGGGGTCGGGGCAAGAAAATGCCAAGCCACATTTTTGGTGAAACAAATCTAACACTGTCATCTGTTGCTTAATATTGTATTATATATCCAATATATAATTTATTTCTAATGTCACTTGGTGGCAGCATACGTGACAGGTTTATTAATAAGTGGCTTATTGTAATATACTGTGTTCATTTTTATGAGGATAGCATGTATTATACTCGTAGAGAAAATAAGGTTTTTATAAAAACAGTCCCAAATTTCGCCTAGTTTTTTGCTTATAATTTGCAGAGTTCTTAATATAAAAAAAAGTTCTTTTCAGAAATATGACAAACAACATTGTACATAATACTCTGTAATCAGAATTAAAAAATAATAAAAATTGGAGGAAAAATGAGCAGGTTTACTAAAAAATGTTTCACTGTGCATGCGCCATGGTTATCCAAAAGATATTCGTTCTTTTTCAATTTGTTGACAGTCCCCTATGGGGTTTCGTGAAAAAATCTTCGCGGAAATATATAACCTATACTATATTGTTTACACACCTGCAGTTTCAGGTTAATTCCTTATGTATTTTTCTAGATAGTTAACAAAACGTCTACAATTGCAACTGACCGGTCACCTTTGGCAATATAGTGTATTAATAGTTAAACTTGTACAGCATCAGATTACCATTATGAAAATATCTTTTTTTCAAGTGAAAGAAAATTAGTATTATATGAACAAAGTATATTTATATGATCATTTTGAAACTTTTTGCTACTTAGAATAACATTCATAATCTTTAATTTTTAATATCAAATACATGTGGGAATCATGAATCATTGCAGATTAAAGTTCTTATTAATACTATTTTCTTAGTTTTTGCCGCATACTGGCAAGAAACTAGTTTCTGCCATGCCGGTTTTAACTACCCCGGCAGAAACTTGCCAACCCTGGTACTACAACAGGATTAAAAAGACTTAACAACTTTCTAGTACTTTTTTTTATCATTAATTATTTGTTTGGAAAAGTAACCCTTATTTTAAATTTAAAGGGAAAAATATGTGTTTGAAATAAAAGAATGACCAACGGTGCAAAGAGAATTAAGCAAACCTTATTTCTTTGTTGTTTTATTACTAAATTCTGAAACATCAATAAGGTCATAATACGAAATGTGTAGATATACAGGGTGTTCCAAAATTCAACCGACAAATTAAGAGGGATGATAGAAGGCATCAAGAGGAGGAAAACTTACCATAGAACATGGGGTCACACACCACGTTTAGTGGGAGAAAATCTCAAAACAAGGTATGAAGGGTGGGACGTCGAGTGGAACAAAAAGGGCCAATAATAAGTAGAAAAAGCATTTGTATGACGGCAAGTATGATTACAATGCATTGCAATTCAACATCAGAAAGAAGACAATGACACATTTTTATAGAAATTGTTCGAAGTTGCAGCCAGGAAGGTCATTGCACAGCTGACACCAATGGACGAATGATTGTTGAACGCGTTAAAACATATTCCTATAAAAATGTCTCGTCGTCTCCTTTCTGACATTGCACTGTAGTGTATTGTAATCATGCTTTACGTCAAATGAATGTTTTTTTCTATTTATTATTGGCCCTTTTTGATCCACTCAACGTCACACCCTTCATAAACAGTTTTGTGATTCTCTCCCACTAAACGTGGTCTGTGACTCCATGTTCCATGGTAAATTTTCATCCTCTTGATGCCTTTTATCACCCCCTCTTAATTTGACGGTCGAATTTAGGAACATCCTGTATATACTATCATTATTACATGCAAATGATAACAGAAATAAGTTGTAGACGACATACTAATCAATGTAAAGACATGTCCTATTAATAGGACGCCATACACGAACAGGCTTTGTACTTATTACTTGATACTTTAAAACGCATCATCATGAAGAAGTTAAAAATATTAATTTCCTAAGGAGATATTTTATAAATTTAAATACATCACATGCCCTTAGATTTAACATTAGTGTGAGGGAAACTTGAAATCTCACTAATGAACAGCCTTAACTCGTCAATGGTAAGTGGTCAATAGAGTGTGTGATTCTTTTTTTTTTCAGGAGGCGGGAGAGCTTTGATTTTCTAGTTGGTAATTAAGACTACCTACCACTAATTTTAAACAGAATATTTGTCTATAAAACAATCAATGTGAAAGCAATTTCAGCAAAATGAGTTTTCAAAACTTTGTCTAAGATTTGTGATTGTGTAAAAAAAAAAAAAAAAAAAAAAAATCACTCTACTTAAAATGCTAAACATGTAGAAAATATTTTAACTTTATTAAAAAAAAAAAAAAAAAAAAAAAATTTAAGCATTATTGCCAATACATTGCACTAGATCTCTGATAAACATTAAGTACAACATACATCTATGTTTTTACACCTCATGCAGTAAATATGAGAACTTCTATATAAGGTCATACTCCTAAATTCAGCAGCATGTGGTTTTCTTTTGCATATATTAAAAAAAAAAAAAAAAAACGCCAAAACCCCTATGGAAAAGTACCCTTATTTCTGTGTGATTTATATTTTATTTTATTGATTTATTTATATTTTATAAAGACATTTATTTCTAATTCATATCGAAATATTCTCATTTGGTACGTATCAAATGACCGGTTAGTAATATATTTAGTATTAAACGGATGCTCCAATGATTTTTGGAAAAAAAACTGTACACAATGCAGTTTCTTTTTTTTTTCTTTTTTTTTTTTAACATTATATTAAAAAAAATATTTTAAAACATTATTGTAAATATATTGCACCCCTCATAACATTAAGTACAACGTACATATACGTTTTTACACATCATGCCGTAAAAAGGCCATAAGGCCATACTCCTAAATTCACCAGCATAATGTTTTCTTTTGTATAAAAGATGAAGAGTAATCAACAATATATCCTTCAAGAAAACTTTTTTCAGAGCTATAACAAAAGAAAGCATTTGTAATAATATAAATTGTTTCCAATTGTTTATTATGCGCTGATTATTAAACAGAGACTTAAGATGCCCATCACTGTGTTTGGATCTATCAGCGTTTTTAATAAATTTCATTCTGAAGAAAGTTTTTCACACAGGTAGGTCGATAAGTAACACGAGTAAATTTTTACAACTGTTTAAACTACATCAGGGATAAACTCTTATAAAGATTATAGGAATGAGCATTGATCTTATCTATTTAAAAACATTGTTGTACTGCAAAATAATCACTTCCATTTAAAAGATTTTGGGGCGTTTTTTTTGCATCGGTGTTGGAAGACTTCTTGCAACTCTAATGTCATTTAAAATTGTGCTAATTCATAAACTATTATTCAAAACTTTAAAGGAAATTTATGATTAATTTTTGTTTCAGAGAAATTTGAGAATATATGATCTAGATGTAGTTAATATCTAAATTTATTTTTCTAGAAAATGAAAAATTACATATTTCACAGATAAAATATCTTTTTTTTTGTACTATATACATGAAGATTCTCTTTGAAACTTCTTGTACAGTTAAATCTTTTGCTATATATCGCAAACCTGTAAAGTTTTGTTGCACAAAAGTCTACAGATGATGTTTCAAACTGCTTCACAAAAAATCTTTACTACATACTTCCCAAACGTATGGCTTCTGTTTTGGATGAATAGCAAAATAGTCCTTGAAGTAATGTTTTGAGGGAAAATTTATTTTGCACATTTTGCAAAAGATATTAAACAATAACTTTTCTTACAAAATCCATTTCCACACCTAGGGCAAATAAAGCTTTTCTTTTTTTTATGAGTAAGCATATGTGCTTTTAAAATATCTTTTGAAAAATGTGTTTTCTTACACACATTGCAAGGGAAAGTTTTGTCTTTGTTGTGGATGGGCAAATGTTCTTGTAAACTTGCTTTATCGGAAAACTGTTTTTGGCATATATCACAAACAAAAGGTTTTCTTTTGTGTGAACACGCAAATGCCTTATCAAGGTCTGTTTCTCAGAAAAGCCCTTTTGGCATATTTCACAAGAATAAGGTTTTTTGCCAGAGTGAGCACGAAGATGTGTCTTAAAATTTGCCATTCTTTTAATTCTTTTATTGCATATATTACAAGTGAAAAGTTCTTTTTCAGCATGAGATTCATGAGAAGAAATCTGAAGATCAGAAAGTTTAGGAGAATATTTAAGGCTAACTTCACCAGCATCAGTTTTTTCTTTTGAATAAAAACAAAGATGAGAAACTAAAAGGGATTCTTCAAGAAAGCTTTTTTCACAGATATCACAAAAGACATTTCTAATAGTTTCAGTAGTAGGATCCATTTTGAATATATTTGTGTCAAGAAATCTTTTTTGAAGATAAATATATATTTATCTGCTTATATAATTTTAGAGAAATAGATAAAGTAAAATAACTTGGGTGATTTTTGAGAATCACGATAATAATAAATAAAATGCCTTTAATTTATTTAATTTTCATTCAGTACACAATAAGTTACACAATTACTTTCAATAAGTTGTTAATTCAGACACTTGGCTGAACTGCCTTTTGCCAATTACAGACAAAATGTACTTGCAAATGCAAGAAATCAGAACAATATTAGAATATTAATGCTTAATTCATTTTGTTAATTTGGCAATACACTCCATTAAAACATTTTCTGAAAAATTCATGCATAAAAATATTCTTTCCCATGTGAAACGTGTAAATCAATAAAGTATTACTGAACATTTTGAGTGTGATTTAATAATATGCAACTTTTGAATAGATTGTTTCATTCTTCAAAAATTAATACAGGTCATACATCATTTGTAAAATGTTAATTGGAAATTATCAATTCATTTTCAGTTATCTTATATGCACTTTAGTAAAACTTACTAGAAATATAGATGTGATATACTTGAACACATATTTTTGTTTTCTAAACTTTGCAGTAAATTTCAGGATGTAAAAGAGTTTAAAAATCTGAAATAAATAAGAAAACACAGAATGAGTAATTTAGTGCAGTTTTTGTAATTTAATTATACTAATATTTCAAATTATATAGTTTGCATTTTAATGTTAAAAAGAAAAGAGTTTCACATTCTAAACATTCTCAAAAAACTTTACCACATATTTCACAAACGTATGGCTTCTGTTTTGGAGGAATAGCAAAATAGTCCTTCAAGTAATGTTTTGAGGGTAAATTTTTTTTGCACATTTCGCAAAAGATATTAAACAATAACTTTTCTTACAAAATCCATTTCCACACCTAGGGCAAATAAAGCTTTTCTTTTTTTTATGAGTAAGCATATGTGCTTTTAAAATATCTTTTGAAAGATGTGTTTTCTTACACACATTGCAAGGGAAAGTTTTGTCTTTGTTGTGGATGGGCAAATGTTCTTGTAAACTTGCTTTATCGGAAAACTGTTTTTGGCATACATCACAAACAAAAGGTTTTTCTTTTGTGTGAACACGCAAATGCCTTATCAAACTCCGTTTCTCAGAAAAGCTCTTTTGGCATATTTCACAAGAATAAGGTTTTTCACCAGAGTGAACACGAAGATGTGTCTTAAAATTTGCTATTCTTTTAATTCTTTTATTGCATATATTACAAGTGAAAAGTTCTTTTTCAGCATGAGGTTCACGAGAATAAATCTGAAGATCAGAATCTTTAAGGCTAACTTCACTAGCATCAGTTTTTTCGTTTGAATAAAAACAAAGATGAGAAATGAAAAGGGATTCTTCAAGAAAGCTTTTTTCACAGATATCACAAACGAAGTCATTTCTAATTGTTTCAGTAGTAGGATCCATTTTGAATATATTTGTGCCAAGAAATATTTTTTGAAGATAAATATATATTTATCTGCTTATATAATTTTAGAGAAATAGATAAAGTAAAATAACGGGTGACTTTTGAGAAACACGATTTTAATAAATAAAACACCTTTAATTTATTTTATTTACTTAATTTTCATTCAGTACACAATAAGTTACACAATTACTTTCAATAACTTGTTAATTCAGACACTTGGCTGAACTGCCTTTTGCCAATTACAGACAAAATGTACTTGCAAATGCAAGAAATCAGAACAATGTTAGAATATTAATGCTTAATTCATTTTGTTAATTTGACAATACACTTCAGGAAAGCTTTTTCTGAAAAATTCATACATAAAAAACATTCTTTCCAATGTGAAAAGTGTAAAGCAATAAAGTATTACTGAACAATTTGAGTGTGATTTAATAATACGTAACTTTTAAATAGATTGTTTCATTCTTCAAAAATTAATACAGGTCATACATCATTTGTAAAATGTTAATTGAAAATTATCAATTCATTTTCAATTATCTTATGTACTTTAGTAAAACTTACTAGAAATATGGATGTGATATACTTGAAATATATTTTTGTTTTCTAAACTTTGCAGTGAATTTCAGGATGTAAAAGATATTTAAAAATCTGAAATAAATAAAAAAACACAGAATGAGTAATTTAGTGCATTTTTGTAATTTAATTATACTAATATTTCAAATTATATAGTTTGCATTTTAATGTTAAAAAGAAAAAAGGGTGTACATTCTAAACATTTTCAAAAAAAAGAAAGAAAAAGTTCCGCGATTTGAGCGAATTTTTCCGTTGATTATATTTCGTTAAAACACGAAACTTTCTTCTTTGATATGACTATTTCCATCAAAACTATAAAAAAAAATCATCAAAATATTGTTAAATTTACCTGAATTTTTCCAATCTAAAGCTCATTTTCGTCAAATCACAGGTGTGTTCCCGGCAAACCTGCAGCACAGCACTTTTATCATATTATAAATGGAATATTTATGTATGTCCTTTTTCCCTCAAAACATGAAAAAATCGCGAACCTAAGACCAAAATTTCCAGAAATTCTATACAGTCAAAAGAAGGATATTTCTTCAAATAACAGTAAAATCTCTTCCAATCACAGGCAAATAGCTGCCTGTATGTTTTATGTTTTTTGCAGAGTGCACCTCTTAGGGCTTTGGCACCTAAATAAAGCTGTAATCTAAAATGGATATTATCTGAGCACTTTTAAATATTGATTTGATTTATAAAAGAATTTAAATAGTCATATTCCTGGCAAGAACAAATGTATGAAATGGCACACACATACAAACAAATAGTCACATATAAAGTATGACATATGACGTATGACTGTCACATTACATAGATGTTTATAAAATAGGCTTAGTGAATCGTTGAGTCAAAGTCAATAGAATAAGTTTCTTCTAAATATAGTATTTAACTGTACAAAGTTGGTTGTTTCCTATAGTTTTATCAATTGCTATAAAAGTACGAAGGTGGGCTTGATAAGTTCGAGGCCTGAAAGTGAAAGCATAAGATTTTTGACAAAATTTCATATTATTTTTCAATGTAGTCCCCTTCCAACTTAATACACTTAAGACAAACTCTTCTGTGTGAATTCTTTAGTGCAGCCCTGTATGAGGGTGGTTCAAAAAGTTTTCAGCCTGACAAAGAAAATACATGATTTTTGACAGTATTTTATTTTATTTTTCAACTTGCAACACAATACGTTTCAGAAAACTCTTGAGAAATGTTCATCTGTCGACGTTCAACAAATGCAGCACCCATCGAGCGAAAAGCTTTTTCATACCCAAAAAATCATGTAAAATGTAGTGGACATGGCCTATCGAGATGTTTGCAACGTCAGGAAGTCCACGTATCTCAATCGGCAATCATTTAACATGGCATTGTGAATTTTTTAGACGATTTCGTCGGTCGTAGTGGTTTTTGGACGTCCTGAGTGTTCATTATAGTGACTGGATTTCCTACCATGTTTAAATTCAGCAGCCCACTTTATTGTGGAATATGAAGTACAAGAATCCTTTAAGGTGGAATGTAACTCTTTTTGTATGTCTGTGAGGGTTAAACCTTTTTTATCAAAGTATTTTATGACAGCTCGAACTAACTTTTTCCCTTTTTAGAAAATGCCAAAATTTGTTTACTTTCCTTAATCGCCCAAGAATAACCAATAAACTCACGCATCTGAAACTCAGCAGCATGTCATGTAAAGGATCATACTTTACAAACAACATTGTCATTTGGTCATACTTATTCCATCTCTGTGTGAAGTCTCGAACTTATCAGCTTACCCTCGTACAAGATGAAAACTGGATTGTTCTGTATCTCGTAAAACATTTTCTCAGAAAGTCAAGAGTATAATTTAAACAGAAATAGTATATTAAAATTAAAAATAAATGAAAACTTTTTATGTTGAAATGTAATACTTTTATAGAAATGTTTATGAAATAAACAAAGTTGATTCTCGCTCTGCTGATAGGTCTAGGTGTTAGACTAAGTCGATATATTATAAAATTCAAAGTGTGTCGCTAATGGAAAACATTGAAAAAAAAAAGCAGTATTATAAAAAAAGGTACTTTTCCAATACAGGGGACTTAGCTTTTTTTTTTTTTAAAGCTTGGCAGAATTCGGGCTTCAAAAAGTGATTTGTTGCCAAATAATATAATCAGCTATGAGAACAAACCTAATGAACTTTTATGTTTGTTTATATATGTATTCACGTACATATATATAAACATTTTATTCATTTATATATATATATATATATATATATATATATATATTACTGATTTTTAAATTCAATTTACTTCTGTTTGTGTATAAAAACAGATAAATTGACTTTTTTCTATTAAATAAATAGCATAAATAATGAAAAAATTGCTTGTTGCTGAAACGTCAGTGAAGGCTTACTGTTGAGACCCGAAAAGTTTTTGGTTTCTGTCTGTCTGTCTGTTCCGCGATAACTGCCGTAAAAATGATCCGATTAGGTTGATTTTTGGTGGGTATGTTGGTGAGATACCCGGAATTAGCTGTATAGTTTTTGGTTAAATTTGGTTCATTCGTTCGAAAAATAGAGAACATTTCTTTTTAAATCATAATGCTTTCCTATGGGACTGCAGACGATTTTCAAATTTCATTTTTAACTGAAATGGAAATCGCATATTTGAATAATGGATTTCAACGTAAAATTATGGATGTTGATTTTCGATATGGAGGTTTTAAATATATCCAATAATTTTGAAAAATTGATGATACATTTATTAGAATTGAGATATTAATTGTTTAAATGATTGGAAATTTTTTTGCATCTGTTCCGGAAATATAAAACTTTTATTTTCATGTTTTTTACAAATTTTAAAATGCATTTTTTTTTTACTTTTCTCTTTAATTTATCAGTTGCCTAGCAACGATATTTCAAAGAAGATAAAAATAATAAAAGCAACACGCACTATTTTGTTCCAATAATTTATTAGCAAAATAAATTATTTTTGTATTCTATTGACATAAATGAAGAATTTATTTTAATACAAGTTTTTTTTTTAATCTAAAAAGTTACAAGAATAAGAAGTTCATAAGAATTTCAGAATATAATTGCATAAACCGTGTTTAATTTAACGTTTCTAATTTCTGAAACCTCCGAAGAATTGTATATGCCTGTAAATATGTATGCAATAGAAAAAAATTAAATTGCGGATTGTAAGATGCTAAATAATATGAAAAGTGAGATTAAAAAACAGTGACTTGAGCTGACGTTGAGGCTCCTGATCTGCAGATTTACTAGTTGCCGAAACGTCAGTTGAGGTTCACTGTGGAGACGAGAAAAGTTTTTGGTTTCTGTCTGTCTGTTCTGCGATAACTGCCGTAAAAATGGTCCGATTAGGTTGACTTTTGGTAGGTATGTTGGCGAGGTATCAAGAATTAGCTGTATAGTTTTTGGTTAAATTTGGTTCATTCGTTCGGAAAATATAGAACTTTTTTTTAGGTCATAATGCTTTCCTATGGGGATGCAGACGATTTTTCAAATTTCATTTTCATCTGAAATGAAAATGGAATATTTGCATAATGGATTTCAACGTAAAATTTTGAATGCTAAATTTTCGATTGCGATTTCCAACAGTTTTAAAATTTTGTCGATAAATTTAATCGAATTTAGAAATTAATTGCTTAAAATATTTGAAAATGTTTTTGCATCTGTTCGGAAAATATAAAAATCTTATTTTCATATTTTTTGCAATTTTTAAAAGCGTTTTTTTTACTTTCCACTTTAAGTTATTCGTTGCTTAGCAACCATATTTCAAAGAATATAAAATAAATAATAAAATTCAAGGAGCTCGCACTATTTTGGTGAAATATCTCTTTTTTTTTTTTTTTTTTTTTTTTTTTTCTTTTTATCAAAACGAATGTAAATTTAATGAGACTATGAGAGGATGAATACCTATTTATTTTAAAAAATTAAAAGAATAAGCAGTTCATCAGAATTTCAGAATATCATTGTATAACACTGTGTTTTATTTAATGATTCTAATTTCTGGAACATTCGAAAAATTGTATGTGCTTATAAAAATATGCATGCAATTGAAAAAATAATAATTGCGGATTGTACGATGTTAAATGATATCAAAAATGAGATTAAAAAAACAAATGATTTGCAGAACTGACGTTGAAGCTCCTGATCTGCAGATTTACTAGTGTATATGAAACAGTGAATAAGTTGACAGAAAATATGCTACCAAATTCAATTTTTTCGCCTAGGCCATTTTCTCTATTTTGCCAAGGTCCTCTACATTGGAAAAGTACCAAAAAAAGTGTTATTATTTAGGGTTATATGGACATTTTCAAGAATAATCTGAAAAACTTCATGGACAAAAAGTACTGTATCTTGTAAAAGCACACAAATGATAATCAAGATCAGTGATCTCCATACTTCGACAAGTCCGAAACTGTTTGTTAATACGGCTTGCAAAGCTAGTTAGAGAAGACATGAAACCAGCTCCCACATTTAGATTGCAACATAGAATACTAAATACTTATAAAATGTTTTTAATTACTAAGAATCAAGATTGCGCCTTTTGATTATAAATTAGTATACTAATAACAGGTAATGAGATATACAATATACGTAACTGATATTTAAATTTTTTTTCTGCAAATTGTTCACAGATGTTTATTGTGTGCTGAATATTACGACATAAACAAAATGTATTGTCTCTTGCAAAACACACAAATGGGCATAAAGATCAGGGATCTGCATACTTAGACATGGAGTTCAAGAATGTCCAGGTCCATTAATATGGTTGGTCAAAGCTAGTTGGACAAGACATGAATCCAGCCCGCACATGAGGATTGTTGCAATATAGAATACTAAATAACTATAAAATATTTTTAATTGCTCAGAATCAAGATTGTATCTTTAGATTATAAATCAGTGTACTAATAACAATTAATGAGATATTACGAAGATGATTTTTTGACAGAAATTGTTTCCAGGTGTTTATTATGAGCTGATTATTAAACAGAGACGTAACATACCCATCAGTTAGATTGGATCTATCAACATTTTCAATAAATTTTATTGTGGAGGAAGTTTTTCAAGGAGGCAAGTCTTTAAAAACCATGAGCAAATTTATTATACAATTCTTTAAACTGCACCAACAATAAACTACCAACAATAAACTCTTATAAAGACTGTACAAATGAGTATTGATCCTATCTATCTAAAAACATTGTTGTACTGCGAAATAATCATTTCCATTTAAAAGGTTTTGGAACATTTTTTTTACTCCGGTGTTAGAAGATTTCTAGCAACTTCCAATGTCATTTAAAATTGTGGTAACTCAGTAAAATGTTACTCAAAACTTTAAAGAATATTTATGATTAATTTTTGTTTCATAGAAATTTGAGGACACATGATCTAGATATAGTTAACATTTAAATTAATTTTTCTAGATAATGAAAAGTTACAAATTTCACAAATAAAAGGTCTTTGTATATACACGAAGATGCTCTTTTAAAACTTCTCGTGCAGTTCAATCTTTTGTTACATATCGCAAACCTGTGAAGCTTTGTTGCACAAAAGTCTACAAATAATGTTTCAAACTGCTTTTCAGAAAAAAATTCTTCATCACATATTTCACAAATGTATGAGTTCTGTTTCGGATGAATAATAAGATAATTCTTCAAGTATTATTTTGATGGTAAACTTTTTTTTGCACACTTTGCAAAAGATATTAAACAAAAACTTTTCTTACAAAATCGATTTCCACACCTAAGGCAAATAACAGGTTTCTTTTTCTGATGAGTAAGCATATGTGCTTTTAAAATATCTTTTGAAAAAAGAGTTTTCTTACACACATTGCAAGGGAAAGTTTTGTCTTTGTTGTGGATGGGCAAATGTGCTTTTAAACTTGATTTATGGGAAAACTGTTTTTGGCATATATCACAAACAAAAGGTTTTTCATTTGTGTGAACACGCAAATGCCTTGTCAAGCAAGGTTTCTGAGAAAATCCCTTTTGGCATATTTCACAAGAATAAGGTTTTTCACCAGAGTGAACACGATAATGTGTCTTAAAATGTCCCATTCTTTTAAATACTTTATTGCATACATTACAAGTGAAAAGTTCTTTTTCAGCATAAAGTTCACGAGCAGCTGCCTGAAGATCACCAGCATCAGTTTTTTCTTTTGAATAAACACAACGATGAGAAACCAATTGGGATTCTTCAAGAAATCTTTTTTCACAGAAATGACAATAGAAAGTATTTCTAAATATTTCAGTAGTAGGATCCATTTTGAATATATTTGTTTCAAGAAATGTTTTTTGAAGATAAATATATTTATCTGTTTATATAATTTTAGAGAAACAGATGAAGTAAAATAACTTGGACGATATTTTGAGAAACAAGATTTTAATAAATAAAATGCCTTTAATTTATTTAATTTTCATTCAGTACACAATAAGTTACACAATTACTTTCAATAAGTTATTAATTCAGACACTTGGCTGAACTGCCTTTTGCCAATTACAAACAAAATATACTTGCAAATGCAAGAAATCAGAACAATAATCTTAAAATAGTAACACTTAATTAATTTTGTTAATTTGGCAATGCACTTCAGGAAAAAATTTGAAAAATTCACAGGTAAAAAGTATTCTTTCTCATGTGAAACGTGTAAAGCAATGAAACAGTACTGAACAATTCGAGTACGATTTATTAATACCTAACTTTTGAATAGATTTTCTTCATTCTTCATAAATTAATGCAGGCTAAAATGCTAATTTGAAATTATCAATTCATTTTCAGATTTCCTATGTACATTAGTAAAACTTACTTGAAATATATTTTTGTTTTCTAAACTTTGCAGTGAAACTTTGCATGTAAAAGAGTTTAAAAATCTGAAATAAATAAGAAAACACAAAATGAGTTATTTAGTGCAGATTTTGTAACTTAACTATACTAATATTTCAAATTATATAGTTTGCAAATGTTAGAATAAAAAGAGGGATTGTATTATGTATACTAAAAAAATCTGTGATTTGAACGAATTTTTCCGCCGATTATATTTCATTAAAACACGAAACCTTCCTCTTTGATTTGACCATTTCTATCCAAAATAAAGAAAATTCACCAATCTATTGTTAAATTTACCTGAAATTCTCCAATCTAAAGCTACATTTTCATCAAATCACAGGGGTTTCTGGCTGCAGAGAATTTTTAGTATTTGAAACGGAATTTTTAATTATGTCCTTTTTCAATCGAAAACAATGAAAAATCCGCAAACCTAAGATAAAAATTTTCAGAAATTCTATATAGTCAAAAGACAGAAATTTCTTCAACTAACAGAAAAATCTATTCCAATCACAGAGGTGTTTCAGCAAATTACTGCCTGTACTTATTACATTTTTGGCGATTTTTTGAGAGAGTATTATATTTTAATGTATGTCTGCACACAACTTTTAACACTAAACATATCGGGAAATTAACTCAAGTTTTGTAAAAAAAATTCTCACCAGAATTTTTATTTAAAACCATTTATTTTTTTTTAAGTTTATTTTGGTACTTTTCCAGTATAGGGGCCTTGGTGAAACACAGAAAATGATTTTGGCAACATATTTTCTGGCAACCTATTCAGAAACCTGGCTTATGGCTTAGCTCCCTCCTGAGTATTTGGTTCCTGAAGCTGCTGGGAGACTCTCGCACGTCCCTAAGTGCTGCGCGATGTTTCTCCCTAGGGCATGGGTTTCACGTTGCATACTGTCACAGTTACCATGTCGTCAATCCCTTAGGAAATGGAGGTGATGCACAGGTGTCGATGCCCCCACCGGCCATAGAGCACACAGGACTCCTCTAAGTCGTGCTTGTTCAAAGTTCTTTAGAACTTTGGTACGGAGGCGATGCTCAGTTTTATACACTAACAACTTTTTCAATATTTATACAATTTGTTTATTATAAAGACGCCATTTATCTTTTTTTTATACAAACAGAAGTAATTTATATTTATAAACAATAATATATACATAAATAAAATGTTTATATGTATAAATACTATATATATAAACAAGCATAAAAGACCATCAGGTTTGTTTTCATTGCTGTTTATATCATTTGGCAACAAATATCTCATTTTCTGAAGTTCGAATTTCGAATTTCGCCAAGCTTAAAAAAAAAAAACCCGCCAAAACCCCTATGAAATGTACCCGATTTTATGTGTGATTTATACTTTATTTGATTGATTGATTTATATTTATATTTTATGAAGACATTTCTGAATCAAATCGAAATTTTCTCATTTGATACCTTAAAAAAAAAAAAACTATAGGATTCAATATGAAATATCAAGAAAATTTTATGTTTTTATACAACAAAATTTTAAATACAAATTTTTTTTTTTTTTTGTTCATTGAAAATTTTGAACATAAATGTAAGCTTGTCTACTTTTTTTTAATTCCCTAATCCGTTGTGCAATTTAAACTGGACTAAATCAAAACCAAAAAAGATTATTTTCTACAGATGCTGTAAATAACTGATTATTAAAAAAATACACAGTTTATCTTTCAATGGCTGTTCTAATGTTCTGTGGGACAATATTACATTAAAAGATTTAAAACTAAAAAAAATTAGAAATTCAAATTTATTTTTTCCTTAAGTGTTAGGCCTTGATACAAGGATTCTAGAGCCTTTTTTGTTTTGCCCCTATCTTAAAAAATGGCTGAGATTTGAAATTCTAGGGTTGCTGACATTTTGAAAATAGACAGCAGAATAAAACAAATCTGGGATTAATTTATGAGTTTTAGTGAACGGATTTTCTAAAGAATTATTATCTTTCTTTGTTGTAATCATTTTCCCAATCATACACATAAAAATATATTCATATCTGTTAGCGTCAAATTATCACCAAGCTTGGCGACACTTAGTGAAACATCGCCAAATTTGATGACCAAAAATGAGTCTCCATAAATGAAGCCAACTTGGCTGTAACTCAATAATTTGGCGAATTTCTTACTCAAATTCATTATTAACGAACTTTATTTTACATCCCAGTACAGGCCGGAAGGACTTTTTGAATTTTTATTATTCTGTAGTATCAGAAACAGAAAGGTTGTGATGCAAAATTGCATTGCTGAACATAGGTAAAAATACATTTCTATAAAAATAAAAAGCTATTTAAGCATGAATCTGACATTTAAAAATTTAAACCAATCAAAATGATTTAAAAAAATGTGTTATGAAGTGCCTAATTCTGATCTTTGCTCTTTTCTTTTAACTTTGTGACTATTCTTTTTATAAAACCAATTGTTGCAGAAAAACTATTATCTATACTAATATTATAAAGTAGTAAAGATTGTTGGTTTGTTTGTAGGGGGTAATCTCTGGAACTACTGACGCGATTTTAAAAGCAAATTGATGGTGACAACCACTGCTCCAACATAGGCTATATTTTATGTCAGTTCCACTACCTCCAAGAAGGTGCCGGAGCGAAAAAAATTCTAAAATTTCGATTTTTTTTATACTGAAGGAGCTAGAAACATGAAATTTGGCATGGCAGTTACTTATAAGATGTAAATGCTCTCTAAGAACAAATTCTAAAAAAATTCGAAATTTAAAAGGGTGAGATGAGCAAAAAGCATTCTAAAAACATTCTAAATTACAATTTCTATGGAACCTCTGGAACTACAGAACCATTTTCAAAAGTGATGGTGGCAAATTGATGGTAACAGTCCCTGTTCCAACATAGGCTATATTTTATGTCGGTTCCACTACTCCCAGGGGGGGGGGGGGATGCAGGAGCAAAAAACGTTCTAAAATTTCGATTTTTTTTTATACTGAAGGAACTAGAAACTTGAAATGGTAGTTACTTATAAGATGTAAATGCTCTCTAAGAACAGTTTATAAAAAATTCGAAATTTAAACGGGTGAAATGAGCTAAATGTGTTCTAAAAACATTCTAAATTACAATTGCTATGGAATCTTTGAAACTACCGAACCGATTTTAAACGTAATGCCTGCAAATTTATAATGACAGTCTGGGTTCTAACACAGGCTATATTTTATGTCAGTGTCACTACCCTCAGGGGGTTCCAAGAACGAAGATCGCTCTAAAATTGCATTTTTTATTATACTGAAGGGATTAGAAATTTCAAATTGGGCAAGGTAGTAACATAACTTATAAGATATACATGCTCTCTAATGTCAGTTTCTAAAAAATTGAAAATTTAAAAGAGTGATATGAGGGAAAACTGTTCTAAAAACATTCTAAATTACGATTTCTATGAAATTGTTAAGGACAGAAACTTGAAATTTGACATGGTTGATACTTTTTAAGACACAAGTGCACACACAGAACAGTTTTTTAAAATAGATCAAAATTTAAAAGGGTGAAAGAGGAAAAAAAATTCTAAATTACGATTTTTTTTTTCTTTTTTTTTACTAACAGGATTAGAAACTTCAAATTTGGCAGGGCAGTTACTTTTATGATACAAATGCTCGCTAACAATGGTTTGTAAAGAAATTCAAAATTTCAAAGGGTGAAACGAGCGGAAAGCGTTTAAAAAGCGTTCTAAATTGCAATAACTATGGAATTGTTAGGGGTAGAAACTTAAAATTTGACATGGCTGTTGCTTTTAAATCATAAATGGTCACACAGTGCTTTTAAATCATAAATGGTCACACAGAACAATTTAAAACAAAAAATCAAAATTTAAAAGAGCGAAATGCGTTCTAAATTAGAATTTATTAAGGCAATTATTACTACGATTTATTACTTTTAATGCTAGAAACTTAAAATTTCACCTGGCTCTTACTCACGTAAATGAACACCCAGAACAATTTACTAAAAATGCAAAATGTAAAAGGACAGGAGAAAAGAAAACAAAAAACGTACTAAAATTGCAATTTATGTGATACAGTTCGTATAGAAGTTTCGTATTTGGCATTGTGGTTACTCTTAAAATGCAAATGCTCGCTAAGACCAGTTTCTAAAAAAATCGAAATATAACAGGCTGAAATGAGTGGAAAACGTTCTACATTATGATTTAATTGGATTTATTCAGGTTTATTCAGCTAATAAAATTTTGAATAAAAGATTCTACAAACTCTACAAAATTAGTTATATTAAAAAAATTATTAGACTTTGCACACCACAATCTAGTCAAGTATGTGCCTGCAAAAAATGGGTAAATTGCTATGTATAGTTTTTGATTCTATAAAGCTCATATCACTGAAATAAACTGACATATTTCAACATTAAATAGTGCTTAAAATTATTCTTAGATTTAAAAACTGAGTTTCAGTACATCATACATATCTCTATAAAACTGCCAATTTCATGTTTTTATATGTAATACTTTATTTAATATAAGTCGAGAAAGAGCACCGGTTACTTTTTTTAGAATAGAGAGAAATGTCGTTATAATCCTTTTCAATATCAAAAGTACATCATCAGTTAAGTGTGCCTATCAAACAAAAGTAATATTTTATTTCAAATGAAATGTGAAACATTACAAATATGGCTTAATTGCCTTTTATTTTAGTAATGTATAGATTTTGATATTTAATTTTTTTTAAACTCAAACAAATTAAAAAAATATATATATTTATTATTCTAAAAAAACCATTTTCTTGATCAATTTTCACGGTGAAGTTTTTCATGCATTTCTATGCTGCCTATCCGTAACCTGTCCCCCCCCCCCCCTCCAAAAAGATAGCCATTTATTTTAGGAACATTTTTCTTTAAAACAATATAATTTATTAAAAATATCTTAATATTTACTATCTCAAAAAATAATAATAATAATAATAATATAATAAAAAAAAAATTGTGGAACACGAATTAGTCATTTTTCCTCTCTTTATGCTACTTTACAAATTTTAATACAACATTCTAAGAAAAATAAATGTTAAAAAAATATACAAATTTCTCTATTTTTTGCCGCAATCGATTGACAAATTTAGTAATTTTTTTCATGCGATCAATAGGCGAATTTCATTATTTTTTTCCCATGACTGACTGAATAGTTTTGTGATTTTTCCTGTAACTGACTGATGAATTTCGGAATATTTTCCTGCTACCGATTGCAGAATTTTGCAGTTATTTCTTGCGACTGATAAGTGAATTTCGCGATTTTTTTCATACACCCAACTGCTGAATTTCGTGATTTTTTACAAGTGACTGATTGACGAATTTCAAGATTTTTTTTCTTGCGACCGAGTGACAAATTTTGCGGTATTTTCCCACGACCAATAGATGAATTTTGTGATATTTTCTCATGACCGATAGACGAATTTTGCAATATTTTCTCGCAACTGATAGAAGAATTTTGCGATATTTTCTCGGAACTGATAGAGGAATTTTGCAATATTTTCTCGCAACCTTTTGGTGAAATTCGCGACAGCAAATTTTTGTGAACCCAAAAACAATCAGGGCACATTTCCAGTTATATAAAAATGGGCAGGGTGCATTTACAACTATAAAAAAATGGGCAGGGTGCTGCACCCTCTTGAAAACACCTAGGGGAAACACTCATATATAACTATATAATATGATATAACATACAATGTCTATTACAGTCAATATATATTATTGTCAAAAGTCTGAGCATACCAGTATATTTTAAGGAATTTTCAATTGCACTGTACAATAATGACATAAAACCTGTTTTATTGGCTTTGTTTATAAATGTGAAAATTAGTGGACGCCAATCACCACGTGGCGATTAAAAATTCAGCCATAGATCGCCACTCGCTAAGTAGCGATTAAAAAATCTATTATCGATCGCCAAGTGAAATACACAATTTTTCATCTCTACATTGATTGCATCTAATTAGAGAAGTGGTTAATTCTTTTTCCTACCAGATACAAAAAAATTTCGACGACTTAGCTATATTTTCAATATTTCGGCTTTTTCTCATGTGCTTACTCTTTAGTCGGATTATTTTTTCCAGAAATACAATTTTATTCTGCAAAATATATTCATCAGCTTTGATTCCACATGCATTTCAAGTAATTCATTCCTTTTTTCCACACCGGATACAAGCAGATTTTAAGGACATTTCAGTATCTTCAATATTTCGACTCCTGTCACATGCTCACCAGTTGGATTATTTTTCTTCAAGAAATACTGTTTCATCATGCGAAATACACTCATACAATAGGTATAAAACTCTTATAGAAAAATATGTTTATATACAACGATTATAATTTATCTAGATGTCAAGAAAGTTTGAAACATAATAGTGGCCACTAATGAAACTGAGTCTACCGGCCACTGGCTACTAACTAAATTTCCCAGTTTTCACCTATATTTGTTTACAATATAAAACAACTGTTTTCACAATAAACAAACAAAAAAAGTAACTGTTTTGACTTTTAAGCAAGTTTATTTAGGTAATATAAGGTAGTCTGCTTTCATCAAATTGACAACCGATCTACACAGCATATTACTACAGGTTTAAACGACTGTTCTTGATAGTAATTAGTAAACAAACTACTAATTCAAAACATTAGATGAAATTTCCTCTATATGATAATGTAGAGATGAAACTCCAGGCAAAGTTAGCAAAGTACAATGCTGAAATTACATTTCCAAACCTAAAGTTAATTTTTTTGTATTGCTTTTCTGAGTTGAATCAGTATGGAAACAATATATCTTGCTATTTTTATCATACTCTATTCATACACAAGTAGAAAAATGTAAGATATACAAGCATGTTTTTGGGGGTGTGCTCAGACTTTTGACAGGTACTGTATACAGGGTGGTCCTAAAATATATGTCAAAAATGTAAAGGCAGGTAGAGGGGACCTAAATATGCAGATTTTGTATAGGAATGTGGGTGCAGAAATCCAGTGTTGAGGCAGTAGAGGGCGCTGTTGAGTTCGGCATATGAATGCGTATCGCCGGCTTTCCCCGTATGGATTTCGAGCAACATGCATTGTTACACCAATGCGGAGCTTGCCGACATGCATTTCATGTATGGGGCTACGCAAGGAAATGGAGCGGCTGCTGAAAGGATGCGCACGTTCAATGACTCTCGAGCTTGTCGAAGAACTTTTCTCTTACTGTGCGTAATACTTCTTCTTCTACTGCTGGAATTCTGCGATATTTTCCAGTACCCATATCACGCTTGAATGTATAAAACGATCCAATCGTGCACAACTCCCAATGAAGACACTCAAATGTTCGGCTATCCGGCAGATTCCTACCCAGGAATCGTTCCATGGACATCCTTTGAGCAGCCCCATACATGAAATGCATGTCGACAAGTTCTGCATTGATTTAACGATGCATGTTGCTCAAAATTCGTGCAGGAATGGTGATTCAAGCCAGCGAAACGCTGTGTTCCGCCAAACTCAACAGCACCCTCTACTGCCACAATATAGCATTTCCGCACCCACATTCCTATACGAAATCTGCTTATTTAGGTCCCCTCTACCTACCTTTACATTTTTGACATATATTTTAGGACCACCCTGTACATGTATGTATATTACACTCATTCCAGCAGGATCTTATGCAATAAAACTACCATTGTAAATATATTATATCTCTAAAAGGCAACATCATGCTATGTATTTAATAAATCTAGGTACTAAACTACTGTTTTGTATTATTTTAGTTTGCTTTTAAATTATTTGTCATTTTTAATGATGTTATGTATTTAATAAAAATGGATATTAAATGACTTTTTTCTAACACAATGGCCAATTAGTAACAATAAGGGAACTGCAGGGGTGCAGAATATGTCCGATCCGGCGATCTAGGATTGGGGGAAATTTTAGTCATCTGGGGAAATTTTTCGGAAAAATATAAAATTGATTTCAATTTTAACAATGAATTACATAATTCCCCGAGATAGAAAAATGTTTCCCTTCAAATAAAAGGATCCGTATGGCGACTTTCACAAAATCGATCTGAGAATAATATGTACCGTATATACTCATGTATAAGACGAGAAATTTTGGAAAAATAATCTGCTTCAAACTGGGGGAGGGAGGTCAACTTTATACATGGGACAAAAATGTCGAAATTTATTTTTGGAGTAGAAAAACGCCGATGTTCCAGAGTAAATTATGCAATTGCAATAATCGAAATTTCTAAGTTCTTTTCTAACGAATTACCTTAGATAAAAATTTTAAAAGATAATAATTTTCTGACAAAAAAAAATCAGGAAAGAGAAAACTTTAGAAAGAGAATCAAATCAAGAAGATCTCACACCCATCACTGGTGGAAAACTCACTAGAAGCTCTCACTGAATGAGTGAGCAAAAATAGAAAATAATTTAAATTTAATAATGAGAAAAATATTTTTAATATATGGACAACTTTGAAGAAAATTATTCTAAAAACTTAATTAAATAAAATAATCCTAAATTCTGAAAAGAAACCATCACTTCTAGATCAAGACAGCGGTACCAGAAATACGTTAGCTCCTTGAAAACTGCTTGAAAATTTACAGTGACTGTGTTTGTGAATCTGTTGGCTCTATTATTAGAAAACTCATTTATAACAGAACCCTAAAATCTGATAATCTCTTTCATGAAGTGTTTATATCATGGAATGACCACCAGTGCATAAAGCTACAGAACTATTAAAAGCATCCTTAAACAGACATTTTCATGGTGGAAATTATCATTTTACTAGATTTTCTTGAAGAAACAGACTCAAGATCTACAAAACATCAAAAATGATTGACAGCATCCACAAAGAGAGTGGAAGATTGCAGTTTCTCAATAATTGACAATTTATCAGAAAAGGTAATCAAAAACATTGTATTTGTTGGTTAAAACTGTATTTATTAATAAATATTAGGCATAAGAATTAGATTAAAACTTACATTGCATTAACTTAATTTACCTTTCCAATAACTAGGCATGTTACAAGTTCAGTCTATAGGTTTTTAAAGATGCGACTTGTATGTTGCAAAATTTACTATACCTACGGTAATACAGAAGCCTATGTAAGCCTATAACATATCATAACATTTTGGGGGGACTTTCATATGGATTGGGGGAAATGTTGGGAGTAAAAACATTTTCTGCACCCCTGGAGAACTGATGCTTTACACTCACGCAAAAACATGTAAACATAAGTTTGGTGACTTTTTGGTTGGCGTGATTTTTAAGACCGTGCCAAACGAATAACTTAATACAATGACTAGGTTGCCATTAAAGAAAAAATCCCCTAAATCTGGCGACTTTTTTCCTTTTTTTAACCGATTAATTTTTTTTTTCTGCGTGAGTATAAAGCATCTTAGCCACAATAAGCACAATTGGTGAATAGTAATTATAAACACAATTGGTGAATAGTATAATGATAAGCACAATTGACGATTAGTAACGATAAACACAATTTGGTGATCTATCTTCTTGGTATGGATAATGTGTAAAGTACCAAATACTTTTTCAAATGAAGATCTTATCGTAGTCTTAGAGTATGCATTCTGGGTACTTTTATGCTAGCTGGGCACAAATATCAACAATAACAACTTTTATTTGTTGAGTGTTGTAAATTAAAAACAATGCTTTGATGTTGAAATAAAATTTTAATATTTCTTCGTATTATTATTTTGTATTTTAAATTAAATAAGTGAAAGGCATGTATTTTAAATATATATTTTTAAAATTAAATTACTGAAGAAAAGTTTATATTTTAAGTGAAATGAATGCTATACAATGATGGCGATGGGAAATAGGAACAATATTTGGTGATTTATCACCTTCGCCCAACTAACATAAAAATACCACTTTCTGCAAGTCCCTAGTCTGCATCTATTTATTAAACTTGTTATTTTATTTATTTATTTTTAATTGGTTAAGAATCTGCATGCATTTAAATATTCCAATTCATCCCCCCACTCTCCCTTAGCCCTGAACTTAAATTGTGTACACCACAGGAGAGCAGTGTTGAATTCAGGGGGTGGCCCAGGGGAGGGGGACTCCCCCCCACCCCTTGGAAGATTTGGGATTTTATGCTTTTAATGGGTAAAAAATGCAATTCCCCCAGGAACTCTACAAGGTTCCCCTTCTGGAGCCACAGATATCCCTCCCAGAGAAAAGTCTCTGAATTCAACACTGCAGGAGAGTTAAATGAAATCCATTAGCCTTTCTGGATGCCACATGAGTTATAGTATAAATTACTGAATGATAAAATAGAGTATGCAATTTAAAATATGTATATATAGTATTTCTACATTTTGCATTGTTTCAGCACAAAAGTTTCATTGAGCCAATGTTTGTAAATAAACATGTTCAGCTGTTTTTGACTTAAAAAAAAGAACCTAAAACTTTATTAATGAGTTTGTCACTTTTAATATTAGTCTAGAGTAATAATCTATACAAACTATTTAGAAGCATTGCATGAAAGACACCCATACAACGTTTCTTTCAGATTTTATTAATTACTATTAGCGAAATACAGAATTACCCGATAGTAAATAAAATTTATTACTACAATTTATAAAATTTGCCGTTGATTTTTTTTTCAGCAGACAGAAATAAAGGAATTTGAATAAATATGAAATATACCGTATGGTTTTTCAAATATATATATAACACAGCATATTAAGGAATTAAACCTACCTTGCAAAAGTGCAAAAACTTTTACATAATTGCAATTACTGAGATATAAATATCATCTAGTTAATAAGTTATGGCTTGAGAAATAGGTTCAATATATTTATATTATTTCCGATCTGATTAATTTTTAAACATACTTGCTTACACTTGAATTCTGAATAGATTAAAATATAAAGCAAGCGTTTATGTTGTTCAAAATATTTGTTCTGTTGATTGATTGGTTCATTGGTTGGTTGGCTGTATATGAATGAAAACATTCTTAAAGGGCCCGCTCTTCACAAGAAATCCGTTTGAAAGACATCCGTAAATCGAAAAGCACGCGCCTGCGCAGTATACACGCCGCCGCTAGTGCACGAAACAAACTGACTTTTTCTTCAGTGCATTTAGTTCTAAAACTAAACGCACTGGATTCTGTTTACGAATACAGTTTCGAAACGCACTAAGTGCACCGAGAGACTTTACGAATGGCTAGTGCGAAAACTAACTGCACGAGTTGAACGAGTTCCGACTTTACGAATGCGACCATGGATAATTTTTACCTTGTTCTCTAACACATAGTTTCTGCTTGTCATGTTAGCAATAACTATTTTGTATGGAGAATAATAAAAAAATTGGGCTGTTCTGGGGCTACTTCAGGTCTTAAATAATGGCTTACAAATAAATGTCCAAGCTTTTGCTGTGTATCAAAAATAATAAATCAAAGATAACTACTATTAATTCTTTTTTTATGATTTCAAATAAAAAAATACTATATATATATATATATATATATATATATATATATATATATATTAATAATGACTATAATGAATCCGAAGACTTAGAAATCACTCGTAATTAAATGAAAGTTTTTTTTTTTTTTTACAGTAGCTTTTGTACCATATGAGAGCTATCCAAAATTATTTTTTTACTTTTCACATATTAAATTAAAAGTAGAAATGTATGTTTATGATTTTTATTTCAGTGCTGTGCTCATTTTATTTGCACAGTATAGGATTTTTGTAAATAAAATTAAAATAACCCTTTAAATAAATACTCCTACAGTTATTTTAATAATTATTTGCAATGTGGCCTTTACAGTGTTGCTTAAAATTATTTTACAGTAATGAATTTAGTATTAACTGAAGCCAATTCATCCTAAATTTTTGCTGTAAATCTGTTTATTCTGAATACTGTTAAATTACATGTTGCAACATTATTTTTTTAATTTTGTGGCAGTGCAGTTATATTCTAGATATAAACACTAAGTTACCTATGATTAGAACACAGAAGTGATTTTTCACTTCTAAGATAAAGTGATGAGTGAAATACTTTGCCCAGGGTTGTGACTGTACATATGAGGCAGCTCAAATTAGCAGAATTCTAATTAGACATGTGTCAATTGATTTCCTGAATTTTATAAGTACATTATGTCATTAGAAGAGTTAGCAAAATATGTAGTTCCTGCGCTGGATAAATATTTAATTTTACTACTTATTATCACTATAAAAATAATCAGGCTTAATGATGACTGGAAGCATTTTAAAACTAAATAACAATCAGTTTCTAATCAAATCTAACTAATTAGTATCAGAAGTTACTATTTGATTGGCATATAGACATACTGACATCTTGTCTTACCATATCATCACCATAGACAGAGTTATATGGGCTCGAGCCCCACTAATAATTTTTAAAATGTATTTTTCTCTCCACTCCCTTTAATATAAAACAAGTTTAATTTTTTGAATTTCTAATATTTTATGTTATGTACCAATTTTTAGCAGATAATTTTTTTTTTCTTGAGTTTTGCCATTTTTTCCTCTTTTTCATTTGTTACAGAGATAAACAACATTAAAAAAAATTTTGTTTGTTTGTTTAGGCTTTATTTCTTAATTAAATTAAACTGCTTTTGATATAAAAGACAAAAATAGAAAAAAAAATCCATAATCAGAAAAAAAAACCTTTACTCAAAGATAATTTCCATTGTGATTTTATTAGAAACGATTCACAAATAACAGCGAATATATCATTTTATAAATGAGTCTGTACATTCGAAATATTACATTGTCTAAACATTTTATTTAACTTGTGAGTTATTTATCACTATACGATTCATTTTAATTTCTTTAAAAGTGAGTTAAAAAAGCAAAATGAAATTGGAAATCTATTTGTTTTACTCTAAACATACACATATTTGAGTGGAAAAAAATTATATATTGAGATGAGCCCTACCAATAATTTTCAAAACTCTACGTCTAGGATCATCACAACAATGTAGAATTATTAAATTTGGTTATATACAGGGTGGTTTGCTACATTTTGTTAGCAAAAAAATTTCATAATTAAATACAAAATAAGTGCACTCAAGATTGTACATGACACCTTATGATCTTACAGCAGGGGTTGATGCAGTTTTTTTTCTCTTGGGTACCTTTTTTTTTAATTATAATTTTTATAAAAATTAAATTTTATAACAAAAGACCAAATCAAGTTACTTAATCCTACTTTTTCTTATGTCTTCCTGCTAAAGTTTACATTTCTTGTGAGCGTGTTTTGTTTGTAAATAACACATTTTAAATCCTAATAAATTGATTACAATATGAAGAGTTTGCTTTTATTTTAAGAAGATTTTGTGAAAGAGGCTCCAGTGTTGGATCAATCCCTGATTTTGACAATAAGTCGATAAAAAGTATACTTTTATGTTAATTTGACATAAATATTATCAATAGCATTTTCTCCTTCCTCTGCAGCTTTTTTTTTGTTGTTTAAATTAGAAAAAAAGCCTTAAATTTGAAAGAAAATGTACTGGTTTGTGAATTACTTTATTTTATTTTAAATGAAATGAGTGAAAGGCATATATTTTAATTTTAAATACATGTAATATATGTATTTTAAATAAAATTAATGAAAGGTTTATATTCTAAATGAAATGAATGCAATACAAATAACAGCAATGGTAACAATATGTGAAGATTTATCTCCTGGGCTCAGCTAACAAAAAAGTATCAGAAAATACTGTGAATTTGACAAACAAGGTCAAACAACAAGGCTTATATTTTTCCATATACAATGTGCAAATGTAACAACACATCGGGTAACAGTTAACACACTACTCAGCTAGTTTAAAAATTAAATATGAAAGAAGTGGGAAAGTTATAACCGAGTAAGTCTAAAAATAAAACACTCTTTTATAAGCACTCAATATTTGTCAAAAATATGCTTAATATTTTCAGGACTGCAATTCATAGTGTTCCAAAAACATTCTATTACAATACATTAATTTGACTTGTCTCTGATATGAAATATTCACTGTTTTGATTTACACTTGGTAGAAAATGTGAATTAGTGAAGCATTATTTAAATTATATATTTAGGATTTCTGGATTGATTTCTCAATGTGTAATCACAATTAAACTATTTATATTAACTAAATAATGATAAAATAATAATAATAAAAATAATGATGATTATAATAATAAACGTGATCAAATTCTTTAAAGAAAGAGGAAATTTTGTCTTTTTTTTTATTGAAGCCTGTTAAATTTTAGTATAAAATAAATATAAGGTCCAAAAAATTCAAACGGCTGTAACTCGCCAATAATTGACGTAGCCTTGCCTTTTGAGACGAGCATCTTTTATATGAAGGGTGTAGATGCAAAATTCACAATCTCCACTTTTAGAAACTGCAAAAAACTGATTATGAATAAACATGATATATCGGCACAATTTTTTGTGACATATTTATTGCCATAACTTATGACAAGAAATATATCACAAAACAATTGTGCCAATATATCATGTTTAGTTTTTTGCAGTTTCTAAAAGTGGAGATTGTGAATTTTGCATCTACACCCTTCATATGTCTTCTAATTTTTAAGAACAAATTTTTCTGAATAGAATTCTTTGCCTTATTGAATCTTTGAAAACCTGCAATGAGATAAGGCAAAATTTTCTTTTCAAATTTACTGCTGTTGAAATTTCATGCATCCTAGACATGTCACTTGTTACAAAAAGGTTAAATTCAGTTCTAATTATTGAAACCTGTCCAAATTTCATGAGTATACAGAATCATTAAGGCTGTACCTATACAACATTATCAATATTTTGCTAATTTTGGACCCCCCCCCCTTCTCTTACGATACCATAAGTTATCATTCATTGAACTGCACAACTTATATATATTACATAAGCGTATAGAAATAATAATAAACAATTTCAACGTTTAAGCTTAAATTCATTAAGCACTCTGTGCATTTAAACACCTCATTTAATAAGTAATTTTCAAATACATTAAAACCACTTGTATTTGGTGAAGAGAAAAATGTTGTTCGCCAAACCGCATCTTTTTGTGCCAAATACTCAAAAGAATCTTTTTTTTTTTTACAGGTTTTCTACTGGAATTCCACAGCTGACTGATTATTTATACCATAATGATTAATTTTGTTTCTCACCCACCTCCCCCCCCCCAGAAGATTTTTGAATATGCGCTTTAAGGAGACCTTCCTTCAAAAAAAAAAAATCTGTTTAATTTGAAAGTATTGGGAGAGGCAATTGCCCTACTTTGTGGCTGCTCATGACTTAGCTAGCCAGGTAATAAGCACAGTGATAGTTTCAGGAGCAATTAATTAATTAAAATATCATCAGATGCAGAAAAGATTGCGTATTCCAATAAAGATATGTAAGCAGTTATGTTGGCACCACAGGAACTTTTTTTGACGCTTTATGCAAAATAAATTATTCAGCTTTTACTGATCACTATGCAGAATTTTCTGTGTAAATTTACTACAAACAAAAATTTATTGGCAACCCCAACATTGCCAGATGAAAAAATTGATCATAGTAGTGAATAATAATAGCTATAATTTTGCATTTACAAGGAAAATACAATGCGTAGAATAATTTAGACATGAAGTAAATTGTATATTGAATCAGGTCTGCAAATAAGCACTTTGATATTAATGCCTGCAAATCTCATGCACATATTAAAATGATCTTTTTATTCGCACTGTTGAGCAGTATTATTTTTTTTTCAAGAACAGCTTTAAATATATTTAATTAACAATAATGCAAATAATTCAGTATATTAAAAAATCTTTTAACACTTATTCAATTTTAAATTGTATATAAGTTTAAGTAATATTATTAGGTTGTTTAAATAGAGTGCAAAGATTGATGTTTAAAAATAAGAATATTTTTCTTGCTGCATGTTTGCATTGTGCATTTAAAGAAGCATTGTAATTTTAATTAATAAAATGCTTATTATATATATTACATGTTTTAAATCACATGTAATTTTTTTTACACACAAAGTCCTTGCAACAAAATTTCATTTACGGCTATTTCAGGAGTTCTCATTGATTATATGAAAGAACAAGCTTTATCAAAGCCCCATTAACATTGAATTTAAATGGAACAACTAAAAGCCATTATTATATCTAATTTTGTGACACATTATTTCTTATAATAAGCCTAATTTTAACTATTTTGAAATCTGAATAATTATTTATTATTCTGTAAAATACAAAATAATAAATAAAATAGTATAATCAAACAAATAGACATTTAAAAATATAAAATCTGTATAAGCTATTCGTTTCGGATAACACAACTCACTGGTAATACACAAACAAAATTTATAGGAATTTTGAATAAAATAATAAAATCAAACAAATATATGTTTAAAAATATTCAGCATAAGCTTTTATTTAAAGATAATAGTCATTCTTTTATAAACTCATAATAAAGAACGATAATATTGAAAAATAAAGCATGTATCTCTCAAAAAGTAGTAACTGTATTTATATTTATAAAACAAGACAAAAGCAGGTGCTAATCAACAGTATCATAAAACAAAATTGTACCTTGAATTAATATTGAAGTAAAATGCTGCCGTTATTATCTTGTAATCTTCACCATTTCAAACTTTGCTGAAACTTCCATTTTCTTTTTATTTCCCCAGTCAACGTCTAGTATTCAGAATTAGATGTAATCGAGAAAGTATTGTCAATGATATGATGTGAATTAACAAATCATACAGCACAGACAATACTCATTCAATTAATATGCTGGGAGTTGTTAGCAGGAATTAGTAAATAGCAATAGTTAGCAGGAATTGTTGCTGAAAAAAAATTCGCTTTCCTCTTCCTCACCAAGATGGACGTTGTTGTTGTTGTTGTTGAAATGACCCAAAGGGCCCAGTTTTGCAGCTTTCTATTTCTATATAGCTGTCATAATCCACTACGCTAATCCATAATCCTGACACCTAAATCTCCTAATTTTGAACCAATTCCAGATGAGAGATTTGCATCTGGATTGGCACCCCCAGAGGTAGCGCTTATATAGAACTTGGAGGACTTTGGAGCCACGAACAGATTTAACGTGCACCAGCTCCCATTAACGTACACGGTCCCACAGCAGTGACAGACGAGAGAGGATAGACGATGCACCCTCCCAAGCACTGACCTTGGTCGATGCTGCTTGGCTTTCGGCGATCTTACGAGAGCCGAGCTTTTACCGCCCGCGCCACTGCGGGACTACCAAGATGGACGCAAACGTAAACAAACCACGCGAGTGTCTTCTCTTTCTTGTGTATCCATCTTTGAACAAACCTCAGTGCACTAGACGGTAATCGCTGGGATGCTCGGGCTCTCGAGCAACCAATCACAGTGATTCGAAGCCAAAGCTTTGCCAACATGAGATAAAATGGTTATTTAGTAACCTTGCTTGCTGTTGTATAGCATAGGGTTGCGTTATATACAGAAGTAAATAAAACACATTATCTTTCGCTGAATTATCGTATCGTTGGAGTCCATTTCTAACAAAAGGCTGGCTGTATTTATAGATTTAAAGTTAATTTTTCATCTTTTTTTCTCTGTAGATGTTTTCATACCTCTCTTTCTCATATAATTGTTGCAGGTTTTGCTTTAAGTAAAACATTTTCTACCACTTTACATTCAAAACCAGATAAACTGTGTTCGAAGCTGTCGCATTGTAATTTTTTCGATTTGCTGATGAGTATGTTCAATAGTTTTTAATTTTCTGCAATTCTTAATCAAACAACATGTTTTTATGAATGTAAGTGTACTAAGTCAAAATCCTTTCATACGATATCTCATTTATTGTGTGTTTTATATGTGCATAGAAAATGGTAGTGTTCACTTCCCAAACAATATAATGATTCATTAAGGCTAATTTAAACTGAAGCTTGATAATGATTTCGCTTTGGTATGATTTTCCTTTATACATTCCATTGAAATAAAGTAACTCGATTCTGACCGTTTTTTTTTTTTTTTAGAATTTATTAATAATAATTAATAACTTTCTAAAAAGCCAAACTTGATAGGAATGCTGTATTTTAACTTTTTCATTTCACTGTGAAAAAAAAAAAAAGTGCCATTGCACCTGCATACTATTCAAATAATTATTTTAGATTAAATTTTGCTCATGTGATATATTAGTGAATTAATTTGTTACAGTACAGCTCTAAAGATGATTTAATATCTTTATTCTTTCTTTATTTTTTCTTCAACTACTATAATATTTATATGTAAAAGACTAAAATTTTAATCAAATCACTTCTTGGTTTAAAAGACCATACTGATTGATGCTTAAAAAAACTTTTTAAACCTTTTTATTTTTCATAACAAATGTTTAATACTACATTATTTTCATAAGTTGTAAGATGAAATGTAATATTTCATTAAAGGTACACAGTTTGGGACTAAGGATTTTGTTAATTTTGTGGTCATTGTTTTGTGTTCATTTTAAAACCTCACCAGAATAGTTATATCTTTGTGAAACAGCTATTTATATGTTCTGAATGCTAATAAAAATAGATATATTATGAAAATTTGAATTAATTCATTAAAAAACTACTTGTTTAATGAACAATTTTTGGAAATTATCCTCACTGTTAGAAATTTTTAATCAACAGTTAGTTTTAGAATATTCATTTTTATATTTTAAAATATTTTCTTGAAACCTGCAATCAGTTAGAAGTTTTTGTTCACTTATAAAAGGATGTGACCTTAGAAAATTCCAATATCTATTTTCACAAGCAAGTAGGATGTAAAAAAAAAAAAAAAAAAAAAAAAAAAAACTTTTTTCAAAGGGATTTTTTTTTTTTCTGATTTAAGATTTTTTTTAATTAGATTTTTATGGGGAGGGGGGAGGGGTTTTTTCCACCATTAAAGTATGGATGACTCAAGATTTGTAAACAACTAAGCCTCTAATTAGATGAGATATGGTTACCTAGATTGTTTACCATTAAAAGAATTATAATTAATAATTATAGGTATAATAGAACTGCAAATAAGTTATTTCATTAATTAGCAGTGGAAATAAAATATGACAGCTCTTTCGCAACTGTAATGACGCATTTGCAATTTATACAGTTACTCTAATTGCATAAATTTAAACTTATGTACCATATGCATGCAAACTGGGGCACTGTTGTGCTATTTTTTTTTTTTTTTTAATTTGCAGATCACTCAGTGTTCAGAGAAATGCACTGTAATCCCTATTCATAAGTGCTGATGTGTAAGTAAACTATACCTCATCAAAAAGTCACCTGTAAAAAATGCAGCCAAGTCTCGTAACTAATTTACCGTAAAAAGTACTGAGATCGTATAAAGCCAAGTTTAACTATCTTATTAACTCTGAAATTTTCATTCACAAATCTCTCCTAGTCTCTACATCTTTTGTTAATTATTATTTTGTGACTTGGCAATTACGCAGCACAGGAAAGTTATTACACCTTACTATGTTATGGGATGGGATAATTTAATTAAGGCAAATTATGTACGCACAGGGAAGTTATTACACCTTAATAAGTTATAGTATTATTTGATTAAGACTAACTACATACATCACATTCTTGTGCTACGTAATTGCTAAGTCACAAAATAATAATTAACGAAAGATGTAGAGACTAGGAGTGATTTGTGAATGAAAATTTCAGAGTTAATAAGATTGTTAAACTTGGCTTTATACGATCTCAGTACTTTTTACAGTAAATGAGTTACAAGACTTGGCTGCATTTTTTACAGGTGACTTTTTGATGAGATTTCACTTCTTTTTGTAAGTAATCCACCTTTTCTTGATTTTGGGCTCTTTTTGGAGATCATCCACTGATTTTCGATGAAGTTACCTTAAAGGAATTTCAGGTAACTAGGCAAGCACTAAGTTATGGGAGGGGGGAGTCAAAAGTACTCTCAACTGCTTCCAGGAAAGGGGCTATCCATCTGAGATATTACTCGCAGCCTAGATACGTGATATTTAGCACAAGAGTACTGTTTAGGATAAAAAGAAAGCTAAAATTAAAATTTTCAATATATCAAACTATATTTGATTTTTCGAAGGTTTCCTGATTTTTAATTTTTTTCTTATTTTGTATCCTAAACCCTACCTTTCTTGCCAAATGTCAATGGTAGGCCTACAAAATCAAGTTATATTCAAACCTTCGACTTTTTATAAATTTTATTTATTTTTCGATTTTACTTCTAAGTTTCCTGATTGTCATGCCAATATAGTAATTCTTTGATCCGTCCTCTTAGAATCATTTAGGTTCAATTTAAAGATAAATCAAGATAATCTTAGAGTCACCATGATTTTATTTAGAAAGGACTATCAAGCCATAACCAGCCAGTAATGTCGGGAGGAGAGGGGGAGCTGTGAAGATTGTTTTGGTGTCATCATTTAACAATCCATATTTCATATGCAAATTAAATAGAGTACAACCTGTGAAAGAAAATAAACATGTCTATAAAGAAACCACCCATAACGTAGCCGGTCTATAGCGGAACTTTTCTATACCGAAATTCGTAAACAAAAAAAAAAAAAAAAACAGCATAATCCAGGGAAAAAAACATAAAACAATTACGGACGGTGTACTAGCTAATAGGGCAATTATCTTAAAACTCATGTTTCTAGAACTACAAAATCGAATTGTTTTTGAATTTTCAATTTTTTACAGATATTTCGAGTTTTCGATTTTATTTTCAAATTTTAGAAATTTTTAAAAGTTTTTTTTTTTTTTTTTAATCGTAAATATTACCTTTACACTACATTTTAAGTCTCTAACAAGATCGAATTTTCCGGATTTTTTAATTTTTCCTTATTTTGTATCCTAAATACTACCTTTATTCCGAATTTTAAGTTTCTAGCGCAACAAAATCGGATTATTTTCAAATTTTTGATTTTTTCGATTTTTTTATTTTATTTTTGATTTTTATTGTGTTTTGGATATTTTTTTTTCTAAATTCTAAACACTACCTTTACACCAAATTTTAAGTTTCTACGACTTACAAGATCATATTATTTTCAATTTTGTTGAATTTTCAAATTTTCTGGATTTTATAATTTTTTTTTCTTTGTAGCCTAAACAGTGCCTTTATTCCAAATTTCAAGTTTCTAGGCCTACGGGATCCACCTAATCTTTTTGATGACGTGTGAGTGAGTGACTGAGTGACAAAAAATTGAAACCTTCAGTTCATATATCATTAGCACTAGAAAAGACAGAAATGTGAAATTTTAAATTTGTGCCTTATTTGCCACATACACTACATAAAGTTTCTGATTTTTGGGATACACCAGCTCAAAGCTATGGGGAGGTCAAAAGTGCCCTGAGTTGCTTCCAGAGAAGGATGCTTATGGCTGTGCTTTCTCGACTTGGCGGAGGCACTACCGTGCCTCAAGATACAAAATTAAAAATTCAGGAAAGTTCCAACAAATCAATCTTTTTTCAATTTTTTTTTTTCCAATTTTTTCAATTTTTTTTTTTTTTAATTTTCTTGATTTTTCAATTTTTTTTTCTATCCTAAGTACTACCTATATTCCAGATTTCAAGTTTCTAGTTCTACAAAATCGAATTATCAAATTTTCGTTTTTCGATTTTTCCGATTTTTTAATTTTATTTTCGGTTTTTAATTTTTCCTTATTCTGAATTCCAAACACTACCTTTACGCCGAATTTTAAGTTTCTAAGGTTAAAAAATAAAATTATTTTCATTTTTTTTTTCAATTTTTTTCGAATTTTTGAATTTTTTTTTTCAAATTTTCTGGATTTTTTTTTCTTTTTGTATCCTAAATACTACCTTTATTCCAAATTTTAAGTTTCTAGCGCTATAAAATCGAATTGTTTTCAAATTTTCGATGTTTCTCTATTTTTTCGTTTTTTAAATTTTATTTTCAATTTTTATTGTGTTTTTAATTTTTTCTTATTCTGAATTCCAAACACTACCTTTACGCAGAATTTTAAGTTTCTAAGGCTAAAAGATCAAATTATTTTCATTTCTTCAATTTTTGTTTTCAAATTTTCTGTTTTTTTTTTTTTTTTTTTTTTTCCCTTTTTCTGTATCCTAAATACTACTTTTATTCCAAATTTGAAGTTTCTATCGCAACAAAATCAGATTGTCTTCAAATTTTCAATTTTTTCATTTTTTTTTTTCAATTTTCCTTTCGATTTTTTTGGTGTTTTTGATGTTTTCTTTTTCTGGATGCTAAACACTACCTTCACACCAAATTTTAAGTTTCTAAGACTTCAAGATCGTATTAATTTCAATTTTCAATTTTGATGGAATTTGTTGAATTTTCGAATGTTTTTTTTTTTTTTCGAATTTTCCAGATTTTGTAATTTTTTCTTTCTTTGTATCCTAAACCATTTTTCCAAATGTCAAGTTTCTAGGACTATGGGATCTACCTAATCTTTTTGATGACGCGTGAGTGAGTGAGTGACAAAAAATCGAATGCTTGTGTTCATATATCATCTGAACTAGAAAAGACAGAAACTTGTAATTTAAAATTTTGGTTCTGTGTGCCAAATACTCTAGAAAAATAAAGTTCCGGGTTTTTGGGAAACTCCAGCGCAGAGATATGGGGGGGTCAAAAGTGCCCTAAGTTGCTTCCAGAAAAGTATGCTTATGGCTGTGCTCTCTCGACTTGGCAGAGGCACTGCTGTGCCTCCAGATGTTTGGAAATACCATTTAGATATACATTTTTAAAGTTACTCATTGAATAAGAGAAAATACAAACCACTAGAATATACTTTTAAACGCAATTGCTGAGATAAAAAATTAGACAATGTTTGCCGAGTGTATGCTTTTATGAGTCAAACTTTACTCTTTGTTATAAAATTCTACATAAAACATTAATTTATTTATATATTTGATTTAAGAGTACAGTAGGTGATCGGTTAACGAACTTAATCCGTTCCAAAACAGTGTTCGCTAACCGAATTGTTCGTTAACCGATCATCGATTTAGCATAGAGTTGTATGGGAATTCAATTAATTCGTTCTTAAAAGCTAAATAATAAAAAACAATTAATATAAATTCTTCCTAAATTTATTTAAATGCAATAATAATAAAACATACCTTACATACATATAGACTTGTCTTTCCTTGAATCATGCTTTTTTTGAGTTTGTGGGGCATTACATATTTTACAAAAGCTTATTTTTTCTTTCTGGAGTTTTCAATCTGCGCATTTTAATAGGGTTAATATACGTTCGCATATAATATGGACAGATCGCAGTTTCATGGCTTTGCCCGTGTCGTGCCGTACTTAAAAAATCTATGACATGCCCTTTGTAAAAACTTTAACGATCACATTCATTGACTAACAGCATTAAATCATATCAGTTTATCACTTTGACATGTCAAAAACTTCATTAGTTCTCTAAAAGATCGTGTTTACTGCAGAGCCCGATACAGTTCACGTGGAGCCTTAGAGCCTGTTAATAATTTAGGAACTAAATTTCAGTTAAAATAATTAGCTTCCAATTAAAAATATTTCTTTAAAAAGGGGACGCAAAATATAAAAATTAATGCTTTTGTACTGTTCATTCTAATTTGAGGGCCCTAAGATGTAGGGCCCGAACCCCCGGTAGCCCTTGAATTAATTAGGCCATAAGTATACAACTGTTAAAATGTTCTCTAAGCCGAAAATAGTAGATGAAATTAACTACAGCTCTGCAAATTTGAAACAAAGCATTGCTTCTTCTTGGCTTTGTTTTTTGAGGTGTTCGTTATCCGAACATAAAAATCTCTCGCGAAAGTGTTCGTTAACCGATCTGTTCGTAAACCGAACAGTTCGTTAACCGATCACCCACTGTAGTAAACAAATCATACATGAGCTCTTCTTTTGTAAATTTTCAGTTGTTTCCCTGAATTACTATTTGTTTGAGTGTTTTGTTTATGATATACGTAGTGCAGTTTGAATAGAAAAAAGTGTGCTGATGATGGCGACCTAGCTTCAGGTGCCAAGGTCATTTAAAGTAGTGCAGTGAATTATTATTAATGTATTGACAATTTGTGAAAATACAAAATAAATTTTTATCACCATACACTAAGAGTTGCTTGGATGCTGAGCACCATAACTATGCAATAAAAGCCAGCTAGCAGCTAGAATTAAAAAAATCCCTGACGGCTTGGCCTACAGGCACAGGTAGATTTCGAAGACTCAGACAGTGGGGCGCCTGTTTGTCGGGAATTGCGAAAGAAATTACATTTTTGCGATGATGTGGCAGTTGGAACCGCCTACTTTGAAACCTAACTTGTTTGCAGGCAGAGACAGCAGAATTTTTTTTTTTTTTTATATAAGAGTTGGTCCTATAAAAAACTTGTCAATATAAAAGTTTTAGATAATATTAAGAGGATTTATAACAAATTTAAGCGTATTTGAAATCTTGGAAATTGACGAAGTTATGAATTTTTTTCTTCTAAAACCCACCTCCCCCCCCCCCCCCCCCCCCGTAAGGCAATTTTTAATTATATCAAAAATCTGTCATACATAAATTTTCGGCCCTTCTCCTAGAAGTAATAATAACTTCAAACGGATTCGATACGTATCATAATTAAGAAATTATGGGTTTTTTTCTGTTTTCACAAACATCACTCCCCCCCCCCCCCCCACCCCCACCTCCTGGTTTGATTTTGCCCATTAACGAACTTGACCGAGATTTTATGCCCCTTGATTTTATGTATCAGTTTCGAAAAGATGCGGGAGTTGGAACCGCCTACTTCGAAAAATAACTTGTTTACAGCCGGAGCCAGCAGGGATTTTTTTTTTTTTAATTTTTTTTTTTTTTTTTTGCTATAACGGTTGGTCCTATAAAAAACTTATCAATATAAAAGTTTTAGATAATATTAAGAGGATTTATAATAAATTTAAGCGGATTTGAAATGTTGGGAATTGACGAAGTTATGATTTTTTTTCTTCTAAAATCCCCCCCTTCCCCCCCTTAAGGCAATTTTTAATTATATCAAAAATCTGTCATACATAAATTTTCGGCCCTTCTCGTAGCAGTAATAATAACTAAACGGATTCAATACGTATAATAATTAAGAAATTATGGGGGGTTTTCTGTTTTCACAAAAAGCCCCCCCTTGGTTCGATTTTGCCCATTAACGAACTTGACCGAGATTTTATGTATCAGTTTGGAAGAGGTTTATGCAGAATTTTACCAGTTATCATGGTCATAAAAAAGTGACATAGATAGATAGATAGATAGATTAGAGATGAGTTCAGGCTCTCTTTTTGGAGCCCGGGCCCGACAATTTTGGAATCGGAGCCCGCCCAAGCCCGAAACATTTTATGTCATCAGAGCCCGAGCCCAATTCCAAAAAAAATTGCATAATATTTAAAAATTGTTTCAAAAGTAATAATCCATTTTTAAAAAACTTTATACATGAAAATAACTGTTACTCACCAGTACATAATTATTTTTTTGGAAATTTACATTTAATCTTATCAAAAGAGAAGTTTTCTAGCAAATAAAAATATACTTCCTTAAAAGGATTCTCATATTTTTCTCTCTCAACAAGCAAATATGATGGATACATTAACGAAGTGAGTTTTATGAATAAAGGCATGGAATTTAAAGAAATTACTTCTTCTATGCAGAAAAATTGAACAACATTTTTCTACTTCTCATAAAAGGTGTATATCGAAATTATAATTGATCCCTTAATTAAAACAATATTTCGTGTTCCTGAAAATCAGCTTAAATTAAAAGTTTTACACTGTTATCGGAAAGATTCTATGCTTTTATAGGAAAAGGAGAAACACTGTTCGATTGTTTGCTATCGGAATTGGAATAACAATACATGACAATTATATCTATTTACGAATGGAAGTGACTTCGGAAATATGCAGAGCGGAGCTTTAGCACGAACAGAGTTCACTATGAAAAATAGATTCATTAACGTTATTTTCATATGAAGAGCGATTATGACTCGAACACATTATTAGACTAAAAATTTGCAAACCTTAAGCTAATGCTGATTGACTAAAAATAAAAGAAAATATTCATTTCACGTTAGATCTCTGAAAAAAAAAAAACTAAACGTTCCAATTAAAAAATATCCCGTCAAAAACAAAAATGCAGCAACAAATTATTCACGCCGCTTTCCACTGGTGCTATCACCCAGTCTTTGCGTCGTGTCAATGCCACACATAAATCTGCAAATATCAAAAAAAAAATTTTTTAAGGTAGTATACTAGCTTCTAGTATACTAAGCAGTCTAGTATACTAGAAACATTTTTTCTATTCATTTTGATCAAAATAACATTAAAATGATTTGAAAAACATTATGTAATTTTTTAGGAGAAAAAGAAAGTTATTTTTATTTTTTCTATATAAGAATAAATAAAATTGTCAGTTTCGGAAAGAATGAGCCCGGGCCCGAAGACTGGTATAAAAATCGAGCCCGTGTCGGGTCCGAGCTTTCGGGCTCAGGCTGAGCCCATCTCATCTCTAATATATATATATATATATATATATATATATATATATATATATATATATATAATTTTGAACTGGGGGTGGTTTTGGATTCTGGGAGTCATGATCGCCGTAAATCTGCAAAAAATTTTCAAAATTTCCAACTTAGGGGAAAATGTAATAGGTAGTATTTCTTACGAAATCTACCTAAAAGCAGGTGGTTGGCTTTTAATGGTTTAAACAGGTTTTTTCTCTTTGGCCAAAATTGGCTTTTATACAGTGAAGCCTTTTAATTATAAACTGCACTTGTTAAAGTATTTTTAAGCTGATTTTAAAGACATTTTATTGAGTTAAATTTCAATAAATAGCCCAATTTCTTAATAATGAAAACATTAATATTGGAATAGTTATGGAGTTAGTGATTTGTACCCAGATTTGCAAATGTGTTAGCTAAATTTTAAAAAGGCATACCAATTGCTTTTTTTTTTGTGTGTGTGTACACTGGCCTTTAACGTGATTTTGTTTTCATTTTTTACTGCTTTCAATAATGAAATATTGTAATTTTAGGACAATAGTTGTTTTGTTATATATTATATTACTTTTTACTAAATTTAAGGGGTATTAGTCAGTCTTATAATCTTTTTTTCATAAATATTTAAAATCATGCATAAAGTAGCGTAATAAATACTATTTCTCAATATTGAAACAGTTTTCAGGAATAAAATATGCATGAATATCTTTTTTGAATAGCAAAAAGTATTTTCCTATTTTGTTTTAACATTTTATTTTGAAAACATTCTTTTTTATTTTAGTTTTCTTTTTTTACATACCTACATGTAGTAAAATCTCAAATATTATCTCCTTCCTCATTCATCTTTCAATATTGATTATTTCATTTTTTAATCTGTTTATATGGATTTACCTGAAATAAGTAATGAATCTGCTTAGTATCCGAAAACCTTATTTTATATTCATCAAAATATATAATTTCTGTAAGTCATTAGACCCACTGATTACTAACTAAATATGGGTGTTCTCAAGTCAGATAATTTTTATTTATTAAATATTTATCAAATATTTTCTTTTGTCAAATACTGTATCAGTTAATAGATACAAATACATAATCGGAAAAATAGCATTTAGTTTTAATTCAATTTTTAACGTTAATAGCAGTATGTATGTATTTTTTATGTGTGGAGACTTATCATTGGTTAACTAAATTTTTTAATGTATAGTAATATGCGGAGCTATGTAATTTAGAATTTTAAAATATCTTCAAGTCTAATTTAATACATTCTTCTCAAATTTTTCTTTTAGACATACTTCATTCATAATTGTCTTTTAGGAGTCCTAAAGACTTTTTTTTTAATATTTAATAAAAGTTTATATTTTTTTGTAGAAAACATTTATAACTACATTAACAATAAGTTATTGTGAATTAACTGTAAATCGCACATACTGTTTTTTCTTTTAGGCTTTTTTTTAGCCTGGCTAATAAAATCTGGCAACCCTGTAACTAGGGGATAAGAATAGGGGTGCAGATCTCAAAGGAAGTAATTCAAGAGGCTTTTAATTAATATTGTTTTATTTCAGAGGTACATAATTGAAGTCTTTCCTAAGGCGAGGACATTGTCTTTTAAACATCATACGTTATTTAACAGGGTTTAAAAAAAACTGTTTTTTTTTGTTTGTTTGTTTGTTTGTTTAAACTGGATTTTGTTTTGTTTTTAATAAATATTATTTTCTATTACATATAGACACATATTTGTTCATAAAAATAAATATTTTTGGATATTAGATAGGTAATATAACTTAATTTGAAATTCAAATGATATAATTACAGTCAGTTATGGAAAAAAGTTGAAATCATTTGTAAATTAAGCATTATTGGTAACAGCTATGTCTTATGTTCAAAGAATAAACTGCTCTACACAGTGAAACATAGATATCTTAAAAATCTTATCATGAATCTTTCGATTTAATAATAATAAATAAATATTTTATGTAGTTTCATGAATATAATTAATTTTTTCACAGCTATTGAAATTTTTTTTAATGAAATATTTGTTATCTAGGATGCCTGATTTTTCTGTCAGAACACGAAATGAGCAATTATGGTTTTTTTATTTAAAAAAAGCTTTTCATAACGAATTCCTGGAATGATTTGACATTTAATAGTTGAGTTTTTACACCTTCTTTCAAGAAGTATTGTGTATTGTCACTTAAAGAAATTAATTTTGAAAACTATTATTTAGGTGAAAGGTACCGTTCATAATATAGATAATATGTATTTATTTATTTTTGTAAATTTTGGATCCCTGTTTATAGTGTGTAGAATAAGCCCTAAAACAATTATACGAAAATCTAAGTTACAGTCCATTGAAATAAGTGCTGATTAACTAAAAAACAGGTATAATGGGACATAACTGCACACATGATGAATTATTTGCTTCGTAGGTGTAAATCCAAAAATCACAGACTAACTGTAAGTTACAAAATAATGATTATACAGTTTTTATTAGTAAAATCTTAAGCATTATTTTCTTGAAAGAACATTTTTCATCATGCCTTATAAAGCACCATTTAAATGGTTCAAACAATCAGCTTTTTTTTCTTTTCGGAAATTAAAGATTATTGTTATTGTTTGGGTTGAATTTATTCTTTCTATGAAAAAAAAAAATCTGAAGTTGACCTTTATTTCGGGCTCATGAGCAGTATCCTCCCCTTAATGGTTTTTTTTTTTTTTTTTAAATATATATATATATAGAGAGAGAGAGAGAGAGAATATTTCTGATTTTAATTGTTTGCTTTTATTCACTGATTTTATCATCTAATTAATGTGAACAAGTCTTATTAAAAGTAAGTTTCTAACCTTCTTCCTTGATGCGGTATCGGAGGAGTACTTTCAAGACTACATTATCCCACTTATAATTGTTTATCTGTGAGATGCTGTGTGACTAATGCTTAATTAGAGCAAGTTAGTTACTCAACTGAGAATTAAGTAATCAAATGAGCTATCTTGATATATATATATATATATTGATAAATGGTACTTTTATGTTAGCTGAGTGCCAGTGATATATATACATATATAATGCACATATATATAGATATATACACATATATATGTTATATAAAAATTTTATTTCGCATTATACCATTAAATTAATCTTAACTTCTGACATAGTCATTATTTCCTTAATTCTTAATAATATTTATTCCTATTTAATGTCCTTTTAAAAGTAGTAACACGTATATTAATTTAATTATCTTATTCCAAATCTTAATCTAAAACTTTAAGTTCATTCGTAACTTTTATCAACTCCCCAATCTATAAAATTCTGAGAGACACTTATTGTCATTTCGAATGTTTTTAAGATCCATTTTTTATTCCATGCATTGCTTCGTGCGCTGGGTATTTTTCACATCAAAATCAATGTGCCATTGTGTTGGGAATTCTTTCTTGTTAAATCTTCTCCATCGCACCTCATTCGCTTAGCTTAATTTTGTCTGTCACTCATTGGTTCCTGCATACGTTACATCGTTTCAATAACTCTACACGCGGTTAACAAAACTGCATTACAAGCTTTTTGAGAGCAGATTTTTGTTGTGTTTGGAAGTGCTGACCAAATCGTTATCTGGTGTTCTGCGACTTAGAATTTCACAACAGCCTTTTAAGATCTATTAAATGAGTTATCGTCAAGCCTGAGGGGAGGACTATAAGTTTATACCTGATACTGTGGGAACTGTTACTGGCATCGCTCCTGTTCATTAATAAACAATTTATCTGGAAATTGGCTGCTGATTATTGAAGAGACTTGTGGTGTTTCATCATTGCCTAACCTCCTCGCCATGATTCTTAATATCGACTGCAATCATTCACCATCTTTAACAAACTGCCATTTTCTCGTGGAATATTAAATCATCTTCATAAAAAGTTTACATATATATGTATATTAATATGTGTACATATACATATGTATATATATATATCACTGGTGCCCAGCTAACATAAAAGTACCTAATAAATTTTGGTTTGTTGAAGTTTCATATTGAAAATTCTACTACAGGGGATAGGAAAGGTGGCTTTGAAGAAAGTTGTACTAGACCCTGAGCTTTTCAGGGCCCTGTTATTCTTACAAGAATACTTATAAAAAGAAGTTTTAGTAGTTGATATATGTGTATACAGTAACCCTTAAGTATAATCCTTATCAGATGACACAACTTCTGTCAACATCCCTGATGGAATTATATGAATACTGCAACATCATTAGAAAGATGCATCTTAACTGTTTTCTGTTCTATCACCAGCTCATCATTCATAATTATTTTTATAAGTCGAAATAATTGCAATAATATCCATCAAAGAAGTTATGCTTGTTTTATAGACTTGTTTACTAACTTTTCTTTTTAATTTAAATTTGCTTTTTAATTGCTCAAAAAACTACATAATGTGAAAATCTATAGAGATTAGAATAATTATCCAAATCTGCCAGAGAATACTTCTATCTCTGTTTCTGAGAATCGTTAATAATTCCATACATTAAAAACTTCATCAAACACCTTGAAACACCCTTCATATTTCACAGTCTTCTTTTCAATATTTTGGTTACTTTTATTATTTTTTATAGTCTTTTCAGGAATATCATATTTAAAATGCATTTATCATAGTTAAAATAAAACTTAATTGTATATAAATTGAATAGAAAACTATTTTTATAAGAACTTTTGATTATACTTATTTGTATATCACCTTTTAATATATGTATTTCTTTTGAATAAAACAACAAAATAAAATGCAATAAAACTTTATTATAATAAATACAAAAGTTAATATTTACTTTTTCTCCAGCTACAAAAAATCTTTCAACAAAATACAGAAAGTATAACTATACATCCGTTCTGGATCCAAAATAAAAATAAAATATTTTTTTTTTGTTGTTCACCACAATAACTCATTTCATATTCAAATGTTATTATATTATTAAAATGCATTTCAAACATTTATTACCTCATTGACGTCTCAGCAATTATGTGATAAAATTTTCTTTCAGTAGTCAAATTATTTTTCTTTTAACCCTATCACTATGTCCTGGGGTCCACACGATAGATTGGGGTCCAAGCACTTTCAACAAGTTGTCAAAAAAATCTATCACTCACTAAGTAGTCTCAGCCGGTGACATCTCATATCATAATGTTTGTAACACACAGTAAAACTTAAACTGTACAAATATAAGTGGTACTTGTTTTGTTTTAATTTGAAAAATAGATAGCATATTTGTCCTGGGCAACAACAGGGCATGCTTTGATAGGACATAGTGATAGGGTTAAATAAAACAATCACAATAAATTTCTTTAAGTAAAATAGTAATTAGTAATTTTCTTGATTCCTTATAATTCTATAAATTAAGCATACAAATTGCAGCTAAAAGAAAATAAAGAATAGTAACAGTTGTTCAACAGCTACTTTGAAAGAATGTATTGTAGAAATATAACCATGGGCATACCCAAGGGGTGGGATGATGGGGCTACAGCCTCCTCCGAAATAGTCAAGAGAGAAATCAATAGAGTGCTAATTTTTTTTCTTTTTTTAGAGATTAAATTTTTTTCTATGATACAATGGATTAGCCACTCTGTTAATCCCATATTAGTGTACAGTGACACTACAGTATACCCAAATATGGCGAAGGGGAGCTGATGCGGTTAAAGTCATACTCGTCATTCCCTTAATAGTGCACAGTCACACCACAGCAAACCCAAAAAGGCTGATGAGGTCCCCCTCCCAAAAATAGTCTATCTAAAGTAGAAATGTAAATTAATAGAATGATTTTTTTTTACTTTTTTTTAGATAAATTTGTAAATTTAATTTTTTTTCATACAATGCACTAGTCTATCTGTTTAGTCCCATATTAGTGTACAGTTACGCTACAGCATACCCAAAGAGGAGGAAAAGGATTGATGGGGTCATCACACTCCTTCTCTCTCCGAAATGCTTGCAATGAAATGAAAAAAATGGTTGATTTTGTTTCTTGCTTTTCAAGGTATATTTATAATTCTTTTTCTGTCATACAACTACAACAACGGACTAACCATTCTCATTACTCCTATATCTGTGCAGTAACACCACAACATACCCAAAAAGGAGGAAAGGTGCTGATGAGATAACCCCTTCCATCTGCGAAATGGTCGCAATAAAATTAAAAAAGTGCTGATTTTTTGTTTATGTTTGAGTTAAATTTGTAATTTTTTCTGTCATAATACTATGAGTTAGCATGGATGTAATGAAGGGTATACAGTGGTATACGCAATATATCTTCTGGATTTTTTACGTATACAGTGATTTTCTCAAGTAATGCTAAAGCATGTACTCTCTAGTGTATACCCTTAGCCTATAGCATATACCCCCTGGCACTTTTGTTTTATGACTCCAGCACTATGAATTAGCCATTCTCATCAATCCCATATTAGTTTACACTGACCCCACCGCATACATAAAGAGGGAGTGGGTGCTGATAGGATTACGACCTTCCGCCCTTCTGAAACGATCGCAGTGAAATGAAAAAGTGCTATTTTTTCTTTTTAAATTTTTTATTTATCATACAAGAGACTAACTATTCTAGATTATAGTCCCATATTAGTGCACAGTGATACTACAGCATACCCTACCTAAAGAAGGGAGTTATGGGGTTACAGCTCCCTTCCCCCTCCTAAGTGGTCTCAGTGAAATGCAAAAAAACAGGATATAAATAAGTTGCTGATATCAGGTTTTTTTAAATAAAATTATTGCTTTTCTGTCACAATTTTTATAAAAAATAAAAGTTGTATTTTAAGGGAATTTAAAATTTTGGAACATTAATGAAAATAATTTCACTAAAAATTAATGTTTAATGCAAACTTTTATGCTTAATAGTAATAATAATAAAAGCTTTTCTTAGTTTTTCAGTTAATAGAACACCACATAGTGTTGCCAGGTACAATCTCACAAAACGTGAGACAGTGGCTTCTAAATTGGGACACAAAAATATACTACATTGTATGAATATGAAATCCTGTCTTAAACATATAAAATTCATTGTCTCTACATTAGGACTACCATACATACCTACTAAAATGAAAGACCCTAAAAAACGAGATTTTTCTCATGTCCCTTGTGATTTCGTATTAGCAGGTTTTTAAATAGGTAAAAAAAAGAACTTATACAGTAAAACCTGTGAAAGGTTAATTGTATAGTATTCATAATGTCGGGACAATACAATTTTTACCATAAAACATAATTCCATTATGAACAGGTTCCATTTACGCAGGGTTTATTTAGTGTCAAAATATCGTTATTTGAATGTAACTTTTTACACTACAGTTTTAGTACATTAGGGAAGGTTTTAATCTCAGAGTAGTTATCGCATCGTGTGTGAATTCTTTTACAGGAACATATCAATTATTTTAATATAAGATAGCCTACTGCGATATCAAACGTTTGCAATACTGTAATTTCCAGTATTGGGAACATTTGATAATGCAGTGAACAATAAATGCAATCTATCTTTGTAAATAGGGCTTTCAGTCGTGACGTTTTGCTTGGAAAATGACTCCAAACAAATGGTTGCAATGTTTCATTTCTTATTTAATATAAATCGTAGGAAATGTTACAACTGTTTATAAAGTATTAAAACATTTAGCTGTGAGATATAGCTATAATATACAAATGATAAAGAGAATACAACGTAGCAACCGTTTCTTTTGAGTCAGTTTTCAAGCTAAACGTCATGATTGACGTCACACTATAAGCGCGACCTACGTTATACATAAGTATAAGGAAAGGGCAGCTGACGTCACATGGTTCGCACGCGAGGCTAACGAAACAGACAGGCTACCGCGGTGCATTCCACTTATCTTTTTTTTACAGACCGCTAGAGTGACGTGATGCTCTTTTCGTACACCTGCATTGGTGGATTCGAGCAACACGTGACTCCCGCGGTCTGTAAAAAAAGATACGCGTAAAGCATCGCGGTAACCTTTCTTTTTCGTTAGCCTCATGGTTCAAATAGGCAGTTCTGATTGGTTAACTCCCCTGACCTCCAATTGAAGTACAATGGTTGATCAGCTGATTGCAACTTCCCTATAGAACATCCCTATTTTGACCAATGAAAATGTTTCATAATATAGTAAAGTAACCGTTTTCTCTAAAAGCGGTGGAGTGTGTCTGCAGCAAAAACTGAAGATTTTTAACATTGTGTGTTCCTGCTCCCAGTCCTCCACGTTTTCATACTTTTGGGTGCAGGAAAACACAATGGTAAACCTAAAAATCAACCGCTAAAATCAGGTTTTAAGGTGTTTTCCACCAAGATATGACTTGGCAGACCGATTGCGTTTTAATATGCGAATCGAGTTTTAACTAATTCTGGAATTTCAGCCATGAACTCGATGAGGTGATTGTTTGTGCTGTCGCCTCCCGGTCTATAATATCTGTTCTCTGAATTTCGATTTCGAAATTTGCATTGCATTTTATTGTCGTCACTGAAGAACATTGCGATAGTTTTGTTTGAATGAATGGTAAAAATAAATTTTTTCTGTGACCTATAAAAGGAAATTTGTATCAGAGGGTGTAGAAAATATATTTTGGAGTCGCCTGAAAATGTAGCTCGGGGCACATGCCTGGTGTGCCTCTGTGATATTCAGGCCCTGCATTTGATAAAACAAACGCCAGACCAGCAGCTCACCGAGCCAACATCAAATGATCCCATGCGGTTTGTGTAGCAATACAAGAAACCATGTGAAGTTCAGCTTAGAGTGCCTTTATATGAAACAGGTGACATAGATCAAACTTAATGAAAGTACTTAGATTCAGATAGATAGATTTAGACGCGTTTGTCCAAACTATGGTAAACCGACATTCCAGAACTTAGCGATACTCGCCTGGTCGAGTTCAATTATATGAGTGAGACTAAAGGTGCCTCGATATATAAAAATTGATGCGGTGAGACGATTCTGGACTAAAACGAATCACAAGCATTTTAGAGAGCTTTTCATTATAGCCAAGTTAATGCTTCTTAAATTGTCTCACTCGTCAAGACTAGTATCGTGAAGTCTGGAATGGACTTCACCCTTGTCACGTCATCTGCGGGTATATAGAAGACAAAACAGCAATAGGCGTGAAGAGCATTTTAACACTGCTTCTCCTGCCTCCAATAAACAGTCTTTTTCGGAGGGCAAATACCCGAAGAGGCGTGGCTGTTGCCACTCGTGGATAAAGACCATGTAGTTTTGCCATAGTTTGGACAAAAACATCTGTCTAAGCCTAAGCACAGTATGAGCGTGCGTCAGTTTTTTTGTTTGGTGTAATTGCGTTATAAATTTTTTAAGACCGTTTGAGTCACGTGATACCACGTAACTTTAGCCGTCTAATGAAGTGTGTCTCTATATGAGAGTGGCGCCATACGATGCTGAGATTCTGCTTAGACAAACGCGTTTGTCCAAATTATGCCAAAGTTAGACATATTCTATTTCAATAACAAGAACTTGTTAATATTCGCCTGGACGAGTTCGATCGTGACCTACGTTATACGTTGCCGGTTCATGATTTTTAACAACCCTCTCATTGACAAGCCCGTGTTAATACGTTCACTAAGTTCCAGGCTTCATTGCAATATAAGCATTATTTAAAGTAATAAAATTCTATTGATTTAATGCATTTTTAATGGGTTGAGCAATGAATAATAATCAATTAACTTGTTTTATATTCAGTGTTGAAAAATTAGTTTTTCTTAGCATTTAAAACAAAATGCAGAGAAAAAAATTACAGATTTGCCCTTTTGCAAGACTGTTAGAGGCGAGGCTAACGAAAAAGACAGGCTACCGCGGTCCATTCCACTTATCTTTTTTTACAGACCGCTACAGTGACGTGATGCTCTTTTCGTACACCTGCATTGGTGCATTCGAGTATCACGTGACTCCGGCGGTCTGTAAAAATAGATACGCGTAAAGCACCGCGGTAGCCTTTCTTTTTCGTTAGCCTCGGTTAGAGGATTAAAACGTCATACGGTGTGGATCATCTTTACACGGCGATTGGTACAAAATGGTGGGTGTGCCGCTTTGTAACAATCGCCGTGTAAAGATGATCACTGAGTGTGACTCGAGGCTGACGAAAAATACAGGCTACCGCGGTGCATTCTGCATATCTTTTTTTACAGACCGCGAGAGTGACGTGTTGCTCTTTTCGTACACCTACATTGGTGGATTCGAGCATCACGTGATTCCGCCGGTCTGTAAAAAAAGATAAGCGTAAAGTACCGCGGTAGCCTTTCTTTTTCGTTAGCCTCGGTGTGACTTTTAAATGTCACGAACTGGCCGTGTATAACGTAAGTCGCGATAACACAAGTTGAATCATCAATCATTTTGTTGCCCATGGGCATGGCCAATCGTTCTTCTCCTACGGGCAATTAAAAGGCGTCGTGAGTCAGCCCGGATTGTAGGAGCCTTAAGCGCGACCAACGAAATACACGGCCAGTTCCTGACTTTTAAAACCTCATCACGTTGGATAATCTTTGCACGCCGATTGGCACAAAACGATGGATTGGTATCGTTGGTCTCGCTATAAGAGAGTGGCGACTTACGACCAATAAACACAGACCTTTCAAAATTAAACGGTTCATAAGTTCCTGGTACTTTAAAGGTAGGGTGTCTTTATAAGAGAGCAGCAATATGTACATGCTCAGACTAGATATTTTGTCCAAAATATAACAAACTTAGATTCCAAAGTTTGGTAATACTCGCATGGACGAGTTCGTCAGGTCAATTTCAAACACGCGACCACAATTCTCCAATTTGCATACAACCAATCAAAATCAACAAAAGCTAGTGGGGTAGCAAAATGCCCAGGGATTGCCAAGTTAAATACTGTAGCAACTATAGTTTCTAGGCTATGGTGTCAAATGAAATTGATCCATTAGACGAATGAGAGAAGTCGACAAATATTAGTTGGCGATATTGGCAGAGTTACCAAGTTGCTTCTTGATCGATTTTGCGCAAAATCGTCCCGATCAATCAATTTGTATTTCCCCATATATCACCAGTCTCATACGGAGGCACTCTACGTACTTGTTCTCAACATAAACGTTGTTTCTAGCTCGTCAACTGGTTACATTTAAATGTTTTATCAGTGAAGTGGATCTTGTCAATTTTGTTTTTTCATTACGCATCGACAAGGGGGTTCTATGCGCTCTAAAAGAAACTCTCCGCATTCTTCTGTGCTCGCTAGCGATATCACTCTGTCCATCCATTGTAGAAGGAAGCGGTCTGGATGCATTTGGTCATAGCCTGATCAACCCTAATGCTTATATATTCACCATCTACCTCAACCTAGAAAACCTCGGTCGAATGCCTAATTGAAATTCTCGATTAACCTGATTAGACCTGATTGCGGCCAATGTCCAATCAGATTAATGATGGATGCTATTTGAGCGTTCGACACAGGTTTTCTAGGTTGAGGTTGACTGTGAATACGAGCTTAAGTGGAACCGGGCCACATAGATAGCGTTGGAGCTCGGAGCTCCCCTTTCTCAAAAAATTGTATTCTAAACATGATAAATTGCTTTATGTGCAGCTCAAAATTTTAATCCTAGCTTTTTAAAAGAAAAATACATTATAGACACATGTAAAAATGTATTAAAAAATTGGCGATGATGTTGTACACTCACGCACCGTTTCTTTTTATAAAAAGGAAAAAAGTCGCCAAATTTTGGAGATTTTTACATTTACTGGTAACTTGGCTATTGTATTAAGTTATTTGGCTTGAAAATCGCGCCAATCAAAAAGTTGCCAAACTTCTGTGCGTGAGTGTAACACATCTGTTTCAAAATTTATGGGACTGTAAAATCTTCTGCGCTATAATGCTATTTAGAGTAAGTAAAACTCTAAACTTAAGGGACTGAATGAAACATGTTTGGTGTAATATCTGTTCTTCTCTGAATTTCGAAATATACATTGCATTTTATTGTCGTCACTGAAGAACATTGCAATAGTTTTGTTTGCATGAATGGTAAAAATTAATTTTTTATGTGATCGATAAAAGGAAATTTGTGTTAATTTGTAACAGAGAGTGGAGAAAATATATTTTGAGATCGCCTGAAAATGTGGCCTCGGGACACATGTCCCTGTGATATTCAGGCCCTGCATTTTGTAAAACTAAAAACTCTACCGAGCCAGTATCAAGTGATCCCATGCGGATAGAGTAGCAATCCGAGAAACCATGTGAAAAGTTCAGCCTAGAGTGCCTTTATGCCTAGACTAACCGAGAGCCTAGACAGGCCGCATACGATGATCAGACTGTGCTTAGACAGACATGTTTGTCCAAACTATGGCAAACCTACCTACATTCCAGAACTTAGCAATACTTGCCTGGACTAGTTCAATTATATGAGTGAGACTAAAGGTGCCTCTATACAGTGTGCCCGCTAAAGTCAATTGTCACCCCAATAATTTCTGAGGGGCAAGAGCTTTAGTCATAAAAGTGGGGTTTAGGTACAATAAAGTTGCCCTGCGCTACGCAAGGAAACAGCTTACAGCGCCACCTGGTGGCTAAATTAGGAGTTAGCGTTCTTATTTATAAAACAGTAAAGGATACGGGGGAAAAGTCAATTGCAAAGTTGTTCAGCATCATAGATTTAGTAAGAGAAGACACCTTCCATAAAGTAAGTAATGTTTAAAGTAGAAGGCATAAAATGCAAATTTATTTGGTTCGAAACTTCCAAAATTATAACGCGACATAATGCGGAAGAAATGAGAAAAGGTCACACTCCAGAGTTTCAATTGTGAGTAGATATACAGTATTCATCTTTAGATAAATAAATCTTAATATCCCATACCGTGAAAAAGTATTTTTTTCCATTTTGTATAAATGGTGCGGATACATGAAACAGCGAGAGTATGCAACACCTCCACTAACATTGCAGGAGCTTCGAAACCATATTATGGATGCTTGTGCCAGCGTGTCACCTGCCATGTTGTACAATGTGAAGCGGGAAGTTCAATTCCGTGTCCAGACGTGTATTGTTGCTCAAGGACACCATTTTGAGTATCACAGATATATGAACCTCATGTCCGATAAGTGCAGTTTTGTACAACGCGATCAAACTCATGAGCGCTTTGTGCTTACCATTTGAATCATTTTTGCGAGCAAGATTTGTTTGTAATAAATCAATGATGCTGAACAACTTTGTAATTGACTTTTTTCCCGTATCTCGTACCGTTTTTGAAATAAGAACGCTAACTCCAAATTTAGCCACTAGGTGGCGCTGTAAGTGGTTTCCTTGCGTAGCGCATGGCAATTTTACTATACCTAGACCCCACTTTTATGACTATAGCTCTTGCCGTTCAGAAATTATTGGAGTGACAACGGACTTTAGCGGGCACACTGTATATAAAATTTGATGTTGTGAGACGATTCTGGACTAAAACGAATCACCAAGCATCTTAGAGAGCTTGACATTATCGCCAAGCTAATGCTTCTTAAATTTTCTCACTCGTCGAGGCGAGTATCGTGAAGTCCAGAATGTAGTTTTGCCATAGTTTAGACAAAAACAACTGTCTAAGCTGCAGCGCCTAGAATACATAGTGTGGAAATCTGCTACAAAATAGTACTAAAAAATTGAATCCAATACATGTACAACGTTGTTGAAAAGATAACGATTGGATCGCAGCGCCATCTGCTAGCTTATATAATACAGAAAGCAGCTTAATGGACCCTATTCCTACTCACGTCAGAGTCACGTGCTTTGGGGAAACATTGCCCACATTGTAGTCCTTTATTATGCAACGACTCGTTTGCAACGCAATCCTACATGTCATAGAGCAGCAACGGACCAGATTTTCGTGATGTTGAGTCACGTGCTTTGGGGAAACACTTCGGAAATTGTAGCCTCGAACCCAAACGGAGAATAGGGTCCATACGATGCTATTAGAGCTTATTATCGTCGGAGCACCGTTGCACATTTACAGGCTACAACTTTTTAGCACTTTTTAAAGCATTACAAGGATAGCCGGTTTCCACACTATGTATTCTAGGCGCTGTATCTAAGCCTAAGCACAGGCTGAGAATTCGCCATTTGCGTCAGTGTTTTTTGTGTGGTGTAATTGCGTTACAGTTGTTTTTCAGACTTCTTGAGTCACGTGATACCACGCGACCCTAGCGGTGTATTGTAGAGTACCTCTATATGAGAGTGGCGCCATATGATGCTGAGATTCTGCATAGACATACGCGTTTGTCCAAACTATGCATATTCTATTTCAAGAACAAGAACTTGTTAATAAGGAAAGGGCATGTTTACAAACAAACTGTTCCATCAACCAATCTACCACTTCATTTTTGTCATAGCTATCATTGCAGGAATCGTCATGACGACATAGGCCAATGATATTATAGACCAGTTCAACGTAGACCAATCAAATTTCCCCATTTCATGTGTATAGTAGGAGTCAAAACGAACAAACAGGTTTTTTTGCTAACCAACCGTAATTGAACCAACAGTGATGTCAGATGCCTTTTCCTCGAGGCTAACGAAAGAGACAGGCTACCGCGGTGCATTCCACTTATCTTTTTTTACAGACCGCTAGAGTGACGTGATGCTCTTTCCGTACACCTACATTGGTGGATTCGAGCATCACGTGACTCTCGCGGTCTGTAAAAAAAGATACGCGTAAAGCACCGCGGTTGTCTTTCTTTTTCGTTAGCCTCGCCTTTTCCTTATACTCGCCTGGACGAGTTCGATGGCGACCTACGGTATACGTGGCCGGTTCATGACTTTTAAAGCGTCACACGGCGTGGATGATCTTTACACGGCGATTGGCACAAAACTTTGTGCCAATAGCCGTATAAAGATGTACACTCAGTGTGCCGTTTTAAAATGTCACGAATCGGTCGTGTATGACCAACGAGGCTAACGAAAAAGAAAGGCTACCGCGGTGCTTTACGCGTATCTTTTTTTACAGACCGTGGGAGTCACGTGATGCTCGAATCCACCAATGCAGGTGTACGAAAAGAATAACACGTCACTCTAGCGGTCTGTAAAAAAAGATAGGTGGAATGCACCGCGGTAGCCTGTCTTTTTCGTTAGCCTCGCCCTATTCCTACTGACGTCAGAGTCACGTGCTTTGGGGAAACATTGCCCACATTGTAGTCCTTTATTATGCAACGACTCGTTTGCAACGCAATCAAACATGTCATAGAGCAGCAACGGATCAGATTTTCGTGATGTTGAGTCACGTGCTTTGGGGAAACATTTCGGAAATTGTAGCCTCGAACCCAAACGGAGAATAGGGTCCATGGTGGTCTGTCCAAAATGCTTGGAGATTCGATCTTGTCCAGAATCATCTCAACCAATCAAATGTGTATACCCCGTATATCGCCACTCTCATATCGAGGCACCCTGTTTCTAGAGTATCTCTATGTGAGAGTAACCACATACAGGAAAGAAAATTGATTTGATTGAGACGATTTTGTAGTAAAACACTTGTGTGCAGATTGGTGGCATGGCAAGAACAAGCACTCTCTCAAATGTTGAGAGTTTGTTCTTTAAACTCTCATTTGTTTTTTGAACTGACCTTTGGGCATCTTTTTAAAGAATTTAGAAGTTGTAGCCTAAAACATATAGCGTTCAAATATTTTATGAATTACACTTTTAAATAAAATGTCTTCGCTTTTCAAAAGTTTCCATTTGTACATATGTAATCATGACTAATAAGTTCAATATTTCTTTTTTCGGAAAAAATATGGAATGCAACATTTTATTCGCGTCCAGCAATGTCACCGGTAAGGTCGGTTAGTTACCAAGGCGTTCAGTGCTGCTAACCGATACGCAACCAACGTCGTTCAGCGCAAGTAACCGGTAAAGGACCGAACTAATCGAAAAAAAATCTTGGTTAGGTGGGTCACGTGATTGGTTACATGAAAATTTATCTCAAAGGAATTGGCGACTATAATTACGATGATGTAATACAGATAGCGCTGCTAGTAAATAATACCAGTTCGTCCAGTTAGAAACCAGTTACTTACCGCCCCTATAAGTAACCGGTCACATTGGTTAGGTCTGCTGAACGCACTCAATGATTCAGTTTTAACTGACGTCATACCCTAGCAACCGAGGCTAACGAAAAAGACAGGCTACCGCAGTGCATTCCACTTATCTTTTTTTACAGACCGCTAGAGTGACGTGATGCTCTTTTCGTACAACTGCATTGGTGCATTTGAGCATCACGTGACTCCGGCAGTCTGTAAAAAAAGATACGCGTAAAGCACCGCGGCAGCCTTTCTTTTTCGTTAGCCTCGCTAGCAACCACTTTAACAACCAGATGGGAATTTTGTTTGCCCATCGGTTTTTGTGGATTTTGATTGGTTGGGCGATAATACAGGCTGATTAATTAACAATTTCGACTGGTTGGATCACGTGGTTTAAACTGATCTGTAGTATGCAGTTAAGAGCCTACATCAGTCATGCGGAAAAACGCTCAAGCTAATGTTAAGTCTATGGGAAGGTTCTTCCGCGATTTATCGCTCGCATTTTAAAATTATTTTTTTTGCATAGGATAGCTGACGTTAATCTAATGTTGTTAGCTTTTACTTTTTCGATTTTGGTTACAGACCCCGCACACGAGATGATTTGAGATTTTGTATCTGATAATGGTTCAAACATACAATTTTCATCGCTGAATTACATAATGTTTTTTCCAGCTGCAAAATGCATCCCCTGGAGAAAAACATCTGAATTCAACATTGCACCTAAATTTTATTTGAGTATACATAATCATTATAAGAGGTTGTTTTTTTTTTTTTTTTATAAGAGCAATCTGTAAATTTTAGTATAAAATAAATATAAGGAGAAATATATTCAAATTATAACTGAGGCTCTACTTGATGAAGACCTGCCATTTATTTGTATGGTTATACATAATCATGAAAAAAAAAAAAGAGTTATTTTTGTGGAAGCCTGCCCAAATTTTATTGTAGTTATAATAGAAAGACATAACACCTTAACAGGGCTAAAATTTGGCTTTAATTAATGTAACAAGGGCAAAATTTATACAAGTATACATAATGATAGGAGTTGTAATTTTCCAACCGAGTGAAAAAATATCCAGGCCAGAATTTTATCCCAGGACCTTGGCTTAAGTTGCCAACACTATACCAATTAACTGAGCTATCCTGGACAAATTGGGTAGACACAATTCACTCAGACAACCTTTTGATAATAACATGTGGTCTGTTATCTGAAATAATTCAATGTAATTCCAAGTAAATGTTAAATACGTAATTACATTTTATTAGATGAACACAATTATTCTAATTGGTAAATTAATCATAGGAGTTGCAATTTTCCGACTGAGTAAAAAAGTGTCCAGGCCGGGATTTAAACCTTTGACCTAGGCTTAAGCATCCAACACTCTACCAACTGAGCTAACAAATCTGGAGAATACAATTCACCCAGACCTTTTGATAATATGTGGTCTGTTATCTGAAACATTTCAACAGAATACTTCACAGTTAATGAAACTCCTAGTAAACATTGAATATCTAATTACATTTAATTAATTCAACAAAACCATTCTAATTCTTAAATAAATCATAGGAGTTGTAGTTTCCCAACTTAATGAAAAAGTGTCCAGGCCAGGATTTAAACCCAGGACCTTGGCTAAAGCAGAAATGCTTTACCAATTGAGCTATTCTGCACAAATAAAGAGGATACAATTCACTCAGGTAACCTTTTGTTAATGACATCAGCTCTGTTATTATCTGAAACAGTTCAATAGAATAAATTGCCGACAATGGAACTACAAGTAAATCTTGGATACATAATTACAGTTCATTAATCAAACCCGATTCTTCTAATCAGTACAAATCCTTGCCTAGATATTTTTTCACTCAGTTGAAAAATTACAACTCCTATGACTTATTTTCCAATTAGAATAATTGAGTTGATTTAATGAAATGTAATTACACATCCAGTATTTACTTGGAAATCCATTAACTGTGATTCATTCTGTTGAACTGTTTCAGATAACAGACTAGATGTTATCAAAAGGTTGTCTGAGTGAATTGTGTTCTCCAAATTTGTCCAAGATAGCTCAGTTAATAGAGCGTTGCAGCTTAAAGGGACTCTCCAGTCATGCAAAGACACTCACAAGCTAATGTTAAACCTTGGGAGGGTTCTTTCCAAATTTCTCATTTGAATTTGAATTTTTTTTTTTTTTTTTTTTTTTTTTTTTGCATAGGTCAATTTTTTTTTACTTTTTCGATTTTGGTTGCAGATTTTTTAATAAAGGCAGTTTTATTCTCAGAACTAGTTTTGAAAGTGAAAGTATCTTTATTAAAGAAAAAAACTGGAACCAAAATCGAAAATGTTAATAACGAGATCAACCTCAGCTGTTCTGTGCAAAAATAATCTTTTAAAAATATTGAATTTCAAATGAGAAATTTAAAAAGAATCCTCCCATTGGTTTAATATTAACTTGTCAGTGTCTCTGCGTACCTCAAGAGAGCTTCACCCCGAAGTATCACCGTAAGCAACCACAAGTAAGCTTCACCCCGAAATTTTAATATAAAATAAATACAAAGCTGACAAATTAAAATGGCTATAGGTTGGGTTCAAATCAATGTAAAACAGCCAAATTTTACATTTATAAACGTAATCATTATAAAGAAAAACTTTGTAATTTTTTTTTTGTCCAAGTAGCAACTCCCAATTTCAGTGTAATTTACAATATAAGGGTCCAACATGTTAAAATGGCTATAACTTGGGTTCTAATTAACGCTAAAATTTTAGCATAAGATAAATATAAGACTACATATTCGAACGACTATAACTTGGAGTCTAACTGATGTAGCACTGCTATGTTTTGTACAATAAACATAAGGAGAAGTCCTAACAAGGAGGGATTTAGTTGTTGAAATCCCCAACTTTTTGTCTAATTACAATATAAAGGGCTGACACATTAAAACAATTGCAACTTGGGTTCTAATTAACACAACATGTCATAATATTTATACATAATCATCACAAGAGAAAAATTTCTTGGCTTTTTTTCAAAAGTCCCTTCAGATATTAGTATACAATAAATATAAGACCCGATAAATTAAAATAGCAATAATTCAGATCTTAATTGATGTAACCCAGCCAAATTTTAATGTAATTGTAATATAAGGACAAAATAACTATAACTTGGGCTCTGATTAATGCAACAGACACACATTTTATAAAAGGAAGGGATTTTTTTTTTTTAATCAAAGCCTCCTAAATTAGATGATTATAACTCGGTTATAATTGATGTAGCTCTGCTCTTTTTTTGTAAATATAAATGGATGGATTTATTTGTTTAAGCCTCCACCCCAATATATAAATTAATATCAATATAAAGTCTTGACACATTAAAATGTCTATGACTTCAGCTCTAATTATTGAAGGATGCCCAAATTTTATGCAAGAATACATAATTATTATAAGACGGCCATTTTATTATTGAAGCTAGCCAAATTTTAACATAAATAAAATATAAGACCCGTCAAATAAAAAGTAATATTTTCACGACCCCCCCCCCCCCCCCCCCCCCCGTCTGGGTTGAAAGCTTTTAACAGAGTTTCCTCCCAGGTTTAAAAAAGGGCAGGGTGCTGCTGGTCAGAAAAGGGCACTTTTTTTATTCTCAAGGGCACTTTTCAGATTCTGAAGGGCACTTTTTTAATTGTTAAAGGTTATTCTTTTGGTTTTTAAAGCCACTTTTGATATTTAAAAGTCAAGGCACTCTTTTTAAGACATTGAGTCAGTTTTTACTAAGAAAGCAAATTTTTTAATGCAAAAAGAAGAAAGGACACTTTTTTTAATGAGGTGCAAGAAGGGTGCTAATTATTTTTATGAGGGGCAACAAAGGTGCTATTTTGTAAACCAAAGGGCAGGCAGGGTGCAGCCTCCTTCTAAAACTGTCTGGGGGAAACTCTGCTTCTAATATTAAATAAAATGAGTTTTTCTTTAAAAAAAGTGAAGTGCTGCCATTGAGGCCTTGGATCTAAAGATTTACATGTTAGAAATTTAGTCAATATTTATTTTTTCTTTATGTACAGAGTTGTTTTTCACAAATGAATTATCAAACATAGAAAATAGAAATTAAGTTTTTGCAAAAGCTGATGAGACTTTACAAAATTGTTTTCATTTGAATGGGGCTGGCTTTAGCCCCTCTCTTTCTTACTTCTTTATAAAAATGTTGTTAATATATTAGACAAAATGTAGATAAGTTTTTTAACAAAACAACAACAACAAAAAACAAAGCATTGAAAATCATTATTTCTCCCAGTTTACATCATGCCAAGTGAAAGTGCCATTTGATTCAGATCATTGATTGGCATATCTGTTATTACTGATTTTTAGGTTTATTTTTTGCCAGACTGTTTGGAAATATACTAAGTAATATTTTTTAAGGAGGTGAGAAGTAAAATCATATCTCAGAATTTGTCAGAGGGGTTATTAGAGGGTTACTTTAAGGGTCTTTTGACGAATTCGACTGGCTGGATAAGCAAAGCCTGTATCTATATTGCTGACTACCATGACAATGGGACACTGAACACCAGGTTCATTTGGAACCGCCCAGCACATAAGTGCCTGCAGAACAAATCCAGAGAGGGGTAAGATTTTTGAACATGTGCCTGCAGTCTACTGCGAAGGCCATATTTTTTTATAATGAAGAATGTAAAAGTGAAATAAACTAAGCCACTAAGTGCTTTTGTCAGAACTCTGTATGCAAGGTAATTTTTAACATATTAGCATAAAAAGCATTGCAGAAATGTAACACATGTTAAAAATCCAAAAATAAACTTCAAACAACTTTATTCAACTGAAAGAATATTTTTTTTCATCCTTCCGAATCTCCAGTTTAAGATTATATTCAAACACAAAAACATATAAAGGAAATCAAAACTAAAAGTTATCTCCCATGGGAAGGGGAGGGGGTTGTCAGAAAAAATCCTGAGTTACTGTTTTTCTCTTGGTGTTAATATACTTAATTACCTGAGAATAATAAATGTTACTTTTTTCCCCCCAAAATCATGTGCCAAAAAGAAAATCTGGTTTATTACATTTGAAATTCCAGAGGCAGGCAATTGTTGGTGTCATGACACAGCTAGTTCAGTATTAAATAAAATTACACCAATAGTTAATTTAAAAAAAAACTCCCTTCGCTAGATGCAGCAAAGATCTGGTATCCCATCAAAGATAAAAGTAAGTTCTGTCAGCCCCACAGCAACATTTTATAATGCATGGTGACAAAAGTTTTTTACGGTTCTTTACTGATCACTATGCAATAGCTTAGTTTCAGAATTACATATGTCAATTTGCAGCAAACAAAGATTTATTGGTGACCCCAACAATGCTAGACTAGCCTATTATCATAATAAATAATCGAAATCTATTAATAAGGGAATTTTACATTTGCAAAGCAAATACAATATATACAAAAATATAGAAACAAAGTAAATTGTAACAATTTTTCTTTTAAACAGCATATATATATTAGTTAAGATTAATCTGAAAACGTTAAAATATTCTGTGTTGCACTGTCTCTGGTAGTGATTACTGATGATGTTGACAAAGTGACTATCAAGTACAATTATTGCCTTGTCTAAAAAAGCAGAATGTGTTTCTAATTAAAATTACATATTTTTAAAAATAACTTCGCAATTGTTATTGTTGGTGATTTAAACAAAATAATTTCTCATACGTTAAAGTTTTGTTAAAAAATATTCCAGTAGGCTTGAATTACAAAAAAACTAACCAATTTATGCCATACATATTAAAATTTATAATTACACAGTCATCATTATTGGATGCCATTTTTATAGAATAATTTTATAAATCATTGATACTAGCAATTTACTCTTAAAAATGAAGATTTTTTCCCCTCTCTGATAGCAGGAATACAATGCTATTTAAAGGTATACTAACAGCCACCAGTGAAACATGCAAAATAACAAAACAATCTATACCTATTTCTAAACAAAGCAACAACAGTTATATGCACTTCGTATTATCTGGGGCAGGTCAGATACAATTGTGCCAAGCATGGTAATAATAATACTAATTACAGCAACCCTTATTTTTTTCCCTACATGGTAAAACAAGAAAACAATATTTTTGGTGCCATGACTATTGCAGAAATATACTGTTTTGTATTATGTTGGTTACTTATAGTGCTATAAATTTCCAACCTGATATGATGCATTTAATAAATGTGTACTAAATTATGATATATTATTTACCATTTCTTATATTACTTAAAATTTATTAAGTTTACTAAATTCATGTTATTTGCCATTTTAAACAATTTTATGTATTTAATAAACATGTCAAATTACTAATTTTGAGTGTATGTGGTTACAATAAACAAGATTGGCAATCAACCATTTTTAGCGATTATCTCCTAGCTGAGATAAGTACCCAGTTTTTTAAAAACCAATTATGAACAATAATTATTCACAACAGGTTTTTGTTTTTTATGATTCCTACATTCATTTTTACACGAAATACTATTGAATGGCTTTTTAACAATTATTTACAATATAAAATTAATTTTTAATACATCTGGTTTCATGACATATTTTTTATATTAAGCCAAATTTTAATTCTGACTTCGAAATCTGAATAATTTAATTGTTTATTCTTTATTGAGATATAAGTAAATAAAATAATAAAAACCAAACAAATAGATATTTAAAAATGAGTCTGTATAAGCTTTTCATTTAAGAATAACTCGCAGTTAATATTAACTCTCTTACAAACTGAAAAGTCATAAATCATAATAAAAGGGAAAAATGTTATTGACAAATCAAACATCTATACTCTCAAAAAGTCATGAAATTAATTTATAAAACAATATAAAACCTGAAATTATTTAATCAACAGTAGCATTGAAAAAAATTATAGCTCTTGAATTAATGCTGAAGTAGATTATATTATCTTCCATTGTTCACAATTCTAAACATTGGAGAAAACTCCCTACTTTTTCATTTCCACAGCCAACATTTATAAAGGATTAGGTGTAATCGAGAAAGTATTGTCAATGATATGATATGAATTAACAAACCATATGGCACAGACAATACTCATTCAATTAATATACTGGGAGTTGCTGGTAATGGTGGTGAGCACAAATTGACACTGAAAAGAGAAAAGAAAAACCACATTTAAAAAATGCCACACAGAAAAAGAATAGATAAAATACAGTTTATTAAACATATAGCTCATATGTAGAGTTGGTCATTTTGCTGGCAAAAGGGTATTTTTGGTAGGACAGTGGCAAAAACTGAAAAATTATTGGATAAAAAATATATATATAACAAACAATATAATTTTTTACATAATATAATAGAGACTTAAATCAGAATATTAATTTCTATTTTATTAATAGTAATTTGGTTATTTACATTAATTTCAATTAGTGATAGGATTTGAAGTACTAGTCGAAACATCTACTTTGTAAATAAATTTATGTTAGATGTTAGATGGAGATAAAAACTGTTTTTCTTCATTCTTAATATCAGGGCATCTATTCCAGATCAACAATGAATTTCCCTGACTTTTCTATACCAATAATAATAATAAAAAAGATTCCAGGTATCAAGATTTTGTGATGTCACACACAAAAACTCTTTAAAAAGTAGTGAATTTGAGTGTGGAACTTTCACAGCTGATTCTGAGGAATAAATTCCTGATTTGTTACATAATATTTTGCAAAATTTACAAATTGAACCTTTTAGATGCTAAACATTTTGCAGATACACACTTTTAGCATCAGGTTCTATCCATTTTGTCTAATTAGTTATGAAATTCTTTATCACATCAGTCACAGTTTAAACAGATTGCATCGATATACTCTAATACAAATAATAAATATTCAATAAATTAAGCTAACAAACATTCAGTTCCCAAACAAAGAGAAGTAAACAAACTGAATCCCCTAATCTAATCAATCCTACAACATTCAGTTCAAAATTTCAGTGAAGCTGGAATGGAAAATCTCTGAATTATTATAAGGAAGGACTGAAAGGGGTTTGACAAAATGATTTGCACAAGAGGTTGAAATCATTTTTACAGTCCATATGAAGAACACAGTTTGATTTTAATGGCACTACAATTTCAAATCCTTAATTTTATAAGAAACATTTTCCTATTTTTTTTCTTGAAAGTTCAAATTTTTCAAATTTTCCTGACTTTTTCAGCACCCTGTAATATAATAATGTCATCTTTATCTTTAATAGTAATAATATTTTAGATATTAAAAACCTTTGAATCCATAATTTATATATTCAAGAAATCTATACAGTCAAACCAGTATGTCACTCTCAGGTCCACTTAAAAATGACTTACTAAACAGAGTTTACATTAAAATGTAAAATAAAATTCCAAATGTTTATATATAATAAGAATGTCTATTACTAAATTTATGTTATAAATTATATAAATCGGTAGAACAAGAATTGGAATTCGTAAAATGGATGGCAAATTAAGGAAAGTTATATATTTAATTGTACAGTTCAATACGTACCCATTTGTTACTGCCCTACAAAAAAACCCACCTATTTTTGTTTGATGTCAGTTTTCTGAAATAAAATTTATCTTCTCTTAGGAATACAGCATATTATAGATGCTATCTGTGTGTCAATCAAAGACAAAATATAGCTCCTTAATTTACCAATAAAGGCTTTTTTCTTTGCAATAAGCGGTTTGGGAGGTTCCTCTTCATGATTGCTATCAGATGTTACTGCCGGTCTGTTTTTTTTTGCTTTCAAAACATCAGCTACAATTTCAATTCTTGTTGCATTCAAAGAACTTGTTGCTACGTCAAACAATTTTTATAAGGAAAGGGAATGTGGAATGTTGTTAATCTTAGTCATGCACAGTAAAAAAGTGTTTTTTGGAGGTAAAACATGACATAATATGCAGAATGACATTTTATTCGAGTGACCTATTAATGAGGTTTCACTGTAACTATTAAAGACAACATTACTAAATTAAAAGTTGCCTGTAACATACACATATATACAGTAGATCTTTATGATGCAATTCTATATAATGTAATTCTCTATATAATGCACAATGTCTCAGATGTAAACAATAAATTTTGCAGTTAAGATGCACCTGCATTCCCACATTGTAAAAAATTGCTAATCTCTAGAGGATTAAATGTGACACATTAGTTCATTGTTATCACCTTAATTCAGAGCTTTTTAATGGAAAAATGATATTAGAATAAAAATGTTTCTAAATAAGTACTATAATGAATTATTTGGTCCAGGCATATTTCGAACATGTTTACAAAGTAAATTTAACAGTGTATGGAATGATCTATATTAGGTAAAAAATTATATGCACAACTCTTGGTCTCAAGGACTGAAATATAAAGATACTATACTATATTTTGATATGTTACAGACATATTTGGCCATGTTGATGAGGTAAGTTTAATGATGTGTGAAATGTGATCTATACAACGCAAAAATTCTATATAATGCACAACCTCACGTTTTTAAGTTTGCGTTATAAAGATCTTTTACTATATATATATATACATAACTTTATAACAATCAAATCAATCTGCATTTCCTTTTTATCTGAACCTCTTTTATAGAGATAATCCTTTTAAAAGCACTTAAAAATTACTTTATATATAAAAAACACATGGACCAGATAAAACTTATTAATATACATGAGAGAGGAGAAGAATTGCATAGTAATTATACTTTGTATCTTCAAATGACTATTGTTCCAGTAGCTCAGCAAAGCAGCTAATAATTCTTAAGACTTTTTTACAGACTAACTGAAGTATAAACTAGTCATTGGGGGCCACCGTAATACTTACCCATCATGTATATGTATAATGTAAAATATTAAAATAAAAATGTGTAAACTACTTATAAAATGCATTGATATTCAAATAAAATCGTAACTTGATGACGTCATAAAAAGGCTCGATTATTGAATTGCTTGAAAGAGGTTTTTCCTTATAACTCCAAAAATAATACTCCTATTAACAAGCGGTTTATTGCATCTGATTAAGCGTCAAATTTCCAATTAAAATATATATTTGAAGTGAAATTTGGATGAAATACAGGGTCATGAAAAATCGAAGAGTGTGGAAAATAGGATTACAAATATATCGGCAACTAATTATCCGATCGACTTCATGTTTTATGCAAAATTTATGTTTTTTTATTGTCTTTTATATTTACTCCTTAAAATAAACAATTTCGAAAATTTTTATATACCTTTCATCAGAACGAATATTTCGAGAGTCCGAAAAAAAAGGTTCCGGTTAATCGAGGTTATTGAAATGAAATAGGCTTCTTCCCATTATTACATACTAAGTACATACCAAATTGCAAGTCTATCTCAATTTGTCCGGGAGATAGAGCGTTTACAGACACACACACACACACACAGGCGGACGGCAAATTTTTTTTCTTCTAAAAATATGTTTTTTGGAATCTCCAGTGTCTGAAACGTGTAAATCCGTCAAAATTTTTTTTTCGATTTTCAAAACGATTACAAGACTTACCCTATACTACGTATGATGGGTAAGTAAAAATAGTTGTTCCACAATTATGACTCTTCAAACCAAAACCAGGGAGTTATTTTATTGCTATTTACTCTCCCCATTCCCAAAATCTGTACCTATAGCATAAACTAAAATATATTTTACTGAAAACAATGCAAACTTAATAGAATTCTGATTACTGTTTGAATGATGCATTGATTATTCTAACAGGGATCATTCTAGAACATAAAAAAGGGCAGGGTGCACATTACATAATAAGGGCAATTTTGTTGAAAAGGGCACATCATTTCATAAAAAGGGCATTTTTGTAATAATATACTGGTGGGGAGGGAAGTCTGGCAACAGCTTAAAGTATACTCCTTAATTTAAAAAATCCAATAACATTTCTAATTTCCATAACTTTACCGTTTGAAAAGTATTAAAAATAGCAAAACAAAACTTGTTCTCGATTTTTATTGTAAAATTGTTTACTATATTCACAGTCATTTCCCCCTTTCTCTACATTATTCAAAAACTTCTCTCTCTAAAACTTTTATTCACCAGATAACTTTTTCCCAGTTTTAGCAAATCTGGTTTTGAAAAAGCTACAAAATAAAAGTTCTAAAGCTACTTCTCAATTTTTTTATAGAACTTATGTCATTTATCATGCGGTCAAAGGCCAGAATGCCTGATCTAATACTATATTTCACTAGACAAGGTGAAATTAATCAATGACCCTTATTGTCTTATATTTCACTAGACAAGGTGAAATTAATCAATGACCCTTAGTTATCCTTTATGTCTTGTTCAATGGAAAAAATGAATCGCTCAAAGTCAAAGATTAGACATACCAGGACATTTTTATCAGAGAAATAAAGAGGGAAAGAGGAATACTCCTGATGTACCATACTAGCATTCTAAAAATAAAAGATAAGTAAAGAATTTTTGAAAGTACAATGCAAACAAGGCAGGATTCTACCCAGGAATAAAAGGAGGGTAGAATTCTACCTGAGAAAGGGCAAGGAGGGTAGAATTCTACCTGGAAAAAGGGCAAGGAGGGTGGGATTTTATCTAAAAAGGGCATGAGGGTAGGCCGCCCTTCTGAAACTCTCTAGAATGATCCCTGATTCTAAGTTAAAAAATTTAAAGTTACATATTGTAAGAGTTAAAATACCTTAATTACATTCCCGTAAATAAAACATATAGGGGAGAGTGGTAATGAATAGGCCAGTTTTTGTTTTTCAATTTTTGTAATTTTTTCTAATAATTCTTTTGGCTCAGAATTGGCTCTTCAGTTACTTTACTTATTTGGTTTTATCAAAAAGTCATAAAAATCGGATTAGAAAATGTTTATAATGAATGATAATAGAAAATAAAAATATAGAAATTTGGCCCATTCATCCCCACCCATGGGGTTGAATGGGCCACTAAATGAATTCAATGAAAAAATGTGGAATTAATCTTTTATTCACCAAATATGACAAAATGAATGGCACTTGACATGATATGATTAAAAGTATACTGAAAGAGTAAGCAATACACAATGCTTATCAAAGTTATTAAAAATCAAAAGTGATATTAAATCACATATTTGTTGCAGAAAAACGACAAAATAATGAGATAAGAGAGAAAGAACATAAAATAAGCATAAAAATAATAGATAATACACATTATGATTTAACGAAATTTATATATTTCAAAATTATTATTAAACTTCATGGTTATAAAAGCACATGATGTTCCACCAGTAATGTCTGGCTGTGTAAATTTCTGGTATTATTTATTCTACCCATCAGATTCAGAATATAAACAATTATTCGAGTTTTCTATCAAATGTGAAAAGACTGGTAGGTGTGGTCAACAACTGAACAGTTCACCTGAATCATTTATACAATTTAACTTATGTTTCTAATAAATAACTAATACTTCTTAGGTTGAAAATGTGTAAATTATTTTTTAGACATCGCTATAAACCTATCCTAACTAACAGTAATTTAATCTAAATCCATGAAAGCCAGTTATGTGTCATATGTTAAAGAGAATCGGGAAAAAAAAAAAAAAAAAAAAAAAAACACATTTTCATGATTAGGGCAAAGGTGGCCCATTCAGCCTCACCTATACTTCTGGAATATATTCAGGCTTTTTTAGCACATTAAATTCAAATAACATCTAAATACATCCTAAAATTAGTTTATAGATATGCAAATACTTGCTAATACATATATCTGCAATGAAATAGATACTTTTTAGCTTATTTATTTTACAGAAAAAAGGAAAATATTTACTTTTCAATCAGATTCTTGACCATCCTACTCTAGTGAGAAAATGGGTCCTCCCAAACAATGGAAAATTTTATGAGTTTGGTAGAACAAATAGCTTCATCTATTGGTGGCATCTAAAATAATTTTATGCAAACACTTTTTCATATTTTGTTAATGGCCCATTCATTACCAAACTCCTCTACCTATTTTTGCCAGAACGGTTTTTTCCACATTTGGCAAAAACTTGCTAACCCTACCCATACACATTTTAAAATTTTCGCTGACATACCATAAAATTAATCATGCAAATTATATATTTTCTTTTAAACATGTAAAAAATTTACTTTACATTTACACAGTATAGTACATAATCACAGCCACAGCGTATAATCGAAAATTTTGTGGAAGAAAATGTAGCCCTTAAATTTTTTTTGACAGATTTATGAATTTATACAGAGAAAAATCTTTATGTATATGTTAAAATGAGAATTAGCAATCTTGGTAGTAAAAGTAAATAGGAAATATTAAGGAAAAATAATACCCTAGCCAGGGCCGTAGCTAGCGGGGAGCCCCTGAAAATTTGAGCCCCCCCCTGGGAAAGTTGCCAAGGCCATCATTTAAATTCTGTTTCAAAAATCCAAATGAAACCCTGTTCAAAAATTGAACTTAGTTTTGAGGACTTTTTACAGTTTTGCATAAATACTAAATTGTAGTATTTGTTTAAAAACAGCAAATAAATGCTTCAATAGGCGCGCATCCATCCTATCTGCACATATTCAGAATTAGCAACCTGTTGCTGATGCAAACATTGACTTTTGCATTAGTTATATACTGAAATTTTTCATTTTGCAGCGATTTCCATTATTAGCATAAAACAAAGTTATTCTAATGAGTTATATAGCCAATTTAAATCCAAGTGGTTTTAGCTTTTGACTAGACACAAAAATAATTTTAAAATGCAAAATACACCCTTGATTTTTCAAAAGTTTTTTATCATATAAAAACATAACTTTAGAATCCTTAAGGGCAGGGAATATTCAAAAAAAAATTAAAGGTTGCCACTCTTTTGAAACAGGTGAACTGCCAGATTTTTATTTACTTATTGAAAATTTTCATTATCAGCAGCTAGTGATGTAGTAGTAAAAAAACCTGAAGGCATACGCTTTAGACAGAGGGTATACCCTAAAAAGTATATGCTATAGTGTTTTTGAGAAGAGGGTATATGGTATTCCAGAAGTTATACAGCGTATTCACTGTATATCCTCCACTACATCCCTGTCTGCAGCCTTTACTGTTCTTAGCATCAAATAAAGTTATTATAAACAATTTAATAGGAAACAGTGCCTACAATATGAATATGCACTAATTTACCTTTCTACACTTTGATCATATATATCTGTGTTTGTGTGTGCATGTGTCGAGAGAGAGAAATAGTATGAGCCCCCCCCCCCCCTGCATTTTCTTGAGCACCCCCTATTGTTTATTTCTAGCTACAGCCCTGACCCTAGCTTATTCACTGAATGTACTAAAAATAACCACAATTAACAATTTTTTTTTATGCTATGATCATTTCAATTGATGTTCAAATTGGGGAAAAACAATTTTCTAACAGGTTTAATTACAATAAACCAAATAATATATTACAAATATAAACATTTTAAAACTTACTTAATCAGATGGCTATAACTCTCTAATTATAAATCCCATTCCATGGTATAAATAGAATACAAGCATTACTTTGTAAATTAAATATTAGCCACCATTTTTTATTTTTAAACCCTGGGTCCTCAGACAATAGTTAAGATTTGAGGATTTTAATGACAATAATGCAAAGAAACATTAACACATTGGATCAGATTTAAATCCGGAAATATATTTTCTGTTAAAAAGAGGAATGTACAGTATACAGATTTTGTTCAGTTTATATATTTTTTTTCTTGTCAATTTTTAAGTTAAATAACAGGGGTCAATGCAGACTTTTTTTTTTTTCTTGGGGGACCATTTTGTGAAATTTATTATATTTTTGTAACGAAAGTTGATATCCAGTTAATCAAATTTAAACCAAGCATTTATAAACAAAAACTAAATCCTTTCGCTGAAGTTTTCCTCTCTGGTGAACAAGCTTGTTTGCAAATTACACATTTTAAAACATCACAAAATAATAAATAGTAAGTTTTTATGGGATAGAATTTTGTGAAGGGGCCCTAAATAGGCCCCAAATTTTCCCTGGATCGACCCCTGAATAATGTACACAATATTTTTTTTAGATGGAAATCTACAAAATATTCGGAGAAAGTCAAAGCTTGGTGTTTGTACATTTAATTATATTATATGTAACCAGAAGCACATATTTAAATAAATTGTCAAAACTGCACCTGTGCATGTGAACCCTACCATGAGATGTACATTCTTTAAATAACTTGAACCACATTAAAAAGTAGAATATAAAGATTAAAGCTTGCTGTTGCTTTAAAATATTTTTATAAAGTTTCTTGTCGACATATAGTAAATTATTAATAGTAGGCGGTACTAAAGAAAATAAAAAACACTGCAAGATTAAATACATTTAAAAAACAATGGACAAATTACCGGTATTAATAAATCTTACCTTACTTAAATGTAATTCTTTTTTAGCAAAACAATATGAGCTGTATGAATTTTTAATCGAATCCAGGAATCCGTTTGCACCATTTTCCAAAATGTTGTGTTTTTCAGCCATCTCCTGCAGCATAATTGAAGAAATATTGCTAATGTATATGATCTGAATTACAGCATACATCACAAGCAATACTCATTCAATTAAGGTGGTCTCGTCACTTTAATAAGATCTTGATTTTTTGGACTTTTACAGATTGCACCTTGCTGACAGTCAGTCCACGTGCACCGTCACGTTTATTTTGCTCAATCGGCAGCTCCAAACTAATACTATGAGGTTTTTTTTCGTAAGTCTTTGGTACACTTTAATATTTAAAAATGCTATAGAATAAATATTAACCATTTTTTTACGATCTACATGAGCATTATATATTCAGTAATGCGAATGGTCTGCCGAAGCGTCATCATCAAAGCGAAGGAAAGGAGAAAAACGAGTTATTCTGAAAAGTTGGGAAGCTCGATATTGCTCTTTGGCGCGTTGGCGAAGCTAGCTGCCAAAGCCCCATTGTCACCCCCACTAGTTCTCTGTGATTGGTTGTAAAAGAGCAGAGCATCCCAGCGATTACCGTCTAGTCCTCAGTGCAACACTAAACCATACGCACTCAACACGCTCAACAGCGTTCAACTCGTAGAAAACTGGTTTACACCGAACCACACTAACCGCACTGATTTCAGTTTTGACACGAAAACCAGTGTGTTTAGTGAGGAGTTTACGAATGCGACCAATATACTACTAATATCACAAAAAATATGAAATTGTACAAAAAAATAATCAATTTGAATGAAAATAATCAGCTGCAAATGCTTTCATTCATATTCATCCAACCAACAACCAATGAACCAATCAATCAATTAAACAAATAAAATAGCGGCGTTTGCTTTGCATTTTGCTTTGTTCAAATTTTAAGTGTAAACTGGTGAGTTTAAAAGTTAATTACCTTGGAAATAATAAATCAATATGTATATCTCAGTCATATGACAGTTCAAATGTGCATATCAGGCTTAATTCTTAAATATGTATTATTGTTTTGAGTTACGTTTGGAAAACCCATAAGATATTTTTGTTATTTAGTCATATACTCTTATGTACTATACATCTGCTGAAAAAAAAAAATAACGATAAATTTTATAAATTTATTAGCTGGTATTTCTGTAATTTGCTGATAGTAATTAATTACTAGTAAAATCAAAAAAATGTTTTATGGGTGTCACTTTTGCAATACTTTCAATTAGTTTGTATACACTATTATTAAAGACTAATATTAAAAGTTGCAGACTCATTCAAATTTTAGAATCCTTAAAAAAAAAAAAAACTGCACATATTTATTTACAAACATTAGCATTTTAAGGAAACTTTTGTTCAAAAACAATGCAAAATATATATAATATATATATATACATATTTAAATGGCATACTTCATTTTATCATTTTGATTATTGACTATAATTCACATAGCATTATAAAAGTCTAATGGCGTTCAGATTTAGACTCCTGTGATGGGCAGTGCACTGTTTAAGTTCAAAGTTTTTTTTTTTTTTTTTTTTTTTTTTTTTTTGGGGGGGGGGGGGGGGACCTCAATTTTTGAATGCATGCAGATACTAAAAACAATTACAGATAAAAATAATAAAATAAAAGATTTAATGTTTAGATGCACAATTTGCAGTTACAGAAAAACCGAAAGCAGTACTTTTTATGTCAGCCAGGTGCAGGTGATAAATCACCAAATATTGCTCTCATATCTCATCTCCATCCTTGTATTGCATTCATTTTATTTAAAATATAAACATTTCACTCATTTAATTTAAAATACATGTGTTTAAAATATATGGCTTTTGCTCATTTAAATTAAAACACAACATGCCAGAAAAAAATATATATTATTAAGAAGAAATGATACCATTTCATTTCAATACTAAAATATTACTTTTAATTTACACACACAACATATAAAAGCTGCTTTTGACAAGAAAGAAAATGCTGTTGGCAAGATTTGTGCTTAGCTAACTTACAAGTACCTAGAAAGTATACTCTAAATCTGCAATAAGATTTTTATTTGAAAGAATATTCAGTACTTATGCATTATTCAGGCTAAAAAGATAGATCGCCAAAAAATATTGTTAATCTCCAATTGTGTTTATCGCTAATAATTGCAAGTTGTGTTAAAAAAGAAGGGAACAGATGTGTTACACTCACGCACCAGTTTTTGGCGACTTTTTGTTAGGCGTGATTTTCAAGCCTGTGCCAAACCAATAACTTAAGACAATGGCTAAGTTGCCATTAAAGGAAAAAAATCTCTTAAATTTGGCGACTTATTTCCTTTTTATAACCAATTTTAAAAAAAGAAAAACTGTGCGTGAGTGTATGACATCATAGCCAAAAGAAGTAATTTAATATCCATTTATTAGATATGAATGGTGACAGATTCTGGCACTTCTCGTCATGTCATCATATTTCACAGAAATCAAAGCAAGTCTCTTGAAAATATTGTTACACTGTCTTCATTATTGTTAAAGTAACAAACAAAAATCCAAAATCGTCCTACAATGAGATATACTATATTTTTGACCTAAACAAGTTGTGATCCTGCTTTCCTAGACAAGAATTGTCTGTCTTTTCTTGATGTCAATTATCATCCCTGAAGGTTTGTTCTATTAGGTTCTCTTAGATTTCGTAAGAAATATATATTCTCCCCTAAGTTGGAATTTTTTGCAGATCTACACTGATTGTGACTCCTAGAACCTAAAACCAACCTCAGTTCAAAACTTTATCTATCTATCTATCTCTGTCACTTTTTTATGGACACGATAACCTCCATAATTTGGCACAAATCTCTTCCAAACTGATACATAAAATCTAGATTAAGTTCATTAATGGGCAAAATTGAATCAAGGAAGGGGAAATGGGGGGAGGGTGACTTTTTGTGAAAATAGAAAAAAATCCCATTACTTCTTAAATATGATACATATCAAATCCGTTTAAAGTTATTATTACTTCTAAGAAAAGGGCCAAAAATTTATGTATGGTATGACAGACTTTTGATTTAATTAAAAATGACTTCAAGGGGGGGGGGGGGGGGAATAGAGGTTTAAGAAGAAAAAAAATTCATAACTTCGTCAATTCACAAGATATCGAATCCGCTTAAATTTATTATAGTCTTATAGTCTTAAATTTATTATATCTTAATTGCCTTAATATTATCTACAACTTTTATGTTGACAAGTTTTTTATAGGACCAACTCTTACAGCAAAAAAAATCCCTGCAGGCACACATATATTTCAAAGTGGGCAGTCCCAACTGCTGCATCATGGCAAAAAGGTCATTTCTTCTGCAATTCCCAATAAATAGGCGCAACATGGTTTGTGTCTTCGAAATCTACCTGTGCCTTTATGCCAAGCCGTCAGTGTTTTTTTTTTTTTTTTTTTTTTTTTTTTAGAAATACGAAATACCCTGTTTCTGAAAGATTAAGAAATAAATTATTACCAGACAGTATTCTGGAACTTTCAATTATATATCATATATTCCTATGAAAGTCGTCATTAATGGTTAATTTTCTTAAGTGTTACTTTTCAAACAGCAATTAAATAATGTAAAAGCAATAGTACCTTTCATTTAAATGATTCTATTTCTTAATTATTCTGAATATCTGTATTAATTGTCAGTGAAAAGTAGAAGTTATATAAGGTTTTTAAAGGTATTTTTTAAAAGTTTTTTTTAAGTATTGGGCTTGGCCATATATTAGATTTCGATATTCGGCTAAACCGAATATTCAGTAGACTGAATATTTTTATATTTGACCGAACTGAATATTTGACGCATCCCTAATACACATCTATAATTAATAATATCTATATTTATATATAAAATACTTCTGAAATTGCCTTTAATATGACAACTATATAATATTAATTATACACTTATAATGTAGAAACAACAACAACAATACTGTAATCAATATTATTGGTGCACTGTAGTATCTTTCTGGTACGAATAATACATAAGTAGCAAATACTATTGTAGAAATCAGAGCCCGTTAAGGTTGGCTGTCAGGAGCCCAGTGCTTCCCCCCCCCCCCCCCAATCATTCAAATCAAAATTATAGCTGCAAAACATCTCTCTCAGGAGCATTAGAAGTTTTCCTTCATTTTATAAAAATGCTCATGAAACTCAGGTTAAAAATTAAAATTTTTGCTGTTTGATTATAATATAATAATGCTTTCATTATCACTACATCTTAAATACTTCTTATAAAAATATTTTCTCTATAGCATACATAATGTGAGCTGTTCTCAAACAACTGATTGGCCAATTCTATGTAACCTGTGCATAATTTTAAAACAAAGAATGCACAGCAGGTGGAAAGTGATGGTTTACAATTGTTTATATTATCTGTGATTTTTATCATTAGATATTATGATATGGTTTCCAGTTAACCAGCATCTTTTTTCTTTTTGAGCAAATCATTGCAAAAAACAGCATTTTTAAGAATTTTTTTAAAAAATCATTTTATTTATTTTAGGCCACTATCTGTGACTGGCCCAAGACTGTGTCATAGTCAGCCTTTGCGGTAATCTGGCACTTATAGTAGCTAATTATAAACAAGCTCCATGTTAATTTGCTCTCTGTAATATTGTGTAATTAACTGTATTAATCACCTCACCCCCATTCTGCATACTTCATGATTTTTGTCGAGGATTAGTACCTAATATACTACTTATAGTAGGAGGTCGGGGCAAGAGAGCTAAGCCACATTTTTGAACTTCTGAGATATTTCAATTTGAAAATTTGATCAAATATTCAAATCATGATATATAACATAAAGTTTTTTCACCATCTAAGTAACAATATGGAATTACTTTAATGATATTGCTATTACATTTTTTGTAAATTAGCTATCTTCATTGGGGGCATAAACGTCTAAGGCAAAAACGAAACCTGGGACATTTGCTGTCACCAAGTAACATTAGAAATGAATTATATGTAGGATATTATAATTTACAATATTAAGCAACAGATTACAGTGCTAGATTTACTTTACCAAAAATGTGGCTTGGCACTTTCTTGCCCTCATTCCCTCATATGTCTTATTATTTCGCCCTTTACTTGTTCTATATTGTTGCAAATAGCTCACATATATATATATATATATATTTCGGTTTCAAGACTTCTAAATGTAGATGAATAAATTGGTCTAGAAAGGTGACAGGGTTAATTTATAAATGATACCAAAAAGAAATATGTCCAAAATATATAAAACGATAATATGTTCAAAATATCTCTTTGAAAGTCTTTACATTTATGGGGAGTGACAAAAGTTTCAATATTACATGAAAATTTTTTAATATTGTTATACTTTTTTATCAGGAATCGTTGAAGCAATTTTGGTGGTAGCTAAACTAAAAAAATAGAGAATACAATGATTATGTAATTTAAAAAAAATACAGCACATCTAAAACAGCTGACATTAATGTACCTTATTCTCGAAAACTAATGAAGCGATTTCAGTTAGTGCTTGTGGATATATGTTTATATACATTTAAACGTATACGTAGTTAAGCCTATTTTTCATATTATACCTATCCAAAATCGTTACTGGTTACAGTACGTTTTATACGTTATATTTGTGAGCACTAATTTCAATACTTTTTTAAAAAATAGTGATAACAGTAGATAAACTATAAATTAGTTATCCAGTAAAAAATTAAATATGAAAAATGCAATAATTTTGTTAATAACCACCTGCTCCTCTAGATTACACTTTTGTTTGCGAAATTGTATAACTATTTTATTTCTATTTTTTGCTAAACGAACCATTTATAATGTATCTACTACCTAAGCCAAAATTAGTTTTTTTTTTAAAGCATTCAAATCATTTCAATACTTCCTAAGGGAAAGTTGCATCAGTGTCAATTGTTTTACATATGATTTTGCAACTGTTGTTGCTACCAATAACTCTCAGTCAGTGCCAAATAAAGCTATTTAGAGGTCCTTATAGTCTGAAAGGAGTGAACATTTTTCAGTTAACGATTTTATACGAGCTGATCTTCAAATATATAATTGATTTTACTTAATCACAGAAAAAAACGTCAGCTGTTGCAACAGCAGTGGATATGATCTTGGGGGTTGTAACATCCCCTCAGTGAAAGGGAAATGAATTGAATGTCAACCTGATTTCAGAAGATTTCCACTATTCACAGTAACATCTTTCAATCTTCCGTAATTGGTTTGCCATTCATTTCGATTTCACTGAAGCTATGTTGTGGACTCCAAGGCCACATCCATCACTATTGCAACAGCTAACAGCTGTTTTCTTGATTGATTGATTAAGATCAGTTGCATATTTGAAAATCAGCTTGTTACAACAGCAATTAAAAAATTTTGTTTCCTCGCGGACTATTAGACAATTCCATTCGAGAACTTCTCTTTCACAACCCCAACTTCCAAAGCTGGATTCTTAACTTGGTATCTAAAAGTCATTGATAAGTGAAAATCATTGCATGTTCTGAATATACTAATATCAAGACAAAATAAAATAGAAAAAACAGTGCATCCAATAAATTCTGAATCATTTTGAAAGGGCAATTCAGTGATTCCTATATTAAAAAAATTCTGCAATTCCTTATCATAGTGGCCCCTGAGGATAAATTGCTAAGTGACTGAGATGTATCATCACCCTAGGTTATAAAATATTGCCAAACAAGTCACAAAGAGACTACTTGTGTTTATATTATCATCATATTGCTACTGCATAATTTGGTATCTATATCTGCACCCATATCTATATTCATATTCATTTTATATTTATATTCATTATATATTTGTATAATTCACCATATCTATATTCATGTATTTGCCATATCTATTATAATTATACCTATAATCTATATTCATATCCTATATAGGATATTGTGCTTATGTTATCATCCTATATTGATGACCTTGGAAAAATTGGAAATGTGGAGACTGCTATAATAACAAAAATTCCTATCAGATAAAACGCTGTCTTCCACCTAAAAGTGTTAAAAAATGATTAAAAAAATTTTATTCGTAAGATACTATAACAGGAATTAAATTTTATTTATTTTTTTAGGTGTTTAAAAAATTCAAAATAAATAGACTTTTTTTTAATATTGTTTTAGTATTACTTTTCAATATTAATGAGAGGAAGGAATAGTCAAAGCAAGCCAATAAATATCATGGGCTAAGTGAACTTGCAAAATATTAAAATTTTGTGTGTTTCCATATTCCTGCATGAGTAATAAGCCATAACTACTCATGGTTTTTTTTTACATTTCGGAAAATATAATTTTTCTTGTTAATCATATTAAGACAAAATAAAATAAAACAGTGCATTAATTCAATTGTGAATTATTTAAAGGGGCAATTCGGGGACTCATATATATAAAAAAGGTAATTTTATGTTAGCCTCATAAACCAGCATATATTATTCACATCGCCATCATTTGTATTGCACTCATTTCATTTAAAATACATAACTTTAATTTAAAATACATATATTACACACATTTAAAATACATGCCTTTCACTAATTTCATTTAAAATTAAAGAAAGAAAGAAAAAAAAATCATAAATTAAAATATTACCTTTCACTAATTTCATTTGAAGTAAAAAAAAAAATAAAAATAAAAATAAAAAAGAAGAAAATAAAAAAATAATCATTAACCAAGATATTTTATTTCAACATCAACACATTGTTTCTAATTTACACAAGCAAAAAATTAAAGCTGCTACTGGCGAGAAAAAATGCTATTGGCAAAATTTGCACCTGGCAAACATAAAAGTACCAAAAAGATTCAGTATTTTCTTATTGTAGTAGCCTCTAAAGGTGAATTGTGAAGTGGCTGAGATGTATCGTTGACTTAGGTTATAAAATTTTGCCAAACAAGTCACAAAGAAATGTCACATGTTTATATTATCATGATATTGCTATTGTATACTGGCGCATACATATCTATATTCATATTTCGTCTATATTCATATCCATTGTATGCTCATATATTCACTTCATATATTTGCCATACCTTATAATCACCACACGTATAATCTATATTCATATCTATACAGGATATTGCGCTCATGTTATCGTCGTATTTTGATGACCTTGATAAAATCAGGCACTTGCTATAATAAGAATGTACCAAAAGTTCTTATCAGCTAAAATACTGTCTATCATCTAAAAGTACTCTTAAGGAATTTCTTGAACTTCAAGACATTGAGGTTTGATGTTATATTTTTTATCTTTTTACCTTATAAACAATATTTCACTGTCCAGATTTTTTTTCTTATTGTAATCTCAAAGGGAAATCAGACAAAGCAAGCCAATAAATATCATGGGCTAAGCGAACTTGTGAAATATCCAAATTTCATGTGTTTTCATCTGCACGAGTAGTAAGCCAAAACTACTCTTTTTTTTTTTTTTCCGAGAAATTTTCTCAACCACTTTTCTTTGTTTCATGTGTTTTATTCTGTCTGTAATCTAATTAACAGAATTACAGCTTTTTTCCCTTATATCACAACTTTTTTTTTATTACTTAAAACGGGTCTGTCCAGACATTTCTCCCAGGTTCCTGTTTTTGTGAAATTGTGAACAGCTTTTTACATTTGTGAAAAAACTAGTCATAATTTTATAAATTTGAAATGATCCTTATATTCAAGTTCTTGTTTATACATTTTTAGGATCTATGTATGTAAAATACATATATTTTCTTTATATATGTAAAAGTGATATGTCAAACTTGGGCACAGATGTCATATACGTACCTCATTGGCACGATTGCAAAAAATGAGAATTTTATACAAACTAAAGACAACTTTTAGACAAACTAAAGCATGGAATTTAATAAAACTTTATATTCAGTTAGTCCCTGATATAAATTGGTGCTGATAAGTTTTTGGAGTAAATTGCCTCACAGGTGGCGCTGCTATGCTACATTTTTCAAGATTTCATGCTAGCTATATCTAAAGAACTAATGCACATAATTTCATCAAACTGCAGATTCTGTTAGATTTTGACATAAATAGACGATGATTATGTTTTGGTGTAAACAGCCCAACAGGTGGCGCTGCTATGCTACTTTTTCATGATTTTCACTAGAGCTATGTCTCAAGAACTAATACAATTTCATCAAACTTCAGATTCTGTTAGAACTTGACATAAATAGATGCTGGTTACGTTTTGGTGTAAACAGCCCAACAGGTGGCGCTGCTATGCTACTTTTTCATGATTTTCATGAGAGCTATATCTCAAGAACCAATGCACAGGATTTCATCAAACTTCAGATTCAGTTAGATATTGACATAAGTTGTTGTTAATTAGGTTTTGATGTAAATCTCTCAACAGATGGCGCTAATAGGCTGCATTTTTCTGAATTTACACGATTTTAGCGATTGTCCTATCTCAAGAACTAATGCACGAAATTTAATAAAATAATAAATAATAATAATAATAATAAATAAATAATAATAAATATTCAGTTAGAATTTGACATAAATTTGTGCTGATTTGCTTTTGATGTATGTGTAACTTGTGTGAGATAGAAGAAAGTTTTGGAATTGGCACATCCAACTAGTTTATTGTGTTATTAAAATTAAGAATAATATAGTAGTAGGAGATGATAAACAGTTCAGAAATACTTGAAGGAGTTGACGATCAAAAGAGTTTAGTGACTGCTGGTTTACAGGGACACACAAAAGGAAAATAAAAACATGCATAACTTGTCATCACTATAATATCCAAAATACTGAATCTAATCGAACATAGCTGGGCCGGTGTATTGATCTTGCAAGTATCTTGGATGAGATTGTTAATCAAATGTGTAGCTCTTATAGTTCATTGTAAAGGACATACAAATTCAAAAAAAAAAAAAAAAAGCAAAACTTGCATCATGATAATGTCCAAAATACTGGACCAATTCGAACTTAATTGGGACGGCGTATTGATCTTCCAAATTCTTGGATGAGTTTGTTAATCAAGTATTAGCTTTTAATAGTTTGTTGTAATGGACACACAAAAGTTTTTAATGACATTCATTGAATGATTAGAGTTCGAACCTCATTTAAGCATCGGAAATGTGTTATAGCATATGGACAATTGTAAAACTAAGAATTCAACAAATTTTTAACATATTTAATATAAATGCCTCATGTCCATCCAAGTACATTTGGTAAGCGAAATTAAAAATTCCTGTGCAAACTAAATTTCATGCCAAAATATTACAATTAGAAGGGGTGACACTAATTTGTTTAATTTGTATTAAATCTGATGTATATACAATAAGCAAAGGAAAAAAAAAAGAGAAAACTCCATATAGTTTAATAAATATTAATTTGGAGCTTGGTGCGATATAATTAAAGTAAAAATAAAATACAACGTTAAAACACCAGTATAATTGAATCTACAGCATACTGGTTTCGGTAGCATATAGCATACCCTCCTCAGTGCTGAAGAAAATGGAAATTTGCTCATATATATAGAAATGATAGAGGATTCAAGTGACAAGTTTATTAACCAATAGGAAAACGGAGGGTTCCAGACAAACAGCCAATAGGAAAATAGATAGGAAATGGAATAATGGAGGATTCAAGTGACAGATTTATTAGCCAATAGGAAAACGGAGGGTTCTAGGCAACATCCAATAGGAAAATCGATAGGAAGTGGAAACGCTATGGAGAGAAATAGTTTAAAAATTGGTTTTAATGTAATATTTCCAGCAGTCTGATAATGGTGGAATAGCAAATTCACAATTAACAAGATTTCCAAGATTTTTATGAATATGGAATGCTTCAAGGAAATTAAGTTCGTGTACAGAAGTAGGTTTAGATATTATTTTAACCGAATTGAAATTGAAAACGTGATTCATCTCCCAGCAAGAATCAAAATAATCAAAAAATCCTCTATTGCATACTAATTGTCAGTGCGGTCTTTCTTACATTGGACAATATTAATTGTCAGTGCGGTCTTTCTTACATTGGACAAACCAAACGTAGTCTTAAATTTCGTATTAAAGAACATAAACAATATATTGAAAAACAAGAAATCAAAAAATCCTCTATTGCAAAACATTGCTGGGAGATGAATCACGTTTTCGATTTCAGTTCGGTTAAAATAATATCTAAACCTACTTCTGTACACGAACTTAATTTCCTTAAAGCATTCCATATTCATAAAAATCTTGGAAATCTTGTTAATTGTGAATTTGCTATTCCACCATTATCAGACTGCTGGAAATATTACATTAAAATCAATTTTTCTTAACTTTTTAAACTATTTCTCTCCATAGCGTTTCCATTTCCTATCGATTTTCCTATTGGATGTTGCCTAGAACCCTCCGTTTTCCTATTGGCTAATAAATCTGTCACTTGAATCCTCCATTATTTCATTTCCTATCTATTTTCCTATTGGCTGTTTGCCTGGAACCCTCCGTTTTCCTATTGGTTAATAAACTTGTCACTTGAATCCGCTATCATTTCTATATATATGAGCAAATTTCCTTTTTCTTCAGCACTGAGGAGGGTATGCTATATGCTACCGAAACCGGTATGCTGTAGATTCAATTATACTGGTGTTTTAACGTTGTATTTTATTTTTACTTTAATCCATATAGTTTAATCACCAACCTCCCCCCCACCTCCCACACCAAAAAAAGAAAAAAAAAATAGCCATCTGATTGAAAGTTGCGTTCTTTCATTTTATGTTATAAAAATAAGCTTAGGTATGTCATTTTCAATTTCAAAATGTACCCAGGGGTTGATGCAGGTTATTTTTCTTGAGGCCCATTTTATGAAAAATGAATGATATTTTTGTGAAAAATAACATTTTGTCATGAAAGTTGAAATCCAGTTACTCAAATTCGAACCAAGCATTTATTAACAAAAACTTTTTAAATTCCCTTTGCTGAAGTTTTCCTCTCTGGTGAACTTTTTTTTTTTTTACAAATTACACATTTTAAAACACCATGGAATAATAAATAGTAAGTTTTTATGGAATAGAATTTTATGAAAGGGCCTATTTTATTAAAAGGAATTTTGTGAAGGGAGCCTGTTTTATCAAATTTATTTTTGTAAAGGAACCCATTTTATTAAATTGATTTTTGTGAAGGGCCTCTTTTATGAAATTGATTTTTGTGAAGGGACTGTAAATAGTAGAGCCACCAACATCGTTCCTTTTAAGGAATCGTTCACCAAAAGGAACAAGTCCTTTGGAGTCGTTCCTAAAAAGGAACGATTCCGAGAAAAAAAGCAACAATTCCGAAAAAAAGGAACGATTCTGAAAAAAAAAAGGGGAAGAATTCCGAAATAAAAGGAACTATTCTGAAAAAAGGGAAGATTCCTAGAAAAAAGAATGATTCCAAGATAAAAAAAGAGGTTTCCGAGAAAAAGAAAAACTTCCGATATAAATGGAACAATTTCAAGATAAAAGGGAGGATTTTAAGAAAAAAGGAACAAATCCGGAAGCATTGGAACGAACATGAAATCCATAATATTAATAATACTAATTTATTTTCTTACGTATTCGTCCATTTTCTTACGCATCCCTCCACCTTATTTTTAAATTTTTTGGACAGATGATTTTGTTTTCAAGAGTTCATTTTATTGATGAGTGTGTGCAATTAATTAGCAATTATTTCTAATCACCATAATACAAATATTCCCTGACTTTATGGTTTATGGCATTAAACTCAATTCCTCTTGAAAATTTACCCCTGGGTGACCTTTAATTTACTGCTATAGTTTATCAAAGAAATTTTATTGTAGCTGTTTGTTTTGGCCATCAGGGTGGCGACCCATTCGATTTTCAGTGTAATCAGGTTTCCTCTAGTAAATATACTGTTGATTGACCCTCTATTTATACTATTAATTATTTTATGCAGGAATCTTTATTCTAGTTCTGATGTTTGCCACCAGGGCATATGCAATTTTAAGCCTTATATTTGGATACAGTGTTGAATTCAGACATTTTTCTCAGGGAAGGATTTCTGTGGCTCCAGGGTGAACATTGTAGAGTTCTGGGGGGGGGGGGGGGGATTGTACTTTTTAACCAGTAAAAGCATAAAATCTCAAATCTTCCGAGGGGTACATTTCAATGTTCTGAGTGGGAATGTCGCCCTTGGGCCACCTCCGGAATTCAGCACTGTTTGGATAGATGGTCGAAGCATGCTGTTACGACAATCATATTTAGTTATAGACGAGTTTAACCTTAATGAAACTGTTGGACAGGCGGGCTAAACCAGGGCCTCCGAGATGGTGCTGTGTTTTTTTTTTTCCGGGCTTGATTCTGAGAGCGATAGTTTTCTATGTACTTTGTTCATTCATGCGAACTGTTTACAATGGTGTTGGGATATTAGTTATGGTTTTATTTTGTAATTAATATTTCATATTATATATTAATATTTCAGTGTATTTAGTTCATAACGCTATAAATAACTATAGGTTATAACTATTAAAGTAAGTATAGATTATATCTATAAAATAATGGGGGGAAATGTTCTCCTGGTTGCAAATCTAACTACGATACGGAAAAACAGTATACTACAGTTTTCAAATTCCCAGCAGATAATGCGAAGAATAAATTGTGGTTAAGAAAATTACATCGTGATAATTTTGCTCCTATTGCAACGGCAGTGGTCTGTATTAAACATTCTGATGAACGTGAAGATAGAATTAAGCAAAATGGTGGTATTGAACTTGTCAATCTGAGAAAAAAGAGTTACCCTTACGACGAATACCTATCCTACTATTAATGAAAATGTTCCAGCATATTTGAATGAACCAAAAGCCAGAACCAAATCCTGTGAGAAAGTCCGAACAGATCTGTTGTTATGTATCGATATTTATATTTAAATCAATTTTTACATATCGCTTGATAAGAATTTTTTTGTCTTTGATAGTGATTAAAATTTTTTTTACAACTATTCAGTATTGGAAAAGTGCATAGTCAGAATTTGGTTGAGTATCGAGTATACAGAAAACCTCTACCAGTTAGTATAAAATTTTTAAGGGTGTTGTTCAGTGAGATCGCAAATTTCCCCGCGCTAATTTTAAACCTATCAGTGTGGAATGTATTCATACTATTTAAAATTCTCATATTGAAATATCACCGAATTATCTCATCGGGAAATCAATATTTTTAACTTCTTTTTTTTTTGCGTATGTACACTTCTCAAGGAAAGCCTCTTTCTTTTTAACACATTCCAAGAAAATTCAAAAATGTTTATGAATTCGGTTCGTCTGCCTGTCTGTGCTCTAACTGGCATAAATATACTTGCATTGTCATGTAATTGATATATATTATTGAGGTTTAATATGGCATATTCGGTATTGAAAATGGATTATGTAGCATTTATAGTTCATTTACAGGGGTACTCAAAAGAATTCTTTTGCATTATGACCTATGGTGGAAAAATCGTTTGCGGTGTATTTGAATGATTTTACTGTATTTCAAACATATTGAATTTTATATATATCACTGATGTGCACAACATCAGTCTTATAAGAATATGGAGTATATAGCACATTAATCATTCATTTACAGGGATACACAAAAAATTCGGTTAAACTGACTATGAACATTGAACAATAATTGCTAAATATATGGTTTCAGTTGTGCACGCTTTTAAATTAACTCATTTTTTTTGCATATTGATTGATGTGTATAAATTTTATAGATCAGGGCTGCACAAAATATCCCGAGTACATTGCCAGAAATCGCCGAATGGGAATTTTTAACTGCGGTATTCTATTTCCTAACTGAACTAAACTTTAGCATGCTATCTAGTACATATATAAATCTGTTAATTATATAATGTCTGCACAGCAAAATTCGGATATTTTTCTGATTATCAATTGTAATTATCAAAATTGGGTTTTCAAATATGTTATCTGATTGCATTTTTGTACTCATACTGTTCCTATTTCAGCTTACTGTTTGGACCATGCAAAATTACTAGTTGTGTTGTGATTCAGTATTCTTTTCATAAATTTTCTAATTACTTTCTTTTATACTTTTTCTTATATCATTTTTTTTTATATTAAAAAATGTTGTGATCTGAACCAGTGTTGTAAAAACTAACTTTGTACTAATTTTATTTTAATCTCTAATGTAATATTCAGCATCTGTATTTTAAAATGTGAATTTTCAATAAACATTTCCCCTCATGGAGAAAAGTTCCTATTGTTAATGGCTGGATCTCCACGAGAGGGTGATTTCATTTCATTTGTTTACTTAGACATCTTAGTACTAGTACACAGTACTTGTATTCTCAGATTTGTTTTCTGGCATTATTGCTGTACTTAAATTGTGTTAACTGTAAATACCCCTACATAATTATTCAAGTTTTTTCCCCATATAAGTCTTTTTATACACTCGTTGCTACTATTCAAACTATGATTACTTTCTTTGTTAATATTGTATTTATTAATTGTTTATCGTTCAGTAAGTGAGCTACTAGTATTGTTTTGTATTTTTAGTTTTCTCTCAACTTTAATTATTATCTTGTAAAAGCTCTACATCTCCTTATATTTATTTACAATTACAATTGTTCATTAAGCCTATTATTGTATCTAACTTGGCTCGTCTAGTATAATTGGATAGACTTTGTGATTGACATTTAATTTTCAATAGTGAGGGTTCCTCTTCCCGGATGGCCCTTCCAGGCATCGCTCCCTGGGCTGGGGCCTTGCCGCATAGTAAACAAACCTGCTGGGCAGGGCTAGTTGAGCTTAAGCCTAAAGGTAGGCCACCCCACCCGGTTTGACCTTGTTTACTTAGACATCACCTTTCACTTGATTAATCTATGAAGTCTAGTTACTTCATTCTGGAAATGCTGGAATGTGTTTCATAATCTATGTTTAACACATGACTTTTCATTCTTGTTTAGTTAATTGAATATTCCTAAATTATATACTTTCTTTTATTTGATGTATTAAAATCTTACTCGCAATCTTCGCTAAAATTTTAACATATAAAATGTTAAATCAAGCATATACTTTAGGAATATTTTACCAACTCAAAAACAAAGAGACCTACACAGAAAAAAAAATTGAATTACAATAATGACGTGAGTATAAAATACCACAATTTACTAAATGGTGTATAAAAATGTCAAAGTTAAAACTGCACAAACAGTAAAACCAAATTATAGCCATCAACGTGTTTCAGACATCATCTATGGCCATCGTCAGGAAATAGTTGTTACATTGCTTCTAAAGACCCTCAATGACGTCTATGGAAAAGGAGTCCATTGAAATTAGGCTTAGGAGTATTGAAATTTGTAATGATAGCATTTCATTTAATATCCCTAAACTTTGGATGAGCATCTTAAAATAGTTAAATGCATTTATATTCATCCTTTCCCAGACAACCACATTCGTCCTTCGGATGCTGTACAATGATCCTAAAGATCCTGTAGTTGTCATATCCTATAAAACTATCCGGTGAATATCCGGAGAACGGTGAAGAATGGATCGTCGAATTGTATTGTCCCCAACACATCCCAAGGATCCTAAAAATGGGATACAACGCGCCCTCGCTTTACTCGAAGAAGCAACCTACCAACCTACTCACCAGAAATAAAGTTTGTTTTGATTTGATCGTGGCTCGTGGCATGGAATATTCGGAAATACTTTATGAATAAGAAGTTAAAGAATGTCATTATAAGGTAAGGATTTTCTTTCTTTTTTATTTGTAATGATTTTCTTTGTAATTGTTCTGCTTATATATTATAGTATGTTGGAAAAGCGTATTAGAATGAAATTACAAAAAATTAAGCCTAGTCATTGCACGAGTGTGAATAACATATCCTGCTTAAGAGTTTCATAATTTAAAGGAAATATGAGTATTTTCCGAGGATATTTAAAGCTTTATAACATATCTGTGTGAAAACTAGTATTTCCTTACATTGATTTGGCAAAAAATATAGGATGGAAGGAAAATAAGTGATCAATAATTGTCAGTCAGTTGAAAGTCTTTGCTACAATGTATTAAAGTTTAACCAGGCAGAGTTCAATGAGTTGTATTTTTAGTTCCAAAATTAACAGTAAGCATATAAGATTTTTACAGACACATCAATTTAAGCTGGCCTTTTTTTTTCCTTCATGCTTCAACCACTTAAAAAATGAACTTGTAAAAAGCTGATTCTCCCTCCACCAGTGTTGAATCCAGACACTTTTCTCCGGGAGGGATTTCTGTCGCTCCGGGGGGGGAATTTTAGAGTTCCGGGGGGGAAATTGCACTTTTTAACCATTAAAAGCATAAAATTTCAAATCTTCCGGGGGGGACATTCCCCCCCGGGCCACCCCCTGGATTCAACACTGCCCTCCACTTTCATTTTTTATTTCACAATCAATTCATGGTATTTATCAATATTCATTTATCTCCATTTATGAATGTTTTTCATGCTAAATATTTTATCAAGATGTATTAGACATGAATCAGCAAATAAGTTTTCAACCATTAAAAAATTATATTATGAAGACAATGATTTTTTTTTTTAAACACACATGTAAGAATATGCAATGTTTTAGCGAAGGTGGCAATATTATAACATTTTGAATGTGTTATATATAATTTTAGCAGCAATCAGAAATAATGAAACTACAATAGTAACTAATTATTTTCATAGATTTAGTGTAAGTGTAACACACTACTTTTTGAAAAGTAATGTAGCAAATAACATGATACAAAAGATCAGTAGTTTGTAGCAAATAACTTTACATGCATTAGTGATAGCATCTTTAAGGAATTTCATGCGTTTTGAGATTGCTACAGAATGAGGGCCGAGCCCCAAAGTGGCAAGTTCAACAGATTATCCATTATGTTGTAAAAAAAGCATTTATGCTTTATGTTGATTGTTTCCGCTATTTTGCAGTACATTTTACACCTGATAATTACATTATGCAGTATATTTTACACCTGATAATCAATGCAAATCTTGCAAACATATGTGATGCAATTTTCATTTCATTTTTTAATATTTATAATTAGGGGTGTAAAAATTAGGTTCTCACCACTAAATTTTTTAAGTACTCTTTCCTTAAATTTTATTAATATAGTTTGCATAAATTTTATCAGTATTCTTATTAGGCCAAGACTGCTAAAAATTTAGTGGTAGCAATCAGTCCATTGGTGCCTAGATTTTACACCCGTTCATAATACATAATAGTTCTTTTAGGTAGTGTTAGTGTTTGATGATTTTCAAAGGAAGCTGCACCTTCCCGTTTTTGTTTTTTGTGTCGATGCACCTTGTCGATTCCCAGTATCTCCTTTGCACCCTTTATTTTGCATTATTATTATTATATTTTTTTTTAGGGGGGGGGGTGGGGGGGGGGGAGGTGCAAACTTTAGGAAACAGTAGCTATGTTTTTCTGTATGACTCGCATGTTATAAGACCAAATTTACCCTACTCATACATGAAACAGGTGTAGTAACTGCATTACCGTATTGTGTTTTCCGAATTGTAACGCATTTTCCATTTGAAAATGGCACGTGTTTTCTAAATTATCTGGATTTCCCTCATTAAAGTTATTGGAACTTATGCTTTACACTCACGCAAACATATAAACATAAGTTTGGCGACTTTTTGGTTGGTGCGATTTTCAAGACCACGCCAAATGAATAACTTAATACAATGGCTAGGTTGTCATTAAAGGAAAAAATCACCTAAATTTGGCGACTTTTTTCCTTTTTTTAACCGATTATTATTATTTTTTCTGCGTGAGTGTAAAGTATCTTAGCCAAGTTATTCATATGTGTTCATCACAAATATACATTAATGAAAAATGAAGGATTATTGTACAAAAAATTAATTCATAATATATTCAAAACAAATACTTTTTTCTTCAGTTTTGTTTCATTAAATATTTTTTGTAGCAAGTGTTTATTATGATCATCATTCAAAGTACACAAAACTAGTTAATTTTTTATTGATTATATAAATTTTACATCTAAAAATTACGATTATGAAGCATCTATTAATATTTATAAAGAAACATAAATGATAAATCTTGCCACATTTTACTACAGCATTGTGCTGTTTGATTGATTTTTAAAATTTATATTTCTAAGCTTGGTAGGTAAATTAAACCTTTTATTTTAGATTTTTTTTTTTTTTTTAATTCTATGCACGGTTTTTTCCTGCATAACAAAACATATAATCCATGGAAATCTTATCTTATTCTCTTCTCATGTTCAACTTCTCTTTAAAAAAAAAAAAAAAAAAAAAATATATATATATATATATATATATATATATATATATATAGCATAATTTCAGCTTGATGCAGGTTTCTTTTTTTTTGGTGCCCATTTTGTGAAAAATAGCATTTTGTTACGAAAAATTAAATCCAGCTACTCAAATTCAAACCGAGCATTTAATAATAATATCATCTTTAAATCCTTCTGCTAAAATTTTCCTTTCTGGTGAACTTGTTTTCTTTGTAAATTACACATTTTAAAAACAAACAAAATAAAAATAATCAATGGAGAGTAATGTTTTTATGGAATGGAATTTTGTGAAGGGTCTATTTTATCAAGAGGAGTATTGTGCAGGGGCTGTTTTAAAGAGGAATTTTGTGAAGTGACCTTAAATAGGTCCCAAATTTTTCCTGGATTGACACCTGCAGAGGTGTAAAAACTGATCTATATGCCTGATTGCTTTTTTGGGAGTAATTTTTTTTTTCGCCATAATAAAAAGAAAGTTCAAATTTCTTCAAAGTGTAGTCAAAAGAAAAAAACCCCAAAATTTACGCATAGCATTTTTATTGGTTAATGCTGTATGATTTTCAATTAAAATAGATTATTTTAGTTCAATCATTTTTTGGTTATTTTCAAACCATGACATCAGCAGTTACAGAACTCTATTCTTATTTGTTATAAGAATAGCTTTTCTGAGTATTTTCATACTTTCATTCCCCTTCCTTTGAGTTAGTATATTTTTATTATGAAAACACATTGTATTAATTTACCTTTTTTTTTTTTTTTTTTTTTTTTTTCAAAATTAAGTTGTAATATACTAGGTATAAAATTACTTTTTTTTTTTTTTTTTTCTTCACCCTCCACCCTGCTTTTTCTGCTACAGACACTTCACACATTTTCATTTCAAATTGCAATTCAATCCTAGAACTAGAAATAAATAAATAAAAATTGGAAACATCTGTATTACAAACTTGTTTTTTAAATTTTAATTTGACACCATAATTATTATCAAAGTTATTCTTTTATTTTAGAGAGCTTGGAAATAATTTGTCAAGATCTGTATATGCAGATTGAGCTTCATGCTGCCAAAATAAATCAACAAAACTTCTATTCTAAACTGTGGTAAGTTTAACCTGAAATTTTTTTGTTTCTTCTAAAAAAAATGAGGATTATGTTAGCATGTATTTTACATTTTTCTTTCAAGAGTCAATTGTTTTGTTTTAAGCATAATTAAGAATTGCATAACTTTGGAACATTTTAATATTTAAAAAAAAAAAAAAAACCCTGCATTATACTGCTAAATGTAATATATATATATATCAGGGGTCTGTCCAGACTTTTCTCCCAGGGTCCTGTTTTTGTGAAATTGTGAACAGCTTTTTATATTTGTGAAAAATCTAGTCATAAATTTGTGAATTTGAAATGATCGTTATATTCAGGTTCTTGTTTATACATTTTTAAGAAGATATATGAATGTAAAATACATATATTTTCTTTATATGTATAAAAGAGACAGATCAATTTTACTTTTAAATGATTACTTTGTGAAATGTTCAGTTTAAAGATGAAAAATTTTTGTAAAAAACCTATTTTTAAGATATAGAATTTTGTGAAGGGTCCTGTTTTAGGAAAAATAGTTTTGTGAAGGGTCCTGTTTTAGGGAAATTAGTTTTGTGAAGGGTCCTGTTTTGAAATAAAAATTGTGAAGGGTCCTTTAAAGGACCCAATTTTTTCCTAAACAGATCCCTGTATATATATATAATTTATTGAAATTGCCTCAGCAATGCTCCCCCAAAGCAGAATATGCTTAAAAGCAGAACAACAGGCTTCTCTGCAGTACATTTCAAATTCTCAATTTCATTGAAATTCGTCATTCAGTCATCAGAAAAAAGTGCGAAATTTGTCAGCTGGACATTGGAAAAAAATCATAAAATTCTTCAATTGTTCATGTAAAAAGATTGTAAAATTCATCAATCGGTAGTAGGGAAAAAAATGTGAAATTCGTTGATCAGTTGGTAAACTGTGATTTTTACTAATCAGTCGCAAGAAAAAGCCGCAAAATTTGCCAAACAGTTGATGGAAAATATATCAAGATTTACAAACTGGTTGGGGGGGGGGGGGGGGTGATATTCAGAAATTGGTGGATCGGTCACGACAAAATATCGCAAAATTTATCTGTTAATTGAGGGGAAAATCACGAAATTTGTCTGTAGATCATGGGGGAAATTGCAAAATTATTCAGTCATTACTAGAAAAAGCACAAAAATCTTCGATTGGTTGCGAGTCACAAAATTTATCAGCTGATCATGAGAAAAAAATAGCGAAATTCTTTAGCTGGTTGCAGAAAAAAAAGTGAAATTTGTCAATCAGTCGTGGAAAAAGCCCGCAATTTTTGCTAAATGTTTGCAAGAAACAGCCACAAATTTTGTTAATGATTAAAAGAAAAATGTCTCAAAATTCGTCAGTTGGTCTCGGGTAAAGAATGCAAAATTTGACAGTGGATCATCAGAAATCCTTCAATCAGTTGCAGGAAAAAAATTGTGAAATTCGTCAATCAGTCGTGAGAAAAAATCATGAAATTCACCAGTCAGTCGAGTGAAAAATCTCAAAAATGTTGCGAAAATCATTTGTAAATCAGAGGAGAAATTGTGAAATTCTTCAATTAGTCGCAGGGGCAAGAAGTGTCAAAAAGCATGAAAATCGTCTACAGGTTCCAAGAAAAAATAGGGAAATTCGTTAATTGTTCCCGAGAAAAGATCCCAAAATTCGTCAGTCGGGAGAATATGTTGCAAAATTTGTCGATAAAAGTTTGGCCCGAACCCGGCATGCAGGAAAAAAAAATTACCTTCAAGCAATCAGGAAAAACAATTAAAAGAAAAAGAACAAAAAGCAAAACCTGTTTTTATCTTACTATTAAAAGAAATAATTGATATTTCCGTTGACGAAATTTGTTCCAAGTTTTCAGCAAGTTGCAATAATAGTAAATTAGGCTGCGTAACAAACTTTTATTAAAAAATAATCAGTTATTAGAAAATTAGAGCATCCCCACAAAAAAGCAACTGCAAAGGAAAAGGAGAGAATTATCTGTGGTTTGTTTTATTTATTCAACTACAGTATAGGATCCATTATCTGGCGTCCCGGTATCCGGAACGCTCCAAAAACCAGAATGCAAAACACTAAACGTAAAAAAAAAAAAAATCTTAAAAAAAAAAAAAACGTAAAAATTAAAGTGTCAGTAAAAGAAAAAATAAGAAAATGATATTGCCTTCATTCATTAATTTATAAATTCAATAAATAAATAAAAAAAAAATTCTGATATGAAAACCATTACGATAAGAAAAAATTAAAAATAATTACGTTAGAAAAAAAACATGTCTGTGTGCAAATTTTATTTTGTTACAAGTTTCATTAAAAAAAGTTAAACGTAGTTTAATGCCATGGTGTTATTATGGAGAAATATGGTGAGCAGAAAACTAACTAACATTTCTTTTTTGTTTTGTAAAATTGAGCCTAGAAAAATTATTTCTATGCTAAGAATCAGCGAATCCGCCACTGCGATCAGCATCAATAATACCAGCTTATGGAAAGTTGCCAAATTATGCATTGATTCTAACATTTCCTTTTTATACATAAAATAAAAGTTACTTGATGATTTGTAAATTTAGATTTGAAAACATTTTCACAGTCAGGAGGATTTTCTCTGAATAAAAAATTAAATTTTTTTTTAGGATATACTTTCAGTAAATTTTATACACATGACGTCACACTCCAGTATGTGCAGCCATAATTTATTCCAGCAGATGATCTTTAGCCTGCCTCAATCTATGGTACTTGTATAAATTTTAAACAAGCTGGATAAGTGACAGCAGTTGATGCTGTTGCCATCTCCAAATCAAAAGATTCTGCTCCCAGCTCCCAAAACGAAATATTATTTTTATTTTTTGTAATTTAGAATGTTTTTTTTTATTTTGTGCAAATAATGTATTAAATGAACAATTTTATAAGTAATATATTTGTATATATTATTCATATTTATCACCATTTTATGACATTGTTTCGTACATTTTTTATACTTATAAAAAAGTGTTCTGTATTACGGAAAAACCCCTTATCCAGAATGCCTCAGGTCCAAAGCATTCTGGATAACGGATACCTATACTGTATTTGCAGTCGGAAGTTGCCGATCAGAATTAGATCGTCAGCTTCTGATGTATAGGTTTAATACTGTATTTTTCTCTGTTTGATTATTGCTCCGGTGATGAAAAGGTGCTTTTAGCAGTAGTCTAAGGAGTTAACATAAAACTACATATTTTTAAAATGTTTTCATAATGGTTTATTACATAACATTTTTCAGTAAAATTTCGCTTGTTTTAATTTTTTTTGTCATTTGCATACCTTAAATCTAACATGTCTTTTGTCAAAAGGGATCTCCCTCCCCTCCTTTAAAAAGAGAAAAAAATACAGGGACGCCGCTAGTTATGTTCAAGTAGTTTCGGCAAAGTCTCTATATGATACCCTCATATATATATATACAGGATGATTTTTTTTAAAGTTGTGAAAGTAAAACCCTATAATAAAAGAACCACTGATCCAAATGACCTGAAATTTCACCAGTATGTTCCCAAAGCAATGGGAATTTTTTAGGCGTGGTTAAAAAACTTAAAATTGCACCGACAGATGGCGCTGTATATGCAGGGCTGCCATTTGCGACTAAAATGCGACTAAAAGCGACTATTTTCAGCATCAGGCGACTATGGCGACTATTATAGGCCAAAAACCATTAAAAAGCGACTATTTCAACTAAAACCCAAAAAAAGGAGACTTTTTTCAGGTTCCAGCGACTATTTTTAGTGAAGAATCGATCTTTTTTTTCTCCCTCAAAGCGCCTGTAAAGTCATCTTCCCAAACGCACTCGGTCACCTGCCTCGCTGTTTCCTCCTTCCGTACGTACGCAAGCGGTTGCTTCTATTTGCAAATTAGGGGAGGCAGGTACTGTGCTGATGGGATCGTTTCTGAATTCCAGGGAATGTTCAAGTTTCGGCAGGAATACGGAAATTCCAAGCAGATTTTGGTCGGAGAAAAACTAGTTTGGCTTAGTTTGGTGGTTGGTGGTTTTGGAGCGCAGAAAAGCTTGGTGTCTAGTATACATAGATGCCAACAACTCCGGAAATTCCGGAAATGCGTGGTAAAATACGGTAGTACGGAAATAACGTTGAAAATACGGAAATTGCGTCTTTTACAGCGATGCCGCGGACGCGCTATAGCGCGTAAATTACGCGAAAAATTGGAATTGGGACGCAAAAAAATAGTTCTTACGCGACGTGCAATTTTTACACGCGTAAATTCTTCGAAGAATCGCGAAATCATTTTGTCGAATAATCCGAAAAAACGGCAAATTTCGCCGTAGGATCACGAAAAAAACGGCAAACTTCGTCGAAGGATTGCGAAAAACGGCAAACTTCGTCAAAGGATCGTTAAAAAATGGCGAATTCTGTCGAAGCATCACGAAAAACGGCAAACTTCGTCAAAGAATCGTAAAAAAACGGGGAATTTCGTTGAATGATCGTGAAAAAACGCGAAATTAATTCATTAAAAGATCGCGGAAAATGGCTAATTTCGTTGACAGATTGCGAAAAAAACGCAAATTTAGTCAAAGGACCGTGAAAACACGTGAATTTCGTCAAAAGGCCGTAAAAAAAACTGCATTTTCGGCGGAAATTCGGCGAATTTTTCCGCGTTTTTCGGCGAAATCACGGAAAAATGCGAATTTCGCCGAAGGGCCACGGAGAAAACGCCAACTTCGTCAAAGGATCGTGGAAAAAACTGCTAATTTCGTCGAAGGATAACGGAAAAACGTCCAATTTCGTCGAAGAAACGGCAAATTTCGTCATCGGATTGCGAAAAAACGGCTAATTTTGTCGAAGGATCGCGAAAAAACGGCAAATTTCGTCGAAAGATCGCCAAAAAACGGCAAATTTTGTCGAAGGATCTCGAAAAAACGGTAAATTTTGTCGAAGGATCTCGAAAAAACGGTAAATTTCGTCGAAGGATCTCGAAAAAACGGCAAATTTTGTTGAAAGATCGCCAAAAAACGGCAAATTTCGTCGAAGGATATCGAAAAAACGGTAAATTTCGTCGAAGGATATCGAAAAAACGGTAAATTTCGTCGAAGGATATCGAAAAAACGGTAAATTTCGGCGATGGATTTCGAAAAAACGGCAAATTTCGTCCAAGGATCTTGAAAAAAACGGCAAATTTGGTCAAAAGATCTTAAAAAAACGGCGAATTTTTTTTTCAGAATTTTTTTTTTTTTCATATATTCAGAAAAAACTTCAAAACCCTGTGGAATCAATTTTCCTTCACAGATTCCTAGTTTATCTTTCAAAGCTGAGGACTCATATTTTATTCTTTATTTTGTTTACCAAGTTCATTTTCACAAAAATTTTGCAAAATTAGTTTATTTATCATTATTGATCTTCGAAATGACGCCGAACTATTAAAAAAGTATATCTTCAAAACACTCGTATGACTCCTGAAACGACTCCTGAATTGCTTAAATTTTACTCCTGATGGATGTCCAAAACTCCTGAAATGTAACTATTTTACTCCTGATGTAGTTTTTACAATGTTGGCGTCTATATTTATTAAGGAGAGTTCAGAACTGTTTACACAATTCGTAGCATTTTTTCATTCATATCATATTCATTTTTATAGAAATGTGTATTCTTTTATAATAAAAGTATAAAAAGTGACTTGGGCAGAAACATAAACACTGAAATAAGATGTGGACATTCATAAAGACCCTTCAGTTATTATGGAAACTTTTTAATATTGTCCTTTTTTTAGGTAAGTATGCGACTATTTTGGCTACTATTTTTGTACAAACGCTACTATTTTGGCTACTATTTCTTTCTTTGTAGGCTACTAAAGCTACTATTTTCAGTGTCATTAGGCAGTGGCAGCCCTGTATATGCAGTAAAGTCGGGAGACGAATTTGCGCATGACACACGCACATTGGTGATAAAAAAGTGAAGTACGCACAGCTCGTGTTCATTATTCTACAGATATCCTCGCAATGACTGTGCCATTGACAGACTGTGTGTTGTTAGTGAAACTGTATTATCAGAATAATGACAGCGCAGTAACTGCTCTTAGGAGATTTAGGACACTTCAGAATTTAAGAAAAGATCCAATGACGACAGAAGGCCTACGGAAGATGGTTTCTCAAAGTACAGTCCATTGTTTTTCTCCCACGAACAGGGGTAGGAAATTTTCAGAAAGTCTTACCAGCCAAGGATTTGTTTTACCCGCCAGCAAGAAGCAATGTACGGTTGAAAATTGTTATGACAGAATTTATGCAACTGCAAAAATAATTCATTACTACAACAATATATTTTCGTAATTTTTTTTTTCAATAAAATTAAACTATACAACAGAGGAAAGATAGAATAGAACTTAGTACCATGTTTATATATTGGTAATTTGAAGAGTTTCAAAATATAGCTAACAAGTAAAAAAAAAAAAAAAAAAAAACTTCTACAGCCTGCAGATTTAAAGACTTCTAAAAGATTCACTCGCCTTGTCAGAAAATCCACTCGCCAGTGGCGAGTAAAATGATGGAATTCCCCAACCTTGCCCACTAACGATATTCTTTGTTTCTGTTAACTTACAGCGCCATCTGTCGGTGCGATTTTAAGTTTTTTTAACCACGCCAAAAAAATTTCCCATTGCTTTGGGAGCATACTGGTGAAATTTTAGGATATTTGGATCAGTGGATCTTTGGTTATAGGGTTTAACTTTCACAACTTTAAAAAAAATCACCCTGTATATATATATATATATATATATATATATATATTTCGGCACTTAAGTGAAAATATTTATGTGTATATGTTAATAATATTACAATAGTTCTGTATATTTAATTACTGGTTTGATTTTTTTGTGACGTTTAAATGAAAATATTTATAAATAAATTTGAGTTCCTTAGGTACGGCACTTATATAAGTAATATACATTTAAAAAAAACAAAATTCATGCATGAAAATGTGGATGTACTTTTTAAAAAAACAGATTTTCATTGTTGTGGCGGGTATTCCAAACAATACGGTAGATATATAAGTATATTATCATTAACCATTTCAGCCCTGACATTATTTTAATGGGTAAAAAAACATTTTCTCACCATATTACATTTGCACATTTTTATTTTATTTTTGAATTTTTTACTCCATACGAAAGTAAGTCTTATTTTAGAGCATTATAACTTATAAGTTTGATAAATCATGGCTTTTATAAAAAAAAAATTATATTCTCATAACAAACACCAGTTCAGCATAAGTGCAATAAGCATTTTAAAATGAAACACACATAGTTGTAGTTTGTTAATCTGTAAAGTATAGGATTGCTGTACTAAATCTGGTGCAGCGGAATGGCGAATACCGTTTAGTGTCAAACCAATATTGATGACTAAAATTGTGCATCTACAGAAACTTCTTCATCGAGCGTGTTTCCTTCACCAAATTCGACCTGATCTCCGAACCCGAACACAGCAAAGTATAGAAAGATGTACGCTAGGCATAACTAGAAGAGACAGAAAGAGAATAACCTGGATGAGAAGTTAGACGAAAGTTTTTGATATCATTTGAGAGAATTAAACAGCTGAAATGGAAAATGGGCAGGGCACATTGCAAGAATGATATAAAACGACCAAAAAGATTACCTCAAGTAAGATGGAGTGACGAAATCAGATAAGTGGTCGGTGTTAATTGGATAACTAAAGCACTAGACAGAAAACGGTACTTTTCGGTTAGCCGGGTGCCAGTGATTTATGTACATACATAAATACATATATATATGCATAAATTTGTATATTTATACATACATATATGCATATATATATGTATGTATATACAGTGGAACTTCCATTTAACGAAGTCTCACCGTTACACTTAAAAACTTCGTTATGAAGAAAATTCGTTAAACAGAAATCAACTTAAATTCGTGAAATTTTTTCTTCAGATATGACAAACAGGTATTGGATTCTGAAGCAATTGATTCAGTTTTAATTATGAAGCCGTCTTTTACAAAACAGTTGTGTACGGTCGATGAGATCACGTCACATTTCCAAACTTTGCCTCAAGCTTTCATCAGCTCTGATACACAAGTTCTCAAACTAATGTTTTCACTACATTGTCTTTTTTGATAATGCACTTCAAGATTTGTTATTGTGCCTTAGACTAATGGCTGAAGTTTAGAAGTTGCATTGGAAGGAACAAAAATAACTTTGATGTTCTTCGATTTGCATTTTGAAGCACATTTTTGTAGATGTATCATTGAATGTAAAAAGGGATTTTGACTTCCCCCAACTGTCAGCGCTATAGTCTCGGTGTGGGAGAGTAATGATAACAAGTGTTTTTAGTGTGAAAAACAATTGTTTTATTTAGCACCAAACAGAATGGAAAATATTTAAATGTGTTCATTTTCATACAATCCGCTGAAATAAATTCGCATATCCATCGCAACATTAGTTTGAGATATGTACATGTACATGTACAAAAGTGAAATAAACTTTGTTATATAGAAAATATTTTTCGTAATATGGAGATTAATTTACATGCTAATGGTGTTCAAAGTCAAAGTTTTACAGAAAAATTCGTTAAGTAGAAAACTTCGTTAAAGGGAAGTTCCACTGTATATGTAGATATATGTGTGTGTGTATATGTATACATGTATATATATCACTGGCGCCCGGCTAACCGAAAAGTACCCAGGAAACAATGGAAAAATCTAAGGGAGAATTCAGCAGTGGATTGAAAACATTTGTTGATGATGATGATATCTAATCTTTATTTAGCATACTTACATCTTACACATTATTAAATACTTACTTGATCTTTACTTTTTACATTTTTTTAATATTTAGTACTTTATTATTTTACTTAATAATTTACTGTACTTCTTCTATTATCCCATCGACCACTTTTCATAACAAAAAACTACCGCCAAACTGTAAGATGAAACGCCAAAAATGCAGTCCCATTTACTTGATGTCAGAAACATTATATGTGTTTATGTCCTCAAGTGGTTTTTAATTCGACAATTGTGTGTATTTTTCATTGTGTTTTACTGATTTATTAGTTATTTCATTCATTAAAATAACAATTGTGTCTTTAAATTGTTATATTTTATTTATTTATTTATTTTGATATTCCAATAACAACGTTCCCCCATTTATTTGGCGATAGTTTTTTGTTATGAAAAGTGGTTGACGGGATTATAGAGCAGTACCTAATTTACTTTATTATAGACACATTGTAATTTCAAGTGCATTATTACATTCGTATTACTGCTTAAAAAATGTAAACAAACCAGATATCTGCAAATAATTCAAAATCTGCAGAACCTCACTGTTATGATGGACCCATGGGGATTTTGGGAGTCTACTGTAGTACATTTTGCTTGTAATTACCATCATTTTTAATTATTTAAAATATGACATTACCATCAGTTATAAATATTAATTTTTTTTTTAATTCGAAACAAAACAAGGCAGGTGCTTTCATGCTGTATGACATTTATCGACATAAAATAAGATGTGCTATTGCACTGCTTTTACTTTTTCATAGTTGTTCAAATATCCCACATGGCTTAAATAATAAAGTTCCTAAAAGTAACTGTAAATTTTACTGTAAGATCTTTTGAAGAAACAAACGGTAATGAATTATTGTATATCTTATGTATATATGCTGATTTATTCGTTTTGAATGAATGTGATGCACTTATAAAGTTAGGTAGAAATGTATATTTTTTCTTTTCTTTACAGATGTGTGCCGAGCAAAAATTTCTGTGACAAGGGCAAGGTGGAAGAAACCAGATTGTTGCAGAAGAAAAAAATAATAATAAAACTAACTGTATTTTGTGATATGGAAGGTTGTAAATAAATATTTGTTTTATATTTTACCGTGGAAAGTTATAAATATTTGTTTTGTATTTTATCGTGAAAGTTGTAAATAAATATTTGTTTTGTTTTTGATGCGACTTTTTTTATTGTGCAATTTGTAACATAATAGATTTTTTTTTAAATAATAAATAAGATAATTCAACAGTGGTTATCATTTTTCCCATACTATCTTTCATGACATTGTGAAATATATTTTTTAATTTTTATTTCTTTACTGATTTCCAATTAAATTGGGAGTAAAATTTTAACATTTTCAGGTATTCACTTCTGATGACTTTTGCATAAATATTTAATTTTTGTATGTCATATAATTTAAGTTTATTATTTTATATTCAGCACTTAGTGTAATATGTGCAATTATTTAAAATACAGAAGTTGTTTATTCATTAAAGTTGGAACAATGAAAGTAATAATATCTTAATATTTCTCCAATTTGTCTTAATACTTTGCGACATATATAAAATGTACTTTCAGGGCCATTAGCATTTACATAGTCATGGTACTGTCTCATTTTGTTAAAGTAAGGTAATGTATTTAAGTACAAAGGTAAGTAAAACAAATTGAATTTGAAGTTGTACAGCCAAATTATCACAGCTGTAAATGTGTGCTTTGGCCACTAAATATGAAAGGGCATACTTTTCTGTCCTTTATTTGTTTTGAATGCAAAAGTATTAACAGATGTCTGATGAAGTAGCTTTATTCTAGAAAAACAATGTAAAACCATCATCAGAGGAACAAAACGATACTTTTAAATTTCATGTCGCACCTTATCAGAGGACAATCAAATGCATAACATTTGTTGCATATACCGGGTGTTCCTAAAGTGGATCAGGCTTTTTTTAGTAAGTAAAACAAATAATTGCAAAGTAAAAAAAAAAAATTCATTTTAAAAATAAACTTAAGGGTATTCAAATCCAAACTGCTTATTCTGAGACACATTTTTAAATTAATTTTTCTCTAAAATACATCCAATTGGCAGGTTCTCTTATTCAGAAACTTTATAATGTCCGTATTGTCTCGATTTTTTTATAAAGGCAGAATATTTTTTTAAAAATGCTGTCAAAGTGAACATTTTGAAACGAAATTCCCGAAGCGATAGCACTGGAAACAAAAAAAATTATCGTACTGTGAAAATAATTGTTTGTAAATCAATTTTTAATTAATTGAATGAAAAATAAAAACATAGGTATTCTCTTATAAATCTCTTCATAAATTACGCCGCCAAGTTTCATGTTTTTACTTTTGAAAATGTGTCTCAAAATTTTGAGTTGTTGAGCGTGGAAAAATATTTTTTTTGAATACCGCCTTAAGTTTTTATGATTTCTTACGACAAGAATGATAAATTCCACTTCAGACATAGCACTTAAAAAAAGTCATGAAAAAATTTTAAATTGCATCATTTTATATAATTACTCAAATTGAGAATAAAATATGTAAAATGATAATTATATATAAGTAAGGAATTTACAAATTTTCTTGGATCTTATCGAGAATATAAGATGAAAGGGCTATATAATTATATATAAGTAAGGAATTTTACAAATTTTCTTGAATTTTATCGAGAATATAAGATATACTTCTGTCTTCAATTTGCATTTTTAAAATTTATGTATACCTCAATATATTGTTACTGAAAACATTTTTTATTAAATAAATTATATAGTGTATGAGATCTTTGTTAGATTGGATATTTAAAGAAAGATTATTCAATAACCTTTCTTAAGAAAGAAAAACTTTTATTCCCTCTAATAAATGAAGATATTTTTAAACTATAAAATTTATTAAATAAATGTTTTCAGTGACAATAGATCTATGCATTGTCATATGCGTATGTACATATGAATTTCAAAAATGCAAATTGAAGGCAGTAATATCATAAAAAACATCCTCAGGATGTTGACAGGGGTGACATTTTGACACCCAGAGGATGCCCTATAACCATCCATAAGGTGTTATGTAATGACATCCATAGGACATTGACAGGTGTGACATTTCGATACCCAGGGGATATCCTATAACTCTCTACAGGACGATTTCATCCATCCACAGGATATCAGCTTATCCTAAATATGACATTATTTGGATGCTTTTAGGATATCATTAGGACCATCCAGAGGATGTATGCAAGTGTCCTATAACCGTCCAAAATGTGTCATGAGATGACATCCATAGGACGTTGAAAGGTGTGACATTTCGAAACTTAGCGGATGTCCTGTAACTGTCGAGAGGACCATTTCATCGGTCCACAGGATATCAGCTTGTCCTAAATATGACATCTTTTGGATGTTTTTAGGATGTGTTTGTGTTGTCTGGGTTGATGTTAGCATTTGAAAGTGCACTGCTTTTTATATTTTTATATTTCCAGCTAAACTCACCTTTTCAGTTATTTTGATAGGGTCAATACCCAGTCTTATCAATTTTGGAAAGTTATCACCACTGCTTGCACTTTAATGTTTTGGCGTTTAGTATATTCTTGTTTCAACCGACAGAGGGTGCCAGGGCATACTTCATCGATAATTTATTTAAACTTTTATGTTTTTATCTGTTAGGCAGTGCTACTGCATCTTTTCTGCTTGTGGTTGGTTGGAACGATGGTTGACCTAGTGAACTTTTTAATTTGTGGACGGCTTGTCTTTTTCCTTTGAAACTGTAGAAGCAATGTAACAACTATGTCCTGAGGATGGTATAGATGATGGCTGAAACGTTGATGGTTTTAATTTCATTTTACTGTTTGTGTACTTTTAACTTTATGACATTTTTATACACCATTTAGTAAATTGTGATATTTTATACTCATGTCATTATTGTAATACTTTTTCATGGTGTAATCATCCAGCATTGATATTAAAAAAAATTGAATTTAAAAATATTAATTTTCTTTTAAGATATTTTAAATAATATGAATGCATCACACACACGTAGGTTTAACATTAGCAAAGGGAATTCTACAGCTTAGGGATTCTATATTAGGGAATATAGGGATTTCTACTTTTCAACTCTTACGCAGCAAATAAATAGGTATAAAAATAAAAATAGTCTTATTTTTAAATACACTCCTTTATAAGCATCAAACAAACGTTTAGGTAGTTTTATGTTAGCCGGGTGCCCGTGATCGCCAAAATTTTCTAAATCTTGCCAATTCTTTTTTTTTTTCTTGTCAATCTTTTAACATAAGCTAATTACAAATTTTGTTATTTAAACATTGTAATATAATATCTTTAAAAACTTAAAAGTAGCTAATATATAATCATGATAAATGTGTAACAAGTTGGAAATTGTAGATTAAATGTGACAAATGAAGTGCGTTCATTTCGAGCTATAACTAGTTTTACAATGTTAAAAATCATCGTTATTATTTCAGTGAAATAAATTATATCGTCTGCTATGAAAGAAATGAAGATGCCTTTTTTTTTCTTATTACGTATGCTATGTTTACAGATGCAAAAAAAAATTTTCGACATCAGACAGCGCTATAAATTTCACCATGGAGATCTTGCTTTGCAAACAATTACCTCCATGGTTTAATATTTTTATGACTCACGATGAATGAATCTTTTTTATATTTACTCTAATGGATTGAGATATTTGGCTGTTAACCTAATTTTCACTGAAATTATCTCAGAATCTATACATTTTTAAATGTAACTCATCTCTCAAGCAAACCATTTTTTTGAAAGATCTTTCGAAAAATTTAACTTTTATGCAATTTTATTCAAAAAAAATAATTTTGAATAAAAATGGTCTCCTGGCATATGGAAAAAGATGTGGTTTGTCTGTATTTGTTTTCCTCAGTCACATGACTTGCGCTTTTGCTGTATAGATTACATATGATAGGATTTAATAGAATGAAGAAAACTTTTATTAATATCTTTTTAAGTTTTGATTCGATTTTCATAAAATTTGAAATGACCCAACAAAATTCTACCACGATAATATATATTAAATTTCAAACCATTCGGTTGGGTACTTTTTGTGCTGTTATATGCAGACGGACGGACGACTATAGGTGCTACATATTTATATAATTACGGATGCACCTAAAAATGAACATATATAGCATACGAACATATATGCCATAAATAACAAAATCTCACGTAAGGTCTATTAATGGCTTAGTCCGTTACAAAAATTTTAACATAAGATATAAACTAGAAACACTTGATTTCATAATGAAAGTATCGTATCTAATTTTATATACATAAAGATAGCAACATACAAAATAAAAGATCCTAAAATCTTTTAATATCATTTAGAAGTTGTAAAAATGTATCGTTTGTTCAAAGCGTTGTTCAATGGATCGTTAGTTGTTCATAATTCACATGATGCCAACTGAAATAGGATTTGGTGAGTTGTCACTGCCCCTATCTAACATTTAAAAAAGTCCTTCCGGGCTTGTATCGGGAGGAAAAGGTAGCTTTCATAGTTTATGTTTTTAAAAATTCAACTCATTTTACTCAAACACCCGAAGCTAAAATGCTTGCAACCCGATTATAGAAGATTCAATCCTGGTTTTTGTTAATACTAAATTTGAATGCGAGAGTTGCAGCATGACAAAAATCAGATTGTTTCAAAATGTCAGCCACTCTAGAATTTCAAACTGCCATAATTCAGCCATTTTTTAAGATAAAGCCAAAACAAAAAATGTTCCGTAATCCTTGTATCATGATCTGACACTTAACAAAAACAACTTTTTCAATTTATAATTTTTTCTACATCTTTTTGAATTAAAAAAAAATTAACTGGCTTTCATTTTGAAACAAGGTGGCACATGAAGCTAGACAACAAACTCGGTCGAGACCTTGGTATGTTCTGTACACATGATCAGTCATATTCATATAGGTCCATAAATAAGAGAGTTATAGCATAACAAATATCAGATTGTTTCAAAATCTCAGCCACCCTAGAATTTCAAACTGCCCTATCTCAGCCATTTTTACATATAGCCAAAACCAAAAAAAAAATGTTCCAGAATCCTTGTATCACGTTCTAACACTTAACGGAAACAATTTTCCCAATTTATAATTTTTTTGTACCTATTTTTGAATTTTAAAAAATATTTAACTGGCCTCCATTTTGAAACAAGATGGCGAATGAAGCTGGCCAACGAACTCGGTCGAGACCTTGGTATGTCCTATACACATATTCAGTCACATTCAAATCAGCTCATAAATATTACAGCTTGACAAATGTCAGATATATATATACAGCGTGTCCACGTATAACCTGACCGACCTTTATTTTCGCAACCGTTGGTCCTAGATGCATACTTTCAATTACAAAAATGGTTTAAATAAGGTAAAGAATTATTTCTAAAGCGATTTGGGTGAAGAAAAACATTTATTAAAAAATTACGGAAGTTAAATTTTTATACGGTCCCCCGGTCCTATAAGTAATATTTAGTAAAAATTTACTATGACACTAACAAGTACGACAGAAAAAGTCCCATTCATCTAACATTAAAATTGACCGAATAATAGTTGTTTAAATTTGGAGTATATTTTTTGCTGCGAAATAGGGGTCATTCACAAATGTAGTAGAAATATAAATAATCGACAGATATATCAAAAAAATAGTTGAGAGAAAAATTAACATTGCAATCTAATATAATTGTGAAATCTATAATCATTCTGACATATTAATGCAAAATATACAATTTGTACTGTACATATAAGAGGATAAAAATAACAGAATTTTTGTTAAATAAAAGAATGAAAAACAACAGCCTCAATTCTTTACAAAATGATACAGATTTTAAAATGCTGTTAGATTACACTGTCTTTCAAATTTTGGGTTGTGCCATGTTTTTTATCTTTTGAAAATCGATTTTTATAGATTTTTTAGTGCTGAATCCGAAAATGACCTTCATTTTAAACCATCACGTTAGGATTTTTCTCAAATCACAAATTTCAAAGTTAAAAAGCTCAAAGTTAAAATTTATCCCCTGATTGGACCCCTGAGCTGTTTAGCTGCATGAAAACCCAGTATAAGCCAAAAGTTTGAATAAAATATTGAATTAAATAAAATTAAACTGAATAAAAAAGTCTTACATCTATTTTATAATATCAGATTTTTCGCTGTTTTTTAACCTTGAAATTTACGATTTGCGGAAAATCCTGATATGATGGTTAAAAGTGAAGGTAATATTTTTTTATTCAGCGTTAAAAATACATAAAACGTAATTTTAAAATTTAAAAAACACAACCATCGCAGGTTTATGTTATCTAATCTAAAACTCTTTCTTAAACTTGTTGACGATAATCTATCCGAATTTTTTTTGTGTTATCCTCTAATATAAGTATGTATAAAATAGTAAGCGTCGAAAATCATAATAATATTACATTGTCATCGGATTTAAGTCAGTATGTAAAATTTAACTTCGATCGGACATTTGAAAGTGAGTTAAACTTAGAGTACAAATTTTAAACTGGAAAGACGATCGTTGCAAGTTAAATAAAACCTTATGAAAATAACATAATTTTTGTTAAAAGAAATCATAGCCTCAAATCCTTTCAAAATAAAACATATGTTAAAATACAATTATTTTAATTAATCTGAAACTTAACTAATAAAAATTAACTCAATCGTAATAGTTGTACGATTTATTTCAAAGCGCAGATACCTTGAAATAAGTTTAAGTACTTTATATACGACCCCTGAAAGTATGGCCGAAATAATCTCTTTATAGATGCAAAAAAGTGGTATAAGTCATGCATTTCAAAGTTTCAGAACTCGGTCAATTTTAATGTTAGATGAACGGGACTTTCTTTGTCGTACTTGTTAGTGTCACAGTAAAATTTTACTAAATATCACTTATAGGACCGGGGGACCGTATAAAAATTTAACTTTCGTATTTTTTTAATAAATGTTTTTCTTGACCCAAATCGCGTTAAAAATAATTATTTACCTTATTTAAACCATTTTTGTAATTGGAAGTATGCATCTAGGAGCAACGGTTGCGAAAATAAAGGTCGGTCAGGTTATACGTGGACACGCTGTATATATAAATCAACATTTGATTGGAAAGTGGTTTTGGGGTCTGGGGGTCATGATCGGCGAAGATATACCAATTTTTTTTTTATTTATTACTTTACTTAGAACGGCTGCAATATGTAGCTTTTTGTAATGAAAGCTACCTAATAGCAACATGTATCTTGAAAATCATGCCTAACTTTATGATTGCATTTCATAATTTTTCAAAAGAAAAAAATAATAATAAAATACAATAAATAAATAAATCTAATATGTTAATTTGGTGTGGCACCGAATTCGATTAAGGGAAATTCATCACTTTTTTCTGTATGCTTGGCAGAAAGCCCGAGCTAGTGAGTTTATTAAAAAATTTTAAGGTATGGCAATATGAAGGGAAAAAAATCATTATTTAAACTATCTTTTTAGGATTTCTAAATTGATTTCTCAATCTATGATCATTAATATAAAGCTAATAATTGATTAAAGAGTATTTTTTAAATACATATATTGCGCTCTTTATTTTTGATTTATATTTACTACTTTTTAATGTTTAAAATATTTCGTCGTCGTAATTTCACAGCCAGTTGACCTTTTTTCGCGAGCGTTGTTTGGCTCATCATTAAATCCACTGTTATTATAATTCTTATACAATTGTGACCATAAAGAATACTTGGTGATTTATCATCTATGGTGAGCTAATAGAAAAATTAAGTTATTAACTTATAATTAAGTTCTAAAAATATGAAAATGTTCTAAAAAATCGTCATTGGAAACACACCTTTGTACATAATATTTTAATTGCCGAAATGTCAGCTGAGCTTTACTGTGGAGACCAGAAAACTTTTTTTGGTGTCGGTTTGTTTGTTTGTCTCGCGATAACTGCTGAGAAAAGCATCCTGTTAGTTTGTAATTAGGTAGGTATGTTGACAAGGTACCCACAATTATGTAGCTAATTCTGGGTTAACTTTGGTTCATTCGTTCGAAAAATATAGAACATTTTCTTTTAAGTCATAATGCTTTTCAATAGGAAATCAGACGATTTTGTAATTTTAACATCCATCGAAAGGAAAATGACGCATTGTAAATGCTAAATTATGGATGCTAAATTTCCAAAATAAAGATCTTAAATTAATCTGATTGCTTTGAAAATTAATGCATTAATTAGAATTTCAAAATTAATTGTATAAATTATTGGAAAATTTTATGCATCAATTTGAGAGATATAAAACATTTTATTTTCTCAATTTTTACAAAAATTTCCAATGCATTTCTTTTTTCCTGTCTTTCATTAAATGGTTGCCTAGCAACTGTATTTCAAAGAATATTAAAAAAAAATAATAATAAGTAAATTACATTATTTTGACGCAAACTTTTATTAACAAAATAGCTAATTTTTGGTTGATTTTAGCTTTTAACAAGCTGACCTATCCGGCGTTGCCCAGGCCCGTAATAATAACAATATGTTCTATACGAACATGACTGAAATCTGTAAGGCTATGGAAATTAAGTCAAATGAGGCAAACACCGTCGTAATCGGGCCCACAGAATCCGAGCGCACCCGAAGGGTGGAAAGTACAACTAAAATATTTAAGGCTATAGATACCAAGTCGAATGAACCAAACCTCGTCGTAATCAGGCCCATAGAACCAGAGATACTCCTGTAGTTCCACCTTTCACCACCAGGAGGTGCAATCTGTTCTGGAAGAGGCCTTTCAGAACACTCCACCTAACCAAATTTCCTTGTAGAATTGAAATTTAACCCCGGGTAAACATTGTCAAAATAGCGGAAATCACGAAAGTGGGTTACACAAACGACCGATTTTGAAAGGGTTAAAGTAGATATTTTTTATAACCCAACAGTGCGTTTTGAAGAAAATGAATGTGTCTATGATCTGGTATCTTCTGTTTGTCCGTATTTGAATTTCCCGAGTCGATACCAATTTTTAAACCTGGCCTGAAAAACGAAAATCGCGTGAGTGAGTTTTGGAAACTATTTCTTTTTCGGACTATTAAAATCGAATTTTTCGAAACAGATACCAGATTTTAAACGCAAAGGAACGTAGATTATGCGTGGTGTTTAGTTTTTTGTAACTTGTTTATAAACGCAGATTCTTTTTTCTTTTTTTTTGTGTTATTTTAGAGAGCTTATGCGTGATTTTATATATCGCAGAAAATCAGAATTCGCAAAAGTGAGTCCTGCGCGTGAATTTTTTTCGAATGATTAATATTCATATTTTGGAAAAACGATTACAGATATCGAAAAAGAAACAAATGTAAATATTGTCTGGTATTTTTAGTTTCTCGTAATTCGCTCAGAACCGCCGATGCAAATTTTTAAAAATCGCGAAACAGCGTGCAGAAAATATACTTTTTGAAGGGTTAACTTTCGTATTTTTTAAAACCAAAGGTGACTTTGAAAAGGGCAGAGTCAGCTCTTTAATTTGGTGACCTTTGTTTTTCCGTATCTCTTGTAGTCCGGTAGAAACGAGGCTCGAAAAACGGGAGAAAATAAAAAACATTAATTCGACACTTCTTGATTATTATTTTTTTTTTTTGAAAGGGTTAAATGTGAAATTTTTTCGAACCGACCGGATCGTTCAATGCGTAAAAGTACGTTCTTTCCGTATTTCCGGCCATTCGCCCGTGGCGAATTTAGAAAAACTCAAAAAGAAACGGGATGACTATCGCTTTGTTTCTTCTCTTCAAGGAAGCTGTAGAAAAAGGGCTTCTGAACATGCACATGTTGATTTCGAAAGAGTGCTTTTTTGTTTGTGATCTTTGATCAGTTTTTAATTAATAACTACTGTAATTTTCAAAATATTAAAATTCTGGGACTCAGGTGCACCAGGAGAAGCTTTAGACTATTTTCACCTAAATTTTCAGACTTCTACTACTAAAGATGATCAAATCAGATTTTCCAATGAAAATTATAAAAACGTTGAATGTGTAAATTGAATATAAGTATAATAAGAGGAATTTACATTTGTATAAATATATTTATTACGCAAAATGTCATTGCATTAATCAAATAAAATTACAGTATTGATGGTTAATCTAATAAAATTACAGTAGTAAATGCATTCAGACATATACTCGAATAATGAAATAGCACATTTACTGAAAATTGAGAACATAAAATTAAAGGGACAACAAAAGGGGGTCCACGGGAGAAGGATCCCCTAAAAGAGTGTATTCTTATTCTGAAAAATACAAGAATAAGTAGTCTGTCATATCATTGCATAAAATTGTGTTTAATGTGATACCTCTAAAATTTCCGGAAGTTTCGATAAATCTTATATGCTTATAAATGTACATATCACTTAAAAAATCGGATTGTAAAACAATGATGTGCAGGGCTGACGTTAAGGCCTCTGATCTGTAGATTTACTAGTTCTAGCCTTTCAGGAAGTGAGTGAAAAATAGATTTCAAAATTCCCTCTTTACATACAAAAACCAAGTTGAGTTAAATAAAAGATTTAAAAAAATCCGTTAGGGATGGCAAATACGGGAAACATTCTTAAAAATTCAACACACTGTATTTCAATAGTGCCTACTGAGTGGCAATAATACTGATATTCAATACTTTGAGACGTTAATGTGAACCGCAGATAAGACGTTATCATATATATTATTTCTGTTGTCAACATCTCTTTTTCTAAGCAAATAAAAAACACAGAATAATGATTGAGATACCATATGAAAGGATTTTGAACTGGCTTCTGACATAGTGCATTCACGTTTCGGTAAAACATGTTTTTTGATTAAAAATTGCTGTTAATTAAAAATTAAATCGGCATTGTTTTCATAATTGAGATGAAAAGTTTTCCTCAAATGACTGGTGCCACAAAAACAAAATACCGCATATGTGATACTGAATAATTATTATAAAAAAAGTACAACCGTGGCATACGTAATAAGAGTACTACATTATTTACGTAATACATAATGCGTAAAATACGTAATAAGTACAACTGGTATAAAGTGTGATGCCAGCGCACGAATTTAGTTTATATTTATGATTAAAAAGGAAAATTGAAATGTTTAGAAGAATTAAAACACAATCGATCAATCGAAGTAAAATTGCAGTTAATTAAAATTTTAATCGGGATTGTTTTTATAAAAGAAATGAAAGGTTTTTCTCAGTTTTCCCGAAGCGAGTGACGTCATCCTCTAAATGCAGTTAAAATACGATTGTTCATTTTTTTCCCTCGCGCATGCGTTTTGCTAATTTTGATTAGTTTTTATTATAACTTTGATGGAATAAATGGGATGATATTCTGCATTCACTAATGTTGTTTGCGGATATTTTTATCCTTCCTTTTTCTGTAAAAGTTTAAACCTGCATCGCAGAAATATTAGATATTGTTACAAAAATATTAGATTGTAGTGCAAAAACCTTGCACGGGTCCACTGGTACTTATTATATTTACTTTGTGTGTGTATGGATTAATGGTTGTAACTGATTTTCCAAAAAATTTTGGTTAACATACACATGCATGCAAGTAAGTTTACATTTATGCGGTTACAGTATTTTTACAAAGAATCAAGTGGTGCTGTCGTGATTGTCTGTTTGATTTGTTATATGTGCTACTAATTGACGAAATTAACTATGTTTATATGCTTATACATGAACATATCACTTACATTACATTAGCGGGCTTCGCCCGCTATCGAGCCTGTTCAGATATTCGAAAAAACGAGAAAAATAGACCGGTAAATTTTTACTTTATAGAAAACATGACTTTTTTTTAAAAAATAAAATTTATTTGGATTTATTAAAGAAGGGATAAAGTGTTTTGAAAGGAATATTAAATGAAACCCTTTGTGCGATCTTCGATCACACTTACCCACTTGTTTTTAAATATCACTCATCTATGTTTAATTCAATTGCACTCCAGTGTTGCTATCAATATCAAATTGCTTCTATGCACAGTCTTTTTATTTTATGTGCTAACATTAAAATAAAAACTATTTTGAAAATGTTAGTAGTACTATTAAACTTAAAAAACTGCACTAAATTGCTTATTTTGTGTTTTCTTATTCATTCCAGATTCTCAAATTCTTTTCTATTCTGAAATTTATTACAGACTTTAGAAAGTAACAAGAAAGAAAAAGAAATCAACCAAAAATAATTTTCTTTACACGATTCTGTTTTAAAAAATATATTATATCTGTCTGTTTTCTAAAATTAAAGTCATCAAAGTTAGTTAGTTCTCGTATTGTGCAGAAAAGGATATTCAAGATTATATAATTTCACTATGGATTTTTGTCCTGAAGAAAACAAAGATGCCTTCATTTGTGAATTTTGCAGTAAAAGTTTTCCCGAGGAAACTCTCTTGTTTGTCCACCTCTACATTTGCACTAAGGAACAAACTGATGCTGGTGAAAGTAGTCTCAAATGTTCTCTTGCACTTTCTCATCACAAAAGTTATTTCGTTAATTCTTGTAATGAAAAATAAATTTACGATTGTGGTGTATGCAAAAAAGTTTTAAAATAAAGGCAAATTTTATGAGACATCTTCATTTACACGCTGGTGATAAACCATATTCTTGTGAAATATGCCAAAAGAAATTTTCTCAGAAGAGTAGCTTGAAAGTTTATTTGTGTACTCACACTAAAGAAAAACATTTTGCTTGTGATATATGCAAAAGACAATTTTCCAAGAAAGCAAATTTATTGACTCACCTTCGTATTCACTCTGGTGAGAAACCTTATTATTGTGAAATATCTCGCAAGGGATTTTCGCAGAAAAAAAACTTAAAAGTTCATATGCGTATTCACACAAATAAAAAGCCTTTTGCCTGTGATATATGCCAAAAACAGTTTTCTCAGAAAGGAACTTTATGAGCACATCATCGAATTCATTCTGGTGAAAAACCTTATTCTTGTGAAATATGCCAAAAGGTCTTTTCCCAGAAGTTTAGCTTGAAAGTTCATTTGCGTCACACAAATGAAAAACCTTATGCATGTGATTTTTTACAAGAATGTTTTAAAGAACAAAGAATAATAGAATGTGATATGGATTCATTCCTTTTAAACCCAGAGATGGTGGTTACAGTGTACAACAGTCTAATGAAAGAAAAGAAAAAATCTGGTAAGCATGACGAACCTGTTGAATTAAAACAGCTTTTAAATAAATTGGAAAATGATTTTAAAACTTTGGGAGTTAATCCTGATGAACCGCTGCTTAATCCTGATCAATTATCATGGGATGACGCACTGAAAAATGCCAAATCCTGTATTTTGTATTACAGAAATAGTAAATACTTATATGCTAAACTCTGTTATGAGTTTGGATATGCATATGATTTAAAGAAAAGATTTATTGAAGGAAGAAAAATTCATGAAAAAAGAACATGGGCTCAATTTATTCCAGATTTTTTTCAAAGAAAATAACTTTGAAATAAAAAGTTTCTGTGAGGAAAATTTACGAAAATTTTATAAAGATATAGGCCCATATGTTAAGTTACTGTATACTGATAATTGCTACACAGAATTAAGAAGAATTCTACCTCAATTTAAAAAAGCTTTGGCCATATTTCGTGGTAAAAAAAAGTTGTGGATAAACAGTTATATAGAGACTGTTAACATCAATACAGAAACTGTTAACAACAATACAAAAAATATGGAGACTGTTTAAATTGTTATTAAAAGGATCACTGAAAAGTGTTGACTTGTTATGAATATGGACTCGTAATTCCTATTGCGACCTTACCGCAGTGGGAATTACAGAGGATAAAATAAGTATTTAATTTTTAATAATTAACTTATCCTCTAAAGCTGCCGCTATTTTTGGTGGTCCCAAGCCCACATAAAAGCTGAGGGGAGGATAATTAAACTTAAATTAGTTACAACTATAAATTATAATATTTTTCGCGCTTATAATATATTGAATTTTATATATAATGATGAAGTGTGGAAATGTTTCCCCACTTAGAATATTCAAAAATATATACATTTTAATGTTAAAATAAACTTGCATTCATTGTTCCCAAAGATAAAAAAGTGTGTTTTAATATAGAAAATCTTCATTATTTTATTAAAATAATGATCGTTATATATTTTGTTTGAAAAAATGCTTGACTCTATTTTTTCCACGATATAAAAGACGTAACTCTCTTATCCAATTTTTATTGCAAAATGTTGCCTTTTGTGATTGTAACAATGCATAATTGCACACATCTCCTTAAGAATATACTTTAGTTCCTAACTTTTGACGCAGTGAATATTTCTATCAGTGAAATTGGCGATATATTAAAAATAATAATAATAAAAGAATAGACAATATTCGCTGATCTGAGTTCGAGGCTATAAAAATCATATGTTTGATGAAAACAAACCAGCATGTTTCCGTAGTAAATTTTTAAGTGTCTAAAATTTAATTATTTTACAATATGTGTTTGAGTGGCAGACATTCACTAAAATTTAAATATTTGATCCCATATTTATAACAATAACTGTTATTTATATAATTTGCATTTGAATATAAAAATTTACTACAAAAAGGATCTTGTATACACGAAAAACACTATTATTGCTAATATCGTTCAAGCTGATGTCACGCTTATGCATTTTTGGCTTAAAATCACATTGTTTGGCGACAAAAGTAAAATCAAAATCGTAAATAAACAAATAACATGTAACTCATAAATGCATTCATTTTTACAATTACATCTGCTAGTTCCTCCTGTAAGTCACGTGATAGGGGAGTTATATAAAAAATTAACAGAAAGAAAAAAATTTTAAAAAATTGTCACTCATATTTTATCTAATCAAATTATGAGATGCATTTTTGTTTACCTAACGCAAACAATAAATCGCCAAATATTGACTTAATTGCAAACTCATGCATTGCAAATATTTTTAAGCATTACAAACATTCCTTTGGGATTTAAATGAAATATTTTCGCTTTATAATATTATCCCTCATTAAAATAGATTTTTTTCTTTCTTTTTTTTTGCGGGGGGGAGGATTTTAAATAAAATTAATAACAGAATTTTTCTTTTATTTTTCTATGTATTTGCATTATTTTCTGATAGCCATTTCAATTATTTTGCCAACAATAATGGTCGCCAAAAAAATGACCTATAGTAACCTTATCATCCAAAATAACAGAACTTTTCTCATAATTCTAAAACTAATCTACATAGAACTATATGTTATATACTAAAACCTTCCCTGAAAAATCCAACAGTGCAAGTTCCATCAAATTCCATTCGAGAACTCGAGTTATAAAGGAACGGAACAAAATTTCCGTTTATGTTTTATATATATATAGTAGATAGATTACTGTTTTGAACGCGATTGACCATTGACATAGTAAATATGATTGGCAATTAACAATGAATATCGGTGATCTATCTTCAGGGAACGGATAATATGTAAGTACCAAATTAACTGATGATTCGTTTTGAAATTTGATACATTAAACGTTATTACATGATCTGGTTTGTTTACGTTTAACTTCGTAAAGAAAAGATAGTACAGGAAGTTCAGTTGTATAGCACTTAACAGAATTGTGCTAAACTTTGATTGGTTTACAGGTGCGAAACCCATATTTATAATGCATTATGCCCATGTGCAGACTTTTACAGGTATAGAAGTGCTCTTTTCTGTTTTTTTTGTTGTTGTTTACACCAAACAGCATTACAAAATTCATTCCTGAAGAACTCGCTTTGTCTTCATGGTTTAATATTTTTATCACAGCCAATGAATGAATCTCTTGTGTTTATTTACTTTGATGGAATGAGCTATTGGGAAGTCAACCTGATTTCAACTGAAGTTATCTCAGAATATATACATATTTGAATGTAACTCTTCTCTCAAACATTAATTTATTTTGAATGATCTCTCTAAAAAATGTCACTTTTATGTAGCTTTATTTGAAAAAATAATTTTGAGTGGAAATGGCCGCCTGGCATACGAAAAGCGAATCGGTCAGCCCGTAACATTTTATGACAGTCACACGATTTGCGCTATATAATATAGATTCATTATTAGGAATTTATTTTAGCCGATCTCTCTAAAAAATGTAACTTTTATGCAGTTTTATTTGAAAGAATAATTCTGAGTGAAAATGGCCGCCTGGCATATGAAAAACGAAGCGGTCATAAGGAATCATAAGCGGTGATCATAAGCGATCACAGGGACAAAAGGCGCACAATGCGATGCATAGTTTTTGTCCAAACTACAGCAACCCACATTCCAGACCTTAACAATACTCACCCTCCTGAGTTTGATTCATCTAATCAAACTTATGAAACCTGTTACATTTTATGACAGTCACATGACTTGCACTATTATAATATAGCTTCATTATTAGGTCTTTGTGTTTTATTGCTGGGTTTCTTATTATTTAGAATGGCTTCATGTACAGATTTATTTATTGTTTGGGTTTAGAGTTTTTTTTCTGTAAATTTCTAGATTATAAAACAGAACTCAATACAATTAACATATTAAGAGTGTATTGGAGAGTTAAGTAAACAAATCTAATGGTAAATACATATCAACGATAATTTTATATCACAATGCAATAATTACTGTAAGAATAGTAAATAAAATTTATGCAGTGGTAGGATTGTGCTCTGCATAAATGTGTTATATACTACAGTAGCCCCTCTTTATATTGCTTGTTCATATACAGGGTTACCCAAAAGTCCTTGACACATTTTAAAATTCTATAAAAGATCAAGCAATTGGCGAAGAAGTAGAATGCCTTTATACATAACAGGGACGAAAGCTGCACGATGCGTATGCACAGTTTTTGTTCAAACTACAGCAACCCACATTTCAGAACTCAACAATACTCGCCCTCCTGCGTTCGATTCCTCTAATCGAACTTATGAAGGCGAGTACCGTTAACTTCTAGAATGTGGGTTGCCATAGTTTGGACAAAAACTGTGCTTACGCATTGTGCATCTTTCGCCATTGTTGTGTATCCTACCTATTCGATAACTTTCCAGAAGCACTGCCATCTGTGAGAAAATTTTGGAACTAATTTTTGTATCTGCTTAAACAAAATTTTCAATCATAAGAAGCATTTTCGTCCAAACCGTACTCTCGTACGCCGATTGCCAGATCTTTTTTTCAATTTTAAAATGTGTCAATTACTTCACACATTTTGAAGTCCCCTGTACTTTGGAACACCCTGTATATAACACTGTTTTCGTGCCTCCTGAAAAAATAAGCTGTAGTTTGATCAAATTTTTACTTTCCATACACATACAATGTAAGGAAAGTAATGTAAGCTTGATAAAAACCTGATTGTAGAAATATTGGTAATTTTTGTTTGGGTTCTCTGAATCTTTTTTAGCTATTTTTTTTAAAAAAATCGATACATATGTGTCGACGTAAGCGTGTATATTGAAATTTTCTCTCGTTTTCAAGTCCCCAGAGTTCACCGTTGTAAAATTAGGATGTAAGTTTATTTATTGGTATACGAGGAAAAGTCATTAAGTAAGTCACAAAAGATAATAAAATAACAACTTACAATGATATTCACTTCAAAACTATTTTTATTTGTCAACATATTCTTCACCAATATTTGTGCACTTATATCACCGTTTTATCAGGGATTGTCTGTGAACATCATCTTTCAACTTCTTCAACATCCACCATGCAGCTTCGACTTAGCACCAAACGATTTTCATCTGTTTAGTCCACTTAGAAACTATCTGGGAAGCAAGATGATGTTCACAGATGATGAAAAGGTTCAACTTGAAGTGCTAATGTGGCTGAGATAGCAACTCAAAGAATGTTATGCAGCTGGTATTGGTGCACTGATAAAACGGTGATATACGTGCATAAATATTGGTGGAGAATATGTTGAGAAATAAAAATAGTTTGGAAGTGAATGTCATTGTAAGTTATTATTTAATTATCTTTTGTGACTTACTTAATGACTTTCCCTCGTATTTATTTGAACCCACACTGTTCTGTGAAGTATTCGGAAAGACGAGTAGAGTCACTCCAGATTTTTTTAAGTAGCTGTATTTAATTAATTGTATTATGTATCTCTCTTAATTTTGCTAAGAAATTTGTAATACTTTGTTCAAAAACTAACATTTTGGAGACAAACACTATATATTTTCCTTTTTTAATGCACTCGGTTATGTCTCACTTATTTATTTAATAATGTCCATGCAGACGCGATATAATAAGGGGTCACCGTATTATTCAATTCGTGTCTTCAGTTTCTAGTGAAAATTAAATCTTGTAACAAAATCTAAAAGTAGCAAAGTAGGGACTGCTTTTGAAAAGTAGTTTGTAGTCGCTACATTTTAAAACTAGTAGTGGTAGTTGACAACATTTTCGATAAAATAGTTGTAGTTTGCTACAATAAAAAAGTAGGTTCGCTCCCTGTTTGTACTTTTAGATTAGAATAACATTAAAAACAAAAGAGTCCTTTTGGCCTGTACCAGGAGGAATAGGTAGCTTTCCTATATCTTCGTTTTAAAATTTTAACTATTGTTACTCGAAAACAGCAAGCTAAAATACAAAAAACCTGAAAACGAAAGAACCTGATTACAGAAGATTCGTTAATACTGAATTTGAATATAAAATTTGCCAAATTAGTCAGCTGTAGCCAAGTTGGCTTCATTTATGGAAACATTTTTTTTGTTCACCAAAGTTGGCGATGTTTCGCCAAGTGTTGCCAAGCTTAGCGAGAATTTGATTTTAACAGATACGAATATATATTTTTATGAGTATGAGTCGGAAAATTATTACAACAATGAAAGATAATAATTTGCGAGAAATCACGTTCACTAAAACTCAAATTAATCCCTGATTTTTTTTTTTTTGTATTTGCTGTCTTGTTTCAAAATGTCAGCCACCCTTGAGTTTCAAACTGCTCTATCTCAGTCATTTTTTAAGAGAGAGGCAAAACAAAAAATGCTCCGCGATCCTTGTATCGCCTAACACTTAATCAAAAACTAAATTTGAATTTCTAATTATTTTGTATATTTTTTTAGTTTTGAATCGTTTAGTGGCTGCCTTTTTGAAACAATATGGCGGACCAAGATGACCAACGAAGTCAGTCGAGACATTAGTGAGCCTATGCACACACTTAGTTACATCCAAATCAGTTTATAAATACGAGTGTTATCGTATGACATATATTATATATATATATATATATTAATCAATATTTGAGCGAAGGGTGGATTTGAGGTCTGGTTGGTCATGATCTGTGAAAATATACTGAAATTTTCCGGAATTGCTTTCCTCCGAACGGCTGCAACAGGTAGTTTTTAGTTTTTTGTAATGAAAGCTACCAAAAAATATATACTTATCTGAACGTGAATATATATATTCATTTCTGCATTGTAAGGCATGACACACACTTAATTTTTTATGACCATATAGGAAGGAGCACCCGAATGAATACCTGGGCCTCTCTTTGACTTGATCGGGCCCTGAAAATATAATTTATAATCAATAAAGTTTTAAGATAGAAATCTATTTCTAGAAGCTTGAACGTGGCTTAGAGTCCTGCATCGGGTCGGGTCCGGTCTATATATTTTTGTTGAGGGTCGGGTTCGGATCGGGTTGACTATTTGTTTGCTGCAGATCAGGTTCGGGTCGGTTTCAGATTATGTTTTGACTCTTGCGGGTCGGGTTAACCCGATTTTTTAAAAGAATGTCCAAAATATTTTTTCAGATTAAAATTTCCTACACAATAAAACCTCAGACGGCATATAACAGATGGCACCTCTGTTTAGCGAATACTTTTTTAATTTCTAACACTTATATAGTTGTACGCTTATACTTGTTTTTAGTGGACACTTCCTAATCTACACACACGTAACATGTGTATGTGTGCATAAACTATCACAAATACGATACATGCGTTTTTGTGTGTACCAAAAATGAAATGTTGGTAATATATTTCGTATTCTGAGAAAAGAAAAAATGGTTCTTAACTGTACCGTAAAGAAAGAATAATCTACGATCACATTTCTTATATACATTTTATTTCTCACGCATTAAATTGAATAAGTATATGTACATTTCTATTCAAATATATATTTCTTTTCATCTGAAACATAGTTCTGCTCAAACTAACTTTTTGGGGAAAATCCCAACAACCCGACTTGTAAAAAAACTAAGTCTGGCCAGCAAGAGATATTCTAGAGTGAACCCGTTCCGCAGAAAGAAAATTAGAGTCACCCGGGCCCGATGCAGGTCTCTATTCAGTGATCCCTAGGTGTCCGCTATTGAGAGGTTTTACTATATGTGAATATTTAAGAATATGTCGATTTTTCAATATAACAGATAAAATTGTTATTAGCGATATAATTGTAGATTATTTTTCATAATTGCATTAAAACATTTTTGGGATTTACTTTCCTTTCATTTTGGGTTCGGTTCGAGTTGCAGGTTGAAGTATTTCGGTTTCGGGTCGGGAGCGGATTGAAACATTGGGGGTTGCGGAAAATTATTTTGCCTGGTTTGGGTAGGGTTGTAGGTCGATGACATTTTTTGTCGGGTTTGGGTCAGGTTGCGGATTGACTTCAAATGGAATACGCGGGGTCGGGTCGAGTACTACCCGACCCGTGCAGGATTCTACCATGGCTCGCTTGGCATAAAGGCTTGACATTCTAGAGTTCATGTAAAAAAGAACTTTAAGTGACGAGCTTAATTTTATCCAAAAAGATACTAAGAGTAAGTGTAGATTTCGGGATTTATTATAGTAACTATATCAGGGTTCTGCATTAAATCATTGCGGCAACAACTCATCGCAGCATCAATTTGTCGCGGTGTCAATTCGTCGCAACGAAAATGTTTTTGAAGTCTATGATGATAAATTACAGACAATTTAGTAAAAATGTTAAATGATAATTAGTTTTTTAGATATAGAAAATTATGATTAGATATAGAAAATTATAACTAACAATTTACATGCGATTATATCTAAAAAACAAATTATCATTGAATAATTTTACTAATGAATTGTTCCGCGATGAATTGTACTCAACGAATTGACGCGACACCCTATATCAGTACAGCTTTGTATAACTCGGTAACATTACAAAAAAAGCCAAATTTTATACTACAGTTTTATTAAAACAGATTTAGTGGAAATGAATTTTTCATAAAACCTTTAATCAACAGATAATCAAACCTTTAATAAATACATCTTGCATCTATTTAAAAAGAAAAGATTGACTGATTTTTTAAATGTGAGCTTTTGTATCGAAATAATCAATACCATGATATTAGAAACTTACATGTTGATTTAAGAATGAAAGGTGAAAGCTGAAGAATTAAAATTAATGTCATTAAATTGCAAAACTCATTTTTATATTTTTATTTATTCTAGATTCTCAAGACCTTACAACTTGCTAAAACCTATTCCTGAAGAGATTTAAATAGAATTACCTCCGCCAAATAATTCAAGTAAGTCTACAATGTTTAAAACAGAAAAAAAATTTCATAACCGCAGTAGACTAAATATTGAACTCCTTGATATTGTCTTATTATTCATCTTATTATCATTATTGTCAATAATCTTCAAAATAGTAAATAGGTTGCCAAGGTAACAGATTAGTATTAAAATTCTAAGATTTTTCTGTCTTCCATTTGCTGCATCTTCAAGGACATGTTGTTTGAAATTTGAAAAGAACAGTTCAGCAAAGAACTGAAAATAATTTGATGTAATCTGGATTATGTAGTTGCAGTGTGCTTAATTTGAACCTTCAGAAATAATCTTATTAAGAATTTGTGTTCAATGTGAGGAATTTTGAAGTGTGATACCGCTGAAAAAAAAACACAAATTGTAATAAAATGAGCAAACAACAGTTCAGCAAGGAATCCATAACATATTTCAAGAATTTTAAAAAATGTAAATAAAAATAAAATAATTTTCTTTATTATAAATCTAGTCTTCTTGATTGCACTATTATTGTCCCTGTACAAATATCTTGACTGAGAATTGTGTAAAAATTACTTACCTTTAAAAACTTTTTAAGAAAATACCCAGAGACTGGTCAAGACACGGAGAGGTCCTGGGTCTGGTGTTTATTTGGGGCCTTCCTTTCTATACTGTCATAGAAAATTATATATTTTGATGCCTTATATTATGTATATGAATATTTAATTACATCTTTGAATAAATATATTTTTTATTTGTAACCTTATCCTACTCTAAAAGCATTAAACATTAAGTATAATCAGAAAAAAGATAAAATAGATCGAAAATATCAGCTTTCCAAAAATTGTATATCAAATTTGGAGGCCAAGCTAGTCCATGCTTTAATCAGTTTCTGCAAATACCAACAAAATGGAATCTTCTACTGCAAAAAATGCCTTTTTCTGCCAAACATGTGAAAAAAGTTTTTTGGGAGAATCTCTCTTAATTACACATATTTGTACTGAAGTAACAGAATGTCCTAGTGTTTGTCTTGAAGAATTTCCTACCCATATTTGTGGGGTATGTAATAAAGGATTCAAGTTCAAATCCGATCTCAGAAAACACCTTCGTACTCATACTGGTGAAAAACCTTATTCTTGTGAGATATGTCAGAAAGGATTTGCTTTCGCACGAGGCTTGAAAATACACATGCGTATTCATACGAATGAAAAGCCTTTCCGTTGTGACATCTGTCAAAAACAATTTTCTGAGTTAGGAAGTATGCGGAGACATCTGCTCATTCACAACAAAGACAAATTTTTCATTTGCGAAGTGTGTGGTAAGCGACTTTCTTCGAAAAATATTTTGAAAGCACATATGCTCCGTCATTCAGGAGAGAAACCTTTCATTTGCCCCAGTTGCGGTAAAGGATTTTGTCAGAAAAATTCATTAAATATTCATGTTCGTACTCATGAAGAAAACGTTTTCTTTTGCGAGGAATGCAAAAAATGTTTTTCCTCTAAATATAATTTGAAAAAGCATTCTGCTGTTCATTTAAATGAAAACCTGTACATTTGTGAGGTATGCAAAAAAAGTTTTTCTTCTAAATATGATTTGAAGTATCATTCTGCTGTTCATTTAAATGAAAATCCATACATTTGTGAAGTATGCAATAAAGAATATTTTTTAGAGAGAAGTTTCAAATATCATTTGGAGACGCATAATGCAGAAAAATCTCATGTTTGTGTGATATGCAATAAAGGATTTCATTTCATTAAAAATTTGAAAAGTCATCTTCTTACGCACACCAAGGAGAAACCGCACTTTTGTGAAACTTGCAATTCCCAGTTTCCGCGAAAATCAAGCTTAAACAGACATATGCTTACTCACAACAAAGACAAAATTTTCACTTGTGAAGTGTGTGACAAGCACCTTGCTTCGAAAGATAATTTAAAAGCACACATGCTTCTTCATTCAGAAGAAAAACCTTTCATTTGTTCTACATGTGGAAAAAGATTTTGTAAGAGAAATGCATTAAATATTCACCTGCATAGTCATGAAGAAAACGCTTTCTTTTGTGAGGTGTGCAAAAAAAGTTTTTCTTCTAAAGGTAATTTGAAAAAACATTTTGATGTTCATTTAAATGAAAATTGGTATATTTGTGAGGTATGCAGAAAAAGTTTTTCTTCGGAAGGTAATTTGAAAAAACATTCTGCTATTCATTTAAATGAAAACCCGTACTTGTGTGAGGTATGCAAAAAACGTTTTTCCTCTAAAGGTAATTTAAAAAAACATTCTGCTGTTCATTTAAATGAAAATCCATACATTTGTGAAGTGTGCAACAAAGAATATTTTATAGAGGATAGTTTCAAATATCATTTGCAAACGCATAATGCAGAAAAATCTCATGTTTGTGTGATATGCAATAAAGGATTTCATTTCATGAGAAATTTGAAAAGTCATCTGCTTACACACACCAAGGAGAAACTGTACTTTTGAGAAATTTGCAATTCCCAGTTTCAGCTAAAATCAATCTTAAAGAGACATATGCCTAATCACAACAAAGACAAAATTTTCTCTTGCAAAGTGTGTGACAAGCATATTGCTTCAAAAGATAATTTAAAAGCACACATGCTTCTCCATTCAGAAATAAAAGCTTTCATTTGTTCTACATGTGGAAAAAGATTTTGTAGGAGAAATGCATTAAATATTCACCTGCATAGCCATGAAGAAAACGCTTTATTTTGTGGGGTATGCAAAAAAAGCTTTCCCTTTAAAGCTAATTTGAAAAAACATACTGCTGTGCATTTAAATGAAAATCTGCATATTTGTTAGGCATGAAAAAAAGTTTTTCTTCAGAAGCTAATTTGAAGCAACATTCTACTGTACATTTGTGATGTATGCAATAAAGAATATTTTTTAGACAGTAGTATCAAATATCATTTGGAGATGCATAACGCAGAAAAACCTCATGTTTGTGCAATTTGCAATAAACGATTTAATTTTATGAAAAATTAAAAAAGTCATCTTCTTACACACACCAAGGAGAAACCCTATTCTTGTGAAATTTGTAATACCCAGTTTGCGCAAAAGCAAAGCTTAAACAGACATATGCTTACTGACAACAAAGTAAAACAGTTTTTCTGTGATGTATGTGAAAAGGATTTTCATCGGAAAGATTCTTTGACAGCCCATTATTTTACTCATTCTAAAAGAAAATCTTTTATTTGTAAAGTATACGGGAAAGGTTTTAAAACAGCAGTATATTTAAAACAACATCTCGTTATTTACAGAAAATAAGCATCCTTTGTTTACAAAATATATAAAAAAAGTTTTATCTATAAAAAAATCAAACACCCATATATGTATTCATATTCAAGAAAAACCTTTAGTTTGTGAATTTTGCCAGAAGGGTTTTATTCAAGCGGTTAATTTAAAGAAGTATTTCAATATCAATACTAATAAAGGTTCAGGAAATTTGCAAATATTAAGATTCTAGTGTTTTAGAATCGTATAGAGTTTTTAAATTTTCTATAAATATATTACAACTTGAGTTGTAATCGATTGTCACCCAATGAAGACCATTCCTTGAAAGCTGTATCTCTAAAACTGGAAATCTCCAACTTTGGCACAATTTTTTGAATGATCCTTAGCCTCTTTATAGGATTATACTATTTTATTTCTTAGTATCTGAATAAGAATAACTGTAAATTTTATGCATTTAAGAAATGACTTTATGGCTGTGTCAGAAGTTAAGTCTATTTATATTTGAGAAAAGGAGTAGATAAAAAGAAAAATATTTTCCTCAATTTATTTGGCCGAATATCTAACAACATCCCTAACTGTATCATGTTATATATAATTAAACAATTACTCCCTGCAATGCCTTTAATATAACAACTCTAAATTATCTTGAGTTTGCTTTTATTGTGACAACTATGCGTAAAGTATTAACTATGCAGTTACAGCATAGAAAGAAAAAAATAAGGGTTATTATAATTAGTATTACCTATTTGAGTTACTATAATTAGTATCCTTTTTTAACATGGTGAATCTTCCTAGCACGGATTATCAGAGCCGTTTTTAGGAGTGTGCAACAGGTGTGAGCGCTAAAATAAACAAGATTTATATTATTTCATTAAAAAAAATATTTAAATATTCAGCATTCGACTGTGTATTATTTCATGACTGTTTTATATATTTAAACATATTTATGTATTGAGTGTATAAATTCGGTATTTATGAGGAACAAAATCGAACCAGTTGATTCACTATATACAAAATATTCGAGATACACTATTGAGGCAGCCAAGCTAAGCTCCTGATAAATTGATGCTATTATTTATTACATCTAAAGCAGTACACATGTGAGTCATATATAGTGAATACTTACTCGTACATATTTTAGGATTTTAAAATCTTTGTACGTAACTACTAAAACATATTTTTTAGTATGAAATTAGAAATCACATAAAGCCTTACTAAATCAATATTAGCACGAAAAGATGAAATATTTTTTATTGCCATATGGTTGTGTAGAATTATTGTGATTCCTCTGTGTCCTCATACTACCTCTCCAGAACTGCAAAAATCTCTCCTAGAGAAAAATTTCTGATTTCAACACTGATTTCATAAATTCTATCCGTACTAATCTTTAGAATTTTCTCCTTCATTGATGAGTACTTTCGAATAAAATTTCATTATTTATTCCTATAACCCATGTTAACGTACTATTACATTCAAAATTACAGTTGTAGTATTCAAGAGATTATTTTTAGGTAGATTTCGTAAAAAATACTACCTATTACACCACTATGTTGGAGTTTCTGGAAAATGTTTGCAGATCTACGCCGATTATGCGATTATGACTCCCAGAACCCAAAAACACCCCCCGGTTCAAAACTTCATCTTATCTATCTATCTATGTCACTTCTTTATGGACACGGCAACTTAAAAAATTCTGTACAAATTTCTTCCAAACTGATACATAAAATCAAGGGGCATGAAATCTCGGTCAAGTTCGTTAATCGGCAAAATCGAACCAAGGAGAGGAGGCGGGGGGCTTTTTGTAAAAACTGAAAAAACCCATAACTTCTTAATTATGATACGTATCGAATCCGTTTAAAGTTATAATTACTTCTAGAAAAAGGGACAAAAATTTATGTATGACAGATTTTGGATATCATTAAAAGTGGCCTCCAGGGAGGGGGGGGAGAATAGGGGTTTAAGAAGAAAAAAATTTGTAACTTCCTCAATTCACAAGATATCAAATCCGCTTAACTTTATTATAAATCCTCTTAATATTATCTATAACATTTATATTGACAAGTTTTTTATAGGACCAACCCTTACAGCAAAAAAATAAATAAATAAAAACAAAAAAAGTCCCTGCCGACTCCGCCTACAGACACAGGTAGATGTCGAAGTGGGCGGTCCCAACTGCCGCATCATGGCAAAAAGGTCATTTCTTCTGCAATTCCCAATAAACAGGCGCCCCATGGTCTGCGTCTTGGAAATCTACCTGCGCCTGTAGACCGAGCCGTCGGGATTTTTTTAGCTTGAAGTTATAGGTCTTTCTACGTACGTTGAAGACCGTGAATTGATCAATAAGTACATTAAGCAATGTTGAGGAGTTTTTCTACTTCATTGTAATTATAACTCGCTAATCTAGAATTAAATGGAAATCATTGTTAATTGTCTTTCAACAAAGAAGGTTGTAGCATTTGTTTGTATCTTTTTAGGTGTGTTCGTAATTACATAAATACGTAGCATCTGTAGTCGTCGTCTGGTCCGTCCGTCTGTCCGCATATAACAGCGCAAAAAAATACCCAACCGAATGGTTTGAAATTTAATATGTATAATCGTTGCAGAATTTTGCCGAGTTATTTCAAATTTTATGAAAATCGAATCAATACTTAAAAAGATATTAATAAAACTTTTCTTCATTTTGTAAAGTCCTATCATACGTAATCTATATAATAAACTAGTCATTGTGTGCCACCGTAATACTTACCCATCATGGATATGCATAATATAAAATATGAAAATTAAAAATGTGTAAACTACTTATAAAATGCATTGCAATTCGAATAAAATCGTGGATTGATGATGTCACAAACTTTAAAGGCTCGATTACTGAATTGCTTGAAAGAGGTTTTTCCTTATAACTCAAAAAATAATAATCCTATTAACTAGCGGTTTATTGTATCTGATTAAGCGTCTTATTTCCAATTAAAATATATCTTTGAATTGACATTTGGTTGAAATACAGGGTCATGAAAAATCAAAGAGTGTGGAAAATAGGATTAGGAATATCTCTGCGACTAATAATCCAATTGACTTCATGCTTTATGCAAAATTTATGATTTTCTTTTATATTCACTTCTTAAAATAAACAATTTCGAAAATTTTTATATACCTTTTATCAGAACGACTATTTCGAGAGTCCGAAAAAAATAGTTCCGGATAATCGAGGTTATTGAAACTCAATAAGCTTCTTCCCATTATGACATACTAAGTACATACCAAATTTCAAGTCTCTATCTCAATTTGTTCGGGAGATAGAGCGTTTACAGACACACAGACGGACGGCAAATTTTTTTTTTCTAAAAATATGTTTTTCGGAATCTCTAGTGTCTGAAACGTGTAAATCCGTCAAAAAAATTTTTTTTTCGATTTTCAAAACAATTACAAGACTTACCCTACACTACGTATGAGGGGTAAGTAAAACGCAAGTCATGTGACTGGGGAAAACAAATACGGGCTAAACTTTTCTTTTTTCATATGTCAGGAGGCCATTTTTATTAAAAATTATTTTTTTGTATAAAATTGCATAAAACGATAAAAAAGTTTCAGGAATTCCAACTTAGGGGAGAATGTAATAGGTAGTATTTCTTACGAAATCTACCTAAAAATGATATTACAAAAACAATTAATATGTATCTGGGGGATCTTTACTGTTAATTACGGCCTTACAACGCCCGTTTCGGTGGTATAACCTGAAGCTAACCGATTAAGTTTCTTTTAAGTAAAAAATGAAAGAAATCGGTCGAATAGTTCTAGAGATAAATGGTCATCCAGTTTGAAAAACATTGTGTCGAGAAAAACAAGTTTAAAGTTTTACAATAATGTTAACGTTCAACGAGCAAACAAGATTGCCAGGAATTGGAATATCGCAAAATCGCTTCCGGCCAATAATTTAATCACTGGAAGGATAGAAAAATTGCAAAAGAAAACAAGTTGGAAATTGTACGTCAAACGTGACAAATGAAGTACGTTCTAACTATAGCTAGTTATATAAATATTCTGATCTTGATGATTTTTAATTCTGTGAAATGAATTACATCGTTTGCAGATTCATTTCTGTCATAAAATAAGTGTCTCGGTCGCTTGACGATTAAACTTCGGAAGCTCCTATAACAAGAAAGCACCGATTTCTAAAAAAAAAAAATTCAAATTTCTTAATAAATATTTTTATTAATATCTTCTAAAGTTTTGATAAAATGTGAAATATAATTTCATAAAATTTGAAATGTCTCAACAAAATTCTGCAAAGATAATATATCTTAAATTTCAAACCATTCGTTTAGGTAGTTTTTGCGTTGTTATATGCGGACAGACGGACGCACCAGACGACGACAATAGGTGCTACGTATTTATATAATTACAAACGCACCTAAAAATTGAAAATTTTGACCTAAAGAAGTACAACCTTCCCTTAAATTGACAAAAAGATTCAATTGTAAAGATTAAGAAAATTATAAATTTAAATATAAAGATTCAAAGATACAATTATAATTATAAGGATACAGTTATAAATATTAGGATTTAAAGATACAATGATAAATATAAGAATTTAAAGGTACAATGATAAATATAAGGATTCAAAGATACAGTTATATTCTAAATGGTGATGTATTTTTTTTTTCTCTCCATGGGCTGTAAGCAGTGTTACCAGAATTTGGAATTTTATTTTAATACATTTTTGATACTGTAACGTTTAAAGTAATCTGTTTGTAATTTTCATTTGTATGCATTTGTTATTTGTATTGTTCTGTCCTTTGAATTCAGTGAATGTATTTGTTGTGAACATTTTTGACATGAAGAAAATCTTTGTATGACGCTAATCAATTCTGTTTTTATTAAAATACATTTCATTTCTGAATACTTTTCTATTTGTTATTTGTCTGTAATGTAATTCAATGTTTGCAAATTCGGACAAAGTGGATAATTTCTGATTTCCAGAGGGTTTTATTTTCAAATTTCTATAATCATTTTTGATAAATTGTTTTTCATATCCAATCGAAGCAAAAATTACTCAACATTGATGTGAAGGAAGGAGGTTAAATATATGGAGTAAATCTCATTCACCAATACAACCCTGTTCAGAATCGAGCCTTAAGAACAAGATTGTATTGTCCAACGAGATCCACTCCATATATTTAACCTTCCTTCGCATCAATGCTGGGTGATTTCAGTTTTGGCCTCGATTGAGAGCGCCTGTTGCTTTCAACGCTATCTATCACTGTTATTTGAAACTAAAACTGGTTATTGCAGTAAAAGAAAACTCCTGACATAATACATTACTCTCCTGCAAGAATTTTTTTAGGTGCGTTCGTAATTATATAAATACGTAGCATCTATAATCGTCGTCTGGTCCGTCCGTCTGTCCGCATATAACAGCGCAAAAACTACCCAACCGAATGCTTTGAAATTTAATATACATAGTGGTGCAAATTTTGTCGAGTCATTTCAAATTTTATGAAAATCAAATCAAAATTTAAAAGATGTTAATAAAAGTTTTCTTAATTCTATTAAATCCTATCATACGTAATCTGTATAGTAAAAGTGCAAGCCATGTGACTGAGGAAAACAAATACGGGCTAACCACATCTTTCTCCATATGCCAAGCGGCCATTTTTATTCAAAATTATTTTTTCAAATAAAATTGCATCAAAGTTACATTTTTAGAAAGATCGTTCAAAAAAATTGTTTGTTTGAGAGATAGATGAGTTACATTTAAATATGTATAGATTCTGAGATAACTTCAGAGGAAATTACGTTAACAGCCGAATATCTCAATCCATTAGAGTAAATAAACTCAGGAGATTCGTTCTTTATGAGTCATAAAAATAATAACAATGGACGTAATCATTCGCAAAACAAGATTTCCATGGAGAATTTTACAGTGCTGCCTGGTGTAAAAAAAAAATTCGCTTCTGTAAACGTGGCATACCTAATAATAATAATAATAATAATAAAAGCATGTTCATTTCGCTGATAGCAGACGATATAATTTATTTCGCTGATTCGCAGCCATTTTTATTCAAAATTATTTTTTCGAATAAAATTGTATAAAAGTTACAGTTTTAGAAAGATCGTTCTAAAAAATTGTTTGTTTGAGAGATAAGTTACATTCAAATATGTATAGATTCTGAGATAACTTCAGTGAAAATTACGTTAACAGCCGAATATCTCAATCAATTAGAGTAAAGAAACACAATTGACCTTGACTTTGCTGTCTATGTCCATTGTGTTTATTTACTTTAATGGATTGAGATATTCGTCTGTTAACGTATTTTCCACTGAAGTTATCTCAGAATCTATACATATTTGAATGTAACTAATCTCAAACAAACAATTTTTAGAACTATCTTTCTAAAACTAACTTTTATGCAATTTTATTCGAAAAATTGGAGTAAATAAACACAGGAGATCCGTTCATTATGAGTCATAAAAATATTAAACCATGGGCGTAATCATTCGCAGAACAAGATCTCCATGGAGAATTTTACAGCGCTGTTTGGTGCCGAAAAAAAAGTCGCATCTGTAAACATGGCATATGTAATAAGAAAAAAAAGACATCCTCATTTCGCTCATAGCAGATGATATAATTTATTTCACTGAAATAATAACGATGATTTTTTTAAATTGCAAAACTAGTTATAGTACGAAACAAACGCACCTCATTTGACATGTTTAACGTACAATTTCCAACTTGTTTAACCCATTAAGCGCCGCTATATATATTAAACTATTTTTTATGGAACAGTTGTTTTTTCTTTAGGAATAGGGAATCTTTAAAGTATTTCTGAAGAAAAAATCAAAAAGAAATCGAATATTTAAGAAAAATAGCATGTTCCCAAAATGGGAGCAATGGCTCTTAATGGGGGTAAATTTTTTCAAAATTTTTACTTATGCCTCCGTGCATTTATGGTTGTTATTTCACTGTTCTTTAGCTATGAAAGGGGTAATATCATTCTGAAACTTATATTTTACAAATAATTCATATAAATTAGTCCAACATCTACATTTATAATAAAAATAAAACATAAAATTACCGATTCCATAAGCATTTTCATTATCCATCTGTTTATTTTTCCCATTTACATAATTTCTGTCCTACTATTTTACATGAAAATGATGGAACATTTTTTATGCAGCATTATATTATTTTTTTGCGTTTTCTAAAATTGATTTTTTAACTTTTGTTTTGCTTAGTTTTTCCATATTCCGATTTGAAGATTCGTCTGATCTTTCATCTGAAATATCAAGTCTGCTTTTAATACTTTGTCTTTTTTAAACTCTAAATCAGATATTTCTTGATTGTCTGTTGATTTAGAATTTACGGAAAGTTCTACTTCACCAAATATAACATGGGATAAATCGTCGCATAAATTATTTTCTATTACATATGTAATAGAAAATAATTTATGCGACATACATATGAGGAAGATATCTTCCTCGTATGTTGCAATACTGCAATCAGGGGCAAAAAAAAAAAAAAACGATTTCTGGAACAGCCAAAAAATCATCCAAATCTAAAAAATTGTTCAATCATCTTCCATGTAAAAAAATCAGAATAAAAAAATAATGTAATGATGAAAAATAGAGATGGATAATGAAAATGCTTATAGAACTGGTAATTTCATTTTGTTTTTTTATTATAAATGTAAAAGTTGGACTAATTTATGTGAAATCTTCTTTAAATATTAGTTTCAGAATGATATTAACCCTTTTATAGCTAATAAACTGAAAAATAAATACCATAAATGCACGGAGTCATATGTACAAGTTTTCAAAAACATTACCCCCATTGCTCCCATTTTGGGAACAACTTATGCTTTTGGTAATTGTGATTGATCAATTATACATATTAATTCCGGATTGATGTTGTTTAATATAATACACTGTTATAAACATATTTTAACTAACAAATAAAAATTTTGTTATAGAGTTTTTTTTTTCTTTCAAGTACGGCCAAAAAGCTATTTTTCGTCTTTTTTAACTCATTTTAAAAAATAGAAAATTTTAATGAAACTTAAAAAAAAAAAAAAAAATTCAGAAGTCGTCTATTATATTCAAAATTTAAATAACACGAACCTTTTAACAATATATAAAATACTCACTTTAGTAAAAAATCATAAAGCAATGTTCCCAAAATGGGAGCAATGGCGCTTAATGGGTTTTAATATCTGTCACCGTTTGCAAGTTATTAAATTTTAAAATTAGTCAGTGTATTTTAGGACAACCCGTATGTTACATTACTGAAATATGCTGAGACTGTGTACTTTGTTCATAAAATTTGACCGGATCATCACGCGTATTTTTGTTTAACGTGGTCTTTTGTAAAAACTACTTTCCCAGAGATGTTTTGTTCCAGAAACCTATCACAGCTACGAGAATGAACAGGGTGGTCCTGGTCCCTCACACATATTAAAATGAATGATCAACGTAAAAACAGCACAAATAAAAAATATATATAATAGCAAACAGCTGTTTCGGAGCCTCTAAAGCTCCCATCATCAATGCTAAATTTAAAAAGATTGAAAACTGATTTAAAAGTTTAAGCCATATGTAAGTATGCTTGCGTCTCCGCCTTCGCCCAAGATAGAATGGCGGTGAGTTTTTTTTTAAAACAACAGTGGAGTCAGGAAACACATGTGACGTAGGAGACCTATAGAAGCGCTCGGTCAGGCTGGAAGAGATTAAGTACGGAGGAGAAAAGGGGGGATAGGGGGAAGTGAAGAGAATTAATTAAATGCAAGGTAGCCAGACATTTCAAAAATTTGGTGTACTGGACACATTATTAAATAAGTTGCCTGAATTCTTCCATATATGATAAGCTTCCCAAAAATCAAGGTCGTAAATTGATGTGCACTTCTGAATTATTGAACCTTCTAAAAATTAAAACTGTGACCAGTTTTTACGTTGATCATTTATTTTAATATAACAGTACAAAGTTCAATCCATCTATTTTAAATAAACCCTCATACAAAGCCGGGTACAAAATCTTATGCAAGAAATCTAACTTTTTTTTCTCGAATTAAGACAACAGGTCATGATAGAGTTGAAATATAAATTCAAACCTGCATTCCTGCATGTCACAAAGAAATGAGAAAATTCTTTATCTTTGGTGAAAAAATGCTTGGTGTATTTTAAAATAAACAGATTTATGCCATAGAAACTTATCTGTTAATCGACTTTCAACAAGGAGGTTACACAATTTGTATCACTTTTTAATGTATATTCACGTATAATTTTTCAAATTTATAATTCTTCTTCTTCTGTTTTTCTCCTCTTTCGTTGTTTTTGGAAATGACTCATTCTGGTGATGGCCTGTTACGAATTTCAATCGAAAAATGGCACGGTTTGTCTTTCTATCTGATTTCTTTTGACTTTAAAGACTAACTTTCGTAAAAATTGGCCATTTGGCACAGCATTTGAATATGTTGTTAAGATACACAGTAGAATTCTATTATTTCAAAATAGTCGTCGTATTGTAATATTTTGTTATAGCGACAAGCTATAAATTTTAACATTTGACCATCTACTGCGCGTCAAACTGAGCAAAAACATGTTTCAACATGTTCAACATTGGGATTTAAAGTGGATGTGTTTAAAAATAAATGGTTGCAGCAAAAAATATTCTGCAGCACCGAACCATTTACACTAAAATATTTTAACTAGCAATAACTAAGTAAAAAACCCTTGAAATTGATTGTATCTTTTTTTCTTAAACAGGTTTCCTTTCCTTTATATAGCTCTGTATCGTAAATTTCAAAACAATTATTTTTTCCTGCATATTTTTTTTTTACTTTTATCTTTGCTTATACTGTGATGTATAAGTATACGGTACGATGTGCTACATTTGTGATCGAAAAAATAATCTCAATTATGTACAACTTCTTTTAAATAATAAGCTCGACGATTTACTATTTTTATGTTTAATATTGATTTTTATGCAATTTTCTATAGTAATGTAAAATTTAATACAGCTGTGGCTTAACGAGAACTTGATTATAGGGGATTCGAAGAGAGAACTTAATAATACGTGTCCTCTCAGTCATATGCACCTTTTCAATGTTCTAGTAAAAGGAATGGTAAAATAGCGTTTTATATTTCTGGCATAAGTTCCACTCTGCGTTATATAAATCGCAAACTTTAACTCTTGGAAAAATGTATAGAGTTTTTACTCACTAAAAATACAAGGAATAATTTTAGGATTTTATTCCTAAAATAATCGCAAAAAAAGACATTCATGCTGTATTTTTTTATATTAATGTATTATTAAACGGATTTACTGTAAATGAATATTCCAAAAAACCTTTAATCAGTCATGGGGAGATTAGGTCCTTTAATACAGGTCCCTTCATAAAATTCTTTGTCTTAAAAATAGACCTCTTACAAAACTTTTCATCTCCAAACCGAACCTTTAAGAAATTTAATCATTTAAAAAAAAATCTGACTTATCACAAAACAACTAAGTCACCAGAAAACTTATTATATAGCTTTTATAAATATCACGGATTTTGTTAAAAATAGCTAACTAGGAACCGGAATATAATAATAATTTCAAATTCGCAAAATTAGGATTAGATTTTTTTTACAAAATGAGAAAATACTGTGAGAAAAGTGTGCACACAGCCCTGTCACTTTTTTTAAGAGTACACTTTTTAATCTTCGTTTTAAGATTGATGAGGATTGATTATTTTAGGTAAGTTTAAACACCCAGAAAATCTATATCATAATATTAAAAGCCCACATGTTAATTTAAGAATGAAATGTGAAAAAAATTACTGTTATTCAATTGGAAAAAGCTCATTTATATATTTTTAAAATTTATTCTAGATACTCAAGCCTTTACCAAATGCTCAAATTCATTCCTGGAGAGATACAGGGAGAAACATCTACAAAAAATAATTCAAGTAAGTCTACAGTATCTACAGAGATAATTAAACAAATTACATACCCACAGTATGCGAAATCTTGAATTCTTTGACATTTTCAAGGACATGTTGTTTGAAATTTGAAAAGAACAGTTGCTTTTTAAGAAAGTGATGCAAGATAAAAACACTAATTGTAATAAAATTACAAAAAACAGTTCAGGGAATAATCCAAAATGTCATTTAAGCACTAATGTAATATGTTATTAAGCATTATTCTTCAATATGATGAATGTTGAGGTATGTTGGCAAGATAAGAAATTCGTACTATTAAAATTCTGAAATATTTCTGTCATCTATTTTTCGCCTTTTGAAGGTGAAGTTGCTTGAATTTTGAGAAGAACAGTTCAACCAAGAACCGAAAATAATTCGGTGTAATGTAAATTATTATGTAATTGCAATATGCATAATTTGAACCCAGAAAAATAATCTTATTAAGCATATCTCATCAATTTTATGAGTTTTGAAGTCTGATGCCAATATAAAAATACAAATTATAACAACATTAGCAAAAAGAAGTTTAGGAAGAAATCCAAAATGTTATGTTAGAATTTTTTTTTAAAGTAAATAAAAGAAATTTCTTTATTATAAATTTAGTCATCTGGATTGCACTATTTTTGTCCCTGTGAAAATAGCTTCACTAACAATTAAGTTAAATTACATTTAAAAATTTAAAGCAAATACACAGCAACTGATCAAGAAACAAAGAGCCCTAGGATCTGATATTTATTTGGGACCTCTTTTTCTATACTGTCAATGAAAATTAAATATTTTCGATGTTTTAGGATACATATTTGAATATAATAAATACATATCTGAATAAATATATCTTTTGTTTCACACTTATTGCACTCTAAAAGTGTTAAATATTAATTTTAACCAGTGCAAGGTCAAAATAGATCTAGAATATAAAGTTTACGAAAATTGCATACCAAATTTGGGGGTCTAGTTGGTCCATGCTTTAGTTAGCTCCTGAAAATACCTACAAAATTTATAATTCTACCGAAACAAACGCGAATGCTTTTTTCTGCACAATATGCGAACATAAGCCTCGTTGAGGGTGCATCTTTCCATATACGCAACAGAAAATCCATACAGTTGTGAAATATTTTTTCTTAGAGTGTAGCTTTGAAATACATTTGCAGTCTCATAGCCCTAAACAAAATTACATTTGTGAGGTGTGCAATAAAAGATTTAAACATCAGAAAAGTTTACATAAGCACATTTTGCATACATACAGAAAAGTCATCTTTTTGTAAAGTGTGAGATTCTCGATTTTATCGAGAAACCGCCTTAAATACACATATGCGTACTCATAACACAGACATGCAGTTCCCCTGCGATGTGTCTGGGAAAAGATTTACACAAAAGGAACACTTGGAAAACACACATAAGAATTCACACTAATGAAAAACCTTTCAGTTGTGAGATATGTCAAAAACAATTTTCCAAGTTAACCAGTATAAAGCAACATCTACTTACTCACAACAAAGACAGATTTGCGACTTGCGAAGTGTGTAACAAGCGACTTGCTTCAAAAAATAATATGAAAGTGCACATGCTCCTTCATTCAGGAGAAAAACCTTTCATTTGCTCTAGATGTGGAAAAGGATTTTGTGAGAGATACGCATTAAATATTCACCTGCATAGTCAGGAAGAAAACGTTTTCATTTGTGAGGTATGCAACAAAAGTTTTTCTACAAAATTTAATTTGAAAAAACATTCTGCTATTCATTTAAAAGAGAAATCGTACGTTTGTGAAGTATGCAATAAAGAATATTTTATAGAGGATAGTTTCAGATATCATTTGGAGACGCATAATGCAGAAAAACCTCATGTTTGTGTTGTTTGCAATAAAGGATTTCATTTCATGAGAAATTTGAAAAGTCATCTTCTTACACACACCAAGGAGAAACCGTATTCTTGTGAAGTTTGTAATACCCAGTTTGCGCGTAAGCAAAGCTTAAACAGACATATGCTTATTCACAACAATGTAAAACAGTTTTTCTGTGATGTATGTGAAAAAGGTTTTTATCGAAAAGATTGTTTGACAGCCCACTATTTTACACATTCTAATGAAAAATGTGAAAGTTTCAATTCCCAGTGTCCTCGAAAGACAAACTTAATGAAACATGAGCACAAAAAAGACAAATATTTCACCTGCGACGTGTGTGACAAGCGTCTTGCTTCCAAAGATACTTTAAAAGTACACATGCTTCTTCATTCAGAAGAAAAACCTTTCATTTGCACGAGTTGTGGAAAACAATTTTGTACGAGAAATTTATTACATATTCATCTTCGTACTCATGAAGGAAATGCGTTCTTTTGTGAGGTATGCAAAAAAAGTTTTTCTTCGGAAGGTAATTTGAAAAAACATTCTGCTGTTCATTTAAATGAAAATCCATACATTTGTGAAGTGTGCAACAAAGAATATTATTTAGAGGGTAGTTTCAGATATCATTTGCAGACTCATAATGCGGAAAAATCTTATATTTGTGAGATATGCAATACAGGATTTCATTTCATGAGAAATTTGAAAAGTCATCTTCTTACACACACCACGGAGAAACCGCATTCTTGTGAAGTTTGTAATTCCCAGTTTGCGCGAAAGCAAAGCTTAAACAGACATATGCTTACTCACAAAAAAGTAAAGCAGTTTTTCTGTGACGTATGTGAAAAGGGTTTTTATCAGAAAGATTCTTTGACAGCCCATTATTTTATTCATTCTAATGAAAAATCTTTTATTTGTGAAGTATGCGGGAAAGGTTATAAAACAGCAGTATATTTAAAACAACATGTCATTATTCATAGAGATTAAGCATCCTTTGTTTAAAAAATATATTAAAAAAGTTTTATCTTTAGAAAAAAATCAAATACACTTATACGTATTCATACACAAGCAAAACCTTTTGAGTAGTAATTTTCCAACTGGACGAAAAATGTCCGGGCCAGGATTCGAACCTGGGATCGCTTGGCTGAAGCCGCCACGCTCCACCGCTGAGCTATCCCGGTCGAATCTGGAGGGCATAGTTCATCCAGTTAACCTTATTGATCAGAGAATCTGGTCGTCCAGTTGGAAAATTACTACTCGTATGATTTATTTACCAATTTGAAATAATTGTGTTAAAGTTAATCTAGCAAAACCTTTTGGTTTTGAAACTTGTCAGAAGGGTTTTACTCAAGCGGGTAATTTAAAGAAGCATTTGGATACTCATGAACGTGCACAAAATTTGCAAATATTAAGATGCAAGTGCTTTAGAATAGGAGTTTTTAATTTTTCAACAAATGTATTACAGCTTGAGTTGTAATCGATTGTTACTCAATGAAGACCATTTCTTGAAAGTTGTGTCTCTAAAACTAGCTAAAATCTCCAACTTTGATGCAATTTTTTGAATGATCCTTAGCCTTTATGTAAAATGGTATTTTATATCTTAGTGTCTGAATAAAAATAACTAAATTTTACGCATTTAAGAAATAACTTTATGACTGTGTCTGACATTAAGTCTATTTAGATTTTTAGATTTGAGAAAATGATTGCAAAAAAAAGAAAAATGTCGTTTTCCTCAATGTATTTGGCTGAATATCTTACAACATCCCTAACTGTATCATATTATATAATTAAACAAATACTCCTGCAATGTCTTTCATATAGCAACTGTAAATTATCTTGAATTTGCTCTTAACATGACTACAGTATTAATTATGCAGTTACAGCATAGAAAAAAATAAGGGTTATTAAAATTAGTATTAATTATTAAGGTCACCATAATTAGTATCCATTATTAACTTAGTGAATCTTCCTGGCACAGGAATGTGCGGCAGGGGCGAGTGCTCGAATAAATAAGATTTCGGATATTTCATAAAATATTTAAATATTTAGCATTCGACTGTGTATTATTTCATGACAGACTTATGTATTTAAACGTATTTATCTATTCATTGTATAAGTTCAGTATTTATCAAGAATAAAATCGAAGTAGTTGATTCACTATATACAAAATATTCAAGATAAGCCATGGAGGCAACCAAACTAAGCTTCTGATTAGTTATTGATATTATTTGTTAAAACTAAAGCAGTAGACGTGAGATTCATATATAGTGAATACTTACTTATACATATTTTATTATTTTAAAATCATTGTACATAACTACTAATATATATATTTTATTACGAAATTAAAAATTACGTAAAGCTCACTAACTCGATATTAGCTTAAGACATTTTTTTATTGCCATGGGGTGTCGAGTTATTGAGTTATTATTTTTTTTTTTTTTTTTGTCAAAAGAATGTCCTCAAGATGAAAATAATTATTTTTTTGAATTCAAATGAGTATTATATAGTGCATTAAATAATAAATTAATGCATTAAAATATTGGGCAAAATTGTGTTGATTTTGGTTCGTGTTTCTTATCGACTTCAACTGGAATTTCCGGATTAAGGTCAGTATAACCGGCTCGTGAAGAACTTTAATATGATAGCATTACAGGAATGCCACAAAACGGAAAGGTCAGAAAAAATCCCTTTCAATGGGTTTTATAATTTGTTAAATTTTTTTTATTGTATTTGCAGTCATTCAATCGTTTAATAACTCTAACATGTAATGCATATTTACTAATACATCCTTAGTTATTGTACACATTTTATTATTTTAATATCACAAATCATAAACGATCTTTATAATAGACTAGCTGACGTACCCCGCGTTATCTGGGATTTTAAGAATATTTCTCAAGAAAAATCAATTTCAAAATTAAACACGTTGTATAGAGAACTTCAAAATGTTAAAATATGCCAATATTTCTATGATCGGATTTTTATCGTGTTTCAATCCGTTCCTCAAACTCATATAACGTTATATTCTTCTGTTGACGACATATCTACATTTTTTTATTACTCATAATGATACTCTCATTTGAGAAAGTCCGTTAAACTTCCAATATGACGTCATATTAACCTGCTTTCTGTACTTACACATATTCATACTCCTTATATTATTGAGAAATGTTTGAAAATTCCGTTACATTACCAATATGAGATATGACGTCACATTAATCTTTTTTTCAATTGTTGGAACTTTTTATTTCATTTTAATTTTTTACGTGGAAATCTTTTAATAGAAAATTAATTATTGTAAAAAGAATTTTATTGTAGATTTTTATTTGTTGGCAACTGCTATAACGAAAAATGTTTAAATTTAATAGGAAAAGACTGTTAATTTTTTGGTTTTTATGAATTAAAAATTAACTATTCATTATTTCGATTCAGATTTACTTTAGTTGCCTTGGCCATGTTTTGATAGACCTACACGTTACATTTCACAATTGTGGCCTTTCAAATTGCTGATTTGTATAGAAGTGCAGACAGACAGACAAATTTTAATTTTTATATATTAGATTAATAAGTGTGAAACAATGTAGACGCTCGCTAATTCAACAACCGCTTATCGATACTTCTTTGATCATCGTGGGGCGTCGAGTTATGGAAGTTATAATGTACTTGGAATTATATTATACCAGGAACTTAAAGGAAAACTAATAAAGATAAAATAAGATATGTAAAAATATATTAAAAAACGGGCATCAAAATACTTCAATATGTATAATGAAAATATTAATAAAAATTTTAACTCAGAGAAAAGTGTGCCTCAGTGAATTTGAATAATTTGTATTTTTATTTAGATTTTGCTGTAACATTTTTATTCGACATACCCACATAACACAGATTCGTCCAATTTTGGTTTAAAGTACGTAATTTGGACGTATGGACGTGTCCAATTTTCGTCCAAAAGTAGTCTGTACTTCATCTAAATCTCATCAATTTACGTTCAAATGTCACCACCTTTTACGTAATAAGTACGTCTTTTAGACGAGAAAATGAACGTAAAATGAACATAAAATGGACATAATACGGACGTCCAAAATTTGTTCATATTACGTCCATTTTATGTTCATTTTCTCGTCTGAAAGACATAAAATGGACGTAATATGAACAAATTTTGGACATAATATGAACAAATTTTGGACGTCCGTATTATGTCCATCTTATGTTCATTTTACGTCCACTTTCTCGTCTAAAAGACGTACTTATTACGTAAAAGGTGGTGACATTTGAACGTAAATTGATGAGATTTAGATGAAGTACAGACTACTTTTGGACGAAAATTGGACACGTCCATAAGTCCAAATTACGTACTTTAAACCAAAATTGAATGAATCTGTGTTATGTGGGTTCCTATAGGGAAGGATAAAAATTAATAAAAAGTAAAAACTTTTTCAGTCAAATTTATTGTGCTTTTAATATTTTAAAAGTATATATATATTCAAAATATTGAGAGCATATAAATATTTTTTAATATTATTGCTAATAAAACTTATTTAACTTTACTTTTAATTCTGTAAGACCTTTAAAGAAACTATTTTAGTTAAGTGTCCTTCACCTGAACACAGTTATTTTTTTAAATTAATTTTATTTATTGTTATAAAAGAAAATGACATAAGCTTTAATATATAAAATTTAGACTTTAAAAGATGTATCAAAATTTGTGTGACTTTAAAAGGTTCGTTTAAAAATTCAAGTAAAATTACTTTTGTTTTGTCTTCTAAAGTGTATTTACACATTCAAACAATATTTTTAATTTTTCAATACACAGTTAAATATATCATGCCTTCACTGAACTTATATTATGCATCGAAATATATTTATTTCAATAAATTAATCTTTTCCATCAAAATGATTTATCTTTTGCTATCCAAAATCATGTATATGATTACTTTGTGTCATTTTATTAAAACTAAGTGAATGTATTCAAATTGACAGTATGATTTCATATTGGGTAACAATAACTTTTTATGATAAATATAAGAAATGGAAATTATAAGATACCTTCTGGCTTTTATCCATTCTCGATTACTACAAATCTATGCACTTCAGCTGTTCACATTTTTATTTTACTATCTACTTTAAAAAAAAAAAAAAAAAAAAAAAAAAAAACTTTTTGGTTTTTTTCTCATATCATTTTGGTCTCTCAGCATTGTCATAATATTCTCATTAGTAATGATGCTGATATGATTTTTAACCAGCACTATTTTTAAACGGAAGTTTTCGCCTTATTTAATTGCAGATATTTGAGATTAAGTATTGCAAATATTTTCATTAGAAATCAGAGGTGGCCCAGTTGTAAAAATTTATTATATTCATTTATTAGCAGACAATACTGCCCTTTGCAATGTCTTGCATTTGGCGAATCCTTTTTTCCCCCCATTTAAATTGTCAGTAAAATTACTGCTTAAAAACTATTGCATTTTTCTTTTTCACTAAAATAGCTTTTTTCGATGGCAATATCATATTTTTTCCTTTAAGTATGGTTATACTAAGAAGTCAATGACAAAATGTATCAAAGAATTGGAGTACTTTCCGTCTATGGGTGGTAATTGCTGAAATCTGGTTTTCAAATGTTTTATGCATTTTCTAAAATAATTACTTAGGTATTTTATTTGCCTTATTAAATAGCGAAGTTTTGTAAAAGTATTCTGAAAGTGTTTCATAATCTATGCTTGATGCATGATTTTTCTTTTTTGTATACTTTTTGCTGTATTGTATTCTAATCATGATTAGAAAAAAATTACCCAACTGCAACATTTTTGTGTCTAAACATTTTAAATTACATCAAATTTATTTTTTTAATGTGAAAATTTCCAGTTAGATCTGATGATATGATCTATCACAGCAGTTTTTAATTTTTTATTTACTATAGACCCTTTTTCACAGATTCCCAGGATTTAAGACTGGATATACTGATTCTTTAGAACAGGTTTCTCTAACCTTTCAGTAAGCAGAAGTGCACCTCAGAGGATGGTCAAGTGAAGGACAACATTATTTACCTGACTCAAAACATGCAACAATATTATCTTACTGTAGTACTGAAATTGGTACACAAATGTCTTATATGATGCACATACATCAGGCCTCTAGGATTCAAGAGCTCCGTGTAAAAATAATTTAGACAAAAATAAAAATAAATCATACAAGATATAAATCATAGTAAATTGAGAATTATATTTTTCCGAGAGAGAGCCTTACACAGAACCCCGATTTAACGAATAAAAATTTTAGTCCTGATGAATTCATTAAATCAGGGTCCGACTGTATAAGCAAATTAATTGTATTACATTTTTTGACAAAATTCTTAGTGCAGTAAAACATATGAAGATAGAACATGTCTCTAACGTAGCGGAATTCTGTCTTAAACGAAAAAATTCCATGGTCCCAATGAGAAAAACACCGGACAAATGTACCTGTGAAGACAGAAATCTGTCTAAAAAATAATTTTATCCTGATTCCATGTTCACAGGTTTTACTATATTGCCTTTTATTTTATTCACTAGATTAGTCACCGATTTCAGAAAATGAAAGTTTTTATATTGAACACAGGGCCTTTATGGATCCCCTGAAGAACCCTCTGGACCACAGCTTCGGAACCGCTGATGTACCATACTGCTATATTTTCTGCTGAAAATTGAAGTCTCAGTCTTAATCTTTTTTTTCCATCTCAAAAACTTCTTTTTTGCTTTTCGTTGAAAAAATTCCTGATTTATTCACTGATAATAATTAAATTTGTAGATTCCAGAATACCAAATATATACAAATAGTAATTGGATACTTATTATTTTTTAAATTATTAAACAATTATGTTTAAATTATTAAACTATTTTGCAAGGTCTTGCATTTGATGAATCATTCCCCCCCCCCCTTCCCCCATTTAAATTGTCAGTAAAATCATTGCTTTTAAACTATTGCACTTTTCTTTTTCACTAAAATAGCTTTTTCGAAGGCAAAATCATATTTTTTCCTTTAAGTATGGCTATACTTAAGAATAACAATGACTAAATGTATTGAAGAAAAAGAAGAAATTTTAGTTTTTCAAATATTGCTAACTCATGGAGGCAAATGAGATATTTCTTGCCAACTTTTGTATATTGTGTATAAAATTTTACATATTGAAATTTGTAGGAAAGTATGCAAGAAATGTATTTTACATGTGGTAACTTTTTCAACCTGACACCTCATTCCCTAATATTCTTAAATACATTCCTTGAGTACAAGATTGTACTTTCATTACACATGCATGGATAAAAAAATCCATAAGTTCAATTTCATCTACTTTTGCCATTATTAAATTTCTTTAGCATATTTGATTTTTAATTATACATAAAAAAAATTATTAAATAATTTAATTGCACAGCAAATTAAACATATATATATATATATATTAATCATTTTAATTATTTATTTTGTTAATTTATGAAAAATATAATGGCTTAAGGGTTTACAAGTAATGCAGATAGTTAAAGGTCATGATTGTTAAAAAAATTTACTCTTTGAATAATCTATTTTAAAATCTATTTTATTAATATAATAATTAATGAATTTTTAAAAGATTCAATGGGTAAAATTATTCAGCCAACATCATTGTTTAAAAAATATATACAATAAAAATTTGCAAACAAAAAATGCTTTATTTATTTATTTTTTATTATCCAATCGACGTTTTGCATGCCACAACTAATCTGAGATAACTTTTTCGATTTGGCACTCTAATGTTTCATCCCACTTTACATGAGTCTTAACAGCACCTATGAGAAAAAGATGAAAAAAAAAAAAAAAACACATATTTAGTTAATACATAAACAGAAGACATATGAAAAAAAAAAGTATTTACTAATACGTATATGAATTTTACTATTTCAGCATTAATTCGATTCCATAGCTTCAATTTGAAATTTTACAAATTTAACTTCCTGAATAACGAAATTAAAAGGCGAAAACACATGGGTGCAAGAAACCTATTCAAGGCAAAACTGAAAACTTTAACAATATTATGAATAACCAAATGAAAATAGGCTAGAAGATTTGTATGTCTTGCATTATGGCTAAAAATTTATATCTAACAATAAATGAAAGCGATTAAAAGTTCTTGACAGTAAAATTGGTATTTATTTAAGACATACTTGGGAGAAAAAAGTATCAAAGTTTTACAATATCGACTTCACTTCTGGTTCCAGAGAGCAGAAGAATTCAAAGAAAAATATTGACATACAAGAATTTACTCTCATTACAGATGTATGAATTTAAAAAAAGTTCAATTTCATTCACTTAACATGAAAGCAAGTACTTTATTTACAACTTATTTAAATCAGAAAAAAAATCTTGTATATTTAATCATATACTATGAAATTAAATTTAAAAAAAATAATCTATTCAGCTATTTGATGTCATCTATTAATATAAAAAAGAAATGAGTTTTGCATAATCATTTATAAATTATATAAATTTTTCATTGTACAATGAGTTTTAAATAACAAAACAGTTTAATTATTTTGTTAATTTATGAAAAATAAGCCATGGCTTAAGGCTGATTTTTAAAAATATTATCCTTTAAATAATCTATTAAAAATATATATTTAATACTTTCATTAATATAAAAAATAATGCATTTTTAAAAGAATCAATCTATAAAATCATTCAGCCCATGCCACTGTTTGAAGAAAAATATGCAATACAAATTTGCAAACAAAAACAGCTTTTAAATCCCCCCCCCCCCTAATCAGTCTTTTGCATGCCACAACCAATTTGCAATAACTTTTTTCAATTTGGCAATCTGACGTCTCATTTGTCAAAATAGAAGTCTCAACAGCATCTATGAAGAGAAAAAAAAAAGTAGCTATAAAATACATGTTTAGTTAATATTACAGAAATAGAAGACTTCATAAATAATAAAAAAATATCTACTTATATAGATATGAAATTTTACTATTTCAGCATTTGGGTTTTACCATGACTTTGAAAAGGTAAATTCGGGTTCCGCAACTTAAAGGTGAAAATTTCACATTGTCACCTACATTAATTTTGTAATTTTAGTTTCTTTAATATTGAAATTAAAAGGAGAAAAGAAACAGAAATTTTACTAAGTATTTCAGTATTATTTCAGAACACAAACTCAAAAAAATTATATATAAATTTATATATACAATTTAATGTTACTTTGAGTTCTGCATATTCTGAAAAAATGTGAGAAAATTTTACAATTTTGACCTTACTACTTCTTTTCCCACAGACCAGAAAATAGAATTAAAAAAAAAAAAAAAAAGACATTATCTGAGTTACTGAGAATTTGAAAACTAGCATTAATTTACAAATTTTGGCATTACACTGAGCAATTAAAAAAAAAAAAAGGTTATGTCTAAATTTTAGATTAAGTTGATTTGAATATAATATAATATTCTAGACCACCCTATTGAAAATTTCAGTTTGAAAAAACTACCAATTTCTTATGCTTCAAATCAAAATAATTCCAGAAAAATCATGACTATATATATATATATTAAGGTTTTTTTTTTTTTTTTCAATAAATAATCATATTAATATTGTTTATAGCTTTCTTTTAAACATATTAACTTTAAAGTTAAATAAAAACAAGTATCTTACACCTTTGCAAAATAGTTGTTTTATCTTATTTATCTACTATCTTTAATTACTAAAAAAAGAAAAATATGATGATGAAAAATTGTACTTTTAGAATCTCAAAACAACCAATCAGGATATAATGGATCATTCTGAGCTAAACATGTTCTCTGCAGGCTGTAAATAATCAATCCAGTGCTGTTGTCTATTAGAATAGAAGAGAAGCTTAAAATTTGTTTATATAAATAAAATATTATATTAGGGGATGGTCCACTGTGCCCATATGTCCAGTGTGTACCAGTCTTCCCTACATTCAAACAATATACATTATTTATGTGTATACTTCATAGATATTTTATTTACATACATATATATACTACATATATGACTATAATTTGGCAATAGAATAATAAAATGTCATTACATCATATACGACTATAATATGTGATACATCTTGGTTACTTGGCAATTCACCATCGAAGTCTGCTATAACAAGAAAGTACCTAAAAATTAAATAGATGAGACCGATAATCACCAAATTCCCCACAAAAGAAACTTATCTTGTACTTTTAAATGTGTATATATATATATATAAAACATTTTTCATAAATTATTCTTAATACATAACTAGCGAATTTTGCCTGCTAGTCAGCGGAGCTGCTAATTACATTGAGAGCTTCAATTACAAAAAATTTCCTTCGAAATGAATTTTGAATCAAATGAATCTTTTACAAAATGACCAATAGGCAGGTAAAGCCCATTTCAAAATTCAAATTTTGTATTACACTAAACTATTCACCATAAAATTTTTCAACAATTATCTGTATTGAAAAAATTAGCACTCGCTAATCAGCGAGTAATACTTAAAATTTGACAATTGACTTTATTGCCACCACAGGCCAAACTTAATAGTCACACTCACCAAAAGCGATGATTGAATGGAAAAAGATTTTTTTCCGCTGTCGCTCGACGCATTTCAAAACCATTTGGTGAACTTTGCGATTTTTTCCCCGAAATAATTTGACGAATTAAGAGTTTTTTTCTCGAGGCTATTTGATGATATTCTCAATTTTTACCTGAGACCATTTGACGATATTTGCAATTTTTTTACCTGGGACCATTTGACGATATTCTCAATTTTTTTTACCTGAGACCATTTGACGATATTCTTATTTTTTTTTTACCTGAGACTATAGGTGCATATTCCCAAAATCTGGAAGGAGCCAGTGGCTCCTAAACCCAAAAAATCCAGTGGCCATATTTTGACACAAAAGCATAAAAACAATATTTTTTCTCTTTTAAATTTGGACAGCGGGATTTTATAGACTCTTCCCACCATAGTTGTATATAAACAATTCCCTAAATTTTTTTGTTCTATGAATAAACTCCCCCACCCCACCCCTCCCACGCCAAAAGGAAAAAAAAGGTGTTTTATATAGCTGAAAATAAACACTCAACATGGAGATTTGCATAAAAAATATGTCTATAAAATCAAAAGAATATATGAAAAAATATGGAGAAGATTTATTTTCTTTTAGGTTATAGATTTTAATAAAATAAATTCAATACTTTCTGACATTCAGGGATGATGGAGAAAGATCGAACACTATAAGCCTCGTTGCAACTTTTGTTGGCAAGGGGATTTTTTAAGGATTTTTTAAATCCTTAATAATAAATTACAATTTTTGTGACCGATCGCCAATTTTCATGTTTTATTATCGAAACTCCTTGACGAAATTTGCAATTTTATTTTGCAACTGATTGACGAAATTCATGCTTTTTTCTGCGACTAATAATCGAAATTCTGTATTTTTTTTTCTGCGACTAACGAAATTCAGGATTTTTCCTTCTGTGACCGATTGATGAAATTCACAATTTTTTCTGTGATTGATTAATATTTTTTTTTTTTTTTTTTTTTTTTTTTTTTGTAGCCGCTTGATGAGATTTGCGTCTTTAAACCACGGGCAACTGACAAAACTCATAATTTTTTTCCTGGACTAATTGGCGAAATTCACATTTTTTTTTTTTTAATCGACTGATAAGTTTTGCTTTTTTTTCTGCTACCAATTGATGAAATTAACGGGTTTTTTTTCCTCGACCGTTTGTTGAAATTCGCGTTTTTTTTAATTATTATTTCTTGGAGACCAATTGAGGAAATTTGCAGTTTTATTTGCGACCGGTTCACGAAATTTGCAGTTTTATTTCATGAGCTATGAAATTTGCTGGATTTTTCCGTGGCCGTTTTCACAAAGTTCGCGAACGATTGACAAATTCATTTTGCAGATGTTACGGTTGGTTTCAACAAATTTTTTTTTTTTAATCTACATTAATTATTTAAATCACTTTCTCAACATTTATTTAAAAGCACTCTTTTTTTCTGTTTCTAATAAAAATTTAAATAAATAAAAGTAATTGTAATAATTATAATAAAATCAGTTTTTATTTTTTCTTCTTTCTTTTTCTTTTTGCAAAGTAATTTCAACGTTTATAGTCTAACGTAGCTTCCTGTTTTTCAAATACGAAAAGCAGACAGCAAGGGAGGGATGTTTTGTCAGTAGACTGCACAGGTGGAAAATTTGGAGTCATCTAGTCTGACTTTGATATAAGAATGACCGACCGCCCTGTATAAGAATTACGTTATCTTATGGGTGTACTATACACGCAATTAGGCTTTGTAAGTTTACGTCAGGCTTCAATTGGCTCTGCTATCAGGCGGATAGCTGGCGCCCATGTAAACAGAGGCTAACAGGACCCCCTTCAGCACACACCATGGGGGTGATGCATGGTTTCCTTCCCCCATGAAGCGGCCGGCAGAGTGGAGCGGCAAGCTGTAGTCTTCACGATGAGTCCATTTTTCCTTTTGTTTCCATTCCCGTACCCCTGGCAGAGTGGATCGGTCCCGTTTTTCAAGCAGCGCGGGAGAATGAATGTTTACGACACTTGTTGCTTGGCCAAGAGACCTGTCGTTTGACTCGTAAAAAAAATTCGACTTATTACGGGGCTCGAAGATTGGCCTGTGGGCTGGATCGCGAAGTTGTTGAAGGCGGACAGGTTTCTGGAAGATTTTTTTTTTTAGAGTGGGGCATTGATGGCCCTACATTAATCATCCTAAATCATGATGTTATGATGAAAAGAGGCTATAAGGGCATTTTCGAATTGCGGATCTATAACTGTTAACGAGAAATTAAGAAGATATGTGTAGCCTATTTTTTTTTGGCGTAGTGGCGCTCCAAGATTATGACTTCTTAACCATCAGAAGTGATCATAGATATTGAACTAAACCGGTCGTTAGAAGTCGTAGTGTTCTGAGTTACGGTGATGGCTATCTTCGAATAAAACACATGCTTCAGGAAGGTGAAATTACTGACTCCGACGGTGAAGTTCTGGACCGTAGAACGATTTTCCCCTCCGGACTAGATGATGGACCTAGTAGTTGATGGCAAGTGATGCAGTGAGATGAGAGGATTGATGAATGTTAGCTTGAAACCACGTCTGAATTTTTCCCCAGCCTGAATACTCCAGCTTAAGTGCTTCATCAGATTTTGAAAAAGGAGGAAATGCTCCTAAGTGCCCATTGACTAAAATTGTAGAACTCTCTACCTGTTGTAAGTACTATTTGCATAGTTTTTCTTTTTATTTATTTGTACCTCTTTAAAAAAAAAAAAAAAAAAAAAAAAAAAATGTTTGCTATACCAGAGTTTAAAAGTGAAATGAATATCTTTGGATAATTTCAATAAGAATAAACATTATGAACAGAAATAGTCTGTAGGTTAATATATAATGTTTGTATGTTTGAACGACCATTAAATGGTAATATGATGGTAATTTTAAAAATATGATGTGTAATTTAAAAGTAACCAGTGAGTGGTTTCAACTTAAAAGATCAGCTGTTATATTGTTTTATTAAGATTATTTTTGATAACTTAGTTGCTTCATTATTTTAAATGTTCAAATAAATTGTGTTTTTTTTTCGTTTATTATCAAAGTTGGTATGTTTTTCTTTGTATAAATCTCTAAATAATTAATTTTTTATATTCACAGTAGACCTATAAGAATGGCCTAACCTTTCTGTGATTAATTAAAAAAAAAAAAAAAACAGGGAGAGAAAATTCAACTTTATTAAATTAGGACTTTAAAATTTCTTAAGTTTAAATTCATAACTGACTGTTTTAATGAACATAAATTGAAGTTCACTCAATGTTATACAATCGTATTTTTGATCTTGATTTAAGGATGGATAGATTAATAAGTGAAACAGTAATATTACATTTAATTTCATAAAATGTTAAATTAAGCTTTAACTCTCCTCTTTCAGAAACATTGTTTTTCTAAAATATACACCAAAATTGTTTTATTTTAAAAAGTAAAAAAAAAAAAAAAAAAAAAAAAAAAAAAAATATCCAGTCATTATACACCACTATACGATTCTTGGTTAACCGATCGGATCTTGTTCAGAATCTCTATGGTTGTTCTAAAATTTTAGTACATCATCATATCCCTATTCTATTAACGGATTTAACTCTTTCCCCTTTTGGTCCTCATATTGGAGGAATTTCAGGTTGTCTGCATTTTTCCAAATTATATGATGATTACACTTTTGTTAATTTAATGTGTATGGAGATTTGAGCTTGATCGGGTTGGAGTGGAGTTGGGTGTTCTTTATGCAATCCAGTATGCTACTTGATTTAGAAATCTGTTGCCCCTTACTACATTTAATATTGTCTTAAAATGATGAGTTCAAAATTATCATTGTTGTATTAACCTATTCGGATTCTTAAGTTTTGATATTTTGATTAGTTTAATATAATTTGCTACCTTTTCCATGGCAACAGATTTCAGTGGAGCTAATCAGGGTATACTTATTTTTTTTTAAATATTTAATTGTCAAGTGAAGATTGAGTAATAAATGAGCTTTTTAAGTTTAAGTAAGTTGTGTTTTAGAAAGAACCCCAAAACACCACAACACAGAACAACTCTAACTACCATATTTACCCGCGTATAAGTCGAGAAATTTTGGACTAAAAAACGGTTTAAAGTTAGAGGGGTCAACTTATGCGAGGGTCCTTTTTTTTTTTTTTTTTTTTTTAACCAAAAGTCAAAAATGCCCTTCTGAAAGGCAATTGTTTTCTTTTCACATTCCATAACACAATGACGTCGTTTACTGTCGATTTCCATACCAGGAGAGAAAAAGAGGAATTAATTGATTTTCTTTATCAGCGCTGAGGTAAAGGTTTGGAGACTGAGTAACGGGTTTGGTGCTGATGAATTTAAGCCTACTACTCCCCTACCCCCCCCCCCCCCCCTCCGTCTGAAAGATCAGTAGATAAAATTCCGAGAATGTATCACCCCTATGTGCAATTGAATCGTCCGCGAGTGGCTAGAAACATGCGACTCTCTAAAAACATGTGACCCGTGTTCTATCTTACGTGTTCTTGATAGTACACTTATTCATTATTTCTTCGTTTATCTTACTGCACTTTTGAAAACAGAAACGCAATTCATACGCAGCTGGATTTAAACTTAAAGTTATTTCTTTTACGGAAGAGTCTAACAACTGTGCTTCTTCTCGTCAGTTTGGGGTTCATGAAAAATTGTCCAGTGGGTTAAAGATGCGTCGAATCAAATTTCTTCCGAAATGATTATAAAATCGTTCAAGAAATGCTGCATAAGCAACGAACTAGACGGCACAGAAAATTATGCCATTTTCGAAAGTGATAACGACGAGGAAGAATGTAGCGATACAGACGTGTATCATGATGAGCCGATGACGACGAAAGATTTTTGTGAATTGTTTGGTGAGTCCGATAGTGAATTGGACCTTGAATCAGTTTAACTTTGTATATTACTTTAGTATATTATTATCTTCATTATTGTATATTTAGAACTTTTTTTTTCAGATGATTTCGAATAAATGCACAAAAAAAAATCAAAGTTTCTTTATTATTGTATATTTAGTACTTTCTTTTCTTTCCAGGTGATTTTGAATAATGTATTTTTAAAAAAATTCAAATTTCTTGCTCGGAAAAGGGCGGAGTCGACTTATATGCGGGATTTAAGAAAATTCAAATTTCTTGATCGGGAAAGTGGGGGGGGGGGGGTCGACTTATACGCAGAATCGACGCATATGCGGGTAAATACGGTAACTAAATAAATAATGATAATTCGAAGAGTTCTGCTTATTCATGGAAGAATTGCATGCTGATATCTATGTCTACTTGTAAGAACATATCGGAAAAATCCCAGAGCTACAAATTTAATGAGTGGGATCTAAAATTATTGTATTCTCGTTACGAATTTTTTTGTGTTGCAAGCTAATTGCGGTATGTCACCACCACAGAGTTCATTCACAGCGCATATCAACATGATTTTTTTTATTACTATTTTTTTTCTTTTTTAAAGAAGTAAACAAAAAATTTGTGGTTCAGCAGAAATGTGGCATCTATGTTAAATCGTATTTATTTAATTATGGCTTGGAAAATACATAAAATTGCTAAATATTGCAGAATTATGGAGGACGTGGTCGCCACGTGGTGACTGGCGACCGTGAATCTGCACCTATAGCTGAGACCATTTGACGATATCCACATATTTTTTTTTTCCTGAGACCATTTGATGAATTTTGTGATTTTTCCACTATCGATTGACAAATTTTGCGATTTATTGACTATTGATTAACGAATTTCATGTTTTTGTCCCATCAATGTTCAACAAATTGCACACTTTCTTTCCGCTGATGTTCAACGAATTGCACACTGTTTTCCGCTGTCGTTCGACGAATTTTGCAATTCTGTTCCTCGATTGTTTGACGAGTTTTGCGATTCCCCCCCCCCCCCTGATATTATTTCTTAAATTTTGCAATTTTTTTCCCGAGACTATTTGACAAATTTTTTCAATCAAGTATATGTAAGTTTGTTAGTGGCCAGTGCTTAAAAAAAACTGCTGAGTAAAAAAATCCATGTACTGGCCAGTGACCAGTGAGTAAAGAAGTTAATTTTTATCTATAATTAACTGTAATATTAATACTTTTACAATTTGCAAGCATAGCCTGCCCCCCTGCCCAAAATTTATTTTGTGATATTTAGATATTAGGTTGCAACTCCAAAAGACAAGATGCGAAAGCATGTCAATTTACCGTTTTTTTTAAATCATGCCAACCATTGGCAGAATGTAAATTTTCAATGAATATAAGAGAAGATGTTATAAGATATACATAAAAAATTCTTTAAACTGAGTTGTAAATAATAAATAAAATAAGAATGTTTTTTACTCATTACATTTGAAATACGAAAAGAAAAAAGGTTTAATAAGAAATAACAGGTACTTTTCTCCATTATCCCATCAACCACTTTCCATAAAAACTATTGCCAAGCTATAACACTAATGCCAATAAACAAATAAAAGAATGTTGTCCTTAGAATATAAAAAAAAAAAAAGAAAAAAGAAGAAGCCCGTTTGAATAAAATATCAACTTTGGCTAAGCTATCATATTCACTTGCGGTCCGCCATCTTGTTTTTTAAAATCAAAATGTATTAAAAACTTTTATCATTATATATAAATGAGTCAATAAAATTAAATAATGTGTTTCTAATAAGTAAATATCACGATCATTCATTTTTTGTGTTAAATCCCATAGTTTGGTGAGTTTTTTAATGAAAAGTGAACATCGGGATAATGGAGAAGTACCAAATACAGTAGTAAGACCACGAATCCACACAGCTTGGTTCTGAGTGTTTTGCATATTTGAGACTTTTGTGGATTACAGATTATGTCTATTTAATCTTTGTTTACATTTTTTTAACTTATTACTTCGGATGAGTTTAGATTGTTAATGCTGAAAAATAAACAAAAACACACAAATAAAATAAAAATTATTAAAAAAATAATTTATCTATATTTATATGTTTTAAATCTATCATCAATAGTTGTTGGTATTAAAACATTTGGTTTATGTTTTTATACTGTATCTTGCAGCCTACAAATGGGCATAATTGTCTACTGAATCACAAAAGTTTGTTTTTTAGTAATTTCGGTATCCTTGGCAAACTATTGTAAAAAATATATGTGTAAGACAAATACATTTTTAAAAGGATTTTTTTTTTTTTTTTACATATAAATGGTTAATTAATTAAAATACTTTTATATATATGTTATCATTTTAAACTATAAAAAAGAGTATTAAATGAAAAGTGATAATATATATCAGAAATAAAATTAAAGTTGAAGTGAAAAAAATAATGTTATTGATAAATATTGGTTTTAAGAATTAAATTTCTTTGTTTACATTCTCATATGCTGTGCAGATTACAGACATTTGCGAATTAGAGGTACTCTACTGTAATACCATAAACTAAAAACTTTTCTTTTTATTATAGATATGTATGTGCGTGTGTATATATATAGTCAGAGTTTCCCCCAGACAGTTTCGGAAGGGTGCTGCACCCTGCCTGCCCTTTGGTTTACAAAATGACACCCTTCTTGCCCCTCATAAAATAAATTAGCACCATTCTTGTGCCCCAGTAAAATAATTAGCACCCTTCTTGCCCCTCAGTAAAAAAAGTGTACTTTCTCCTTTTTGCATTCATAGTATAGGTGAAGATTCCCAAAATTTGGAAGGAGTCACTGGCTCCTAAACCCAAAAAATCCAGTGGCCACAATTGTAAAACAAACGCATAAAAACAATAGTCTTTATATGGGGTACAAAAAAAAAAAAAAATTCAAAGTGTAAAGTAATTTAATGTAAACACATGTACAAAAAATTTTTAATATTAAATCTTAAATCATGTACAGTCTGAAGATAAAGTTGGGCAAGATACGGTTTAAAAAAAAATATGTATAAGCTAAGTAATCATGATAGTGGGGAATATAAAAAAAACAATATTTCTTATTTTAATTTTGCCAGACAAAAGTACATATGAAAGAAAATCTGAATTCGTGAGATTTATTTTGCACTATAAAAAATCAAAACACAGTTAATATTTAAAAATCACAGTCTATGTAAAATTATCAGATACAAACTGTTACGAATAACATTGCTATTAGAATATATTTAATAGTTTGCTGTGTTAAACAGATCATTCTGAAATGTTATTAAAAGATAATAATAATGTTTGTTATGTGTTTTGGTCTTAATCTTTAAAAAAAAATTAACATTTCACGGTGGAGACTGGGAATACCAGAAATTGATTACTTTTAAATCACATGGCGACTTAAACACCGAAAGTTAGTGGCCACAGCAAAAAAATTAGTCGCCACGTGGCGACTGGCGACCGTGAATCTGCACCTATAATTCATAGAAAAAATTAACTCAATGTTGTCTTGAAAAGAGTGCTCAGGCTTTTAACTATTAAAAGTGTCTTTAAAAAACAAAATAATACCTTTAAAAGTAAAAAAAACTGCCCTTAAGAATCTTAAAAATGCCCTCTAGAATTCAAAAAGTGCTCTATTCTCACCAGCAGCACCCTGCCCTTTTTTTAAACTGGAGGAAACTCTGATATAGTGTATAATATATTTATTTATTTTTACTTGTTCAGCCATTGTACGAATGTCCCAAACTTTCATTACAATTAAGCATATTCGAATCTTGTTCATATAATCAAGATTTAGTTGTTACAATACCACATGAAGAATGACAAGAAATGCTTGCAATGTCAACGATAGCATCTCAAACAATATTTGACGATTTATCACCTGTGCTAGCTTATATTCAACAAAATTAATGGAGTACTATTATGTTAGCGGCGCACAGGTAATAGATCACGAAATAATATTCCTATCATTAATATTGTATTCATTACCTTTGAAATATAAACCTTTCATTTGTTTCATTTAAAATACCCAACTTTAATTTAAAACACATTCTTTAAAATACATGACTTTCACTTATTTCATTTAAAATACAATGTAATAAGAATAATAATACCATAAACCAAAACATTTTATTTTAATACCTAACCATCATTTCTAATTTACTTATGGGAAAAATAAAAGTTGCTATTGGTAACTGAAAAAAATATATTGTTATAATTTGTGCCCAGCTAACATAAAAGTACCAAATTATTCACTCTTTATGGAAGCAGAAAATTAATATATATATTGCAAAACCTATAACCATACAAGATAACATTTTATTTAATAACATTTATAGATTTTAAAAGAAAGTTTACCCTATTCAAAGTTCGATCCTGCTTGAAATATTAGAGTCCATCCTTTAACCAATTATCTTGTATAGGACTTTCTTGCGAAGGATCTTAGATGGTAATCACTTTCTCGAACACATAACTACTCATCTAAGATCCTCTGGAAGCAAAAACAACTGAAGCAAGATTGACATCTATTCACAAGCCAGACGATTTTCTAAACACAAGAAGCTTAAGTAACTGTTATTTGAAAAAGAAAAAAAAAAAAAAAAAAATTAGCGAATCCAGCAACCTTGTTCTAAAGCAAAATGCATGAATTTTGCAAATGTTGTGATCACTTTAACTCATGTATGTACAATTTACTCCCATAACAATACAATAAATAAATAATAAATTAAGTTGCTTATTCCCTATTTTTCCTTCCCTGGTCGAGAACCAAACATTGATCAAATATCTCATTCAAGAAACGAATTGATGTTCGATCTTGAATGTTTAAATGAATAATCAACAACCAATGTACACTGTGTACTGTAAAATAATGTATAAGCTAGTCAGTAATATAAAAATCTCTAGCAACTAAGAAGTACAGATGTCACCACTCACTCTTGTATATAGATAACATTTTATGCAACTCAGTTCATGAATGTAATATTCTTTAGAAGAGGTTAGTTGTAAAAATACTGAAATAAATTATCTGTGATAAAAAATGCATATGAGTGCAATAATAGTATGTTTGTTTAATTACCAATACTGATATCTAACTAAAAATAATAAAATATATTCATCAAAAATATATTACAAGATTTTGTTATTGAAAAGTAAACAACTGCTTTTCTTGATTTGATTTTTTTTTTTCTGTTTATTATGATTTCTAAAATCATTTAAAGTACTATTATTAATTTAGACAGAGGCACAAAATACCTTCTATATACTTAAATCATGTAAAAACAATACAGCTTTACAAGATATACAGTAATCCCTTGTTATATTGCACATTCGGCTATTTTGCTCTTTTTCAGTTATCCCCCGATAAATTTAGTTTCTCGAAAAAGCATGTAAAATTTTTGGGAACAGATGTGTTATACCCACGCACTGATGTTTGGTGACTTTTCAGTTTTCAAGCCTGCGTAAAGCCAATAACTTAATACAATAGCTAGGTTACCATTAAAGGAAAAAATCCCCTAAATTTGGCAACTTTTTTCCTTTTTATAACCAATTAAAAAAAAGAAAAACTGTGCATGAGTGTATGACATCATAGCCAACTTTTGAAACGACGAAATCTAAGCAAGTAACTGAAATGCAATTAGTTCATTTTTGTTCTTTAATTTCCAGTGGCAAGCAGACAATCAAAGAAAATAAAACAACAAACAACTCTGGATTTTTATTTTCAGAAAATACTGTAAAATGTAAATAAATATGTGTACTGTATATGTATGGTTTTCTATTTTTTCAATGCTTTACCATCTCTTTTTTGTTGAACTCGTAGCTTGTTTAAACAAGTATTATATCGAAAACCTCATATCTAAATTTAGAGCTGTTTATTTTTAATTTATAAACATTCTTCCCCCCCCCCCAGTATATCATGTTTTTTTCTTATCTCCCAAGTAGCACGATATATTGAGGGGTTACTGTATTATGTAAAACTGTAGTAATAAGTAAAATTAACCATGAATAATTTTTATGACTTTTGTGTTTTAAAAGAACAATACAACTTTATTTTTAATTGGATTAAAGGCTTATAATATAGTATTTCTACTTAATTACTACTTAGTGTGCACAATAGTAGAAACTAATTACAAAATTTTGTTATTGAAATGTAAACAAAAAAAAAAAAAAAACAGCCTTTTTTTCCGATTTTTCTTTCGTTTACCTATGGTTTCTAAAATCATATAAATTATTATTAATTTAATTTCGAGGCATGAAATATCACATATTTTCTTAAATCATACCAAAAAAATGCATCTTAACTAAATATTGCATAAATCTGTGGTAATAAAAGCATTTTTACAAGACTAGATTTGTTTTTAACTGACAATCTTCTGGATTTTTGTGTTTTAAAAAACATTAAAACTTTCTTTTTAATTGGATTAAAGACTTATAATACTTCATAACATAACATTTCTACTCATTATACACAACAATACAAAATATATTACAAAATTTTCTTATTCAAAAGTAAACGAACTTCTATTTCTCTACCACTTACGTATGACTTGTAAAATCATATGAATTATTATTAATAAGTATAAATAAGTAAGAAAAAAGAATCGTTACAGAAATGTTTTATGTAAAGTACACACATCACCACGATAAATCTAGAAAACAAAATGTAATATTTACTTACCAACTTCCGTCGCGCCAATTTTCATGAATATCAACAAAAAATCTTACAAACAGTGATGGATTGATTGATTAGCTGAAGTGGAGCTGAACTAAACGCAATATATTTAAAAATGGAGATGGCTTTACTACTAGTTTAAATAAATTTATAGAATAAATAAAAATAAATTCTAGAAGTCTGCAAGGTTTAGCAGTTGAAAAGTTCGCAGTCATAAAAAAAATGGCGGCTGAGAGGTTCAATTTTCATCCAGTTTGACGAAAATTGGATTAGTACCGTTTTCATCCAGTTTACGTCCGTAAAACAGAAAATGGGGACAAACTTGTTAAGATTTGGTTCCGGATCTGATGAAAATTGGATTAGTTGCGTTTTCATTCAATTTATGTTCTAAACTGATGTCCATAGTTTGTAGATATTTCGTCCATAAGTATATGACGAGAGTATGTTCGGTTTTCAGCCAATTTACGTCATAAAATGACGTCCATATTTTGTAGATATTATGTGCGTACGTAATGTCAAACATTTAACAAAATCTGGACGTATTTTAGCTGGCTGTCTACGTCCAAAATACATCTTTAGACGTATTTCGAACTTGGTAGATGAAAACTGGATGTAATATGAACGTATGTGCTGTGTGGGTAAGTGTTAGATAGTCAAAAAGTATAATTTTTCTATCATCTATTTTAAGTGAAAAATGCAATCACATGGAACATTATTTTGTTAAAATAACTGTAGTTATTGTTCTATTATTTTTTTTTCTCTTAAAATGCATTTAAAATGAAATTTTAATTGAGAAAAATATTCAGTTATAAACATAAAGAAAATATAAATTTAAATATAAAGATTTAAGGATACAATTATAAATATAAGGATTTAAAGATACAATTAAAAATACAAGGATTTAAAAAGATACAATTTCCGGCCTATAATCCGCGGATTAAACAGTTATGTTTCGACCCAGAAATTTTATTTAGTAATTAAAATCAAAGATTTGCAGTGATCTAGGATTTCATTATATAAAATAAAATTGTTTGATCCGCAGATTATAGGCTGGAATTTACGGTTTAAGTATAAGGATTCAAAGATACAATTATAATTTTTTTTCCTATGGATTGTAAGAAATGTAACCAAAATTTTGAATTGCATTGTAATACATTTTTGATACTGTAACGTTTTATTAACTGTCTATCATTATTTTCTTATGTATCAGTGTTGTGCTATTTTTTTAATTCAATGAATGTGTTTGTTGTAATTTTTTTTGACATGAAAAAAATCTTTGTATGATGCTAATAAATTATGCTTTTATAAAATGCATTTCATATCTAAATAATTGTATGTTTGTTATTCCTCTGTAATGTAATTCACAGCGATGACACAAATAATTCGGGCTCGGGCTCCGAAAAGAGAGCCCGAACTCATATCTAGGTGTATTCAGATCGAAAAATATACAAATATTTGTGTTGGGGATTGAAAAGTGTCCTCTATATAGAGGTGTTCGCTATTCGGGAATGTCCGTAATGCAGGTTTTACTGTACATTCTTTTACTTCTGAATAACGAACAATTTCCAAAGTTTCCGCTATTCAGAGGTTTTACTATATAAAAGAATAAAGATTTTCTCTATTTGGGGGTTTCCGTTATGGAGCTTTTACTATTATATACTATATTTTTTATAACTCAAAAAATATATTAAACTTTCTTTTGAAAAATCGGGTTATCCCGTACTAGAGTCCTGGATAGGACTGTGTTACCCGCTTTTACACGAACCCGACACGACCTGCTGTTCGGTTCCGGTCGTGTTGGCCCTATATATTTTCACTGCGGGTCGGATTGACTTCTGCTTTTTTGCTACTGTTCGGTTTCAGGTCGCGTTGACTTTCATTTTTCGGTTTCGGGTTGACTTTTGACTCTTGCGGGTCGGGTTCGAGTTGATCCGCTTTTTAAAAAAGAATGTCCAAAATATTATTTCAGGTGAAAATCTATATACGATAAAACTTTCATAACGGTGCACCCGAATATTGAACGCCTCTATTTAGCAAACACACCAAATATATATGCATTTTGTATGTTTTTAAATCATTCATACAAAACTTAATTTTACATATTAATCTTGCTCTAGTTTATGCACAATAATTTTTCTCTTGAACTCACCAAATATTCTAATACTTAAATTACATTTACCATAATTTAATATATCTAATATGACACAAACGTTCTAAAATTATTTCAATATGAGATAGAATTTTGAAATTTTAATAAGTAATGTGAATTTAATAAACATGTAGACCAAATTTGCGTCTGCACTATAGAATAGCAAAAAAAGTTTTACTATTTAACCCTTTCGCGACGAGCGTCTTTTACAGAATTTTTAATCTTTTACCACCGGTTTTTCAAAACAGAAATTTTCGCCTAATTGAATCGCAGAAATGCTAAGATTTAATAAGGCAAAGCTTACAATAAAAAATAACTGGTGGGAATAATCGAGGATTCTGAGCATCTTATGCGTCACGTATACGTGTCGCTCGTCCCCAAGGGGTTAAGTTTTATGCCATTGCAATTTGGGCAGGAAAGAGCATCTAACTCCCATGGCTTATTTGAGAAAGTGTGTATCCACAATTAATGTAAAAGTTCAGAAAAAAGAAACAGCTGTCTTTTTTTTTTCAGGAAAATTTGAAATGTACCTTCCTTTTCAAACCGTAGCAGTAATTACGAGATCTGTGTGGCAGGTCCAAGCTAATTGAATATTACCCAATTTTGAGCTGTAATTTTCTGTTTATATTAATAATTACACAAAATCAACTCCATACTGCATTTTTGAGAGCAAGTGTGGGCTCACAATCAGTGTGAAAAGTAAAAAAAAAAAAAAAAAAAAAAAACCTGGTCCATTTTTTTTGCGGTAAACCTTGAAATGCACCTTCCTTCTCAAATAGCAGCAGGGATTAACCCCTTGATGGGCGGTGGGTTATACAGGGTGTTTCACTACCAGACCGACAAACTTGCAGGATGTGTAGAGGGCACAGATACGACTCGGAATCACATAGCACTGCAGGGTCGAAAATGCCGTAGTTGCGAGCTATGTTTTAAAGAAGCAGAGAAAAATAACCGAAACAGCAACATATTAATGGGACATAAAACATTTTATTGAAAGGTTGTACTACAGAAGATGTTCGAAATTACGACTAGAAGTCGTCTTCTTCTTCTGGGGTCAAATGAAGAGTTTGATGTACGAGATACCCGTTCCTTCAGTTGAAGACCTCGCTAATCGAATATTTGTAGCTGCCGGGAGGATACGCGATACGCCAGGAATCTTCAAGAACGTAAAGAAATCCATGCAGCGCCGTTGTCAAGCTTACCTAACGACTTTTGGTTGTAATTTCAAACATCTTCTGTAAAGCTATTAGGTAATGCTTACAACCTGTACAGGTCATCGCAACTGTTTATCTGCTGAAGCAGATCGCTGCGATAGTTAACCATCTACTTGGGCCATTACGTCTTGCCGCTGCCCTGAGCTCGTTCAGCCTTAACATGCCAGTTCTGCTTTTCAAGATGGTATATGAGAAACACCTTTCTCAGAGTAAGACATGCCGAACTCTCGCCCCATCCTGGATTGAACCTCTGCTCTTTATTAGTTCAACTTTTTAAATAATTGTTCTGCAATTTATAAGTAGCTACATCCATAGGGGTGGTATTGGTCGCCACACGAGAGCGGCGTTTATTACACATGTTAGACTTAATGATAGGAATTACAGATTGATAAAACATTGATATGTACACATATTTACATTTGCCATTTATTTTCTTCCTTCTTCGCTCTTCTGCTTACCTTTGTCTTGAATCCTTTTCTCTTCACTCTTCTCTTTTTTCTTCAGCCCCATAATACTTACCTGAACCCTTGGCTCAGCTTCACACACACATGAAAGGGACCGCCCATTAATGGAGCCTATCTGAGATACGGCTCCATTTCTTTGAAAAAGGCCGTGAGAGCCTTCCTCTCTTCCGGCACTAAGAAGTAGTTCCGGACGGTAGAAGCTGTGAGCTTCGGGCAGAACCTTTCTCTGAGAGGCTGCGTTCAAATGCATACCACAAGCAGATGTTCGCTCGTGGCAGGATCCGGGTCTGTGCAAAATGGGCATCCCCGCGTGAGAGGTCTGATTCTGAAGCGACTGAAGTATTCCGGGAATGGTCCATGCTCTGTAATCGCCCAGTTGATTAGAGGGGCTTCAATAAAATATTTTCTGTCCCATTAATGTGTTTCTGTTCTTTTTCTCTGCTTCTTTGAACCATAGCTCGCAACTACGGCATTTTCGACCCTGCATTGCTGTGTGATTCCTCGTCTCTGTGCCCCCTACACCTCCTGCTAGTTTGTAGGTCTGGAAGTGAAACACCCTGTAATATATCCCACTTAATTTTAGTTCCAAAATGCCGCAATCACACCGGAATTTTGGAATCAAATTTTCCTTTTATAATACACTATATTGCCAAAGGTGACCGATCACTTGCGATTTTAGACGTTTTGTTAACTATCTAGAAAAATACATGAGGAATTAACCTGAAACTACAGGTGTATAAACAGTATAGTATAGGTTATCTATTTCCGTGAATATTTTTTCACGAAACCACATAGAAGACTGTGAACAAATTGAAAAAGAACGATATTTTTTGGATAACCCTGTAAAAAATAATGTAGCAAAGGCGTTCAAACTCGAAATTATTAATAAGTGGCTTATTGTAATATACTGTGTTCATTTTTATGAGGATAGCATGTATACTCGTAGAGAAATTAAGCTTTTTATAAAACAAATCCCAAATTTCGCCTAGTTTTTTGCTTATAATTTGCAGAGTTTTTAATATAAAAAAAAGTTCTTTTCAGAAAATATGACAAACAACATTGTACACAACACTCTGCAATCAAAATTAAAAAATAATAAAAATTGGATAAAAAATGAGCAGTTTTACTAAAAATTGTTTCACTGCGCATGCGCGAATGCAATCAAAATATAATATGCATAATGTATTAGCTAAGTATATAGAGCAACTTTTGTGAAAGTCTCAAAATCATAGTTTGAAAATTCTGAAAATTATCGCCGATAGAATAAGCTCAAATTCCGTTGTTCCCATAAAGAAGCAAAAAGATGAGGGGCTGTATCAAAAATCTGTTGATTAGTGCCAAGATAGCGTTCACGATATTGCACGTACTACTATATTTGGATACAACGCCTCATATTTTTGCTTCCTTTTGGGAACAACGGATTTCCAGCTTATTCTATCGATGATAATTTTCAGAATTTTCAAGCTATGATTTTGAGTTTTTCACAAAAGTTGCTCTGTATACTTAGCTAATACATTATGCATATCATATTTTGATTGCTTTCGCGCATGCGCAGTGAAATATTTTTTAGTAAACCTGCTCATTTTTCATCCCCTTTTTATTATTTTTTAATTTTGATTGCAGAGTATTATGTACAATGTTGTTTGTCATATTTTCTGAAAAGAACTTTTTTTTTATATTAAAAACTCTGCAAATTATAAGCAAAAAACTAGGCGAAATTTGGGATTTGTTTTATAAAAAGCTTAATTTCTCTACGAGTATACATGCTATCCTCATAAAAATGAACACAGTATATTACAATAAGCCACTTATTAATAATCTCGAGTTTGAACGCCTTTGATACATTAGGTTTTACAGGGTTATCCAAAAGATATTCGTTCTCTTTCAATTTGTTGACAGTCCCCTATGGGGTTTCTTGAAAAAATCTTTGCGGAAATATATAACTTACTCTATACTGTTTACACACCTGCAGTTTCAGGTTAATTCCTCATGTATTTTTCTAGATAGTTAACAAAACGTCTAAAATCGCAAGTGATCGGTCACCTTTGGCAATATAGTGTATATGTGAACAAAATCTTTTACTTATTTCGAAATAAATTTGTTGTTAAATCCTGGTGTGATTCAATGATTTTAACATTTTATAAACATAAGTACTTTGCCCCTGAAAGGGTTAAAAGTTCTGTGTGGCCCCAGCTTTTTGCATACAATCAATTTTGGGGTGTAATTTTCTGTTGCTTATTCTCGCCCAGAAAATAGAAGTGTGACTGTAGTTTTAAACAAAAGAAACCGGATGGATGTAATCACTTTCTGGCATCTACTATGTACATCTTTTTTCTCTCTTTATATGTTCCACCTGAAAATACTTTCTTAATTTCACGAGAGCTGAAATAAAAATAAATATGCACAGACAATATAAAACAATGCTACTTTATTCATTAAACAGAAATTCTGCTTGCAAATTATATATTTAACATTTTAAAAATATACAAGATTTTTTTTTTTTTTTTAAGATCACATTTAGCGATATGTTTTACATTTCCAGTTATCTTGAACTTTAACTTTACATATTTTTTTTCACATATTCAGAAACCGTCTTTACAAGAATTACTCTCAAGCTTAATACACTTCAAATCAAGAATCCTTCCAAAGTCAGGTAAAACAGAATTGCTCCAAGTATCTGGCTAATATCTCCACCTATTTTAACAATGTAAAATTAAAATTTTTAAGATCAAAAATTATTATTTGTGCACACAAAATAAAACTAATTAAACATATAGCAATATAATAAATAAAATCACCGAATTTCATATATCGAAAACAACAAAAATTATATGGCATCAGTGGCGGCTCGTGACCAGACTTGTATAAAACCAAAAACTTTCGCGCACATAAATATTGGGTCAAAAACTTTCTGCAAATTAATTTAATGTTTAATAAAATTATGTGTTATATTATTTTGACGTTATGAATTAAAAACAGTTTAAAATAATTACCAATTATATTAAAAAAATTAATTAATGTTAATTAAAGAATAATTATTTTGGTTAAAAAAAACAATACATTTCAAACAACATTAAAACAAGCATTTCAGAGAGAGCAGGCTTAGAAGAATCATCTAAGACTTTAAGAGTTTCTTCACTTCAGGAAACAGTCAATTCAGAGGAAATACTTTGAAATAGTTAAAATTAGCTTTAAATCATTTTAAAGAAATTCAATTTAAAATGTTTTCTAACACTATGAAAGTATTCGATTTAACTGCCGCCGCCGGGCTAAAAAGTCCTTGCAGCTGCCGATGGAAAACCGTTTGGCATCAAGCCCTAGTCTGCTAAAAATAGAAATAAAAGTGTCTGTGATGTCACAACAATGTTTTGTGTCTTTAAACTTTGAATTGTGTCAAATCAATTCTAGAATCATTCTTTGGAGCTAATTGTGTTCGAGGACCGATGAATTGCTCTACTATATATAGCGTCAAATGAAAGCAAACTGCCGGTGAGAAAGGCAGCTCCAGAGATGTAGTCTGGCCTTGCAAAATACAATAAAATTGTCTAATTACGTCAATTATTTTACACAGTATACATATTTTTTAAATACAAAATGGGGAAAAGTTACCTGGAATTTCAGAGATCTGGTAGGTGTAATTGCTTCCATTACACCTATTCCACTAAAACCATCATTAGGTATGAAAGCGAAAAATAGAAAAAAAAGGGTGAATTTTTTCCCTCCATTTATACAATGACAAGAAATTCTTAAAAATTAAACACATTTTATCATCTATTTATACAATAAAATGCAATCTATTTGTACATAGTATTATTAGTTTCTTTCTATAATTTAGAATATTGAAAAGAAAAAACACATTTAAGCTAGTCATTAATGTATAAGTTCAATGAATCAAACTAAGAGAATGAAAGACAGGTTGCTAAAGGTGTAAATCCAAACATATCTGACGAATTTATATAAAGTACAATGATGAATGTTTCAAAATAAATATCATTCTGGATTGTTTAAGGTTTACCCCCTCGTTACTAAGGCAAAAACAAAATTTCATGTTAAATGTGTGTACGTCAAAATTATCTTTACTCCAGAAATACATATTTAAAAATTTCGTCACTGAAATTGTCCAAAAGTGTTGTATAAATTGGAAAAAAAAACTACAAAAAGAAACTTACGGAATTATTCTTTCCTTTTTAAAGTCTAAAAAAAATTTCATTCTCGAAAGACACTTTTTAAACAACTTTATTGACACAATATTCAGATGCTCATAACATAATCTGAAATCCTGATTTGATAGCTCTTCTACACATTAGTTGAGAAAGAAATCCAAAGAGTTTGAGCAGACAAAATGTCTATGGTTTAAATTTTCCAGACTTTTTCTTTTCATCAATTCAAAGAATGTCCAAAATTGTTTCAAAAAGGTGAAATTCTACCTTTTGGAGGAACTCTTTCATGCCTGCATCAATGAATAGTGGTCAATAACGTGTGATGCAGTATTTATTTTTAGAGAGAGAGAAACTGAATTTTCTAGTTCACAGTTAATTATCTCTACTCACTACTTATTTTAAATAGAATATTCGTCTATGAAACAATTAATGTGGGAGAAATTACTTCGAAATGCATTTTCGGACCTTCTTTGACGACCATTTATGACTATGTACAGAAATTTGAGAACACCAATAAACGCAAATATCACGTTACAAATTTAATATATTTATTGCAATGTTTGGGTGATAGAGTTTTTTCATTCTATATTAACCCTGGAGTGGAAGAATGACTCTTATCCCTTTCATTAGAAGTATTATGAGTCATTTACACTTTTCCTTGAAAATGGCATTTTTTTTTCCACATTACTAGATTGTTTCAATAAATCCCACGTACAGTAATTCCTCAACATTCGCGGTTTTAACATTCGCGAGTTTTGATTATTCGCGAATATGAAAATACGGAAAAGCATAACATTCGCGAGAATGACTTGATTATTCGCTATTTTTTTTATTATATATATATTTTTCAGAATTTATAGCGTTTAATGATTATTTCCACTGTGTTTTCTTAGTATCTATTCACAAATCAATTTTCAACAGTCAACTGAAAAAGGAGCGAGTGCTGTAGGAAAACATAATAATAGCAAACGAATACTCATTGCAATGGGGATATTAGCAGTGATAAGGTAATGGCATCTTGAATCTATTAATTTAAAATGTGAATGTTCCCGTAAAGATGCTGCAGCTGCACTTGGATAGAAAATAACAGCATTTCTGAAGCATTTGGTTGTATTTAAACATCGTATTTTAATATTGTATCGCATACTGACCCACTGAATACATTATCATCTCTTTACGAATAAAAAGAGTCGAAATTACTTTATACAGAAACATACTTTTTTTAGCAGTAAATATTTATCAAGTCAGTAAATTTGAGTTACCTTCAATAAATAAATTTTATATTTATGAATATGCGTGTATATTCGCCTTCTACATGTATGTTATGCATAACGTATTGTTAATACATATAGTTTTGTTCTTTGAAATGCTGTGCCACTCTAATTAAGATTTTATAGAACGTAACTCCTTTTTTAGTGCAGAGAGACATCAACATTCGCGAGGTTTTCCTCGAACGTAACCCTCGAAAATGTTAAGGGATTACTGTATTTTAAAGACAAAATGTGTGTGTATTTAGAGACAAAATGTGAGTGATTTTAGGGTAATTTTCCCCCTTAATTTAGCCAGATGAAAATTCAAAATGACTCATTCTTCCATTTTTTGCGTTAAAGATTAGATATGTCAGAGATCTATACTAATATTATAAAGAGGTAATGTTTGTGTTTGTTTGTCAGATGTAATCTGTAGAGCTACCGAGCCCATTTAAAAATTAATAGTGGCAAAATGCTGGTGACTATCTGTGTTCCAGCATAGGTTCTATTTTATGTCGGTACAACAACACCCAAGGGGATGCAGGAACAAAAAGCGCTCTAACATTGCGCTTTATGTGATATTGTTTTGACTAGAAACTTGAAATTTGGTGTGGTGGTTAATTTTAAGAAGCAAATACTCATTATGAACGGTTTCTATGAAAAGCGAAATTTAAACGGGTGAAATGAATGGAAAAATTCTTAATTAAGATTTATTTGGAACTGTTAGGGTTAGAAACTTGAAATTTGACACTGCTGTTATTTTTAAGACGTAAATGCTTGCACAGAACAGTTTTTAAAAAATTCGAAATGTAAAATGGCAAAACTTGAAAAAAATGGTTGGATTAAAACAATATACAACAAACAATATAATTTTTTACATAAGAACTAAAACTGAAATTAGAATATTAATTTGGTATTTCATTGATATTAATTTGATTAATTAAAACAATTTTAAATAATTTTAGTAGATAACATTTGAAGTTTAAGTAAAAACCTTAATTTTGTAAATTAATTTATATAAGTTTGATGTAAATAAAAACAGTGTTTTTGTTCATTCCTCATTTTTAATACAATAATGTCATCTTTAATAGTAATAGTTATAAATATGTATTAAAAACCTTTGAACCCTAACTTTATATATTCCAGAAACCTTTACTTATTAAAGACAACATTACTACATTAAAAGTTGCCTTGTAACATATGTATAACAGTTTTGCAACAGCCAAATCAATCTTCATTTTTTTTCTTTACCTGAACCTCTATAACTTTTACGGTTAAAATTTATAGAGGTAATCCTTTAAAATTCCTACAAAAATAATTTGTTTATGTAAAAAATATATGGACCAGATAAAATTGATTAATGTACATGAGAGATTGGATGTGATAACGTCCTTTGTATTTTCAAAGTACTATTGTTCTGATCGCGCAACAAAGTAGATAATATTTCTTAAACTTTTTGAAAGATTAGCTAAAGCATTAAAATTAATTGTTCAATAATTCTTGACTGTTTAAACCAAAACCAGAGAGTTGATCTATTATTATTTTCTCTCCCTACCGGTCCCAGCGCATCCGGAAGTCCTCTCCTGGTCATGCGCGTTATAAGTCCCTCAGGACTTGAGTGTGACGGTTGACGTGCTCGACGGGCGCCACTCTTGTGCCAGGCGGCGCAGCTCAGTTTTATACCCTCCATCTATATAGCATAAACTATATAAAGTATTTTCCGAAAAACAATGCAAATTTAATAGTGTTTAATAATGTATTCCAATGTTTTAAATTAAAAAAATTCAAAGTTAAACATTGTTAGAGTTAAAATTAGTACAAAATTAAACAATTTAATTACCATTTTCGTAAATAAAACATATACCTATTTCTGCCACTTTGGCAAAAAGTGGCAAAAACTATTTTTGTCAGGACGGTTTTTACCGGGTTTTTTTCATCTTTGGCAAAACTTGCTAAGTCTACCACCATATTAATAATTAACGGCATTTTTAAAACCAGTATCACACCATCTTCCCCCTCCCCCCCCAAAAAAGTAATCTCAAAAATACAGTTAAACATTATACATAAAAAAACAACATATTTAATTTGCTACTTAAGTTTTAAAAAGTTACAACTGCCTTCAAACACAAGTATTTACCCAAAAGTCTCTGAAACGTATCTCAAAAATGAAAAATATTATTTATAATAGATTAAAGAATTGCATGTTTTAAAAAGTCAAACAAATTCTTTGACAGAAGAAACAGTCATTTAACAAAGATTTGACAAAATCTTTAATAAATGGGACAATGGGTCCACATGAAGGAAAATGACTATGTTACAAAAAGAAAGAAAAAAAGAAAGACTAGTCTATATTCTCCAACTCTGCTATTTAGCAATTTAATTTTTCCTCAAGCTTGCTTATTTCTTCATTATTTTTTTGGCCTTTGATTTCATTCGGACATCACGACGGATGCGAGTAATGTCGAGTGCATTTATCAGAGTAACCGTTCAGCTTTCCAGGTTTTTGAACACATTTTGGATTTTGTACTGAGATTTTACGACCAAAAGTTTTCTTCTGAGATTTCCCTAGGTAGTATTATCCTTGCTATTGTAATACTAGCACACAAATAGATATCAAGATCAGGGGTCTCAAAATATGACCCGCGAGTGAAACAATACAGCCTGCTGCAAATAGTTGGTCAAGACATGATCTGGTCCACATACAAGGAGTATGATACAGAATACTAGATGATAATATAATTAAATGTTCTTAATTGCTCAGAATCAAGAAATTACCATACTAATAGTCAGGGCTTTACAAATTTAATAAAATCTGGTAGCCAGCAAAAAATTCTAGTCGCCAGTAAAAAATATCCCCCCCCCCCCACCCTCCTCGATTTTCAAAAAAGCACAAAAGTGTTTTAGGAATTAATTGAGAAAAAATAATAACAAGCATAGTTTAGATATGTTAATTACATAGTTTAGAATAGTACATGATTTAGTTTTATAGATTTACTTCAAATGAATTACTTATAATCACATATATGTTATTATTCGTTAAAATGAATTTGATAGATTAATCAGTTTTAATTCTGAACACAAAAATTTGATTTGAAACTTACAAAAGAAAACTTGTATTTTTTAATATGATATCCAATTTTAGTTTCCATAGAGGCTGGATTGACACTATTTCTTACTGTTTTATCGAAACTTACCCCCTCCTCCCACATTCTATTTACGTAACATGCTAGAGCGGCAAAAGGTGGCGTTTTCTGTGCATGAGATGGAAAATGCCTTTTAAACTTGGTTCTTCCATTAAAATTACCACAGAAGAGGAAAATGGCTGCTTGCTACGCATAAGTAGGGGTGAGGGAGAGAAAAAATGCCATTTGTGCTCATTTCATAAGTAAAATTTTGTACTAAAAAAATCACCAGATTAAATAATTTGGTCGCCAGTGGCGATTTGGCGACCGCATTTGTCAAGCCCTGCTAATAGTAGTTAGTGAGATTTATATAGCTCGTGGTTCTTGTTTTCTGAAAACATTTTCTACTTTTTGATTGTGTGCAGATTATCTAAAGCAACTAAGATACTCATAAAAAAAATTTGAATCCCAGAAAGTTTTTAATAAATTTCATTTTAGAGATAGTTTTTCCGTCAGCTAATGGATAATCCACATAAATAAGCATTGAGAAAATCAATAAGCAAAGTTATGCAACTATTTTAACTGCACCAGGGATAAACTCTTTGAAAGGCATTAGAAATGGGTGCTAATTATATCTATCTAAAAGACACTCTTACATTGGGAAACAATCACTATAATTTAAAGTTCTGAAATATTTTTTTATGTGAGTGTTGAAAGATTTCTGAAAAATTCAAACTAGAAACGTGTATTAATTCTATCTATCTAAAAAAACTGTTACACTGGGAACGATTCACTTCAATTTAAAGTTCGGACGTGATTTGTTTATGCCAACATTGAAAAACATCTAAAAACTTCAACGTCATCTTAAATTGTGCTAGTTTTGTAAAATGTCACTCAAAACCTTAAAGAAAATTCATATTTCATTTTTGTTTCAGAGAAATTACTGAGAGCTGAAATGGTGTGTTAGGTTTTAGTCCGACAGACTTTCTGGAATGTTAATGTGGCCCTTCAATCAAATGATCTGCAGACCTCTGATTTCGATGACATTTTCTATTCATATGAACTTTCAAATTACTTCTTGTTGAAAATGCAAACTTACAAATTTCACAAATAAATGGCCTTTCTTTTGTATGTATACGAAGATGTTCTTTGAAACTTCTCGTGCAGTTAAATCCTCTGTTACATATCTCGCACGTATGAAGTTTCGTTGCATTATGAGTCAGCAAATGATATTTGAAACTGTTCTTCAAAGAAAATTCTTTACCACACATTTCACAAATGTATGGAGTTTCTTTTGAATGAATAGCAAGGTGCTTCTGCAAGTAATATTTTGAGGAAAAACTTTTTTTGCAGACATCACAAGAGACAGAATCTGTCTTATCATGAGTACGAAGATGACTGTCTAAAACACTTTTCTTACAAAATCCATTTCCACACCTGGGGCAAACGAAGGGTTTCACTATTTCATGAGTAAGCATATGTGTTTCTAACACATATTTCGAAGTAAGTCGTTTATTGCATACATTGCAAATGAAAAAAGTTTTGTGTCGGTCTTTTTTGTGGGTGAGTAAGTGTGTCCATAAATTTCCTTTGTGAGAAAACAGTTTTTGGCATATATCACACTCAAATCTTTTCTCCTGTGTGTGAACACGCATATGCAAATTCAAGTTATTCCTCTGAGAAAAGCTCTTTTGGCATATTTCACAAGAATAAGGTTTTTCACCAGAGTGCAAACGAAGATGTGTCCATAAAGTTGCTTTCCGAGAAAACTGTTTTCGGCATATATCACAAGCAAAGGGTTTTTCATGTGTGTGAATACGCAAATGGCTTTCCAAGTTGCCTTTCTGAGAAAATGCCTTTTGACATATTTCACAAGAATAAGGTTTTTCACCAGAATGAATACGGCGATGTAACCATAAAGTTGATTTCTGGGAAAACCGTTTTTGGCATATATCACAAGCAAAGGGTTTTTCTTGTGTGTGAATACGCAGATGAATTTTTAAGCTACACTTCTGAGAAAATCCCTTATGGCATTTGTTACAATAGGTTTTTTCACCAGAGTGAATACGAAAATGTTTCTTAAAAGTTTCTCTCTTTTTAAATACTATACTGCATACATCACAAGTGTAAAGTTCTTTTTCTGTATGAGGTTGAGGAGTAAAACTCGGAAGATCAGAAAGTTTAGGAGAAGTTTCAAGATTAATTTCACCAGCACCAGTTTCTTCTGTATAAAAACAAACATGGTTAATCATAAGAGATTCTTCACGAAAACCTTTTTCACAAATTTCACAAAAGAAATTATCTGTATTTGTTTTAGTCGAAGGATCCATTTTGAATATCTTTGTTTTAAGAAATATTTTTTGGAAGAAAATAAATTAAAGTTATCTGCTTACATAATTTTAGCAAAACAGGAATAGTGCAGCTTGGAAAGTTCCAAGAAACATGTTTATATAATAAAGAAAATGTTTTTGCTTTAATATATTTACTTATTTTTTAAGCAGTACACAATAAATTACAATAAGATCTAATTTCGGGTACTTGGTTAAACTACCTTTTTCAAATTACAGAAAAACTGTTCTTGAAAATGCAATAGGTTGAATATTGAACAGTCCTAAAAGATTAATACCAATTCATTTTGTTACTTTGAGAATACACTGCAGTAAAACTTTTTTCTGGAACATTGCTAGATGACAGCATTTTTGTCCTGCCTCTGCTCTCTATTTATAAATATTATAACTATATATTTATAAATATCTCTTTTGTACCAATATGAAATTTAACAAAATTTGACTTATTCAATTTTAAGCAAATATAAATACATCAAATTTTTAAGAGTATAGCTTTAAAAAAAAAAACAGGTCCATGTATGACAAAAGTTTTTGATCAATTTCTTCTCTTTTTGAAAAAAGTCTTATATAAAAGGTTATTCCAAGATTACTGACTAATATGGCAGACAGTGAAATGACTAATATGTGAGATAGTGAAAGGAGAGAGAAACAGAAAGGTGAATCAGAAATTCAATGCTCATTTATTTTCTCACAAAATTTAATTATCTTAATATATATAATTTCGATATTAGTATAATTTACACTCATTTTCCCTTCTGCCAGTATCAGATCCTTTTATTATACATTATAAATTGTAGATTGTCGGAAAATATTTTTTATCCTATTATTGAGATCTTTATAAAAATTAAATAAGAGGAGTTTTAATAATAAAACATGATGTAATAAAAACTGAGTAAAAATTAATTTATTCGATGCAATTGAAGTAAATTATCTCAAAGTTATGAATGAAAAATGTATGTTTTTCCTTAAACATGTCATTTTTATAGGTCAAAACTTTGGCAGCAAACTGATAAAATACACAGTTTAACATTGGAAGCATTTAGTTATGCTGTTACTTTGTCACCAGGTTCTGTTTTCAACTAAAAATCTATTTTAATACCAAAACAGGCAAAGCGATAAAATATCACTGTACACCTTGAGTATAAGTTAATATAAGAATACTCATTTTTAAGTAGATTTTTCATGCTTCAAGATTTAATATATAAGTCAGTTTTATACATAATTTGCACAATAATAATGAAAAACTACCAATTTATTTTTAATACCTATGCACTTTAGTAAAACCTATGTGAAATGTACATGTTATTTTGCTTATTCTTTTTAAAATCTTGCAGTAAATTTCAGTATTTGTTCAAGTTATTTTATCAGTATGCAATATTAAGTAGATTTTTCGTACTTCACGATTTAAGATATAAAGCGGTTATATACAGAATTTGAACAATGCTCATTAAAAATTATCATTTTCAATATTTATGCACTTAGTTAAAACTTACTTGAGAGATACGTGTATTTTTTGCTTGATTTTTTCTAAACCAGTAAAGTGCAGTACACAAAAGAGTTTGAGAATCTGGAATAAATAAGAAAAAAAACAGAATGAGCAATTTAGTGCAGTTTTTTTCAATTCAGTAATACTAATACACTGCTCAAAACAATTAGGGGAGCACATGGTTTTAATGAAATTACACAAATATTTACACCAATAAGTAACTTAAATTAAAACATCCATAATTTAAAGCATAGCAGAAAACAGAAAAATAAAACTTTAATTGCAAATTTAAGTTCATGACGTCAAAAACCAGAAAAAGGAGATAAGTGAAGAAATCCGGAATTCGCAGAAATGTCTGTTTCACTGTCTCAGTTGTGAAATTCAATTGCTCAGCTTTTGCTTTGAGAAAGGGTGATTTAAAAATGTCACAACAAAGTGATTTACCGGAATCCATGGCTTGGTGTATTAGAGATAGACTTGAATCCGGGCAAACACAAAGAAATGTAGCGGACGCTGTTGGAGTTGCAAGAAATGTCCTTGCAAGCATGTTGAATCGATTCCAAAAAACAAAAAATGTTAGATGTCGACCACATGCACCACAGCAACTGGTGACCTATATATCCTGTTAACAGTTCGTCGAGACAGAAAAAGGGATGATACTCAGTTGCAAAAACGGTAGCTCTTGGCAACACGAGAAAAGGTGTCCGGCCAAACAGTGCAAAATATGTTTAATCAGGATGGTCTCTATGCACGTAGGCCAATGATCTGTATTCCGTTGACCACAAGCCACTGTGCATCCCAAAGAAGTTGGGCTGCTGCGCATTAAGATTGAAGGCAACGGATTGGAGTTCAAATGCTGCTTCCCTATTCAGTCTGGAGTGTGACACTCGACGTGTTTTTGTATGGAGGGAAAGGGGCACTCAAAATAACCCCATATTTGTTCGTGAAAGATCACATTACAAACAAGGTGGGAGGATGGTATGAGCTGGAATCAGCATAGGTGGACGTACGGACCTGCATATCATTTGGAATGACACTTTGACGGCCCAAAGGTATACAGACGAGATACTGAGACCTCATGTCATATCTTACGCTTCACCCATGGTGATTCCTTTATTTTCATGCATGATAATGCCTGACCGGATACAGTTCGTCTGGTGGAGAACATGGTTGAAACTGAAACAATACAGTGTATGGAATTGTCAGCATGCTTTCCTGATCTGAATCAGATCGAGCATGTTTGGGACACACTCGGACGAAGCATTGCAGCAAGACGAAGGCTTTCTTTTATTGTATGGGACAAGGAGATTGCAATTCTTGAAGAGTGGGACAGTATTCCTCAAAGTCTTATCGATAACCTCATCACATCCATGGAAAACAGATGTGCAGCAGTCTTAGCTGTTAGAGGGGACAACAGGCCGTATTAAACAGCTTGCATCATTACTAAACAATACTTTTTTTTGTAATTTACATGAAACCAAATTTTTGCCCTTTTCGTGTTCTTTCCATCCTTTCAAAGAATTAAAGCTTCCTTACAATTATTTTTTGCATCTTATTTTCTGTATTGCGCATTGATACACGTGTACTCTCCATTTTATACCCATGCATGGCTGTCTCGCATGGTTCTCTTCTTTTATTTGCTTGCTCCCCTAATTTTTTTGAGCAGTGTATTTTGAAATTAGATTACATATTTTATATTCAATGTTAGATCTTAAAATGAAAAGAGAGAGATAATTCAATATTGATAAAAAAATATATACGTGAAAAATCAACTTAAAAATGCACAGAAGACACTTTTGATGAACATTATAGCGAGAGATTACAGATATATTGAATGTAGTCCCCATATAAAAAAATAATTTAATGCAAAACGATTAAGAAATCTCATTTCCAATAAGATATTTTTTCTTTTTATTTATTTATTTATTTTTGTGTAGGAGGAAACAGAAAAACTTGGTAAAGAATTTAGCATGCAGACATTTAAATTTTTACATTTTATCAATCCTTTTTTCATATAATAGCTGTTAGAGTCCTGCTCGGGTTGGGTTATACGTAACCCAAAGAAGAAATGGAAGAAAATTTACCATACTTTAATACAGTTATGGAAAAGTAATCTACAATTAAATCTCTAATATCAATTTTATCTTTAATGTTAAAAATGAACATACATATACTGTTTAAAGTTCAAATACTATATAGTTTTTTAATATGAAAAAATATACTGGGGTCCAGAAATTAAGGAGCAGTGACCAATTTCAGACGTTTCGTCGAATATCTTACTGAAACTCGTGAGGAAATGCCCTTGAACTTCGAGGATGTAAAGAACATGTTTGACTTCATGTTTTTCAGTGAAGATTTTGTCGCGAGGACAATTAGGGAGGGCAGGAGTGAAGGGGCGCAATAATTTTAATAATAAAATAATATTTTCGATCACCCAAGTAACAGAAAATGTTAAAAATGGTCTGTCACTGTAACAAATAACTATGTAGGTCCTGTTCCACATTTGTGTACATTTGTGTAAGGATAGCACGTATATTCGTGAAGATGTTAACGTTTCTGTGAAAAATTCAAACGGTTCTTTTTTCAAACGGTATAGCATGCAGTTTTCAGCCGAAACTTTCCAAAAACTTGGCGAAAAATCGTAGAAATAGTATACCGTGATTAAAATATTAATATATTAAATATTTGATCAGATATAGGTATTTTTATGAAATAAATTTTAACTGCACATGCGTGAACTACAGCAAAGCTTTTTTGTCATGATTTCATAGTCAATACTATACGGCAACTCATATAAAAAGACAAGTGAAATATCATGAAAATTTCAAAAGTTACAGCAATAATTGAAAAATTCAGGAGAACATATATGGGATCTATTTCTACGATTTTTTGTCAAGTTTTTGGAAAGCGTTGTTAAATTCGGCTGATCAACTTGCATATCAGATTGAAAACATTTATACAAGCCAAAAAATTATGATTTTTCAAAATTAAAAAAATAATTGTATGGAAATTTACTGAGATAAAAAAAAATGGTACTTTTCGGTTAGCCGGGCGCTAGTGATATATGTACATATATAAATACATATGAACATACATGATACATATATGTATATATATGTGTATGTAGATATATGTATATGTAGATATGTGTAAATACTTGAAAAATCAACTTAAAAATGCACAGAAGACACTTTTAATGAACATTATAGCGAGAGATCACAGATATATTGAATGTAGTATAATAACAATACATGTGTATGGAATGGAATGGTATGTGATGGAAAGTATAATAACAATAGACCCAAAATCTCAATGTTATTTTGGTTCCCTTCTAACCTTCATTCCCATCACCACTTTAGTTCCTGAAATGAAAGAGGAAAAAAAAGCTCCTCAAAATCTATTTGCAACCTGTATTTAATAAGAATCGACTTTTTTCATATTTTCTAAAATTAATCCCTAATATTTCTACCTTTCATGAAGAAAAAAATGGAATTTGATTCAAAGTGATACATAGCATTGATTTATCGATGTTTTAGCAGATTACTCTGGTTAGAAGATGTACCATTGCCATTCTACACTCAATCATGGATATCAATTAAGCGAGTTTCTAACAGAAAAATAAATAAAATTTCTTGGATGAATATGTCGAACGCTGAAGTTAATCACAACATAATTGAAAAGCAATAAATAGATTTCAAATCATGGATTTACGCTTACCTTGCTAAATTGAATCCTTACATAATTGCGATGACTGAGATATAAACATTACCTAACTAGCTAGATAAGTTGTTAAGGCTTGAAGAATATAATATATTTAGATTATTTTTGAGATGATTAATCGTTAAATATGCTTTTAATATTTTCAAAAATTGTAATATCATACAAGCTTCAGAAGCACAACAAGAATCTTCAGATAGAGAAGTAGCGTAGATTTGTTGTTGTTTATTGTCCAGTTGAAGGGTTGGTTCATTGGTTAGCTGGGCATTTTGCTGGGCCTAGCATAAGAGTAGTAAAATATGGAATATAAAATTAAATTGATTGAGAATAGCCAAGATAATCTTTCTTCACTTGGCTAATCCATCGAACAAGGAAATAGAATAAATTTTTGTCATAGCTCGGACAAAAACTTGTATTCGAGCATGCGTCCTGTTGTCCCTGTTCTTGATGTCTGTGCACAAGTACTGTAAAACGAAAAATCTGATAAGGGCCAGCTTGATGTCAAGCACACAAGATATATGTTCTCAATAAACAAACAAAGATAAGGGCCGAGGTTAAAAAACAATTGTTAAAACTTTAAATAAAAAACTCATTTGCAAGCCAATGCCAGAAAACCATCCAACCACTTTAAATTTGGATTCTACTTCAAACTACTATCGTTAGATGGCGCCATGCGTCCAGTCATGTTGTTGTTTTCTTCAAAGCCAAGCGTGCCTTATTTACAATTCAAGAATTTTAAATAGCGAAAGGGAAAGTTAATCAATTTTACAATAATCTAAACACGTTGGATTTATTTTTCAAGCCCTAAATAGTTATCTGGACAATATTGCCACTGCATTCATCGTAATTCTATAGAATCATTTTTACAAAGTAGGCCTAATTCCATGTTTTGAAATCTTTTTAGTTGTGTTTAATGTTAAAAAAATAAAAAACCTCACCTATCTTATTACATGCCTATTTATACTACTATTCAAATGTTCTAAAAACAAAAATTTAAAGAAAAATTTTAGAACTTCTTAATGATTTTCACATTTTGCTTAAAATTAATTAGCAAAAAAAAAAAAAAAGGTCTGAAAAATTATCAAATGTTATTGCCGCGGAGAAGACAATTTTTTAAAACACATAGCCATGGATGCAACGTACGATTTTCGTTAGAGAATCGGCAATCATACATAGTTGATACATTTTCTCAGTATTTTATATAAGTTGTATTTTACTATTTTCAAAACTTTAGTGCCCTTCATCCCTCTTCATACTTTTATCTACGCCCATGAACATAGCAGTATATTATGGTTATATTATTAGATATTTATTACGCCTGTATTTACAATCTAGGGGCATTACACACCTGTTTAAAGTACAACTACTAAGGTAGTACTTGATCACCCAATTTAAAGTAGGACATAAAAATTTTTAAACCCTTTACTTTTCAACGTTAAATCATCTTTCTTATTGAATGCAATCTAGTTTAGTTAAAAAAAAATACATTGCAGTAAACTTTGTGTAAAACTGAAATCTGTGAAAAGATTTTAAAGCCCCACAGAAAGATTTCAATACAGTAAATTCTGTTTAAGGTACAAGTACTGTCTATAATGTAAAATTGTCTCTTAGTTGGTCGATTTTCGTCTCAGACAAGGTATTATTCGCACTATATGTTGGATTCTAAACAGTGAAACTTACAGTTAACAGTTTAAGCTCGCATAAAGTTAAATGTGGTTTTTTTTCATGAATTATCAATTTTCCAATAGTGATTTAAGAAAATTCATACATTTTGTACCCTGCATTCGAAAATAATAATTTGAGCTAAGTAAAAGGTCACAATCAAACCGAAATAGCAATTTTTATTTAAAATAGGCATTGATGTTAGGTTGGTTATGCATAATACAAATACTTGTACAGTTAGCTGAAATGCCGAAACTGTAGCGTTAACTAACTTTAACTCAAAATTATGTTTCTTTATTTACAATTCAAGTGAATATTTCTTTCAGTAAAATTCCATGAGATACCTATTTTTGCGTTTCTCATGTGATTCTTCGGTACTTCTCTATTATCCCGTCGACCACTTTCCATAACAAAAAACAACCACCAAACTGTAAGATTAAAGACCAAAAATGTAGTCCCATTTACTTGATGTCAGAAGCATTATACGTGTTTGTTATGTCATCAAGTGGTTTTTAATTCAACATTTGTGTGTATTTTTCATTGTGTTTTACTAATTTATTAGTTATTTCATTAATTAAAATAACAATTGTGTCTTTAAATTCTTATATTTTATTTATTTATTTATTTTGATATTCCAATAGCAACGATCTCCCATTTATTTGGCATTACAGTTTGGCGATAGTTTTTTGTTATGAAAAGTGGTCGACAGGATAATAGAGAAGTACCATTCATTAATACCAAAAACAGCCAAATTCAAGATTTCAGTGGCTTACAAGCTAGAGATGCAGAAGATAATACCTGGGAGCTTTTAAATTACACAAAAGATGCTCCACAAATGCTTTTTCTGGATTTTTAGAAGAACAAAATTTGGTTCAATGGCTAGCTTGTGTAGATAACCAATTATTAACTCATTCAACGACTGATGAGGAAATTATACCTATTGTTTTAAATCACACTGAAACCGACATTGATTTTGACACTGAATCAAAGGATGAAAATACAAAGATAATTTATGTACAAGGTTTTAAATTTAAGACATAAATATTTAAATTTCTTTGAGTGACAAAATTTTATCTCAAAGTATGAAGTAATGAGTGTTCATAGACTATAGAGAAAAAAAATATTGTAAACAAACCAAAACTTAAACTACCATTGTGTGAATGTTTAAAAAAATTAATAATCAGTAAAATTTGTATTGCATATAATTTAATTTTTCTTTATACTAACTTATTTATTGACTATATTAAACCAATTTTGCATAATATTTTCTTTTTCTATGTTAATTTTTGCGTACTAATATTTAAATAAAATTTGCATAGTATATAATTTAATTTTTCTTCATATTAATTATGTTAAACTAATTTTCCATTGTGTTTTCCTTTTCTATGGCAATTTTTGTGTAATTGTTCCTAATTTATAGTCTGACTTGAAAAAATAAAATGTAAACAAAGGAATATCCTATAACGTGTAAAAAAGTGCAAACCACAAAACCCTCGGTCCCTAAGTATGCGGATTTCACAGAGTTGACTGTGATGGATATTAAATAATCCATATGTCCTATTTTCCCTCAGTCTTATCACCTGTACATAATTTATATAAATTAGTCTTCTGTTGCTGATTCCTTTATTTATTATTTCTATTATCTTTATCATTTTATTATAGTGCAAATTAACTTGCCTTTTAAATTTCTTTATCTGAAATAAATTTAATTACTTTTCAAACTCATTTTATGTATCAGAAGTTTTATTACCGTTTGCAGCTTTCCTTTCCCGACAATGTACATTCAGTTATCTTTTGTTTTCCTGGGTAGTTACTTTGAAGGCTAAGATGGCAAAACGATCGCATGCAAATAAGTTTCACTTTTCTGTGATCCATTTTGTCGTCATCTCTTCCCGTGTGGGGTCTTGTAGAAGCTGTAGGAAGATTTGAATACCGGTATGCGTAGTAGCATATTTGTGAACAGCCATGCCAGATAAATATTTTCGTGTTTCCTCTCTCATGGCATTTGTTCTTTAGTTTGATATCGAGAAACGTGAGCTATTGGGACTTTAAACGGTCTTTATAGACTCTGACTGCAGCCGTCACTACAGGAAAATTGTCCCTTTAACTAATGCTAAAGCGCCATTGAAACCATTATTTATTGTAAATGCATTTGAAAGTGTTAGATATTCCAATTTGGATAATTTTTACCTTGTCATATAAACACAGAACACAAATATCACATGAAATCTGAAATTAAAAATGCATGTAATGCAACGGGCTTGCAAAGCATTATCCTGAAGCGAAAAGCTATATCTTTTCTCCACCAGATGGCGTATTCAAGCACTTGACTTCCCAATAATCAGACGCTTCATGGATCATTTGTATTTTCAAAATAGGTTTAACTTCATTCTTATAGTTCGTTCATTGGCATGGATTGATTTCAACGGTTTTGTTTAAGTATAATTTAAATCATTTCAATATACCTATTACATTCTCCCCTAAGTTGGAATTCCCGAAAAATTTGCAGATCTTCTACACCGATCATGACTCCTAGAACCCAAAACCACCCCCAGTTCAAAACTTTATCTATCTATCTATCTATATCACTTTTTTATGGACACAATAACTTCCATAATTCTGCACAAATTTCTTCCAAACTGATACATAAAATCAAGTGGCATAAAATCTCGGTCAAGTTCGTTAATGGGCAAAATCGAACTAAGGAGTGCATTTTGTGAAAACAGGAAAAAACCCTTAACTTCTTAATTTTTATACATATTGAATCCATTTAAAGTTATTATTACTTCTAGGAAAAGGGCCAAAAATTTATGTATGTCAGATTTTTAATTTCATTATAAATGCCCCCAAGGGGAGGTGGGGGGGGGGGGGGGGAAACAGGGGTTTCAGAAGAAAAAAAAATCATAAATTCATCAATTCATACAATATCAAATCCACTTAAATTTATTATTATAAATATTCTTACTATTATCTACAACTCTTATATTGACAAGTTTTTTATATGATCAACTCTTACAACAAAAATAAATTAAAAACAAAAAAATCCCTGCCAGCACCACCTACAGATTTCGAAGTGGGCAGTCCCAACTGCCGCATCAGGGCAAAAAGGACATTTCTTCTGCAATTCTCAATAAACAGGCACCCCTCGGTCTGCGTCTTCGAAATCTACCTGTTCCTGTAGGCCGAGCCGTCAGGGATTTTTTATATTTTATTCAAAGTGCGGGAGTCAACGTCATGATTTCCTGTGATGATTTATGGCAAGCTATTAATGAAACCGATTTCAGTTATCTTGGCCTTGTCTACATGTGTCTAATGTTTGATAATGAGCTCTGGAATTGCTTTTTTTTATATTTATTAAAGAAGTTGCAATGCAATTCATTTCTTAAAGTTAAAATGTCATGATGTCCTTCTCTTGTGTTCCAGATAAGTTAAATATTTATATTGTTTTTGTTCTTTAATGAGATGTAATATTATATTTTTGTTTTATAGTTTATTTTAATTTATGTTTCTGTTTTAAATAAATGTGTCCGTTCTTTAATCTGTCACTATTATTTAATTCCACCACAGACACGTTTATTTTTCAGCTAACTGTATTGGACTTATTATAATTTTAAATTCATTTGGTGTTTCTAAAATCAGCTCATCACTTCCATTGCTTGTTGTACTCTGTTATTCTATCTTAAAACCCTGGACATAGCATTTTGTAATGTCCCTTAGACTGTATATATATTTTTTTGGAAATTTTTTAAAATATTCAATTAAACAACATAAAGTTTTAAATAGATATATTATTTTCAATGGAGATACACCAAATATTCAGTATTTTCTCATAATACTGTAAGTATGAGCAAGGTATGAGTAGGTTGTTCCAAATATCAAAATTTTCAGTCTGATGAATATTCAATTTGGCCAAATGCGAAAAACTTAAAATAAAAAAAGTTAAAAAAATATTGGTAGTTTCGTGTTATACCAGCACCCCCCCCCCCCCCCCCCCAAACCAAAGATGAATCGCCAAGTTATAGTCATATAGGATACATATACAAATCTAAATTTTTTGTTTATCATGCTCTTTTGGCTTTTACAGCTAATTAATTATGAAATACAATTACGTTACTTTTCATTTTAAGGTAAATAAGCGTAGCTATACTGAAAATGTGCCATATTGTAGGTCCTGTACATTAATCACAAGGATAAATTGTAACTGAACTGTTTATTTTTCTTGTGTTCATTTCACCATGCTTCAATATTTATTTTTATTTTTTCAATATGTAAGTGTGGTTAATATGACCAAATTGAAGCTTTTTCATGAAGAAAATATTGTACTTTTCATTTAGCTGGGTACCAGTAAATATATATATATATATATATATATATATGATATATGTGTGTGTGCATATATCATGTATATATATATATGTGTGTGTGTATATATATATATGTTACAGTCAATATGATTAATCTGGTCATTATTAATAATCTCCGGTTATTATTAATAATGACTGCAGTTATTATTAATAATAACTGGCCTTTATGTCTGGTCATTATTAATAATAACCGATTATTATTAATACTGACTGTATTAATCATATTGACTATAACATATATATTTCACTGGCAACCGGCTAACCGAGAAATACCAAAAGTATGAATTTATCATTAAAAATAGGTGTTCACCCGTTAATGTCTGTATATATATTTATTCATAAACTTTACCAATTTCTCTCAGACATTACTTATAAAAAAGCATGGTCAAAAATTTTCATTAAAAATGTCCTTTATTTAAAAAATTAAAAATAGTCTCTAATAAAAACTTCCACCACCTAACAAAAGCGCTTTCACCCCCCGCCAGGGCATCATCAGTTGTGTTCTTTATCCAACTTCCTCTTCATTATATAGATGACTGGTAGCTGTAGAGCTCCCCCTATCGGATTTCAATATTCTCTCTCTCTCTCTCTCCCCCTCCTCCAACATTTTTCTCCAACGGCAATCGAGCACTGAATGCACCATGTCATTGCATGTTTCTTTGGATATATTTATTTCAATTGATTCTCGTAATAACGCGTTATGCAAGTTTTCGTAATTAGCTATTTTCTTTATTTGAAGGGTATCAAGTTTTATTGGGGTTTTAAGGTTTAATCTTGCAAGAGCTGTTGACTGTTTATTTAATTTTATATCTCGAATATGTTCTTTCTTTCTTTCTTCTATTTTTTCTCTTTGTCATTCCTATGTAAGTAACTTTTTCATTTCTGCTGTTTAGACAATTTATCTTAATTTTAAATAAAGGACATTTTTAATGAAAATTTTTGACCATGCTTTTTTATAAGTAATGTCTGAGAGAAATTGGTAAAGTTTATGAATAAAAGTATGAATTTATTTCAGAAAAAAATCAAGATGGTGCTAATATGAGTGGCGATCGTGATATTTTTCTCAAGACATTTTTTAATTAATGAAGCATTTTTGTTTATTAAATCTATATAAACTTTAAATAAAATTTCGATATTTTACAATTTTTATGTAAATTGTTTTTGTATATATAGGATAAAAATATGTGGCACAATAGTAGCTTTCCCGCAATACCTGCAACTTGAGGCCATATTGTTTTTATGTTTTTACTTTTGATTATTTGACATTCAATTTTCGGTTTTCATAAGTAATTATTTTTTTTTCTTTGTAATTTCATAAGTAATACGGCTGATTTCAATCTTTCTAATGGAAAAAATAGGAATACTGATCATTGATACTTTGGTACAGGTCAACGCCGTTGCAGCTATCTGACATAATATGTGACCAAATTTGATTAATAAAGTTCAAATTATTAAATTTAAATTTTAAAATCATAAATGAATTTTAAAACAGAAACTCCTCGCAATAGAATTTATTTGACCAAGTCCTGTTTCAGAAAGTGTCTTGTTCATGTTAATAGGAAAGTGGCTCATTAACTTTGAATGTATAAAAAAAATGAAAAGTATCCATAGATAGTGGAAGTGAAGAATATTCTTTATATTTTAATAGAAGTAACTTATCATCTTGGTTTACGTAAAATCAATTTCATCTTTCATCTGTCTAAATATAAAAGAAAAAAGGCAAAATATTAATTTTTTGAAGCTGAAATAAGTTTTCAAATTATAATGAAAAGTACATTGAACAGTGATAATAATGGACTCTAATTTTATTTTAACTAAAATGTATTTCAATTACATATATCTACAGCTAAAATAGAGGTATTAATAATTTAAGATATAAATAACGTAATATTTTATTTCGCTTCAAGGTCTCTCGCTTATTAGCTTCAAGGTCTTTGAAACATTACTATAAATAGATCAAACTGTTTACATTTTTAAACAATAATGAAATATCAGTTTAATTAGTGTTTAATGTTATTTCCATTTTAAAATTTGAAAAAGAAATTATAATCAATATTTACTCTTAACTAAAAAAGTAGATATTCGTCTATTCCACCAAATCACTATTCTTTACATCCCTACATTGTATCCGGCCCTAACCTGAGGGAGAACCTGTGAGGGGCTGATTTTGCATTATGCATGTACAGACCATGTAGGGAGGGGGCATAAACGCAGTGTTGAATTCAGGTGGTGGCCCGGGGGAGAGGAGGGGAATTTCCCCCCGGAGCATTGAAACAGGAGTGGGGAAATACATTATTTTACTCGCCACCGGCGAGTGAAGTTTGTGATGGGGGCGAGTAAATTTGAAAAACTGCAGGCTATAAAAGATATGCTAAAAACTGTATTTTTTTTTACTAATTAGATATATGACTTTCTAAATTACTGCGATGTAAACAATATACTATGTTCTATCCTATAATAAGCTTTCCCCTGTTGTATAATATATTTTTAAATTTTATAGAAAAAATATGAAAATACATTGTATAATAGTATTTGAAGTCATATACATTTTGTCTGAACGATTTTCAACTGTGCATTGCATCTTACTGGCTGGTAAAATAAATCCTTGACTGGTAATATTTTCGGAAAATTCCCCACACATTGGAAATGTCCCCCCCTGAAGATTTGAGATTTTACACTTTTAATCATTAAAAAGTGCAATTTCCTCCCTGGAACTCTACATTGTCCCTCCCGGAGAAAAGTATCTGAATTCAACATTGCACAAACGCATTCTGTTTGGTTCCTTTAATTTCTGTGCATTTCCCTGTAGATAAATGATTGAAGTTTTTGGGATTTTTTTTTACACCAAAGGAATTAATGCTGTCAAGCCTGTTAGAAAACTGTGTGTGAATTTAAGGACTAAATGTGAAAGCTGTCATATAATAAAATATTATTGTTATTCTGTTGCAAAACCCATTTTCATGCATTTTTTCGTATATTTATTCTAGATTCTCATATACATTTCATTTACTGAAATTCATTCTTGAAGAGGGAGACAGATGAAAACATCCGGGAAAAGTATTTCAAGTAAGTCTATCAACAATCTTAAAGTGAATTACAGATAAGTAATAACATATAAAACTGTGTAGTTACAATGTGTTAAATTCTAAACCCAGAAAATAATAATATTAAATATTTCCCACCAATGTAATCAGTTTTGAAGTGTGTTGCAAGGATGCAAAAACATTCTCTCAAAATTGGTGAAAAACAGATCAGGAAAGAATCCAAAATAACATTTTGTATAAGAATAACAGATTGTGCAAATTAAAATGAATTAATTTTTCTTATTATAACTCTGTTTCTCAAGACGTTTACTATTTTTGTTTCCTGAGTGTTATCACAGCAGATTTGTTCATTAATTTACCTTATAAAAATATATTTTTTAAATAAATGCCTTCAGAATGGATCCTTTTGATAAAACAAACAAGAATGCTTTCTTTTGCAAAATATGTGAAAAATGTTTTCCTACGGAATCATTTTTAAGTATGCATCTTTGTACTAATGCAAAGGAAAATGTTAATATTTGCCATGAAAAATATCCCAATCATTCTGAACTCGAGCATTTAACAACTCATATTTCTACTGAAGTAAAAGAAAATCGAAATGTCTGTCATGAAGAATTTTCTAGTTTTTCTGAAGTGGAACAACTAACTATGCATCTTTCTATCGAAACAAAAGAAATTCCTGGTGTTTGTCATGAAGAGTTATCTACATATTCTGAACTAGAACAATTAACTGCAAATCTTTGTACTGAAGCAAAAGAAATTCCTGATATTTGTCATGAAGAGTTATCTACATATTCTGAACTAGAACAATTAACTGCACATCTTTCTACTGAAGCAAAAGAAATTCCTGATGTTTGTCATGAAGAGTTATCTACATATTCTGAATTAGAACATTTAACTGCACATCTTTCTACTGAAGCAAAAGAAATTCCTGATGTTTGTCATGAAAAGTTATCTACACATTCTAAACTAGAAAAATTAACTGCGCATCTTTCGCTTGAAGCAAAAGAAATTTCTGCTATTAGTCATGAAGAGTTATCTACATATTCCGAGCTGCAACAATTTACTATGAATCTTTGTACTCAAGCAAAAAAAATTCCGGATGTTTGTCTGGAATATCCTAAGCATTCTGAACTCGAGCACCAACTTCAAGCTCCTACTAAAAAAGCTTCTCATATTTGTGCTGTATGTAATAAAGGATTTAAAGAAATTGCTGATCTTAGAAAACATTTTCGAACCCATACTGGTGAAAAACCTTATTCTTGTGAGATATGTCAAAAAGGATTTGCTGTGCCTTTTACTTTGAAATTACACATGCGTACTCACACAAAAGAAAAACCTTTCACTTGTGAAATATGTCAGAAACAGTTTTCTCAATTAGGAGCTATGAAGACCCACCAGCTCACTCATGACAAAGAAACATTTTTCACTTGTAAAGTGTGCAATAAAAAACTGTCTTCAAAAGACACTTTGAAACTGCACATGGTTCTTCATGCAGAAGAAAAACCTTTTAATTGCCACAAGTGTGGAAAAGGATTTTGTGCAAAAAATGTATTAAATTACCATCTTCTTATTCATGAAGCAAATTCTTTCAATTGTGAAGTATGCAACAAAAGCTTCTCTACAAAATCTTACCTGAAGAAACATCTTCCTGTGCATTCAAAAGAAATTCTGTACACTTGTGAAATATGTGGCAAAGAATATTACATAGAAAGTAGCTTCAAAGCACATTTGAAGGCTCATAGTGCTGAAAGAATTTACACTTGTGAGGTTTGCAATAGAGGATTTAAACTACAGAAAAGTTTGATAGAACACTTTCGCACACATACCAATGAAAAGCCATTTGCTTGTGAAGTTTGTGATTCTCGATTTTCTCGGCAAATTGCTTTAATTCAACATATGCGTACTCACAATATAGATAAGCAATTCCGCTGTGATGTATGTGGTAAAGGATTTACTCGGAGAGAGCACATGAAAACACATATGCGTATTCATACAAATGAAAAACCTTTCTGTTGTGAGATCTGTCTAAAGCAATTTTCTCAGTTCTCAAACATGCGGACGCATCTGCTCACTCACAAAGAAAAATCTTTCACTTGCAAAGTATGTGATAAGCGACTTGCTACAAAAGATAGCTTAAAGGCCCACATGTTTCTTCACTCAGAAGAGAAACCTTTCATTTGTCATAGATGTGGAAAAGGATTTTGCAAGAGAAATGTATTAAATACTCATCTCCGTAGTCATGAAGAAAACGCTGTCATTTGTGAGGTATGCAACAAAAGTTTTTCTACAAAATACAATTTGAAAAAACATTCTGCTGTTCATTTAAAAGAAAATCCATACATTTGTGAAGTGTGTAATAAAGTGTATTTTTTGGAGGAAAGCTTCAAAAGTCATCTGAAAACACATAGTAAAGAAAAACTTTACACTTGTGAGATATGCAACAGAGGATTTCATTTCAAGAACAATTTCCAAAGTCATCTCCGTACACATACCAAAGAGAAACCTTATTCTTGTGAAGTTTGTTATCTTCAATTTGCTCTTAAAAGAGGCTTAAACAGACATATACTTATTCACAACAAAGACAAAAAGTTCTTCTGTCCTGTTTGTGGAAAAGGTTTTAACCGAAAGGATGGTTTAATTTATCACAGTGCTTCTCATTCTGAAGAAAAATCTTTTGTTTGTGAAGTGTGTGAAAAAAGTTTTGCTACTCGAAAGTCCCTTAAACAGCATCTTATTATTCATAGAAATGAAAGACCCTATGTTTGTGAAATATGCAAAAAAAGGTTTCTTTTTAATTGGAACTTACTTACCCATCTGCGGGTTCATACAAAAGAAACACCGTTTGTGTGTGAAATTTGCCAAAGGGGTTTCACTCAGAGTAGTAATTTAAAAAAGCACATTGATAGGCATCATAAAAGGGAGTAGCAAATCGTGTATAAAGCACATTGAAAAACTTACTATTTTGATTAGTTCGTTTTTAGTAATTTTCTGATCAGTGTAGGATTATTTTTCATTGAAAATGTGATACATTCAGATCTGATTGATCTGAAGACACACTTTTTAAAGTGTGTGTTCAGATCAACGTTTTGTTATATAGGGCGATTCATAAGTAAGTATATACAACTTCCAGATACTGTAAAACAAGAACAATTTAAGGCATGATCCTCAAATGCAAGCCGTAAGGTAGGTGTACTCCTAAAGTTTTTTCCTGCTGCTGTGCAAAGTGGCATAAGCGATAGCTGGCACGTCACATGAATATCAGTAGAAATAAATGGCATTTTGTGTTCTTGAATTGAGCAAAATGGAGTCTGTCACCATTCTGCAACGGATTTTGGAAAATAACCTCTAACCAGAAAATCCATTTATGATTAGTTTAAACAATCTAAATGTGCACCCTTAGTCACATGACACACATCAAACTGGTAATCCATTTTTGTCCACTTTGTACAAACATCCCGTTTAAACCAATCATAAATGGATTTTTTGGTTTGAAGGTCTTTTACAAATCGTGTTCGAAAATGCCATTGCACAATGGTGACAGATTTCATTTTACTCAATTCAAGAACACAAAATGCCTTCTCCACTGAAGATGCAGCCATTTATTTCTACTGATTTTCATGTGACAAGCTATCTTTCACTATGTCACTTCGCACAAGAGTGGGAAAAAACTTTATGAGGACGCCTACCTTACGACTTGCGTTTGGAGAGTTTGCCTTAAACTGTTCCTGTTTTACAGCATCTGGAAGTTCCAATGAGATTTTGAAAAAATAATATGTACTGTAACCATTGAATTTTTTAACAGAAATTGATTTCTAGAAACTTCAAATATAGAAATCTAAAATTGTATCTCATTCCACCAAGTAGTTTGTGGATACTTTCATGTTAGAGCGACCCTTACAATTACGAATATGGCAAGGTTGCAGTTATGATTTAGACAAGATCATCGCAAAGCTTTCATATGCATCATATATATGCATATATTTACTCCAAACACTCATATATGTCATTATATACATATTATTTGTCTTATATGTCATATATACATCATATAAGTTATTATGTACTTATTATTTACATCTTATATGTCATATATACATCATATATGTATTATACACATGCCATATACATACATCATAGGCGGTTATAGAATGACAGTGGAGTAAGTCAAAAATTTGAAAAATGTAGATAATCACATTTTTACTGAACATATATTAATTCATGTTCCGTGCGACAGTCAAATAAGTCATAGCTCACATAGGGAGTCGCTAGATGGCAAAACAAGTTGGAGCACAAGTTGGCAACTGAAATACGACACGTTTCACAAAACCCTTTATTTCTTAAATTGTTAAAAATTGACTTATTCCACTGTCATTCGAAACCCTTCATATATGACTATAACTTGACCATATACATCACAAATTGTTATGTACATCATATACTATTATTATAATGTTATCTATACTTCATAATTTGGCGATAAATCTTGGTCACTTGGCAATTATCCTTGGGGACCACTATAACATGAAAGTGCCAGTTTTTGAGTTATGCTTAAAAAACTACACTAATTGCAATGTGTTTTGAAGTGACTAAAAATTCATTTAACATTAGGAGTTCCAAATTTCAAAACCTTCCTAACTTCTAAACTATTTGACTGAAAGTCTGCCTGTTTAGTATCCGAAGATAAAATATTACCAGGGAATCCAAATGATGATTTTTTAAAATAATTGTAGTATTTTATTTGGATTATGAACTAATATTTATATTTCTATAAAGGGTGTTAGGTATTTGTTTTTCATATGATTAAAGTGTAAAGTATAATCACAAAATGTATTACTACTTCTTAAAAATAATTTTAATTATTGTTATATTACTTGTTTTCCTTATTTTTTTATTTTGGATTTATACTGTCCAAAAGTTGTTAAAATAACAAAAATTTAGAATTTTTTATGATAAATATTTGATACTGTTATATTTTATTACCTGTTTGCCCATTTCTAATAGCTTTTATAACATTATTATGATGTATTTTGAATTCAGTGGTTGTATTGTGCTGTGCTTGCTCTAAAAGAAAATACAGTTTTTTTTAATTTTCTCTATATAAAGTCTAAAAGAGTATTAAAAAAATTTAAACATGGCTAATTTTTTACAGATTGTTCTAACTAAAATTTTAATGTTGAGCATTTTTCATTATATCACTTTCTTACAAAGTGGCAGCCAATTAAGTCACAATTTGAAAAAAAAAAAAACCCTACTTTTCTAAAGAAAAAGTAAACACTGTTACCTGGAAAAAAAAAAACTTATACCTGACATAATCAGCTGAAAATTAAACATTTTATTACATATTAATGGTTTAACATAAAAACAATTAAAAATTTATGTAGATCATTCTAAAATTCTATTATAACAAGAAAATCTGTAAAAATGAAGCTCATGTTAAGCCAGAATTCTGCAGTTGTTAGTTTAAATTATTTTAAAACTAAATAAGCAGTCCTTGGGTATTTTTAAACAGAACAAAACAAAAAAAATGACTTTAATGAAATATTTGATGAAGTACTAGAATGGAGTTTTTTTAGGAAACATTTCACTCTGTTTTTTTTTTTTTTTTTTTTTTTTTTTTGAGGACAGCACAATATTTGTTGTTCAACTGTTTTGGAAAATAAGAAATCTTTGTACCATACTAGTAAATTCTATTTTCATTAAAATATATTCTATTTATCAACACTGTCTCTTAATTATTGGTCTTTAATGAAATTGTCTCATTTACATCCAATGTAGCTTAATTCCTGCTATTTTACAATCCCTGGAATATATATATATATATATAAAGGTTAATTTAAAATACAGTTCTGTAAACTTTTCTGAAATGTTCATATTATGATTTTACAAGGGCATAATCCATATTTAAAAACTTGGGCTTACGCTGTCAAATTTAATATCCATAACTCATCAGCGTACAAATGTATAAAACCAAAGTTAAGATGTAAAAGCACATTTAAAATGTACCCAACATTTCGTTCTTTGTCTATAACGCCATCTTCAGGAGTTTCTTGACCTTCTTTTCAGAGCTCAGCGTAGATCCCTGTGCCATAATGTTATTCTCTGAACTATTTTAAATATACATAGAAAAAAAATAGCAAGAATTAAATTTTGATAACGAAAACATTACTCATTACAAAATTTAACTTTTTTATTAATATTTGATCGTAAAACCTTTTTTTTTTAAGAATAAAACTAATTCTGGTTGGCATGAAGTCAACTAATTTTGGACTTTTTGCGCTTTTCCATTTGCCCCTCCTCCCATCATACAGAGTGTCATATCTTTAACCCCTTAATCGTCGCGCTCAATACATTCACCGACAGTGTAGGCTACTTTTAAAAAAAAATTCAGATTGTTTGATCTCCACCAGTGTTTTTAATGTTATAAGCCTTATTCTGACATTATTTAATCTGTTATTAAATAAAGCAAATATTTCTACTTAAAAAATGGTGGCAATCAAACAGTCTGAATTTTTTTAAAAAAGGAGTCTACACTTATCGCGCGACGATTAAGAGGTTAAAACGTTTTATTAAAAAAATCTGCTTAATTTATTTCTCACTAATAATAGTAGACCAGAGGGCCCGTGCAAGGATTTCGCACTGAAATCTAATATTTTTTAGGTACTTCTCTATTATCTCGTCGACCACTTTTCATAACAAAAAACTATCGCCAAACTGTAAGATTAAATGCAAAAAATGAAGTCTCATTTAATTGATGTCAGAAGCATTATACGTGTTTGTTACGTCATCAAGTGGTTTTTAATTCGACATTTGCGTATATTTTTCATTATGTTTTACTGATTTATTAGTTATTTCATTAATTAAAATAACAATTGTGTCCTTAAATTCTTATATTTTATTTATTTATTTATTTTGATATTCCAATCGCAATGTTCTCCCGTTTATTTGGTGATAGTTTTTTGTTATGAAAAGTGGTCGACGGGATAATAAAGAAGTACCATTTTTTATCAATATGTAATATTTATTAGATGCAGGTTTAAACTTCTAAAGAAAAAGTAAGGATAAAAATATCTGCAAACAACATTTAGTTTTTAGTCAAGCCAGAATATCATCTAATTTATTCCATCAAAGTTAGAGTAAAAACGGATCCAAGATTGCAAAAGGCACGCTAGAGAAAAAAAAAATAACAATCGTATTTTGACTGCATTAGAGGCTGACGTCACACAGTGTGGTATTTAGTCCCAAAACATGGCCAAAAATGATTTTTTTAAAAATCGGTTTCCTACCCTCTATATTATTCCTCAAAAAGTTTAATAGTTACTGCATCCAAAGGCGAAACGTGCAATGCGCTAGCAGGACACAGTGCTCCACGCGATCAGTCCGAAGTTGGCGTTCGCTTCCAGTGGTCCTGTGATTTTACGATGCGTTCTGATTTTAGTATTTTAAAATCTCTTGTAGTTTTGTGTCTAAACAATTTAGTGGTTGTTGTTGTGATGGATTATTCTGAACCGGGTATGTACTTTATACACACAACATTTACCTAATGAATATCCTGCGGATTTTTTGTTTATAGGGTCGACAACTTAGGTATAGTTAATAGTGGCATAAATAATTATTTATAATATTTAGAAAGGATTTTGTTATATTTTTAAACATATTTAAGTGATGAAAACTATTGTGTAATGTGCAGTACTTAGTATACAAGGCAATTATAAAAAAATCAGCCTCCCGAAACCACTCCCCTATTTTTAACGAATTTTTTTGTTGGTTCCTACAATTTTTTATATAAATTACTGCTATTTATTTTTTTATTTATTTTGGTAACAGGGCCTTCTGAATTGAGATCTATGACTCGAAATGAGTTGTATACCATCATGCAATGCTCAAATGAGTCAACGTTTGAAGGAAATCATAAATTTATGGAGTAAGAATTATTGAGAAATTATTCTGAAGGTGATCCAAGGATAGCTGAGATGAAGCCAAAGCTCTGCATTATTAAAAATCAGTTCAAACAAGAATGGGTAGCTACTCATAAAAACAACGACAATATTTGGAGAAAACAATACGAATACAAAATTAATACAGAAAAATTTGAAAAATATTGCTAAAAGACGGCTGAACTGTATGTGTCGCTATATGGCTTTTATCTCATGTCCCCTACAAAGCACAAGGTACTTCGTCATGGAGCAGACATTATGAAAAAAACTATTCTGCCAATAGGCCAACTATCTTCAGAGGCTGCTGAAGCTCGTAATAAACATATCAGGTCATTTAAATTAAACTACAGAAGAAAGTGTTCGCGAGTGGCCTGTACCTTGATGTCCTGAATAGGCTTCTTTTAACTTCTGACCCCCTAATAACTGGCATGAAATGCAAAACAAACAAGAAAAGAGAGCCCTTATCTTTTGAAGTTTTACATCTGTTATCCGAAAGTGATATTACAAATGTTAATATTCTTAAAGACAGTAATAATGATGAAACTGATGAATAAATACTTTCATTTGTAAATAAGACTTTATTTTACCGTTTTCACTCTACAATTCAAATAAAAAAGAAAACTGCTCAGTTAAACTGAGGACATTGAGCGTACAGGCTTTTCACACTAATTGTATATTATACTCTTGCCTCTCGAAAAATAAAGAAATCGACTATATATTAAGGGGGATCATTCCCCCATTCCCCCTTTATATTTAACCAATGAACCCCCAAATCTAACCAGAGAAGTGCCTTATTTCAATGAATATATATACAAAATTTGAAGAAAATCAGATAATTCTGCATGAAAAACTCATTTATCTAAATTAAGGGGGAGTTAGCCCCCCGCCCCCCCCCCCCCTTTATACTTAACCAATGAACCCCAAAACTAATCAGTGAAGCGCCTTATCACAATGGACCTATAAACAAAATTTGAAGCAAAACGGTTATTTCTATCAAGAGTTATCGTGTTACGTACGTACATACAGAACCGGCGGGCACATTAACTCTCAGGTTTTGATAGCCTGTGAGCTAATAAAAACGTAGATGTGTAGCTTTTAGAGGTATAAAATAATTTTGGCCAGGTTTTGAGACTAAATACCACACTGTGCGTCATCCGCTGCGGGGAAAAACATGGGACATAGAAATATAAATCTAAACATTTCAATTTCGCTTTTTAATCATAAATATAAAATAAACCCGTGCAGTGTTTTTTATAATAATTTCTGAGCATCATATAATGTGGTATTTTATTTTTTTGGCAACAATAATTTGCAGAAAATCTTTCATTTCTTTTCTGAAAACAATGCCGATTTAATTTTTAATTTTCATCAAATTTTAATCAAAAGCATGTTTTAACGAAATATTAATTGTGCTATGTCAGAAGCCTGTTCAAAATCCTTTCATATGCTATCTCATTCGTCGTTCTGCGTTTCGTATTTTATGAGAAAAGGGGATGTTGACAGGAGAAATAATATATTTGATAAATAATCATCTAAATTATCCCCATCCCCATATTCCTAAATTTATGCTTCCCTAACATACAAATAAGTTATTTTAAAATCGTTGAATTTATATTATAAAAAATCTGCCGTGTTTGCTGCTTTCCGATGACAATAAATAATCAATGATATAAATTATCCCCCTACCCTTATAATTTCTTCTTAACCTTTTCCCTCTCCCTCTTTCCAACATACAGAAATTCAACTTTTAAAACTCTATTTTTTAAAAAATCTGCCACATTCGTTGTTGACTAATAACAGCAAATATATAATCATCTAAATTGCCCCCTAACCTCCCAAATTTACACTCTTCCCCCCCCCCCCCCCCCCCCCTCAAGAATGCAAAAAATTTTAAAATCTTTATTTTTATATAAAAAAATCTTCTGCTCTTTTTATTGCTCTCTAGTGGCAATGAACAATCAATCATTTAAGTTTTGCACCCCAAATTTCCACTTGTTGCTCAAATTACCTTGAATGCTTGTAAAAGAGTGTTTAAAAATACTATATTTACTTTCATACTTATTATTTTGTGTTATTTTTATTTTTTTTGTATGTTTTATTTTATTTTGTATATATTAGGATGATCTTTTTTTGCATAATGCTAAAATTCTAGGGGAAATGTTAAACTTTGTCGAAAACATTATTGATCTCCAAATCTGCTCAAATTTTAATGTTTTTAAGTGCTTTCGTAATTAGATAAATAGGTAGCACCTATAGTCGTCATCTGGTCTGTCTGTTTGTCTGCATACAACAGTGCAAAAACCACCCAATCGAATGGTTTGAAATTTAATTTAATATATATAGTCATTGCAGAATTTTATCGAGTCCTTTCAAATTTTACGAAATTCGAATCAAAACTTAAAAAGATATTAATAAAAATATTTATTAAGTAATTTGAAATTTTTTTAAATCGGTACTTCCTTGCTATAGCAGCTTCCGAGGATTCATCATGAAGCGACTGCGATATATCGCCAAATATCTGACATGTATGACGTTATAGTCATATATGACGTATATGACCAAGTTATAGTCACATTCTACATTCTATTAAATTCTATTATACATAATTAATTCAATGATATTCCATTAGATAGGTAATGATTCTAGGTTGCCATGGTGATTATGACCTATTTAAGATGGAGTCATATTATTTCCGTATTACTGAATTTAAATACTAAAATTTTTTTAATATTGCAATCATATAATCTACCGACAGTTTTTTGGATAGATGTTTCCGTAGAAATAGCTATTAAATGGAAAAAGAGTTTAAATAGGGATTTCACATTCTGAAAATTTCAAAGCTTGGCTTAATTTTCCCATTGCAATTTTCAGTAAATGTCAACAAAAGATAAAATGTTGCCAACTTAAAATGTACTTATTTTATTACGGAAATGAATCATATCATAAAAACAGACGATATAATTCATTTCACTGAAATTAGTTATAGTACGAACATACCTCATTTGTCACGTTTGACATACAATTTCCAGCTTGTTTTAATCTGCTATGTTATTTTTAACGTATTGGAACAAATCTAGGGATACTACAATTTGATTAAAAAATATTTTTAATGTAAATAAGGACCACTTTAATATTAATACGCATGCAATATTTAATTTATTTATTTATTTCAGATATCTCAGTCATCATCTCTAGCAAACTTGGAGAAAGAGCCATTTTGTAAACACACTCTACAAGGAGAGTTCTACCAAAGAATTAATTACATTTTACCTTTCAATTCCAACTACACAAAGCCTTGAAAAATATTTTTTTCACACAGGCTTTTGTACACCATAATATTTTGTATTTAAATAAATATATGCATATCTAAAATCCACAAGAGAGATTATTTAAAATGAATTATTACGGTGTAATATATAATTTTTAATATTAATATTTCACATTATAAGTGACAATAATCTTCATTTATTGTAGCCTAGTAGTGCATAAGATGTATAGTCCTTAACATCAGAGATACCAAGTGCAAAGATTTCTGAAATTTTAGAAATACGAAAATTCCATACATTTGTTGTTTAGAATAAAAAAATTATTTGTTTGTTACATATTCTTACGAAATTTGAAAGCGATTAATCTGTACACCTGTCAATCTTTCACATCAGCCATACAAAGTGCAAAAATTTCTGAAATTTTAGAGATACGAAATTCCATACATTATTTTATTGTTCAGAATAAAAAAATATTTGTTTGTTGCATATTCTTACAAAATTTGAATGCGATTAATCTGTGCACCTATCAAGATTTTGAAATACGTTTTTTCTGCATCATTAAAGAAGAAAAACTTGTTTTCATGCAAAGTTAAACTGAAAATTTGTTTTTGTGTATTTCACAGAATATTGCATTAATTGCACCACATTAAGATTAAATACAATTTTTCATCTTATTAAGTACCATTTTCTGTTTAATAGATATTCACCATGTATGATATTTCAGTTGTGCGTTCTGAAAGGAAGAGAGAATTTTCTCAAAATCAAAATTTAAACAAAGATATTTCTATTACTAAAAAAAAATCTGTTACTTGTGAGATATGTAATAAAATATTTTCAAGTGAAGGTCGTTTGAATGTGCATTACCATTTTCATTCTAAAGTAAAACCTTATGTTTGCGAATTATGCAACAAAGCTTATTTTAAAAAGGGTTTTTTAAATAAACATCTTCAAAATCATTCGAGTGAAAAACTATATGTCTGTCCTGTATGTAATATCGGATTTTCTCAGAATTTCCATTTAAAAATACATCTCCGTATTCATACAAAAGAAAAACCATATGTTTGTGAAATATGCAACAGTGGATTTTCTGAGAAGAGTTCCTTAAATGCACATCTACCTGCTCATACGACAGAAAAACCTTATGTTTGTGAGTTTTGCAATAAAGCGTTTACTCGCAAGAGTTCGTTATCTGCACATAATCAAACTCACACAAAAGAAAAAACTTATTCTTGTGGGCAATGCAGCAAAGCTTTTTCAAAAAAATGTCTTTTAAACACACACCTTCGAAAACATACGCCTTCCAATGAAAAGCCATATGCTTGTGAGATATGCAGTAGACGATTTTCTCAGAAAATTGTTTTAAAAACGCATCTCCGTGTTCATACGAAAGAGAAACCGTATGCTTGTGAGCTATGCAATAAAGCGTTTGCTCAAAGGAGTTCATTATATGCACACAAGGAAACTCATGCAAAAGAAAAAAAATATGTCTGTGACAAATGTAATAAAAGGTTTTCTCAAAACAGTGGCTTGCAGGCGCACATACGTATTCATCATACGAAAGTAAGACCTTATGCTTGTGAAATTTGCCATATGAAGTTTTCTATGAGTTGCCACCTAAAAAATCATCTTCAAAAGCATACTAAAGAGAAACCTTATGCTTGTGAAAAATGCGGCAGAGCGTTTGCTCGGAAAGAGCAGTTAAATAATCATTGTCGAACTCATACTGGCGAGAAACCTTATACTTGTGACCTATGCAGTAAAAGATTCGCCTTTAAAAATCTATTAATCAGACACTTTGCAATTCATACAAAAGAAAAACGCTATTTTTGTAATGAATGCAAGAAAGGTTTTTTCCGCAAAGATCAATTCCAGCAGCATCTCATTACTCATTCCAGCATAAAACCTTTTACCTGTGAAGTATGTCATAAAGGATGTTGCTCAAAGAGTGACTTACTTGTTCATCTGCGAACCCATACTAAAGAAAAACCTCATGTGTGTCAGGTATGTCTTAAAGGATTTTCTCAAAAAGGCCATTTAACAGTGCATCAGCGTATCCATACCAATGATAAACGCTACAATTGCGATACATGTAAGAAAGGATTTACCGATTCTAGTGGTTTAGTACGACATACTTTAACTCACACTAAAGAAAAGCCTTTTGTTTGTGAGATATGCCGCAAAGGATGCCTCACTAAGTCTGATTTGTACCGTCACCTTCGCATTCATACGAAAGAAAAGCCGTTTTCCTGTGAGTTGTGCAACCGAAGTTTCACTCTGAAGTCTACTTTGGTGTCACATATTCGAACTCACACTAAATAAAAACCTTTTATTTGTTCGATATCGCCAGAAAGGATTCGCTTAAAAGTGTAATTTGACCGGTCATCTTCTTACCCATTCGAAACAAAGTCCATTTGCAAGCGATATATGCAAGCAAAGTTTCCCTCTAAAGTATGCTTTAAGCAATCATCGTCGGATTCACACTAAGAAAAAATAGTGTAATTGAGAGATATGTTTTAAACGTTTTTCTAAAGAATGTAATTTAATGGAACATCAACATATTCGTGCCAACTATATTTTTTTTATCAAAGCGATAATAGCAAAAGAACATATTCTAGTGCTGGTAGTTTAGCAAGATATCTTCTATATTAAAACTTAACATGTTAACTGCTGAACTAATACCGGCTTTATAAACGAAACATTGTAAATGGCAGCAGAGAAATCAGTCGTCTAGGAAGCACATATTTGAAAATACGATCATCTGGTTTTGCAGCAGCAAAAGTGATAAATAACCCTTTCAGGGGCAGTGGTATGTTTATGAAACCACTTAATTTTAATTCCCAAACGCCACAATAACACCAGAATTTTGGTAAAATCTTTTCTATTTAATATCTATGTGCAATATAGCCCTATTTCTTATTTCCAAATAACTTTTTTGTAAATTCCGGTGCCAGTCGTTTATTTCAACCTTTTAGTACTGAAAGTACTTTGCCCCTGAAAGGGATAAGAGACGTGACCGCATTGGGAAGTAAAATGGATCCCTTTTTAACACTTTCCAACCTAGTTGGAAGAAAAAAAAAATTTTTTTAAGGGTATTTAACAGTGCCCAAAATGGATACACAGTGGTAACCAAAACAGGCATGACCCAATTTGGGCACATACCCAAGAATCTTTCGACCCAAATTGGGTTTTATTTTTTTTTCTGTGCATTACTAAATTTCAGGATATTTTACTCGAAGTTACAACCACTCCTGCTTTTGCTTGTACGATGTGCCATAAATGATCTTCTGAAAATGCAGAATTTGAAAGTCAAAAGAAAAGATATTAGGTACCAACGGACATCATTTTTCCTTTGAGTTCGAGGCTAAAAATCAGCTGTTTTGGAAAACATTGAAAATCGGCTTCATTTGAAAGCGTTATACTTTTTAAAAATTATATATTATTTTTAATACTTGGAAATTTTTCCAGAGAAAATTTCTCACGCCTTGCATTCATAATTATTCAAATTTTAATTGCTTAATAGGCGTATAGCCAACATAATGAAAAAGTACCCACGCCGGGACTCGAACCCGGGTCATCAGATTAGCGTACTGACGTTCTACCAACTGAACCATTTGGGAACGATACCCAGCTAGGAACTTTTTAACGCCAACATGTTATGGTGAAAAAGTTCCAGGCTGGGTATCGTTCCCAAGTGGTTCAGTTGGTAGAACGTCAGTGCGCTAATCTGATGACCCGGCTTGGGTACTTTTTCACTATGTTGGCTATACGCCTATTAAGCAATTAAAATTTGAATATATATTATTTGTTCTCTCTTTTTTTAATTATACAAATGTATGGAATAAATCTCAATAGTCTAATGAATCTCCACGTGTTTGTATGGGATACAGGAAAAGATTGTATGTGACTTAAGAAGTTTTAATAAACTCTTCGAATTCACACTAAATATATATACAGTGGGTGATCGGTTAACGAAATTAATCCATTCCAAAGTAACATGAACCTCTATAGAAGGACTTCTAACGCAATAGCGATAACATCGTGTCGAGACTTCGGCACTAAATGGCAGCTGCACAGCTACGTGCACAGTTCTGCGCAGCTGGCCAGAATCCGTGCTGCAGCAGCGGCCATGGCTGTCAGTATCAAACGGTGAAGCAGACGAACTAGTTACGTATGCAGAATCCGTCAGCTATTTGAGACTTTTTTCGATGAACGATTTCCTTCTTGGAAAGGCTATTTCGTTAGAAGTCCTGGTATAGAGGTTCATGCAAAGTAATGTTCGCTAACCGAATTGTTCGTTAACCCATCATATATTTAGTATAGATTTATATGAGAATTCGATTAATTCGTCCTTAAAAGCTAAATAAAATATGAAAATTAATATAATTTCTCTTTAAAAATTTCCGTATTTTATATGGACAGATCGTATTTTGATGGCTTTGTCCGTGTCGTGCCGTGCCTAAAATAAAATAAATAAATAAATGACATGCCCTTTGTAAAATCTTTTAGGATCATATTCATTGACTAAATGATTAAACCATATCAGTTCATCACTTTGACCTATTAAAAACTCTATTAGTTTTCTAAGAGATTGTGTTGACTGCAGGGCCTGATACTGCTCAAGTGGAACCAAAAGCCTGTTAATAATTTAGGAACTAAAATTCAATTAAAATAATTAATTTCCAAATAAAAATATTTCCTTAAAAAGGGACACAAAATATAAAAATTAACGTTTTTAATTTCATCATTCTAATTTGGTGGCCCTAAAATATAGGACCCGAACCCTCGGTAGTCCATGAATTAATTAGGCCATAAGTATACAACTGTTAAAATGTTGATAATAAACACCATTAAATACAGTTCTGCAAATCAAACCCAGCATTGCTTCTTCTTGGCTTTGTTTTGTGAGGTGTTCGTTATCCGAACATAAAAATCTCTCGCGAAAGTGTTCGTTAACCGATCTGTTCGTAAACCGATCACCCACTGTATATTTATAAGCAATGCCATATAGGACTTCTTCAAACTACTGAAGAAACATGTCAACTATATCTTTATGTAAGCTGATGCTGAAACTCATACATTGGGTTTTATTGTTGTTTCTTCATTTTCATATTAGATTTTTTCATAATAAAAATATTTTTTATAATAAGTGTATTGTATTTCTTAATTTATTGTGTTGAATTGTGTTTCTTCTGCTTATAATTCCTTGTATATTTTATGAAAATTAATTTAAGTAAAGTTCAAAATTTATGAAGCTAAATTATCCTTTTTGCTCCCACCGTTATCTATGTGCAACACTTTGAGATTACTCTCTTGTGTCCAGACCAGATATGATTCTTTGCAATAACGTATCTGAAAACGCCGTTTTATGACTTGCGTTTATTGTAGCTGTTTGGCACTTAATGAAGAATAATAATATATATATGTCAAAATCAAGGTACGAGGGCAATCCAGTAAGTTCTGTTAGGTAGCTTTCATTACAAAAAGCTACCTATTGCAGCCGTTCGGAGGAAAGCAGTTCCAAAAAATTTTAATATATTTTCACCGCTCATGATCCTTAGACCCCCGAAACCAACCTCCGTTCAAATGTTGATTTATATATATATATATATATATTTATATATATATATAAATCAACATTTGAACGGAGGTTAACCGAATATATATATTTATTTATATATATATATACAGGGGTCGATAAAGGAAAAAATTGGGGCGGGCCTATTTAGGGTCCCTTCACAAAAATTTATTTAATAAAATGGGCCCCTTCACAAAAATCAATTTGATAAAATGGGGCCCTTCACAAAAATCAATTTGATAAAATGGGGCCCTTCACAAAAATCAATTTGATAAAATAGGCCCCTTCACAAAATTCTATTCCATAAAAACTTACTATTTATTATTTATTTATTATTTTGCGATGTTTTAAAATGTGTAATTTATAAACACAAGTTCACCAGAGAGGAAAATTTCAGCAAAAAGGATTAAAAAAAGTTTTTGTTTAAAAAATGCTTGGTTCGAATTTGATTAACTGGATTTAAACTTTTGTTGCAAAATGTTTTTTTTTTCACAAAAATATAATAAATTTCACAAAAATAACCTTTACTTTTCACAAAATGGGCCCCAAGAATAAAAACCTGGATCGACCCCTGATATATATAAATATATCTGACATTTCTCATACTGTAACCGATTTGGATGTGACTAAGCATGTGCATAGGACATACCAAGGTCTCGACTGAGTTAGTTGGCCAGCTTCATCCGCCATCTTGTTTCAAAATGGCGGCCAGTTAAACAAATTTTAATTTTAAAAAATTCAAAAAGATGTAAAAAAAATTATAAATTGAAAAAATTGTTTCCGTTAAGTGCTAGATCGTGATGCAAGGATTCCGGAGCATTATTTGTTTTGGCTTTATCTTAAAAAATAGTTGAAATATGGAAGTTTGAAATTCTAGGGTGGCTGACAATTTGAAATAATCTGAGTTTTGTTATGCTGTAACTCCCATGCTGAAATTCGCATTCAAATTCAGTATTAACCCTTTCCGGCGCGGAATAAATCTGTTTGTAAAATAATGAAATAATGGACTGACACCAGATTTTACAAACGATTTCCTTAGAAAAGAATAACTTGCTGATTTTCCCTTACTTTATAAAAGGAAAATTTTAATTAAATATTCTTGGTGCCGCTTATCAGTTTTGGAATTAAAATTAGGTGTCCTTTTTTGTGACCACCGCCCGCTAAAGGGTTAACGAAATCTGGGATTGAATCTTCTAGAATCGGGTTCCAAGCATTTTAGCTTCTGGTGTTTCAGTAAAAGGAGTTGAATTTTTAAAAACGTGGAATATGGAAACTACCTTTTCTTCCCGATACAGGCCGGAAGGACTTTTTTAACATCCCGCTGCATGGAATTACAGGTCTGTCATCAGCATTCTGAATGCTAGGAGCTCTAAACCAATTGAAATTCCAGACTTAGGATCAGGGTCCATAAGCCGTGTTTTTGGCCCATGAAATAAGACTAAAATTTGATTTTGTTATACTGACTTAATTATTTCACTTTTTAATATTAGGAGGTTTATCTTGTACGATTTCAACAATATTTTTTGCATTTTGTTCGGATTTATATAACTTACACAAGCTCAAAGTTCGTAGTTTTTGATGAAAAATACGCAATTTCGCCTAATTTTACCTCAAATTTTAATATATTTTTTAATATTTTACTATGAGCGCAGCTTTGCAACACTTTTATTTTTTACTTATATTGTACATTTTGATGTATTTTATAATATATGTAAAGAAGAAAGTGTTGCACAGTTGCGCTCACATAAATAATTGAGGTAAAATTGGAGAAATTGCGTGCTCTTCATCAAAAACTACGAATAATACGAAATTTGAGCTTGTGTAAGTCCTATAAATCCGAACAAAATGCAAAAACTATTCTTGAAATCGTACAGGATAAACCTTCTAATATTAAAAAGTGAAATAATTAAGTCAGTATAACAAAATCGAGTTTTAGTCTATTTCATGGGCCAAAAACACGGCTTATGGACCCTGATCCTTTGGGAAGTTTATGGACAAAACGCAATAAGTGATTCGGTTGTAAGAAGGTAAGTGCAAAGTTTCAATAAAGGACGTGAAAACGTTCACGATGAAGAACGAAGTGGGCGTCCATCTCTGATTGATAATGATTTGCTTACAGAAGTGGAAGAGAAGTTTAATGAGAACCGAAGATTCACCATTAAGACACTGAAAAACTCTGCTATCACATGGTTGCCATCGCATGCGACATCTTTGTACGACGAGGGCATATAAAAGCTCGTGCCCCGCTATCATAAATGCTTCAATAATGATGACAACTATATTGAAAAATAATCTAAGCATTGTACTTCATTATGCAATAACAGTGTTTTTCTAATTATTGTTTAATTGTTTAACGGAACTTGCTTTCTGGATTGCCCTCGTATGTCAATGAAAATCTGTTTTTTTATTAATTTTATTTTTAAATTCCTACTATTAGCTCACACTCTCTATATATATATCTTGTTCAAATTTTCAATTGTTAATAAAATATTTTCTATTCATCCACTCAAGTTCAAATAATTTTTTTTTAACTTGTAGTGGATGACACTTTATGTTAATACAGTTTTTTCAAATATTAATTCATTCATTAAATTTAATTAATTAATTTTAGTTTTAAGTGGGAGAAAAAAATTCCTCCCATTGTTTTCATAAATGAAATGAAAGATTTATCTCAAATGAGTGATGCCACAGAAATAAAATACCGCAGCGATGATTATGAAATAATGTTCAATAAAGATAACGTGGGGCATGAATGCTGCACGGGTTTATTTTATATATTTATGATTAAAAAGTAGAAATTGACATAATTTTTTTTATATTAGTTTCTATTAAGCTTAATATTTAAAAATGATTGAGCAGAGAATGTTCCACCGCTTTCATAAATGCTAGGCTCGGTAGAACACATCGTTTTTGCTGAATTGGTGGCGAAGGGATAAGATCTAGTTGAATGGACAAAAATCATCATTATTTAATAGCAAAATATTTAATAATTAATAAAAATTTCCTTTGTCAAATTTATGAAAAGTTTTATTGCTTACAATTTTATGCAAATGTTGCTGTACATAAATACAGAAAAATACAGGGTAGACCGAAAATATCATCTATATTTTGAAATTCAATATAAAATCGAGCAATTGTCGGCTGGAGTGCGATTTTGTTTAAAATATGTCTTACGATGGAAGGTTTTGCTTTTCTTACAAAAGAGGAAAGCTTCCAAGATTAGCTGTTACAGAGCATCTGTTTTGTTAAATTTACTATCATATTCTTATTTTTGGAAATTTAAATGCAGGTAGTACAAGTAGTATTTGTTATTTCGGTATACATATTTTGTTTGCTTTTGACATGACATATCAAAATGTTAAAGATCAAAAGTAAATAATGTCAATGTTTTGTATTTTAATATATCTTTTAAGTAATATATTTTGCTTTAATAAATGTATATCTCTAAATATTTAAACTCATTTCACACGTTTAAATGTCGCTTTTTTTTTTTTTTTTTTTTTTTTTTTTATAGAAATCGTTTCTGGAGAACATTTATATTGTAGTAAAAGTACAGCGCCTAGAATACATAGTGTGAAAATCTGCTACAAAATAGTACTAAAAAATTGAATTCAATAAATGTACAACGTTGCTGAAAAGAAAACGATGGGACCGCAGCGCCATCTGCTAGCTCTTCTCAACGTAAACATTGTATTAGAATGTTTCTGCTGGTGGTAATTATTTTAAATACTTAAATTGTATATCCTTTTCTCCTCTGACTTGTGATTTTTATAAGCTTTTTTTTAAATTATAAAAGCATGGCTAAAAAACTTGATACGCATTGTTTTGTGTCTGGTTGCAATACTCGATACAAGAACAGATGGAGCACCGTTGCACATTTATAGGCTACAACTTTTTAGCACTTTTTAAAGCATTACTGGAATAGCCGGTTTCCACACTATGTATTCTAGGCGCTGTAGTAAAAGTAATCACCGTGTCAAATTCCAAGCTTCTATACCAACTGTATCACACAAATCACAATTTTAGAACGTATTTTGCTTCTGAATCCTTTTAAACCCTCTGACGGTCTTGCAAAAGGGCAAATCTGTAATGTTTTTTTCTCTGCATTTTGTTTTAAATGCTAATAAAAACTAATTTTCCAACATTGAATATAAAAATCTTAATTAAAAATATAAATGTAATCCTTGAGAGTATTATTCATTGCTCAGCGTATTAAAAATGCATTAAATCAATAGAATTTTATTACTTTAAATAATGTTTATATTGCAGTGAAACCTAGAGCTTAGTGTTAGTGAACGTAATAACATGGGCTTGTCAGTGAGAGGGTAAGTTTGTAATTTAAAAAAAAAAAACTGTTCTGTGCGAGCATTTACCTCTCTAAGGTAACAGCCATGCCAAATTTCAAGTTTCTAGCCCTAACCGTTCCAAATAAATCGTAATTTGGAAAGTTTTCAGCTAATTTCACTCTGTAATATTTTAAAAAATGTAGGATTCATTACTTGCGCGCATTGAAAGTGTGATGCGGTTGCAGTAGAAAGCGGACTGGTAAGTTGGCCCTCCGTTCTATTACGGGGATTGCATGCGCCTTGTGCGTATGTCGCCACTTAGTTACAAAAAAAGGCGCACTATACAGTGGATAAAGCCATCCAATCTTATTTAAATCCACAATTGCATTCTTAACTTATAATTTGTAGAGTACCTCGATATGAAAGTGACGACATACGGGATATAAAATTTGATTGGTTGAGATGATTCGAGACGAAAGCGAATCGCGAATCATCTTGGCGAGCCTGCCATTATCTCCAAGCTATTGCTTCTTTACTTGTCTCACTCGTATAATCGAACTCATCTAGGCGAGTATCACCAAATCTGTAGGTTTGCCATAATTTAGACAAAGACTTCTAACAAGGAAGGTCTCCATAAGCGCATACTTAGAAAAACTTGAAAAAATTACAGAATATTCTTGTCACGAGGACATATATGTCTATACAAAAACTTTCTGCGAAATCTCGGTACAACGTCCGTGATAAAAAAAAAAAAGAACATTTCATTTTTTTGGCAATTTATCGTCGGTTGGCGACACAATGGAATTTTAGAAAATACGCTTTTATAATAAATACATATTTTCAAGAAAAACGTTTTCAGCTCTTCATGCTGAACTATTTTAAGTAAATCTAAATTAAATAATCACAATTTTATATCTACAGTTCTGTCATGTACATTTATATGTATATATAATTAAATTTAACTATCAGAGTTTAGAACAAAATTTAAATTGATTTAAATTGTTTCAACTCAAAATTAAGGCTCGATTTTGAGCAATTCGCCTCCGATATTGTTAGTTTCGGAGACAAAAGAAAATGGTATTGTTGCCATGGAAACAACGACTTATTCAGTTTTATAACGAAAGCATTCTTAATAAGGCAGTTACTTTTAAAATGCACTTAAAACATTTCCAGCCGGTGAAATCGTGTAAAATTAAATAACTGCAACAGGACGCAACTTGTATATATTATTATACATTATATACAGGGTGATTCAAAAAAACGTGGAGAAAATGACATGGTGGATCAGTCACTCAATAAGGATAAAAAATCGCATAGGAACAGAGGGTCGCAAACGCCTGTAGAGGGCGCTAGAGCCACGAGAAGGCGTTGCGATACAAACACGAGCTGAGCAAACGAAGATTGTCGTCATTGGAGCCGTGGATGCGTTGGGAGTAACATGGCTAGTTACACGTACCGCGAAATGGCTGACATGCAATTAATTTACGCATGGCCACCACGATCACCAGACCTGTCTCCCTTCGATTTTTTCTTGTGGGGATATTTAAAAGGACTTGTGTATGAAACACCTGTTGCAACGCCGGAAGACTTGGTAGGAAGAATCGTTGTGGCAGCAGGATGTGTTCGAGATACACTTGGTATCTTTGAGAAGGTGCGCCGTTCCATGCAACGTAGATGCCAGGCGTGTCTCGATGCATCTAGAAAAAACTTTGACCATCTGCTATAGGCTCAACATTTGGCTTGCATTATTCGCATGTGAGTGAGTAATTATCAATAAAATGATCTGTAATGCTTTTGTTTCTTCTCTTTATGTTATGTATTATTTTAGACGCCCTGTAGCGGCTCCGGATCGCAGTTGCGACCCTCTGTTACTATGCGATTTTTGATCCTTATTGTATGACTGATCTACCATGTCATTTTGTCCACGTTTTTTTAAATCCCCCTGTATATTAAGCTTATAGCAGTTATAAACTGTGTCATCGTTTAAGTTTGAATTCATAAAGTACTGCGCATTTAAACACTCATTTTACAAGCAACTTCCACATCAATTAAAATGACTCGCATTTGGCGAAAAAAAAGTGTTGCTTGCCAAATTCCGTCTTTTTGCGCCAAATACTCGAAAGTATTTTATTTTTTTACAGATTTTCTATTGGAATTCCGCAGCTAAATTTGACTGATCTTTTATTACGTACACGAGTAGTTTCATTAGCACTTTTTTTCAAAATATTCTGAGTATGCTCTTTAAGGAGACTCTCCTTGTAAGTACAGTCTGAGCATACGCCCTATGCGTATGCCAGTGGCGTATCCAGGGAGGGGGTCCAAATGCTCTGAATACCAGTAATATCGTAAATTTTTCTGCAGTTTAATTATCGCAGGAAGTTCTCCGATTACATAAGACAAAGAAAACTTTATAAAATTAGTGGTATCCAGAGCATCTGGACCCCCACTATGGCTATGCCACTCGTTGCTCCTCTCATATAGGGACACCCTAAAAATTGACGAAATGATATTCTGCCCGGGTCTTATTTTTCCAGTGTTTATTCAGTGGTGAAAAACCGGACAACGCAGTTCATAGGATGCTCACATACTACCTTTTTACTTACCCATCATACGTAGTATAGGGTAAGTCTTGTGATCGTTTTAAAATTAGAATTTTTTTTTTGACGGATTTACACGTTTCAGACACTGGAGATTCCAATTTAGAAAAAAAAAATTGCCGTCCGTCTGTATGTGTGTGTGTCTGTAAACGCTCTATCTCCCGAACAAATTGAGGTAGAGACTTGAAATTTGGTATGTACTTAGTATGTAATAATAAGAAGAAGGCCATTGAATTTCAGTAACCTCGATTATCCGGAACTATTTTTTTCGGTCTCTCGAAATATTCGTTCTGGTAAAAAGTATATAAAAATTTTCGAAATTGTTTATTTTAAGGAGCGACTATAAAAGACAATAAAAAAACACAAATTTTGCATTAAGAATGAAGTCAATCGGATAATGAGTTGCCGATATATTAGTAATCCTATTTTTCACGACCCTGTATTTCATTCAAATGTCAATTCCAAGATATATTTTAATTGGAAATAAGACACTTCATCCGGCGCAGTAAACTGTTAGTTAATAGGATTGTCATTTTTGGAGTTATAAGGATGTTTATTTTACTCAATTCAGTAATAGATCATTTAAAGTTTAGGACTTCATCAGGCCACGGTTTTATTCGAGCAATGCATTTTATAAATAGTTTACACATGTTTCGTTTTCATATTTTATATTATGCATATCCATGATGGGTTAGTTTTACGGTGGCACCAACGACTAGTTTTAAATGTTTATAGCAAAAATAGATTTATTTGCAACATGCATTACATTAGACAATTTTTCTGTATTATTAAACAAGAACTATTTTAGAAATATTTTTGTTTCACAAAACAACTTCTTTTTTGATGATTTCCTCACTCATCCAGACTCTTTGAAGTGCAGTCCACGATTCAAGCCGAAGGTGAGCTAAGCTTCCTATGTATCCACTCCTGTCCGACAGTGAAATCAACACGATTTCACGGCAATGCTTTTCGATCAATTACAATGTAACTTCCCACAAACATAGATCTTAGTTAGACAGAAGTAATAACGTGGTCAGATTTTTGGAAATTCAATCCGTGGCCTGATTAATTATAGGTTAATTTTCCAATTCAAAAACTGTGTGCAACAATCTTCCGCGACATGAGTTGTCATTGCAGAGGTGTATATTGGCGTCGGTCGCTCGAAACCATCGAGGACAATGAATTAGCTCGAAACCACTTTGATCGTCAACGTATTACATGCTCCAACTGTTCCAAACCAGCTCTCTGATGTCTTTTATTTGAGGAAAATTGCTTTAAAATTTTAATGCGCACTGCCTCAGTGTATATAGATGATAATTTTTATTCGCAATGAGACGAATAAGTCAGCAATGAAATTTAATTTTAGTATTTAGTTTTCTACATTTTATTTCGATAAACCTACACTAGTCACACAAAGAAGCTCGCAAGTTGATATTAAACCTATGACAGCGGTATTTTCAAATTTTTTCGTTTGCATTTTAATATTTTTTAATGTTTTATTTTTCATAGGATAACTGAGGTCGATCTCTAAAGTTGTTAGTTTGTACTTTATATATTTTGATTGCAGATTTTTTAAAATAAAGTTATACTGTCATTTTCGTAATCTGTTCCGAAAGTGAAAGTAGTGTCATTAAAAAACTGCAACCGTAATCGAAAAAGTACAAAATAACAACGTTAGACATCGACTTGAGCTATCTTAGGCAAAAATAAAAATCATTTAATAATATTAAAATGCAAACTAGGAATTTGAAAAGAACGCTCCCATAGGTTTAACATTAGCTGGCGAGTTTCTTCGTTTGACTAGTGTAGGCTTTTGAAAGCTAATTGCACCTGTGGTTCTTTCAATTTCATAGACACAAGCAATCCTGCTGCCTACACAAACAATTCAATTACGAATCTTTGATTCATACGAGTATAAAATCCCGTTTGTATTTAGAAAACATCAGCCTGGATAATTGGAATTTCAACGCATCTCAAAGGAAAAACTGATAAGCTTCCAAGCCCACACCAGTGGTCTCATAGCGTAACCGATAAGCCTCCCTTAATATATTATACGAATACTCATCATCATTACTAAGGTAATTTGTGAACGAAATGCTTGGCTTATTAGATAGTCTTTTAGCTAAATTGCATACAAATTCTTCAGTTCCATCATCATCGAAGGTGCAGCGATTCAACCACATCTCTTTCAAAGTAGGGCAGCTTAAAAGGATATCTCTGAGAAATTTCACTTCCAGATTAAGATCTCGAAAGTGAATTATTTTCGCCGAAGGATTCTTACACCATATTAAAATTTGGGTTTTTACATCGAGAGATAACGTGCCAAATCTGAAGGATATAGTTTCCAAGTTTGGTGATGATGAGAAAAATAAACGTAGTGATTTGTAAGCTGAAGGATTAATTCCTACTAAGGAACACTTAGTTAAACAGGGAAAAATAGGCTTCAAATCGCCATCATCAATAAAATTTACATTATGTGCTTCGAATTCCTTAAGAACGGGACAATATACTGCTAATACAGGAACAGATATGATAAATCTATGAAGCTTTAAAAATGTTAAATTAGATCCATTCATTTTTAAGAAATCATCTACATTAATTGTTGGATCTGGTTCAAATGATACAAATTTTAAGTGTAGTTTCTTCAAATGAGAATCGGTGAATACATCGAGTTGTTCTTTGCCTGATATACAACAAGCTACTGATTCCAATTTAGGACATACAGTGAGGCATGTTTTAAGAACATCTGTATAATTCTCGAAATTATTAAATGTTAATAGATCTATTTTAACTAAATTATAATAATGCACTTTTTGAAATTTAGACAAACTTTCTTTGTGAATATAATGCAGCAATTGAGGAACGTCTGAATAATCAATCCGTTCAAGGGATGGTAAGTTTCTAATTAAGCATTCAGCACCTCTATCTGTGACACGAGTACCCCGAATAAAAATAACTTTTATATTAGGACATGGAACCACGCCATTTTTTTCACATAGGTATTTAACTCCATTATCAGTAACGTTAGATAAACTCACATCGATTTCAACTATTTTAGGGTAATATTTAGCTATAATTTGCAGAATTTCATCATTGCACTGTCTAAAACTGATTTTTGTAAGATTTGGTAAAGGCGGAAAGTATCATCCATGGAGTTTAGATAGCGACTATTTTTGAACCATTTATCATCGATAAAGGTTAAATGTTCATTTAATAAAAATTCAAAGTACTGCTCTTTCAGTTTTTTAGCTTCGTATAATTCTGTCACAAGTTGACCTGAGAATCTCTTCTGTAAAAATTCAAAGCTTCGCTGCAGATTCCCATCCTTCGATGTAGTAAAAGCAAAATAAAATCTATCAAAATTTTCAATAATTAAATTGATGCATAACTTTTCTAGAGTAAACATCTTATCATTCATCACAAATTAAAAAAATTATTTTTGTCAATTCAATTCTTTTATGATTCGGAATAAATATCCAGTTTTAAAAAGTCTTCCTCGTATTCGAGTTCAGCTGTTCTTTGGAATCGGCGAGATTTTCTTCCCCTGAAAATAAAACAGAATATTTTCAATAAAGTTACATATCATGATTTCCATATATTTAAAAAATATAAATACAATTTTTTCTTGCTTGATTTCCACACAAAATGTATTAAATTATGTGACCATATTAATAATATAAGATCATTAAAATGTACTTCAAACAATATCGCCTTTACTAGCTATTCAAATTCTTATGCGTTTAATGCTTGTAAAATAATTACAAGTGTTACACCATTTTCTATGTCGAATATGTCGCCAATCGCCATGTGTCTTAATAACATACCTTAATAGCGCAGCAAGTGTCAAAATCACTTCGGTGACCAAAATGCAACTTCTTTGTCACATTATTACACTCATGTGACCGTCATTTGGTGACTCTTGAAGTCTCTGTAACTACTGATTTGTGACGAATTATTAAGTAACTTGATTGGCATTTTCAGTTCGTCACATCATTATTCTCAGGTGACTATCATTTGATGGTTCCACTTAACCATCCCCTGCGTCATTGCTTTGTGAAGAGTCATCAGAGGATTTTTGTGACGCCTTTATTCATCACATTATGACTCTAAAGTGACCATCATTTGATGGCTCCTCAGTAACCACTGCTTTGTGGAGAATCACCAGATGATTTGTTGTGACCGCTTTATTCGTCACAATACGACTCTTAAGTGACCGTCATTTCATGGCTCCACTATAACCAGTGCTTTGTGGAGAGTCACCAGTTGACTTGTTGTGACGCTTTTATTCGTTGAATTATGATTTGCTGGTAACCATCATTTGATGGCTCCATTGTAACCATTGCTTTGTGGAGAATCACCAGAAGACTCGATTGTGACGCTTTTATTCGTCACATTGTCACTCTCGTGTGATCTTGATTTATTACTCCACTGTGAAATTGCTGTGATCGCTATTTTCTGATGAGTGACCAGGTTATCTTTTTTCGGTGACCTAGTAAATCGTCAAAAAATAGCGGTGGCGGTCAGCGCCTGATTAACCAAAACTAGGGTGATCAAATTTTGTTATGTTTTTTAAACTGGATTTTTTTTTAACTTTCATAACTTTAAAATTTATAACTTTTTAAGCTTTATATATTTTTTATTGACATACGAATTTATCATCTTCTTAAAATGTAATAAGTGTTTAAATCCAAAACAGAGCGAACTACGTGAACTACAGTCTCCAAATATGGGGCTAGTTAATTTCGAAGACGTTTGCTCATTTTACCCAAACGACACATGAAGCACGACCTTCCCACTAAAAGTTAAGAGGAGATTCAAACTGAATGTAAAATTTAAGAAAACATCCGCACTACTTCAGGAAACTTATCCAATCAAGAAATCCTGATCTGCTCAATAGGCTGTTAACCAATCATATGGTCTTCTGATGTCCTGGTTGGAAACTAGCCGGGTAAGTGAACATATAGAACAACTACCGGGTGTCCTAGAATGGAATGGCTGATTTTATAATTCAAAAACTTCCAAACGGTGACAGCTATTTAAAAAATTCTTGCAGGAGAGTAATATAAGATGTCAGGAGTTTTTTTACTGCGATTCCTGATTTTAGTTCGAATTACCGGCAATAGGTGGCGCTGCGAGCGATAGGAGTGTACTCAGGTGCCTATGGATATGTGGCAATCCAGGCCAAAACTAAAATCACCCAGCATTGATGCGAAGGAAGCAGGTTCAACACATGGAGGTGGGTCTCATTCGCTAATACAATCTTGTTCTTAGGGCCCAATTTTTAATAAGATTTTATTGGTGAATGAGACCCACTCCATGTATTGAACCCTTGCCGTAAATACAGGTTAGGATCCCTTAGAAAGACCCCCACGGAGGGCACTCCCCCCAGTACCTATATCCCCCGTGTTGATAATCGGCTGTCATAAAATCAACCAACCAACCATGTATTGAACCTCCTTCCTTCACATCACTGCGGGGCGATTTCTGTCTATTGTTCGCGGCGCTATCTATTGCTGGTAATTCGAACTAAAATCAGGAATCGCAGTAAAAAAAACTCCTGACATCATACATTACTCTCCTGCAAGAATTTTTTAAATATCTTTTACCATTTGGAAGTTATTGAATTTTAAAATCAGTCAGTTCATTTTAGAATATCCGGCCACAACTAACCGGCAAAATTAGAGGGTGCGTCGAAATTGTTTTGTGAGGTTAATTCACATCTGATCTTTTCTTCCTTTACTTTAATGATAAATAAATATAGATAGAATCATTAAAATAAGCTCCCTTCCTTCCCTATCATAAAACTTTTGATTACAAAGTTTAAATTTTTTTTAACGTAAGATATATATTACTGTTAAAAATAACAAACGGAGTTCAAGAAGTTGGTAGGGAGGTTGGAGGGGGTGAAGTCATCCCATCCTGTCTCATCTGATTACTATCCTGCTACATATGTGGCAAATATGCTCTATATACAGGCAACATTAAAAAGGGTTAACTCTTTATGCTCCGACGGCACTTTTAAGTACCATTACAGAAAATGTAATATAAAATATAGTATTTAATCCGTCTATTAATAAGAGAAGAATTTACTTTTTAGACAAAATACTTACCCAGCAGCTATTATACTTACTTATTATTGCTTTATCGCATTTAGAAAGCACAGCGAAACAGTCGAAGCTAAATATTTTTTAAGTGGTTATTTTCTCAACCATTTACACAGGTGTGTTTTTTTTTCTTATTAAAATATAATATTACATGAAAATTCTGCCGCAACAAAATCCTTTTCATTTATAGTTGGGTTCCCAATTCAATCATTTACATTGTTTTTTGTAAGAATTGCGAGATTTCAATAACAGTAATTTTCGTTATTTAATCTAATTATTCTAGCAAATATTGTACAAAAAAGAGCTATAACTTCCGATTTATTAAATCCGTTTTGATGAAAAAAACTTCTCTAAGTTTCATATTTTTGTTATATGGATTTTCTAATACGAGGGGCAGTCAAAAAGTTCTCGGAATTTCGTTGTAACTCTTTATTACCGCAATATAGGTACACATTTACTTAATAGCCTTCACAGTAAGCTCCGTCAGAACACACACACTTGCTCCTCGCTCCTCCATTGCTGGAAACAACGATAAAAGTCCTGTTTTGGAAACTTCCCAAGTTCAGCCGTCGCGATGGTTTTCATGTCTTCTACGGTGTCAAAACGGTTATCTTTCAGGCCCATTTTGATCTTGGGGAAGAATCATAAATCCGATGGTGCTAAATCCGGTGAGTAGGGTGGCTGGTGGAGGAGTGGAATGTTCTTAAATGTGAACCATGTCTGCACAACAATCGACGTGTGGGAAGGAGCATTGTCGTGATGCAGTGATCCTAGTCTTTGCCATTTGGCGGGACGTTTTCTTCGGATTTCCTCCCTCAGTCTTTTCAAAACTTGCACGTACAAAGGGCCGTTAACAGTTTGCCCAGCTGGTACAAATTCATGGTGCACCACACCTACGTTGTTGAAAAACGCAAAGAGCATCACTTTTGCTTTTGGTTTCACATGACGGGATTTCTATGGTCAAGGAGAGGACGTTGTGTGTAAGCAAATAAATTAATTATATTGTGTTATTAAAGAGTTACAACGAAATTTCGTGAACTTTTTGACTGCCCCTTGTATATCGTCAGACATTAAGGAAGATAATTATTGAGGTGGAGCAATTTCTTGATTTATAATTTGGGACATAAACGGTTAATGAAGTGTATGTGAACTCTACTAAGTCACTCCCGGAAATAACATTTGCAGAATTGACGAGTTTTAGTGAATTTAGAAATGAAAAAAAGGTTCTTAAAATGATATTGTGCTTCCTCTAGTTTCAGGGATTAATCGGATCCTTGTGACGGTGACCAAACGATGGTAACCCGAGAATGATGATGTGGCGATTTCAAAAAGTCAGATTAACAATATATCATTGCAAAGTGATTACGAAGTACGAGAAATATTCTTAAGCCGAAAGGTAGGCCAACCCGCCCGGTTTGACTTTGACTTTTACTTAGACATAATCTTTCACCTTATTAAACGGAGAACTCTCGTTGCAGTATTTTGAATGTGTTGGAAAGTGCTTCATAATCTATGCTTGACTCATGATTTTTCTTTCTTGTTTTTTATTATCCGAAAATGCGGTGTTGCATCTAGTGTATTATTAAATTGTTCATGTTGATATCAACAAAGTTTTCAACTTTGCTTTTTAGGCGTTTCGCTTCTCTGTTTGTCCGTCACGCAGTCGGTTCTCAGAAGCTGTATAAATTAGAGACTTGAAATATTGTGTACTTACAGCTGAATACTTTTTGTCATGCTGAAAATCATAAAATTTTGAAAATATCTTCATTAACACCAGATATTAATTGAAACCTTAAAAACCCACTCCTTAATGGATAAAAATATTCAACTAAAGCGTAGAATTCAATCAACCGCAAAGGAAATTCATTCTGGAACTCCAAAAGAGAGGGAAGGGTTGCCATAGTCACAACATTGCAATGGTGATAACACATTGGACGTTTTCAAAGACACCCCTATCTCATGAACTATTTCACCTTGGAACGTGAAATTTCGGACGCACATGCAAAAAAAAAAAAAAAAAAAAAAAAAAGAAATCAGGTTTTAGAATTTCTAATAAAAAAAATATATATATTACTCCCACTAGAAATATAAATATCCATTAAAAATTGATTTGAATAAATTCGTTTAATTTCCTTTCATTGGAAAACCACAGACGAACAATCTGCACCTGTTACCACAGCCCAAAGGTGGCGAACTAGGCATTTTTCAGGCTATATAGAATTTTTTTTAATATTGCATTTATCGATTTGAAATTAACACATCTATGCGTATTTTTTTTTTTTTTTTATAGCGAACCCAGAAATCTAATTTTTTTAAAGATGGCGTAGTTAGAACAGAAATTACGAATTATTTTTGCGTTAATGAAAAAATATTTTTTTTTATTCTATGATGATTGCAACTGGTTTGTGAAATCGGAGACTCTCAACGGCTTTTTGGAAGGGATATAAAGGAAGATAAATAAACCGTCGATTTTAAGGGTAGTAAGAGATTAAAAGCTCTATTATTATTATTTTTTATTAACATTGCATTTACCGATTTGAAAATTGTGAATCTATGCACATTTTTTACGGTTAACCCAGAAATCCATTTTTTTATTTATAAAAATCGCATTATTATAACCAAAGTTGTATTTTATCACAAAATACTGATTTTTGTACAGAAAAAAGTAATCAAACGCTAATTGACAATGATGTAATTAATAATGCGAATAGGGATTATTAATAAAGAAGGCTAGAGGGGCAAATTTAATTTTTATTAAATATCGCATTTAGTCTACATGGCAAATATTATTATGAAAGAGCAGAATAGCGGGCTTCGCCTGCTGTCGGGGCGATTCAGATATTCGAAAAACGAAAAAATTAGACCGGTAAATTTTTATTTTATAAAAAACCTGACTTTTTATTTTGGAAGATGAAATTTATTTGGATTTATTAATTAAAGGATATTGAGTGTTTTGATAGGAATATTAAACGAAACCCTTTGTGCGATCTTCGATCACACTTACCCACTTGTTCTATGTTATTCTACTAGTATAACAAAAAAATTAAATAGCCCTGTTACACAACAGTATGAATATGAAATGTATTGCATTTCTTTCTGTTGGAGAGATTTAAAACATATATATAAAACTTGCAGGGCGTTACTCAAACCCATAATAATTAACTCCTTCTGTCAGAGACACACCAATTATCTTAGCGGCAATTTGAGGGGAAATTGTGATCGTACAACCTGGGATAGCTTTTTTTTGTATTCAATAAAAAAAGGTGTACGGCGTTGTGTTATTTTTTGAAGAAACTTATCCTTAAGGTTGATCCCTCAAGCCCGCTGTAAAATCTTGCTTAAAGTAGTAGTTTAAATGAATATATATATTACTCTAGATTAAACATCACACTATACACTAAATAAATGCTGGAGTCTAAATTAAGGGTAAAATAAAAAGGGTTTTATTTACAGAAGATAGATATAAAACATAAAAAAAAAGCAAAGAGTAAAATAATCATACAAAAAGGTAATACACATTATATTCACGAGACTTCATTTTAACAATACAATATATTAATCAATTGAGTTATTAATTTCTTATTTTGATTATTTAAATTTAAGTATGTGCTTCATAAGTTTGTGATAATAATTTAATATTTACATACATCCTTGATCCTGGGGATGGCAAGAGAAGCATAATCTTCTTAACGTTAATTAATTAATTTAAAAATATTTACACAGTATCTGGGTGAATAATATCTACCTGTACCTCTCAAGAGAATAGCAGTCATAGAGTAGTTCACCAGTAGTTCTTGCTTCCATGGGCACATATTTAAAAAAAGTGTGAATGACTTAATTATAATTGTAGGCTGTTGCCTATAGCACTGCAGCCTATATAGAAAAGCCAACTTTCATGTTGGTAGCAAGCTGCTGAAAAAGATGTCCTCCTCTTAAGGATTTTTTTGATGGAAGTGATTTTTTTAGTTCTAGCGAAGTTTTCGTAATTTTCCCCTTCAGAGGGGTGTAAAAAGTATTTACCTCCTCTTAAGGATTTTTTATCCAATGATGATGTTGGCGGTCAATTTCCCTGCTCTCTCGAATCACTTTTACTGGTCGCCGCGTATATCTGATCATCACGATGTTTGTCATTCGCTCCAGCCATATTCCGTCTCTTAGGGACTCCTATGTACCACTCCTCTCCTTGTTTTCCTGGAATCGCCGGTTCAATGTATATCTTAGCACATTTTATGACCCCTCTAGATTGTCTGTCATAAATCCCTGTTTGTTCAGCATTGCTGAACTGTCAGTTTCAGCGCCCGTCTGCTTTCTGCCCTCGTAAACACGGCCACCCATATCGTTGCCGTTGTTTTGATTATTTTAACGTGGGATGCGGGATACACCAATATCTTAGGTTCTATCCAGCATTATCTCCCCTCTTGAAAAAAAAATGTAATCGGAGAGGACATTTTTGTGTAAATTTGTTTCCGGAAATCACTGCTCATGTAGAGTGTCCAAGCTGATTCTAGAAATTCATAAAGTTGACATAACACATGAGTCCTGAGAACTGGAGGTTAAATGTGAATGTCTGTACAAAGTCCACAGAAAATGTGAAAGTTCAATATAGAACACTGTAGAAAGTTCACAAAGAATGAGAAAGTGTTGTTGTGGAGTTTTGGGGTTCTTTCTAAAACACAACTTACTTAAACTTAAAAAGCTCATTTATTACTCAACCTTCACTTGACAAATAAATATTTAAAAAAAAATAAGTATACCCTGATTAGCTCCACTGAAATCTGTTGCCATGGAAAAGGTAGCAAATTATATTAAACTAATCAAAATATCAAAACTTAAGAATCCGAATAGGTTAATACAACAATAATTTTGAACTCATCATTTTAAGACAATATTAAATGTAGTAAGGGGCAACAGATTTCTAAATCAAGTAGCATACTGGATTGCATAAAGAACACCCAACTCCACTCCAACCCGATCAAGCTCAAATCTCCATACACATTAAATTAACAAAAGTGTAATCATCATATAATTTGGAAAAATGCAGGCAACCTGAAATTCCTCCAATATGAGGACCAAAAGGGGAAAGAGTTAAATCCGTTAATAGAATAGGGATATGATGATGTACTAAAATTTTAGAACAACCATAGAGATTCTGAACAAGATCCGATCGGTTAACCAAGAATCGTATAGTGGTGTATAATGACTGGATATTTTTTTTTTAAATAAAACAATTTTGGTGTATATTTTAGAAAAACAATGTTTCTGAAAGAGGAGAGTTAAAGCTTAATTTAACAGTTTATGAAATTAAATTTAATATTACTGTTTCACTTATTAATCTATCCATCCTTAAATCAAGATCAAAAATACGATTGTATAACATTGAGTGAACTTCAATTTATGTTCATTAAAACAGTCAGTTATGAATTTAAACTTAAGAAATTTTAAAGTCCTAATTTAATAAAGTTGAATTTTCTCTCCCTTTTTTTTTTTTTTTTAATTAATGACAGAAAGGTTAGGCCATTCTTATAGGTCTACTGTGAATATAAAAAATTAATTATTTAGAGATTTATACAAAGAAAAACATACCAACTTTGATAATAAACAAAAAAAAAACACAATTTATTTGAACATTTAAAATAATGAAGCAACTAAGTTATCAAAAATAATCTTAATAAAACAATATAACAGCTGATCTTTTAAGTTGAAACCACTCACTGGTTACTTTTAAATTACACATCATATTTTTAAAATTACCATCATATTACCATTTAATGGTCGTTCAAACATACAAACATTATATATTAACCTACAGACTATTTCTGTTCATAATGTTTATTCTTATTGAAATTATCCAAAGATATTCATTTCACTTTTAAACTCTGGTATAGCAAACATATTTTTTTTTTTTTTTTTAAAGAGGTACAAATAAATAAAAAGAAAAACTATGCAAATAGTACTTACAACAGGTAGAGAGTTCTACAATTTTAGTCAATGGGCACTTAGGAGCATTTCCTCCTTTTTCAAAATCTGATGAAACACTTAAGCTGGAGTATTCAGGCTGGGGAAAAATTCAGACGTGGTTTCAAGCTAACATTCATCAATCCTCTCATCTCACTGCATCACTTGCCATCAACTACTAGGTCCATCATCTAGTCCGAAGGGGAAAATCGTTCTACGGTCCAGAACTTCACCGTCGGAGTCAGTAATTTCACCTTCCTGAAGCATGTGTTTTATTCGAAGATAGCCATCACCGTAACTCAGAACACTACGACTTCTAACGACCGGTTTAGTTCAATATCTATGATCACTTCTGATGGTTAAGAAGTCATAATCTTGGAGCGCCACTACGCCAAAAAAAAATAGGCTACACATATCTTCTTCTTAATTTCTCGTTAACAGTTATAGATCCGCAATTCGAAAATGCCCTTATAGCCTCTTTTCATCATAACATCATGACTTAGGATGGTTAATGTAGGGCCATCAATGCCCCACTCTCAAAAAAAAAAATCTTCCAGAAACCTGTCCGCCTTTAACAATTTCGCGATCCAGCCCACAGGCCAATCTTCGAGCCCCGTAATAAGTCGAATTTTTTTTTTACGAGTCAAACGACAGGTCTCTTGGCCAAGCAACAAGTGTCGTAAACATTCATTCTCCCGCGCTGCTTGAAAAACGGGACCGATCCACTCTGCCAGGGGTACGGGAATGGAAACAAAAGGAAAAATGGACTCATCGTGAAGACTACAGCTTGCCGCTCCACTCTGCCGGCCGCTTCATGGGGGAAGGAAACCATGCAACACCCCCATGGCGTGTGCTGAAGGGGGGTCCTGTTAGCCTCTGTTTACATGGGCGCCAGCTATCCGCCTGATAGCAGAGCCAATTGAAGCCTGACGTAAACTTACAAAGCCTAATTGCGTGTATAGTACACTCATAAGATAACGTAATTCTTATACAGGGCGGTCGGTCATTCTTATATCAAAGTCAGACTAGATGACTCCAAATTTTCCACCTGTGCAGTCTACTGACAAAACATCCCTCCCTTGCTGTCTGCTTTTCGTATTTGAAAAACAGGAAGCTACGTTAGACTATAAACGTTGAAATTACTTTGCAAAAAGAAAAAGAAAGAAGAAAAAATAAAAACTGATTTTATTATAATTATTACAATTACTTTTATTTATTTAAATTTTTATTAGAAACAGAAAAAAGAGTGCTTTTAAATAAATGTTGAGAAAGTGATTTAAATAATTAATGTAGATTAAAAAAAAAAAATTGTTGAAACCAACCGTAACAAGATTGCTCCCCCCGGCTAATTAAAAAAAAATTTTTTTGAGAAAACAAATTATTTTTTTGAAAGGTAACTTGGTACCACATGGCATGCTGGGACCTCAACACTGAAAAAACTGACCCACAAACACAGATCATACATCGATCCGGGACGGGATCCAGAGAGTTCACCGCTGAAATACCACCCTGACAATATATTCCGGATATATACAACCAGAGCTCGCACATCCGTAGAAACCATTACCTAAAATATTACCTGAAACATGACCATAAAAGAGTACTACCAGAGGAGGGACCACAAGGCTGATTTTACCACTAAAATGACCAAGATATTTTCTGCACCTGTAAAAGAACACATGTTCCACCTGATTGTGAAACCTCACTTCCCTACTACTGTCATTCCTACGCATAACTGCATCCTTCCTGAGACTTCTGGCAACAGAACTGTAAATAATACATAAATTGAATTTTGAAAAAAAAAATTAGCCGAAAAAGAAGAGAAGTGCCCACTGATTAATTGTCACTATACTGCTTATATACATAACTTCAATAATTGGCATCACAGTATATTACAACACTATCTATTAATGTAAATAAGTACTAGTAATATCATAGTTACAACACTGTAAATGTCAATGAAATTTGTAAAACACATATTAATTCTATTATACAAAAATACACAAGAGCAACTGGTGACACACAAAAAAAAATATATACATATACATCTGTAAGACACAAATTATGGTATCACAGACCATGTTAGAGAATTACGCACACAATTGTAACAATTTTATATGAGAACACATGTTTGTTTTCGAACACAGTCTAATGATTCGGGATATTATGTAGATTTTACAAATGCACGTACAAGTAATGTGCATGGGAAAGAGTATCTCTGCCTCTGTGCTACTTATAGCAAAAAGCAGTTTCGGGCCTTTTGGGCACTACAGGGAAAACATTCCACAAAATAAAATAAAAAACAGGGGTGGTGACATATATCACCAGGAAGGAAAACACACATTCCACAAAAATAGGAAGTAGAATAAATAAAATAGTTAATTTTAGCACTTTTAGCCACACACAACAACATACAGGCATGTACATGAGACAGTATGTACTAGAAAAAGAAAAAGGGCCCACACTCCTTAAAGTTTAAGCTCAAATAAAACCATAAACTGTATAGTAAATAATAAATCTATCTAGTTAAAATGTAGAAATTAAAGTAAACACATACTTAAAAAGTTATATACAAAACACTGATGCATTAAAAAAAACTGAACTAAACAGATCTACCTCGGCAAAAGGGCATACAAAACACAACATCCTAAAAAAATTTTAAAGTAACAAAAATTACATTCGTTTCTTTTTTTTTTTGCAAAAATATACCCAAAATCTACGAAAACGGGGTGCGGACGGGTATATACCACATAATCTACCATAAAACAGACAAAAACCTTAAGTATAGGCATAAAAAGGGTTAAAAATGCCTACATGAGAGTATCAACACACAACCAAAACAAACCTTTAATACGCTAGAAAAACTAAGTTCCGTTTTAAAAATGTCAAAAAAAAAATAATTAAATATACATACACATTAACTAAACTATAAATAAATACAAATAAACAAGGTAAAATTGAATAAAAATGCTTGAATAACGAAAAAAGGTAGTTAGTATTTATAACTCGGACGGTCTCTTCTATCCCGTAGCGAATAGTCGGTTCTAGAAATCGATATTGAACGACTACTTCTATTCGATTTAGCAGCTGGACTAATCGATGAACGAGACCTGCGCGAATCGCTGTGCTCAGCAGTTGAACTGCTTTCTGCCGTGGCTGAATTTTTACCTACGCGCATTTCACTGCCTTCTGCCGTTGCTAAATTTTTATTTACGCACATCTCGTTATTCTCTGCCGCTGCAATCTCCGGAGAAATGGGAGGTGGGGGAGAGGGATTTATGATTTCAGTCGCGTCGCTGTCTGTTTCCTCCACTTCCGGCGCTACCGGAGTTTCGTTATTGTTGACGTTCACTACTGCTGGTGCGTGGTTACTATCATATGGTGCCCAGGGAATGAATCGGTTACGCTTACACCTGCGTACAGGAGGAGAATCGCACGGTTGGTGTGGTGAATCGATGGTCACGTTTTCAGTCGATCCCAGGCCAATTGTTTGTTTTGGTTCACTGGACCAGATGGGAAGTCTGTCTTTGAAAGAAGACAACCTGTCAACATGGACAACCTGACAATTTTTGGGATTAGCAACAAGCGCAATTTTAAAATTAACCTCATTTAGCTTCTCAATTATAGTAAAAGGACCATTATTTTGCTTGCTTAATTTTTTTGTATTACCAGGGGCGACTGTGGGTGTAAATAACCACACAAGATCTCCTATTTTAAAATTTTTATCAACAGCTGTCTTTTCACGGTATTTTTCCTGCTGCTCAGAAACTTTAATTAAATTACTATGTACTTCAGTGTATACTTTTTGAAGAGCTGGGATTAAGAGTTCGCAAAAAGAGGGTGCATCATTATAATTAAAAGAAGGTGGTTGAGAAAAGAGATTATATGGTAGATTCATATTTCTGCCATACATAACTGCAGCTGGGCTAAGTTTAGTTGAAGAGTGGACAGCTGAACGCATAGCTAGTAGTGCAAATTTGAGTTTAGTGTCCCAGTCAGATTGATTTTGGTTGACTATGTGACAAAGTGCATTTTTAAGAGTACGATTCTGTCTCTCCACTTGCGAGTTGCCAGCCGGGTGATAAGATGAGGTCTTAATATGATTAATACCAAACATTTTATATACGTGCTCTATCGCATCTGAAATTAGATTCTTCGCGTTGTCCGTCGTAATAAAACAGGGCGCACCGTAGCGTGATATGAAATCAGCTAAAGTGTCCGCAATGACATCTGAAGTGGTTGAACTAACCGCATATGCTTCTGGCCACTTAGTAAATGAATCTATATATGCGACAATATACTTATTTCCCGAAAAAGTTTGCGGTAAGGGTCCAATGAGATCCAAATGAACCTTGTTCATGGGAAACTGGGGGGTCGGCATACGTTGCAGAGGGGCGAGCTGGTTCGCTCTATAAGCTCTCTTCTGCTGGCAACTAATACATGACTCCACTAGATGCTTGACATCTGACGACATTCCTGGCCAATAGAAGTGCTCACGAATGCGATCAATGGTCTTTTGAAAGGCTTGATGACAAGCCGCTAGGGACTCATGTGTTAGTGCAAAAACTTGAGTAACCAATTCTTTTGGCACGACTAACTTTACAGGTTTATTCAAAATAGCTGACTCCCTTGTATCCTCACAAACTAAAATGTCATCTCTAAAAAAAAATTTCATGTATTTAGGAGCAATTTCTACACCTTGGTCTAGTTTTCTTGCAATCTCGCAGCATTTCTTGTCTGATTTTTGTAATTCACCAATTTTTTCAAGTAGATTAGAATGAGGCATAAAAGTAACTTCCTTTTCGACTTGTATACAAAAATTACAATTAACAGTATCATTGGAGTTATCATTGTTGACATACCTCGAAAGGAAATCTGCGACACTGTTACACTTACCTTTAACAAACTTGATTGTAAAATTAAAGTCTGAGAGAGTGCAGATCCATTTAGCCATGCGAGATGTAGGGTCGTGAATTTTTAACATAAATGTTAGAGGCGCATGGTCTGTATAGATGAAAAAATGGGTATTAGCAATGTAACATTTGAAGTGGGCAGTAGCCCAAACTAAAGCTAGTAATTCCCTTTCAGTGGTGGAGTAGCGGGTCTCAGCATCTTTCAATTTTCTGCTGGCAAAGGCAACAGGATGGAGCATGTTATTTTCATCTAATTGTGATAACACTGCCCCTAATGCTTCGCCACTGGCATCAGTATATAAATGGAATTCTTTCTCAAAATCAGGGAGTGCAAGACATGGTTTTGAAATAAGAGCCATTTTAAGGTCTTCAAATTCTTTCTGTGCATCTTCATTCCACGAAAATTTTCCTGTCTCTTTCGTTAAGTTGATTAGATTTTTAGCTCTCTTAGTAAAATCTGGTATAAATCTCCTATAGAAAGATAGAGTTCCAATAAATGACCTAACAGCCTTTCGGGTAGTTGGAGGTTTAAAATTTTCTATTACGGCAATATTTTTATTGATAGGTGATACTTGGCCACTACAAATCTCAAAACCTAGATATTGTATTTTATTCGAAAGGAAAGTGCATTTACTGGGCTTAAGTTTAAGTTTATGCAGTCTTAACCTTTCAAAGACCATGCTAAGCTTCTCAAAATGAGAATTAACATCACTGGAGGCAATTACAATGTCGTCGATATAAACAAGAATTCCAAGATTGCCTAAATCACCGAAAATAGCATTCATAAGTCTTTGGAAACTGTTACCTGAATTTGAGAGCCCAAAACAGTTACGGGTCCACTCAAAAAGTCCTTTGTGGGTGATTATAGCAGTTTTATGCCTATCCTCTGGGCGAATAACCTGTTGAAAAAACCCACTAGTTAAATCTAGCGTTGAAAAAAATTTAGCCCCACTTAAAGCATCAACAGAGTCGGTAATGTTAGGTATTGGGTAAGCATCTTTAACAAGATTTTTATTTAATCTTCTGTAGTCAACAGCAAGTCGATAGGAACCGTCTGATTTCCGAACCAGAATAACCGGAGAAGCAAATTCAGACATGGAAGGGGAAATTATGTCCGCCTGTAACAAAGTATTAAGTTGGTCTTCCATTTCTTGACGTAATTTGTAGGGGACTCTATAAGCTTTGCCTTTAACTGGTTTATTTGAAGTTAAGTTAATTTCATGCGGGATTGTATCACAGCCGGGTAAATCTAAGACCGATGCTGCAAATACATCTTTGTTTTTGTCTAGAAAATTTTGCATTTTAAGTTTTAATGGGGGTTCTAAATGATCTAAATTAATTTCAGAGCTCCAAGTGAGATCAGCGTGATCAAAGTCACCAATTGGAGGGGCCAAATTTATATTATAGGTTAATTTATTATCAGTTACGGGTATATTTGACTGGTCTACACATTTTTGAATTTTGGCAACAAAGGTTCCTTTATTTAAATGAATACTATTGTCTGAAAAATTTGCAAATGAGATATATAGGCCATGTTCTTTAGTGCAAATGGCTCTGGAGGTAAGGAGACCTTGATTTAAATTTTTCGCCAAAGGTTCTAACATAACAATATCATTTTCCTTAATAAAATTTTCCTTATAACTTTTAACCTGGGCTAACATTTTTGACTGCGGGGGAATTGAAATTTTGCTACATAACACAGCGAAACTTATATTTTTATTTTTATTGGTTTTATCACTACTGCTATCTTCATTGCTCTCCTCCTCGACTTCAGGTACCTTATCCTCTATACTTACCAAATCTTCACTTTCATCAATATTACAAATTTCAGTAGTCTCTTCAGCTAAATTACCCTGAGTTACCTGACTCGCTGCTGAAAGAATGTTGTCGACACTTTGAATACTTGAAAAATTTTCAGTGTTATTACCCTCAGAGCTACCGCCTGATGTTGTTTGCATGCAAAAGTTCTGCGCAACACTTTCAACTTCCTTATCCGACTCAGTTTGAATGACTATCTCAACATCTTTTCCCATATTACTCAACTGCGGGTCCTGAACTACCATATTTTCACTACTATGATTCCCATTTTCAATATTAACTGAGTCATGAACTTTCTCACATGCACAATTTTCAGGAGGGCTATTTGCATTACTACTTTTTGAATTCTCCCCTACTTTGTTGACACATTTTATATTTACAGAATTATTTTTAACACAATCATTATTTATACAATTATTATTAGAATTTACACTATATACAGAGTTAGAAATATTTACAGAATTAGTAGCAAGACAAGTATTACACCCTGAAGTATTACTTGGGGTTTCTACGCTTTGTTTACATTGGCCTGAAACTGGCACTTTAAGAGCGACAGCATTTGTATCACAATTTATACTTGCCCGGTACTCTTTCAAAAATGGCATTCCCAAAATCATATTAAATTCCTCTGCTAATTTACCTTCCACTACATAGAATTCAGCTTGACATTGAACATTATCAAAAACAAATTTTAAAAATACTTTCTTATTTAGGTGAACTTTCTCACCGGTGACAGTCATAATGGGGATATTGCAATTCTCCATTTCAAAATTCTCTAAACAGTTACAATCAGTACCACTCAGGAGATTAATTGCAGAACCCGTGTCACATAATGCATTTAGGCAAACTTTATTTATGTAAATTCTTACAGTTGGTAATGTATATGATTGGGGCTGAAACATACTATACACAGTTGGGGGGTCCAGGGGCCTGTTGGGGATCGACTTGACCACATCTGATCCGGCCACTAATAGTTTAAAGCCTCACTTTCATTGTTAGCTACTGGGGTGTTATTTACCGCCTGCTCTTCATTTCTGTTCGCAGCTGTGCTCCTATTGTTTTGGTAATAACCACCTCTTCTTCCCCTATATCCGCCTCGCTGATTGTGGTTCCCTCTAGGATTTTCACCTCTGTTTCTATAATTTTGCCCACGGCTCCTGAAATTTTGACCACCTCCCCTTCTAAAATTATAGTCGACAAAATTTAGTGGACAATCTCTGGCATAGTGGCCTTGTACGGAGCACCTATAGCAGGTAACGGGTCTTACCTCTTGGTTTTTCTCCTGTACATCCCTAGCCCTAAGATCAACTAAACTGTCTATCTTAGCTGCTAAAACATCAATTTGAGATTTTAGTTGGTCTATCTCCTTCTTTTGTGAGCTATCTTGCTGAAAAACTGCAGCACAGGGTAGGTTTTGGGTCAAATTAGGGTTGAGAATTTCCTCGCGGTGGTTGTAGAAAGGTTTAATGCTCCTATAAGCCTTTTCCTCAAGAAGCGCAATTTTGAGGACCTCTTCTGGGGATTGTGGATTTCTCGCAATTACCCCCTTTCGCACTTCTGGTGTAAGATTGCTCAACAGCATGGAGTGTAGTAGAGCCGTTCGGCTTTTATCGACTACTTCACCCTGGATACCTTCAATTACAAGGGCTCTTAATGACATATCATATGCCTTGTCATAAAACTCCTGAACACTCATATTGGGTGGCTGTTTAAAATTTAAAAAATGACTGAGGGCAACATCTGGTGTGGCCTGTGAAGTATAACTCTCTTTTAAGATTTTTAATAGCTCATCAGATGTTTTTGCTTTGTGAATTTTTATTCGCCTAGAAGCAGCTCCTGATAATCTAGCTAACAAAACGAATTTTTTCTCCTCCTCATTCCAGTCGAATAATTTGGCAAAACTCTCAAATTTCTCAGAAAAATCTGAGAAGCAGACTGAGCTGGCCTCTCCATTGAATGGGGGAATGTTTGACAAATTATCCACTAAAGCATTTTTTCGCTGAATAGTGGCAATTGCTTCCGAGTGCTTATCAGCCATAGTTAGAGTTAGAAAATGACAAACAAACCAAAAAGAAAATAAAAAAAGGGGGGGGGGACAACTTAAAAATGAGAAAAAAGAGGGGAAAGGAAAACCTTATAAATACATAAAACTTAAGTACAGGACTATGCTTTTTGTAAATAAGAAAAGGTTATGCTCACAAGGCATAATTTTGACTGGGAATTGTAGCTTACTAGCACAGAGAGAGAGTCTAGACCTCTTTTTACACTTGAACATATAAATAAAATTTTAATTGCAAAAACACCCAGTTGCTCTTTGATACATAAATACATACAAGTAAAAAAAAATCAATAACCCAGAGACCGAATTGTTACGGCTCCATTTTGTTGTGGTGTTTTGGGGTTCTTTCTAAAACACAACTTACTTAAACTTAAAAAGCTCATTTATTACTCAATCTTCACTTGACAAATAAATATTTAAAAAAAAATAAGTATACCCTGATTAGCTCCACTGAAATCTGTTGCCATGGAAAAGGTAGCAAATTATATTAAACTAATCAAAATATCAAAACTTAAGAATCCGAATAGGTTAATACAACAATGATAATTTTGAACTCATCATTTTAAGACAATATTAAATGTAGTAAGGGGCAACAGATTTCTAAATCAAGTAGCATACTGGATTGCATAAAGAACACCCAACTCCACTCCAACCCGATCAAGCTCAAATCTCCATACACATTAAATTAACAAAAGTGTAATCATCATATAATTTGGAAAAATGCAGGCAACCTGAAATTCCTCCAATATGAGGACCAAAAGGGGAAAGAGTTAAATCCGTTAATAGAATAGGGATATGATGATGTACTAAAATTTTAGAACAACCATAGAGATTCTGAACAAGATCCGATCGGTTAACCAAGAATCGTATAGTGGTGTATAATGACTGGATATTTTTTTTTTTTTTTTTTTTTTTTTTTTTTTTTTTTTTTTTTTAAATAAAACAATTTTGGTGTATATTTTAGAAAAACAATGTTTCTGAAAGAGGAGAGTTAAAGCTTAATTTAACAGTTTATGAAATTAAATTTAATATTACTGTTTCACTTATTAATCTATCCATCCTTAAATCAAGATCAAAAATACGATTGTATAACATTGAGTGAACTTCAATTTATGTTCATTAAAACAGTCAGTTATGAATTTAAACTTAAGAAATTTTAAAGTCCTAATTTAATAAAGTTGAATTTTCTCTCCCTTTTTTTTTTTTTTAATTAATCACAGAAAGGTTAGGCCATTCTTATAGGTCTACTGTGAATATAAAAAATTAATTATTTAGAGATTTATACAAAGAAAAACATACCAACTTTGATAATAAACAAAAAAAAACACAATTTATTTGAACATTTAAAATAATGAAGCAACTAAGTTATCAAAAATAATCTTAATAAAACAATATAACAGCTGATCTTTTAAGTTGAAACCACTCACTGGTTACTTTTAAATTACACATCATATTTTTAAAATTACCATCATATTACCATTTAATGGTCGTTCAAACATACAAACATTATATATTAACCTACAGACTATTTCTGTTCATAATGTTTATTCTTATTGAAATTATCCAAAGATATTCATTTCACTTTTAAACTCTGGTATAGCAAACATATTTTTTTTTTTTTTTTTTTTTTTAAAGAGGTACAAATAAATAAAAAGAAAAACTATGCAAATAGTACTTACAACAGGTAGAGAGTTCTACAATTTTAGTCAATGGGCACTTAGGAGCATTTCCTCCTTTTTCAAAATCTGATGAAACACTTAAGCTGGAGTATTCAGGCTGGGGAAAAATTCAGACGTGGTTTCAAGCTAACATTCATCAATCCTCTCATCTCACTGCATCACTTGCCATCAACTACTAGGTCCAACATCTAGTCCGGAGGGGAAAATCGTTCTACGGTCCAGAACTTCACCGTCGGAGTCAGTAATTTCACCTTCCTGAAGCATGTGTTTTATTCGAAGATAGCCATCACCGTAACTCAGAACACTACGACTTCTAACGACCGGTTTAGTTCAATATCTATGATCACTTCTGATGGTTAAGAAGTCATAATCTTGGAGCGCCACTACGCCAAAAAAAAATAGGGTACACATATCTTCTTCTTAATTTCTCGTTAACAGTTATAGATCCGCAATTCGAAAATGCCCTTATAGCCTCTTTTCATCATAACATCATGACTTAGGATGGTTAATGTAGGGCCATCAATGCCCCACTCTCAAAAAAAAAAAATCTTCCAGAAACCTGTCCGCCTTTAACAATTTCGCGATCCAGCCCACAGGCCAATCTTCGAGCCCCGTAATAAGTCGATTTTTTTTTTTTACGAGTCAAACGACAGGTCTCTTGGCCAAGCAACAAGTGTCGTAAACATTCATTCTCCCGCGCTGCTTGAAAAACGGGACCGATCCACTCTGCCAGGGGTACGGGAATGGAAACAAAAGGAAAAATGGACTCATCGTGAAGACTACAGCTTGCCGCTCCACTCTGCCGGCCGCTTCATGGGGGAAGGAAACCATGCAACACCCCCATGGCGTGTGCTGAAGGGGGGTCCTGTTAGCCTCTGTTTACATGGGCGCCAGCTATCCGCCTGATAGCAGAGCCAATTGAAGCCTGACGTAAACTTACAAAGCCTAATTGCGTGTATAGTACACTCATAAGATAACGTAATTCTTATACAGGGCGGTCGGTCTTTCTTATATCAAAGTCAGACTAGATGACTCCAAATTTTCCACCTGTGCAGTCTACTGACAAAACATCCCTCCCTTGCTGTCTGCTTTTCGTATTTGAAAAACAGGAAGCTACGTTAGACTATAAACGTTGAAATTACTTTGCAAAAAGAAAAAGAAAGAAGAAAAAATAAAAACTGATTTTATTATAATTATTACAATTACTTTTATTTATTTAAATTTTTATTAGAAACAGAAAAAAAGAGTGCTTTTAAATAAATGTTGAGAAAGTGATTTAAATAATTAATGTAGATTAAAAAAAAAAAATTTGTTGAAACCAACCGTAACAGTGTGATGTGGTGAAGACTGTGAAAAGTTCACAGACAATGGGAAAGTACGATGAGGCGAACACTGTGAAAAGTTCACAGATGATGAGAAAGTACGATGAGGCGGACACTGTGAAAAGTTCACAGATGATGAGAAAGTACGATGAGGCGAACACTGTGAAAAGTTCACACACAATGATGAGAAACTTGCCATTGCGTCATTTAACTTTGAAGTGTTGTGACCATATTAATTGTAAATCCAATATTGTCATTTACTGACCCAGTACTGAACCGCCAAAATATATAACCAAAACGCCAAAACGTGCCAAATTATGCGCAATGCTATGAAATATAGCATAATTTTGTATACAATTTCACAGGAAAGTAATATAAATTAGCATACATAAGCATATAAAAAAAGATTGGCAGTCATTTGCATTTTAGACACTGTAAATAACACATTAATACAATATAAAAAATAATATGTGAAGATTACAATTCCATTTGGCCCATTACATATACTATATGTGAGCGAGGACAAAAATATAATGCAAACTTTTCTTATATATACATAAGAATGTAATCTCATAAATAACATATTACTGTTTCTTTTAATTTTGCATTAAGAAATAACATACTTTAACTCATGAACCAGAAAAATATACATAAATATACATGTTTTCATTTATATTGATTTGTTGGGATAGAAGAAAAAAAAAACATATCAATGTAGTCCAAATTGTCCCATCTTTCCTTCTTTCTTTTTTATTGAAGAAAAAAAAATCGTTTAATAAAATATTCTCAATTTTACAAAATGAAAACAGTTCTAGCATTGATATTTTAATAAATTTATGTAAAGAAACAATTTATTCTTCGCATTATATATACAATTCCGTCGAATTATTAATTAGCAGGTAATGAATTGAAATAGAAGAGAAAAGGCAAAAAAAAATGAATTATTCGTTTTCATTTGATAATATTTATTTCTATTATTATTTCCTCTTTTTTTTTTTTTTTTTTTTTTTTTTTTTTTTTTAAACTTGCCCAAGTTTTGTATGTTTCCTAAAAAAGTTCAGTGTAATTTATCCTCCATATAAGGTTGATATCAAAAACAAAAGAAAAAAAATAGATTCCTAATCCAAAAACATTTCTATAATTTTCGTCAATTTTTATTATTATTACAATAAACAAAATAAAAACTGAATGATGCAATCTCCCTTGTTTATAAAATGAGCATCGTAACTGAAGAAAAAATATCAAAAGCAACCGTTGCCTTTTAATCTAACCAGGGATAAACGAATTTCTCTTAGCTGAAAAGATGATGGAGAGCAAGTCCCTTGCCCTTAATCCTCTACCTTTGAGCATCCTCATCTGCCATAAACACCTCCCCTCAACTGGACCTGTAATACGTCGCGCTATCTCCCTTTCAAATTCTCCCCGCGTAGATCGTAAAAATCGATTGTACCAGGTGCGTTTGGTACACTACACCGGAGAATCTTCGTCACCCTTTTTTGGAACACGCCCACGGAACGAACCCCGTTTTTGTCCCTGCAGGTGCATCGGGATTTGCGATGCTACCTTTCTTCCGTAACCTTAACCTTTCAACTTTGTTCAGGCAGGAAGCAGGTAGACTGGTGTGTTGCCTGTTTAAAACCGTCACGTGGAATATGCCGCTAATTATAAAGTAAGTTTTCGAGTTATTATAAGAATTATTTATTTATTTAGTCCTATAACATATTGTGATCATATTTTGTTTTGTTTGTACACAAGAAACTAGTTTTAATTTCTTATAGAGTTAACTTTAAGATGTAAATAATTTAAGACATACTGCGCGCGTTAGCACGTGTTTCAAACCATGAAACTTTTGCATTATGTGCTTAAAAATCCAACTTCCCACTAGAGACTAAGCATAAGATTTTAAAATCTCATTAATAATCTGAAAGATAAATTTAATTACCTTTATTTATGAAAAATCCAGTTTGAACTGATGTTTTTTTTTTTTTTTTTTTTTTTTTTTTTTTTTAGCACGAAGCCTAAAACATGAAATATACCTGAACGCACGTGTATGCCAAATGCATAACTACTTTCCTAAAAACAATATTCATGTCTGTCAACATTAATTAATAATAATTCAAAATATATGTAATTAAAATTTTCTTTTATTTCTTAATATAATCGTTAATCTTAAAAGTTAATGAGGTTGAATATCAAGGATGTGAAATAGCGGTGTCGTGGCTATAACGCATAGTAAAACAATAGTTTATTTAATCATTTAAATAAAAACTAGTCAATTTATTTATTTAGATTGAACTAAATTATTTATTTAGACTAAACTAAATTATTTATTTAAAGTAAGATCAATTATTTTTATTTTATTTATGTATTCTTATATTTGAGAAAAAAAAGTGTGACTCATACCCGCCGATCTCAACTAAATACTGCAGTTAGGATTTTATTCGCCCGCGAATATCTTCCATTTAAAAGAGTCAGAACGGGTTAAGTCGCAATGCGTATTTAAGAAAATACTTTAAATTAAATAAAGTTTATAATATATGAAAATCTTTACCTATATCTTACGTTATTTAGAGGATTCTTAAAATAAACGTTATTTTTATTTATCTATACAATTTATTTATTTTATTTTTTTATTTTTTTATTTATTTATGTATTTTAAATCATTATTATTATGTATTTAATTTTTTTTTTTTTTTTTTTTTGAAATTTTAAAATGTTAAATATTTAGAAGAGGAATCACTCTATTTATATATTAAGATCGCGAACTTTATGCTTAAAATCTCATTAAATCAAAATGTAATACATTTATTTTTATTTAAATTTTATACTTAGCTTTGATGTCCTGTAAAATTCCTTTAAAAGTGAGAAACGAGAAAGAGAAAAAAAAATTCGCTAGTTCGAATCGTCAAAATCATTCAATTATTTATTTATGTACACATTTTTTTTAACTAGTTACTTAATTCCCTTATATATATATATTTTTTTTATGTTATGGACCCGGAGACGATGGCCTTCCATGGATGCTGTTACCTGTTGTCCCGTGTGCTCCCGATGTATACCTGGGGAGCGTCCAGAATGTTTTCGTCCATTGAATGTATCCCCAACAACGATGAGGGTGTGATTGAGGTATCCAAGTGTACCCAAAGCAAAGGAGACGCAGGATTCCTCCTAAAATGTGATTTTTTTTTCTGTGGTTCCAAAACATCCATCCGTGAGAAGACCGGGGGACGCAAAAGGAGGAACCCCCCCGGTGAGTGTGTGTTTTTTTTTATATATTTTTTTTGTTGTGAAACTGTGGATTCCACCACTGTGTTTGGTGTGTTTGTCTGGGACGCCTGTGGATTTTCCCCCATGGAATAGACACACACCTCAAGAGTGCACCATCGCGACGAAGACATCCACCTAGTAAGTTTATTTATTTATTTGTTTATTCGTTATTATTTTTAATAAGTGAGGTTGATTTTCATTTTATTTCCTGCTCTATGCGACCTGCCCTGAGGAGAAAATTAAATTGAGTTAAATTAAATTGAAATCTAATAATTTTATGTGATTGACTTGTCTTGCATGTTATGTAAAGTTTGCGTTCCGTGACTGTAGCGTTAGTATCTCCCCTTGAGATAAGATGCTTTACGGCCCGATATTTGTGGGTGGTCCCCTGTGTTGTACGGCAGAGAAGGCGAGTAGAAAAGGGAGTGCAAAAACTTCGATTGCTCCCCCTCCATTCGAGTGCTGAATCGAATCTCCGCGAACGATTGTAACCTTGGTTACGATGGCTTTGTTGTTCAACAACTTCGTATAATCCTGATATTAAAAGTTTCCCTTCGTTTTTATTATTTATTTTTTTTTTCCTTATTCTTAATATATATCAAACTTTTTATATATTTATTTTAAATTTATCCTTAATATATGGATATATATATATTTTTTTTTTTGTAGTTAATTATTTATTAATTTTTTTTTTTTTTACTTTAGCTGATTATGCAATAGCTTGTTTCCTGATCATTTTTAATTATTACTAATCAATGAATATATTATCCCGTTGACCTAGGAAACTTATAAAGGTTTTTGCCTGCATAGTTTTGTAATCTATGTCTACAAACTTTTCATGACGTCAATATGCTGACCCATAAAACGTTACGTGTTGTATATTTCCAATATGAAATATATGATAAGATATAGTTATATTCATGATCATTATCTTTTTTTTTTGTGAGAAGTAGGAATGAATAATTTAAAATGGCAAAAATGTTTTTTGTGTAAATACCGAAAACCCTTTTGAATTTGTTTATAATGTAGCTAAACAGTGTACTGTCCTATGAAACAAATATAGGTGTAGTATTTAATGCTAAATATAAAACATAAGTTGCCCCTTGTAACAGAATCAATCCTTAATTTCCCTGTAAAAAAGTATGATACTTGTTTTTCCTTTTTATTTTATTTATTTATTTATTTATTTATTTTAATTATTTTGTGGAGTTTCGTATATGTATATTTTTTGTATTTTGCTAGTATAAATAATGCGACCTCTTCTCGCACTATTTTGTGAAGTCTATGGGGATATTTTTTTTTTATACATATATATTTATTTTTGTTACCGATTATCTGTACATTTTAACTCAATACAAATTTGGCTCAATGTTAGTCCTGGGTGACTTGTATCTTTGACTTGATAGTGTCCCAGTATACACTTATTTTTGAAACATAATTATAAACAGTATGAGCTAAAAAAAAAATTTTTTTTTGAGCTTCAAAATAAATTCTTGACTAAATTTTTGGAGAGAATAATAAAAAAAAAAATTATTTACAAATTTTTCCTATATTATACAATTTGTTATATTTCCTCCGTAGATTCTGTATCAGAAAGCGATTGTGTAGACTGATTGTCTATGTCCTCGTTACATGGTGTTGCATGCTTGGGTACGAATAGCAAATCAATGTGTCTCTTAATGTTGCTTTTATATACCCCTGATAAATCGGACATTAAGTAATTGTGATTTCGCAGTTTTCTGATTACTTTCATTGGTCCGTCCCACTTTTTTGCTAAAGCGTGTGGGTTGATGCATTTGAGGTAAACAATTTGGCCAATTTTTAAATCCTTCACCGTTTGTAAGTCCTCATCACGAACATACTCTTTCATTAATTTTTCCTGATTTGCCAGTGCTTCAATCCTGATTTGTTTAAGATGCTCCATTCGATTTTTAACATATTGTTTGGTTGCAATATCCTCCGAGGGAATATGCGTTGTGAAAGGAGTTCTTAGATTTCTAGCAAAGAATAATAATGAAGGTGGGAAACCTGTTGCTCTGTGTTTAGATGTGTTGTACATTAATTTAAAGAACTCAAGTCGGATATCCCACTCGAGGGTATTATTACTCATGGCAGTGAGTGAACTCTTCAAAATTTTATTGACGTTTTCTGCCAGTCCATTCGCTTTTGGCCTGAACGGGCTTGAGAAATGTGGTTCTATCCCTAGAGCCTTCATGTATTCCGTGAATACATCACTGCGAAAATAACGTGCGTTGTCTAAATAGACCTCTTTTGCTGGACCAAACATCCCGAAGTATTTATTTAACACGTTCAAAATTGTTTGTGATTCCACATTCCTTAGTGCAACCGCTTCTAAGAATCTTGATGTGGAGTCAGTTATAGTTAGTATAAATGCGTTCTTTCGAAATGTTACTGGCAGTTTTTCACATATATCTATATGCAGCCTACTCCCAATTTCGTGGTCTTTTACTACCCTCTTTATAGGAACCTTGATGGTTCTGTGCTGTTTAGCTGTCTGGCATGCAGTACAGTTAGCACAAAAAATTTTAATATCCGTATACATACGGTACCAATAGAGTCTATCCTTTATCAACTCGTAAGTTTTTTGAAAACCAAAGTGCATCTTCCATGATAGCAATTTTAAGAGTGTCTGGGGCAATTAACAATTCTTTGTTGTTCTGTCCCGGTTTGAGAATGAGCATCCTGTTCGTGTTAAGTGTGTATCTATTTGTGGTTTTGTTGTTTCTACCCGTAATAATTTTGTCAATAATTTTCTTTAGTTTTTCATCTCTGTATTGTTCATTTTTTATATTTTCATTTGAAAGTGCAGAATTCATTTTGAATAAGTTATTTTGTAAATTGTTATCTGCAATTATGTTATTGATATTCCTGGAAACATAGTCAGCTGGGTTGTTTTTGCCCTCTATATATTCAAACGAGTAATTATATTCGGCTAAGTCAGTTAACCATCTTTTGACTATGTCTGATTGCGTTTCAAGGTTTAAATGTCTTGTGTTTGATTGCGAATCAGTTTGTATTGTAAATTTTCTGCCCCATAGAATGTGGTTGAAGTGTTTTACTGCTTCATGTATGGCTAATAGCTCGAATTTCACACTCGGGTAGCTTTTCTCAGGTTCTTTGAGTTTGCGCCCAAAAAATTCAATGGGTACCAAATTGTCCTGATGTCTTTGAGCCAAAATGGCTGATATAGCTACTTTTGAAGCATCACAAATTAATACGAACTCTTTTGAGTAGTCAGGTGGTTTGAGAGTTGGTTTTTGCATGATATTTTGCTGTATGTTACAGAATGCTTTTTCTGCATTTTCATTCCACTTGAATTTCACTTTCTCTTTTGTAAGCTCAATTAAAGGATGAACTATGTCAGTGTATCTGTGAATCAGTGATCTAAAGTAATTCGCCAGTCCTAAAAGTGATCTAACTCCTTTTTTTGATTTTGGTCTGATGAAGTTCTGTATTTTATCAATATTCTTTTTAGCCGGAGAATATCCCTCCTGATTTAGTTGGAATCCTAGGAAGTCTATTTCCTGTTTACAAATTTGCATTTTGGCTGGCTCAATTGTAAGGTTGTGGTTAATTAATGCCTCGAGTACTTCCTTTATAAGTTGTAGCATTTCTTGAATATTATTCGTTGCAATAATAACATCGTCCATAAAATAAGCGACTTTAGATTTGTCAAAGTGTCCTAGGACTTTGTCAATCAATTCGGCGAAATAAGCGCTACTATTTTTTGTGCCAAAACTAAGCCTTAGTAGGTTAAATTTACCAAACTCTGTTATGAATGCTAACTTTTTTCTGTCTTCTGGTCTGAGGTTTATCTGGAAAAAGGCACTGTGTAGATCAAGCACAGTATAAAATTGTTTCCCACTGATATTATATAAAATGTCTTTGATATCTGGTATTGGATAGTTGTAAGTTTGTAGTATTTCATTTAGGAGTCTATAGTCAATTGCCATTCTGTATTTTTGCTCTTGTTTATCTTTTTGTGTTTGTTTTTTCTTAACAAATACGACAGGAAAAGAGTAGTTTGAATCTGATTTTTCAATTATGTTTGCTTTTAGTAATGTTTGTATTTCCTTCCATGCTGTTTCCTTTAAGGTTTGGGGCAGTCTATATGGTCTTGTTTGTATAGGGAAATCGTGATTTAATGTGAATTTGGGACATACAAGTGAACTCTGAACTAACGTGTCATATGTTTTAGAGAAAGCGTGAGCTTTGCTCATTAATAATTCTTTGAATGTTTCTTGTAAGTCCTCTGTGAGATGCTCTAAATCAAAGTCATTGATGCTAAGTTCTGCCTCCCGAAGTTGTCTGACTTCCTGAATGTTTAGTTGATTGATCTGGTGAATTTTCCCCTGATCAATATCAATGTCTGAGTCATCTTCTTTGCATTCTATGTCTGTGGTGATTTTGACTATGTTAGTGTTTTGTTTTAAGTAAATGTTTTTATCCGTATTGTTATGTATTATAATATTTATTAAGTTGTTGCGTTGCACCTCATGAATTGATGTTTGTATATTATACTCGGTATTGTCTCTAACTGGCTCTGCTAGAATTATGTCTTTTTCATTAATTTGTTCATCACAAGTGAGTGTAATGATTTTTTTAGAGTGTGGGGTTAGAAATATTCTGCGCTTGTTCCTTGCATACAATTTATTTTTTTTATTGTGTGCTCCCCCTTTTTTTTTAATTGTTTTTTTGGGGTTGTTATGAATGACATCATCGTGTTGAGCTGTGTTTTGTTGATTTTCAGTTGCTAGATTATTAATTTCTTCATTCTGTTCTGTCATGTAAGTGTTAAGTTGAATGACTTTGTGTTTTAGTTTAAGAACATTTTGTGAAAAGTCTAATGTGATGTTGTTGCCCCTTAAAAAATCATACCCAAGTAGGATCTGATAATCCCTATCAAATTCTTTGTTTGTCACATAAAATGTACCAGTGGTGCAAATGCCCTCTAAGCGAAAAGCAATTTTTATACAGTGTTTAAAAAAATAGTTGAGTTTGTTAGGGTTTTAATTTTAATTTGGGCACCTAGGTATTTAAATTTTATGTTTTCTTGCTTTATTTTGTCAAATATACCTGGGGACAGCAGCGACACAGCTGCTCCCGTGTCACATAATCCTTTTAATTTAATATTATCAATGCTCATGTCAATTATGGGTAATTGATTATCTTTAGAATTATTGACACTGGCAATGGTTTTATTTAAAAATATTCCATCCTGTTGTGTTTTGTCCCTAGTATCACTGTTAATTGCACTTCCTTGTGCATTTATATCCATAAGAAATCCAAATCCCTGAGGATAACTGTGAGCATGAGAGTCGAAAATGTTAGGTGTATCAAATTGTTCGTTTGGTGTTTTAAAAGTCCCGCTGTGGGGTGACTCACGCGGGTGCGTTTTATTAATGTTAGTAAGTCCCCCACTCAGTTTTTTGGTTCTTTTCTATCTTTGTCATCTGAGTTTCGGTTTGTGTTGCTTGAGTTTTTATAGTTGTATTTTTTATTGTAGTATTTTGATCCTGGTTTACCTCTAGGCCTATCAAAATTACCCCTCTGTGCATTTGTGTTTTCATAATTTTGCCCACAATTGTTTGCATAACCTTGTCCAAAATTGTTGCCATAATTTTGCCCACAATTGTTTGCATAACTTTGCCCAAAATTATTACCATGATTTGGCCCATAATTGTTACTATGAATCTGCCCGAAATCCATATTTTGAGCTTGGCCAAAGCCCGGGTACTGCTCAAAACTCTGTTCAGAATTATTACCTGAGCTTTGCCCAAAATTCTGTCCAAAATGACCTGAGTGTTGCCCAAAATTCTGTCCAAAATGACCTGAGTGTTGCCCAAAATTCTGTCCAGAATTAAGGCCTGGGTTTTGTGCAAAATTTTGTCCAAAATGCCCCCCTTGCCAATTAATGCTTTGCATGGGATACTCCGGACGATGTAAATTTACATTTTGTTTGGTGTTGTTAGAAAATTTATTATTTTGGAAAATCTGATTTTTGTATTGTGGTTTTTTTTCTATTTTATAATTTGTCTGGTTACTATTATTCCTTTGATTAAACCAACAATGTTCCGTTTCGTGATTGTTGCGCTTACACAGCTCGCACCATTTAGATTTGGCTCCTATTGTATCTTTAGCGTGAATTTTTAAATTATTTAATTCAGTCATTAAAGTCTGAATCTGTTCGGCGCTGTTTGCATTTAATTTTATCAGGCTTTCCACTAAATCGGATTCATTTTGTTTCTTTACCACGTTAATCTCCTCTAAGTTGCACGCGTTGTAAGCTTCTTCCATTTTGAGTGCTAAATTGCATGCTTCTGTAAAATCTTTCGGGGAGTTTTTGCGAACATCTAAACTAAAATCCGCTCTTAAACTATCCAGAAATCGTGTCAATTTAATCAAATCAATAAATTTGGTGGACCCATTTTGACCTTCTTCGTTGTTTTTACTGATGTACTCTTTTGCTATTTCGTTGAATTCGGTGATGAATTCCTCTACAGTTTGCGATGGTTTCTGCTTAAGCGTAAAAAATTTGTTTTGGATTTCGGAAAATTTCGCTTTGGATTGAAAGCATTCTATTAGTTGCTTTTTAAATTCTCCGTAATCCGTTTCACTGTTTAATTTTATGTTTGTCGCCAATTTTTCCCTTGCGTTTGCAATTAATTTTGCTTTCAAAATGATTAATTTACAATCATCTTTTAGCGAAGTTTGTGCTATTAATTTCTCGAATTCTTGCAGGTAGAATTCCACTCTATTTCCCTTTTTTCCCTTTTTTTAAAAGTTGGAATCAATGACAAAATAGTGTCTACACTTGGTGTAGATTCCGCCATTGTTGCGTTTAGTATAGATTTTTCTGCCTGATTTCGTTTGTTTTTATGTTGATTTCTTGTTTTTGGTGACAAAATATCAGTTTGTCCCCGTTTATTTTTGTTTTTTTTTCTGAGTTGTTTGTTTGTATAGATGAATCGTTGAGATTTCCACTTTTTCTCTTAAATTTTCTTTTATTATTTGCCATACCCCAACGCAAAATAAAATTTGTAAGGCATTTTAACAAGAGATCAAATTACTACAAAACTTGTTCAATTTTAGTTATTTTTAATTTTACGTTAATTCTGCTGATATAAGTATTAATAATTATTTAAAAATCTAATAATTCCTACACTTATTCTTTCCTTTATTATTATTATTATTATTATTTTTTATTAATCAGCAGTTTAGTGAAAAAAAAAACATCTCAAAAATGAACTTTTTTTTTTTTTTTTTTTTTTTTCAATTGTTCACTTATAAGTATGCAAGAAATACACATAAAATAAATAGATAATAAAAGTTTATCAGCTTATCACTGGTATTATCATTAATTTTATCTTTTATTTTTCTTTATATATATGTATATATATATCTTTTTTTTTTCAAGGATTAGAATAAATAATAGTTCATTTTTTTATCACTTTCAAATATATTTGCATAAATAAGTCAAATAAATATTTCAGAGACAAAAATAATATGCAATCTTTCAACAAAAATGGTCTAATTCTTAGGAATTGACCTTTGAAACCTTTGTTTTCATATGAAGATTATTTGCTTGTAATTACAATCGCGACATATAAATATACAATATAAAAGACAATTTTAATTATGCAAATGCAATTGAGTGCCAATACCTTTTTATTATTTTTTTATGTATCACCCATACCCTAGGATCAGGATTTTACACTTTACAGCTGATATTATTTATCATTTATTTTGTATTATTATTGTTATAATTGTAATTATTATTATTATTCTTATTATTCATACAATTACCGAAATAAATTATATTAAGTAGTGTGATGTTCGCTTACAAAAAAAAAAAAATATTAAATACTACTAGCAGAATAATATGAGAAGTAAAAAAAAATATATATCTTATTATTATTATTATTTTTAAATGGATATGTTTAGAGTAACTAATTATAAAAATTTATGTAAATAATAACTTCTATACATTTATTGAGTAAATTTATCAATTCTAAAAGAGAATATTGAATATAAATAAATTTATTTTCTTTAAATGTCCATCATTATTATTACTATTTAAGTTATTTCATTAGATCTAAGATATAAGTTCTTAATCCAGTACAAAATATTTAATTATCTAAAATAAGCTATAAATTGAATAATTAAAAGGGCTGGATATGAAGAAAGCTGAACACCAGAGAAATTCATGTGTCACATGCACCAGTAATAATTGGGGTTTCTATCTGTTGGAGAGATTTAAAACATATATATAAAACTTGCAGGGCGTTACTCAAACCCATAATAATTAACTCCTTCTGTCAGAGACACACCAATTATCTTAGCGGCAATTTGAGGGGAAATTGTGATCGTACAACCTGGGATAGCTTTTTTTTGTATTCAATAAAAAAAGGTGTACGGCGTTGTGTTATTTTTTGAAGAAACTTATCCTTAAGGTTGATCCCTCAAGCCCGCTGTAAAATCTTGCTTAAAGTAGTAGTTTAAATGAATATATATATTACTCTAGATTAAACATCACACTATACACTAAATAAATGCTGGAGTCTAAATTAAGGGTAAAATAAAAAGGGTTTTATTTACAGAAGATAGATATAGAACATAAAAAAAAGCAAAGAGTAAAATAATCATACAAAAAGGTAATACACATTATATTCACGAGACTTCATTTTAACAATACAATATATTAATCAATTGAGTTATTAATTTCTTATTTTGATTATTTAAATTTAAGTATGTGCTTCATAAGTTTGTGATAATAATTTAATATTTACATACATCCTTGATCCTGGGGATGGCAAGAGAAGCATAATCTTCTTAACGTTAATTAATTAATTTAAAAATATTTACACAGTATCTGGGTGAATAATATCTACCTGTACCTCTCAAGAGAATAGCAGTCATAGAGTAGTTCACCAGTAGTTCTTGCTTCCATGGGCACATATTTAAAAAAAGTGTGAATGACTTAATTATAATTGTAGGCTGTTGCCTATAGCACTGCAGCCTATATAGAAAAGCCAACTTTCATGTTGGTAGCAAGCTGCTGAAAAAGATGTCCTCCTCTTAAGGATTTTTTGATGGAAGTGATTTTTTTAGTTCTAGCGAAGTTTTCGTAATTTTCCCCTTCAGAGGGGTGTAAAAAGTATTTACCTCCTCTTAAGGATTTTTTATCCAATGATGATGTTGGCGGTCAATTTCCCTGCTCTCTCGAATCACTTTTACTGGTCGCCGCGTATATCTGATCATCACGATGTTTGTCATTCGCTCCAGCCATATTCCGTCTCTTAGGGACTCCTATGTACCACTCCTCTCCTTGTTTTCCTGGAATCGCCGGTTCAATGTATATCTTAGCACATTTTATGACCCCTCTAGATTGTCTGTCATAAATCCCTGTTTGTTCAGCATTGCTGAACTGTCAGTTTCGGCGCCTGTCTGCTTTCTGCCCTCGTAAACACGGCCACCCATATCGTTGCCGTTGTTTTGATTATTTTAACGTGGGATGCGGGATATACCAATATCTTAGGTTCTATCCAGCACTTTCAATTCAACACGGATTTTCAATGATCAGTAAACAATAAAAAGCACAGCACAACAGCCCCCGTGTTGGGTATTCAAATTCAAAAATAGGCTAACATATTTATTTTTAATTAATAACTTCAAAAGTAAAATCTGATGCAATTATATCCGTATAGAAACTGAGTTACACCTTCAATGTTTATTACAAAAAAGTCCTTCCGGTCTGTACCGGGAGGAAAAGGTAGCTTCGTTTAAAATTTTAGCTAATGTTACTCGAAAACAGCAAGCTAAAATGCAAAGAAACCGTTTACAAAAGTTTAGTTAATACTGAATTTGAATAAGAAATTCGCCAAATTATTGAGCTATAGCCAAGTTGGCTTCATTTAAGAAGACTTATTTTGGTCGCCAAATTTGGCGATATTTCGTTAATTGTCCCCAAGTTTGGCGAGAATTTGGCGCTAACGGATGTGAATATATAGTTTTATGCGTATGATTGGGAAAATGATTACAACAATGAAAGAAAATAATTTGCCACTAAAACTCATAAATTAATCGTTGTTTTTACTTTCTTCTATCTATAATAGAAGAAAGTATTGTAATCGAAATTTTTTTTGACTTCCGGTTTTCGACGGATTTACACGTTTTAGGGGTAGGAGATTCCGAAAAACACGTTTTTACAAAATGTCTGTCTGTCCGTCTGTCCGTCTGTGTGTCTTCATTGTATCATCGAAAAGTGTATGAAGTTATGCTTCAAATTGAATCTAATTTTTTTCCTATGTTTTTGGCTATGGCAAGCAGGTTCTATTAGAATTTGGAGATATTTCGACGAAAGGGGGCGCTGTGATCGATATTTTTGTTCCATTTTCACTATTGTACCATATAAAAGTGTATGAAGTTATGCTTCAAATTGAACCTAATTTTTTTTATGTTTTTGGCTATGACAAGCAGATTCTATCAGAATTTGGGGATATTTCGACGAAAGGGGGCGCTGTGATCGATATTTTTGTTCCATTTTCACTATTGTATCATCGAAAAGTGTATGAAGTTATGCAGATAATTGAACCAATTTTTTTTCTATGTTTTTGACCATAGACTGCAGGTCCAGGTTGAATTCGGGGATATTTCGACAAAAGGGGGCTCTGCCATCGCGATTTTTGTTCGATTTTCACTATTGTATCATCGAAAAGTGTATGATGTTATGCAGATAATTAAACCAAAATTTTTTAATATGTTTTTGGCTGTAGCCAGCAAGTCCTACTAGAATGTGGGGATATTCCGCCGGAAGGGGGCGCTGTGATAGCCATTTAAAGATTTCAAATTCAAAAAGATGTATAAAAAAATTAGAAATCCTAAAAGTTTTTTCCGTTAAATGTTCGGCCTTGATCCGGAGAATCCGGAGCAGTTTTTGTTTTGTCTCTATATTAAAAAATGGCGGAGATATAGCGGTTTGAAATTTTAGGGTGGTTGACATTTTCAAACAAGACAGCAGAATTCATCCGTAAACGGGTTTAATTTATGAGTTTTAGTTAACAGGGTTTCAGCAAATTTTCTTTCATTGTTGTAACCATTGTTCCTATTCTTAAATGCTTAACACTATATATTTATATTCGCCAACGTCAAATTCTCGCCAAGCTTGGCGGCAATTGATGAAATATCACCAAATTTGGCGACAAAAATAAGTTGCCACAAATGAAGCCAACTTGGCTATAGAAGACTAATTTGGCGATATTCTCATTCAAATTCAATGTTGACGAGAACTGGGAATGAATCTTCTTTAAGTGGGTTCGACGCATTTTAGCTTCGTGTTTTCCAGTAAAATTAGCTGAAATCGTAAAACCGAGGAATAGGGAGGCTATCTGTTCCGGTCGGTACAGGCCAAAAGAACTTTTCGTAGTTTAGTATACATCAGTTGATTGCATCCCGGTAACCCGATGATTCGCAAGCAGCTGACGTACAACAGAATGACGAAAAATATTGATTTTATTGGCGATGTGAGGACGAAATTAGAAGTATTAACATGATTGAGATAGAAGAAAGTTTTGGGATTGGCACATCCGACTAGTTTTGTAATGTGTCTTGTTTCAAGATGCCAGCCACCCTAGAATTTCAAACTGCTCTATCTCAGCCATTTTTTAAGTTAGATGTAAAGCAAAAAATGCTCTGAAATCCTTGTGTCAAGGCCTAACACTTAATTAAAAAAATAAATTTGAAATTTTAACTTTTTTGTCTATTTATTTTAGTTATAAAATTTTCAGTGGCCGCCATCTTGAAACAAGATGGCGGACCAAGCTGGCCAACGAACTCGGTCGAGGCATTGGTGAGCTTAATACACACAATTAGTTTCATCCAAATTAAGTGATAAATACGAGCGTTATCGTATGACATAGGTCATATATATATATATAGATAGATAGTTAGATAGATCTATATCAGAGTTGCCAAGTCTCCGGCTTTTTGGACACCAGTATTTTAGTACAGAAAATGTTGTTTTATGTAATCGGAACATTCGGCGATTTAAAAGAACAACATTTTCTGTAATATAATACTGGTGTTCAAAAAGCCGGAGACTTGGCAAGTCTGATCTATATATATAAATCAACATTTGAACGGAGGGTGGTTTTTGCGGTCTGGGGGGTCATGATCGGTGAAAATATATCAAATTTTTCCGAAATTGCTTTCCTCCGAACGGCTGCAATAGGTAGCTATACTTTTTTGTATTGAAAGCTACCTAAAAGTATTTATTGCATAGCAGCAGCCGATGTTGAGGGATCAAAATCAAAATCGACCAGCATGGTTTTTAATAATATGAATCTAACATGTTAAATTTAGTGCAGTGTGCAATCCCGTCCAGTAGACGACACGATACTGTTATCACGGAAATAATGAGAAATACAGCAGAGCATCGCTATCTATTGGGCGATATACACCGGAGTGTAATCAGTCCGAACCAATTTTGTGTAAAAGTTTAACTGAATATGAAGCCTAAAAGCTCGCAGCTTTCGAAACGTAAAAATTTTCCGCGAAACTCTAGAATTTTTATTTATTTATTACTTACCCAGACATACGTAGTATAGGGTAAGTCTTAATCGTTTTGAAAATCGAAAAAAAAAATTTGACGGATAAATAAGTTTCAGACACTGGAGATTCCAAAAAACATATTTTTAGAAAAAAAAAATTGCCGTTCGTCTGTCTGTGTGTGCGTCTGTAAACGCTCTACCTCCCGAACAAATTGAAATAGAGACTTGAAATTTAGTATGTACTTAGTATGTAATAATGGGGAAAAGCTTATTGAATTTCAGTAACCTCGCTTATCCGGAACTGTTTTTTTCGGACTCTCGAAATATTCGTTCTGAAAAAAGGTATATAAATTTTTTCGAAATTGTTTATTTTAAGGAGTGAATATAAAAGACAATAAAGAATCATAAATTTTGCATAAAGAATGAAGTTGATCGGATAATGAGTTGTCGAAATATTTTAAATCCTATTTCCCACACTCTTCGATTTTTCATGACCCTGTATTTCATTCAAATTTCAATTCAAAGATATATTTCAGTTGGAAATGAGACGCTTAATCCGACGCAACAAACCGTTAGTTAATAGGATTATCAATTTTGGAGTTATAAGGATGTTCCTTTTACACAATATAGAGCATTTAAAGTTTACGACATCATCAAGCCACGATTTTATTCGAATTGCAATCATTTTATACACATGTTTTATTTTAATACTTTACATTATGCATATCCATGATGGGTAAGTATTACGGTGGCCCCCAACGGCTAGTTTATTTTGTAGTAAGAAAAATATAAATACATTTCAATAATAAATTACTTACCACCTAACTCAGTTACGCAACTTCATGTTGAATTATCCAAAAACGTAATAAATCAAATATGTTCTGTTTAAACGCCTAAGCTGTTTAGCTGTTGAAATTTCTTCACTAGATTGCAATTTAGGTTGTTGTTGTAGGATCTGTTTCAATTTCAATATCGCTGTTAAACCATCGATAAAATTGATAGAGGCAATTCGTTATCTAATCCTCCTTCACGGAACTCGAGATTTTAATATTTATCAGGCTTTTTCACTTTTTAATACGTTACAAACACATTCCACAGGTTTATCAGTCCAAATTATCATCCAAACTGCGTTATCTATTACAGTTTATTAGGTAGCTTTCATTACAAAAAGCTACCTATTGCAACCGTTCGGAGGAAAACAATTCCAAAAAAATTTGGTATATTTTCACCAATCATGACCTCCAGAAACCCAAACCACCCTCCGTTCAAATGTTGATATTATATATATATATATATATATATATATATAGGGCTTTATAAATTTGATAAAATCTGGTCAACAGCAAAAAATTCTATTCGCCAGTAACCCCCCCTCCCCCCTCTTTCCCCCGACATTAACTTTCAAAAAGAAGAACAGCTTATGAATTAATTGAGAAAAAAATAATAAGCATAATTTAGGATTATTAGTTATACATAGTTTGAAATTGTTACATAATTTAGAAAAATAATATAAACCCAGTTGTCTAATGAAATTTATCAAAATTACTTATCTGTGGGGGGAAAAAAAGAGGGAGAGAGAATTCTGTAAAAGCTAGATTAACCGACATGTTCAGAAAATGGTGAATAGGAGGAGGGGGGGGGGGTATTTCCCGGTCGAAATCGGTCAAATAATTCTGTTTTTATTATTTTAAAATTTGCATTTGCTGAACTTACTTTTACCAAATTAAAAATGGCGAGAAAAAAAGATGCCGTTTGTCTTCATTTCTTAGGTCATTTTTTTTTTTTTACAAAATATTATGATAATAATAATAATAATAATAATAATAATAATAATAAACGACAGATTAAATAACTTGGTGGCCAGATAGAAAAATTTGGTCACCAGTGGCGACCTGGCAACCGCATTTGTCAAGCCCTGTATATATATATATATATATATATATACTATATATATCTGACATATGTCATGCTGGCTGCAACTCTCTTATTTATGTACCGATTTGGATGTGACTGAATATGAGTATAGGACATATCAAGGTCTCGACCGAGTTCGTTGACCAGCTTCATCCGCCATCTTGTTTCAAAATGGCGGCCAGTTAATTTTTTTTAACTTTCTAAAAATTCAAAAAAAGTGTACAAAAATTTATAAATTGAAAAAAATGTTTCTGTTAAGTATTAGATCGTGATAAAAGGATTCCGGAACATTTTTTGTATTGAATTTATCTTAAAAAATGGCTGAGATGTGGCAGTTTAAAATTCTAGGGCAGCTGACATTTTGAAACAATCTGAATTTTCTTATACTGTAACTCTCAGGCTGGAATTCTCATTCAAATTAAGTATTAACGAAAACCCGGATTGAGTCTTCTATAATCGGGTTCCAAACATTTTAGCTTCTGGTGTTTGAGTAAAATGAGTTGAATTTTTAAAAGCATGGAATATGGAAACTATCTTTTTCTCCCGATATAGACCAGAAGGACTTTTAGGTAGCTTTCAATACAAAAAAGTATAAAGCTACCTATTGCAGCCGTTCGGGGGAAAGCAGTTCCGGAAAATTTCGATACATTTTCACCGATCATGACCCCCAGACCCCAAAACCACCCTCCGTTCAAATGTTGATTTATATATATATATCTCCATATATATATATATATATATATCCATATATATATATATATATATATATATATATATATATATCTGACCTATGTCATACGATAACGCTCGTATTTATAAATCAATTTTGATGAAACTAATTGTGTGTATTAAGCTCACCAATGTCTCGACCGAGTTCGTTGGCCAGCTTGGTCCGCCATTTTGTTTCAAGATGGCGGCCATTTAAAAATTTAAAACTAAAATAAATATACAAAAAAGTTAAAAATTCAAATTTATTTTTTTAATTCAGTGTTAGGCCTTGAAACGAGGATTCCAGAGCATTTTTTGGTTTACCTCTATCTTTTTTTTTTTTTAGACCGGCGACCAGGCCCCTACCTGCCAGGTTTCCCTAGCTTAAACGGGTTTAGTGCCTGGTACCGGGGCGCGTAGCGCCACTGAAGAGATGCCGCGTAGCGGCTGGCCGTTGCTGACAGGACGGCTATGTGGAGGACTTAGTTTTGTTTCCATTTTGTTTTGTTGCTAATTGATGTTATTCTTTTTATATGGACCTGTCATCGTTATGCGAGTTGGTCTCGTAATTTAGAGCCTTGATCAGGTGACGAGACCTTCACCTGATTAGGCACCCCCAGAGGTATTATTCACAGGGAACTTGGAGGACTTTACACCCACGACGGATTTTACATGCACCAGGCGCCATTAGCGTACATGATAAAAAAAAAAAAACCTGTAAGGGAAGGGGGTTAATACATGTTTATTTAACTTTACATAAAAAATAGAAGAAATGATTACTTTTACCTGTGTTGGATTGTTTTTTTCCCTTACTTTTTCTACCGTACTTTCCAGTTACCTGTTGTTTTTCTTTTGCTGCTTGATTTTTGTTGCACATTTAGGTTTATCTCGTTGCTTTTTGGTTTCTCATGTGATGCAGTTGTTTCTCTTTTGTTGCATTTATTTTGGTTTCTCATTTGTTGCAGGTTTCTCATTGTGATTTGGGTTTCTCATATTTCTCTGTTGATTTTATACTCTGTTGCATCACTGGTAACCGTTGAATTTGTTGTCATGAATGCGCTCTAGTGGCGATCAGTCCATATATACCTTATGGCTGTTTTCATGAGCTCGATGAAGCTTTTTGAGGACTTGGTGCGCTATGGGGTGGGGCATATTCCTTGGCCATTAGTCCGTTAATTAGTTATTAACTTCCACCCTCTTAGACGCTAAAAGAACGATTTTTTTTTTCGCAGGAAAGAGGTATACTTTACACTGCTATTTTATTATATATACACATATATACATATATATATATTTTCCTTTTTTTTTTTTTTTTTTTTTTTTTTTTCCCTGGAAGGTAAGATTAATTAGACAGAGGTTATACACACTTTGAATATAGAGGTATGGTGGCTGCTGGGACTTTTATGTTTTTTTTTTTTTTTTTTTTTTTTGTATTAGTCTATGTTTGTCTGTTTCATGTCGTCTACATTGTTCATTAGCCATCTGATCACTGCTCTACCTTTGTTTTGTACATGTTTGTTGTTTGCAAGTTGTCTGTGCCATAGTATTTCGTTATTAACTGTGATGGTGACCAGATGGTGTGGTTCTGTGAGTGGGCAGGCCGTAAGGTAGTGTTTTATGGACCCTAATTCCCCGCATATGCATTCTGGAGAGCTAAATTTAGTAAATCTATGTAGGTATTGTGGGAATGCTCCATGATCTGTGTAGATTTGGCTCAGTAATTTACAGCTTATAAGCCGTTTTGTGTCTACTTTTGGGAAGTATCCATTAGTTGTTCTACCCGTATCCCCATAGTCCCACTCGAACTGCCATTGTTTTATTGTTAACTCTTTTAATATACGCTTAAGGTTTGATATTGGTCTTTCTATGTGGTAGGGTCTATCATTTTTTTTTATTTTTAGCCGCTTCTTTTGCTAATTCGTCAGCATCCTCGTTTCCTTGGATGCCAACGTGTGCCTTAACCCAATTAATTTTAAATTTGTTGTTTGATTTTCTTATTTTGTTTTGTATGTCTGCAATTAGTTTTACTGTGTTGAATGGTTTGCTGAGTGCTAATATTGCTGATAGGCAGTCCGAGTGAATGCTATAATCCATCCCTGTTTCGTTGCCCCATTCTGTTGCCTTTAGTATCGACAGTAGTTCGGCTTGGAAGACACTGTTATGTTTCCGCAATGGTGTTGACCATAGTTTAATTTTTTTGTCGCTTTTGTATGCTACGAAAGCCGATCCCGTAGCGCCTGATTCCAATTTTGAGCCGTCTGTATAAATTGTTATATCTGTTTCGTTGTAGCCTATCTTTGGTTCTGTTGTTTCTGCTGGGTGCGTTTCCCATATGTTTATTTTGTTATCGTAGTCTGTTGGTTGAATTGTATTACCGTATAATTTACATGTTTCTCTTAACCTTGTTATTGTTCCATATGTTGCTTCATATTTGACCTGTAGGTGTATTGGAATCAGGCCCGCCAGTACCTGTAGGGCTGCTGTTGGGGCAGTTTTGTATGCCTTGACTATGGTCAGCAGAAAATGTCTTTGGCAAGTGGTTAGGGCCGCTTTGCTTCTAGCATTTAATTTGTGTCCCCAGATTGGGGCTGCATATGTTAGCACTTTTTCTGCTACTGTTCGATACCAAATTTTTGTGATGTCTGGTTTTATTCCCCAACCTCTTTTTGCCATTTGTCCCAGCATATTGAATGATTTGCGTACTTTGGTTGTTTGGTGTTGGCAATGTGGCAGCCAGTTTAGGTTACGGTGTATTATGACTCCTAAGTATTTGATTTGGTCTTTACCTTCTAGATCCTTGTCCTCTAATTTGATTCCCTCTATCTTTCCCGAGACTTGATCTGGGAGGTTGTGTAAGCGAGGTCTGTTTAGATACAGTAGCTCTGTTTTTTCCCTGTTTAGCGTAAGATTGTTGCTTTTTATCCAGTTGTTGAATTCTTCTATTATTTTATTTGCTAAGATTACCAGTTGCTCTAGTTTTCGCTTTGAGTATTAGGATGAAATCGTCGGCAAATGCTTGGATTCTAACCTTTTTACCCCAGTTCTTTTTTAAGGCTACGTCTGCTATTAGCAGCCAAAGTAGCGGGCCAAGACAACTTCCTTGCGGACAGCCGCCAAAGGTTTGTCTTGATTGTTTTATTCCGTTTTCCTCTAGTGTGACAAACCTGTTTTCAAGGAAACTAATTATCCAGTTTGTTAAATAAGTTGGGTTCGGGGAGTTTTTTAGTATATTTGCTATTATTGGCCATCTAATATTATCAAAGGCTCCTTTAATATCCATTGCTACTAGTAGTGTTTGGAATTTATCTTTTTTATCTTGTTTTATCGTTTTTATAAGGTTGTTTAGTGCGTGTTCTGTTGAAGTACCTTGTTTAAAACCATATTGCTTTTTGCTCAAATATTTGTTTAATGTCAGATGGTGCATTATTCTACCGTATATTATTCTTTCTAGGATTTTACTGAAGGCCGGTAGCAGGCATATTGGTCTATAGTTTTTGGGGTCCTGGGTTTTTTTTCCCGGTTTGTGGAACAGGACCACTGTACCTATTTTGAATGTTTTTGGGAAGTGTTTTAGCTTGAGGCATGCGTTGAATAACGAGAGCATTAACTTTGGCGTCGCTTTGTGTATTTTTTTAATTAAATTGTAGTCTATGTAATCGAATCCTGGAGCTTTGTTTTGCTTTATATTTTTTATTATTCTGTTAAGTTCGTGTTTTGTTATGTCTGGTGGGTTAATGTCTCTGAATTTTGGTGGCGCCGGTGTGAGTTTATGTTCTGTGTTTGGGTTTGTTAAGTACAGGTTATCTAGAAAGTGGTTAAGTGTTTCTTTTATTGTTACTGTTTGGTTGTTTGGTAGTACATTTACTAATCGTGATGGCTTTGGTTTTTTACCTGAGGCAGCTTTGTATTGTGGCCCGTATGTATCTATGGCTTCGTTACAGAATTTTTTCCAAGTTTCCCTTTTTGTTCTGTTGATTAGTTTTTTAAGTTTTGCCCTTTCTTTTTTATATTCTATGTGTTGTTTGTATTTTAGTTCTTCATCTTGTTGTTTTTGATATTTCCTTCTAAATGCTCTAACTCGGTTTCGGGCTGTTTTTATCTCCATTGTCCACCATGTTGGAGCTGTTATATTTGGTGATTTTCTTTGTTTGTAGCATTGTAATGCTATTGCTGTGATTTCATTTTGTATTTTCATTGTTATGTTGTCTAATTGTTCTTTGCTGGTTATCCTTGTAAGTTCATTTATATATTTGTTCCCTATTTGTTCCCCATTTTTCTCAAATTTTGCATGTTTTCCATGTTTTGTCTCTAGTTTGTGTCTGTAATAACTTATGTTGTCATATGTTAGTTTGAATTTAATGTATTTGTGGTCGCTATGGGACTCGTCGTCACTTACTTCCCATTCCGTTATTTTGTCCCCAAGGTTTGTCGTTGCTATTGTTAGGTCTGGCCACCCTTGGATAACTTTTTTCCTCCGCATTGTGCTAAATGAGGCTGGTGCGTTTGGTGGATTTTGTACGTATAAGTCGTTAGCTAGTAAAAAATCTGTTAGCTGTTCTCCTCTTGTGTCTATATCATTGTAACCCCAGACCTGAGAGTGTGCATTGAAGTCTCCCGTCAGCAGAATTTCACCTTTGGCTATTTTCAATGTGTCTTCGACCTCTTGAAGCACGCTCATGAAGTCTGCTGAGGGGGGGACGTATACATTTATTATCGTTATTATTTCCTTTTTATTTTCTAGTGTTACTGCTGTTGTGTGGTCGGTTTCTTTTAGTGTTATTGGGTTTGTTCCTGTGTTTGTGATTATTGCCGCTTTGTTTGTTTTTGTTTTTGATATTTTCCATAATTTTGAGCTAAAACCTATTATGTCTCCTGTTTGTCTATTTTGGTAAAAGTCTTGGATCAGCGCGATGTTGATTTCATTTGCTCCCATATACCCCGCAAGTGATTTTGTGGCATTTGCACTACTGTGTAGATTTATTTGTATCATTTTTATTGTGTCTGTATCATTGTTTGTGAGAGTTGTGTTTGGGCTTGGTTTATTCGGGGGAGATTTACTTTGGTTTGTGGTGGCGGGTGTGTTTAAGTTTGTATTTTGTGTTTGTTTTGCGCCGCGCGGGCACTGTCTTTTATCGGTGTCCGCGAAAACGTTGCTCTTGTCTTTGCCTGTGTTGCATGTTGTTTATTTCTTCCTGCGTCCTCCTTTGTATTCTTGGGACCCCGCGGTACGTTACTACTGTGGCTTGTCCTCGCAATACTTCTAATCCGCTTGTTAACCTCTTTTTTCCCTCCTCCAATTCTATTTGTCTAATAGTGAGGAGTCTCCGGTATACCGTGCACCTCCCATCGTGAGCCGTGTGATCCGTTGATAGCTGAGAGCGTAAATAACCTTTAGTCATCTCATTGTAGTTTAGACACATGATACATCTTTCTCTTCTCTTAGGGCATTCGTCATGCTTGTGATCTCCAGCACATTCAGAGCAGACTTGTCGCTGGTCGCAGTATTGTGCAATGTGATCAAATCCCTGGCAACGGTGGCACCTCAGAATCGTCACGTAGTTTTTTATCGGGCATTCCCTGAGCCCAAGGCACACCGTTCTTCTCTTGAGGAGATGGTCTGCCAGTGGCTCCGGGAGTGTGACTGGTATGTGCATTCGTTCTGTTGGTATCATTATTGGTTTGAGTATATTTACTACTTCCTCAGGATCCTTTGATCCATCCAAACCTAGTAGTTTTTCCAGTTTTACTTGTATGGCTTCTTTACTTACCGTGTTTGGAACGTGGAAGATCATTATTCTTTTCTTCCTCAGGTTTGCCGTCTTGATATTCAGGTTTGAGCTTGTTTCCGTGTTTTCTTTCAGTGTTTCTTTTAACCTTGTGGCCTCTGTTGCATTTTCACACTCAATTCGTATACCATTTCTGATTCTTGTCACTCTGTTGATTCCTTCGTGGTCTTTTACTGTATTCGTGACTTGCTTTTCTACCTCTTCTGCACTTCTTTCATCTGTACCTTGTATTATGACCGTTGATGTCGCTGCCCTTATGGCCTGGGCATATGTGGCCGGCGCCCTTGGTTTGACCTCCTGTGTTTGTACTGGGGGGTTGGTAGGTTTGTAATTTTCCGTGGTTTGTACTTGTTTGGTTTCGATGAGATGTTCTATTGTTTCAGCTTTTGCCTCTGCATATGTTACTCTGTGTTCCAATTCTTGGAGTGAATTGATGATTATTTGGAGTGCTTGGTTCATCGCATTGGTTATTGGTACTAGCATCTTTGATTTCTTCTGGAGCATTTTTATGTAGCTAACTGCTTTCATGGCTTTATCCATCTCTACCGATCTTCTTTGTGCTAGGCCGCTTTTGTCACATATTTGCACAAGTTCTTTCTTGAGCTTTTTCACTTCCTGGTCTTCTGTTACCAGTTGCTTCTTCCCCATTTCTGCTTCTTCATATTTTTCCTCTTCTTCTTCACTTGATATTTCGAAGTATTTTTCTATTTCACTGGAACTGACATTTTCTTCTGTCTCTCTTTCTTCTTCTTTCGTTTCATTTATTTTCCTTGTGCTCTTCTGGTTCGCACCCGATGCACCCGAGACCCCTGCATTTTTTGTGTTTTGAGATATTTTTAGTTTTGTTAGGTCTTTCTTTATTAGGTCATTCTTTTGTGCGCCTTGAGTGGTTATTGTTTTCTTTGTTGACGATTTTTGTAGAGGTGGTGAGTTGTTTTTATTTGAATGTACTGAGCTCGATTTGGAACTCGATCTTGAAAGTCGCATTTTGTCTAGCTGGTGTTTTTCCTACAATTTATGTTTTTGTGGTCCCAGCAGTTATAATAACAATTCTACACTTTGTCTATCTTGAATCAGACTGAACTATGTAATTTAATACTTTATAGAATTAATTACTATTATCACTAAAATAGCTATAGGCAATACGGGAACCCTCAATGGTTGGGAGTTAAGGTTTCTGTTTTGATTTGTTGTTTTTACAAGTGATGAATATGGGGGAGGGGGGGGATGATGTTGTTGTGGCACCAGCAGCGGGGGGAGGGGGGAAACAGAATTTCTTTCTTTCCTACTTATCTTAGTCTTGATTAGTAACAAGAAAACCGATGTGTTACTGAATTGAAGCCCTCCTATGAGGAGAAACTGGTTTTTATTTGTTCTGGATGAGCACATACATGCTTTAACAAGTGTAACTGGTTTAGTGCTCAACTTGATTTGTTACGGGATATGACTTATAAACGGGTAATTTGATTGTTACCGTGTTGTTAGTGTAATCCATTACTTATGGTGTTACGGTGATGTAGTAAGGGGCAAGACCTCCTAACTTACCTTAGCCTTTTTACATATTTCTGGAGTTGTAGCTAAAAAGTAGAGAAGAGATGAATAGTATATATCATTCTGCCCCACCGGTAGGGGGGACTAACTCAGCCCCCGATGGATATATAACGATAGAGGTTCCCACCAACATGAAGAGCGTCCCAAAAACACTACGGTATAGGGAAACTAAATTCTAAACCCTTCCTAATTTGTTAGAGTAGAAAATGAGGTAGATAAAAAAAAATGATTTGTTAGTAAAAGAAAAAAAAAAGAGCTTGGTGGGATGAAAATATTGAGTCAGAAAGCTGCTCATTAATTGCAGAGCCAAGAGACCTAGCTAATAATACATTAATTAAATATGAGAATTTTTTTTTTTTTTTTTTTTTTTTTTTTTTAAGGGGGGGGGGGAGATGTGTGCAGCAGTTGTCGAGAATTTAATTGTCCATCTAAAGACATGCTGTATGCGCTGGAAAAAGCAAATAAAGGCAATAAAAACCCCACCATCGTGGAGAGCGAACCAAAATTACTACTAATGGTAAAACCAGGTCATAAACCTAATGATTTAGAGTAGAAAATTTTGACTATGAAATCTAATTAAAGAATAGAAAAATAAATGATCAATTATTTAAAAAAACGATAAGCGCGGTGGGATGAAAAAAAAATGAGGCACAATGCTCTTTATTAATTGTAAAACCAAAATACCTAACTAATGACATATTACATGTGGGGATTAAAGTTGGAATAGTTGGCGCCCCCCCCCCCCCAAAGAGCATATGCCCATGGCGGGAGAGGGTTGGAAAAGAGGAATGAGGTGAGCAGTTGTTGAGAATCTAAAAAAAAACTAAAAGGGCAAAGAAGGGGAAAATTATTATTAATATTATTATTTTTTTTTTCTCCCCTTATTAGAATTTATTTTATTTAATGTTATTTTTATTTTATTTTATTTTATTTTATTTATTTATTTTTATTATTATTTTTTAAAATACTTATTTCTTTCTTTCTTTCTTTATTTTTATTATTATTTTTTAAAATACTTATTTATTTATTTATTTATTTATTTTTATTATTATTTTTTAAAATACTTATTTATTTATTTATTTATTTTTATTTATTTATTTTTATTATTATTTTTAAAATATTTATTTATTTATTTATTTTATAGAACCCCACCGGAGGGGGGGGAGAACTCAGCCCCTGTTGGAGATATTGAAAAATGCCCCCTTCCCCCGAGTGAAGAGCGCCCCAGAAAAACGACGAAAAGGGAGAAAAGGCCGAAGCCCTAAGCGGTGGGATGAAAATAATGAGGCAGAATGCTGTTTATTAATTGCAAAACCAAAAGACCTATCTAATGATAAAACACATGTGGGGGAAAAAGTTGAAATAGTTTGTGCCCCTCTCCCTCCAAAGAGCATATGTCCATGGCGGGAGGGGGGCGGTAAAGAGGAATGAGGGGAGCAGTTTCGGAGAAGTTAATTGACTATATGAGCAAAACGGGGAAAATTATTATTATTTGTATTTTCCCCTTATTAGTCTATTTTAAATTATTACTAAGCGAACTCAGCCCCTGCTGGAGATTTTGTAACCCCCCCCCCTCACCCAAGTGGACAGCGCCCAGAAAAATTACGAATAGGGAGACTAGACCGAAATCCTAATAATTTAGAGTAGAAAATTAAGTATATTAAAGCTAATTAATTAGTAAAGGATTATTATTATTTTTTTTTTTTTTCCTCTCAAGTTTTAGACTCCAATGGACCCTTTGCAAAACCAAATCAGTAAAAATTAAATTTATCAGATGTTTGGGTGAGGGAACCGCCATCTTGAGCTGTGCATTATACAGCAGTCCTCTCTGGTACCTTTCTGTGTAACTACTATGAAAAATTTTGGCGTGGGGATCCCTTAAGAGCGGAAAAAGCGCAGCCATTTCTAATGAACAATTACACATATTTTACAAATTTTACGTGATGAGAAGAGACACTTAATGTAAATTGATTTAAACAAATAGGGTACCGATCGAAAGCTTAGATTTTAATTTGAGAGAATAATTAACTTTTAAGAGGTTTTAATTGGGTAAGTAAGAGAAGGGAGGGTTCAAAGTGGACACAATCCGAGGAAAGTGGAAAAAAACTAAGTAACAAAATGCACTGAATTGCTTATATATCATAAAAAATGCAAAAAACATTTAGCAAATCTGTCACCAGATAAAGAGAAGAGTTTATTATTTGACTTAGTTACCTTTAAGGAACTAGGGGAGGGGGCAAGAAGTTAGTGATAAATGTAGTGTAAACAAACAATTTATTTGCGAGCAAGAACAACATGCACATATTAAAAATAAAACTTTTTGCAGCTTTTAAACATTAAAACATGTACCAGGTGATTCTTTCTTGAAATACACTTTGGCGAAATATCGCCAAATTTGGCGACCAAAATAAGTCTTCATAAATGAAGCCAATTTGGCTATTGCTCAATAATTTGGCGAATTTCTTATTCAAATTCAGTATTAACGAATCTTTTGTAAACGTTTTATTTGCATTTTAAGTTGCTGTTTTCGTGTAACATTAGCTAAAATTTTAAAACTAAGATATAGGAAAGCTACCTTTTCCTCCCGGTACAGGTCGGAAGGACTTTTTTCTTTGTTATCTTCATGGTAGCAAAATTACTTGATAAATATAATTTGCGAAAACTAATGCAACAGGATTTTAAAATTAAGGAAATTAATTGAACACACTTATCGAACTAGTCAGATGTGCCAATCGCAAAACTTTCTTCTATCTTATACATGTTAAATATTCAAAATTTTCAAAATTCGATCTTATCCCAATTTAAATGAATACTTTTCGTCATTATTTTGTACGCCACCAGTTTGCGAATCGCCGGGTTACCTAAATGTTACGCACCCGTCGCTGCACGGACAGACGATGTACAACGCAACTACGAAAATCGCACCCAAAAGTCGTTATCAAGCGCCGCACAGTGGAGTATTTGGCGCAAAATCCTGGCCAAAATTAATTTTCATGCGTTTTAAAGTTAAAACCATTGGTGTTGACTTACTATTAGTAAATACACATAATTAATGTTATATATGCATAAATGTGTGTATTTATTTAAATAAATATATATATAATAGAATGTTTGCTTAATTGTTACTTACCCATCATACGTAGTATAGGGTAAGCCTTGTAATCGTTTTGAAAACCGAAAAAAAAATTTTTTGACGGATTTACTCGTTTCAGACACTGGAAATTCCGAAAAACATATTTTTAGAAAAAAAAAAAAAAAAAAAAAAAAAAAAAAAAATCTGTCCGTTGGTCTGTCGTGTGTTTGTGTGTGTGTGTGTGTGTGTCTGTAAACGCTCTATCTCCCGAACAAATTGAGATAGAGACTTGAAATTTGGTATGTACTTAGTATGTAATAACGGAAAGAAGCTTATTGAATTTCAGTAACCTCGATTATCCGGAACTATTTTTTTCGGACTCTCGAAATATTCGTTCTGATAAAAGGTACATAAAATTTTTCGAAATTGTTTATTTTAAGGAGGGAATATAAAATACAATAAAAATACATAAATTTTGCATAAAGAATGAAGTCGATTGGATGATGAGTTGCCGAGATATTTGTAATTATATTTTCCACACTCTTCGATTTTTCATGACCCTGTATTTCATTCACATTTCATTTCAAAGACATATTTCAATTGGAAATGAGTAGCTTAATCTGACGCAGTAAACCGTTAGTTAATATGAATGTCAATTTTGGAGTAATAGAGCATTTAAAGTTTATGACGTCATCAAGCCACGATTTTATTCGAATTGCAATGAATTTTATAAATAGTTTAAAGATGTTTTATTTTCATATTTTATATTATGCATATCCATGATGGGTAAGTATTACGGTGGCCCCCAACGACTAGTTTATTGTTTATAACAGGAAACTAATTGTTGATAGGTTTGTTTTATTTACAAATAATGCTTAATTAAAAGGGGTTAATTTTACTACACATAAATGTTTAATCCTAATCCTAATCCTAATCCTAATAATATTATAAATCTGATTGTGTGCAAATGTTAGGCTGAAGCCAGCGTCAAAATGGAGAAATTAATGGCCCTGTATCTTTGCATATAGGTGGATTATAACCCGGAAATGAACATAGACTGGTTTTTGTTTATTTTATTCAAATACTTTTCTTAGTAATTCAAAATTTGATTATTTTCATAGAGAATCAATGGACATTTTTAGATAAAATTTAACCATTTTACTTTATCGTTGCTAGGGCTTTATCGTTGCCAATAAATAAAAATGCGAAAAAATAATTTTTCCTCAACAATTAAGTTTCAATTGAGCGATTTTCATGTGAAAAATGAAAATAATTCAAAAGAAGATTAATTTCTGTGATATTTGAAACAACAATATGGAGTATTTGTTATTATACATGAAGTATGAATATCGGTTACATTAAAAAGATCTTTTTCTGTCAAAAACTGCGTTATAATTAGAAAGAAGAATTAACAATAATTATATTATTAAGAAAAATATTTCGCTTGAACCATGGAACTATGAAAAGGATCCTTCTTGGCTTGAACAAATATGACGTCATAAATAAAAGATGTATTTTCAAATATTCGTAATATTACAAAGAGCATGACTACAGCGCCTAGAATACATAGTGTGGAAACCGGCTACAAAATAGTACTAAAAAATTGTATCCAATAAATGTACAACGTTGCTGAAAATATTAGGATGGGTTCGCAGCGCCATCTGCTAGCTCTTGACATTGTATTAGAATGTTTCGGCTGGTGGTAAATATTTTAAATACTTAAATTATATCATTTTCTCCTCTGACTTAGTGATTTTTATAAGTTTTTTTTTTTAAATTATGAAAGCATGGCTAAAAAACGTGATACGCATTTTTTTTTGTCTCTGGTTGCAACATTATCGTAGGCTTCGTAGGAGCACCGTTGCACATTTATAGGCTACAACTTTTTAGCACTTTTTAAAGCATTACACCATTTGCCGGTTTCCACACTATGTATTCTAGGCGCTGTAGCATGACTATCAGTGTATAATAAAAGTATATACATAATGGACGTCACATTTAAGATGAATAACTGAAATATTTTTTTGATACTGATTAATAATAAGCTTGAATATCAGTTACAAACAAATGTGAGTTTTCTGCTAAAATTCATGTCATTATTGCCAGGAAAAGAAAAATAACAAGAATTATATCATTGAAAAGAAATTTCTCTGGGATCGAAGTGACGTCATAATAAAACGGGATTTTTTAAATATGTTTCAAATGGAGCGTGTATCAATTTCATACATTAATAATCACTGAGTACAGTGAAAGATTAGAGAGGTAATGAACCGTAAAATCGGCTTGCAATATGAAGCCGGTTATCGCTCAAATTATTAGGCCGAACGGCTGACTTCATTGGATGGAGAGAGGCTGCACGTGGAACAATGACTGGATTCATTGGACGGGGAGAGGTTTTCAAAGCAAGCCGCCAGTTGTTTGGGCCGACTGTAGGGTTGCATTTTCAGCATCACGCCAAACATCGACATTTCATCTCTATTTATTCTCTGAACTCTGTGATTAATAATACAAGCACCAGTAAGATTATTAGGAAAAGAAAATTGAACACAAGTCTATTAAGTTAAAATCTGACTGTGTGTATTTCGCAACTACTCCTCTTAATGCAACGCGATTTACTTAACACCGGTTATCATTGATTCGAGCATGTCATATAAACTCTAAGAATTTAAAATTTTTAATTAGATTCCGAGATATTAATGTTTTTTTTTTTTTTTTTGTAAATTTTAACGAAATTTCTCTAAAAATCGTACTTAAATTATTCCATTTTTGTGGATAAAAAAGGAGAAATAAAACGGATTAATGCATTGTTATGCCATTTTCTCATTAAAACTGAAAAAAATTATTTTATTTTCAATTTGAATAGTTGGTGATAAAAAAATCTTGATTACAGTAAAATTTCGAAAAATAAAAACATATTTCCACATATTCAAACTCTATGAATAAATTTATTCTGCACAGCAAAAATCGCCTGTCAGCATATTGCCAAGAAATCAAGAGTTGTTTCAGCTATAGATTAAACCAAGGGCACAAATTTGCTGTTACATGCAAACGTAGCACTTGCAATTGCAAAGCTTTTTGCAACTCCAAATTACATGCAAACGTAACATTTACATGTAATTTGCACCCAAATTAATTTTTATTTGAATCGTAATAAATGTTAATTTGCAATAAAAATTACATGCAAAAGTAATGTTTACATATAATTTTGGGCAGCAAAAAGCTTTGCAATTTAAGTGTTATGTTTGCATGTAATTTTGGGCTGCAAAAAGCTTTGCAATTGAAGCTCCTTGCATTTAGGTGTAGAACTATTCATCCCTATTCACAAGAATTGAATTTAAAGAAAAAGCCTATACTATTTCTAATGAATTATTTTTAAATGATGGCTGTTAAAACGTTTCTCAAAGTCGTTAAAAGTAAAATGGTTTATCAGGTAAAATTGACATTTCTTTTTACCCAATTCGTCGATTTACACGATTTTATTCGGCCGTCCTTTTTCCATTGGTTGCAGTTTCCTTTTCGCGGTTATTTGGCACAAAATTTTACCTTTTTTAAACTGATTTATGTCAAGGCCCCTACAACAAAGAAATATCGTATTTTCTTCTATGAAATGTGATAAAGAGTTAGTTAATTATTTACGTTTTTAATTATCGGGAGTGAAATATTTTGCTTGATTAGTACATTTATTTTTCTTTTAATGTTACGTGAACGAAAGTCACGGGTAACAGCTAGTCCTAATAATATTATAAATCTGATTGTGTGCAAATGTTAGGCTGAAGCCAGCGTCAAAATGGAGCTTTTAATGATCCTGTATTTTTGCATGTAGTTTGATTATAACCCTCAAATGAACATACACTAGGTTTTATTTATTTTATTCAAATATTTTCTTTAATAATTAAAAATTTCATTATTTTCATAGAGAATAAATGGACATTTTTCAATAAAATTTAACCATTTTACTTTATCGTTGCTAGGGCTTTGATCGTTGCCAAAAAATAAAAACTCGGAAAAATATTTTTTCCTCAACAACTAATTTTCAATTGAACGATTTTCACGTGAAAAATGAAAATTAAAAAGAATTCAAAAGAAGATGAATTTCCGTGATATTTGAAACAACATTATACATGATGATACAGTATGACATGATACAGTATGAATATCGGTTACATTAAAAAGATCTTTTTCTGTCAAAAATTGCGTTATAATTAGAAGGAAAAATGAACAATAATTATATTATTTAAAATAGATTTCGCTTGAACTATGAAAAGGATCCTCATTGGCTTGGACAAATATGACGTCATAAATAAAATATGTAATTTCCAAATGTTCGTAATAATACAAGGAGCATGAATATCAATGTATAATGAAAGTAGATAGATAATGGACGTATTATTTAAGATGAAAAACTGAATATTTTTTATCGTTACTGATTAATAATTAGCTTGAATACCAGTTACATACAAATATGAGTTTTCCGCTAAAATTTACGCCCTGATTGCCAGAAAAAGAAAATTAACAAGAATTATGCCATTAAAAAGAGATTTCTCTGAGGAAAAAGTGACGTCATATTTGAAATAAAACGGGAATTTTCAAATGTGTTTTACAAGGAGCATGAATCAATTCCTTACATTAATAATACAAGGATCGGTAAGTTTAGAAAGTAAATGACTTTCACGCCATATTTAAAACGAAAAATTTGAAATATTTTTTTTATCTACACCGATTATTAAGCATGAATATCAGTTACATACAGATGAGAGTTTTTTGCCAAAAATCAAAACGTATTTATTAGGAAAAGAAAAATAAATACGAATCTATTATATTAAAATCTGACCGCCTGTTTGCATTTCACAACCACTCCTTTCAGGTTGTCGAACGCAACACGATTTACTTAAGACCGGTTATCATTGATCCGAGGATGTCATAAACTCTCAGAATTTAAAAAAAATTATTTAAATTCCGAGAGTTTTTTTTTTTTTTTTTTTTTTTTTTTTTTTTTTGTAAATTTTAACGAAGTTTCTCTAAAAATGGCAACTAAATTATTCCATTTTTGTGGATAAAAAAGAAGAAATAAAACGGATTAATATATTTTTTCTCATTAAAACTGAAAAAAAGAATTTATTTTCAATTTGAATAGATAGTGAAAGGAAAAAAAATCTTGATTACAGTAAAATTTTTGAAAAATAAAAACGTATTTTCACATATTCAAACTTCATGAATCAATTTATTCTGGAGAACAAAAAGTCGTCTGTCAACATATTTTCATTTAGAAATAAAGATTTTTTTTTCAGTTATAAATTAAATCAAGGAGGCAAATTTAAGCTCCTTGCAGTTAGGTCTACAATTATTGCTCCCTATTCACAAGAATTGAATTTAATGAAAAAGAATATACTATTTCCATTATCTTTGAAGGATGCTATTAAAACGTTTCACAAAGGCGTAAAAAGTAAAATAGTTTACCAGGTAAACTTGACATATGTTTTTACACAATTCGCCGATTTCCACGATTTTATTTGGCCCGCCTTTTTTCATTGGTTGCAGTTTCCTTTTCGTGATTATTTGTCACAAATTTTCACTTTTTTAAAACTTAGTTATGTCAAGGCCTGTATAACATAGAAATACGGTATTGTCTCATATGGAATGTGATAAAGAGTTAGTTAATTATTTACGATTCTAATTATCGAGAATGAACTATTTTGCTTAATTAATGCATTTATGCTTCTTTTAATGATACGTGAACGAAGTCACGGGTAACAGCTGTAATATTATAAATCTGATAGTGTGCAAATGTTAGGCTGAAGCCAACGTCAAAATGGAGCATTTAATGATCCTGTACCTTTGCACATAAGTAGATGATAAAAGAGAGTTCTGCATCAGCGCAGTTCGCGCAGTCGACCTCAAGGTTGAAGGAAGGTCACCGGAAGGGACAGGTGTGGGCACCGGAAGTTGTGCGGGCTGTGAATGTCCCCGGAAGTCGCAGGTGTGGATAACATACATGTTGAGACAGGAAACCGGAAGGAATTTGGAGATAAGGACAGGATGAGACGTATTTTTTATGAGTTTTGAACAGGTTCTTTCTTGACAGGGAAAATTTTTCTGCATCAGATGTGCTAATGTCTCAAGGTTAGCGGAAGGGACAGGTGGTGATAACAGACATGTTTATACAGGAAGTGATTCCGTAAGTAAGGCCGGAAGGTAATTGGAGATAACGTTTGGATGTTCTACATTAGATGTGCTAACCTCGCAAGGTCATAGGAAATGACAGATGTTGATAATACACAGGTTGAAACAAGTATCTTTAGACAGGAAGTAATTCCGTAAGTAAGACCGGAAGGGATCAGGAAGTGAAATGTGATAAGACTTTCTGACTTTATAAAAGTTTAATATGATTTTTTTTTCTATAAAAAGGGTTTTAATTAGATTCTTTCTTGAGAGGGAAAAAAATTTAGTTTTTTTTTTTTTTTTTTTAATTTTATAAAAGTTTTTATGGTTGGTGGGAAATGTGATTTTAAGTGTTTAAAAGGGTGGGACATGTGTAAGATGTATCATTTGTAAACATGACTTCGAGAGAGGAAGTGTTGAGTGTTGTGTGTCTCTATATAACAATTTGCATTGTGTATTCGTTGATTTATGTGTTTACCGGTAGTGAAAAATTTAAAGTGGATTTTATACTGAATTTAAATGAAACGGGAAATTTATCTGTTTCGATATGATGCGATTTAATATTAACGTATCACGTAACAAAATTTTATGTTGTAATGAAGGCGATTTATCCGATTCCAAGTCACGCAGCAAGTTTTGGTGGTGTAAATGCCTTGTATCTTGCTGCTAAAGGCAAAGTCAAGAAGAAGACGATACAGAAATGGTTAAGCGGAGTCGACTCGTACACGCTTCACAAACCGGTTCGAAGACATTTTCCAACGAATCGAGTGATTGTGTATTCGATGGATCAACAATGGCAGACCGATCTGGTGGATCTCATCAGTTTACAAAAGTACAATCAAGGGTTTCGTTACCTACTGACGTGTATAGACATTCTCTCTAAATATGCGTGGGTGATTCCCTTAAAAACGAAACGGGGGGAAGAAGTTGTGAAAGCGTTTCAAACTATTTTTGTAACGAGAAAACCCAAGGCGCTTCAATCGGATGCTGGACAGGAATTTAAGAACCAGCTTTTGCAAAGATTATTAAAACAAGAAGGCATTCGATTTTTTACGACGCATAATAATACGAAAGCTTCAGTCGTTGAACGCTTTAACCGTACCTTGAAAACTAAAATGTGGAAATATTTTACCCACAACCATACTTATCGTTATATCGATGTGTTAGACTCATTAGTGGATAGTTATAACCATACCTATCATTCGAGCATCAAAAGAACCCCAGCAGAAGTAACACCCGAGAACGAAAGCGATGTCTGGTTTACTTTGTATGGAAACTTGGAAAATGTGAAAAGAAAACCTTGTGTGTTTCAACCGGGTGATGTGGTGCGGGTTTCGAAACAGAAACTGACCTTTGAAAAAGGATACGAAACCAATTGGACGGAAGAACTGTTTATAGTGACAGAGTGTGTCACAAGAGATCCTCCTGTCTATCGAATTAAGGATTTGATGGACGAACCCATCCAAGGCACCTTTTATCCCCAAGAACTTCAAAAAGTCCAAATGAAAGACACTTATACAATTGAAAAGATTTTAGAGAAACGTACCCGTAAAGGTCGAGTGGAATATCATGTGAAATATAAAGGGTATTCAAACAAATTTAATCAATGGATTCCCTCGTCTGATTTATCTTCCTTATAAGGGAGTGCAAGAAGGTTGAAAGCGCATTTAGCAACATGTCGTTCTACTTGACATTACCCTCGGACAGTTCTAGGAATTATTTTCCCGAGAATAAAATTTCACATTTTGTTACTCGATTACCCGCCCCTATCGAATTAAGAGGAGAATGGGAAGTGGGTCTTGTGGAATTTATTTACCCGCATACCTGGTATAATGTGAATAGTACGACCAATCTGATTGGATTTGACTTGAAAGACGGAAAGACTATTGGTAGACGCATCCCCCCAGGATTTTATGAGACGGTACCAGATATTTTGAAAGCCATCTCTATTAAAGACATTGAAAAAAAGATTTCGTTCACCTATAATAACGTTACGAAGAGAGTGACTATCAATGTGCGAGAAAATGCTAAAGTGATTTTGGAAAACGGTCTGGCACAGATGTTGGGATTTGAACCGTCTGAAATTGAATCCTTAGATGGAAATGTAGAACAAACTGTTACGAGTTCGTATGTAGCAGATCCGTGTGCTCATTATAGAGTGTTAATGATTTATTCGGATATTGTGGAACCGCAAATTGTCGGTGATGTGTTAGCCCCCTTGTTACGAATCGTGAATGTAACTGGAAAAGACGGAGAAGTGATTTGTGCGACCTTTGATCGCCCGCATTATATGCCAATCAGTCGAAAATCATTCGACTCTTTAGAAATTGTTATAAGGACGCACCTGGGCGAATTAACGCCATTTGAGCGTGGGCGGTCGTACGTGAAACTTCACTTTCGACAAAAATATCTGTCGTAATGTTGGTTCCCTACCAGTGTTGTGCGAAATCTTTTGAAGATTATTATACACAACAGTTGGGGCATGGTTTAAACTATTACCAAGGCGCCCCTTTACAAAGAGGTTATGGATTCGGCGGATTGTTTCGGTCTCTTTTTCGTGCTGCGGTACCCCTTTTCAAGTCAGGGGCGAAAGCCGTAGGAAAACAATTGTTTCATACAGGTGTAGATGTACTCAACGACCTATCCCGAGGCGAGAACATTAAAATAGCTGCCAAACGACGATTTAAAGAAGCTGGAAAAAACTTAACAGATAAAGCGGCTACGAAAGTGAAAACGATGATTGGTTCCGGTCGCCAATATAAAAAGAGAAAGCGACCCGCTAAAGTAGTCACTCAACACAAAGTCAAGAGAGCGAAAGTACACGATATTTTCGGCTAAAGATGACTGGACTTATTCACCGAGATTCTCCTGCCTGTGCTAAATCGGAATTGGACCTATTTTTAATCCCACCCACACAAACGGCTATTGAAAAAGGATATTACGTTGAATACCACCCTCTCGCTAATATTCGCGATGGGGGGCCTGTAGAATTTCTAATCTCAGGAACCGGTGAAGATTACTCGGATTTATCTGCTTCTTACATTCATGTGAAAGCGAAAATTGTGAAATCCGACGGAACGGATCTACCTGCGGGTGAACCGGTTGCCTTTATTAATAATTCTTTAGATTCAGTTTTTCAACAAGTGGATGTGAGTGCTAACGACCGTTGCATCTCCTCTTCTAATAATACCTATCCCTTTCGTGCATACCTCGAATCGTTAGTGAACTATAGTGAAGATGCTAAAAAAACTTTGTTAAGCTGCAAGTGTTTTTACAAAGACGAGAATTTAGCAACATCGGATCCCACTAGCAACGCAAACCCTGGACTTAAGAAACGCTATGAACTGACGCAAAACAGTAAAACGTTGGATATGATCGGTCCTTTACATTCTGATATTTTTCAACAAAATCGCCTATTACTGAATATGGTGGATATGAAAATTAAAATGACTCGAAGCAAACCCGAGTTTTGTTTGATGGTGAAGAAAGATGCCGCTCGACCCTTCCACGACTATAAAGTGATTTTAGAACATGCCTCTCTTTTCATTCGGAAAGTGAAAGTCAGTCCTGGTGTGTTATTGGGTCATGCCAAAGCCTTGGAAAAAACAACTGCGAAATATCCCATCGATCGAGTTCTATGTAAGACTTATTCCATATCGACCGGTAGTAAGTCGTTTATGCAAGATAATGTGTTTTTAGGAACCATGCCGAAACGTATTATTATTGGACTTTTAGATAACAGTGCTTATACAGGACAATATGATTTAAATCCCTTTTACTTTCACCATCACAACATCAACTTTTTAAGTGTTTATGTGGACGGACAACCTGTACCAAGCAAGCCTTTGGAATTGGATTTCAAGAATAACAATTATATAAGAGCTTATCATCGTCTATTCTCTGGTTTTCATCAAGACGCTGGGAATTATTTAACACGTGAAGACTTTGCTAACGGACACACCTTATACGTATTCGATTTAAGTCCCGATTTATGTGACGGACCTCATTTAAATTTACAACAACAAGGTAATTTACGCATCGAAATTAAGTTTGCCGAAGCCTTAGAAAAAACAACGACCGTGTTCATTTACGCTGAATTTGAAAACATTATCGAAATTAGCAAATCACGTCACGTGATCTGCGACTTTCCCAACTAAATGAATTCACTGCAAATTGAGAAGATTCTTACAGAAGACCATGTTACTCGAAATTATTTTTTGGGTGTGTTTCCAAGTGATCAACTGCCTACAAGAATCGAGAACTATCCTGCCTGTTTTATCTGCAATGTGGACGCGTCTACAGAACCCGGAAGCCATTGGGTAGCCTTTTTTATGTCTTTGCCTCATCGAGTTGAATTTTTCGATTCATACGGAAATAAGCCTACCTTTTTTCAAGGACCTATAGCGAACTATGTACAACGTTTTTCACGAGTCAAGTTTAATCCGCTTGTTTTACAAACCCACGTAACTGCCGTCTGCGGGCAATATTGTATCTTTTATCTTTTTTCTCGATGTAGAGGTAAAACTTTGAAACAATTTCTATCCTATTTTGTCACAGAAGATCTGTCGAATGACCGACGAGTTTATAATTTTGTAGCCAAACGTTTTGGCATCTATGCTCCTTTTTATCAATAAATGTCTGTGTAAACTGTAAACCTCTGTGTCTGTGATTATTTAAAGTGTGTTCTAATGAGTGTCTGTTTATTAACGATGGAGTTTCCACGCTTTCAACATCCTTGTACGATGCTTTTATCGGGTCCCACTCGAGTCGGTAAAAGTTGGTTTTTACGCGATTTGTTAGCAGAAAGAACCCGTATGTTTAACCCGCCTCCCGACAAAGTCGTCTGGTTTTACGGAATTCATCAAAAGCTATTTGACGAAATAGAAAATGTAACTTTTGTGGAAGGTTTCCCAGCAGATTATCGCAAGTATTTAGGGACCGATTCCCTTATTATTTTAGATGATTTAATGGCGGAATGCGGTGATGACGAACGACTCACCTATCTTTATACAAAGGGAAGTCACCATTTAAATATTAGTGTTTTATTTATCACACAAAATTTGTTTCACAAAGGTAAAGAAATGAGAGGTGTTTCACTCAACAGTCAATATTTATTTCTGTTTAAAAATCGTCGTGACATGAGTCAAATTATTCATTTAGGTCGTCAGTTATACCCAAGTCAAAGTAAATTTTTTCAAGAAGTTTTTGAAGACGCCACTAAAAAACCGTTCTCATATTTACTCGTGGATTTAAGAAATGAAACGGATGAACACATGCGCTTAAGAACACAAATCTTACCCGGACAAACGCAGTATGTGTATACTCCGAAAAAGGGTTTAAAAAGAAAATCATTTACATCTTAATTCAGTTGCGATCATGACAGTGACGGAGAAACAACGTCGCGACTTGGAATTGATTCATACATGTCCAAAAGCTTTACGTAGACAACTTTTAAAAAAATTACCTTCTCGATCGGTAAAAGCTATCTGCGAATGTTCGTTGAATGTGTTGAACGGAAATATACCTTTATCCAAATATCAGAAAAAGACTTTAAAGAAATATAAAACTACACTTAGAAAAATTAGCATAAAGAAAGGTCCTCTGTTTCAAAAAAAGAAACTGATTATTCAAAACGGAGGCTTTTTAAATATTTTAATACCAGCTGCGTTGAGTGTGTTAACGGGACTTATCAATGGAGTTCGCAACTAAATATGCCCTCGTGCCAGAAGAAGAGTTGACTCGAAATGTGCCTACTAAAAAGCAAATGACAGAATTTGATGCAGCCATGTCTAAAATACTCAACAGTGCACGACCCGATTATGAAAAAGTACAAATGTACTATGAACTGTTAAAACGGAAAATGAATTTACAAGAATTTAATGTTCCTTGGAGATCGAAGCCATTTGAGGAAGATGAACCTCACAAGACGGAACCTGAAGTGGAACCTGTTGAGACGAAACCTGTTAAGACGGAACCTGTTAAGACGGAACCTGTTAAGACGGAACATGATAAACTAGAATCCCCTCACAAGACAGAAACAACCCAAGAGACTGCTTACGACGAATTTGTGATAAATTCAGTACCCAAACACATGAAGAAACATGCTAGTAATTTACTCAAGTTTCTGAAATCAAGCAACATGAAATGGGACCCGGCTGGAAATATTATGTATAATGGAAACGTCCTGGAAAATGCAAACTTGGCTGAACTGTTTCATCTTATTTTTAATGTTAGCAAGAAGCCACCTGTGAAACCACCAACAGAATTTTTAAGGGCTCTTCGTGAAATGGGAGTACCCTCCAACACAATTAAAAATAAATATTTATCATTAGAAGCCTTAAAGGACAAGCCTAAAAATGTATCCCCTCGAATGAATTTTGTAAAACCCAGAAATAGATCTGTTACGAAACCTAATGTATTACTCAAACCTACTTGGTCAACTTTATTTTAATAAAACTGAATTGAAATGTATCCCTTTGTGTGTTTTCTGTAACGAGTTTACATAAAAACAAATAAAATATGAAAATTCGACACTTACCCTTAAAAACACGTCCACTCTGGCTGTTGATCTTCACACAACTAACCTTACAACCTTATCTTTAGTAGGGGGCGCTGCCCGTCTTGCGGTGTATGACGTCATTTCCGGTTTGAGATAAAAATAAACTTTAAATACACTCGCTCTGTTATTCTCCCTTCCCTTTTCCTCGCTAGCAGTGGTCTGTTTCTTGTTTAGACGTGTTGGGTGACGTCATTACGTATTGGTCTAAACTTGTCCAGACTTGTTTTTGTGTGGCACGTTAAATTAGGTGAGTCATTGTTTACTTTTCTTGTTTGGACATGTTTACAAATCCTTAGCATAGACTTACTAGAAAAGATTAGCTTAAACTTATTAAAAATAGATTTTAATTCTATTCTCATTTTTTCTCTTATATTTATATAGCTTTTTCATGGTGTAAATAGACCAAAATTTAACATATTTTTTAATTTAATCAGCTTCATTTTAAACACTATAAAAAATGAGTATTTATTACACTATGTTTAAAAAATAGATTTCTATTTAAATATTTTCTATTTGTAAAGTTATTTTCACAACATAAATATAACAGAAAAAAAAAATTCTAACACTCACGAAACAAGAAATTGTCTCAAAATATTAATTGTGTTTAAACTTTACAATGTTATCAAAAAAAAAAAAATGAAAAGTACAACCAATTAAACAGAAACGAGCCTTTCTTCACAAATCGATAAGACTTATCTAAATAAAAGCAATTTGAAAAACCCTATGTGTTATCTAATTTTAGGTCAAGAAAGGAAATAAGCTTCTTGAAAAATCACGCAAATAATGAATGATTCTATTTCCTGTTTTAACTACGAACATTCGAGAAACTCACCCTATGTTTGTTCAGATAACATTACTATTTTGCTAATTTTAAAAACAGGAAAGAAGCTTGTTGATAAACACCTGCCTGACTTCCTGTTTTTTTAACTAGAATCCGTCAGGCCGAAATGTCGGAGCATTGAGTGGGATAAACATAAAATATAACATTAACAATATATAATATTTATTTTTTATTTTTATATTTACTGTTTAATAGTATAAAAGAAAATTTACAATAACAGCTGTTGAATCTTCAAGTGTTTATTCGGTCAACAGTTGCCTCAGATACTGCTCAAATGCTAATCTATCAGCAAGTGCCCCCATTCTTCTAATTTGGTCTAGCCTATCCTTTGCGAAAGGCACTTCAATCAGAACATCCTCTAAACGTCGAACCCTGCTAAACGCGACATAAGTTGCTCCAAGTGACAACTCCTTTTCACCAATGTCCACAGCTATTTTTGACAAAGTTAAACCTTGGGATTTGTGTATGGTGGCAGCGTATGAAACTGTTAAAGGTAACTGAGTACGGGAGCATGAGGCATTGTTTTCTTTCCAAGACTTTGTAATAGGTGCGACAGGAAAAAGTCTTTCAGTGAGAAATGGTCCCCGATAATCATCAAAATGAACCATTACTGCCTGTGGCAAGCCTGGAGGCCGTAATCCTGGTCCGTAGACAATATCTTTTACCGTACCAAGTGCACCGTTGACCAATCCTCCCTCTGTCCACAGATTGGTACGCAACATAATTCTGCATCCAATTGCTAAAAAAAGTTCAGCCTGAAGTCCAGACGCGTGCTCATCTTCACTCCATCTTGCTATTTGATTATTGTGGTCTGCTAATATTCTTGCCACTGGCCATTTTGATTTACAAAGTACTTCTTGATTATGTCCTTCAGCTTGCTTGTTTGTGGGTAAAAGGCGTATGGCATCTTGAAATCTTTCAAGTTCAGCCGGAGGCTGTATAGCTTTACGTCGTTGCATAAGGGATGCGTATTGGTCGCCTGTAACTTCGCCTACGGAAAGCGAATCAAGAGTCTCTCTAAACTGTATTTGCTGATCGTCGCTTTGTCTCATTGACTTTGTTAAGGTGAAACATTTTTCAAACATCTTAAGAACTGTTTGTCCACGTAAAGCCAAAATGTCTTTTATAGAATGTCTCCTATATAGAGGTGTGTCTTTTACAGATTGTAGCTGCCTAATATCTCCAATCAGGTAAACAAATAAGCCTCCAAAAGGTTCAATGCTGTCTGGTTTACCTTCGCGACATCTTTGCTCAAGTGCAGCCATCAGACGGCATCCGATCATTGAAAATTCGTCAATAATGAGAAATGAAACTGGATTGATGCTGAGCTGTAGATTTCTTGCTGCTTCACTTCCTAAATCAGCAAACGATTTAAAACATGTTGGTACTTTTAGTGCAAAGTGAATTGTTTTGCCCTCGACATTAATTGCAGCAGCACCTGTTGGAGCCAAAACCATAATAGCTTCCGGTCCTAACTGCTCGGTAACTCCTTTACGAATTTCTTTTATTACCGTACTTTTCCCAGCTCCGGCTTTCCCAATAATAAAAGTACGTTTAGGGCAATTTATAAATCTTGATTGCAAAGACGAAAGCTGTTGCGTGCATAAGTGAAGTATTTTTTTCTGCTCATCTGTAAATCTGATCTCAGACGTATCGTAATTTTGATGCACTGTAAGTTGTTGTTCTTTACAGTAATTTAAAAATGAAGTAAAATTGAGATCAGGGTACTTGTAACTCTCACTTTTCCACTCACATGCATGATCAATCACGCGTTGCCCCAAAGTATCCTCGTTTGTCTGCACAGGAAATATGGCAGCTGCTGCCATATATGGATCAATCTCGCGGTATTCTTCTTGCAGGATTTCTGTCTCATGTGTACTGCTAACAGCAGGAAAATTTATTTCTTCGTGTGCATCAATATTTAGATCATTGAATGCTTCCTCCCATGAGTGATATGCAGACGGCAGGCGTTCTTGCAATAAAGAGTCAGAATTATCTCTACAAGGATAATTGAGTAATACTTGTTGCCTATAGTATTCTTCGGCTAGAGTTGGGTCGTGGTTGAGTGATGTAAGAGGAAAAACTCTGACAACTGCATCTTTTCTTCTTTGGTGATAATCGACTCCTCTTACTGAGACAGATTTTGCAAACTTAAGAAGCGTGCAGGAAATAAGTTTCTCCGGCCGCGCGCAATATTTCTGAAGCATGCTTTTTGATGGTCTTTCGTCGCTTGAAAAGTTGATTTCTTCCCAATTCTTATCATGAAGCCGTATTGTAACTACTTCCCGACTACTGTGATACATTGGCCATCCCATTAATATGTGTACTACCTCTTGGGCTGAGTAATCCCTTTCAGAAACAGAAGACAAAATAAGTTTTTGGACGGCTTTTGTTTCGTTCATCTTATTTAAAATCTCAGATAACAATTCCTTGTAAGGAACAGAAGCTGTTTCTGATTTTGAGGCATATTTGGCAATGTAATGCAAAACCGCATCCTTTGATGTAATAGGACTGAAATCCGTGTTAGCTCTCCAAACTTGTGACACGAAGCAATTGTAGGTATTCATTTCAGAATCGTTTCTTTTGGCAAAAAGCTAATTATGCCATTTTCTACTTGAAGCTTTGGAGAGTCGCACTCTGCTTTTGGAAAACCAAATCTGCAGCTATAACTATTTACCTCTTTTTTTCCTTAGGCAATAATCTCCATGTCTTGTGTGACGTTGGACTTGATTTAAGAGCTGAGCGAGATCTTTTTCACGATCTTCACTGGAAATGTCTGAAAAGCGAACTCGACAGCGGTGTATATCATTTACGAGGACGTCCTTGTCAGGATTATCAGCACTGCATAGTTTTTCAAAATATGCTGTTACGGCTGCTACATTTTCAGCGTTAGTCATGTCTAGTGTTTCCATGTTTGGCGCCCCTCTTAACCACAACAATCCATGCATGTGAGGACTTCCACGCCACTGCCATTCGAAACGATCCCAGTAGTCGTCTATTAAAAACAACGGCGTCAAGATTTTTCTCAAAAATATATCACAACGTTTTTGAAAGAGCCAACCAGTCAACAGAGGGTTGTCGTGCATTAATTGTCTGCGTTCTGTATCAGTCAGCTCATTTGGATCTCTGTTAGGCTCTAAAAGTCTGAACATATTCAGGCCAGTGATAATCAGCTGCAGACAGTGTAAAAAAAATTGTTGGTGCTCCAATTTGTCCTACCATGGAAAGGAGTTCCCCACAACGTGCACGCCAGTATCCTTTTGTGGATCTTAATTTGCTAGCATAAATCATAATGTGTTTTGCCATTTCTGGTTGCCTATTCAGAATATCAAACATCTGCTCTACCGTCTTATTGCTGAACCTATTTTGCTGAACGAAAAAACGCCCTTTAGCCAAAGACTGCCACCGAAGAATTGAATTCATGGCAAAGTAGCGAAATCGGGGGTCTTTAGCAAATCGCCTATCTTCATACTTCATTAGGAACTTAAAATACTCATCAGGAGAGACTGCTTTTTGACGAGGTTGTCGTAAGTCAGCTGTACCATGTGGAAAAAGATAAGGAAAAGCACGTGCTTTGTAACCCTCTTCTTGAAATTCGTTGATAGGCTGTGAATTTAATGAAGGGTGAGGCACACGAATTGCGTCATTTATTAAGTTGTTTTGATCTACCGGTTCAAGTAGTGGTCTAAATGACTCGCGCCTTATTTCCTCGATCAAAGTATCAATATCCTCAGTAATATCGGTTGCTGTTGGTAACATTTGAGATACGTCACCATTCTCAGGTAATGTAGCGATCAAATCTTCATCAATTGTGATATTTGAATAATAAGGATTGTGAGCTTTAAGCCATCTGAGTGCTTCTAGAAGGCGTTGTGAGCGAACAGAAAATTCTGCACATCGTGATAAAGTATCTTTTGTCACTAACACAGTTGAAGTCATATCTGAAGGATTGACAGGCAGGCGCGAAATAAAACTCTCAATATTTTGTTTAAAGCTGATTACATTTCCGCTGTATCCATACTGTGAGCCTCGTATACGGTAAAGAGAAACCACTGGATGTATTTGAGCGATCATCATTTGTTCAATGTAGTTCAGATCTTTGAGACAAATAGGAACTGGACCTGGGTCCATCGAATTAGTGGCAGAAAACTTGAAAGCACCGTCTCTACACTTGCATGTCTGGCAGAGCCCAGCAGTATTTAATATGATATCAGGGAAAGCTCTGTGACACGTATTACAGGACACATAGGTGATTTGCGATACCTCTCTATCAAACCTGATTGCTTCATTCATTTGAGTTGTCAGTATACCGGTACTCGGCAAAAAATCTGAAGGTAACTGACTTGTGCGACTTCTCCGCATTGAATTACGATTCGCAATTCTTCTCATTTCAGCTGATTGCTTTCTCTTAACTGGCATCCTTGCAAATTCTATATAATAAAAACATATAATCCGTTCATATATAAAATGTTTCTTAATATATATTTTTTTATCCTGGATTGGCTGGACTATATCAAAATAAACAGATTTACTCTCATACTTCTTTTATACAATAAGCTTGAATGAAAAGAAAAAAATATTTTGAAATGGAAACAAAAAGTTTAATTACACCAATTGCTGAGTTCGATTTAAAAAAAACTAAATTCATGTACTTAATACGATTTAAACTTCATTGCACGTGTTTTAAGATAAAAATGTATGGTGTCCTTATTTCAGAAAAGTAAAATATATGTAAAATATATAAAAGTGAAATATATGGGACCGAGATTAAGAGCTTTTACTAAAAGGTTGTTTCCGAGTATATTGTTATTTAAATAAGTTTCTCATGATAAAAAATGGCAACAATATAAATTATTTCAAATTTTTTTTTATTTAATTCAAACAATCGCAATGTTATCTCTATGGGGAAATGGAAAATTCTAGAGCAGACGATTACGGGCGTTAGAGTTGACGAATATTTCTGTTTTTCAATCCCCGCCGAGATTTTGCCACTACCGACTTCCAGTCCAATTTTGGTATCAATGCGGCAAATATTTTGGCCTCTATCGTGTACACAAAAGTGTAATTTTTCATGGGAAGCCGGAGCTTTGCTCCGACAATTAGAAACTGACCCTATGTTTCTTAAGATAACATTACTATTTTGCTAATTTTAAACACACAGGAAATTGACTTGTTGATAAAACACGCACACATCCAGAATGTCTTACACTTCCTGTTTTGTTAATTAGAAACATTTGATAAGCTACACATATGTTTTTCAGATAACACAGGAAATTACCTTGTGGATAAAACACATCCGAAATGCCTTACACTTCCTGTTTTATAATTAGAAACATTCGATAAGACAACACTAGTCTTTTGCTAATTTTAAACATAGGAAATAAACTTGCTGATAAAACTATTGGAAATAAGGTTTCTTTGGAACATTCGAGAATCCTGGTTAGTGATGCAATATGTTCTAGAAAATGCCATCGAATGACGTAATCATGGTGATGCTGATAAGAAATTGAGGGAGGGAGATATGTTTAAATTTTATTGGCTGATAAGGAAAATGATTCGACCAATGACAGATAAAAGGGGAGTGTTTCAACTTCCGGTCTAAATAGATAAAGAAGAACTCACTTCCCAAATCAAGTCATTCTTATTTTAGAATTTGCTTTGTGACTAATGTTATTTTACTCAAAGTGCTATTTTACTTGAGAATTTCTTGTTTTGTGCTGAAGGATTATTTCAACTTAGCTATGGATTATTCAACTCAAGATTTACATTCTGCGTTACAGGATTTTGAAGTAAGTTAATTATGTTTGTTTAAACTATTATCTTTAAAAAAGATTAGTAATTTAAGAGAATAGTATAGTAAATGGTTTAAATTTATTTATTGTTGTGATTTTTTAAAAGCCATTTGAGTGTTTAATATTTTAAAAGAATATTTTCGTCTGTTCTTAATCCAAATTTAGTTTTACTTTTTCTGCTATGATATTTTAAATAGTTTAAAATTATTTATTGTTGTGATTTTTTTTTAAAAAGCTATTTGAATGTTTAATATTTTAAAAGAATATTTTCGACACTTCTTAAATAAAAAATTAATCAAACTTTTCTACTATTTAAAAATGGTTTAATCTATTTCTAATTATAAAAACTTTGAATTATTTGCATGTGTTTGAAAAAAAAAAAAAAAAAAAAAAAAAAAAATCTTTTAAGAATGAAAGAGATTAGCAATCGTAATGCATTTTTTTTTTTTTCTGTTTAGAAAAACTTTGAAATATTTGTGTATGTATGATAAAATTTCTAACTTAAGCTTTTAATATTGAAATAGATAAACAATCGTAATGCATTTTTCTTCTTTTTTTCTTTTTCTGTTTACAGAACTTTGAAATATTTGTATGATACAAATTTCTAACTTAAGCTTTTACTATTGAAGTAGTTTAGCAATCGTTTTTCTTTAAAGTTTTCTGTTTACAAAAAACTTTGAAATATTTGTGTATATGTGATAAAATTTCCACCATTTAATATTCAAATAGATTAACAATCGTAACATATTTTGATAAAGTACTCTCTTTATTGTTTTCATAAACTTTGAAATATTTTTGTTTGAAAAAGCAGATAGTCTTATTGAGAAACTTATCGAAACGCGTTTTTCATTTTTTTTTTATAAAGGAGGATACATTTCTAGAAAATGTTGTCAAATTTGATAGTTTTAAAATTGTATGCGAATAGTTTAAATTTGTTTCCATAAATCTTTTAATCGATAAACTTTGTCATCGAAACACGTTTTCCATTTTTCGGTAAAGATAGATACATTTCTAGAAAATGCTGTCAAAGTTGACATTTATGCCTTTATGATTTAAAATAGAGTAGTAAGTGTACGTGACATTTTTTAAATATGAACGTGTTTGTTTTGTAGAGTGTTATGGAAACACCTCTCATCGAAGAAATCTTACAAGATTTGCCTCCAACATTTTTTAACAATTTGCAGAGTGTGGGTGACTCCTCTCTACAACACTTCTTATCATCTGTGACCTCTGTGCCTTCTACCAGTACAGACATGAGCAATGCAAACAAGGTTAGTTATTATTATTATTATTATTTCAAAAAGTTTTGATAGTTACAATTTTAAAAATAGATTGTTTTCATAATGAAAATTTCTTTAAAAATATATATGTTTAATGGGGTTTGCGAACGACGGGGGGAAAAAATTATTTTTTAAAGTTTGAAAAATAATGTATTTAATGGGAGTCGTAAACGATTTATTTTATAAGTTTTTAAAATTTTAATATTTAAATTCTGAAAAAGAGTCAATGATTAATGATGTTTGTAAACGATGTATTGTAATGGGGAAAAAATTATTTTAAAAAGATATGTTTAACGAGGTTTGTAAATGTTGTTTGTTAAGTTTCGATTGAAAAATGTTTGTTCAAAATTCATTTTTAAAATTAAACTGGGGCTTTTTTAATCTTTTCAGACTTGCCCTCAATGCAACAAGTCATTTGCACGCAATTATAATCTCAAGATACACTTGAAAAGTCATAGTGACGAAAAACCTTTCACCTGTGAGATTTGTAGCAAATCGTACACTAGAAAGAGTGATTTGAACAGGCACTTAAAAATACACCAAAAAGTGTCCTGTAATCAATGCAGTGCAGAATTTGATCTTAAAAAAGATCTTACGTTGCACCAGCGCACCACGCATGCACGCTCTTCAAAACGTAAAAGTTTAAATAATAATGCACCCCGTAGTAAAAAGTCTCGCTTACATAAAAGTTATGACGCTTTAAATGTATTCTCAATCGTGACATTTGAGTCCAACGAAGACAATGAGCATGACTTTAATGCATTTTTTACGCAAACGGCACCTCTGTTGGAGGAAGAAATCCAGTTCCAATTAAGCGAAAAGCGTGCCCTAAAATGGTATCTTGTGACCCATGTTATTCTATCCAAAATAACACAAGAGGGGGATTTCGAGACCATCAAAGCACACTTTCGTTCGAATGTGATGATTGAGCTGGCCGATTTTTCTATTACAAGTAATATGCAGCAAGCTTTTGCTAAGATACAAAAGTCATTCGAGTCATTTGTTCAAATGGGTTCTGGATGGACCCTAGAACGTATAGAGAAATTGGAACTTTGTATGGCCAAGTACCACCCCCTCGCTGCTAGTACTTATATCGAACTTCCTCCGAAAATATATAAGAAAAGGGCCGTTTTAAATATTAAGAATGAAAAAGATAATAAGTGCTTTGTTTGGTCTATTCTCGCCCACAAATATCCTATCGATCGATTAGATAATGCTAATAGAGTATCGAATTATGAACCTCATGAAGATGAAGTTAAATTAGGAAATATTGAGTGCCCCATTCCGTTATGCAAAATAGCCAAAATCGAAGAACTGAATGACATTCGAATCAACGTCTTTGGCTTCGAAGAGGAAGTTTTTCCCTTATATGTGTCTGATAGAGAAGACGAAGACTGCATTAATTTATTACTTATCAGCAACGAAGAAAAAAAACATTATTGTCTCATTCGAAGCTTCTCACGGCTGCTGGGGGATCTTACAAAACATAATGGGGCTTGTCATTACTGCTACTACTGTTTGCATCGATTTTCTAATAATAACTTATTAAAACAGCATACACCTTTATGTAAAAAGCATGCCCCGCAAAAAATTCGAATGCCGGAAGAGGGTGACCATATTCTCCAATTTAATAATTATCATTACTGTCATCCGGTCCCCTACATCATCTATGCCGACTTTGAATCTTTGATTGTCGGCATGGATCAGGTGCACACACAAAGTCAAACTAAAAAAGTGGCTCAACATGAAGCATGTGGGTATGCTTATATCATTATCGGTCCTAATGGAGAACCCACTAAGCGTATCACAGTCTATCGCGGGCCCAACGCTGTTAGCCACTTTTTAAATGCTTTATTAGAAGAAGAAAAAGAACTTGCCATTCCATTAACGACTATTGTACCTATCAAGCTGACGCCGCAAGATGAAGAAAATTTCCAGTCAGCCACGCAATGTTATCTTTGCAAAAAAGCTTTCAATGGGGATAAAATTCATGACCATGATCATCTAAACGGTCGCTATCGGGGGGCCTTGCATAATAGCTGCAATTTGAAGTTCAGACTTCAAAAAAAGATTCCCGTCGTGTTTCACAATCTGAAACATTACGACGGGCATTTACTTATGCAGCAACTGGGCAGTATTGACGATCACGAATTTTCCGTCATTCCATCTACGATGGAAAAATATATCTCCTTCTCTTTGTCGAAGAAAATTAACAAGTGCAGAGTGTCACTCACATTTATTGATAGTTTCGCATTTATGGCCACCTCCTTAGAAAAATTAGTCAATAATTTAGAACATGACAAATTTCATGCTTTAAAACAGCACTTTCCTCACAATACTGATCTGTTACTCAGAAAGGGAATTTATCCTTATGAATATATGGATAATTTTCAAAAGTTTAAGGAAAGCGAGCTGCCACCACCCGATGCCTTCACCAGTACTTTAACTGGTGAAAAAATTTCTAATCAAGATTATCAACATGCACAAAATGTATGGAAATCTTTCAATATAAAAACAATGGGTGAGTATCATAATCTCTATGTTCAAGTCGATGTTCTTCAGTTATCAGATGTCTTCGAAAACTTTAGAAAAATATGCTTGGAATTTTATAATATCGACTGTGTGCACCTGTTAACAGCCCCTGGGCTAGCATGGCAGACTTGTTTGAAAATGACAAATCAACCCCTCGAATTGCTCACAGATATAAATATGCATCTGTTCATCGAGCAAGGTATTCGAGGGGGTATTTCGGTTATAACGAAGCGTTGGGCCCAAGCTAAAAATGAAGTTATTGGCAATGGCGAAGGGGGCGAAAATGATAATTATATCATGTACCTTGATGCCAATAATTTGTATGGGTGGGCCATGAGCCAATCTCTGCCATGCGGGGAGTTTGAGTGGGTCTCTGAAGAGACTATCTCTGTGAAAGAGATACTTGAACTTCCCGAAAATAGTCCAGTGGGTTATATTCTCGAAGTTGATATTGAATACCCCCAGCAGCTTCACGACGACCACAACTGTTATCCACTGGCGCCCGAAAAAATGGAAATTAAATATGAAGATCTCTCTCCTTTTTCTATCGACGCTCTGCACGGAAATAAATACTGCCCAGTCACGAAATTAGTCCCCAATTTAAAAGATAAAAAAAATTATGTTACATATTATAAAAATTTAAAATTTTATTTACAGCAAGGCCTCCAGTTACTAGCTGTACATAAAATATTGAAATTCCAACAAAAGCCGTGGCTAAAAGATTATATAGATTTTAATACCGAGCAACGAAAAAAAGCAAAGTCCCCCTTTGCCAAAGATTTTTTTAAACTTATGAATAATGCAGTATATGGCAAGTCATTGGAGAATATTCGAAGACACAAAGATGTACAGCTAGTGAACTGTGAACAGAAAGCAAAAAACCTTGTCTCAGCTCCTACCTTCAAAAGGTTTCTCCCTTTTGACCACAATTTAGTTGCAGTTGAAAGGTTAAAGCAAACCCTTACATTAAATAAACCCATTTATGTAGGGTTTGTTATATTGGAGCTGAGCAAGATTCTCATGTATAATTTTCATTACAACGTCATAAAGAAAAAATATCAAAATAAATCGACGCTTCTGTTCACGGATACTGACTCTCTAACGTATGAAATCCGTACTCAAAATATATACACGGATATGCAGGCATTTTCCGACATGTTGGATACATCTGATTATCCAAAAGATCACCCCTTATTTGATAAGAAAAATAAGAAGGTGATCGGAAAATTTAAAGATGAGCTCAACAGTAGACCGATTCATGAATTTATCGGTCTACGAGCCAAGATGTATTCCATCATGTCGGCCGATGGGGAGAAAAAAACTGCAAAGGGGGTGGCCAAAAACGTTGTAAGAAATAAAATCAAACATAATCATTATAAGACCTGCTTAGAGAGTCTCCAATCAACGAGAGAGATACAATATCGAATTCAAAGCGAGCGACATCATCTTCACACAACTCAAGTTAACAAAATCGCTTTGTCAGCTTTTGATGACAAGCGTTATATTTTGGAAGATGGTATCCATACGCTCGCGCAAGGCCACTATAAAATTCCAAAATAATTATTTTTTCATCAAAAACCATACATTTTTTTTTCTTCAAGATTTTCAAAAATCAAACTTCTTTCTCCCAATCAAGACTTAATTCAAGATAAAAATCAAGATTTTATTCAAGTCAAATCATTTTTCAAAAATCAAGATTTTATTCAAGTCAAGATAAAATGTTTCATCAACTGGGGTGCATTATTCTGTACAAGATATATTTTTTCAAAGTTAATTTAAAGGTGCTAGCAGCTGTGGGCGAGAACGCAAGCGGTACTCAATAATAAAAATCTTCTCTTCTTCTTCTTCTCTACTTCTTCTCAAGTCTTTGTAAAACTGTGGTCGTCAAACGTCTTCGAATATAGTGGCCGTGTATAAAAGGCATCGGGTGGTTTAAAAATTTTTCTCCCCAAATGAATTGTAGCGTCATGAAAAACATGGCGGGTGGCCGGATGGGTATAATTCATAAAAAATATATATTTTTTTTTTCTTTCTTTCTTCAAAAAAAAAAAAAAAAAAAAAAAAAAAAAAAAAAAAAAATTCTTCAAAAGAAGAACTTTCAATTTTCTTCAAGAAAAAATGTTTCTTCAAAAGAACTTTTAATTTTCTTCAGGAAACTGAATTTATTTATTTATGCTGCATAACCAAAAACTTTCAATTTTCTTCAAGAATTGAATTTATGTATGCTACATAACCAAGAACTTTTAATTTTCTTCAAGAATTGAACTTATGTATGGTGCATAATCAAGAACTATCATTTTCATAGTGCATAACTAAGAACTATTATTTTCGTGGTGCATAATCAAGAACTAACATTCTCGTGGTGCATAACTAAAAACTATTATTTTCGTGGTGCATAACTAAAAACTATTATTTTCGTGGTGCATAACTAAGAACTATTATTTTTAAAAACTTTTGCTACGCTTAAAATTTGCTGCGAATGACTTAGCTGAACACCATGCGGGTCCAAACAGAAGGTTTCTGCTTAGAACATCATGCAAGTTCAAACACAAGGTTTCTGCTGAGAACATCATGCAAGTTCAAACACATGGTTTCTGCTGAGAACACCCTGCGGATCCAAACATGCTCACCTAAAGATGTGGTAACTATATTTATTTCTTTTTTTTCTCATTCAATGTACATAAATTGTTTAAGTAACATGTTTTCTTTTTCTTTCTTTTATTTCGTTACAGGTCTCTCACAGATGACTGGTGGAAAAGGCTCTGCAGATGGGAAAAATAATAATTGTGGCGTTATGAATTGTTTTCATAGCGGGTGGTTATGGTGGGTCCACAATTAAAAATTTAAAAAAAATTTCCCTCTCAAGAAAGAATCGGATTAAAACCCATAAAAAATACGTCTCATCCTGTCCTTATCTCCAAATTCCTTCCGGTTTCCTGTCTCAACATGTTTGTTATCCACACCTGCGACTTCCGGTGACCTTCACAGCCCGCACAACTTCCGGTGACCTTCCTTCAACCTTGAGGTCGACTGCGCGAACTGCGCTGATGCAGAACTCTCTTTTATCATCTACTCACATAGGTTGATTATAACCCTCATATGAACATAGGCTGGTTTTTGTTTATTTTATTCAAATATTTTTCTTAATAATTCAAAATTTCGTTATTTTCATAGAGATTAAATGGACATTTTTTCGTATAACATTTTAAAATGGTTAAATTTACTTTACCGTTGCTAATATTTTATCGCTGCCAAAACTAAATCAAAGCACTGAATAATAATTTTTACTCAACAATTAATTTTCAATTGAAAGATTTTCACGTGAAAAATGAAAATTCAAAAGAATTCAAAAGAAGAGGAATTTCCGTGAATTTGAAACAAAAATATGCAGTATTTGTTATTATACATGAAGTGTGAATATTGGTTACGTTGAGCAGATATTTTCTGTCAAAAACTGCGTTAAAATTAGAAGGAAAACTGAACAATAATCATATTATTAAGAAAAGATTTCGCTTGGACCATGGAACTATGAAAAGGATCCTCCTTGGCTTGAACAAATATGACGTCATAAATAAAACATGTATTTTCAAATATTCGTAACATTACAAGGAGCATGAATATCAGTGTATAATAAAAGTATATACATAATGAACGTCAGATTTAAGATGAATAACTGAAATATGTTTTTTGATACTAATTAATAATAAGCTTGAAAATCAGTTACATACAGATGTGAGTTTTCTGATAAAATTCCCGTCATGATTGCCAGGAAAAGAAAATTAACAAGAATTATATCATTGAAAAGAGATTTCTCTGGAATCAAAGTGACGTCATATTTCAAATAAAACGGGATTTTTCAAATATGTTTCAAATGGTGAGTGAATCAATTTCATACATTAATAATTACAGAGTACAGTGAAAGAATAGAGAGGCAGTGAACTGTCAAATCGGCTTGCAATATGAAGCCGGTTATCGCTCAAATCGTTAGGCCCAAGGGCTGACTTCATTGGACGGGGAGAGGTTTTCAAAGCAAGCCGCCAGTTGTTTAGGCCAACTGTAGGGTTGCATTTTCAGCATCACGCCAAACATAAACATTTCACATATATTTATTCTCTGAACTCTTCGATTAATAATACAAGCATCAGTAAGATTATTAGGAAAATAAAATTGAACACAAGTCTATTATTTTAAAATCTGACTGTATGTTTGTATTTCGCAACTACTACTCTTAATGCAATGCGATTTATTTAACACCATCATTGATCTAAGGATGTCATATAAACTCTGAGAATTTAAAATTTTAAATTAGATTACGAGATATTCTTTTTTTTTTTTTTTTTTTTTTTTTTGGTAAATTTTAATGAAATTTCTCTAAAAACGGTAATTAAATTACTCCATTTTTGTGGATAAAAAAAAGAAAATAAAACGGATTAATACATTTTTATGCCATTTTCTCATTAAAACTGAAAAAAGAATTTATTTTCAATTTGAATAGTTGGTGAAAAAAAAAATCTTGATTACAGTAGAATTTCCGAAAATTAAAAAAATATTTCCACATATTCAAACTTTATGAATTAATTTATTCTGCAGAGCAAAAATATGTCAGCATATTGTCAAGAAATCAAGAGTTGTTTCAGCTATAGATTAAACCAAGGAGGCAAATTTTCTGTTACATGCAAACGTAACACTTGCAATTGCAAAGCTTTTCGCAACCCCAAATTACATGCAAACGTAACATTTACATGTAATTTGCACCCCAATTAATTTTAATTTGAACCCTTATAAATGTTAATTTGCACTGAAAATTACATGCAAAAGTAATGTTTACATATATTTTTGGGTTGCAAAAAGCTTTGCAATTGCAAGTGTTACGTTTGCATGTAACTGTTACTGTTACATGCAAACGTAACACATGTAAATGTTACGTTTGCATGTAATTTTGGGTTGCAAAAAGCTTTGCAATTGAAGCTCCTTGCATTTAGGTGTAGAATTATTCCTCCCTATTCACAAGAATTGAATTTAAAGAAAAAAGCATATACTATTTCCAATGAATTATTTTTAAATGGTGGCTGTTAAAACGTTTTTCAAAATCGTTAAAAGTAAAATGGTTTCTTTTATTAGGTAAAACTGATATTTGTTTTTTGACAAATTGTACTTTTTTAAAACTGAGCTATGTCAAGGACCCTATAACAAAGAAATACCGTATTTTCTGCTATGAAATATGATAAAGAGTTAGTTAATTATTTATGTTTTTCACTATCGGGGGTGAAATATTTTGCTTGATTAATGCATTTATTCTTCTTTTAATGTTACGTGAACGAAGTCACGGGTAACAGCTAGTAATATTATAAATTTTATTGTGTGCAAATGTTAGGCTGAAGCCCGCGTCAAAATGGATAATTTAATTATCCTGTATCTTTGCATATAGGTTGATTATAATCCATAAATGAACATAGGCTAGATTTTATTTATTTTATTCAAATATTTTCTTTAATAATTAAAAATTTCATTATTTTCATAGAGAATAAATGGGCATTTTTCCATACAATTTAACAATTTTACTTTATCGTTGCTAGGGCTTTGATCGTTGCCAATAAATAAAAACACGGAAAAATAATTTTTCCTCAACAATTAATTTTGAATTGAACGATTTTCACGTGAAATCTGAAAATTAAAAATAATTCAAAAGAAGATGAATTTTCGTGATATTTGAAACAAATATATGGGGTATTTGTTATTATACATGAAGTATGAATATCGGTTACATTAAAAAGATATTTTTCTGTCAAAAACTGCGTTATAATTAGAAGGAAAATGCAACAATAATTATATTATTAAAAAATAGATTTCGCTTGAACCATGGAACTATGAAAAGGATCCTCATTGGCTTGGACAAATATGACGTCATAAATAAAACATGTATTTTCAAATATTCGTAATAATACAAGGAGCATGAATATCAATGTATAATGAAAGTAGATAGATAATGGACGTAGTATTTAAGATGAAAAACTGAAACATTTTTTATCGATACAGATTAATAATAATTAGCTTGAATACCAATTACATACAAATGTGAGTTTTCCGCTAAAATTTACGTCCTGATTGCCAGAAAAAGAAAATTAACAAGAATTATGCCATTAAAAAGAGATTTCTCTGAGGTAAAAGTGACGTGATATTTGAAATAAAACGGGAATTTTCAAATGTGTTTTACAAGAAGCGTGAATCAATTCCTGACATTAATAGTACAAGAATCGGTAAGTTAGAAAGTAGACGAGTTTCACCCCATATTTAAAACGAAAAATTGAATTTTTTTTTTATCTATACCGATTATTATGCATGAATATCAGTTACATAGAGATGAAAGTTTTTTGCCAAAAACCACACCATGATTATTAGGAAAATAAAAATAAATACGAATCTATTATATTAAAATCTGACCGCCTGTTTGTATTTCGCAACTACTCTTTCAGATTGTCGAACGCAACGCGATTTACTTAACACTGGTTATCATTGATCCGAGGATGTCATAAACTCTCAAAATTTAAAAAATATGATTTAAATTCCGGGATATTATTATTATTATTATTGTTGTTGTAAATTTAACGAAGTTTCTCTAAAAATGGCAACTGAATTATTCCAATTTTGTGGATAAAAAAGAAGAAATAAAACGGATTAATATATTTTTTCTCCTTAAAACTGAAAAAAAATAATTTATTTTCAATTTGAATAGATGTTGAAAGAAAAAAAAATCTTGATTACAGTAAATTTTTTTAAAAATAAAAACGTATTTTCACATATTTAAACTTTATGAATCAATTTATTCTGGAGAACAAATATCGTCTGTCAACATATTTTCATTTAGAAATAAAGATTTATTTTTCAGTTATAGATTAAATCAAGGAGGCAAATTTAAGCTCCTTGCATTTAGGTCTACAATTGTTGCTCCCTATTCACAAGAATTGAATTTAATGAAAAATAATATACTATTTCCATTATCTTTGAAGGATGGCTATTAAAACGTTTCACAAAGGCGTTAAAAGTAAAATGGTTAACCAGGTAAACTTGACATATGTTTTTACACTATTCGCCGATTTCCACGATTTTATTTGGCTCGCCTTTTTTCATTGGTTGCAGTTTCCTTTTCGTGATTATTTGTCACAAAATTTCAGTTTTTTAAAACTTAGTTATGTCAAGGCCTCTATAACATAGAAATACTGTATTGTCTCCTATGGAATGTGATAAAAAGTTAGTTTATTATTTACGTTTCTAATTATCGGGAATGAAATATTTTGCTTAATTAATGTATTTATTCTTCTTTTAATGATACGTGAACGAAGTCACGGGTAACAGCTTGTAAATAATAAGTTCTTCAAAGAACTGTTTAAAATTAAAAAGAGCAGTCAATTCCAGAGAAACACGGACGCAATATAAAGTTTTCTCCGGGAATACGGAAATTCCAAGCAGGTTTTGGCGGGCGAAAAACCGGTTTGGCCCACTAAATCAGGTGGGAAGCACGTCTGGTGGTAGGTGATCTTGGACCCCAGCAAAGGTTACCAGTTTCGTGTCTAGTATATTACAAGGTCTATGGCAGTAACCCAATAAATGTCAGCAGGGAAAAACAATCACTTATAACTCCAGATGTAATTCATTTGTCGAAAAATGAAAAAAAGAATCATTTTGATTCCAAATCATTTCAATAATTATGTCTGCAAATCTCATGCTTTTACGTTTAAAAATTAGTCTGTAAATCTGTCGGAAAGTTTTGCATTGTTGAGCTGGCAAAAACATTTTTTTTTCTTTTGAGAACCGCCACTATCCAATAAATTTATACCCTAAATTTTATATCAAAGTATCTTTGAAAAAAAAAATATATTTCTGCTTTTTGTTGCCTAAATTATGTTTTCTTGAGAAAATTTATATTTTCTGCAAGATTCCTTTAATTCTGCCCCCCCCCCCTTGAAAAGATATAAACAATGCGAAATCTTCACTTTAAAACTATTTTTCACTTGTCTGTCTTTATTTCAACCCCTTTAAAATCTCTATATGTAAAGTACATACTTATCATGAAAAATATAAAGCAACCTATATTTCCTATAAAACATTTTTAAATAAAAAAAAACTTGAAAAAATAAATCTGAAGTAGAATATTTAAATAAGTATTTTATTTTAACAATTAAAATGAATCTGTAATTGTTATTATAATATCAAAATTTACCATTTACAATGAAATATATGAAGCAATCGATAAAACATTTTTAAATAAAAAGGCAGATAAAATATCTTAAATAAAAGAAAGACTTTTGATGGGCTTAATCCCAACATTCTAACCATTCAACCATCAAGCACATTACCAAGAAGTAACAAAACATTAAAATAAGTTGGCTGAACCACAGAGTATAGGGAAAGAATAGAGAGGAAGTAAAGCGTAAAAACGGCTTGCAATATGAAGCCAGTAATCTCTCAAATCATTAGGTCCAAACAAGCCACTGCATTGGACGGAGAGAGGCTGCACGTGGACAAAGACTGGATTCATTGGACAGGGAGAGGTTTTCAAAACAAGCCGCCAGTTGTTTGGGCCGACTTTAGGATCATAATGAAATGATCATAACTGCATTTTTAGCGTCACGACATACGTAAATATTTCACCTCTATTTTCCTACTTACTCTGTGAGGCTGAACATTTGGCTTTCAAGTTCACTGTAAATGTATGCTTTAAAAGTAACTCCATATGTTCCAGGTTCCTCTACGCGCGGGCGATCTGATCACTGTTCGTGAACAATTTCCTTGAGAATAACAAAGCGCGTTGACGAACGCCATAAACCTCCAAACCAACCAACCACAATCTTATTGAATATTGGCGGCAAGCATGTTATTTTTTAAATGCAAAAATGTTATGTTAAGTATATTTCAATCAGCTTGACAATATCAAAGTGCGAAGAGTGACTTGAAAATTTTAAATTTCTGACTTATTATCTGGACGATAGTTACATCTCGGATCTTACAATTATTATCTTTGTTTGTATGTGTGTGGGGGGAAAAATTCACTTTTGTGAGGTAAGCTTTGAATTCCATGTTTTGAAATCTTTTTGCAGTTTTAAAATTATATTTAACGTTTAAAAAAATTCTTCTACCATTATATTATTTTTTATACGATCTTTTTATGTTGGCTCTTTTCTGACACATTCCTGAATTAATTTTTGTTCATTAATACAAGAAATAGATAGGTGGTCTTATTGAAAAACTGTAAAATCGAACAGTTTTCCCATAAAGACAGCGAATATTTCAGAAAATGCTGTAAAAATTTGTGTTTTGACTTTTGAATCTAATTTCTATATGCAGAAATCCAATAAAGGTCATCATGCAAAAACAATCACTTATGACTTCATCAAATGTAATTCAGTTGTCCAAAAAAAAAAAAAAATCTCATTCCAAATAATTTCAATAATTATGTTTGCAAATGTCATGCTTTTACGTTTACAAATTAGTCTGTAAATATGTCAGAAAGTTTTGCAGTGTTGAGCTGGCTAAAATATTCTGCTTCTTTTTTTTTTTTTTTTTTTTTTTTTTGTGTGTGTGTGTGTGTGTGTTTGTTTAAGCTTTGGGATTAGCCTGCTGTCCGCCATCTTGTTTTTAAAATCAAAACATATGTGTTTTGTTTCTCATTTCCAAAATAGTTTTCATCCATATTTAGTACTTATTATGTTGGCGTGACAGAGAAAGTGCCAAGGCACTTCTCTGAAAGAAGGGGTGCCAGAGCCTCAAGAGAGCTTATTATAAACATGTTATTTAATTTTTTTGACTAATTTATTTATATTTCATATTAAAAGTTAAAATGTTTTGATTTAACTTGATTATGTCAGAAACAAAACAAATGTTTTGATTTATCACCCGTGGTCAGCCATCTCATTTTTTAAATTATAACATTTTAACTTTTGTTATTAAATATAAATAAATTAGTCAATAAAATTAAATAACGTGTTTATAATAAGTAAATATGGATGAAAATTATTTTGGGTACTTTTCGGTTAGCCGGGCGCCAGTGATTTATATACATGTATATAAACACATATATATATAGATACAAAAATATCTACATACACATATATATACATACATATATGTACACACATATATGTATGAATATACATATATATATTATATGCATAATACGTATATATTTTTATATGTACATATATCACTGGCGCCCGGCTAACCGAAAAGTACCTTATTTTGGAAATGAGAAACAAAACAAATATGTTTTGATTTAAAAAACAAGATGGCGGACAGCAGGCTAATCCCAAAGCTTAGCCGACAATAAATTTATACTCTAAATTTTATGTCAAAACATCTTTGTAAAAATATTTTTTTTTCTGCTGTTTGTTGCCTAAATTATGTTTGTTCTCTTGGGCCAATTTATATTTTCTGTAAGAGACCATTAATGCTGCCCCCCCCCCTTCTCTGCCACCTTGAAAAGATACAAACAATGAGAAATCTTCACTTTAAAACTTTTTTTTCACTTGTATGTCTTTATTTCAACCTTTTTTAAAATCTCTGTAGAATGTCAAGTTTTGATCCTTTAAACTCCCCCCCCCCCCCCACTCCACAAAGACCACTGTTGGTCAAAGTTTCAATGAATATATTTTAGCTGCTGTCCTTAAACATATTCTGTTCAAATGTATAACACCTTGTACAGAGTGGCTTATGTATTCTGAAAATCAGGGAATCGGCGGGAAAAATCTGAGAGGTTTATCAATCTGAAAAAGTCAAGGAATTTTGTAAAGTACTTGAAACAGAGTTGGCATGGTTTAAACCACATGGTTTTTTTCTAAAAAAGGTTTAGCTAGACAAACTTAAATTACAGACTGCATTTGAAATATGTATATTGTATCTAAAAATAGTGATTGTTGTTTAAACTTTTTTTAAAAGTAATCTTCTTTAAATCATCATTTTAAACGAACAACTTATTGCCATTAGTGTTGAACCTGACAGCACAAGTGCTTGTATTATATGTATTGCATAGCAAACTATTGTATAGATATAAATATAAATGCTTTGAATGTAAAAGATGGTGGCTCTTAATAAAATTTAATGATCTGAATTTCTGCATGATTAGCAATAGTAATTTTTCATTTAGTTTAAATTGTTTTTAAAAAAACTATCGGTATTAGTATATTAGTTATTCTTGTCACTGTTAAATTTCATTTACCAATATGCATGCATGTAATTACAAAAGATAAAAAAAAAACCTGGTTTAAACAAAAAAAACCCTGTTTAAACCAAAAAAACCCGGTTTAAACAAAAAAAAATCGTTTTTTTGGTTTTTTACAAAAAAACCTGTTTTTTTGCCAACCTTGCGCTGAAAATCAAGGAAATTTGTCTATACAGTAAAATCTCGTTACAACGAATCTCTGGAGACCACTGATTAAATTCGCTATACTGAAACTGAAATATTCGTTAAAGTGAAAATATTTTTATACTGAAATAGAATAATATGACTTTTTTTACAATCCAAATTATACTCGTTAAATTGAAAAATTCGTTAAATCGAGGTTCGTTGTAACGAGATTCTACTGTATTCGAAAATATTCGTGTTTTTGCATGAGACTTACCTATTCATCCACAAACAGGCGATATTTAAGTATGTGATAAAGAAAAGTAAAATTTTTATATATTTTTTAAAGAGATGCACATGATATGAGTTTTTGGTATTTAAACACAAATTAAGGTGAACTGATGGCCTCATTTTCTGTGGATAGCGCTTATATTGAAGGCAATATATCCATTTTTGAAAATTTTATGATACATTAGCATAAGCTGACGGGTGGTCAGCTTAATCCTAGGGTTGGGCAATTTGCCGGCAAAATGGTATTTTTGCCAGGACAGTGGCAAAAACTGGAAAAAACCGGCAAAATTGGCAAAAACTGGCAAAAAGGCTGGATTTAATAAATATATTAAAATAACATAATTTTGTATATATTATAATTGAGACTTAAATCAGAATATTAATTAGATGTTTCATTAATATTAATTTGATTAATTAAAATAATTTTCATTGGTAATATGAATCAAAAAATATCAATAACCAATCATAATCAATTTTGTAGATAAATTTATGTGATGGTGACAGGTAAAAACTTTTTACTTTTCTCAAATTAATGTAGTACTGTTGCCTTTAAAATAAATATATATTAAAAAAATTTTAAATCAACAGTTTCTACATTTAAAAAATCTATAACAAAAAACAATATTAATGCATAAACATTGCCAAATCAATCTTCATTTTATCTTTATTTGAGCCTTTAGGTATAATTTTTACAAATACTTTATAGAAGTAAACTACTTGTATAGAATGTATTATTATAGAAGGTACTACTTGATTATCCCGTCGACCAGTTTCGCCAAATTAAACAAATCGCCAAACTATTCACCAAATTATACAAATGAAAAAATATTGCCATTCTAAACTTTTAAGTTAGGAAAATGAATGAATTTTAATTAAAGAAAAAAAATCCCTAAATAATAGGGTTACTTTAATGATAAAGTTCACTCATGACGCAATGACATAGCAAATATAAAATTTGATTTATGCAGATTATTTCGGACAAAATAATACTAAGAACAGTTTATGTGTTTAAATGCAGAATTATTAAATTAAACCATAAGCAAACAGATATTTTTAAGATATTGAATTTGTAAATTAAATGTAAGTATTTTAACTGCAATAATCGAATTTATTAAGGAACATAATAAATATCATGATAACGGAAGATTGTAAAGAATTCAATCCTCTTTATTTAGTCAAAAAACATAGAAAAAAACCTATAAAATGTATGTAAACATTAGATATAGGCTTGAAGCAAATATAGAAAAATAAAAATATTTTGTGGACAAAAATTTGTGACGGCAGTCGAAACTAATCTGTTATATTTTTTCTTTTTTAATATCATGAGATAATCATTTATTGACATAATTTTCACTTTAAATAACAAAAGGAAAAACAAATTAGTATAACCTTAATTAAAATACAAATAAAATAAAATAAAATTCACATGATGATGTAACAAACATGCATAACATGTTTAATGTCAAGTGAAAATGACATTTACGATGACCCATAATTGGCATTTAATCTTATAGTTTGGCGATAGTTTTTTGGTCGATGGGATAATCAAGTAGTACTAAGTAAACTTTTAAATTCCTTCAACTTTTTTTTTTTTTTTGGGTGGTGGGGGGGAGTTATAAAAAAACACATGGATTGGATGACATTAATATGTATAAGAGAGGAAAGGGTAGAATAATTTTAATTGATTATTTAATGTTGCAAATATAGGCAAATTAATCTTTTAGGTAATTTTTCTTACAATTTTCCCCATTGTCATTATACAAGCTACAGACTTGAATCTTGATTTGATCTTAGGAAATGAGAATGTTCAAATCTCAATGAGAATCTTTCTCATCTCAATGAGAATCTTTCAAAATGTTTTGTTTCTATTGTTTTTACTTTAACTTCAAATTACTGTTGTTCTCATAGCATAGCAAAATTGGTAAGTGCTATTTCTCTCTCAGACTTTGCTACAAAATTAACTGAAGCATAAGGATTGATTGTTTAATAATTATGACAGTTTAAACCAAAGCCAATAAGTTATTTACTAAAAACTACAAACTACTTACATTACTGTTTTAATGATGCATTGAATATTCTAAGATAAATAAAAAAAAATAAAATTACATATTATTGGAGTTGAAATTATTAAAAACTAAAATATAATAATTACATCGCTGTAAATAAAACATATATATTTTTGCCACTTTGGCAAAAAGTGGCAAAAATGTATTTTTGCCAGGACGGTTTTTACCGGTTTTTTCCATGGTTTTTACCACCTGTGGCAAAAACGTGCCAACCCTACTTAATCCAATTAACTATCCTATCAGATATAGATATGTCTTAGAATTGAATATTCTTCAGAAAATGAGGAAATTTTCTGGTTGCCATATATTCATTGGCCACTATATGAAGTTGTTGCTTTAAATTTTGAATTTGGATTTATGAAACTGTGAACTTTATGAATATTATGCAATTTTTATGTTTTTCTCTAGTTTTTTCTCCCAAATTAGGTATTGGCAAGCTGGATATAAGTGTGTTATATGATTAAGCAGCATATTGTGCTGTCTTCTAAAAAACCCCATCAGTGAAATGTTTCCTAAAAAAAAACCCCACCTTAGTACTACATCAAATATTTAACTAAAGTTTTTTTTTTTTTTTTTATGCACCAATTAGAATAATAAAAATAGTTAAAAATACCTAAGGAGTGTTTATTTAATTTTAAAATAATTTAAACTAACAATTGCAGAATTCTGGCAAACATGAGCTTCATTTTTACAGATTTTCTTGTTATAATAGAAATTAAGAATGATCTACATAACTTTTTTTTTTATGTTAAACCATTAACAGGTAATAAAATGCTTCATTTTCAGTTGATTATGTCAGGTGTGGGTGTTTTTCAGGTAACATAGGTTATTTGTTTGGAAAAGTGTTTTTTTTTTTGTTTTGTTCTGTTTTTATGCACCAATTAGAATAATAAAAATAGTTAAAAATACCTAAGGAGTGTTTATTTAATTTGAAAATAATTTAAACTAATAATTGCAGAATTCTAGCAAACATGAGCTTCATTTTTACAGATTTTCTTGTTATAATAGAAATTAAGAATGATCTACATAATGTTTTTTATGTTAAACCATTAATAGGTAATAAAATGCTTCATTTTCAGTTGATTATGTCAAGTATGGGTGTTTTTCAGGTAACATAGGTTATTTTTTTGGAAAAATGTTTTTTTTTTATTTAATTTTTTTTTAGATTCTCGTTTAATTGGCTGCTAGGGCTTAATCTAGCGATGGCAATATAGCCAAAAAGCTAACTGAAAGCACCTTTTGCCCCCAAAGCATTTAGTGGATTCCCCAAATAGCGACAGCCAAAATTTCCATTTTGTTGTTCTGCATTTTGTAAACCTACTGCTGCCGCATAAAAAAAAAACCTCACACCATCTCTATCCCGGCAACTCACTTCAAAATTTGTCTTGTCCTCTCTGTGCAAGCATCTTACAAATAGTGCGATATCATTTTCATTAGACGTATTGGGGAAATTAAAGGAGTTTGTTTATTTTTTGTTGATAAACCCAACATAGGAAATGAAACCAAAACAGTTCATGAATGGAAGTTGTTTAGGCAGGTTCTGGTTACAAGGGGTAAAGATATGAAACCAGCTGATTGTATTCTTTTTTCCCCATAAAAATTGCATTACTGACATGTTTCCCAATGTGACTTCTTTGCTTCTTTGTATGAATTTATAGCAACAATTCTGTTGTCTACAGCAGATTGTGAAAGGGGATTGAGTCTCGTGAACATAACAAAAATTGACTGAATAGACTGACAATCAAAAATTTAAGTAACTTAATGATGATTAATTTGGAAGTGGAAGTTTGAAAAGAATTTCCATTTAAAAAAGCATTTGATGTGTGATGTATGGCCAAATCTCGAGAGGGTCAATCTTACAGAGTGGTGTACTGTTTGTATTTTGCATAATTAAAAATAATACTCATTTATATAGAAATTTTGTATAAATAAAAGTTTTTTTTCTTGGCTAAAGTTATTTTTATTTGGCTAACAGTTATTGGCTGCAATTAGCCAAAAAGCTACAAATCTCTTTTTCCTAGATTAAACTCTAGCTGCCATTTTGTAATAAAGTGATAAAATGAAAAATGCTCAACATTAAAATCTTGGTCAGAACAAGCTGTGAAAATTTAGCCATGTTTAATTTTGTAAAATTCTTTATATTAGACTTTATATAGAGAATATTTTTAAAAAATGTGTTATTTTTAGAGGACAGCACAATGTATTAAAAAATACCATACGTGTATCATTAATAATGGAAGTCAAGGAAATCTGATAAAGACATAACAAACATGTATAATGCTTCTGACATCAAGTAAATGTTACGACTACATTTTTGCCGTTTAATCTTACTGTTTGGCGATAGTTTTTTTTATGAAAAGTGGTCGACGGGATAATAGAGAAGTACAAAGAATTTTTATTAGGCTGTTGACGTGCTTCAACTCCATTGAAACCATTATCAACACAAATAAGAATATTCCACAATTACACAATCTATGAAGTTATCTGCAGGGGTCGATCCAGGAAAAAAATTGGGGCCTATTTTGGGGCCCTTCACAAAAATCTATTTAATAAAATGGGACCCTTCACAAAATCAAATTGATAAAATGAAACCCTTCACAAAAATCAATTTGATAAAATGGGGCCCTTCACAAAATTCTATTCCATAAAAACTTACTATTTATTATTTATTTATTATTTTGTGATGTTTTAAAATGTGTAATTTGTAAACAAAGTTCACCAGAGAGGAAAATTTCAGCAAAAAGGATTAAAAAAGTTTTTGTTTAAAAAATGCTTGGTTCGAATTTGATTAACCGGATTTCAACTTTTGTTGCAAAATGTTATTTTTCACAAAAATATATAATAAATTTCACAAAAATAACCTTTACTTTTCACAAAATGGGCCCCAAGAATAAAAACCTGCATTGACCCCTGATCTGAAACATCACCATTCAATTTTCCACGTACTCTCTCAGGTTACACATATTATTTTATTTAATTTTTACTTGGATGTTTATTTCCATATTCGCAACCATGGTGTAGTTCAAAGCCACTATTTTGGTAAGCTAAATGATGCTGCATTGTTATTTATTGTATTTTTACGTGTTACAATATCTATAAAACATGATCTGAACACAATCTAAAAAAGTATGTGAAAAATTGAATGGAAAAATGAATTAAAATCATTACATCATAGATTGTGCTACTGTAGAATATTCTTATTTCTTTTGATGATGGCTTCAATGGAGCCAAAACAGGACAAAAGTCTTATAAAACCCTCTTTATACTATTTATAAAGTTTTATTTTACATCTTTTATCAATTAAAATAAGTATAAGCTATCTATGTACATGTAGTAGTAGCGAGTTGAAAGAAAGGTTTAAAAACAAGTGGGTAATTGTGATCGAAGATCGCTCAAAGAGTTTTGTTTAATATTCCTTTCAAAACAGTTTATCCTTTTTTTAATAAATCCAAATAAATTTCATTTAGCAACCAAAAAAAAAAAAAAACTCATGTTTTTTGTTTTTTAAGTAAAAATTTACCGGTCTATTTTTTCGTTTTTTCGAGTATCCAAACCAGCCCGATACCGGGCGAAGCCGGCTATTATATAATGTCATTATCTATCACATGGACTAAGTGCGATATAAAAAAATAATTTCAAAATTAAACATGTTGTGCACCTTCAAAATGTTAAAAAATGCGAATATTTCCATAATCAGATTTTTATCACAATTCAATATGTTTCTTATAGGTGAAAATTAGCGGTCGCCACTCGCCACGTGGCGATTAAAGTTTAAAAAGTGGCGATTAAAAAATCAGCCATCGATCGCCACCCTAGTCGCCACTCGCCAAGTGGCGATTAAAAAATCTGTTATCGATTGCCAAGTGAAATACACCATTTTTCATGGAAATATGCATCTGTACATTGATTACATCTAATTATAGAACTGGTTAATTCTTTTTCTGACCAGATGCAAACAGATTTCTATGACTTAGCTGTATTTTCAATATTTCGGGTTTTTCTCATGTGCTCTTACCTGCATGTTATGATTGCTCTTTAGTTGGATTATTTTTTCAAGAAATACAGTTTTATTCTGCAAAACATATTAATCAGCTTTGATTCCACATGCATTTCAAGTAATTTATTCCTTTTTTCCCACCAGATACAAGCATATTTTAAGACCATTTCAGTATCTTCAATATTTCGACTCCTGCCACATGCTCACCAGTTAGATTATTTTTCTTCAAGAGATACTGTTTAATCATGCGAAATACACTCATACTCATACAATAGGAGATATAAAACTCTTATAGAAAAATATGTTTATATACAACGATTATAATTTATCTAGATGTCAAGAAAGTTTGAAACATAATAGTGGCCACTAATCAAACTAAGTCTACCGGCCATTGGCTACTAACTAAATTTCCCAGTTTTCACCTATAATGTTTCTCAAACTCATATATTTACTATTCTCTATTACTCATATTGATACTCGCTCTGTATTATTCTCAAACATTAGAAAAATTCGTTAAACTTCGACTAGGACGTCAGATTTTCTTTTTAATTCTCTAATGACGTGATATTAATCTGCTTTGGGTACATACACATACTCATACTCCTTGTATTATTGAGAAATCTTAGACATTTTCAGTTTTATTACCACTATGACGTCAATCAATTTTATTTCATATTTATCTTTTTTTCAATGGGTGATACTTTTATTTCATTTTTCACGTGGAAATCGTCTGATAAAAAATTAATTATTGTGGAAAAAATTTCATCGTGGATTTTTAATTTTTAGCATCTGCTATAACGAAAAATGTTTAAATTTAATAGGAAAAGGCTGTTATAATTTTGGTTTTTTATCTCTATTTATTAAAATAATACGAATATTTCAAATTTTAATATTTTGAGCTCTTTATAGCTGGTATTCAGCTATATACACAAAGTTTCAACTCTGTAAGTTATATAGTTTTTGAGAATGGCTCTGTGACAAAGAGACAACGGAGCGGGAGTAATAGGGTTTCGTGAGATGAACGAAACCCTAAAAAGCTAATTGCACTCGATGTCCATTTGAAGATAAAGGATCAGGGTCCATAAGCCATGTTTTTGGCCCATCAAATAAGACTAAATATCCGATTTTGTTATACTGACTTAATTATTTCACTTTTTAATATTAGAAGGTTTATCCTGTACGATTTCAACAGTATTTTTTGAATTTTGTTTGGATTTATATGACTTACACAAGCTTAAAGTTCATATTATTCGTAGTTTTTGAAGAAAAATACGTAATTTGACCTAAATTTTTAATATATTTTTAAATATTTTACTATGAGCGCAGCTTTGCAACACTTTTATTTTTTACTTATATTGTACATTTTGATGTATTTTATAATATATGTAAAGAAGAAAGTGTTGCACGATTGCACTCATATAAATAATGGAGGTAAAATTAGGAGAAAAGTGTATTTTATATAAAAAACTACGAATAATACGAACTTTGAGCTTGTCTAAGTCATATAAATCCAAACAAAATGCAAAAAATATTGTTGAAATCGTACAGGATAAAACTTCTAATATTAAAAAAATGAAATAATTAAGTCAAAATCAAGTTTTAGTCTTATTTCATGGGCCAAAAACACGGCTTATGGACCATTATCCTTTTATTTTAAGAAAAGGTCTCAGTGTGTGAAATAAGTGTAACATTTTTAATTTAATGAAATATCCTCTAATTTCTAGAAGTTAAGCTATTTTGTGTAATCTTAATAAATATTTACTCTGGATTAAAAAGGATAATGACATTTTTGTCAGTGGAAATTTTAAAGTTCACTATTTGTAAATGCAAATTCATATAACCTGCTGAATGTGTCATCACCAATTATAGTAATTACTTCACAGACTTTCAAAAATTTGAAACCCCACGTGAGATTAGGATTACTACTGTCAATTGAAAAATACTACTAGCTGTAGCTAAAGAAATTTTAAAGATTATGATGAAAATAAAAGGAGAGACAATTTAAAGAACTTAAAGATGTTTTGTTTGTCCCGGGTATTAGTAAAAATTTGTTTTCAGTATCGGCAGTACAAGATAGGAATGGAAACAGCAGATTCTAATCAACCGCAAAAGAATGCTGGTTAAAAATCAACAGCAAAGCATATAATGTATGGTACAAGAAACACAAGTGGTGGCTTGTACAAAGTTCATATGGAAATACTTATTCTCAAATTCAAACTTGATACTTTCTGAGATATTCATGCAGTCATTTTCATGCTTAAATGCACAAAATTTGCAGGTATTTTTTTATATATACAGCAGAACCTCGATTATCTGACGTAATTGGGACCGAACCTACATCGGATAATCGAGAATTTATCCATAATCATGTTTTTAATCTAGTTTAATATGCAACATCGTCATCAAACTGCTATTATGACTATTTAAACTGCTAAATAAATATCTGTATTCAAATTATACATGAAAATAAATTTATTTTGAAGAAGAAAAAAATACAACGATTTAAATGGAGTAGAAATCGTCCACGAAGGGTAGGCGTGCCAATCGTAAACGAACATTAAGCAATGCGTAGCTCAAATATGACTTGATTGCACCTTCCAGTTTTGAAATTCTGCAGCTCTGAAAATTTCTGTACTTGAAAAGATGACAAAAGGTGTTTTGTTACCTGCACTTGCTAACAATTAGAGGCTGCAACAACATTCCAATGTTGTGGCACTCAGCAGTACGGCATTCCAAATTTCGAAATAGGGAATGTTTTTGTTTAGAACAGGGACGGGTACCAGGGCTGGCAAGTTTCTGCCGGGGTGGTTAAAACCAGTGGTTATAACCGGTTAAAACCGACATGGCAGAAACTAGTTTCTGCCAGTAAGTGGCAAAAACTGGCAGAAACTAAGAAATAATAAGAAGAACTACTTTAAATGCAATGATTCATAATTCACACATGTATTTGATATGTAAACAATTAAATTAAAAATTAAAACTAAAGATTATGAATGTTATTCAAAGTAGCAAAAAGCTTCAAAAGGATCCTAAAAATATACTTTGTTTAATATAATACTAATTTTCTTTTACTTGAAAAACAGAAATTTTCATAATGGTAATCTAATGCTGTACAAGTTTAACTATTAATATTATTATTTACAAAAAATTCTATGATATTTTAACAAATCACTGTTTAGAGAATTTTTAAATAAATAACATAATGCAGTAACTTAAAGATTATCTACTACATGGAATATGGTTATATATATAAGGTTGGATCATTTTCAACTAACAGTCTTAAATTTAAAAAAAGAAGTCAGATTTGTTCCTTTGAATACTGTATTTAAATGAAATGTTTTAAATTCACAGAATTACAAGATCCACATATAACTACAGCTCCAAGTTAAAAAATTAGAATAATAGAAGAAAAGGAATTGTGAAAAAGGTTTTTTTATGTATTACTTATATAAAAAGTAATACAGGATAAAACTTAATATTGTAAGAATCTACATAGTTTGTAGAATCTTTTAGCATTAAAATTAAAGGAAATAATACAGGTATATACAAATAATACGACCAGGGAAGTACGTTAATTTAATGTTGGCTAAGCCAGTTCTTGGTGGACACTAACCTATGTGAAGTTGCTAAATCATGTTGGAAAATAAAATCGTCACCACACAGATCTTCTAACGATGTTATCATGAAATGCTCAAGGATTTCCTGATATATATCAGAATTAATCGTTTTGTTAATAATACATAGCCTTCCAGGACCATCTGCAGTCATGCAAGCCCATACCATTACACTGGCTGCAAATTTCTCTGATTGTTTCATGCAGTTTTTCTCATATGCTTCTTGCTTCATTCGCCATACACGAACACAAAGTTCACCATATGTTACACAAAACACACTCTCATCACTAAACAATATCTTTTTCCAATCATCCAGACCTCATTAAGCTTTTTTTTTTTCACCACTTCACTCTCTCCCTTTTCTGCTTAATAGTCATGAGGGGCTTAATCTTTGGTACACGAGATTGAAATCCAAGTTTATGGAGGCGTCTTAGTGTTGTAGATTTACTCGCATAAGCACTGTGTTCTTTTCCCTTTTGATGCAAATATCTCACACTTCCAAAACAGTTTTTTTAAGCAATATTCTTTAACTTTCCATCATCTCTGAGTAGTTTTTGGCTTTCAGCTGCTATTCAAATGCTTGTTTTCAAAATGTTTGTCGTTAAATCTGCTTTATTGCTCTACTAACACCTGGTTGACAACATTTTAAGTAACTAGCGATATATTGCTGATTACAACCTTCTTTATGCAAATCAGTAATACAATGCTTTGTAAACTCTTTTATGTCAGACGAATGGCCTATGTTTTACACAAAATGAAAGTAATGATGATGCAAAGCATTTTTATAACTTAAGAAGAAATATTTTTAGAAGATAATTTTATGCAGCCTTCTAAATCAATCAGGAAAATTCATAAGTATTCTAATTTTTTGAACCATCTATTTTAGTATTCTAATATTTTGAATAATGAAAATAATTTTACAAAAATAAAATATTCACTCAAAATTTAATGTTTTACAGATTTAATTTTTTTAATAACATGCAAATGTATTAAAACATACACTGCTGTTCTTTTTCAATTGTACTACAGTGAAATAAAGCTAAATGCAATTCCAAATACAAATGGAATTAATTACTCTAATTTTTTTATTAGGAGCTGTATAATATTTCTATGAGAAAGATTTTTTACAGTTATTATTAAATTATTATGTTAAATTACAGAAAGGTATTTTGAGTAAGTATTGATTATTTTTCTTTTCTTTTCAGTGTTTAATTTAAAATAAGTATAGGATATAGTTTTCTATTTTGAATTTTAAACTGAGATTTTAAAAATACTCTAATAGTTGTTTATATATAAAATTATACAGCCATATTATAACAAAAATTTTATGTTACATTATTACTCATTTTTTCTAATACAAATTTATTTATTTTAAATTAAAACTATCCACAGTGTTTTATTTGTTATTTATCCTGTATAAAATGTACTTGGGGAATTTAATATACTAAAAAAGTCTCAGATTATGTCACGAAATGTGTTTATGCCAGTTGTTGCCAGTTTCTGCCGGTTAAAACCGGTTGTAACCACTTTTTGCCGGCAAAAACCCAGCCCTGACGGGTACACAGGGAGTTGTGGGGAGAGTACACTTATACCGGGATCGGAGATTGCGCGAACTCAAGATAATTCTAAAGGAATTCTAAGAAAGGGGAACCAAACTTTTATCTGTACTCGTAGTTCGGAAAGGACCGTTTGCATACACAAGTTATGTGAAAGTAAAAAAAAAACTCTGAAAGTAAAAGGTCAGGAAATCGATTTTGGCTAAAAATCTTTCAGAAAATGGTGCCAAAGTTAGAGATTTAAACAAATTGTAAAAGCACAACTATTGGGGAACAATCGATTATAAATATATTGTGCTGTCCTCTAAAAAAAACCCATTTTTTGAAATTTTCTCTATATAAAGTCTAATAAAGAATTTATAAAAATTTAACATGGCTAAATAATTACAGCTTGTTCTGACTAAGATTTTAATGTTGAGCATTTTTCATTTTATCACTTTATTACAAAATGGCAGCCAATTATGCGAGAATTTGAAAAAAAAACCCACTTTTCCAAAAAATGGCGCATGTTACCTGAAAATAACCCACACCTGACATAATCAGCTGAAAAGGAAGCATTTTATTACATATTAATGATTTAACATAAAAAAAAAATAGATCATTCTAAAATTCTATTATAAAAAGAAAATCTGTAAAAATGAAGCTCGTGTTTTGTCAGAATTCTGCAATTGTTAGTTTAAAATTATTTTAAAACTAAACAAGCCCTCCTTAGGTATATTTAACTATTTTTATTTTTCTAAATAGTGAATAAAAAACAGAACAAAACAAAAAAAATTGACTTTAATAAAATATTTGGTGTTGTACTATTGTGAGTTTTTTAGAGGACAGCACAATAATACTTTTCTAGTTGAATCAAGAAATTATGTCTAGTCTAATTTATCATTTGAATAAACTTCTAAAAAGTATTTTCTTTTATAGAATAAATTTTGATTTATGCCTAAATAATCTTTATTGGGCGACAATGGATGGGTTTTGGCTAGCTTACATTTATAATAGGAATAAAAGGCATTTTTATGGGTATATTTGGGCTAGATTTAATTCTTGAAAACCACAAATGGAATGGTTACGGCGAGTTTCTGGCTAGCATTTATTCATTATGATTTTTAGTGGCCTAGCTATGGCTAGTTTCCATTAATAATTGTCATTTAAAGTATAATTGTGGCCAGTTTTAGGCTATCTGTCAGTTATGATTAACCACTTGTGGCACAATTATGGGCATCTTAATGTAGTTATGGCCAATTCTGTTGCGGCCACATTGTGGCCGGCGTGACAGTTTTTTTAAGTTGCCGTTACGGCAAACGATAGCGGCTCCTCATCTACCAGTTTGGGCCAAGGCTAACGTAGCCATCAGCGGCCCGCAAGTTCTGTGTTCGTTGGGAGTTTTTTTTAGAGGACAGCACAATAATACTTTTCTAATTGAATCAAGAAATTATGTCTAGTCTATTCAGTTCTAAAGCGCTTGAATATTAATATCTGCAAATTTCATGCACATAACACTAATTTAACTTTGAATTGTATATGTTTAAATTGCACTGCTATGTTTAAGTTTGAAACAAATAAAAATAATGATGTTATATAAATAAAATTATTTTTCTTGCTGCATGTTTGAATTATCCATTTAAAGAAGCATTCTAACTTTAATTAATAAAATGCATAGTATATTACATTTCATTTTTTAAATCATGAAGGAATTTTTTACACACAAACTCTTTGCAATAAAATTTATTTCACCAAGGCTGTTTCAAAAGGTATCTTACTGAATATGTGGAAGTGTAAGCATTATTAACACCTTATTTATAATGAATATAAGAAAGGATAAAAAGTATGACTAAATATCGCAGAAATGAAGAATATATTTATATTTTATTGGAAATAACTTACCATTCTGACTTACAGAAAATCAATTTGATATGTCTGTGTATAAAAGGGATAAAATACAGATTCGTAATTTTTTGTACTCAAATTAAGTTTTTGAAAATAAATTCAAAAATTCATTTAACAATGATAATAAGGAAGTCATATTTTAGATAAAATGTATATGAAGGATTTTATGCAGCTAACCGAAAAGGCACATAAAACACTAGCTATCTATCTACAATTTAAGACATGCTCCGAAATTGCTGAAAAATGGGGCCTTAAATTGCTATTTTTATTTTTTTACGTTGCAATTTTTAAAAAAATTATCGAGAACATTATTAAAAAAAAAGATAGGACGAGAAGAAAAGGTGACTTTGGAAACTTTGTTATCAGACCCTGAAAGCTGAATATATTTGTTATCAGTAGGGTATTACCAATTGTAGGACATCTGGATATTCTTGTTACAAACCACCCGGGTAACTGGAAATACTACAACCATACATATTAGAAGTACTTCCATATGGAAACATTATGCAAAATAAAGTTGCTTAATAAAAGGTTAATTCTGCTAAATCACTTTGGAGAATAATATTTGCAACATTTAAAAGTAGGGTTGGGCAATTTGCCGGCAAAATGGTATTTTTGCCAGGACAGTGGCAAAAACTGGAAAAAACCTGGTAAAAACCGGCAAAAATTGGCAAAAACTGGCAAAAAGGCTAGATTTAATAAACATATTAAAAAAACATAATTTTGTATATATTATAATTGAGACTTAAATCAGAATATTAATTAGATGTTTCATTAATATTAATTTGATTAATTAAAATAATTTTCACTGGTAATATGAATAAAAAAATATCAATAATCAATCATAATCAATTTTGCAGATAAATTTGTGATGGTGACAGGTAAAAACTTTTTACTTTTCTCAAATTAATGTAGTAATGTTGCCTTTAAAATTAATATATATTAAAAAAAAATTAATCAACAGTTTCTACATTTAAAAAATCTATAATAAAAAACAATATTAATGCATAAACATTTGCCAAATCAATCTTCATTTTATCTTTATTTGAACCTCTAGGTATAACTTTTACAAATATTTTATAGAAGTAAACGGTAGTACTTGATTATCCCGTCGACCAATTTCGCCAAATTAAACAAATCGCCAAACTATTCACCAAATTATAAAAATGAAAAAATATTGCCCTTCTAAAATTTTAAGTTAGGAAAATGAATTTTAATTAAAAAAAAAATCTCTAAATATAATAGCGTTACTTTAATGATAAAGTTCACTCATGGTCATGACGTAACGACATAGCAAATATAAAATTTGATTTATCCGGATTATTTCAGACAAAATAATACTAAGAACAGTTTACGTGTTTAAATGCAGAATTATTAAATTAAACCATAAGCAAACAGATATTTTTAAGATATTGAATTTGTGAATTAAATGTAAGTATTTTAAATGTAATAATCGAATTTATTAAGAAACATAATAAATATCATGATAACAGAAGATTGTAAAGAATTCGATCCTCTTTATTTAGTCAAAAAACATAGAAAAAAACCTATAAAATGTATGTAAACATTAGATATAGGCTTGAAGGAAATATAGAAAAATAAAAATATTTGGTGGACAAAAATTTGTGACGGCAGTTGAAACTAATCTGTTATATTTTTCTTTTAATATCATGAGATAATCATTTATTGACATAATTTTCATTTTAAATAACGAAAGAAGAAACAAATTAGTAAAAGCTTAATAAAAATACAAATAAATTAAAATTCACGTGATGACATACAAACATGTGCAATGTGTTTAATGTCAAGTGGAAATTACATTTAATCTTTTTCGGTCGACATCGACAGGATATTCAAGTAGTACCAAATAAACTTTTGAAATTGCTACAACTTTTTTTTTTCTTTTTTTTTTTTGGGGGGGGGGGGAGAGTTATAAGAAAACACATGGATTGGATGAAATTAATATGTATAAGAGAGAGAAGGGTAGAATAATTTTAATTGATTATTTAATGTTGCAAATATAGGCAAATTAATCTTTTAGCTAATTTTTCTTACCATTTTCCCCATTGTCATTATACAGGCTACAGACTTGAATCTTGATTTGATCATAGGAAATGAGAATGAATTATCTTGCAAAATGTTTTGTTTCTATTGTTTTTAGTTTGTTAACTTCAAATTACTGTTGTTCTCATAGCATAGCAAAATTGATAGCTATTTCTCTCTCAGACTTTGCTACAAAATTAACTGAAGCATAAGGATTGATTGTTTAATAATTATGACAGTTTGTTTAAACCGAAGCCAGTAAGTTATTTACTAAAAAATACAAACTACTTAGATTACTGTTTTAATGATGCATTGAATACTCTAAGGTAAATAAAAAAATAAAATTACATATTATTAGAGTTGAAATTATTAAAAACTAAAATATATTAATCACATCGCTGTAAATAAAACATATCTATTTTTGCCACTGTGGCAAAAAGTGGCAAAAATGTATTTTTGCCAGGACGGTTTTTACCGGTTTTTTCCATGGTTTTTACCACCTTTGGCAAAAACGTGCCAACCCTATTTAAAAGTTTATAGGCATGTGGAATTTAGAAAACTTTCCCTGACACGATACTGTGCATCATTTAACTTCAAATGTTAACCGGGCCCTGATTTTATGCAAGTCGACATTAACAAAAAATGCAAATTTAAGGATATATGATAACAATTTTACCAATAAAGCTATATATATATATATATATATATATATATATATATATATATATATATATATATATATATATATATATATAAATACTAGCTGACCCGCTGGCGTTGCTCAGGCAGACTGTCATTGAAAAATATATCAGTGGAGTGGACTTCATAAAAAAAAAGACTGAATAATATTTATTTATACTAAAAACTTGTAAAAAAAATTAAATAAGAGCTAAAATTTCAAAAGTTTAACAGTTACATTTGACATAAAAAACGGCCAGGGAAATTATTACACTTGCTTTTCCCTTTGTACTAAAATTAACTTTTTAAAAATCACTGCTTTTTTTACATTTTAAATTTTATATTGCTAATTGTATTTTTTAAATTATAAATATTAAATGCTTATACAAAAATCAATATTTCATATGAAAATGTATAAAAATATATCTATTTAATTGTTAATGTTGACAAATTATAATTACAAAATTTATTAAGAAATCATTGTTTGTTTCACTTTTATTCCTGTAGATGGCAACACCAAACAGTTAAATGTAAAAAATCCTGGCCTAAATCCTGCCCAAGGACTTTTGCACAATAACCAATGATGTGTTTCATTCGTGTGTTGCCATTAAACAATTAACAAATAATCACGATTTTTGTGCCACGTACGATAGTGTAATATATATATATAGATAGATAGATAATACTTGTAATGCTTTATGAAAACACAATTTTTTCTACTGTGTTTTTAAAATAGCTTATTTATTTAAAAAATATTTTCTACAGGTAAAACCTATAATAATTAGTAGTGTGCATTTTACCGTTTAGATTAAAGAGTAATTTTATTGAAGTGAGCTTGACACCAAATAGATTAGCGTTTTAATATTAAACATCCATGTGTTAGCACGTTATGAGTGGAACACATACTAATTCATTAATACATTTATTTTTTACAAATTAGTTGTGAAATTAATTCTTGCTGCAGAAAAGTTTTACAGCAAACATATACATAAGGCAATTCACATAATTCAATTAGTTCATTTCTATTTAAACTTTTAGTATAATAGTTTTCAATTTGTAATGGTTTCTTCAAGTGTAACTTACAAAAAAGGCCTTTTCATAATATGTTAACATAAAAATGAAATGTAAATTTGAACTAGAAAGGTACTGTAAAGAATTGAAAATACATTTTTATAATTTTTAATTTATTTTAGATAATCATACAAGGTGGTTGTAATTAAAGTTTTTCTGTTTAGACCAGTGGTTCCCAACGTTTTTTTAGCCGCGCCCCACCAAAACATCTCTAAAATGATGATGTCCCCCTCCCCCTATAACATATAATTCTTATAAATTTTTTAAAGAATTTACTCCTGATAGAGTAAAAAGCATTTGACATTGATCCTGAAACGTGCCGAAGGTAAAGGATGAATCAAATATTTTTTTATAATCGTCTGATACTCCTCGTAGTTTACTGCCACACGGTCGCCACGTATGCATGATGCTTAGAGTGCTCAGAATCCTTGATTAGAAAAATCAATAATTTTGAATAAAACATTTTTGTCTTATTTAATCACAGAATTTCTGCGATTAAATTACGCAACAATTTCTAATCAGAATAAAACGTGATAAAAGGTTCTGTAAAGGAAGGTCGTCAAGTAATTGTTAAATATACACTTGAATAGTTTTATGTGTAAAATTGATTTTCATGTGACATATTGCAGTGCGACTCATTCAATAAATAATCGAAAAAGTTGTTTAAAATTCTAAAATACTTATAAATCAGAAAAATTATAAAGAATTTTTAAATATATAAAAGTATCTAAATATCTTAAAGAGTTTTATCTATAATTATTCTGGTAGAATTGTATTTAAAACTTTTGAATGGATACTTTTTACAAACTGGATAAAAAACTTATTTTTTTTAATTTTGTTTTTGAAATTTGAATGTGCAACTTTTATTTTCAGTCCTACAGCATTACTATTAGAAAAACAATTCAGAAGGTATGGGTTCACAGAAATTCGAATTGTCCCCTTGAAAAGTTAAAATGCCCCCCTGAAAAGTCAAATTGCCCCCTTGTGGGGCGTACGGCCCCCATTGGGAACCACTGGTTTAGACCTACGCAGAGTTCGCTCTGGTTGACAGATATCAATGAAACTTGGAATATAAGTTATATGGACCATGGGGAAATGAAATCTGCAATAAAAAAATTAGTACAAAATTTGACCACCAGGTGAGGAGGAGGCGCATGAAGACCAAAAGTCTCAAACTGGAAACACAATTTTTTTTCAGCATATGTTCAATGTGCATTCCATTTGCATCAAGCATATATTCAAAGCATATTACAGTGTGTTCAACAGTAGTGCGAAGGTTTTTTCGATCAATTGCAGCAACATGACGAGTTATGCTTCCTTTCAAATCAGGCAGAGTCCGCATGCTTCCTCCATACACATGATCTTTCAGAAATCCTCGCAACCAAAGGTCACGGGGATTCAAGTCTGGAGAACGAGGAGGCCAGGTTGTCGGAAAACTTCTCAAAATTACCCGATCATATCCAAAGTGGGCACGAAGCAGTGCCGTCACTGCTCAGCTATGTGAGATGGTGCACCATCTCGCATGAATACGGTAGTCTCTAAACACTCTCGCTTTTGTAAGAATGGAATGACCTGCTGCTGAAGGAGGTCGCAGTAACAGGTACCTGTAATGAAACACCTTGTAGGACCCTGAGAAGTGTTATCCTAAAAAAAAGGGGGGGACCAAGAATGAAATCAGCCATAAAGCCACACCATCCAGTAATGTAATTAGGGTGCAAAGACTGTTCGTGCACAATATTAGGACTTGCAGTACTCCATATGCAACAGTTCTAAGTATTCACTGCTCCATCTAGGGTAAAATGTGCCTCGTCCGACCACAAAATGTTCCAAGGCCATGCATTGTCAACGGCTATTTTGGCCAAAAACATCCTCGCAAATTGGGTTTGTGTGTCCGGGTCTGCAGGGTTCAGCGCTTGCACAACGTGAGTCTTGTATGGATACCACTTTATAATAAATCGAAGAACCTTTTGTACTGAAGACCAAGGGAGAGACAAATCACGTGACACCGCTCGAGCACTTGTTGAAGAATATTGGGAACTGGACGCTCTTTCGACCATGGCAAAAGCGACTTATTCGGCAGTTAAATTTGAAATCAGTTTCCGTCCTCTTCCTTGCAGCACACCCAGCTCCCCAGTCTCTTCGAATTTAGACATCATCTTTTTCAAAGTCTGCCTTGGCATTGGTCATTTTCGTAAGGATTTCAAGTGTCGATATTATCGCAGTGCAATTGACAAATTACTGCCGTTCTGATAAACCAATTTCACCAGTAACGCTCGTCCTTCTTCTCTAAAGACATGGTGCAGAATGACTTTACGGCAGCGACTACTTGCTTTTTAAACCACTCCAAATTTGCATAAAGTCCTTAACTATTTTTTTATTGCAGATTTCATTTCCCCATGGTCCATATAACTTATATTCGAAGTTTCATCGATATCTGTCAACCAAAGCAGACTCTACGTAGGTTTAAACATGGTAACTTTAATTATAACCACCCTGTATATCCCTAATATTTGCTGAAATTCATTAATAAAGAAATATAGAAAGGTTCACCCACAAAAATATATTACATGATTGTATCAGCATTGTGTCACGAGAACACATTAAAGAAATAACAGATAAGTTTGAATTTAAATTATATAGCAGAAATGTGTTAAATGTTGAATGCTGAAAATTAATTTTACTATGCCTTTCTCATCAATTTAATGAATTTTGATGTGTGTAGCGAAAATTGGAATAAATTTTGATTTTGTAAAATTATCCAAGCAAGATACTTTATTTGTTTATTTAAACAAAAATCTTTTTTAGGAAGAAAATACCTACATAATGGATCTTTCTATTGAAACAAACAAGAATGTTTTTTTCTGCAAAATATGTGAAAAAAGTTTTCATGAGGAATTGCTTTTAACTACACATATTTGTGCTAAAGCAAGTGAAAATTCTGATGTTTGCCTTGAAGAATTTCCTCCACATTCAGCACACGAGAGTCATCTTCAAGCTCCTACTTTAAAAACCTCTCATGTTTGTTATGTATGTAAAAAAGGATTCAAGTGCAATGGTGATCTTAGAAAACACTATCGTTCCCATACTGGTGAAAAACCCTTTTCTTGTGAGATATGTCAAAAAAGATTTGGTTTCTCAAGCTCTTTGAAAGTACACATGCGTATTCACACGAAAGAAAAACCTTTCTCTTGTGAAGTATGTCAGAAACAGTTCGCTCAAGTATCAGCTATGAGAACCCACCAGCTCACTCACGACAAAAATACATTTTTCCCTTGTGAGGTATGTAATAAAAAACTTGCATCAAAAGGAACTTTAGAACTACATATGGTTCTTCATGCAGAAGAAAAACCCTTCACTTGCGACAAATGTGGAAAAGGATTTTGTACAAGAAGTAAATTGAATAGACACGTTGATACCCATGATGAAATAAGGTACATTTGTGAAGTGTGCAAAAAAAGTTTTTCCACAAAAGTCTCCTTAAAGAACCATCTTTCTATTCATTCAAAAGAAAATCCATACACTTGTGAAATGTGTGGCAAAGAATATTTCTTGAAAGCGAGTTTCAAAAATCATTTGCAGAGTCATAGTGCTAAGAAACTTTACAGTTGTGAGGTATGCAATAAAGGATATAATGACAAGAGAAATTTAAATGCACACATTCGTACACATACAAATGAAAAACCATTTGCTTGTGAAGTTTGTGATTATCGATTTCCTCGAAAATTATCTTTAATTACACATATGCGTTCTCATAACATAGATAAGCAATTTCCCTGTGATGTATGTGGGAAAAGATTTATTCGGACAGAGCATTTGAAAACACACATGCGTATTCACACAAATGAAAAACCTTTTCATTGTGAGATCTGTGATAAACGATTTTCTCAGTTAGGAAATATGCGGACGCATCTGTTAACTCACAAAGAAAAATCTTTCACTTGCAAAGTATGTGATAAGACACTTGCTACAAAAGATAGCTTTAAAGTACACATGTTTCTTCATTCAGAAGAGAAGCCTTTCATTTGCCATAGATGTGGAAAAGGATTTTGTCAGAGAAAAGTATTAAAAAGACATATTCGTACTCATGAAAAAAATTCTTTCATTTGTGAGCTGTGCAAAAGAAGTTTTTCTACAGAATTTTATTTGAAAAAACACTCCGTTGTTCATTTAAAAAAAAATCCATACATTTGTAAAGTATGCAATAAAGAGTATCTTTGGGAGCCCAGCTTCAAATGTCATCTGAAGACACATAATGAAGAAAAACTTTACACTTGTGAAATATGCAACAGGGGATTTCATTTCAAGACGCCTTTCAGAAATCATCTTCGTACGCATACCAAGGAGAAACCTTATTCTTGTGAAGTTTGTGGTCTCCAATTTGCTGTTAAAAAATCCTTAAATGGTCATATGCTTATTCACAACAAAGAAAAGAAATTTTTGTGTGATGATTGTGGGAAAGGTTTTACCCGAAAGGATCAGTTGAAAAATCATAGTGCGTCTCATTCTAAAGAAAAATCTTTTGTTTGTGAAGTGTGTGACAAAAGATTTTTCACTCAGCGATCCCTTAAAGTACATCTTAAGACTCACAGAAGTGAAAGACCTTACATTTGTGAAATATGCAAAAAAGGTTTTCTTGCAAAGACCAGCTTGCATATCCATCTGCGTGTTCATACAAAAGAAGCACCTTTTGTTTGTGAAATTTGTCAAAAAGGTTTTACTCAGAACGGTAATTTAAAAGCGCATATTGATAGGCATAATAAAAATGAGTAGTATAGTATGTATGAAGCGCAATAAAATGAAATTTAGTGAATCTAAGCACCCTTCTTGCAAAAGGAAACAAAATCATTGAGAATACCAGCCACAAGAAATAAGTTTATTCTGCTAGTGGGAAAAATGGAGGAATCAGGTTTTCTTTCATGATTTACTATATAAGTTATAACTTGTGTTTCAAAAATAATAAATAACTAAATAGTGATTTGGGCCAAAAAGTGAATTTTTGTAAACACATATCAGCTGGATATTCGGCCACCCGATTTGTCGTATTTTTCTAGTTTTAAAGATATTTTAAAAATTTTACATTTTATTTAACACAAATACTCCCATTTTGTTAAACCGTACCTTTTCACAATTTTTACACTAAAAAGGAAAATCTGTGCTTTAAGTTATTTAAGAAGAAGATATTCTGACAACTTTTATAATTAATAAAACTTTAAACTTCATGGCTTCATCTGTGGATAAAAGTAAATGAATTAAATTTTCTGATGTTCTAAAACAAATATTTTAAAATTGAAGACAAGTTTTGTTTTTTTCTTTCTAAACTTCTTTCTTTTTCTTTTCTAAATAAATTATTTTTTTATGAACTATTTCACACTCCTGTTTTCTCTAAGCTAATTATGGCTGCCTGGGAGCAATTAGAAGGAAAATTTTGTAATATAGTTTTTATTCGTCAAGAAGGGGGTTAAAGTTTAAAAAAAAATCCATTCAAATGGTGGCAACTCAGCAAAAATAACTTTCACGCTTTTGGTGATTTAGCAAAGAAAGTTTTTAAGTGTGCCAACAAGCAGCATCTGAATTGAATGATTTTATTCAGAAGTTACAACTACTCAACTTGTTTTTAAAATAATGGAACAAACTTTCAGGGGTGATAATGCTCGTCAAGAAGAACAGTATTTGTACAGTAAACTAGACTCTGAATGCACTTCTTCAGTCAAATTTACAGGCTGTCTCACTAAAACTAAATCCTAACTTATGTTCATAACTTTAACAATAATTCAGATATTTTAGCGAGAATTTTTATAACAATAATTCAGATATTTTAACAAGAATTTTTATAACAATAATTCAGATATTTTAGTGAGAATTTTTATTAGATTAACTTTGTATTGTATAAATGTAATAACATTATGAGAAATGCACTGAATTTTGGTCTATGACTAACTACATTGTCAACTACATTCCAAAGTATGGAGCATCTAGCTCACTTCTGAAGTGAGATATTCTATATCTTTGATTGAAAAAGTGGATTGCAATCCTGTTTTTTTTATATACATATATACAAAATTCGTTTGTCTAGATACGCAGCATCCATGTAAATTTGTTCTATTTGTTAAGAAACATCTTGTATGTGCAAAATAAGATATTCTTAATCAACAATATTCAATTACATTTATCATCAATTGAATGTTGAAATATCGCTATAAGTACAAAATTAACCTTTAAATAAAAAATAACTACAGAATAAGTACCTTTTATTAAACATCACTAATTACTATTAATATTGTCATTAATAATTATTTTCTAAAGTACCACTTTTTAAACAAAAAAATAATAAGTAATGTCAAAGCAATTTTTTTACGTGATTTTATTTGATAATTATTTTGAATTAAATATTTTTAATAACATTAAGTAAATTTAATTAGACTTTAACAATTTAATTATAGTATGATATTATAATTTGTAACAATAAAATAAAATAAAGAGCATTGTTAGGTGCATTGATGACTTTGAAGGATGGGGGAGGGGGGGGGGGCGCTTCTACTTGTTTTTTCATCTGTACTATAATAATCTATTTTCTTTCTGTAAGAATCCCAATCCTGCTTCTGATTAATTCTTTTTAAGCTTTCTGCTGACTTAGAAATATTTTTCATTGAAAGTGTGATAAAGATTGTTTCTGTGTTCATATTATCATTTTGTAATTTAGTTTGGGTAGCATTATTGATGTGTGCACAAGGTTATATCATAAGCATAAAATTTGAGAAATCTTTTTTTATTTTGAAGATAACACAATTTCGTTTTTAAAGCTTTGTTGCCTCCTAACTATTTTGACTATTACTAATTATTATAGCTCATGTATACATTGGGTCCAATTGTACTTTATCACTGTTTATTTAGGATAACTTCGATGATGAGAAATGATTTGTTTGATTTATTGGTATTTCGTTTTTGGTCGCCTTAACGTTTAACGTTAAATGTCATGAAACAAGTTTGGAAATGAAGTTATGGAAGTGCTGTTGCTTGATTATTAGTAAATAAATAAATTTGTTCTGTACATATATTAAACACTCTATTTGTATGCATTAAATAAAATGTGTAAGTAATGAACAAACTTCTTTTGCATACGAAACAATTAATAACATCAAAAGCTGCTGAAGGAGTTTACTCAAATACTTTATAAAGGTTGAAACATTCAGGGTGTCTAACCACCTGGAAAAGTCAGGGAAATTTATGTGGACTGGAATAGTCAGGGGAAAGTCAGAGAAATTTATCATTTCTGGGAAAAAGTCAGGAAAATTAGAAAATTCTGAGAAAAATTTTGAAATTTTCAAGAAAAAAATAGGAAAATGTTTGTTATAAAACTAAAGATTTGAAATTGTAGAACCATTAAAATCAAACTTTACTCTTCATAAGTACTGTAATAAGTATTTCAAACTCTCATGCAAATCATTTTGTCTACCCCTTTTCAGTCCTTCGTTGTAACTCACAGATTTTCAGTTAACATCTTCACTGAAACTTTCTACCGTGTTTCACTCTGCTTACTTGTCTTTGTTTGGGAACTGAACACTTGTTAGCTTAATTTATTGAATAATTATTATTTGTATTAAAATATGTCAAAGCAATCTGTATTTAACTGCGACTGATGTGATAAAGAATTTCATCCTGATTTGACAAAATGGATAGAAGCTGATGCTAAAAGTGTGTTCGTTATGTAATTTTGCAAAAAATTATGTAACAAATCAGTAATTTGTGCCTCAGAATCAGTTGTGAAAGTTCCACTCTCAAATTCACAACTTTTAAGTTTTTTTGTATGTAACATCACAAAATCTCGATACCTGGATTAAAAAAAAAATTATATGGAAAACCTGGAAAAGTCAGGGAAATTCGTTGCTGATCTGGAATAGACATCCTGAACATTTAAAAAATGATTTTTCATTTTTGCCTGAAATAGATGTGGATAACCAAGTTCAGTGAGCCAAGTTCAGTCAAGTTTATGCCTCGCATCTCCTTGAAATTTTAAATAATCTATATTTTTATTTAGATTTGAAACTTATCTTTACATTCGCACAAAATAGTGATGTTAATCAAAATGCATCATTTTTTAAATGTGATTTATGATTTAAATATAGTCATGAGAGGTATTTGTTGAAATATTTGTAACTCTTGTTCTGTTATTTTTCTCTTGAAATGCATTTTTTAAGTCAAGTTTAAATCGGTAAAAAGTGATAAAAAGCTAAATGTTCATATGTATATATGCAGGGTGTTTTAAAAACATTGACCTCGTTCTTTCATTCCTTAATTATTGATCATAGACATCTGTTGTAAATTACAAAGTTACGTAAAAAAAGGTACAGAATTTTATGAAATCGATTAAAATTATCAGGGGATTAAATTTGAATAAATATAAAATTTTGAGTAAGATGTGCCCCATACACTAATAAGGTCATGTACAAAATTTCAGCATTTTATCACAAAAATCCGCTGAAATATGAAAATACATAAATGCTGACTAAAATCACTTTTCGATGCCTGGAAATGAGATCTCAGAGAGGAAAAATCAGGTGGGATGATCGCGTTTCAGAGGTCGTACACAAATTTTGAAAGAAAACAATGATTACATAGATAAATAATAATTGTGCTATTTATTGGTACAAAAATATCTGAACCGTGTAGAAATAACTTTACACAAAGCTTGTTAAAAATGTTTTACATCCATGCCAATGCAGAGCTGCTTTCGTCTGATAACACTTCTGTACACTCAATCAAGTTTACATTTTAATTCATGATTAACCCCTCAGCAACTTTGTTTAAACATATCTTTGTGACTTTTTATGGTAAAATGCTGAAATTTTGTACATGACCTTACTAGTGGAAAATTTTTTATACAGGGGTCGTATACAAATTTAAATTTTGTATTTTCAAAAATTTAATCCCTTTAAATTTTTAATTGATTTCATAAAATTCTCTACCCTTTTTTTAACATAACTTTGTAATTTATACTATATGTCTATATAAATAATATAATATAATCACTTTGTTAACTTTAAATTAAAGTCCCATAATGCTTAAAGTGATAAAAATAACACAGAATATTTAAAATACCTGTTTTTTAATGTAGATTACATGTTTCATTCACAACTATCGGTGACATCGGAGATTAAGATCTGAAGATGTCACCAATAGTTGTGAATGAAACATATGTAATCTACATTAAAAAACAGGTATTTTAAATATTCTGTGTTATTTTTATCACTTTAAGCATTATGGGACTTTAATTTATATGTCTATAATCAATATTTAAAGAATAAAAGCCGAGGTCAATGTTTTTGGGACACTCTGTGTATGTTTAGAAGTAAATCGAAATGTTGTTAGAAGCATAACTGAAATTTGCGATTTATTGACAATTTTTTTGGAATTAAAACATTTTATTACCTGTCTGTACTTTCGTATGTTTTTAGCATTTGTATCAGTACTGTATTGTTCTTTGAATTCAGTAAATGTATTTGTTGCTTACATGCGTTTGTTGTTTTTGACAAGAAGAAAATCTTTGTAAAACACTTGTAAATTCTATTTTCATTAAAATACATTTATTTTTTCTATATTGTCTGTTCATTATTGAGTCTTCAGTGAATTTTTTTTTTTTTAATCTACCTTAATTTCAGCTATTACTTACATGAAATCTTCCTAATTTTTATGAGGTTGCATGTTTTGATTTTCATACATAATCCCTCTTTTTGCAATTTTCGTGCTTCTCTTTGCAATGTTCCAAAAGTTGAAAAATAATGTTGAATGCAATATACTTTTATGCAGTATATTTTATAAATCTCATATTGGTATCAAATGTTACTTTTATTACTTAAAAAAAGGAAGATATGTAGTTTAAAAAAAATAACGTGCTTTGATTGCTCAATTTCATTGTTTTAACAAGGGCTTGACAAATACGGTCGCCACTGTCGACTAAGTTATTTAATCTGGCAGAGGTCTTTTTTTTTTTTAATTTCATACAAAAAATGGACACAAACAGCATCCCCCCTCCCACCCCACCCTCAATAATAAACTTAGAAACTATATATTCAAACAAAAAATAAATATGTTTAAAACTTTTATTTTTAATTTCGAAAAATTATGTTCATCAACTATCCACCATATGCTATGTTTTATGTTGGTGCTATTACACCAAAGGAAGGGGGGGGGGGGTGCAGAAGCGAAAAACGTTCTAAAATTGCGATTTTTATAGCATTGGATGAGCTAGAACTTGAAATAGTTACTTATAAAATGTAACTGTTCTCTAAGAATGGTTTATAAAAAAATTAAAAATTTAAAAGGGTGAAAAGTGTTCTAAAAATGTTCTAAATGGCTATTTGTATGGAATTGGTTAGGGATAAAATTTCGAAATCTGACTTGTCTGTTACTTTTAATGCTTGCACATAACAGTTTTAAAAAAAATTCAAAATTGAAGGTGAAATGTGCGAAAAGCGTTCTAAATTGTGATCTCTAAAGAATTTTTAAGGACAGAAACTTGAAATTTGACATGGCTTTTATCTTTAAGACGCAAATATGTGCACAGAACAGTTTTTAAAAATTTTTTGAAATTTTAAAGGGTGCATTGGCAAAAAACGTTCTAAAATTGTGATTTTTATAGTACTGAAAGAGCTTGAAATTTGAAATTTTGCATGGTGGTTACCTATAATATGTAAAGGCTCACTAATAACTATTTCTAAAAAAAAAAAAAAAAAAAAAAAAAAAAAAAAAATTAAAGGATGAAATAATTGGAAAACTTTCTTAAATGTTCTAAATTATGATTTATTTAAAAAGTTCTTGGGGTAGAAATTGGAAATTCCACATGGTGGTTACTTATGAAATGTAAATGTTCTCTAAGAATGGTTTCTAAAAAATTTATAAAGATGAATTGGGCAGAAATCATTCTAAAAACGTTCTAAATTATGATTTCTACGGAATTGTTAAAGATAGAAACTCGAAATTTAACATGGCTGTTATTTTTAAGCCGTAAATACTCGCACAGAAATGTTTTAAAGAAAATTCGAAATTTAAAATTGTGAAATGCTCAAAAAGCGTTCTAAATTACGATTTCTCAAGAATTGTTAAGGCTGCTCGTCAGTAAACTTCCCGATTCCCCTCGCTAATGTTATTCCTATGGGCGTAGGATGCATTCGTATTTTTAAAATTTCTCCTCAGAAAATTAATATTTTTAACTTCTGTTTTCTTCTGTTTACTTCTGTTTTCTTTGTATTGTTCTTAAAGAATGTCTTTTTTTTCTTCGTTGTTAATTTTTTTCTAAAATATATACTTAATTTTATATGAAATGTTAAAATTGTATTCAGTTTCGCTAAAATTTTAACACATGAAAATATAAATTAAGCATATAGTTTAGAAATATTTTGATAACTAAGAAAAAAAGAGACATTCTTTAAGAACAGTACACAGAAAACAGAAGTTAAAAATATTAATTTCCCGAGGAGATATTTTAAAAATGCATCCTACGCCCATAGGAATAACATTAGCGAGGGGAATCGGGAAGTTTACTGAAGAGCAGCCTTAAGGATAGAAACTTAAAATTTGACATGACTGCTACTTGTAATCTGCAAATGCACATACAGAAGAGTTTTTAAAAAATTCGAGATTTAAAAGAGTGCAGGAGAAAAAAAGTTCTAAACTTCTGATTTTTCTGATACTAAAGGGACTAAAATCCTGAAATTTGGCATGGTGGTTGTTTTTAAAAGACAAATGCTTGCTAAGAATGGTTTCTAAAACAATAGAACTTTTGAAAGGATGAAATGGGCAGAAATCGTTCTAAATTACTATTTCTATGGAAATGTTAAGGATAGAAACTTGAAATTTGACATGGCTGCTATCTTTAAGATGCAAATGCTCGCACTCTGTGACAGCAGCTTGTCATGAAGAGGTTAACGTTGGTGTCGCGAAACTGATCCTTGTATACAAGGAGATCCAACCGGACTTTCAGGGTTACAGAATATAGGTGAAATCCATTTTTTTATTGAAATCTTTAATAGATTTTTATGTTCACTATATTGTTTTAGATTACTCACTAAGAACACCTAAAAACATTTTTATATGACAAATATCAATAATATATTGAAATAAAGTTTTGAAATTTATTAAAAGAGATACTTTCCTATTAGCTGCATGCCAGGAGTTAATAGCTGCAGAAATCGCTAAAGATTTCTCCGGTTGCAATAGCTTTTTTGATTCTAATCATTTCAGTCGTTTAAGCGTGCAGTTTGATTACTTGTCTGTTAAATTTGTGTTTTGTTTATTTTAATTATTTATTGGTGAGGTTTCTATTTCATTATTTAATATTAGCCGGAAACAAATGGTGAACTATTTATATTGTTTTACGTGTACGCAATAGAGATGGATTTTTAAAAAGAATCATGTTTGAAAAAATTACTTTTTAAACCACAAACAAAATCAGTGAATTGAGATACAGTTTTCAAACAAATTGCATTTGAAAGTACATTTTTTTCCCTATCCGATAGTGTAAATATTGAAATTGTGCGATGTTTAGACATTAAAAAATTTGCATTAAAAGAAAAACTTATTCGTCAAGTCATTGTTACGGTCAGTATGACGTCAGCGTTGCTCACAGACATGTTTTTGCTTTATAATTCGATACTGATGCGGGAGATTACCATACTATATGTAATTTCAATTGACTTCTCAATGTCAGTTTGCAGGTCCTTATCTTAGTACTTGGTCAGTAACTATGGTCATACCGCGTTTGACTGACTGACTGCCATTTTTCCCTACCCTATTTTGAGAACAGTAGAAAGCTTCGACCATTGTTCGATTTTAGCAGTGGGGGAAAATGAGACTAGGTGATCGCGTCATCTACTGCTATGACCATGAAGGTATGTTATGTCCTTGAGAAACCAATTGAAATTACATAGAGTATTATAGTTCAGGTGATTGGACTCGCAACGTCCTTAAACATCCTAATGAAAAATCAGTTATGGATGCAATTAATGTTTTGGAAACTTATATTCAGGTGAAGCCTTCAAGAAACAAAGAAATGGAACATTTATTTGAAATAGAAAGATAGACTTGAAAACGTAGGAATTACACAAGAAATATAAGCTGATTTTGTTATTTTTAAAAATGTAACTAACTTTTTCTGCATTAAAACATTTATTTCATTATATATTTTAATTTATTCTGCTTTTATCAGTTATTATACTTACTAAAAAGAAAAGACTAGTCGTTGGGGACCACCGTAATACTTACCCATCATGTATATGCATAATATAAAATATGAAATAAAACATGTGTAAACTACTTATAAAATGCATCGCAATTTGTATAAAATCGTGGCTTGATGATGTCATAAACTTTAAATGTTCTGTTACTGAATTGCGTAAAAGAAACATCATTATAACTCCAAAAATTTTAATCATATTAATTAACGGTTTATTACGTCGGATGAAGCGTCTCATTTCCAATTAAAATACATCTTTGAATTGAAATTTGGATGAAATACAGGGTCATGAAAAATTGAAGAGTGTTGAAAATATGATTACAAATATCTCGACAGCTAAAATTATTCGATCGACTTCATTCCTTATGCAAAATTTGTTTTTTTTTATTGTCTTTTATATTCACTCCTTAAAATAAACAATTTCGAAAATTTTTATATACCTTTTATCAGAACGAATTTTTTGAGAGTCCGAAAAAAATAGTTCCGGAAAATCGAGGTTACTGAAATTCAATAAGCTTCTTCCTATTATTACGTACTAAGTACATACCAAATTTCAAGTCTGTATCTCAATTTGTTTTGCGATAGAGCGTTTACAGACACATAGACAGACGGACGGCAAAATTTTTTTCTCAAAATATGTTTTTTTTAATCCCCAAAGTCTGAAACGTGTAAATCCGTCAAAAATTTTTTTTTTCGATTTTCAAAACGATTACAAGACTTACCCTATACTACGTATGATGGGTAAGTAATATTTCATCTTTTTAAGATTAATATTCTTTTAATCATTTTTTATTTAAAAATATAATATGATTTTTATAATTTAATATGTTTAAAACTATTTGAATTATACGAAAGGTTCTTTTTTTCAATATTAGATTATTATTCTTTTTTTATATGGTGATATGAAAAGTTTTTTTTAATGGGATGATGATTCAAACTTTTTTGCTCTTACTGGTAGTTTGAATTAACGAGCCTCGACTGCATATATAATAATTTCTTTTAATGTTATGAAAATTTCTGTGCCATGTAATGTATTTCATCTTTGAAGCTCCACCCCCTTCGATTGAAAATGAAAATTTGGTTTTCGTAATTGACCCTGGTTTAACTATTTGGCATCAGATATATTTACTGTGAGTGTCATCTGAATTATCAGATCATAGGTTGATCCAGACAAAATTAAGACATCATGGTGTTTTCCCCACAAAATCATTTAATGAAAAATGATTTTTTTTTGTTTTGATAGGATTTGAAATGTGTAAGTATCATACAAAGTAAGCTCACTGTGAACAGAAAGCTTTAACAGAAGATTTAAAGTTAGTAATTATAAATGTATAGTTTTGGTTCGAGTAATCTGATTTGAGTTTTCGTTACAATTTTTTTTCGCACAAAAATTTTATAAATTTCATAAAATTAGTAACACCAAACCTGAGAAAAAACATGCATCGATCCCCTGCAGGGGCTGTCATTACAATTTTCTGTAAAGACAAGGGTCGATCCAGACAAAATTTGGGGCCTATTTAGGGTCCCTTCACAAAAATAAATTTAATAAAATGGGGCCCTTCACAAAAATCAATTTGATAAAATGGGACCCTTCACAAAATTCAATTTGATAAAATGCTTGCTAAAATGCAAAATTCCTTTTAACAAAATAGGCACTTTCACAAAATTCCATTTTATAAAAACTTACTATTTATTATTTATTTATTATTTTGTGATTTTTAAAATGCGTAATTTGTAAACAAACAAGATCACCAGAGAAGAAAACTTCAGCAAAAGTATTTAAAAAAGTTTTTGTTAATAAACGCTTGGTTCGAATTTGAGTAGCTGGATTTCGACTTTCATTACAAAATGTTATTTTTCACAAAAATATAATAAAATTTCACAAAAATAACCTTTACTTTTCACAAAATGGGTCCCAAGAAAAAAACCTGCATCGACCCCTGAAAGATATCTTTTGTGTCAATTTTTCTTATTTATGCCTATATTTATTTTGAATATTTTGTTGTAAACGTTGGATTGCTCTTATGTTCTTTCTTGTGTGTATTTCTTATTAATCTCGCCTGCTTATTAAAAGAATCTAATGGATAACCCAAAACATCTAATTCATCGATGGATTTTAATTAACATTTTAAGCAATATAACAGGATTTAAACAGAAATCTTTGACTTCATAAAGATATGTACAAGCAGTGTATAAATAATACATGTAAGTCTTCATAAAATGATATTTTATTTTCATGCATTATTAAATAATGAAAAAAAAATCCATAAAACTTATAAGTGGTATGCATTTTACACCTTATTTTTATTAATATGTTATTGGGTGAATTTATTAAGATTAATTTACAAAAATTTTGAAGCGCTCTGATAAATAAAAGTACAGTAAACTCTGTCTAAGGCGGAATTAATCGGGACCGAGAAAATTTTCCGCCGTAGACAATATTCCGCCTTATGCAAAACAGCCAAAATAAATAAATAAAATACATATGCGCAAGTCATATTTTTACGTTCGCAATCTTTAGTCCATTTTTTAAATGTAATTATACATCTTATTAAATTTATTATTAATCTCAAAAACATTATACGAATAATAAAATAAACAGTAGTACCAATGATAAATTTCTTCCATTTTAAAAGTTAATGAAAATCATTTACCTTAACAACTACTTCATATTTCACATAGTGCCATAGTAGTTTTTAAACAGTCGAAAAATAATCTTTTATCGATGCTTGTTTTGTCTTTATTTTTACCAGGCATTTTTCAGTAGCACATTGCAAGTCCGTTATTATGGGTATCAATTCTTCATTTTTTTGAGCAAGAAAAAAATTTTCGAGATACCTAATGCTTCTCAAGGCGTCTTGATACGTTTGAATTCCTCCATTGTCTTCATGGTTTTCATAATCGTTCTCATCTTCATTTTCACTAGCACTTTCCAAATATTGATATCGCTGAATCAAAATGTCCACAGAAGTGTTAGCTTCAGTTATACACACTATATTGTCAGCTGATACACATTCTTCTTCATTAATTTTTTCATTGCTGTGAACACATTTTAAGTCATCTATTAGATTTTGTAACTCATTTTCATCCAACTGGTCAACTGATTCATGGCCATTTTCTGAAACAAAACCAGCTAAAACAATGAACAATTTTTTCAGGCGACATTTCTGAGCAGGTTTTGGCAATCCATTGGACAGCATCTAAAACACTTATATTTTTTGCCATTTCGGTGGCGGAAGAGCAATTATCTAAAGACGCAATAATGGACCGTAAGAGTTATTTTTTTTAGTGGGTTTTCATCATTTTTATAACTCCTTGATCCATAGGTTGTGTTATTGCAGTAGTATTTGCGGGAAGAAATTGTAATTTTATATTCGATAGTTCAAAATTGGCATGACAAGGTGCATTGTCGAGAAATAACAAAATTTTTCGATTTCGTTGATCATACGGTTATTGAACTCAGTCAGCCATCCCTCCATTATGGCAGTCTATATCCACGATTTGTTTTGAGATCTCCAAATCACAGGGAGTTTATCAATGTTCACATTCTTAAAACATTGCAGTTTTTGCGATTTTCCTATCACTAAGGGCTTTTCTAAACTGCCCTCCATGTTTGCGCAAAGCAAAACAGTGACACGTTCTTTAGAGTTTTTACCACCATGGCATTCACTTCCTCTTTTTGCAAGGGACTTAGTGGGCAACGCACGTCGGTCTTAGTGGGCAATTGTACGTTTCGTCGCAATTGTATATGTCCTTAGCTTTATATCCTTCAATCAGTAGAGGAAAATTTATTTTCCATTCCTGAATTTCTTGGTCTCGGACGTCTTTCGACTCTCCGCAAACTTCCTTCTTGGCAATATTGTGTCGATTAACGAAACTCATTAACCATCCAGTAGAAGCCTTGAAATCCGTTTTACCTTAGTTTTCGGCTATCTCTTTCGCCTTTTCACGCAACAGTGTTCCAGGTATGGGCAAATTTTTAACTCTAGCGTTAGAAAACCATTCAAGTGTTAATGCATCAATGTCTTCATTTTTCACAGCACCTTTCCGCTTTCTGTTGGATGATTTGCTTTCCAATTCCTTTTCCAACTCTGTTCTTCTTTTTATAGCATCATAAATTCGTGTTTTACCGCATTTAAATTTAATACAAAGATCTTTTACAGAATAACTTTTTTTTTAAAATTTGATAACTTCTATTTTATCCCGCAGAGATAGCGTATTGAGTTTAGATTTTGAAGCCATTTTTTACTATCACTTAGTAATATCAGTGTATGTTATAAAATGAGGAAGAACAAATAACACGTGCAACGACCTCGTTTTCTGACCATGTGATTTATTGAAATAAAACATACGTCACTGCGAATTCATTTTCCATCCCCTTCCCCCTCTGAAACCACAACCAGCGCCTCATACAGAATGTAAATGATTGTAGCTCCCCCCCTCTCCCTCTCACATTAGACAAAGAGTTATAGCGACCAAATGACTGATTGCCATAAACAATGATCAGAACTCAAAATCCGAAGCAAGCAAAAAAAAGTGATTCTTTCGCTAATACAATGAAAAAGAGAGAAATGTTAATATATAGGGATTTTTTTTATCAATTTCTTTTTTTTTGAATAATTAATTGAGATAAATGTAAAAAATGTACTTGGTATGATGTTTTTTCTTTCTTTTTTTTTAAGAGGAAAAACATTTTGCTTATATATGAGAAATAATGGAATAAAAATTATTCCTTAAATATTTAAACATTTTCTGTTCTGATGAATCAATTTTATTAATCTATTACGAAATTTAATTAAAATGTTGAGCATTTGATGTGTGTATATCAGTTTTGAAGTTTCATAAACCAAATGCCTTTAATTTTTTTCCGTCTTATGCAAAATTTTGATTTTGATGGGACTTTAAAAACCTTTCTTTTTCCGCGTTAGGCAAATTCCGGCTTATGGAGCATGAATTAATGTTATTTCTTATGTGTTTGCCAGGACTTGAAAATTTTCCCGCGTTAGACAAAATTCCGGCTTACACAGAGTCCGCCTTAAACAGAATTTACTGTATTTAAAAAAATCTGAGAATTTTTCGAATAAAATGCTAAAAGAAAGTTCGACGTGGATTCACTCGGCTTTGGCTCATGTTTTCACTATTAAATGTGACTAACTCTGTGACTTGGTCTTTTTTTATGTGACTCTGTTTCTGTGCCTGTTCTCTTCGACCTTAGTCAAAGACTTAGACTTTTTTCACGGAATTTTAAAGAGGGATTGGATACAGTTGTATTTAGAATCGAATAAAATTTCAGAGAGTTCGGACAATAACTTTTTATTGTTGTTGTTATTTTAAAGGACCCGTTGCAAAACAAAAAACAAGTTGGAAATTGTACGTTAAACGTAACATATGAGGTGCTTTATTTTATAAGTAGTTTCACAATTTAAAAAAAAAAAAACTTCCTCATCATTTCAGTGAAATGAATTATGTCGTCTGATAGGAGCGAAATGAGCATGCCCTTTTTTTCCTTATTACGTATGTCACGTTCGATTATTACGTATGCGATCGCTAGATAGATACATGCTCCAACGTGTGTGACACGCTACGTCACATAATGTAAGCTCTTTGGTAGGAAAGGACGCAAAATGTTGGTGATGGCAGAAAAAGGAAAACATAATTTAAGCTTCGATTTTTCAGAAATGCTCTTCCGCTGAGCACTGGAGCGCGTTTATGAACTCCGGTGAAGTTTGACCAATAATTAAACATTGACTTAAAACAAATAAGTATCGGAGCTGAACTCCGGTAAGCTACGGTGCAAATTAAGCAATGCTCACAGGCATGTATCTATAAGTCAATGAAATTACAAACAGTGCTTATTTCCTCCGAGGGACAGGATGCAGTGCCTCACCGAGAGCAAGACGTCGTTGCTACATTACCAACAAATGAAATATAGTCTTTAAATTTGCGTACAGACCCCCTACGAAACAAATGATTCGAAAGAAACACTAATTGCGAAAATCTTTTCAATCACAATAAAAAAAATAGCTTTTTATAACTTTAAAGTACTTTTTTTTTAATTTTTACTTTTACAAAGATTTTTTTCTGGGTACGCACATAGCTTGGTCTTATATATAACTGAGAGCAAAAAACGCAAAAAAAGCCGTTTGAAACTGAGAAAGATTTACAAAGTGTATGTTTTATTTTTTCCAGGAATTCCATGGTCTGTTATTGTTTCGAACATGGAATAAGGACAGAAATACAATTAAGAAACGTCCCACTGTATACTATATAACTCAAAGCGTCTGTGTGGCAGTATATGACCCTTCTTTTACTATAAGACGTCTCGACAAAGTGACGCAATCCAAATAACCAGTTTTCACTTAACCGATGCATGCAATATGCGCTTTCAGTTTTAAGTAGAATTTTCGCCGTTTAATTGAATCACATTGTTGAATAGAATTTGATTTAACAAAGTTGCGGAAAGGCCAAAAAAAGTAATTTTAACTTTAGTTTTGATTCATATAAGTGGCAATTATAGTAATTTTTTTGTAGCTCTGGGGGGGGGGTTAACCCCCAACCCAGAGCTAGGGGGTGGTTAACCCCCCCCCTGACTGCGCCACTGATATGAAATAAAAATGATTGACGTCATAGTGGTAATAAAACAGAAAGATTTCTCAATAATACAAGGAGTATGAGTATGTGTGTATGTACACAAAGCAGATTAATATCACGTCATTAGAGAATTAAAAATAAATCTAACGTCATATCGCAAGTTTAACGGATTTTTCAAATGTTTCAGAATAATTCAAAGCGAGTATGAATATGAGTAATAGAGAATAGTAAATATATGAGTTTGAGGAACGTATTGAATCATGATAAAAACCTGATTATGGAAATATTCGCATATTTTAACATCTTGAAGGTGTACAACATGTTTAATTTTGAAATTATTATTATTTTTTTAAAATATCGCATTTAGTCCACATGACAGATATTATTATGACAGAATATAATAGCGGGCTTCGCCCGCTATTGGGCTGGTTTAGAAATTCGAAAAAACGAGAAAAATAGACCGGTAAATTTTTACTTTATAAAAAACATGACTTTTTTTTTTTTGGTTGCTAAATGAAATTTATTTGGATTTATTAAAGAAAGGATAAAGTGTATTGAAAGGAATATTAAACGAAACCCTTTGAGCGATTTTCGATCACACTTACCCACTTGTTTAAAGACTTTCTCCTAAACATGTGCATTGAAATAAGAACAAATTCTAAATAGACGCTTTCAGCGTGACGTCAGTCATGACGTTTTGCTTGGATACTGACTCCAAACAAACGGTTGCTATGTGTCATTTCTTATTAAATATAAATCGTAGAAAATATTACCACTGCATATAATGTATTAAAAGGCTTTGCCGTGAGATATAATCATAAGATTTAGGTATAATATACAAACATAGTAGAAAATGCAACATAGCAACTATTTGTTTGGAGTCAGTTTCCAAGCAAAACGTCATCATTGACGTCACGACTGAAAGCGTCTATTAGTCTTTTTTTAAGGCTTTCAAGTTTACTGTAACTGCATGTTTAAATAGCCTACTCCATTTACCAATCTCCTTCGATGGTGGGCGATGTAGTCGTCGGACGTGAACAAGCTCATAGTGTATTTGCAGTTGCAAGATAACCAACCAGCCAACCTGTGCATATCGCGTTTGTTTATATACAAATCTGCGATTTTGTTTCGGAACAAATTTTGTTCACCACCATAAATACTTTTTTAAATTTTCGATTTTACAAACTAATATATCAACCGAATTATTTCCTTATTATGAATTTTGATTTTTTTTTCTTTTGGTGAATCATTTAGGCTTAACTTCCATATACGGTAATTTTTCCACTCAGGTTCCGCCAGTTCTATTTTTCTGTTGTCATTATGTTTGAATTGCTTTGTTTACATATGTTTATTTATTATTGTCACTCAGTATAAAAGTTTCATATGTATTTAAAATTTTCACTAAACTCAACATTGTCAGTAAGCCTGTATCTGCCCTGTATTCAGCAAAGAGCGAAATGAAATTCTGCGCATAACTTATGTAATTCAGTCTCATAAAATAGTTTCCTAATTAATGAAATTTGTAATACATTAAAGATATTTCACAAATCAGATTCTATATATAAAAAAAATAAGGGATCGATTTAGAGATTTTTAGCCTTTTTAAAAATAAATAATATTTTGTTATTTTCCTACTATCCTGGGTGTTTTTTTAAAAGCTCGGCGCAATTCAAGCTTAAGAATGTGAGATTTGGGAACAAATGTCGTAGATGCGCTACACCAGTGTTCAGGAGTGGGGTGTTTTTAGAAAATCTTACCAACCAAGGATTTATTTTACCAGCCTGCAAGAAGGAACGTACAGTTGAAAATTGTTAGGACAGAATTTACGCAAAAGTAAAAGTAATTCATTACTACTATAACACAGTTTCGTAATTTTTCCCCCATAAAATTAGGAAATATATACAACAGAGGAAAGTTTGGTATAGAATAAAACTTAAGTTTTGCGGTAATTTGGAGTTGCAAAATACAGCTAACAAGTAAAAAACATATATTCTATAGCCTGAAATTTAAAAGATTTCATTTAGAGTTGTATCTCATAGAGTTCATGTGGCGATGTCTTCATTCAAAAAATGAAATGTATACTGCAATGCTAAGCATTGCAGTAAACATTTCATTTCATATTTGTAATTTTATGCCAGCAGTTTAATATGACTTTAGTTTTCTTTTATTACTTTCTTTTATAACAGTTATTTGTTCACTCATTTTAAGTACCGTAAAATACCGTTAATCCGCCCTTCCTGATTAAGCGCCCCCCTCCCACTTTGTAAACAAATTGGAAAATTCAAAAAATCCCGAGAAAGCGCTCTCCCCCAAAAGAAATTTCGCCGTGCACGTCACGATCAACACCAAAAATTTTATCTCCGGAGTGTTTTTTTTTCCGACGGATCAGAAAGGCGTTTACGATTCTTTGATATATCGCAAACATGTACAAACACATTGTCGATCTGAAAAAGCAACATAACCAAAAATTAGTTTTGCTGTAAATTTCTCTCCATGGCGATATGAAGGTAATAAAAATATCGATCGTGAAAGTTTCTCATGAAATAAGTTTTAAAAAATGTGTATTTGATGCTGTGTGGAAAATATTTTGATTAAAAGAGAATCTATTTATTTTATTAAAGAATTATTAGTCGTATTTAACATTATTATGAAAACGAATCACAAAAAAAATATCGATTGTTTGATCAGATCAATCGATTTGTTGATACACAGTCGAATTTGTAGTGTAATTTGTGCTATCTTTGTGGGAGTAATTTTTTTTGTTTTTATAATCTGCCAACACTACCAATTCGTACTATATGTTCTCAATTTTTGTGATTTGTATTATTTATTTAACATTTATAGATACGAAATCATGATTAAAAAAAAAACGGTTATTTAATCTTCCTAACTTACAACAAATGGCGACACCACATAAAATGTTACTAGTTCTCGAAATTACTTCAGGAAATTTTCAACTGCAATTCCTCAGTGTTTTTTAATTATTTTAAATTATTAAATTCCTTTTATTTTTCTGTTACCATATTAATGACAGATATTAGTGTTATTATTTATCTAAATGCATTCCTGTTTCAAAGCTTCTGAAATCCTGAATTTTCTATAATCTGAAATCGCCATTAATCGTGAAGTTATACTGTTTTTTATTTTTGTCTATCATTTTGTTTTCAAAATGTTTTTCTTTTGTTACTTTATTAAAATAATGCATGCTTTGCGATGATCAGCCATTAACATCTCCCCCTCCCCACCACCCATAAATATCATATAGTACAGTTTTAATACCGTGTAAGCGCCCCCCTGCTTATCTTACGATTTTCCGTCACGTTTAGGGGGGGCGGATTAACAGGATTTTACGGTATATATTTATGATTTAATAAAATAGTTTGTATAAGTCTGTAATTTTCCAATGTTATATATTTAAAATGCTCACCTTACTATCGACAATGTTTTTTCTTTTATTTTTCAAATGTTTCAGTTCATTGTGTTTTTCATTTTGCGCCAACTATTACGCTTGGCGACAATGGTGTTCGTATAATGAAAAAGTACCAAATTATTAAATCCTGTTGTACTAATTTACTTGTACTAGCTGATCCGCCCGGGCTGACTGTCATTGAAAAATATAATAGTGGAGTGGACTGAATAATATTTATTTATACTAAAAACTTGTAAAAAAATTAAATAAGAGCTAAAATTTCAAAAGTATAACAGTTATGTTTAATAAATGAAATGGTCAGGGAAAATTACTACACTTACTTTTCCCTTTATACTAAAAATCCCTTTTTAAAAATCATTTCTTTGTTTACATTTTAAAATTATAAATATTAAATGCTTGCAAAAATCAATATTTCAAATGAAAATGTATAAAAATATACCTATTTAATCTTTAATGTTTATAATCAAGAAATCATTGTTTGTTTTGCTTTTATTCCTGTAGATGGCAGCACCAAACCAATGAGATGCATTTCATTTGGGTGTTAACAACAAACAATTAACAAATAATTGTGATTCCTGTGCCACGTACGATAGTGTAATATATATATACATAAATTTTTATATTTTATAATTCATAAAATCATTTAAAATTAATGTTACTTTATTTACCATACCTAAAAATGGTACTTTTCGGTTAGCTGGGTACCAACAATATATATATATTATATGTATATATACACAGACATATGTATATACACATATATCTGCATATACATATATATACATATATATATATATATATATATATATATATATATATATATATATGTACATACATATGTATTTATATTATGTACATATATCACTGGCGCCCGGCTAACCGAAAAGTACCCTAAAAATTATATATTTGTCTTTCTTTTTTTACTGTTGCTTAGCATAGTAATACATTTTCTCTTGTTGTTTTATGCATGCTTTCTTTAGTGACTAGCACCCTGCTCTTTTTCTTTCTAGAGTGAGTACTACATCATGTATTAGATAAGTTATTTCTGTTTGAATATAACAACAGATAAATAATTTCTGCATATTAAATAAAATGTATAAATATTGAAATAAAAAGTTGTTTGTGTGCATGAAACAGTGAATAGGTAGCCAGAAAATATGTATACAAAAATTCTCTCTCCTGCCAAGACCATTTTCTTTATCTTGCTAAGTACCCCTTTTTTTAAATGCATGTGTCAGAGACATAATAGATTACTGCAGCAATGGACCTTATGCACGCGACATGAGGTTGAGGCTAAAATTCGTCTGCTGGCGGTATTTACTGTTGAACATTAGCATAGCAGTCTATGGAATGTGAGTTATTAATGCTTGTTTGTTAAAAATACTGCAAAAAAAAAATTCTTTGTTGTAGCTGTATATATTTAATATATTGTAATATGAATTCAAAATGTTGCTCTGTATGTGAGAAAATTCCCTAAATTTGCAAAATTTTGGTTAAAATTTAGGCATTCAACCTGGGTTGAGGCTAAAGTTGTCTGCTAGTGGTATTTGCGCTTGCGCATACTGGCATTTCTGTTGGTAGAGTGGCGAGAATAACCGCCAGCTCTGGCGTCTGACGTCACATGCATAAGGTCCATTAAAAAAAGATCAGCAATCTTAACTGAGTTACAAATGTGTTTTTTCATTATTTATTTATTCAATTTCATTTTTTTGGTTTTATTTATGAATACAGTAGAGTCTCTCAAATCTGCAAATCATTTCAGATGTAAAGAATGAAACTTACAGATAAAATGTGTTGAAAAATTCCATTTAAAAAAAAAAAATTATGTCATTCTGTATACATTTTAATATTTAATTCTGGTTAATATGATTGAACTCATATTTTCTCTTGAAGAAAATATAAATTTATTTCTGAAAAAATTCAAGATAGTACTAATAACAATGATGATCATGATATTTTTGCCCAATACATTGATGTATTAATTAAGCTTATTTGGCTATTAAGTATGGCTAAACATGAAATAAAACTTTATTTTAAGATTTTGATGTGAATTATTAGTATACATTTATAAGACGTGTTTCACTGAATAATTCAAGAAAAAATTATCTCATTATTATGTATATTTAGTTATGCATTATACTTGATCTTTACTTTTAATATTTTAAAAATTTTTTTAATTTTCTTAATTTATTTTATAGTAAGCATTCATTCTAATTTCAAGTGCATTATTAAATTCAAATTGCTGTTTAAAAAAAATAAATAAAACAGTAAATCCAGAAAATTCTAAAATCTGCACAACCTTTAGCATACATTAAAATTTGCAAATGAAATTCCTAAATACTTATAAGTAAGATTGAGCCTGGAATTTTTCTAAAATACTTTTGCGTCTGGGAGCAACATAACGAAATCATTGACATCAACAACAGATTAATCTACAGTTTCAGGAAAAATAAGCTAATTTCCATTCAATTTGCATCTCATGAATCTTACTTGAATAGAATCATCACCAATTAGACTACAGTTATATTTTTCAAAAGCAGTAAATACAAAACAAAATATTTCTTACTATGTTAAATAAATTGTTATTTTCCTTTGTTTACTTTATCGTTAAATAACTACTTTAAAACAATATTTCTTTATAGAAAATAAACAATTATTAAATATATTAAACATTTTGCATTACAGGAGCAGAGTGGATTATGGACCACCTTGCCCCAGCAGTGGGTGGTCCACTGTGCCCCATGTTGAAGTTTAATAAATAATCATATTAATATTGTTTATAGCTTTCTTTTAAACATATTAACTTTAAAGTTAAATAAAAATAAGTATCTTACCTTTGCAAAATAGCTGTTTTATCTTACTTATCTACAACCTTTAATTACTAAAAAAAGAAAAATATGATGATAAAAAAATTTACTTTTAGAAGCTCAAAACAACCAGTCAGGATAAAATGGTTCACTCTGAGCTAAACATGTTCTTTGAAGGCTATATATAATCAATCCAGTGCTGTTGTCTGTTAGGATAGAAGAGAAACTTAAATTTTTTTTGAAATAAATAAAATATTAGGGGGTGGACCACTGTGTCCATAGGTCCAATGTGTACTGGTCTCCCTTATATTTTAACAAGTTTGCCACAAAATGAAATTTACTGTTATAACAACGTTTACTTTTATTGTCAGGGGTCTGTCCAGACTTTTTTCCCAGGGTCCTGTTTTTGTGAAATTGTGAACAGCTTTTTACATTCGTGAAAAATCTAGTCATAATTTTGTAAATTTGAAATGATCGTTATATTCAGGTTCTTGTTTATACATTTTTAAGAAGATATATGGATGTAATATATATATATTTTCTTTATATGTGTAAAAGTGACAGGTCAGATTTTACTTTTAAATGATTAATTTGTAAAATGTTCAGTTTAAAGATGGAAAAATTTTGTGAAAAACCTATTTTTAAGACAAAGAATTTTGTGAAGGGTCCTGTTTAAGAAAAAATAGTTTTGTGAAGGATCCTGTTTTAGGGAAAATAATTTTGTGAAAGGTCCTGTTTTTAAATACAAAATTTTGTGAAGGGTCCTTTAAAGGACCCAATTTTTTCTTAAACAGATCCCTGATTGTATGGTAAATATTTACTAGGATAGTGATTATATCTTTGATTCCAACTTTGGCTGTGGATCAATTATAGAGTATTAGCCAAATGTTGAATATTAAATATAAATTAATACTCAGGGATGTAATTGGAGGGTATATGGTGGATGCCGTATACCCTCTGTTGTCAGTTCTTCCCTTTTATAGGGGAATAGGGAATAATATTTCCCTATTTTAGAGAATAATAATTCTCTATTATAAGAGAATTCCCTATATAGGGTATTGGCTTCTGCTTGGTGCAATTCATGCATAAGACAATGAAAGAAAAGAGCAAGAGAGAGAGAAAAAAAGAAAATTAAGAAAAAGAGCTTACATGTTTCACTATTCATTTGCATAAAAGGGAATTTCGAGTGTCATTTAAAGTATTTACTATAGGTGCAGATTCCCAAAATTTGGAAGGAGTCACTGGCTCCTAAACCCAAAAATTTCAGTGGCCACAATTGTAAAACAAACGCATAAAAACAATAGTGTTTATATGGGATAAAAAACTAAAAAATCAGGAATTCAAAGTGTAAAGTAATCTATTTGATATAAACACATGTACAACAAAATGTGAATATTAATTAAAACTTAAATCATGTATAGTCAGAAGATATAGTTGGGCAAGATACGGTTAAAAAAAAATATTTATAAGCTAAGCAATCATGATAGCGAGGAATATCAGAGAAACATTTCTTACTTTGATTTTGCCAGACAAAAGTACATATGAAAGAAAATCTGAATTTGTGAGATTATTTTGCACTATAAAAATCAAAACACACTTCAAACATTTGTTTACATATATATATATTTAAATCACAGTCTATGTAAAATTATCAGATTCAAACTGTTACGAATAACATTGCTATTCGAATATATTTAATAGTTTGCTGTGTTAAACAGATCATTCTGAAATGTTATTAAAAGATAATAATAATGTTTGTTATGTGTTTTGGTCTTAATCTTTAAAAGAAAAAATATCAACATTTCACAATGGCGACTGGGAATACTAGAAATGGATTACTTTTAAATCACATGGCAACTTAAACACCGAAAGTTAGTGGCCACAGCAAAAAATTTAGTCGCCACGTGGCGACTGGCGACCATGAATCTGCACCTATAGTATTTACTAAGATTTTTTTTTTATGTTTAATCGAGAAAATTATGGGTTTGTTTTTCTCCCCCATTTAGAAAGTGTTTATTTATATGTGTGTTCATACTATTTAACTCATAGATGAATTATTATTCTTGGTTATCTGCTTCTGATTACACATATTAAATATATTACATCTGTTTGTATATAATAACAGATAAATGGCTTCTGTATAATAAATAAATTGTAAAGATAGTGAAAAAATTGCTTGTGTGCAGAGTTGGGCAAATTTATAATTGTAATTATCTACAATGTAATTACAATTTAACTGTATGTAATTAATTATAGTTACAATTACATGCTGTGAAAAGATTTTTACAGCACTGTTGCCCCCCCCCCAAGCCCATTATTTGACGAAATTTCCATGCTTGAATGTGTATAACTATCATCAATTAGATACAATTAAATTTTAATTACATTGCAGATAATTGTAATTACAAATTTGCCCAACCCTGCTTGTGTGTGTGAAACAGTAAGTAGGTTGCCAAAAAATACATGTGAAAAATTTCCCTCTCTTGCCAATGTCATTTTCTGTATCTCGCCTAAACAGCGAAGCAGTGTCACGGCAACTCTATTTGGCACCTGATGCGAAAACATTTGTTTCTTTTCTACCAAATGTATGCACATCGATAGTGATAATTGAGAAAGCCAACACAGTGCTTGTCCAGTTTAGCAACTTTTGCACCAACCTTGCTGTGATTCTATAGCGAAATACCATATTTCCTCTAGAATAATAAATTTTATACAAAAGTCCATGTAACTGTGGTCTCTACCCAGTTTGGTGACAATGCCTTTTTTGGCAGCTTACATGTTTCACTATTTATTTGCATAAAAGGGAATTTAGAGTGTCATTTAAAGTATTTACTAAGATTTTTTTTTTCTTTTATTTAATCAAGAAAATTTTATATTATTTTTCTTTTCATTTAGAAAGTGTTTATTTATATGTGTGTTCATACTATTTAACTCAGAGATGAATTTTTGAATCTATCACATGCTGAATGATCCTTTTTAGTAATTGATTATCATTTTTTTTTCTTGCAGAAAAACTTAATTACAAGCTAGTAACTATGGTTATACTAAATTGATGTAACATCAGCAATGCTGAAAACTGCATTTTCAACATGAATTCATGCAAATTGCATGATATAATGTAAGTAATGCTTTCAAAATTACAGTCTAGGTTGTGTTTCAAAAATTTTTGAACATGGAAATATATTTTATTGATTTAAAAATAACAATAATAATAATTGTTTTTATTGTAGGTAAGGTATTATATAATTAATAAAAGTTTTTATGTTTGATGAATATTTAATTTATATATATACTCTTTTAAACTGGTATATTCAGATTTTGTATTCACCAGTTTTTGTTGAAGGCTATTTTCTTCTAGAAAAAGTGGTCTTTTTTTGTTTGTATGCTTCTGCAAAACTTCTGGTTTTAAAGTATTTTTTTATTCCATCAAAAATTCTTATTCCAAACTCCTGAATTTTTATTTCACCTCCTGCAAAACTCCAGAATTTCTATTTGCAGAAACTCCTCTGAATGTCTGTAAAGATTCAGAGGTGAGAATGTTCCGCATTTTAGCAGATTTTAGTTGTTTTTATTTCATCGAAATCCCTCCCTCAAAATTTTGCTATCCCTAACAGCACATAAAGTTAAAACTGTTTTTTAATCTTATGTTTTATTTCTTGCTATCTAGAAAAGTTGGCAAAAATGCTTTTTTTTTTTTCTTCAACTGTTAAGTTTTTTGAAAGATTATTTTTTATTACATGTACATGCATATTTGTTGATAAAAATAAACATTGCTGGGTATTAATTTATAATACTTTATCTGAAAATGATTTAAATTAAATAATTACAGTCGTAGAAAATTCAAATCAGTTACAATTTAAACATTATTAATAACAGTTATGTCTTATATTCAAGGAATAAATTGCTGTACACAGTTAAACTTTGATTTCATGAATCTTTTTATCAAAAATCCTTTGATAACTAAAATAAATAAATAAATATATTTTATGTACTTTAATAAATAAAATTTATTTTCGCACAGTTTCAAAATTATCTCTTTGAAATCCTTGCTGCCTGGGATGTATATATCTCTCGCTCTCTCTCTCTTTTTTTTTTTTTTCTTTGTCAGAGCACTAAATGAGCAATTATGATCTTTTCTGATTAAATTAAAAAGAAAACCTTTCATAAGGAATTCCTAAAGTGATTTGACATTTAGCAGATGAGTCTTTACTCCTTCTTTCGATAAGTACTCTGTATTGTCATTTGATATTTCTCCTCTAAAACTGACAAGTTTCTAAAAAAAGTAATAATAAAAGAAACAGGAAAAACCTTATTTACCAGCTTTTAGAGTCGACTGAAAATATTGATATTGAAATACACAGTAGCTTTACAAAAACTTGTCATGCACTAAAAGTTTTAAACGGCCATCAGTCTTAATTAACAAGTTTTTTTTTTAAAGCTGTGCTATAATATACATTTCTTTTACATGACTAAATTAAGCATTGATAAAATTATATTTTTTAGGGTATTATTTTTTATGAAACCTTGATAAGCCAACCTTATCTTGATTTTTTCCCCTATGTTCCTGTAAGGTTCAAGGTATTGGAGTTTGACTGTGTTATAGAACATTTTAACATATCTTGTTATATATTTTAGTTAAAAGTAAAAAAAAAATCTTATTCAACCGAATTTTCATTTATGATTTCAAAAGATGAAATGAACTTTTTTCTAGTAGTTTTTTTAATATCTATTCTCTTTTTTGATTTTGATTATAAAAGCCCGCACCAGTAAAAGATTGGTGAAGTAACTTTTTGCAGGGAAAATTAACTCACTAAACATTTTAATATTTTTTTTCTTGACTCAACCATTCTTCACAGAAATATATTAATTAAATTCAATAAATTATAAATGAATTCATCTTCAAAAATAGTTTCTCCAGAATGGTTAACTTTTTTACAAAATCTCAGTATTTGAGGCCGTTAAGGTAATGTTTTATATTCAAATACCTTTTGTGATTTCTTTTTTTCCCTTAATAACTCCAAGTCAACATTTTTAGGTGTGTTCGTAATTATATAAATACGTAGCACCTATTGTCGTCGCTTGGTCTGTCTGTCTGTCTGTCTGTCCGTCCGTCCATCCGTCCATCGTCCGCATATAACAATGCAAAAACTACCCAACCGAATGGTTTGGAATTTAAGATATATTATCTTTGCAGAATTTTGTCGAGACATTTGAATTTTTATAAAAATTGAATCAAAACTTTAGGAGATATTAATAAAAATATTTATTAAGAAATTTGAATTAAAAGAAAAAAAATCGGTGCTTTCTTGTTAGAGGAGCTTCCAAGGTTTAATCGTTAGGCGACCGGGATACTTATTTTATGACAGAAATTAAACTGCAGACGATATAATTCATTTCACAGAATTAAAAATAATCAAGATCTAAATATTTATATAACTAGCTATAGTATGAACGCACCTCATTTGTCACGTTTGACGTACAATTTCCAACTTGTTTATCATTAGATTCAGCAAGTAAGAGAAAGGATAGACAGGTATTATTGAAATGGCACCAAATTTTTGAATGTCCACTTATTCAACTTCATATCTTGCATATTCTTTATCAAATTCTTAAAGGCTAATTCCTGAGAAAATTTACTTTTACATCTTCACCAAAATCTTTAAGATCATTGTATCATATTTCATATATTATAATATGACAAACTCTTGTGTCTGTGTATATGCAAATTTTATCTTAAAAATGGTTCTAACGATTTTGACGAAATTTTGTATCCTATCATTTTGGGGTACCAGGAGACCATTGGGCTAGGTCACATGTTTGAGAAAATTCGATTAGTGGGTCCTTTTGGAGTCAGTACGAATCAATGCATTTCAATGGGAATGAAGTTTGAAACAATTATTAAGTTTTTAAACTGTTGGCATTAAACAAAGTCGCAAATTTGGCAACATTTTGCCAACTTTGACGATGAAATGTTGGCGAGATTTGGCAGGAAAATGACTTTTCGATTTACCAATGCCAAAATACATGCTTGGTGCCAAATGAAAGAATGTTGCCAAATTTTGTGACATTTGGCGAAAAAATTGGTTTTTAGAATCTGAAGGAATTTTCTAGAAATTCTCAACAGGAGCGGAGATATTCGATTAGTGGGTCATTTTGGGGTCACTACAAGAAAGGGCAAGATGGGTTGCACTTTGCAACGCCATCAGTTTCCCATGCAGCTGACGTTCGCCATCACCATCCACAAGGCTCAGGAGAACACATTCGACTTCGTAGGTGTGGATTTAAGGGTGTCTGTCTTTATACATGGAATGCTGTATGTTGCATTTTCACATGTAAAAAGGCGTTCAGGCCTAACAGTCCTGCTACCAAAAGAAAGTGCACAATGAACTAAAAATGTAGTTAGGAAGAATGCTCTTTCAATGTAAATATGTATGTATGTAATGTAAAATTTAGAAATATGTGCATAGTTGTTATATTGATTGTTTCTGTAAATAATATTGCTATAAAATAAAATGGTTTCTAGCAGTAATACAGTGAGAATTTATTGTTATATCGAGTTGAACACAAAGCTGATTTTAACCGAGCTTAGCTCGATCTTCCTCGCTGGTTATGTTATTAATTGCTGTAAATAATCTGCAATTTTAAAAATGAAAATATTTTTTACTACATATTGAATATATGTATTTATCTAGTTTAGCTTTGTTAGTTTCATATGTTTATGTGTTGACCATGGTTTTAGATAACTCTGTAGAGCAGGCCTGCCTAACACTGAAGGTTTCCTTGGCACCCTTTCAAGTGCTTCCCTTTATTAGCTTTTTGTTTGTTTCTTTGTTTAAGGCTGTTCTCAAATCAAAACTGACTGCTTTATGACATATTTTTAAATTTATTTTGTTCGGAAACACATGAAATTGACAGGTATTCTTATTCAGAAACTTTGTAATCAAAAGATGTTTTCCATTTTTTGGTAAAGGCAGAAGATCTTTCAGAAAATACTGTCAAAATCGGCAATTTGAACCAAATTCCCGCAGCACGAGAAAGGAGAAAAATGTATCGTCACATGATATTAATCGCTTATAACTCATTCAGTAATTTATTTATCAAAAAATTGCAAACTCATTTTGATTCCAAATCTTTTCAATAGTCAGGCCTGCCAATTTTATGCCACTGCATTTGAAAATGTGTTAGAAAGTTTCACGTTGTTGAGCGAGTCATTTGAGTTAATTTTAAATGGTGCTGTCTTTAAAATCAATAATATTTGCATGTTCATTATTATTATAAGCACAACTAAGTTTTCTGGCTCTCCTACAAATATTTTTGAGGTAAGGACTCTCTCAGAAAAATGTAATTCTAAATTTAGTATGATTTTCTTTTTTTTGTATATTAATTTTATATGGAGTTTGTGAATCATAGGGGCCTTTATAACATTTTTGCCTGTAGCAGCAATAATGACAGACAAGATTGACCAGATCGTCTCAATCACTCAGATATCTTCAATATCATCAACTGTGTTTGGGAAACAATGTTATTATTGAGAATAAGAACTAGAAGTCATCTGCACGGGCCGGGTTCGGGCCAATTTTCATTCTCGAGTGTTACTTTTTTCTGTAGGCTTGGGCTGTTAGGCCCAGGCCTAACTTTTTTCTGCACGCTTGGGATGGGCCCAGGTCTAACTTTTTTCTGCAGACTTGGGCTGGACCAACCTCCTTTTTTTGAATTGTTTATTATTTTTTATTTAGGGAATTGAGATTGGTAAAAATTAAGCATTTAGTGTTTAGAATATAAAAGGGGCATTAAGTTACATAAAACAATAGTTATTTAAATGTATTATTTAATTGTATCTTTATTTATAATTGTTTATTAATTCAGCATTTCTTTTGCAGGATTTGATTTTCTTTTGCGGCAGTTTATATCTGATCCCATTTAAAGTTGGAAGAATTATGTAAATTATTGTATGTATTTTAATGTTATTTTATTTATATTTTCTCTTAAAATTTAATCTTTTTACCCATGTTTTTGCTTGCCCAATGTTCTGTTATTTATCTCTCTTTCTTTCTCTCTCTCTCTATATATATAACCATTAAATGAACATTAATATATATTACATTTTTATGTATAATTTCTCAGTGTTTTTTAATTAAGGCTTATACATTCATATGATATTTCCCTTGACACCCCTTTTGTTTGGTGTCCAGGGACATATCTTAGTTATAAATTACTCTCCAAATAATAATGTGAATTTTCTATTGTATATGTGTGCATTTAAAATGGCTGACTGGTGATTGTATAGTAGTGTTATGAAATAATCAGTAGTGATTTTTTTTATTGTTTTGGATTAAAAGACAGCAATGTATGAATGTATAGACTTTTCAGTTCAAAGAATGGATATGAAACATTCTTTCTTTTTATTTATTTAAGAAAATGTATACTTTTTAATGGATTTTTTTTAATGCTTTCCTTCTCATTTTTGTCTTAAGTTAACTTATTCAGTTCAAGATGAATCATCTTCTTTTTTGGTTAGTAAGTCTCATGTTGTAAGCTGTTTATATCTTGTATAAAATATATTGTGTTTAAAGTTTGGAGTACAGTTCTTTAGTTAACATTGAGTGAAAAGATTTATTGCTATGAATAATTCTAAAATTACTAATTAAGCTACATTTTGAGTAAACTTCTTTCTTATACTCGATTAGGCGAACATGAGACTAAAAGGAATGAGAAAAGCTAAAATTAATTTCAAATAAATGGTAATTTAGAATGTATTTAAAGTTTTCCTGTCATTTTATTTTTCATTTGAAATTTAGAAATTGTACTAAGCGAGTATTTACATTTTAAAAGTCAGCACCATGCCAATTTCCAAACTTCTAGTTAAGCAAACTGCTATAACAACTATATCACAGAAATCAGAATTTTAGAACTTTTTTGTTCCTGCACACATTAAAATTTCTAATTTTTTAAAAGCTGTTCTGGAGATGAATTTATGTCTGTTACAGCCATGTAAAATTTCAAGTTTCTAATCTTAACAATATCAGATAAGTCATAGTTTAGAAGGTTTTTAGAATATTTCCTTCTCATTTCACCTTTTTTAAACATTGATTTTTTTTAGAAAACATTCTTAGCGAGCACTGAAATCTTAAAAATAGCCACCATGCTAAATTTCAAGTTTTTAAACCAGCAGCATCACCAAAATCACAATTTTAGAACTCTTTTTTTTTTTTTTTTTGCTTCTGGATCTTTTTTAATTTTGTAAAAACTGTTCTGTGTGAGCATTTATGTCTAAGAAATAACAGACATGTCAAATTTTAAGTTTTTATCCATAACAGTTCTGAATAAACCATAATTTAAAATATTTTCTGTTCATTTTACACCTTCAAATTTTGAATTTTTAATAAATTGACCAAGTGTCTGCATCTTAAAAGTTACCACTATACTAAATATCAAGTGTCTAACTCTTGTTCTGTGCAACCATTTTTGTCTTAAAAGAATCAGTCATGTCAAATTTCAAGTTTTTTTCCCTAACAATTCCAATAAAATCGTAATTTAGAATGTTTTTAGAACGCTTTCCGCTCATTTCACCCTTTTAAATTTCGAATTTTTTTGCAAACCATTGTTAGTGAGCATAAGTAATCACCATGCCAAATTTCAAGTTTCTAGTTCTTTCTGTATCGCAAAAATAGTAATTTAAAACATTTTTTTCTCCTTCACCCTTTTAAATTTTGATTTAAAAAGAACTGTTCTGTGTGTGCATTTGTGGCTTAAAAAGTAGCAACCATGTCAAATTTCAAGGTTCTGTCCTTAATAATTCCATAAAAATCATAATTTAGAACGTTTTCAGAACATATTTCCTTCACATCACCCTTTTAAATTTCGAATTTTTTAGAAACTGTTCTTAGAGAACATTTGCATCTTGTAAGTAACTACTTTGCCAAATTTCAAGTTTCTAACTCCTTCAATATCACAAAAATCTTAATTTTAGAATGTTTTTTTGCTCCGGAGGTTTTTGACACCGACATCAAATATAGCCTATGTTATAGCAGAGTTTGTTACCATCAATTAGCCACCATCACTTTTGAAATCGATTTGGTAGTTCCAGAGATTCCTGAGAAAATGTAATTTAGAATGTTTTTGTACGCTTTTTGCTCATTTCATACTTTTAAATTTCAAATGTTTCTGGGAGAGCATTTACACCTTATATGTAACTACAAACTCAAATTTCTAGCCCCATTATCACAAAAATTGCAATTTTAGAACGTTTTTCATGACCGCTACCTTCTGGGGATAGTGCCACCGACATAAATATAACCTATGTTGGAGCAGTGATTGTCCCCATCAATTTGCCACCATCACATTTGAAATCGGTTTGGTAGTTCCAGAGATTCCATAGAAATTGTAATTTAGAATATTTTTAGAACACTTTTTGCTCATTTCACCCTTTTAAATTTAGAATTTTTTAGAAACTGTTCTTAGAGAGCATTTGCATTTTGTAAGTAACTACCATGCCAAATTTCAAATTTCTAGCTCTTTCAGTATCACAAAAATTGCAATTTTAGAATGTTTTTTGCTCCTGCACCACCCTGGAAGGTAGTGGCACTGACATAAATTACAGCCTATGTTGGAGCAGAGATTGTCACCGTCAATTTGCCACCATCACTTTTGAAACCAGTTCAGTAGTTCCAGAGATTACCCCTTACAAATAACAAAAACTAAAAACAAATGGTACTTCTTTATAATATTAGTATAGATATAGTGTATCTTCTTTCATGCATTAGTAAAGAGTGATGTTTTTAAAACTTTTCTGCTGATTTGTAATTTACCATTTTTCCCCCATGCTTTTCTCGGTACTTTTCGGTTAGCCGGGCGCCAGTGAAATGTGTGTATCTATATATACATATATATGTATACATACACACATATATGTATGTGTATATATATGTATATATATATACATGCATATATAAATGTGTGTATGTATATATATATATGTATATATATGTATACATAGATATATAAATTTCACTGGCGCCCGGCTAACCGAAAAGTACCCTTTTCTCTTGCTGCATTTATCATTTTTACCATTTTTCTGAATGTATAACTTTTTTTTTTAACTTTTCATGCATTTTCCCTATTTTATCCTTTATTGATTTTTTGCTTTTTGACATTTTATTTGTTTTGATAGTGCATGTCAATCCTGCTTCCTATAAAAGATGCATCAATAATAATTTTATAATTTTAATAATTGTTATTTTCACTGTTTAAAGCTTAATTGTTATTCATTTTAATCTGAGATTTACTAATAGAAACTTTTCACAACATTACAATGTGTATTTCCATAGTTTATTTTTTTCAACAAGACAATAAATAAAGTAACTTTACCAGTTGTAGACACTTTAACATAATTTTTCGCCTATTTTTAGTGTACTGTTCTTAGTTTTAATGATTGCAACAAAAGTTGAGTGTTCAGTATCTCAATTAACTCTCTCTGCTCTCTGCACATGCCTATGCTGCAAAAATTGCCCCTTTAAACATTTTTCCATACAAAATATTTTTTTTTTTCAGAGAGCTTTAAAAGCAACAGTAGTGAACACATTTATAAAATATGAAACTGCTGAAAAAATATATTTTATTCAAAAACAAGTATTTGGTGTTACATTAATAAATAAATAGAATTAAAAAAATAACAAACATGTATAAAAAGCTGAAAAAAAAGTCTCTAACAAGTTTACCAACTTTGTAGCATGACACATTTTAATAACAGAACTTTAATCACATCATTTTATTGCAATTGAGAGATTGAATATTAAGAGCCTACACTAGTCACGGGAAGAAATGCTCAAGCTAATGTTAAGTCTGTGGGAAGGTTCTTTGCAGATTTCTCGCTCTCATTTTAATATTTTTAAATGATTTTTTTTTTTTTTTTTTTTTTTTTTTTAATATAGGATAGTTGAGGTTGATCTCTAGTGTTGTTAGTTTTTACTTTTTTAATTTTGGTTACAGTTTTTTATAAGAGGACACTTTCAATTTTGGAACCGGTTCTGAAAGTGAAAGTACTCTCATATAAAAAAACTGTAAACAAACTCGAAGAAGTAAAAACTATCAACATTAGAGATCGACCTCAGCTATCATATGCAAAAAAAATCCCTCTATATTAAAAAAAAATGTAACGATTTGTTAATGGACCAATGAAAATCTGTGTAGTGAGCAGGGGGCAGAGTTCCCCTAGTCATTTAAAAATATTAAAATGCAAGCGAGAAATCTGTAAAGAACCTTACCATAGACTTAGCATTAGCATTCGAGTTTCTTCGAATGACTATCGTAGGTTCTTAAGCATACACGCTGACTCAGAAAATGGCAGCTGTCATTCTCTCACCATTCAGATGGTAACTTGAATCTGGCTGCCACTATTTTCAAAAAGTAATCTTTCCTTATCTTTCTACAATTAAATAACATAAGGCAAAGATTACTATTTGGAAATAATAAACTTATTCAGGGCTTGCATTGGTGCACTGATCCCAATTTTAATGAGTGGGACCCAGTATTTTGTTTTTCGGATCCCACAAATCGGAATTTTTCTGTGCTGCTGATAATAGTGCATGCTGATTCGATTTTCGTAATTTTAGTGTGAATTTATTTCTGCAATATTGGATTATATATGTAACTTTGTTTTGAAAGAACAATGTTAATTTTTGCCAAAATTAGCTGTTTAATTTATACACACAAAGAGTATTTTTCAGATGGAAAACTGTTAAAAAAATACTTCTGCTTAATTTCTTAAAGTATCATCAAAATAAAAGTGACATAAAAAATATCTTGTACCATGTTCTTAGTAAAAAAAATTCCTTGAATTATTTTAGCATTTGAATGGAATAGTTCTTTTTTCTTTCTTTTTTTAAGGACAGATAAAGTTTTTTCCTTTCCCTGATTTTAATGTATATTTTACTTTTCACCCAAATACCAACCTAAATAAAAATCAGACTGGTGATAAGATCTTTTTATAAAAGAAAAATAAAATTGATTTAAAAAAAAAAAGTCAAAATGCATTAAAATTTTCTAAACAACTTATATTTCAGATCTTGTGTAACATACTTAAACAGTCTAGGAACAAAAATCCTATTTTGTTTTTAGTTCAAATTTAAAAGTGTCCATTATTGGTACAATGTTCTTTTACCATACTTCCAAAAAAGTAGCAATAAAAAAAAGTGTCTTTTGTTATGCATCTAATTTCAGTATTGATAGTATTGCTAATGTGTTAAATAATTAAAGCATGATTTTAAAATTTAAATTTTAATTGCTTAATAGGCGTATAGCCAACATAGTGAAAAAGTACCCAAGCCGGGACTCGAACCCGGGTCATCAGATTAGCGCACTGACGTTCTACCAACTGAACCACTTGGGAACGATACTTAGCCTGGAACTTTTTCACCATAACATGTTGGCAAGGCTACAAACGCAACACAAGATGGAATATTTTCCGTGAGCCGCCAACCCTGGGGCAAACACGAAATCAAAGAAATTCCAGCAATGACTATTGAATAAATTCATATTTAATACTTGGAAATTTTTTTCCAGAGAAAATTTCTCACACCTTGCATTCATAATATTTAAATTTTAATTGCTTAATAGGCGTATAGCCAACATAGTATTTAAATTTTAATTGCTTAATAGGCGTATAGCCAACATAGTATTTAAATTTTAATTGCTTAATAGGCGTATAGCCAACATAGTATTTAAATTTTAATTGCTTAATAGACGTATAGCCAACATAGTTTTTCATATGATTTTAGTTTTTTTTTTTTTTTTTTTTTTTTAATATACAGTAATTTTCACACAGAATTTGATTGGGATAGTTATACTAGACAGAGAAATGTTAAAAAATTAAAAAGTTGTTATCCTTGTGAATCATTGTAAGAAATTGTTATAAAACATTAGAATGAATTTATTATAAAGCATTGTAATATATTCTTATTAAAATAAAATAAAATGTTATTTAATGCAATGGTATTTATTTTTATTTCTCTATTATACAGGCATACTACGTTCATGCTTCATGAGCTTGGCTATAACCTTGGCGGAATTGATTGAAACTTAGCATAGTTATAATTGTGGGGGCCTCTATAACAACGACGTGCTGAAATAAGGCCTTTCTACCCCTTCTTCCCTGTTTCCTGTAAGATATATTATATTTAGTTTTTATTTTTCAAACTATTTTTGAAAAGGGGTTCTTTTAATAATTTTAACATATTTATTTGTTGTACAATACTATATGTTACTAAACTATTATTCATTAGCACATTCTTATTTATTTCAAAGTTTTGGTTTTATTTTTGATTCTATTTTAAAGTATTTTTGCTTAATTACAAAATAATAATAAATTGAAACTAAAATTTTCAAATATTATTTAAACATATGAAAATTAATTTTTCTCAAAAGAATGCATACAAATATAAACTGATATTCAATGAATTTGGGTTTCAATTATAAAGCTTTATTATTATTTTACAACCATAAATATTGAATTAGTTTCAGGAAAATATGCTCAATTGAAAAGAAAAAAAAAATCCTTATGTGTTAAAATCGGATTATCTGATCCAATGCAGGATTCTATTTTAAAGTATTTTTGCTTAATCTTTCTATATTAAAAAAAAAGTAATCGGAACTGAGCCAAAAACAAAATGGACCAATCAAATTCTGCGTAGATATTCTGGGTTATTCTCATCGCTTTTTTACTTGGGACTTTTTTGAGGAGCTATTACTTTTTTTCTAGCCATCCTACGGATTCGAAAATCATACCACCAGACGCGAAATATAACAAGCTCTCAGAAATTAAAAAAAATTATCACGGTCGGACAATAAAAACTCAAAAAATCCTTAAAAAACGAGTAAAAAATCGTTTATTGAAAAGTCATTTTTTTATATTGTTGCCAATTTCTAAATAAGCGCAAAGGATTATGTTTTATCTCAAATAAAAAATGTATTTGCGCGAGACTATTAAAAACAATAATGAAAGTTTAAAATAATAATTAAATGATCACGTGTTGAAAGCAGGAAATAAAGAAAATTACGTCATAAAAATTGTGTTTACACATGAATATTAAAAATAAAAAAGATGAATTGAATGAAAAAGCATTATAACCAGTTAAATGAAAAAGCATTATAACCTGATTACAGAAGAAAGTCGCCGTTCGTGATATCATCATCATCATCTTTTTAAAACAGGATACATTACCAGGTTTTAAGAGGCTGTGAAATCAGAACGGGGGTTGGTGAGCATAGCGACCAGGGGGCACCTGCTCGTTACCCCCCTAGTTGTAAAATAATAATAAATTAAATCTAAATTTTTCAAATACTATCCAAACATATGAAAATCATTTTTTTTTTCTTTTAAAGAATACATAAAAATATAATCTGAAAGTATTTTAATTAATTACAGAATAATAAAAAAATGGAACAAAAACAGTTAAATATTACTTCAACATGTGAAAAATTAGTTTTTCATCAAAGAATGCATTAGTGTATAAACTGAAATTCATTAAAATTGGATTTCAAATATTAAACTTTATTTTTGCTTTTTTGCTTTCAACCATAAGTGTTTAATCAATTTATAAAAAATATCCTGATTTACAAAAAGAACAAAATCAAAAATTTACTTTCCAAACTAATTGGATTCGTAGCTTGCAGAATTTTCTGAAACTGCTAATATTTTAAATTCTAATTATGAAAACTGATAAAGGATATCAGGGTTGAAAGTATTATTTCATTGAAGATTCTAAGTCCTAAGTCTGAGCAGAAAATTCAGGGAATGAATGACCTACTTTTACTCATAGGGTGGCGAAGTAAAAATGATTCATCACTTTGGGTTGTCAGGTTTTAGTGTGGCAAGTCGTATTTGCTGGTCAATTCTTAAATAGGGGAGATTGGCTAGAAAGCATTCGAAGCATCTTCAGTATAAACCATATTCTGCCTGTGAATGATTAGATTGCAGCATGCTAAAATCCAATCGCAGCATTTGCTTTAAATCTATTTCGATACACCGATTTAACTTCTGAATGCTGCACATATGGTAGATACTTCAATGTAGATCAGAATTCTAGTATTTCGCAGAAGATTAAACAGATAAATCGGATTGCTGATGTTAACTTTAAGTCTTATTTTGTTTCACCTCGATTTAATGCCCAAGTCTAATAGCAATTTTTGTGTAGTTAAAAAGTTTTAAATTAATGAAAATTTATATATGTTTTTCTCGCCTCTCTTACCTTTTAAATGTAAACAGATGAAAAATTACAGTTATCTTCCTGAAAATTTGCTTTTGATATTTCTCGGTTATTATCCTTTTTTTGCTTTTTCAGATTATTATATTAACCTTAAATATATTACCCTAAAATATTTAGTTTAAAGCTGCAATTTTTACATGATGTATGTATTGCATTTTTGATTTGAGAATTGAAAAATTTTTAAGCTTGAATTAACTTGTTTATAAAATATAAACATTTCTTTATATTTATTTTCTTAAATATATTTTTGTTCATTAAGTATATATAAGATATTCTTTAAGAGCTGGCAAACATTTTAAACTGGGACTTTTAAGCATTTTTAAATGTTACTAAATAATGAGAGAGAATTTTTTTATTAAAAAAAAAAACTAAACTAAATTGATTGACATCCCAGTATGTGTATGTTATAAATAATTTACAAAAGAAGAATAGTTAGATTTTCTGCCTGTGAGCTAGGAAAGTTCAAGTGCCCCATTTGTTCTACTCTAGCTATGTTCATGTTATTGGTTATTTTTAAGTATGTTTTAGTATTCATTCCTCTAGGTATCTCAATGAACGTTTGTTACACAATAGTGCTTAATCAGTAATATATTCGTTGGAGATGGAAAATATTTTGTATCCATATAATGATTAAACAGTATTCATAATTCTCAGATTAACTTGGGATTCAGGAAAATGTCAGGAAAAAAATTTGGCTGTAAACTCTCGAGAAAACTTCAGGAGAAAGTCCAAAATGTACTTCAAAAACTGAAAAAACTATCCATTACTTTGGGAAATGCAAGTAATGTCTGCTATTCACAAGTGTAGTAACTGTGATATTGTAATAAAATCAAACTAAAACCAACAAAGCAATTATTCAAACACAAAAAAGAAAAAAAAAAAAAAAAAAAAGGAAAAAATTTTTAGCTTGAAAAAAAATTTTTTAATTGTTAAGTAGCTGAGTCGGTAAATATATAGACTAGATTTTTTGTAAGAGATATTTTTCTTGATGAGAACCCATTGTCCCATTTATTGAGGGTTTTGTTAATTTTTAAATGGCAATTTCATCTATCGAAGGAGAAAGTGTGATTTTTTAAAAGTAATTCTTTAATCTGTTAGAAATAATGCCACAATATAAAAATTTTGTGTGTATCTGATTCAGAAGATTTTTTGGAAATACTTGTGTTTGTAAACAATTTGCAATTGTATACAACTGTAGGTGGGAAATTAAATGTAGAGTTTTTTTTTTTTTTTTTTTTTTTGTATGATGTATAACTTTATTTTTAAGATTACTTCTTTTTTTCTTTTTTTTTTTTTTTTTTTGTGTGTGTGTGGGGGGGGGGGGGGATATACTGATTTAAAAAGTCATTAATTGTTGATGTGGATAACTCATGTTTTTTTTTTTTTTTTTTTTTGTAAGTATAAACTTTTTTAAAAAGCACAATTATAGTTTCAAGAACAATTAATTATCAGCTCATATCACTAGGTGATTAGTAGCAGAGAATGGTTATCCTGGCAAAGATAAAAACATGTTTCTGTTAACTAATCATTATATGTTGAAAAAAGTTGATTTACTTCTGTACAACAAGGTAAAATATAACCTATTTATGTCTGATTTATTTTTTCTTTCTCAGTACTTTGTTCAATTATTACTCCTATATACATAGTACAATGATTATTATATGATACTTATCAGAATATTTTGTTTGTAGATTGTGTAAAATAATCATTTAAAATGAAAAGAGAAATTATTTAAAAAAATAATAATTTATTTCTGAAAAATCAGAACTTTCCAATTTTCGGAATTTAGGCATAAATGGGTTAAATTCAATTGACTCTCTTAAAAACTTTTGGTTGGTTAAAACTTTGGTTTTGACTGGGCCTTTACATGGATGACACTTCATTTAATTAACCACATTGGTGAAAAACACAATGAGAGTATTTTTGCTTTTTAAAAATATGTAGGATTTTGTCACCTCACCACAGTTTGCACTTTTTTCATCTCATTTTTATCAATTTAATTAATTTTACTTGTACTGTAATTTTATTTGTTATTTTATTGTTTTATGGAGTTCCTTTGTTTATACCAATAGGGACAATATTCTTCCTTTGAGTTTGAGGCTACAAAAATTCGCCTGCTTGGGAATAATATACAGAACCCCTGAAAAGCACTGTGTTTAGAAAATTTACATTTACATGTTATATTTATATTGAGTTTTAGACATTTTTAGTAACAGGTGTAGGTTATAAGTGATTTTTTTTCTCTATTTTAATACGATTTCATGCATATTTTGCCTTTTTATTTATAAAATAATGTTGAAAAGTATGTGGTCAATCACTAGTACGCCACAAAGTTTAATTATGTTAGTGTTTAAATTTATTATTTGCAGATTAATTCAATGTCACTCAAGTTTGTACCAATTTAAAGAACTTAATTCAGTTATTTTCTTGTGTATATATTTCTTTTTTTCAGTGCTATTTTATTATTCATAATATACGTTTTTACTGTGTTAATTTTAATTAACAAGTATGTTAATTTTAATTAACAAGTATATATGACTTTTCTGATATATATTTATCGAACAGTAATTCATACAAAATGAATCTACGGTATTTTACACATACATTTACCTGTATTTATGCTGATTCAAGGGCTACAATATGTAAACAAACGAGCTTGCCGCTATCTTTTACGCCACATAATTCCCATTGTGACCTCACATGATTATTGGCCATTGAAGACTTCCTAATAAATATATCATTATAACTTCTTTAGTGTAGGTAGCAAAGATCATAAAAATTATTTTGGCATAAATCAAAATTTATTCTTTATAAAAAAAAAAAAAAGAAAAATAAGAAACTTTTAAAAATATTTAAAGGATAAAGTATTTTTGCATGAAAAAAAAAAAAAAAAAAAAAAAAAAAAAACTAACGTTTATTTAAGCAGCATACTTTTTGAGAAAACTATAAGTTCACTTACCTTAAAATCTTCCAACACACAATGCTTGAGATAGTGAATTAATTAATTTATTTTTTTTTCAATTGTATATTTTTAAACTTATATGAAATGCAATTATTTTAAAATGTCAATTTCTCTCACATATTTAGGTATTCATAATCTTTTTATCATAAAATATTAAAAAAATTTATTTGCTTTATGCTGTTCAACAGTTTATAACATCTTGTAAAATTTTAAACTTCTGTTCTTAAGAGGCTACTTCACTCACACAGAAACACCCGCTTGTTAATGTTAATCCTATGGGAGAATGCTTTTACAATATCTCGTTTGCATTTCAATATTTTTAAATGATTTTTTTTTGCATTGGATAGCTGAGGCCCATCTCTGTGCAGGCCCTTTTTTACTTTTTTGATTTTGTTAACAAGTTTTTATTATTAAGATGCTTTTACTTTTGAAACCGATTCTGAAAGTGAAAGTATCTTAATAAGAAAAACTGCAACCAAACGCGAAAAAGTAAAAAAGGGCCTGCATAGAGATAGGCCTCAGCTATCCAATGCAAAAAAAAATCATTTAAAAATATTGAAATGCAAATGAGATATTGTAAAAACTCTTCTATAGGATTGACATTATCGAGCGGGTGTTTTCATGTGAGTGAAGTAGCCAAGGCAATTCTGCAAAAAAATATTTTCCCCTGCTCAACAATGCGAAACTTTCTAACATATTTTCTGACTCACTTTTAAATATAAAAGCATGATACCTGAAGGCATGAGTATTGAAGTGACTTGTAATTGAACAATTTTTTCATTTCCCAGTAATTAATTTATATTGTGTGTTAAAAACACCTATTGTCTTGCTATGACAGTTTTTTTTCTTTTCTGTGCTGTCTGTCATGTCTGGAAATTCAGTTAAAAATGCACACTTTGACAGCATTTTCTGAAAGAATATCTGCCTTTACCGAAAAAAAAAAAAAAACCAGTTTGGTTATATAGTTTCTGTATAAGAGCACCTGCCAATTTGATACGTTTGTAAGCAAAATTGAGTTAAAAAATATGTCAGAAAGTAGCCAGTCTGGTTTTGAAAATAGCCATGAATAAAATTTCCACAAAATGTACCTAAAACAGAAAAAAAACTCATTTTGGAAAAAATTGAAAAATAACTTTCAACACAAAATTTTCTTATGTATGTGTCAGTTTTCATTACCAAATTTAAGAACTTTAACTAGTCAAACGGACCATGTATTATATATTTTTAGAAACAGTAGAGCTTGCTCTATTTTTTGAACTAATAATTGTAAACATTGATTTTTTGAAGATTATTAATGACACATTTTCCTTAAGGAAAATATTTTCTAGGTTTCAGTCCCTTCAAATCGTGCATTTAATTCATTTAACTTCTAAATAAAGATACAATAACAATTGCCCCCAAAGACACTTACCTCATCAAAAAAATAAATAAAATGATAAGTTTAAACTTTTTTTTTAATGTTTAATTAATAGGAGTTCTTTAAATAAAAAAAAAAGTCCTTCATAAACTTTTTTTTTGACAAAACTGTAATTAACTATTGTACAAACTGGTGTTTTTTAAGGTATAGATTATAGTGGAGGATTCGATTTACTTAATAAATTTTGATATGTATATAGAAAAGAATGTTTCAAGGCAAATTTTATTTAAATTAAAAAACAAATTCTTTTTACTAAATACTTTAAATTAGCAGATGTAAATACTCATATATTTATCTTTTTCTGAAAATATTTTAATGCTAAATTACGTGTATTAAATTAATACTAATTATTAATTTTAAATAAATACACATTAATTAAGGTATAGACTTTTGAATTACTATTTTTATCTTCATAATCTTTTAAAAATCTTGAGTTATCTTGAATATTTTGATAGAATTTAAATTATATCATGTATCTATGTATACATTAAGATACACTGTCAAAAAAGACAAGTATGTCTTAAGGTACAAAAAAATAATATAGCCACAAATGAAAACATACAATAATCTCTTCCGAGTTATCCATGATAAATTTCTGTTAAAATATGTTAATTTGTCGTGGGCTTCTGACTATGGGAAATTCACTGCTTTGATTTACACTTGGTAGAAAGCCTGAACTAGTGAATTTATTAAAAGAAATTATCATTTCTGCTCAGTTTCTTTTGAAGACATGGTAACAAGAATATAAAAAAGAAGCATTATTTAAACTATCTGTTTAGGTTTTCTAAGTTATTTTCACATTGTATAATCATAATTTAATTAATATTAAACTATTAACTGATAAAAGCATATTTAAAAAAATATATTAAATATTTTTATTATTTTTAATTATATTTTATTTTCTACTTTTTAGTGTTTAAAACGTTTCATTGTTGCAGTCTCATAGCCTGTTTGACTATTTTAGTGAGTATGGTTTGGGGAATAATTAATTCTATTGTTATTGTAACTCATATACAGAGTTACCCATCAAGAATATTTGGAGATTTATCACCTGCACCCAGCTAATGGAAAAATGTCTTGAAATTAATTTACAATTAAGTTCTAAAAATATTAAATGTTGTATTGTCAAACACACTTGTGTACATAATTTCTAGTACAATTTAATTCTAGCATTTCTGGCAGTGAGTGAAAATTTTATTACAAAATTCCATTTTTACACAGATGAACCAAGTTAAATAAAAGAGTATTCAAATACTAGGAAGCTGCTATGTCTATTCAATCCTGTTATAATAACAGTACTACATTTTCCAAATGCCTTCAAAAATTCTTATACATTAAAAAAAGCAAATACTGGGGTATGCATTGTCATATTAATAATATGCATGACTACTGACATATTCATTAATTTCCAATAACCTTTTTTTTTTCTAATTTGAATTGTTATTTTTAATTTTTTAAATGAAAACTAATTTCTGCCCAGATAAAAAAATAATAATACTCAGATGCCAAATGAAAATTGGCATTTTTTTTTTTTTTTAAAGTTTAAACTGGGTTTTTAAAAATATAATTTCCTATTACATATACACATGCATTTGTTGTTAAAAATAAACAGGGCTTTACAAATTTGATAAAATTTGGTAGCCAGCAAAATTCTAGTCGCCTTTAAAAAATATCCCCCCCCCCTTCCTTTCATTGATTTTTAAAAAGCACACATTTTTTTTATGAATTGAGAAAAAATAATAACAAGCATAGTTTAGAATTATTAGTTATATAGTTTAGAATAGTACTTACTTTAGAAAGTTAATATAAACTAAGTTTTCTAATGAAACTTATTAAAATTATATATCTCTGAAAAAAAAAAAAAAAAAGAAAGAAATACTGTAGGCTAAATTAACTGACATGTCCGGAAAATGCTGACTGCCAAATGCTTTAAATGTTCGGATAATTAAGTGCTACAAAATCTATATCTGATGCAGGGAGGGGGAGGGGGTATCAATGAAACTTTTATCGATTTACTTCAAATAAATTACTTATAATCACTTATATGTTATTATTCTTTAAAATGAATGTGATAAATTAAGCAGTTTTAATTCTGAACACAAAAATCTGATTTGAAACTTACAAAAAAAAAATTAGGATGTTTTAGCATTGTACCCAATTTTAGATTCCACAAAGGCTAGATTGACATTATTTTTTACTGAAAGCTCTCCTCTCCCCCCAACACTCTAATCATGTGACATAGAGCAGAAAACAATAGCATTTTTGTGCATGAGATGGAAAATGCCTTTTAACCTTGGTTCTCCCATTAAAAGTACGAGAGAAGAGGAGGATTGCTGCTTGCTGCAAATGAGTTGTGACATGGGAGAGAAAAATTGTCATTTGTGCTTATTCGTTTTTGTACAAAAACATTTCCCACCTAATAAAAAAACTTGGTTACCAGAGGTAACCGTATTTGTCAAACCCTAAAAATAAACATTGTCAAGTACTTTGTAAGTAATAATACTTCATCTGAAAATAATTTAAATTAAATTATTATGGTCAGTAGGGCTGGATTATTTATCGATATATCGGTCAAATATTGATATTTTTTAATTATCGCAATACCGATACCTGAGCTCTGATTCTGACGATATATCCCAATAACGATAGCTAAGCTGAAACTCTACCGATATATCCCAATAACATTTTTTTCCCCACAGCGCGACTTCGAAATCATAGAAAAGCACCGAAATTGCTGTAATAATATCGGAATAATCATTGTATCCCAATAACATTCTTTTTTCCCGCAGCGCGACTGTAATCCAATGTATCCCAATAACATTTTTTCCCGCAGCGCGAATGTAATCCAATGTATCCCAATAACATTTTCTTTCCCGCAGCGCGACTTCGAAATCCTAGAAAAATCACCCAAATTGCAGTACTAATATCGGAATAATCATTGTATCCCAATAAAAAAAAAAAAAATCCGCAGCGCGACTGTAATCCAATGTATCCCAATAACATTTTTTTCCCGCAGCGCGACTGTAATCCAATGTATCCCAATAACATTTTTTCCTGCAGCGCGACTGTAATCCAATGTATCCCAATAACATTTTTTTCCCGCAGCGCGACTGTAATCCAATGTATCCCAATAACATTTTCTTTCCCGCAGCGCGACTTCGAAATCCTAGAAAAATCACCCAATTGCAGTACTAATATCGGAATAATCATTGTATCCCAATAATAAAAAAAAAATTCCGCAGCGCGACTGTAATCCAATGTATCCCAATAACATTTTTTTTCCCGCAGCGCGACTGTAATCCAATGTATCCCAATAACATTTTTTTTCCCGCAGCGCGACTTTAATCCAATGTATCCCAATAACATTTTTTCCTGCAGCGCGACTTCGAAATCCTAGAAAAAGCACCGAAATTGCAGTACTAATATCGGAATAATCATTTTCCACCATTCATTTATTCCTGCCTGCTTCATTCAAAGCCAAATATCCCTTCTAATGATTATCTCTTTTTCGTTGTTATTCCAATATATCCCGATACAATCTATGCTTTACTTTTATTTAAACAAACCGCATATTCCCCTGTTCGTTTGTTACTGAATAAAACTGTTATCGTCTGTGTTTCCGTCGCTGCTTAGACATATTGCAATATATCCCACTTATTGATATGTCCAAATTCAAACGAATAAAGAAGCGCTTAAAATACGTACGAGTTAGTTGTGGAGTCTATAATATTACCAGAGCTTAGCAGCTGGAAAGCTCGGTTCGCGAGCAACCAATCAGAGTGCGAAATGGTAAAATTTCGCCTTTCGGCTACGTTGGTGAAGCTAAGCTTCCACATTCTTTCACTGTGATTCGTTTCTTTTGAGAGGAGCTTCCTAGCTATTAACGTCTAATATTGCGAGCGCTGAATAGCCAGCCGGTGTTTATTCTATTCCTATTTCGTCTGTTGTTTTATTGTTAGAGAGCGTGCGAATCGGATTGATTTTAATATATGCTGTCTTGATACTTTAGCTCAAAACGAAGTCAAAAAAGTACATTTTAATTAGTACAAAACTATTCCGAAATGTGATTTGAATATTTATATTTCAAAAAAGATTTCAATGTTGTATTTATGTATAGTAAATAGATAGAAAGCTGTAAATACAGTGAAAATTTTTATTTTTTTTTCTATTAAGAATGCATTGATATCTAAGAGAAAGATTGAAAAACAACATTTCTGCAGCATCTGTAATCCATTGAAAGCAATTTAATTACAAGTATATTAGCACGACATGTGGCATTAAACTAATTTCAGTTTTTGCTGTTGATTTTTACTTATTTTAATAATATTAAAATCTGCAACGTCCTAAATTTAAGAACATTTTATTTTAGTTTCTTTTTTTATAATATTCTTAGTTATACACGAGGATATTAAATAGTCAAAATAGTGCAGAAAATAGGAAGAATAGGGAGCATACTATTTTGAAAGAAAACTTACTATCCAAGCAATGGTATAAGCCAAATATATATCGCACAATGTGTCCATTTCCTAAAATATTTCTGTTTTGTATAAATATGAAACTATAATATTTAAAGGATGCTGTGTGAACAAATAGGTTAGGAGAGTTGATTCGTTGCTTTCTACACCTGTTTGTACTTAAATTGCTGCTACCATACCATTTATCTTTGAAAATTAACATTTTTTTCTATTTCCACACACTTTAAGGTAGTTATGGCGATATATCACCAATATCAATATTAATTCGTTGATATATTGCGATATTAAATTTTTGATATCGTCCAGCCCTAATGGTCAGTTATGTCTAAAATTAAATTCATTTACAATTTAACCATATAAATCTGCATTTTTAAAAGCAAAAATATTTTATGCTAAATATTGATTTTTTTTTTGTTCTATTTGAGGGGCTTAGAATGACAGTGGAGTAAGTCAATATTTAGTAATTTCCGAAATGAAGGGTTTTGTGAAACTTGTCGTATTGCTGTTGCATTAAGTGGTCCACCTTGTTTTGCCCTCTGGCGACTCCCTAAGTGAACTATGACTTATATGGATGTCACACTGAACAGAAATCAATATACGTTCAGTGAAAATATGGTTATCTAGATTTTTCAAATTTTTGACTTACTCCACTGTCATTCTAACAACCCTCATTTGATAGTTTAACATGTTTTATAACTTTAATAAGTTTTAGATGTTTTTATGTGTAGACCATGGTTTAAGATAACTCATTAGAAGATCAGATATGTTCATCAACACATGCTAGTTTTCATGCTACAGGCATTCAAATATGACTTAGATTCACTGTCTCATGTTGACTGCTAAGATCAACATGTGTTAGAAGTAGAAATTGTGGCTATACAATAGTTTGAAATATTTAAATTATAAAAAAAAAGAAAATGTTATGTATTAAAATCGTTCTAAAAAAATGTTTAAACCATGCCAAGTCTGAAAAGGTTAAGTTTGTCCGTTTTCTTTTATCCTAATATTTGATTAATTTTATGTAACCATTTGAAGCTGTAAAGAAAATAAAATTGTTCTTATACACATTTGTTTGTTTCAGGTATCTGTATTCCTGGAGATTACTCTGAAGAAATAAGCTATTGTGATAGAATGTGTGATGTGAAAAATTTGGTTAAAGCAAGATAAATTAATTCTTTTTTAACTTTAATTTTTATTTACAAGTTTTAATAATCATGGAGAAATCATCAATTTTGAAATAAGAAATCATTGTACTATTGATTGAAATCATTGTAATTAGCAAAAATGAATATTCTTGCTACTTTAAATAAATATTTTAAATGTTCATTATTTGATTTAAGCTTATTTCTGAAATGACTCTACTTATTTTTTAAATATGTAATGTATCTATAATAATCATATATGTATTTTTATGTGGAAAAGGGGAAAAAAATCTATTTCTTGTATATGTACAAGGATTTTTTTTATTCAAATGTGAATAGTTTTTTATATACATTATTGAAAAATTAAAAGTATTATGATGAGAAAACATTTGCTATGGCTCATTGCAACTGTGTCTGAAAGAATGTAATTGTGAGAATGAAAAATTTTTATATTTTCCTGATAATATATCTACCATCTAGGAAGAATGCCTTCCTAAAAAACTTCATACTTAAAGTAAAGGATTTAAAATTTGTAAAAAGTTTATTCTTGTATTAAATAGTGTAATTTTTAGAGTTTGTATTGATGAAAAGAAAAGAGTATAGATTTTTCATTTATGAATTTTCACAAAAGCAACCTTTTTATGTTCACCATAATAATTCTAAGACTAACTGTAAAAATAAATCCAAGCTGTTGTTCTTATCTCTCAAGATTTTCTTTTTACATTTAGCTCTTTGAAATCTGTATTTTTGTATATTTTGTAAAATTGCTGAAGAAAGTTTTGAGTTTCTATTGTGTACTTTTAATGGATTTCTTTGTTGTCTAAGTTCTGCTGTCCGTCAGGTGACTTTGGACATGTGTGTGTTGCAGCATTTTTTAAAGTATTTTTTCTAATTCTGGAATTATTAAGTTATAAAAGATTTCATATCTTTTGTATTTAATTTTGTGAGGTAAAATAAAAATCTGATTCCTGAAAGTTAAACAGTGTAAGTGAGAAACTTTTGATTAAAACTATGAACATGCATTGCCTTATTCATATTGATGAGAAATCTGCTACCTGTGAGACCTGTAATAAAGAATCTTTTCAAGTATCTACTGTAAAACGTCGCCGTACTCGTACCCACTTAAAAGTGAAGAAGACTTTCATTTGTGAAGTCTGCAATAAGGAATTTTTGAAGAAAGATAACTATAAGAGTCATTTTCGCACACATACTAACGAGAAACTTTACTTTTGTGGAATATGCAACCGAGGATTTACTCAGAAAGTTCATTTAGACAGACATCTTCTTATACATACTAATGAAAAACCTCACATTTGTACAGAATGTAATAAAGCATTTTCTCAGAAGTCTAATTTGGAATCGCATTTTCGCATTCACACCAATGAAAAACCTTTCATTTGTGATTTATGCTACAAAGGATTTACTCACAAAGCTCATTTAAACGATCACCTACGATTGCATGCCAACACAAAACCCTTCACTTGTGAGGTATGTAATAAAGGATTTTCTCAGATGTCTAATTTGAGATCCCATCGTAGCACTCATAATAAAGAGAAACCTTTTATTTGTGAAATTTGTAACAAAGGATTTTCATTGAAATCTTACTTAAATAGGCATGCTATTATTCATGAAAGTGAGAAACCATTCATGTGTGAGATATGTAATAAAGGTTTTTGTCAGAAGGTTAATTTAAAAACACATCTCCGTACACATGCAGATCAGAAGCTTGAGAATGAACATTTGAACTTACTAAATAGTGAATTTAATCCTGATGATTTGAATCTACTTAACTATAAACTTAACTCTGAACATACAGATCAGAAGCTTAACAATAAATGTACAAACTTACTTAATAGTGAACTTAATCCCGAAGGACTAAACTTACTTGACAAGAAATGTAATTATGAACATATAGATCAGAATCTTAAAAATGAACATTTGAAGTTACTTAATAGTGAACTTAATCCCGAAGGACTAAACTTACTTGACAAGAAATCTAATTATGAACATATAGATCAGAATCTTAAAAATGAACATTTGAACTTACTTACTTGTGAACTTAATCCTGAAGAGTTAAATTTACTTGACAATAAACTTAACTCTGAACATACAGATCAGAAGCTTGACAATGAACAGTTGAACTTACTGAATAGTGAACGTAATCCTAATGATTTGAATTCACTTGACAATAAACTTAACTCTGAACAGTTGAATTTACTTAATAGTGAACATTTATTAAATATTCAATGAAGGATTTTCTCATATGTACCAAATATAACCATGTTGTTATTCATATTAATGTAAAAAACTTCCATTTTTAAAACAGGGCTTGAAATTCACTGCAGGAGGGCAGGAATCATGCCCAAAATTTTAAATTTCCTCTTGCTTCCCCATTTTTTGGAGAATTTGACGTTTTTTGGAACAACAATGAAGTGGGAGACACAATACAGTGACCATTAGGCTGTATGAGATCTAATTGTTAAGGGCATATAATATTTGGGTTGAAAGTTTAAAATAAACGTATATAAAGTTTGACTTTTTTTAATGAGAATAAACATTTAGCAGTCTTATTCTGAATCACTGACTTAATTTTTTTCAATAGTATTTTGTTGCGTGCTAATACTTAGGCAAAAATTGATTTTTTTTTTTTTTTTTAGTTAGTGGACTACTATAAATAATAATTTTTTTTTTTTTTTTTTTTTTTTTTTTTTTTAGCATTCTGTAAAATTATTAAAATAAATAAATGAATAAAGATAAACATATGTTTTGTCAAAAACAGAGTGTCTGTTGGTCTCAAAATTATAAAATATTGGGGGGGGGGGGAAATGTGAGGTCTGATTATTAGTCAGGAAAGTTACTAAAATTTTGCCCTACAAGGGCATTTTATTAAAACCTAAATCCCAAAAATAAATAAACTTACACTATATTTCTTGCATACATGTTTATTTTTGTAGATGTCTTTTTGTCGTGGTAATAAATGATAAAATTCATTACTGAACTCAGTGAATCTGTTTTATCTGAATAAATTTAAAATAATGTGTCACTAAAGAAAAAACATGTTTGTTTACTACTAAATAGTATACAATTTGATGTATAACAACAATAAAAGTGCAGAGAATAGCAATTTTGAAAGAATTTTAAGGTTTGAATATTGTATGCCTTTAACCCCTCCACCCCTTTACAAAAAGGTCTTTTGTTTTTCTACATATATTTCTCAAGCAAGTTGAAAAGTATTTGAAGGATTTTAATTTGTCTAGCTATCCAATCTTTCTCTCCAATTTCCTTAGAAATACAAAAGAAAAAAATATGAAATTTGAATGCAGTTAGATATGTAAAGTATTTTTGTATGATCAGTACTATTTTTTTTTTTTAATTATTAGTGACTAACTATTAAAGACATTTTATTGTTTTGTATTGGTATTTCTGTTCGTGTGAATTTGTTTCTATAACAGTAAGGAATCAATCAAAGGAAATTCCTACTATTGAATCTTATTCCTATTACGCTTTTCTGTGTATAGAAAAATGATTTTTAGTTATTTAGTATTCTGACATATTTTGCATATGATTAGAACATAAGAAAGTCCAATTCTAAAGTTTGGTCAACAAAATGTTTAGTACAGCAAAAAAAAATTGTACAAGTTGGTAGGTAATAATTTCATTCAAACTTCTACAATGAAATTGCAAACTAACCAACATTAAGTTATAAAATATTTCAGCTAATTCCTTCTTTTAATAAGGTCTGTTAGGATTAATTTAAATAGTGCACTAAAATAAATGTAGGATTAAATATACATTTATTTCTTTCCAAAATAATTCTACTCCTTATCGATCTAATTTTCATTCATTGGGTTCAGCCAGGCTTGAATTTCATTCTTCCCAGGATGTGTCAAGCCAGCCATTTTTTTTTCTTTTTATAATAGTAAAATTGTATATATTTTTAACAGATTCTGTAGAAATTTATTTTGGTTTAATACTTAAATATATATATTTTTTTAATTCACCTTTTTTTCTTTATTTAGGCATCAAAATTAGGATTTTTTTTTTTTTAACTGCTTTTTTTTTTTTTTTTTTTTTTAATGTCTTCATGCTAAACTACATTCATTTATTTTAATGAATTTTCATTTGAATTTAATCATCTAAGTAATCATAAAAGTTTTTTACTCTGTATTTCCAAGCTTATGAAATAAAAGTTAAAAGACATAGTACTTTAAATTTTTTGCATAAATATTTATACAAGAATTTATAAATATGAATTTTAATTATAAAATAATGTTGGTGATAAATATTGGTATTTTTTCTAGAAATTGAGTCAAGGCTGGTTAAGCCATGCTGAACCATGAACTTCAAAAAATAGAAAATAAACGGGCTGGTCCTTTTTTCATGATTTGACCTTTTGTATTTCCCACCATTTATAAATGTTGGATAAAATATTCCCATGCTAAAAAATGAAGAAAAAAATCATGCATCAAGCATAGATTATGAAATACAACACATTCAGAACATTGTAAGAAAACTGTTATATCACTGTTTAATAAGGTTAAAGATGATGTTTAAGTAAACAATTTGGAAAAGTCATAACACATTTGAAAAACCTTTTTCATCAATTACCATCTATAGTTGGAAAAATATCTGAATTATTTTGTGCAAATCTGTATATGATCTATAGATTTGTATATATACTGCATAGTATGCAAAAATTTAGTTCAGTTAGAAAACGAAAAACCGTTGAAAATTCCATTCAGCAATTTTCCTCAATAAGCAGAAATGTACTCAAATTCTTTTGCACAGCCCTGTATAGGATCTATAGAATATATACATACCAATTATTAGGGGGGGGAAAATTAGTTAAATTAAATGCATATCACAATTAAAATTGCAATTCCAGCAATTAGTGTGTGTCCCTGTAAATGAGTGATTATTGCTATGCACAGCATCTACTTATAATAAAATCCGAAGGCAAGAAAGTGTCTGTAACCATTCCAAGCAGATCCACTCTGGTCTGCAAATCGACCGTAGTTTTCGCCATGTTAGGCTTAAGGAAAAACTTATTGTAACATATGACAGCTAAAAATGATAATATCTTCTACTTGAAATCATGTCTGTTCAGCAAATTTTTCTATAAAACATGTACAGTAGAGGACCTATTATCCGGAATCCTCGGGACCGAGGGCTTTCCGGATTTTGGGTCCTTTCGAAAATCGGAATTTTTAAAAAACATAAAAATAACAAAATTAAAGCAACCCCATGTAGAATATTAATAAGACTTATGTTTTGAATGTTTTTAAAGTGTGTAAACGAAAATTCCTGCATTATTCAATAATAACATTGAATAAATAAAAAAATAAAATGTATAATATTCTAATATTCTATAGTATATCTAATATTCTATATACAAGCTCTACTTTTTTTTTTTCTTTACAGCTATATAATTGACATAAAAAAAATTGATAGATTATTTTTAATAAATCTTATTTCTTAAATAATTTCGTCCCCCCCCCCCCCCCCACCGAAATTCTGCCGGTATTTTTCGAAAATATAAAAATATCAAAATTGAAACAATCATATTTAAAATATAAATAAAAACTTACCTTTTGTTTTTTCTTTTTAATCAAACAAATTCTTGCACTAGTCAATGGTAACAATGAATAAATAACAAAATAAAATCGGCCAACTTGTATTATTTAATCAACAATTTTTACGCTTTTTTTAATAACATAATTTACATTAAAAATGATCAATATTTTTAATATTATCTTATTTTTTAAACAAATCAGTCAGTTTTGTTTGTTTTAGCTTCTTTTGCTTTTCTTTAACAAAGAGTTCTTGTATTTTATACATATGCATGATATGAGTTTCGTTGACGAATTTTTTTTGCTCCATTCCGCGAATTAATTCTTGCGTAAGGGCAATGCACCTTTCGTTGGAAATTTCATCATTTATTTTGGCATCGTTATCAGATTCCTCATCCTCATCCTCTTTCTCATTATGCAAAACCGTATCGATAATTTCCGAGTCCGTCAATTGTAACACAACTGGAGCATTATCATCAGCATTAAAACAATCTTGAATTGCTTCTTCGTCGAAAAAGTTTTTCCCGATATTTCGAGTTTTGGCATACTCTAAAAGTTCATTCATGAGGACCTTTTCTTCGGACATCCTAAATCCCTCAAAGATTTCATTGTCATCTTCATCATCCAAAAATATTGTATTCGGTAGCAGGTTATGCCATGCATGTTTCAAAGTTTTGCTTGAAACTTCGTTCCAAGCTTTTGCTGCGTTCCAAATGGCATCTTTAATCGAAAATTCCTTCCTAAATGCTTCGATATCAAAGCTGTTGCTATTGCAAGCATTCAGCATTTTTTCGAGGAAAAGCTTCTTATATTTGCATTTCAATGAATGCAAAACACCTTGATCCATGGGCTGTATAAGTGCAGTGCAATTTGGCGGTAAAGAATATACTATGATATTGTCTTTGCGTAACACTTCCGCTTTTGGATGCGCGGAACAATTGTCTATCAACAGCAAAACTTTGCATTTTTCTGGCAATGCGTTCTTGCCTCCGGAACAAAATGGTTTTCGAACCAGTCTTTAAATAGTTCCCCAGTGACCCAGGCACATTTATTGGATCTGTAAATTACTGGAAATACTTTAACATTTTTAAACGCCCTTGGATTGCGACTTTTTCCAATGATTACAAGTTTGCACTTATGATTTCCTGCAGCATTAGCACACGCTAGAACAGTCACTCTTTGTTTAACATCTTTATAGCCTGATGGATGTGTTTCATCAGATGTGGTGTATGTTTTTTTTGGCAAGTAACGCCAAAATAGCGACGTTTCATCAGCGTTATAAATCTGATCCATAGTTAAATTTTCCTCTTTAATTGCGATATTTCATCGCAAAAAGCTTCGGCCCCTTCAATATCTGCAGAAGCTTTTTTTCCACAGAGTTTAAGTAATCGTAATCCATGGCGCCGTTTAAACTTTGTAAACCACCCAGTGGAATACTCGCATTGCGTCATGTTTTCTCGCTTGGGCCATTATTATACCTCTATCGAACGGAAAGTTTTCCATGCGCCACTGCCGAATACATTCAAGTAAAACTTTGTCCACATCCGTGTTTTTAACTTGATGCACAGTTTTTCTTAAATCCATTAATTCTGGAACATCAGAATCTGCATAAAAAGATAAAATTTTATCCTTTTGTTGTTTGATATCGTATATAGTTGATAAGCCTATTTTGAATTCTTCACTCAATCTCTTTGCCGATGGACCTTTGTCCAACTTTCTAAGAATTTCGACCTTTTTTTTTTTAATAGAGAGCGTTAAATGTTTGCGTTTATTGCTGCTGGTAGAAGCATCGGCAGATCTTTTTGACATTTTTGTATGTTAAAATGTCACCAAATTTAATTAAACTGGAGCAAAAACAAGTATACTGACTCGCAAAAAGAAAAAAAACACATGCAAAAAGAGTCGAGAATAAAACGATAACTGAATGTGACCCATGTGAAAAGATTCTACAAGAAACATTGTTGCCAGATTTTGAAAAAATATAAAAGAATTATTTGAACATTTTACTTAACATTATCGATATTTTTCTTACTGTCGCATGTCCATGGAGGTAAATAAACAGCAAAAGTTTTGTTACATTGCTTTTTCAAATTGGCAACACTTGCATTTTGTTTACTTAACTTTGTCTGTCACGTTATTGTCAAATGTAGCACAAATTTAATGTTTTTTTGCAAAATTTGGGTGGTTTTGTTGACTATGCAGGAAAACTTTTTACACAACGATTTTTAACCGTTTTCGCGAATTGTGTCAGAAAAATTTAGAAACGGTGAGCAGATAGACCGTTCTGGAATGGCTTAGAAGTTGAGAGCGAGGATACAAGAAAATAAACAGGGCCTCTCCTATCATTATGTGTATTTATATAAACACAATTGCATAGCCATAATATTCTTTCAGAGTGAAAGGGAGGGGGCAAAATATCTAATGATTTTTTTAAACGAATCGTAATATAAATTAATTTTAATCTAAAATTAATTTGGCAAAAAAACGATTTTTTCCGAATTTCGGGGGGAGGGTGGGGGGCTTTGCCCAAATTTAAATAACTTATTTTAGTGGTTGCACACTAAAACAATAAACTGAAGAAAAAAAATTAGAAATCTGTAAATTTTTTGAAAAATTTCAAAAATTACACAATTTCAGTAAAAATTTACAAATTTTGAACATTTTTGACTATTTTTCTTTTCCGGATTTCGGAATTCCGGATAATAGGTCCTCTACTGTATATCATATCCTATTATAATGTTTTAAGTTCTTAATTAAAAATCCAGATTAAACATCGGAATCCAAGATATAAACAAACGAACACTATTGCCATTCAGAATCACAAATTCAAATTAATCACAAATGAACAACTCTGAAAGCTTCATTAAAAAAATATAGTTTAACATACGATTCTACTCTTAAAATATTTGTAAAAGCATATTAAAGCTTTTAAATATTTTAATTTTGTTTAAAACCTTCAAAAACTATTTCATATAAAACATGTATATCAACATTTCTGTAAACACTTTTTTTTTCAGTAATAGCGGGGATTTTTTTTCGTAGGGATGCTTTGAGGTGATCAATCCAGTATATTGGCGCCATCTACCAGCAGATTTTGAAATTTTGCTTCCATTGTAAATAAAATGATTTTTTCTTATGAAACGTAATTAAAATATAAGGAATACATAGTATAGTGTAATTTGCATTTAATTTTGCTTATGTAATCAAACAATGAGTTATGTGGTGAGTCAAGCTGTTTAGAAACTCATTGATAACATTTTTTTACAAAAACTTTTGCACATGGATTATTTTTTAATATTTAATTTGAATGTTTTGTCCAATCGTTGAACTATTTCAGAAATTTAATATTGAGTAAATCTATATATATATATATCCTCATCATTTTTATTTGTAGAAATCATTTGTCATTTTTAAAATGTACTTTTCTACAATACAAACCTTTCAATAATAAAATATTCATGTTGTTTGTTTGTATGAAGTCTTATGAAAATCAGATCAACAATCCATCATTTTTGACAGGGGTTATATACTAGTATTCTATAGTAAGCATCATGTAATACACCTCAGGGATCAATTTCAGTGTTTGAAATAGTGTAAAATCATTAAAATACACTGCAAATTATCTTTCTGCATAGACTATAATGTAATGACATTCTTTTGTTCTTTTGAGTGCACCTGTAAACAAACTATAAATGCTACACACTTCATTTTCAATACTGAACATGCCATGGTAGGTCTCAATAACATTTATTACATGACAATATTTGCACGAGTTAGAGCATGGACAAACAGACAGACAAATTGAATTTATAAACACTTTTCAACTATGTTGGAAAGTGTTAAAATATTGAATTTCAAGCCTTGTAGAATATGCAATATAGCTTTTCTTCCAGATTATTGACATTCACAACCTTGTGTGTGAACATGTCTCCTCTATTAAATCATTATATTATTCAGGGTTCCCAGCGACATGGAAAGTCAAGGAATTTCAAAGTAGTCAGGGAAAGTCATAGAAATTAAAAAATATATAGGAAAAGTCAGGGAATTTACAGATATTTCCTAAAAAGTCATGGAATGGTCTGAAAGGGGGGGGGGGATAATTTGAATTTGAAATCATTTCTTTTTCAGAAAAGTTACTATATTTCTCACCTCTGAAAAATCTCTAGACTCTTGTTGGTTTTAAGATCGAGAAATTCCTTCAAATGCAATGCAGAAAAACCATAATATGGATAAAAGTTTTCTTCATTTTTCAGGGTTTTTCACGACATTTCACATTCTAGACTTTGTTGCATGGCATTCATTTGAAAACTGTCAAATGTAAAGTTTATTTGCATTGTAGTATTTTATAGGATTTCATTTTACAATTTTCTAGAAAGGAGCTTGAATTTTCTCCTGGGTAAAGAGTATGTACCCTGTTATTACAATACAAATTTCGGATTTTTTATGCTGTTTGTTATTTTGTGTTATTTAAAGCAGTTTTGTGTATGCCCGTTTGGTCATGGAATTTTCTTGGATTTGGTCAGGGAAAATTGCCAGACATGCTTTGCTGGGAACTCTGTTATTACCAAGAACATGCCTTTCCTAATGAGGTTTTTGACATTGAAACTTTTTGTATTTCTATTTTATTGAGGCCTTAAACTGTTTTAAAAAGCTTGGCACAATTCAAGTTTAAAAAATTGAGATTTATTGTCAAGTGACATAAACAGCTGCAAAAGAAAAACTGGTGAAGTATTAATACTTATCTATATATGTATTAAATAATTTGCTTCTGATTATATATTAGATAAATTGCTTCTGTTTGTGTCTGTATTTCTTTAACCTGGGCTACCCAGGTTAAAGAAAAATAGGTAAAAATCATTTTTAATCGAAAACTCTTATAGATTTTTTTACATGTAGTATATTTTTTTAGATTGCTCACTAACTGCACGAAAAAGCATTTTTGGTACTTTCATATTCATGCCAGCGGTCAATCGCAAAAGATTTCTGTATTTATAGCAGCCTTTTTCATTTTAATTGTTTCAGTGTATAGTTCGTTTATATGTCTGTTAAAATTGTGTTTTATTTATTCATTTGTAAAGTTATAATTTTGTTTGCCAATTTAAAGGAATATTATATGGAAACAAACAAATGTTGAACTACAAAGATAAAGATAAACAACGTTAAAACCAGTGTTGTAGTGGGTAGCTACCCGGATGTCTAGTTACCCACCTGGGATGGGTTAATTTTTTTTTTATTTTTTTTAACAATCATAAGAGTTGTAGCAGGGTAGCTGCCCGGGCTGAGTATAAAAAAAAAAAAAAAAAAAAAAAAAAAAAACTGGTTTTTACAACCCTGGTTAAAACACACAAATTCCAAAAAGAGTCAATATCAGATAAAGAATTTTATCTTGACTTTTACGAGGCTTATCATATCCATAAACAGTAGTGGCTCATGACCGTCCTTTTTTGGAGCACTAAATGCATGCCTGAACCACATACTATTTTCATACCATTATTTTTTACACGAAATCTTTTGCTTGTTAAATGGCAGAACTTTCTGATAGTAAATAAAATAAAGTATTCCTTTTTAATAATAGTGGTAAGAAAAAAATTAATTTAGCAGTCATGCATTTAGTGCCCCAAATAAAGCCAGTCACGATCTGCCACTGTCCATAAATATATAGATTCCTTGGTTAACAACATGATTAGCACCCTTTTTCTCTCTCTTGTGTAGAGAGATCCTGTGCAGTAATGCGTTTTTTCAGTGTTTTCCTGTCAGGCACGAAACTTCTGCTTTTCTGGTATATAAATGCTTGCCTTTGCTATTTTTGGTCAGTTTACAAGACAGTTCTCAGGGCTATAGCTGAGCATGGTTTGTTTGAACCCTTTTATTTATTTATTTATGCTGATGAAGGGGATTTATGTTATCCTTGAAACAGCCATATGTGATTTTAGTGTTGGGATATTTTTTTTTATTTGTGTGCTTTAATGTTGTTTAGCTTTATCTTATGTCTCTGTACATGAGTCCTGCATGGGTCGGGTTGTACCCGACCTGAACCCGCAAATTCCATTTGAAGTCAACCTGACCCGAACCCGCAAAAATATTTTTACCCAACCCGAAACTTCAATGCCTCACCCCGCAACCCGACCCGCACTTGCAATGAAAGGACAATAAATCATGTTTTAATGCTATAATGAAAAGTAATATACAATTATATCTCTAATACTAATTTTATATTTTATATAAGAAAATGGACAAATCCATATTCTTTAATATTCAAACATAGTGAAACCTCAGAATAGAGGACACATCGAGATCGTTGAATAGAGTCCTGCAGCGGGTCAGGTTTATGTTATTTATTTTTTCGGGTTGGGATGACTTATTTTCTTTCTGCGAGTCAGGTTCAACCTTGAATAATTTTTTCGGCTCATATTTAGGTTTTAGCATGTCTGATTGTTGGGATTTTCACAAAATGTTTGAACAGAACTATGAAAATAAATACGTATTTGAATGTGAATAAGTCAGGGGTGAAAAACTACTTTTTTTAGTAGCAAACTACAACTACTTTATCAAAAATGTAGTTAACTACAACTACAACTACTTGTTTTAAAAAGTAGCTACTACAAACTACTTTTGAAAAGTAGTCACTATTTCGTTACTTTTAGATTTTGTAGAAAGATTCAATCTACACTCAAAATTGAGGACAAGGAATTAAAATTCTGCATTGGTCGGGTTGTATATCAGACCCGAACTTGAAAATTCGGCTTAAAATCAACTCGAAACCAACTCGAACCCCAAAATATTTATACCCGAATCTGACACAAAACCGAAAGAACAGAAAATTAATCCATATTTCAATAGAATTATGAAAAAGTAGTCCACAAAGAAGATACTCAGTATTAAACCATTAGATATAATAATGTGTTAGTAGATAAAGGGTTAACCGCAAGAAAATTTATTCTTTTCGTGAGTTAGCAGTTTGTTTTGTTTTATCAGCAAGAGTCAATGGAAAAATCTATGACACTGCAAATGAGATTTGTCGCTGACATTCGCAAATTGTTGCATAGAACAAATTTTGTAAAAAAAAAAAGCAAGTTATGATCAAGTGATTAGAAGAATGGCATTTTTTCGTCCTTTCCAAGTAGCGTAAAAGGTCAATTTTCGAGAGAGTCTGTTATGGAGGTCTTATTGTATACATACTTTTAACCTGCAAAAAAATTGTGTACATTCTTTTGGAAAAGCTGGTCAACCCGAACCCGCAATACCTCAATCTGCAACCCGACCCACAACAAAAAAGGTAGAAGTCAACCTGACCCGGACCACAACGAAAAAATATAGCACCAACCCAACCCGATGCAGGACTCTACTCTGTACTTACATCAAGTGAACATTTTCTGGCTAAAATGTTGAACTATTTACATTGTTTTAAGTGCATAATGGTTAACTTTCTGTAATTGGGTTCTATGTTCATTTTTGAGATAGATTTAAAAATATTTATGCTTAAAAATTATTTTAAAAACCATTAAAAAAAAAAAAATCAGTAAATTGAGATACAGTTTTAAAAAAATTACATTTGAAAATGAATTTCTTTTTTATTTGAAAGTGTAGAAATTAAAATTGCATGATTTTTAGAAGTTAAAAAATTTGAAATAAAATGAAATTGATTTATTTTTATGTAAGATATAATTTTATTTTGTTTATCCGGTGTTCTGATAAGTATGGTCACCTGGAGATCTGCACCGACTCAGGCCAGATCAGACTTTTTCCTGGTCCGAGCAAAAATCAGTAAAATGATGCCAGCATTATCTAAAACTAAAATTTATGCATAAGTAAGCGTGCTTTTTGAATAATTTTAATTGTAGGATAATGTTGCTTCAGAAATATCGGCATGTTTTGTAAAAATACAGTCTGGCCAGGCTTGGACCGAACTTTTTGCTTTTATACCGGGCCAGGCTGAACTTTTAACTTTTATACTAGCCGGGCCCGGTCCTGGAATTTTCAGTCTGTGTTGACCTCTATGGTCACCATCACCTTAATAATAATGAAGAAAAAACTTTTTAATCATGAAATTCAAGTAAAGAGAACTTATATTAACACTTACAAAAAAAGTATATTTTTGTTATAAACGGAGAAATTTATGAAATGTATTACTTAAATTATTTATTTACATACCTTACTTATTTAAAAATAGTGTAAGTATATCTATATCTATCTATATATATATGTACATTTTTTGTGGCTAGATTACGTTGTTCATTAAAAAGGCTAATTGTAGGATATGTAATTGAAGTCTTTTGAAATAAATAAAGTGTCATTATATTCATAATCCTTTTTGTCTTTATTTTTAATATAATGAAAAGTTTTTCTTTTTTAATGTCAAAAATACTTTGAGAAGAGTAACTAAAAATTATGAAGTTAACTTTGAATTTTTTGTATAAATAAAACTTTACTCTAATAAATTTATGAAAAATGAATTAATCGCTTTAATGAAATGGTTTAAGGGGCTGTTTCACTGGAACTCTTCGATTGTGAAATTCCATGTTAAGCTAATTGGAAAGTTAAATAAGTGATTATTCATCATCATCATCATCTCAAAACATGGTTTAAGGCTATAAGCCTGTTCTGGCCTCAATCCATCTCTTTCGTGGCCTTCCTCTATCTCTTTCCCCCCTTGGTTTGTGATTCAAGGCTGCTTTTGGTATGTGATCAGAATCCATCCTTTCCATGTGGTCTCTACATTTCCTTCTGTAATTTTCTATTTTATTCAATATTACTCATTACCTAATATTCTGACTAAGTGTGTTTTGAAATTTGTAGGTTTTTTTTTATAATTAAAGGAGACATTAGAAAAATGCAACTTGTTGACATCTGATGTCTATTTTCTGATTGAGGAAACTGTATTTTGATAATTATATTAGGTAATGAGTAATCACATATTTAAGTTTTCCCATAGGTTAACCTGGAATTTTGCAATCGGGAAGTTTCAGTGAAGTAGCTGCTTAACTCTCTCAAACATGATAACATCATATGAGGTTGTATTGAAACACAACCTTAGAAAATTGTGTAACTTTTATTTTTATTTCTGTATCACATGTAAGCCTCAAATGAAGTTCGATAGTGCTTGTGAAATACAGCCATAGATGGCACGACCATTTTCTTTTTCAATACTTAATTGAAAAATCTGCATTTCAGAAATTTGTTTCTGTTCTTTTGAGAGAAGATTTTTTTTCAAAGAATTTCTGCTCTTGAATCTCAATAAGAACATGACCATTTTTAAAACTTTGTGATAATGTGTCAAAGTTTAAATTATCACAATAAACTACAATAACTGTTGATAATAATTTTTTTAGTGTTTGTAATACTTATATGAGGCTCATTATGTAATTATGTAGTAAATGTAAGATTAAAGAATCACCATTATTATTCTTAAGGCAATTCTTTAAAGGAAAAAAAAAATCCCTGCTCAACAATGTGAAAATGTAACACTTTTCACACAAATCAACAATGTAACACTTTTTCAATACTTAATTGAAAAATCTGCATTTCAGAAATTTGTTTCTGTTCTGCATGAAAGAAGACTTTTTTCAAATAATTACTGCTCTTGAATCTAAATAAGAACATAACCATTTTTTTCTAACTTTGTGTTTGTATTCAAAGTTTAAATTATCACAAAAAACTATAATAACTGTTGATAATAATTATTTTAGTGCTTGTAATCCTCATATGAGGCTCATTATGTAATTATGTAGTAAATGTAAGATTAAAAAATCAACGTTATTTATTCTTAAGGTAATTTTTTAAAAAAATGTAAAAATCCCTGCTCAACAATGTGAAACTTTCCGACATACTTACAGACTCATTTTTAAACATAAAAGCAGGGCACTTGTAGACATGATTATTGAAGGGATTTGTAATTGAAGTTTTTTTCATTTTGCGATAAATGAGTTACATCTTGAGTTAAAAGCGAGTGTTGTGTCACTACCATAGTTTTCTTCATCTCCTACACTGTCACATCCAGAAATTCAGTTCAGAAATGCAAAATTTTGAAAGCATTTTCTGTTTTCTCCAAAAAAAAAAAGAAAAAAGTTTTTGATTACACAGTTTCTGAATAAAATTAGAATAAAAAATTTGTGTTTCAATGTCTATGGTATTTAGAAATATCGAGTTAGCAGAAATATTAAAATATTTTATGCATTTTTCTTCATGCATAAATTCCATTGTCATTATTTATTAAATTTAATTGTATTTCTATTTTGTTTTTTATGAGTGTAGTTTTTAAAAAAAGTATTAAAAAAGGATAATATATATCAGAAAAATTACATATATAAATTCGTACGACACCAGTTGAAATCATAAGATTTTTGATGCATGATAGTTTTTACCAATTTCAACTGTCATATCAAAAACTTAATAAAGTGTCATTTTTATAGATAAAATTTATTTTTATAAAAGTTTAAATTGGTATAGGTAATGCTGGTTTCTTGTGTACCTTTATGATAGTTTTAAATTTTGATAAAATATATTTCAAGATTATGCAGGGGTTGATTTCTAGAAATATGGGCACCTGAACATTTCAATTCAAAAGTTCATGTACATTTTTGATGAAAAAATGAACAAAGTAAAACTTTATGATAAACATAGTACCTATTCATATTTTTTTCTTAAATGTGATTTTGGATCTATTTTTTATTATTAACTTTTGAATCTTAGGTTCCTTATTAAATGATGTGTTACAGGTAACCAGGAAAATTTTATACATTTAAAATTTTTTGATTATGTAAATTGAATTTGATTATGCAAAATTGTGCCTATATAAATATTAATGGGATTATATACTGTGACAATTAAAAATGTATTTGGGACTGTCCTAATTTGTTCAGTGACCATTATATTCTTAAACTTTATTCAGTCATACCATATAATATTACTTTTTCATATCTAAAATAGATTTAATTTATAATAAAAAATTATTCCTAGAAGCTATTTAAGACATAATACCTGTTTTAAAATGAGGGAAAAAATTACTTATCAGAAATACTTTATTCTGTACTAATTTTGATAACCTTTTATTGATATTGAATATTTGTGCTTATTGTTATGGTTAAAATTAATACTAGTTAAAATTTTGAAAAAAAAAAAAAATCATTTTTAGATTTTTTTCCGTGTAGTATCATACCCTAAATTAAATTTAAATAATTAAAATTGCCAATATTAATTAAGGAAACTTCCAATTTGGAAAGCTATGCTAATACACTGGAAGAAAAAAAATGCTAGGTGTTTGGCTTTAATATACTTCTAAAAAGATAGTTTTTACCACTATGATGTCAAAAACCCAATCCTGGTTAAAACTTAGGATAAGTATTTTAGTAGATGCACAATACTTTGTAGTGTTTATGGCTGAAAATATATTTTTACATTCTAAAGATATTTCATTTCATTTATCACAAAGTTTGAAGGTAAACCATATCTGAAGAAGTGAATGCTGATATATGTTGGTAACAAAGATCGTAACACAGGCACAGGCTATGTCTTAATGAATAGTTAAAGGGATTACAGATTTTCAACACTACTATTTTTGAATAGTAATCTTTGCATTATTTAATCACAAAATTCTGTGATTTAATGGGGGAAATATTACTATTTGGAAATAGAGGTATTCAAAATCCATAATATAGGGCACTTATGGGCAATATTTAATCCTTAATTACTTATGCTGGTGTATTTTGTACATGATTGGATGTCACAAATTTAAACATGCATGTTACAAATTTATATTATTTGCAAATATTGTCATATATGCTTACGTTAAGAGGTTTTATAATATTGTACTACATGGTAAGTGTATTTGACTGAAAGTTAATCTTATAAAACATTAATTTATTTTCCTAGAAATTTAGAATTATATGGTGTACAAAATACACTGTGCAGGAAGTTTTGCTGTGTGGATTTGCATAAGTATTTAAGGGTTAAGATACAGACGTAAATGATTTATGTCTATTTTGTCAAATACTTAATTAAAATATGATTAAATCTATTTTAATACTTGGAAATTTTTCCATAGAAAATTTCTCACACCTTCAATTCATAATATTTCAAATTTTAATTGCTTAAAAGGTGTAAAGCCAACATAGTGAAAAAGTATCCAAGCCAGGAACCCGGGTCATCAGTATAGCACACTGACGTTCTACCAACTGACCACTTGGAACGATACCCAGCCTGGCACTTCTCACTATCACATGTTGGCAAGGCTACAATCACAGCACAAGATGGAATATTTTTCCATGAGCCACAAACCCTGAGGCAAACACGAAACTAAAGAGAATCCCTCGTTAGTTTCATGTTTGCCCCAGTTAGAAGTGCCAGGCTGGGTATCGTTCCAAGTGGTTCAGTTGGTAGAATGTCAGTGTGCTATACTGATGACCCGGGTTCGAGTCCCGGCTTGGATACTTTTTCACTATGTTGGCTTTATGCCTTTTAAGCAATTAAAATTTAAAATATTAAAATATGATTATTATCTTTTTTTTGTATCATTTGTAAAGCACTAAATCCCATTGATGGCAAAAATAACTTAAGTCCAAAGATTTTTCAGTTTTTTTTTAAAATTTAATTTTTATAAAATAAATAACTGAATAACTAATAATTGACATGTATATTTAGAAATTTAAGAAACATATTGAGTGCAGAAAAGCTCTTAAAATATCTAGCATTTGTGTATTCCACAGTTTTTATTGATTCCTGAGAAATTTTAAATCTTGAACTTAATGTGGTTTTTAAAATCCCTGATCAATTATATTTCTGTATGTATATGTGTGTGTGTCTTAACTTTTGATGCATCATGATTGAAATTGTCCAGCTTTTATTAAAGTTCACATTTTCTCTTTTAAAATGTCTTTATTTACTTAATATGATAGATAGTGGCTTAGCCAGAATTCGGTTCTAGTAGTGGGGGAAGGGGGTTGAGTTGGTGATGATTAGTCCAGTGGTCGCCACTTATTTAAACCACTGGCTGATAGAATCAGTCGAGTAAATGAATAAAATCATAATGCAACCTTCCAATTTAACTTTCTAGTTAAAAAATCTTTATGGAACTCGAAAATATATTTAATAAAATTATTTAATAATGTATCTTATTTCTGTGTGATATTTATTCGATTTTATTTATTAAAATTTCTGGTTCTAGTATGTTTTTTTTAATAATTAAAAAAAAAAAAAAAAAAAACCAAAAAGTTGGCAGGAATAATTATGCTTTTTTTTTTTTTTTTCAGATATTAGTAGAATAAACAGCTATGTTGGACATGATTCATTTAAATAGTGTTTACCATATTAGAGTTATAAAACATAAAATGCACCAATGAAATAACTATGTTAGATTTATACAAAATATTTCAAAAATGATGAGACAAACTTCAAGAGATGAAAAAGCATTCTATATGCATTAAATAGCAATTAATTTTTGTATAGGAAATCAGGTTCGCAATCCACTTTTTCAGTCAAAATTTCACCCCAAGCCAAATCTCCAATTTTTCATCAAAATAATGCATCAATTTTAACAAAAATTTCTATAGACTTTCCTTGCTTTGTGTCAAATGTAACATTATCATGTGAACTGGTGGAAGCTATCATCATCTGCACTGAATTAGATGCTCCATATTTTGGAATGGAGTTGACATTACATACAGTGTCATTGACTGAATTACTGTGCACGTCCAGCAATTTTCATGATATTGTATTTCACATAAAACAAAGTAAATCTATTTAAAATTTCATTAAAATATCATCATTATTGTTAATGTTTGAATAAATATTCGAGTTTGGCATGAAATTTATCTCCTATATTTTTGACTGAATCGATTGCGACCTGGTTTTCTATACAAAAATTGTTAATTATAATGTGCTCTGCCACGTCTTATAGTTTATCCCATCTTTTTCTAAATCATCCTGTACATGGCACATTTTATAAAAAAAGAAAAAAGTTATGTTTGCTTTTAAATTGTATATTTTGTAAGATTTTGCAGAATATTTAGATACCAGTAGACACACATAGCTTTCACATTGTAACCTTTGATATTATTTGCTAGTACATTTTTTTTCATTAATTTTTAATTAACTGTAATTTTTAATCAAACAACTTGTTTTAACGAAATGTAAAGGTACTATGTCAAAAGCCTGTTCAAGAATCTTTCGTTAGATTTCTCATTCATCATTGTACGTTTTGTATGTGCATAGAAAAAGGGATGTTGACAGAAATCCTATAAAGTGACAAGCTAAAAATTTCAATGCAGATTTGATGTTTTAGCACAGGCGTGAGATTAAATCTAAAACCTGTTTAATTTTAAGGTACACATGGACGTGATCAGCATAGCTGAGTGGTCTAAGGCATTAGTTTAAGTTCTGGCTCTCTGCAAATAAAGTGGGTTTGAATCCTGCTTCTGACAGAATGATTCTGCGTTACTTTTGGCTGTAATTATTTCAGTTACTGTCACATTTTCAGGAAAAGAAGTTATGTATCTAATTTTTGTATATATATTTTTTTATTCGAATGCTTTTGAATTAAGTAACGTTCAACACCCAACAATTTTTACAAATTAAATTTTTATTAAAAATATAAATAAAAAATATTTGTATTAAAAATATTTAAATTAAAAATAAATTGCCTTCATAATCTATAATTTTAAATAATACTAGAAAAAACTTTTAGTTTATGATGTTTTAGTACTTTTTAGTTACACTTATAAATAGTTTGTGAAACATTAAAATAAAATATAACGATAGTAATGGAGAGGAGGGTGAAATTTGAAATAGACCTTCTGATTGGTTGATTCATGATGGCCGATTATCTACTTGAGTGATATAGGCCCTAGGGGGAGTGCCCTCCATGGGGGATCTTTCTAAGGGATCCTAACCCGTATTTATGACAAGGTTCGAAGAAAACCACGTAAAACTGAATGGTTAGGTTGACGAGCGCGACAGGGGTTTGAACCCAGCACCTCCCGTCTACCAGCTTTGAGAGCAGAACCTCTCAGCCACAACCTTCTGATTGAATCAGTAGTGCTGCCATCTGTTGTCTAATGCTAAAGGTATCCAAATGTATGAGAATAAAACAAGAAAATGACTTCTTATGAGCACTTATACCACTAAATATCAATATGTTTTCGTGAATTTTTCATTTAAAAATATAAATTCATACAAAATTGGGTTAAAGATATAAAATAATACAAATTTGTGGTTCATTTAAAGTTGTTATCACAGGCCCGAGCAACGCCAGGCGGGTCAACTAGTAATATATAATATTTATTATGCTGTTAGTGACATCCTTCGCAGATATCAGAATAAAAAAAATTTATTTTCTACAAAATTTATTTCTTTTGTAATATTTAATGAGAAAATGATGAATAAAATAAATAAATAAAAGTATGTTTCACCTGGAAGAAAAGTACATAAAAAAATTTCTGATTTAATCTTTATTATAATTTTTTCGCATTATTTAAACTTGTCATAAAGATTTTGAGGGTAAAATCCCACATCAATCAAAATTCTAATGCTTAAAAAAAAAAAAAAAAAAAAAATGCAAATCAGATAATCTGAAGAATATTCTTGCCTTGCTACAAGAAGATTTCAAAGTATCAGTTTAGTAAAAATGTGTGGTCAGTTTAGCCAATCTTCTATGGAATTAAAACACAATACTAAAGAAATTTAAAATTTCCATTTATATTTATGTAAAATTTACACAGATAAAATGTTTGTTACAAGGATACACCAATCTATAGTGGTAAAAGTTGTAAATTAACTAATTTGAATGATTTTAAAGCAAATCTTTAAAATATTTGGACAGTTATTAAAAAAAAAAAATGTAAAAAGTTTCAAAGAATTAAAGAAAAATATTGTGATTATAAGTTTCTATATCAGTTTTAAATGATTTCAGAAATAATTAAAGAAGGAAATTGAAATGCCACAAGGTGTTTTATATAGTCTCTGTTGGGATATTTTAAAAATATTTATTTGTAATTTTATTCACACCTTGTTTTATCAAACAGTTTTATTTTTATTTTGGCTATTAAAAATGTTTGAAATGCGAATAAAATTAATATAAAAAGCAACATAGTAGTATCCTGTATTATATGACACTACTTCTGTTCTAGATTAACTACATTTTACCTCACTAGATGGCACTACCTGGTTCTTGGACCATTGATGGAGGACAGAGAAGATTTTTTTGGGATGTAATACTGCAAACACTCGGAACTCAAGAGTAATAGTGAACGTAAAAGTTATTTGAAAGTTTTAAATTTTAAGAGAAAGATCTAAAGGAAATGAAAATCCTAAAATTATCAATAGTGACCAGAAGTCAAATTCAACCATCAACCAGCCAACCATTCAATTAAACGCCTGATGACGCTACATTGTAAACAAACAGTTATTAATATTGATAATCTGATAGTTAGGTAAGAAATATTAACAGTAAGAATAATTTTATTGTTATAAAGTACAATATATTTGTTGGTGCTCAACTTTTACTATGAGTTTTCAATTATAAAATTGTTATTTGCAGTGTGTAGACTCTACAAAGTATAAACTTTATTACTTTTCTTAAAATTTATAGGCTATGAATGATCACTGCTTACATTTAAGAACTTATCTTTAATTTGTTTTTTATTTCGTTCTCATTTTCGAGATCGTTAAACTTATCCCCTATTTAGTAAATCTGAGGATCAAACATTTCGTAAGCTAAAAGTCTAAATTTCTTATTCGCATACATTTATTCCCTTAAACATTTGGACATAAACAAAGAGTTTAAAGTTTCTTTGTTTTCTCACGTAGCTCAATATTTGCATGATCGTTTCGATTTTATTGCTTGTCATATTTATATCAGAATCAATTTTATGGGCAAGAACTGTCAAAAAACAATAGACAAATAAATGAAATATATATATATACAGTCAACGCCCTCTAATACACAAAGCTTGGGATCAAAGGTTTTGCGGATTATAGGTTATTGTTGTTTACATTTTAATTTTGCAGGTACAAATTGAATTATAATTATATTAATGCATATTAAAGTATTTCTATGCATCTTTCTTACAGTACATCAGACATTTTTCCAAATATTGATATATATTCCAAATATATAATATGAGAATAATTTAAAATGTAATTACTGGTATTAATTATTTTTTAATATTGTAAATATTAAGTCATTCAAAAGCTTGTTTAACAGGAAATAAGAAATTATCTAGACGATGAAACATAGACATTTCATGTTTTTTGTTAAATTGTCAAACATCAATAGCATATTTGTTTTAGTTTTCAATTGTTGTAATTTACCCTATGCTTTTTGATAATTAATTAAAGTCATAAATTTTTAACTTGTTATATTTTCATATGTAGGTTAGACTGTATTTTTGCTTTAATTATCTTTTCTAGCTATTGTAAAAATTGGTGATATTAGAGAAATTCTAATTTTCATAATCCTGGGATTGAATCTAAGCAATCCAGAAATCCTAGGATTGGAAATTAGTTTTGGGATCGTAATCCCTAATTAGGACCCACAATATTTAATAATAGGGTGTCATCAGGTTTGAAATAGAGCCCTACATTGCATGGTTGTAGTGGAGGGTATACGGTGGTATATGCTGTATACCCTTTGAATTTTTTAAAGAAGCTTTATATACTGGTCATTCTCACAAAAAAGGGAAATTTTATGTCCTTGACCAAAACAATTTAATTTAATGAGTCTAACATGAATATTTTAATTTTATTTTAAGAAATACCATAATGAACTGCATTGTACAATAGTACAAACATGGGGAAAATAATAATTTGGGTATTTTTCGGTTAGCCGGGCGCCAGTGATATATGTACATATATAAATACATATGTACATACACACACATATATACATACATATATGCATATATGTCTATATGTATATATATATGTATATGTAGATATGTGTATATATATGTGTGTGTGTATATACACATGTATATATATCACTGGTGCCCGGCTAACCGAAAAGTACCATAATTTGAATATTTAAAAAATATATAAAGTTCCAAATGTCATTACCATGGCATGTCCCTAACTTCAAATTTAATAGTTCAAAATCATAGTATGGAGTGTTAGAAAGCCTTAGAGCAAAAACAAAACCAATGTAATAAGGTTTCATCTTTCTGCTTATAAATGTCAGTGAAGGCTCACTGTGGAGACACGAAAAGTTTTTGGTTTCTGTCTGTTTGTCTGTCTGTTCTGCGATAACTGCCGTAAAAAGCGTCCGATTAGGTTGATTTTTGGTGGGTATGTTGGTGAGGTACGCGGAATTAGCTGTATAGTTTTTAGTTACATTTGGTTCATTCGTTCGAAAAATATAGAACATTTCTTTTTAGGTCATAATGCTTTCCTACGGGAACGCAGACGATTTTCAAATTTCATTTTTAACTGAAATGAAAATCACATATTTCAATAATGGATTTAAACGTAAATTAAGGATACTAAATTTTCGATATGGAGGTCTTAAATATATGCAATATCCTTGAAAATTTGCCGATACATCTATTAGAATTTAGAAACTAATTGTTTAAATTATTGGAACATTTTTTTGCAACTGTTCAGGAAATATAAAATATTTTATTTTCCTATTTTTTTTACAAATTTTAAAATGGATTTCTTTTTTTTCCTCTTTATTTTATTAGTTGCTTAGCAACCCTATTTCAAAGAATATCAAAATAAGAAATGCATTTTTTTTTAATCGAAAACAAAATCAAGAATAAGAAGTTCATAAGAATTTCAGATTATCATTCCATAAATCGTGTTTAATTTAACGCTTCTAATTTCTGAAACCTCTGAATGATTTTATATGCCTATATATAAATATGTATCTAACAAAAAAAATTAAATTGTGAATTGCAAGATACTAAATAATATGAAAAGTGAGATTAGAAAACAATGATTTTCAGAGCTGACGTTGAGGCTCCTGATCTGCAGATTTCCTAGTATAATCAGCATTTTAACTTCAATGAAAAAAAGATTTTAATTGTCTTTAATCAAAACTTGGCCCCTGGAGTTAATGGTCATTATCACAGTTCAAAGTGTTTACTTTCTTAGCTCATCACTAGAACTTTCGAAAATACTCTGTATGTTGCTACATTGTAGGGTAACACAATGCTCTTACAAGCAGTGAGTTCCTTCTTTTTTACTTTCTTCTATCTTTACAAGAAGAAAGTATTGGATTCATGAACATTTTCGACTTCCGGTTTTCGACGGATTTATACGTTTTAGAATGTCCTGAACACGATTTGACAGTTTTTAGAAAATGTCTGTCTGTGAGTCTGTCTGTATGTGACACAAATTTTTTGGGCACTCTATCTCAAGAACTAATGCTCGGAATTTAACAAAACTTTAGATTCTGTTAGTCCCTGATATAAATTGGTGGTGATTAGTTTTTGGTAAAAATCGCCCGGCAGGTGGCGCTGATAAGCAGCATTTTTTGCGATTTCCGCAATAGCTCTATCTCAAAAACTAATGCTTGGAATTTAATAAAACTTTAGATTCAGTTAGTTCCTGGTATAAATTGGTGCTGATTAGTTTTTGGTAAAAATCGCCCGGCAGGTGGTGCTGCTATGCAGCATTTTTCGCGATTTCCGCAATAGCTCTATCTCAAGAACTAATGCTCGGAATTTAATAAAACTTTATATTCAGTTAATCTCTGATATAAATTGGGGCTGATTAGTTTTTGGTAAAAATCGCCCAGCAGGTGCCGCTGCTATGCAGCATTTTGCAGGATTTACACGATTTTAGCGATAGTCATATCTCAAGAAATATTGCACGGAATTTAATAAAACTTGAGTTTCAGTTAGACCTTGATATAAATTGGTGCAGATTCTTTTTAATGTATGCGAAACCTGTGTGAGATAGAAGAAAGTTTTGGGATTGACACATCCGACTAGGTTGAAATATGTAGTACCGTTTCATTTTCATACTTTAAATCAAAAAATGGAAACAATGTGTTTTTTATATGTCATCACCATGTTTCACATTACTAAATTATAACAATATGTATTAATAAATTTTTGATTGAATTATAAAATGCTTTGGGACTATATTCAAATATACTATAAACTATAATCCTTCAATCGCTATAATTAAACCAAAAATCGAACTTAACGTTAAAAATATCATTACCATGTCTTTTTGAAAACATGGTAATGCTAACATACCATAGAAATCAGCGTTCGAAATTAGCAGTCGTTAGTCATCAAATGCAACTACATTATAGCATTTGACAACTACAAAATTAATTCCGGGCATCAAATTTGACGCCTAACTTTTTTTAATACTTATTTTTTGTTTGACTTAGCCAATCACCCGCTTTTAAAAATTTGGTTTCACACCAAACATAAATTCTAATATGAGACAGTTTGACAGCGATTTTTAGCAGAGTGTACAAATCCAAATGAATATATTAATTTATGCAAACTTCCAAACTTTATATTGAACCTGCCATTTAGCACTGCTGAATGTGAAAAGGTATTTATTTAGTCAGTTTAATTTAATAAAAAATGATACACATAACCTTTTATTCACTGATATTGTTAATGATTTATTAATGGTAAAACTGTACAAACCCAATTTAGCAGATTTTTGTCCAGATAAGGCTATAAATCCCTGTGAAATGATGTAGCTGAAGGATGGTCAGACATCCTGATTTTAGTATCTAACTTAATAAAAATTAGTGGGTATTGTTTGACTTTCATCTTTGCAATCTATATGCAGTCAAGCATTGTTAGCATCAAATCGTTTAATGTGAATTTTTGCCCAACAGATAAGATGGTACTATTATTTTAACGGTTAACAAAACACACACACACACCAAAAAAAAAAAGGGGGGTCCTTTAGATTTCATGTTAACAATATTCGTCTGTAATTACATGTATAGCTTTTTTTTATACTAAATTTAAGTGTAATTATCAACAATGGATAAAATCTTGTTAGGTTTAATTTTGTTTAATATGGTTAAGTGCATTTTTCTATTAATTTGAAAATGTAGTATTAATTAAAAAGGCTTTATCAGTTTTACAGTTGCTCCAATTATTATAACATTGTAGAATGTAGATTATGAACTTCAATAATTTAAATAAAAACAAAATATTAATGATTTGCTATAAAGCAGCATATAATGATACAATTATGTGAATTTTAGAAATTGCAACTAGAAATTTTTATTTGACACCTACGATATTTACAGTAGGCGTCACTTCACACCTACCTTTCATTTCCCAATTTCTATCGCTGATAGAAATGACAAATTTGAAGATTTTCTTAATTTTATCAGTTTTATTTAACTTATTTAAAGTCAAATCATAATAAGAAAAGTGTTAATAGAGTCCCCCCCCCCCCTCCCTAAAAGTTTATTAGCAAATTTAGCTTTTATTTGTTATACTCAAAATGAGCAAGATAAAAAAAATTAAGCACTGAAGAAATATTTTTTTGAAAACGAAAATGGAAAAGAATACGCCATGAAAAAATTAAAAATGATCCAATTACATAATCCCATATCATTACCATACCACACAAAAAAAAACAAATTAAATAATTACCACTAGAACCTCCATAAGAGGGGATTTTGATCCATGCCAAATCAGTATATTTCAACTCAAACTAAAGGTGAAAATAAGCACTCGCCACTCGTCGATTAAACTTGAAAAAATGGCGATTAAAAATATGGAAAGAACCGGCCAAATGCAGTATTTTCCAATTTCCAATTTTCTTTAAAATTCACGATTTTTCCGCGCCCAATCGCCAAAATTCAGGATTTTTTCATGTCCGATCGACGAACTTCGTGATTTTCCTGCGTCTGATCGATAAAATTCATTATTTTTCCGTACCCGATCGCCAAAATTCATGATTTTTCCGCATCCGATCGCCGAAATTCATGATTTTTCTACATCCGATCGCCAAAATTCATGATTTTTCCGCATCCGATCGCCGAAATTCATGCTTTTCTGCATCCAATCACCGAAATTCATGATTTTTTTTCACACCCAATTGCCGAAATTTATGATTTTTCTGCACCCGATTGCGAAATTTATGATTTTTCCGTGCCTGATCGCCCAAATTTTTTATTTTTTCATGTCCGATCGATGAATTTTGTAATTTTTCCGCATCCGATCGCCGAAATTCATGATTTTTCCGCACCCAATCACCGAAATTTATGATTTTTCCGCACCCAATCGCCTAAGTTTATGATTTTTCTGCACCCGATTGCCGCAATTTATGATTTTTTCCACACCCGATTGCCGAAATTTATGATTTTTCCACACCCGATCGCCGAAATTTATGATTTTTCCGCACCTGATCGTCGAAATTTTTGATTTTTTCGTGTCCGATCGACAAACTTTGTAATTTTTCCACATTTTCGAATTTTTTCGAAATTTTTCTACATCTGATCATGATTTTTCCGCACCCAATCACCGAAATTTATGATTTTTCCGCACCCAATCGCCGAAATTTTTGATTTTTTTGTGTCCGATCGACAAACTTCCTGATTTTTCCGCATCCGATCGATAAAATTCATGATTTTTCCGAACCCGATCGTCGAAATTCCTGATTTTTCCGCATTCGATCGCCGAAATTCATGATTTTTTCGCACCCACTTGTCGAAATTTATGATTTTTCCGCACCCGATTACGAAATTTATGATTTTTCCGTGCCTAATCGCCGAAATTTTTTATTTTTTTGTGCCCGATCGACGAATTTCATAATTTTTCCGCATCCGATCGCCAAAATTTATGATTTTTCTGTACCCGATCTCCGAAATTTATGATTTTCCCTCGCCTGGTAGCCGAAATTTTGGATTTTTTAGTGTCCGATCGACGAACTTCATAATTTTTCCACACACAATCGCCACAATTCATGATTTTTATGCTCCAGGATGATGGAAATTCATGATTTTTATGCTCCCGAATGATGAAATTTAAAATTTTTTCTGGACTAATTGTCGAAATACATATTTTCTGAAGATGTTAGCCGCTTTTGGTCTGCTGGCTAGAGGTTGTGCACGTGTAATGTATATCATGTTGTGGGTTATTACTTAGTGTATAAACATACCTATTTTATTTTTGTCAGATCTTAATTCTAGACAAATAATTTTTTTGAAAAAGGTACTTATGTAGTTAACTACACAAGAACTTAAACCTAGTGAGACTTATGTAGTTAACTACATAAGCATGTTGTGTATAACTTTTCTGTTAACTTATTTTAAAATAGATTGAAAATTAGTATTCCAAGTTTATTCAAAGCAATATAAATTAAAATATTTTTATTTAGTACATAAATTACTTTACTGAAAACTAATTATATATATTTTAAATTAAATATTCAGTGACATAAATGTATTTACTGGCTACTAAAGAAATTATTCTCACTCACCACTCACTGGCTACTAAAAAAAATCAACCTACCGGCCAGTGGCCACTAAGCAAAATTTCTTATTTTCACCTTTAACTCAAACCAACAATTTTTTTTAAAAAAGGTCAAATACATACTACAGAGGAGAAAAAAAAAACTTAAATAGTTTTAAATAAAAATTCTGGTGTGAAACCTTTTTAAAAACCTAAATAAAATTTCACGTGGTCCTGGTATTAAATCCATAAATCAGGCAAACAATTTCAGCTGATATTTTTCTCATAATGCCAGACATGCAAATATTTTATTGGCACAAAAAATAGGGGATTAAAAACAAAAAGTATTTTTTTTTCGAAGCCAAAATTTCTCTTTTTCTGAGAATGACCCATACCCGCTGTTTCTCATGTAAAACTATTAGCGTATACTCTCTAGTGTATACATTCTGGTTATTTTATGACTACAATACTGCTGTATTGGCCTTAGGTCTGATTAAATTGGCTCTAATTTTTTTCATTGGATATCAGGTTGACTTTAATTGTTCCTTGTTCATAGCAGTTTTGAATTTTTTTTTTTTTTTTTTAACTTTTGAGGGTCAGTTTGCATTGTTTTTTTTTTTTTACTTTTAAGTGTCAGTTTGCAGTTTTTTTTTTTTTACTTTTGAATGTCAGTTTGTGTTGACCCGATTTTTCGAAACACAGTCCTGGATATTGTTTCAAAAGAAAAGCTATATGTTTGAATATGAACAAGTACAGTACATATATATACAGGGTGATTATAAAAAAACTATCCCGATATATGAGCCCCTAACTATCATACCGTTCACAGAAACTGAATGAAACTTTGGTTTAAAGTATTTTGAGGTATGCGCTCAAGAATCATATGAAAGAAAACAGTTAAATTCTAACAGTTACGGTTACAGTGACAAAATTTCGAAAATTTCAAATGGCAACACCTACTTTTTTTTATTGGAATGAGATATTCATAGTGAAAAACAATAAAAAGCGTTGGAACGGTACCTGTAGCACGAAAATCGCTGGTGCTAGACAGACTAAGAAGAATAGTGAAAACAACCAATAAGGACAGAGCAGCAACAGAAAACAAAACATTTTATTGTGTTTCATACATTTTCCATTTTACACACGACGACACTTTACATGCGGCAGATGGTGGATAGCACTGAACAATAAAATGTTTTACTTTCTGTTGTTTCTCTGTCCTTTATTGGTTGTTTTCACTTTTCTACTTAGTCTGTCTAGCGCCGGCGATTTTCGTGCTACAGGTACCGTTCTAACGCTTTTTATGGTTTTTCACTACGAAGATCACATTCCAATAAAAAAAGTAGGTGTTGCCATTTGAAATTTTCGAAATTTTGCCACTGTAACCGTAACTGTTAGAATTTAGCTGTTGTTTTTCACGTGATTCTTGAGTGCATACCTCAAAATACTTTAGGCCAGAATTTCATTCAGTTTCTGTGAATGGTATGACAGTTATGGGCTCATATATCGGGATAGTTTTTTTAATATCACCCTGTATATATATATATATATATATATACAGTGGAACCCGTTTAAGAAGTTCCCGTTTAAGAAGTTTTCCCGCTTAAGAAGTTTTCTATCCATGATCCCATTTGATTTTCTATTTCTTTAATGCTGAAATTCACTGTTTAAGACGTTTTGATTTTGGAACTTTTCCCGCTTAAGAAGTTTCAAAATCCCCGAAAATTGTCTTTTCGAATTTCACTTTGAGGTGACATTTTTTGCATTTACAATGTTCGTTCTTCTAAGAATGAAAAAGATTCAAAATATACCTATGAAGAAATGAATTTATAAGCAGAAAAGTAAAGGAATGGAACACCTGTCCTCATAGATAACCATTGTTCAGAATCGGAGGAGGCTTCAAACAACTCATTTGGGAATTTCTTGTAAAGCAAAGGGTTATTTTCTTTGTATGCTGGATTTTAGCAGGGGTAGGGGGATTATCGCTGTGATGAATGTAAATGAAATATGCGAAAGCAAGCGGTATATTGCAAAAGAATACAGTTTGAAATGAAATTCTTTCTTTCGTTTTTTGCTTGTTTGTTTGCTTCCTAAAGAAGCATTTTCATTGAGTTATTTGTGAGTGATTTTAGAAGCTTCATTCGCAGAAATAGTCAGTGTTTATTGTGTTTATTTATGACGGCCGATTATCTACATCAGGGATATAGGCCCTGAGGGGGAATGTCCTCCGTTGGGGGAGGGGTCTTTCAGAAATAGTCAGAAACAACTGTTCCGCTGACATTTTTCGTATTCACCAACCTGTTCTGGCAAGCGGCTAGAAAGCTGTTCTCCTCATACCCGCTGTTGATTGGAACTGGTTTTTCTACCAGTTTTTCTCAGAAATTCGGGTTGCCAGCCGTCAGCATGAGCTGGTGAATACGGGATTTAGGCATCTGACACTGCTCTATAGACGTTCTCCTGAGCACAAAAGATATTCAGCTTGCACTAAGAAACTCAATTCGTATGACTAGTTTTGCATATTTTTTTCGTGGTTTATTTTTATGTTACAGTCCAATAGTAGTCATCTGTGTTGCTCTTCTCCTTGGATTAAAATTTCAACATGCCTAATAGAGGAATAAAACGAAAGGCTTTAACTGTTGAGCAAAAACTGAAAATTTTGAAAGAGGTAGATGAAAATGTGCATCTAACACGCATTCAAATTGCGAAAAAGTTGAATATGCCAGTGACAACTCTGAATGGCATCATTGCTAAACGAGAAACCATATCCTCATTGCAGTCTTCAAATGCAAAAAAAATAAAAAAAGGTAAATATGCAGAAATAGAAGAAAAGCTGATTATTTGGTTTAAACAAGCAAGGTTAGCAAACATCCCTATAAGTGGAATAATTTTAAGAGAAAAAGCAGATGAAATTGCAAAGAAAATGAATGTTGAATTTAATGCATCAAACGGATTGATCGACAGGATGAAAAACAGAGCTGGATTAGTTTATAAATCTATAAATGGAGAAAGTAAAAGTGTCAATATGCAAGAAGCAGATGAATGGAAATCGAATATCTTACCAACCTTAATATCTGGATATAAAGAAAAAGACATATTCAATTTGGATGAATGTGGCCTATTCTATAACCTACTACCTGATAAAACATTCGCATTTAAAAAGGAGAAAATTGCTATGGAGGGAAATCGAGCAAGGAGCATTTAATGGTTTTGCTAGGTAGCAACATGGACGGTAGTGAGAAACTTCCACTTTTAGTAATCGGAAAGGCAAAACAACCACGGTGCTTCAAAAATGTGAAATCATTGCCTTGTCAATATGAAAGCAATAAAGCATCTTGGATGACAATTCCAATTTATGAAAAATATCTAAAGAAATTGGACACTAAAATGAGAAAGGAAAAAAGAAAGATTACTTTGTTTGTTGATAATTGTAGTGCACATTCCAAAGATGTGAAATTGGATCACATTAAAATGCATTACCTTCCACCAAATTCTACAGCAGTTTTGCAGCCAATGGATCAAGGCGTAATTAGGGCATTTAAGCAACACTTCAGAAAACGGTTAGTCAAGTGGATTCTTTTAAATCTGGAAAATGGAAAAAATTGAAAAAGATTAATGTTTTAGAAGCTATTCATATGATTACATCTGCTTGGGAATCTGTAAATCCAACTGTCATTGCCAATTGCTTTAAAAAAGCTGGGTTTTCAAATGGAGAGATAACAGATGTGTATGAACCAGAGATTGATGAAGATGATTGGAAAATACTGCAGAAAGAATTGAACTTTACTACGTCGTTTTGTGAATATGTTAATGTTGATAATGATGTAATACCAAGCCAGATTTTATCAGTGGAAGACATTTGCGATTTGATGCCAGATGAAAATGGGAATGAATCAAGTGAAACTGAAGATGATCCAATAGTTCCAAGCTACTCAGATGCTATAAAAGGACTAGAAACTTTTCGACGTTATATAGAAAGTCAAGAGAATGTCCCAGACGAAATACATAAAAATTTAAGACAACTTGACTTTTTTCATTTACAACTATTAGAAAAAAAGAAAAAACAAAAAAAGTATTAAGGATTATTTCAGTAATAATGATATGTATTAGCAATAAATAAGTAATGTGAAGCTTTGAATAAAATACAGGTAAATCAGTTTGTTATTATTTACTACTGTACTTTCTTTCTTTTAATTATATTAATGCATTAAAAAAATTAATTTTTTAATTTATAACATTATTCCGTATATCTAATTCAACACTTTGTATAATTTTGTGCTATGAATGTCTTCATTATGTAATTAACCATTACAATTTTTCCCCTGAGAAGTTTTCCCGTTTAAGACGTTTTATTTACACGGTCCCCTGGAAAACTTCTTAAGCGGGTTCCACTGTATATATATATATATATATATATATATATATATATATATATATATATATATATATATATATATATATATATATATATATATAATTATAATATCTTTGAATTTCAAAAAACATATCAAGTTCTTGTAACATTCTAATTAAATCTCCTAAGAGATAATTAGTAATAAAGTGTAGATATATATATATATATACAGGGTGGTTATAAAATAAGTATCCCTATTTGGAGCTGTCTGTAGCTTGAAGTAATAACCCGAATGAAACCAAAATTTGTACACATACTATTCGAGAAGGGCGAAGAAGAATGTAACAATAAAAAAATAGTTACAATAATCAGCAACAGATGGCGTTATGGGTCCTGTCGGTGCAAACACCGTTGTAATCATTAGTAAACTCAAAACGCGGTCATTTCTGCCATTAACGGTTGTACCACATGACTCCCAGTTTACCAGATCGCGCTTTAATTTTAAAACTGGTCTACGTTAACAGCTCAAACAGTACAGCTGCTTTACGTGAATTTAGGCATGTGAAAGGAATGCGTAAAAGGAAAGGTCCTTTGACACCATGTGCAGTTATAACAATGGTAAAAAAATTCGAGAACACTGGACCGTTTACTGTAAAATGTGGAAGAGAGAGGAAACCAGTATCTCTCCGCATGCAAGAAGAAATTGCCACTGCGATTGTGGAGTCATCAGGGACTCCAGAAGCTGGTCCTAGTGCACGTGAAGTTGCCCGAAATTCAGATATTCCATATGCTACTGTTAGAAAAGGCCTAAGAAAGGTAATCCAATTTTATCCGTATAAAATTAGTTGTCATCAACAATTGTTACCAGGTGACACACAGCAGAGACTGGATTTTGCTTTAACGTTTTTAGCACGAATGGAGGTGGATGATGCCTTCCCATGGAAGATTTTATGGAGAGATGAAGTTCATTTTCATATGAATGGGACAGTCAATACACAGAACTGCAGAATATGGGCTTCGGAGCCACAAAATGTTATTAACGAAATACCCTCTACTCTCCAAAAATCACTGTGTGCTGTGGCTTTACTGCAAGTTTCATTCTTGGTCCTTATTTTTTTTAGGAGTTACGGCCAACAGGCCCTGTAACGTGTTCGGTTACTGCACAAAGATACCTGCGCATGTTACAAACTTTCGTAGTTCCTCAACTGCAGCAAAGACAGTGCCTGTCTGAAACAATTTTTATGCAAGATGGAGCCCTGCCCTGGGTGAGCAGTACAACAGTTCTTACGACAACATGTCACAGATGATAGAGTAATAAGCCGGTATTTTCGTATGACATAGCCTTCTCGATCCCCTGATCTGACGCCATGTGATTTTTGGCTTTGGGGGTACTTAAAATCTATTGTGTACCATGGAGGTGTCGCAAACTTCAAAGGCTTAAAAGATCGCATGTCACAACATGTACGAAACATCACTCCTGATGCGTTACATTCCGAAGTTGAGCACATCGTCCACCGCCTGGATTGTGTCTTACAGCACAATGGTCATGTGGAACTTGAACTTGATCTGCACCACCATGCGAAATCTTAACCACATTCACTGTGACATTTTCCAATAAATTAGGTATGCCATCTGGTTTGGTGCCTTAATTCTTTGTTTTTGTATTGTACATTACATTTCACACACAAAAGCGCCATCTGTCGGCGATTATTGCAATTATTTTTTTTTTATTGTTCCATTCTTCTTCTCCCTTCTCAAATAGTATGTGTACAAATTTTGGTTTCATTCGGGTTATTCCTTCAAGCTACAGACAGCTCCAAATAGGGATACTTATTTTTTAACCACCCGGTATATATATATATATGTTTATTTTTTTATATAAAAGTTAAAATTGATATTACAGGCTACTTTTCCATAATTGCATTAAAACATGAATTAATTTACTTTCATTGTAGCTTGGGTTAGGTTTGGGGTCAACAATTTTCAGGTTTGGGCCAGGTGTGCAGGACTCTCATTTGAAGATTACATTACAGTACACTTTTTTAATATACAAGTCTAGTGGTAGGGAAGGAAAGTTGTTTCAGCTGCAGTTATCCTTAACCGCATGCTGTTAAAAATATAGCAAATATGAAATTGCTTTCTAAACATGCATGTAGTATTTTTAACCTTTCCTGTCTGAAGTTTATCTATTACATGAAATTTCTATTTAAAAAAAAGCATTTATTCTCTTGAAAAAATAAACTGCAAATGGGGAAAAATAAAAGCAATGCCTGTAGGTTTAAGGGTCAATCCATGCAAGAATTTTGTCTGTTATGCTACTCCACAAAATTCCATAAAGTAATGGAAGACGTTTTTGTATAATTAGTTAAAAAGAAAATGTAGAAAAAAATTATTAAGCAATTTAATTTATGTCTTAATTATTCAAAATTTTGTTACTAAGCTAAAAGTTTTACAAGTATTAATTTTCTTTTCTTGTTTTACTTTTAGGAGGAGTTGGCATCCAACCTTGAAATCCCTAGTTCAGCCAGCTAAAATGCAATGAATGAGCAAATGCTTGATAATATTTCAGTTTTGTCTTTGTAAATGAGTGGATAAACTTTCAGGAAAAGTGAGAAATATTGGTGAAAAATGTGTCACCTTTACTTGTAATAGATAAACAGATATTCAGAATGGTAAATGTTGGAAAAAAATGTCTAATATTCAAAATGTCAGGCAATGAAGTTTAAGAGATGTAAAGATATTTAGAGAGATTTAATTATTTTTATTGTAGTACTAAAAAATTTGGTATTATTAGAAGGCATCCTGTTATAATGAACTCGAATAGAAATTTTAGTGGTCAGCACAAAACTCCAGCCATTAGAAGAGGTCCTGTGCAGCATCCAAATAATCCTGTTGCTCTAAATCCAACTATTGCGGTCCCTACTATTACTCGTCAAAAAAGAGGTCCTGTGCAGCATCCAAACAATCCTTGTGCTCGAAATCCACCTGCTGCAGTCCCTACTACTGCTCATCAAAGAAGAGGTCCTGCGCAGAATCCAAACAATCCTTTTGCTCTAAATCCACCTGCTGCAGTCCCTACTACTGCTCATCAAAGAAGAGGTCCTGCACAGCATCCAAATAATCCTGTTGCTCTAAATCCAACTGTTGCGGTCGCTACTACTACTCGTCAAAGAAGAGGTGCTGTGCAGCATCCAAACAATCCTTTTGCTCGAAATCCACCTGCTGCAGTCCCTACTACTGCTCATCAAAGAAGAGGTCCTGCGCAGCATCCAAACAATCCTTTTGCTCTAAATCCACCTGCTGCAGTCCCTACTACTGCTCATCAAAGAAGAGGTCCTGCACAGCATCCAAATAATCCTGTTGCTCTAAATCCAACTGTTGCGGTCGCTAGTACTACTCGTCAAAGAAGAGGTGCTGTGCAGCATCCAAACAATCCTTTTGCTCGAAATCCACCTGCTGCAGTCCCTACTACTGCTCATCAAAGAAGAGGTCCTGCGCAGCATCCAAACAATCCTTTTGCTCTAAATCCACCTGCTGCAGTCCCTACTACTGCTCATCAAAGAAGAGGTCCTGCACAGCATCCAAATAATCCTGTTGCTCTAAATCCAACTGTTGTGGTCGCTACTACTACTCGTCAAAGAAGAGGTGCTGTGCAGCATCCAAACAATCCTTTTGCTCGAAATCCACCTGCTGCAGTCCCTACTACTGCTCATCAAAGAAGAGGTCCTGCGCAGCATCCAAACAATCCTTTTGCTCTAAATCCACCTGCTGCAGTCCCTACTACTGCTCATCAAAGAAGAGGTCCTGCGCGGCATCCAAATAATCCTGTTGCTCTAAATCCACCTGCTGCAGTCGCTACTACTACTCAGCAAAGAAGAGGTCCTGCGAAGCATCCAAATAATCCTGTTATTCTAAATCCAACTGTTGCAGTCGCTACTACTACTCATCAAAGAAGAGGTCCTGTGCAGCATCCAAATAATCCTGTTGCTTTAAATCCAACTGTTACTGTTGCTACTACTACACATCAAAATGTAAGTCCTGCTGTTACTACAGCATGTCCAAATTATTTAAATCCATTTGTTAAAATTACTAGGCTTGAATGGACACTTTCAAATCCAACTCCTACAAATACTGTTACTTCACATCAAAATGTAATTCCAGCTAATAGAATTACTACTGCACTTAAAAATGATTTAAGTGTTAGAATAACTAATGCATCTCCAAATGATCATAAAACAGTTGTTAGAACAACTAATGCATGCCCAATAAATCTAAATTTATCTGTTAGAACTACTACTGTATGTTCAAATGATCTAAATTCTACTGTTAGAACAACTAATGCATGTTCAAATGATCTCAGATCAGCTGCTAGATTAACTAATATATGTCCAAGTAATCTAAATTCAACTGTTAGAACTCCTATTGTCCATTCATGTGCTTTAAATCAAACTATTGCACGTTTATTAAGTTTATATCCAACTGTTAGAAGAACTTCTGCTACACCTTCAAATTATTTACCTCCACCTGCCATGAACCCTACTAAACATGTGAATATCCTAAATCCAGCTGTGAAAAGAGCCACTGCACATTCAAATGATTTAGATCCTAATCTGAAAAAAACTGCACATTCAAATGATTTAGATCCTGATCTGAAAAGAACTGCACATTCAAACGATTTAGATCCTGATCTGAAAAGAACTGCACATTCAAATGATTTAAACCCAGCTGTGAAAAGAACTAAGCATTCAAATGATTTAAATCCAGCTGTGAAAAGAACTAAGTATTCAAATAATTTAAATCCAGCCGTGAAAAGAACTAAGCATTCAAATAATTTAAATCCAGCTGTGAAAAGAACTAAGCCTTCAAATAATTTAAATCCAGCTATGAAACGAATTTCAAATAATAAAACTTCACCATTTGAAAGAGATGGTTTTTATGAATTATTTCAAGGCTATGAACATAATGAATTATATAAAGCCTATGAAAGTGATGATCCTTTTTACAGACTACTAAATTTTTCAAGTGCTGACATTTCTAAATCATCTACACATGAATTACATGAAAGTACAGATTTTCATGAATCCACATTTAAATTGCTTGAAAGGTTACAGAAAGGTTTTTCTGAATCACCTACTAAAAAATTAACTGTAGACACTGATTCTGATGAACCACCTACTACAGATGTTAGCAAACCATCTACAAGTAAATTGCTTAAAAAAACTGAATCCTCTACGAATAATTTGCATAAAAGCATCTATTATAGTGAAAAACCTTTAGGTATTTCAGGTGGAAATTCCAGTATTATCATATCCTATCCTAACAAATCACATAAAAGCCCATGTTTGTGTGAACCATCTGTAAGTAGATTACATAGAAGCACTAAAAAAAGAGAACCGCCTACAGTTAAATTAACCAAAAGCAGTGATTTTCGTAAGCCATCGACAAGTAAATTGTTTGCAAGGACCAAGAACTTTGAATCAGTGCCGGCTGCAAATCCTCAGCAAACTTCGAAAATAAAAAATAAATCAAATAGTTTTGCAGACTTTCATTCTAAAAGCAAAACGTCTGCATCTGAAAATACTAGATTTAGTAAACGTTTTACAGTTAAAGAAGATGGAACCATTTTCATAGACATAATTAAAGAAAATCTTGTAAAGACTGCCCCATCTAAAAAAGATGCAATAAATTTAGGAGATAAAAAAAATCAGGGTACTGGTTTAATTAGTGAGGGGTCATCAGGAAAAATAATTCAGTGTACCAATTCAGTTGTTGAGAGGTCGACAGACAAAAGACTTCAGGATATTAATTCAGTCAGTGAGAGGTCAACAGAAAAAATAATTCAAGGTACAGATTCAGTTGGTGACAGCTCAAAAAAAAAAGTTGTTGAGAGGTCGGCAGACAAAAGACTTCAGGATATTAATTCAGTCAGTGAGAGGTCAACAGAAAAAATAATTCAAGGTATGGATTCAGTTGGTGCCAGCTCAAAAGAAAAAGTTGTTGAGAGGTCGGCATACAAAAGACTTCCGGATATTAATTCAGTCAGTGAGAGGTCAACAGAAAAAACAATTCAAAGTACGGATTCAGTTGGTGCCAGCTCAAAAGAAAAAGTTGTTGAGAGGTTGGCAGACAAAAGACTTCAGGATATTAATTCAGTCAGTGAGAGGTCAACAGAAAAAGCAATTCAAGGTATGGATTCAGTTGGTGCCAGCTCAAAAGAAAAAGTTGTTGAGAGGTCGGCAGACAAAAGACTTCAGGATATTAATTCAGTCAGTGAGAGGTCAACAGAAAAAACAATTCAAGGTATGGATTCAGTTGGTGACAGCTCAAAAGAAAAAGTTGTTGAGAGGTCGGCAGACAAAAGACTTCAGGATATTAATTCAGTCAGTGAGAGGTCAACAGAAAAAACAATTCTAAGTATGGATTCAGTTGGTGCCAGCTCAAAAGAAAAAGTTGTTGAGAGGTCGGCAGACAAAAGACTTCAGGATATTAATTCAGTCAGTGAGAGGTCAACAGAAAAAACAATTCAAAGTATGGATTCAGTTGGTGCCAGCTTAAAAGAAAAAGTTGTTGAGAGGTCGGCAGACAAAAGACTTCAGGATATTAATTCAGTCAGTGAGAGGTCAACAGAAAAAGCAATTCAAGGTATGGATTCAGTTGGTGCCAGCTCAAAAGAAAAAGTTGTTGAGAGGTCGGCAGACAAAAGAATTCAGGATATTAATTCAGTCAGTGAGAGGTCAACAGAAAAAACAATTCAAGGTACGGATTCAGTTGGTGACAGCTCAAAAGAAAAAGTTGTTGAGAGGTTGGCAGACAAAAGACTTCAGGATATTAATTCAGTCAGTGAGAGGTCAACAGAAAAAGCAATTCAAGGTACGGATTCAGTTGGTGCCAGCTCAAAAGAAAAAGTTGTTGAGAGGTTGGCAGACAAAAGACTTCAGGATATTAATTCAGTCAGTGAGAGGTCAACAGAAAAAGCAATTCAAGGTATGGATTCAGTTGGTAAAAGCTCAAAAGAAAAAGTTGTTGAGAGGTCGGCAGACAAAAGAATTCAGGATATTAATTCAGTCAGTGAGAGGTCAACAGAAAAAACAATTCAAGGTATGGATTCAGTTGGTGACAGCTCAAAAGAAAAAGTTGTTGAGAGGTCGGCATACAAAAGACTTCAGGATATTAATTCAGTCAGTGAGAGGTCAACAGAAAAAACAATTCAAAGTACGGATTCAGTTGGTGCCAGCTCAAAAGAAAAAGTTGTTGAGAGGTCGGCAGACAAAAGACTTCAGGATATTAATTCAGTCAGTGAGAGGTCAACAGAAAAAACAATTCAAGGTACGGATTCAGTTGGTGCCAGCTCAAAAGAAAAAGTTGTTGAGAGGTTGGCAGACAAAAGACTTCAGGATATTAATTCAGTCAGTGAGAGGTCAACAGAAAAAGCAATTCAAGGTATGGATTCAGTTGGTGCCAGCTCAAAAGAAAAAGTTGTTGAGAGGTCGGCAGACAAAAGGCTTCAGGATATTAATTCAGTCAGTGAGAGGTCTACAGAAAAAACAATTCAAGGTACAGATTCAGTTGGTGACAGCTCAAAAGAAAAAGTTGTTGAGAGGTCGGCAGACAAAAGAATTCAGGATATTAATTCAGTCAGTGAGAGGTCAACAGAAAAAACAATTCAAGGTATGGATTCAGTTGGTGACAGCTATAAAGAAAAAGTTGAGAGGTCGGCAGACAAAAGACTTCAGGATATTAATTCAGTCAGTGAGAGGTCTACAGAAAAAACAATTCAAGGTACAGATTCAGTTGGTGACAGTTCAAAAGAAAAAGTTGTTGAGAGGTCGGCAGACAAAAGGCTTCAGGATATTAATTCAGTCAGTGAGAGGTCTACAGAAAAAACAATTCAAGGTACAGATTCAGTTGGTGACAGCTCAAAAGAAAAAGTTGTTGAGAGGTCGGCAGACAAAAGGCTTCAGGATATTAATTCAGTCAGTGAGAGGTCTACAGAAAAAACAATTCAAGGTACAGATTCAGTTGGTGACAGCTCAAAAGAAAAAGTTGTTGAGAGGTCGGCAGACAAAAGACTTCAGGATATTAATTCAGTCAGTGAGAGGTCAACAGAAAAAACAATTCAAGGTACAGATTCAGTTGGTGACAGCTCAAAAGAAAAAGTTGTTGAGAGGTCGGCAGACAAAAGGCTTCAGGATATTAATTCAGTCAGTGAGAGGTCTACAGAAAAAACAATTCAAGGTACGGATTCAGTTGGTGACAGCTCAAAAGAAAAAGTTGTTGAGAGGTCGGCAGACAAAAGACTTCAGGATATCAATTCAGTCAGTGAGAGGTCAACAGAAAAAAACATTCAAGGTATGGATTCAGTTGGTGACAGCTCAAAAGAAAAAGTTGTTGAGAGGTCGGCAGACAAAAGACTTCAGGATATCAATTCAGTCAGTGAGAGGTCAACAGAAAAAACAATTCAAGGTACAGATTCAGTTGGTGACAGCTCAAAAGAAAAAGTTGTTGAGAGGTCGGCAGACAAAAGGTTTCAGGATATTAATTCAGTCAGTGAGAGGTCTACAGAAAAAACAATTCAAGGTACGGATTCAGTTGGTGGCAGCTCAAAAGAAAAAAGAATTCAGGGTATTGATTCAGTCAGCGAGAGCCTGAAAAAAAAAAGAACTCAAGACACTGATTCAGTTGGTGAGAGTTCTATAAGAAACAGCACTCGGGGTACTGCATCACTTGGTGCAAGCTCATCACTTGGAAGCACTTTTCTTTTAAAATTACCTTCTCGTAAAGCTACTGCAATTTTTTTAAAAAACCGTGCTTTAAAAAAGTATGGGATATCCCCGAATGCAGTAATTAATAAGAAAGTCAAAATTATTCCTCCTTCTCATGGAAGTAATAATCGATTCCAAAAATCTAAAAATGAAAATGAGAAGAATAAATCTTCATTTGACAAGAATGTTAAAGCAGGCAAGCATCCTTCTACTCTGGAAAAAAAATTACCACCATCAGAATCTAGTTATACAGGATTATCATATGACATCGCACCCTATTTGTGGCCCTCTGGTTATAGTTTACATAAATGCGCTCAAGAAAAGATCGCTCCAAAGACATTTGCCAGAAAGACAGTTCTTTATAAAAAGTCTATGAGCACACAAAACTGTGGAAATGGTAAAGAATGGTCAAATATTTCTGAAAATATCTTCAGTTTTCAACGTTGGAAACATCGAGAGAATCTTTCTGAAGATCATCCTTGGTTTTCTTGGATTTCCGATTCGTTTGTCCTTCCAAAGGAAGTTTTTATGGTTGACAAGTGCACGGAACAAACAGAAGATAATATAGAAGAGTTCATTAAAAAAGCAGAATCTCCACTTTATAAGATAGTTCATGCTAATATCCATGAACAGACTAACCTTGATTTCCATGAACAGATCAGACCTATTAAACTTCCTGTCAGGATTCCACATTCAAAACTTGTTCGCGTGCCGTCTGTATCAAGTACACAGACCAACACTGGGTCATAATACCATTTTTTGTAATTTCAATCTGATTGAATATCATTTAAACTTATAACCCAGACAAGGGTGATCGTGTTTTGGCTATGCAATAGCATTATTATTCTTTTAATTTACAACTGGAATCCCAGTTTTTTTCATAGAAATTTCATTTATATAAGACATTGTGGATAGTAAAGGTAAATTTAAGAAAAACATGATATATCTGATTATCTTACTTATACATAAAAACAATATTTCAGACACTTAAAAAGAATTTAATTGTTGTTTATTTTGCATTTTCTTAATAAATAAATGCACGTAGTAAAATATTTAATGGTTTACAATAGCCTTAAAGCCATATACTTGATAATAATGCATGCAAAATAAACTGCGTAATTGTGTTCGATAGGCTTTTGAAAAAGCTGTTACATGTGAATAGTTATATAATGTAATTTCTTATGATCATTCTGGATAATAAAAAATATATATAATTTATTAATTTAGTCGATTTTCTTTTAATAAATGTTTAGGAAACTTTCCGTCATTCCGTCACAGTAATTTTGTCACATCAAATGATAGTTAATAACTACAACCCTAGGATAGGTAGGCTGCTCTAAATTATAATTTCATATTGCTTACACATCATATTTAATATATGTATTAGTTTAAAAACTGAATGGCTTCTTAATTCACAAAAGTTTCCAGTTTTAAATACCAGGTTAGAGTCATGGTAGCAAAAATGTCATTCCGTCACACTATAAGAAATTGCTAAAAAGTGAAAGAGTAAAGCAGCTAAAAAATTTTTTTCATATTTTTTTTTTTAATCTTTTAATCAATAACAGCCATGTGCAAACTGAAAAGTCAATTTTCATTTGAAAATAGCTTCAAGGTAAATTGCTTTAACTTAATTATATATCTCACAATGTCATTCCATCACATATGGAATTGCTCATATATAAGCAGAAAATTTATTAGCCTACAGCTGCTCCAAGGCTTAATAGCCTACCTGCTTGTCTAGTGGTTTAAGTGCTGGCTACTGGCTCCAGGTTTGATTCCTGACTCAGGCATGGATGTTTTTAATGGGTCGGATGTTACTTTAAATGGAAGTCCCTGTCTGTTTAGCCCATGCAAAAGATGGCCATTTCACCAAAAACACACCTACGATCAAGGCTTCATAATAGGAGCACCCCTTCAGTGCAAAATGGATGCAAGAAAGAGTGAGGTATAATAGCAATAAAGTAGGTGTGTTATTGCTATTCCTGTTTCTCGCTCGCTTTTATTTTGCTCTAAAGATTGAAGAAGGTGCTCTTTTCATGAAGCTATGAAACAACTGAATGCTAACTTATGTTGTCATGTTGATTTTTAAGTCTCACGTGTATAACAATGAACTTATTCATTTTAAAGAAAATTAAGGATTCAAAATCTGTCCCAGGTAAAGACCCTGGTTGCACCACTGTTATCGATAATATAGTGCAATATCAATCTAGGAAATCAAGTGTTGCTTTCTATAGCTGCCAACCTTCGAGTTTTTTTTCTTTCTTTTAAGTTAAATAAACATTATTTAAACAACAACAACAACAAAAAAAACAATTCTTATTTCTAAATGATTACTCCTAACTAAATTCTTTTAGCTAACAAAATTTCTGGTTGTATTTGATTTGAGAAAAAAACGAAAGGTTAGCAGCTATGACTTTGTATAAAGTCTTTTTCTTGTTTTCCTCTCTAATGGAACATGTCCAGGTCCACTCCCACCCCTGAGAGATCATGAAATCTTATGTTAACTTTTATAGAATTTTTAAAAAATGATTATTTATTCATAACCTAATATAGTTATAAAAATTTAGTTTTCTTCATCAGAAAGTTGATAGACAATAAGTATGTACTACATTTTTTATAAAGAATTTCTTAAATTTCTAAAGGGTTCTCCCCCCCTATGAGCTGTGCTCGCCAATCCTTCTCCAAACCCCGCAGACTGTAAAAATATGCTAATTTGCTCCGTTTTAAATGGAGTACAGAAGATTGAATGATATTATCACGACTAGTGGTGATCGGGTTGCCATTCATTTTCCATTTGACTGGGAGATTTTTCAGTGTCCAAAGCCACATTCACTACTGTTGCAACAGCTGACGACTGTTTTCGTAATTAAGTAAGATCCATTACACATTTGAAAGTCTACTTGCATAAAATTGTTAAGTAAAAAATGACACTGCCTCCTAGGCATTTATAACATCTAGAAGGAAAGTTTTCTTGTTAAAAATATGACGTAATTTTCACTATTAAATGTTTGCACATAATAATTTAATTATTTTAAAGTTTTCTTTTTTAATATTCACATGTAAATATATTTTTCAATTGAAAAAATTGTTTGGAAATAATTTGGTCTTTTTAGAATCTGGTTACAGTAGATAAAAAAGGTTGCTTCAAATTAGGAATTAAATCTCTATACAGATAATAAAATTTTAAGAAAAAAAAGCCTTAAAAAATTAGACAAATTTGAAAAATTATTGGATACTGAGCTTAAAATAATTCTTTGATTAAAGGATTCATTGCTTCAACGTGTTTATCATACATTTCCCTATAAAACTAGCAGTTTTCATGTTTTTATGTGCAATAGTTTTTTGCAGGATAACTCGAGAAAGTGAAAAGGTCACAATAAATTCAATTATGACAGCTGCAGTATGTTATTTACTTTTTAGAATAGAAAGAAAATCTTAGTTATTTAAAAATTTATCTTTTAGAAAATATCTAAATTTAAGAAGGAAAATTTTAAAATCATAGTATGTCAGTATTGGGTGCTCAATTTCTCATGGTATAAAATCAAATTTTGGAAAATGTATTACATTACGAGTTGAGTAATCTCTCCAAAAGTTTCTCATTTAAAATCAATAAATTAGAAAATGAAGACTGAATGTAGATCCATAGGGCATCCCCTTACTATTAGGGATGAGACCTCAGAGCAAGAATAGTAACTAGAGTGTGGATTTTATTGTTGTTTGGTGGAAAAGTTGAAACAAACATCAGGTCGGTTATACCGCTTTAAAGGTTGTCTGTTTTGGCGGTAATCGCTTCCTTGGCAACTTTGATTTAATTCTCGCAATAAAATAAACGTAAATATACAAACGAAAGTGTAACTACAAACTGTCACTTGCGCTATTAACTTACTCTAGTATTTTATCTCAGATGAAGGATAGAAATGAAAAGTTATGAGAAGTGTGGATTTTATATGTGTAAAATCTACACACGGCTGAAAGACATAATTGCAGTAACAAATTGAACTGTTATAAAAATTCAATTTATATTACTAGGGGGCTCTGCCCCCTGCTCGCTACGCTCACCAACCCCCGTTCTGATTTCACAGCCTCTTAAAACCTGGTAATGTAACCTGTTTTAAAAAGATAATGATGATGATATCACGAACGGCGACTATCTTCTGTAATCAGGTTATAATGCTTTTTCATTTAATTCATCTTTTATATTTTTAATATTCATGTGTAAACACAATTTTTATGACGTAATTTTCTTTATTTCCTGCTTTCAACAGCATGTGATCATTTAATTATTATTTTAAACTTTCATTATTGTTTTTAATAGTCTCGCGCAAATACATTTTTTATTTGAGATAAAACATAATCCTTTGCGCTTATTTAGAAATTGGCAACAATATAAAAAAATGACTTTTTCAATAAAAGATTTTTTACTCGATTTTTAAGGATTTTTTGAGTTTTTATTGTCCGACAGTGATAATTTTTTGAATTTCTGAAAGCTTGTTATATTTCGCGTCTGGTGGTATGATTTTCGAATCCGTAGGATGGCTAGAAAAAAAGTAATAGCTCCTCAAAAAAGTCCCTAGTAAAAAAGCGATGAGACTAACCCGGAATATCTACGCAGAGTTTGATTGGTCTAAATCGTTTTTGGCTCAGTTCCAGATTACTTTTTTTTAATATAGAAGGAAATAAAATACTATTTGATTTGATTTCATGACTTATAATTTCCTATAACGAGCACGACGAATTTGTTTTCTTTAAATAGGGCCTTGGTTCAAGAAATTTTTATAAGAAATCTGTGGATGAGACAGGCTCAGCCTGGGTCCAAAATGGGCTCAGGCTCGATTTTTATACGAAGTCTTGGGGCTTGGGCTCAAAGGGAAAAATTATTTATTCAGAAATTCAACAAAGAAAAAAGAACTTGCTATTTGAGAAACAAAATTGTATTATAAGTTTCTTAACCCCTTGACTACCATTTTTTTTTGGCTACGCTAACACGTTACGCCCCGCCCCGCCTTAGGCTGCCATCTGCCGAGCAAACGGTCAACTACGATCCCAAATGAACGTGAGAGACAGTGGGAAGAGAAGACGTGGTTTTCCAAGCGTTTCAGGGACTGCTGTGTCCAGTGGTAATTTTTGAAGTTGCACTGGAACATAGTGTCCCACTTGTGAGTCTAAGAGTTAAGGTGTTTTCACAATCCTTTAAAAATTCATTTGAAAGGGAATTGAATTGTCAGGATATAAGGAGAAATATTCTATCTAATTCTGAAGCCATGGCACACTCTGTTTTAATAACACTAAGAAGCCATTGGATATCCTTTGTCTATCCTCACTTTTTATTTGAAGTCCTTTTCCAGAGTGACTGGAAAACAGAACTCATGTCTTTCTGTCATATTAGTACAATGATATTTTCAAAGAATAAGAATTGTGACTGTTGTAGGTTTCTGATAGTGGTTGGGTATCTATATTAATAAAAGAAAAATTTGTTGTGTGTCTGTTTGCGATGGCTAGCAAAATCTACCGCACCTAGACATCTGAAATTTTGGGTGAGGATACTCTAAGGCCAGTCCTGATGCACCTGAGGCTCAGATTTTTAATATTTTAAGACCCGGACCACCTGGGCTCCTTTAAGTTTTTGTGCCCTAAATAGTTAATAACTTGCCCCCTTTTTATACGATCTTCTTCATTTTTAGGGCCCTTTCTCCATTTAGTTATTCCCCCAATTCTGCATTCCAGTTAAGACCCAGGAGCCCGGTACGGGGTCTCTTGAAGTTTGTGTGCCCTAAATTTTTAATAAATTGTCCCATTTTAATTCGATTTCTTCGTTTTTGCGGCCCCTTTCACCATTTAGTTATTTCCCATTTCTCCATTCCAGTTAAAATCCTGCCACCCCCTCCCCTCCCTGGAGCCCTTCAACTTTTTGTGCACCATGAATTTTTCACCCCCCCCCCCCCCTAATTGTATCATCCTCTCAATGCTTAACTTTAAAGTTGAGTCTTGGACTCTTCTCCCAAGCCAACACCCTCATATTTTTGTTGGGGCCCTAGGGCCCTTTCTTAAGCATTTTCTGACATTTTTATGCATTTTTTTTAAATTGTATTCTAATGATTAATTCATAACCTATGCTTAATTTCAAATATTTGAAGATTTAAAGCGCTAAGTACTGGAACCTTTTAACATGTTTTTATCTTAGAGCCCTGCTCTCGACTATCATTTGGCCTCTTTTGGGCCCCCTACTATAGCTCCCTTAACCCCTTGGGGACGAGCGGCACGTATATGTGCCACATAAGATGCCCAGAATCCTCAATTATTCCCACCAGCTTTTTTTTTTTTATTGTAAGCTTTACCTTACATAATCATGGCATTTCTATGATTCCATTATGCGAAAATTTCTGTTTTGAAAAACCGGTGGTAACAGATTAAAAATTCTATAAAGGACGCTCGTCTCGAAGGGGTTAAAAAATAGTTTGCTATTTTAAACAGTTTTCAGGGACATAAAAATCACAAATCGTTGTCATGGGGGAGTATTAAGGATTAATAGTTATTTCTATGGAAGAAGAGATTTTTAAATAAGAAAATTAATCTTCAAAAAAATTTTATCAGCATTTTTTTTATGTGCACTTTCAGTATCAGGCTTAGGTTTTGAGGACACACAATTTTTCAGGCTTGGGCCTCAGAAAAAAAAAAGCCTAAACTCATCTCTATTCCCTATACTAGATATATGCCCACTAATGCCTTATTTCTTGACATAATAACAGTTGAATCACACTGTTTTTTCCATCATATAAAACACACTTTTTTTACCATTAAAACACATATTAAAAATAGAGTGTGTCTTATACAATGAAGGTACAGATTTTTTTTTCTTTGTGCACTTATTTGGTATCTATATATTTAAAACGCTAAGTGATTTCTTTCGACAATTCGTGAGAGCAAACTACCGCATCAAATTACATCATTCTTTTTTTAAATGAAAGATATTTGGACGCAGATTTGTTATCGTGCATTCGTTTGTTCGAAAATTTAATTAATTAGCCGTAATTTTCAATTAAACTTTTACTTCTGCTAATGACGTCATAATCGGATAACGTCCATTGTTGCGAAGCACTCTGAACTCTGTGGTTAAAAAAAAAAAGCACGCGACTTTTAGGCCGAATTTTTTAATTTGCAAGTTAAATTTCGGTAAAAATATTTATCCGCGTGTTTTATAAGCGAATAAAAATTCATATTTAATGTGACGTCAAGGGAATATTGCCCATTGGGTTTATTTTATCATTATGCATTATAACTTTGTTGATGCCATTTTTTCATTACAACTAAATACAAAATATATTTTTATTTGTATGCATGGTGTTTAAGCATTATAGTAACGTATATAAATTACGTGAGAAAAGTTTGCGTCTGTGAAAATGACGTTATGCTTAGCTTGAAATGCATTTTTACATTGATAAAACTAAAGTGAAAAATTTATATGATTGTGTCAACAGGACGTAATTTTAACTGATTTTTCAATTCTTAATTATAAAGAACAGAACTGGAGTCTTTATTGGGGAGGAAATGTGAGCTTTATTTGCAATGTTTTTTTATTTACTGAATATGATATGAACGTAGGAATATACTATTTGTATATACTTCATAGGTCCATGAATTTTTTTCTTGCCGTGGGGAATATGGCGGTAATGTCAAACTTATTTGCATTTCACAGTTGTTTACGGATTGTTTGCTTGGAGTTTGCATCGGAAATAGTACTGTATTTGACTGGGGAAAAATCTTTTAAAATAAAATTTTTGAAAGACTGTCTCATACGCACCCCTTCTTAAATAATAAAGAAGCTTATTTGACTGATGTTGTTATAGTATTTTTTCCGTCAAGTTTTGACGGGTTCTATCTAGTATGTATTATGTTTACAAGGCTCATACTTGTCCTGAAATGTCCTAAAATATGGTAGTCTGTCATAAAACTCCCGAAATTTTGCGAGTTTTGTGCTATATTGGCAATTGAAATCATCAAATAAGGGGTAGATGTACCTTTTTACTGATACAAAACGATCACAAAAGTCGTGATTTTCTTCAATCTAATATATCGTTATAAATAGTGATTTTTGTTGATTTGCACAAAAAAATCTCAATTTTTGGTGATCGGTTACAAAAAATCACGATTTTTATCGATTAGTCATTAAAAAAAGTTCGCTATTTTCGTCTATCAGTCACAAAAAAATCGCAATTTTTACCAGTCAGTTATAAAACAAAAGAAAATTTTTCGCAATTTTCGTCGATCAGTGAAGGAAAAAATCAAGATTTTCGTCCTTCAGTAATACAAAAATCACAATTTTTTTGAAGCTTGCAAGGGTGCTGGTAAAATTACTTTTTTTTAAAAAATGCATACTTTTAAAACAAAAAAATTGTGTATATTGTGTACTATTTATGATAATAAAATGTATTGAACTGGGAGTTAAGGTTTTTTTTTTTTTGTTAGTATGCCAAGCAAATGTGTCCTGAAATATTGAAAAAAAGTACGTTCTGAAATATCATCTAGGGCTAGTACTACCCCTGTGTTTACATCATGTATATCATTTACCCTTTTATTAGAACTTTATTTAAATATATATGCAGTAGACTCTCTCAAATCTGAGACCCTAAAATCCACAAATGCTTAAAATCCACACATCGTTTTGAGGTAAACAATGAAACTTACAGTTAAGATTTAGATTAAAAATTATTATTATTATTTGTTATATTATTTTGTACACATATTAATATTCAATTCTGGTTAATATGATTGAACTTTTGTATAAATTTGTATGAATTTTTTGTATGCTGTATGTTGTATTTTGTATATTGAAATTTTGATTAATTTTATTTGAATGATATTTTAATTGAATATTTTGTACATTGAAAAAATGTATACATTTTTTTCTGAAAAATTTCGAGATAGCGATGATATCAGTGGCAATCAAGATATTTTTCCAAATTAATCAAGTTTTTTTTTGTTATTAAACATGGCTAAACATGAAATAAAACTTAGTTATTTAAAAAATTTTATGTAAATTATTAGTGTATATTTATAAGGAGAGTTTCACTGAATAAATCAAGATAAAATTTTCATCAGTATGCATATTTAGTTATGCATTATTAATTATTTACTCGACCTTTACTTTTAATGTTTTAAAAGTTTTCTGAATTTTATTATTTTATTTTATTGTAAGCATTCATTATAATTTTGAGTGCATTATTAAATTCAAATTACTGTTTAAAAATGCAAACAAAACAGTAACCAGAAATCTGCAAAATTCTAAAATCTGCACAACCTCTGGTTTTAAGCTATGCAGATTTAAAGGGAGTCTACTGTATGCATGTAATGTATATTTAGTTACATTGACTAATGTAATTTATATATGACATGAGAAATAATATTTAATTTTAGAAAATACGCATTTTTATAAATGAATGAATTTTGCAGGTTTAAAAAAAGTTCAATATTATTACAGTATTGCACTCTAAATATTTTGAATTTTAAATTAGGTAATTTTACTTTCATGTTTTTTTTCTAAAAAATGTGTGTCTTACATACCTTAAAATAGAGTAAACGTATTATATTGATCTTAATAACCAAACCACACTACTAAACAAATTAATATATATATATATATATATATATATATATATACAGGGTCATTCATAATTCCCTCCGGGGTTTCGAAACGTTATAGTAAAAAAACGAAGACGAATATGAAAAAAAGAAACATATGAAATTATTCCGAAACTATTCAAGTTTTACTTACATACATTACCGGTGTTCTATGTGTGAACCCTTGGTCACACGGCATACATCCATGCGATAGTCCAGTTCCTGCCATACTCCGTTTCTTTAAATCTGAATCAGTGGTGTCAGTTCAACGGGCCTTTCGTAATAAATATCGAAAACAGGGACCAACTGACAAAACAATTCATGTGTGGTACCGGAAATTTAAAGAAACGGAGTATGGCAGGAACTGGACTATCGCATGGATGTATGCCGTGTGACCAAGGGTTCACACATAGAACACCTGTAATGTATGTAAGTAAAACTTGAATAGTTTCGGAATAATTTCATATGTTTCTTTTTTTCATATTCGTCTTCGTTTTTTTACTATAACGTTTCAAAACACCGGAGGGAATTATGAATGACCCTGTATATATATATATATATATGTTATTAATTTATCGGTCAATAAATTAAAACAAAATTTTTAATGTATAATTATTAGATGTTAAATGTTATGTGGTGTAGAATTTTATTGTTTAAAAACATTTAACATTGATAGTTATGTGGAAGCAGTCTTAGTATACTATCTATCACCACTATTTATTTATATACTTTATATTGTATGTTATAAAAGTTAAAAGTTTTTATACTATTAAATACCTTATAACTTATTTACCTTATTATGTCTTATATATCATTTATTATCAACTATATTATTTTATATATTACAGGGATGATTGTGTTCAGGTTATATACCTGAATTCAGGTATTTTTTTCATTTTCAGTACAGAAATTCTGGTTTTTCTGATAGTTAAATTCATAAAATGACTAAAATATCAATTTCATATGATTGCTAAACATAATTAAAATTCATGGTATTTTTTCATGAACACACAATCTCCCCTGATATTATCAAACAACCTAAATTATACACTGAAAGCACATACTGTAATATAAAAATCAAATACATAATAGCAGTGTAACTGTAGATTGTATTGATATATTGAAAATTGTGCCTAAATACATTTTTAACACTTTCCAACAAAGTTAAAAAATGTTTTTGATTTTGGTTTGTCTGCGTGTCTGGCCATCTGTCCATGCTCTAACTATTGTTAATATACTCAGATTGCCATGTTATTGAGGTTTACTGTCACATGATCGCTATTAAAATAAAGTGTGTAGCATTTATAGTTCATTTACAGAGGCTCTCAAAAGTGTCTGTTCCATTACATTACGGTCAATAAGGAAAAATCTTTTTTAATGCATTTTAATTATGTTACACTATTTCAAACATAATGGAATTGTTATGCATTTTTGAGATGCACTAAAACATGCTATCTGTAGAATATGGAGTGCAAAGCATTTGTCTGAATGCATTTACACGGTTACACAAAAGAATTCCGTTACATAATGGTTAACAGGGAAAAATCATTTGCAGTGTATTTTAATGATATTACATTATTTCAAACTTAATGAAATTGATATACATTACTGATGTGCACCATAAGATGCTTATTATAAAATAAGGTGTGCTAGCATTTATAGGGGCACACAAAAGAATTCAGTTAGATGACGGCATATGAGTGATAATTGCTGGAAGTATTTTTTCAGTTGTGGTATGTGTTTTTATGTTTAACTAAATTCATGCATATTTCGTGGTGTGTATAAATTCTATTGATCATATACAGGGCTACACAAAAGAATTTGTAAGTATTCTGCTTATGGGCATGAATTGCTCTTGAGTACTTTTTAATTGTATTATGCATTTTCCTGCTAGTATGCAAAGAGAAGTTTGTGCAATGTAAATAAATTCATAATCAGGCCTATGCAAAGAAATGGATAGATTGCTGTTTATGGTTGGTAATTGCAGGAAGTGCGCTTTTTATCTGAATTTAATTTTATCTTAATGTGTGATCTGATAAAAATCTCTAGATAATATACAGGGTTGTACAAAAGAATTTGAGTGCATTTCCTTCTATTGGCGAAATTGCTAAAAGTGAATTTTCAATTATGTGATGCGTTTTCTAACTGAACTAAATTTTAGCATGCTATGTGTATGTAGTATACAAGGTGATTCAAAACTTATCGCTCAAATTTCGTGGGGAGTTAGGGAATATGTCAGGAAACCGAATTTACATAGGAAAGTATGTACGCATGTGTATGTAGAGGGCGCTGTGTGTACCCAACCTTCCATTGCGTCCCAATCATTGCTTTAACTTTCCTAAAGCTAGTATTACAATAGAAGATCTTTATAACGAAATTCTATATAACGCAATTCTCCATATAACGCACAAGTTCTCAGATGTAAACAATGAATTTTCAGTTAAGAAATACCTGAATTCTTACATTATAAATAGTTGCTATTCTCTAGAAGACTAAATTTGATACATTAGTTCAACTTTATCTCCTTAATTCAGAGCTAATTACTGAAAATATTGCTATGATTTGATACAGGTATGTTTGGACAATGTTTATAAAGTAAATTTAACAATGTATGGAACGATCTATATTATGCAAAAAAAATTAATCTGCACAACTCCTGGTAATAAAGAATGCAATATAAAGATACTCTAATGTATTTTGGTATGTTTCACACATATTTGGCCATGTTTAACAAGCTAAATTTAATTATGTGTGAAATGTGATCTATATAACGCAAAATTCTATATAATGCACAACCTCGTGTTTTTAGGTTTGCGTTATAAAGATCTTCTACTGTATTTCTTCTCTTATTTCTGCTTCTCATTTGGACTTCTACAAAGCCTTTTACATCTTTAAAAATTCCAAAAATTTCGTTAATGACCTTGTTAATGATCTCGTAATGTTCTTGTTATTTTATAAATTATCTAATTTGCATTGCTGTATGGGATTATTGTATGCATGGGCTTTTATAATAATAATATTTAACGGTATTTATAGAAATGTTTTATAGAGTTTCACTCTTATAGCTATGCAATAAAACAGCATATTTTTTATGTTAAATCTGATACTATGTAAATATTTCATACTTTAATGCTGTACATTTTCTGTATAAATATGTATATTTTCTGTATAAAATTTCAAATATTGTTGAATTTTTAAAAATGTTATATTTATTACAAAACGAATCTCATGTAAAGTTTACAAGTAATAAAAAAAATTATTATTATTGGTTATCAAATATTCTTTGTGATCCGTGCTTAATTTGCACAGGAGCTTACAGTTCATTCACAGCCTAACAAGGAAGGTCTCCATAAGCGCATACTCAGAAAACTTTGAAAAAATTACAGAAAGTTCTTCTCATGAGGATATATAGATTCACTAAAAAAATTTCTGCTGAACCTCGATATAACGTCCGTAAAAAAATATATGAAAAATTCGTGTTTTTGGCGATGTATCGCTGGTTGGCAACACAATGAAATTAAAAAAAAAAAAAAAAAAAACTTATGATAAATACTCTTTTAAGATTTTTTTTTTCACTCTTTCTACTGAACTAGTTTAAACAAGTTTAACTTAAATAAACAAAATTCTTTAATTACACTTTTGCCATACATATTTTGTATGTATCTATCTACTTATAATAAAATCCGAAGGCAAGAAACTGTCTGTAACCATTCCAGGCAGGACCACTCTGATCTGCGAATCAACCATAGTTAAACGCCATGTTAGGCTTAATGAAAAACATATGCTAACATATGAAGCTAAATGATAATTTCTTCTACTTAAAATCATGTCTGTTCAGCTTATTTTCGTATAAAACATGTATATTATATCCAGTTATAATGTTTTAAGTTTTAAATTAAAAATAACAGATTAAACATCGGATTACCTCATGTAAACAAACAAATACTGTTGCCATTCAGAATCATAAATCCTATAAGGAAAGGGCACCTGACATCACTGTTGGTTAAACTACTGTTGGTTTGGGAGAAAAACCTGTTCGTTCTTTACGGCTCCTACAGTACACATGAGATGGAGGAATTTGATTGGTCTATGTTAAACCGGTCTATGATATGATTCGCCTACGTCGCCATGACGTTTCCTGTAATGATAGCTGCGACAAAAATGCAGTGGTAGATTGGTTGATGGAACTGTTTGTTTGTAAACATGCCCTTTCCTTATATGTAGAAAAAAAGGAATGACTCTTTGAACGTTTCATTAAAATATCCAATTATGCTCTTAAAATATTTGTAAAAGCATATTATAGTCTTTAAATATTTAAAGGATTTTTTAAATTTATTTCTGTAAGCATTTTATTCCTGTAAGCACTTTTTCAGAAATAGCGATGATACCTTTCGAGGCTTTGCGATGATCTACCAGCATTTTAGATTTTGTTCCTAAATACTGTTCTGGCGCCATCTATTGACAATAAATACAAATTATACCTTTCTGTTGGAAAAAAAATATAACATAATAATAAAGTTGTAAAATAATATAAAATGTACATAAGCATATTTTTAAAATAAGAAAATTCAGGATGTATTGATTTATTACAAGATCAACTTTTTTAATGATTTAAATTATTTTTATTATTAATTTTGAGAGGGAAATATTTTACTTTGTGTAAAAATTAATGCATTCTTTTAGATTATGAATAAACTAAAAGATCGTTTTCGTATTATTGAGAGCGAAAATTTATATCTATAATTTACTTACCATAATTAATTATTGAGACCTTAATTAATTATTGAGATCGTTATTAGGATTAAAATTTTAATAATTCAGAAAAATATTTGGAAATTTTGAGTTGAAAAATAAAAATAAAGAGAAAGATTACGTTTCATAAAATTTACCATTAACATAAGGTACATATGGTATGTACATTCAGGATGTATTGAATTATTACAAGATCAACTTTTTTTAATGATTTAAATTATTTTTATTATTAATTTTGAAAGGGAAATATTTGACTTTGTGTAAAATTTAATGCTTTCTTTTAGATTATGAATAAACTAAAAGATCGTTTTCGTATTATTAAGAGCGAAAATTAATACCTATAATTTACTTACCATAATTAATTATTGAGACCTTAATTAACTATTGAGATCGTTATTAGGATTAAGATTTTAATTATTCAGAAAAATATTTGGGAATTTTGAGTTGAAAAACAAAAATAAAGAAAAATATTACGTTTCGTAAAATTTACCATTATCATAACTACCATTAACAGTAAAATTTACCATTAACCCTGAACTTAACGGTTCAGGTCAGTTTTCCTTATCGTTGATAAACAGTATATGAATATTTTTATCAATTATTTAAAATTTTAGTTGAAAACCCCAATTTCTACCCGCCGTCCTAGGACGGGCATTTACACTAGTGTATAAAGAAAATTAACGATCGCATTCTACGGTTTAGAACAAAATTTAAATTGATTAAAAACGCTTCAAACTGAAAATTAAAGTCGATTCTGAGCACTGTCAATTTGATTTCGGTATTATTAGTGTTGAAGACAACGCGAGAAAAGTGTTGTTGTCATAGAAACAACGACTTATTCAATATCAAATGTATAATAAGAACGCTCTTTATCGGGCAGTTATGTTAAAATACATACATAAAACTTATCCAGCCGGTGAAACTTTGTAAAATTAAATAACTAAAGCAACCTGCAACTTGTATATATATTATATAATCTTATATAAAAAAATAACTATTTAATCCTTCAAGTTTAAATTCATAAAGTATTGCGTATTTAAACACCCATTTAACAAGGAATTTCAGTGAACCAAATGAATTAAAATCGCTTGCATTTGGTGAGGAAAAAGTATTGCTCGTCAAATCGCGACTTTTTGTGCCAAATATTCGAAAGTATTTCATTTTTTAACCGGATTTTCATTGCTGGATTCAGCTGCTCAATTTGACTGATCCTTTATGACGTACATGAGTATTTTCATTAGCATTTTTTTTTTTTAATGTTCTGAATATGCTCTTTAAGGAGACCTTCCTTGGAAGTAGCACATATTGTAGGCAGTTTGTGGAAATAATCAGGAAATGATAGGTACAGAGACCGCTCTAATTTGCAGTGTATCTTAGGGTTACCAGATTTATCTATAAAAATAAATGGAGGATTTTTATTGACACTTTTTTTTTTTTTTTTTAACTCACAACTACCTTTTTTCATATCCCACTAAACTAAGTTGAATGTGCCAGTGCCAGGGCCGTGCGAAGCGAAAATTGAGAGGGTGCCGAATTTGTGCTACCAACTACGGTTATGTTTATTTACTAGGGGGTTTCACCCAAGGGCGCCCATATGATTAATTTTTAGGGGGGTCTGAGAAAAATCTCAACTTGCACCAAAGCTATCATACATTTTAGTAAATATTTAAGGTACTTTGCGTTTTTTTCACTATCTGTTGAGAAAATTTGAGTTTGTCCCCCCCCCCCCGCAATATTTTGACGACATTTGCATATTTTTGCGATCTTTTGGCGAAATTTGCGTTTTTTTTCACGAATCTTTGACTAAATTTGCGTTTTTTTTTTTGCGATTCTTTGACGAAATTTCGTTTTTTACGCGATTCTTAAACGAAATTTGAGTTTTTTTCCCCGCGATCTTTTGACGAAATTTGTGTTTTTTCTGCGGTTCTTTGACGAAATTTGCGTTTTTTCAGCTATTTGACGAAATTCGCATTTTTCTCGTGATCCTTGAACAAAATTTGCGTTTTTCTGCGATTCTTTTACAAATTTTGCGTTTTCCCAACGATTCTTTGACGATTTTTTTTTTTCGCGATTCTTTGACGAAATTTGAGTTTTTCCCGCGATCCTTTGACGAAAATTGCGTTTTTTTCGCGATCCTTTGAGGAAATTTGTGTTTTTTCGCAATTCTTTGACAAAATATTCATTTTTTCGACGATTTATAGACGAAATTTGCGTTTTCTCCACGATTCCTTGACGAAATTTACGTTTTTATCGCGATCTTTTGACGAAATTCGTCTTTTTCCCGTAATCCTTTGACGAAATTGGCGATTTTTTTCTGCGAACGATTCACGAAATGGGTGTTTTTTGTGGTCATTTGTCAAAATTTGTGATATTCTTCCGTGATATATTTTATGTTCGAATTTTCGGAACCGAATGCCTTAAATTTTCAGACAGTTCGGAACATAATCACCTTCACCACTGGCCTGAGGGTACTGAATAAGGGGCTCACAACCATAGTAGACAAAATCCATTTTGAAAAAAAAAATGAGATAGTCCATTGAGAAGGTGCATAAAATCTGCTTTATCCACTCTCACAGTAAACATAGTCTGTAAACAGATGACATATACAAGGCAGCCACAGGTGAATATTTTTCTATTCTATTCGCACCACTATTAAAAAAGAAACAGATTTTATAGTATATTTCTCTTGAAAATTTTCTCGAATTTTATTTCAACAATTTTTTTTTGAGAAAGTGTGTGAGGTAGAATTAAAAAATTGTCGCCTGTGTCAGCCCTGCATATATGAGAAAGTGAAAACAGATTTGGCTCAGTGTGGGAATGGATAAAACAGATTTTATGCACCTTCTAAATGGACTATCTCATTTTTTTTTTCAAAGTGGACCTGGTATACAGGGTGTTTCTAAATGAATATCTGTGTTGTAACGCTTGGTAGTATTTATTACATACAACTTAAAATTATAATTAATACATAAAATGAAAGAGCAATTCAAACAGTTTTACCTACAAGCTTACAAGTGTTCAATGTGAACACCTTTCGTCACACAGCACACGTGAATTAAATAGCTCAGTTCTTCCCAAACGTTAATTAGTGTTTGTGGGGTAATTGTCGTAACTCAAATCCTGTTTCTTAGGTTGGGTAGGTCAGCTGGTAGTGGAGGCACATACACTCGATCCTTTATGAACCCCAACAGGTAGAAATCACATGGCGTCAGATCGGGTGAGTGTAGAGTGGCGTTTGGGAAGAACTGAGCTATCGACTTGATGTGTGCCGTGTGACGAAAGGTGTTCACATTGAACACTTGTAAGCTTGTAGGTAAAACTGTTTGAGTTGCTCTTTCATTTTATGTATTAAGTATAATTTTAAGTTTTTTATAATAGATACTACAAAGCGTTAAAACCCCGATATTCATTTAGAACCACACTGTACTATGGCTGTAAACCTCTCAAATAACCTTCCTACAGTGCAAAGTTTTGGCAGAATTGTCTATAATTTAATATGGCTGTCTTAAATAAATGGGGCAATGTAGTTTCTGCGAGGAGATCATTTATCGTGACATTCTCACCACAGTCTTTGCTTTTCCACAAATCAAACCATGTTCTTGCTTCTGACTCCAAATTCTCAATATTATAAAAATGAGATAGCTCCTTGATTTCTTTGACAAAAACATTTTTTTCCATATTTTTCATCATATTGGGATGAAGTAAAATTGCTTTGAATGACGTTTCATTTCGATTCAAAAACCTTGACTCAAGGGATATAATTAAAGAGTCTAAATACGGATTTAGAAATGCTGCTCTGTAATATTCAAGAGGAGTGGCCATACGAAGGTAAGATTATCTAGTAGACGTTCTATACATTTTAATATCGATTTCTTACAATTGCAATTCTCCATTAGCTCCATGAAAATTTCTGAAAATTCTTCTTCTGATTCCATTCTGTGCATAAGAAAAATCTCAAGTAGTTCCATCTTTATGTTCTGATAAACCGAATGTAAATCTTAATCTACAGATTGTAATTTGTTTACAACTGGCTCCAGATAGAAAAAATATCGAGAAATTATTTTGAGGTATACAGTAAACTTTATAGATGACGTTGCAGCATCTAAATGAATGACTTGTGAGCGTGTTTCTTGGTTCGTACTATTGTTTAGAGAAAGATTACAGAGATTTTCTTTAACAGTGGTAAAATGATTAGAAAAATATGGTGTGGACTTATACTTTTCTGACCACATTGTTTCACATAGACCAAGAAAGTGTGAGTTACGAGAATTATAAGGTTTCAGGTCGACGAAAATTATTTTGTCTTGTTCTGTAGACTTAAGATCGAATTTTCGAGTTCGGGCTGCGTACAATCTGACACATTCAGGATTCTAATCTTTATTAGATTCGGGATAAGGAATTTTTCAATTAAAAATTGCACTGCACCGGTCACAACTTATTATTAAATCTCTCTCTAATTTCTCAGCGTTTTGTTCATGAAAAATCAGTTTTACCTGTGTAAATGGATCCTGTCTATAACAAAATCCTTCCTTATGCAGAAAAAGTGTTATCGTCTTGTAGGGAATAAAACACACAGTAACACCGGCTAAGATAAAAATCGTCTGAAACGGAATTTGTTTTCTATCTTGTGCTTTTCCTCTTTGTAAGAAGCAGACTATTCAAAAAGACTAATTAAAAATTTATGAAAATATAACCAGTCTAAAACAGAATGCAGCTTTAAAAGGAAAAAAATTATGGTTATGACAAATTGAATTCCTAACAATTATACCTGCTAAGACGGAAACCCGTCTAAAACGGAAATTTCTTCCGGTGACTTCTGATGTTGTCGAGGCATATTTTATTATGCTTTGTTTGTAGACGGTAAAGTTAAAATTTTCATATATTGCAACTGATTTAAATAAAAAAAATTTGACAAAACCAAAATCTAGGGGGGGGCTCAAGCCCCCCCTTGCCCCCCTATATGGGCGCCCTTGGTTTCACCCCCTGCTCGCTAACGCTCGCCAACCCCTGTGAATTGCGCCGCAATTTGCATTGGGAACGCTACGCAGTCCCAGCTCACTTTGCTCCCTCGCCACATTTTGCAGCAACTCTAGCCAGAATGAGTACCATTATAAATCATTTTAACGTATGAAATTTACAAATTACTTTAATGTAATTTTTACAAGTCTTAATGTACTTTGTTTAGCAAAACCTGTGGAAACGGAACCTGTTTATAACGGAATGCTGTCTTAAACGTAAAAATTTCGTAGTGCCTACTGAAGGAATACCATACAATTGTAACTGCTACGACGGAATAGTTTTGCGATCGCTAGCTAATTCCGTTTTTATATGTTTTAATGTACTTTGTTTAGTAAAACCCGTGGAAACGGAACCTTTTTATAACGGAATCCTCTCTTAAACGTACAAATTTCGTAGTGCCAACTGAAGGAATACCATACAATTGTAATTGCTAAGGCGGAATATTTTTGCGATGTCTAGCTAATTCCGTTTTTATAAGCTTTAATGTACTTTGTTTAGTAAAACCTGTGGAAACGGAACCTGTTTATAACGGAATGCTGTCTTAAACGTAAAAATTTCGTAGTGCCTACTGAAGGAATACCATACAATTGTAACTGCTACGACGGAATAATTTTGCGATCGCTAGCTAATTCCGTTTTTACATGTTTTAATGTACTTTGTTTAGTAAAACCCGTGGAAACAGAACCTGTTTATAACGGAATCCTGTCTTAAACTTAAAATTTTCAAAGCGCCTACCGAAGGAATACCATGCAATTTCAACTACTCAACCAGGAACCTCTTCAATACAAAATCTTCTTCGCTCCCTAGGATACTGCTTTCACAGATTATAATGTGTAAGTTTATTATGTTTACTTAGTACAATAAAACCTACTAAGAGGGAATCTTAAATGACTGGATAACGATTCCGTTTTAGACAGGTTCACATCTTAACAGATATAAATTTAAGGTTATTTTTTCAATACGAACAAAACATTCTTTATATTTAGATGAGGATTCTATTATAAATAGGTTCCGTTTTCATAGCCCATAGGATTTTACCGTATTTTTATGTCCAGATTAGAAGCTTGCTGTCCCTATCCGGATTTTAGGTAGATTTCGTAAGAAATACTACCTATTACATCCTCCCCTATGTTGGAATTTCTAAAAAATTTTTGCAGATCTACGCCGATCATGACTCTTAGAACCTCCAGTTCAAAACTTTATCTATCTATCTAACTAGCTTTTTTATGGACACGATAACTTCCATAATTCTGCACAAATCTCTTCCAAACTGATATATTGAACCTAATATTTCAAATTGAACCTAATATTTTTTCTAAGTTTTTGGCTATGGCAAGCAAGTTCTATTAGAACTTGGGGATATTTCGACTAAAGGGGGCGCTGTGATCGATATTTTTGTTCCATTTTCACTATTGTATCATCGAAAAGTGTATGAAGTTATGCAGATAATGGAACCAATTTTTTTTTCTGTGTTTTTGACCATAGCCTGCAGGTCCAGGTTGAATTCGGGGATATTTCGACGAAAGGGGGCGCTGCCATCGAGATTTTTGTTCGATTTTCACTATTGTATCATCAAAAAGTGTATGATGTTATGCAGATAATTAAACCAAAATTTTTTAATATGCTTTTGGCTGTAGCCAGCTGGTCTTACTAGAATGTGGGGATATTCCGCCGGAAGGGGGCGCTGTGATAGCCATTTAAAGATTTCAAATTCAAAAAGATGTATAAAAAAATTAGAAATCCTAAAAGTTTTTTCCGTTAAATGTTTGGCCTTGATCCGGAGAAACCGGAGCAGTTTTTGTTTTGTCTCTATATTTAAAAATGGTGGAGATATAGCGGTTTGAAATTTTAGGGTGGTTGACATTTTCAAATAAGACAGCAGAATTCATCCATAAACGGGTTTAATTTATGAGTTTTAGTTAACAGGGTTTCAGCAAATTTTCTTTCATTGTTGTAACCATTGTTCTTATTTTTAAATGCTTAACACTATATATTTATATTCGCCAACATCAAATTCTCGCCCAGCTTGGCGGCAATTGACGAAATATCGCCAAATTTGGCGACAAAAATAGGTTGCCACAAATGAAGCCAACTTGGCTGTAGAAGACTAATTTGGCGATATTCTCATTAAAATTCAATGTTGACGAGAACTGGGAATGAATCTTCTTTAATTGGGTTCCACGCATTTTAGCTTCGTGTTTTCCAGTAAAATTAGCTAAAATCGTAAAACCAAGGCATAGGGAGGCTATCTGTTCCGGTCGGTACAGGCCAAAAGAACTTTTCGTAGTTTAGTATACATCAGTTGATTGCATCCCGGTAACCCGACGATTCGCAAGCAGCTGACGTACAACAGAATGACGAAAAATATTGATTTTATTGGCGATGTGAGGACGAAATTAGAAGTATTTACATGATTGAGATAGAAGAAAGTTTTGGGATTGGCACATCCGACTGGTTGATATTGTTAAAAATGGCCTCAAGGGGGGGGGGGGGGGGAGGGAATAAGGGTTTAACCCTTTAACGGATAAAGCATTTCAATTGCTAAAATGTTGAAATAAATGATTGACATAGGAAATTATGAACAAATTTATTTCTATATATAAAAAAGCCGTAATTAAAGTTTTGTGGTTTCATAGGGAAACCAATGAACGTTAAAGGGTTAAGAAGAAAAAAATTCCTAACTTCGTCAATTCACAATATTTCAAATCCGCTTACATTTATTATAAATCTTCTTAATATTATCTACAACATTGACAAGTTTTTAATAAGACCAACTCTCACAGCAAAAAAAAAAAAAAAAAGTAAAAAAAAAAAAAATTAATAATCTTTTCTGGCTCCGCCTACAGGCACAGCTAGATTTAGAAGTGGACGATCCCAACTGCCGCATCATGGCAAAAAGGTCCTTCTGCAATTCCCAATAAACAGGCTACCCACGGTCTGCATCATCGAAATCTACCTGTGCCTGTAGGCCGAGCCGTCAGGGATTTTTTTTTATCTCCCTTTCCCGCCTTTTGTGAATATTATCCATCAAATCACTGCTAAATTAGTTATTCTTGTAGGGCAGTAAAAGGGGCAGGGCCCGATTAACCTCTGAATCTAGGGGAGGCACAGTATCATTTTGGGGTCATTCCATGTCAAATCAACCAGTGACTCAACCTGACCATTTTAGATTTTGATGAAATTTACAGGAATCATTCTCCCTGATGATATAAATGAGAATATACTTTTATTATTCTTCTATCTCAGTAAATTTTCATACAATTAATTTTTTTAATTTCGAAAAATCATCATTTTTTGGTTTGTATAAATGTTTTCAATTTTGAATTTCTAAAGTTCTATCAGGCAGAGATAGTCCAGGGGAAATGTACAAGTTACCTTGCAAAAGGTCGGGTAGAAGATTTTATTTTTCCGACTTATATATGATGAGGCTAGCATGGAAAAACCGAATTATCCAACAAAATTTCTTAAGGGGGAATTTTCTGTGGCCAAAAAACAACAAATTTTTGCGACTTTTTTTGTTGTTTTTTAAATATCTCGAGACTCGTTGTCGTAGCGTATTATTTGTTAATTACAATGTTAAAGAAGATAAAATTCTCTACAACTTTCATATTTACAACTTTTTAATCCACTCAATAGCAAGCGCAGTACGGCATTTAAAAAATAAGACATTTTTTTCGATCTCCTTAAAAACCGTGGAAAACGTAGTTTTGTCCTGATGATTCAATGTTCCCCACGGATATAATGATGTACGTCAACTTCTACATATTGACAGCAGAAAAGTATCTATTATTTGCACACCCTCTTCTTCATTTTAATCACAACAGACATATTTTATATTCAATAAATCTATATAATTTAGCAAGTAGGGGAGAGTGTGGATGACTGAGACAATTTTCATATTTAGACAGTAACTTTAAGTATATACAATTGTTATTTTTAAAGTATTGTTTAAAAGAATATTTCAGCATTTAGTAACTTATTGGCACGTCAGTTTCAATGAAAAAAAACTTGTTTAATTTTAATAATTATTTTTATAATGCATACATAATGTTCATTTTATTCCATAAACATTTTATTCTAATAGTACAATGGTATATTTTATTTGCCAATTATTGATGACAAATGTTTTAATGTTTTACTGTTTTAAGTATAACAAACATTGAATTGTAGTTCCATATAAAAGGAGGGACTCAAAAAATAAATATATCTTACGTAACAAATACTTTTACCTTATAAAATACCTACAATAAAAATGACAGCAGATTATTTCATTAACTAATATTATGTATTTAGATCCATTGTAAAATAAAAAAGTTCTATCAATAAAATATTTCAGATCACAATTTTCATAAAATTGTTCAAAATATTAGTTTTAGTAAATATTGTTAATATTTTTCCACTTTTATTATATAAATATAACAAGAGATTATAACATTTTAGCGTGCAAAAATATACAAAATTTTAAGATTTTATCTATTAAGTGCCTTAAAGTTCAAACAGAGAAACTTACTTTGGTTGTTGAAAAATACACTTTGTGGAATATTCTAATCTTCTGTAATATGTACTGTTTTGAAACTATATCTGTTGATTATTTATCAAATGAAATACCAAGTTATTTATGACTGTAGATCATATAAACATTTTTGTTGTTACATTCATCCCCTACCTCATTCAAGTCCACTTTCCCTACACAATAAAGTAAGGTACACTATATGATTGCATAAGCTAAATGGAAAAATGTATTTTAATAATAATAATTTCTACGGGATATTTAACACTAATTTTGTCTCTTTGATGGGACTGTTGTAGGATTATTAGCATTCAGTTATCCTGAATAGAAGATAGATCAGGATCGTGTTCCTCTACAGCAGGGGTTCCCAAACTTTTAGACCGACGTACCACTAAATAATAAGTTCATACTTCCGCGTACCCCTAGGTAACAAACGTAAAGATAATATAGAAAAACCTCTAAAAAAAAGAACCTGACTAAAACGAAATATATCTTCGGTCTTTTGTTTCCGTCATAGCAGGTTTTATTGTATTTAAAAATGAATGATTACATTACTGAATTGGTACTAAGATTGACTGCTTCATAATAACATTCAAGTGAAAAGTATTATCACCATTATATTTTAACAATGCATATAATATCAAAATACAGTGTTTTGGTATAGGAAAAAAACCACAATACTTAATGACATATTGGCACACACTGATTCATATATACTGTTACTGTAATATGATGCATTCTGTATTTTATTCCATGCACCAGTATCGGACTTCTGCGTACTAGTAGCCTGAGCTTCGCGTACCAGTACTGGTATGCACTGGTACGCGTACCATATTTTGTACCAACCCCTGCTCTAGAGGTATTTTTTCTTTTTCTCAGGCAGTTGTTTGTCGCCCGTCCGCTCCACCCCATACCCACTCTCTCTGGCGACAATTCTGGATCCACTAGACTTCTGTTCTAACGTACTTCTGAGCCAATCACGGCTATCGCTGGATGGAAATAGAACCTCCTACTTGTTTACAAGTCTCGCTCTGAGGGGAATGACAAGCTTGTTTTGTGACGATATGGATATTTAAAAAAGTAGATTTAAGCTCTGTTTTCAATTATTTCGTTGCGCTATTAAAAAGGAATATTTAATATTATAAGCTGAATAAAAGAAGAATCATCATTTACTATTATCAGTTGATTAAGAAGAGTCATCATTTGCAGTTCTTTTTCAGTTACATAGCTGCCATGTGTTTCGCGATTTGAAGTGATTCTTTTCTAAGACGTATTAAGTATAAAAGGAAATATGGACATTTCTTTTAATTGAATTTCTGAATTAATTGGCCAGCTGGTGTCTCTTTTGAAAGCAGAAGTGTAATTTCTTCTTCTGCTTTGAAAGTGTACATCTGCTAGCCGAACTCGATTTAATAAATTGATTGTGAAACTTTATAAATGGATTACCACATTTAAAGAAAGGGCAGAGAGCTGAATAAAGCAATTTCAGGTTTAATAAGCATTGAGTTTTATGTCCATTATATTTATTTCTAATGAATAATTCTAAGCACCTGTGTATTATTTGCATATTATTTAATAACATTAAACGGTGATTTAACATGCCTGTTTTCATGTAAAATTTCAAAGAATAAAAGTAATTTCAATCTATTTTAGTAATGGGAGATTTCCAAAATAACTGCCTGTTTAATACTTTAACCTTAAAACACATAATTCCATTAAAAAAAAAAAAAAAAAAAAAAAAAAACTTTTGACATGGGTATAACATAACATATATATGTATTATAAAATGTATTCATTTACGTGTTTATATGTATTTAAGTGATTGAGTGTTAGATTATTGTAGTTACCAAATTACAGAAATTTAACATCCTGATTTAGCAAAGTTATAAATATTTTTAACTAGACTAGTTTAAATATATAAGAATACAAAAATTTCTTCTAATATATATTTATATAATAGTTTAAAATTTAATATAAATGTCTGCTCTTTAGTCTTTACACATCTCATGAGTATTATTATAATTATTTTACAAAACTTTTTATATCTGTAGTTGAAAATAAAGATAGAGAAAACTTTATTGTTCCTTATTTAGTGTAAACAAAGTGTGGCAAAATAGTAATATTAATGTAAACAAAATTACTACTTTAATTTTTATTTATTGAAAAGCTCTTATTAAAATGGTAAATATTTTTATTACCTCTCAGGGGTATTAGCTATATTTTTAATTATGAATTCAGTTATAATAACCTTTTGTCAATTAGATATTTTTTACTATAGAATCATTAGGCCTTACACTATCTTCCTTAGAATAACATTTTTCTTGGTCAAAATTATTTTGAAAAAACATTAAACATCATTTTTTTTAAAAATAATATCAATTAAAATCACCAGTTATTAACCTTTTTTTTTTATTTAACTTTGAGAAACTTATAAAATATCACTTTCCTACTGAGTGTTAACTTATCAGAAATCAATAACACGTAATCATTTTTGGAATTTAAACCAAATTATCTGTGTGATAGTAATCCTAAAATGGTAGTTAATTTGAAAATTACTGATAAATAATTCTATTTAGATAACAAATAAAATTCTTTTGAAATATACGTTTTGTATGTTGAATGTTACCTCTTTTTAAAAGAAACTTGGGTACTTTTATGTTAGCCAGGCACAGATAATAAATTGCTAAATATTGTTCCCATCATCATCATTTGTATTCTATTCATTTCATTTAAAACATAAACTTTTCATTCATTTCATTTAAAACATAAACTTTTCATTCATTTCATTTAAAACATAAACTTTTCATTCATTTCATTTAAAACATAAACTTTTCATTCATTTCATTTAAAATACACACACAAAAAAAAATGATAATATCACAAACAAAACGATTTTATTTCTACATCAAAGCATTATTTCAAATTTAATATTTTCATATGCAAAAAATAAAAGCTGCTGTTGGTGAAATGTGTGCAGGCTAACATAAAAACACCAAAACTTGCTCCTATAATTTTATGCTTATGATTACTTAATACTTCCTTATTGCTAATTAAGGATTCTATCATGTATAGTTTCTGCCTTTCATACTGGGCTGAAACTATCTTTTTTTTTTTTCTCCATCCAGGGCAAACATGGATTGCAGTATAATACATCTCCGTAGCATAAAAATTTTACCTTGACCCAAGCAAATTTATAAAAATTAAAGCAAAACAGTGTGTAATTCAAAGGCAATTTTCGTGCCCCCTTAGATTGGTTTATTTACTGATATTAGTTTTTTTTTTTTTTTTTTTTTTTTTTTTTCATAATGCACGCTTATTTGAAGAGTGTCAACTCAAAAAATTACGTTTTCCGGAAAACTGAAAAACAGTTCCAGGAATAAAAATAAAATATTGTTATCTATTATTTATTGAAATGTGATTTTAACCACTGAAATATAGTTTTCTCATTTACGCAAAAGAAAAAAACGTGCTGCTTTCTTTTCTACTTCAACAGAACAGGGCTCTCACTCCGTCCGTCAGCAAATGTGACCGCGTGTGTGGGTTGTTACTTATTAGATTGATTGACAATACGACAAGCCAATCAGGTAGTTCTGCTGAACCTCAAAAATACGCTAGAACAGAAGTGTAGTGGATCCAGAATTATCGCCTCTCTCTGTAACCAGCGGGTACGTAAGTTGGAAAAATAGCCTCATTTTTGAAAGGCCGTACAGCACTTAAGAAAGAGGGTGTGCAAATAACAGATAATTTACAGCTATCAATATGTAGAAGTTGACATCCATGATTAAATCCGTGGGGAACATTAGAAACATCGGGACAAAACTACGTTTTTCACGGTTTTTAAGGAAATTGAAAAAATTGTCTTAATTTTGAAATGTCGTACTGCGTTTCCTATTGAGTGTATAAAAAGTTTTAGATATGAAAGTTGTAGAGAATTTTGTCTTCTTTAAGAGTGTAATAAACAAATAACACGTTACGACAACGGGTCTCGAGATATTTAAAAAACAACAAAAAATGTCTCAAAATTTTGTTGTTTTTTGGCCACAGAAAATTCTCCCTTGAGAAATTTTGTTGGATAATTCGGTTTTTACATGCTGGCCTCAGTATATACAAGTCAGAAAAAAAAAAAATCTTCTACCCGACCTTTTGTAAGGTGACGCCTTTTTTTGGTACATTTCCCCTGGACTAAGAGAGTTGTTTGATCACTCGTTTTAAAGAGAATTTCATAAGGTTTAATTTGATATGACAGTTTGTTTTTTGACACAAAAAAATATCTACATGAAATTTGGGTAAAAATGTTTTTCAGCTGGAAATTCCAAAAGAAAAACTGAGATTGACTGGGACACTAAACACTACGGAGTGGAAAATTCATAAAATATAATACTTAGTTAAAAATTAAAAGTTTTTTTGTTTTTGTGTTTGCTCTAGGTCACTATTATAATTTTGATAATTACCATTAGGTTCAGGAAGGCATCTAGACATATCAGTCTACACTGCAAAAAAAAAAAAAAAAAAAAAAAAAAAAATGTTGATTTTACAGTACAATACTGGCACCCCAGCTGCCAGTATTATACCGTAAAATTAACAGTAATAAACATTAAAATAAGCAGTAATACGCTACCGAGCATGCGCGGTAGCGTATTACTGCTTATTACTGTTAATTTTACGGTATCAACAATTTTTTTTTCAGTGTATTAATAGGAAGAGATAATTCCATGAAATTGGTCGTGTATAGCACACACATATTTTACGATATTGGAATCCATTGTCACACCTACAGAAAATACTGGTTTTTCAGTTCATAAGACATTGTGATTCATATCACTATGACTTTAAACACCTCCTTAATTGCAATGTAATACTACAACTACAGTAAAATATATGAAAATGAAATCTGTGTATAACAGATTTCCGTAGAATCCTGTCTTAAATGAAAAATTTACATGGTCCTAACAGAAAGAATACCAGCAATTATATTTGCTAAGACGAAAACCTGTATAAAGCGGAATTGTATCCAGTTAATTTTGACTCTGGTTTAAAATAAGCTTAATTTCTAAGAAAAAAGTACCGGGGCACTAATATTCTGCAGTACAAACACCCGTAGCGTATCCCCCCCTCTTTCTCCATCACTCCAATCTGCATATTTATATTTTATACATTATTTTTAAAATTTAAAGCAGTTTTTTTAGTTAGCAAAATAAAAGTTTTAAATACATCTATCTGCATATACTTAGCTATCAACTATTCCAGTTTTTAGTTATTACTACTTCCAAATAGAAACCCTTGCCTAATCTTAATGTCAATTAATCGCAGAATTCTGCGATTTAATAAGCTCAGTATTATGATTCGGAAATAGTGTTAACACAAAAAAGGAATAGTTCGTAGCTATGCAGAATAGAAAAATACTATTTTTCTTTACTCTTTATTCTGATCAAAATAGCATTAAAATGACTTGAAATGGAAATGAATAAAATTTTGAATTTAAGTCAGATTGAGGTCGAGCCTGTCCAAACCCGAAGACTGATATAAAAATCGAGCCTGTTTCATCTCCATCTCTTACGTGAGCGACACATTACGTCACTTATAAATGTTTTGATACAAAAGACGTCAAAAGATTGGATATGGGAGGGAAGGGAAAGGGTAATTTTGGATTCGTTTTTCGGAAGCGTTATGGCACTGGGCTCCGGAGCGCAGTGTTTATGAGCTCCGGTGAATTCTTGCCAATATTTAAATATTCACTAAAAACAGAGAAGTACCAGAGCTGAGGTCCGGTAGGCTCCGACGCAAATTAAGCTCTGGTACAGAAGCAAACAAACAAAAGCAAGCAACTAGAACAAAAGCAAAATAAATAAATAAATAAATAATTTTTAACTATTATATTTTGTGAATTTTCCACCCCGTAGTGTTAGTGACTCAATAAAATCTCAGTTCTTTTGGATTTTCCAGCTGAATTTTTTTTTTACCCAAATTTCATATATATATATATGTATATATATATATTGTATCAAACAACAAGCCAAATGTTCATTTGGTGCTGCCATCCTTTCTGGCCCCTGTTGCCTTCCTTTCTGGTGCCCGGGGCACATGCCCCCTCTGTCCCCCCCCCCCCTCTCCCGACAGTTTCGGCTCTGATCCTTCTCTCTTATCCGGATTCCTTCCTTCACATTAGTTCGGTTATGAGAGAGTCTACTGTAAAAAGCAAATTAGAGACACCATTTTGTAGTAATTTGGGGGGCCCTCTTAAAAGTTAGAGGGGAAACTTGTATTTCATGTGCCTTTTGGATAAACAGGCCCTTGAAAAGGGGAGGTGCTAATCAATAGAGAATGTGCATGTGACGTCACGAAGCCGTAAAGAACGAACGGTAGGCAAAACATACGCATGCCTACTGTATAGTTAGCTGTGTTATATGCTTATTATTCATATTTTTTAAATTAATTATTAATTAATTTTGCCTTTCTTAATTGCAGCGGATAGCCCAAGGTAGGTCCTGGTGCACCTGAGGCTCGGATTTTTTATTTTTTGTGACCCCGGCCCCCTGGGGCCCCTTTAAGATTTTTGCCCTAAATTGTTAATAATTTACCCAATTTTTATCCGATCCTTATCGTTTTAAGGGCCTTTTTTCCGTTTAGCTTTCACCCCCATTTTTACGGTCTAGTTATGACCCTGGCCCCCTAGGGCCTGGTACGGGGCCCGTTGAAGTTTTTGTTTCCTAAACTGATAATTACTTGTCCGCTTTTAATCCGATTTTCTTAGTTTTTGGGGCCTTTTCTTCATTTAGTTATTTACCCATTGCTACTTTCTAATTAGGACCCTTCATCTTAGGGCCCTGCTCAAAACTATCGGCTGGCCCCTTTTTAGGCCCCCTACTATAGTTCCCCTAAAAATCGTCCGATTCACTGACTTTTTTTTTCTAACAACTTAGAACTTCCAGCTACTACATGAACAATAAAAACAAAAACAAAAAAAACTCGATGAAGATCCGGGCCCCCTGGGCCCCTTGAAGTTTTTGCTCCCTAAATTGTTAATACCTTGTCCCCTTTTAATCCGATTTTCGTTTTTGGGGCCATTTCTCCATTTAACTTTCCCCCCATTTCTTTCCCCCATTCCAGTTAGGAGCGTTCATCTTAGGGCCCTGCTCAAAACTATCAGCTGGCCCCTCTTTGGGCCCCCTACTATATTTCCCCTAAAAATCGTCCGATTCACTAACTTTTTTTTTCTAACAACTTAGAACTTCTAGCTATTACATAAACGACAAAAAAAAAAAAAAAAAAAAACTAAAATCTTTCTCCTACCAGCTACAACAAGTTGAAACGCTTCTTGAGCACTTGAATTCTTTCCTGGAAACTTTTTAAAATAAGTTTCAATATCTAATGAAGCAACCGATGGCCAAAAAGCCATATCTGCTTTCCAATCTGCATCCACAATAATATACGGATCATCTAAAATAATAACACTATTATTCGGTTTGACAAATCTAAGCTTTGTTAAATAATCTTGATTAGCAACAGAATCTAAGTTCTGTGCATAATCTGATAAAAGAAAATTTGTTTTTGAATAAATATGATCCATAAATTGAATGCAAAAATTTCGCTTTCTCATAGGAAACTGTAGGAAATAGCGCATTGAGCGGAAATGTTTTGCCTACCGAAGAGGCGTGGTCTAGTGAGGAACCAGTTTGTTGACAAACATGCACATTCTCTATTACAGCTACTTCTCCCTTTTTTTGGGTCACCGGCAGCCACTGGGCCAGGGAGTAAACCTGTTATCCTTCCACACACATGTACTTACATACACCTAAATGTAAATCCTCCCTATAATTTCCTTTCCACTTATTTTCTGCCCGTTGACTTCAAGGCCGTTGTTTATCCAGTTCAGAAACTGTAAAACAACATTCATTCATGCCTGGGTGAGATTGGAGAAAGAGAAGAAAGAAAGAAAAAGAAAAGACTTTTAAAAATAGACGCTAAAGTCTACATTTTCTGAAAATGTAACTTTTTCGGTACGCGGTACTTAATTTTTGCCAGGATATATATTCAGGGCCTGATTATCCAAAAGGCACGTACTTCCCCTCTAAAATTTAAAAGGGCCCCCAAAATGACTGTGAAAAGAGGGCCCTCTAATTCCCATTTTCATTTATTTTACATTATATTTTTATTTATTTATTTTTTGAAAAGTTTGCTTAATCCAAGAAGAAATCCACGCTCGATAACGAAACCTATTTAACAGGGAAATGTGAATGTCATCAATAGGATATTAATTAATCGTATAGCATCCCGATGTGCCCGTTAGAAACCATCCGGGAAATTGAGCATACAGCTATATATACTAAATATACCTGAAGTATATATACAGGGAACATAAAACAAAATCTGTTTAATGAAATATATGGGACTTCGGCTAAGATATACTCCCGGGAATAATATTAAGCATCACTGGTGAGTTTTCATGAATAGAGAATTAAGGAAACTTGCCAAATGAAACTATACACCCAATAAGATACTATAAAGATAATATAAATGATACCGTGCTTCCCTTAGATTTAGAGGTTAATCGGGCTCTGTACATATTTTTTGTTTTAATGTAACGGAGGATTAAACAAGAACGAAAATTCATGCGTCAAACATAGATTATGTAAACACTTTACAACAATTCCAGAATACTTTAACAAAACTTCACCGTTTAATAAGGTGAATGATGATGTCTAAATAAACAAGGTGAAGGTCAAACCGGGCGGGAAGGGGGCTACCTTTCGGCTTGAGCCCAACTAACCCCGCCCATGTCTAAATAAACAATTTGGAAAACGCATAACATATTTGAACTCCAATTTGAAAAATTACCATTAATAGTCGGAAAAATATCCGAATTCTTTTGTGCAGGCCTGTATATGATCTATAGATAAGTATATATACCACATAGTATGGTAAAATTGAAATTTAGTTTGGAAACGTATAGCATAGTTGAAAATTACCCTTCACCTATTTCCGTCAATAAACGGAAATGTACTAAAGACCTTTTCTCATCTGCTGCCCTTAGGCGTACAGTTTTGAAAATTATTGATGGGGCTCAACTCTTTTTTACACAATTATGTGCATGCGAGTGTAAAAAAAAAAGATATATTGCCGATTTAATGTTGCTTTTTTAACTCTCTTTTAAAGAAATTAAACATAATCGTATACTGATAAAAAATTACGAGTTAAATCAAAATACATATTTTCAATGTATTAATTTTAATATGCAATTACATAATATATTTAATAATACGTGTAATAATTTCCAAAATATTCAGAGGTAGGGGGTATTCATCTTCCAATCAATAGCAAATGTTTCTTAATCTACGAAAATAAGTATAACTTATAGATATACAACGAAATTATAATATTATAATGTATTTGTTGAAAATAAATAAATAAATTCATAAATCGCCAGTCTTAATCAAAATGCATATTTTTAATGTAATACATCAAAAATACATATTTTTAATGTATTAATGTTAATATGCAATTACATAATATAGTTAATATTATGTGTAATAATTTCCAAAATATTCAGAGGTAGGAGATATCCATCTTTATTTTCAGTTGTTAATCGTGAATGTGCGCTGTAAAAAAAGGCAAATGTTTCTTAATCTACGAAAATATAATATAACTTATATATATATAACGAAAATATAATTTGTTTATATATATATTTGTTGAAAACAAATAAATAAATTCATAAATCACCAGTCTTCATCAAAATGCATATTTTTAATGTATTAATGTTAATATGCAATTACACAATATAGTTAATATTACGTGCAATAATTTCCAAAATATTCAGAGTTGGGAGGTATCCATCTTTATTTTCAGTTGTTAATCGTGAATGTGCACTGTAAAAAAGGCAAATGTCTACCAAAAAATTTAATATAACAATCTACGAAAATACTTATATATAAAACGAAAATATAATTTAGTTATTTATTTGTTAAAAATAAATAAATAAGTTCATAAATCACCAGTCTTCATCAAAATGCATATTTTCAAAGTATTAATGCTATTATGCAATTACATACTATCTTTAATATTATGTGCAATAATTTCCAAAATATTCAGAGGTAGGAGGTATCCATCTTTAATTTTAGTTGTTAAACGTGAATGTACACCGTAAGAAAAGGCAAATGTTTCTTAAAATATAATGCAAGAACGGAAAATTATGCGTCAAGCATAGATTATATAACACTTTCCAATGCTTCCGAAATACTCTTACAAATATTTACCGTTTGATAAGGTGAAAGAAGATGCCTAGGTAAACAAGAGGATGAAAAGGGATGACCGCCCCGGGAACCCAGCTTTCGCTTAGTCTAGGTAAACAATTTGGAAAACGTCTAAAACTTTTAAAACCCAATTTCAGGAATTACCAACAATATTAAGAAAAATATCCGAATTCTTTTGTGCAGCCTTGTATATGATCTATAAGATTTATATATATATATATACTACATCAAGGCATGAAATTTCAGTTGAAAAGGTACTAACCAGACTAAAATTTTTGCTCCCCACTATTTTACATTCATTCAGACAGTAACGTCGACAACCTCACCTGCCCAGAAAAGGAACTATTTATGACAAACTGAATTTAAATTGACCATAGTTAGAAGGAGCTGTCTGTAAAATCCAGAATATTTTAGATTCATGAAAAATATGAACAATTTTTTAAAATGTTAGAAATTCGGCAGAAAGCGGATAATTTTTACCGTGGTTCAAGCAGCTGAGCTTAGGTGGCGAAACCTGATTCACTTCGCGCAGGAATGAAGAGCGATTAGATTCGACCTCGGAAGCGAAAAAAGCAGCCTTAGAGCTTGCGCGGTGCGAAAGCGGGGAACGAATGCAGATGGGGAAGTTCGGTCCTCCGTAGGAGAGAAATGGAAGTAGGTGACGCCTCATTTTTTCTTCTTTTGGAAGATAAATGCCGTCGCTTGATTTCAAAACACTTCCGAATGTCGCTAGATTGAGGCACGATATTCTGAGCTAATACAGTTTGATTTGAAGCACAACATTTCAAAAGGCGAAACTTACTCACCAACCTTAAATATTTGCTCGCGAGCTGGCGAGCGGAAATTTCGTGCCCTGTACTACATTAGAACGCTAATTTTTAGTTCAGTTAGGAAACGCCTAGCACAGTTTAAAATTCCCCTTCTCGAATTTCCTTCAATAAACGGAAATGTATTCGAGATCTTTTGTGCTGCCCTGTATATGATCTATAGAATTTTAAATACATCAAGTAACAGGCAAAAAATTAGTTAAAACTTAAAACACGTTCTGCAACTGTAAACGTACTTCCAGCCATTATTGTTAACACATAGTACTTTAACCGAATTCTTATGTGTGTCCCTGTAAATGAACGATGATTGCTGTACACACAATATTCTATAGTAAACCTCTTGTAATGCACCTCAGTGATACGTATAAATTTCTGTTCGAAATATTGGAACATTATTAAAATAAACCGCAAACGTTTTTCCCCATAGACCGGAATTCTTTAGAATGTCTCTGTAAAAGAACTATGAATGCTACACACTTCAGTTTCAATATCAAACATGTCATATAGTAAACTTCAATAACATATATCAATTGCATGACAATCCGAGTATATTTACGTGAGTCAGAGTACGGGAAGACAGACAGACAAACCGAATTCATAAACACTTTTCAACTATGCTGGGAAATGTTTAAAAAAAAAACCCAACTGAAAACGTATTTCCAGCAATTATTATTCAGTTATTATATTAATAGGCAGTACTGTAACTGAATTATTTTGTGTGTCCCTGTAAATGAACGATGAATGCTATGCACACCAATATTCTATAGTAAACCTTTTGTAATGCACCTCAGCGATACGTATAAATTTCTGTTCGAAATATTGAAATATTATTAAAATAAACCGCAAACGTTTTTCCCCATAGACCGGAATTCTTTTGAATGTCTCTGTAAAAGAACTATGAATGCTACACACTTCAGTTTCAATATCAAACATCATATAGTAAACTTCAATAACATATATCAATTGCATGACAATCCGAGTATATTTACGTGAGTCAGAGTACGGGAAGACAGACAGACAAACCAAATTCATAAACACTTTTCAACTATGCTGGAAAATGTTTAAAAAAAACCCCAACTGAAAACGCATTTCCAGCAATTATTATTCAATTGTTATATTAATAGGCAGTACTGTAACTGAATTATTTTGTTTGTCCCTGTAAATGAACGATGAATGCCATGCACACCAATATTCTATAGTAAACCTTTTGTAATGCACCTCAGTGATACGTATAAATTTCTGTTTAAAATATTGGAACATTATTAAAATAAACCGCAAAAGAACTTTCCCCATAGACCGTAATGTAACGGAATTATTTTGAATGTCCCTGTAAAGGTACTGTAAATGCTACACACTTCATTTTCAATACCATAGTAAACTTCAATAACACACACGGTAAAAAAATTTCGTAAAATTTCAGTAGATGTACCGTAAATTAACTGTACACTGCAAAAAATAATTGTTGATTTTACAGTATAAAACTGGCACCCAGCTGCCAGTATTATACCGTAAAATTAACAGTATTAAACAGTAAAATAAGCAGTAATACGCTGCCGTGCAAGCAGTAATACGCTACCGTAGCGTATTACTGCTTGCACGGCAGCGTATTACTGCTTATTTTACTGTTTAATACTGTTAATTTTACGGTATAATACTGGCAGCTGGGTGCCAGTTTTATACTGTAAAATCAACAATTATTTTTTGCAGTGTACTTGTACCGTTGTCACTCTTTACGGTATGAGTACCGTACTTCTAAGGTATATTAAGCATTAAAAAAAATGGATATGTGCCATTTCAATTATAAACGGTATTTATACCGTAAAATAATTATTTTTCAGTAAGGAAAAAGCTGGTAGCCCCGACTCGGTGTACGGCAACCCCTGAGGTGATGCTCTTGTTACGTAATGCGTGCAGGCCTGTGAGAGGGGGGTAGTGCAGCCGGTACATAACTTTAAATATTTTACGGTACATATACCATCGAGCTAAATTACTGTATATATACTGGTCACAAAGTTGCCAGTATATGTACCGTAATTTTTGACCAAATTCTTTTACAGTGTATATCAATTGCATGGCTATCCGAATAACGTAAACTGGGACAGCTTTACCACATTTTTTCCCTACCCATCTTTTGCTTACTCATAATGTTCAATAATGCTTCAAAATCGTCTTGAACCTTTAGTCTTGAACTCTAGTTTAAGAATATGTATGGTAATATGTTAACTCAAGTAAGCATTTCTATTTACTTATTTATTTAATTATTTTGCGCGTAAAACCGTGCTAGCAAAGTGACCTGGGAAACGTGGCAACTTTTCCAACTGTCTAAAAACCAGTAAAAATCAACAAAAAAAAAAAAAAAAAAAAAAAAAAAAACAGCGAAATTGAACTTTATAATTCAAATAATGTATTTAAATCATGACATATACATTTCAATAAAAAAGAAAAGAAATAGAAGAGCAGTTAGAAAAAAAATTCGAACAATCTTCTCAGAAAACGAAAAATTTCCTTTTACTTACCCATCATACGTAGTATAGGGTAAGTCTTGTAATCGTCTTAAAAAACGAATAAATATTTTTGACGGATTTACACGTTTCAGACACTGGAGATTCCGAAAAACATATTTTTAGAAAAAAAAAAACGCTCTATCTCCCAAAAAATTGAGATAGAGACTTGAAATTTGATATGTGCTTAGTATGTAATAATGGGAAGAAGCTTATTGAATTTCAGTAACCTCAATTATCCGGAACTATTTTTTTCGGACTCCCGAAATATTCGTTCTGATAAAAGGTGCATAAAAATTTTCGAAATTGTTTATTTTAAGGAGTGAATATAAAAGACAATAAAAAAAACAAATTTTGCATAAAGCATAAAGAGAGATAGATAATAAAGATAATGAGTTGTTGAGATATTTGTAATCCTACTTTCCACACTCTTCGAGTTTTCACGACCTTGTATTTCATCCAAATTTCAATTAAAAGATATATTTTAATTGGAAATGAGACGCCTAATCAGCCGCAATAAACCGTTAGTTAATATGATTGTATTTTTTGGAGTTATAAGGATGTTTCTCTTACGCAATTCCGTAATAGAACATTTAAAGTTATTATGACGTCATCAAGCCACGATTTTATTTGAATTGCAATGCCTTTTGTAAATAGATTACACATGTTTTATTTTCATATTTTATAGTATGCATATCCATGATGGGTAAGTATTAAGGTGGCCCCCAACGACTAGTTTTCTATGTAAGGAGGTTCAACAAAATACATAACATCGGCTACGTTACGTTGACGGATGCCTCATCTCGAACAGTAGGAAAATGGAAACTCCACCCATTGACTTTATGCTTTATGCAAAATTTGTTTTTTTATTGTCTTTTATATTCACTCCTTAAAATAAACAATTTCGGAAATTTTTATACACCTTTTATCAGAACGAATATTTCGAGAGTCCGAAAAAAATAGTTCCGGATAATCGAGGTTACTGAAATTCAATAAGCTTCATCCCATTATTACATACTAAGTACATACCAAATTTCAAGTATCTCTCTCCATTTGTTCGGGAGAAAGAGCGTTTAGAGACATACAGACAGACACACAGACGGACGGCAATTTTTTTTTTTTCTAAAAATATGTTTTTCGGAATCTCTAATGTCTGAAACGTGTAAATCTGTCAATTTTTTTTTTCGATTTTTAAAACGATTACAAGACTTACCCTATAGTACGTATGATGGGTAAGTAAAAGGAACTTTTTAGTTTACTGAGAAGAATGTTCGAATTTTTTTTCTAAATACTCTTCTATTTCTTTTCTTTTTTTATTGAAATGCATATGTCATGATTTAAATACATTATTTGAATTATAAAATTCAATTTCGTTCTAAGGTATGACACCTCAAAGTCTTCATGTCCGTAGCAATGGATGATTTTTGCAGCATAATGTCCCAACTTTATTTCGCCAAGAATTTAACGATCAAAAACATCCCAACCTTCAATTGTATGAAGTTCTTACCATCTTGGTTCTAACTTGATGTCTTCAGTTATTGATTGATAATTGTTCATCATCTTGAGGAACAATGTCCTGCACTAACTCTTCACTGGGTTCTTCAGGTAGCTTGTGTTCTGCAGCTTGTTCTGGTTCTAATTTGATGTCTTCAGTTATTGATGATTGTTCATCATCTTGAGGAACAATGTCCTGCACTAACTCTTCACTGGGTTCTTCAGGTAGCTTGTGTTCTGCAGCTTGTTCTGGTTCTAATTTGATGTCTTCAGTTATTGATGATTGTTCATCATCTTGAGGAACAATGTCCTGCACTAACTCTTCACTGGGTTCTTCAGGTAGCTTGTGTTCTGCAGCTTGTTCTGGTTCTAATTTGATGTCTTCAGTTATTGATGATTGTTCATCATCTTGAGGAACAATGTCCTGCACTAACTCTTCACTATGGGTTCTTCAGGTAACTTGTGTTCTGCAGCTTGTTCTGGTTCTAACTTGATGTCTTCAGTTATTGATGATTGTTCATCATCTTGAGGAACTATGTCCTGCACTAACTCTTCACTATGTTCTTCAGGTAGCTTGTGTTCTGCATCTTGTTTGGGTTCTGCTTCTTCCTCTGTTAATACACCTTGCTCGGATTCCGATTCAGAAGTGTCGTGTCATGCAAGGAAAACGCGCAATCCGATTTATCAAAAAATACGAAAGAATCTAGGGAAATGACAAAATTCTAGATTGACAAAGTTGTCCCATTCTTCCCAAGATTCCCGGTGCAACTTTGCCAACTGATATCAACCATAGAAATAATGGTAAATAACATTAGATCAAATTCCAAAAGCGATTCCGAAAGTTTATTATATACTTTATGAGACAAAATAGGCAGTTTTTACTTACGTTTGGATTAAAAAGGTGAAACGGAACACTTTTTTTAGATGTCCAAAATCGCCTGTTTCCCAGTTACAAAATACGAGGTTAAGTCATTAAGTAAGTCACAAAAGATAATTAAATAGTAACTTAGAATGATATTCACTTCAAAACTATTTTTATTTCTCAATATATTCTCCACCAATATTTATGCACTTATATCACCGTTTTATCAGTGTCTCAACACCAGCTGCATATCATTGTTTGAGTTGCTATCTCAACCACATTAGGATTTCAAGTTGAACACAGGAAACAATTCAAAAGTTTGGTTGGCAACTTCTTCAACATCCACCATACAGCTTTGATTTAGCCCCAGGCGATTTTTATCTGTTTAGTCCACTAAAAAACCATCTTGGAAGCAAGATGATGTTCACAGAGGATGAAAAGGTTCAACTTGAAGTGCTAATGTGGCTGAGACAGCAACCCAAAGAATGTTATTTAGCTGGTGTTGGGGCACTGAAAAAACGGCATGCATAAATATTGGTGGAGAATATGTTGAGAAATAAAAATAGTTTTGAAGTGAATATCATTGTAAGTTATTATTTAATTATCTTTTGTGACTTACTTAATGAATTTCCCTCGTATTTTCACGGATAACGGCCATAAAACAACTCATAAGACAGAAAACGCGCATGAATAGTGTCACACAATGTCTTCTTTGTGAAATGAAAACACTACACTGTAAAAAATGAAGTACTCAAAAATGAGTAAGTCCATGTACTAATTTCGAAATGAGTATTTTTGGATCAAAAATGAATATGTGCATTCTCAAAAATGAGTAAGTCCATGTACTCATATCGAAATGAGTATTTTTGGATCAAAAATGAACATGTGCATTCTCAAAAATGAGTAAGTTCATGTATTCATATCGAAATGAGTATTTTTGGATCAAAAATGAACATATGTATTTTCAAAAATGAGTAAGTTCATGTACTCATTTCGAAATGAGTATTTTTGGATAAAAAATGAACATATGATCAAACCCAACATACTTGTATATTTCATAATGTGTAATGACGAAATTACGGAGCATAAAAAGCTATTATTTGAAGGAAAAACGAAGAATAAGAGAAATGAAAAGTGGATCTGATTCTTCGGGATTTTCATCAAAGTGGATCCACTACAACACATTTACTCTTTTTTTTCCCTCACATTTTACACATTTTTTTTTCTCTTGATAGTACTTCAAAATTATGATTTTTTTCCCACTAATTTTTTAAAAATTTATTTTAACTTTTTTAATGTGAGACAATATTGTGTTATTTAAAAGTTTCATAACATAATATCTTTGCAAATTATAGCTATGCAAATTGGTATTAAACTCAACTGATTTGGCTTACAAATTTATGAATTACGCTAAAATTTATTATTTTATAAATTATAATTGTACAAAGTTTATAATTTTAGTATTTCAGTCTATGATCTTTTCTAATGTCATTTTTTAATTAATAATTCTTCGAACTACCTGTTACTTCAGACATTATTTTAATCTTTAACACATATAGACAGGCACTGTACATCCTTAAAAACATATTTAAAACCTCTATCCCTTCCTAACAGATGGCGCCAGATGCCAGATACTGTTAGGAAGGGATAGAGGGTGAGTTTCAAAGTAACTAACAACATTTGAGAAGAAGGCGTGTCCCCCTCATGGCGCGTTGGTTTGGGTCGTCAGGTTAGTAAACAGGACATCGCGGGTTCGATTCCTCTCTTGGGCAAGGGTTGGTTAATTACTATAAACACGCAGGAATGAAAAAAATGAGCAGAAATGTATGTATAATCCCTTATAAGGTTGTCCTCGCGAAGTAACTTTTTTTTTATCCTATAAATTTTATTTTAACGACATAAAAAATTTTAAATTTGAATACATCCATGGGATCAAAAATGAGTACATAGGAGTTCATATTTGAATACATCCATGGGATCAAAAATGAGTACATAGGAGTTCATATTTGAATACATCTATGGGATCAAAAATGAGTACATGTGTTTCTCAATTTTGAGTACATTTGGATCGGAGCTATTTTGAGTATGTGACGTATTCAAAATTGAGTACTTTTTACTCAATTTTGAGTACCCATTTTTTACAGTGTAGCGCCTATTTTTATTCGATCTGGAACTTCTCAGAGCGCCAAAAAACATATTTTTCAAAAATTGGCAAAGTCGTCCCGGTTGACGGTATACTTACGTGAGTTTAGGCGCACGGACAGACAAACCGAATTCATAAACACTTTTCAACTATGTTGGAAAATGTTAAAAAAAAACTGAAAACACATTTTCAACAATTCCGTAGTCAAATATATGAATATAGTATTAAACATTATCTTTGATTTATGTTTCTATTTAAACTCTCCGAAAGGAATTAACAATTTTATCTACAAAACCAGTGGACCCGTGCAAGGATTTCGCACTATAGTTTAATATTTTTTAATAACATCTAATATTTTTAGATGCAGATTTGGACTTCTACTGAAAAATTAACGCTAAAAGTGTCTGTAAACAACGTTAGTCAAGTCAGAATATCATTTAATTTATTCCTAACAGTAAAATCTCAATAGAAAAAGTCACGCGCGAGAGAAAAAGAAAAATTGTATTTTAACTGCATGAGAGGATGACGTCATTTACTTCGGGAAAAACACGAGGCAAAGAAAAATAAATTGAAATACACTTAAATTACAATTTAATCTATTATAATAAGTCGTATCTTTTATGCGACATGTATACCACTGCTTCGATCGATCAATAATATATTTTTCTCCTAAACATTTGAATTTCAATTTTGGTTTTTAATCAAAAATATAAAATAAACCTGTGAGTAAACGTTACATTTTATTTATTTTGTACTATTTATTGTTTTTTTTTATAACCATTGTTGGAGGATCCTATAATGCGGTATTTTATTTTTGTGGCAACACTAATTTGAGAAAAACCTTTCATTTCAGTTATGAAAACAATGCTGATTTAATTTTTAATTAACAGCAATTTTTAATCGAAAAACAAATTTTTCAGGAAAATGTAAGTGTACTATGTCAGAAGCCTGTTCAAAATCCTTTCATATGGTATCTCATTCGTCGTTCTGCGTTTCGTATTTATTTAGAAAAAGGGATGTTGACAGGAGAAATAATATATACGATTGTTTAAACAATTGCATAATTTTAATTGATGCTCGGCTCAACACTGATCGCTTGTTTATGAATATCACGTAAATCAGGGGTGATTGTGGGTTCATGAAAAAATACCTGAAATTTTAGCGAGAAAACGTTTCTCTATGGAGAGAGGGGGAGGGGGGGTTGGACATGTAATTTATTACAGGGATGTCAAATTATGAAATTTAATTATGTTTAGCAATCATATGAAATTGATATTTTAGTCTTATTTTATAAATTAACTATCAGAAAAATCAAAATTTCAATACTGTAAAAAAAAAAAAAAAAAAAAAAAAAAAAAACTACCTGAATTTAGGTATATAACCTAAACACAATCACCCCTAGTAAATATACTAAACTAGGGGTCTGCATTGATTGAAAATTTCAGACCCAGGACCATCACGGACCAGAAAAAGCTATAGAGGTCTGCGCGGGCCCGGGCCGGTCTCTGGCAAATTTCCATTCATGAGATTGGAGCTAAGCTTGGTCTTCACTCTTTCCGTCCTGGGTCTGACTTTTCTCTGCAGACTCGGGTCGGGACGAGGAGAACATTTGTATTCCATGCATTTTGAACATAATCTAAAAATAAAATCTATGCATACTTAAGTGTGCTTTTTAAATAATTTTAATTGTAGGATAATGTTGCTTCAGAAATACAGGCCTGTTTTGTAGAAATTCAGTCGGGGCGGCCTTGGATCGAACTTTTAGCTTTTATTTCGGGCCAGGATAATAATAGTTGCCGGTCCGGGCGGAACTTTAAATTTTTATACCGTACTGGGCCGGGCCAAAAGTTTTTCTGTACGAATCGGGCCGGGCGCGTAAATTTCGGCCTCTAGAAAGATATCCTGACCAGATGTAAAAGCTAGAAGCTCGCGCCCAGCTTGAAAGCATAAAAAGTAATTAAAATCAGGCCCGACACGACTCAATTTTTACAAAAATTTCCGATAATACTTAGTTAATTATAATCCTTCAATTAAAATCCGAGTATATTTACGCGAGTTAGAGCTTGGCTAGATAAACCGAATTCATAAACAATTTTCAACTGTGTTGGAGAGAGTTAAAAATGAAGAATGTAATATATTGCTTAAAATATTATTCTTTTATTCGTGATTCTGAAGGTGAGAATTTAACAGAGCTTTCCTTTTGAAAAATATCTTGCACACTTTGCAAAAGAAAGGTTTCTTTTGATGAAGTCGGAGATGTACTTGTAAATTGTCCTTCCGAGCGAATTTTCTTTCACATATTTCGCAAGAGAAAGGCTTCTCTCCAGTATGTTTAAGACCATGTCTCAGCAACGCTCCCTTTTCCTTAAAACTTTCATTGCACATTTCACAAGTAAAAAGTTTCTCATTTGTATGAACACGCATATGCCTTTTCAGATTACCTTTAAAAGTCTTGCCACAATTTTCACAAGTAAAAGGTTTCTCATTTGTATGGACACGCATATGACTTTTCAGATGACCTCTAAAAGAAAACTGTTTGCCGCAATTTTCACAAGTAAATTTCTCTGTTGCAGATGTACAGGGAGATTTCTGTAAGCGATCATCGCCAATCAATCGTGAGCTGCATTTATAGGTTTTTTGATGCGATTTTAATCTATCCTTGCGAGTAAATCTAGCATGACACGCTTCACAAACATGTGGTTTTTCTTTTGTATGGGTTAACAAGTGTCTGTTCAACTGAGACTTTGTGGAAGATTTTGCATTACATATTTTACATGCGTGAGATTTTACTTTGGGAACGGTATGAATACGAATGTGGTTTGTCAAAGAATACTTAAAACCAAAACTTTTATCGCAGATCTCACAAGTAAACGGTTTTTCTTTAGCATGCAAGCGGTGATAATGATTAGACAAAAAACTTTTCGAACGAAAGCAATTTCCGCATGCATCGCAAGTATAAGGTTTCTCTTCTGTATGTGTAGGTAAATGATTCCTCAGTGCAGAATTGGTAACGAATCTCATCTTGCAAATATCACACTCATAAGGTTTCTCTTTAGTGTGAATTCGCATATGCACTCGCAAATAATTTTTATACAAAAATTTTTTGTTGCAAATTTTACAAACACACGCATTTTTTTTTTCATGAGTGAGAAGATGGTAGTTTAAAGAACTTTTGGATTTAAATTTTTTTTCACACTTATCACATGGGAAAGATTTTTCTTCTGAATGAGTACGACGATGTAACAACAGTCCACTGCCACTGAAAAATTGTTTGGTGCATAAATCACAAGCGTAAGGCTTTTTGTTAACATGCCTATAGAGATGATCTTTCAAACTTTCCTTTCTAGAAAATCCCATTTTGCATACATCACAGTTAAAAGGCTTTACTTGGGCGTGTGTTATAAGATGTCTAGTTAAGTAGCCCTTTCGGGAAAAAGCTCTTTTACATACTTTACAAACATAAGATTTTTCCTTAGAATGAATAGAAAGATGAAGATTCAGTGACTGTTTTGCAGTAAATGTTTTATTGCATATCTCGCAAGCATAAGGTTTTTCATTTGTGTGTGTACGCAGATGACATCGCAGTGCTGATCCATGAGTAAATTTCTTATTGCAAATATGACACTCATAAGGTTTCTCTTTAGTGTGAATTCGCAAATGCATTCGCAAATAATTTTTATGCGTAAATTTTTTATTGCAAATTTTACAAACACACGCTTTTTCTTTTGTATGCGTGAGAAGATGTACTTTTAAAGCTGTTTTTGTCTTAAATTTTTTGCCACACGTGTCACATCCGAAAAGCCTTTCTTCTAAATGTGTAACAGAATGTTTTCGCAGCGATTCTCGGCTAAAAAACCGTTTGCTGCATGAATCACAAGCATAAGGCTTTTCATTAGCATGCCTATTCACATGAGTTTCAAAATGTTCCTTTCTTGTAAATCCAATTTTGCATTTATGACAATTAAAAGGTTTTTCCTGGTCGTGTATTATAAGATGCTTCTTTAAATCTCCACTCTGAGAAAAAGCTCTTTTACACACATTACAAACGTAGGGTTTTTCTTTTGTGTGGACACGAAGATGAGTTTTCAAGTGATCACTTCTATAAAAACATTTTTCACATACTTCACAAACAAAAGGTCTTTCTTTTGAGTGCGTGCGCAGATGGTTTTTCAAGTTATTTTTCGTAGCGAACCTTTTTTCACATACTTCAGAAACAAAAGGTCTTTCGCCTGTGTGCGTGCGAAAGTGGCTATTCAAGTTATTTTTCGTAGAGAAGACTTTTTCACATACTTTACAAACAAAAGGTCTTTCTTTTGAGTGCGTGCGAAGGTGAGCAATAAGGCTAGCTTTCGTATTAACTCCTTTTCCACATGTTTCACAAACAAAAGGTTTTACTTTGGTATGAGACAAAATATGTTTATCTAAGGTGCTCTTCGCAGCAAACGTTTTATCGCATGTATTGCCAGTAAAACAACGTTTAATTTTAGTTGAAATCGTCATGGTTTTAGATACTGGAATCAAAACAGATGTTTAAGGAGAACGAACTGTTTTATTATCCGTATGATAGCAAAGTTCTCGAATTCTTCTTACAGACTTGTTGCAGTTCTTGTTGTGTTCTTGTTGCAGTTCTTACTGCAACAAGAACAGAGCTTTTATTGTTTTAGATTCTGGGGGTAGAATACTATGTTTAAGGAAAACGAATGCCTTTATTTTCTGTATTTCTTTCTACTTTCTTTACTTCTTTCGATTTAAGTTCTTGAATTATGTTACTGCAATAAGAACATAACTTGGGTTCTGGAATTAAAGCAGGTTTTTAAAGGAGAACGGACTGTTTTATTTTCAGTAGGATAGCAGAGTTCTCGAATCATGTTACTACATGAAGTAAGAGCAGAACTTTTATTGCTTTAGATTCTGGGATAAAATCCAATGTTTAAGGAGAACGAAAGTCTTTATTTTATATATTTTTTCTACTTTCTTTATTTCTTTCGAATTAAGTTCTCGAATTATGTTACGGCAATAAGAACAAAACTTTGATTCTGGAATTAAAACAAATTTTCAAAGAGAACGAACTGTTTTATCTACCGTATGGCAATAAAGTAGAATTTTGAAAGCTAGGAAAAAATGCCTCCTTAAAGCTAAAATGCAGTTCTCGAATAATGTTACTGCAATAAGAACAAAACTTTGATTCTGGAATTAAAACAAATTTTCAAAGAGAACGAACTGCTTTATCTACCGTATGGCAATAAAATAGAATTTTGAAAGCTTGGAAAAAAAGCTTCCTTAAAGCTAAAATGCACTTCTCGAATAATGTTACTGCAATAAGAACAAAACTTTGATTCTGGAATTAAAACAAATTTTCAAAGAGAACGAACTGTTTTATCTACCGTATGGCAATAAAGTAGAATTTTGAAAGCTAGGAAAAAATGCTTCCTTAAAGCTAAAATGCACTTCTCGAATAATGTTACTGCAATAAGAACAAAACTTTGATTCTGGAATTAAAACAAATTTTCAAAGAGAACGAACTGTTTTATCTACCGTATATGGCAATAAAGTAGAATTTTGAAAGCTAGGAAAAAATGCTTCCTTAAAGCTAAAATGCAGTTCTCGAATAATGTTACTGCAATAAGAACAAAACTTTGATTCTGGAATAAAAACAAATTTTCAAAGAGAACGAACTGTTTTATCTACCGTATGGCAATAAAGTAGAATTTTGAAAGCTAGGAAAAAATGCTTCCTTAAAGCTAAAATGCACTTCTCGAATAATGTTACTTTTATAAGAACAAAATTTTGATTCTGGAATTAAAACAAATTTTCAAAGAGAACGAACTGTTTTATCTACCGTATGGCAATAAAGTAGAATTTTGAAAGCTAGGAAAAAATGCTTCATTAAAGCTAAAAGGCACTTCTCGAATTATGTTACTGCAATAAGAACAAAACTTTGATTCTGGAATTAAAACAAATTTTCAAAGAGAACGAACTGTTTTATCTACCGTATAGCAATAAAGTAGAATTTTGAAAACTTGGGGAAAATGCTTCCTTAAAGCTAAAATGCACTTCTCGAATTACGTTACTGCAAATAAAAACAGAATTTCCGTTGTTTAAGATTCTGGAATAAAAACTGATATTTAAGGAGCACGGACGACTGTATTTTCCGTATGATAAGAAAGTCCTCGAATTATGTTATTGCAATAAGAACATAATGTTCATTATTTTAGATTCTGGAACAAAAACAGATATTTAAAGAGAATGAACTGCTTTATTTTCTGTATGACAAGAAAGTTCTCGAATTTTGTTATTGCAATAACAACAGAATTTACGTTCTTTAAGATTCTGGAATAAAACTGATATTTAGGGAGTACTTTATTTTCTGTCTGATAACAAAGTTCTCCAATTATTTTATTGCAATAAAAATAGAACATTCATTATTTTAGATTTAAAGAGAACGAACTGCTTTATTTTCTGTATGATTTGATTTTTTCCACCATTTATTCCAGATAGGTTGTTTTTTAAGCATCAACTTCTCGAGAAAGATGTTGAAAGAAAAATCATTTCATTTCTCTATCATTGACGGAAATATTAATTATAAGTGTACGGACAGATCCACATTTATATATTTTTCTTGTTGTTTAACAGACAAAACAGAGTGAACATAGAAATAATTTCTCTTTTTATGGAAATGATCACTTATGAAAAATATTATATTCACCAGCAGAATTCAAATCATCGCTTTAATTTTCTGTAAAATGCTTCTCTTACACGTCAGTCTTAGCTGGGTAAATTTTCATGTCATTCGACTTTAACCCATTCAGCATTCAGTCCAATAATAATTCTGGAAATTTATATATGCCTGCAATAAAAATAAGAAATAAGTATTATTAATATGTCATTCATATTACATTTTAAAATATGCAATAAGTTATTCTTTGCTACAAAAAAAAAAGTGACTGGAAGTTTCGATTACTTTTGAAAAATATTACACCTTAAGGCTATTTATCAGTGAGATTTCAAATTCCCTTCGCTAATGTTAACAAGTTGAAAATTTTACGTTAAATGTGACAAATGAGGTGCGTTTGTTTCGTGCTATAACTAGTTTTACAATGTAAAAAATGATCGTTATTGTTTCAGTAAAATAAATGATATCGTCTGTTATGAACGAAATGCGGATGCCTTTTTTTTCCTTATTACGTATGTCATGTTTACAGATGCGATTTTTTTTTTTCGACACCAAACAGCTCTGTAATTCACCATGGAGATCTTGCTTTGCGAATGGTTACCTCCATGGTTAATATTTCTATGACTCACGATGAATGAATCTTTTGTTTATTTACTTTAATGGATTGAAATATTCGTCTGTTAACCTAATTATCACTGAAGTTATCTCAGAATCTGTACATTTTTTAATGTAACTCATCTCTCAAGCAAACCATTTTTTTGAACGATCTTTCTAAAAATGTTACTTTTATGCAGTTTTATTCGAAAAAATAAATTTGAATAAAAATGGCCGCTTGTCATATGGAAAAAGATGTGGTTAGCCCGAATTTGTTTTCCCCAGTCACATAACTTGCGCTTTTATTATATAGATTACGTATAAGGAGATTTAATAGAATAAAAAAACTTTTATTAATATCTTTTTACACTGTAAAAAATGACCAATGTTTCTTATTTTATGAAAAAATGCTATAACCACGAACGAAAATATAATATAATCTTCTGAGTTATCCGAAATTTCAAATAGCATGTTACATTGTCTTTTGAATCCCCAGAAACGAATACATCTTCAAAATTTAAAGAATAATTTATAAAAACAAATTATTTTTAGCTGCCCGAATTTTTCAGAAACGTTTCCGAAAGGTTTTTATAGTGTATTAATTAGTGTCTTCAGGCTGGAATACCTGTTTTTCGAATGCTATGAATTCTGAAGTAAACATTTTCATGCTAAAAAAAATGCTTAACAGACAAACATGCAAAATTAACAGCGTTAACAATAACATTAAAATGAAGATTATTTCTTTACTCTTTCATGTATAAATTAGCTTATGCGGCTGAAAACGTGTACTTGAGAATGGATAACATTCGAAAAACAGGTATTCCAGCCTGAGGACACTAATTAATACACTATAAAAACCCTTCGGAAACGTTTCTGAAAAATTCGGGCAGCTAAAAATAATTTGTTTTTATAAATTCTTCTTTAAATTTTGAAAATGTAGTCGTTTCTGGGGATTCAAAAGACAATGTAACATGCTATTTGAAATTTCGGATAACTCAGAAGATTATATTATATTTTCGTTCGTGGTTATAGCATTTTTTCATAAAATAAGAAACATTGGTCATTTTTTACAGTGTATGTTTTGATTCGATTTTCATAGCATTTGAAATGACTCGACAAAATGATTCTATATATTAATTTCAAACCATTCGGTTGGGTAGTTTCTGCGCTGTTATATGCGGACGGACGGACTAGACGACGACTATAGGTGCTGCGTATTTATATAATTACGAACGCACCTAAAAACAATGCCGCGTGATGCATTCGTATTTATAAAATATCTCCTCAGTAAACTAATATTTTTAACTTTTTTTTTTTTTTTTTTGTGTGTGTGTACTCTTTTTAAAGGTTGCTTCTCTTTGTAGGTGCGTCCGTAATTATATAAATAGGTAGGCACCTATAGTCGTCGTCTGGTTCGTCTGTCCGTCTGTCCGCATATAACAGCGCAAAAACTACCCAACCGAATGGTTTGAAATTTAATCTATATAATCGTTGCAGAATTTTGTCGAATCCTTTCAAATTTTATGAAAATCGAATCAAAATTTAAAAAGATATTAATAAAAATATTTATTAAGTAATTTGATTTTTTGAAAAATCTGTACTTCCCTGTTATAGCAGCTTCCGAGGATTCATCGTCAAGCGACCGATATGTATCGCCAAGTTATCAGACACGAGGCTAACGAAAAAGAAAGGCTACCGCGGTGCTTTGCGCGTATCTTTTTTTACAGACCGCGGGAGTCACGTGATGCTCAAAACCACCAATGCAGGTGTACGAAAAGAGCATCACGTCACTCTAGTAAAAAAAGATAAGTGGAATGCACCGCGGTAGCCTGTCTTTTTCGTTAGCCTCGTATCAGACATGTATGACGTCATAGTCATATACGACATTTTATAACCTCTATGACAAGTTATAGTATTCATAATTCTATTAAATCCTATCATAGCTAATTAATTCAATGATATCCCATCATAGGCAATGATTCTAGGTTGTCATAGTGATTACATGATATTTAAGATGGAGTCCTATTATTTCCGTATTACTGAATTTAAAAACCGAATTTGTATACTAAAATTGTTTAATTATAGCAATCCTATAATCTAATCTACCAATCCTATAATCCTTTTGGATTAGATGTTTCCAGAGAAACAGATATTAAATGGGAAAAAAAAGTCTAAATATGGATTTCAAGTTCTAAACTTTTCAAAGCTAGACTTAAGTTTTCCATTGCAATTTTCAGTAAATGTCAACAAAAGATAAAATGTTGCCAACTTAAAAGGTACTTATTTTATTACGGAAATTAATCATATCATAACAACAGACGATATAATTCATTTCACGGAAACTAGTTATAATACGAACACACCTCACTTGTCACGTTTGACGTACAATTTCCAATTTGTTTTTTAGTTGTCAAATCATTTCTAAAATATATACTTCATTTTATGTGAAGTGTTAAAATCTTACTCAGTTTCGCTAAGATTTTAACACATAAATTTAGTAGTATATATTTTAGAAATATTTTGACAACTAAGAAAGAAAGAAGCATCCTTTAAGAATAGTACACAGAAAAAAGAAGTTAAAAATATTAATTTTCTAAGGAGATAGTTATTTTTAAAATACGAATGAATCCTACGCCCATAGGTTTAACATTAGCGAGGGGAATTTGAAATCTCACTGATGAAGAACCTTAAGGGAGGTGTCTCTCGCAACTTTCCTAAATATATATATATATATATATATATATGTGTGTGTGTGTGTCAGGGTAACGAATTTCCCTGACTTTTCCAAACTAATAATACAAAAATTCCAGGTATCGATATTTTTTTTATGTTACGCACAAAATATCTTAAAAATTGAGAATTTGAGAGTGAAACTTTCACAACTGATTCTGAGGTACAAATTATTGATTTGGTACATTTTTTTTTTACAAAATTTACAAATTGTTGAACATTTTAAGTGCTAAACATTTCGCAGATAACACTTTTAGCATCAGGTTCTATCCATTTTGTCTAATCAGGATGAAATTCTTTATCACATCAGTCACAGTTAAATACATATTGATTTGACATATTTTAATACAAATAATAAATATTCAATAAATTAAGTTAACAAATGTTCAGTTCCCAACCAAAGATAAGTAAGCAGAGTGAAACACCTAATCAATCCTACAACATTCAGTAGAAAGTTTCAGTGAAGCTGGAACTGGAAAATCTCTGAGTTACAAAGGAGGACTGAGATTTCTATTTCGATTATAGCATGCATACTAACTTCCACTGTTGCGAGGTTAAAGAGAAATAATAAATACTAGAGGGCTCAGCCTCCTACTCGCTAACGCTCGCCAACCCCCCGTGAATTGCAAAGCAATTTCCATTGAGACCGCTACGCGGTCCCAGCTCGCTTCGCTCGCCCCTTTTTAATTTTCTAGTAATTCTAGCCGGAATAAGTACTACCATAAATCATTTGAACATATGAAATTGACAATTTTTTTAATGTAAAAAAGTAATTGAAAACACAACTAAAAATGCATTTAGTTGATGCTACTAATGGGCATATAATTCATTGAAATATTATGAAAAAAGGATCTTGGAAACATAATTAGTTTAAAACTTATTGCACCTATAATATTGTACAGCACGGCTTAAATTCATAGAAAAAAAAAAACACCACGTGGTAGGAAGATAGTTTATTATCAATGATTGTTTAAATTTCGTTCGACATTTTACTATTTTAATTGATTATAGATTTCTGCAAAAGAAATTATTTTTACTTCAATAAAACAGCAAGAGATGACAGCAGGGGCATTCTAGAAAGTTTATATTTTATTATCTCCGATTTTTTGTGTGAGTGAAATTCGTAAATAAATTCTAAATAAGAGTTGAGAATTCATTTGAAATTAACACTATTACTCATAATTAAAATGAGGAATCATCTCAGACGCTTTGGATTGTGCACATGCTATTTTGTTTTTAATAATTGCTAGCTTGAGTTTCACTGCTCTGACACTGACCGCCGCCATATTGGAGGCGGAGCTAACACAATCTTGTCTGTTCATTGGTCTGAGCTCTGGAAAGTAGGTTGTTGCCAACGACAAGGTAGAAATTCAGCCCTATTTCCGCGCCACGTAAGACAAATATATATAGAGATTAAAGACACGTGGCTTTTAGGCAGATTTTTTTAATTTGAAAGTTAAATTTCGGTAAAAATATTTATCCGCGCGAACTTTATTTTTATAAGCGAATAAAAATTCATATTTATTGTGACGTCACGGGAATATTGTTCATTGGGTTTATTTTATCATTATACATTATAACTTTGTAGACAAAATGAATTGCATGAGAGGTTGAAATACTCTTTACAGTATTTATGATGAGCAAAGTTTGATTTTAATGGCATTGCAATTTCATATTCTTAGTTTTATAAGAAACGTATTCCTATTTTTTTTTCCTTAATAGTTTCAAAATTTTATAACTTTTTCTCAGAATTTTCAAATTTTCCTGACTTTTCCAGTCCATATAAATTTTTCTGACTTTACCAGGTTATCCAGTGTATAGACACCCTGAACTAGATTAATGGACCAGTGCACACTGCTAACGAGCCGACCAAGAACTTTAAAATGTATTTTTCTTGAAACAAGTGTTTTTTTAATCGATGTACCTTCTCACGTAACCCTCTGACAGTCCAGCAAAAGGGCAAAATTGTAATGTTGTTTTAACTGTATGTTATTTTAAAAGCTAAAAAAAAAAAAAAGATGATTATTCCAACATTATATAAAAAACTTAATTATATATATGAATGTAATCCTCGAGAGGAGGTCTTTACAAATTTGATAATATCTGGTAGTCAGGAAAAAAATTTTAGTCGCCAGTAAAAATATTTACCCCTTTCTCTCCTCTCCCCGACTTTCAAAGAGCACGAAAGTTTTCTGTGAATTGTTTGAGAAAAAATAATGGCATGCATAGTTTAAAATTATTAGTTACAAAGTTTAGAATAATACATAATTAAAAAAGATAATATAAACCAAGTTTTCTAATGAAACTCATCAAAATTATATATCCTGCTATATATAAAAAAAAGTAATGGTTTGGAAATGGACCAATGAAAATCTGCGTAGATATTCCGGGTTATTCTCATCGCTTTTTTCCTAGGGACTTTTTGGAAGAGCGATTACTTTTTTTCTAGCCATCCTATGGATTCGAAAATCATACCACCAGACGCGAAATACAACAAGCTTTCAGAAATTCAAAAAATTATCACGGTCGGACAATAAAAACTCAAAAAATCCTTAAAAATCGAGTAAAAAATCTTTTATTGGAAAAGTCATTTTTTATATTGTTGCCAATTTCTAAATAAGCGCAAAGGATTATGTTTTATCTCAAATAAAAAATGTATTTGCGCGAGACTATTAAAAATAATAATGAAAGTTTAAAATAATAATTAAATGATCACGTGTTGAAAGCAGGAAATAAAGAAAATTACGTCATAAAAATTGTGTTTACACATGAATATTAAAAATAAAAAAGATGAATTAAATGAAAAAGCATTATAACCAGTTAAATGAAAAAGCATTATAACCTGATTACAGAAGATAGTCGCCGTTCGTGATATCATCATCTTTTTAAAACAGGATACATTACCAGGTTTTAAGAGGTTGTGAAATCAGAACGGGGGTTGGTGAGCGTAGCGAGCAGGGGGCAGAGCCCCCTAGTCTCTGAAAAGAAAAAAGAAGAAGAAGAAGAAGAAGAAGAAAGAAAGAAAGAAAAAAGAAATATTGTAAAGGTTGAATTAACCGGCATGTTCGGAAAATGATGATTTCCGAATACTTTAAATGTTCAAATAGTTGAATGCATTCAACCAATGCTTACAATGCTACTATGAGGAGGGCATCGATGGAATAGTAAACACAAGTTTTTGCCATTTTTCTGTCGAAGTCTCAAATAATTCCAATTTTATTATTTTTTAATTTGAATTTGAGGAATTTATTTTCGCCAAATGAAAAAATTTAACAACTAAAAATATTTTTCGTTTGGATATAGTTTCTATTTTTATTTCTTAACTAGCAGACTACGCCCGCTGCGCTGGTCGGTTTCTCCAGAAGAACCTTGAATCAAACGAAATATATCGGTGAATTTAACCTTGTATTTTAAAGTAATCTGTACCTTTACCTGGAATATCCTAAAATAACATAAAAATGGATACTTATTTCACTAAGTTGTGTTTTTTTAATACGGTTTACTATTACGTTTGCAATTTATTACTTACTGTTTTACATTGATTTATATGTTTCATAGCTACATTTTTTAATAACGTGAATTAACCTAAATTATTCACAACTGAAAAGAAATGGCGCATCTAGTATTTCTCGAAAAATTAAATAAAAATCATGCACTCGTGACATCATAATTCACTTTTATATTTTAACAGAATAATACGGCTACTATAATTTGTGACTCGTGCTGACACATTGCTGTTGTTATTATTTTTTTACGCGTGAAGTTTTCGCTATATGGTACTCCATTGTGAAATTTGGTAATTTTTGAAATTCAATATTTGAAAAAGTGCATATCCAGTGGATTTGAAATTTATATCAAGAAAAATATAATTTTTTACCTTTCAAACGCAGTTTGTCTAACAATTTTCTGAGAAATACTTTTCGAGCAATTCATTTTTTCAGTAACTTCAAATGTTTCATTTTTCGAGATTAATCTGTGACAACGATTATCGAAAATCCCAGTCGTCAGCAACACGTACCTTTTTATTAAAGAGGAATATTGGTAGTGGTGGAGGAGGGGGGGGGGGTGGAATGCTGTTTGTGCTCATTTCTTATGTAAATTTTTGTACAAAAAAACACTAATAATTTGGTCGCCAGATATAAATATTATTTGGTCGCCAGTGCCAACCTGACGACCGTATTTGTCTAGTCCTGCTTGAGAGTATTAATCATTACTCAATGTATTAAAACTGCATTATATCCGCATAATTATGTTACTTCAAACATTTTTTGTATTGCAATGAAACCTGGAGCTTAGTGAACGTTTTAACACAGGCTTGTCAGTGAGAGGGGTAAAAGTTCAAGCTATCAACTTTTTTTTTTTTTTTTCCAAATTAAATTAGACTTTTTTTTAATTGGGGAACAAAATTTTAATAACTTCGGCATTTTAACAATTTTTAAAAATGGAAAACTAGTATAAAAAATTGACCTCAAACAATCGCAATTTTGGTAAATTTTTTTTTATATTATTAGTTTAAGGTTTTTATATTATTAGTTTAAGGTTTTTATATTATTAGTTTAAGGTTTACCATCTTACTAATTTAAGATATTTTCAAAATCCGTATGACATGCTTTGTTTCAAGTAATTATTAAGAGCCCAATCGCGTATATCAATTTACTGTGCGCGTGTATAGTGAATTTTGGACGAATTTAGATCAATTAAAATACCAACAGTTTTATATGACAATGCTCCGAAACTTAGATGAAAGTACAATTATTAATTCATCACTGAGCCAGGGACTTGGTTTTCCTCTTTATTCACTGCCCCTTGTCGGGTCGGAGCTTTGTATTCTCCGCAGTGATATAATTTTGTATTTTTATTTTTTCACAAATATTGTTTTCGTTATATTCATATCTATTGTTCACTACCCTGCCCTCTGTCGCGTTTACCGGCGGAATTTTGTAATTTTTTTATTTTAAAACCTCAATAAAGGGGACTGGGAGGGGCATCTATGCTCAACAGACTCGCTTCCTAGTCTGAGCAGTACCTCTCGGACAGTAAAAATGAAAATTCCAAAAACCAATTCCTAAACCCCTTTTTGTCTATGAGCATTGGATAAACAAAAAATAAATTTCCGGAAATGCCCAATGTATAAAGTCATATCCGAAGAACCGCCCCTTAAAATTAAATTAGCCAGCTGATTGGCTGACAAATTTTCTGCTTATATTTTTAGCAGCAGGGGTGGGATTCAGGGGCGCGAAGAAACCTGTCATCATTTAGTCACCCGTTGTACTGACTATAAGACTTGTTCAACGATCAAGACAATATTACAATACTGCTACGCTTCATGTATATATGACCCCTCTCCCCACCCCGTCGGAAAAAGCTTCGGAAGCACTAACCAGATCGACAATTAGTGCTTTTTTTTTTTAAAGAATAACATGAACAAAATGTTAATAAGTAACATAAATGCACAAAACCCCCATAGTGCCACATAGTGCACAAAACCCCCGATAAAATTCGACATATAGTTATTTTCTCATTTGAGATCATGGCCAGATGGCTCAAATTCCCCCTTTTAAGCCAAAAACTGTTTTTTTTACAATCTTTTATTTAACTTGCTTTGTATGTCCGTTCGGTTCAAATCTTGCAATCCAATTTTAACAACACTTTCTGTGCTACAATTGACCTAATGTTTTGTAGTGTGACATATTACCTGTAACAATACAATGTTCTGTAATTTTTTATGTTGAAATTTGATTCCGCCCCCCTCAAGGGGCAAAAACATTAGGTCCAATAAGGGTACGGAAATGTCATGACATATGTGATCACGTAAACGTCATTGATTGCTTCAGAAATAAGCTGACGTTATTCGATTGAACGCATTGTGTCCATTCGGCTCAAATCTTGCAATCCAATTTTAACAACACTCTCTGTGCTACAATTGACCTAATGTTTGGTAGTGTGACATATTACCAGTAACAATACAATGTTCTGTAAATTGTTTTGTTGAAATTTGCTTCCGTCACCCCTCAAGATGCAAAAACATTAGGTCCAATAAGGGTACGGAAATGTCATTGATTGCTTAAGAAATAAACTGACGTTCTTCGATTGAACGCATTGTGTCAGTTCGGCTCAAATCTTGCAATCCAATTTTAACACACTTCCTGTGCTACAATTGACCTAATGTTTGGTAGTGTGACATATTACCAGTAACAATACAATGTTCTGTAAATTGTTTTGTTGAAATTTGCTTCCGTCACCCCTCAAGATGCAAAAACATTAGGTCCAATAAGGGTACGGAAATGTCATTGATTGCTTAAGAAATAAACTGACGTTCTTCGATTGAACGCATTGTGTCAGTTCGGCTCAAATCTTGCAATCCAATTTTAACACACTTCCTGTGCTACAATTGACCTAATGTTTGGTAGTGTGACATATTACAAGTAACAATACAATGTTCTGTAAATTGTTTTGTTGAAATTTGCTTCCGTCACCCCTCAAGATGCAAAAACATTAGGTCCAATAAGGGTACGGAAATGTCATTGATTGCTTAAGAAATAAACTAACGTTCTTCGATTGAACGCATTGTGTCAGTTCGGCTCAAATCTTGCAATCCAATTTTAACACACTTCCTGTGCTACAATTGACCTAATGTTTGGTAGTGTGACATATTACCAGTAACAATACAATGTTCTGTAAATTGTTTTGTTGAAATTTGCTTCCGTCACCCCTCAAGATGCAAAAACATTAGGTCCAATAAGGGTACGGAAATGTCATTGATTGCTTAAGAAATAAACTGACGTTCTTCGATTGAACGCATTGTGTCAGTTCGGCTCAAATCTTGCAATCCAATTTTAACACACTTCTGTGCTACAATAGACCTAATTTTTCGTGGTGTGACATATTACTTGTAACAATACAATATTCTGCAAATTTTTTTGTTGAAATTTGTTTCCTCCACCCCTCAAGATGCAAAAACATTAGGTCCAATAAGAGTACGGAAATGGCATGACATATGTGATCACGTAAATGTTATTGATTGCTTCAGAAATAAGCTGACGTTCTTAGATTGAATGCATAGTTGATAACTTCGCCATCTTTTGTTCTGCGCAACGACTGAATGGATGTGGGTTCGATCCTCAGGAATTTTTTTTCTTGCCAGGAAAGCTAGATTTAAAATTGTACAACCATTTTTTTTTTTTTTAAAGAAACTGCTAAAAAAATCACTCGCAATTTAATTTATTTCTTTTAAAAAGATATTTATTTCAATTAAATGTTATTCAACATTTTTTTTTCCTTTTTAGTACATTGTAATGAAAGTCTGTCTTTAATTATTATTATTATTTTTTTTTACTTATTATTTATTCTAAACTACACTAAAAGCAGAAAAGCAGCAGTGCATGTGATTTCAATGGAATCATTCCACCAGCGTTTCTTCTATCTACCGGAGGCTAGACAGCTTGAAACCTACTATAGACCTGATTGACGTGCGTGATAGTTATCCCCTCTTCTCCCTCCCTCCCGAATTCGCTCACTTTTAAACGGCGATGCTGGGCAATCAATCCATTTCTAACGCCCCGCGCGAGGATTTCGCACTACAATCTAATGTTTTTTAGCAATATAAAATATTTTTTAGATGCAGGTTTAAACTTCTATAGAATTAAAAAAACTGAACACTACATTGGTTAAGCCAAAATATCACTTCATTTTATTCCATCAAAGCTACAGTAAAAATCATCGAAGATAGCAAAAGGCACGTGCGAGAAAAAAAATTAACATTCGTATTTTAACTGCATTAGAGGATGACGCTATTTGCTTCGGAAAAACACACGGAACAAATAAAAATAAATTGAATACATACAAAATACAATTTAATCTAAAATAACAAGGCTACACGTGATATACCACTGCTTCGATCGATCGGTGGTATATTTTTCTCCTAAGCATTGCAATTTCAATTTTGCTTTTTAATCGTAAATATAAAATAAACCCGTACAGAGAAATCACACACACTATATATATATATATATGAAAGGATATAAATAAACCCTTTTTAAAATGCAAAATTTAAATTTAAAATCTCAAAACATTTTTTCTAACTTATAAATCTAATGCTTAAATCTAATCTGCCCCTGTGATCTTTGTTTCTCAGCCTCACAAATATTACTTTCATCTATCAATTTCGACATCTCTTTAAGTTTTAAAAGTGATGAGTTTGCATTTCTTGCAGCCGTCTGTTGGGTGCGGCTCCCAGGCCCGGCCAAGCCTTGGTGTCGGCATAAGACCCCAGACATCAGTCAAAAGCTAATTGACCAATTAAAATAAATGATCCTCCCAATTTGACTCTTTCTCCCTCTGCTGGAAAATATCCTAAATTCTGATTAAAACCCCATGCAAGGGCGAAGAAGACAGATTTTTGGCACATTTGAGCGGTCAGCCAAACCCTCGGCCATGTAGATCTTAAAACTTACCGTAAATGGCTCGCGGGACCTCCGACTGAACGCGCGAAGATGTCTGTACGAAGAAATGCTTCAATAAACGAGTTCGATCTGTCAAGAGGTCCCGAGTCCAACTTATTTCTCTGTTTCTCTCAAATTATTAGTCTCCCAAGTCGTTCCCAGGATTAATTCCTTACATTTTATAAAGTCGGCATGACGGTCGCCTACTTCGGGAAAATCCCAGCCTTTCTTCCAGAACTTGATAAAGGACAAAATCCACTTGTGCCATGAAAAATTTCGAATAGTATCTGTGTTGTGTCAGTGCAATCGGCCCACGAACAATCTCAAAAGATTGCCAGCAATTAATGAGACTTCCATTAGTCTTTCAAGAAAGTGCATTTTACCATCATGAACTTTTATTGTGTATAAAAGTTGAATATAGTCACCTAGAAAAGAAAAATACTTTCCCCCCCGATGGCCGGTAAAAAAGAACTTTTTTTTTTCCTCCAACATCAAATTATTTTATTTAGTGTGCTTACTCGCCAGATAACATTCAAATAATTTTCGTATTCATCTGAGAAAAACCGAAAATAAACATCCTTTATGCTGAAATTTATTTGCTGTATTTCCGGTCCTCAACCAAGAAACATTTTTTTTTCTCACTCTGTTATCGTCAAAAAGAAACTTATCTAGTTGCAAACCACGTCAATTTATTAACTTTAGACTCACTGAAGATCAAACTGAATCTTTCGAAAAACTCTTTTATAACCTCAACATATGTAGGTCAAAGAGACAGCTGATTTTCAAGATCGCGCAAACTCTGATACAGAACTGAAATATTTATCTGTGTCCTTCGCTATCTGTGCGATCCCGACTTTAAATTTTTGTGGTTAGAACTGAGTAAGAAAAGGAAAAAACATTCAGTTTTCATTTATTTTTTAAATCTTTTTTTTTTTTCTTTCAGTTGAGCACGTTAAACTAAAGTGATTCATGATGCACTGAAATGACGACCAGAAAATGTTATTTATTTACCTTTAGTGAACAAATAACGATAATGATCTGGGTCAGAAAAAGCCCTGTGTTTTATTTTATTTTATTTTATTTTATTTTGTATGTGTGTGTGGGTGTGTTAATAAAGCAAATTGGATATTTTAATCCACAGGTAAGTTTTATTGCTATATAAATTTCCGTCTTAATGGTTTTGTAGAAAAAAAAAACATAAAGTTTAATTACATTCTTTTTAATTTCTTCATTTAAGTGTTTGAAAGTATGATATTTTTTAATTGAAGCTTAATTTTTTAAATATTTTAATAGGTTTTTGTATTAAAAGTAATTAATCCACAATACAGATTTCTTTTACGTTATTTCTATTATGAAAAGGTGTTATTAAAAATCAATTTTGTTACATGAAGCAATATTTTACTTTATTTATTTGCTTAAAGAATTAATATTGAAAAGTTACTTCTGGGAATATCAAGAGAAAAAGAAAAAAAAAATGCCGTTATTAATGTGTAACTTTTAAAAGTTTAACAGTAAATTTTTCTAAAATATCACAGTTGGGTTAAAGGGATTTTAGAAGTTTTAAGTAAATTTAAATTTATTATTTTAAAATTTTATTGGCTTTATTTTTTCTTGTAAAGTGCAAGTTATTAAAGTTATAGGAAATTTGGAAATGACCAGCTGTGCACATTAAAATTGTGATAAGTTTTGATAACAGTAGTTTCTTTTCTTTTTCATTAGGTGAAGCATACGTGCGATCACCAAAAAATAAATGCAGTTGAATTTAATGTTTATGGTATTATAAATAAATGGGTTGAACCAGTGGTGTAGTCGAGGGGGGACGCGGGGGGACGGCGTCCCCTCACTTTTTTATTTTATGTCGAGCGTCCCCTTACTTTTTATTTTCAAGGGGGACGCTAGAGACGCGAGAGGACGCCATCTTTTCAAACTTACTAATTTTTTTTTTAATTATGAGCACACCAATAAATCAACAATTTTAAGAAATAAGACATTGATTTTTAATACTTTTCAACAACATGGAAAGTGTTTACGGGGTCAGATCGCTTGTCTGTCTCCATCTGTTCGCATTCTACTTGTAACTTCCAAAAGTTTGCTTGAATTTCGACAAAATTTTATGTATATTTTTTCAATGTAGCCTTATCACTATTGTGAATTATGTGTATAGCATCAGTATTTCGCTTACGAGTGATCAAAAAAGAGTTCTTTCAGATTACTGTTTACTGGGCGGAGATTGTTTGAAATACACATAAATGAAGTAATGCCATATGGTATTGAAATTCGTTACAACATATTCCCTATCAAAAATAGCATTTATCGTTCGTTTACAGGGACGTTAAAAAGTATTTCGAAACACCATGAGCTATTAACAGTAATTGTTTGCAATGCATGGAAAACGGTGCACGAAACATTTATAGATATTTTACAAGGCCAAAAAATCCGGACACATTGTCAGACGTGGGTTCAGTTGCTCGAAACGTGTTTTCGATTATATTTTGTATTTTTCAGCTGAAGAAAATATTTATTTGCTAAGTGATACGTAAATGATATTCGTATACAGGGCCACACAAAAATAATCCAAATACACTACCGTCATGGCCGGATATTTCTTGAAATGCGTTTTGCAGCTGGTTTAAATTTTAGTGTGTTATGTGATGAGCATATGATCATTAATTTCTATATATGACCACTTAAAATAATTCGAATGAATACGTTACCATTTATAGATAATTATTGCTTGGTATGTGTTTAAACTGAACGAAATTATATTTTCGAAAAAAAAAAACGCTAGACATGCTTTTCCTTCACACATTGTTGCACCAAATTAATTTTACGAACATTTGTGTGTAATGAATATAATATATATTGGCCGGTATACAGTGTGTCTGTGTATTATAAAAGTTGACACGCACTTTAATTTGTTACCTGCTGGAGATAAGTAGATAACGTAAATTATAAAAAAAAAGTTTAAAATAAAGTAAACAAAAAATAATATTGAAATAATATTGTCAATGAAATAATTATCTTGTTAATTTTCAAACATTTATACAATAACACTTTATGCGACTCTTCTATTCAAAATTTGTCAGTCAGAAAATTTTTCCTTTTTGCTGTAATAAAATCATTAAAAATCTGCATATATTTAAAATTAAATTTAAAAAATGAAGGAAGAAAGCTGACTTATAAAACCTTTTCGAACCATTTAAATATTACTTTATCAGTGAAAATGGTCCTGTGCACATATTGGCGATAGCATTTTTAGAACAAAATTAAATATTAAAGAAAAAGAAAAAAAAATGCATCTCTCTCTTGCAAGTGTATCTACATAAAAAGCTGCACGGGCAGAAATCATGTAAGGAGACAGTGTAGTTTTAAAACTTACAAAAAAAAAAAAAAAAAAAAGAAGAAGAAGAATTCGCTAAGCATGCTCTATGTATTTTCCGTCAACTGCAATACATAACTGGGGGTCAACCGCACATGTTTATTATCATCCCTGTTTACCCCCTTAGTTACTGTTACCTTCTTGTAATACCTCATAGCTTTTCTAATTTGATATATAGCCGTTGTCCCCTTCTTCCCCCTGAATATTTCCTACCTTATTTTAAACTTTTTTGCATCTTACATTGACTACTTATCTTCAAGTTTAAATTTTTTTCGGACGCCCTGTAAAAGTCGACCTTAGCTCAAACTTGAAGAATTTGTCAAAAAAATGCAATACTTTGATAGCAACGTGGTTCAAAGTCAGTGGTTTTTAGTGACAAAACTTGATGCTTTTAATTTATAATAGTAATTTAACTTTAATGAATAATAATCTGTTTAATCTTCTAATTCATTCTAAATCTTTAACGATTCATCCTTATCTAAGTGAAAACCACAGCCTTACTCAAAATTTGGAAAGCGGTAAATCATAGAATGGCTACTGATACAAAATCTAGAAAATATAAAGAGGTGAATTTTTTTTTTTGAAAATAAGTATTTCTGTAAAGTTCATTGAAAGAGGGAAAATAATATATATTATTAAACTGTGAGAGAATTAAATATATTGCTGTTGTTTTCAACCCATTTCCCCCCTTTTATTTAAATATTTAATAAATAAAAGAAAGTAATTTGAGCCACTTTTTTACCCGCTTTCTTTTATCTTACATTTCTGTATCTATGTGACAGTCTAATCTTGTGATTCATTTTTCACCCACTTCTTGTTGACGTAGAGCTTTGAAATTTGGAATATATATATGTATACCTGAGGAAAATACATGAATTGGACATTAATTAAAAAAAAAATAGATCAGTAAGGGGGGGGGGGGGGGGGCACAACACGTCGTCAAAAAAATGTCGGCACAAAAATGGCATTTACCTCCATAGAAATAACATTACGATTGTTTAATTGAAAAAAATAGCTCCATTGTTTCAAAATTCATCCATTTTCACCACATTGCTGCCCGCATCAGTATGATATCATTGAGCGACGCACACATTTGTGCTTTATAATATAAGTTGACTTTCTGTGAATTTTAATGAAAGTATGTTTTTTTTTTCTATATTTAATTTATTTTTATTAACGTTAAAAGTAATTTTATTAGGAAAGTGTTTCTTAAATACGTCATCTGGCACAAGCATAAGTATTATTTGCCATAGAAACTCTACTTCAAAATTATATCTTTAAAAAATTTCCGCTCAATTCTTTAAACACTTATAGAATGGCATGGATTCAAATCAATTTATAACTAGAGTAGACTTTTATATGGCTATTAATAGTGTGGTAACATTCACTGAGACGATTCCCACATTTAAATTTCAATTCATCGTAGAGAATATTTACGAGTTAAATAACTTCTATGTCAAATTTGAAGTTTCTAGTACTGATAGTTTCAGAAGAATAACAACTTAAAAAAGTTTTCGGCTTATTTCAGCACTTAAAATTTCGAATATTTTAAAAGCCATTCTTCGTGAGCATCTGCATGTTAATAGCTACCAGATAAATCGTGATAAAACGAGTTTAGAAGATTTACTTAACAATCAGGGCTCCCAAATGGTCCGCTTTTTGAATACCAGTATTTTCTTAGAAAAATTTTATTTTTAGATTTTTCTTGTAAATTTTTCAGAAACAACCTTCGGAAGTAAATTTTTGCAGAAAAGTTTTAGAAACCTACTAAGAAATTTTCTGTTAAAAAATATTGGTATTCAGTTTGTGAACCATTTGAGAGCCCTGGACAATTCATCCTTTTAAAATGTAAATTAAAAAAATAATAATAAATAAGATTTTACGAGCATGTAAGTCCTGAAAGTATATGTGTGCCAAGTTTTAAGTCAGTTACTCTTGCTCAAATATTTCCACACAAATCATGATGAAACCAATATTTTTGAACGTCTTTTTCCATTTCATCCCGTAAAAATTCAATACTTACAGATTAGAAGTAACCTAGTAACTGATTTAAAGAGTTACTAATTCTACAAAAATCTTGATGAAACGCGATTTTCAGAAATTTTCTTTATAAGGATACTGGTCTATTTCACCTCTTTCAAATTCGTATTGGGATGTTCGGAAAGTTCCTTTCATTTGGGAAAACTAATTCGTACCGGAAAATTCTGCCCGTCAATTGACATTAGGTATTGAAATTAATGTCTAATAATTAAATGATAGAATTTTCCGGTACGAATTGGTTTTCCCAAACGGAAGAAACTTTCCGACCAACCCAATATTTTTACACGTTGTTCAAAATTTTGTATAGAGTTTGGGCAGTGGCATATATAATCCAGAATGTTAAATAATCTTTTCATCATATATAACATACCTGCGAAATTTAATCTCAGCTGAAAACACCGTTTAAATGCTACCCTGCTCAGACATATACAGATATTCAGGGTGGCTAGTGGTCAGGGAAAAATACAGTAAAAAAAATTATTATTACCAGTATGTTCTTATAGAAAAATTCAAATTGATTATTTGATCGAATAATCAACATAAATTTTTCTATAAGAATATACTGGTGTTTATCACTTTTTTTGACTGTATTTTTCCCTGATCACTAGCCACCCTGATATTGACTCATTGCAAAATCACCAAACACAGACTTTGGGAATCTTAAAGAAAATACCAACTCGCACACATGCATACGCACATACATAGAGAATTGTTACAGAAATAGGAAAAGCGGACTCAGGGAACCTATAAAAGTAAAGATATAAATTTCATAGTCTTTTTTCTTGTCATGATTACAATATTTTTTTTACATTATACGTGTCCGTAATGTAAAAATGCAATAATTTTCAATGCTCTTAGTATACAATAGTTATTCTATGACTATCTCAAAAATAAACAATGTCTAACAAAAGTGGATTAGTGTTATTCAATTATGAATTCTATTTCAAATACGTATTTTCACACATGAAATAAGGTTAACAATATTTTAATTTATGGAAGCTATGAACGACCAACAGATAAAAAACTTTAATTAATTTAATTTAAATAAATTTTAATTTAAAATTTAAAATTTAATTTTTCAATTACTTTTCTCTGCAATCTTACTTATAATAAAATCCGAAGGCAAGAAAATGTCTGTAACGGCTCCGGGCTCGACCACTCTGATCTGCGAATCGACCATAGTTAAACGCCATGTTAGGCTTAATGAAAAAGCTATGCTTCAGCCGATTCTGCTGTTAAAATATTTGTAAAAGCACATTAGAGCTTTTAAATATTTTAATTTTGTTTAAAACCTTCAAAAACTATTTCATATAAAACGCGTATATCAACATTTCTGTATATATTTTTTTCTGTCAGCACTTTTCTTTTCAGAAATAGCGGTGAATTCTTTCGTACGGAGAATTTGAGTGATCAATCCAGTACATTGGCGCCATCTACTGGCGTATTTTGAAATTTTGCTTCCATCTTAAATACAGAACAGGACCTATTATGCGAAATCCTCTGGACCAAAGGTACAGTGCCTAGAAGTAAGTAGTGTGCTTATCGCCAATACAACCGCAATAAAAAAAATGTCCGTAACAGGAGGAAAACCAGATTCTCCGCGAGAGGGCGTCGAGTTCCCACCGCCGTTATTAACGTTTGAAGTTTCATTTAACAGGCTTGATCCTAATGTTAGTTTCAATGTAATTAACGCTGTATTTTCAAACAAACTATACGAATGTTTCTATTTCTATAATATTTTAAAGTAAACATATATTATGCCTGTTTAATGATAAATCAGTATGGATAAATCTGCAAATACTAAGAAAAGAAAAGCTGATCGAACATGCTCCGGGCTTAATTTCTAAGAAAAAAAGTGCCGGAGCCCTAATATTCTGCGGTACTAACACGCACCCCCCCCCCACCCCCACCGTCACTCCAGTCTGCCTATTTATATTTCATACATTATCTTCAAAATTTGAAACACTTTTTTTTTAGCAAAATAAAAATAATTAAATACATCTATCTGCGTATACTTAGATATCAACTGTTCCATTTTTTTGTTATTACTACTTCCAAATAGAAACATTTGCTTTACCTAATCTTAATGTTAATAAATCGCAGAATTCTGCGATTAAATAAGCTCAGGATTATGATTCGGAAATAGTGTTAACACAAAAAATTAATAGTTCGCAGCTATGCGGAATAAAAAAAAGACTATTTCTGTTTACTCGTTATTCTGATCAAAATAGCATTAAAATGATTTGAAATGGAAATAAATAAAATTTGAATGTAAGACAGATTGAAAGCCTCCCAAGACTGATATAAAAACCGAGCCCGTTTTATCTCAATCTCTTACGTGAGCGACACATTACCTCACTTATAAGTGTTTTGATACAAAAGCAGGCAAAAAATTGGGGATGGGAGGGAAAGGAAAGGGTAATTTAGAATTCGTTTTTCGGAAGCGTTATTGCACTGGGCTCCGGAGCGCAGTGTTTATGAGCTCCGGTGAATTCTGGCCAATATTTAAACATTTACTAAAAATAGAGAAGTACCGAAGCTGAGGTCTGGTGGGCTCCGGCGCAAATTAAGCCCTGAACATGCTTCGTTCCCGGATATACTAGTGGATATAAAAGCAACAAAACTAACATAACTCTATCCCCCCCCCACCCCAAAGACTAAAACTAATTTGAAAAATGGTTAAAAGTCATTCCTCGTGCCAACAAAGATCTGAACCAACATTCAGTTGCATGTGAATTAGAGTCCTGCACGGGTCGGGTTGTACCCGACCCGAACCCGCAAATTTCATTTGAAGTCAACTAGCAACCCGACCCGAACCCAACAAAAAATTTACCTCGATTTCCTTAATCTGAAAAAATATTGGACATTCTTTTGAAAAAGCGGGTCATCCCGAACCCGACCCGCAAGAGTAAAAACCCAACACGAACCCGAAAAAGTGAATGTCAACCGGACCCGCAGCAAAAAGTAGAAGTCAACCCGACCCGAACCTCAACAAAAAAAAAGAGCGCCAACCCGACCCGAACCGCGGGACGGGTCGGGTGCGGGTAACCCGACCCGATGCAGGACTCTAATGTGAATCGCATTTTCATGAGCGATTTATTGAGAGAAATTACAAATACACTATTGAAGGGAAAGAAGATTTGCTCAATTAATTTTAATTTAGTATTTTAATTTTTCTATCTAAAATAATTAAAATATTTATCTTGTGATAATGACAATAAATAATTTAAACAATGAACATTATCATAAATATTTTATTAATTATTGATATCCTAACTTTAAAATTTATTTTAACATGACTATTTTGTTTCATTAGTATGCTTTCATTCAATCATGGTTTTAAATACATTCACAAAATCAATGTATTACTTTTTGTAGGGTGTCTATTACTCGAAAAAAACTGGAAAGTGTTTGATTTATTTCTGTTATTAAAATTTTGATTCACATTTGAGAAATGTGAGTATGAGAATGGTTAAATATTGTTGATAACTTAATGTAATAATAATAATAATAATATATATATATAATAATAACTATTAATCAAAAATAATTTTTAAATAATTTGTTAAGGATGATTGGCGCATCTACCCTAATTTAAAGAAAATGCATTCTTGTCATACTTTCAGGAGAGTAATTATTTTTTTTTCTAGATTTGAAATTATCATTAATTTAATGTTTGATGTTTGCTAGTATACCTTAAATTATTTTACTCAAAACTAAAGCTCGAAATGTCAGAAATTTTTAACAACTCAATTTACTCTTAGTTTGTTAACAGGATGTAAACAAGTTATGTAATAATGAATACCGATTAAAAAGTTGTCAAAATAGGGACATGTTTTTGCAAGAATTCATCATAGTATAATGTATTTATCCAATATATTGTATTTATCCAATTTTAGAAATAACTAAAAATTGTAGGAAGAAAAACATTGTACTATGATAAAGTTTGTAACTGTTTGAGTTCATTACAATTAGTTGTTATGAAATCAATTACATTTCTCTTCAACTGCATTTTCATTATTAGAATTTTTTTCCTTGTTTATTTTTTATCTAGAGCATTTTAAAGTACTGATTTATACAGAAAAAAATAGATTTAAAATGAGGTGTACGTAAAAACGAAAGTTACCATAGCCGCGGCGAGAACACTGGCGCCATCTATCGGCTTCCTCTATTTCTGAAGTATAATATTGACGCCGATAACAACACTATATACTTCTAGGCACTGTACCAAAGGCTTTCCGAGTTTTGGAATTTTCCGGATTTTGGGTCCTCCCGAAGTTCACGATTATTTGACAAAATTCATGCTTTTGTTTCGTGATTCTTTGACAAAATTTGCATTTTTTTCTGCTATTCTTTGACAAAATTTGCGTTTTTCTTCTACGATCCCTTTGACGAAATATAATTTTTTCGTGGTAATTTGAAGAAATTTGCGTTTTCTTTTTGCGATCCTTCGAAGAAATTTGCATTTTTCTGCGATTCTTTGAGGATATTTGCGTTTTTAGCTATTTTTGGACGAAATTTAACTTTTATTTACGATCCTTTGACAAAATTAGAGTTTTTTCTGAGATTCTTTGACGAAATTAGCGGTTTTTTTTTTCGCGATCCTTTGACGGAATTCACATTTTTTCTGTGATCTTTTGACAAAATTTGTGTTTTTTTTTTCCTTCGATCCTTTGACGAAATTCCACTTTTTTCGAGATCCCTTAACGAAATTAGAAATTTTTTTGCAGTGCTTTGAAGAAATTTGCGTTTTTTTTTTCGCGACCCTTTGGAGAAATTCATGTTTTTCCGCAATTATTTAACGAAATTCGCGTTTTTTCCGATTATTTAACAAAATTTGTGTTTTTTTTTGTGATCCCTTGAAGAAATTTTACATTTTTTCGGAGTCCTTAGAAGAAATTTGCGTTTTCTTCGCAAGCCTTTGTCGGAAATCGCGTATTTTCTGAGATTTGTTAACAAAATTAGCGTTTTTTCGCAATTCTGCGACGAAATTTGCGTTTTTTTTTTCAATCCTTTCACAAAATTCAAGTTGTTTCCGCAATCCTTTGAAGAAATTGTCTACTTTTTCTTTGAACGATAGACATAATTGTTTTTTTCGGCGACGATCGCTCAAAATTCGAGATTTTGTTATGTTTGAATCTTTGGACTGAAGACTAAAATTTTCGAAACCGAATGCCTTAAATTTTTAGGAAAATTCGGAACAGAATCACCCTTGATGAAATAAATATATAACTATTTTTTGTTTCAAACGAATCGTAATATAAATTAATTTTAAACTAAAATTTGAGAGAAAAATGATTTGTTTCTAATTTCGAGAAGAAGGGGGGGGGGGGGGAGGGGCGTGTTCACCCGCTACCGAAGTAACAATATTTTAGTGATTACACACTGAAACACAATGGACTGAAAAAAATTAGAAATCGGTAAAATTTTCGAAAAATTTCAAAAATTCTAAAATTTTTGTAAAAATATACAAATTTAGAAAATTTTCGAAATTTTTTTGCTGACTTCGGGTTTTTCCGGATTTTGGAATTCCGGATAAGGGGTCATATACTGTAAAATGATTCTTTCTTATCAAACGTAATTAAAATATAAGGAATACATAGTACAACGTAATTTAGATCGGCTTAGAAACTCATTGATAACACTTTTTTACAAAAACTTTCGCACATGGATTATTTGTTAATATTTAATTTGAATGTTTTGTGTAATCGTTGAACTACTTCCGAAATTTAATACTGAGTAAAATATATATATATATCCTCATCATTTTTATTTGTAGAAATCATTTGTCATTTTTAAAATGTACTTTTTTACAGTACATACAAACCTTTCAATAATAAAGTCTTCATGCTGTTTGTTTGTATGAAGTCTTATGAAAAAGAAACGCAGATCAACAATCTGTCATTTTTGACGGGGTTATATACTAGTTCAAAATGAAAAGCAAGATTCATAATCAAGTTTGCCCTATGGGTGATACAGATACAGACCCTAATGATCGAGACTATGAGCGTCCCCCCACTTTTTTCCCCAGGACTACACCACTGGGTTGAACTAGTTACTTTTATAAATGCTTTCCAGTAAAAAGATTTAAACAGACAACCTTTTTGTTTATTTTTACAACTTTTTCCATATAAGAGTGAAACAGAACAGAAAATAGCTATAAAGCTATGAAATGATACATTTACGCAGTTATCGTTCAGTGTTTCATCATTTTATTCACTAAGTATTTTTCATCAAGTTTTTACCCAATTTTTCCAGGTGAATTTTTTTAAAGTTGTAAATATATTATTATTATTATTTTTAGATTTTGTGTGTGTTTAATTATTAGCTATGGTACTTATTCATCATTACAGTTCGTTTCTTTTTATATGAAAATATATTTTTACTGAACTGTTGGAGATACCAATCAGATTGGCAGTATTTTTAAAAATATTTCATGTAAGTAAGTATTTATGTTGTGTTTCCAGTGCATTTATTCAATATTTTTATATTTTATATTATATTATTTTTACCATTTCCTTTTTTATTACTCATATCACCCCTTTATTTCCCATATCACTTTTTAATTCAAATATCGTGACCCATCATTCCCTGTGTTGGTTAAACCCCAACCAGTTTTAAAGAAAATTTTGGAAGGCCCCGTCCTTACCATTTTAAATATTCAAAATAAATTCAATTCATTAACCAATCGGTTTAGGCATGACCTTGGTGAATCCACTTTTACCGTGGTAAATCCAATAGTGTCTAAATCCACCCATTCAATTTTTAAAGATGACCATGGTTCCATTCCATTAAATCTTTAAGCCCACAATTTTTTTAAGTTTTTGAGTTGGTTAAACTCCAACCAAAAACACCCCTGTGCAATCAAAGAGGATTCAGTTATGTACATGTGCAAATGTGGCGACTGCTGACATTTTTGTAAGAATAGATCCATTAGTAAACAAAATTGTCACCAGGTTGCCACGCACTTCTAAAACACTGTCCTTTTTTATTCATACCAGGTTTATTATCTTTTTGTTTTATTAATTAATTTTTCCTTTGCCAGTAGTAAAACCCTTAAAAATAAAAAGATTTTTGCTATTTGCGTAAAGACTAGCAAGGAAATTTCGGAGCGTTCTAGCCTCAATTTTAAAGGAAAAATGTTCTGTGATTTATACTTGTCTAGAGCAGGAATTTATTATTTATTTTTTTTTTCTTTGAGCTAACAGTGAGATGTAGTTGTAATTTATTATATTGCTGCTCAGATTTATTGATGCCACTGGGGAAAACAAATACACCTCAGTCTGCAAAACAGTAAATTCCATTGCTTACAATTAAATTGCATCTACACTTCACCCAAAATAGAAACATCATGCTCAATTTTCTTTTTTTTTAAATTTTTGCTAAAACCTCCCAGTGGTTTAGGATCTGCTAAAACCTCCAAAGGTTTAGGATACAAATAAAACTACTTACCTAACCAGTAGTCCCTGTAAATAAACACTTGTTATGTCCACATCTGTTTTGTCCATTTTACAGTATATTCCATTATTTTTTAAATATTTACATAATCTTCTAATTTTAACAATTTTACATTACGACAATTTTAATATTTTCACGTTTTGAAAAAATGTGAACAAATAATTTCAAGTTTCTTTTTCATAATTTAACATTTTCAAGTATTTGTCTAATGTGAATATTTTGCATATAAAGAACGTATATTTTTCACACCAATTTCTTACGTTTATTATTATTTTATTATATTGATACCATATGTTTATATATTTGTACATAACTATTTTTTATATTTAATTTTTGCACTTTTTACCATAAAGTTATAATTTTCACAGAACTATATATATTTTATAAAATATTTTGAAATTTTGTGCTGTAAGGACTTGAACAAAAATAGCCAAAAAACTTTTAATCCATACAATTATGGCCAAAAGACAAACAACAAATTTATGGCTATTATTTTAATCTTTATCTTATTAGTATTTTTTTTCCATATAGTTTTGTGGTAATATTACTGTATTATTGTTTTCATAGATTTCGTATGTTTTGTGGTATAATTCTTATATTTTTCAAGTTATTATGTAAAGTTCGGTCAGATTGTCCCGAGAGCCATATCCCAAATTTAGAGCTTTTTAGCATAAAACCATAAGATCTTTACTTTTTCCTTAATTTTTATGTGTTGAAATTTAAATTTTAAATATATTTTTCCAGCAGCCCTCACTTTTTAACAATCTTAGTTGTAAATTTAACTTTAACATTAACTTATTTTGATGCCTTACTCCATTAAACACCTCTTTTTAATACACTTTGGCATTCTCGGTCTTCCGGGTGAGCCCCCCCAGCTTTGCAGGCAAATCTGGTGGATCTCATCTTGGAGAGGGGGGATGTGAAAGGATATAAATAAACCCTTTTTAAAATGCAAAATTTAAATTTAAAATATCAAAACATTTTTTCTAACTTATAAATCTAATGCTTAAATCTAATCTGCCCCTGTGATCTTTGTTTCTCAGCCTCACAAATATTACTTTCATCTATCAATTTCGACATCTCTTTAAGTTTTAAAAGTGATGAGTTTGCATTTCTTGCAGCCGTCTGTTGGGTGCGGCTCCCAGGCCCGGCCAAGCCTTGGTGTCGGCATAAGACCCCAGACATCAGTCAAAAGCTAATTGACCAATTAAAATAAATGATCCTCCCAATTTGACTCTTTCTCCCTCTGCTGGAAAATATCCTAAATTCTGATTAAAACCCCATGCAAGGGCGAAGAAGACAGATTTTTGGCACATTTGAGCGGTCAGCCAAACCCTCGGCCATGTAGATCTTAAAACTTACCGTAAATGGCTCGCGGGACCTCCGACTGAACGCGCGAAGATGTCTGTACGAAGAAATGCTTCAATAAACGAGTTCGATCTGTCAAGAGGTCCCGAGTCCAACTTATTTAGCTCTGTTTCTCTCAAATTATTAGTCTCCCAAGTCGTGTCAGTTCGGCTCAAATCTTGCAATCCAATTTTAACACACTTCTGTGCTACAATAGACCTAATTTTTCGTGGTGTGACATATTACTTGTAACAATACAATATTCTGCAAATTTTTTTGTTGAAATTTGTTTCCTCCACCCCTCAAGATGCAAAAACATTAGGTCCAATAAGAGTACGGAAATGGCATGACATGTGATCACGTAAATGTTATTGATTGCTTCAGAAATAAGCTGACGTTCTTAGATTGAATGCATAGTTGATAACTTCGCCATCTTTTGTTCTGCGCAACGACTGAATGGATGTGGGTTCGATCCTCAGGAATTTTTTTTCTTGCCAGGAAGCTAGATTTAAAATTGTACAACCATTTTTTTTTTTTTTAAAAGAAACTGCTAAAAAAATCACTCGCAATTTAATTTATTTCTTTTAAAAAGATATTTATTTCAATTAAATGTTATTCAACATTTTTTTTTTCCTTTTTAGTACATTGTAATGAAAGTCTGTCTTTAATTATTATTATTATTTTTTTTTACTTATTATTTATTCTAAACTACACTAAAAGCAGAAAAGCAGCAGTGCATGTGATTTCAATGGAATCATTCCACCAGCGTTTCTTCTATCTACCGGAGGCTAGACAGCTTGAAGCCTACTATAGACCTGATTGACGTGCGTGATAGTTATCCCCTCTTCTCCCTCCCTCCCGAATTCGCTCACTTTTAAACGGCGATGCTGGGCAATCAATCCATTTCTAACGCCCCGCGCGAGGATTTCGCACTACAATCTAATGTTTTTTAGCAATATAAAATATTTTTTAGATGCAGGTTTAAACTTCTATAGAATTAAAAAAACTGAACACTACATTGGTTAAGCCAAAATATCACTTCATTTTATTCCATCAAAGCTACAGTAAAAATCATCGAAGATAGCAAAAGGCACGTGCGAGAAAAAAAATTAACATTCGTATTTTAACTGCATTAGAGGATGACGCTATTTGCTTCGGAAAAACACACGGAACAAATAAAAATAAATTGAATACATACAAAGTACAATTTAATCTAAAATAACAAGGCTACACGTGATATACCACTGCTTCGATCGATCGGTGGTATATTTTTCTCCTAAGCATTGCAATTTCAATTTTGCTTTTTAATCGTAAATATAAAATAAACCCGTACAGAGAAATCACACACACTATATATATATATATATATATATATATATATTATAATCCCTGCTGAGCACGATATAATGCGGTATTTACTTTTGTGGCAACAATGGTTTGAGAAAAACCTCGCACTTCATTTATGAAAATAACACCGATTTAATTCTTAATTAACTGCAATTTATAATAAAAAACATGTTTTAACGAAATGTGAGTGTACTATGTCAGAAGCCGGTTCAGAAACCTTTCGAATGATACCTCATTCATTGTTTTGCGTTTTGTAAATGCATAGAAAAAGGAATTTTGACAACAGAAATAATATATATACGAGAAGGACTCGTGCGAAGCTTTCGCACTTGGCAATCTTTGAGATTATTTACTGGTACGTTTTAGCACTAATTTTTAATTAACTGATTTTTTTCTTTTACCAAACAACGCGTTTTAACGAAATGTTGGTGTACTATCTCAGAAATTTGTTCAAACACTTTTTGAATGATACCTCATTCACCGTTGTATGTGCATAGAAAAAAGGATGTTGACAACAGAAATAATATGTATGATGATGGCTTGTGTATAAGAAAATGGGAATAGATTGCCAGAAAATTTTTTGCCAAATTTTCTTCTCTCGCCAAGGTCATATTTCTCTGGGTTGCCAAAACCCCTATACTTTGAAAAAAAAAAAAAAAAAACGAATTAAAAAATTGAAACACTGAATCAGACGTTTAGGGAATTCCTATGAAAGCATTTCCTCAGATTTGCCAAAACTGTTCCAGAAATGTCTTAAATACATAAATTAACATTTGGTACACCGCTTTTTTTGCAAATCTATGGGAAATTAAACATGGGATGTTCAAACTTTGTGGTCTCGCAGCCGTTTAAGTGACGTCAGACTTTGCTGGCGTATTAACAGCTTAATGAAATATTAAAAAATAAATACTTGCAATTTTTGCAAATCCTAATGAACTATATATCTAACTGGAAGATAATCCTTAAATAAATTAAGTAATCTACTGGTGCTCCGATACATTACGCATATACACAGCCATCATTAAGCAAAGAAAACAAATAAACAATAGGTGACGCACGCGTAAAAATTAAATAAAAACCTGATTAAAAACTCAATATTTTTTCAAAATGTAGACGCAAGAAATAAATTAACAATCGTATTTTAATTGCATTATAGGATGACGTCATCTGATAATGCAGTATTTTATTTTTGTGGCAACACTGATTTGAGGAAAATCTTTCATTTCATTTATGAAAACAATGCCGATTTAATTTTTAATTAATTGTAATTTTAATCAAAGTGCGTATGAAACAGTCTTTCAAATATTTTATTTTAAAAGTTTTTTCCTCCACTGAAATACAGTACTATTTCCGATGTAAACTCCAAACAAACAATCCGTAAACAACTGTTTAATGCAAATCAGTTTGATATTACCGCCATACAGGGCCGTAGCTGGGGGGGGGGGGGTGCCAGGGGGGACTTAGCACCCCCTGAAAAATTTTGAGCCCCCCTTGGGAAAGTTGCCAAGGCCACCAAATGAAATTCTGTTTCAAAAATCCAAATGAAACTATCTTCAAAAATTGAACTTAGTTTTGAAGGCTTTTTACAGTTTTGCATTAATACTAAATTGCAGCATTTGTTTAAAAACTGCAAATAAGTGCTTCAATATGTGCGCATCCTATCTGCACATACTCAGGATTAGCAATCTTTTGCTGATGCAAACATTCACTTTTGCATTAGTTATATACTGAAATTTTTCATTTTGTAGCGTTTTCCATTATTAGCATAAAACAAAGTTATTCTAATGAGTTATAGCCAATTTAAATACAAGTGGTTTTAGCTTTTGACTAGACACAAAAATAATTTTAAAATGCAAAATACACTCTTGATTGTTCTAATGTTTTTTATCATATAAAAACATAACTTTAGAATCCTTAAGGGCAGGGAATAGTCAGAATAAAATTAAAGGTTGTAACTCTTTTGAAACAAGTGAACTGTCAGCTTTTTATTTACTTATTGACATCATCACTTATTATTTCACTAGTATAATTATACGCTGAAAATGTTCATTCTGCAGCCAGTGATGTAGTAGTGAAAAAAACCAGAGGACATACGCTTTAGGTAGAGGGTATACCCTAAAAAATATATGCTATAGTGTTTTTGAGAAGAGAGTATACGGTATTCCTTAAAATAATCCAAAAGGTATACTGCATATCCACCGTATATCCTCCATTACATCCCTGTCTGCAGTCTTTATTGCCTTTATTTTTCTTAGCATCAAATATAGTTATAAACAATTTAATAAGAAATAAAGTGCCTACAATATGGATATACACTAATTTACTTTTCTATATAATACTTTGATCATATATATCTGTGTTTGTGCATGCATATGTCAGAGAGAGAGAAATAGTATGAGCCCCCCCCCCCCCCCCCTACATTTTCTTGAGCACCCCCTATTGTTTACTTCTAGTTACAGCCCTGCCGCCATATTCCCCACAGCAAGAAAAAAAATTTCATGGACCTATGAAGTATCATACAAATAGTATATCCCAAATTTCACCCCATATTCAGTAAATAAAGCACCCCCCCCCCCCTGTGATAATGCTACCGAATGAGCTCCTATGTGCATGTGCATTGCATCTACCCAAATGCACCGTCGAAATTCGAAGTTAAAAAAAAGTTTTAAAATGTTTAAATTAAAAGTTTTAAAATGTCCTGAAAAATTCGCTCTTTAACCATTGTTCGTTTCAAATCCATCAATTTTTATGTAAATATGAAGATTTTTTTTTTTTTTTTTTTTTTTTTTTTTTTACAATAATAAATTATTTGTATGGTTCCTTTACATAATCAGGATGATTATTCCTTTCCCATCACAGTCGGGGATCTTTTCCCTCTTGTACAGTTAAATATCCAATGGATCTTTAAAAAAAGTAATAAAATACAGTTCATAGCATATTCTGATGCAACATATACATGAACGAATTCAACATAACAATTTTATATTAATCATAAACTGAAAATAGCTTTTTTTTTTTTTTTTGACAGATTTTAGTTTAGCGCCAAAATGCTCTATCTTATGGATAATCTGATCTTATGATTTATCAGGTTTTTTTTTTTTTTTCATGATGGTTAGGGAAATCTAGTTTCAACTGTGGCAACTTTCCAAGGGGCTATTTTACATTATTAAAGCAAACTGATGGTCATCGTTGAGATAGAATTGAAAAATATTTCATGCTTGAAAATTATTTAAAATATCGTTAAATTAAGCGGCAGTTTTCAAATAAATTTCAATCGAAAGCTAATTCTTTTTTTTCTAATTGATGATGGAAGAATTAAAATTTTGAAATGTAGTAAAAAATTGAAATTCGTACTATTTAGAAGTGATGTAAGCGCGATGAAAGCTAAAGCGATAGTGCCGTTTGTTGTCACAACCGTTGTACATTTCTAAAAATTGCCACTGTATTTTGGCTAGCGTTCAAAAGTAGAAAACCATTTTTAACACTTTCCAACCTAGTTGAAAAGTGTTTATGACTTCGGTTTGTCTGGCCGTCTGCAGTCTGTCCGTGCTCTAACTCCCGTAAATATGCTCGGATTGCCCTTCAATTTTTATATGTTATAATCGTTATCTATAGCATGTTCCCTATTTCAATGGAAGTGTGTAGCACTTATAGTTTTTTTACAGGGACACTCAAAATAATTCCGTTACATTGCGGTCTATGGGGAAAAATCATTTGCGGTTTATTTAAATAATGTTTCACTATTTTAAACGCATTGAAATTTATATATATCACTAAGGTGCATTAGAAGAAGCTTAATATGGAATAGGGTGTGCATAGCACTTATACTTACTTTACAGGGACGGTCAAAAGAATTCCGTTACATTACGTCTATGGAGAAAAATCGTCTGCGGCTGATTTAAATAATGTTTCCCTATTTTAAACGCATTGAAATTTATATAAGGTTCATTACAAGAGACTTACCCCCTAACTCACCGTCAACCTCAACTGGTGAGTTACGCTGTAACTCTCGGTTGACCCTGAAATCAAATTCTCCGCTAACTCAACTAGCCGAAAATGGAGGAGAAAACGAAACATAAGTTCAGTAACTGAACTAACCTATTCGTCTACAGTTATTCGACACGCGCATGTGCAATTGAAGCAAAGATGGCGGTTGCGTTGACAAGTGTTTTGACGTTTATTTCATTTTCAATGCTATTTGTGATGCAGAAAGCAAACGAAATGTTAATTTAAAAAATAATAATAATATGAAAGAATGAGTTACTTTTAATTATTAGCCCTTTTAGGATATTTTAACTCTGTAAAGTCAAGATTGTAGTGATTATTAAGAAAGTTTTCAAGACGTAAAATATCTACTGAGAATATTTGGTAGCGCCATCTAACGAATGTAAAATCAAATGTTCTTACACTCAAATATTGTATATAAGATTCTAATCTTTTTTTTTTTTTTTTTTTTTTTTTAAGAATAAAAAACAGCAGTTTTTCTTAAATTTCAGATTTATTCCTACACTTCATGTTTGTTTAAAGAATAAAATTATGGAAGATGGAATTTTGCGTTAAAATATCGTTATAATATATAAAAATGTTTATCCGTTTGTAATAGATAAATAATTTGAACTAATATGTACTTGTTAGTTAAAAATAATTATTTTTGTTTGAAAGAAACATTTTTAAGAGGATTATTTGAAAATTTCCGAGGTTCACGAGAATTTTTTCAAACAGCTTTTTAAATTATTATATATGAAATTTAAATATATATATATATATTAATTATAATAATTTACACATAAAAACCCCTTACCTTTTTGGGTCTCGTATAAGGGATAAATGCAACCAAGCATGCAATTTCATCCAAGATAATTTAATTGAATCTGTAATCAATTATTTTAGTTAAATAAAACACATACATTAGAAATAAATATATGAAAATATTTTTATATAATATTCTTGCAAAATAAATAAATCTAGCTCGCTATTTGCTTTTATTCTACTTATTAGTGTTAGCATGGTCATAAAATTGTTTATTAAATGTAGATAATATATATATATATATTCTTTAATCAAAAAACTTTAAAAAAAAATCCTATAAAATTTTGTAAAAATGAGCATTTTATGACTGTAACAATATTTTTAAACCACCAAATCAAAATGTTAATTCAAAATTTATTTGTAAATTTATTTATCAAAAAGTAAACACTCCAATTTCCCTTTAATCAAATAACTAAAAAAAAAAAAAAAAAAAAAAACTTGTTAGTTAAAAATAATTATTTTTGTTTGAAAGAAACATTTTTAAGAGGATTATTTGAAAAAAATCGCAGTTCACAAGAATTTTTTCAAACAGCTTCTAAAATTATTATATATGAAATGAAATATATATATATATATATTAATTATAATAATTTACACATAAAAAACACTTTTTTGGGTCTCGTATAAGGGATAAATGCTACCAAGCATGCAATTTCATCCAAGATAATTTAATTGAATCTGTAATCAATTATTTTAGTTAAATAAAAAACATACATTAGAAATATATGAAAATATCTTTTTATATAATATTTTTGCAAAATAAATAAATCTAGCTTCCTATTTGCTTTTATTCCACTTATTAGTGTTAGACTGGTCATAAAATTGTTTATTAAACGTAGATAATATATTTTTTTTTTCCTTTAATCAAAAAACTTAAAAAAAAAAATACTATAAAATTTTGTAAAAATGAGCATTTTATGACTGTGACAATATTTCTAAACCACCAAATCAAAATGTTAATTCAAAATTTATTTGTAAATTTATTTATCAAAAAGTAAACACTCCAATTATGCTCTTTCAATACTCTGTTTTGTTTCGTTATTGAAAACTGAATCAAGGGAGGACAGAACCCATAAAGACTATTGCTACGTCATGTGATCCCTTTGGCCAATGAGATATACACATTTCAACTGCCGTCGAGTAACCCAGAGTCGAATAACCATGTCCCTGAAGTTAACGAAGAATTCGGAAATATCAACCGGCAGTTAGATTCGCGAACCTCGGGTTACTCAACTGAGAGTTGATCGGGAAGTTGAAGGTTGGTGGTGAATTGACCGGTTACTACAGAATATTGTGTGTATAGCAGTCATCGTTCATTTACAGGGACACACAAAAGAATTCTGTACTGTATGTTAACAATAATTCCTGGAAGTGCGTTTTAAGTTACTGAACGCGATTTTAATTTTAAATCGCTTTTTGTATATTACGTGGTGTGTATAAATTCTGTAGATCCTATACAGGGAAGCACAAAAGTTCGGGAACACATTTCCGTATTATTTAACTCCAGACGGAGAATTTTAAACTGTGCTACGTGTTTCCTAACTGAACTAAAATTTAGCATCCTATGTAGTATATATACAAATCTATAGATCCTATACAGGGCTGAATAAAAGTATTCGGATTACTTAGATGTTATCTTGGAGCTTATTAAAGAGTATGATTCGTAAAATTATTTTGGAAGCGTTGGAAAGTGTTACATAATCTATGCTTGACGCATGATTTTTCGTTCTTGTTTGACATCAAAAGAAAAATTCACAGTGAAAGAAATAGCACTTTGCCACTAATAAGGAACTGTTAAATGAACTTATAACAAGCCTACCAAAATTATTCCTATAAAATATTATCCTTACATTATTTATTCTAAAGTACCGGCAAAGGTAACTTGGCAGTGGAGATTATACTACAGAAAAGTGTACATGCGCGAGAAGAAATAGTTCTTTACTGAATTTGAAAGAAAAGCACTCTAAATATGTTTTTTTTTTTTAGATTTTTCCATTGAAAAATGATTTACTGATTAAACAAAATTGATTCAGCTTAATATATAATCATTTTTATTTTAAATACCTGTAATATTAACTGAACTTGTATTGTTTCGCGAAATGATTTTCTGGCGAAATTTTGGCGATTGGAATAAATCAGTGGGCAACCCTCGGACACCCCGCAGCGTTAAGTGCTTGACCTGTGACAGATAATTCTCGTGCGATTGCGGGAGATTTAAGATTTTTGATGACCAATCAAATGTTTCATTTTTTAAAATATTAAAGATAGAGTAATAATTTCGACGGATTTGAATTTTTCGGAAAATTTTAACTCACGTACATACCAAACATATCGATAAAATATATAATATAAGAAGAATTTTCTTTTCTTTAAAATAAAACTTGTCATGAAAAAGTTCTTTATTCACATTCAACGATATCGATATTTCCGTGTTTCCTAAGTTAAAAGTATTCTTATTTTATTTGCACAGAACTGATCAGCAGTTTATTTAATTTGTTTTTTGAGGTATGGTAAATATTCAATATATCAGCAGTATTTTAGACTCAGAAACTCCACACTGTAAAAATGTACTCATTTCGAAATGAGTATTTTTGGATCAAAAATGAGCATGTGCATTCTCAAAAATGAGTAAGTTCATGTACTCATATCGAAATGAGTATTTTTGGATAAAAAATGAACATATGATCAAACCCAACATACTTGTATATTTCAGAGAGTGTAATGACGAAATTTCGGAGCGTATAAAGCTATTATTTGAAGGAGAAACGAAGAATAAGAGAAATGAAAAGTGGATCTGGTTGTTCGGGATTTTCATCAAAGTGGATCCATTACAACACATTTACTCTTTTTTTTTCCCTCACATTTTACACATCTACTTTTTTTTTTCCTTGATAGTACTTCAAAATTATGATTTTTTCCCCCACTAATTTTTTTAAAATTTATTTTAACTTTTTTAACGTGAGGCAGTATTGTGTTATTTAAAAGTTTCATAACATAGTATCTTTGCAAATTATAGCTATGCAAATTGGTATTAAACTAAGCTGATTTGGCTTACAAATTTATGAATTACGCTAAAATTTATTATTTTATAAATTATAATTTTACAAGTTTATAATTTTTTCCTTGAATTTATAAAATTAGTTAATATTTTTTCTTTACTTTTATAAAAATAAAGTTTTTAACTTTATAACGTTTTTAATTTATTTCTTTAGCTTATATTTTTATAAATTAAACTAATTTAATTTAAATAAAATCAATTCGAGCATATTTACGGGAGTTAGAGCACGGACAGACGGCCATACAGCAGACAAACCGAAGTAAAATTAGTTAATATTTTTTCTTTACTTTTATAAAGATAAAGTTTTTAACTTTATAACGTTTTTAATTTATTTCTTTAGCTTATATTTTTATAAATTAAACTAATTTAATTTAAATAAAATCAATCCGAGAATATTTACGGGAGTTAGAGCACGGACAGACGGCCATATGGCAGACAAACCGAAGTCATAAACACTTTTCAACTAGGTTGGAAAGTGTTAATAAAAATTGAAGAATGCTAAATAAGTAATAAAAATCTTATATTTATTTAAAATGTTATTTTTTTGTAAATAAACTTCTTATACGGTTTCATAAACACTGTAAATCTTTTGAATTTTAGTATCATTAATATGAGTTTGTTGCGGTTAGAATTTTTTTATTATTATTTTAATACAAGCTTTCAAATCTGTGACTAAATAACAACTGACTTATGTAAACTTGAAAAGATAAAAATATTTCTTCCTATTTTCTTTTATGATTTTCCTAAAAAGAGTTCTGTTACATAACAAACACCAAACACGATTTATTTTTATTAGACAAATAAGGAGTAAAAAGATTTTTATTCATGTTCTATGTGATTTACAATGATTTAGAATAAATTCGATGTATTTATTAATGTACTCCAAAATAGAATCTCAAATAAATAAATAAACGTTCAATTTAGAAAAAAGGATATATCAGATTTTTTGTCTGTACCTTTTTGATTATTTTGATTATTTATTTATTTTCGGAATAGAGCCATTAGATTAACAGTCCTTTTAAGGACTAAAAAAAAAGTCCTTTTAAGGACTAAGCCTTACCCAAGGCTAAAAAAAAAAGAAAGAATTACACTAAAATACATACTTCAAACAATGCCTTTGGGGCTGTACATATATAACGTTATCAACATTTTGTTAATTTCGGACCACCTCCCCCCCCCCCTACACTAAAATACATACTTCAAACAATGCCTTTGGGGCTGTACATATATAACGTTATCAACATTTTATTAATTTCGGACCTCCTCCCCCCCTTAATGATATCGTTAAAATATATTTTAAAATGATAACGATATCCAGTGTTGAATTCAGGGGTTGGCCCGGGGGAGGGGGGCATCCCTCCCAGGAGATTTGAAATGTCCCCACTTCCCGGAGCTTTGAAATGTCCCCACAGGAAGATTTGAGATTTTATGCTTTCAATGGTCAAAAACTGGAACTCTCCCTCCCGGAACTTTATAATTGCACCACCCCCGGAGGAACAGAAATCCCTCCTGGAGAAAAGTGTCTTAATTCGACACTGACGATATCAAAAGACAAAACCCCTCTCCCCTTACAGATATCTTACGATATCAAATGCCAGATCCCCTCTCCTCCCTAAAGTCATGACGTTACATATGCACAGCCCCTTTTTCTCTTTTTAGAATATCCCATTTAGAAAATATTTATATCATTAATCGATTTTCGTACGCTTAAGGCTGTTCTCAAATCCAAACTGGCTACTTTGACATAATTTTAATGCATTTCTGTTTGGAAATGTATGAAGTTGATAGGTGTGCTTATTCAGAAACTTTGTAATCGAAAGACGTTTTTCCCTTTTTTTTTTTTTTTTTTAATCAAGGCAGAAGATTTTTCAGAAAATACTGTCAAAGCCGGCGCTCTGAACCGAATTTCCAACACCGCAGCACGAAAAAGGGGGAAAATGTGTCGTCACGTGAGACGAATCGCTTATAACTCTATGTAATTTTTATTTATTAAAAAATGAAAAACTCATTTAAATACTTCCACCTTTAGATACTTCCAGTCTTTAGTTTAAAAAATGTAGTTTTCTTTACGGCTGTTTGTCAATTTAAGTTAATTTCTAACATTTTCAGGAAGTCATTTTCATTCGTAAATACATACAAATTACAGAAATTTTCATTCAGATATCAAGAAATCGAATAGTGTTTCGCATCTTCATAAAAAGGCAAATAATCTTTCAGAAAATGGTTAAAAATTAGCATTTTAACCTGATGAATGCCGAAAACAGACCTTCACTGAAAAGAGAACAAAATTTACTATATTCGTCTACAGATATAAACAGGATTCTTTTTGCTCATGTGGAAAAATCCCGCAAAAACGCTAAAAATAGCATTAAAAATCGCTAAGATTTAAAAAATTGCAGAGGAAAAAATTATCCTTTTTTGGACTAAAAAGACAAATAGGATTTCTTTTACGAATGTGGAAAAATCGCCTCGTAAACCCAAAATTTCTATAAATTCAAATAAAAATATACGCATAAATTTCAAAAAATGTACGTACGAATTCCGAATAAACTTTATTGAAAAGAGGATAAAATTTACTAAATTGTACTGAAAGTTTAAAACAGGATTTATATTTAATAATGTGGAAAAATCACCGCTAAACGCAAAACACCCCGTTAAATCGCTAAAATTCCAAAATCGCAGATGACAAAATTTATCAGATGACAATGAGTTAAAACATTGTAAAATGAATTCTATAACGAATATCAAAAGATCGGCGTGGAACATAATAGTAACTCGTGCAAAATTTATTCCTACAAACAACGATAAACAGCCAAATCTGGCGATTCAAGGATTTACATGAAAAGTAAACAAATGTTATAAGTTAAATCCAAAAAGGATTTTTCTACAAGCCAAATCATCGCTTTTCTCCCAATATGGGAATCTTCGAGCGCCAAAGTGAGTGAGCAGGCCCTCGTAGCTTTGCCTCCACTGCCAAGATAAGTGTGCCGCAACTGTAGCTAAAAATACATTCATTATTTCAAGGTTGATTATTATTATTATTACTATAACACTATTTTTAATAATTTTAATTTTCCTGAAATCCTTTACTTTTGTGAATTCTTTTATTAAAAAACGAAGTCTTCTAACCTGTAATTTAAACAAAAGTAATTGGTAACATGTAATCAAGGTATGCATTCAAGATGAAGCAACCAATAAAGGCTCCAGTTCTAATCTTAAAAATTGAAAAATCAGTTAAAATTACCTCATGTTGACACAATCATATAAATTTTCTTTTTAGTTTTATTAATGTTAAAATGCATTTCAAGCTAAGCATAAAGTCATTTTCACCGACGCAAACCTTTCACTTGTACTTTGTATACGTTACTTTTATGCTTAAACACCATGTATACAAATAAAAATATATTTTGTATTTAATTGTAATGAAAAAATGACATCAACAAAGTGATAATGCATAATGATAAAATAAACCCAATGGACAATATTCCCGTGACGTCACAATGAATATGAATTTGTATTTGCTTATAAAACAGGCGGATAAATATTTTTAGCGAAATTTAACTTACAAATTAAAAAATTCGGACTAAAAGCCACATGCTTTTAATATTAATTATTTCTCTTTTATCCTCGCAACCACAGAGTTCCTCGTTACTCTGTGCCTCGTAACAGTGGGCGTTATCCGATTGTGGACTTTATGACGTCATATGCAGAAGTAAAAGTTGGAATTTGATTACTTCGAACTTACATACGATTTTACTTATTTAAGCGAATTATATTCAATGTAATTTATTAGTTTCCCATTAAATATTTTTTCTTCGTTTTGGAGTACATCTTGCGGTAACTAAGTGCGTATTCGACGGGGAGGTCATGAGAGTCGTGACCCCCTCTAAACAAAGAACATTTTTATAGAACAATATAATTTTTTTGGTAGATTTCGTAAGAAATACTACCTATTACATTCTCCCCTAAATTGGAATTCCTGAACATTTTTTGCCGATCTACACCGATCATGACTTCTAGAACCCAAAACAACCCCCAGTTCAAAATTTTATTTATCTATCTATATCAATTTTTTATGGACACGATAACTTCCATAATTCTGCACAAATCTCTTCCAAACTGATATATAAAATCAAGGGGCATAAAATCTGGGTCAAGTTCGTTAATGGGCAAAATCGAAGTAAGGGAGGGGGGAATGGGGGGGGGTGAGAACAGAAAAAACCCCATAATTTCATAAAGTTATTATTACTTCTAGGAAAAGGGCCAAAAATTTATGTATGACAGATTTTTGATTTCATTAAAACTGCCTCCAAGGGGGAGGGGGGGGGGGGGGTTAGAAGGAAAAAATTCATAACTTCGTCAATTCACAATATATCAAATCGGCTTAAATTTATTATAAATCTTCTTAATATTATCTACAGCTTTTATATCGACAAGTTTTTTATAGGACCAACTCTTGCAGAAAAAAAAAAATAAATCCCTGCTGGCTTTGCCTACAGGTACAGGTATATTTTGAAGTGGGCGGTCCCATCTGTCGCATCATGGCAAATAGGTTTTTCTTTTGCAATTCCCAATAAGCAGGGGCCCCACGGTCTGCGTCTTTGAAATCTACCTGTGCCTGTAGGCCGAGCGTCAGGGATTTTTTTTTTTTTTTTTTTTTTTTTAATATGCATTGGAAGTGTTTAATTTCTTTTCCACCGCTTAAAAATGCTAATCTTTCTGGTACATTCACGAAGTTATTTTTATACAGAAATGCTTGAAAATTATAGACGTTATTGTTTAAGCACCAAAGAATCGAACAATGTTTTTCATTTTCCCATAAACGTGGTTTATTTTGAATAGTATTCAATTGCTCCCTCAAGACAGCATTTTCATGACTGTTGAGCCGCGACAGCTTAAAATGTGAACTTTGAGAAAAATTATCTCTAAGATTCTTTGTTTTATAAGAACATGGGAAACTCTGGATAGATACCAAGTATCTGTTCTCGGTGTCTGAACAGAACTTTCAGATTTTATACATTTACGAATATATCTAAAAATGTCATGCATTTACGAGTGGAAATGAATTCCGGTCAGGCCAGCGCCTGATTTACGGCAGGGCATTCGGGGCACGGGCCAAGGGCCCCCCAAATTCTACTAAAGATTTTTCAATTATTGGCCAAAACAGTTTTAACTGTCAAAAAAGTCCTTGCGGCCTGTACCGGGAGGAAAAGGTAGCTTTCCTATATCTTCGTTTTAAAATTTTAGCTAATGTTACACGAAAACAGCAAGTTAAAATGCAAAGAAACGTTTACAAAACATTCGTTAAAACTGAATTTGAATAAGAAATTCGCCAAATTATTGAGCAATAGCCAAATTGGCTTCATTTATGAAGACTTATTTTGGTCGCCAAATTTGGCGATATTTCGCCAAATGTCGCCAATTTTGGCGAGAATTTGGCGCTAACGGATATGAATATATAGTTTTATGCGTATGATTGGGAAAATTATTACAACAATGAAAGAAAATAATTTGCGAGTAATCGCGTTAATGTGTTGTTTTGTATATTACTTTTAAGTGCTAAAGGTGTAAAATTAACAACTATAATATAAATTAAAATAACTTTTATTAGTTGTTTTACATGTTTCGACTCTTCTGAGTCAATGATTCAGAAGAGTCGAAACATGTAAAACAACTAATAAAAGTTATTTTAATTTATATTATAGTTCTTAATTTTACACCTTTAGCATTTAAAAGTAATATACTATTACAAGGTGTTATATTTTATTATATTGTGCTGTTTTGTTTCAAAATGTCAGCCACCCTAGAATTTCAAACTGCTCTATCTCAGCCATTTTTGAAGATAGAGGTAAACCAAAAAATGCTCTGGAATCCTTGTATCAAGGCCTAACACGTAATTAAAAAATAAATTTGAATTTTTAACTTTTTTGTATATTTATTTTAGTTTTAAATTTTGAAATGGCCGCCATCTTGAAACAAAATGGCGGACCAAGCTGGCCAACGAACTCGGTCGAGACATTAGTGACCTTAATACGCACAATTAGTTTCATCAAAATCGATTTATAAATACGGGCGTTATCGTATGACATAGGTCATATATATATATATATATATATATCAACATTTGAACGGAGGGTGGTTTTGGGGTCTGGGGGTCATGATCGGTGAGAATATATCAAAATTTTCCGGAATTACTTTCCTCCGAACGGCTGCAATAAGTAGCTTTATACTTTTTTGTATTGAAAACTACCTAAAATAAAATTAAAATGGAAAAATCTGTTTGTCAGAGATTGTCTATATGTCAAAGTAACTTCACTTTTTGCTGATTGTTTTTCAACAATTTATGTGCAGTAATGTACAGAACTCCATTTTTGGGATCGTCATATTATTTCATTTTTATTTATTTTACATGTGATGTAAGGCCCTCATTGTTAACATGGACAAAGCCGTGTGGTTCTGCTAGTTTACTTGTGTAAATTTAGTTTTTTTTTTTTTTTTTTTTTTTTTTTTTTTTTCATACAAAGTTTGTATTTGAAAGAAAAAGTTGTTTGATTAATAGGATATGCTAAAATTTTAAATAATTATAGCTTGGTACTGCGGTAAATTTATTATTAGTTGTTGCCTACTTTATCATTCCAGATATATGGACTTGCATAGAGAAAGGTAATCAGCACCACACAGTTTCTTATAAAATTCAATTAAAAATTCATAATTATCAAATAATTATTTAAAAGTAAATTAAGGATTATCAAATTTAATTTTTTTAATTAATATTTTAAAGAAATTATCAAAGTCAGTAGTGGTTATCTTAATAAGTACTGCTTTTGATATTATATTTTTTATTAAAAGAATCTGTGCGAGCCCCCCCCCCCCATACGCATCTGTGCCCAGGGCCCCCAAATTTCTAAATCGGTCCCTGGGTCAGGTCCGTACAGAGGGGGTAGAACCGGTACAAACTACAAGGGCCCGGGTCTTCTAGGGGGCCAGCGTCGGTACTGTACTGGTTTTTAAATAAATACCAGAAAAAGTAGGCTGGTATTTTTTACATAAAATTTTTAAATAAAATAACTAACAAATAATAGAATTCAAAAATCAGAAGTTGCTTGAACGTCTTTACGGACTGGCTAGGAGGGGGAGGGGGTGCTCAGGAGGCATTTTACGTTCGAAACAAAATCCAGCTTTTATTAAAAATCAGCAAAACGCACATAGCAAAGATGCAGGCATTTATTTATTTATGTTTTATAGAACAAATATTTTCGGAATTGTAAAACACAATAACAAAAGTAATCAAGCAATCGGCGCATTATCTGATGAATCGAATTAAAATTTAACTATATTTTCAAGATTTTAAATTTCTATTTAAACTCCTTATATGAAAAGGTGTTACCAATGCATCATAAACTGTAATACTACTATAAAATACTGTACAAGAAAAATAATAAAATTGTAAGAAAATACTATATAGATTTTCTAAAAAAGTACTATCCAACATATTTATTTTTTAAATACAATAAAGGCTGTTTACAACGGAATTCTGCTGTAAACGGAGAAAAAATCATGGTCTAGCCAAAAAAATTCCATGTATTTATACCTTTTAAGACGAAAATAAACCTATTTAAAACGGAATTTCCTATACGTTTTCGTCTAAGTAGGTTTTATTTTATCAGGTTTATGGTGGGGGGGGGGGGGGGGGGGAGAGGGAATTACTACCAGGGCCCTCGGTCTTTCTGTACGGCCCTGATTCCGGTACATGTCAGAGAGTAGCTAATTTGGATTGAAAATATACAATTTGCTAATGAAGACATGTGATCATCCGTGATGTCTAGATTTATAATGTCTATCAAATGTTGTTTGACGAATTCTACGTTTAAATTTTTTTTTTTTTCAGTATTTTCCGCAATTTGATTCAGCATAAAAAAGATTTACCAATTTCGTGCTTTGCATACTAATCAAGGGAACACCATCAATTCTGCGAAAAGTAATTTCACTCTGACGCGAAATATTATGTACTGCTGCCATCTGTACGCGAAAATATAAATCAACACACATGTTACCGTAGCCTACTATTGAAATGATGAATGATAATTTAAATACGTCATTGATCTCGTAAAATCAATTTAAAAAAATTTCTTTTTAAATTAAAACATAATTGATTTGCAATACTGTCGAAATAATAATTTTATGAATTTGATTACTTGTTATGATGTTAAATAGATGCTAGGGGGCACTTTATAAGTAAAAAAATAATTTTTTCCTATTGATTCCTCGTTGTCAAATAGTAATCAAACATCCCCCTCCTCCCACAGATTCAAATCCTTTAAAATGGAAAAAAAGAAAAAAAGAAGTGAGCTTTTTAGAGCATGAAGGGGTACTTACCTTGCAGTAAATTCTTGAATCTTTACTAAAATAAATTTTGGAATTACAAAGTACTTTTTTTCAGCTCTTGGATTTTTAAACTGGAAAACAATAAATATTTTTCAAAGCGATGGAAAATGTTAAAGAAGATTTTCTGTTACGTTTGGCGAGAAAGAAAAAAAATTTCTACAGGCCCACGCTCACGGTCACAGACCTGACATGAATGTGATCAGTCATAAGGCGCAAAGCGCGAAAACAATTTTCCAAATATGCAAATGCAATGTAGCGCCATCTAGTGAAGACTAGGAAAATATTTTGAATCAAGGGGAAGATGAAGACACAATTTTCCGTCATGTTCCAACCAACCAATCAACACAATGAACTGCGAATTATTTCTTTAAGATTCTAGAAGGGATTTCAAAATAAAATCAATAGTAATTATAAATTTGCAATCGAAGTTTTAAGAATTTAAATTTGGACAAAATTTTTGATCGACATGTACGGAATGAGTTATTAATTCATAAATATTTTTCTTACGCAATTTTACAAAAAAATACACAATTCGTTATGCAAGGATTTTTTTGAACTAATTATTGTAGATTGATATTTTAACAGAGTTTAATGTTTCGTGCAATGCCAACCACAGACCACTATCCAGCCAACCAACTGCTGTTATCATGGATGAATGAATCATGTATGAATCATGAATCTTCTTTGTTGTTGTTGTATTACGTTCTCAAAATGGGTTTTTGCCCGGTGAGCGTGGGTGACGTTCTGGCGTCAGCTGAGAGTTTCACGTGCGCGTTGCGGGTAATTTTCCAGTGCGGGTGAGGAAAAGGCTTCGGGTATCGAAATATTTCAATTTCGGTGCGATTGAATTTTTGTGTTTGGGAGTAGGAGCGGAAGGGTGTGGATAAAGTTGGTGAGAGTTAGTCTGGTCTCCAGGTACGTTTTGCATTATGGCGGGGACGAAAGTGAACATAAAAGAAAGTATAGGTTTCGACAGTGCAGAATTCAAGAAATACAACTGGAACGATGAACGCACAGCAAAAGAACAAATCAAGATAATACCAAACTTACAAGAATATGTAATAATTACTGAGAGTCAAGAGGGTGGAATTCATAAACTCAACCCAATCCAGCTGAAACGGGAAATAAAAAAGAGCTTGCAGAGTTACAAAGAAATCGATACTGTCAGATACACTAGAAATAATAAAATGTTGCTAATTACGAAAGACTACGAATGTGCAAGTGAGGTGGTTAACAAGGAAAAAATATTTGATACGAACGTAACACATAACCTAATGAATGAGAATATCACCACGCGATTTTTAATATTCAGAATCGATACGGACATTACAGTAAAAGAAATTCAGGAGGAGATTGAAGAAGAAAATTCAATGATAGTTCGCAATGTTAGAAGATTTACTACCAGACAGGAAGGACGTGTAATTCCTACGGGTACGGTTCTAATAACGATATATGGACATGAACTACCGGAGCATGTAAAAATGTTCTATATGAGACAAAAAATCCGACTATTTGTCGACAGACCTCGCCGATGCAATATTTGTCAAAGTTTCAATCACGCATCGAATAAATGTCAAAACGAGAGGAAATGCAAGCGTTGCGGAAATAATCATCCTGAGTTAGTATGTAAAGATATGGTAGTACGATGTGCAAACTGTGGGAAAGAGCACGAGGCTGATGACAACGACTGCGAGATAAAAAAAAAAGAGGCTGACATCCAAAAATACAAAAGTGAAAATCACATTACACTAGCTGAAGCACGACGACAATTCAACTTTCAAGCAACAAACACCTACGCGGCAAAAATCAAAACAAATGTCGATAACGAACGAGTAGAAAGTAATTTTCACAAGTTAGCTATACTGGTGGAAGAAAAGTTCAACAAAATTATGGACATAGTGTTAAATATTTGCGAAGTGATGGTTATGTCGCAGCAAAAGTCGGAAAATGTGGTAGAAAAGGATTCGGAAGCAAAAGACAGTGAAACGACAACAAAAAGTAAAATAGCGAAAAGAGACGTGATATCAAAATTGTATAACCACCTAAGAGACAAGAAAATGAAGCTGATGAATGAAGTCGAGCAGGAAGAAGGACAGTTACAGCATTCAATTTCAATTCCAGAACATGAAAGTATGCTTACGGACTCTGACGATGTATAAGCTCTGTTGTTTGTGTTGGTTTTTTACACTGTTTTTAAGGGTTTGTTTTTCTTGGTGGACGGGACGACTGTATTGTTTCTGGACGTCTATGAAAACTGTCTGTTGGGGTAAGTGTTGGAAGTTTTATTGGTTTTTCGTTGTTTTGTGTATTTTAAGTGGTTTTTATTGTTGATTGTTGTATGGATACATTATTATATCAATGGAACATTAGAGGCATTCGGTCAAACTTGCCCTGGCTGCGGACTAGTACGTTTCGGGATTGCATAGTTTGGGCGTTTCAAGAAACGCTTTTGAACAATAATCATAAGCTGGTTTTTAGAAACAGAAATATTTTTCGAGCTGACAGACCTGGCAATTTAACGAGGGGGGGAGGTGGTTTACTTTTAGCGGTGTCAAGTAGGATTCCAGTACAAATTATTGATCTTCCCAATACTAGCCGGGATCATGAGGCGCAAGGGATTAAAATATGGTATAAAAATCGCTGGATCGCGATAATCAACATTTATGCACCGAAGGGTTTTGCTGACATTAGGTGGTTGAACAGGATTAAAGATATGATTGGGAATCATTATATTATAGTTGGTGACTTCAATATTAACTTTCTAAATTGGTACAATAACCCCAAAGCTCAGAAATTGATAAATTTGATTAACTGGATTAATTGTACGGACGCCATTTTAATGAATCTGGATCATGTTACTAGGTTTAGAGGTGGGGGTGCAGGGTCATTACTGGATCTGACTATCGTTTCCAGTAGTTTAGCAAGTGGACTTCAAGTGGATGTGCTTTCGGATCCGATGGGGTCGGATCATTATCCTATCGGGATTAAGGAAATTGCTGGTGGCCGCAGTGATGGGAAACTATTTCGGACGCAGGTCAACTGGCAGTGTGTTGGATCAGCGGTTGAGAGGTTGGGGGATGAGGTCTATGCAGAGGGGATGGACAGGTGGTCCAAGGAAATTTCAAAGTTTATGGGTCAGTATACTGATAGGATCCCAGTGAGTGGCAGTAAGCTCCCACCGGGTTGGGGGATTGTTACCCGTCGGCTTTTGGCATTAAAGAGGTTTTACCATAGGAAGGCGATTCGGTTGGCTCGGATGGACTTATGGTGCAAATATAAATTTTATAACGCAAAGCTTAAGAAGCAGATCAAAAAAGATAATCAGAGGTTTTGGGATTCGGTGGTCAGGGAGGCAGGGAGAGGGTATCAAATTTACAAGATCATCCGTGGGATAAATACACTGAATAATGGCGAGACGAACACTGAGTTTAATTTTCCAAATTGTCCACCTGATGCGGCATCCCAAGCAAATTACTTATCGATTCTATTCCAGAACTCTCCGGTCACAGAAGGCATCCCCATAGATTTCTCGGGCGACGATGCTATAGACACAAAGCTTACAATGGACCAGTTACAGAGAATAATTAAGAAAAGCAAGTCAACAACGCCCGGGATAGACGGAATCACAATGCACTTTTTCAAAAAACAAAAAATCAGTGTATTGAATCAGATCCTGAGCATGTATAATAAGATTCTGGAGACTCAAAAAATACCTGAGATTTGGAAGGAGGTTATCATGTTACCCATCAAAAAGCCAGGAAAAAATAGGAATGATATTAGAGGGTATAGACCAATAGCTCTGACGGTTACTAGCAAGAAGATTTTTGAAAAGATGTTACTAGAGGTTCTGCTAAACTGGAGCATGGAAAAAAAATACTTTCATAGGAATCACTATGGGTTCATACCGTTTAGAGATTGTGAAGCGGCTGCCTACAAAATTTACAGAGACTTGAGAAGAGCAAGGCAATCCAAACGAAAGGGATATTTAGTGGCCTTAGACATTAAAGGTGCCTACGACAATGTCTGGTGGGATGGGATGCTTCTGAAACTGAAAAAACTGGGACTCGGAGCTGATCTGAGTATCATGATACGGAATCTGATGCAGGATCTTAGGATTCGGGTTAAATGGAGAGGGTCACTGTCGAATCCATTTTTGTACCAGAGAGGCCTTTTACAGGGCAGTCCTCTATCTCCATTTCTCTTTGCCATATACCTCGCTGACATCTTCGAGATTTGTGATTCAAGTATCCATTGCGTGGTGTACGCGGATGACATTTTTTTATACGGATTTCATGATAATCTGGAATGGGTAAGGAACATCCTACAGGAGAATATTATCAGAATAATACAGTGGTTGCATGCATGGAATCTTGAGGTAAACCCAAATAAATGCCAAATCATGAAGATCGGACGGTGGAAGGAGCGTGAGGAGGAAAAATTTAAGATCAAAGGACAGGAGGTGGATTTCTCAGGGGAGTTAAGAGTTTTAGGGGTTTTTCTAAACTGTCAAGGTAACCTTAACAGTCACATAAATATGCTGCGAGAGAAAACCAGCAAAAGGCTCAACATGATCAAAACTATTGCAGGTATGAGTTGGGGTACCGAAACTAAGTACCTTTTAAAGGTTACCAATAGTATGATGGGTTCTCTTCTGGATGGGAATCCGCGAATTCTTATGCATTCTACTAAAACTGAAGGACACAAACTTCAAGTGATTCACAATATGGGGCTTCGATGGGCTAGTGGTATGCCTAGGTGGTGCCCGATCCCGGTATTGTTGCAGGAAAGTGGGGTCTGGAGGAACAACGTAAGAAGAGAATATCTGGCGATCAAAAGGTCGATATTGGACATCAAGCATAAAGACTACACGGATATCCTTTCAAAGGATTTAATCCACAGAGAGCTGAACAGTCTGAGTGGGTATAGCACGGATGTCGAGGAAATGATCACTTACAAGTGGGGCACAAAGGTAAATGAGAATATTCGAATTTATGTTAATACATGGCCTTTCCAAAATAAAGATTTTCCGGAAGGTGTAATCAGAAACTCGTTCAACAGTTTTTCTCAGAGGCATATTGACAAGGCAATTTTCATTGCTACGGATGCGTCCAAAGAGGAGAACAACACGGCCATTGGGATGATCAACCAAAATACAGGGAGTAGGATGGCTTTTAAAATTCCAAATATCAACTCTATTTTTACTGCTGAAGCGATTGCCTTATTGGTAGCTATGAAGTTTTATACGGTGGAGAGTGGGAGGTATATGTTTTTTACTGATGCTAGGAGTGTTCTTACGGCTTTGGATAAGGTCAATCGTAAATCTGTGACTGTCATCACTATGCTTAGGGAGGAAATTAACAGCAAAAGTACTGACAAGTATCAGATTGATTTCATTTGGGTTCCAGGTCATAAAGGTATAGTGATCAACGAGTGTGCGGATGAGCTGGCTAGGAAGGGCCCGTATAGCAATATTTATATACCGTGGTTCTCTCCAGAGGATTGGATGGTGGACGTGAAAAAGAAAAAACTGAAAGAGTCTGACTGGGAGTGGAGGCAATACTGGAATGATCACTCAGGTCGTGGCTGGGATTACGCGGATATCGGACATCCGCATCACAATCTACGGAGGACGAGTGGGGTTATTTTTGCTCGTTTCCTTACTAAGACTGTTCTTACTCTGGTTCGTCGGAGGAAGTTTCTCGGTAGAGGTGAGGTGAAGTGTGACTTGTGCGGAAGTGAGGAACAAACTGAAGATCACTTGGTTTTGAGGTGCAAACGGTTTTCAGGGATTCGAGATATGGTGTTTGGAAAATTACAGGTGTCGCAGAGTATGAGGTATGAGGATATTTTTTCGGCGATGGGGAGACAGGGAAGTGTAGATCTGGCTTTGTTTTCACATTTCTTGACTGAGATTTATAGTCACATTAGTAGTTGGTTTTGATGTTACCTAGTTATGGTGGCTTGTCAGTAGTCGTTATATCGGAGTAGGGCTGGTTTGACGGGTTTTTATAGTTTATGGTCTCGGTAGTTGGTACGCTATGTGGATTAGGACAGCTATATAGGTATAGAAAGCTGCTCACCGGGCCTGAAGGGTCAAACAACAACAACAACAACAACAACGTTCTCAAAATGTCAATTGCCAAATTTTGGTTCTTGGTAGGTAATTTTGTTTCTTTTTCTTCTATCTTTTTGAATGAATCTTCGTTGTCATACATGCATACGTTATACACTGAAAATTGTTAGAGGTTTAATTTACTTATTGTTTCATTTATCCTCTAACATAGTAAATTAAAAGCAAGATATTGCGCGTTTGTAAATATTTCTTTAATGACGTGTATTTTAGTGATCCCAAATAGTGCCTTTACGATTTATAATTTTGAATTAACTATTAAAAATTATCTTTCCAAAAAATTAATGTAAAACCAGGTGGGGATAAAAAAGTAATGCGTAATATACGCAGTGCTTAAATTGTCCCGGAGATCCGGTACTTCTTTTTTGTTGTTAGTATTTAAATATTAGTTGGAGGCCACCGGAGTTCATAAATACCGCGCACCGAAGCACACAAGAACAGTGCTGTGTGTTGTATTTTGATCGTTGATGAAAATAATAAGAATAATTCTTGATGAGTAAAATTTTCTGAAAATTCTCCACCTCTGATTAAAATGGAATCGGAACAATTTTTAAACCTACAAAGAAAAAAAAAATAAAACCCACAAAGAAAAAAAATTAAACCTACTAGCCTAAAGTAAAAAAAAAAATATTGGAACTGATGCTTTACACTCACGCAAACATATAAACAAAAGTTTGGCGACTTTTTGGTTGGCGCGATTTTCAAGACCGCGCCAAACGAATAACTTAATACAGTCGAGCTCATTTATAACGAGCCCGCATTTAACGAGATTCCGGATTTAGCGAGGAAAATTGAGATTTTTGCTTGGTATAATGTTTATAAATGTATTCAGAATACTCTTTTAGCAAGCAAATTTTTGTAGTTTCCTCGGATTTAACGAGGGTAATAATTGTGAAAGCGAGAAATAATTACAGAAATAATGATTGAAAAAAGAAAAACAGACAGCTTTTCTAGAATTCCCCCATTCCTCTTGTAAAGAAAAATAACCATTCTTTAAAGTTATTCAACAACAGTTGAAACCATCAATCAGAGGCAGGTATTGATTCTTGGAAGGGAGGTTGTGTGAACTTGACGCCTTTCCCATTGTCCCTTTTACATGAAGGGTAAAAGGGGTAGGAACGGCGTCAAGTGACAGCATTTATGACGACTCCTCCCTTTAATAGCTTGATCTAATCCAAATCAGGTGTAATTACTTGTTTCAGAACTATGTGTAAGAAAAACATATTTTCGGCTTGTGGCTTTTCTTGAGAGCGTGTTTTTTATTCTGTTGTTTAAAATGTCGAAAAGTAATGTTTTATCCGTAAGAGAAAATTATGAAACTCTTAGATAACGGTGAAAAAAATGTTGCAATATGTAAGCAGTTCAACTGTGCCAACTCGTTTGAAAAAAAAGGAATCCTTAATGGAAGCATATGAAGCGAATGTGACGGATCGCAAATGGTTGAAGAAGTGTGAAAAGAGGACTTGGATGAAGCTCTGTTAAAATGGTTTGTTCAGCAACGGAATTCTTGTTTGTCGATAACTGGGTCCATCATTAAAATCCAAGCTGAAAATTTTGAAGCTCAGGTAGGTTACACAGATTTTTCATGCTCTAATGGATGGCTACATCGTTTCAAGCAATGGCACAACATTTGTGCAGAAAAAATTATCAACGATGCTCCAATATGAACGACAAGGACGTGAATGACTAGTTGGATTGCACATGGAAAGATTTACGTGAAAATTATACTGAAGATAACATCGACAATGCCGATAAGGTCGTCCTCTGTTACAATCAAACGACTTTTATAATGAAATCCCTTATCAAACGATGAAGTTTAAAGATGAAAAATGTGTGGGTGGTAAGTTGCTGAAAAATCGCTTAACTTTGTTAATGTGTTGTAACATGTAAGGCAAAGACAATAAAAACTTTTTTTATCGTCGGTAAATCTGCAAATCCAAGATGCTTTAAAGGGGTAAAAAGCCTATCAGTGATTACAAATTGAACAGAAAAGCATGGATAACTTAGGAATTATTTTTACTCTATTTTCACGAGTGGGATAAGGGGCTCCAAAAACAGAAAACAAAGATTGCACTCATCGTTGATAATTGTTCTGCTCACCCGCTGGTCAGCAATTTAATAAAACATCAACTTCTTTTTTTATCGCCGAACACATTCTCGGGGTTCTCGAACTTGTTCTTATTCACAGTTTCAAACGCTATTATAGAAAGCAATTGATTCTGATAATGTTGGGGAGAAATGAAACGGATCAGGATCTTTAAATTTCTGTTCTTGGCACTATACACCTGATGACAGATGCTTGGGGAAGTGTGACTCAATCCTGTATCCAAAACTGTTACAGGAAAGCTGGATGGATTGGCAGAAATGAAGGTGACTTCGAAGATGAAGATGACTTGTGACTCTCAGTTTGTTTGCAACAAAATAACATTCAGCAGTTTAACGATGTTTTAAACATCAATGAGTACAATAACGTTGATGATGATGTCTTAATGAGCATACTCTCCACTGAGGATATCGTCATGAAAGTGGTAAATGCGCAGGAACAAGAAAATGCAAGTGTTAGTGACTCGGAAGAAGAAACTGTAATTAAAACTCCGTTACATGATTGTGCTGCAGAGTCATTACAAAATCTTGAACAGTTTTTTGAAGCAATGAAAAATATTGATGATGCAACATTTAATGCATTGAAGTTTTACGACGAAAAATAAATGAAACAAAATTTTGTAAAGTCAAACAATGAACTTTGGAGGAATATTTTTGCACTTCTCATTAAAGATTATCAAGCAGCAATTCATGTAAGTTGCTTTTTATGTACATACTAGTTATTAACTTGGATTCGGATTTACGAGCGACCGGATTTAACGAGCGTTTTTCTGTGTCCCGAGCTCGTCGTTAAATATGGGTCCTACTGTACAATGTCTAGGTTGCCATTAAAGGAAAAAATCCCCTAAATTTGGCAACTTTTTCCTTTTTTTAACCGATTAATTTTTTTTTTCTGCGTGAGTGTAAAGCATCTTAGCCAAATTATTAAAAGGCATAAAAAAGAATTTAGAGGCAGAAATCTCAAATATAAAGATGTACTAGCAAAATCAAAAATGTTTAAGTAAAAAAGTGTTACAAAAACTTACTTCTTTTTTTATTCAAACCTTTTGTATAAAGAAAGGCGTCTGTTAGGGTTAACAGGTGGGCCAAAAATTCTCAATAGGTCCTCTCCGTCTGGTTCCTGAGAAAAACTTACTGCCCCCCCCCCCCCCGCCTCTTGAAATTAAGCCCCCTACACACTTCTAAGCAATTTTGATTTCTTTTCCATTCCCAAATATAAGCCAAGAAAAAACAGCAACTTTTTTTGGGTCAAAAAATTGATCTAAAAATTCCAGGCAGAGAATTATTTAACTTTTGTCAGGTTTTCGCTTTTGTTTTTCTATAATTTCAAAGAAATTCTCCTCCCCCTCTTCTGTATGAAATGTCCCCTTTCCTACCCCCACTTCCCACCATCATAAAAAGTCAAAAATCTAGACAACCTTAAAATTTTTTACAGCCTTCCTCTCTTGTAACATTAAATAAAAAAATCAATTAAAATTGTGTCTCGCTTTAAATTTTTGGGTTTACCACCTTAAAAAAATAGTTGTGTTGTCATCATATGTGCATCATATATGACTATAACTTGGCCATATATGACACGAAATATTATATACATCATATATTATTATGATGTCATATATGCTTTATAATTTGGCGATTTCATCTTTGGGGGCCGCTATAACACAAAAGTACCATTTTGTTTACTGTATGCCAAATATTAAGTATTTGGTAGATTTGGTCAAAAAAACTATTCAGTGCATCCCTAGTTTGCACTGGAATTTTATTTTTTAAGAATTGCTGATATATTTTTAGTCACAAAACCCTATTTCTTTCAATACATGTTTAAAATATTGTACAACATGGCTAAAGCACATACTGACGTCATATACTGATTGTGATGTACAACAGCCTGTGCTATCACTTTTACTTTTATCACTTATATACACTTTTCAGTATTACAAAATACAGTGGAACTCCAGTTATACGTTTTGCCGGGACTGGACAACAAAACGTGTAACTCAGTAAAATGTACAACTCAATTAATGGTCTACCGGAACCATTTTTTAAATATATCATTAAAAACTTTGTTTCGCTGAGGAATTTGTTACCTTTTATATTGAAAACGGAAGTTTCCTAAGTATTACTGCATACATTTTTGGAAATAAAACAGAGTAGAAAAAAGGTACATAAGAAAAGTACACATGAAGTTATTTTATCATAAAAGCTTTATTAAAAAAATTTTTAATGCATATAAAGTACGTAAAAGAAATCATTGCAATGACCTTGGCAATTAGATCATTTATCAAAAGACATTTCAGTAGTTTACTGAATCTTGTTGAAATAATCACTAATCTTCGATTGTTTCTGCATTTCTGTTAATAATGCAGCTGCCTTATTGTTACTGCTTTTACTACTGACGAACGATTTTACTACGTCAAAAGACCTCAAAGCAGCTCCGAAGTTTGAGTGGGATCTTTCAAATCAGACTCATCCGACGCATCGTCAATGTTTCCAGTTACAAAATGTATAAATGAGACAAAATTTTGTCTGGGGATGCAAAAACGTAACGTATAACTGAGGGAAATGTATAACTCAGCTAATTTTTAATGGCAAGCGACCGGGACCGCTGAGTTGAAACGTATTGAGGGAAACGTACAACTCAGGTAATGTATATCTGGAGTTCCACAGTAGTCCAGTCAAATAACGATTCAACCTTGGAATAAACTGAAAATTTGCATAAATCATTGTTTTGTTGATATTCTAAAAGTGAGCTGAAAAAGTCTAATACAATCTTGTGTCTGCGTGTCCAGATATTCAATATCAAAGGTCACAAAAATCGGTTTTATGCTTATATCTCGAAAACTGCGTTTTATTGAGAAAAAAAAAAAAAAAAACCGTTTACAAAATTAAAGTAGATAAAATATCCTACAAAATACGCATATTAACTTTAATTTTCTGACAAAGGGTTTTGGCACTGGAGCATGCTGAAAAAAGACAATTTTTTTACCTTCTGGCCAAAACGAGAGAAACACCCTCAGTATATCATACATTTGGATACATCAAGCTTTTTATCCTGTGTCCCAACAAGTGTGATATAATGAGGGACTACTGTATAGGTGCAGATTCCCAAAATCTGTAAGGAGCCAGTCGCGCCTAAACCCAAAAAATCCAGTCGCCACATCGTGAAACAAACACATAAAAACAATAGCATTTATATGGCTATATGGGGTTTATTGTCTACTATTAAAGCTTAAAAGTAATAAACAGTATATTTTTAATTAAAATTTACCCAAAACTTAAATAAATAAATGATTTGTTTTTTCTTTATTAAAATTGGGCAACGGGATTTTATAGAATCTTCCAACCATATAATTGTATATAGTTTGTAGGAATAAATATTTGTAATGTAAGGTCCCAAATAAATGATTCTCTAACTTTTTTGTTCTATAAATAAATCCTTCCCCCCCACCCCCCTCCCCAAAGTGTTTTTCATAGCTGAAAATAAATGCTCAACATGGGCATTTGCATCAAAAAGTATGTATATAAAAATCAAATGAAAAAATATATATGAAAAAATGTGGAGAAGATTTATTTTCTTTTAAGTTTTAGATTTTAATAAAATAAATTGAACAATTTTTGACATTCAGGAATATATATATATATATATATATTTTAAGAAGAAAACAGGAAACTTGTAGATCTGCAGAAATGTGGTATCCATGCTTAATCATATTTTTTAATTATGGACAACAGAAAAAATAAAAAAGCGGTAAATATCGCAGAAAATATGCGGAATTGATTTAAAAAATAACATTTTTTAAAAAGGCGGAAATCTGAGTCTGTGGAAAAGGGGCATCGCTGTAAGACACTTAGACGACTTAGACATGGAAAGTTAGTGGCCAAAGAAAAAAATCCAGTCGCCACGTGGCGACTGGCGACCGTGAATCTGCACCTATAGACTACTGTAGTAAATTTTTGCCACTGGCGAAAATTGGGATTAAAAGTTTTTTTGCTAAGATTTTTTTTTTGAACTTTGGCTAGCACATTTTGAAAATATGTGTAAATGACAATAATAACACAATGAAATATAAATATACATGGCACAGAAAGTTATAAATTTATTCTATGCTGCTGATGAAATTGTATTATTTTACTGGCCAGTAAAAGAAAAAATTCATTATTACCATGGCTTGACAAATGCAGTCACCACTGGCTACTTATTTATTTTTTTGATCTAGCGACCAAATTTAATTTTTCGGGGAATTTTTGTAAAAAAAATTGACTTAAGAAATGAGTACAAACAGCATTTTTTCTCTCCCCCACCCCTGCTCCTGTGCGGTAAACAGTGATTTTCCTCTTCTCTCGTATTTTTAATGGAAGAATTAAATTTACAAGGCTTTTTCCAACTCATGCACAGAAAACACCATTATTTTCATCTATAGCCAGTTAGTATATGTCTTTGTGATTAGAATACGGGGGGAAAGGGGCAGGGGTGCAGAGAATGTTTTTACTCCCAACATTTCCCCCAATCCAGATGAAAATTTCCTGAGAATAAATCTGTACCAGAAGGACCTGTGCGAAGATTTCTCACTGCAATCCTTGAGATTATTTCCTGGTACGTTTTAGCACTAAGTTTTAATTAACTGATTTTTTTAAATAAAACAACGCGTTTTAACAAAATGTGGGTGTACTATCTCAGAAACTTGTTCAAAAACTTTTAGAATGATACCTCATTCATCGTTGTATGCTTTGTATGTGCATAGAAAAAAGGATGTTGACAACAGAAATAATTGTACTTTTCCGTTATACGAACACCTTGTCAAAATATATGCTAATTAGCATATATTTTGACTTCCTGAGAATTGCGATAACATTAACATACATTATACATTAATGCATAATGTATGTAAATGTATATGTACATATTAAATGTATGTAAATGTATGCTTGGCGACAATGGTGTCCGTATAACAGAAAAGTACCGAAATAATATAATGATGATTGCTTGTGTATAAGAAAATGGAAATAGATTGCCAGAAATTTTTTTGCCAAATTTTCTTCTCTCACCAAGGTCATTTCTCTAGGTTGCCAAGACCCTTATACTGAGAAAGAAACGAAATATAAAAAAATTGAAACACTGAATCAGACGTTTAGGGAATTCATATGAAAGCATTTCCTCAGATTTTGCAAAACTGTTCCAGAAATGTCTTAAATACATAATTCAATATTTGGTACACCACTTTTTTGCAACTTTTTTTCAAATTTTGTGATCCAGCATCCATTTCAGTGACGTCAGACTTCGCTGGCGTATTAACAGCTTAATGAAATATTTAAAAATAAATACTTACAATTTTTGTGAATCCTAATGAACAGTATATCTAAATGGAATGGAAGATAATCCTTAAATTACGTAATCGACTGGTGCTCCGATTAGAGATCTGCACGGGGCGGGCCAAGGCCCGAAGCCAGTACTCGGCCCGGCCCTATATTTCTTCACGGCACTCGGACCGGGCCGGGCCTAGTGATTACTCTTTACGGGCCGGACCGGGCCTTACTTTTTTCCTGAAGGATAAGGCTGTGCCTTAAATTATTTTTTCCGTATAGAGCCGGGACTGGTTTCATTCTTCCTAGTCTTCATGCCTCAAAATTTTTAGTCCTGGTTTTGACCCATATGAAAATCATTGTTTCGGCGTGCCTGGTCCGTTCGAAGGTCAGTAAAATAAGATCTGGCATAAAAATTTTTTCAAAACATGCATACATTTTTAAATCACCATTATTTTATAATTAAACATTAAAATTTATTATTTTTAAAGAATAGTAGATATTAACTTATTAAAATATGACTAAATTAAAATATAGTAAAACATGTGAAAAAGAACCTGCTTATGATGGAATCCTGTCTTAAATTGAAAAATGTGTTGATCCATTAAAAATGAATATACTAATATGTAAGAAAATAATATATAATACATTTACACCTGCTAAGAAGGCAAATTGTCTATAACTCATTTTTTTTTCTTCCCAATGCAATTCCATCTTAGAAGATTTTACTGTATAGCATTTTTCTGATTTTTAACACTTCAATAAATGGAATACGGATTAACAATATTGATGATAACTTAAACACATACATACAACAAATAGAGATTTATTAAAAAAATAAATATTCCAGCTTGCTCTATAAAAATGAAGATTATAAACATGAAAAAAAAAAAGACTAAGATAAGAATTTTTGGTTAGATCTCTTCCTACGAGGCAAATTTTTAACCAAATCGACGTAAAAATTATGTTTTGTAGAAATTCACTCGGGCCGAGATTTTAACTTTTTTTCGGGCCGGGCCGGGCCAATATTTTTTTTGTTCAGGCCGGGCTGGGCTCGGGCCAAACTTTTAATTTTTGTATTGGGCCGGGCCGGGCCAAATTATTTTTTGTATGGGTCGGGCCGGGCCCGGACCTGGAAATTTCGGCCCATGCAGACCTCTAGCTCCGATTCAGTATGCATATACACAGCCATGATTAAACAAAGAAAACAAATAAACAATACATGACGCACACGTAAAAATTAAATAAAAACCCGATTAAAAGCTTGATATTTTTTCAAAAAGTACGCTCAAGAAATAAATTAATCGTATTTTAATTGCATTATAGGATGACGTCATCTGATAATGCAGTATTTTATTTTTGTGGCAACACTTATTTGAGAAAACCTTTCATTTAATTTATGAAAACATTGCCGATTTAATTTTTAAGTAACAGCAATTTCCAATCAAAAAACCATATTTTAACGAATTATTAAGTGTGCTATGTCAGAAGCCTGTTCAAAATTCTTTCATATGGTATCTCATTCGTTGTTCTACGTTTCGTATTTTCTGAGATAAAGGGATGTTGACAGGAGAAATAATATATACGATTAACGTAGGTATAGAAAATTTTGCAATAAACAAGTTGCCTCTTTAAAAACCTATAGATTGAACTTGTAACATGTCTAGTTATTGGAAAGGTAAGTTAATGCATGTAAGTTTTAATCTAATTCTTATGCCTAATATTTATTAATAAATGCACAATTTTAACCAACAAATACAATGTTTCTGATTACCTTTTCTGATAAATTATCAGTTATTGAGAAACTGCTAACTTCCACTGACTTTGTGGATGTTGTCAATCAATTTTGATGTTTTGTAGAACTTGAGTCTGTTTCTTGGAGAAAATTAAGTGAAATGATAACTTCCACCATGAAAATAGTGTATGTTAAGGATGCTTTTAATAATTCCGTAGCTTTATGCACTGGAGGTCCATTCCATAATATAAACACTTCATGAAAGAGATTATCAGATTTTAGGTTTCGGTTATAAATGTGATTTCTAATGATAGAGGCAACAGATTCACAAACACATTCACTGCAAATTTTCAAGGAGGTAAACTGTTTCTGGTACATCAGCGTACACATCAGGACTGGTAAAATCTTGAATTATAAAAGAATACTGCTGTCTTTATTTAGAAGTGATGGTTTCTTTTCAGAATTTAGGATTTTTTTAATTTAATTCAGGTTTTAGAATGTTTTTCTTCAAAGTTGTCCACTGATTACGAAGACTTTTCTCATTACTAAATTTAAATTCTTTTATATTTTTGCTCACCCATTAAGTGAGAGCTTGTAGTGAGTTTTCCACCAATGGTGGTGTGAGATCTTCTTGATTTAATTCTCTTTCTAAAGATGGGGTAGAGCTCAAAATGAGTTTACTACTGAAGCATTCTCTCATATGTTTTACAATTTTTAGTTCACATATTCTTTGTTTAAGCTGAGCAGAGGTTTTCAATATTTTCCACCAATGGTGGTGTGGGATCTTCTTGATTTGATTCTTTTCTAAAGATGGGATACTAATGAAGTATTGTCTCATATGTTTTACAATTTTTGGTTCACATTATTCTTTGTTTAAGCTGAGCAGAGGTTTTTTTTTAAATATTTTTTCTTAGAAGTTTGAAGCACTCGCTTTTTGTGATGCTTTCTTGTGCAATGTTAAAATTCCTGGTCGCCACCGGCCACAGGGCGACTAAATGTAAAAAAATGGTGACTTTATGCTATACATCTGATCGCCAAAGAGGCGATTTCTATTTCTCATGTAGCAGTACATCCGATTTTATAGCGCTATTTTGTTTCTAGGGATGCCACTTGCCCGCCGAACGGAGATTTCCGTTTCTTAAATTAAAAAAAAATCTAATCGGCAATTTCTGCGGAAAACAATCACATTCTTTGTCAAATGATCGCGTAAAAAAAGTACGATTTTCGTCAAACGATCACAAAATAAAACTGCAATTTGCGTCAAACGTTGGTGAACTAAAATAACGATTTAGGTCAGGCGATCGCGAAATAAAAAAAACCATTTCCGTCAAATGATCGCAAAATAAAACCGCAATTTTCAACAAGAGACCTCAAATTTCGTTAAACGATCGCAAAATAAAACCACGATATTCGTCAAATGATCGCGAAATAAAACCGTGAATTTCGTCAGACGTCAGCGAACTAAAACCACGATTTTCTTCAAACGATCGTGAAATAAAACCGTGATTTTTGGCAAGTGTCAACGAATTAAAACCAGGGCCGCCGGATTTTAGCCAGGCCAAAAAAAGCCGGCCGGCTTTTTTTGGCTTAAATCATTTTAAAAAAGCCGGCTTTTTTAAAGATGAATTTTAAGTGAAATTAAGTGGTGAAAGTCTATAAATATTTTAAATCTGCGACTGGTAACAAAATAAGAATTCTGATCCAAACAATGATTGTATCTAAATTTGTAAATTTTGAATTATTTAATATTTTTTTTTTTATAATTTCCCTGAATTATGAGAACATTATTTTTGAGATGATTCTTAATTATGAAATTCTTGCAGATAAAACCAAAGTCCTATAAAAGACAGCTTTTTTAAATAATGGGTTAAAGATATAAATTTTTAGAATCTGAGCTAAACGATTGGTAACAAGAATTTTGATCTACACAATGTTTTAATGTTTAAATTTGTAGTTTCTGATATGTATATATGTATTTATTTTTCATTTCTTTGAGCTATTGCACATTAGTTTTGAGTTGATATTTATTGATGAATTTCTTGCAGATAAAATGTAAATAGATTTTTTTCTATAAAAAAGCCAATAAAGTCCAATAAAAGCCGGCTTTTTTAATAAAAGCCAACCGGTCTGGCTTTTTTTAAAAAAGACCGGCTTTTTTGCAGCCCTGATTAAAACTGCAATTTTCGACAAACAATCGCGAAATAAAACCGGGATTTTCATCAAACGACCGTGAAATAAAACCAAGATTTTCATCAGGCGATCGTGAAATAAAACTACGATTTTCATCTGGCGATCGTGAAATAAAACTGATTTTCATCAGGCGATCGTGAAATAAAACTAATTTTCATCAGACGATCGTGAAATCAAACTGTGATTTTCATCAAACGATTGCCAAATAAAACCGCGATTTTTGGCAAGGGACCGCAAAATGAAACTGCAGATTTCGGCAAACGATTTCGAAATAAAACTGCAATTTTCTATCTTGGGAAATTATGTAATTCATCGTTAAAATCGAAATCAATTGTATATTTTCCCACAAAATTTCCCCAGATATGGCTAAAATTTCCCCCGATCCTAGATCGCCGGATTGGACATATTCTGCACCCCTGGAAAGGGGATGTTTCAATAAAACAGTAAGAAATAGTGTCAATCTAGCCTCTGTGGGATCTAAACTTGGATACAATACTAAAAAAGATCAAGTTTTCTGTAAATTTCAAATCTGATTTTTGTGTTTATGTAAGTTGTCAACATAATATATGTGATTATATTTTTTTATAAGTATCATTAGAAAACATGGTTTATATTATCTTTCTAAATTATGTACTATTCTAAACTATGCTTGTTATTATTCTTTTTCAATTAATTCATAAAAAACTCTTGTTTTTTTTTTAAATCAATGAAAGGGAAGAGGATGGGGGGTAAATATTTTTTATTGGCGACTAATATTTTTTTCTGGCTACCAGATTTTATCAAATTTGTAAAGCCCTGATTATTACAGTTTCAATTGTTTGTATACTTAATTGTCATAACCATTTAATACTTCTGATTAGTTTTGATTGTTATATTTTTCTCCATATATGCAGGTTTATTTTAATCAACAGTGCCAGTGGCTCTTGCTACATTAATATCATTTCACAATGCCTCTTCAAGCTCCTCAGTGGACAAGTTTTGTTGCCCTGTACTACTTATTATAAGGAATCTTAAAGCAATTTAAGTCTTGGATGTGGCCATACAGCGTGCAAGAGTTGTTTATCACAGATTCAGAGAAAAAAATGTCCATTTAACTATCATGAATCTTGATCAGCTTCCAGTAAGTCATGCACCTTTACAACCGGTCAGTGAACAAATACCGGATGTATCATCACCATCAGCTGTTCTACAGGAATTGGCTGCGTATCTTTCATCTCCTACAAATCCGAGAGGAATTCCTCAGAAAAATCCATTGAGTACACCAATGCAAAGAAAATTAATAACACTTATTAATTGCCAATTAGATGAAGAAGAAGGTCGAATATATGCAATGAAAGCTGCTAGATATATTGGTGAACGTTCTTTAAAAGATTTAATTTTACACCACCAAAATCCCCACCAGTTATCAGCTGATTTCTTTATTGCTGTCAGAGCAAGAGGTTGCCAGTTCTTGGGACCAGCATTACAAGATGAAGCCTTAAAATTAGTTTTATTAGCTTTGGAAGATGGATCTGGCTTGTCTAGGAAGGTTTTAGTCATGTTCGTTCTGCAGCGCTTAGTTCCTCAATTTCCTCATGCATCAAAAACTAGCATTGGAAACATTGTCCAATTACTTTATCGTTCATCTTGTTTTAAAATTTCAAAGCGAGAGGGTGATTCATCTTTGTTGGTTTTAAAAGAAGAATTTCGTACATATGACGCTCTGAGAAGAAAGCATGATTCTGAGATGGTTCAGATAGCTACAGAAGCTGGTCTGTATATTTCTCCTGAACAGTGGTCTTCCATACTATATGGTGACTCTGTACACAGTTCTTATATGCAATCTATTATCGCTAAACTTCAAACACCCCAGTCTTTTTCGCAAAGCATTGACGAGCTGGTCATTGCTTTACAGCGAAATGGTGATCCTGGAAACTTGTTTGCGTTAAAGCCTCACTTAGAATTGTTAGCTGATATAGACCCTGATCCTCCACCCCCTTCATGGAAAGATTTAAACCTGGCTCTAGAAGCTGCAAAATTTGTTTTGAAAGGTTTGTTGGAATTTATTCAGCAGTTTGGTAAAAATTTGGACAGCAATTCACCCTGTCATGCATTTGATAGACTTTCCATTTCAGAAAGCTGGCCTTCTGCTTCACCAGTTATTGATTCAAGTGCTAATAGTCATTTTTCAAATGTCCAAGTGAGCAGTGCTTCTCTTTCGGATTTTTCTTCTCCTCTAGATTCTCTCTCGCCTTTACAGACTGTTCATACGTTAAATCCAGAATCTCCTGTCTTCTCGCCATTGGCAAAATTACCTCGTGCTATTTTGAAACAGTCATCGCGCCAAACTTTATCATCAACTAACTCTTTGTGTCAACAAAACATTGGTTCATCCCTTTCAATAGTTGGTTCTATACCTGCTGTTACTACAGAATTGCAAGCTGCCAAACTACAGCCAAGCAATAATTGTCATGCTCAACAATCAGCGAGAAATTCACCCTATTTTTCCAATGAATCATTCTCTTCGTTCATAGATCCATATTTACAAAATGCAGTCATGCCTACTGTTCATTGTCAAGATTCTTTTTCATTAAAATCAGGACTGGAGAATCACCATCTTGACTCTAATCAAAATTTAGCTGCTCTTCTTCAGAGAAAAAAGCAATTGCGAGCTCAAATGAACAAAGTGAAGTACTTTAATGGGGGTCTTTCTGGACCAGAAAATAATGTTATTGCTACTAATATGGAGACTCCTTTCTGCTTTTTCAAAGCAACAGAAGATGATAATGTATCCTTTCACTCTCCATGTACTTCAAAAAGGAAAATAACAGGACGGCATGGCAGATCTTCAATGAGTCACGACGATAATAGCTTCTCATTGTTGGATCCTCCTTATAATGAATTTGATTCTATGAGATCTAAATTAGATTCTGAAATACAGTACTCTACTCCTACATTATTTTTCCCATCTGACAAGGATGAGTTTATTCCATTTGAGCCAATGTTGGTATCCAAGTACGGCCATATATCTAGATGCTCTGAAAGTTCACTTTGTGGACCTGCTGCTATTCATCTAAATACTGCCTCTGAAATGGGTGAACTTACTACGACAACCTCTGTAGTACAACGTTCTTCGCCTTCTGTCTGTTTAGCTTCGCCATTTTGCACAGCTGTATCACCAAGCTCTGCAGTCCCAACAGCAGCCATATCTGAGCAGTATGCACCAGTTGTAGAGTCTGCAACAGCTTTGATGTCTGTTGAATGTCCACCCGAAAGAAACTGATATTTTTTTGGTAAGTGGTAACATTTCAACCAGATTCCAAAGCAATTGAAGACTGGCATCAGTTACAATGCACAAATTACAATTCAAAAGAATATCAACATTTATATGTTTAAAGACAAATTGAGAGACATTGAAAATATTGTCCAAGAAAGAGAATATAGAGTTAAGTCAAAGAAAAATATGCAATATGTTGAAAATCCTCATAAACTAGAATATGACCATAAAACTGGAGGGCATAATATACTAACTTTTATAGGGCTGTATGTATTCTACAGAAACTTTGACAAGATTTGCATCTTTTTTTTTTTAACAATCAAAGTTTGATTATGAGATTGGGGTTGAAGAAGTAATGAATAAAATTGACTTTTGTTAAAATTTTTCAAACAGGAATAAGATGATTTCGGCTGTATAAGGAAATGAATCTTTATATATTTTTTTTAGATGCTAAGCTCCATTTCTAGTATCCCAAATATTTAAGATTATTGTGTGATAGACAAATCTTTAGAGAAGCTCATATTTCATCAAGACTAAAGGTTTCAAAATAAAAATCGGTTTTCTGTTGTTTCTATGAGACATACCTTCAGAAAATGTTGAAACAGTATTTAGTGGTATCTAATGACTGTATTTGCCATATTTTATTTTTGCATGGTTATGCCATATTAGTGAATATACTAAGTATGTTCACTAAATTAGTTAGTATATATACTAAGTCTCCTATATGTTTGATCAATGAGACTTTTATTGTGATTATGTACAAATATTTTGTTATGGACAATCTTTTGAAAAGCTTTTTTATTGGCATTAAAAGGTTTTCAAAAGAAATTTGTTTTCTATTGTCTCAATGAGACAGTTATTTGAAGAAATGTACACAAAATGTTGAAACAGTGTTTAGTATTTACTATAGGTGCAGATTCAAGATCGCCAGTCGCCACGTGGCGACTAAATTTTTTGCTATGGCCACTAACTTTCGGTGTTTAAGTCGCCATGTGATTTAAAAGTGATCAATTTCTGATATTCCCAGTCACCAACGGGAAATTTTGATTTTTTTTTTAAGATTAAGACCAAAACACATAACAAACTTTATTATTATCTTTTAATAACATCTCAGAATTATCTGTTTAACACAACAAACTATTAAATACATTCAAATAAATTATTTGTATAATATTCGTATCAAATAAATTATTCGAATAATATTATTCGTAACAATTTGAGTCTGATAATTTTAAATAGTCTGTGGTTAAAATAATAATAATAATAATAGAAAAATAAATGTTTGAAATGTGTTTTGATTTTTATAGTGCAAAATAATCTCACACATTCAGATTTTCTTTTATATGTATTTTTGTATGGCAAAATCAAAATAAGAAATATTGTTTTTCTAAGATTCCCCGCTATCATGATTGCTTAGCTTATACAATTTTTTTAAAACCGTATCTTGCCCAACTTTATCTTCCGACTGTACATGATTTAAGATTTATATTGCACTTAAGTAATATTCAAATTTTGTTGTACATATTAAATAAATTACTTTACATTTTGAATTCCTGAATTTTTTGTTTAGCTTTTTACCCCACATAAACACTATTGTTTTTATGCGTTTGTTTCACAATTGTGGCCACTGGATTTTTTGGATTTAGGAGCCACTGGCTCCTTCCAAATTTTGGAAATCTGCACCTATAGTATTTACCTAAAAAGACTCATCTTTACTACACTTGCTGAACATGAAAGTTTTTAGTCTCAATGAGGCTGTGATTATGACTAAATAAAAATGCTTTGTGATGTATAAATCTTATAAAGAAGATTATTTTGGTATTGGATCTAATGGGTTCCGATAGAAATTTAGGTACTTCTCTATTATCTCGTCGACCACTTTTCATAGCAAAAAACTATCGCCAAACTATAGGATTTAACATCAAAAGTGCATGATTGTGGTGTCACATTTACTTGACGTCAGAGGCATTACATGTATTTATTCTGACATCAAGTGGTTTTTAACCCTCTCGGCTCGGCACCGATTTCTTTTTCCAATTTTGGGAAAAATTACTTTTACGCTAACAAAATTAAAAGTAGCTGTCGAAATCACAGAAGTTACAGTTTACTGAAATTTAACGAATGTGTTCTTTACAAAAATCTAACGAATGTAGTTATGTTGCGTGTTTTTCCTATGAAAATAGTCTAAGGAAGAATTTTTTAAGACGTTTGGAAAATGTCGTATTACAACCAGATAAAACATGAACATGAAAAATTTAGTAGTATTTTTTATCTTTTATCACAAATTACTAATTTGGAAAAGGAGTCCCTAATTTAAATTTAAAGAATGAAACATATGTTTAAATTTAAAAGAAACGCCAGCGGCTTACTAATAATTAATAAAACTTTTATTAATATTATTATTATTAAATGCTGAAACATAAGTAACGTCATAATAGTAAATGTATCGACATATGCTATCACTATTAGGTGCTGGAATTAACAAAAATAATTTTTTTCTTTCAAATATTGCAATTCGAAGTAGGAGTCTCATATGAGGCCCAGGGTGACGAGAGGGTTAATTCAACATATACATATATTTTTCATTATATTTTACTGATTTATTAATTAAATTAAAATAACAATTGCATCCTTAAACGGCAGTGTCATGATATTAAAAAAAAAAAGGCATTGAAAAATGTTGCGATGAACAGTTACATACAATAGATCAGTTTCAACTGACGTCACAAACATTTATTCACCAGCCGAGAGGGATAATTAAGAAAAATAATATAAATAAATATCCAAGATTTTTTTTTTCTGTTTCCATTAATATATTGTAAATTTTATTGTTTAAACTTACTGATCGTTGACACTTTGGTGAGTGGAGTTTTTCCGAATTTCTTGTATTTTATTTGTTTGTTTATTTATTCATTTATTTATTTTATTTATTTATTTATTTATTTATTTATTTATTTTTTTTGAGATTCCAATGGCAAAATTCTTCTATTTGTTAATTTGACATTACAGCTTGGCAATAGTTTTTTTTTTTTTTTTTTTACATGAAAATTGATTGACAGGATAATGGAGAAGTACTGAAATTTATTTTTTCTTGTCTCAATGAGACATATTTAGAAGATGTTACTAACTGAAATTATTAAGCCAGTAGTATTTAGTGTTATCTAAAAGACACTTTGTTGTATTTTATTTGTTGAACATGGGTGTGTTTCACTTGATGAACATGGTATACTCACAGAGAAGGTCTCCTTAAAGCACATTGAGAATATTTTGAAAAAAAAAAAAGCTAATCCAACTACTCATGCACATTATAACAGATCAGTAAAATTTAGCTGCGGAATTCCAATAGAAAATCTGTAAAAAAAAAAAAAAAAAAAAACTTTTGAATATATGGTGCAAAAAGACACAATTTGGCGAGCAACACTTTTTCTTTGACAAATGCAAGTGATTTTAATGCATTTGCAAATTGCTTGTTAAATGAGTTTATAAATGCACAGTACTTAATGAATTCAAACTTAAATGATGAAATAGTTTATTATTACTTCTATAAGCTATATAATATACATAAGTTGTGTGTTGCTGTAGTTATTTAATTTTACATTGTTTCGACAGCTGGATAAGTTTTAAGTGTATTTTAAAAGTAACTGCCTGGTTAAGAATGCTTTCATCACAAAATATTGAATAAGTCGCTGTTTCCATGGCAACAGTAACTGTTCTTTTTTTGTCTCCTACACTAACAATACCGAAGTCGATGGTGCTCAAAACAGGACCTTAAATTTTAAGCTGGAAATAGTTTTAATCAATTTAAAATTTATTCTAAGCCGTATAATACGATAGTTAAATTTTATTACACAAGGTGTTTACAAATGATGGACCCGATTTAAAAAAATCATATTTTTGAAACTACTGCACATATTACAATAAGTGATACATGAATTTAAAGAGAAATATACCAAGTTTTTTTCAGTTACAAATGTTCCATATGGGACCCTCTTGTTACATGGCATACAACATTTGAAGAAACAGGTTGCACAAGCAACCTGTTTCTGTACATTGATGATACTGTTGCAGAATGTTCTTGTTGGTTTTTGTTTCTTTTCCGTAGCGATTTCTAAATGCACGTTGCACCGAAATTATTGAAGAAACATGTGCATACTCTAATATGCAAAAACTCTTCTCTGTCATTGCTGTTTCTTCAAATGTCGTATGCTGTGTAACAAGAGGGTCACACATCGAACATTTGTAACTCAAAAAAACTTTGTGTATTTCTCTTTAAATTAATGCATCACTTATTGTAATATGTGCAGTAGTTTTGAAAATATAATTTTTTAAAATCAGGTCCATCATTTGTACCTACCCTGTATGAATATGTAAAAGTATATTACAAAACTGTAGTTATGAAAGTGTATTCATTTAAGTTAAACTAACTTAAAAGTTCAGTATGAAGTGTAGAAAAAGATTTTCCTTAAAGAGTATTTATCATAAAAGCGTATTTAAAAATATTTCATTGTGTTTCCAACCGACAATAAATTGTTAAAGGAGCAAAATTTTATTTTTTTTTTAAATTCCAGACTCTATACAGAGATTCCACAGGATTTTTTACTGTAGACATAGATGACCTCATGACAAGAATATTCTGTAATTTTTTCAAGTTTTTCTGAGTTTATGCGCTTATGGAGACCTTCCTTATCAGTCTCAAAGTGTTTATGATACAACTATTTAAAAATATTATTAAAATATAATCTTTAGAAAAGTCTTCTTTTTTTTAAAGTTCCCAAAAGAAATTTAGGTACTTTTCTGTTATACCAACACCATTGTCGCCAAACGTAATAGTTAGCGCAAAATGAAATTCACGTGAAATAAATCGTTTGACAAAAAAAAATAATCCTGTTGTCACAAAATTGAGCATTTGAAAATTATAGACTTTCACAGAGTATTTTATTAAATCAGTGCAAGTGTATACTTAAAATAAAAGAATAAATAAATATTATGCAATAAAATAATATACTCAAACTCAAACTGCAGGCATGAAATTGTAAATGTTTCTTATCATTATAGTAACTTAATTGCAAGATTACGATTCAATAATAATAAAAAGATTCATGTTCAATAAGCAGCAAATCACAGTAGGTTTGCAATAAAAAATCCTTTGCACGCTCAGGGTTGAAAGAAATGACACGTTAGCATACATTTTAGCATGGTGTTGGTATAACGGAAAAGTACCAAAATTTGTTTTCTATTATTTCAATGAGAGTTATTTGAAGAGCCCTACAGATAATGTTGAAACAGTATTTAGTACAGTAGAGAGCCGCTAATCCGCAAACCTGTAATCCGCAAAGACCTCTAATCCGCAATCAATTTATGAATGTAAACAAAGAAATTTAATTCTTGAAAAATGCTTCAATGGTGACAAAATTTTGAAATTTTTTTCACCAATTTTAACATTTTTCTTATCTTTATATATAGTATTATATATCGCACAACATTCTTCTTTATAGTTTAAAATGAAAGCACATTTAATTAGTATATTATTTTATATATTCATTTCTTCATACAATACTTGTAAAATACAATTTGAGCTTTTGTGATTTTTTTTTTTTTATGATAAAAAATCCTTACTTAGACAATATATTTTATAATTTATTTATTTTTTCATTAAATCGTAATTATAAAATGGAAAAACACATAAAAAAATACATATATTGCTTTTGAACTCATACTTAAAGATAAAATTCAACACTATAAACCAAATGTCTTAAAACAGACAACAATTGAAGCCATATTTAAGAAATTTAAAAAATAATAAATTATTTTTTACATAGTTATTACTTTATCTATATATTAAAATGTGTAATTTATTTATTTTTTAGTATTAGCAATCTAAATTTGTCCAAAATATGAATTTAAAAAAATGTAAACAAAGATTAAATAGACATGGCCTGTAATCCGCAAAAAGCCTCCAATCCGCACAACACTTGGAACCAAGCTTTGCGGATTAGTGGCTTTCTACTGTATTACCTTAAAAAAGCTGTTTGCCATGTTTTATTTTTATTGCCTTTAATGAACATGAAATTTTTTTTGTCTCAAAATGAGACTATGAATTTGACTATCTAAAAGTATTTTTGTGAGAAACAGCATTTGCTAATAGGATCATAGATTCACAAAAGAAATTTTATTTTCTATTGTCTCTATGAGACAATATTTGGATCTTCCACGCAGGACATGTTGATTAGAAAATGCTATTTGGAAAGACATTGCCATGGTCAATTTTTCTTTAGATAATAAGAACATCATATTAGAGGGTAGTTCAAAAAGAATCACCCGATGTGAAATATGTATATTATGAAAAATAATGAACATAGACACTTAAGATTAATTTTATATTACATGGCTAATCATAAAGTTTTTTTTTTTACAAACCAAATTAACCCTTTGTCTATGACGCCCGAACTCAATTCGGGCAACACAAATGCACCAATTTTGGAATGCCCGACCTGAGTTCGTGCAAGAGAAAAATCGGTGTTTCGATTCTGTGAAGCCCAAACTCTGATCGTCCAATGCTTAAAAACAATGCAAAGAAACTTTTAACTTCTGAAAAATTTATATACCTACCTGTCAAACATAATGTAGTTTGAATGAAATTTGAAAAGAACTGTAAAGTTAAAAAAATCCGACAAATGGTGCGAAACTGCTGAACTTTTTTGAGGAAAATATCGCCATCTATTGGGTTGGGTTGGGTTGATTTATGACGGCCAATTATCAACACGAGGGATATAGGCCCTAAGGGGGAGTGCCCTCCGTGGGGGTCTTTTTAAGGGATCCTAACCCGTATTTACGCAGGGTTCGAAGAAAACCATGGAAAACTCCGAACGGTTAGGTCAACGAGCGCGACAGGGGTTTGAACCCAGCACCTCCCGTCTACCAGCTTCGAGAGCAGAACCTCTCAGCCACTGGTGGGGCTCGCCATCTATTGGGAAAATGGTAAATTACATGTTATGCATTGAATGAACTGAGTTCAGGCTTCACGGAATTGAAACACTAATTTTTCTCTTGCCTGAATTCAGGTCGGGTATTCCAAAATTGGTGTATTTGCTTTGCCTGAACTGAGTTCGGGGGACACAGGAAAGGGGTTAAAAGGAGAGAAAAAATGTCCATTTTTGTCATATTTTTCTCAAATATATTCCAAAGGTAAGGGGTTAAAGGTGCTCAACATGTCCACCTTTGTATGCATGGCATATGTCTATATGGTAGTCCAATTAGTCCCAAACTTTTGTGAGCATGTCTACATCCACTGTGGTGTGTCTGCTATTATGTGTATCTTCAGTTTGGCTAATATAGCTGGAAGGGGAGGCACCTAAACATATTCTTTTATAAACCCTCACAAGAAGATATTGCACACTGAGTGGTCCGGCAATCTTGGAGGCCAGACAAACATTGAAATGGCGGACGAAGGAAGAGTGTTAGCTCTACCTGTTGGCAAATGTGTGAAACTCGAGATTTCCCTCTTTCTACCTATTTATTATTTTCAATCCAAAATGGATTAAAAGCTGAATAGTTGTGATTTTTTTAACACCCTGCATAATCAAGGGTCGATCCAGGAAAAAATTGGGGTCTATTTATTATCACAAAATTACATTCCATAAAAACTTACTAGTTTTATTTATTATTTTGTTATGTTTTAAAATGTGTAATTTGTGAACAAAGAACTTCACCAGAAAGGAAAACTCTGTCAAATAGGACTTTAAAAAGTTTTTGTTATGTTAATAAATGCTTGGTTGGAATTTGAATAACTGGATTTCAACTTTTGTTACAAAAGATTATTTTTCACAAAAATAACCTTTACTTTTCTTTTCACTAAATGGGCCCCAAGAGAAAAAAAACCTGCATCGACTCCTGATAATAAATTTCAATGAGTGTGAAATAACTGATTTCAGATTAGCATAAATCAAACTCATTTGAATCTATTAAATTGAAAGTTGTAAAACATCTATTGTAATTCTGAAAGAGTTTAAATTAGGAAATCACATTTCTGTTAAAATTCAAAATTAATATACAGTAACTCCTTGTTGTATTATGTTTGTCGGGAAACAAGTAAAAAGGATGATGATTATATCCAAATACACACTAAACCGAGGTAATTGCAAACAGTGTTGAATTCAGACACTTTTTTCCGGGAGGGATTTCTGTGGCTCCGGGGGAGACATTGTAGAGTTCCGGGGGGGAAATTGCATTTTTTAACCATTAAAAGCATAAAATCTCAAATCTTCCACGGGCGGGGGTAAAGGTGAAAATAAGCACTCGCCAGTTGCCACTCATCGATTAAACTTGAAAAACTGGCGATTAAAAATATGGAAGGAACCGGCCAAATGCAGTATTTCCTAATTACCTTCTTTCCTTAAAATTCGCGATTTTTCTGTGCCCGTTCGACAAAATTCATGATTTTCCCGCACATAATCGACAAAATTCATATTTTTTTTCGCGCCCGGACAACGAAAATCATGATTTTTCCGTGCGTAATCGACAAAATTAATGATTTTTACACTCACAAATGACGAAATTTGCATTTTTTTCCGAAACTAATTGGCGAAATACACACAATCACTGAATTTCTGGAGGTTTTGACCTGCTGGCCACAGATTGTGCATGTGTGTAGGTTATTATTTCGTGCATAAACATATCTATTTTATTATTGTCAGACATTCATTCTAGACAAATAATTTTTTTTAAAAACAACGTACTTATGTAGTTAGCTGCACAAGTACCTAAGCTTAGTGTGACTTAAAATTTAAAATAGGTATAAAATAAATATAAAATATTTTTATTTAGTACATAAATTACTTGTGTATTGTAAAGTCATTATATTTAAAAAAAAATTAAATATTCAGTGACATAAATGTACTTATTGGCTACTAAAGACATTATTCTCACTAGCCAGTAACTGGCTCTAAAAAATATCAACCTACCGGCCAGTGGCTACTAAGCGAAATTCCTTATTTTCACCTTTAGGCGGGAGGGGGGGGGGGGGACATTCCCCCCCCCGGGCCATCCTCTGTATTCAACACTGATTGCAAAACTGAGAAAGTTGATTATCTGCTAGCGAATGTTTTATATTTGTTTCTAAAACATTAACTAATACGCATATTACAATTTTCTCAATAAATTAACAAATACATTTACTTATTGTTATTTGTACATACATTTATTTTTAAAGTACAGTTAATGTAGAGATTTTTATTGCTTTTCTACTTAATGGGAGACATGGAAAAAGGGCAATTATAACAAGGGACTACTGTGTTATTAATCTGGATGATTTAAAAAAATATATCTGCAGTCAAAATTTATTTTATTTGTATCTATGTTAAGTATTAAGTTTATATGGGATTTTTTATTTATGTGTAAAGTGTAAAATAAAGTTATTTTATATTTATATTGTTTTAAATATAAATAAGTATTTATTTATTGTATTAGAATTTTTATATTATGTAATATTTAATTTTATTCAATCAATTATTATTTTGAAATTGTTTTGTTGATTTTGGTTCAGTTGTGTTGAAGTGATAACTAAATTATGATTTTCAATTGGTTTGTTTTTTTACATGTTATATATATATATATATATACATACATATAACTTTTTTTTATTGGTATGAGAAGATATATGATATTTTATATACCATTTCTTTCATCCCAAGGTATGAAAATAATACATACAAATCTTTTGAGAAGCTATTTTTATTGTTATTTAAAATTTCCAAAAGAAATTTGTTTTATTTGTCTCAATGGGAGAGATATTTCCCACAGAAAATGATAACAGTATGCTGGACTTTTTTTAGTAACACTAAATACATTTCGTGTTACCGAAAAATACTGTTTTCTATGTTTTATTTTAAACTATATTTAACGAACATGAGAAATTTTTGTGATTATGACTATCTAAACATATTTTTAACATCTAAATCTTCAGAGAAAATGTTTCATATTAGAATTAAACAGTCTTATCACAAAGTTAAAATTTACTATTTCTGATGCAATGTACAGAATGCTTCAAAATTATTAGTACAAATGTTTAGCGGAGATAGAATATACCTAGACAAGCACTAATCACCATACAATGCAGAGTCATAATTAAGGTGATGAGCATTTTCCTTATTGTTGTAAAGGATACGTTTATATCTTAAATTATAGCAGTTTATAGGTCTTAGAGGCGGTTCATCAGAGGAGGCACGAGAGACTTAGCCTCCCTTAATAAAATGCTTTAAAATACACGAAAACTGGAATAAAATATTTCTAATATTAATGAAATTTAAAATCATAGTATGAAACTGTTAATTGCATTAGTAAAAAAAAAATAATCAATTAAAAGCCGTAAGAAATAACAGAACTATATCTTTTGGAGACTGCAAGTAGAGGCTAGGCTGGTTGGTTGATTATATGACGGCTGATTATCTACACGAGGGATATAGGGAATGCATAATAGCTACGTGTATTTCAATTAGGAGCGTGAAAGGATGTGTCAACGAGTACCTTTGACAGTATAGATTCCCCTTTCTTTTCCTTCGATATTTCCATCCCCTCCCGTAAAGCTGACATCAAGCCGGGATATAGGCTATAGGGGGGAGTGTCCTCCATGGGGCGTCTTTCTAAGGGATCCTAACTCGTATTTACGGCAAGGTTCGAAGAAAACAACGGAAAACTCCGAACGGTTAGGTCAGCAATCGCAACAGGCATTTGAACCCAGCACCTCCCATCTACCAGCTTTGAAAGCAGAACCTCTCAGCCACTGGTGGGGGCCAGCAGAGGCTTGGAATGAGCTTGCTTCTAATATCACCATTTAAAAGTTAAGAAATCCAGCAAAAGAGGGATGGGGGATGGAGAAATCCATCAAGTGCCAATTGCAGATGAAAGCTTCACACTGTGTATCCTCCAACTTATAAAACAAAGTGCCCTGCTGACATCACATGGGAGGGAGGGTGTAGTTGTCCTCTTCAAGGGATTTAATATTTATTAGGGATAAACGAGCTGTCACATGACATGAATCGTTTTTAACTCGATAAGTAATTTATTTATCAAAAAATGGAAAACTCATTTCGATTCCAAATCACTTGGTCAGTCAGTCCTTCCAATTTTATGCCATTGTGTTTAAAAATGAGTAAGAAATTGTGTCAGAAAATTTCGCATTGTTGAGCAGGTCATTTGATAACCACCTTAATTAAAATATAAAGCACAAGAAAGAGAAAATGCATAAAAAATAAAATAGGATTAATTTAAAAACAACATTATGGAGTCTGTATAATAAACGTTGAACTGTCATTCTTTGAAGATTAACTAAGAAAATCATTTTACTCGATATTGTGTAGTAAATAGGTCTTTCTTCACAGTAAAAAAAAAAAAATCTTCTAGTTCATCACTGTTTTGTTATGACCATACATTGTGTGGTAATTTGTGCTTGTTTCAGTGTATTCTGTTTCTCCTAAATGTTTGTTCATGATATCTTATCAGGGATCTGTTTAGGAAAAAATTGGGTCCTTTAAAGGACTCTTCACAAATTTTTTTCATTTCAAAATAGGACCCTTCACAAAATTATTTTCCCTAAAACAGGACCCTTCACAAAATTATTTGTCTTAAAAATAGGTTTTTCACAAAATTTTTCCATCTTTGAACTAAACATTTCACAAATTATCATTTAAAAGTAAAATCTGACCTGTCACTTTTACATATATAAAGAAAAAAAAATGTATTTTATATTCATATATCTTCTTAAAAATGCATAAACAAGAACCTGAATATAACGACCATTTCAAATTCACAAAATTATGATTAGATTTTTCACAAATATAAAAAGCTGTTCACAATTTCACAAAAACAGGACCCTGTGAAAAAAGTCTGGACAGACCCCTGCTTATATATGTATCTGAGAAGTTGTTAAATTTCTATTCTAATTCTGAAAGAAATTGAACTAGACAGTCATATACTATTTCTGGAAATCCAGTATTATTATGGGTGATTTTTTTTTTTAAACCTTACAGTCAAAATTTGTTTTATTTGTAATTCTGTTATTAAGTATTAATTTGATGTGCATTATATATATTATATATATATATATATATATATAATATATATGTAGAGGGAAAGGGAAAATCTATTTATACCATTTTAATTTTAAATAGTGATTTACTTATTGTCTTGAAATTTCATGTTGTAATTTATTATTATTCAAGTCAATGAATCTTTAGAAATTGTTGTGTTAATTTTGTTTAGTTCATTATAAAATGATTACTAAATTGTAATTTTTAGTTGATTTGTTTTATATGTGATGATTTTTTTTTTCTTTGTTTTACTAGTATGAAGAGACAGACGATATTTGAAATGTTTAGCACATCATTTCTTATATCCTGAGAAGCTGAAAATAGTATGTGATATTATAAATCTGTAGAGCAACCATTTTTTTCCCTGGTTAGGGCAGGTGGGGGAGAGGAAGAAGATTAAAAATTTCAAGAAGAATTTTTTCCCCTATTGTCTGTTAGGGCGCAGATGTCATATACGCACCATGTTAGCACGATTTTTGTCCCCCGCCAATTTGGTTAGCACGATTTTTTCCCCCCGCCAATTTGGCGAAAACTTGTTTTTGAATATTAGTTACAAATAGCATGCAATAATAGCACGTGACTTTTTATTTCAATACAAAAATAAGATAACGTAATAAATGAAATAGCTTCTATTATTTAAAAAAAGGAAATAAAAATAAATAAATGATAGTTTGATATAAATAAATTTTGATATACATAATAAAAATAACTTATTGAATTAAAATAAAAAATAAAAGTAAATAGACAACAATTTACATAACAAAATTTTCGCCAAATTGGCGGGGGAAAAACATCGTGCCAACGTGGTGCGTATATGACATCTATGCCTCTGTTACATATAATTATACCTGTAAAAATTATTGAGACAGTATTTACTTTTATCTAATAAAGCTGTGTTTTACCAGGTTTTATTTTTACTTCAGTTAATGAATATGGTAATATTAAATCTCAATAAGACCTTGTTTATGGCTATCTAAAATTATTTTTTCACATATAAATCTTCAGGGAAAGTGCTTGCTATTGAAATAAATGGTTAAAGAAGAAACTTTTCTATTGTCACATTGGGATAGCTCTTAGATATTCTTTGCAGAAAATGTTAAAACAGTGTTTAGTGTTACCTAAAAGGATTGTTTGCTGTTTTGTCTTTTTAGAACACTTGATGAACATGGAATTTTTTAGTCTCAATGGGACTATTATTCTGACCATCTAAAAATATTTGTGATGCAATAGTTCTTTTATATTTCTTACAGAAAATGTTAAAACTGTGTTTAGTGTTAATTAAAAAGATTGTTTGCTGTTTTATCTTTTTAGAACACTTAATGAATACAGAATTTTTGTATCAATGAAACAATTATTATATCTATGCTATTAGAATTAAGGCAGTTCTCAAATAAATATTTTTTATTGCTCAACATTGACAAAACTTTCTGACACATTTTCCTGATTCAGTTTTAAACATAAACACATGATACTTGCGGGCAGGGCTTTACAAATGTGGTCGCCACTGGCCCGCAAATTTTTTCATCTGGTGACCAAGTTATACAGCATTTTTTTTTTTTTTTGTACAAAATCAACCTAAGAAATGAGCACAGATGACATTTTTCTCTCTCCTCGTAATTCTTATAAGATGTTGCATTATAGGTGTTGCAAAATTACAAAATATTAAGAAATAAACTTAGAAATCATATTCAAACAAAAAATATTTTTAACTTTTTCTAATAATTTGGCAAAAATAAGTTCATTAACTGCAATTAAAAAAAAAAAAAAAAAAAAAAAAAACTGAATTACAGTAGACTCCCTTAAATACACATAGCTTAAAACCAGAGGTTGTGTAGATTTTAGAATTTTACAAATTTCTGGTTGCTGTTTTATTTAAATTTTTTAAACAATAATATGAATTTAATAATGCAATCGAAATCATAATGAATGTTTACAATAAAGTTAAATAATTTAAAAAAAACATTTAAAATATAAAAGTAAAGGTTAAGAAAATAATTAATAATGCATAACTAAATATGCATAATGATGAGATAATTTTTTCTTGAATGATTCAGTGAAACTTGCTTTATAAATGTACACTAATAATTCACATCAAAATCTTAAAATAACAATGTTTTATTTCATGTTTAACCATACTTAATAACCAAAAAAGCTTGCTTAATACATAAACTATTTGGTAAAAACTGACTTTGACATGAAAATAGGCAAAAAATTCTTTTACTACTTCACTATTTCATCATCAGATATAGATGTTGTAGCACTCAACTATACGGATATTTGAAGCATTCGGCTATCAGCATTCCCCAAACATTCCGGTTAATTCAGCCTTTACCGTATTTTTTTTCAAAGATATAATTTTGATAAGTTTTATTAGAAAACTTGATTTATATTATTTTATAAATTATGTACTATTCTAAACCATGTAACTAATAATTCTAAACTCTGCTTGTTGTTATTTTTTCTCAATTAATTCATAAAAAAAACTTATGTGCTTTTTGAAAATCAAAGATGGGAGAAGGGGGAGTGTGAATATTTTTTACTGGCTACCAGATTTTATCAAATTTGTAAAGCCCTGCTTGCAGGCATGATTTTTGAAGTGATTTGTAATCAAACAGTTTTTTGTTGTTGTTGTTTGTTTGTTTGTTTTCTGATAAGTGAATTATAAGCAATTTTTGCCCCAGAACAGCAGCTTTTTTTTTTTCCCCTGCGATATTGCATCTAGAAATTCTGTTCAAAATGGCAACTTTGACAGCATTTTCTGAAAAATCTCCTGTCTTTACTGAAAAATGGAATAACAGATCGATTACATAGTTTCTTAATAAGAACACCTGTCAATTTGACACAGTTGCGAACAAAACTGAAATTAAAAAAATGTGTCAGAAAGTTTGGTTTTGAGAACAGCCTTAAGGGTTTTAAAAAAAAAATTAATTTCTGTTGGCTCACTGAGGCATTTTATAATTATTCCTTGAAGGAATTGTTGAATCAGAGTAAATGTTACCTTGAAAGACTGTTTTCCATGTGTTGTTTTTTATTTCAGTTAATGAATGTGATGTAATAACAGGGTTGCCAACTGGAACATCAGTAGTTTTTCCTAAAGTATATGGAAAATCTGTGTTTATCTAAAAAGATAGATTTTCTACATCTGTTTCTATGTTTCATATATTCTAATAAATATCCATATAAATTCAAAATATGGACTAAAGAAATTGTTTTTTTTTTTTTAAATCTTAATAATGGAAATCATGATTTGTATATGCAAAGTTTCCCTTTATTTTTTAGCCCTCTCACTGACAAGCCCGTGTTAATACGTTCACTGAGCTCCAGGTTGCACTGCAATATAAGCATTTTTTAAATTAATATAATCCTACAAATATAATGCAGTTTTAATACATTGAGTAATGATAGATTCCCTCAAGGTTTACATATAATTGTATGTTTTTATATAATTTTGGAATAATCGCTTTTTTTTAGCATTTAAAATCAAATACAGAAAAAACATTACAATTTTGCCCTTTGGCTGGACAGTCAGAGGGTTAAAAAAGGGGCAGAGTGCTGCTGGTAAGAAACAAACACATTTTAGATTTTTAACCTTTTTTAAGGGCATTTTTTTAATATTTAAAGGCATTCTTTTGATTCTTAAGGCACTTTATTATATATTTAAAAATCGGGGTATTTTTTTCATGACAATAACAAACCATTTTTCACTATGCAACCTAATTTTTAATGCAAAATGCAGTAAGGGCACAACTTTTTTTTATTGAAGGGCAAGAAGGGTGCTATTTTTTTAGATAAATGACAAGATGGATACTATTTTTTAAACCAAAGGTCATGCATGTACAGCACCCTCCTGAAACTGTCTGGGAAAAATTCTGGTATAATGCTGGCTGTCGTAAAATATAAACAGTTTTACTTTGCTATGTGAAAATATATATATTTTTTATTATAGATTTGTTACAAAAACCTTTATAAATACTATATTTCAAGTTTTTTTTTTTTTAAAAATTAAAAATGCCCTATGATTTTTTAAGTCATTATGCTGCTCCTGAAGAAGCTTACAAAGTTTGTAACAAACTCTCCTTAAACTGTTGAAAAAAGGTTGGCAATCTTATAATAAGTCTCAATGAGACTATAAAAGTGAATAGTAAGTGATATATACAGTCGATCTCGGTTAATACCCGTGAAAACAATATAAATCTTTAAAAAACACACACAATTAAACTAATTACCGCTATTACTCGTTCTAAATATCTCAATGCTAAAATTAACTTAATATCATAATGTTGCCTAGAAAAGCTCGGCTAAAATTCCAATAATCATTGTAATTTTTGAGCTACTGGCATCAGATAGCTATTTCATTTTAACAGTGCAATAAGAGACATGAAAAGGTTGGTTAATATGACCCAGAGTCCAGATTTAAAGTTAGAAACAGATAAAAGTTTTCTGCTGTGCTCCGTCCTTTCCATGTCTAAGTTGCAAATCTTAAAAAGGAATAGTATTGGATGCATCCTTATTTTTCCCTTCTTTCATTCTTTCAAGACCTCAAAAATTCTTTTGCATTTTTTTGGGGGGTAGGGTTTTTTTAAAAGTTGTCTTGCGTCTTGCAAATTATTTCATTTTGATAGACAGTTGCAATGTAGGAATAGTATTGCTGAGAGAGAACATTGTTTGATAAGAAAATGATTTCTTTCTTAATTCTGATCTAGTTTTCATTGAAAATCACATTGAAATGAACAGATGTTTTGTTCGTATTAGCCGTGATCCTGTTTTTGTAGTTCATAAAGAGTATGGAAATCTTTATACAAGGTGTTCCAAAAACATTGACCTCTGCTTTTATTCCTTAAATATTGATCATAGACATATATTATAAATTACAAAGTTACGTTAAAAAAAAAAAAAAAGCATTCTATTAAAATTTTTAAGGGATTAAATTTGAAGAAATACAAAATTTTAATTTTTATATGGCTCCTGTACAAAAATTTCCCCCAATGAGTAAAATGTGCCCCATACACTAATAAGGTCGTGTACAAAATTTCAGCATTTTATCATAAGTCGCAGAGAGATGAAAATACATAAATGCTGACTTAAACCATTTTCGATGCCTGGATATGAGTTTGCAAAGAGTTTATGAAATGCGATCATGTTGGATGATCGCATTTCAGGGGTCATGCACAAATTACAAAAGAAATCAATGATTTCATAAATAAATAATATTTGTGCTATTTATTGGTACAAAAGTACCTAAATTGTGTAGAAATAGTAACTTTACGCAAAGATTACAAAGCTTGTTTAAAATGTTTTCCATCTATGCCAATGCACCAATCAGAGGCAGATATTTACATATGCAAACATTTCTAAGCTGTTTTCATGTTCATTTCCAAGTTTTAATCTGTAATTCATCATGTAAAATTTTAAGGTATTTTTCAGGAAGCGTAGTTTTGTAAATAAAACTAAAGGTATGAGCCATATTTTATTTGTTTATGATGCATAGCTGTGAACATTTGCATTTTAATTTATGATTAATCTCTCACCAACTTTGTTTAAACATATCTCTGCTACTTTTTGTGATAAAATGCTGAAATTTTGTGCATGATCGTATGGGGCACATTTTACTCATTGGGAAATGTTTTGTACGGGGGCTGTATAAAAATTTTAATCGATTTCATGAAATTCTGTACCCCTTTTTTTATATAACTTTGTAATTTATAATATATGTCTATGATCAATATTTAAGGAATAAAAGCTGGGGTCAATGTTGTTGGGACACCTTGTATATACTTGCTAATACTCTCTGTAAAAAGTTGCGTCAGCTGTATGTAATATATGTCATGAGTCATTTCAATGCTCTGAAGTGAACGATTTCATGCTATAATTTCTGATATTCAGATTTACATATACCAAATTCATTTGAATTTGAATCTGTACTAAAGTGAAATCTGTGACTTTAAATATTTACTTTTTTTTCTGATTCTATGAGTTATATATCTGTGAATTTGTAAAATTGCATTGATTGAATGAGAAAATTGTAATTCTGTTTGAAAACCCAGAATTAATATATTATTAATCTGGGTGATTTTTTTTAACAAAAGATCATCAGTTAAAATTCATTTTATCTGTAATTATTCCCTTACAAATGTTTATGTAAGGGAAAGTAGGGTAAAACTAGGTCCCTAACAGTTTTCCATTCTTAATATAAGTTTAGAAGGCGTAAAAAGCGGAACACCCCTCAAAAGTGTTTGGAACGACATCTGGGCTATTGAAAAATCTGAATCTGTTGCCACAGAAAGATTCTCCTCTAGGGGAAGATAGGGATAGTTGAGCCACTTTTTAAATTTTTTTTTTTAAAATTTTTTATAGTTTCTTAGATCAAAATAAAATATTGTAGTTTAAAATTTGATATTTTTTCTTCAACTAAAAACCATTTTCAATTAATTTTGAACTATTTTTCTTTGTCTAATAAATTTTTACTTTTTCTTTTACATTGTGGCTCAAGTATCCCCATGAGGGGGATACATGAACCATGGTGAATTGATACTTGAGCCAATACTAAAAAATACCTACAAAAATTTTCTTTTTATTGTTTTATAAATGTTTTACGTAGTGATAAATTAAGATACACTAAGTCATTCGAAACCAGTTGTGAAAACAAAACTAGTAACACAATCATTTTTTGTAGTGATAATTGGTGGTTGAAGGATCATTTCAACTTGGGTTTCATCGATGATAGCAACATCCTCAGTCGGTGGCCATTTAAATTTGGAATCTGCAATTGTTCGAGCAAATTTCATGTTCAATCCACCTTCTGAAATATTAAGTACTTGTCCAACAAATCTTTTCATAGTTTTCTTTCCTGTATATTTTACCAGCAACCAATCGTCAATAGTGTGTTTTCTGTTGATATCATCACCATCATTGTCAGTATTTTCACCTAATGACATTGTTCAACTCATACTTTTAATCGAGTAGCTGTCTGAATCTGAACTAGATGTATCGTGCCACTCTTTCAAGCCCTTTTAGGTAGCTTTCAATACAAAAAAGTCCTTCCGACCTGTACCGGGAGGAAAAGGTAGCTTTCCTATATCTTCGTTTTAAAATTTTAGCTAATGTTACACGAAAACAGCAAGCTAAAATGCAAAGAAACGTTTACAAAAGATTCGTTAATACTGAATTTGAATAAGAAATTCGCCAAATTATTGAGCAATAGTCAAATTGGCTTCATTTATGAAGACTTATTTTGATCGCCAAATTTGGCGATATTTCGCCAAATGTCGCCCAATTATGTCGCCAATTTTGGCGTTAACGGATATGAATATATAGTTTTATGCGTATGATTGGGAAAATTATTACAACAATGAAAGAAAATAATTTGCGAGTAATCGCGTTAATGTGCTGTTTTGTTTCAAAATGTCAGCCACCCTAGAATTTCAAACTGCTCTATCTCAGCCATTTTTTAAGATAGAGGTAAACCAAAAAAAGCTCTGGAATCCTTGTATCAAGGCCTAACACGTAATTAAAAAATAAATTTGAATTTTTAAATTTTTTGTATATTTATTTTAGATTTTAACTTATTTTACATCTTTAAATGGCCGCCATCTTGAAACAAGATGGCGGACCAAGCTGGCCAACGAACTCGGTCGAGACATTAGTGACCTTAATACACACAATTAGTTTCATCAAAATCGATTCATAATTACGGGCGTTATCGTATGACATAGGTCAGATATATATGGATATATCTATATATATAAATCAACATTTGGACGGAGGGTGGTTTTGGGGTCTGGGGGTCATGATCGGTGAAAATATATCGAAATTTTCCGGAACTGCTTTCCTCCGAACGGCTGCAATAGGTAGCTTTATACTTTTTTGTATTGAAAGCTACCTAAAAGTATAAAGCTACCTATTGCAGCCGTTCAGAGGAAAGCAGTTCCGGAAAATTTCGATACATTTTCACCGATCATGACCCCCAGACCCCAAAACCACCCTCCGTTCAAATGTTGATATATATATATATATATATATATATATAATTATAATATCTATGAATTTCAAAAAACATATCAAGTTCTATTCTACTTATATATATATAAATCAACATTTGAACGGAGGGTGGTTTTGGGGTCTGGGGGTCATGATCGGTGAAAATGTATCGAAATTTTCCGGAACTGCTTTCCTCTGAACGGCTGCAATAGGTAGCTTTATACTTTTAGGTAGCTTTCAATACAAAAAAGTATAAAGCTACCTATTGCAGCCGTTCGGAGGAAAGCAGTTCCGGAAAATTTCGATATATTTTCACCGATCATGACCCCCAGACCCCAAAACCACCCTCCGTTCAAATGTTGATTTATATATATATATATATATATATATATATCCATATATATATATATATATCTGACCTATGTCATACGATAACGCTCGTATTTATAAATCAATTTTGATGAAACTAATTGTGTGTATTAAGCTCACCAATGTCTCGACCGAGTTCGTTGGCCAGCTTGGTCCGCCATTTTGTTTCAAGATGGCGGCCATTTAAAAATTTAAAACTAAAATAAATACACAAAAAAGTTAAAAATTCAAATTTATTTTTTAATTCAGTGTTAGGCCTTGAAACGAGGATTCCAGAGCGTTTTTTGTTTTACCTCTATCTTAAAAAACGGCTGAGATAGAGCAGTTTGAATTTCTAGGGTGGCTGACATTTTGAAACAAGACAGCACATTACAAAAATTTTCATTGTTGTAATAATTTTCCCAATCAAACGCATAAAACTATATATTCATATCCGTTAGCGCCAAATTCTCGCCAAACTTGGCGACATTTGGCGAAATATTGCCAAATTTGGCGACCAAAATAAGTTTTCATAAATGAAGCCAATTTGGCTATTGCTCAATAATTTGGCGAATTTCTTATTCAAATTCAGTATTAACGAATCTTTTGTAAACGTTTTATTTGCATTTTAAGTTGCTGTTTTCGTGTAACATAGCTAAAATTTTAAAACTAAGATATAGGAAAGCTACCTTTTCCTCCCGGTACAGGCCGGAAGGACTTTTTTTATTTCACTGGAAAAGGTTTTTTTTTTCACCTTTGGTTCCATGCTGGTAAGTTTGAACTGTGATCTTTGTTGCTTTTCTTGTTTTTTTTTTTTTTGTTTTTTTGTGCGCTCTTTTTAGTAGCTCTTCTTCAATTTTCTGTCTTTCTAGAGTGTAGGTCAAAATAGTTGATTTTGCTCTTTTCCTGCCCTTTTTCATAATGCGGGGTAAGGCTTTGGGATAAGGTCGTATAATTTCTGGAGAGACAATGGTTTGACTAATTGAGGGTCCGGGAATAGTGCAGTTTACAGAAAGAGCCTGGTTCATTACAATATTTTTATTTTGGTTCCAACATTTTCTGTTAGAGTAAGATCTGAAGAAATTTGGCAGTTTTTAATAGAGTACTTGGTTGTTCCATGTATGAGCTATCAGTGACATATAAACTCACAAATTCATCCTCTGTGAAAATGTTTGCATTGAGTGGTACAATGTCACTTACTTCAAATCCTTTACAGATATTTTGATTACTAAATACCTCTGTTGGGGACAATAAAATTCATTTTTTTTGGTTTAAAAAAAAAAAAAAAAAAGTTACAGTAACAGAGGTTACAATTTCAGTACACAATATTTAATCTTAAAATATGACATTAAAAAATAAATATTTTAATATTTTGGGCCTAACTAGTTAAAATATCAGAGATTATGACCAGTAAAACTAGTTAAAAAATTGATTTTGGTATTTTGTGGTTAGCCGGGTGCCAGTGAAAAAAAATATATTATATATTTTCCAATATACATATATATTAATAATATATATACATATATTTCCCTATATATATTTTTTTGAACTATTTTACTAGTTACTGTGTTTTTTACTGTCTAGAGACTATTTTGTTAGTCAAAATGAAGAAAAATAGATATTTTCATTTATTGATAATATTTTTTAATGGATAAAAAAATAAAGAGTTCTTCCCCATTTTACCCAAGAAAAAAAAAAATTCTGTGAACATGAAAAGGACGTAATTTCCTAGTGGGGATGGTTGAGCCATGGCTCATGTATCCCCAATGTCAGTGGCACAAGTATCCCCATTACCACCATTTTTGTTTATCAGACTTTTACTAAGTAATGCATGCAGCTATTTGAATTATTTTAGATTCAAAATATAACTGAAAGTATACTTATTAAATCTATCTATATTGTTGCAGCTTAAAACAAAACTTTGATAATAAAAAAATACTCACCTAAATATTTACTTCAGGTAGGAAAAAAGCAACTATTAATCACTATACTTTCAAAATGGTACCAAGGTATGTGATTTTTTTTTTACATATGCAGAACTATAAATATGTTACCATGTTGCCAATTTTAGAAAGAAAAATTAACCTACTGTAGAGAAAATAGGGGTGGCTCAAGTATCCCATATATGATCAAGTATCCCCACTCTCCCCTACTTGAGAAAAGACGTTTTCTAGGACTATCTGAAATAGCTCTGAATTTTGTTGACAGGGTAAAACAAGGTGCTAATCAGGAATTAAGTTTTAACACTTCCCAGTAACAAAAAAGCTCTTTTTTCTATAAATTTTGAATCGAACGTTAAAACATATATACTCAGCTTTCACTTCTCATATCCGCTGCACTCCTCAATCTGCCCACTCTTTGCAGGCTGAACATTGTATCCATCCTTTACCACCTATTGAGTGAAAAATAAATTCATTGCAGAATTCAATGCAAAACCATATGCACCTGATTTTGCCCCAACAGACGACCAAAACTCAAGATTGTTGTTCTCCTGGATAGCTGGACATACACACTTCCATTTGGCATCAAAATATCACGTGAAAGCTATAGAAATCAGTGGTTTACTTACTTAAATTGATCCACCAGTCTGAATTTATTTGAAGAGCAGACAAGACTGCAAAAAATGAAAACTTTTGAGGTGAATTTATTTCCAATAGCACTGCACGGACACAAAGATTAACTCACTTCAAAAGATAATGGCACACTGCTAGGGGATGCTAAGGGATGTAGTTAAGATGGGTACTGTCCACAGGGGCAGCACCTATCAGCGAGTAAACATGGTACCCAGTTTTATCCTTCTCTCTCCTATATGTATAAAGAGAGAGTGCGAAAAGTTGTATTATTTTATTTTAAATTGTTATAATTTTTAATTACATTCATTTATTGTGCTGGAACTTTATGGAATATAAAGATTCTTATTGAAGTCAATGAAACTTTTGAAAATGTATTTTTTTTTTCAAACTTGGCAAAATGTTGACTAAATTGTGATTTTTTACTGATTTATATATATACAGGGTGTCCCAGCTAAGATGTTACAAACTTCGAGGGGAAGTAGGGTACACCTAGACGACTCGGAATCGCATAGGAATCAATGAAACTTTAGAAATTGTATTCATTTTTTTTTTCAAACTTGGCAATGTGTTGACTAAATTGTGATTTTATATATACAGTGAAACCTGTCTATAACGATACTGTAGGGACCCAGATAAGATATCGTTATAGACAGATTGAATATATAAAATTATATTTTTAAACTTAAATAAGTGATAAGTAAACAAATTAAAAATATACGTAAAAAATACAAGCATAAGTTTATTTTGTAAGAAAATTGCAGAAACAAAAATTATTTAGAAAAGAAATCTGTTAATTTTGTTTGCTTACTTTTTGATGCAAATGACATCTGCATGCACATATGTTTCAACCCTTCTAACGAGTTCAGATGCACGTCCGAAACATTTGGTACTGTTGCAACAAAATCCTGAAGACTGCTAATTAAGGATATAGCATCTTCAGGAGAAATTTGAGTTTTGTTTTGTGAACAGTCAACTGCTTCTTCTTCATCACTCTGATCACCTGGAATTAATTCTGCTACAATATCTTCATCGCTTGCACCGTTGAACACGTGCACATCATTGTCTAAGTTTAAAAATTCTTCAGCATTCAATGTAAAAGATAGGTTTGATGAGCTTTGGAAAGCTCTAACAGCTGTGGATAAACTCTCCACACATTCTTCTTCTTCCATAACGATTTCAGTAAAGTCAATATTGGCCTTTTTTTCAAAGACTGAATCTTTCTTCCAACAGTTTTGGATTGTAGATGCTGTTATCGAATTCCAACTTCCGGTGACCCAATCACATGCATTTTTTACATCAACTGCATATGGATTTGGGAGATTGTTATCCAGATTATAAACAACGTTCTGAACTAACCTTTTTCGATAATATCCCTTGAAACACTTGATAATGCCTAAATCTAAAGGCTGCAGGATCGACGTGCAATTTGGTGGAAAGTAAAACACTTTTATATTTTTCAAACGTGGGGGATTGTTGTGAGGTGTACAGTTATCAACTATGACAGCAACATTCTTCTTTTTATTTTTCATTTCTTTATCAACATCAAGCAGCCAGTTGTTGAAGATTTCCTCCGTCATCCAAGCCCTCTTATTTGCCTTGTAGTGAACTCTCTTTATATTTTTAAAGCACCTTGGCTTCGCGTACTTTCCAATCACTAAAGGCTTTAATTTGTCGGTTCCAGTACTGTTTGAACACAGCAGGATTGGCAGCCTTTGCTTTGATTTCTTCCCACCTTTACAGCTGTCTCCTTTAAAGGACATTGCTTTATCTGGCATTAGCTGATAGAACAAACCAGTTTCATCAGCATTGTACACATCATCTGGATAAATTTTTTCAATTTTCTCTTTTTATCGCTGTTTCCAGGATAATGCAGCCTCAACTGGAGCTGACTTTTCTTCTCCCGCAATAGTTTTAAAAACAATTCCGTGACGTTCACAAAAGGAAGTAAGCCATCCATTGCTGGCTTTGAAATCATTGTTTCCTAGCAAAGACGCGAATTTTCTTGCTTTTTCAGAAATCATAGGTCCAGTAATGGGCACGTTTTGGTTTCTCATCTCGTGGAACCATCTTAGGAGAGCTTTGACAACATCATCATTTACGGCACCTTTGAATCTTTTTCGTTTGCTATCCACTTTACTTTTTTCTACAGCATCTTCAATATCTTTTCTTTTTTTTTTAAAGTAGCTATCGTTGACTGTGAAATCCCATACTTTTTAGTAGCATCAACTTGTTTCATTCCTTGATCAATATCCGAAATGATTTTTAACTTTTCTTCAAATGACAATGCTTTACGTTGAGCCATCACTTAAAACGAATAATGAAAAATACGAACTTACAATGAAAGATACGAGCACATAAAAATGAATTGCAACGAAAAAGTGGTCAATCCGAAGTGAGGGGTGTCTAACCTAGGAATGAAAAGATTTGACAGTGACTAGTCGAATTCGGTGAAAGAGGTAACATCCCTCCCAATTTCTTATCGAGTAAAAAAAGTTTGACAATGATCAGCTGTAAAGACTTAAGCTCCATACACGCAGCAAAGTGACACCCCCTCCCCAACATCCCCTAATCCCTTCTACAAAGAGGTCAAAATGAAGAAAGAGTCAACACTTGGACACGGAGATAAGCACAGACTTTTGTTATTTTACATTCCGGATGATGGGGTGTCGTTTTCCAAGAAAAAATCTGGTTATATCGGGAACCTTCAACTTTCGAAAGAGAAAAAAATATCGTTGTAGACAGGTACAGGTAAAAATTGATTATCGCTGTACACAGGTTCAAAATACATTGAATAAATAGGAATTTTGCTGGGACCAAAAGAAAATATTGTTATAGACAGGTTTATCGTTATAGACAGTATCGTTATACACAGGTTTCACTGTATATACAGGGTGTCCCAGCTGTTAAAAACTTTGTGGGGAAGTTGAGTACACCTAGACATTTCAGAATTACATAGGAATGCCTTGTCGGAAACGCCTTCCTGGCATGGTAGAGAACAGGCGCGGGTGTTTCAAGCGTGCTTGTTTCGAAGTTTCATTTTGCATTTTTTAGACATAAAACCCCAGAAAAGGAAAGGACACAAAATAGGAGAAAAAAAGATGTTTATTACTCGCCGTTCATAAACATAAAAAGAAAAATAATAAAAGGTAAGTGCAACTCATATCCAAGGTGTTCAAATTGACGACCTCCGCATGTGATGCAGGCCTCACATCTTCACTGCATGGGAGTTAGAACACCCGCAAACATTCCAGGAGTGTCTTGGATTTTCCCAGCAGCTGCAAACCTGTTCATCTTATCCACTATGGCACCACTTTCGTAACTACGGGGCCAAGGATCATGTTTGTGTGATCCAGCCTTTTCAATGGCCTTACTGCGTCAGGAAGGCATTTCAGTCTGATTTCGAGTAGTCTAGGTCTACTCTACCTCCCCTCGAAGTTTCTAACATCCTAGCTGGGATACCCTGTATATATATATATCTATATTAAATAAGATCTTATTACATATATATTTTTAAATTTATATGAGCATTTATTTATTGGGCTGAAATTTTATGCAATATGATGATTATTATTTAAGATATCAATGAAACTTTAGAAATTGTTGTATTGATTTTGATTCGACATGAAGAACTGGTGGCTAAATTGTGATTTGTAAATTCATTTGTTTTACATAAAATGAAAAAAAAAATGGTTATTTTATAATCTGCTGTTTTAAATTAAAAACAACCATTCATCTATTGTGCTGGAATTTTATGCAGTATGATCATTGTTAATTAAGATAACAAAGAAGCTTTAGACACTGTTGTATGGATTTTGGTTCGGTATAATGAAATAATTTATACAAATTATAACACTTTGTAGTAATATACTTCTTTTTATTGCTAAAAGGCATTAAAGTTAAATGATAGCATTTCAAATAATAACTTCATAGACCGTGCAATTGTAGAATATTCTTATTTGTTTTGATAATGGCACCGATGGAGCCGAAACATGCTAACAGTCTAATAAAACTTACTGTTTATAAAGTTTCTGTTTTACACTTTTTAGCAATTAAAGGAAATATGGCGTAATTTACTAAATTTTAATTTTGAATTTATATGCTTTTCAAAAATGAAAGCCAAGTTATCTTATATTCTGTTATTTTAAATTTAAATAGGTATTCATTTATTCTGCTGAAATGTTATGCAATATAGTGATTATTAAAGATGTCAATGATGCTTTACAAATTGTTGTGCTGATTTTGATTCAGCGTAATGAAATGTCGCAAAAAAACAGTGATTTTTAATTGATTTATTTTACATGTGATCATTTTTTTTTCATGTGAATATTTTTATTTCATGTTTGTTAATAAACTATTTTGCATTCTGTGTATTTCATAAATAATTTATTTATAGACGAGTGATTTTTTTTTATATATATATATAATCTTTAAAACGCTTATTTTTATTAGCAACTTACTGATTTATTGAAGCTAAAGGGGCCAGATTTCTCTTTAAAGAACACAGTCAAATATGGAATTTTATTAGCAACTTACCGATTTATTGAAGCTAAAGGGGCCAGATTTATCTTTAAGGAACACAGCCAAATATGCAATTTTATTAGCAACTTACCGATTTATTGAAGCTAAACGGGCCAGATTTCTCTTTAAAGAACACAGCCAAATATGCAAGTTGTCCCATGGTAAATTTATGTACAGTGAAAGCACCTTACAATGAAATCGAAAGTGCTCCAAAGATTTGCTTGTCATAACGTGCTTTTGTTAAAACCAAAACGTTATAACAAATTATTTTGCTATACAGTAAGAAATCTGGACTAATGTGGTGTGAACACAAATAGAATATGCAGAAGTCTGTATAATGTAGACAGTCATAAAAAAAGCATTTTATTACATAAAGCTTACTCTTAAAATCACTTTTGTTTAATAATAATAAAAAAAAAGCTAGGCCTTATGTATTCATATTATATTAAGCCTCCATATAGGAAGAATCACTTTTACTACAAACGGCAAATTCGCTAATTGTTTTTTTTCCTCGCTTTTCATTCTGAAGTTCCTTTTGTTATATTGTGCTTTTTGTTATAAATATTTCATTGTATCATTTCAATTCAGTATTCTTTAACATTCAGACCAACTAAATGGTTATGACCATTTCATTATATTGCAATTCGTTATAAAGTGCTTCAACTGTATTTCAAGTTTATATATGGTTGTATAAACCATATTTTAAATAGGGGTTACATAATCGATAGCGATTACATATAGTGTTATCCGTTAAACCACTGATGATAGAGACATACTTTTAAATACAAAATATATTCAAATGAAATATTAGTTTTAGTTATGGCATTTGTTTTACAAGGGGCTACATATGCATATTAAAATATGAAATTTATTTTTTTATACATCCCCCTTTTTCATAATGTAAATTTTTCAAAATATATAATTTTTCAAAATTGCCCTGAGTCTAAGAAGGACATTAAAAAAAGTCAGTTTTGTATGACTGAAAATTAAAATTGTAAAACTTTCAAAGTTTTATGAATTTTCAATGTTCTCTGGCACTAAAAACAGAAAGGTGCATTTTTAGTGCAGGAGAACACCAAAATTTCATAACATTCAAAGTACCATAACTCAGTAAGTTTTTGTCCTAAAATAAGTTTAATGCTTTTTTTAGACGCAGGGCAACATTTTAAAATATATATAAGGTATAGAAAAAGTAGAGAGGGGCCATAAAAATTAAATTTTGTATTTTAATATACAGTGAAACTTCCATTTAACGAAGTCTCATCGTTACACTTAAAGACTTCGTTATGAAGAAAATTCGTTAAATAGAAATCAACTTAAATTCAGGAAAATTTTCCTTCAGATATGACAAACAGGTATTGGATTCAGAAGCATTTGATTCAGTTTCAATTATGTAGCCATCTTTTACAAAACAGTTGTGTACGGTTGATGAAATCACGTCACATTCCCAAGCTTTGGCTCAAGCTTTCATCAGCTCTGATACACAGGTTCTCAAACTAATGTTTTCACTACATTGTCTTTTTCGATAATGCACTTCAAGATATTTTATTATTCCTTAGACTAATGGCTGAAGTTTAGAAGTTGTATTGGCAGGAACAAAAAAAATAACTTTGATGTTCTTTGATTTGAATTTTGAAGCACGTTCTTGTGGATGTACAAAGCAGTTGTCTATCAGCAATAGAAGGTCAGAATGGTAATTGTCTGACTCTGATATTTTTTGTTTCAATGTATCTGACGCCATTGCGTCACTGCATCTTCTATATCATTGAATGTAAAAAGGTGATTTTTACTTCCCCCAACTGTCAGTGCTGGAATCTTGGTGTGGGAGAATAAAGATAACAAGTGTTTTCCTTAGTCTGAAAAAAATTGTTTTATTTAGCACCAAGCAGAATGGAAATTATTTAAAAGTGTTCATTTTCATACAATCCACTGAAAGAAATTCGCATTTCCATCTCAACAGAACCTCTTAGTTTGGATTCTGTACACGTACAAAAGTGGAATAAACTTCGTTATATGGAATATATTTTTCGTAATATGGATATTAATTTACATGCTAATGATGTTCAAAGTCAAAGTTCTGCAGAAAATTTCGTTAAGTAGAAAACTTCGTTAAATAGGGACTTCGTTAAAGGGAAGTTCCACTGTATATACAGTCCTTTGTAAAGGAAATGGCATATCTAAAAGCTGTATTTGATTTCAATACATGAAAGTTTGGTTCCAGCATCAGCGACAACAGTTAAGGAAATAATCGCCATAAGCTCTTAACATTGCAAATCAAATACATTCAAACCTCGTTAGTACGTCACTCTCGGGTCCACTTAAAAATGACTTACTAAGCAGAGTTCATGAGCACGTCCAGCAATGTCACCAGTACGTAACTGGTAAGGTCAGTTAGTTACCAAGGCGTTCAGTGCTGCTAACCGATACGCAACCAACGTCGTTCAGCGGAAGTGACCAGTAAGGGACCGAACTAACCGAAGAAAAATCTTGGTTAGGTGGGTCACGTGATTAGTTACATGAAAATTTACCTCGAATGAATTGGCAACTATAATTACGACTAGCCGCCACTGGCGACCAGTTTGGTCGCCCTTAAATGTATGTTAAGCATTGTAACAAATTATTTTTATTCATAATTTATTTTTTTCCTTAATCCTTCGCCAAACCGGAAAAATCTAATAGACAAATCAAGAACTTTTGCGATCGTGGTGGCATTTCGCATATTTTTTGTTGTTATGTATTTCATCTTTCTTGACAAAAACCGCTTAACCCACTTTATAATAAATTAATCATTGTGTGTGTGTTTTTAATATAAAATAAACTATTTCATAATAAAATAAAAGTATATGCTGTTTTAGTAATCTGTAATAGGTACCTGAAAATGGGATTTTCTCGCCAAAATGGGGCAAAACAAAAATTCCGCCAACCCTGGTGCGTCCGTGACAGCTGTTCCAATTTAAAATACATGACGTTCACATTTTTCTTTAAAATAGAAAATAGATAAATAAGAAATATTATCATAAATCAAAACATTTGATTTCAAAATTAAAATATCGTTTCTAATTAATACACACGAAAAATAAAAGCTGACAATTTGTTTCGAAATTTGATCCATTAAATATTATTACATGAGTTCAACCACGGAGTTCAACTTACATCAAGAAAAGATCCGAAGGAAGTTGAGTTGTATGGAACAGAATTATGGTAAACTTTGTCTCACTGGTGCTGATAATTTTTTTTTTTACACCAGGCAGCGGTCCAAAAATTCATGGTTTAATATTTTAAACGTTCACAACGAATGAATCTTTTTTTTTTTTTTTTTTTGTTTACTTTCATGGATAGAGAATTTGAACAGCGAACCTAATTGAAACTGAAGTTATTGCAGAATGTATACATAATTGAACGTAAGTCATCTCTCAAATATTAATTTATTTTGAACGATCTTTCTAAAAATGTAACTTTTATGCAGTTTTATTAGAAAAAATAATTTTGAATAAAACTGGCTGCCTGGCATATGAAACAGTGAAGCGGCATCCCGGAACTGTTGAGGACAGTCACATGACATACGGTTTTATTATAGAGATGATGTAATACAGATGGCGCTGCTAGTAAATAATACCTGTTTGTCCATTAGGTCTGTCGACTGGTTAGAAACTGGTTACTTACCACCCTGGTAAGTAACCGGTCACTTTGGTTAGGTCTGCTGAACGCACTGTATATTAAACTGAAATATTCCAAATGCTTATATAATAAGTATACCTATAACTAAATTACATTATAAATTATATAAATTAGTAGAATTAGAATTCATAAAATGGATGACAAATTAAAGAAAGTGTAGTAAGTAAGTATGTCATGTTGCATTTAGTTGTACAATTCAATATGGATCCATTTGTTACTGGCTTACAAAATAAAACATCCATTTTTATTTGATGGCAGTTTTTTTAAATCAATTTTTTTCCCTCTAAGCAATGTAGCATATTATATTCGCTATCTGTAGTGTCATTCAAAGACGAAATATAGTTCCTTAGTTCATCAATGCATTCTAAGACTTTTCTGTATAATAATAGGTTTGGGAGGTTCCACTTTTTAGAATTGCTGTCGGATTGTACCGTTGGCGACTGGGCTAGTATTTAGTTGTAAAATTCAATACGGATCCATTTGTTACTGGCTTACAAAATAAAACATCCATTTTTGTTTGATGTTAATTTTATGAAATCAATTTTTTTTCTTCTCTAAGCAATTATAGCATATTATATTCGCTATCTGTAGTGTCATTGAAAGATGATATATAGCTTCTTAGTTCTTGTAATAATCGGTTTGGGAGGTTCCTCTTCTTAGGATCGCTATCAGATTGTACCACAGGCATATGACCTGTTCTTAGCTTCCAAAATATCAGCTACAATTTAATTTATTGTTGTGTTCAAAGAATTTGTTGATATGACAGATAATTTTTGTAAGGAAAAATGCTGTCGTGTGGAATGTTGTTAAACTTAAACTTACAGCTGTGCACAACAAAAAATAAGTGTTTTTGGAGATAATTTTAACAAAGAAATAGAACAAAGTTTGCTTATCGCACTCAAGTGACATCATAAGCGGAGTGTTTAAAAAATAGTGATGCAGTAAGCAGAGTACAATATATGAAAAGTCGTATGTGAATACCTGGGATATCTGAAACGTGACGTAATATGTGGAGTGACATTTTATCCAGATGACTTACTAATGAGGCTTGACTGTATATTCATTGCAATAGAAAATATAGTAAATTTCCTGAAATCTGCACACACTGTATATCAGGCCTGTCCAACTTTTCAGTAAGCAGTAGCACACTACAGCCCTTGGCGAACAATGATATGCGCCGTTATTCACATAACTCTAAACATGCAACAATATTATCTCACAGTACTAGTAGCAATACAAATGCGTCTTACAGTAGTAGACATAAGGCTCCTATGGTTCAGGAGCTCCATATAAAAGCAGTTAAAAGAATAAGAATGAAAAATCAGACATAGATTATGCAGAACTTTCCAATACTAACAGAATATTATGAAATTTTATTTTTCTCATATAATGAAATATCTAAATAAAAAGAAAACTGCAAAGTTAAACTGAGGGCATTGAGCTCACAGGCTATCCACACTAATTGTACATTATAGTTTTATTTCAAAGAATTTGAAATAAACCCCTCGAAAAATAAAGAAATCGACAATATATTAAGGGGGGATCATCCCCCATCCCTCCCCCTTATAATTAACCAATGAACGCCCAAAACTAATCAGGGAAACGCCTTACCACAATGAACCTATATACAAAATTTGAAGAAAATCGGATAATTCTGCATGAAAAACCCATTCATCTAAATTATGGGGGGATTAGCCCCCCTTTCCCCCTTTTACTTAACCAATGAACCCCCAAAACTAATCAGGGAAGCGCCTTACCACAATAAACCTATATACAACATTTGAAGAAAATCAGATAATCCTGCATGAAAAACCCATTTATTTGAATTATGGGGGTGGGGGTGTTAGCCCTCCCTTTCCCCCTTTATACTTAACTAATGAACCACCAAAACTAATCAGGGGAGTGCCTTATCACAATGAACCTATAAACAAAATTTGAAGCAAAACGGTTATTTCTATCAAGAGTTATTGTGTTATGTACATACGTATATGTACATACAGAACCGGCAGCACATTAGCTCTCAGGCTTTGATAGCCTGTGAGCTAAAAAGCAATTTTTAAAAAACATAACACAGCAAAAATTCATTTTCAGCAATTCCGTCCATATTCGGTAATGTGTGCGAATTCTTTCATGCTGCCCTGTATATGATCTATAAAATTTATGAAACACCACATAATACGCTAAAAATTTGATAAATTTAAAAATGCATACCACAGTAGAAAATGCACTTTCAGCAATTATCGATCATAGTCCTGTAACCGAAGTATTTTGTGCATCTCTGTTAGTAAACGATAAATAGAAATCTTCATAATCTATAAAAAATATGTTGTAGTGTATCTCATAAGGAAGGTATCCTTAAAGCACATACTCAAAATATTTTGAAAAAGATGCTAATGGAACTACTCATGTATGTAATAAATGGTCAGTCAAATTTAGCTGCGGAATCGCAGTAAAAAATCTGTAAAAAAATTAAGTATTTTCGAGTATTTGGAACAAAAAGATGTGATTTGGCAAGAAACATTTTTTCCTTCGCAAGCGAGTTTTATGAATTAGAAAATTCCTGGTTAAATGGGTGTTTAAATGCATAGTACTTTATGAATTTAAACGATTATATAGTTTACTTTTTTTTTTTTTTTTTTTCAATTCCTACTATTAGCTTACACTCTCTCTATATTTATATATTTTGTTCAAATTTTCAATCGTTAATAAAATACTCTTTATTCATCCATTCACGTTCAAATACATTTTTATAAACTTGTACTGGATGACACTTGATGTTAATACAGTTTTTTCAAATGTTAATTCATTCATTAAATTTAATTCATTAATTTTAGTTTTATATTTCATTTCTGTTCAAAAGTATAGATTCACTCCATATTTTAGTCCCCTTCGCCCGCGTGCCGCCTGATCTTTGTCCGTGAACAGCCCCATTATCTTTTTATGCGTGAAGGTTGGTAATTTTTTAAAATCAATATTTGAAAAACGGCATAATCATTAGATTTTAAATTTATATCAAGAAAAATACAATTTTTTACCTTTTTAACACAGTTTGTCTAACAATTTTGTGAGAAATACTTTTCAAGCTATTAATTTTTGATATTTTAGCTATTTATTTTTTATTTAATTTTTAATATATATCAAAAATTTGTCTTATATAAGATATTTAGCAGTATATAAATTTAGGAATAAATATCATCAGTGGCGAAGCGTGTAGATCGCTGGAAAAAAATTTCTTTTTGACGTAAGTAGGAATTGACTTAAAAAAAAATTATATTACTTGTTTATTTATTAAGAGCTTATATAATATGTATGCAAGTTGTGTGTTGCAGAAGTTATTTAATTTTACACGGTTTCGCCTGCTGGATAATTTTCAAGAGTACTTTAACAGTAACTGCCCGATTGCTATTAAGAACACTCTCATCTCATTATACATTTCAATATTGAATAAGTCGTTTCCATGGCAACAATATTTTTTTCATGTTGTCTCCGACACTAATAATATCGTATTGCTCAGAATCGGACATTAATTTTTAGTTTGAAGTATTTTTAATCAATTTAAATTTTGTTCTTAACCGTAGAATAAGATCGTTAATTTTCTTTATATACACATATAAATGTATATGGTAAAATTTGTAGTTATAAAAGTGTATTTATTTAAGTTAAACTAGTTCAGTATAAAGAGTGGAGAAAGTTTTTCCTTAAAGAGTATTTGTAATAAAAGCGTTCTTTTTTCCCATTGTGTCGCCAACCTGCAATAAATCGTCAAAAACACGAAATTTTCAGAATTTTTTAACGGATATTATATTGAGATTTCGCAGCAATTTTTTTTTTTTTTTGTAAACGTATATATCCTCATGAGAAGAAAATTCTGTAATTTTTTCCAGTAGGCGTGAAGAACTTTTTAGCACATCTTCCCTTTCGTCCAATAAAGTCTTTTTTGAAGGACATATATCCTCAGAGGCGTGGCTGTTGCCACTTGTGGTCGAAAGTTGTTGTTTGTTGTTTAATTGCGTGGTCATTTTAATAAACGAGTGAGCGCCTACATGGTACTAAGCTCTCCTTGTTGTCTAAAATAAAATAATACACTTTTACTAATTGTTATGTGCACGATTTCAGGACTGCAATATAACTGCATAGTAACACAGAATACACAAAAACATATTTTTAATTCTTCATCCACTTGGAGGTCTAGAATTATTTTAAGAAATTTAAATGTTAGTAGGCGGAACTAATTCCTACGACAGGGGCTCCTAAACTTTTAGACAGACGTACCACTAAATAGAAGTTCATACTTCCGCGTACCACCAAGCAATAAGTGTAAAACTAATATAGAAAAACCTGGAAAAAGGAATTTGTCTCAAACAAAATATATCTCTGGTCTTTTGTGTTTCCGTCATAGCAGGTTTTATTGTATTTAAAAATGAATGATTACATTACTAAATTGGTACTTAGATTGGATGCTTTATAATAACATTCAAGTAAAAAGTACCATCATCATTAAATTTTAATAATGCATACAATATCAAAATACAGTGTTTTGATATAGGAAACATGCCACAATACTTATAATGACATATTGGGACACGTTGATTCATATACCGTTATAGTAGGCTGATTGCACTAATTTGCTTCTATCGCTAATGAAAGGGGTGGACTTGTTTTATCAAGCACAGCATTTCATGTCTGGCTCAATATTAGATAGTTTTAGTCCTTAGTCAGATTCAATCTTTATTTCCTGTATTTGATGACATGACATGGGTAAAGTCCATTATTTAATACAGTGATTGTTACATTTTACTGGTGTGAGCAGATTATATATTTTCATAACTGATTTCTGTTTATTTTTATTTTTTTTTGGAGGGGATGTATTAATTTATAACAACGAGGAGAACCATGATGGCGCTTGCTCGTTTATTAAAAATTCCCTACCCAACATATTTCTTCTTGGGAAAATTCGGTATTAATTCTTAAAAATAATCATTGTCAAATTTAACTGGTATGAATAGATTATATATTTTCATTATTGCTTTCTGGTTGGGTGTTATGTATTAATGACATCAGGCAAGTTACAATTTTCTACTGCACCTATGTCACACACTTTCACGCTCATTTGATGCTTCTTCCCTCTTGCGACATCATATTTTTTGAAAATTTTAGTTTAGACCTATTGTAGATTGACACAACATTGTAATTCTTAATTATTTTATTTATAAATATTTTTATGAATGTGTAACAAATTAAAACCAATTTGTTATTATAAATAAATTTATAGCAATAGATTTTTTTTTCTTTTTCAAAAATAAATAAACAGCATATGAGAGCAGTACACTGATCGCCATTTACGTGATTTCCTGCGATGTGAAAACGAAACGGTAATTAACAGTTGTTTCTTTTTTAATTATAAGCGAGAGATTCACAGAAAAGTTACTGAAAATTAAGAATTAGAAATCTCGAAAGGATGTCAAGGAAAATACAAAGAGTATTTAAATCTTTACACACATATATAATTTTTTTTTTATTTTATTTTACCTCATTTAATTTTCTAATTTTTAACGTGCACCTCAGTGATATCTATCAATTTCAATATCTTTGAAATTGTGTAACATCATTAAAATTAACCGCAAATGATTTTCCCCCATAGACCGTAATGTAACGGAATTCTTTTGAGTGTCCCTGTAAAAAAAAGTATAAGTGCTACACACTTCATTTTCAATACCGAACATTCCATAGTAAACCTCAATAACATATATATATAAATTATATGACAATCCGAATACATTTAAGCTAGTTAGAGCACGAACAGACAGACGGCTGATAGACAGACAAACCAAAATTCTAAACACTGTTCAACTATGTTGGAAAGTGTTAAAAACATGCAAATATTAATTTTTTTAAGGCAAAGTAACTTTGGAGACGAAATTTTGTTTTAAAAAAATCTAGAAAAATTAAACAATCGAAGAGAGGCCAAGAGAACCTTTAAAGGACGCCGTCTTGGAGAGCCCTGCCTTAGATGATTACATACCTGAAAGAAGATGTAAAACTTTTAGATAAGGGGAGGGGGGGGGCGAAATTGACAGACGCTTTAAATCGAAATCATCTCACATATTTTGGCAATAAAAATTGTTGGCTTTTTCTGGTGTGTGTGTGTGTGAATGCCATGAAGAAATGCAGCGAAGGATGGCGGAGTGGAGAAATACATAGATGGCAATCACGAAAGGAGGCTCCTCACTGTCTAGCTTTCAGCTTATAAGACAAAGTGCTCTGCTAGTGTCACATTTCGGATATCAAAAGAGCATTTCTTTATTTCTCTATTGGTTTTCAGGCTGATTTTTGTGTTCTTAGTATTCCATATTACTTTTTTCCTGTAATTCTGTGAACTAATTCAAAATGTGTCAAGAAACTGTAATTAGTAAAGCTGTAATTTTTTTAAATTGAAAATTCTATTGAGCCAAATTTAGAGTCGCTTTAAATCGAAGTCATCTCACATATTTTGGCAATAAGAATTGTTGGCTTTTTTTGGTGTGTGTGTGTGTCAATGCCATGAAGAAATGCAGCGAAGGATGGCGGAGTGGAGAAATACATAAATGGCAATCACGAAAGGAGGCTCCTCACTGTCTAGCTTTCAGCTTATAAGACAAACGGCTCTGCTAGTGTCACATTTCGGATATCAAAAGAGCATTTCTTTATTTCTCTATTGGTTTTCAGGCTGATTTTTGTGTTCTTAGTATTCCATATTAATTTTTTTCCTGTAATTCTGTGAACTAATGCAAAATGTGTTAAGAAACTGTAATTAGTAAAGCTATATTTTTTTTAATTGAAAATTCTATTGAGCCAAATTTAGAGTCGCTTTAAATCGAAGTCATCTCACATATTTTGGCAATAAGAATTGTTGGCTTTTTTTGGTGTGTGTGTGTGTGTGTGAATGCCATGAAGAAATTCAGCGAAGGATGGCGGAGTGGAGAAATACATAGATGGCAATCACGAAAGGAGGCTCCTCACTGTCTAGCTTTCAGCTTATAAGACAAAGGGCTCTGCTCTGCTAGTGTCACATTTCGGATATCAAAAGAGCATTTCTTTATTTCTCTATTGGTTTTCAGGCTGATTTTTGTGTTCTTAGCATTCCATATTAATTTTTTTCCTGTAATTCTGTGAACTAATGCAAAATGTGTTAAGAAACTGTAATTAGTAAAGCTATAATTTTTTTTAATTGAAAATTCTATTGAGCCAAATTTAGAGTCGCTTTAAATCGAAGTCATCTCACATATTTTGGCAATAAGAATTGTTGGCTTTTTTTGGTGTGTGTGTGTGTGTGTGTGTGTGAATGCCATGAAGAAATGCAGCGAAGGATGGCGGAGTGGAGAAATACATAGATGGCAATCACGAAAGGAGGCTCCTCACTGTCTAGCTTTCAGCTTATAAGACAAAGGGCTCTGCTCTGCTAGTGTCACATTTCGGATATCAAAAGAGCATTTCTTTATTTCTCTATTGGTTTTCAGGCTGATTTTTGTGTTCTTAGTATTCCATATTAATTTTTTTCCTGTAATTCTGTGAACTAATGCAAAATGTGTTAAGAAACTGTAATTAGTAAAGCTATATTTTTTTTAATTGAAAATTCTATTGAGCCAAATTTAGAGTCACTTTAAATCGAAATCATCTCACATATTTTGGCAGTAAGAATTGTTGGCTTTTTTTGGTGTGTGTGTGTGTGTGAATGCCATGAAGAAATGCAGCGAAGGATGGCGGAGTGGAGAAATACATAGATGGCAATCACGAAAGGAGGCTCCTCACTGTCTAGCTTTCAGATTATAAGACAAAGGGCTCTGCTCTGCTAGTGTCACATTTCGGATATCAAAAGAGCATTTCTTTATTTCTCTATTGGTTTTCAGGCTGATTTTTGTGTTCTTAGCATTCCATATTAATTTTTTTCCTGTAATTCTGTGAACTAATGCAAAATGTGTTAAGAAACTGTAATTAGTAAAGCTATATTTTTTTTAATTGAAAATTCTATTGAGCCAAATTTAGAGTCGCTTTAAATCGAAGTCATCTCACATATTTTGGCAATAAGAATTGTTGGCTTTTTTTGGTGTGTGTGTGTGTGTGTGAATGCCATGAAGAAATGCAGCGAAGGATGGCGGAGTGGAGAAATACATAGATGGCAATCACGAAAGGAGGCTCCTCACTGTCTAGCTTTCAGCTTATAAGACAAAGGGCTCTGCTCTGCTAGTGTCACATTTCGGATATCAAAAGAGCATTTCTTTATTTCTCTATTGGTTTTCAGGCTGATTTTTGTGTTCTTAGTATTCCATATTAATTTTTTTCCTGTAATTCTGTGAACTAATGCAAAATGTGTTAAGAAACTGTAATTAGTAAAGCTATATTTTTTTTAATTGAAAATTCTATTGAGCCAAATTTAGAGTCACTTTAAATCGAAATCATCTCACATATTTTGGCAGTAAGAATTGTTGGCTTTTTTTGGTGTGTGTGTGTGTGTGAATGCCATGAAGAAATGCAGCGAAGGATGGCGGAGTGGAGAAATACATAGATGGCAATCACGAAAGGAGGCTCCTCACTGTCTAGCTTTCAGCTTATAAGACAAAGGGCTCTGCTCTGCTAGTGTCACATTTCGGATATCAAAAGAGCATTTCTTTATTTCTCTATTGGTTTTCAGGCTGATTTTTGTGTTCTTAGTATTCCATATTAATTTTTTTCCTGTAATTCTGTGAACTAATGCAAAATGTGTTAAGAAACTGTAATTAGTAAAGCTATATTTTTTTTAATTGAAAATTCTATTGAGCCAAATTTAGAGTCGCTTTAAATCGAAATCATCTCACATATTTTGGCAGTAAGAATTGTTGGCTTTTTTTGGTGTGTGTGTGTGTGTGAATGCCATGAAGAAATGCAGCGAAGGATGGCGGAGTGGAGAAATACATAGATGGCAATCACGAAAGGAGGCTCCTCACTGTCTAGCTTTCAGCTTATAAGACAAAGGGCTCTGCTCTGCTAGTGTCACATTTCGGATATCAAAAGAGCATTTCTTTATTTCTCTATTGGTTTTCAGGCTGATTTTTGTGTTCTTAGTATTCCATATTAATTTTTTTCCTGTAATTCTGTGAACTAATGCAAAATGTGTTAAGAAACTGTAATTAGTAAAGCTATATTTTTTTTAATTGAAAATTCTATTGAGCCAAATTTAGAGTCACTTTAAATCGAAATCATCTCACATATTTTGGCAGTAAGAATTGTTGGCTTTTTTTGGTGTGTGTGTGTGTGTGAATGCCATGAAGAAATGCAGCGAAGGATGGCGGAGTGGAGAAATACATAGATGGCAATCACGAAAGGAGGCTCCTCACTGTCTAGCTTTCAGCTTATAAGACAAAGGGCTCTGCTCTGCTAGTGTCACATTTCGGATATCAAAAGAGCATTTCTTTATTTCTCTATTGGTTTTCAGGCTGATTTTTGTGTTCTTAGTATTCCATATTAATTTTTTTCCTGTAATTCTGTGAACTAATGCAAAATGTGTTAAGAAACTGTAATTAGTAAAGCTATATTTTTTTTAATTGAAAATTCTATTGAGCCAAATTTAGAGTCACTTTAAATCGAAATCATCTCACATATTTTGGCAGTAAGAATTGTTGGCTTTTTTTGGTGTGTGTGTGTGTGTGAATGCCATGAAGAAATGCAGCGAAGGATGGCGGAGTGGAGAAATACATAGATGGCAATCACGAAAGGAGGCTCCTCACTGTCTAGCTTTCAGCTTATAAGACAAAGGGCTCTGCTCTGCTAGTGTCACATTTCGGATATCAAAAGAGCATTTCTTTATTTCTCTATTGGTTTTCAGGCTGATTTTTGTGTTCTTAGCATTCCATATTAATTTTTTTCCTGTAATTCTGTGAACTAATGCAAAATGTGTTAAGAAACTGTAATTAGTAAAGCTATATTTTTTTTAATTGAAAATTCTATTGAGCCAAATTTAGAGTCGCTTTAAATCGAAGTCATCTCACATATTTTGGCAATAAGAATTGTTGGCTTTTTTTGGTGTGTGTGTGTGTGTGTGAATGCCATGAAGAAATTCAGCGAAGGATGGCGGAGTGGAGAAATACATAGATGGCAATCACGAAAGGAGGCTCCTCACTGTCTAGCTTTCAGCTTATAAGACAAAGGGCTCTGCTCTGCTAGTGTCACATTTCGGATATCAAAAGAGCATTTCTTTATTTCTCTATTGGTTTTCAGGCTGATTTTTGTGTTCTTAGTATTCCATATTAATTTTTTTCCTGTAATTCTGTGAACTAATGCAAAATGTGTTAAGAAACTGTAATTAGTAAAGCTATATTTTTTTTAATTGAAAATTCTATTGAGCCAAATTTAGAGTCGCTTTAAATCGAAGTCATCTCACATATTTTGGCAATAAGAATTGTTGGCTTTTTTTGGTGTGTGTGTGTGTGTGTGAATGCCATGAAGAAATTCAGCGAAGGATGGCGGAGTGGAGAAATACATAGATGGCAATCACGAAAGGAGGCTCCTCACTGTCTAGCTTTCAGCTTATAAGACAAAGGGCTCTGCTCTGCTAGTGTCACATTTCGGATATCAAAAGAGCATTTCTTTATTTCTCTATTGGTTTTCAGGCTGATTTTTGTGTTCTTAGCATTCCATATTAATTTTTTTCCTGTAATTCTGTGAACTAATGCAAAATGTGTTAAGAAACTGTAATTAGTAAAGCTATAATTTTTTTTAATTGAAAATTCTATTGAGCCAAATTTAGAGTCGCTTTAAATCGAAGTCATCTCACATATTTTGGCAATAAGAATTGTTGGCTTTTTTTGGTGTGTGTGTGTGTGTGTGTGTGTGAATGCCATGAAGAAATGCAGCGAAGGATGGCGGAGTGGAGAAATACATAGATGGCAATCACGAAAGGAGGCTCCTCACTGTCTAGCTTTCAGCTTATAAGACAAAGGGCTCTGCTCTGCTAGTGTCACATTTCGGATATCAAAAGAGCATTTCTTTATTTCTCTATTGGTTTTCAGGCTGATTTTTGTGTTCTTAGTATTCCATATTAATTTTTTTCCTGTAATTCTGTGAACTAATGCAAAATGTGTTAAGAAACTGTAATTAGTAAAGCTATATTTTTTTCAATTGAAAATTCTATTGAGCCAAATTTAGAGTCACTTTAAATCGAAATCATCTCACATATTTTGGCAGTAAGAATTGTTGGCTTTTTTTGGTGTGTGTGTGTGTGTGAATGCCATGAAGAAATGCAGCGAAGGATGGCGGAGTGGAGAAATACATAGATGGCAATCACGAAAGGAGGCTCCTCACTGTCTAGCTTTCAGCTTATAAGACAAAGGGCTCTGCTCTGCTAGTGTCACATTTCGGATATCAAAAGAGCATTTCTTTATTTCTCTATTGGTTTTCAGGCTGATTTTTGTGTTCTTAGCATTCCATATTAATTTTTTTCCTGTAATTCTGTGAACTAATGCAAAATGTGTTAAGAAACTGTAATTAGTAAAGCTATATTTTTTTTAATTGAAAATTCTATTGAGCCAAATTTAGAGTCACTTTAAATCGAAATCATCTCACATATTTTGGCAGTAAGAATTGTTGGCTTTTTTTGGTGTGTGTGTGTGTGAATGCCATGAAGAAATGCAGCGAAGGATGGCGGAGTGGAGAAATACATAGATGGCAATCACGAAAGGAGGCTCCTCAATGTCTAGCTTTCAGCTTATAAGACAAAGGGCTCTGCTAGTGTTGTGGTTCTTACAACCACTGCCATATTTTAATTCAATTTAAGAAATATTTTATTAGTCCTTATTCATTTAATTTTAAAATTCACATTCAAAATTATTTTAATTCTTTCCTTTTTAAAACTTCCCCTGTAAACTTTTCTTTATTTCATAACATTTGGCTTTTTAAAATTGATAGTAATCTTTTTTGTTACCTCTGCACTTCCGGAATTGGATTTTACTAGAAGCTTCGATATCATTCTTTGCGTATGCTCACTTCCTGTTCTAAGCTCCGCCCCTCGCCAATCAGATTCAAATATTTGTAATACGTATTTTTTTTTATCTCTGCCGATTGGCGTTTTTCAATTTTTGGCACCCCCCTCCCCTCCGTTCCCAGTCAGTGCTGAAGCTGCGCGCTCACACACAGACACTGAGATGTTTACGACCAGAGTATAAGGTGCTGGCTCGGCTGGCTGTAAAAAATGGTATGCGTGCATCGAATGTTACGATATGAAGAAAATATACCTTTTAAAAGAAATTGTGATGATTTTTTAATCTCCTTATTATGTTGATCTGATTATGGCAACTATGAATTCTTCTCCACCAACGTAGAAAAAAAGGACGGTTGTGTGTGATGGTAGCTCACTGGAACCAGGCATATATGGCGAAAATGGCTTATTGTCATTCGAGTGGTGATACTTTTTTTTTTTGTTCTACAAATTGCTTGATAAAGTCGTATGTTTTATTTTTTTTTAAATCAACATATCCGAGTTTCCCAAGAGAGAAAAACTTCATTAATTTTATGATGGAGTTTATTTAAAATGTCTTTTGTACACTTATGATTTAAAAAAAAAAAAGAAAGGGGTGAATCTATAAAGAAGAGATTCCCTCAGAAATACTCCCTTTTCAAGATTCTTTATAAATAAAGATTTATTTTGAATCTGCAAATTTCAGTGCAAGTTCTTTTAATCACTTCTGCCACTTTTGTTCCTGTTTAGGTTAATACAGGTAATATTTTCTATTTTATCTTCATTGTTCTTGATTATAAGTTTGCATGAATAATTATTTAACAATTCTTTGTTTTAATAATTAATGTCATGTCGAAGTGGTCTTTTGCGGTCACAACAATATTATACTCACTATACACTTTTGATCACAAAACCAAATATATATTATCTGGAATATTAACTTGATTCCAGTGTTTGAAAAAAGGGAACTTACCGTCTAACCACCACAGCTAGTGTCACATTTCGGATATCAAAAGAGCATTTCTTTATATCTCTATTGGTTTTCAGGCTGATTTTTGTGTTCTTAGCTTTCCATATTAATTTTTTCCTGTAATTCTGTGAACCACACGCTTAACAACTCAAAATTTTCTGACACATTTTCAGACTCATCTTTCAAGTCCTACTATTAGTTCACAACCTATATATATTTACTAGGGGGCCTACCCCCTGCGAGCTACGCTCGTCAACCCCCGCTCAGACTTCGAGGCCTCTAAAAACATGACAGCGTGCTTTATTTTTAAAATATTGGTAAATCTGTAATTGGGTTGCCATGCTTTTAACGTTTTAATGGGTCATTTTTTGATTATCATGGCCTCATACACAGCTGTTGCGACAACTGACGACTGTGTTTCGGGATTGATAAGTAAAATCAATTACAACTTGAAATCCAGCTTGTATAAAATGGTTAGGTTTAAATTGTGGCTACCTCTCGGACTTTTATAACAGCGATCTGTATTCTATTCTTCCTTTGCGTTTAAGGATGAGAAAAATTCCATCTGCTTGTGAATAACATTAAGAACCACAGTATTGAAAAGTACTTTGTTGTAGACAATTTTCTGTGACAGGTTTTAATTTTCTCTCTATTTTAGTGCACCATCGTGCATATTTTCATGTTATTTTAAATATGTAAATTATTTATTTTAATTAATATGTATATACGAATTTTCTAATAATTATTTATCATACAAAATTAATTAAATATTTTGTGCATGCATGCCTGCATTTATTCGGCATCAATTGATGAGATATTTAAACAAATTTGCTATCCGCGATAATTTTACACCATGTTATGTCACATGAATATCGTCCATAAGAAAATCGGGTACTTTTCCAGTATAGGATCCTTTGCTTTTAGGTTTAGCGTAATTCGAGCTTCAAAAATGGATAGATTCGTTAATATTAACTTGAATATTAATATTAACTTTAATATTAACTTGTTTGTTGCCAAAAGTCATGAAAACAAACCCAATGAACTTTAGGTGCTTTTCTATTACAGGGGTCTTGACGCTTTTTTAAAAAGCTTGGCGGAAAAACCAAGCAGGATAGAAAACCAAGCAGGATATTTTATTCTCCTTCCGTTCAGTTGGGCAATTATTATTTTATATATTCGTTTCAAATATCCGAATTAGTGATTTTATAAATTCGTTTAATTAAATTTTACAAAAAAATAACAAAATGATATCAATAAATAATAATTACTATTAATTCCTTTTCCCCCCTTTCTTTTGCGTTTACATAAATGACGTCATTTGGACGAAATTATTCAAAATATTCAGTTTATAAATTAAATTAAATGCTGACAGACGATTGAATCCTGACGATAGAAATGTGATTTTTTTTTTTCAAATTTTCCTGAAAAACATAATTTAATCACAATCTTGTCTTTATTATCGATTGAAATAAAAGATAAATTCAATTTCAATTTGAAAATGACGAATAAAAAGAAATCAATAATCCCTATCGGGATTCTTTTCATTTTTTTCCCCTTTTTTGTCACAAAAAAACTGAGTAATTAGTTGCCATCATTACAGAAATGTCATTAAAATTAGAAAAAAATTAATATCACGAAAACTAATTCCAATTTCCAAATTCTATTACCAGTTTTGACATCCGCGGATTTTTATGGACAATTGGTATTAATTTCACCATAAAGCGTTTAATATTTTATTAAAAATAGCCCTGAAACATAATCAGTCGTTTCATAAAATCGTTTCATAAATTCGTTTCATAAAATCGTTTCATAAATTCGTTTCATTAGGATTTTATATATATAGGGTAGATATATCTTGTTCAAATTTTCAATCGTTAATAAAATACTTTTTATTCATCCATTCAAGTTCAAATACATTTTCTTAAACTTGTAGTGGATGACACTTGATGTTAATACAGTTTTTTCAAATATTAATTAATTAATTAAATTTAATTAATTAATTTTAGTTTTATATTTATATAGAAAACGGTGCTTTCTTGTTATAGGAGCTTCCGCGGTTTAATCGTCAAGCGACCGAGATACTTATTTTATTACAGAAATTAATCTGCAGACGATATAATTCATTTCACGGAATTAAAAATCATCAAGATCTGAATATTTATATAACTAGCTATAGTACAGACGCGTCATTTGTCACGTTTGACGCACAATTTCCAACTTATGTTTTTAATTAATCTGAATTCATTTATTAAATTAAATTAATTAATTTTAGTTTTATATTTTCAAATTTTCAATCGTTAATAAAATACTTTTTATTCATCCACTCAAGTTCAAATACTTTTTTTTTTAAAACTTGTAATGGATGACACTAAATATTAATTCATTAATTAAATTTAATTTCTATTTTGTCACTTAATATTGTGATTCTGTCATACGTATATACATATTTATATTAATTGTAATTATTTAATAAAATGTAACTAAAATAAATTTGTTCTTTGTTGACCTAAGTAGGAATTGACTTAATTTTTTTTTTATTATTATTATTATTACTTGTTAAAAGTAAAAACATGAAACTTCGCGGCGTGATTTATCAAGAAATTTATAAGGGACTTGTGTTTTTATTTTTCGTTCAATTAATTAGAAATTGATTTACAAACAATTATTTTCACAGTACGATAATTTTCTTTTGTTTCCAGTTCTATCGCTTCGGGAAATTCGGTTCAAAATGTCCACTGTAACAGCATTTTTTGAAATATATTCTGCCTTTATAAAAAAAAAAATCGACCAATACGGACATTATAAAGTTTCTGAATAAGAAAACCTGCCAATTGGATGCATTTTAGAGAAAAAAAAATGAATTTAAAAATAAGTCACAAAATAAGCAGTTTGGATTTGAGTACACCCTTAAATGCATATAAGAGTGTGTGATCTTTAGAAGGATTTGACGATTTAAAAAATCTTTCGTGAGCATTAATTGGCATGCCGCCTTTAAAAATCATTTAAATACTCATTTAGCTTCGAACAAACATTCAAAATAACTATAAAATGAACACTAAAAATTGCAGAAAAGTAAATACAATGAAGAAGTAAACAAGAACAGAAAAATATTTTCTAAATATTTTAAGTACAAAACATTTTTATCTATTGTATTAAAAAAAAGGTGTAATCAGTATATTTTTTTCAATCAATGCCTTTTTAAAATATTTAAAGACAGCAAAATGTAAAAAAAAAAAAAAAAAGAAAAGAAAAGAAAAGAAAAAAAAAAAGAAGAAGAAGCTTGAACTGAGAGAAAATTAATTTAAAGATTATGACTCTGAATCTGAATCATTTACAGGGAAATGGATGCAGTAAAAGAGCTTTTTACAGATCTTTAGGTAACTTCACTAGAATATACCAGGGATGTCTAAATACATTTCTAAACAGATAATTGAAAACATGATATTTTTGTCATTTTTTTGCAAAGAAGAGTACCTAATCCCCTTAAAGAGGAAGTGTGCATTTTATATTTGAAAAGTCGATTTTTTTTAATATTCTGTTATTTGAGTGACAGACAGTGTTGTTTTCACGAAAAACCAGTCTTTCTAATGCAAATTAAGTAATAATAATAAAAGTAAATAGTAATAATAATAAAAGTAAATAGTAATAATAATAAAAGTAAATAGTAATAATAATAAAAGTAAATAGTAATAATAATAAAAGTAAATAGTAATAATAATAATAATCACACTTTTATAAGTATTTTGTGTTTATCTTAAAAATTACACTTAATTGCATGACTGCAAATCACGTAGTTCCAGAAAATTTCCATTGCAAGGCGTTAATTTGGCATGGACCCAAATAATGGATAATAAACAGATTTGATTTACATTTGGTAGAAAGTGCGAACTAGTGATTTTTTTTTAATTATAATGTTTGCTCTGTTTTTTTTTAAGACATGGAATAGAAAAAAAAACATAATTCAAACTACCTACTTATGATTTATAAACTGTTTTCTCAACATATACTCATAAATTATTTAATATTGATTTAATGATCAAAGACGTTTTATTTATTTTTTTACTCGTATTTTCTACATTTTAGTGTTTAAAATATTTCGTTGTTGCACTTTTACAGCCAGGTGAGAAATTTTGCCAAGCTTGGTTTGGCGCATAATTAACTCCATCGTTTTTGTAACTCGTAATAATTGTAACCATAAAGATTATTTGGTGATTTATCTCCTGCGCACGGAATACAGAAAAAAAATGCCTCAAATTAGTTTAATTTATTTCAGTTCTTATAAAATCTTAAAACGCTGTATTGTCATCGGAAAGGCACCTGCATACATAATTTTTTATAATTCTAGCCTATCAGGAAGCGAGTGAAAAATCAACTTGAAAATTCCATCTTTACATACAAAAATCAAGTTAAATAAAAGAGTGTAACAAATAAAAATGAATTCATGTATCATGAATGAAATCTTTATTTACTGAGTGTAAAACATCACAAGTATAATAGCAAAGGTCCTTATAACAAGGGTAAATATAATGCTAATTATAGATAATTTAATGACTAAAATGTTTTATTAAATCTTCAGAAATATTTTTTTAAAGAGAAAACTTTATAAGATAAATAAAGAATAAAATTCATTAACCCTTAATTGCATAGTGATGTAAATTTCCATCATCACTGTTTATTTAACTTTTAATAAATAAATCAACTTCTTCGCCACCACTATATTTATAGAGAAATATTAATCCAGTAAATTTCCCGTGAACTATGTTGCTGAACAAAGTTCAAAATCTATCTTAAAATTTCTAGTGTCTAATATTTAATATATGTATACAAAAAACATAATTGTAAAAGAAAAACTCATGCAAAGAAGGGTTAAGGAAAAGAATAAAATTCATATATTATAAGTCAGATATCCTATTGAAGAGATCATCTCTATACTTTTTATGGCTAATCCACAAAATTAAATATTTATAGCCATAACGCTATGAGTTTCGGGGACGTAACCGAAGTCACGTGGCTACTTTTCCACAACAAGCTCATACAGTTTGTAAATAGTTTTTAGATTGGTTTTGAAACCAGGATTAACCATCATGATTAAAAGAAATCAAAAGACACACACACACACACACACACGCACACACACACACACACATATATATATATATATATATATATATATATGGTTATCCTTGGGGTAATCAAAGCAAAATTTTCTGGTAATTAAAATTTGTAAACAGGGTGCACCGTTATAAATTTGTAAGATGCTCTTTATTTTATATTATGAAAGTTTTATGATTTAATCAAACAAAAACACATTTCTTGTGATAAAATTAATCTTGTTTTAAAAATATTTAATTGAAAATATTTTAAAGAAAATTTAAAAACCCGTCAAATAGAAATTTGATTTATTATTATTGTTATTATTATTATAACATACCGTGTACGTACAATTCAACCACATTTTGTATAAAATTATTCGCCTTACTTAATCGAGGGAAGATATTACAAAGTTTCTGAATAAAGTACGATTTGTATGTTAAATAGGACATTTCTTATATTTAATAGTGTAGCCAGGCTCCTTTGAAATTACAAGGAGTGTACGTATACTTATTTCTTGTTCTCTTACAAAAGCAAGAGTAAGATTTTGCAAATAGCCCCACCCACTGACGTCCTGATTTGCACAAGAAAACACAGGTCCGTCAAACTAATAAAAATAAATAAAGAAAAAGCAATTTATATACAATCAAAACTTACCGAATTGAGATATTTTCTACTTCATGAGTTAACAGTTACATACACAGTAAGATACAGTAAAATACATTTCTGCAGTTTGTTTCCATGCGTAACTTCATAGTTTATTTTCGCCTATTAAATCACTACCTCCGTAATAACTAAATGCCAATCGTATTTGTCTCAAAAATGGAAAGTCAGCATGTCCCAAATAGTAGCGCCACATAGGCGCTACCATCTGGGGCATGTTTTATAAGTTGCTACCAGTAATTTTAATTTAATCCACTACTTTGGTATTTTGCATTAATCTTTTCAAATCTTACTCATAGTTTTTGATCTATTAATTAAATTTTATTGTGTTAATAAATATTTTTGCTCCATAAACATTGTTTGTGTTATTTTTTATGAAAATCTATTTATAAATAAAGGTCAGTGTTATTAATTTATATATTATAATTAATTAAAAACATAACTTTTATATTAAAAACAAATATTTTAAATTAAAAATATCAGTTACTACAGCAATTTAAATTGTTATTTATAAAAGAAAAGATAATAAATACATTTGTGAAATTCTAGAAATTAATTACAAAGTTTATTTTTGAAGCTATATTTTTTAACTGTCCATATAAATATTCTCAATACAGCCTTTGTTTACGTTATTTACTGATCACTACCCCCGTAATATATACGTTAGTGTATTATAGAGTACTGATATGTATGTACTGATATGTATATGTGGTATCCTATTGATATGATATGTGGTAAACTCCTCTCTCTTTTGTCGATAACCACAAAAAATCCGACAAGAATGGATAGACACAGACACAAGATTATATACTTGCTCAGCATAGCTTCTAAATACTGCCTTACTATGTAAATATATTGCAGCTGCAGCGAGGTATAAAATTATGCAAATGTCCAAGACCTCCTTATCATAGTATCAGACCTCTCAATCAGCAAGTTGCCTTTGACCCCTATACTTGTCCTGCTACTAGCGCCATCAATCGTCAGTAATAGTATTTACGACACGAAATCACACGAAATTTTTTCACAGCTCCATTTGTTCTATGCATTTGCTTATGAACTAGTAGTTTTCCTACCACTAAAATTTTATAGTAAATTTTATCTTATTAAATTGACAAGATCGTGTGATTACATGACGAAAAAAATTCTATTAAATTTTAGTGGTAAGAAAAAAGCGTAAGAGTTGGCAGCTATGCGGTAGTAGACCAGCTAGATTTTTCTATAGATTTTTCTATTATATTTTTGGATACCAGTTTTTTAGTAGAGACAATTTTGTTTTGTTTGATCGGAGAATTCTGGGATTTAAAAGAACAACATTTTCTCTAAAAATATACTGGTGTTCAAAAAGCCCGAAACATGGCAACTGTGCGGTAGTATCCACCAGGCGGCGATACTTTCCGGAGAAAGTCAATTAATAAGTTGGCAATTACCGCGGACATTTTCTCCCATAGACTTTCTCCGGATTGTGAAGTCTGATCTATGATAAGGGAGTCTTGCAAATGACAATAATTCAACAATGAAAAGTGTATTAACTTATTAAACAACGACAAAGCCATTAAATAATAAGCCCAGTCAGATAAATGGGAAACTTTTCGCAAGTTGAAAATAGCGCCATCTAGCGGTTGGGAGTGCTGTATTCGGCACCAAGAATATTTTAATAAAATTTTGCTTCTAAAATTAAAGCTTAAAATAAGGAGTTCATATTTTCTAAGAAAGTCGTTTGTAAATTCCGGTGTCAGTCTGTAATTTCACATTTTACGAACATAATTTGTCTGTGCCGGAAAGGGTTAATTGCATAGTGATGTAAATTTCCATCACTTTTTATTTAACTTTTAATAAATAAATCAACTTCTTCGCCACCACTATATTTATATAGAAATATTAATCCAGTAAATTTCCACATTTTTTTTGTTCATTATAGTTTTACCTTTAATGTAAAAGATACCAATAATTAGCAAGCTCTTAAAGGAAGTGCAAAAACAAAACATCGATAAAAATCGTATAAAATATCGATATAAATGAATCGTATCGTTTCTGTGCGACCCACTTCTGTTTTGTCCTCCTTCCGCAGCAGAGGTTTGGCGCTAATGTGTCGCTAACAAATTTAACACTATCTGACTGGGCTTATTATTTAATGGCTTTGAACAACGAGAACTTAACACCTTCAAGGTGGTCTCTCGTTTATTAAACGTATATTAGCTTTTTAATACTGTAGTAGCAAAATTCGGTATTAAGTATTTAAAGAAATCAGAATTAAATTTTATTGGTATGAATAGAATATATATTTTCATTTCTGCTCTTTGTTCATAGGTCATCGATTAATGACATCAGCCAAATTACAAGATTTTTTTTCTACTGAATCTATGTCACACACCCTCATTTGATACTTCTTTCCTGTCGTCATATATTTCTTTAATTTTAGTTTAGGCCTACCATTAATTGAAACAACATTGTAATTCTTAATAATCTTATTTATAAATATTTTTATGAATGTGTAACAAATTAAAATCAATTTTAAATATATTCTGCTTTTTTTTATTAATTGTATATATTAATAATATTCAGTCCACAGACATTCATATCAAACTTTGATAATTATTACTGGCATGTCAGAATATCCGTCTTCTTTTTGGAGTAGTTTTAAGAAGATGCTTTCTTGTTTTAGATATGATGCCACAATGTGTTAAGCCACCCCATCTCCCTGTCACACTAAATCACAATTCCCCCTCAATTTTTAGATCCGCCTTACTTCCTCTGAAATGTAACGTATTTTATGGATGCAACTGTTGAAAATTCTTGATTTTAATCTGTGTGTTTTGGTTAAATATGATAACGATATGGTCACTTTTCTCCATCGGGATTAACAGAAGATGCTCCAATTTAAGGATATGCGTATCGAAGGAATTTTGAATGAAATCTAAATATTTCTGAAATTGTTTTTGAAAAAAATTATATTCGTGTTAATGCTTTAATACAATTATCTTAAAAAAAACTAGAAAAATATTCAAACTTAGGTACACTTAGATTGGATAAAATTAACAAATAAATAGTCTTTAATAACAAAAAAAATTGTCTGTGTGTTTGTTAGCGATCGCAGAGGAAATCCAGCGCATGTAGATAGAAGTCTTGAAAAGTATCAAATTATTTTAAATTAAGCATTTCAAATGATTTTCAATTGCTTATATCTATGGAATTATAAAATGGATTTATCGAAAAATAAATTACACTATTCGTTTCCAAAATTTTATAATTCTCCGTATGTAATTTTAAAAACGTTTAGAATAAATCGCTAGAAAACATTAACATATTTCAGTCCTCCTACAATCCATTGACCGGGTATACGAAATGAGCTATCAATGAATTCAAAGAGTATACTGATTATTGCGTCAGAAATTGAAATTTTCAACGTTTAATTCAAATTTAGTATGAAGACGACCCCCTAAGAATATTATTTTTTTCAAACATAAATTGAAAGAATACATAATATCCAGTCGAATGGTCATTTACACCCCCGCCCTCATTTATTTTTCTGGAACAGTTTGGCGATCTTCTCTTTCACTTCCCTTTGGTTGTCTGCACATAGAGTATGGATATGATATCCACAAACATAGGAGATATAAGAAAAATACGTCAGGGGTTTTATCATAAATTTTCTGGTTTTAATTATTTTCCATATCTTGAACACATGAGATGCAAAAGCAAAATTCACGGACCACCACCAAGGATTAAATATCAATTTTTATTAGTTCAGCAGCTTGATATTTTTAAATAATATTATCAGATTTGCACACATATCACTATATATATATATCACATTAAAAAAAAATTACCCCTTTTAATTTAGCATTTTTCAACTTAAAATAACTTTTTTTCATTTTCATTTCTCAAATACCAATTTACTTTACGCATAGCACTGCAGGAGTATGTGCTGGAGCCAGAATCGAACCTGGGAACCTACGGGCAGTGGGTGAGATCTTTAGTGCCGAGCAAAAAGCTAACTCGATCGCTTCCTGCGAGAAACTCATTTTTACTGCCTGTACAAAATGGCGTCGCCACAGTATTCCACCCCAGTGAGGAGAATGTCTCGTTGACGTTGAACGAACGATGTTCACTGGTGTTGCGCGGCGGTTACTAGGTTGCTGCTGTCACGGCGTGCGCACGTGTGACACCGATATGTGCGGCGTGACAGGCTTTTCGTGCTATGAGAGTCGTCAAAGGCTTTCGTGCTGTGATCGTTTCACAGGCTTTTGCCTACTGGGTATGTTTTCAGTGCTGTCATCTGTTGGACTCGAGAGGAGGTGATGATGTCAGCGAAGGTGGATGATCGTTTGTCCAAGGTCACCGTTGCAGGAGTATGTGCGGGAGCCAGGATCGAACCTGGGAACCCACGGGCGGTAGGTGAGATCTTTAGTGCCTAGCAAAAGGCTAGCTCAGTCGCTTCCTGCGAAAACTCATTTTTTCTGCCCGTACAAGATGGCGTCGGCCATCTTCTCTTTTCTTCAGGTGTGAAAGAAAATGAGGACACATTTTCTTTCCAATCACAACATCAATAAGATTTTAAAACATTCTATTTCTGCATAAGCCTATTATTATTTCTATTTAAGGAGTCTTCCAGCGCAAAACAACACCCTAGCACACCGATTTTCTCCAGTTTATTACCCCGGAAGCGCCTTCTAATTGGTTTAGAACCCTTTGCGCACAGCACTCTTTCTGGAATCTTGTGCTTTTACTCGTAACCAATTTAAGCTGTTGCGCTAGTACAGAGCTCGCTTTTCTTGTAGTTCTCCATGCATTAAAATCTACGTGACATCAGAATCTCACAGAATCTATTTACTGCTGTAGTACTCGAAGATTGTAATTTTTTTTATTTCATGTGTATCCCTTTAAATATTTTCACATGAAAATTGCTTCAACGAAGTTTATAGATTTTTCCATAGAATAATTCCAAGTATTAAAACTCTCACGTCTGTGACAAGATTAGCTTTCTGAAATAAAGATGTCCGATTTATAATCCAACTCTTCATTTTGAGGTGAAACTTTATGATTTTGACTGCATTTCAACTCGTTTTTTTTTCGTTATTGACGACTGTCTGACTCTTACTATGACTGGATTTGAGCGTTTTTTTTTCTATTTTCATTATTAAGAACGAGCTGCAAATTATTGCAATTCTGAAAACCACAGTTTACGGCCAATGTGATGCTATAATATCACTGTTTGAGCAGAATTTCGTGAATTTCTTTTCCTGCTCTTCAAATTATCACATACCCACACACACACATATATATGTATATATACTCGTATATATAAATATGTATATACGGAGCCCTACAAGCTACGCTTACTCCGTCCTGACTCTGCAAGCCCTAAAAACATGTTAACTTGCTCTGTTTTCAAAATATTTTCTGATTACGGAAGATTGAATGATATTATCACGACCAGTGGTAATATTCTCTAATCGGGTTTCCATTTATTTCACTTTGACTGGTAGATTTCTTGGTGTCGAGGCCGCATCCACTGCTGTCATGACAGCTGACAGCTGTATTCACGATTGATTAAGAAGAATCAACTGTACATTTTAAAGTTAGCCTGTATAAAATGGTTAAATAAAACATATCGCTTCCTCACAAATTTTTATGACGTCTAGAATAAAAGTTAAAATGGGAGGATTGAACTTTATACCGTTATATTAAGAAATAAATGAAAAGCGTGAAAATAGCACAAGTGTAAATATGTGTGCAAAAAAGAGCAGGCAGCTTCTTCAGAGCTTCTGAAGCTCTATTATCCGTGCAAAGGTTAAAATTACCAGCGATAATTGTTTAAAACAAAAAAGTATGGAAAATATGCATTTCGCGGCCAAAGGCAAAATGGCGGTAAGTATTAAAAAACAAATAGAGGAGTCAAGAGTTCACACGTACCCGAAGAGACCAATGAGAAGCGCTTAGCCAGTCTGTGTACTGGATGTGTGTACTGGGCATAATATTAACCAAGCTGTTAGCATTCTTCCATATATGATAAGCTTCCCAAAATTCAAGATCATGAATTGATGAGCATTTGTGAATTATTGAACCTTTGGAAAAGTTTAAAATTGTGATTGTTCAACCAGCAATGGCTAGCAATATCGGTGCATTTAATGTCGCCATTTTTAACACTGCTTTTATGCTCCCCAAAACGAACTTAATTTAAAACCTTCCAGGAGCAAAACTCTTAAATTGCTAAAATGTTTGAATGAATGAGTGACACCGGAATTTAAAAACAAATTTATTTCCAAATAAGAAAAAAAAATATATATGTTTCACATACATAATAAACGGAACATTTTATACCAAAATCCTGGTTCCAACGTAGCATTTGGGAATTAAAATTAAGTGCTTTCATAAACATACCACCGCCCTTGAAAGGGTTAATTTACCTTAATTTACTTAATGTAATTTAATTTTTTCTTACTTTTGTAACAAAAGTACAAAAGAGTGTAAATAAAGTACACTCTCTGCAATTTTCAGAACTTGGGATTATATATTTTACGATATAGAAAATATACTTTAGTTTTAAGATATACAAAATATGTACATTATATCCTAATATTTCGAAAATTTATTTATATTATATATATATGTATATATTTAAATTTATGATATACCTTAAAATTCCTATATTTCCAGAGCCATTTTGTGAACCAAAAATTCTTTAAATCAAAGTGTGCAGCCCGCCTGCAAAAACATTTCAGATTGCCGAATGTTTGAAAATCCATAATTTCATTCAAAATTACTTGACAACCAGCTTCCCTGGCGAGGTGCAAAAACGTTTCCGTAAATCTGAAAATTCCAAATTTTATTCAAAATAAATTGACTAAGCAGCGGGTTTGGTGGGAAACATAAATAAAATCTTTTCGTTATGTACTGAGAATATTAGTTCTCAAATATGCCATTCACATTTACTACAGCTTTACTGAGAGTTCCTTATTTCCAAAATTACGCAGACATCACATTTGGTTTTATTTGTGTTATGATATAAACTGTTTTAGAACCTTTTGACGACCGATTCTATAGGGAAAATTCACCATGTAAATGTGCAATTCACCAGGGAAATACCGAAGTGATAAACATTTCGGTGATGTAATGAAGCATTAGTGAAGCAGAGTAAACGTCTCTAGTTTTATAATGGAAGATCCAGCGTTCGAATGCAATCTCTTTCATTGTGACAGAAATTTATTTTCAGCGAGGGTTAGGCGATCTCCGCTACTTCCGTCCTTGGTAGAGCTAGACTTAGTTTTGGTCGCTGGGTCTTCGTTTTTACAGATTTATTTTCTACTTGTTTGTATCTCGCAGTTAAATTTCCTACCAGCAAGGATGTAAGTTGAAACATTTTTTGGTAGGCCGCCTTGTTCGGCGAACGTGTCAGAAATGTATACCCCTCCCCCCCCCTTAATTGTTTTATTTTTTGCTTTGTGGGTGTTCGAAAAATGTCGAGTGGAGTCACTACAGATTATTTTCTATTTTATTTGACTGAATAATAATTGTTAATTTACATTTTTAATAAAAAAATTCTTTTGATAAAAATTAATTGTTGTTAATCTTAGTGTTGTTAAATAGTAGTTTTCGCGATTAAATTTGACGACATACTGTCAGAATATAAAGGTAAGATTCGGATGATATTTTTAAATTCAACCCCATTTTTTAAATAAAATTTTCCGCCAGGAGAAGAGGAGGAGGGGAGGGCATAAAAACGTGTCTCCATATCAATCATGGTTTTAGAGATCAAATTTGGGAAGCGGGTGAAATGCCAAATATAAACAACAAATACGAAGAATTTTTCGTAAGGGAGCAAACCTTATTATTATTATTTTTTAATTATTCACAGTTTTTTATCCTACATCATTATACATTCACTAAATTATTTTAATTCATGAATGCAGATATTTTATTTAGCAGATCAAACAGCGTTTTTTATTTTTCTATAAAAGCAATGCATATTAAAATAAAGTAAATAAAATTAAAATTAAAAGACAGCATCCAATTGATGTTTAAACTTAATTTTCAGGTCACGGCAATCACAACAAAGTGAGCACAAAAAAAACAATCGACAAAAATGAAATATATATTATATTTATTGGAAAATAAAATATATTATTAGAATTTTTATTGCTGGACTGAGAATATTTGAAATTTTATCGAATGTGCTAAAAAAAAAATCATCTCGCAAACGTGTCAGAAAAATCCACTATGACGATCAGAGGATTTTTTTCTTTTTGAAAACATTTTAGTTCAATTTATGAAATGACGCAAGAGTCCTTCCTATCGGCCTTTATTTGCAAATCACTGTTTTAGAAGCACATGATCTACGACTTGTGATGTGTTAAAATTTATCTAGTCGCATGATCTATGTATATTAGATTTATTTGCGCTAAATGTGAGAAAAGCTGTTGCTGATTAAAAAGCATATATTTGCTATTTTTTATTAATTACAATAAATATTGCTCCATCATAAATATTAATATGAATTTCTTACCAACCAATCAATCGTACTTCAGCAGGTGAGTCGAGGGTCGAATCACTATTTCGAGTCCTCAAGCAAGGGATTCGACTCAGACTTGACTCCTTAAAATGAGTCGAAATGACCATCCCTACAAGGGAGTCGGTTCAGACTCGACTCCGCAAAGTGAATCGAAATGTAAAATATCAAGCTCGGACATATAGAGAGAAAATAGCTTTATGACAAGGAGGAGACTTTTTTATACCGCTAACCAGGCCCCTACCTGCCCGGCATGAATGCCCAGCTTGACGGTTTAGTACCTGGGTGCGGGGCGGAAATCGTCTGATCACAGCATGGCTGTGAACCACCTGACTATAGGTTTGTTGACATCGCTGCTGTGCTTGCTCTCTTGTGGTTTGCTACAGTTATCTTTGTTTGCCGGTTCAAGGTTTCTGTTTAACTTTATTGAATTGACAGATTTAATACGTCTCGTAATTTAGAACCTGCCTGGTCAGGTGAGGGTCTCGTCAGGTGACGAGACCCTCACCTGACCAGGCAGCCCAGGAGGTAAATTCGCAGGTAACTTGGAGGGCTTTGCACCCACGACGGATTTTACATCCACCAGGCGTGTTTAGCGTACATAGACAGGGTTCATACGAACCTTAAAAGTCCTTATAAACTCCTTACATTTTGATAGTCCTTAATAAGGATCCTTAAAGTCCTTATTTTTTATTGAAAGTCCTTACTTTTAACGTGAGCTGAATATTTAACGCGAGTCCGTAAAATAAAAAAAAAATAAAAATCGCCAAACATTCATAATCTGCCAAGTATGGCAGCTGAAAAAAAATCGGGTTTCTTTGTTATAGTTCTCTAATTTCTGATTGGACATTGGAACTGCATGTTTCGTTTCCCTTCCAGTCCTAAATGGTATCTTTGTAAATTTTATTTTTATTTCAGCCTGTGTCAATCTCAAGTTTTTTTCCTTCATCGCATCATCTCTCCTACTTTTTTGGCAATCTGCCTGCTTCTATCGTTCTTGCCTCCCACGATTTCGTTGGATTTTAGGAAAAGTTTCCTAATGACATTTTTATTATTAATTTAATTTTCTACAAAGTAGTATGATTATTACTCCCATCCTCTCTGTCCAAAGAAACTGATGTTAAAAAACAATTGATAGCCAACTAATAAAATGTTTGTTTTATATATTTTTTGTATTTATTTTTATTTTGTAGGTCATTAAAAAAAATTAATTAGAAAAGGTAATTATGTTTTATTATGTAAAATTTCACCCTTGTGATTAAATTTTAATGTAAGTAAGCATATATACTGTTTTTTAAAAACTTGTTTATAAACTTTAGAAATTCCTTATTTTTCTTTTAACGAAGTCCTTACAAAGTCCTTATTTTTCATTTAGCAAACTCTGTATGAACCCTGATACACAGACAATAGAATCCTAACAGACAAATAAGAAGGAGCCTGCTTTGAGAGCCGTCTGGAGGGGGTCAGTAAAACTAGCACTGCTCTAGAGCGGTTTGGGGTTTTTTTTTTATATACCGCTAACCAGGCCCCTACCTGCCCGGCATGAATGCCTAGCTTAACGGGTTAGTACCTGGGTGCGGGGCGGAAATCGCCTGATCACAGCATGGCTGTGATCCACCTGACTATTGATTTGTTCACATCGCTGCTGTGCTTGCTCTCTTGTGATTTGCTACCGTTATCTTTGTTTGCCGGTTCAAGGTTTCTGTTTAACTTTGTTGAATTGACAGATTTAATAGGTCTCGTAATTTAGAACCTTGATCAGGTGACGAGACCCTCACCTGACTAGGCACCCCCAGAGGTATTATTCACAGGTAACTTGGAGGGCTTTGCACCCACGACGGATTTTACATGCACCAGGTGCCATTAGCGTACATAGATTTACATATTTACCATGTCTGTTGGCTTGTCACGTTCATGGTGGGTTGTCGCTGTAGTGTTTATCGCCTCTTTTATGGGCTGATTTCCCTTCTTGTTGTATTTGTCTCTGTCAAGGCTTTTTGGCGTTTTTATAGGCTCGCCCCTGTTGTGGGTTGTTTTTTGTCTATCATTCATTGTTTTTTTGTCTCTTTCTTGATATATTTTTACCTCTAGCTTGTGCTAGAGCTGGTTTTCACATTTTGAATCTTGGTCTTCTTTCGAGAGTTTCACTGGTTATTATGTCACTATCGTGGGTTTTGTCACGTTGTAACTTTTGTTACTGGTGGTTGTCACATTGTAACTTTTGTTACTGGTGGTTGTCACATTGTAACTTTTGTTACTGGTGGTTGTCACATTGTAACTTTTGTTACTTGTGGTTGTCACATTGTAACTTCTGTTACTGGTGGTTGTCACATTTCATTCTGGCGGTTTGGGGGTTTGGCACCAGACTGGCGAGATCGAGGCGTGAAATTTTCTTGTTTGCTTGCGGCGTGAAGAAATCAGGTTTCAGCACGTGTTTGTAATGTCCTAAGTTTTTGAAAGGTAAGTTATTTTCTCTTATTTATTGTATTATTTCTCTTTCAATTTCAATGTTTATAAATTTTTTGTACTAGTATTTGTTATATTTTTTTCAGTTCTGAAAAAATGTTTTCTAAACCAGCCAGAAAGATCTCGATGCCGCTGAAATAAGTAGAAAATTTCAACAGACTCGTCGTTTCGTCTTCACAAAGATGTTTGCAATGGAGAAAGAAAAATCCGCGTCTCTTATTTAGCCATCGGAGTGTGAAAGTAGTCTATTTATAGATTTTTTCTTTTATTAAAAAATTTTACACACTAATAATAAAAAAAAATGTATACGTGTAGAAATATCATCATCAACATGTTTTTAAAAAAAATATTAATATGGATTTTTTTCTGCATTAAAAGCTTTAAAATAAATAATAATTGCTTTTGAGGTAAATATTAAGTGTTAGATCTAGCAAATTTGAGTTTTAAAACATTAAAAACTACAAAATTTCTTGTAAAACACAGGCATTGAAAGTTTTTAGCTTTTTCACTGAAATCAGATTTTTCTTAATCTTAATGTCATTTTGTCTCTTTCTGAGACATACAAAATCATGAAAAAAATCATGATCTAAAATAGGGGGGAGAGGGGGAGGTAAATGGATAAAATTATAATGGTGTACAAATTCTATGCTTTTAAGTTTTCCTTGTAACATTTTCAACATTGTAAATATATGAGTAACAATATAAGCTTAATTTTTTTTTTCTAGTTTTCCCAGTTTCACAAAATATTCTTTGAAATGTAAAATGAAGCGGGGTGGGGGTGGGGGGTGGGGGGACTAAAGCAAAAAAGAACTAGATTTTTAAAAAATATATTTCTTTAAAAAGCACTAAACTAAAATACATTATAAATTACCTCTATTTTGTGCTCCTAATGCCTGCACATGTAAATTTTATGACATTATCTCTGATTTTTGTTTTAATGCATGTTTGCTTCAGTTTGAGTATCTATGCTAATACAGTACAGAAATTTTAACACAAGGATGTGCTTGAACTCATAATATAGTATAAATAAAAGAAATTAGCGTGGACAGATATAATACTGGTTTTAACACCTAAATTAATAGTAATAGAACTATGTTAGTGAAGAACTACTCAGTAAATCGACAAAGAAATTGCATATGAAAGTATATATATATATTTATTTATTTTTGACAGTGTAAAATTTGAAATTGAGTGGTGTTTAAAAGTTAATAAGTTTGATAAAAATGAAATTGTTCGCCCAGGTCATTGCCACTGTTGATATGATGTCAGCGTTACATTTTTTCTTTTTAGTTTATAATATAGATTCTTAATTTAGAAAATTCGGCAAACTTGTTACTTTTGAATTCCAAATTAAATTTAAAATTAAAATGTTTCTTCTGTTTATTGGGATTTGTTTTCATTCACTTTCTATGTAAAATTAAATTATTTAAATATTTTAATAATTGTTTTGACCGCTTGGTCAAAACATATCTTCATATTTACCAGGATGTTTAAAACTACCTTTTTTACATAGTTGAAACCAATACAACCCTGGTCTGTAAGCTGTTTACATTCTTTTGTGAGTACTTGTTTTTTAAATTATTCAAAATATTTCCAAACGACAAAAAAGCAGAAAAGGGAAATTTGTTTTTAATGTAACATTCTCATTTCATATATCATTCAAGATCTCTAAAATTACTTTTTGTTCAGTATTAATAGCTTTAGTTAAAATAATATAATACCACAATCTTAGGCACTTAATTAATGTATTATGACAGGGTGCACTTACCTGCTAATTCTGTCTATTTATAAATAGTTAAATTAATTTATATGAGTTGAAGTTTTTATAGCAATCAGGGGTCTGTCCAGACTTTTCCCCCTGGGTCCTGTTTTTGTGAAATTGGAAACAACTTGTTATGTAGAACAACCCGTGTCGCAGTCGCCGAGAGGCGTCAGGTTCACGGGAGGCCAATAGGCCCGTTCCGCGGGACTTTCGGGACGACAGAGGTGGCGAAAGGACATCGCGTAGACCAATCCCTCGTGCCCGGAGCATTGAGCTGCCGGGGGGTGACGCGAGGGCAAAGGTTGACTAAATCGGATCGGGCGGCTGCAAACTTTGTCTATGAGGAGACGAGAGCACAGGCAGGATCTGTTGAGCACGACTTGCATGGTTCCTAGTGAAGAACTTTGCGACCGAAGCGGGTTTGGGACCCCGTAGGCCGCCTTGCGAGTCCTCTGCGGCAGGATCAGTTGGGAGTCGCCTTCGAAGCCTGGTTCGAGATTGCCCGACCAGAACAAGCAACGACACAGGAGCACGGCACTCAGCCTGCGATAAGTGTCTTGCAAGGTTTCTGGGAGGGGGGGACCTTTCTCGAGATAGGGCCACGGAGTGCGGACCGGTGGCTCGTCGGTAAAACGACGGTGTCTGGGCTCGAAATCAAATCATGGGCCGAAACCTAGTCCAGCACGTCTCTCGTGCAGCCAGGAATTTCCACGTCTGGCGGGCGGATGAGTGCCTCGTCTTCTGAGTTTCAACCAAAACTAATCTCGATCGGGCCCGCCTCTTTGGCGCGTTTGGAGGAGTTTTCCGCGACCTCCAGAGTCCGATAGCGGCCTCTTGATTCCTTCTTTGTTGTGTTTTTAGATTTTTAATTTGTTTTTGCATGTTTTTTGTGATATGTGTTTCTGTGATATATGCTTGTCGCCATACTCGGTGTAACGGGAATATCTGACTTGTCAGGGACTCAGTCGCTGGCTTACCGTCTAGTTTCGCCTAGTCGGGTTCAAGCTCGCGCCGTTCACCGAGGGCAACCGAGCCGAGTCTCGTCTATGAGACAGAGACCGATTTTCCCCGTGGTCTCGGGTCGGCCAGGGGCACCTTCCGGCACACTTAGTGTCGCCCGCGGAAGAAGAGACCAGTGGCTTGTCCTTCTATACATTTCACGATCGGACTCTGCGGGAAAGCAAGGGCCGTAGGGATGCCGGACATATGGTGGATGACCCGACTCCCTTATGGGTGTTCGGCGATGAAGCCGTCCGACAGTCTTTACGGTTCATCAGGTGTCACGTGGGGAAGTATCCTTTGATGGTGGGAACTTCCGCCGAATCGCAACGACCTCTGTCGTCGACACTGGGGCAAGATGAGGAGGCGTCGCTGAAACGCGAACCCTCTGAATCGATCGTAGCGACCTGGCGAGACAAAGCCATGGTCTGCGTTAAAAGTTCTTCCGAACTTGGGGACGATGAGGAGTTGGGCTCGCTCGGCGCCGTGCGGGCGCCGATGGCGCTCATTAGTTTTTTATTCGCGAAAAATCTAATCCTAATTTTGTGAATTTGAAATGATCGTTATATTCAGGTTCTTGTTTATACATTTTTACGGAGATATATGGATGTAAAATACATATATTTTCCTTATATATGTAAAAGTGACATGTCAGATTTTACTTTTAAATGATTAATTTGGGAAATGTTTGGTTTAAAGATGGAAAATTTTTGTGAAAAGCCTATTTTTAAGACAAAGAATTTTGTGAAGGGTCCTGTTTTGAAATGAAAAATTTTGTGAAGAGTCCTTTAAAGGACCCAATTTTTTCCTAAACAGATCCCTGGCAATAGGTATTCAAATGTCTGTTTTTATCAGTATTGAAAGGTTATATATCATTAAGTATATCACATTTCAAGAGGAGGAGGCGAGGGATGTGAAAGAGAGAGGGTGTTTACACATTTTGTGACATTGAATCAAAAATTGAATTGAAATATATCAACAGAAAGACAGATTTTCATATGTTGAACATACAAATTATATAAAGCTAAATTGGGTAAAAGATGTGTTGCATCAGAATGTTTAATTTCTAATTGTATGATTATCATTTGCGGAATTGTTAGAGAAAGAATTGGACTTAAAAACGTAAACGAATTTTCTTAAGATCTCTGAATTTGGTTTGCGTTAAATTTCAGTGCTTCAAAAGTTTTACAGATATTTTTATGATTTTTTTTTACATAGGTTTATATATATATATAGATAGATAGATATAGATATGCTGTGAACTGAAAGTTAAAATGTATTTTTTTTAGACATTTATATATATATTTAAAAGTTACCTGCATTTTGTGCTCCTAATGCCTGCACATGTACATTTTATGACATTATCTCTGATTTTTGCTTTAATGCATTTTGTTGCTGCAATGTTTGCTGTTAGTTGAAAATGTTCCAATATATATATATATATAACCATATTCCATATCTGGGGTCGATGCAGATTTTTTTCTTGGGGGCCCAGTTTGTGAAAAGTAAAGGTTATTTTTGTGAAATTTTATTATATTTTTGTGAAAAATAACATTTTGCAATGAAAGTAGAAATCCAGCTACTCTAATTCGAACCAAGCGTTTATCAACAAAAACTTTTTTAAATACTTTTGCTGAAGTTTTCCTCTCTGGTGAACTTGTTTGTTTACAAATTACACATTTTAAATGTCACAAAATAATATATAAATAATAAATAGTATGTTTTTATGAAATGGAATTTTGTGAAAAGGCCTATTTTGTTAAAAGGAATTTTGTGAAGGGACTTGTTTCATTATAAAGAATTTTGTGAAGGGTCCATTTTATCAAATTAATTTTTGTGAACGGATTCATTTTATTAAATTGATTTTTGTGAAGGGCTCTAAATAGGCCCCAAATTAAAAAATCGACCCTTGCATGTAGTAGATAATCTTTAAGTTATTGCATTGCATTTTAAAATACTCTGAAAAGTGATTTGTTAAAATATCATAGAATTTTTTGTAAATTTCTTTTTTTCTTACTTTTAAATAGAAATTCAACTGTAAACAATAATATTAATAGTTCAACTTGTACAGCATCAGATTACCATTATGAAAAATTCTGATTTTCAAGTGAAAGAAAATTAGTATTATATAAACAAAGTATATTTATATGATCATTTTGAAACTTTTTGCTGCTTTGAATAACATTCATAATCTTTTGTTTTAATTTTTAACTTAATTGTTTACATATCAAACACATGTATGAATTACGAATCATTGCAGATTAAAGTTCTTACTATTATTCCTTAGTTTCTGCCAGTTTTAACCGGTTGCAATCACTGGTTTTATCCACCCCGGCAGAAACTTACCAACCCTGAATATATATATATAATGTAAATCAGTTATTTTTTTGCAATTTTTGTTGATAATATTTACTGTTGCATGTTTATGTGCATTTCTATTGCAATAACTTTGTATTATGCACATAGTTTATCTTTTTCGTTGTTTTTTTAATATATCTGTAGCTCCACATATATTTATCGTAAGAGCCTAAAATTTTGCACACAACCATAGAATTGATATATATACAAAGATGAAAGTTTCAAATCAATCTGATAAGCAGGTCATGGTGTGGTGGGTAAAAGGTTAAATGTTATTTATATCTAAAAAGTGACTAATCAAATATTAGTCTACCAGCCATCGGCTAATAATAAATTTTTTTATTGTTTACCTGTAATTATCACTATAATAAAATGAATTATATATCTATTCATATACAAAAACATTCACAATTTTTGTAGACTTTGTTCATTCTTATGATTTTCTTTTAATATCAATATTTAGTATTTTCTAATTTTCTTTAAATTATGCGAGCTATAAAACTTTTGATTCTATTTTTATGAGCCTGACTCTAAAACCCTAAACTTAAAATTTGCTGTTTGCAGCTAATGATTACTTGAATTTTATTTTACATTTTCATTCATTATTTATATATTAAACCATGGATATCAAGGTGATTTCTTTTAAATTTCTTATATTGATAGTTTTACTTCTTTTTCGTTTTTTATGGAGATTAATCACATATACTTAACATATTTATAAAGGAAAATGTCTGTCAGCGGCCATCTTATGGCCACTTTCCTACGAGGAAAGAGTATAATTTTTTTGTATTTCATCAAGGATTCTACTTTTGTTGGTTGAAATATGTGTATATTAACATTTTTATTTGAGCTATTTAATTTTAAATTAACACTAATTGAAATTTTTAAATAAATAAGTGCAAGAAAATTTGGCGATTGACTTTATTGCCACCACTGGTAATTTTACTTTAAATGCGTTCTTAATGAAAGAGCAAAAATTGTAATATCTGTTGTCATAACCAGGGCCAGGGGCGGGGAGAAAATACATCATTTTACTCGCTACTGGCGAGTGGATTTTTAGGCAGCCTTTGAAATCTGTAAGCTATTGAAGATTTGCCAAAAAGCTTTAATTTTTTTACTAATTCTATTTTGCAACTTTACAAATTACCATGATGTAAACATGGTACTAAATTATATCCTGTACTAAACTCTGTTGTATCCTCTGTTGTATATATTTCTTAATTTTTTCGGGAAAAAAATATGAAAATGAATTGTACTAATAGTAATTAAATATTTTTGCAGTCACATACATTTTATCATAAAATTTTTCAACTGCACTTTGCATCTGGCTGGCTGGTAAGATTTTCTGAAAATTCCCCAACCCTGGTCATAACTACTTGCTTATTCTAGTGCATTTTTTTAATGAAATTTATGTACAGGGAAAGGGAAAGGTCCATCAGTTAATTTAGCAAAGAATTTCTTTATCTTTTTTTAAATGAGACAACATTATGAATTTAAACAATGTGAGATAAAAATTAATGTAAAAAAATAAAAATTACATGGTTGCTATGATTATATTTTGTAGTAAACCATAAGCTTCTCAAAATAAATGATATTTTTGATATTTCTGAAATAATTTTAGTCATCACTTTTAGTCATTAAAAAAAAGTTTGATATTTTTAACCAATATTAATCTATAATTAAATTCTATGAAACATACATTTTTATATGGTCAATTTTGAATTTTACTTCATTAGATGTGTTTTTTTTTTAATCCTATATTTAATCGTATCATAATGGTGAATATGAAGTGTTTTTTTTTTTTTTTTTTTAAATCCTATATTTAATCATATCATAGTGGTGAGTGAATATAAGACTTGCAAAAAAAAAAAAAAAAAAAAAAAAAAAAAAAAAAAAAAAAAAAAGGGGGGGGGGGGTAATACTATCATGAACGAAAATCTTTATGAAAGTAATGGTATAAATGCAAAAAGGTATTGAACAATTGATTCATTTTTTTTAAATATTCCTTTTTTAATTAAAAATAGAAATAATTTTAATTCATTGCTTTCAACTAAGTTTTGTGTTTAAATTGTTGATATTATATCATTTATCTTTAAAAAAACAACAAATGCTAACTTGTCGATATATTGCGTTATTAAATTTCTTATATCGCTCAGCCTTAGTGTGTATTTTCTGTCCCGAATGTCTAAAGAATGAGTTATAAATTGCATGTTGATTTGGCATTTGACTTCTTATTTTTTTCTTTATATTTAAATTAGATAAATAAATGTGTAATGTTCTTATTTATTCATTTGTATTTTAAATGTAACTTTTTTTTATATTACAGGTTAAATTAAGTACAAATGACCCAGCTTTTCAGAGCTTTTTGGTGGTTTCCTCTGTACTCAACGTAGATGCAGGATGGATGAAAATATTTCCACCTAATTGCCTAATTTGTTATTTTTCTTTAGCCTAGAATTTATATTTAAAGTTTTATTGTAATGTAAATAAAATATGTTTATTTAATAAATTGGGCAGAAAGATGTAAAATGGTGTTTGTTTGCATGTCTCTATAATCATTTGTTGATTGATTTTTAATTCTTTGTAATTACAGGGGTGAAAATTTGCTTCAAGCCACAGACTAAATTTTGATTTAGTGGTACATTCTGCTACTGAAATGAAAAAATCTGAATTATTCTCCAATCTGCTATAAGAATGTAATTTTCCATAATTAAAAAAAATTTATAGAAAAAAAAACACCTTTATATGGACATTTTTATAGGCTTTCAGAAATGTTAACACAATATTATCCTTGTAGCATCATTAAAGCTAATAAAAATTATCAATAACAGATTTTGCTACAGGTTCAGGTCTAAATTTAACTTTTTACATTATTTATTACACGTCATCTTAATTAAAAGAGGATGTTTACTCAAAAACACAACTGCTGTACTATCATTGAAAAAGAAACATTATTGCAAAATATTTTTGGCATTAATTGTTCTCAAGAAAAAATATTTTCTCCTGCTTACCAATGGGAAACATTCTGACATATTCATAACTCATTTTTATATGAAATTTGCAGGGCATGACTACTGAATTGATTTGGAATTTAACAGCATTTTTCGATAAGTTAGTTAAAATCTTTGATAATGAATTTGCTCTTGAGTTGTGATTGTTTTGTCATAAAAACTATTTCAGTGCCTTAAGAACTTAGGTTCAAAGTATAAACTTTGACAACATTTTCTAAAAAAATCCTCTGTTTTCATATTAAAAGGGAAAATGCTATTCGGTTTCAATGGTACAGCCATTGTGTCCTGCTACAGAATTGCTAAATACTGCTACAAAACTGCAATTTCCACCCCTGTAATTAGTATAGCTGCCAACTTTTATGCTATTTTTATAGTTATTTTTTATTCAGAATCTTTGCCTTATTTAATTGCAGAATTTCTATGATTAAATAAGATAAAAAAATAAATATTAATTCTTTAATAGTTAATATTATAATAAATTATTCTGAAATTGTGTTAATATAAAAGTTGGCAGCCACGATTTTTATTCACTACTGAGGGATAAAAAAAAAACAAGATTTTGTTTTTCAGAATGAAAATCAAGATGGAAAATTTCAAAATAAGGTAAGGTACAAGATAAAATAAAATAATCATTAAAACTATACTGAGAAAAAAATTCTGTCACTGGCATCTAGAAACTAAATTGTGGCTTTAGAAAAAAAAAAAAAAATCCATGTCATTATAAATTTTACTTCCCTTTGCTGGATAGTTCTGGTCTCCTCTATTAAAATTCAAGAGTCTTTTCTTATATTATCCTGGTCAAACTGATTTTAATCTCTGCAAATAAATATGAACACAAGATGTTAGTTTTAGGAACTATAATTCTGGTTTATGAATTTATTCTGGATATCAAGGGATAATTTCTCACAATTCAAACGATTCATAATATAATGTATCGTTTCATCACCTATCTCAATGATTTCGTCTATTCAGTTTATTTGTTTACGTTATTTGCATAACTCTGAAATCTATATTTCTAGTTTAGGGATTTAGAAAATGACTACCTATTCGTTCTAGATAAAGGCGGTACAAGTTTTCTTTCAATATAAAAATGATCGTCAGTATAATTTACAATTAAAATAACTATTTTTTTAAACATGTTTCTTTCATAAACTTTTTACATTTTGCTAATTTTTTTAATGTGTAAATAGTGAGACTTAATAAATTAAATAAACTGACTATAGTTATTAATATTAAAATAAACAGGGTACAAAATATGCCTTGAAAATATCGTCAAATTTTAAAATTAATAATTAAGTTTACTTTTGAAAACAACATAACAAAAGTTAAGACAGAATATTTTGCAGATTTATTTCTTCTTAGGTTTCTGATTAGAATAAATAAGAAAAAAATATGAATATTGAAAAAAGTTTTCATAAGTATTTATCAAGAAAGAAAACCATTTATTTAACTGTACAATTTTAATAATGGTTATAGAAGTGAACATTTTAAAGAATTGAAAGTATATAAAAAAAGAAGAAAAAAATGAAAGAAATTATACAAGAATGTTTTTTTTTTTTTTCCCATAAGTAAAAGAAATTTTAGATTACAATTTAAAGAATTTGCAAATTACTCATCAAACTGCAGAAATTTATCGAAAATCCCTCTGTAAACATTTCATGAAATAGTGAAAAAAAAAAAAAAAACTAACAATAAAGAATGAGAAAGTTATTTCAAAAATACAGAATTGACTGGAATTTTGTTAAAGGTTGCCTTCAACTATTTTTACATGAACATACATATGAATAAAATACTGGAAGTGTGCATTAAAAATAAGTGTATGGAGAGGAGAAAAACTTCAAAATAGTTCTATATCTAAAAAGAAAAAAAAAGTTTGAATTTAAACCAAATTATGTTTTTATTTAAAGTATTAATTAAAAATCGAGATATGTAGTACCTATCGTTTAGATTTTTAATTGGCACACAAATCTATTCTTAATTCACACTAAATAAACATTTTTATGAAATGGAAATTTAAAAAAAAAAAAAAAAAAAAAAGTGCAATAAAAATTCTGCATTTATAGATTTTTGAAGCAAAAAAAAAAATATGTATTACTTTTCTTAGATAAATGTTAAGAATATGTTGTGCCTAGTTTTTTTTTGTACACAACCCACATTTTAATGTTGATATTGAGAAATCTATATAATTATGGCCCATGGGAATAATCTTTTTTTTAAAATGAAAACATTGTAACTTTAAAAATTAATAATTTCAGAGCTGAAAATATGTGTAAAAAAAAGTACATGGGAAGAAAAAAAAATAAATCTCAGTCACAAATCAAATTTATTTTAATAAAAAAAGTAACTAATTTGTTTAAAAAAAAAAAAAAAAAAAAAAGATTCAGTTTAATATAGCCATTATTAAAAATTGACATATTTTATTATATGTCTATTTTTAATTTAAAAATATTTATTTAATCTTTTAAAAATTAATGTCAATAAAAATTGAAGTTTGAACTATATTGCTTTTTCACCAAGTCAAAAATGCGCAGTTGTTGAGTAGGCCGTCAACCGCGGCAAATAAATCCCAATGTTAACAATCTCCTCCCTACCCCTTTTTTAACCGTCATATTAAAAATGTCGCCAAAAGAGCGATAAATTACCAAATGCTGCAGTCTTATGGCAACCATGGTGTTTGTTCTACTACCTCCCTCCAGACGGCGCCAGCTTCTATGCGAATCCCATGTTAAATATAATTTCCATAGCAGCCAATGACAGTATCCATTCTGCTGAATATATCCTATTCTGTGCCCTGATAGAGACAAGGAGACTTAATATCATACAGGTGCTCATTCGTCTATTGAAATTAGTTAGATGAATGAAACTTTCGTCAGTAAAAGCAGCACATATTATTGTAATATAATTTATTCTATTGTTTTTACTGGTGTGAGTAAAATAAATTTTTTTTTATTTTTATTTTTATTTTTTTCAAAGGTAAATAAATAGCATATGACAGCAGTAGATTGATCGCCATTTACGTGGTTTCCTGCGATGTGAAAACGAAACAGTAATTAACAGGGTTTTTTTAATTATGTGCGATAGATTCACAGTAAAGTTACTGAAATTAAAGAATAAGAAGACTCGAAAGGATTTGTAGTGAAAATTCAAAGAGAATTTAAATTTCTAAATCTTTAGACACAAACACATATATATAACAAATTTTATATTCTATTTAACTTCATTTAATTATTTACTAATTTTTTACTTACTAGGGGGGCTCCGTCACCCTCTTCGCTACGCTCTCCCAACCCCCGCGTAATCGCTTCACGATTCCGTTCGATATCGCTCAGCAATCCCTATTTTCGAGAAGAAAGAAAAGAAAAAGCCGAGAAGATCTACGCAGATTTTAATTGATCCATTTCCAAATCGTTTTTGGCACATTTCCAAATGTTTACGTTTTTTTTTAATATAGAGGGGAAATAACTTTTCCCTTTTCGTTTCCTTTTCTCAAATACCAATTTATTTTATACATAGTAATTGTTCTCCCCCATCACAAAATTCATTAGATATTAGCAGTAGGGTAGCTAAAGGGAGGCAAAGGAGGGCGGCTGGCCCGGGCGCCGCTACCAATGGGCGCCAAATTGAGAGTGGTTTTTAAATATTTTGACAATAAATAAAAACATTTGACAGCTTTTTTTTGTGTGCGTGAACGTTTTCTTTAATAAAATAGTTTATTATAACTACCGTAATTTCCGGTGTACAAGCCGCGGGTAAGATAACTCTGTTTCAAACTAGAATTATTTTTAAAGAAATAAATTCAAATAAGTGACAATATGTAAGACGTTACGTTTCATTAAAAACAATTTCCGGTCCGAAACAGATTTATTTGAGCCGCGGCTTATACGCCGGAAATTACGGCAAATATTGAATGAAAAAGCTTACGTAGATGTTTCTAGGCATCGCTCAAAACTCTTTCTATCATACATCAGGCCTGTCCAATCTTTCAGTAAGCAAGGGCGAATCTGAGCTTCGGGCACACAACGAAGGGCGTCATTATTCACATTATTCGGAAAATGCAAGAAAATTATCTCACTTTAGCATTGATAGCGATACTTACACGTCTGCAGGATACACACGTATTTCACAGTGGTAAGCACTAGAGCTCCTATAATATTTATAGGAGTCTTAGTAATCACTCGCGTTCTACGATGGAGATGTCTCATCTAAAAAATTGCACAAAAAACATATCATATTCAATTAAATGGTGCATTTTCAAAAGGTTTCGGAATGAAGGGGGTGGGGAGTATCTCAGGGACTGTTGCAGATAAACAGTGTTGAATTCAGACACTTTTCTCCGGGGGGGGGGGGGGTACAGTTCCAGGGGGGAAATTGCACCTTTTCACCATTAAAAGCATAAAATCTCAAATCTTTCCGGGGGGGGGGATATTTCCCCGGACCACCCCCTGAATTCAACACTGCAGGTAAAGGAGCCAAAAACTCTGATATCATCTGTAATAAAAAAAGAAGAACGAAACATCAGGCATCAAGCATAGATTATGTAACACTTTCCTACGCAAAGTAGCGCCACCGGAGTTGCAGTAGCAGTGATTAGAACTAAAGTGTTTGATAGTGGGCGGGCGCTCCACGCTCAAGTGTTGATCCTGCTTTAATAGCTGGAAATATAGCTGGTGAACTTTTCGTTTATTTCGCGGCAGTATGACAGTAACTGCAATCAGAAATTTTCAATCATGTCATTAAACAAAGTCATAGAGTGGTGAAATATTTTAATTTTTAATGAAACTAATCAGATTATGTATTTCTTTTCATTTGTAATCTTAGTCTGTGTAATCTTAGTTAATCTTAATCTTTCTAATCTTTTCTGTTTATTTCTTATAATGTAAATGGTGTGAAGAATACCAATATTTTAAAAGAGATTATTTTCTGAAACAGTGGATATATACAGGGTGTTTTTTTAAAAACTGACGCTATTCAGAGCCGCCTGTAGCTCGTTCTAATAACTGGATTGATACAAAATTTTGTGAATGGACTAAGAAAACCATGGGAAAAAAGATTCCAAAAAAAAAAAATTAGTTCCAATCACCGCCCATAGGGGGAAATGTGGCGCTGTACATTGAAAAAAAACCCCATCAGAAACAGACAAAATTAATAATTTGTATAAAATGCCATGTTTTATTCATCATTTACACTTTCCCTTTCGTTGATTGCAGTTGAAACATCCATTATCACTTTTTCTGCCACCGGTTTACGTCCTCTGCCTGACCGAACTGCTAGCGAGCCTGTTTCTTCGAATTTCAGAATCATTGCTTTCAATACATTAACGGATATAGGTCCTTTGCGCAATTTATGGCGTGTTCTAAGTAAATGAAGAGCGGCTGGTGCATTGCACTGGTTACAATAAAAGAACTTCACAAGTAACGCGCGCTGCGGTAATGTGAGATTCATTTTCAACCTGAGCTGAAATTGTTTCTCGGTGTTTTTCGCATGCATTTATAACTTAAACTCTTGGCGCTACTGTCGCTTGCGTAAGTAAAATTTTGCATTTTCATTTATTGCCCGTATTTTATGCTAATTCTCAGTTGCTTAAATTACCACAGCGCCACATTTCCCCCTATCGGTGGTGATTGGAACTATTTTTTTTTGTTGGAATCTTTTATCCCATGGTTTTCTTAGTCCATTCACAAAATTTTGTATCAATCCAGTTATTAGAACGAGCTACAGGCGGCTCTGAATAGCGTCAGTTTAAAAAAAAACACCCTGTATTTTTAAATATAGAATTTAATGTGTTCAGCAATTTCATTTAATTGAATATTTATTATATGAGATTAAATCAAACAAACAGTTTTTTTTTTTACAAAAACATCCGTATTAGGGTGGTCACAAGTTATATGGGGAAATTTTTTTTTCATCTAATCTTTCGGGGGACCCTCCTAAAATTTGCCAATTAGTTAGAAAATGATATTGGTAAAGTTTCAGCTCAATTGAATAATATTAACCCGTGCCTCATCGAGGTTGAATTATTGAAAAAATGCGATTTTTGGTGAAAAATTGCAGTTTTTCTTTCATTAAGTGAAAATTATTTGTCCTAATAACCTGATTGATGTCTTATTTGATAAAAAATGTTGTTGCTTTGAACTTTTACTCTCATCAAAATTTATATTTAATGACATTTATCATTTTTCAGGTCAGGTCGTGAACTATACCCTCAAATCTGCATTTTTGAAAACTAAATGGAAAATGACAGCAAAATAATTCTAATCATTTCTGACCACTTTTTTGTATTTTTTACGTTAAAAGACAAAAGAAAAAAAAATTATAACTTAAAATTTTTTTCACGAATTATAGTTAATTATTAGGTATCTTGTTTTGCGCCTCGAAAGAAAAAGTTCCTGAATTTGTATTGCAGTTAAAGTGCATTTAACACGAACCTCTGAAACTCTCTTTTTAATACATGGTAATTTTTCCTTCTTTCTATCGTTAAGAAGTCTATTTTTAGCATCGACGAAACCTTCCGACACCCGGCAGTCGTGAAATGCACCCCTTCTTTCAGTGTGATTGGCTGGAGGCTCCCCCCTCTGTCTTACGAGGGTGGAAAAGGGGAATTTAGTTAATGTTTGTCTTTCAAGCAGTGAAAGTTCGCTTAATTTCTTTTCTTGTGACGTTTGAGAGATAATGCCTGATTTAGAACCTTCGTGTTCTACAGTAATAACGAGCATGAGGCTGAAAGACAAGATTTTTTTAATTGGTCACATGTCTCACCAAATCACTGGCAGTAAGTTACCAAGTAATTGTCAAGTTTTACGCAGTTTATTTTATAATATGCGCCAAGTGAATCTGAACACCAGAGAAGCTGCTAGACTTACAGTACAGGAAGTTGTACTTTTTTGGGAGAAAGCCAAGATACCAACCAGACACTTTAAAGACTGTGTTGCAAAGGCTGAAAAACTTTACGAAGAGTGGAGAAAACTAAAAAAAAATGCTACAAGCTACAAGATCCAACTCCAAAGCGCAAAATAAAAAAGTAGAATCTTTCAAGTCAACGCTTGATGATGTTTTTGATGTTGCTCATCAGGATGCAATTAAAAACATTACTGAAGAAGACAAACATTTTTTGTTACTCCAGAGAAAGAAAGGGCGCCCTGGTTGCATGGGAGGAGTTGACATGAAATTTGTAAAAGCCGAAGAACGAAGAGAAAAAAGACGAGCAGCTGAGATGGCAAAATTGGAAAAATCAAGAAGAATTGTAGGTTAGGTTTCACTTTTATATTATTTAATACTACTTTGCACATAGGTTTAAATTAATTAACACTTTTATTTAATTCAATTTCTTAATTGTTTTTCTATGTTAAGATTAATTAACTTGATACCATTTTCTTTAAGTGCTTATTATTTTTATTTTTAGAAGATAAAGATGTAGAACTGGAATCTTTACCAAGCACAAGCAGCACAAGCACATCGGAGGAAGAGAAGCCTTGTCAAGATGATATGGAAAATAATTTTCCAGATACAGAGGAAAGTTCGCCAGGAATAAAGAAAAGGAAGTACTCAAGAGGAACTGAAGAGATTATTACAGAAAAATTGTCTTTACTGTTAGATAGATGTAGCATATCTGATAGAGACGCAGTTAGAATAATTTCAGCTACCGCAGAAGCATTAGGTCATAATCCAGAGACTTTAATTTTAAGTAGAAGTGTAATAAGACTCCGTAGACAACAATTTCGAAAACAAAGAACTGAGCTCATAAAAAACCGATTTAAAAATTCCGATTTAGAGGGAGCTGTTGTTCACTGGGATGGAAAACTGTTTCCATATATTTTGAATAAAGAAAATGTAGAAAGGGTAGTGGTATTAATTAGCTGTGGGGATGAAGAGCAGTTGATAGGTGTTCCCCAGCTTGAAAATAGTATGGGAATAACCCAGGCAAAAGCTGTATTTTCAGCAATTGAAGAGTGGGGGGGGGGCAGTTGGTAAAATCCAGGCAATGTGTTTTGACACCACTGCGGTAAACACAGGTCGCCTCAAGGGAACCTGCATTTTGCTACAGCAATTATTAGAAGAAAATCTTCTCTATTTACCATGTTGCCACCATATTCTAGAAATTATACTCAGAGCAATTTTTGATTGTAAAATGGGCACAACCACTGCCCCTCAGCCAGATATCTTTAAAAAATTTCAAACTGGGTGGTCTAAGCTGGACAAGACAAAATATAAAACTGCTATTGAAGATGAAGATATCAGATATAAAATACTAAATTTGGACGAAATTTCAAGTTTTCTGATCGAGCATTTAAACCATAAACACCCCAGGGATGACTATAAAGAATTTATCCAACTTTGTTTAATTTTTATAGGACGTCTTCCACAAAAATACATTTTTTTCAGAGCACCTGGTGCTATTCATCACGCCAGATGGATGGCTAAGGCCATTTACTATCTCAAAATATATCTTTTCAGGGATCAATTATCATTAACATATTTAGAAGAAGAAGGTATTTGAGACATTTGTTTGTTTATCATCAATATATATGTAAAAGTGTGGTTCAATGCTCCCACTCCGACTTTGGCTCCCAATCAAGACCTGCAATTATTAAAATCATTTGTTGCCTACAGGAAAATTGATAAACAGATTGCAGACAAAGCGCTTTCTAAAATGATAAAACACTTATGGTATCTCAACTCGGAGCAAGTTGTATTTTCATTCTTCGATGAAACTTTGGAAAAAAAACAGTCAAAATAAGTATGGCTAAAAAATTAATGTCATTTGAAGAAGAAAATGATGATGATGATAAGGATGTAAGAGCCACAATAGATTTCAATGAAGTGGAATATTTATTGGACAAGGAAGTCGATTTTTAGGTAGCTTTCAATACAAAAAAGTATAAAGCTACCTATTGCAGCCGTTCGGAGGAAAGCAGTTCCGGAAAATTTCGATATATTTTCACCGATCATGACCCCCAGACCCCAAAACCACCCTACGTCCAAATGTTGATTTATATATATAGATATATCCATATATATATATATATATATATCTGACCTATGTCATACGATAACGCCCGTAATTATGAATCTATTTTGATGAAACTAATTGTATATATTAAGGTCACTAATGTCTCGACCGAGTTCGTTGGCCAGCTTGATCCGCCATCTTGTTTCAAGATGGCGGCCATTTAAAGATGTAAAATAACTTAAAATCTAAAATAAATATACAAAAAATTTAAAAATTCAAATTTATTTTTTAATTACGTGTTAGGCCTTGATACAAGGATTCCAGAGCTTTTTTTGGTTTACCTCTATCTTAAAAAATGGCTGAGATAGAGCAGTTTGAAATTCTAGGGTGGCTGACATTTTGAAACAAAACAGCACATTAACGCGATTACTCACAAATTATTTTCTTTCATTGTTGTAATAATTTTCCCAATCATACGCATAAAACTATATATTCATATCCGTTAACGCCAAAATTGGCGACATTGGCGACAAAATTGGGCGACATTTGGCGAAATATCGCCAAATTTGGCGATCAAAATAAGTCTTCATAAATGAAGCCAATTTGGCTATTGCTCAATAATTTGGCGAATTTCTTATTCAAATTCAGTATTAACGAATCTTTTGTAAACGTTTCTTTGCATTTTAGCTTGCTGTTTTCGTGTAACATTAGCTAAAATTTTAAAACGAAGATATAGGAAAGCTACCTTTTCCTCCCGGTACAGGCCGGAAGGACTTTTTTGTTTCATCTCAAACTGTAAATTTTTTTAGAAGATTTGAGATTAATATACAATTTTTAAATTCTGATCCCGATGTATGGTGTGAAGATAAACATTATTTGAAAGCAAAAAAAAAATAGTGAATGGTTTTAAGGTTGTCAATGACGCAGCTGAAAGGGGAATAAAATTAATCCAAGACTTCAATTCCTGTTTAACAAAAGACGAGGAGCAAAAGCAGTAACACAACTTTAATAATGAAATGTATTTGAACATTATTTGTTCTCATTTTTATACTTTGCTCTTTATTTCTTATAAATCATTCAGTTTAAATTTCGATTTTTATCATTTACTTTGGATTTTTTTTTTTTTTTTTTTTTAACGGAACCCCTTTTTTATGTACAATAATGAAAAAATAAAGAATTCAGAATCTAAAAGCAGATGAAATGGAATGTTACAATGTTTTTTCACATTTTTATAAAAAGTCAATTTTGAGAATTTGGATCATGTTTGGTCCTAAAAAATTCTATATATTTTTAAAACTAGGATTTTTTACAAAAAAAAAAAAAAAACTGTTTGGTTCTTCAATGCAAACACATTTTTTATGAAATGAGACCAGAATTAGGTTTCTAGGTTCTTTTGTATTCATTTTATGAAGGAAAAACTATAATTTTTTGCGAAAAATCACGTTTTTTCAAAACTTTGACCTCAATGAGGCACGGGTTAACATTATCCAAATGAGCTGAAACTTTGCCAATCTCATTTTTCAACCAATTGGCAACTTTTAGGGGGGTCCCCCCAAAAAAATTCAAAAATTGATTTCTTGTGACCACCCTAATCCGTATTCTTCAATTATAAAAATTTAAAAAAAAAGATTAATTAAACATTAAAAGAAATACATAATCTGATTAATTTCATTAAAAATTAAAATATTTCATCACTCAGCGAGTTTGTTTAATTACGGGATTGAAATTTTTTGATTGACGTTACTGTCATACTGCGGCGAAATAAACAAAAAATGTATAAATTACTTAATTAAAAATGTATTCTGTACTCTGTTTCTGAACCCATGAAATAATTGTTTGTGATTTTTGTAAATTCTGGTTTTTTATGTCTCTTAACATGCTGATAGGTCTGTTATAAATATGCCAAATTGTTTAAGTTTTATTAAATAAATTAAAATCTCAAGCAAGTTAAATATTTTTGCATAATTTTATTTCGTAAAGATTAATCTCTTTTTAAGAAATGTGTAAACAAAATTTAAAGTTTATATAACTCCTGGACAAAATAAGAAAAATACATTCCTGTTGCATTATTTAAAAATACTTTTATATGATCTACATGTTGTATATTTTCTTATTTTTAGTTTACTGAATTCCTTAAATACACTGCTCAAAACAATTAAAGGATATTGCAGTTTTAGGTGGATTTTGTATCTGGGAAACTTTTTAGCTGATTGATACATGGTCGACAGACATAGTAGGTTATATGAGAATAAATTACACATGTTTGGAAGAAAAAAATGCATTTTATTGCGCATTTGTGTACAAAAGGAAAAAAACACAATTTGTGCATATGAGAAAAAAATAATAAGAAAAGGTGTTTTCTTCAAAGAAAATCATTTTCAGTAGGGGGTATGGTTTCCACGGGCGGCCAGCAACGTTGAACACCTTTGAGGCATGGACTCAATGAGGCTATTAATGACGAGTTGGGGACCCACTCTTCCAGAAGAGCTCTTTCCAGTTCTTGGAGAGTTTGTGGGGTTGTTGGCGGCCAGAAACACGTCTTCCTAGAGCGTCCCAAACGTGCTCGATTGGATTCATGTCTGGAGAACACGCTGGCCATTCCATTCGAACGATTCCTTCCTCGAAAAGGAAATCCTCCACCAGGTTTGCACGATGTGGCCTGCAGTTATCGTCCATTAAAATGAAGTTATCTCCGATTGCTGCAGCGTTAGGGACTACAATAGGTCTGAGGATCTCATCCCTATATCGGCGACCAGTCAGAGCTCCATCTCGAATGATGTAGAGGTCAGTGCGCCCGTCAATGGAGATGCCACCATACACCAACACTCCTCCACCGCCAAATCTGACACTTTCGTGCACGAACGCAGGATTATTCCTACTGCCACGGTCCCTCCAGATGAAAATACGCCTATTATCCGGATGCACAGAAAAACGGGACTCGTCAGAAAACAGAATATTGCTCCATTCATTTCTTCTCCAGTTGACCTGCTCGGTTGCCCACTCCCTGCGGTCGCGACGATGCCTTGATGTTAATCTAACACATACCATCGGTCGGCGAGCATACAGACCTACAGCATGGAGCCGGTTTCGGACAGTCTGAGTTGAAATCGTGGTGCCTGTAGCCGAGCGAAGGTGTTGTTGGAGAAGAGTAGCGTTCATGTTTCGGTGTCTCCGAGCTGTTAACGCTAAATACCGATCTTCATTGGGCGTTGTTGCCCGTCTACGACCTTGCCCTGGTCTTCGGCCTGCACATTCACTCTCCAAAAAACGGTTCCAGATCCTGGAAATGACACTTTGTGACACTCCAATGGCTTGCGCTACTTCGGCTTGAGTTTGGCCCCCTTCTAACCTACCAACAATTCTCCAAGCTTCTGAATCTGTCAAATGACTTCGCTGAGACATCGTACTCATAGAAACAAAGCAATCAGTGAATGCCGATCATCCTTGTCTTCATTCTCTTTTATCCAGTTGAAAGTCAAATTTCATTCGCTGCCGCTGAAGCGACGTTTTTGACGTCGAACTCAAAATTTGCATACTCCACAGTTTGAAAACCAGAAAAATTTGCATTTGTGATTCTCTTCTCCTATTTTCGGCAAAAAAAATTTCGTTTATATCTTTATTTTATATAAAACTTCAAATATCCTTTAATTGTTTTGAGCAGTGTATCTTTTCATTTCTACAGAAGGACAATAGTTTTTCAGTATCATTCGATACTTACAATATATCGAACTTGATGCTCCATAACATCATTTTTATTTAAATCAAGTAACATTAGTTACATTTTTCTCTTTTTTTTTCTAAATCTTTCTTTTTAGTATACATTTTCAAAATCTCATATTATTATGTACATTTAAAATGTCAAATATTTAAATAGATTGATTTAATCAAAATTAATTTATTTTAAAGTTCATAAAAATAAAATGTATTAAACAAGTTTAATAATAATAATATTTTAAAATTCAAGCAACTTGTACAACGAAAGTTTAATAAATTAAGATTGCACATATAAAATTTTCCGCTGTTGAATAGTATTATTAAATGGAAAATATTTCTATTCTGAGCCACACAGTATATTATATTTAATCTGTGATTATAATTAATCAGCATCAAAGTATTAAGACACGTGAAAACAAACTAGATTAAATAATTTAAAAAAATAAATGAATTAGTAACTTTGAATATGTTACAGTTCAAATATTATACAAAGCAAATCATTATTATTAAACAATCGAAAATTTTGACGATTTTTTAAGTACATGAACTAAAATGATATTTAACACATGAGTATTTTAAAATTTTCAGAGCATCGAATGGATAAGAATGTAAACAAATAATAACTAAGTGTCATTCTGTAATTATTAGAATAAAAGTACGTTTAAAGAATTCGCACTAATTAAAAAGAACTGAAAATATAAAAATTTGTCATACATCATAAAAGCTTAAATAATAAAAAGATTAATGTAAGCTGCAGAAACATATTTTTCTAATTTCACCCAACTTTCATATTCTACAACGAAAATACCTACGCAAATTTAATTCTTAAAAGACATTTAACATTTACGAAAGAAATATACACAAGAATAAGGATTAAAGTTGATTTAACAAAAAAAAAAAAAAAAAAAAAAAAAAAATTAACGTGCACGCTCTGAAAACAGACCTACCGAAATATCACCACGTGCAGCACAGATCAGTGCATAAGAGATAATGAAGAAAACGCGAGCGTTACATTTTCCTCCTCCTTACTGGCTGTAACAAGCGCAGACTATTGTTTGTGATCCCAGTTTCCTGTGCTTCCGCTTCAACGGACAAATTCCCTCCCTGCAAGTTTTGGAACCTTCGAAAACAGAAAACCTACACAAGGTTTTTCTATTCTGAGCCACACAGTATATTATATTTAATCTGCGATTATAATTATACTATGAAATGAGAACGAGGAGAACTTAATACCACACAGGCACTCACTCATTAACCCCATGGGTACATTTGACGACCGAGACTCGTCATCACTATTGTCCTCGAATTTTTTTTTTTAAATTCAGAAATTTCGAATTGATATCAGAAAATTCAAACAGTACTTCTCGTTTCTTTTTAATCAGGGAATATCTGTCAACAAATACAGGAAAAAACACTATTACAAATTTTTGGTGTGTCTGTTCTGTATGTTTTTTTTTTTCAAATAAGTCAGTACCCAAAGGGTTAATTAAAGCCAATTGCATTCAATGAACTAGCTAGCGAACAGCGAACAGTTTATAGCTTCAATGGGGATACCCTGTTCGAGAAAAACAACTCCCTGTAGATGAGTAATTGTATAGCTTATCTTAAGGAGCCATGTGAAAAAAGTATATTTAAATTAAAGTAATAAAAGGTGTGAGAAGATCACGAATAAAATGCGATATGTGACTTATTATTTTAAAAATTATTTCTCTTGTTGTTTTTAGTGGCGTCAGTAGAATATATTTACAGTAATATTGATTTTTTCAAAAATAAATAAACTGCACATGGCAGACTTCCGCTTATGTGGTTTATTGCGATGTGATAACGGTACAGTCATTAAAGGTTTATTATTATTATTATTATTATCAGCGAGAGATTCAGAGAAAAGATCTTAAAATTTAAGAATAAGCACTCTCTAATGGATTTCGAGTGAAAATTCTAAATTTAAACTAATTCTTTATATATATGTGAAAGGGTGAGTATGGAGGCATGAAATTCATGGATGACTGGCGGCTTATAAAATGTTGTATTATTTTACAGTCGACAAATCCAGTCAACTTGCGTAAAATTTTTGCTAATAGCTGATATCGGAAATTCCAGTTGAGAACACAAGGTGGTTGCTTGCAGTCCTATTTTTTATCCAGTTAATCAAGCGTAAGAGTATCAAGGCAATGAATTTAACAATCCAGAGATTTCTCCTTAAAAAACAAGCCAGTTGTTGTTCTAAGGTATTTATTCATCCAACATGTAAACGTAAAACAAGTCCCACATTATTAAAATATTCGCAAAGCCCTCAGTCTTTGGCATGAATCACTATATCATGCTGTATGATCTTAAAAAGTAGATTTAGAACTCAAGACTTGTAGACATCAGATAACATGTTTTTAAGCACTTGAAACAAGCCAGAATTCTAAATTCCGAAGTCATTGCATCTGCTTTTTGTCAGATTCGCGGAGGGCGACAGATATCGACGTATTACAGAAAATAACCAATCAGTGAAAGGTGCACATCGAGAGCGGGACAGCTAAGCGAATGGCGCGAGAGGGGAGTAGTCTAAGAAGAATGAATCCCCTACCTGGTAAAGTAGTATTTTCGAAGTAAACAGTCTACCGTTGAAAATGCGCGGGAAGCCAGAATCGTGGAATTAAGATTGGAAATAAAAATAACACAATGGCTTTTAAAAAACATTCGAAACTAAAAACTAGCTTCTCTCAGAATATTATAGATTGGATACTTGATAAAAGTTTATGAAGGGACTAACAGTTTTAGATTAAGATTTTAAATAAGATAATTATTAATATACGTGTTTTGAATTTAAAGGGAAATTAAATGAACTAATTTAAAGGAATATCGCGAAGTAAAATTTTTATATAACATATATGTGTAACACATTTTTTTAAAAAACGTTTACCCTATTTAATTTACTATTTTTCACCTTATAATATTTTTTTTTTCGTTTCCCTTTCTGAACTACCAATTTATTTTACGCAAAGTAACTTTTTTTTCCGGCTTTAAGCGATTTTCTCCAGTTTAGTGCCCTGGGACGCCTCCTAATTGGTTTAGAACGCTCTGCACACAGCACTCTTTCTGGAAGCTTGTGCCTTTACTCGTTACCAATATAAGTTGCTGCGCAAGTACAGAGCTCGCTTTTTTCGTAACTCTCCAAACATTAAAATCTACGTGACATCAGATTCTTATAGAATCTGTTTACTGCTATATTACTCGAAGATTGTTATTATTATCATTATTATTTTTAATGTAGATCGCTTCTTTTAGATATTTTCATATTAAAATTTCTTAAATGAAGTTTTCAAAATTTCCCTTGGAATAGTTCCAAGTATTGAAAATCTCACGTCTGCGACAAGATTTCGCCTTCTAATCTGACTGTTCATTTCGAAGTGAAAATTCGTGATTTCGACTGCATTTCAACTCATTTTTTTCTTTATTGACGACTGCCTGACCACTGTTAAAAATGGATTTGAGCCTTTTTCCCCAATACTCATTATTAAGATCTCACTGCAAATTACGGCCCTGCCGAAAACCCCAGTTTACGTCCAATACGGTGCTGCAATATCACCGTTTGATCAGAATTTCATAAATTTCTTTTCCCTATTCTTCAAATCATCACACACACACACACACACACACACACACACACACACACACACACACACACACACACACACACACACACACACACACACACACACACACACACACACACACATACACACACATATATATATATATATATATATATATATATACCCCTCAATGGCGGCTCGTGAGTGGCTATATTTGGGGCACTAAATGCATGGCTGCTAAATTTATTCTTCTCTTACCACTATTATTAAAAAGGAATACTTTATTTTATTTACTGTCAGAAAGTTCTGCCGTTTTTAAAAAAATATTTTTATTTAATTTTTAACTTTTTATGTTCTCCCTATTTACCTCGCAAGTTGCTTACCTATAACCTGGAAGTTCAGTTGGTACACAACTAGGTATTCCATTCTACTAATTACTTTGTACCAAAATTTCTTGTAAAAATCAATGGTATGTGTGTAATATGTGTATATATGTGTTTCAGGCTTGCAGTTAGTGCCCCCAAAAATGACAGTCAAATGATACCCCTATGTATAAGTATATATATATACAGGGCTCTAGTCCTATGCTTGCCAACTAGCGTCCTGACACCGCAGGCCTTAAAACAGATTAAATTGCTCTGTTTTTATATATTACTCTATTACGGAAGATTGAATGATATTATCACGGCCAGTGATAATCCTCTGTAATCGATTTTCCATTTATTTTACTTTAACTGGGGGATTTTTTAGTTTTAAGACAGGGTCCACCGCTATCACGATAGCTGTCAGCTGTTTTCGGGATTGATTAAGAAGTATCAATTACACATTTTAAAGTTAGCTGTTATAAAATGAATAAGTAAAACATATCGCTTCCTCACAGTTTTTTATGACGTCTATAATAAAAGTAAAAATGGGAGGATTAAAGTTTATATTAAGAAATAAACGGAGAGCGTGGAAATAGCACAAGTTTAAATATGCGTGTAGAAAAGAGCAGACAGCTTTTCCAAAGTTTCTGAATCTCCATCGTCAGTGTAAATTTTGAAATTACCAGAAATAAGTGTTTAAAACAAAAAAGTATGCGAGCGATGCAGCTCGCGGCCAAGCGCAAAATGGCGGTAAGTATTAGAAAACAAATAGCGGAATCAATAGTGCACGTGTACCCGGAGAGATCAATGAGAAGCGCTTAACTAGTCTGGAAGATCTTAAGTAGGACCACTACCTCCTTAATACTAAATGCCGATCGTATTCACGTTTTCCCCATACAGAAATTGGAAGTCAATTTTTTCCCAGATTACAGTGCCATCTATTGGCGAAAACTGACATGATGTTTCAACACATATCAGTACGCTACCTCTGTAATACATTAACGTATATATTACGGAGGTAGTGATCAGTAAATAACGTAAACAAAGGCTGTATTGCGAATATTTATATGGAAAGTTAAAAAATATAGCTTCAAAAAAAAAACTTTGTAATTAATTTCTAGAATTTCACAAATGTATTTATTATCTTTTCTTTTATAAATAATAATTTAAATTGCTGTACTAACTGATATTTTTAATTTAAAATATTTGTTTTTAGTATAAAAGTTCTTTTTTTAATTAATTATAATATATAAATTAATAACACTGACCTTTATTTATAAATAGATTTTCATAAAAAATAACATAAACAATGTTTATGGAGCAAAAATATTTATCAACACTATAAAATTTAATTAATAGATCAAAAACTATGAGTAAGATTTGAAAAGATTAATGCAAAATACCAGAGTAGTGGATTAATATTAAAATTACTGGTAGCAACTTATAAAACATGCCCCAGATGGTAGCACTTAGGTGGTGCTACTATTTGGGACATGCTGACATTTAGTTATTACGGAGGTAGTGGTAGGACGGAGGGAGAAAAAGAGGGGGGGGGGGGTTAAGGGAATAGAGTGAATTGAAAAAATAGGAGCCAGTCTTTAGAAAAAAATGGGTGTACTGGATATATTATTAACCGATTTGCTAGAATTTTTCATATATGATAAGCTTCCCAAAACACAAGATCGTAAATTGATGAGCATTTGTGAATGATTAGACCTTAGGAAAAATTAAGATTGTAATTGTTAGACCAACAATGGTTAGCAATAGCGGAGAGCATTTTTGCCATTGGTTTAATGCTCCCACAAACGGAACTTAATTATAAATTATCTTATTTACCTTAACGATAATTTAATTTTTTCTCACTTTTGTAACTAATAAAAATACAGTACACTCGCTAAAATCTGCAGAGCTCGGGATTAGAGGTTTTACGATGTGGTAAACATACTTTAATTTTAAGATATTCAAAATATTCATTATATCCTAAATTTCCGAAAATATATAATTTTTTTTAATTTATGCAAATAATGAAAAGCTTTAAATTCTTATTATATTTCCAGAGCAATTTTGTGAACCAAAAGTTCTTTAAATTAAAGCGTGCAGCACGCTTTCCTGACAAGGTGCAAAAACGTTTTAGATTGACGTAAGTCTGAAAATCCCAAATTTCATTCAAAATTAATTGATTAAACAGCGGATTTGGAGGGAAACGTAACTCTTTTCGTTGTATACTGAGAATATTAGTTCTGAAAACGCCATTCACATTTACTACTAGACCGGGAGGCGGCACCACAGACAATCACCTCATCGAGTTCACGGCTGAAATTCCAGAAATTAGTTAAAACTCGATTCGCATATTAAAACGCAATCGGTCTGTCAAGTCATATCTTGGTGGAAAACACCTCAAAACCCGATTTCAGCGGTTGACTTGTAGGTTTACCATTGTGTTTTCCTGCACCTAAAGGTATGAAAACATGGAGGACTGGGAGCAGGAACACACAATGGTAAACCTACGAGCCAACTGCTAAAATTGGGTTTTCCGGTGTTTTCCACTAAGATTTGACTTGGCAGACCGATTGCATTTTAATATGCGAATCAAGTTTTAACTAATTCTGGAATTTCAGCCGTGAACTCGATGAGGTGATTGTATGTGCTGCCGCCTCCCGGTCTATACTGCTTTACTGAGATTTCATCATTTCCAAAATTACGCAGAGATCAGATTTGGTTTTATTTTTGTTATGATATGTTTTAATAAGCATTATTAATTTGCGAACACATACAAATGTGCGGAAAGTATTGTTATCATCCTTTGTAAGTCTGTGTGAGTGAACACAATAACCTCCAAACGATAGTTTCGATTTTCCATTTGGCGAATATGTTATAGACCTCTGTCGCAAAAACTATATAGATGTTCGTAACTACTGGCAGACGGATTAGGTATTTAATCCATTCTTAAACCATATTTGAACCATATTGAGACCAATTCCGTAGGGAAAAATCACCAAGGAAATGTGACAGAGTGTAAGTGATAAATATTTCGGTGATGTAATCAAGCATTAGTGGTGCAGAGTTAATGTCTCCAGTTACAAAATGGGAGGTCCAGCGTTCGATTCCATTGTATCAGAAATTTATTTTCATCGAGGGTTAGGGAATCTTCCGCTATTTCCGTTCTTCGCAGAGCTAGACGAAAATTTGGTCGTTGGGTCATCGTTTTCAAAGTGTTTTGTTTACTTGTTTGTCTGCCAGCAGGGATGTAAGACGTAAGTTCAAACCTTTTTGGTAGACCGCACTGTTAGGTTAAACGAGTCAGAAATTTATAAAATATCCCCCACCGTTTTCATTTTTTTATTTTTTACTTTCGGAGTGTTCGAAAAATGCAAAATGGTGTCAATACAGATTATTTTCCATTTTATGTGAATGAATAAACATTGTTAAAACTTATATTTTTAATTCAAAAATTCTTTTGATTAAAATTAATTGTTGATAAGGTTTTTTATAACTAGAATATGTTTCATACCTGTAATTTTGAATATCGTTGTTTTTGAAATTTGATACACAGAAAAGGCGTTATCTCCCATTTTTCTCTCTTCTTCCGATATTTAAAGCATTGTTGTTTCACTGCATATTTCATGACACATAATAGCTTTTACATATTCCAAAAGTACAACATAAAATAAGTACATGAAACGCATTTAATTTTTGACTTGAATAATTACACATTATCTTATTCCACCTGCCTTAAACTACCTCTTGGTGATTCTGACTCGGCCCTTTTAGTAGAGAAGATGACCGGAAGCCAGGCTTTGCGCGGACTCTCCGTTGGGTTTCTCCGAATCGGCCCTTTTAGTAGGGAAGAAGATCGGACTCTCGACACAGAAGATATTAGTCGACTAATCCGCACCTCATCGTGGTAAGGCAGTCGGAAAGCGATGTCCGAGTAGCCGGAGATGCTGATTCTACTGGGTCTCCCCCCCTTTAGGGCCGGTTCTCGGCTGCAAGAAGAATTGGCTCGTCGTCCCCCGAAGTCCTATGTGCACAGCCTTGACTTAGTGCCGTGGTCGGTTATTTTACTGACGTGGGTACGGGTCTTGTGTTCCGCGTGACCAGGTCGTGAAAGGACACTCGCTTAGGTTGATCTCTCGTGCATGACGGAGACCTCGCCGACGTGTGGTGACGCGAGGGCAAAGGCCAGCTAACGCGGATCGGGCGGCTGCAAAAAATTGCCTAGGGTTAGACAATGGCTCGGACGAACTCTGTAGAAAAATGAGCACTAGAGTTCTTTTGTGACGCCTGTCAACGGGTGAGGCGGCATGTCGCAACCCTCGTTTCTCTCTGTAGCTGGAATAGTGAGTCGCCCTCAAGGTTTGATCGACAAGAGAAGTACTCGTTCCGGTTGACGAACCATGATACGGAAGGGGTCTCAGCCCATATCCCGTACTGGTCGTCTCTTTCGGATCGGCTTTCCTCTCGAACTGATCAGCCACGAAGAACCGGCCGGAGCCTCGTCAGTAAAATGGCGGCGTTCGAACTTGAAATTGACGCCTGGGTCGAAACCCAATCCGGCGTGTCTATGCGCAGTCAGAGCTTTCTACGTCTGACAGGCGGATGAGTAGGAGTCTTCCCCTAATTTTCAATCACAACTTACCTCGACCGGGACCGCCTCTTGTGCGCGCTTGGAGGAACTTTCCATGTCCTCCAGAGACCGGGAATGGTTCTTCGAATAATTTTTCTTTGTTTCCAACATTTTTTGTGATTTATTTTATTTGTTGTTTGCATATATGAATGGTCCTTCCAAATGGAGTCGACCGGAGGCCGTCCGTATTCCGCTGCGGAAGCTGACCGGAGGGAAAGCCATTTGGGAGGGGACGCCCCTAGTCAAGACGTGTCTATGCGTCAGGGACCAGATTTTTTCCCGGTCCCGGGTTGGCGAGGAGTTCCTCTTGTCGCAGGAACGGCAACCACGGCAAATGGACTAGGGATCAGTTCTTCTCATGGGGTTCTGGCGACGAAGTCGTCGGGGGGTTTTCCGGCGATTCATCGAGTGTCCACGTGAAGGTCTCCTCTGAATTTGGGATCCTCCGTGGCATCGACCGGCCGAAGCGCGTGCGGGGAGCAGCCCCCGGTCGCGCACGTTATGAGTCCCTCAGGCCTCGGGATACGCAGTGGAGACACGCTGGGCGCCACTCAGGCACTTGGCGGCGCAGCTTTTGAGAGAGCCGGCACTAACAGATTTTGGCACTTCGTAGGAGCAATAGCAACAAAAACTCTCAAACACCTGCTCTAAAATATTTGTCAGAACAGCAATGCATACAAAATAAATTTTCAAATTTTGAGTTCAATGATTCTAAATATTTGCAAAAGGCGGTATTTTTGTGAATTGCATTTGGCTGTTCACGTACTAATTAATACTTGAGGCTTAACTAATATTGGTGTAGATTTAAATAACAATTGTTGTTATCAATTTGTAGTTCATTACGTTTCTCTTTTAAAGAAATTTGATTTAATATTACTATTATTAGTATAGCATACGGGGAGCGTACAGTTCTCATTTTGCAATAAAATTTTTCTTCTTATTTAATCGCGGAAAAATATTACACAATCTGTTAATAAAAGTGCTATTTAAATGTTAAATAGAAAATTTCTTTTTTAATAGTGTTGCCAGGCCCCTTTGAAAATACAAGGAGTGTAGGCATACTTACTTCTTGTTCTTTTGGCTAATTCCATGCGTGAATGTAGTGTAAGTCACATAGTTGCAAAAGTTTACGGTTCTTGGCCACCGGCATAGCTGCCAACTTTTACGCTTTTTTGCTACCACTAAAAATTAATAGAAAATTTTGCATTATCGAATGACATAATTTCGCCAATTTATTAAGTAAAAATTTACTGTAAAATTTTAGTGGTAGGAAAAAAGCGTAAAAGTTGGCAGCTATGGCCACCGGTATATTTTTAAAAGTTCTTCACTATACATAATTGTAGATATATATGATTGAATAAGTCAATTTTTCCTTTACTATAATACTGGTAGTCAAACACCGCAGCCATTTACATCTTTGTGACTGACTCTACATCTACACATGGAATTAACCTTTTATAAAAGAAAGTGTAAGATTTTGCAATTAGCTCCGCCCACTAGCGCCCTGATTAGTACAAGATAACCCTGAACCGTCAAATTAGTAAATATAAAGAAAGAAAAGTAGTTTTTATACAATCAAAACTTACCTTTTAAGACATTTTTTACTTCATTAGTTAGCTCTATTTTCCCGCGTTAAAAACCGAAAAACACATGTTTGTAGTTTGTTTCCATGCGTTATTTCTTAGTTTATTTTTGCCTATTAGATGAACTTGTTCACCTCTCTCTGAAAAATTTCGTTCTCAAAAACCTAAAATCGGCAAAACATCTGACCCTGAAATGGAGGATTTTAAAGAGTGTACTGTGTTTTTATGTTTTTTTCAAAGCTATATATATATATCATTTTCATAATAAAGAACATTTAAAAAGAAATGATTGCACAAAGCATTCCGTAAGCTATGATAGAAATTTAAGTAACTTTGTGAAAAAAGGGAGAAACAAGTGGGTAAGTGAGATCCGAACGAAAGGTTTCTTTAATATTCCTTTCAAAACACTTTTAATAAATCCAAATAAATTTCCTTTAAAAAAAAAAAAAAAAAAAAAAAAAAAAAAAGTCGTGTTTTTTATAAAGTAAAAATTTGCAGGTCTATTTTTCTCGTTTTTTCGAAAATCTGAACCGGTCCGATAGCGGACGAAGCCCGCTTTTATACTCTGTCATAGTAATATCTGTCATTTGGACTAAATACGATATTTTAAAAAAAATCAATTTCAAAATTAAACATGTTGTATAGAGACCTTCAAAATGTTAGACGTCAGATTAATTTTCTTTTTAATCCTCTAATGAAGTCATATTGAGCTGCTTTCTGTTTTTACACATACTCATACTGCTTGTATTATTGAGAAATATTTGTAAATTTCCGTTTGATTACCAATATGACGTCATATTAATCTTTTTTCAATTGGTGAAACTTTTTATTTCATTTTCATTTTTCACGTGGAAATCTTTCAGTAGAAAATTAATTATTGTAGAAAGAATTTTATCGTGAATTTTTAATTGTTGACAACTGCTATAATGAAAAATGTTTAAATTTAATAGGAAAAGGCTGTTAAATTTTTGGTTTTTTTTTATCTCTATATATTACAATAACACGATTTTTTAAAATTTTATGATTTTGAGCTTCATAATAGGTATTTAGTACACAAAATTTCATGACTGTAATTTACATAGTTTCTGAGAACCGGCTTTGTGACGGACAGACAACGAAGCGGGAGTAGTAGGGTTTCGTGAGATGAACAAAACCTTAAAAATAAAAAACGGGGTGGGATTTCTTAAGATTGAAATATGTTTGTAAAACATTGAATTGTTACTATAAATATTTTTTAATTAGTTTATTATTTTTGTTCTTTTATTTAATAAAAATTTACATATAAATTACCTCTCGAAAGCGAGAATAATTTCCACGTTTTTTACTAGTTTGTTTGTTAAAGACAATTTTGACTAAGGTTTTCATAAAATATTTTAAACTAACATCATCTATTACTAATTTAATATTGTAATTGTTAGGTATTAACATTTCACTGTACCATGTTTTAGAGATTAGTTCCGCCTACTAACATTGAATACTCTTAAAAATAATTGTAGATTTGCAAGGAAAAAAGAAAAAAATATATTTTGTGTATTTCTGTAAAAAACAGTAGTACTGTTTATACTGGGTTGAGGCGCGACCTACGTTATACACGGCCGGTGCATGACGTTTAAAACGTCACATGCAGTGGATCATTTTTGCATGGCGATTGGTGCAAAGTGGCGCGCCCCTCGTTTTTCACCAATCGTCGTATAAAAATGATACACTCCATGTGACGTTTTAAACATCATGCACCGGCCGTGTATAACGTAGGTCGCGGTTAAGGTGCAAACAGATAGCGTTATATGTCACTTTCTCTGAATTGGTAAAGCGGTCCCTTTCATCTTTTATGACTTTCTTAGCATGCCTAAAGATCAGAGTTCAAGAGCGAGAGCCGGTGACAGATGGGGAAACTTCCCTTTCTTTTGTAGATAACCAAAAATAATTCGAGCAGAATGTATAGACATAGACAGAAGATTTATACCATGTCAAGTCAACTTGCTCAGGATAGCTTCTAAACACTACCTTACTATGTAGATATTTTGCAACCGTCAAATTGTGTAAATGACAAGAATTCAACAATGAAAATTGAAAAGTGTATTAATTTATTAAATAGCTAGGGGAACTTAACACCATGAAGAAGAGCCGTTGACAGATGGGGAAACTCCCCCCCCCTTTTTTTTTTGTTGATAACCACAAAATAATTCGAGAAGAATGTATAGACATAGACAGAAGATTTATACCATGTCAAGTCGACTTGCTCAGGTTAGCTTCTGAACACTGCTGTACTATGTAGATATTTTGTAGCAATCAACCGTCTAAATTGTGTAAATGACAAGAATTCAATATTGGAAACCGAAAAGTGTACTAACTTAGTAAGCAGCGAGGGAAACTTTACACCATGAATGCGCTAGCCCTCGACAGTTCATTAAAAAGAACTAGGCTTTTATGTCGATCAGCAAGGAATTTTGCCATTGATCATTTAAACAAAATAATTGCAACATTTTACTGGTATAAGTAGAATATATATTTTCATTATTGCTTTTTGTTTAGTTGTTATTTATTAATGACATCAGCTAAATTACGAGGTTGTTTTTTTTTTTCTACTGCACCCATGTCACGCACTTTCACAATCATTTGACACTTTTTCCAACAAGTGACGTCATAGTTTTTTTTTTTATTTAGTTTACATCTACAATTAATTGAATTAATATTATAATTCTTAATAATTTTATTTATACAATTTTTTTTATGAATGTGTAACCAATTTTAAATATATTATGCTATTTTATTGACAGTATGTATTAATAATATTCAGTTTATAGATATTCATATCAACCTTTGATTGCTGGCATGCCACAAAATCAATTTTCTTTTTGGAGTGGTTTTAGGTAGATGCTTTCTTACTTTAGATATGTCACAGCGTTTTAGCCCATTAAACGCCGCTATATGAACCGCATCCCAAAAATTATAATTTTTATATTTTTTTAGGTTTAATATACGTCTCTAATCATATGCAGCTTAAATTTTTAAGAAATCTTTATTTGGTTAGAAGATATGATATAGTCCCAAAATGGGAGACTTGGCGCCTAATGGGGATAAAATAGAAACCTCCACCACAATGTTTAGAGTTGAATGTTTAGTTTTAAAATATTTCGAAATCGAGTTATAAATCCCCAAATTTATTTGTATATGGTAAATAAAGTTAATTATCAATACCTTAATTGCATATTAAATATATTCAAGCCATAAAATGAAGAACTCGTAAATGTTCTTACATTTTTAATATCTTTTTTCTTTTACATTTTTGTATGAAACGGTATTAGGCAATTTTTGTGGAGCATTACCTTACATTTCTCGCACCACAGACGAGTATTCTTTTTACAAAGTTTACATTTTGATTGCTTTCCTGCCTGTGTGATAAAATGATTTACACCATCAAAGCGTATGTTACAGTTCACTGGTGTGTGTGGTCCAAGTTGAGGTATTGGCAACGATTGCAGTCTGTCTGATTTCATCAAACCCATCACAATGTCTCGTAAAAATGTTAACTGAGACATTTGTCCATTCATCTCCCGATGGATTCTCCAAGCCGCTACCACAGCCATGTTCAGTGTGTTGGTGAAAAATGGCCACCACCATTTCTTACCCTTTATTCTGGGTCGGTAACTACTCAAAAATCGATCAAGAAGATCTACGCCGCCCATATTTTTATTGTAAGATCCAACTATTCCTGGTTGAGGCAAATCAATCTTCTTTTTAGATTTTCGGCACCAACGCTTTGCTTGCCCCATAGGCTCCATACATTCAAAATTCGATGCTAAGCATACAACTTTATTGTCTTTCCATTTTACTACACTTAAATCCTTTGTTATAATGTAGTCAAATGTCCCTCTTTCTTTTTTTACCAAAACTTTACTATCTTGTAAAGGACAGTTCTGCAGTCGGTTCTCTCTCACCGTTCCAGTTAGACGGAATTCCCTTCTTCGCATTTCTTCAAGCAATGGCAGAGAGTTGAAAAAATTGTCAACATACACTTTGTGTCTTCTACAGTTTTCTACACATTCTATTAGATCCAAGACAACTCTTGTTCCAAGGGGAGTTTTGTCTTCGGCTGCTGTTTCTTTTCCCACATAAACTTGTAAATTGAATGGATAACCTTGAGAAGAAGCAAGAATCCATAATTTGTAACCAAATTTTATTGGTTTTCCACGCATATACATTTTGGTAGAATGTCTGCCTGTATAAGGGATCATTTCCTGATCAATACTTAAAGATTCAGAAAATGTTCCGAATTGCTGCAGTTTTTTTCCAAACAACTCTATAAAACATCTAACTTTGGCCAACTTGTCAGAGCCATCAATAGAATTATTATCACATAAATGGAGATACTTCTTTATATCTCTAAATCTCTGTCTACTCATGGCATTTTGTATGAAAGGCAGATTACAATCTTCTGAATTGCTCCAATATAAATCTTCTTGAGGCAAGGAATGATATCCGCTAAACAACAGAATTCCGAGAAATACTTCCAATAACTTTTCAGATAATGAAAAGGTATAATTATTGTTTTGCGTAGCATACCTTAAAGTTTCTTCTAAAATAAGATTCATGATATCAGAATCAAAATACATTTTGAATAATTCATAAGGAGTTTTACTTGCTAACTCAGGATGGATCTCTTCTAAAATTGGTGTTTTTTCAGACTTAATTGGATCTAATTTATCGACTTTTTTCCAAACATATGGTTTCGTTTTTGGCTCTTTCTCCTTCTTTGTCCTAATAGCTTTATTTATTTTAACCTTTTTTTTTCCGTTTTGTCAATTTTTTGGACTTTGTTTGTTGGTTTTGACTTTTGTTGCAGTCATCTTCATCACTTGAAAAATAATTTTCTTCTGGACACCTCTTCCTCTTTTTATATGTTACTTTCTTCTTTGAAATATCTAGTGTTTCACGACGTTTTAAATTAAGTTCGACTTCTCCGCATACATCCACTGGTTCTACTTCATCTAAATAATTTTCATTAAAATTTTCCTCATCAGTTATCTGATCAGGATTTGGTGGCAAACAAGTGATTGTACACTCATCTGCTGAGAATTCGTCCGAATCTAATGTTTCCATATAGTCTAAGGCTTCCTGCACAGTTAAAAACTTAGACGCCATTTTTACACTTTAAATAAAAGTACAGAAATTTCTCTATTGAAAATTAACCTTGCTTACTGAGCGCCTAGCTTAGACTGTTGACCAAGAATTTATCATACGTTTATCTAGAACATTCTCCAGAACGTTATGAATAGAATCAACTGTTTTGATAAAAACACCTGGACTTCAGCAACAAAAGAGGGGTTACTATGTTCAATAACAAAAGAGCCTGACCTTCAACAGTAAAGAATAAACAGCAGAGAGGTCAACAGATGTATTCATGGAAAAGGGGTGAGGACTTTATTTTGCTAGTCAGAAAGGGCCAAGTCTCCCATTTTGGGACCTTTCTAAATATACAACTGTAAAACCCTTTTAAATTATTTTTCTTGATCTATGTTTGTTATGATTTAAAAAAATAACTATTTTTTTTTCATATTCAATGTTTCGAAACTTTCGCCGTCGAATTAATTATTTAGAGTGATTTTTTTTCTTATGAAGTAAATATAGTCAATTTTCCTTAAATTTGAAAAATTTTAAAAAATAGAATTTAAATTACAAACTTTTTGAAAAAAATTCCAATCATGCTAAGTACTTCAATATTCAATAAAAGTAATATAAAATGTATGTGTCTTAATTACTTGTGGAGAAAAAAAATCTTAACAAAGGTTCCCAAAATGGGAGACTTGGCGCTTAATGGGTTAAACCATCCCATTTCCCTGTCACACTGTATGGCAATTTTTGGATCCACCTTACTCCTTTTGAACTGTAACGTATTTTACGGATGGAACTGTTAAAAACTGTTGATTTTTATCTGCGTGTTTTGATTTAATATGTTAGCGATATGATATTTTTTCTCTCGTCAGTGTTAACAGAAGGTATTGCAATTTAAGGATAAGCGTAACGGAGAGATTTTGAATATTATTTAAATATTTCTAAAAGTGTTCTTGAAAAATTTGTAATCGTATTAATGCTTTAATACAATTATCTTAAAAAAAACTAGAAAAATATTCCACCTTAGGCAGAGTTAGATTTGATAAAATTAATAAAAATAATCTTTAATATTAAATTTTTGTTTGTCTGTTTCTGTGTGTTTGTTGGCGATCGGGAGGGAAATCCATAGCATGTGGATAGAAGTAGGCAAATTGGGCTCCGGATAAACCAGGATATGTCCAAGTGCACCTGACGATCAGATTTTGGATATCTTGATTATATTTTTCGTTATTTTATGTTCAACAGGACGATTCGCGTATTTCACCAATTTTCCAATTTCGGAGGCGATGTTAACACACTCATAACAGTAAATCAAATTCAAACTTTTACAAGATATAGTCGATTTTCAATAAAGTTTATTCGAATTTTGTACAGCGAAATTTTAATTTTTAGCGATTTTTTTTTTCAAAAAATCTCCATTTAATGACATGACGTGCTTGTTTTTCTTTTATCAAACAATTCCTATTTCATACCCATTACATTCAATGTTATATTTTATACACTTGTATAGGGCACATATTCTGGGAAAAAAAAAAAAAAAAAAAAAAAAAAAAAAAAAAAAAAAACAGAAAATCGGAAAATATGAAATATTTTTGTAAAACAAATTATTATAGAAAATAAGGATATTAATTTTTTTTCTGAAATGCAGCGAGGAAAGAGATGAAAAAATTCCAGCATCAGTATCCTAAGTAATCCCATTTATCGCCAAAAATCGTTACTATGGCTTTTAAAAGGACTATATAAATATTTTATTTGATTTTGAACTAAGCATAGCTGCCAACTTTTACGCTTTTTTCCTACCACTAAAATTTTACAGTAAATTTTTACTTAATAAATTGGCGAAATTATGTCATTCGATAATGCAAAATTTTCTATTAATTTTTAGTGGTAGCAAAAAAGCGTAAAAGTTGGCAGCTATGACTAAGAAACCAATTCTGTTGCGTTGTTACATAGTGCACACAATGCGTGTAAAACTTTAAGGACAGCAAAAAATTCCAAAAATTTTGATAAATATAAAATGAGATAATTGAAATGGAATTTAATGTTAATCATAAAGTTAAAATACTAATATAAAAGTCAACAAAATGTGTGTGTGAGCTTTTTATTGCGAAATAATAATAATTATGCAAAAAACCGCTATTTTTGCCTATGTAAAAACTTCAAGGACATCACTATTTTTTGATAGAAATGTTATATATGACTATTATTGATTCGTATGTTAAAAACTCTTGTGTATAGAAATTTTAATAACGTTTTCTGTTATGAGATTTGTTAATTTTACAATGATTCTAAAAGCAAGTAAATTGGCTGACTATGAAAAGGGTGCTGTTGAATATTTTTCATTGTCAGGAATGATTTGTCGGTCTATAGCAAAAAAAAGTAGGACTACATAAAACCATCATTAACAATTTTTTAAGGTTAAAAGGTTTGTGGTATGGAATAAAATCGCTGGAGGATGACCAAAACCCTTTACCCCACAGATGAAACGATACTTTTAAAATTAGTATCAACTGGAAAGTACGAAAGTATAGAAATTTTACAAATGACTTGGTTCAATGTATACAAGAAAATAATATGCAATACAATTACGCCTATCTAAAAACTATCTAAAATCATATCTAAAAACTATCATATCTAACTATACTAACTAGATACAAAAACCAGCGTTTACAGTGTACAAGACAACTGATGATTTAGGATATTTGAAATATTTGAAAATTTCCGTTTTATTACCAATATGATGTCATATTAATTTTTTTTCAATTGGTGAAACTTTTTATTTCATTTTCATTTTTCTCGGGGAAATCTTTCAATAGAAAATTAATTATTGTAGAAAGAATTTCTTGTGAATTTTTAATTGTTGGTACTGTTTTATATGACAATGAACATGTAAAAAGAAATAGCGAATGGCAGCAACAAAAGTTATATTGTTCCCGTAAAAGTTTACAAATTTATTGGCAAAAATACATAAACAGGAAAAAAGGTAAGGTTTATAGGGAGAAAATCAAAATAATGTGTAGCTCCATCCTAAATCCATGCCCTTTTCCCTTTTATAGTTTTATATATACAGGGTGTATCTGAAATGCTTCAACAAACTTAGAGGGATGATAGTACTCATGAAGACGAACAAAAAATGCAATGGAACATCGGGTCGCAAATGACGTTTAACCCTTTCAGGGGCAGTGGTATGTTTATGAAACCACTTAATTTTAATTCCAAAACGCTACAATGGCACCAGAATTTTGCCAAAATCTTTTCCATTTAATATGTATTTGAAATATAGCCCTTTTCTTATTTACAAACAATTTTTTTTTGTAAATTCCGGTGCCAATCATTTATTTCAACATTTTAGTACTAAAAGTACTTTATCCCTGAATGGCGTAAAGGATGAAAATCGAGAAAATGCGTCTGGAATTGGACAAACTGAGACAAGAAAGATATACTCCAGAAAATTATTTATTGCACAGAATAGGTACAACACAGCTCGTGATGTCCAGAGAAAACAAATATTTTACAACAATTGTTCAAAGTGTCGACCGCGGATATTATTACACATAGTGTGTCCGCCAGTCGTTGCTCCGTAGATGTACTCTGTGTAATAATGTCCGCGGTCGACACTTTGAACAATTGTTGTAAAAATCTTGTTTTCTCTGGACATCACGAGCTGTGTTGTACCAATTCTGTGCAATAAATAATTTTCTGGAGTGTTTCTTTCTTGTCTCAGTTTGTCCATTTCCAGACGCATTTTCTCGATTTTCATCCTTTAAGCCTTTCAGGGGCAAAGTACTTTTAGTACTAAAATGTTGAAATAAATGACTGGCACCGGAATTTACAAAAAAATTATTTGTAAATAAGAAAAAGGCCATATTTCACATACTTATTACCATAATTTCCGGCGTATAAGCCGCAGTTCAAAGAGTCGTTTATCGACACAGAAATTTTATTCAATAATTGTAATTAAATATTTACAGCGATCTTTTAAGTTACATTTTATAAAATAATATTTCTGGGTCGAAACACGACTCTTTGAGCTGCGGCTTATACGCCGGAAATTACGGTATATGGAAAAGATTTTAGCAAAATTCTGGTGCCATTGTGGCGTTTTGGAATTAAAACTAAGTGGTTTCATAAACATACCACTGCCTTTGAAAGGGTTAAACGTCATTTGCGACCCCATGTTCCATTGCATTTTTTGTTCGGCTTCATGAGTACTATCATCCCTCTAAGTTTGTTGAAGCATTTCAGATACACCCTGTATATATATTTATAAATATTTACATGTGACACCCACCGCACAATTTGAAGCTAAATAAATATATCTGACATGTTCAAACATAAGGAATATTTAACACACACAGAAATATGTTTAAAAAAATGGCTTTCACAGTATGAGGTATTGTTTTTAACTTTTTAAGAATATATATCATCGTTTTTTACATAGTTTTTCACAGAAAGATATTGTAAAAAATTACGAAATTAAAGTTATTTGATACCCTAAAACATATTTTAAATTCATGAAATTCGGTGCAATGATTTTTGAGAAAAGAGGCTTTTTGCAATATTCAAAAATTATATATTTTTTCAACTAATATTATTCCAATTTACTTCTGTATTCAAATCGTACCCCAGAAAGAATGCTCCGCCTACTTTATATAGCTAGATTTTCTGCTCTGATTCTTTTAATCTGAACGAATACATATCATAATGACAATGGGCGAAGTTTAAATATAAAAACAGCGAGAGCGGAGTTTAAATATAAAAAACAGCGAGGGCTGAGTACAGATTTAACAAAAACATATTAATAGGTTTCTGGCATATATTCCGTAAATTAATACTTAGCTTGATATTTTCGGAAATTTATTGTTCACCAAAGAGTAATTTCTGATAAAACAAAATCAGCAAATTATGTTAAAATTAAAAGGCATGGGTATACTTTAAAATTTTTTTACACATTCTTATCCGACATCGCCCTTTATTATTCTAAGATAGTCTTTGACTGCTGTAAACCTCTTTTAAAATTATTTGCGATAAGAATCTAACTATAACAATAAAAATCCTTGAATAAAGGGAAAAAAACTGGAATAAAATACCAATTTCCATAATTTGTGACAAATGCTCGCTATTGTTATGCCTAATATTTAAAAGCTATAGAATAAAATTTCTTTATAGGAATTGAATGTTTCAATTTTTAGCAGATCGTTTCATCCAGGCAGATAGAAATAATCTCTCTATCTTCCTGATTTCATCTAACACACTGTTTACATACTTAATACATAGTACTATACTTTGATACGTATATAATTACAAAGAATTCTCCCTCATCACGTTATACGTCGTTTTCTGACAAAAGGAAATAAGATGGATGATTTATTTGGTTTTATCTGAAAATACTTCAAGTAGAAAGAAAAACCATGTCTAATGTTCGCCCCTTTTACTCCACTTTCTCCAAAGGAAGATCATAATGAGCGATAGTTTCACTTTAAAAAGTTTCCAGCGATTCGAATGGAGATGCTGAAATCATGACAAAATAAGCAGTACCCTTTAGCTGGAGCAATTATCAAATCTAGGTCCAGGTAAGACTCCTATAAGTAGTACAGGAGCTCTAGGTCTAGGTGGTGATAGGTTCTTAGCCTTCTAGGATTCCAAGAAGCGAAAGGGGAGGGGGGGTTGATTACAATTTCTCCCTCGCCCCTTTCCCTCCGGTAACCAAAGACGTTGCTTGAAGACAATTTCTCGCATTCTTTTACTTCCTTGTTCACATACGTCACATTTATCACTTTCTTCCGTTCATTCCCAGAAAAACACAAAAGACTAAAAAAAAAGTCCTCGTTTCCTATATTTTGGAAAAGTATTACTGTTTTCGAAAAATTCCCTAGAAATAAAAAAGGAATTCTCTAAATCCCTAGATGGACTTGAATTTCCCTAGGACTAGGATTTTCCCGTACATCTGAGAACTCTGTGCACACGTCAAATTGTGTAAATGACAAGAATTCAACAATGAAAATCGAAAAATGTATTAATTTATGACATAGCGAGGGGAACCTGACACCATGAAGCCACTCGACCTCGCCTGTTTTTAACTACGATGTTTGTTTCTGATTGATACAGCAATTAATTTTGGCATTAATTATTATAAAACATAGTTCTTAAATTTCACTGGTATGAGTAGAATATATATTTTCATTATTGCTTTTTGCTTGGGTGTCATTTATTAATAACATCAGCTGCATTACGAAGTTTTTTTTTTTTTCCTACTGCCTATGTCTCAACCTATGTCACGCACTTTTCACAATCATTTGATACTTCTTCCATTTTGTGACGTCATAGTTTTTTAAAAAAATTTAGTTAAGATCTACAATTAATTGAATTAACATTGTAATTCTTAATAATTTTATTTATAAATTTTTTTTATGAATATGTAACAAATTAAAACCAATTTTAAATATATTATGCTATTTTATTGACAGTATGTATTAATAATATTCAGTTTATAGATATTCATATCAACCTTTGATTGCTGGCATGCCACAAAATCAATTTTCTTTTTGGAGTGGTTTTTGGTAGATGCTTTCTTATTTTAGATATGATGCTACAACTTTTTAAACCCTCCCATTTCCCTGTCACACTGTATGCCAATTTTTGGATCCCCCCCTACCCCTTTTGAAATGTAACGTGTTTTACGGATGGAACTGTTAAAAACTGTTGATTTTTATCTGCGTGTTTTGATTTAATATGTTAGCGATATGATCATTTTTCTTCGTCAGTGTTAACAGGAGATATTGCTGTTTAAGGATAAGCGTAATGAAGGAATTTTGAATATAATTTAAATATTTCTAAAAGTGTTTTTGTAAAATTTGTAATCGTATTAATGCTTTAATACAATAATCTTAAAAAAAAAAAAAAAACTAGAAAAATATTCCACCTTAGGCAGAGTTAGATTTAATAAAATCAATATAAATAATCTTTAATATTATTTTTTTTGTCTGTGTTTGTTGGCGATCGCAAGGATAATCCATTGCATGGAGATAGAAGTCGGCAAATTTGGTTTCGATTAAACGAGGACAGGTCCAAGTGCACCTGACGATCAGATTTTGGATATCTTGATTATATTTTTGGTTATTTTATGTTCAACAGAACGATTCGCGTACTTCACCAATCTTCCAATTTCGGAGGCGATGTTAACACACTCATAACAGTAAATCAAATTCAAACTTTTACAAGATATAGTCAATTTTCAATAAAGTTTATTCGGATTTGGTACAGCGAATTTTAAAGTTTTAGCGATTTTTTTTTCCAAAAAGTCTCCATTTAATGACATGACGTGCTTGTTTTTCTTTTATCAAACAATTCCTATTTCATACCCAATACATCCAATGTCATATTTTATACACTTGTATAGGGCACATATTCGGGGAAAAAAAAACAAAAAAAATCGTTACTATGGCTTTTAAAACGACTATATAAATATTTTACTTGATTTTGAACTAAGAAACCAATTCTTTTGCTTTGTTACATTGTATATAGAGTGCGTGTAAAATCTTTAAGGACAGAAAAAAAAATTAAAAATTTTGATAAATATAAAATGAGATAATTGAAATGGAATTTAATATTGATCATAAAGTTAAAATACTAATATAAAAGTCAACAAAATGTATTTGTGAACTTTTTATTGCGAAAAAATAATAATTATGCAAAAAACCACTGTTTTCGCCTGTGTAAAAACTTTAAGGACATCACTATTTTTTGATAGAAATGTTACATATGACTATTATTGATTCCTATGTTAAAAAGTCTTGTGTATAGTAATTTTTATGACGTTTTCTGTTATGAGATTTGTTAATGTTATAATGATACTAAAAGCAAGCAAACTCACTGACTATGAAAAGGGTGCTGTTGAATCTTTTTCATTGTCAGGAATGATTTGTCGTTCTATAGCAAAAAAAGTAGGACTACATAAAACCATCATTAACAATTTTTTAAGGTTAAAAGGTTTGTGGTATGGAATAAAATCGCTGGAGGAAGACCAAAACCCTTTACCCCAGAGATAAAACGATATTTAAAAATTAGTATCAACTGGAAAGTACTGAAGTAAAGAAATTTTACAAATGACTTGGTTCAATGTATACAAGAAAGTAATATGCAATGCAATTACTCCTATCTAAAAACTATCTAAAATCATACCTAAAAACTATCATATCTAACTTTACTAACTAGATACAAAAACCAGCGTTTACAGTGTGCAAGACAATTGATGATTTGGGACGACATAAGACTTGGTTAATTTCTCCAATGAAAACAGTTGGAACTAAGATGGTTCTGATAGCTGGAAGTGATTTTAAAAAAGAAACAGAACATTTCACAATGTTAATCAGGTGACGGATCCATTATGACAGGAGGCTGTTTTTCGTCTAACCGCGTGGGCTCATTTACATTTCTTGCAGGAAAACTTAATCTAAATCATATTTAGAAACTCTTTCTGACAATCTTTCACCAGTTGTAAAACTATAGCAGGGGAAAATAGGTTTCATCAGCAAGATAATGCGCGTATCAACACAAGCCGTAGGACAAAACTCTTGTTCCAGAAGAAAAATACGGAAGTTTTGACAATGTCCACCGGAATCCATCGAGAACTAGCAGGGATATCTAGAAAGACAAGTTTACCAAAATGGAAGACATTTTTCCTCAGATTTAGAATTTAGATCTACGATTGAAGATGAATGGTGCAAAACTAGTCCCAAATTGTGCCAAAAATTAATGATGTCTATGAAAGATAGAATATTTGCGGTCATTAAAAGCAATGGTGGGTGCACAATATGTAAAATATTTTTCTCCATTACTGTATTGTTTTTATTTTCCTGTCCTTGAAGTTTTTACTCAAGCAGGAATAGTGTTTTTTTACATAATTACTCTATTTTCGTAATAAAAAACTTACAGATAAATTTTGAGGATTTTTTTATTAGCTTTTTAACTTTATGATATACGTTATAGTAAATTTTTTCATCTGATTTGAAATTTATGAAAACCTTTAAAATTTGTTACTGTCCTTAAAGTTTTTACACGCACTGTAAGTCACATGTACATGTCCAAAGCTTGACCTTCTCTTTTTGAAGCATTTACTCTCATCAGCTGTCAAGCCGCCATTTTTAATATATAACTAAACAAAAATGCGGTATTTACTTTAATATACGCATAATAAATTGGTGTGAATGTATTTTTATGAGCACATCTTTTTACAAAGTGTTAATTTTATACATTTTTAATTAAAAAAGTAAAATTTTAGTTGTTTTTACATGTTGAACGCCAAATTCAAATACCTAAACATGCTTCAGATCCACGGCGTCCTTTTTTAAATGCATAGTACTAAGCATGGAAGAAGAAAACTAGTAGAAACGAGCATAAAAAATTTGTGTAGATCTCATTTCATCAGGGAATTCTGGGAGTAGGATTCCAGTAATCCAAACCGTATGGCGAAATTTTGGCAGTTTTTTTAATAATGTTGCCAGGTCCCTTTGAAATTACTAGGAGTGTAGGCATACTTACTTCTTGTTTATTTATAAAAGTAAGCGTGAGATTTTGCAATTAGTTCCGTCGACTGGCGCCCTGATTAGTACCAGAGAACCCCGATCCTTCAAATTAGTAAAAATAAAGAAAGAAAAGTAATTTTTATACAACCAAAACCTACGCTGTTAAGATATTTTCTACTTCATTAGTTAGAAGTATTTTCCAGCGTTAAAAACCGAAAAACACATGTTTGTAGTTTGTTTCCATGCGTTATTTCATAGTTTATTTTTGTCTATTAAATGAACTTGTTCACCTCTCTATAAAAATTTTGTTATCAAAATTCTAAAATCGGCAAAACCATCTGACCCTAAAATGGAGGATTTCAAAGAATGTACTGTGTATTTATTTTTTTTCAAAGATTATATATATATTATAATTTTTATAATCAAGCACATTTAAAAAGAAATGATTGAAGTTTAAGTAAGTATGTGAGAAAAATGAGAAAAAACGAGTGGAATTTCTTTAGATTTAAATATGTTTGTGAAACATTGAATTGTTACTGTAAATAATTTTAAATTAGTTTATTGTTTTTGTACTTTTATTTAATAAAAATGTACATTTTAATTACTCCTCCAAAAGTGAGAATATTTTCCGCGTTTTTTATTAGTTTGTTTGTTAAAGACAATTTTGACTACAGTTTTCCAAAAATATTTGAAAGTAACATCATCTATTACTAATTTAATAGTGTAGTTGTTATGCATTAACATTTCACTGTCACATGTTTCAGAGATTAGTTCCGCCTACTAACATTGAACAGTCTTAAAAAAATTAAAGATTCCCCAAAAAGAAAAAAATCCTCTTGTGTATTTCTCTAAAAAACAGCAGTACTGTATATACTGTATTAAAGTGCAATCAGATAGCTTTATGTGTCGCTTTCTCTGAAGTGGTAAAGCGGTCCCTTTTATCTTTTATGACTTTCTTAGCGTGCCTAAAGATCAAAGTTCAAGAGCGGGATCCGTTGACAGATGGGGAAACTTCTCTTTATTTTGTAGGTAACCACAAAATTATTCGAGAAGACTGTATAGACATAGACAGATACAAGAGTTATACCATGTCAAGTCGATTTGCTCAGGATAGCTTCTAAACACTGCCTTACTATGTAGATATATTTCAGCCGTCAAATTGTGTAAATGACAAGAATTCAACAATGAAAATTGTATTAATTTATTAAACAGCTAGGGGAACTTAACACCATGAAGAAGAGCCGTTGACAGATGGGGAAACTTCCCCCCCCCTTTTTTTATGATAACCACAAAATAATTCGAGAAGAATGTATAGACATAGACAGAAGATTTATACCATGTCAAGTCGACTTGCTCAGGACAGCTTGTAAACAATGCCGTACGATGTAGATATTTTGTGGTAAGCAACCGTCAAATTGTGTAAATGACAAGAATTCAATATTGGAAAACAAAAAGTGCAATAATTTATTAAACAGCCAGGGAAACTTTACACCATGAAGGTGCTGGCCCTCGCTAGTTCATTAAAAACAGCTAGGCTTTTATGTGGACCAGCAAGGAATTTTGGCATTAATTATTTAAACAAAATAACTGCAACATTTTACTGGTATCAGTAGAATATATATTTTCATTATTGCTTTTTGTTTGGGTCTTATTTATTAATGACATCAGCTAAATTACGAGATTTTTTTTTTCTACTGCACCTATGTCACGCACTTTCACAATCATTTGATACTTTTTCCAACTTGTGACGTCATAGTTATTTTTGTTTAATTTAGTTTGCATCTACAATTAATTGAATTAATATTGTAATTCTTAATAATTTTATTTATACATTTTTTTATGAATGTGTAACAAATTAAAACCAATTTAAATATATTCTACTGTTTTATTGGCAGTAGTATGTATTAATAATATTCAGTTCATAGACATTCATATCAACCTTTGATTACTGGCATGTTACAAAATCAGTCTTCTTTTTGGAGTGGTTTTAGGTAGATGCTTTCTTACTTTAGATATGATGCCACAATGTGTTAAGCCACCCCATCTCCCTGTCACACTAAATCACAATTCCCCCTCACCCCCTCTGAAATATAACGTATTTTACGGATGCAACTGTTGAAAATTCTTGATTTTAATCTGTGTGTTTTGGTTAAATATGATAACGATATGGTCACTTTTCTCCATCAGGGTTAACTGAAGATGCTCCAATTGAAGGATAAGCGTATCGACGGAATTTTGAATAGAATTTAAATATTTCTAAAAGTGTTTTTGAAACATTTGTATTCGTATTAACGCTTTAACAGAATTATCTTCAAAAAACTAGAAAAATATTCAACCTGAGGCAGAGTTAGATTGGATAAAATTAATAAATAAATGATCTTTAATATTAAATTTTTTTTTTTGTCTGTTTCTGTGTGTTTGTTGGCGATCGGAAGGGAAATCCATAGCATGTAGTTAGAAGTCGGCAAATTTAGTTCAGGATAAACGAAGACAGGTCGAAGTGTACCTGACGCTCAGATTTTGGATATCTGGAGATTATATTTTTGGTTACTTATGTTCAACAGAACGTTTCGCGTATTTTCCCGATCTTTCAATTTCGGCGGCGATGTTAACCCGCTTATAAAAGTAAATCAAATTCAAACTTTTTACACGATATAGTCAAATTTCAATAAAGTTTATTCGGATATCATGCAGCGAATTTTTAATTTTTAGCGATATTTTTTACAAAAATGTCTCCATTTAATGGCATTGGAATGTTTGTTTTTTATCAAACAGTTCCTATGTCATATCCAATACATTCAATGTTATATTTCATACACTTGTGTGTGTAGAGCAGCAAATTATTATAATTTAAAAAAAACAATAGGAAAATATGAAATATTTTTGTAAAACAAATTATTATAGAAAATAAGGATATTAATTTTTTTCTGAAATGCAGCGAGGAAAGAGATGAAAAAATTCCAGCATCAGTATCCTAAGTAATCCCATTTATCGCCAAAATTCGTTACTATGGATTTTAAAACGACTATATACATATTTTACTTGATTTTGAACTAAGAAAGCCAATTGTTTTGCTTTGTTACATTGCAAATACAGTGCGTGTAAAAACTTTAAGGACAGAAAAAAGAATTAAAAATTTTGATAAATAAAAAATGAGATAATTGAAATGAAATTTAATGTTGATCATAAAGTTAAAATACTAATATAAAAGTCAACAAAATGTATGTGTGAACTTTTTATTGCGAAAAAAATAATAATTATGCAAAAAAACTCTATTTTTGCCCGTGTAAAAACTTTAAGGACATCACTATTTTTTGAAAGAAATGTTACATATGACTAATTTTGATTCGTATGTTAAAAACTTTAGTGTATAGTGATTTTACGGACTTTTCTATTATGAGATTTGTTAATTTTATAATGATACTAAAAGTAAGTAAACTGACTTTGAAAAGGGTGCTGTTGAATCTTTTTCATTGTCAGGAATGATTTGTCGGTTTATTGCAAAAAAACCGTCATTAACAATTTTGTAAGGTTAAAAGGTTTGTGGTATGGAATAAAAACGCTGGAGGAAGACCAAAAGCTTTGTCCCTCAGAGATAAAAGTAGACTTTTAAAATTAGTATCAACTAGTAAATACTGAAGTAAAGAAATTTTACGAATGACTTGGTTCAATGGATGGAAGAAAATAATCTGCAATACAATTACTCCATCGGGGAACGTCCAATATATAGCAAAATTGTGTTAACCCTCTTTTCTAACAAGTTACAAAAACCAGCGTTTACAGTGTGCAAGACAATTGATGATTTGGGACGACAATTTGCTGCAGGTTATTTTCTCCAATGAAAACAGTTGGAACTAAGATGGTTCTGATAGCAGGAAGTATTGTTGGCATGGTTTTAGAAAATAAAAAGAAATTTTCTCAAAATGTTAATTAGGTGACGGATCCATTATGACAAGAGGCTGTTTTTCGTCTAACGCATGAAATTGGCAAGTGTTTTTATTTAGAAATTTTGTAATCGAAAGACACTTTGCATTTTTTGGTAAATGTAGAAGATACTTCAGAAAACAATGTCAAAGTCGGCGTTTTGAACCAAATTTCCGACACCGCAACACTAAAAAGGAAAAAACGTGTCGTCACGTGAGACAAATCACTTATAACTTGATAAATAATTTATTTGTCAAAATATGGAAAACTCACTTCGATTCCAAATCGCATCAACTGTCAGGCCAGCCAATTTTATGCTTTTGAGTCTGAAAATGAGTCAGAAAATATGTCAGAAAATTTCGTTTTTTTGAGCAGGTCATTTGAGAATCACCTTAATTAAAATTTTTATTTATCTGACCCTTTGATTGGGGGGGAGATATCTCGGATGCTATCAGATTGTTTAAAAATTAAATTTGGTGGGATGGTTGATTTTTGAAAATATTCTCGGTTAAAATAATTCTTACTTAAACTTTTGATTCCTGAGGTCCGACAAGGGTAGAAGGGTAGGGAGGCGGTACCATATCTCAAGGTCTGTCAGAACTTTTAAAAAGGAATTTTCGAGATAATAAGTTTTTGACAATAGGCGCGGATAAAATTATTTTTAATTAAAATTTTGATAGTGGAATTGGGGGGGGGGGGGTATTTCGAGATCTATCAGGTCTTTTAAAATTAAATTTTGCGAAATGAAAACATTATAAGCATAGGCACAGATAAAAGGATTCTTAAATAAAATTTTGATCTTTATCTCCCCCAGGGATGTGGTGGGGGCGGAGAATGGGGCTGGAGACTATATTTCAAGATCTGTTAGACCATTTAAAATCGAATTTTCGGGATGGTAAATGTTTAATCATAGGCGTTGATAAAATGATTCTTAGTTAAAATTTTGATCCTTGTCTCCTCCCCCCCTCCCTGGGTTAAAATAGGAAGCAAAAACTCAAGTCCTATCAGATGCTTTAAAATTAAATTTCATGGAATAGTACATTTTTGAGCATAGATGCAGATAGAATGATTATTACTTAAACTTTATACCTGTGTCATCCCAGAAAGGTTCGGGGATACCATAAATGACATGTTTCATAATATTTCCTTACTGGTTATCTTTAAGCAATTTTAAAGACACGTTAATTGTAGAGATGTAAAATTTCTAAAATATTTGAAATGGCTGAAAAAGCCAGTTTCCACCTTTTCTGGAAATATTAGTAATTAAAAAAATGTTACTTTAAAAAAAAGTATTTTCCAGTGTTTTAAAACTTTTTACTTCAGGGCTAAAATTTCGAACCTGCTTCTTCGGGTGAAAATCCGAGAAATATCGACATTTTTTCGTAAAAATTGTTCGGGTTGGATTTCATTGATTTTTTCTACGGGCCATTCCAAAAATTGGTTCGGACAATAAAGTTTCCGTTCGTACCCGGACTGAGCCTGGACCGAAGATTCCGAACATTTATATCGATCCTGGGAATATTGGATCATTTGGAAATCTACATTTTTTTTATGTAATAAATAATTAAACTTGCATTCATTTTATTAAAGTTAGCAAAAACTATCAAAGCAACTTTCTTTTGACATTAATTTATTTATTTCATTATACATTTGAAAAATCCCGCATTGGAATTTATTTTTTTAATTTTAATCATCCTGTATATTATTAGAAAAATAATACATAAAGAAAATTTTAATTAGGTATTTATAATGAAAAAAATTACATAATTTTTATATAAATCATGAATTACTTTTAACCACATTAAAATTAGACGATAAACATAATAATTAATAGTGATTAAAATTATAATTAAATTCCAAATTAAATATTCACTTAGAATTTTATTGTTATACAAAAAGAAAAAATGGAACATAAATTTTTCGTGTTTTGTCTTGTTTTAGAATAATAATTTATTTTTTGTAATGACAGACACACTACAGTTTATTAGCAAACCTTTCATAAATGTTGTAAAACTAATCTTAGTGATTTAATAAAAGCAAAACACCTCATTCAATGATCCTGAAATTTTGCCCCCTTGTTATACATCCGCTTTTCGTTACGGACTTTTTACCACGTGACTATTTACCCCGGACGCATCATATTACACCCTCTATTCCCAAGACAATCTCAATAATATAAAAAAGAGGGATCATATTTGAGGTAAAGTGAAGGCGAACAAAAATTGTCTTTTTTGCTCCGTAGTTTTAGTTTATATCAAGAAGGACTTGCTCTTTGCTGAAGATTTGGTGCTTATTATGGGACGCTATGGAATTAATTACTTTTAGATTAAAAATAATTAAACATTCACTATACAACCATAATAAACATACATAAAATAATGAATTTTTCAAATTGAGAATCTAAACAGAAACAATAGCAAATACAAAAAAGATATACCTGTTAATTATCATTACACGTCAAAAGTAAATGCAAATATATGGTAATATGGAAATATTTGGTAAAATTTTTCAATTACAGTGGCGTCCGGGCAAGGAATAATTTGACCCCCCTCCCTCCTCTCCAAAAAATAAGATAACCGCAATATATCTAAAGACAAGGGATGTGTGCAAAAAATCTGGGTATTCCTAAAGAAAATATGCTACGTCAAAGCATGGGCTTCAACGACCCATTGATAAGGACTATATTTTGAATCAGTGCATTGCTGTTTAGATTGCGTCGGAATAATTAAAATTATAAATCTATACTAAGGCTTTGAACTGGAACAGAGCAAAAATAAAATAATAATAATAAATAAATAAATAAATAAAATAAAAATCTTTATTTTATATGGAACTGAATCTAAATGGTTTTTCGGCTTTTAACTATTCCATTGGAGGAAAAAAAATCACCCTTCTAAGGTGTTTATAGTATAATTTAAGAGCAAACAGCTTCAATATATATAATTTTAAAGATAATATTACAGCTGTTGTCAAATCCAAACTGCTATTTTCTGGCACATTCACAAAGTCCTTTTCATTAATAAATGTATACAATTTCCAGTTCTCCTTACCCAAATATAAATAAAGCGATTAGAGTTTCCATTTTTCTATAAAGACAACTACAGAAAATTATTTTGCATTCTTATTTAATCATGAAATCAAAATTAAGCGCTTTTTCATTTCACAGTCTTTTTCTAAATGCTGGCTGAAATAATCCGAATGTGGACAATATGCTTTCAATAACAGCTGAAGAAGCAGCCAGTGGCTGTAAAAGTTCAAGATATTGCTCTTTCAGCCTCTTTATCGAGAATATAATATTTCATATTAAAATATTTATATCCACAATTCAGATGCAGAAATCTTATTTACAGCGTCAAATTCAAAAAGAAATTCCTGCAAGGAATCTTTTTAAAGGCCAATCTTTCAGAATCGGCTTCACCTAATTATAGAACTTTTCCCCATAAATCCATGACTAAGCAATGTAGAACAATATGCACTATACTACATTCATCCCAGAAATAGTTTCTAACTAACTAATGCAATTTCCGAACAGTTGATGTCGCATGATGATTCTAGCAGTAGAGTAGAAGGGTGGAGGTCCAGATGGTTCCGATACCACTAATTTTATAAAAATATTTTTGCCTTATCTAATCGGAGAATTTTCTGCGATATTGAAGGCGGAGAAAACGATATAATATTACTTGAGCATTGGTTTCCAGAGCATTTGATTCCACCACCCCATCCCCCCTGTCTGGCTATGCCACTGTCTGCTGGCTCTTTTCAACGCAAACATTGTATACGAATCGAACTGAGAAAACGTTTCAGCTGCTGGTAAATATTTTAAATAATTAAACTATACCCTACTTCCTCTGACATGGATAGTGATTTTCATAATCTTTGAAAATATGAATGATATTGATCATGGCCAAAAAACATGATACGCATTCTTTTGTGCCTGGTTGCAGTACTCGATACAAGTCACCAAACTAGAAACTATCCCTATTTAGCATACCAAAGGATGAATCTCCGCTAGAAGACTGGAAAATATTAATTCCCTGATATGATTAAAAATTAACTTCAAAATCAGTTACATCTGAAATATACACTTAAAAGAAGATTTTAAAAATAGAAATTATGTTCATGATGTCTATAGTGAAATGGTTACTTTTGCTAGAGGTAAATCTATTTTTAAAGCAGATGTCGCTGCGAACACCCTATTATTGTACCGCATCATTACACGTTTATCGGCTACAATTTTTTAGCACTTTTTAAAGCATTACCAGTTTTGCTTCTTTTAAATTCCAAAATTTCACATTCATACCAGAAATTCCCTATAATGTTCTTTTCGTTACCTAATGGGAGATGTTTCGTGACTTCTTCAAGTAAAAATTCTTGCTTCAGAATTTCAAGGTTTGAATTCGAAAATTTTGAATTGAAAAACAGTAAAACCGCTTTACACACTATGTATTCTAGGCACTGTAACAACAGTAATGCATAAAAAAAATGTGTTTCAGGTTTGGAGTTCAATATTTTTAAATTTTTGCATGATATTCTAAAAAGGTGGCCGTTTTGTGAATGGTATTTGGCTGTTTACGTAATAAAAAATGCTTGAGACTTAAATTAAACTGGGGTAGATTCAAATAATAAGTTTTATTATTAATTTGTACTTCATTATGTTTCACGTTAAATAAAAATTTGATTTATTGTTGTTATTATAACACACTGGATGCGTACAGTTAACCCACATTTTTTTTTTTTTGTCTTTTTTAATCGCTGAAAAATATTTCAAATGACTGTTATTAAATGTTAAATAGATATTTTCTTATATTTATTAGAGTTGCCTTTCTTTTTTAAATTACAAACAGTGTACGCATACTGTTTTCTTTTCCTTTCACAAAAGCAAGAATGAGATTTTGCAATTAGCTCCGCCCACTGGTGCCCTGATTTGTTCAAGAGAACCCCGGTCCGTCAAATTAGTTAAAATGGCGAAGGAAAAGTAATTTTTGTACAATCAAAACTTACCGAGTTAAGATATTTTATACTTCATGAGTATTTTGAAGCGTTAAAAACCTAAAAACTCATTTTTGTAGTTTGTCTCCATGTGTAACTTCATAGTTTATTTTCGCCTTTATGTATTAAATGAACTTGTTCATCTCTCTCTGAAAAATTTCGTTTTTAAAAATAAAAAATGTGCAAAATTCTAAAATCTGACCCTAAAATAAAGGATTGGAAAGAGTGTACAGAGTTTCTATAAATTTTGAAAAGCGAGAAAAATATCATTTTTATGATCAAGGATATTTACAAAGAAATCATTGCACTAAGCATTTCGTAATCTATGATTGTAATTTAGTAAAAAAGAGGAGAAAAAACATTTTAAATTACTCCTCGAAAAGTGGGAATATTTTCCACATTTATTATTTGTTAAAGAAAATTTTAACCAAAGTTTTCATAAATAAAAGTAATATCATCTATTTTTAATTGAATATTAGAATTGGTATGTATAAACATTTCACTGTAATATGTCTTAGTGATTAGTTCGGCCTACTAACACTTAATTTTCTTAAAATAATTCTAGATGTCCAAATGGATGAACAATTAAAAACATATTTTTGTGTATTCTGTATACACTGTATTACTATGCCGACATATTGCAGTCCTGAAATCGTGTGAATAATAATTATTAAAAGTGTATTATTCTATTTTGACAACAAGGAGAACTTAATACCATATAGGCGCTCACTTGTTTCTTAAATAGGTAACGCATTGGATAATTAAATAACAAATTTTTGCATTAATTCTTTAATACGTTGATTGTTACATTTTACTGGTATGAGTAGAATATATATTTTCATTAATTCTTTCGGTATCAGGGGAGTGGGCATGTATTAATGACATCAGGCAAATTACGATATTTTTTTTCTCCTGCACCTATGTAGACAAACTTTCACGTTCATTTGATACATCTCCCCTGATTGATTATACCTCACTCATAACAGTAATCCAAATTCAAACTTTTTACAAGATATAATCAGATTTCAATCAATTTTATTTGGATTTCGTACAGCGAATTTTTCAATTTAAACATTTTTTTTTAATCATTGTTTGATGACATTGACATGTTTGTTTTTTTATCAACCAAATTATTTTTTTTTTTACTAATAAATCCAATGTTATATTTTATACACTTGTATAGAACAAATTTTCGGGAATGATAAAAAAAAAAAAAAAAAAAAAAAAAAAAAAATTAAACAATATGAAATATATATTTTTAAATCAGTTATTAAGGAAAGTAAGACTATTAATTTTCTCAATGTAGCGAAGAAAGAAAGAAAAAAAATTCCAGATTCAGTATCCTAAGTAATCCCATTTATTGCCAAATCTTTTACTATGGTTCCTTTTGAAACGACTACGTATTTCACTAGTTTTTGGACTAAGAAAACTAATATTTAGGTAGATTTCGTGAGAAATACTACCTATTACATTCTCCCCTAAGTTGGAATTTCTGAAAAATTTTTGCAGAGCTACTTCAATCATGACTCACAGAACCAAAAACCACCCCCAGTTTAAAACTTTATCTATCTATCTATCTAACTATCTATGCCACTTTTTTATGGACACGATAACTTCAATAATTCTCCACAAATCTCTTCCAAACTGATACATAAAATCAAGGGGCATAAAATTTCGGTCAAATTCGTTAATGGGTAAAATCGAACCAGGGGGGAAATGGGGTGGGGGGGAGGCTTTAACAAAACAAACCCCATAACTTTTCTTAATACGTATCGAATCCGTTTAAAGTTATTATTACTTCTAGGAAAAGGGCCGAAAATGTATGTATGACAGATTTTTGATATTATTAAAAATGGCCCCAAAGGGGGAAAAAAGAGGGGTTTCAGAAGAAAAAAATTCATAGATTCGTCAATTCACAAGATATCAAATCCGCTTCAATTTATTATAAATCCTCTTAATATTATCTAAAACTTTTATATTGTCAAGCTTTTTATAGGACCAACTGTTATAGTAAATAAAATCCCTGCCGACTCCGTGTACAGACAAGGTAGATTTCTAAGTGGGTGGTCCCAATTGCCGTATCATGGTAAAAAGGTTATTTCTTCTGCAATTCCCAACAAACAGAAGTCTCACGGTCTGCGTCTTCGAAATGTATCTGTGCCTGTTGGCTGAGACGTCAGGGATTTTTTTTGTTACATTGTACATAAGTCATGTCTACATGTGCACGGCTTGACCCCCTTTTTTCAAAGCGCCTCTCATCAGCTGTCACGTCGTTAAATTCATATATTAACCAAACAAAAATGATGTTTTTACTTTAATATATGCATAATAAATTAGTGTAAATAGACTTTAAAAAGCACAATTTTATATAATGTATTAATTTTATACATTCTTTATTCAAAAATATAAAATATTAGATATTTTTACGCGTTGAACGCCAAACTAAAATCCCTAAACAGGCCTAGTATTCACGGCGTCCTTTTTTGAATGTATCTAAGTAAATTATCGATAGTCCCGTTTCATAGCAATAAATTGTCTTCATTGAAAATATTGATAGAGCACGTATTCGTGCGGTTGGACGTCCCGGGAAATAGTTCTGCCACACAAGCAAGTGTACAATGCAAATGCAAGTAAAAGTTTTTTTTTTTTTTTTTAATTAAGAGCCTACGCTAGTCACGCGAAGAAACGCTTCAGCTAATGTTAAGTCTATGGGAAGGTTATCGCGCGATTTCTCGTTCGCATTTTATTATTTTTAAATGATTTTTTTGCATAGGATAGCTGAGGTCGATCTCTAACGTTGTTAGTTTTTACTTTTTCGATTTTGGTTACGGTTTTTTTATAAGCGGACATTTTCAATTTTGGAACCGGTTGGAACCGGTTCTGAAAGTGAAATTATCCTTATATAAAAAAAACTGGAACCCAACTCGAAAAAGTAAAAACTAACAACGTTAGAGATCGACCTCAGCTATCTTATGCAAAAAAATCATTCAAAAATATTAAAATGCGAGCGAGAAAACGCGCGATAACCTTCCCATAGACTTAACATTAGCTGGAGCGTTTTTTCGCGTGACTGATGTAGGCTCTTAACTTTTAAAAAAGTCATCCTCAGCATGTATTTTACACAAACGATTGTTCGTTGGGCACAGAAGCAGAAAAGAAATAGCTTTATGACCGGACAACGAGGAGAACTTAATACCATACAGGCGCTCACTCGTTCATTAGGACACCAAAAACGACGGACAAGTCAGCGGTTTCGAACAACTTTTCACCGAGGCGTCAGTGGCCAAATGCCACGCATCCCCGAGACATAACAATTGGGATCTAACATTGACCACCAAACACCAAAAAACTGGAAAGAACTGGTGAAAACACCAAAAAACTGGAAAAGACCGTAAAAGGCCGAAGGCCTAAAAAAGAAAAAGGCCTGTTACAGGCACCATATAAGTATTAAAAATATAATAGTCTAAAAATCAGCAGTACCAGAAGCAGCGCCGACAAAGAGGTAGAGATCCCACATACAAGTCTGTGAGAGCCAATGGGAAATTAGCTGAGTACCAGCAGATGAGCTCGCAGGGAAGCACGGATCGGACTGACAACTCTGTGTCGGCCAATAGGCGGGCTTAACCCTTTCAGGGGCAAGCACTTGTGCTCCTGTAACGTTGAATTCCCACCAGAATTTAGGAAAGAATTTAGTTCAAAATAAGAATAGGCAATTTTTCAAATTTTTCTCGTCAAAATTAAAAAAGTAAAATTTAATTAAAAGTTTCTGGTTTGAATTGGATTAAAATTAGATGGTATATAATATATACCACCGCCCCTCAAAGGATTTAAGGCTTTTCTGACATATTTTTAACAGTGCTGATGTTGGTTTGAAATAAATTTTGAAATGGAATGTTTAATTTAGAAGTTAAATGATAGATATTTTCAAGGAGATTATTAAGAATTTTTAGCTTTTCAATGATGGGGTCTAAATTGTTAAATAAATTGGGATAATTAAGTTTGGCGAATCCATTGGTGCTGTAAGAAGAATTTGCATTGTCAGTAGGATTAGTAATGGTTTTGGAAGGGAGGGCAGGAAAATTAATTGCATCCAGGATTAAGGGATTGATTTCTTTTCGGCCATTTGTCCAATTTTTAGGAATTTTTGTGCCTTTTGTGGCAGTCTGGATTTTTTTATTTTTGGGGCGCTTAGGGCAGCCCGAATAGTTTGCAGTATGATTTCCGCTACAATTAGCGCAACTAAATTGATATTGATCCGTTATGGGACAATCGTATGATCTATGAGAACCGCTGCATTTTACGGGATGACGCTGCATTTTTTTGTGGGCTGTATTTACAGTTCAATGAAGAATGATTAAATTGCTGGCAAATGTAGCATTGTTTCGCGGCGTGGAACCGGTAGGGTTCAACTCGGACACGAAATCCGAAGAAAATATCAATACCAAAAATGGACTTGGAATTTTCACTGCGAAATAAATTGATCATAAAAATGGGTAAAGGCCCTAAGAGCACTTATTACACTGAAATAATTTATTCTATTGTTTTTACTGGTATCAATAGAATACCGAATTTTTTATTTTCAAATATAGGTAAACAGCACATGAGAGCAGTAGATTGATCGCCATTTAAGTGGTTTCCTGCGATGTGAAAAAGAAACATTAATTAACGGTTGTTTTTATTATTTAAAGCGAGTTATTCACAGTAAAATTACTGAACTTTAAGAATAAGAAGTCTGGAAAGGATTTCGAGTGAAAATTCAAAGAGAATTTAAATTTCTAAATCTTTACACACACATATATATAACACATTTTTTATTTTATTTTACCTCATTTAATTTGCTAATTTTTAATTTAAAGTAACTTTTTCCCTTTCTCAAATACCTTTTCATTTTAATCATAGTAATTGTTCTTTCCCATCACAAAATTCATTAGATATTAGAACATTTTATTTGATCATAAGCCTATTTTTATTTCAGTTAGAGACGGTTCGGAGAGTTCTTCACAAGACACTTGCAGAGCGATTTTATCCAGTTAAGTGTATTCGGCACGCTTTCTAATTGGTTCAGAACCTCTGCGCACAGTACTATTTCTGGAATCTCCAACCTTTACTCGTTACCAATATAAGCTGCTGCACTAATACAGAGATAACTTTTTTCACATTTCTTCATGCATTAAAATCTCCGTGCCACCAGATTCTGATAGAATCTAGTTACTGCTATTACAGCGCCTAGAATACATAGTGTGGAAAACAGTTTTACAGTTTTTTAATTCAAAATTTTCGAATTCAAACCGGAAATTCTGAAACAAGAATTTTTAATTTAAAAAGTCACGAAATATCTATCATTAAGTAACCAAAAGAACTTTAAAGGGAATTTCTGGTATGAATGCGAAATTTCGGATTTAAAAAAAAGCCAAATTGGTAATGCTTTAAAAGGTGCTTAAAAATTGTAGCCGATAAACGTGCAACGATGCGGTACAATAGTAGGGCTATCGAAGCGACATCTGGTTTTAAAACAGATTTACCTCTAGCAAAAGTAACCGTTTTACTGTTGACAACATGAACATAATTTCGGTTAATAAAATCTTCTTGTAAGTGTATATTTCAGAAGTAACTGATTTGAAGTTAGTTTTTATCATATCAGGGAATTAATCTTTTCCACTCTTCTAGCAGAGATTCATCCTTTAGTATGCTAAATAGGGATAGTTTCTAGTTTGCTGTCTTGTATCGAGTACTGCAACCAGACACAAAATAATGCGTTTCCCGTTTTTCGGCCATGATCAATATCATTCATATTTTCAAAGCTTATGAAAATCACTATCCAAGTCAAAGGAAATAGGGTATAATTTAATTATTTAAAATATATTCAACCAGCTGAAACGTTTTCTCAGTTCGATTCTTATACAATGTTTTCGTTGAAAAGAGCCAGCAGACAGTGGCGTAGCCAGAGAGGAGGAGGGGGGTTCCAAATGCTCTGGAAACCAGTAATATTATAATGTTTTCTTCGGCTTCAATATCGCAGAAAATTCTCCGATTAGATAAGGTAAAAATATTTTTATAAAATTAGTCGTATCCAAACCACTGGACCTCCGCCCTGTCTACGTCACTGTTAGAAGATGTCGCTGCGATCGACCCGTTATCTTTCAGCATCGTTCTACATTTATCGGTTTCAATTTTTTAGTACTATTTTAAAGCCGTTTTCCACACTATTTATTCTAGGCGATGTACTGCTATATTACTCAAATGTTGTTATTTTATTTTATTTATTTATTATTATTTTTTTTAATGTAGATGGTTTCCTTTAAATATTTTCCTAATAAAACTTCTATAATGAAGTTTTCAAAATTTCCCATGAAATACTGTTCCAAGTTTTGAAACTCTCACGTCTGTGACAAGATTTGTTTTCCGAAACAAAGATGTTCGCCTTATAATCTGACTGTTCATTTTGAGGTAAAACTTCATGATTTTGACTGCATTTTAACTTCTTTATTGACGATTATTTAACACCTACTGTGACTGGATTTGAGCCCTTTTTTTTTTCGATATTCATTATTAAGATCTAGCTGCAAATTACTGCCTCGCCGAAAACCCCAGTTTACGGCCAATACTATACTACAACATTACCGTTTGACAAGAATTTCGCAAATTTCATTTCCCTGATCTTCCAATGGTAGCACACACACATATATACAGGGTGTTTTTTTTTTTTTAAACTGACGCTATTCAGAGCCGCCTGTAGCTCGTTCTAATAACTGGATTGACACAAAATTTTGTGAATGGACTAAGAAAACCATGGGAAAAAAGATTCCAACAAAAAAAAAATTAGTTCCAATCACCACCGATAGGTGGAAATGTGGCGCTGTGGTAATTTATGCAACTGAGAATTAGTATAAAATACGGGCAATAAATGAAAATGCAAATTTTTACTTACGCAAGCGACAGTAGCGCCAATAGTTTAAGTTATAAATGCATGCGAAAAACACCGAGAAACAATTTCAGCTCAGGTTGAAAATGAATCTCACGTTACCGCAGCGAGCGTTACTTGTGAAGTTTTATTATTGTAACCAGTGCAATGCACCAGCCGCTCTTCGTTTACTTAGAACACGCCATAAACTGCGCAAAGGACCTTTATCCGTTATTGTATTGAAAGCAATGATTCTGAAATTCGAAGAAACAGGCTCGCTAGCAGTTCGGTCAGGCAGAGGACGTAAACCGGTGACAGAAAAAGTGATAATGGATGTTTCAACTGCGATCAACGAAAGGGAAAGTGTAAATGATGAATAAAACATGGCATTTCATCCAAATTATTAATTTTGTCTGTTTCTGATGTTTTTTTTCAATGTACAGCGCCACATTTCCCCCTATCGGCGGTGATTGGAACTAATTTTTTTTTGTTGTTGTGTGAATCTTTTTTCCCGTGGTTTTCTTAGTCCATTCACAAAATTTTGTGTCAATCCAGTAATTAGAACGAGCTACAGGAGGCTCTGAATAGCGTCAGTTTTAAAAAAAACACCCTGTATTATATATATGTGTGTGTGTGTGTGTGGATAAGTGGATCTATTCCTACAAGCTAAGCTTAAAACCTCCAGTCCTGACTCCACAGGCCCTAAAAACAGGTCGATTTGCTCTGTTTTCAAATTGTTACTCGATTACGGAAGGTTGAACGATATTATCACGACCAGTGGTAATCTTCTGTAACCGAAATTCGATTTAGTTCACTTTGAATAAGGGATTTTATGGTTCTCAAGGCCACCTCCACTGCTGTTACGACAGTTGGTAGCTGTTTTCGCGATTGATTAAGAAGAATCAATTACATATTAACGTAATAATATGGTTAAGAAAAACATATCGCTTCTTCACAGATTTTTGTAACGTCTAGAATAAAAGTTTAAATGGGACGATTGAGCTTTATATTAAGAAGTAAATGGCCAACGTGAAAATAGCCCAAATGTAAATATGTGTGTAGAAAAGGGCAGACAGCTGTTCCAGAACTTCTAAAGTTACATAATCAGTGGATAATTCCATGCGTGAATGTAGTGTAAGTCACATAGCCGCAAAAGTTTACGGTTCTTGGCCACCGGTATTTTAAAAAAAAATTCTTCACTGTACTTAATTGTAGATATATATGATTCAATAAGTCAAATATTCCTTTACTATAATACTGGTACACAAACACCGCAGCCATTTACATCTCTGTGACTGACTCTACATCTACGCTTGGAATTAACCCGGTACAAAGGTTAAAATTACCGGTGTTAAGTGCTTAAAACAAAAAAGTATGCAAGCGATGCAGTTTGCAGATCGGCGTCAAGGACAATATGGCGGTAAGTGTTGAAAAACAAACAGTGGAATCAAGAGTACCCGCTTACACGAAGAGACCAATCAGAAGAACTTAGCCAGTCTGGAAAAGCTTAAGTAGGAATGGAGAAAAAAAATGAGAAAGGCATGGAGTGAATTTAAGATATGGGAGCCAGAATTTAGAAAAATTGGGTGTACTGGACATATTATTAATCCAGCTGTTAGAATTCTTACATATATGATATGCTTCCCAAAAATCAAGATCGTAAATTGATGAGCATTTGCGAATGATTCAACCTTTGGAAAAGTTAAAATTGTGATTGTTAGACTAACAATGGTTAGCAAAGCGGAGAGTTTAATGTCACCATTTTTAACATTGGTTTATGCTCTTGCAAACGGAACTTAATTTTAATTTACCTTAATTTACCGTATCGGCAATTTAATTTGTTTTCACTTTTGTAGCTAATAATAACACAGTACACTCTCTGAAATTTGCAGAGCTTGGGATTGCAGGTTTTACGATGTGGGAAATATACTTTAGTTTTAAGATATTCAAATTATACATTATAGCCCAATCTTTGAAAAATTTATAATTTTATTTTTCTTTATGTATGCAAATAATGAATAGCTTTAAATTCTTATAATATTTCCAAAGCAATTTTGTGAACCAAGACTTTGTTAAATCAAAGTGTGTTGCACGCTCCCCTGTTGAGATGCAAAAACGTTTCAGTTTGCTAAAAGTTTGGAAATACCAAATTTCTTTCAATATAAGTTGACTCAACAGCGTATTTGTTAGAAAACATAAATCTTTTCGTTGCGTACTGAAAATATTGCTCCTGAAACACACCATTCACATTTACTAAGATTTTACCGAGAGGCACTGTAGTTAAGGTATCTCTTGCTATTTGCGCCCTTCGCAGAGATAGGCGAACTTTTGTCATGGGGTCTTCTTTTTCAGGGCGGTTTTCAGGTGTTTGTGGCTCACAGTAAAATTTCTCTACCAGCAGAGATATAAGTTTAATAAAATAAGTTGAGCAATTCAGAAATTTATAAAAATCCCCCTTCCCCTTTTCAGTTGTCTATTTTTACTTTATTGGTATTCGAAAAATTTCGAGTGGAGTCAATCCGGACTATTTTCCATTTTATTTGACTGAATAAACATTGTTAAAATTTATATTTTTAATTTAAAAATTCTTCTGATTAAAATTAATTGCTGATAATGTTTTTTATAAGTAGAGTATGTGTTTCATACCTTTATTTTTTAATAACGTTCTTTTTGAACACAGAAAACGCTTTATCTCCCATTTTTCTCTCTTCTCCCGATATTTAAAACATCGTTGTTTCACTGAATGTTCCGTCACACGTAATAGCTTTTATATATTCCTAAATTACAACATAAAATAAGTACATATATGACACATTTTATGTCTGACTTGAATAATTAGACTTTATCTTAATCCACTGTCTCTTGTAACTTCGTAAGAGCCATATTAACAAAACATCCCAAACACCTTCTTTTACAATGTTTGTGACAAAAACAATGCATTGACTTTTTTTTTTTTTTTTTTTTTTTTTACTTTTTTAATTTGAAGTTCAATATTTGTAAATATTTGCATGATGTTTTAACAAGGTGGCATTTCTGTTCACGTACTAATTAATACTTGAGACTTAATAATATTGGTGTGGATTTAAATAACAATTTTTATTATCAATTTGTACTTCATTACGTTTCACGTTAAATAGAAATTTTATTTATTATTAGTATTATTAATATAATTATAACGTATCGTGTACGCACAGTTCAACCACACTTTGTATTAAAATAAATCCCCTCATTTAATAGCAGGAATATATTACTAAGTATCTCATTAGACATGCGATTTAAATGTTAAAGAGCAAATATCTTATATTGAATAGTGTAGCCAGGCTCCTTTGAAATTACAAGGAGTGTACGCCTACTTATTTCTCGTTCTTTCACAAAAGCAAGAACTTTTGCAATTAGCTCCGCCCACTTGCACTCTGAATTGAACAAGAACAAGAGAACACCGGTACGAATTATTTTCTGTTTTATGAGTTAACAGTATTTTCCAGCTTTAAAAACGGAAAAATACATTTTTGCAGTTTGTTTCCATGCGTAACTTCATAGTTTATTGTCGCCTATTGAATGATTTTGTTCATCTCTCTCTGAAAAGTTTCGGTCTCAAAATTCTAATATCTGCAAAACATCTGAACTTAAAATGGAGGATTACAATGAGTGTACAGTGTTTTTATGTTTTTTCAAATGAGAGATAGATATCATTTTTATAATGAAGCACATTTAAAATGAAATGATTGCACAAAGCAGTCTGTAGGCTATGATTATAAATTAAGTAATTTTGTGAAAACAAGGAGAAAAAATGAAAATGGAATCGACTTTCTTCAGATTTAAATATGATTGTGAAACATTGTATTGATACTGAAAGTATTTTGAAATTAGTTTATTGTTTCTGTACATTTATTTAATATGAATGTACTTTTCATTTACTCCTGCGAAAGTGAGAATAATTTCCACATTTTTTATTATTTGTTTGTTAACGACAATTTTAACTAAATTTTCATAAACTATTTTAAAGTAACATCATCTATTTCTAATTTAATATTGTAGCTGGTATACATTAACCTTTCACTATAGCATGTTTAAGGGATTAGTTCCGCCTACCAACACCGAATAGTCTTAAAATAATTCTAGATTAATATATATGTATATATATGTCGTGTATTCAGACTCGAACTCGGTCCGAATAGCAGTCGACGCTCGTCGATAAACTTAAACCTGTCCCAGTCTGTGCAAGGTTTCCCTTCTCGATCGCTATCAGGAGGCCGTGTGGTATCACCAATAACTCAGACAATTTTCATTAGAAATAAAGACTTTATTGACATTTTAAAACGTCAAGTAAGGGGAAATGCTCGACTGATCTAAATTATCTCGAAGAATAACCACACGCCGTTGCTAGAGTCTCCGACGCCCCCCCCCCCCCCCCCCCCCCGCCAAAAAAAAAAAAAAAAAAAAAAAACTTTTTCGCTTTCTTTCAGTCACCAGCCATCGTAGAACAATCTCTACATTACTAACTATAAACACGATGTTGCGAATTAGAGGTCAGTTCAATTTTTACTCTGCTCTTTAGCTAACGCTAAACGTCAAAATTCTCTCGGAATCAGGATGTGCGGGCAGTTTTAATCTCGCCTGCGCAAGAGCACAAAAAAGTCACGTGACCGACCTTCATCGAATCACAAGGTTTTTTAAAAAACTTTATTCGCATTTCCGGTGAAATTATCTTGACGTAAAAAGGTTTCTGGGCGGGAAAAATATTCTACACTTTTTTATACTCTTGTACCAGATGCATGACGTGTCAACAAATCAAAGTCTCTGCTTTGAGAGTGTGTTTTAAAACTAGCTCGAATATAATACGCATAAAGAAAAAAAAAGAAAATGAATCTTTGATGTAGTAAAAAAAAAAAGAGAAAACTTTTCGGAAATATTTTAATAGACATTTAATATTTAATAATAGAATAATTTTACGGTAATAGGGTTTTCTGAGCGGAATAATTAAAGAGATGTGATATTTTAGCATTTAAATAAAGAAGTTACAGCAATTTGCCTACACGGGAATAATAATAATGGATTAAAATAAAGATGTTCTATTTAAAGAATAAATTAAAAAAGCTATCGCCATTTTTAGATCTAACTACTTTCGAATAAATATTATTAAGTGAATTAGGATAAAATGGCTTTACATATGAATAGTAAAGGATTATTTTAAGAACAAGAATTATTTTAATAAGCGGGGGTTACATATGGAACATTACTAAATGGAAAAAAAATTATAGAATAATTTAGCAGATTTCGAAAAAAATAAATTTTATAATATATATATATGCGCTTTTGTGTATTTCTGCATATAAACAGTAGTACTGAATATACTGTGTTTTGGTGCAAACAGATAGTGTTAAGGTCGCTTTCTCTGAAGTGGTAAAGAGTTTCTTTCTTTTTTATGACTTTCTTAGCATGCCTAAAGATCAGAGTTCAAGAGCAGAATCCGTTGACAGATAGGAAAATTCCCCTTTCTTTTGTCGATAACCATAAAATAATTCCAGGGGAATGAATAGTAGTTAAAGACATAAGATTTATACCATCTGAGGTGACTTGCTCAAGACAGGTTCTAAACATTGCCTTACTATGTAGATATATCGCAGTCCTGAAATTGTGTAAATTGCAATTGCAAAGGATACTTAATTTATTTAAGAACGAGGAGAACTTAATACGACGAAGGCACTCACTCGTTTATGGAATTTGCAAGATTAGTTGCAAAAGGATAAAACTGAAATTCGGCATTAATTATTAAAAACAATAATTGTTAAGTTTTACTGGTATGAGTAGAATATATATTTTCATTATTGGTTTCTGTTCGGGTGTTATTTATTAATGACATTTTCCAAATTGCAATATACTTTTTTTCTTTCTACTGCTCCTATATCACGCACTTTCACACTCATTTCATACTTCTTACCTCTTGTATCGTCATATATTTTTTTTATTTTAGTTTAGGCTTACTATTAATTGAAACAACGTTGTAATTCTTAATAATTTTATTTATAAAGATTTGTATGAATTTGTCACAAATTAAAATCAATTTTAAATATACTCTGCTCTTTATTTAATTCTATATATTAATAATATTCAGTCCATAGACATTCATATCAAACTTTGATAATTATTATTGGCATTCCACAATATCCGTCTTCTTTTTGGAGTGGTTTTAGGAAGATGCTTTCTTGTTTTAGATACGATGCAACAACGTGTTAAACCAACCCATCTCCCTAGCACACTATATCAGAATTCTTGTAGCCCCACCCCCCTCACGCCCTTTGAAATGTAACGTATTTTACAAATGGAACTAATGAAAAATCTTGATTTCCATCTGTGTGTTTTGGTTTAATATGATAACAATATGGCCATTTTTCTTCGTCAAGATTCACAGAAAATACTCCAATTTAAGGATACGCGTATAGAAGGAATTTTGAATGAAATTTAAATATTTCTGAAATTTTTTTCAAGAATTTATAATCGTGTTACTGCTTTAATACAATTATCTTAAAAAAAAAAAAAACTATAAAAAATATTCCAACTTAGGTAGACTTAGATTGGATAAAATTAATAAATAAATTTTGGTTATTTTATGTTCAACAGAACGTTTCGCGTATTTCCGCGATCTTCCGATTTCGGCGGCGATGTTAAACAGCTTTCAACAGTAAATCAAATTCAAACTTTTCACAAGATATAATCAATTTTCAATAAAGTATATTTGGATTTGGTACAGCGAAATTTTAATTTTTAGCGATTATTATTTTTTTTAAGTATCTATTTAATGACACTGGCATGTTTTTTTTTTTTTTTTTTTTTTTTTTTTATCAAACAGTTCCTATTTCATACCCAATACATCCAATATTATATTTTATACACTTGTACAGAGAAAATTTTCGCAAATTAAGAAGAAAGAAAAAAGATATGAAACTTTTTTTTTAAAACAAATTATTAAAGAAAATAAGGCTATTTATTTCTTCTCTGAAATGCTGCGATGAAAGAGATGAAAAAATTCCAGTATCAGTATCCTAAGTATTCCCATTTATCGCCAAAAATCGTTACTATGTCTTTTAAAACGACTATATATTTCACTTCATTTTGAACTAAGAAAACCAATTCTTTTGTTACATGTTACATAAGTCATGTGTACGTGTCCACCACTTCACCCTCTTTTTCCGAAGCACTTACTCTTATCAGCTGCCATTTTAAATTAACTAAACAAAAATGTGGTTTTCACTTTAATATAAGTAAAATAAATTAGTATGAATGGATTTTTATGAGCACATCTTTTTACAAAGTGTTAATTTTATATATTTTTATTTCAAAAATATAAAATTTAAGTTGTTTTTACATGTTGAACGCCAAACTGAAATCCAGTAACATGCTTGAGATCCACGGTGTCCTTTTTTAAATGCATAGTAAAAAACATGGAAGAAGAACACTACTGGAAAGAGCGTCAGAAGTTAGTTTAGTTCTCATATCAGCAGGGAATTCTGGGAGTAGGATTTCAGAATAACAAAGCGTTCAGCGAAACTTTTGCAAATTTTCCCCCCTCATTTCAGATTTTTTTAAGTCGAGCTTTCCCCACATTTGTCTGATTGATGATTTATCTTTGTACTTTTGTCCTGGAGGGTGTGAATGCGAATCAGTACACAATAGGCGTTTGTACTCTCGAATACTTTGCATTGGTGGAGAGGGGAAGTCTTCTTTTTAAAATCTGTAAAATGAACCTTTTGCAATTCCAAGTCCAACAGAGAAAAATTTCGGCTTTCAAAAATAGAAAACTTTAAACAATTTTCAACAATAACAATACCTATTCATAATTTAAATGTTTTTTATTTTCGTTTTAAGTGATTTACATCAGCTTTATTACATTGAGCTTCCTTAATTTTTATTAAGAAAAATAATTATTTTAATGTTATGTAACACGAAATATTATTGATACTTTAATTAGAAATATTTTATTACTATCATAGAATTTATTAAAAAATGTTTGAGTTGTGTTCAAAGATAGAAAAAATTTACAATTCAAATTGGAAACAATAATTTAATGCAGAAACATTTTATTATGATTAGTGTTTATGTACTTTGTATTCTGAGAACAAAAAAATCTGCAAAAATCTTCACTTTTTAAAATACAGGTTACATTTTCATATTTAAGGGGGACTTGTACCTTATAAGGCTGTTCTCAAATCCAAAAGAGCTGCTTTCTGACATATTTCTGAATTCATTTTAGTTCGGAAACGCATGAATTTGAGAGGTGCTCTTATTCAGAAACTATGTAATCGAATGGCGTTTTCCTATTTTTTGGTAACAGGCAGAAAATCTTTCAGATAATACAGCCAAATTCGGCATTTTGAAGCGGATTCCCGACGCGGCAGCACGAGAAGGAGGAAAAACTCGTTCTCACATGACAAGAATAATTTATAACTCGATAAGTAATTTATTTAACAACAAATGGAAAAAGCTATTTCATTCCAAACCGCTTCAGTAGTCAGGCCTGTCAAATTTATACCTTTACGTTTAAAAATGAGCCAGAAAATATCTCAGAAAGTTTCGCATTGTTGAGCAGGAAATTTAAGAACCACTTTTTGTAACCAAAGAAACGGATTTAATATTACTAATACTATTCTCAAATTCAAATTGGATATTTATTGATACTCTCCTGAATTCATTTTTATTTGTGAATTCAAAAACTGTGAAATAAAATACTGTTTTAATTTTTCAATAAAATAAAAAAAAAACTTACAGAAAAGACAAAGTTGATGTTTTGAACTGACTTCTTGGATAAGAAAGATCGTCTTGAGACTTGCAAATTGTTTATAATTACATAAATATATAATGAATTTACCCCCCACCCCCACCCCCCACCTTAAAAAAAACTATTTGTTTTTCAAACCAATGGCCATGATTGTCAAATGCACGCTTTTACATGCGAAACCTTTCTTTAATGTGTTAACATTATCACGATATTTGGATAAGGTTGATGATGGGAGGGGGGGGGGGGGGGTCTGTACATAATATCAGTACAAAAACCAATCACGACAAGGTATGGCTCATTCGACTCAAAATCAACAGCCTCAAAAATTTCAGTTATGTTCATATAGAAAAGATTGCGCCCCCTGGCAGTGGAAGATGGAACTAACGGATTTTGCTGCTAACTTGAGTTCTATGGGTACCTTCACGATGCGGTTTGATTCATTCGACTCGACAGGACTTATCGATTGTAGGTACAAGTTTCCCCACCAGGGGGTGCTTTTCTATCTTGAGTTCTATGGGCCCGATTACGACAAGGTTTGGCTCATTCAACTGGATTTCGATAGATTTCGGTTATGTTCATATAGAACAGAGTGCGCCCCCTGGCGGTGGAACGTGGAACTAAAGGATTTTTCAGCTAACTTGAGTTCTTTGGGTCCCATCACAATGCAGTTTAATTCATTCAACTCGACATTGACAGGATACATCGATTTTAGTTTCAAATCTCACCACCAGGGGCGCTTTCCTATCTCAGGTTCTATGGGCCCAATCACTATGAGGTATGGCTCATTCGACTCGAAATTGACATCGTCAGTGATTTCAGCTATGTTTGTATAGACTAGAGTGCGCCCCCTGGTGGTGGAAGATTGAACTAACAGATTTTGCAGCTAACTCGAGTTCTATGGATCCCATCACAATGCAGTTTGATTCATTCGACTCAACATCGACAGGATATATCGATTTTAGTTCCAAGTCTCACCACCAGGGGGCGCTTTCCTATCTCGGGTTCTATGGGCTCCATCATTACGAGGTATGGCTCATTCGACTCGAAATCGACATCCTCAAAGATTTCAGCTGTGTCTGTATAGACCAGAGTGCGCCCTCTGGTGGTGGAAGATGGAACTAACAGATTTTGCAGCTAACTCGAGTTTTATTGGTCCCATCACGACGAGGTATGGTTCATTCGATTTGAAATCGACAGCCTCGAAGATTTCAGCTATGTTTGTATAGAACGGAGTGCGTCCCCTGGCGATGGAACTAACGGATTTTGCAGCTAACTCGAGTTCTATGGGTCCCATTGCAACGCGGTTTGATTCATTCGACTCGACATCGACAGGATACATCGATTTTAGTTCAAATTTCTGTTTCCAATTAGTCCCCATTTCTGCATTCCAGTTCAGACCCTTTATCCTAAGGTCCTGCTCAAAACTGTCAGCTGGCCCCTTTCGGGGTCCTCACTATAGCTCCCTTAAAAATCGTCTAATTCACTAGCTTTTTTTTCTAGCAACTTCCAAGGACTTCCAGCTACTACATGAACAACACAAAATTTTCTCGGACAAAACCCGGTCCCCCTGTAACCTTTTAAGTTTTTGTGCCCTAAATTTTTAATAACTTGCCTCCTTTTTCATCGATGATCTTCGTTTTTTGGGGCCCCTTTCTCCATTTAGTTATTCCCTCATTTCTGAATTCCAGTTCAGATACTTCATCTTAAGTTCTTGTTTAAAACTATCACCTAGCCCTTTTTGGGCCCCCTACTATACCTCCCTTAAAAATCGTCCAATTCACTCGCCGTTTTTTTCTAACACCTTCTTAGGACTTCGAGCTGCTACATGAACAACATTTTATTCTCAGACAAGACCCGGGTCCCCTGGACCCTTTTAAGTTTTTGTGCCTTAAATTTTTAATCACTTTACTCTTTTTTGTCTGATTTTCTTCGTTGTTGGGGCCCCTTTCTCCAGTCAGTTATTTTTCCATTTCTACATTCTAGTTAAGACCCTAGGGTCCGGTACGTGGCCCCTTGACGTTTTTGTTCCATAAATTGTAAATAACTTGACTCCTTTTAATCTGATCTTCTTCGTTTTTTGTGACCTTTTTTCCATTTAATTATTCCACCATTTCTACAGTCCATTTAGGACACTGGCCTGAACCCGGTCCGGGACCCTTGAACATTTTTGTGCCATGCATTTTCATCCCTCTAATTACGTTACTCTCTCGATGCATAACTTTAAAGTTGAGTCTTGCACTCCTCTCCCCGGACCACCACCCTCATATTTTTATTGGGGCCCTAAGGGTCTTTTTTAGCATTTCTTTAAAATTTTATTCTAATGATTAATTTATACCCTATGCTTAGTTTCGATTAATTGACATTTTCATCAATAACCTCAAAAAAGTAATGATATCAGTACAAAAACCCTTAACGGGTTAAAAGTTGTGACGCAGCAGTTTCTTTGGCTCTAAGAATTTTAAATATGGGTCTTAAAAGCAATGATATCAAATTTGATGTTAATAATTAAAAAAATATATCATCATTTTCTTTCTTGTTTTATTTACATTCACAGATGCAATTATTATTTTTGACATGAAAAAATATATAAAATTTATTTGCTGATGCTTTTTCATTCACATCTCTCCTGAAATCAAAAGAAATGATATCAAAATTCGAGTGACACCTTCGCATAAATTTAATAGTATTGTTTTAAAATTCAATTTAAATTATTTTTGATTTGTCTTCTAAAGTATATTTACACATACAAAAAATGCTTATAATTTTCCAATACACTGTTAAATATATTACTTTCACTGAACTTATATTATGCATTGAAATGTATTTATTTCAATAAATTGATTTATCTTTTGTGCCACGCTATCCGAAATCATAAATAAAATTTATTTAAATGATTATTTTGCGTCATATTATCCACTTGAATACATTTCCCTTTGTTTGGAGACTATGACGCAAAATAATCATTTAAATAAATTTTACTTATGATTTCGGCCATCATTAAACGCGATATTAAGAAATTAAAAAATAATAAATGGACTGATTATATTAATTCCCTTGCTCCTACGGATAATTCCCTGTGGAATTATCTAAAACGGGTCAGAAAACCTTTTATTCCAATTCCACCATTCAGAACGGATGTTGGTTTCATTGTGTTGATTCTGAAAATGTGGTGATTGCTGATCAATATGAGAATCAATTTAAACACCATAATGATGTTTTCAACCCAAATACTACTGACCGTGTCGATCGTGATGTCAAGAAATTTTTCACTCGTAGGGCTGTCAGACCAATTGATCTGACTACTCCTGAGGAGGTCATCTCGTTTATCAAGAATATTTCTAATAGAAAAGACCCCAGTCTTGATGGGATTACAAATTCAGCAGTCAAAAATTTACCCATTCAATATTCTACTTATCTTGCAAATTTGATAAATGTAATTTTCCATTTTCGGAATTTTTCTTTTTCCTGGAATCAGGCTGTCATAGTTCCTATCAAGAAACGCGGAGGAGACCCTGCATTAGCAAAGAGTTACAAACCCGTCCGTTTGCTTCCTGTGCTGAGTGAACTAACCGAACATATATTTGTGATTCGCCTCCATTACTTCTAACCTGACATTCCTAAACAATTTGGCTTTAGACACATACATTCCACTGCGCATCAGTGCTTAGTGTGGTAGAATTTATCCATGATGGGTTTCATAACTCAGAGATGGAATTGATTGAAGGCCTTTTGATTGAATTTGCGAGGGCAATTGACACAGTTTGGCAATATGGCCTCATTTACAAGCTACTAAAACTTAAAATTCCTATTGCTTGTGTCCAGTTTATTTTCTTGTCCTTCCCAGCAGAACATTTATTGTCCGCTATGCCAATAAATTCACCACACCACGCACTGTTAATGCAGTATTCTTATAGGGTTGAAAATTTGGTCACTGGCTATACAAGATCTATATACATGATATACCACGTTCACCACACACTTTATTGTCAATTTATCTGTAATATAGTAGCCCTAAATTTGAGAGTAATTTTGCTGATTATAGCTCTTTTTTTAGGTATAGTTGTATCAGGCAGTACAAAGATATCTCCTGCACAAGAGAAGTTGTGAGAAGACGAAGAATTAGGTTACCCAATATTTAAGCATGGTCGGAAGAAAGCAATGAGAAAATATGTTTATAAAGAGGTTTGAGTAAAAAGTGGTGGGACAGATTTTTCTGTTAGTGGGATAGAAATGTCTGACAAAATTATCATTTACTTCTTTCATAGTTTTTTATTCTCAATCGACTTATTTTTTTTACGTTCTTTTAACAAAGATTTATTTAAATATCACTTATTATTAAGTTCGTTATAAAATTTCTAAGAAAATATTTTAAAACATGTAAAAAATTTAAATCAAGTAAAAAAAATTAAAGCTTGCTGTCTTAAAAACCATGTGTTCCCCTTGCAAAAAACTACAAAGAAAGATTTTAACAACAGCATTACTTGAAATTTTGCTTAGCAAGAAATTAAATATATATTTTTTATTAATTTTAACTAACACATTTTTTACATTAATGTTAATTAAAAAAAAATTATAAAAATTTATTTAAAAAAAATTAATGCACTTTATACAAGTTAACACGCACATAAGTTAGCCCTAAAAGCTTATCATTATATATATATATAAATAATAATAATTACCTAGATGAATAGTGTCTAATTAAAATATCAATGACCTACTTTTGAAACTAAACTTTTATTCTTTCTATAATAAAAAAAAATAAAATTCTCAAAAAAGTCAGACATTCGAAAGCATTTTAAACAAGCATCTATTTAAAAATTACATAAATTGATTTTTTTAATGTAAAAAGATTATTAAAAATTGTATAAAAACATCTCCTCCATGGTGTTTTACCTTACTGTGGTGTTTTTACCTTGCCGTGGTGGAGCGTGACCTACGGGTGGAGGGGCTTGCGTGCACCAGTGACCCGGAGAGCTGTGCAGGCGGTAGCTTATCTACTGGTTGGGTCTCCCAAGCCGAATTGGTTGAAGGGTAGGTGCCAGACTAAATCTGACACCCTGGTCCTCCAGGTTGGGGGTTATGACAATAGGCCTGCTCCCTATTCCGTATAAGAAAAACCCCATTGCAAAAAGAATCTACAAGAATAATAAACCGGATGCTAACAGAAGACGACTAAGGCTGAGGAAAAGGACTAAGATTATGGCTACATGGAATATACAGGGTATTAGATCAAAATGGATTGATGTAATGAGAGAGATTGGTGCGATGAAAATCCATTTCATTGTTTTGTCAGAGACTAAGAAAAAGGGATCATGAATTGAAAAAAACTGCAGAATTTATTCATTTATACTCAGGTGTTCCAAAGGAAAAAAGAGCGAAGCGAGGACAATCAATTTTAAGGAAAAAGAAATTTGAGAGAAATCTTAAGAATTTTGAAGCTGTGGATGAGAGAATTTTAAAGAATAATATGAATATTTTTGGGAGAAGAATTACTATTTTGGAAATTTACCCTTCGAATAATGATGAAGTTATCGGAGTTAAGAATATGTTTTATCAAAGACTGCAAAAAATCACTGATGGAATTGGCGAAACAAGAGAAATTATAATGATGAATGATTTCAACGGAAGAACTGGGTGCAAGAAGGGAGATGATATTGTTGGAGAGTTCGGAGAGGATGTGGTCAATGATAATGGAGAAAGACTTATAGAATTTTGCAACACTAACGACTTAAAGATTGCAAACGGCTTTTATAAACACAAGGATATTCATAAATATATGTGATATCAGCATACTAGACAGCTAAAATCGATTATTGACTATGTAATTAAGCAAAAAGCCCAATTAAAATTATTAGATGTTAGAGTCCAGAGAGGAGAAGAATGTGTTTCAGATCATTGTATGGTGCGAAAAGGAATTGTATATCCTTACTCAACTAATTTAATTAGAGACGAGGGTAATTCCACAGAGATGGAGGATATTGATGTCCCAGAATATATGTTGGAAGGATTAATCGAAGAAATTACAAAAAGACTTTTGCAAGTAAGATTAGACTAAAAAAATGGAAGAAAGGAATTATAGTAATGCAACTGAACTATATCAAAATATTAAATCACCTTTACACCAAACTGCAAATGAAGCATTGGGACAACAAATAAAGAAGAAAGTGTTGCACGATTGCGCTCATATAAATAATTGAGGTAAAATCAGGAGAAATTGTGTATCAAAAACTACGAGTAATACGAACTTTGAGTTTGTGTAAGTCATATAAATCTAAACAAAATGCAAAAACTATTGTTGAAATCATACAGGATAAACCTTCTAATATTAAAAAGTGAAATAATTAAGTCAGTATAACAAAATCGAGTTTTGTCTTATTTCATGGGCCAAAAATACGACTTATGGACCCTGATCCTTTAAATAACAGCGTAAAAATAGGAAGCTGCGAGTATTATAGATACCTTGGTGTAGACATTAATAGAGAAGGCACAGACTCAAGAAAATTAAATACAGAATCTGTGAAGGAAGAAAGGCTCTAAAACTATTAAATTCTATTTGGTGGAGTGAGGATATCGCCAGGAAAAGAAAATATAATATATACAATTCTATTGTAAAGAGAATATTGTTATATGGAGCAGAGGGACGGAGAATTATGGAGACAAAAAGAAAGAAATTAACAACAGTGAGATGGATGCCCTAAGAAGATCATGCAGGATATCAAGAATAGAATGAATAAGAATTAAAAGAATCAAAGAAATGATGATAGATAATAAAGGGAACCAACCATTAAAAGAATGAATGACGAGAGACTATCCAAAATCGCATCTAATTATAGAACAAACCAAAAGAGGAAACGAGGAAGACCACGAAAGATTTCGATAGATGGTATTAAAAAGCCATGAGGGATAGGGGTCTGGAGGAGAAATGGACCCCTGACCGGAAGAAATGGGTTGGTCTCTTGTAGATATTTCGGATGGCGGCACATGACGCCATAAACTGAGTTTATATATATATATATATATATAACATCTTTAGTTTTTTTTTTTTTAAATAACAATTATTCAAATGCCTTTTTTTATATATATAAATAACTATAGATTCCTATAGAAAATTTTATATAGGTATTATATATTTTCTCTTTTTGTACCAATTTCCCAGCATAAGCCTCCATCAAATTCACTTTGTTGAAAACCATACAAAGGGGCGGTCCTTTAGAACATTCCGTTCACTTTGGTCAAAATAGCAAACTTCGTCAGAAATGCTGAATGTCGACAAATATCTTGAAATGTCTGAAAAATAATATTTTTTTAATGAATGTCGATAGATATTCCTGAATGTTGAATAGTAATATCACTTTTACGACACTGTACAATATAAACCAAATACTTAAAAAATATATATTAAAAAATCAAGTGTTTTTTTTTTCTTTTTTTTAACGGCAAATTTATTAAATTTAATTGTTTAGAATACTAATACTATTTCTGCATTATAATGTCATAAGTAATTCACAAAACTTTTTTGAATGCTTTCTTTTAAAAGCTAATTTTAAGTTACATCTGTGAATATCAGCAGATGTTGTAAAATTGACATCCGACATTCAGCGACTTTTAAAATATTGGCCAATATTGGATTGGACATTGGCCGATATCTCTGTGTTACGTGGAGTGTGCAGAACGTCCATTATTATTATTATTATTTTAGTATGCATTAGCGGACAATACGGCACAAGAATAAAATAAATATTCTGCCTTTTTTTCTTCAGAAATAATGTATATACATATATATTTAATTTAATTTAAAACCATGTTCAATTTTAATATGTATATAATTTTTACTTATATCGTATACCTTTTAAGTATTATCTCCAAGTTAAATATATGTATATATATATAGATAGATAGATATATTTATGAAAACTACAAAATATTTTGTTAATGTGTTTAACAACATACTGGCAATGATCTATATTACTTCATATTTAAACAGCTTATGGTCTTTTCGTTTAAAGGTCTGTCGAAAACAAAAATTTAAAATGATAGACAGAAAATAAAAGGCAAATTTGACGTTTGAAAAGAATTAGCCAACGCGAAATCTTATTAACTCCAGACAATGTCAAACCGGTTCAAGCTGGTTTCAATTGTTACCAGACCATCGAGAGCACACGCAATAGTTTCCATGTCTAGGTAAGGGTTAAATTGGCGCTGGAAGAAAACTTTTCTCTACGCCAGGCATGTCAAACTCGTTTACCACCGCGGGCCAAATTAAGCATTATATACAATACCGCGGGCCGCAGGATAAAATTTGTACGTACAGAAATTTTCACAAGTTTCAAAGTTACTATTATACAGAGATTATTTTATCTTATTTTTCGAAAAAATACTCAAATTTTCTTTTCATCAACGAAATCTATCAAATTTAATTGAATTTTATAAAATGTATTTATGTTTATTGAGAACATACATCTGACTTGTGTGCTTGACATCAAGTGTCCGCTTATAAGTCATCGTAAATATACAAGGACGAGATAGCCACATGGAATTTTACAACCAGGAGCTCCACAAAGTGTGTGCAATGGACCCTACTCCTGTGCCCTCAAGCGATTAGCGGAATGGTGTCTTAACCACTCGGCCACGGAGGCCCCGTTGTATTTATTTCAAAAATTGATTGTACACGCTGGTTTGTTAATCCTGATCTGATCAAAATCATAGCTGCTAATCTTCCGTGTTTTCTTAGAGTAAAAAAATAAAAATAAGCATATTTTGAAAAAGAAAAGTTATTTAATAAAATGTGTCTTGTACCCATGCGCTACTTATTGAATTTGATTTATTAAATACATTTTCTGGTTCAAATTTTGTTTATTTGATTTGAAAAAAAATGTTGGCAGCTATGCAAAGTATAAAAGTGCGCAGCCGAATATAGCTAAAATATGCCTAATTCAGTGTTGGGCACGCTCACAAAAAACACGAACTAGTTCAACTCAAGTTCATTTTCTCAAAAATGAGTCAAGTTCACGTTCAAATTCAAAATTTTTCAAACGAACTCGCTCAACTCAAACTCATCTATGAAAGTGAACGAAGTTCATTTAAAACTCGTTTTTTTTAAAAATATATTAGAACTTTATCGTCCAAATTTACAAAATTTTGTGAACTAACCTTTTGTTTGTTCGCTGTAAGGGTCTTCATGCGCCCGGCCCAATTTTTCTTCCCGACACTCGGTCCGAGCTTGGTTTGGGGATTACTTTTTCTAGGGATTCAGACGCAGATGGGCCGAGACTAGATTTATTTTCCGGCACACGTTGGGTCTGGACTGCATTTTTCTTGACGTGTGAACAGGCAGAAATTTTCAGTCCCAGCTTATATGAAAATCATTGGACCGGCGCGGCTCTGGCCTGTTCAGTAAAAATATTAATAAAATTTGGCCCGGTCCATTTTTTTTTCTTTTTTTCAAAAAATGCACGTACTTTTAAATCGCTATTATTCCACAATTAAAATTTATATATATATATTTATTTATTTATTTATTTATTTATTTATTTAAATGGGTAGATGCATTTCCAGGCAATAAAATTAAAATACGGTAAAACCTGAGAAAAAGAACCTGCCTATGACGGAATCCCGTGTTTAACAAAACAAAATGTTGATCGATGTTAAATGAGGATAACATTAAAGATAGATTTTTAGAATATATTTAAAATATCACTTTTACAAACATTGCATACCATTTGCGGTTCCCCAAATTTTGAATAAGTCTTAGCAGGTTCATCTTCCATTATAATTATATGGCATTTATTCGTCAGGCAGGGGACCATGAAAATTTCTCGTTTAAGTCAGTTTCCATTACAGACAGATTCCGTTTAAATAGATTTACCAAATTTTTCTTCTTCTTTTTTTTTATATCAAAAATAGCACAAAATTTAACTTTTCTTTACGAACGAACACGTTAAAAAATCATTAAATTGTAAAATTCAAATGCCGTAAAGATATTTCATTAATAAAAAAGAACAGAAAGTAATTAAAGTATTTTAATAACCTTCTCTGTGTCTGTGCTTGTCTTAAATTAGTTTAAATAAAATTAGTTTAATTAAATAGTTTGTTTTCTCACGCATGAGTATTGAGTTTTCTTAAATTAATTTCTAATAAATATTTATATTTCATATATAGATATTCCTTTTTATTTGAAAGAAACATTCAAGGAATATAGCAAAGAAATCCAGATGCATGCCTGACAATAAAACAAATTAATTTTACTTTATGTAAAAATATTCCCATTAATGTCATAGATATTATTGTTTAAAAATTAAAAAATATATATTAGTTTAAAATTGATAAAGACAAATCAATAATTTATCATTTTTTATAGTTTTTTATCGATATGCTTAAAAGTATTTTAATTTTTTGTCTACTCTCTCAAAAGAAAATGTCCTTTTTTGCCCGCTCTTCCCCTCTCTTTTCGACATCATTTCGTGGAGGGGCTTTTCATTCCTATCATACAAATTAGCAATAGACGATTAATTTATTTAAACTAACCTGGAGCAGCCGCTTTATGTTAAAAAAATACTTGAAGGCGGCAGCCGTAGGCTTCTTTTTTAACCACAGTTTTAAAATGCGTGGGGTCCTTTAAAAGTTGATTCGCAACAATTACTTATTTTCTGTGCACATTGTACTACTTCTATAAGTGCTTCGGTTTCCGGTCATAGATGCAATTTGACTGCCCTTTCTGGAGATTGTCACGGTAGGGGTGCTTTCTAAATCTTACCTGTAGCATTTTGTCGTTCTCAGGGCTAGAGAGATAAAGATCTACTGACCTCCTCCACTGGTCTAGTACATAGACAAGATAGAATGACAAATTCTCCTATTTCTTTAACAATATAAAAGTAAAGGATCACTCTTCAGATAACAGTAAAAATTTCTCATTGAATTTTTGGGTAAATATAATCAGTGTTAAAGTGTTAAAAGATCTTATATGAACAGATTACAAATGAAATCCGTATTTTCAATGTAGCTTAATTTTTGTCTTTATTTTGCTTTGCATTCTTGCTACTTTGTGACACATTTACGAAATATTTCTTTAATTCTTAAATGGGTAGATGTTACAACCAATCTTATTCAAATAAAAGGAAATTGAATAATGTCTCTTTTTTTCCTATAAATGAAAAATATATTTAGAAAACTGGGGTCAAAATGGACGTTTTGAATCAATCTTAGAGACTCAAGAATCACAAAAAGTTTGCCATCATGGTGCATTTAAAAATATCTCATGATGCAATATATTTATTGGAAAATGAAAAACGCTATAAAAAAAATATAGCTTTTCACTTTTATTTATTTTTCACCGTTGCATATGTATTATCTTCCTTTTTTATGATTTCAACGTTTGAGCAGAAGAAAAACTAATTTGATATCGAGTTAAAACTCAAATGTTATGGTACATAAAAAAAAAAAAAAAAAAAAAAAAATTGTGTTATTTTTGCTCAATTTATTTTGATACGAAAATTCACATAAATTTTTTACATATAAACATTCTAGGAAAAAATATCAATATTACTTTAAAAAATATATTGTTGTGTATTCATAGATATACATTACCTGTAAGCAAAATTTGGAGCGTGATTGAATTAATCCCTAGAAAAATTATTTGAATAGATTTATTTGTTATTAACCCTATCACTATGTCCTATCAAAACACGCCCTGTTGTTGCCCAGCACAAATATGCTATCTATTTTTTCAAAAAAACAAAAAAAAAAAACAAGTACCATTTATATTTGTACAGTTTAATTTTTACTGTGTGTTACAAACATTATGATATGAGATGTTACCGGCTGAAACCACTCAGTGAGTGATAGATTTTTTGACAAGTTGTTGAAACTGCTTGGGTTCCGCGTGGACCCCAGGACATAGTGATAGGGTTAAAAAGAGCTCTACTCCCTACGAGGTACGCGCGCCAACACACGCCCATCCCCCCAACAAGGTTCTAAAGTCTAAACCCACGCTAATTTGCTTTGTTTTAAAACTATTACCTGATCACGGAAGATTGAATGATAATAACATGGCTTACTGCAACGTTCTGTAACCGGGTGCCATGCATTTCCCCATTGACTTGGAGATTCTTCTGTTCCCAAGGACCTGGCCACCGCTGTAACGACAGATGTGGCTCCGCTCTCTGTGCCACCGCTGTAACGATAGCTGACGGCCATTTTCGTAATTAAGTCAAATCAAATACACATTTGAAATAACAAATTTAAACACCACTTTGCAAATAATTTCAGTGAATAATTTCAGGTAGTAAGGCTCCGACAGGAGTACAGGCTCCGACAGGACTCTTTCAGGAGTAAGGCTCCGACAGCTGTGGCTCCGCAGCTCTGTGTCACAGCTGTAACGATAGCTGACGGCCATTTTCGTAATTAAGTCAAATCAAATACACATTTGAAATAACAAATTTAAACACCACTTTGCAAATAATTTCAGTGAATAATTTCATAATTGTAAAAGAAATATTAATAATTTTATAAAACATTATGCGGAGTTTTTGTAAAACTTACTAAAAAGTATTTCAGTTATATATACAATTAAAGTAGCGCCATTTAATGTTTTTTTTTTTATGTTTAAAAAAGTCAAGAAAAGTTATATTTTATTGAACTATTTTTTCCCAAATGAATATTTTTTGCAGAAATCAGAGATAATATTTAAAAGAAATTTTTTAAAACTATTTTAATCGCTTACTAAAGTCTCAAATAACCAAACAAAATGTACGTGATGATAAAATGTAATGCAATTAATAAGTAGACTAATTTTTTAATAAGTTTTTTTTTAAATTAATAAAATATTATCTTTAAATATCTCAATCTATATTATTCTTTTTTTTTTTTTTTTTTTTTTTTAATCATTGTGCTTTAAGGCTCCTCTTCAGTAAATTTTTCTTTGGGATTTCTGTCCTCAACCAGCTTTTTCATTCCCCCTTTCTAAACACGCCCATCTCTTTCTTCGGCTGTCAACGCAGTAAGGGGTAGAAAGAGGGGTTCTAGAATCCAGGAAGGGCTGTAAATAGCTTGTGGTCAGCCAGGGTCATTCCCATCTCGTAGGGGATAGATTTACCGTTTCAACGCATAAAATGCTTATCCCAAAACCAATTCCACTGTTGGTCATTTAGAACTTTGTTGTTTTGCTATAATTGTTTTATAAAACAGTTTCCAATAAATCTTTTCCAAATTTCCAATAAATCTTTTTATTTGATTATTTATTTCTTTTATTATCATAAATATAAAATATGTAAATACAAAAAATATGTAAGACGAAAAAAATTACACTGGAATGATTTACCGTACATACTCCTGTATAGGTCGACTCGTGTATAAGTCGACCCCCCAATTCTTACACAAAATTTTGAAAAAAAAAATAATTTTGGTGTATAAGTCGAACTACATATTTGGTAGTATGCTGAAAAATGATTTGTAATCGAGGATAAAAAAATATTAATACATTTTCATTAAATTAGTAAACATTTTTTACGTTTCTAATGAGATTTTTAAAAAAAAATTCAATGTTTTAAAACTGAAGAAGCTTAAACTATTTTGAATTCTATTCACATCAATTTAATGATACTTAAAAAGAAAAAAAATCTTTGAAAAATCTATTCAAGCCTTATTTACAAAGGTAAACAACTTCTTAGAACTGCTAAAATATACATCTTTGTATTGTAGGACTTTTAGGAGAGAAATCTAGAAGCATTTTCAAGTTGAACTCTTTTTAAAAAGGGGGTTAAAATGCTGAAAGGAATGCCCCTGTATTGAAGGGAATTCTATCCCAAGAGAAAATGGGTGTAAAACAATTGTTGAGTTTTTTTTAATCAATCACAGGGAAATGACCATTGTCCGCTTTTTGCTTTCTCTCTAACCTAGACCAGGTTTTCACACTTCTTCCGGAGTGTGACATTTTTTTTTTTTACTAACTCGTATATAAGTCCACCCCCCCTTTTCAACTCCCAAATTTTGTCAAAAATTCTTCGAATTATACATGAGTATATACGGTATGTATAAAGCCTAAAATATATTTTATTTCCGTATAACTAAATACACTATTTCAAATTTATACTGCAGCATCAAGCGACTGTAATATCAAGAAAATTGTCACTGAATATTACTATAAGCATAACATAGATTTTTACATCGATGGGGCAAAGAATAACAATAGTCATGTCATAATTACGAAAGTATAAGTTAGAATATAACATATAGCTACAGTAACATATAAATATAATAAATTGTATTAAATTACTGTAAAATATTTATAATTAAAAACATATTATAAATAATTTATAACCTGATAATCTCTTTATTCAAAACATATTTTTTACTATGCTTCTGTATTTTTTATATTTATTTTAAACGATATTTAATTTAAACGTCAATAAAAATGGCACCAATCTTTAAAGTTTTTAGTTGTTGATATTTTTTGTACTTTTTAATAAAGAAGTGAACCCTGTACAGTAAATATTAAACCAATTTATGAATCAGTTTTAAATGAAGCCCTCAAAATTAGAAAAAAAAAAGGTATTAGATATTTTGTCAGTTGATCAAAATGATTTAATCTTCACTATATCAGATTCTGTTTTTATGAAAAATTACAAAGGTGATTAGAAACTGAAAACTGCAATACATTTATTGACATAACAGATTAAATATCGTTTAAAAGACATTTTTTTTTCTCAAAATCCATTAAATCAATCTTATGATCGTTTCCAATTCTACCATCTTGCAATATTAGATTTAATATTTTTATTGATATTATCGAGCATTTTGCATATTTTGGACTGAATTTGTCTTCTAGCGCTCAAAGAGGATTGCGGTCAGATTTAAATTTTTTGCACTTTTTGTACATAACTTGGAATTTTGTTTCCATTGATGCTCAAGCTCTTTGGACAACTTTGATACGTGTTGGTACATATATAATAATATGTATTGCTTATAATCAAGATGGAAGGCACAATTTGAATAATGAAAACAGATGTAAAAAATTCTCTCCTGGATAAATTCTTAGAAAAGTTAATGAACATATTTTAACTTTTTTTGTTTATTGATTTTTATTTGCTTCACCTTATTTTAATTTTATACATATGTTGTTTATCCAAATTTTACCCGATGCACAAATAGTCAAATTATGAAACAGCCTTTATTTATTATTACATAAAAAGAGACGCAGTATAGGCTAATATCAAAATAGTGCATATTAAAAATTTTAAACAATTCAGAAAGACAAGTTCATGATACGCATAATAATCAAATTAAATATTTTGCATCAAAAATGCATTGCATCAAATCCCCCATAAAAAAGTATCACTATACCAGAAATACTGTAGAGAGAGAGGGGGGGAGGAGGGGGGGAAAGAGAAGGGGGGGGGAGAGAGAGAGAGAGAGTTACATGAAAAAATATCCTAGTTGCAAATAAATAGCATATTGAATGAATCTCTATTCATTATGAATATTTCTATTTTATTCTTCAGAAATGTTTATACATTTTAAAACTTTTTAGTGAAATATTCAAATGGATTCCAGAACAGTAATATTAATACGTGAGTAATATTTCAAAAAGTACTCTTAATAAGCAAACAAAATTTCATTTAAACTGTAAATGACATAACGTTTTTTTTTTTGCGGGTGGGGGGGGGGGGGGGGGTTGCCTCTTTACGAACTACAAATCTCCGTCCAGACCCCACAGATTCTAAATACGTACTAATTTGCTTTGTTTTAAAAGTATCACCCGATTACATCAGATTGAATGACTAGTGGTGATCTTCTGTAATCGGGTTGCCATTCATTTCCATTTAACTGAAGATTTTTCGGTTCTCAAGACTGCATTCATCACGGTCATGACAGTATTGACGCCTTATTTCGTGACTGATTAAGTAAGTTCTATCACACATTTAAAAATCAGCAAAATTGAAACATGTCGCTGCCTCCGGACTTTTATAATAACGTCTAGAAGAAAAGTTTTATTTTCAGACGCTATAAGAAAATCATTTTAAATATGACAATTTTTCTTATTTAATGCATTTCGCTTGTAATAATTTACTTATTTTAAAGTTTTTTTTTTCTCTTGTTTATTATTCACGTGTATTAATTTAATGTTACTCAGTTGAAAGTGTTTGGCAATATTATTATTTGGGCTTTTTAAATATAGCGTAATTTTCTCCATTTAATGCTTTTCACATGCAATAATTTAATTATTTTAAAGTTTTCTTGTATTGCATACATTTTTAAACAGACAAAATATTTATAAATAGCAATTACATGTAAGTAAATATGAATACGAGGAAAACTTGAACTTATATGAACAAATCTACTACTTATCACATTTATATATAACTAACAGATCAAATAAAAAACTATCTTAATTATTTAACAGTAAAATATTGCTAATTAGTTGTAGGATAATAATTTAAAACATTTTATGAAATTCTATTGAATAACAAAAATCTCATAAAGCAAAACTATATAATTAACTATTTATTATTATTAATTGTTATTTTTTTAAAAGAAAGAAAAACAAAAATTTTTTAAATATTAATTTTTTTTTAACTTTTCAAAAAAAAAAAAACTTATGTTTATTTTAACTTTTCAAAAAACAAAACCCAAAATCCGGGTTTTTGCTATAACTCTGCCAGTAGGCGATTAAATTTTGAAATAAGATTTTGGCTTTTTAAAAATATTTAGTTTAAGAAAAAAGTTTTTGAAAGTACGGGGTGGGTGTAAATTTCTTTATAGTGAAAATGAGGGGGTCAGGGTAAAAAAGTGCCAAGCCACAGTTTTTGGTGAAACAAATCTAACACTGTAATCTGTTGCCTAATATTGTAAATTATAAAATCCAACATATAATTTTTTTTCTAATGTCACTTGATGGCAGCCTTATGTGACAGGTTTCGTTTTTGCCCCAGATGTTTATGCCCCCAATGAAGATAGCTAATTTACAAAAAAACGTAATAGTAATATCATGAAAGTAATGCCATATTGTTACTCAGAATATCTAAAATGTTACTAAGACATTGGCGAAAAAACTTTGTTATATGTCTTGATTTGAGTATTTCATCAAATTTTCAAATTGAAATATCTCAGAATTTCACAAATGCGGCTTGGCACCCTCTTGCCTCGATCCCCTCAAAAAAATTTCGAAAGTGTTACATAGGTAATCATGCTTTTAAATTTCATCATAATTTAATATATAATTTTACAATCTGTGAAGAGAAGCCGGTTGAACGAAATCCAGGAAAGAGCAAGAGTTTAAAATTGGTGTGTCTGTGGAAAAAAACAAAACAAAAAAAAAAACACCGTATTAAAAGTACCATGTCATAAATTATTAAATAGCCCGGCATCGGGTCGGGTAAGTAGATTTTACGACTCGTGGTTCAGGTCGAATTGACGCTAATTTGTGTCGTTTCGGATCGGTTTGGGGTTGACTTTAAATGTCTGCTCTCGAAGCTGGTAGACGGGAGGTGCTGGGTTCGATCCCAGTCGCGCCCGTCGGCCTAATCGTTCGGAGTTTTCATGGTTTTCTTCGAGCCGTGGATTTATCCATGCGTAAATACGGGTTAGGTTCCCTTAGAAAGACCCCCACGAAGGGCACTCCTCCCGGGCCTATATCCCAAGTGTAGATAATTGGCCGTCAATAATCAACCCAACCCAACCCAAATGAAAAATACTAAGTAGAATATTAATGAGTGTATATATGTCTATTTTTATACAAATAGGATGATATTGATATTAGAGGCATAACTTCAGACTACTTTTCCATTACTGTATTCCAATGTGTATTAATTTTCTTTCACTTCCGGCTCGGATCGGATAAGTTTCAAGTCGAATTGTGTTGAGTTTTGGGCTGATGATTTTTTTTTGGTTGGGTTGGGGTTGACTTGCAGAGGTCAGATGTCAGGCACAACCCTACTCGCGGTGTACTCTAGCCTGTAACTCATAATTGTATTTTTTCTTTTCTCATTAAAAAATATTCTTGTTATAAATTTTCATTATTTTATTATTCAGGAATATTAATACAAAGAAAAATAAATTGAATGCATTTAAAATAAAATTTAATCTAATCTAACAAAGCATACCTTTTATTCTACACGTGAAATACCACTGCTTCTATCGATTGATGATATCTTTTTCTTCTAAACATTTCAATTTTGCTTTTTATCCATAAATATGAAATAAACCCGTGCTGAGAAATCATACATTATCTTTTTTGTACTATTTATTTTTTTATAATCATGCTGAGCATCATATAATGCGTTATTTCATTTTTGTAGCAACACAAAATAGATAAAAAGCTTTTATTTAATTTATGAAAACAACGCCGATTTAATTTTTAATTACAGCAATTTTTAATTAAAAAAACATGTTTTAACGAAATGTGAGTGTACTATGCCAGAAACTGCTTCAAAAACCTTTCGAATGATACCCCATCGTAATTTGTGTATAACTGCAATTTGTGTATAACTAAATATGCTATTTCAAATTTATGCTGCAGCATCAAGCGACAATATACCAAGAAAATTGACACTGAATATATAACCATAACATAGATTTTTACATCAATGTGGCAGAGAATTATAATAATCATGTCATAACTGGGAAGTATAAATTATAATATAACATATAAACACAGTAACATATAAATATAATAAATTATAATTTACATTAAATTATTGTAAAATATTTATAATTATAAATAGTATATTATAAATAATTTATAATCTGATAAACCCTTTATTCAAACATATTTTTTACTATGCAAGATACCTTCTTTGTATTTTTTAATCTTTATTTAAAAAATATATTTAATTTATTACGTCAATTAAAATGTTGCCGATCTTTAAAGTTTTCAGTTGAGATTTTTTATACTTTTTAATAAAGAAGGGAATCATATATAATAAAGATTAAACTTATATATGAATCAGTTTTAAATAAAGCCCTCGCGAAAAAAGAAAATATATATATGATCATACTTGTATACATATATATATTTTTTTTTTCTCTTATTTTGTCAAAATAATTTGATCTTCACTATAACAGACTCTGTTCTGTATTAACAATTACAAGCATACTGAAAGAATCCCCATGCGTTTCCAATATCTCACCCTTCTCCCGACCTGTGTGATGTCAAAGGTCAACTGTGGTCCTCCTCCTGCCTTGATTTATTGCTTAGTGGGGGGATGAAATTTTCAACAATTTTCAGCTTATTTGTCGATTATCTAGTGTTTAAATAAACTTAAACGATTTTTTTTTATTTATATGAATAGATGAGACCATGCACTTTATTTCAGTGTTTTCCAGTTTTTAAAACTCCAAATAGTTTTGGAGTTATTTAGTGTTATTCACATCTCGCTGACTTCTTAAGACTTTAGCACTAAATTAAAAAATATGTATATATAATTTAGAAATATTTTGACAACTAAAAAAATAAGAGACATCCTTTAAGAAGAGAATACTAAAAAAATAAGTCAAAAATATTAATTTCCTAACGAGATTTTCGACAAATACGAATGGAATCCACGACCATTGGTTTAACATGGCAGGGGAAATTTTCAAATCTTACTGATGCAGAGCCTTAAAAGAACAACAATGATTACGATGACTATTTTCCATGCGAAATATAATATAGTTAGCAAAATTCGTAAACATTTTATACAATACATAAATTTTTACGAATTTTAGTATGCAGAGAACATTGGTTACACACTGAGTTTTATACAAAACTTCGCGTAATTATTAGGAAGTGTGTTCTCTCTTTTACATTAATCCTAGTACCTTACATAGGAGTATGCTCCAACTTAGGTATTTTTTACGTCCCTGCATTTTTTATGGTGTTGCAATTTTTGAAACGCGCTTTTACAATTAATAAGTAATATTTTGTTTAATATAAGTTTACTAGGGGACTGTCGTCTCTTGAAAAGTATTATTTATTTTCAAACGGATTATTATATCCATTTAGCACCGACCAAGAAATTTTTCCATTTAAAACAGGATTTCGTCATACACAGATTCTTATAACAGGTTTTACAGTACTGTATATCACCCCCCCCCCTCCCCACTTAGCAATGTATATGTATTATTCTTTAAAGGGAATTTTAACTGCGGAATAATGGTAATTTAAAAATATATGTATTTTTGGTAAAAATTGTTGACCCAAGGAAGTTGTTCCTTAAACAGATTTTTCCACGAATCAGACAGGGACAGGTCAATGATTTTCATATAAGGAGGGTTGTTGTGACCATGCCAGAAAATTTCGGTCGGTGCAGACTTCTAGGAAGAATAAAGCACAGACCCAGAAATAAGCCCGGTTTGGCCCGGCCCGAGCCTCCAGAGAAAGCAAAATATGGGCACGACCCAGAAAAACTAATGATAAGACTCGACCCGTCCCGAGTCCGTTCAGGCCTTTAAATGGGAAAAATGTGTTCTTAACGGCTGGAAAATTTTAAAATAAATTATGGAAAAAAATGAGTTTGAGCTTTAAATTTCGTTCAAACTCGCAGATTTTTTGAGCTTTCGTTCAGCTCACGTTCGTTTATCAAAAAGTGAGTCAAGTTCAACTCACGTTCACAGAAAGTGAACTAAGTTCGTGAGTTTTCGTTCAATGAACGTGCTCGTGCCCAACACTGGCCTAACTGCACACTATAGTTTAAAAAATTGGTCGATTGATGAATAATTACAGAAATTTGGAAACTCCATATCCAGGAGTGTACAAACTGGGCGCCAATGGGCCGATTGTCACCACTAAATTTTATTAGCATTCGTTGCCTACATTTTATTAGTATACTTTGCTTAAATTTTATTAGAATTCTTATTAGGCGAAGAATACTAAAAATTTAGTGGTGGCAATCTGCCCATTGGCGCCCAGTTTTTATACCCCTGCCCATATCCACATATTTTTGCTTTAATATGAAATTGCACTGGATTTTGATTAACCGCTCAGTAATGAATTCGGAAGATTAATTTCAACATCAATCATTAGAGTTGAATTAAACAGATTAAACTGATTTTCACATTTCTTCAAATTCAAAAATCTTTTATTATTATTATTAATTTTTGAATATATTTTTAGTGTATTCTGAAAATTTCCACTTCGATGATTTTTGAAGTAATGCCTGACAATATTTAAATTGAAATAATTTTTTTTTTTTTGAAAATTGTTTGATCAAAATAATAAATTATGTTTGAAAACGCCAATACTATCAAATAACAAGATAGCATTATGAAATTTGCCTTGAATTTGAAGTTTACTCGGGTGCTTTGTAATTTCAAATGAAAACTCCAAGTATTTTGTCTAGTGGTGGACTTTTAATAATCCACATTCATAATTTCTCGATTTAAAATGAAAATTGCAACATTTTTTAACAGTTCGAAAATAACAGTTACATTATAATGGAAAGCCATCAAATTCCATATAAGAAGGTAGATCTGTTTATCTTCATACCCATATTTCCCAGATATTTTCTAGATTGACGATTATTAAGAATAGGCATACGAATGTAAGTTTACAAGCAGTAAGTTTTAACCCGGGAGAAGTCGCATGGGGTATGACTTACCCCGAGTGTGTATGGATTTTACAATTATCACCACTACTTTTCGAAAAGTAATCTTTAGCGTATTTTATCCTACAATTTGTAACAGTCAAAGCCATTAAATAATAAGCCCAGTCAGATAAATGGGAAACTTTTCGCAAGTTGAAAATAGCGCCATCTAGCGGTTGGGAGTGCTGCATTCGGCACCAAGAATATTTTAATAAAATTTTGCTTCTAAAATTAAAGCTTAAAATAAGGAGTTCATATTTTCTAAGAAAGTCGTTTGTAAATTCCGGTGTCAGTCAGTAATTTCACATTTTACTAACATAATTTGTCTGTACCGGAAAGGGTTAATTGCATAAGTGATGTAAATTTCCATCACTTTTTATTTAACTTTTAATAAATAAATCAACTTCTTCGCCACCACTATATTTATATAGAAATATTAATCCAGTAAATTTTCACAATTTTTTTTTCCCATTATAGTTTTAGCTTTAATGTAAAAGATCCCAATAATTAGCAAGCTTTTAAAGGAAGTGCAAAAACAAAACATCGATAAAAATCGTATAAAATATCGATATAAATAAATCGTATCGTTTCTCTGCGACCCACTTCTGTTTTGTCCTCCTTCCGCAGCAGGGGTTTGGCGCTAGTGTGTCGCTAACAAATTTAACACTATCTGACTGGACTTATTATTTAATGGCTTTGGTAACAGTTGTCACTGATTAAATAATTTGAGAATTATTGTTTGTATTTATTGGTGACAAAGTAAAAACTATTCATACCCTAGATATGCGCGATTTCTCCCGGGTTAAGAACATATCCGGTTTTTTAGAAATCAATCCGTTATAGACAAACCTTTCTACCAATGGTACTTAAGCTTATAGTATTTTCAAATTTATTTAACTGCTCTAGACATAATTTCTTCAATTTCGTTTTGAGTGATTGCGACTCGCGGGTCATTTAATGTAATAAAGACAATACTTGTTTTTTTTTAAAAGCAAATGTATTTCATTCAATAAGCTTGGTGAAAGCAGTTTGATTCTTTTTTAAGAAGAATCAGTTTCAATTCTGACAGTTTATCTTTTCGATGTTTAGTCAGATTTTTGTGCATTTTCTTTATGCTTTGTGGTGTAGCACCTCTAAATGTTATATTCTTTCCAAACTCCAACAGTGTCTACATATCAAACATAAAATTTCAGTTTTCTTTTTAATGTATAATTGTGTTGTAAACCACCTTAAAAAAAATATGTGATGTCCATCTTCAGTTTATCATGTTTATTCTGTTACTGCGCTCCTTCCCAAGACATTGACCTTATGCTCGTACCGTTGACGACCCTTTTAGGAACCTACCCGAGTAACAATGTCATTTTAGTGGGTGACTTTAACGCTAAGTCAACTATCTGGGGGCAATGGCCGACAGATCCGCGAGGGCGAGACGTCATCGCACTAGCTATGAACGCAAACCTGGAGTTTGTCAACGACCCGAATAGTTTGTCCTCCTTCCTTGGTCCTCAAGGTGAAGGGTGGATCGACATCCTGTTGGTCCGGTATTGCGCAAACCGCATTACCGACTGGGAAATATCCGAGGTCCCGTCGCTGAACGACCACCGAATCATGATGTGAGATTATCACGGCAAACCAGCCAATCGCCTCCCGAGAGATGTCAGCCGTCGCTGGTATAAAAGGGACTTGGACTGGGGCGCATTCTCCCGCGATCTGCAAGCTGCGGATCTGATTCGGTACGAGTTTGCAACCCCTGATGAGGGAGTCGAATACTTGATGTCGACTTTGAGTCGGCTATGTCTCGAACGCAAAAAGCGCCGACCGGCAGTGCGTCGTGAGGCGTTTTGGTGGTCAGCTCAGCTTGCCAGCCAGCGAAATCGGTTGCGTGCGCTTCGTCGACTCTACCAGCGAACGCTGGAGCCGACGGAGCGGGGGAGACTTGGATCTCTCTATAAGCGTAAGCGGGCAGAGTACATGAAGGCGATCCTGCACGCAAAGCGTGCTTCGTTCCGAAGATTCATTTCTGAAGGACTTAGCACGGACAAACTAGGCCAGATAGTTGAGGTGGTGTGAGGTAAGTGGCGAAGGGAAGCCCAAGAAATGCTTGTGCTTCCATCCGGACAGGTAGTCTCGACTTGGGAGGAATCCCAGGCCGCGCTTACAAGACACCACTTCCTATCAGCTGATGATGTTTCCCAGGTCACATGCATCAAGACCGACGAACCGACTCTGTTTTCAATCCATGAACTTGAATTTGCAGTGGAATCGCTGCCGCCTGACAAGGCGCCTGGTCATGACGGATTCAGTCTCGCGATCGTCCGAGAGGTCTTAAAACACCACCCTCAGTGGCTGTTGTCCATGTACAACCACTGTCTGAGAGAGACTTGTTTTCCGCTGACATGGAAGCGGGCCATAGCTGTGTTTTTCCCCAAACCGGGGAAGGAACGCAGTGACCCAGCGACCTACCGCCCTATATGTCTTTTACCGGCCTTCGGGAAGGTTCTAGATAAAATGTGCGCAACTCGGCTTTTACTATATTTGGAGTCCAATCGCTTAATCGACGCAAGGCAGTACGGCTTTCGCAAGAAGGTCAGTACGGTCGACGCGCTCCATCGAGTGATGGATTACATAGCTACCTCAAAGAGTCGTGGAGAATTCACGTGTCTTCTCACGCTTGATATCAAGTCAGCATTCAATAGTGTTCGACGAACAGACATTCTCAGATTTCTGGAAGAATTGGGCGTCGAACCGTGTCTCCTAGGATTGATAGAAGACTATTTGTGGGATAGATCTATCATCCAATCAGATGACGGGGACCACTACTTTAACGTAGGAGTACCCCAAGGTTCGTGTCTCGGACCATACCTCTGGCGGCTAGTGGTAATAGAGTTCCTGTTGAGACGGTTGCCGGACGATGATGACGAGACCTATGTTGTTGTGGTCTTCGCCGATGACGTCTTCGTGGCCGCACGACGAAGGGCTGCCATGGGGTTTGCGCCGTTGCTGGGACCGGTCCTCTCAAGGATCCATGCCTGGGCGACGGAATGCAGCCTCACATTCAGCTTTGAGAAATGCGGTTACACGGTTATGAAGCCCTCGGGCAAACTTAAACACGCCCCATCTATTCCTATCCTCATGGAAGGAAACAGAATAGGCTTTAAATGGCAGATTCTGTACTTGGGCCTCATAATCGACCACCACCTCAGTTGGATGCCGCACCTGGCTGCCATCCAGGAGAAGGCGTTTAAGGTGTTGAACAAAATGAACCGTCTCTCAGGAGCCACATGGGGTCTGAGACCGAAAGTTAGAAAGATGCTCTACTCTATCATAGCGGAAAGAATCATTCTTTACGCGGCATCTATTTGGTTTTACTCAAAGAAGGTAGTGGTTGCAAACAGGTTGCTTAGCATGCAAAGGAGCCTACTCCGTTGCGTAACAAAATGTTACGCGACAACCTCCACGGATGCTCTCCACGTCTTGTCAGGGGTACTCCCCCTCGACTTGCGTGCAGGGCTGGAAAGGGACTACACGGCCCTTGTCCGATGGAAGAAGAGTGTTGACGGTACCGGACTAGACTCCGAGTCGGTCGACCTCTGGAGGCCCACTCCCAGACTTGAGGATCTCTGGAGAGTCCGTTGGACCGCGGATTTGGCTCCGAGGACTTCGTGTTCGTACTACACGGACGGATCCAAGCAAGAGAACGCAACAGTAGGCTGCGCGTTCCTTGCTGTGTCAGAGAACCAAGTATTTGCGGAGAGCCAGTTCCGTCTCTCCGATGGGGCGGAAGTGTTTGCGGCGGAGGTCCATGCGATCAAAGAAGCAATCACCCATGCCCACAGGAGAGGTCTCGGGGAACTCGACGTCTTCTCAGACTCGAGATCGGCGCTCCAAGCGCTTCACGGACTTGTGCCTCAGCACAAGGCCATTGCCGAGATTAGGGATCTGATTAAAACTACAGGAATTGAGGTTCATCTGCATTGGGTCCGGGCCCATGTTGGTCACGTCTTTAACGAGAGGACGGACATATTGGCAAAAGAAGCCACTGCTCGACAAGACGTCGATGTAGTGATTCCAGTCACGCGCCGCCAAGCCAAAAAAGACCTCTTTGGACGTGCCTTGTCTAAGTGGCAAGAGAAATGGGACCAATCTGGGACCGGGCGCAAGACCTATGAATCTTTCCCACGCTTCGGCATCCGTCGACTGCAGGGCGATTTCTTCATTAATCAGGTCTTCACGGGACACGGCACCTTTGGCGATCATCAGGCTCGATTCTTTCACCATGACTCTACATGTTTTTGTGGAGTTGAGGTGTGCGACATCAGCCATGTGCTATTTCGGTGTGAGCTCTGGAAGTCTGTGCGGGAAAAGTACTTTCCTCGCGACTTTCAGACGCGAACGCCAAGCGATCTCTGCCTGTGTGGCTACGCCAGAAAAGGGGTCCGGTTGATTATTCACCGACTCCTTATGCGTACACTAGATCGCAACCTTGGTCGCCAAAGAGCAGGCCGTAATCACCGAGCTCTTCCACGCCCACACTTGAACGCACTGCGAAATGCCCGTGGTCCCCACGGTGCAGGACGTAGAGGTAGAGGTAATGGTGCAATAAGTACGCAGGCTTGAGATTCGTCTCATAAGCCGGCAGTTGTCTTTGATAATATGGGCTAGTCACAGTTGTTTGATATGTTTTTGTTGTTGTTAAAGTTAGTTGTTAAAGTTTGAAATGCTCTAAGCATTCTAGTCATTAGTTGTTGTTGTTGTTGTAAATTTTAAGAGTTTATATCTTGTTGTACTAATCCTTTCCCTTTCAGGATCCACTGCAAGAGGGAACGTGACAACCTCTGTAGGTTGCTCACACCCCTCGAGCTGTGGTAAAGCAAGAGCCGTCGTGGTAGCTCGACATATGACCTAGCGACCGTCTCCCCCTATGGGGTTTCGCGAACGAAGTCGTCGGGGGTTCCATGGCGGTTCATCAAGGTTTCGTCTCTGCGGAAGCTTCCTCTGAGACGTGGGGTTACTGCCGTGACGACCAATGTCACCAACCTTGGTAAAATGACCTGGGGGTCCGCAGTTGGGGAGCGGCCTCAGGCCGATCGCAGCACCGGGCGAGACAAAGCCCTGGTGCGATATAAGCCCTTCAGAGGCTTGGGTGCGATGGTCCTTTACGCGCTTCGGCGACCCCCGTGGGCTCCTGACGGCGCAGGATAGTTTTATCATGTTTATTCATAGGGTAAAAATCTTTAACATATACCTTTTTTATATAAATCCTGGGTTGTATAAGAGTATGTCAATAAAATGTGTGTATATCAATAAAAAATGAAAGAAAGGAAAGAAAGATCACGTAGGATTCCAGAAATATCACACGCAATTACTAACCTAAGTAATGAAAATTATTAAAGAGCTAAAATCCAAAATTTATATGTTCGACTTAGAGCCCAAGTGAAGAACCTGGATGGCATATTTGGGGTTTTTGTGTCAAACCCAAAAGTAATAATTTGTGCGACTTTCAAAGCAACTCATTTAGAGCTATTTAATTTTATATTTTGATTTTTTTTTAATTTAACTGGTCTTAATTAGCGCTGAATTTCATTAATTTTATAATACATTTATTAGTATTTAATAAATCCAGCATATTATTTTGTAAAGTGGTGTAAAATCTACGAGAGTAGTAAAATAAAGAATTAGTTTTCAACATAAACAAATAAAAATTATAAGTAAAATACTTTAAAAATTTTACGAATCTTTAAATTTTCAGACTCGAGATACCGCGCTTTGTTACGTTCCGATTGGTAATCTTTGTAGCCACAATTTTTTTGTGCTAAAATGTAAAATTGAGTTACATCTGTCTATACATCACTGTTGCCACGATCAGCAAGAATTTTTCTGTAGTCTTCAGAATGCTACCACATTCTGAAGACAAATATTCCCTTATTTAATGACATAATAAATAAGACAATTACTATTCAAAAATAGTGGTAGCATTCTGAATAATATAAAAAGCCCGTCAAACTGGTAACACTTATATACATATTTTTATGTTACCATCTCTGAGACCACAATTGGTGCAAGTGTGTTCGTACAAAATGTATTTTCAGTATCCATGTTCTAACAACTAAATAAGACACAGGTAAATTGTCAAAGGCTTCGCGGGCCACAGATAAATTGTCAGCGGGCGTGTTGTGGCCCGCGGGCCACGTGTCTGACATGCCTGCTCTACGCGATCAGTACGTTATATTTCATCTGCGATTATAATACTATGCATGACAACGAGGAGAACTTAATACCACACTGGCGCTCACTCGTTAATTAAATGCCTTAGAATAACTACATTTTAACCAGTGTGAACACGTATTATTACAAGAAAAAATTATTTTGTAGTTTTTAATGGTGCGTTTTGAATATATTTATAGTATTATTGATTTTTTTTTCAAAAATAAATAAGTTACACATGCCAGATCTCCACTTGTGTGGTTTACTGCAATGTGATACCGGTACTGATACCGGTGCAGTCATTAACGGTTTTATTATTATTATTATTATTATCAGCGAGAGATTTACAGAAAAGTTCTTGAAATTTAAGAATAAGCAATCTCGAAAGGATTTCGAATGAAAATTCTAAATTTAAATTTCTGATTCTTTATATATATATATATATATATATATTTAAAAAAAAGTTTTACTCCATTTAATTTACTATTTTTCATCTTAAAACAATTTTTCTTTCGTTTCCCTTCTTCAAATACAAATTTATTTTATGCATAGTAACTTTTTTTTCCTGCTTTAAGCGAATTTCTCGAGTAAAGTGCACGGTACGGCCGCCAATTCAATTAGAACCCTTTGCGCGTAGCACTCTGTCTGGAATCTTGTGCCTTTACTCGTCACCAATGTAAGTTATTGCGCTAGTACATAGCTCGCTTTTTTCGTATTTCTGCATGCATTAAAGTCTGCATTACACCAGATTCCCATAGAATTTATTTACTGCTATATTACACGATAGTTGTTAATATATATATATATATAGGTCCCAGCTAAGATGTCACAAGCTTCGAGGGTAGGTAGGGTACACGTAGACGACTCGGAATCACATAGGAATGCCGGGTCGAAAACGCCTTCCTGACCCAGTAAATACAATGAAAAGGCTGGATCACACAAAGATGATTGTTCACCCTGGCAGTGTGGCCAGTGGGCTACTTATTTTAATACCACTTTTTTGAAATGATAAAATTTCCCTCATTTTCGCAATGATTAGTATGTCTTTAAATATGGCGAATTTTATCATTTAAAAAAAAACAAGAAATTTGAATTTAAAAAAAGTAGCCTACTCGCCACACTGGGTTCTGGTGTTTCAAGAGTGGTGTCAGTGGATAAAAAACTAATGAGCGCCATCGGCGCCCGCACGGCGCCGAGCGAGCCCAACTCCTCATCGTCCCCAAGTTCTGAAGAACTTTTAACGCAGACCATGGCTTTGTCTCGCCAGGTCGCTACGATCGATTCAGAGGGTTCGCGTTCCAGCGACGCCTCCTCATCTTGCCCCAGTGTCGATGACAGAGGTCGTTGCGATTCGGCGGAAGTCCCCACCATCAAAGGATACTTCCCCACGTGACACCTGATGAACCGTAGAGACTGTCGGACGGCTTCATCGCCGAACACCCATAAGGGAGTCGGGTCATCCACCATATGTCCGGCATCCCTACGGCCCTTGCTTTCCCGCAGAGTCCGATCGTGAAATGTATGGAAGGACAAGCCACTGGTCTCTTCTTCCGCGGGGTGTCAGTGGATAAGACGGAAACTGTTCTCTACGCAAAGTTTCCCGAGAGAGTGTTGACCCTTTCATGAGCAGTGTTCCTCCGGCGAGACCACCTAATTTTAATTCCAAACTTAGAAACGACACCTAGAATATTTTAATAAAATTTTGCGTTTATAGTGAATATTTAAAAATACAATTTTTTACTTTCTAAGACGTTCATTTGTAAATTCTGGTGTCAGTCAATCATTTCATCATTTTACAAACCTTTTCGTAAAATAATTCTTAAAATGATTTCCTTTACTGGGTCAGGAAGGCGTTGCCGACCCGGCATTCCTATTTGATTCCGAGTCGTCTAGGTTTACCTTACATCCCCTCAAAGCTTGTAACATCTTAGCTGGGACACGCTATATACACTGTATGGCCATAATTGATGGGAACTTTCAGTTTTAGAAATTTTTTTTGAATATTTTAAAATATACATGTTAGATTCTTTTGGAATTTTAGGATTAAAAAGAACAGGTTTGACTTCATATTTATCAACGTCGATTTCATAAGGAGGACAATTAGGGGACCAACAAAAAATTAAAGAAAAAAAATAATACTTGGGATCACCCTGTAAAATAAAATGCACGAAATGATCTATCGCTACAGGATATACATAGGCAGACATTGTATAATATGTGTATTCATTTGTGTAAGAATAGCATGCATATTAATAGAGATATAGCGATTTTTTAAAAAAATTTAAAAAATTCTTGCATGTTTTTTGCTTATAAAATACAGGGTTTTTAACCACATTTAACGTCAGTTTCAGAAAAATTGACAAAATGTAGTAGAAATCACATAGGGTAATTGAAATATAAATATATTAAATATTTAAGGAAATATGGGCAGTTGTATAAAATAATTTTTATCTGCGCATGCGCGAACGATAACAAAAAACTTTTTCCTTGATTTAATATTCAACACTATGGAGCAACTTATAGAAAAAATCAGTCAAATATCGTAAAATTTCAGAGCGATATCGGCATTAGAGTGAGCTGTTTTTTAGTTTCTGACTAAAACTCGCTGAATGATAAGGGATTGTCCACAAATTGTTATTTTTAGCTCACAGGCTATCAAAGCCTGAGAGCAAATGTGCCCGCCCATTCTATATGTACGTATGCATGTACGTGACACGATAACTCTTGATAGAAATAAGCGTTTTGCTTCAAATTTTGGATATAGTTTCCTTATGATAAGGCGCTTCCCTGATTAGTTTTGGGGGTTCGTTGGTTAAGTATAAAGGGGAAAATAGGGGCCAATTCCCTCCCCCCTTAATTTAGATAAATGGGTTTTTCATGCAAAATTATCCGATTTTCTTCAAATTTTGTATATAGGTTAATGGTGATAAGGCGCTTTCCTGATTGGTTTTGGGGATTCATTGTATAAGTATAAAGGGGGTAACGGGGGCTAATCCCCCCCCTTAATTTAGATAAATGTGTTATTCATACAGAATTATCCGATTTTCTTCAAATTTTGTATGTAGGCTCATTGTGGTAAGGCGCTTCCCCGATTAGTTCTGGGGATTCATTGGTGAAATATGAAGGGGGAACTAGGGGCTAACCCCCCCCCTTTAATTTAGATACATGGATTTTTTATGCAGAATTATGCGATTTTCTTCAAATTTTGTATATAGGTTCATTGTGATAAGGCGCTTTCCTGATTAGTTCTGGGGGTTCTTTGGTTAAGTTCAAAGAGGGTAAGGGGGTGGGGGGTTATCCTCTCCCCTTAATTTAGATGAATGTGTTTTTCATGGAGAATTATCCGATTTCTTCAAATTTTGTATATGGTCTCATTGTGGTAAGGAACTTCCTTGGTTAGTTTTGGGGATTCATTGGTTAAGTATAAAGGGGGACACAAGGGGGTAATCTCCTTAATTTACATAAATAGGTTTTTCATGCCGAAATATCTGATTTCCTTCGAATTTAGTATATATGTTCATTGTAATAAGGGGCTTCCCTGATTAGTTTTGCAGGTTCAATGGTTAACTATAAGGGGTTGAGGGAACGGGGGATGATCTCCCCTTAATATATCGTGGATTTCTTTATTTTTCGAGGGGCTTATTTCAAATTTTTTGAAATAAGTGTATGTTATACAATTAGTGTGAATAGCCTGTGAGCTCAATGCCCTCAGTTTAACTGGGCAGTTTTCTTTTTTATTAAGTTATCTGGCAGCGTTTGGAGCAAATGTTTAGAAAAAACTATTTAATTGTAATTTACGCTTATGTTTAGGAAGAATTTGACTCTAAACTACGATGAAAAGGAAAATATAGTGCATACATTATATTAATTTTAACACAATTATTTCAAATTGGTAAATAAAACTTAAGGTTAACTTAAGGTTAACTGGATGAATTATGCCCTCCAGATTCGACCGGGATAGCTCAGTGGTAGAGCGTGGCGGCTTCAGTCAAGTGATCCCAGATTCGAATCCTGGCCCGGACATTTTTCATCCAGTTGGAGAATTACTACTCGTAGTGCATACATTGATTACATTTAGGTAAATTGAGGAGTTTATTATATATTTTTCATAAGTTATGAGTCAATAACTAGCAATTTAATTTTTATAGTGATATTTCAATAGCTTTTTGAGAAATTACGTTTTGCGTATTAGTCCAGTCAAATTAGGAAAGTTTGCCATAATAAATGCTAAGGAGATAAAAATTGGTACAGTTGTTCATTGATGGCTACTGATGACTATGTAAAAAGTCCTGATAGATAGGAGGTGAGTGGGGGGGTTAAAATAAATTACTTTTTTTAGTTTTTTACAAAAATCTCAGAAACTGTTGGTTTTCATGAAAAAAATTACTCCGATATAAATTAAAGAACATAAAATTCTCTACAAATGACAGTTATATACAGTGGAGCCTCGATTATCCGTCAGTCCCGAGATCAGAGCCTTGACGGATTTTCCGCAAAAAAAAATCACTTTAGTTTCAAATTTATTTAGTTAATATATATTCAAATTTATTAAATACCAATGGATCCGTGCAAAATTTTCGCACTGCGGTCTAATATTTTTTAACAATATCTAATATTTTTTAGACTCAGGTTTAATTTTCTAAAGGAAAATTAAGGACTAAAAATATCTGGAAACAATATTAGTCAAGCCAGAATATCATCTAATTTATTACATCAAAGTTACTATTGAAACAGCCCTTTGATTTCCAAAACTGTGATATTATTATGGATGTTGGTTTCTTTCTTCACAAAGTCCCTTGGTCAAGAGGTTCCACTTTTATTTCAATTTGTAAATGTTACAACAAGCATATCTCTACACATTATAAAGGAAAAAGCTGTACAGTTGTTTTGATGGCTACTCCGACATTGCCAATAGCACGAAAACAGCAGAGCAAAACCGAAGATGTGCACTGAAGAAGTCCGTGGATATTAATTTCAACGTGGACACAGAGGTTTTCGTCAAGTAAGAAAGCTTCCTTTCAAATGAAAAGAACAAATCAAAATTAATTGCTGTGCTTTATTCCAAATTGAAGGAGAATGGAATATCTTGCTGGGAGAGTACTGGCGATGCAGATACCCTAATCGTAACAACAGCCATTGAAATATCTTCTTCTAGCTTAATGATAAATTAGTACTTTCATTGTTCTCAATTATGTTTTGTCGCGCTTATAAAATTTCACGTGAAATAACATTTCATTAATGATAAATATAAATATTTGTCTTCAGTACCAGGGTGATAACAACAGGACAAGGAAGAAGGTGAGGTGAAGATTATGAATCCTAACAATCCATCCACTTTCATAATACACATAATATGTACTTAATTATAAATTAATATGTACCTACTTTTAGTTTTCTCCATGTTTGATATTCGCAATTATAATATTTCACATTAATAAACATTTCATTAATGATAAATATTTATCTTTCATAAACAACTTACCTGGCATTGTTTCATGCAACATTGCAGTATTGGAGTGTTTACTGTTTTCCTTTTTTTTTTTCAAGAATATTTAATAAATTTGAATAGACATTAAGTAAATAAATATGAAATTAAAGTGAATTTTTTTCCGGAAATCCGTCAAGGCTCAGGTTTTCTGAATGACGGATAATTGAGGTTCTACTGTAAATACCTGTCATTTGTAGAGAATTTTGTGTTCTTTAATTTATGTCAGAGTAATTTTTTTCATGAAAACCGACAATTTCTGAGATATTTGTAAAAAAACTAAAAAAGTATTTTGCCCCCTCCTCCCACCCCTCGTTCCTCTCCTATCCATCAAGACTTTTTACATAGTCATTAGTAGCCATCAATGAACAACTGTACCAATTTTTATATTCTTAGCATTTATTATGGCAAACTTTCCTAATTTGACTGGATTAATACGCAAACTGTAATTTCTCAAAAAGCTATTGAAATATCACTATAAAAATTAAATTGCAAGTTATTGACTCATAACTTGTGAAAAATATATAATATATCTTAGATTTTAAGTTTATCATCTTCACTACTGGCATACAAATTACGTGTATACAGAAAATACATATATATGCGATAGAATTTACTGTAGAATGTTTTGCGTATTAGGCTAAATTTCCCAAAATTTTACCATAAACTCCTCAATTTACCTAAATGTAATCAATGTATGGACTATATTTTCCTTTTCATCGTAGTTCAGAGTCAAAATCTTCCTAAACACAAGCGTAAATTATAATTAAATAGTTTTTTCTAAAAATTTGCTCCGAACGCTGCTAGATAACTTAAAATTAACAATTTGTGCACAATCCCTTATCATTCAGCGAGTTATAGTCAGTAACGGAAAAACAGCTCACTCTAACGCTGATATCTCTCTGAATTTTTACGATCTTTGACTGATGAGCCTATATACAAAATTTGAAGAAAATCGGATAATTCTCCATGAAAAGCACATTCATCTAAATTAAGGGGAGAGGATAACCCCCCACCCCCACTTACCCTCTTTATACTTAACCAAAGAACCCCCAAAACTAATCAGGAAAGCGCCTTATCAAAATGAACCTATATACAAAATTTGAAGAAAATCGCATAATTCTGCATAAAAAATCCATTTATCTAAATTAAAGGAGGGTCAGCCCCCCGTTCCACCCTTTATACTTCACCAATGAGTCCCCAGAACTAATCGGGGAAGCGCCTTACCACAATGAGCCTACATACAAAATTTGAAGAAAATCGGATAATTCTGTATGAAAAACCCATTTATCTAAATTAAGGGGGGGGATTAGCCTCCGTTACCCCCTTAATACTTATACAATGAATCCTCAAAACCAATCAGGAAAGCGCCTTATCACCATTAACCTATATACAAAATTTAAAGAAAATCGGATAATTCTGCATGAAAAACCCATTTATCTAAATTAAGGGGGGGGGAATTTGCCCCTCTTTACCCCTTTATACTTAACCAATGAACCCCCAAAACTAATCAGGGAAGCGCCTTATCATAAGGAAACTATATCCAAAATTTGAAGCAAAACGCTTATTTCTATCAAGAGTTATCGCGTTACGTACATACATACGTACATACAGAACGGGCGGGCACATTTGCTCTCAGGCTTTGATAGCCTGTGAGCTAAAATAACAATTTATGGACAATCCCTTATCATTCAGCTAGTTTTAGTCCTAAAAAACAGCTCACTCTAACGCCGATATCTCTCTGAATTTTTACGATATTTGACTGATTTTTTTTTATAAGTTGCTCCATAGTGTTGGTTAATAAATCAGGCAAAAAGTTTTTGGTTATCGTTCGCGCATGCGCAGATAAAAATTATTTTATACAACTGCCCATATTTCCTTAAATATTTAATATATTTATATTTCAATTACACTATGTGATTTCTACTACATTTTGTCAATTTTTCTGAAACTGTCGTTAAATTTGGTTAAAAACCCTGTATGTTATAAGCAAAAAACATGCAAGAATTTTTTTAATTTTTTTAAAAAATCGCAATATCTCTAATATGCCTGCTATTCTTACACAAATGAATACACATATTATACAATGTCTGTCTATGTATATCCTGCAGCGATAGAGTATTTCGTGCATTTTATTTTACAGGGTGATCCCAAGTATTCTTTTTTTCTTTAATTTTTTGTTGGTCCCCTAATTGTCCTCCTTATGAAATTGATGTTGATAAATATGAAGTCAAACCTGTTCTTTTTAATCCTAAAATTCCAAAAGAATCTGACATGTATATTTTAAAATATTCAAAAAAATGTCTAAAACTGCAAGTTCCCATCAATTATGGCCATACAGTGTATATATTATGTAGATGGTTCCCTTTACCTATTTTCATATAAAAATTTCTTAAATGAAGTTTTTAAAATTTCCTATGGAATAGTTCCTAGTATTGAAACTCTCACGTTTACGACAAGATTTGCTGTCCCATATAAAGATGTTCGCCTTATAATCTGTCTCTTCATTTTGATGTGAAACTTCATGATTTAAACTGGATTTCAACTCATTTTTTCTTTTTTGACGAGCGCCGGACAGAAAACGCTTTATCTCCCATTTTTCTCTCTTCACCTGATATTTGAAACATTGCTGTTTCACTACATAATTCGTCACACTAAATAGCTTTTTTATATCAAAAATGCACCATAAAATAAGTACATGAAACGCATTTAATGTTTGAGTTGAATAATTAGACATTATCTTAATCCACTGTCGACAGATTTTTCTAATTGATTTTGACACTTCGTAGGAGGCATAGTAACAAAAAGGTCTCAAAATGCCTGCTTTAAAATACTTGTGACAACCAATGTTAACGCATCCAAAAACAGTTTCTCAGGTTTGGAGTTCAATATTTCTAAATATTTGCATGATGTTCTAAAAAGGTGGCATATTTGTGAAGGGTGTTTGGCTGTTCACATAAACATTAATACTTGAAACTTAAATAAATCTGGGTTAGATTCCAGTGTTGTATTACCAATTTGTTCTTCATTATGTTTCACATTAAATAGAAAATAGATATATTATTATTATTATAACATACTGGGTGCGTATATTTCAACTACATTTTATACTAAACAGTTTTGTCTTGTTTAATTGCGGGAAAATATTACAAAGTCTGTTAATAAATGTGTGATTTAAATGTTAAGGGTGTATTCATATCCAAACTGCTTATTTTGAGACACATTTTTAAATTCATTTTTGCTCTAAAATGCATCCAATTGGCAGGTTCTCTTATTCAGAAACTTTACAATGATCCCATTGTCTCGATTTTTTGATAAAGGCAGATTATATTTCAAAAAATGCTGTCAAAGTGGACATTTTGAATCGAATTTCCCGAAGCGATAACGCTGGAAACAGAAAAAAATTATCGTACTGTGAAAATAATTGTTTGTAAATCAATTTCTAATTAATTTCATCATCAACTATAAAAAATTTTCAATTATCAAAATTTTGAGTCGTTGAGCGTAGAAAAATATTTTTTTTAATACCGCCTTAAATAGAAAATTTCTTATATTTAAAAGTGTGGCCAGCCTCTTTTTTATTTACAAAGAGGGTACACACACTTCTTTCTTCTTTTTTTTTTCACCAAAGCAAGAGTGAGATTTTGTAATTAGCTCCGCCCACTGGTCAGTGAAATTAGTAAAAATAACGAAATAAAAGTAATTTTTGTACAATCAAAACTTACCGGGTTAAGATATTTTCTACTTCATGAGTTAGATGTGTTTTCCAGCATAAGAACCGAAAAACTAGTTTTTCTAGTTCGTCTCCATGCGTAACTTTACAGTTTATTTTCGCCTTATTAAATGAATTTGTTCTTCTCTCTCTGAAAAAGATGTTTCTCAAAATTCTAAAATCTGCAAAATTCTAAAATCTGATCCTAAAATGGAGGTTTTCAAAGAGTGTACTGCGTTTTTATGTATTTTCAAAAGAGATAAAAATATCATTTTTTATAATCAAGCACATTTAAAAAGAAATCATTGCACTAAGCATTCCGTAATCTATTATTTTAATTTAAGTACTTTGTGAAAAAGAGGAGACAAATTTAAAACGGTGTGGGATTTTTTAGATTTATACATGATTGTGAAACATTGTATTGTTACTATAAATATTTTGAAATTTGTTTATTGTTTCTGTTCATTTATTTAATATTAATGTACTTTTAACATTACTCCTCGAAAAGTGAGAATATTTTCCACATTTGTTATTTGATTCTTTGTTAAAGACAATTTTGACTGAAGTTTTCATAAATTATTTTAAAGTAATATTATCTATTTCTAATTTAACATTGTAATTGGTATGTACAAACCTTATACTGTAGCATGTCTTAGGGATTCGTTTCGCCTACTAACACTTAATTTTATTAGAATAATTCTATATATCCAAATAGATCAACAATTAAAAATATGTTTTCATGCATTTCTATATAGTATACAGTAGTACTGATAGTACTGTATACACTGCGATAGTAAAAGTATATTATTTTATTACACAGCGAGAACTTAATACCATCTAGGCGCTCGCTGTTTATTAAATTAGATAAAAAATGAGTACGTCAAATGCCAAAAACGGCATTATTTATTTAAAATAATTGCTGCTACATTTTTACTGATGTGAGTGGAATATTTACTTTCATTAGTGCTTTATGTTTCGAGGGGAGGGAATTTATTAATAACATCACGCAAATGACGAAGTTTTTTTTTTCCCTACTGCACTTATGTCACACACTTTCACGCTCATTAAATACTTCTTCCCTCTTGTGACATATATATATATATATATATATTTTTTTTTTTTTAATTTTAGTTCAGACCTATTGTTGTTTGGAAAAACCATTGTAATTCTTAATAATTTTATTTATAAATATTATTATGAAAATGTAACAAATTAAAACCAATTTTAGATATATTCTGCTTGTTTATTATTTGCATGTATTAATAATATTCGGTCTATAGACATTCATATTTACCTTTGATAAGTATTACTGGCACGCCACAAAATCCGTCTTCTTTTTGGAGTGGTTTTAGGTAGATGCTTTGATATTATAAATATGATGTCACAACGTGTTAACCCTCTATTACCCATGAAGCATTTATGCTAGCATCAGTGTTTCCAATAAACTGAATTTTATTAATTCAGCTTTACCGAATTCATACGAGAAATTTAAAATTCTAATTTTTAATTTATATAAAAACATTCATTCCGTCATTGAATAAAGTGAAATTTATTAATTGGAATTTTGGTATAAATTCAGATTCTCTGAATTACGGAATTTCCCGAAAACACTCTACCATGTTCAACAGAGGATTGAGACAATCTCATCTCCTTGTCACACTGTATCGCAATTTTCGGATTTCTTCCCCCAATCCCTTTGAATTGTAACGTTTTTTTACGGTTTAAATTCTTTATAAATATTGATTTGCATCTGCGTGTTTTATTTAATATGATAACGAAATGGTCATTTTTAATTCATCAGGGTTAACAGAAGATGTTGCAATTTAAGGATAAGCGTATCGAAAGAATTTTGAATGGAATTTAAATATTTCTAAATTTGTTTTTAACTCTTTGCAATCGTGGTATTGCTTTAATGAAATTATCTTCAAAAAGCTAGAAAAATATCCAAACTTAGGATAAAGATTGAATAAAACCAACAAATAAATAATATTTAATAATAAATATTTTTTTGTCTGTTTCTGTGTGTTGTTGGCGATCGCTAGGGAATTCCATTGCATGTAGAAGTCGGTAAATTTGGTTTCGGATTAGCGAAGATAGGTCCGAGTGCACCTCACATTCAGATTTAAAATATGTTGATTAGATTTTGGGTTATTTTATATTCAATAGAACGATTCGCGCATTTCACCAATCATCCAATTTTGGCGGCGATATTAACACACTCTTTACAGTAATCTAAATTAAAATATTTTACAAGATATAGTCAATTTTCAAAAAAGTTTATTCGGATTTCGTAAAGCGATTTTTTTTTTTTAAAGTATCTTTATCTATTTAATAACATTGACATGCTTGTTTTTTTTTGTTTTTTTTTTTTTATCAAACAATTCCTATTTCATACGCAATACATACAATATTATATTTTATACACTTGTATAGAGTAGATTTTCGGGTGGCAAAAATCAGAAAACATTAAATAATTTTTTAAAGCAAACTTTTAAAGAGAGTATGACTATTAATCAGCAGAGAATTCTGGGAGAAGGATTACAGAATAACAAAAAAGCGTTCGGTGAAACTTTTACGAAATCCCCCCCCCCCTCAGTTTAGCTTTCCCCACATTTGTCTGATTGATGATTTATCTTTGTACTTTTGTTCTGGAGGGTGTGAATGCAGAGGGTGTGAATGCCAACAGAGAAAAATTTCGGCTTTCAAAAATAGAAAACTTTAAACAATTTTCAACAATAACAATACTTATCTCATAATTTAAATGTTTTTTTTTTTTCGTTTTAAGTGATTTACGTCAGCTTTATTACTTTGAGCTTCCTTAATTTTTATTAAGAAAAATAATTCTTTTAATGTAACACGAAATATTATTGATACTTTAATCAGACATTTTTTGTTACTTTCATAGAATTTATTAAAAAATGTTTGAGTTGTCTTCAAAGATAGAAAAAATTTATAATTCAAATTGGAAACAATAATTTAACGCAGAAACATTTTATTATGATAAGTGTTTATGTACTTTGTATTCTGTGAACAAAAAATCTGCATAAATCTTTACTTTTTAAAATACAGGTTACATTTTCATATTTAAGGGGGAATTGTACCTTATAAGGCTGTTCTCAAATCCAAAAGAGCTGCTTTCTGACACATTTCTGAATTCATTTTAATTCGGAAACGCATGAATTTGACAGGTGCTCTTATTCAGAAACTATGTAATCGAATGGCGTTTCCTATTTTTTGGTAACAGGCAGAAAATATTTCAGAAAATACTGCCAAATTCGGCGTTTTGAAGCGAATTCCCGAGGCGGCAGCACGAGAAGGAGAAAAATTTCGTTCTCACATGACAATAATCGCTTATAACTCGATAAGTAATGTATTTATCAACAAATGGAAAAAGCTATTCGATTCCAAATCGCTTCAGTAGTCAGGCCTGCCAAATTTATACCTTTACGTTTAAAAATGAGCCAGAAAATATCTCAGAAAGTTTCGTATTGTTGAGCAGGAAATTTGAGAACCACCTTTTGTAACCAAAGAAACGGATTTAATATTATTAATAGTACTCTCAAATTCAAATTGGATATTTATTGACACAGAATTCATTTTTATTTGTGAATTCAAAAATTGTGAAATAAAATTTTGTTTTAATTTTTCAATAAAAGAAAAAATACAGAGAAGACAAAGTTGATGTTTTGTTAATGTAGTAAAAACTTTTTTTTTTTTTAAACATCATTTAGTAAAAACTTTATTTAAGGTGTTTTTAAAAACATACATAACTGTATTTCACATTGATAAAAAAACCTAGCGCTTTCGAGCCAACCTTAGCTCGTCATCAGGGTTAAAAAACTAAACTCGCAGACACACACAAAACAAATTTTCTAAAACTAGTAAAAACATCATTTCCTGCTGAAGAACGGTCAAACCATTACAAACAGGTCACTAGGGGTGTGAAGCATTGGGAGGGATGTGCCAGTCTTATTCAATCTTGAACAATCTGTAAAAGTTTATACTACAATTTAGGGATGTTGTAAGATACCGAATCATTGCATGTTTTATCTTTTCTGGTTAAAATTTCTATGGATTCATTTATTATTTCTTGATGAAAGGAGGATGTTGGCTAAGGTTGGCTCGAAAGCGCTAGGTTTTTTTTATCAATGTGAAATACAGTTATGTATGTTTTTAAAAACACCTTACGTAAAGTTTTTACTAAATGATGCATATGTATTTTGTGACATTTGTGTTGTTTTGAAAAATTAACTTCTTTGATTTTGTGTTTTTTTTTTATCACTGGTGATAGGATCATGCTGATAAATTGGATTGACTGCTCTGTTCGTGGAATAGCGCGGGATAAGTGATTTCTCTCATTTTTTTAAGTGGTGTTTTCAAGTATCCGCTGGTGATATTCAAGGTGATATTCAAGATGGATCAAGTAATATATGATGCGTCTGGTGATGTGCTGATTTCTGAAAAGAACCTTGATGAATCTTTTGTTTTTTCAGAGGAGCTTAAAGCATACAGCCATTTACATACGAATGTATTATCTCAGATTATTCTTCACAGGAAGGATTAAATTTCCAATTAATCGATATCTTCAAAGAACGTAACAAATTATATTCCGAATGTGCTGTACCAACAAGACAGAATATCCTGTAAGAATTGAGAGGTATGTGGCCTATTTTTTACCAGTATGTTGTTAGTCCAGAACCTTTTAAGTTATTATCTAGTTATCATTCTGTGTGTTATTTTGTTAAAGCTTATACTGAATTCGGTAAAATACCTTCTCCCCCTATTTAAAGTACTAAAAATAAGCTTGAAAGAACTAGTATTTCTAACGAAGTTGATACTATTGATGGTTTTATTAAACGTCTTAAAACGGCAAAAGTTGTTAATTTGTCTTTACCTAATCCTATAAATACTGAAAATATCGATGATTATTTGAAAAATAAGGTAGATCAGGGGTCGATCCAGGAAAATTTTGGGGCCTATTTAGGACCCCTTTACAAAAATCTACTTAATAAAATATCCCCTTTCACAAAAATCAATTTGATAAAATGGATCCCTTCACAAAAATCAATATGATAAAATGGGGCTCCTTCACAAAATTCTATTCCATAAAAACTTACAATTTATTATTTATTTATTATTTTGTGATGTTTTAAAATGTGTAATTTGTAAACAAACAAGTTCACCAGAGAGGAAAACTTCAGCAAAAGGCTTTACAATTTTTTTTTGTTTATAAATGCTTGGTTCGAATTTGATTAACTGGATTTCAACTTTCGTTACAAAATGTTATTTTTCACAAAAATATAACAAATTTCACAAAAATAACATTTACTTTTCACAAAATGCCCCCCTCCCCCCCCCCCCCCCCCCAAAAAAAAAAAAAAAAAAAAAAAAAAAAAAAAAAAAAAAAAAAAAAACCTGCATCGACCCCTGTAGATGTTGGTGATAATACTATTGATAATTCTTAAAAGAGAGATCCTAGGCCTGAACCTATCCACCTTAAGTTAGTTAATAATTGGGGTGAAATTAATAATGCAGTGGATAAAGTAACTGATAATAAAATTAATATAGTATTTCAAGGTGACTACATAAAATATCTCCCCAAAACTGTTGATGAATTTAGGGCTATTCAAAAGTTTTTCTCTGTAAAGTTTTATGAAGTTTTCGGACTCAAATTAAAGAATGGGGGTCCACGTTAAGGTACTCCTCAAGGTAATCCCCACTGATGTAAAAATCCAAGAAATTAAAGAGGAACTACTTGGTCCAAGAAATAAAAGAGGAACTACTTTTCAAGTACATCGTTTAGCCCAGATTAACAACTTTAAAACGAAACGGCCTATGCCCATTTTTAAGGTTGATCTTTTCCCTATTGACAATTTTAAGCATATTTTCGACATTAAACATGTTCTTGTATTCTTGGTTAAAGTCGAGATTTATAAATTTAAGGGTATTAGGCAGTGCTATAATTGTCAGAAGTTCAATCATTCGTCAGAGAATTGTTATTTTGATCCAGTCTGTCTCAAATATGCCGGAAACAATCGAGCTAAAGAAGGTCCTGTTACAGAAAGTAAATATATATGAAATATGCTAATTGTGAGGGAAACCATACTGCAAATTTCGATGGTTGCACTAAAAACACTAAGAATATCAGAAATAGTGGAATTGTTACTATCAAAGAAAGCCAAAATTCTTTCAAAACTTCTAAAGTTCAATCAAATGTATCTTATGCAAACTTGATAAGTGGAAATAATGTTCCTGTCCCATCTTTTTATAATACCACTGCTGAAAATAGCAAAAATACTAACACCCCTAAGACTACTGCTGAAAATAAAATTTCTACTGTTAAAAAAAAATGTAAACGAAACATGCAAACCCAATGATCAACCTGAACAACCTATTCTAATTACTGAAAATATTACGAATTATAATTTCTTAGATTTGATTTTGAATAACACTGTCGATATTGATACTATTATTGCTAAGTTGATTATTTTGTAGTATATACTAAGTAAACTCGTCAATTTCATGAAAGATAAAAGTACTAAAAATCTCTTTAAATGTTTAGGTGTAGATTGCTTTAATAAGCCAATCAGCCCATCTTCCAGCAGCAAATAATGGGTCTATTTTATGTTGGAATGCCAGTGGCATGTGATCGAAGCTCGATGAGCTCAGGGATTTTGTCGTCGACAACCCTGTGGATCTTAACCTTATACAGGAAGTTCGATGCAAGAATGTGGTTAATTTCAAAATTATAAAGTTTATTTTACCCCCGTATGGACAATAATGAAATTCCGCCGTATGGTGGGACCGCTATATTCGTGAGTTGCAGGGTCGACCATGCTATCCTTCTTTCCCTCGTCCTTCTGTCCCCTTGATTTTTTAGAAAACACCAATGCAAAAATTTATTTGGATAAACAAAATTCATTGACGGTTTCATCCATCTACTTCCAGGTTTCGCATCATTTGGTTCTTCCCCCTGACCTTGATAAATTATTTAGACTTGATGGTAATGTTATTCTGGAAGCGACTTCGATTCCCATCATTCTGCTTGGTGTGCTTCTGGTATAACTGATAATTTAGGAGAAGCCCCCTATCAGTGCAGCCTTAATACAGGTATTTAAATTGATGTCCCACTTCCCCCACCCATTTTGGCCCCCAGGGTCGTAGTAGACTATTCATTTGACTTTACTTGATAACATTTCGTACCCCTTTACCATTATCCCCATTTCGGCTCTTACCTCTAATCACCTCCCTATATAAATAAATCTTGATCGCACTCCTGCCCTCAAGTCCCTGTCTTCAAATTTTAGTGTTGATTGGCGTGCTTATGCTCAAATCCTTAATCATTCATCGCCCCCTTTGGCTTTTTAAATTCGATAGATGATATTGATTTAGCTGTTGCAAGTTTTACCGATTTAATCAAAAACTCCAAGGTAGCTGCAAAATGTGACCATGCTGCACAAAATTATCAAGAATTTCCAAAAGAGATTAAAATCAAAATTAACACCAGAAATTGGTTACCACGACTGTGGCAAGCACCTTGAGACTCTGACATCCGTAATGAGATCAACCGTCTTTCGGCCATCGTTAAGCACGATATTAAGAAATTAATAAATAATAAATGGACTGATTATATTAATTCCTCTTCTCCTATGGATAACTCCTTATGGAACTATCTAAAACAGATAAGATAACTTTTACTCCAATTCCACTACTCAGAACGGATGTTGGTATCATTGCATTGACTCTGAAAAAGTGGAGGTGATTGCTGATCAATATGAGAATCAATTTAAATCCCATAATGATGTTTTCAACCCAAATACCATTGACCGTGTCGATCGTGATGTCAAGAAATTTTTGGCCCGTTAGGCTGTCAGACCAATTGAATTGACTACTCCTGAGGAGCTCATCTCGTTTATCAAAAATATTCCTAATAGAAAAGACCTCGTGCTTGATGGGATTACAAATTCTGCAGTCAAAAATTTACCCATTCAATATACTACTTATCTTGAAAATTTGATAAATGCAATTTTCCATTTTTGAAATTTTTCTTTTTCTTGGAAGCAGGCTGTTATAGTTCCTATCAAGAAACCCGGAGAGGATCCTGCACTAGCAAAGAGTTACAGACCCGTCAGTTTGCTTCCTGTGCTGAGTGAAATAACTGAACATATATTTGTGATTCACCTCCATCACTTCTACCCTGACATTCCTAAACAATTTGGCTTTAGACACATACATTACACTGCGCATCAGTGCTTAATGTGGTAGAATTTATCCATGATGGGTTTGATAACTCGGAGATGGTTGGTGCCTCTTCATTGAAGTCGCAAAGGCCTCATTTACAAGCTGCTAAATCTTAAAATTCCTATTGCGTATGTCCAGTTTATTTTCTTGAACCTTCGCGGCAGAACAGTTATGGTCCGCAATGCCAATAAATTCTCCACACCACGCACTGTTAATGCAGGATTATTACAGGGTTGAAAATTTGGTCCCTGGCTATACAAGATCTGTATACATGATATACCACGTTCACCACACACTTTATTGTCAATTTATCTGTATAATAGTAACCCTAGATTTTAGGGTAAAAGTATTTGGCTAATTATCGATCTTTTTCAGGTATAATTGTCTCAGGTAGCACAAAGTTATCTCCTGCTCAAGAGAAGTTGGAACTAGACGAAGGATTAGGATACCCACTATTTAAGCATGGTCGGAAGAAAGCAATGAGAAAATATGTTTACAAAGAGGTTTGAGTAAAAAGTGGTGGGACAGATTTCTTTGTTTGTGGGAAAGAAATGTCTGACAAAACTATCATTTACTTCTCTCAAAGTTTTTTAATCTCAATCGACTTTTTTTTACGTTCTTTTAACAAATATTTATTTAAATATGACTTATTATTATTAAGTTCGTTAGAAAATTTCTAAGAAATTATTTTAAAACAGGTAAAAAATTTAAATCAAGTAAAAAAAAAAATTTAAAGCTTGCGGTCTTAAAAAATCATGTGTTCCCCTTGCAAAAAACTACAAAGAAATGTTTTAACAACAGCATTACTTGAAATTTTGCTTAGCAAGAAAAAAAATATTTTTTATTAATTTTAACTAATACATTTTTTACATTAATGTATATATTTTTAAAAAAAATTAATGCGCTACATACAAGTTATCACGCACATAAATTAGCCCTAAAAGCTTACCTTTCTATATATATATATATATATATATAATAATTTCTTAAATGAATAGTGTCTAAGTAAAATATCAATGAACTACTTTTTGAACTAAACTTATATTCTTTCTATAATAAAAAATAAAATTCTCCAAAAAATCAGACATTCGAAAGCATTTTAAAAAGATAAACAAGCATCCATTTAAAAATTACATGAATTGATATTTTTAATGTAAACCATTATTAAAAATAGTATAAAAACATCTTCTCCGTGGTGTTTTACCTTGCCGTGGTGGAGGGGCTTGCGTGCACCAGTGACCCGGAGAGCTGTGCCGGCGGTAGCGTAGCTACTGGTAGGGTCTCCCGATCGGGATTGGTTGAAGGGTAGGTGCCAGACTAAATCTGACACCCTGATCCTCCAGGTTGAGGGTTATGACAATAGGCCTGCTCCCTATTTCGTATAAAAAACCCATTGCAAAAATAATCAACAAGAATAATAAACCGAGTGCTAACAGACGACGACTAAGGCTGAGGAAAAGGACTATGATTATGGCTACATGGAATATACAGGGTATTAGATCAAAATGATTGATGTAATGAGAGAGATTGATGCGATGAAAATCGATTTGATTGTTTTGACAGAGACTAAGATAAAGGAATCAGGAATTGAAAAAACTGGAGAATTTATTCTTTATACTCAGCAGTTCCAAAGGAGGAGAGAGCGTAGCGAGGAGTATCAATTTTAATGAAAAAGAAATTTGAGAGAAATCTTAAGAACTATTGAAGCTGTGGATGAGTGAATTATAAAGATTAATATGAATATTTTTGGGAGAAGAATTACTATTTTGGGAATTTACGCTTCGAATAATGATGAAATTATTGAAGTTAAGAATATGTTTTATCAAAAAACTGCAAGAAAGCAGGTGGAATTGGAAGTACAAGAGAAATTATAATGATGGGTGATTTCAACGGAAGAACTGGAGGCAGGAAGAGAGATGATATTATTGGAGAGTTCGGAGAGGATGTGGTCAACGATAATGGAGAAAAATTTATAGAATTTTGCAACACTAACGACTTAAAGATTGCAAACGGCTTTTATAAACACAAGGATATTCACAAATATATGTGGTATCAGCATACTAGACAGCTAAAATCGATTATTGACTATGTAATTATTAAGCAAAAAGCCCAATTAAAATGATTAGATGTTAGAGTCCAGAGAGGAGCAGAATGTGTTTCAGATCATTGTATGGTGCGAGCAGGACTTGTATTTCCTTACTCAACTAATTTAATTAGAGACGAGGGTAATTCCATAGAGATGGAGGATATTGATGTCCCAGAATATATGTTGGAAGGATTAATCGAAGAAATTACAAAAAGACTTTTGCAAGTAAGATTAGACTAAAAAAATGGAAGAAAGGAATTATAGTAATGCAACTGAACTATATCAAAATATTAAATCATCTTTACACCAGACTGCAAATGAAGCATTGGGACAACAAATAAAGAAGAAAGTGTTGCACGATTGCGCTCATATAAATAATTGAGGTAAAATCAGGAGAAATTGTGTATTTTTCATCAAAAACTACGAGTAATACGAACTTTGAGTTTGTGTAAGTCCTATAAATCCAAACAAAATGCAAAAACTATTGTTGAAATCATACAGGATAAACCTTCCAATATTAAAAAGTGAAATAATTAAGTCAGTATAACAAAATCGAGTTTTGTCTTATTTCATGGGCCAAAAATACGACTTATGGACCCTGATCCTTTAAATAACAGCATAAAAATAGGAAGCTGCGAGTATTATAGATACCTTGGTGTCGACATTAATAGAGAAGGCACAGACTCAAGGAAATTAAATACAGAATCTGTCAAGGAAGAAAGGCTGTAAAACTATTAAATTCTATTTGGTGGAGTGAGGATATCACCAGGAAAAGAAAATATAATATATATAATTCTATTGTAAAGAGAATATTGTTATATGGAGTAGAGGGACGGAGAATTATGCAGACAGAAAGAAAGAAGTTAGCAACAGTGGAAATGGATGTCCTAAGAAGATCATGCAGGATATCAAGAATAGAATGAATAAGAAATGAAAGAATCAAAGAAATGTTGAAAATAAAGGGAACCATATTAGACGATCTTTAAAAGAAGCAATTAATCTGGTATGGTCATGTTAAAAGAATGAATGACGAGAGACTACCCAAAATCGCATCTAATTATAGAACAAACCAAAAGAGGAAACGAGGAAGACCATGAAAGACCTGGATAGATGGTATTAAAAAGCCATGAGGAATAGGGGTCTGGAGGAGAAATGGACCCTTTACCGGAAGAAATGGAGTGGCCTCTTGTAGATATTTCGGATGGCGGCATCTGACGCCATAAACTGAGTTTATATATATATATATATATATATATATATATATATAAAACATCTTTAGTTTTTTGTTTTTTTTTTTATAAAACTAACAATTTTTCAAATGCCTTTTATATATATATATAAATAACTATAGATTCCACAGAAAATTTGTATATAGGTATTTTATATATTTTCTTTCTGTGCCAATTTCCCAGCATAAGCCTCCATCAAATGCACTTTGTTGAAAACGATACAAAGGGGCGGTCCTTTAGAACTTTCCTTTCACTTTGGTCAAGATTGCAAACTTCGTCAGAAATGCTGAATGTCGACAAATATCTTGAAATGTCTGAAAAAAAATTTTTTTTTTTTTTTTAGGAATTTAGATAGATATTCCTGAAGTTGAATAGTAACATCACTTTTACAACACTGTACAATATAAACCAAATACTTAAAAAATATATATTAAGTTTTTTTTTTTTTCGGCGAATTTACTACATTTTATTGTTTAGAATACCAATACTATTTCTGTATTATAATGTCATAAGTAACGCACAAAACTGAATGCTTTCTTTTAAAAACTAATTTTAAGTTACATCTGTGAATATCGGCAGACAGTGTTGAATTCAGACACTTTTCTCCGGGAGAAATTTCTGTAGCTCCGGGGGGGGATATAACTGAGTTCCGAGGGGGGGGGGGAATTCCACTTTTTGCCCATTGAAAGCATAAAATCTCAAATCTTCCGACAGGGGACATTTCCATGCTCCGGGGGGGAGGAATATCCCCCTCCGGGCCACCTCCTGAATTCAACACCGTCGGCAGATGTTGTAAATTTGACGTGCGACATTCAGCGACTTTCGAAATATTGGGTTGGACATTGGCCGATATTTCTGTGTTACGTGGAGTGTGCAGAATGTCCATTGTTATTTTTTTTTCAGTACGTATTAGCGGACAATACGACACAAGAATAAAATAAATATTCTGCTTTTTTTTTTTTTTTTCAGAAATGATATATACATATATATTTAATTTAAAACCATGTTCATTTTTAATATGTATGTAATTTTTACTTATATCTTTTAAGTATTATCTCCAAGTTAAATATATGTATATATATAGATAGATAGATTTCAAATATTTATGAAAACCTCAAAATATTTTGTTAATGTGTTTAACAACATGCTGGCAAAGGCAATGATCTATATTACTTCATATTTAAACAGCTTATGGTCTTTTCGTTTAAAGGTCTGTCGAAAACCAAAACTTAAAATGACAAAGGGAAAATAAAAGCAAATTTGACGTTTGAAAATGAATTAGCCAAAGCGAAGTCTTATTAACTCCAGACGATACCAAACTGGTTAAGCTTAAAGGAACTTTTATATAAAAATAACTTTAGATTATTGAGAAATCTAAAAATGTTATGTATGTAGAAATGAAAAAAAAAATCCCACAATTATAATATTTTCCATTCTTACATAAACAAAACTTTTAAATATAGTTATTGATCATAATAATGGATATGAATAAGAATGTTTAAAAAATTTATGAAAAAAAGGGGTAATATATATATATATATATATATATATATATTTCGTGAATGTGTCAAAGCAATCAGCCGATTGCAGAAGTCTTGAAAGAATATTAAAAGTTTTAATAGACAAATATTTAAATAAATAAATAAATATTTTAAAGTGTTCTACATTTAAAAATGTTAAACTGTTAAAACTTTTTCTACTGAATTTTTATGTTTTACAAAAAATATTTATTTATATTAGTTTAAATCTTCATTCCACAAATCGCTTTAATTTCATTCTCTTTCACAAAATGAAATTAAACTCAATTCTCTTTTAACTTATTCTTTCGAAATGCTATTGAGCATGTGCGAATTATTGGCATTTCAAAAAGTATTTGGCGATTCTTTTTAACGCTGTACTGCCAGCTTTCGTTACCATTACTGCAAGAACTGGGCATGCGCAGTCAATCTCCGTAGGGAGACATTGCAGTTTGGATCCGCCAATCGAGAGCCCGTGTCACGAACCTCTATAGAGGTTCATGGCCCGTGCAATAGTTTCCATGTCTAGGTAAAGGCTAAATTGGCGTTGGAAGAAAACTTCCCTCTACGTGATAGGTACATTATATTTAATCTGCGATTATAATACTATGCATGACAACGAGGAGAACTTAATACCACACTGGCGCTCACCCTTTCATTAAAGGCTTTTGAATTTAAAAATTGTAACCGTAAAACACTTATTATTATGATAAAATTTGTTTTGTAGTTTTTAATGGTGTGAGTTGAATATATTTATAACGATAGTGATTTTTTCAAAAATAAATAAGCTACACATGCCAGATCTCCACTTGTGTGGTTTACTGCAATGTGATACCGGTACAGTCATTAACGGTTTTATTATTATTATTATTATTATTATCAGCGAACGATTTGCAGAAAAGTTATTGAAATTTAGGAATAAGCAATCTCGAAAGGATTTCGAATGAATATTCTAAATTTAAATTTCTGATTCTTTATATTTATATAACACATTTAAAAAAAAAAGTTTTACCCCATTTAATTTACTATTTTTCATCTTAAAATAATTTTTCTTTCGTTTCCCTTCTTCACATACCAATTTATTTTATGCATAGTAACTTTTTTTCCCGCTTTAAGCGAATTTCTCCAGTTTAGTGCCACGGCACGCCTCCCAATTCAATTAGAACCCTTTGCGCGTAGCACTCTGTCTGGAATCTTGTGCCTTTACTCGTCACCAATGTAAGTTACTGCGCTACATAGCCCGCTTTTTTCGTATTTGTCCATGCATTAAAGTCTACATGACATCAGATTTCCATAGAATTTATTTACTGCTATATTACACGATAGTTGTTAATATATATATATATATATACAGGTCCCAGCTAAGATGTTACAAGCTTCGAGGGGAGGTAGGATACACGTAGACCTACTCGGAATCACATAGGAATGCGGGGTCGAAAACGCCTTCCTGACCCAGTAGAGGCAATGAAAAGGCTGGATCACACAAAGATGATCTTTGACCCTGGCAGTGTGGCCAGTGGGCTACTTATTTGAATTAGACATAAGGCGAATAAGGTGAATTTTATAATTTTAAAAAAGTGGTGCCAAACAAGAAATTTGAATTTAAAAAAATCGAAGCAAAGTTTCTCGAGAGAGTGTTAACCCTTTCAAGCGCAGTGCTTCCATGGCGAGACCACCTAATTTTAATTCCAAACTTACAAACGACATCTAGAATATTTTAATAACATTTTGCGTTTATAGTGAAAACTTAAAAATACAAGTTTTTTATTTAGAACACGTTCATTTGTAAATTCTTGTGTCAGTCAATCAATTCGTCATTTTACAAACCTTTCCGTAAAATAATTCTTAAAATGATCTCCCTTACTTGGTCAGGAAGGCGTTTCCGACAAGGCATTCCTGTTTGATTCCGAGTCGTCTAGGTGTACCCTACATCCCCTCAAAGCTTGTAACATCTTAGCAGGCACACACTGTATATATATTATGTAGATGGTTTCCTTTAAATATTTTCATATAAAAATTTCTTAAATGAAGTTTTCACAATTTCGGATGGAATAGTTTCTAGTATTGTAACTCTCACGTTTACGACAAGATTTGCTGTCCGATATAAAGATGTTCGCCTTATAATCTGACTCTCCATTTTGATGGTAAACTTCATGATTTAGACTGGATTTCAACTCATTTTTTCTGCATTCACGATCGCCTGACAGGAAACGCTTTATCTGCCATTTTTCTCTCTTCTCCTGATATTTCAAACATTGCTGTTTCACTACATATTTCGTCACGCTAAATAGCTTTTTTATATCAAAAGTGCACCATAAAATAAGTACATGAAACACATTTAATGTTTGAGTTGAATAATTAGACATTATCTTAATCCACTGTCGACAGATTTTGCTAACTGATTTTGACACTTCGTAGGAGGCATAATAACAAAAAGGTCTCAAAATGCCTGCTTTAAAATGTTTGTGACAACCAATGTTAAGAGCCTACATCAGTCATGCGAAAAAACGCGCCAGCTAATGTTAAGTCTATGGGAAGATTCTTGCGCGATTTCTCGCTTGCATTTTAATATTTTTAATGATGTTTTTTGCATGGGATAGCTGAGGTCAATCTCTAACGTTGTTAGTTTTCACTTTTGCGATTTTGGTTCCAGTTTTTTTATATGAGAGTACTTTCACTTTCAGAACCGGTTCCAACCGGTTCCAAAATTGAAAATGTCCGCTTATAAAAAAAACTGTAACCAAAATCAAAAAAGTAAAAACTAACAACGTTAGAGATCCTCAGCTATCCCACGCAAAAAAATCATTTTAAAATATTAAAATGTGAGCGAGAAATTGCGCAAGAACTCCCCCCCCCCCCTCCCATAGACTTTACATTAGCTTCAACGTTTCTTCGCGTAACTAGCGTAGGCTCTTAACGCATCCAAAGAAAGTTTTTCAGGTTTGGAGTTCAATATTTCCAAATATTTGCGTGATGTTCTAAAAAGGTGGCATTTTGTGAAGGGTGCTTGGCTGTTCACATAAACATTAGATTCAAATGTTGTATTATCAATTTGTTCTTCATTATGTTTCACGTTAAATAGAAAATAGATTTATTATTATTATTATAACATACTGGGTACGTATATTTCAACTAGATTTTGTATTAAATATTATTGTCTTAATTAATCGCGGAAAAATATTACAAGGTCTGTTAATAAATGTGCGATTTAAATGTTAAGGGCGTATTCAAATCCAAACTGCTTATTTTGAGACACATTTTTAAATTCATTTTTTCTCTAAAATGCATCCAATTGCCAGGTTCTCTTATTCAGAAACTTTATAATGATCCTATTGTCTCGATTTTTTGATAAAGGCAGAATATATTTCAAAAAATGCTGTCAAAGTGGACATTTTGAACCGAATTTCCCGAAGCGATAGCGCTGGAAACAGAAGAAAATTATCGTACTGTGAAAATAATTGTTTGTAAATCAATTTCTAATTAAGTTCATCATCAATTATCAAAAATTTTTCAATTATGAAAATTTTGAGTTGTTGAGCGTAGAAAAATATTTTTTTAATACCGCCTTAAATAGAAAATTTCTTATATTTAAAAGTGTGGCCAGGCTCTTTTTAATTTACAAAGAGTGTACACACACTTTTTTTTTTTTTTTTTTTTTTTTTTTACCAAAGCAAGAGTGAGATTTTGTAATTAGCTCCGCCCACTGGTTCTCTGATTTGCACAAGAGAACACCGGTCAGTGAAATTAGTAAAAATAACGAAATAAAAGTAATTGTTTTACAATCAAAACTTACCGGGTTAAGATATTTTCTACTTCATGAGTTAGCAGTATTTTCCAGCATAAAAACCGAAAAACTCATTTTTTAGTTCGTCTCCATGCGTAACTTTACAGTTTATTTTCGCCTATTAAATGAACTTGTTTTTCTCTCTCTGAAAAATATTTTTCTCAAAATTCTAAAATCTGCAAAATTCTAAAATCTGATCCTAAAATGGAAGTTTTCAAAGAGTGCACTGCGTTTTTATGTATTTTCAAAACAGATAAAAATATCATTTTCTATAATCAAGCAGCACATTTAAAAAGAAATCATTGCACTAAGTATTCCGTAATCTATTATTGTAATTTAAGTACTTTGGGAAAAAGAGGAGACAAATTTAAAACGGTGTGGGATTTTTTAGATTTATATATGATTGTGAAACATCGTATTGTTACTGTAAATATTTGGAAATTTGTTTATTGTTTCTGTTCATTTATTTAATATTAATGTACCTTTAAAATTACTCCTCGAAAAGTGAGAATATTTTCCAGATTTATTATTTGATTCTTTGTTAAAGACAATTTTGACTAAAGTTTTCATAAATTATTTTAAAGTAATATTATCTATTTCTAATTTAACATTGTAATTGGTATGCACAAACCTTTCACTGCAGCATGCTTTAGGGATTTATTTCGCCTACTAACACTTAATTTTGTTAGTATAATTCTATTTCTCCAAATGGTTCACCAATTAAAAATATGTTTTTGTGTATTTCTATATAGTATACAGTAGTACTGGTAGTACTGTATACACTGCGTTAGTAAAGGTATATTATTTTATTACACAGCGAGAACTTAATACCATCTAGGCGTTCACTGTTTGATTAAATGGATTGAAGAATGTTATGAGCATGCTGAATACCGATTTCCGCATTATTTCTTTAAAACAATTGTTGCTATATTTTTACTGGTGTAAGTTTGGCATGGTTTTAATGGCATAGTTTATTTAATATGATAACAAAATGGTCATTTTTAATTCATCAGGGTTAACAGAAGATGTTGCAATTTAAGGATAAGCGTATCGAAAGAATTTTGAATGGAATTTAGATATTTCTAAATTTGTTTTTTAACTCTTTGCAATCGTGTTAATGCTTTAATGAAATTATCTACAAAAAGCTAGAAAAATATCCAAACTTAGGATAAAGATTGAATAAAATCAACAAATAAATAATCTTTAATAATAATTATTTTTTTTGTCTGTTTCTGTGTGTTGTTGGCTAGGGAAATTCATTGCAAGTAGAAGTCGGTAAATTTGGTTCCGGATAAGCGAAGACAGGTCCGAATGCACCTGACATTCAGATTTTAGATATGTTGATTAGATTTTTGGTTATTTTATGTTCAACAGAACGATTCGCGTATTCCACCAATCATCCAATTTCGGCGACGATGTTAACACACTCTTTAGAGTAATCTAAATTAAAATATTTTACAAGATATAGTCAATTTAAAATATTTATTTTCATTAGTGCTTTATGTTTTAGGGGGGGGGGGGGAATTTATTAATAACATCAGGCAAATTACGAAGTTTTTTTTTCTCTACTGCACTTATGTCACACACTTTCACGCTCATTTAATACTTCTTCCCTCTTGTGACTTTTTTTTTTTTTTTTTTTTTTTTTATTCCAGACCTATTGTTGTTTGAAAAAACATTGTATTTCTTAATAATTTTATTTATAAATATTATTATGAATATGTAACAAATTAAAACCAATTTTAGATATATTCTGCTTGTTTATTATTTGCATGTATTAATAATATTCGGTCCATAGACATTCATATTTACCTTTGATAAGTATTACTGGCAACGCCACAAAATCCGTCTTCTTTTTGGAGTGGTTTTAGGTAGATGCTTTGATATTTTAAATATGATGCCACAACGTGTTAACCCTCTATTACCCATGAAGCATTTATGCTAGCATCAGTGTTTCCAATAAACTGAATTTTATTAATTCAGCTTTACCGAATTCATACGAGAAATTTAAAATTCTAATTTTTAATTTATATAAAAACATTCATTCCGTCATTGAATAAAGTGAAATTTATTAATTGGAATTTTGGTATAAATTCAGATTCTCTGAATTACGGAATTTCCCGAAAACACTCTACCATGTTCAACAGAGGATTGAGACAATCTCATCTCCTTGTCACACTGTATCGCAATTTTCGGATTTCTTCCCGCAATCCCTTTGAATTTTAACGTTTTTTACGGTTTAAATTGTTTAAAAATATTGATTTGCAACTGTGTGTTTTATTTAATATGATAACAAAATGGTCATTTTTAATTCATCAGGGTTAACAGAAGATGTTGCAATTTAAGGATAAGCGTATCGAAAGAATTTTGAATGGAATTTAGATATTTCTAAATTTGTTTTTTAACTCTTTGCAATCGTGTTAATGCTTTAATGAAATTATCTACAAAAAGCTAGAAAAATATCCAAACTTAGGATAAAGATTGAATAAAATCAACAAATAAATAATCTTTAATAATAATTATTTTTTTTTGTCTGTTTCTGTGTGTTGTTGGCGATCGCTAGGGAAATTCATTGCAAGTAGAAGTCGGTAAATTTGGTTCCGGATAAGCGAAGACAGGTCCGAATGCACCTGACATTCAGATTTTAGATATGTTGATTAGATTTTTGGTTATTTTATGTTCAACAGAACGATTCGCGTATTTCACCAATCATCCAATTTCGGCGGCGATGTTAACACACTCTTTAGAGTAATCTAAATTAAAATATTTTACAAGATATAGTCAATTTAAAATATTTATTTTCATTAGTGCTTTATGTTTTAGGGGGGGGGGGGGGAATTTATTAATAACATCAGGCAAATTACGAAGTTTTTTTTTCTCTACTGCACTTATGTCACACACTTTCACGCTCATTTAATACTTCTTCCCTCTTGTGACTTTTTTTTTTTTTTTTTTTTTTTTATTCCAGACCTATTGTTGTTTGAAAAAACATTGTATTTCTTAATAATTTTATTTATAAATATTATTATGAATATGTAACAAATTAAAACCAATTTTAGATATATTCTGCTTGTTTATTATTTGCATGTATTAATAATATTCGGTACGTAGACATTCATATTTACCTTTGATAAGTATTACTGGCAACGCCACAAAATCCGTCTTCTTTTTGGAGTGGTTTTAGGTAGATGCTTTGATATTTTAAATATGATGCCACAACGTGTTAACCCTCTATTACCCATGAAGCATTTATGCTAGCATCAGTGTTTCCAATAAACTGAATTTTATTAATTCAGCTTTACCGAATTCATACGAGAAATTTAAAATTCTAATTTTTAATTTATATAAAAACATTCATTCCGTCATTGAATAAAGTGAAATTTATTAATTGGAATTTTGGTATAAATTCAGATTCTCTGAATTACGGAATTTCCCGAAAACACTCTACCATGTTCAACAGAGGATTGAGACAATCTCATCTCCTTGTCACACTGTATCGCAATTTTCGGATTTCTTCCCGCAATCCCTTTGAATTTTAACGTTTTTTACGGTTTAAATTGTTTAAAAATATTGATTTGCAACTGTGTGTTTTATTTAATATGATAACAAAATGGTCATTTTTAATTCATCAGGGTTAACAGAAGATGTTGCAATTTAAGGATAAGCGTATCGAAAGAATTTTGAATGGAATTTAGATATTTCTAAATTTGTTTTTTAACTCTTTGCAATCGTGTTAATGCTTTAATGAAATTATCTACAAAAAGCTAGAAAAATATCCAAACTTAGGATAAAGATTGAATAAAATCAACAAATAAATAATCTTTAATAATAATTATTTTTTTTGTCTGTTTCTGTGTGTTGTTGGCGATCGCTAGGGAAATTCATTGCAAGTAGAAGTCGGTAAATTTGGTTCCGGATAAGCGAAGACAGGTCCGAATGCACCTGACATTCAGATTTTAGATATGTTGATTAGATTTTTGGTTATTTTATGTTCAACAGAACGATTCGCGTATTTCACCAATCATCCAATTTCGGCGGCGATGTTAACACACTCTTTAGAGTAATCTAAATTAAAATATTTTACAAGATATAGTCAATTTTTAACAAAGTTTATTCGGATTTCGTACAGCGAAAAAAAAAAATTTTTTTAAGTCTCCATTTAATAACATTGACATGCTTGTTTTTTTTTTTTTTTTTTTTTTTTTTAATCAAGCAATTCCTATTTTATACGCAATACATACAGTATTATATTTTATACACTTGTATATAGTAGATTTTCGAGTGATAAAAATCAGAAAATATTAAATAATTTTTAAAAGCTAATTTTTAAAGAGAGTATGACTGTTAATTTCTTCTCTGAAATGCAGCGAAGAAAGAGAGGAAAAAATTTCAGCAGCAGTATCCTAAGTAATCCCATTTATCGCCAAAAATCGTTAGTATGGCTTTCAAAACGACTACATATTTCACTTGATTTTGAACTAAGAAAACCAATTATTTTGTTACATAGTACACAAGTCACTTTTACGTGTTCACCGCTTGACCCTTTTTTTCCCGAAGCACTTACTCTCATCAGCTGTCAAGCCGCGATTTTGAATGTATCAACTAAACAGAAATGCGGGCTTTATTTACTTCAATATATGCATAATAAATTACTGTGAATGGATTTTTATAAGCACAACTTTTTAATTTTATACATTAAATGTATATATATATATATATATATATATATATAATTTTAGTTATTTTTACATGTTGAACGTCAAACTGAAATCCCGAAATATCCCTGGGATCCACGGATATTCTGTTAAAAGTCAGTCTAGTAACACTTACAGCGCCCTCTTATTTTGTAAACATTTAACTTTTCAAGAGTTTCACCTCCCTATCTCTTCCTCTATGATTTATACTATTTAGATATATTGCAGCCCTGAAACTGTGCACATGATGCAGATTCTATAATAAAAAGTGTATTAATTTATTAAACAAGGATAACTAAATACCATGAAGGCGCTCACTCATTTATTAAACTAGTCGTTGGGGGCCACCGTAATACTTACCCATCATGGATATGCACAATGTAAAATATTAAAAAAATAAGAAATTTGTGAACTACTTATAAAATGCATTGCAATTCGAATAAAATCGTGGCTTGATGACGTCATAAATTTTGAAGACTCGATTACTGAATTGCTTAAAAGAAACATCCTTATAACTCCAAAAACAATAATCCTATTAACTAGCAGTTTATTGCATCTGATGAAGCGTCTCATTTCCGATTAAAATATATCTCTGAAGTGAAATTTGGATGAAATACAGGGTCATGAAAAATCGAAGAGTGTGGTAAATATAATTACAAATATCTCGGTAACTAATTATCCAATCGACTTCATGCTTTATGCAAAATTTATGTTTTTTTATTGTCTTTTATATTCACGCCTTAAAATAAACAATTTCGAAACATTTTATGTACCTTTTATCAGAACGAATATTTCGAGAGTCCGAAAAAAATAGTTCCGGATAATCGAGGTTTCTGAAATTCAATAGGATTCTTCCCATCATTACATACTAAGTACATACCAAATTTCAAGTCTCTATCTCAATTTGTTCGGGAGATAGAGCGTTTACAGACACATAGACACACAGACGGACGGCAAAAATTTTTTTTCTAAAAATATGTTTTTTGGAATCTCCAGTGTCTGAAACGTGTAAATCCGTCAAATTTTTTTTTTCGATTTTCAAAACGATTACAAGACTTACCCTATACTACGTATGATGGGTAAGTAAAAAGGAAGCCATAGGAGTAAAATATAAATTTTCATTACAGTTTTCTTTTGAGTATCATCTATTAATAACATCGGGCAAATTACGAGGGTCTTTTTCTACTGCACCTGCGTCGCACATTTTCACACTCATTTGATACTTCTTCACTCTTTTGGCGTCATATTTTTTGAAATCTTTAGTTCAGACCTACTGTTGATTGAAACAACATTGTTCCCCGAACATTCCTCCATTGGAGGAAAGTTGGAACAATTGTTGAAGGAATTGGAGGAACAATTCTTAATAATTTTATTTATAAATATTTTTTTGAAATCTTTAGTTCAGACCTACTGTTGATTGAAACAACATTGTTCCCCGAACATTCCTCCATTGGAGGAAAGTTGGAACAATTGTTGAAGGAATTGGAGGAACAATTCTTAATAATTTTATTTATAAATATTTTTTTGAAATCTTTAGTTCAGACCTACTGTTGATTGAAACAACATTGTTCCCCGAACATTCCTCCATTGGAGGAAAGTTGGAAGAATTGTTGGAGGAATTGGAGGAACAATTCTTAATAATTTTATTTATAAATATTTTTTTTAATCTGTAACAAATTAAAATCAATTTTAAATATATTGTGACTATTTTATTAACTGTATTTATTAATAATAATTCAGTTCATATCCATTCATATCAACCTTTGATAAAAATTACTATGCCATGTATTTAAAAAAGAATGCGGTGGACCGCAGGCATGTTTAGTAATTTCAGTTTGCCGTTCAACGTGCGCTAAAATAATTAAAATTTCATATTTTTCAATTAAAAATGCATAAAATTAACACTTTGTAAAACATTGTGCTGATGAAAATCCATTTACGCAATTTTATTATGCATTTATTAATGTAAAAAACGTCTTTTTGTGTAGTTGATATATTAAAAATGGCGGATTGACAGCTGATAAGAGTAAGTGCTTCGGGAAAAAGGGTTTAAGCGGTGAACACGTAGACGTATGTACAATATACAGGGTTCCCAAATGGTCCGCCAACTAAATACCAATATTTTTAACAGAAAATTTCATGGTAGGTTTTTAGACCATTTCCGCAAAAATTTATAACTGAAGGTGGTTTCTGAAAATTTTGAAAGAAAAATCTAAAAATTTTTTTTTTCTAAGAAAACACCGGTATTTATAACGCGGACCATTTGGGACCCCTGAATATAGCAAAAGAATTAAATTTCTTAGATAAAAAATTTGTGAAATACGTAGTCGGTTTAAAAGCCATAATAACGGTTTTTAGCGATAAATGGGATTACTTAGGATACTGATGCTGGAATTTTTATCTCTCTTTCTTCGCTGGGTTTCAAAGAAGAAATTAATATCCTTACTCTCTTTAATAATCAGATTAAAGAAATTATTTCATATTTTCTGATTTTTTTTTTTTTTCGAAAATCTGCTCTATACGAGTGTATAAAATATAACATTGGATGTATTGAGTATGTAATAGGAATTGTTTGATAAAAAAAAAAAAAAAACATTTCAATGTCATCAAATAAAGACTTGAATGAAAAAAAAAATCTAAAAATTAAAAATACGGTGTACGAAATCCAAATAAACTTTATTGAAAATTGACTATATCTTGTAAAAAGTTTGAATTTAGATTAATGTTATGAGTGGGTTAAAATCGCCGCCGGAATTGAGAGATCTTGGAAGCGACCGTTCTGTTGAACATAAAATAACCAAAAATTTAATCAAGGTATCCAAAATGTAAGCTTCAGGTGCACTCGGACATGTGTGTTTTTTTATCCGGAACCAAATTTTCCGACTTCTACATGCAATAGATTTCGATGGCTATCGCCAATAAACACACATACATTGACAAAAACTTTTTTCTATTAATAAAGATTATTTATTTGTTCATTTTATTCAAATAACTCTGCCTAAGTTTGAATATATTTCTAGTTTTCTGAAGATAATTTTATTAAACATTAACACGCAAATCTTTCAAAAACAATTTTAGAAATATTTCAATTCTACTCAAATATCCTTCGATTCGCTTGTCCTTAAACTGCAGTATCTTCTGTTAACCCTGGTGAAGAAAATATGTAATCATATTAAACCAAAACACACAGATTCAAATAAACAGTTTTCAACAGTTCCATCCGTAAAATACGTTATATTTTAAGGGGGAAGGGCAGAGAATTCAAAAATTGTGAAACAGTGTGACAAGTATATATTGTGTTTTAATACGTTGTGGCTTCATATCTGAATTAAGAAAGTATCTTCCTAAAACCACTCCAAAAATAAGACGGATTTTGTGGCATGCCAGTAATAATTACATCAATTGTCCTGTTTCATAGCAATAAATTCTCTTCGATGAAAAGTTTGATGGCGCTCGTATTTGTGTGGTTTGGCTCCCCGGGAAATAGTTCTTCCAGACATATTTGTATACCATGGCAGTCCATGGGTTAATTGCATGGAATAGGAGTGATTAAGAGAGACTAATTTTTAAGAGTGAAAATATTTTAAACTACAGATAGAAAAAATTTTGATCAATTGCTTTTATGAGCTCCTTTTATGAGGCCTTGAAACTTGAGTGTCAACGATTTTTATTAGATGATTTAAATCAGTGATAAAATCATGTCAGATTTAAATCATAAATTTTCTAAATGTTTTAACTGACAAAAAAAAAAAAGAAAAAGAAAAAAAAAAGAAAAAGAAAAAAAAAGAAAAAAAGAAAAGTATTAAAATAAGATGAACTTAATTTGAAAAGTTTCTAAAAAATATTTAATATTTTTTGTATTATATTCTTTAAGTTTAGACCTAGGCAATTTGATTTTTATTAACCCTTTCAGGGGCAAGCAATTGTGTTCTTGTAACGGTGAATTCCCACCGGAATTTACTAAAGATAAAAAAGATAAGGAAGAGAGGATTCTGTATGTTTTTGATATACAGAATGCAGTAATTGGGAAAAGAAACTGCAAACACCTGCAGAAACAGAACGAAATAAAAATATGGAGTAAAACATTCGTACAGAAATGCGCAACTGACGCATACGATTTTCAGTGTGCTGTCCAATGTTTTCAGCTACGAGTTGGAAACGTGAAACCGCATGTTCCACAACAGAGTGAAGAGTATCCACTGTGCGTGTGTCTTGCACAAGCTCCTCTCCCGACTTTACTGCATATACAGCGCCATCTGTCGGTGAGATTTTAAGTTTTTTTTAACCATGCCTAAAAAATGCCCATTGCTTTGGGAGCATACTGATGAAATTTCCGGTCATTTGGATCAGTGGTTCTTTCGTTATAGGGTTTTACTTTCACAACTTTAAAAAAAATCACCCTGTATATACCAAAAATGCAACATTAAATAAGTACATGACACGCATTTAACGTTTATCTTGAATAATTCGACATTATTTTAATGCGCTGTCGAGAGAGGCGGCGCTAATAGATTTTGGGACCTCGTAGGAGGCATAGTAACAAAAATCCTAAACGCTTGCTTTTAAAGTGTTTGTGACAACAGCAATGCATTTTTTTTTCAAAATTTGGAGTTCAATATTTCTAAATATTTGCATGATGTTTCAAAAAGGTGGCATTTCTGTGAATGGAATTTGGCTGTTCACGTACTGATTAATACGCGAGACATAATAATATGGGTGTGGATTAAAATAACAATTTTTATTATCAATTTGTACTTCATTATGTTTCTCGTTAAATAGAAATTTGATTTATTATTAGTATTATTATAACATACTGGGTGCGTACAGTTCAACAACATTTTGTAATATATATATATATATATATATATATACAGGGTGTCTCAAAAGGTCGTTTACAAACTTAACATGCTGGTCTGTCATATCATGATGAACAAGATTTACATAGGAACGTGTGTTCGAAAATGCAAACTGCGACCGCTAGAGGGCGATGAGCGCAGGTGTGGAGGGAAAGAAAGAAAGAATATCGAAGAAGGTATTAATATGACTTTTATTAAAGAATATGGTTTAATTTACAGAAGATGTTCAAAATTCCTTCCATTCGCCGCAATGCATGCTTCAGAACGTCGACGCCTGGATTCACGTACCCGTTCAAAATGGGTAGGTGTGTCATGGACATGTGTCGCCGCTTCCACGATCCTGGCGACGAGATCCATATCCGATGTTACAGGTGTCTCGTACACCATGGACTTCATGTGTCCCCACAGATAGAAATCCAGTGAAGTCAGGTATGGGATCGCTGTGACCATGCGACTGGTCCACCTCTGCCAATCCAGCGATTAGGATATGTCCTATCGAGGTATTCTCGCACAGTGTGGATTTCCATCCGCGTCGCCATATACGTAATGCATATCGGCCAATTCTGCCTTACTAAACCGATTCATCCTTCTCCTGCAACGTCCTCGCCTAAAATGATTCGCTTTCCACTCTCCCGTAAGCTGCGCTCATCGCCCTCTAGCGGTCGCAGTTTGCATTTTCGAACACAAGTTCCTATATGAATCTTGTTTATCATGATATGACAGACCAGCATGTTAAGTTTGTAAACAACCTTTTGAGACACCCTGTATATATATTAATCGCGGGGAAAATATTACAGTCTGTTAATAAATGTGTGATTTAAATGTTAAATAGAAATATTCTTATATTTAATAGTGTTGCCAGGGTCTTTGAAATTACAAGAAGTGTACACAATTTTTTTCCACAAAAACAAGAGTGAGATTTTGTAATTAGCTATGCCCACTGGTGCCTTGATTTGCACAAGATTGATTAGCTTATAATTATAACATATCGTTTACGTACAGTTCAACCACATTTTGTAATAACATTAATTGCCTTATTTAATAGCGGGAAGATATTACAAAGTCTCTCAATAAACGTGCGATTTATGTGTTAAAGAGCACATTTCTTATATTTAATAGTGTAGCCAGACTCCTTTGAAATTGCAAGGAGTGTACGTATACTTATTTCTCGTTCTTTCACAAAAGCAAGAGCTTTTGCAATTAGCTCTTCCCACTGGCGCCCTGTTTTGCACAAGAGGACACCGGTCGTCAAACTAATAAAAATAAATAAAGTAAAGCATTTTATATACAATCAAAACTTACTGAATTGAGATATTTTCTGCTTCATGAGTTAGCAGTATTTTCCAGCTTTAAAAACGGAAAAATACATTTTTGCAGTTTGTTTCCATGCGTAACTTAATAGTTTATCGTCGCCTATTAAATGAACTTGTTTATCTCTCTCTGAAAAGTTTCGTTCTCAAAATTCTAAAATCTGCAAAACATCTTACGCTAAAATGGAGGATTTCAAACAGTGCACTGTGTTTTTATTTTTGTTTTTATTTATTTTTTTTTTTTTTCAAAAGAGAGATGTATATCATTTTTATAATCAAGCACATTTAAAATGAAATGATTGCACTAAGCAATCCGTAAGCTATGATTGTAATTTAAGTAATTTTGTGGAAAAAAAAAAGGAGAAAAATAAAAACGGAATCGGCTTTCTTCAGATTTAATTACGATTGTGAAACATTGTATTGTTACTATAAATATTTTGAAATTAGTTTATTGTTTCTGTACATTTATTTAATATGAATGTACTTTTAATTTACTCCTACAAAAGTGACAATATTTTACACATTTTTTATTAGTGTATTTGTTAAAGATAACTTTGACTAAAGTTTTCATAAACTATTTTAAAACAATATCATCTATTTCTAATTTAATATTGTAATTGGTATGTATTAACCTTTCACTGTAGCATGTTTTAGGGATTATTTCCGCCTGCTAACACTGAATAGTCTTAAAATAATTTTAGATTAATATATACATATGTATATATGTATGCATTTGTGTATTTCTGTATATAAACAGTAGTACTGAATGGACTGTGTTTTGGTGCAAAGAGATAGCGTTATACCGCTTAGTGATAAAGCAGTCCCTTTCATCTTTTATAACTTTCTTAGCATGCCTAAAGATCAGAGTTCAAGAGCGGGATCCGTTGACAGTCGCGTAAACTCCTCTCTCTTTTGCCGATAACCACAAAATTCGAGAAAAATGGGCTATGATGTCTTACACTCACACACCCTTTTTTTAATCTGTTATAAAAAGGAAAAAAGTCGCCAGATTTTTTTTTTCTTTAATGGCAACCTGACTATTGTATTAAGTTATTGGTTTGGAGTAGACTTGTAAATATCGCCAAACATCGGTGCGTGAGTGTAACACATCTGTTCCGAAGAATGGATAGACATAGACACAGGATATACCATCTCAGGTCGACTTCGACTGGCTGTGGATAGCTGATATGTATTGCTGCAGTGAAATGGTGCAAGTGACAAGTATTCATAAATGAAAAATGTATTAATTTATTAAACAGCGAGGAGAACTTAATACCGTAATGGCGCTCACTCGTTTATTAAAGAGACCCAAGCCTTGAGTAGGAGTATATTTAAAAAAATTCGGTATTAATTATTAATAATAATTACTGTCAAATTTAACTGGTATGAGTAGATTATATTTTCACTATTGCTTTCTGTTTGGGTGTCTTCTATTAATGACATCAGACAAATCGCGAGATTTTTTTTTTCTACTGCACCTATGTCACGTACTTTCACACTCATTTGATACTTCTTCTCTCTTGTGACATCATATAATTTTTTTTAATTTTAATTTAAACCTAGTATTAATTGAAAAAATATTGTAATTCTTAATAATTTTATTTATAAATATTTTTATGAATGTGTAACAAATTAAAATATATTTTTAATATATTCTGCTTTTTTATTAATTGTATAATCATCAATAATAATTGTATTAATGTAATAATATTCAGTCAGTTTCATATAATATTAATAATACTCAGACAGTTCAATATTCAATTTAATAATAATATTCAGACATTCATATTAACAATTGATAATTATTACTGGCATGACAAAATATGCGTATTCTTTTTGGAGTGGTTTTAGGAAGATGCTTTCTTGTTTTATGTATGATGCCACAACGTGTTTAGCCATTTTATCTCCCTGCCACATTGTACCACAATTTTTGGAATCCCCTCACCTCCTTTGAAATGTAAGGTATTTTACGGATGGAATTGTAAAAAACTCTTGATTTTCATCCGTGTGTTTCCGTTTAATAGGATAACAATATGGTCATGGTCATTTTTCTTCGTCAGGGAAGATACTCCAATTTTAGGATAAGCGTGTCGAATGAATTTTGAAGGGAATTTAAGTATTTCTAAAATGGTTTTTGAAAAATTATTAATCGTGTTAATGCTTTAATACAATTACTCGCTTCAAAAATCTAGAAAAATATTGAAACCTGGGCAGAGTTAGACTGGATAAAATTAACAAATAAATAATATAAAATAATAATTTTTTTTTGTATGTTTCTGTGTGTTTGGCCATCGCAAGGGAGATCCATCACATGTAGATAGAAGTCTGCAAATTTGGTTCCGGATAAACGAAACGTCTAAGTGCACCTGACGCTCAGATTTTGGATATCTTGACTATGTTTTTGGTTATTTTATGTTCAACAGAAACATAGGCAGACTTAGATTGGATGTCCAGGCCAGGATTCGAACCTGGTATCTCTTGGCTGAAGCTGCCATGCTCTACCAACTGAGCTATCCCGGTTGAATCTGGAGGGCATGAAATGGATGAATTATGCCCTCCAGATTCAATCGGGATAGCTCAGTTGGTAGAGCATGGCAGCTTCAGCCAAGAGATCCCAGGTTCAAATCCTGGCCCGGACATTTTTTGTCCAGTTGGAAAATTACAACTCATGTTGATTCTGCTTGGTCTACGACACTAAGATCGGGAATAACTAAACTTTGTTCAGGAGTGGGGGGGGGGGGAGGTGTTTCAAATTTCAACTCCTGAACTCAGTTCAGTTTGCGCTACTTAATCACTCCCAACTATTCAGATGTTGAGCTCAAAATTCAAGTGTAAGTCTAAGCTTTTGAAAGCATTTAATGAGATACAAAAAATAACGGTAAAAAATAGTTTGTCGTTACTCCGAAGTCTAAAGCTCCATCTATCGGCATTTTATGAACTTTATTTTAAAAATTTATTTTTGAGAAAATTCTGACATAAAGAATAGTTTTAGAGAAAACCGCAAACGAATCGACCAATTTTTCCGTTTATTATAATCATTTGAAATTTTGAACCCTAAACTTTAACGGCGCCTATCTCCTTCGGAAGACGTTCGGGACCCTTAGTTTCCTATGTAATATTGTTTATGTCTTGATGTGTACTATCACCCCCTTAAAATTTTGCCCAAGAGTTTAGATTCACCCTGTATGCATTCATTTTCTTTCACTTCCGGTTCAGGTATGAATATTTCGAATTCGGCTTGAAGTCTGTCAGATTAAAGTCAGGATTCGGGTCGGTTACAACTAAATCTGGACAGGACTCTAGTGTCAGACTGTGGAGATTTTTAAGAGCATACTGTAAGGGATGCACAACTTTTGGCCCGCGGGCCAAAAGTGGCCCGCGATGGGTTTACTGATGGCCCACGGATCAATTTCGCCGATTGGGTGCGTAAAAATCGCGAATTTTGCCGATCGGGTGCGTAAAAATCGCAAATTTTGCCGATCGGGTGGGTATAAATCGTAAATTTCATCGATCGTGTGCGTAAAAATCTCGGAATATCGCCGATCGGGCGCGTAAAAATAATGAATTTTACCGATCGGGTGCGTATAAATTATAAATTTCGCCGATCCGACGCGTAAAAATCGTAAATTTTGCCGATCGAACACGTAAAAATCGCGAATTTTGCTGATCGAGCACGTATAAATCGTGAAGTTTGCCGATCGGATACGTATAAATCTCGAATTTTGCTGATTGGGTGGGTATAAATTGTGAATTTTGCCGATCGGATGCGTAAAAATCGCGAATTTTGTCGATCGGGTGCGTATAAATCACGAATTTTGCCGATCGAGTGCGTATAAATCGTCAATTTCGCCGATCGCCCGCGTATAAATCGCGAATTGTGTCGATCGGGTTCGTATAAATCGCAAATTTCGCCGATCGGGCGCGTAAAAATCCCGAATTTTACCGATCGGGTGCATATAAATTATAAATTTCGCCGATCCGATGCGTAAAAATCGTAAATTTTGCCGATCGAACACGTAAAAATCGTGAATTTTGCCGATCGAGCACGTATAAATCGTGAAGTTTGCCGATCGGATACGTATAAATCTCGAATTTTGCTGATTGGGTGGGTATAAATTGTGAATTTTGCCGATCGGATGCGTAAAAATCGCGAATTTTGTCGATCGGGTGCGTAAAAATCACGAATTTTGTCGATCGAGTGCGTATAAATCGTCAATTTCGCCGATCGCCCGCGTATAAATCGCGAATTGTGTCGATCGGGTTCGTATAAATCGCAAATTTTGCCGATCGGGCGCGTAAAAATCCCGAATTTTACCGATTGGGTGCATATAAATTATAAATTTCGCCGATCGGACGCGTAAAAATCGTAAATTTTGCCGATCAAGCACGTAAAAATCGCGAAATTTGCCGATCGGGTACGTATAAATCGCGAAATTTGCCAATCTGGTGCGTATAAATCGCGAATTTTGCCGATCGGTTGCGTATAAATCGTAAATTTCGCCGATTGGGCTCGAAAAAAATCATAAATTTCACCGATCAGGTGTGAAAAGAATCACAAATTTCGTCGATCGGGCGCGAAAAAATCTTAAATTTCGCTGAACGGGTGCATAAAAATCATGAATTTCGTCAATCACTAGGAAAAAAAACTGAGAATATTGTCAATCACACGTGGAAAAAAAAATTCAAGTTTTTTCCATCCTTGCCAACTGAATTGGGTTATGTTGACTAAGAAAGTGGTTGAGTATAGGGGGCTAACCCTCCTTTTAAAATTAGCATTTTTATGAACTTTTTGGCCGATCCTTCCCCAAAACAAAATTTTGTCCACACTACGGATGTTGGCTCTCAATAATCCAGTCATTTTTGTAACTGGCCCACCTCTTATAAAGGTTATGCCCCCCTACTTCATATCCACATTTTATGACTGAATATGTTAAAAAGTACAATTTAGAATAACATGTTTCTCCTCCTTCCCACCTTCATTCAAAGCCCCTGGTGCGTTATAAGCCCTTCAGAGGCTTGGACGCGATGGTCGTATTCGTGACGCCAGCGACCCCCGTGGGCCCTAGGCGGCGCAGGCTATTTTTTCCACCTTCATTCATGAATTTCTTTCTTTTTTTTTTTTTTTTTTTTTTTTTTTGGCACTGGCAACCTTTATAGCTAAATTTACTCCTTCAAATAAAGTCAAAGAGTATCTTCACTCTTTGAAAATAATCCTAGCTATATCTCTTTTATAAATACAAATGTAAACTGTTGATATACACTGTTAAAAAAATTGCAGTAAAATTACGGGCAGAGGCCGACAGCAGAGATCCCAGTCATACCGCGTAAAAAAAAATTCCATGCCCATCATTTTGTGCAGCCCGTAATTTTACGGGGCAAAGTAATACAGCATTATAATGCACTTTAAAACAAAATAACACTTTACTTACTGTTCCGTAGCACATAGCACGTTAGATAATCATCACAGAATCGCTGTTTTGGCGGGTTAAAATTTTCGAAACACCAGTAAAATGAAGGGTTACACCCTAGCGGAGGACAATGTATGGGGTCGTACCGTATTTTTGCTAACATATGGGCTAGAACTGTAAGAATATGGAGATTGCTCTTAATTTTCTAAGTATCTAAGGGATAAGGCCGCTTATTTAGTGGATCAGACCGTTTTTCATCAAATAAGGCTGTTGCCCGTGAAAATTGAAGGGCAAACGCTCATAAATTTACAGTTTTTTCTGAGAGTGTAGCCTTGCCAACAGAATTGAATATGTTGACTGGGAAAGAAGGAACCTAGGGGGCTAAAACAACCCTTCCGAAATTGATGTTTTTTTTAATCTGATTGTAGACGTTGATTTCCTCCTCCCGCCACACCTCCTCGAATCAAAATTCTCTCTGTGCTACTGATGGTGGTCCTCGACAAGCCAGTCATTTTTGTAAGTGGCCCTTCGCTTAAAAAGGTTGTGCACCCCTACTGCATATATAATATCATTTAATAAAGCAAATGATTTAATAGCATTATAACGACTGGAGTAAATATAATGTGACACTAATAAAACAAAATTAGCAAATCATATAATTAGGAAATTGAATACAACTCCCCCATCCCCCTCCCCCCACCCCGAAAAAAAAATTCCCCTTAAATTTTTGGTTAAAGAGAGAATTTATCACTAAAATTCTTGTCTTGGGGGTGACGAGTTATCTTTTAATTATGCTGTACACAGCTCAGAAGCAATTCATCGAGTTTTTTCTCACATATATTTCTAAAACTAGCCAAAATACTCATTAATGATAAATGTCTCACTTATAGAATGTTGCTATAGCAAGGCTTTAGAAAACATTTCAATGTTTAAAGTGTTTATTAAATGTTTATTACTTTCTTCTATCTTTATAAGAAAAAGGTATTGGATTTATGAAAAATTACCACTTCCGGTTTTCGACGTATTTATATGTTTTAGAAGGTCCTGAACACAATTGGACTATCTTTAGAAAATGTTTGTCTGCGAGTCTGTCTGTGTGTCTCAGTGTCTGAATGTGACAAAAATGTTGTGGGCGCTCAAGAACTAATGTATGGAATTTGATAAAACTTTATATTCAGTTAGACCATGATATAAATGGGTGGTGATTATTTTTTGGTGTAAATCGTCCTACAGATCGCGCTGCTATGCTACATTTTTTATGATTTTTACGATAGCTATATCTCAAGAACTAATGCACATAATTTAATAAAACTTTAGATTCAGTTAGACCTTAATATAAATTGTTGCTGATTTGTTTTTGGTGTATGTGAAACCTGTATGAGGTCGAAGAAAGTTTTGGGATTGGCACACCAGACTAGTTTTTTTATTGTAATCAAATCTGTGAAATCTGACGTTATTTTAACTTTTGATAATTTTTTTTTTCAAACCTGTAATAACTAATAAATTTTCTGAAATTTCAAATTACTTGGGGGGGGGGGGGGGGGGCAACCGCGCCCACGAAATGGCACCCCTGTAGACATTACCTTAATCCACTGTCGAGAGATGCGGTGCTAACACATTTTGGCACCATGGTAACAAAAAGTATCAAACGCAAACGCCTGCAAGTGTTTGTGACAACAGCAATGCATCCAAAAAAAAAAAAATTCAAATTTGGAGTTCAATATTTCTAAACGTTTGCATGATATTCTAAAGAGGTGGCATTTCTGTTAATGGTACTTGGCTGTTCACATACTGATTAATACTTGAGACTTAATAATATTGGTGTAGATTTAAATAACATTTTTTATTATCAATTTGTACTTTATTATGTGTCTCTTTAAATAGAAAATTGATTTATAATTATAACATATCGTGTACGTACAGTTCAACCACATTTTGTAATAAAGTTATTCGCCTTAATTAATAGCGGGGAGATATTACAAAGTCTCTCAATAAACGTGCGATTTAAATATTAAAGAGCAAATATTCAATAGTGTAGCCGGACTCCTTTGAAATTACAAGGAGGAGCCTACTTATTTCTTGTTCTTTAAGCAAGAGCTTTTCCGAATAGCTCCGCCCACTGGCGCCTGATTTGCACAAGAGAATATCGGTCCGTCAAATTAATAAAAATAAATAAAGTAAAGCAATTTATATACAATCAAAAGTTACCGAATTGAAATATTTTCTACGTCATGTGTCAGCAGCATTTTCCAGCTTTAAAACGGAAAAATATATTTCTGCAGAGAGATTGCTTCCATGCGTAACTTCCTAGTTTATTTTCGTCTATTAAATGAACTTGTTCATCTCTCTCTGAAAAGTTCCGTTCTCAAAATTCTAATACATCTGTAAAATATCTGACCGTAAAATGAGGCTTTCATAGAGTGTACTGTGTTTTTATGGTTTTTTCAAAAGACTGATATATATCATTTTTATAATCAAGTACATTTAAAATGAAATGATTGCACTAAGCAATCCGTAAGCTATGATTGTAATTTAAGTAATTTTGTGAAAAAAAAGGTGAAAAAATGAAAACGGAGTCGGATTTCTTCAGATTTAAATATGATTGTGAAACCTTGTATTTATTGTTACTATAAATATTTTGAAATTACCTTTATTGTTTCTGTTCATTTATTTAATATAAATGAACTTTTAAAATTACTCCTCCAAAAGTGAGACTATTTTCCACATTTTTTATTTGTTTGTTTGTTAAAGGCAATTTTGACTACATTTTCATAAACTATTTTACTGTAGCATGTTTTAGTGATTAGTTCCGCCTACTAACACTGAATAGTGTTAAGGGGACAAATCACCTTTAAACTGGTCAAAAATTAAATTTCAAGGTTTTGATGTCAGTAAATAGTGCATTTTATTCTGAGTAGAAAGGTACCAATGTTTTTCAGAGACGATAATTATTGACGAAGATATAAAGTAAAACGCAATCGTCATTCTTTGTTTTTGAATGAAGAGAGAAAACTTTAAATACATTTTTAATTCACAACAATGATTTTCAAACTTGCGCGCACGATTTCTCGAAAAATAATTTAGATAGAACCTCAATTTTTTTTCAAATTTATTAATGTTGTAACAATGAACAAAATGAACTCTAGAATCTTTTAATTTGATCAATAAACTAAAAAATAATTAACTGTAATTCTTCGAAAAGCGCATTCAAAATGCGTTTTTAATTTAATTACAATTAATTATTTTTTAATTTATTGATCAAATTAAAAGATTCTAGTTCATTTTGTTCATTGTTACAACATTAATAAGTTGGAAAAAAAATTGAGGTTCTATCTAAATTATTTTTGGAGAAATCGTGCGCGCAAGTTTGAAAATCATTGTTGTGAATTAAATGCATTTAAACTTTTCCCCATTCAAAAACAAAGAATGACGATTGCGATTTACTTTATATCTTCGTCAATAATTATCGCCTCTGAAAAACATTGGTACCTTTCTACTCAGAATAAAATGCACTATTTACTGACATCAAAACCTTGAAATTGAATTTTTGACCATTTTAAAGGTGATCTGTCATCTGTCCCCTTAAAACAATTGTAGATTTTTTAAAAAAAATGGTTTAGTGTATTTCTGCATATATACAAAATGTATATAAAAAAAAGTATATATACAGAATAAGGTGCAAACAGATAGCGTTATGTATTGCTTTCTCTGAAGTCACAAAGCGGTATTTTTATGACTTTCTTAGCATGCCTAAAGATCAGAGTTCAAGAGCGAGAACTAGTGATGGGAGTGTCCGAATTCAAAATGTCTGAGGTCTCGATTCAGCCAAGTTCTGGAGTGATCTCGATTCGGACAAAAGTATTCGAATACAAGCCTCCTGGCATTTGTGTCGCAGACGAAAACGAAAACTGCGGTTTTCGACTGTATTCAGTTCTCATAGCTCGAGTTTTCTGTTTACATAAACTGCGTCAGTGAATGTTTGTATTCAAATTAGTGATGGGAGTATTCGAATACAAAATGTCTGTGTTCTCAAGTGGTCTCGGTTTCAGACAGAAGTATTCGAATACAAGTCACCTGGCATCTGTATCGGTGACGAAATCTGCGGTTTTCGACTGTATTCAGTATTCAGTTCTCATATCCGGAGTTTTCTGTGGTTTCATAAGATGCGCCAGCGAATGCTAGTATTCAAATACTCGGCGCTGTTAAATTTTTTTTTTTCTCCGGAATTTTGCGGCGGTTAACAGGATGATCAGCGCTCTTTTAGTTTTGATATTTACTTTTATTTTTTCAAGCGTACAATCAATTCAACTAATATACATATATATTTTTAGTTAAATCAATCATATGGATTTTAATTTAAGAAAACGATTATAATGAATAACATTCTGTGAATTTGTATTTAAGAAACGTAAATATATATTTTTTTAATTAATTTTTTAAAAATTTTACGATTAAAATAATTACTCATAGTGGAAAATAAAATTGTACGTTCGTAAAAAAGTAAAAAAATTCTTGATTTCGCTAATTAAAGACAAATTGCTTAATTTTACGGGCGTATGCAGTGGAGGGCCGGTTCTTCGCCTTCTAAAATCTTAGAAAATAATTAGATATAACTTACAATACTGAGAGACATGGACGTCGGCAGAATTATATTTTGGGACGGGCAAGATTTTGGAACACGTGTGGTAATGGCCTGTCTAGTCTGCTTTTAAAATTGCAGAATATAAACAGGAAATAATCTAAACTAAGATTTTTTTTTTTTGTCAGAGTTATCATGCAAAACAATTTTTAAACATATCAACATATAAAGCTATACAAGAATTTATCAATTAAGAAATACTAAATATAAATAAGTTTTTTTTTTTTTTTTTTTTTTTTTTACCAACATGTTTTTAAAAAAGAAATTGAAGCAGTTTTTTTTCCGTCAAAGGGCTTTGCCACCCTCAATCCTTTTTTTCAGATAAGTTTGAAACACATGAACATTAACAGGAAAACAAAATTAAAAAATCCCTGACGGCTCGGCCTACAGGCACAGGTAGATTTCGAAGACGCAGACCGTTGGGCGCCTGTTTGTCGGGAATTGCGGAAGAAATTACCTTTTTGCCATGATGCGGCATTTGGAAACGCCCACTTCGAAACCTAACTTGTTTGCAGGCGGAGCCGGCAGGGATTGTTTTTGTTTTAATTTTTGTTTTGATTTTTTTTTTTTTTTGCTATAAAGGGTTGGTCCTATAAAAAACTTGTCAATATAAAAGTTTTATATAATATTAAGAGGTTTTATAGTAAATTTAAGCGGATTTGATATCTTCCTAATTGACGAAGTTATGATTTTTTTTTCTAAAACCCCCTCTTTCCCCCCCCTCTTGGGGCCATTTTTAATGATATCAAAATCTGTCATACATAAATTTTCGGCCCTTTTCCTAGAAGTAATAATAACTTTAAACGGATTCGATACGTATCATAATTAAGAAATTATGGTTTTCTGTTTTCACAAAAAGCCCCCTCACCCCCTTCCTTGGTTCGATTTTGCCCATTAACGAACTTGACCGAGATTTTATGCCCTTGATTTTATGTATTAGTTTGGAAGAGATTTGTGCAGAATTATGGGAGTTATCGTGTTCATAAAAAAGTGACATAAATAGTTAGATAGATACATAAAGTTTTGAACTGGGGGTGATTTTGGGTTCTGGGAGTCATGATCGGCGTAGATCTGCAAAAATTTTTCAAAAACTCCAACTTAGGGGAGAATGTAATAGGCAGTATTTTTTACGAAATCTACCTAAAATTATCTTACCCTGGGAGGGGGTGGTGTAGGGTTCAATGGGATAGAGTCATCCAGACAAAAAAAAAATTCTCTAATAACAATCGTAATATTTATATCAAAACTCAAAAACATTAAAAAGAAAAGAAATTGTTCTGTAGCTGTAAATTATAAAACGTTACCATAAGCAAAAGAGTTGCGTTTGTAGGAAAATTAAACATTTCATTTGCTGAAAGAGGCGCTACTCATACTCTTCTAATAGACTGATGTGAATCTGACACATGATCATAAAAAAAAGGCAAACGATTTTACGTAGAATAAACATTCGAAGAGTGAAACAGGCGAAAAGTCGTCCCTCATTTATTAGTTTGAAGGAAGTCTGGAGTAGTTTTTAGTGCTACTAATTTGAATACAAAGAATCGATTCTGAAAAGTTTTCGAAAACTAAGGTATCGATTCTTAAAAGATCTCGAATCGGCCCATCACTAGCGAGAACCGTTGACAGTTGGGGAAACTCCCCTTTCTTTTGTCGATAATCATAAAATAATTTGAGAAGAATGGATAGACACAAGATTTATACCATCTCAGGTCGACTCACAGATTAAATATAGTCATGGAATTAATCTGTGGGTCGACTTGCTCAGAATAGCTTCTAAACACTGCCTTACTATGTATATTACATATATTGCAGCCATGAAATTGTGTACATGACAAGAATTCAACAATGAAAAGTGTATTGATTTATTAAACGACGAGGAGAACTTAATACCACGAAGGCGCTCACTCATTTATTAAAATTGATTCCTAATGTAATCGTTAGTATGACTTCGAACAAAATTTGCCGAGGTATCAGTGGCTAAATGCCACACACCCCCAGGACATAACAATGTTGAGAGACATAACGATGAGAGCATTGCCGAACAGTTGACTAGCCCTTCAATGACAAACTCCCTCCCTATGAGGAGGGAACATTCCATTTTTTTAGCAGGTGGGGAAAGGTAGGGAGTGATCGCGGCGTGCGGTACTAAGGGAATGAATGAAGTAGGATCACCGTATTTACCTTGTGTTGATATTTTGATTAATACTGCTTCTATGTCTGATGATTTTATAACCAAAAGGGCTTTTTTAAGGTCAACTTCGACTAATTTTGAGGGGGTGGGGGGAGGCACAAATGACACAATTTTAAGATAGTTTAAAGTTAAAGAATTATGAAATTGAATACGAAAAAAATTCAGTAATATAGCTTTAGATACGTTACTTACTTTTATTTTTCGCGAATTTTAAGATAGTTTAAAGTTAAAGAATTATGAAATCGAATACGAAAAAATTTTAGTAATCTGCTTTAGATACGTTACTTACTTTTATTTTTCGCCAAAAAAGCAAAACTTAGTTAAATCCTGCTCCAATTGCATTTCTGTAGTTATATAATTTTAGCAAGGAGACGCGATCACGGCAGCTAAACAAGATAAAATAGCGAGATTTGAATTTTAAAAATCCGATTTCAATTTTAAAAAAATATTTCTCTTATTTTATTTAATAACCAAATAATAAATAAAATATTAAACAAAAATGATATCTTCAATGTTCCGCTAATGTATTTTAATTTGAAATTGATAGATGGAGCCACCATTTCAATTGACTCTCTAACTTTCCCCACCTTCTAAAAAAATGGAATGATCCCTCCTCATAGGGAGGGAGTTTGTCATTGAAGGGCTAGTGAACAGTTGATGTCGGTTAAGGGGCTTCCGAGTTGCGATCAACTTTACGCCCAGTCTACATGTGAGTAACCTGTCTTGTAAATATTGACGGCATTAAATATTAAAAATAATGACTGTTAGGTTTCACTGGTATGAGTTTATTAAATATTTTCATTATTGCTTTCTCTTTGAGGGACATCTGTTAATAACATCAGCCAAATACGAGGATTTTTTTTTTCTAATGCACCTATGTCACACACTTTCATACTCATTTCATACTTCTTTCCTCGGAGCTTACGTACTGGTCTACCGCGGTTAAAAATCACGTGACAGTCGAGGTCTTATTCAAAACGCACTTTGACGCGCAGCTATCAAACAAAACAATTCAAGTAGTACTTTGTTTTCTTTTCGATTTGATAATTAGATTGTTCTGAAATTATAAGAAAAAATAACGTAAATTCCATTGCAAGTGTGTTATTCAACTGAAAATTTATTTTTTATTTATTGTGTTTATGAAAAAATTGTCGTCTCTTCAGATGAAGTCGAGACCGGGGATTATATGTAATCTGTCGAATGTAAGTATTAACCCTTTCACCGTTTCAATGTTATATATAGGATTTTTAAGTGTGTAATGTTATACGCTATATGGCCATTAATGACCGGCAACTTTCAATTTTGGACATTTTGTCGAATGTTTAAAAATATACTTGTCAGATTCTTTTGGAATTTTAGGATTGAAAAGAACAGGTTTGACTTCATATTTATCAACGTCGATTTGATAAGGAGGACAATTAGGGGGCTAAAAAAATATTAAAGAAAAAAAAGAATACTTTGGTTCACCCTGTAAAATAAAATGCACGGAATGATTTATCGCTACAGAATATACATAGGCAGACATTGTACAATATGTGTATTCATTTGTGTAATAATAGTATGTATATTAATAGAGATATAGCGATTTTTTCAAAATTTTAAAAAAAATTCTTGCATGTTTTTTGCTTATAATATACAGGGTTTTTAACCAAATTTAACGCCAGTTTCAGAAAAATTGACAAAATGTAGTAGAAACAATACAGTGCAATTGGAATATAAATATATTAAATATTTAAGGAAATATGGGCAGTTGTATAAAATAATTTTTATCTGCGCATGCGCGAAAGATAACAAGGAACTTTTTGCATAATTTAATAGTCAACTCTATGGAGCAATTTATTTAAAAAATGCAGTCAATTATCATAAAAATTCAGAGAGATATCGGCGTTACAGCGAGCTGTTTTTTACTTTCTCACTAAAACTCGCTGAATGATAAGGGATTTTCAACAAATTGTCATTTTTTATTTTCATACTATTTTCCAATTTTTAATGATACTTTAGTTCTCTTTGAAAAACTACCCTAACGAGCTTATTCGAATTAAAAAAGAATAATCAAAATCAAAGGATCCGTTCCAAAACTATTATAACCTGGTGAAATGATGTTTTCCAAGGCAAACTAAAGTATCAATAAAAAATGAAATATAGTATAAAAATGAAACATGAAAATTTGTGAACAATCCCTTATCATTCAACAAGTTTTAGTGAGAAGCTAAAAAATAGCTCACTCTAACGCCGATATCTCTCTAAATTTTTACAATATTTTATTAATAAGTTGCTCGATAGAGCTGACTATTCAATTATGCAAAAAATTCCTTGCTATCGTTCGCGCATGCGCAGATAAAAATTATTTTATACAACTGCCCATATTTCCTTAAATATTTAATATATTTATATTCCAATTGCACTATATTATTTCTACTACATTTTGTCAATTTTTCTGAAACTGGCGTTAAATTTGGTTAAAAAACCCTGTATGTTATAAGCAAAAAACATGTAAGAATTTTTTTTAATTTGTAAAAAAATCGCTATATCTCTATTAATATACATGCTATTCTTACACAAATGAATACACATATTGTACAATGTCTGCCTATGTATATTCTGTAGCGATAGATCATTCCGTGCATTTTATTTTACAGGGTGAACCAAAGTATTCTTTTTTTTCTTTAATATTTTTTTAGCCCCCTAATTGTCCTCCTTATCAAATCGACATTGATAAATATGAAGTCAAACCTGTTCTTTTTAATCCTAAAATTCCAGAAGAATCTGACAAGTATATTTTTAAATATTCGACAAAATGTCTAAAATTGAAAGTTGCCGGTCATTAATGGCTATATAGTGTATATTCTAAATCTTTGGTAAATTGTAACAATTTAGTATTTTCACCAGAATGCCGATAATTTTATTTCTACGAAATTGAGTAGATCTGTAAAATCGTAATCTAGAAGAATTGGCTAATGTTTAAATAGATATTAATCCGTCCTGCTGTATTTTTTAAAATACCTTAAAATTGTGTTACAGCTTTGCAATTTTTTATACATTAAAATAATCATTAATAAATAGGCTGTGTTAAATTTCGGAGTATCTACAATGATTTCTAGGATATATACAGAGCCCAGTTGAATATTTTCTCTTTTTTTCCCCACTTTTGACAACATCTGTGTACAAATAATTACGCCAGTGCTTTGAACTTTTTATTTGACAATTATAATTCCGCTGCCTGTGTAAAATATCAGCGAAAAAATATTAACTCTTACATGCTCAGAGGTAAATATTGAATACTTTTTTTCTTTTTTAGTACTTATTTTCGCAATACAGCTTTGAAAATGTTATAATATATTAAATAAAATATGTATCCAATGGCCATGTATAATTTTCGTGCAGAAATATTGAAATCTATACAGTAATCCCTTAACATTCGTGAGGGTTAGGTTCACGGAAACCTCCGCGAATGTCAAAATCGCGAATGTTGAGAGTATCCTCCCATGCATAAAAGGGGGTTAGGTTTTACGATTTTTTTTATTGGAAAAAACATTTGAAATTTAAAGAGTATATTTATTAAATATTAAAAATACATACTCTAAATAAGTTTGAACAATTATAAACATATTATAAAAAGATTATTCGCTGGTTGATGGCTGAAAAAAACTAGTAATATGTGATTGCTTGGTAGAAGAGATCTTTCGTTTATGGATTTCCATTTAAGGAAAAGTTGCAGCCTCAATTTCTCTTTTAAATTTCAGACTCCTCTCTAGCGAGGGATCACATTCTATCGCTTTATCAACAGTTGTTGCTGTAATTTTAAAATTTCCGCGACATTTTTGCAAAAATATTTCACCTGCAATAAAAAATTTTAATTTTAGAAATTTTAGTTAAAAAAAATATATATATATATATATATATATATTACATAAAAAAAGACGCTTACCTCCAGTTTCACAATTCCTGCGCTCATCGTCTGTGTCTGGTTGTGTAATTTTTTTTTCGAGGATTTCTAAAAGTTCTTCAGTAAGTCCATCATCATGGGATATTATCAGATCTTCTACATCTTCTCTCCTTATGTCGTCGAAACCATCACCTCCGACCTGATGAGCCAGTTCCACAATTTCTTCAATAGGTTTGGAAATTGAAGGCATTTGATTTTATTTTTGACCACTTGGGGCCAAAATATTTCGCCAACAAGAATTAATTGAACTTTCATTAAGTTCCATCCATGCTGCTTCAATTTCGGCAATGCAATCTGCTATGTTGAAAATTTTCCAACTCGATGTGACCGTGGCTTCTGAATTTACTTCAATCGATTCTAAAATTTAAAAGATCTTCTTGTGTAGTAAGCTTTGAACGCAGCTATGATTCCTTGGTCTAACGGTTGGATCAGTGAAGTCGTATTAGGGGGTAAAAAAAAACACTTCGACGTCAGGATGGGCATCTTTTAAACTCAGTGGATGTCCAGGAGCATTGTCAATGAGGAGTAGAACTTTAGATGACAGATTTTTAGATGAAAGGTATTTCTTCACCTCATGAATAAAACCATCATTAAACCAATCCAGAAACAAAACGCTTGTTACCCATGCTTTGGTATTTGCTTGCCAGAAAACAGGCAACTTGCTTTTATCTTTACCTTTGAGAGCACGAGGATTTTGCGATCTATAAATTAACATAGGCTTTACTTTAAAATCGCCTCTAGCATTGGTACACAACAGAAGAGATATCCTATCTTATGCTACCTTAAAACCTGGAGCTGTGCTTTCTGTTTTGGAAAGAAAAGTCCTCTTCGGCATTTTCTTCCAGAACAAGCCTGTCTCGTCGGCATTAAACACTTGTTCTGGAACATATCCGCCTCTTTCAATAATTTTTGTAAGGTCTTCAGGAAATTTTTGAGCACTTACATGATCCGCGGAAGCCGATTCGCCAACTAACTTTATGTTATGTAAACTATACCTATGTTTGAAATTTTCAAACCATCCGTTACTTGCCTGGAAGTCAAATAAAGTATCATCCTTTACTTTTATTGCTTCAAATATTTTTTTAGCCTTGGCTCGTATAAAAGCTGAACTTAGCGGCACTTGTTTCTGGTTCATATCTTCTATCCAAATACCTAAGGCATTTTCAGTTTCTTCCAATGACTTGTTCCGTACTTGCGATACAGTTTTTGCACTAGTCGGTGCACTTGCTGAGACGCTATATCTTATAGCCTTTTCGTTTTTTTTTAATTGATCGGACAGTAGATTCATTAATATTAAAATAACGACCTACCGTGCACGCTCTTTCTCCCATTCGCAATTTATCTAAAATTTTAACTTTTTCGCAAAGGTTCAAAACTTTTTTCACTCTTTTAGCTGTAGGCTACATGATGAAGTTTCTCTTTTTTAGGTTTGCTAAATGTAGGCTTAAAGTTATATTTTTGTGTTTTCCCAGCTCCTCATTTTATTTAATAACCACCACCACCATATAAAAGCTTGCTTCTATGTTTAGTTTAATTTATTTTCTAAGTATCTTATTTAGTTAATCGTTTTTAATGTTTAAATTCAATAGTCTGGTACTTACAGCAAGTGTGCATGCTTGTTTACCTTTTTCAGCATATGGTTGGGTGGTTGGTAGTGAAGTTAACTTTCTGTTACTTTTTAGTTAACCTTTTTCTGATTTGTTGTTTCTTCTGATGTCATTCTGACACAGTGATGTCATTTTGTTCTAGTGGGTGTGTCTATCACTTATTGAAAGTTATATTTACTAATTTGGCAACATTAAAATGCAGATTTTGTATTGTGTTTGAAGTATATATTTGGGAAGTTTGTAGTTTGACAAGTCAGTTCAACATGTGAGTAGCTTTTGCAAATAGGCCTTATTTCTGGTGGTGTTTCATTTAGTAGCAGGTGACTACTTGTTTTTTTAGTGTATAAAATATTCAGTTAATATATGCAGTATAAATGAACTATGTTTGGACTTCAGAAATTATTGAGAGTTTGACTTATTATGTGCCTGTGATGATGTATCTTCTAAAAGATGTGTTTGCTACCTATAACCTACAGTTTTAATAAACCTTTTTTGTTTCCTTCAGAAAATATTGCAATTATTTTAGCCTCCATCATGCACATAGTTTAATTAAATGGTAAGCAGTGTGGCTCAAGATATTGTGGGGGAGGTGTTATCTAACCCTACAATGTGGTAGCAGAGCGTGGTTGGGCGCTCTGCTTACCTTTACTGCTTTACCTTTTATTTTGTGGTGCTGTATTTTGTGATAAAATGAGTAAAATAACTGAGCAGACTCTCTCTTTCCCTAAATTGGGTAATGATAATTGGAAGGCATGGAGGTTCAGCATGGATATGATGCTAATTAGCCAAGGCTTAGAAATTTATACTTCTGATAAAGAAAAAGGTAAAGCAAAAGCCGATGGAGGAAATATTGAAAATTTTGAGGAGTATATGAAGAAAAGTAAGAAGGCATTGGCATACATATGTTTAAGCTTGACTGAAGAGATCAAAAGTGTAGTTTTTAGTGCTGAATCATCTTTTGAGGCGTGGCAGTTATTAAAAAGTGCTTATGAACCTACGTCACGTGCAAGAGTTGCTCACCTTCGGAGAAAGTTCATAAATACAAAGTTTGAGGCCAGTGATACTATGAGTCAGTATATTGGAAAAGTTTTGGAAATAGTTAGAGATTTAGAGCAAACAGGAAAGAGTGTGCCTAAAGATGAAATTGCTTTTCAAATCTTAGAAAGTTTACCGCCATCTTATGAGACCCTTATATCTCGTCTTTATCAATTGGCTGATGATGAATTCACTGTGGAAGGTCTTCGACCATTTTTGCTTGCTGAATATGACCGTTTGCAAAATAAACAGATCGATGACCAAGATATATTCAAAAATCAAAATACAGCTCTAATGTCTTCTAGAAATTTTTCGACTGATACTATACCAAAGGTCCATCCTCCTAGTGCTGTGAATTCAACTGTGCAACAAGAAACCCGAAAGTGCTATCGGTGTGGTCAAGTTGGCCACTTAATCAAGAATTGTAGACATAGATCCCAAACCAGGAGATTAAATCAGTATAGACCAAGATTCAGATCAAGTTCAAGGAAATCCCAACTGCCTAATCAAGCTTTCTTCGCATCCGCCCTATTATCTGATGGACCTGAACTTGAATTTATTTTGGATTCTGCAGCAACAGATCACTTCAGTTATGATCGATCTCTCTTCTACAATTTCAGAGAATTAGAAAGTCAAGCTGTTATAGCAAAAGGAATTGCTGACATTTGTGGTATAGGGGACATTGACTTACGAGTGAACTGTGGTACTGTAGTAAGAACTTTTACTTTAAAAAATGTATATTATGTTCCTGATATGGTGAGAAATCTTCTGTCTGTTAGAAAATTAACTGATAAAAATTTTAAAGTAAAATTTGACAAATGTAAGGCTATAATTTTTAATCCTGATAATTCTGAATTTTTAACAGTACCTTTAGTAACTAAATTTTATTGTATTACTGCTAAATGTGTGTCTAATGAATCGTGTGCTTATGTTGTTAGAAATAGTAAGTTAAATAATTGTTCTAATGATTTAGTGCTATGGCATAGGCGTTTCAGTCATTTAAATGCTAAAAACTTGATAAAATTTTCAAAAACAAATTATGTAACTGGACTTAAAAATTTATCCGGTGAAATGGGGTCATGTGAAGTTTGTAATTTAGCAAAAAGTACTAGAGAATCTCATCATGTTATAGATGATATTAAGACAGGTGGCATTTTAGAGTTAGTGCACCTCGACATTTGGGGACCAGCTCCTGAACCTTCTTTAGGTGGGGCTAGGTTTTTCTTGAGTTTAGTTGATGATTTCTCTAGGTATGCACATGTATACATTCTTAAATATAAAAGTCAGGCATTTGATTATTTCAAGCATTATAAAGCTTTAGTTGAGAAGCAGACAGGTCATGTAATTAAAAGACTTCGTTCTGATTGGGGTAAAGAATTTGATTCTAATCAATTTGAGAAATTCTTAAAAGATGAGGGGATTAAACATGAGCACTCGAATACGTATTCGCCACAGATAAATGGCATCGCGGAAAGATACAACCGTACTTTAATGGAGGGAGTTAGAGCTATGTTAATTCAGGCAAATTTACCTAAAGAATTATGGGCTGAAATGGTTTGTACTGTAAATTACTTAAAAAATAGATACCCTCACACTAAATTGCATGGGAAAGCCCCTCTGAATGTTTGGAAAGGTGGAAATTTTTCGGTTAAGTACTTAAGAGTTATAGGAAGTACTGTTTTTGTTCATATTCCAAAAAGGTATCGTAATAAATTAGAGGCAAGATCTAAAAAGGGAATTTTAATTGGCTACGCCAGGAGCACGAGAGGTTATAGAGTATGGTTTCAAGGGACTAAAGAAGTGCAGGAAACTAAACATTTGAAAATCATTGAAAATGATTTTATTTCAGAACCAGTTAAAGACTCTAGCAATAGAATGGTTAAATTTAAAGTGCAAGATGACCCAGTTGAAAATACTTCTTTTTCAGATTGGAAGAGAATTGAAAAGGTTAGAGAGTCAGGTAGTTCTGCAGGTCGTGTAGATGTTTACTACTATCCAGAACCTGGTATTAGGTTAAGAAGTAAAAATAATGTGAAGGATTATTGTAAGAAAAAGGGTCTAGTTTTTAAATCTGAGGAATTTGATTTTAAACCACTTAAAACTAATTCAGATCCCTCCCAGCCTGAAGTTAAACTGAAAAGTGACTCTAATTCTAAACCTGTAATAGAAACTGATGAAGAGGACTTAGAATCTAACCCAGAAGCACATTGTGCTGAAATAAAAATTCCAATTAGTTTTAGTGAGTCTCAAAATCTTCCTGAGAAACAAGAGTGGGTTAAAGCTATGAGTACTGAACTTAAAATATTAAAAGATAGGGAAGTGTATGACCTTGTAACCCGTCCTGAAAAGAGTAAAGTTCTTGGTACAAAATGGGTATATACACTGAAAAAGGATGTGTCAGGTAAAATTAAAAGTTTTAAAGCTAGGTTAGTAGCGAAGGGATTCCGACAAGTTGAGGGAATCGATTATTTTGACACATTTTCACCTGTCATAGCTTTTCCACTTGTTAGATTTTTCTTTATTGTACTTGTGGTTCTAAAAAGATGGTTTAGCCAACATATTGACGTGAAAGGTGCATATTTATATGCAAAATTAAATGAACAAATTTATGTTGAGCAGCCAGATGGTTTCCGGGAAGTTAATGAAAAGTATGTATGGAAACTTAACAAAGCATTATATGGGCTCCACCAGGCTGGGCGCGAATGGTTTAATGAATTAGACAGAACTTTTAAGGATTTAGGTTTTGATAAAGTATTGAATTGTAACTGCATATATGTTTATAAATTAAAAGTAGTAATTCTAGTTTATGTTGATGACTTAGCAATTTTTGCAGAGAATAAGGAAATATTAAACCAAGTAATTGAATTAATAAAGTCTAAATTTGAAATAAAAACTTTAGGTGAAATTAGAAATTTTCTAGGAGTGGAATTCGAGCAACGTGAGGGGTCTTATGTACTGCATCAAACTAAATATATTGAAAGAATTGCAGAAATTATTAATGTTCCTAAAATAAAATGCAAATTGCCGTTAACACCAGGAACAGTGTTAAACTTAACGAATGAGGGGGAACAAATAGATGTCCCTTACAGACAGTTAATAGGTTGCTTGTTGTTTTTAGCTTCTAGAAGTAGACCTGATATTCAATTTTCAGTTATTGCTTTATCTCAGTTTTCTAATAAGCCATCATGGGATCATTGGAAAAATTTGTGTCAGGTTTTGCAATATGTTATTGATACAAAAGAACTGAGTTTAAATCTATCTAGAATTTCAAATTGTAATATTAATGTCTATACTGATGCTACATGGGCTTCAGATTTAGTTGATCGTAAATCAGTTAGTGGTTTGGTAATTTTTGTAGACCAAGTACCTATTATATGGAACTCTTCTAAACAGAAATGTGTTGCCTTATCAAGTATGGAATCTGAATATGTTGCTTTATCAGATTCAGTCAAGGAACTGTGTTGGTTAACAAGAATAATTGATGACTTTTCCTTTTTGAACTTAAACTTAACTAAACCAACAATTCATTGTGACAATCAAAGTACTATAAGTTTTTCTAAAAACAATATAGAAAATACAAGAACCAAATATATTGATACACGTAGTTATTTTGTAAAGGAAAATATTGGAAATTTTGAACTTAAGTATGTATCTAGTAAATGTAATGTTGCTGATGTAATGACAAAAGCATTGTCAAGTGAAAAATTTTTCTATTTTAGAAAATGGTTGTTTGGCTAGGCAGAGGACCTGGAAAAAAGGGGGCATTTGTAGGCTTAAAGTTATATTTTTGTGTTTTCCCAGCTCCTCATTTTATTTAATAACCACCACCACCATATAAAAGCTTGCTTCTATGTTTAGTTTAATTTATTTTCTAAGTATCTTATTTAGTTAATCGTTTTTAATGTTTAAATTCAATAGTCTGGTACTTACAGCAAGTGTGCATGCTTGTTTACCTTTTTCAGCATATGGTTGGGTGGTTGGTAGTGAAGTTAACTTTCTGTTACTTTTTAGTTAACCTTTTTCTGATTTGTTGTTTCTTCTGATGTCATTCTGACACAGTGATGTCATTTTGTTCTAGTGGGTGTGTTCCACTAGAGCACACCCACTAGAGTATATATAGATGCGCACCTAGTCTATCACTTATTGAAAGTTATATTTACTAATTTGGCAACATTAAAATGCAGATTTTGTATTGTGTTTGAAGTATATATTTGGGAAGTTTGTAGTTTGACAAGTCAGTTCAACATGTGAGTAGCTTTTGCAAATAGGCCTTATTTCTGGTGGTGTTTCATTTAGTAGCAGGTGACTACTTGTTTTTTTAGTGTATAAAATATTCAGTTAATATATGCAGTATAAATGAACTATGTTTGGACTTCAGAAATTATTGAGAGTTTGACTTATTATGTGCCTGTGATGATGTATCTTCTAAAAGATGTGTTTGCTACCTATAACCTACAGTTTTAATAAACCTTTTTTGTTTCCTTCAGAAAATATTGCAATTATTTTAGCCTCCATCATGCACATAGTTTAATTAAATGGTAAGCAGTGTGGCTCAAGATATTGTGGGGGAGGTGTTATCTAACCCTACACTAAACACTGAGAAGAAAAAATAGACAGGCGAATAGAAAGAACAAATCTATTCTACTACTTACTTAATTCAAACGATAAACAAAACTTAGGAGCATGCGCATTACATATTTTGAAGAAAAAATTTGCGTTTTGGTCTTTAAATATAAATTGGAGAAATGCCAAGCTCGAACAAAAAAAGGGGGATAATCTATTTTTAGCATAAAATCATGTTTCGGGTAAAACAAAGGAAGTTCACTTAAAAAACATTCTTTATAAAACGAAATCCGCGAATAACCAAGTTACGTATTCGCGAATGTTGAAATGTTCTTCATTTTACATTTCGCGAATAATCAAAACTCGCGAATGTTAAAATCCGCGAATGTTAAGGGATTACTGTACTAATAAAAGAAAGTTTTGCTCTGTGTGTCTGTTGGCGATGGCTTGGAAAATTTAGCGCACCTAGAAGTCTGTAAATTTAGATTTAGGTAGTCCAAATCCTCTCCTGGTATACCTGAGCCTCAGAATTTTAAAAATTAAAGTAGTTATCAATTAAAAACTGATCAAAGATCACAAATAAAAAAGTCATTATTCTGAAGCGAGCTGGCGCAAGTGCAGAAACCAATTTCCGTATCTTCCGGAACAGAAGAAAGAAAGCAGAAGACATTTCGTTTTTGTTTAAAGTATTTCTAAATTCGCCATGGACAAACGGCTAAAAATACTTAAAAACCGTCTACATATTCTAAAAGAACATACTTTTACGTCTCGAACGATCTGGTTGGTTTTAAAAAAATTACATTTAACCCCTTCAAAAAAAATAATCAAAAAGCATCGAATTCGTGTTTTTTATTTTCTCCCGTTTTCCGAGCCTTGCATCTACCGGAATACAAAAGATACGGAAAAACGAAGGTCACCAAATTAAAAAACTGTTTTTGTCTTTTTCAAAGCCACCTTTGGTTTTAAAAAATACAAAAATTAACCCTTCGAAAAAGTATATTTTCTGTATGCCGTTTTGCGATTTTGGCAATTTTTAAAATTTTGCATCAGCGATTCAGAGACAGGTACGAAAAACTAAAAATACCAGACAATATCTACATTTATTCCTTTTTCGACATCTGTATTTGTTTTTGAAAAATACGGATATTAACCCTTCAAAAAAAATTCGTGCACACGACTCTTTTTTGCGAATTCCGATTTTCTGCTATATATTAAATCTGGCATCAGCTTTCTAAAATAACCAAACAAAAAGCAAACACACCTAAAACACACGTTCTATCGGGTTTAGGCAGAAACCTTTAGTTTAAAAAATAAATCACGTTAACCCTTTCGAAAACGTTTTTAACCGTAAGTCAATTTCGCTTTTTTAACTATTTCTCCTATCTTTAAAAATCCGAATTGGCGTTTATAAACAAGATATGAAAAACTAAAAATACCGTGCCTAATCTATATCCCTTTGTTTTTTAAAATCTGATATCCGTTTTGAAAAAAATTAATTTTAACCCTCTGAAAAAAAATCCTTTCCAAATCTCACTCACGCGAATTTCCTTTTTTTGGTCCAGATTTAAAAATCGGCATCGACTCGGGAAATGCAAGTACGGACAAACAGTAGACTCCAGATCATAGACACGTCCATTTTCTTCAAAATGTACGGTTGGGTTTTAAAAAATATCTACATTAAACCTTTAGAAACCGATCAATTACGTAACCCAGTTTCGCGATTTCCGCTATTTTGGCAATGTTTACCCATAGTTAAATTTCAATTGTACTAGGAAATTTGGTTGTGTCAAGTGTTCTGAAAAGGCCTCTTCCAGAACAGACTGCGGCCCTGGCGGTAGAAATTGGAGCTATAGGAGTATATCTGGTTCTATGGACCCAATTACAACGGGGTTAGGCTCATTCGACTTGATATCTATAGCCTTAAATATTTTAGCTGCACTTTCGACCGCCAGGATGCGCTTTCCGATCTTGGGTTTTATGAGCCCGATTACGACGGGATTTGCCTCATTCGACTTGATTTCGATAGCCTTACAGATTTCAGTCATATTCGTATAGAACAGATTATTAATATTTCGAGCCCGGGCAACGCCGGGCGGATTAGCTAGTTTAAAATATAAAAGTTCTGATTGAAAAAAAAGTCACTTTTTTTCTTTCGCTTTCTTTCTACAGTCCGTATTGTTCCAATAATTTAAAATTGGGCAACAGCTTTCAAATTTTAAATAAATAATTCTGAAGTTGTCTGTTTTAAATTTTGGGTTATTTACAATGTTTTCTAGGGTACAAAAAACTCAATTGGATATTTCCAATTTTTTTTCCACTTTAGACAACATTATAGCTGGTTGCAATTTTTTTTTAATTTCATGTACTTAAAATTATGTCTGTGCTTTCGACTTTCTATACGATTTAACAATTGTAATTCCGCTGCTTGGGAGAAATTTTGGTGAAACTGAATCCCTGAAACTTCCCATTTCCCTATCCAGCCTTGAAAAATGTGAAAGCGCATCCCTTCCTTACCCTTTTGTTCACCCACGAAAGATGAGCCCAGTAGCTGGTCCTTCCCTACCTGTATATGATCGGACGCCGTGGGATAGCAAGAGCCGTAAGGATGTCGAGCACATGGCCGAGGGACCGACCCTCCTTTTGGGGTGTCGACGACGGAACCGCTCGGCTTTCTCTACGGTTCACCGAGTGTCATGTGTGGAAGTCTCCTCCAAGATTTGGAACTTCTGTCGTATCGTAATGACCTATGTCGTTGCATGCTCGGGTAAAAGATTGGGAGGTTTCGTTGGATGACGATCCTCCGGATCGGCCGTAGTGTACTCGGTGATCGCCGATGTGCGCGTTAAAAATTCACGAGGATTTGGGTACGGTGGTCAAATGCCGCGCCGGGCGTCCCGTCAGGGCGCCTGGAGGCGCATCTTATTTTTACCCTTTTGTTCACCCCTCTCTCAAACAAAGCAGGTGGAAGAATGGATGCTCCCTCGAGGAAGGGGGAATAAAAATAGAATGAAGAAGAATTTAGAAGGAGTATTTCCTAGGGGTAGGGTTGTGAGCAGTGAATACCAATAGGCGAGCTATTCTTTCCCCAACCCTCTTGATTCTTCCTAATTCTATTCCCTGCTTTATCTCCCCTTCAAAAAAAGTTGAGACATGCAAAGTAAGGTCGAATTTGCACTGAAAAATTAAGACTTTTGCATCTCGCTTTAATATATTATATGCTCAGAGATAACTATTGAGCATATTTATTTTTTTTAATACTTGTTTTTGTAATAAAGCTTTGAAAATTTTACATATTATATAAAGTATGTGTCTAATGGCCGTGTATAATTCTGATGCGGAAATATTGACATTAGGGTATAAAAGCCCTAATATTGATATTAGGGTATGAAAAGTTTTTTTTCTCAATAACTTAAATTGTTCTGACAGCTTTGAAATTTTTATACATTAAATAAATCATTCTTATGTAGTATCTAGTATGTGTTATTTTTTTTGTATTTACAGTGACTTCTAAGGTACAGAGAACTCAGTTGAATATACATATCTATATATATTTCACTTTTGACATTATAACTGTTTATAAGTTATTTTATTTAATATACTTAAAATTATGATAGTGTTTTGAACTTTTTATAAGATTTAATCATAATTCCGCTGCTAGGAAAAATTTGGTGAAAAAATATTAATTTTTAAATATTTTGTGTGTTAAAAATGTTTTATTTATCTTATGCTCAGAGATAAATATTAAGTACATTTCATTTGTTTAAATATCTACTTTCCTACTAAAGCTTAAAAAAAAATTATATATTATATAAAATATATATCTCATGACCGTATATAATTTTGCTGGAGAAATATTGATATTTAGGGTGTAAAAGACCTGTTTGAAATTTAAAAAAATAATAATCATTTTTTTTCTTTTTTTACAAAATCTTATATTGTGCTTCAATTTTAAAATTTTAAAATGTTAAATAATTTATATTTAAGCAATTTGTGTTATATTTCGGTGTATTTACAATGATTTATAGGATGTAAAGGGATCAATTATTTATTTTTCAGTTTTAACAACTTTATACCTGGTTACAAATTATTTTAATTAGTACTTAAAATTATCCCAGTGTTTTGAAATATATGTAAGATTTGACAATCACGATTCCCTTGCTTGGGAAAGTAATGAATTTTATCAAACTAAAGAATGACTCGTATATGATAGTAATCTAAAGTGGAGGCAATGATCTATTATATATCAACTGGTTTTCTCAGCTCAGCTGAGACCATAGGCGTCACGTGACTACTCTAAGTTGGAGATGCATGGTAGCCCATCTTTCTTATTAGCCCCGAAACTGATTTATAAAAACTTACTTCATTCTAATGGTTTAACTATTTATTTTCTCCTGTAAATTAGTGGATAATTTTTTATTACATTTCACAGAAGTGAATTTCTAGAAGATTAAAGTTAATTTTTAACAAGAACGAAAAATCATGCGTCAAGCATAGATTATGTAACACTTCCCAACGCTTCCAAAATAATTTTACAAATCATACCGTTTAATAAGCTAAAAGATAACATCTAAGTAATCCGAATACTTTTATTCAGCCCTGTATAGGATCTATAGATTTGTATATATACTACATAGGATGTTAAATTTTAGTTCAGTTAGGAAACGCGTAGCACAGTTTAAAATTCTCCGTCGGGAGTTAAATAATACGGAAATGTGTTCGCGAACTTTTATGCTTCCCTGTATAGGATATACAGAATTTATACACACCACATAATAGACAAAAAGCGAGTTAAAATTAAAATCGCGATCAGTAACTTAAAACGCACTTCCAGGAATTATTGTTAACTTACAGTAGAGAATTCTTTTGTGTGTCCCTGTAAATGAACGATGACTGCTGTACACACATTATTCTGTAATAAGCCTCTTGAAATACACCTTAGTGATATATATAAATTTCAATGCGTTTAAAATAGGGAAACATTATTTAAATAAACCGCAGACGATTTTTCTCCATAGTTTCCCCATGTAACAGAATTCTTTTGACTGTCCCTGTAAAGTAACTATAAGTGCTATGCACACCCTATTCCATATTAAGCTTTTTCTAATGCACCTTAGTGATATATATAAATTTCAATGCCTTTAAAATAGTGAAACATTATTTAAATAAACCGTCAATGATTTTTCCCCATAGACTGCAATGTAACGGAATTCTTTTGAGTGTCCCTGTAAAAAAACTATAAGTGCTACACACTTCCATTGAAATAGGGAACATGCTACAGATAACGACTATAACATATAAAAATTGCAGAGCAATCCGAGCCTATTTACGGGAGTTAGAGCACGGTCAGACGGACAGACGGCAGACGGCCAGACAAACCGAAGTCATAAACACTTTTCAACTAGGTTGGAAAGTGTTAAAAAGATGATTTGAAAATCATAAAACTTCTGGATCCAAGCTGTGTAGATTTGAAAATATACAAGTACAATAACTAAAGAGCTTATTGGAAGAACATGTTATGTTATATTTTTTCATTTATGAAGGAAGGTGTTAAAGAGGTATTCTATCACATAGTAAAGCTATAAGATTAACCTTTTATGTTCCAACGGTACTTTTAAAGTACCATTAAAAGACACTTTTTATAAAATTCATTTAATACATATATTGTCAGTTATGCAAGTTACTCAAGTTATAAAGAGGCTACTTCACTAAGGCTAAAACACCCGCTCACTAATGTTAATCCTATGGGGGAAATAATTTACGATATATCGTTCACATTTCAATATTTTTAAATGATTTTTTTTTTTTTTTTTTTTCATTGGATAGCTGAGGTCAATCTTTATGCATGCTCTTTTGTACTTTTTAAATTATTGTTGCAGTTTTTTTTATTGAGGATACTTTCACTTTCGAAACCGGTTCCGAAAGTGAAAGTATCTTAACCCCTTGGGGTCGAGCAACACGTATACGTGACGCATAAGATGTTCAGAATCCTCGATTATTCCCACCAGTTATTTTTTATTGTGAGCTTTGCCTTATGTAATCCCAGCCTTTTTGCGATTCAATTAGGCGAAAATTTCTGTTTTGAAAAACCGGTGGTAAAAGATTAAAAATTCTGTAAAGGACGCTCGTCGCGAAGGGGTTAATAAAAAAATCTTGTGATCAAAATCGAAAAAGTACAAAGGAGCGATTAACATGAGTTTCTAATCCAAACCGAAATTAATTTGAAATGTTAAGAAAAACAAATTAAATGAATCTTGGTAAAAAAAACAAGTTGGTAATTGTACGTCAAACGTGACAAATGAGGTATATTCGTACTGTTATTATTTCAGTGAAATGAATTATATCGTCTGTTATTATTATAGGATTAATTTCCGTAATAAAATAAGTACATTTTAAGTTGGCCACATTTTATCTTTTGTTGACAGTTACTGAAAATTCTAATGGGAAACCTAAGCCTAGCTTTAAAAATTTCAGAACTTGAAATCCATATTTAGACTCTTTTTCCATTTAATAACTATTTTTACGGAAACATCTATCCAAAAAACTGTCGGTAGATTATAGGATTGCTATAATTAAATAATTTTAGTATATAAATTCAGTTTTTTAATTCAGTAATATGGAAATAATACGACTTCATCTTAAATAGGACGTCATCACCATGGCAACCTAGAATCATTACCCATCTTGGGATATCACTGAATTAATTACGTATGATAGGATTTAATAGAATGAAGAATGTGACTATAACTTGGTCATAAAGGTTATAAAATGTCATGTACATCATATATGACTATAACGTCATACATGTCAGGAAACTTGGCGATACATCTCGGTCGCTTGATGATTAATCCTCGGAAGCTGATATAACAAGGAAGTACCAATTTTTAAAAAATTCAAATTACTTAATAAATATTTTAATTAATATATTTTTAAGTTTTGATTCGATTTTCATAAAATGTCTCGACAAAATTCTGCAAAGATAATATATCTTAAATTTCAAACAATTCAGTTGGGTAGTTTTTGCACTGTTTTGGACAGATGGACCAAACGACGACTATAGGTGCTACATATTTATATAATTACAAATACACCTAAAAAACAGCATTAAAAAACAAAAACACTTTTTAGCATAAATTTTTTTGCATTACTTTTGAGAGGAAAAAAAAAGGAAGAAAGTAAGGAAAAGAAAAAAACACTGTTAACTCAAAATTGGCATTTTTTTTTTTTTTTACTTTCTCCATTTTTTATTTTATTTAATACCAAAATTTCAGTTAATCCAAAATTTCGCTAATCCAAACAAATAGTGATCCCAATTTTAGTTTGGATGTGGGGTTCCCCCGTACATAGCTTCTAAAAATGCAAACAGACATAAAAATGCTCCAAGACTGGATTTTATTATTTAATTAAATAGAATTTGATACTACATTTCAACATCTGAAAATATACTGTCTAAAGGGAGAAATGAAACAGATCCTTTATATACAATATCTTGAATATTTTGTGATTCTAAATGTGCTAGCTGCTTACGGATATATAAAACTGCATTTTCCAGTAATTGAGGATGTACAGGTTTACGGGCATATAACATTCGCCATACGGCTGCAGCTAATACTGTATCTTCATCCAAAATGCCCTAGGAAAATAAGAAAAACCATATAACAACAAAATGCATAAGCATGCAGACATGGATCTAGATATAAAATTATAACAACAATAGAAAGAAGAAAGTATTAACTTCATATTTTTTAAGAGAAGAAAAGAGGAGATCATTATTAGCAATATTTAATTCATTCATTTATAATGAAATGAAATCATATTAACTTTATTCCTTTTTTTTTTTCCTTAAAAAAAAAATAATAATAATAAAATTCTAATTTAACAAATTACAACAACCATTGGGAAAATGTTCCACAAGCTTTTTTTAAAAAAAAAATCAAATTAATTAAAAATATAAATTATTCAAAAATATTCATCAGAATCATCTACAAATAAACACATTTTCCATTGCTACAGTTAAAGAGATCCTGGCATTCTCTGCCCTCGCAAAAATATTTGTTTGAACCATCGCCGCAGTTATTGAAATGCATTTTCCATTACTATACCTTATTCTTAATATATACCCCCAGAAGCAGAAAATTCTCCAAGTGTCTGCGATGGATATTTCAGCGGCAGAAAATAATCTGCAGGTAAACTTTGTTACAATTCAGGATTGGCAGGTCTTTGACATGTGTCCGTGTCCAAAAGCATCTTATGTCATTACATTGATATGTAAATTTTTACATTAAATAGTACTTATATTATATGAAACAGTACAACATTATATGTAATAAAGAAGTCTTTTACTGTATATCAATAATTAATATCTTGTAAAGTATTACTGTTACATGTAATTTTTTAACTTGATTTCTCGATATTTACTAGCAACCTATTGGTGAATTGAGCAGTTTTTTCCCCGCGACATATTGACGAATTTCATGTTTATTTTCTGTAACCAACCGACGAATTTCGCGATTGTTTTCCTGCGATCGGTTTAGTGAAGAAATTTGTGATATTTTCCTGCTACCAATTGACAAATTTTGCTTTTATTTTGGCGATTGATAAACGAATTTCCGAATTTTTTCCCCACGTCTTACAGCTGCAACTCGCATGTTTCTTTTATTTTTTTAACATGTAATTGTGGACAAATTTCGCAATTGTTTTCATGACCGATCGGCGAATTTGGCTATTTACCTGCAATATCTTGACAAAATTTACAATTTTTCTCGCGACTGACTGACACATTTCACAATATTTTCCTGCTATCTATAGGCGAATTTTGCGATATTCTTCTGCAGCAAATGGCAGAATTTTGGGGGTTTTTTCTGAGACTGACTGAAGAGATTCACGATTTTTTCCCGTAACCAACAGATGAATTTCTAGATAGTTTTCCCCCGATCGATTGATGAAGCTCGTGATATTTTCCTGCGTCTTGCTGGTAAAACTCGCGGGCTTTTTTTTCACAAGATCGTAGACGAATTTTGCTATTTCCCTCCTGCGATCGACTGGTGAATTTCGCAATTTTTGCCACAACCGACTGACAAATTTTACGATTTTTTCTTTATGTGATCAATTAACAAATTTCGCAATATTTTCATGTGACCTTTAACGAACTTTGCGAAATTTTTCTGTGCCTGATTGACAAATTTTCAGTTTTTTTCCGCGACCTATTGGTGAAATTCGCAGGTTGAAATATGTAGACGGAAATTTTTTTGCGAACCCAAAACGCTATGCCGCTGTTAAAAAAAGAAAAAAAAAAAACGAGCAGAGCGCATTTGCAGCTATAAAAGACAAGGCCTGCTTTTCGCTGATTTCTTCAACCGCTTTTCACAGATTTTCTCCTTTGAACTTTCTGGCGAGATGCACGCACAGTATATGAGCAAATGTTGTTGGTCCATTGAGCAGGGATGTTGGAGAAAAAAAAAATTATATTTAGCTTGCAAAGAATGAGGAGATGCACAGAAGATCATAGCGCTTCTCCAGATGCGAAGCAAAAGTGTGGCTGCAGCACCGCTGCCGCTGCCGAAGTAATAGAAATCTTCAGAAGGAGGGAAAAAAATCTGTGAGCCAAAGGAAATTCCATGGAAAAAAATCTGCAGAAGAGGGAAAAAAATCTACAACGTACGTCGCCCATCTCAAACTTTCTGCTACCGGGTATATACCTTAATATTTTGTCGGGTCCTTCCTACAATAACTTTAACTCTTGTTTAGATTGATGTCTGAGCTAAAGGTATTTTGAGGAAATTAAAGTTGAAGACCACGTTTCTTGCTTTATAAGACGATTTCTCATCCGACGTCAATTTTTTAATTTGGCTTTTTTTCATATCTGATAGTTTGCATCTATCCTTTTTGTAACTTTAACATTTTTGTAACGATTTTATGCATTTCTATTGCCTATTCAAAGAAAAATTCTTCTAAAATTACAGAATTTCGTTAAAAATGCTTAAAAAAAGTTCTTCTAAAGTCCCAGAATTTTGTTAAAATGCTTAAAATTTTTTAAAAAAAATAAAGTGATGACGTCAAGAGGTCCATTCTCGACCGAAACCAACAACCATTTTCCCAATGGTTAAAAAAAAAGCTAATTTTAGCAATAAGAAATAAAGAAAATATAAAGAAACAACTCTTGGTACTTTAAGGAATTAGCAAGCTTGTGACATTTACTGACAAGTGAAATCGATTTTTGACAAATGACATTGATATTTTATTACTGCAATTTACGACTAGCAAAAAATAAATTTCAAAATGAAAATTTTTTTGTTTGTTTGTTTTTAGCACTATGTGTAAATTATTTCTTGCAGCAAATCAAAATGTACAGAAGTATATTTTAAAATTGTATTTTTCTTTTTTAAAGGCAAGTAAAAGGAAACATTTGAAAAAATGCTAAGAACACATTCAAAAGGTGCTTAGTTGGAAAGCCCTGGACCATTCTACTTTAAAACACAATTTATTTTAGTCAAAACATTTACAACTAATTAAAAATTAATGGATATACTACAGAATGACAGAAATGCTTGTTGTGTATGCAAACATTTCAAAAAGCATTACTCAAGAATATAGAAAATATTTAAAAATCATTGCATTGTATAATAATCATACTTAGGATGGACATGTTCATGAGGATCATGTACAGTAAAACCTCTGAATAACGGCCACCACTGGGAGCATGATAAAGTGACCATACTTCAGAGGTTCCAAATTTTAAAAGCTCAAATTACAATACATTAAAATCAAAATAACTGACCAAAATTATTTTATTTTTACATTTAAAAAATACATATTATTATTTTACCCAAAAGGAATCACTTATTCATAATTTTGTTTTGTTTTTTAAAGTATATCTCATTCTCTAAATGCATAATCCTTTCCACATATTTGTTATACAAATCATTATCTTTTTGATTATGTGCAAAATTTTTAATTTCTCTGAAGCTAAAAAGAACATCAGAATATAATTTTATGCTGCAGTTTTGTGATAATTCCATATTATCTCCTGCTTCGTTTTCGTCATCACTTTTATTCTCATTGACCTTGCTTTCTATCAGTTCTTCTATGGTATTAAGAGTAGAAAAAACTGCCAAATCATTATCTACATGCACGTACTCGCTGCCTTTCATGGTTATTACGGCTCTATTTAAAATATTAATTAACTCAACATTGTCTATTAGCATAAATAAGCAAATCCTCCTCCACATTCTTTGCCATCTCGGTTGCAGTTGAAACATAACATTAAAAAGAAAATTTTGTAAGGTGGTCGTTGTTCAGAATTCGTTGTTTGGAGGTTTAGTGTAAAGTTATTTGTATGAAAGAAATTTGGTAACACTAAAACATGACCTGTATTCAGAGGTTACTGTTGTTCAGAGTGACCGTTGTAGGAGGTTTCACTGTATTGGCAAAAATTAATTAAAAATGAAAATAGGCAAATGTGGAAAAAATTATTTCATTTATTTTGTAACATTGTTTAAAATTCATAAAATAGGATGGGGCATTTATGTAAATCAGAGTCACTATTACACACAGAATGAAGCCTTGAAGCTGGCAAAAGAGATAGCAAACCCATGGGGGAGGGGAATCATATGCTGCTTATTGATTAAAACTATTGATTATTGATATATATTCAAAGGAATACATAAACTTTAAAACTTGTAATCAGATGAAAAAAAATATGTTGCAATCACTGTAATTAGTTATTTTTCTTTGCAGGTTAACAAAAAAATTGTAAGAGTATGTGTAACATAGCAACAGTGTGAACGAAGCAAATGTTTAGCAGGATATATATAGTAATGTAATTTGTTTTTAAAAAGACATGGAAGTAAATTTATTTTCTCATTAAAAGTAGATATATTTTATTTTATGTATAACACAAAAAATATTTGCAACATATTTATTTAGTTTGAATATTTTGGGTTCATGATTTTTTTTTTTTTTTTTTATCGGGTTTAAGCAGATTTCTATTTTATATATCGGGTGATTTTATTATCGGGTTTAAGCCAATCTTTCTTTAAGCAGAATTTTCAGGTTTCATTCCTTCATGGGGTGGGTTTGCAGGAATCTAGTTGGGTACTCCTAATTTTGCTGCAGACTGTGCAGATTATTATTATTATTATTATTTTGTCTTTTTGACAATTGATTCAGTATTTATAGTTTTTTTTTTCTTAAGTAATTTTTTTTAATTTAAAATCTAAATTCCAGTTTATACTTTTATGTATTCTTTTGATGAAAAATTAACTCTTATATGTTTGGGTAATGTTTCAAAATTTTAATTTTAATTTATTATTTTCTAATTAAAGCAAAAATACTTTAAAATAGAGTCCTGCATTGGATTGTGTACCCGATTATGCTGTGGGCTGTATGGATTTATTTTATTAGTTTATGTTTGATTGTGTCCTTTTTGCAATTGAGAATATTTTCTAGTTGATTCAGTATTTATGGTTGAAAAAAAAAGTAAAGTTTTATATTTAAAATCTCTCTACAAAGTCTAAGAGCAAAATGTAAGTACTAATGTTCTAAAAATAATATAATTAAATCTGAATTAAAACAGAGTTACAAAAATATAAATAAATACAAATAATATTTGAACATCATGTGAACAGCATAAAGTCCTCTAAAACTCACAATTAAAGTAACAATGATATTCTGGATACATCAAGGCTTAATTTCTAAGAAAAAAAGGACCGGAGCCCTAATATTCTGCAGTACTAACACCCTTAGCCCCCCGCCCCGTCTGCCGTCACAATCTGCATATTTATATTTCATACATTATATTAAAAATTAAAGCATTGTTTTTTTATTTAGCAAAATAAGAATTTAAAAAAAAAAATTATGTGTGTGTACTTAGCTATCAACTATTCCACTTTTTAGTTATTACTACTTCCAAATAGAAACCTCTGCCTATTCTTAATGTTAATTAATTGCAGAATTCTGCAATTAAATAAGCTTAGGATTATGATTTGGAAATAGTGTTAACACAAAAAAGGAATAGTTTGCAGCTATGCAGAATAGTAAAAGACTATTTCTGTTTACTTTTTATTCTGATCAAAATAACATTAAAATGATTTGAAATGGAAATAAATAAGATTTTGAATTTAAGATAGATTGAGCTTGAGCCTGGCCAAACCTGAAGACTGATATAAAAATAGAACCTGTTTCATCTCTTTCTCTTACGTGAGCAACACTTATAAGTGTTTTGATATAAAAGAAGGGAAAAGATTGGATATGGGAGGGAAAGGAAAGGTTAATTTAGGATTCGTTTTTCAGAAGCGTTATTGCACTGGGCACTAGAGTGCAGTGTTTATGGGCTCTGGTGAATTCTGGACAATATTTAAATATTTACTAAAAACAGAGAAGTACCAGAGCTGAGCTACAGTGTGCTCCGGTGCAAATTAAGTCCTGGGATACATAAAAATACATACTTCGTCATAAGATATAAGACCCGCTGGGAACTCCGACATCAATTCTTTTAAATGTGTTTTCCTTGTAGAACTTTTCATTGTCTATGAAAAAAACAAGATTATCAATGTGTATTAGCAGGAAAAATCAAAGAAAAGTAATAATACAGGGTGATTACAAATAATTGTCAGAGTTTATAACACTTGCCACAAATAGAAAAAAAGAGATACAAATTTAAAAAATCTTGTGTATTCTACAGGGTAATTCTCTAAGTATAGGTTACAGAAAGTAGAATGGCCAGTATATTCCAAGTGGAGGGTCAGAGGATTACTACCTCTTCTCTCTTAGAATAGTGAAATTAGTGGTTGTTATAATTTTATGCATTCTTTTGATGAAAAATTAATTTTCATATGCTTGGGTAATATTTGAAATTTCATTTTTAATTTCTTATACTATGCGTATATCTTTTACTTATAAATTTCATTTTGACAGTTGGGATTTTAGGCTCTTTTTCCTTTTTTTTTTTTCAATAAATTTAGAGAAATCTTTTAAAGTATGATGACAGTTTTTCAAATAATAACAAAATGCTAATCTACTTTTTAAAGCATAAATGAAGAAACATTTCTTTATATAGAGAGTACAAATTAGTTCGGTCAGTTTTTTTGTGTTTAAATATACATTTATTTCAAAATAAAATGAATGAACAGATTAATCAAAGTATTGTGCATTGATGACTACTACTTTTTGCCACCTCTCAGGCAATTTTTGAATTGCATCTCGAAAAAATAACTTGTCTTTTGAGGCAATCCAAGTTTGGAGACAATTTTTGATTTCTATGAAAGAAATGAATTGGTGACCTGCTAAATCGTGCTGCATCCATCGGAACAACCAGTAATCAGAAGGAGCAATGTCCAGAGAATATGGTAAGTGCGGTAAAATATCCCCCTTGAGCATTTCCAAATATTTTTTTACAACTTTTGTGACATGAGGCCGAGCGTTGTTGTGCTGAAAAACAACTTTGCCATGTCTTTGATCAGCTGTAGCTGATACCAATCATCCGTAATGAAATCGCCAGGTCTCAGTAGCTCATAGTTCACAACACACTTTTGGTCCCACCAGATACAGAGCATGACCTTCAACCCATGTATATACAGAATACATGTATATACTTTGGTGTTGACATTGAGGTCGATGGCAATAACTGAATGGGTGTAGCATAGTATTTTTTCTTTTTGGGGTTATCGTAGAATATCCACTTCACATCTCCAGTCCCAATCTGATGCAATAAAACCTTTTTTTTTTTGTTGCCTCTAAATCAGCTGCTCGCAAGTGAAAAATCGCCTTTTAACGTCTCTCGGTTTCAGTTCATACGGCACCCAATTTCTTTGTTTTTGAATAATTTCCATGGATTTCTATCATATGGAAATGGCTTGTTGACTCATTCCCAATGATTCTTCAAGATCCTCTTGCATTTGACTCTAATCTTCATACAGTAATGCCTCTAAATCTTTGAATTTTTTTGGCTGTCCAGAGTGAGGCTTGTCTTCAGCGCTGAAATCACCATTCGTGAAACGTCATTCCCTACATGATTTATCAGTTGGAGCAGCGTCACCATAAACCTCCACAAGCATTTGATGGGTTTCAGCTGCACTTTTCTTTCAATTAAAACAGAAATTTAAAACCTCCTGCAAATGCTGCTTAGTTAACACAAAATTTGACATATTCAACAAAGTAAAAAACAAGGTTGATGTATGAAACTCAAAGCGATATAAACTGAATATTATTGACAGATGTCTAACCTATCTGAAATCACCGAAATCAGCTGTCACTATAAAACATTCAGAACAGCCAGTACCATCTTTTGAAAATGGACCGAACTAATTTGTAAACCCAATAATTAAAACAAGCAAAGAAAAATTAGTATAATATTTTTCTATGTATTTTATTGGAGAAACAGAAAGTATAAGGAGTTTTAAAATACAATCCAGAAGTTATACAGTGCAGGTATGCCACCATATACCCTACACTATATCTCTAACTGTGCACAACTATCTATAAAAGCTCAATAAGAATGATTACCCTACAAATCGATAATTTAGTCCATTTCATTGAATACTTTCCACACAATATCAGTGATGGTGCTGTCAGTACTGAAATACTGGAAGGTAGGGGTGGCATTTGAGAACTTCCTTTTGGGGGGGGGGGTAGGGGAAATCATTTATTTTGATCTTGTTTAGATTTCAGAAGCAATTGATACAGCTTCATTCTGACATTTATTTCAAAAATTAGCCAAAGTATTTATTAATATTACATTATCTTACTTTAGAAATTGTTGCAACAGCTAAATTTTATCAAATATTATTGATATTTATTAATGTCTGTGCTTATAGCGTTTATTTAAAAATGCTGTTTCTATCTTAGTCAAATCTGACAAATTATTTTAGCTCCTGTGCAACTCAGGGGTCTGTCCAGACTTTTTTCCCAGGGTCCTGTTTTTGTGAAATTGTGAACAACTTTTTATATTTGTGAAAAATCTAGTCATAATTTTGTGAATTTGAAATGATCGTTATATTCAGGTTCTTGTTTATACATTTTTAAGAAGATATATGGATGTAAAATACATATATTTTCTTTATATGTGTAAAAGTGACAGGTCAAATTTTACTTTTAAATGATTAATTTGTGAAATGTTCAGTTTAAAGATGGAAAAATTTTAAGAAAACCCTTTATTTAAGATAAAGAATTTTGTGAAGGGCTCTGTTTTAGGAGAAATAGTTTTGTGAAGGGTCCTGTTTTAGGAAAAATAGTTTTGTGAAGGGTCCTGTTTTAGGGAAAATAGTTTTGTGAAGGGTACTGTTTTGAAATTAAAAAAATTGTGAAGGGTCCTTTAAAGGACCCAGTTTTTTCCTAAACAGATCCCTGCAATTGCTGTTTTTTTTTTTTTTTTTTTTTTTTTTTTTAGTCTGATTTGTGATGACTGGCACACTCAAAAATATCAATTTCCTTGGGAGGGGTGATGAGAGAAACTGCCCCCTCTAGCCTCCCCTAAATGGCACCTCTGCTGGAAGGCATGGGTCAAAGAAATATCTGATCTTTGACGTATCACCATATGAAAAAAAAAATCCCATGGCATTACATCAGAAGAACAAAGTGGCCAAGAGAGACACTTCTGATTATCCTCAAGTTTTTTCATGATTGATCCATCTCTACAATATATATTGTATTTCAAAAATTGTAGATCCTTCTGAATTGCAAATGGAAGTGATTTTGTAAAAGGGCTCGGGGGTGACTTGCATGAAATTTAAACAAATTGCCTTCTCCTTTGCTATCCTTCTGGACATTGCTTACAATGAAAATAAACTTTACTAATTTCTTTATGAACTTATAGGCAATTATACTTTTTTAGGAATTCCATAATGTGTTTATGAATACCACAAGGAAACTCTGACAAACATTTATAATCATCCTGCAGTTAAATGCTAAACTGCTCACAGCCAATTTCTCCAATCTTAGTTCAACATCATTCCACATAGAATCAACTAAACTGAGTCTAAACAATTTTCCTTTCTTGTCAGAAATTGCAGCTGAGATTGTTATCCACACATGTAGTTGCAGTACTAAGAACCATGATTGGAAAGTATCTGGCAATTCAAAACCTGAAAAATAAGATCCATTGTTCAAATAGACTAGTGAAAAAATTTAAACTCTAAAAGCACATATTCATATAAGAAGCAAGTCAAAATTTAATATCTGAGGGGCATTTTGGTTAAGGGACTTTCCCAGAAATGCACATTTCCATAGATATGCTAGTAGAGTTGTTATGCGGGTCAGGTTGAACCCAATCCAAACCCGAATATTCTGCTTAAGAGGCTACTTCACTCAGGCGAAAACATCTGCTCGCTAATGTTAATCCTATGGAATAAAAAAATAATTTACAATATCTCGTTCGCATTTTAATATTTTTGAATGATTTCTTTTTGCATTTGATAGCTGAGATCAATCTCTATGCATGCTCCGTTGTACTTTTTAGATTTTGATTACAAGTTTTTTTTTTATTAAGATGCTTTCACTTTCGGAACTGGTTTCGAAAGTGAAAGTATCATAAAAAAAACTGCAGCAAAAATCAAAAAAGTAAAAAAGATCCTGCATAGAGATTGACCTCAGCTAACCAATGCAAAAAGAAATCATTTAAAAATATTGAAATGTGAACGAGATATCGTAAATTATTTTTCCCATAGGATTAACATTAGCGAGCGGGTGTTTTCGGCTGAGTGAAATAGCCTCTTAAAGTCAACCAAACTAAAAAAAAAAAAAAAAAAAAAAAAAACTTGTAAACTCAAAACCCAACCTAAAGCTGACATACTTCAACCCAAACTGAAATATTAAAATCCAAACCCAATAAGAACTTGAAATAAAAGAAAATTAATCCATATTTTGATACGATTATGAAAAAATAGTCTATAATTACATCTCTAATATCAATTTTATCTTTTTTGCATAAAAAAGAACACATATAGACTCATTAGTACTCAAATAGATAGATTTTTCCATTAACAAAATATTCAGGCTTTCTTTTGAAAAATCAGGTGAACCTGATCTGAAGGAATAAAAACTTAACCCAATAAATATTCTAATTTTTATTTTATATAATCACGAAAAGTCACTCAATAACAAAAGTAAACATTCAGGTAAAGCAAAAGTTACTATTCAGAATTTTTGGTATGAATTTGGAATTTCTGAATAAAAAACGAAGCTAAACAAGCAAACTAGCTTTTGACTCATGACACTTTGGTGTTGCCAAAGTCAACCCAACCCAAAACAAACCTGCAATTAAATAAATTAGTGTAAACCCGACTTGAACCACAGGTCGAGTCAGGTAAGGCTGAGTTACTCGATTCAAGACTCTATATGCTAGTCATGTATGTGCACAGGCAAAATCTTTTCAAATTTTTTGTTGCAAAATTACGTTTTAATGATCCTAGTGAATACTGGCAAGATATTAGAGGAGTTCAAAGTAATTAAAAAACTTTTATATACATATGTTTAATTTGCCTTATCTCTCTCAGTTCCAAATGCACCTTCCAGGTTACGCCTCTTTTTTGCTCGGTAATTCTTGTAAAAAATCACCATATGCATGTTCAGATTCATCTTTCTATTGGTTACTTCAGGAAGTAATGAAAATATTGATATCTAATCAACATTTGCTGTTATAACTTGATGATTTATATAACTTTCCAAACCTCCTCATTTCTCTTTTGACCAGAGTTGCCAGTTTGTTTCCTTCTTTTATTCATAAATTCCGAAAAAAAAAATTTACTTTATGTATCATGAAACGCAAGTTAAAGAAAGCAAAAATTACTATCCAGAATTTCTGGATAAAAAAGAGGCCAAACTGGCAAGCCAGTCATAACCTCATAGGCTGAGTCAGAGCCAGGACTGAAAGTTTGACTTCCTTTTATATTCAGAAATTCCAAATTCATACCGGAAATTGCAAAAGCGGAATTTTTATTTTATGTAATCAGGAGAATTCTCTCAATAACAAAAGTTAAACATTCAGGTAAAGCAAAAGTTATTATTCAGAATTTCTGGTATGAATTTCTTAATAAAAATGGTGTGGTATGCATTGTTAAACTTAATCAATTTTAGTGCATTAAGTGGTGTGTATAAAATCTATAGATCAAATACAGGGCTGCATAAAAAAATGTGCACCTATAACTGGATATGGGCAGGCAGCTATTGCTGAAAATGGATTTTTGCTAAGTTGTGTGTTTTTTTAATTTCTTATTTAGATATCTCATTTCTTTGTATGAGGAAAATTAAAGGATCTGGGTCCAAAGCCGTGTTTGTGGCCCATGAAATAAGACTAAAATTCGATTTTGTTATACTGACTTAATTATTTCACTTTTTAATACAACAAGGTTTATCTTGTACGATTTCAACAACAGTTTTTGCATTTTGCTCGGATTTATATGACTTACACAAGCTCAAAGTTCGTATTATTATTATTTTTTTATGATAAAATATGCAATTTCTCTTAATTTTAGCTCAATTTATAATATATTTTTTAATATTTTACTATGAGCGCAGTTTTGCAACACTTTTATTTTTACATTTTGATGTATTTTATAACATATGTAAAGAAGAAAGTGTTGCATGATTGCGCTCCTATAAATAATTAGGAGAAATAGCATATTTTTCATCAAAAACTATGAATAATACGAACTTTGAATTTGTGTAAATAATATAAACCCGAACAAATAGCTAAAACTATTGTTGAAATCGTACAGGATAAACCTTCTAATATTAAAAAGTGAAATAATTAAGTCAGTATAACAAAATCGAGTTTTAGTCTATTTCATAGGCCAAAAACACGGCTTATGGACCATTATCCTTTCTTAATAATATTCTGCTAGTGTGGGAAAGTGTTTCATAATCTATGCCGGATGCATGATTCTTGTTATTTATCCAAAAAATAGCTAGATCATTAATCTATGCTTCAGCAGTGCAAAAATTTAAAGAATCGTTAGTATCTTTTATCATGGTAGTATAAATGACAAACAGCTCCAACATACAAATTTCTGAACTCTGTAATATATAAGAGACAATTGAGGGGGTCGGGGCAAGAGAGTGCCAAGCCACATTTTTGAACTTCTGAGAGATTTCAATTTGAAAATTGGATCCAATACTCAAATCAAGATATATAAGCTAAAGTTTTTTCACCAAAGTCTTAGTAGAACTTGAGATATTCTGAGTAACAATATGACATTATTTTAATGATATTACTATTACATGTTTTGTAAATTAGCTATCTTCATTGGGGGCATAAACATCTGGGACAAAAATGAAACCTGTCACATAGGCTGCCACCAAATGACATTAGAAACAAATTATAGGTTGGATATTATAATTTACTATATTAAGCAACAGATTACAGTGTTAGATTTATTTCACCAAAAATGTGGCTTGGCACTTTCTTGCCCCGACCCCCTCAATTATAAAGTGAAAAATAGAAATTAAGAAAAAGAGTGTCTTAGAAGAAAAAAAAAGTGTAGTGCTGGTTAGTGGAGAGATGGCAAATCTATGGCACACATGCCATTTAAGGCACATGACAATATTTTTATCATGGTTCTGATTGCGAAACTATAACAAAATAGAATGGAATTAAACAAAATACATGATTTAAACAAGCTGATTTTTTTTTAATTAAACAAAATACATGATTTACTTTGTACACATTATTAATACATGATACAAATGTACAAAATCAGCGTTCCAAGCTGATTTTTTTTTTTTTGTACTTTTCCATTATCCTGTCGACCACTTTCCATATAAAAAATAAACTATCGCCAAATAAACAAATGGAAGAAAGTTGACATTCTAAATTTTAACTATGCATCACAACATTTTTTTCAATGCTTTTTCTCTTTTAACATCATGGTGTGTCCGTTTAAGACATAATTGTTATTTTAATAATTAATAAATCAGTAAAACAACATTAAAAGTGCAGATAAACATCAAATTAAAAAACACTCAATGACATAACAAACACATGCACCACATCTGACGTCACATGAATGTGACGCCACGACCATGCATGTTTGATATTAAATCGTATAGTTTGGCAATAGTTTTTTTATTTGAAAGTGGTCGATAGGATAATGGAGAAGTACCAAATTTTCTGAAATTGAAATGCAGTTTATTTAATTCTATTTCAATATTTGTCCAATAGTTTATGAAATTCAGAGAAGATTTGGAGAATATCAAAAGGAAGAAGGATCATCAGACATTATAAACAAACAAACAAAAAATAAACAATGATCAAAGTATAGTGACTTGGGATGAAATTTGCCATGTTGACAATTTTCCTCTCTACCTATGTTTGCAAGCAGTGATAGAAATTAGGAAATAAAACATACACGTCAAATAACGCCTGCTGTAAATATCTTAAGTGTCAAATTAAAAATTTTAGTTGCAATTTCAAAAATTCATTTTTAACATAACTAATATTGTGTGCTACTTTGCATTGTATGACAATGCATTTTTCAAAATAAATTGTACAAAATGTTTTCAGAACATTATTTTGTTGGAATAATTACTTTTTAAAAGTTTTAATGTTCTATAGAGCCCCTTTTGATCGTACAACACAGTCTTCAGTACTCGATGGACAATCATCATCAGCTTCATTTTCACTATGTCATCTGTCTCCCCTTCATTGAGTTTCCAACGAAAGTTTTCTTCCAAAATTCTAGTTTTTCAATAGAGATAATGTTGCTCTTGTCAACTCAACATTCGTAAAACTGAAATGGCTATTATTTTAAGCTTTCAATAAATTCATTAGTTTGAAAAATCTGTTAATATGTAATTTGATGAAGTGAATATTTTTATAATGTGAAAGCATAACATGTTTTTAAACAACACGAAAAATATTCGTTAAACTGAAAAATTTGTTAAAGTGACATTCGTTGTACTGAGACTCTACTGTGTATATATATACTGTATATTCTGGCGTATAACACACTGTGGCACATAACAAGCACCTACAATTTGAGTAACACATGGCAAAGTATGATAAACAAGTTCGGAATGCTTAAATTCATCTTTCTTTTCAAATTAAAATAAAAGTGCACACAAAAAACATGTTGATTCTATTACCTAAAAGATGATTAAAACTTTAATTAGATTTTAATTCTAAAACATTAAAATCGAGCACTTTTGGCTGTGAACCCAGCCTTCATCGGGATCCCGATGAAGGCTGGGTTCACAGCCGAAAGTGCTCGATTTTAATGTTTTAGAATTAAAATCTAATTAAAGTTTTAATCATCTTTTAGGTAATGGAATCAACATGTTTTTGTGTGCACTTTTATATTAATTTGAAAGAAATTATATCAACAATTCAGAAAATGTTCACCAAATGTTATATGCCCCTTAATAATTGTGTTTTGTTGTTACAAAAAGTCAAAAATGGTGAAATTTCTTATGTACGAAGCTCCCACATATAAAATTCTCTTGGATGGGATTTTGAAATTTTAAGTGTAAATAACATCATCCTGCCCTAAATTTGATTTAAAATTTTAACAACAACAACAACAAAAATCCAACAATGGCATGATGTACCATTGCCAAAATGATAAACATATTTACTGTTGGTGACATTTGTGTTCAGATAAAGAAAAAATAAATTGAAATATAAATGGACACTTACGTTGAAAAAATTCTGTATAATTAATATCATCACCAATTTTTTCAAAGGCTAAACAGCCTCCAACTTTTGATCTCTATTAAAATAAAAAAAAAAATAAGCATGAAAAATTATTAGTATATATAAAAACATTAAAAGAATTTTAAATGAAAATAAAGATAAATGGACAAACAAAAAAAAATTAAGTGTGGGTGGGAGTTGAGGGGTATGAGTATGAACCTTGACATAGGTATAATGCCAAGATTTATATTCCTTTAAAAAAAAAAAAATCCTATGATATTTTTTCCCGGATGAATAATTTTTCCATATCGACAATGAACAACATTTTCAAAATCTGTATCCCCCTTCCCCCCCAAAAAAAGTAATCTCAAAAGTAAAGTTATACATCATATATAAAAAAACAATATAATTTAATTTTCCACATAACTCAGTTGTATTAAATTTTAAACTTTCTGCAAATACAAGTATTTGCCCAAAAATTTGTCGAATCATATAAGCATATACACATATATGTCTCAAAAGTGAAACATTTTATAAATTTATTGTTGCATTATTTATTATACAGTATAACTTCTTTAAACCGGAATCATCGCAATTATAGTGATTCCGGATTATAGAAATTTTAAAACTAGAATGCATTTAGATAAATAATAACTAATCTGTCATTAATATGGCAACACAAAAATGCAAGGAATTTGATAATTTAAAATAATTAAAAAACACTGAAAAATTTGAATTCCAGAATGTCCTAAAATATATTTTTTAATTAATAACATATATTTTTATGGTGTCACCATCTGATGTACATTACGAAAAACAATAACTGTACAATATATATATATATATATATATATATATATCTGGATTTCTGACTTATAAATATCGAATAAATAACACAAATCACAAAAATAACAGGTATAACATGAAAAATATTGCAAATTAAAACTAATTTTCTAAAAAAAGAAGAAAAATATTAGGATGAGAAATTTAAAAAAAGATCACAAAAAAAAAAAAAAAAAAAAAAAAAAAAAAAATGAATAAATAAATAAAAAATATTATTACATTAACATATTTAAAATATTAATTAATACACTATAAAAATAAAGCAATATCAAAAACTCAATAAAACAAAAGCATGAATTCTACAAAGTACATTTTTGTATTTCTCTCCTGACACTTAAGAGTGTCAAAAGGATCAGGGTCCATATTTTTGGCCCATGAAATAGACTAAAATTTGATTTTGTTATACTGACTTAATTATTTCACTTTTTAATCTTAGAAGGTTTATCCTGCAGAATTTCAACAATAGTTTTTGCAATTTGTTCGGACTTATATGACTTACACAGGCTCAAATTTCATATTATTCGTAGTTTTTGATGAAAAATACACAATTTCTCCCAATTTTACCTCAATTATTTATATGAGCGTAATCGTGCAACACTTTCTTCTTTAAATATATTATAAAATACATAAAAATGTACAATATATGTAAAAATAAAAGTGTTGCAAAGCTGCGTTCATAGTAAAATATTGAAAAATATATTGAAATTTGAGGTAAAATTAGGAGAAATTGCATATTTTTCATAAAAAACTACAAACAATATGAACTTTGAGGTTGTGTAAGTTATATAAGTCCGAACAAACTGCAAAAACTATTGTTGAAATCGTACAGGATAAACCTTCTAATATTACAAAAGTGAAATAATTAAGTCAGTATATAACAAAATTGAATTTTAGTCTTATTTCATGGGCCAAAAGCACAGCTTATGGACCCTGATCCTTTTGTTAACCTCTTTCAAGACATTCATCTACTTCTGGTCAGATTCAAAATAACACTCTAGTTCAACAAAAAAAAAAAAAAAAAAAAAAAAATGTATTTCATAGAATTTTTATTTAATAAAGTGAAAGTACATGTAAATTTATGTTTTGCATGTATTTCTGAAGTGATATAAAATTATTTTAATAGATCGAAAAATGTCAAACACTGCTGGTGAAACTGTATTGTGTTCAACGGTGAATTGTTGAATTTGGAACTAAGCTGGCGGACATTTCGTTAATGTCCAATGTCTTATCTTATGTAAGACTTCTAGATTTTGCATTGTTTTCACAGGCATCTGTTGTGACTTAAGGTAAGATAATATTAAAATTTTAGTATTAATTCTGAATTTATACAACTTAATATTTGAAAAAAAGACATCTTTATTAATTACTTATATAACTGAGAAAGTTCTAATGATTTTAAAATGAAAAAAAAAAAAAAAAAAAATGTAGTAAATTAAATAATGTCTTTTTTTTTCCTTAATAATTTTCTGAAACTCATTCATGTATGTGTAGTGGCTCCATCTATGATCTTTAACTGAAAATAAAAACAAAAGAAGAAAATATGTTTCAAAATGTACAGATAACAGAAATTTCTGGATTACAGTATTCGTTTGTAGTAGATTAAAGAATTACTTATTTTTTTAAAAATCGAACAAATCCTTTGATCCTGACAGACAAAATTGTCATTTCAGAATTAACAAAACCCTCAATAAATGGGACAATGGGTTGGTTCTTATCAAGAAAAATGTCTATTAACAATTATCTTACACACAAAAAAAAAAGAAAAAAAACTAGTCTATCTACCCTAACTGTGCTTTGTAATTCAATTTTATTCAAGTTCACATATTTCTTTATTAACTTTTTTTTTTTTTTTTTGAACAGTTGCTTCTTTTGGTCTTAATTTCATTTCATTGTAACATTATAATCATGATGCTTACGAATAGCAGTGAATGATCGCATCTCCCACATAGCTGAATGCTTTCCCCATCTTTGAAGTACATTTTAGATTTTCACCTAAGGTTTCCCTGACATTTTATGAACAAAAATTTCCCCCTGATATTTCCCTGATTCCTCTGAGGAGTATGAACACTGAATGATTATTAAATTAAGATAGTTTTGTAGGAGAAAAAAAATTACTATTTTTAAAAGGAGTTCATCACTACATTAGACAAATTTTAAACAACAACAAAATTAATCATCAGGAAGCTTAGAACATGAAAATTATTCAGGATATTTACCACAAAACCCTTCTGACTGGTGGGTACTGCTGCTTGATATCAATGAAACAAACAAAGGTTTAAAATGTTTTAACTGAATATCCAAAACTGGCAAACAATTCATGTTCACAAAAAATATTACCATTATTATTATCACTCTTTTAATTTTTAAATGTAATATGTTTGTATGTGTGTGTTGGGGGGAGGGGGGAAAGGCAAACAATTTTTTTTTACAAACCATGTTTGTAAATAATAATAATAACAATAATAATGAATATATATATACAGTATAGAACCATTTATCCAGAATGATCAGAGCCAGATGTTTTCTGGATAACTGGTTGGACATTAAGGCAACATCTATTTGATGAGATTTGCAGAATATATGTGTCTGTGGCATTGTTTCTGATTTCAAATTAATTATTGAATTAGACAGATTAAGAATCAGATTCAATCAAGTTCAAAGATTAATCAGAGTTTGAAAGAAGGCAATTTCCATCAATACCTTGGAAACAATAATACTGCATAAAACTTAGAATGATCAATATTCAACTAAATATGCTTTCATTTCAAATCCTAACTATTGGATCAAGTTGTACAATGCATGTGGTAATCTATCAATCAATGCACATGTCACACTGGCACTTTTTTCTGGAAAGATTATGAAATCAATCAATTGGAAATATCATTCCGGATAACTGGTTTTCCGATTAACTGGATTCTGGATAAATGGTTCCATACTGTATATATACATATATATAAGAAAATGTATATAGCACTTTTTAAAAAAAATTTAATTGGAGTGCTGTGCAATATGGCATTGAAAATGGAATTAAACGTAGGATCTTTTAGGTTAAAAAATTGATTTTTTAAAAGTTTTACATGAGTATCCACCCTTAAATCAAGCAAACTATATTTATTTACTTACTGTGGTATCTGATATAAAACCACTTAGTTTGGTCTTCATCTTGGTTAAAACATTCATTTGTCTTTCAAATGATAATAGAACCTGAAATAGAGAAATCTTTATAAAAATCATACCAGAAATTGAATACATCGAATGCCAAATTGTTACTTTGAAATTGCAAGATTCTAAGTACTTAGGCTACTATTTTAAGAAAAACAATATGAAGTTTAATTTTTCCATAGGCAACCATGTACTTAGGACATTTTCAAATTCCTTCACTCAAAATATTTGCTAGAAAGTGTTGTATGTCTGCTAAAATTACAGACAAACCTTACACACATTCAGCAGATAATGTCAGTGCATGCTTAAATTGTCAGTTAAAACAATTTCATTTCGAGGCAACGAGATAATATTATCACATTTTTTTCAAAATATAAATTAGATGCCTAAAAGTGTTAGATAATTTGTTGCATGGGTGTTGGAGAACAATTTCTAGGGAGGGACAAAATATTAGAACAGTTGTACTTATTAGAGATGAAACAGGCGCAGCCCGAGTCTGGACTCAATTTTTATACTAATCTTCAAGCTCGGGCTCAAAGTGAAAAACTTTTTTATTCACAGATTGAAATTAGTCCCCCACCGTAATACTTACCCATCATGGATATGCATAATATAAAATATGAAAATAAAACATATGTAAACTATTTATAAAATGCATTGCAAGTCGAATAAAATCGTGGCTTAATGAAGTCATAAACTTTAAATGACTGGATTGCGTAAGAGAAACATCCTTATAACTCTAAAAATGATAATCCTATTAACTAACAGTTTACTGTGTCGGATTAAGCGTCTCTTTTCCAATTAAAATATATCTTTGAATTAAAATTTGAATGAAATACAGGGTCATGAAAAATCGAAGACTGTGGAAAATGTAATTACAAATATCTCGGCAACTCATTATCCGATTGACATCATTCTTTATGCAAAATTTATGTTTTTTTATTGTCTTGTATATTCACTCCTTAAAATAAACAATTTCGAAAATTTTTATATACCTTTTATCAGAACGAATATTTCGAGAGTCCGAAAAAAATAGTTCCGGATAATCAAGGTTATTGAAATTCAATAAGCTTCTTTCCATTATTACATACTAAGTATATACCAAATTTCAAGTCTCTTTCTCAATTTGTTCGGGAGATAGAGTGTTTACAGACACACACAGACAGACGGAAGGCAAAATTTTTTTTCTAAAAATATGTTTTTCGGAATCTCCAGTGTCTGAAACGTGTAAATCCGTCACAAAACTTTTTTCGATTTTCAAAATGATTACAAGACTTACTCTATACTACATATGAGGGGTAAGTAAAATTAAAAAAATTGTGGAGGGATAATTTTGCTATGTTAGGCCGTTGTTGAAAATTTGCTATTGAAACCGGATTCCTTATTTTTAACAACATGTATTTTAAAAAATGTCAGAGAGACGGCGCCACATGCCGAATCAGTGGCTTGAATCTCCTCAGCAAATTTATTTATTCTGAATTAAAGTGATAGAAGTCATTATTATAGTCATTATTTTTATATCTATCTATAAATATGTTGAAAATTTAATTTATTTAAACTAAATCCGAGGCAAATTTTGTATTCCAAAATGTCTGAATCTAAGAAGAATTTACCTCGGCCTAAATCCTGCCAAAGGACTTTTATACAATAACCAATGAGATGCACTTCATTCAGGCATTGTCATTAAACAATTAACAACAATCGTGATTTCTGTACCACGCACGATAGTGTAATATATATATATATAGATTGTAAGTATTCATTATAATTTCGAGTGCATTATTAAATTCAAATTATTGTTTAAAAACAATAACCAAAATAGTGACCAGAAATCTGCAAAATTCTAAGATCTGGTCTCAAGCTATGCAGATTATTTGAGGGAGTCTACTGTATTTTATCATCACTATATTGCCAACAAAGTTATACGTAGTTGAAGTTACGGTATCCCAAATCGCACTAGTATAGAGTACACGGGAGGCATGAACTGAAATCGAGAGTCCATGAGTTAATGTTCAATGAATGTGTAATACATTAATTATTTTACCCATTATTAATTAATAATTAAATAATTTTAAGAAAAGATTGAAATTTACATAAAAAAAAAAAAAAAGATTTCTGAAAAGAACATACCTGTTGATTTTGATTTTCTTTTTTATCTAAAATAAAAGAAGCTGCATGTGGACGTAAAGAGTGCAAGCTCTTTTTATGATGAGTTATATGGCTAAAATAAAGAGAGAATGGTCTGTTCTCTCTAAATATAATAGATATAATTCTGTTCATATTCCTAGAAAAAAAAAAAGCATTATATAGTGTATAATTTAATAAATAAATATAGTTACAAATAGACAGATAGTACAAGTACTTTTCACAAGGCAATTCTCAAAAAAATATTATTCTTCACTCAACAACGTGCAACTTTTCGACACATTTTTAAACATAAAAAACATGATACTTGCAGGCATGATTATTAAAGTGACATCTGTGCCCAAATTTTTTTGTGTTAACCGTTGAAATAATAGTACTATCAACTTTTCTGTTGGGACTGCATTATTAGTTTGTATCAAGCAAAATTTCACATATAAACAATTTAACGCTAACAATGTTTGACTGTGTATATAAATTGCAAAGATGAAACTCAAGCAATAGCCACTAATTTTAAGACAAAGTTATACACTAAATAAGAAGTTTTCAGATGATATGTAGACAACTATTTTTTTTTATTTACAAATCAAGCAATCATTCAAACAGAATTTTTTTTTTTTTTTATTGGGACGTCTAATCCATCCTTCAGCTACATATTCTACTGGAGATTTGTAGCTTTATATGGACAAAAGTCAGCTAAATTGGGTCCATATGCTTTTAACATTAATAAATCATTAACACTTTCAGTGGATAAACGGTTATGTGTATCGTTTTTTATTAAATTCAATTCAACTAATTGAATTGAACTTACGACATATACCCTTATCTCCTCCACTCTCTTTTCTAAAGCTGGTCATCAGCTTTGGAAATAGCATGTGCGACAGGCCGACAGGGAAAAAAAACTAAACTATGAACCAGAGATTTTAAATTTAAACAAAAATAAATGTTAAAAAACATAAAAAATACTTGTCAAATTTGACAATCGGGAATAACTTTTTTCAGATGCAACAATTTAGTTGAGTTTGACAACTAACGACTACTAATTTCGCACACTGATTGTGCAAATTCATATTTAATACTTTGGAAATTTTTCCGTAGAAAATTTCACACGCCTTGCATTCATAATAACCAAATTTTAATTGCTTAATAGACATATAGCCAACATAGTTTAAGTTCCAGGCTGAGTATCATTCCCAAGTGGTTCAGTTGGTAGAACGTCAATGCGCTATACTGATGACCCGGGTTTGAGAACCAGCTTGGGTACTTTTTCACTATGTTGGCTATACGCCTATTAAGCAATTAAAATTTGATTATACTGATTGTAGTTAACATATTTTTAGGATATTGCATCTGGAGAACCTTGAGGTTCAGCCTCGGCCTGGTGCTCTTGTGGGTGTCTGGTTTACTTCTTGGGGAAATCAGAAATAATACTCGAATCATGTACAGTAAATCCTTTTGTCCTGGATGTTACTTGTCAGGACAACCAGGCCTCCAGAGATTTCAAGATACTACATAGCTATGTGTAGCGGTACCATCCCTAGCTTGGCCAAAACAAGTACCTAGAAGTGTCAGTGAGAAACTCAGCCTTCTTGGTGCCAACATTTAAGGGCTCTAGAGTCCCAGAACTGGCAAGACAGAAGGCCAGTTTTACCTGGAAGGCCTCTGTGGTTAACAAGGACAAAGCCTGGTAGTTCTGCTAGCTTATATATAAATATAAATGAATGAAAATAAAGTTAACTTCATTCACAAATGTTTTAACAAATATTTTAAGTAAATAAGTCATCCTTTAATGATTCTAATTTATTATTTAATGAAGGATGAGTTTTATCATCATATATCAGAGACAGATCAAACAGTTCTTTAGTTGATAATTTATCTCAACATATATATATATAAATAATTCAACATCTATTATAGTAACCGACAATTACCAATACAAAATCTTATGAGCTGTTTGTATATTACTTACAAATGTTTAACCTCTAATTCTCCTTCAAAAAACAGTGTATATTTTTTATTTATTTATTTATTAAATCAGTACACTCACAATATCAAAAAAAGATTATATAATTACTATGAACTGTTTTCACTTGAAACGGTTTAAAAACAGATATTCTAATATGTTGACTGGAAAATATTATTTTTTCACTATGACACTTTGATTTATAGACATAAACAGAATCAAATATTCCATTCAAGTCTCAAAATTCATGGGCAAAAAAGACGCAGCAACACAGCTGACTGATCGGAACAGAGGTAGCTCGATTTGAGGTTTATAGCTACTTTAAAGTTCGCTTTCTAATTAGCAGTATTAATAGCAAACATACATGAAAAATCAAACGAGAAGCAAAACAAATCAACAAAGGCTTGCAAATTGCAACTTCGATAAATAGATTAATCGACAGACGTATTTCGATTAACCGAATAATCGAAATATTGTCAGTAGCGCCGCTGGTATTTTCTCCGAAAGAGCTCGTATATTGAAAATAAATATATGCACATTGTCCTGAATAAGTAATGTTTCAGATTTATAAATTGAATGTTTTTTTTTTTTGTATAAATTAAGAAAATTTTGAGCTGAATACACTCAACGTTCTTTCCCGATTCAAATGGCTCATAGAGGGCGCTGTCTAAGTCGGAAAATATAAAGCTGGATACGTTTTTGCGTCGTAGGTTTTGATCATGGAACTATGAATAGACATTCTTAATTCCATAGTTTTGATGTTGAAAAAGGACGCTGGTTGGCAGTGGACGACATCTATGGTAAAATTTTGAATATATTTCTATTTCTCACCACTTATAGTCCAACAGCCTTTGTGGTCAAAATTTGTATCTGTGCGCCCTTTCACAAATAGGTTTATTCTGCAATTTTAACATAATAATTTTCCTTTTAAATGCTAATTAACAACATAATATAAATTAAAATAACTTTTATTAGTTGTTTTACATGTTTCGACTCTTTCCTAGTCATTTTCAAAAACAAAATGATTTTTATTAATATAATAATTTATTATATTGTTATAACAATTTTATTAATTTAAAAAAACGTTGTAAAAATTGTCATTCTGCACAAACGTTACATTGAAAAAGAAATCAGTATTTTTATTGATTTAACGCATTGTTCTTAATTTTAAATTATTTTTTTCGTCACAATGTATAATGCGAATAGAAGGGGGGGAGAGCTGGTTATAACTTTAATTATGTATTATGAAAAAAAAAAAGAAAGAAAAATGTAGCTTTAATTTGTATAAAATCTTTTATAATTGCATGAGGTTTATTTTGCCATTAGTTGTCATCTGTACAGCTGAGTTCGTTTTTTTTATTTTTTTTTCCCCCGCTACCCGACGATCCGAAACCCGAGACCTTCCAACCGAAAGAGCGCAGTAGAAAAAACATTTTAAATTAGATAGGAATGACTATTAATCCTAAATACTTCCAGATGACGACATTTCTAGATTTTTATGTACCTAAATATCTGCTTATAGTAGCAAAATTTCTTATTTTTACGCAACCACTGGCAGAAATCTATAAAAACACAGTTGCTGCAACCACTAAAATTTAATAGAAAATTTTACTTTATTTAATTGCAGATGTTGTCAGTTAAATGCGTCAAATTAGTAGGGGGTAAAGGATAGTCTGACCTCAGTAGGAGCAATGATCGGTTCACGGTGTAGCCCCACCCCGTTGCTCCTCCTGCCGAAACCGTTATCTAAGATGAGGGGTTCTACTCCTGTAAGAGGTGACTCCACATCCTGCTCCTTTCACTGATAACGTTATCTAACACCGGACTTCTTATCAAAGATCAGGGATTGGGGGGGAGGTGAGATCAAAATAGTTTGTATAGATAAAAGGGAGATTGACAATTTTTGATGTTGCCGCCGAAATAAGTTAAATAAATTTCTTGCGAAATAAGTTAAATAGATTTTTAATGTTGCCATCGAAATAAAATAAATAAATTTTAACAGGAAATAATACATTTTTTCTCTAGCGAACGTTTAATTTGAATTTTTCTAACGCATTTTCCATTGAAATAATACTAAATAGATATTGATATAGCAATGGAATAAGTGCGACAACCCCAGATAGTACAACATAAAAAGCGTTACATCTTTCGATCTACTTAGGTGAACTAGTGAATTTATTTGTTTTTAAATATTATATTTGCTCTGTTTCTTTTTTAATGTATGGCAACACAAAAAAAACAGTATTTAAACAAAGATCCCCTTATCGTAATAACATTCTTCTGACAAGAGGGGTCTTAATTTAAACTATCTATTCAGGATTTCTAAATTGTTTTCTCAGCGTATCATCATGATTTAATTAATATTAAACATTTAAATTATAAAAGAGTACTTCAAAAATATTACACTAATATATATATATATATATATATATATATATATTCTACTCTATAGTATTAAAAATATTTCGTTATTGCAGTTTCACAGCCAGTTGGGATATCTTGGCTAAAGTTATTTGACACATCATTAACTCCATTCTTTTTTTAAGTCGTAAACAGTTGTAAGCATAAAGATTATTTGACGATTTATCACCTGCGGTCGGGGGAAAATGTTTTAAAGTAAATGTATTAATTTCTAATGAAGTTCTAAAAATATTAAAATATTATATGGTCATCAGAAACACACCTGTGTACCTACATTTTACAGGAAGTAATTTAATAATCGATTTCAAAATTCTATCTTTACATACATGAAACAAGGTAAGTTAAATAAAAAGATGTAAAACAAGTTGGAAATTGTATGTCAAAAGCGGTAAATAAGGAGCGTTCGTACTATAACTAGTTTTATAAATATTCAAATCTTGGTGCAGTAGCTGTAGCACTCTTATGCAAAAATGCATGAATACATAATTTATTTTATGTGCAGATTTTCATATTAATTTTATAATTTAATAATTTAAACGGATATTAATTTTATTTTATGAAATCAAGTTTCAATACACTTTTACAAACAATTAATTACTATTCTGTTACAGTAAAATTATACTATGCACAAATGTCCAATACAAGACAAAGTAAAAAAAAACAAAAAAAAAAAATCGTTATTATTTCACTGAAAAAATGAATTATATCGTCTGTTATTAGGATATGATTAATTTCCCTAATAAAATAAGTACATTTTAACTTGGCAACATTTTATCTTTTGTTGACATTGACTGAAAATTTCAATGGAAAACTTAAGCCTAGCTTTAAAAATTTCAGAACTTGAAATCCCTATCTAGACTCTTTTTCCATTTAATATCTATTTCTCCGGGAACATCTATCCAAAAAACTATCGGTAGATTATAGGATTGCTATAATTAAACAAATTTAGTATACAAATTCAGTTTTTAAATTCAGTAATACGGAAATAATAGGACTCCATCTTAAATAGGACGTCATCACTATGGCAACCTAGAATCATTACCTATATCATGGGATATCATTGAATTAATTATAGGTATGATAGGATTTAATAGAATGAAGAAAACTTTTATTAATATCTTTTTAAGTTTTGATTAGATTTTCATGTAATTTGAAATGACTCCACAAAATTCTGCAACGATTATATACATTAAATTTCAAACCATTTGGTTTGGTAGTTATTGCGCTGTTATATGTTGGGCAGAATGACGGACCAAACGATGCGCGATGACTATAGGTGCTAGACTTTTATATAATTACGAACCCACCTAAAAAGGAAAGAGATTACACTGAAAAAAAAAGTGTAGATTTTACAGTATAATACTAGCATCCGAGCTGCCAGTATTATACCGTAAAATTAACAGGAATAAACAGTAAAATAAGCAGTAATACGCTACCGCGCATGCGCAGCAGCGTATTACTGCTTATTTTACTTTTTATACTTTTTTGTATTAAAAGCTACCTAATAGATAGAGATAAAATAATAAAAAAATCCCTGACGGCTCGGCTTACAGGCACAGGTAGATTTCGAAGACTCAGACCGTGGGGCGCCTGTTTGTTGGGAATTGCGGGAGAAATTACCTTTTTGCCTTGATGCGGCTGTTGGGACCGCCCACTTCGAAATATACGTGTGCCTGTAGACGAAGCCAGCATAGATTTTTTTTTTCTTGAAAGAATTGGTTCTATAAAAAACTTGTCAGTATAAAAATTGTAGATAATATTAAGGAGATTTATAATAAATTTAAGCGGATTTGATATCTTGTGAATGACGAAGTTATGAATTTTTTTCTTCTTAAACCCCTATTTCCCCCTCCCCCTTGAGGGCATTTTTAATGAAATCAAAAATCTGTCATACATAATTTTTTGGCCCTTTTTCTAGAAGTAATAATAACTTTAAACGGATTCAATACGTATCATAATTAAGACGTTATAGGTTTTTATTCTGTTTTCACAAAAAGCCCCCATTTGCCCCCTTAGGTTCGATTTTGCCCATTAACGAACTTGACCGAGATTTTATGCCCCTTGATTTTATGTATCAGTTTGGAAGAGATTTGTGCAGAATTATTCGAGTTATCGTGTCTAAAAAAAAGTGACATAGATAGATAGATAGATAAAGTTTTGAACTGGGGGTGGTTTTGGGTTCTGGGAGTCATAATCGGCGTAAATCTGCAAAAAACTTTCAAATTTTTCAACTTAGGGGAGAATGTAATAGGTAGTAATTCTTACGAAATCTACCTAAAAATTAAATGTAAAAAAAAAAAAAAAAAAACATTTTTTTATTAAAATTTACAAAAAAGTCAACTTATATTATAAAGCACGAATGTGTGCCTCGCCCAATGCTGACGTCATAATGATGCGGGAAACAATGTGGTGAAAATGGATGAATATTGCAACAATGGAGCTATTTTTTCAATTAAACACTCGTAAAGTAATTTCTTAGGGGAAAATGCAAGTTTTGGGCTGACGTTGACCCCCTCTTGGGGATCGAATTTTTTTTAAAAAAACAATGTCTAATTCATGTATTGCCCTCAGGAATACACATCTATTCGAAATTTCAAAGCTCTGCGTCAACAGGAAGTGGGTGAAAAATGAATCAGAAGATTTGAATGCCAAATACATACAGAAATGTAAGTTTAAAAAAAAGTATGTAAAAAGGAAGAGAGCGATAATAGAGATAAAATATGTCGTTTTAACTTCTTTTTTATGTGTACTGTTCTTAAAGGATGTATCTTTTTAGGTGCGTTCGTAATTATATAAATACGTAGCATCTATAGTCGTCGTCTGGTCCGTCCGTCTGTCCGCATACAACAGCGCAAAAACTACCCAACCGAATGGTTTGAAATTTAATATATAGAATCGTTGCAGAATTTTGTCGAGACATTTCAAATTTTATGAAAACCGAATCAAAACTTAAATAAAAGTTTTCTTTATTCTATTAAATCTTATCATACGTAAATCTATATAGTAAAAGCGCAAGTCATGTGACTGAGGAAAACAAATACGGGCTAACCACATCTTTTTCCATATGCCAAGCGGCCATTTTAATTCAAAATTATTTTTTCGAATAAAATTGCGTAAAAGTTACATTTTTAGAAAGATCGTTCAAAAAAACTGTTTGCTTCAGATATAAGTTGCATTCAAAAATATATAGATTCTAGGATAACTTCAAACAAAAGATTCATTCATCGTGAGTCATAGAAATATTAAACTACGGAGGTAATAATTCGCAAAGCCAGATCTCCGTGGTAAATGTTACAGCGCTGCCTGATGTCGAAAAGAAAATTCATTTCTGTAAACATGGCATATACGCAATAATAATTAAAAAAAAGGCTTCCTCGTTTCGTTCATAGCAGTGAAATAATAACGATGATTTTTTTACATTGTAAAACTAGTTATACCACGAAACGAACGCACGTCATAAGTCACATTTAACGTACAATTTCCAACTTATTTTCTTAGTTGTCAAAATATTTCTAAAATCTATGCTTAATTTATAATTTTATGTGTTAAAATCAAAGCGAAACTGAGTAAGATTTTAACACTTCACATTATAAATTGAAATATACATTTTAGAAATATTTTGACAACCAAACAAAAAATAATAATAAAAATGAAAAAGAAAAAGAAAAAAGAAAAAGACATAATTTAAGAACAGTGCACAGAAAAAAAAGAAGTAAAAAACATTAATAGCCTGGTGAGATATTTTTAATATACGAATGTATTACACGCCAATAGGCTTAACATTAGCAAAGGGAATCTAGATCTCACTGACCATTAATTATCAAAAATATTTTCTAAAGCCTTGCTGTTACAACATTCTCAAAGTCAGAAAGATCATTAATGATTACTTTAGGCTAATTTAAAAAATATATGCTAGAATGAAACAGGACCAACTGCTTCTCAGCTGTGCACAACAGAATCAAAATATCCCCTCCCCCCTCAGAAAATTTTGAATTGGCGCCCTTGCGTGGACTCATAGATTACGAACAAATGATTTAGTTGACGTGAAGTATGCGCGTTTAGGGGAAATCAGGGGCGTAGCTACCTTGGAGTAGTCAGGGCTTAATGTCTAAGGGGAAAAAAAGTACTGGAGCCCTAATATTCTGTAGTACTAACACCCATAGCGTACCGCCCCCCCCTCCCCAATCACACACACACACACACACTCCGCCATCACTCCAATCAGCATACTTATATTTCATTCATTATTTTTAAAATTTAGAGCATTGTTTTTTTTAATTTAGCAAAATAAATATTTAAATACATCTCTCTGCGTATATATTTAGCTATCTATTCTGTATTTTAGTTATTACTACTTCCAAATAGAAACTTTTGCCGGATCTTACTGTTAATTAATCGCAGAATTCTGCGATTCAATAAGCTCGGGATTATGATTCGGAAACAGTGTTAACACAAAAAGTGAATAGTTCGCAGCTATGCAGAATAGAAAAATACTTTATTACTTTTAATTCTGATCAAAATGGCATTAAAATGATTTGAAATGGAAATAAATAAAATTTTAAATTTAAGACAGATTGAGCTCGAGCCTGCCCAAACCCGAAGACTGATATAAAAACCGAGCCCGTTCCATCTCCATCTCTTACGTGAGCGACACATTACGTCATTTATTAGTCTTTTGATACAAAAGAAGCAAAAGATTGGAGATGGGAGATTTAACATATGCCGCAAAGTCCGTTAACTTTATTTACCATTAGTTTCCAAATAATCCCTTTAAATTAATCTTGTAATTTTAAAAATTCAATAAGGAATTATAACTATGAATATTTTTATGAAATGAAAGGGTAATTTAGGATTCGTTTTTCGGAAGCGTTATTACATACTGGGCTCCGGAGCGCAGTGTTTATGAGCTCCGGTGAATTCTGGACAACATTTAATTTTTTTACAAAAAACAGAGAAGTACCGGAGCTGAGCTCCGGCGCAAATTAAGCCCTGGAAGCACATTGCTCCAGGCGCGAGAATCATAAGAGTGCAAAATTACAAAGAAACGAAATAAATATTTGTAAAAATATTAGTATAAATACTGTTTTTTAATTTGCCAGGTTTTTAATAAAATATACAGTAACCTGTGAATGCGGAATTCTGCCTTTAACAGAAATATTTCCTCTTGTCTCCGTAGGATTATACCTGTTAACACGAAAACCTGTCTAAAACGCAATTTTTCTCACTATTTTGCAATTTTGTTTCAGCAGATTTTATTGTATTAAAAAAATTAGATACATGAAACTGCAATATCCCTTGAACTTTATTTATAAAAAAAAAATATTTCCAGATAATATACATTATAAATGTAATATTTTATGCTTCTGGATTTGTAAAAATTGTAAAGAAATGTTTAAAAGCACAACTAATGTCCATTACACATTGTGTTTTACAGGGAAAATGTTACATTAATTTATAATAAATAAAATGAAGCCTGATAAGACGGAATCAAAAACGACTGGGAGAAATTCCGTTTTAGACAGGTTTTAGTCTTAGCAGATATAATTGTGTAGCATTCCTTCTGTCAGAACCATAAAAATGTGTAGGATATCGTTATAAGCAGATTCCATTTTTACAGTTTTAATGTATTATACATGTACAGGGTGATTATGAAAAAACTATCCCGATATATCAGCCCCTAACTGTCATACCGTTCACAGAAACTGAATGAAATTCTGGCCTAAAGTATTTTGAGGTATGCGCTCAAGAATCATGTGAAAAACAACAATTACGGTTACAGTGACAAAATTTCGAAAATTTCAAATGGCAACACCTACTTTTTTTTTTATTGGAATGTGATCTTCATAGTTACATTGTAATAAATAAAATTTACATAGTGAAAAAATAGTAGCGTAGTTTACATAGTGAAAAACCATAAAAAGCGTTGGAACGGTACCTGTAACACGAAAATCGCCGGCGCTAGACAGACTAAGAAGAATAGTGAAAACAACCAATAAGGACAGAGAAGCAACAGAAAACAAAACATTTTATTGTGTTTCATACATTTTCCATTTCGCACACGACGGCACTTTATATGTGGCAGATGGTGGATAGCACTGAACAATAAAATGTTTTACTTTCTGTTGCTTCTCTGTCCTTTATTGGTTATTGTTTTCACTTTTCGTCTTAGTCTGCCTAGCGCCGGCGATTTTTATTGCTACAGGTACCGTTCCAACGCTTTTTATGGTTTTTCACTATGAAGATCACATTCCAATAAAAAAAAAAAGTAGGTGTTGCCATTTGAAATTTTCGAAATTTTGTCACTGTAACCGTAACTTTTAGAATTTAACTGTTGTTTTCACATGATTCTTGAGCGCATACCTCAAAATACTTTAGGCCAGAATTTCATTCAGTTTCTGTGGACGGTATGACAGTTAGGGACTCATATATCGGGATAGTTTTTTTATAATCCCCCTGTATGTGTTTAAAACCACAAAGCAAATTTTGGGAAACCTTTTCCTGTATAGGAAATGCGCCAATTGCACTTGCTCCAGGCAGTACCTGATTTACGTCATGGTATTCGGGGCACGGGCCCAGGGTCCTCGATTTTCCGGGGCCTCCAAATGCTACTGGAGATTTTTCAATTATTGGCCAAAATCTGATGAAGTTTTAACTATTAAAAAACAAAATTAATACGAAAAAATCTGTTTATTATTTTTTTCATTAAAAAAATAACTTTTTAAGAAGCTACTTCCCTCACGAGAAAACACCCGCTCGCTAATGTTCATCCCATGGGAGAATTTTTTTTTAAATATCTCGTTTGTATTTCAATATTTTTAAAATATTTTTTTCCACTGGATATATTTGAGGTAGATCGCTACAAAGGCCGTTTTTTACTTTTTTGATTTTGTTTACAGGTGTAAAACATTTGTGTAACGTTACTCCATAAAACTGGATGCAGCTTGCTGCCTCCTTTATTACGGTGGTAATGTTACACATGTTACTGGTGTAACATATGTAATGTTACACCAGTTATATCAGTTAAATACCGCCGTAAGACTGGAGGCAGCAATGCTGCCTCCAGTTTTATGGAGTAACGTTACACCAAATGTTTTACAGTGTATCAAAGCCTGAGAGCTAATGTGCCCGCCCGTGCTGTATGTATGTATGTATGTACGTACGTATGTATGAACGTAACGCGATAACTCTTGATAGAAATAACCATTTTTCTTAAAACTTTGTTTATAGGTTCATTGTGATAAGGCGCTTCCCTGATTAGTTTTGGGGGTTCATTGGTTAAGTATAAAAGGGGGGAATGGGGGCTAACCCCCCTTAATTTAGATAAATGGGTTTTTTATGCATAATTATCCTATTTTCTTCAAATTTTGTATATAGGTTCATTTTGATAATGCGCTACTCTGAATAGTTTTGGGGGTTCATTGGTTAAGTATAAAGGGGGAAGGGGGGATCACCCCCCCCTTAATTTAGATAAATGAGGTTTTCATGCAGAATTATCCGATTTTCTTCAAATTTTGTATATAGGTTCATTGTGATAGTGCGCTTCTCTGAATAGTTTTGGGGTTTCATTGGTAATGTATAAAGGGGGAAAGGGGGGCTAATCCCCTCTTAATTTAGTTAAATGGGTTTTTCATGCAGAATTATCCAATTTTCTTCAAATTTTGTATATATATTCATTGTAATTAGAGACTTACCTGATTAGTTTAAGGGGTTCATTAGTTAACTATGAGGGGGGACGGGGGATGACCCCCCATAATATATTGTCGATTTCTTTATTTTTCGAGGGGCTTATTTCAAATTCTTTGAAATAAGAGTAATGATATACAATTAGCGTGAATAGCCTGTGAGCTCAATGCCCTCAGTTTAACTGGGCAGTTTTCTTTTTATATTATTAGCTCACAGGCTATCAAAGCCTGAGAGCTTATGTGCCCGCCGGTTCTGTATGTACGTACGTATGTATGTATGTACGTAACGCGATAACTCTTGACAGAATTAACCGTTTTGCTTCAAATTTTGTTTTTAGGTTCATTGTGATAAGGCGCTTCCCTGATTAGTTTTGGGGGTTCATTGGTTAAGTATAAAGGGGGAAGCGGGGGGCTAACCCCCCTCAAATTAGATAAATGGGGTTTTCATGCAAAATTATCCGATTTTCTTCAATTTTTGTATATAGGTTCATTCTGATAAGGCGCTTCCCTGATTATTTTGGGGGGGGGTTCACTGGTTAAGCATAAAGGGGGGGAAACGGGGGGGGCTCCCCCCATAATTTAGATAAATAGGTTTTTCATGCAGAATTATCCCATTTTCTTCAAATTTTGTATATAGGTTCATTCTGATAATGCGCTTCTGTCAATAGTTTTGGGGGTTCATTGGTTAAGTATAAAGGGGGAAAGGGGGGATAACCCCCCTAATTTAGATAAATGAGTTTTTCATGCAGAATTATCCGATTTTCTTCAAATTTTGTATATAGGTTCATTGTGATAATGCGCTTCTCTGAATAGTTTTGGGGGTTCATTGGTAAAGTATAAAGGGGGAAAGGGGGGGGGGCTAATCCCCCTTGATTTAATTAAATGGGTTTTTCATGCAGAATTATCCAATTTTCTTCAAATTTTGTATATATATTCATTGTAATTAGAGACTTCCCTGATTAGTTTAAGGGGTTCATTAGTTAACTATGAGGGGGGACGGGGGATGACCCCCCATAATATATTATCGATTTCCTTATTTTTCGAGGGGCTTATTTCAAATCCTTTGAAATAAGAGTATAATATACAATTAGCGTGAATAGTCTGTGAGCTCAATGCCCTCAGTTTAACTGGGTACTTTTCTTTTTATATTATTATACTTTCATTTTCGGAACCGAATTCGAAAGACTGAAAAATCGTCAGCGAGATAGAACACTTAAGATTATGAAGATGTTATAAAAACTTTTACTACTAAAAAATTGAGAAGAAAATTTATAAAAACATCATTAAATATCACAAAATTATTAAAATCACTAATGGTTATCTAAATAATTACCGCTTTCAATGATATATGTTTTTTACTCAAGACCGCTGTAAGACTAGTAAATCTGCAGATCAGGAGCCTCAACGTCATTGTTTTTTAATCTCACTTTTCATATTATTTAGCATCTTTCAATTCGCAATTTAATTTTTTTTATATTACGTACATATATTTATAGGCATATAAAATACTTCGGAGGTTTCAGAAATTAGAAGCGTTAAATTAATCAAGATTTATGCAATGATATTCGGAAATTCTTATGAAATTCTTATTCTTGTAATTTTTTAGATAAAAAAGTGCATTTCTTATTTTGATATTCTTTGAAATAGGGTTGCTAAGCAACTAACAGAATAAAGAGGAAAGAAAAAGAAATGCATTTTAAAATTTGTAAAAAATACGAAAATAAAATGTTTTATATTTCCCGAACAGTTGCAAAAAAATTTCCAATAATTTAAACAATTAATTTCTAAATTCTAATAGATGTATCGGCAAATTTTCAAAGCTATTGCATATATTTAAGACCTCCCTATCGAAAATTTTGTATCCGTAATTTTACGTTTAAATCCATTATTCAAATATGCGACTATCATTTCAGTTAAAAATGAAATTTGAAAATCGTCTGCATTCCCATAGGAAAGCATTATGACCTAAAAAGAAATGTTCTGTATTTTTCGAACGAATGAACCCAATGTAACCAAAAACTATACAGCTCATTCCGGGTACCTCACCAACATACCCACCAAAAATCAACCTAATCGGATGTTTTTTACGGCAGTTATCGCGGAACAGACAGACAGACAAACAAACAAACAGAAACCAAAAACTTTCCGGGTCTCCACAGTGACTCTCAACTGACGTTTCGGCAATTAGGTGCAAGGGGGCCCCCATTAGCATCTGTGCCCTGGGCCCCCAAATTTGTAAATAGGTCCCTGGCCCCAGGGCGATGAATATGTAGCTACGCCACTGGGGGAAAGCGAGAGGTGTTGGGACAGAGAAGTATGAAAACCTCACTGTTCTTTTCACCCAGACATAGATCTCTGTTCTATTTTATAATCAGGCTCGCTCAACCCCTCTCAGAATCTACCCTCTTATCAAAATGGGCGCCCGTGTAATTGAATTGAAACCATTTCGTCGGATGGGAAAGGGGATATCTATGATCTTAATATAGGCGCAGTATACTATATATAAAAAGGGCAACAGTCATAACTCCCTACTAATTGATATGGATAGGGACTATCGGCTTCCACAATCTTGGCGGCGTTTGTCCAGATTGAAATTGGGATGAGCGTCTTTTCAGAAGTAATTCAATGAAGGAAAGATATATTGGCCTTTCAAGTTTCCGAGATAACTTTTTTACTTTATTTAAAAGCATAGAAAACTAGGCTTTTGTTGGGGGGGGGGGGGTGTAATCAGTACCGATTTGCGGGTAGATCAGCGAGGCCCCCTGGCCCTGGTCCTCTAATTGCCAGAATGAAAGTTATATATTGTCTTTTTAGGTGCGTTCGCAATTATATAAATACATTGCATCTTATAGTCGTCGTTTGGTCCATCCGTCTGTCCGGATATAACAGCACAAAAATTACCCAATCGAATGGTTTGAAATTTAATGTATATAATCATAATCGTTGCAGAATTTTGTCATTTAAAATTTCATGAAAATCGAATCAAAACTTAAAAAGATATTAATAAAAATATTTATTAAGTAATTTGAATTTTTTAAAAATCGGTACTTCCTTGTTATATAGCAGGATAATCCGAGGATTAATCGTCAAGCGACCGAGATGTATCGCCAAGTTATCTGACATGTAGGACGTTATATTATAACCTCTAATATGACCATGTTATAGTCACATTCTTCATTCTATTAAATCCTATCACACGTCATTTAATTGAATTATATCCCATGATAGGTAATGATTCTGGGTTGCCATGATGATTACGTCCTATTTAAGATGGAGTCCTATTATTTCCGTATTACTGAATTTAAAAACCAAATATGTATACTAAAATTGTTTAAATATAGCAATCCTATAATCTACCGACAGTTTTTTGGATAGATGTTTCCAGAAAAATAGATATTAAATGGAAAAAGAGCCTAAATATGGATTTCAAGTTCTGAAAATTTCGAAACTTAGGCTTAAGTTTCGCATAGGAATTTTCAGTCAATGTCAACAAAAGATAAAATGTTACCACCTTAAAATGTACTTATTTAATTACGGAAATGAATCCTGTCATAATAACAGACGATATAATTCATTTCACTGAAATAATAACAGTACGAACATTATCATTTGTCACGTTTGACGTAAAATTTCCAATTTGTTATTTTTTAACTTTGGAGCTGAAAGAAATATACATCCGAACTCGGTTAATACGCGAAGCAAAGGGATTATAAACGCCCTCGTATATTAACTATTACTCGTAATATTAGTGAAAATAATACAAATCTTAAATGCACACCCATAAATAAACCAATTACAACTATTAATTGCTCTAACTATCTTAATGCTAAAATTAACTTAATATTATAAAGTTAGCATAAAATATTCATAAAATATTCTGTCTTACCTTTGTGAGGGTCTTTTCTTTAGATAAAATCACAGTATTGAAGTCAAAGCCGTTAAAGAGCTAGTAATTCCAAAAGACACACACAACATAAAATAATGCAACTGATTACTTCTTTTCCCCCCAGGAAAAACTCGGCTGATATTGCAATATTTACTGCAATTTTTGAGGTATTGATTTAACATATCTTTTTCAAGCTCACAGTGCAGTAAGATATATCAAAAGCTGGTTAATATGGCCCAGAATCCGGATTTAAAGAAAGAAACAAGTAAAGGTTTTCTTATATGATCCTTCCTTTCCAGGACTTAGTTTTAAATCTTACAAAGGGGTGGTATATTTTAATCGCCCTTATCTTTTTATTAAGATACTTTCACTTTCGAACCGGTTCCAAAAGTGAAAGTATCCTAAAAAAAAAAGAAAAAGAAAAAGAAAAAGAAAAAAGAAAAAGAAAAAGAAAAAAGAAAAAGAAAAAGAAAAAAGAAAACTGCAAACAAAATCGACAAAGTAATCAACGGCCTTTGTAGAGATCGACTTTAGCTATATACAATGAAAAAAAAAAATTAAAAATATGGAAATGTAAACGAGATATCGTGAAGGAACTGTCCCATAGGATTAACACTAGCGAGCGGGTATTTTTGCGTGAGTGAAGTAGCCCCTTAACTCTATGTTTTGAATCCTAGCTTAGAATCTTTTTGAGATTTTCACATTTGAAAAGAAAAAAAAAAAGAAAAGAAAAAAAAAGAAAGAAAGAAAAAGAAAAAATATCAAACATGCAAAATGTTACTCAAAAGTCCAAAAACTGTCTTTGAAGTATAAAAAAATTACGTAAAATTTATAAAAAGGCCAAATATTAAAAAGAAAATCTTTAAAAAGTTAAAAATTTCTTTAAAAAAAACTTTTCGAGGAAATTTCGAAAACTTTCCAGTCTTTGATAAAGAGTTACAAAATTAATAGGTTATTATAACCAAAGCTGATGGTGTAACGATGAAACATGTTGACAGAAAGTAACTGTTTTTCCCATCTCTATAGCGCAAAGTGTGCTCGCGGGAGAATAGTTATACTCCTAAAATAACTCTGTTTATCTAAACATACAATTTAAAAATTTTTAAATGTATATTTTGAAAAGTTGCAGGACATTTTTCAGTGCTCTCAGATATGCTCGATTTTGATCCTTTTGGTCCGATTATTTTTTAATTTTGGTGAAAAATTATTTTTAGTTTAAAAAAAAAAATTAAAAATAGCTATATCCAAACGACAAAAGTTTACTTAAACTGAAATAATATTTCATTTACTAAAAATGAACGACTATAAGTTATATTTCGTACTATTAATATGCCAAAAGCTTATGAAAGAATTTATGAAGACTTTTGAAAATGTCGTATTACAACAAGGATTAAGCAGACATAATACTTTTTTCCATATTTTTTTTTCGCTTTTTTACTTACCCATCATACATAGTATAGAGTAAATCTTGTAATTGTTTCAAAAATCGAAAAAAAAAATGACGGATTTACACGTTTCAGACACTGGAGATTCCGAAAAACATATTTAAAAAAAAAAAAAAAAAAAAAAAATGCCGTCCGTCTGTCTGTGTGTGTGTGTAAGTGTAAATGCTTTATCTCCCGAAAAAATTAAGATAGAGACTTGAAATTTGGTATGTACTTAGTATGTAATAATGAGAAAAAACTTATGAATTTCAGTCACTTCGATTATCCGGAACTATTTTTTTTCTCTCGAAATATTCGTTCTGATAAAAAGTATATAAAAATTCTCGAAATTGTTTATTTTAAGGAGTAAATATAAAAGACAATAAAAAAAATATAAATTTGGCATAAAGAATGAAGTCGATCGGATAATGAGTTGCCGAGATATTTGTAATCCTATTTTCCACACTCTTCGATTTCTCATGACCCTGTATTTCATTCAAATTTCAATTCAAAGATATATTTTAATGGGAAATGAGGCGCTTAATCCGATGCAGTAAACTCTTAGTTAATAGGATGATTGTTTTTGGAGTTATAAGGATGTTTCTTTTACGCAATTCAGTAACAGAGTATTTAAAGTTTATGACGTCATCAAGCCAGGATTTTATTCGAATTGCAATGCATTTTATAAATAGTTTACACATGTTTTATTTTCATATTTTATATTATGCATATCCATGATGGGTAAGTGTTACGGTGGCCCCCAACGACTAATTTTATTAAAAATAATTTGCTCCGAAAAGTAGCTTCATCTTTAAATGTAAAGAATGGACGCATGTCTGAAATAAAAAAAATACCAACAGCGTAAAAGAGATGTAAAAGAACTTTTATTTTTTGTTTTATTACTAAAGCTGACACGCAAATGACACGCAGTTATAAGATGTAGGTGAATTTTTATATTATTCTGGTACACATTTAAAAATGTAATTCTGTTTAATATGATTCAACTCATATTTTCTCATGATGGAAGTATCAATTTATTTCTGAAAAATTTCGAGATAACACTGATATTAGTGGCAATTGCGATCTTTTTACTAAATACATTTATGTACTAAGCAAGCTTTTTAGGTGCGTTCATAATTACATAAATACGTAGCACCTATAGTCGTCGTCTGATCCGTTCGTCCGTCTGTCCGCATATAACAGTGCAAAAACTACCCAACCGAATGCTTTGAAATGTAATGTATATAATCTTTGCAAAATTTTGTCGAGTCATTTCAAATTTTATGAAAATCGAATCAAAGTTTAAAAAGTTATTAATAAAAATATTTATTAAGTAATTTGAATTTTTTAAAAGTTGGTTCTTCGTTGTTATAGCAGCTTCCGAGGATAAATCGGCAAGCAACCGAGATGTATCATTCTATTAAATCCTTTCATACATTCAATATCACATGATAAGTAATGATACTAGGTTGCCATTGGTGATGACGTCCTATTTAAGATGGAGTCATATTATTTCCGTAATATTGAATTTAAAAACCGAATTTGTATACTAAAATTGTTTAATTATAGCAATCCTATATTCTACCGACGGTTTTTGGATAGATGTTTCCGGTGAAATAGATATTAAATGGAAAAAAGAGTCTAAATAGGGATTTCAAGTTCTGAAAATTTCAATGCTAGGCTTAAGTTTCCCATTGGAATTTTCAGTCAATGTCAACAAATGATAAAATGTGGGCAACTTACAATGTACTTATTTTATTACGGAAATTACTCATATTATAATAACAGACAATATAATTCATTTCACTGAAACTAGTTATAGTACGAACGCATCTCATTTGTCACGTTTGACGTACAATTTCCAACTTGTTTGGTTATTAATTATGGCTAAACATGAAATAAAACTTTCTTATTTTAAGATTTTTATGTAAATTATGAGTGTATATTTATAAGGAGAGTTTCACTGACTAATTCAAGAAAAAATTATCTTATCATCTATTATGCATTTTTAGTTATATGCTTTATTAATTATTTACTTGACCTTTACTATTAATATTTAATTTTTTTTTCTTAATTTTTATTATTTTACTTTATTGTAAACATTCATTATAATTTCGAGTGCATTATTAAATTCAAATAACTGTTTAAAAATGTAAACAAAACAGTGACCAGAAATCCGCAAAATTCTCAAATTCGCACAACTTCTGGTTTTAAACTAAGCGGATGTAAAGGAGTCTACTGTTACTATAATTACTACATACAAATAATAATAAAATTATTGTTAAGACTAAATAATTGTCATTGTAAAGATTGGGACAGCAGACACGAACAGGTTAAATCTGTCTTTTCATTCGCGAGTGAGATCTCTATGCATCTGAATTAAATCAAATATTTTACGAATATTAGAGATAATTCGGAAATCTTTCATAGGTTGTCATAGTACAGTAATCTTACAGAATTCTGACTGGTTAGAAAACATTGAAATAATGAAAAAATATGTTTTAGAAGCTATTATTTCCATTTATCATTAAACAGTAAGAAAACGTATCATTCGATGAGTCATTTTCGAATGCTAATCAAAACGCCTGTCGTACTCGCTTTTTTAGACAATCTTAAATAAATTGAATTTGAGAAAGATCAGAATAAGATAGTGAAAAAAGCACACAGAGGTGGTACTTGTGAGATTATTTATTGTTGCTATTGTTTGGTGGTTACAATTCTATTTTCAATATGTTTTACATGACAAAGAAAATATTTAAATATTATCAGAAAAGATGTCTAGACAGTTATTTTATATAAGATTTGTAATGAGTTTAAATCCTTTTAATTCCTCCACATCAGGCTATCTTCATTTAATAAAGCTTATAAACATTGACACACTATGAATCTCTGTTTAGCTCTCAAAGCCTGAGAGCTAATGTGCCCGCTGATTCTGTATGTACAGGGTGTTTTACAAAGGACCCCTAACTTTAAAAATCAATAACCCGGAAACGGTGATAGATAGAAGCATGAAACCAGAGGTATGTTTATTAAAAAAATCGTAAGAATCTTATACATAAATCTCAAAATTTAGTTACAAATAGCACCGATAGATGGCGCTGAGAGCATTAAGAATCCTTCTAAAGAGAGTTCAGAAGCATAGAAAGACTAGCCGTCGAAGATTTTGCCATTGAAATCTGGCCGTTATTAGCGTATAATAAAAAAAAATTCACATCGGGCACGTTGCCTGTCTCCCTGTCTGTTGAAGTTTTTTGAAAACTCACGAATTGTTTTCCCATCTAGGCCTTTTGCGACTTGAAATCGCGTTTGAAAACTTCTCCTTGTGGCAGTACGACTCTGATTTAATCGGTGGTACTCCAACACAATAAACACACGTTCCACCACGGTCTACATCACTTTCGGAATTATTTTCACTATACGCTAAAAGCGGTCAGATTTCAATGACAAAATCTTCGACGGCTAGTCTTTCTATGCTTCTGCACTCTCTTTAGAAGCATTCTTAACGCTCTCAGCGCCATCTATCGGTGCTATTTTAAACTAAATTTTCCGATTTATGTATAAGATTCTTACGATTTTTTTAATAAAACTACCACTAGTTTCATGCTTCTATCTATCACCGTTTCCGGGTTATTGATTTTTAAAGTTAGGGGTCCTTTGTGAAACACCCTGTACGTACGTATGTACGTAACGCGATAATTCTTGATAGAAATTTGCTTCCGATTTGCTTCAAATTTTGTATACAAGTTTATTCAGATAAGGCGCTTTCCTGATTAGTTTTGGGAGTTCATTGGTTAAGTATAAAGGGGGGAACGGGGAGGGGCTAGTCCCCCCTTAGTTTAGATAAATGGAGTTTTTATGCAGAATTATCCGATTTGCTTCAACTCTTGAATATAGGTTCATTGTGATAAGGTGCTTCCCTGATTAGTTTTGGGGGTTCATTGGTTAAGTATAAAGGGGGGGGGGGACGGGAGCTGATCCCTCCTTTAATTTAGATAAATAGGTTTTTCATGCAGATTTATCCGATTTGCTTAAAATTTTGTGTATTGGTTCATTGTGCTAAGGCGCTTCCCTGATTAGTTTTAGGGGTTCATTGGTTAAGTATAAAAGGAACGGGGGGATAATCCCCTTAATTTAATGGGTTTGTCATGCAGAATTATCCGATTTGCTTCAAATTTTGTATATAGATTCAGTCTGATAAGGCGCTTCCCTGATTAGTTTTGGGGGTTCATTGGTTAAGTATAAAGGGGGGAACGGGGGGCTAAATCACTCCCTTAATTTAGATAAATGAGTTTTTCATGCAGATTTATCCGATTTGCTTCAAATTTTGTATATAGTTTCATTGTGATAAGGCTCTTCCTTGAGTAGTTTTGGGAGTTCATTGGTTAAGTATATAAAGTGGCGAACGGAGGGCCAATCCCTCCTTAATTTATTGTCGATTTTTTTTTTAATTTTTCGAGATATTATTTTTTGAAATAAGAGTATAATATACAATTAGTGTGAATAGCCTGTGAGCTCAATGGCATCAGTTTAACTGGGCACTTTTTTTATTTACTTACTGATCTTTCGAGATATGGATATACAGGAAAACTTTCCGAAGGATTCTCTCAGTTTACGAGACTTTTTCTTCTTTAAATCTCATTAAATATATGTATTAAATGTATATGACAAAACTGTATTTATAAAAGTGTTTTTATTTAAGTTAAATTTACTTAAACTAGTTCAATATGAAGTGTAGAGAAAGTTTTTTAAAAAGAGTATTTATAAAAGTGTTTTTATTTAAGTTAAATTTACTTAAACTAGTTCAATATGAAGTGTAGAGAAAGTTTTTTAAAAAGAGTATTTATAAAAGTGTTTTTATTTAAGTTAAATTTACTTAAACTAGTTCAATATGAAGTGTAGAGAAAGTTTTTTTAAAAAGAGTATTTATAAAAGTGTTTTTATTTAAGTTAAATTTACTTAGTTCAATATGAAGTGTAGAGAAAGTTTTTTAAAAAGAGTATTTATCATATAAAAGCGCATTTTTTTTTATTATTATTGTGTCGCCACACTGTAAAAAATCCTAGGAACGTTTCGCATCTGAAGCGAAACGTTTAATTTCTGAAAAGATTTTTGGGGTTTCATTTTATCCCGTTTTGAATACGGAACATCTCAAAAGCGATGGGAAATCTTTCAGCTGGTATCCGCAGGTATCAACTAGCTGGTATCATCAGCTGGTATCAACTAGTTGCCTTTTCCAAAACGGAACGTATGATATTTTTTTTTTACAGTGCAACAGACGGTAAATCTCCAAAAAATGAAATGATTTTATCTTTTTACTGTCGCTATATCGAGGTTTCGCAGGAAATTTTTTTTACAGGCATATATAACTTCATGACAAGAATATTCTGTAACTTATTCGAATTTTTCTGCGTAGTGCGTTTATGGAGACCTTCCTTGTAAGAGAAAAACTGTACCTCGCTTTGGCTTAATCGTTAAAAGACAAGAAAACGTAAAACATAATTAACATCGATTAGAGCTTTCTGAATGCCTTGTATGAGATCATCCTTCAAAAATATGATTGTCATAAATGCTCCGCCTCCTATTTCTGTTGGTGGAGGACTGTGAACGTACCAACCAATTGTGCAGGAAGAGGTGGGGCTATAATATTGATTTATTTATTTAATAACAGTCTGTTATTTCTCTTCCAACTACATTGGTGTTTGTGTAGTGAATGGGAGCGAAGTATTGATGTTACATACTTGTTTTATAGAATAATTGTCTTAGAAAGTACCTATTATAAAATGAAAATTCTCATAGGCAAACTTAGCCAAATATTATTCCCTATAATGTATTATGAATAACTTGTGAATTGTTTTATACAGGTATCGCGCGATTACTGCGGTTAATTAATCCGGCGATATTACAGCAGTAATCGAAATATACATTGAGTACGAAAAACTGCAATAGCCGACTTTCGCAAAAATCCAATATACACAAATAGTCAATGTAGTAACGGTATTCTTTTGGATGTATTATTGTTAAAATAAAATTCTTGTAGGAAAACTTACGCAAATGTTATTCCCTGTAATGTGTTATGAATTACTTGTAAATTTGTTTATAAATGTATCCCTCTCCTCGATTAATACGGTTAGTTAATCCTGCGATATTAGAGGACTAATCGAAATGTACATTGAGTGGGAAAAACTGCAATAGATCCACATAGCCAACTTTCGCAAAAATCCAATTTACATAAATAGTCAATGTAGTAACGGTATTCTTTTGGATGTATTATTGTTAAAATAAAATTCTCGTAGGAAAACTTACGCAAATGTTATTCCCTGTAATGTGTTATGAATTACTTGTAAATTTGTTTATAAATGTATCCCTCTCCTCGATTAATACGGTTAGTTAATCCTGCGATATTAGAGGACTAATCGAAATGTACATTGAGTGCGAAAAACTGCAATAGATCCACATAGCCAACTTTCGCAAAAATCCAATTTACATAAATAGTCAATGTAGTAACGGTATTCTTTTGGATGTATTATTGTTAAAATAAAATTCTCGTAGGAAAACTTACGCAAATGTTATTCCCTGTAATGTGTTATGAATTACTTGTAAATTTGTTTATAAATGTATCCCTCTCCTCGATTAATACGGTTAGTTAATCCTGCGATATTAGAGCACTAATCGAAATGTACATTGAGTGCGAAAAACTGCAATAGATCCACATAGCCAACTTTCGCAAAAATCCAATTTACATAAATAGTCAATGTAGTAACGGTATTCTTTTGGATGTATTATTGTTAAAATAAAATTCTCGTAGGAAAACTTACGCAAATATTATTCCTTGTAATGTGTTATGAATTACTTGTGAATTTTTTTATACAGGTATCCCTCGATTATAGTGCGGTTAATTAATTCCACGGTATTAGAGCACTAATATATAGTGAGTGCGAATAACTGCAATAGATCCACATAGCCAACTTTCGCAAAAACCCAATACTCATAAATAGACAATGTAATAATGTATTACGATATTGTTTTTGATGTATTATTGTTAGAAAATACATACAGTTACAGCTTGATTTGAAACTTTAATAAAAGTTTATCTCATTTTCAAGAATTTCCGTATACATAAACATGTCATCTAATTTAATAAGTAAAAATCAAGAAACAGTTAAAAGTCACTTTTAAATGAATTTAGGTGAATTATTTTGAGTGCCCCTGTAAACAAACTATAACTGCTACTTGCTTCATTTTCAATACCGAACATGCCATGGTAAACTTGTATAACATATATCAATTACATGGCAACCCGAGTATATTTACGCAAGTTAGAGTACAGCCAGACAAACCGAATTCATAAACACTGTTCAACTATGTTAGAAAGTGTTATAAAGTATTCATGGAAGAAATTTATGATCAACTCTGTCTGATGATCGGGTTTCGTTTTGCCTGATTTATCGCAAGTTGCACGTGGGTGATCTCGGGATAATTCCTGGGTGACCTGCTCTAAGAGAAGGAATTCCTCGAATAAACATTTCTTCATCTCCAGGGAATCACTCTTCTACCTTACATCTAAACAAAAAACAACCTCCATCAAAAACTACTTTGTCAGTGTTTGATATAAACTGAAGACGCGCCGACAAGAAGATAACGTCTTTTCGACTGTTGAGCCTATTTTTTAATGCTTTTTTTTTTTATAAGCAGGGGCGCCATTTGGGGGAGGTTAAGGGGAGAAAGTTGTCCCCTCAAGGAATTTTATATTTCAAAGTGTATCAGTGATCACAAGTCTGATTAAAAAAAAAATATATATATATATATATTTAAAACATTGCAGAAAATCTAAAATAACTAATCAGATTAGATTAAAATAAAAAACATTATCATTAAGCACAGAAACTAATAATTATCAATAATATTTCCTAAAATTTTGCTGTTGTAACATTCTCAAAGTGAGACATATTTATCATTAAGGGGCACTTTGGCCAATTTTAAAAATATATATGTGAGAATAAAACCTATTAAGGGTGTATTCAAATCCAAACTGCTTATTTTGAGACACATTTTTAAATTCATTTTTTCTCTAAAATGCATCCAATTGGCAGGTTCTCTTATTCAAAATCTTTATAATGTCCGTATTGTCTCTATTTTTTGATAAAGGCAGAATATATTTCAAAAAATGCTGTCAAAGTGGACATTTTGAACCGAATTTCCCGAAGCGATAGCGCTGGAAACAAAAAAAAAATTATCGAACTGTGAAAATAATTGTTTGTGAATCAATTTCTAATTAATTGAACGAAAAATAAAAACATGAGTCCTTTATAAATCTCTTCATAAATCACGCCGCCAAGTTTCATGTTTATACTTTTAAAAATGAGTCTGAAAATATGTCTCAAAATTTTGAGTTGTTGAGCGTGGAGAAATATTTTTTTGAATACCGCCTTAATTGTATCTCAAGAAAATCAAAAGAAAATTTTGTCCCCTCCTTTCTCAAAGAAAACTTCACCCCCCACCCCCCAAGAAAGTTTTGAAATGGCGCCATTGTTCATAAGTACAGCGCTTGATTATAGCAAGATATGACAAATTGCATGTAAAATTAACCCGAATATGGATAGCACTAACTCCACATCTGATTAAATTTTGAATATGAAATTTTAAACTCAGATTAAAAGAGGTATATCCTAACCATAGGCGTAGCCTCGGAGGAGAACGAGGGGGCATGTGCCCCCCAACTTTCTGAACATCAATTCCTAAAACATGATACAGTCAATTAAGACTTGTCTTGTATTGGCCCAAAATGGAAATGAAATAACTTCATTTTATATTGATATATTATTCTATATATTACTGCTAACATTGGGTTTTCAAATGTACACTGCAAAAACAAATTGTTGATTTTACAGTATAATACTGCGCGGCAGCGTATTACTGCTTATTTTACTGCTTATTACTGTTAATTTTACGGTATAATACTGGTAGCTGGGGGTACCAGTATTATACTGTTAAATCAACATTTTTTTTTTTTTTTCTGCAGTGTATTATGCGTTTTCCAAATGGTTTTTTAGATATCATTTTTCATATTATTAAACGGAGAAGTTTTGTTACGGTATTTTGAAAATGTTGAAAAGTGTCTCATAATCTGTGCTTGACGCATGATTTTTCTTTCATGTTTTTATATTGCTACTTGTGTTATAATACTATTCAATGACACCCCTTTTTTCATTATATTATATAAAGTATAATGCGCTTCGAACTACCTCACACAGGAAATGCATGTCTGCGGCCCGCAAGAAAACTAGTCGTTGGGGGCCACCGTAATACTTACCCATCATGGATATGCATAATGTAAAATATTAAAATAAAAATGTGTAAACTACTTATAAAATGCATTGCAATTCAAATAAAATCGTGGCTTGATGACGTCACAAACTTTAAAGGCTCGATTACTGAATTGCTTGAAAGAGGTTTTTCCTTATAACTCCAAAAATGATAATCCTATTAACTAGCGGTTTATTGCATCTGATTAGGCGTCAAATTTCTAATTAAAATATATCTTTGAAGTGAAATTTGGATGAAATACAGGGTCATGAAAAATCGAAGAGTGTGGAAAACAGGATTTCAAATATCTCGGCAACTCATTATCCGATCGACTTCATGCTTTATTCAAAATTTATGTTTTTTTATTGTCTTTTATATTCATTTCTTAAAATATACAATTTCGAAAATTTTTATATACCTTTCATCAGAACGAATATTTCGAGAGTCCGAAAAAAATTGTTCCGGTTAATCGAGGTTATTGAAATGAAATAGGCTTCTTCCCATTATTACATACTAAGTACATACCAAATTGCAAGTCTCTATGTCAATTTTTTCGGGAGATAGAGCGTTTACAGACACACACACACACAGACACACAGACACACAGACGGACGGCAAAATTTTTTTTCTAAAAATATGTTTTTCGGAATCTCCAGTGTCTGAAACGTGTAAATCCGTCAAAAAAAATTTTTCGATTTTCAAAACGATTACAAGACTTACCCTATACTACGTATGATGGGTAAGTAAAACAAGTTAGAAATTGTACGATAAATGTGAAAAAAGAGGTCCGTTCGTACTATAAATAATTTTACAATCTATGTAAGATCATCGTTATTATTTCAGTGAAATGAATTATATCGTCTGTTATGAGCAAAATGAGCATGATTTTTATTATTATTACGTATGTCACTTTTAGATACGAATTTTTTATTTGACACCAGACAGCGCTGCAAAATTCAGCATGGAGATCTTGCTTTGCGAACGATTACCTCCGTGGTTTAATATTTGTATGACTCACGATGAACGAATCTCTTGCGTTTATTTACTTTAATGAATTGAGATATTCGGCTGTTAACCTAATTTCCACTGAAGTCATCTCAGGTTCTATACACTTTTTAATGTAACTCATCTCTCAAGCAAACAATTATTTTGAACGATCTGTCTAAAATGTAACTTTTATGCAATTTTATTCGAAAAAATAATTTTGAATAAAAATGGACACCTGACATATGAAAAAAGATGTAGTTAGCCCGTATTTGTTTTCCTCAGTCACACGACTTGCGCTTTTACTACATAGATTACGTAGGATAGGATTTAATAGAATAAAGAACACTTTTATTAATATCTTTTTAAGTTTCGATTCGATTTTCATACAATTTGAAATGACTCGACAAGATTCTGAAACGATTCTATATATTAAATTTCAAACCATTCGGTTGGGTAGTATATTTTTGCGCTGTTATTTGCGGACGGACGGACAGACCAGACGACGACTATAGGTCCTATGTATTTATTATAATTACGAACGCACCTTAAAAGGTTGAGTATGGCTGATGCATATTATGGTCTATAATTATAGAGCTCGCGATTTTACAATGATTGATAAATCGTGCTGTTGATCTGTATAACAGATGGCCACTGTACATGTAAAACTTGTGAAAGATGAGGATTGATGTTAAACGCATGTTGAGTCTCCTAAGATAACAAAAGATCAATAAACAAATTTCAGCAAGAAAGAAATGCTTTAACTAATGCTTCAGCCATGCATATGATGTTCTATAACAGTGATTCCCAAACTTTGATGCTTTACGTACATCTTGAAGAAATACGCTTGCTAAGTACCCCTTATTTTTCAACTTATAAGAAAAATAGGCGATAGGATACAAATAGACGTAATTTTATTTTTACAATTAATTAAAGGACACGCTGTTTCAGACATACACACAAATTAATACAATAAACTCAACGTGGGTGAAAAATTAGCCGGGGCCAAGACACGAACCTGTGGGTCAATCCACAGCGTAACGTGCTGTTGCTCTCGGCCTGGCCCGGCTAATTTTACTTACCCATCATACGTAGTATAGGATAAATCTTGTAATCGTTTTGAAAATCAAAAAAAAAAAAAAAAAAAAAAATTGACGGATTTACACGTTTCAGACACTGGAGATTCCGAAAAAAAATATTTTTAGAAGAAAAAAAAATTGCTGTCCGTCTGTCTGTGTATGTGTCTGCAAACGCTTCAACAAATCTTCCGAACAAATTGAGATTATAGACTTGAAATTTGGTATGTTACTTAGTATGTAATACTGGGAAGAAGCTTATTGAATTTCAGTCACCTCGATTATCCGGAACTAATTTTTTTCGGACTCTCGAAATAGTCGTTCTGATAAAAAGTATATAAAAATTTTCAATGTTTATTTTAAGAAATGAATATAAAAGACAATAAAAAAACATAAATTTTGCATAAAGATTGAAGTCGTTCAGATAATGAGTTGCCTAGATATTTATAATCCTATTTTCCACACTCTTCGATTTTTCATGACCCTGTATTTCATTCAAATTTCAATACAAAGATATATTTTAATTGGAAATGAGACGCTTAATCCGACGCAGTAAACCGTTAGTTAATATGGTTATCAATTTTGGAGTTATAAGGATGTTTTTCTTACGCAATTCAGTAATAGAGCCTTTAAAGTTTAGGACGTCATCAAGTCGCGATTTTACTCAAATTGCAATGCATTTTATAAATAGTTTACACATGTTTTATTTTCATATTTTATATTATGCCTATTCATGATGAGTAAGTATTACCGTGGCCCTCAACGACTAGTTTCGCTCGTGTTGGGCTTATTGTATTAATTTGTATGTATGTTGTATGTCTGAAATAACGTGTTATTTAATTAATAGTAACTTTAATGAATTGAGATTTTAATTTTTGTGCTTTAATAAAATTTTAATTTTGCATTTAATGTAAGCGTTACAGGTAAGCGAGTTTTTGTGACTTACACGCTTTTTCACCCTTGTGTATTTGGTGTTTTTTGGCTATAGTTTTAAGCCATCTGCAATATTTAGTGTGTTTTAGAATTTTGTTGTTTTTAAAGCAGTAAATAATAGCCAAAACTCTTTTTACTGATTCATTTCGCTGCCCCGTGTCGAATTATGGTTGTAAGCACACAGACGCGTAACATATCCTTTAGAACCTCTTTCGTGTATCTTCAAGGGATACAGTTCTGCACGGGTCGAGTAGGAAAATTCTGCAGTTAAACCGGAACTGACCCGAACACGTCACACTTGAACCCGGAACCGAAGCGAACAGAACCTGAAATATTCAAAAACGAACCCAACCCAAGCCCGAAAGGAAAGAAAATTAATCTATATATTAATATAATTATTTAAAAAGTGGTCTAAAATTATATCACTAATTTCAATTTTATAATTTTTTTTTTTATAAAAATGGACACATATACACTTAATAATATTCAAATTATATAGTATTTTTCATTTGAAAAATATTTAAGATTTTCTTTTTAAAAATCGGGTCAACCCGAAACTGACCCGAAAGAGTCAAAACCTACCTCAAAACTAACCCGAAAACAAACATTTAAAGTCAACCTGACCGGAACCCGAACGAAAAAAATACAGCCTCAACCCGACTCGACCCAAAATTTGGTTACCCGACCCGATGCAGGACTCTACCAAGGGGTATGCGTACCGTACTTTGGGAAGTTCTGCTGTAACAGCATTCAGAACTCGAGATTTTACGAACAAAGACAAATGGGTGTGAAGATAGACTCTTCCAGTAATTTATTTTTATACTGCAAACTTGCTCTTCCTTATATTCATCCCGCATTAGTGATTTCATTCAAAAAATTGATTAACTAATGATTCTTATAACCATCAGTTTCTTTATACAATAAAATAAGCTACTTTATTAATTCCAATTTTCGAACATAATCATAATAATTACCACATTTAATATCGGTTACTTTATTCATAAATTAATAAATTAATTAGTGATTCATATAAGTAGTATAATTTGTACGCAGTTTTTTTTTCAATGTTCTTTACATACAGGAATAATAACATGCATAGAAAAAAATTATTGCTTTTTTTTTTTATTTCATCATGTAAATTATACAGACTTTTAGCTACGATTTTTGACGTAATTCTCAATGTTCCTTTAAAAACATGCAAATAAAACTTTATTGCTTATTTTATTTCACACTATAAATTATTCAAAGACTCTTAACTACGATTTTTCGTGCAATTCTCAATGTTCCTTACATATAAGAATAAAAACACGCATATAGAAAAATTTATTGCTTAATTTATTTCAGCATGTAAATTAATCAAAGGCTCTTAGCTACGATTTGTGACGCAATTCTTATGTTCCTTACACATAGAAATAATTAATAACATGCAAAGAAAAATTTATTGTTTATTTATTTCAAAATGTAAATTATTCAAAGAATTTTAGCTACGATTTTTGACGCAATTCTCAATGTCCCTTTAAAAATATGCATAGAAAACTTTATTGCTTATATTGTTTCCCAACATGTAAATCAATCAAAGACTCTTAGCTATTATTTTTCATGCAATTCTCAATATTCCTCACATATAGGAATAAAAACACGCATAGAAAACTTTATTGCTTATTTTTTTTCAACATGTAAATTACTCAAAGATTCTTAGCTACGATTTTTGACACAATTCTCAATGTTCCTTTAAAAACATGCATAGAAAACTTTATTGCTTATTTTATTTCAACATGTAAATTATTCAAAGACTTTTAGCTACGATTTTTGACGCAATTTTCGATGTTCCTTTAAAAACATCCGCAGAAAACTTTATTGCTTATTTTTTTTCAACATGCAAATTATTCAAAGACTATTATTCAAAGCTATTATTTTTCATGCATTTCTAAATGTTCCTCACAAATAGGAATAAAAACACGCATAGAAAACTTTATCGCTTATTTTAACCCCCCCCCTCCCCCCTCCTCCAACATGCAAATTAATCAAAGACTCTTAGCTGCGATTTTTTATACAATTCTCACGTTTTTTTTTTTTTTTTTTTTTAAACATGCATAGAAAACTTTATGGCTTATTTTATTTTTATTTCCAACATGCAAATTAATCAAAGACTCTTAGCTACGATTTTTGACGCAATTTTGCTCAGTATGTTACTTGTATAGCTGAAACAGATAATGGTTGATAACGAAAACCGCAAATCTAGTTAATCAGTGATTCATTTTTTAGAATGTTTCATTCGCGTAGTAGATGATGCTCTATTCTACAATTAGCACTCGCAATTTCCCAAACTATGAGTGCATGTGCATGATTAATCACTGATTCATATAAGAGACGGCTACTATACACACGCCAAACTCGCGAAAAGATGAGGATTGAAGCTGAACACATTGAAGTCTGCTAGATATCAGAAGATTAATAAACAATTTCAACCGGAAGAAAGTGCCCTCATGCATATGATGCTCTATAATTAGAGATCGCGATTCTACAAACAAAGAGCAACTCGAAGTGCGGATAGACACTTCCAATAATTTCTTTTTACGGGATGAAAACTTGCTCTTCCCCATCCCGCACGTGCACGCACGAGCCCTTATCTACCACATTATCAGGATAACGATCCACTACTCCGTTCTCTTTCACTAACACTAGGCGCCTGCATCCACAGATCGCTCCTCCTACTGCGAGAGGGAGGTATTCCAGCTCCTCATCTCGGATGAAACTAACCAGAACTTCTTGGACCCTTTACTTTATCGGGGCAGTATGAGCCTGGCCGGAAATTATCCATCGCATACCGAAGCTTCATATTCGCAACTCTGCTGCGGAGACCTGTCCTCTTCGGTTACCCCTCCATCAGCGGTTGATGTGCCGTCGTACCTCGGCTGGTCTTTCGGCAGTTACAGGCTGAAAGCACCTCTGGACATTGCTACAGCTACACAAGTCCAGAGTAAAGACTATGGTATTAATAATAACGGAATAAAGCCCGTCAGAGTCGTCAAAAGACGCGTCACGGCCAACAAGAAAGAGAGAAGGCGGACATTGTCTATTAACAATGCGTTTCAGGAATTAAGGGAGTGCATACCGAATGTCCCTTCAGATACGAAATTGTCGAAAATAAAGACTCTCAAGCTGGCCACTAGTTATATAGCGTATTTATACGATATCCTGTCTCAGGATGAATCAAACAGTACCTCTTCTACTTCTTCCCTTGGGAGTTTTAACGATGAACTTTACACAAAATTGGAATCGAAAGATCTAAGGAGAACTAGAGAAATGGTAAGTTATTTGTTATTCATTTAATATTTAGTTTTTTTATGTAAGTCTTTCTAAACCAGTGTGTCACTACACTGTTAAAAATGTGCAACAAACTGTCCGGTCATTTGACCGCTTTTATGGAAAATGGTTACAAAACCGTAATGTAACTCTATTTTGACCATAAAATGGGCAGGTCAGAATAGAGTTAAATTACGGTTATGTAACCATTTTCTATAAAAACGTTCATATAACCGGACAGTTTGCTGCAAATTTTTAACAGTGTAGACACAACTGTGCCTTGAAAAATGCTGTTGGTCAGACGCAGGGGCGTACCCAGAGAGGGGGGTTATGGGGCTACAGCCCATTGTTGAATTCAGGGTATGGCTCGGTATGGCTCAGGGTATGACCTCCAACGAAATGTCCCCACCCCCGGAAGATTTGTGATTTTATGCTTATTAATAATGGTGTAGAAGTGCAATCCCCCCCTCGGAACTCCATAATGTCCCCTCCCGGAGCTGCAGAAATCCCTTCCGGAGAAAATTGTCTGAATTCAACACTGCTACAGCACCACACCCGTCGAAATCAGTGTTATTAGACACGATTTAATAGATTTCCATAACCGCACATAAGGTCTCCCCTGCTCGCCCCCCCCCCCCCTTGCGTAAATAATATCCTGGGTACTCTACTAGTCTGCCGTGACTATAATCACATGAGACTAAGCTATATTTGTAATTTAAAAATAGTCTAAATTAAAATTTATTTTAACTTCTATCTCTTTGTTACTCTAAAAGCTAATGTTCCCGATCCCATAGACTATTGCAAAGATAAATAAGTACATTTAGACAGAGGCCCTTTTATTCAAAGAGAGAGAGGAAAAAGGCTACATATTATGCACTAGATTTTTGACATACTTGATTTTATATACGATTTTTTTCCCCATTAATCAAACATTTTTGTATTCATTGAAATTATCTTTAAACGATACTGTTGACAAGATCAAATAATTATGAGTTATTTATTTATACATAGACTCCAATATTTGAGGCTGTTCTCAAATCTAAAGAAGCTACTTTCTGAATTAATTTTTGTTCGGAAATGCATGAAATTGGCAGGTACTCTTATACAAAAACTATCTAATAAAATGGCATTTTTTTTTTTTTTTTTTTTTTTTTTTGGTAAAGATAGATGTTTCATAAAATATTGTCAAAATTGGCGTTTTGAGCCGAATTCTCGACTCAGCAGCACGAGAAAGGAGAAAATACTTATCGTCACGTGACAAGAATCGCTTATACCTCGATAAGTAATTTATTTATCAAAAAATGGAAAACGTTATTCGATTCCAAATCGCTTCAATTGTTAGGCCTGTCAATTTTATGACTTTACGTTTAAAAAATCTCTGACGGCTCGGCCTACAAGTACAGGTAGATTTCGAAGACGCAGACCGTGGGGCGCCTGTTTGTTGGGAATTGCGGAAGAAATGACCTTTTTGCCATGATGAGACATTTGGAAACGCAAACTTCGAAACCTAAGTTGTTTGCAGGCGAAACCAGCAGGCATTTTTTTTTGTTTTATTTATTTATTTATTTATTTATTTTTTTGCTATAAGGGTTGGTTCTATAAAAAACTTGTCAATATAAAAGTTTTAGATAATATTAAGAGGATTTATAATAAATTTAAGCGGATTTGATATCTTCTGAATGGACGAAGTTATAAATTTTTTCTTCTAACACCCCCCCCCCCCCCCCCCCTTGGGTCCATTTTTATTGATATAAAAAATCTGTCATACATCAATTTTCGGCCCTTTTCCTAAAAGTAATAATAAGTTTAAACGGATTCGATACGTATCATAATTAAGAAAGTATGGGTTTTTTTCTGTTTTCACAAAAAGCCTCCCCATCCCCCCCCCCCCCCTGGTTCGATTTTGCCCAATAACGAACTTGATCGAGATTTTATGCCCATTGATTTTATGTATCAGTGTGGAAGAGATTAGTACAGAATTATGGAAGTTATCGTGTCCATTAAAAAGTGACATAGATAACAATATAATAAAATATAACACCTTGTAATAGTATATTACTTTTAAATGCTAAAGGTGTAAAATTAACAACTATGATATAAATTAAAATAACTTTTATTAGTTGTTTTACATGTTTCGACTCTTCTGAGTCATTTTCAAAAACAAAAGCATTTTTGTTTTTGAAAATGACTCAGAAGAGTCGAAACATGTAAAACAACTAATAAAAGTTATTTTAATTTATATCATAGTTGTTAATTTTACACCTTTAGCATTTAAAAGTAATGTGACATAGATAGATAGATAAACTTTTGAACTGGGGGTGGTTTTTGGGTTCTGGAAGTCATGATCGGCGTAGATGTGCAAAAATTTTTCGAAAATGCCAACTTAGGTGAGAATGTAATAGGTAGAATTTCTTACAAAATCTACCTAAAAATGACCCAGAAAATGTGTCAGAAAGTTTCGCGTTGTTGAGCTGGAATTTGAGAACCACCTTAAAAAGAATATTTTTTCCACTTATATTTGAAGAAATATGAGTTTTTGCTGTTAAAATTTTAATTTGTACATTACTTATATTTTTTGATCAACCGTGTTTCATTTTGAAATTGCACTCACTTTCACAACCTCCGACTTACGTAATGCTATATGAAAGAGAATGCGATTTCATTGAAGAATTAGTATTAGGAAGGTCATTAGAAAACGAAATTCAAAACGAAACCTTCCATGTTTTATGAAATAAAAACTTTATATTATTCGCATCCAAATCAACACCAGCAAGCTGAGATATAAATATAAGTCTAGGAAATAGTAACTTTTTAATAAATGAATAAATGAGATTAATCATTATTGAGATAGTAGTTATTTTCGTTCCATCTAATTAACAAGTAATATAAAAAAAAAAACGTTTTTAAGTCAATTCCTACTTTTTAATCATAAATATATAAAACAAACCCGTGCAGCATTAATGTCCCACGTTATCTTTATTGAACATTTTTTTATAATCATCGTTGCGGTATTTTATTTTTGTGGCATCACTCATTTGAGGAAAATCTCTCATTTAATTTATGAAAAGAATGGGAGAAATGTTTTTCTCCCATATAAAATTAAATTTAATTAGTGAATTAATATTTGAAAAAACTGTATTAACATCAAGTGTCATCCACTACAAGTTTCAAAAAATGTATTTGAACTTGAGTGGATGAATAGAAAATATTTTATTAACGATTGAAAATTTGAACAAGATATATAAATATATAGAGAGTGTGAGCTAATAGTAGGAATTGAAAAATTGAATAAGTCAAGGAATTTTGTTTCTGTCGCATCTTGCAGCCCATGGGATGACCTCATTAATTTTGAGTACCTGTCAATTTATCTGACACCCTTTCTTGCGCTTACGAGGCTTTATTTTAATTTATACATATAAATACAATCTTGGCCAAAAGTATTTAGGCACCTCCAATATTTCTTTAAAAATGGGAAAGTCATATACAAATGTTTAACTACATACAGTTATGAATTTCTTTTTTAAGTTATTTAGAGTTTGTAAAAAATGATAGCAAACGAATTATTATTATTATTATTATTATTATTTAATTATCAGACAATTTTGATTTTCTAGAAGTTTCGTTGTTATGTTATGCAGGTTGACTCATGAATATTAGAATAATTCTTGCAGAAAATGCCGAAACAGAAAAAATCTAGTCTTCAAGAATTAAAATATTGAAAAAAAAATTTATTATTAAAGAAATTAAATTTAAAAAAATAATAATTTTTAAAAATTGTGTATTTTATAATTTTTTTTCAATGTGTGTTAATAAATAATAATAATAATAATAATATAATTTTTTTATGTTTTCTAGCAATAAAAATTATACAGAAAAATTTTTAACTGTTAAAAATTAAATAAAGAAATTTTTTTTCAATTTATATAGTTTATTATTATTTTTATTAATACATATTAAAAGTTAAAATAATAAAAAAAAAAAAATACATAAACAGAAATGATAAAGCAAATTTCTCGACATTTAAAAGAGTTAAATAAAGAAAAGTTTTTTTGTAATGTTGTAATATTGTTATAAATAATATAATAATATAATAATATATATATATATATATATATATATATATATATATATATATATATATTATACAATAATATAATAATATAATAATTTTTAATAAATAAAAATTATAAAGATTAAAAAATTATTATCTAGTAATGAAAGTAGTAAAGAATTTTTTTAACAGTTAAAAAAATTAACTAAAGAAATTAAACAAATTTATATATAAAGAATTATTATTTAAAAATTTATTTATTAATTTGTTTTATTATTTTTATGTTTAAATTGTTAATAAAATACTTAAAGAATACATATAAAAACTTTTAAAACATTATCTAGCAGCGAAAATAATAAAGAAAACATTTAACTTAAAAAATTAAAGAAAGAAAATATTAAACAAATATATGTATTTTTATTATTATTATTTTTATTAACACACATTAAAAATTAAAATAATAAAATATTACATATAAATTTAAAAAAAAAAAAAAAGTATTATCTAGCAACAAAAACAACAAAGATTTTTTTTTTTAACTGTTAAAATAATTAAATGAAGAAAACAATTATTAAAATTTATATTTTATCATTTTAAGTGTTAACATGTGTTAATAAAAATAATAAAAAATACACATAAATAAAAAATATATATTATTTAGCAACGAAAATAATAAAGTAAACTTTTTAACTTAAAAAAAAAAATAAAGAAAGATAATATTTTTTTAATTTATGTGTATTCTTTTTATTATTTTTATTAACATTTAATATAAATTAAAATGATACAGAATTAAATATAAATTTTGAAAAATTATCTAGCAACGGAAACACCAAAGAAAGTTTTTTGATAAAATAATAGAAAAACAATTAGTATTAATATTTAAATGTAATATTTTATTATTGTAATGTTTAACATGTGTTACTAAAAATAATAATAAAATAATACATATAAATTTAAAAAACAAAAATATCTAACAACGAAAATAATAAAGAAAACATTTTAATTAAAAGACATATAAGTAAAGAAAACAATTTTTACAATTTATATACATAAAATTTTGTTATTTAATTTTTATAAATAAAAATAATAGCAATTACATATAAATTAAAAATATATATATATTATCTAGCAGTGAAAAAAAAAAAAATTAACTGTTAAAAAATAATTATTCAAATTTATATGTAACTTTTTATTATTTTGATATTTATTGTGTTAATAAAAATAATATAAATTACATATAAATAATATATATATATAATATATATATATATATATATATATATATATATATATATATATATAACATTCTTTTGGAAAAGCGGGTCAACCCGAACCCGCAATGCCTCAACCCACAACCCGACCCGAACCCGACCCGCAACAAAAAAGTAGAAGTCAACCCGACCCGAACCCGAACCTTAATGAAAAAGTGCAGTGCCAACCCGTTCCGACCCGAACCGCGGGTCGGGTTGGGTGCGGGTAACCCGACCCGATGCAGGACTCTAGTTCGAACAAATGGTGCGCTCGTCCGCCTAGCCGTTCGGAGTTTTCCATGGTTTTATTCACACCAGCGTAAATACTGGTTACGTTCTCTTAGAAAGATATCCCCCTCCCTCGGTGTATATAACCCGTACAGATAATCGAGGGTAACAAATTCTACCACTACCAGAAAAAAAAATCTAATTAAATCTTAATTTTATTTGCATCATTATTATATTGGACTCAGTCGCTTAATTGGATCAAAATGTACGGCACAAATGTGCTTCTATTAAGTGGAATCTTACTAACTACTACATCTAATAGGCACAAAAAAAAAAAAAAAAAAAAAACGCTTAACTCAACGATAAATGCAATCTAAGTGTGAAACGATAAATCATTTTGTCTTATTTAATTTTATCAAGTGGCTTGCTTCTTAAGGAAATGATTTAATGAACCACTTGAGCAGATATATAAGATAAGTACTTTCGTTTAAAACAGTGAATGAATGAATCGCCAACTTTAAATCTTTTTTGTTCTTTCTTTCGTTCATTCATTTCTTTTTTTTTTTTTTTCTTTTTAAAGCTAATAAACTAGTGTTTATATATTTCCTACTCTCCGAAAGAGAGGGCAGATTTTTTTTTTTCATTGTATAATGAAAGTTTCAAATGTCACAATTTCCGAAACAAAAAAGAAAAAAAGAAAAGAAAAAGAAGTAAAACGACAAGGCGAGATACAAGATCCTCATTAAAATCCTGAAATAACGAAATAAAAAATACCAATTTTCCCGTCGTGTTTGATTCGAAATTACACATTTAATTTCGCATGAAGTTTGAATTTCAGTATAGGAATGGCTAATGCAGTCGATAGAGTTTAATAATCGATTGTATCGATACTATTGGCAGGATCGTCCTTATATTTATATAGTAAGAGGCCTCAGACAGAACACAGGTCGTTTTGAGGATTCCTTACACACTATCTGCAATCATTTTTTTTTTTTTTTTTTTTTTTTTTACTTTAAAAAAAAGAAAACATACATCAGTAAAAATATAAATCATCATCTAATTAAAGAACATGATAATATATTCATAACTTTTTCATAATATTGAAAAAAATTATTTTCATTCATTTAATTCCATTGAAAATTATCCTTACACATTACACACATAAATATTTGAAGACTCGTCCTCACACATTCAGAGGACTTAGGAGAGAGATATTTTTGAGTAATCCTTACACACATTATCTGCAATAATTTTTTAAAACTTTTTTTTAAAGAAAATATGCATCAATTGAAGTGTAAATCATTATTTAATTAAAGAACATAATGATGTATTCATAACTTTTTAATAATATTAGGAGGAAGCAATTAAATTTTCATCCATTTAATTCTAGTGAAAATTATCCTTACACATTACACACATAAATATTGGCAGGCTCGTCCTTACACATTCAGAGGCTTTAGGTCAGATATCGTTTTGAGGAATCCTTACACACATTATCTGCAATCATTAAAAGAAAAATAAGAAAATATGCATCAGTAGAAGTGTAAATCATCATTTAATTAAAGAACATAATAATATATTCATAACTTTTTCATAATATTGAAAAAAATTAAATTTTCATTCATTTAATTCCATTGAAAATTATCCTTACACATTACACACATAAATATTTGAAGACTCGTCCTCACACATTCAGAGGACTTAGGAGAGAGATATTTTTGAGTAATCCTTACGCACATTATCTGCAATAATCTTTTAAAACTTTTTTTAAAAGAAAATATGCATCAATTGAAGTGTAAATCATTATTTAATTAAAGAACATAATGATGTATTCATAACTTTTTAATAATATTAAGAGGAAGCAATTAAATTTTCATCCATTTAATTCTAGTGAAAATTATCCTTATACATTACACACATAAATATTGGCAGGTTCGTCCTTATACATTCAAAGGCTTTAGGTCAGATATCGTTTTGAGGAATCCTTACACACATTATCTGCAATCATTAAAAGAAAAATAAGAAAATATGCATCAGTAGAAGTGTAAATCATCATCTAATTAAATAACGCAATGATATATTCATAGCTTTTTGATAATATTGAAAAAAAAAATTTTTTTTTTCATTCCTTTAATTTTAGTGAAAATTATCCTTACACATTACACACATAAATACTGGCAGGATCGATCTTATACATTTAAAGGCTTTAGGAAAGAGATCTTTTTGAAGAATCCTTACCCATTATCTGCAATCATTTTTTAAAAACTATTTTATAAGATAATTATGAATCAGTAGAAATGTAAATCATCATTTAATTATAGAACATAATGATGTATTTACAACTTTTTAATAATTGGGAGAAAATAAATTTTAATTTATTTAATTCTAGTGAAAATTATCCTTACACATTACACACATAAATATTTGAAGACTCGTCCTTATTAATTATCCTTTAATTAAAGAACATAATGATATATTCCCAGCTTTATGATAATATTGGAAAATTTAAAATTTTTATTCATTTAGTTCTAGTGAAAATTATCCTTACTCATTACACACATAAATATTGGCAGACTTGTCCTTATACATTCAGAGGCTTTATGTCAGATATCATTTTGAGGAATCCTTACCCATCATCTGCAGTAATTTTTTTAAAAAAGAAAACATGCATTAGTAGAAATCTAAATTATCATTCAATTAAAGAACATAATGATATATTTAACAACTTTTTAATAATTGGGAAAAAATAAATTTTCATTCATTTAATTCTAGTGAAAATTATCCTTACACATTACACACTTAAATATTTGAAGACTCGTCCTTATTAATTATCCTTTAATTAAAGAACATAATGATATATTCCCAGCTTTATGATAATATTGGAAAATTTAAAATTTTCATTCATTTAGTTCTAGTGAAAATTATCCTTACTCATTACACACATAAATATTGGCAGACTTGTCCTTATACATTCAGAAGCTTTCGAACACTAATTGTTTTGAGGAATCCTTACCCATCATCTGCAGTAATTTTTTAAAAAAGAAAACATGCATTAGTAGAAATCTAAATCATCATTTAATTAAAGAACATAATGATATATTTAACAACTTTTTTATAATTGGGAAAATAATAAATTTTCATTCATTTAATTGTAGTGAAAATTATCCTTACACATTACACACATAAATATTTGAAGACTCGTCCTTATTAGAGATGGGAATGCTCGGAAAAAACCCGGAAACTTTGGTAAAAAAACTGGTTTTTTTCCGTTTTTATCCGAAGGTGTATTTTTCATTTTTTCCAAATTTGAAAAATTGAAATTTAATTTATAAAATAAAAACATTCAAAATTTTAGTATGACCGGATATTTTTTCATGTTCAGTGTCTCGCATGAAAATGTTAACCATGAAAAATATTATCTGTAAGCAGTTTAGGAAGAACTTCAGTCCTTTAAAGGACCCTTTACAATTTTTTCCCATTAAAACATAGGACACTTCACAAAATTCAGAAAATTTTTCAATCTTCATTCTGAATCTTCTAGAAATGTGACGATTTTAGAATAACAGAGCCTGTCATCAGGGCCTGATTAATGCACGGGCCTCCGGGGCCTCGGCCCTGGGCCCACCAATTTCAGGGGCCCACAAATTATGTGGCTGATTTTTTTTTCCTTAATCAAATACTTTTCAAATAAATAATAAATAGTTTTATAAAATATGAAACGTAAAATTTAAATATGCAATACTGCATACTGTATCTATTGGTTTCAATATAAACGAGGATTTTACAATATCAGAATTATAGTTTAAAATGATTACTAGACTGTTACGGAAAACACAATTTTTATGATTTTGGATAAGGCGAGTTTTGAAAAAGACGTCCTCATTTATTCTGCAACATAAACTGTGGATCATAGATGTTTGTGAATTATACAAATGCTTATTTGAGAAAGTGGACGGTAATTTATTTTCTTAATTATTCTTGTAAGTTAAATTTTTTTTGTAAACTTGAAACTTTCACCCAAACAACTTTGTCAACTCGTCAAATAAACCTACTTTTTTCTGAAAGTATCGCTGTAAATGGGAAAGTAGGGGGGGGGGGGGACTTTTTAACAGGCCCTGGGCCCAACTTCAGCTTGATAGGGCTCTGCCTGTCATATAACAGATGACATAATCAATGAATCTATTATCTAGCACTTTATATGTATGAAGGACCTTATTAAAAATATCTAAATAGGAACCTAAATATAACAATAATTACTAAATCACAAAATTTTTATTATATTTTTTATGACAATTTTTTAAGATTTTTTTATAAGGCAATATTTTTTATTCAAAGGTTTACAAAAACAGGATCGCGTGAAAAAAATGTAAGCAGACCCATGCAACTTCTCTTGTTAAAAATGAAAATCCGTGTGCAAAATTATTTCAATAATACCAATAGATTGAAAATTGAATATAAAATTTGAAACATGCATTTATTTTTATTGACATAGCTGCAATTTTTCATGTAATCAGATGATAATCTCCAGAAATATTTAACTATTATTAGAACAAATTCTTTTTTAATGACATGCAATTGAAATTATTTAGTCTTTGCACATGATGATATATTTAAGAACATAATGATATATTTACAACTTTTTAATAATTGGTAAAAAATAAATTTTCATTCATTTAATTCTAGTGAAAATTATCCTTACACATTACACACATAAATATTTGAAGACTCGTCCTTATTAATTATCATTTAATTAAAGAACATAATGATATATTCCCAGCTTTTAGATAATATTGGAAAAATTTAAATTTTCATTCATTTAATTCTAGAGAAAGTTATCTTCACTCATTACACACATAAATATTGGCTGACTTGTCCTTATTACATTCAGAGGATTTAGGACCGAGAACGTTTTGAGGAATCCTTGCACATATTATCTGCAAACCTCAAAAAGAAAAAAAAACTTTTTTAAAACAAAACATGCATTAGTAGAAATGTAAATCATCATTTAATTAAATAACATAATGAGTCATAGCTTTTTCATAATGTTGGAAAAATTAAATTTTAATTCTTTTAATTCTAATTAAAATTATCCTTACACATTCATTACACACATAAATATTGGCAGACTCGTTCTTTTACATTTATGGGAGACAGATTAAAAAACGTTAATGATAATTTGAAAACAATATGTATGATGTAGAAAAGGAAAAAGGGTGCGCGCCTTTTAACAGCCGGGAATGTATATCAAATACGATAATGCAGAAAAGGGAAAATATATTTAATAAAATACTTAAAATATAGATTTCTTTAATTTTGAAAGGAATATATATGTGGTATCTTTACCATAACATTCAGAGGCTTTAGGACAGAGATCATTTTGAGGAATCCTTACACACATTATCTGCAATCATTTTTTATTTATTTATTTATTTATTTATTTTTAAGAAATTATGCATCAGTAGAAATGTAAATATTTTTTTAATTGAAGAACATAATAATAAATTCATAACTTTTTGATAATATTGAAAAAAAAATAATTTTATTCATTTATTAATTCTAGCAGAAATTATCCTTAAACATTATGCATTACCCATTGTACATTACACGTTATACCTTACACATTCAAAAGCTTTAGGAGAGAGATCTTTTCGAAGAATCCTTACCCATAATCTGATGTAATCTTTTTTTTAATAAACTTTTTCAAAAGATAATATACATCAGTAGAACTGTAAATCATCATTTAATTAAAGAACATAATAGTAATAAATTCATAACTTTTTGATAACATTACAAAAAAAAAAAAATATATATATATATATTCATTTAATTCTAGCAAAAATTATCCTTAAACATTATGCATTACACATTGAACATTACACATTATACCTTACACATTCAAAAGCTTTAGGAGAGAAATCATTTCGAAGAATCCTTACTCATAATCTGATGCAATCTTTTTTTAATAAACTTTTTCAAAAGATAATATGCATCAGTAGAAATGTAAATCATCATTTAATTAAGGAACATAATGATGTATTCATAACTTTTTGGTAATATTGGAAAAAATTAAATTTTCATTTATTTAATTCTAGCGAAAATTATCATTATACGCATAAATATTGGCAGGCTAGTCGCTAGTGCTTATACATGCAGAGGCCGTTTTGAGGATATCACTTTTTTATGGACACGATAACTTCAATGATTCTGAACAAATTTCTTCCAAACTGATACATAAAATCAAGGGGCATAAATTCTCGGTCAAGTTCGTTAATGGGCAAAATCGAACAAAGGGGGGGGGGGAGACTTTTTGTGAATTTCTTAATTTTGATACAAATCGAATCCGTTTAAAGTTATTATTACTTCTAGGAAAAGGGCCAAAAATTTGTGTATGACAGATTTTTGATTTCATTAAAAATGCCCCTAAGGTGGGAGGGGGGGGGGATAGGGGTTTCAGAAGAAAATAAATTCATAACTTCGTCAATTCACAAGATAGCAAATCGGCTTAAATTTATTATAAATCTTCTTAATATTATCTACAACTTTTATATTGGCAAGTTTTTTATAAGAGCAACCCTTACAGCAAAAAAAAAAAAAAAAAAAAAAAAAAAAAAAAAAAACCCTGCCAGCTCCGCCTACAGTCACAGGTAGATTTCGAAGTGGGCGGTCCCAACAGCCGCATCATGGCTAAAAGGTCCTTTCTTCTGGAATTCCCAATAAACAGGCGCCCAACGGGTAACGTCTTCGAAATCTACCTGCGCCTGTAGGCCGAGCCGTCAGGGATATTTTTCTTTTTTTCTTTTTTAGAGAGCATCTCTGCATGTGAACAAAGTGTCCAGATTCTAAATGTAAAAAGAAAAAATAGTATATTAACGAGGTAAAAAAATTATAGCTTTTAAAACCACCTAGTTACTTTTGAGGTGTCCTGTATAATACAAATCATTATACAAAAAAAAAAAAAAAAAAAAAAAAGATAAGATTAAAAAAAAAAATAAAAAAAAAAAAATCTGGGAAATTTCTTCGTAGATGATTAAAATCGATGTTGACACTTGTTACTTTTATCTGAACCTCTTAACCGAGAAGTGCGCTCTGGAGATAAGAAATCGGTTCCATTATTTATATCGGTATTTTATCTGTGCTTATAAAGCGCGGCAGCTTGCGATTGTCTATTTATTTATTTTATTGATGAAACCAGAATTTTTAAAGAAAGAACTTTGACAGTGACACCACCAGCATTATTATAAAATGCAATCTCCAAGTACACTGAAAAAAAAAAAAAAAAAAAAGACAAATGTTTCTTAAAATCTACGAAAATTTAATACGCGAAAACCTACAACAACCTCGATTCTGAAAAGCATTTTTATCTTTAGAAACCTCGGCAACAATTATTTTCGAGATTTAAAGAAGAATTTATGAAAACAAAGTTTCTTTCGCTGTCACTGATTTTCGAAAACGTTTTCGAAAAGTCTTTATAGTATATTAATCGGTTTTCTCAACTCGGAATATCGGTTTTACTTACCCACGTACTATAGGGTAAGTCTTGTAATCGTTTTGAAATTGAAAAAAAAAAAAAAAAAAAAAGGACGGATTTACACGCTTCAGACAGTGGAGATTCCGAAAAACATATTTTTAGAAAAAAAGAAAAATTGTCGTCCGTCTGTCTGTGTGTTTGTAAACGCTCTATCTCCCGAACAAGTTGAGATAGAGACTTGAAATTTGGTATGTAGTTAGTATGTAATAATGGGAAGATGGTTATTGAATTTCTGTAACCTCGATTATCCGGAACTATTTTTTTCGGACTCTCGAAATATTCGTTCTGATAAAAGGTATATAAAAAAATTCGAAACTGTTTATTTTAAGGAGTGAATATAAAAGACAATAAAAAAAAACAAATTCTGCATAAAGAATGAAGTCGATCGGATAATGAGTTGCCGAGATATTTCTAATCCTATTTTAAACACTCTTCGATTTTTCATGACCCTGTATTTCAATCAAATTTCAATTCAAAGATATATTTTAATTGGAAATGAGACGCTTAATCCGACGCAATAAACCGTTAGTTAATAGAATTATCAATTTTGGAGTTATAAGGATGCTTCTTTGACGCAATTCAGTGATAGGGCATTTAAAATTTACGACGTCATCAAGCCAGGATTTTATTCGAATTGCAATGCATTTTATAAATAGTTTACACATGTTTTATTTTCATACTTAGTATTATGCATATCCATGATGGGTAAGTATTACGGTGGCCCGCAACAACTAGTTTAGGATGCTATCAATTTTGAACTAAGCATTTTCAGCTGCGTAAATGCAAGAGTAACAAAATAATATTCATTTTAAGGTTCGTTTTAATGCTGTTAATTTATCAGGTTTATCTGTAAAACGTCTTTGTTGAACATGAAAATGTTTACTTGATACTAGCACCTAAAAAACCTATATTCTGGTTTGAGACAAATGATTAATGCACTATAAAAACAACTCGGAAACTTTTCCGAAAATGAGTGGCAGCAAAAACTTTGTTTTTATAAATGCTTCTTTAAATTTCGAAAATATATTGGTTACTAAAGATAAAGAACACTTTTCGAAATTGTGGGTGACTCAAAAGAAGCTATTGTATATTTTCTTTTGTGGTTACATAATATTATCCTAGATTGACTCTTTTTTTTTTTTTTTTTCTTTTTTTTTTTTTTTTTTTTTTTTTTTTTTACAGTGCAGTCCCTTTTACGAGTATGGTTCTGTTCTAACTAGTGTTTCCCGGTGCAATATGGTAAATAGTGGAAAAGAAAGATAAAAAAATTGAGACATTTAATTCTATATTGGGACAGTATAGAAAACACATTAAATAAAACCCAATTTTCTTTTATCACATTTTATTTACGTCGATTAAACAATCCGAAAGGAATACAGTTTCCAACGAGTAATTTAAACACTGCTTGCTACCTTTTAAATTATATTAATAAACGAAACGTGTTTGTCCGTGTGTGTGCGTGTACGCGCGCACGTGTGCGCGATGGCTAGGGAAAACCTATAGCACTTAAAGGTCTGAAAATTTGAATGAAGATAGTTCAACGCAGGTAAGAATGGGCACCTGAGGCTCAGATTTTTAAATTTTTGTTAATTAGCCCATATATTAATTAAAAACAAAAACAGAAACGCGGCCAAAAATACTCTGTTTTTCTCAAAATGGCGCGCGACAGCCGTTTCCGCCGCTAGTCAGAAAAGATATACCCAACTCTGGTTTCGTTTGGATCTATTTTCATTAAAAAATGTAAAATCATGCAAATTCGAGGGAGAACGCTGCCGAAGGCACTAGGCCCCTGAAGATTAGGATTGGTTGGAAATATTTTCGCTTATTATCACGGGCAAATGGTAAAAAAAAATTCACCGAAACCGAATGTTCGCCAAAACTGAAATTTTGGGTCGAAACTCTCCAAAAACGAAACCGAATATTCTGTCAATTCTCTGTAACCAATTTATTTGCCTGATCCGTTCTCAAAGTTTTTCAAACTTAAAAGCCTAACATTAAATTATATTACACATGCTCTATGGACCGAGCAGGGGTTTTTCTAAAAGCAAGCTGTTATGAAATACGACTATGGTTTCGGCATACACTGAATGTTCGGTTGTTATTTCACTGAAACAAAATGTTCGCCGAAACTCGCCAAAAACGAAACCGAACATTCCATCAATTCTTTTCTCAAAGTTTTTCAAACTTAAAAACACAACATTATATTATGTATCACATTCACTATGGGCTGTGCAGTATTTTTTTCTAAAAGCAAGATCTTATGAGATACGACTATGGTTTCGGTACACTAAATGCTCGGTTGTGTTTTCACCGAAAATGAGATTTTGTACCGAAACTTGCCGAAAACGAAACCGAACATTCCGTCAATTATCTGCATCCTTTGAATGATCCGTTCTCAAAGTTTTTAATTTCTCTAAACTACCCACATCTTTTGCTCCTCTTCTTGGCGATCTTGAGCAGATGAAACGTGACTCCTTAGCGCGGTCTTTTTTGGAGCTGACAGATTTATTGCTGTTTAGTCTTTACCGTATCGGTTCTGCGCAATTTAAAACGTGGAATTAAAACTGCAGCTGCAGATTGATGTTCGGTAGGAAAGATAACTAAATTGCCGGCCGCTTCTTTGAAAAACCACATTTAAATTGCGTACCAAATGTTCTCTTTGCGTACCAAATGTTCCCCAACTCTACCAGGATTTTTCCCAGTTAGAGTTGGGTCGGGTTGGCCCCTTTTTTTTTTTTTTTTTTTTTTTTTAAATTGAGGGTCAGGTTTTTAGTTCCCATTGACTCTTAATTGTTTCGATTTTAGATTAGCAGATTTTTAAAAACAAATCAACAAACAACAAAAACAAAAATGGGAACATTTTTTGTACGGAGGTCGTATAAAAAGTTAAATTTTATATTTCTTTAAATTTAATCCCTTTGAAAATTTTAATCAATTTCATAGATTTCTGTAAAAAAAAAAAAAAATAATTAATCGATTTTATAGAATTCTGTAGGCCTCACCAGTGGCCGAGAGGTTCTGCTCTCAAAACTGAGAGACGGGAGGTGCTGGGTTCGACCCCAATCGCGCCCGTCGGCAGGACCGTGCGAAGAGAAAACAGCGCCCGGGGCAAAGTTTCAATTTGGCGCCCCCCCCCCTTTTCTTTTTGTGACAGGTAACACAAAACTGATAAAGTACAGAAACAGAAATAAATTCTATTGAATAAACATTTCGCGTTTATGTTGGAACTTTAAAAGGTTTAATTTTAATTCAGAAATTGCAAACAACTAAGAAATAAATAAATAACAAAAATAAGAGAAAATTGCACTTATTTGTTGGAGAGATCATGATATTTTGAGATAGAAAAAAAAAAGAATGATGAAAAGAGGAAAAAAAAAATTCCCCAGAAAATGATCGATAACGAAAAAATGAATAAATAAATTAAACCGTGGTTGGTAGTATAAATTTGGCGACTCTTCAATTTTCGCGCCCGGGGCGAAAGCCTCCTCCGCCCCCCTCTTCGCACGGCCCTGCCCGTCGTCCTAATCGTTCGGAGTTTTCCGTGGTTTTCTTCGGACCATGGATAACCTTGCGTAAATACGGGTTAGGTTCCCTTAGAAAGACCCTGACGGAGGGTACCCCCTCACTCGGGCCTATATCCCTCATGTAGATAATCGACCGTCATAAATAACCTAACAAACTAAGCAACCATAGAATTCTGTACCTTTTTTTACGTAACTTTGGAATTTATAATATATCTCTATGATCAATATTTACGGAATAAAAGGTCAATGTTTTTGGGACACCCTGCACAGTAAAAAATGACCAATGTTTCTTATTTTATGAAAATATGCTATAACCACGAACGAAAATATAATATAATCTTCTGAGTTATCCGAAATTTCAAATAGCGTGTTACATTGCCTTTTGAATCCCCAGAAACGAATACATTTTCAAAATTTAAAGAATAATTTATAAAAACAAATTATTTTTAGCTGCCCGAATTTTCCAGAAACGTTTCCGAAGGGTTTTTAAAGTGTATCAATTAAGTGTCCTCAGGCTGGAATACCTGTTTTTCGAATGTTATCCATTCTCAAGTACACGTTTTCAGCCGCATAAGTTAATTTATACATGAAAGAGTAAAGAACTTTATGTATTTTAATGTTATTGTTAACGCTGTTAATTTTGCATGTTTGTCTGATAAACATTTTTTTTGAGCATGAAAATGTTTACTTCAGAATTGATAGCATTCGAAAAACAGGTATTCCGGGCTGAGGACACTAATTAATACACTATAAAATCCCTTCGGAAACGTTTCTGAAAAATTCGGGCAGCTAAAAATAATTTGTTTTTATAAATTATTCTTTAAATTTTGAAAATGCATTCGTTTCTGGGGATTCAAAAGACAATGTAACATGCTATTTGAAATTTCGGATAACTCAGAAGATGATATTATATTTTCGTTCGTGGTTATAGCATATTTTCATAAAATAAGAAACATTGGTCATTTTTTACAGTGTGTATATAGATGTAAAGCTCTCTAATTTTTTCGGAGCCTCTAAAAATCTAGAGGCCCAAGTCACGTGCCAACTGTTCCTAGGCCATCTTTAGGAGCTGTTCTAATAAATTATTTTTTATGAGTATTAAATTTTGATAAAATATATCAGTTCTTTCCTTTTTCGCTTGTCTAATCGCCGAAAAACTCAGTTAGCATGCCTGTACATAAATCTAATTTACTGAAAGAAAACAGAAAGGAAAAGAAAAGAAAGAAAGAAAGAGGAATTTATAAGAGGAGGGGGTTAAAAAAAAATGTCCACGCTTGCTTTTTGCAGCATGAGCTCACGGAATCAAAATTTAGTGCTAGGCAATTATTTCTTGATAAGTAATAGTTCGGTCTGAATGAAGCCTCTTATGATAAAAATAAAAGATCGCGACAACGCAGCTGGACAAATAGGGGTGACGAAGCCAGGAAATAAGAACATGCATTCCTAAAAGGGGTTCAAAATGAAGTATCACATTTTTACCTTCCCCCTTTCCCCTAGGAGCGCACTTCTATGAAGAACGGAATGTATCGATTCCCTTTGCCAAAAAGAAAACATACGATCGGATACGTTTTCATTTTATGAGGACAATGCTCCTTTGCGGTATGGGTTGTAAATATTAACTTAGCAAAAATCCCCTCTTTATTATTTTTCTTTGATAAAGAGATGTTACAGTATCTGCTGCTTACATTATGTCAGCTCGCCGGTTAATCGAATCACTTGCATTTATAAGGACACTGGTTGGGAGGGGGGGGGGGTATTTCAGACGATTTTTTAAAATTTTAACATTCACCGAAAAGAAAATGTCGCATTGGGAAAATTGTAAATGCTAAATTAAGGATGCTAAATTTACGAAATGGATCTTAATTTAATGCAATCGCTTTGAAAATTTGCCAATATATTTATTAGAATTTCGAAATTAATTGTATAAATTATAGGGAAATTTTACGCATTCATTTGAAAGATATGAAACATTTTAATTTCTCATTTTTTTACAAAAATTCCCAATGCATTTTTTTTCTCTCTTTCATTAAATAGTTGCTAAGCAACTGTATTTCAAAGAATGTCAACAAAGGAAAATTCAAGTGAATAGCATTATTTAGACGCGAAATTTTATTAACAAAATAGCTAATTTTTGGGTGATTTTTAAGTTTTTAAAATGCTTTTTTAATTAAATAGATGAGAATTTATTTTAACTACTAAAGAAAGATTACCAAATCGGTTTTCCAAATGAAAATAATAAAAACGTTAAATGTGTAAATTGTATGTAGGTCACATAAGAGGAATTTACATTTGTATAAGTGTATTTTATACACGACATTTTATTCAATTTCAGCAACATAGGGGGTTTAGTGATTGAAATATAAGTATTCTTTTAAGGATATGATAAAATCTCTTGTACAAAGAGATTTTTATTCAAATGAAATTAAAATAGTAAATACATTCAGCCATATACTCAAGAAATGAAATAGCACAATTACTGGAAATTGAGAATATAAAATTAAAGCGACAACGGGGGTCAACCTGAAGTAATGTATTGTTATTCTGAAAAAATACAGTAATAAGTAGTTTATCCTATCATAGCATAACATTGTGTTTAATGCAATACTTCTAAAATTTCCAGAACTTTCGATAAATTTTATATTTTTATAAATGTATAAATAACTTTTAAAAAATTGAATTTTAGGATATCAAATATTATGCAGATAATGTTAAAAATGAGTGATATTAATGAACAATGATTTGCAGAGCTGACGTTGACGCCTCTGATCTGTAGATTTACTAGTTTATATACAGGGTGTTTCACAAAGGACCCCTAACTTCAAAAATCAAAAACCCGGAAACGGTGATAGGTAGAAACATGAAACCAGTGGTATGTTTATTAAAAAAATCGTAAGAATATTATACATAAATATCAAAATTTAGTTAAAAGTAGCACCGATAGATGGCGCTGAGAGCGTTAAGAATCCTTCTACAGAGAGTTCAGAAGCATAGAAAGACATGCCGTTGAAGATTTCACCATTGAAATCTGACTGCTATTAGCTTAGAGTGAAAATACTTCGGAAAGTGATGTATACCGTGGACACTGAGCTCCAAATATAAGGAACGTGTGTCAGTGGCGTAGCTACCGTGGAGCAGTTGGAGCACATTGCTCCAGGCGTGAGAATAATAAATTCGCAAAATTACAAAGGAACGAAATTATTTGTATAAATATTTTTTTTACATTTGCCATTTTTTTAATATATAAAATACACAGTAAAAACTGTGAAAGCGGAATCCTGTCTTTTACAGAAATTTTTCGTGATTATACTTACCCCGTGTGATTGATTATACTTACTAATACGAAAACCTGTCTAAAACGGAATGTTTTTTCAATGCTTTCCAATTATGTTTTAGCTAAAAATTAGATAAATGAAACTGTAGTATACCTTGAACTTGACTAATCAAAATTTTTATTTAAGATAATACACATTATAAATCTATTTTTTTATGCCTCTGAATTTATGAAAATTGTAAAGAACGTTTAAAAACACAAATGAGGGCATTTCCATGTGCATTACAGGTTGTGTTTTATAGCAAAAAAATTGTATTAATTTGAAATAAGTTCAATGAAGTCTATTAAGACGGAATCGCAAGGGACTGGGAGAAATTCCGTTTTAGACATGTTTCTGTCTTAGCAGATATAGTTGTATGGCATTAACTTCTATCAACATCATGAAATTTTTTTATTTATGGCAGGATATTTTACTGCATTATATATGTTTTAAACCTGTAAACAAATTTTGGGCAACCTTTTCTGGTAGAGAAGGGGGTGACCCGATTGTACTTGCTCCAGGGCACTGAACATGTAGCTACGCCCAGGGCCGAAACTAGGGGGGGGGCAGAGGGGGCACGAGCCCCGGGCGCCAGCAGAACAGAAGGCGAAGGGGGCGCCAAATGCAGGTTTTGTTTGTTGTTTGATATAGAAATGTTATATATATGAAATTTGTATAAAAAGTCTCGCAGCCGGAAAATCCAAAAGAAAAACTGAACCAAATGCATTAAAATAGACAAATAGATAAAAAGATTCGTCTACAATACAAGATAGCAAATGAATAAAAAAGGAACTGTTCTCTTAGGCTATGTTCTTTCTCCCATTCCAAATATATCCCGTCTATACGGCCTATCATTTAAATCTCTTCCTGTGGTTTAAGAGAATCACTAACATTTTTCAAGGCCAGTCCCTACTCATGTCTGTATATGACACTGTTCAACGTCGTCTGGATACGGTACTGCACTGTCCATCATGGATAATTAGCAAACGATTCCCTCACTTTGACCTTTCTATTAGATAAAAATATTCCACGAAGGCTGTTCTATTTTTTCCCTTTTCTCACAGCATGGAGCTTTCTTCTTTTTCCATTTTGTCATGGGCGAGGGGTGACTGCTCTGGACAATAAACACAAATTGGAGGATGAATGCCCAAAGTAAAATTCTCAGTAAAATCTTTTTCTTTTAAGTATAGCATTTGTAAAGGTACAGTAAAAAATCTAATCTCGTACAGGGCGCCACCCTGGCTTTATCTTCCAAAAAGTTTTTTACTCGTCTTTTTGCGAAAGCTTTCTAAGCGTTTTGCCGTCCTTGGCGGCAACTGGAATATGCCGGCCTCTTACTTTTGCTAAAATTACTTTTTCATCCAGATCCAATCTAGTATTATTAGAGGGAGCGAGGTTGGGCGACTGCTTGGGATACTAAAAACAAATATTATTTGAAAGGATAATTTGAAAAATACGCAAAATAAAACTCTTTGTTAAAACCTTTTTTTGAAAAAGAATGTCATTTGTAGGGGTGCAGGGAGAAAACCATACCCAAGTTGCTATGACTAATCAAACCGCAGCCGCCCCAGCCTTTATTCTCCCAAATTATTTTCTCGTCATTTGGCCATTTTCAGATAAATGAAAAATGCCGCCATACCATTTGTTACAATTACTTTTTTACATACAAATCCGGCTTTAAAGGGCGCGAGGTTGGCTATTACTAACGACACTAAAAACTAAGGAGATGAAACATATGCAAGATAAAATAGTAACCTCTTCTCCCCCCCCCCACCTTGTTTTAAAGAATATAGCATTTGTAGAGACGCAGAAAAGAACCTCGCACAGGGTGCCATGCCTAATAAAGTCGACTTTGCAAAAAAAAAAATTGTTTTCGTCTTTTTGCCATTCTTACGTGTTTTGCCGCCCCATTCTTTTGCTGTAAATATTTTTTTAGATCCAGATGTAAATTTCCGTGACAAATACATCGTGTGCCCCTGTAATAATCAAGCTCGATTTCTCTTTGTTTTTAATCTTATCATACTCTAAAAATGCAAAATATCGATTATAATCAGTAACAAAGTCAAATGCATTCTGAATATCAGCTTTATGTAAACAGCATACCAAGTGTGGGGGACCCCTAAATCAGGGGCCCCAGTGTCACGATCCAGATTTAGATTTATCAGATCTGATTTAATTAGACTCTGAATCTGTGTAATTAAATCGTCATAAAAGTCTCTAACAGTAACAGGGTTCCGTTCAGCTCAGATCCAAGTTTGAGTCTCACCCCAACCCTCCACAACCGTTCACAGTTCTGATAATTGCTAATTGAAAAGAAGACTAGGAAAAACATTTAAACATAACTAAAACATTTCTGGGAATTGCAAATGGTATAAAAAATATTCTATTTAAATTACATGAAAATTATGAAGCAATACTAATTAAAAAAAAGTCCTTCCGGCCTGTACCGGGAGGAAAAGGTAGCTTTCCTATGTCTTCGTTTTAAAATTTTAGCTAATGTTACACGAAAACAGCAAGTTAAAATGCAAAGAAACGGTTACAAAAGATTCGTTAATACTGAATTTGAATAAGAATTTCGCCAAATTATTGAGCAATAGCCAAATTAAGCATTTATAAAAACTTATTTTGGTTGCCAAATTTAGCGATATTTCGCCAAATGTCGCCAATTTTGTCGCCAATGTCACTAATTTTGGCACTAACGGATATGAATATATAGTTTTATGCGTATGATTGGGAAAATTATTACAACAATGAAAGAAAATAATTTGCAAGTAATGGCGTTAATGTGCTGTTTTGTTTCAAAATGTCAGCCACCCTAGAATTTCAAACTGCTCTATCTCAGCCATTTTTTAAGATAGAGGTAAACCAAAAAATGTTCTGGAATCCTTGTATCAAGGCCTAACACGTAATTAAAAAAATAAATTTGAATTTTTAATTTTTTTGTATATTTATTTTAGTTTTAAATTTTTAAATGGCCGCCATCTTGAAACAAAATGGCGGACCAAGCTGGCCAACGAACTCGGTCGAGACATTGGTGAGCTTAATACACACAATTAGTTTCATCAAAATCGATTTATAAATACGAGCGTTATCGTATGACATAGGTCAGATATATATATATATATATATATATATATATATATATATATATATATAAAATCAACATTTGAGCGGAGGGTGGTTTTGGGGTCTGGGGGTCATGATCGGTGAAAATATATCGAAATTTTCCGGAACTGCTTTCCTCCGAACGGCTGCAATAGGTAGCTTTATACTTTTTAGTATTGAAAGCTACCTAAAAGAGCTAAGAAAATCCTTTGATCAAAAAATAATTTTTCTCGTAGAACTCAAAAGAGGATTTTGGGGGCCATTTGAATGCGAGGCCCTTTGAGACCATCGCGACCCCTTAAATCCGCCCCTGAGAATATCAATAACTATACTTCCTAAGATGAAAACTTGTATAAAGCGGAATATTTTACGGTTCCTTTCGATTCCATTTTCAAGGTTTTAATGAGTCAGTATTTGACAAAGCTGATTACTTAGTTCAGTATTACAGATTTTCTGATTATATACTTTAAATTTTAGAAACTTAGAAAAAATTTGCTTTGGAAATTTTGTTTTCGGAGGGGGGGGGGGGGGGCGCCAAAATCCATGTTTGCCCCGGGCGCCAAAATGGCTAGTTTCGGCACTGGCTACGCCACTGACGTGTGTTTATTCTGTTGGAATACCACCGATTAAATCAGAGTCCTACTGCCACTAGGAGAAGTTTTTAAACGCGATTTCAAGTCTCAAAAGGCCCAGATGGGAAAACAATTCGTGAGCTTTTCAAAAAATTTCAACAAACAGACCGGTGACATACAGTAGAGAGTCAATGATAATTTCATTCTTCGTTTGCGATAAGTCTGTTTTGTAAAAAGCGCACCTTTTGAATCACTTTTGATACGCTTATTTACCACAGTGCCATCTATCGGCGCTATTTTTAACTAAATTTTGAGATTTATGTATAAGATTCTTACGATTTTTTTAATAAACATACTACTGGTTTCATGTTTCTCCCTATCACCGTTTCCGGGTTATTGATTTTTAAGTTAGGGGTCCTTTGTGAAACACCCTGTATATACTACCTGGTGTAGCAAGCCATGTGATGCATTTGCATGGTTAAAATCTTTTCATTTTTTGGGGAAAAAAAAAGAAATCTGATTTAATTTATAAACGATTAATAATTATTATTTTAATAAATTTCTTATAAGCAAGAAATCATGTTTACACTGTAAATGAACTGAAATTTATGAACATTATACATTTTGCAAGGCACATGATATTGATGCAATCATAGGGACAATAAAATTCCATTTATTGAGATCATTTTCAAAGAAATTTTGGAGAGCTTGTCATTATTGCCAAGCTAATGTTTGTTTACTTTTGGGTTTGTACTGGCTGGGAGAAAACGCCTAAATCTGAACATATCCACTGTATATTTGTTCAGATTCCATATCCTATCACAGTCCGTTCATTTAGATTTTAAACAAATTCGGAAAATATTATTTCATACTAGGATCAATAATATTAAAATCTTTCAGCTTTATGATAATAATTTTATTAAATGCAGAAGTCATGTGAATCTTCTTTACATTACATTTTAAAAAAATATTAAGGTAAACTAAAAATCCTTAAATCGATTTATTTATTCAAACAAAACGAAATCAAAATTTTCGTTCATCATTTCGGATAGCAGACGATATCTCATTATTTATTTTTAAATATTAAAATTCAAGGCGTGGTAATGCTCCTCTCACTTCCCCTTCGATGGCGCCCATGGAATCAGCTATTTCTTGAATCAAATTCTGTATTAACAATGTGTTTCATTATTTTTTAGGTGCGTTCGTAATTATATAAATAAGTAGCACCTATAGTCGTCGTCTGGTCTGTCCGTCTGTCCAGCGCAAAAACTACCCAACCGAATGGTTTGAAATTTAATATATATAATCATTGCAGAATTTGGTCGACTCATTTCAAATTTTATGAAAATCGAATCCAAACTTACAAAAGATATTAATAAAAGTTTTCTCTATTCTATTAAATCATATCATACATAAGTAATTCAATGATACCCTATGATAGGTAATGATCCTAAGTTGCCATGGGGATTACGTCCTATTTAAGAGGGAGTCGTATATTATTTCCGTATTGCTGAATTTAAAAACCGAATTTGCATACTAAAGTTGTTTAATTATAGCAATCCTATTATCTACCGACAGTTTGTTGGATAGATGTTTGGGGCTATGCATATATAACTTTATCACTTTAGAGGGGAGTGTGGGTGGCACTTGATATCGTAAGATATCGGTAGGGGAGGGGGGATTTGTCTTTTGACATCGTTATCGTTTTTAATCCAACCAATTAGGTTGATTTCGTAAGAAATACTACCTATTACATTCTCCCCTAAGTTGGAATTTTTGAAAAAAAATTTGCAGATATACGCCGATCATGACTCCCAGAACCCACAACCATCCCCTGTTCAAACCTTTATATCTATCTATGTCACTTTTTTATGGATACGATACCTGCAATAATTCTGCACAAATCTCTTCCAAACTGATACATAAAATCAAGGCGCATAAAATCTCGGTCAAGTTCGTTAATGTACAAAATCGAACCAAAGGGGCGGGGGAGGGATGGGAGGCTTTTTGTGAAAACAGAAAAAAGCCCATAACATCTTAATTATGATACGTATCGAATCCGTTTAAAGTTATTGTTACTTCTAGGAAAAGGGCCGAAAATGTATATATGACAGATTTTTGATATCATTAAGAATGGCCTCAAGGGAGGGAAAATGGGGGGGGGGGGGTTACAAGAAAAAAATTCATAACTTCGTCCATTCACAAGATATCAAATCCGCTTAAATTTATTATAAATCTTCTTAATATTATCTAACACTTTTATATTGACAAGTTTTTTATAGGACCAACCCTTATAGCAAAAAATAAATAAATAAATAAATAAATAAAATCCCTGCCGGCTACGCCTGCAAATAAGTTAGATTTCGAAGTGGGTGGTCCCAACTGCGGTATCATAGCAAAAAGGTCATTCTTTCCGCAATTCCCAACAAACATTCCCCCCACGGTCTGCGTCTTCGAAATCTACCTGTGCCTATAGGCCGAGCCGTCAGGTTTTTTTTTTTTTTTTTTTTTTTTTTTTTTTTTTTTTTTTAATGAAAATACAACCGCTAAATGATTATAAAATCATTTCATTCCAAAATATGGAATACCTAAACGTTCAGCATTCCCATACTTCTGCTATATGCACATATAATCCGATGTTGAAGAAGTACGTTTGAAATGATACTTGTATTTTTCTATTAAAGAAAAGAGAAAGAACGTTGTCCACATGTTTGGTTGATAAGAAGTTGTGTTTGCCACCTCTCCGTACAGGGGACAAGTACAAGGAGACAATATTACTGTTGAATGCATTATGTAACAAATAGCTATTATTAATATACAGTAATCCCTTAACATTCGCGAGTTTTGATTATTCGCGAACATGAAAATGCGGAAAACTTAACATTCGCGAGAATCTGACTCGATTTTTCGCGATTTTTTTAAAATTATATCTTTGTTTTTCGAGAATTTACAGTGTTAAAGATTGTTTCCCCTGTGTTTTCTCTGTATGTATTTACAAATCAATTTTCAGTTGTCTACTGAAAAAGGGAGTTAGTGTTGTAGGAAAACAAAATAGCAGCAGAAGAATACTCATTGCAATGGGGGTATTACAAGTGGTAAAGGTAAATTGCATCGTCAATCTATTATTTTAAAATGTGCTAGTGCAGGTTCTCGTAGAGATTGAGCTGAAGCTGCATACATTACCACCTCTTTGCGAATAGAGAGAGGGTCGAAATTACTTTATTGAAAAACAAAAACAAAAAAAACCTATGCCCTATGCTATGTAATTATTTCTCCAGTCAGTTAATTTGAATTATTTTCATTAAATAAATTTCATAAATATGAAAATGCGTGTAGATTCATACATATATGTTATGCATCGTACTGTTAATATATATATCCTTTTGTTTTCTTCAAATACTGTGCCACTCTAATTAAAATTTTATAGAACGTCACTCCTTTTTTAGTGCAGAGAGATAGACTCGACATTCGCGAGGTTTTCCTGGAACGTAACCCTCGCGAATGTTAAGGGATTACTGTACTTTTAAATATAGTAACTATCTCTTTTAGATGTCATTTGATATAAACTTATTTCATGTATAATAGGGATATTTTATAATGTATAATAGTGATTACTTCTTCTGTTCATTTGAATAAGTAAAATATGCATATCACTGCTGTATGCATACCTGTATATCACTGCAAACGTATAAAAGTAAAAAAAAAGGCAAAAATAAAAATAATTTATAGACATTAATACCGATATCATTAACGCGGGAGGGGGGGGGGGGGTCGAGGAATGATAATCCACGATGTCGTAAGGGGAAGGGGGGTCCAAAATTACTAAAAAGTCGATAACGTTATATATGTACAGCCCCTTTCAGGAGAAATAGATATTAAATGGAAAAGGAGGAAATATGGATTTCAAGTTCTGAAATTTTCAAAGCTTGGCTTTAGTTTCCCATTGGGAATTTCAATAAATATCAAAAAAAGATAAAATGTTACGGACTTAAAATGTACTTATTTTATTACGGAAATGAATCATATCTTAATAACAGACGATGTAATTCATTTTTTCGGTGAAATAATAACGATGATTTTTTTTTACAATGTCTTGTATTGGATATTTGCGCGTAGTAAAATTTTAATGTAACAGAATTGAAATTAATTGTTTGTAAAAGTGTATTTTGAAACTTAATTTTATAAAGTAAAATTAATATCTATGTAATATTAAAATCAGCACATAAAATAAATTTTGTATTCATGCATTTTTGCATAGAGTGCAACAGCTATTGCACCAAGATCTGAATATTTATAAAACTAGTTATAGTACGAACGCACCTCATTTGTCACGTTTGACGTATAATTTCCAACTTGTTTTCCTTTCTTAGTAAATCATTTTTATGATGAGTGGAATCTGTCGATTCTCTTACCAAAATAAAAACAGCAACAGGATATGTTTTCATTTTATGTGAGTGATATTCCTCCGCGGACAGGGTTCTAAATATTTATTTGTCAAACAAATACCCTTTATTCCACCAATTTTTTTCGTAAAGCGATATTACAGTATTTGCCGCTTTTATGAATTACTGGTTAACCCTTTCACGCTCAAGGGAAATATTTTTCCCTTCTACAAAAATCGTTATCGATTGTTCAATTATTATTGAATCGATATTTTTTTTACTGAATGTCAAAATAAAACGTATGTCCAAGGCGGCAAATGTGTTTCTGAACGAATAATAAAAAAAGAACTGTCAAACTTTATTGCGCCAAAACCAAAACATTCGCGGGCTGAACTAATGATATCTTGAAAGTGTTTTGGACTTGAGAAAATTAGAATACCATAACTGACTATTTATTTTATTTTTCTGATAATTTTTATTATGTTTTTTGTATTACAAAGCAATAAATAAAATACCGATATACCTAACTCTTCGTTTATTTACTTTTATGGTCCATAGGGAAAAATATTTCCCATGAAATTATAGGAAACCTATACACCCGGCTATGTTTTTCTGGTGATATTCTCTTACTTTACACCCACAATAGCTAAAATATTGTGTTGTATTGGCATATTTAGTCTTGGACATCTTATGGTCCTGTAAGGGTTAAATGATCAGTCGCTTTTACGTATCGAATAAGCCAGTCATTGTAAAAATCACTGTGTTATTTATATATGCATTTATTTTTTTTTCTTGTAAAGATCAAATTCTGTTTTAAAAACATGATTCATTATAAACAAGTACACGAATACAGACAATTAAATTATAAAGTTAAAAAGCCCAATTATTTATTAAAAACAGCATTATACGTTTCGGACTTTCCAGAACTCCCTCATTAGCAATGTAAAATTAAAAACACAAAATCACGACAGATGATAAAACAACTTACAGAAGAGAGCATGTGTCACAAACCGGTGTGTTTTTGACATGTGTGTTTTTGACACATGCGTTCTTCTGTATGTTGTTTTATCATCTCTCGTGATTTTGTGTTTTTAATTTTACATTGCTAATGAGGGAGTTCTGGAAAGTCCGAAACGTATAATGCTGTTTTTAATAAATAATTGGGCTTTTTAACTTTATAATTTAATTGTCTGTATTAGTGTAGGGGAGATGGGGGATGAATGGGACATTTTCACAAAAATGTTTATTTTAAATATTTTATTTAAGTTATTATCAATTTTATATATCACATTTCATACATTAAGTGTTTGACTACATCTTATGTACAATATTTATTCAAGATTATTATTATACAGAAATATATTATGAAATTAAAAAACAATTCTTCTATGTCCCAATCATCCCCACAGCAGGGATGAATGGGACACAAATATTTTCCTCCCTTTATTCAATGCTAAGGACTAAAAGCTGAAAAAAATGCCTCCTGGGCAAAAGCTGAGAGATTGTAAATTGTAATATGATCTCCAGAATTATTTGTTAGCCAATCATATTGGACTCATCTCAGCTTTACCTTAAAAGGCCCATAAACGGAAGCATTCAATGCCTGAAGACGATGACTACAATGTGTGTGAAATGTCAGAATAATATTTACCATAAATTGTTAATTTATCAAACTATATAATATTATTTAGCTAATAAATATTTTTCAGCATCCTGTAGGGATGAATGAGACAATCCCATTCATCCCATTTTAAATGTCCCAATCATTCCCATGATGCATATATTCAACTGTCAGCCATTTTGTCTCAAAAATTATTTTGTCACAATGGTTAATATTCATTCATTTTAATTACCAATATTGCGCCTTGAAATAAAAAACTACAACATATCTTAATTGTTTATATTGCATAAGATAGTATTTAAGTAACTTCAAATGTAAAAAAAATTACTTTTAAGTTACTAATTAGTTTTCAGGAAATGCAAATTTGAAGGAAACTGAAAACAGCCATGTGCTCTTGCTTTTGGTTCTGAAGCACACTATGGTAGTGAAATCTATGAGGATAGGAAGCAACTAAAAAAATAAAAGTTTATTCCCTGAAATAATGAGAACGTCCCATCCATCCCTTGTCCCATTCATCCCCCATCTCCCCTACTTGTTTTTAATTGATAATGAACAGACGTAATATCTTTGCATACTTTAAAAGGTTCATTTTGTTTTTATTCCTCACGCTAGGAAAGTATAGATAGGGGGGAGGGGAGAAACATCTCATACATTTTAATCATTAAATTATTCCGGAAAAAAATAACGAAAATAGCCAATCGACTGGAAATTATATCTTCTTTTAATTTATGTTTGAAAAAAAAAATAAGCTTAGAGTGTTGTCTTCATACTGAAATTGTACCAAATTCTGAAATTTTCAATACCAACACCTAATTTTGACACTATAATTTGGCTTTCTGGGAGAATTACACCTTAGGATACCAAAAGCAAAGGTCATTCGGTCAAGTAGTTAAGGAATCGTGACTGTTTAAAGTTCGGAACTCCTAATGTTAGATTCGTTTGTAATCATTGAAATACAAATTGCAATAAGAGTAATTTATTAGAAGTAACTCAATAACTACTTGGAGGAATCGGAATGAGCTGTTAATTTGGATTAACATATTTGAAGCTTCCAGAGTTCGGTTTCTGATAAAACAGTCATAAATTACTGTTCATAACCTTTTTTGAAAAATTATTTGGAAAATGTCTATTTTTTAAAATTAATTTTCGAAAAAATATATGAATTTGAAACTTATGAACTTTTTAACAGTAACTGATTTTTAGCAGCTTTAAATATATGCGAATCTAAAATTACAGCACTTGACGCCAAGTAGTTTTTAAGACATGCTTAAAACTCACTGCATTGCAATCTGTTTTACAACGTTTACAAATGAATTTAACATTAGGAGTTCCAAACTTTTAGTTTGCCACTTGGCTAGTTTTGGCATATCATTAAATCCATTGTTGTTGTAACTCGCATGCAGTTGCAACCGTAAAGAATATTTGGTGATTTATCACCTGCGACTTTCTAACGGAAAAATGCCTCAAAATTAATTTATTAACTTATAATTAATTTCTAAAAATATTAAAATGCTGTATTGTCATTGGAAACACACCTTTGTTTATATTTTTTTTACAGTTCTAGCCTAGGAAGTGAGTGAGAAATCGATTACAAACTTCCATCTTTACATATACATTAACAAAGTGGAGTTAAATAAAAAAGTGTAAAAAATAAGTTCTACCAGAATATGCTCGGGAATATATTCTTTTTTATTTTACTTCTTTATTATTTTTTTTAAGGCGGCTTATAGGGAGAATAAGCTTCTACAGTGATAAGAAAAGTTTTACTTTGAAAAAATATATATTTCGTTACTTTCTTTGGATAAAGAAAAGATTAAAGCTGCCTTTTCAAAGTTGTCTTTTCTTCTGGAAAGCCCGTATAGTTATCGTTCCCTTTCGCTTAACCTATCAGTCTCATTGTATCATATTACTTTTACAGTATGTCCGACAGTTTATATTTTTCTTTCCTCACTCGGTTCTAACACAAATGTGGGTGTCGATAAGTATTTTTTTTGTTGTTTGCCGCCAGTTCTTGCAGGAGGTTTTTTGTTTTTTTTCTTTGGAAAATAAAAACAAAAACGTTCATTTTCACTTCTCCTGATAAGAGTCCCTTTTCATATACTTTCTGCTCTAGTTGAGATAATATTTAAAGAGTGAAATAATAATAGCAATAAAAACTAAAAATGAATATTGTATGAAGTTACTTTCTATATATAATAAATATTTTAATTAGCAACCATTAAGGAGAGAAAGAGGTATTAAGGTTAAAAACAGACTACGTTTTTTGATGTCTTTTGGTATATTTTATGTGGTCAGTCTTCAGAAGTTTGTTTCAGTGGAGGAGATGCCTGGCATGTTTATCACCGCCTCTTTTTTTGTTGAGACTCCCCTTTCTTTTAACCACAAAACCTTTGGAAAAGAAATGTCAGGGGAATGATTTACTAGTTTTTGTCGGGGATTGTTGAAATCCAGATATAAACGCATCCTTACAGGCTGCATACAGATAACACTTGCTCAAAAACTAGTAAAGAATTACCCTGGCCTTTTCTAAAGGTTCTGTGATCATCAACAAAAGAAAGGGAGACTTTATTTTGTTGATTTTGTTCGCTTTGCTTCCAAACCTTTGAAGAGGAATAAAAAACGCCACAAGTGACAAAAGGGCCTTTTGAAAAGAAAGCCCAGAAAAATAATTTATGACTTCTCGTCGCAAAACATGAAAATGTGATCTGAAAGTATAGCCTTAAATTTTTCTACATAAAATCTTGACATAAGTTAGTATTCATTTTCAGTAAAAAATATCAAAAACAAGGTCCATGACACTTTTTTACTTACCCATCATACTAAGTATAGGGTAGGTCTTGTAATCGTTTTAAAAATCGAAAAAAAATTTTTGACGGATTTACACGTTTCAGACACTAGAGATTCCGAAAAACATATTTTTAGAGGAAAAAAAAATGTCGTCCGTCTGTCTGTGTGTGTGTCTGTCTGTGCTCTATCTCCCGAACAAATTGAGATAGAGACTTTAAATTTGGTATGTACTTAGTATATAATAATGGGAAGAAACTTATTGAATTTCAGTCACCTCGATTATCCGGAACTATTTTTTTCGGACTCTCGAAATATTCGTTCTGATAAAAGGTATATAAAATTTTTCGAAATTGTTTATTTTAAGGAATGAATATAAAAGACAATAAAAAAACATAAATTTAGCATAAAGAATAAAGTTGGTCGGATAATGAGTTGCCGAGATATTTGTAATCCTATTTTCCACACTCTTCGATTTTTCATGACCCAGTATTTCATCCAAATTTCAATTCAAATATATATTTTAATTGGAAATGAGACGCTTAATCCAGTAAACTCTTTAAGCAGTAAACTCTTAGTTAAAATGATTATCATATTTGGAGTTATAAGGATGTTTCTTTTACGCAATTCAGTAATAGATCGTTTAAAGTTTATGACGTCATCAAGCCAGAATTTTATTCGAATTGCAATGCATTTTATAAATAGTTTACACATGTTTTATTTTCATATTTTATATTATGCATATCCATGATGGGTAAGTATTACGGTGGCACCCAACGACTAGTTTCTTTCTACATCCATAAAATAGAAATTAGAATTAGGCACTAGATTTTTCTTATGTATGACTTATTTTTTCTAATCAATGAGATAAACGAAAATCTCAAAAATTCTAGTTCAAAAATGTGATTCTCATTAATCGGGCCTCACTATGCCTAACTTTGAATGAAGACTTTTTTATCAAAAGTCGATCAGTTTTTAACACATAAAATATTAAATTAAGAATATATTTTTGAAATATTGGGATAACTAAGAAAAACAAGTGGGTACGCGTGATCGAAGATCGCACAAAGGGTTTCGTTTAATATTCCTTTCAAAACACTTTATCCTTTCTTAAATCTAAATAAATTTCATTTTCAAAAAAAAAAAAAATCATGTTTTTTATAAAGTAATATTCTTTAAAAGTTTTTATACTCTGTCCCGCTATTACACTCTGTCATAATAATATCTGTCATGTGGACTAAATGCGATATTAAAAAAAAATAAATTTCAAAATTAAACATGTTTCATAGAGACCTTCAAAATGTTAAAATATGCCAATATTTCCATAATCGGGTTTTTATCATGATTCAATACGTTCCTCAAACTCATATATTTACTATTCTCTATTACTCATATTCATACTCTATTTGTATTATTCTCAAACATATGAAAAATTCGTTAAGACGTCAGATTAACTTTCTTTTTAATTCTCTAATGACGTTATATTAAGCTGCTTTCTGTACTTACACATACTCATATTCTTTGTATTGAGAAATGTTTAAAAATTTCCGTTTTATTACTAATATGACGTCCTATTAATCTTTCTTTCAATGGGTGAAATTTTTTATTTCATTTTCATTTTTCACGTGGAAATCTTTCAATAGAAAATTAATCATTGTAGAAAGAATTTTAGTGTTCATTATTTGACAACAGCTAAAACGAAAATTGTTTAAATTTAATAGGAAAAGGCTGATAGATTTTTGGTTTTTTTATCTCTCTAAAATAATACGACTTTTTCAAATTTTGATGATTTTCAGCGTGATAGTAAGTATTCAGCTGTAAGTACACAAAATTTCAAGTCAGTAACTTATACAGTTTCTGAGAACCGGCTCTGTGACAGACAGACAGAGAAGCGAGACGAATAGGGTTTCGTGAGATGAACGAAACCCTAAAAAACAAGAACGAAAAATCATGCGTCAAGCATAGATTATGTAACACTTTCCAACGCTTCCAAAATAATTTTACGAATCATACTCTTTAATAAGCTAAAAGATAACATCTAAGTAATCCGAATACTTTTATTCAGCTCTGTATAGGATCTATAGATTTGTATATATACTACATAGGATGCTAAATTTTAGTTCAGTTAGGAAACACGTAGCACAGTTTAAAATTCTCCGTCTGGAGTTAAATAATACGGAAATGTGTTCCCGAACTTTTCTGCTTCCCTGTATAGGATCTACAGAATTTATAAACACCACGTAATATACAAAAAGCGATTTAAAATTAAAATCGCGTTCAGTAACTTAAAACGCACTTCCAGGAATTATTGTAAACATACAGTAGAGAATTCTTTTGTGTGTCCCTGTAAATGAACGATGACTGCTATACACGCAATATTCTGTAGTAAGTCTCTTGTAATGAACCTTATATAAATTTCAATGCGTTTAAAATAGGGAAACATTATTTAAATAAACCGCAGACGATTTTTCTCCATAGACGTAATGTAACGGAATTCTTTTGACTGTCCCTGTAAAGTAAGTATAAGTGCTATGCACACCCTATTCCATATTAAGCTTCTTCTAATGCACCTTAGTGATATATATAAATTTCAATGCGTTTAAAATAGTGAAACATTATTTAAATAAACCGCAAATGATTTTTCCGCATAGACCGCAATGTAACGGAATTCTTTTGAGTGTCCCTGTAAAAAAACTATCAGTGCTACACACTTCCGTTGAAATAGGGAACATGCTATAGATAACGATTATAACATATAAAAATTGCAGGGCAATCCGAGCATATTTACGGGAGTTAGAGCACGGACAGACGGCCAGACGGCAGACGGCAGACGGCCAGACAAACCGAAGTCATAAGCACTTTTCAACTAGGTTGGAAAGTGCTAAAAAGAGACATCCTTTAGGAAGAGTACACAAAAAAAAGGTTAAAAATATTAATTTTCCGAGGAGATATTTTAAATGTACTAATGTATCCTACGCCCATAGGTTTAACATTAGTGAGGGGAATTGAGGAACTGGCTGATAACAGCTTTAAGGATTATTCTCCATGTATTATAATTACATCTGTATGCTTATGAAAAATATTCTTTTTTTCTTTGCAGGCCAATCTCACATCAACATCGACGGGTGATAGAAAATCTAAAGGCAGAACTGGTTGGCCTCAGCACGTGTGGGCTCTTGAACTAAAACCCGAGACATAGCAACAGCAATTCACATACCAATATTTTAGTGAAATGCGTTCTTGAAGACAAACCAAATGGACATCGTCATTTGCGATGGTGCAATCAGATTAATTATAAAGAACTGATTTTGAATATATTTGGGCCCTGTCTTCCTTAACAACCAAAGGCGAATGCCTATGTTCAGAAGTGATTTATTTGCAAATTAAATTAATTTATAATTGAAGCTTTATGTATAAAGTTTTGTAATTATTTAACTGAAGATTGAAAAAAAAAATGGAAATTTGTAAAAAAAAAATTATAATTGAAGCTTTATATATAAAGTTTTGTAATTATTTTAATGAATATTGAAAAAAAAAATGGAAATTTGTAACAGAAATTATAATTGAAGCTTTATATATAAAGTTTTGTAACTATTTTACTAAAGATAGAAAAAAACATTGGAAATCTGTAAAATAAATTAGGTGAAACTTGGTACTTGTGCGAATAACTGCGCACTTAATTCGATTAAGTATATTTCATTTTTATTTTAGTCTTACAAATAATCAGATTAACTTTTTCGGACCACCTTAATAAGATTTTGCTAAATAACATCCCCCCCCCCTCTCAGAAAGAACTGATTTTGAAGAAATTTGAGCTCTGATGTCCTCCGTAACATCTACGGATAATGCCTATGTTTATAACAAAATAACAATAATAATAATAAATAAAAAGTTATTTATTTGCAAATAAAATTAATTTATAATTATTTTTTTTATGTATAAAATTTTGTAATTATTTTACTAAAAATTGAAGAAAACAATGGGAATTTTTAAAAGGAATTAGGTAAATCTTGGTACTTGTGCGAATAACTGTGCACTTAACTCAATTAAGTATATTTCCTTTTTATTTTAGTCTTACGAATAATCAGATCAATTCTTAGGGACTAACTTAATAAGCCCTTTTGTATAATGCCCTTTGTATACTGCCCTTGTATAATCCCTTAATATGTCCACACCTAGAAAGAACTGATTTTGAATAAATTTGGGCTTTGTTCTCCGTAACATCTATAAGGTTAGTAATAGGGTAAGATTAAGAGGTTAAACGGAACCGTAAGATAAGAAAATTGAAATATATTTAATCAAATTGAAACGGCAATTATCGGCATAAAAACTGAGATTGACATAATTTATCCTAAGTTTTTATTTTATTTTATTTTGTAATTTGGAAAATTGTTAATGAAGTTTAATTTAGTTTCATATTTTTATTAAAAACAACATAAACTAATATATTTTGTTGTTAAATCCTTAAAAAAAAGAAAAAAAAGCTCAAAACATAGGCCAGTTCGCTTAAAAATGCCCGTTTTTGTTCTAAAGAAGAGGCATTTTATACCAGCTTGTCATCGTCTTTCGTTCTAAATTTCTACACACACACACACACACATATATATATCAATAAAAAGTATTAAAGTATTATTTAAAGCAAAAACCAAAAATTTTGTATTTTTGTTATGTATGATATATTCTCATTTTGTTAAATAATGGTTAATGTTTTAAAATAAATGTCTTACAAAACATTGTTTGTGTGGTTTTTTCTTAAAGTATTGGCAAATTATTGTCACCATTGTGATACAGAGCCGAAACCAGATTGGATTGGAGTAGTGTGGGCTGAGCACCCCCCCCCCCCCACACACACACACACCCCACACACATACACTCCTCTACATACTTCTAAAGCACCCTCTAACCCTGAAAACTTCACAATCTTTTAACAAGTGTCACCTATATTACATTTTTTTTTTCAATTTAAAATAAAAAGTTTTGTAACAGGAAGCTTACTTGTCCTCTACTTCTATTTACGGTCAGATTTGACCAGGCACCAGTAAATGACCAGTATGTTCTCTAACAACCAAAGTTAGAATTTATACCCATTAATTCCTGTTTTCTGCAGTTTTTATATTTTACTGGTCACCAGCAGGGCTTAATTTCTAAGAAAAAAAAGCACCGGAGCCCTAATATTCTGCAGTATACTAACACCCGTAGCGTACCTCTCACCCCCCCCCCCACCCTCCGCCGTCACTCCAATCTGCATACTTATATTTCATACATTATTTTCATATCTATCATTTCATACATTATTTTCATATCTTCATATCTATCTGCATATACTTAGCTATCAACTATTCACTATTCCGCTTTTTAGTTATTACTACTTCCAAATAGAAACCTTTGCCTAATCTTAATGTTATTTAATCGCTGAATTCTGCGATTAAATAAGCTTAGGGTTATGGTTCGGGAATAGTGTTAACATAAAAAATGAATAGTTTGCAGATATGCTGAAGGATTGGAGATGGGAGGGGTAATTTCGGATGCGTTATTGCACTGGGCTCCGGAGCGCAGTATTTATAAGCTCCGGTGAATTATGGCCAATATTTAAATATTTACTAAAAACAGAGAAGTAGCAAATTAAGTTCTGGTCACCAGTAAAATATATATAAAAAAATCGCATGGGGAGGGAATTAGAGGAAAAGTACTCATAAATGAAAGATCTAAGTATGGGATACGGTAGAGACAAAAGGTTGGAAACAGCTGATCTATGGTGACCCCCCCCCTCCATAAATGAAGGGCTTTATACGCCCTCATTTGCAACTCTAAACGTCTTTCATTGTCTATTTAGCGATTAAGTGAGCTGGTGATGAATACAGCTGTAAACAAAAACTTATTCAAATTCCAGAGAAGCTTTTAAAAAGGCAGATTTAGGCATTTGAGTTTCCATATGTTTTGTTTACGGCAATAAATATATCAGTTCGAAAGAACCGCGCTAAGTGTCGTGTTACATCATCCCAAGAGTAATGGGGGGGGGGGGAGGATATGTTGGTGGTTTCAGAGAAGTTAAACCCAAGAGAATAAATAAAGTTAAAGGAAGTGATAAAAGAATTTATCTCTGGAAATCGTTTTTCCTTTGCTACTTGGGTGGGTGTAATGCGACTCTTACGATTTGACAATTTATAACTATTTTGTCTTTTGCATTTATTTATGTTATATGTGTTACTTCCCTAATTTTGTGAGCAGAGTTCAGGACCACCGTGTTATGTTCACATTGACTACCATGGCACACGAATATATGTTCCAGCAATACTTTACTTCCCGGGGCGCCATGCCACACGATATGCTATCAATATTTTCATTAAAGACAATTATTACTTACCCATCATATACATAGTATAGGGTAAGTCTTGTAATCGTTTTGAAAATCGAAATTTTTTTTTTTTTGACGGATTTACACGTTTCAGACACTGGAGATTCCGAAAAACATATTTTTAGAAAAAAAAATTTTGCCGTCCGTCTGTGTGTCTGTAAACGCTCTAACTCCCGAAAAAAATGAGATAGAGACTTGCAATTGGGTATGTACTTAGTATGTAATAATGGGAAGAAGCCTATTTCATTTCAATAACCTCGATTAACCGGAACAATTTTTTTCGGACTCTCGAAATATTCGTTCTGATGAAAGGTATATAAAAATTTTCGAAATTGTTTATTTTAAGAAATGAATATAAAATACAATAAAAAAAACATAAATTTTGCATAAAGCATGAAGTCGATCGGATAATTAGTTGCCGAGATATTTGGAATCCTATTTCCCACACTCTTCGATTTTTCATGACCCTGTATTTCATCCAAATTTCACTTCAAAGATATCTTTTAATTGGAAATTTGACGCTTAATCAGATGCAATAAACCGCTAGTTAATAGGATTATTATTTTTGGAGTTATAAGGATGTTTCTTTCAAGCAATTCAGTAATCGAGCCTTTAAAGTTTGTGACGTCATCAAGCCACGATTTTATTGGAATTGCAATGCATTTTATAAGTAGTTTACACATTTTTATTTTAATACTTTACATTATGCATATCCATGATGGGTAAGTGTTACGGTGGCCCCCAATGACTAGTTTGATATGAAACGAGACTATTGATAGTTTATTATTATGTATTAAAACAAGTTGGATATTGTGCGTCAAACGTGACAAATGAAGTGCGTTCGTACTCTAACTAGTTTTATAAATATTCAGATCTTGGTGCACTTAGTATTATTGAGAAATCTTAGACATTTTCCGTTTTATTACCACTATGACGTCAATCAATTTTATTTCATATTTATCTTTTTTTCAATTGGTGAAACTTTTTATTTCATTTTTAACACTTTCCAACCTAGTTGAAAAGTGTTTATGACTTCGGTTTGTCTGGCCGTCTGGCCGTCTGCCGTCTGTCCGTGCTCTAACTCCCGTAAATATGCTCGGATTGCCCTGCAATTTTTATATGTTATAATCGTTATCTATAGCATGTTCCCTATTTCAATGGAAGTGTGTAGCACTTATAGTTTTTTTACAGGGACACTCAAAAGAATTCCGTTACATTGCGGTCTATGGGGAAAAATCATTTGCGGTTTATTTAAATAATGTTTGACTATTTTAAACGCACTGAAATTTATATATATCACTAAGGTGCATTAGAAGAAGCTTAATATGGAATAGGGTGTGCATAGCACTTATACTTACTTTACAGGGACAGTCAAAAGAATTCCGTTACATTACGTCTATGGAGAAAAATCGTCTGCGGTTTATTTAAATAATGTTTCCCTATTTTAAACGCATTGAAATTTATATAAGGTTCATTACAAGAGACTTACTACAGAATATTGTGTGTATAGCAGTCATCGTTCATTTACAGGGACACACAAAAGAATTCTCTACTGTATGTTAACAATAATTCCTGGAAGTGCGTTTTAAGTTACTGAACGCGATTTTAATTTTAAATCGCTTTTTGTATATTACGTGGTGTGTATAAATTCTGTAGATCCTATACAGGGAAGCACAAAAGTTCGGGAACACGTTTCCGTATTATTTAACTCCAGACGGAGAATTTTAAACTGTGCTACGTGTTTCCTAACTGAACTAAAATTTAGCATCCTATGTAGTATATATACAAATCTATAGATCCTATACAGGGCTGAATAAAAGTATTCGGATTACTTAGATGTTATCTTTTAGCTGATTAAAGAGTATGATTCGTAAAATTATTTTGGAGGCGTTGGAAAGTGTTACATAATCTATGCTTGACGCATGATTTTTCGTTCTTGTTATTTTTCACCTGGAAATCGTCTGATAGAAAATTAATTATTGTGGAAAGAATTTCATCGTGGATTTTTAATTTTTGGCATCTGCTATAACGTAAAATGTTTAAATTTAATAGGAAAAAGCTGTTAGAATTTTGGTTTTTTATCTATATTTATTAAAATAATACGATTTTTTCAAATTTTAATATTTTGAGCTCTTTATAGCTGGTATTCGGCTATATACACAAAGTTTCAACTCTGTAAGTTATATAGTTTTTGAGAATAGCTCTGTGACGGATAGACAACGGAGCGGGAGTAATAGGGTTTCGTGAGATGAACGAAACCCTAATAAGCAAATAAAAAAGCGAGAAGAAAACATTTCTTTTACAACTAGATAACAATATTTTTTCACCAAATTTTTACACGTTTTATTTATAACCAATAAAGATTTCAAAGAGTTCGGACAAAAAAGAACAAGAAAATGCGCGCTTTTATCACTAAACATCAATATTTTTTCGCGAACTTTCCATTTTAAAATACAATTTTACACAAAATCGGGTTAAAGATATAAAATAATAAAAACGATTTTTTAAAATTTATTATTACGGGCCCGGCCGGGTCAGCTAGTAATTATTAAATGATAGATTTGTGTTTATCATTTTCAAAAACTTTGCGAAAATAGTTTATTTACTATTCTGATCTTGAAGAAGTCGCCGTTAGAGCGTTGAAACATGTCATCTTTATAATAAAAGTTATTTTTAAGCCTTTTGTGTATTTTTTTTATCACCTTTAAGCAGTAATTACATCTTTAATTTAACGTTAACAAGTGATTTTATTATATTATTTGTAAGTTTTATAGATTTACTTCAAATGAATTATTTATAATCACTTACTTATATGTTATTATTCTTAAAAAATCAATGTAGTATAGATTAATCAGTTTTAATTTCGACCACAAAGATCTGATTTGAAACTTACAAAAATACTTGAGCACTTTTAGCATCATATCCCATTTTAGATGGCACAGAAGTTGGATTGACACTATTCATTACTGTTTAATTGAAACCTCCCGATTCCTCATTCTAATCACGTGACATGCTAGCTGGCTAGAGCGGAAAAGAATGACGTTTTCTTTGCAAGAGAATCAAAATGCCCTTTAAACTTGGTGGTTCTTCCATTAAAAGTACGAGAGAAGAGGAAGAACACTACTTTGCCCACACGAGTAGGAGGAAAGAAAAATACAGTTTGTGCTCATTTCTTAGGTCTAACTCGGTGGCCAAATAAAAAGAACTTGGTCGCTGGTGGCGACTGCATTTGTCAAGCCCTGGTTACACCCCAAACAATTTTAAAACTATGAAACTTTCCACTCATTTTACATCATAAACTTACACAGTAGTTATAATCCATTCTTTATTTTCTTCAATTAATATTGCCAACCAAAAATTACGAAAAAGGGAAATCATGCGTCACATATAGATTATGAAACACTTTCCAACACCTCCAGAATATGGGAACTAAACTTCACCTTTCAATAAGGTAAAAGAAGATATCTAAATAAACAAGGTCAAACGGGGTGGGGAGGCCTGCTTTTCGGCTTAAGCACAACCATCCTTTATTTTCTTCAATTAATACTGCCAACCAAAAATTACGAAAAGGGGAAATCATGCGTCACATATAGATTATGAAACACTTTCCAACATTTCCAGAATATGAGAACTAAACTTTATTTTTTAATAAGGTAAAAGAAGATATCTAACAAAGTCAACCCGGGCGGGGAGGCCTACCTTTCGGCTTTAGTTCAACTAACCCCGACCAATCTAAATAAACAATTTAGAAAATGTGTAACATAGTTGAAAACCTAATTTCAGCAATTAGCGCCCATAGTTGATAAGATTTACGAGTTATTTTGAGAAGCCCTGTATATGATCTATGGATTTGTATTACACACCACATGGTTTGCTAAAATTTAATTCAGATGTAAAACTCATAACAGATTTGAAAATTTATTTTCAGCATTTACTCCGCATAGAAAGTAACTCAAAATTTTTTCTGCATCCCTGTATATGATCTACAGATTGGTATACACACCACATATTAAACTGAAATTTTATTCAGCTAAGAAACGCATAATATAACTAAAACTAGTATATAACCCCCGTCAAAAATGACGGATTGTTGATCTGCGTTCTATTTTCATAAGACTTCGTACAAACAAACAGCACGAAGATTTTATTATTGAAAGGTTTGTATTGTAGAAAAGTACATTTTAAAGCCGGCAGATGGCACCAAAAGAACCTTGTTCACAACAGTGCTCGTTTGTTTATATCTGGGATTCCGATGTTTAATCTGGGTTTTTAATTAAGAACTTAAAACATTATAATAGGATGTGATATACATACATGTTTTATAGGAAAAATATGCTGAACAGACATGATATCAAGTAGAAGATATTAACATTTAGCTGTCATATGTTAGCATAGATATTTCATCAAGCCTAACATGGCGTTTAACTATGGTCGATTCGCAGATCAGAGTGGTCCCGCCCAGAATGGTTACAGACACTTTTTTGTCTTCGGATTTTATTATAAGTAGATAGCACTTCCAGCAATTACCATCCATAGACGACACTGTATTCAGTTTTTTACACAGCCCTGTATATGAATTTATTTATATTCTAGAAACACATCTTAGCATACTAAATACGTACAGTTAAGCGGGAAAATAAATAATATAATTAAAAAACATCTCTAAAGAATTCATGCCCGTAGACAGTCTACTTGCAAGTTTTTTTTTATGCATCCCAATATTCTACAGATTTTTATACACACCACATATTAAACTAAAATTTAATTCAACTAGGAAACGCATATAACATAACTAAAATCGCACATCCAGCAATTATCATCCATAGACGGCAATATATCCAGTTTTTTGCATAGCCCTGTATATGAATTTATTTATATTCTAGAAACATATCTCACCATACTAAATACAGTTCGCAGGACAATAGATAACATAATTAAAAAACATCTCTGAAGAATCAATGCTCGTAGACAGTAATGCTTGCGAACTTTTTGTACATCCCTGTATATGAGGTATGGAATTTATATAGTACACCACATAATGTACTAAATTTTAGTTAAGTTTAAAAAATGCATACCGCATCTGAAGACGCATTTCCAGCTATTATCGCTTATAGACAGTATTTGTAACTGAATTACTTTGTGTCTTTTTAATAAACAAATAAATGCTATGCCCTCTTACACTCCAGAAAGCATCTTGTGCTGCACCTCAGCCAAAAACTTTTACTATTCTTTTATCACTTCTTTGCCTCAGCAATGCACATCAATTTCACTACGTTTGAAATAGTTTAACATCTTTAAAATTCACTGCAAACGATTTTTCCCGTAAGTCATAATGTAACTTAATTATTTTGCATATCCCTGTAAGTGAATGATAAATGCTATGTACTCCATATTCTACAGAAAGAAGTTGTATTTCATCTCAATAATGTATATAAATTTCATTATGTTAGAAATAAGGTGGGTGAACCAAAGGTGGCCAATGTCCCTAAGGTAGCCCACCCCTTAAAAGTAGAATTAATTTAATTTTTAATCACAAAATGGTTCTACTGCATTATCAATAATGTATCTGCAGTGCATGTGGCTGAATTTAAAGAGATCACCTCCTCTGACATTTTATGCAGTGATTTCGCTTTTGAGGAGTAGTCGTTCTGATTTCCAGATAAGAAGATAATTTAATTTACACGTGTTTTCATTCTTAGAACTTTGAGGTATGATACATTTTTTGAAAGCTTCTTTCTTTCTTTTTAACCACAATTTACTTCAATTCTAAGAAATGTATCAGATTATTACTTTTACATCATGTAAATGGCGACCATACGTATGTTCCCAAGGTCGCCACCTTAGAAAACAAATGTGGAAATCAATGAAGTAAGGGTGATTTTCAAAATTTCTACATAAGTATCTCAAAAAACTTATTACCATTTATTGTTAACACCAGAGATCACTCAAAAGAAGTCAGTAACTCCCAGGAGAAAATCCCTGAACTACCATGCCCAAAAATTGCTTTAAGGTGTTTTTGTGTCATAAGATAAGAAGAAAAACTCGAAAGATATCAAAAGAAAGAAAGGATCATCAGAACACAATAGTAAGCAAAATAGTTTGCCAAAATAGTTGCGTCAAAGGTGGCCCACAAGCTACAATTTTGAAATTATATTACAAAAGTAATTAAATTTTATTTTACAAAGAAAAGTATACTTCATATGTGCCAGAGATAAGTGTAAAATTTTACAAACAAAAATTCAGCCACACACACCCAAACAGAAAATTATAAAAAAATCCTTAAAGCCTAACTATGGCCAACTTTGGATCACCTACCTTAGTGTAACTTCATTAAAATATACTGCAAACAACTTTTTCCCATAGACAATAATGCAGCTAAATTCTTTAGTGTGTCCCTGTAAACGAACTATAAATGCTACACACTCCATTTTTAATAGAGAATGCCTTATGGTACAACTCAATAGCATATACTAAGCTCATGTTAATCCAAGTATATATATATATGTATATTTTGTGTCAAATGTGATAACATCACGAAAATTATTGGAAGTGTACAGTACATGAATTTGGTCTGTGCCATTGTATGTAATATCAGCTACATTCTGAAATATGGAGCACTTAATTCAGCACTATTTAGATGCGAATGGTAGTCGTAGCTACTTTCACCCCATTCCCGCAATATTATTACAATTCACACAAGTGATAAAACGGTTGAAAATTTCATTAAAATATCTTCATTATTGTTAAAGACAAGATTGCTATTTTAGCCTCCTCTTTATTCGGAAAATCTGAATTCATATCAGAAATTTCAAATAGTAATATTTGCTTTATTAAATGACAAAGATTTCATCATTACTTAAAGTAAAAAAATTTCTTTTGTATCAAATAGGAATTTCTGAAAAAAAAAAGGTGGTTAAAACTGACTATCTTTGTTTCATTAAAGGTATGAGCCAAATTTCAGTGAAGTCACTCTGTATATTTGACTGAATAAACGGAGCTATTTGGATGTGAATGGTAGTCATAGCTACTTCCACCCCCTTCCCACCAATATTATTACAATTCACACAAGTGATAAAATGGTTGAAAATTTCATTAAAATATCTTCATTATTGTCAAGGCAAGATTGCCATTTTAGCCTCCTTTTATATTCAGAAAATCTGAATTTAATAGAAGAATCCATCCAAATAGTTCCATTGCGACCCTGGTTTCTTATATAAAAATTGTTGTAGTGTGCTATATCATCTCTTAAAGTTTTTATACAAAGATTTCTAAAACAATCTACTTATAATAAAATCCGAAGGCAAGAAAGTGTCTGTAACCATTCCGGGTGCGACCACTCTGGTCTGCGAATCGACCGTAGTTAAACGCCATGTTAGGCTTAATGAAAAACCTATGCTAACATATGACAGCTAAATGATAATATCTTCTACTTTAAATCATGTCTGTTCAGCATATTTTCCTATAAAACATGTATATTATATCCTATTATAATGTTTTAAGTTCTTAATTAAAAATCCAGATTAAACATCAGAATCCCAGATATAAACAAACGAACACTGTTGCCATTCAGCATCACAAATTCAAATGAATCACAAATGAACGATTCTTTGAAAGTTTCACATCCGATTCTGCTCTTAAAATATTTGTAAAAGCATATTAAAGCTTTTAAATATTTTAATTTTGTTTAAAACTTCCAAAAACTATTTTAGCAGTCATCTCTCGACAAATCCAAGTGGGAAAGTATATTGTAGGTAATCATTCCAGAGCGATAGCACTGTTGCCATTCAGCATCACAAATTCAAATGAATCACAAATGAAAGATTCTTTGAAAGCTTCACATCAGATTCTGCTCTTAAAATATTTGTAAAAGCATATTAAAGCTTTTAAGTATTTTAATTTTATTTAAAACCTCCAAAAACTATTTTAGCAGTCATCTCTCGACAAATCCAAGTGTAGGAAAGTGTATTGATGATAATCATTCCAGAACGAACCGAGTCGGAGATGCGAACATTGCGAACCTACTTCCATGGCGAACCCGAGCGTAGCGAAACGCCATATTAGGCTTTATGAAAAACATATATACTAACATATGACAACTAAACGATAATTTCTCCTGCCTCAAATCATGTCTGTTCAGCATATTTTCATACAAAACATCTATATCAACATTTCTGTAATCCATTTTTTCTGTAACACTTTTTTCAGAAATAGCGGTGACAGCTTTCGTAGAGAGGCTATGCGGTGATCGATCCAGTGTTATATTACGCTTCTTTTTTAAATATTTTGTCGCCATCTGCCGGCAGATAATACAAAAAAATTTTGAAATTTTGTTTCCATCCTAAATAAAATGATTTTTTCTTATGAAACGTAATTAAAATATAGGAAATAAATAGTACCGAGTAATTTCCATTTAATTTTGCTTATATAATCAAAAAATGAGCTATGTGGTGAGCAGTGCTGTAGTTGGAAAAAAATATTTGTGGGAACTCACCTTTTCATAGAGTAGATAAGGAGTGAATTTTTCGCATCGGTCATGATGTTATTCATATAGATGAATACTCTTTCGCATTCAGACATTGAAATGGGTATAGTTTTCACAGTCTGGAGAAAAAAAAAGGCTTGTGCTCGTATGTTTTTTTTTTTTTTTTTTTCCTTTCCTTTTCTTCTTTTTTTTTTTTTTTTTACAGTAACAAACCAAATATTTTTGCGTTCCCACCCAACTACAGCACTGGTGGTGAGTCAAGCTCTGTAGAAACTCATTAATAACACTTTCTTACAAAAACTTTCACACATTTTTTATTTTGTAATATTTAATTTGAATGTTTTGTCCAATCATTGAACTATTTCAAAAATTTAATATTGATATAAACAAAATCCTCATCATTTGCATTTGTAAAAAACATTTGTCATTTTTAAAATGTACTTTTCTACAATACATACCTTTCAATAGTAAAATCTTCATGCTGTTTGTTTGTATGTAGTCTTATGAAAATGCAGCGCAGATCAACTATCTGTCATTTTTGACGGTGGTTATATACTATGTATATAAAATTTGACTGACAAATGAAGCCCAGGAACTTAATACATTTTAATATTTCATATTTAAGTAAGAATCAAATAATGACATACATGCATTACTACTATTATATGTTTATTGAATAAATAGTTTTCAAAATCTTGTTAACCAACAAAATGAATATACAATATAAATTTTGTTATTCATATCAATATTGCACAATAAAATTATTATCACTATAAAAGAAATATTTTATCTCTTCAGATTATCATAAAAATGGAAATATAATATATAAAAATGAATGTACATAAATCTCAATGATCATATCATATAATCACCATACACATGTGAAACGAATTTGGTTTAACACCCAATAAAGCTTCATCTTCCTTAAGAATACAAAATTGAAATAAATATATCTCTAGAAAAAAAATTCAATATCCATTTTGCATAAAAAATACTTTTTTTAATACTACATAATTGAGATTCCTACTCAGAATGAATACAAAAATGTTCTTGTAAATGAAATATCAAGTAAAACTCTTTGAACTGATTTTAAAAAATTAGTGATTCTTTCACTTTTTATTTTTTGATACTACAGTTATTTTTAGTGCACATGAGCTAAACAGCCTGGAACTCAGGATTGTCAGGTTTTTACTGCATGATGATTTTTACTGTCTTTGAAAAAACACATATTTTAGTCGTTTTCATTATTTTTTAAAAACTTTCTTATTTTTTGAATATTTTTGCTATTTTGATAAAAAATGTATAATTTTTTTTCCACTGAAAAATCTATAATTTATAAAACAATATTATACAAAAGAACACAAAAGTTATTATAACTATTTTTAATAGCATATTAAAGAATATAGGCTCATTTTAATGGACTAATATATAGGGTGGTCATAAGGTCTGATGGACCCTGATTACAAAAAATTATTATGAAATAACCCCTGAATGTAATACTATAAAATTTTTATTATGGAAAAGTCATGTTCGTAAGTTTTTTTTCATCTGGATGGATGATCCCCTAGACATACGGCTTGGTCAATCCAAGGTTCCTTTGAAAAGTGAACTGAACATAGGTTACACAAAATTCCTTCACCTGACACGCTGTAATAAATCCAATTATTAATAGGTTTAAATATGAAGTTTTTCATATTTTTGAATATTCAGGAGATATCTACTTAAGGTCAGGATCATAGATGCTGTGCCTAGTGTGACAGCTCAAATGTTGGGCAATACTTAGCAAGAAAAGGAATACCGCCTTCACATTCTTCGAGTTACCAAGGGTGCTCACATCGAAATTTACTGACGTAAGTACTTGTATTAAAAACTTCATAAATGTCTTTACAATATACTGAAACAAGCATATGCCTAATTACATTAGTTTTTCTGCAATAAAATATTGTAATCAGGGAAAGATTTTATGACCACCCTGTATATATATATATATATATAATTGGAAAATATTAACTCATATTGTTATACCTATATGTTGATAAAATATAAGCAATGGCAATAACAAAATAAGAGTCAGAATCAGACTAAGAGTAGAGCTGCCAACCATGACATTTATACGAGGGTAAGTCATTAAGTAAGTCACAAAAGATAATTAAATAATAAATTACAATGATATTCACTTCAAAACTATTTTTATTTCTCAACATATTCTCCATCCATATTTATGCACTTATACCACTGTTTTATCAGTGCATCTTGCTTCCAATATATTTTTGTAGTGGACTAAACAGATGAAAATCACTTGGGGCTAAGTCGAAGCTGTATGGTGGATGTTGAAGACATTGCAAGATGATGAAAAGGTTCAACCTGGAGTCCTAATGTGGCTGAGACAGCAACCCAAAGAATGTTATGCAGCTTGTGTTGGAGCACTGATAAAACGGTGATATAAGTGCATAAATATTGGAGAAGAATATGTTGAGAAATAAAAATAGTTTTGAAGTGAATATCATTGTAAGTTATTATTTATTTATCTTTTGTGATTTACTTAATGACTTTCCCTCATAGCTTCTGTGCTCCACCAGTATTTATTTAAAGGTTACAATTTATATACGGGGTGTCCTAAAAGTCTGGAAACGGTCAAATAACTCGAGAAATATACATCGGATTGAAAAACGGCAAAATGCATGTTCAATATTTTTGAAAAAATCTATTTAGGGATATGAAAGTTGCCCTCGGGGGGGAAAGAGGGGCAACTTTGAAATCTTGAATGATGACACCCATTTTTTATTGCAGATTCGGATTCTACGGGAAAAAATATTTTGTATTGAACATTTTCTTCAAAACATTATAGTAATCGAGTATCGAGAATCTGTAATCGAGTGCAATACTGTGAGAATTGTTACCATTGCAATGTCTGGAAACGCTCCAATAACTCGAGAAATATACATGACATTGAAAAACGGAAAAATATGTGTTTAATATTTTAGAAAAATGGCAACTTTGATATCCCTAAATAGATTTTCAAAACTATTGAATATGCATTTTTCCGTTTTTCAATATGATGTATATTTCTCAAGTTATTCGAGCATTTCCAGACATTGCAATGGTAACGATTCTCACAGCATTGCACTCAATTACAGCACCATCTACAATGTTTCGAAGAAAATGTTTAATACAAAAGTTACGTATTTTTCCCCGTAGAATCCGAATCTGCAATAAAAAATGAGGGTCCTCATTTAAGATTTCAAAGTTGCCCCCCCCCTCCCCCCCACAAGGGGGCAACTTTCATATCCCTAAATAGATTTTTCAAAAATATTGAACATGCATTTTGCCGTTTTTCAATCCGATGTATATTGATCGAGTTATTTGACCGTTTCCAGACTTTTCGGACACCCTGTATATATAATTTTTCACAACTGACATATAGAAATACAAGCCAACAGAATTTCCAAAATGAGCATGCAGACACATTCAAGTCATCAAAAATTTGGAGAATGTAGACTAAGTAAATATGGTATTAGTCCAGTAAAATTTAAAGTTTAGTTTCTGAAATATCACATATACAATCTATTGGAAAGGAGGGCACGTTATGAAAACATGTTGGCTATTTTCTAATATTTTGATGCAGTTAATTATTTTATGTATTAGGCCATTTCTTTTTAATATATATGGAAGCATGCGATAATCTCTGGTCTGATGGTTTCTTTATATGAAATGTACAAGTCAAATTGCAATATAATGTATTTAATGTATTAGTACACATTTAGAGAAATATATATTTGGTTTTCAATGTTATCTTATTCTAAAAGTACAAAATATTGATAGATTATTAATCAGTACAAAGTCAATACAGATTTAAAATAATCAAAAATTTCAAAAATTGCATACCAAATTTGGGGGGATGGAAGTAGGGTTATGGTTCAGTTTGTGTATACTTTAATTAGATTAGACCCTACATTTATATGTATCAGACAGTGGTTATTCCAGGTATTATTCAAAGAAAAGTATTCAGCAGACATCTCAAACAAAAGGCATATGGGTATGTGTAAACAGATGACAATTTAACTCTCTGAGAGTACACCAAGTCATTTTGGCCCTCTTCACCTTTTTTAGCATTGACCTTAGCATATATGATTCACATTTTTTAGTAGCACAATTGAATATTAAAATTCCATTTGAGACTTTAATTTATCAAAAAAATTGAATTTTTAGTGCAACTTTGAAGTAAAATTGACATTTTAAAAAACATTGTTTTGTTTAAATAAATTTTTCTCTATTAAAATAAATGAAACAATCTTGAAATACCCTTTAAAAGCTATAAAAAAAAAATCTAAACATTTAAACCAATGGAGATGTAGCTTGATGAAAATTACTTTAGCCAAATTGACCTGGTGTGCCACAGTTAATTGAAAAATGAGGGATTCAGCAGCCCTTTCAAACAAAAGACATATTTGTGTGTGTAAGTATGTGCTTATTTAAGTTAATCCTGTAAGAAAATCCTTCGCTGCACACATCACATACGAAGGGCTTTTCCTTTGTATGTATCAAAACATGACTATTTAAACTACTTCTGTGAGCAAATCTTTTGCTACACACATCACAAACAAAAGGTTTTTCTTTTGAATGTATACGAATGTGAGTCTTTAAGCTACTCTTCTGAGAAAATTGTTGGTTACATTCTTCACAAACAAAAGGTTTCTCATTTGTATGTAATCGAAAATGTGTATTTAAGTTGCTTCTTGTAGAAAATCTATTGTTGCATATATCACAAAAATAAGGCTTCTGCTCTTTATGTCTGCGAAGATGCTCTTTCAAATGACTCATCTGGAAAAATGTCTTGCAGCACACCTCACAGGCAAAAGCCTTCTCTTGATGAGTGAGAAAATGTTTATCTAAGCTGCCCTTCCAACAAAATCCCCTGCTACACACTGAGCAAACAAATGGTCTTTCTTGTGTGTGCATAAGAAGATGACAATTTAAGTTTCTCTTTCGGGAAAATCCTTTGCTGCATATTTCACAAACAAAACACTTCTTATTTTCATCCATTTTATGATACACATTTAAGCTACATATTAAATCAATTTTTTTATTTTCATTTATGTTATGATTTACATTTAAGTTACAAACTGAGTGATTTTTTTTATTTTCATCCATGTTATGATTCACATTTAAGCTACAAGCGGAGTCAAAATTTTTATTTTCAACACTGTTATGATTTACATTTAAGCTGCAACTTGAGTTGACTTTTTCATTTTCATCCATGTTAAGATGCATATTTAAGCTACAAATTGAGTCAATTTTTTTATTTTCATCTATGCTATTATGCACATTTAAGCTACAAATTGGGTCAACATTTAAAATTTTATTCATGTTACGATTCACATTTAAGCTACAAATTGAATCAACTTTTTAATTTTTATCCATGTTATGATGCATATTTAAGCTACAAATTGAGTCAATTTTTTTTATTTTCATCCGTTATAATTTACATTTAAATTACAAATTGAGTCAACTTTTCATTCTCATCCATGTTATGATGCACATTTAAGCTATACATTAAGTCTATTTTTTATTTATTTATTTTTATTTTTTGTAAATTACATAAAAGGTTTCTTTAAGCAATATGTGTCAAAAAATATAGATGTTGCTTAAACATCAATAAAACCACCTTGACTTAGATACTTCAGAGATTTAAAAAACTCTTTGCACTTCCATCTTTCCCCCCAAAAAGGGAAATATCTCAAGGTAAATAAAGATTTTTCAATAAAATGACAAACAACATAAGATAATATGAGATAATCTATTTTAAAGCTTCTTGACTGCAATCTTTTAAACAGTCAACCAAATTACACAAACTAAAGGTTTCTCACCAGTATATGTCAAAAAGTATATAAGATGCTTAAACAACTACTATTTAAAAAAAAATCCTGAGTGCCATACTTCATGGTTAAAAGACTACATTTTAGTAAAATAAATAAATCTTCAGAGAAATAAAAATTTGTCAATACAATGAGAGGCAGCATATAACATAATATAAAAATAGAGTAAGATAATCTATTTTAGAATTTTTTGACTGCAAACTTTTAAATGTTCAACTTTTTTCAGTAAATTACACAAATGAAAGGTTTCTCATCAGCATGTGTTACAAGTATATATGTTGCTTCAACAAAAACAAATCTTGAGCTGTATACTTCACAGATAAAAGCCTACTCTTTGGCAATAAAAAGAAGAAAAAAATATTTCCATGCAAATAAAGATTTCACATTGAATTGACAAACAGCCAGTGGTGTCATTTAAGCTAGGGCAATTGCACCACTTTGAAATTCAGACATTTTTAAATCATTATATGTATCTTTAATATCTTAATGAATAAATTATAATAATAAATATATCCGACTAAAAATAGGGATGAAAGAAAAAAATAACAGAAAATCTGAATTTGTTATGTTTAACAAAAGATCCCACCCTTTTAAGCAAAATTGGAAATGATGCTCCTGCAAACAGCACAAAATACTATAAGATAGTGCAGGATATTCTATTTTACAGTTCTTTGACTGTAATATTTTAAAGTTACTAGCATGAAGATGCACCTGGGTGCTCAGGGTGGCAGAGTTCCATTATGTAGTGACCATGAGATCTCCTTCCTCTACACAAGCATCAAAACTCTTTAAGCTAAGGGTCTTGAAGGAGCCTGTACAGAAAGAAGTATCTGAGCATACAAACTCATTAAGCTTCAGGAAGAGAAAATTTAATCCGGATGAACCAAGTTTGAACAAGAAAATAAATATTTATTGCTAAATCACTTTTTTTTCTTAATAAAAATAAGAAAACTAGTTTTCATAAGATTCTGTAAAAGTCAAAATTTCTTTTTACTGTTATAAATTACAATGTTTGTTTTGCAATTCAATAATGTGGAGCAAATTTAAATATAAGAAAGAAGATGTAGATGAATGAATACTAATCATGTTTTGTTGCTTCATTGATGAAAAATAGTCATAAATGAGTTTTACGTCTGAATTTGTCAGTAGTTTTTTTCCCCTTCCAAACTTTAAAAAAAAATTTTCTGATGATATCTCTTCTCTATGTAGTCATTAATGCTACTTTTCCTTTCAAATGAACTTTGATAATTGATATACCTGCAATGAATAGAAATAATTTTAATATAACATTTTTATATTGTAGCAATAGTGTAACAATAATTGAGACACAACATAAAAATCAGTATGGAATACTCTTTCACCAAATTTCATCCAATTAATTTTAAATAAAGTTTCAATCTAGATCAACCTTTTTTTTCTCGAGGGCCTCAAACATATTTTTGCGACGTTAGGTGGGCCACAACACACTTGAATAATAATGTAAAATTAATTTGTATAATAATACAAATAATTTGTAAATAATAATACAAAATTAATTTGTTTATATTCCTACCTCACCCACTCCTCCCTCCCTTCAGGAAAAAAAAAAAGTGTTTGCCATGGGATGCATGACTGTAATGAAAACATTTATTGAATGGTACCTTTTCCATTTCTAAGTGGGTTTGTAAAAGAATGCTTAATACTATAGGTGTAGATTCCCTGTCGCCAGTCGCCTTGTGGCGACTAAATTTTTTGCTGTGACCACTAACTTTCGGTGTTTAAGTCGCCATGTGATTTAAAAGTATTTCTGGTATTCCCAGTCCCCATCGTGAAATGTTGATATTTTTTTTAAAGATTAAGACCAAAACGCATAACAAACATTATTATTATCTTTTAATAACATTTCAGAATGATATGTTTAACATAGCAAACTATTAAATATATTCGAATAGCAATGTTATTCGTAACAGTTTGAATATGATAATTTTACATAGACTGTGATTTAAATATATATACATAAACAAATGTTTGAAGTGTGTTTTGATTTTTATAGTGCAAAATATTCTCACAAATTCAGATTTTCTTTCATATGTACTTTTGTCTGGCAAAATCAAAACAAGAAATATTGTTTTTCTGATATTCCCCGCTATCATGATTGCTTAGCTTATACATATTTTTTTTAAACCTTATCTTGCCCAGCTTTATCTTCTGACTGTACATGATTTAAGATTTAATTAATATTCAAATTTTGTTGTACATGTGTTTATATTAAATAAATTACACTTTGAATTCCTAAGTTTTCTTTTCTTTTCTTTTTTTTTTTTTTTAGTTTTTTACCCCATATAAACACTATTGTTTTTATGTGTTTGTTTTACAATTGTGGCCACTGGATTTTTTAGGTTTAGGAGCCAGTGACTCCTTCCAAATTTTGGAATCTGTACCTACACTTAATACATGAAGCTACCTTATTCACTTTAACATCTGTTAAAATAGCAAACAAAGGGTTGCACATAAAATTGTTATAAAAAAAGGACAACACTAAGCAGGAGATACTGTATTTACTTGTGTATAATGCACATCATGTTTTTGATATGAACTGAAAAAAAGAAATGATCTCATGTATAATGTACACTATGCTATTTTAAGAGCAGAATATTTTTGTGTTATAGCGGCCCCCACAGTTGTGATTTTGCCAAGGTTGCAGTTATGATTTTGCCAAGATCATCACAAAGCTTATATATATGCATATTATATATACTCCGAACAATCATATATCTGCCATGTACATTATTATATACATATTATTTACATCATATATGTCATATACATGGGTGTGCCGATCCAGTGTGCCATGTGTGCAATGCATACAGGCGCAGAAGAATTAAGGCGAAAAAAAAAACTGTATTAATATATTAAAATTAATTACAATTTCATGAAAAAATAATTATGCTTTATAAATTTACCTCAAACAAATTATGTACTAACCCTTTGACTACAGCGCTGTCGAAAACCATATATCAGGATTCATTCAGTTTATACATTTAAATACCACTATTTCGGAATTAGTAATATTGCTATTTAAACACAGAATTTTTCACATTAAATAAATGAAATATTACTATTCAAAAATAGTGGTATTCAAATTAAAAGACAGTACTAATTCTACATAGTTTCAACAATGTACATGGCCGTAATCAAAGGGTTAATCATATATTTTTTTTTCTTCTGATCCTAGTTCTGGTAAGTGTTATCCTTGTGTTCCAGTAAGCTGATTAGAATAATTAAACTGTGATTTTTGCTCTTATTGAATAAAGCCAGAGGTAGTTTCACTCACTCTGGGGCCACAATTTTTATTTCAGTGCTTCTAACCATCTCTGCATTTTATTTCTCAATATTTGATAAATTCAAATTTTATTTTCTTCATAAATGTGTTTACAAAGATTATACGGCGCAACTGAATTTCTGCACACAGCCGCCGTACACTACTGGCATGCCCTTGGTCATATATCTACATCATATATGTCTTATATACATGTCATATATGCTTTATAATTTGGCGATTCATAGTTGGGGGCCGCTATAACATGAAAGTGCCAAATAATAATAATAATAATAAAATCTATAGAAATCTTGACTCATTTTTCTTAAACCTAAATTACTGTAGGATTCATTCATGTATATTTCACTTGCTTATTAAAATACCATAAAATGAAATAATCTATAATGAATATTTATCTCTTTTATTGGAAACATTGCTTTAAAATATTTATCAATACCGGAAATCAATACTATACATGAGGGATGCCATTTCAAAAGTTTCTTGGGGAAAGGGGAGTAATGATCTTATTGTGTACAGTTGAGAAGCAATTGATACAGTTTTACTCTCACATATAAATATTTTTAAAATTAGCCAAAGTACTCATTAATGATAAACACACTTTGAGAATGTTGTAATAGTTTAAAGACCTGTCAGCTTTCCTAACATAGATAGTTGAACTCTTTATAATAAATTTAAGAATTTATGTTTACATCTTTTAGAAAAATGTACCTTTACTTTCAGATTGTAAAATAAAATTTGAAGTTGTTTATTAAAGTATGATTTTATTAATTTTCTTCCTTTCTTTTAAGTTAATTAATTAAACAGATTAGCAGTTAAACAATTAAACATTTCTATTCTTATTTTTGTTTTTTAACTTGTATGTTAAAAAAACTTTGTACTTATTATCTATACTGATAAGAAAATTTCGCTCTGGGTGCGTGCGATGACTATCAAAATCTACTGCACATAGAAGTCTGAAAATTTGGGTTAGGACAGTCCAAGGCAGGTCCTGATGCCCTGAGGCTCAGATATTTAATTTTTTGTGACACGGGTCCCTTTATGTTTTTGTGCCTTTAATTCTTAATAACTTGCCCCCTTTTTATCCAATCATCTTCGCTTTTGGGGTCCTTTCTCTATTTAGCTATTCCCCCATTTCTACATTCTAGTTAAGACCCTGCCCTCCTGGAGCCCAGTATGGGCCCCCGTTGAAGTTTTTGTTCCCGAAATTGTTAATAACTTGCCTCCTTTTAATCCAATCTTCTTCGTTTTTGAGGCCTTTTCTCCATTTAGTTACTCTCCTATTTCTATATTCCAGTTAGAATCCTGGCTCTGTGGCCCCTTGAACTTATTGTGTGCCATGCATTTTTCACCCCCCCCCCTTCTAATTGTGTCAACCTCTCAATGCATAACTTGAAAGGTGAGTCTTGGATTCCTCTCCCTGGGGCACTACCACTATAATTTTACTGGTCCCTATGGCCAATTTTTTAAGCATTTCTTTAAAATCTTATTCTAATGATTAATTTATACTTTATGCTTAATTTTGACTAATTGAAGATCTAAAGTGCTAAAAGATGTTTTCTTCTCAGGGCCCTGCTTAAAACTATCAGTTGGCCCCTTTTGGGCCCCCTACGATAGCTTCCTTAAAAATGGTCCGATTCACTAGATTTTTAGGTGTGTTCATAATGGTGAGATCTTGGAAACGCAACTAAGAGGAAGATATAAAAGAGGAAAACAGGAAACATACTTAAGATACGGTTTTCAGCATTGATTTTTCAAATCATTCGGAGGAATGGAGACTGAATGGGGAAAAAGTTGTGTTCTGATACATAAACCGTTCATAATTATATAAATACATAGCACCTATAGTTGTTGTCTGGTCTGTCCGCATATAACAGTGCAAAAACTACCCAAACTGAATGGTTAGAAATTTAATATATATAATCGTTGCAGAATTATGTCGAGTCATTTCAAAATTTATGAAAATTGAATCAAAACTTAAAAGGGATATTAATAAAAATATTTAGTAAGAAATTTGATTTTTTAAAAATCGGTACTTCTTTGTTATAGTAGCTTTCGAGGATTAATCATCAAGCAACTGAGATGTATCGTCAAGTTATCTGACATGCATGACGTTATAGTATGTCACATATGATATACTATACATACTGTCACAACATGACAACGTTAGGGATCGGCCTCAGCTATCCTATGCAAAAAAAAATCATTTAAAAATATTAAAATGTGAGAGAGAAATCTGTCAAGAACATTCCCATAGACTTAACATTAATGTTCGAGTTTCTTCAGATGACTAGCGTAGGCTCTAAAATAAAAGTCAAAATTAGCACTAGCACTTAAATGAAAAAAGTGGCTATTAAAAAATTGTCTGTCAGCAACTTTATAGCCATTTTCCTACAAGGAGAGAGTAAAATTTTCTTGCATTCTAGTAAGGATTTCACTTTTGCTGGTAGCAATATGTTTATAAAATTAAGGCTGCTCATCAGTAAACTTCTTGACTTCCTTCGCTAATGTTAATCCTATGGGCGTAGGATGCATTCATATATTTAAAATACCTCCTCAGGAAACTTCTGTTTACTTTATGTTTGTACTGCTTTTAAAGGATGTCTCTTTTTTCTTAGTTATCAAAATATTCATCTGCAATAGGTAGCTTTATACTTTTTTGTATTAAAAGCTACCTAAATATTAATTTCCTGGAGATATTTTAAATATATGAATGCATCCTATTCCCATAGGATTAACATTAGCGAAGGGAATCTGGAAGTTCACTGACGAGCAGCCTTGACATATTTATTTGGGTTATTGAATTTCAGATTAATACTAATAGAAATTTTAGCAAAAGCTTACTGTTTAGCAGTTTTAAATAAAATAGTGGCCACTAGTTTAAAGACAGTGGCCACTTATAAAATTGCTACTACTGGCCACTAATGAATGGCCCCCCTCCTCTATGGTTAAAACCGATTTTGACCAGTTTTAGATGGTTAATACCAGTTTTGACCACTGTTTTGATTGAAATTATTTTTGCCCGGTCAAAATTACAACCACCTGCTTTTTCGGCCTAAAATTTTCTATTTTAAAAAGTGTCCATTATGAACGAGTAAATATAGTATCTGAAATCTGAATTCATGAACTGTATTCACAAAATGCTATTTAATAATATATTACTGGATGTAAATAAAGATGCAAAATATAAAAAATGGGTGCCAACTAGAGTAAAAATTTGAAGCTTAATTTAATAAACTGTATTCATTATTTCAAATTAAATGATAGATAATAATAGGTGATTAACTAAAAGATGATAATTATCAGGCACTGCCCAGCAGTAAACATATGTAGCAATTAAAAATGAACTAATCATGAAGAGACAAAACTACATTCATTTGTTGTTAATAAAGTGTTGAAAACTATTTGTAGATAGATACTCACACAGAAACTTAAACTCCATGAATAAGTCATATTAAATACAATTTAATTCATACAGAAAAAACACATTTGACATAGGCAAATCTGGTTCAAAATACATATTCAGCTAAGTAAAATTGCAAGCAAATTAGCCTAAATTGGTAACATCCTACTTGGGTACAAAAAATTGTTTGGGTTTTTAAGTTCAGGTTTGGCAAAATTATGTTACATAGTTTCTGGTTAAACAATATATATCATGAAGTTGAAGTTAGATTTAGTAGGGGAAACATGGGAGGTTTGACCCACCCTATCTTTTTCATATTTAAACATTTATTCAGCTGATGAGTATCAGATGGCAGCATGGCATCAAGCAAAATAATGTATTGTTTCTGTCGGTTTGCCATTTACAAGCAGAATCAAGGAGAAATCACATGCAATATCATTTTCAGCCAGAAATTATTTTTTTGCTGTTGCAAGCTCTTTTCTCCTGTGTCATCTATCGTTAACATATATAAAATTTAGTTGAATTGTTTATGTACTTAGATTAACATACTAAAAGACAGTCTGCTTATTTTTTACTTTTGCTTTTTATTTTAATGTGTTTTTTACATTTTTTTCCAGAATGGCTATTAAGGGAGGTTTGACCCATATCAATTCTGGGAGGTTTGGCCCGGGTCAAACCTCCCATTTAGTTTAATTTGGTGGTCTAATATTTTTAAACTGTACAACAGTTAATTAGTTTTTAATAGAAATGTTTCTCTTAACTCAAATTGAAGAAATCTTGTCTTTATGTTCAAAGTTACTGAATGTAATATAAATATATTTGAAACACTTCTTGTTTATGCATTATTCTGATCAACCTAAATATAACTGAAGTCTGTTTTTTTTTTCTGTTTTTTTACTTTGTTAGGACTTTCTAAGAACAACCCATCTTTAAATTCCTCACTCACTAGCTAGTATTTCTTCTTTTGTAACCTTTATTTTATATTTATAATATGAAAATTCAATAAAATTAAACTAGAAATAACCATTTTTCTGCTAAATTAGTTTATAAAATGAACATTGCATAATAATTTTCTTATGGATATTAAAATAAGAGTTGACTAAAGAAACACAATATGTAAAAAATTGAGAAAACTGCATAAAATAATAAAAAGGTGAAGAAAAAATGAAAAAGCGAATAATAGATTTGTCTTTAGACAGTGAAACTGAACCACAAAATTTTCATGTTTCAAGTGATGAAATGATTTTGAAAACTCCCAAACTGGAATTGAAATTAGAAATTGTTATGGTAAAATTTGCAACCAAATCTAGTTTACTGCATTATAATGGTTGTGCCATGAAAGTAAATGAGGATGGTTTTCCTATAAATTTTCTCAGATCTGATGCATGTAGTTTCAGTTTTATTTACCCTGAAAAAGAAGATGTTGCAATAGTGTACGAAAGAGGCTACTTCACTCACGCAAAAACACGTGGACACTAAAGTTAAGTCTATGGGAGAATTTTTTTTTAAATATCTCGTTTGTATTTAAATATTTTGAATTGGTTTTCCTTTTGCATTGGATAACTGAGGTCGATCTCTATGAATGCTGTTTTTTCTTTTTCGATTTTGGTTACAGGATACTTTCTACAGGAAAGTTTACAGGATACTATTTTATGAGGATACTTTCACTTTTGGAACCAGTTCTGAAACTGAAAGTATCCGAATAGATAAAAAATCTTTAAACAAAATCGAAAGGTAAAAAACAGCATGCATAGAGATCAATCTCAGCTATCCAATACAAAAGAAAAATCATTTCAAAATATTTAAATACAAACGAGATATTTTTAAAAAATTCTTCCACAGACTTAACATTAGCGAGCAAGTGTTTTTGCATGAGTGGAGTAGGCACCAAAAGAATTGTTTTAGAAATGAAATTTGACTGCAACATATCTAACTATCAGAATTTATACCGATTCAAACTAAATTCATTTAACAATTTTTGTTAAGATTATTTATTATTTTTAATCATTAAATAAATATTTGGTATTTTGTAGACATAATTATTGCCTGTAGCTTGTAATAACATTTCTTTAGACATTTAATTATTGCTGTATACAGTTTTTAATAATGCTTAATTCCTGTGGGTCAATCATCCCTCATAGTGGGTCAAACCTCCCTCAAGTGGGGAGGTTTGACCCAGCTTCTACTCTTGAAAAATCACTAATCAAAGGACAGTTTATAATTTAAACAGAAAAACATAGTGTAAAATGATGCCAAACATTAAAAGCTAGCAAATAATGTCAACATGAAAATTTTATTATGTTTAAAAAAAAATAGAAAAATATTTTTGTGAAAAACGGGTCAAACCTCCCATGTTTCCCCTACTTGCATATAAGATTTATATTATTGGTTTCAACTGCACCAATCTTTGTTGTGGCAGAAAGATGGGAACAGATGTGTTACTATCACGCTAAAATGTAAACAAAAGATTGGCGACTATTTGTTTGGCGCGATTTCCAAGACTGCGCCAAACGAATAACTTAATACAATGGCTAGGTTGCCATTAAAGAAAAAAATCCCCTAAATTTGGCGACTTTTTTCTTTTTTTTAACCGATAATTTTTTTTTTTTTTTAGCGTGAGTGTAAAGCATCTAAGCCATGAAGGATAAATGATTAATCAACTTACTTTAAGGAAATAATACACTTGGACGAAAATTATATAAACAACCCCTCAATACTTTGAACTTTGAAGGGGGGGGCTATGAGACCTATAGCGGCAAAGGCTGTCGTCTCAAAACCCCTCAATATAAAGGATAACGAAACGAAACGTCAACAAAGCTCTGCACATATTTATCCTTGTTCGATTACCAATTAAATTCGATAAATTGTATTCGAATTTCAGCCTTCGGTTTTGGGCATGGAAGTAGGAACTAGGGAGATATAAATAAATTAGGGGAGCAAACTTGAGCCCACCTGTGACTTGAGCCAAACGCCGAAGTGACCGCATGAAGCGCTGCGATCTGCACCAGTATCGAATAAGGATTTTGGCTTAAACGACTGGATTAACGGACACATGAATGCATGCCTATCAAGATGCCAGAGAATGTGCATGTTTGTCAACAAACTGGTTCCTCACTAGACCACGCCTCTTCGGTAGGCAAAACATTTCCGCTCGATGCGCTATTTCCTACGGTTTCCTATGAGAAAGCGAAATTTTTGCATTCAATTTATGGATCATATTTATTCAAAAACAAATTTTCTTTTATCAGATTATGCACAGAACTTAGATTCTGTTGCTAATCAAGATTATTTAACAAAGCTTAGATTTGTCAAACCGAATAATAGTGTTATTATTTTAGATGATCCGTTATCCGTATGTTATTGTGGATGCAGATTGGAAAGCAGATATGGCTTTTTGGCCATCGGTTGCTTCATCAGATATTGAAACTTATTTAAAAAAGTTTCCAGGGAAGAATTCAAGTGCTCAAGAAGCGTTTCAACTTGTTGTAGCTGGTAAGAGAAAGATTTTTTTTTTTTTTTTTTTTTTTTTTTTTTTTTTTTTAATTATGTCGTAAAGTTAACGTTTTATTTAACGTTTAAAGTTAACGTTTTATTTTTTTTTTTATAAAACCAACCCTTACAGAATTTTTTTTGTGTGTGTGCTCCGCCTACAGACACTGGTAGATTTCGAAGTGAGCGGTCCCAACTGCCGCATAACATGCCGGTAACTTTTTATTGCTTGAGCTAATCAGAAAATGTTTACAAATCTCATTATATTCCGATTAAATGATCGATTAAAATGATACCTATGAGTGTTCTCAAATCAAAACTGCTTATTTCTGAAACACTTTTATATAATTTTAACATGTTGTATTATGACAAGGAAATCTATGAAACTGAAGCATAAGTTTTGTCAGAATTCGGTGTTATTAGCTGAAATAATTTTTATACTAAATAAACACTCCTTAGGTTTAAAAAAAATATTTTTACTATTCTAATAATATCTATAAAAACAGGACAAAACAAAAAATTGACTTATATGAAACATTTAATGAAGTACTAAGGGTAATATTTTTTTAAGAAACATTTTACTCTTTTTTTTTTTTTTTTTTTTTTTTGTAAAAGCAAATTATATAATTTAATCTATAAAAAAAAAAAAAAAATAGATGCCATGTTTTTGAAAAAACCTTACCATTTAAAAAGCATTTAATCAGGTGTCGATGCAGTTCTTTTTTCCTTGGAGGGGGAGGAGGGGCATTTTGTGAAAAATAAAATTTATTTTTCTGAAATTTGTTATATTTTTGTGAAAAATAGCATTTTGTAATAAAATATGATATCCAGTTACTCAAAATCGAACCAAACATTTATTAATAACGAACTGACTAGCACCCGTAATAATAAATTTAAAAAAAAAAAAACCCTCAAGTTTTCAATATCGAGTCGAATGAACCAAACCCTGTTGAAATCGAGTCCTTGGAACCCAATAAAAAAATGAGTCCCCAGGTGGTGGAATATGCACCCCTGTAAATTTAACAAATTTCCTTTAACATTAACGCGATATTTAATTTACAGATGCATTCCCCCCCCCCCCCCACTTTCTAAACTTAACCCCTTATCTTTGACAGTAACGCGATTTCTAATTTACGACTGTGGTGAGTAAACGTAAGTTGATGCCGAAAAAGAAGATTAATATTAAAAAAAAATATCCTTGACAGCTTCGCCTACAGGCACAGGTAAATTTCGAAGATGCAGACCGTGAGCAGCCTATTTATTGGGATTGCAGAAGAAATGACCTTTTTGCCATGATGCGGCAGTTGGGACCGCTCACTTCGAAATCTACCTGTGTCTGTAGGCGGAGCACACACAAAAAAAATTCTGTAAGGGTTGGTTTTATAAAAAAAAACTTGTCAATATAAAAGTTGTAGATAATATTAAGAGGATTTGTAATAAATTAGCGGATTTGATAACTTGTGAATTGACAAAGTTATGATTTTTTTCTTCTTAAACTCCTATTCTCTCCTCCACCCCCAACCACTTGAGGCCATTTTTAATGATATCAAAAATCTGTCATATATAAATTTTCGGCCCTTTTCCTAGAAATAATAATAACTTTAAACGGATTCGATACGTATCATAATTAAGAAGTTATGGGTAACGTAAGGGGTCCAGGGGCCCGGATCTTGTCCGAGAAATTTTTGGTCATTCATGTAATAGCTGGAAATCCTAAGAAGTTATTAGAAAAAAAAGCTAGCGAATTGGACGATTTTTAAGGGAGCTATAGGGGGCCCAAAAGAGGCCGCTGATAGTTTTGAGCAGGGCCCTAAGATGAACGGTCCTACCTGGAATGTAGAAATAACTAAATGGAGAAAACGCCCTCAAAAACGAAGATCGAATTAAAAGGAGACAAGGTATTAACAATTTAGGGAACAATAACTTCGAGGGGCCCAGATCTCCTTTTTTTTTTTTTTTTTTTTTTTTTTTTTGTCGTTTATGTAGTAGCTAGAAGTTCTAAGTTGTTAGAAAAAAAAAAGTTAGTGAATCGGACGATTTTTAGGAGAAATGTAGTAGGGGGGCCAAAGAGAGGCCAGCTGATAGTTTTGAGCAGGACCCTAAGATGAACGCTCCTAACTGGAATGGGGGAAAGTTAAATGGAGAAATGGCCCCAAAAACGAAAATCGGATTAAAAGGGGACAAGGTATTAACAATTTAGGGAGCAAAAACTTCAAGGGGCCCAGGGGGCCCGGATCTTCATCGAAGTTTTTTGTTTTTGTTTTTATTGTTCATGTAGTAGCTGGAAGTTCTAAGCTGATAGAAAAAAAAAAGTTAGTGAATCGGACGATTTTTAGGGGAACTATAGTAGGGGCCCAAAAAGGGGCCAGCCGATAGTTTTGAGCATGGCCCTAAGATGAAGGGTCCTAATTAGAAAGTAGCAATGGGGAAATAACTAAATGAAGAAAAGGCCCCAAAAACTAAGAAAATCGGATTAAAAGCGGACAAGTAATTATCAGTTTAGGAAACAAAAACTTCAACGGGCCCCGTACCATGCCCTAGGGGGCCAGGGTCTTAACTAGAACGTAGAAATGGGGGTGAAAGCTAAACGGAAAAAAAGGCCCCAAAAACGATGAGGATCGGATAAAAATTGGGTAAATTATTAACAATTTAGGGCAAAAATCTTAAAGGGCAAAAAATAAAAAATCCGAGCCTCAGGTGCATCAGGACCTACCTTGGGCTATCCGCTGCATTTAAGAAAGGTAAAATTAATGAATAATTAATTTAAAAAATATGAGTAATAAGCACATAACACAGCTAACTATACAGTATGCATGCGTATGTTTTGCCTACCGTTCGATCTTTACGGCTTCGTGACGTCACATGCACATTCTCTATAAATAGACTGATTATTTTTATTGCCACTAAAAAGCAATAAATATAACAGATTTTTTTAACCCTTATGCTGGGGAGACAATCAGAAAAATAATAACTTTTACTGCATGGTTTGATTTCTTCTCCCTCCAAACGTCCAAACAATGAACCAACCAATTTTGTTTCCCTATTTGCAAATATATGCTCCGGTGTCGTCATCGACGAACGATATTCAGTTGTATAATTTTATATATTCTTCGACCTTGATTATTCATTAATAATGGCACAGTTTGAAACTCGAAACAATCAATGCATATATTGCATTGACCGTTTTTCGAGTCGAGAAGAATTTAAAGCACATCCTTGCTATGCTGTGAAAAACGAAAAAGAAGATACAATGTGGAGTACGGATATGACAAAGTTATTGATATCACTGTATAAGGAACATAAGAGAAAGTTTCATCTAGTAAATATTTACCGAAGAGCAGTAAGCAGTTTTTGTAAATTTTATAAACAAAAAGGAATAATCATTAGGGTAAATGTGCCGGTAATGAACTCCCCCACCAGACTTTTTGGCTTAAAAAAAAATAACTAATACAAATTCAGCTTTTAATATTTTTTTATGACTCTGTCTTGCATGTTTTATAATCTGTGTTATCGTTGGCAATTTTAATCAAATCATTTAGGAAGCAACAAGTAATTGTTCCACATATCAGAGTTTCACAAAATATGATTGTGAATAAAGTTAAAAATTGTTGCTAGATTAATATAATGCAACATACACTGGAATATTATAGTTGTTAATTTAAAAAAAATAATAAGGCTGTTCTCAAATCTAAAACACTCTCAGACACTCAGATCTAAAATCTTTCTGACACATTTCTGAATTCTCTTTGTTCGGAAAAGCATGAAATTGGCAGTTGTTCCTATTCAGAAACTATGTAATCGAATGGCGTTTTCCATTTTTTTGTAAAGGTAGAAGATCTTTCCGAAAATATTGTCAAAGTGGGCATTTTGAGCCGAATTTCCGATGCAGCAGAGTGAGAATAGGGAAAAACTTGTCATGTGACAAGAACCACCTAAACTCGATGAGTAATTTATTTTTAAAAAAATTAAAAGTGCTATTTGATTCCAAATTGCTTCAAAAGTCAGGCCTGCCAATTTTATGCCTTTAAGTTAAAAAAATAAGTCATGTCAATGTTTTGCATTGTTGAGCAGAGAATTTGAGAACAACCTTAATTTTATCTATTAGTTACATGTTTGTTAAGGTATTTTGGCAAAATCCTAGAACAAACAAGGCACCCAATTTGTCGATTTTTTTTATGCGCGCCAACCAAAAAATTAGCAACCTCCAAATTCTACCCAATAAGAACGCAATGCTTTTCGGCAGACAGGTCGCTACTTACACACTTCCTACGGCAACCTCTTTCACAAAGTAAACATTGCGACTATTTACAAAGTTTTAGTAAGTTTTTCTTCAGGATTTTTTGATTTTTACAAACTTTTAACAATAGTTTCTTCTGGATTTTTCAATTTTTACAAACTTTTAACAATTTTCCCCTCTGGATGCTTCAATTTTTACAAGCAGCAATTTTTGTGTCCGAATTTTTACAAATTTTTAGTTATTTTTTCATCCAGATATTTCCATTTTACAAATTTTTAGAAATTTTAACAATTTTTTTTTAATAATTAAAAAATTTCTAGAAAAGAATTACTTAAACTTTGTAAATTGTCACAAAATGGAATAAAATCAATGCTTACTTTGTGAAAGACATTCTCATAGGAACTGTGTAAGTAGTGAGTTCTCTACCACAAAGCACACAAGTTATGATTGGGGAGAATTTCAAGCTTCCTGATTTTTCAAAGCACGAAATGCATTCAAGCAGCGATCAATAACTTATGTATGTGCGCCTTGCACACATTAACCGAAAAAAAAAATCACTGGACACATGAAACTCACTGAACAGCAATCTCTAGAATGCATGAAATTCATTCAAGCAGCAGTCTTATGTATGTGTGCTTCCTGCACATTAACCGAAAAAAAAAAATCACTGACAAACAAAAATCGGTTTATAGCAATCTCTAAAATGCATAAAATCCATCTTATCAAATAAAATCAATAAAAATTCATTACCTTTATTTGTCATATTTCGTTTTCAAAGTTCTTAGAATCAAATTTAAAAAATGATGTCCATTTAAAAAAAAAAAAAACAAACATTTTACCCCAGTAGCAGAAAATTCAGGAGCAGAAAATATTCTGCTGGTAAACTATGTTACAATTCAAATTATGCATATCAATAATTAATATCGAGTAAAGTATTACTGTTACGTGCAATTTTTTAATTTGGTAAAATTTTTATTTAAAAATTTGTTGGATAAAATTGGGCTCACATGATCTTCACAGTTTTTTTTTCTCTCTCTTTAAAGTATTTTAAATGTCCTAGTAAACAGTAATGATATTGAACAATATTAGAAGGCAATGACATGATACAGTATTGTTTCTCCCAGAATAGAAAATGCAAGGTGATCCTTTATAAAAAGGGCACTTCAGCATAGAAATGAATGTTCTTTCTCAACAGATACATATACAAATTTCTCTATTTTTTTCCGTGACCTATTGACGAATTTTGCGACCAATTAACGAATTTCTCAATTTTCAGCAACCTATTGGTGAATTTAACGGTTTTTTTCCCATGACATATTGACGAATTTTGCAATTTTTTTCCTACGACAGGCTGAAGAGTTTCGCAATTTTTTTTCCCGCGATTGATTAATGAAATTCGTTATATTTTCTTGCTACCGATTGGCAAATTTTTTTTTCCCCCGACCAATAACTGAATTTACGAATTTCTTTTCACGCTTTACAGGTGAAATTCGCAGATTTTTTTTTTCTTTTTCATGTGATTGGAGACAAATTTAGCAAAAATTTTTTCATGCGAGCAATTCACAAATTTTGCAATATTTTATTGCAGTTAATTGACAAATTTTGCAATCCGCAACTGATCGGCAAATTTTGCTATTTACCTGCGATAGGCGAAATTCAAAATTTTGCCCGAGTGCAAATATTTTGAGATTTTTCCTCGCGACTGACTGACACATTTCACAATACTTTCCCGCCATCTATAGATGAATTTTGCTATATTCTTCTGCGCCTGATGGCAGAATTTCGGGGTTTTTTCCTGCGACCAACTGAAGAGTTTCATGATTTTGAAAAATTTCCTTCAGCAATTTCTGTTAATAAACAGAAATGTACAGTACATGATATCTTTTGAGAGCCCCTTTATATGATCTATAGAATTTATATACACCAATTAATTTACAAAAAATTAGTTATATTTAAAAATATGTACCACAACTGAAAATGAGCTATCAGCAATTATTGTTCATAGACAGTATACTGTAACCAAATTCTTTTGAGTGTTCCTGTAAATGAATGATTCTATGCATACCATATTCTACACTAAGTGGCATGCACCTCAGTGATATGTAGCAGTTTGAATATATTTAAAATCGCGTAACATCATTAAAATACGCCACAAACAATTTTTCTCCATAGACCATAATGTAACGGGATTCTTTTGGGAGTACCTGCAAACGAACCATAAATACTACACACTGCAATTTCAATACCAAACATTCCATAGTACACACCAATAACATATGCCAATTTCATGGCAACCCAAATACATATATGCGAGTTAGAGCATGAACAGACAGCAGTCAGACAGACAAACTGAATTCATAAACACTTTTCAACTATGTTGGAAAGTGTTAAAAAGAGTGTAATCATTAAAAAAAAAATTGTTTTATTTTCTTTTAATGTGTGTGCTAATGACATATTTCTCTTTTAGTTTTTATATGTGATTGCTGAAATCATGAAGCTTCAGGGTTGCCAAGATGTTACTGGAGACATGTGTTACAATAAATGGATGGGGTTAAGAAGATTGTTCATGGATGAGAAAACTGAACAAATCAATATCAAAATGAGGTCACGCATGGTTGATAAATCTGGACAAGCATCTACCAGTTCAGAATTTAAAAGTACATTCCAGTATTTTGATGCAATGGACTCAGTATTGGGGCAAGAGCCAGATATTGTTGGCATACCAGGAGGTATTGATAGCAGTGATCCTGATATGTTAGGTTTGTAAATGTGTTGTTACTTTGATTAAGAATAACCTTAAACTTTGTATTTGCTCTTTAAATTATCTGATTTAAGAACTACACTAGAAGATCTTTATAACACAATTCTATATAATGCAAACTTCTCAGAAGTAAACAATGAATTTTAGGTAGATTTCGTAAGAAATACTACCTATTACGTTCTCCCCTAAGTTGGAATTTCTGGAAAATTTTTTGCAGATCTACGCCGATCATGGCTCCCAGAACCCAAAACCACCTCCAGCTCAGAACTTTATCTATCTATCTGTCACTTTTTTATGGACACGATATCTTCAGTAATTCTGCACAAATCTCTTCCAAACAGATACATAAAATCAAGGGACATAAAATCTCGGTCAAGTTCATTAATGGGCAAAATCGAACTGGGGGGGAAATGGGGGGCTTTTTGTGAAAACAGACAAAAAACCTTAACTTTTTAATTATGATACGTATTGAATCCATTTAAAGTTATTATTACTTATTACTTCTAGCAAAAAGGCCGAAAATTTATGTACGACAGATTTTTCATATCATTAATGATTTGCGAAATTTAATGTATATAATGCACATAGACCATAATGTAACAGAATTCTTTTGAGTGTCCCTGTAAACCTGTTAAGAGGCTACTACACTCAGACGAAAACACCCGCTTGCTAATGTTAATCCTATGGAGGAAATATTTTAAGATATCTCGTTCGCATTTCAATATTTTTAAATGATTTTTTTTGCATTGGATAATTAAGCTAAATCTGTACTTTTTCGATTTTTGTTGCAGTTTTTTTTAAGGAGGATACTTTTACTTTCAAAACCGGTTCTGAAAGTGAAAGTATCTTAATAAAAAAAAAACTTGTAATCAAAATCGAAAAACCACAAAGGAGGTGCATAGAGATCAGCTAATTCAGTGCAAAAAATAAAAAAATCATTTAAAAATAATGAAATGCGAACGAGATATCTTAAAATATTTCCTCCATAGGATTAACATTAGCGAGCGGGTGTTTTTGTCTGAGTGATGTAGCCTCTTAAGTGTTGTTCCCTGTTGAGTGTTACTGTAAAAACCTCATATTTTTAGGTTTATGTTATAAAGATCTTCTACTGTATGAACTATTAAATCTATTAATATTTAAGACAGTTTTCAAAAAAATATTTTTCCCTGCTCAACAATGCAAAACTTTGATACATTTCTAGACTCGTTTTTAAGATTAAAGCAAGACACTTGGAGGCATAATTATTGAAGTGATTTGTAATCGAACAGTTTTTTCATTTTTCAATGAATGAATTACATCTTGAATTATAAATGATTGTAATGCATGATGATTTTTTTTTTTTTTCTTGCTGTCATGTCTGATAAATTCGGTTTAAAATGCCAATTTTGACACCAGTTTGTAAAAGATCTTCTGTCTTTACCAAAAGAATGCAAAAACTGTTTGATTACATAGTTTCTGAATAAGAGCATCTGCCAATTTCATGTGTTTGTGAACAAAAATAAATTCAGAAATGTGTCAAAAAGTAACCAATTTGGATTTAAGAACAGCCTTAAGTTTTAAACCTGCATTTTCTCTTTAAATTGTCTGATTTAAGGATTATTAAGTGTGTTAATATTTAAATATTGAACTTGTATTTGCTCTTTAAATTATTTGATTTACGAGTTATTAATAAATATTTCAATGATTTCTTGATTACAGAGTGTCTAAAAAGTACCTTTAATGTTAAAAAACATTAAAAGAAAAAAAAACAGCAATATGATTAGCACTTGTTTTTTTTCTTTTTTTTTTTTCTTTTTAATATTCAATAAAGAAAGTATTTTTATTATTTTTTTATTGTATATTTTTTTTAGTTTTCTTTTTCAAACAATGTTTTGACCATTTTAATGTGTTTCTCCATTAGCCGCATGCAGCACATAGTTAGTAACATGTTTTCAACCAGGTTCTGAGTTGAAAAATAGTTGAACATTGGAGAATCTTCAGTCTTGCAGTGACTGCTATAAATCAACTTTTATTTTTATCAGTGCCATGAATTTAAAAAAAATAACTTTTCACTTATCTTGGCATATTAATTGCAAAAGCTTTTTGTTCTGTATACATTCTGTAAAAAAAAAAAAAAAAATATTTCACAATTGTTTTTCTAAATAGAACTTGTAGAACTGGAGAACTACATTAAAATTTAGATTTTGCAATTCTTTTTCAGAAATGCATTTATTACAACCTCTAAAATAGAACTCTATCCCATTTAAAATTTATTTAACTGTAACTATATATTATATATCTGTACTGTAACCACTTGAAGGTTTCGGAATTAGCTATTGACCAATGTCATGTCAACACTTGTATCTTATATATATGAAGAACACTAATAAAAAGACTTTGGTCTGTCAATAACATATTATTTTATTTAGGCAAGATGTATTGCATTAAAAATATGCGTAGCTGTCTAAATTTGCCCTAAATTTGAGTTTTTTACTATTTTAAAATTTTTAGTATTTCATCGTTTCATTCCCCAAATAAAAATACAGTACGCTTAAAAATTTCTACACTGTCATTCATCCTCTAGAGTCTAGATATAGTCGCAGCACTTCACTGGTTGTTTCTCCAAACAAACTTGGGGTTGGGCATTCTACTGCTTTCACCAGTGTATGCCCATTCAGGCTATCCCTGATCCGGTCTCAAATCAATTGAACCTTGAATTTGTGTTTTTTTATTTCGAATCCAGATTAAAATGAAAATTTTCAGCATCTTTGTTCACATTGAAACGATTTGGTGTCCTTCCAACTTGAATTGAATCATGGCAGTAACAAACTTTACCAGAGATTTCTTTGTTATTTCTCAAAATATATCATGAATAGTAATGGTGTACCGAGTACAGAGTTCTGATACCGAGTACTGAGTAATTGTGTGTAAGAAAGAATCACTGATGTGCACATGAAGTGAACTTAGGGATAATATTCCTGTGTGTGTGTGTGTGCATTTATATATATACATAAACATGTTTCTTGAGCATATAATTGTATTTTTTTTTTAATTAACTTCAATTAGAAATTTAATTTATTGTGCACCTTTTAAAGAAACTTTTTGTAAATTCAAAATTTTAAGACAGTAGTAACATTATTTACAAAATATGAAAAAAAAAAAATAATGCATAAAAACTACATTTAATCAATATGAAATTAAAACCCATCATTACTCATTCTTACACCTGAAATCTGTCTATGAAAAATGGTTATTGTTTGCTGTAACAATTCATTGAATAATGCAAAATATTTCACATTTTCTAACTCTACCTTATTTTACATTTTTCTTTTTTTCATATGTACAGTATACAAAGGCATTGTTTTAGCAGTGCTTGCAGCAAGTGCATTTTTTCTGAGGCAGGCCAAATTTACAATAATAAAAGAATGCTCTATCTTTTGAAAATGTAGAACAATTGGTACTTTGTAACATAATTTACAATATAACAAATTATTAAAATTTGTTTTATTTCATTTATTGTATTTTCTGTTTCTGCAAACTGTTTCTTTATCTAAAATCTGTCATAACTTACAGATTTAAAAATGATTTATTTTGAATTTGTATAGTTATAAAACTAAATTAATTTTAATCTGCGATAGTTTTACATCAGGGTTTTTTCTTACTTTTTTCTATGTTTGGTAAATTTATTTTTTTGTACCAAGCAAATAGTTTTTGTGAATGATTGCATATATTACACATTTATATTCAAAAACTTTTTATAGATCATATATAAATTCTTTTGTCTTCTTTTTTACTACTACTCTGTATTGGCTGAGTACTCAGCAAATTGGCCGAATAGGCCGAGTACCGAGTATATACAGAGTACTCGGTATGACTCTAATGAATAGAAAAGTATATAATTTAAAAGTATTATAAAATGAACATCATTCAATTTATAAGATTTTTTTTATTTGTAATTAAATACTTTTTGTTTATCAGAGAGAAAGTTTACTTAGAATAAATTAATTGTTGCAAAGAGCTCTGCCGGCCCTAGAAATAAACATTGAGGGTCACATGAGATTTGCAGGCCACCAGTTGAAAATTCCTGCTTTGGAGAAGCAGGGTCCACACTAGCCATAGACCTTGCAAATTATCTAACAATTTAAAAAAAATGCTGGGCTTAAAAAAATTGGCTAAATTTTACTTTGTCACTAGATTATTGTATCTTCTTACTGTATTTTCTTTGCAAATGCAAATTTTGTAATTTTTATGGATTACTATTATTTTTTAAGGTAAGTAGACATTGTTGGGTTGCAGATAAATTTTATTTTGCTGCAGATTGACGCAGAAAAATCTGCTACTGGGTTTGCCAATGTGCCAAATATGAATAAACCATGAAATTTGCAAAAAAATATTTATTTTAGCAAATTACATTTTCAGCACATCAAATCATTTTTATATCCTAATATTTTATGTTATGTACAGCAATTTCTCTGGCATATGGAAAATTTGAATTTTATATTTAATATATAAGCAATATTCATTTTTTTATTTTTGTCATAATAATAAAATTTTATTTATCTCATACACACTATTACATCGATAATGCAATTAAGTTATTTTTGAATAAATTAACAAATTAAAAATTTTTTTTTTCTTCTGTGATGCTATGCACCATTTTCATATCTAACTATTTTACCTTTCTATATGAATTTAATTTCTTCAAATGAATTTTATAACACCGATCCCAAACAATTAACAAAATTTAAACATGGTTTAATGTATTGTGCATTGAACATACAACAGCCAAAATCTCATTATTATTATAAGTTAGATGTTCCTTTAATGATAGGTTAAAAATTAATAAAGTATGTTTTTTTTTCTTTATTATACTATGTGCTATTTCAATGAGTTATATTTCCTAAAATTTATAAAAAAGAAATTAAAATTTTGTTATCTGTACAGAGGGAAAAATTTGTGATCGGTATAATTGTATAATATTTCACGACCAATTGATTAATTATGTAATTTTTTTTGTCCTGACCAATTGACGAAATTTGAGATTTTTTTTGTAACGATTGAATAATGAAATTCTCAATTTTTATCAACGACTAACAAATTTCGAGACACTTTTTTTTTACTATTTGACAAAATTTGTATTTTCTTTTTCTTTTTTCCAACAAACGTTTGACAAAAGTTGCCATACATTGACAAAATTCACAATTTTTTTTGCCGATCGATCGACGAAATTCACAATTTTTTTGACTAATAGACATGTTTCTGAGAAACCCAAAAACTGTTTCAAATCTATATTTTGGCTATTAATTTTTTTTTGCACATATTAATTCCAAAATGCTGATTTTTTGGAATTTTATAAAAAAATAAATGATTCGTGGAATTCGGCGAAAATTAAACAAAATATATACATAAAATTTCACTAATTTGTGGGGAAACTCAAAATTCGATAGGGAAATTATTAATTTGCAGGCATACATTTCCATATTTTTACTTTATTTCTGCACTATTGTATTTCATGCTACATTTCTGGATAAACTCCGGAATGTTGGCATGTACGAGGGTTGTTTGATAAGTTCGTGGCCTGACAGTGAAAATACAAGATTTTTGACATAATTTCATATTATTTTTTGATGTAGTCCCCTTGCAACTCAATACATTTAAGATACACTCTTGTGTGCAAATTTTTTAGTGCAGCCCTGTACGAGGGTGGTTCGAAAAGTTCCCGGCCTGAAAAAGAAAATACAAGATTTTTGGCAATATTTCATTTTATTTTTCAACTTGCAACACAATACATTTTAGAGAAGACTCTTAAGAAATGTTCATTCTTTGGCCTTTTTGGTCGATGTTCAACAAACGCGACATGCATCAAGCAGAAAACCCAAAACAACGTGTAAAATGTGGTGGACACGGTCTATTGAGATGTTTGCAATGTTAGCAAGTTCGCGTATCTTCAATCGGTGATCATTCAATACGGCATTGGGAATTTTTGAGACTATTTCGTCGGTTGTAGTGGTTTTTGGGTGTCCTGAGCGTTCATCATCATGAATTGATTTTCTACCATGTTTAAATTCAGCAGCCCACTTTTTTATCATTGAATATGAAGGACAAGAATCCTTTAAGATAGACTGTAGCTTTTTTTGTATATTTGTAGGGGTTAAATATTTTTCAACAAAGTATTTTATGACAGCTCGATCTTCAATTTTTTCCATTTTTCGAAAATGTCAAAACTTGTTTACTTTACTTTATCACCCAGTAATAACCAATAAACTTACGCGTCTGAAACTTGGCGGCATGTCATCTAAAGGATCATATTTTACAAACAACATTGTCATTTGGTTCTATTTGTTCCATTTCTGTGTTAGGCCGAGAACTTATCGAACTGCCCTCGTATATATAATCCAATATCCAGTATTAAATTTCTTTTTACCAGATACAGTGTTTTTTTTTTTTAACACTTCACATTTCTTTATTTGCATAAGTTTTATTATTTTTAGTACAAGATGTCTTGTAATAAAGTCAGTATTATGTAATGGATTGTGCTCATTTATTTATTTATTTTTGTGATTTAGAAAAATTTAATCAGTACCAAATGGAAAGAAATGCTGCTAAACGTGCCAGAAAGTGTGCTTTGCAGCAATCAGTAGATTTAGATGATACAGAAAATGATGAACTTAGTACTAAGTTGCCCTATCGATACCGTGCACTCTTAAGAAGAATTGATAAGAAGGAGGAAAAAGTACAGAGGCATCATGAAGAGCAACAGGCACTCAGAAGGGAAAGTTTAGATATACTTAGAAATATACTAAATAATAAAGGTACATAAGGCTTTTATTTTGTCCTTTTAATTAACAGTTTTTTTTTTTTTTTTTTTTTAATGTTAATGTAATTTCAGAATATATTTTTAACAGGATTTGAAATTCTAGATGTGATTTGCTACCAAGGTTCATTAATTTTCAGAGAATTTGCTTTTTATACTCTTTTATTAACTCAACTTTGTTTTTGTATGTAAAGATAGAATTTTATAATCTATTTTCCACTCACTTCCTGATATGCTAGAATTATAAAAAATGCGTTCATAGGTATCTTTCTGATGTGGAATTTTCAGAAAATCTTACCAGTAAGAGGCAATGTACAGTTGAAAATCGTTAGGGCAAAATGCACACGACTGCAAAAAAAAAGTAGTTAATTACTATTACTATAATGCATTTTCATGCTCTTTTTCCCATAAAATTAAAATATATACAACAGAGGAAAGTTTACTACAGGATAGAACTTAGTACAATGTTTGCATTGAAGTAATTTGGAAAGTTGCAACATGCAGCTAATTAGTGAAAAAAGGCAGCTTTTAGCATATCTTCTATACTAGAATAATTTTAACACAATTATTCAAATTGGTAAAGAAATGATATGAGTTATCATCATATCTTCATAAATTTGAATCATCATGTCTTCTATAACATGCAGTTTTTCAAATTCACTTGTCCCATCACAAAATCCCCTCGCCATTAGCGAATAAAATAATGTATTTCCCTACCCCTACCAAATATGATAATACATCATCTTAACATTTTAAAGAACTTAATTATAAATTAATACATTAATTTTAAAGCATTTTTCTGTTATCCTGCTACAGGTGATAAATCGCCAAATATTCTTCAGGGTTACAATTGTATACAAATTACTATAAAAATGAAGCTCATTATCTGCCAAACTTGGCTAACTGGCTGTGAAACTGCAATAAACAAAATATTTTAAACATTAAATAGCAGAAAATATAAATAAATAATAAAGAATGTGATATTTAAAAAATATATATGTTTAATTGTTTAGTGTTAGTTAAATGATGATTATATGTTGAGAAATTTATTTAGAAATCATAATTTTTTTTTTATATAAATAGTGTTTTTTTTTCTCTTTTCTATTCCTATTTAATATTTTAACATAGCAAATAAATAAATAAATAAATTTACTAACTTGCACATTCTACCGTGTGTTAAAAAAAAGAAAAAGCTGTGAATTTTCCATAGTCAGATTTAGTGTCTATGTCAAATTAATGTATTGCAAAGGAAATTTTTTGGAAATATCATGCAATTGCAGTCATGAAATTTGGCATCATTTTCAAGAAGAGATAAAAAAAATATATATATATTTTTTTATACTTATTTCAATATAAGTCTGCACCCAATAATGGATAGTTAAAAATTGAGAGTTAATAGTGTTTTAAAATTTCTTAAAAACTGAAATTGCCGAAAGAAATTAGTTTTAAAATACTTGTATTTTAATGATACAATATTAGGCAAAGTATCTCAAATAATTTGCATTTTTTTAAATAAAACTATTTTTTACTTTTATACTTATTTAGAGGATCTATCAAATAGGAGAAAGAACACAGTGCTCGACTATGAAATTTGAACGTAAAACACTGAATGATAAGGACATATAACAATTGATTAAAATACAAAAATAGATATATACTAGGGGGCTCAGCCCCCTACTCACTAACGCTCGCCAACCCCCCGTGAATTGCAAAGCAATTAACATTGAGACCGCTACGTGGTCACAGCTCGCTTCGCTCGCTCACCCCTTTTTTTCAGCAATTCTAGCTGAAATAAATTCTATCATAAAACATTTGAACATATGAAATTGACAATTTATTTTAATGTAAAAAAGTAATTCTTCGTTGAAAACACAACTGAAAATGCAATTAGTTTTGCGCTACTAATGAGCATATAAATCATTTAAATACTATGAAAAAAGGATCTTTTGTACAGCACGACTTAAATTCATTAGAAAAAAAAAACTACATGATAGGAACATTTTATTGTTCTAATTGATTATAGATTTTTACAAAATGAATTATTTTTTACTTCATCAATACAGCAACAGATGGCAGCAGGTGATATCTAGACAGTTGATTTTTTTTTTCTCCGTCTTTTGGGTGAGTGAAATTCGTAAATGAATTCTAAATGAGAGTTGAGAATTCATTGAAATTAACGATATTGCTCATAATTAAAATGAGGAATCATCTCAGACGCTTTGGATTACGTACATGTTATTTTATTTTTAGTAATTGCTAGTTCGAGTTTCATTCTATAGTTTCACTGTTCTCACACTGACCGCCATATTGGACGGAGGCGGAGCTGATCTAACACAATCTAGTCTGTTCATTGGTCTGAGCTCTGGAAACTACAGTTGTTGCCAAACCATAAGTTACAAATTCAGCCCTATTTTCACGCCACGTAATTCAAATATATATATATAGAGAGAGAGAGAGAGCTTGATTAAAAAATATAAAATAAACACTTAGCATTGTTTTTTTTGGTATTTTGTCAGATGTTAAAATTATGGCATACTTGCCAACTTGTGCACTTTAGGTGTAAAATTTGCACTTTTTAACCATTTTCAACACTTTGAATACTTATTTTTACGCATTTTTGAAAAATTTCTCGCAAGTGTCATCCCCCCCCCCCTTTATAATATGAATTATTTACCAACTGCTTATATTATCAAAATGTCCTCAAAAGCAATCTACTTCAAACTGGAAACATCTTGGGAGGGGAAAACAGAAAATTCCAACAGGACAATGCATCAATTCACAACTCTCACTCAACAACAGTTTGGTTTATGCAGAATCAAGTGACTGTTATAGACTGGCCAGCCATCAGCCCTCACCTAATCCAATTCAAAACCTTTGGAAAGTACTTGCATGAAAGGTGTATGCCGTATGCCCACGGTCGCCAATTTTAGACAATTCAGGAATTAAAGCAACAAGTACAGCAGAGTTTGTTCTCTTTACAGCCACCCATTCTCCAAACACTAGTTCGAAGTGTGCCCAGGTGTTGAAAAATTTGATAAAATCTTGTAGCCAGTAGAGAATTATAGTCACCAGTAAAAGTATCCCCCCCCCCCCTCGAGTCATTAATTTTCAAAAAGTACAAAAGTTTTTTTATGAATTAAAATCAGAAAAAAATAATAACAAGCATGAATTAGAATTATCAGTTACATAATTTGGAATAGTACACAATTTAGAAAGTTAATATAAACCAAGTTCTGTATAGAAAATTATCAAAATTATATACTCTGAAAAAAAAAAAGACTGTAAAGGCTGAATAAACCGGCATATTCGGAAAATGCTTATCGCTGAATGCTTCCAATGTCCGAGTAGTTGAGTGCTACAAAAAATTTATATCTGATCATGTGCATATTTTTGCACTGTATCCAATTTTTGGTGTCACAAAGGCTGGATTAACACTATTTCTTACTGCTTTATTGAAACCTGTCCCTCCCCCACCCACATTCTAATTACATGACAGGCTAGCTGGCTAGAGCGGCAAAGAATGACATTTTCTGTGCATGAAATGGAAAATGGCCTTTTAAACTTGGTTAGTTCATTAAAAGTACGAGAGAAGAGGAATATCAATGCTTGCCGCACACTAATAGCAGTAAAGGAGAGAAAAACAAGTGGGTAAGTGTGATCGAAGATCACACAACGGGTTTTGTTTAATATTCCTTTCTAGACACTTTATCCTTTCTTTAATAAATCCAAATAAATTTCATTTTCCAAAAAAAAAGTCAAGTTTTTTATAAAGTAAAAATTTACCGGTCTATGAGGTCAGATTAATTTTCTTTTTAATTCTCTAATGACATCATATTAACCTGCTTTCTGTACTTACACATACTCATACTGCTTGTATTATTGAGAAATGTTTGAAAATTTACATTTTATTACCAATATGACGTCATATTAATCTTTTTTTCAATGGGTGAAACTTTTTATTTCAGTTTCATTTTTCATGTGGAAATCTTTCAATAGAAAATTAATTATTGTAGAAAGAATTTTATTGTGGATTTTTAATTGTTGGCAACTGCTATAACGAAAAATGTTTAAATTTTATAGCAAAATGCTGTTAAATTTTTGGTTTTTTATCTCTATATTAAAATAATACGATTTTTTTAAATTTTATGATTTTCAGCTTCATAGTAGGTTTTAGCTATAAGTACACAAAATTTCAAGTCTGTAAGTTATATAATTTCTGAGAACAGACTCTGTGACGGACAGACGTTGCGAGATGAATAGGGTTTCATGAGATGAACGAAACCCTAAAAAATGGAGTTTGCACTCATTTCTTAGTTCAATTTTTGTACAAAAAAAAAAAAAAAAAATCAAACAAATAAACGTTGCATTAAATAATTTGGTCGCCAGATAAAAAAACTTGGTTGCCAGTGACAACCTGGCAACCACATTTGTCAAGCCCTGAACATGCCTGATAGGATTTTCAAGATAATTCAAAGGAATAAATCCAAAATTTGAATTTAAATACAAAATTCTCGAAGTTCATATATTTTTAGGACAGCCTGTTTTTATTTTTTTACAAAAATTCTGTAAAATTTATACTGTATTTCTTTTTTGTAATAAACTTATGTTATTATTCCATATGCTTATTATTTTTTCTGCGATTATTGCTTCATTTTTGGAATTGTTATTTTTTTTAAAAATAACCTGTCCATATACTTTTGAGACGCACTGTATTTATTTGAACCCACAGTAGCCTGTAAATTGTTCAGAAAGTCGAATGGAGTCATTCAAGATTTTTTTGTGTAACTGTATTTAAATGTTGATTGTATTATGTATATCAACATCATTATTATGTATATTAGATTATGTATATCAACATATTTTGCTAAGAAACAGGGTTAGAAATTAGCGGTCGTTAGTTGCCAAATGCAATTAAATTATTGCATTTGACAACCACAAAATTATACCTGGTCGTCAAATTTAACGCCTAGCTTTTTTTTTTTTTTTTTTTTCCCGGAAAATCTTTTTTCAAATTTAAAAGTGTTTGACCCATGTTGCCTTTATGACTTGAAAGCAGAAGATGAAAAGAAAACTAATAATACGTTAACAGAACTTATAAATGTCTTCCACATTAATAAAGATTTATTAATAGAGGAATTTTGCAATTACAAAATGTGGATTAAAGATAAATTAAATATCCCATGCAAATCTACTTGGCAGCGATTAATCGCTGAATCAAAATCTAGTTCTAGTTTTTGCAATATCAGCAAAATTTTGGAATTTATCATGGTACTTCCTTTGAGCATAGCAGAATGTGAAAGGGGTTTCAGCCAACTTAATCTTATTAAGACAAATATCAGAAATCGTTTAGCATTGGACTTGGTCAATGATATACTTATAATAAAATTATATGGACCCCAATTGAAAGATTTCAATGCTGAAACGGCCATAAATTTATGGCACAATGTAACACATGGTCAAGTTAGGAGACCTGATTTTAAAAACTAAATATCATGATTTTAATTTTCAAAGTAATTATTGTAAGATTATCTAAAATAAATAATGGATGATAAAATTCTATTTTCGTGTTATTTAATATGATTTTTTTTTTATTATTTAAAATTTTATTATTTGCTCCTAAAATAAGATACTGTAATAATGTTTTAAAATTTCAGTGTTTTCCCTCAAAAAAAGAAAAAAAAAGTATTTATATAGAAATCAATATCTTTAAATGCCATACCAATACACATTAATTGGTATCTAAGAGTTCATTTATTTGCTTCTTTTTTTTTTTTTTTTCCATTTTCTGATGTACTTTCAGGCATAAGATTTTTTTTTTTTTCATTTTCTGATGTACTTTCAGGCATAAGATTTTTTTTTTTTTTTTTTCATTTTCTGATGTACTTTCAGGCATAAGATTTTTTTTTTTTTTCATTTTCTGATGTACTTTCAGGCATAAGATTTTTTTTTTTTTTTTTTCATTTTCTGATGTACTTTCAGGCATAAGATTTTTTTTTTTTCCATTTTCTGATGTACTTTCAGGCATAAGATTTTTTTTTTTTTCATTTTCTGATGTACTTTCAGGCATAAGATTTTTTTTTAAAATTAAGTTTATACCTGTTTGTATCTAACAGTTTAAATTTTCTTTCTATAGATATAATTGATTGATAATCTGTTTTGTATGCATGTTAGATTCATAAAAATAATTATTTAAAATTTTTCTAGAATAAAATTTTGTAGTTTAATGCTGTTTTAAAATTTTATAGAAAGCCAGTTTTTACTTTGTTTTAGTGATTAACACAGAGATGAAATGTTTAATATGTACAACCCCCTCGCACTGAACACATAAAGATAATTACAATATTATTGTTAACATGAGTTCGAAAAGAAATGAGAAAATAGGATATAACATAAAATTGCAACCATGAAATGCAGTTTGGCACCTAGGAAAACAATTGCAGGCGTCATTTGATGCCTTACTTAGAATTCCCAATTTCTAACCCTGCTAAGAAATTAGTCATATGTGTATAAACTAACATTTTAGAGACAAACACAAAACATTTTCTTGCATGTTATCTTTCTATCTAATTTTTAATGCCCTTTGTTATATTGCTTCTATTTAATTGTATTCTTGTAGGCGTGGTATAACGGGGGGATCACTTTATTATTTAATCAATGTCTGCAATTTCCAGTGTAAATTGAATCCTTTGACAAAATTTGAAAGTAACGAAGTAGACTACTTTTGAAAAGTAGCAAAGTAGTTGCTACTTTTTAAAACAAGTAGTTGTAATTGTAGTTAACTACATTTTCGATAAAGTAGTTGTAGTTCGCTACTATAAAAAAGTAATTTTTGCGACCCCTGTCTGCACCCTTACTATATTTATTGAGAACTTATTTATAGTAATGATATTTGAGTAAAATATTAAATATTGTTGTGTGCATAGTTATTGTTTTATACAGAGTTTTAAGAACTTATTAAAAAGGAGAGGGGAGGAAAAACAAAGCCATTCTTTATGAGGATTTGAAGACAGTTTTAGGCTTAAGAATGAATTGCAGATTTTAGGCAATTAGTAAATTTTATATTTTATGCTTGATTACAATTAGAAAATTTTAACTCCTGAAAATAAATTTCTTAATTCTTAGTTGTAATCATATTGGATACTTTCTTCCTGGCTTGACTTATTTTGCTAGAAATATTTAAAAAATTGACACTCAGGGAGAAGAACTTTTATCTAATAAAATAAGTTAAAACTGGTGTGAAACACTAAGAACTATAAAAACTTCTTAAAACACCATCAAAAACTTTAAAATGCGCTAGGCCTTTCGAAAGATCTGAGTCTTTCTTAGTCAGGTGCAAAAAGACGTGCGTCTACTATGAAATCATCAGCAAGACTGAGTCTTCAGTCTTGCAGACTTCAGTCTTGCTGAGTCTTCAGACTTCAGTCTTGCTGCTGCTTTCATAGTAGACGCACGTCTTTTTGCGCCTGACGAAGAAAGACTCAGATCTTTCGAAAGGCCTAGCACATTTTAAAGTTTTTGATGGTGTTTTAAGAAGTTTTTTTAGTTCTTTGAACTTTTATCTGTCTGTCTGTATGATATTGTTAGAGTGAAAAGTGTTAAGTAAATTTGATATTTTTTGAGAAACTTTGCATTTTAATGGATTTTAATTATCTATAACACCAGATAGCAATGGTTCTGTCCCAGGACTGAAATTAGTTGATCCTAGATTAGTTTCTTGCGCTGATTCTGAATATACTTTCCTTTTTTCTTTAGGTCGTCCAGTTTTTGAGAAATTTGCATATTTATGTTTATGCAAATTTAAGCTTTTTGTGCCATTTTATGGAAATTTTAGGTACAATCAATGTCAGAATGAATTGCCCTTTTTAGATTATGATTACTGGACCATTTGCTTCAGATAAATGTCACAGTCTGCATATTCTTAACATTTATCTGTCAATTACTAAGACTAATTTGTATATTTTTCAATAGTATAATATTTACATTACTTTTTCAGAATTGCTACTCAAGAATCAAATAAAGTGGACAATTTTGTAGAAGTAACACCTTTATCTTGTTAGTACAATAGACCTCTGGTCGCAGTGCTAGGTTCTTTGAACCCCCCATTTAAGTCTAAGTCTAACACCTTTATCTTGGTGGATAAGCCTTGAAAAACACGTCGATAAAAATATCATGCAGATCGTAAAACAATTACATACAGCGGTATGCTCTATTGCTGGTATAGAAAGAGTGTTTTCTACTTTTGGCTTTGTGCAGAGCAAAACTGGAAACCGGTTAGGTGTTGATAAGGCTGCCAAACTTGTTACTATTTTTAAAGAACTTAATAATTAAATGTTTTATTGTAGAATAAAAAATTAATTGTTAATTAATGTTTGGTATTTATTATATAATTTTTTTTCTTCCTAACTGTTTTTTTTTTAAATATTTTCATTCTTTATATTTAATTTATTAATTTTTGCTCACTTTAATAAAAATTGTGCTGTTGAATGAGAAAAAAAAACATTTTAAACAAAAAAAATGTTTTTTTTTTTTTTTTTTTTTTTTTTTTTTTTTTTTTTTTAACATGTTTTTTTTCAACCCTGATCTTAACTTAAAACAAAAAATCAAGTCTGATAATGCTTTATGCCTTAAATTTGCATTTAATTGTACAAATATTGCATATATCTCAAAAACTGGATGTGCTGGAGAAAATCTAAAACTAGATTCGGAATCAGCACAAAAAACAACTAATTTTGGTTTTGGGACAGAGCAAAAGTTCAAATTTGTTATCCAGTGTAATGAGTGGGTAGTTCATATAACAGGAGTTAAAATAATGTACAATGAAAAATTTTTCGATTGCATCTTCAGATGTTAGTTTCTCAACAATTCCACACAATATTTTCACCAATATTTTATATTTCTCAATTGTGATTAGATTTTGTAAGTTTTTGTGTAAAATGTTTCACAGTAACATCAACATACCAGTGGACCCATGCGAAGATTTCGCACTGCAGTCTAATATTTTTTAGCAATATCCAATGTTTTTTAGATGTAGGTTTAAACTTTTAAAGAAAAATTAAGAATAAAAATATCTGCAAATAACATTAACCAATCTAGAATATCTTCTCATTTATTCCATCAAAGTTATAGTAAAAACTGATGCAATATAGCAAAAAGCACGCTCGAGAAAAAAAATTAACAGTCGTATTTTAACTGCATTAGAGGATGACGTCACTCGCTTCGGTAAACTGACAAAAACCTTTCATTTCATTTAAGGAAACAATCCTGATTTAAATTTTAATTAACTGCAATTTTGCTTCGATTAATCGATGGTGTTTTTTTTATCTTCTAACATTTCAATATGTTGTACTTATTACGTATTCTATGCCAGAGTTTCTCCCAGGTTTAAAAAGGTGCAGGTGTGCTGCTGGTGAGAAAAGGGCACCTTTTTTTATTCTTAAGGGCACTTTTTGGATTTTTGAGGGCAATTTCCAGATTCTTAAAGGCACTTTTTAACACTTTCCAACCTAGTTGAAAAGTGTTTATGACTTCGGTTTGTCTGGCCGGATGGCCGTCTGTCCGTGCTCTAACTCCCGTAAATATGCTCGGATTGCTCTGCAATTTTTATATGTTATTGTAGTACTCTGTAGCATGTTCCCTATTTCAACGGAAGTGTGTAGCACTTATAGTTTTTTACAGGGACACTCAAAAGAATTTCGTTACATTGCGATCTATGGGGAAAAATCATTTGCGGTTTATTTTAATGATGTTACTCAATTTCAAACACATTGTAATTGATATATATCACTAAGGTGCATTACAAGAAGCTTAATATGGAATAGGGTGTGCATAGCACTTATAGTAACTTTACAGGAACAGTCAAAAGAATTCCGTTACATTACATCTATGGAGAAAAATCGTCTGCGGTTTATTTAAATAATGTTTCATTATTTTAAACACATTGAAATTTATATATATCACTAAGGTGCATTACAAGAGGCTTACTACAGAATATTGTGTGTATAGCAGTCATCGTTCATTTACAAGGAGACACAAAAGAATTCTCTACTGTCTGTTTACAATAATTCCTGGAAGTGCGTTTTAAGTTACTGAACGCGATTTTAAATTTAACTCACTTTTTGTGTATTTACGTGGTGTGTATAAATTCTGTAGATCATATACAGGGAAGCACAAAAATTCGCGAACTCATTTCCATTTATTGACAAACTCCAGAAGGAGAATTTTAAACTGTGCTACGCTTTTCCTAACTGAACTAAAATTTAGCATCCTATGTAGTATATATACAAATTTATAGATCATATACAGGGCTGAATAAAAGTATTCGGATATTTTTCCGAATACTGTATAGGTTGCAAATTCCTGAAATTATGTTTTTAAATATGTTATGCGTTTTCCAAATTATTTACTTAGATGCTATCTTTCAGCTTATTGTAAATTATTTTAGGTAATTATTGTCAGCTTGTAAATTATTTTAGGTATGATTTGTAAAATTATTTTGGAAGCGTTGGAAAGTGTTACATAATCTATGCTTGAAGCATGATTTTTCGTTCTTGTTTTAATTGTTAGATGTATTCTTTTGATTTTTAAAGCCACTTTTAATATTTCAAAGTCAAAACACTCTTTTTAAGACAATATTCAGCCAGTTTTTACTATGAAATCAAATTTTTTAATGCAAAAAGGAGAAAGGACACTTTTTTTACTGAGGGCAAGAAGGGTGCTAATTATTTTACTGGAGGGGGCAAGAAGGGTGCTAATTATTTTACTGGAGGGGGCAAGAAGGGTGCTAATTATTTTAATGAGGGGCAAGAAGGGTGCTATTTTATAAACCAAAGGGCAGGCAGGGTGCGCACCCTTCTGAAACTGTCTGGGGGAAACTCTGCTATGCATTATGTATTGCGTAAATAATCTATTCTTATTACATATGCCATGTGCATACTATTTTTTTATAATCATTGTTGAGCATCACATAATGCGGTGTTTTATTTTTGTGGCAACACTAATTTGAGGAAAACTGTCATTTCATTTATGAAAATAATGCCGATTTATCTTTTAATTAACAGCAATTTTTAATCAAAAAACATGTTTTAACGAAATGTAAGTATGCTATGTCAGAAGCCTGTTTAAAATCCTTTCTTGTGGTATCTCATTCATTGTTCTGCGCTTTGTATTTGCTTAGAAAAAGGGATGTTGACAGCAGAAATAATATATGTAAATGATATTGCAATTTTATCTTTTCTTGTCTTTCAGAGAGTGCAAGTGCAGCCCTCCATCAGCCAAATGAGGAATTAAACAATGGAGAAGATATGATGATGATAGATGATGAAGAAATATTTGATGTGTTCGACAACAATGCAGCAGATATCCCAAATTTAAACATGGTTCATGATCATGATATTCTGCAATATGTGCAGGCTGCACGCTTAAACCAGATACCAGATAACCTGATGCCAGATGTTCCATTAGATGATGTCATGCAATTCGAGAACAATGCAGGAGATATAAGAAATGAAGGAATGGGTGCTGATGATTTAGTAGGTATGCCAGATGAAGAAATGGATATTCGGACGTGCTTCTTGAACCAGTTTCGTTTAAGGAAAAGGGAGAGGAGGATTAATAAACAAAGACGTAATGAAGAGTCTCAGGCACTTATAAGGGAATGTTCAGAACTATTACAAAATATTCAAAGATACAAATAAGAACTCATAAAACTTACTTTGTCTTTTTTTTTAAAATGTAAAATGGAACATGTTTAAAGGATCTTTTTTTTTTTTTAAAGTAATTATGGGCTACTACGATTTCGCAAAAAATCTTATTTTTACTAAAGTGTGTTCAGAACTATTTCAAAATAATAAAAGTATATAAAACGTTTATTGTCTTCTTGTTTATTATGTTGACCTTAATTAACTTCCATTTTTTTTTTTTTTTTTTTTTTTTTTTTTTAAAGAAAATATTACATTGGGGAAAAAAGTTGTGTAAAAAAAAAAAAAAAAAAAATCATTGAAAGAGAAGCAAGTACTGCAATGATTTTTCTAAAAAGAAGTTGTTTTTACATACTTGTCAACTTTTACACCTTAGATGTAAAATTTGTACTTTTTGATTATTTTTTTATACTACTTAGGATAATTATTTTAACATATTTTAGCAAAATTTCATTTTTACCCCCTTAAATTATGAATTACTTTCTAGTTACTTTTAATGATGGTAAATGAAAGATAATTCAAGGAGGATATTTAATATTGTTAAAGGAATGAGTAATGGTTTCATCTTTAAAAATCACCAGAGCAAATCTTAATTTTCATTATATGTAAAAATAAGTCATGTTTTGAATAAATTTGCTCAGATGTTCTTTAAAAATTTAAACACAACTATGTAAATGTCTTGCCTTTAAAGTCAAGTTTTTAATGAGTGTCAATGATTTTTCTCACCAAATTATCTTTATAACGGTCATCACCAGGGCTTTACAAATATGGTCACCACCGGCGACTTCGCATTCTCTCCCCCCCACACACACACACACACAATATTAAGAAATAATAAACTTCAAACTATATTCAAACAAAAAAATATTTGTAACTTTTATTTCTTATTTGGTAAAAATAAGTTTATCAAAGATTAACATATTTAATCACAATTTCATTTTTACCCTCTTAAATTATGAATTATTTTCTAATTGCTTTTAATAACATTAAATGAAAGATAATTCAAGGGGGATATTTAATATTGTTAAAGGAATGAGTTCTGGTTTCATTGTTAAAAATCACCAGAGCAAATCTTAATTTTCATTATATGTAAAAACAAGTCATGTTTTGAATAAATTTACTCAGATGTTCTTTAAAAATTTAAACACAACTATGTAAATGTCTTTAAAATCAGTTTCTTAATGAGTGTCATAATGAGTTTCTTGATGAGTGTCAATGATTTTTCTCACCAGACTATCTTTATAACAGTCATCACCAGGGCTTTACAAATATGGTCACCCCTGGCGACCAATTTTTTTTTATCTGGCAACGAAGTTATTTAATGTGGCGGGAATTTTAGGATAAAAAATTTGACCTAAGGAATGAGCACAAACAGCATTTTCTCTCTCTTCCACCCTCCCCCACCCCTTCCCACAATATTAAGAAATAAACTTTAAACTATATTCAAACAAAAAATATTTAAATATTTCTAACTTTATTTTTTATTTGATAAAAATAAATTAGCCAAAAGCCAAATTTTAAAATAATAAAATCAGAATTATTTAACTGTCTTCAACAGAAAAATATCCAAAATCTAGTTTTCCTGTTTCACTAGTTCATCGATGCCCTCCTATTCAGATATAGATTTTGTTGCAGTCAACTATCCAGACTTTTGAGACATTTGGCATTTTCTGAATATGGCGGTTAAATCAGTTTTTACAGTAATTATTTATTTTTTCAGAGATATATAATTTTTAATTATGTATTATTCTAAATTATATGACTACTAAATCTAAACTATTCTTCCTACCTTTTTTTTCTTCTCAATTCATAAAAAACTTTTGTACTTTTTGAAAATCAATGAGGGTTGGGGTTGGGGTTGGTTAATATATTAAATTTATTTAATCAATTTTTTTTTTTTTTTTTTTTTTTACTGGCGACTAGAATTTTATGGCTGGCTGCCAGATTTTATCAAATTTGTAAAGACCTGATCATTACTATATTATGTAATCTGTTATATTCATCAATTATGTGCTTAAAATTTTGATTATATGTTACTTAACAAATGGGTTACATGGGTATGAAAAATAAAATTGCATGAAGTGCTCTTCATGCGGTATTTTCATTTTATATTTCTGCCATTTTTAAAAGTTGGCAGGTTTGTTTCCAGGGAAAGCATTCGCCCTGTAATTCCTAAAATTTTCTTACAGCCCTAAAATTCTACTAAATTTTTTTTTGTTTCCCTAAAATTTGTTTTGATAACTATTTTTGTTTACAAATGACTGATAAAGTTAGTTTTGTTTTGTATTGTGATCGTCAAAGCTGATTCTTGTTAGGCATTTTCATTGGTTGTTCAAAAGTATGTGGTAAACAACAACAAAGATATAAAGTATCGTAACTTTTTAAGTGTAATTAAAACTGCACTTGTTTTACATCATGGTAATGCTGATCTTGAGAAGGGATTTTCTATGAACAATTGTATGCTAAAAGATGGTTTCAATGAACTTACGATAAAAAGTGTGAGATTTGTAAAAGATGCTGTTAAAAATTATAGAGGTATGAGTAAAATACATATTAAAAGAAGAAAATTAAATGTGAAACTAAATATAAGCGAAATTTATTTTCTATGATACAATAAAGCATTTTATTTATTTATTTTTAAACAATTGAATATTCTTTGTGTTTCATTTAACTATGCTTTTCAGATGTTAAAAATTTAGCTTGGAATATATTTTTACCCTCTTAGTAATTGAAATCGAGAAAGCCCAACTTTTGATGAAGATAATTAAATGTGAAACAAAATAAAATTTCGAAATTTATTTTCTATTATACAATACAGCATATTATGGATATTTCATTGTCATGACAAAAAAATTTAATGAAGAATTTTCTAAGAATTTATGCTGTGTTTCTTAAATTACTTGTGTTATAATACAAGTGCATTGAAAAATCACTGGGGATGGTCGACATAAATTAGCCCAAAAATTTCATTGTCTAATCCCTAAAATTCCTCCCTTAAATTAAAAAAATGTTTGCTGCATCCCCTGTGTTTCTATAACAATAATTATATAAAATAACAATAACTTTTAATTATTGTGCTAATTAATATCAGAAATGCCAAATTTCATAATAGTAAGGAATAAATAGATGTTTATTTCGTAACTACTCTACAGCTACAAACTGAGATTGTCGAGTGTCTGATTTTATATCTGGTGTATGAGTCAACGCCAGAATTTTGCTTGTGTTTTGGTGGTTTAAAAAGTCAACTTATACACCAGAAAATATAGCAATTGAAATAAAAAAAATATCAATTATTAAGAATTAAACTATTTTAATTGTATAGAAAGGGAAAACAAATTCTTAATGAGAAATACAAGAATTGATACTTAAATTTGATTTATGAATCTTTCAGATTCAGAGCATTTGACATAAACAATACTCATTTTGCCATTGTAGATTTATTTAGCTATTTTTTTAATTTGTAATGTACTACTTACTTTTTTCCCTTATATATAGGCTTATCTTTGATTTATTATCTGTAGTTTTGCTAGCATACACTATTTAAATTGATTAATTTATTTTCAAATTTTGAATTTTACAAAAAATGATAGCAGCAATCATTACTAAATATATATGCTGTATATCCTAGCATATAATATTATATTTTTAGGTATATTTGCTTTATTACAGGCCCCGAATTTTGCCTATATTGACTTATTAAAACAAAAATTAATTTGCTAATTCAGTAATACAAGTTCAGTTGTAAGTATCCTAAAATCAAGTTCACTGATGCTGAAATAATTGGCTTTGTTGAAAACAATAAATATCACTGTATATTTGGAGATAGGGAAAAGGAATGGTGGTTATCAGGGTTGATTTCTAAGGGAAAAAGTACCGGAGCCCTAATATTCTGCAGTACTAACACCCGTTGCGTATCCCCTCTCCTTCTGCCATCACTCCAATCTGCATATTTATATTTCATACATTATTTTCAAAATTTAAAGTATTGTTCATTTATTTAGCAAAATAAAAATTTTAAATACATGTATCTGCTTATACTTCGCTATCAACTATTTCATTTTTTAGTTATTACTACTTCGAAATAGAAACTTTGCCTAATGTTAATTAATTGCAGAATTCAGCTATTAAATAAGCTCAGGATTATGATTCGAAAATAGTGTTAACACAAAAAAAATAATAGTATGCAGCTATGCAGAATAGAAAAATACTTATTTCTGTTTACTCTGTACAATGATTTGAATTGGAAATAAGTAAAATTTTGAATTTAAGATAGCTTGAGCCTGCACAAACCTGAAGACTGATTATATAAGTGTTTTGATACAAAAGATTGGAGATGAGAGTGGAAGGAAAAGGTAATTTAGGATTTGTTTTTTGGAAGCATCATTGCACTGGGCTCCGGAGTGCAGTGCTTATGAGTTCTGGTGAATTCTGGCCAACATTTAAACATTTACTAAAAACAGAGAAGTACCAGAGCTGAGTTCCTGTGGGCTCCAGTGCAAATTAAGCCCTGGTGGTTATTAGCATAACAACCAATTAAAACTTTTTATTGTGAAACAAAATTTAATCAACAAATTTACTTTCAAAATACATTTTATTGAGATAACATTATAAATAACAGATAAAGTTCCTAATTAAAAATATGATTTATGAACATTTAATATATATCATAATAAAAATTAACAATATATAGCTAACAAAAAATATTTTTTATAGTACAGTAGAACCCCAAAAATCCAGATAATCCAAACCAAAATTTGTATGAAATTCGAAGAAAGACAAATGAAATGAGTCTTGCTAAAAACAATTAATAATTAGTGTTAAAAACTAAAAATAGTTTTTAGCATGCATATTATCATATTACTTTGAAAAAGTAGAAAAAAAAATAGTTAAATCATAATTTCCAATCTTTTATACTTTCTCTCTTTATTTTATTTGCATTAGAATTTGGTACACTTATGTGTACCATGCCCAGAAGATACAACTGCACCATCTATATTTCCTATAATACTACTACTTATACTAACCCTTATTTTTTGACAACCATGCAGTTTGTTTAATAGTTTATAGTGCTTTGTTAATGTGTTTATTACAGCTTATTATATTTTATAGTTATTAATATAGTTTATAGTAATTTTATTTTTATATTACAGTAGAAGATCTTTATAACGCAATTCTCTATATAATGCACAATGTCTCAGCTGTAAACAATGAATTCTGCAGTTAAGAAGCACCTGCATTTTACATCGTAAAAAAATTGCTAATCTCTAGAAGATTAAATTTGATACATTTGTTCATTGTTATCACCTTTATTCAGAGCTTTTTAATGAAAAAAATTTATATTATTACAATAAAACTGTTTTTATATAAGTATTATAATGAAAGATTTGGCCCAAACATAATTCGAACATGTTTATAAAGTAAATTTAACAATATGTGAAATGATCGATATTATGTAAAATATTACAATATGCACAACTCTTGGTCCCAAAGACTGCAATATAAAGATACTATAACTATATTTTGATGTTACAGACATGTTTGGTCATATTTACAAAGTATGTTTAATGATGTGTGAAATGTGATCTATATAACGCACAACCTCATGTTTTTAAGTTTGCATTATAAAGATCTTCTACTGTATTTAACAATGTTAAATTATTACTGTTTTGAATGCAATTGGCAACAATAAACAAGATTGGTAATACAGTAGAGTACCTCGAATCTGCAAATGCCTGTAAACCACACTACATCATCATCATCATCATCATCAACCGTTTTCAATCCACTGCTGGATGTAGGTCTCCCCCAGATTTTTCCATTGTTGCCTGTCTAGTGCTTTAGTCATCCAATTAACACCGGCCACTTTTCTGATTTCGTCACTCCATCTTACTTGAGGTCGTCTTCTTGGTCGTTTTACACCTCTGGGATACCACTGTAGGGTGTTTGTGCTCCATCTATTGTCTTGTCTTCTTGCAATGTGCCCAGCCCATTTCCATTTTAGCCGTTTAATTCTCTCGATGATGTCAAAAACTTTCGTCTGACTTCTTATCCACGTTATTCTCTTTCGGTCTCTTCTGGTTATGCCTAGCATACATCTTTCCATACTTCGCTGTGTTGTTTGTAATCTTTGTACCATCCGTTTTGTTAGTGTCCAAGTTTCTGCTCCATAAGTTAGTGCAGGCAAAACACATTGGTTAAACACCTTTCTTTTCAAACAAAGAGGCATGTTACTCTTCAGAATAATATTGTTCTTCCCAAAAGCACTCCATCCATTTCTTATTCTTCTATTGATTTCATTCATGATACTGTTGTCTGATGATATTTCTTGTCCAAGGTACACATAACTTTCAACATCTTTAATCTCAGTGTTGTTGTAGACGATTTTCTTTTTTGATGCAAATGAATTGAACATCACCTTAGTCTTTTCCAAATTTATTTTTAATCCCACATTAATGCTAGCTTCTGCCAAATCTTTTAGCATATTTTGCAATTCTTCAGGGCTATTACTGAAAATTAAAATGTCATCAGCAAACCGGAGATGGCTTAAATATTCCCCATTTATTCTAATCCCTTTGTTTTCCCAATCCAGCTTCTTGAAAATACTTTCTAAGACAGCAGTAAAAAGCTTAGGCGAAATGGTGTCTCCCTGTCTTACTCCTCTTCCAAGCTTGATCTTCGCTTTTCCTTTGTCCAAACGGATGGTGGCTGTTGCTTTCTTGTAGATCTTCTTTATGATATTGATATAAGGTCTGTCTATACCAATGTCCTCCAGAGAAGTAATTACTGCAGATGTGTAGACCGAATCAAATGCTTTTTCATAATCAATAAAGGCAAGGCAGAGAGGTAAATTATATTCTTTATGTTTTTCTATAACTTCCCTTACTGTTTGAATATGATCCATTGTGCTAAATCCACTTCGAAATCCTGCTTGTTCTCTAGGTTGAGCTGAGTCCAGAGCTGATTCAAGTCTTGTCGTTAAAACTTTGGTGAAAATTTTATAAATCACTGACAGTAAGCTGATTGGACGGTAGTTTTTAATGTTTTCCTTTTCTCCTTTCTTATAAAGTAACACCATCACAGCATTATTCCAATCTTCTGGTACATCTGATTTCTCGAGACATTTGGAAAACAGTATGGCTAGCATTTTTGCAAATTCTTCTCCTGCTTCTTTGATAAGGTCAATTGTAATTCCATCTTCGCCAGGGCATTTACCTTTTTTCATGCCTCTAATGGCTTGTACAACTTCATCTGTCATCACTGGGATTATCTCTTCAGTTTCTGTTATGTTTACAAGTGGATCACGTAGGCTGATTTCCCTTTGATCTTCACATTTATATAGATTGTTATAGAATTTTTCGACAATGTGTACTATTTCATTATTGATTTTGGTGATTGTTCCGTCTGCTCTCTTCAGTGCGAAAATACCTTTTCTTCCAACACACAGTTTGCGCTTAGCTGATTTTAAACTTTTGTTATCTTCTAAAAGTTCTAGAAGATAACAGAACTTTTTTTTTTTTTTTACCACACTACATATGTGAAAGTAAACAAAGAAATTTAATTCTTAAAAATCACTTACCAACAGCATTTTTTTTTTTTTCATTTTTCCCTCCAAATTTAATTTTTCTTCTGATATATTATTATTGTATATTATTTAAATATTCTTTTATATAGTTTAAAATGATAGTACTTATAAAATTATTTTATTTAATTAATATAAAAAAAATCATTAAAAATATATTTGTCATAAGCATATACTTTTACAATAATTTGCCAAGAATATCAAAATTTTACAGTTCAGCAGACAATTATGGCCATTTGTAGGCTGCTAGTTCCAATAGAAAAACATAAACCAAATGTTTTAAAACCAACAACTATTGAAGATAGATTTAAAATATATAATGATCATTAAATTATTTTTTAAAGTAATTCTTAGTTTATTTGTAATGTTTAAGCATTAACAATCTAAATTTGTCCAAAGTATAAATAAAAAAAACGTAAACAAAGATTAAATAGGCATGACCTGTAATCCGCAAAACATTTAATATCTGCAAAATGCTTGGAACCAAGCTTTGTGGATTAGTGGTCTTCTACTGTATTGACAACCATTTTTGGCAATCTGTCTTCAGGGAACAGATAATACGTAAGTATCCAGAATTTCAGATAGTCTGAAATGAATAGACAATGGTCCCAATTAGTTTTAATTAGTGGTATTCTACTGTAGTTTCAGCTGTGTTTTTAGTCAGCATTTTCCAATGTTGTCAAATCATAATAAAACTGCAATGCGTCAACATATCCCAATCCTTTCATTTTGCCAGCTTTGGGTACTCGTCCAATTTCTTTAAAACCTAATTTCCTACAAATTCTTACTGAACCTTCATTTGTAGCATAAACTAAATTGAAAAAACTGGCTTCATAGCCTAAATCTCTTGCAATCTTTAAATACTTCTTAAATAAAACTTCCCCAATGCCTTTCTTTCTGTGTTCTGGATTAACTAGAAAACCAGCATTGCAAATATGAGATGATCTGCCGGGAAAGTTAGGTTTTACATAGAAAGATCCCAAAACTTCTTCATTTTTCGCATCTCTCATAATGAATACATCGTGAGAAAGGTAGTAATTCTCAAAATGTTTTTCGTCCATAGTATCTTGTGGATAACTTAAACCTTCATCAACAATACCTTTGAGTATTTCATACATAGTTTTATAATCCGAACTTCGGTAGAAATCCAAAATAACTTTTTCCTTTGTTTTTGGTAAAATTATATCTTCGGGAAGATATGAAATTTTATCTTTAGCTGAGGTTTTCTTTTCTATAACATAGGCCATTTTTATTCCTGTGAAGAAAAAAAAAATCACTTTCAACACAATAAAATACTGAATAATAAACACATTGATAAGTAGAATGATAATTTTATAAATGTAATATTTCTTTAAATATATAGAAAAGTTTCTAATGTTTGAACATTAAATTCACCTTCATATACATCTTTATGTAATATTTCATTTTTGATAAAATTTTAAATGACATAATAGTTGATAAAATTTTAAATGACATAATAGTTGCTATTTCTTTAAACAAATTCAAAGTTGTCACCAAAAATTATAAACCACTCATTGTTACATAATTTGAAACTTACCATCACTTATAGATGTTTTAAAATGGATTTATTATTATTATTTTTTTATTGTTAATTGAAAATGTTAAAAATCTGCTTCATCTGCAGATTTTATTTACCCATCAGAGTGGGCAACATATATATTTTAAAATTAAAATATTTATTAATCTTAACAACTTTGGCACACAAATAAAATTTATTAGTAAAGCAGTTTATTTTATTTGTTTTTGACTGATTTTTTTTTTCATTTCTCTTAATCTTACTTACAATATCTATTTTTTTTTCTTTTTTAAGGCAGAGTAAAAATTTTATTTGTTTTATGTAAGTTAATACAAAATGAATGAATATTCTTTTTAAACCCAGATTTTACTTGTACAGTTTTCCAATACCTACACAAGAAAATAACTTTGGAAGAAAGAACTGTTATTACTGTGTTAACCATATTTATAAAATACATCTAACTCCAAAAAATTATTTCATTTATCAATTATTAATAACTTTTTTCTTCTTTATGTTAAACAAATTTTAATGATAGAACTTGTATTTACCATTAACACCAAAGATATAAATCATGAACTAACAAATACTTGTACAGTCGAACCTCGTTAACATGAAATCGCTTAACACAAAATAATACTGTGGTCCCATCAGATGAGTCTGAGAATCAGTGTTAATTAATTAGTTTAACATGAAATAGAATTTCGGAAAATCTCGCTGAAGGTGAAAAGTTTTGTTTGCTCCAAAGCCAAAACATGATTCCTTATGCAATGTTTTCAGTATTTCAAACTTGCATGTCACATCCTCTTATTAGAAATGGAATTTCCTCATGGTTTGAAAAGATCTAAGGTGGAAAACGGTTTCAGAAAATGGTGAAATGCTGAATTTCTGACTAATCTGTGCTTTTTTTTGATCTCTGATATGCAGAAGTTTTCCCACACTAACCATATGAGATATAGATCAGTCACAATGAAAGTTTGGGTGAAGGAATTTCTTTACTCGGTTGACTGTATTGACAGTAACATAAACCAGGTTTTCGAAATCTCCTATCTTTAAGTGAAAAAAGTGACAATTCCTACTTCACTACCTGACTAACATAATTGATTGAAACTCTGTAGAAAGATGAGTCGAAAACTGAAAGCTGTATCTTTAGAAACCAAGCAAAAAACTTTAAACAAAGTCAGCAATAAAGTGCTGGAGAACTCAGAAATTGTAGCGAAGTATGGGATACCCAATAGAACACACTCTCTACGATTTTAAAAAATCATGAAAAGATTCAAGTGGCTTATGCTGTGAGTCAATTCAAATCAGTAAGAAAGCCAATGTGTAGAAGAAATAATGAATAAATTGAAATTGCTTTCTTGAGGTGGATAAAAGAGGCAAAAAGCCAGAACATTGTTTTAACTTAAAGTGCAGTTTTGCAAGAGAAAGCAAAGGCTTTTGCTGATGCTCTCGGTGAGAGCGATTTCACATGTTATAACAGATGACTGACAAGATTTAAAGAGCATCGCGCTGACTTCGGATGTGACGACAGACAAAGAAATAGTTGCTGCATTAGCTGAAAAAAATGATGACAAAATCAAAATGTCAAACAAGGATGAAGAAACTGACACAGAGCAGAAAAGTTTAGTGTCTTAAATGAATCTACTGCAGCAACTGTAGTTTCCTTCTAACAGTATGGTGTCAGAACAGGGGAAAGTCGACAAAGGAGCCGTCTACAAATGATGTCACGCTTGGAGGGAGGGGAGGGGGTTCGTGAAATTGTGATAAGGGGGTAAGAAGAAGTGTGACATCACACATTTTGGTTAAAATAAAATCATTTAAAACCAGCAGATGAATTTTTAAAGTTATTTTGAAATTACCAGAATTTGACGGTATTTTTTAATCAGGGCTGAAACAACTTTCATGTGATTTGTTTTCACTTATAATCCTTTATTTTCAAAAAAATATATTAATATTTTATTAGGTACTAATTGTATTACTTTATTGTATATTAATTATGTTTTTTGTCGTAAACCTTAATCTTATTTCATACAAAATAAGTACACGAATCATTTTTATTGTTATGCTCACAAAAATGTTATTAAAACACATAGTTAAAGTTTAAAATTAAAATTTGAAATATGATCTGTAACGTAGTGCTGTGTTTCTGAACTGCAAATATACGTTTATATAATATAGCAAAGACATGTGACAAGGGAAGGTGGTATGGTGAAGTGTGACACTTTGTGACGGAGGGGGGGGGGTGGGGGTAAAAAATATTGAAAAAAAGTGTGACATCATTTATGGACAGCCCCAAAGTATATCAATCTGGATAAGTCAGAGAACTATGTAAAAATATTCAAAAATCAGGGAAACTGTCATGGCAATAAAAAAAATCCTCTTGTAAGGTGCTGAGAACCTATGCATACAGGCAGAAACAGATTTGGGCAAATTCTTTTTAACTGTCTCATTATAAAACTGATAGATGGCAACACTAAACAGTAAATATTGCGATGATTTAATTTTAAGAAAAAGAAAAGCAGAAAAAGAATTATACTAATATTTCATCCTATTATGGATAAAAACTAAAAACAGATTTTAAAATATGCTAGCATACAGGGTTCTGTCCAGACTTTCTTCACAAGGTCCTGTTGTAGTGAAAAACTTTTTATATTTGTGAAAAATTTAGTCAAAATTTTGTGAATTTGACATTATCACTACATTTAGGTTCTTGTTTATCCCAACAAGATTCTTCATATATCTGAACACTAGATAATAGATTCTTTGGCGTCTTCAATTGTTTTATGACAGGTCAAATTTTGCTTTAAAATGATTAAATTTGTAAAAACTTTAATTTAGAGATGAAAAAGTTTTATGAAAAGTTTATTTTTAAAACAAAAAAAAATTTGTGGTCCTGTTTTAAATGAAAAGTTTTGTGAAGGGTCCTGTTTTAGGTTGAAAAATTTTGTGAAGGCTCCTTTAAAGGATCTATTTTTTTACTAAACAGATTCTTGGCATAGATTTAAAACATTCTATGTTGTCTTTACTTTTCTACTGTCATTGCTGAATCTATGGATGATCAGACTCGCTACTGCTAAGGTACCTACTGATTTACCTATTTTTGTTTATGTGTGATTGAGATCCAGGTATTCTTGCAAGTTTGACATGGGGCAACATTAGCAAGTTACACCAGTGGTCTTGCTCAAGTAATTTGTGCGAATTATTGTACGAATTTGAAAATTTATTATAAATGTTAAATAATTTTTACAAAAATACATTATTTATTTAAACGTTTAGAATTTACCCAAGATTAAAAATTGGTGTTAATTTTCTTCAATTGAAAGTTCACAGTCTTAGTTACGACATTAAAGGCAGTATTGAACATTGTAAAGCATGATTAGCACTTCATAAATGCATTCTCAAATCATCAAGGAACGGCCTTTAATAATCTTAATTGGGGGTGTTCATATCAGTATTTTCTTCTTCAAAATTGATCAATAATCTTGTGAACAGGATCATTAAACTTCTAACATTGTAGAGTTTTTAAGAAAACTAAGGTTTTCAACAATTATTAGACTTTAGTAATTTTGTCCATATATAAAATTATCAGATTTTTTGGATACAAAATGTTTATAATTTCATGTGAGGGAAAGAGATCCTAACGGTTATGGAGAATGCACAATTTTTGACATCTCTCAATACTGTTATTAACTGAATTGTTTTTGAATACTTCAAAATAAATAGATAATCGAAATCCTTTAAAAAGATTCGGTACCCTTTGAACTATTTTTTATTATTTTATACTACCTTTCTGGCATATTATTAGCTGGTTTTATGAAGGGAAATGATTTACTGACGAAAAAATGCAATTCTTTTGATAAAATTTTAAATTAAAACACAAAATAAACTTACGTAATAAGAATTAACTCAAAAGATTCACGCCGTCATAGATAAGGGATATTGAACAAATACCCGGTAACTCGGTAAACTGTAAACATTAAATAATCGATTCACCTAAAAAGATTCGATAAAAATAGCGTGAACCATGGAGGATATATTTATTTGATATACAATGTTCAATTGCCTGATTTTGGCAGAAATTGCCAAAAATGCTTAAGATCTTAACTATAGTTCTTAAACTTGTTCAAATTTTTTGGCACATTCTATCTGCGCTGGATTTTAATTTAGAAAGCGTTCATACATAAGCTTTCGATGCCATTAAAAAAAAACAATTGAATTGTCTCTCACGCGAATATTTAATCGAATCATATGGAATCGAATGTGCGAATTTGGCGGTAGGAGCTGGATTGTTTTGTTTTATTCTTTATTTTTATGATCATCACCATCCGCCATTTGTGGGTTGTGTACAAGCATGAATATCTTTATGTGTACAGGCTTCAAGTTTACTGAATTGTAAGTTGATTTATGAGAATATGATTATTTTATTTTCAAGTTAAAGCTGACCCATGTCGTTATCGTTTGCGTAGTCGTTCGGTTTTTTTCGAACCTTACCGTAAGTATGGCTTATAAGCAGTTCTGTCGTAGTCGTACAAAAATTAAGGGATGTATAGCTTTACTTGAGATATTGAGGCTATATGGAGTTTATTTAAACAATCCAGAAGTATACCCGATCTTGCGAAACATTCTGATTTCGGACGCATTCGTAAACTCCATACTAAGCGTATTTGTTTTCGTGGCAAAACTGGAATTAGTGTGGTGCGCTGTAACGAGTTTTCTATGAGTTTACGAATGCTTCTGGGTGCATTTATTGCACTGAAATCTTAATTCTTTGTTTGTAAATAAGTTTACGTATTTCTGTTATTGCTTCGCGTATCATTTTTCTTCTTTTCATTTTTCTGTTTACATTTGACCTTTTTTTTTATATATATAATATATTTATTTATTTATGTTGTTGCTGTTAGCAATAAAATGTGTTTAATCTTCTAGTAATCAAATAAGGGAGACCGGTACACACTGGACCTATGGACACAGTGGACCACCCCCTAATATTTTATTTATTTAAATTTTTTTAAAGCTTCTCTTCTATCCTAATAAACAACAGCACTGCATTGATTATTTATAGCCATCAGAAAATATGTTTAGCTCAGATTGAACCATTTTATCCTGCTTTGTTGTTTTGAGCTTCTAAAAGTAAAATTTTTCATCATCATATTTTTATTTTTTTTAGTACTAATTAAAAGTTGTAGATAAATAAAATAAAACAGTTTTTTGCAAAGCTAAGATACTTGTTTTTATTTTACTTTAAAGTTAATATGTTTAAAAGAAAGCTATAAACAATATTAATATGATTATTTATTGAACTTCAACATGGGGTACAGTGGACCACCCACTCCTGGGGCACAGTGGTCCACAATCCACTCTGCTCCTCTAATGCAGAATGTTCAAAATATTTAATAATTGCTTATTTTCTATAAAGAAAGATTGTTTTAAAGTAGATTTAACTGTAAAATAAAGTAAACAAATAAAAATAACAATTTATTTAACATAGTAAAAAATATTTTGTTTTGTATTTACTGCCTTTGATAAATATAACTGTAGTCTAATTGTTGATGATTCTATTCAAGTAAGATTCATGAGACGCAAATTGAATGGAAATCAGTTTATTTCTCCCGAAACTGTAGATGAATCTGCTGTTGATGTCAATGATTTCATAATGTTGCTCTCAGATCCAAAATTATTTCTTGAAAATTCCAGGCTCAATCTTACTCATAAGTACTTTGGAATTTCATTAGCAAATTTTAATGTGAGCTGATTTTTTTGTACTTAAGTAATAGTTTCAACTAAATTGCAATTGTTCCTGTATTAATCTGTTATTATTTTCAAAATATAATAAATTTTTTGTTTTTGTTTCAAAATTTATATTACTATGTTATTTTGTGGGTGAAGGGGCAACAAAAAAGAATTAGATTAAAGAAAAATAGATTTATATTGTATTTTAGATAATACCTAATAGTGGTCCACTGTACCCCGGTGGGTGGACCAGTGTATATAATTTTTTTTTTGAAAAATGTATTGAAAACTATGTTGTGAGAAAATTATGATGGATGTAAGAAGGTTTAAGGAATATTCAAAAATATTTTCATACAGAGGATCGTGGAAAAAATGCAAATTTCATCAAAGGGCCACAGAGAAAACGTAAATTTCACCAAATGGGTGCAGAAAAAATGCTAATTTCGTCAAAGGATCACAGAAAAAGTGCGAATTTTGTCGAAGGGCCACGGAAAAAAAAAAAAAAAAAATGTGAATTTCGCCAAACGATCGCGGGGTAAAAAAGAAACGCTAATTTCGTCAAAGGTTCACGGAAAAAAACGTGAATTTTGTGAAATAGTCCGGAAAAGATGCAGCGTTCCTTTAGAAAACAGCAGACACACAAAGTTCTATGCTTATTAATATAAGCATAGTTTTTAATCTGAAACAATATACTGAACTAACTTTTGAAAAATCGGCTTAACTCAAACCCTACGGAATACCTTTACCCCAACCATTCTCGATAAATGGTTCTGTACTGTTTCATTTTTGCTACAAAATTTAAAGTTCTGAGGTGGGCATGCTATGACGTCTTATAATAGATTTTCAAAATCTTGTAATAGTTGGGATTTTTTATACCTAGATAAGATTTTCAAACTACCAAAGTATGAAAAAGATTACAGTGTGCTGTTTTACCAGCTCTTCTTGTCAGTTATTTTTTATTTAGAATCTTATAATCATTAAACTTTTCTCGCCCTCCCCCCCCCCCCCCCCCCCCCCAGAAGGAAAAAAATAAATATTTTGTGAACTTTACACTGAAAATATTTTACAGTAATACTTAAATGTACACATGACATAAGTTATATAGCTAAATATGCAATAATATAAATAATTGAGTTTAGTAGCAAAATTAGGACAAACAGTTTGCATTTTAATTTATAATTCAGTATTTCATAGTGATCCTAAAATGACATGTTCAGATATTACAAAGAATAAGTATAAGAGTAACATATAATTTTTTTTGATAAAACTAAAATGCCCATTTTTGAGTATATACACGTAAGTTATATAGGTAAATATGCAACAGATAAATAAGTGAATTTAGTAGCAAAGTTAGGACAACAAGCAGTTTGCATTTTAATTTATAATTTCATAGTGATTCTAAAATGACTGTTCAGATATTACAGAAAAGTATAAGAGTAACATATAATTTTTTTTGATAAAACTAAAATGCCCATTTTTGAGTATATACACGTAAGTTATATAGGTAAATATGCAACAGATAAATAAGTGAATTTAGTAGCAAAGTTAGGACAACAAGCAGTTTGCATTTTAATTTATAATTTCATAGTGATTCTAAAATGACTGTTCAGATATTACAGAAAAGTATAAGAGTAACATATAATTTTTTTTGATAAAACTAAAATGCCCATTTTTGAGTATATACACGTAAGTTATATAGGTAAATATGCAACAGATAAATAAGTGAATTTAGTAGCAAAGTTAGGACAACAAGCAGTTTGCATTTTAATTTATAATTTCATAGTGATTCTAAAATGACTGTTCAGATATTACAGAAAAGTATAAGAGTAACATATAATTTTTTTTGATAAAACTAAAATGCCCATTTTTGAGTATATACACGTAAGTTATATAGGTAAATATGCAACAGATAAATAAGTGAATTTAGTAGCAAAGTTAGGACAACAAGCAGTTTGCATTTTAATTTATAATTTCATAGTGATTCTAAAATGACTGTTCAGATATTACAGAAAAGTATAAGAGTAACATATAATTTTTTTTGATAAAACTAAAATGCCCATTTTTGAGTATATACACGTAAGTTATATAGGTAAATATGCAACAGATAAATAAGTGAATTTAGTAGCAAAGTTAGGACAACAAGCAGTTTGCATTTTAATTTATAATTTCATAGTGATTCTAAAATGACTGTTCAGATATTACAGAAAAGTATAAGAGTAACATATAATTTTTTTTGATAAAACTAAAATGCCCATTTTTGAGTATATACACGTAAGTTATATAGGTAAATATGCAACAGATAAATAAGTGAATTTAGTAGCAAAGTTAGGACAACAAGCAGTTTGCATTTTAATTTATAATTTCATAGTGATTCTAAAATGACTGTTCAGATATTACAGAAAAGTATAAGAGTAACATATAATTTTTTTTGATAAAACTAAAATGCCCATTTTTGAGTATATACACGTAAGTTATATAGGTAAATATGCAACAGATAAATAAGTGAATTTAGTAGCAAAGTTAGGACAACAAGCAGTTTGCATTTTAATTTATAATTTCATAGTGATTCTAAAATGACTGTTCAGATATTACAGAAAAGTATAAGAGTAACATATAATTTTTTTTGATAAAACTAAAATGCCCATTTTTGAGTATATACACGTAAGTTATATAGGTAAATATGCAACAGATAAATAAGTGAATTTAGTAGCAAAGTTAGGACAACAAGCAGTTTGCATTTTAATTTATAATTTCATAGTGATTCTAAAATGACTGTTCAGATATTACAGAAAAGTATAAGAGTAACATATAATTTTTTTTCAATAAAACTAAAATGCCCATGTTCGAGATGTGAAACGAAAGGTCAAAAATCAAAATGTTTGACTTTGAAATTCAAAATATATATGCATGGATATATCATGTAAAAGCCCACATCAGGGGCCAAGCCATTAAATTTTTTGCTTAGACAGGTCCAAACCTTTAGTTTTTATACTGGGCTGGGCTGAACTTTTATACCGAATTGGTCCAGGTCAAAAAAAAAATTTCTGTAGGGAACAGATGTATCACTCGCTCTCAATCCACCATCTTGTTCGGCACACAAATTTGTTTGGCCAACAAGTATTTGCCAAGTGGTCAATGATTAAAAATTTCATGATTTTGCTTGAATTCCTTTTTTTTTATTATTATGTTTAATCTCTATATATTTCAAAATTTAAAAATTTTTTAGAGATTACACATAATACCAAAATCGCCAAACAAGATGGCCACCTTCTGAGGACGTGTGATACATCTAAGCCTTCAAGTTTTCTGCATTTTGAAATTCCCATCCTTATTTCTTCAATAGAAATAATAAAAAAAAAAAATACCCATTTACTCAGGGTATATTTTCCCGATCATAATGGTATCTTTTGTTTAAAAGAAAATATTTACTATTCCAAAAAAAAAAACTTTTTTTTCTGGAGATCGATTTCATGTTTTTTCTGCAGCTTTAAAATGCCATCAAAATGCTATAAAAATCATATAAATTCAAAAGTGTGTGATGCAGTAGGGCAGGCACACACTAAATTCCTCCCAAAGAAATTTAGTCTGATGGGTTAGCTAGTGAAATAATAATGTAACTGAAGTCAATGGATTGAAATAATGGATTAACTGAATTACAAACATGTATTTTTAACACTAGATTTATAAACTATGTGCTTAATATTTATTATAAAACTAAGTTGAAATGAATATGTTAAAATAATTTTTCATAATTCAGATTAGTTACACATTATATTAAATCGCTGAATTATATTATAAGCTATTTTACTAATATTAAGACTTTAATTTCCTACTAATTTTATAAATTAATATGAATTATAAAGTAGGGGAGACTGGTACACAGTGGACCACTTTTTCAGTTAACATTTTTTTTCTCTTTAACAGACTGACCGATGAAAATGTAAATATGGATAAAAAAAATCCCTCGAATTTAATCAATTGGTCGCGAAAAAACCGCGAAGTTCATCAATCAATTGCAAAAAAAAAAAAAAATTGTGAATTTCATCGAGTTGTGATAATAAAACATGAAAATCGGCAATTGGTCACAAAAATTTAATTTCTTTTTTTGTCTCCATAGGTATTAAACAAATTCTTTAATACATCCTTTAAAAAATCCCCTTGCAACAAAAGTTGCAATGAGGCTTATAGTATTCGATCTTTCTCCATCATCCTTGAAAATGTCAGAAATTGTTAAATTTATTTTATTAAAATCTAAAACCTAAAAGAAAATAAATCTTCTCTATATTTTTTTCATATATATTTATTTTTTATTTTGATTTTTATAGACATATTTTCTTATGCAAGTTTCCTAAGTTGAGCATTTATATTCAGCTATGAAAAATCCTTTTCTTTTTTTTTTTCTTTTTTTTTTGGGGGGGGGGGGGGGTGAAGCTTATTTACAGATTAAAAAAACTTTAGAGAATCGTTTATTCAAAAAATATTCAGATCTTACATTACAATTTTTTTCCTACAAACTGTATGCAATTATGGTGGGAAGATTCAATATTCCATTGTCCAAATTTAATTGTGAAAAAAAATATTGTTTTTATGTGTTTGTTTCACAATGTGGCCACTGGATTTTTTGGGTTTAGGAGCCACTGGCTCCTTCCAGATTTTGGGAATCTGCACCTATACGTCATCTGTTGTAAGTTAGGCAGATTAAAAAGCCGTTTTTTTTTTAAATCATAGTTTCGTATCTATAAATGCTAAATAAATAATACAAATCACAAAAATTGAGAACATATAGAACGAATTGGTAGTGTTGCCAGATTATAAAAACAGAAAACATTACTACCACAAATATAGCACAAATTATGCTACAAATTCGACTGTGTATCAACAGATCGATTGATCTGATCAATCAATCGATATATTATTTTTTGTGATTTGTTTTCATAATAATGTTAAATACAACTATAAATTCTTTAATAAAATAAATAGATACTCTTTTAATCAAAATATTTTCCACACAGCATCAAATACAGATTTTTTTAAATTATTTCATGAGAAATTTTCACTATCGATATTTTTATAACCTATCGCCATGGAGCTAAATTTACAGCAAAACTAATGTTTAGTTATATTGCTTTTTCAGATCGACAATGTGTTTTGTAAATGTTTGCGATATATCAAGGAATCGTCACGCCTTTCTGATTCGTCGGGGAAAAAAAAAAAAACAACACTCGGGAAATAAAATTTTTGGTGTTGATCTTGACGTGCACGGCGAAATTTCTTTTGGGGGAGGGCGCTTTCTCGGGATTTTTTGAATTTTCCAATTTGTTTACAAAGTGGGAGGGGGCGCTTAATCGGGAAGGGCGGATTAACGGTATTTTACGGTAAGTAATAACTTCAACTAAATTGCAATTGTTCCTGTATTAATCTGTTATTATTTTCAAAATATAATTCATTTTTGTTTTTGTTTCAAAATGTTATTTGTAAATTTATATTACTATGTTATTTTGCGGGTAAAGGGGAAATAAAAAAGAATTAGATTAATGAAGAGTAGATTTATATTGTATTTCAGATAATACCTTAAAGCGGCCCACTGTGTCTCTGTGGGTGGACCAGTGTGCCACACTTCTAGGGCACACTGGTCCACTTTACAGGTGCATTAAAAAAATTTTTTTTTGAAAAATGTATTGAAATCTATGTTCTGAGAAAATTATGATGAATGTATAAAGGTTTAAGGAATATTCAAAAATATTTACCATGCAGATCGGTCTGTCCGTTAAGAGAAAAAAAAAATTAACTGAAAAAGTGGTCCACTGTGTTACTGCTGTGTACCAGTCTCCCTACAAGTGTACCTTGTGAATAAAGGTAAAAATTCCCGGTCGCCACCGGCCACAGGGCGACTAAATGTAAAAAATTGGCGTCTTTATGTTATGCACCTGATCGCCAAAATGGCGATCAGTTATTTCCGAAAATTAAAAAATAAATAAATAAAATCGGTCATAAATTCAAAAATTAGGACATAAAATACATCGTGAATTCCAAAAACAACCAATTTCGTCAATCGTTCGAAGAAAAATCACCAATTTCGTCAAAGGATTGCAGGAAAACGCGAATTTAATCAGAGGATTTCGTCAAAGAATCGCAAAAATACGACAAATTTCATCAAAATATTGTGAAAAAACGGCAAATTTCTTTAAAAGATTGCGAAAAATGGCAATTTTCTTCAACAGATCGCGAAAAAAGGCAGATCTCGCGAAAAAAAAAAGGCAGATCTCGCGAAAAAAAAGGAAGATGTGAAAAAATGATCGCCAAAATGGCGATCAATTATTTCTGGAAAAAAGGTCGGTCATAATCTAAATATTAGGACATAAAATATATCGCAAATTTCGACAAATGGTTGCCGAAAACTACCAATTTCGTCAATCGTTCGAAGAAAAATCACCTATTTGGTCAAACAATTGCGGGAAAACGCGAATTTAATCAGAATATTTCGACAAATTTCGTCAAAAAATCACAAATAAACGGCAAATTTCGTCAAAAAATCGCGAAGAAAAGGCAAATTTCATTTCAAAGATACATTTCGTAAAAAAATCGTGAAGGTACGATAAATTTCGTCAAAAAATCGCGAAGATAGGACAAATTTCGTCGAATGATCGTGAAAAAACAGCAAATTTCTTCAAAAGATCACGAAAAAAACGATAGATTTCGTCAAAAGATCGCAAAAAATTGTGAAATACGCTGAACAATAGCAGAAAAAAATTTCAAAATTCATCAAGTGGTCGAAAAAAAAAAAAGTCATCATTTTCAGTCGGTGATGGGGGAGGAAATCATACATTTGAACGAAGTTATGGTTTTCTGTATAAAATAATTGTTAACTATTTAATATTCAGAGTATTTGCTTCTGATTAGAATTACATGAAACCAAATTCATTTGGGCAAAATAATGTAGTATGAAATTGTACATATTGACAGGTAGCCAGCCGTTTTCACCAACTCAACTATGAAAATGCAGTGTATTTATTATAGAAAAAGCTATAAAACATTTTAAGGGGACATAGTACCTTTTGAAACTCTCTTCACTGAGAATGGTGGCACAATACTTAGCACTAAAAATTAAATAAATTCTTGTAAAACAACCTATTTTTCTAAAATTTAATTTTTTTTTTTAAATTAAATTTTTAAAAATTTTTTACTACTTTTACAAATATGAATATTTTTGCTTCAATTTTTTCGCCCTCATTCTTTAGAATATACTACATGAAACTGTATGGATTTTTAGATGTATGTGATTTTATATTTAATATATTGTTATGAATTTTGTATATATCTGTAAATATTCCATTTGTTTAAATTTATTTCATTTTATTATTGTGAAAATTGCAGTATTATTAATGTATTTCCTATTGAGCATCATGTAACTCAATGCTAAAGGCCTCAGATGGTTTGCAAGGAAAACAACCTTACACCCTCATCTTTATAATGGAGTTCTATTGGAAAATCGCCAAGGAATGGGTTTATCGCCAAGTTGGCGATGGTTTTGGCGACTTATTTTTGTCGCCAAATTTGGCGATATATCGCCAAATGTCGCCAAGTTGGCGACGGATTTGGCGACTTTTTGTGCAACCACACCCCCCTTATACCTATACATTGGGATCCTTTCTTGCTTGGGTTCTCTATTGAAAGTTAAAGCACTTTCTGGTAATTTCTAGCATCTGAAGGCTCTGGAATAATCTGGAAAGATCTCTGAAACCTATATAAGGACCACCATCAGATCAGTTAGTTAGTTGTCTGTCAACTGCGATTGAAGTCATACGAGAGGCTTTGCATTGAGAACTGTGTTACTCGGATCGATTTTGTCGTTGATACGTCGTATTGAACGCATTGTTTCTGTGTGAAATTTTGCTGCGCTTTTATTGGATTTGAAGATTACTGAATATCTTGTAATTTTCAGAAGATATTTGTGATCGTATTGCACTGTTTATAGTGAATAAAGTCTTTTTATTGTTCTTATATATTGGCATCAGTCCTTTCGAACCCCGAGCTCACAACATTTGGTGTCAGAAGTGGGATTGAATGCCGATTACCAGAGCAATGGAGGGTCAACTGAAAGAATTATTGGAGAAATTAGCTGCGAACCTTGGCGAGTTGAAAGAAGAAATGAAGAAAGATATGTCAGCGATGGATGAGAAAATGACTGCGAACCAGGCTGAAATGAAGAAGGATATGTCAACCAACCTTGGTGAGTTGAAAGAACTAATAGAGGATAAAATAACATCTTTAAATGACAGAATTGACGGCGTGGAAAACAAAGTTGAAGAAAGATTTCAAGAAATAGAAGAAAAAGTTCAAAATACAGCCAAAACCGTAGAAGAAAAGGTACAAGAAATACAAAGGACAGCCAAAACCGTAGAAGAAAGGATTGAGAGTGTAGAAAAGGAGTTGGAAAATGTGAAGAAACAAAAGATAACTGCCGAAAACTATCCCGAAGATGTCAAGTATCAAGCTATGCTTCCTCGGGCCTCTATTAAACTCTCGACCTATGACGGAAAATCCTCATGGCCAGTTTTTAAGACACAATTTGGGATCGTAGCAGACGCCAATGGATGGGATTCCCAGACAAAGGCTTGCCAGTTAGCTGCTTCTCTACGAGCTGATGCTGCCGACGTCCTACAGACTTTGCCTGCAAATGAACCGCTGGATTTTGAAACGCTCGTCAGTGCCTTAGAATTGCGCTTTGGCGAGAAATGCATGAAGGAATATAGCAGACTCCAGCTCAAATCTCGACAGCAGAAATCCACTGAATCCCTGCAAGAGCTTGCTACGGATGTCGAGAGACTTTCCCATCTTGCTTATCCTGACTGTCCGACTGAAATTAGAGAAAGTTTAGCTCTGCAACATTTTATTGATGGTGTGCGAGACTCTGAGATCCAGAAAGCACTCCGGATTGCAGATCTCAGTGACTTAAAAGGGGCTTTAGTTTATGCCCTGAAATTCGAGGCAGCCCAGCAAGCTACAAGGAAAGATCGGCACTTTGTGCGAGTAGCCAACATGCCTCAGACGTCGGACAGAGCTGTGGAGAGTTTACAGCAGCAGATTAAGGACATGATGAGAAAGATGAACTCTTTGATGGACAACAAACCTGGCAGAAAGATCAAGTGCTGGAAATGCGGTGGAGAAGGCCATATTCAAAGAAACTGCCTAAAACGACCCAGCACAGAAGGTAATAGCTCCCCATGAACGGCGGAGCAGGAAAACTAATTAATGGCCATCTCGCGGGGCGGAGGTTGCCAGATTTTGAGAAGCCCCATTATCAAGTGTGTCAAATTTCTGCAAGAAGTTGCGGCGAGAACGGAGTTTTTATAGTCGGGCGTGTGAATGATTTGCCCTGTAATATGATCATCGATACAGAAGCCAATGTGACCATCGTTCGGAAAGATCTAGCTCTGCGGCTAAAAGAAAAACTCCTCTGGACCCCGCCCCGTGTTATCCTTCAAACCGTGACCGGGGATAAGATTGACATACATGGAAGAATGAAATTGAAAATAAAGTTTGGGAACGCCGCTTACCATCATACAGTCTATGTGGCCGATATTTCAGACCCTTTCATACTCGGACTGGACTTTTTAAAAGAGCATGGATTTACACTGGACTTTAAGAATAATGAGTTACGCTCTGCTCAAGAAGATGTCACTATTTTCAAACTAGGAAATGAGTCTGAATCTATTCAACAGATCACAGCCATGGCAGATGTTATCATCCCTCCTCGGACCGAAATGATGATACCTGGATTAACTGAGAACGAAAGAAGTTTTCAGAGTGGCTTGGTTGGATATCCTGAGAAGAGCCCAAAAGGAGTGCTAATAGCATCAGCGCTGGTAGATCTGTCGAGAGATGTAATACCTGTGAGGATTGCGAACGTAAGTGAAAAGTCTAGAATTATCCAGAAAGGTGAAGTGCTTGCAACCTGTGCTCCAGTCACCTGTGTTTGCAAAGACCCGAGCTTGACGTTATCGGAGCCGCCTACAAGTTTAACACCTGTAATTGGACGAAATGAGAATTTATCTCCTGAGCAGAGACATGCCGCAGAAAGACTGTTCCAGGAATTTAAGGATGTGTTTTCACAAAACGAGAATGATATAGGTCGCACTTCTCTGACACGTCATAGAATTGATACTGCCGACCATCCACCGATTAAACAGCATCCAAGACGCTTGCCGTTCGCAAAACAAGAAGAGGTTTCTAAGCTCTTACGAGAGATGCAGGATAGTGACATCATCGAACCGTCATCAAGTCCGTGGGCCTCTCCCATCGTGTTGGTCCGAAAGAAAGATGGCTCCACAAGATTTTGTGTGGATTATCGTAAACTTAACGATATCACGAAGAAGGACAGCTATCCTCTACCAAGAATAGACGACACGCTAGATACTCTTTCAGGACATAAATGGTTTTCCACACTGGATTTGAAGAGTGGATATTGGCAAGTAGAGATCCATCCTGATGACAAAGAGAAGACCGCATTTACTACTGGACAAGGACTTTGGCAATTTAAAGTTATGCCGTTCGGGCTCTGCAATGCTCCAGCAACGTTCGAGCGCCTCATGGAGACAGTGTTAAAAGGCCTGACTTTTGAAGCTTGTCTCATCTACCTAGATGACGTCATCATTGGTGGCCGCACGTTTGAAGAACAGCTAGAAAATATTCGAAAAGTGTTAACGAAGCTAAGAGCGGCGAATTTAAAGCTGAACCCTTTGAAGTGCAAGTTCTTCCAACGGGAAGTAAATTATCTAGGACACATCATTTCAGCTGAAGGTGTTCGAACAGATCCTGAAAAAGTGTCTGCGGTAAAGAACTGGAAGCGTCCGGAAAACGTCCATCAGTTGCGAAGATTTCTGGGACTATGCACTTATTACAGAAAGTTTGTCCAGGGGTTCTCCAACATCGCAAGACCTTTGCATAGGCTCACTGAAAGCAAGCAGAAATTTGTATGGACACAAGAATGCGACAATTCCTTCCAGCAGCTGAAAGAAGCTCTCACATCCTCTCCAGTCCTAACTTATCCACACCCCGACAAACAATTCATTGTGGACACGGATGCTAGTCATGAAAGTGTCGGTGCTGTACTTTCCCAAGAAATAGATGGCCAAGAACGAGTCGTAGCATACTGGAGCAAATGTTTATCGAAACCAGAGCGGAATTATTGCGTCACTCGTAAGGAGTTATTAGCTATAGTAAAAGCCATAGAACACTTCCATCACTATCTCTATGGCAGGAAATTTCTCCTTCGTACTGACCACGCATCCCTAACATGGCTGATGAATTTTAAGAACCCAGAGGGCCAAGTAGCCAGATGGATACAACGACTCCAGGAATACGACTTTGACATCAGGCATCGCAAAGGCTCATCGCATGGTAACGCCGATGCCCTATCAAGAAGACCGTGTCCCGAGAGCTGTCGCTATTGTTCCAGAGCGGAGAGCAAGTATAATCCCGAATATGTCATACGCCAGACGAAGACTTCACTATTGACGCCACCAGATCCCTGGAGTGATGAGAAGATTCGAGAAGATCAAATGGCAGACTCTGAGATCAAACCAATCTTGGAGTTATTAGAATCTTCTAGCACGAAGCCCAGTTGGAAAGACATCTCGACTTACAGTCCTACGACGAAGCAATATTGGGCTCTTTGGAACTCTCTCCACGTCAGAAATGGTGTCCTGTTCCGAAAATTCGAATCGGAAGATGGGAAGACATCTCGGTGGCAGTTGGTACTTCCTCGATCCCGAATCCCAGAGGTCCTCAAAGAATTACATGGCAGTCCCACTGGTTGCCATTTTGGAGTCATGAAAACATTACACAGAGTCCGAGAGCGCTTCTTCTGGGGAAAAGCGAGAGCTGACGTCGAACAATGGTGCAAATCTTGCGATGCATGTGCAGCTCGGAAAGGACCAAAGAAACGTAGCCGAGGAAGACTACATCTCTACAATGTAGGAGCACCTTTTGAACGCATCGCCCTTGACATCCTAGGTCCTCTGCCAAGAAGTGCTGATGGCAACAAATACCTCCTTGTTGTCATGGACTATTTCACAAAATGGCCTGAAGTTTATGCCATCCCTGATCAAGAAGCTTCTACGGTTGTGGATGCCTTGGTACACCAGTGGATATCAAGGTATGGAGTCCCTCTCCAAATGCATTCGGACCAGGGGAGAAATTTTATCTCTGCTGTGATTAAGGGTCTCTGTCAACTTCTCGGAATGGACAAAACTAGGACGACGCCTTTACATCCACAGTCGGATGGCATGGTTGAGAGATTTAATCGTACCATCCTCAACAATCTCTCACTGCTAGTCTCAAGAAACCAACAAGACTGGGACCAAAAACTTCCCTTGTTTCTTCTCGCCTATCGCAGCGCCGTCCATGAAACAACCGGCTATTCCCCGTCTCAGATGCTTTTCGGTCGTGATCTTCGTCTACCTTGTGATCTGATTTTTGGTCGTCCTCCAGATGCGCCTTCATCGCCAGAGGGATACGTGCAGATTCTTCAGGCACGATTTGAAGACGTCCACAACTTGGCTCGAGAGCGGATCAATATACAGACGGAGAAGATGAAGACCAGGTACGACACGAAAGCCACGGGACATCAATTCAAAGAAGGTGACAAGGTTTGGTTTTATGATCCGACTCGACGTAAAGGACTTTCTCTCAAACTGCAATCGCACTGGGACGGTCCTTATACAGTCCTAAACAGACTGAACGATGTCGTAATTCGGATCCGAAAGTCACCAAATTCGAAGCCTAGAGTCGTTCATTACGACAGGCTAGCTCCATACTATGGCCATAGTACTTAGTTCGTTCATATGGTGTAGTGCATTGATTGTAAATAGTGTAAATTAGTATGACCATGGTCTTGTATATAAATTAATGTAATTATTTATTTTGCTTAGCATTATCATTATTATTGTTATTATTATTTAAATACTTGTATGTAATAATGTCTATGCTTTAATTTTATTTTATTTTTAAATAAGTGTATATTTTGTATAATTCAGCATTATGAATGTGTTTTGAATAGTATAGCATTTGTTGGTAACGGGTTTGCTTTCCGATCAAAGATTGAACTGCCCGGGACATGCAGTCCTTGAGAGGGGGGCAATGTTATGAATTTTGTATATATCTGTAAATATTCCATTTGTTTAAATTTATTTCATTTTATTATTGTGAAAATTGCAGTATTATTAATGTATTTCCTATTGAGCATCATGTAACTCAATGCTAAAGGCCTCAGATGGTTTGCAAGGAAAACAACCTTACACCCTCATCTTTATAATGGAGTTCTATTGGAAAATCGCCAAGGAATGGGTTTATCGCCAAGTTGGCGATGGTTTTGGCGACTTATTTTTGTCGCCAAATTTGGCGATATATCGCCAAATGTCGCCAAGTTGGCGACGGATTTGGCGACTTTTTGTGCAACCACACCCCCCTTATACCTATACATTGGGATCCTTTCTTGCTTGGGTTCTCTATTGAAAGTTAAAGCACTTTCTGGTAATTTCTAGCATCTGAAGGCTCTGGAATAATCTGGAAAGATCTCTGAAACCTATATAAGGACCACCATCAGATCAGTTAGTTAGTTGTCTGTCAACTGCGATTGAAGTCATACGAGAGGCTTTGCATTGAGAACTGTGTTACTCGGATCGATTTTGTCGTTGATACGTCGTATTGAACGCATTGTTTCTGTGTGAAATTTTGCTGCGCTTTTATTGGATTTGAAGATTACTGAATATCTTGTAATTTTCAGAAGATATTTGTGATCGTATTGCACTGTTTATAGTGAATAAAGTCTTTTTATTGTTCTTATATATTGGCATCAGTCCTTTCGAACCCCGAGCTCACAACAATTTTTTTTTTTTCTTGTGTGTATCAAACAATTAAAGAATTTCAACAAACTCTCAATTAAAATATTTTTTTTAAAAAATAACTATAAACTTGAATGCCCTGTGGCAGAATGTACGCGACGGGCATCGCAGACTCTTTAGGGCACCTGCAGACAAAAAACATACAGCGATGCCGTTGATGCGCTATAATGCGTAAATTATGCGAAAAAAGGCAAATTTTGTCGAAGTATCGCAAAAAAACGACAAATTTCGTCGAAGAATCGCGTAAAAAACACAAAATTCATTTAAAGATCGCGAAAAAAATGCAATTTTAGTCAAAAGGCCGTGAAAAAACGTGAATTTCGTCAAAAGGCCGTCTAAAAGACCGTTAAAAGATCGCGGAAAAATGCGTATTTTGCCGAAGGGCTACGGAGAAAATGCCAACTTCGTCAAAAGATCGTGGAAAAAACTGTTAATTTCGTCAAAGTTTTGCGAAAAAATGGTCAATTTTGTTGAAGAAACGGCAAATCTCATCGTCGGATCGCAAAAAAAGGATAATTCTGTCGACAGATCGTGAAAAAACGGCAAATTTCGTCCAAGGATCGCCAAAAAATGGTAAATTTCGTCAAAGGATCTTGAAAAAATGGTAATTTTCGTCGAAGTATCTCTAAAAAACGGCAAATTTCGTCGAAGTATCTCGAAAAACGGCAAATTTCGTCGAAGGATCGCCAAAAAATGGTAAATTTCGTCAAAGGATCTCGAAAAAATGGTAATTTTCGTCGAAGTATCTCTAAAAAACGTCAAATTTCGTCGAAGTATCTCGAAAAAACGGCAAATTTCGTCGAAGGATCGCGGGAAAACCTGCGAAGTTTGACCAAAGAAAAAAATGGCAAATTTCGTCAATCGCGGAAAAAACGCTAATTTTGTCCAAAGGCCAAAGAAAAAACGCGAAATTCATCAAAGGATCTGGGAAAATGGATAATTTCGTTGACAGATTGCAATAAAAATGCAAATTTCGTCAAAGGGCCGCGGAAAAACTTGATTTTCGTCAAAAGACTGTAAATAAAACATGAGTTTTGTTGAAGGATCGTGGAAAACATGCCAATTTCGTCAAAGAATCGTGGAAAAAACTGCTAATTTCGTCAAAGGATCACGAAAAAAGTGCAAATTTTGTCGAAGGGCCATGAAAAAAAAGGCGTGAATTTCGCCAAAGGATCGCGGGGAAAAAAGAAACGCTAATTTCGTCAAAGGTTCACAAAAAAAAAAAAAACGTGAATTTTGTGAAATAGTCCCGGAAAAGATGCAGCATTCCTTTAGAAAACAGCGACACACAAAGTTCTATGTTTATTAATATAGGCATAGTTTTTAATCTGAAACAATGTACTGAACTAACTTTTGAAAAATCGGATTAACCTGAACCCAATTTGCAAGAATCTACACTCAGCCTGAAATCGACTCGAATCAAAAGCAGAGTTAATCAAACCTGCAAGAAGAAAAATTATTTCCGATAGGGTATTTTCTCCCCTCCCCCCTCTGCTGTAACCTTTCAGAATTCACCTTGCTGCGAATTTCAGAATTTTTTTTTTCTCAGAAAGGCTGATAAATGCTGATGCCTTAATTAATTAGCACTACAACTACAACAGCAGCAAGAATAGATTTATTTGATATATTGCGTATTGCAGACTATTTTTGAAAACATTATTAGTGTTGCAGACACTTGAAGATAGTTCTGTCACTGGGCTTGAATGTGAAATCCATACACAAAAATATTAAATACACCATAGAGAACAAGTAAAAAAAAAAAAAAATTCAAAACTATTTCGAACAAGCAAGTTATTAAAACATAAACAGGGAGAAAAATCAGTTTAAAGTTTTTATTTATATGGGTAATTGTGCTGGATCTATTAACAAAATTTACAATATCTCGCAATATAATTGTTGTATAGGTAAAAATGAGGTGTCAAAATATTCACAATTAAAGAAGTTTTCATTAATATTAAAAGAAGAAAATCTATATTTTGACCAATTTCAAGGCACTGTGTCCCCTTAACATAAGAAATATGTCAATGTATTTATTTTATATCCAATACAATATAATTCACAAAATCTAAGCATAAATGTGAAAAATGTCGTAAATTTTTCCTTTACAGGATATGTTCTCAGTGGCATCCCTGATAGTAAGTAGTAGCCACTAATTTGACAATAGTGGCTACTAAACATGCAGCCTCTACCGCAGGGTTGGCAAGTTTCTTCCAAAGTGGAAAAAACCATGGAAAAAACCGGACGGAAGAAATGGAAGAAACTGTTTTTCTTTAGGAATTTACCAAATAAGTTGCAATTTTGTAGGATACAATAAAAATAAATACATTTTTCTAACAGATAACCTTAAGTAAATTTAATTAAATATGATAAATTGATATTTACATCAGTTTTTTTAGCCAAGATTACGCACCTGTCTAAGGCTTTCCAATCATTGTGTACCTGAATAAAATAAATGGTACTTTTCCATTACACTAACACCATGCCAAAATGTATGTTATCGTGCCATTTATTTCAATCCTGAACATGCAAAGGATTTTTATTGAAAACCATACCAAACATTGTGATTTGCTATTTATTGAACATGAATCTGTTTAATTATTATTACTTAATCATGACCTCGCATAACATCCTAATTTGCTATTTTTCAAATAGAAAATATTTAATATTAAGTTGTAACTTATATTTATTGTTGACACTGATATGTGATTTTACCATTTGGCAGTTACCAGATGATGAGGAAGCTGCAATAAAATTGTTTCAGGACTTTGAATACATAAAAAAAAGTTTTATTTAAAAAAACAAAAAAAAAAACATGAGTGCCTTCATTCAAAAAGTGAAATGTTCACTGCAATGCTAAGAGGCAATTACAATTCCATGCCTGTAGTTTAAATAAATTGAGCTTTATTTTATCGTACAATATTTATTTTTTATTTTAAGTCTAGATTTGTATTGATTTAATTGATGTAATTGATTTAATGAAATAGTTCGTGAAAGTCTAATTTTTAAATGTTATATTTTAATTGCTGAATTTTGTGCCAGCAATTTTTTTTTTTATAAATGAATTATTATACATGAATTTCATTTTACACCAATTATTATACTTAGCAATGACAATAGTGTTGGTATAACAGAAATGTACCAAATAAACTCATCCAAAATACACAAAATCAATTAAAAGTAATTCAATTCAAAACAGGTTAAATTTTTAAAATTATTTAAACTTCTGTAACCAGTAGTAAATAGTATGTGAATCATTTACCTACTGTAGAATGAAACTCATTTAAATAAAAGATAGTGTTTTCAATTTACATCCATTTTATTAAGGGAACTAATATACAATAATTACTGTATTGAAAGATTTCATTAAAATCTCCATTTTCCTTGCTACAGTGCAACATGGTATAACAAAAAAAAAAAAGTATTTTAGCTGTAGGATGCTGCAATCAATTTCTCAACTTGGAATGGATGAATGCAAACGATGAAAACATTCTTTCAAATCCTGCAGAACTTGGAAAGTTTAAAAGAATTTTGGCATACCCGTAGAGTTTATTTTTAGAGCATTTACCTTTTAAAATCAGAATTGAGATACGCATGCTAGTATACATAATTACAATTTTTTTTATTTTAAGTGTTGCACAATAGTTTTTGAAATATTGCATTTTTATATGATAAATAAAGAATCGGTAGGTAGTTTTTTACAGAAATGACATAAACAATGAAAAAATACCCCATCCCCCTACCCTACCACTAAAGTTGTAAAAAACATAACATGTAAATACCTGCTAAACCTGAAATTTATTAAAAAATAACTTATTTTTCCATAAATAATATTTTTAATATTAATTAAAGTTTCCAATTTAAATTTTATATAATCAGGTTTTGAATTTAATTCTTTTATATAGTTAATATACTTTAATTTTGAACATCTGTTTTGTTTTCTGTTGGTTTCTTCCAGTTTTTTCCATTTCTTCCAGTTTCTTCTGGTTTTTTCCAGTTTCTTCCACTGTCCTGGAAGAAACCCAACCCTGCTCTACCGGCCACTGGCTACTAATACAAATATTGAATTTTAACCTTTACTTGTGAAAGAGGCTCCAGCACCCTAAATGTAAATCGAATAAAATCTAAATTCAGAAATTCATTTAACAACTTAATTGCTAAGGGTCCATAATATTTGGTGGAAGTTGAGAAATAGACATTGCATCTGCATGTATAAAGTTTAACCTTCTTCTTTTTTTAATGTTAAAAATAAACATTTCACATAATTATTCTGAGTTGACTTAAAAATTTTTCAATTGTATTTTGTCATGTCTGTATTAATGTAATTCTTTAAATAGCACGTAAAATAATAGTGGGGTATAAAGATATTTTTTTCTCCCTCCCAAACTTTACAACTCCCTTCCATTTAAAAATGTTGGGAGGGAGACTCCCCTCCTTAGAAAAATTGAATTTCAAGCTCTGAGTTATGTTAAAAATAAATTTTAGAAATTTTTGTTTGATGCCGAAGATATTTACAGTAGGCGTCATTTGACGTTCACGTTACCTTTCATTTCCCAATTTCTATTACTGCGCATGACACATTTTAACATGTGCAAGAGTGAAAAAGCTATGAATTACTGAATAATTCAATCCGCTAAAACTTTCTTGTTTATATATATCAACTCAAATTTCGTAGGGGATTTTTTATAGTTATACCTAGGAAGAACATTCAAACCACCAAAGTTTCAAAGAAATCAGAGTGTATCACATTATTTAACTCTTGTTGTGAGTCATTCCATGTCAAATCAACATAGTTTAAACTCAGTGGTGAGATTCAAATAATTTAACAACCAGTTGTCTGATTTTATGCCTTTTTCCAAGTATAAACAAGAAAGAAAAATAGCACATCCCACATAGACTATGAAATTCTTTCCAGCATTATAAGAGCTATGTTACCAAACTTCTGACTCACTAACTGTGTCAGAATAATTATTAAAATATAGTTTTCACCATTAGAAAGTAGACATCAGATGGAGGCGTTGTGCATTTAAAAAAAAGTTTCCTTAAATTTTAAGTATTCAAAAAACTCCTTTAAACTTTGAAATTTTTGCTCTCAAATTTGATAATCTTCAAAACGCTTAAAATTTAAGGGGGTAATATTTTTAAATGCACAATGTCGGCATCTGACATCTGCTTTCTGATGGTGAAAACCGTATTTTAATAACTATATTTGGTACTTTAATGTTAGCTGGGCACCAGTGATAACTCGCCAAATCTTGTTTCAATTGGCATCATTTGAATTGCAACCTTTTACATGAGATTTTGATGTTTGTGTTTATGCATTTTATTATGATTATATTTTAGCTATTTTTAAGTAAGTTTTTTAAGTTATTATATTGCAATGTTAAAATATTGGCTAGTTGTTATTAACTAATCTTAAAAGATTGGCAGTAAAAAAAAAAGATTGGCAAGATTCAAATAATTTTGGTGATCACTAGCGCCCAGCTAACATAAAAGTACCAACATATATTTAGATAATAGGTATAATCACGCTTTTAAGTTTTCCCATACATTAACATGGGATTTCGCAATCGGGAAGTTCAGTGAAACGTCTCCTTATTTTGTAATGTGATATAACCTACATTTATAACTGAGTCTTAAAACATATGTATGTCCAGTTTGGTCCTAAAATGTTAAAAGTTACAGATTTATAATAAAGAAAATACAAATTGGTCCTAAAATGTTAAAAGTTACAGATTTATAATAAAGAAAATACAAATTTTGTCTTTTATATATCTAGATTTTATATATTTTCTTACTGTTTCTCCTTTTCTTCCATTAGTTTCATATTTATCCTTCTGTTTTATTCTGATTAGCTAATGCCTCCTGTTTTCCTCTTAGCTGATTGCTTCTAACTGTCCTTTTTCTTCATTTACCATTCAGTTCTGCTTTTGAAATGATACCTTGTTTTGTTTTTGCCTGAAAGATAACATACTTTCAAAACATGTTGTGCATTACTTATTTGTGGTATTTTAAGAAAAAATTTTTTACCGTACGTTCTTTAACTTCATATCTCTCCTTAATAGCATTGTATTTTATTCATTAACCTTCTCACTGCCGTGAAATGATATATCCGTTCACTATTTTATAGGTTGCACTGCAATACTAGCATTATTTAAATTAGTATAAGTTTACAAATATATAGTTTTGAAACATAACTTAATGATTAATAGTCTCAAGGATTATATTTGCATACGTAAAGTTTTTTATATCATGTTTGAAATATTATGTTTTTTTAGCATTTAAAAAAAATTACAGAGAAAACATCATTACAATTTTGCCCTTTTGCTTGGCGGGCAGAGGGTTAAATTAGTATTTTATGAATATTTGTTATTTTGAGAAAAAAAAAAACATTGTTCACACTTTATTATTATTTTAATTAATTAATTAATTAATTTATTTGTAGGTGGAGGTAGATGTTTTCAGAATTTGCCTTGCAGAAATATTTCATATTTTGAAAACAAGCTTTCGTTTGTGAATGCCTGCTGAAATGTCTATACAAAAAGGTTTTTATTGAACATCCTCTATATTTTACACTGTCATGTTCATTCAAAAAAAAAAAAAAAATCATTTAAATGCATTGCAACAAATTTTAACTTTCACCTTTTTATGTATTACTATGGAAAAATTGTTCATGTGTGATGGTTTGGAAGAAAAGGTTTTCTTAAAAGTTGTATTCAAATTTCCTTTCATATTGAAATTAAAAGTTTTTCATTTGTGAAATAACTAGCCAAATATTGTTCTTGGACATACATTTAGAGCATATACTGTTCCGTTCATTTGAGTGGAAATTACTTTTTAAACTTGACTTTCATAACCTATTTTTTAATATTTAATATTACTACAAATATGGAAAAACGTTTCACTTGTGAAATTTGCGAGAAAGGTTTTTCTTGGCAATATCAGTTAAAATACCATGAACGTGTTCATAAGAAAGAGAAACTCTATGTTTGTGAGATATGTAATAAAGGATTTTTATATGAAGCCAGTTTAAACAGGCATAAATTAGTTCACACAAATGAGAGGCCTTTCTCTTGCAAGACATGCAATAAAACATTTAAATGTCAGGCCTCTTTAAAGACACACCATCTAACTCACTCTCGGGAGAGACCTTTTGTTTGCGAAATCTGTGATAAAAGGTTTTCTGTGAAAGGTAATTTAGCAGAACACCTCCAATTACATACCAAAGGAAAACAGTTTATTTGTGAAGTATGTGGTGCAGCATATCTGAAGAAATGTAAGTTATTAGAGCATCAATCTGTTCATACAAAGCAGAAGAATTTTACTTGTAATACATGTGGTAAAACTTTTTCGTTTAGATCTGGCTTACGTTATCACCGTTTTACTCATGTGGACACATATCCTTTTACTTGCGAAGTATGCAATAAAGGATTTTATAGGATAACTAATTTAAACGAGCATTTCCGTGTTCATACTGGGGAAAAGCCCTTCAGTTGTCCGATATGCAAGAAAACTTTTTCTAAAAAGCAACAAATGCAGCACCATGCTCTAACACATACACAGGAGAAAGCTTTTGTTTGTGAAATATGCAGCAAAGGATTTTCACTAAGAGCTTATTTAAACCAGCATCTTCAGAGGCATAACAATCCAAAGCCATTCAGTTGTGAAATATGCAGTAAAAAAGTTTCTTCTAGGACAGGTTTAAAGCACCATTTTCTAACACATACAAAAGAAAAGCCTTTCAGTTGTGAGCTATGCAGTGAAAAATTTTCTTATAAATCGACTTTGGATAAACATTATCTCACTCATACTGGAGAGAGACCTTTTATTTGTGATACATGCAATAAAGGATTCTCGCTGAAAAGCGTTTTAGATCAACATCTTATTACTCATCTTGAAACAAAACCTTTTATTTGTGACATATGCAATAAAGGATTTTCACGCAAATCTACCCTCAATCATCATTTTAACTTATTTCATAGTGAAGACCGACTTTCCAGTAGCTAATGATTTCTGAAAATTTATTTAAATCATCTTAGGACTCAGAATAGTGAGAGGTCATTTATTTGCAAACTATGCAAAACTGATTAATCCCATAAGACATGTTTTCTGATTTATACTTGAAGATTTTCACCTGCTATGCACTGAAGAATTTTCTCAGAAATGTTTTGAAAAACATCTAATTTTTACTAAAGATACCATTTCATTTGTGATGTATGCAATAAAGGATTTTCACAGAAATTTGTTCTAAGTTATCGTCCTGAATATTCAAGCAGGGGAAAAACCTTTTAGTGATTTATGGAATAGAAAGTTTTCACATTTCTTCTGATCATCATCATCATCTTAAGATATATACTAAAGACTAGCTTTCTATTAGTTAATAATTAAAGATAAAATTTCATTGCAAGTGTAATAAATATATTTATATTATTTCATCAACCCTCTTGAGTGTCTGAGGGCTTTCTGCCTTTTCATGAAAAAAAAAAATTGGGTAACTTAGATTTTTTTTTTCTTTTGCTGTTTGGATCTAAAATACTTTTCATAGCTATTCATCTTAGATACTTAAATTATAATAAATTATCTAATAATAATACTCTTAAAATACTTTTGCTATAGGCAATTAAAGTTATCTGATCAAAGCATGGGCATTGCTGTGTAACTTCTTTTTTCAGGCACGAGGCCCTGTGTGGCCGCACCTGTCACCCCCCCCCCCCAAAGACGGCTCTGAATACCAGGCTCTGGGCCTCTCTTTTACTTGATCGGTTCTTGGGTAAATCACGGGATTTGAAAAAATTTTTTGCAGATATGTTCTTCTATTATCTTTTTATTTTGTGTGTTCTCCCTATTCCCACGATGTAAACGTGACACTGAGTTCTACCCAACATGAAACTTTCCTTTGTTTTTTATCTTTCTTAATTTTATACAAAAAAAATCATGTTGCCATGCATTGAGAAGAGTTTGCAGAGATCCTAAAAGCTTTTATTTAGAACTACTCCTTTTAAAATAGGAGGTTCGTGTACCAGTATCAGAATGCTTGCATGCCATAGTTGGTACAAATAGCATAATTAGAGAAACCCTGTACCTGTCCTAGAGAACAATTCTTTGTTTTTCCTTATGAATCTACATGAACAAATATTGTGTAATTACACTGGTCAGCATCAAAATCCTCCGTGTAAAAATAATGATTGTTTCTGGCAGATTTAACGATATATTGTGCTGTCCTCTAAAAAAAACCCACCCTAGTACTTCATCAAATATTTCACTAAAGTCAATTTTTTTGTTTTGTTCTCTTTTTATGCATTATTTAGAATAATAAAAATAGTTAAAAATACCTAAGGAGTGCTTATTCAGTTTTAAAATAATTTAAACTAACAAATTGCAGAATTCTGGCTAAACATGAGCTTCATTTTTTTAATTTTACAATTTACATTTTTCTTGTTATAATAGAATTTTAGAATGATCTATGTAAATTTTCATTTTTTTTTTTTATGTTAAACCATTAATATGTAATAAAATGCTTCATTTTCAGCTGATTATGTCAGGTATATATATATTTTTTTCAAGTAACATGGGTTATTTTTGGAAGAGTTTTTCAAATTCTTTCTTAATTGGCTGCCGTTTTGTAATAAAGTGATAAATTGAAAAATGCTCAACATTAAAATCTTAGGCAGAACAAGCTAAAAATTTATGCCATTTTAATTTTTTCAAATTTTTTATTAGACTTTATATAGAAAAAAGAAAGAAAAAAAGGGTTTTTTTTTTTTTGGGGGGGGGGAGGCAGGGAGAGGTCATTTTTAAAATTAAAATAAGTTTTTCCATGCAGGTGCTAAAAGCGTTCTATTCTTTTATCTTTAGATTCTCTCTCTCATTTTTAAGGAGAGGTCATTTTTAAAATTAAAATAAGTTTTCCCATGCTAAAACATAAGTGCTAAAAGCGTTCTGTGTTCTATTCTTTTATCTTTAGATTCTCTCTCTCTTTTTTTTTTTTTTTTTCACACTTTTATGAAAAGGTTTCCCACTTTATTCTGAATGTGTATGATCTGAATTCATGCATGTTAAATCTCAAATGATATTCCAAATTCTACTCTCAAAGGGAATTTGCATTGCGTCTCTGTTGACAGGAATATGCAGAGTGTATTGTTTATGTTAATTTACTTTATTTTGCAGCCTTCAATACCCATTTAGGATTCCTATATAGGGAATTTCCCTGACTTTAGGTCAAATCCACATCAGTATTTACTCAGAGAAAAATTCGCCTTATTCAATCGTGCAACTTCATAAATTGAGTTTTTCTATAAGAAAATACTGGTATTTACCCTGCTATTTCTTATTAGGGTTGTATGAAGGAAATGTAATTAAAGCTCCAAAATTTATTGAAGAAAAAATAAATTTGTGAAGATCATCAATAGAACATGTACAGTAGAAAGTCACTAATCCGCAAAGCTTGGTTCTAAGTGTTGTGCGGATTGGAGGCTTTTTGCGGATTACAGGCCATGTCTATTTAATCTTTGTTTACATTTTTTTAAATTCATATTTTAGACAAATTTAGATTGCTAATACTAATAAATAAATTACACGTTTTAATATATAGATAAAGTAATAACTATGTAAAAAATAATTTATTATTTTTTAAATATCTTAAATATGGCATCAACTGTTGTCTGTTTTAAGACATTTGGTTTATAGTGTTGAATTTTATCTTTAAGTAAGAGTTCAAAAGCAATATATATGTATTTTTTTATGTGTTTTTCAATTTTATAATTATGATTTAATGAAAAAATAAATAAATTATAAAATATATTGTCTAAGTAAGAATTTTTTATCATTAAAAAAAAAAAAAAAATCACAAAAGCTCAAATTGTATTTTACAAGTATTGTATGAAGAAATGAATATATAAAATAATATACTAATTAAATGTGCTTTTATTTTAAACTATAAAGAAGAATGTTATATGATATATAATACTATATATAAAAATAAGAAAAATGTTAAAATTGGTGAAAAAAAATTTCAAAATTCAAAATTTTGTCACCATTGAAGCATTTTTCAAGAATGAAATTTCTTTGTTTACATTCATAAATTGATTGCGGATTAGCGGCGCTCTACTGTACTACATCCATGTAATGTGTAAAAAATGTGCCAACCTGAAAGTTATAGCATTGATAACTGGATTACAACAAGGCTTAACAAAATGCAGTTGTTTCATATGTGAATGGAACAGCTGAGCAAAAGCACTAACCACTTCTGTATATAAAAAAGTGTCCTGCAAAAAAAAAAAAAAAAAAAATCCTGTCAGGGAAAATGTTGCACACCAGGCATTAGCGGCTTTACATATATAATGTTATCAACTTTTTTTTTTTTTTTTGTAATTTTGGACCTCCTCCTCCTCCTTACGATATCATATGTTATCATTCCTCAGAACCCCCCGCCCCCCACCCTGCCCAAATCATGTCATGTCATTATCTGTGTCTAAAAATTCTTTCTATTTTTACAATTTCTTTCTTTTTATTTTTATACATTTGCAGTGATTGATATACAGATAGGGAAAGATATACATTTATTATTCGTATAATTTACTGATCAAATGAAAAAAACAAAAGTCAGTAAAATATCACTATTATACTCATATATGAAATAACTTTCTAACAAATAACACTTAAAAGAGATACTTACTATTTAAAAGTATTTAATATAATAATAACTTTTTGTTACATATTGTATTCAAGTCCTATTGTCTTCTTGCACTTTCCCCCTGCATGGGGAAGGGGCAAGCAAGTCTTCATATAAAAAAAATAGGTGGTCAATATTTTTTCTCTTTTCTTAGCTAGTACACACAAGTATTATTTCAAACATACTTCACACCTGGTTTCTCCAACAGCGAATACAGTATGCATATGGCAAAAGAATAGGAATGCCAAGCATCATTTCACATTTTGGAATGAAATTGTTTTGGTAATTCTGTATTTTCATAAAAATAGAAGAGTCTAAAAAAAGGAAGTAACAGACTATTTTGATGTGATGAAAAAGTAATTTTTTTTTTTTTTTTTTTTGGTTGGATAAAAAATGATAACAATATTAAAAGACAACCCCTCCTCACCCTAGAAATATCTTGTGATATCAAGTGCCAGACTCCCCTCCCCCCTTCCCCCCCTAACATGATAACATTATATATACACAGCCCTTAGTTGAAAGACAAAAATATATTTACCTCCTCTCCACATAAAACTCTAATTTATTAAACAATTTGTTAAAGCTATAAATAAAAACTGTAAAGGATTTGAATATTTGACACACAAGTGTGCATATATGAGCTAGGCCAAAGTAAAGAAGGTATTTTTGTTTGATCTAAAAAAAAAAAAAAAAAAACTAAACTATGTCATGTTTATACTTTTAGAAGTATGTAATTTAATTTCTAGCCATGCTTGGCTAGAAATAAACTAAATAGTGTCATGAAAGTAACATGGGATGCTTTTAAAACCATACAGAGGAAACAGAATATTTCAAAATTATGAAGAAATTGAGGAGTGTTGATTCTCCTCAATTAGGGCATTGGGATGCAATATGCCTCTAAAACTGTACTTTGTACATTCTCATTTGGATTTTTTCCGAATAATATGGGAACAATTTCTGATGAACATGAATAAAGGTTAGCTGAAATGGAAAAGAGATATAGTGGCAAATGGAATGAAAAAAATATTAGCAAATTGCTGCTGGACACGTATACAGGAGGCAAAAAGAGAGCAATACAAGAGAAAAAATGTCAATGAAATGACTTGTTCATGATAGACTTTATTCATTTTCTAACTAAAGTGTTGAAAATAATTCATTTTTTTTGTTTTATTGTTTTCTGGCATTGTAGATGATCATATTAATTTTTCATTTGATACTGTAATGTTTATTAATTTAAAATTGTCTCTTAAAAATGATATGTTATAGAGCAATTTAGATGTCCGATTTAGAATTAGGAATGTCAAATTAATAAAGTTTACGCATTTATTTTTCAGGGAGGAAAAATTATTTTTTGCCGACCAGTGTTATTTATGCGTATGTTTGCTCTAGAACATAAGCATAACTGAAATAAATACAGTACTTATAAAAAAAGGTCTTCTCTTGAAACGTAAATCACAAATCACCTATTGGTATGTATTCTAACAGCAATATTTCTAACACATATTGTTTTATTTTACATTTTTATAAATGTTGCTATAAAAATGCATTGTATTATAATAAAGAATTATTTTTGCAGTCATGTAGTTTTATCATAACTGTTTTTGACTGTGTGTTCCATCATAGTGACCGTTAAAATTTTCTGAAATTTTCTCACCTTTGAATGTAATCATTACAAAACTCAGTTCTTTATGTTTATTATGAATATTTTTTATATTATATTGCTGTAAAATGTAGATATATAAAATAATTTCATATTTTTCAGTAGTCTGTGAATTTTTCTAAAAATAAATCTTATTTTATTAGTTTGTATTTTTATTATTATTATAGTTGAATCCAGTTAAGATGCATTTCAAGGGGGTGGACAAAAGTTGTGTATTAGGCGGGATCGCATATTAGTCGTGATTTGCATAATGTTGTAAAAACCATACATCTAATCCTCTAAATGAACTTTAGAGCTTTCGTTTATATGTTTTATGTTTACTCTCCAAAATTGTGTCTTTTACGCATGTTTAGATTAAAACTTAACTGCATTCAGATTAACTCACTGACCATGATTAAAACAGGAGCAAACAGACATCCAAAGAAAATAATGAAGAAATAGAATTGAATATTTAAGAACGTTTACATTTTCCTTCACATGCGTAAAGCATACTGTACTAGAAGGCTTTATTTGCTACAGTATATGAGAGGAAAAAACAAGAATTGACACCATACACCATGTAAAAAAGGATGAATAAGTAATAAAAAGTGGCAAAAAATCACCTATCTTTCTCTACTTCAGTAAAAAAAAAAATAAAGTGAGAGACAAAGAATATTAGGATGTGAATCAAAGAAGAGTAGCAGTGTTGATAATTTAGCGTGATGTTTTTATTCAAATATTTACCACAATTTTCGAATAGTAACATTCACCTTAATTAATTTGTCATTAAATAAGTTGAATATTACTATTCAGAAATAGTGGTAGCTATCTAAATTAAAAAATTCCACTAATACTGGAAAAGATAGAAAAAATTTACCTTTTTTTATGAACTTATGTATTAAGCAAGATTTTTTTACTCAAGGGACCGAAACTATAATGCATATTATACAGGATCATGCAGACATGCTACTTTTCTGCGGAAACGCGGATTTCTGCTTTTTCGGCACTGAATTTCATCCTTCTTTGGGTTCGATGCAAATCTGCATTAAGATTTGTGAACCATTTTTTTTTTTTGGGGGGGGGGGATGGTGGTGGTAGTGGTGGTGGTGGTAGTGGTGGTAGCAGCAGACGAAATACAATTACAATAAACGCACGAGAGCTGTGGGGTTTCTATCGCGGCTCAGTAAAAGACTGCAAGTTGTTTTTCTCTCGAGTCATCCTCCGTTCATTCTTCTTTGACGATCGCGGAGTTCGAGGCGTGACGTCTTGTGACGTGTAGCAAGCGCTTGTAAGGAGACCAATGGGAGCTCCTCTTACATATTGATCCCAACCAATGGGAATCTATTTTTCATTCTTTTTCTGTAAATCTTTGTAAATAAAGCATTCTTCGTATGTCTCTCCTTTTGTTTGGATGTGAGTTATTTTTCGCTCCTCGGTAAAAGCGCCGATAGCCAATGAAACCGAAACGAAACTTAAAGAGCGTTGGAAGATCCGCCAACAAGAGCAAACAGCGCGAAATTAGGTTTTTCTCCTTCGACATCAGATGAGGGTGGATGCAACTCGATGCGCCAGTTGTAAGAAATTCTTTACTTCTCGCGCATTAACGTCACTTGGCGGACAGATTCTCTTGTTTACGTAGCATTTTATGTGCCGTTCTGTGCAGAAATTTTCGTTCAAGAATGTTTTTCTTATGTTATTCTAACAGGCTTTAATGTGAAATTGCCTGAAGAATGCACCATATCAACGTTACGTTTTCCCATAACTACCAAAAACAGATGTCTGTATTTTATAACAGAAATAATAGAGCTGTGGATTATCCCATGCAATCGATTAGATTCTTGTTTTAATCCTGATACTTCTCACGTTTGCTCAGTTTTATGCTTACTGTTATATAAGAAACTTACAAGCTGAATTGATGGGTTATGTTCATGATAGAAAAATGATAATTTAACCATTTAAAAAAATTCCTTTCCGAAACTAACTGTGGTGACTTTCGTTTTTTATGCATACTTTAAAATTCTGTATACGGGTTTGATATCAAAATACGAAGAAAAAAAAAATTACACTCACTTAACAAGCATGCATTTAGCTTTAAAAGAACGTCTTTGTTGCTTCGGGGGGGGGGGGGGGGGGGGGTGTCCTCCGCGCGCCACCCCTTGAATTCAACGCTGCATAGATAGCACACAGTATGGAAAAGTAAACAGTTTTATCATCATTACTCAGAAAGGCATAATATATAAGTGTAATTGCGTCTATTAAACAAAGTTCAAGGCTGCATTATAACAAGACATCCATCTATGTGCAATAAAGGAGATTAGTGAAACAAATTTTATACTTAAAACATCACAATTTTTACTAAGACAAGTTTTAATATCTGCAGGCCATTTAATATCTTTGTATATATCTTTAAATAGACCTTCTAACCACATATTAAATGGTATGCAAAACTTCTTGCAGGCATTGTGGATGTGATGACATGAGTCACCGTCCACATCCAACAAATGTGGAGCATTTTCAACACTTATTCTGGTTTCAAGACCTGCTTTGGAACCTCTCATTACGTTGCAGGAATCCAGCAAAACTTATATTAAATTTTCCTATGGAATATCATTCTTATCAAACAATGCTTGAATTTCATTTAATAAGTTTTCTGCACTTACTGTGTCTACATTTAGTGAAGCTAAGTGTTCCACAACAACTCTATTTACCCTTGAGGAAAAATAACTACATAAAAGAGATATACTACCTGCATGTAGTGCACTTGTCAATTCATCAATATTTAAGGAAAATTTTGCAGTTTTTAAATTTTTAACTGTAGATTCCTAAACCAAATCTCATCAGCAGATCTCTTTTATTTTGTAAATATCTTTTTATTCTGAGTGCAGTAGATTGTTTTTCTTTTTTGTAAATATCTTTTTTTTTTTTGGTGTGTGTGTATATATATATAAATATATTTAAGAACTAAGCTTTTTCTTTAATATAATTTTGGATTGAGCAGCTTTCTTTTAATGCTATAAAACTTAGACTCATGTTATAAATATCTTTCAGTAAGTAATATTTTTCTGCTCATAACATTTTTACAGATATTTTAGCTAAATATATAAAATGTCAGTTAAAATACATAGAACATTTGATTTTGTTTGAAGATTAGTTCAGAATGTTTCTTTATGCAAAATATTTTAACTCAGCAATGGTTCTTTATTCTGTAACAAAGCAAGTTAAAATGCAGATAAAAAAAATAAGTTAAAAAGTTATTAGTATTAATGCTGTCTGTCAAATTTGTAATATTTGCTTGCATGTAAGTTTTTTTCTTAATTTAAAATAACATATCTAATGTGACACATGACAAATGCACGTATTCCGCTAAGTTCAACTTTTTTTGCCAAAAAACAGTATGTATTGAATATGTTTTTATGTTCACTGTATACAATTTAAATTAACATTATACATAATTATATAATATTTACATATTTAAAAATTTGCATGACCAATTATATAACTTTGTTGTTTAGGAGTGGAAGGGGAAGGGGGTTGCGTGAGGCTGTGAAAGTTCAGCCTTTTTTTTTTGGGGAACTTGTACCATGTCTGATCATGTAATAAACATTCTCACATTAAATGAGACATTTTTGCATTAGTCTTATTGGCAAGTTTAAGAGACCAAAAAAGAAATCTGCGTATTAAGCAGGATCACATATTAACTGCAAGCGTCTTAACCAGGTTCAACTGTATTAAACTTTAGCATTACCTTTCTATTTTACACGTTTCTCTATTCTTCTCATTTTAAAAGGTTGAGATGTGATGCATACTGAATTTTTGAATCTAAAATAGTTTTTGAATTCCACAAATGAAGAATCACTTGAATGTCATATAAAAGCAATTTTAATTAAATTTTTCAGTTAAAAAAAAAAAAGAAAGTTAAATTTGTTTAGCGAGAATTTTTTTTATATCAGTTTTACTTGCCTGAATTTAAGTTGTCTTTTTTCCCAATAACTTCTAGAGCAAGAGTACCCAAACTTTTTTATTGGTGTGCCACATAATCAAAATTTGTTATGCCAACAAGTAATGAAGATAATAATGCTAACAAGGATTATATTCAGGCATTAGGGATTGGAAATTCTTGATAATTCACCAATCGATTAAAATTGCCATCGTAAAAAATAAAAATAGAGAATGTCATCGATTAATTCCCAAATTCTACAATTAAGGTGTTCTACAATCGATTGTCTCACAGAGAGTCTAAAAACTGCAATTGAAAAATTTAACAATTATTTGCCGGAAAATTTTAACATAGTGATGAGGATTGCTCAATAATTCTGCTTTCACAATGATTTGTACCTGATTGAAGTTTGAGTGATAAGAAATGGTGATGAATGATCGCTTGTTTGATATTTAGAGTAGACGTCCCGATGAAGGAAACATTATTAAAGTACCTTTAGAGGACAAAATTGGGAAATTTTGTTAGTGGGCAGTGGCCAGCAGTAACAGTTTTATAAGTGGCCACTGTCTTTAAACTAGCGGCCACTTTTTTATTTAAAAGTGCTGAACAGTAAACTTTTGTTAAAATTTCTATTACTATTAATCTAAAATTAAATAGCCCAAATAAATATATTAATATAAACATATTTCAATCAGCAAAAGTAGAATCTTTGATAGAATGCAAGAAAATTTTACTCTCCCCCTGCAGGAAAGTGGCCAGAAGGTGGCCGCTGACATACAATTTTTCAATAGCCACTTTTTTCATTTAGTGGCCGTGTGGCCAGTGGCTAGTGCTAATTTTGTCCTTTAAGTACCCTATCCGTTGAAGGTTTATTTTAGTTATAAAATATATATAAGGAATAGGGCAACTGAGAAATGAATAGGGCCAATGTTCCTTGTCAGAAGAAGTCAAATTGTTGAGGGAGGGGAAAGAAGGGGAGGTTTATGAGAAAGAAAATAATATTCAAAATCAAAATAATTCACCTCAAGCGCTAAGAGATTGGAAAGACTGGGTATGAGGGCAAAAAGAAGAGAGGACTAACTTTATTTTAATGAAAATTTGCTGTCCGAAATATATAAAAATTTAGAAGAAGGAAGGGCTGAGTCCAAAGGCTCTTAAAATGAAAAATCATGCATGTGAGGTAAAAATTAATGGGAGGAAAACAAAAACTGGGAACAAAAACATCCTAATTCTTGGAAACTATGGCCCCTAGTGAAAAACTAAAGTCATTTATGGACAGCAACCTAATGGTCCTGTATTGAGATATCCTACAAATAGAGTCCATTGAAGGTTTATTTTAGTTATAAAATATATATAATTAATGGAGGGGGGGTAGGCAATTGAGAAATGCATAGGGCAAACATCCCTTGACGGAAAGAGCAAGTTGCTAATGGGGGGAAAGAAGGGAGGGCAAGAATGACAGAGGAGAAGAAAATATTCAAAATAAGAACAACTCACCACAAGTGCTGTGAGATAAGGAAGAGATGAGGGGGTGTGGGAGCAAAAAAACAGAGGTCTATCTGTATTTTAACTAGAATTTACTGTCTGAATTAAACAAAGTTTAGAGGGAGGAAAGGTTGAGGCCCCAAGGTCTTTAAAATTAAGAATCATGGATGTGAGATAAAAAATAAGGAGGGGTGGGGGGAGGAATTGAAAAATGTGTTCCCTAAATTTCGGAAACTGTGGCCCCTAGTAAAAAACTAAAGGCAGATTTAAGGCCGATGACCTAATGTTACTATATTAAGATTCCCTACAAGTAGGGTACATTGAAAGTTTATTTTTGATATGAAATATATATAAGGAATGGGATGGGAGTGACAATTGAGAAATGAATAGGTTAAAAGTTTCTTGCCGGAGGGAAATAAGTTGCTGAGATTGAAGAGGGGAGGGTAAGAATGAATCCAGAGAAGAAAATAATATTCAAATTAAGAATGATTTGAGGAAAAAGGGGGTCTAAAAGCAAAAAACAAAAAAAAAAAGTTCTAACTGTATTTTAGCTATGAATTTACTGTCTGAATTAAACAAAAATTTAGAGGAGGGAAGGGCTGAGGCCCAAGGTTCTTAAAATGAAAAAATATAAATGTGAGATAAAAATTAAGGCAGGTGAGGTGAAAATGCAAAGTGGGAGACAAAAGCCCCTTACATCTTGGAAACTATGACACTTACTGAGAAACTAAATACAGATTTAAGAACAAAGGCCTAATGGTCCTGTAATTAAGATACCCTACAACTGGAGGTCCATTGAAGGTTTTTTAAAGTTATAGAATATGTGTAAGGAATGGGGAGGAAGGCAATTGAGACAACATCCCTTGCTGGAAGGAGGCAAGAATGAAAATGTGGAAAGAGGGACAAACTGGTAACATGTAGAAATGCGGGAAAACATCCAGTTTGATCTTGTGGGGGAGAGGAGTCACTGTAAGATATATAATAATATCTGATATGCATGTTCTCAGGTGACATACATCACTAGGCCAGAAAAAAATTGATTATCCCATATTATAGTACAATAACTCAGAATCCAAAACCCTTATTAATGCTGACCCATCCCAATTCATCTGCAGATGATTCTTGATAATATTGGATCAGATATCAGATAAGATTAATGATTGATTAGAGTCATCAAGAAACAATTAACACAATCTAATAAATTAGACATGTTCATACAATCGAGAAAATCCATAAAAACATCTTGTTATCAACAAGAGGTGTTAGGCTTACAATGCTGTGGGCCCCAAGTCTTAAAATGGCTCTAAAGCTTTAAAATAGGCCTTTATATATCAGTGCTATAGGGATCCGAAAAAAAAACATTATTATTCAGTATTATCAAGTTAATGAATCGGTCCTGAATGTTGATATTTAAAACTGTATGATTATACTACTAAAATATAGTTCTTGAATTATCTTTGTTAATAAAACTGATCCATGAAGTAGCGATTATATATTAATAATATGCAAAAACAAAATAAAAATCTGAAAACTATTTGGACTACAACATATGACTTATTGCCATTCTGCATAAATTCTGGTAACCTAACTTTACCCAACCTGAGGGTCAGGTTGACATTTTTTTTTTGTGGTTGCTGGTTGGGAATAGACTCTTGTGGGTCTGGTTTCGATGACCTGTTTTTTCGAAAAGTCTAGAATATTTTTTCAGATGAAAAAAGCTATATATTTTGAACGTGTTCAGTGTTCATTTTTCAACACAAAACTGATGTTAGAGATTTAATTGTAGCCTATTTTTCATCAATTGTATAAAAATATGTATTAATTTTCTTTCATTTTGGGTTTGGGTTGACTCTAAATAGAATTTTTGGGTTCAGATAATGTTATACCCAAAATTGTATTCTAGGAGTTAGGCGAATTTTGTGGTAAAAAGAGTTGTAAAACATATTGTCTGACACCAGGCATTTCAACACTGGCTACATGGGTTGAAGATCCTGCTAATAGATATTTTACATGTAGTATGTGGTACTTTTCCTTTTCCTTTCTGCGTCTGTGGGACCAGAGGTAATGTGAAAAATTGTAAATTTTCTTCTTTTACTTAGAAATTGTAACATTTTAATATTTTCTCTTCTGAGACTGTGGGATCCAAAATAGTAAAATTTATGGGCATTCTTTTCTTCTTCCAGTTTCAATATTTGCTTTTTATTTTACTTATTATTATTATTTTTTTTTTTTGGGGGGGGGGGAGATTTGTAAGACCCAGAATTGTAAAAATATAAATTTTTTAGTTATTTCAAATGAATTCATGAGAATCTGTATTAATACCTTAATAGTAAAAGTTTCGCTTTTAGTTTTCTTGCATTACCTTGTAATTTTTCAATTTGGGGGACCCAAAGAAGGCCGACATTGTAAAAATTTCTTTTTCTATTTTTCAAATCTACTCAATTTACTTAATTTTTATTTATTACAGGATTGTATCATTAATGTATTTATATATTTCTTATCAAAAAATTTTAATGGACTTTATTGAAACACTGTAAACATAAAAACATTCATCCTTCGCATGTGTCACAAAATGTGGCAACTTGTTTAGTTATTTTTCTGGCCATTGCTCTACCAGATTGTGTCATATTTTATTCATAGCATATAAAAATAGTCATCAGTGGCAGGTTTGGCTTCTAATCAGCGCCAGGGCCTGATTACCGGCGGAGCAAATTTCCACCGGTAAAAAATAATATAAATTGTTGCCTTATCCTTTAGAGAAATTTTGCATGAATTTGGAGTTTAAATAAGCTGAAAACTTGTATTTAAATTTACTGGTGGAAGTTTGCCCTGACGGTAATCAGGCCCTGAGCAGCGTGCATGGCCTGGCAGAGATTTTCTTAAAAATACATGTGACGCTCAATGTGTTAAAAGAAAACAAAAAAAGTACAACCTTGTTGTTAATCAGAAATGAAAACTAACAGTTGAAGTTTTAAATTAAACACAGTTATAAGTGTTCAATGTGAGCCCCTCTAGAAACACGAACGATATTGAGGCAGTACAATAACATCACTGACATCACTCCATGTGATTTTTTTTTAATGGGGCTTCATCAAAGATCATGTGTTTGTTCCACTGCTACCGACCGATGTTGACGAACTTAGGAGAAGAGTCATTCAAAGAGTCACACCTTACATTCTGAAAAAAAAAATGTGGGATGAGTTATCGTACCGTCTCGATATTGTTCATGTTCCTAGAGGGACTCACATTTAACACTTATAACTGAACTGTGTTGAATTTAAACTTTCAACTGTTATATTTGATTTCCGATGAACAACAAGGTTGAATTTATTTTTCTTCTTTTAATAGCCCTGTAAAGTTGGTATATTCATTTGTAATCACCCTGTATTTTAAAATATAAATTTTATTTATTAAAAGTGAGTGTCTTCGAAAAGAAAATCAAAGCAGTTTTTGACTGTGGCTAATGATTTTCAAATTCAGATAATGTGTTGGTGAATAGTCTGAATTTCTTAGTATGGTCAATGTAAAACCTATGGACATAGAATGCATTCATATATTTAAAAAAAAACCTCCTCAGGAAATTAATATTTTTAACTCTTTTCTTCTCTGTACTCTTCTTAAAGGATCTCTTTTTTTTTTTTTCTTAGTTCTCAAAATATTTCTAAAAAATATATTTTATGTGAAGTGTTAAAATCTTATTCTCAGTTCGTCAGTTTTTAACTCATGTATATATTTAAAACGAAAAGTGCATTCTGTCAAATCCACATGAAAATCGTTTGTTTGCGCATGCGTCAACATTTTTTTTAAGGCTTCTACCCTCAGAAACGGGAAACCTGATTGATTAACCCAACCCTCACCTGCAAGGGGATTGAAAAGGGTTGATTAAAAATGGATGAAGTGACCGTACCTTGCATTGAAATCATAGACCTTCTAATTTATTTTTGCTTTGAGGTTGAAAGCTAAAGCTTTTTTTTTTTTTTAAGATGTTTTCACTACTAAATATGCATATTTTTTCGCAAAGTTTTAAAGAATGCTTGGATACAGTTATATTTATAACCGATTGAAATGTCAGAGAGTTCGGAAGATGAGAACTATTTTTTTAATGCTATGTTAAAGGAGCCAATGCGAAAACAAACATACAAAGAAAAAAAGCGAGAAGAAAACATTTCTTTTGTAACTCGATAACAATATTTTTTCACAAAATTTTTACACAGGCTGTAAAACCGTTTTATTTATCACCAATACAGGTTAAAAAAAGTTCGGATAAAAATAACTTTTTATTTTAAAACTATAAAACAACCCTGGGTTAAAAAAAAGAAAAAGAGCACTTTTATCACTAAATATGAATATTTTTTCGTGTATTTTTCATTTAAAAATTTAATTTCATACAAAATCGGGTTAAAGGTATAAAATAATAAAAACTTGATTTTTTAAAAACTTTATTATCTCGTGGCCCAGGCAATGCCAGGTGGGGAGTCAGCTAGTAAAATATTAAATTAAGCATAGATTTTAGAAATATTTTGAGAATTAAAAAAAAAAAGAGAGACATCCTTTAAGAGGAGTAGACAGAAGAAAGAAGTTTAAACTGTATCCTCAGGAAATTAATATTTTTATTATACGAATGCATCATATGCCCATAGATTTAATATTAGCGAGGGGTATTCAAAAATTGACTGACCAAAAAGCCTTAAAGATGTATGTAGGAATAAATTAAAATTTTTTTTTTAATATAAAATTCATACATTTTTGTCAATTTTTTTTTTTTATTTTTTTATTAAAATTATTATTTTTTGAGTGATAATTCATCAAACCCTGATGCCTTTTAACTCTGGACTTAGAACGGATACATTCATCCGTCTTATTAATCATTTCATAAAAATTCTGAAATATGACTATTACCAGAAAAATTATAAGAATCTAAAATTATGTATGAAATATTCTTTAAGAGCTTTTCGGGTTTCTATATATATATATATATATTTTTTTTTTTTACCTTTGGCTTACTCCCCAAACCTACCTGTTTTGTTATATTGGAATGTTTTACCTAATTGATTTTTGTATTGGATATAAAAATAATCCTCTCAGTTTTTATGGAATGTTTCTTGAATTTTCAGCTATTGTGTATATTGTACAATGTCAATATGTTATGTACCAAAACCTTCTTTGTAAAATAAGCTATATCATGATCAAATTCATATGAAAATATTTTCAGCTGTTTTTTTTATTAGCCTGTTCATGTAGGCAGATGCACTGAGAGACTTTGTTTTATACTATGTCGAGATATTAACACTTGATTACTCTAGATTAATTTTGACACAGTTATTCAAATTGGTAAAGAAATCGTATGTGATGTAATCTTCCCAACTGGGCGAAAAAGTCCGGGCCAGGATTCGAACTTGAGATCCCTTGGCTGCAGCTGCCAATGCTCTACCAACTGAGCAATCCCAGACAAATATGGCTGAACTTATTGACCCAGTTAACCTTAATGATCATAGCATCTGGTCTAATATCTGAATCAGCACAACAGAGTAAATCACAGGTAATGGGACCTCCAGTAAATGCTATGGCTGAACTTATTCACCCAGTTAAACTTAATGATCATAGCATCTGGTCTGATATCTGAATCAGCACAACAGAATAAATCACAGGTAATGGGACCTCTAGTAAACGCTATGGCTGAACTTATTCACCCAGTTGTTAATCTTAATGATCATAGCGTTTCTGGTCTGATATCTTTGCTCAGTTGGTAGAGCATAGGTAGCTTCAGCCAAGGGATCCCGGGTTCGAATCCTGGCCCTTTCTTTTTCACCCAGTTGGGAAGATTACAGCTCACTTGATTACTACCTTGTGTGTATCTGTAAGATACACAGTGACTTTTTGTTTTACTGTAAAGATGTCGGGCGTTTTGTATAAATGCATTACATCATGTACACAGATACAATGATAGCAATAATGTAAGTTTTTTGAGGATAGTAATCAAGTGTTAAAGTATGATGAAATTTTTTATTTACTTATGGAGAAATTATTATTGACTGCCCATTTAAATGAGTTGAAATCATACTGCATTTATTCCTTCTGGTGTGTGTGTGGGGGAGGGGGGAGCTTAATGCTGAAAATTGATTTTTTTTTAATGTATATTATCAAATCAAACATTACATAGTGTGTGTGGGAAATGCCTAATTTCAAAATAAAGATTCTAATTACAAGATCTTTTTTTAGTTAAATACAGCTGTATTATGGATTGTTCTTTATTATAATCATCAAGTCATCTAATGACTACAATTCATGAGAATAGAGTAAAAGATTTATAGATGCATCTTAACGTGAGTTGATTTTTCATTTTACAAGTTCTTTTTATTTTTAAAACTAAAATTTTATTGGGTACTTCTTTGTTATTGGGACTTTGACATTAAAAAAGTACAATTTCACGCCAAATATTATAAACAATCACAAAAGTGAAACAACAGCCAATGAAAAAATTTCTAATGTTATATATGGCTTATTTATGTTATATATTTTGTATTACATTATTATGACTTAAAAAATTAAACATTGCTTCTCAGTGTATGTATTAAATAGTGTAAATATAGAACAAACTGTTTTCATACTTAATACTAAAAATTGAATTTTTTTTTTTTAAATGTATATTATCAAATCAAACATTACATTGTGTGTGGGGGAAATGCCTAATTTCAAAATAAAGATTCTAATTACAAGATCTTTTTTTACAGTTAAATACAGCTGTATTATGTGGATTGTTCTTTATTATAATCATCAAGTCATCTAATGACTACAGTTCATGAGAATAGAGGAAAAGATTTATAGATGCATCTTAACGTGAGTTGATTTTTCATTTTACAAGTTCTTTTTATTTTTAAAACTAAAATTTTATTGGGTACTTCTTTGTTATTGGGGCTTTGACATTAAAAAAGTACAATTTCACACCAAATATTATAAACAATCACAAAAGTGAAACAACAGCCAATGAAAAAATTTCTGTTATATATGGCTTATTTATGTTATATATTTTGTATTACATTATTATGACTTAAAAAATTAAACATTGCTTCTCAGTGTATGTATTAAATAGTGTAAATATAGAACAAACTGTTTTCATACTGAATACATTGGTAGTTATTTGATAAAGATATAACAATCTGATAACTTTTTAAAAATGTAAATAAAGGTTGCAAGAAAAGAAAGTGCTTTTGAAAATTTTGCTTTTCTCGCCAAATTCAACCATGCAGTTTTGTCTCATGTGGCAAGGACTTTATAATAAAGAAGTACATATTATTGATTGACATAAAATCATTTCTGGTCTCTCTCTCTATATATAGGGGAGGGATCGACAGTAATGCTTAAAATAAGCTTTATTTTTAATTTATGACTCTTCCACCAGATGGAGTAATCACTGCATCATACCTGTTGCTGTAAATCTTTTTAGTTGCAAGCACCTATGAGTTTGTGAATTAAAAAGACTATTTTAAAATATCAAAAGTAACTAACTACTCAGATTTTTAATGTAAATTTTCAATCTCATTATTTGTTGCTAACTTAACTGTTTTTAATGTTTTGTAAACTCAACAATATATCTTTTATTAATGAACACTTACGTTAAGCCTAAAAGTCACATGCTTGTTGTAAAAACCAATTTTTTTAAATGAATGGGACATGCCCCATCCCTCCCAAATGATATCTCTATCCAAATAATTATGTTTAATTACATGCAGTTTTTTGGTATTTTATATTTATAAGACTATCTTGTTTTGGAATTGAATAGTGTAACAAATAAAACTTATTATTTTGCAAGTTAAAAAGGAATTTCAACTACTTTCATTTCTGTACATAACGCCTCTGATGAAAACATTGTATCACTACAAACGAGAATGAAAATATACAAGAAATAGATTGCTGTAAAGATGAACCAAATATAGGTTTAAATGATTTTCTTTTAGTTAGATTTTCAGCAAAAAAAAATCTTTTATTCACTATGTTGGAAGAATCAAAAGCAAATATAAGGAAAATTTGAGCTTTAAGATACTGTTTAAGATATTGTAAGCCTAAAAGTCACATGCTTGTTGTAAAAACCAATTTTTTTAAATGAATGGGACATGCCCCATCCCTCCCAAATGATATCTCTATCCAAATAATTATGTTTAATTACATGCAGTTTTTTGGTATTTTATATTTATAAGACTATCTTGTTTTGGAATTGAATAGTGTAACAAATAAAACTTATTATTTTGCAAGTTAAAAAGGAATTTCAACTACTTTCATTTCTGTACATAACGCCTCTGATGAAAACATTGTATCACTACAAACGAGAATGAAAATATACAAGAAATAGATTGCTGTAAAGATGAACCAAATATAGGTTTAAATGATTTTCTTTTAGTTAGATTTTCAGCAAAAAAAAATCTTTTATTCACTATGTTGGAAGAATCAAAAGCAAATATAAGGAAAATTTGAGCTTTAAGATACTGTTTATAAGGAAAAATAAAATTTCATCTTCCTGCTAGAAAATGACTGTTCCATCATTAATGAACAAGACATAATTGCAAAGCTGCATCCACCAAAAATAATTGGTCGCACTAGTCAGGCACAAGCACATTTTTCATTTGATTTGGATTTTACAAAGTATAATATAAGATAAAATAAATGTGATTTGCAATAAACCTTAGGAATGTAAATGTCACATGGTCTTTCTCATTTTTTCATCACATTTTTGACAATTAAATATGAATTTTCATTTTAATACATGCCCCATCCCTCCCTCACATGAGGGAGTGATGAGACATTTTTCTTGCTAATTTAATTGGTTTATTAACCTAATATTTTTATTATTATCATCAAATTTATATTTTTTAAATATGTTAAAATGTTTCAAGATGTTATTCTGAAAATTTCCATGTTGCACTTGCGAAATATAATTTGTAAAAAATATTTTTGTTAAAATTGTCCCATCCCTCCCTAATCTCCCCTATATATAATTAAAATGAAATTACATTTGTGATAATCAAAGGAAAATATATTGTAAAAATTAAACATAATAAAATGAAAGTGCAAAATGAAAAAAACTATGAATATTTTATGGATTTGTGAAATATTTTATGGATTCTTGTTTTAAAGAGTGAGACAAACTTTACAAAATAAAAGAATACACCAGAAAAAAAGGTTGTAATTTAAAAAACTAGGGTTGTAATTTATTTGTTCAATCAAAATAGTGTCTAATCAATGCAGTATCATCCAATGCCATTCAACAAGTGTAAGTCAAAACAACTCTTTAAAAGTAGATGTAAAATTATTTTTTAAATTTTTCAGAGGCTTTCTCATAATATTTCACATTTAAGATTTTGCTATTGTATGGCATTCAACTGTGAAAATTAAAAAGAAAAATTTTCACATTTGCTAGTTTTACATTGTACTAACAATATATTACAGTAAAACTTCTAAATAACGAACACCTTAGGAGTGCAGAAATTAATTGTGTGCTATTCGGAAATATTCAGTGTTGGAAAAAGCTTAAATATATTCACAAAATTGCTATCAAATGCTTAATTTTTCATTAATTTTATGCAATTAACTGTATTATATCTTTATATTTATATCCTCTATATACCGAACGAAAAAGGAAAAAAAAATGGCTGGCAATTTAGATGACAGCCTTTTTTTCCTTGAAAATAAACGGGAAAATGTTCATTGAAATCCTTTTATAGGAAAAACAGCAGTAAATCATGCAAATTTTCACAGCAAATAATGCACTGGCAGCCAAATTGCCAAAGGAATTTGCTGTTATATTTATTTATTGTTACATTTTTTGAAGACATAAAATCCAAGTTGAGTAAAAAAAGTAGCTCATGAAATAATAAGAGAAAAATGAGCTGCTCATAGATATTTTTTCAAGACAACATTAATTAAATATCTAATCATTTCTGTTAATTTATCTTACAGTAATTTTGTGCAAGATAACTGATATTTAGGTTATGCAGTTTATGATAAATTTTTAAATGTCAATTGACAGTACAAATGAACAGTCTGCTTTATGCTAATCTTTGGCAATTATTTAATACTTTTTATGGGAGCTGTTTTTGCAATTAAACAATTAATTTTCAATGTTATCTGCTTTTATGTCATGCATTTTCATCTGTATTTTTTTTCTCTCCTGAATATTGGCTTTGATAGTACATATTCAAAGATCTCTATTATAAGATTAATCATAATTTTTTTTTTCCTTTTTTGCAATTCTTTAATAGTGCTATGCAAATGTTTTTATATTTTTACACTTTTTTAATTATATTATTATGCGGTTTTGTTTGTACTATTAGATGTAAAAGAAATCTGCTATAAACGTTTATTTTTGTTTGTCATTGCAAAACTACTCCTTTTTAATGTGAAGCTTAATATCTGTCTGCAATATTAATTTTGAATCATTAAAAAAAAAAAAAAAAAAAAAAAAAAAAGAGCAACCTATTTTTTTGCTGCTTTCTGGAAGTTTATGATACTACAGAGATTTCGTTTAATTCGGTATTTGAAATGGAAACAGCTGTTTCATTTCCTTTAATTATAAAATTAAAGCCTCACTTTTGTAAACATTAACTTACACTTTATGATTTTATGTTATACACAACTGACTGAGGAATACCAGACTACAACTTGGAGGATATTAAATATTTTGGAAAGTGTTCAAGTGTTTTTTTATAATCTAATTGTGAAATGATATCGTGTAACAAAAGAACCAAAGCTTTAGAGTAGTGCATGTGTATAACCAGGGCTTTACAAATTTGATAAAATCTGGTAGCCAGAAAAAAATTCTAGTAGCCAGTAAAAAGTATTTGCCACCCCCTCCTTCCTCGTCATTAATTTTCAAAAAGCACAAAAGTTTTTATGAATTAATTGAGGAAAAATAATAACAGGCATTGTTTAGAATTATTAGTTACATAGTTTAGAAAGATAATATAAACTAAGTTTTCTAATGAAACTTATCAAAATCATATATCTTTCAAGAAAAAAAAAAAAATACTGTAAAGAGTGAATTAACTGGCATGTTTGGAAAATGCTCATTGCCGAATGCTTCAAATGTCCGGATAGTTGAATGCTACAAAATCTATATCTGCTGAGGAGCATATCAACGAAATAGTGAAGCAGGAAAACAAGTTTTTGCCTATTTTTCTGTCGAAGTCTCAAATAATTCTGATTTGATTATTTTAAAATTTACATTTGATTAACTTATTTATGCCAAATAAAAAAAAAAGTTAAAAATATTTTTTGTGTGAATATAGTTTCAAAGTTTATTTTTTAATATTGGGAAAAAGGGGGGGGGGATGGCATTTGTGCTCATTTCAAGAAAGTTTAGGTCAATTTTTGTACAGAAAAGAAACAACAAAAACCCCATTAGATTAAATAACTTGGTTGCCAGCGGCAACCTGGCGACCGTATTTGTCAAGCCCTGTGTATAGAAGTATGTTAGAGTGCGGGAGGGGGTATACAATTTTAATGTATTTAAATTTTTTAATCTGGTAGATGAAAAGTTGTATTTAAAAAAAAAACTTTTTTCTATTTTTTTTGTTTTATTATTAAAAATTGTTTGACAGATTTTCCAGTTATAAGCAGGATTTGAATATCCCTTAACACATTATAACATAACAAAACAGTCAATTTTTTTATATTTTACTGCTGATACAGTCACCTTCTTCTTTTTTTCAACACAAAGTCTTATTCGTAAAAGATTTTTATGATAAATTCAGTTTCAGCAACATTATGTATGTTTCTCTCTCACTGATTTTACAAACTGATTTTAATTTTTCATTCCAGTCTTCTACTTTCTTTATGAGCATACCGATTTTTGGGCCTTTTTCTATCTAACTCTTGCAAACATTTCAAGTAAAATGCAATTTAAATTGGAGTTTTTAGGGGAAGGGGTAAATAGATAAAATTGTATTGGTGTACAAATTCTGTGCTTTTAATTTTTCCTTTTAACATATATTACATTTTTAATATAAAACAGTAATTCAGAAAGGTATTAAAATTTTTACTTTTAGATTTATAACAAAATAATTAATAACTACTTGTGTTCTCCTTTTTTTCTTGTGTTTCCAGTTTCACCAAATACTCTTTCTAATACAAAATCAAGGGGGGAGGGAACTAAAATAAGAAAAACAAGAATGAAAAATCATAATGGTTTTGGCTAAAATTCATGAACTTACACAGGAATCCAATGAATGATAACATATGATATATTGTATGAAGGGAAAAAAGTTAAAAATTACCAAAAAGTTGATATCGTTATACAGGGTGAGTACAAATGATGAACCTGATTTTAAAAAATCATATTTTCGAAACTGCTTCACATATTACAATAAGTGATACATGAATTTAAAGAGAAATATACCAAGTTTTTTTCAGTTACAAATGTTCGATGTGTGACCCTCTTGTTACACGGCATACGTCCAATCTGTAATCCAGTTCGTTCCAAACATTTTGTAGCATCACTCTGTCAATGGTTCTGAATGTTGCACAAATGCATTCTTTAAGTTCTGGCAGTGTTTTCGGCATTGATGGTACATAAACAATGTCTTTGACGTAAACCCACAAAAAGAAATCACATGATGTTAGGTCTGGGGATCTTGATGGCCATGTGATTAAGGGTAAATCACCATCACCCGCACACCCCATCCACTGGCATGGAAGTTCCTCGTTGGTGGAAAAAACTTGGTATATTTCTCTTTAAATTCATGTATCACTTATTGTAATATGTGCAGTAGTTTTGAAAATATGCTTTTTTTAAATCGGGTCCATCATTTGTACTCACCCTGTATATGTACAGCCCCCAATCATAGGTTATTAAACACTTTCCAGTACATTTTGAATACTGTATCAAAACTTTGCCGTTGAATAAGGTGAAAGTTTATATCTAAGTAAATAATTGGGTCAATACATAAAACACATTTGAAAACCCAATTTTAGCAAGTATCATCTATAGTCTGAAAAGTATTCGAATTCTTTTGTGAAACTCAGTATATGATCCATTGTAACTCTACATTTGGCTGATGCTTTGACTGAAAGATCATGTCATCCAGCAAAAAATAATCAACAAGAGGCTCTAAAAATTTTGGATTTTAACATTCGAAACAGTAAAATTTTGCTAAGAAAAATTACAGAAAAGGATCAGGGTCCATAAGTTGTGTTTTTGGTCCATGAAATAAGACTAAAACTTGATTTTGTTATACTGACTTAATTATTTCACTTTTTAATATTAGAAGGTTTATCCTGTGCGATTTCAACAATAGTTTTGAATTTTGTTCAAATTCTTCGTAGTTTTTTATGAAAAATACGCAATTTCTCCTAATTTTACCTCAATTATTTATATCAGCCATGTATGTTTTTCTTTTCGAGGCTTATGAGTAATAGTGTTTTTTAAGTGGCTAGGGAATCAGCCTTGCACACAACAAATAGAAGTTGTACATATTTGGTCTGATGGTCCTATCTCCCAATTTAAAAACAAGTATAGTTGTCATTCTTCCAACATTAGAAAAAACACATCACTTACATATAACTTGGAATTTTTTTGCAACTTCTCATGGAAAATGACCTGTTGATGGGATTGATTGGTCGGTGAAAAGGCAAGTATGAAATGCAGTCAAAAGAAGATCTCACACTGTTTATAAATGCAAGAGATGTAGCATCTGCTGCAACAGTTTCAATAAAGCTGGTTTCCATGAAATATTGTCATCAGACCTACAACACCAATGTAAAATATTGAAACTAGAGAAAATCTTTTCAAATGCAGCTTCAATCGAAGGAATAAAACAGTGTCATTTCCTTGAAGTAACACATGGCAAACTGAAAGATGTCAATTTTCTAATGCATTGATTTTAACTTATCACCTCATGCAAGATAAATGAATCAGTTTCATAGCATCAGCTGGAGATTGGGTTGAAGTGGATAACGATGGAGAGCTTTTCCCAGATGATGTCAAATCTATTACAGTTGAAGCACTTTATAACGAAGTACGATACAACGAAAAGCACGATATAACGAAATGCTCATAACCATTTAGTTGGTCTGTATGTTAAAGAATACTGAATTCGAAACGATATAACGAAATATTTATAACGAAAAGCACGATATAACGAAAATAATTCGAGCATGAAAATTGATAAAAAGAACGATATAGCGAATTTTTTACTTTTTTTACTTAAAAAATGGCCGGGAAATAGAATTTTATTTTTAAATACCAGATTTTTTTTTTCAGGAGATAACCTTCAATCTTTTTCTCTACGACCAATCACATATTTTCAATACTTCCAAGAGAGATTTGGGGGAGGGGCAGTATTTTAAGACAGACAGAGGGGCGACAGCTTAGCTGAACTGGATTTATGTTATTTTTTATTAGATGACTGATTTCATTGACATTTGCTTTTCGAGTAGATTTATCGCGTGCTAATTTTTAAAACTTTTTGTAAACTGGCTATGTCTGTCAAAAAAAAAAATAAATAAATAAAATGTTTGAGTTTAGAAGAGAAAGTTGAAATTATAAAATGCGTCAAAAATGATGTTAAAATAAGCGATGTAGCGAAAAAATTTGGGATTCTAAGTAGCACTGTCAGCAATTGAAAAATTGAGAAAAAATTATTAAAATATTCGAAAAGAGTGCAGTTTCCTCATCGTTTAAACGTATATGCACAGCGAAATATGAAGATGTGGAGGAAGTATTCTTTTCATGGTTTAACGAAGCAAGATCTAAAAACTTCCATATTAGTGGAAGTACTTTGCAATAAAAAGCATATGCGTTTTCCGAAACACTTCTATATAAAGACTTTCATGTAAATGATGGTTGGTTGAGTAAATTCAAAAAAAGATATGAAATTGTGTGTAAAAAATTACGTGGAGAAACAGCCTCTGCTTCAGAAGAAACAATTGAAGAATGGACGAACGAAAACTCAAACATTTTTTAGGATTACGATTGAAAAGATATATTTAATATGTATATGCCTGATAAAACTTTAAAAAAAAAGAAACTTGTCACAGTGGAAGAAGGAGCGAAGACCGACTTTCATAAGCATTATGTTCTCTGAAAGGCGAAAACCTCTTGTAATTGGAAAAGCAAATAATCCATGGTGTATCCATAAAAACGTAATAAAAACTTTGCCTGCCATGTACATGCGTAATTGAAAAGCTTGAATGATGAAATGCCTTTTTAAAGAATGGATTTTAGATTTTGACGAATAGATGCAAAAAGCCAAAAGAAAAGTTCTGCTTATTTCAGACATCGTCTCAACGTCTCCTCGCATGTGAGTTCTGTTTGTAATTTATAAAATTACTTTTTTTACTACCTAATACTACATCCAAAGTGCAACCATGAGACCAAGGAAGTATCTTTTAAAATCTGATTTCCGAGTTTAAATTTGATCAGTATGTTAATGTTGATTCAAACATAATGGCAAATGCAAAATTCGAGGAATAGAACATCATAAAAAAAGTACAGAAGATGAGGCGTGTGTTGGCAGTGTCAGTGAGGAAGAAGAATGAATTCCTCTTCCTGAAGAAAACATCCTTCTAGAAGCTGGTGAGAAGATTTTACCATTTGATGTACTTGAGTATTTACAGATAATTGTGTGTTGCATGCACAATGAAAACTTGTTAACGAATTAAATTAACATGTATGTTGTCAAAATAGGGTGTACAATGTATTAGTCAATGTTATTAAGAAAAGAAAGCAGAGCTTGTTAACTTCATTCTTCAAACTTATATAGGTATGTAAAACTGCCCTTTAAGAGAATTAAATCAATATATTTTTTTTACATTTAAATTTGCCCGTTTTTTTATGTGTAGCGTAGTAAGATATATATATATATATACCGTTAAAATAATACAACAATGCTCCAATTATCTGAAGTTCAGTCATCCAGATCTATCATCACAAAATAAAAATTCTGTGTTATGAATTGTACATATTTATTCGTAAAAATATGATTTCCTAGAAATTCCATTTTAAATCAACGCCTTTCTTTCCTTTTCTGTTTGTAGTAAAAATGATCCTTACTATGGAGGCTTAATATAATATGAATACATAAGGCCTAGCTTTTTTTTTTATTATTAAACAAAAGTTATTTTAAGGCTTATCTTTATGTAAAAAAACGTCCTTTTATATGATTGTCTCCATTATATGCAATTCTGCATACTCAGATTACGTTCAGACCATATTAGTCAGGGTAATTGGCGTTCTTACTATATGACGAAATAATTCGTTATAACGTTTTAACGAAAGCACGTTATAACGAGCAAATCTTTGGAGCACTTTCGATTTCGTTATAAGGTGCTTTGACTGTACTCATAAAGATCATCTTGTAATTGTTATGATATGAGCTAGAAAATATTAGAAGTGGCCTTTGCAAGTTGATGCTGTTTTTCATCCACATCATCCCATACAAGATAAATGAATCAGTTTCATAACATCAGCTGGAGATTGGGTTGAAGGGGATAATGATGAAGAGCTTTTCCCTGATTATGTCAAATCTATTAATGATAAAGATTATCTTGTAATTGTTATGATCTGAGCTAGAAAATATTAGAAGTGGCCTTTGCAAGTTGATGCTGTCTTTCATCCACATCACCTCATGCAAGATAAATGAATCAGTTTCATAGCATCAGTCGATTGGGTTGAAGTGGATAATGGTGGAGAGCTTTTCCCAGATGATGTCAACTCTAACAATGATAAAGATTATCCTGTAATTGTTATGATCTGAGCTAGAAAATGTTAGAAGTGGCCTCTGCAAGTTGATGTTGTCTTTCATCCACAAGAGCAAGTGATACGGAAGCTTAATGTACCTCATGTTGTAAGAACTCAATTTTAAATTTGACAGCATGGCTTGAATTTTAATGATTTGTTTTGATGATACATATTTTGCAGGCAGGATGGAATAAAAATGTAGATTTTTTAAGTAATTTAGATGTGTAACACCAGTCACTTTTTTTTTTCATATGCCAATTTATATATGTTTTTACATGCATATTTTTTGTGTCCTATTAATTTTAAGTATTTTATAAATTTAAAAAAAAAAAAAAAAAAAAAAAAAAAAAAGGATTCCATTATTATTCATAAAGGAAGGACAATTCTAAAATAAAAAAAAAGTAGAGTGTTTCACTTCATGTCCTTTTTATGTAACATTAGACACATTTTATTTCTTTTAGTTCTAACTTTCAAAATATTTTTTTATACATCCATATTCTTGTATGCATAGTTAAATTAGGCAACTAATAGATATCTCATGTCATTTTCAAAAAAATAATAAAATATTTAACCATAGGGGAAAAAAAAAAAGATTAAGACGTCTCAAAGTGAGTCACAGTAGAATTGCCCAAAATCATGCAGTGATCAAGCATTTGTTTCAGTCAATTTTAACAACTAGAATAAGGTAATAGAAAAATTTCAAGAGCATCAAAATAGTTTTTCGTACAAAGAAACATGCATAAAAGTTGTAAGTGTCAAATCCTTGCAAGTAACAGGTTCTATTACTTTCAATGTTTATAAGCTCCATGAAAGGACAGCATCAGATAACAGAGACTAAATATAGATGTATTGTCAACACCCTTTTGTTTTGTGCAATTTATCACTGCTGTACATTGAACAAGAAGGAAAAAATGTATAATGATTTAATTGCTCATAAATTTGATACAGATTCCAAAATATCTCTACTTAGCATTTGTTTAATTAAGAGAAAACACAAGCCACAGATTTTGTGAAACAATCTTTTTAAAAATAATTTCTGATGTAGCTCGTGATCGTAAGAACAGTGATAAAAATCTCTTATTAAATTTAAATTATTAATTAATAAAACTGTGTAATGAGGCAACCAATAACAATAGCTATAAAACATAAAAGGGAAGTCATATTAGGCTACTGCTCTATTTTGCATTGTTTCTCCAAATTGAAATTTATGAAAACATATTGAATAGTTTAAATTCAATAGTTTTATGATATTCTCTATATATCCCTCCTTATCTACTATTTACTTAAAAATACTAGTTAGACCTTTACTTTATTGTATATTTTTCAAAAATTAGATGGCAAAGTGAAACCATTGTATCACAGACTGGTTATCATGATGTCCAAAAGGCCCAGATGTTTATAAAAAACTAAAACATTTTTCTAGTTTGTCCTACTAGTAAACTTATTCTAGATTGATTTCAGGGGGGGAGGGGGGAAGAAGAAATGAAAACAGTAAACTTCCAAAAGTAATTTTGCTCTGTGGATAAACACTAATTAGAAAAATTGTCATAAGTAAATGAATTTTCGAAATTGATGCAATTGTATTTATGGGAGTCATTATAACAAGAAAGTATAATTTTTCCCCCCTGATATCAGTCTTCTAAATTTCAGATGTTTTAAAAACATTTTTTAATAAACATCTGTGATTTAAAAGTGATCTCCATATCAAATTTGATGTTTCTTAGCCAAAAAGTTTAACAGACATCACAGAAAAAATGTGATTTAGAGCTATTCCCATATCACACTTAAAATTAAATTTTTCTTAGCAAGCAATTATGTCCTAAAAGTAACCTACTAGTCAACTCTTAAGTTTCTTACTTTGGCAGTTTCATGATTTCAAAATGTCTTCCGTTCATTTCATGCTTTTGTATGGTGATGTAGCCTGCATTTTTTCCTGAATTCTAAATCACATGTGACCTAGTTTTATCCTAATCTGTTAGATATTGAAATTGTTAAAAGGACATATAAACTTTGTCTTTTATATACCATCTACATTTTATATACTGTTTTTTTTTTTTCACTTATCCTCCTTTGTCTTTGTATTCCATTAGTTTCAAAATTTTTCCTTCTATTTTGTTTTGATTAGCTGATGCCTCCTGCACTTTCTTCTTGGCTGTTTGCTGCTTTTTATTCCATTAATTTCAAATTTTTTCCTTCTATTTTGTTTTGATTAGCTGATGCCTCCTGCGCTTTCCTCTTGGCTGTTTGCTGCTAACTGTCCCTCTTCTTCATTTTTCCTTCAGTTTTGCTCCTGTTTTCAAAATGCCAACTTATCTTGTTTTTGCCTGAATGCAACATACTTTCAAACATTTTTTGCTTTATTTATTTTTATAGTGTTTTAAGAAGTTTTTTCTATACAATTCTTCTATAACTTCATATCTTTCCTTAATTCGTCTCTTATTCATTAAATTACTTTTTTATGAACATTTCAGATTTTGAGAAAGAAATACACACTGTTCATACTTTATATTTTCTTTTAGGTGGTGGTAGATATTTCCACAATTTGCGCTGAAGAAATATTTCATGTTTTGGAAACAATCTTTCACTTGTGAATCCCTTAAAGGTTTTTATTGAAAATCCTCTATATTTTACACTGTCATATTCACTTAAAAAGAAACTTCTCATTGGAGCGGATTGGAAATTTTTTCAATTGGGCTTTCACTTTTTTATATATTACTGGAAAAATCACTCGTGTGTGAAAATTTTCAAGAAAGCATTTTCTTAAATGTTATATTTAAATTCTCCTTCATATCAAAATTAAGAGTTTTTTACTTGTAAAATAACTACAGAAATATTTTTCTTGTACATACTTTTAGAGCTTATACTTTTCCATTCATTTGGATTAAAATTGCTTTATCTTCATTTTTGACAGTTTTTAAAAAAAATATTACTATGGATATGGAAAAACCTTTTACTTGTGAAGTTTGCGGGAAGGGTTTTTCTTGGCAATCTCATTTGAAAAATCATTCTCGCGTGCACACGAAAGAAAAACCTAATGTCAAAGAATCCTTCTTTTGTAATGTTTGCAATAAAGAATTTTTTTATAAGTCAAATTTAAAAAACCATTCCCGTGTCCACACAAAGGAAAAACAGCTTGTGGAAGAATCTTTCATTTGTCAATTTTGCAATAAAGGATTTTCTTGGAAGTCTCAGTTCCAAAGCCACTTACGTATACACACCAAAGAAAAGCCGTATGTTTGTGAGGTATGTAATAAAGGATTTTCACAAAAATATTATTTAAAAAACCATGAAAGTGTTCATATGAAAGAAAAACAGTATGTTTGTGAGATATGTAATAAAGGATTTTTACAGAAAAGTAATTTAAACACACACAAAGTAGTTCATATAGAGGAGAGGCCTTTTTCTTGTGAGACATGCAATAAAACATTTAAATGTCAGACTTCTTTAAAGTGTCACCGTCAAACTCACACTCAGGACAGACCTTTTGTTTGCGAAATTTGTGATAAAAGATTTTCTGTGAAAGGTAATTTAAGAGAACACCACAAATTACATATGAATGGAAAAAAAAATGTTTGTGAAGTTTGTGGTGCATTATTTCTGAAAAAATGTAAGTTAGTTGAGCACCAATCTATTCATACAAAGCAGAAGAAATTTACTTGTGATACATGCGGTAAAACATTTTCATTTAGAGGTAGCTTAAATTATCACCGTCTTACTCATGCAGACACATATCCACATATTTGCGAAGTATGTAATAAGGGATTTTATAGGTCAAGTCAACTAAAAATCCATTTCCGTGTTCATACTGGTGAAAAGCCCTTCAGTTGCGAGATATGCAAGAAAAATTTTTCTAAAAAGCAACAAATGCAGCACCATGTTCTATCACATACAAAGGAGAAACCTTTTGTTTGTGAAATGTGTAATAAAGGATTTTCACTGAGAGCCTATTTAAACCAACATCTTCAATGGCATAATAATCCAAAACCATTCAGTTGTGAAATATGCAATAAAAAAGTTTCTTCTAGGACAGGTTTAAAGAGCCATTTCCTAACACATACAAAAGAAAAGCCTTTCAGTTGCGAGCTATGCAGTGCTAAATTTTCTAATAAGAGGTCTTTGAATAAACATTATCTCACTCATACCGGAGAGAAACCTTTTATTTGTGATATATGCAATAAGGGATTCTCGTGGAAAAAAGTTTTAGATCAACATCTTATTACTCATGTTGAAATGAAACCTTTTATTTGTGATATATGTAATAAAAGATTCTCACGGAAAAGTGTTTTAGATCAACATCTTATTACTCATGTTGAAATGAAAGATTTTATTTGTGATATATGCAATAAAGTATTTTCATGTCAATCTTCACTTAATCATCATCTTGAGACTCATTTCATACTGAAGACAGACTTTCCAGAGGCTAATAATTTCTGAAAATTTATTCAAATCATCTTGGGTCTCAAACTAGTGAGAGGCATTTTATTTGTAAATTATGCAAAAATTAATCTCATAGGACATGTTTTCTAAGTTATACGCAGAAGATTTTCACTTGTAAGCTATGCAATGAAGAATTTCCTCATAAGAATTTTGAAAAACATTTAATTCATACTGAAGAGAACATTTTCTTTGTCACTGATGCAATAAAAGATTTTGACAGAAATTTGTTCTAAACTGTCACCCTAATATTGAAGCTGCGAAAAAACCTTTTATTCATGATTTATACAATAAAATATTTTCACATCTCTTCCGTTCGTATAAAAAAGGTTTATACTAAGGACTTGCTTTCCAATGGTTAATAATTATAAAGATAAAATTTCATTGCAATTGTAATAAATATATTTGTATTGTTTTTTTAACCTTCTGAGTATCTTAGAGCTTTCTCTCTTTTCATGAAGGATAAAAGAAAATCTGGTGAACTTGAATTTATTTTTGCTGTTTGGTTTTTTAAACCTTTCTTATATCTTCATCGTATGAAAAAATTAAATCATTATGATCCCAGCATGAAATTTTATTATCTAATAATAATCTTGCTTAAAATATTTGTTTTTACTGCTAATTAAAGTTAGTCAGATTAAAGCATAGGCTGTGGTCCTGGGGAACCTGATTTTTTGGGGGCAGCCCAAATTTTCTTTGTAATTTTTTAAGTCTATTTTGATCTTTTATTGCTTTTAAAGTCTATTTTGATCTTTTATTGCTTTTAAAGTCTATTTTGATCTTTTATTGTTTTTAAAGTCTATTTTGATATTTTATTGTTTTTAAAGTCTATTTTGATCTTTTATTAGCGGCTTTAGGAAAAAATATATCTATAGACAAGTTCCCTTACTAGTTACAGTAGACTCCCTTAAATCCGCATAGCTTAAAACCAGAGGTTGTGCAGATTTTAGAATTTTGCAGATTTCTGGTCACTGTTTTGTTTACATTTTTTTAACGGTAATTGGAATTTAATAATGCACTCGAAATTATAATGAATGCTTACAATAAAGTAAAATAATAAAAATTAAGAAAATTTAAAAAAACATTTAAAATATTAAAAGTAAAGGTCAAGTAAATAATTAATAATGCATAACTAAATACGCATAATGATGATGAAAGAATTTTTTCTAGAATCATTCAGTGAAACACGCCTTGTAAATTGTACATTAATGATTCCCATCAAAATCTTAAAATAAAGTTTTATTTCATGTTTAGCCATACTTAATAATCAAAAAAGCTTGATTAATACATAAATTTTTTGGTAAAAATATCGTGATCGCCACTGATATCAGCGCTATCTTGAATATTTTCAGAAATAAATTTATACTTCCTTCATGAAAAAACATGAGTTGAATCATATTAACCAGAATTACATATTAAAATGTGTACAGAATGATATAAAAATGAAAATAAAACTTTAATTTTTGCACCTACATCTTAACTGTAAGTTTCATTGTTTATATTGGAAACGATTTGTGGATTTTAGGGTGGTGGATTTGAAAGAGTCTAGTGTTCTTAGTACTCCTTTTTTTTATCAAATTCTGTGTGCTGTCTATTTGACCTCTAAACCACATTTGTTTTGCCTTAAGCTTTGTTTAAATAAATTTTGTAGTAATGTATGGATGCATCTTCTTACTACTTTTGTTTGTTTAAATAGAATTCCGAGTCCTGTATGTTTTACTTCTCAAACCAAGAATTCTTGTCTTAAGCTTTGTTTATTTTGCATTTAGAACTTTCTATTTTTTTTTTCATTGGAGAAAATGGATGTAATCAGAGGTAAGGAATTAGACCAGTCTACTTGCTAGTGGCAAGTAGATTTTGACACATTATATATTCAATGGCCATATTTTGGGGTTATCCTGATTGTTACAATCTAAACATGGCATTAAGTTATACAACAGAGGAGAGTTCTTACTACAAGCAACTTTCTTTTGTTGTATATATTTCCTAATTTTATTCAAAAATCATGTTGACATGCATTGAGAAGAGTTTACAGAGATCCTGAAAGCTGTTATTTAACTTTACTCCTTTTACAGTTGGAGGTTCATGTAACAGTATCAGAACGCTATATCTGATAGATTACCATAATTAGGGAAATCCTGTAGGAACCCTAGAGGACAATTCTTAAGATATTTTTCTTCCTGAATCTACATGAACAAATATTGCTTTATTGTTTACAGCTCTAAAACCTGAGCATAACTGAAATACTTACAGTACTTTAAAAAAAAAAAAAATGGTGTCTTCTTGAAATGAAAATTACAAGCTACATATTCAAACAGTAATATTTACATTTACACATACAGTCGAAGCACCTTATAACGAAATCGAAAGTGCTCCATAGATTTACTCGTTATAAAGTGCTTTCGTTAAAACGTTATAACGAATTAGTTCGTTATACAGTAAGAAATCTAATTATCCTGATTAATGTGGTCTGAACGTAATCTGATAATGCATAAGTCTGGATATTGGAGGCAATCATAAAAAAAGTCTGTTTATTTCTTTAAGATCTCTTAAAATTGTTTTTGTTAAAAAAAAAAAAAAAAAAGCTAGATCTCATGTATATTAAATTAATGCTTCACAGGAAAAATTACTTTTACTAGAAAGAGTGAAAAGAAGAAAAGCGTTGATTTAAAAAGAAATTTCAAGATAATTATATTTTTACGAATGTTATAGTACGTACAATTCATATCATAAAATTTTTATTTTGTGATTATTGATCTGGATGACGGATTTCAGATAATTAGAGTTTTGTTGTATCATTTTAACGGTATATCTATAGTATATATTACTATGCTACACATGAAAAAAAAAACTGGGCAAATAAAAATATATGTATATTATTGATTTAATTCTGTTAAAGGAAACTTTTACATACTTGTATTGGTTTGAAGAATGAAGTTAACAAGCTCTGCTTTCTTTTCTTTACAGCATTATCTAATAATGTAAGCTCTAGTTTGTCAACATACATATTAATTTCATTCGCTAACAAGTTTTTATTACGCATGTAACACAATTTTCTGTAAATACTCGAGTGCATCAGATGGTAAAATTTTCTGGCAAATTTCTACAAATCCTTCTTGTTCACTGACACTGCCATCAGACAACTCATATTTAATGTTTTTTAATTTTTTTAATTTTGGCACTATTCTCTTTATTGAACATTATAAAGTATTGATCAAAGTTATAAAGTGATATGCTTTTTCAAGCAAAATACTTCCACTAACGGGATTTTTTTGGATCTTGCATCTTTAAACCATGAAAATAATACTTCCTCCATATCTGCATATTTTGCTGCATGTAAACGTTTAAACGATGAGAAAACTACATCCTTTTCGAAAATTTTAAGAATTTTTTCTCGATCTTTCAATATTGTGCTGAGAGTGTTAATCCTAAATTTTTTCGCTACATCGCTTTTTTTTAACATAATTCTGGGAAGCATTTTATAATTTCGACTTTCTCTTCTAAACTCAACCATTTTCTTTTGTCAGACGCAGCCAGCGTACAGAGTTTTAAAAATTAACACGCCATAAATTTACAGGCAAAGCAAATGTCAATGAAATCAGTCATTGAATAAAAAAGAACATAATACAGTTCTGCTAGCTGTTGTCTTTCTGTCTGTCTTAAAACACTGCCCCTCTCCCAAATCTCTCCTAGAACTATTGAAAATATGTGATTGGCCGTAGAGAAAAAGATTGAAGGTTATGTCATGGGAGAAAAAAACTAGTAATTAAGAAAAAAAAAAATTTCCCGCGTTAAATTAAAAAAAAAGTGAAAAATTCGCTATATCGTTTTTATTGCACTGTTCATGCTCCAATTCTTTTCGTTATATCGTGCTTTTCGTTATATTGTTTCGAATTCAGTATTCTTTAACATGCAAACCAACTAAATGGTAATGAACATTTCGTTATATCGTGCTTTTCGTTATATCGTAATTCGTTATAAAGTACTTCAACTGTATTTGTTTTACTTTATCTTTATATAAATGTTGTTGCAGAGATGTATTGTAATAAAGAATTATTTTTGCAGTTGTATAATTTTTTACTCTCTATATATATATTTATTCCATCCCGGTGACATATTATATATTTATTCCATCCCGGTGACTGGTAAGACTTTCGGAAAATTCATCACCTCTGAATGTAATCATTACAAAATTGAGTTCTTTGTGGATTATTTTTTTTTTTTTTTTCATTTCCTGTTATTTTACTGTAAAATGTACATTATAAAATTATTTCATATTTTTCAGTTGTCTGTAAATATTTAAAAGAATTTTCAATAAATATTATTTTATTTTATTAGTTTGCATTATTATTGCTGTTATTAACATTTTAGAATTACCTTTCTATTTTACAAGTTTCCCTTTTCTTATTTTAAAAGCTTGAGATGTTATGCATCCTGAATTTTTTAAATCTAAAATAGCACTTGAATTCTACAAATAATGAATCACTTGAATGTCTTAAAGCATTTTCATTCAACTTCATTTAAAACAATAAGTAAATAAATTTGTTTAGCTTGAATTTTATATATACATTGTCTTTACATTAAGGGTGATCATCACTTATATTTTCCCATATACTGCTAATGCTATATTTTTAACATCAGAATTGCGCATTTACTATTGAACCGATTTATTTCAAAAAAATTTTAGTGATAGATATGACTTATTTCTTTGAAATGACACAAATTTTGTAAGTGAGGTGTAATTACCCTTTTTTTAATTTAATTTTAAAAATTTTAATTTGTTTCCAATAGATTTCACCAGATGGCTGTACTAGTGCTGCAGATTTTCCGCATAGCTTATAAAACGATTTTTTCTGCCAGTTTTTACACATATTCTTGTAAATTGTTATCATTATCTTGTTATAAATTTAATAAGGGGTATTTTTTACACGATACTATATAAAATATATCGTTCAACAAGCCTTTTTGTTTTTGCTATAGTAATTTTATTCTCATCTTCCATACCTGAAAGAAAAATTCTTTCACATTTGCAGTAACCCTAATCATTTCCGGTGAGTCAAACACCAGGCGTGCGTTAGGAAGAGATAAGAGATCTCCAACTCCCATATCACTTTTGACTTTTTTTCTACTCTTGCCTTTGAAAGGGAGGGGGACGAGGGGGGGGGGGGAAGTAGGGTAAACGTAAACATTTGTGGTCATTTCATTTTCTTTCTGTAAAAGGAAATTTGTCTTTGCTTTGTAGGGACATTTATTGAATCGGTGAAAGCGAAACTTCTGATCATTTTTCCTAATGCGAAGCAGATATTTAGCAGCTTTCACTACTACCATTTATTGTGCACTGATTTGTCTTAAAATATGCCCAGTATTTGTGCTATGCATGCAACATGTACTAATCGTTCGGATAAAATGCACAATGTTTTATCCTATATATTGCAAGGATTGTATTCAATTGAATTGCAATTGATTGTATCTTGTATGCATTGCATGCAAACGAACATATAATTACTTTAATACTGAAAAAGGCCAAATTTGTTCCGATAATTTTTATCCTTGTGATTACATGATAAATTCGGTTTCAGCATTTTTGGGTTCCGTTCCTGCTAAGAAAATTGTCAATTCTAGAAAGATATTGGCATCGTCTATCAATGTAAAAAAAAAAAAGGTACATTGCTTACGCATGGAATAATTTATTATTATTATTATGAACTAACTCATCTTCAAGTTTTGTAAGAAGCACCTAGACTTACTAGATTTTGCAAGAAAGATGTGAGAAAACGTGAGAATAAAACATTCAAAAATATTTCGCCTAGAATAAAATATATATATATATATATATATATATATTGCGGAAGAATTCAGAAATTTCGAATATTTTTAGTGTTAATAATTTTAGTAACACATTTTTACTAGTGTTAAAAAGGCTCAAATATCAGCTACATAACAGGAAGATTAAGATAAAAAGGCCGAGAAAAAAATTAAAGGAGTAAAAAGTTATTTTCAGGTTAATGAAATTGTAAAAGTATACTCTTGCATAGCTGTCAACTTTTACGCTTTTTTGTTACCACTAAACTATAATAGTACATGTCGTTCCTATTTTTACGATCAGGACTTTCTCACAAGTAAACTTCATACCAAAAAGAGAAGAAAAGTATAGCAAGTTCCCTAGCAAGAAGAGTCTGGATTGAACGATTATTTTCAGAAGTTAGTTATAGAGAATGTTTCTAAACTATTAGAACTAACTTTTAGGAGCAATAATGCTAGAAAAACAAGTTTTGTGCGTGAAACTAGGTCGCAAACCGCTTATTTAATGAATAAACGGATTTAATGTCTCGCTAGAATCTGAATCCTCGTTTACAACTGTAGTAATATTGAAAATATTTAAAGAAATTTTTTATCAGATTAACTTTGTTTTATATAAATATGATAACTTCCTTGGGAGTGCATCAAATTTTGATCAGTGACAGCATGTACTGTCAGTTGCACACGAAATTATGGAGCATCTAGATTAGTGTTGTTTGGATGAGAATGGTGCTAATTTCTACCACTTTTCGTAATATCATATTTCATATAAAGCAGTGTAAGTCTGATAAAAATATCATAACAATATCTTTATTATAATGAAAGTTGTGAACAAAAATTCAAGTTCGGCTTGAAGAGAAATACTCTGTATTTGAATAAATGGATTGGAACCTGGTTTCCTATACAAAAACTCTCTGTCTTCATACATATTATCAAAATTAAAAGTGTTTTCCATTAGCTTAGAAACACTCTGTACATGAAAACGCCAAGATACAGATTAAACTTACATTTATTTGTTGAATTATTGCTTATCAGTAAAAAAAGAAAAAAAAACCTTTCTTAAAAAAATCAGTAATTCATGTGAATATCGTCATTTTATGAATATCGTCATGTGAATATCGTCATAATCTGTTAATTACTATCTTCAATTATAATATCTCTATTAGGGATGCACTCTTTAGGGATAGTGTTTTTGGCGGAATACCGAATATTCGGCCAACTGAATAGTAACTATACAACTGAATACCGAATATTCGGCTGGCAGAATATTTTTATATTTTACAGTTTAAAAGTATTAAAACCTAAATTATAAAACAATTTTACATAATATTTAACATAGATACTACCATTTTATGGACTAGACCTTTTTACAAGAAACCTTTACACACACACACACATTAAAAAAAAAAAAAAACTGTGCTTGGAATTGTAATTTAAAACAAGTGGGTAAGTGTGATCGAAGATCGCTCAAAGGGTTTCGTTTAATATTCCTTTCAAAACACTTTATCCTTTCTTTGATAAATTCAAATAAATTTCACTTAGCAACAACAACAACAACAAAAAAAAGTCATGTTTTTTATGAAGTAAAAATTTACCGGTCTATTTTTTCGTTTTTTCTAATATCTAAACCAGCCCTATAGCGGGCGAAGCCCGCTATTACATTCTGTCATTATAATATCTGTCATGCGGACTAAATGCGATATTTAAAAAAAAATAATTTTAAAATTAAACAAATTGTACACCTTCAAAATGTTAAAATATGCGAATATTTCCATAATAGGATTTTTATCACGTTTCAATATGTTTCTCAAACTCATATACACTATATTTCCAATGATGACCGGTCACTTGCGATTTTAGACGTTTTGTTAAATATCTGGAAAGATACATGAGGAATTATCCTGCAACTTCAGGAGTGTAAACAACATGTTAGACGTCATATATTTCCGCGAAGATTTTTTCCCGAAACCCCATAAGGGGCCGTCAACAAATTGAAGAAAAACGAATATCTTTTGGATAACCCTATAAAAACTAATATTGCAAAAGTATTCAAACTGTAGATTATGATTAAGTGGCTTATTGTAATAATTTTGGTTCATTTTTATGAAGATAGCATGTATACTCGAAGAGAAATTCAGGTTTTTATAAAAACAGTCCCAAATTTTACCAAGTTTTTTGCTTATAATTTGCAGAGTTTTTAATATAAAAACAAGTTATTTTCAGAAAATATGACAAACAAAACTGTACACAATTCCCTGCAATCAGAATTAAAAAATAATAAAAATTGTATGAAATATGAGCAGGTTTACTAAATATTGTTTCACTGCGCATGCGCGAATTACATCAAAATATACTGTGCAAAATATATTAGCTAAATGTATAGACCAACTTTTATGAAAGTCTCAAAAACATAGCTTGAAAATTCTGATAGTAATTGTCGATAGAATAAGCTCGAAATTCGCTGTTCCCAAAAGGAAGCAAAAAGATGAGGGGTTGTATCCAAATATACCAGCTTGTGAAAGTTGACATAATAAGAATGAAGTGTTTCTCATTCTATATTTGATACAACCCCTCATCTTTTTGCTTCCTTTTGGGAACAGCGAATTTCGAGCTTATTCTATCGACGATTACTATCAGAATTTTCAAGCTATGTTTTTGAGACTTTCATAAAAGTTGGTCTATACATTTAGCTAATATATTATGCAGAGTATATTTTGATTGAATTCGCGCATGCGCAGTGAAACAATATTTAGTAAACCTGCTCATATTTCATTCAATATATATTATTTTTTAATTCCGATTGCAGGGAAATGTGTACAATTTTGTTTGTCATATTTTCTGAAAATAACTTGTTTTTATATTAAAAACTCTGCAAATTATAAGCAAAAAACTTGGTAAAATTTGGGACTGTTTTTATTAAAACATGAATTTCTCTTCGAGTATACATGCTATCTTCATAAAAATGAACCCAAATTATTACAATAAGCCACTTAATCATAATCTATAGTTTGAATGCTTTTGCAATATTAGTTTTTACAGGGTTATCCAAAAGATATTCGTTTTTCTTCAATTTATTGACGGCCCCTTATGGGGTTTCGGGAAAAAAATCTTCGCGGAAATATATGGTGTCTAACATGTTGTTTACACTCCTGAAATTTCAGTATAATTCCTCATGTATCTTTACAGATATTTAACAAAACGTCTAAAATTGCAAGTGACCGGTCATCATTGGAAATATAGTGTATTTACTATTCTCTATTACTCATATTGATACTCGCTTTGTATTATTCTTAAACATTTGAAAAATTCGTTAAACTTCCAATAGGACGTCAGATTTTCTTTTTTAATTCTCTAATGACGTGATATTAATCTGCTTTGTGTACATACACATACTCATACTCCTTGTACTATTGAGAAATCTTTGAAAAATTCCGTTTTATTACCACAATGACGTCAATCATTTTTATTTCATATTAATATTTTTTTCAATTGGTGAAACTTTTTATTTCATTTTCATTTTTCACGTGGAAATCATTCAATATAAAATTAATTATTGTAGAAAGAATTTCATTGTGGAGTTTTAATTTTTGGCAACTGCTTTAATGAAAAATGTTTAAATTTAATAGGAAAAGGCTGTTAGAATTTTGTTTTTTTTATCTCTATTTATTAAAATAATACGATTTTTTCAAATTTTAATATTTTGAGCTTCATAGCTGGTATTCAGCTAGACATACACAAAGTTTCAACTCTGTAAGTTACACAGTTTCTGAGAATGGCTCTGTGACGGACAGACAACGGAGCGGGAGTAATAGGGTTTAGTGAGATGAACGAAACCCTAAAAAGGACAGTCTTAAAACTTTTTTAATTAATAAAGCTTTTCACTTTATAGCTCCTTTTGTGAATTAAAATAAATTTATAAAATGTTCTTATATTCTAAAACAAACACTTTAAAATCAAAGAAAATTTTTGAATGAATTAGAAGAAACATTTTACAGTGATATGGTGTTTGTCAGGAAAATATTAAAGTAAAACAATACAATATAATAAAAAAATCCCTGACGGCTCGGCCTACAGGCACAGGTAGATTTCAAAGACGCAGACCATGGGGGACCTGTTTATTGAGAATTGCAGTAGAAATGACCTTTTTGCCATGATGCGGCAGTTGGGACCGCTCACTTTGAAATCTACCCGTGTCTGTAGGCGGAGCCGGCAGGGATTTTTTTTGTTTTATTTATTTATTTATTTTATTATTATTATTATTATTTTTTGCTGTAAGGGTTGATCCTATAAAAAAATTGTCAGTATAAAAGTTGTAGATAATATTAATAGGATTTATAATAAATTTAAGTTGATTTGATATCTTGTGAATTGACGAAGTTATGAATTTTTTTCTTCTTAAACCCCTATCCCCCCCCCCCCCCCTTGAGGCCATTTTTAATGATATAAAAAATCTGTCCTACATAAATTTTCGGTCCTTTTCCTAGAAGTAATAATAACTTTAAACGGATTCGATACGTATCATAATTAAGAAGTTATGGGCTTTTACTGTTTTCACAAAAGGCCCCCCCCCCCCCAGGTTCGATTTTGCCCATTAAGGAACTTAACGGAGATTTTATGTATCAGTTTGGAAGAGATTTGTGCAAAATTATTGAAGTTATCGTGTCCTTAAAAAAGTGATATAGATAGATAGATAGATAGATAGATAAAGTTTGGAACTGGGGGTAGTTTTGGGTTCTGGGAGTCACGATCGGTGTAGATCTACAAACATTTTTGCAAGAAATTCCAACATAGGGGAGAATGTAACATATAGTATTTCTTACGAAATCTACCTAATGGTGGCAAACCAGTAAGAATAACTTTCCTGCTGCTTTTGACTTGGCAAAGAAGTTTTTAAATGAACCAAGAGAGCATGTGTCTGGAATGGGCGAACCAATTCAGAGGTTGTAAATCTACAGAGTGTTCATACATCTTGGAACAAACTTTCTTCGTAGATAATGTGGTCAAAGCAAACATTTTTTGAGCAAGAAACATTATCCCAATCTACTTATTCCATCAAAAATACAATACATTAGATCCAAAAACACAGGGTGTGTTACCACAAGCTGAAACTGAATTTTCGTTCACAACTTTAACAACAATGAAGATATTTTAGCGAGATTTGCATCATATTCATTTTGCTTGTAGCAAATATGATGATATAATTGGAAGGTGCTGAATTAGTGACACAGTATAAGTAGCACTGTCAGATGCCTTCTGAATAAAGGAATATCTAGCTCAGTGTTGTTTAGATATGAATGGTGGCAATTTCCAGTACTTCTCGTGATTATTCACAGAAATCAAAATAACTAAGTTGAAAATACTTTTACAATATTTTCAATATTATTAAAGTAACAAATGGAAATTCAAATTTGACCTGTGGGGTTAGATGAACTTTATTTTTGACTGAATAAGTGTGTTGCGATTCTAGTTTCCTGGACAAAATTTGTCTGTCTTTATGTTTATTATCATTTTTAACATGATGTTTGCGAAAAAACGAGAAACAGATTATTTACTAGAAGACAATATTCAGGAATTTGCATTTATTTGTACATCATAAATTTCTATGGTTTATTTTAATTAATTAATTTTAATTAAATTTAATTATTAATAAATTTTAATGTTTAAAAATAATATCATAAATTTTAATATTTTAATTAATTAATGGTTTATTTTCTCAAGTGACACTTTTCAAACAGCGAATAAATAATGTAAAAGCATTCTCTTTCATTGAAATATGATTCTGTTTCTAATTATTTTGAATATCTTTATTAATTGACAATTAAAAGTAGAAATTGTAGGTTTCTAAAAATATTTAAAAAAAAAGTTATTTTGAATATTCGGTTTGGCCGAATATTTCGATATTCAGCCAAACCGAATATTCGGCAGATTGAATAGTTTGATATTCGGCCAAGCCGAATATTTGGCAGACCGAATAGTTTGATGTTCGGCTAAGCCGAATATTTGGCAGACCGAATAGTTTGATATTCGGCTTAACCGAATGCTCTGTAATATGGCCGAATAACGAATAGATACCGAATATTCGGTACATCCCTAATCTCTATGAATATTGTAATTAATATCGTCTTAAGTGTCACTTTTCCTACTAAATAAATTACAATAAACTTTTATTTTAGTATGATTTTATTCCTTAATTATCTGAATAAACATTTTTATTTATTGCCACTTGGGTTAATCATTAAATTTAGGAATGTTGAAAAGAGATAATAGTTTAAATTTTATATGATACTTATCCTGTGTGTAAAGAATATATTTTTATGTTTTCTAAATCTTTCTTTTCACAGAAAAATTATTGCTGATATTTATTAATCAAAAATGGCGCATCTCATACAAAACCTATTGGAAAAACAGAACTGAGAATCAAACATCGCGCGTTGTGACATAAAACAGCGTGTCGCGCCCTATTAGCTTAGGGGTGAAATGATTCAACCTTGTAGTTGTAACCTCTAATCTTCTATTCTAACTTTCCGGTTTAGAGTCTATGTGTTTACTACGATGCGACTTCAAACGGGAAGTGACGTTTCACAGAAAATGGGGCTGCCAGAAAAAGAAGTTAATCTCCCATGCGAAAGTCAGCGCCATCTATTGAGAAAAGGAGATTTTCGTAATATCTGACGCTCTCTTTTAATTTAAGTTGAGCCCTTTTTCTCAATAGCTCCTAGAGCAAGGTTTTCCAAAGTTTTATATTTGCGCACCACTAAATCAAAATTTATACCTTTGCCATACTGATACCAAAAAGTAACAAAAGTAATTCTAACAGGGATTGATTTACATTTGGGAATTAGGCTTACGTGCTGTGGACTCCAATTCTCAAAAGAACCCCAAAGCTTTAAAGTAAGCCTAATAATAGAATTATTATACAGTGTGCCCACTAAAGTATATTGTCTCCCCAATAATTTCTAAACGGCAAGAGCTATAGTCATAAAAGTAGAGTCTAGGTATAGTAAAGTTGCCATGCGCTATGCAAGGAAACTGCTTACAGTGCCACCTGGCGGCTAAAGTTGGAGTTAACATTCTTATTTCAAAAACGGTACGAGGTACAGGAAAAATAGTCAATTATAAAATTGTTCAACATCATCGATTCAATAAGAGGACACCTTCCATAAAGTAATGTTAAAAATAGAAGGCTTAAAATGCATATTTATTTGATTCTTAAGCCCCAAAATTGTAACACGACATAACGCAGAAGAAAAGAGAAAAGGTCACACTCCAGAGCATCCCTTATCGTGGTACAGTGGTAGCGTGTGTGATTGCAATACGAGAGGATCCTGGTTCAAGTCCAGGCTGGTGCATGCTGTCCTTACAACTTTCTTAACAAAATTTGTAGACGATGCAGATAGTGCAGGGCTGCCATTTGCTACTAAAATGCTACTTTTTGCTACTATTTTCAGCTTCAGGAGACTAAGGCAACTTTTTTAGGCAAAAAAGGCTTAAAAAGCAACTATTTTTGACAATTAGGCAACTATTTTATGAAAAAGGAGACTTTTTGAAATTTTTATTCTACCTTTTTCAAATATATGTTGCAAGAAATATGAAACAACAATAAAAAAAATTTCATATATTCAACAATAAATCATTTACCATTCCAATACAATTTTTCCAGATATTCTATACCACCACCAAACAGCATGTTTCTTAACTAAGAATCAACTTAACTCATTTTTCTCTTAACCAATTTGTTTCCTATGGAAAAACATGAGTATAAGGAATAATTTCTGATATTGTGTCTGTGTACAGTACATAATCTGAGAAAATGTGCTTTTTAACAACTGTAATTGTGTATTGTAGCAACAAAGGTAACTTATAAAATTCTAAAGCCAAATTTTCTGATTTATTAGTTTTTTATGTATTTGCTTTTTTTATCATGTTACTTAATGACTGACTACCTGACCTAAAAATTTACAAAAACTATAGACTAGAAAATTTATAAAATATTAGGTGTTGGCAAAAGTCTAAGTCATTTAAGATTTATTTAAAAGAAAAATCAGTTCCCAGGAGGAATGGGGTGGACCAGATTTCCTCTTAGCACAGGGCACGAAATTTCTGCTCGCCAGCTCGCCATTCGCAAGCAAATATTTAAGGTTGGCGAATAAGTTTCGTCTTTTGAAATTTTGTGCTTCAAATCAAACTGTATACGCTCAGAATATTGTGCCTCAATCTAGCGACACGCGGAAGTGTTTCAAAATAAAGCGAAGGGCATTTATCTTTCAAAAAAAGAAAAAATGCGGCGTCACCTACTTCCATTTCTCTCCTAAGGAGGAACAAACTTCTCCCGTCTGCATTCGTCTCCCCGCTTTCGCACCGCACAAGCGACTAGGCTGCTTTTTTCGTTTCCGAGGCTGAATCTGATCGCTCTTCACTCCTGCACAAAGTTAATCAGGTTTCGCCACCTAAGCTCAGCTGCTTGAAATACAGTAAAAAAATTTTGCTTTCTCCCGAATTTTTAACATTTAAAAATTGTTCATATTTTTCATGAATGTAAAATATTCTGGACTTAACAGACAGCTCCTTCTAACAATGGTCAATTTTAATTCAGTTTGTCATAAATATTTCATTTTCTGGGCAGGTATGGTGGCTGACGTTACTGTCTGAATGAATGTAAAATAATGGCGAGCAAAAATTTTAGTCTGGCTAGTACCTTTTCAACTGAAATTTCATGCCCTATCTTAGCATCTATAAAGACGATAAATTTTGCAGAATGATTAATATCAGCATATAGATGAATACAAGAAGAAAGTTTTGAAGTGCACTCCCTTCCCATTTTTTTCCTCCCCTCCCTTTTTCCCCATGCAAGGGGGTGCAGGGACCAAATGCTCCAAAAACACGGTTTATGGACCCTGATCCTTTTTTTTTTGTAAATATTTTTTCAGATAAATTTTCATAATGTGTGGTGCATCACCCTAAATCAGGGCACCAACTTCCTTGTAGTATTTTACAAAAATGTCATTTCAAAAGTAAGCAAAAACGCAGGGGAAATAAAAACTTCCCATATGCTGCAGTTTCAAACTCTTTAAAATATTTAAAATTCCTTAAATCTGTAGCCTAGGAAAAGTTCCAAGAAAGATTTCTTGAAGTTCATCCCAAAAGTAAAAACGAAATGCTGGAAATATCACTGCTACATCTGTAACTAACAAGAGCTATATCATGTGTTGATCCAAAAGGAAAACTGGAATGGAGTTAGTTTTAAAAATTTTGTTACATAATAATTAGATAATATGTAAAAACGTTAGATTGTATATAAAATGTTGTATAGCATTGTTGTAATCAGAAAACTTAATCATTTTTAAGGAAAGGTCGGAGAAAAGTCAGAAAATTTGTAAAAGGGAAATCATTATCTATCCTGATCTCAACACGGTGACCATTTTGGATAATACTTTATATGCAACTATTTTGCTACTAAATCCGCCCTTATGCAACTATTTTTGCGACTATTTTGGGCTTTGAAGGCTACTAAAGCAACTATTTTGAATAATTTTTGGAATGGCAGCCCTGATAGTGCAATATTGTTTAGCAAGCGCATCAACTCAACTCAATGCTCATTTGGTATGGTGGACTGACACATGACATTTTGCTTCAGATATCTCCCAGGTCTTTTCTTATTTATATACATTTTTCACTGAATTTCATCTTTATCAGTTGCAGTTTTTAGCGCTTCTTCATTTGTATCAGAGTCTGATGAAGAATTATTGCCAATACTAATTTCTTCAATTTCTTCTTCATTTTCAGATAATTCATCACCTTCAGATTCATTATCTGAAAGCTGTTGTAATAGAGCAGCTATTTCATCTGGTGTTAGACCTTTTTTCCACGACATTTTGCAATTATTTCTACTAAAAAGGAAAAACTGAGTTGCTCAGTTATAATGCAAAAAACACTGATAAAAATTAAAACAAAAAGACTGTCAAATAACACAAGAAAAGAATTTCGCAAGCAGCAGGCAATCCTTTTAGCAGGTGCACAGAACTGACCATTTTTCTCAACAAAAAGGGTGGAGAGTAAGGGAGGAAGAAAAACATTTACTTTCAAAATAACTGGGAAAAATATTATGAATCCCAAGGTCATGAGACGCGAAAAATATGACAGATTTTTACTTTACTTATTTTGGAATTGATTTGACTCTGTTAGGCGCTCTAGGGGTAATGCCTCACAATCAATTTACAAAGTGTGCAAATCATGTATAATTTTCTGAATAAATAGAGATTATGAAAATAAAAGTCACGGAAGGCATTTGGAGTTGAAAGAACTCCATCGGGCATTCTAGTGTTAACATATTATGTAAATTTTTTGGAACTACCTGAATTGCAGTCAAGAAATCAGGTGTGATTTTTTATGATAAACATTGATTTTTTATAAAAACTTTTATGCTTATTTCTGCTGAAATTTTCCAAGTGAACATGCAAAATCATACAGTGATCAAACCTTTGTTTCAGTTAATTTTAACAACTGGAATAAGGTAATAGAAAATTTTAAAGAGCATCCAAAATATTTTTACACAAAAAGAAACATGCATAAAGGTCGTTAGTTTCAAATTCTTGCAAGTAGGGATGTAACGAATATTCGACCACTATTCGGTATTCGGCCTATTCGGACCTTTTGCCGAATATTGAACAGATATCCGGCCGAATATAATTAGATATTTTGTTGAATACTTTCATATTTGGCCGAATATTCTAAGATATTTGGTTAAATAAGTTCCAGAAAATCAAAACAAAATGTGATTTTAAATATTTTTAACAAACAATATTAAATAATTATATCTAAATACATTAATTATTATAAGAAAAAGAAATCCTAATACTTACTCAATTTTAAAGCTTCATGACAAGTTATAAATAACTGTATATAATGATACTACATAAATAAAAATATTTTTCTTGCTGCATATTTAGGGTGGTATATGTGCTCATTTCAAGAAAGCTTAGGTCAATTTTTGTACAAAAAAGAAACAACAAAAACCCCATTAGATTAAATAACTGGGTCGCCAGTGCCAACCTGGCGACGGTATTTGTCAAGCCCTTGTCACCACCCTTTTGTTTTGTACAATTTACCATTGCTGTACATTAAACAAGAAGAAAAATGTATAAAGATTGTTAGTAAATTTGATGCAGATTCCAAAATAACACCATTTTCCATTTGTAATATATTTAGTTTCCGATGTTAGTTCATGACCATTCATAACAGTGACAGAAACTTACAAAAATCTCTCATTAAATTTAAATATTAATTAATAAAATTACTTAAAAGGCAACCAATACATCTGCTATAAAACATGTCATTTTTCATATTAGGCTGCTGCTCTATTTTGCATTGTTTCTCCAAATTGAAATATGAAAGATTACTGAATAGTTTAAATTCAATAGTTTTATGGATATCCTCTGTATATCCCAGTTTATCTACCATTCACTTAAAATACTAGTTTGACCTTTACTTTCTTGTATATTTTTCAAAAATCAGAAGGCAAAAGGGACTATTGTGTCACAGGCTGGTTACCATTATGAGAAAAAAGCCCAGATGTTTGCAAAAAAAAAAAAAAAAAAAAAAAAAAAATTCTACTTTGCCCTGCAAGTAAACTTATTCTAGATTTCAAGGGTGGGGGAAGAAAGGTATGAAAACACTAAACTTTCAGGAGGAATTTTGCTCTGAGGATAAACGCTAGTTAGAAACTTTATCATAAACAAATGAATTTTTGACATTGGTGTAATTATAATTATGGGGTGTCACTAAAACAAGAAAGTACTATATTTTTACTGATTTCAGTCTTCTAAAGTTCAAACTTTTAAAAAAACATTTGTATACAACATCTATGTTTTAAAAGTGACTTCCATACAAAATTTGATGTCTTTTAGCCAAAAAGTTTAACTGAAATCATAGTAAAAATGAGAATTAGAGCCATTCGCATATCATACTTATTATTATTATTATTATTATTAACTGCAAACAATTATGTCCTAAAAATAACCTACTAACCAACTATTAAGTTTCTTGCTTTGGCAGTTACGCAATTTCACAATCTCTAGCATTCATTTCACACTTTTAAAATTCAAATTTTATAATGTGATGTATCCTGTATTTTTGCTGAGTTCTAAAACACATATATACCCAGTTTTAATCTAATCTGTTAAAAATTGTGAATTTTTAAAGGACATAAAAACTTTGTCTTTTATATACATCTAGATTTTATATACTTTTTTTTTTCCTTATCGACCTTTGTCTTTGTATTTCATTATAGTTTCAGATTTCTCCCTCTGTTTTGTTCTGATTAGCTGATGCCTCCTGCTTTCCTCTTGGCTATTTGCCCCCAGCCATCCATATTTTTCATTTTCCATTCAGGCCCCACCAGTGGCTGAGAGGTTGTGCTCTCGAAGCTGGTAGACGGGAGGTGCTGGGTTCGATCCCAATCGCGCCCGTCGGCCTAATCGTTCAGAGTTTTCGTGGTTTTCTTCGAGCCGTGGATTTATCCATGCGTAAATACGGATTAGGTTCCCTTAGAAAGACCCCCCACGAAGGGCACTCCCCCCGGGCCTATATCCCTAGTGTAGATAATTGGCCGTCAATAATCAACCCAACCCAACCCATTTTCCATTCAGTTTTGCTCCTGTTTTTGAAATAACATGTCTTATTTCTGCCTGAATGACAACATGCTTTCGAAACTTTTTTTGCTTTATTTATTTTTATAGTGTTTTAAGAAGTTTTCACAATACAGTTCTTCTACCTTCATACCTCTCCTTAATTTGTCTCTTATTCATTAAATTACTTTTTTATGAATATTTCAGTGTTTTGAGAAAGAAAAACACACACTTCATACTTTTTATTATTATTTTTTTTTTTTAGGTGGCGGTAGATATTTCCAGAATTTGCCCTGAAGAAATATTTCATGTTTTGGAAACAATCTTTCGCTTGTGAATCCCTTAAAGGTTTTTATTGAAAATACTCTATATTTTACACTGTCATATTCATTTAAAAAGAAACTTGTCATTTGAGTGGATTGGAAATTTTTTCAATTGGGCTTTCACTTCTTTATATATTACTGGAAAAATCACTCGTATGTGAAAATTTTCAAGAACGTGTTTTCTTAAATGTTATATTTAAATTCTCCTTCATATCAAAATTAAGAGCTTTTTACCTGTAAAATAACTGCAGAAATATTTTTTTCATACATACTTTTAGAGCTTATTCTTTTCCATTCATTTGGGTTAAAATTACTTTGTTTTCATTTTTGACAGTTTTTTTTTTTTTTTTTTTTAAATATTACTATGGATATGGAAAAACCTTTTACTTGTGAAGTTTGTGGGAAAGGTTTTTCTTGGCAATCTCATTTGAAAAATCATTCTCGCGTGCACACGAAAGAAAAACCTAATGTCAAAGAATCCTTCTTATGTAATGTTTGCAATAAAGAATTTTTTTATAAGTCAAAGTTAAAAAACCATTCGCGTGTCCACACAAAGGAAAAACAGCTTGTGGAAGAATCTTTCATTTGTCAGTTTTGCAATAAAGGATTTTCTTGGAAGTCTAAGTTCCAAAGCCACTTACGTATGCACACCAAAGAAAAACCGTATGTTTGTGAGGTATGTAATAAAGGATTTTCACAAAGCTATTATTTAAAAAACCATGAACGTATTCATATGAAAGAGAAACCATATGTTTGTGAGATATGTAATAAAGGATTTTTACAGAAAAGTAATTTAAACACACACAAAGTAGTTCATATAGAGGAGAGGCCTTTTTCTTGTGAGACATGCAATAAAACATTTAAATGTCAGACTTCTTTAAAGTGTCACCGTCAAACTCACACTCAGAACAGACCTTTTGCTTGCGAAATCTGTGATAAAAGGTTTTCTGTAAAGGGTAATTTAGCAGAGCACCGCAAATTACATACCAAAGGAAAACAATTTGCTTGTGAAGTATGTGGTGCTGCATATACGAAAAAGTTTAAATTAAATGAACACAAATCTCTTCATAGAAAGGAGAAGAATTTTGCTTGTGATACATGCGGTAAAAAATTCACATTTAGATCTACCTTAAATTATCACCGTCTTTCTCATGCAGACACATATCCACATATTTGTGAAGTATGTAATAAGGGATTTTATAGGTTAAATCAACTAAAGAACCATTTCCGTGTTCATACCGGCGAAAAGCCCTTCAGTTGTCCGATGTGCAAGAAAAATTTTGCTAAAAAGCAAGAAATGCAGCACCATGCTCTTACACATACACAGGAGAAACCTTTTGTTTGTGAAATATGCAATAAAAAATTTTCATTGAGAGGCTATTTAAACCAACATCTTAAGTGGCATAATAATCGAAAGCTATTTAGTTGTGAAATATGCAAAAAAGATTTTTCTTCTAGGACTGTTTTAAAGAATCATTTTCTAACACATACAAAAGAAAAGCCTTTCAGTTGCGAGCTATGCAGTGAAAAATTTTCTAATAAAAGGTCTTTGAAACAACATTATCTCAATCATACAGGAGAGAAACCTTTTATTTGCGATATCTGCAATAAAGGATTCTCGTGGAAAAGAGTTTTAGATCAACATCTTAGTACTCATGTTGAAATGAAAGATTTTATTTGTAGTATATGCAATAAAGTATTTTCACGTCAATCTTCACTTGATCGCCATCTTAAGACTCATTTCATTCTAAAGACAGATTTTCCAGTGGCTAACAGTATCTGAAAATTTATTCAAATCATTTTAGGTCTGAGACAAGTGATAGGCCTTTTATTTATAAACTAGGCAACAATAATTAATCTGAAAGGACAGGTTTTCTGAGTTATACTTGAAGATTTTCATCTTTGAGCTATGCTGTGAAGAATCTTCTCCTCAGAGCTTTGGAAACAATTATTTAACTCATATTAAGAGACTACGCTAGTCACGCGAAGAAACGCTCCAGTTAATGTTAAGTCTAGGGGAAGGTTATCGCGCGATTTCTCGCTCGCATTTTAATATTTTTAAATGATTTTTTTGCATAGGATAGCTGAGGTCGATCTCTAACGTTGTTAGTTTTTACTTTTTCGATTTTGGTTACGGTTTTTTTAAAAGCGGACATTTTCAATTTTGGAACCGGTTCTGAAAGTGAAATTACCCTTATATGAAAAAACTGGAACTAAAATTCAAAAAGTAAAAACTAATAACGTTAGAGATCGACCTCAGCTATCCTATGCAAAAAAATTATTTAAAAATATTAAAATGCGAGCGAGAAATCACGCGATAACCTTCCCATAGATTTAACATTAGCTGGAGCGTTTTTTCGCGTGACTGATGTAGGCTCTTAAAGAGAAACTTTTCGTTGTGATTGATGCAGTAATGGATTTTGACAGAAATTTTTTCTAAACTGTCTTCCTAATATTGAAGATGAAGAAAAACATTTTATTTATGATTTACTCAATAAAATATTTTCATATTTCTTCTGATCACCATTATAAGATTTATACTAAGGAATTGCTTTCCAATGGCTATTAATCTTAAAAGATAAAGTTTCATTGCAAGTGTAATAATTATATTTGTATTGTTTCTTTTAACTCTTTGAGTATTTGAGAGCTCTTTCTCCCATTTCATGAAATTTTTTTTAAAAATCCTGTTGACTTAAATTTTTTTGCTGTTTGGTTCTAATAATATACATTTCACATATATTATATATTCCTCTTAGATACTTAAGTTATGAAAAAAATATATAATAATAATCTTGCTTAAAATATTTTTGTCAACACCCAATTAAAGTTGCCTGATTAAAGCTTGGGCTAATAGGCTGTGGTCCTGGGGATCCTGATTTTGATTACTCTAAATTTTCTATATATATATATATATAAATCTTTTGAAATTAACTTTTATTCAATGCATTTAATATTTTGTACTTTTAGATTAGGCAAAAATAAAAACCAAACATATTTACCTAAATATGTATTTATATATTCATATCTGTATTTTAACATATAAAAAAGGTTTAATTTTTTGTGACTGAATTTGAAAGTGGGGAGGTGGGGCCTGTATTAATACCATCCCTTAGGCCTTCCTCTGAGCCGATTGGGACCTTTGGATAAATAAGCAGATTTAGGACAAGTTAATCGACAAATTCTCTTACTACTTACTACTCTTTTTTTTTTTTTTTTTTTTAATGAAATTCTATTTGCTGTGTAGTTGACCTCTAAACGATGTTTGTTTTGACTTAAGCTTTGTTTATAAAATGTATTTTTATAAATAAATTTTGTAGTAATGTATGGATACATTCTCTTACTACTTTTGTTTGTTTAAATAGAATTGTGTGTCCAGTATGTTTTACTGCTTAAACCAAAAACTCTTTTTTTAAGCTTTGTTTATTTTACATTTAGAACTTTTTTTTTTTCCTTGCGGTAAATTGATGTAATCAGGGATGATGAATCACATCAATCTACATGCCATTGGCAAGTGGATTTTATATTTTTATTCATTGGCCATATTTTGTGGTTATCCCAATTGCCACAATGTTAACATGGCATTAAGTTTTATGCTACATGCAACTTTCGTCTGTTGTATATAGTTCTTAAGTTGTATCCTACATTAAACTTTGTTTTTTACCTTTCTTAATTTTGTACAAAAATCAGGTCATGCATTGAGAAGAGTTTGTAGAGATCCTGAAAGCTTTTATTTAACACTACTCCTTTTAAAATAGAAGGTTCATGTACCAGCATCAGAACGCTTATGTGCCATAATTGATTGTATAATTTTTTGTGCTTGTGTAATTTATATCATAATATTTTGTGACTATATGTTCCATTTTGGTGACTGGTAAGGTTTCTTGAAAATTTCTCACATCTGAATGTAATCATTACAAAACTCATTTCTTTGAGGGTTTTTTTTTCATTTCCTATTATGTAAAATGTACATATATGAAAGGATTTCATATTTTCCAGTAGTCTGTGCATATTTCAATAAATATAATCTTATTTTATTAGTTTGCATTATAATTACTATTATTAAAATTTTAGCATTATCTTTCTATTTTACAAGTTTTTAAATGTTGTTGCAGAAATGTATGGTAATGAAGAATTATATTTTTGGCTGTATACTTTTTTTCATAATAATTTTTGACTATACGTTCCATTTTGGTGACTGGTAAAATTTTCTGAAAATTCCTCACCTCTGAATGTAATTATTACAAAACTCAATTCTTTGAGTATTTTTTTTTTTCATTTCTTATTATTTTACTGTAAAATGTATATATATGACATGATTTCATATTTTTCAGTAGTCTGTACATTTTTCAATAAATATAATCTTATTTTATTAGTCTGCATTATTATTACTATTATTAACATTTTGGCATTACGTTTCTATTTTAGAAGTTCCCTTTTTCTTATTTTAAAAGCTTGAGATGTTAGTCATGTATCCTGAATTTTTTAATCTAAAATTGCTCTTGAATTCTACTAATAATCAATCACTTTAATGTCTTGAAGCATTTTAAAGCAGAAAGCAATTTGATTCAGCAAGGCTTAACAAACTTTTATATTTGTATGCTACTAAATTAAAATTTATACTTTTGCCATATCGATACCAAAAAGTAACAAAAGTAATGCTAACAGGGATTGATTTACATTCAGGCATAAAGATTACATGCTGTGTCTCCAACACCATGGGTGCAAGACCTCCGTCTAAGGACTGATTTCAGTCTTGGAGAGATATTTGATTGATAGTAAATTCTACTTTATAGGCTTAAATAATAGCAATTTTACTATCCAGAACTTTTAATTACCTTCTTTTAATATAAGAGGTCAATTTTTAGCCATAATGTAAGACAGAATTCTTCTAGCCCATTTTTATTTGGTTATTTCTAATACTCAGAAACGTTTTCAGTCTTGGTGTGGATGGACTTCAAAAGAACTCAAAAGCTTTAAAATAGGCCTAATAATAGAATTATTATATAAAAATGCTGTAGGGATCTGCAAAAAAAGCATGATGAACTCCCAAATTAATAAATTAGTCTTGAATGCTGATATTTAAAATTGTATTACTAAAATAATTCACAAATTATTTTTGCTTATAAAACTGATATATGAAGTAACAATTATATATTAATAATATAAAAAAAATCATAAAACAATTTGCACTGCAACAACACAACTTAATGTCATTCTATATCAAGCAACACATCCTACAAGAAAGCACAACACACCCCCTAGAAACTGGATTGTGACGTCACAGTCAGTCGTCCATTGTCCTAACCCCTTAACCTTACCTGAGAGTGTGTGACTGAAACATGTGCTAGTGTATAATCTTTAATCTAAACTTCAATTAAAAAGAGAGTGATTACTGTGAAATACAGAATTAAAAATATAAGTGAAAAAGTGCAAATACATATCATAAATGTGCCATGCCCACTTGTAAGGGAAATTATAACAATTGTTCTTAATAGTGGTTGAATTTTTCTTTTCCGTGGATAACATATTATAAGAAAACAAGTGGATATGGAACATGAAAATAACGTACACAAATATTCTAAGGTGAGTCCCATTTTTATCTCAACTATTTTTTTAATTAAATTTCTATGTTTAAGTTATTTTATGGCAGTATTTCTTATCTATTTTTTAACATGAATTCTAAAGCGTTATTTATTTTTGCAATAAGAATTGTTATTTTAAATTATTTTTCATCAGCTTTAAATCCATGTTGTGCTTTTCTATAGGAATAATTAAAATTTTCAATGTTAGTTTTGTTATAAGTTAAAATAATATCGTTGACATAGTCATTCATTTATTAAATTACTGTTAAAATAAGCTAACAGGGTTCTTTCTAGATTTTTTTTTCACTGAGTCCTGTTTTTGTAAAATTGTGAAAAGCTTTTTATATTTGTGAAAAACCTAAGTCATAATTTAGTGAATATAATATTTTCATTATATGCAGGTTCCTGTTTATTTTTAAAAAGATCCTGTATTCCTGTGTAAAAAAAAAAAAAAAAATAATAATAGGTTACTTGACAACTTCAGCTATTTTGCAAAGATCAGATTTTATTTAAAAGTGATTAAATTTATGGTTAGTTTGGTTTAAAGGTTAAAAGTTCTGTTTGGTGATAGAAAGGTATTATGAAAAGTCTATATTTAAGACAAAGAATTTTGTGAAGAATCCTATTTTAAGGCAGAAAGTTTTTTGAAGGGTCCTGTTTTAAGTTAAAAAAAATTTCTTAAACAGATGCCTGGCTAATCATGTTTTATTTATTATTTATTTATTTATTGCATAAAGGTTTTTTTATTAAGAAATAATTTTTTAATACTAAAATGTTAAGAGGTTGACCTGAATACCATTTGATGATAATTTAGAAATCTCTCTTTGTATGCAATACAAATATTGTAGCCATTCTATATCAAAAATTGAAGCAAGGAATTTCATCAAATGTCATATTTAATTAGCACATAGAGGTGCTAATTATGTTTTGGCATTTATGGCTCAAACGGTGGCACTGCTATGCTGCATTTTTTACATCTTGCATGAGGTTTTTTAATAAGGCAATCTCAGCATCTCTGGCGTGAAATTTCATCAAACTTCACATTCAGTTAACCCTTAACATAAATTGATGCTGATTAGGTTTTGGTGTATTTCACCCAACAGGTGGTGTTTCTGGGTCGAATTTTTAATGATTTCTGTGATAGCCAGATTTCAGCATGTTTGGGATCGAATTTCACCAAGTTTAATATGTAAGATGATTACGAATAACAGTTGATTCAATATTGGTTTTGATCACTCCTCAGGTGGCGTTGCTACACTATGCTTTTTTGGATGAACATTATAGCTTATTTCAGCTTCTATTGTCCAGAAAAAAACTTAATTTTATGTTTGAATTTACTAATTAACAATATATATGTTAATCTAGTTTTATTACTCAACAGAAGGCACTGTTATGCTGTGCTTTTTTTATTCACTGATTACTGCATGTTTATCCCCATGTTAAATTCCAAGAAATACACTATACTTTTTTAATTTTTAATGTGTAACTCCACTAACAATTGATTGATTTAATATTTTCTTGGATGCATTAATTTTTACTGTTTATATTTTATTCCAAATCATTTTTTGCTGTTCTAAATATTATCCATCTTGCAGTAGGATATTTAAGTGTGTTAAATAAAGCTGTGTACATTATTTAATGACATCTTTGTAAAGATAACCAATTTGCATATTGTCTGAGGTAATTTTTAAAAAAAATGCATATTTGGGAAAATTCGGTGCAGTATTTTTAGACATATGGTCCTCCAAAGTCTCCTTTTTAAATAAAAATTGTCCCCTTTGCCCTTTTTGGAGGAATAAAATGTGTTTGAAGTCCTGAGCTCTGATAATTATTTGCATTTAGTTTATCTATATAATTGTTTGATTGAGCCATTTAAAAAAAAAAAAAAAAAAAAAAGTTTTTGAAAAATAAAGTTTCTGAAAAAAAAATAAAGTTCTAAAAACAAACAAATTTTTATTCCTTCAAAAAAGTAACAAATTCATAAATAAAAAATAAGTAACCAGAGCTTTTATAACTTGATGAAATAAAACTATTTCTAGTATCAGTGTAACATAAGTACTTTCAAAAGATAATGTAAGTACTTTCAAATGCAACTCATTTGACCCAACACAATGTTAAATCAATTTGAGAAATAGAATAAACAATTGCTTTACTATAGCACATCAGCTCAGCAAAGATTAATCATAATTTACTTTCACTTGAAAAACAACAAGCCACTAAGTTTAAACTTAATCTTTAAAGAAAAACATCTTGCTCAATCCCAGTCCATAAACCACAAGATAAAAAGCAATGAGCAATACCAGGAAAACACCACAGTATTTAAGGAGTTGAAAGAAAGCACTAGAAGCAGGTAAAAATGCCCCCTACTTCCAACAGCTGATAAAAATGTATGCTTAATGAGCTTTCTGTGGGCCTATGAGGTCATTACACATTTGGGCAAGCCAAAACAACAAACAGTTGTCCAAACAGTATAGGCTTCACTGCTCAAGGCAAAAGATAGACAAGCAGTTAAATTAAGAAATGCTGCATGAAAGTAAAGTATAATAAGGAATGGGTAAGTTAACAATAATAAATATATTTTAAAGTAAGTTGATATTAAATATAATTTAAGAAGTCTTGAGAACCTAATTAAACATGGAAGGTTTTTAAACCTAACAGATACAAAGAAATCCTTGACGAGCAGGATTTTCTGAAAATTCCCCACTCCTGATTTTAATTTTTGCTCTGGTTATGTATTAGGTTTTATTGTATATAAATGCTTTTATAGATATAGTCAAAATATATTAAGACTTTTCTTTTGCTAAAAACTAAATTGCTTTAAATTTTGAAATTAAATTATGAAATATAAATATGCGGGGGATACACTACAGTTTCAATTACGGCAGAATATTAGAGCTCCAGTACTTTTTTTATTTGAAATTAACTCGTACTGGTAGCCATCCATGGTGATCACCTTAACTATGTCAAATGTTATCTGATATAAAAAGTATGTCTTTTCTCCGAACACTTAAAACTAGAGAGTAATTGTACAATTTTGGGAGAAAAATTGATTTGGAATAAAATGATAGCCTTTTAAAATTAAAGTACCAATTTTTACAAAAAATTTTGAACTTTGATGATTTTTTTCTTTTTTTATGAACAATCAGATCACCAAAAAGAATGATTACTCTCTAGATAATATTGTTCAGAGGTCGATGTAGATTTTTTTTTTCTTGGGTCTCATTTTGTGAAAAGTAAAGGTTATTTTTCTGAAATTTATTATATTCTTCTGAAATATAATATTTTGTAATGAAAGTTGAAACCCAGTTACTCAAATTTAAACCAAACATTTATTAACAACAACTTTTTAAAATAGTTTTGCTGAAGTTTTCCTCTCTGATGAACTTGTTTGTTTACAAATTACATATTTTAGAACGTCACAAAATAATAAATAATTTATAAATAGTAAGTTTTTATGGAATAGAATTTTGTGAAAGGACGTATTTTATTAAAAGGAATTTTGTGAAAGGGCCTGTTTTAATATAATAAATTTTGTGAAGGGAAACCCATTTTATCAAACTGATTTTTGTGAAGGGACCCATTTTATTCGATAGAGAAAAAAATGAAAACACTACACTTCCAGTGGGATTTTTGCTCTGAGGATAAACACTAATTAGAAACAGCGGCATAAACAAATGAATTTTCGAAATTGATGTAATTGTAATTATGGGGGTCATTATAACAAGAAAGTACCATTTTTCCCCCCTGATTTCAGTCTTCTAAATTTCAGATGTTTTAAAAAACATTTTTAATAAACATGTGTGATTTAAAAGTGATCTTCATATCAAATTTGATGTTTCTTAGCCAAAAAGTTTAACAGACTTTGTAGTAAAAATTTGATTTAGAGCCATTCCCATATCACACTTAAAATTAAAAGGCTCTTAGCTAGCAACTATGTCCTAAAAGTAACCTACTAGCCAACTCTTAAGTTTCTTTCTTTGGCAGTTTAATGATTTCACAATGTCTTCCGTTCAGTTCATGCTTTTAAAATTCAAATTTTGTATTGTGATGTAGCCTGCATTTTTTACTGAGATCTAAATCACATGTGACCTAGTTTTATCCTAATCTGTTAGAAATTGTTTAAAGGACATAAAAACTTTGTCTTTTATATACCATCTACATTTTATATACTGTTTTTTTTTTTTTTTTTCATTTATCCTCCTTTGTTTTTGTATTCCATAAGTTTCAAATTTTTCCATCTATTTTATTTTGATTAGCTGATGCCTCTTGGCTGTTTGCTTCTAACTGTCCCTTTTCTTCATTTTCCATTCAGTTTTGCTCCTGTTTTCAAAATAACTTGTTTCGTTTTTACCTGAATGACAACATACTTTCAAAACATTTTTTGCTTTATTTAAAGTGTTTTAAAAAGTTTTTACTATACAATTCTTTTATAACTTCATATATTTCCTTAATTTGCCTCTTATTCAATAAATTATTTTTTTTATAAACATTTCAGATTTTGAGAAAGAAATACACACTGTTCATACTTTATATTTTCTTTTAGGTGGTGGTAGATATTTCCACAATTTGCCCTGATGAAATATTTCATATTTTGAAAAAAAAATTTTTGCTTGTGAATCTCTTAAAGGTTTTTATTGAAAATCCCTTATATTTTACACTGTCATATTCATTAAAAAAAGGACTACTAGTTTATTAGTCTTTTTACAAATCTACTAAACAATTGGTTAAACACGTATTTCAGCGATTTTAGAAATTTTCTCCCAAAGGGGGTTAAAAGGGGGGGTAGAATGTTTTAGATCTTTTCGTCATATCTCAGCAGCAGTTTTAGTTAAGAGCGCAAAAATCAGGAAAACAAATCTGTTAAAAAATGAATAAAAGACGTATTTCAGCAATTTTGGAAATCCCCCCCAGAAGGTGGTTAAATAGCAGGGGTCGAATTTTTTAGGTCATTTCGCTATATCTCAGCTTTTATGTAGGAGGGTGAAATTAATTAAAACAAATCTACTAAAAAATTGGTTAAATACATATTTCGGCAATTTTGGAAATCTTCCCCCCCCCCCATCCCAGAAGGTGGTTAAAGGGGTATTCAAAAGTTTTGGGTCATTTTGCCATATCTCAGCAGCAGATTTAGGTAGGAGCGTGAAATTCAGAAAAACACATCTACTTGAAAATGGATAAACATGCATTTCAGTGATTTTAGAAATCCCTCTCAAAGGATTTTAAAGGGGGTGGTTTTGAAAATTTTAGGACATTTCGCCGTATATCAGGAGCTGTTTTATGTAGGTGCGTGAAATTCAGGAAAACAAATCTACTCAACAAATGATTAAACATGTATTTCACTGAATTTAATAACCCCCCCCCCCTCCCAGTGGCGCAGCCAGAATTTGGTTCTAGGGGGGGTTTTGAGTTTCTGATAAAGGTGGTCTCCGGTTATATGAATCACTGGTTAATGGAATCAGTCTTTTAAATGAATGAAATCATAATGCTTTTCTCCGCAATGCTTTTCTCCGTTGGTTATGATTCATTTAAACAACATTAGAGTTACAAACTATAAAATACATCAATGAAATAACACAAAACTAGATTAGATTTATAAAGTGTTTAAAAATGATGAGGGGCAAACTGTAAGATGGAAGAGTACAGTACAGCAAATAATTTTATATACAGTACCGTCGCTGAGTTTCACACGAAAAGTTACTTGTCAATCATATTTGATGTAATAGTAGACAATTTTAAACCATTAAAATAAAGTATTCTGAACAACGCGAAACTTTCCGATTCATTTTCAAAAATGAAAACATATGCAGGCATGATAATTCAAGTGATTTGTTATCAAACAGTTTTTCATTATAAATGAATTACATATTGAATTATAAGCTATTGTTGTCTCAAAATTACCGACTCAGGGTTCGTACTCCTCCTGGAATTCCTTGAAAACTCCTGGAATTCCATTTTTTTCTTCAAGGGCACTTAAAACTCCTGGAATTTACCTGTGACTCCTGGAAATTAAAAAAAAACTCCTGGAAAATATTAAAACTACGATATTTTAATTATTTTTTTTACCCTTTATAATTTTGAGAATATTAAACATTAAAAATTTATTGATTTTGAAGGAAAATCGCAAAAAAACCTAATTATTTCATCATAGAGCAGTGTTAACTGCAACTGGCATAGTTCACACAATCGGCACAGAAAGTGTATTACGCAGTAAACATGCGCAACCGGCAGCTAAGAAGAACAATTGAGCTTGTGGGGGAACACAAAATCAAATTAAACTGGGAACTTCTAATTCTTAGCAGTGAATTTGACATTAAAATATTGAGGGAATTTAAACAAAAGTTTAAAATTAATTTTTGCTTCTGATATGTATCAACTGGAGCTTAGTGATCCATAATGAGAAATCAACATTCTCTTAAGTCTCAAATTTCCAAGGCTTTTTACTATTTTAAAATTTAAAATTAGTAAGATTATTGCAGATTTACATTTCAGGAGGATCAACCTCATCCCTGTATATACCATCTTGAAAAAAGATAGCAAGGTTGTATTAAAAACTCAAAGCAAATCTCCTGGAAAAAAAATTGAGACTCCTTGAAAACTCCTGGAATTAACTTTGTTAAAAAGGGTATGAACCCTGCCGACTCTTAATGTCTTGGAATTATTCTACGAATTATTTTTCAATGTTTGCCTTCAATAATTGAATTCAGTTGGAAATGAAAAATGTTGACTCTCACTATGATTCGTCTTACCTAAAGCAAAGATCTTATACAGAGTTTAATCTTAGCATTGTGCCAAGCGCTCTTCAAAAGGAGGTCACAAAGTAGCAACACTGTTTTGATCCATGCCGTTGTTTTCTAGATGGGTTTTTAATTAATATCTCAGATAATTACAGACACACTGAAAATTATTACCAACAATCCTTAGATGATTCTGCGTCGATAACCCTCAATTCCCCGCTGAGCACCAGAAAAATAAGACAGATGAGTGATCTTATAATAGTTCAGTTTTTACTTTTTAAGTATGGAACCTTAATAATGGTGTCAAAATTCTGGTAACCATCTCCTCTCTAACATTGGCTATATTTTATACAACAATTTCCAAACAATTTTTTGGTACAACAATTTCCAAAGGGGTGTAAGAACAAAAAACATTCTAAAATTGCGGTTTCTACGATATTGTTGATTCTAGCAACTTGAAATTTAATCTCGCGGTTACTTTAAAAAGATGTAAATGCTGACTAAAAATGGTTTCTAAAAAGTTCGAAATTTAAAAAGGGGAAAGGAGCAGTAAACGTTCTAAATTACCATTTATTTGTGCAGTTAGGGCTGTATGGAGAATTTCGCTGTCAAAATCGGAGATGAAAGTGATCGTAATTTTTAGGGCATTTACGTTCATCGAAATAACCCTAGGTTCCCCTCCTGATAGGAAACAGTCCACAGCAAACAAAAAACCAGTACAATCAAAGACGCAAAATCACGTGAAAACTTTTCTTTATTTTCGGACACATCGACACATCTGGAAAGGGCGAGGGTGGTCCTCTTTACGCCTCTAAATAATCGACCTTCTTGTTCAACAGTTAGAGAAGATCTGATCTAATTTTTCAGATACATTTTCACCAACACATAAATGAAAATATGCCAAACACTACATTTTCTCACCAGGCACTCGTGTTTTCTTTTCTTTTTTTTTTTTTTTTTTTTTTTTGAGAAAGCCAGACATGTGTTAGCAGCGAACACAAAAATGTTAATATTGCATATCTCATGCAGGAATCAATTTATGAAAACGGCGCCTGCATTTAACACAAGATACGAAGAAAGACAAAACAGCATATGTTAAAGTCATCTGCAGTACATTAAAATAACGAATTGAAACCACAGAGAAGTAACGTACTTTTACTGTTACAATGAAAAATCTGGGAAAATTTTTAGCTAGGAAGAAATGATTACTTTCGAGATTAAAGAATAAAAAGATTTTGAATGCAGATATTAATTCACATAGAGAAAGTTTAAGATAGAAAAATTAAATTTTAGAATAAAACATAAAATATATATGATTCTATATCATAGGCTGGAAACATGAAATTTGGCATAGTTGTTACTTTAGAGACTTAAATGCTAGCCCAGAACAGTTAGCAGGAGCAAAAACATGTTCTAAAATTGCGATACAGTTGGTATAGAAGCTTGGAATTTGGCATGGTGGTAACTTTTGGGATGTAAATGCTCTCTAAGAACGATTTCTAAAGAAATTCTAAATTTAAAAGGATGAAATGGGCGGAAAACGGTCTGAAAATGATCTAAAAACAATTAATTAGGAATTGTTTGTGCTAGATATGTGAAATTTGGCACGGCTGTTACTCTAGAAATATAAATGATCATCCGGAACAGTTTTCTAAAATTTAGAAATGTAAAAGGTTGCAAGAACAAAAAAGTTCTAAAATTGCGATTTGTGTGATACAGTTGGTATAAATGCTTGGTGTTTGACATAGTGGTTACTTTTAAGATATAAACACTCGTTCAAAACGGTTTTTAAAAAATTCAAAATTTTAAAAAGTGAAATGAGCAAAAAACGTTCTAAAAATGTTCTAAATCATAATATATTTAGAACTTTTAGGGCTAGACTCTTGAAATTTTATATGATGGTACTTAAGAAACGTAAATGCTCACCCAGAATTTATTTTTTCAATTCGAAATTTAAAAGAATGCAAGAGTAAGAAGCATTCTAAAAGTGTAATTTATGTGATACAATTGGTGTGGAAACTTGGAATTTGGCATGATGATTACTTTTATGTAGTAAATGCTTCCTTAGAACATTTTTTTAAAAATTCAGAATTTAAAAGGATGAAATATGCGTTTTCACAGTTTTAAGTAGAATTCTCGCCGTTTAATTGAATCACATTGTTGGATAGAATTTGATTTAACAAAGCGGCGGATTCCGCTAAGGCGGAATTTTGATTCATATAAGCAGTAATTATAGTAATTTTTTTAGCTCTGGGGGGTGTTTTAACCCCCAAACCCCCCCCCTTGGCTGCGCCACTGCCCCCTCCAAAGGCGGTTAAAGGGGGATTTGAAAGTTATAGGTCATTTTGCCATATCTCAGCAACAGTTTTTGGTAGGAGCGCGAAATTCAGGAAAACAAATGTACTAAAAAAATTACATTGTCTACCCGAGCAAAGCCAGGATGGGCCGCTAGTGTCATTATAAATATAATGTTATGTAATTATAATTAATGTAATTATAAATGTAATGTTATGTGATTATAATTAATGTAATTATAAATGTAATGTTATGTAATTATAATTAATGTAATTATAAATGTAATGTTATGTAATTATAATTAATGTAATTATAAATGTAATGTTAATGAACATTATAAATTTAATTTAATGACAATGGGATTGATTAATTAAAGCAGAATGCATATTGCAGATGGAAATGTATAGCTAATTTTATAACCCTGTAAGATGAATTTTAAGTACCAATCTCTCAAATTTATATAAAAAGGATTAAATCATTATATATCATTAATTAAATAAAAAGAAAAACAATAACTCTGTGTGATGGGGGGGGGGGGAAAGCCAGTTTGTTTAAAATAACATTACCATCTATTAGTTATTTAAACATAAAAGTAAAAACAATAAATAAAATAAACTTTAAAAACATAACAATTTAATATATAATTAACAAAATATAATTTATCTCAGCTTATTAAAGACAGGAACTTTCATGGCACATAAAACTGCTTATTTGTAATTTGTTCAAAGAACAGATACAGGGTTCATGCAGACTCCTTAGATTACTTAGGAACTCCTTAGAAAGGAAAAAGTTTCCAAACAATACTTAGAACGCCTTAAAATAAACAAAATGTTCCTTAAAAATTCTTTAAATTATGATGAAGAAAAATTTAGTGGCTTTAATGATTTAACTGAAATATGCAAGATTAGAAAATGGGGGCTTATATGTTACACAATGAATAATACTGTCTGTATAACCATCTTTCTTAACCCCTTGGGGACAAGCGACACGTATATGTGTCGCATTAGATGCTCAGAATCCTTGATTATTCCCACCAGTTATTTTTTATTTTGAGCGTTACCTTATTTAATCATAGCTTTTTTGTGATTCAATAAGGCAAAAATTTCTGTTTAAGAAAACTGGTGGTAAAAGATTAAAAATTCTGTAAAGGATGCTCATTGCGAAGGGGTTAAGTATGTATGGTATCAAAGAGGTTAACTTTTAAAGGAAGTAAGATAAAAAAAAATATATATGTTTACAAAGGTAAAATTCAAGTGGTTATTGCTATTCTAAAAACAGAAATTATTGTATTTTTTCATATATGCCACATGGTTTTTTTCCTTTCAAAATTTACTTTAAAATTCTAGGTCCATGTGATGCACAATGAGTATTTGAGATTTGATTGATCTTTATATATTTGACCATTAGGCACTGCATAAAATAGTTGACTGGCAGTTTTGTATTCATTTTTATGAAACCAGTAAGCAATAAATTGTGAATACTGTGCTTTTCCATTTCCAGCCACTAACATTAGATTTTAATCGAATAAAATCTGTTTGAAATACTATTCTGTTATTTTTTTTCCCATCAAATAAGATATTAAAAATTTTTCTTTACATGAGGGCGCAGCATACTTGAGTCCTTTAAAACCCTCTGAGCGTTTGAGGGCTTTCTTGCATTTTCACAGAAATGCTCATAAAACTAATATTAATTTAAATTTCCTTTCATGGTTTGTATCTAAAAGACACTTCACATCTTTTTATCATACATATATCTTAAAATACAATTCTATTAAAAATATTTTTGCCTATAACCGATTTAAGTTGGTTTTGGGAAATGAAAAAATACAGGCCAAACGCTTAGAGGGTTAAAATTCTTGGACTCCTTAGAATTCTTTTAGACTCCTTGGATTTGTTCTTCTGAAATCTGCATGAACCCTGCGATATTAACTTATTTCCTTAATTAAGCAGATATATATTTATGAACGTTGAATGCATATGAGCTATAGCTTATGGAAGTAAAAAGGCTTGAACTTCATAATAAACCATAATAGGTAACAGTATTATGTTAAACAGAAAGACTTTTCTTTCTGCAAAATATTGAAACATTAAATTTAACAAAAATAACACATCAGCTTTACTAGAAGAAATAGGAAGCTATGCAGCCAATAATAAATACAAAACTTTCCAGCTACAACATCAGCATCACTGTTGAAGAAAAGCATGTTCATTCAGTTAAGTAAAGTTCAAGGCAAAAATATCAGTCGAAAAAGTCACGTAAAATGTAGAGTGTAACTTGCATGAAGTCACACTTTCCTCACTCCTCCTTAGACTAGCATTTAAAACTGTTTCAAGAATGATGGACGGCCACACACACTTTACAGAAGAACTCCGTAAAAATGATGATGTATTTCATTTAGCAAGTAGAAGCTCTACATTATTCAAAAGTGAAATTGACGATAGTTTGTCCAGGAGTTTATAATAGCAAATGCAGAGAAAGCAATGTTTAAAACATAATAGATATTAATTTAAAAACTTTTTCACAAGAACTTGGTAAAACTAATTAAAAGTCATTAAGAGAAAAAGGTTTAAAACTTCAACAGTCATTCCCGCAACATCTTAAAAACAATAAGAACCTCACTAACAACAGTCAGCAAGTAAATAAACAAATGCTCGATGTACGGTCGAAAGTTTGAGACATACATCCTAATCGATATATAGAAAAACTTCTTCCATGCATCGCGAGAGACATATCCAATTGCAGAGAACTGATTAGTGAATAATTGAGCGTGACTGTGATCAACAACGTGAGACGTCATTGCCTGAGACTAACAATGTCGTCAGGTGGCAGTCGAAAAAACAAATTCAGTGCAATCAGAGATAAGAATGATAATTGCATGGGAATATTGTGACAGATGTTCATGAATGAAATTAAACTACATTAAAAGGAAAGAATCGTAAATAAACTGGACTGCAACTGATGATAAGAGAAACCGTACATATTATTGACAGTTAAGTAAGCCTTATATCAAGTAAAGATTTAAGTAACTCTATGAATGTAAAAAGATGTAAACATGTGTACAGTGATAAGAATATGGGTATGGACATTTCCAATAGACTACTTATTCTTGTTTTGTTTGTATGGGATCCCGCCAAAGACAATATTCTGCAATAGTTGACTTGTGGCTTATCTCGTAAAAATGATGATGTATTTCATTTAGCAAGTAGAAGCTCTACATTATTCAAAAGTGAAATTGACGATAGTTTGTCCAGGAGTTTAGAATAGCAAATGAAGAGAAAGCAATGTTTAAAACATAATAGATATTAATTTTCAAACTTTTTCCCAAGAACTTGGTAAAACTAATTAAAAGTCATTAAGAGAAAAAGGTTTAAAACTTCTAGATTTGTTATATTATTGCTTCTGAAGTTTTATTCAATTTTTTTATTCAATAGTTTGAAATTGCGGAAATTATGTTCATTATGTTTTCGTTTGAGTGACAATGCTCAACCAAAAAAGAAAAGAAAATTCTGGTCAAAAATTTAGATCAGAGTATTCTGCAAAATGGCCTAAGTTGTGTCTTTCGGATAATTCACCATATGAAGCATGCTGCACAGTTTGCAATTGTAGTTTTCATGTTAATCACTGTAGAAAGTTTGATAGCTCACGTCATATAATGTCAAGCAGGCATCAGAAGTTAATCGTCAAGCAGACATCAGGAAAACTATAGGAAAAAAATTACTTAGAAACTTATTTTGTGGAAAGTGATTTATCAGTAAATATAACCAGATCAGAAATGCTCTTAAGTAGGATGTACAGTTCTTATATTCCACCCTCCTCCCCTTTTTTCATTTATTTTGTGTTTTTTCTTTTCATCCCAGACTCCCTTGTTACGTTTTTTGTTATTTACTTCTCTTTTCCAGCATGTCAATGGCTGATTCAGCATCTGTTTTGATTTCCCAACTAGATTGCATCTGCGATCATTATAATTTATTTAATATTTAAATTTATTTTAAGTTAATTAAACTTTAAAAACATATATTTAAGTCAGCTTTAATATTTTTATAGATTTTCTAAAGTTTTTGTAAGATTTAATAAAATAAAATTTTTTTAAAGTAAATATTAATTTTCATCAGGATTATGAAAATTGCATAGTCATGTTTCATTGGCTTTCGCATTTCTGCTGACAGTTTAAAATGCCAGTGATGTCGTGTTTGTGTTCGAAGCAGATGTGGTCATATTTAAGCTGTCTAAGCGGTGTAAGCTATGTTTTACAGTAAAATAGTCAAAAGAGCATAATTTTTGGTATGTATTCAGATTTGACTTTTGAATAAATATTCAAGTAAGAGTATGCTTTGGCATACTTAGAATTTAATGGAAGTTCACTATTAAGCAGAAAGTTTGCGTTAAATGGAAGATTAATGAACATAATAAAAGGTTATGAAAACACAAAAGAATAAAATTGTTGAAATAGCATTGAAATTCCAGGAATAAATTTGTATGGACCATAACTTGCTTGTATATTGTCTTGGCTGGTGATTTGTCAAGTATTTTATTTATGGGAGTAAAGGCATGATCTTCCCTGTACCTGTAAATATTTCTCCTGCTAATAGAAGTATTATATTGTGAACCTTTCTATTGTTCTTAAAGAACATGAATGAACACTATCCGCTTGTCATTGACATCTGTTGTAAATAGAACTCTTATTATTTTATTTAAAGTTGCAGAGATTGGCAGCCCAGCATGCTTTCAAGACATGTTGTGCATTACTTATTTTTATGGTGTTTTAAGAGGTTTTTACCATACAATTCTTCTATAACTTCAAATCTCTCCTTAACCTTCTCACCGCCGCGACCTGATATATCCGTTCATTATGCTGTAGGTTTCACAGCAATACAAGATTTGTTTAAATTAATATAATTCTACAAATATAATGCATTTTTAAAACATCAAGTAATGATTAACACTCTCATAGATTATACTTATATACGTAATTAAGTTTTTTATCTCAAGTTTGAAAATTCAGATTTTTTAAGCATTTTAAAAAAATTACAGAGAAAACAACATTACAAAATTGTCCTTTTGCTCGGCGATCAGGGGGTTAATTTGTCTTTTATACATTAAATTACTTTTTTATCAATATTTCAGATTTGAGAAAGAAATACACATTTTTCATACATTTTATTTTTTTTAGGTGGAGATGTTTCCAGAATGTGGCTTGAAAAAATATTTCACATTTTGCAAAGAAACTCTTTTACTTGTGAATGCCTTAAAGGTTTTTATTGAACATTCTCTATATTTTGCACTGTAATTTTTATTTTTAAGAAGAAACTTTTCGTTTGAGTGAATTGCAACAAATTTTGAAAATTGGACTTTCCCTTTTTCATAAAAGACTATGAAAAAGCTGTTCATTTGTGAATGTTTGTAAGAAGGGTTTTCTTAAAAAATAATTATATATAAGAGATATATATAAAAAATTGTATACCCCTTCTCACTCACACACACACACACACACATAAAAATTGAGAGTTTTTTATTTATAAAATAACTAAAGCAATATCTTTCTTTGACATACTTGTAGAGTTTATACTATTCTGTTCATAAGAGTGGGTTGCTTCAAATTACTTTTTAAACTTCAATTTTGAATTTTTTTTAAACATTGCCATATATATGGAAAAACCTTTCACTTGTGAAGTTTGCGAGAAGGGTTTTTCTTGGAAGTCTCATTTAAAAAACCATTCTCGTGTGCACACGAAAGAAAAACCATCCGTGAAAGAATCTTTCTTTTGTAATGTTTGTAATAAAGAATTCTTTTGGAAGTCTCTGTTAAAAAATCATTCTCGTGTCCACACAAAGGAAAAATGCCTTGTAAAAGAGACTTTCATTTGTCCGATTTGCAATCGAGGATTTTCTTGGAAGTCTAAGTTCACAAATCACTTGCGTATACACACCAAAGAAAAACCGTATGTTTGTGAGGTATGTAATAAAGGATTTTCAGAAAAATATTCTTTAAAACACCATGAACGTGTTCATATGACAGAGAAACCATATGTTTGTGAGGTATGTAATAAAGGATTTTCACAAAAATATTATTTAAAAAACCATGAACGTGTTCATATGACAGAGAAACCATATGTTTGTGAGATATGTAATAAAGGATTTTTTGACGAAAGAAGTGTAAAGAAGCACAAACTAGTTCAGATAGATGAGAGGTCTTGCAAGATATGCAATAAAGCATTTAAATGTCAGACCTCTTTAAAAAAACACAGTCTAACTCACTCTCAGGAGAGACCTTTTGTTTGCGAAATCGAAATCTGTGATAAAAGATTTTCTGTCAAAGGTAATTTAGCAGAACACCCCCAATTACATACGAAAGGAAAACAATTTTTTTGTGAAGTATGTGGTGCAGCATATCTGACAAGATCAAAGTTATCTGAGCACCAATCTGTTCATACAAAGGAGAAGAAATTTGTTTGTGATGCATGCGGTAAAGCCTTTACATTTAGATCTAGTTTAAATTATCACCGTCTTACTCATGCGGGCACATATCTACATTTTTGCAAAGTATGCAATAAGGGATTTTATAAATTAAATCAACTAAAGTATCATTTCCGTGTTCATACCGGGGAAAAGCCCTTCAGTTGTGAGGTGTGCAAGAAAAAGTTTTCTAAAAATCAAGAAATGCAGAAACATCTTCTAACACATACACAAGAGAAACCTTTTGTTTGTGAAATATGCAATAAAAAATTTTCATTGAGAGCCTTATTAAACCGACATCTCCAGAGGCATAATAATGAGAAGCCATTCAGTTGTGAAATATGCAATAAAAAAAATGTCTTCTAGGACTGGTTTAAAGTGCCATTTTCTGACACATACAAAAGAGAAGCCTTTCAGTTGCGAGCTATGCAATGAAAAGTTTACTTATAAGAGGGCTTTGGAAAAACATCATCTAGCTCATAGTGCAGAGATACCTTTTGTTTGTGATGTATGCAATAAAGGATTCTTGCAGAAAAGAATTTTAGATCGACATCTTATTACTCATGCTCGAACAAAACCTTTTATTTGTGATGTATGCAATAAAGGATTCTCACAGCAAAGCATATTAGATCGACATCATATTACTCATGCTCAGACGAAAGCTTTTATTTGTGATGTATGCAATAAAGGATTTTCACACCAGTCTTTACTTGATTGTCATCTTAAGACTCATTTCCTTCTGAAAACAGACTTTCCAGTGGCTAATAATATCTGAAAATTTATTTAAATTGTCTTAGGACTCTGAATAGTGAGGTGTCTTTTATTTTCAAACTATGCAAATATAATCTCATAGGACAGGTTTTCTCCTGTAAACTATGCAGCAAAGAATTTTCTCATAATAGTTTTAGAAAACATTATCTAAACAAAGAACCTTTTATTTGTGATATATGCAATAAAGGATTTTCACAGAATTTTTTTTTCTAAATTGTTGCCCTAATATCCAAGATGAGAAAGAACCTTTTAATTGTGTTTTATGCAAGAGAAAATTTTTGCATTTCTTCCTTTGATCATCATCTTAAGATTTGTACTAAAAACTAGCTATCCAATGGTTAATAATTATAAAGATAAATTTTCATTGGAAGTGTATTAAATATATTTCAGGGGCTGCGCTTGTCATTCGCCTATGCGCCAAATACGAATGCATCATGAAATTGGCGAATAAAAAATTATTATGGCAAAAAGACTGGTGAATAATTTATCGGAAGCTTTTCGTTCATGTAATCATGTTTTGAAACGCGGATGATTTTTTAAAAAAGTTTGTAGTGAAAAATATGTATGCTATGCCCACAAAAGTAACAATAATAAAACGGTACTGAGTTCAAAGTTAATCGGCAGTTTTTTGTTTTTTTTTGTAGTTGGCGACAGTTTAATTTTAATCTTTATTTTAAGGCAGAACTACCAACTCTTCCGATTTTTGGATACTACTAAAATTTAATAGAAATTTTTGCCTTATTTAACCACAGCATTTCGACGATTAAATAAGGCAAAATTTTCTATTAAATTTCAGTGGTATGCAAAAATTGGAACAGTTGGCAGCCATGCTTTTATTTTTGGATGGAGTATAACTAAAAAAAATTAAAAAAGAAAAAAAAAAATGGGCACAATTTTTGGACACGCAGCAAATGTAATGCAGTGAGAAAATGCTTTTTTACCCATTCAATAAAGTCAGGGCTGAAAGAGTTAATGATAAAAAATGTATTGTATACTTTCGGCTAATTATAGATAAATTTGGCTAAAAATATTTTAATTTGGCTAATTTACTGGCTAGCATTTTGAAAATCTTAGCGCGGCCCCTGTATTTGTATTGTTTTAGTGTGATTGCTTTCTCCCTTTTCCTGAAAGCTAAAGGAAAATCAGGTTTACTTAAATTTTCTTTTGCTGTTTTGGTCTGAAATCTTTTTCATAGCTATTCATTTTAGATACTTAAATTATAAAATATATATATATATATATATATATATATAATTAATAATAATAATCGTACTTAAAATATTTTGCCAAGATTCTGATTAAAGTATGAGCCAAATAGGCCACAAACATGGGACCAATGACTTTGGAGATACCCGAATTTTTTATACTATTTTTTTACAGCTAATATTTATAATCTATTTTGACCTTGTATTGAATATAATTCATATTTTGTACTTTTAGATTATAAGATTAAAAAGAAAACATATTTGTCTAAATATGTATTTATACAGGCAAAGTTCTTTAATCCGCATAAGTTGGGACCAAAGGTTACGCAGCTTATAGAATATTGCGGATTATGGATTATGTGTCATTTTTTTAATTTCTGGACAACAGTTTAATTCCATTTTCAGTATGACATGAAAAGTTAAATATGAAATCAAATAATTAATTTAATATCCTATCTCAACAAATATAATTTTAAATTATTTTATTAAAAAATTGATAGATACATAGATTTAAAGAATAATTACATTGATAATTTGATATATGAGAATTAAGATTTTTTTTCCAGGAGCATTTTCAGGAAGAAATATAGCAAAAATGCTTAAAAAGAATAAATTATGCACAAAAAATAAATAAATAAAAATAATAACCAATACAAAAATAAAATAAATACAGAAAATTATAATAATGGGAAAGTATAAAATAATTTCATAACAGATACTGATGAGCAGAATGATTAACAACTGCAAAAGGAACTGTTCAATAAACTATGATGAAGGATTAGAAATAGCATCTTGAAATATTGAATAATATTTATAAAAATTTTTGTATAACAAAAACAGTGTCAAGTGTTGTTTGTTTTAAAACTTTACATTTTTCTTTAGAAAGTTTATCTTGCATTCTATGAACATTCATTAATTCTTGTTGAGAAATGCACCTCTGTTGCTCTAAAAAGTTCAAATATTGTCTACCCAAAGCTAGTCCCTGATCAATTGAAATTTTTTCTGCATTTTTAGGATCTGATTCGGTTTCAGAATCAGTAGGATGTAAAACACTAGCGATTATTTCAGTATCTGTTACATGTTTAGTAATTGATGCTTTATCATCTGCTGTCAGCAGATTCACTATGAAATCTTCTGTTACAGATGTAGAGACATTACTTCCAACTTTTTGCGCATACTGTAAAAGATCTGCAGTTTTTGTCTTGACATGCGAGGGCTTAAACACATGAAATTCTTCATTGTCACATGGAATATCAATAAACCAAGATTCAGTCCATATATTATGCCATACATTTACCAGACACGACAAGCACACAAAATGATGAGTTTTCATTGGTTATTTACTCTTCTGAACTTACTCAAATTAAAATAGCGATGACTGAAAAACAGTAAAACATGTGCATGTGTTCAGAATGTCCTGTTTAGCCTACGTGTGTTCTGTAATGCAGTTTGGTTTTTACTGGTATATAAAAATATATATGTGTATTAAAAATAATCAGATATTTTATGAACTTTTACTGCATTTTTTATTTCTTTTAAAAAATCCATTTTTGGATCAATAATTTGTAAATTTGTTTAGCAATGTGAATTATAGAAAACTGCGGATTACGGGTGCGCAGATTATCGATCCTTGACTGTATATCTATATCTAATTAAATTTCCAGTCTAGCATTTCCCACCCTTTGTGATATTCATTAATTTCCAGCTCTGTTAAAAAATTTAATTAGATAATATATTCACCAATACTGGAATTTAATTCGTCTGATGCATGCCACTGAAGATGTGTTCTCATGATTGACTTTCCATCTTGTGCTACAACGTTGCAGCCTTGCCAACATGTAAAAGTGAGAAATTCTAGACTTGATGTCATCTGAATAGCTCAAATGGTAGAGCATTGGTGTGTGATACCAAGGGTTCCGGGTTCGATCCCCGGTCTGGACATTTTTTCACTCTGTTGGTTGTATGTTGTGTAATAAGTGATAATTCGCATCTTTTGTTATATGTATTTATATATTCATTTTTGTATTCCAATACATAAAAAAGGTTTAATTTTTTGTGATGGCATAGGAAGGAGGGAGGGGGGGGGGAGGCTCTGTTTGACTTGATCAGTCGCTAAGTAAACAAGTAGGTATGGGAAAAAATAAATCTGTAGACATGTTCCCCTCCTACTACATTTTTATTTTCTTTTTTAATGAAATTCTATGTGCTGTATTTTTTACCTCTAAACCGTATTTGTTTTGCCTTAAATTGTATTTATAGAATGTATTTTTAAAAATATATTTTGTGGTAATCTATGGATACATTCTTTTACTACTTTTGTTTGTTTAAATAGAATTCAGTGTGTTGTATGTTTTACCACTTAAACCACAAATTGCTTCAAGCTTTGTTTATTTTGCATTTAGAACTTTCTTTTTTTTTCTTGAGGGGAAAATGGATGTAATTGGGGAGGGGGGGTAAATCAATCTACTTGCAACTGGCACATAGATTTAAGTTTTTATTCATTGGCCATATATTGCATTTCTACCAATTGCCACAATGTGAACATGGTACTAAGTTGTAACCTACATGAAACTTTATCTTTTATCTTTCTTAATTTTATACAAAAATCATGGTGCCATGCATTGAGAAGAGTTTGTGGAGGTTCTGAAAGCTTTTATTTAACTCTACTCCATTTAAAATAGAAGGTTCATACAGCAGAATCAGAATGCTTGCATGCCATAATTGGTATATGTTATGTGCTGTATATTTCACCCCTAAACCATATTTGTTTTGCCTTAAGTTTTGTGTATAAAATGTATTTTAATTGACCCACTAAGGTTCTAAAACATAAGTTTAACTGAAGTACTTTACTTTTAAAAAATGGTGTCCTCTTGATTTGAAAATTATAAACTACCTATTAGTAAATATTTTAACAGCAATTACATGCATTTCATATATTGTTTTCCTTTACATTTTATAAACATTACTGTGAAAATGCATTGGGTACTTTTTGGTTAGCCGGGCGCCAGTGATTTATGTACATATATAAATACATATGTATATACATAAATTTGTATATTTATACATACATATATGCATATATATGTGTATGTATATATATGTATATGTAGATATGTGTGTGTGTATATGTATACATGTATATATATCACTGGCGCCCGGCTAACCGAAAAGTACCATGCATTGTAATAAAGAATTATTTTTCAGTCGTGTATTTTTTTTTTTTTCACAACAATTTTTGACTACATATTCCACTTTGATGGCTGATAAAATTTTCTGAAAATTCCTCATCTCTGAATGTAGTCATTCAAAAACATTATGAGTGATTTTTTTTGTTTCTTTCATTATTTCAAATCATTTTACTATAAAATCTAGATGTATAAAATGGTTTCGTATTTTTCAGTACATAAATTTTCTGAAAATCATACATTATTTCTGTTGTCAACATTCCTTTTTCTAAGCATTTAAAAAATGCACAACAATGAATGAAATATCATTTGGAAGTTTTTTTAATCAACTTCTGACATAGTACACTCACATTTAGTTAAAACATGTTTTTTGATTAAAAATTTCAGCTAATTAAAAATTAAATCAGCAATATTTTCACATCACAGTTTCTCTCAAATCAATGTTGCCATAAATAAAATACTGCATTATATCATGCTTAACAATAACTAAGAAAAAATAAATAGTACAAAAAAAGATAAAGTTTTACATCTCCGCATGAGTTTATTTTATAACTATGATTAAAAATCGAAATTGCAATGTTTAGGAGAAAAATATACGATCAGAGCAGTGATAATTCACGTGTGGCTTAAAATGAATGCCTTGTTACATTAGATTAAATTGTATTTTGTATGTATTCATTTTTTTTCTTTTTTTTGTTCCATGTTTTTCTCCAGTTGAATGACGTCATCCTGTAATGAAGTTAAAATATGATTATTAATTTTTTTTTTCACATGTGCCTTTAGCCATCTTCGATCAGTTTTTACTGTAACTTTAATGGTATATTCTAGCTTGACTAATGTTATTTGCTGTTTTTTTAGTTTAAAAATCAACTAATAAATTTAATTTGCTTTTAAAATCTCACAGTGATTCCATACTCAAATATTTCTTTTATATACTTTTATCTAGTATGCGTTATATATATATATACAGGGTGTTTCTACAATCATGGGACAAACTTGGATGGGTGGTACAGGACACTGTAATAAACAATTTTTGTATAGGAAAGCAGGGACGGAAATTCATTTATATAGTAAAAAATACCTCTTGATGCATCTCACTCCAATCCGATGTTGCGTTTTCGTTCATAACTTTAACATTAGTGAAGATATTTTAACAAAATTTGCAACAGATCGTAGAAACACCCTGTATATATAACTAACTTTTAAAAAAATTCAATGATATTAAAAAAATATAAGTAAAAATTTTACAGCAGAATTTTTGCAGTATATTTTGCTGTATTTTTAATATGTACACTAGAAGACTTTATAACACAAACCTAAAAATGCAAGGTTGTGCTTTATATAGAATTTTTCAGTAAATAGATCACATTTCTTGCATCACTAAACTTACCTTGTAAATATGGGCAAATATGTCTAAAACATATCAAAATACAGTAGAGTTTATTTATATTGCATTCCATGGGACCATAATACAGGGGTGCAGAAAATGTTTTTACTCCCAACATTTCCCCCAATCCATATGAAAATTTCCCCAAAATGTTACGATATGTTATAAGCTTACATAGGCTTCTGTATTACCGTAGGTATAGTAAATTTTGCAGCATACAAGTCGCATCTTTTAAAACCTATAGGCTGAACTTGTAACATGCCTAGTTATTGGAAAGGTAAATTAAGTTAATGCAATGTACGTTTTAATCTAATTCTTATGCCTAATATTTGTTAATAAATACAGTTTTAACCAACAAATACAATGTTTTTGATTACCTTTTCTCATAAATTGTCAATTATTGAGAAACTGCAATCTTCCACTCTCTTTGTGGATGTTGTCAATCATTTTTGATGTTTTGTAGATATTTAGATGTTTTTTTTGTTTTTTTCTTGATCTAGAAGTGATGGATTCTTTTCAGAATTTAGGATTATTTTATTAAATTAAGTTTTTAGAATAATTTTCTCCCAAGTTGTCCATAGATTAAAAATATTTTTCTCATCATTAAATTTAAATTATTTTCTATTTTTGCTCACCCATTCAGTGAGAGCTTGTAGTGAGTTTTCCACCAGTGATGGGTGTGTGATCTTCTTGATTTGATTCTCTTTCTAAAGTTTTCTCTTTCCTGATTTTTTTTTGTCAGAAAATTATTATCTTTTAAAATGTTTTTCTAAGGTAATTCATAAGAAAAGAACTTAGAAATTTCGATTATTGCAATTGCATAATTACTCCGGAACATCGGCATTTTTCTGCTCCAAAAATAAATCTCGACTTTTTTGTCCCATGTATAAAGTTGACCTCCCTCCCCTACTTTGAAGCAGATTATTTTTCCAAAATTTCTCGACTTATACGTGAGTATATATGGTACATATTATTCTCAGATCGATTTTGTGAAAGTCGCCATACGGATCTTTTTATTTGTAGGGAAACGTTTTTCTATCTTGGGGAATTATGTAATTCATTGTTAAAATTGAAATCAATTGTATATTTTTTCAGAAAAATTTCCCCAGATGACTAAAATTTCCCCCAATCCTAGGTCGCCGGATCGGACATATTCTGCACCCCTGCCATAATGTAGATAATTTCACATTGTTAAATTTATGTTACAAACATTGTCCAAATATGCCAGGACCAAATCATTCATTATATTACTCATTTTCGAAAAAAATTATTGTAATAATAGCAATTTTTTCATTAAAAAGCTCTGAATTAAAGAGATAAAATTAGAACTAATGTATCAAATTTAGTCCTCTAGAGAGTAGCAATCTTTTACAATGTGGGAATGCAGGTGCTTCTTAGTTGCAAAATTCATTGTTTATGCCTGAGAAAATGTGTGTTAATGACGGAATAATTACAGAAAATACATATTAAAAATACAGCAAAAACTATGATGTAAAACTTTGAAACATTTCCTTAACTATCTCTGCAAAGACTGTTGTTTAATTAATTATTTTATAAAAAACATGTATACTTAGTAATAATAAAATACACAAAAAGAAATATTTGGACATGACCTCACTGTAAAAAATTTAAAAAAAATTATTAGTGGTAATTCTGAAGGTGACGAACATTTTATTTATTTATTATCCATCTATTAATAAAAATAGATTTTACTTTTCATACAAAATACTTTGCTGGATCGCATTTAGAAAGCACATCAAAACAGTCGAAGTTAAATATTTTTTAAAGTGGTTATTTTCTCAACCATGTACATAAGTCTAGCTTTTGTATTTTTTCAAATTTTACAACTACAAAAACCTTTCCATTTACAGATGGGATCACAATACATTCATTTACATTGTTTTTGTAAGAAATGCAAGATTTCCATAAGAGTATTTTTTGTTAATTAATCTAATTATTCTAGTAAATATTTTACAAAAAAAAAAAAAAAAAAGCTATGACTACCGGCTTATTAAATCAGTTTTAATGAAGAAACTTATTGAAATTTCGTATTATTACTAAGTGAAAATGATACAAACTATAATCGAGTTTCTTGAATCCTTAATTCGCCTTATTGTGACAAAATATATAAATAATTTCGTAAAAACAAAATTCCATTTAAAATTACTTAAAGGTGTTTTGTTACACATTGTGCAAAATATCAACCAACTACTTTTGAACATCTAACATCAGAGTTAAAATCGATAAAACGTTACAAAACAGAGGTCGAATTCATTCCTTTATCCTCTTAACCCCTTAACCTGCGATTTTGATTCGAAGATGTTGGGCCGAAATCGTATACAAGCTCGCGCAGCGTTCGGGTAATTCGCACAACTTGTGTAACACGCTGATCGGGCCAATCGTAAACATGACGGGCATCGCCAAGGCTTCACTAGATACCGGGCTTGCTCATTCATTATCATGATGTCACAAAAGGTGGCTGGCCGCGAACAGCGATTGGTGCAAAGCGACGAGCCCGTCGTTTTGTGCCAATTGCTGTTGGTCTTTCATTTTGTCGTTTCGCATTGTACCAATCGCTGGTAGCGGCCAGCCACCTTTTGTGACGTCATGATAATGAATGAGCAAGCCCGGTATCTAGTGTAGCCCTGGCATCGCCCGTGGTAGGACGATCGCGGTTTGTAGATAGCACAGACAACACTGTTAAAAATATTGTGAAAAATTACCTCTGTTTTTAAAGGCTCTCTATTTTCTGACCAATGAGAACGCTCCTAGGGCGTTTATGTAGCATTCTCATTGGTCAGAAAATAGAGAGACTTTAAAAACAGAGGTAATTTTTCACGATATACGATTTCGGCCCAACATCTTCGAATCGAAATCGTAGGTTAAGGGGTTAACAGTGAAGGCTCGTGATGTATTTCTGTTATCTCTTCGGATCATGATCAGTGTCAGTTGTTCTTGGTCACATTCGCACGTCGAAATTTACGTTCGTAAATTCTAGAAAAGCAACCCCAGAAGATGTTCTCAAGAAAGAGATTTCGCGATGAAAGCAGTGAGAATTGTGCTGATAATTTTGCTAACGAAAGTGACAGTAGTGACGATATATGTCGAGTTCGAAGAAAATGTAGCCGAATAGTTAGTGATGATACATCCGATGACGATCAACTACCAGAGTCCTGGCCTTGGAAGGAAATAAGAAATAGTCCAAAAATCTGGGACTATACGATGACTCCTGGCCTTACAGAGGGAGCCTTATGTCAATTAGGAGGAAGTGGAGGAGAATTTGATATATTTAATCTAATATTTGATGACATATTTTGGAACAATATTGTGACCGAAACTAACCAGTATGCAGATCAAATACGAGAAAATCCACATAGAAGACGAGAAATCGACGACGCTTGGTTTCCTGTAGACTCTACCGAAATGAAAAGATATTTCGCCTTGACCATTATAATGTCACAGGTAAAAAAACCAAGAATCCATTTGAATTAGTCAAAGAGGGCTGTTATCGAAATGCCCATATTTAGAAAATCAATGCCTTTGAAGAGATATCTACAAATTACAAGGTTTTTGCATTTCTCAAACAATAATCTGGTTGCCAATACCGATAAAATGAGCAAGATTAAACCTGTTATTAATTTTTTGAACCAAAAATTTAAAGAAGTGTATATAATGAAAAAAGACATTTCTATTGATGAATCGCTTATGAAATTCAGGCGGCATCTATCGTATAAACAATTCAATCCATCCAAAAGGGCAAGGTTTGGTATCAAAATTTATAAATTATGTGAGTCTGAGTCAGGCTATTGTTATCAATATAAAATATATACCGGCAACGATAAAATAAACTGTGATGACAGCGCTTCGGAATGTGTTGTCAAAGAGCTTGCTGAGTCAGTGCTGCACAGGGGTCATACTTTATACATGGACAATTGGTATTCTTCCCCAAAATTATTTATGACGTTATCACATAAATATAAAACAAATGTAATTGGCCCAGTACGTTCGAATAGGAAGAATATGCCAAAAGATTTGTGCAGTATAAAATTAAAAAGGGGGGGGATACGTAATAAGAAGCTGCAACCGAATACTCGCTATAAAATGGAAAGATAAGCGACATGTATATATGATGTCGACAAAACATGAAACAGTCGAAATTATTTCACAAGGATCCAACCATACCCTAAAACCGAGTTGTATTGCAGAGTACAACCACGGAATGAACGGAATTGATCTCCAAGATCAAATATTGGCATGTTTTCCAGTAATGCGGAAATACATGAAAGGATACAAAAAAATTTTTTTTATCTGTTTGATATTGGTCTTTTTAACTTCTACATTTTATGGAAAAACCTGAATGATGGAAAGAAACAATGCTATGTCGACTATAGGATCAATATAGCCGAATCTCTATTGAAGAATATACCAAAACCGATTTATAGAGAACGAGGTGTATCATATGTCGGAGATGCGCCAGCAGGGCCGGCGCTAGATATTTTACTGCCTGAGGTGAGCATTATTTTGCCGCCCCTATGCCGTGATTGTTTTTTCAACCCTTCTCAAAATTTTTTAAGAATAGGTGAATTAATATACTAAGTATAATTTATTTAAAAGAAAATAAATATATATAAAATTAATTTACATTTAAGAAATTTAAAATAATCAAATTACTTAAGAAATTTTGCATCTATTTTGCAAAAATAATAACAGTTAACTTGAAAGTAAATGAATAAGGATGTTATCATGTTCTAGTAATATTTAAAAGAAAGCATCATATCAAGAATTAAACTAACACTTCAAAATCACATTTGCCTTGCTTTACCTTTTGAAAATGCATTTATTGTATCGACGTTATGAAAATTAGAAAAAAAAAAATAGTTACATCATGTGAATGTAAGTTTAAAATATACATTATTAAGCCAAAATATGTCAAACATTTAAAAACAATCAAGTTACGTATAAGATTTGTATAGAATTTCAAACAGCTAAATAATGATATCAATAACAAGTTATATATCTTTTTGAAATAATATGCACAAAAATAAAATCCTGTATTAGTAGTGTGTATTTAAAAGGAAATAATTATTAAAAATAAAATAGAGCTTCAAGATCTAATTTCCCTTGATTTTTCTTTGACGAAGTTATTTATTTTAATATGGAAATCAATATTATAAAACAATCACATTATCAAGCCAAAAATAGATAAACATACTAACGCAAACTGCGCATTATATTCTTGAAATTAAATAAAAAATTACATGATCATTTGAAATTGTAATACATGAAGATTTAATTTTGCTAGAACAATTTAACTAACTGACCCAACCGCCGCCGTTCGTTGCCACATGCCGTTCGTTGTACATAAAAAATAGCACGAAGCGTGAAAAAACTAAAAATCGTATAATATAAAATCGCGAAAGATATAAATATCACTCCACGAATTCCGAATAAACTTTATTGAAAAGTTAAAGTATTGGGCTCATAGGCGTAAAGTTGTCAAAATTATTGGGAGGGCTCAACTCAAATAATTACCCTTTTACTCACAAACATTTGCATTTGCATGTGTGTGTAACATAATCGAAGATCAGTACGTGTTTAATATTACTTTTAAAATTTGTTCTTCTATTAAAATAGAACAGAATAGTATATATTAAAAAGAAAATTACAATTGAATGTATTACATAAGCATACGTAAAACATTAAAACATTGCACACATTCAAATAATCGAATATGCACTATATGTTAAAAAAATCTTTAAAAAATGCTATGTTATTTTTCTCAATGAAAAAATAGAAAGAAAGTAATTTACAAATTTTGAGGAAAACAATTTTTTCGATCAATATCTATGCTGAAAAAAGTGCTTTAATATTTTTATAAAATCATTAGACAAAAATTCTGAGAACTTAATGTAAGTTCTTTTTTAATATATATTTTTTTATAATTTATATTTAAAAAGTATAAATTATAAAAAAGAAAAGAAAAAAAAAGTAGAATCTTCAAAATTATTGGAGGGGCTCAAGCCCCACGAGCCCATATAACTCTAAGCCTATGATTGGGCTAGCAGATTATTTTACAAATGTGGGAAAATCGCAGCGAATTGCTGAAAAACACTAAAAGTTGCATACAAAAATCGCAGAGGACAAAATTTAATATATTGGGCTATGATATTAAAAAATATACAGTATGGAACCATTTATCCGGAATCCAGTTAACCGGAAAACCAGTTATCCAGAATGATATTTCCAATTGACTGATTTCAGAATCTTTTCAGAAAAAAGTGTCATGCAGTGCCAGTTTGACATGTGCATTGCTTGATACATTACTATGCTACATGCATTGTACAATTTGATCAATATCTAGGATTTGAAATGAAAGCATTTTTAGTTAGATATTGAGCATTTTAAGTTTTATGCAGAATTATTGTTTCCAAGGCATTGCCTTCTTTCAAACTCTGATTAATCTTTGATATTGATAGCATCTGAGCCTTAATCAGAGTAATCTAATAATTTGAAATCAGTAACACTTTTGCAGCCATATATATTCTACAAACCTCATCAAATGGATGGTGCTTTAATGTCCAACCAGTTATCCAGAAAAACCAGTTATCCGGAATACATCTGACCCCAACCATTCCGGATAAATGGTTCTATACTGTATATTTTACGAATGTCGAAAAATCGTCTCGAAATTTGAAAAAACTCTAAAAATCGAACAGAAATGTTGCAAAATATTCAAAAATCGCTGAATGAATTCCGAATAAACTTTATTGTAAAGAGGACAAAAGTTACTATATTATTGGGCTAAAAAAATAAACACCTGATTCATTTTACCAATGTGGAAAAATCGCCGGAAAATGCAAAAACAAACTCGCTAAAAATTCAAAAATCACAGAAGACAAAATTTACTACTGTGTGCTAATACATTCTAATAGTAATTCTTTTCCGAAAGTCAAAAACGCTAAAAATTGCATCGAAAATCGCTGAATACAAAATGTAAATTATTGGGCTAAATGTTTGAAAACGAATTCCTTTTATGAATATAAAAAAATCGCCGCGAAACACAATAAATGCTAAAAATTGCATTGAAAATCGTAATAAAAATCACAAAAACATTAAAAATCGTGGAGAATTTTTTTTTATTTTGATAGGTTAAAAGTTTGAAACTGGATTTTTTTTTTTTAACGAGTGTCAAAAATTTCAACGAAAAACGTGAAAAGTCGAAAAAACTCTAAGATCGCATTAAAAATCCCTAAAAATTCAAAAATCACGGAGAACAAAATTTACTACATAAGACTAAAAGTTTAAAACCGAATTCCGTTTACGAATGTCAAAAAATAGTCACAAAACGCTAAAAATCGCTAAAAATAAAAACAAAATCGCAGAGAACAAAATTTGTTAATTATGAACTGAAACATTGTAACAGGAATTATTTCACGAATGTTAAAAAATTACCGCGTAACGCGAAAAAACACTAAAAATCGCTAAAACTGAAAAAAATCGCACCGATCAAAATTTACTATATTAGGCTAAAATTTGAAACAGAATTATTTTTACAAAAGTTAAAAAATCGCTGCGGAACGCAAAAAAAGCGAGTTGAAAATCACTTTAAAAATTCAAAAGTTGCGGAGCACAAAATTTACTGTAAGGTAAAGCCAAGAGAGATGGCGCGGTCGGAGAGATTGCGCACAAAGAGGTTCGGGGAGAAGGAGTAGAGTGAGCACTCAGTGACACCAGGTAGTTGCACAACAGCAGTAGTGGAGTGTCTACTTGAAAATGCACATTGATTATTTTGAGCGTCTAAGATAAAACATTGCTATTTTGTTTTGTTTTCCCAAAGTAAGGGCTTGAATTTTCATAGCTATTCATCAGAATTTCTATACAATGTCAGTAGTACAAAATATTTTAAACTTAAACGATTTCTCATAAGCTACTAATCTAGACTAACAATGTGAACATCAGCGGTTCGTTTTAGTAGTGGCCATGTTTAAATAAAAGGCCGCTCAATCTCTCCTACCAAAATTGGAGAGTTTGCGCAACTGCTACTTGTTGGAAAAACTGGATAGTTTTCCCTTTACTAATTCTTTTAGTTCTTATCACTCATTCAAATCATATCTTAATTGACCTAATTCATCCATTCATGCTTTATTATATTTATTTAATATTTAACTCCTATTCAGTTATATTCAGTAATTAGCTCAGTCATATTTCAGTAATTAAATCCTTCAGTTTAATAACCTTGGTTTACAATATGAAAGTATATTTTTATTTAAAGTAATTCATATGGTTTTAAAGTAAAAATATCTTTATTTAGTTACTTACCATTTGGTCATATTATCCATTCTAACGCTTCAGGTTTTTCCATTTGCTTCTATTTACTTTCATTTCATTTTTTTTATCTACATCATGTTTTTCACTTCCTATGGACATTGTTATCGCTTGTTTACATTAGTCACATCTCCTCATTTCTCGCGGTTTTCGGTAGATCGATTACGTCACGATACAAGTGATTACGGCAGCTGGTGACAGATGGCTCTGATAATCTGTCATTACCTGTAGTATCTACCTGTGACCGTAATCGATCGTCACGTACCTTCGGGAGGCCGGAAGTGACATGTTTGCTGCAGGATGAGGAGGTTACGTCATTGACCTTGACACGAGGCGGTAATGTATTTAAGAGAGAGGCAGTCGTGTATTGTGATGTTCCAGCTGGCTGGAAGCCGTCTAGTTTGTTGTTTTAGTGTTTGTGTCGTCTACGAGTGTTTAGTCTAGTGATGTTTTGTTTTTAAGGAAGTGCTTTTTAATTCGAGTGGTGATGTGTTATATTTGAAATGGAAGATAATGTTTTTAGATGAAATGGAGTCTGCAAGTAAAGAGGCTTTTTCTTTTTAAAGAACACCACGTCTTTCAGTTTTGGAGATGGAGCATTTGATGTCATTATGTTTTTAAAGGAAACTTCTTGGAGCAATAGTTATTTAATAAAAAGAGCAGCTTTTTCTTATAATTTCGTGCAGCTAGTTTCATATATCTTTTGATTTAGTTTTTCCATTGGATATAAAGCTTTTTATTTAAAGTGAGTAAAGCTTTTCCTTTTTGTCCTGATGTTGTGGTTTTTAGACTTTCATAATATTAACTTTCATGTCATCAAAAGGCTATTGATATTTTTAATAGTTCAGAACGAGATTCCATTTAAAGTATGTTGACACCGTTCTGTCTATTATTCTTGCATCAGTAATTTCGGAAGCCGAAATTACTTGTTACCGTTTTAACTATTGAAACACCAAATACGATGGCTCGGTTTGGGTTTCTACGGATAGTGCTTCATATCAGTAGACCGTTTGCCATTGGGCTTGTTACTTAATAAGTATAGATAGTACCCTGGAGTGGCATGTTTTGTCCGGCGGTTCAAAGTACGACTGTATCGTGGTCGAGCAGGTACAGTTGGCCGTTACTGACAAGTTGATGAATGGAGGTTGTATTTGGAAGGATAGAGTCATTGGATCGGGAAGTGAGGAAAGATATTGTTTTATGTTTAATTAAAGTTTTGGTTTTAGATTAATGGAATTTATTTAATGTTAATATATTTTTTACAAGATTAAGGTTATTTAATTTAAAAGATCATTAAGGTAAATTATATGTTTCTTTTGAATCTTTGTTAAAGCCTTTAATTAAAAGTAATTGTTTTTCCATTTAAGTTAATCTGGTAATAAACTTAATTTAATTAAAGTAAATTTGTTAAATGAATTTTTCCATCGGTGCTCCAGTTTTCACATCCAGAATATGAGATGTATGTTTAATGGTCTCAAGATATATTGTGTAAGTTTTTAAGCATTCTGTTTTGACAAATGCAAATATAGATTGAATGGTAATGTGATATCGTTTTTACTCTGGAATATTGGAAATATGTATTTTATTCTGAACTTAGTAATTTGAATAAATCTTGTTGAGTTTAATTCCTTTTGTCTGTTATTATTTCATTAATATTTTAGAAACTTTTAGTTATCTTTATTTCGCTTTTGAACATTATAAAACCATGGTCAATTACAGCATAAACGCACCACTTGTGCCTATGCTCTGCTTACTTCATTTAATTACCTAAGTGTTTAAATACATCACTACTTAGGAGAGATGGCGCATTGTTCCCATTAGTTTCCATGCTAGGAGAGATTACGCAGCTTATTGGTAAATTTGCATAAAAAATGAAAAATAAAAATGGACTAATTTTAAGTTAAACGTGTTATCAAGTAACTTAATGTCATTCTGTAATCTTATCTGGACTTGATTTTTCTGATTCTTTATTTTTTTTCCTTTAATTAAAATTTTTTAATCGTTTTTAAAATTATTTCCTTTTTCTGATTCTTTAATCATTAGATTGAAATATTCACTTCTAATACAATAATATTTGTTCACAAAAACCTTACAACAATGTAATTTAAGTATAATTATTATTGTTAACAATTTAACTGTAGTTATTATTAGTAACAGTCTCTCCTACCCATGTGCGCAATCACACCAACCCTGTAAGGACAGAATGCGCAAAATAACTTTCTTGGTTTTATTACAACTGTTCTATTAAATTGCAACATAATAACAAAATAGCAATGGAAATACATAAAAAACAAATAAAGTAAAAATTATTCATGGATAGCAAAAAATGAATGGCATGAATGGCAAAAAATTAATATTTAGATTTTCTATTGTTATTCTTTTGAATTGTGCGCAGACTCTCCTAGCTTTACCATATTACGTTAAAACTTTGAAGACAAATGCCTCTTACGAATGTCAAAAAATCGCCACGGAAGGAACGCGAAAAATCCCTAAAATTCAAAACTGGAAGAGAACAAAATTTACTACATTAGTTTAAAAGTTTGAAACCGAATTCCTTTCAATAACGTCAAAAAATCGCCGCAAAACGGGGAAAAACTCTAAAAATCGTATAGAAAAATTAAAAATTCGTTGTACGAATTCCGAATAAGCTTTATTGAAAACAGGACAAAATTTACTATATTGGGCTAAAATTTTAGAACCGGATTCCTTTTACTAACGTAGGAATCGCCACAAAACAAACAAACAAAAAAAAGAAGAAGAAAAAACCGCTAGAAATCGCTTAAAAATTACTAACATTAAAAAATATCAGAGGAACACATTTACTACAGTTCTTTAAACATTTTAATCGGAATTATTTTCCGAATGTCAAAAAATCGACGCGAAAAGACGCTAATAATCGTATTGAAAATCGCGGAAGACAAAATATAATATATAGGCTAAATATTTGAAACCGAATTCCTTTTATGAATATGAAGAAATCGCCGCGGAACGCAAGGAAATGCTAAAAATTGTATTGAAAATCGCAGAGGACAAAATTTACTAAATTAGGTTAAAAGTTTTAAACAGATTTTTTTTACGAATGTTAAAAAATCGCAGCAGAACGCGAAAAAAACGCTAAGAATCGCATTTAAAATCACATTAAATACAGCTATAAATTTCAAAATCATGGAGAATAAAATTTATTATATTAGGCTAAAAGTTTGAAACAGAATTAATTCCTTTAACGAATATCAAAAAATCACCGCGAAATGCAAGGGAACGCTGAATATCTCGTCAAAAATCACTAATCATTCAAAAATCGCCGAGAACAAAATTTACTAAAGTGAACTAAAACATTGTAACAGGAATTCTTTCACTGTAATTATATGCAACTTCTTTGACTGCAGTTATATGGAATGTACTCCGTATTTTTATTTAAAAATTAAAAAAAATAATTTCTCTCTCTTTTTTTTTTAAGTTTTGACATATATATTGGCCAAATGCCGCCCTTCTAGGGCTGCGCCCTGAGGCGGCTGCCTCATCTGCCTCACCCCTGGCGCCGGCCCTGTGCGTCATACAGACTGTACGCGAAGGACTGGGCTCATTTTCCAAAGCACATTGATCCAACACCCTCTAAATCAAGACCGTCAAAACGTTGTACAGTTTGTCACAAACATAAAAAACGTAAGGAAACAACATGGGAGTGTAAAAAGTGTAAAGTTCCGTTACATGTACCAGAATGCTTTGAACTATATCATACCGTTACAGATTACTAATTTTGTATTTTGTATAAATAAACATTTTGTAATAAACAATTTGTAATAAACAATTATTGCATCAAGCTGTAATTGCATATCAAATATTCCACGTAATATTCACTTCTGGCCCGACCATCGTACGCGGGCTATGCCCGTAATATTCACTTCTGGCCCAATCACCGTACGTGGGCTATTCCTGTAATATTCACTTCTGGCCCGATCACCGTACGCGGGCTATGCCCGTAATATTTACGTTTGGCCTGACCATCGTACGCGGGCTCTGCCCATCATTGTAGGTTAAGGGGTTAAGACCCGAAGTTAAAATAATAGTACAAATACTCATTCTTTGTTTTAAACAACCAAAATGACATCAATTATGACAAAAAAGATATTTTTTTTAAATCTATTGTTTTAGGGGACTTGTAATTTAGGTTCACAAATATGAACATAAAATTACTAGCCCTCCCCCCCCCCCCCCCCCCACACACACACCCAAAAAAAAAATCAATTTAATTATCAATAACCTAAAATTACACAATAAAAAAAAACAGCATTAAATAAGTGAATAATCTGCAAATTCTTAAAGTTTTTTATTATAAAGTTTTTGAGTTAAAGAATTGTGAAAATTACCTACTTTCTTGGATGCACTGTTTCGAAAGCATTTTGCAAACTCTGGTTAAAATAACATTTATTTTATAAGGAAATCAACATCGGTGCTGCCATTTATTGGCTTCATTTTAAAGCAAAAGCATTCAACTTTATAGAAGTGAAGTTAAAATGTAAAAATATCAATCATTTTAATGCATAAACCAAAACCAATTACGTTATAACGCACAAATATGAGAAATGGAAAAAAAAGAAAAAAAACACATACGGCCGTTTCAAGGAAGCATCGATCCCCTTCCTCAGTGCAAGAAAAAAAAAAAAGTTAAAAATGGGTTTAAAGAACCCCTCGGTTATAGCCCCGAGAACTGGCTTGAATGAAAATGCTAAAGCAAGAGTTTATATATACCAAAGAAGTGACGTAGTTGACCGGAAATAACTGAAAAAGGGAGTCCCTGCACAGGATCCCTCCACACGTGCGAGAGAAAAGGGGTGCTGGTCATATCATTCACCAAGGATGAACCATGTTTGTGAATAAGGTAAGCTTCGTAGAAGTCAAGATCTATTTAGAATACGTATTCTAAATAGGTTTAGTTTCAAAGTTGTTTTCTCTCCAACCAATAAAGTTTATTTTTCCAACCTTAAAGATCCAGTTGATGAACATAATACCTGGGGCATTTACAGAATTTTTTGTGAATGCGGCCTCTCTTACATTGGGCAGACGAAGCGTGCTCTTAGAATTAGGCTGAAAGAACACCAAAATTATGTTAAAAAGCAGGAGTATCAGAAATCTACAATAGCTAAACATTGTTGGGATTCCAACCATAGGTTTAATTATTCAGAAGCTAAAATTATCCAAAAATGTAATTCAGTTATAGATCTTGACTTCTACGAAGCTTACCTTATTCACAAACATGGTTCATCCTTGGTGAATGATATGACCAGCACCCCTTTTCTCTCGCACATGTGGAGGGATCCTATGCAGTGACTCCTTTTTTCAGTTATTTCCGGTCAACTACGTCACTTCTTTGGTATGTATAAACTCTTGCTTTAGCATTTTCATTCAAGCCAGTACTCAGGGCTATAACTGAGGGGTTCTTTAAACCCATTTTTAACTTTTTTTTTTTTTTCTTGCACTGAGGAAGGGGATCGATGCATCCTTAAAACGGCCGTATGCGTTTTTTTTTTGTGTCATTTTTCATATTTGTGTGTTATAACGTTGTAATTGTTTTTGGTTTATGCATTAAAATTCGCACAAAATATTCGATCTATGCTTATCAATCATTTTAGTTTTTATGAGCAAAAGAATCTAGGTACCCAGGACTCAAGAGGTTAAACTTGATGGACTGTTCCAAAAATGAAAAGTGGGGGGGGGGGGTACTTATGTTGCCTGGACTGTTCCAAAACCCAAACTAACTCAAATGGGGAGGATTTTATGTTATTCCTAGTAAACTATATGAAATCCTGGGAATAGTGTAAGATAATGTATCATTACACATGTAAGCAGTTCAACGTAGAATTTCAATTGATTCCATAATTAATAACTTTTGATAACTTGATAAATCAATCATAATATCTTGCCCTTGATGCAGTTTAGAAATCGCCTTTCGACATCGGTTTAGTTTAATATCTGAAATGTGCTCTGCTAAAACGCCCTTTGAACTTTCATGATGTCATACCAACACAATCCATTTGTAGGTGCGTTCATAATTATATATAGCACATGTAGTCATCATCTGGTCAGTCTGTTTGTCTGCATATAACAGTGCTATAATTTTTTTTAGTTTATTTAAAAGCATAGAAAACTAGGCTTTTGTTCGGGGGTGTAATCAGTACCGATTTGCGGGTAGATCAGTGGGGCTCCTGGTCCCCTAATTACCAAAATGAAAATTATCATATACTGTCTTTTTAGGTGCTTTCGTAATTATATAAATACGTAGCACCTATAGTCATCGTCTGGTCCGTCCGTCTGTCCGCATATAACAGTGCAAAAACTACCCAACCGGATGGTTTGAAATTTAATATATATCATCTTTGCAGAATTTTGTCGTGTCATTTCAAATTTTATGAAAATCGAATCAAAACTTTAAAAAAAAAAAATATTAATAAATGTTTTCTTCATTCTATTAAATCCTATCATATGTAATTAATTCAATGATCTCTCATGATTTTATAATCATTTAATGACTTTCATAATTTTGTACTATCATAAAAATAGATAACGATTTTGATGTGAAGAAAAATATATTAAAAAATAAAGAAAATGTTAGCTGGATCAAAAATGATAATATCAAAAGACAACCCTCTCCCTCCCTTGAGATATCTTACAATATCAATTGCTAGACACCCCCCCCCCTCCCTAAAGTGATAACGTTATATATGCATAGCCCATAATCTATTTTTTTTTTTAGCTTACTTTTTTCATGTTTGTCATATTCTAAAATTTAGTTTGAAACACCATCTTTGATAGTATTTTTTAAAAGATTCATTATCTTTTATGGGAACATGGAAATCTTCGATATCTCAATTAAAATATCTGAAAGGTTTTATGTATTTACAAATAAAAATGATTTCATGAATGTATCGAACCAGTGCGTTTGAATTTCAGAACTATCCAAACCTGTTGGAACCGGGCTCAGATCAGATAGTACGCAAAAGTTTGGATAATTGAACAAATGAAAACACACTGCACACTGACTGTAACACTAAGAGAAAAAATTATTGCACCACTGCTACTGCTGTGAAATATTCAAATTGCAACAGGAGTTTTAGCTGTTCACACTGTCAGTATTTTTTACATTAGAAACACATCATATAAGATAAGAAAAGTTTGCTATTTCTATCAGGAAATGTCTTTCTTTTGTTAGATGTTCATTGTTATTGAACAGTTTATTTCCAGGGGTGTTTATGAAAATTTTTGTTGACTGGATAAAGTTCTTTAGAGAGACGAGATTGCAAAGAAGATCAAGCACTTTTCATAGCACCTTTGGAAATTTACATTTTTCTGCCTACTGGTGTTTCTCAAAATTTACTTTTGATTAATGACTGATGCTCGTATTCACCATCTACCTCAACTTAGAAAACCTGGGTCGAATGCTTAAATGGTAGTCCTCATTAATCCAATTGAATTTCAGCTTCAATCAGATTAATCAGAATTTCATTTGAGCGTTGAACCCCGGTTTTCCAGGTTGAGGTATATGGTGAATACGAGCATTAATGTATCAAATGTGCTGTAAACACGAAAATCCCTATTTATTCATGACATTTCATTTGTGTTGTTATTTTTAAATTTTTTTTAGATTTTACTCTCACTTTTTTACTTTAATAAAGAAAAATAATCTATGTTGTAAGATTTTGTTTTTAATAGTTTTTTTAAGAGATATTAGTGGATCTATGTTTGCATAGTTAGATATTTTGTTAATTGGATTTTGGATAATCGCACTCTACTATTATATATATATTTCAAGTATTTAAAAAAATGTATAACTAAAATCTGTCAATGAAATAGAATATTTGTTAAAAAAAAATTCACTTATAATTTTCTAAATTTTTCGTAATAATATGTTTTATGCATTGATCTCACGAAAGAAATATATATTGTTCATACTTTTTTTTCTTATTCTTTAGGTGAAAGTAGATGTTTTCAGAGTTGCCTTGGAGAAATACTTCATATTTTGAAAATTCGCTGCAAGACATCCTGTGTGTTTTCACTGTTGTATTCTTTTCTTGAGAAACTTTTCATTTGAGTGGATTGCTGCAAACTATTGTTAGGATTTGACTTTTCACGTTATATATATATATCACTATGGAAAAGCCATTCATTTGTTGAGGCTAACAAGAGAGGAATTCCTTAAAAATCAAATTTAAATTTAGAGGTTTTTCTTGGTTACATTTTTAGACTTTATACAGCTCCATTCATTTGAGTTGATCATTACAATTTATTGGTAGAATTTGATTTCCGACATTTTTTGAAATATTACTATGGATATGGGAAAACGTTTCATTTGTGAGGTTTGCAATAAAGGTTTTTCTTGGAAATCTCAATTAATAAACCATTTTCGTATGCACACAGGGGAAAAACCTTCTGTGAAAGAATCTGTCTTCTGCAATTTTTGCGATAGAGAATTTTTTTGGAAGTCTAATTTAAAACACCACCTGCGTACTCATACAAAAGAAAAACCCTATGTTTGTGACACATGCAATAAAGGGTTTTCAAGCAAAAATGGTCTAATTAAGCACCAACCAGTTCACTCAGAAGAGAGACCTTTCTCTTGTGAGATATGCAATAAAGGATTTAAAGACCCGCAGGCTTTAAAAAAACATTATCTAGTTCATACTGCAGAGAAACCTTTTGTTTGTGAAATTTGTGGTAAAAGATTTCAACAGAGATTTAATTTAACTGAACACTTACGCACGCACACTAAAGAGAGACCTTTTATTTGTGAAGTATGTGGTTCATCATTTAGGACAAAAAATAATTTAACTGAGCATTATAATACTCATTCAAAGGAGAAGAGTTTTACTTGTGATACATGTGGTAAAGCATATAACAACAGATCTAGCTTATATCACCATCGTCTTATTCATGCGAACCAGAAGCGTTTTGTTTGTGAAGTATGCAATAAGAGATTTCTCAGGAGAGCTGCTTTAAACTTGCATTTCCGTATTCATACTGGGGAAAAGCGATTCAATTGTGAGATATGCAAAAAAAAATTCATTAAAAAGCAAGAAATGAAGAAACACCTTTTAACACATACTCAGGAGAAACCTTTTGTTTGTGATGTATGCAATAGAGGATTTAAGTTGAGAGTTCTTTTAAACCAACATCTACGAACTCATAATCCCGAGAAGCAATTAAGTTGTGAATTATGCAATAAAAGATTTGCTTCTACGTCGGGTTTAAAAATACATCTTAAAACTAGTCATACTCAAGAGAAGCCTTTTGTTTGTGATGTATGTGATAAAGGATTTAAGGTGAGAACTTTTTTAAACCAACATCTACGGACTCATAATCCCGAGAAGCAATTAAATTGCGAACAATGCAATAAAACATTTGTTTGTAGGCAGGGTTTCAAGCAACATTTAAAACGTCATAATCAAGAGAAGCTTTTCAGCAATGAAGAATTTTCTTCTGAAGAGGCTTCGGAAAAACATAAAGTTCATACTAAAGCGAGGCCTTTTGTTTGTAATGTATGTAATAAGGCATTTTCGGAGAAATATACTTTAAACCGTCACCTTATTACTCATGCTGAGAAGAAACCTTTTAACTGTGATCTATGCAACAAAGAATTTGCCCGTAAATGTGCTTTAGAATGCCATCTTAAGACTCATTTCAAACTAAAGATTGAGATTCCAGAGGTTAATAATTTCTGAAAATTGTTAAATCGTCTTAGGACTCGGATTAGTGAGAGGCATTTTATTTGCAACCCGTGCAAAAATAATTAATGTCATAAGACAGGTTTGTAATCTGTACTGTAGAAGATTTTCACCTGTGGGCTATGTGTGTATTCGGGATTTTCATGTAAATGTTATTTTGATCATCATCTTAAGATTCATAATAAAGATTTATTAGACTGTGTCTAATAATTGAATCAATCCATTTCAAAATGTACATGTCCAGTTTTTTTTAAGGGGGATGGGTTTTTGAAGGCAGTCTCACATGTGATGGCAAAAATAACTTCATTTTACTTAACCGTTACCATTCAAAAGGCATGGTAGAATTGTCATTTGTTGCAAAAATGTTATTTCATTACTATCAGACTTGCATAGCTTTTGACAACACTCATAAATGACAGGAGTGTTTGGTGTGTAAGAAATTTTGAATTTGACTATGTACCTTAAATGCAAACTTAAGGCTCTGTTCATCAGCGAACTTCCCGATTCCCCCCCCCCCTGCTAATGTTAAACCTATGGCCGTAGGGAGCATTCAAATATTTAAAATATCCCCTTTGGAAATAAACAATTTTAACTTATTTTTTCTGTGTACTATTTATTCTTGAAGGATATCTCTTTTTTTTTCTTAGCTATCAAAATATTTCTAAAATATGTGCTTATTTTATATATATATATATTTTTAAATCTTAGCAAAACTGAATAAGATTTTAAAACTTCACATAAAATTAAGCAGTATATATTTTAGAAAAATTTTGACAACTAAGAAAAAAGGAGACATCCTTTAAGAAGTGTACACAGAAAACAGAAGTTAAAAATATTAATTTCCCGAGGAGATATTTTAAATATGTGATTGCATCCTATGGCCATAGGTTTAACATTAGCTAGGGGAATCGGGAAGTTCATTGACGAACAGCTTTAAGATACAGATGTTAAGGATTTATGTCTATTTTATCAAATATCTAATAAAATATTATTATGTATTTTTTATATTTTTATAGGGCACTAAATCTGATATCTAGCAAAAACATTACAAGTCTTTTATTTATTTATTTTTTTTAAATAATTATTATCATAAAATATATAACTGAAAACTGACAAGCAGATTTAAAGACCTGTGAAATACAGCGTGTCTGAGAAAGATCTTTATCATTCTAAACATTAATAACAAAAATACTAACTGGTAAAATGAAATGCAGTTTGCTGCAAAAGAATGAAGAAATCTAAGAGTTTTTTTTTACTGTACTTTCAATGTATCTGTACGTGAGCTCCATTAGTAGCACGGAAAACGTTGAGCCTGTACTCAATTTCCCTGCAATTGTTTTTTAACATTTGCAGTGTAACATTGAGGATTGGTGATTGTATCCTTTCAAACGGATATACAGTAGAAGATCTTTATAATGCAATTCTATATAACATGACTAAATTTGATACATTAGTTCAACTTTATATCCTTAATTCAGAGCTTATTACTGAAAAAATTGCTATGATTTGATACAGGTATGTTTGGGCAATGTTTATAAAGTAAATTTAACAATGTGTGGAATGATCTGTATTATGCAAAAAATTATAATCCGCTCAACTCCTGGTAATAAAAATGCAATATAAAGATACTCTAATATATTTTGGTATGTTTCACATATATTTGGCCATGTTTTACAAACTAAATTTGATGATGTGTGAAATGTGATCTATATAATGCACAACCTTGTGTTTTTATGTTTGCATTATAAAGATCTTCTACTGTATCAGAAACAGGTGTTTGATAAACCCTGTCATTAACATAACCCCACAAAAAGAAATCCAGTAGAGTTATATCAGGCGATCGCAGTGGCTGAGGTATGGGTCCTCCGCAACCAATCCGTCATTCGGGAAACACTCTACATCAGGCAACTGACACCAGAAAAAACTCTTAGATTTCTTCATTCTTTTGCAGAAAACTGCATTCCATTTCAGCTGTTAGTATTTTTGTTATTAATGTTTAGAATGATAAAGACCTTTCTCGGACACGCTGTATAACAAGCAGAAGAAAATAAATTAAACATGAATTCTACATTTCGATTTTTTTTTTTTTTTTGAAAAGGTTATATTTTTTAATGGATTACTGCATTTTAAACATAAAAGTATGAAATTTAGGAATATTTCTTCCATATTTCCAACATTTCACCCAAGATGCATTTAGAAAAATGGTTTAAAAAAGCCCATTTTGCACACACTCTCACTTTCTGACTTCGGAAAGCTCTGCACTGAACATGCGCGCAAGTTCTCTCCTCTATTTGCAAAATAAAAAAAAAAAAACATTTAAAAAATATATCTGTAAATGATTTTCCCCCATATGGTATAATGTAGACATTTTGGGTATCCCTGTAAATGAATGATAAGTGTCATGCACTCTCTATTCTACAGAACGGATGTTATATTGCACCTCAATAATGTATATTAGTTTCAGTATGTTTAAAAAAGTGCAACTTTATTAAAATACACTGCTAACAATTTACCCCCTTATACCGTTATCAGAGAGGAAGTAAGTAGATATCCAAAATTATATTAAAACGATCAAAATATCTCAGAAAAAGAAAACAATTTTTCATCATATCGAGAGTTGGGGGAGGTGTAAAAGTCAATGCTAATCCATCCATCTCATTAATCATGATGTGGAAAAAATGATTTCTGTTTCTAATTCTTTCTATTTTCGGTAGCATGGTACTAAAATTGAAAAATATGAAATAAAAACAATAGAAAGAAGGCATAAGAAATGGTGATTTTTATTTTTACTATTGATCTGCAGGTTACAATTCTATATTTCAGTTTGATTTAAATAAAAATCTTTTAACTTTCAAGTTATTTAAATAATTACATTAAATAGGAATTGGCATGAACATGGAAATTTAAAGTGTCCTTTTGCAACTACAGTGTGACTTTTAATTAACCTACATCTTTAAACTGAAATAATTTCCTAGAGCCTCACTAGATGCCGGCACGAATGCATGCAGTGAAAGAGGACATAAAAGGAATTTGTTTAGTGTCAGTTCCATGCAATTTTGAAAATGTCTCCCAAAGTATCATATTCAACTGAAGGTCATATTTTTATTGTAAAAAATTGGTATTTATGTGGTGAAAATGCAACACTATTTCTGTGGAAGAAGTATTCAACATTCAGAAACAAGTCATCGCCTATCAATGCCCAAATCGTTATCGTAGTGCATTGCATTGGCCACTTTATTCACCAGATATGGATCCATGCGATTTCTATCTTCGGGGTCATATTAAAGATTTGGTTTACAACAAGAAGTTGACAGACCTTATTAGCCCTAAAAGTTCCGTAACTGACTCAATTTCATGTATCAAAAAAAGAAACGCTCGATTTTGTTACTGTCAGCTTTGTGACTAAGTTGCACTATTGTACCGTAATTTCCAGCGTATAATCCGCAGCTCAAAGAGTCGTTTTTCGACCCAGAAATTTTATTCAATAATTGTAGTTAAATATTTACAGGGATCTTTTAAGTTACATTTTATAAAATAATATTTCTGGGTCGAAAAACGACTCTTTGAGCTGCGGATTATACGCCGGAAATTACGGTATCAACTCTGAAGGTTCTGACTTTGAAATCCTTATCCATTAAATTCCTTTTCCATGTTCTTTTCAATAAAAAAATGTTTTTAATGCTCTCTTCAACGACTCATGAATTATTTCAGTTAAAAGTTGTAGGTAAATCAAAAGTCACCCTGTATATTTTTTAATATAAAGCTTATAAGATTATAAAGTTGCTGTTTCTGCACTATGAAATAACTCATCTCATTTTAACAAAATTCAACAGGTAGGTAAGAGGTTCTGTCCAATGCACGGCAACTTTCAGATCTTGAGATGACCATTACAAAGAAAAATTAATTGTAATTTAAATTGTAATTGTTATTAAATGTAATTTTTATTGTAAAGTCATTAAACAGCAATGTTTAGTCTTTAAACAAAACTAAATTTATTACGTTCCAGTTAGTTACACACTCGATAGGTAAATATTTTTGCATTTTATAGTGGAAAATATTCTCATTTAGCCAAATTTATTACTTGAAATTAAACTTTCATACATTTTAATTAATTATACAGTTTTTGAATCTTACAATGAAAATATTATCTTAACTTAAAAAAAAAAAAAAAAAAACATAAAATTAAATTTCTCTCTCTTTTTAGAAAAAAAAAAAAAAAAGATCTACTGTATAAAACAATTTACATCATAACATTTAGAAAATAAAATCTCAAAAACTTTCCCATTTTTTAAAAAATGACCTATTTTATTTAATTACATTTCTAGCAATGAATTTTATTATTTTCTAAATTTACCTTATAACATTTCGCCTAAAAGGCCGAATTTCAGCAATGTGAAGCTTCCAATTAGCATAGTGCAGTGTTTCTCAACCTTTTTTGGTTGACGGCACCCTAAAAATATCTGGAATTGCAACTGATTAAATGACTCACCAAAATAGTGTTCATTTTCACCACATAAACACCAATTTTTTACAATAAAAATATGATCTCGAATATGATGCTTTGGGAAACATTTTCAAAATTGCATGGAACTGACACTAAACAAATTCTTTTTATGTCCTCTTTCACTGCATGCATTCGTGCCGGCATCTACTACGACTTTTAATTTACCTACAACTTTTAACTGAAATAATTCATGAGCTGTTGAACAGAGCACTCAAAGGATACAAAGCTTTTTCGTATGATTTGTGGCACACTTGAATATAAAAAATGTAAAAGTTGTAGTGTGTGTGTATATATATATATATATATATATATATATATATATATATATACAAAACTTATTCAATGGGAGGGCTAAGCCTGTTTTCTTGAACAAATTAAATCAAAACAAGGTTCCAAAGTTCACAGACAAGTTTGCATTTCATCGTCAACTTTTAAGTCTCTCTCGCTTTTTGGACTTGATTTCTATCAATGCTGAAAATCCAAATTCACAGAACCATGTAGGTGTAAAAGGCAACAGAATTTTAATGGCTTTTAAGCTGATTGCAGGGTACAAATTTTTGACAGAAAGCTAAAACTCATCCAAATTTTTCTCAAATGATGTTGAACGGTAAAACTTATTGTTTCTCAAATCAATGAACTGTTCTTTTTCTGTTGTTGTCAAATTTGGTCTCTTGCAAATTACAAATGGGTTCGTTAACCATTCATATTAATCAACTGAAAGCAAAGAAAAGTAGCTTTTAAGTGATGTTTGAAGTTCGTCGATGGTGCTTATAATTTCGTCTGCAATTTTTTTTGTCAACTGAGATTCATTGGCATCTGGAAAGCAGTCAAATTTTATTTTTGATATTTCAGATTTCCACAGTGTTAATTATTTTTCTTCAAATGATTTCAGTTTTGATGTGATGATGTTCTCGGATTGACCTTGGAGACTTAAAGTCAAAGAGTTCAGCTTTTCAAACAAGTCTGAGAGAAATTGAACGTTAAGACACCAAATCTCGTCATGAAGAAAAAATCTAAAACATGTTTAATAGACCTCCAAGAACAAAATCACCTCTGCTCTCAGGTGTATGAGTCATTTAAAAATCTTTCCCTGCGAAAGTGAAAACATTTTGGTGTAATATTAAAGAGTTTTGCAGTCAAAATCCATTGTGTCACACAGCTGAGAGAAATTTCAGGATTTAGAAGGTTGGCTCTTGATGAAATTGACTACTTGGATGACTTGGTTCATAACAATCAACATATCTGGAGTTAAAGATTTTGAAACAAGATATTCTCTGGGAATCATGCTGTGGACGCTTATAACATTTGGATTTTCTTGACGCACAAGTGTGATAAATCCTTTTTTGTTTCTTAACATTTATGGACATTCGTCTGTGCAAACACCAACACAGATTTTCCACAGCAAACCAAAGCTTGAAATATTTTATTTTATAAGCTCAAATATGTCTTTTCCTGTCATTATGCTCATCAAATCTTTGCAGAAAAGATACTCATTCAAGAATTTTTCATCTTTAACAAATTGAATAAAAGCAAGAAGCTGTGCTTTTCCACTAATATCAGTCGATCCATCAATCTGAAGTTATCAGAGTTCACTGTTGTTTAATTTGAAATGCTCGACAATTTGTTTTTTTAAGGCTGAAGATAAATCTTCAATTCTGTGTGATATTGTGTCATTGGATAATGGTACTTTATTGTCATTCTCTGTCATTTCCTTTCCCAGTAATGTTTCGACAATGATAACTAATGCTGGTGCAATGATGGTCTCAGCATCGGTGTGTGCTTTTTTGCATTGTGCTATTAACTGTGCAACCTTGTAGCTGGCAATCAATCCCTTTCCTGGCATCTTTATATAGTTTAAATTATTTTTTGGCTGGTTTACTTTCTTGCACTGCCAGGTTTACAAAATATTCTCTTGGTTTGTTTTTACCTCTGTGTGATGTCTTTTCAGTTTACTAGTAACGAGAGCTTCATTTGCCAGTTTCTTTTTGCAGACTACACAGAATGGTATTTGAGGGTCTTCTGTTTCAATTGCGATGAATTCAAATTCGATTTAGTCATCTTTATACTTCTGTTTATTTCTTTGTTTATCTTCTTTTTGTGAAGCACCAGATTTAAAATATTCTTCCATTATGTGTTCCTTTACTTCTATTTCTTGCATATTTACCAATTCAGAGAAGTGAAAATCAAGAGTCTTACCTTGATCTCTTTTTAACAGCAAGACCCTCTTCTCGACCGAAAACTCGGAGTAGAAACAAATACACAGCGTCCAGTCAAAACAAATTCCAATTGAAAGTTGAGAAGGCGAACGCCTGCTCCCCGAGTTGAAGGTAAACTCATGGTGTAATAAGAAAGCCTGAATCCGATGAGCGGGGACAAGAGAGGAGTGGCATACTGGAAATGTTACGAGGAAAGGAGAAAACAAGGAAGATGGCACATAATACAGTATGGAACCATTTATCCGGAATCCAGTTAACCGGAAAACCAGTTATCCGGAATGGTATTTCCAACTGACTGATTTTAAAATATTTCCAGAAAAAGTGCCATGCAGTGCCATTTTAGCATGTGCATTGCTTGATAGATTACCACATTGCATTGTACTACCACATTGCATTGTACATCTTGATGGATTTGAAATGGAAGCATATTTAGTTAGATATTCAGTATTTTGAGTTTTAGGCAGCATTATTGTTTCCAAGGTATTGCCAGAAATTGCCTTCTTTCAAACTGATTAATCTTTGATCTTGATAGGATCTGAGCCTTATTTAGAGTAATCTAATAATTTGAAATAACTAACAATGTTACAGCCACATATATTCCACAATTCTCATCAAATGGATGTTGCTTTAATGTCCAACCAGTTATCCAGAAAAACCAGTTATCCGGAATACATCTGGCCTCGACCATTCCGGATAAATGATTCTATACTGTAAATAGAAAATACATCAATATGACACCATACAATTTTAATTATTTGTCAAAAACCCTCACGGCACACTGGTTGAGAAACACTGGCATAGTGTGTAAGAAAAACTGGCTCAGGAATATTCAAGGTTGGGTTCTCAGATTGCAATGAAAGCCCTCCTGGCAGAGCGAGGGAATGTAGAACCCCTGTGATTGTGACCCCCTCAAGAGGAGGATGCTATCAGATGAGAGAAAGGGGATGAGTATTTTGTGTGGGCAGAAAGAGGTGCTCTCAGTAACAGCTCTGGAGAGCAGAATGTTTTCAGGCAGGCCATAGGTGTACAGTTGTATGGGCTCGAGTCCAACCAGTAATTTCTAAAATGGACTTTTTTTTTTCCCTTTTATTACCAAAAAAAATTTTTTTTTTTTTTTTTTTTACTTTCTAGTATTTTATAGAATTTTTAAATGTTCCATTTTTTCCAATGTTATAGACATAAAAGGCATTAGGAAAACTTTTTCATTTTATGTTCTATTTTTTTTTTTTTTAAATTAGAATAAAATGTTCGCTTAACGTTTGAACTTTTTATATAAAAAATGAAACTAGAGAAAAATCCATATTCCGAAAAAAAAGACGTTATTCAATTTCAACTTTTGTTGTGATCTTATTATAAATGATTCGCAAATATCAGCGAGTATCATTTTATAAACAGGTCTGTATATTCAAATTTTTATACTGTCTTAATGTTTTATTTAACTTGTAATTATTTATTAGTATACGATTCTGTTTAATTTCTTTAAAAGGGAGTTAAAAAAGCAACATTAAATTGGAAATTGATCTTTTTTGCATTCACATAAGTACATATCTGTGTAAAAGAAGAGTTGAACCCCGCCAATAATTTTCAAAACTATACGCCTATGGGGTAGATAGCCCTTGTTGTTACGAGATATATAAGTTCAGTCTGAATTTGTGATGTGTTCGGTACATCCTGAACCAAAGGAGAAGAATCGTCATTCTTCATGAAAACTACAGCCCTTGTAGTTAAACAGAGAGTTAGTAATTTTCTCTTAATTTCTTTGGACTAACCTGAAACAGTCGTGAAGGTCAAACCCTTGGGTGAATAATTCTTTTGAACTGTGCAACTACTAGAGGTGCAAAAGTATAGTCAGAAGTACATGTGAGAAGTAAATCTCTTTCTTGTAGTGATCAAAAGAAGAGTCATATTTGAGGACTTTGCTTGCTAGTAGCCACCTAGAATTATATTTTAGAAACTGCTATTCCATCAATCGCTGAACTAAGTATTTGCTATAATTACACCTTACCCATTTTTTTAAAAATTAACAGAGGAAACCAACCATCATTGTATATTTACTTTGATTATTAAATCTGTTATTTCTTAATGGCTGCTTTGACTTGTTTTAGCTGCCGACAATACTTAAAAGAAAGACGCTATAACCTTAATAATTTCTAAAAAATCTTACTTTATTAACTCAGTAATTTATAATTTAACAAGTTGTGAAATGTGACAAATGAAGTGCGTTCATACTATAACTAGTTTTATAAATATTCAGATCTTGGTGCAATAGCTGTTGCATTCTTATGCAAAAATGCATGAATACAAAATTTATTTTAGGTGCAGATTTTCATGTTATAGATATTAATTTTATTTTATGAAATTAAGTTTCAATACACTTTTACAAACAATTAATTACAATCCTGTTACACTAAAATTATAACGGGTAAGTATACGGGTAATATAGCGATTACTAACAGCTATAACTATTTAATGGAAAATAATTTATCGATAAGATTAACACAGAATGTAGACGGAACTTTAAAATTTTGTATACATACGTCATAAATGTTCTATGTGACTTCCCTTGGTCACACTGACAACATTTAGGCGGTGATCCATTTCACACCATACATTCTGAAGCATTTGTTCAGTCACCGATGCAAGCACATTTCAAATGCGTACTTTGAGTTCTTCAATTGTTTTGGACATGGGAGGCATACACATAACCCTATAGATCGGTCAAAGTGGAGATGCTGACAATGTCTTCTACTCTTGGCCACCGAGATCTTCGGATGACGCCCTGCGATTTTTTTCTATGGGGTTATGTGCCTCCCATGCCCAAAGCAATTGAAGAACTCAATGTACGCATTTGTAATGTGCTTGTGTCGGTGACTGAACAAATACTTCAAAATATGGCGTGAAATGGACTACCGCCTAGATGTTGTCCGTGTGACCAAGGGAAGTCACATAGAACATCTATGACGTATGTATACAAAATTTTGAAGTTCCGTCTACATTCTGTGTTAATCTTATCAATAAATTATTTTCCATTAAATAGTTATAGCTGCCATTTGTAATCGCTATATTCATTTTGACTCACCCGGTACTATGTGCAAATATCTAATACAAGACAAGGTAAAAAAATCATTGTTATTATTTCAGTGAAAAAATGAATTATATTGTCTGTTATTATATGATTAATTTCTGTAATAAAATAAATATATTTTAAGTTGGTAACATGTTATCTTTTGTTGACATTTACTGAAAATTCCAATGGAAAACTTAAGCCTAGCTTTGAAAATTTCGGAACTTGAAATCCATAGTTAGACTCTTTTTCCATTTAATATCTATTTCTCTGGAAACATCTATCCAAAAAACTGTTGGTAGATTATAGGATTGCTATAATTAAACAATTTTAGTATACAAATTTGATTTCCAAAATTCAGTAATACAGAAATAATATGACTCCATCTTAAATATGACGTAATCACTATGGCAACCTAGAATCATTACCTATCTTGGGATATCACTGAATTAATTACATATGATAGGATTTAATAGAATGAAGAATGTGACTATAACTTGGTCATAGAGGTTATAAAATGTCGTGTACATCATGTATGACTATAACGTCATACATGTCAGAAAACTTAGTGATACATCTCGGTCGCTTGATGATTAATCCTCGGAAGCTGCTAAAACAAGTAAATACCATTTTTTTAAAAATTCCACCATGGAATTCCACCAAATAATCACCATGGCAACTTAGAATCATTATCTATCATGGGATATAACTGAATTAATTACGTATCATAGGATTTAATAGAATGAAGAAAACTTTTATTAACATCTTTTTAAGTTTTGATACGATTTTCATACAATTTGAAATGACTCAATAAAATTCTGCAAAAATTATATATATTAAGTTTCAAACCATTTGGTTGGATAGTTTTTGCGCTGTTATATGCAGACGGACCAGATGACGACTATAGATGCTACGTGTTTATATAATTACGAACGCACCTAAAAAATGCATTTAGAGCAAATAATTTGTAGTTTATAAAAAATTTTCAGATATTTTCTCATATTTGTCAGTCTATTTATCTAAATCAATAAAACAGCAAGTCTTTCTAACTGCTTATTATTACAAATATATCAGTGAATTTATTAAGCTCCCTTTATCAATATATTTTTTATCAATACAGTCAAACCTTATTAACACAAACACGCTTAACGCAAATTACTTTTAGCACGAACTGTTTCCGATTGCCCCACCCAATTCTATGTAATGTATTTAAGTTCGGATAAGATGAATTACTTTTAAGACGAACAAAAAAGTTTCCCCTTGAGTGTTCACGTTAACGAGGTTCGACTGTATATGTATTTTTTTCAAGAAATAATTTTGAAAATAAATGTTTTGAATTATATTTACTGCAATAATTTGGTGATTAAAATGTATAGGGTGTTCTCTCTGTCTTTATTTTTTAGGGTTTCGTTCATCTCACGAAACCCTATTAGTTCCGCTTCGTTTTCTGTCTGTCACAGAGCCAGTTCTCAGAAACTATATAACTTAGTCATGAAATTTTGTGTACCTATAGCTGAATACCTACTATGAAACTGAAAATCATAAAATTTGAAAAAATCGTATTATTTTAATATAGAGAGATAAAAAACCAAAAATCTAATAGCCTTTTCCTATTAAATTTAAACATTTTCCGTTATAGCAGTTGCCAACAATTAAAAATCCACAATAAATTTTTTTCTACAATAATTAATTTTCTATGGAAAGATTTCCACGTGAAAAATGAAATAAAAAGTTTCACCAATTGAAAAACAGATTAATATGAAGTCATATTGGTAATAAAACGGAAATTTTCAAACATTTCTTAATTCAAGGAGTATGAGTATGTGTAAATACAGAAAGCAGCTTAATATGACATCATTAGAGAATTAAAAAGAAAATTAATCTGACGTCTAACATTTTGAAGGTCTGTATACAACATGTTTAATTTTTAAATTGATTTTTTTTAGTATCGCATTTAGTCCATATGACAGATATTGTTATGACAGAGTATAGTAGCGGGCTTGGCCCGCTATCGGACCGGTTCAGATTTAAGAGAAAAATAGAACGGTAAATTTTTACTTTATAAAAAACAACAAGACTTTTTTTTTTTTTTTTTTTTTTGGAAATGAAATTTATTTGGATTTATTAAAGGAAGGATAAAGTGTTTTGAAAGGAATATTAAACAAAACCTTTTGTGCGATTTTCAATCACACTTACCCACTTTTTTTTTTTTTGGATCAAAATGTGCTATTTTCAATGTTGAATATCTTTTATTTTAAATATTAATAAATATATATATGCATGTTTTAATATGTTATTTTGTGGAACAATAAGAGTGGATGGGATTTAGGTTCTAGGATGTTGGTCACGATTAGCGAGATCTCAAATTCTCCTTTCTAATATTAAACCTGTGGGAGTGGAAAGCATTCATATTTTTAAAATATCTCATCAGGAAATTAATATTTTTAACTTCTTTTTTCTATGTACTTTCTTCTCTACTTAGCCCTTTCAGGGACAAAGTATGTCTGTTGCGAAAATGTTAAAATGATTGATGGACACCAGGATTTACAAACAATTTAATTCAAAAATCAGTAAGCTTTTCCTCATGTCAGATATAAAAGCAAAATTTTTTTCCAAAATCATGGTACCAATGTAGCATTTGGAAATTAAAATTAAGTGGGACATATATGGCCCACCGCCCTTCAAGAGGTTTAAAGGATGTTTCTTACTTTTTTAACTGTCAAAATGTTTCTAAAATCTATGTTTAATTTAATATTTTATGTGTTAAAATCTTAACATGCTGTGAGTAAGATTTTAACACTTGAAATTAAGTGTTAAATGTGTTCAAATGAAATTAAGTGTATCTTTTTGAAATATTTTGACAACTAAAATAAGAAAAAGACTTTTTACACTGAAAAATCAATTTCCTGAAGAGATATTTAAAAGATAAGAATGTATTACATGCTCATAGGTTTAACATTAGGGAAGGGAATTAGAGACTTGACTGACCTTAAGACAAAATAAAGAACAGACATTTTCAGTTCCTGAAATCTGACACACAAAATTATAATTTTCAAACATTTTTTAAAAATATTTTAATGAACAACTAATAATAAAAGACACAATCTTAAAATTCTGATCCATAAAAACAAAACCAACTTATAATACAAACTCTAAATTTAACATTTGTGTTGGTAAATGTATGGAATAAAATTTTTTGTTAAGAAATAATTATAATAATGGCACAAAAATAAAATAAAAATCCACATAGTCAATGTAATTTCTGTTTTACTGGCTAAATAGGTGGATTTAAAAAATATGTAAACAGACAATTTATTTTACATAAATACAATGGTTGGAAAATGTTTCCCTGAAAGATGGGAAAGCAGGTTTTTTGATACATTAATATATGTATCAAAACATTACCATACATTAATACATTACATTACAAACACAAACCATACATTAACAAACACAAATTTAACATGTGTGTTTGTTAATGTATGGAATTACAATTTTTGTTAAAAAATAAGGTACTTCTCTACTATCCCGTCAACCACTTTTCATAACAAAAAACTATTGCCAAACTGTAACGCTAAATAAACGGGACAACGTTGCCATTGGAATATCAAAATAAATAAAATATAAGAATTTAAGGACACAAATGTTATTTTAATTAATAAAATAACTAATAAATCAGTAAAACATAATGAAAAATACACGCAAATGTCGAATTAAAAATCACTTTATGACATAAACATGTATAATGTTTCTGACATCAAGTAAATGGGACTGCATTTTTGGCGTTTCATTTTACAGTTTGGTGATAGTTTTTTGTTATGAAAAGTGGTCGATGGGATAATAGAGAAGTACCAAAAATAATTATAATAATGGCCAAAAAATAAAATAAGGATCCACTCTGTGTGTGACATTTTAGTTTTCTGGGCTAAATAGCTGGATTTTTTAAATGTAAACAGACAATTTATTTTACATAAATACAACTGTTGAAAACTGTTTCGTTGAAAGATGGAAAAGCAAGTTTTTTGAAGATTTCATCATTCTCTTCTTTTAAAAAGACTGAGATGAGTCTGTCCTTCTCAATTGTTTTTTGGAATCATTGTCTTTTATGGAACTCCTCAATGCATTCTTGCATGTCAAAGTCTGATCCTTCAAAGTTTTTTCATCTCTTTGACAAGTGTCTCGTAGTGGTCATCACGTGACCATACTAAGATTCCTGTCCTTTTACACCTTTAAATATGCTTTGCTTTAAAAAAAAAAAACCAATTTGATAATATTGCACTGAAATGAAACTTTAAATATTAAAAGGCGCTTTAATGTAAAATTTCAGGCTACATTTTATCATATTTAAATAAGTACAGTGAAACTTCCATTTAACAAAGTCTATCGTTACACTTAAAAACGTAGTTAGGAAGAAAATTCGTTAAATAGAAATCAGCTTAAATTCATGAAATTTTTCCTTCAGATATTGGATTCAGAAGCATTTGATTCAGTTTCAATTATGAAGCCGTCTTTTACAAAACAGTTGTGGTCTATGAAATCACGTAACATTCTCAAGCTTTGGTTCAAACTTTCATCAGCTCTGATACACAGGTTCTCAAACAAATGTTTTCACTACCTTGTCTTTTTTCTGTCTTTTTCGATAATGTACTTCAAGATTTTTTATTATTCCTTAGACTAATGGCTGAAGTATAGAAGTTGTATTGACAGGAACACAAATAACTTTGATGTTCTTCGATTTGCATTTTGAAGCGCATTCTTGTGGGTGTACAAAACAATTGTCTATCAGCAACGGAAGGTTGATTTGACATTTTTTGCTTCAATGCATCTGACGCCATTACGTCATTCCATCTTCTACATCATTGAATGTAAAAAGGGGACTTTGACTTCCCCCAACTGTCAGCGCTAGAGTCTCGTTGTGGCAGAGAATGATAACAAGTGTTTTTCTTGGTGTGAAAAAAAAATGTTTCATTTAGCACCAAGGAGAACGGAAATTATTTAAATGTGTTTATTTTCATACAAACCGCTGAAATAAATTCGCATATCCATCTCAACAGCAACCTCTTAGTTTCAAGTCTGTACAAGTGCAAAAGTAGAATAAACTTCGTTATATAGAATATATTTTTCGTAATATGGAGATTAATTTATATGCAAATGGTGTTCAAAGTCAAAGTTCTGCAGAAAATTTCGTTAAGTAGAAAACTTCGTTAAATAGGGACTTCGTTAAAGGGAAGTTCCAACTGTATTTTATTTTATCAATAGAAATAAATCTAATTGTTATTAATATAAAAATTAATTTTTATTAAAATATTCCATTGTAAGAAGTAGAAAAAAAAATTCTGAAATAGAATATATTTAAGTAAGCATTGTATTTTAAAAATAAAAATAAATCTTTAATGTTTATTAACATCAAAATTTACTTTTTAAAAAATATATTCTGTTTATCATGAAAAATAAAAGCAACTGATAAAATATTTTTAAATAAAAAAGTTGAAAATAAAACTAAAAATAGAATATTTCACCGATAAAACATTTATAAATAAAAGAGATAAAAAACCCCCGCTGAAATAGAATATTTTAACCAATAAAACATTTTAAAATAAAGGTCTAGAAGAAAAGTTGGGAATAAAACGAAGACGTGAGATTCGAACTCATGCTATCTAGACTCAAATGCATCGCTCTAACCATTCAACCACCGAGCACACAGCTGTTCAGCAACAAAACATTAAAATAAATAGGTAAATCTGTGATCTGAATGCAGGAATCTAAGTCACATGATGTCTACCACGAGACACTAGTATATCTTTGTCATCTTCATTATCTTCTAAATTTACAATTTCCACATTTTTCATACTCAAGTAGAATGATGGTCATTGTTGGTCATTGCCATGCTATTAGAATATGGCTGCATGGTTGTAATTGCCATTTTTGATTTGTCTTTTTCTTTGTTTGGTGGTCTACCCCTCTTCACTACGGGGACTACCACTATGGGCATGGGCTGTTGTTCCTGTTGTACGATAGGTGGAGCAGGCGGTCTCCCTCTTTTGACTTCCTTGACTACTATGGTTCCAGAGAAAGAGGGAGAGGCGGAAGGTGAGAACGACGACCAGGGAATTTCGACCATTGGTGCGGCAGGCCTGCCTCTCTTTAAGACTGGTCTAACGACATCTTCTGGCCGAAGTGCAGGTAAGTCCTGAGCGGGTCTTCCCCTCTTCTTTTTTGGGGTAATGGAGGCTGCTGCTTCGAATTTCAAGAGCCGTTTTCGGGAACTGCAGGGGAGATTTTCTCCAGAGCGAAGCATGTTGTTGCTTTTTATTTCAGTTCAAGATCTCAGTTCGGTTCCTCTATCATCTGCAAAGGAGAAAAGGTTAAAAAGAAACTTATGAAAATATTAACACAAGAAAATTAAGTACCTTTTGGTTAGTCAGGTGCCAGTGAAATATATACATACATATATCATATATTCTAATACGAGCAAATCTTGTGTGTGGTTATATATATATACAGTACAGGATCTCAAATCCGGATTGGCTGGTGCCGCGATCGCTCCGGATTTTAGGTACTGCATACCGGATTAGCCCAAGTACCAATATATTTGATATATTAGTAAAAAACATACAATAATCAAAATTTATATTATTTCATAAATACTTCTATGCAAGGTGTTTCAAATAAATATTTTCATAAATATTATAAATTTGACTAAAATTTAGCTAGATGTTACCTTTATTTTGATATAGTTTGAGAAACAAAATGGCGGATGGCGGAAAGACGTGGCACAAACCGTAAGTCGGGAGACAAATTTTGAAATTCAAACCTGTTTCTTTTTTGTTTACTACAGGATGAAATTGTCCGCGGTCTCATGCCTCCCCGGTGTTTGATGCACTTAGAAAACATTAGAACTCTCCACTTTCCTTTTCTGCTAAAACGCTGTGAATGGAAAACTCTGCTAGCGAGAGAGAAACTATTCAAATTTCATTCTTTAACTTATAAAAAGGACTCAGTTAGTGCCAGCAAGTTCGCACTATTTGCCTGCAGGAAAAAGAAATTATTGAGCTCAGGTACCGATTTAAAAATTTGGGGTCCTGGGCACAGATGCTTATGGGAGGGGGGTGGGGGACTTACACCGATGCTTACAGCTGCCTTGAGTAAAAAAATATATTAATAAAAAAAACTCTAAACAAAATCGAGAAAGTAAAAAACGGCTTTTGTAGAGATTGACCTCAACTATCCAATGAAAAAAAAAGTAAAAATATTGAAGTGCAAACGGGATATTTTAAAAAAATGTCTCCCATAGGATTAACATTATTAAGTGGGTGTTTTCACTTGAGTGAAGTAGCCCCTTAAAAAATTATTTTAAAATGAAATAAACGATAAACTGATTTTTCCATATTATTTTTTTTAGTTAAAAAACTTATCTGAATTTGGCCAATAATTGAAAAATCTTCAGTAGCATTTGGGGGACCCTGAAATTCGGGGGCTCTGGGTCCATGCCCCAAATAACCTGCTGTAAATCAGGCAATGATTGAGCTGCAAGCAAATAGAAAAAAATATTAAAAGAAAAAGAACGAAAAGCAAAATCCATTTTTTTCTTGCTATTAAAACAATATTTTTTATCTCCATTGTTTATTTGCAGATTTCCTTAAAATTTTCAGCAAGTTGCAATAATAATAAATGAAGCTGTGTAATAATTTTTTATTAAAATATAATAAGTTATTAGAAAATTAGAGTTCCCTATAAAATTGGCCACTAGGCAAATAAAGGAGAGTGGTTTGTTTTGTTTATTCATGAAGGTTATCAAAATGAGATCGTGAACTTGGATGGATAATGTTTCATTATGCAGAAGGAAATCGTACAGATTTTTTTTTTATCATTATTATTATTAAGTCTGTTCTCAAATGATCTGGTCACTAACATGAATCTTTCTGACTCATTTTTAAACGCAGAAGCATAAAATTGGCAGTTCTGACTGTTGAAGTGATTTGGATTCGAAATGAGTTTTCTATTTTTTAATAAATAAATAAATTACTTATCTAGTTATAAGTGATTCATGTTACGTGACAGCATGCATTTTCCATAGCTCAGAGCACTAAAGCAAGAATTTGGTTCAAATCGCCAACTTTAAACATTATTTTATAAAAAAAAATGTACCTTTACCAAAAAATGAAAAACGTGTTTCGATTACATAGTTTCTGAATAAGAACACCTGCCAATTTCATGCGTCTCAGAAAAAAATGAATTAAAACTTTTGTCTGAAAGAAGCCACTTTTAATTTGGGAATGGGCATAAAGGGGAAAAAAAAAAAAAAAACCTTACAAAAGCGTTCATTCAAAATTGGAAATTTTATGTTTTACCAATGCTTAGCTAATCAATCTAGAAAATGATAAAGATGCTGCGGTGAATAGTTTTGTTTCATTATAGATAAATAATGTTATCATGATCATATAAGATTTATAAATCAATTTCTGTTTTCCAATGTTATGTGTTTTTGTACGGGAAAAAAAATGTGGTCTTAAAGAAAATACATGGAAAAGGAACAGAGTACATTTTCCACGTGTAAAAAGAGCAGGGGGCATTGGCTCTTAACCCTTTAGCGGGCAGTGGTCACAAAAAAAGACACCTAATTTTAATTCCAAAACTGACAAACGGCACCAAGAATATTTAATTATTTTTTTCCTTTTTTAAAGCATTGGAAATTTAGCAAGCTTTTATTTTGTAATAAATTCTTTTGTAAATTCTGGTGTCAGTCCATTATTTCATCATTTTAAAAACAGAATTACTCCGCGCCGGAAAGGGTTAAAAGAAAAACGCCAGGGTGCGGCGTCCTTTGAAAAAAACAAATTGTAACACTGGGGAGCATGAAATAGATATCTGCACATGTCAGGGCCATTTTTTATTCCCGTAACCTGGTAACCTGGTCTTCATCCATTCCTAACTTTTTACTACAGACACGGGACAGACTTCTTCCGAGCCCGAGCAAAAATCAGTAATATACGGCCCGGCATAGCCTGAAAATAAAGTCTATGCATAAATAAGTGTGCTTTTGAATAATTTTAAATGTAGAATAATGTTGCTTCAGAAATATCAACAAGTTTTCTAGAAATCCAATCAGGTCAGGCACCATCTGAGATTTTATGGCAATCTTCGTGATAGCGAGAGAGAAATTCCTTGCTTCAGAAACATCTGTTGCGCAGGGTGGATGCGTGTAGCAAATGCGTACGGTAAAAAAGTTTTAGTTTCGTTTCGAGTCTCGGAGCGAAGAAGTGGGCTCAGAATCCGCAGTCTTTTTGAATCAATATAATAAAGTATAAGGATTATAGTGAGTGCTCATTACAGAGTATAAGAATACACCACAATTTATACCGGACCGGACTCGGGCCGAACTTTTTGCTTTTATACCGAGCTGGGACAGGCTAACAAAAGTTTTGAACATAGGAAGCCGAAATTTTAACTTTTTTACCGGGCCAGACCAAAAGTTTTCTTCTACGAATCGGGTCGGGCCTGGAAATTTCGGTCTGTACAGACCTGTAGCATGAAAACAAAGAAACTTACCTTGGAGCACCTATCGACACTGTAAAAATTTCATTAAAGATGGGTAAAAACATATTCCAACTATACATTTTTGGTATGGGAGAAAAAAAAAAAAAAATGTGTTGAAAATTGAGGGGGTTGTATTTTTGATTAAAAACATTATAAAAAATTATTCAGAAGAGTGTAGTTTCGTTAAATCATCTGGAAACTGTGATACGAGCGCACAAAGCGCCATCTATACGCGTTTTCGGAAATTATTTTTTTCCAGTTCTATCGCGGTCCGGATTTCGGGTCTTCTGGATTTTAGGATTCTGGATTGGAGGTCCTGTACTGTATATATATATATATGCAAATTTTATCTCAAAAACGGCTCTAACGATTTTGACGAAATTTTGTATCCTACCGTTTTGGGGCACCAGAAAACCATTGGGGTAGGTCACGTGTTCGAGAAAATTCGTTTAGTGGGTCATTTTGGGTCATCATGGGTCAGGGTCAAGCTAATTCTATCTAAAAAACGGTTCAAACGATTTTGACTAAATTTTGTAACTTACCATTTTCGGGCACGAGAAAACTATTGGGCTGGGTCACATGTTCGAGAACTTTCGATTAGTGGGTCATTTTGGGGTCAACCCAGGTCAAGTTAATTTTATCTAAAAAATGGCTCTAACTATTTTGATTAAATTTTGTGGCCTACGAGTTTCGGGTACGACAAAATCATTGGACTAGGTCACATGTCCGAGAACATTCGATTAGTGGGTCATTTTTGGGTCACTGTGGGTCAAGCTAATTTTATCAAAAAAAAACAGCTCATATTTACACTAAATTTTGCATCCTATGGTTTTCGGACACGAGAAGACTGTTGGGCTAGGTCACGTGTTCAAGAAAATCCGATTAGTGGGTCATCTTGGTCATAGGTCATTACGGGTCAAGCTATTTTATCTTAAAAAAGGCTCAGACTAATTACACTAAATTTTGCATCCTATGTTTTTTTGGCACGAGAAGAATGATGGGCTAGCTCACATGTTTGAGAAAATTTAATTATTGGGTCATTTTGGTCTTGAGTCAGGATATTTTAACTCAAAGCTAACTTTGACCAAGCATAGCTCGGTCTTCCCTGCTCGTGTAGTCCCGCAGTGGCGCGGACGGTAAAGCTCGGCTCTCGTAAGATCGCCGAAAGCCAAGCAGCATCGAACACGGTCAGTGTTTGGGAGGGTGCATCGTCTATCCTCTCTCATCTGCCTCTGCTGTGGGACCGTGTACGTTAAAGGGAGCTGGTGCACGTTAAATCTGTTTGTGGCTCCAAAGTCCTCCAAGTTCTGTATAAGCGCTACCTCTGGGGGTGCCAATCCAGATGCAGGTCTCTCATCTGGAATTGGTTCAAAATTAGGAGACCTGGGGGGATAGTACAATAGACCTCTGGTCGCGATGCTTTGGCTTTCGAGCCTCCCCCCCCCAGTAATACAGTATTCCCTGCTCGTGTATGTGTATGTGTGCGTGTATATATATATATTTCACTGGCACCCGGCTAACAAAAAAGTACCAAAAATTAATATCAAGATACAGGTAATTTTGACCAGTCAAAACTGATTTTAATCAGGGGAGTGATCAAAACTGGTTTTAACTGTCTCAAACTGGTTAAAATTAGTTTTAGCAACCCAAAAGTGGTCAAAACTTTATTAAATAACTGTAGCTTACATAAATTACTCAAAATGTATATTTATGTGAATACTAATATCTTATCATATGATATATATTTAATAATTATTAAATATAGATGAAGTTTTTTGTTGTCTTATGTAACAGTGTTTCATGTAGAAAGAAACACATACATTTAATAAATCTTACTTTCCTTAAAGTGTAACTAATACATTATGCTATTTGGCAGGCAGTAACGTAAAAATTGTATAATTGTAAAAAAAAAAAATTTACACTGAAAAAACTAAACTGAAAAATTTATATGATTGTGTCAACATGACATAATTTTCAGATTATTCTTTTTTTAATTATAAAGATTATAGACTTGAATGGGAGCTTTTATTGATTACTTCAACTTGATTACATGCTAACGATAGCTTAAAATAAATAAATTATAGGTTAGATGAATTAATTTTTTAATAAAGAATTCACAAAAGTAAAGGAACTCAGGAAAATTAAAATTATTAAAAGTAACAGTAAAAAAAAAAAAAAGCTTGAAATCATAATCACTTTATAACAGGGACAGGATCCTCGATTGTGGAAAAGGAACAGGCATCACGATTATGGAAAGGGAAAAAAGAAACCATATATAAAGAAATTATCAGTTGAAAATATTAAAAGTTTGTCGGATCTATAGACTGTATATTATTATTGTAAAATAATTTCTCCATCATTACATAAAAATTGATTTAAAAATGTGTTATTAAAACCCGAAAGGTCCATTCATTAATCAGATCCTCAGCTACAAGGTCATGCCCCGTTTCAGGTCAGTTTTCCTTGTTGTCAGGGCTTAATTTCTAAAAAAAAAAGTACCGGAGCTCTAATATTCTGCAGTACTAACACCCATGGCATTCTCCCCCCCCCCTCTGCCGTCACTCCAATCTACATATTTATTAGGGTGGGCCGAAAAAAACTTTTTTTTTTTTTGATTCGCTATACCGCGGAAAACTTGACTTTAGGGTTGCTTATTAAAATAAAATGAAAAAAATTAATTAACTAAATTTTAATTTTAGCGGCAGAGCAGCTCAAATAAATTTATTGGAAAGCAATAGTTTTCTTTCTTTTTTTAAAGGAATAAAAGAAAAAAACCTGCTATAGTGAAAAATCTTTAAAAGAAAGATATAAAAATACATTATAATAAAAAAAGAAGCAAAATTACTTCATTTGAGGTAGCACGCAAAGCATTTAAAAAATCCTTAAATTAACGCAATCAAGTAGTAAGTAGTCAAGTTCTCAGTGAATGTTGGCTGGATTGTGGGTCGGGTCTTTTTAGCACTTTCCAACCTAGTTGAAAAGTGCTTATGACTTCGGTTTGTCTGGCCGTATGGCCGTCTGCCATCTGTCCGTGCTCTAACTCCCGTAAATATGCTCGGATTGCACTGCAATTTTTATATGTTATTGTCGCCATCTATAGCATGTTCCCTATTTCAACGGAAGTGTGTAGCACTTATAGTTATTTTACAGGGACACTCAAAAGAATTCCGTTATATTGCGTTCTATGGGGAAAAATCATTTGCGGTTTATTTAAATAATGTTTCACTAATTTAAACGCATTGAAATTTATATATATCACTAAGGTGCATTAGAAGAAGCTTAATATGGAATAGGGTGTGCATAGCACTTATAGTTACTTTACAGGGACAGTCAAAAGAATTCCATTACATTACGTCTATGGAGAAAAATCGTCTGCGGTTTATTTAAGTAATGTTTCACTATTTTAAACGCACTGAAATTTATATATATCACTAATGTGCATTACAAGAGGCTTACTACAGAATATTGTGTACATAGCAGTCATCGTTCATTTACAGGGACACACAAAAGAATTCTCTACTGCCTGTCAACAATAATTCCTGGAAGTGCATTTTAAGTTACTGAACACGATTTTAAATTTAACTCACTTTTTGTTTATTACGTGGCGTGTATAAATTCTGTAGATCATATACAGGGAAGCACAAAAGTTCGCGAACACATTTCCGTTTATTGACAAACTCCAGATGGAGAATTTTAAACTGTGCTATGCGTTTCCTAACTGAACTAAAATTTAGCATTCTATGTAGTATATATACAAACCTATAGATCCTATACAGGGCTGAATAAAAGTATTCGGATATTTTTCCGAATATTGTATATGTTGGAAATTCCTGAAATTATAATTTTAAATATGTTATGTGTTTTCCAAATTGTTTACTTAGATGTTATCTTTTAGCTTATTAAACGGTATGAATTGTAAAATTATTTTGGAAGCGTTGGAAAGTGCTACATAATCTATGCTTGACGCATGATTTTTCGTTCTTGTTTCTGTTTTGATTCGCTATACCGAAAAAGACTTGTGTCTAGGGTAGCTAAGTAAAATGCAAAAACAAAATAAATAAAATTTTACTTCTGGTGGTAGCGCAAAAGGCCTAAAATTTGTGAAAATTTGGCTTTTTTTCTCAAATTTGAGGCTTTTTGCGCTACCACCAGAAGTAAAATTTTATTTATTTTGTTTTTGCATCTTACTTAGCTACCCTAGACACAAGTCTTTTTCGGTATAGCGAATCAAAACAGAAAAAAAGACCCGACCCACAATCCAGCCAACATTCACTGAGTGAATACTACTTGATTGCGTTAATTTAAGGATTTTTTAAATGCTTTGCGTGCTACCTCAAATGAAGTAATTTTGCTTCTTTTTTTATTATAATGTATTTTTATATCTTTCTTTTAAAGATTTTTCACTATAGCAGTTTTTTTTCTTTTATAGCTTTAAAAAAAGAAAGAAAACTATTGCTTTCCAATAAATTTATTTGAGCTGCTCTGCCGTTAAAATTAAAATTTAATTATTTTTTTTTTCATTTTATTTTACTAAGCAACCCTAAAGCCAAGTTTTCCATGGTATAGCGAATCAAAAAAAAAAAAAAAAGTTTTTTTCGGCCCACCCTAATATTTATATTTCACACATTATTTTCAAAATTTAAAGCATTGTTACTTACCCATCATACGTAGTATAGGGTAAGTCTTGTAATCGTTTTGAAAATCGAAAAAAATTTTTTGACGGATTTACACGTTTCAGACACTGGAGATTCCGAAAAACATATTTTTAGAAAAAAAATTTTGCCATCCGTCTGTGTGTCTGTGTGTGTGTCTGTAAACGCTCTATCTCCCGAAAAAATTGAGATAGAGACTTGCAATTTGGTATGTACTTAGTATGTAATAATGGGAAGAAGCCTATTTCATTTCAAGAACCTCGATTAACCGGAACTATTTTTTTCGGACTCTCGAAATATTCGTTCTGATGAAAGGTATATAAAAATTTTCGAAATTGTTTATTTTAAGAAATAAATATAAAAGACAATAAAAAAACATAAATTTTGCATAAAGCATGAAGTTGATCGGATAATTAGTTGCCGAGATATTTGGAATCCTATTTTCCACACTCTTCGATTTTTCATGACCCTGTATTTCATCCAAATTTCACTTCAAAGATATATTTTAATTTGACGCTTAATCAGATGCAATAAACTGCTAGTTAATAGGATTATTATTTTTGGAGTTATAAGGATGTTTCTTTCAAGCAATTCAGTAATCGAGACTTTAAAGTTTGTGACGTCATCAAACCACGATTTTATTTGAATTGCAATGCACTTTATAAGTAGTTTACACATTTTTATTTTAATATTTTACATTATGCATATCCATGATGGGTAAGTATTACGGTGGCCCCCAACGACTAGTTTTTTTATTTAGCAAAATAACAATTTTAAATACATCTTTCTGCGTATACTTAGCTATCAACTCTTCCACTTTTTAGTTATTACTACTTAAAAATAGAAACCTTTACCTAATCTTAATGTAAATTAATTGCAGAATTCTACAATTAAATAAGCTCAGGATTATGATTCAGAAATAGTGTTAACACAAAAAATGAATAGTTCGCAGCTATGCAAAATAGAAAAAGACTATTTCTGTTTACTCTTTATTCTGTTCAAAATAGCATTAAAATGATTTGAAATGGAAATAAAATTTTGAATTTAAGACAGATTGAGCTCGAGCCTGTTTCATCTCCATTTCTTACGTGAGCGATACATTACGTCACTTATAAGTGTTTTGATACAAAAGAAAGCAAAAGATTGGAGATGGGGGGGGGGGGGGGGGGAAAGGAAAGGGTAATTCAGGATTCGTTTTTCGGAAGCGTTATTGCACTGGGCTCCGGAACGCAGTGTTTATGAGCTCTGGTGAATTCTAGCCAATATTTTAAATAGTTACTAAAAACACAGAGGTACCAGAGCTGAGCTCCGGCACAAATTAAGCCCTGCTTATTGTCGATGAACAGTATATGAATATTTTTAGCAATTATTTGAAATTTTAAGTGAAAATCATGATTTCTACTCACCATCTTAGGATAGGCATTAAAATTAGTTATTAAATATAGATAGAATTTTTTTTTTTTTTTTGTCTTATGTAACAGTGTTTCATGTAGAAAGAAACATACATTTCAGAAATCCTACTTTTCTTAAAGTGTAACTAATAAATTATGCTATTTAGTGAGCAGTAATGAAAAAATGGAAAATATGGATTTTGAATTGTAGATTTCAGAAGTACACCTGATGGATGGTAGTGCCAACTCTTCATCAGTAGAAATATTATGTTCCCAAGTTTGATCTCAAATAGAATAAACAAACTATGAAATTGTCTTATTTTAGGGGAGACCTGTGTACCTAGGGCCCTCATGTACCCAGGTCCACCCCACTTTAATTGAATAATATTTAATTCTAAGTTTTGTTACTCAGTTGGTTAAGGGGCAACACCAATTGCTATTTAGGCAGCCACTTTGAAATCTTGGAGGAGAAAGCTGTGGCAAGTTATATGCAGAAAAAGGTTTTATATGGTCAGAAGTAAAATTTTGCAGCTCATCTCTTTTGTTGTTTAACAAAGGTGAGGCAACTACTTTTCTTTGAATTCTAGGACATAATTTTGTTTGTGACATTAAGTATTAAATGATATATTAAATAAGTCCCTGCTCCATATGGGCTTTCTGTAGAAGACATTTTGTATGAAATTACCTACTCTTGTACCTAGGGCCATGTAGTTGCCTTGTACCTAGGGCCATGGACCTAGGTACAACTACAGTGATATTCTTTATGCTGTTATTTTACTGAAAAGGCTTTTGTAATAAATGGAGGAAAATGGCTTTAATTATGTGAACCATTTTGATTTATTCAATTTTTAGGGTTTGTTCATCTCGCAAAACCCTATTCGTCCCGCTTCTCTGTCTATCCAACACATAGTCGGTTCTCTCTCAGAAACTTTATAACTTACAGGCTTGAAATTTTGTGTACTTACAACTGAATGCCTACTGTCACACTGAAAATTATAAATTTGAAAAAATCATATTATTTTAATACAGAGAGATAAAAAACCAAAAGTCTAACAGCCTTTTTATACTAAATTTAAACATTTTTGGTTATAGCAATTGCCAACAATTAAAAATCCACAATAAAATTCTTTCTACAATAATACAAGGAGTATGAGTTACAATTGTATGAGTTGTACAATTATAACTCATACTCCTTGTATGAGTTGTATAATTGTAACTCATACTCCTTGTATGAGTGTACAGTTTGTTGAATTTTTGGAGCATGTCATTCACCAAGTCAAATGTTCAGTAGATAAGCAAAAAATTTTTTGTTTTGGACAACCACGAAAGCCATGTCAGTATTAAAACAATAACTTTGCCAAAAAAAACTTGGAATAGTTATGCTTACGTTTCCTTCACATACCAGCCATAAGCTTCAACCATTGGACAGAGGTGTGTTTGGATCCTTCAAGAAATACTACAATACGGTGTGTAGTAATTGGATGATGACAAACACTGGAAAATCAATGAGCATATATGATGTTGCGGAGAATGTTGGCAAATCCTATCCTTTGGTCTTTACTCCTGCAAACATTCTAGCGGGCTTTCGTGTGTCTGGTGTATGGCCAGTGAATCAAAACATATTCACCTATTCACAATAATTTGGCTTATTGCAATTTAAATAATTATATGGTAAATCCTGATATTGTTTCTTTTATAAAATTCATGTGTGTATATTTGTTTTCTATTCATTATAGAGTGAAATGTAACTTTCAGGGAATGGCCCTAGGTACATCAGCTACTGGCCCTAGGTACATTGAAGATCTTGTACCTAGGGCCATTTGTGAAGTTTATTAAACAGCCTTCTATTCCACATAATTCATTATTTTAACTATTTATATTAATCCCAATGGGAAGTAATTAGTATAAAGATGTGTACATATCAGTTTCACAATTTTAAACAAGTTCAGTTGGTCTGTTTTTGAGCGTTGAAAAAAAGTGGCCCTAGGTACACTACACAGGTCTCCCTAATATAACAACACATTTTTATCATTTTTTGAGTTCTAAATAAAAATTTCAAACTGTTTTTTAACACTTTCCAACCTAGTTGAAAAGTGTTTATGACTTCGGTTTGTCTGGCCGTATGGCCGTCTGGTCGTCTGGCCGTGCTCTAACTCCCGTAAATATGCTCGGATTGCTCTGCAATTTTTATATGTTATAGTCGTTATCTATAGCATGTTCCCTATTTCAACGGAAATGTGTAGCACTGATAGTTTTTTTACAGGGAGACTCAAAAGAATTCCGTTACATTGCGGTCTATGGGGAAAAATCATTGACGGTTTATTTAAATAATGTTTCACTATTTTAAACGCATTGAAATTTATATATATCACTAAGGTGCATTAGAAGAAGCTTAATATGGAATAGGGTGTGCATAGCACTTATAGTTACTTTACAGGGACAGTCAAAAGAATTCTGTTACATTACGTCTATGGAGAAAAATCGTCTGCGGTTTATTTAAATAATGTTTCCCTATTTTAAACGCATTGAAATTTATATATATCACTAAGGTGTATTTCAAGAGGCTTACTACAGAATAGTGTGTGTACAGCAGTCATCATTCATTTACAGGGACGCACAAAAGTTCGCGAACACATTTCCGTATTAATTAACTCCAGACGGAAAATTTTAAACTGTGCTACGCGTTTCCTAACTGAACTAAAATTTAACATCCTATGTAGTATATATACAAATCTATAGATCCTATACAGGGCTGAATAAAAGTATTCGGATTACTTAGATGTTATTTTTTAGCTTATTAAACGGTATGATTTGTAAAATTAGTTTGGAAGCGTTGGAAAGTGTTACATAATCTATGCTTGACGCATGATTTTTTGTTCTTGTTTTTTTCGTGATTTATTTTCCTTCACTTTTCATATAAAAATAAATATCTAATCAAGTTATTAAAAATATTTTAATTCTTATGATATTTGCTTATCTCTGCATAAATTAAAAAGTAATGAAAATTAAAGTATAGTACTAAGTAAAATACTTGCAAATGTTGTATTAAATATTATTAAATGTTATTTGGATAAACCTTTCCAAATGTCGTATTAAATTATTTAACAAAATAAATTTTAATTTATTTTTCCCAGTCAAAATAAGTTTTGACCAGGATGGTTAAAACTGGTTTTTTCCATGGTTACCCTCCCCCTGATTAAAACCAATACAACTCTATAAGATATTAACAACAACATCAGACAAAAGTATCCCCTACTGCAAAATTAGTCATCTTTAATTGTTTGGCTCTATAGATGTTGAAGAACTATCATAAACTATATTAAAGTGTTCTTCCAGAAAAAAATAAAAAAAGATAAAAATACTGTTCCAAATCACATTCTAATTGCTTGGACTTAAAGGTCAGTTCAGTGCCTTCCTGAGCAAGTCATCCTGAGATAGCCATAAATCCTTTCCCTTCCCATTCTTTTCGAATCATTTTGTGGTCAGTGACAAAAGAAATGGGAGTTTCAACAAAAGAAATGGGTATTTTTCCAGCTGTAAATGGCTCCCACTCTTGTTTTCTGGCCTTTAGACATGCTAAGAAAGTCAAAAAAGATTAAAGGGAGTGCTTTACCACATAAGAGACACCACCCACTTAGACCGTAGTCTGATCGGTCCTAAGGGTTTCCGTTGGCTCATACGAAAACACTCGCTCACTAATGTTAATAGTATGAGACAGTTATTTTATAATATCTCGTTTGCATTTCAATATTTTTAAACATTTTTGCATTGGATAGCTGAGATCAATCTCTACAACTGTCATTTTTTACTTTTTCGATTTTGTTTGCAGGGTTTTTTTTATGGGGATACTTTCACTATCAAAACTTGTTCTGAAAGTGATAAAAAATCCTCTTAAAAAAAAAAAAAAAAAAAAAAAAAACCTGCAGACAAAATCAAAAAAGTAAAAAACGACAGTTATAGAGATTGATCTCAGTCATTCAATGAAAAAAAAATCTTTTAAAAATATTGAAATGCAAATGACATATTACAAAATAGCTGTCCCATAGGATTAACATTAGCGAGCTGGTGTTTTCGCATGAGTGAACAGAAACCTTAATCACTGGGATTATATAGATGTCCGGTAGGCAAATACAAAATTTTAAAAGTTGTCATAAATACAAAAAATTGAACATTTGCCATATTCATGCACAAAACAGCTTCTGTGCAGCAAATTTATTAACATTCCTACTATAGTACCCAGTTTTAAATTTCAATGAGTGTTCTTAGTTTAGCATGATTTAAATCAGAAATTTAGTTCTATTAGCTTTTTCCTATGAAGGGTCTATTAGATCTTATTTATTAACCCGTCAGCACACGCGCTGGGATAAAATCTACCCCAGCTCAGAATCATTACTTAAAATGTGAGAAACTCGTTCGTTATCATTCTGAGCTTTATACTTTTTTACAAGCAAGAACGTCTTATAAGACGTTCTTGCTTGTAAAAAAGTATAAAGCTCAGAATGATAACGAACGAGTTTCTCACATTTTAAGTAATGATTCTGAGCTGGGAAGACGTTCTTGCTTGTAAAAAAGTATAAAGCTCAGAATGATAACGAACGAGTTTCTCACATTTTAAGTAATGATTCTGAGCTGGGGTAGATTTTATCCCAGCGCGTGTGCTGACGGCTTAAATTTAAATTATAGTTTTTTCTGGTTCGAAACATAAAAAACTTCAAAACAGTGAGATCTCAAATTCCCCTAGCTAACGTTAACCTTATGGGAATGGAATAAATTCATATTTTAAAAATATCTCCACAAGAAATTAATACTTTTGACTTATTTTTTCTGTGTACTCTTCTTAAAGGATGTTTCTTGTTTTCTTAGTTGTCAAAATAGTTCTAAAATCTATGCTTACTTTAACATTTTATGTGCTAAAATTGTACAAGCGGTGAGAAATTTTTTAACACTTCAGGTAAAATTAACCAGGTATTTTAGAAACATTTTGACAACTTAAAAAAACAAAACAGAGAGAGACATCCTTTAAGAAGAAAATAACAGAAAAAGAAGTCAAAAATATTAATTCCCCTTTGAAGTTTACCATTAATGAAAGGGATTTAAGATCTGACTGACCAACTCCCTTTAAGTAATGTAAACTTCAATTTTCTTTCCAGAGACAATGTTGAAAAATGCAATTACTTTAGTTCTGAAACACTCATTTTACCATGAGCCATCTTACCTGTTTACAACTAGTTCTTACACAGAGTAATAAATATAAAAAGCAAAATGAATAAACAGATTAATAATCAGTTTTAAAAAACTAACCGAACATTGCAAACCAAAAGAGAAATTGAACAAACAAGAAAGAAACTCAAATTTTAATTGCTTAATAGTCATATAGCCAACATAGTGAAAAAGTACCCAAGTCAGTGCGCTATACTGATGACCCGGGTTCGAGTCCCGGCTTGGGTACTTTTTCACTATGTTGGCTATACGCCTATTAAGCAATTAAAATTTGAATATTATAAATGCAAGGCATGAGAAATTTTCTCTGGAAAAATTTCCCAGTATTAAATATGAATTTATTCAATTGTCGATGCTGGACTTTCTTTGATTTTGTGTTTGGCCCAGGGTTGGTGGCTCATGGAAAATATTCCATCTTGTGCTGCATTTGTAGCCTTGCCAACATGTTATGGTGAAAAAGTTCCAGGCTGAGTATCGTTCCCAAGTGGTTCAGTTGGTAGAACGCCAGTGCGCTACACTGATGACCCGGGTTCGAGTCCCGGCTTGGGTACTTTTTCACTATGTTGGCTATACGCCTATTAAGCAATTAAAATTTGAATATTATAAATGCAAGGCATGAGAAATTTTCGCTGGAAAAATTTCCCAGTATTAAATATGAATTTAAGAAAGAAACTGTCAAAAAAGCCAGCTCCCACACATTACAGACTGAGCAAATGGAAGGCTATGAAGTTGAGTAATATATACAACTAATATAACTCATAAGGAATAATAATAATTAACATTTTGCATTTAGAAAGGCTTCCAAATGTTGCATAGCACAAGAGCTTGTTTTGATTAGTTGGATATTTTTGCCCATTTTTATTGTAAAACTTTTTTTTAAGCATTCTTTGCTGCTAATATCACAATTTCAAACACTTATTTTGGCTAAAATTTTAAAACCTCATTGAAATGTGGAGATTAAAGTATAGCGAGCAATTTAATTTTAAAGTTGCTCTCAAAACAAAAGTTGAGAATTTTTAGCTCTAATGCTATGGGCCGTTATCTAGTTAAAACATAAATTTTCTAATAAAGGGTGTCGAAAATTTAAATATTGAGCACATCATATTTCAATTTATTCTTTACTAAATCAAAGTACTTTATGTTATCTGTGAGTTTTCTGCCTTTTTGTAGAAACATCCCCAAACAAGAAACACACTGCTTGACAATGGGAACAAGCGCGGATCCAAGGGGGAGGTCATGGGGGTCATGACCCCCCTCTAAACGAAAAACATTTCTATATAATAATACTTTTTTTAATATAAATATATATAAAAGGTGTTTTGATATTTTTTTTTTTTCCGTTAAAAATGCTAATCTTATTGATACATTCATAGAGTTATTTTTATACAGAAATGCAGGAAAAATTGCAGTTATTGTTTAAGCATAAAAAAATCAAACAATGTTTTATATTTTTCTATAAATGTCGTACATCTTGAATTGTATCCAATTGCAACCTCAAGACGACATTTGCATGACTGTTGAGCCTCAAAAATCGGCTTAAAATGTGAACTTTAGGGACATTTTCTGTAAAATTAAATAAAATAAAAATGGTAATTCCTATTTCTTGGCATCTGAATAAAACATAGAAACTATAAATTTTATACAATTACCAAGGCTGCTATGGCTCAAGGAATTTTTCAGAGAAAATAGCCATAATTTCTTATTGAAATTTTTGCCTAATCGCACGATCAAATATGGTGAGTTTTTTTATAAAAAATTACTGGTATTTCCTCTGAAAAAAATTCTGACCAGTAGCAACCCCGATTTACGAATATACTGCAAATTTCATGCATTTAGGAATGAAAATGAATTCAAGTTAGGTTAGAAAACAGCAAATTTGGACTTAAGATACAAAAATTGTCAAGAAGACATGTGACCCCCCCCCCCCCCCTTCCTCCAAAATAGACATGACCCCCCTCTAAATGGAAAGCTGGATCCACTTCTGAATGGGAATGGTTATGTTTTCAAGAAGTTTACAGTTAAGTTTGAATTAATTTAACAATTTTTGTAGCCAATCACCTTCAAATTATTTTTGTTTTAATTCTTGAATGATTTTTCTCTTGCTTCTGAAACTGGAGAATCTCTTTTTTTCCTTACAGTTTTATTTGCAATTTAACTTTTTTTTTACTATTTTTTGATTGCACCCATTAATGAATTCATTTTTCCCCCAATTACTTTACACTTTGAATAGAAATTTAGCTTCTTTAGACATCCAAATTATAAATGTCGAAATTTGTACAAATGTTTTAATTCTGGAGCTCAATTTAGATTTATTTATTTTTTACTTGGAACTTAAGAATTAATATATTAAGGCAATAAAACTATGACACTGAATCATTTTTATAAAATTGTGGCAGATAAATCAGAATTTTTGGGAAGTATATAGGGGAGGCCGGTACACAGTGGACCACTTTTTCAGTTAACATTTTTTTTCTCTTTAATAGACTGACCGATCTGTATGAAAATATTTTTGAATATTCCTTAAACCTTCTTACATCCATCATAATTTTCTCACAACATAGTTTTCAATACATTAAAAAAAAAAAAAAAAAAATTATATACACTGGTCCACCCACTGGGGTACAGTGGACCACTATTAGGTATTATCCAAAATACAATATAAATCTATTTTTCATCAATCTAATTCTTTTTTGTTGCCCCTTCACCTGCAAAATAACATAATAATATAAATTTTGATTCAAAAACAAAAATTTAATTATAATTTGAAAATAATAACAGATTAATACAGGAGCAATTGCAATTTAGTTGAAGTTATTACTTAAGTACAAAAAAATCAGCGCACATTAAAATTTGCAAATGAAATTCCAAAGTAATTTTATGAGTAAGATTGAGCCTGGAATTTTCAAGAAATAATTTTGGGTCTGAGAGCAACATTATGAAATCATTGACATCAACAGCAGATTCATCTACAGTTTCAGGAGAAGTAAACTGATTTCCATTCAATTTGCGTCTCATGAATCTTACTTGAATAGAATCATCAACAATTAGACTACAGTTATATTTATCAAAGGCAGTAAATACAAAACAAAATATTTCTTACTATGTTAAATAAATTGTTATTTTTATTTGTTTAGTACTTTATTTTACAGTTAAATCTACTTTAAAGCAATCTTTCTTTATAGAAAATAAGAAATTATTAAATATTTTAGCTTAGCTTTGCAAAACAGCTGTTTTATTTTATTTATCTACAACCTTTAATTACTAAAAAAATAAAAATATGATGATGAAAAATTTTACTTTTAGAAGCTCAAAACAACAAAGCAGGATAAATTAGTTCAATCTGAGCTAAACATATTTTCTGAAGGCTATAAATAATCATTGCAGTGCTGTTGTCTATTAGGATAGAAGAGAAGCTTTAAAAAAAATTAAATAAATAAATTATTAGGGGGTGGTCCACTGTGTCCATAGGTCCAGTGTGTACCGGTCTCCCCTATTCAATTTTGTTATTCTGAAATTTGTAACTTTCACATAAAAATCGCGTTAACTGCAATATTATTGATCGCTTTTTTGTTTTTAGCCTAGTACATTTCTTAAAATGTATTTTATCTTTTTTTGTACATATTAAGCTTAAATCAGCATCTAATATTGTTGTTTTAGACATTTAAAGAAGAGAGTGATTGGTATATATTCAATTTCGGGGACACATTATAATTAAAGAAATGATAGAATGTGAGAGAACTTACAGTTGACGATTATTATAAGGAATTTGTGTTAGATACAATACTCAGATTATTATTAACTATATCATAAATTAAACATGTTAAATGCCAAATACAAAATCAATTTACAGATGCTTCACACCCTATATTCTAAATAACATCTAAAATGTAAACAAACGCCAACTATTCAATTGGTTGGTTGGTTGCAGGGTAATTCAAGCGCTTGAATACGTCATCTTGTGGAAAAAAGATATAACTTTTCGCTTCAGGAAAATCCCTTGCAAGCATTACATGCATTTTTAATTTGTTCATAATGATTATTTTTTTGCACAATTTCAGATTTTATGTGATACTAGTATATAACCCCCGTCAAAAATGACGGATTGTTGATCTGCGTTCCATTTTCATAAGACTTCATACAAACAAACAGCATGAATATTTTATTATTGAAAGGTTTGTGTTGTAAAAAAGTACTTTTTAAAAATAACAAAGGTTTTCTACAGATAAAAATGATGAGGATATATATATATATTTACTCATTATTAAATTTCTGAAATAGTTCAACGATTGGACAAAACATTCAAATTAAAAATTTAAAAATAATCCATGTGCGAAAGTTTTTGTAAAAAAGTGTTATAAATGAGTTTCTAAACAGCTTGATTCTCCACTCATTGTTTGATTACATAAGCAAAATTAAATGCAAATTACGCTGTATTATGTATTCCTTATATTTTAATTACGTTTCATAAGAAGAAAATCCCTGACGGCCCGGCCTACAGGCACAGATAGATTTCGAAGCCACAGACCGTGGGGCGCCTGTTTATTGGGAATTGCAGAAGAAAGACGTATTTGCCATGATGTGGCAGTTGGGACCACCCACTTCGAAATATACCTCTACCAGTAGGTGGAGCCAGCGGGGAATTTTTTATTTATTTATTTATTTATTTATTTTACCGTAAAAGTTGGTCCTATAAAAAACTTGTCAGTATAAAAGTTGTATATAATATTAAGAAGATTTAAAATAAATTTAAGCGGATTTGATATCTTGGGAATTGACGAAGTTATGAATTTTTTACTTCTGAAATCCCTATCCCCCCCCCCACTTGGAGGCATTTTTAATGAAATCAAAAATCTGTCATACATAAATTTTTGGCTCTTTTCCTAGAAGTAATAATAAATTTAAACGGATTCGATATGTATAAAAATTAAGACGTTATGGGTTTTTTTCTGTTTTCACCTCAGCCTGTAGGCAAAATCAGCAAACTTTTTTTTTTTTTTTTTTTTTTTTTTTTTTTTTTTTTGCCATAAAAGTAGGTCCTATAAAAAACTTGTCAGTATAAAAGTTGTAGATAATTTTAAGGAGATTTACAATAAATTTAAGCGGATTTGATATCTTGGGAATTGACGAAGTTATGATTTTTTTTTCTTCTGAAACCCCTATTCCCCCCCCCCTCCCCACCTTGGGGGCATTTTTAATGAAATCAAAAATCTGTCATACATAAATTTTTGACCCTTTTCCTAGAAGTAATAATAACTTGAAACAAATTCGATGTGTATAAAAATTAAGAAGTTATGGATTTTTTTCTGTTTTTACAAAAAGCCCCCCCCCCCCCCCCCGGTTCGATTTTGCCTATTAACGAACTTGACCGAGATTTTATGCCGGTTGATTTTATGTATCAGTTTGAAAGAGATTTGTGCAGAATTATGGGCGTTATCGTGTCCATAAAAAAGTGACATAGATAGATATATAAAGTTTTTAACTGGGGTGTTTTTGGGTTCTGGGAGTCATAATCGGCGTAGATCTGCAAAAAAAATAAATTCCAACTTAGTGAAGAATGTCATAGGTAGTATTTCTTACGAAATGTACCTAAAAACTTCTACATACAGTTTGAGAACATGTGAAGAGAAAACTACTACAAGAATTATTTCGTAAAAGTAGTGTTGCGAATAGAATTAAAAATAATAACCAGTGGCAGCCCTGCAATGTCCACCTGTTCAAGCTTAAAAAGGGGATAAACTAAACTTTATTCCACAATTTATAATTATAATATTAACGGCTTTGGGCGTACTGCAAATGCCGTTTGTTATGACCACCTTTTTTGAACGTATACATGCTTTCGTTGTGCAATTTATATATACACATTTACTTTGTAAAATATATGGTGTGAAATATTAAGTTAAAAACTTTAAGTTTATACAGAACACATATGTGATTCTCGAAGTGTGCATGGTCTGATCAGTATTACCAATTTCGCAGACTTTTTATTACTACTAATTGTAAATAGTTTAAACATTCTTTAATTACGGAATGTTTGTCCTTAAATAAGACTAATATTACAGTGGTGGACATAATTATAAGACACCTACCTAATTTGACATACAGTGAAAGAAAAGATTCAGAGCTTAAAAATACTTTATCAAATACGACAAAAACATAAATTTATTCTGTTATCACACGTAATTGTTTTACAGAAATGATATTTGTATAGAGTTTAATAAAAATAAATAAAAATACCATGGACAAAATTATAAGACACCCGAACATTTTAATTAAAACACCTGCTTCTTTTTCGAAATATTCAAATTTTCTGCACGCTGTTATGACGCTGCACGCAGTTAACTGAAGCAGACTAAGGCTCCTATAATAGTATTATAGGAGCTCTAAAGCAGACGATAACCGACTTCACGCATTTATAAACATGCCACGAGGTACAGAATGCCCCAGCACATTTTATAGCATTCTTTAGGTCTTCGACACATGTAAACTGCCTCCCATTTCGGTAAACCTCACGAGCTAAGATCCCCCACAAGTTTTCGATGGGATTTTAGTCTGGGGAGCGAGAAGGCCATGGATGAACATTGATACTTTGCTCTGAAAGCCACTTTTTTGTTACGTGTGATGTATGAATCGACGCGTTATCGTGCTGGAAAGTGTAGTTTTCGCCACAAAGAAGTTCACCATATATGGCTAGTTGATCTTTAAGAAGATTTTTATACTTTTCGGAATAGACGCTTTCAGTGTGACGTCAGTTATGAAATTTTGCTTGGATACTGACTCCAAACAAACGGTTGCTATGTTTCATTTCTTATTAAATATAAAACGTAGAAAATATTACCACTGCACATAATGTATTAAAACACTTTGCCGTGAGATATAATTATAAGATATAGGTACAATATACAAACATAATAGAAAATACAACATAGCAACCGTTTGTTTGGAGTCAGTATCCAAGTAAAACGTCATCATTGACGTCACGACTGAAAGCGTCTATTCATTCTTGAATGCACAAAAACGATATCGGTTTTCCCTTGAGCCGAAAAACCAGCCCAAACTATTACTGATCCTCCACCCATTTGGCGGCTCATTCGTACATCATCAGACTACCGTAAATCATGCCAATAATAGTGAAACCCGTCAGGACCATCCAGGTTAAACTTTTTTTCATCAGAAAATAACACAGAGAGAGTACCATTTGGAGGTCCAGGCCATAGTTTGTTTAGCGAAGTTTAAACGGTCAATTTTGTGCCGCCTTAGAAGCGGAGGTTTTTTCTTCAATTTTTTTTAAATTTCACATAGGAAGCATTATGCAACACCCTGCGAATGGTTTTCCTTGAACAATTCAGTTTCAAAGCATTTTTAATGCCTGTAGTGGTCATCTTATTCTGTGTAGCGAGCGAAAACACATGGCGTCTGTCTCTAAAGGACAAGCAAGGAGTACGTCCATATCTTTTAATCACAGATCCATTACTTCCTCTTTTCAAAACATTTGAAATTACATATCTAGAGCGTTTAATAACTTTTGAAATATTTTTAACTGAAGTACCAAGTCCATTTAATCTCCAAATTTCGCGAATTTCACTTTCTTTTAATTCTGTACCTCGTGGCATGTTTAAAAATGCGTGAAGTCTGTTATCGTCTGCTTTAGTTAACTGCTGACGTCATAATTGCGTGCTGAAAATTTGCATATTTCGAAAAAAAAGCAGGTGTTTTAATTAAAATGTTAGGGTGTCTTATAATTTTGTCCGTGGTATTTTTAATTTTTTTTACTAAACTCTATAAAAATATCATTTCTGTAAAACAATTACGTGTGATAACAGAATAAATTTATGTTTTTGTCGTATTTGATAAAGTATTTTTAAGCTCTGAATCTTTTCTTTCACTGTATGTCAAATTAGGTAGGTGTCTTATAATTATGTCCACCACTGTATTATAGATATAGGTAATCGAAAGTTTGCTAATTTGGCATTACTGAATCTGCTTAATAGCGATGTAATATTAGTTCTTTGTTGGGGACGCCGCACCGATACCTTTAAATTCATCCAGTTAAAATAAATTTTTGTTGGTTTTTCGCAGATAAAAGTTTCAACATTTAGAATAACATAATTAAAATGCCAAAGTAAAAATCTGTGGAGGAAAAATAATGATTTTCATATTAAGATATGCATTGCATTCTAAATAAATAAACGAATAAGTAGTCGTTTTTAGGTACGTTCATAATTATATAAATACGTAGCACGTATAGTCGTCGTCTGATCCGTCCGTCCGTCCGTCTGTCCGTCTGTCCGTCTGTCCGCATATAACAGCGCAAAAACTACCCAACCAAATGGTTTGAAATTTAAGATATATTATCTTTACAGAATTTTATCAAGACATTTTAAATTTTATGAAAATCGAATTAAAACTTTAGAAGATATTAATAAAAATATTTATTGGGAATTCAAGCGCTCGAATATGCCATCTGGTGGAAAAAAGATATAACTTCTCCCTTCAGGAAAATCCCTTCCAATCCCATTGCGTTACATGCATTTTTAATTTGTTCATTATGATTATTTTTTTGCGCAATTTCAGATTTCATGTGCTATTTGTGTTCTGTGTTTATATGGCAAAGTAAAAATTATCCGAATTTGAATATCTAACACTTTTAAACGCGTTTACAATAAATAATGGTTTCAATGGCACTTTAGCATTACTTAAAGGGACAATTTTCCTGTACCGACGGCTGCAATCAGCGCTCTATAGGCCGTTTTAAGTCCCAATTAAGAAATTTGAATTTAAAAAAATCGGTGCTTTTTTGTTATAGGAGCTTCCGAGGTTGAATCTTCAAGCGACCGAGATACTTATTTTATTACAGAAATTAATCTGCAGACGATATAATTCATTTTAGAGAATTAAAAATCATCAAGATCTGAATATTTATATAACTAGCTGTACAATTTTCAACTTGTTTGAATTAATATACAGGAATTGGATAAAAGTTTCATTAATTTGCGTGGTTCGTGCTTTCGTTCAGCTCACGTTCGTTTATCAAAAAGTGGGTCAAGTTCAACTCACGTTCACAGAAAGTGAACTAAGTTCGTGAGTGAGTTATCATCCAATGAACGCACTCATGCCCAACACTGGTTTAGTTGACAGCAGTTACATAAAAAAATCCCTGACGGCTCGGCCTACAGGCACAGGTAGATTTCGAAGACGCAAACCGTGGGGTGCCTGTTTGTTGGGAATTGCGGAAGAAATGACATTTTTGCCATGATGCGGTAGTTGAAACCGCCCACTTCGAAACCTAACTTGTTTGCAAACGGAGCCGGCAGGGATATTTTTTTTTTTTTGTAAGAGTAGGTCCTATAAAAAACTTGTCAGTATGAAAGTTGTAGATAATTGTAAGGAGATTTACAATAAATTTAGGCGGATTTGATATCTTGGAAATTGACGAAGTTATGACATCTTTCTTCTGAAACCCCTATTCCCCCCCCCCTCCCCACCTTGGGGGCATTTTTAATGAAATCAAAAATCTGTCATGCCTAAGTTTTTGGCCCTTTTCCTAGAAGTAATAATAACTTTAAACAAATTCGATGTGTATAAAAATTAAGAAGTTATGGGTTTTTTTCTGTTTTCACCCCCCCCCCCCATCCCCTTGGTTCAATTTTGCCCATTAAGGCTGCTCGTCAGTGAATTTTCCGATTCCCCTCGCTAATGTTATTCCTATGGGCGTAGGATGTATTCGTATTTTTAAAATATCTCCTTGGAAGATTAACATTTTTAACTTCTGTTTTCTTTGTATTGTTCTTAAAGAATGTCTCTTTTTTTCTTAGTTGTCAATTTTTTTCTAAAATATATACTTAATTTTATATGAAATGTTAAAATCGTATTCATTTTCGCTAAGATTTTAACGCATAAAAATTGAAATTAAGTGCATAGTTTAGAAATATTTTGATAACTAAGAAAAAATGAGACATTCTTTAAGAACAGTACACAGGAAACAGAAGTTAAAAATATTAATTTCCCGAGGAGATATTTTAAAAATACGAATGCATCCTACGCCCATAGGAATAACATTAGCGAGGGGAATCGGGAAGTTTACTGACGAGCAGCCTTAACGAACTTGACCGAGATTTTATACCGGTTGATTTTATGTATCAGTTTGGAAGATATTTATGCAGATTTATGGGAGTTATCGTGTCCATAAAAAGTGACATAGATAGACAGATAGATAAAGTTTTGAACTAGGGGGGGGGGGGGGGGGGGCTTTCTAAGAGCCATGATCAGTGCAGATCTGCAAAACTTTTTCAGGAATTCTAACTTAGGGGAGAATGTAATAGGTAGTATTTCTTACAAAATCTACCTAAAATCATTTTATTTACAATGGAAACAAAATTTCAAAATCCACAGGTAGATGGCGCCAATATACTGGATCAATCACCTCAAAACATCTCTACGAAAGAAATCTGAAAAAAAAAGTGTTTACAGAAATGCTGATATACGTATTGGGACTTAAAACGGCCTACAGAGGCGCTGATCGCAGCCGTCGGTACCGGAAAATTGTCCCTTTAACTAATGCTAAAGTGCCATTGAAACCATTATTCATTGTAAACGCGTTTGAAAGTGTCTGATATTTAAATTTGGATAAGTTTTACCTTGCCATATAAACACAGAACACAAATATCACATGAAATCTTAAATTATTCAAAAATATAATCATTATGAACAAAATAAAAATGCATGTAATGCAATGATCTTGGAAGGGATTTTTCTGAAGCGAGAAGTTATATCATTTTCCCACCAGATGGCGTATTCGAGCGCTTAAATTCCCAATTTTATATGAAATAATTTTTGAAGGTTTTAAACAAAATTTAAATATTTAAAAGGTTTGATATGATTTTACAAATATTTTAAGAGTAGAATAGTATGTTAAACTGTATTTTTTAATGAAGCTTTCAAAGAGTTGTTTATTTGTGATTTATTTGAATTTATGATTCTGAAGGGCAACAGTGTTCGTTTGTTTACATCTGGGATTCCGATGTTTAATCTGGATTTTTAATTAAGAACTTAAAACATTATAATAGGATATGACATACATGTTTTATAGGAAAATATGCTGAACAGACATGATTTCAAGTATAGGTTTTTCATTAAGCCTAACATGGCGTTTAACTGCGGTCGATTCGCAGACCAGAGTGGTCCGGCCTGGAATGGTTACAGACACTTTCTTGCCTTCGGATTTTATTATAAGTAGATAGATTGGTGTTCTGTGTTTATATGACAAGGTAAAAATTATCCAAATTTAAATATCTAACAAACGTGTATACAATAAATAATGGTTTCGATGGCACTTTAACATTAGTTAAAGGGACAATTTTCCTGTACTGACGGCTGCGATCAGCGCCTCTATAGGCCGTTTTAAGTCTTGGAGTTTTCGGTCTAAAAATAAAATGACAGATCAATAAATATATTCATTAGAATAGATCTGAAAATAGTGAGTGGACAAGAAAGAGCAAATTCCTACTATTTTTGCGTATATAAAAATAAGCTCAATGCTACCGCCCGCAAGCGACAAATCTCGATCTCAAGCAACCAAGCAAGCAAGCAATAAAATACCTGGCCAGTTAATCAGCTCATGCTCGTATTCATCATCTACCTCAACTTAGAAAACCTGGGTCGAGCGTTCAAAATTGTATTCCTCATTAATCTGACTGGACTTCGGTCACGATCATGTCCAATCAGGTTAATCTGTAATTTCATTTGAGCGTTTGACTCAGGTTTTCTAGGTTGAGGTGAGGTAAATGGTGAGCTTGAGTTCATTTTTAATCCAAGCATCAAACAAATATTTCACCAGTGATACTTTTTGGTTTTTCTCTCTGTTCTTGTGATGTTTTTCATTTTTGCTTTTTTCCCCTTTTGTCCATCTTTTTGGCTTAATTGAAAAGCTCATCTGATAATTATCTCTGAACTCTAATTGTTATTTTTAAAAAATACTAATTCAACTGCCTGGCGTTGCCTGGGCCCTTGATAAAACCTTAAATGAACCCCGAATAAAAAATACTGGTAGTTAGTGATAAAAGTGCTCGTAAGAAAACATTTTAAAAAAAAAAGCTTTTGTTGTCCAAATCATTTAATATTTTTAATGGTTATAAATATAAAGATTTTACAGCCCGCGTAAAAATTACGTCAATATTTTTATCTGGTTGTAAAATAAATATGTTTTTTTTCCCCCCGGAAAACGGCCCTTTATTAATTTTTTTAGAAAATGAGAACTCCCATTTCCCTTTCCATTCCTGCCTTCAAAAAAAGTGAAAGCATCCCTTCCGCTTGCAATCCCCAATTCCCCTTTGTTTACACCTCCCTCAAACAAAGCTGGTGGAAGAATGGATGCTTGCTCCGGGAAGGAGAAATAAGCATAGAATAAAGAAGAATTTAGAATGAGTATTTCCTAGCGGTAGGGTTGCGAGTAGTGCAGGCAAATGGGCGAGGTATTCTTTCCCCAGCGCTCAAGATTCTTCTTAATTGTATTTCCTTCTTTATTCACCGTTCAAAAAAAGTTGAGGCATCCATAGTAAGGTCGAATTTCCACTTAAAAATTAAGACTTTTGCTTCTCGCTTTAATTTATAAGACTAGCTAATCCACCCGGCGTTGCCCAGGCCCATGATAATATATATATATTTTTTAATCAAGTTTTTATTATTTTATATCTTTATAACCCAATTTTGTATGAAATTATATTTTAAAATGAAAAATTCGCGAAAAAAATATTGATATTTAGCGATAAAAGCGCTCATTTTCTTGTTTTTTCACGTACGGTCGTTTCATAGTTTTAAAATAAAAAGGTTTTCTTTGTCCAAACTCTTTGAAATCTTTATTGGTTATAAATGAAACGGTTTTACAGCCCGTGTGAAAATTTCGTGAAAAAATATTGTTATCTATAGTTGTAAAAAAGAAACGTTTTCTTCTCTTTTTTTGTTTGTTTTCGCGTCGGCTCCTTTAACATAGCAATAAAAAAGTAGCTTTCATCTTCCGAACTCTCTGAAATTTCAATCGGTTATAAATATAACTGTATCCAAGCTCTCTTTAAAATTTTGCGAAAAAATATGAATATTTAGTAGTGAAAACATGAGGGTTTTTTTTAAGCTTTAGCTTTCAACGCAATGGCCATATTACGCATCCATCCGTTTTCAATCAACCCTTTTCAATCCCCTAGGCTAAACAGCTTTCCCGTTTATGAGGGAAGAAGCCAGGAAGATAGAGAGAAGGAGAACGATGGTAATGTTTCTAAAGCCTTCAAAATAAAGGTGAAACATGCGCAATGAGACAATTTTTGTGTGGAAAAAAGAATGTGGAATCTGAAAAAATGCTCTTTTAGCTTTAAATATATAGATATTAAAGGACTTCTTTTCTTGATTTATGAGGATGAACATCGTTGATTGCGAAACTTCACAATTAATAGGTACAAAATTAATTATAGTATTTAAACTAAAATAATAAAGAAGTTTAAATAGTGGTACTTTTCGTTATACTAACACCATTGTCGAACAAAAATACAATTAAGGTGAAATGGAATATTTGAAAAAAATAATAATAACATTTTTGGTACGAAAGTGAGTGAGTATTTAAAATATATAACGTTTGAAATTACATACTTTCAAGAACTATTTTATTAAATTAATACAGATTATATACGTTAAAAAAAAAAAAAAAGAATAAATAAATATTATACAGAAATGATAAAGTAAAACTCAATTTAAACTTCGAGCATGAAATTGTAAACGTTTCTTAGCATTTCAGTAAACATTTCATTTTTTAAATGAACTCGCTTATGTTTTTTTTTTAATGCATAATTCAAAAGTCCTGAAACAATTTTATTTAAACTTTCTTATCATCACGTAACTGGCAAATAGTAAAATCTATTACAGCCAGTGGTGGGATTCAGCCAATTCGGTTGAACCTTTACTTAAAATTTGTTGAATTCGGAGAACCGGTTGTTAAAATGGCACTGGTAATGTTGAAATCACAAATTTACAGTCCTTAAAATATCCATTTGCTCAATATCGTATCCTCTAACCCCATTGACATTTTTAAATTTCATATTCTCATGAAACCCTATTCGTCCCGCTACGTTGTCGGTCCGTCACAGAGACGGTTCTCAGAAACTATATAATATAACTTACATACATTGAATTTTGTGTACTTCTAGCTGAATACCTACTATGAAGCTGAAAATCGCAAAATTAAAAAAAATCGTATTATTTTAATATAGAGAGATAAAAAACCAAAAATCTAACAGCCTTTTCCTATTAAATTTAAACATTTTCCGTTATAGCAGTTGACAACAATTAAAAATCCACAATAAAATTCTTTCTACAATAATTAATTTTCTATAGAAAAATTTCCACGTGAAAAATGAAAATGAAATAAAAAGTTTCACCACTTGAAAAAAAGATTAATATGACGTCATATTGGTAATAAAACGGAAATTTTTTAACATTTCTCAGTAATACAAGGAGAGAAAACAGCTTAATATGACGTCATTAGATAATTAAAAAGAAAATTAATCTGATGTCATTTTGGAAGTTTAACGGCTCTTTCAAATGTTGGAGAATAATATAAAGAGAGTATCAATATGAGTAATAGAGAAAGCAAATAAATATGACGTCAGCAAGATATTATAACCAGGACCTGACTATCGCACGGGCACCCGGGGTCCATGCCCTGGGTACAAAATTTCTGAGGCACAAAAATTTTCATAATTTCATCTACATTTCCATTAAAAAAATAATTGTGCCAACGTTTTTATTTCTTTTGGCACTTTCGTTTGCATTCATTACTAGTTTGGTTTTATCACTTAAAATCAATAACTACATCATTAATAAGAAGACTTCTTATCATTATTTTCTAGTAATTGATGTGCTGTATTTATCAAGTCATTCAATTTTATCATATTGCACATTTATTCGAAAAGTGACACAAAAAAATGTGATATTTAAGATATTAATACGGTAAAATGACAAAAATATATCTCAATCTTTGGTAAAAAAGCACATTTCAATAAATAATAGAAAAAAAAATTATTCCTGGAACCGTTTTTTAATTTTCCGGTAAACGTAATTTTTTGAGTCGACACTTTTCGAATAAGCGTGCAATATGTAAAAAAAAAAAAAAAAAAAAAAAAAAAAAAAAACAGTATCAGTAAATCAACCAATCTAAGGGGACACGAAAAATTGAAAGTGCCCTGGGCACGGAAAATTGAAAGTGCCAGGCCCTGATTATAACGTCATATGAGTTTGAGGAACGTATTGAATCATGATAAAAACCCGATTATGGAAATATTTGGCATATTTTAACATTTTGAAGGTCTCTATACAACATGTTTAATTTTGAAAAAAAATTTTTTTTTATATATATCGCATTTAGTCCAGATGACGGATATTATTATGACAGATTATAATAGCGGGCGAAGCCCGCTATCGGGCCGGTTCAGATATTCGAAAAAACGAGAAAAATGGACCTGTAAATTTTTACTTTATAAAAAACATGACTTTTTTTTTTTCTTCAAATGAAATTTATTTGGATTTATTAAAGAAAGGATAAAGTGTTTAGAAAGGAATATTAAACGAAACCCTTTGTGTGATTTCAATCACACTTACCAACTTGTTTATGCTCTCCCGGATAATTTCGGATCAGTGGGACCCAAAGAAACGCCAAAGATTATAAAATTCTGCTTTGTGCACAGAAAAAAATAAAAACCCAATTTGGGTCGAAAGATTCTTAGGTATGTGCTGAAATTGGGCCATGCCTATTTTGGTTACCACTGTGTATCCATTTTGGGCACTGTTAAATACCCATTTTCAAAAAAAAAAAAAAAAAAAAAAAAAAAAAATTTAAATGGGTACACAGTGGTAACCAAAATAGGCATGGCCCAATTTCAGCACATATCTAAGAATCTTTCGACCCAAATTGGGTTTTTATTTTTTCTGTGTGTGTGCGCTTGGCAACGGGACTCGAAATAGCCTCGAAATAGTAAAATTTTTAATTTCCCCCCTTTTTTTCATTCGAAATTTTTCGGCCTGCTTAACACTAAGTAAAGCAGAAATTGTAAAATTTTGGCGTTATCAATCGAGTGTGCAGGACCCGAAATAACTCGGAAATTGTAAATTTGCACTTTTTTTTTCCCTCCCGAATCCACGGGAACCGATGTATAAATCAGAAATAGTAAAAATTCATTCTCTCTTCCCTTTTTTTCTGTTAGATTTTTCTGGCCTGCGCGACCTAAATTAATGTCAAAATTGTGAAACTTTTGCTCTTTTTTTCCCAGAGTCCGTACGGTCCGAAATTAAAGCAGCCATTGTTAAATGGTCCTCCCTTTTTTTTCCTTTTCCCGTGTACACTGGACGCGAAATAACACGAAAAAGTAAAATTCAGCGTTTTTTCTTCCTTTCCCTCGGATTTTTTCTGGTTTGTGGGACCTAAAGTAATGTCGAAATAGTAAAATTGTTGCTCTTTTTTCCCTGAGACTATCTGAAATACCGCCGAAAATTTTCGTTTTCTTTTCTTTCTTTTCCATGGATTTTTCGGGCCTGCGGGACACAGAAATTGCAAAATTATGGACGTTTCTTCGAGCGCAGGAGACCCGAAATTACGCAAAAAGTGGAAAATGTTCTTTTTTTTTTACTTCTTCTTCTTCTTTCTCGGGTCCGCGGAACTCAAAATTACTCAGAAATTAATATATATATATATATGTGTGTGTGTGTGTGTGTGTGTGTGTGTGTGTGTGTGTGTCATGGAGATTTCCATCTCCGTAAAAGTCATTGCAGACGATTTTTTTTCAGATATTTTTAATATGTATTGTAATTTACAAACGATTTTTCATTTCTAGTTGAATTTTTCTGTATGCCATCGACTTGTTAGAATGAAAAAAAAAATTAATTGTAATATATTGTTTCTTATTTGTGCAAGTGAAAAAAATTATGTTGAGTTTGAACTTTACAGTTAAATGTATTTAAATAGCATAAAAAAATATATATATAACAGGCTAAAATTTGGATGTAAGCGTTACTCTTTAATATTTTATTGCTCCTTTCAAGATATGCTGTTGGAATTACCTAATCATACATACCTTTAGAAGATATGAGATAAAAAATATTTTCTATAAATTATAAAAAATTATAAATTTTCATTTAAAATTTCATAAAGTTAAAAAAAAGTATTGTTTTAGAACGGTTATTAAAATATAAAGGGTAAATAATAAAAAAAAAAAAAAAAAAAAAATCTAGACATAAATTAGTTTGGAATTTCGTCAATAAAAATATTAATTTCAAAACTTCAAAAAAGAAAAAAAAATGTAAATTTTTACAAAAAATTCGAAAATGTAAATGGAATTTATTAGGAAAATATCAAAAAGTTCAAAGATGCAGAATTCACAATTCTGCATAAAACTTATAACGCGACAAATATATACAATTCATTAAAAAAGTTAAAAAAGTCACTAGAGAGGACAGAACAAGTGAAATATTAAAAGGATATATTATTTTGTTATTTTTTTCTTAATCATTAAAAAATTTTTAAATAGAAAATGCAAATAAAAATAAATGCATTATTTTATAAATACGATAAATATATAAGTAAATACATATATATATGTAAACAATAATCGTTTGAAAAAGACATAAATTAGTTTGGATTTTCGTCAACAGAAATATTAAAATAAAAATTGCGCAAAAACTATAAATTTTCACGAAAAATTCGAAAATGTAAATGGAATTATTACGAAAATATCAAGAAGTTCAAAGATGCAGAATTCATAATTCTGCTAAAACTTATAACGCGACAAATATAGAAAATTCATTAAAATAGTCACTAGAGAGGACAGAACCCTCATCTCCCGCTCTCAAATCGCGAGCGCTACCCCAGCACCACGGAGTTCTTGTTCAAGACTGCGAACTAATGGGTATTTGAAATGCATACTGAACTTTAACCCGAAATTTCTCGAAAACTAAAGCCCATTTGAAGGAAACCTTTGACCTGAATAGTTAGGGGTATGACCCCTACAACATACTTTAAAATCATCAAAATCTGTGCGCATCATGTTTGGCGGTCCCCTTGTTAGTAAAGTTCATCTCTTTACCGTCAGTTAATTAAGGTTTTGCCCACTGTTCAATCCACGCTGCGTCTTGCAGAGCTCGGAAAGAACTTCTTTCGCCTGGAGTTTAGTTGCATATCGTAACTTTGGCTCCTTCTATTAGGAAAGGGCATGTTTACAAACAAACAGTTCCATCAACCAATCTACCACTGCATTTTTGTCGCAGGAATCGTCATGGCGACGTAGGCCAATTATATCACAGACCAGTTTAATGTAGACCAATCAAATCGCTCCATCTCATGTGTACTGTAGGAGTCGTAAAGAACGAACAGGTTTTTCTCCCAAACCAACAGTGACGTCAGTTGCCTTTTCCTTATATTTCTATATATGCACTGGTCCTTTAAAGTGGCCTGAAGTGACTCTCAGGGCTCTTGAAGCACTTTAGCATTTATTGTACTGTCCTCTAAAAAATACCCAGTGTGAAATGTTTCCTAAAAAAACCCACCCTAGTATTTAATCAAATATTTTCACTGAAGTCAATTTTTGGTTTTGCCCTGTTTCTATACACCATTTGCAACAGTAAAAACATTTGATAATGCCTAAGGAGTGTTTATTTAGTTTTAAAAGAATTTAATCGAATAATGCAGAATTTTGGAAAAACATGAGCTTACGTTGGGTGATACTCCAACCATTGGACATGAGCTTCATTTTCACATATTTGCTTGTTATAATACGTTATGTTAGAATGATGTACATCAATTTTGAAATGTTTTTATGTTAAACCATATAAATGTGAATAAAATGTTACATTTTCAGCTGATTATGTCGTGTAGGGCTCGGCTGGCGACCTTTGAAAATGGAGCTAAAAAAAACCATGGTGGAATTAAAAAAAACCAAAAAAAATTTCAATAAATAAATGATAAAATATACAATTTTTTTAAAAAGACATTTATTTTTAAGGAACTTAAATTATGCAAATTTAATGCATATTGAAGGCACTTCTAAGGATTTTTTTTTTTTTTTTTTTTTTTTTTTTTTGTATGTTATAGAAAAAATCCATGTTTGCAAAATTAAAACCCATCAATCTTTTTTACACACAGATACTCTTCACTTGTATTTTACACATTATTTTGATATTTTCAAACTTTTATTTATTTTATTTTATTCACTCTTTTAACTTTTTAATGCAAAATATTTTACTTATGGTAGGAATAACTAATATAGATGCATAGCTGCTAATTTGTACTATTTATCTTCTAAGCATACAGATGAACTGTAAGTTTGTGCAGTTTTGTGCAAAACACAGTAAGTGAATTGCAAAATATCATTTTGTCTTTCGCATAAAAGGTAAAACTTGAAATCTTATGCATTTCCCCTTTCTTATGTAATTTAAAATATACCACAGAAGAAAATCATAATACAATTCAGGAAGGAAGTGGCAGCAATTTAATCAGCAAATTTTCTTTCAAGAACAAGAGTGCATCCTTTCTGTGTCATCAATGAACTTCATTATCTTTGCTTTATCATCTGAGAAGGTAAAGCCAGGGTTGTAATTTTGATCAGTCAAAACTAATTTTAACCAGGATTGTGGTCAAAACTGGTTTTAACTATTTAAAAGTGTTCAAATTTACTTCAACCACTCAAAAGTAATTGAAACTTTATTAAAAAGACATTTGAAAATTTTGGATTTCATAATGCACCTGGTGAATTGTTGTGCAAACTCTTCAGCAATAAAGATAATTTTCAAAGTTTGATCTGAGTTAGCCTTAATACAGAAAAATTCGTTACTTGATATGTAACACATGTTGTATTAAATTTGTTTTAATAAAATAAATTTTAATCTCTTTTTCCAAATCAAAATGAGTCTTAATTACTGATGATCAAAACATATTTTGACCAGGAAAGTTAAAACTATTATTTTCCATGTTTAAACCAATACAACCCAGCGACTTATTAGGTAGACCAACAAGGACTAATAATATTAGGTAAAAGGCGAAATTGGGAAATTTCATTAGTGTCCAGTGGTAACAGTTTTATAAGTGGCCACTAACTTTAAAATAGTAGCCACTTTTTTATTTAAAAGTGTTAAACTACAGTAAACTTTTGTTAAAATTTTTATTAGTATTAATCTAAAATTAAATAACCCAAATAAATATGTTAATATAAACATATTGCAACCTGCAAAAGTAGAATCCTTGATAAAATACAAGAAAATTTTACTCTCTCCTTGTGGGAAAAGTGCCATAAGGTGGCCGCTGGCAGACGTATTTAGTAAAGAAAATGGAAATTTATTTGGTGCCAAATATGGGCTAAAGGTTCAGGTATGATATTATGACTTGATACTTGCGCCCCTAGGGTTACTGCATCAATGGTAGAAAAAAGTAAAAGCATTAAAAATCTGCACATGCAAAAATGTTGAAGAAATGTTATTAGTAAAATAAGATTTTGTGTTGCAATGTTGCCAGACGTTCTGGAAACAGCACCAATCCATTCCTTTTATTACCTAAGTACTCAATATTTTTTAATATCAATTAGATACATTTTTTTTTCTAGATCGACACTGATCAATTTAATAAAACACAAACTACAGCTCGTACAAGATGTAAGGAAAGTAAGGAAAGAATAAAGATGAGTGTTTCAGTTATTACACAAAAAGGAATAGATAAAGTGTTAAAATCACACTAATTTCCAAGCACTTAAAAGCATTGTAATCACTCTTCGCTGCATTTTAAAACAAGCATTGAGAATGAAAATACTACTACTAGTGAAGATGGCAGTCAGGAAAGTAATAAATATTTATGGAGCTCAGATTTATCAGATACAGATATGCATAACACAGAAGAAGCCGCAATTTTGAACACCGCAAGTGATATTACCAATAATGAAGACAATGATTTATATGTTCGTGGCCAATAGGTGATTATTAAATAAGATGATTTAAAGTTTCATGTTATTATTACTAAAGAAGTAAATGATGATCGTCGAATAAATTGCTTCATGCCGACAAAAATTAAGAGTACTCAAGTTTGAATCTAATCACTATATTATTCAGAACAAAAGAAACCAAAATGTGGCTATTACTAATGCTTCTCCATTAATAAACTCTCGGAGATTTTACAAATGCTATTTAATAATTTTCTTCTTAAATTTACTGAAGATGTATGCAAAGAAATGTGCAAAGACTGGAGCGAATTTACAAATAATTATATTTTGCATTTTGCATTTGAAATTCCTTCAATTTACAAAATAATGAAATATTTAATATTTTTTTGCAGAATTGTGGTTTAAAAATAAATAATAATGAAAAAAAAAATATATTTTGCTGTCAAATAATTTTATTTCCAAGTATTTTTACATGTGGGTTTTTTTTTTAGGTAACATGGGTTTTTTTGGGGGGAAAAAGTGGGTTTTTTTCAATTTCTTGCTTAATTGGCTGTCATTTTGTAACATATTGATAGAATGAAAAATGCTCAGCATTAAAATCTTAGTCAGAACAAGCCGTGAAAATATAGCTATGTTTAATTTTTTTGTATTCCTTATTAGACTTTATATAAAGATAAATTTAAAAAAATGTTTTTTTTAGAGGACAGCACAATATAGCATAGTATCTGTCTAATAAAGTGTCAAACGCAAGTACTTGCTCAAAATTATGAGTTTTATAACGTCAAATGGAGTGACTTGAAGTTAGAATTAATGGCTATTCGGAGAGCCGTGTTAAAGATTTTTACGTGCCATGGCTCTCTTAGATTGAGGGGAGAATTTTGTCTTCTTTGGGGAGCTTTAGTAACTGTTCGTTAATTTGTAAATGAAAGTAATTCATTACAAGGTTATTCTCAAATCCAAATTGGCTTCTTTCTCGCACATTCCTGAATTCATTTTTGTTCTTAAACGCATTAGGTTATCAGGTGCTCTTGTTCAGAAACTACGATATCGAATAAGTTTTCCCTTTTCTTCGATGAAAATAGAGGATCTTTCAACAGACGTTGTCAAAGTTGGCGTTTTGAACCATGTTTCTGTATGCGACAGTCCGATAAAGGGTCCTTCTGAGACAACAATCGCTTTTAAGTCAAGATGTAATTTTCATTTATCGAAAAATGATTAAAAAAAAATACATTCGAATTCAAATCACTTCAAAAGTCAAGCCTGCAAGTGTCATGCTTTTATGTTTAAAATAAATACGTAAATATGTCATACAATTTCGCGGGCATTAAAAAAAACAAAAACACTCTTTAGCAATGCTCAGCTCTAAAGGATAAATGTCTGAACGTTTTGATGCTGCAGACTCTTGTTCCTAAATAAGAAATAAGACTATACATAAAGAATTGAGATTAAATCTATTTTAATACTTGGAAATTTTTCCATAGAAAATTTCTCACGCCTTGCATTTATAATATTTTAATTGCTTAAAAGGCGTATAGCCAACAGAGTGAAAAAGTATCCAAGCCGGGACTCGAACCCGGTCATCAGTGTAGCGCACTGACGTTCTACCAAAATATTCATTCTGGAAAAATATTCCATCTTGTGCTGCGTTTGTAGCCTTGCCAACATATGTTAGTGAGAAATGCCAGGCTGGGTATCGTCCAAGTGGTTCAGTTGGTAGAACGTCAGTGCGCTATACTGATGACCCGTGTTCGAGTCCCGGCTTGGATACTTTTTCACTCTGTTGGCTATACGCCTTTTAAACAATTAAAATTTGAATTAAGATTATTTGATTAAAGACGTGCAAACATAAAACTAAAACTCTTAAGTAGGTGCTTTAGTAAATCTGTAATGTGTCACCTTAAACTCAATGTTTAAAACTTTAATTTTCATTCTTTGTTTTCAGGACTACCGAGTGGCAACTGCCTGAAGTTGTTGTCTAATTTTTTTTTATGTTGATATATAACGATGTTCATTTTACTTTCTTAAAAGTCGAAGTGAGTCTGTTCGTTTAAAATAACTTTTAACCTCATTGTTTGGGTGAAGATCGTGTAACTTTGTATATTGTAGCTGGGTATTTAACTATTTGTTCAGAATGAATAATAGATCATCCTGATATTATCTTTCAGTTCCTTCTCCTTGAAAACGATGAGTTATAAAGCAATTTTTCCAACAGATAATATGAAATTCCATGTTCCGGCTGTTTTCAGTCCATTAATCCCATAATCTATGTTCGTATATATTGAATGTATTCAGAAATGTATATTGAATGTACTGAAAGTATATGCAACTGCTTAATTCCAAAATTTAGTTATACGCCGACAGATGGCGATAGTATGCAGGGAGGTTTTGAAGTTCTGTCGTGAATGCGACACTGCGAAACTCGTAATTTTCAGTTGTAAATATTAAACTTAGTAAACAATTTTTTTAGTATAAACTTTAACTTTAAAAATATATTTTATGAATTATTGAGTGTATAGATATATTTTTTAAAATAGGTTTGGAAATTTGCATATTTTTATCTTTCTTGCTAAGTTCAGATCAACTGCATTGTATTTTAACCATGACTGTAACTTTTTCAAAAAGTATTTATTTTGCTTGAAGAATAAACCTGTGTATATTCGTAGCTTGCTTCGTGTCATCTTCTTTTCGCAATTGTCATGCCTGTGGGGAGGTTAAGATATATAATTTTAATGTTAAAATGAAATTAAAATGTTGGGTGAACTTTGCTTAAACACTCGTGTACAGTGAAGCGCGCCACATTGGTGACCCAAGGACTTTTTGTATTGTTAAATATGACGGAGACCAAGCCGGAAAATAAGTTAAACCTTGCTGAGACTAACGCAGTAAGCATTAAGATTCCTCCGTTTTGGGTTGACAGGCCCGAAATGTGGTTTTATCAAGTAGAAGCCCAATTTCACATAAGTAGTATAACGGCTGAAGACACAAAATTTAATTATTTAGTAGCACAATTAGAACCTCGTTATATTGAAAATGTCTGGGACATTATTAAAGACTCTAAGACCGATAAATATTCGGCTGCGAAGGAAAGACTGCTTAGTGTTTTTCAAGAAAGTGAAAATAAGAAAATAAAGCGTCTCATTACTGGTTTGGAGTTGGGTGATTCAATGCCAAGTCAACTGCTTCGGAAAATGCTCTTGATGGAACTGAATTTTCTGATAAAGTACTTCGAACCTTGTGGTTGGAGAAGATGCCTGACTCTGTTAAAAATATACTTCTTGTAAGCGAAGAGTGTCTTGAAAAATTAGCCACAGTGGCTGATAAAATTATGGTAATGACCCCAAGAACGTTAGACGTGGCTGCTGTTCAACATACACCCAGTATGGTATGTCTATTTGAAAAAATTTCAAACCTGGAACAACAAGTAGCTAGCTTGACTGAGCAGAGGAGTTCCCGTAGTCAGCAACAGGGCTACAGTCAAAATAGAAGCAGGAGTCGTAGCAGGTCAAGGAAGAGGTATGACCCTAAAGGAAAGTTTTGTTTTTACCATTATAAGTTTAATACAAGATGTCGTCCTGAGAAATGTAAACAACCCTGTAGTTGGAAGTCTCCGGAAAACCAGTTGTTGCAGTAGAATCTGCGGTTGGTCCTGCTGCAAAAGAAATTAATAACCGCAAGCATCGTTTATTTGTCAAAGACAGAGAAACAGGATGCCAATTTTTAGTTGACAGCGGTTCTGATGTGTCATTGGTTCCTGCAGGATTAAGAGCTGGAAAACCTTATCCGTATGTGTTATATGCTGCTAATGGTACAGAGATTCCAACTTTTGGCATGAAAACTCTTACTCTGGATTTAGGATTAAGACGCTCATTTCAATGGTCTTTCATTGTAGCAAAGGTAAGCAAGGGAATTATTGGTGCTGATTTTTTAAGTAAATTTCATTTATTGATAGACATTCATAATCAAAAATTAATTGATGGTGTTACTCAGTTGCATGTTAAAAGTGAAGTAATGACTGTATCTTATGAATGTTTTATTAGTACATTTGATCATTCTTCTCAATTTTGTGATTTACTAAAATTGTATCCTGATATTACAAAACCTAATACTTTTAGTTCCAATTCTGTAAAGCATAATGTTAAACACTATATTGTTACTGAGGGGCAGCCAGTATACTCTAGAGCACGACAATTAGATCCTGCAAAATTAGCTTTAGCGAAGCAGGAATTTCAGTTTATGTTGGATAATAACATTATACGGCCATCTAACTCTCAATGGGCAAGTCCTTTGCATTTATTTAACAAAAGAGATGGTACTTTAAGACCATGTGGAGACTATAGGCGGTTGAATGAAAGAACAGTACCTGATAGATATCCAATTCCGAGAATTGAAGACTTTCATCTTATCTTAAAGGATAAAACTGTGTTTTCAAAGATTGATCTGGTTAAGGCATATTATCAGATACCTATTGCTGAGGAAGATAAACCCAAAACTGCCATTATCACCCCATTTGGATTGTTTTAGTTTAATTTTATGAGTTTTGGACTGTGTAACGCACCGTCTACATTTCAGCGTTTTATAAATGATGTTTTTCGTGGCTTAGATTTTTTTGTTCCCGTATCTGGATGATGTGTTAGTAGCTTCCTCTTCAGAAGAAGAGCATAAAGAACATTTAAAATTGGTTTTTGAAAGATTGAATACGTATGGTCTTAAAATAAATTTATCAAAATCTGTATTGGGTGTTGACCAAATAAAATTTTTTGGGATATCTAATAACAGCTGAAGGATCACGCCCTCTCCCTGAAAAGACTCAGGTAATCTTGGATTATAAACTGCCAGTGACTTTGCATGATTTGCGTACCTTTCTTGGCATGTTGAATTTTTATCGCAGATATTTGAAAGATGCTGCAAAAACACAGGCAGTCCTTCATGAAATGTTGAAGGGAGCGAAAAAAAAGATCGAAGACCAGTTCCTTGGACTGAGGAAGCTGTAAAACAGTTTGAAAAGTGTAAAACAGATTTGTCCAATGCTGCACTGTTGTGTTTTCCAAAGCCTGGATTTCCATTGTCTTTGTGCACGGATGCTTCAGATTTGGCTATAGGTTCAGTTTTGCAGCAGTATGAAGATGGCGGATGGAAGCCAATAGAGTTTTATTCCAAAAAATTGAATGATACCCAGAAAGCTTATAGTACATATGATCGTGAACTATTGGGCATTTATCTTTCTGTTAAGCACTTTAAGTATATGTTGGAAGGTAGAGAGTTTTGTATTTTGACAGATCACAAGCCACTGACATTTGCATTTAAATAAAAAAATGAAAATGCTTCTCCAAGACAGCTGCGTCAACTTCAATATATTTCTCAATTTAGTACAGACATCCAGCACATTTCTGGAAGTGATAACATTGTTGCTGATACTTTATCTAGAATTGAAGTTGTTTCTAGTGTTGATTACGAGCAAATAGCTCAGGAACAGAGTGTTGATGCGGATTTCAAGCTTTTGTGTTCAGCGGATACATCATTAAAATTTAAACCTTATGAACGGTGATCTGGCAAGACTTTATGGTGTGGCATTTCGCAAGATAAAATTCGCCCATATATTCCTCTTAGTTTTCGAAGAAAAATTTTTAATCAAATTCATGGCTTGTCACATCCAGGCATAAGATCTACTGTGAAGCAGATAACTGCCAGGTTCCTTTGGCCAGGGATTAATAAGCAAGTTAGAGAATGGGCTCAAGCATGTGTAAATTGTCAAAAAGCTAAGGTAACTAGACATACAAAGTCTAAATTTTCTGAATATCAAGAACCAGATGCAAGATTCAGTGTAGTACATATTGATTTAATCGGACCATTGCCGCCATCTGATGGTAATGTGTATTGTTTGACTTGCATTGACAGATTTACGTGTTGGATGGAGGCCATTCCTTTGCCAGATATTACTGCAGAGACAGTAAGTAAGGCTTTTTATGAAAATTGGGTTTGTAGATTTGGTTCGCCAAGTAAGGTTATTGTTGATCAAGGAAGACAATTTGAGTCTCAGTTGTTTAAAAGTTTAGCGGCAATATGTGGTACTAAAGTTCGTCGCACAACTCCATATCATCCGCAGTGCAATGGTAAGGTAGAGCGATTTCATCGCACCTTAAAAACTGCTATAAAAGCACATAATAATATGAAATGGACCGAGGTTATACCAACTGTTCTTTTGGGACTTAGGTCTGCAATAAGGAGTGACACAAATTATTCCATAGCACAAATGGTGCACGGAACTAATATTCGAATTCCTGGAGAATTTTTTTATGAACCTAGTTTAAAAGTAAAACCTGAAACATTTGTGAGGGATCTACAGAGTTATATGGATAGGTTTAGACCAATGAAGTCTAAAACTGCAGAACAAGTCGTATTTATTCATAAAGATCTGAAGTCATGTTCTCATGTGTTCGTAAGAATTGATAGAGTAAAGAGACCTTTAGAACCTGCATATGAAGGGCCTTTCTTGGTTGTAGAGAAGTGTGACAAATATTTTTCAGTGTTAGTGCGGAAAAGGAAAGTTAATATCTCAATTGATAGACTTAAGCCAGCATACCTTTTGGGAACAATTGATGATAACTGCAATTTTCCTGAAGTATTGACTGATGTTACTCCTGAAAAGAGTTTTGATTTAGATGTGCAAACTCCCCAGATTGTGACAAATGATGAGAAGCATATTATAAATACTCGAAGTGGAAGAAGAATTAAAATGCCTGTCAGATTTCAGGACAGAATTGTAATATTTGACTTTTAAAATTTTTAAAATTCTTCAATCATAAAAATGTTTGTTTTGTGCATATTACAAGCTTGGTTTGAAAATGTGCGAGAGGATTCTGCTCATTGGTATATGAACATTTTTTTTGCATATTTATTCAAATAGGTTAACTGACTTTGTGTAAGATAGTTTAATGATATTAATGTGCATGTTTCTTGGTTTAATTATGTCTTTAAGTAAAAAACAAACAAACTTAAAAGTACAAATGTATTTTATTTTTATACTTGTATGTAATTTTTGTTTTTAAATTATGATTTGATTATTTTTCTAATCTAGCAAGGAAATTTTGAGTTTTTTCAGCATTTGCTGGTCATGTTTTTGCTTATAAATGCAGTTTTTTTCTCCCTGCAACCGGCCATATTTTTTTTCTACAATCGTAACTTAGTTACTGGTGAGGGAGTAATGTTGGCACAGGTAATTTAGTTATACGCCGACAGATGGCGATAGTATGCAGGGAGGTTTTGAAGTTCTGTCGTGAATGCGACACTGCGAAACTCGTAATTTTCAGTTGTAAAGATTAAACTTAGTATTTTTTTAGTATAAACTTTAACTTTAAAAATATATTTTATGAATTATTGAGTGTATAGATATATTTCTTTAAATAGGTTTGGAAATTTGCATATTTTTATCTTTCTTGCAAAGTTCAGATCAACTGCATTGTATTTTAACCATGACTGTAACTTTTTCAAAAAGTATTTATTTTGCTTGAAGAATAAACCTGTGTATATTCGTAGCTTGCTTCGTGTCATTTTCTTTTCGCAATTGTCATACCTGTGGGGAGGTTAAGATATATAATTTTAATGTTAAAATGAAATTAAAATGTTGGGTGAACTTTGCTTAAACACTCGTGTACGGTGAAGCGCGCCACAGATGTTCCCGAATAAATATCTGAAATAGCATTCTGTACAACGATACGATATATCAACATTAAAGACGTGAGTATAAAACATCACAAATTTACTGAATGGTGTATTCAAATGACAAATTAAAAATTTTATACATACATTAAAATTAAAAATATCGACGTTTCGACCACCTTCTATGGTCATCCTAAGGAAATATTTATTATATTGCTTCTAAAGTTTCAAAAGCATTTGAAACTTTAGAAGCAATATAACAAATATTTCCTTAGGATGACCATAGACGGTGGTCGAAACGTCGATATTTTTAATTTTAATGTATGTATAAAATTTTAAATTTGTCATTTGTATACACCATTCAGTAAATTTGTAATGTTTTACACTCACGTCTTTAATGTTGTAATGTTTCATGGTGTAATCGTCCAGCATTTATATTAATATATTGATACGACATATTTCTGGTATCTATTTCATTTCGCATAAGGCATTTAATTTGGTAACACTTTTAAAATGTTCAAAAATTTTAAAGTAATTTTTCTTAAATAAAATTGAAATCTTCAGTAAAACAAAAGCATTGAGCATTTAAATTATTATTTTTTATTAATATGCGAGTGATTAATTATGAAGGGAAGCTTATTAATCAAAACTAAAAATGGTATATTAGTATTTGCAATGGATCTCATTTTAATTTGCGAAACATAGATACTAGAATTGTCATCAGGAAAAAATATAGGAAATCTCAGTCTAACATTTTTATATCCACGCGAATGCTCAAAATCGATTAAACAGAGAGTAAAAAGTCTTTCCGGCCTGTACCGGGAGGAAAAGGTAGCTTTCCTATATATTCGTTTTAAAATTTTAGCTAATGTTACTCGAAAACAGCAAGCTAAAATGCAAAGAAACCGTTACAAAAGATTCGTTAATACTGAAGTTGAATAAGAAATTCGTCAAATTATTGAGCTATAGCCAAGTTGGCATCATTTATAAAAACTTATTTTGGTCACCAAATTTGGCGAGAATTTGGCGCTAACGGATATCAATAGTATGTAGTTTTATGCGTATGATTGGGAAACTGTTTACAACAATGAAAGAAAATAATTTGCGAGAAATCGCGTTCACTAAAACTCATAAATTAATCATTGGGTTTTGTAATGTGCTGTCTTGTTTCAAAGTGTCAGCCACCCTAGAATTTCAAACTGCTCTATCTCAGCCATTTTTTAAGATAGAGACAAAACAAAAAATGCTCCGAAATCCCTGTATCAAGGCCTAAAACTCACTTAAAAAATAAATTTGAATTTTTAACTTTTTTGTATATTTATTTTAGTTTTAAATTTTTCAGTGGCCGCCATCTTGAAACAAGATGGCGGACCAAGCTGGCCAACGAACTCGGTCGAGGCATTGGTGAGCTTAATACACACAATTAGTTTCATCGAAATTAATTTATAAATACGAGCGTTATCGTATGACATAGATCAGATATATATATATATATATCCATATACTTAAAGCTAACCTGCTTTTTAGTTTTTCGTGCAAAAATGCTATTTATACGCATGCGCGAGCATTCAGCTAATCAGCTAGAGGCTTTTACTATCTTCAGACGCGATGTTCCAGCCAATGAGGTGAAGGCTTTTTCCTCTCTCTAGAAGCGTATGTGTTCCATTTGGTTGTTCGGTTGTTGAAACTTTATAGATTTCTTTTATTAAGGTATTTTTTCATTTTACCGTATTTATTTTCTTTTTAAGTCGTATGTATTTTACTACTTTGAATTTTTTATAACTAACCCTTTTTTTTGAGAGAGAGAGAGATTTCGTGGCACGAAATTCCGCGAATCGTTTCCGATGTAAACAAACTAATTTTAAACTTTTAATATGTAATTCTGTGTGATATGATTAAATTCAGGTTTTCTCAGCGACGATCACAGTATTTTTACCAAATAATTTTTGTATTAATCAAGCTTTTTTGGTTATTAAGCATAGCTAAACACGAAAGAAAACTTTGTTATTTTAAGATTTTGATGTGAATTATTTGCGTACATTTATAAGACGAGTTTCACTGAATAATTCAAGAAAAAAAAAATCTCATCATTATACATATTTAGTTATGCATTATTAATTATTTACTTGGCCTTTACTTTTAATATTTCAAACTTACAGTTGAATGTAACTATTAAAACATTTGAAATACTGTATTCGTAAAATGAAATTTCAGCTTAAACACTTGACAATTACTTTTACTTATGCATTATTAATTATTTACTTGGCCTTTACTTTTAATATTTCAAACTTACAGCTGAATGTAACTATTAAAACATTTGAAATACTGTATTCGTAAAATGAAATTAGTTTAAACACTCGACAATTACTTTTAGTTATGCATTATTAATTATTTACTTGGCCTTTACTTTTAATATTTCAAACTTACAGTTGAATGTAACTATTAAAACATTTGAAATACTGTATTCGTAAAATGAAATTTCAGCTTAAACACTCGACAATTACTTTTAGTTATGCATTATTAATTATTTACTTGGCCTTTACTTTTAATATTTCAAACTTACAGCTAAATGTAATTATTAAAACATTTGAAATACTGTATTCGTAAAATGAAATTTCAGCTTAAACACTCGACAATTACTTTTAGGTTAAATTCAGGTTTTCTCAGTGACGATCACAGTATTTTTACCAAATAATTAAAAGTACTACATGCATGCATCTATCTATCTATATTAGAAATTGTGCAGGTTTCTGGTCACTGTTTTGTTTACATATTTTAAACAAAAATTTCAATTTAATAATGCACTGAAAATTATAATGAATGCTTACAATTAAACACAACAACACAAAACAAAAAATTTCGCAAAAACACATTATTTTCCCGATATTTTCCCACAACTAATCCATAAATTTCATGATATTTTATTGCGATTTTAAACCATGAACTTTAGTACTTTTCTGTTATACGGACACTATGCCAAAATGTATGTATGTATGTAAATGTATGTATGTATGTATGTAAATGTATGTATGTATGTTTGGCGACAATGGTGTACGTATAACGGAAAAGTGCCTGAATTATTATATATATATATATATATATATATAATATAAACATAATTGGCGACACAGCAAGTTTTCTGGATTTCTCCCTGTCTCTCTAACCACATTGTTAACAAAACAAAAAATTCACGAAAAACACATTATTTCCCCGATATTTTCCCACAACTAATCAATAAATTTCATGATATTTTATTGTGATTTTAAACCATGAACTTTAGTACTTTTCTGTTATACGGATACTATGCCAAAATGTATGTATGTATGTATGTATGTTTGGCGACAATGGTGTCCGTATAACGGAAAAGTGCCTGAATTATTATTTTTTTATATATATATAAAATATAAACATAACTGGCGACACAGCAAGTTTTCTGGATGTGAAAGGCGGAGATGAATTTCATTCATTCAATGACCGTTTTAAAAGTTTCAAGTTTGGATTGAGTGCACCTGAACATAAAAACCGATACCTATTTCTATGTTCATGATTGAGTTATTTGGATATCTTTTCGTATAGCACAGAAAATCATTTCTCCCGCTTTCGTAATACAGATAAATTCTGGTGTATTTTTTTTTTCTTCTTTTTATATCATAAGTACTTTTCTACTTTAAATTTTTTAATTGTCGAGTTTCTAAGCTGAAATTTCATTTTTCGAATGCAGTATTTCAAATGTTTTAATAATTACATTCAGCTGTAAGTTTGAAATATTTAAAATATTAAAAGTAAAGGTCAAGTAAATAATTAATAATGCATAACTAAATATGTATAATGATCAGAATGACATATTAAAATGTGTACAGAATGACATGAAAATTTTAAAAAACTGAAATTTTGCACTTGCAACTTAATTGTAAATTTCATTGTTTACATTGGAAACGATTTGTGGATTTTAAGAATTTGCTGAACTTCGTGTCACCAAATTACTAAATCTCTCTCTCTCACTCTCCAAAAAAAAAAAAAAAAAAGGTTAGTTTAAAAAAATTCAAAGTAGCAAAATACATACAACACAAAAAGAAAATAAATACGGTAAAATGAAAAAATTACTTTAATAATAGAAATCCATAAATTTTCAACAACGACATCAAACGAACGTATCTCATCTTTCGTTTGTGATAAGGAACGCTCCTTTGGCCCCCTCCACTCATTGGCTGAATTGTAAAGGGCAAAATTGGGGGACAAAATGACTACAGCATTTCTGAGAAAAGAAAAAATCAGAAAATTCACAGAAAATAATTATTTTTGTTGCAAGTTGGGTTAACTGTCTTTATGGTTCGAGTCGATTTCAGACTGAGTGTAGATTTCTGCAAGTTGGATTTGGGTTAACCCGATTTTTCAAAAGTTAGTTCAAGTTCAGTATATTATTTCAGATTAAAACTATACCTATCAGGGCTTGAATTTCAGGGCGGGATTCGCGCGGAAAATTTTGAAATCCCGCCCAAAAAAGATCATGAGCGGGAGCCTCCCGCCCAAAAAATTTCAGCATTTTTGGAGAAATTTGCATTATTTAATTTACCTGCAACCGAACGATAAATTTCGTGATTTTTTTTCCCCGCAACCGATTGACGGACTTTGTGTTTTTTCCGCGACTGATCGACGAACTTTGTGGTTTTTTCCGTGACAGATCAACGAACTTTGAGTTTTTTCTGCGACAGATCGACGAACATTGCGTTTTTTAAACGACTGATCGACGAACCTTGCGTTTTTTGGGGACATATCGACGAATTTTGCGTTTATTCCGCAATCGATCGACGAAATTTGCTTTTTTCCGCAACTGATCAACGAACTTTGCGTTTTTTCCGCGACAGATCAAGGAACGTTGCATTTTTTTCTGCGACTGATCAACGAACGTTGCATTTTTTCTGCGACAGATAGACGAACATTGCGTTTTTTAAGCGACTGATCGACGAACCTTGCGTTTTTTGGGGACATATCGACGAACTTTGCGTTTATTCCGCAATTGATCGACGAAATTTTTCTTTCTTCCCTGACTGATCGACGAACTTTGCATTTATTCCGCAATCGATCGACGAAATTTGCTTTTTTCCGCAACTGATCGACGAACTTTGCGTTTTTTCCGCGACAGATCAACGAACGTTGCAGTTTTTTCCTCGACAGATCAACGAACGTTGCATTTTTTCTGCGACAGATAGACGAACATTGCGTTTTTTAAGCGACTGATCGACGAACCTTGCGTTTTTTGGGGACAGATCGACGAACTTTGTGTTTATTCTGCAATCGATCGACGAAATTTGCTTTTTTCCCACGACTGATCAACGAACTTAGCGTTTTTTCCGCGACAGATTGATGAATTTTGCGTCTTTTCCACGATCGATCGGTGAATCTCAATCAAGTAAAATCTAAAGTCAGAAATTTATTTAACAACCTAATTGTTAAGGGTCCCTAACACATTTAATGGAACTTGAAAAATACACTGCATATATAAAATTTAACTTTCTTCCCTTTTTTATAATAAAAATAAACATTTTACATAATCATTCTCAGTTGACTTAATTTTTTCAATGGTATTTTGTCATGTCTGCATTAATGTAATTCTTTAAATAGCACGTAAAAGAATAGTGGGGTTTAAAGATTTTTTTTTCTCCCTCCCAAACATTACAACTCCCCTCCATTTAAAAATGTTGGTAGGGAGACTCCCGTCTTTGGAAAAATTGAATTTCAAGCCCTGCCTATAATATGTTTGTGTGTATTGAGGTTTGTATAGATGTTTGTGTGTGTGCTGTTTTTAATACAGACAGTTTCATTTTTCACACGAACCTTTCAAAAAATTCACATTCTTTGCGCAATCCTTTAACAAAATTCGCATTTTTTTCGTGATTCTTTAATGAAATTCGCATTTTTTTCTGTATCTTTTTTTTGTCGAGATTCATAAGTTTTTCAGCTATCCTATGACGTAATTCGTGTTTTTTTTTTCAGCGATAATTTGACGAAATTTGTGTTTTTTCTGCAATTTTTTTTTCACGAAATTTGCGTTTATTTTCCACGATTCTTTTATGAAATTTGCGTTTTTCTGTGATCCTTAGACGAAATTTTCTTTTTTCGCAATGCTTTGATAATAATCACATTTTCTCTGCTGCCTTTTGATAAGATTCATGAATTTTCAGCAATCCTTCGATGAAATTCGCGTTTTTTCAGCAATCTTTGAAGAAATTCGCATTTTTCTCGCGATACTTTAACGAAATGTGCGTTTTCCAGCGATTTTTTGATAAAATACATTTTATTCCGCAATTTTTAGACGAAGTTTGACAAGAAAGCGCTATCTTTGGGTGAAATTTTCTGTTTTGCGATTCTTTGACAAAATTTGCTCATCTTTTGTGTAAATCGCGTTTTTCTGTGGCCTTTTAACAAAATTCACGTTTTACATGATCCTTTGATGAAATTAGTGTTTTTCCCGTGATCATTTGACGAAATCTAGGATTTTTTCCCCGCGAAGATTGATTATATGTTTTTAGTCTGCAGGTGCCCTAAAAAGTTTGTGACGCCTGTCGCTGCATTGCACGCATTCTGCCACGGTGTATCAAACAAACAAAATTCATCCTAAAGAATTATTGGGGTGCGAACGAATTTAAAAAATGAGTCCGCATCAATAATTATAGCGGCGGGGGGGGGGGGGGGGGGGGGAGTATGTTTTGCCTACACGGGGCGGAGACTTTTCTTTGTTGACACCACTCATATGATATATCGTTCGAAAGACCTGTGACTGCCTTTTCATGTTATGCATCTGTGTGGTCCATCCCCCCCCCCCCCGCCAATTGGGGCACTTTTCTAAATTTTGCACATACCACTCATGTTATATATCGTTAAAAAAGTCTTTGACCGCTTAATCATATTATGCATCTCCGGTGTCCATCCCCCCACTTTGCCCCCCCCCCCCAAGGGGGTACTTTTGTAAATTTTGCACAATCCCTTCATGTTACGTATTGTTGGAAAGGTCTTTGACTGCTTATTCATGTTATGCATCTCCGGGGTCCATCCCGCCACTTCCCCCCCCCTTAAGGGGGGCAATTTTCTAAATTTTGTTGACACCCCTCATGTTATATATTGTTGGAAAGGTCTGTGACCGCTTAATGATATTATGCATCTCCAATGTCCATCTCCCCACTTTGCCCCCCCCTCCCCCAAGGGGGTACTTTTCTAAATTTTGCAGACAACCCTCATGTCATATATCGTTGGAAAGGTCTGTGACTGCTTAATCATATGCATATCTCCAATGTCCATTCCCCCACTTTGCCCCCCCTCCCCCAAGGGGGTACTTTTCTAAATTTTGCAGACAACCCTCATGTCATATATCGTTAGAAAGGTCTGTGACTGCTTAATCATATGCATATCTCTGATGTCCATCTCCCCGCTTTGCCCCCCCCCCCAACAAAGAGGTACTTTTCTAAATTTTGCACACAACCCTCATGTTATATATCGTTGGAAAGGTCTGTGACCACTTAATCATATTATGCATGTTCCGTGTCCATCCCCTACTTTACCCCCCCCCCCAAGGGAGTACTTTTTAAAATTTTGCACACACCCCTCATGTTACATATCGTTTGAAATGTCTTTGACTGCTTATTCATGTTATGCATCTCCTTGGTCCATCCCGCCATTTCCCCCTCCCCAAGGGGGCACTTACCATTTACTTGCACAACAGCGCTAAATGTGTCAGATGAAAGAAATTCCGCGAGTACATGTGCCAGTGAAACTTAGCCAATTGCTGTTCTTCAACCTAGCTTTAATTGAAAGTGGGTTTTTTATTTATTTGAATTATTCTGCAAAAGTTTCAAACATTTTAAAGCAGCTATGAATTTTATTTTTATGGTACTATCAAGTTTTTTGCCGTCAAATTTTGCCGGGTTCCATCTAGTATATATATATATATATATATATATATAAATCAACATTTGAACGGAGGGTGGTTTTGGGGTCTGGGGGTCATGATCAGTGAAAATATATCGAAATTTTCCGGAATTGCTTTCCTCCGAACGGCTGCAATAGGTAGCTTTATACTTTTTTGTATTGAAAGCTACCTAAAAGTTGTAAGGAAGAAACTATTTTATTAGAAAAATAAAAACAAAACAGTTAATGCACTGTTTGTATGTTCCGTTATTAAGGCCATTAGAAAGCTAAAATAAAGGATATCCAGTGTGATTGTAATAAGAATAAACAACAAACATTGCAACAATTAAATCAGAATATTTATTTTAGTCCTTTTCGGTACATAATATATTAGAAACAATTAATATTCTGTTAATGAAATTATAGGGCGAAGTAATTCAGCCCATTGCAGAAGAAAATGCTGAACCAACTGTGTTGGCACTCTGGCCAGTACCATAAACGTTAACACTGCTCAAATTTGCTGAACCTAAAATGTGAACAAGGACAGAAACCACTTCCATAAGTGTTTGAACAAGAACTTCGCACTGAGAAAGTCCGGGATGGGTAGCAGCAACAGAGGCTGCAATATTAGAGATGACGTTGGATAGAGAATTAGGATTAACTCCGCCACTTGATACAATATTGGAAACAGCTGAAGAAACTCGGGAAGCTGAAGCAGATGAAGACAATCTAGAAACAGTATTATACACAGTAGTTGTCGTACTTTCGGTACCGTACGTTTGAGTGTACGCAACACCAGGTCCTGTTCCAGCTCCAGCGCCTGCACCTGCACCTGCACCAGCTCCTGCTCCTGAACCTAGGCCTTGTCCGAAACCGTAACCTGCACCTGCACCAGATCCAGCGCCAGCTCCTGCTCCATATCCAACTCCATATCCAGCTCCATAACCTGTGCCGTAACCTACGCCAGAACCTGAGCCTGCGCCTGAACCGGAACCTGCACCTGCTCCTGAACCAGATCCTGCTCCTACAATGTAATTATAAATCAAAAATTTAGTTTATTTTGAATATATTTTTTCTACGATACAGCTTTTTAATAAAATTAGAATAGCAAATTTTGTTAACCTGCTCCAGATCCAGATCCTGATCCAGCACCTGCTCCAGAACCAGATCCTGCTCCTGAACCAGATCCTCCTCCTGAACCAGATCCTGCTCCTGAACCAGATCCTGCTCCTGAACCAGATCCTGCTCCAGCTCCAGATCCTATAATGTAATTATCAATTAAACTAGATTGTATCCGTCAAAACTTGACGGTAAACAATTTAAAGGCTCCACAGAGAAAATATTCATAACATCATTAAAATGTCAGAAATTGTTACAGAGTAATTTTTAGAAACAATTAAAAGAAATAAAAACATCTCCTTCTACAACCGGTCTGGAGACCGGCTATATATTAAATCTCTTTACACGGATACAGACAACAGATAATTTCCCAGCTAAGATAGTTTTCAGATCCGAAGAAGTGCAACTCCAATTTGTTTTTCTTATAAATTTTAAATATAAAGAAATTTTGGAAGTTAAATTTTTATTAGTTTCATGAAATATAAACGTTTACCTGTAGTACAACAAATATAGATGTCACCACAGTTCTTTATATTATTTCATTTATTTTATTTTTTACCGAAAATAATCACATACTTTAAAACAAGTAGTTCGCCGTTCCATGCGCTCGATGATCGAACGCCGTGGGAAAGCAAGGGCCGTCGGAAAGCCTGCCACATGCTTGAGGGACCGACTCTCCTTATGGGGTTTCGGCGCCGAAGTCGCTGGGTGTTCTCGCTGGTTCATCGAGTGTCTGTGTGGAGGTCTCCTCTGAGATGTAGATCCTCCTGAGATGTAGACCTATGTCGTCGCAGACTCGAGTAGAGGGCTCGGGGGTCCGCGGGTGACGGCCCCTTGGCCGGTCGCAGCGCCGTAGGGAGCAGGACCTACCGGTGCGTTATATGTCCTTCAGGACATGGGTGCGACGGTCGAGACGCGCCCGGAGTCGGTCGACGCGCCGACGGTCGAGACGCACCATCTGCTTCAGGTGGCGCGCTTAGTTTTACCTGACTTATCGATCCATTTTAATAAATATTTACTAAAAATTATAGATAACTTATTTATTTATTCGATACTTAAAATATTGCTAAAATCCACCATATTTATTAAAGTTAATTTTGTCATTAACTTCTCGTATCCATATAGAAAAAACTTTATCAGACAGTATTTAAATGGACTTAAGTGGATCAAAGCAACGTTTGCCTATCGGCTCTAAAATGTCACTTGTGTAAGGAAAAACTTTTTCTAACCTGCTCCAGATCCAGATCCTGATCCAGCACCAGATCCTGAACCTGCTCCCGCTCCTGAGCCAGATCCTGCTACAGCACCAGATCCTGTAATGCAATTAAAAATGAAATATTACATTTTGTTCTGTATTTAATTTACAAACTCTTTATATATGAATATAAACATATACTAACCTGCTCCAGCTCCAGCTCCAGATCCAGATCCAGCCCCAGAACCTGCACCGTAACCTGAACCAGCTCCATAACCTGCACCGTATCCTGAACCAGCTCCATAGCCAGCACCGTATCCTGAACCAGCTCCATAACCTGAACCGGCTCCATAGCCTGAACCTGCTCCTAAGCCATATCCCGCTCCATAACCTGCGCCATAACCTGATCCAGCGCCATAACCAGCTCCGGATCCTGTAAAGAAGTAAAGGGATTAGGAATAAAAGAAATAATTTTATTTTATATTCAATTAATCTATCTTACAGTTTTATTCTCTTAGACTAACACAATTTGCTAACCTGCTCCAGATCCAGCTCCAGAACCTGCTCCTGCTCCTGAACCAGATCCTGCTCCAGCTCCAGATCCTTTAATAAAATTATGAATGAAAAAATTATTTTATTTTGAATTTAATTATCTAACAGATTTTTATTTGACTGATAAATTTTGCTGACCTGCTCCAGCTCCTGATCCAGATCCACTACCAGCTCCAGATCCTGCTCCTGCTCCTGAACCAGATCCTATAATGTAATTGTCAATGAATTAGTTATTTGATATTGAACTAGCTGACCCTCATAGCGTTTCCCATGTTTCGTGATAGAACCTTAAAAATACCAAAATCCCTGTTGGATGATTTTAAATTTTATAGCATAAATGTGTGCCGGGCGGAAGGGAAAACTTCATACGAAATCAAAGTGAAGAACAAAATAACACTAAATATCTAAAATAACTACACATACATGCAGCTCTTCTTATTCATATATACAGGGAGAAGGTATAATATGTTGCTAAGAGAACTGTTAAAAACGTAAGTCGATCCTATGAGTAATGTCTATGAGTACGACTATGAGTATTTCTGACCTAGCCCATTAACACCAGAAAATTACATAAATAATCCAAAAGATAAGGAAGACGAAGCATAACTACCTCTAAGGCTATTAAATACAGTAGGAAAATAAAAGATCCTTTCAGAATTAATGTTAAGCGCCGAACAAAACTGACTTGCGCCAATAACGCTTTAAGCTTAGCTCGAAAGGACAGTAAGCATCATTACTAGAAATGCTTTCTGGGTAAAATTTTCTTTTCACCGAGGAAAACGGATGTTTGCGATATGGCGAAGAGAGTTCCAGAAAAGATTTCTTTTTAAATGTTAACATTATTAATTTTTAAGCGAAGAGGTTGTGAGAAAGGAAAATATACAGAAATCAAGTTGGTATTTTTTGTATTTCATATTTTGTTTAAAAAAAGCTTATTTGGGCTTTGATATACGTGAGAAAAAGAACTGTTGCATCTGCTTTCCATCGGAAGTGCGAAAAGCTTTAGAACGTGTTATTTTTGAAGGACTTTCGTTATTTTTTATCTACGGGGCCGCGTTAATTATGGTGTTTAATTAGTATCTAAGGTAAGTCTAAAAAAATTAAATATCTGAGCTTCGGTTGCATTCGGACCTGCATTGGACTACAATCATCGAAATTTTGAGACCTCTACTTGCAGTAGACTTTTCTAGCAATTGCGAACACACATACGTAAAAAATTTTTTCTTTTATTAGTAGGGATATAATTACTCTGTTTTAGAGCTTCTTTTTATTAGACTAAATACTTTTTCTAACCTGCTCCAGATCCAGATCCTGATCCAGCACCAGCTCCGGAACCTGCTCCTGCTCCTGAACCAGATCCTGCTCCAGCACCAGATCCTGTAATGCAAATTAACCATGAAATATTATATTTTCTTGTGTTATTAATATACAAAATCTTTATATTTGAATACAAACATTTACTAACCAGCTCCAGCTCCAGATCCAGATCCAGCACCAGCACCAGAACCTGCACCGTATCCTGAACCAGCTCCATAACCTGCACCGTATCCTGAACCAGCTCCATAGCCAGCACCGTATCCTGAACCAGCTCCATAACCTGAACCTGCTCCATAGCCTGAACCTGCTCCTAAGCCATATCCTGCTCCATAACCTGCGCCATAACCTGATCCAGCGCCATAACCAGCTCCGGATCCTGTAAAGTAGTAAAGTGATTAGGAATGAAAGAAATAATCTTATTTTATATTCAATTAATCTATCTTACAGTTTTATTCTCTTAGACTAACACAATTTGCTAACCTGCTCCAGATCCAGCTCCAGAACCTGCTCCTGCTCCTGAACCAGATCCTGCTCCTGCTCCTGAACCAGATCCTGCTCCAGCTCCAGATCCTTTAATAAAATTATGAATGAAAAAATTATTTTATTTGGATTTAATTATCTAACAGATTTTTATTTGACTGATAAATTTTGCTAACCTGCTCCAGCTCCTGATCCAGATCCACTACCAGCTCCAGATCCTGCTCCTGCTCCTGAACCAGATCCTATAATGTAATTGTCAATGAATTAGTTATTTGATATTGATCTAGCTGACCCTCATAGCGTTTCCCATGTTTCGTGATAGAACCTTAAAAATACCAAAATCCCTGTTGGATGATTTTAAAATTTATTGCATAAATGCGTGCCGGGCGGAAGGGAAAACTTCATACGAAATCAAAGTGAAGAACAAAATAACACTAAATATCTAAAATAACTACACATACATGCAGCTCTTCTTATTCATATATACAGGGAGAAGGGATAATATGTTGCTAAGAGAACTGTTAAAAACGTAAGTCGATCCTATGAATAATGTCTATGAGTACGACTATGAGTATTTCTGACCTAGCCCATTAACACGAGAAAACTACATAAATAATCCAAAAGATAAGGAAGACGAAGCATAACTACCTCTAAGGCTATTAAATACAGTAGGAAAATAAAAGATCCTTTCAGAATTAATGTTAAGCGCCGAACAAAACTGACTTGCGCCAATAACGCTTTAAGCTTAGCTCGAAAGGACAGTAAGCATCATTACTAGAAATGCTTTCTGGGTAAAATTTTCTTTTCACCGAGGAAAACGGATGTTTGCGATATGGCGAAGAGAGTTCCAGAAAAGATTTCTTTTTAAATGTTAACATTATTAATTTTTAAGCGAAGAGGTTGTGAGAAAGGAAAATATACAGAAATCAAGTTGGTATTTTTTGTATTTCATATTTTGTTTAAAAAAAGCTTATTTGGGCTTTGATATACGTGAGAAAAAGAACTGTTGCATCTGCTTTCCATCGGAAGTGCGAAAAGCTTTAGAACGTGTTATTTTTGAAGGACTTTCGTTATTTTTTATCTACGGGGCCGCGTTAATTATGGTGTTTAATTAGTATCTAAGGTAAGTCTAAAAAAATTAAATATCTGAGCTTCGGTTGCATTCGGACCTGCATTGGACTACAATCATCGAAATTTTGAGACCTCTACTTGCAGTTGACTTTTCTAGCAATTGCGAACACACATACGTAAAAAAATCTTTCTTTTATTAGTAGGGATATAATTACTCTGTTTTAGAGCTTCTTTTTATTAGACTAAATACTTTTTCTAACCTGCTCCAGATCCAGATCCTGATCCAGCACCAGCTCCGGAACCTGCTCCTGCTCCTGAACCAGATCCTGCTCCAGCACCAGATCCTGTAATGCAAATTAACCATGAAATATTATATTTTCTTGTGTTATTAATATACAAAATCTTTATATTTGAATACAAACATTTACTAACCAGCTCCAGCTCCAGATCCAGATCCAGCACCAGCACCAGAACCTGCACCGTATCCTGAACCAGCTCCATAACCTGCACCGTATCCTGAACCAGCTCCATAGCCAGCACCGTATCCTGAACCAGCTCCATAACCTGAACCTGCTCCATAGCCTGAACCTGCTCCTAAGCCATATCCTGCTCCATAACCTGCGCCATAACCTGATCCAGCGCCATAACCAGCTCCGGATCCTGTAAAGTAGTAAAGTGATTAGGAATGAAAGAAATAATCTTATTTTATATTCAATTAATCTATCTTACAGTTTTATTCTCTTAGACTAACACAATTTGCTAACCTGCTCCAGATCCAGCTCCAGAACCTGCTCCTGCTCCTGAACCAGATCCTGCTCCTGCTCCTGAACCAGATCCTGCTCCAGCTCCAGATCCTTTAATAAAATTATGAATGAAAAAATTATTTTATTTGGATTTAATTATCTAACAGATTTTTATTTGACTGATAAATTTTGCTAACCTGCTCCAGCTCCTGATCCAGATCCACTACCAGCTCCAGATCCTGCTCCTGCTCCTGAACCAGATCCTATAATGTAATTGTAAATGAATTAGTTATTTGATATTGAACTAGCTGACCCTCATAGCGTTTCCCATGTTTCGTGATAGAACCTTAAAAATACCAAAATCCCTGTTGGATGATTTTAAAATTTATTGCATAAATGCGTGCCGGGCGGAAGGGAAAACTTCATACGAAATCAAAGTGAAGAACAAAATAACACTAAATATCTAAAATAACTACACATACATGCAGCTCTTCTTATTCATATATACAGGGAGAAGGGATAATATGTTGCTAAGAGAACTGTTAAAAACGTAAGTCGATCCTATGAATAATGTCTATGAGTACGGCTATGAGTATTTCTGACCTAGCCCATTAACACGAGAAAACTACATAAATAATCCAAAAGATAAGGAAGACGAAGCATAACTACCTCTAAGGCTATTAAATACAGTATGAAAATAAAAAATCCTTTCAGAATTAATGTTAACCGCCGAACAAAACTGACTTGCGCCAATAACGCTTTAAGCTTAGCTCGAAAGGACAGTAAGCATCATTACTAGAAATGCTTTCTGGGTAAAATTTTCTTTTCACCGAGGAAAACGGATGTTTGGCGATATGGCGAAGAGAGTTCCAGAAAAGATTTCTTTTTAAATGTTAACATTATTAATTTCTAAACGAAGAGGTTGTGAGAAAGGAAAATATACAGAAATCAAGTTGGTATTTCTTGTATTTCATATTTTGTTTAAAAAAAGCGTATTTGGGCTTTAATATACGTGAGAAAAAGAACTGTTGCATCTGCTTTCCATCGGAAGTGCGAAAAGCTTTAGAACGTGTTATTTTTGAAGGACTTTCGTTATTTTTTATCTACGGGGCCGCGTTAATTATGGTGTTTAATTAGTATCTAAGGTAAGTCTAAAAAAATTAAATATCTGAGCTTCGGTTGCATTCGGACCTGCATTGGACTACAATCATCGAAATTTTGAGACCTCTACTTGCAGTTGACTTTTCTAGCAATTGCGAACACACATACGTAAAAAAATCTTTCTTTTATTAGTAGGGATATAATTACTCTGTTTTAGAGCTTCTTTTTATTAGACTAAATACTTTTTCTAACCTGCTCCAGATCCAGATCCTGATCCAGCACCAGCTCCGGAACCTGCTCCTGCTCCTGAACCAGATCCTGCTCCAGCACCAGATCCTGTAATGCAAATTAACCATGAAATATTATATTTTCTTGTGTTATTAATATACAAAATCTTTATATTTGAATACAAACATTTACTAACCAGCTCCAGCTCCAGATCCAGATCCAGCACCAGCACCAGAACCTGCACCGTATCCTGAACCAGCTCCATAACCTGCACCGTATCCTGAACCAGCTCCATAGCCAGCACCGTATCCTGAACCAGCTCCATAACCTGAACCTGCTCCATAGCCTGAACCTGCTCCTAAGCCATATCCTGCTCCATAACCTGCGCCATAACCTGATCCAGCGCCATAACCAGCTCCGGATCCTGTAAAGTAGTAAAGTGATTAGGAATGAAAGAAATAATCTTATTTTATATTCAATTAATCTATCTTACAGTTTTATTCTCTTAGACTAACACAATTTGCTAACCTGCTCCAGATCCAGCTCCAGAACCTGCTCCTGCTCCTGAACCAGATCCTGCTCCTGCTCCTGAACCAGATCCTGCTCCTGCTCCTGAACCAGATCCTGCTCCAGCTCCAGATCCTTTAATAAAATTATGAATGAAAAAATTATTTTATTTGGATTTAATTATCTAACAGATTTTTATTTGACTGATAAATTTTGCTAACCTGCTCCAGCTCCTGATCCAGATCCACTACCAGCTCCAGATCCTGCTCCTGCTCCTGAACCAGATCCTATAATGTAATTGTAAATGAATTAGTTATTTGATATTGAACTAGCTGACCCTCATAGCGTTTCCCATGTTTCGTGATAGAACCTTAAAAATACCAAAATCCCTGTTGGATGATTTTAAAATTTATTGCATAAATGCGTGCCGGGCGGAAGGGAAAACTTCATACGAAATCAAAGTGAAGAACAAAATAACACTAAATATCTAAAATAACTACACATACATGCAGCTCTTCTTATTCATATATACAGGGAGAAGGGATAATATGTTGCTAAGAGAACTGTTAAAAACGTAAGTCGATCCTATGAATAATGTCTATGAGTACGGCTATGAGTATTTCTGACCTAGCCCATTAACACGAGAAAACTACATAAATAATCCAAAAGATAAGGAAGACGAAGCATAACTACCTCTAAGGCTATTAAATACAGTATGAAAATAAAAAATCCTTTCAGAATTAATGTTAACCGCCGAACAAAACTGACTTGCGCCAATAACGCTTTAAGCTTAGCTCGAAAGGACAGTAAGCATCATTACTAGAAATGCTTTCTGGGTAAAATTTTCTTTTCACCGAGGAAAACGGATGTTTGGCGATATGGCGAAGAGAGTTCCAGAAAAGATTTCTTTTTAAATGTTAACATTATTAATTTCTAAACGAAGAGGTTGTGAGAAAGGAAAATATACAGAAATCAAGTTGGTATTTCTTGTATTTCATATTTTGTTTAAAAAAAGCGTATTTGGGCTTTAATATACGTGAAAAAGGAACTGTTGCATCTGCTTTCCATCGGAAGTGCGGAAAGCTTTAGAACGTGTTATTTTTGACGGACTTTCGTTATTTTTTATCTACGGGGCCGCGTTAATTATGGTATTTAATTAGTATCTAAGGTAAGTCTAAAAAAATTAAAATCTGAGCTTCGGTTGCATTCGGACCTGCATTGGACTACAATCATCGAAATTTTGAGACCTCTACTTGCAGTAGACTTTTCTAGCAATTGCGAACACACATACGTAAAAAAATCTTTCTTTTATTAGTAGAGATATAATTACTCTATTTTAGAGCTTCTTTTTATTAGACTAAATACTTTTTCTAACCTGCTCCAGATCCAGATCCTGATCCAGCACCAGCTCCGGAACCTGCTCCTGCTCCTGAACCAGATCCTGCTCCAGCACCAGATCCTGTAATGCAAATTAACCATGAAATATTATATTTTCTTGTGTTATTAATATACAAACTCTTTATATTTGAATACAAATATTTACTAACCAGCTCCAGCTCCAGATCCAGATCCAGCACCAGCACCAGAACCTGCACCGTATCCTGAACCAGCTCCATAACCTGCACCGTATCCTGAACCAGCTCCATAGCCAGCACCGTATCCTGAACCAGCTCCATAACCTGAACCTGCTCCATAGCCTGAACCTGCTCCTAAGCCATATCCTGCTCCATAACCTGCGCCATAACCTGATCCACCGCCATAACCAGCTCCGGATCCTGTAAAGTAGTAAAGTGAGTAGGAATGAAAGAATTAATCTTATTTTATATTCAATTAATCTATCTTACAGTTTTATTCTCTTAGACTAACACAATTTGCTAACCTGCTCCAGATCCAGCTCCAGAACCTGCTCCTGCTCCTGAACCAGATCCTGCTCCAGCTGCAGATCCTTTAATAAAATTGTGAATGAAAAAATTATTTTATTTGGATTTAATTATCTAACAGATTTTTATTTCACTGATAAATTTTGCTAACCTGCTCCAGCTCCTGATCCAGATCCACTACCAGCTCCAGTTCCTGCTCCTGCTCCTGAACCAGATCCTATAATGTAATTGTCAATGAATTAGTTATTTGATATTGAACTAGCTGACCCTCATAGCGTTTCCCATGTTTCGTGATAGAACCTTAAAAATACCAAAATCCCTGTTGGATGATTTTAAATTTTATAGCATAAATGTGTGCCGGGAAGAAGAGAAAACTTCATACGAAATCAAAGTGAAGAACAAAATAACACTAAATATCTAAAATAACTACACATACATGCAGCTCTTCTTATTCATATATACAGGGAGAAGGTATAATATGTTGCTAAGAGAACTGTTAAAAACGTAAGTCGATCCTATGAGTAATGTCTATGAGTACGACTATGAGTATTTCTGACCTAGCCCATTAACACCAGAAAACTACATAAATAATCCAAAAGATAAGGAAGACAAAGCATAAATACCTCTAAGGCTATTAAATACAGTAGGAAAATAAAAGATCCTTTCAGAATTAATGTTAAGCGCCGAACAAAACTGACTTGCGCCAATAACGCTTTAAGCTTAGCTCGAAAGGACAGTAAGCATCATTACTAGAAATACTTTCTGGGTAAAATTTTCTTTTCACCGAGGAAAACGGATGTTTGCGATATGGCGAAGAGAGTTCCAGAAAAGATTTCTTTTTAAATGTTAACATTATTAATTTTTAAGCGAAGAGGTTGTGAGAAAGGAAAATATACAGAAATCAAGTTGGTATTTTTTGTATTTCATATTTTGTTTAAAAAAAGCTTATTTGGGCTTTGATATACGTGAGAAAAAGAACTGTTGCATCTGCTTTCCATCGGAAGTGCGAAAAGCTTTAGAACGTGTTATTTTTGAAGGACTTTCGTTATTTTTTATCTACGGGGCCGCGTTAATTATGGTGTTTAATTAGTATCTAAGGTAAGTCTAAAAAAATTAAATATCTGAGCTTCGGTTGCATTCGGACCTGCATTGGACTACAATCATCGAAATTTTGAGACCTCTACTTGCAGTAGACTTTTCTAGCAATTGCGAACACACATACGTAAAAAAATCTTTCTTTTATTAGTAGGGATATAATTACTCTGTTTTAGAGCTTCTTTTTATTAGACTAAATACTTTTTCTAACCTGCTCCAGATCCAGATCCTGATCCAGCACCAGCTCCGGAACCTGCTCCTGCTCCTGAACCAGATCCTGCTCCAGCACCAGATCCTGTAATGCAAATTAACCATGAAATATTATATTTTCTTGTGTTATTAATATACAAAATCTTTATATTTGAATACAAACATTTACTAACCAGCTCCAGCTCCAGATCCAGATCCAGCACCAGCACCAGAACCTGCACCGTATCCTGAACCAGCTCCATAACCTGCACCGTATCCTGAACCAGCTCCATAGCCAGCACCGTATCCTAAACCAGCTCCATAACCTGAACCTGCTCCATAGCCTGAACCTGCTCCTAAGCCATATCCTGCTCCATAACCTGCGCCATAACCTGATCCAGCGCCATAACCAGCTCCGGATCCTGTAAAGTAGTAAAGTGATTAGGAATGAAAGAAATAATCTTATTTTATATTCAATTAATCTATCTTACAGTTTTATTCTCTTAGACTAACACAATTTGCTAACCTGCTCCAGATCCAGCTCCAGAACCTGCTCCTGCTCCTGAACCAGATCCTGCTCCTGCTCCTGAACCAGATCCTGCTCCAGCTCCAGATCCTTTAATAAAATTATGAATGAAAAAATTATTTTATTTGGATTTAATTATCTAACAGATTTTTATTTGACTGATAAATTTTGCTAACCTGCTCCAGCTCCTGATCCAGATCCACTACCAGCTCCAGATCCTGCTCCTGCTCCTGAACCAGATCCTATAATGTAATTGTAAATGAATTAGTTATTTGATATTGAACTAGCTGACCCTCATAGCGTTTCCCATGTTTCGTGATAGAACCTTAAAAATACCAAAATCCCTGTTGGATGATTTTAAAATTTATTGCATAAATGCGTGCCGGGCGGAAGGGAAAACTTCATACGAAATCAAAGTGAAGAACAAAATAACACTAAATATCTAAAATAACTACACATACATGCAGCTCTTCTTATTCATATATACAGGGAGAAGGGATAATATGTTGCTAAGAGAACTGTTAAAAACGTAAGTCGATCCTATGAATAATGTCTATGAGTACGACTATGAGTATTTCTGACCTAGCCCATTAACACGAGAAAACTACATAAATAATCCAAAAGATAAGGAAGACGAAGCATAACTACCTCTAAGGCTATTAAATACAGTATGAAAATAAAAAATCCTTTCAGAATTAATGTTAACCGCCGAACAAAACTGACTTGCGCCAATAACGCTTTAAGCTTAGCTCGAAAGGACAGTAAGCATCATTACTAGAAATGCTTTCTGGGTAAAATTTTCTTTTCACCGAGGAAAACGGATGTTTGGCGATATGGCGAAGAGAGTTCCAGAAAAGATTTCTTTTTAAATGTTAACATTATTAATTTCTAAACGAAGAGGTTGTGAGAAAGGAAAATATACAGAAATCAAGTTGGTATTTCTTGTATTTCATATTTTGTTTAAAAAAAGCGTATTTGGGCTTTAATATACGTGAAAAAGGAACTGTTGCATCTGCTTTCCATCGGAAGTGCGGAAAGCTTTAGAACGTGTTATTTTTGACGGACTTTCGTTATTTTTTATCTACGGGGCCGCGTTAATTATGGTATTTAATTAGTATCTAAGGTAAGTCTAAAAAAATTAAAATCTGAGCTTCGGTTGCATTCGGACCTGCATTGGACTACAATCATCGAAATTTTGAGACCTCTACTTGCAGTAGACTTTTCTAGCAATTGCGAACACACATACGTAAAAAAATCTTTCTTTTATTAGTAGAGATATAATTACTCTATTTTAGAGCTTCTTTTTATTAGACTAAATACTTTTTCTAACCTGCTCCAGATCCAGATCCTGATCCAGCACCAGCTCCGGAACCTGCTCCTGCTCCTGAACCAGATCCTGCTCCAGCACCAGATCCTGTAATGCAAATTAACCATGAAATATTATATTTTCTTGTGTTATTAATATACAAACTCTTTATATTTGAATACAAATATTTACTAACCAGCTCCAGCTCCAGATCCAGATCCAGCACCAGCACCAGAACCTGCACCGTATCCTGAACCAGCTCCATAACCTGCACCGTATCCTGAACCAGCTCCATAGCCAGCACCGTATCCTGAACCAGCTCCATAACCTGAACCTGCTCCATAGCCTGAACCTGCTCCTAAGCCATATCCTGCTCCATAACCTGCGCCATAACCTGATCCACCGCCATAACCAGCTCCGGATCCTGTAAAGTAGTAAAGTGAGTAGGAATGAAAGAATTAATCTTATTTTATATTCAATTAATCTATCTTAGAGTTTTATTCTCTTAGACTAACACAATTTGCTAACCTGCTCCAGATCCAGCTCCAGAACCTGCTCCTGCTCCTGAACCAGATCCTGCTCCAGCTGCAGATCCTTTAATAAAATTGTGAATGAAAAAATTATTTTATTTGGATTTAATTATCTAACAGATTTTTATTTGACTGATAAATTTTGCTAACCTGCTCCAGCTCCTGATCCAGATCCACTACCAGCTCCAGTTCCTGCTCCTGCTCCTGAACCAGATCCTATAATGTAATTGTCAATGAATTAGTTATTTGATATTGAACTAGCTGACCCTCATAGCGTTTCCCATGTTTCGTGATAGAACCTTAAAAATACCAAAATCCCTGTTGGATGATTTTAAATTTTATAGCATAAATGTGTGCCGGGAAGAAGGGAAAACTTCATACGAAATCAAAGTGAAGAACAAAATAACACTAAATATCTAAAATAACTACACATACATGCAGCTCTTCTTATTCATATATACAGGGAGAAGGGATAATATGTTGCTAAGAGAACTGTTAAAAACGTAAGTCGATCCTATGAGTAATGTCTATGAGTACGACTATGAGTATTTCTGACCTAGCCCATTAACACCAGAAAACTACATAAATAATCCAAAAGATAAGGAAGACGAAGCATAACTACCTCTAAGGCTATTAAATACAGTATGAAAATAAAAGATCCTTTCAGAATTAATGTTAACCGCCGAACAAAACTGACTTGCGCCAATAACGCTTTAAGCTTAGCTCGAAAGGACAGTAAGAATCATTACTAGAAATGCTTTCTGGGTAAAATTTTCTTTTCACCGAGGAAAACGGATGTTTGGCGATATGTCGAAGAGAGTTCCAGAAAAGATTTCTTTTTAAATGTTAACATTATTAATTTTTAAACGAAGAGGTTGTGAGAAAGGAAAATATACAGAAATCAAGTTGGTATTTTTTGTATTTCATATTTTGTTTAAAAAAAGCTTATTTGGGCTTTGATATACGTGAGAAAAAGAACTGTTGCATCTGCTTTCCATCGGAAGTGCGAAAAGCTTTAGAACGTGTTATTTTTGAAGGACTTTCGTTATTTTTTATCTACGGGGCCGCGTTAATTATGGTGTTTAATTAGTATCTAAGGTAAGTCTAAAAAAATTAAATATCTGAGCTTCGGTTGCATTCGGACCTGCATTGGACTACAATCATCGAAATTTTGAGACCTCTACTTGCAGTAGACTTTTCTAGCAATTGCGAACACACATACGTAAAAAAATCTTTCTTTTATTAGTAGGGATATAATTACTCTGTTTTAGAGCTTCTTTTTATTAGACTAAATACTTTTTCTAACCTGCTCCAGATCCAGATCCTGATCCAGCACCAGCTCCGGAACCTGCTCCTGCTCCTGAACCAGATCCTGCTCCAGCACCAGATCCTGTAATGCAAATTAACCATGAAATATTATATTTTCTTGTGTTATTAATATACAAAATCTTTATATTTGAATACAAACATTTACTAACCAGCTCCAGCTCCAGATCCAGATCCAGCACCAGCACCAGAACCTGCACCGTATCCTGAACCAGCTCCATAACCTGCACCGTATCCTGAACCAGCTCCATAGCCAGCACCGTATCCTGAACCAGCTCCATAACCTGAACCTGCTCCATAGCCTGAACCTGCTCCTGAGCCATATCCTGCTCCATAACCTGCGCCATAACCTGATCCACCGCCATAACCAGCTCCGGATCCTGTAAAGTAGTAAAGTGATTAGGAATGAAAGAAATAATCTTATTTTATATTCAATTAATCTATCTTACAGTTTTATTCTCTTAGACTAACACAATTTGCTAACCTGCTCCAGATCCAGCTCCAGAACCTGCTCCTGCTCCTGAACCAGATCCTGCTCCTGCTCCTGAACCAGATCCTGCTCCAGCTCCAGATCCTTTAATAAAATTATGAATGAAAAAATTATTTTATTTGGATTTAATTATCTAACAGATTTTTATTTGACTGATAAATTTTGCTAACCTGCTCCAGCTCCTGATCCAGATCCACTACCAGCTCCAGATCCTGCTCCTGCTCCTGAACCAGATCCTATAATGTAATTGTCAATGAATTAGTTATTTGATATTGAACTAGCTGACCCTCATAGCGTTTCCCATGTTTCGTGATAGAACCTTAAAAATACCAAAATCCCTGTTGGATGATTTTAAAATTTATTGCATAAATGCGTGCCGGGCGGAAGGGAAAACTTCATACGAAATCAAAGTGAAGAACAAAATAACACTAAATATCTAAAATAACTACACATACATGCAGCTCTTCTTATTCATATATACAGGGAGAAGGGATAATATGTTGCTAAGAGAACTGTTAAAAACGTAAGTCGATCCTATGAATAATGTCTATGAGTACGACTATGAGTATTTCTGACCTAGCCCATTAACACGAGAAAACTACATAAATAATCCAAAAGATAAGGAAGACGAAGCATAACTACCTCTAAGGCTATTAAATACAGTAGGAAAATAAAAGATCCTTTCAGAATTAATGTTAAGCGCCGAACAAAACTGACTTGCGCCAATAACGCTTTAAGCTTAGCTCGAAAGGACAGTAAGCATCATTACTAGAAATGCTTTCTGGGTAAAATTTTCTTTTCACCGAGGAAAACGGATGTTTGCGATATGGCGAAGAGAGTTCCAGAAAAGATTTCTTTTTAAATGTTAACATTATTAATTTTTAAGCGAAGAGGTTGTGAGAAAGGAAAATATACAGAAATCAAGTTGGTATTTTTTGTATTTCATATTTTGTTTAAAAAAAGCTTACTTGGGCTTTGATATACGTGAGAAAAAGAACTGTTGCATCTGCTTTCCATCGGAAGTGCGAAAAGCTTTAGAACGTGTTATTTTTGAAGGACTTTCGTTATTTTTTATCTACGGGGCCGCGTTAATTATGGTGTTTAATTAGTATCTAAGGTAAGTCTAAAAAAATTAAATATCTGAGCTTCGGTTGCATTCGGACCTGCATTGGACTACAATCATCGAAATTTTGAGACCTCTACTTGCAGTAGACTTTTCTAGCAATTGCGAACACACATACGTAAAAAAATCTTTCTTTTATTAGTAGGGATATAATTACTCTGTTTTAGAGCTTCTTTTTATTAGACTAAATACTTTTTCTAACCTGCTCCAGATCCAGATCCTGATCCAGCACCAGCTCCGGAACCTGCTCCTGCTCCTGAACCAGATCCTGCTCCAGCACCAGATCCTGTAATGCAAATTAACCATGAAATATTATATTTTCTTGTGTTATTAATATACAAAATCTTTATATTTGAATACAAATATTTACTAACCAGCTCCAGCTCCAGATCCAGATCCAGCACCAGCACCAGAACCTGCACCGTATCCTGAACCAGCTCCATAACCTGCACCGTATCCTGAACCAGCTCCATAGCCAGCACCGTATCCTGAACCAGCTCCATAACCTGAACCTGCTCCATAGCCTGAACCTGCTCCTAAGCCATATCCTGCTCCATAACCTGCGCCATAACCTGATCCAGCGCCATAACCAGCTCCGGATCCTGTAAAGTAGTAAAGTGATTAGGAATGAAAGAAATAATCTTATTTTATATTCAATTAATCTATCTTACAGTTTTATTCTCTTAGACTAACACAATTTGCTAACCTGCTCCAGATCCAGCTCCAGAACCTGCTCCTGCTCCTGAACCAGATCCTGCTCCTGCTCCTGAACCAGATCCTGCTCCAGCTCCAGATCCTTTAATAAAATTATGAATGAAAAAATTATTTTATTTGGATTTAATTATCTAACAGATTTTTATTTGACTGATAAATTTTGCTAACCTGCTCCAGCTCCTGATCCAGATCCACTACCAGCTCCAGATCCTGCTCCTGCTCCTGAACCAGATCCTATAATGTAATTGTAAATGAATTAGTTCTTTGATATTGAACTAGCTGACCCTCATAGCGTTTCCCATGTTTCGTGATAGAACCTTAAAAATACCAAAATCCCTGTTGGATGATTTTAAAATTTATTGCATAAATGCGTGCCGGGCGGAAGGGAAAACTTCATACGAAATCAAAGTGAAGAACAAAATAACACTAAATATCTAAAATAACTACGCATACATGCAGCTCTTCTTATTCATATATACAGGGAGAAGGGATAATATGTTGCTAAGAGAACTGTTAAAAACGTAAGTCGATCCTATGAATAATGTCTATGAGTACGACTATGAGTATTTCTGACCTAGCCCATTAACACGAGAAAACTACATAAATAATCCAAAAGATAAGGAAGACGAAGCATAACTAACTCTAAGGCTATTAAATACAGTATGAAAATAAAAAATCCTTTCAGAATTAATGTTAACCGCCGAACAAAACTGACTTGCGCCAATAACGCTTTAAGCTTAGCTCGAAAGGACAGTAAGCATCATTACTAGAAATGCTTTCTGGGTAAAATTTTCTTTTCACCGAGGAAAACGGATGTTTGGCGATATGGCGAAGAGAGTTCCAGAAAAGATTTCTTTTTAAATGTTAACATTATTAATTTCTAAACGAAGAGGTTGTGAGAAAGGAAAATATACAGAAATCAAGTTGGTATTTCTTGTATTTCATATTTTGTTTAAAAAAAGCGTATTTGGGCTTTAATATACGTGAGAAAAAGAACTGTTGCATCTGCTTTCCATCGGAAGTGCGAAAAGCTTTAGAACGTGTTATTTTTGACGGACTTTCGTTATTTTTTATCTACGGGGCCGCGTTAATTATGGTATTTAATTAGTATCTAAGGTAAGTCTAAAAAAATTAAAATCTGAGCTTCGGTTGCATTCGGACCTGCATTGGACTACAATCATCGAAATTTTGAGACCTCTACTTGCAGTAGACTTTTCTAGCAATTGCGAACACACATACGTAAAAAAATCTTTCTTTTATTAGTAGGGATATAATTACTCTATTTTAGAGCTTCTTTTTATTAGACTAAATACTTTTTCTAACCTGCTCCAGATCCAGATCCTGATCCAGCACCAGCTCCGGAACCTGCTCCTGCTCCTGAACCAGATCCTGCTCCAGCACCAGATCCTGTAATGCAAATTAACCATGAAATATTATATTTTCTTGTGTTATTAATATACAAACTCTTTATATTTGAATACAAACATTTACTAACCAGCTCCAGCTCCAGATCCAGATCCAGCACCAGCACCAGAACCTGCACCGTATCCTGAACCAGCTCCATAACCTGCACCGTATCCTGAACCAGCTCTATAGCCAGCACCGTATCCTGAACCAGCTCCATAACCTGAACCTGCTCCATAGCCTGAACCTGCTCCTAAGCCATATCCTGCTCCATAACCTGCGCCATAACCTGATCCACCGCCATAACCAGCTCCGGATCCTGTAAAGTAGTAAAGTGAGTAGGAATGAAAGAATTAATCTTATTTTATATTCAATTAATCTATCTTACAGTTTTATTCTGTTAGACTAACACAATTTGCTAACCTGCTCCAGATCCAGCTCCAGAACCTGCTCCTGCTCCTGAACCAGATCCTGCTCCAGCTCCAGATCCTTTAATAAAATTATGAATGAAAAATTATTTTATTTGGATTTAATTATCTAACAGATTTTTATTTGACTGATAAATTTTGCTAACCTGCTCCAGCTCCTGATCCAGATCCACTACCAGCTCCAGATCCTGCTCCTGCTCCTGAACCAGATCCTATAATGTAATTGTAAATGAATTAGTTCTTTGATATTGAACTAGCTGACCCTCATAGCGTTTCCCATGTTTCGTGATAGAACCTTAAAAATACCAAAATCCCTGTTGGATGATTTTAAAATTTATTGCATAAATGCGTGCCGGGCGGAAGGGAAAACTTCATACGAAATCAAAGTGAAGAACAAAATAACACTAAATATCTAAAATAACTACGCATACATGCAGCTCTTCTTATTCATATATACAGGGAGAAGGGATAATATGTTGCTAAGAGAACTGTTAAAAACGTAAGTCGATCCTATGAATAATGTCTATGAGTACGACTATGAGTATTTCTGACCTAGCCCATTAACACGAGAAAACTACATAAATAATCCAAAAGATAAGGAAGACAAAGCATAACTACCTCTAAGGCTATTAAATACAGTAGGAAAATAAAAGATCCTTTCAGAATTAATGTTAAGCGCCGAACAAAACTGACTTGCGCCAAAAACACTTTAAGCTTAGCTCGAAAGGACAGTAAGCATCATTACTAGAAATGCTTTCTGGGTAAAATTTTCTTTTCACCGAGGGTTGGGTTGGGTTGAGTGTTGACGGCCAATTATCTACACTTGGGATATAGGCCCGCTTTTCACCGAGGAAAACGGATGTTTGGCGATATGGCGAAGAGAGTTCCAGAAAAGATTTCTTTTTAAATGTTAACATTATTAATTTTTAAGCGAAGAGGTTGTGAGAAAGAAAGAGATACAGAAATCAAGTTGGTATTTTTTGTATTTCATATTTTGATTAAAAAAAGCGTATATGGGCTTTGATATACGTGAGAAAAAGAACTGTTGCATCTGCTTTCCATGGGAAGTGCGAAAAGCTTTAGAACGTGTTATTTTTGAAGGACTTTCGTTATTTTTTATCTACGGGGCCGCGTTAATTATGGTGTTTAATTAGTATCTAAGGTAAGTCTAAAAAAATTAAATGTCTGAGCTTCGGTTGCATTCGGACCTGCATTGGACTACAATCATCGAAATTTTGAGACCTCTACTTGCAGTAGACATTTCTAGCAATTGCGAACACACATACGTAAAAAAATCTTTCTTTTATTAGTAGGGATATAATTACTCTGTTTTAGAGCTTCTTTTTATTAGACTAAATACTTTTTCTAACCTGCTCCAGATCCAGATCCTGATCCAGCACCAGCTCCGGAACCTGCTCCTGCTCCTGAACCAGATCCTGCTCCAGCACCAGATCCTGTAATGCAAATTAACCATGAAATATTATATTTTCTTGTGTTATTAATATACAAAATCTTTATATTTGAATACAAACATTTACTAACCAGCTCCAGCTCCAGATCCAGATCCAGCACCAGCACCAGAACCTGCACCGTATCCTGAACCAGCTCCATAACCTGCACCGTATCCTGAACCAGCTCCATAGCCAGCACCGTATCCTGAACCAGCTCCATAACCTGAACCTGCTCCATAGCCTGAACCTGCTCCTAAGCCATATCCTGCTCCATAACCTGCGCCATAACCTGATCCAGCGCCATAACCAGCTCCGGATCCTGTAAAGTAGTAAAGTGATTAGGAATGAAAGAAATAATCTTATTTTATATTCAATTAATCTATCTTACAGTTTTATTCTCTTAGACTAACACAATTTGCTAACCTGCTCCAGATCCAGCTCCAGAACCTGCTCCTGCTCCTGAACCAGATCCTGCTCCTGCTCCTGAACCAGATCCTGCTCCAGCTCCAGATCCTTTAATAAAATTATGAATGAAAAAATTATTTTATTTGGATTTAATTATCTAACAGATTTTTATTTGACTGATAAATTTTGCTAACCTGCTCCAGCTCCTGATCCAGATCCACTACCAGCTCCAGATCCTGCTCCTGCTCCTGAACCAGATCCTATAATGTAATTGTAAATGAATTAGTTCTTTGATATTGAACTAGCTGACCCTCATAGCGTTTCCCATGTTTCGTGATAGAACCTTAAAAATACCAAAATCCCTGTTGGATGATTTTAAAATTTATTGCATAAATGCGTGCCGGGCGGAAGGGAAAACTTCATACGAAATCAAAGTGAAGAACAAAATAACACTAAATATCTAAAATAACTACGCATACATGCAGCTCTTCTTATTCATATATACAGGGAGAAGGGATAATATGTTGCTAAGAGAACTGTTAAAAACGTAAGTCGATCCTATGAATAATGTCTATGAGTACGACTATGAGTATTTCTGACCTAGCCCATTAACACGAGAAAACTACATAAATAATCCAAAAGATAAGGAAGACGAAGCATAACTAACTCTAAGGCTATTAAATACAGTATGAAAATAAAAAATCCTTTCAGAATTAATGTTAACCGCCGAACAAAACTGACTTGCGCCAATAACGCTTTAAGCTTAGCTCGAAAGGACAGTAAGCATCATTACTAGAAATGCTTTCTGGGTAAAATTTTCTTTTCACCGAGGAAAACGGATGTTTGGCGATATGGCGAAGAGAGTTCCAGAAAAGATTTCTTTTTAAATGTTAACATTATTAATTTCTAAACGAAGAGGTTGTGAGAAAGGAAAATATACAGAAATCAAGTTGGTATTTCTTGTATTTCATATTTTGTTTAAAAAAAGCGTATTTGGGCTTTAATATACGTGAAAAAGGAACTGTTGCATCTGCTTTCCATCGGAAGTGCGGAAAGCTTTAGAACGTGTTATTTTTGACGGACTTTCGTTATTTTTTATCTACGGGGCCGCGTTAATTATGGTATTTAATTAGTATCTAAGGTAAGTCTAAAAAAATTAAAATCTGAGCTTCGGTTGCATTCGGACCTGCATTGGACTACAATCATCGAAATTTTGAGACCTCTACTTGCAGTAGACTTTTCTAGCAATTGCGAACACACATACGTAAAAAAATCTTTCTTTTATTAGTAGGGATATAATTACTCTATTTTAGAGCTTCTTTTTATTAGACTAAATACTTTTTCTAACCTGCTCCAGATCCAGATCCTGATCCAGCACCAGCTCCGGAACCTGCTCCTGCTCCTGAACCAGATCCTGCTCCAGCACCAGATCCTGTAATGCAAATTAACCATGAAATATTATATTTTCTTGTGTTATTAATATACAAACTCTTTATATTTGAATACAAACATTTACTAACCAGCTCCAGCTCCAGATCCAGATCCAGCACCAGCACCAGAACCTGCACCGTATCCTGAACCAGCTCCATAACCTGCACCGTATCCTGAACCAGCTCTATAGCCAGCACCGTATCCTGAACCAGCTCCATAACCTGAACCTGCTCCATAGCCTGAACCTGCTCCTAAGCCATATCCTGCTCCATAACCTGCGCCATAACCTGATCCACCGCCATAACCAGCTCCGGATCCTGTAAAGTAGTAAAGTGAGTAGGAATGAAAGAATTAATCTTATTTTATATTCAATTAATCTATCTTACAGTTTTATTCTGTTAGACTAACACAATTTGCTAACCTGCTCCAGATCCAGCTCCAGAACCTGCTCCTGCTCCTGAACCAGATCCTGCTCCAGCTCCAGATCCTTTAATAAAATTATGAATGAAAAATTATTTTATTTGGATTTAATTATCTAACAGATTTTTATTTGACTGATAAATTTTGCTAACCTGCTCCAGCTCCTGATCCAGATCCACTACCAGCTCCAGATCCTGCTCCTGCTCCTGAACCAGATCCTATAATGTAATTGTAAATGAATTAGTTCTTTGATATTGAACTAGCTGACCCTCATAGCGTTTCCCATGTTTCGTGATAGAACCTTAAAAATACCAAAATCCCTGTTGGATGATTTTAAAATTTATTGCATAAATGCGTGCCGGGCGGAAGGGAAAACTTCATACGAAATCAAAGTGAAGAACAAAATAACACTAAATATCTAAAATAACTACGCATACATGCAGCTCTTCTTATTCATATATACAGGGAGAAGGGATAATATGTTGCTAAGAGAACTGTTAAAAACGTAAGTCGATCCTATGAATAATGTCTATGAGTACGACTATGAGTATTTCTGACCGAGCCCATTAACACGAGAAAACTACATAAATAATCCAAAAGATAAGGAAGACAAAGCATAACTACCTCTAAGGCTATTAAATACAGTAGGAAAATAAAAGATCCTTTCAGAATTAATGTTAAGCGCCGAACAAAACTGACTTGCGCCAAAAACACTTTAAGCTTAGCTCGAAAGGACAGTAAGCATCATTACTAGAAATGCTTTCTGGGTAAAATTTTCTTTTCACCGAGGGTTGGGTTGGGTTGAGTGTTGACGGCCAATTATCTACACTTGGGATATAGGCCCGCTTTTCACCGAGGAAAACGGATGTTTGGCGATATGGCGAAGAGAGTTCCAGAAAAGATTTCTTTTTAAATGTTAACATTATTAATTTTTAAGCGAAGAGGTTGTGAGAAAGAAAGAGATACAGAAATCAAGTTGGTATTTTTTGTATTTCATATTTTGATTAAAAAAAGCGTATTTGGGCTTTGATATACGTGAGAAAAAGAACTGTTGCATCTGCTTTCCATGGGAAGTGCGAAAAGCTTTAGAATGTGTTATTTTTGAAGGACTTTCGTTATTTTTTATCTACGGGGCCGCGTTAATTATGGTGTTTAATTAGTATCTAAGGTAAGTCTAAAAAAATTAAATGTCTGAGCTTCGGTTGCATTCGGACCTGCATTGGACTACAATCATCGAAATTTTGAGACCTCTACTTGCAGTAGACATTTCTAGCAATTGCGAACACACATACGTAAAAAAATCTTTCTTTTATTAGTAGGGATATAATTACTCTGTTTTAGAGCTTCTTTTTATTAGACTAAATACTTTTTCTAACCTGCTCCAGATCCAGATCCTGATCCAGCACCAGCTCCGGAACCTGCTCCTGCTCCTGAACCAGATCCTGCTCCAGCACCAGATCCTGTAATGCAAATTAACCATGAAATATTATATTTTCTTGTGTTATTAATATACAAAATCTTTATATTTGAATACAAACATTTACTAACCAGCTCCAGCTCCAGATCCAGATCCAGCACCAGCACCAGAACCTGCACCGTATCCTGAACCAGCTCCATAACCTGCACCGTATCCTGAACCAGCTCCATAGCCAGCACCGTATCCTGAACCAGCTCCATAACCTGAACCTGCTCCATAGCCTGAACCTGCTCCTAAGCCATATCCTGCTCCATAACCTGCGCCATAACCTGATCCAGCGCCATAACCAGCTCCGGATCCTGTAAAGTAGTAAAGTGATTAGGAATGAAAGAAATAATCTTATTTTATATTCAATTAATCTATCTTACAGTTTTATTCTCTTAGACTAACACAATTTGCTAACCTGCTCCAGATCCAGCTCCAGAACCTGCTCCTGCTCCTGAACCAGATCCTGCTCCTGCTCCTGAACCAGATCCTGCTCCAGCTCCAGATCCTTTAATAAAATTATGAATGAAAAAATTATTTTATTTGGATTTAATTATCTAACAGATTTTTATTTGACTGATAAATTTTGCTAACCTGCTCCAGCTCCTGATCCAGATCCACTACCAGCTCCAGATCCTGCTCCTGCTCCTGAACCAGATCCTATAATGTAATTGTAAATGAATTAGTTATTTGATATTGAACTAGCTGACCCTCATAGCGTTTCCCATGTTTCGTGATAGAACCTTAAAAATACCAAAATCCCTGTTGGATGATTTTAAAATTTATTGCATAAATGCGTGCCGGGCGGAAGGGAAAACTTCATACGAAATCAAAGTGAAGAACAAAATAACACTAAATATCTAAAATAACTACACATACATGCAGCTCTTCTTATTCATATATACAGGGAGAAGGGATAATATGTTGCTAAGAGAACTGTTAAAAACGTAAGTCGATCCTATGAATAATGTCTATGAGTACGACTATGAGTATTTCTGACCTAGCCCATTAACACGAGAAAACTACATAAATAATCCAAAAGATAAGGAAGACGAAACATAACTACCTCTAAGGCTATTAAATACAGTATGAAAATAAAAAATCCTTTCAGAATTAATGTTAACCGCCGAACAAAACTGACTTGCGCCAATAACGCTTTAAGCTTAGCTCGAAAGGACAGTAAGCATCATTACTAGAAATGCTTTCTGGGTAAAATTTTCTTTTCACCGAGGAAAACGGATGTTTGGCGATATGGCGAAGAGAGTTCCAGAAAAGATTTCTTTTTAAATGTTAACATTATTAATTTCTAAACGAAGAGGTTGTGAGAAAGGAAAATATACAGAAATCAAGTTGGTATTTCTTGTATTTCATATTTTGTTTAAAAAAAGCGTATTTGGGCTTTAATATACGTGAAAAAAAGAACTGTTGCATCTGCTTTCCATCGGAAGTGCGGAAAGCTTTAGAACGTGTTATTTTTGACGGACTTTCGTTATTTTTTATCTACGGGGCCGCGTTAATTATGGTATTTAATTAGTATCTAAGGTAAGTCTAAAAAAATTAAAATCTGAGCTTCGGTTGCATTCGGACCTGCATTGGACTACAATCATCGAAATTTTGAGACCTCTACTTGCAGTAGACTTTTCTAGCAATTGCGAACACACATACGTAAAAAAATCTTTCTTTTATTAGTAGGGATATAATTACTCTATTTTAGAGCTTCTTTTTATTAGACTAAATACTTTTTCTAACCTGCTACAGATCCAGATCCTGATCCAGCACCAACTCCGGAACCTGCTCCTGCTCCTGAACCAGATCCTGCTCCAGCACCAGATCCTGTAATGCAAATTAACCATGAAATATTATATTTTCTTGTGTTATTAATATACAAACTCTTTATATTTGAACACAAACATTTACTAACCAGCTCCAGCTCCAGATCCAGATCCAGCACCAGCACCAGAACCTGCACCGTATCCTGAACCAGCTCCATAACCTGCACCGTATCCTGAACCAGCTCCATAGCCAGCACCGTATCCTGAACCAGCTCCATAACCTGAACCTGCTCCATAGCCTGAACCTGCTCCTAAGCCATATCCTGCTCCATAACCTGCGCCATAACCTGAACCAGCGCCATAACCAGCTCCGGATCCTGTAAAGTAGTAAAGTGATTAGGAATGAAAGAAATAATCTTATTTTATATTCAATTAATCTATCTTACAGTTTTATTCTCTTAGACTAACACAATTTGCTAACCTGCTCCAGATCCAGCTCCAGAACCTGCTCCTGCTCCTGAACCAGATCCTGCTCCTGCTCCTGAACCAGATCCTGCTCCAGCTCCAGATCCTTTAATAAAATTATGAATGAAAGAATTATTTTATTTGGATTTAATTATCTAACAGATTTTTATTTGACTGATAAATTTTGCTAACCTGCTCCAGCTCCTGATCCAGATCCACTACCAGCTCCAGATCCTGTTCCTGCTCCTGAACCAGATCCTATAATGTAATTGTCAATGAATTAGTTATTTGATATTGAACTCGCCGACCCTCATAGCGTTTCCCATGTTTTGTGATAGAACCTTAAAAATACCAAAATCCCTGTTGGATGATTTTAAATTTTATAGCATAAATGTGTGCCGGGCGGAAGGGAAAACTTCATACGAAATCAAAGTGAAGAACAAAATAACACTAAATATCTAAAATAACTACACATACATGCAGCTCTTCTTATTCATATATACAGGGAGAAGGGATAATATGTTGCTAAGAGAACTGTTAAAAACGTAAGTCGATCCTATGAGTAATGTCTATGAGTACGACTATGAGTATTTCTGACCTAGCCCACTAACACCAGAAAACTACATAAATAATCCAAAAGATAAGGAAGACTAAGCATAACTACCTCTAAGGCTATTAAATACAGTAGGAAAATAAAAGATCCTTTCAGAATTAATGTTAAGCGCCGAACAAAACTGACTTTCGCCAAAAACACTTTAAGCTTAGCTCGAAAGGACAGTAAGCATCATTACTAGAAATGCTTTCTGGGTAAAATTTTCTTTTCACCGAGGAAAACGGATGTTTGGCGATATGGCGAAGAGAGTTCCAGAAAAGATTTCTTTTTAAATGTTAACATTATTAATTTTTAAGCGAAGAGGTTGTGAGAAAGAAAGAGATACAGAAATCAAGTTGGTATTTTTTGTATTTCATATTTTGTTTAAAAAAAGCGTATTTGGGCTTTGATATACGTGAGAAAAAGAACTGTTGCATCTGCTTTCCATCGGAAGTGCGAAAAGCTTTAGAACGTGTTATTTTTGAAGGACTTTCGTTATTTTTTATCTACGGGGCCGCGTTAATTATGGTGTTTAATTAGTATCTAAGGTAAGTCTAAAAAAATTAAATGTCTGAGCTTCGGTTGCATTCGGACCTGCATTGGACTACAATCATCGAAATTTTGAGACCTCTACTTGCAGTAGACTTTTCTAGCAATTGCGAACACACATACGTAAAAAAATCTTTCTTTTATTAGTAGGGATATAATTACTCTGTTTTAGAGCTTCTTTTTATTAGACTAAATACTTTTTCTAACCTGCTCCAGATCCAGATCCTGATCCAGCACCAGCTCCGGAACCTGCTCCTGCTCCTGAACCTGATCCTGCTCCAGCACCAGATCCTGTAATGCAAATTAACCATGAAATATTATATTTTCTTGTGTTATTAATATACAAAATCTTTATATTTGAATACAAACATTTACTAACCAGCTCCAGCTCCAGATCCAGATCCAGCACCAGCACCAGAACCTGCACCGTATCCTGAACCAGCTCCATAACCTGCACCGTATCCTGAACCAGCTCCATAGCCAGCACCGTATCCTGAACCAGCTCCATAACCTGAACCTGCTCCATAGCCTGAACCTGCTCCTAAGCCATATCCTGCTCCATAACCTGCGCCATAACCTGATCCAGCGCCATAACCAGCTCCGGATCCTGTAAAGTAGTAAAGTGATTAGGAATAAAAGAAATAATCTTATTTTATATTCAATTAATCTATCTTACAGTTTTATTCTCTTAGACTAACACAATTTGCTAACCTGCTCCAGATCCAGCTCCAGAACCTGCTCCTGCTCCTGAACCAGATCCTGCTCCTGCTCCTGAACCAGATCCTGCTCCAGCTCCAGATCCTTTAATAAAATTATGAATGAAAGAATTATTTTATTTGGATTTAATTATCTAACAGATTTTTATTTGACTGATAAATTTTGCTAACCTGCTCCAGCTCCTGATCCAGATCCACTACCAGCTCCAGATCCTGTTCCTGCTCCTGAACCAGATCCTATAATGTAATTGTCAATGAATTAGTTATTTGATATTGAACTCGCCGACCCTCATAGCGTTTCCCATGTTTTGTGATAGAACCTTAAAAATACCAAAATCCCTGTTGGATGATTTTAAATTTTATAGCATAAATGTGTGCCGGGCGGAAGGGAAAACTTCATACGAAATCAAAGTGAAGAACAAAATAACACTAAATATCTAAAATAACTACACATACATGCAGCTCTTCTTATTCATATATACAGGGAGAAGGGATAATATGTTGCTAAGAGAACTGTTAAAAACGTAAGTCGATCCTATGAGTAATGTCTATGAGTACGACTATGAGTATTTCTGACCTAGCCCACTAACACCAGAAAACTACATAAATAATCCAAAAGATAAGGAAGACAAAGCATAACTACCTCTAAGGCTATTAAATACAGTAGGAAAATAAAAGATCCTTTCAGAATTAATGTTAAGCGCCGAACAAAACTGACTTTCGCCAAAAACACTTTAAGCTTAGCTCGAAAGGACAGTAAGCATCATTACTAGAAATGCTTTCTGGGTAAAATTTTCTTTTCACCGAGGAAAACGGATGTTTGGCGATATGGCGAAGAGAGTTCCAGAAAAGATTTCTTTTTAAATGTTAACATTATTAATTTTTAAGCGAAGAGGTTGTGAGAAAGAAAGAGATACAGAAATCAAGTTGGTATTTTTTGTATTTCATATTTTGTTTAAAAAAAGCGTATTTGGGCTTTGATATACGTGAGAAAAAGAACTGTTGCATCTGCTTTCCATCGGAAGTGCGAAAAGCTTTAGAACGTGTTATTTTTGAAGGACTTTCGTTATTTTTTATCTACGGGGCCGCGTTAATTATGGTGTTTAATTAGTATCTAAGGTAAGTCTAAAAAAATTAAATGTCTGAGCTTCGGTTGCATTCGGACCTGCATTGGACTACAATCATCGAAATTTTGAGACCTCTACTTGCAGTAGACTTTTCTAGCAATTGCGAACACACATACGTAAAAAAATCTTTCTTTTATTAGTAGGGATATAATTACTCTGTTTTAGAGCTTCTTTTTATTAGACTAAATACTTTTTCTAACCTGCTCCAGATCCAGATCCTGATCCAGCACCAGCTCCGGAACCTGCTCCTGCTCCTGAACCTGATCCTGCTCCAGCACCAGATCCTGTAATGCAAATTAACCATGAAATATTATATTTTCTTGTGTTATTAATATACAAAATCTTTATATTTGAATACAAACATTTACTAACCAGCTCCAGCTCCAGATCCAGATCCAGCACCAGCACCAGAACCTGCACCGTATCCTGAACCAGCTCCATAACCTGCACCGTATCCTGAACCAGCTCCATAGCCAGCACCGTATCCTGAACCAGCTCCATAACCTGAACCTGCTCCATAGCCTGAACCTGCTCCTAAGCCATATCCTGCTCCATAACCTGCGCCATAACCTGATCCAGCGCCATAACCAGCTCCGGATCCTGTAAAGTAGTAAAGTGATTAGGAATAAAAGAAATAATCTTATTTTATATTCAATTAATCTATCTTACAGTTTTATTCTCTTAGACTAACACAATTTGCTAACCTGCTCCAGATCCAGCTCCAGAACCTGCTCCTGCTCCTGAACCAGATCCTGCTCCTGCTCCTGAACCAGATCCTGCTCCAGCTCCAGATCCTTTAATAAAATTATGAATGAAAGAATTATTTTATTTGGATTTAATTATCTAACAGATTTTTATTTGACTGATAAATTTTGCTAACCTGCTCCAGCTCCTGATCCAGATCCACTACCAGCTCCAGATCCTGTTCCTGCTCCTGAACCAGATCCTATAATGTAATTGTCAATGAATTAGTTATTTTATATTGAACTCGCCGACCCTCATAGCGTTTCCCATGTTTTGTGATAGAACCTTAAAAATACCAAAATCCCTGTTGGATGATTTTAAATTTTATAGCATAAATGTGTGCCGGGCGGAAGGGAAAACTTCATACGAAATCAAAGTGAAGAACAAAATAACACTAAATATCTAAAATAACTACACATACATGCAGCTCTTCTTATTCATATATACAGGGAGAAGGGATAATATGTTGCTAAGAGAACTGTTAAAAACGTAAGTCGATCCTATGAGTAATGTCTATGAGTACGACTATGAGTATTTCTGACCTAGCCCACTAACACCAGAAAACTACATAAATAATCCAAAAGATAAGGAAGACAAAGCATAACTACCTCTAAGGCTATTAAATACAGTAGGAAAATAAAAGATCCTTTCAGAATTAATGTTAAGCGCCGAACAAAACTGACTTTCGCCAAAAACACTTTAAGCTTAGCTCGAAAGGACAGTAAGCATCATTACTAGAAATGCTTTCTGGGTAAAATTTTCTTTTCACCGAGGAAAACGGATGTTTGGCGATATGGCGAAGAGAGTTCCAGAAAAGATTTCTTTTTAAATGTTAACATTATTAATTTTTAAGCGAAGAGGTTGTGAGAAAGAAAGAGATACAGAAATCAAGTTGGTATTTTTTGTATTTCATATTTTGTTTAAAAAAAGCGTATTTGGGCTTTGATATACGTGAGAAAAAGAACTGTTGCATCTGCTTTCCATCGGAAGTGCGAAAAGCTTTAGAACGTGTTATTTTTGAAGGACTTTCGTTATTTTTTATCTACGGGGCCGCGTTAATTATGGTGTTTAATTAGTATCTAAGGTAAGTCTAAAAAAATTAAATGTCTGAGCTTCGGTTGCATTCGGACCTGCATTGGACTACAATCATCGAAATTTTGAGACCTCTACTTGCAGTAGACTTTTCTAGCAATTGCAAACACACATACGTAAAAAAATCTTTCTTTTATTAGTAGGGATATAATTACTCTGTTTTAGAGCTTCTTTTTATTAGACTAAATACTTTTTCTAACCTGCTCCAGATCCAGATCCTGATCCAGCACCAGCTCCGGAACCTGCTCCTGCTCCTGAACCTGATCCTGCTCCAGCACCAGATCCTGTAATGCAAATTAACCATGAAATATTATATTTTCTTGTGTTATTAATATACAAAATCTTTATATTTGAATACAAACATTTACTAACCAGCTCCAGCTCCAGATCCAGATCCAGCACCAGCACCAGAACCTGCACCGTATCCTGAACCAGCTCCATAACCTGCACCGTATCCTGAACCAGCTCCATAGCCAGCACCGTATCCTGAACCAGCTCCATAACCTGAACCTGCTCCATAGCCTGAACCTGCTCCTAAGCCATATCCTGCTCCATAACCTGCGCCATAACCTGATCCAGCGCCATAACCAGCTCCGGATCCTGTAAAGTAGTAAAGTGATTAGGAATAAAAGAAATAATCTTATTTTATATTCAATTAATCTATCTTACAGTTTTATTCTCTTAGACTAACACAATTTGCTAACCTGCTCCAGATCCAGCTCCAGAACCTGCTCCTGCTCCTGAACCAGATCCTGCTCCTGCTCCTGAACCAGATCCTGCTCCAGCTCCAGATCCTTTAATAAAATTATGAATGAAAGAATTATTTTATTTGGATTTAATTATCTAACAGATTTTTATTTGACTGATAAATTTTGCTAACCTGCTCCAGCTCCTGATCCAGATCCACTACCAGCTCCAGATCCTGTTCCTGCTCCTGAACCAGATCCTATAATGTAATTGTCAATGAATTAGTTATTTGATATTGAACTCGCCGACCCTCATAGCGTTTCCCATGTTTTGTGATAGAACCTTAAAATACCAAAATCCCTGTTGGATGATTTTAAATTTTATAGCATAAATGTGTGCCGGGCGGAAGGGAAAACTTCATACGAAATCAAAGTGAAGAACAAAATAACACTAAATATCTAAAATAACTACACATACATGCAGCTCTTCTTATTCATATATACAGGGAGAAGGGATAATATGTTGCTAAGAGAACTGTTAAAAACGTAAGTCGATCCTATGAGTAATGTCTATGAGTACGACTATGAGTATTTCTGACCTAGCCCATTAACACGAGAAAACTACATAAATAATCCAAAAGATAAGGAAGACGAAGCATAACTACCTCTAAGGCTATTAAATACAGTATGAAAATAAAAGATCCTTTCAGAATTAATGTTAACCGCCGAACAAAACTGACTTGCGCCAATAACGCTTTAAGCTTAGCTCGAAAGGACAGTAAGAATCATTACTAGAAATGCTTTCTGGGTAAAATTTTCTTTTCACCGAGGAAAACGGATGTTTGGCGATATGTCAAAGAGAGTTCCAGAAAAGATTTCTTTTTAAATGTTAACATTATTAATTTTTAAACGAAGAGGTTGTGAGAAAGGAAAATATACAGAAATCAAGTTGGTATTTCTTGTATTTCATATTTTGTTTAAAAAAAGCGTATTTGGGCTTTAATATACGTGAAAAAAAGAACTGTTGCATCTGCTTTCCATCGGAAGTGCGGAAAGCTTTAGAATGTGTTATTTTTGACGGACTTTCGTTATTTTTTATCTACGGGGCCGCGTTAATTATGGTATTTAATTAGTATCTAAGGTAAGTCTAAAAAAATTAAAATCTGAGCTTCGGTTGCATTCGGACCTGCATTGGACTACAATCATCGAAATTTTGAGACCTCTACTTGCAGTAGACTTTTCTAGCAATTGCGAACACACATACGTAAAAAAATCTTTCTTTTATTAGTAGGGATATAATTACTCTATTTTAGAGCTTCTTTTTATTAGACTAAATACTTTTTCTAACCTGCTCCAGATCCATATCCTGATCCAGCACCAGCTCCGGAACCTGCTCCTGCTCCTGAACCAGATCCTGCTCCAGCACCAGATCCTGTAATGCAAATTAACCATGAAATATTATATTTTCTTGTGTTATTAATATACAAACTCTTTATATTTGAATACAAACATTTACTAACCAGCTCCAGCTCCAGATCCAGATCCAGCACCAGCACCAGAACCTGCACCGTATCCTGAACCAGCTCCATAACCTGCACCGTATCCTGAACCAGCTCCATAGCCAGCACCGTATCCTGAACCAGCTCCATAACCTGAACCTGCTCCATAGCCTGAACCTGCTCCTAAGCCATATCCTGCTCCATAACCTGCGCCATAACCTGATCCAGCGCCATAACCAGCTCCGGATCCTGTAAAGTAGTAAAGTGATTAGGAATGAAAGAATTAATCTTATTTTATATTCAATTAATCTATCTTACAGTTTTATTCTCTTAGACTAACACAATTTGCTAACCTGCTCCAGATCCAGCTCCAGAACCTGCTCCTGCTCCTGAACCAGATCCTGCTCCTGCTCCTGAACCAGATCCTGCTCCAGCTCCAGATCCTTTAATAAAATTATGAATGAAAAAATTATTTTATTTGGATTTAATTATCTAACAGATTTTTATTTGACTGATAAATTTTGCTAACCTGCTCCAGCTCCTGATCCAGATCCTGCTCCTGCTCCTGAACCAGATCCTATAATGTAATTGTCAATGAATTAGTTATTTGATATTGAACTAGCTGACCCTCATAGCGTTTCCCATGTTTCGTGATAGAACCTTAAAAATACCAAAATCCCTGTTGGATGATTTTAAATTTTATAGCATAAATGTGTGCCGGGAAGAAGGGAAAACTTCATACGAAATCAAAGTGAAGAACAAAATAACACTAAATATCTAAAATAACTACACATACATGCAGCTCTTCTTATTCATATATACAGGGAGAAGGGATAATATGTTGCTAAGAGAACTGTTAAAAACGTAAGTCTATCCTATGAGTAATGTCTATGAGTACGACTATGAGTATTTCTGACCTAGCCCATTAACACGAGAAAACTACATAAATAATCCAAAAGATAAGGAAGACGAAACATAACTACCTCTAAGGCTATTAAATACAGTATGAAAATAAAAAATCCTTTCAGAATTAATGTTAACCGCCGAACAAAACTGACTTGCGCCAATAACGCTTTAAGCTTAGCTCGAAAGGACAGTAAGCATCATTACTAGAAATGCTTTCTGGGTAAAATTTTCTTTTCACCGAGGAAAACGGATGTTTGGCGATATGGCGAAAAGAGTTCCAGAAAAGATTTCTTTTTAAATGTTAACATTATTAATTTTTAAACGAAGAGGTTGTGAGAAAGGAAAATATACAGAAACCAAGTTGGTATTTCTTGTATTTCATATTTTGTTTAAAAAAAGCGTATTTGGGCTTTAATATACGTGAAAAAAAGAACTGTTGCATCTGCTTTCCATCGGAAGTGCGGAAAGCTTTAGAACGTGTTTTTTTTGACGGACTTTCGTTATTTTTTATCTACGGGGCCGCGTTAATCATGGTATTTAATTAGTATCTAAGGTAAGTCTAAAAAAATTAAAATCTGAGCTTCGGTTGCATTCGGACCTGCATTGGACTACAATCATCGAAATTTTGAGACCTCTACTTGCAGTAGACTTTTCTAGCAATTGCGAACGCACATACGTAAAAAAATCTTTCTTTTATTAGTAGGGATATAATTACTCTATTTTAGAGCTTCTTTTTATTAGACTAAATCCTTTTTCTAACCTGCTCCAGATCCAGATCCTGATCCAGCACCAGCTCCGGAACCTGCTCCTGCTCCCGAACCAGATCCTGCTCCAGCACCAGATCCTGTAATGCAAATTAACCATGAAATATTATATTTTCTTGTGTTATTAATATACAAACTTTTATATTTGAATACAAACATTTACTAACCAGCTCCAGCTCCAGATCCAGATCCAGCACCAGCACCAGAACCTGCACCGTATCCTGAACCAGCTCCATAACCTGCACCGTATCCTGAACCAGCTCCATAGCCAGCACCGTATCCTGAACCAGCTCCATAACCTGAACCTGCTCCATAGCCTGAACCTGCTCCTAAGCCATATCCTGCTCCATAACCTGCGCCATAACCTGATCCAGCGCCATAACCAGCTCCGGATCCTGTAAAGTAGTAAAGTGATTAGGAATGAAAGAATTAATCTTATTTTATATTCAATTAATCTATCTTACAGTTTTATTCTCTTAGACTAACACAATTTGCTAACCTGCTCCAGATCCAGCTCCAGAACCTGCTCCTGCTCCTGAACCAGATCCTGCTCCAGCTCCAGATCCTTTAATAAAATTTTGAATGAAAAAATTATTTTATTTGGATTTAATTATCTAACAGATTTTTATTTGACTGATAAATTTTGCTGACCTCCTCCAGCTCCTGATCCAGATCCACTACCAGCTCCAGATCCTGCTCCTGCTCCTGAACCAGATCCTATAATGTAATTGTCAACGAATTAGTTATTTGATATTGAACTAGCGGACCCTCATAGCGTTTCCCATTTTTCGTGATAGAACCTTAAAAATACCAAAATCCCTGTTGGATGATTTTAAATTTTATAGCATAAATGTGTGCCGGGCGGAAGGGAAAACCACAGAGTAAGGAGATTGAAACAGAGAATCAACTCTCATAGACTTCAATGGTAACTTCTTTAACATGGGATTACACATAGACAGTGGCGCTAGCTGCGGATGACGTGAAAACTACAGCCGTAACAGAAGAGAGGTTGCTAAATAGAGCTATATATCGCTTTCTTGGCGACAAATGAGGGAAGGAAAAAAAAAACGGCGGCTACTTGCTTCTTGTTTTGGTTGGTTGGTTGGTTGATTTTAAGACGGTCGATTATCTATCTACGCGAATGAAAACAGATTTATTGTTTTTAACATGTTCTGAAACAATCGGAATTCAACTTTATTTTAAAATAAGTGCTGTGGTAAAACAAAAAAATTTTTTTCCAAGTTTGAAAGGAAAATTTGATTTTTTTAATTCTTCAAAATGTAAGTTGTGATTTATTTTTATGTGTTATTTTTGTTCTTGTTTTTTCAAGTTCCATAATGTTTGAAATATTTTATATATATTGAGTGTTGTATTTTATATATATTGAGTGTTGACAGATTTGTGCCGAAACGTCATGTTAAAGCTCACTGTGGAGACGCGAAATGTTTTTGGTTTCCGTCTGTCTGTTTGCCGTAAAAATGGTTCGATTAGGTTGATTTGTAGTAGGTATGTTGGCGGGGTATCCGGAATTAGCTGTACAGTTTTTAGTTAAATTTGGCCGGAAAATATAGAATATTTTTTTTAGGTCATAATGCTTTCTTATGGGGAAGCAGACGATTTTTCAAATTTCATTTTTATCTGAAATGAAAATGGAATATTTGCGTAATGGATTTAGATGTAAAATTATGAATGCTATATTTTCGATATGGATTTCCAATAGTTTTAAAATTTTGCTTATAAATTTAATAGAATTTAGAAATTAATTGCTTAAAATATTTTAAAATGTTTTTGCATCTGTTCGGGAAATATAAACATCTTACTTTCATATTTTTTACAATTTTTAAAATCATTTATTTTTACTTACCACTTTAATTTAAGGGGTTCTAATTTCTGGAACATTCGAACAATTTTATATGCTTATAAACATGCATGCAATTGAAAAAATAATAATTGCGGATTGTACGAAGTTAAAATGATATTTTAAAAAAAAATGATCTGCAGATTTACTAGTATAGGAAAAAACTTAGTACCATGTTTACATTGCGATAGAAAATGTATTTGAATAAAATTTTTTACAGAGAAATTTTTTTTAACATGAATGATATTTATGGTATGGCAGTTATTTAAACGATAATATAAAGTCAAAATTTGTTAAAAATCTGCCAACAGTGAATATATATAAAATATTTCATACATAATGGAACTTGAAAAATAAAAACAAAAATAACACATAGAAATAAACCACAACTTACCGATTCTTAGGAATAAAAAATAACTTTGACATCTTGTTCTTGCAAACAATACACTCCTCTCTTCGTAGCATTTTGAAGAATTATAATAATTATAATCAACTATTTGATCTTCAAAGAATAATTTTACTAAAAAGTATTAAACAAGATTCGAAAATCAATTAGCGAACGCCGAAAATTTGCACATGCGCAAATGACAACAGAAAGACGCCAAGCAGAATAGGGTTACACTTAAAATGAAATCACGAAGATAAAAATCGCCAAACCGATGATTTAGTTCTTATGTCATCCGCCGCAGTCGCTCTTTTCAGGCGAAGTTGGATCTCTGTCTTACTCTGTGGGGAAAACTTCATACGAAATCAAAGTGAAGAACAAAATAACACTAAATATCTAAAATAACTACACATACATGCAGCTCTTCTTATTCATATATACAGGGAGAAGGGATAATATGTTGCTAAGGGGACTGTTAAAAACGTAAGTCGATCCTATGAGTAATGTCTATGAGTACGACTATGAGTATTTCTGACCTAGCCCATTAACACGAGAAAACTACATAAATAATCCAAAAGATAAGGAAGACGAAGCATAACTACCTCTAAGGCTATTAAATACAGTATGAAAATAAAAGATCCTTTCAGAATTAATGTTAACCGCCGAACAAAACTGACATGCGCCAATAACGCTTTAAGCTTAGCTCGAAAGGACAGTAAGCATCATTACTAGAAATGCTTTCTGGGTAAAATTTTCTTTTCACCGAGGAAAACGGATGTTTGGCGATATGGCGAAGAGAGTTCCAGAAAAGATTTCTTTTTAAATGTTAACATTATTAATTTTTAAACGAAGAGGTTGTGAGAAAGGAAAATATACAGAAACCAAGTTGGTATTTCTTGTATTTCATATTTTGTTTAAAAAAAGCGTATTTGGGCTTTAATATACGTGAAAAAAAGAACTGTTGCATCTGCTTTCCATCGGAAGTGCGGAAAGCTTTAGAACGTGTTATTTTTGACGGACTTTCGTTATTTTTTATCTACGGGGCCGCGTTAATTATGGTATTTAATTAGTATCTAAGGTAAGTCTAAAAAAATTAAAATCTGAGCTTCGGTTGCATTCGGACCTGCATTGGACTACAATCATCGAAATTTTGAGACCTCTACTTGCAGTAGACTTTTCTAGCAATTGCGAACACACATACGTAAAAAAATCTTTCTTTTATTAGTAGGGATATAATTACTCTATTTTAGAGCTTCTTTTTATTAGACTAAATACTTTTTCTAACCTGCTCCAGATCCATATCCTGATCCAGCACCAGCTCCGGAACCTGCTCCTGCTCCTGAACCAGATCCTGCTCCAGCACCAGATCCTGTAATGCAAATTAACCATGAAATATTATATTTTCTTGTGTTATTAATATACAAACTCTTTATATTTGAATACAAACATTTACTAACCAGCTCCAGCTCCAGATCCAGATCCAGCACCAGCACCAGAACCTGCACCGTATCCTGAACCAGCTCCATAACCTGCACCGTATCCTGAACCAGCTCCATAGCCAGCACCGTATCCTGAACCAGCTCCATAACCTGAACCTGCTCCATAGCCTGAACCTGCTCCTAAGCCATATCCTGCTCCATAACCTGCGCCATAACCTGATCCAGCGCCATAACCAGCTCCGGATCCTGTAAAGTAGTAAAGTGATTAGGAATGTAAGAATTAATCTTATTTTATATTCAATTAATCTATCTTACAGTTTTATTCTCTTAGACTAACACAATTTGCTAACCTGCTCCAGATCCAGCTCCAGAACCTGCTCCTGCTCCTGAACCAGATCCTGCTCCAGCTCCAGATCCTTTAATAAAATTTTGAATGAAAAAATTATTTTATTTGGATTTAATTATCTAACAGATTTTTATTTGACTGATAAATTTTGCTAACCTGCTCCAGCTCCTGATCCAGATCCACTACCAGCTCCAGATCCTGCTCCTGCTCCTGAACCAGATCCTATAATGTAATTGTCAATGAATTAGTTATTTGATATTGAACTAGCTGACCCTCATAGCGTTTCCCATGTTTCGTGATAGAACCTTAAAAATACCAAAATCCCTGTTGGATGATTTTAAATTTTATAGCATAAATGTGTGCCGGGCGGAAGGGAAAACTTCATACGAAATCAAAGTGAAGAACAAAATAACACTAAATATCTAAAATAACTACACATACATGCAGCTCTTCTTATTCATATATACAGGGAGAAGGGATAATATGTTGCTAAGAGAACTGTTAAAAACGTAAGTCGATCCTATGAGTAATGTCTATGAGTACGACTATGAGTATTTCTGACCTAGCCCATTAACACGAGAAAACTACATAAATAATCCAAAAGATAAGGAAGACGAAGCATAACTACCTCTAAGGCTATTAAATACAGTATGAAAATAAAAGATCCTTTCAGAATTAATGTTAACCGCCGAACAAAACTGACTTGCGCCAATAACGCTTTAAGCTTAGCTCGAAAGGACAGTAAGCATCATTACTAGAAATGCTTTCTGGGTAAAATTTTCTTTTCTCCGAGGAAAACGGATGTTTGGCGATATGGCGAAGAGAGTTCCAGAAAAGATTTCTTTTTAAATGTTAACATTATTAATTTTTAAACGAAGAGGTTGTGAGAAAGGAAAATATACAGAAATCAAGTTGGTATTTTTTGTATTTCATATTTTGTTTAAAAAAAGCGTATTTGGGCTTTGATATACGTGAAAAAAAGAACTGTTGCATCTGCTTTCCATCGGAAATGCGGATAGCTTTAGAACGTGTAATTTTTGACAGACTTTCGTTATTTTTTTATCTACGGGGACGCGTTAATTATGGTGTTTAATTAGTATCTAAGGTAAGTCTAAAAAAATTAAAAATCTGAACTTCGGTTGCATTCGGACCTGCATTGGACTACAATCATCGAAATTTTGAGATCTCTACTTGCAGTAGACTTTTCTAGCAATTGCGAACACACATACGTAAAAAAAATCTTTCTTTTATTAGTAGGGATATAATTACTCTATTTTAGAGCTTCTTTTTATTAGACTAAATACTTTTTCTAACCTGCTCCAGATCCAGATCCTGATCCAGCACCAGCTCCGGAACCTGCTCCTGCTCCTGAACCAGATCCTGCTCCAGCACCAGATCCTGTAATGCAAATTAACCATGAAATATTATATTTTCTTGTGTTATTAATATACAAACTCTTTATATTTGAATACAAACATTTACTAACCAGCTCCAGCTCCAGCTCCAGATCCAGCACCAGCACCAGTACCTGCACCGTATCCTGAACCAGCTCCATAACCTGCACCGTATCCTGAACCAGCTCCATAGCCAGCACCGTATCCTGAACCAGCTCCATAACCTGAACCTGCTCCATAGCCTGAACCTGCTCCTAAGCCATATCCTGCTCCATAACCTGCGCCATAACCTGATCCAGCGCCATAACCAGCTCCGGATCCTGTAAAGTAGTAAAGTGATTAGGAATGAAAGAATTAATCTTATTTTATATTCAATTAATCTATCTTACAGTTTTATTCTCTTAGACTAACACAATTTGCAAACCTGCTCCAGATCCAGCTCCAGAACCTGCTCCTGCTCCTGAACCAGATCCTGCTCCAGCTCCAGAACCTGCTCCTGCTCCTGAACCAGATCCTGCTCCAGCTCCAGATCCTTTAGTAAAATTATGAATGAAAAAATTATTTTATTTTGAATGTAATTATCTAACAGATTTTTATTTGACTGATAAATTTTGCTAACCTGCTCCAGCTCCTGATCCAGATCCACTACCAGCTCCAGATCCTGCTCCTGCTCCTGAACCAGATCCTATAATGTAATTGTCAATAAATTAGTTATTTGATATTGAACTATCTGACCGTCCTAGCGTTTCCCATGTTTCGTGATAGAACCTTAAAAATACCAAAATCCCTGTTGGATGATTTTAAATTTTAGAGCATAAATTTGTGCCGGGCGGAAGGGAAAACTTCATACAAAATCAAAGTTAAGAACAAAATAACACTAAATATCTAAAATAACTACACATACATGCAGCTCTTCTTATTCATATATGCAGGGAGAAGGGATAATATGTTGCTAAGAGAACTGTTAAAAACGTAAGTCGATCCTATGAGTAATGTCTATGAGTTCGACTATGAGTATTTCTGACCTAGCCCATTAACACCAGAAAACTACATAAATAATCCAAAAGATAAGGAAGACGAAGCATATTGATACCTCTTGCTATTAAATACAGTAGGAAAATAAAAGATCCTTTCAGAATTAATGTTAACAGCCGAACAAAACTCATTTGCGCCAATAACGCTTTAATCTTAGCTCGAAAGGACAGTAAACATCATTACTAGTAATGCTTTCTGGGTAAAATTTTCTTTTCACCGAGGAAAACGGATGTTTGGCGATATGGCGAAGAGAGTTCCAGAAAAGATTTCTTTTTAAATGTTAACATTATTAATTTTTAAGCGAAGAGGTTGTGAGAAAGGAAAATATACAGAAATCAAGTTGGTATTTTTTGTATTTCATATTTTGTTTAAAAAAAGCGTATTTGGGCTTTGATATACGTGAAAAAAAGAACTGTTGCATCTGCTTTCCATCGGAAATGCGGAAAGCTTTAGAACGTGTAATTTTTGACAGACTTTCGTTATTTTTTTATCTACGGGGACGCGTTAATTATGGTGTTTAATTAGTATCTAAGGTAAGTCTAAAAAAATTAAAAATCGGAGCTTCGGTTGCATTCGGACCTGCATTGGACTACAATCATAGAAATTTTGAGACCTCTACTTGCAGTAGACTTTTCTAGCAATTGCGAACACACATACGTAAAAAAATCTTTCTTTTATTAGTACGGATATAATTACTCTATTTTAGAGCTTCTTTTCATTAGACTAAATACTTTTTCTAACCTGCTCCAGATCCAGATCCTGATCCAGCACCAGCTCCGGAACCTGCTCCTGCTCCTGAACCAGATCCTGCTCCAGCACCAGATCCTGTAATGCAATTAACCGTGAAATATTATATTTTCTTGTGTTATTAATGTACAAACTCTTTATATTAGAATACAAACATTTACTAACCAGCTCCAGCTCCAGATCCAGATCCAGCACCAGCACCATAACCTGAACCAGCTCCATAACCTGCACCGTATCCTGATCCAGCTCCATAACCAGCACCGTAACCTGAACCAGCTCCATAACCTGAACCTGCTCCATAACCTGCGCCATAACCAGCTCCAGATCCTGTAAAGTAATTACGAATGAAAGGAATAATCTTATTATCTATTCAATCACTATATTTTACAGTTTTATTCTATTAGACTAATACAATTTGCTAACCAGATCCTGTTCCAGCTCCAGTTCTTTTGATAAAATTATGAATGAAAAAAAATTATTTTGAATTTAATTATTCTATCTAATAGGTTTTTATTTGACAGATAAGTTTTGCTAACCTGCTCCAGCTCCTGATCCAGATCCACTACCAGCTCCAGATCCTGCTCCTGCTCCTGAACCAGATCCTATAATGCAATTGTCAATGAATTTGGTTGTTTGATATTGAACTAGCTGACCCACCCAGCGTTGCGGATGTTCGTGATAAAACCTTTAAAAAATTTTAAATTTTTTGCTAACCTGCTCCAGCTCCAGATCCTGATCCACTACCAGCTCCAGATCCTGATCCACTACCAGCTCCAGATCCTGATCCACTACCAGCTCCAGATCCTGCTCCTGCTCCTGAACCAGATCCTGCTCCAGCTCCAGAACCTATAATGTAATTGTCATTGAAATAATATATTTTATTATTTATATATTTTTTATTTATGTATTTATATTTTTTTCCATTACAATATCGAAATTTGCTTACCTGCTCCTGCTCCAGATCCTGATCCAGCTCCCGCTCCAGCACCTGCTCCATAACCTGCACCGTAACCAGAACCAGATCCATAACCTGCACCGTATCCCGCACCAGCTCCAGCACCTGCTCCTGCACCCTGGCCGTAACCGTACCCGGTGCCTGCACCAGCTCCAGCGCCAGCTCCTGCTCCTGCTCCTGCGCCTCCACCATATCCTGCCCCAGCACCTGCACCGGTACCTACTCCGGCTCCTGCACCTGCTCCAGCACCCTGTCCAAAACCGTACCCGGTACCAGTACCTTGACCATAACCTGATCCAGCTCCAGCACCCGCTCCTGCACCTGCTCCGGCGCCTCCACCATAACCTGCTCCAGCCCCTGCACCGCTACCTATCCCGGAACCTGCACCTGCACCAGCGCCTGCACCAGAACCTACACCATAGCTTGTAGTGCCATATGTATTGGAAACTGTTGATGAGCTTGAGTATGTTTGACTTTGGCCATATCCTGCACCAGCACCAGTACCTGCTCCGGCGCCTGCTCCGGCACCTGCACCAGATCCAGCTCCTTGCCCATAGCCGTATCCAACTCCTATTCCTTGACCGTAACCTGAGCCAGCACCAGATGATGCACTTGCTGATGCGGAAGCGGAAGCTCCGACATCATTTATATTTGCTTGTGCAAACATGCTCACCATTTCTGTGATTTCATTTATAAAATTTGAATTAACGGAACCTGTTGTCTGCAAAAATGCTGTTGCCAGTGAGTCTGCTATCGCGCTTGTCTTTTGGTTTAAACTGGCACCTCCTTCAACTACAGCAATTTCTGCGACAGAAGAAGCGAACGCCATATTTAGAGCTTGTAGCATAGATTTAGAGCTTTTACCAGATCTGGCTATCTTGTCCATCGATGCCACTACCATATCCGATATCATGTCCATGTCTGATATTTGCTCCTGGGAGAAATAGCCATATTGGCCAAGAGATTTTGCGAAAATTTTCACGAAACTTTCGGCCTGTCCGGAATTGTCCCATGGTGACGATGAGACGTGTCCGTACGAAATAGCGTTAAGAGAGCATAGTACAAAAAGTACTAAAGGAATCGTAAAGCGAGTAAATGAACCCATCTTGCTAGATTAGGATACTTCAACCCTGTGTGCTTTCTGTCTAAAATATCCTCCCTTTTATATCCCATTTTTCGTGACTATGTTGCAGCTTATCCAATATTTGACTTTGGTTGCGCATCTCTCTGACGCTGAAAACATCATGTGATTCTTTCCATTGTCGCCAGTTTCTTACGAAATGCATAATTTACATTAGAAACACCTGGCTCACGTGCTTGCAACGTGCGTCCTCAATTTGAATTCGTCCCATATGAGCTGAAGACAATCTTTTTAATGTTTGAAATTAACATGTTAATTTTAAAATTTTAGTAATAAATCTTATGACAGACAATTCTTCTTTTACAATTTCTTAAAATATCGAAATCTAGAAATTGTAGCACGAATTAACAAGTAATTACTTTTATATTGAAACGGCTTCAAGTAACTCGTCTTTTCCATCAGGATACGAACTAGGGGTCCTTTAGGCTTCTTTTTAGTCAGACCTAAAAGTTCCCTCAAAAATGTTAACCCATGTCGATGGAATGCATTCGTATTTTTCTAGTTTGGCATCAGAAAAGTAAAATTTCTTTTTTTCGGTACACTCTTCTTAAATTATGTTTCTTAGTTGTTTAATAAACAAAATATTTCTAAAATATATACAGTAAAACCTGTAAAAATGAAAATTGTCTATGACGGAATCCTATTTTAAGCAACAAAATTTCATGGTCCCGCCGAAAGGAATACGATACAATAACACCTACTAAGACAGAAATCTGTGTAAAATGGAAATATTTTTCTGTCCCCGGCCAGACTATTTTGTGAGAAATGGGGACAAACATGACACGTCCCTTCCGCCCATGCTTATGCTGTATATAGTTAAATGAAATACAGGGGGGTCCCAAACAAATTGAAACACGCTTTAATTTTTTACATTCGGATAAGTAGGCAACTTAAGTTGCAAAAGTGTTCAAAATACTGCAGGTAACAAATTTACGTTAATGAAATAGTTCTCCCATTAACTTTCAAAAAGTTACACTTTTTAAATATTTATATGACCCTATTAGACAAAATTTCCCCAATAAAACCATTACAAAAAAAACTGTATACATGTACATTTAAAATTTACTAACTTTTTAAAAAAGAAAAAAAAACTAACTAATGCCACTAATTTCGTGCCACTGAAAAAGATATTTCCTCAGTAAAAATAGGGACCATTGACAAATTGATGATGGTGTTCTTCAAAAATATGTTAACAAGTGGAAAAACAATTGCATCACAAATACATCTAAGTAAAGCATTACACAGGCAAAAATCATGTAAAAAAGTCGAGAAATATAATTAAAAAATAGCAATTCACAAAACTTTTTCAAAGTGGTAATTTTTTGCTTGTATATGTTTAATACATTACTGAGTTCTTCTAATAACGTTTTTAGGTGCGTTCGTAATTATATAAATACGTAGCACCTATAGTCGTCGTCTGGTCCGTCCGTCTATCTGTCCGTCCGTCTGTCTGTCCGTCCGTCCGTCCGTCCGTCTGTCCGCATATAACAGCGCAAAAACTACCCAACCGAATGGTTTGAAATTTAATATACATTATCGTTGTAGAATTTTGTCGAGTCATTTCAAATTTTATGAAAATCGAATCAAAACTTAAAAAGATATTAATAAAAGTTTTCTTCATTCTATTAAATCCTATCGTACGTAATCTATATAATAAAAGCGCAAGTCATGTGACTGAGGAAAATAAATACGGGCAAACCACTTATTTTTTCATCTGCCAAGCGGCCATTTTATTCAAAATTATTTTTTCGAATAAAATTGCATAAAAGTTACATTTTTAGAAAGATCGTTGAAAAAAATTGTTTGTTTGAAAGATGAGTTACATTAAAAAATGTATAGATTCTGAGATAACTTCGGTGGAAATTACGTTAACAGCCGACTATCTCAATCCATTAGAATAAATAAACACAGGAAATTCGTTCACTATGAGTCATAAAAATATTAAACCCTGGACGTAATCAATCGCAAAGCAAGATCTCCATGGTGAATTTTACAGTGCTGTCTGGTGTAGAAAAAAAAATCGCATTTGTGAACGTGGCACACGTAATAAGAAAAAAGAAGCCATGCTCATTTCGCTCATTGCAGACGATATAATTCATTTCACTGAAATAATAAGGATGATTTTTTTTTTAACACTTTCCAACCTAGTAGAAAAGTGTTCATGACTTCGGTTTGTCTGGCCGTCTGCCGTCTGTCCGTGCTCTAACTCCCGTAAATATGCTCGGATTGCTCTGCAATTTTTATATTTTATAATCGTTATCTATAGCATGTTCCCTATTTCAACGGAAGTGTGTAGCACTTGTAGTTACTTTACAGGGAGAGTCAAAAGAATTCCGTTACATTACGTCTATGGAGAAAAATCGTCTGCGGTTTATTTAAATAATGTTTCACTATTTTAAACGCATTGAAATTTATATAGATCACTAAAATGCATTACAAGAGACTTACTACGGAATATTGTGTGTATAGCAGTCATCGTTCATTTACAGGGACACGCAAAATAATTATCTACTGTCTATTGACAATAATTCCTGGAAGTGCGTTTTAAGTTGTTGAACGCGATTTTAATTTTAACTCGCTTTTTGTCTATTACGTGGTGTGTATAAATTCTGTAGATCCTATACAGGGCAGCACAAAAGTTCGCGAACACATTTCCGTTTATTGACAGAAACTCCAGAAAGATAATTTTAAACTGTGCTACGCGTTTCCTAACTAAACTAAAATTTAGCATCCTAGCATATACAAATCTATAGATCATATACAGGGCTGAATAAAAGTATTCGGATATTTTTCCGAATATTGTATCTGTTGGAAATTCCTGAAATTATGTTTTTAAATATGTTATGCGTTTTCCAAATTGTTTACTTAGATGTTATCTTTTAGCTTATTAAACGGTATGTTTTGTAAAATTATTTTGGAAGCGTTGGAAAGTGCTACATAATCTATGCTTGACGCATGATTTTTCGTTCTTGTTACAATTTTAAGTACGGAACCCTAAAAAATAAGTTCCATTAAACATTGCGGTGTAGTATTTAAATTGCGGTGTAGTATTTTGACTTGACCGACACGCAATTGTCCACTGACTCAGTTGCTATTGATGCATTTGGCTTCGAAATATCTATTATTACCGAACCCTTATCAAATAATAAAATAGACGTGTTGCCGATTATATCTGACGATATAATCGTACCGTTTTATATACCAGCAAAAACTGAAAATTTATAAAATTAAAAGTTTTTATAACTCAGTAAGTTTTGGTCGCAAAATAATGGCTTTTTAACACTTTCAAACCTAATTGAAAAGTGTTTCTGACTTCGGTTTGTCTGCCGTTTGCCGTCTGTCCGCGCTCTAACTCGCGTAAATATACTCAGATTGCCCTGAAATTTTTGTATGTTATTGTCGTTTACTATAGCATGTTCCCTATTTCAACTGAAGTGTGTAGCACTTATAGTTTTTTTACAGGGACACTCAAAAGTATTCCGTTACATTACAGTCAATGGGAAATAATCGTTTCAAGTGCATTTTGATGATGCTACGTCATTTAAAGCATGATGAAATCGATATATAATTATGAAGCGCATTAAAACGTGTTTTTTGTAGGATATGGAGTGCAAAGCATTTATTATTCATTTACAGGGTCAAACAAAAGACTTCTGTCACACATTGTTTTATGGGGAAAAATCGTTTGCAGTGTAATTTAGTTCTATTTCAAACATAATGAACATTATATGCATTACTGAGGTATACTATAAATTGCTCTTTTGTGTGCATTGCGTTTATTTACAGGAACACACAACATATATCGGTTACATTACATGTGCGATATTTACAGTCTATGTGTGATAAGTGCGTTTTCAACATTGGCTTGCGTTTTTAAGTTTAACTAAATTTTTTCATAGTACGTGTGTGTTTATAAATTCGGTTGATCATATACAGGACTACACAAGGGAATCCGTAAGTATTACAGACTGTGGGAGTGAATTGCTTAAGGGTAATTTTTAATTGTGTTACGCATTTTCCTGCTGAACTATATTTAGTAGACTAATATAAGTTTGTGGAATATAAAAAAAAATGCATATACAGGGCTACGCAAAGAAAAAGATACATTGTCGTTTACGGTTGGTAATTGCTGCGAGTGAGTTTTAAGTTGCCTTTTAGCTTAATATGTGGTGTGCACAAAAGTCTTCAGATAATATACAGGACTGTACAAAAGATTTCGCGTGCATTTCCATCGATTGACGAAAATTGCTAAATGTGAATATTCTAACTGAACTAAATTTTATCATGCTATATATTCACATCTATTGATCATATACAGGGCTGCACAGAATAATTCGACTACTTTTTTGACACTGGGAGGTAATTTCAAAAACTGTATTTTTCAATGTGTTATATGTTTCTAAACTGTTTACTTACATATCTTCTTTCACCTTATTTAACGGTGAAATTTAGTTACAGTATTCTGGCTGTGTTGGAAAGTGTTTCATAATCTATGCTTGATTTTTAGTTCTTGTTTTATGCATGTCTTCAATTTTTTGTCAATAGATTTTGGGTCCGTCTAAGCTTGGGGTCCTGGTCCAGTGCGTAGAGGCGCCATTTGGAGGAATCTAAGGGAGCAGTTGCCCGCTCAACAAAGGAATATGATTTTCTAAATTGCTTGGGGGGGGGGGGGGTCATAAAATTGAAAGTACCATAATTCAGTAAGTTTTAGTCGCCTAAGAATGAGATTTTTTTAATGTATTTCATAGATTCAGGTCAACTTTCTTCTAAATATAAGTTACAGGAAAATGAGACAATATAAAACATTTAGACAATATTCTTCTAAATAGGGGGAAAAGGGGATTTAAGTATCCCCCTTATAGAAAAAAGGGAGGATATTAAAAATAAATAAATTTTGTTTTTTAATACGTTAATACAGCCTTTTGTAAAACAAATGCGCCATTAAAAGGCTGTTTTTGATTTCTATTATTTTTGTGATTTGAAGTATGTTTCTATCATCGTCGGTTTAAGATATAATCACCGTTATATCTATTTTGAATCACTCTGTATAATTCGTCCAGCCTACCCTCTCTAATACGGTATTATTTGAAAATCACATCGTTTGCGGAACCCTAGTTATTATTACACGGAAGCCACGACATTCGAACATACAACTCTTTTGCTAAGCGATACCTTTCATGTTGTCAGGTGCTCTTATTCATGTGCTTAGTCTTCAAAAATTTTTATAGAGGTCAGAGGTCAACGGTGGAGATTCCTGACATGTTTATCACCGCCTCTTTCTTTTGTTGAGACTCCCCTTTGTTTTGTCGATGACCACAGAAACTTTGAAAAAGAAAGACCAGGGGAATGATTTTTGATTTTTTGTAGGGGATTGTTGAAATCTAGATAAAACGTACCTTGATGGTTGTTTCGCGTAACCTTAGTGATTATTTCGCAAAACGCTTATAATTCTTTCACAGAAAGTGATTCCTTAGTTGAAATTGAGCGATTCTTCTGCCGATTTTTTGAGAGTGTTTGGAGGGAGGGGGGCGACTTATGTCAGACTTTCGTGGAAGGCTAGTGGTTCTTTCTCAGCATCTTGGTGATTTCTTTGCGGGGCCTTATTGATTATTTAACGGAAACATGCTGATTCTTTTACCAAACACCTAGTGGTACTTGTAGTATCTAGCTGCCAACATACCAATATCTTCCGTAAGCACTTATCTGATATATTCTACATCAAATAAACACGTTTTAAACAAAAAAAAATCTTATTTCTTTGTGGCCCTTATTACTTAATTTCATTTATTAAGTAAAATTTCCGGTTTTAAAACATGTTTATTTGATAAGGGTCAAATTGACACAATGTTACGGAAAATATCGGTACGTTGGCGTGTAATTTAAACATTGGTAATTTTTTTAAAGTTTAAAATGGAATTACTTCATTTAAAACATTAAATAAATTTATACACATAAAAACTGCACGTGGCTTAAATGAAAGATTGCTCAATGCCAAAATGGACTACTTTGCGCTATTTTCATATTCCAGTCAAACAAACAACTTGCTGTTTCTTGCTGCGCGTGGAGAAGTGATTCACTTATTTTAAATATTTACATCAGCTGCATTCTTGTTGATTCTTTCTTGATTTATACACACTTTAGCAAACACACGTGGAATCTTTGTGTCACCTTCAAGTAAGATATTCCACACCCACACATCTTGGTTTGTCACGTCTTTTGGTCGTAACTGCGCCAAAATCGGTAATAGTATGCAAAAATTAGAATTTCCTGCAACAAATAAACTGTACCTCTGATTGTACAACTGCATCTAGACGAAAATAATATGCTAATATGGGACATAAACCGTGGGGCGATCTTTATGCTACGTGTTACACCCTATGATTTTCTAAGATGTTCATCTATGAAGAAGATCTTGGTAATATTTCTCTTCCAAATATACCTTCTTCGCGACTTCTTTATAATTTATTTTCAGTTTCCTTCTATCTTTTAAGATGCTCTCACTTTGATATTAATAAATAACGTACGTCAGTCTATAATAATTAATATCAAATTTTATCCAAAAAAAAAATATATTATTTCGTTAAAAATATATGTATTATTGCTCACTTGGTTTAATAATTTTTAAAAAAAAATTCCTTAGCTGTGGAAAAAACCGTGATAATATCTCGGTTACTAATTACTTTTGCCAATTTCTTTCTCACTGTGATATTAATATATATATGACAGTGAGAAAGAAATTGGCAAAAGGCATTAGTAGTAACAAAGATATTACCACGGCCTTTTCCATAACTAAGTACATACATTACACACATTTTTACATAGTTAACATACGTCAATTTATAATAATTAATATTAAATTTTGTTCATCAAAGAAATCCTTTCATTAGCTTAGCTCTAGAAAAGACCGTGGTAATATCTCCGTTGCGTATTACACCCCATGATTTTCTAAGATGTTCATCTATGAAGAAGATCTTGGTAATATTTGTTTTCCAAATATACCTTCTGTGCGACTTCTTTTTAATTTATTTTCACTTTCCTTCTATCTTTTAAAAAGCTCTCATTTTGATGTTAATAAATGGCATAAGTCAGTTTATAATGATTAATATTAAATTTTATCCACAAAAAAAATCTTTTCATTAATATATATATATATATATATATATATATGTGTGTGTGTGTGTGTGTGTTTGTGTGTATGTATGTATTATTGCTCACTTGGACATAATTTTAAAAATATACTTAGCTGTAGAAAAGACCGTGGTAATATCTCCGTTGCGTATTACACCCCATGATTTTCTAAGATGTTCATCTATGAAGAAGATCTTGGTAATATTTATTTTCCAAATATACCTTCTGTGCGAATTCTTTTTAATTTATTTTCAGTTTCCTTCTCTCTTTTAAAAAGCTCTCATTTTGATGTTAATAAATGACATAAGTCAGTTATAATAATTAATATTAAATTTTATCCACCAAAAAAATCTTTTCATTAATATATATATATATATGTGTGTGTGTGTGTGTGTGTGTGTGTGTGTGTGTGTGTGTGTGTGTGTTATTGTTCACTTGGACATAATTTTAAAAATATACTTAGCTATAGAAAAGACCGTGGTAATATCTCCGTTGCGTATTACACCCCATGATTTTCTAAGATGTTCATCTATGAAGAAGATCTTGGTAATATTTATTTTCCAAATATACCTTCTGTGCGACTTCTTTTTAATTTATTTTCACTTTCCTTCTATATTTTAAAAAGCTCTCATTTTGATGTTAATAAATGACATAAGTCAGTTATAATAATTAACATTAAATTTTATCCACCAAAAAAATCTTTTCATTAATATATATATATATATATATATATATATATATATATATATATATATATATATGTATGTATTATTGTTCACTTGGACATAATTTTAAAAATATACTTAGCTATAGAAAAGACCGTGGTAATATCTCCGTTGCGTATTACACCCCATGATTTTCTAAGATGTTCATCTATAAAGAAGATCTGAGTAATATTTCTCTTCCAAATATACCATATTTATAATTTATCAGTAGGATGTATTGCAATCAGATCACAAATTCCCCTTTCCAATGTTAAACCTATGGCCATGAAATGCATTCGTATTATTTAAATTTCTCATCATAAGAAAAAAATTTATTTTTTTCTAAAACTTTGTAAAACATTTTTTTTAAACTTTCCTTATTCTTAAACCTTTCTCTTTCTAAAACTTTCCTATCTCCTACCTTTTGAAAACCTTTCACTAGAATGTATTGCAATCAGATCACAAATTCCCCTTTCCAATGTTAAACCTATGACCATGAAATGCATTCATATTTTTCAAATTTCTCATCATAAAAGGTAATACGTTTAATTTTTTTTCTAAAACTTTCCTTTTTTTTTTTTTTTACCTTTTGAAAACCTTTCAGTGGTATGCATTGCAATCAGATCACAAACCCCTTTTCAATTTTAAACCTATGCCCATGGAATGCATTCATATTTTTCAAATTTCTCATAATAAAAAAAATTGGTATTTTTAATTTCCCTTTTCTAAAACTTTTTTTTTCTAATATTTTTTTTTTTTTAACTTTTTTTTTTCTAAAACTTTCCCTTTCCCCCAAAACTTTCTTTTCTATAACTTTCTTTTTCCTACCTTTAAAAAACCTTTCAGTAGGATGTATTGCAATCAGATCACAGATTCCCCTTTCCAATGTTAAACATATGGCCATGGAATGCATTCATATTTTTCAAATTTGTCATTATAAAAAAATAGCATTTTTAATTTCCTATTTCCAAAACTTTCTTTTTTTTTCGAAAACTTTCCTTTCTTTTAAAACTTTCTTTTCTAAAACTTTCCTTTCTCCTACCTTTTGAAAACCTTTGAAAAAGATGTATTGCAATCAGATCACAAATTCCACTTTCCTATGTTAAACCTATCGATATGGAATGCATTCATATTTTTCAAACTTCTCATCATAAAAAATTATATTTTTTATTTAATTTATTTTTTTCTACTCAACCCCTTACGAGCAACGCGCACCAACACCGATTAATGTCCCACATTTTCTAAAAATAAGCCAATTTGCTCTGTTTTAAAAATATGAAGAAAAAAAAGAGGCTGTAAATGTAGAAATTTAATAGCCATTTAAAAAAGTGAACTTAATGAGCGAAATAAGTAGTAACAGTGCTTTTAATTTCATGAAATATAATCGTTCACTGCCTTTCGTAAAATAAATAAATATAAATATAAATATAAATATAAATATAAATATAAATGATTCTGATAAAAAGTAATTATGAACGTAAAAGTTTGTGGAAATTACTCCACTGTGTGTATGCGTAAAAATATGTTTACAGTTTCAGAATAAAAATTGACGTTTCATTTTAAATATGGTGACATTTTCAATTGCGGAAGCTTAAAATTTTATGATATATAAATTCAAGTGAACGTAAATTTGCTGAATATTGCGCGACTTTCACATATAAAAACCATGCATTAAATGGTATTATGTCGAAATATTTTTAATCTTGCACAGTTTCGTTTAAAAATGTGGCATTAAAATCAATTAATTAATTACATTAAAAGTAAAACAAATGTTTCAAATAATCATTAAAATCATGATTAGATTTATTAAAAAAAAGACGACAAAAACTTTCCTTTATCCATGTATAATTAAAAAATAATGCTCCATGTGTAATTTAAAAATACTTCAAGGCATGAAAATGCAAAATTTGCCTTAAATATGACGTAATTTTCACCAGTAAATACTTTTCGCACGTAATAATTTATTTATTTTAAAGTTTTCTTTTATTTTCTATATGCACTTGGTTTAATAATTTAAAAAAAAAAAATCCTTAGCTATAGAAAAGACCGTGGTAATATCTCCGTTTCGTATTACACCCCATAATTTTCTACGATATTCATCTTACATACAAAAATATATATAATTGAAAATGCATTGTTTAAAATTATTATTATTATTATTATTATTATTATTATTATTATTATTATTATTATTATTATTATTATTGGCAAAGGTAAATAAATATAGGCTAATTGAAAAATATGAATTAATTCTCTATCCGGACAATGAAATTTCGAATAAAAAATTCAACCCTCCGCCCCTCATAATGGTTAAACTGCTATGTATAGTTTTTGATCCTGTTAAACTTATGTAACTGAACAATCTTGGCCATTACAACATCGAATAGCTCTGAAAATAATTCTTAGGTTTAAAAGCCGTTTGCTTCAACAAGTTTATCATACATTTCTAAATAATAAGTATAAATTTTCATATTTTTATATGGAATAGGTTTTTGCTGTATAAGCTGAAAAGGAGAAAAGGACACGATCAATAGCGGCAGCGTTAGAATTTTTTTTTTTTTTTTTTTTTAAAGAATAAAAAATACTATTCTTAAAGATATTTTTAGCAATTTATTTTAAAAAAAAAGTAATAATATAAATTCTAAAATAAATAATTTTATTTTTAAGTGTTAAAATCCCAGATCGTCATCGTGATCGTGATGTTTTAAGCAATTTATTTGAAAAAGTAAATAATAATATAAATTCTAAAATAAATACTTAATTTTATTTTTAAGTTTTGAAAACTTATTCCAAGATCGTCATCGTCATCGTGATGATTTAAGCAATTTAGTTGAAAAAATAAATAATAATATAAATTCAAAAACAAATACTTAATTTTATTTTTAAGTGTTAAAATATTATTCCAAGATCGTCGGCGTGATTGTGATATTTTAAGCAATTTAGTTGAATAAATAAATAATAATATAAATTCAAAAACAAATACTTAATTTTATTTTTAAGTGTTAAAATATTATTCCAAGATCGTCGTCGTGATTGTGATATTTTAAGCAATTTATTTGAAAAAATAAATAATAATATAAATTCAAAAACAAATATTTAATTTTATTTTTAAGTGTTAAAATATTATTCCAAGATCGTCGGCGTGATTGTGATATTTTAAGCAATTTATTTGAAAAAATAAATAATAATATAAATTCTAAAATAAATAAATTTGAATAAAATGTAAGAATATTTATTATTATTACTATTATTATTATTATTATTATTATTATTATTATTATTATTATTATTTTACTAAAAAGTTGCAAATATACATATAAAGGTTTCTAAAACATAAAAACCCGTCAAAAGATGTTAAAAAGATGTTAAAAACCCGAGCTCTTTTAAATGCTCTAAACTGTCATCATCAGGGGAATTCGTTAGGAATAGAATTTAGAGCAGTTGAAAGTGCTCGGGTTTTTAACATCTTTACGGGTTTTTATGTTTTAAAAAATGTTAAATCACTTTTGTAACAAAGAGACAATTTCGTTTAACTTACAGTGAGACATTTATAAATAGAACAGATAGTGTAAAACTAACTTTTATATTTTCCCTAACAAAAGTCCATTTTCCTTTCAAACAATTATTCTCGCTCTCTTGTTTTAAATAGAAACGTTACATTAATTTTCTAATAAATGTCCTATTAAAAAAAAATAATAATAAATAAATAAAATAAAATAAAATAAAATAGTGATGGAACATTTTAAGTAGCGCTGATAGAGGTATACTAAATGTTACGAAAATTTTTATAGCAAGAATCCACTTTCTTTTTTAAAAACAATAATAAAATAATATTGCTAATTGTTATGTAACACAGACCCAGCAATGTTACAGCACCTTTTTAACGAATGACCAATTTCTGTTAACTTTCCGTATGATATTTATAGACAGCGCAGATAGAGTTATACTAGCTTTTATGATATTTTCTCTAATAAAAGTCCACTTTCCTTTTAAAATTTTAGTCTTGCTCTCTCGCGTTATTTAGAAATGTTACATGACTTTTCTAATGATTGTACCTTTTTTTTTTCCACTTTCAGTGCATGGTCATACATAGCGCTGATAGATTTATACTAACTGATACGAATTTTTCCAACATAAAAGTCCACTTTCTTAAAAAAAAAAAAAAAATTATCTTGCTCACTTGCTTTAACCCAGACACAGTAAATTTAAAAGTGACCAATTTCTTTTAACTTTCAGTGTTATATTTATAGATAGTGCATATAGAATTATACTAGAACTAGCTGTTACGTTATTTTCTCTAAAAAAAGTCAACTTTCCTTTAAAATTTTACTCCTGCTCACTTCCTTTAACCAGGAACGTTACATAACTTTTCTAATAAATGGCTTTTTTACCAAGAAGTTAGCTTTTATAATGAACGACTTTTTTAAAACTTTTAGTGTTATATTTATAGGTAGAGAAGTTAGAGTAAAACCAACTTTTTTATTTCTCTAACAAAAATCCTTTTTTCTTTTAAAATTTTAGTCTTGCTCACTTGCTTTAACCAGAAACGTTGCTTTACTAATAAACAACCGTTTCTTTTTCTTTTCTTTTTTTCTTTTTTTTTTTTCTTTTTTTTTTTTTTTTTTACATTTAGTGAGTTGTTAATAGATAGTGATGATGATAGAGTTATAGTAAGTTAAGAAATTTTTCAACGAAAAAGTCCACTTTAAAAAATAATTAATATTTCTCTCTTGCTTTAACTTAGGAACGTTTTAATAAAGTAGTAACCATTTTAATAAAGATTAGCCAATTTATTTTAACTTTCAGTCAACTATTTGTACATAGAGTAGATATAGTAAAACTAAACTTTTATATTGTCTCTTACTAGATAGATAGCGGAGTTAAAACCAACTTCTATATTTTCTCTAACAAAAATTCTTCTTTCTTGTAAAATGGTATAGCCAATTTATTTTAACTTTCAGTAAAATACTTATACATTGAGTAGATATAGTATAAAACTAACTTTTATGTTTTCTCTTACAAGATAGATAGAAAAGTTAAAGTAAAACCAACTTCTATATTCTATCTAACAAAAATCCTCTTTTTTTTTTTTTTTTTTTTTTTTTTTTTTTTTTAGTCTTGCTCACTTATTTTAACCAGAAACGTTGCTTTATTAATAAACCGCCGTTTTCTTTCTTTCTTTCTTTCTTTTTTTTTTTTTTTTTACATTTAGTGGGTTGTTAATAGATAGTGATGATAGAGTTAAATTAAGTGTTAGGAAATTTTTCAACAAAAAAGTCCACATAAAAAAATAATACTGCTTCAACATAGAAAACTACAAAAATTTTCAGCACAAAAATCCAATTTCATTAAAAAAATTAATCTTGCTGACTTGCTTTAACCCAGCAACGTTACAAAATTTTTATAATGAATAACCAATTTCTTTTTAACTTTTAGTGTGACTTTTAGTGTGACGTTTAGTGATACACTAACTTTTATGAAATTTTCTCTATCAAAAGGATCTTTCTTTTTAGAATTTTTCTCTCGCTCACTTGCTTTCACCAACGTTACAGCACTTTTATATTAAGTAACCAATTACTTTTAAATTTCAGTGTTATATTTATAGATAGTGCAGATAGAGTTATACTAGCTGTAAGGATATATATTTTTTTAAATGTCAACTTTCTTTTAAACTCTTGCTCACTTTCTTTAACCAGAAACGTTACATAACTTTTTTATTAATTGGCATTTTTATTTTACTTTTAGTGGGATGTTCAGTAGCTATTAGAGTTTACATTAACTGTTACGAATTTTTGAACACGAAAGTCCACTTTCTTTTGAAAAAAAAATGAGTCTTTTTAACTTGCTTTAACCTAAGAATTTAGATAACTTTTATAACGAATGGCCTTTTTTAAAACTTTCAGTGTGATATTTATTGATATAAGACTTAGAGTAAAACCAAATTTTATATATCTCTAACAAAAATCCTCTTTTCTTTTAAAATTTTAGTCTTGCTCACTCTCTTTAACAAGAAACGCTGCTTCGCAAATAAATAGGCTTCTTCTTCTTCTTCTTCTTTTTATTTATTTATTTTTTATTTATTTATTTATTTATTACATTTAGTGGGTTGTTAATAGGTGGTGATGATAGAGTTAAAATGTTAGGAAAAATTTCAACAAAAAAATCCAGTTTAGAAAATAACAATAAACTTACTCACTTGCTAGGTGAGTGTGCTCACCTAGCAAGTTATGCTCACACTAGGTATCTACAAATTTTTTCAACAAAAAAAAAAAAAAAAAAAAAAAAAAAAAAAAAAATTGCTCACTTGCTTTAACACAGAAACGTTACAAAATTTTTATAAGGAATAACGAATTTCTTTTTAACTTTTAGTGTAATATTTAATGATAGCGCAGATAGAGTTACACTAACTTTTATGAAATTTTCTATATTATAAACTCTTTCTTTTTAAAATGTTTGTCTTGCTCATTTGCTTTGACCAGAAACGTTATACATTTCTAATGACTGGCTTTTTATTTTTTATTTTAGTGGGCTATTTATCGTTATTGTTATTGAGTTATACTAAATGTGACGAAATTTTTCTACACAAAAGTCACTTTTAAAAGTAATTATCTTTCTAGAAACGTTACACAAATTCTATAGAGCCAATTCATTTTAACTTTCAGTGAGATATTAACAGATAGAGCAGATACAGTAAAACTAATTTTTATATTTTCTGTAACGTAAGTCCACTCCCTTTTAAAAAATCAGTCTTGCTGACTTGCTTTAACCAGAAACATTTCATCACTTTTCTAATAAATAGCCTAAGCCTATCGTTTTTGTAAGATTTTCACCAATATCGATGATATACTAATTGTTATGAAAATTTTTAACACAAAAATCCACTTTTCAAAATTAATCTTGCTCGCTTGCTTTAACACAAACCCAGCAACGTTACAGCACTTTTTAAACAATTTTTTTTAACTCTCAGTGTCATATTTATAGATAGGCCAGATACAGTTACACTAGCTGTTACGATATTTTTTCTAACAAAAATTCCACTTTCCTTTAAAATTTTACTTTTGCTCACTTTCTTTTAACCAGAAACATTTCATAATTTTTCTAATAAATGATTTTTTTTCTTTTACTTTTAGTGGGATGTTCGGAGATAGCGCTGTTAGAGTTTACGCGCAAACTGTTACGAAATTTTTGAACACGAAGGTCCCCTTTCTTTTGAAAAAAAATTGGTCTTACTCACTTGCTTTAACCTAAGAAGTTAGATAACTTTTATAAGGAATGGCCTTTTTTAAACTTTCAGTATGATATTTATAGATAGAGGAATTAGAATTAAAACTACCTTTATGTTTTTTCTAACAAAAATCCTCTTTTCTTTTAAATTTTTAGTCTTTTTCACTCTCTTTAACCAGAAACGCTGCTTCGCTAATAAATAGACTTCTTCTTCTTCTTCTTCTTTTTTTTTTAATTTGGACATTTAGTGTATTGTTAATAGATAGTGATAATAGAGTTAAAATAATAGGAATTTTTTCAACAAAAATGTCCTCTTTAGAAAATAATAATAAACTTGCTCAATTGCGTTAATCTACAAAATTTTTCAACACAAAAATCAAATTTTCTTTATAAAATTTAATCTTGCTTACTTGCTTTAACCTAGCAAGGTTACAAAATTTCCATAATGAATGACCAATTTATTTTAATTTTTATCGTGATATTTAATATTCTCTATCAAAAAGCTCTTTCTTTTTAAAATTTTTGTCTTGCTCATTTGCTTAGACCAGAAACGTTATACTTTTCTAATGAATGGCTTTTTTTTTTTTTTTAGTGGACTGTTTATAGTTTAACATGAGAGTTCACAGTCGGGGAGTTGCAATGAAGCGACCCCTTAAAGTATCCAATATTAATTAAAGCAATAAAACTGACAATGTAATATTCTCAGCTATAGATACTTTTTTTGTAATCAATGTGTAGTAAAAATATTTGCAACATATATATATTTTTTCTTTTCTTGTTTGCTCTTTTAATATTTAAATCTGATTTTAACGAAAATCACGTTTTTATTCGATTGCATAAGTTTGTGTGCTTTACTATATACGAATCCGAGGTATAAGTATTAAGCTGCATTATAATAAATCTTTATTTCATTTGTAGTTCAAGTTGTGAGTCGTGATTCTGAAATATTTACTGGATAAAAGTGACTACGACAAGTGTCAAGTCTTCTTTCATCTAATTTTAAAACGAAGATATCGCAGCAATATCTTCAATCAACAATCAACTCTCAACATCGGCAAGAGTAGATTATGAGTTATCTTTTTATTCAATAAAAAAGGTTTAATTTTATGCAGTCTGCATTTTTCTCTGATAATTCCCAAATAAATGTACGGATTTTGATTAATCTCTTCGCGACGAGCGTCACGTGTATGTGACGCATAAAGTGCTCTGAATCCTTGAATATTCCAACCAGTAATTTTTAGTTGAAAATTTTGCCTACTCTTATCAAAGCGATTAAGTTAGACAAAAACTTATTTTTTGAAAAACTTATGAAAAAAGATAAAATTTTTTTGTAATGATCGCTCGTTGCGAAGGGCTTAAAGATAAACAGAATTATACTTTTAATGACTAGTATTATGATTTTAATATCAAATAATATGAAACAACATCGTGCTTTTAATGTTTGAAACTTATTTCATATTACTGTAAAACGAAGATTCCAAAACAATATATTTGATTAGTTTTCCATAAATCTCTAATAATGAATTCAGAGATTTTGATTAAAAGGTAACAGCGTTATACTTTTAATAACTAATATTATACTTGTAATATCAAATAACAAAAGAAACTGTTCTGTGCTTTCCATACTTGCATGAAGTTTATTTCACCTTACTGTAAAACGAAGATTCCGAAAAATATATTTGACTTAGTCTTCCATAAAAATTACAGATAGCATTTTCATTAAGGTGAATTCATTCAAAATTCGGTAAATCTCATAAATCACGAATGAATTCAGAGATTTTGATTAAAATGAAACAGTGTTATACTTTTTAAAACTAATATTATACTTCTAATATCAAGTAACAAAGGAAACTGTTCTGTGCTTTTCATATCTGTGTGAAGTTTATTTCACCTTACTGTAAAACGAAGATTCCATAACAATATATTTGACTAGTCTTTCATAAAAATTACAGACAACATTTTCATTAAGGATGAATTCATTCAAAATTCAGTAAACCTCATATATCACGAATGAATTCAGAGATTTTTATTAAAATGAAACAGTGTTATACTTTTAATAACTAATATTATACTTCTAGTGTCAAATAACAAAAGAAACTGTGTTCATTTATTTCACCTTACTGTAAAAGGAAGATTCCAAAACAATAGGTTTGATTAATCTTCCATAAATCACGAATGAACGCAGAGATTTTGGTTAAAGGAGAATAGCGTTATACTTTTAATAACTAATATGATACTTATAATAATCAAATAACAAAAGAAACTGTGCTGTGCTTTTCATACCTGCGAGAAGTTTATTTCACATTACTGTAAAACGGAGATTCCAAAACAATATAATTGACTAGTACTCTATAAAAATTACAGATGGCATTTTCATTAACGCGAATTCGTTCAAAAGTCGGTAAGTCTCATAAATCACGAATGAATTCAGAGATTTTGATTAAAGGAAACAGCGTTATACTTTTAATTACTAATATTATATATTTAATATAAAATAACATAAGAAACTGTTTTTTTGCTTTTCACTTATTTCAATTTTTCCCTTATTTATTTTCACTTATTGTAAATGGAAGATTCCAAAACAATATGTTTGATTAGTCTTAATATAAATCACGAATGAATTCAGAGATTTTCATTAAACAGAAAAGGCTTTACAATTTTAATAAATAATATTATACTTATGTTATAATGTCAAACAGCAAAACAAACTGTTTTTTGCTTTTCATACCTACGCGAAGTTTATTTCCTCTTGCTGTAAAATGAAGATTCCAAAACAATTTATTTGATTAGTCTTCCATAAAAATTACAGACAGCATAGTATTTTCATTAAGATGAATTCATCCAAAAGTCGGTGAATCTCATAACTCCCATATAAATTCAGAGATTTTGTTTAAAATGAAACAGCGTTACAATTTTAATTATTAATACTATACATTTAATATCAAATAACATAAAAAACTGTTTTTTGCTTTTCACTTATTTCAATTTTTCACTTACTTATTTTCACTTATTGTAAATGGAAGATTCCGAAACAATATGTTTGATTAGTCTTCCATAAATCACGAATGAATTCAGAAATTTTCAGCGTTACACTTTTAATAAATAATTTTATATTTATAATGTCAAATAACAAAACAAACTGTTCTTTGCTTTTCATACCTACGTGAAGTTTATTTCATCTTGTTGTAAAATGAAGATTCCAAAACAATTTATTTGGTTAGTCTTCCACAAAAATTACAGACAGCATTTTCATTAAGGTGAATTCATTCGAAAGTCGGTGACTCTCATAACTCCCATGTGAATTCAAAGATTTTGATTAAAATGAAACAGCGTTACAATTTTAATTACTAATGTTATGCATTTAATATCAAATAACATAAGAAACTGTGCTGTGCCTTCCACTTATTTCACCTTACTGTAAATGGAAGAAGACAATAAGTTTGATTAGCCTTTCATAAATCACGAATGAACTCAGAGATTTTCATTAAATGGAAACAGAGTTACACTTTTAAGGGTGTATTCAAATCCAAACTGCTTATTTTGAGACACATTGATAAATTCATTTTTGCTCTAAAATGCATCCAATTGGTAGGTTCTCTTATTCAGAAACTTTATAATGTCCGTATTGTCTCGATTTTTTGATAAAGGCAGAATATATTTCAAAAAATGCTGTCAAAGTGGTCATTTTGAACCGAATTTCCCGAAGCGATATCGCTGGAAACAAACAAAAAAAATGATCGTACTCTGAAAATAATTGTCTGTAAATAAATTTCTAATTAACTGAACGAAAAATAAAAACATGGGTCCCTTGTAAATCTCTTCATAAATCACGCCGCCAAGTTTCATGTTTTTACTTTTAAAAATGAGTCTGAAAATGTGTCTCAAAATTTTGAGTTGTTGAGCGTGGAAAAATATTTTTTTTTTAATACCGCCTTGATAAGTAATATTATACTTATAATGTCAAATAACAAAACAAACTGTTCTTTGCTTTTCATAACCTACGTGAAGTTTATTTCATCTTGCTGTAAAATGAAGATTCCCAAACAATTTACGTGATTAGACTTCCATAAAAATTACAGACAGCATTTTCATTAAGGTGAATTCATTCAAAAGTCGGTGAATCTCATAACTCCCATATGAATTCAGAGATTTTGATTAAAATGAAACAGCGTTACAATTTTAATTACTTGTCGGTGAACTTTCTTCAACCTTACTGTAAAACAAAGTTTTCGAAACAATATTCTTCGATGGCTGACAATCTGACAATCAATATCTTCAACAACAAAAAACTGATGAATTATTAGTTTCCTTTTTTTTTTCGATAAAACACAATCAATTTTATGCAGTCTGTATTTAATCTTCCATAAATCACGAATAGATTAAGCGATTTTGATTAAAGGTAAACAGTGTTATAATTTTAATATGAAATTGTAAGAAATAATGATTTGAATTTAATGCGTTGGTGAATCTTCCAAGGATTTCGAAATAATATTCTTTGGTGAGCGACAATCAACATCTTCAATAGCAGAATTTTTTTTCTTTTTTCAACAAAACACTTTTAATTTTATGTAGATTGTATTTAGTCTTTCATAAAGCACAAATAAATACATAGATTTTGATTAAACGTAAACAGTGTTGTACTTTATTAATCAAATCACAAGAAATAATATTATTGTGTTTTTAATGCCAGAATGAACCTTCTCTCACATTTTATTATAAAGTGAAGACTTCGAAATAATATCATCGAAAATTAGAAATCGCATTATCTTCAACAGCAAAAACTGATGGATTAGTTTCTACTTAGTAAAGCGCGTTTGTTTTGATACAGTCTGTATTTATTCTTTGCTGGGTCATGAATAAATTCATTGTATATCGATAGAAAGTAAACAGTGTTGATCATGTTATGCTCTATTTTCAAATGTTTAATTTACAGTTTTGGACATCTGTTAAAATTGACTTTAAACTGCAAGCATTATATTATACACCTGTGTGTTCAGGAGGCCTATCATAACAGCGAATTTCGTTAAACAATGCTTGCGTATTTGTAAGTTTGTTGAGTACGTGGCACACGCTTTAAGATAAATAATTCGGCAAATCTTTCGTACGTGTGTTCAATGTAAACACCACGATAGCTTTGTAATATAAATCTGCCAGAAGCATTTCGAAAAGCAGAATTCGAACTTTAATATGATAAATAAATATAACAGTCTGTTAAAGTTGCAATTGAAGTAAGAAAAATGTAAAAAATATTGCAACAGAGGTTACATGTTACAAAAGTTGGATTTAAGAAAATAATTTTTTCTTTATCTTCAATAACTGTGTAAAAATAAATAAACATGTTGTTAATATAAACTTTTACCTATTTTATACAATAAAGACAATCTTTGAAACGGTACTTAAATCTAAAATTGCAATAACTAAAGTTACAAAGAAAAAATACACCCAGGGCCTGACCATGTTATTTTTGAAGAACAAATAGTAAATTTCATCTGTAATAGCTGAATGTATAAAAAATTCAGCATTTTCTTAAAACAATTTAAAAAGTAATTTATTTAAATAGTGTTACATACGTATTAAATATATTCCATTTCTTTGCTGTCATTTTCCTCTTGAATTTTTATTTAAGACTGTTCTCAAGTCTAAACTGGCTACTTTTTAATGCATTTCCGAAGTAATTTCCATTCATAAATACATAAAATTTGCAGTTTTTTATTTAATTCAGATAAAAATAAAGCCGAATACCACTTTCCATTTTTCTATAAAAATAGCTAGGGTGTTTATGTTTTCTCAACATTGTCAAAATTTTAATTTTAATCTGATTTTTGGGATACAACAGCCTCGGAAAGGCTGTCATCGAAAGTACTGGTACTTTCAATACTGATCTCAGTTAATAGAAAAAGAAAAACGCTAAAAACTTTTAGATATTCAAATAATAATGTCTGCAAATTCCATGTGTTTATGCGCATTTAGACAACCATAATTTAAGACAGGGGTGTCAAAGTGTGGCCCTTCAGATACCACCAAAATTTTATAGTAATCTTTGCCTTATCTAATCATCGAATTTCTGTTATTTAAGCAGTCGACTATTTCTTTAAAAAAATTGTGGTATCTGGTGGGCCACAGTTTGACACCCCTGATTTAACCCATTAAAGCCTATTGTTACCATATGAGTAGCCGCCAACTTTTACGCTTTTTTCCTACCACTAAAATTTTATAGTAAATTTAAACTTATTAAATTACCGAAATCATGTGATTCAATAAGGCAAAAAATTCTATTAATTTTTAGTGGTAGCAAAAAAGCGTAAAAGTTGCCAGCTATGCCATATAGTAACGGCATAGATGCTCTCTCTTTTGTTGTTTGTACACCAGTAAATTTTAAGAGAAATATTATCTTTATCTGATGACAGAAACCCCGTAGTGAAAGTAAACTAAAAGTTGCTACTTTGAAAAATTGGTATGAAATGCATTTTTTTGCATTTTAAAGAGAAAAGTAATTCCGGCTTTAATGGGTTAAGACATGTCTCAATTGAGGGGAAAAGAAAAATGTAGTAAAATTTGTAGGCCTTTAAATAGGCCTGAGAATGTCGTGTATTTAGATTCAAAAATGAGTTAGTGAATGTGCAAGAAGGTTTCACTTAAAATTAAAAATTTGAGTATGCCCTAATTGAAATGTCAAAAAGAAAGAAAAAAAATCTTCTCCTAACAAAGTTTTTATTAGATTATTTTATAGTTATTTTCCATGCTAATTTGCTCATGCTCTATTTTTTTTTTCTAGATGATGTTTTCTAAAAACAAAAAGTGATAAAGAAACCTACTAAGTGGCGAAGAATTAAGGAAAACTAAGGAAAAAAATACTTCATTCTCGAATAACGAAAAATTTTCGTATTTCTTATAAATGTCTTTTTAACACTTTCCAACCTAGTTGAAAAGTGTTTATGACTTCGGTTTGTCTGGCCGTCTGTCCGTGCTCTACCTCCCGTAAATAGCCTCGGATTGCCTTGCAATTTTTATATGTTATTGTCGTTATCTATAGCATGTTCCCTATTTCAACTGAAGTGTGTAGCACTTATAGTTTTTTTATAGGGACAATCAAAAGAATTCCGTTACATTACGGTCTACGGGGAAAAATCATTTGCGGTTTATTTTAATGATGTTACACAATTTCAAACACATTGTAATGGATATATATCACTAAGGTGCATTACAAGAAGCTTAATATGGAATATGCTGTGCATAGCACTTATAGTTACTTTACAGGGACAGTCGAAAGAAATCCGTTACATTACGTCTATGGAGAAAAATTGTTTGCGGTTTAATTAAATAATGTTTCACTATTTTAAACGCATTGAAATTTATATATATCACTAAGGTGCATTACAAGAGGCTTACTACAGAATAATGTGTGTATAGCAGTCATCGTTCATTGACAGGGACACACAAAATAATTCTCTACTGTCTGTTAACAATAATTCCTCGAAGTGCGTTTTAAGTTACTGAAAGCGATTTTAATTTTAACTCGCTTTTTGTCTATTACGTGGTGTGTATAAATTCTGTAGATCCTATACAGGGAAGCACAAAAGTTCGCGAACACATTTCCGTTTATTGTCAGAAACTCCAGAAGTAGAATTTTAAACTGTGCTACGCGTTTCCTAACTAAACTAAAATTTAGCATCTTATGTAGTATATATACAAATCTATAGATCCTATACTTGGCTGAATAAAAGTATTCGGATATTTTCCCGTATATTGTATATCTTGGAAACTCCTGAAATTTCGTTTTTAAATATGTTATGTGTTTTAAAAAATTGTTTACTTAGATGTTATCTTTCAGCTTATTAAACGGTAATGATTTGTAAAATTATTTTGGAAGCGTTGGAAAGTGTTACATAAGCTGTGCTAGACGCATGATTTTTCGTTCTTGTTTTTAGATGATGTTTTCTAAAAACAAAAGGTGATAAAGAATATTACCTACTAAGTGGCAAAGAATTAAGGAAAACTAAGGAAGAAAATACTTCATTCTCAAATCTATATATTTAAAACGCTAAGCGTTTTCTTTTGACAATCCGCGAGAACAAACTACTGCATCCAATTACATCATTCTTTTTTTAAATGAAAGATATTTGGACACAGATTTGTTATCGTGCATTCGTTTGTTCGAAAATTTAATTAATTAGTCGTAATTTTCAATTAAACTTTTACTTCTGCTAATGACGTCATAAAGTCGGCAATTCGGATAACGCCCACTGTTGCGAAGCACAGAGTTTATTCTCTAAACTCTTTGGTTACGAGAGCATAAAAGAGAAATAATAAATATTAAAAGCACGTGGCTTTTAGGCCGAATTTTTTTATTTGCAAGTTAAATTTCGGTAAAAATATTTATCCGCGTGTTTTATAAGCGAATAAAAATTCATATTTATTGTGACGTCTCGGGAATATTGTCCATTGGGTTTATTTTATCATTATGCATTATAACTTTGTTGATGCCATTTTTTCATTACAATTAAATACAAAATATATTTTTAATTGTATACATGGTGTTTAAGCATTAAAGTAACGTATATAAAGTACGTGTGAAAACTTTGCGCCGGTGAAAATGACGTTATGCTTAGCTTGAAATGCATTTTAACGTTGATAAAACTAAAGAGAATAATGTATATGATTGTGTCAACGTGACGTAATTTTAACTGATTTTTCCATTCTTAATTATAATTGGATTGGAGCCGTCATTGATTGCTTCATCTTGATTGCATACCTTGATTACATGTTACCAATTACTTTTTTTTTTTTTAACTGTAGGTTAGAATACTTCTTTTTTTAATAAAAAAATCTAAAGGATTTCAGGAAATTTAAAATTATTAAAAATAGTGTTACGGTAGGAAAATAAAAACCTTGAAATAATGTTTGTATTTTTAGCTAGAATAAACTATGTAAGACTAATATTTCATAGGAATTATTTTGGTAGGTTTATTATAAATTCATTTAACAGTTCCTTATTTGCGCAAAGTCCTATTTCTGTCACTGTGAATTTCTCTTTCGATGTCAAAGATGTTTTTCTACTTTTTGACGCCAGCCAAGATACAGTGGCAATTTTTAGAAATGTACAACGGTTGTGACAACAAACGACGCTATCACTTTAGATTTCATCTCGCATACAACCCTTCTAAATACTACAAATTTCTATTTTTGTACTACATTTTACAATTTAAATTCTTACATCATCATTTAGAAAAAAAAATTAACTTTCGATTGAAATTAATTTGAAAACAGCCGCTTAATTTAACGACTTTTTAAATAATTTTCAAGCATCAAAAGTTTTTTAATTTTATCTTATCAATGACCACCACTTTGCTTCAATAATGTAAAATAGCCTCTGCGAAAGTTGCCACAATTGAAAATAGATTTCCCTAAGCATCATAAAAAGTGAATAATAATAATATTAAAAACAGTGATATTAAAAACAGATCATAAGATCAGATTATCCATAAGATAGAGACGAAAATCTGTCAAAAAAAAAAAACTATTTTCAGTTTGTGTTGAACATAAGATTCATATGTTGAATTTGTTGATGTATATGTTCCATCAGATATCAGAATATGCTAGGAATTGTATTTTTTATTATTTTTTATAGATTCATTTGCCAACTGTATAAGAGGAAAAACATCCCCGACTGTGATGGAAAAAGGATAATCATCCTGATTATGTGAAAAAACCGAAGAATACTAACAAATAAATTACACTTGAAAACATTAAAAATCTCCCTCATCTGCAGATTGATTTATTACTGTAAAAAAATTCTTCATCCTTACATAAAAATTGATTAGCTTTAAAACAATGGATGTGCTTTAGAAGATATGAATTGGAAACGAACAATGATTAAAAATGACATTTTAAAACTTTTAATTTAAACATTTTGAAAGTTTTTTAGCGTCGAATTTCGACGGTGCTTTTGGGCAGATGCAATGCACATGCTCATAGGAGCTCATACAGTTGCATAATCACAGGGTGGGGGGTTGGGGGGAGATGTGTGCTTATTTTACTATGTTCTTTTATTTATGAGATGAACGTAGGAATATACTATTTGTATGATACTTCATAGGTCCATGAAATTTTTTCTTGACGAGGGAATATGGTGGTAAAGTCAAACTGGTTTGCGTTACACAGTTGTTTACGGATTGTTTGTTTGGAGTTTGCATCGGATATAGTACCATATTTGGCTGGGGAAAAAACTTTAAAAATAAAATACTGTTTCATACACACCCCTTCTTAAATAATAAAGAAACCTATTTTACTGATATTGTTATAGTATTTTTTTTCCATCAAGTTTTGACGGGTTCTATCTAATAACGAATAATTTTCGTATTTCTTATAAATGTCTTTTTATTTTTCTGAACTAATTACATTGCTGTAAATAAAGAAATACATTTTTTCAAAGTATTTAAACATTTAGCTTAATATTTACTGTTAATATTTATCATTACTATATTAATAATATATTAATAAGTCCTATTAATAATCAATTACATATATTACATTCAACTTAAATCAAAATTTTAAACTTCATTTTTTATGCTTTTTCAAGCTTAGATTCTTTGGTGGAAAAACTTAAGTGGAAAATACTCATGATGACCATTTAGTATGATATAGCATTAATTTTAGCACTTAATTTTTACCGTAAATCAAAGAAAAATAATGATAACATGTTATGACGTCACATCTGAAATATGAAAGCAATTAGTTTGGCATTATTTTCAAGAATACTATAAAAAAGTTCATGGGAAAAAAAAAAACTTTTTTTTTTTTATTCAGGTTGAATTAGGTATATTTTCCCTTTTCTTTAAATTTCAATAACTTCAAGTAAAAACACATAAGATCATAAGAGTTTTACAATATTTATATCAATAGTTTATGGATAATACTATATGTAACTTTTTTTTGCATAAAATTAGCTCCAAATTACTAATTTCAGAACGAAGCTAACGAAAAAGAAAGGCTACCGCGGTGCTTTACGCAAATCTTTTTTTACAGACCGCGGGAGTTACGTGACGCTCGAATGCACCAATACAGATGTACGAAAAGAGCAATACGTCATTCTAGCGGTCTGTAAAAAAAGATAAGTGGAATGCACCGCGGTAGCCTGTCTTTTTCGTTAGCCTCGTTTCAGAACGAGGCTAGCGAAAAAGAAAGGCTACCGCGGTGCTTTACGCCTATCATTTTTTACAGACCGCTTTAGTCACGTGATACTCGAATGAACCAATACAGGTGTACTAAAAGAGCATCACGTCACTCTAGCGGTCTGTAAAAAAAGATAAGTGGAATGCACCGCGGTAGCCTGTCTTTTTCGTTAGCCTCGTTTCAGAAAATGTGACGTCACAACTACAGAGAAAGGTTTAAAAAAAACACCAAAAAACACAAAATTTGTGTGACGTAATTAGTGATAAGAAAGGAAAGATCAAGGCTTAGAATGTATTTTATAGAAAAAGTTATATATCAGATTTATAAAGTACCAAAATTCCATCGTATCCAACGCCTCTTACCTGATAAATTGTTCTGTTCTTGATGGTGGTATTTTGCATCACTACAAGTTCTGGTTGCAATGAAATAATACATATAAGCATTCAATCTAATTGTTTTATGCAGGAAATTCCACTGGATTTTTTAATCATTATAGTAAATGCATGAAGTGTTTGATAGTAAATGCATGAAAAAATTATTAAAATCATTTCGCAACATAATACATTTTTCATAAAATACTTAATAAACTTCTTAAACTAAATCTAAGGTAAAGCTAGGAGAGTCTGCGCACAATTCAAAAGAATAACAATAAAAAATCTAAATATTAATTTTTTGCTAAACTATCCATGAATAATTTTTACTTCATTTGTTTTTTATGCATTTTCATTGCTATTTTGTTGTTATGTTGTAATTTAATAGAACAGTTGTAATAAAACCAAGAAAGTTATTTTGCGCAATCTGTCCTTACAGGGTTGGTGTGATTGCGCACATGGGTAGGAGAGATTGTTACTAATAATAACGACAATTAAGTTGTTAACAATAATAATTACACTTAAATGACATTGTTGTAAAGTTTTTGTGAACAAATATTATTGTATTAGGAGTGAATATTTCAACCTAATGATTAAAGAATCAGAAAAAGGAAATAATTTTAAAACCGATTAAAATTTTTTAATTAAAGGAAAACATAAATAAAGAATCAGAAAAAGGAAGTCCAGATAAGATTACAAAATAACATTAAGTTACTTGATAACACGTTTAACTTAAAATTAGTCCATTTTAATTTTTCAATTTTTTAGGAAAATTTACCGATAAGCTGCGTAATCTCTCCTAGCATGGAAACTAATGGAAACATTGCGCTATCTCTCCAAAATAGCAGATGCGCAAACTCTCCAATTTTGGTAGGAGAGATTGCGCGGCCTTTTATATAAACATGGCCGCTACTAAAACGGACCGTTGATGTTCACATTGTTAGTCTCGATTAGTAGCTTATGCGAAATCGTTTAAGTTTAAAATATTTAGTACTACTGACATTGTACAGAAATTCTGATGTATAGCTATGAAAATTCAAGCACTTACTTTGGGAAAACAAAACAAAATAGCAATGCTTTATCTTAGACACTCAAAACAATCAACGTGGACTTTCAAGTAGACACTCCACTACTGCTGTTGTACAACTACCTGGAATCGCTGCGCGCTCACTCTACTCCTTCCCCACGAACCTCTATGTGCGCAATCTCTCCGACCGCGTCATCTCTCCTGGCTTTACCTTATATACTTTACCAATTCCAATATGAATGTAATATTCCTAAATAATTACACAATTATATTATTCACTGCTTTCGAATGCAATAATTTAAAGTTTTAAAAAATAAAATCCAGTTTCTAAAGCATATACATTTTGAAAATTTTTTAGAAAATTAAAACATACATTACTGTAAAATAACAACATCAACAAATACATTTGATATTTAATGCGCTTTAATTTACATTTATAGCCTTTTTTACAAAAGATTTACATTCTTTTACATAGCATTAACAATGTCTTTAAAACTTCTTCAATGTGTGCTCTTGATATATTAGTTTCTTTCTCAACAACATCTGGAACAAAAAATTTGTAAACCTGATTAAAATTCAGAGTAAATTATCATTATGGATGCAGAAATTACACACAAGAAAATCAGAAAATTTCTAACAATCCTTTTATATTAATCAAGACAAATCTATAGTAATAAAAGAAAGTTTCGCTCTGTGTGTGAGAGTGTGTTTGTCTGCGATGGCTAGCAAAATCTAGCCCACCTAGAAGTCTGAAAATTTAGGTGTGGATAGTCCAAGGTCTGGCCTGGTGCACCTGAGTCTCAGAATTTTAATACTCTGAAAATTAACAACAATATTAATTAAAAACTGATCAATAACTCATCTCTTTTTTGCGAGCTGGCTTTCAGAACTCGCGCAAGCCCAGAACCCGATTTACTGCATCGCACGATAATGAAGAACCATTTACATGAAGAATGCGTTTATTTCGAAATTGTTTTAAATTCTATCTAAACCGTTTGGTTTATTTATAAACGAAATGTATATGCTGAAAGATCGTACTCTTACGACTCCAATGCCGTAATCAATTCGAAAAGAAAAAATTATGTTAACTCTTTGAAAAACATTTTTGGAAAAGGGTCGTTTCCCCCCTTACGTCAATGCCCCTCAATAGCACAATTTTAGATATACAGACAAACCAAACATATGCTCTTAAAGCTGAAACCTTCTTCTAATAGACGGTATAATCATTTTTTTTAATTCGGATTTTAACCCTTTGAAAAACGCCGGCGAACGCAGGCATTTCATTCCTCACGAGAGGATTTTTTTCTTGCACTAAAAGTTACTAAACGTTCGTGTTTCGACACAATCATTTTAGAACATCTCGGTAGACCAGACTTACATCACCTACAACAATTTCGAAGCGTTCGCACGAGAACAAGTATTTTTTTAAATTCTGATATATTTTCGGCGAAAACCCATAATAACGAGATGTTTTCCGCGGTTACGCTCGACTTCTGGTAACGTTTTCACTATTTAAAATGCATATATTTTCATATAATAATTTTATAGAGGACTTGGAAACAGTTATATTTATAAACGACTAAAATTTCAGACAGATCAGACGACGAATACTATTTTTTATATTAACGGACCCGACGCGAAAAGAAAATATATTTATTTTACAACTAGATAACAATATTTCGGGCGTAATTTTTACACGGGTTGTAAAACCGTTATATTTATGGCCATTGCAAATTTCAAAGTGCTTGGACATTAAAAGCTATTTTTTAAACTATATTGAAAAACCTACTTGAAAAAAGAAGTAAATGTTTTTTTTACGATTTTGTCATTAAAGATATAAATTCATACAAAATTGGGTAAAACTAATAGGCGCCGTCGGCGCCCTCACGGCGCCGAGCGAGCCCACTCCTCATCGTGCCCAAATCCTGAAGGATTTTTAACGCTGACCATGACTTTGTCTCGCCAGGTCGCTACGATCGATTCAGAGGGTTCGCGTTCCAGCGACGCCTCCTCATCTTTTTGCCCCAGAGTCGACGACAGAGGTCGTTACGATTCGGCGGAAGTTCCCACCATCAAAGGATACTTCCCCACGTGACACCTGATGAGCCGTAGAGACTGTCGAACGGCTTCATCGCCGAACACCCATAAGGGAGTCGGGTCATCCACCTGGTGTTCGGCATCCCTATGGCCCTTGCTTTCCCGCGGAGTCCGATCATGAAATGTATGGAAGAACAAGCCACTTGTCTCATCTTCCGCGGGCGACACTACGTGTGCCGGTAGGTGCCCCTGGCCGACCCGGGACCACGGGGAAAATCGGTCTCTGTCTCATAGACGAGACTCGGCTCGGTTGCCCTCGGTGGACGGCGCGAGTTTGAACCCGACTAGGCAGAACTAGCCAGTAAACCAGCGACTGAATCCCTATCATGGGACTCCCGCCACACCGAGTATGGCGACAAGCATATATCACAGTAACATATATCACAAAAACATGCACAAACAAATAAAAATCTAAAAACACAACAAGAAGGAATCAAGAGGCCGCTATCGGACTCTGGAGGTCGCGGAAAGCTCCTCCAAACGCGCCAAAGAGGCGGGCCCGATCGAGGTTAGTATTGGTTGAAGCTTTGGAGACGAGCCACTCGTCCGCCTGCCAGACGTGGAAGTTCCTGGCTGCACAGAAGACGTGCTGGACTAGGTTTCGGCCCATGATTTGATTTCGAGCCCAGACATCGTCGTTTTACCGACGAGCCTCCGGTCCGCACTCCGTGGCCCTATCTCGAGAAGGACCCCTCCCGCCCAGAAACCTTGCAAGACACTTATCGCAGGCTGAGGCCGTGCTCCAGTGTCGTTGCTCGTTCTGGCCGGGACATCTCGAACCAGGCTTCGAAGGCGACTCCCAACTGATCCTGCCGCAGAGGACTCGCAAGGCGACCTACAGGGCACCACACCTGTTTCGGTCGCAAAGTTCTTCACTAGGAACCATGCGTGTCGTGCTCAACAGATCCTGCCTGCGCTCTTCGTCTCCTCATAGACAAAGTTTGCAACCGCCCGATCCGATTTAGTGAACCTTTGCCCTCGCGTCACCCCCCGGCAGCTCTATGCTCCGGGCACGAGGGATTGGTCTACGCGATGTCCTTTCGCCACCTCTGTCGTCCCGAGTGTCCCGCGGAACGGGCCTCCTGGGCCTCCCGTGAACCTGAAGCCTCTCAGCAACTACGACACGGGTTTGTTCTACACATAGGACTCTCAAGGGTCGGCATCGGCCTTCCTCCTGGAACACGAAGACCGCACCAATATTGGAGGAGGGAGTCGCACTCCGGCTAGACAGACACCGCCTTTAAGCCGTCCCACCACGGCAAGGAATCGGATTCGTCGGCTGCTGCTTCCCTCGTGTCGACTTCAGCTTCATGTGTCGGGCACCCGGTCTTCTTCCCGAATGAACGGGCCGATTCGGAGAAACCCGACGAAGCTTCCGCGCAATGCTCGGCTTCCGGTCACCTCCCTTACTGAAAAGGTCGGGTCAGAATCACCGAGAGGAAGCTCGGGACGGTACAAAATTGGGTAAAATATATAAAACTAGCAAGCTACGCCCGCTGCTCTGGTCAATTTCTCTTAACGAACTTTTAATCAAACAAAATATTGACATTTCATGATTCACTTTTATATTTTAAGGCTGCTCGTCAGTAAACTTCCCGATTCCCCTCGCTAATGTTATTCCTATGGGCGTAGGATGCATTCGTATTTTTAAAATATCTCCTCGGAAAATTAATATTTTTAACTTCTGCTTTCTTTGTATTGTTCTTAAAGAATGTCTCTTTTTTTCTTAGTTGTCAATTTTTTTTCTAAAATATATACTTAATTTTATATGAAATGTTAAAATCGTATTCATTTTCGCTAAGATTTTAACACATAAAAATTGAAATTAAGTACATAGTTTAGAAATATTTTGATAACTAAGAAAAAAAAAACATTCTTTAAGAACAGTACACAGGAAACAGAAGTTAAAAATATTAATTTCCCGAGGAGATATTTTAAAAATACGAATGCATCCTACGCCCATAGGAATAACATTAGCGAGGGGAATCGGGAAGTTTACTGACGAGCAGCCTTAACAGAATAAAAAGGCTACTACAGTTTGAGACTCGTGCTATAGCCAATATACACGTCAGGACACGTCGCCCTTATCATTATCTTTTTACGCATGAAGGTTTCACTAAGGTACTCCAATGTGAAATTTGGTAATTTTTGAAATTCAATATTTGAAAAATGGCATAATCATTAGATTTGAAATTTATATGAAGAAAAATACAATTTTTTACCTTTCAAACGCAGTTTGTCTAACAATTTTCTGACAAATACTTTCGAGCTATCGTTTTTTTTTTTCACTAACTTCAAATGTTTTATTTTCCGAGATTAATCTGTGGCAACAATTAGCGAAAAACCCAGTCGTCAGCAACCCATAGCTTGTTATTAAAGAGGCTATTGGAGCAGGGATTGTCACCATCAATTTGCCACCATAACTTTTGAAATCGGTTCTGTAGTTCCAGAGATTCCATAGAAATTGTAATTTAGAATGATTTTAGAACGCTTTTCGCTCATTTCACCCTTTTAAATTTCGATTTTTTTAATTTATTCTTAGAGAGTATTTACATCTTATAAGTAACTACAATGCCAAATTTCAAATTTCTAGCTCCCTCAGTATAAATAAGTCGTAATTTTCGAACATTTTTCGCTCCTGCACCCCATTGGGGTTAGTGGCAACGACATAAAATATAGCCTATATTGGAGTAGGGATTGTCACCATCAATTTGCCACCATTACTTTTGTAATTGATTCTGTAGTTCCAGAGATTCCATAGAAATTGTAATTTAGAATGTTTTTAGAAAGCTTTTCGCTTATTTCACCGTTTTATATTTCGAATTTAAAAAAAAAAATTGTTCTTAGAGAGCATTTACATCTTAAAAGTAACTACAAGGCCAAATTTCAAATTTCTAGCTCCTTCAGTATAAAAAAAATCGCAATTTTAGAACGATTTTCGCTCTTGCACCCCCCTGGGGTTAGTGGCACCGCCATAAAATATAGCCTATGTTACAGCAGGGACTGTTACCATCAATTTGCCACCATAACTTTTGAAAACGGTTCTGTATTTCCAGAGATTCAATAGAAATTGTAATTTAGAATGTTTTTAGAACGTTTTTCAACCATCTTACCCTTTTTAATTTCGAATTTTTTTAGAATTTGTTCTTTGAGAGTAATTATATCTTATAAGTAACTACCATGCCAAATTTCATGTTTCTAGCTCCTTCAGTATAAAAAAAAAAGAAATTTTTGAACGCTTTTCGCTTATGCACACCCTGATGGTAGTGGCACCGACATAAATTATTGCCTATGTTGGAGCAGGGACTGCCACCATCAATTTGCGACCATCACTTTTTAAAATGGTTCTGTAGTTCCAGAGATTCCATAGAAATCGTAATTTAGAATGTTTTTAGAACGCTTTTAGCTCATCTCACCCTTTTAACTTTCTATTTTTTTAGAATTTGTTCTTAGAGAGCATTTGCATTTTATAAATAACTACCATGCCAAATTTCAAAATTCTAGCTCCTTCGGTATAAAAAAAAATTGCAATTTTAGAACGTTTTTCGCTTCTGCACCCCCATAGGGGTAGTGGCACCGACATAAAATATAGCCTATGTTGGAGCAAGCACTGTCACCATCACTTTTGAAAACGGTTCTGTAGTTTCAGAGATTCCATAGAAATTATAATTTAGAATGTTTATAGAACGGTATTCGCTCATCTCACCCTTTTAAATTTCGAATTTTTTTGGAATTTGTTCTTAGAGAGCATTTACATCTTATAAGTAACTACCATGCCAAATTTCATGTTTCTAGCTCCTCCAGTATAAAAAAAATCGAAATTTTAGCACGTTTTTCGCTCCTGCACCCCCTTGGGGGTAGTGGCACCGAGATAAAATATAGATATGTTGGAGTAGAGACTGTCACCATCAATTTGCCACCATCACCTTTGAAATCACTTCAGTAGTTCCAGAGATTACCCCCTACAAACAAACAAACAAAAATACAATCTTTACTACTTTATAATATTTGTATAGATAATACAAATTTGGGGTTTATTTAAGGTTTTATCACGGGCCCGGGCAACGCTGGACGGAGTAGCTAGTATATGTATAAAAAATTACTTGCAAGCTGACTAAGTAGCGAAATTCGAATCGCACTGACATATTCAAGCTTCACATAATCAAATTAATGCAGGACCAGCGAGAAAAATTATAGAGGTTCGAATTAATGTGTCCGTCCTACATTTAATTATCATCATTTTTATTCTCTAAACACGTATGTAATTATCATATTTTCGAAAATATCACAAATATCTGATATTTTGAAATATAGGGTGTCCATAATTAAACGACCATACTTTAAAATTGTCTACAGATGAAACTATTGGTCAGAAATTTGTGAAATTTTGTGAAGGACATAATAAAGGAATGGGAATTTGTTTAAGCGGAAAAAAGTAGTTCAAAATTTCGCCACCAGATGGCGTTTTTAATGAGTTACACATTTAACATACGTTTACGATAGTTTACATATTTTATTGCAACAAAACATTTTCCACATGACGGCCATCCTTTTCAGCTACCATCTGGAATCGTAAAATAGCATATTCCACAGTTGACCGCAGTGTGTTCTAGGAAATGTTAAAAACATGCGCGAAAAAAAGTTTTGTTCAACATGTTTTGTTGTAATAAAATTTGCAACCTATCGTAAACGTATGTTAAATCTGTAATTCGTTAAAAACGCCCTCTGGAGGCAAAATTTTGAGCTAAATTTGTTTTCGCTTGAACAAATTCCCATTTCTTCATTATGTCCTTCACAAAATTTCACAACTTTCTGACCAATAGTTTCGTCTGCAGACAACTTTAAAGTAGGGTCGTTTAATTATGGACACCCTGTATATCCGATATTTTAAAAATAGTCAGTTTATTCATGATTACAAATATTTTCAGACTTAATATAAAAAGAAACTAAAACGTATGGCATTTAGCATGAAAATTTAACAAAACAATATTCTAAATGTATTTTTCTTTTATTTTTTTCATTTGCAACAAAACTGAAGATCAATTAACTGAAAACAAAAACAATTTCCTAGAAATTTAAACAATTTGCTTTTTACACATCAAAAACCAAACCTACAGCATTTAGTATCAAGGATCAAGAAAATGTTATGTTTTTTGAACAAAATGTAATTTTTTCTGTATTTGTTGAAAATTTTGAAGATAAATGTAAGTCTGTCTGCTATTTCATTCCCTAACTTGTTGCGCAGTTTAAACTGAACTAAACTAAATGCAGAAAATATTATTTCTAATGAAGCTGTAAATCACATATTATCTAAATTAGACAGTTTATCTATCAATAGCTGTTCTAAATAAACATTGTCCCACATAATTATGGTTCTGCGTCAATTCGTCGCGCACAATTCATCGCAGTGTCGATTCGTCGTGACGTCAGTTCATCGCATCGAAAATGTTTTTAAGGCGATGATGATAAAAGTAAAGTTAATTTAGTAAAATTATTTAATTATAATTTATTTAAGTTATTTTCAGAAATAAAGAATTTTAACTACCAGTTTAAAAGCCGATTTTAAATGCAGATTAAAATATTCATATAGATATATTTCTCCTTTTATTGCTTTAGACTAAAAATATCAAACATTAAAATAGAGAGGATTTTTTTTATGTGTGGTTTTTGGGACGTTCCCAGTAAATAAATACGTACTTAATACACAAGTCTAGAGCAAGTGATTTCTTATTTAAATTACAGATGGAGTAGATATTACTTATAGTTAGTTCTTTATATCTGAAAAACAAATTATCAATAAATAATTTTACTAAATTAACTTTACTTTTATCATCATCGTCTTCAAAAACATTTTCGCTGCGATGAATTGACACCACGACGAATTGACGCTACGATGAATTGTTACGTGCGCGACACCCATAATTATTCTAGATTAATTTTTAACACAATTATTCAAATTCTGATTCAGATATCAGACCAGATGTTATTATCAATAAGGTTAACTGGATGAATTAGTTCCTCCAGATTCGACCGGGATGGCTCAGTTGGTAGAACACTGGCAGCTTCAGGCAAGAGATCCAAGGTTCAAATTCTGGCCCGGACATTTTTCGTCCAGTTGGAAAATTATCACCCATAATTATTGTTTCTATATTTAAATACTCAACTTCAAACGTAAAGCTTGCAATTTTTATTTTCTAAAAAAGTCATTGCCAAAGCAAAAATTCTTTATCAATAGAATGGCACAATCGATAACAGTTGAAAAATTCATTTACACTTGTTTTGACTGAAAATATCATATCATACATAACGATATTTTGAAAATAAATATAAAATATGAGAAAATACCAAACTTCATGATATTTTGAAAATAAATATCGGATATATAAGGAAAGGGCAGCTGACGTCACTGTTGGTTAAATTACTGTTAGTTCGCAAGAAAAACCTGTTTGTTCTTTATGACTCCTACTGTACACATGAGATGGGGCGATTTGATTGGTCTACATTAAACTGGTCTATGATATGATTGGACTACGTCGCCATAACGTTACTGCAAGGATCGCTACCTCAAAAATATAGTGGTAGATTGGTTGATCGAACTGTTTGTTTGTAAACATGCCCTTTCCTTATACCAAGATATCCCTGCATTAACAATGTGAACAAGAATATTTTAACAAATTGTCAATGCAGCTGTAATATAGTCAGTATCATACACAGGTTAAATTAAGTGAGCACTTCCCGGACTACAGGTATGTAAGCTCAAAAAGACATTCATTTTATGGCCTTATATATTTTTCTAATGATCAGCAATAATTCTGCTGTATTATTACATATTTTACTGAAAATAAATATTAGTCTTTTTTTCCCTCTTCTTTTACTTTTAACTCTCAAATTATACTAAATTTTGCACTCTTTTTTTCTGTTTTCTGTCAAGGTCGTGCTGGCCCACATCGGGCAACGCGAAAATGTCTGGTGTGGACTTCGTCGAAAAAAAATTCAATAAGATGGAATTTTGAAATTTAACATTCCAAATTAAGAAGGAGAAGCACAAATATGTGTTATTACAGTTACAAAGATTCATACTAACTGACGAGCATTCCAATAAATACTGCAATGCATGACACTAGTTTTATTAATTTTAAGAACTGAAATTTAAATAGCTTTTTTCGGCGATCCACACTTTTTTTTTCTTCGGAAAATTGGTATTCTGCATAGCCCACATTTTATAAAAAAACTTTCTTTATTTTATTTAATCGTCCATTAATCGTTTAACAGTCTGATTTGAAACCTATTTTGGTGTGAATAAAAGTAACTTTTTTAATTATTAACTTTAATTTTATGATTATTTCTGAACTTAGAAATGTAATTTTATATCCTATAGGAGTTATGATGTTATTACAAAAAAGTAGCGAATGTATAAAGGAAAAAATTCTCAGTCGATTTGTGACGCCATTTGAAACTACCTTATACTAAGGCTCTCACGAGCTCTACAAAATACTAAAGCTCCTAGGAGCTCAACCCTATACTTAAAGCGAAGTATACAACAGATGAGCCCTCATTTTCTATTTATCTGATTATCTATTTTCTATTATCTGATTATCTATTTTGTTCTCAAAGCTGGTAGACGGGAGGTGCTGGATTCAAACCCTTGTCGTGCTCGTCGACCTAACCGTTCGGAGTTTTCCGTGGTTTTTTTTTAACCTTGCCGTAAATACGGGTTAGGATCCCTTAGAAAGACCCCCACGGAGGGCACTCTTCCTTAGGGCCTATATCCCCGAGTAGCTAATCGGCCGTCATAAATCAACCAACCAACCAACTGATTATCTATTTTTCGAAATATGAAGTAAATCTCTATCGAGATAATAAAATTTTGAATTAAAAAAAGTGTTTAAAAAAGGCCTAGTAATAGATTCTACTCTTCTCGTACTTAACTATAAGTCAGTTGCGAGGCCAACGAAAAAAAAAGGCTATCGCGCGTATCTTTTTTTACAGGCCGCCGGAGTCACGTGATGCTCGAATGCACCAATGAAGGTGTACGAAAGGAGCATGTCACTCTAGCGGTCCGTAAAAAAGATAAGTGAAATGCACTACGGTAGCCTGTCTTTTTCGTTAGCCTCGGGTCAGTTGCAGCGCGACCTACGTTATACACGGCTGGTGCATGACGTTTAAAACGTCATATGAAGTGGATCATTTTTACACGGTGATTGGTGCAAAGTGGCGCGCCCACCGTTTTGCACCAATCGCAATGTAAAAATGATCCACTTCATGTGACGTTTTAAACGTCATGCACTGGCCGTGTATAACGTAGGTCGCGGTTGCAGTAGACATCATGTTGGTGGTCACACACTACAAATAGACAGTTCTGATTGGTTTAACAACCCTGACACCTCCAAGTAGAGTTGCAAAAAACCCTCAGTTTTTGAGGGACGGGAGTAAACACGGGAATTTTGGGGAATAAACCCGGAATTTTGAGGAATATTGGAAAATTTGAAGAAGTTTTGAAAGCAAACAAACTAGTCATTTTTCAATTTCGATTTTTTATTTTTAAGAAATTTCAGACATTGTTCTGAAAATTTTTAAATAGGTTTTTCATTATGAATTCACAAAACTTAGGATTTTGTGCTCTAAGTTTTTATAATATATTATAACATATAATTTGTTTTACAACAATAGCGGCTGTGAATTGGTAAGGATTTGAATGTTTCTTTAATAATTAAATTTGTTTAATATCTGTTAGCTGGCATATTTACTATTCAGGCATACTCTATATTGATTTTCTTGTGCGTTGCAGTGCAGTTTTGAATTGATTTCTTTTAGTTTTGTTCGTTTTCTTTTTTGTTTACATTGTCTGAATCGGAGAACAGGGGTAATGTTCATATTTATATCAGGCATCTGCCTCTCGCAAATTTTACCTATCCACAATTAAAATATCAACTTATGTTATTTTAATTTCTCTTACTTAATATTTCTGAAGCTTAAGCATGTATTTCATTAGTTTTCATGTAAACCGTGCCATTTTTCTATATTTATGCTATTGGGTTTGTTTCAATTTGTAAGAAAAAAAATTGTTTACAAATTAAAACATTTCATGTCTAAAACTTTCTGAAAATTCCCGGGAAATTTTAATATTTCCCTCCCAAAAAACCCGGTTTATTCCCGGGAATAAACCCGGTTTTTTCCACCCTTTGCAACTCTACCTCCAAGTGAAGTACAATGGTTGATCAGCTGATTGCTAAACTATTCCCTATTAGAGCTGGGTTGATACAACCTCAAATGCAGTGGAAGAAAAAGTAAATAAAATGGGAATTTAGAATCCGTTACAATAGAAACACCCTCTCAAGTCGTGATGGTCAATGAATAAAACGCGCCTCTCTTCGTGAAAAACACTGCAGTGGGATCTAGAACTCCTATAATAGAGGCTGACGTATTCTCGCAGATTTGGTACCCGAATTGCAGCCCAGTCGAAAAACCAAGCTAATCAGAACCGGTTCAGCCAATCAGAACCGAGTCTTAGGCAACCCCAACTCCGGCTGCGGTAGATTGATGCTGAGCTGTGTACCAATAATGCGAAACAAAATGGATATGCGTCAGCTCCTGTTATAGGAGTCTTAGTGGGATCCACTACGTTATACACGCATAATTTCCCTGTCCACCACCGGATAGACGATTGTGATTATAATGCTTTCTGATTGGTTGTTAAACCGAACGCTTCTTAAGTCATTTCCGGTTGAACTTGGTTTCTTATATAATCTAATTAATTTCTAAATATACTAAAATAAATAATATAATATAATATGTAAAATAATATAATATAATATAATAAATTATATATTCTAATTAATTTCTATATAATTTAATAATTTTATATAATCTAATAATATTTATTAATTTCTTATATAACAATTTCTTATATTTTCATAATTCTCTCAAATACCGTAAATTACTTAAGATGCGTTCGCTTTTACAACCAATCAGAAAGCGTAACAGCGGTAGAGACGGAAATTATACGTATATTTGGCCGGATCATAACGTTTAAAAAGTCACAATGAGTGGATCATCTTTACACGGCGATTGGCACAAAACGATGGGCGCGACGCTTTGTACCAATCGCCGTCTAAAGATGAACCACTCCTTGTGACGTTTTAAAAGCTTGCGCTGCGTTTCCGCATGCTTCCATTGATAATCCAGCTCCCCCCAAAATATACAAAACTTTTTTTTTCGTTTTTTCTATCTATAAGAGTTCTAATAGATCAGTTTCAACCACGTGATCACCAGCCCACCAAGTGTTATCCAACCAATCATAATCGTGCATTTGTAGCCTGTATTATGAGCCATCAAATAAAAATCCACCATCTTTGGCGGACAAACAAAAAACAAATTTAGTTGCTGAGGTGGTTGCTAGGGTGTGACGTCAGTTGACATTTGACATTTTTATTAACATACATCTGACCTGTGTGCTTGGCGTCAAGCGCCAGTCGGAGTGTGCAACGGAGCCAGCGGAATCGAACCCGCTCCCACCTACACTCGCAAGCGATTAGCGGTGTGATGCCTTGACCACTCAGCCACGGTGGGCCCACGTCAGTTGAAACCATGGCCTACTAGATATAGTATCTAGTCTGCCTTGGTTGACATTTTATTAACATACATCTGACCTGTGTGCTTGGCGTCAAGCGCCCGCTTATAAGTCATCGTCAATATATACAGGAACGAGATAGCACACACAAGGAAATTTACAATACACAGAAATACTGCCGAAAGCTCCACAAAGAGTGTGCAACGGAGCCAGTGGGATTCGAACTCACTCCCACCCACACTCACAAGCGATTTGCGGTGTGATGCCTTGACTACAGTGCCTAGAATAAATAGTGTGGAAACCGGCTATCCTTGTAATGCTTTAAAAAGTGCTAAAAAGTTGTAGTCTGTAAATGTTGCAACCAGAGACAAAAAAAAAATGCGTATCACGTTTTTTAGCCATGCTTTCATAATTTTAAAAAAGCTTATAAAAATCACTAAGTCAGAGGAGAAAAGGATATAATTTAAGTATTTAAAATACTTACCACCAGCCGAAACATTCTAATACAATGTCAAGAGCTAGCAGATGGCGCTGCGATCCCATCATTATATTTTCAGCAACGTTGTACATTTATTGGATTCAATTTTTTAGTACTATTTTGTAGCAGATTTCAACACTATGTATTCTAGGCGCAGTACCTTGACCACTTAGCCACGGTGGGCTCACGCGTGATCTACGTTATACACGGCCGGTGCATGACGTTTAAAACGTCACGTGGAGTGGATCATTTTTACCCGGTGATTGGTGCAAAGCGGCGCACCCACCGTTTTGCACCAATCGCTGTGTAAAAATCATCCACTGCATGTGACGTTTTACACGTCATTCACCGGCCGTGTATAACGTAGGTCGCGGCTCACGTCAGTTGAAACCATGGCCTACTAGATAAAGTATCTAGTCTGCCTTGGTTGACATTTTATTAACATACATCTGACCTGTGTGTTTAGCGTCAAGCGCCCGCTTATAAGTCATCCTCAATATATACAGAAACGAGATAGCACACACAAGGAAATTTACAATGTACAGCCGAAAGCTCCTCAACACAGCCGAACACAGCTATGTTGGCTGTACAACACAGCCGAAACCTCCTCAAAGAGTGTGCAACGGAGCCAGCGGGATTCGAACCCACTCCCACCTACACTCGCAAGCGATTAGCGGTGTGATTCCTTGACTACTCAGCCACGGTGGGCCCCTGCTATAGTGCCTAGGAAGCCCTTACTTCTAGGCAATGTACCCCTGCCTAAAAGGCACTCATGATGAATTGGGAATTCAAGCGCTCGAATACGTCATCTGGTGGAAAAAAGATATAACTCTCCCTTCAGGAAAATCCCTTGCAATCCCATTGCGTTACATGCATTTTTAATTTGTTCATAATGATTATTTTTATGCCAAATTTCAGATTTCATGTGCTATTTGTGTTCTGTGTTTATATGTCAAAGTAAAAATTATCCGAATTTGAATATCTAACACTTTTAAACGCGTTTACAATAAATAATGGTTTCAATGTACCGACGGCTGCAATCAGCGCCTCTATAGGCCGTTTTAAGTCCCAATATCATGGGTTGTGTTCAGGAAAGAAGATCGCGGGGCGCGTGCGCGATGGAGAGAAGGGTTATGGAGTAGGTCTTATCGGAAATTTAAATAATTTAATATATTGAAATAATTTAATTATTTCAATTATTTTAAGCTTCTGTGGCTCGGATTAGGTGAAACTAGCGACTACACATCTTTATCCTCCAAAAAAAATGGATTTTATAATAGGAATATCTATTTTTATTTCATCATAATAAACCCCCGAAACATTCATGAAAAGCATCACGTGATCAGATAGCCCAATCAGCGTTCATAACCTGCAAATTTTTAGCGCGGGCTGCACGCGGGTGACTCACAAAAATTCTGTGGGTGGTTTGATCACGTGATTGGTCTTTTTTGTGTCTTACTTGGTTTGGTAGGTTGATTGATACAGCTGTAGCAACATGATCGGATATCTGAAAAATTTAAAATTTTTAACATTCTAAAATGATTTTTTAAGCCTTTGATCCAACATAAAAATAATAGAATACGAAAGTATGATGTATATATATATATACATCATATAGTTACATAACTGCTGTCAACTTATATGTCTCTAAAATTACAGCACCTACTAAAACTGATATATTAGTTTAGTTGATAGCAGTTACATAAATATATATATTGTACAAAACAATGCATATAATATTATAAAGTTTAATTTTCTATAACCAGTGCACCTTTAACTAACAAGGGAGAGGACGTTCGGATCACCGAATTCCTGAAACACAGTATTGGTGGTTTCAATAAAATTAATGTAAACTCTAAAAAAAAAAAAAAAATGGGTACTTTTTGGTTAATCGGGCACCAGTGAAACAAATATAAATATATACACAGACACACACACACACACATATATATATATATATATATATATATATATATATATATATATATATATATATATATATATATATATATATACATACATATATACACAAACATATATGTAGATATATGTTTATATTTTTTTTTCACTGGCGCCCGGCTAACCGAAAAGTACCAAAAATTGTTATGTACTTTACTGACGTTTGGGTTGTCCTACACAGATGAACCTGAAAAGTATGGATACAAAGTGAATGCTCGCCGTTTATTTCCGATTTTCTTCCCATATTTTTATTAATTTACAAAATTATTTATCAGTTGCTTTATATTTTTTGGGATAAATAGAATGTTAATAAATCAAGGTCGTGATACCAACATATGTTGGTATCACGACCTTGATTTACGATAAATCTTTTAACATATGTTAACAGATTTATTTCTTTATTTATAATAGTAAAATAAAATCTTTGTTAAAATTTTATAAAAAAGCTTTTAAACATTTTATTAAAATATATTTTCCGATAACAACCTTCTTGAAACATAATTATTAATTTCTAAAAATTTATTTTTCTTGAAATTCATTTTTCGATGTAAATTGCATTATTTATTATATTGCAATAAACATCATAAAACACGAGAAACAAATGCTAAAATACTTGTACATTCAGTAGAAAATTTATAAATATTCTAACTATATTTTATTTATATTCATTACGAAACTAGACGGTAAACCACATGTATTTTACCTCTTTACAAAAATAGGTACTGATATTTCTAGTTTAAATAATGTATATATTTTACATTTTATTTTTATAATATTTTTTAAATTGTAAAATATGCTTTGCATTCTATTCGTACTAAAAATTCACTGTTGAAGTACTCATTATAAAAACATGGAGAAATTCGTGCAAATTGACTATATCATTGCCTACTATAATACAGGTTAAAGTTTCAAGATTTATTCTCGTGGGGGGAGGGGTGGGTGGGCTGTGCAATGTTCGTTTTTTTACAATTCTTTTATAGTTTTTAAATTATTCTAATTTATTTTTATATAAATCTTTTTCTTAATGGAGCTGGTTTATTGCACTTAATTTGTTTTAAAGTTTCGGTAAAATGAAATTATCTGAATTATTAAAGTGGTTGTTTTCAACCTGTTGAAGTGTGATACCTGTTTGTTTACACTATATACTATATGATTTATTGTATGTTTTTATCACATAATAAAATGTTACATTTTGTTAAATATATATACAGTATAGAACCATTTATCCGGAATGGTTGGGGCCAGATGTATTCCGGATAACTGGTTTTTCTGGATAACTGGTTGGATACTAAAGCAACATCCATTTGATGATATTTGTAGAATATATGTAGCTGTAACATTGTTACTGATTTCAAATTATTAGATTACTCTGATTAATGCTCAGATGCTATCAAGATCAAAGATTAATCAGAGTTTAAAAGAAGGCAATACCTTGGAAGCAATAATTCTGCATAAAACTTAAAATGCTCAATATCTAACTAAAAAGGCTTGCATTTCAAATCCTAGATATTGATCAAGTTGTACAATGCATGTAGTATATGTAGTAATGTATCAAGCAATGCACATGTCAAACTGGCACTGCATAGCACTTTTTTCTGGAAAGATTCTGAAACCAGTCAGTTGGAAATATCATTCTGGATAACTGGTTTTCCGGTTAACTGGATTCCGGATAAATGGTTCCATACTGTATTACATGTTTTGTTTTTCCTCATTTAAACTCATTTGTGCTCAGATAATTTTGCAGACTAATCAAAGTTGAAGATTCCTTTTAGTGCTTAATAGTGGATTTTAAAATACAATAAAAATCTTCATTATTTCATGTGTTGAGCACAATATAGCAGCCAGTGTTTAAGAGGTTTTTATTTAATGTTTCTTGTTTATTTTATGAAGTTAATTAAATTTCTTTAACTCTTTCTTTTTAATTGCTCATTTAAGAAGTTATTAAGAAAAAATCTTGAGTATTATATACTCTGTAAGGGACTTTTGTTAAGCATTTTTTTTTTTTTTTACATTAAATTGCTAACCAGAAGTTTTTTAAAAACTGTTTAAAGATAAAATATTTTATTTAATAAAATTTCTCTCTAGGAATTCTCTTGGTTTTTCAAATGTGTTTGGGCTGAAAAGTGTATCATTAGAGGCACGAAGTCTAGATACCTTTGAATAAGAAATTTTAATGTTGAATTATTTCTGGTTATGCAGTAATTTAAATCATTGTGTTGAGTTTTTTTGGTAAAATTTGATTGTTTCTTTTAATTTTTTTTTTTTTTTTAGAATCTTTTAAGATGATTTGCTAAAAATTGAGGAAAGTTGAGTGTTAGGAAAGTATTGAGTTGATTAATAAAGATGATTCTGGGTAAGCTTCTGCAATTTTTTTAAGGCGGTATTAAATAAAATATATTTTTCCACGCTCAACAACTCAAAATTTTTTGACACATTTTCAGAGTCATTTTTAAAAGTAAAAACATAAAACTTGGCGGCGTGATTTATGAAGATTTTTAAAAGTGACCCGTGTTTTAATTTTTCATTCAATTAATTAGAAATTGATTTATAAACTATTATTTTCACATTACGATAATTTTCTTTTGTTTCCAGCGCTATCGCTTCGGGAAATTCGGTTCAAAATGTCCACTTTGACAGCATTTTTTGAAATATATTCTACCTTTATAAAAAAAATTGACCAATACGGACATTATAAAGTTTCTGAATAAGAGAACCTGCCAATTAAATGCATTTTAGAGCAAAAATGAATTTTAAAATAAGTCACAAAATAAGCAGTTTTGGATTTGAGTACACCCTTAATGCCTCTTGTTTAAATAGATAGATTTCCTTTGAGATTTGGATGGTTCAATGGTGTATTTCTTACAAGTAAAGTGGCTTCCTCAATGACTTGAGGATTTGTTTTTACCTTATCATTTTTTTTTTTTTAGAATGAACTTTTTAGTGGTTTGTGAGTTGCCATGAGTTAATTTACGATGAGTAGATTGATTGGTAATAATCTCCCCTTCTTTTAAGAAAGGGGGGGGGATGAAACTGGTTATTGTGAGCAACTTGAGGATTAACTTGAGTATACAAAGGATGCTGTTTTTATAAATAGTTTTAAATTGCTGAAGGGGAACCGTTTTTAGGTGCGTTTGTAATTATATAAATACGTAGCACCTATTGTCGTCGCCTGGTCCGTCCGTCTGCATATAACAACACAAAAACTACCCAACCGAATGGTTTGAAATTTAAGATATTTTATCTTTGCAGAATTTTGTCGAGACATTTCAAATTTTATGAAAATCGAATCAAAACTTTGGAAGATATTAATAAAAACATTTATTAAGAAATTTGATTTTTTTTTTTAAATTGGTGCTTTCTTGTTATAGGAGCTTCCGAGGTTGAATCGTCAAGTGACCGAGATACTTATTTTATTACAGAAATTAATTTGCTGACGATATAATTCATTTCACAGAATTAAAAATCATCAAGATATGAATATTTATATAATAGCTATGGTACGAACGCACCTCATTTGTCGCGTTTGACGTACAATTTCCAGCTTGTTTAATTCTTCTGGGCAAAAATGTATTTTTTAAGGCATTGCTTTAAGCATGACAGCCCATTGTTATTTTTAATGAAAAGGGAGAATTTTTATGGCTACTGCAAGTTAGTGCTGCTGTTGGTGGTTATGTTTGAAAAGTTTACATTCGGGTTTTTTTTAAACCAAGTATTTGGGACGTGGTGACATTAAGAAAGTTTCTTTAGGGGGGGGGCGTAATTGTAGAACTGTTATGTTTGTCTCTTGACGGAAAGTAGAATGGCTCTTCTCCTCAAGTTTTATTTTTTTTAGATTTCTATTGTTTCTTTTATGTTGTCAGTAAATGCAATCTTGATGTTTTTGATGGTTGATATGTTAATGCTCTATAATTATGAAAATATCTTACTTATAATAAAATCCAAAGGCGAGAAACTGTCTGTAACCAATCCGGGCTGCACCACTCTGATCTGCGAATTGACCGTAGTTAAACGCCATGTTAGGCTTAATGAAGACTCTGTTCTAACATATAACAACTAAACGATAATTTATCCTACTTGAAATCACGTCTTTCAAAATAAATTAATGTTTGTGAGATGGCTTACATTAAATTATGTTTATATTCTGAGATAACTTCAGTTGAAATTAGGTTTATTGCTCCATGAAAGTAAACAAACAAATGATTCATTCGTCGTGAACGTTTAAAATATTAAACCATGAATGTAACCGTCCGGAAAGGGATCGCAAACGGAATAAGTTACCATCCTCGGTGATTGAAACTCGCTAAAATACTTCGTTCGTTCGTGAGCCTTTATCGCCATCTATCGAAGATTAATATAAACAAAATTTTAAATTGAATACAGTGACCTCTCACTTATACGCGATACACTGTAATTATTTTTCAGCACCAGTTCCTTATTAAAGTAATTTTCTCCTTATTTAATCGCAGAATTTATAAATCGAATTTTACTGTTTTAAAATAGTGGTACAAAAGGTAATTACTGAACATCGCGTATAAGTGAGAGGTCACTGTATTTCTTATAAAATGTAATTAGAATATAAGGAACATGTAATTGTAATACCGTGTACACCGTGTACTACATATATTAATTATATCAATGAAATAAAATTTTGTATTTTAGCATAGTAGAAACTTTGTAGTGAAAATAAATTTGTAATTTAATAAGAGAATTAAAAAAAAAATACTTATTTAATAAAAGGTGATCTTTAATGATCAAAATTTATCACAGATTTCTTTAGGCATGTTTATAAAAAATCAGAATTTAATTTGAGATAAACTTTTTTAAATTTAAGAGTCATTGCATGAGCATATCAGGCAGGGGGTTTCCATCACCATATCAGAATTTCTTTATTTTTTTTTCTTGTGTTGTCTTGCCCAAGGAAAGAACAAATCTCAAACATTTTTGTTATATCTATTTTAGTTTTGGAGTTAGGGGAGGTCAAAGTTCCCTAGACCAGGGCATAGAAATAATTTTGTGTCATTTTTGCCACTTTATTCTCTCAACTGTAACTGGCTCTGATGTGCTTCAGAGATTTTTTGTTCTCTAACTGATACTATACCTTGAACATTAACATCTCAAATTGAAAATTCATTTGAAGATGGTCAGAGCCCCCATACAGGGCCCTCCCAAATACCCTTAATTTCGTAAAAAACGGTTTTTAAGAATGCTTTAAATCTTGGCTCTGATGTGATACAGAGAAAATTTTTGCACAATGTACTTAGACATTTCCATACAAAAGGAATTTAAGCTTAATATTTTTTGAAGGTCCCTGGAGCCATTCGGTATGGGGGCCCAAACATGGACCTGAACGCTAATTTATGTAACTTCAAAGCATTGGTGTAGCGGGCTCTGACCTCCTACATGAAAACTTTTTGCATGGAGTTGTAGCATCAACATAGTAGTTTCATATTATGAAAAAATATATTTTGAAGGTACCACCATTTTGAAGAAAAATCCAATAAAGTACACAGGTTTTGGTGGTGTAATTATGTGTTTGAAGCTTCTTTTTTTTAAATATAACTATCAAATATTTAGTTAATTAATAAGAATAAAACTATATATTTTGTAAATGTAAAAAAATATAAATGGCAACAGTGTTTACAAGAATAAGAATAATTGTATAAATGTAACAAACTGAGTGGCAATGCTGTTAAGTGGTGGCCATTTTGAAATCTTTTGTTATGGTAACTTGGTTATTTTGGAGAGAAAGACTAGCTTAGTACATTTTAAAAGGTGAGTTTTAGAAACTGTATCTAGCATATTACTTAAAACACTTACATAATTAAAAGATAAATTTATATTTTGGAATAAAAAACTATGTGACATAAAACAGTTCTATTGTTAGGTTTAACAAATTTCAAACAAAAAAGGATTACCTTTGTAAACCTACAATCAGTATAAAAAATACTTCTAATTAGTGAAGCTAATTTTCAGTTACTCCTGGGGGTTATTTTCAATAGGAAATTGCATTTTTTTTTTTTTACATAATTGAGAACAAGTTTCAAATTGCATTATAAGTCCCAATTTACATTGGTACTTTTCGGTTAGCTGGGCGGCAGTTATATATATACATGTATATACACACACACACACACACACACACACACACACACACACACATATATACATATATCTACACATACACCTGTGTGCAAAAATTAAGGACGAGAGGGTTTTTCGAATGTAACGTCGCACAGAAGATTTCCACATCGACCAAAAACTTACCATAAGATCTTCAAGATGTGAAAATATGGGACAAGTAATAAAAACCATCTAAACAAAGAATCAAAAGGATATGAAACCATTTTATTGAAAAGGTCACTTGGAGCACAAATGCAGAGAAGACAGAAACGTTCATCTTCCAAGCACCTGGCAGGAATAATTCAGTCTCTAATAGGGGATATGGTCACCCCTAACTGCGATGCAAGATTTGCAACGTCTGTCCATGCTGAGGACAAGGTTGTCTAGTAGCTCTTGAAGAATAGAGTCCCATTCCTCTTGTTACGCCAATTTCAGCTCCAGAATCGTTGTTGGCGCCTGATCACGTGATGCCAAGCGTCTCCCGAGAAGGTCACACATGTGTTCTATGGGATTAAGGTCCGGGGACTTTGCAGGCCAATTCATACGTTTAATATCTTCTCTCTCCAGCAGCTCTTCTACAGCCGGTGTACGATGCCGGGAGCGTTGTCGTCCATGAAGAGGAAGTCCGGACCCACAGCACCTCTAAAAAGACGCACGTGAGGCAAGAGAATCTTCGCACAGTAGAAGGAACCAGAAACTGTACCTCCTTGGAAGACATGGAGGTCCGTACGGTTACCAAGCATGATACCACTCCAAACAAGAACTCTGGGACATCCAAAACGGTCCCTTTCGATGATGTTGGAGGGGTGATTAAGTGTTCCCTGCTCTCTCCAGATGTGTATACGTCCAGAATCGCTCGTCATACTAAATCGGCTCTCATCCGTAAAGAGTACTCGACACCACTACTGTTGTGTCCAATTCTTATGTTCCTGACACCACAGAAACCTGCGTCTCTGATGAGCAGGCATTAGTGATACACACCGTACTGGTCGTCGGGCATTCAGGCCTCCTTTGTGCAGCCGCCTAGCCACGGTAAAACGTGATATCCTACGGCCAGTAGTCTGTCTGCTCCATCTGCCTTGCGATTTCTCCAGTTTTTTTTTCGCCTGTAGGACAATATAACGGTCCTCCACTGTTGTTGTTTCGCGTGGGCGACCACTGCTGAATGCTTGGACAGCTATTCCCTTTGTTTGAAATGCACTCCAGACTCGTGAAAAGATGTTATGAGCGATACCGAACTCTTCTGCCACACTTCCACCTTCTTCCAACTTCCCAATGATTCGACCTCGTGTAAGGTCATCCAGATGACATGTTCTGGATTGTCTCTTGGCCATATCCCACAATAATGGCAAAACAAAGTCACTGAAATCACATTACACAGTGCAATAGATTTTACCAAATTTCTGAACGGTCAGAGCCTCTGTGCTTTTTTCCTCTTAGCATATCTTCCTTTTGCGCCATATGCAATATATATGGGCATGTCCTGCTGCATTTGTTTCAGGTCTATCCCCTGATTGGTCTTTCATTTAGTTCTGTTGCCTTTTTTGGCTTTTATGCTAATTTATAAGCTTTATCCTTAATTTTTGCACACCAGTGTATCTATACATATACACACATATATGTATGAATATATATATATATATATGTGTGTGTGTGTGTGTGTGTGTGTGTGTGTGTGTGCATACATATATATTTATATATGTATATATATCACTGGCGCCCGGCTAACCGAAAAGTACCTTTACATTTTTTTAATGAAATTGTAGTTGAAATGTTATAAGAAAAAATTACTAATCCTTTGAAATTTTCCGAAAATTAGTTGTAAATGGAATATGTGTATACATTATAATAATTTCTCTCCACCTGACTCAACCTATTTATGTGTATTACATTGTACAAAATGTCCCAGGGATGTCAGGGGAATATCCCAAATAGGTAGGCACTTTATTAGATTTTTCTTGAAAATGGTGGTACCTTCAAAATATATTTTTTCATAATATGAAACTACTATGTTGGTGCTACAACTCCATGCAAAAAGTTTTCATGTAGGAGGTCAGAGCCCGCTACACCAATGCTTTGAAGTTACACAAATTAGCGTTCAGGTCCATGTTTGGGCCCCCATACCGAATGGCTCCGGTCACCTTCAAAAAATGTTAAGCTTAAATTCCTTTTGTATGGATATGTTTAAGTACATTGTGCAAAAATTTTCTCTGTATCACATCAGAGCCAAGATTTAAAGCATTCTTAAAAACCGTTTTTTTACGACATTAAGGGTATTTGGGAGGGCCCTGTATCGGGGTTCTGACCATCTTCAAATGAATTTTCAATTTGAGATGTTAATGTTCAAGGTATAGTATCAGTTAGAGAACAAAAAATCTCTGAAGCACATCAGAGCCAGTTGCAGTTGAGTGAATAAAGTGGCAAAAATAACACAAAATTATTTCTACGTCCTGGTCTAGGGAATTTTGACCTCCCCTAACTCCAAAACTAAAGTAGATATAACAAAAATGCTTGAGATTTGTTCTTTCCTTGGGCAAGACAACACAAGAAAAAAAAATAAAGAAAATCTGAGATGGTGATGGAAACTTTTTTCTTTTTTTGCCTGATTGGCTCATGCAATGACTCTTAAGTTATTTAATTATTATTTTGGCAAATAAACTTTCTGTCGGAATTGCACTTTGTTCTGTATTTAATCAATTTTACTTGCATTGTAAATAAAATGAATATTTTATATCAAACATAATTAAAATATAAGGAATATAATGTAATACTGTGGTACAACAAGTATTACTTATATCAAAGCATATAAAATTTTGAATTTTAACATAGTAACTTTGTAGTGAAAAAAAATGACCAGTCATATTAATGCAATTAATAGATGCGATTTAATCAAGAAATAAAATAAAATAAATTATTTTAATCATCGAAATTTATTACAGTTGTATACAGTTGTGAAATCGGAATTTGAATAATGAAATGTTTACTCTGATATAGCAGGGCAGTTTAAAAGATCAAAACGACGCAGATTGTCGAAAGGGGAAATTTCACGTTTTTCAATTTAACTTGCATCTGATAGAGTATAAAAATACGAACATTTTGATACCATTTTTACATATATTTGAAACTTGTATAATTCATTAAATTAACTTTTAAAACGCAGTTTTTGTCGTCGCGGAAAAAAGCCGCGTCACGTGATGAAAGGTGTTCTGACGTCACTAGCCATGTAAACAAATCCTCGCTGTATTTCTCCCTGTTATTTTCTATGGGGGATGGCTTGCTTTACGCTTTTTTCTTTTCTTAAAAAGCATTAGTATAACAAATTAAAAGTATTGTAAATTGCTGTAGTGAATAAATAATACTGTGCATTTCATGTGAGATTTTTATTCCATCGTGTTTCTAAGAATTTTCATTTCCAGATCTCGATGTAGAAATAACGTATCGGTACAAGTTAATACTCGTACTACAATATTGTATTTTATAGAATAAGGTATACTATTTTTTATTTCACAATATTTCAATGCAAAGGTGCTACGTATTTATCAGATCTTAAAAAAATGGATTTGTCTTTTGTTAAGTTCACTGTAATCTGAAAGCTTACATGTATTTTTTAATTTGTTTTGTATTGTTTTCTTGAGTAATAAATTGTTGCATTCATTGTTTCCGGAAAAAAATAACTGTTAACTTTTTCTGAAATGATTAATCTTTCTGAATATAGTATCCAACTTTTAGCATATATGAAATTGTGAGCGTCTGTGAGTTTATTTTATTATGATGTTAACATGATAGAAATGTTTTTGTACACTTATAATCTACTATTCTTCATTTGTATATTTATTTATTGATTGAATCGAAATAAAATTTTAATAAATGTTTTTTTTTTCTTTTTTGGAATATATGAATGAGAATAATCACATATGAAACAGAAAGAAATATTTATGTATCATACATATAGTCATTCATTTTATTTATGCATATTGAGAAGTGTCTTCAAGTAATCGATAGTTCATATTTGAAATGTATATATTCATTATTTAGTAATCATAATGCTTTTTTTTTGGAAACCTCTAATTTTGATATCCATCCTCAATGTATAATTTTATTAATGAAAAAAAAAAATGCAATCACTTATGAAAACAAATTTTAACTGAAATCATACATTCTGAGCGAAGCATGTTCAGAATTTTTAATAAGTATTTTTACAATAGTAGCATAGAAAGAAAAAAAAATGGGGGGGGGGGGTTGGAAAATGTTTGCTCTATATTAATATACAGAAATTTAAATATATTGGAGAATTCATAGTTTAGGGAGGGTTAGAACCTTCCTTAAAATTCTCCTAAACACCCTTGGCTATAGAACTATTTTGAAAAAGAATATTGTTCAATGTTATGTTTATGTTGTGTGATATTATCAAATATTAAGAAATAATATAGTGAAGGTTTGATAATCTTTAAATAACTGATAAATTTTTAAAATTTGCAGGACTTAATAAATATAAATTGTTAAACAAACTGGCAAACAAATTCCTAAGCAAAGAGTGAATCTTCAAAATATGTACAAATAAAAAATATATGTAATTAAAAATGAGGACTTTCTAATAACTTGCCTCTGTTACATCAAACAGCACAAGAAATTTAAGCGGAGTATGCCAAAAATGGCAAAAATAAGGTCTCAGAAGATTTTCTAATGAATTTGCTGACCATAAATGATAAAGCACTAACTACTGCACATATAACAGATGCTGAAATATTCCCTAGTATTTCAGCTACTGACTATAAAACAAAACTAGTCGGATGTGCCAATCCTAAAACTTTCTTCTATCTCACACTGGTTTCGCATACACTAAAAAGAATCAGCACCAATTTATATCAAGGTTTAACAGAATCTGAAGTTTTATTAAGTTCCATGCATTAGTTCTTGAGATATGACTTCCTAAAATCATGTAAATCCTGGAAAATGCAGAGCAGCATCACCTGTTGGGAGATTTACGCCAAAACCTAATCAAGCACAACTTATGTCAACGTCTAACTGAATCTGAAGTTTGATGAAAATCCATGCATTAGTTATTGAGATATAGTTATCGTGATAATAATTAAACGAGTACCACAGCAGCGCCACCAGTTGGGCTATGTACACAAAAACGTAAGTGTTATGTCAAGGTATAACAGAATCTGAAGTTTGATGAAATTCCGTGCATTAGTTCTTGAAATATAGCTATCGTAAAAGTAATGAAAAAAGTAGTATAGTAGCGCCACCTATCGGGATATCTACACCAAAACGTAATCAGTGTCCATTTATGTCAAGGTCTAACTGAATGTGAAGTTTGATGAAAATAAGTGCATTAGTTCTTGAGATTGAGCTATTGCGGAAATCTCAACAAATGCAGCATAGCAGCGCCACCTGTTGGGCGATTTTCACCAAATATTAATCAGCACCAAATTATATCACGTACTAACTGAATATAAAGTTTTATTAAATTTCGTGCATTAGTTCTTGAGATAGAGCGCCCACAAAATTTTTGTCACTTACAGACAGAAAGAGTCGCAGACTCACAGACAGACATTTTTTAAAAACAGTCAAATCGTGTTCAAGACCTTCTAAAACGTATAAATCAGTCGAAAACCGGAAGTCGGAAATTTTCAGGAATCCAATACTTTCTTCTTGTAAGATAAAAGAAAGTAAAAATAGTTTTTTTTTTTTATAATATATATATATATATAATATGAAGCAAAAATTGGCGGCTATAAAAAACAAAAAAAACTTGAACTTTTGGGGGGGTGAAAAATATGAATAAGTAAACATATAAATGCTTTAGGATAAAAAAAGGAAGGCCATGACAAAAAAACTTTAATTTCGTGGAAACTTTTGAAAGGTAGAGCAAAAAGGAATGTCAAAGAATGAATGCAATATTTTAAAGTTTACAGAGAAAATTTTTACTCAGAAAATATATCATAAGTACGAACTAAATAAAAGGCCTTTCTTATTTCTCAATATTTTATTTTATAACAAATATATTTTATCAGTATTGTAAAATAATTAAAATTTCATTTAAACTGAAATATGATGAAATAAGAAAATAATTCATTTCAAGAACAACAATCAAGAATCGCGCACTATTATTTTAGCTTTTAATCATTATTATTATTTTATAAATCAAAGTAAATGTAGAACAGAAATATATATCTTTTAGATTTAACTCCTCGTATTTCTGCACCCATGAAATCAGAATTATTTCCTAAAAAAGCAAACATGGAAAGAGCGTCTATTTTGGGGAAATTGTCCGAATGCCCTTTCACATATCCGGCCGAAATCGACATTTACCAATCAAAATTTTAATGAAAATAAAAAATAAGCGATATATTTTATATTAAGATAAGTTAGATCTTACTTTTTCACATATTTGTAGTTGGTAACGTTAAATAAATTTTACGAAACAGATGAAACAAGATTGCAAATAGGAAAAGCAATGGGGAAAAGTATACGCGCAAAGCGTGAGCATTTCAGTTTAGCGGCAAATGACGTCACAACCAATCACGTCGCGTTTTTGTATCACGTGGTTTTGTTTATGTTTTTGCATTACTAAAAACAGTAATTCAAAGTTATTTTCTATTATTTTAACGATTCTGAGTGAATTTTTCAGGATTTCAAGATAAACTTTATCAGTTACACGCAAAAGAAAACGTATTCCTCCCGTGTGAAATTTCCCCATTTGACTCAAAAATTTTAATGTCATGTCGCTTAAAAATATGCTTTGCAGCGCTGCCTCGTGAAATATTAGAGCAGCTTTTTACGAGGTTTGTATGAAGGCACCGCCCCGATATAATTAGGGGGCCGCTAGCGGACCCGGAGATGTGTTAACCCAGTAATGGGTGTTTAAACAACTTTGTTGATCTAAATAATGTTTTGAAGATTTTATCGTTCTTAATCTTTACAGAATTTTTTTATAGTGAAATCTTTAAACTATTGAAGTTTAATCAAAACAGTTTATTTCCTTCGGGAATGGCGTTGTTTATATCAAAGGATTGAATATTATTTCATAACATCTTAATGCTGTTTGTTTGTATGAAGTCTTATGAAAATGAAACGTAACATTCCGTCATTTTTGACGGGGGCTATATGCTAGTATATATATATATTGAAAAATATATGCTTCATGATGTTTTCCATGTCTGTGTTCACCTTTTGTCTATGTCCACTTTTTTGATAAGAGAATGTAGGTATGAAATCTTAGATCCTGAGTAAATGTGAAGTTGTGAAAGTTAACCATGAGTAATATTTTATGTACCACTATTTCTGTTTTTATCTAGTTACTTTAAACATATTGGTGACTTAAATTTTTGACTCCTCCTGTTTTATTTTTTTCTTTTGACTTATTTAGTTCAATATATATTTTTTTGTTTGTTTGTTTGTTTAATCCAGTACTGGAAGTTTGTAGACAACATGCAATTACCCAGACACTGAAAAATTTTGTTTCTTTTGATAAACTTCATTCAAAAGTTTGTTTTACAAGAACTTATGTTAGATTTTTTTTTAAATTTTTTTAATTAATTAAATTAGTATTCTTGTTACTTTTATTCATATTTGACATGGGAATTTCCTAATTATAATATCTTTTGTGTAAATCCTTAGGCCTAAACCTTACAGTCCAGAAATTCTTAGGTATTGGGTAGAGATTTTTTTTAATTTAAATATATCATTCATGCTATATTGGTTTTAATTTAGGAAGTCATTTACGTTTTTTTTTTTTTTTTTTTTTTTTTTTTTTTTTTTGTTATGTTTACGTAATAAATTTAATAGTTACTATACTATTATGTTGAAATATTCTTTTAAGGTTAAATTTTTGTTGGGTTTTAATAAAATTTAGTCAAAAGCAGTTTTAAAACTTTATTCTTCACAACTTAATTTAGGATCCTCATATGAGGTTTAAGCAATTGAAAGGATTAACAGTAATCGATTAGAGAAAACAAATGGTTTTTGTGTGATCTAGCTGTATTTAGTTTTGCTTATTATTATTATTATTATAACATATTATATTTATTATATTATTATTATAACATATTATATTTATTATATTATTATTATAACATATTATTATTATTATAACATATACATACTATTGCATAAAATCATCTGCATTTTTTAAAACAGACATGCTCTTGTTTGTAAATTGTGTTTTCAATAACTATCTAATCATTTTATACTTGAGTGTAAATATTTCAATAAAATTTGGTTATTTCCTTATGTGCTGGTAGCATTCTTTATTTGATCAATACATAATCTTATTAAGTCAGATGAAATATAGGTAATTGGAATAAGAAAGTGCACTTATTATTTTTTCATGTTTTTTAAGTGTTTTTCTTTTTTAATGTTTCAGACTTTAGCTTTTTTTTCTTTTAGAACATGTTATTTACAAGAAAAAGCTACTTGAAAAACAATGGTTAGTTTCAGTCGAAATTTTTTTTTTTTTTGATTTACCAGAATTAAAAAAGGAAAAATTATCTCAATAGTTTAAAAAATTACTTTAAAACACAATTCAAAATAGTGTACATTAATTTTCACCTTTAAGGCTTCTTGTCAGTAAACTTCCTGATTCCCCTCGCTAATGTTAAACCTATGAGCATAGGATGCATTCGTATATTTAAAATATCTCCTCAGGAAATTAATATTTTTAACTTCTGTTTCCTTTGTACTCTTCTTAAAGGATGTCTTGCTTAGTTATCAAAATATTCCTAAAATGTGTGCTTAATTTATAATTTTATGTGTTAAAATCTTAGTGAAACTGAATAAGATTTTAACACTTCACATAAAATTAAGTATATATTTTAGAAAAATTTTGATAACTAAGCAAAAAAGAGACATCCTTTAAGAAGAGTACAAAGAAATTAAAGTTAAAAATATTAATTTCTTGAGGATATAACTTAAAGATACGAATGCATCATACACCCATAGGATTAACATTAGCAAGGAGAATCGTAAAGTTTACTGACGAGCAGCCTTAAGAAAATCATGTTAATTCCAAACATTCTTTTCAGAATGATTTTGCATGAGCATTGAGTGGTTTTCATTTGATTGAAAATTTGAATTAACAAAAGAAATGTCAGTCTTCAAGTTGAATATACTATTTTAATTAATAAATGCATGGGTGCAAGACCTTCAGCCTTAAGAAAATCATGTTAATTCCAAACATTCTTTTCAGAATGATTTTGCATGAGCATTGAGTGGTTTTCATTTGATTGAAAATTTGAATTAACAAAAGAAATGTCAGTCTTCAAGTTGAATATACTATTTTAATTAATAAATGCATAGGTGCAAGACTAGCTGCGTAATCAGGTGTCTCAGGACTGATTTCAGTCTTGAAAGATTTTTGAATGAAAGTAAATTCTACTTTATATACTTAGATAATAGCAAATTTACCATTAAGAATTTTTACCCATATTACAAGACATAGAAATCTTCTTGCCCATTACCATTCAGCTATTCCTAATACTCAGGAAAGTTTTCAGTCTTCTAAAAAATTTTACGTGTAGAAATTTAAGCGTTTTTTTTTTTTAAATAGATATTGTAATTAGTTTATCCAGTATCAACATGAAATATCATTTTTACGGATGCTATCATTTCTCAAGTAAACATTTTCAGCTGCGTAATCAGGGTATCATTTAGAAAGGGCAGATTAGGCGAATTGCCCTCCTTCTGAGTTTCAGATTCTTTTTACCATTATTTGTTTTTATAAATACATTAATAATAATTGCATATAAATAAATTATAACAGTAAAAATATGTATGAAAAATAAATGTAAAAATAAAAAATATTTCTTTTCAAGTGAATCTATTTACCCCTTCAAAACAAAATCTGAAATGACACTCTTGTGCACAACTGAATTTATACATGCAAGAGTAACAAAATAATGTTAATTTTACACTATTAATTTAGTATGTTTTTTTTTTTTTTTTTTGCTAATGTTTATTTGAGAATTAATGGCATCTGAAAAACCAATATTTCATGCTAATATCGGGTTTAGAAAATTTATAAATACACTGTAAAAACTACTCAAAATCGTTTCTTAAAATTATAGGCAGCAAAAAAAAAAAAAAAAAAAAAAAACTTTTGTTTTAGAAACTTTTTTAATTTCGAAAAATCTGTTGTTTTCTTAATTTTTTAAACTTTTTTCGTATCATAGATAACTCGGGAGAGGTTATGCATGGTGCATTCAAAAAGTTCAGTGAATGGTCCCATATTTTAAAAACTGCGCTGGTTAGGATATTTCACCCACGCATACTGAATGAGAGACATGTCAACTAATGCCCCCTATCGTCCAAATCACTAAAGTCAAGTAGAGTTACTCACTGCGACCAATCTAACGCAGTCAATGTGAGAACTTGTGTCATTGCAAAATGGAGCAATACGTGAATATAAAGTTTTGCTCCAAATTAGGATAAACAGCAACAAACAGAGACTCATGAAATGTTGGTGAAAGAGTACGCTGTTGAAGCAGTGGATAAAAATTTTGTTTTTGAGTGGTTTAAACACTTTATAGGCGGAAAGGAAGTTGTCAAGGATAAGCAAAGTGACAGTTCTTTAATATCCTCCATATTCTCCATATCTGGCACCCCTGCAGACTTCTTGTTTCTCCGCCTCAAAAAAGTCCTGAAAAGCCTACGCTTTGCAGATGTTGCAGAGATCCGACAACGGTGCTTCGAGTGATTCCGCAAGAAGCATTTGTTGACAGTTTCCAGCAGCTGTATAACCAATGCAATGTCAAAAGTGTGTTGTAGCTAATGGTGACTACTTTGAATGTCAGTACAGGTCTTTTGTTTGTAATTCTTGTTTCCTTTATTTTATGAGACCATTCTTCAAACTTTTTGAATGCACCTTGTATTATAATTTCATAAACCACCCTAGATCAAAAAAACATTTCTTTGCTTTTACTATGTAGATTGGGAAAATGGAATTTTGCCCTGGTTAAATATCTGCCTTTGACCTCCCCTGCTTGTTGCCTATTGAAGAAAGTACATGGCTGTTTCTTAAGGTCATGTCAATATCAATTCCACCGATCAAGTCATCCAAATTTCATTCATTTTCGTCTCTGAGTAATACAGTGAGCAAGTTGTTCTTATACATCAGGGTATAATATCAAACTAAATCCTTTCTGCCTTGTTTATGGTGTGATTTTAGATGCAGTTTGCAAGACATTTTCTTTAAACCAATGTTCTTTCATACCCTGAGACAGCCTTTGAGACATTTATACTGAATTTTTTTTTTTTTTCGGACATATTGGAGTAACATCAATCTTACAGTCTGAACACTCATTACACATAGTCATCCACATCTTGGTTTTCATTTAAAATAGTTATTTCTATTCAATAACGCACTTACTGTTCGATTTCAGCTTAAAATCTTTAAAATTTCCTCTTCTGCAAATTTTATAGGGTTCGAAAATTTAAATAACAAATTGAAATTGAATAACTGCTTTTATAATAAATATTTTGAGAAAAGGGCATTTCAACAGACCAATCCATCCTTTTCAACTGTGTTAAAAAGTGTTAGAAAAAGAATTTTTTAAATTATGGATCATCATCAGTTCAAAATTGATGTGTGGACTAGGATTGGTAAATTGCTCTTTTAAACAATATTTTTATTCACACTAGTTTTTTTTTTTTTTTCCTTTAATCAAAGTACCGTTTTTTTCCACATCCTACTGAACTAGGTTGAATGTTCCAACGATGTCTTCTTTAAAGAATTTTTCTTAGAAACAAATCCGTAATTAATTTTTACCAGTGGTCCCATGAGAGAATTTCGCACAGCAGTCTAATTTTTTTTTTTTTTAGCAATATCTGATATTTTTTAGATGCAGGTTTAAACTTCTAAAAAATAATTAAGGTCTAAAAATATCTGCAAACAACACAAATGTCTCATTTATGCCATCAAAGTTACAGTAAAAACTGATCTGAGATAGCAAAATTCACGTGCGATTAAAAAAATATATATATAACGGCATTAGAGGATTGACGTCATATGCTACAGGAAGAACACATGGCAAAGAAAAATAAATTGAATAGCTATAAAATCTATATATTTAAAACGCTAAGCGTTTTCTTTTGTAAATCCGTAAGAACAAACTACTGCATCAAATTACATCATTCTTTTTTTAAATGAAAGATATTTGGATGCAGATTTGTTATCATACATTCGTTTGTTCGAAAATTTAATTAATTAGCCGTAATTTTTAATTAAACTTTTACTTCTGCATGTGACGTCATAAAGTTTGCAATTGGATTATGCCCACTGTTGCGAGGCACAGAGTAACAAGAAACTCTGTGGTTGCAGAGATAAAACAGAAATAATAAATATTAAAAGCACGTGGCTTTTAGGCCGAATTTTTTAATTTGCAAGTTAAATTTCGGTTATTTATCCGCATGTTTTATAAGCAAATAAAAACTCATATTTATTGTGACGTCACGGGAATATTGTCCATTGGGTTTATTTTATCATTATGCATTATAACTTTGTTGATGCCATTTTTTCATTACAATTAAATGCAAAACATATTTTTATTTGTATACATGGTGTTTAAGCATAAAAGTAACGTATACTAAGTGTGAAAAGTTTGTGCCGGTGTAAATGACATTATGCTTAGCTTGAAACACATTTTAAGATTGATAAAACTAAAAAGAAAAATTTATGCAATTGTGTCAACATGACGTAATTTTAACTGATTTTTCAATTTTTAATTTTAAAGATTAGAATTGGAGCCTTTATTGGTTGCTTCTTTTTGTTTGCATACCTTGATTACATGTTACCAATTACTTTTTTTAAATTATAGGTTAGAAGATTTCATTTTTTAATAAAAAAATTCACAAAAGTAAAGGATTTCAGGAAAATTAAAATTATTAATAATAGTGTTATGGTAAAAAAAAAAAAAAAAAAAAAAAAAAACTTGAAATAATGATTATATTTTTAGCTAGAATAAACAATGTAATGCTAATATTTTATGGGAATTATTTTGGTAGGTTTGTTATAAGTTCATTTAACAGTTCCTTATTAGCAGCAAAGTCCTATTTCTTTCACTATGAATTTCTCTTTCGATGTCAAAAAATGGTAGTCAACTTTTGAACGGCAACACAGTGGCAATTTTTAGATGTGTATAACGGTTGTGACAACAAACGACACTATCACTTTAGCTTTCATTGCGCTTACATCACTTTTAAATACAACAAATCTCAATTTTTTACTACATTTTACAATTTCAATTCTTACATCATCAATTAGGAAAAAAAAATAGCTTTCGATTGAAATTTATTTGAAAACTGCCGCTTAATTTAACGACTTTTTAAATAATTTTCAAGCATGAAATATTTTTTAATTCTATCTCAACAATGACCATTAGTTTGCTTTAATAGTGTAAAATAGCCCCTGGGAAAGTTGCCACAATTGAAAGTAGATTTCCCTAACCATCATGAAAAGTGAAAAACAAAAATAAATCATACCTGATAAAATCATAAGATCAGATTATCCATAAGATAGAGCATTTTGGCGCTAATCTGAAATCTCTCAAAAGAAAAAAAAAAAACTATTTTTAATGTTATTTTATTTACAGAATATGAGATAGGGATATACTATTTGTATGATACTTCATAGGTCCAAGAAATTTTCTTTCTTGCAGTGGAAAATATCGCGGTGATGTCAAACTGATTTGCATTACACAGTTGTTTATGGTTTGTTTGTTTGGAGTTTGCATCGGAAATAGTACTGTATTTCACTGGCAGAGAAAACTTTTAAAATAAAATATTTAAAAGACTGTTTCATACGCACCCCTTCTTATGTAATAAAGAAGCTTATTTTACTGATATTGTTATAGTAATTTTTTCCGTCAAGTTTTGACGGGTTTCATCTAGTACAATTTAATTTAATATAACAAAGCATACATTTTAACATGCCCTGTACTGCACGTGAAATATCACTGTTTCGATCGATAGTCTTTTTTTTTTTTTTTTTTAAACAATTGAATTTCAGTTTTACTTTTTAATCATAAAATAAACCTGTACGGTGACATCCCACTTTATACTTTTTGTACTTTTTTTTATATATAATTATTGTTGAGCACGATATAATGCGGTATTTTATTTTTGTGGCAACATTGATTTCAGAAAACCTTTTCATTTCATTTATGAAAAAAATACTGATTTAATTTTTAATTAACTGCCATTTTTAATCAAAAACATGTTTTAAAGAAATGTAAGTGTACTATGTCAGAATCTGGTTCAAAAACCTTTCGATTGATACCACCTCATTCATTGTTATGTGCTTTGTAAATGCATAGAAAAAGGGATGATGACAACAGAAATAATATATATGATAATTGTAATTTTCCCAACTATATTTGTTATTCATTATTTTAATAACACTGTTTAATTAATTCTGCAGTCACATTTTTGTGATAAAAAATGCATCAAAAGAGAAATTTTTGAAGAAAATTGGAAAGATAAAAATTCTTCAATTATAAAAATGAGACATGTTTTAAAAAAAAGGAAGAAATCGTTGTTTGGGAATGGTTTAAGCCTACAGCGTACAATAAGCCGGAAGAACGTACAACTTTCGGAGAAAACTTACAATCTGGCAACCCTAGTGTGGACATTCATTAAAAAGATATGCAAATGATTTTTATTGCTTTCTTTGATTGAAGTAGTTAAAAAAAATCTGGAGCCCTACTACGATGGTATCGGAAACCAATCATTCTCTGAAGCTTTCCGATGGAACGACCAGTTCCGAAAAGCCCGGCGAAAACGCTACCATGATGTCATCGGAAGCGATGTCATTCGGAAAAAGACATCGGATTCTCCCTTGAAATTCCCGACCCCATAAAATGCAGTGGAAAATACACACATTGTCGGAAGCGAGTCTTTGAAAGAGATTTTAAAGCAGTTGATATTGATTCGCGGTTTATTAAAAATGCCATCGACACACGTTTAATTAAGATATTTTGATAATCTTTTTTTTAAACAAGAGTGAAATGTTCAGATTTCCAGCTGTCAAAAGCTCAAAATGATATGATCGGTAGTTTTATAGAAAATGAAAAACAAAAATGAAACTTCCTTTTTGACCCAAAAAAGGTTGACCCAAAAAAGGGTTTTCTTTAAAAATTAACAAAAAATTAACACCTTGCCCTAGAAATATTTAATAGCTATCATAAGAAAGGCCTTATTCTAAACTTTTAAATGATATGAAAATACATATTTTATAAGTTCTTGTTAAATAATTATGAGTATGAATACCGCAAATTTTCAAGAAATTCTGCTTAAATATAATATAACAGAGAAAATATTATAAGCTTTGAACTAATTTGAAACGCTAATAATAAACTACATTTGAAAATGTTGCAAGCAATTTTTTGTAGACTTAGATTGATTTTATTATTATTATTATTATTATTATTATTATTATTATTATTATTTTCTTTTTTTTCTTTTTTTTTTTGCGGGACGCTCTTTTTTCAAAATGAAAATTTAACGTAAAATAAGAAAAAATCTAATATGGATTTCAAAAAAATAATGCAGTGCTTATTAAAACACAGGCTAACAAAGAAAATGTTATTAATATGCTTTAAATAAACAGTGTGCTATGCCAAGAAAACTAATAGTTCTCACATAAAAAAAAAATAATAATAACAGAGAAACAAAGCGTTGCATACCCGAAAAATAATTGTCCAGATAGTATTATGAATACTTCACTATACTAAATATACCATTATGCTAGTCCATGTGGGCACTATCATTGTTTACCTAAATAAAATAATTATCCAAAATTTTCACGTTTTTTTTTCTTTTTCTATTTTTTTTTTAAATTATTTCAACTTAGAATTTTTCAAAAAAAAAAAAAAAAAAAAAAAAGAACAAAAAAGAACAAAAAAACTTTGGAAAGTATTACAGGTTCTTGAAGACTTTAGGATACAAAATTTTTTGATACGGCATATTTCATAATGACATCAAAAAGCAACGTATTTCATGATAACTTTACAGTTAATTTTGAAAAGCTTCCAAGATAAAAATATATATATATACTATTTGAAGATGATGTAAATACGTCTTCTTGGCTTTTGTTTCTTTTCCCCCTGTTCATGGTTTCTGTATTAAACTAATTTTTCAGAATATAAATTAAATAATGTTCAAATTTTTAGAAAAAAAAAAGTAGCTTTGACATTAAATGAAGCTTAATATCAGGACCGCATACATACATACATATAGTATATATATTTATATATACATATACAGCAACTGTTTTTGTTTTTTTTTTCTGAAAATTTGAGCAATTTTTAATTTATTTTTTGGAAGATTAATTTTATATAGGAGTCAAGGACAGACAAAAATGAATCAAAAGCCAAGAAGAATAATTTAGATCTTCTTGAAATAACATATTTTTTATCTTGTTTGAAACTTTTCGAAATTTAATGTAAAGTTACTATAAAATTCGTTGCTTTTTGATGTCATGAGAAACTTTACAATTTTCTTTTAAATATCCAATGAAATATGCCATATTAAAAATATAGTAAATTAAAGTATTCAAAAGCTTGTATTCATGGAAGTTATATGTTCTTATACTTTCCAAAGATTTTCTTTTACGAAAATTTCTAATTTAATATTTTTATCTTCTAATAATCGGGAATTCTCTATGAATGTTATTAAATGACTTTATTATTTATACAACAAATTACAATAATTAATATTGATACAACATTTAATAATATATGTTTAAAGTAAAAAACTTTTGGAAATGTTGAATAAATAATTTATTTGGGTACAACGATAATGCCCATATGGAGTTGATTATTTGCTCTAATGCTATATTTATTATGGAAAAGTTTTAGTAAAAATATCTGGTAAATTATTTTTCCGGTATGCAGTGCATGGCATGTTTATTCTGCTAATTTTTTTCATGCGGGAGCAGTGGTATAATTAGTTTTGTTGGCATAGTGCACTATTTATTTAAAACAAATTAAAAACATTGTACATGATGCTTTGTTAGACAATGTTTTAATAAGCACTGTAATTATTTTCTTGAAATTCCAATTAGATTTTTTGTTATTTTATTTTAAATTTTCATTTTGAAAAGAGAGCGTCCTGCAAAGAAAAATTACTCTAAGTCTACAAAAAATTGCTTGCAGCATTTTCAAAGTATGCTTATTATTAGCGTTTAAAATTAGTTTCTAAGCTCAGAATATTTTTCCAGTTATTTTATATTTAAACAGAATTTCTTGAAATTCTTGGATATTTATGCTAATATTTATTTAACAAAAACTTATACAACTTTTATTTTTATATCATTTTAAAGTTTAGAATAAGAGCTTTCTTGTAATAGCAATTAAAATTGTCAAGCGTAACCTGTTAATTTTTTATTAATTTTTAAAGGAAAGCCTTTGTTTGTTCAAAAAAGGCAAATTTCATTTTTATTTTCCATTTTCTAAAAAACTACCGGTCATATCATTTTGATCTTTTGACAGCTGAAAATCTGAATATTTCACTCTCGTTTAAAAAAAAGATTATCAAAATATCTTAATTAGGCGTGTTTTGATGGAATTTTTAATAAAAACAGAAAGCATTATTAAGCGTTTCTTTTCTGTTTTCTCACAGGGGAAAAAGAGGGAACGACCGTGGGAACGTACTTTTTCTAACGCACTCTCATTGGTCAGTTTGTTTTTTTCCGATATCTATTTGATAAGGAATCTTCAAATACGACGGCTATTACCGGTTGCTTCGTGGTACGGCTAAAATGCGTGTCGGATATTTTTTTCGGGAAACATGATAATCCCACATCGGATGCTTGCCGTATCGGGAGGATTTCGATGCGTTCGTAGTAGGGCTCCTGGATTGACTTTCTGAACACTTTACGGCAGGGTTTCTCAAACTTTTCCAGTGATGGAGTCATGGCCTTATTACCCAAAAAACACATGAAGCTTCTATTTTAACACTTTCCAACATAGTTGAAAAGTGTTTATGAATTCGGTTTGCCTGTCTGTCTGCCGCATGTCCGTGCTCTAACTCGCGTATACTCTGATTGTCATGCCATTGATGTTTACTATAGCTTGTTCAGGATAGAAAATGAAGTGCATATAGTTCATTTACAGGGACATTTGAAAGAATTACATTACATTACAGTCTATGGGGAAAAATCGTTTGTGGTGTACTTTAATAATGTTACATTATTTAAAACATATTGAAATTGATATGTATCACTGAGGTGCACTACAAGATGCTTACTATAAAATAAGGTGTACATAGCATTCATTGTTCATTTACAGGGACACACAAAACAATTTGGTTACAGTACTGTCTAATCAATAATAATTGTTGGATCAATAATAATAATAATAATAATAATTGCTGGAAGTGCGCTTTCAGTTGTGATACACATTTAACTCTTTTTTTTTTTTTTCATGTTACTAGTTATATATAAATTCTATATATAATCCTAAACAGGGCTGCTTAACAGATCTCGAGTACATTTCCATTTATTGGCAGAATTTGCTGTAGTGCAATTTTTAGCTGTACTATGCGCTTCCTAACAAGTAAATTGTACTACTGTTAGGAAATTTACAAAGGATTAGGATTAATTACAAATCTATAGATCTTATACAGGGCTGCGAAAGAATTCGGATACTTTTCCGACTATTGGCAGTAATTGCTGGCATTGGGTTTTCAAATGTGTTACGCGTTTTTTAAATTGTTTACTTAGAAATCATCTTTCACCTTATTTAACAGTGAAGTTCCATTACAGTTTTCTGGCTATGTTGGAAAGTGTTTCATAATCTATGCTTGACGCATGATTTTTTCTTTCTTGTTAAATTTAAAAGGGACCCCATTTAGCAGTTATTTCATTGGTGTCTCGAAGCTTCTGCATCACCTCCGACTCCCCGTTCCCCATTGAATCACTTAACTCATATTTTAGTTGATTGTTATTACGCTTGTAACAAAAAGTGTTTTGGCCGAGTATCAAATAGAAAGATAATTAATAATAATTTTATGTATTCTTTTTTTAAATATTAAAACATTCAATTTGGTATGCTTTTGCAGCTCAATTTTATGGAAAAAGGATAATTCCCTATTGAGGATTTTGGACTGCCATCGTCCCATCCCGAGGATTTTAGGCCGAATATCGAATATTCGGCAGCCAAACACTATCTTCTTTTTTTTTTTTTCGAAAAAGAAAATAACTTTTATGTATACTGTTTTAAAATAGAAAAAAAATTAAACAGAAATTGATGTTTTATTATTTATGTGATTAAAATTTTTAATAGCTTGATGTATTTCTTGAAATATTTCAAACAGCTTGATGCTAATAATAAAGCAATTTTTACTGTATGTAAATTATATTAGTATAATTTTATTTACACGAAAGAAAGTCATAAACATTTTATCTAAAGTATGAAAATCATAACCACTATTAATGTACTTTTTAATTAAAAAAAATTATTTAACACAAAAAATTAAGAAATTGTATTTTATCCTTTTTATCAAATTGATTTTCTCTAAGTCAGGATGGTATGTTAAGTTATTTCCATTAAAATATACAGAATGTACTTTACTTTTACTATCCAATGATAGTACTTTTATTCTTTCTTACATTCAAAATCAATGGTAATACTTACTCTCTCTCATAATTGATAGCGAGATATTTCCCAAAATAACCTTTAGTCAAGTAAATTTTAATTGCAAGGAGTTTGTGTTTCTTGTGATCAATAAATTTGTAAAAATGAGTTTATGTTCTGAAATCAGCCTCCAGTCTTAAATTACAAATTAAATTAAAGCAAGAAATATGGTTAACCCTTTGCCTGCGACACCCGAACTCAGTTTGGGTGACGCAAATGCACAAATTTTGAAATGCCCGACCTGAGTTTGGGCAAGAGAAAAATCGGTATTTCAATTACGTGAAGCCCAAACACAGTTCGTCCAATGCTTAAAAACAATGCAAAACTTTTAACTTGCAAAAACTTATATACCTGTCTGTCAAACATAATGTAGTTTGAATGAAATTTGGGAAGAAATGTGAAATTACAAAAATCCAACAAATGGCGCGAAACTGCTGAACTTTTCATGGGAAAGTATCGCCATCTATTGGGAAAATTGTAAATTACATATGCATTGGACAAACTGAGTTCGGGCTTCATGGAATTGAAACACCAATTTTTCTTTTGGCCGAACTCAGGTCCAAATTGCCAAAGCAAAATTGCCGCATTTGCGTTGCCGAACTGAGTTCGGGCGTCACAGACAAGGGGTTCCTATTTCTGACACAGACTTTTCTAACCATAAAAAACTCTTATTTCCCAACCCTGGAGTTTCCCTTATAAGTAATAAATTAATGCATAAATAATTGACTTTATATGATAAATTCACTTATGTTTATTCTTTTTTCATTTACTACAGATACAATAAAAGAAGCTTTTATTTTGTCCATGGAATTAATTCAGAAGAAATATTGGTATGTAAAAAAACTTTACAAGAACAAAATATGTTATAATTTATGACAAGTGATTATTCCATTAAGATCAACTTGCAAAACATTATACCAGTTAAACCATTTCAGTTTCATTCATACAAAGCAGAAAAATTGTATTCTAACTTATTTTATTGCAGAATAATGTCACTTATAGTTTTTTGTCGTTATTGTTCAAATAATTGGATAAAATCAAATATATATATGTGATCATTTAGCATTCTATCAGAAATTTGCAATTTCTGAAACTCAGTATACCCAAGACCTGTGTTTTTGGAATTTAAAACAATTTTCTATGCATTAGCAAAAGATTTAAGATTTCTTTTAAACATTTCATGATGTATTAAGTATAATGTTTTCTTTCTGGAAAATGCTAATGTTTAACAAGCATAAGAGCATTATATGAGTTCTAAATTTAAAATATTTATTTAGAATGATTGATTCATTTAGTTTTCCTTTAACAAAAATTTCTATCTGAAATTATTAAAATTTAGTATTAATAAAAGTGTATAATGTAATTTGCACTTACTTACGTAAAGAAAAACCATTTTTACATTGATCTAGGTATTGTTTTTTTAATTTTGAGGGGTTAAATCTTATTTAAATTTTTATTAGAAAAGTTGTTAAATTTCTGAGGTATACAATCAACATTTTTTTAAATTCAGCTGACATAGGAATTTATCAGTCATATCAGTGACAAACTTTTGATTTTAATATTAACAATCGTATATTGACATTTTTAATTATATTAGAGATGTCTCTTGATATTAGTGAAAATGCTTTCATGTGTGAGGTTTGCAATCAAAGATTTCTTCAAAAATCTACCTTAAAGGCACATATCCGCAGTATTCATGTTAATGAAAAACCTTTCGCTTGTGAAGTTTGCAGTCGAAGATTTGTTCACAAATGCAGCTTAAATTTTCATTTCCGTACTAGTCATACTGATGAGAAACCTTTCACATGTGAGGTTTGCAATAAAAAATTTGTTCAGAAATCTAATTTAAATGTTCATTTTCGTTCTGCACATATCTTTGAGAAACCTTTTGCTTGCGAGGTATGCAGTCAAAAGTTTTCTCACAAGTCGTACTTAAAATGTCATCTTCGTATCCACACCAATGAGAAACCTTTTGTTTGTGAAGTTTGTGGTAGACGATTTTCTCATAGGTCATCTTTGAATAGTCATCATTCAATTCATACTGGAGAAAAACCTTTTATATGTGAGATGTGCAATCGGAGATTTTCTCAAAAATCTGGCTTAAAAAAACATTATCGCATTCACACTCAGGAAAGACCATTTGGTTGTGACATTTGCTGGAAAAGATTTAAACAGAGCTACGATTTGAAACAGCATCGTTTTAGTCATACAGGAGAAAAACCTTTCACATGTGAGGTATGCAAGCAAAGATTTTCTTACAAATGTAGTTTAAAAACACATTCTCGTACTCATTCCAGTGAGAAACCTTTCACATGTGAAGTGTGCAATAAATCGTTTTATAGGAAAGCATACTTAAAGTTACATGTTGGTATCCATACTAATGAAAAATCTTTTAGTTGTGAAGTGTGTGGCAAAGCGTTTTCTACAAAATCATATATGAAGATGCATTTAAGGATTCATACTCAGGAAAAACCACATGTTTGCACAGTATGCAACAAAGCATTTTCACAGAAATGTCACCTAAATAGACACATTCCCATTCATAATAAGTAGTCTAAAATTCATGAGATGAGCTTGCGCTGTGGTGCCAGTTAATGTATTTTCATTTAAATTGATCCACAGAAACAAAATGCGACTTGTTTAAAAATCAGCCTATGGAATTTAAATATAGTTAAGTGCTTTTTATTTTTCTTTGTTAAATATGTTAAACTGTTTCTTCTTTAAATGTCTTTTTATATCTTTATTTTTGTTACTTTTATATGATTTTTTTTTTTTAATAAATATAGTTTGTTTTTAAATTTACTTGAACTTATTTATATCATTTGATTATCTACTCCTTTTAAGGAAGTTTTGCTGAAAAATTTGGGCTATGGGGGGCTATTACAGTTAAAATGGGTTTCTTTATAATAATACGAGGGCTGTAAATTAAGTAATGGCAACATAGGTATAAATCAATTTTTAATGAACTTACAAGTACAATTGCATTACATTCCTTCTATGTAATCACCAGCAAAGCTTATAACCTTTTGCCAAATGTCGGGAAGCCATTGTAGACCAGTGGCAAGGTATTGATTGTTGATGTGAGCGACCGAGCGCCCTACTGCGTGGAATACAGATGAAACGTCATGAAATCGGTGACCTCGGAGGGGGTTCCTTCAACTTCTGAAACAGATCGAAGTCACAAGGACTCATGTCGGGTGAGTAGGAGGGTGTTCCAGGATTTCCCACTGTCACCGTCACAATAGGAGAGTGACATTGTTTGCGACATGGCAACAAGCGTTGTCATGCAATACGATAGGGAGATTGTTGTGCAATAAACGTGGACGTTTGCTCCGCATAGCCGGATGCAGATGGTGCTGTAGAAATCGGCAATAGTAATCTGCGTTGACAGTTTGTCCTTCAGGTACAGCATGTGTAAGAATCACACCGTCCCAGTCATATGCCACAATCAGCATAACCTTCACCCGACTGGGTTCCTGTCGAAATTTCTGTGGACGTGGCGAACCTTGGTGACGCCATTCATTTGATTGACGCTTTAATTCAGGCTCATAGGCTCGTGCCCATGTCTCATCAATGGCGACAATACGCTGCAGAAATGCGTCTCCTTCATTGCGGTATCTCTCCCAGTGGGTACCAGCCAGTGCATACCGGTGCCATTTCTGTACTTCGGTTAGTCGATGTGGAACCCAGCAGGAAGCAATTTTCCTCATGTTGAGAGATTTCTTCATTATGCGCCACACCGTTTGATGACTCAGACCAACCTCTAAGGATAATTCTGGGACAGTCCATCGGCGGTCTATGGTAAGGAGACCGCTCAGGATGTCAATCTGCTCTTGAGGAATGGAGGGCCGACCTGTGCGTTGCAAATCCGCAGTCTCATTCCGACCCAAACGAAATACTTGAAACCCATCGTGCTACTGTCCTATACGGCAAAGCATTTGTGCCACAGACTAGAGATCTGCACGGGCTGGGCCAAGGCCCAAAGCCCGTACTCGGCCCGGGCTCGGGCCTATTTTTCTTCACGGTACTCGGGCCGGGCCTGGGCCATAGTTTTTTCTGAAGGCTCGGGCCGGGCCAGGCCTAGTAATTACTCTTTACGGGCCGGGCCGGGCCTTACTTTTTTCCTGAAGGATAAAGCCGTGCCTTAAATTATTTTTTCCGTACAGAGCCGGGACTGGTTTCATTCTTCCTAGTCTTCACGCCTCAAAATTTTTAGTCCTGGTGTAAAATAAGATCTGGCATAAAAATCTTTTCAAAACATGCATACATTTTTAAATCGCCATTATCTTATAATTAAACATTAAAATTTATTCTTTTTAAAGAATAGTAGATTTATACACTTACCAGAGGGGCCCGTGCAAAGATTTCGCACTGAAATCTAATATTTTTTAGGTACTTATCTATTAACCCGTCGACCGCTTTTCATAACAAAAAACTACCGCCAAACTGTAAGATTAAACGCCAAAAATGCAGTCCCATTTACTTGATGTCAGAATCATTATGCATGTTTGTTACGTCATCTAGTGGTATTACATTCGACATTTGCGTGTATTTTTCATTATGTTTTACTGATTTAGTAGTTATTTTATTAATTAAAATAACAATTGTGTTCTTAAATTCTTATATTTTATTGATTTTTTGATATTTCAATGGCAACGTTGTCCCGTTTATTTGGCGATAGTTTTTTGTTATGAAAAGTGGTCGGCGGGATAATAGAGAAGTATCATTTTTAATCAATATGTAATATATATTAGATGCAGGTTTAAACTTCTAAAGAAAAAGCAAGGATAAAAATATCTGCAAACAACATTTAGTTGTTAGTCAAGCCAGAATATCATCTAATTTATTCCATCAAAGTTAGACTAAAAACTGAAGAAGGCAAATTGTCTATAACTCATTTTTTTTTCTTCCCTATGCAATTCCATCTTAGAAGATTTTACTGTATAGCATTTTTCTGATTTTTAACACTTCAATAAATGGAATATGGATTAACAATATTCATGATAACTTAAACACATACATACAACAAATAGAGATTTATTAAAAAAATAAATATTCCAGCTTGCGGCACCTCTATAAAAATGAAGATTATAAACATGAAAAAAAAAGGCTAAGATAGGAATTTTTGGTTAGATCTCCTCCTACAAGGCAAATTTTTAACCAAATCGACGTAAAAATTATGTTTTGTAGAAATTCACTCGGGCCGGGCCGGGCCGGGCTCGGGCCGAGATTTTAACTTTTTTCCGGGCCGGGCCGGGCTCGGGCCGAACTTTTAACTTTTAAATCGGGCCGGGCCGGGCTCGGTTCGAACTTTTAATTTTTGTATCGGGCCGGGCCGGGCCAAATTATTTTTTGTATGGGTCGGGCCGGGCCCGGGCCTGGAAATTTCGGCCCGTGCAGACCTCTACCACAGGCTTCCACTAATCGATAGCATTCTGTTGCATTTTTGCCACAGGCAACCTCAATTTTAAGCCACAACCGCTGATCACCTTTTGAAAACATGCTTTAGAGCGATGGAAACGAAACTCCTCACTTTAAGGCCACACAACAACTACCCTTCTAAGCAGATCGTCTGTTTTTTGCACTCTACACATCGACAACAGCGCCACCTCACCGCTCCCATATATTATTTGCGCACGCCCGCCCTTCTGCGAGTTTCAAGGTTACGTTGCCACTATTTAATTTACAACCCTCGTATATATATATATATATATTTTTTTTTTTAAAGAAAAATTGATAATAAAATTTAAATTTTACTTTAAAATAGTTCAAAGTCAACTGCTCCCTCTAGTTATGTTACTTAATATATATATATATATATATATATATATATATATATATATATATATATATATATATATATATATATATATTTAAGCATTTAATTTTTTTTTGAAAGTCCATATCTTATCAGTAAGTCTTATCTTTATCCAGAAGTCTTATCCTACCTCCTACAGTTACCTTAAAGATTATAGATTATGATAACTTTATAGAACATGTTTGGCATTGAAGGTTTATCTTTTAACGTTTAATAAATCTGTCCTAGAATATTAGGTGTGTTTTATGTGTTTAATTATTTTATGTTTTGTTAAGGTGAAATAGTATATTTCTTGTAGTTAAAGAATTTATTACAGGTTAAAGTTTCAAGATTTATTCTCATGGGGGGAGGGGTCGGTGGGCTGTGCAATGTTTATTTTTTTTACAATTCTTTTATAGTTTTAAATTATTCTAATTTATTTTTGTATAAATCTTTGGTGTTAATGGAGCTGGTTTATTGCACTTAATTTGTTTAAAGTTTTGGTAAAATGAAATTATCTGAATTATTAAAGTGGTTGTTTTCAATCTGTTGAAGTGTGATACCTGTTTGTTTACACTATGTGATTTATTGTATGTTTTTATTTCATAATAAAATGTTACATTTTGTTAAATATATATATTACATGTTTTGTTTTTCCTCATTTAAACTCATTTGTGCTCAGATAATTTTGCAGACTAATCAAAGTTGAAGATTCCTTTTAGTGCTTAATAGTGGATTTTAAAATACAATAAAAATCTTCATTATTTCATGTGTTGAGCACGATATAGAAGCCAGTGTTTAAGAGATTTTTAGTTGATGTTTCTTGTTTATTTTATGAAGTTAATTAAATTTGTTTAGCTCTTTCTTTTTAATTGCTCATTATGAAGTTTTTAAGAAAAATTCTTGAGTATTATATACTAGACTTCGGTTAAAGCAATTTTTTTTTTTTTTTTTTTTTTGCATTAAACTGCTAACCAGAAGTTTTTTTAAACTGTTTAAAGATAGAATATTTTTATTTAATAAAATTTCTCTCTAGGAATTCTCTTGGTTTTTCAAATGTGTTTGGGCTGAGTGTATCATTAGAGGTACGAAGTCTAGATACCTTTGAATAAGAAGTTTTAATCTTGAATTCTTTCTGGTTATGCAATAATTTGGATCATTGAGTTGAGTTTTTTTGGTAAAATTTGGTTGATTTTTTTTAATATATCTTTTTTAGAATCTTTTAAGATGGCTTGCTAAAAATTGAGGAAAGTTGAATGTTGGGGAATTATTGGGGGGATTAATAAAGGTGATTCTGGGTAAGCTTCTGCATTTTTGTTTTTTTATGTCTCTAGTTTAAATAGGTAGATTTTCTTTGAGATTTGGAATGATCAATGGTGTATTTCTTAGAAGTAAAGTGGCTTTCTCAATGACTTGAGAATTTGTTTTTACCTTGCCATTTTTTTTTTCTAGAATTAACTTTTTAGTTGTTTGTGAGCCACCATGAGTTAATTTACGATGATTAGATTGATTGGTAATCATTTCCTCTTCTTTTAAGAAAGGGGGAGGGTGAAACTGGTTATTGTGAGCAACTTGAGGATTAACTTGTAGTTTAGAAAAAGGATGCTATTTTTATAACTAGTTTTAAACTGCTAAGGGAGATCTGTTTTATATATAGGGTAAATGTACCAATAGTCGGCCACTTAACTGTTTTTTTGTATATAAATCTTAACGTAGAATTTTTAAAAAATGACACAACATTTTTAACAGTGATATATGTTAAAACATACGTTTTTTATTATGTTTCAGCAATTATTTAAAAAAAACACGGTACTAGTTTTTTTTTAGACAAAGTTAAGTTAAAAAAGGGCAAGTTCTCCAATAGTCGGCCACTTTAACTCTAATGTTCGGCCATCACTGCACCAATAGTCGGCCACTTCAGAATTTTGTTTTACCTGAAAAACGACTCTAACAAATTTGACTAAATTTTGCATTCTACCATTTTCGGTTATAAGAAGATGATTGAGCTATCTCACATGTTCGAGAAAAATAAATTAGTGGGTCATTTAGGGTCACTGCGGGTAAAGCTAATTTTATTTTATCTGCTAAATGGCTTTAACGATTTTGACTAAGTTTTGTATCCTACATTTTTGGGATACAATAAGACCATTGGACTGGGTCGCATGTTCTAGAAAATTTCATTAGTGGGTCATATGGGGGTCACTATGAGTCAAATTTTATCTAAAAAACGGCTCTAACGATTTTGACTAAATTTTGTATCCTACTGTTTTGGGTTACGAAAAGACCATTGGACTGGGTCACATGTTTGAGAAAATTCGATTAGTGGGTCATTTTAGGGTCACTACGGGTCAAACTAATTTTATCTAAAAATGACTAAAACGATTTTGACTAAATTTTGTGTCCTAACGATTTGGTGTACGAAAAGACTATTGGGCTGGGTCACACGTTAAGGATCACATGTTAAGGTCCAAGATAATTTTATCTTATCTAATAAATGTCTTTAACGATTTTGACTAAGTTTTGTGTCCTACCTTTTTGGGATACAAGAAGACCATTTGGCTGGGTCACATGTTCGAGAAAATTCGATTAGTGGGTCATTTGGGGGTCACTATGTGTCAAACAAATTGCATTTAAAAACAGTTTAAGAGATTTTGACTAAATTTTGTATGCTACAGTCGACTGCAAAAAATAAAAAATAAAATAAATAAATAAACGCTGGTACCCCTTCTGGTCGTGCTCATATTGAAGTTAGATTAAAGTGTGTTTTGAATCGAATTATGCATTTTGAATCCCGCAGTGGAAAAGCGAAATCCCAACTGCCGCATTCCAATCTAGTTGTTTTAACACTTTTCAACAGAATTGAAAAGCAAATAATGGGGGTACCAACTGCCGCATCTAATCGAGTTGCTTTTAACACTTTTCAACATAGTTGAAAAGCAAATATACATACATTCGTGCATCAGCGAAGGGGCGGTCCCACCTGCCACATCACGGCATTCCGATCTAGTTGTTTTAACACTTTTATGCATTTTGAACATAAAATATATTTAGTATGTAGTTTATTAGTATACGAGTTCATTTTGAATCCCGCAGTGGAAAAGCGTAGGGAGGGGCGGTCCCAACTGCCGCATTTCAATCTAGTTGTTTTAACACTTTTCAACAGAATTGAAAAGCAAATAATGGGGGTACCAACTGCCGCATCTAATCTACTTTAAGGAAAAAGCTACTGTGTACGAGCATTTGCGACTTAAAAGTAACCCCGATATCGAATATCAGTTTTCTACACCTATTAATTTTAAATAAATCATAATTTAGAATGATAAACAACAATTACTGATAATTTCAATTTTTTAAATTTCTAATTTTATATAAACCATTCTTTGCGAGAGTTTACATCTTAAAAGAAACCCATGCAAAATTTGAAGTTTTAAACCCAACAGTATCACAGAAATTGCAATTTTAGAAAATTTTTAGTTCCTTTTAAATTTCGAATTTTTTAGGAATTGTTCAGATACGATCAGACCACTTACGTATGGAAAAGGTTATCCATGTCTAATTTCAAGTTTCTATTCTAAAATATATAAAAAAAAAACCTAATTCAGAACATTTTCCTCTCATTTCAGCATTCTAAATTTCCACATTTTTAGAAACCTTACTCCAGCACCAAAACTATCACAGATTTTGAAACTTTAGAATGTTTGTTTGGTCCTATACCCTTTGAAATTTCGTTTTTTTTTTTTATAAACTATATAAACTATTTTGTACTAGCGTTTACATATTAAAAATGACAGAATTGGCAAATTTTAAATTTCTATCCCTAGTAATTCCATATAAATCGTAATTTAGAATGTTCACAGTTTTTTTCATTTTCTAAAATTCCCCCCTTTTTTAAGTGCCTTTATCCAAAATTTACGTCTTAAAAGTAACAGACATGTTAAATTTCAAGTTTATATTCCTAACAATTCTACATAAATTGTAATTTAGAACTTTTTCCACTCATTTCATACTTTTAAATTTCGAACTTTTTAGAAAACAACAACCATGCCAAATTTCAAGTTATTAGCTCCTTCAATATCACAAAAAGGGCAATTTTGGAATGTTTTTTGTTCATCCATTTACTTGCGAAAAGTGGCTCTGACGTAAAATATAGTCTATGTCGGAGCAGAGACTGCCACCTTTACTTTTGAAATTCTTTCGGTAGTTGCAGTAGTTTCCCCTACAAACAAACAAGCACGTAAAAAAAGATTTTTTATATATATATAATATTATTATAGATGTAGAGATGAAGTTATATCTACCAAACAATTAAAAATAAACTCAAAAAAGTATAATAAGTTATGTATTCAGTATTCAGCTCCTGGTGGCCGACTATTGGACATGTAAGCAAAATTAATACCCAATGGTCGGCCACATTAAAATTAATTAAAAGCAACAAATTTATTTACTTTTTTATACTCAAAAACATTAGTTTATTTACCCTGCTAATACTCTAGCCTTATAATTTTAGAAAAAAATAAAAAATAAATTAATACTTGCCTTTTAAAAAAATTGCCATCAGTTAACAAAAAAATAGGGAAAATGGTGATTTTACCTTTATCTTGAAAAAAAATGGCTGATTACATATTCAATAAAAATACCCACAATTCTTTGGTGATGGTTTGTGACTTATGAAAGATGGCTGCATATAACCAAACTGTAATATTTCATTTAGAACCAACCAAAAATAAGCTATGCGTAAGGCATTTTATCTCAATGTGGCCGACTATTGGTACATTTGCCCTATATATTTCTGGGCAAAAATGTATTTTTTAAGGCAATGTTTTAAGCATGGCAGCCCATTGTTATTTTTAATGAAAAGGGAGAAATTTTATGGCTACTGCAAATTAGGTGTTATTGTTGGTGGTTATGTTTGAAAAGTTTACATTTTTTTTTTTTTTTTTTTTTTAACAAAGTATTTTGTGACGTGGTGACATTAAGAAAGTTTCTATGGGGGGGGGGGGGGGAGGAATCGTAGAACTGTTGTCATTTTTGTCACTTGACGGAAAATAAAATGGCACTTCTCCTCAAGTTTTTTTTTTTTTTTTTTTTTTTTTTTTTTGAGATTTCTATTGTTCCCTGCATGTTGTCAGTAAATGCAATCTTGATGTTTTTGGTGGTTGATATGTTAATGCTCTATAATTATGAAAATGCATATATATACATATATATATATAGAAGCTAATCAAAATATATTTATTTTATTTTATTTATTAATTTTATTTTTGTTGTTGAAAAATATATGCTTTATGATGTTTTCCATGTCTGTGTTCACCTTTTGTCTATGTCAACTTTTATGATAAGAGAAATGTAGGTATGAAATCTTAGGATCCTGAGTAAACGTGAAGTTGCGAAATTTAACCATGAGTAAAGTTTTTTTTTTTTTTTTTTTTAATATATCTTTCATGCTATATTGATTTAATTTAAGGAGTCATTTATGTTTTTTTTCTTTTTTTTTTGTTATGTTTACATAATAAATTTAATAGTTACTTTGATATAGTATTATGTTGAAATGTTCTTTTAAGGTTAAATTTTTGTTGGGTTTTAATAAAATTTAGTCAAAAGCAGTTTTAAAACTTTATTCTTCACAACTTAATTTAGGATCCTCATATGAGGTTTAAGCAATTGAGAGGATTAACAGTAATGAATTAGAGAAAACAAATGGTTTTTGTGTGATCTAGCTGTATTTAGTTTTGCTTTTTTTTATTATTATTATTATAACATACTATTGCATAAAATCATCTGCATTTTTTAAAACAGACATGCTCTTGTTTGTAAATTGTGTTTTCAATAACTATCTAATCATTTCATACTTGAGTGTAAATATTTCAATAAAATTTGGTTATTTCCTTATGTGCTAGTAGCATTCTTTATTTGATCAATACATATTATAACATATCTTATTAAGTCAGATGAAATATAGGTAATTGGAATAAGAAAGTACACTTTTTTATTTTTTTCGTGTTTTTTAAGTGTTTTTCTTTTTTAATGTTTTAGACTTTAACTCTCTTTTCTTTTAGAACGTGTTTTTTATAAGAAAAGGCTACTCGAAAAACAATGGTTAGTTACTGTTGAATTTTTTTTTTTTTTTTTTTTTTTTTTTTTTGACTTACCAGAATTAAAAAAGTGAAAATTATTAATAATTAAAAAAATTATTGTTAGATGCAATTCAAAATAATGTACATTAATTTTTACCTTTAAGGCTTCACGTCAGTAAACTTCCCGATTCCCCTCACTAATGTTAAACCTATGAATGTAGGATGCATTTGTATATTTAAAATATCTCCCCAGGAAATTAATGTTTTTAACTTCTGTTTTCTTTGTACTCTTTTTAAAGGATGTCTCTTTTTTACTTAGTTATCAAAATATTTCTAAAATGTGTGCTTAATTTATAATTTTATGTGTTAAAATCTTAGCAAAACTGAGTAAGATTTTAACACTTCACATAAAATTAAATATATATGTTTTAGAAAAATTTTGACAACTACGAAAAAAAAAAAAACATTTTTTAAGAAGAGTACAAAGAAAACAGAAGTTAAAAATATTAATTTTCGGAAGATTTATATTTTAAATATATGAATGCATCCTACACCCATAGGATTAACATTAGCGAGGGGAATTGTAAAGTTTATTGATGAGCAGCCTTAAGAAAATCCTGTTAATTCCAAACATTCTTTTCTATCTTGAAAAGAATATTTGCAGATAACAGTATTTCAGATTCTTTTCAGGATAGAAAACAATGTTGAAAATACCATATTTTCTTTGTATTTTGGTAATATGTTACTACGACGGCTAAGGGTTTAATAAATATTGAAAATTTTGCATGAGCATTGAGTGGTTATCATTCTTCTTGATTGAGAATTTGGATTAACAAAATAAATGTCAGTCTTTAAGTTGAATATAGTGTTTTAATTAATTAATGAATAAATAATTAGATTGTAGTTCAAATGGCTTTTGAGTGGTCTGTTTAAGAAGTTCGATTCACTGATCCTCCCCGATGACAAAATCCTATATCAACCAATGATAAATTTTAAATACTTGATTAATATAATTATCGAAATACTGTTTCCACCATCAGAAAGCAAAAGTGCGTTTTTAAAATAGTCTTCAATTTATTTTTAAGACTGATTAAAAAATTTTACGTGTAGAAATTTTAGCGTATTTTATTTTATTTTTTTATAGATATTTTAATCCGTTTATCCAGTGTTAACATTAAATATCATTTTTAAGGATGCTATCAATTCTCAAGTAAATATTTTCAGCTGCATAATCAGCGGTGTCATTTAAAAAGGGCAGATTAGCCCAATTGCCCTCCTTCTGAGTTTGACTCTTTTTGCCATTATTTGTTTCTTTACTTTATTATTTGTTTTTATGAATATATTAATAATGATTGCATATAAATAAATTATAACAGTAAAATTATTCCTTTGAAAATATGTACAAAAAATAAATGCGAGAAAAAAAAAAAAAAGATATTTCTTTTCAAATAAATCTGGATTTACTGTATCCATTTACACTCTCAAAACAAAATCTGAAATGACACTCTTGTGCGTAACTGAATTTATACATGCAAGAGTAACAAAATAATGTTCATTTTACACTGTTAATTTAGTATGTTTTTTTTTTTTGCTAATGTTTATTAAAGAAAAACCGATATTTCATGTTAATACCAGGTTTAGAAAATTTATCAATACACTGTAAAAACTACGAAACTGGTCAAAATTGCTTCTTTTGTGCAGATTTTGTTCTACTCAACAATTTGCGAATTGCAGTGGCAAATCTCAGCTACAGTGTATAGCAACGCATCACATGAAGTCACAGATTTTTTTCCATTGACACTTGCTACTGAAATCAAGTACTAACCCACCAAAAGAATTAATTTTCTTGTTGGCAACACTTGTCTATTTATTCGTTATTAAGTCTTCATGTTTTAACGCCGTGCTCTATTTACAGATTTATTTATTGTTTGCATTTAGGGTTGTTTTTCAATTAGGGTTGTTTTGCAATTTTCTAGAAATTTGTTAAGTATGTACAAACTAACGTTTTGGAGACGAACACAAAACATTTTCTTGTATGTTGTCTTTATTAATTTTTCAGTGTCTGTATTTTTTTGCCTTTATTAATTTATTAGATTACCTCGGTTATGTCTCATTTATTTAATTGTATCTTGGCAGACGCGATATAACGAGGAGTGACTTTATTATTTAATCCGTGTCTTCAATTCCTTGTGTAAGTTGAACACTTTGACAAAATTTGAAAGTAGCGAAGTAGTGACTACTTTTTAAAACAAGTAGTTGTAGTTAACTACATTTTTGACAAAGTAGTTGTAGTTCGCTACAATAAAGTAGTTTTTTCGACCCCTGACTGAGGTGCACTACAAGATACTTACTATAAAATAATTTTTGCTTACTATAAAATATATTTTGCTTCTATAATTTTTTTTTTTGCATATTACTATTAACTCAAATTTTAGTTGATTGTTATTATGCTTGTAACAAAAATGTTTTGGCCGAGTATCAAATAGAAAGAAAATTAATAATAATTTTATGTATTCTTTTTTTAAATATTAAAACATTCGATTGGGTCTGCTTTTACAACTCAATTTTATGGAGAAGGGATAATTCCCTATTGGGGATTTCGGACTGTCATCGTCTTGTCCTGAGGATTTTATGCCGAATATTTGGTGGCCCAATACTATCTTTTTTTTTTTCGAAAAAGAAAATAACTTTTTTAAATACGCTTTTAAAATGGAAAAAGAATTAAACAGAAATTGATGTTTTGTTATTTATGTGATTAAAATTTTTAATAGCTTGATGTATTTCTTGAAATATTTCAAACAGCTTGATGCTAATAATAAAACAATTTTTACTATATGTAAATTATAATAGTATAATTTTATCTACAGGAAAGAAATTCATAAACATTTTATCTAAAATAAGAACAACAATCATAACCACTATTAATGTACTTTTTAATTTAGAAAATTTATTTTATCACAAAAATTTAAGAAATTGTATTTTATTTTTTTTATATTTAAGTATATCATATCAAATTGATTTTCTCTAAGTCAGGATGGTATGTTAAGTTATTTCCATTAAAATATAAAGAATTTACGTCACTTTTACTATCCAATGATGGTACTTTTATCCTTTCTTACATTCAAAATCAATGGTAATACTTACTCTCTCTCATAATTGATAGCGAGATATTTCCTAAAATAACCTTCAGTCAAGTAAATTTTAATTGTCAGGAGTTTGTGTCTCTAGTGATCAACAAATTTGTAAGAATAAGTTTATGTTCTAAATCAGCCTCCAGTCTTAAATTACAAATTAAATTAAAGCAAGAAATATGGTTAAATTAGCAATACATATTTGTTTAACAAAATCTTTAAGAATTGAACCAGCATATACAATATAAACACGAAGTTCTACAACTTATTCAACCTATATTAAAAGCATGCACAAAAACTGGTAACTACAATATGAATGAAGGAAAGTGTAAATTAAAAAAATATATATAATGATGGTAGTAACCTAATAACTGTATATTTTCTGCAAGTAAGAATGAAGATAACTTCATGAATGTGCCAGATAGTAGACATTTTGGATTAGAGAGAAAAATTGCAAAAAAAAAAAAAAAAAAAAAAAAAAAAAGAAGAAAAAAAGTATCTGAATTTATTTGGAGAAAAATCTATGAATATTCGATGAGATATGAGCAATATTCGGCGAGATATCGCACAATATTCCGCCGAAGCATTTGGCTAGCTAGCCTTCAGTATTCGGCTAACCGAATATTCGACAAAAGCGCTGTATAGTAGCCGAATATTCGTCCACTCCCTAGTAAAAATCATGTGAATTTTAGTCCTAAGAAGTAGAATCTCTCCTTAAAGTAAATTTGAAACTGATTAAAGGTTTTGAAAACACACTTGCGTCAAATCACATTTGCTTAAATATGCCATTCACGGACCTGATTACGGAAGGCGTTAAACCAGGGCACCCGCGATTGCGCTGTTTGCTCTTTTTACCAAAAAAAAAAAAAAAAAAAAAAAAAAAGCAAACAGCACCATCTAGGAGGAAACCAAACTTGGTCAATAAAGTAGAGATATTTTTATTTTATGTTGAGCATAAAATTAATATAAAGTTGAATTGGTTAAAAGATATGTTATAACAAATCATACTTAGAAATGTATTTCATATTACATTTTTTTAAATTTTATCTATTGTAATAAAAAAGTTGCGAATTTTTTTAAATATTTGTTTTTAATGATAAGCAGTAGAAAACAGGACTGATACATATTATTTCTAGAGTTTTGACAACTTGAAATTATTTCCAATTTTTATTTGAAACTCGTACAGTTTCATTATATTTCTAAACATTTGTTGATTTTTCAATTAGTAACTTCGAGTTTTCTGCAACGATTAATATTATTTTGTTACCACCATAGTAATTACTTATTTGTGCTTAATATTAGTTTTGAATTATAAGCAACAGATGGCAGCACCACTGGAATTATTTTTCTGTCTTTATAGATCTTTGAATTATTTTTTATTTTTATCTGAATTATAATCACAAAGTAATCAATTTTTCGTTTTCAGCCTTTCCTTACTTCTAAGATACATGCAATCATTGTTCGAATTTAAACTAAAACCCACAGAAGAGAGCTTGCTCTGTCTAAGATCTCAGACAGGAAGCAAACTCACATAGGTCTGTAACTCGAGTCAGACTTGTGAGTTTGTTCCCTGTCTTTAGTAAACTTACTAAGCATATATTTTTGACTAGCCTTCAAAGTTTCACCACAGACCCACCAGAACAATTTTGGAGGGGCTGCACCAGTCTCCGAAATTTAAAGAAAATATGAAGTTTAATTATGAAAGTTTTTCAATACATGTTATTTCTTGAGTTTTAACAACTTGAAATTATTTTTCGTACAATTTCATCATATTGCTAAACCTTTGTTGGTTTTTCAATTAATTTTGAGTTTTCTGCAATTATTATTAATATTATTACCACCATAGTAATTACTTATCTGTGCTTAATATTTGTTTTGATATGCAACAGATGGCAGCACCACTGCAACTGTTTTCCTGTTTTGGTGGATATTCGGATTGCTTTTGATTCTTATCTAAATCATAATGACAAAGTAAACAATTTTTCGTTTTCGGCATTTCCCTACTCCAGGGAAACATGCTGCAATCATTGTTCCCATTAAAAATAGTGGAGAAGAGAGCCTGCTCTGTCCAAGATCTTAGACAGGAAGCAAACTCATATAGGTCTGTAACTTGAGTTACAGACTTGTGAGTTTGCTTCCTGTCCATAGTAAAGTTACTGAACATATATTTTCGACTCGCCTTCAGAATTTCATCACAGACCCACCAGAACAATTTTGGAGGGGGGGAGGGGCTGCACCACTCTCTGAAATTTAAAGAAAATATAAAGTTTAATCACGAATATTTATCAAAATAAAAGTGAAACCTGCTAAGGAAAAAAATCAAAAGAAGCCAGTAAAATATTCAGTTTTAGACAGGTTTTAAACTTAGAAAGTACTACAGTCGAACCTCGTTAACGCGAACACTCAAGGGGAAACTTTTTTTGTTCGTGTTAAAAGTAGTTCGTGTTATCCGAACTTAAATACATTACATACAACTAGACGGGGCAATCGGAAACAGTTCATGTTAAAAGTAATTCGCGTTAAGCGTGTTCGTGTTAACGAGGTTTGACTGTAACAGAGACCAAGAAAATTTCCCGCTTAAGTCAGGTTTTATTGTATAAAACCTGGCTAGCATTATTCAGCCACACAAAGCAAGTTATCGCTCTAACCATCCCCAAGACTTTATCGCCATATTTGGCGGCCACCAACATAGTTACACTCGTCCCAAACAGGATATGTGGTGATTAAAATTGCATTGTTAAGTTTTATTACTTTAAAATACCACTAATAAAATACTCCCGCTATTTTTCAGTTTGAGACTCTCCGATTTAAGGTAATGCATAGATAAGTGGTGTCTGCTCATTATGAACTGTAAAGCCTCGCTTCGAGTCCTTTTTGATATTTATTTAAATGCTTGTAATGTTAGAGGCTTGTTATTCAGCATGTTACAACACTATTAGAAACCTCAGTAACTGACACTTTAAGGATTTTTTTCGTGTTCAAATCACTATTACAAAGTTTTAAATCTATTTTATACGTATCTTTGTTTTTGAAAGTATAGTTAAAGATACATTAAAAAATTATTGTTGACAAAATTTTGAAAAATTATACTTTTTTATTACTAAAAATTATTTTTTGTCATACATACCGTCAATATCTCCAGTAACTGACACCATCCCTTTTTTGAAAAACTAATAGCTGAAAAATAAGTTACTACTAGATAACATTACTTTGCAGAATTTTACAAGAAAATGCTTCTTTGAGTTAGATTTCTGCTGAATTGTCAGTTACTGGTTAGGTGTCAATAATTGGGGGTTTCACCCTATATGTTATTTTATCTGAATAGCATTCCAAAATATTGACAAAAAAGTTATGTAGTTTTGTAACTTTTTGACTAGTGAATTAGTGATTTTGTTCTGAAATGAAAAATACAGTTATTGGCTATACATTTTGACAAAAGGCACCAGTGGTGCCGAAACATGTCGACAGCTTTATAAAACTTTTTTAATGTATAATGTGTAGTTTTATGGAACTCATTTTTACACCATATATGTATACTACCAGGCATGTCCAAGCTTTCAATAAACAGGGGTGCACTTCAGCTGATGGCAAATAATGAAGGACACCGTTATTCACATGACTCAAAAGATTATGTAGTAAGTGAAAATTAACATTCCTTATTACATTAAAAGAAGGAGATTGTTGATTTTATGAGATAATGATTCAAAATCCCTCCCAGGGGAAGATCCTAGCTGCACCACAGTAGAAGTGATTCACGTTAAGCAGGTCCAACTGTATATATAGAAATGAAATCAAAATCTCAAAAATTCAAATGGTTTTATTTCTATGAAGTAAAGAAAAAATAGAGGCACACATTTGTGGATTGCAAAATTGAAGAGGTTAAGTGATATTTTGGAGAAAATACTTGATTGCACTAATTACAAACAAAAGCTGTGTCTTTAATATGAATGGAAACAGACAAAAATTGAAGTCAGATGAAAAAAAAATTACTGCACAAATATTGCAGAAATAAAAGTCTTCCTTATATAAATGCATAAGTGTTTCTCATACCCAGGCATGTCCAACCTCTTAGTAAGCAGGGGTGCACTTCAGCTCTTGGAAAAACAATGAAGGGTGCCATTATTAACATGCCTCAAAACATGAAACAAAATAATCTCACAATAGTGATACACACATATCTTATGCGATGCAAATACATCTCACAGTGGAAGACATAAGGTCCGTATGATTCAGAAGCATGTTTTTTTTTTAAGATGTAAATATACTCCTTGACTTATTTTGAAGGCTTGAATTTAGCGTTATAAAAAGTAGAAAAACAAAGACATGTATGATAATGACTAATCCACGGGTTATTTTAGAGGGATAGTCTGGAAGAACTTCGATTACTGGAAATCATTTTGCATGATTTTATAGATTTTTTAAACAAAATGAGAAAAAATATATAAAATTTCAAATGTCTTGGAAAGCTAATTACACCCCTTTACCTCTTCTATAAAACAACTAGAACTAGAATAGACTAATTTTAATCATAATACATTTGTACATAAATATTGGTAAGTCCAGAAACAATATCTTATCAGTTAATTGATCTTTTTATTCATATTTCCATCAGGCAGCCTGACAAACCACTCACAACAATATTTCAAAACAATTTCTGTAACATTAATTAAAGGTTAACACTACAATTATCAACACTTCCTGGGGAGATGCTAATGGCCGATCATCGCAAAGCATACATTATTTTAATAAAGTGACAAAAGAAAAACATTTTGGAAAAAAAAAATGATATACAAAATAGAAAAACAGTATAACTTCACGATTAATGGCGATTTCAGATTATAGAAAATTCTGGATTTCAGAAGCTTTGAAACTGGAATGCATTTAGATAAATAATAACACTAATATCTGTCATTGATATGGTAACAGAAAAATAAAAGGAACTTAATAGTTTAAAATAATTAAAAAACACAGAAATTGCAGTTGAAAATGTCCTGAAATACTTTCTAGAACTAGTAACATTTTATGTGGTGTCGCCATCTGTTGTAAATTAGGTAGATTAAATAACCATTTTCTTTTTTTTAAATCATGATTTCGTATCTATAAATGCTAAATAAATAATAGAAATCACAAAAATTGAGAACATACAGCACGAATTGGTAGTGTTGCCAGATTTTTTAAACAAAAAATATTGCTACCACAAAGATAGCACAAAATACACTACAAATTCGACTGTGGCGCCATCTACTGATCAATCAATTAATAATTTTGTTGTGATTGGTTTTCATAATAACGTTAATACGACTATAAATTCTTTGATAAAATAAATATATTCTTTTTTAATCAAAATATTTCACACACAGCATCAAATACACATTTTTTAACTTATTTCATGAGAAACTATCACTATTTTTATTATCTTCATATCGCCATGGAGGTAAATTTACAGTAAAACTAATGTTTGGTTATATTGCTTGTTCAGATTGACAATAGTTGAAGTTGTATTTGTTACTTTTGTGTTTGTACATGTTTGTGATATATCAAAGAATCGTCACAACTTTCTGATCCGTCGGAAAAAAAAAAAAAAAAAAACACTCGTAAAATAAAATTTTTCATGTTCATCTTGACGTGCGTGGCAAAATTTCTTTTGGGGGAGGGTGCTTTCTCGAGATTTTTTTAATTTTCCAATTTGTTTACAAAGTGGGAGGGGCGCTTAATCGGGAAGGGCGGATTAACAGGATTTTACAGTAATCCATTTGAACTAAGAATAAAATAATCAAAAGTTTCAGTCTCAAAACAGTTATATTGTAAAAACAACCAAATTGATACTGAATTCAATTATAAATTTAAAAAATATATATATCCCAAAGAAATAAACAAGTCATCTGTAATAAAAATTTGTAGTCTAATAGGCAATAATGAAAGATTTAGTGCAAGCTGCATTTCCCAGTACTCCCTGTCCAGATATGGTTTATGTATCAAAATGCAAATTTTTCCTCATTCACCCGAATGATTTGAAAAGTCTGCTTAAAATGACTTAAAATTTAAGGAGATAATTTAAAAAAATGCACAGCATCTCATGTCTACAGTGAAAACCATATTTTCATAATTATATATTAGGCAATGAGTAATTATGCTTCTAATTTTCCCCATAGTCTAACATGGGATTTCGTAATCAGGCAGTTTAAGTGAAGCAGCCCCTGCTTCTAGATCTCCCTTGACTGAATATATTACAATTTTTTTTTCTTAAAAGGATTTTCTTAAGCACAAATAGATAAGTCTGGCACATACAAGATTATTCAAGTCTACATTTTGAAATTCCTTTTTTAACTCCTTTGGGAAAAGTGTCCCATACACAAATTTTATTATGTTGTCGCTACTTTAAAAAAAAAAAAAAAAAAAGTTACCTTTACTTATTTCATGATGGAAATGCTCTGATTAAACAAGGCAAATACAGTCGAGTCTCGGTATAATGAAATCCACTGTTCCAGTCAGAAAATTCATTATATAGAGAAGACAAAAAATTTCTTATTTAATGTGTAAATTTTGAACAAAAATTGTTTTTCAGGTGTTTAATTAAGATTTTGAAATGTTTAACTCTAAATATTAACTTGATATTGTATTTTTTAATTATTTAAACAGTTTCAAAACGGAAAATAAACATGTATTTGAAAGCATAGTAAAAAAAAAAACGCATAAGGAAAGCTTACATTAGTTTTAGACGAAGATAGCTGTAATTTTTGGTTGTTTTGATTTCAAAACTGTTACACCCTTGTAAAAATGTTCACACTTTAACAAGGATCACAGAATTATATAAGAAAATCACTTATTAAAGTAAAAATGTATATGCTTAAAGTGATAACAGTATACACAAAGGTTTAGAAATACCTTTTAATAAACAGATCAACAAGTTTCGTACACTCAATCAGTGATATTTTCAAGATCAATGATGATAAATAAACTAATTTCGCAAAATTTTTGTGAAAATGAACTTGAAAAACAAAATAAAGAATAAGGTAGAGGTACTCAGCTTTGAAAGATAAACCAGGAACCAGTGAAGGAAAATTGATTGTATGTGGTTTTGGAGCTTTTTGTGAACAAAAAAAGAAAAATTTCTGAAAAAAATTATGTAGAGATAGATCTTTCACTATATGGAGATTATTTTTAATGTAATCATGGAAAAAAGTTACCGTTCCTGCTAAAAATTCGTTATATAGAAGTCCGTTACAGAGAGACTCGACTGTATTACTTTTCTTTATTACTAGTACCAAAAACAAATCATGTATGCACCTTTTGAAGATGCATGTATGCACTCATGGTCCTGAAAGAATTAAACACACAACAAAAATTATTTAGTATGAATATTGTTATTTTGAAGCTTTTTGTGAACAAAAAAAGAAAAATTTCTCAAAAAAATTATTATGTAGAGATAGATCTGTCACTATATGGAGATTATTTTTAATGTAATCATGGAGAAAAGTGACCATACCTGCTAAAAATTCATTATAGAGAAATTTGTTATATGGAAGTTTGTTACAGAGAGACTCGACTATTACTTTTCTTTATTACTAGTACCAAAAACAAATCCTGTATGCACCTTTTGAAGATGCATATATGCACTCCTGGTCCTGAAGGAATTAAACACACAACAAAAATTATTTAGTGTGAATATTGTTACACAATGGATAAAAGATTGACTGGCCCATTCAATCGATAATGTAACTTGCAGTTTTCTATGCATACCTCTGCTAATATCACTAGTCAACAAATTTGAACTTTTTTTTATGTATCTGGCTTGTAAATGGGTACATTTAACTAATTTTAGGGTGCTGAATTTGGTGGAATAATAAGATTCTCTCAACCATGTTACATTTATGATTTATTAGATACACAGCAGCAGTGTTGAATTCAGGAGGTGGCTGGGGGGGGGGGACCCCCCCCCCCCCAGAGCATTGAAATGTCACCCGGAAGATTTGAGATTTTATGCTTTTAACTAGTATATAATGCCGTCAAAAATGACAGAATGTTGATCTGCGTTTCATTTTCATAAGACTTCATACAAACAAACAGCATGAAGATTTTGTTATTGAAAGGTTTGTATTGTAGAAAAGTACATTTTAAGAATGGCAAATGATTTCTACAAATACAAATGATGAGGATTTTTTCTTTTACCTAATATTCAATTTCTGAAATAGTTCAACAATTGGACAAAACATTCAAAAATATTAGAAAAATAATCCATGTGCGAAAGGTTTCTAAAAATATATATATATTAATGAGTTTCTAAAGAACTTGATTTACAGCTCATTGTTTGGTTACATAAGAAAAATTAAATGCAAATTCTGAAATGGTTTAACGATTGCACAAAACATTAAAATTTTGTTCATTTTAAATTGTCTAAGTTAATAGTATAATAGAGTTGAATTTTAATATTTCATGAAGAATACATAGCATAAAGACAGAAAATTGCATGTTTATGGATATTAGCTTCTTAATTCACAGTAGGAAAATATCCCATTTAAAATGACAGAAAAAACAAAGTTATCCAGTAATGAAGAAATAGTTAAAATAAATACAACGATGAAAGTAGATTACATAACTTTAACTTTTAAAAGTATTCATCAAAGTAAAACCTGATTGTCGGATTCCACTTCTCCGTCCACACAACTTCGAAATAAATCCGGTCTTTTGATATGCTGCCACCACCGATATGAAAACGTGATATCGGGCACGGTACTTGATGTATATTCAGGAAAAACTTAACTCTTTCAATTAAAGTTAAAGAAACAATTTATTAACAATATTTACACTTAAACTCGGAGGTAAAGTATCCGGTTTAATATTAAATCAAAATAAATACAGAAACGCTTTACGTGTACCGTTAGACTACGTTGATTCACTCAGAACCGAGATTTCTCTTAATCTCACACACGCTATCTCTCTTCCTTCCGAGAGATCCCGTTCCATACACGTGCTCAGAGCTGCTCTCTGAAAACCAACCTACACACCTCGCTGCCACGCTAGAACTAACTTCCTCTCCCTCGTAAACTTCAGAACACCCTCCTTTCTACGGGGTTTCTCCTCTGTTCCCAAGGGTCCTTGACCACCCTTCCTCCCTCTTGACGGATCTGTCTTCCTAAACAAAAGGGTGCAATAGCTTTTTTTTATCTATGAAAGACCACATTGCAATGAAATACTGCTTTCATTCTGTTCCACCTTCCTTCCTCTTGTATTCTGAGTAGCTCCCCTTCGGATTAAGATTTTCTAAGGGACGCCTTTAACGGTACACAATAGATACAATATGCTAATCCCTTAAGAATAGCTTTCAACTCTTGCAACTGTAAGAGAAGAACCTGACACCCCCCACCTTAGCGGAAAATATGCCTTTTAGGGGCTAATTTTCCTCAAACTATGTAATGTCTGAGAAGAGTTCAACAGTTCCTTGATAGGTTTCTTCATTACTACAATTACATAAATATTTCAAGGTGTCTGAAAATTTAACTACTGACATCTCTAATGAACCATATACTAATGTGATAAATACAGAAAAAAATACACAATAGGCTAATACACTTTTATAAACACATGATGCAAATACAATTACAAATACACAAAAAAAAATAAAGTTACACTAGTATTATGTCATTTCAATGTCAGTCCTTAGGCTGAGATTGCTGGAGGCGGAACTTTTTCCTTCCAGTGCTTCCTCGTTAACTTAATTGGTACATCCCTTTTCGCAATGCACCCGCTTGAATGGCTAACTTCTGCCTCTGATGTCCCAATTAAATCTTCCTCTAACCAATCAGGCACTTGCCTGTCCAAGTCCTCTTTGTACGTAATAAAGACATTGTACAATTTCTGCCTTATCTTATCCCTCTCCGGCTTACGACCAATCCTATTTTTCTCCATTTCTACCAGTTCGATAGGACCCATAAATAATTCCTTATTTTTCCTTAAGATTGATTTTATGTCCCCAACTTGAATATTTGTTAATCCTTTTATCTCAAATCCCTTCCTGTCTTTATTTTCCGGTTGTTCTCTGTCTAACAACAGATCTTTCCTACAGTCTTCAAACTCCCCGTCACTATCCAAGACAATATCGACTACTTTATTTTTAGCCATAAATGCTCTCATTTCATCTTGATACACCAGTTTCTTACTCCCGTCCTCTAACTCAACTATAACTGCAGGTCGACATATTTCCTCTTTCTCCTTATTACTCACATTCATTTCCCTCGTTAATCGACATTCTACACATGATTCGCAAAACGTTTTAGCTTCCTCTACCATATTTTCCCAATAAAATGAATGCTTGATTCTTTCTAACATTTTCTTAACTGCGTGATGTTCTCTGTATAAGGAGGTATGCGCTAGTTTTAGAATTTCCTCCCTTCTAATTTTAGGTATTACTAATTGAGCTACAGTTTCATCTACTAATTTCTCTTTATGATACAATAACCCATTCACAATATAATAAGACTCTCTCTCATTTTCAGCCAATTCCCAAGCTTTCTCTAAATCCTTACAACTCATTTGGGATTCCTGAAATACATTTAAACTACTTTCCGTAACTTGATTAATCTTACTTTTCTCTACCTCGGCTTTTTCCTTTTCATGACTTTGCAACTTCACCGATCTCGTTTCTACGACATAACGGTTATTATTATCATTCCTAATCCTTTCCCCTTCCTTCACTTTGTTCCGACTATCTTCCTTACATTCCCTTTCTACCGATTCTCTTAATGATTTCTCGTTGTTTAACCCTGACAATTCATTAGCCACGTCAGGATGTAAAATTACCTGTTCCTTACTATTATCAATTATTGCACAAAGTACATCCTCATGAATTACATTAGTTTGACCACGTTTTGGAATAGCTAAAGGTAACTGAATTAATGGCGATTTCACTGCCTTACCAAATATCCCTTGTAAATAGATGCTACCAGCCCCTCTTAATTTTTCTGCTGGTACTAAATCTTTATGAACGACGCTAATTTGGCAACCAGAATCCACTAATCCTTTTGTTATCTTCCCATTTACACTAACTTCCACTTTCTCGAGATTATTTAACTTCTCTCCAATAACTTTAGCTCTCCAATTCCCTCTTGCTCCGATTCTTGCCATACTCGTTCCCCTTGGTAATTCTTTAATTCCTCGCACTGAGACATTATTGATACTAGCCCTTGGTTCTTGTCGGTTATTAATTTGATTACTTCCCTCATTATTTCCTTTTGTACAAAATCGCTGAACATGTCCTCGTTGAGAACACTTGAAACAGATAGGCGTCGTATCATTAGGTTTCTTATATTCCGGTTTTCTACCCAAAAATGGACTAACCTCATTATTCCCATTTTGTCTCCAATTACTACTAAATCCCTCATCTTTTGCCCTTCTAGAATCTTCATTATTAACATACCTTTCTTTACCTTTATAACCCTTATAAGTTACCGCATAAGATTTTTGTTTAGCATCAAAGAAATTATCACATTCCTTAGCAATTTTAGAAACTTCTAACCAATTACTGTGCTGAGTTAATCCAACATGCGTCGCGGTTTCCTCATCTAACGTAGTTAACAACTTATCCGTGACAATTAACTGATTAACCTTCTCATACGTATCTGCACCTCTAATCTTACAATAATTTTCCCACGTTGCTATTAAACGCAATACAAACAATACATGAGTTTCATTTTGATTCCTTCTAGCCTTCTTAAAGTTTTCCAAACACGCCTTCGGTGTCGGCTCGTGTTCCCTTAGAACTAATTCCTTTAACTTCTCATAACTCTCAATTTGTTCTCTAGTCGTGTATATTAGTAAATTATCGGCCTTATCCCCTAGCATATTTAGCAGAATTTCGGCCTGCTGGGTTTCCGGTACATTTTTTGTTTGAAATGCTCGTTCTAAACTGCTAAAAAACAGATTCCATCCCTCAGTCCCTTCTGGAACTTTGATAGACAAAGTTTTAACACTTTTAATCAATTTCTCTAGGCTACTCTCATGATTAGATTCTCTAGTCCCATTAGAATTATTTGTCGAACTCTGAATTTTTATCCTTTCCAACTCTAACTCATGTTCCAATCTCAGTTTTTCAGCCCTTTCTTCTCTATCTAACTTTTCTCGTTGTAACTTTTCCTCCCTTTCTACCTTTTCTCGTTCTAACTCCCTTTCTAACTTTTCTCGTTGTAACTTTTCCTCCCTTTCTAACGTTTCTCGTTGTAACTTTTCCTCCCTTTCTAATGTTTCTCGTTGTAACTTTTCCTCCCTTTCTACCTTTTCTAACCGCTCCGTAACAATAGTGTTAGATAATTCCATAATGGCCTTCTCTTCATATTCGTCGCTCTCCACTATCTTTTTCTTAAGCTTAAACCTGGTATCATCTTCCGAGACTTCAATCCCTAACTCTTCACATATCGCCTGAAGATCCACCCTTTTTATTTTTAGTAAGAAAGCCATACCTTCTACCGACAGTTATTACCACCCTACAATAATACTTAATCACAATATCAAATTAATACTTCCTCAAATCCTACCCTCATAAGTTACCTCCACATATTATACTATTTAACATATTTCAAATAAGTAATAATACAATAATAAATTTCCTTAGACAATGATACCCCACAACTTGCTTCCAATAACAAAGTAACAATAATCTCAATTTGACTATTATGCAATACAGATTTTAAATTTATACCATTAAATAATAAAATACAATTTACACAATAATACTGATACGTTGCAATTTGAATAAAACACTGATGCCAATCACTACATAAAAATATCCACCTAACAAAAATTTGCATGAAATACACATAAATTCCTAAATTTAATCTCAATAAAATATTTCAATTTCAAAATTAGTTCTCATATTAAAAAGTAAATCACAGCACTTTTTTTTTTTCTCTGGGCCTTCAGTTCTTCCTTGAAGGTTATTTCAATTTAATTTAAATTCTACACAAATTTCCTTTCCTCATTTACTATCAATATTTCAAACTTAAAGCAAACAATATCACTTAATTTAAATATTACTTTAATAATAATTTAAATTTAAGAAATTTCAATTATTCCTTCCAACTATTAACACAATGCATTAATTTTAATCATTAATCTTATCCGTTTAAAACAATTAGAAAATCACTTCTAGTAATTAATATAAGATCTTTTTCTTAAAACAATAGTGTAAAATGGTTGTTAATATCTCATTTGATTTAGACCAATTATTATATTGCACATAAATTAACATAAATTATACACAATAAAAAACAGTAGGTTCGAGAATGTCAGTAGATTAAAATGATCAAAACACCTTACCTCATACTTTATTCGCTGGGCAATTCTCTGCTCACTTTTCCACAGGGTAAATCTTGCACTCTCGGGCCACAATCACTGCACCTTGCTTCACAATGCAGAAAAAACACTACGCACAACACTACACTAACACCACCACTAATTCACTTCACTGTAATGACGATAGGCTATCTGGCACTGGTTGTCTACGACGATAGGGCACAAACACTTCCGCTGGGCGATCCGGCACAAACTCTCTGTAACACGGCTATCTGGCACTAGTCTACAACGATGGGGCACGAACACTTCCGCTAGACGATCCGGCACAAACTCTCAGTAACATGGCTAACTGGCACTGGTCTTCGGTGATTCAATCCCGTCGCTGCCACCATTGTCGGATTCCACTTCTCCGTCCACACAACTTCGAAATAAATCCGGTCTTTTGATATGCTGCCACCACCGATATGAAAACGTGATATCGGGCACGGTACTTGATGTATATTCAGGAAAAACTTAACTCTTTCAATTAAAGTTAAAGAAACAATTTATTAACAATATTTACACTTAAACTCGGAGGTAAAGTATCCGGTTTAATATTAAATCAAAATAAATACAGAAACGCTTTACGTGTACCGTTAGACTACGTTGATTCACTCAGAACCGAGATTTCTCTTAATCTCACACACGCTATCTCTCTTCCTTCCGAGAGATCCCGTTCCATACACGCGCTCAGAGCTGCTCTCTGAAAACCAACCTACACACCTCGCTGCCACGCTAGAACTAACTTCTTCTCCCTCGTAAACTTCAGAACACCCTCCTTTCTACAGGGTTTCTCCTCTGTTCCCAAGGGTCCTTGACCACCCTTCCTCCCTCTTGACGGATCTGTCTTCCTAAACAAAAGGGTGCAATAGCTTTTTTTTATCTATGAAAGACCACATTGCAATGAAATACTGCTTTCATTCTGTTCCACCTTCCTTCCTCTTGTATTCTGAGTAGCTCCCCTTCGGATTAAGATTTTCTAAGGGACGCCTTTAACGGTACACAATAGATACAATATGCTAATCCCTTAAGAATAGCTTTCAACTCTTGCAACTGTAAGAGAAGAACCTGACACTGATTTTGTCTTATTTTAAAAATATGCCTGAAAAATCTATAATAAATTTTGATCATTAAAAATCTTCTTATTTTATTTCATAAGTAAATTGAAATTATTAAATACATTATCTTTTCACATTCTCTTATTAAATTACAATTTTTTATTTCACTACAAAGTTAGGTTTAAATGTTACTATGTTAAAAATCAAAATTTGATCTGCATTGATATAATTAACATATGTGGTATACGGTACTACATATTCCTTATATTTTAATTGTGTTTCATAAGAAATATTCATTTTACAATGCAAGCAAAATTTCAGATGTAATTGGATATAAGCTAGGCGATTAAAATTTGATTTAACCAAGTTAAATTTTTAAGAAATAAATTATATTAAGCTGAAGCTTTTAAAAGTTTATCTTAAAATAAATCAATACACCCTGAATTTTTCTTAGTTTAAAAATATGCTTACATGCATTTTATATTATTTTACAACTTTATTATTATGTTACATAAAATATCAACTATCAATTATCAAATAAAAAACAAAAGAAACCTCCTTCGTTTATATTTACTGCCAATAGATGGCACCAGATAAGTACTTCGGAACGAAATGTAATTGCAGATGGATCATCGCATCTGAAAAAGTACTTACAGGGAAAAAAATGTTTACAGAAATAAATTAAAGAAATCCTTTAATATATTTAAAGACTTTAATATGCTTTTACAAATATTTTAAGAGCATAATCAGATATTTTAATGAAACGTTCAAAGAGTCATTCATTTTTTTTTCTAGATATGGGATTTATGATTCTGAATGGCAACAGTATTTGTTTGTTTACATCAGGTAATGCGATGTTTAATCTGTTATTTTTAATTTAAAACTTAAAAGATTATAACTTGGTATAATATACATGTTTTATACGAAAATATGCTGAACAGACATTATTTCAAGTAGAAGAAATTATCATTTAGTGGTCATGTGTTAGCATGTTTTTCAGTAAGCCCAACATAACGTTTAACTACTGTCAACACGCAGACCAGAGTGGTGCAGCCCGGATTGGTTACAGACACTTTCTGGCCTTTGGATTTTATTATAAGTAAGATGGTCAAAAAGTGCAATGTCCCCTCCCCCCTCCCCCCCCCGGGGCAACAGAAATCCCTTCAGGAGAAAAAAGTCTGAATTCAACACTGCACAGCAATTATGTAAAGTCAACAGTGAAATATTTGACAAAAATTGACCATTTGAAATACAAACAAAACATAATATTCATCAGTAAAAATGTTTTCTTGATTACTTAACAAAGACTATGAACTAATATGAGCACAAAACAGTTGCACAATAATCCATAATATTAGCAATGTATTTTTTCATAATAGATTGATGTCTTTCTTGATGTCAGAATGCATCCAAATAAAGGTTTTAACCTACATAGTCATAACCCTACAATGCCACGTGTGTCCACTTCTTAGGGCAATTTATAAAAAAATAAACATCGCCAGATTAAATAAAGCATTTGTCAAGCCCTGCTTTTGAGTATATCGTTCAACTGAATAAATAACAAAAAGATTTCTACTTAACTCATTTATGCCTAGCGTCCAAAGTTTGGGACGTTTTAATTTTTCGGTAAAAAAAACCCTATACTTTTTTAAAAATAGATTTATTTTGTCCATTTTTTATGATTATTTTACACAATTTACAAACAGCATATTTATATTAGTATAAAGTAATAATTATTGCATTATATAGAGAGCAGCTGTAATTAAACAAAGTACTGAGAGCGAATAAAAAATCAGACATAAAATGTGTTAAAATGAATGGGAATATACTTATTTAAATGAAATCTATGACAAACTCTTTATTGTATACTTTATAAGTTTAAGGCTTTTCAATAGTTTGAATGTGAAAATGCTTACTTAAGCTATCATTAACAAAAAAAAATACCTAGATTTAATACTTCATTAATACAAAGTTTCTCTTTAGAATAAACAGAAAGTGGATTAATTGAATAAGATAATTAAGACAATATATTACATGCAAGATTTTTCTTTAATTTGAAAATGACAGTGTTTATTTCAGTATGATCTTAAGCAAATCTTTATTGCATGCTTCATCACAATAAAATGACAGATTATTCCTTGGCATGAATATGGAGATTTTGAGACAAATCCATTACATGATCATGTATAATTTGATTTGATTTCATGCATCAGTAATTTAATATACATTTATCAAATACATAACATCGTCAAAAATAGTATATAATGTAAAAACAATACAAAACAATAATTTAACATACATTTATTGAATACTAGCTTTTGCCCGCATCTCTGCTCATGTATAAAATGTAGGTTTTGCAATTTTACATTTTTTTTATTTTTTGCATAGTTTATCTAACTAATAGTGCAACTCCCATCAAAATTCGTTTGGTAGAATTTTTTAAAAAGCTAATCTTTCATAATCGGGTGGACCTAATTGTAGAACTTTCTCACGTAGCTCAGTAAGTCAGCAATACAGTATCTAAAAGTTCTCAAAAAAGCAAACTACAATATCATCTGTAGACACGATTATGGAATAGTCCACTTTCAAATAGAATTTCTGTGAAAAACCCTTGACATAGAATAGCACTATAAAGCTTGATAACAAAGTCTTGCGTAACCCCCTTGAAGGGCGATATATTTTAATCCACTTAATTTTAATAAAGATCTGTACCAGAATTTTTTAATAAAATTTTACTTAAATAAATTTGGTGAAAAAAAAAGCTGTAAAATTGCATTACCATATTTTCATATAAAATTTTGAAAAAATTCTGGTATGAATTTAACACTACAGAAACACAATAACTTGCTTTGGAAAGGATTAAATAATACTTTTGAGTATAATATATCTTTCAATTGAATAAATAGCAAAAAGATTTGTACTTAAAATGAATGGGAGTATAATATACTTATTTCAATGAAATCTAAGACAAATTCTTTATTGTATACTTTATAAGTTTATGGCTTTTGAATCGTTTGAATGTCAAAATGCTTACTTAATCTATCATTACCAGAAAATCTTTGATACAGGGACACGCCAGTAGTGTTCGGTGCCTGTGTGCCGGCTTCGGACTTCGGCTTATACCCTCTCCCCGAAAAAAAATATAATTTTATAAAAATGTATCAGCGAGCATAAATGAAATGTAAAATATATTACTTCTACGTGTATATATTTAAAAACAGAAATTACAAAAAGTATGTGTAAAAGAAAAAATACATTAAAAAAAGAGTAGAAAAATCAGAAAATAGAATAATTTACATTGTGTGTCAAAATAATCATTTAAAATTTCACATTATATTGTTTTAAGTAAAATAATACTTTCATTCAAATTCAGAAAATGGCTTTAAGATGATTTAAAGCTACATGAGTAGTTAAAATAGTTCACTTGTAGATAGAAAACAAAAAAATAATTCTCATGATGTAATAAATAACAATCAAATACTTTCATAATTAATATTCATCATAATGCATCATTGACTATTTAGGTTTGGACTACTAGTTGAAAATTGCACATAAAATGCACGGGAATTTCAGTCTAAACCTCTTCTTTTTTTTTTAAACTATATTTTTGCCGCTTTTCTCTAAGCTGCTTCTTTCATTATTATGCTCATCCATTATCACAACCCTGACCTCTAATATTTATGTTTAAATTGAATTTTATTTCGCTAAAATGGAAAGAAATACTGTCAGTCCAGCCTCTCTGACATCTAAAATTGGATACAATGCTAAAAAAATGCAAGTTTTTTTTCTTTTGTAAGTTTCAAATCACATTTTATGTCCTGAATTGAAATTGATTATCATATTCCTTTTAAAGAATAATTCATTTAAGATAGTAATTCATTTGAGATACATGCTTGGCGCCTTTATTATTCTTGCGCTATTTCTTTTTTAACTTGAATAGAACGTTGATTAATGAAATCAGATAATTAAGAAAAGTTTTCCCTGTATATTATACATGTAACACTCTTTTTTAATTTGAAAATTACAGTGTTTATTTCAATATGACCTTAAGCAAATCTTTATTACATGCTTCATCACAATAAAATGACAAATTTTGCCTTGTCATGAATATGGAAATTTTGAGACAAATCCATTACATGATCATGTATAATTTGATTTCAGGCATCAGTAATTTAATATACATGTATCAAACACATAACATCGATAAAAATAGTATATAATATTAAAAACAAACAAACACAATATAAATCAGTAATTTAATATACATTTCTTAAATATATAACATTGTTGGTAGCTTTTGGCGATAAAATATATTTATGATTGTATTTTTTCCAGCAACATGTTATTCTTGTCAGAATGAATATAATATACAGTAGAAAGCCACTAATCCGCAAAGCTTGGTTCCAAGTGTTGTGCGGATTGGAGGCTTTTTGCGGATTACAGGCCATGTCTATTTAATCTTTGTTTACATTTTTTAAAATTCATATTTTGGACAAATTTAGATTGGTAATACTAAAAAATAAATAAATTACATATTTTAATATATAGATAAAGTAATAACTATGTAAAAAATAATTTATTATTTTTAAAATTTCTTAAATATGGCATCAATTGTTGTCTGTTTTAAGACATTTGGTTTATAGTGTTGAATTTTATCTTTAAGTAAGAGTTCAAAAGCAATATATATGTATTTTTTTATGTGTTTTTCAATTTTATAATTACGATTTAACGAAAAAATAAATAAATTATAAAATATATTGTCTAAGTAAGGATTTTTTATCATTAAAAAAAAATCACAAAAGCTTAAATTGTATTTTACAAGTATTGTATGAAGAAATGAATATATAAAATAATATACTAATTAAATGTGCTTTCCTTTTAAACTATAAAGAAGAATGTTATATGATATATAATACTATATATAAAGATAAGAAAAATGTTAAAATTGGTGAAAATTTTTTTCAAAATTCAAAATTTTGTCACCATTGAAGCATTTTTCAAGAATTAAATTTCTTTGTTTACATTCATAAATTGATTGCAGATTAGAGGCCTTTGCGGATTACAGGTTTGCGGATTAGTGGCTCTCTACTGTATATGTCCTTATATACATACTACATTGATGAATATATTATATGTATTTATATCTACATTATATATTATTACATATGTAGTAGTTATATATAAATATTTCTGCAACTGTTCTTAACTCCTTCCTGATGAACGTTGAGTATGCATGATGTATAAGAGTTCAGAATCCTTGATTTTTTTTCCTAAGAGTAATTTTTGCTTTATTTAATCACAGAATTTCTCCTTTAAAATACTGATGATAAAACATTAATAAAAACTCTGTAGTTCATCATGAAGGTGTGAATATAGCAATTATTTAACACTCACTAGCTATCCAAGTTCTTTTTACTTGTTTTTTTTCTTTTTTTTTTTTTTTTTTGTATTTTCTTTATCAGTTAACTTTTATTACTTACCCATCATACGTAGTAGAGGGTAAATCTTGTAATCATTTTAAAAATTGATTTTTTTTTTTTTGACGGATTTACACGTTTTAGACACTAGAGATTCCGAAAAACATATTTTTAGAAAAAAAAATTGCTATCCGTCTATCTGTGTGTGTGTCTGTAAATGCTCTATCTCCTGAACAAATTGAGATAGAGATTTGAAATTTGGTATGTACTGAGTATGTAATAATGAGAAGAAACCTATTGAAATTCAGTAACCTCGATTATCCTGAATTATTTTTTTCGGACTCTCAAAATATTCGTTCTGATAAAAGTTACATAAAAATTTTCAAAATTGTCTATTTTAAGGAGTAAATATAAAAGGCAATAAAAAAAACATTAAAATTTTACATAAAGAATGAAGTTGATCGGATAATGATATATTTCTAATTCGAATAATTTCTTCGAGATATTTCTAATCCTATTTGCCACACTCTTTGATTTTTCATGACCCTGTATTTCATTCAAATTTCAATTCAAAGATATATTTTAATTGGAAATGAGACGCTTAATCCAATTTTATTTTTTATTTGCAATGCATTTTATAAATAGTTCACACATGTTTTATTTTCACATTTTATATTATACATATCCGTGATGGGTAAGTATTACGATAGCCCCCAACAACTAGTTTTACCAAAAAACAGCACAATAGCTTAAAAAAAAATTTTTTTTTTTTTGGACCATCAAAATTAATCTACTTTTTGACATAGTACCAATACTATGAGCACCAATGGACAGGGGTATCTAGAATAAATCCACAATGCATGACGGTAAACATTGCCCTATATTAGACATTTTACATAATTTTTATTCAGATTTCTATCTTTCACCACACTCTTACATGCGTGCACGTGAATTTCGTGATGGGAAAGTAACAAAAAATATTTACAAACATTATTTATTTTCTTATCTAACAATATACTATCACTAACAATATTCTATAAAACTATACAATTAAACTTTTTACAAAACTAAACTTAAAAAAAAAACAGATAATAAACTTTGATTTAAATAAAAATTCAAATATAATTTGATTTAAAAGAAATAAAAATAGCTAGCAAAGTTTGGAAAGCACAAAGTCATTTCGGAAACTTGCTCAATACTGAATCCAATGAAACCATCGGCGAGTTGCTATGTAGTGGTAGAGGCAAGTAAAAGTGGCGAGAAGGAGAAAAAAAACAGGATAGTACTGATACTATATGCATCTCACATATTGGGCGGCTAGCATAGTATAGGACTATAGGTACTATACGCAGAATGAAAGTGATAATGTATTGACAACACAGTTGGAATACAGAAAGGAAAAAAAAAAGTGTTACAGTAATTATCATTATCGACACCATTGTTGGTGCAGTGTATCTTCTTGACATGGGTACCAAACACTTTAGTAGAATTACTCTTGTTCAGTTGACTGAACTTTATTATGAATGGGAATATGCCTCTTTAATGATGATCTTTCAGAAAATCTTCTGTCACATATATCACAAACGTAAGGTTTTTCTCGAGTATGCACACGAAGATGTATACTTAAGGAAGTACTCATAGAAAATCCTTTATTACATATTTCACAAACAAAAGGTTTTTCATTTGTGTGACTCCGAAAATGCCTTTTCAAGTTAGACTTGCATGAAAATCCTACACCACATACACTACAGATGAAAGGCTTCTCTTCAGAATGAATATACATATGATCATGTAAACTAGACCTGTAAGAAAATGCTTTATTACAAACTTTGCAGATGAAAGGCTTCTCTTTAGTATGAAAGCGGATGTGTTGATTTAACGTGGACATGTCAGCAAATCCTTTATTGCATATTTCACAAATACAAGGTCTTACTTCTAAATGAATGTAACAATGCTTTTTTAAGTTAGATTTATCTGAAAATCCTTTATTGCATGTTTCACAAATGAAAGGTTTCTCTGTGGAATGAATATAGACATGTTTAGTTAAGTTAGTCTTGCGAGAAAATCCTTTATTGCAAATTTCACAAACGAAAGGTTTCTCTTGAGTGTGCGAACGAATGTGTGAACTAAATTTAGACATGTCACAAAATCCTTTATTGCATACTTCACAATTGTAAGGTTTTTCTGCTGTGTGAAGATAAGAATGCTTTTTTAAGTTAGATTTACTTGAAAATCCTCTATTGCATGTCTCACAAATGAAAGGTAAAGAATGAGTAAGGATATGTTTATTTAAGTTAGGCTTATGAGGAAACCCTTTATTACAAATTTCACAAACAAAAGGCATTTCCTTCGAATGAAGGGATTCATTAAATGTAGACATATCAGATAATTTATTACTGTATGTTTCATAAACTAAAGGCAGCACAAATTAGTATGAATGTGAAAATTATGATTGTAACTTTATTTAAATCTCTCATATCTTTATAAGAATAAGACATTTGTCAAAGTTTATAACACAAATTTATAGTATAATGCAACAAAGCCTCTTTTTATAAGATAAGCTATTACTTGACAAAGTTGGAGATATTTGCACACAATTTACTCCACATCTGTTACTTCCTAAGAGATCTTTCACAAATGACTGACTTTAGATTCTTTTGATGTAAAGGAATTCCTTCATGATAAAATTCCAGGAACCTGAAACAGATAAATTTGTGTGAGAATCAGTCCAACTTTTATGCTACGAGAAATGAAACTCAAAATGCAAACAGATGACAAAATTACTGTCATTTTACTGTACATATGATTGTTAAGAACATAAAATGGTGAAAAATTTTAATGACTGGTTGGCTGCATTTACATACCAGAATTTGTAATGGAATTCAGACAACCTGTGCAGTTTTGTTCAATAATAAACATCCCCCCCCCCCCCACATAAATAGTTTGTTTCATAGTATTCTAATCATATGCAAAAAACTTGAAAATATATCTAGAAGACGATACATATGAATATAACTATTATATGTGAAAAAAAAAACATAATTTGAACCAAATTCAACAGTAAGAATTTTTTTACATTCCTTTTGGTACTAATATAGTAGCAAATTCATAATACTTTACAGATCAATATATACATACAGATCCATAGAATGACAGTGATTTTTGTCTCCTAATTAACCTTGTTTTCACAAGCAAAACTTTTAAACCAGGGTTAGCAGGTTTTTGACATGTGTCAGTTTTTGAAAGTTTAAAAAAAGTTTAAATCATCATGTCAAAAATCTCAAAACTACATTTATATGTAAAATTTCACATTAAATGTCACACATTTTACATGCAACAGTAGAACATTACATGTAACATTTATAATGTCTCTATTACTGTACATCAATATTTAATATCTAGTAAAGTATTATTGTTAAATGCATTTTTTTAACTTGGTAAAATTTTTATTTTAAAATTTTTTATATAAAATTGTGCTTTTAAAAGTGAATATAAGATTTGAAAGAACTCATATGAGCTATTCTTTTACTTAAAATATCTTAAATGTCCTAGTAATTTAAAACAATGATGATATTGAACAACATTAGAATGCCATGAAATAATATATATTAGTATTAGGACATTTCTTATATCTTCAAAACAAACAAGCATTAGAATTCATAAAGAAAGAAAATTTTGCAATTGACCAGAGATTAGCTGGAGGTTTTTTATTGATGTAAAGTTTCTATAATTGAGGAAGATATAATAAAAGAAAACAACCTAAGTAATCATATTCCCACTCCACCCACATTCCTTTTATTGAGAGATAAAAGATAAGAAAATAGTGGTGAGTGCATTTTTCAGGATAAGTTATGTGCTGTGAGGTAAAATTAATCTGGATTATTAAATGTACAACGATTTTCTTCTGATTGAAAATTCCAAAAGATAAAAATATTTTATTACAATTAATACTATTTTTTTAAAAATCTGTAATTATTAAATTACTATCATTTTAAATAAAAGCTTACATAAATTATTATGGCTTGTTTAATGTATACCTATTGTTGTTAAAATGTTACCAGTGTCTGACACTTGTCATGTTGAAAACTAGTTTTTGACATCAAAAACCCAACCATGTTTTAAACATTGGTGTAAAACACAATACCATGGAAAGAAACTTCTTAAAAACATCATTAAACGAGATGTCTTATGTTGCATTTAAGAAATTTTTCATGGTATATTGATTTTGTTTTGTTAGAAAGCTCATGTTTATTTTAGAGAATATGAATTAGAGCCATACCGAGTGCACGGTACATACTTGATACTTGGCCAAATTTTGACTTTGTACTCAGCCAATACTGAAAACTTTTTTTAAAGCATTATTGAAGACAAAGGAATTTATAATTGATCTGTAAAAAGTTATTCGAATATAAATGTATATTGTCTGCAATAATTTTTAATAACTATTTACTTAGTATATAAAAATACGTCTACAAAATATACAAAAGTTAAGAAAACACATCTTATATAAAATTAACACAGATCATAATTTAGTTTTAAATTTATACAAACAAAAACAGAATAATTTTTTTAACTGTAAGAGAGACTTATGATTTCGGATAAAGAAATAGTTTGTAGAAAGCTATTAAAAAATATTTTAATAATTAAATTTGTTATATCGTCAATTATGGCGTAAAAACACAAATCATTCTACATTTTCGGGGCATTTATTTTATTATGCCCTGCCTCTGAAAAAATGTGTTCACTGTAAGCACTGCTAAAATGACACCATTGTATGCTGCACATACGGGGGGGGGGTGGAAAGGAAAAGAAACTGTAAAGCCAATAAATTTTTTTAATCAAAAGATAATCAGGTACAGTTAGAAAATTATGAAACATTTTGCCTTATTCAATGAATTGTTACAGCAAGCAATAACCATTTTTGATACAGATTTCAGGTGTCAGAATCAGTTATGATGGTTTGAAGAATCAGTTTTAATTTTACATTGGTGAATTGTACTTTTTATGTATAATTTTTTTTCCCATTTTTTCAAAATAATGCTAATATTTTTAAATTTACAAAAATTGTCTTTAAATGGAGCACAAATTAAATTTTGAATTGAAATTAATTTTTAAAAACATGATTATATGCTCAAGATGTATGGTTATATCTACCCTATATATATAAAATCCTAATGAAACGAATTTGTGAAACGATTTTATGAAACGAATTTATGAAACGATTTTATGAAACGACTGATTAAACGACTGATTATGTTTCAGGGCTATTTTTAATTAAATATTAAACGCTTGATGGTGAAATTAATATCAATTGTCCATAAAAATCCGCGGATGTCAAAACTGGTAATAGAATTTTGAAATTGGAATTAGTTTTCGAGATATTAATTTTTTTCTAATTTTAATGACATTTCTGTAATGATGGCAACTAATTACTCAGTTTTTTTGTGACAAAAAAGGGAAAAAAATTGAAAAGGATCCCGATAGGGATTATTGATTTCTTTTTTTTCGTCATTTTCAAATTGAAATTGGATTTATCTTTTATTTCAATCGATAATGAAGACAAGATTGTGATTAAATTATGTTTTTCAGGAAAATTTGAAAAAAAAAATCACATTTCTATCGTTAAGATTCAATTGTCTGTCAGCATTTAATTTAATTTATAAACTGAAAATATTTTGAATAAATTCGTCCAAATGACGTCATTTATGTAAACGCAAAAGAAAGGAGCAAAAAAATATTTATACAATTTGTTTAGCGTAAAATGTCATTTATCCTATTTTATATATAATCAGAAGTAATTTGTATAGAAAAAACAATAAGAATATACGAATAATTAAAATACGCATATAAACAAAAAAATCGTCGAATTTGTTTCCATGGCTGTTAATGTCATTTGGCACCAAATCTCACTTTCTGATGCCCGAATTGCGCCAAGCTTTTTTTAAAAAAGCGTTAAGACCCCTATAATAGAAAAGCACCAAAAGCTCATTGGGTTTGTTTTCATAACTTTTGGCAACAAATCTATGTATATTAACAAATCTATCCCTTTTCGAAGCTCGAATTACGCCAAACCTAAAAGCAAAGGATCCTATACTGGAAAAGGTCCCGATTTTCTTATGGACAATATTCAAGTGACATAACAAGGTGCAAAATTATCGCGGATAGCAAATTTGTTTAAATATGTCATCAATTGATGCCGAATAAATGCAGGCATGCAGGCATGCATGCACAAAATGTTTAATTAATTTTGTATGATAAATAATTATTAGAAATTCGTATATACATATTAATTAAAATAAATAATTTACATATTTAAAATAACATGAAAATATGCATGATGGCGCACTAAAATAGAGAGAAAATTAGAACCTGTTACTGAAAATGTCTATAACAGTACTTTTCAATACCGTGGTTCTTAATGTTATTCACAAGCAGATGGAATTTTTCTCATTCTTAAACGCAAAGAAAGAATAGAATACAGATCGTTGTTATAAAAGTCCGAGAGGTAGCCACAATTTAAACCTAACCATTTTATACAAGCTGGTTTTCAAGTTTTAATTGATTTTACTTATCAATCCCGAAAACAGTCGTCAGTTGTCGCAACAGCTGTGTATGAGGCCATGGTAATGAAAAAATGCCCCATTAAAACGTTAAAAGCATGACAACCCAATTACAGATTTACCAATATTTTTAAAACAAAGCACGCTGTCATGTTTTTAGAGGCTTCGAAGTCTGAGCGGGGGTTGGCGAGCGTAGCTCGCAGGAGGTAGGCCCCCTAGTATTTATATATACATACAAAGGAGTGTTACCCCTAAGCTCACGTCATGTGCACGTCAGTGGTTCTTTCTTGCACACAACTATCCAGTATTGGTATTCAGTACTCGACCAAAGTATTACTTCATATACACCACTAATATGATGGATTTTAATAAATAAATTAACCATTTAAACACCAGTAATTAAAATTCATAGTGCTGATCACACGAAAATGCTATACATTTCCAACTGCAGTTGTATTAGCATGCTTTTGTTGAGTTTTAAAACCAGCTATGTGACTAAATTGAAATATAGAAAAACATTTATTTACAAAGAAAAAACATTTAAGTAAAGTTTTTAGTCTAACATATCGCTGACATGGAGTCTACACTGTTTTTTTTTTTAACCAGTGAAAACTGAAAAACATTGCTGCCAATTTCACAAAATAAACTTAGTATTGCCACATACATATAAATTAGCGTTCACATTTATTTTAAAAAGAGCAGGGCGGATTTGCTGAAAAGGGCACTTATATTGAGTAAAAGGGTATATTTTGTTGAGTGAAAGGACACTTCTCATTGGATTTATCATTTCTCAGTACTTATAAGTAGGGATTTCTACTCTAAACCATTAAGTATTAAATCCTAAATTTCCTGGAGCGAGCATTTCAAGAGGGGGGGGGGGGGGGGAGCCACCCTTTGGATTCACTGACACATATTATCAAGGTAAGCTGAAATCGTGCTGTATTTTTAAGAATCTCATAAAATAATCTGATTAAAATAACTCCATTTTTAGAATATTCCACTTATGGAAACGTGCCATTCTGAGACGATTTTGAAATGGAAAATGCATTACAATTTGAAAACACAATACAATATGCAGTTGCTGCATCTGTTTTTTTACACATTGATTTAGAACTTACAACACGTGAGGCAATCAGAGTAAAAGAACTTCTGTTTTCAAAAGGGATTTCTGGGAGGAAAGGGAGGAGGGGGAAGTAGGAGAGGAAAAAGCTAAATATTTTGAAAAAAAAAAAAAATAGAGGACACATAGAAGCTATTGGGAAAAGGGGCAGGGCACTTTGGCAATGTCTAAAAAGTACAGGGTGCATCAGCAGTTTAAACAAAAAAAGCAGGGCACAGCGCCCTTTGAAAAACATCAAATATGGGAACACTGATATAAATAACAATTATTTCCCAACACACTCCCTTAACAGCACTGATAAAACAAAATTCAGAAAGGAACAGGCTTTTTTGAGAAGAGGAGGAATTTTTGTGTTAAGCATAATACATTATATTTGACAGCCATTAATTCAACAGTTACCACATTGTACAATTACACTACAGGTTTCAGGCTCATCTCTGGACCAGGGTAAGAATAATTTAAAGCAATGATCCTCTCCCAGTAATCAAATCAACGAAAAAGATTAACCATTTGGGGATGAGAAAATGGGTACCAAGAAAGCATGCTGGGGAACTAAACACTATGGGTTCTGCATCAGCTTGACTACTTGATCAAGATATATGCTATAAATACAGCACATCAGAACCCGTGGTCTACCTTATTTATTTTAAAGGCAAGACTTCTTTTTCAAAAGAATTTTTTCACAATTAGTCGAAGAGTTAAATGGATTTTTTAATTTCTTGAAAGTTCGCATTATGAAAAGTGAGCCCTTTTCAATATTTAAGGGGAGTCATTAGTTTTAACCCTGCATATAAGGTGGACAAAATCCTTGAATTTTTCAACACCAGTATTTAAAACAGACATTTTCACCTTTTTACCACAGCATTTCAGCAATTAAATAAGGCAAAAAGTATGATGTGAAAATAATGGTGCACAGAAAGTAAAATAAATATATGTAATGCTCATTGCAAAGGGGTTAAACATTCAAAAAAATAATTTTTTTGTTTTTAAAAATTAACACAATTCTGAATCAAACAAAACAAACTGAATGAAAATATTCCAATTAGAACTAGATGGATTTGAAATGGATAATGTGTACATTACATTAATATTAATATAGATTCCAAATGATTTTAACTGCATGGGTACTTTTAAGTTATATCATAACTATTGTCGCCAAGCATGATAATAAAAAAAAAAATTCATGAGAAATGAAACACTTAGAAAAAATAATACAAAAGCGAGCATTTAAAAATATAACATTTGAAAATTACAGACTTTCATAAACTATTTTATTAAATCAATAATAATATATACTTAAAATATAAGAACAAATAAATGATTATACAATAAAAGGTATTTAAGTATTATCCGGGACAAGAGATAGATCACCAAAAATGGTTGTCAATTGCCAATCATGTTCAAAACAGTAATTTAACATTATTAAATACATAACATTGTTAAAGAAAAATGATAAATAATGTAAAATAAAGGTACTTCTCCATTATCTCGTCGACCACTTTCCATAACAAAAAACTATCGCCAAATAAACACATGTAAGAATGTTGTCATTAGAATCTAAAAAAATAAAAATAAATACAAGAAATTCAAAAACACCCCACTTACCAATGTGTCAACTTAGTAGCTCTTAAACTATAAATTTACAATATATTATTGAAAACGGAACAAAAAATCTTTGATATTTATTTATTTACATTATTTTTCTTAATTATCCCTCTCGGCTGGTGAATAAATGTTTGTGACATCAGCTGAAATTGATCTATTGTACATAGCTATTGCACAGCAACATATTTTTCAATGCTTTTTCCCTTCTAATATCATGAAGGCCACAATTGTTATTTTAATTAACGAAATAATTAATAAATCAGTAAAAATAATAAAAAATACAGGTAAATGTCATATTAAAATCCACTTGATGACATAACAAACACGTGTAATGCTTCTGAATATGACGCCACGATCATGCATTTTTGGCCTTAAATCAACACATCCTACAAGAAAGCCTCCACATGAGGTGCCACAGCTAGTCGTCCATCATTATTACACAGGAGATTCGATAGCTTTCTTCAGTCGTTTCTTAATAAAAAAATAAAAGAAAAAATATATATATTTCTTATAAAATGCAACGAATTGACGTTTTTATTATGCTTTTTTTTTTACTAGTCACTAAGTGACTGGTTTAAAAAAAAAAACGAGATTGGGTGAAGGCATGATAGTGTTAAAAAAAGCAGAAGAAGAAATTAAAAAAGAAAGAAAAAGAAAACTTTGAGGTAACTAAATATTCTAAGATGATAAATCGAATTCTTATATCAACTATTTATTTTATATTGATATGTCTTATTTACTTAATGGCAGTATGTTTTATTTATTCATTTTTTATTTGATAACGATATAATTTTTAAGCGTTCTTTATTTTTTACAGGGTCAGAAATTTTTATTCATTTATTTATTCATCAACTTTAAGTTTTTTTTACTCTTTTCTTTTTAGAACCAATATTGATTTTTAAAATGTATATTTTTCATAATTTCGATAACTACAAGAAATCAAATAAAGAATTATAATACACATGGCAACAATATTATTTTTCTTTTAACAAAACTGACATTAAAAATTTTAATATTTCTAAAGAAAAACGCAACATAGATTTCAAGCTGATGAATAAGTAATTTAAAATATCAATTCTTGTAGCAATAATAAATTATATTTTAGAATTACTATTATAAATTAGATAAAAAATACTGCCATAAAATAACTTAAACTTAGCAATTTGATATAAATTGTTGAAATAAAAATGGGACTTACCTTTGAATATTTGTTTGACTGGACGTTATCATTTTCTATGTCTCAAATCCACTTTTTTTTTGTTATCCAAAAAACTGGAGAAATCCTGTTTTTTATATTGTGTATCGAATTGTTTTTTAAATATACTCATTGCCTGGAAATTTAAATACATACACTACTGGACAATTCTTATAGTTGCCTCAGTGGGCACTACACATTTATCATACATATTTGTTTTTATCCAGTAATATTTTTTAAATACACAGTGAAACTTCCTGTTTAACGAAGTTCCTATTTAACAAAGTTTTCTACTTAACGAAATTTTCTGCAGATCTTTGACTTTGAACACCATTAGCATATAAATTAATCTCCATATTTCAAACTAAGAGGTTGCTGTTGTGATGGATATGTGAATTTATTTCAGCGGATTGTAAGAAAATGAACACATTTACATAATTTCCATTCTGCATGGTGCTAAATAAAACAATTTTTTTTCACACTAAGAAAAACACTTATCATTACTCTCCCAAACCGAGACTCCAGCGCAAAGTTGGGGGACGTCAAAATCGCCTTTTTACATTCAATAATGATACAGACGATGCAGTGACGCAATGTAGTCAGATGCATTGAAGCTAAAAATATCAATTAAAGTCCGACAGTTACCATTCTGACCTTCCAATGCTGATAGACAATTGCTTTGTACATACACAAGATTGTGCTTGAAAATGAAAATCGAAGAACATCAAAGTTATTTGTGTTCCTGCCAATAGAACTTCTAAACTTCAGCCATTAGTCTAAGGAATAATAAACAATCTTGAAGTACATTATCGAAAAAGATAGAATAAAGACAATGTAGTGAAAACATTAGTTTGAGAACCTGTGTATCAGAGCTGATGAAAACTTCAGCCAAAGCTTGGGAATGTGACGTGATTCCATCGACAGTACACAACTGTTTTGTAAAAGACGGCTTCATAAATCAATCAAATGCTTCTGAATCCAACACCTGTTTGTCATATCTGAAGGAACAATTTCATGAATTTAAGTTGATTTCTATTTAACGAATTTTCTTCATAACGAAGTTTTTAAGTGTAACGATGAGACTTAGTTAAATGGAAGTTTCACTGTATGTGTTAACATAATAGATCTGTTTTAAAAACTGCTAAATTAAGCTCACACGTGTTAAATATCTAGTCACCTACAAGATGTCCGCACTCAGAAAGTTGTTCTGTGGGGTATATCACTCTAGAGTTTGCTGTTTGAAAATCCTAGTAGGACAACTGACCGTGACGTCACAATCCAGTTTGAGGGGTGTGAATCGGCTTTCTTGTAGGATGTCTTGCTTAAATCCTATAGTTTGGCGATAGTTTTTGTTATGAAAAGTGGTCAACAGGATAATACAGAAGAACCAAAATAAATAAACAGGGATCTGTCCAGACTTTTCCCCCCAGGGTCCTGTTCCTGTGAAAAGCTTTTTACATTTGTGAAAAATCTAGCTATAATTTTGTGAATTTGAAAAGATCGTTATATTAAGGTACACATTATTTATTACACACACATGTTTATATAATAAATGTTTATACACATTTTCAAGAAGATATATGTATGTAAAATACACAAATTTTCTTTTTATATGGAAAACTGACAGTCAGATTTTACTTTTAAATGATTAAATTTGTGAAAGGAGAGTTTGGAGAGGGAAAAGTTTTTGAAAAGTCTATTTTTAAGAAAAAAAAAAATTTCGGAACTGATGCTTTACACTCACGCAAACATATAAACATAAGTTTAGCGACTTTTTGGTTGGCACAATTTTCAAGACTGCGCTGAACGAATAACTTAATTCAATGGCTAGGTTGCCATTAAAGGAAAAAATTCCCTAAATTTGGCGACTTTTTTTCCTTTTTTTAACCGATTAATTTTTTTTTCTGCGTGAGTGTAAAGCATCTTAGCCAAATTTTCTGAAGGGTCCTGTTTTGAGATGAAAAAAATAAGACCCAATTTCTTTCTAAACAGATCCCTGATAAATAAAATATAATAAATGAACAATAATAAATACATTAAAAAAAAGAAGAATTGACTGACTAACAGCCTTAAAGATCACATTATAATTGCAAAAATGATATAAAATTTGTGTTGGGTAATTTACAAAGAGTAGATAGAGAGTGTAGTTATAATCTTTTTATACATACCTGTGCAAAAGAAATTATCTATTATGCAAACAATTTTTTTTTTCAGTGTACACAAGTTGTAGCAAAAACACAGTTTTGAACAAAGCACATGGAAAGTTAAAAATCAACTGGAGTCTGTATTAAAGTACACATTTTTAACTTTAAATTGATTCAGTTCTAATTTGAATATTTTCACATCGTTTGTTTTGTGCATTCAAAATTGTATAATTTTTTTAAAAATATGAAAAATAAAATAATCTATTTTATTGAAGGTTGAAAATTGACGACTCCCTTTAAATGTGAAATTTATAGTTCATCTATACTAAATAACAACACAAGATTACAGTTTTCATCTTACATAGTAGCTACTTAGCCCTACTCCGTTGACTGCAAAAGTATTGCAAACTATACTACACTAATAAAGTTTTTTCTTTTAATTAATTTATTATTGTTATTTTTTATCTATAAAGGAAACTTGTATACAGTGGACTACTTTTTCAGTTAAATTTAATTTTTTTTTCCTCTTTAACACAGAAACTGATCTCCCTGAAAATATTTTTAAATTTTCATTAAACATTTTTTACATTCCTCAGAATTTTCTCAGAAGATGGTTTTCAATACATTTTCCAAAATAAAAATCAAGTAGACCATTGTGCCCTGCTTCTAGGGCACAGTGGATCACTAGAATGTATAATCTGAAATACAATATAAATCTATTTTTCAATAATATAATTCTTCTTTATTTCACCTTTACCAACAAAATAACATAATAATACAAATTTGCAAGTAACACTTTCAAACAAAAAACATACAAAACAAAAGGAAAAAAATTATTATATAAAATTATTATGTTGAATATAATAACAGATTAAGATACGGGAATATTAGCAAATAAATAGAAGTTATTAATCTCTCTATATATATAAAAAAAACTAACGATTTGGAGTTGGACCAATGGAAACCTGCATAGATATTCTGGGTTATTCTCATCGCTTTTTTACTAGGGACTTTTTTGAGGAGCGATTACTTTTTTCTAGCCACCCTACGGATTCAAAAATCATACCACCAGACGCAAAATATAACAAACTTTCAGAAATTAAAAAAATTATCACGGTTGGACAATAAAAACTAAAAAAATCCTTAAAAATCGAGTAAAAAATCTTTTATTGAAAAAGTAATTTTTTTATATTGTTGCCAATTTCTAAATCAGCGCAAAGAATTATGTTTTATTTCAAATAAAAAATGTATTTGCACGAGACTATTAAAAACAATAATGAAAGTTAAAAATAATAATTAAATGATCACGTGTTGAAAGCAAAACAGGAGTTGGTGAGCGTAGCGAGCAGGGGGTAGAACCCCCTAGTTACTACAAAAAAAAAAAAAATCAGTACACTTTAAAATTTGCAAATGAAATTCTAAAATACTTATAAGACTGAGCCTGGAATTTTTCTGGGATACTTTTGCGTCTGAGAGCAACGTTACAATATCACTAACATCAATAACAGATTAATATACAGTTTCTGGAAAAATAAACTGATTTCCATTCAATTTATGTCTCATGGATCTTACTTGAATAGAATCATCATCAATTAGGCTGCAGTTATATTTTTCAAAGGCAGTAAGTACAAAATAAAATATTTCTTACTACTTTAATTTTTTTTCTGTTTACTTTATTTTACAGTTAAATAACTACTTTAAAACAATATTTCTTTATAGAAAATAAGCAATTATTTTAAATATTTTGAGAATTCTGCATTAGAGGAGCAGAGTGGATTGTGGACCATTGTGCCCTGGTAGTGGGTAGTCCACTGTGCCCCATGTTGAAATTTAATAAATAATCATATTAATATTGTTTATAGCTTTCTTTTAAACATATTAAAATTAAATAAAAATAAGTATCTTGTCTTTGAAAAAAGCTGTTTTATCTTATTTATCTACAACCTTTAACTACAATAACCTTTAAAAAAAAAAAAAAAAAAAAAAAAATATATATATATATAAAATTTTTTTTTTTTTTTTTTTTTTTTTTTTGATTTATGACAATTATTATTGTTTCTATGTTTCTTATCTCTATAGAATGTAGTAGGCTAAGCCAATGGAAGAAGATTATGGAAGATTAATTGGTTTAAATGGGAATTCTGCCAAATTAGCCAGCTATCACCAAGTTGGCTTCATATATGGCAACTTATTTTTGTCTCCAAATTTGGCAATATTTCACCAAGTGGGCCAAAATTTGGCACTATTGCGGTAACCCTAACCCTGTCATTAGTACTTTTCAACAAATTCTCATTGTATTCATATGTATTCACCAATACATGCTCATTCATATATATTTCATATAAATGCTGACGTCATAATGATGCAGGCAACAATGTGATTAAAATGGATAAATGTTGCAACAATGGGGCTTTTTTTTTTTTTTCAATTATATTAAACAATCACAATGTTATTTCTATGGGGGAAAATACAAGTTTTGGGCCAACGTTGCCTACCCTTAGGGATGGAATTTTAAAAAATCTGTCCTCAGGAATACACGTATATTTGAAATTTCAAAACTCTATGTCAACAGGAAATGGGTAAAAAATGAGTGACAAGATTTGACTGCCACATACATACATAATCATAAGGTAAAAGAAAGCATGTAAAAAAAGAAAAACACGATGATGAAATATTTTACTTTTGGAAGCTCAAAACAACCAGTCAGATAAAATGGTTCATTCTGAGTTAAGCATGTGCTGTGAAAGCTATAAATAATCAATCCAGTACTGTTGTCCATTAGAATAGAAGAGAAGCTTAAACAAATTTTTAATAAATAAAATATTAGGGTGGGGTCTACTCTGTCCCTAGCTCCAATGTGCACCGGCAGGGCTGTGGCTAGAAGTGAATAATAGGGATGGCTCAAGAGAATGTAGGGGAGGCTCATATTTTTTTTTTCTCTCTTTCTCTCTGACACATGCACACAGATATATGTGATCAAAGTATTATATAGGAAGATAAATTACTGCATATTCATATTGTAGGCACTATGTTTCTTATTAAACTGTTTATAATGACTTCATTTTATACTAAGAAAAAAAAGGCTGCAGAATAAAAATTCCCAGTGTATAACTATTGTATAAATATAATGATGAAATAATAGGTGATGATGTCAACAAGTAAATAAAAAGCTTACAGTTCACCTCTTTCATAAAGAGTTGCAACCTTTTAATTTTTTTTCTGATTATTCCCTACCCTTAAGGATTCTAAAGTTGTAATTTTATATGATAACAAACATTAACATAATCAAGAATGTATTTTGCATTTTCAAATTATTATTGTTTTTAAAACACTTATTTAAACTAATTTAAAACACTTATTTGCAGTTCTTATACAAATACTACCATTTAGTATTTATGCAAAACTGTAAAAGAACCCCAAAACTAAGTTCGATTTTTGAAAAGAGTTTTATTTAGTGACCTTGGAATCTTTCCCAGAGGGGGCTCAAATTTTTTTAGGGGGGCTGAGCCCCTTCTAGCCTGTGCACCAGTCTTTCTTATCATAAAATAATATTTTTTAGCTACAGCCCTGTGCACCGGTCTCCCCTATCATAAAATAATATATTTTGTGCAAGTGTCAAAGAATTGCCATTGGCTGGGTTTGATTTGAACCTGGGATCTACTGTATACAAGATGAACGGCATATCCCGGAGCAAAGGGTTAATTATTAAAAATTTAAATAACAATTGTACCATGCCAACGACTCATTATAAATTGTTCATTGAAGTTGTTGTTGCGAGAGTTGACGTCGCTACACATTTCTGGTCCTCTCCCAGCAAAAGTGTCTTATTTAAACATTATCTTGTGCTCTTTAGCTATTTGCTGCGGGATTTTGCCTATTGCAGGTGAATTCAGACCCTTTAAATATCTTAATTATCTCTCCTCATGCGAAAACACGTGCTCACTAATGTTAATCCTATGGTACAGTTATTTTACAATATATCTCAGGAACAGATGCTTTACACTCACACCCGGATGTTCGGCGACTTTTTGGTTGGTGAGATTTTCAAGCCCGTGCCAAACCAATAACTTAATACAATGGCTAGGTTGCCATTAAAGAAAAAAAATCCCCTAAATTTGGTCCCTTTTCCTTTTTATAACCGATTAAAAAAAAAAAAAACTGTACGTGAGTGTATGACATCATAGCCATATCTCGTTTGCATTTCAATATTTTTAAACTTTTTTTTGCATTGGATAGCTGAGATCGATCTTTACAGCGCCTCCTTTTTACTGTTTCGATTTTCTATGCGGATTTTTTTTGACGAAGATACTTTCACTTTCGGTTGGAAATGCAAACGAGATATTGTAAAATAACTGTCCCATAGGATGAACATTAGCGAGTGCGTGAGGGGAAAGGACGCTTAATTAATAAGGAACAGTATGTATAAAAGTTTATGTTCGGACCGGCCTTGTCGATAATCATCATGAAATCAAGAGATTAAAAAAAGATGAATTTATCTGTGCTTATGCAGATAAATTAATCTATTTTTTAAGCATACAGAATGATAACAGGCAGTATTTATAAAAAAATAATTAAAAATGAACATTAAATAATGCTATAGCATTGTCAATTCAAACGTTTTATAATAACTATCTGTGCAAATACGAGTAAAATGGATTGTTTCCTTACTTTTAATTGAGAATCACTATGTCAAAATACTGATTTATATAAAAATAAAAAGCAATTTTACTTATTTACAAAATATATAATTTTCTGTTACAATAACGATTCTGCTTCTTCTTTTTAATTCTCTAAATTGTAAATAAGGAAAATATCGCCATATCGCTATCGTCACAAAAAAGTAAACAACTTCTGATAATTAGTTGGTTGGTCGGACAATGCAAGCTGAATACAAGGCGCGACCAGAGAGCCACGTAGTCATAACAGGACTATTTTTTAACATAAGAGATAAGGCTAGCAGCGCTCCAAGCGTCAGAAACTGAATTTCAGACTTAATCTCAGATACATTTCGGTATTTTTATTTTTTAATTCTTAAGGACAAAGAGCAATATTTTGATATTATATGTTTTTTCTCAGTTAATTTTTACTCTTGGCCACCTTAAAATACCTTTTCTAAAATCAAATTTCAATTGTTTCTATGTCTAGTATCTTAGCTTTATGGCTGGAACCAACCCAGAGAAAATGGCATACATTTCAGATCGTACGAGAGCATAGAATTAACAAGAGGGGAAAATTCTGCTATAAGGCCGAATATAGATTGCCACACACAGTTTTTATTTAAAAAATAAATAAACTAGCTGTAACTCAGAATAAAAACGCAATGACAACAAACAATTTTAAAATATCTAAATAACAAATAAAAATTCCCCTGTTAAAGTGTTGAGTTGTTCAATAACCATTCAATTTAGAAAAATATTTTTCTACCACTGAGCAATTTTTTTAATGAAATTTAATTCATGTTGCTATGGCAGCAGACGATAAAACGATATCTTTGGAATAAGGGAATAAATAGAAGAATTTTTTTTTTTTTTTTTTATGTTTGTGATAAAATGTTTTTCTTTATTTTTTAAAAATGTATATACATAATTCACTTTTATATTTTAACAGAATAATAAGTTTACTATAATTCGTTACTCATGCTATGGCCAGTATACACGATACACGTCGAGCCACAATGCCTTTATCATTATCTTTTTACGCGTAAAAGTTTCGCTACGGTACTCCATTGTGAAGTTTTGTAATTTTTGAAATCTAATATTTGAAAAACGACATAATCATTAGATTTGAAATTTATATCAAGAAAAATACAATTTTTTACCATTCTAACGCAGTTTGTAAAACAATTTTGTGACAAATACTTTTTGAGTTATTAATTTTTAAAGTAACTTCAAATGTTTCATTTTCCGAGATTAATCTGTGGCAACGATGGATTGCTGTGACTTTTCATAAACATGAAAAATGATAGAGATTGAAAGAATAAGCCGCCCTGTGTGTGGCTAACAAGAATTTATTTGTAGTTCTTATTTCTATGTACGAGAGTGTGATAGAAACATTTTTAGGATGCCGCTTCAGAAATCCTTGACGATCGTGAAATCCCATATTAACCTATTGGGAAATTTAAACAGGTGATTATTTATTACCAGACACAAAATTTTTAAAAAATGTTATTTTAATCATTAGAAATTGACATCCAATAGGTACGGACAACATTTTCAGAAATTATATTCCTATTTTTATAAATACAGTCGAACTCGGTTAATACGTGACAAAATGGAATTATAAAAGTCCTTGTATTAACGACATTACTCATAATATCTCTGAAGATAATAAACATCTTAAACACACGCACATAAATAAACTAATGTTGCTCTAATTATCGCAATGCTAAAATTAACATGATATTGTAAAGTTACCAGGGAAAACTCGGCTAATATTGCGATAGTCACTGCAATTTTCAAGCTAATGATTTCAACTATCGTTTTTATTTTAAAATTGCAATAAGATACATAAAAATGATGGTTAATATAGACTAGAGTCCGGATAAAAGAAACAAACAAAAGTTTTCTTATAAGCTCCTTCCTTTATGGCTCAGTTTTAAATCATACAATAGGGTGGTATTTGAAACGTCACTATCGCTCCCCTTCTCTTTCATTTTTTCAAGACCTCAGAACTTTCTTTTAAATTGTCTTCAGTAGGTGATCTCCATGAAGGTTGAAATTCAGTATTGTAAAACAGATAAATTAGTAATGTTGATAGACAGTTGTGTTGTAGAAATATTATTGATGAGTGAGAACAGTGTTCGATAAGAAAATGGGATTTCTTTCCTAATTCTACACTATTTTTCGCAGAAAATCACACTGAAATGAACAGATGTTTTTCTCGTATTAGTCGGTTCCCGTACCTGCTTTTGTAGCTCTTAAAAGCGTGAAAATCTTAATACAGTTTAAATGATGAACCATTCTTTAAGTGCAAATTGCTCGTTCTAACCGTGTTCTCGTTTAGCCATGCTCGTATTAGACGAATTTGACGGTATTTTTAAAAACGCAACAAACTTTGAAAAATTTTCTCGAACAAAATTTATTGCCATCTTAAAAATACTTAAAATGCAAGCAGACAATTTTCAAATCTCAGTACATTGACATCAGATATCTACGTTCTGATAACAAAACCGAATTTTGAGAACAGTATTAAGTAATGAGTAATCCTGTGTTTAAAGCTAACCCATAAGCACACGCACGGGGTAGATTCCACCCCCCCCCCCCCAGTCAATTTTTTTTCTTCGAAACTGCTACAAAATTTTTAAATAAATATAAAACCATTATTTTTTCCTAAAAAGAATTACAACTAATGCATTTTACGACATACGTCAGTAGATTTGTTTTTAAAGGGAGAAAATGCAGTGAGATTTACTCCATGTGTGTGCTAAAGTTACAAATATAGGCGCGTATGCTTACAGGTTTTAACGATGGGTTTCGCAATTGTTGAGGTTTGCTGAAACCTCGGTGTAACTATATACATTATACGGGAAGTAATACAAGAAATATATAACAAATATCACTAACATAATAAAAATATTACTCACACCACTATATTTATAAAACTTTTGTTAAATAGAATACTTTGTTCCATACCTTGTTTGACATTAGTAGGGTCAATTCTTGACCTGAATTGATTCGATGATGAATGGAGCTATTGATCTCTCGTGATTTTAACGCTCCGCGTTCATAGGATCGCAACGCCTGTGAACGTACTGTTCTGAATCCTACTAATGTCCATTTTATTAATCTTAAAAATGAGAAGTATATTTACCAAATTGAACCAAAGTTGCATATATAATATCTTATATGCAACTTTGCAGAGAACTTTAATCAAGTAGCCTTTGAATTGCATGCTGTATAGAATTTTTTTATTGAATCGATGAATTTACTTTCATTTGATCTCATTGAGTCTATCGTATTACACGCGCTTTCAAGTTAAAAAAAGAACAAACTGTCAAATTTTTGTTTTAAGCTGAGTTTGGGAACTTGACAATCACGAAAATGAAATAAGATAATAAAAAAAATAAACCTCTGTTCTATTTATAATTTATTATTATTATTATTATTGGGGGAGGGGGGGGGGCGCAGGAAAAATAATACCTGAAATTTTTATACATGAAGAATGAAATGCATTTTTTAATTGTGTCATAGAAAATTCCCATTTTCGAGCAGGTAAAATGAAAATTTATGACCACCCTTTATCACAAATAGTACTTTCTGCGTTTTAGGACCATTTCAATTCTTAAAAAATATATATAATCTTAATGAAAAATCTAACATAAAGATCCTACACTGAAATCTATGAGGTATTTATAAATTTAAGACTCTTATTGATTTTTCTTAGATTTTACAATTTTTTTTAGATATTCCAATCACATGAATACTATAGCGAAAGCGAAAAATTTAAAATATTTGTGTATTACTAAAAAATACACGCTGGGCTTACGTTTTTGGACCTTTGAATATCGAGACATCCCGCGTTAATCGGAACACCTGGTAACTATGGTAATAATCTTTGTTGATGGCTGAAAAAGTTTTTTAAATTGAAATAAAATAAATATAAATAAACAAATTGGTAAAAGTTACACTGGCGTTTGAAATCTTCGAAATCATTCATTTTAAGGCGATACTTATTACAAGCAATTGTAATGTATTTGATATATTTCCTCCTTTTATTATTATTTTTTTTATTTGTAAAGCATGATAATTTAACTCGGTCGTGTTAATCGAGACACCATAAGTGATTGTTTGTGTTGCTTAACTCATAGTGCAAGTGTGCGTTCGCTAATATCTAATATGCAACAAAGTATCTCAGTATGTAATCATGCAACAAAGTATCTCGCATATTAGCGAAAATATTACTTATTTTGGATTACTTTTCATTAAGGGTCCCCTCCCCTCACGCGAAAACATCCACTCGCTAATGTTAATCCTATGGGACAGTTATTTTGCAATATCTCGTTTGCATTTCAATATTTTTAAACGATTTTATTTTTTGCATTGGATAGCTGAGGTCGATTTCTACGCAGGCTATTATTTACTTTTTCGATTTTGTTTACAAGGTTTTTTTTATTATTATTATTAAGATATTTTCATTTTCGGAACCAATTTTGACAGTGAAAGTATCCCCATAAAAGAAATCCGAAAACCAAATCGAAAAAGGAAAAAGAAGGCGCTGTAGAAATCGATCTCAGATATGCAATGCAGAAAAAATCGTTTAATAATATTGAAATGCAAACGAGATATTGCAAAATAACTGTCCCATAGGATTAACATTAGCGAGCGCGTGTTTTCGCGTGAGCGAAAACAACGCGAAATTTCGCGCGAAAACACACGCTCTCTAATGTTAATCCAATGGGGAATTATTTTTCTAACATCTCATTTGCATTTCAATATTTATAATGATTTTTTTTGTATTGGATAGCTGAGATCAATTTCTATTTCCGCCGTTGATTACTTTTTCGATTTTCTTTGCGGATTTTTTTTACGAAGACGCTTTCACTTTCAGAACCGGTTTCGAAAGTGAAATGTAAACGAACTTTGGCACCGTGTCCCGTTCACTTACCCAAGTCTTCTTCTTTTTTTGTATTTTGTTAGTTTAAAAAATTGTATTACTTTTCGTTTTATATTACATTGTCTTACATTTTTATACCATTATTTACTGTTAGTATCTCTGTTAGGAAAAAATATTTTATAGGGCTCTATTTAGAATTTTTCATTATTTTTTCCTCCTCCCATCCCATTCCCTTACGTCTCTGTCAAAGCACATAGAGTTTAGCACTCCATCCTAAAACTCTTCCACTTGAGTTACACTCCACCGCAGTCCGCTCCTGGACTGTGAGAAGAACTCTCTATTTTTCAAGTCTTGGGTTTAGGTCGAAAGTTGGGTAAGTTAGGCCTTGGGTCGACCAGTGAAAACGCAGCTATACGGATTACGCTTTGTTTATATCGTAAGTCAAACTTACGCTCAAGATTGATCTTAAGCGAGGCACCGCAATCCCAGCTTTAAGGTGAAAGTGGTGACATACGCGCAGGCAAAATGCTCAGACAGAAGATTTTATTCAACGCTGGCATTACGCCCCGCGTAGGCACTCCATTTATCGACTGACTTTAACTTTGTGTCCAAAGTTTGCAACTGTTCATACTATCTATTGCAGAAAAAACAGGTCACGGCCGATCTTCATACTGGCCTGGATGTTACCCCCTTTGGCTGAAAGTCACGTGACACTACTGATCTATGGAAAATGAGCTTTCATTCGCTGCGATGTTAAAATTGCATGAGTAAAATTTTTCATTAAAATGATTTCTGTTAACACTGTTTCAGTTCTTTTTCTTTGCTTCTTTTAACCGTAACTCGCGTAAAAGGCATTTCGGACTCTGCAATGGGATGCGAATCCGAATTGTCTTTGTGTCTCTTACATCACATCTCCTGCGTTTGTCGTACTGGTAGTGAATCACCCTGTATATTTAAAAAAGATTAAGTAGAAGTAATTAAAAACATCAGGAGGCTGTATTTATTTAAAGGATTAAAAATTCAATAACTATAAAAAAAAATAATGATATCTCATCCCAGAAATATTATGTAAAAACTGTTTAATGTAAATTTAAAGTAAAAGCTGAAAATTTGTAGGAGAATCACATCAAAATAATCATGAAATCATTCCGTTTAAACGGCGTGATTATCCATTATAGCGGTTCTCAACCTGGGGTATATCAAAATAATCATGAAATCATGCCGTTTAAACGGCGTGATTATCTATTATAGCGGTTCTCAACCTGGGGTATGTGGCGGACCTGTAGGTGGTATATGGAAGTAATATCGGTAACGTCGGAATTCACAAAATTGTGTAACAGAAAACACATAAAGGAATCTATAGTTTTGGATTACAAATTTAGTCTCATATGTAACTTCAATATCTTACTCACAAAATGAGAGAAAAAGCCCACTAGACCTAATAATTCAATGTCACTAGCTCCGCCCCCTCATAATCATATTGCATGAGTGCTTATATATATTTCCTTCATCCGCGAAAACTGCCATTGATCATTATACAATATTCCTTTTTCAACATTTTTATCTTATTGATCCGTTTTTAATAAAATAATTACACAACGACTAAATTTCGCCAGAGCTTCTGGTTGTTATTTTAAAACGTGTTGAAAAGCAATCCCTTATTTTCTCTTTCGAATAGGCGGGGTTATGTCACTAACGTTTATTAATAAGGAAAGCTTCCTTTCTTTTAATTAGTATTTAATTTGGAGTGTTTACTTTTTATTTGAATAATTTTGTTTTGTTCTTAAAATGGGTAACTGGTTGAAATCCCGTACTCTTAAGAGAACTGCAACTGCGATTGAAATTCAATCTGATTCGGGAACTGCAAGTATTTCGAAACAATCTGATTATTTAGACGTGCTAGAGAACCTGAGTGCAGTTGTGAATAGGCCTGTACTGGTAAGTGTTAAACCTAATTCTATAAATAAAACTCAAAACATTAGTGTTCCATTAAAGAAAAGAAAATATAACAATGAATACTTGAAATATGGATTTTCATTCATGATAGATGAATATTTCCAAAATCACTATGCGTTGTTTGTGCAGGGATATTGTCTAATGGTAACATGAAACCATCTTTATTAATTCGCCTATTAGAGACAATATATTCCTTTTATAAACAAAAGGATGCCAGTTTCTTTCAGCGACTATCAAGCGGCCCTAATGTAGTATCTTATGTGTTTTGTACAAAGGCAATTAGAATGCTGTTGAAGCGTCGTACTGAATAAGTTATCATGTTGCTAAAAGCGGTAAAAATCACACAATCGCTGAAAATTTGATATATCCTTGTATCAAAGATGCTGTCCCATATTTATGCACGGTGAAGAGCAGGTAAAAAAAAAACTTTATAATATTCTTTTTTCAAACATTATAGTATGCTCGCCGAACTGATAACATGTCTGCCGATATTGAATCTGCATTAATTGAAAGAATAAAAAAAGATTCCCTTCTTTTCAATACAGGTGGATAATTTTGGATAACTTCAATCTGTCAATTTTGCTTATTTTTGCAATATATTTTAATGATTACATGCTTGGAGAAAATTTGCTACTCTGCTATCCTCTCACGGAAATATGTACAGAAATGGACATTTTAAAGCCATTCACAGCCATTTCTGTGAAAAAGAAATTGACGGGGTCAATTGCTGTGGAGTTTGCACAGATGGTGGAAAGCCTATGTCTGGGTGTTATATAGGCTTCGCAGTCTCATTAATGAAGTTGCAATTCATGCAGCTTGAAACCATTGCTGTGTACACAGACACAGTCTAGCGACCAAACCCCTGACAGGCTCACTGAAGGAAATGCTTCATCAATCTGTCAAAGTTGCTAACCAATTCAACAAACTCCAGACTATTTAAATCTTTGTCTGAAAAAATGGGCAACATCTATACTACTTTCTTTTACATGCAGAAATGAAGTGGCTTTCACGAGTAAAAGTACTTGCAAGATCGTTTGATTTGAGGGATGAAGTTCAAATTTTTTTGGAGGATCGTTTTCAGCTGAGCTCTAAATTTCATGAAACAGAATGACTTGAAACACTTACATACTTATATTTTTGTAGAAGTAAATAAACTTAATTTAGGATTATAGAATAGTTCCATAACCATTTTTAATGTGTGTAATAAAATCGAATCTATGATTAAGAAATTAGATTTTTGGAATCTTGCGTCATAAAATACCAGCCATACGTTTTTGAGACACTTTATAGTTTCTTATCTGAAAACTCCAGCTTCGGCCAAAGATTAAGTACGAAGGGTAAACGTGCGCTTATTATACAAGCAAACTTTACAGGCTGAAAATGAGAATAGCCGTCATGGAGATAGAAATAAGATTTCTCTATCTCCCTGATAGCCGTGGCGGCATGATTCGCCAACACAACTACAACTACAAGTCAAATGCGTTTTTCAGCATCTCCTGTCGCATCTTGGGCAAATCAGGCCTAGACCAACATATGATACTTAGTATCATATGTTGGTCTAAATCAGGCAAATTCCCACCACTAATTTTAAAATGTTATTTTTGTCTTTATTAGTCATACTGATTAAATAGAACAAAAAGCCTCTTCAAAATTAGTGGTAGAAGTATGCCTGATTGCTTATTCCACTCCGTGAAGTTGGCGCCTATGAGTGGGCAAAGTCCACTGCGACCGCTGTTGTTTTCAAATTCAAATAACCGCATTAACATGATTAAATAAAGCAAAATTAACTATCCGGAATTTCTGAAGAAAAAAAAAAGGTCAAACTAAGTAACCCTGATTAAAACTATGAAGACTCTATTGATGGTATCATTTTTTAAATAATATAGTTACATGTGTGTATTAATTTATGATTTCAGTTATGTTTTTATTATTTAGCTTTTATGATATGTAGCATATTTTTATATTTTCAGTTCTTAATGAATTAGTGCGAGTTCTTTAAGAGTATTTTTATTCTAATAACTGTATAATGACATTTAGTTTTTATTTGTTTACATTCAGAAATTCTGAATAGTAATGTTTGCTTTAATTAATCACAGACATTTCGTGATTACATAAAATAAAAACTTTTTTTCAGAATTTCGCACATGAATTCGGAATTGCTGAATAAAAAAGGAGGCCAAACCCTCTCCATTCGATACTCCACAATTTTATAATACTCTACTCATGTACTTAAAATATGCTCATGTGCTTAAAATATGTTCATGTGCTTAAAATATGTTCATGTACTTAAAATATGCTCATGTGCTTAAAATATGTTCATGTGCTTAAAATTAAATTGTTTAGTAATACTATCTTTTTATAGTATTTGAACTGTAATTTATTCAAAGTTACTTATTTAATTTTTTAATTATTTAAAGCCATTTATTTACTTTCTAGTATCATGGTACTTAACCGTATCAAATTTCTTTTAATAATACTATTCAACAGCAGATGATTTCGTATGTGTAATCTTAATTTATTAAAATTTTGTTGTGAGACGTGCGAGTTGCTTGAATATTTTAAAGCCTTATTATTATTAAACTTGCTTAATGCTTTTCATTTCTATCAAATTTGAAATAAATGAATTTGTTTAAATCAAACTAATCTAAATATCTGAGGTTTTCAATGTACATAAAAATAATCAGGAGAGATTTTTAAAATGTAGTTTTATATTGGATTTTTTTTTTTTTTTTAATTGAGACAAATAAAAAGAAAAATAATAATTTTACTTCATTTAAATAAAATTAAATTATAGAGCGTAAATGCAGTAAGTTAGATTTAATTAGGGATTACAAGCCCCAAACTAATTTCCTATTCCGGGATTACGAAAATTAGAATTTTTCTAATATCACCATTTTTTACAATAGCTAAATATCATAATCTTAAAGAAAATATAATTAAAGCAAAAATACTGTCTAACTATATATGAAAATATACCAAGTTAAAAATTTATGCCTTTAATTAATTATCAAAAAGTATAGGATAAATTACAACAATTGAAAATTAAAATAAATATGCAGTTGATATTTGACAATTTAACAAAAAAAAAACATTAAATATCTATGTTTAATCTTCTAGATATAGATTTTTTTCATTTCCTGTTAAATAAGTTTTTGAATGGCTTAATATTTACAATATTAAAATAATAATAATAATATCACTAATTAAATTTTTAATTATTCTCATAATCACGCAGTTAAATATTATAATCCTAGGATATCGCAAACGCAAGATTTTCCCTAACATGGAGATTTTCTTTCTTGAAATAAAATAACCTCACACACACACATACAACAATAAAAAATTACATAGATGTATAGTTTAAATTTCTAAATAGAGATAGTTGTTAAAATTCGAAAACTTTGCCTAATATAAAAAATTATTAAATATCACGAGAGAAAAAAAAAAAAGGGACTATTTTTAATAGTTCACGGTTTCTTAACTAATCGGTTTTCCTTTGAAAATATGATCTAAGAAATATTAAGGCATCTGAAGTATCATTTCCAAGTTGATTTCTAAATTTGTTCACAATAAAACCTGCTGCTGAAAATGCTCGTTCTGCTTCTACGCTCGCGAGAGAAATTTCCAGCGAATATGATAAGCTAATTCTAAATCATGGCAGCGGACTCCTAAACTTTCAAAAAGAGACATCTCATTTCTAATTTTTATTGATAAATCCATTTGCTTTTGTGTTTCAGGTTCTAGAATTAGAATGCTTTTTACTATTTCTTCTTGCAATTTTTCTTTTATGTTTGGTTATCCGGTTGCCGTTTCTCAGTAGTCTCTTCTGTATCTGCAGGATTTTCATAGTCAACACTGTTCAGCCTTTCATTTATTGCTTTTATCTGCTTCTTAATGACAGTTTTATTAGGAATAGAAAATATACTACTAATTTCTGCACTCAGGTCATCTCGTTTAGGTTTATGCAAGTAATTTAAAACACCGGATTTTTCCATGCGTCGTCGTTCTCTGATGCGTAGTGTTAGTGCGTTTGTCATTTTATAAGCAAATTTTGATTTTTTTTCACCGACAATTTGTTTAAAAGAATTTTTAAGACTGCATCCGCAGTTAACAAATTAGAATCCCTGCGACATAGTGCTTCTACTCTGAGATGTATCGGTTTGAAGACTTCAAAAATTTCGTTTATAAAAAGAACATTGGAATGGTCTAAGCAGGTCTGGGGCTTTAAATCGATTAAAGTTTTCTGTATGCTGTTTTTCAAAGAATAAAATCCTTCAAGGTTAGTTACTAGGTTATTCCACCTAGTCTTGCAATCTAAAAAAAAGGGAAATTACTTCTCCTATTCAAAATTAACATACTTTTGAAGTACTACATTCCTTGTTGAAGATCGCTTAAAATAAATTACTAATTTCCGAACATTTTCAACAAGTTCATTGATATATTCATCAGAGTATGGCAAAGTCCTGTTCGTCTTCAGAAATTAACACAAACCCCGATTCTAAACTCTGAAGATTCAACATCATTATCTTCATTTAAGTCTAAATTTTCACTTCTGTAGCATGGTTCAGTTATTGTTTTACTGGGGGAACATTCTGGCTCTGTATTTCGTTTATTATAATATAAAGCATCACAAATTGCTAAGTGGATGCCATGAGCGAAACAAAGCTGATGATCGGTTTCAATTTCTTTTCCGACTTGATGCATTACATTTGGTCCATCAGTTATGATAACAACAATGTCGTTTCTTACAAGGAAGGTCTCCTTAAAGCGCATACTCAGAATATTTTGAAAAAAATGCTAATGAAGCTACTCATGTGCGTAATAAGAGATCAGTCAAATTTAGCTGCGGAATCCCAGCAGAAAATCTGTAAAAAAATAAAATACTTTCGAGTATTTGACGCAAAAAGACGCGATTTGACGAGCAAAACTTTTTCGTCGCCAAATGCAAGCGATTTTAATGTATTTGAAAATGTCTGGTTAAATGAGTGTTTAAATGCGTAGCACTTTATGAATTTAAACTTCAACGATTAAATAGTTTGTTATTTTTTCTATAAAGTTATGTAATACATATACAAATTAACTATTGCTGAAGTTATTTAATTTTATACAGTTTTGAAGGTGTATTTTAACAGTAAATGTCCGATTAAACACTCTTTCATTATACATTTCGACTTTGAATGAGTCATGGTTTCCACGGCAACAAGACTTTTCTCTAGTTGTCTCCGGCACTTACAATATCGAGGACAAATTGACAAAGCTCAGAATCACAGAATTAATATTTAGTTTAAAGCAATTTTAATCAATTCAAATTTTGTTCTAAACCGTAGAATGCGATCGTTAATTTTCTTTTAGATGTACATATAAATATATATGGCAAAACCGTAGTTATAAAAGCGAAATTTTTTAAGTTAAACTTACTTTAACTAGTTCAGTATAAAGAGTAGAAAACGTTTTTCCTAAAACAGAATTTATCGTAAATGCATGTTTTTTTTTTAATTTCATTGTGTCGCCAACCCAGCGATAAATTGCCAAAACACGAAATTTTCATTATTTTTTTACGGACGTTATATCGAGGTTCCGCAGCAAATTTTTTTATAAACGTATATATCCCCATGAGAAGAATATTCTGTAATTTTTTCAAAATATTCTGAGTATGCGCTTATGGAAACCTTCCTTGTTAGTGAAATGTCAAGCTGGTTTAGACGCTCTGTTAGCATTTCAATACAGGTTTTTGTAGTAAAAGATCCATGTATGCGCAGATGGCCTAAATTCCAGCATTTGTTCAAATTTAGATTTCTTAAATGGCCATTAATATTCATAAATCGCTTGTTTGCAGTGGATGTCCACTCGTCAAAAATCAAACAAAAATTTTTTTTCCTGAATTTTTAAAAGTATGTATTTCCTTTGTAATTAAATCCTTTATTATGGAACTATAGTTCCCTACAATATTTCGGATTGATACTGCAGATTTTGACAAATCATTATAGCCTTTAGCTAATAGTAAGTTTCTTAAATCATTTGAAGTAATGTAAACGTTAAATGAGAAACCGTCTTTAGCTGTCATTCATGATAAAATTAAATCCAGTGATTCCGTATCACTACTAAAATAATCGCCTGTCTTCCGCTTTTTAAAAATCAATGTATCTTCTATGCAATCTTGACTTCTGGAAGGAAGAGAGGTTGTAATTCTTTAGAGGTAAATTCTTTCTTAACTTTAATACCATGTTTAGTAGATAAATGTGTATACAGCCACTCAGTCGATCCACCTAATGTTTTAAGCACTGCGTTACAGCTTTTGCATTTAGCACTTTTTCCATCTTTCAACGTTAAATACTGAAGATGTATCATTATCTTTCACATGAGCTAAAAAGGTCTTTTCATTAGACATATTTAAAGCAAAATCACTATAAACGCACGAAAAGCAAAGAAATTAGCACATATTAAAAATAAATGTACAACGTGAAATAGCACAAATTAAAAGGTTGAGGAAATTAGAGGTAATTCGACGAGGTCGCCGCCATTTCATCTTGGCGCGTGCGAAAGACGCAAGCAAATTGGCATGGCTTAGGATTTTAAATCGGTTTTAATCTTTTGAATTGGTACTGATGATGGAGCTTTAGGGATTCCGAAACAGCTGTTTGCCAATTTATATATTTTTAATTTGTGCTATTTCACGTTGTACATTTATTTTTAATATAAAGGCACACAAAGTTTAAATCCACCTTTTTAGAAGTTAGCCCATAATAATGACTGATACGAAATGCGACGCTTATCAGTAAACTCTAATTCGAAAATGACTTACGAAGTGAAAGATATTTTCTACACACTCAGCGAATTGAAATAAACAAATGATTTCATTTTTCCTGACTAATAACTGTGTGCGGGTTACATCTATTTGCAAGTCAAAAGATTTCCACGTTAAACTATTTAATCGCTTAGAAATGTATGTAAAAAATACTTGAGATATATAACATTTTTCAATGATTTATAACTTAAAAAAAAAATAATTGCTTTTTTTTTTTTTTTTTCAAAAGCAAAAGTCTATTAATATATATGTATATTTTTTTAATTTCAGCTAAATATTGGTTCATTAAAAAAAAAAAAAAAAAAAAAAAAAAAAAAAAGAGAAAATTCCGAAAATCACGGGATTTTCGGGATTAAAAATAAAGTGGGATCCGAGATACAGTATCCCGGGACTGTAATCCCTAGATATAATGCAAATGATTCTCAAAAAAAAAATTGGCCATTTTGTAAAATTGAAAATGTATTTAAGGAATTCGGAAAAAGCTAAAAATAAACAAATATGCAACATGTAGATAATGTGAAAATATTTTAAATGAAAGTTTGAAAAATGTATTTTTCTAATTTTGTCCAGGAATTATATAAACTCAAAATTTTAATTTTAAATATTTCTCAAATGGAGATTAATCTTTACGAAATTAAATTATAAAGTAATATTTCACTTACTTCAGATTTTCATGGGTTTTATAAAAGGCTAAACAAGTGAAAATGATTTATAAGAAAATTATCAACAATTTAAGCGATATAAAAGTAAAAAATTAAAAAAATATCACAAATAATTAAAAAATTATTTCAAGGCTTCATAAACAGGAAACAGAAAACATTCTTCAGTACAAAATGAATAATTTCATTTTGCAAGATGAATAATCTCATTTTGCACTGGTTTGAAGACTTGAAATTCAATCGTTGTTTTACAGTTTCTTGAACAAAGTTAAACTGTAAGTAGAACTGATGCATTTTACAACATACGTCAGTAGATTTGTTTTTAAAGGAACAAAAATAGGGGTGAGATTTACTCCATGCACAATCAACAATGCTTACGGGTTTTAAGAATGAGTTTTGCAATCGTTGAGGTTTGCTGAAACCTCGGTGTAACTATACATTATACGGGTAGTAATACAAAAAATTAAAATCTATAACAAATACCAATAGCATAAAAATATATTACTCACACCAGAACTCACCACACTACACAACACAACACAAAATACAACTGTTACTGATATTGACTTCACGAGTATTGTCCTACAATTACCACAATTCAATATTAACTTAGCACCCATCTACACTAGACCCGGTTAATAGTCTCTCACAACTTATCTACAACACACACACTGCCGGTGACTTCAACGCCAGAAGTAGGCGTTGGATTGGCCATGGTAATTCTGCCAGAGGTGTCTTTCTACACAAACTTCTTCAACATCACAACCTGAGGCTTCATGCTCCAACAACACCAACACACATTAGCACTATACCCAATATTCACTCTTTCATAATTGACTTTGCCATCTCTAAAAATATTTCCTATCCAATAACCACTACTGTAATTAATGACTTTAGTTCTGATCACCTTCCTGTTTCTTTCAAAATTGACCTAATTAATCTCATCTCTCCCCCGCCCTCTGTGGCCATTGACTGGACAAAGTTCACCAACTACCTCAATAATCTTGACATGAATTTTCCCGTTGTTAATAATAATAATGCTGTTGATGCTGCTGTTGATCTGCTTAATTGTTATATTACTGAAGTTCAAAACTTCTCTACTTTCCACTATTTTAAAAATAATAATTCCTTCATCCCTCCACGTTATATCTATGATTTTTCCAAGCAACGCAATCGTCTTCAACGTCTTTTTCAAAATTCTAGAGATCCCACACTTAAGCCCCTTATCAATAGGCTTAATAATAAAATTAGAAATTGATTATATAAAGAAAACAAAAAAATTGGAACAACTTCCTCAAAAATATTGCTAAACGAGGATAATTGTATTTGGTTTCTTAAACGTAAAATTAATAATAACTATACCTCCATCCCCTCCCTATCGGCAAACAATATTACTGCTTATACTGACGAGATAAATCTGAAATCCTCGCCAGTTCTTACTCTAATCAATTTTCTCCTAATCCCGCCCGCGCTAGCCAGGACCATTTAACCCATGTCAGTGAATCTGTTCCCAGAATCCTGGCAATCCTTCCTGATGATGCCCTCCCCCCCTGCAACTCAGCCTATTGTTATTCATAATATCATTAAAACCTTAAAAAACGCAAGGCTTCTGGGTACGATAAAATCTCAAATACTGCTCTTAAAAATCTTCCTCCTAACTGTATTATGTATATTAGTAAACTTATAAACTCTATCTTTAAATTGCATTACTTTCCCAAACCCTGGAAAACTTCCATTATCTCTACTATTCTCAAACCTGGTGCTAACCTCTCTGACCCTACTAATTACAGATCCATTTCACTTTTACCTTCTCGTAGCAAAGCCATCGAACGTGTCATCAGGTCACAGTTTCAAGACCACATACAACAAAATAACACTCTTATGCCCAAACAATTTGACTTTCACCCTAAACACTCAACACAACACCAGTTACTTCCAGTTGTAGAATTTCTCAGTGAGAAATTTAACTCGAAGATTCCAGCTGCAGCCATTTTTCTTCACATCGCAAAGGCATTCGACAAAGTCTGGCATGAGGGCCTCATATACATACAATTAGGCTCAAATTCCCTGCCAGACTTATACACTTAATATACTCATACCTTTGCGACCGCACTTTTCTAGTCCGCATAAACAACATTCTCTCTAACACCTTTCTAATTTTAGCAGGCATCCTCCAAGGCAGTGTCCTGGGCTCATTGTTGTTCAACCTGTACTTTAACGATATTCCACGCTCACTTTATGCTTATCTTGCACTTTAAGCGGACGACACTGCCATCTATGCTTTTGCCACCACCCATATACACTATACAGGTACCTACAAACACATACCGACGCCTTCCTGGACTGGTGTGACCTGTGGCGCGTCAAAATCAATGAAAATAAAACCTCAGCTGTATCACGGCCTAACTCGATTTTCTCCTTCCCTTTATACGGCCGTAACAAAAAGTCATTTTCCCTTTGTTCAAGAGGAATAAGAGTTTCTCCCCGGAAGAACGTAGGGGGCGCTATTACTTACCATTACTAATGGAGAATTTCCTTATCTTAGCGTTTCGTTCGTCAAAACTATTTACGAATTGATATATCCAAGACTAATAAAAAACCCTTATGGGGAATGTGACTTAAACGAGCATAAAATAAATATATGCTCATTAATATGTGCAAAATTCTTGCCCATCATTTAAAAAAATATGGCAAGGTATTTTACAAATGAAACCAATTTAACTGCATGTAAGAACTCTTTATCAAGAAAAATTTTAAAGTTTACTTAATTTTAATTTTATAATATTTAATGTATATTTCACTGTAAAAATTATCAATGTTTAAAGTCTAATCAAGAAATAGAATCTGCATATACCTATAGATACATATATATATACAAGTAGGGTGGATAGATTTATGAATTAATATTTTAAAAATCTGAAAAAATATTCTGTAATTTCTGTAACCACACAATATTCTAAAATTTCCACAAAAACTATTCTCTCATAAATGGAGTACATAATGCTACAGCAAAAAAAAAAAAAAAAAAAAAAAAAAAAAAAAAACTTTTTCATTCTCTAAAATAATAAAACCTGTAAAAATTATTATGAATTTGTTAAATAATCCCTGTTTTGAGAAAAAAAAAGCGATGTGAATTGATTGCCGGATATTGGCGAAATATGTTTTCTTATTCTGTTGATATTATGAAACATGAAAGTATATTTTTATTTTTATATACATACTTTTATACCATGACTTTCCAGAACTAGAATATAATATTTAATTTTATATGTAATTCTATTATATTTCTATATGCTTATATATTTCAGATCAGTACCTATAATGGTTAAATTTATTAAAAATTGTTTTGAATGTACACATATATACATATATTTTAAATAATTCAGAATCGTGTAAAAATAATCCATGTTTTGAGAAAAAAAAAATTCGATATGAGTTTATTGCCGGATATTGGCGAAGTTGCTTAATTTTCTTACTACTATTATGAAACTAGTAATTATTTTTTTAATTTTTTGCTGTGTATTTTACGCTCAGAATTATCAATGTTTCAAGTAATCCAGAATTTTAATGTATTGAAATTTACTTATAATGTTTGTTTTACATTTTGTAGTAGGATGTTATTTAAACTATTTTTAATTGCTTAGAGCGTTGTATTTAGTTATTTTATCTCTAAATCTTTTAGTTTTTCCTGTTTGTTTTGTTTAGTTTTTTCCTTTTAGTTTTTCCTGTTTGTAGTAAAGAAAACGCCGAAGTAAAAGATAGATATGTTACATATAATGCTTATATATTTCAGATCAGTACCTATAATGATTAAATTTATTGAAAATTGTTTTGAATATACATATATATATACATATTTTAAATAATTAAGAATCGTGTAAAATAATCCATGTTTTGAGAAAAAAAAATCGATATGAGTTCATTGCCGGATATTGGCGAACTTGCTTAATTTTCTTACTACTATTATGAAACTAGTAATTATTTTTTTAATTTTTTATTGTGCATTTTACGCTCAGAATTATCAATGTTTCAAGTAATCAAGAATTTAAATGTATATAAATATAGAAATTTACTTATAATGTTTGTTTTGCATTTTATAGTAGCGTGTTATTTAAACTATTTTTAATTGCTGAAAGCCTTGTATTTATTTATTTTATCTCTAAATCTTTTAGTTTTTCCTGTTTGTAGTAAAGAAAATGCCGAAACAAAAGATACATATGTTATATATACCTTTTATAATGAATATATTGCAAAGATTCTTGTATTTTTATGTATAGAAGTAACATTTACTAAGCATTATTTATGGTAAGTATATCGCGCCATCTACCGGCGAAGCAGCCTTTTAACGATTCCGAAACTAAGGGGTGATTGTGAAGACCGTATGAGGGAAGGGAGAATCGAGTTTGGCCGTGGCTGTATACTTCTCTAGAAAAATAACCTATCCCAATAGAATTACTATTAATAAAACCACTATTCCTTAGTCTAATGAAGCCAAGTACCTAGGGGTCATTCTGGACCCTAGATTAACATGGAACAAACATATTCTCTCCATCACGGGGGAAAGTCGCCGGAGCTTCGATTGCACTCAAACCTCTTCTCAATAGTAAAGCCCTTGGCATCTAATCTATAATAAGCTTCTTCTTTACAACTTCTGCGTCCTTCCTATTTATAGATATAAACATACAAGATAGGACAGTTACAGCAAAATCTGTAATAACAGCAATAATAGCGTCACTAGTGACAAGGGGGAAAAACCAACAAGCTTCCGAAATTTACCCTTGTATGTGAAATCTGTTTATGCTCTATATTTTTAATATCTATTCTTTTTGCTCGAGCCAGACGATTCTCTTCAAATTGGCCGCTCGCTGGTGGGTTAAGTTTCTTTTTAAAGGACTTAATTTTATTTTTATTGAAACAATAGTTCTTTTCAGAACTTTTTAGTATGGTTAAAGATGTTAAAATATGTCATGTAGAATCATGTCTGCATACAAATCGGAATTTTAGAACTTTCGCTTTTCCTACAAAGTTGAAAATGTAAACATGTAGCATTTAAAAAAGAAAGATCAAAATAAGATAGACATTCAAAAGAAGAAATATTCCGTCTATGAGACGTTTCTTCCCCCTTGTTACTACAGGCGGCTGCGTTCGTCCTCGCATTTCCATTCAGGGCCGTGCGAAGAGGAGGGGCGAAGGGGGACTTCGCCCCGGGCGCGGAAATTGAGGGGGTGTTAAATTTATACTACCAACCACGGTTTAATTTATTTATTTATTCATTTTTTGGTCATCGATCATTTTCTGGGGAATTTCTTTTTCTCTTTTCATCATTCTTTTTTTTTTTCCTGTCTCCAAATATCATGATCTTTCCAACAAATAAGTGTAATTTTCTCTTACGCTATTTAGTTGTTTGCAATTTCTGAATTAAAATTAAACCTTTTAAAGTTCCAACATAAACGCGAAATGTTTATTCAATAAAATTTATTTCTGTTTCTGTACTTTATCAGTTTTATGTTACCTATCACAAAAAGAAGGGGGGGGGGGGCGCCAAATTGAAACGTTGCCCTGGGCGCAGTTTTCTCTTCGCACGGTCCTGTTTCCATTATGCCCTATGATAGGGTCCTATCTTGTGTATTAATCTATGGACCAGTCTGAAGCTTTACCTGTAAAACTTCTATGAACAATCGTACTATACTGCACAACAAAAATCTCAGAATCGTGCGCAATGCTTCACGACACCTGCGCAACAGCACCATTATAAGGAACTTAAACGTTCCAACCCTCAGAAAAAGAATTAATGATCTCTCAAAAAATTTTTATGAAAATCTTTATGATATCTCTAATGAAATAATTGCGGAGTTACCCGATTGCGACGCTTTCGAACCCCACTACCGCAAAAGACCCAAATATTCAACTATTTTGGATCCTTGTGATCTAGAGTTCAACTTTTCCTCTTTTTCTTATCAATTTTAGTAGCTGTGTAATAATTTAAGAAAATAAAATTTATTGCTGTGTAGCGGAAATATATATATATTTATGGCTCTGTAGAGTTCCTTCTTTTATATATTTAAACTTGCAGCCATACCACCCTTATTTGACTGTCCTACCCCATGTTGTTTTTGTACTAGGTCTGAACTTATCTTTATCTTTAATTTTCAATTTTATTTTTAATTTACTAAGTAGTATTTATACTACAGCTATATACTGTTTTTTACCTTAACTTAATTGATCTATCCTCATTTGCAATTTCTAATATTTTATTTTATATTATTTTTATTTTTGTTATTTACTAACATCAGTTTATTCCATTTTAAACATTCCTTATTTTACTTACCTTCCTAATGTAGTTTTAAACTACAATCTATATGATTTCCCCATTGGCTCAATATTTAATAACACATCATATCCATAGATTGGGCATTAAGTTGGTCTCAACTAGGAAGCCCATCAAAGCTACTTCACTGTTCAAGCACTTATTTGACATTAGTGGGGTCAATTCTTGACCTGAATTGATTCGATGATGAATGGAGATGTTGATCTTTCGTGAATATGACGCTCCGCGTTCATAAGTATCGCAACGCCTGTGAACGTATTTTTCTGAGTCCTACTAATGTCCATTTTATTAATCTTAAAGATAAGAAGTATTTACTAAGTTGAACCAGAGAACTTCAATCCAGTAACCTTCTATGATTGATCTGCATGCTCTACAGAACCGTTTTTAATCAATCGCTGAATTTACTCTCATTTGATCTCATTGGTTGATTGATTACTCGTGCTTTTAACCTCGCTGTAACTATACATTATACGAGCAGTAATAAAAATATCAATAACATAAAAATAATATTACTCACACTACTATATTTATTCAATTTTTATTAAATAGAATACTTTGTTCCATTTGCTGTTTGACATTAGTAAGGTCAATTCTTGACCTGAATTGATTCGATGATGAATAGACATATTAATCTCTCGTGATTTTAATGCTCTGCGTTCATAGGACCGCAACGCCTGTGAACGTACTGTTCTGAGTCCTACTAATGTTCACTTTATTAATCTTAAAGGTAAGAAGTATACTTACTAAATTGAACCAGAGAAACAAAGTTGCATATATGATATCTTATATGCAACTTTGCAGAGAACTTTAATCAAGTAACCTTTGAACTGCATGCTCTACAGAAAAATTTTAATGCATCTATAGGATAAAAAGGTAAACTTCGGTTCCATTTTTTTTTGGAGGGGGGTAGGGGGGGATGGGAAAAATAATACCAGAAAATTTAATAAATGTGAGAATGAAATGCTTTTGTAATTGAATTGTGTCAAAGAAAATCCAAATTTTCGAGCAGGTAAAATGAAAAATCGTTTTAGGATCATTTCACTTCTTAAAAAAAATATATATAATCTTGATGAAAAATGTAACATAAAGATTTTTCTTAGATTTTACAATTTTTTTAGACATTCCAATCAAATAAATACTATGGCGAAAGCGAAAAATTAAAAATATTTGTGATTATTAAAAAAATACACGCAAGGTTTACGCTTTTGGACCTTTGAATATCGGGACATCCCGCTTTAATCGGGATACCTGGTAACTGTGGTAATGATCAGGGCTCGGAAGTAGCGCGCTACAAGTAGCGAAACTACAGTAGCCGCTACTTTTTCTAGTAGTTTGTAGTGTAGCGCACTACATTTAAAAAATTGTAGTGTAGCGAGTAGCGCGATACAAAATATCAGTAGTTTGTAGCGAGCATCGACGCTACTTTTGCCGCTACTTTAGGAGGGAGGAAAAAGTGCCAATCTTCAAATCACGTGATCATAACTCGTTTCTTTTTTGCAAAATATGTTATCTGCAACAATTTGCGAATGTCAGCGACAAATCTCAGTTCCAGTGTCATAGATTTTTCTATAAACGACGGGCGCGGCCACAAATTAAGTGTCATTTTCATAGTTTGGGTGTCAGAAACTTCGTGTATTGTCATTTATATCCATAGAAATCTTCTCAATATAATGTATTTTTAAATGACCAGGATTGTTTTTACCAAAATACAGTCGTCTGGCTATGTTAAGTCTTTATCTAACTCTAATTTATTATCCCTTTTGCCTCCCACCCCTAACAAGCACAGAAATGTAAAATCTTTATTTAAAAAAAAAAGGGAAAAGAAAAAGAACGGATTCATCTAATCATAAATCATCTAAATTATCCCTAACCTCTCAAATTCACGCTTCCCCTTAGCAGCATACAAAGGAATTAAAAGATATTTTAAAATCTTTATTTTTATACAAAAATAAAATCTTTCACTCCATTTATTGCTCTCTAATAACAATAAATAAAAATTATTCCCCTGTCCCCAAAATTTACGGCGTATCCAGCATACAGTTTCAAATATTTAAACTCCTTATTTTAAAAAAATGGCAAAATTCGTTTCTACCTAATAATAATATATAAGTAATCATCTAAATTGTCCCCTAACCTTCTTTAATTTACTCCGCCCAGCATACAAATAAATCTAAGATCTTTAAGTTATTTTTATTTATATATATAAAAAAAACCTTGTGCCCTAAATAGTGCTCTTTAGTGACGATAAATAATCGTTAATATAAATTATCACCCTTCCCCTAAAATCTTCCCCAACTCTCCATATACAGAATTTAAAATTCTTTAAGTTTCGTATTCTTTGCTGCCTAGTAACATTAAATAAATAATCAATCATCTAAAATATTCCCTTCGAACAAAATTTCTACTCGCTTCCTGCTAGTTTAAAATCGTCAGAACTATAATTAAAAAATATATATATATATTCGAAAAAGCACAGAAAAAGAACAAGTACACCATTTTATTATTAGAGAAAAGTGCACTGGGAACGAATGATTTCTGCCTTCAAACAAACTAGCAGCTTAAACGTAAAGCGTCAGCATGCCCGTGATCTATTATTTGCTGGATTTGCTGATAAAACCGCAAAGTACTCACTCATAAAAAAAAGTAATTTTCTTGCTGGCAACCCTTTGTCTTCTAACTCATTATTAGATCTTGTTTTTTTAATGTGGGGTTCTTCTTTTGAGATTGATGTAATAGAATGACAGACAAAAATAGTATAGAACTGCCCTGGTCAGCATATAATGAATATTTTGACACTATAGAACAACAAGAAAGTGGTTATTATTCTGTAACATGTAAACTTTGTCCAATTAATAAGAAGTTATCAGTATCAAAATCATCTGCTTGTAACCTGAAGTTGCACATAGCGGTGAGTTAGCATTTTCTTTATAAATAATAATTACGGCATCGCATCTCGCACCGAATATCTAAATCATTATCCAAATTATTATTCAACTGTAATTACTTTGTAACCGAAAGACCTTTCCCATTATTCTTTATTTTATTTTATTTTCTGGTAAAAACAGAAGATTTTTCAGAAAACACTGTCAAAGTCGGCGTTTTATACCGAATTTCCGACGCCGCAGCAGAGGAAAGAGAAAAAACGTGACACGAATCGCTTATAATCCGATAAGTAATTTATTTATCAAAAAACGGAAGATTCATTTCAATTCCAAATCACTTCAACAGTCAGGTCTGCTAATTTTATACCTTTGCGTTTTAAAATGTGTCAGAAGGTTTCGCGTTGTTGAGCAAGGAATTTGAGAACCACCTTAAACGCTACTGTGCTATATCACTCTCATAAATTTGTAAGATTATTACAATTTTTGTTTTCAAATTTCCTCTTTTTAATACTTTCCAACATAATTAAAAAGTGTCTATGAATTCGCCTTGTCTGTCTGTCCGTGCTCTAACTCTCGTAAATATACTCGGATTGCCGTGAAAGATTTATATGTTATTGAAGTTTACCATTGAATGTTCAGTATTGAGAATGAAGTGTGTAGCATTTATATCTGGCTTACAGGGACATTCAAAAGAATTCTGTTACATTATGGTCTATGGAAAAATCGTTTGCGGTGCATTTAATTAGCGATGATAACTAAAGTAGCGAAAAGTAGCGAAGTAGTGACTACTTTTGAAAAGTAGTTTGTAGTCGCCACTTTTTAAAACAAGTAGTTGTAGTTGTAGTTAACTACATTTTTCATAAAGTAGTTGTAGTTGTAGTTCGCTACATACAAAAAGTAGTTTTTCCGACCCCTGGTAATGATCTTTGTTGATGGCTGAAAAAGTTTTTTAAATTGAAATAAAATAAATATGAATAAACAAATCGGTAAAAGTTACTCTGGCGTTTTTTAAATCTTCGAAATCATTCATTTTAAGGCGATATTTATTACAAGCAATTGTAATGTATTTGGTATATTTCCTCCTTTTATTATTATTATTATATTTCATTTGTAGAACATGATAATTTAACTCGGTCGTGTTAATCGAGGCATCATAAGTGATTGTGTAATGTGAATGCATGTGTTGCTTAATTCATAGCGCAAGTGTGCGTTCGCTAATATGCAGCAAAGTATGTCGCATATTAGCGAAAATATTACTTATTTTGGATTACTTTTCATTAAGGGTCCCCTCCCCTCTCGCGAAAACATCCACTCGCTAATGTTAATCCTATGGGACAGTTATTTTGCAATATCTCGTTTGCATTTCAATATTTTTAAACAATTTTTTTTTGCATTGGATAGCTGAGGTCGATCTCTACGCAGGCTGTTATTTGCGTTTTCGATTTTGCTTACAAGTTTTTTTTTTTTTTTAAATTAAGATATTTTTACTTTTGGAACCGATTTCGAAAGTGAAAGTATCCCCCAAAAAAATTCAGAAAACCAAATCGAAAAAGGAAAAAGAAGGCGCGGTAGAAGTTGCAAAAAAAATCGTTTAAAAGTATTGAAATGTAATCGAGATAGTGTAAAATAACTGTCCCATAGGATTAACATTAGCGAGCGTGTGTTTTCGCTTAAGCGAAAACAACGCGAAACTTCGCGCGAAAACACACGCTCGCTAATGTTAATCCTAAGGGGAATTATTTTTCTAATATCTCGTTTGCATTTCAATATTTTTAAACGATTTTTTTTTTTTTTTTTTTTTTTTTTTTTTTTTTTTTTTTTTTTTGCATTGAATAGCTGAGATTAATTTCTATTTCCGCCGTTGATTATTTTTTCGATTTTCTTTGCGGATTTTTTTACGAAGACACTTTCACTTTCAGAACCGGTTTCGAAAGTGAAATACAAACGAACTTTGGCACCGGGTCCCGCTCACTCTCATAAGTCTTTTTTTTTTTTTTTTTTTTTTTTTTGTTAGTTAAAGATTGTATTACTTTTCATTTTATATTACATTGTCTTACATTTTTATACTATTATTTACTGTTTGTATCTTTGCTAGAAAAAAATATTTTCTGGGGCTCTATTTAGAATTTTTTATTATTTTTTCCTCCTCCCATCCCATTCCCTTACATCAAAAGCACATAGAGTTTAGCACTCCATCCTGAAAACTCTCCCACTTGAGTTACACTCCACCGCAACCCACTTCTGAACTTTGAGAAGAACTCTCTATTTTTCAAGTATAATCCTGATAATTCCTCCTTATAATTCCAGCTTAGATACGAGGTAAACGCGGGCATTACGCCCCGCGTAGGCTCCATTTATCAACTGACTTTGACTTTGAGTCCAAAGTTCGCAACTATCCATTCTACCTATTGCAGAAAGAACAGGTCATGTCCGATCTTCATACTGGCCTGGATGACAAGCGTCTAGTCCCTGCACTTTGGCTACAATTTCAAAAAATGGATCGTGCTGCGTGCATGCGCATTGCTCTAGTCTAGACAGTTTCAACGAGAACCATATTAATTTTATTCCATTCCGTGGCAGTTTTTTTAAATTCGCAAAAGGATTTTGATTTAAAACATTTAGCGTAATATAACTAAATATTTTCTTTCACAATTTTCATTATTTTTAGTTTTTTTTTTTTTTTAACATTCTTAAAGAAATTCAATTTCAGACTTTTACTAAAATACACTTTTTTCCCTCCGGATTTTTCAATTTTTAAGGATTTTTAACGATTCTATAGCGTTTTACAGCGAATTTTTAACATCCAAAAAACAATTTTTAACATTTAAAAGAAACATCACTGGACACACGAAACTCGCTTTGCAGCAATCTCTAGAATGCACGAAATTCATTCAAGCCGCGGTCAATAACTTGTGTATGTACGCTTTGCGTACATTAACCGAAAAAAAAAAACATCACTAGACGCATGAAACTCGCTGTACAGCATTCTCTAGAATGTACGAAATTCATTTATAACCAAATTTCATATTTATTTCCATTTTGTTTCAAACTTTCCATCGCTTATATGTTGAAAAATGGAAACTTTACATTTTTTTTATTCAAATTATTTTTTATAACTCAAATAAATACTGAAAAATAAAACTTCCCGCATCTGGGATTCGAACTCAAGACCACAGAACGGAAGCGAAATGACATACCACAGAGCTATACGCACTCATTTGAAATGGCTTGAACAAAATTTTAAAGTATCAGACAAGCACGCATGCGCGCAGAGTGATCCGTTTTCTGAAATCGTAGCCAAAGTGCAGGGACTAGACGCTATAGCCTGGATGTCCCCACCTCTCTGGCTAAAAGTCACGTGACGCTACCGATCTATGGGAAACGAGCTTTCATTCGCCGCGATGTTAAAATTACATGAGTAAATTTTTCATTGATTTCTGTTAACATTAACGTGTTGCTGTTTCTGTTCTTTTTCTTTGCTTCTTTTAACCGTAGCTCGCATAGAAGGCATTTCGGTTCCTGCAATGCTATGTGAATCCAAATTGTCTTTTTGTCCCCTACACCTCCTGCGTTTGCCGTACTGGTAGTGAATCACCCTGTATATTTAAAACAAATAAGTAGAAGTAGTTTAAAACATCAGGAGGCTGTTTGTATGCAATTTATTTAAAGAATTCAAAATTGAATAACTATTAAAAATAATAATAATATCTCATGCCAGAAATATTATTTAGAAATTGTTTTAAGTAAATTTAAAGCAAATGTTTAGAACGCGATTATCATAATTATACCTCTTGAAATCATGCTGTTTAAACGACGTGATTGTTTATTAAAAAGGTTAATTAAGGTAGGCAGAAATAATTCCAGCTTCGACCAAAGGTTAAGTACGAATGGTAAACGTACGCTTGTTATACAAGCAAATTTTACAGGCTGAAAATGAGAATAACCGTGGTGGCATGATTTGCCAACACAACTACTGCTAGAAGGCAAATGCGTTTTTCAACAGGCAAACTTGTGTTTGCCTCCAGACGCATCTTGAGGCAAACTTCCACCACTAATTTTAAAATGTTATTTTTGTCTTTATTAGTCATATTGATTAAATAGAACAAAAAACCTTTTCGAAATTAGTGGTACAATATTCTGATTGCCTATTCCGCCTCCGTGAAGGTGGCGCCTATGAGTGAGCGAAGTCCACTGCGACCACTGTTGTTTTGAAATTCAAATGACCGCATTAGCCTCATTAAATAAAGCAAAATTAACTCTCCGGAATTTCTGAATAAAAAATAAGGTCTAACTATTAACCCTGAAAAAACTATGAAGACTCTATTCAGGGTGACATTTCTTAAATAATATTGTTACATATGTGTATTCATTTATGATTTCAGTTATGTTTTTATTATTTAGCTTTGATGATATGTAGTATATTTTTATATTTTCAGTTCTTAATGAATTAGTGCGAGTTCTTTAACAGTATTTTTATTCTAATAGTATAATGACATATGATTTTTATTTGTTTACATTCAGAAATTCCGAATAATAATATTTGCTTTAATTAATCACAAACATTTCGTGATTACATAAAATAAAAACTTTTTTTCGGAATTTCCGGCATGAATTTGGAATTGCTGAATGAAAAAGGAGGCCAAACTGCTAACCCTCTCCATTCGATATTCCACAATTTTATAATATTTATGTTATAGTTCATGTGCTTAAAAAATCTTCAAAAATTTAAATTGTCTAGTAATAATAGTTTATTATAGTATTTGAACTGTAATTTATTCGAAGTTACTTATTTATTTAATTTTTTAATTATTGAAAGCCATTTATTTACTTTCTAGTCTACTGGTACTGAATCGTATCAAATTTCATTTAATAATACTATTCAACAGCAGATGATTTCGTATGTGTAATCTTAATTTATTAACCATTGGGAAAATGGTTGTTGTTTTCGGTCGAAAATGGACCTCTTTGCGTCGTCACTTTATTTTTTTAAGCGTTTTTAACGAAATTCTGTAACTATGGAAGAATTTTTTAAGCGTTTTTAACGAAATTCTGTAACTTTGGAAGAATTTTTTAAGCGTTTTTAACGAAATTCTGTAACTTTAGAAGAATTTTTTCTTGAATAGGCAATAGAATTGCATAAAATCATTACAAAAATGTCAAAGTTACAAAAAGGATAGATGCAAATTCTCCGATATAGAAAAAAAAAAAACACGTCAAAAATTGACGTCGGATGAATAAAATTTGGAGAGTCTTATAAAGCAAAAAACGTGGTCTTCAACTTTAATTTCCTCAAAATACCTCTAACTCAGACATCAATCTAGACAAGATTTAAAGTTATTGTAGGAAGGACCCGACAAAATATTAAGGTATATTGGTTGGCACTTTCCCTTTATTTGCACGACTTAATGTTAATCAATAGCGTTCAGTTGCTTCTCTTATTATCAACTTATTCGTTTAAACAATTCTTACAGACAGTATGTTGTTAAATATTATTATCTATCGCGCAACGTTTATTAAAATTTTGTTGTGAGACGTGCAATTGTTTGAATATTTTAAAGCATTATTATAATTAAACTTTTTTCATTTCTAACAAATTTGAAATAAATGAATTTGATTAAATCATACTAATCTAAATATTTGATGTTTTCAATGTACATAAAAATAATCAGGAGATATTTTAGAAATGTAGTTTTATATTGGAAAAAATATTTCTTTAAAATTAAAAGACAAATGAAAAGAAAAATAATAAGGTTACTTCATTTAAATTAAATTAAATTATAGAGCATAAATGGAGTAATATTTCACTTACTTAAGATTTTTATGGGTTTTATAAAGCCTAAACAAGTGAGAATGATTTATAACAAAACTGTCAACAATTTAAGCGATATAAAAATAAAGAATTAAAAAGAAAAATCACAAATAATTAAACAAATATTTCAAGGACAGGAAACATTCTTCAGTACAAAATGAATAATTTCATTTTGTGCGATGAATAATCTCATTTTGCACTGGTTTGAAGACTTGAAATTCAATCGTTATTTTACATTTTCTTGAACTAAGAAAGTTAAACTGTATTTTTTTTTTTTTTTTTTTTTTTTTTTTTTTTTTTTTTTTTAATCTGCACAGTACTATAACAAACTTGTACAGGTGATATTCACAAAACTGTATAAAATAAAAGTTAGAACTGTTTTATTAATAATTAAACAATAAATTGTATAAACGGAATTTAATTTATTCGATTTAATTTTGAATAAAATTGCCAATATTTTCTTCATGAAATTACAGCATGTTTTCCACTTATTTAAAAAAAAAATAATAATATATCTCCTGAATTTTAGTTCAGTAGGTTGTCCGCTGCGTGGCGTTCGCGAACAATTTAGTTACCATCACGACCACTGCAACTCATATGACGTTAATTTGAGGCATCTTGTGTACCGAAATGGGTGCAAGTCTTCAGTCTCAGGACTGATTTCTTCAGTCCTGTAGAGATTTTTGATTAATAGTAAATTCTACTTTTATATACTTAAATAATATAAATTTTACTGTCAAGAACTTTTAATCACCATCTTTTATTGTAAGAGATCAATTTTTAGCCATAATGCAAGACATAGAAATCTAGCACATTTCCATTTGATTATTCCTAATATACTCAGAAAAGTTTCTAGTCTTGGCTTGAATGGACTTCTTGCACCCATGTGTATTGCTTCCAGGGCCATGGTAACAGAATATCTCATTAAAAAGCTTGTGTTTACAAACTTGTCAAAGTTTTGTTACGAAATTTTAATGAAACTTTTGTATACGACTCTTAAACAAGACTTTTGAAAATAATTAAAAGAAGTTATTTTAGACCTTGTTTTGCTCACTTAATTTTTTTTGCTTAATTTTTCGATTTAATTTTTAATAAAATTGCCAATATTTTCTTCATGAAATTATAGCATGTTTTCTATTTATTTAAAAAAATAATAATATATCTCCAGAATTTTAGTTCAGTAGGTTTCCCGCTGCGTGGCGTTCGCAAGCAATTTAGTTACCAACACGACCACTGCAAGTCATATGACGTTATTTTGCGGCACCTTCTGTATTGCTTCGAGGGTCATGGTAATAGAATATCTCATTAAAACCCTATGTTTACAAACCTGTCAAAGTTTTGTTACGAAATTTTAATGAAACTTTTGTATACGACTCTTAAACAAGACTTTTGAAAATAATTAAAAGAAGTTATTTTAGACCTTGTTTTGCTCACTTAATTTTTTTTTTGCTTAATTTTTCGATTTAATTTTTAATAAAATTGCCAATATTTTCTTCATGAAATTATAGCATGTTTTCTATTTATTTAAAAAAATAATAATATATCTCCAGAATTTTAGTTCAGTAGGTTTCCCGCTGCGTGGCGTTCGCAAGCAATTTAGTTACCAACACGACCACTGCAAGTCATATGACGTTATTTTGCGGCACCTTCTGTATTGCTTCGAGGGTCATGGTAATAGAATATCTCATTAAAACCCTATGTTTACAAACCTGTCAAAGTTTTGTTACGAAATTTTAATGAAACTTTTGTATACGACTCTTAAACAAGACTTTTGAAAATAATTAAAAGAAGTTATTTTAGACCTTGTTTTGCTCACTTAATTTCTTTTGCTTAATTTTTCGATTTAATTTTTAATAAAATTGCCAATATTTTCTTCATGAAATTATAGCATGTTTTCTATTTATTAAAAAAAATAATAATATATCTCAGGAATTTTAGTTCAGTAGGTTTCCCGCTGCGTGGCGTTCGCAAGCAATTTAGTTACCAACACGACCACTGCAAGTCATATGACGTTATTTTGCGGCACCTTCTGTATTGCTTCGAGGGTCATGGTAATAGAATATCTCATTAAAACCCTGTGTTTACAAACCTGTCAAAGTTTTGTTACGAAATTTTAATGAAACTTTTGTATACGACTCTTAAACAAGACTTTTAGAAGGAATCAAAAGAAGTTATTTTAGACTTTGTTTTGCTCACTCATCAATATTTATTTAAATTAAAATAAAATTCCGTTAAATATTAGATCAACAATATACATAAACTCAACAGAAAACAATGATGGAATGGAATTGATATACCCAATTCTTTATTCCGTCATTTCATCACATTCATATACATAACAGTTTCGAGCCATATTAAAATATAATGTAACAATAATAATTTATAAAGGAAATAATAACACATTCGTATAGCAAACAATGTTAATTTGATACGGATACAGGTCGCAGCGCCACCTGCGGCCACTTCAGCGTTAGGCTCAAGTTTGTTTAGGAGTTGCCATAGGCGAAATTTTTTCCTAATCTATTTATATCTCCCTGGCCAGGGCACAAGATCGATAATGTCACCCGACTCAGCCAGGTCTTCTTCAGTGTTGAATTCAGGGGGAGGCCCGGGGGGGACATTCTTCCACGGAGCATTAAAAAACCCCCATGGAAGATTTGAGATTTTATGTTTTTAATGGTTAAAAAGTGCAATCCCCTCGCCGGACTCTGCAGTGCCCCCCCCCCCCCCCACACACCGGAGTCACAGAAATCCCTCCCGGGGAAAAGTGTCTGAATTCGACATTCGTCTTCTTAATTCAGATTGGTCTTCTTAATTCAGATCAAGGTCAAACAGTTAAAATAGACGCTTTCAGTATGACGTCAGTCATGATGTTTTGGTTGGAAACTGACTCCAAACAAACATTTGTTATGTTTCATTTCTTATTAAATATAAATTGTAGAAAATGTTTTTACTGCATATAAAGTATTAAAACACTTAGCTGTGAGAAATAGCTACAATATGCAAACAAAATAGAAAATTCAACATATTAACTGTTTCTTTGACGTCAGTTTCCAATCAAACCATTGACTGAAAGCGTATATTGAAGAGGAAATTACTCAATGTCGAACATAATTATCGAAAATTGGTTACGCCACAAGAAAGTTTACGTCCGATGTCAACAAACTCCGTTTTCAAAAATTACCTTTCTCAATTTTAAATAAGATCTGTCTCAAAAGTTTTAACACAAGCATAAAATGTCGATTTTCAAAGAATTATAAAAAGTTAGAATGAATAACATTTTTTTATTTGCAGATTTCGCAACATTATTTAAATAAATGATATCAAAAGTAGAAAAAAATAAATTACATAATTGTAAAAAATATAATAAAAAAAATGTTAAAAAAAAAACTGTCTCAAAAGTTTATGCACAATGTCAAAAACAACCAGATTTATAATTTTTACAGAACTTTTACTTACAAATTATTTTTCCGTGATTTCGGATTAGTTCAAATAAACGTGCGTCCATCGAAATTATTAGTTTTTGTAGGGTTTCTGGTGGCAAAGAGTACCATGCTTTCTCAATAGCCTCTTGGAGTTCTTCAATAGAGTCATACGGCTTTCCATTGTCGCCAATTGTCCATTGTCCACAATTACACCATTCAAGATAAACCAAACGATATCAACAACAGTGAGACCACTACTGACGTTAATAACGATATCCAGGAAGCCCCAGTGGAGGACACTTCCAGTTACACCAAAAAAAAAAAAAAAAAAAACCACCACCTGTTATACAAAATAATTATACAAATACCTTCAAAGATATGTTTGACACTTTCAAAGACATGAAGGAACTTCTCCAAATTACCAAACTCTTAAAACATTTAAAAAACATCGCCATCAAAACAAAAAATTGCAACACCCATTCGACAAAATGTATATCATAATAGAAGAATTAGTCGCCTTTTCTACGGAGCTCAACATTCCCAATTATGAATAATTACAATAACAAAAATTTCTCTTCTCTTCTTATTTTCTCCTGGAACTGCCAATCACTGCAACCCAGGATTAATGAACTCCGCTCCTTTATTTCCATTAATCCACAAATCGATATACTCTTAATCCAAGAAACACTTAACCCTTCCTGCAGTATCACCATCCCAGGTTACAAACTCAATCATACACCACGTGCCAACTCTCACTGGGGCGGCACAGCCATCTACATCAAAAATTATATCCCACATCACACAACTCAATATATTCCACTCCCAGGCATTGACTACACCAGTATTGTTGTCAACTTGCCCCATGCCAAAATCAACTTCACATCTTTTTACGCACGACACGGGCGACGGTACCCCATAAACGACCTGACACACATCATTACACAACACCAACACGCATTTATCACTGGTGACTTCAATGCACATAGCAGGCAGTGGAACTGTCATTCCACCACTACCAGAGGTAGATTTCTTCACAACTTGGTTAGCCATTTCAATCTTAGTCTCCACGCGCCTACTACACCCACACACATTCCTGTTGCTCGCAACCAGCACCCCTCTATTATTGACTTCGCCATCACTAAAAATCTTACCTTCCCTATCACCACTTCTGTTATTAATGACCTAAGCTCTGACCACCTTCCTGTCTTCTTCAAAATTGATCTTATCAACCCTATCTCTCCTCCTCCTTCAGTAGCAATTGACTGGAATAAATTTCAAAATTACCTCAACAACACCGACCTTACATACCCCACAATCAACAACACTACTGACATTGACAACGCAGTTAACAAACTCAACAACATCATTTACAAAGCTCAAAAAGATGCCACTTACACCAAATTCAAAAATAATAACTCTTACATCTTACCCACTTACATACATAATATCTGTAAACAACGCAACACACTCCGACGACTCTACCAAAATACCAGAGATCCCACCCTTAAAACAGCTGTCAACAGGCTCAACAATAAAATTAAAACCCTTATTCAAAAAGATAAGCAAAAACACTGGTCCAAATTTCTCGAAAGTCTTACTTGCGAGGATAACTCAAAATTATAATACCTAGTTATTGTTCAGCTATTCAGCTGTTCAGTTATTGTTATTTATTCCTAAATATATAATACGTAATCCGTTACTCTATGAAACGGATCACATGAACCTGTATGATGTTAATGACACCCATGGAGTGGCTCGAATTGCACATTTTATGATAAAGTTTTCGTTGTATAATTTTTCCGACTCGAATTTATTATATAAGATATATAATACATATATGCACTTTGCAAATGCCTTAACGCAGCGGTTCCCAACCTGGGGCACGCGTACCCCTGGGGGTACGTTGTGAACCTGCTGGGGGTACATAAAAATTATATCGGTAATGGTGGAAATCACAAAAATGGTTTAACTGAAAACACATAAAGAAAGTGGATAGTTTTGGATTAAACAGTTAGACTCATGTGTAACTCCAATATGTTACGCTCAAAATGAAGGTAAAGGCCCACTAGACATGATAATTCAATCTCATTAACTCTGCCCACAGCTAATCATATTTCAGGAGTACTTATATATTTCTCCAATCTTCATGAAAATTTCCATTGATCATTATACAATGTTCTATTCCCACCGGTTTTTTCTTATTGTTCCTTTTTAATACTAATTGCAAAACTCTTAAATTACGCCAGAGCTGCTGGTTTTAAATGTTTTGTTTTAAAACGTGTTGAAAAGTATGCCCTTATTTTCGTTTTCGAATAGGCGGAGTTATATCATTAACGTATATTAATTGGAAAGCTTCCTTACCTTTAATGAATATTTAATTTGAAGTGTTTATACTTATTATTTGAACTAGCCGCCACTGGCGACCAGTTTGGTCTCCCTTAAATGTATGTTAAGCACTGTAACACGTTACTTTTATTCATTTTTTTTTCCGTAATCCTTCGCCAAATCGGAAGATTCTAATAGACAAATCAAAAACTTTTTCGATCATGGTAGCATTTCGCATATTTTTTGTTGTTATGTATTTCATCTTTCTTGACAAAAACCGCTTAACCAACTTAAGCATTTATGCTTCATATCCGTTTGCTTATCAGTTGCAATATGCTTGCTAATGAGGAGATTCTTAAACATATTAAGTAGTTTTCCGTAATTGGATCCATTGCCAAATGGCGTATTTTAGTTAATACAATTTGGTGCAATAATGTCTATTTTTTGAAAGTCTTTAATGATATCCACCATTTACACTGAACCATATTGTTGCCAATATTTTTTTGTTTGTTTGTTTGTTTCTCGCTAACTTTGGCTGTAGACTTGATTACGGGAGAATCAAGAAGAAAATCTATCATTATTCTCATTTAAAACGTCTTGAATAATGTGACATAATCGGAGTGCATATTATAACACGTAATTTTCGAGTATGGTTTGGTGAACTTTTGGAAGCCAGTTTTGATAATCACGTAAATATGTCACACCAACATTACCGCCTATAATTCTAATTACAGCAACCCGTTTTTTCTCTCTATATTGCAACTCTATAGTTAATATAGTGCCCCGGTGCGTCTACGACAGCTGTTCCATCAGAACATTTGATTTCAAAATAAAAGTATCGTTTCTAATTTGTACACGCGAAAAATAAATGCTGGTATTGGCGATTTTAAAAATTCTATTGGCGAGATTTGCGCCCAAATAATACAAAAGTACTTAATGATGTTATGTATTTTGTAAATGTATATTAAATTACTGTTTTGAAAGCGATTGGTCATTAATAATGGTAAATATGATTGGTGATTAACAATCATTTTCGGTGGTCTCTCTTCCTTTCACGTATAATACATAAATACCAAATTAACTGACAATTTGTTTCGAAATTTGATTCATTAAATATCATTACATGAGTTGTATTTGTTTACATTCAGCTTACATCAAGAAAAGATAAAGAATGAAGTTGAGTTGTATAGCACATAATTATGGTAAACTTTGATTGTGTCACTGGTACGAATTATTTTTTTGACCCCAGGCAGCGCTCCAAAAAATCTTTCATGGAAAACTAACTTTACGAACGATTATCTCCATGGTTTAATATTTTAAACCTTCACGACGAATGAATCTTTTTTTTTTTGTTTACTTTCATGGATAGAGAATTTGAACTGCGAAGCTAATTTCAACTGAAGTTATTGGAGAATATATACATAATTGAACGTAAGTCATCTCTCAAATATTAATTTATTTTGAACGATCTTTCTAAAAATGTCACATTTATGAAGTTTTATTCGAAAAAATAATTTTTAATAAAAATGGCCGCCTGGCATATGAAAAAGTGAAACGGACATTCCGGAACTGTTGATGACAGTCACATGACTTACGGTTTTATTATAGAGATGATTTGGTTTTATGTTTAAAATGGATAACTCGTTGAAATCCGGAATTCTTAGAGTTATATCCGGAGAGTTACATCCTTAACGTATGTTAATTGGAAAGCTTCCTTACCTTTAATGAATATTTAATTTGAAGTGTTTATACTTATTATTTGAATGATTTGGTTTTATGTTTAAAATGGATAACTCGTTGAAATCCGGAATTCTTAAGAGCACTGCAAGTGCGATTGAAATTCAACCTGATGATTCGGGAACTAAAAGCTCTTCGAAACAATCTGATTATTTAGAATTGCAAGAGAACCTGAGCTTAGCTGTTAATAGGCTTGTTCTGATGGCTGATAAACCTAATTCTTTAAATAAAACTGTAAACATCAGTACTTCCTTAATGAATAGAAAATATAATAATGAGTAATTCTTGAAATATGGATTTTTATTCACGGGAGATCAAAAATTTTAATAACATGTGGGAGAAGAGAGGAGGAGGTGGGTGTTAATAATAATAAATAGGGGGTACTCCGAAATGAAAAGCCTAAGCAAGGGGTACGTGAAAGAAAACAGTTTGGGATTGCGCTTAGCGCGTCATCAAAATAAAGAGGGATTTTATTTTAAAGGAAAAAATATCATTCCGATATATTAATATTTTTTAGTTCGGGTAAATCAACACGCATAAGGTTAGATAGTTTATTTATGTCACTTCTTTTGTTTCTACCTTCGGTTGGATAAGTTGTTATGAATAAACTCTTTATAAATGTAGTCCTAAAAAGAAAAATATTCAAATTATATTTCCAAAGCATATCTCTTAACATTTAATAGTTCCATGTTAATTTTTAGAGTTGTTTATACATTCTATTCTTTCCATAATTAATTAGATAAATTGCTTATTAATCATTAATGATTACATAGCTAAATCTCTTCATACAAATGAAGTTCAATATATCATTGTATAAAAAAATCTGCCGATTTTGCAGAAAAATAATGATTGCTGAAAATTAAAAAAAAAAAAAAAAACTTTTTCTTTTGGGCAAAAAAAGAAAGCATTTTTAAAGAAATTTCTCTTATTATTGTTAAAAAGATAACATTTTCTGCCGAGCACAAAACCATGTGTTGCGTTGCATACAATACGAAACAGAGAAATGAAACCTTTGAGGATAAGTAATTAAAATATTAAAAAAAGGTTTAATTATATTAGTGTATTCTTTTTTTTCTGAAAGAAGGAGGTGCTTGGGGATGTGCCTGAAAAATCTTTCTTATGCAAACAGCCTTTATTCGCAAACAGGATGGGTGATAATTTTATTAAATGACATGTTTCATTAGATAAAGTCAACTAATTACCACTACCACTCTGGATCTGCTTTTCCATACATAGTGCCAAAACTTATTTACGTAGTTCCGTCCCTTAGCGTGAGTTTCGAAGTATATTGTTAAAATTAGCACGTAATGTGCATTTTCTTAATTTTTAGCAACTTTTTCAATACTATAATTTCCAAACTTTCCGTAACCTAGAAAATCAATTATAATAAATATCAACTTATTTATTTATTTATTTTTAATGCAAGCAGTTTAATTTTATCCCCATGACATAAAGTTGAAAATTTTTAAAAAATAGTCCTTGAAAACAATTATAGATAATAATTTAAATTGGTTAATAATATAATATAGAAACAATTGAAATTCCTAAAAGCATAAAATAAACTAAAGTTAAGAAGTTGAACTGAAAAATCTATCACATCGTCAAATTTACGAGGGATTAATGAAGAAGTAATTTTAAACAGGATTAGTGATCCCCGGTTAGTATAATAATTGTATGTCATTGTCATTAGAAATTTATTTCTTTATGCATTAGTTTTATTATTATTATTATTATTATTATTTGCAAAAATGTGTCTTTTTTTTTTTTTTTTTTTTTTTTTTTTTTTGCAGATAAATAAATAAATAAATAAAAAGTATATCATTTCTTTCCCTCCAAAATTTTTACACATTTTCAGTCTATTTTTATCTATTTTTAACACTTTCCAGCATAGTTGAAAAATGTTTATGACTTCGGTTTGTCTGCCGTCTGGCCGTGCTCTTGCTCTAACTCCCGTAAATATGCTCGGATTGTCCTGAAATTTTTGTATGTTATTGTTGTTTACTATAGCATGTTCCCTATTTCGACTGAAGTGTGTAGCACTTATATATATATATAGGGACAGTCAAAAATATTCCGTTACATTACAGTCAATAGGAAATAATCGTTTCAAGTGCATTTTGAGCACGCTACGTCGTTTAAAATATAATGAAATTAATATATAATTATCAAGCGCATTAAAACATGCTTTCTGTAGGATATGGGGTGCAAAGCATTTATTATTCATTTACAGGGTCAAACAAAAGAATTCTGTTACACATCGTTCTATGGGGAAAAATCGTTTACAGTGTAATTTAGCGATATTTCACTATTTCAAACATAATAAAAATTATATGCATTACTGAGGTGCACTATAAATTGCTCTCTTGTGTGCATTGCGTTTATTTACAGGGACACACAAAATATATTGGTTACAGTACATGTGCGATATTTACAGTCTATGCGTGATAAAAGCGTTTTAATCTTTGGTTTGCGTTTTTAAGTTTAACTAAATTTTTTCATAGTACATGTGTGTTTATAAATCGGTTGATCATATACAGGGCTACACAAGGGAATTCGTAAGTATTACTGACTATGGGAGTAAATTGCTTAAGGGTAGTTTTTAATTGTGTTTACGCATTTTCCTTCTGAACTGTCTTAGTAGACTGATAGCAGTTTGTGGAATATAAATAAATTCATATACAAGGCTACGCAAAGAAAGGGATACATTGTCGCTTACGGTTGGTAATTGCTATGAGTGAGTTTTAAGTTGCCTTTTAGCTTAATATGTGGTGTGTACAAAAGTCTTCAGATACTTTCAGATACATAGTTTGTGAATAAAAACACGTGCCAATTTCGCGAGTTTCTGAAAAAAAAAATGAATTCAGAAATGTGTCAGAAAACAGAGCTGTACAAAATATTTCGAATGCATTTCCATCGATTGACGCCGTGCACCTTCTGGAATTTTTAAGAAGAAACTCTGCACACCCTGCGTAGCTATAACATATACTCTCTAGTACAACCATACTCAACCTGCGGGCCGCATGTGGCCCAGCGACCTTTTATGTGCGGCCTGAGACACAATCATTTATTTGCATTTATAAAATTATTTCAGATGTGCATAAAAAAATTAAGACCTACATCATTGTTTTATATATTTCCATTGGAAAACAAAATCTGTCCTGTTATTTATAATTAATTTAAAATTGCGTTAAAACATCAATGCCATTTTTATAGTCAAAAGTTTTTTTTTACACGTAGTCTTATTTGCGCTACAGTGCTGTATACATTTCTTAATCTTCAATACTAAAGAAACATTATTCTAAATTAATCGAATGTGTACTATATATTTCTACAATAAAAAAAAACAATAAAATGTTTTTGCACAGAGAAAAAGATTAATTTATTTCAGAAACTCAGCTGTTTTTTTTTTATTTTAAAAATTCAGCATTGTTATATTATTACGTTTTTATATAGCTAATGCTGCTATTTTAGGGTTGAATGTTTTTCGCGGAAACAAACTGACACAAAACTATTTTACACCACTATTTCCAAAAAACAAACTTCACGGCATATTTCTGCAACATTTGAAATAGAAATCTGAAACGAAGCTTATTGTTTGAAAATAGTGTTCTTAAAATTTTTTGGTGACGTTTCTTCGGCGACAAACGTTCAACCCTATTGGTAACATTAACTTTGTTATACTGCTTTGTTATGCTACTTATGTTCTCTTACCAGTGGCGTATCCAGGGGGTGGGCTGATGGGGCTGCAGCCCCCCCCGAAATTGTCGAGAGTAAAATGAAAAAAGTGCTTTTTTCTTGCTTTTTTTAGATAGATTTGTAATTTTTTTTCTGTTATACAGCGAATTAGCCATTCTCGTTAGTCCATATTAGTCCGCATTGGCATCACATAATAAACAAAGTAAGGGGGCTGATGCGGTTATAGCCCCCCCCCCCCCCAACCCCGCCCGAAATAGTCGAAAATCTCATGAAAAAAGTGCTGTTTTCTTTTTTTTTCAGCTAAATTTGTAATTTTTTTTGGTTATACAACAGACTACCTACTCTCTTCTTTTTAGCCCCATATTAGTTCACATCGACATCAGAGCATATCTAAAAAGAGGAAGGGTGCTGATGGGTTTACAGCCTCCGCCCCTTCCCGAAATAGTCGAATATCTCTTAAAAAAAGTGCTGTTTTTTCCTTCTTTGAGATAAATTTGTATATATATATATATATTGTCATACTATAGACTACCCACTCTCTTCTTTTAAAACCCATATTAGTCCACATTGACATCAGAGCATACTTAAAAAGGAGAAGGGGGCTGATGGGGTTACAGCCCCCCTCCCCCTTCTCTTCCCGAAATAGTCGAACATCTCATGAAAATAGTGCTGTTTTTTTCTTCTTTGAGATAAATTTGTATTTTTTTGTTATACAACAGACTATCCACTCTCTTCTTTTTAGTCCCATATTAGTCCACACTGACATCAGAGCATACCTAAAAAGGGAAGGGGGCTGTTTGTGTTATAGCCCCCCTTCTCGAAATAGTCGAACATCTCATGAAATAGTGCTGTTTCTTTCTTCTTTGAAATAAATTTTTATTTTATTTTTTGTAATAGAATAGACTATCCACTCTCTTCTTTTTAGTCCCATATTAGTCCACATTGACATCAGAGCATACTTAAAAAGGAGAAGGGGGCTGATGGGGTTACAGCCCCCCTCCACCTTCTCTTCCCGAAATAGTTGAACATCTCATCAATATAGTGCTTTTTTTCTTCTTTGAGATAAGTTTGTATTATTTTTTTGTCATACAATAGACTGCCCACTCTCTTCTTTTTAACCACATATTAGTCCACAATAACACCAGAGCATACCTAAAAAGGAGAAGGGGGCTGTTTGTGTTACAGCCCCCCCTTCCCGAAGTAGTCGAACATCTCATGAAATAGTGCTGTTTCTTTCTTCTTTGAAATAAATTTTTATTTTATTTTTTGTAATAGAATAGACTATCCACTCTCTTCTTTTTAGTCCCATATTAGTCCACATTGACATCAGAGCATACCTAAAAAGGGAAGGGGGCTGTTTGTGTTACAGCCCCCCCTTCTCGAAATAGTCGAACATCTCATGAAATAGTGCTGTTTCTTTCTTCTTTGAAATAAATTTTTATTTTATTTTTTGTAATAGAATAGACTATCCACTCTCTTCTTTTTAGCCCCATATTAGTTCACATTGACATCAGAGCGTATCTAAAACGGGGAAGGGACTGATGGGGTTACAGAGGTCCCCCTCTTCTCGAAATAGTCGAACATCTCATGAAAATAATGCTGTTTTTTTCTTCTTTGAGATAAATTTGTATATTTATTTTTGTTATACAACAGACTACCCACTTTCTTCTCTTTACTCCCATATTAGTACAGAGTAACACCACAGCATATCCAAAGAGGGGGAAGGGGCTTATGGGAAACAGACCCCCCCCCCCCCACCTCCCAAAATGGTCAAAAGTGGAATGAAAAAGTGCGAATTTTTTTCTTTATATGTTTGAGATAAAATTAGAATTATTTTTTCTGTCATGCAATGGACAACCCACTCTATTTTCTTTTGTCCCATATTAGTACACTAGGGGTGGGAGTTATGGGGTAACAGCTCCATTCCCCTTCCGAAGTGGTCACAGTGAAATTAAAAAAACTGACTTTGTTTCTTTCTTTTTTAGATAAATTTGTTTTATTTTCTGGCACGCAACGAATTTGTTTTTTCGTTAGCCCCATATGCCTCTCAGTCCTACGATCACAATTACTTTAGACCACAAAATCTATTTTCAAATGACTGAAAAACAGTTCCATACATGTTTTAATGGATAATTGAATACGTATAATATGCTCAATTGGCAAGATCTAGAAGTTGTTTAATTAATTTAAAGAATATTTAACTCTCTTCCACAGATGGTGCCAAGACTAAGGAGATATATTAGTTAGTGCGAGTGACATTAAACATTATCGCCAAATCAGCAAATGTACGAACTGAAATTTTTTCTGTGAATGGCAATGTCAAGCAATATTATTGATTTTCGGTTTTGGAAGGGTCTTTTAAAGATACCCAGTAGTAATACTAAAAAAAATAATCTGTTGATTTGTTCGTTCCTGGTCTTTTTACTAGCGAACTAGTTTTATTTACGTTACGTGCTTTTCTAGATTTAAAGCTGTTCTCAAATACAAACTGGCTACTTTATGACATATTTTTTAATTCATTTTTGCGCGGATTTGCTCATTTTTGCATGAAATTCACAAGTCTTTTTATTCAGAAACTTTGCAATCGAAACATGTTTTCCCCCTTTTTTTTGTAAAGGTAGAAAATCTTTCAAAAAGCACTGTCCAAGTTGGCGTTTTGAATCGGATTCCCGACGCGGCAGCCTGAGAAGCGCGAAAAAAGAGTCGTTAATACGTTATCAGAATCACTTATAACTCGATAAGTAATCTATTTATCAAAAGATGGAGAACTCATCTAGATTCCAAATCTCTTCCATAGTCAGGCCTGCCAGTCTACTTGCCTTTGCGTTTAAAAATGTGTCAGAAAGTTTCCCGTTGATGAGCAGGGAGGAAGATGCCTTTTTCAATATTTCAGAGTACGAGTGATCCAGCAAAAGATAAAAATTCTTAATTACTCTTCTATGAAAGTACAATATTACGAATAGTGTTCTTTTCTAATCGCTCTTATTTTGACACGACACACTTTAGTATCGGCATTTTTACCATTTGGAATATTTAACAAAAGAAGCATTAAATAAATTCACAGGTTAAAAATAAATTTTCTTACAATTTTACTTAACCATTTTTTTTTAAAGTTCAGTAATATTGTTAGCCATAATTCAATAACTTTCTCTTTTTTAAAAAAGGGAAATCTGATGTTTAGTTTCCAATTAATTCTTAACTTGTCCCTTCCTTCACAAATTTGAGTTTTTTTTTTTAACATATATTTCTTGAGGGTTAATAGCCATACGTTTGATCAAAATCCCAGGAGCATGTATACGAAGGGAAGGGGGAGATCAAGAAAGAATGCTTGCTACCCCAAAGATTTTGATTTAAATTTTTGTTGGTATTAAAAAAGAGATTTTGCAAAGAAAGTTTGTTTATGCTGAACAGACCCTGACCATCAACATTTTGGGCGATGGCAAAAGAAAATATTTTTGACCTTAATCGTAGATTTTCACATTTTTACAAATACTGTGAATGAGAAGTGTATGAATATATGTATGTAATGCGCCCATTTAAATGAAAGACTGAGAATAAATGTGAACTGAAGTTGTATTAATATTATTATTATTGAAATTTCTTCGTAAAAATTAACTTGACAGACTCAAATATCATGTTAAATAAACATGAACTAATGTTGCACGAACTTTAAAACCATACGCAACCCAAATAAAATGATACTTTATAAATAAAATAGTCCTAGAATTAAAACATTTTTAAACAAGTTTAAAACACATATGCAGAAACTGAAATAAATTGGGCGCACTATGAGAAACTTAAATCTTCAAATGAGAAGAAAAATTATAAATATACTTATCATATCATTGACAATTTTAGCTTACATAAGTTGTGTAATGAATCTAGAAATTTTAATTTCTTATTTTATTAAGATTGTTTACAATAAAATTGATTTGAAACACCATAAATTTTTGGGCCCCTTAAATATGTGGGTTCTGGGAAAGTGCCCCACGTGCCTCGGCAGTAATAGGGAATTGAACCTAAAATAGAAAACAGATTATGAAAAAAATATTGTTTGAGATTGTCCCAAGCAAAATTAATTTATTGTCAAGCAAGAATAGTAGCCAGAATTTAGGGGAGAAGGTGACAACTTTATAGATTATAAGTTGCAATGACTTTTTTTTAAATGAAAGTATATGAAACAATCCATTATCACTTTTCAACTTATTTCGGCGGCGAGGGGGGGGGGGGGGTGTTGTTTCGTAAGACTCAGAACATTATCGAAATTTAAGTCAGCCCCCCCCGAAATTAAATCCTGGATACGCCACTGTCTCTTACTATTTTAATTACTCATTTTAAGTGTGTTGCGGCCCGCCTAACATCGTAAACATATGTTTGCGGCCCGCGAGAAAAAAAGGTTGAGTATACCTGCTCTAGTAGTATACCCGCTGCCTATAGTGTATATCCTCTGGTTTTTTATGACTACACCATTGACAACTTTCTTCCACAGCTCCATAACTAAACAATGTAGAAAATCTATCTCTGAAATATTATCTAACAAACTGTAACTCCTATTAAAATCCGTTCAGTGGAACTTTAAAAAACGCAACCTTTCATACTCGGGTTCACATAATTTTATCTATTACTTCCTCTCGTAGTTTTCATACTCGGGTTCACATAATTTTATCTATTACTTCCTCCCGTAGCTCTATAAATAAGCAATGTAGCACAATGTGCTTTATTTTCAAAAACTTTCTAAAACAAATAACCTAAGTAACAGTGAAATCCTATAAAAAAAAATCAGTTTGGTAGAATTTGAGTTTTAACCGATCGGAATGAAATACGAATTTGCATTTTATAAATATAATAAACCATGATGACATGAATACAAACATTTCCGTAAATTAGTAGTAATATACTACAAATGTGATAATAATGGCAAGCTTTAGATACTTACCTTGCTATACTTTGAAGGTACGTAAACAAACGTTGTTAATTCCACATAACAGCTTTAAATTAATCTATAAGACATATTTCTAAATGTAAACACACATTTCCTTACACATAAGCCTATTCAAAATTTGATCTCTGTTTGATCCAATAGTCATGACGTCATTATCCTGACGTCAAACCGAGATTTCGCCGTGTATAACGTAGGTCACGGTACGCTTCGCGTACATTAACCGAAAAAAAAAAACCCCTGGATGTATGAAACTCGCTGTGCAGCAATCTCTAGAATGCATGAAATTCATTCAAGCTGTGGTCAGTAATGTTCGCATAAAAATCGGTTTGATCTCATGAAGCGCTTTTGAATCGAATGGTGCTTTTCGTTTTTTAGGTGCGTTCGTAATTATATAAATACGTAGCACCTATAGTCGTCGTTTGGTCCGTCCGTCTGTCCGTCCGTCTGTCTGTCTGTCCGTCCGTCTGTCTGTCTGTCCGCATATAACAACGCAAAAACTACCCAACCAAATGGTTTGCAATTTGAAATATATTATCTTTGCATAAATTTGTCGAGACATTTCAAATTTTATCAAAATCGAATCAAAACTTTAGGAGATATTAATAAAAATATTTATTAAGAAATTTGATTTTTTTTTTAAATCGGTGCTTTTTTGTTATATGAGCTTCCGATGGATGTTAAATCGTCAAGCGACCGAGATACTTATTTTATTACAGAAATTAATCTGCAGACGATATAATTCATTTCACAGAATTAAAAATCATCAAGATCTGAATATTTATATAACTAGCTGATACATATATATCTGAATATTTATATAACTAGTTAAGATATTTGTATGAACAGTGTCATAAAATATATACTTAACTAGCTGTTTAACCCGTTCTACGCACGGGATATCATGAATTTAATTCTAAAACGTGCGTACGAACGCACCTCGTTTGTAACGTTTGACGTACAATTTCCAACTTGTTTAATAAATAAATTACTCATCGTGTCATAAGCGATTGTTATCAAGTGACGGCGTTTTCTAATTTCCCGTGCTGTCGCATCCGAAAATTCAGTTCAAAATGCCAACTTTGAGAGTATTTTTTGAAAGATCACCTGCCTTTACCAAAAAATGGAAAACACCATTCGATTACATAGTTTCTGAATAAAAACACGTGCCAATTTCGCGAGTTTCTGAACAAAAAAAAAAAATGAATTCAGAAATGTGTCAGAAAATAGCTCATTTGGATTTAAGAAAAGCCTTAAATGCATTTAAATATTTGTGACCCACTTTCAAGCATTTAAAAGTCAACATATGATAAAAGAATCCGTTTAGCCGTCTGTGAATCAGCTTGTAAGTAATCAGTGACGTATCAGGATTTAATTTCGGGGAGGGCTGACCTAAGACTCCTATAAGGGGAGCTGACGAATATCCATCTTGTTGCCAAAAATAACCGCCATATTGCAACCCAGCTCAGCATTAGTTTGCTGCCAGAGCAGGTGTTTGCCGTTCCTCTCACTGTCACTCGCCGTCCACCACTGCGGTAAGCTAACCGGTTTTAGCATGGTGTTTGGTCCATTGGATTATTAAATGGCGGTATGATTCAGCTAAGACTCCTATAATAGGAGCTGACGCATATCCATTTTGTTTCGGATTATTGATGCTCAGTTCAGCATCAATCTACTGCAGCCGGAGTTGGGGTTGCCTAAGACTCGGTTCTGATTTGCTGAACCGGTTCTGATTAGCTTGTTTTTCGACTGAACTTCAATTTGAGCACCAAATCTGCGAGGATGCGTCCGCCTCTATTATAGGAGCTCTAGATTCAGCCTATACTATAGCTATAGGAGCTCTAGGCTGACCCGAGCTTCCATAATATTCTCAATCTCAAAATCGCAAAAGCGTATGTTTGTGTTGCAAACAGAAATCATGTTTGCCATTAAATTAGCATTGGATTGGGACATTCTTAAACTAGTCGGATGCGATTCTCCCAAAACTTTCTTCTATCTCATATAGGTTTCACATACACAAAAAACGAATCAGCACCAAATTTATATCAAGGTCTAAATTAATCTAAAGTTCTATTAAATTCCGTGCATTAGTTCTTGAGATATGACTATAGAAAATTCACATACATCGTGAAATATGCAGCATAGCAGTGCCACATGTTGGGAGATTTACACCAAAACCTAATCAACAACAATTTATGTCAACGTCTAATTGAATTTGAATGATGAAATTCTGTGCATTAGTTCTTGAGATATAGCTACCGTGAAAATCATGAAAAAGTAGCATAGCAGTGCCACCTTTTGGGATATTTACAGCAAAATGTAATCAGCATCTATTTATGTCATGGTCTAACAGAATCTGGAGTAAGTTTGATGAAATTAGGTGCATTAGTTCTTGAGCTATAGCTATAGTGAAAACTGTAGCATAGAGACACCACCTGTTGGTGATTTACACCAAAAAACTAATCAGCACCAATTTATATTAAAGTCTAATTCAATCTAAAATTTTATTAAATTTCGTACACTAGTTTTTGACATAGAGCGCCACAAAATTTTTGCAACACACAGACAGGCAGACATTTTCTAAAAACAGTCAAATCGTGCTCTAAAACGTATAAATCCGTTGAAGACCGGAAGTCGAAAATTTTCATGAATCCAATACTTTCTTCTTGTAAAGATAGAAGAAAGTAATAAAAATGTGTGTTTAATTAAAATGTTTATATTTCAGGATAAAATGTTTCAGGATAGTGGTTATGCATATTTATAACATTATCACTTTACCGGGAAGGGTCTGGCACTTGTTATCGTAAGATATCTCTAGGAGGAGGGAGGGATTTTGTCTTTTGATATCAATATCGTTATCATTTTTTATCCAACAAATTTTTACTCTGTTTTGTAACTTTTGTTTTTACATCAAAACAGTCTACCTTTTTTTTATTCGGATATACTTTTACGAATACACAAAGTTATTATTAAAGCTATTAAATGATTAGAAAATCATTTCATTTCAAAATCTGGAATACCCCAACGTTCAGCATTACTATTGTTTTGTCATATGCGCATATAATCTGCTGTTGGAGAAACCTAGAGCTCCTATAATACTTATAGGAGCCTTAGAGAAACCAAGGTGCAATGAAATTATATTTGCTGTGTTTACTAATGAAGAAAAGAGAAAGATTATTGTCCATTCCTCGACACCCTTCCCTTCCCCACTTAACAATAACGTTATCAATGTCTATAAATTCTTTTTGTTTTTACATATTTTTATTTTTAGGTGCGTTCGTAATTATATAAATACGCATATAGTCGTCGTCTGGTCCGTCCGTCTGTCCGCATATAACAGCGCAAAAACTACACAACCGAATGGTTTGAAATTTAATATATATTATTGTCGTAGAATTTTGTCGAGTCATTTAAAATTTTATGGAAATCGAATCAAAACTTAAAAAGATATTCATAAAAGTTTTCTTTATTCTATTAAATCCTATCGTACGTAATCTATATAATACAAGTTAGAAATTGTACGTCAAACGTGACAAACGAGGTGCGTTCGTACTCTAGCTAGTTATATAAATATTCAGATCGTGATGATTTTTAATTCTGTGAAATGAATTATATCGTCTGCAGATTCATTTCTGTCATAAAATAAGTATCTCGGTCGCTTGACAATTCAACCTCGGAAGCTCTTATAACAAGAAAACTAGTCGTTGGGGGCCACCGTAATACTTACCCATCATGGATATGCATAATGTAAAATATTAAAATAAAAAATGTGTAAACTACTTATAAAGTGCATTGCAATTCAAATAAAATCGTGGCTTGATGACGTCACAAACTTTAAAGGCTCGATTACTGAATTGCTTGAAAGAAACATCCTTATAACTCCAAAAATAATAAACCTATGAACTAGCGGTTTATTACATCTGATTAAGCGTCAAATTTACAATTAAAATATATCTCTGAAGTGAAATTTGGATGAAATACAGGGTCATGAAAAATCGAAGAGTGTGGAAAATAGGATTCCAAATATCTCGGACACTCATTATCCGATCGACTTCATGCTTTATGCAAAATTTATGTTTTTTTTATTGTCTTTTATATTCATTTCTTAAAATAAACAATTTCGAAAATTTTTATATACCTTTCATCAGAACGAATATTTCGAGAGTCCGAAAAAAATTGTTCCGGTTAATCGAGGTTATTGAAATGAAATAGGCTTCTTCCCATTATTACATACTAAATACATACCGAATTGCAAGTCTCTATCTCAATTTTTTCGGGAGATAGAGCGTTTACAGACACACAGACGGACGGGAAAATTTTTTTTCTAAAAATATGTTTTTCGGAATCTCCAGTGTCTGAAACGTGTAAATCCGTCAAAAATTTTTTTTTCGATTTTCAAAACGATTACAAGACTTACCCTATACTACGTATGATGGGTAAGTAACACAGATTTAAAAAAAAAAAAAAAAAAAAAAATCTAATTTATTAATAAATATTTTTATGAATATCTTCTAAAGTATTGATTCGATTTTCATAAAGTTTGAAATGTCTAGTAAAAACTCTGCAAAGATAATATATCTTAAATTTCAAACCGTTTAGTTGGGTAGTTTTTGCGCTGTTATATGCGGACAGACGGACGGATCAGACGACAATTACGAACGCATCTAATAAACGCAAGTCACGTGACTGAGGAAAACAAATACGGGAAAACCACTTCTTTTTTTCACATGGCAGTCGGCCATTTTTATTCAAAATTAATTTTTCGAATAAAATTGCATAAAAGTTACATTTTTAGAAAGATCGTTGAAAAAAATGGTTTGTTTGAGAGATGAGTAACATTAAAAAATGTATAGATTCTGAAATAACTTCAGTGGAAATTACGTTAACAGCCGAATATTTCAATCCATTAGCGTAAATAAACACAGAAGATTCGTTCATTATGAGTCATAACAATATAAAACCATGGAGGTAATCATTCGCAAAGCAAGATCTCCATGGTGAATTTTACAGCGCCGTCTGGTGTGGAAAAAAATCACATTTGTAAACGTGGCATACGTAATAAGAGAGAGAGAAAAAAAGGCATGCTCATTTCGCTCCTAGCAGACGATATAATTCATTTCACTGATATAACACATGGGCTGATAAGTTCCCGGTCTGGCACACAGATGGCGTTGCAATCGCCGAACTGATGTTTTTTTTTTAGTTAATACTAACCTTTAAAAGGTAGCAGAAAAAATGGCATGACGATTCGCAATGTGGATAAAACGTTAGAGTGGTTTCAGTTGAACGACTTTTTTGATAAACAAAAAAATGGACAAACAAGAATTTCAAGAATTGTTATTTGATGGGAAAAAACATCGTTCAAACAAAAGCTTGGCTTGATAAGCGTTATCCGGACACTGCACTAGGTAAATCAGCCATTATTGACTGGTTTGCTGAATTTAAACGTGGTCGTACGGACACAAGTGATGCACCACGCAAAATAGGTGGTTACATCGGAAAACATAAAAAAAGTCCACAAAATCGTTTTGGGGAACCGTAAAGTGAAGTTGTAGGAGATAGCTCAGACTCTGAAGATATCCAAGGAACGTGTAGGTTTTATTTTGAATGAACATTTGTCTATGAAAAAGCTGTTGTCAAAATGGCTGCCGCGCTTGTTGACTTTTGACCAAAAACAACAACGAGTTCTGCGTACTGTTTGGAGCTTTTTCGTTATAAAATTATGTTATTTATTATTAAATTATTATTATTATTCATTTACTAAATTAATATTATAAAATTATTATTATAAAACTATTATTATTATTATTATTTATCATTAAAGTTATGTTATTTATTAAAGTTATAAAGTTATAAAGCTTTGTTAAAAAGTTGTGTTTTCTTTATTAGACCGGGAACTTATCAGCCCATGTGTTAATTAAGGAGGATTTTCTTACATTGTGAAACCAGTTATAAAACGTTGTTATACATTTGCAGTGATATACAGATATGGTTATACATTTATTATTCGCTACTTTACCGATTCAAATGAAGAGAAGAAATTATATATGAAATAACTTTATATCAAATAACACCTCCTAAAAGAGAGGGTTACTATTTGAAAGTATTTAATACAGTAGAACGCCGATTATCGGAACATATCGGGATCAGCGGTACTTCGGATAACTGGACAGGCAATTTTAGGAATGTTCCTGACTATGCCAAAATGGCTAAAATGAATTAACAGATTTTTAATGGAACAATTGTATGTGTTTAAAAATATAGTAGTCGACAGGTAGGTTTAAAAAAATTCCCTGACGGCTCGGCCTACAGGCACAGGTAGATTTCGAAGACGCAGACCGTGGGACGCCTATTTATTGGGAATTGCAGAAGAAATGAACTTTTTGCCATGATGCGGCAGTTGGGACCGCCCACTTCAAAATCCACCTGTGTCTATAGGCGGAGCGGGCAGGGATTTTTTTTAAAATTTTTTTTGTCTTTAATTTTTTTTTTTGCTGTAAGAGTTGGTCCTATAAAAAACTTGTCATTATAAAAGTTGTAGATAATATTAAGAGGATTTATAATAAATGTAAGCGGATTTGATATCTTGTGAATGGACGAAGTTATGAATTTTTTTCTTCTAAACCCTACCTTGGGGTCATTTTTAATAATCTGTCATACATAAAATTTTGGCCCTTTTCCTAAAAGTAATAATAACGTTAAACGGATTCGATACGTATCATAATTAAGAAATTATGGGTTTTTTTCTGTTTCACAAAAAGCTCCCCCCCTCCTGGTTCGATTTTGCCCATTAACGAACTTGACCGAGATTTTATGCCCCTTGATTTTATGTATCAGTTTGAAAGAGATTTGTGCAGAATTATTGCAGTTATCGTGTCCATAAAAAAGTGACATAGATAGATAGATAAAGTTTGAAATGGGGGTGGTTTTTTGTACTGGGAGTCATAATCGTCGTAGATCTGCAAAAAATTTCCAGAAATTCCAAAACATGGGTGAGAATGTAATAGGTAGTATTTCTTACGAAATCTACCCAAAAATTCTTTTGTGTGAAAACAATATTCATTGACACCTTACCCAGGTTTATGAGTGGTACCTGTGAAGTGCTGGCATGTTTAAAAATTGTATTTTTTTTTTTTTTTATTATGATTTTCTGAACTGCAAAATTTGAGGTTTCATTATGTGAAGGGCCTGGATCATTTTCGTAACATTCATTTTCATTTTTCTCGATCCACTGATCTGGAAAACGTTTTTGATTTCAAGGGCCATCCCGAAAAAAAAAAAAAAAAAAAAGGCTTTCGGATAATTGGACAGTCCAGTTAATAGGAGTTCGGAGAACCGGCGCCCTACTTTAATATCTTTCTGTTACATAATGCATTCAATTCAAGTAACTATGCCTTCTTGCACCTGCCCTCTCAAAAAAGAAGAGGGAAAGCAGAACTTCTTATCAACAAAACAGGTGGGCGATAATCTTTCTTTTTTTCTTCATTGGTAAACACAGCTATAGTATAATTTTTCATTTCAACCATACTTCGTACCTGATTTCTCCAACAGCAGATTTTATATGCATATGGCAGAACAATAGGAGTTCACAGCGTTGGGGTATTCCACATTTTGAAATTAAATAACTTTATGACCATTTAATGGTGTTAATAAGAACTTTGTATTTTCATAAAAATAGACAACTAAAGAAAAAAAAGATGACTGTTTTAATGTAAAAAAAAAAAAAAAAAAAAAAAAAAAAAAAAAAAAAATGTTTGGATTAAAAATGATAAAGAAATCAAAAGATAAAATTCCCTTCCTACTACAGATATCTTATGATATCAAGTGCCAAACATCGTCTACCCCCCCTTTTTTTCTCCCCTAAAGTGATAACGTTTATGTATGCACAGTCCCATATCCGATATTTACAAAATAGTCGATTTACTGCTGATTACAAATATTTTCAGATTTAGCACCTAACATGAAAACTTTAATAAAACACTATTCTAAATATATTTTTCTTTCTTTTTTCACTTACATGACAAAATTTAAGATCAACTAATTGAAAACAGAAACTATTTAATTTTTATATTAATTAAAAAAAAAAAAAAAAAAAAAAACTATATATATATATATATATTAATTGAAAAATTTTAGCATAAATGTAAGCTTGTCTGCTTTTTCATTTACTAACATGTGTGCAGTTAAAACTGAACAACAACCAATCCAGGGAAAAAAAAAAAAAAAACTCAGAAAATATTATTTATATAATGAAGTTGTAAATAACTTATTTAAATTAGACAGTTTATCTTTCAATAGCTATTCTGCTAAGTTAATATCGCCTTAATAACGATTATTGGTTCAGCATTTAAAAATTCAGCTTAAAACGTAAAGTCTGTAAAATATTTAATTTATTTTGTTGTCTTAAAAAGTCAGTAAAAGAGGAGAAAATATTTTATCTACAGTCAATAACAATTGAAAAATTAATTTACACTTGTTTTGATTGAAACTATAAAAAATACCCTACACAATGCTATTTTGAAAATAAATATCAGATATATATCACCGAATCCTGATAAAACATATTTTCAACTATGTAAATTATTTCAAAACTAGCTGTTATCCGTGACTTCGTACACGCACCATTAAAAGAAGAATAAATACATTAATTAAGCAAAATATTTCACTCCCAATAATTAAAAACGTTAATAATTAACTGTTTATCACATTTCATAGGAGACAGTAGGTTATTTTTTTGTTATAGGGACCTTGACATAACTCAGTCTTAAAAAAGTGAAATTTTGTGCCAAATAATCGCGAAAATGAAATTGCAACCAATACAAAAAGGAGGGCCAAATAAAATCGTGGAAAGTGACGAATTGGGTAAAAACAAATGTCAATTTTACCTTATAGACAATTTTACTTTTAACGCCTTTGTGAAACGTTTTAACAGCCATCCTTCAGCAAAAAAACATTAATTGGAAATAGTATATGATTTTTCTTTAAATTCAATTCTGCCTCCTTGGTTTAATGTATAGCTGAAACAAATCTTGTTTTCTAAATGACAATATGTTGACAGGCAATTTTTGTTCTCCAGAATAAATTGATTCATGAAGTTTGAATATGTGAAAATATGTTTTAATTTTTCGGATAATTTACTGAAATCAAGATTTTGTTTTCACCATCTATTCAAGGTGAAAATAAATTCTGTTTTTCAGTTTTAATGAGAAAATGGTGTAAAAAATATACTGAAAAAATATATCTGTAAAAAATATATCTGTTTTATTTCTCCTTTTTTATACACAAATATGGAGTAATTTACTTTCCGTTTTTAGAAAAACTGCGTTAAAATTTACAAAAAAAAAAAAAAAAAAAAAAAAAAATCTTGGCATTTAATTTATTTTTTTAAATTCTGAGAGTTTGTGTGACATCCTCGGATCAATGATAACCGGTATTAAGTAAATCGCGTTGCGTTCGATAGTCTAGAAATAGTTGCGAAATACAAACATACAGTCAGATTTTAATATAATAGATTCGTGTTCATTTTCCTTTTCTTAAAATTATGATGTGATTTTTAACAGAAAACTCTCATCTGTATATAACAGATACTCATGCTTAATTAATCAGTATAGATTAAAAAAAAAAAAAACATTTAAATTTTTCGTTATAAATATGGCGGGAAATTCATCTACTTTTTATACTTACTGATCCTTGTATTATTAATGTAAGGAATTTATTCACACTCATTTTAAAACATATTGGAAAATTCCCGTTTTTATTTCAAATATGACGCCTCTTTTTCTCCAGAGAAATCACATTTTAATGACATAATTCTTGTTAATTTTCTTTTCCAGGCAATTAATTTCAATACTGGCATAGGGGAAATTATGTTACTTTAACGAAATAATATTAAATTTATGTTTTATCAACAAAAATGGAACTATTAACATTCGTCATTTTTTTTTTAGGTAATCGAGTTATTTCTTTTAGTTTTAAGAATGAAAATAGCTATTTCTCGCTATCCATGACATCATTTTCGACATAGATAATTTTGTGGAGCATATTATTATTGACATTTGCTAACCATTTTCTTTTGAAACTTCTTTTTACTTTTTAAAAATTTAAATAAAAAAATACGGTATAGTTATATTAGCCGTGTGCAGACGGTAAAACGCCAAGTATTTTACCATACAAAAGAAAAAAACAAGTTGGAAATTGTACGTCAAACGTTACAAACGAGGTGCGTTCGTACTCTAGCTAGTTCTATAAATATTCAGATCTTGATGATTTTTAGTTCTGTGAAATGAATTATATCGTCTGCAGATTAATTTCTGTCATAAAATAAGTATCTCGGTCGCTTGACCATTAAACTTCGAAAGCTCCTATAAAAAGAAAGCACCGATTTAAAAAAAGAAAAGATCAAATTTCTTAATAAATGTTTTTATTAATATTTTCTAAAGTTTTGATTCGATTTTTAAAAAAATTTGAAATGTCTCGACAAAATTCTGCAAAGATAATATATCTTAAATTTCAAACCATTCGGTTCAGTAGTTTTTGCGTTGTTATATGCGGACGGACGGACAGATCAGACGACGACAATAGGTGCTACGTATTTATATAATTACGAAAGCACCTAAAAAGTGAAGAAAAAACCCAAGATCATTTTATTTCACCAATCAAAGCCTATCCGCTTTATTTGTGATGTATGACGTCATATTCGCCTGTTTCCTATGGTTACGCATATTGAAACCTTGTATTATTATCAAAAACTAAAAAAAGTATGTTTTATTTCTAATAATATTATTTAATCTTCTCTTTAATTCTTTAATTTTTTTATTTCATTTTCATGTGAAAATTTTTCAATTGAAACTAAATTGTTGAGTAAAAATTATTATTTCGGGTTTTAAATTAGTTTTGGCAACGATAAAGTATTAGCAACGGTAAAGTAAATTTAACCATTTTAAAGTATTATATGAAAAAATGTCCATTTATTTTCTATGAAAATAACGAAATTTTGAATTATTAAGAAAAATATTTGAATAAAATAAACAAAAACCATCCTATGTTCATTTGAGGGTTATAATCTATCTATATGCAAAACTACAGGATCATTAAATGCTCCATTTTGACGCTGGCTTCAGCCTAACATTTGCACACAATCAGATTTATAATATTACTAGCTGTTACCTGTGACTTCGTTCACGTATCATTACAAGAAGAATAAATGCATTAATTAAGCAAAATATTTCATTCCCGATAATTAGAAACGTAAATAATTAACTAACTCTTTATCACATTCCATAGGAGACAGTACAGTATTTCTATGTTATAGAGGCCTTGACATAACTAAGTTTTAAAAAAGTGAAATTTTGTGACAAATAATCACGAAAAGGAAACTGCAACCAATGAAAAAAGGCGGGCCAAATAAAATCGTGGAAATCGGCGAATTACATGAAAACATATGTCAAGTTTACCTGGTAAACCATTTTACTTTTAACGCCTTTGTGAAACGTTTTAATAGCAATCCTTCAAAGATAATGGAAATAGTATATTCTTTTTCATTAAATTCAATTTTTGTGAAGAGCTTAAATTTACCTCCTGGATTTAATCTATAACTGAAAAAAAATCTTTATTTCTAAATGAAAATATGTTGACAGACGATTTTTGTTCTCCAGAATAAATTGATTCATGAAGTTTGAATATATGAAAATACGTTTTTATTTTTCAAAAATTTTACTGTAATCAAGATTTTTTTTTTTTTCTTTCACCATCTATTCAAATTGAAAATAAATTCTTTTATTTTTCAGTTTTAATGAGAAAAAATATATTAATCCGTTTTATTTCTTCTTTTTTATCCACAAAAATGGAATAATTTAGTTGCCATTTTTAGAGAAACTTCGTTAAAATTTACAAAATAATAATAATAATAATAATAATAATAATATCTCGGAATTTAAATCATTTTTTTTAAATTCTGAAAATTTATGAATCCTCGGATGAATGATAACCGGTGTTAAGTAAATCGCGTTGCGTTCGACAATCTGAAAAGAGTAGTTCCGAAATACAAACAGGCGGTCAGATTTTAATATAATAGATTCGTATTTATTTTTCTTTTCCTAATAATCATGGTGTGGTATTTGGCAAAAAACTCTCACCTGTATGTAACTGATATTCATGCTTAGTAATCGGTATAGATAAAAAAAACATTTAAATTTTTCGTTTTAAATATATCGTGAAACTAATCTACTTTCTATACTTACTGATCCTTGTATTATTAATGTACGGAATTAATTCCCGCTGTAAAACACATTTAAAAATTCCTGTTTTATTTCAAATATGACGTCACTTCCATGGTCCAAGTGAAATCTATTTTTAAGAATATAATTATTGTTCATTTTTTCCTTCTAATTATAACGCAATTTTTTGACAGAAAAAGATCTTTTTAATGTAACTGATATTCATACTTCATGTATAATAACAAATACTCCATATTTTTGTTTTAAATATCACGGAAATTCATCTTCTTTTGAATTCTTTTTCATTTTCTTTTTTCAAGTGAAAATCGTTCAATTGAAAATTAATTGTTGAGGAAAAATTATTTTCCATGTTTTTATTTATTGGCAACGATCAAAGCTGTAGCAACGATAAAGTAAAATGGTTAAATGGTTAAAAATTTAAATAAAAAAATACGGTATAGTTATATTAGCTGTGTGCAGACGGTAAAACGCCAAGTATTTTACCATACAAAAGAAAAAAAAAGTGAAGAAAAAAACCCAAGATCATTTTATATCACCAATCAAAACCTATCCGCTTTATTTGCGATGCATGACGTCATATTTGCCTGTTTCCTATGGTTACGCATATTGAAACCTTGTATTATTATCAAAAACTAAAAAAGTACGTTTTATATCTAATATTATTTAATCTTCTTTTTAATTCTTTAATTTTTTTTTTAATTTCTTTTTCATTTTTCACGTGAAAATTTTTCAATTAAAACTAAATTGTTGAGTAAAAATTATTATTCCGGATTTAAATTAGTTTTGGCAACGATAAAGTATTAGCAACGGTAAAGTAAATTTAACCATTTTAAACTATTATACGAAAAAATGTCCATTTATTCTCTATAAAAATAGCGAAATTTTGAATTATTAAGAAAAATATTTGAATAAAATGAACAAAACCCAGCCTATGTTCATTTGAGGGTTATAATCAATCTATATTCAAAAATACAGGATCATTAAATGCTCCATTTTGACGCTGGCTTCAGCCTAACATTTGCACACAATGAGATTTATAATATTATTAGGATAGGATTAGGATTAGGATTGATGATTTTTTCAGCTATGCTCATTGAATTTAACCCCTTCGTGATGAATGTCATATATACGATGCTCAGAATCCTTGATTATTATTTCTAGTAATTTTGAATAAAGAAGTTTGCCTTTATTAATCACAGAATTTCTGGAATTAAATTAGGTAAAAAAATGCAACGATAAAAGATTTGATATCTTTTGAATTGTCGAAGTTGTGAATTTTTTTCTTCTAACCCCCCCCCCCCCCCCTTGGGGCCATTTTTAATGACATAATATGCAGATAAATATTTCACATAAGTGCTTTTTTTTTAGCTAGTAACCAACTTAGTCTTACTTTTCATCACCTAAGATACATTCTGATAAACTTACCATAGTTGGAAATTTACTTATGTATGGCGCACAGTTTTTTTTTTTTTTTTTTACCAAATTTATTTAAAAATCTGGGTGCACTGCACGTGATACACAAAAATTTTATATTTGAAAACCGCTGCAGGAGAGAGTGACAGCCATGCTGAAAATTAATAAATACAACACACAAATTAAAATTTTGTTAAATATTATTTGTATTTTTTTTTCTCCTAATAGCAGATAGCATTGAATTTCACGTTTACCCATGGAGCTTCAAGTTCTATTACATCATCATTGATTTCTGTATATTAGAGATGAGATGGATTCTATTTGTTATATCAATCTTTAGGCTCGGGCTCAAAGTGAGAATTTTATTTTTTCAAAAGTTGGAAAAAGGAAATAATAACTTGCTATTTCAGAAACAAGAATGTAATCTAAGTTTCTCAAAATGTTTTACAATTCTTCAAAAATCAGTTTGAAAAGAAATTGAATTGGTATTGAGGGAATAATAAAGAGAAATATTCTATCAAATAGCAAGCTTTGCATGGCCAGTATTAGTAAAATAAAGAAGTCCTATCCTCTGTTACAGTTTGAAGTCCATTTCCAAAATTATTGGAAAACAGAACTCATATATTTCTGCCATAGTTGTAAAGGATAAGAATTATGATTTTAGAAGATTTCTGCCAGTGGTTGGGTATAAAAACTGAGCTGCACCACCAAGCACCTGAGGACACCCGTCAGGCACGTCAACCGCCGTACCCAAGTTCAGAGGAACTTTTAACGAGCATGACCAGGAGAGTTCCTGTATGCTCTATGGCCGGTGGAGGTGCCACCATCTGCTGACCAGCCCCATTTTCCCAAGTGAATGATGACATATGTTGCTGCAATTTGCAGTGGTTCCCACCCTCTTGGGAGACCGCCACATTTACATTTGGGAACAAGCCGGAGTCTCCCAATTGCTTCGAAGCCAGACACCCAAAAGAGAGCAGGGTTCTAGGCCTAAGTCAGGTTTCTCCGACATGTACTTGCTTTATCAAAGCTCAAGGGACGTTAAAATCTACAAAGATAGTCACTGATCTCTCTCGCAGTAGATTACTAGTGGTTGAGTATGCAGAATAAATTTGCTATTTTAAACAGGTTTTCAGGGACATGAAAATGTCGTCATGAGGGAGTACTTAAGATTAATAGTTATTTCTATGGAAGAAGAGATTTGCAAATGAGAAAATCAATCTTCAAACAATTTTCTACTGCGTATTTTCGGCTCAAACTGCAAATTGTTAGACTCAGGCTTAGAGTTGCAAAGAACAGGTTTATTTCCAATAGACCCAGTTTATTCCCAAAAAACCTGGTTTATTCCCAGGTTTAAACTGGGTTTATTCTAGTCTTTGCAACTCTACTCAGGCTCCAAAAAAAAAAAGCCTGAACTCACCTCTACTATATATATGATTGTTGGATGACAATTTTCTATTTCAATATATGAAATCATGAAACATTCTGTAAATACTGGGCAGTATTAAATATAATTGTTAAAATTTTAATAGAATAAAATCCATTTGAAATCGTTTTTTCATACTTTTATAAAAGATTATATCGTTTTCCTCCAAATAAGGTATTAAAACTTCGGGATGCACATGTTACAGGAGGACCTGGCATACACGAGTAAATACAGTGAGTAGTATGATTACATTCATGATTCTCCAAACTAAGGGGTAATTAATTACCCTTCAAGAGAGAAGGCTAGGAGTGCACAAAGTGTGATACATTGTAACAGGGGGAGGGAATGGGTTCAGGGTTGCTATTCTGTCCACTTTTTTGTAAAAAGTCCGGGACGCCAGAAGAAATTGGACGAAATGGACAAAATGAAAATCTGCTGATTTTCCATATGCTTGACATATAAAGTTATTGTTATGATATAATATAATTATATTCCTACATTATTTATTAATAATAAAATATATTTTTTTCAATTAATCATTTAATTAAAATAGAATGACTGCATATTAATCATAATCTAAAAAATCCACAAAGAAAATGTTAATTACATGTTGGTACAATTAATTTTAGACAATATTTTACTGTAAAAATAATCTTATGCTGCATATGTCAAACAGTTTTGATTAAGTTGAATCAGAATCTAAACCAAAACTAAAGAAGTTGAACTTACTTAGGCTCTCTTATTCATAATGAATTTTATCAGTGGTGGAGTTGATTGCCTTTTATTTTAGCCTATAGTTTTGTCTAAGAATTTTAGTCATCACTTAGCATAATCATAACTTTTAAGGGTCATAACTTTATGACCAAATTTCTTGTGTTTATTTACTTTAATGGATTAAGATATTCGTCTGTTAAACCCTTTTAAGGGTCATAACTTTTAAGGGTCATTCACTTTTAAGGGTTTCTAAATTCTTATGGTGGTGTAATGCCTCAACTTCCTAACGAAACTCGATGGAACAGTCACATTAAATGCTTGGAGACATATGTCTAAAACAAAGATGTTTTCTTGAAAATTGATGAACATGAAGAAGTAGATACAAACATAAAGAATATAATTAATAATATTGCTTTATATAAAGAAGTGAAACATCTAATCAGTCTGTTGAAACCCATTAGTATATCACTGGATGTGCTACAGAGAGATTTCTCTACTATTTCAGATGTAACCAATGAATTCCTGACACTTTAGAAATCTGAAAAACCTTGAATTAATAATAAATGTATACAGAAAAGATTTGATGACTGTATCACACCAGCTCACATTTTATTATACATGCTCAGGGTCCGACAAATCCCGGGCGCCAGGTCGCCCGGGCGACTAAAAAATTCCTCTTGGCGACTAACTTTTTTACCTACTGTTAGAATATTTTAAGTTTAGTTTTCCCCCTTTAAAAACTTATTATTTTGTCCACTCTGCCAGCAAACGCACGTACGTTTATCAGTGCCATTGCTGTTTGTTTACATTTTCTCCGACACCTTTTCTCTAAGTTGAGTTGTCTCGCAGCTGCTTCAACGTGAGGCAAGTCATTTTTGCAAGGTCTATAGGCGCTGGCTGTTTGCGCGTGTCTTACTGCTTTGTGACGTATACTGCACCGTGATTCGTCCAGGCAAGTAACTGTTCGTTTTAGCTCTCTGGTTTTCGGCCTTTCCCGCTCATTGTACTCTTACATGTTCTTGCTTCGTGATTCATTCATTCCCGAGACGACAAGACTGGTTTGTTTTTCGAGGTGGCGCCCGCGTATTTTGTTCTTTTCCATGTGATCTACTTTTTTTTGGCCCAATATTTATTTTTCTTTTAAGAAGATACGATAAAAAAATGAAGAGAAGTGTGAAAGAAGAACCGGTTTCGAAAGTGAAACTATCTTCGTAAAAAAAATACGCAAAGAAAATCGTAAAAGTAATCAACGGCGGAAATAGAGATTGATCTCTGCTATCCAGTGCAAAAAAAATCGTTTAAAAATATTCAAATGCAAGCGAGATATTAGCACATTAATGCCCCATTGGATTAACATTAGCACCGTATTCCCGAACGCTTGCTCAACGGGAGCCTTAACGTCAGAGAAATGATTCTTCAATCTGGCTCCTGAGAATTTTTTCTGGCGCCTAAGATTTTTCAACTTTTGTCAGTCCCTGTACATGCTGCATCCAAAATTCATGGGTGAGGGACTTAAAGAAATAGCAAGGAAATGGGTGAATGACATTGATAAAAAAATTTCGTCATTGATTGTTAAATTTTCCATTAAGGCATCTCTATTTCTGATACATACTTTTTTGATGCAATCATAAATAATGTATCACCAGCAGAATGGTGGAAATCACTGAAAAGATACAGTGACATAGAAAATATTTCAAATTTTGTATGTCATCTTTTAAGTGCATATTTTGATTACATATCATTTAAATTAGTGTTTTATTTATTTATTTATTTGCGAAGTTTTATTTCATTTTGCAGTTCAGTTATGGAATATTAAACAGAAACAAGCAAATGCTGAATTATTTAGTGTTTTAAGTGCAATCAGGTTAATCTTCTGTAACTGGATTGCACGAATATTTAAAAATATTCATGATTGGAAATTATTTCTAAAACCATAAACAGGTTGGAAATTATACTATAAATGTGATAAATGAGGTGCATTCGTACAATAACTAATTGTAAAAAAATCATTGTTACTATTTCAGTGAAATAAATTACATCACCTGTTATAAGCAAAATGAGCATGCCTTTTTTTTTTCTTATTACATATGCCACATTTACAGATGCTAATTTTCAGATGCAAATTTTCAGATGCAAACAAGATGCAAAGAAAAATTCACCATGGAGATCTTGCTTTGTGAGTGATTACCTCCATGGTTTAATATTTCTATGACTCATGATGAACAAATTTCTTGTGTTTATTTACTTTAATGGATTAAGATATTCGGCTGTTAAACCTAACTTCCTCTGAAATTATCTCAGAATCTATACATTTTTTAATGTAACTTATTTCTCAAACAAACATTTTTTTTAACAATCGTTCTAAAAATGTAACTTTTATGCAATTTTATTCGAAAATATAATTATGAATAAAAATGGCTGCTTGGCATATGAAAAAAGAAGTGGTTAGCCCGTATTTGTTTCCCTCAGTTACATCACTTGCAATTTTATTATATAGATTACGTATCATAGGATTTAATACAATGAAGAAAACTTTTATTAATATCTTTTTAAGTTTTGATTCGATTTTCATAAACCTTGAAATGACTCGACAAAATTCTGCAATGATTATATATATTAAATTTCAAACTATTCGGTTGGGTAGTTTTTACACTGTTATATGCAGATAGATGATGACTATAGGTGCTACATATTTATATAATTACGAATTCACCTAACAATAAGTAAATTGAGAGATACACTTTTCATACAAATTGCATTTGAAAACAATTTTTTTTTTTTTTTAATGGTATAAAATTTAAATTTGTGCAATGTTTAGAAGTAAAAAAAAAAAAAAAAAAAAAAAAAAATCTATAAAAGCAAAATTTATTTTTCAGGTCGTTTCCGCTGTCGATATGATGTTAGCATTACTCACAGACATGCTTTTGCTTTCTAATACAGAAATTTATTTATTTCAGGTTAATAATTGATATACAGGGTGTCAATAAAAGAGAGGTCTGACTCATTTTGATGTTTAATAATTCATAAAATAATGAAAATAGATTTAAATTAATAACATTGACAGTTAGATCGATATAAAAAGTCGTACGGCCCTTGTCAATGCATTTCATGTGTGTCCTTCGTCACACGGACAATATCAAGACGGTAGTCGATTTCACGCCAGGTACAGGCAAGCATGCCGGCATCTACAGCGGCTATTGCAGTTGTAATCCTGGCATTTAGGTCATCAATATTCGACACTTTCCTCCTGTAAATGATGTCCTTTACAAATCCCCAAAGGAAAAAGTCCAGCGGCGTTATATCAGGTGATCTGGGTGTCCAAGGAATTGGGCCACCTCGCCCAATCCATCTTCCTGTGAAATGGTCATTCAAAGACCTACAAACGATGGTATCACAATGAGGTGGTGCACCATCTTGTTGCAAAAAGACATGTAGCTCTTTGAGTTGTGGAAATACGAATCTTCCAACATTCTTAAGAAAATAACAGAGGAACAAGAAACATACCACACAATTAAAAAACATGTAGATGATATTTACAAAAGAAAAGATATACAAACAGAAAAAGGAAATTGTCTATGGAAACGTTCCCACTATAAAAGGAAATATATGGAATTGGGCCACCTCGTCAAATCCATTTTCCTGTGAAATGGTCATTCAAAGAACTACGAACGATGGTATCACAATGAGGTGGTGCACCATCTTGTTGCAAAAAGACGTAGCTGAAGCTCTTTGAGTTGTGGAAATACGAAATTTTCCAACATGTCTAAAAAATTACAGAGGAACAAGAAACATACCACACAATTAAAAAACATGCAGACGATATTTACAAAAGAAAAGATATACAAACAGAAAAAGGAAATTGTCTATGGAAACGTTCCCACTATAAAAGGAAATATATGGAATTGGGCCACCTCGTCAAATCCATTTTCCTGTGAAATGGTCATTCAAAGAACTACGAACGATGGTATCACAATGAGGTGGTGCACCATCTTGTTGCAAAAAGACATGTAGCTGAAGCTCTTTGAGTTGTGGAAATACGAAATTTTCGAACATGTCTAAGTAAATAACAGACAAACAAGAAAGATAACACACAATTAAAAATACGTGCAGACAATATTTACAAAAGAAAAGATATTCAAACAGGAAAAAGAAATTGTCTATGGAAACGTTCACACTATAAAAGAAAATATATGGAATTGGGCCATCTCACCCAATCCATCTTCCTATGAAATGGTCATTCAAAGGTGCACCATCTTGTTGCAAAAAGACATGTGGCATCTCATAACATAAAACATCTTCCCACCATAAAAGAAAATATATGAGTTATTCTATGCATAAATGACATAGGTTTGTTTATATATTCATTATTTTGTGAATTTATTAAACATTGAAATGTTTTTCAGACCTTTTATAGACACCCTGTATTATTCTTTTTTTCTTTGAATTTCAACAGTGTGGAGTGAAAGCTCACAATATCTCAATGGTTTTATAGTAGTTATATCAGGAAGTAATAGTGTGTGGAACATTTTTTTTTTTTCATAAAATTAGCTTATAATCAGCATTAATCAACCTCTTATCCATGTGGACAGTAAACATAAGCTTGCTTTGTAAAGTGGGCCACAATGCACTACAGTTATATAATAATGTAAAAAAATGGGTAGTAAAAATATTTATAAACAAGTTGGAAATTGTACGTCAAACGTGACAAATGAGGTGCGTTCGTACTATAGCTAAGTTATATAAAAATTCAGATCTTGATGATTTTTAATTCTGTGAAACGAATTATATCGTCTGCAGATTAATTTCTGTCATAAAATAAGTATCTCGGTTGCTTGACGATTAAACCGCGGAAGCTCCTATAACAAGAAAGCACTGATTTAAAAAAAAAAAAAAAATCAAATTTCTTAATAAATATTTTTATTAATATCTTTTAAAATTTTGATTCAATTTTCATAAAATTTGAAATGTCTTGACAAAATTCTGCAAAGATAATATATCTTAAATTTCAAACCATTCGTTTGGGTAGTTTTTGTGTTGTTATATGCGGACAGACCAGACAATAGGTGCTACATATTTATATAATTACGAACACACTTAAAAAAAAGTCATAAAAAGCACATATAACAAAGCAGTGTGACAAAATTAATATAACTAGCAAATCTACAGATCAGAGGCCTCAATGTCAGCTCTACAAATAAATCATTGTTCATTAATTTCGTTAAATTTTAATAAAATCTGCATAATACTTGATATCCTTAAATTAAATTTTTTAAATTTATTTATACATTTATAAGAATATAAGATTTATCGAAACTTCTGGAAATTTTAGAAGTATCACATTAAACACAATTTTATGTAATGATAGGATAAACTACTTATTACTGTATTTTTTCAGAATAAGAACACATTCTTTCAGTGTGGCTCTGTCCCCCTGAACACTCCATTGTTGCTTTAATTTTATATTCTCAATTTCCAGTAATTGTGCTACTTCATTATTCAAGTATGCATTTACTATTGTAATTTCATTAGATTAACCATCTCTTAGTACAGGAGATTTTATCCTATCCTTAAAAGAATACTTATTTTTCAACCACTAAAAATCATATGTTGCTGAAATTGAATAAAATTTTTTGTATTAGTAAGTATACTTATACAATGGTAAATTTCTCTTATGAGACTTATATTCAATTTCCACACATTCAACGTTTTTATCATTTTTGTTTGGAAAACGGATTTGGTCATCTTTCTTTAGTAGTTAGAATAAATCCTCATCTATTTCATTAGAAAAAGCATGTTAAAAACTTAAATCACCCAAAAATTAGCTATTTAGTTAATAAAATTTTGCGTCAAAATAATGCAAGTCACTTGAATTTTCTTTTGTTGATATTTTTTGAAATATAGTTGCTTGGCAACCATTTAATAAAAGAGAGAAAAAAAGAAAGAAATGGATTGGAAGTTTTTGTAAAAAATGATAAATTAAAATGTTTCATATCTTTCAAATTAATGCGTAAAATTTCCCAATAATTTATACAATTAATTTCGAAATTCTAATAAATATATTAGCAAATTTTCAAAGTGATCCGATTTAATTAAGATCTCCATTTCATAAATTTAGCATTTACAATTATCCCAATGCATGATTTTCTTTTCAGTGAATGTTAAAATTAAAAAATCGTCCGACTTCCCATTGAAAAGCATTATGACTTAAAAGAAAATGTTCTATATTTTCCAACGAGTGAACCAAAAACTATGTAGCTAATTCCGGGTACCTCGCCAACATACCCACCACAAATCAATTTATTCTGATGATTTTTGTGGCAGTTATCGTGGAATAGACAAACAAACAGACAGACAGACAGAAACCAAAAACTTTTCATGTCTCTATAGTGAGCCTTCACTGACGTTTTGGCAATTAGCATTAGCTACATAATTATAAACCGTAATAATATAACAATGCTGAATTTCTAAATTCTAAAGATTAACAAAAATAAATAAATAAATAATAAATTAAATTAAAAAAAATCAGATTTTCTTAAATAAATCTGACTTTTGATTAATGCTAAAACTTGTTATATATTTTAAAATGTGCAACTGTTCAGTGAAACCTTAATAAATTTTAAATAATGTTTGATTAGTGGTGAAGATTAAAAAATACATACAACTCAATACAAATACATACAAGTTCAAATAGTTGTAGAAAGACCTTTTGACTCAGCAAATAACATACTTTTAAATTATAAATAACTGGTCAGATTTTGTCTTCCCATAAAAAATATATATAACAATAATAAAGTTCTTAAATACCTTTATGCACTTCTCGAATTTTTATAAATAAAGATTATTGACCATGTGTTTTGGGCCACACACAGAAGATCGCCGGGCCACATGCGACCTGCAGGTTGAGTATGGCTGCTCTAAATTAATAGTTGCAGAAAACGCAATGTCAGAACAGGAGGAAAGTACGAGGGAAAGTGATTAAGTAAGTCAGAAAAGATAATTAAATAATAACTTACAATGATATTCACTTCAAACTATTTTTATTTCTCAACATATTCTCCACCAATATTTATGCACTTATATCACTGTTTTATCAGTGCTCCAACACCAACTGCATAACATTCTTTGGGTTGCTGTCTCAGCCACATTAGGACTTCAAGTTGAACCTTTTCATCATCTGTGAACATCATCTTGCTTCCAAAATGGTTTTTTAGTGGACTAAACAGATGAAAATCGCTTGGCGCTAAATCGAAGCTGTATGATGGATGTTGAAGAAGTTACAAGATGATGTTCACATATGATGAAAATGTTAAACTTGAAGTCCTAATGTGGCTTAGACAGCAACCCAAAGAATGTTATGCAGCTGGTGTTGGGGCACTGATAAAATGGTGATATAAGTGCATAAATATGGGTGCAGAATATGTTGAGAAATAAAAATAGTTTTGAAGTGAATATCATTGTAAGTTATTATTTAATTATTATCTTTTGTGACTTACTTAATGACTTTCTCTCATATCACTTAAATGTGACAAACAGATTTAAAAACCCACGAAATTTGCATGATATAATTAATAGATTATCACTAAGTCTGAAGATTTCCTGGCACTTTTATGTTAATTGGGTGCAGATAATAAATTGGCAGATGTTATACCCGTCACCATCAATCATATTGCATTCATTTCATTTAAAATATAAAGCTTTCACCCATCTCATTGAAATACAAAAATTTTATTTAAAATACATATATTGCATACATTTAAAGTACTACATCTTTCACTCATTTCATTTAAAATATAAAAAGACAAAAAAATAACACCATAGAACACAGCATTTTATTTTGACATCGAAGCAGTTTCTAATTTATGCACACAAAACATAAAAACTGCTATTGGCGAGATTTGCACCCTGCTAACATAAAAGTGCAGATTTCATTTACTTTATGTACATGAAATGAAAAACTAGGAGCCCTTTAGGAAAACGTTTATTAAAAATATCAAAAAGTACATCACAAACTTAGGTTTTTATTTACTAATTAATTAATACAAAGATAAAACATACCATTGAGAAAACATACTTTCACAAACTTCTAACTATTTAGAAAATAAAATAAAATCCTATTTAACTTATTAGAACTAAATTTTTCAAAATTTACAAAAATAAGTTTTTTTTTTTTGCAGGAAAAGAAAATAATAAAAATAAAACTCATACGTAAAAGACATATGCAATACAACTTTAAAGAAAGTTTCACATGTACATCATACACTTTATTGGTGAAGATGTAGATTCAAAAATTCAAATTTCAGAAAGACATAAAATGTTTTTCTACCCCCTTCAATAGTCATCTTTATACATGTCTATCATAGCTAATAAAATAAATAATTTTATTGAATTGTTTTCTTTGGATTATTTCAAATTTCTCATTTGCATTTCAATATTTTTTAAATTATTATTATTATTTTAAATAAGATATATGAGGTTAATCTCTAACCGGGTACTCTTTTACTTTTTCAATTTTCGTTTCAGTTTTTAAAAAAAATTATCATGAAGGTATTTTCACTTTGGGAGCCAATTCCAAAACAGAAAGTGACTTTATATGTATATACAGGGTGGTTATAATATAAGTATCTCTATTTGGAGCTGTCTGTAGCTCGAAGGAATGATCCGAATGAAACCAAAATCGGTAAACTAACTATTCATGAAAGGGAAAGAAGAATGGAACAATAAAAAAATTAATAATTGTAATAATCACCAACAGATGGTGCTACTGAGTGTGAAATGTAATGTGTAATACAAGAAAAAAAAAATTAAGGCGTCAAACTGGATGGCACACCTAATTTATTGGAAAATGTCACAGTGAATGTGGTTACGCTTTTGCATGGCAGTGCCGATCCTGTTCAGGATCCACATGGTCATTGTGCTGGGAACACAATCCAGGCGGTGCATGACGTGCTCAACTGCGGAATATAACGCATCAGGAATGATGTTTCACACATGGTGTGGTATGCGGTAAAGTCATTGAGGTTTGCAACACCTCCACTCCATGGTACACAATATTACACATTACATTTCACACTCAAAAGTGCCATCTGTGGGTGATTATTGCAATTAATTTTTTTATTGTTCCATTCTTCTTCCCCCTTCTTGAATAGTAAGTGTACCGATTTTGGTTTCATTTTGGTTATTCCTTCAAGCTACAGACAGCACCAAATAGAGATACTTATATTATAACCACCTGGTATATATAAAAAAAATCTACAGCCAAAATCGCAAAAAGGTACCTAGTTAATGACATCAGATAAGATAGCATAACCCCTTCAGGTCTGGCATCCTATTAATATTACATGTCTTCTTACTCAGTATTATTTTGTCTTAACAAATATTTTTATTGCTATCTGCATATAGTAATGATAGTATATGTCCATACATTTATTATTATGACTTCTTTTATGCTTTCAGCATTTAGTAATAATAAATTAAATTAAAAAATTGCTTAATTTTCTTTACAGTGTTGGTGATTCTTTTATTTCAAACATATGTTTCACTCTTTAAATTTAAAATAGAGGCTACTTTAACAAACGAATAATTTGTAATAAAACATAAAAAGAACTAGAAAGTTCAGCGATGCTGGGGATGCGCTATAGCACATCATTTAAGCAAAAAAATTGGAGAAGGGGTGCATTAATATAATTTTTATGGGTCCTTCAGGATCCCTAATTTTTTTATTGAAAGATCGCAAAGGAAATATATGTTGTATAAAATACAGAGTTTCCCCCAGACAGTTTGAGAAGGGTGCTGCACCCTGCCTGCCCTTTGGTTTACAAAATAGCACCCTTCTTGCCCTTCATAAAAAGAATTAGCTCCTTTCTTGCCTCCTCCAGTAAAATAATTAGCACCCTTCTTGCCATCAGTAAAAAAAGTGCCCTTTCTCCTTTTTGCATTAAAAAATTTGCTTCCATAGTAAAAACTGACTCAATGTTGTCTTAAAAAGTGTGTTTTGACTTTGAACTATCAAAAGTGGCTTTAAAAACCAAAAGAATACCTTTAACAATTAAAAAAAGTGCCCTTAAAAATCTGAAAAGTGTCCTCAAAAATTTAAAAAATGCCCTTAAGAATTAAAAAAAGTGCCCTTTTTTAAACCTGGAGAAAACTCTGTAAAATACATTAAATCTGTCTTATTTCAAAATGTCCCTTTTGTAAAAAAGGACCTGATTTTTTAGAAGTTTCTGAACCCTAGATTTCAAATCACTGAAGTTGTTAAGTCTGCTTAATCCGTTTAACACTGCATTTTCCAAACTTCTTAAAAAATTCTTCCTTAGCCTAGTGTCATAAGAATAGTTTCAGTAAACCTTAACCACCACGACGTACATGTGTACATCATGAACTCGTCTATTTGTAATACCAGGACGTACGTGCGTACATCTCCTCGTCTTAAGTGCAGACTACAATGTTCTAAGCATTTATTTTTTTGTGTTGCTAATTGCTATTGTGATAGGTTTTGTACGGGCTTTATAGCAATGATTGTTTTCGCACCTAATAGATGGCGTTACGTACAGAAAAACTGATTAATTTCCCTGCTGCTTTGTTTCTTTCTTCGTTGTCCATTTGTTTGTGTGTTGATCATTCTGTTCAGTTGTGTTTCATAAATTGTTGGTTTCGTATTCAGTTTTGTGTATATCTGATAAATAAAAATAATGATATAATCTACTTTTGGCAAAATTTAATATATTTGGTATTCAGCATACTACCACTAAATTGAGTATGGTGCTTAAGGGGGTTAACTTTTGTGATTTGGATGGCTACTTTTATTATTATTAACATAAAAGTATTTTTACCTCAAAAAAAAAAAAAAAAAAAAAAAAAAAAAATTCGGACCTGAAAGGGATATGCTAAAAAAAGTTTTAAAATAATGAAATGCAAATGAGAAATTTTAAAAGAACGCTGCCATTGGTTTAACATTAGCTTGTGAGTGTCTTCGCGTTGACTAGTGTAGGCTCTTAAGGGAACTTTGAAAGATTGTACTTGGACTACATAATCTAACAACAAAAAGAGTCTCTTTCAATAGAAAAATGAATGTAATACAATGAAACTTCGATAACTTGACCCTTGGATAAAACAGCACTTAATCAGACTAATACATTTCCTATGGGACAAAATCTGATAACTCTATGCTTGTTGACAGAAACCAAGGACCCCCCAATCAAAGGAAAAACCAGACAAAATTTGGGGCTTTTTTAGGGTCTCTTCACGAAAATCCATATAATAAAACAGCCCCTTCACAAAATTCTTTTTAATAAAATAGGACCCTACCCAAAATTCCATCCCATAAAAACATACTCTTCATTAATTATTTTTGTTTTGTTATGTTTTAAAATGTGTAATTTAAAAAAAAAATCACAAGAAAGGAAAACTTTTGCAGAATGACTTTAAAAAGCTATTAATAAATGCTTGATTCAAATGTGTAACTGGATTTCATCTTTTGTTATAAAATGTTATTTTTCAGAAAAATAACTTTTACTTTTCCCAAAATGGGCCCCAAGAATTAAAAAACTGCATTGATCCCTGCAAATATTTGACCAATATTTGATTTTCAACCCTCTTGTCAAAAATTTGGTTGACCAAATAATTTTAGATATTTAGACAAAAATAAATTTGGGATAAAAATACCTTTTTTTTTTTTTTTTTTTTTTTTTACAATGTTTCTCTCAAATCCAAACATACTACTTTCTGGAGCATTTATGCAGTCATTTCTATACTTAAATGCATAAAATTTGCAATTATTCTTATTCAGATTAAGAAATTGAACAGCATATCTCTATTTCCTTTAAAAGCTACGAATCTTTTCAGAAAATGGTGGCAAGATTGGAGATTTAATCTAATTTTAGAGACACAACTATTAAAGAAGAATAGATTATAAATGTAAGAAATTTATAGAAAGATGAAAAATGCCATTCAATTCTAAAGCACAACGAATACCAATATCTGCAAATTTCATATACCTATAAGTATGTCGTCAGAAAGATTCAAACTGTTAAACAGTATTAGTAATTTTTAAGAACAACCATAAATATATTTAAGATAGAATATTACATACCTATATTTCAATGTATTATTAAAAAATCGGTACTTTTCCAGTATAGAAGCCTTGACGAGATAGAGAAAATAGCCTTGGCGAGAAAAGAAATTTGGCACCATATACACAGGCAATTTTTGTCAATATTTATGCAATTTATTTAATATAAAGAAACTGTTTATCTGTTTTTATATACAAACAGACGTAAACTGTATATTAAAAAACTATAATAATCTATATGTAAATAAAATATTTATATATATGGCAACCTATTCACTGTTTCATGCACATAAGCAATTTATTCAATCTTTATACAATTTATTTAATATAAAGAACCCATTTATCTATTTTTATATACAAACAGAAGTAAATTGTATATAAAAATTAATAATCTATATGTAAATAAAATGTTTATACAGTGAAACTTCCATTTAATGAAGTCTCATCGTTACACTTAAAAACTTCGTTATGAAGAAAATTCGTTAAATAGAAATCAACTGAAATTCGTGAAATTTTCCCTTCAGATATTAGAAACAAATGTTGGATTCAGAAGCATTTGATTCAGTTTCATTTATGAAGCCGTCTTTTACAAAACAGTTGTGTACGGTCGATGAAATCACGTCACATTCCTAAGCTTTAGCTCAAGTTTTCATCAGCTCTGATACACAGGTTCTCAAACTAATGCTTTCACTATATTGTCTTTTTTCTGTCTTTTTCAATAATGTATTTCAAGATTTGTTATTATTCCTTAGACTAATGGCTGAAGTTTAGAGAATGCATTGGCAGAAACACAAATAACTTTGATGTTCTTCGATTTACATTTTGAAGCATATTCTTGTGGGTGTACAAAGCAATAGTCTATCAGCAATAGAAGGTCAGAATGGTAACTGTCTTACTCTAATTGATATTTTTTTGCTTCAATGCATCTGACGCCATTGCGTCAATCCATCTTCTATATCATCATTGAATGTAAAAAGGGGATTTGGACTTCTCCCAACTGTCAGCGCTGGAGTCTCGGTGTGGGAGAGTAACGATAACAAGTGTTTTTCTTAGTGTTAAAAAAAAATTGCTGAATGGAAATTACCAACAGAATGGAAATTATTTAGATGTGTTCATTTTCTTACAATCCGCTGAAATAAATTCGCATATCCATCACAACAGCAACCTCTTAGTTTGAATTCTGTACAAGTACAAAAGTGGAATAAACTTCGTTATATAGAATGTTTTTCGTAATATAGAGATTAATTTACATGCTAATGTTGTTCAAAATCAAAGTTCTGCAGAAAATTTCGTTAAGTAGAAAACTTTGTTAAATAGGGACTTCGTTAAAGGGAAGTTCCACTGTATATACATATGTATATAAACTATCATAAAAGCTCATTAGGTTCATTTTCATAGCTGTTTATATCATTTCATTTGGCAACAAATCTCACTTTCTGAAGCCCAAATCGCACCAAGCTTTTATTAAAAAACCAGTGGAAACAATTTATCTTTGTAAAATTAGGAACTAAGTTATTTATTTTTATCTCTAAACACACTGAAATAAATGTACTATGTCATTTAAACACACTTATAATAACCTTTGCAATATGTGAAAAAAATCACATTACCTGCCCAAAATGACATCAGTTTCAGATTTCAAATTATAGTGAGAGAATCTGAATTTTTATTGGTTAATAAAAATATTGTCCATACATAATTTCTTTTTATGGCAACAGGGAAGAAATTACATTAGAAATTGAAAAAAAGAAAATAGATTTCTGTAATGATAAACTACGGGACATGTTTGAAAAAAAAAAATGGTAAAGAGTGGTCCGAGAATTTTTTTAAGTTGACAGTAATTTTACTCGTGTTCTAAAATGTATGTACATCAAGTTTCGTTCAAATTGGATAAAAACTGTAGGTTTGTATAAGGATCATACATACCAAGAACGGCTTTTATATATATATAGACAGATAAATTGCTAAGGGCAATATAGTGGAAAAGTACCAAAAAATCTCCTAGCACTAACTAAAGTTGCATTGTTAGGTTGCTTAAGTTCTACATCAGTGAATATAATATTAGAATAATAAAAGTATTTTTCTTGCTGCATGTTTAAACATTATGCATTTAAACAATAATGAATTACAATTTTAATTAATAAAATATATACTGCATTTTATGTTTTAAATCATGAGTGAATTTAACACAGAAACTCCTCACAATAAAATTTACTTAACTAAGGGCTTAGAAGTATCTCACTGGCTTTTTGAATATAAGAAAAGATTTAAAAAAAAAAAGTATCACTGGATAGTAGAAGAGAAGAATATTCTTTATGTTTTTACTAGAAATAACTTACTACCTTGACTCATAGAAAATCAAGGTACAAATATCACAGACGCATGGGGGATTCTCTTTAACGGCAAAATTGCATTTTTTTTTGCCTGATGTGTCAGATTGGTGAGATTTTGTTTTGTATGGCAACTCGGTAGAACAGATTGTGTGTTTTTATAATAAGTTGCGTGTATTTTATACTAAAATTGTATGTTTTTTATAATAAAATAGTACTAACACACTTTTTTCGCATGCTAGGCCTAACAGGTACATTTGAAAACTGGGTTTTCTCGCCAAAATGATAAACAATAAAATAAATAAAAAATTGTATCAACCCCGGTGCATCTGCAACATCTGTTCCAAAATCAATTTATATGTCTAAGTATAAAATACAAATTCTTAATTATTTTGAGCTAAAATAAGTTTTCTAATAATAATAATAAATATATTTAACAGTGGTAATAATGAGTTTCCATTTTAGCTAATATATATATATAAATTACAAGTATCTACCTATAAAATTATGCTACTAATAATTTAGATTTAGTAAAAGTCAATGTGTTTTCATAAAGGTGTTTGTAATATTACAAAAAAATACATCAACCTGTTAAAAAATATTTTAACATTCTAATAACAAAAAATCAATTTTAATTTGTGTTTTATTTTATTCCTGTTTTAAATTTTGAAAAAGAAATTAAAATCTATTATATATATATATATATATATATATATATATATATATATATATAAAGTTGGTATTTGCTGAAAATTTGACCAAATATTTGGTATTCAGCTAAATCCCTATTCATTACATCCCTAACAAAAAATTGGATAAGTCAAGACCAAATCAACCTTTTTGAACTAAAGTATGATTTTTTTTTCTTTTAAGTTTGGCATTCTAGAATCCAGGGGTGTCATTTGCTAGAAGAGTACGGTTCGAGATAGGGGGTTACCCTCTTCAAGAAATTTCATATTTCAAAATAAATATTTAAAAAAAAAATCTAAATTTGCACAAGAGTTAAATAACATATCAGATTTGATTAAAATAGAAACATTAGCATTAAATAAAGACTTTAAACACAGAAATAAACAATTACCAATAACATAGGCAGATTTGAAGACGTCTACCTTATATAAAGAAAAATTAATACATCTACATACTGCTAAAACAGGAGTTTGTTATTAAACTGCACACTTTTTTCCTGCTTCAGTTTTCTAGCCTGGTCCTTATCACTTCAAAAGATTTTTAAATTTCTGTTTCAAAATAGTGCAGAACCAACTCAGACAATTTGACATAGGGATAGACTCCATACATTATTCGTTGCCTGGGAGATGTCAAGTTATCAAAGTTTCACCATACATTAAGTGTATTTTAGTCAGAAGTGACACCAAGTTTCAAGAATAACATCATACAAGAAGGGCTACATTTAAATATGATTTATGAAGAGAGTTATGTAAGACAGATAATTTTAAAAAGTCTTAACTGTATACCACAAAATCCTAAAATATAACAATTATTGCATAAGAGGCCTATTTTTGGAATAGATACGAATATGTGCATTAAAATTAGATATATTAGAAAATGCTCTATTGCATATTTTACACACAAATAGCTTCTTATTGATATGAATTATCAAATGGGACACCGTGGGAAAATTTTTTTATTCAATATCTTGCATGAGTAATTTTCATTAGTATGAATGAAAAAAAAAAAAGCCTGTTTAGACTAGACTTGGGAAGGGGGGGGGGGGGGGGGGTCTAACGTTTATCGCAAATCTCACAAAATACAAAGCTTTTCTTTACTATGAACAAGATGGTGCACATTGAAATAAAATTTCTGAGAAAATGTTTTATTGCAAACATCACAGATGAAAGGCTTCTCTTAAAAACATAAGGTAATTAATTATTCATAGAAAATTCTATAACATAACATAATTATTGCATAAGAGTTCTATTTGCTGTATTGTATGAGTCACATACAAAGAGTTTTTTGTTGGTACGAATCCAAATACGAAAGGTCAAATGAGACCCCAGGGAGAATTTTTATTATGTTTCACATGTGAAAGGCTTTTTATTAGTATAAACAAGATAGTGACTGTTTAGACTAGATTTGAGAGAATATCCTTTACTTTACATCGTGCAAATGCAAGTCTTTTCCTTACCAAGATGGTGCACATTCAAGTCAGATTTCTGAGAAAATGTTTTATTGCACCACCAATGAAAGGCATCTCTCCTGTAGAATAACATAAATAATGTAATTATTCATAAAATATCCTATACAACATAATTTTTGAATGAGCTCTAATGCATATGTCACTCACAAAAGGTTTTTTTTGTTGGTATGCATACAATTATGAATGTTCAAGTGAGACCCCAGTGAGACTTTTTCTTATTAATCTCACACATGAAAGGTTTTCATAAGTGTGTAAAATAATATGTCTGTTTAAACTAGACTTAAGTGTGTATTCTGTATCGAAAATCTCACAAATGCAAGGATTTCATCACTGTGAATGAGACGGTGCACATTCAAGTTAGATTTCCGAGAAATTTTTTTTATTGGAAATCTCACATAAGAAAGGCTTCTCTCCAATTTGAGTCTCTGTCTCTACATGGTTAACTGAATTCCACGAGAAAATGTTTCATTGCACAGTTCACAAATGAAAGGCTTATCATTGGAATGGATTCCTAACTGCCTACTTAAGCAAGCTTTATTACAGAATTCTTTATTACATATCTCGCAAATGGAAGTATTTTTCTTAGTATATCAAGAATATCTTGTACATTTAACTGAGACATACTTAAAATGTAACAAATGTATATTCGATTCAATCAAGTATATGACAATGTTTTTTATTGCATAGTTCAGAAATGAATAATTTTACCTTACAATGGAAAAGGAAAAGATGTTGTTTAGTTAACTATTCTGTAAGAAAAATCTTTTACAAATGAAGCATCTTACTCTGATGTTACTTATGGAGACAACTTTGAAAGGTTTATTTTAGGTTACCTTCAAGAGTTTAAGACTTTTTCAAAAATTATAAACTTATTATTAATAAATGTTATTTATTGCTGATTATTAATAAAGGTTACTAGAAAATTTTGCAAAATTTTCAATAAATCTTTTTTCTATTTTTTAATCAGTAGCAAATTGAAAATTAATATAATTTGTGCAAGTCGCTGATGATAACTATCTCTGAATATACTGACTTTTTATTTTATCGTGAAGGCATAAGAAAAATGTAAACATTTTAACTTTTACCTTTATTAAAAAAAAATTTAATATTTTTTCCATAATTTTATACTTATGGGTAATATTCTATCTATTAAATTGCATTTAAAAAACATAAATTGCAATAGCGGAATTTTGAATACTTCTTTTTAGTTTAAATATTTAAAATTGCATGTTTTCAGCAAGCACAAAATTTCAATAATCTTCAGGAATTCATTAAATTGAATAATTATAATTTAATACAATTGACTGACATTATTTTTGACTGTGCATATTCTCTCCATATAAACTGTTTCTTCAGTATGAAATCCTGGAATTTCAGCACCTGTAATAAATAAAAAAAGAAATATGTAGACATAACTTTCTATACAACATTCAAACATTTACAGATGAAATACTATACTACTAGAATAAAAAAACTTTATAGAGTGTTGTAAGCAATCATTTGACGGCACAAATCATATGTTTACTTTTATGTAACCTTTTTATTAAACTTACAAGAAGGATATTTAAAATAGCTCAATCAGTCTGAGCAAGTTATTGTTATAAAATTTACATTAGAAAAATATTGCAAAGTATGTTTCATTTTCCTTTTTATATTAAACTAGCATATGCCCCATCAAAAATGACGGAAATGTGATATTTTAAGTTTAGAACGTTAAGTCATATTACTGACGATATTATTTCATTTAAACAGATGATATAAACAGAGTTGTACAATATAGACGCACGCGCGCACGTCGTGCGCGGAAAATTTTCTGCAAAATTCGGAACTTTGCAGATTTTTTTTTTTTTTTTTAAATACCAAAAAATAAAAAATATTTGAAATTTTATGTATGATTTAATCACTGTTTGCGCACAATTAAAAATTTAAAGATGCAAAACATTGTTGTGATATTACAGACGCTCGCGAAGAGGTCAAAATATTAAGGACTGTGTTGTTTCTAAATGCATTGACAAAATAATTGATAAGAATTCAGCTCTTCCTATCATGAATTTTTAGCTTTATTAATATTTTTAACCAAAATAATTATTCTTTAATTAATATTAATTAATTTTAAATGGTAATTATTTTAAACTACTGTTTTTAATTTATATCGTCAAAATAATACAACACGTAATTTTATTAAACATTAAATTATTTTGCAGAAAGTTTTTGACTCAATATTTATGTGCGCAGAAAGTTTTTGGTTTTATACATGTCTGGATATAAAATGAAATATTGCATGTGTTTTAATTGGATATCCAATATGGAATTTCTGTAATGTTACCTTACTGTCATCTTGAGTTATATGCGATCATTCCAATAATGCCAAGTCATCAAAATCACCCCCAAAAACTGTGTTTGCAAAAGTCCACCTCCAGAGGAAAAAAATATGACACTTCTTATGCTTTTAACTATAATTTGAACATGAATTTTTGCTTAGTGTAAAAATTTAAAAATGGTTAAAAATTTTAGGAATACAAAAATCTATATTTCTTCTCCATTAATGCTATTTTTCATTTCTAAAAAGTGAAAAAAGTGTTACTTTGAATCAAGGCTTTTTTTGAAAGCAGCTTAATCAACTATTTTTTTTTTTTTTTTTTTTTTTAGAAATCCACTCTTTTTTTTTTTGCATAAGTTGGCAGCTATGTGTTGGTAAAGTAGCCATAAAAATATGCATAGGTTAAATAAGAAAGTTAAAAGGGGGAAAAAAAGCTTTTGCATTTCTTAAACAGAAAATAATTCACAGAAATATATTAATTAAATTCAGCTAAAAATATGCATAAGTTAAATAAGAAAATTAAAAATATAACAAAGAAACCTGCTGCAAATATCATTATAACTATTTTAATAATAATTAGAACTACTACCGACTACCAAAACAAGTAGGTAAGTGTGATCAAACATCGCACAAAAAGTTTCGTGCAATATTCCTTTCAAAACATTTTATCCCCTAATAAACAAATCCAAATGAAAATTTTTTAATTATAATTATCGGTACTTTTCTATTATCCCGTCGACCACTTTTCATAACAATAAAAAGAAAATTGCCCAGTTAAACTGAGGGCATTGAGCTCACAGGCTATTCACACTAATTGTATATTATACTCTTATTTCATAGAATAATGCCCCTTGAAAAATAAAGAAATCGACAATATATTAAGAGGGGAGGGGTCATCCTCCCGTTACCCCCCCCCCCTTATAGTTAACTAATGAACTCCTTAAACTAATCAGGGAAGCTTCTAATTACAATGAATATATATACAAAATTTGAAGAAAATCGGATAATTCTGCATGAAAAACCCATTTATCTAAATTAAGGGGGGATTAGCCCCCCCCCCCCCCTTTTCCCCCTTTATACTTGTTCTCTTTCTATCAAAAATTAACTATACTTTAAGTAAAAGGTAAGCAGAGTATGCAGTGGAATCTTTAGGTTTGGAAATGCTTGAATGTGGAAGACTTTAAGGAGTACAGCAGGAGTAACAACAAGATGTTTTTATTGATGAATAATATACAAATGAGTACTCAGTATTGACCGTGATTTTAAGAATGTTTGTGTAGAAAAATTATTTAAAAATTAAACATGTTGTATAGAATAGAGAACTTCAAAATGTTAAAATATGCCAATATTTCCATAATCGGGTTTTTATCATGATTCAATACGTTCCTCAAAGTCATATGACATCATATCAACTTAACTTGCTTTCTCTATTACTCATATCGATACTCTTTTTGTATGATTCTCAAACATTTGGAAAAGTCCGTTAAACTTCCAATGTGACGTCAGATTTTCTTTTTAATTCTCTAATGACGTCATATTAACCTGCTTTCTGTACTTACACATACTCATACTCCTTGTATTATTGAGAAATGGTAAAATTTCCGTTATATTACCAATATGATGTCATATTAATCTTTTTTTCAACTGGTGAAACTTTTATTTCATTTTCATTTTTCACATGGAAATATTTCAATAGAAATTTAATTATTATAGAAAGAATTTTATTGTGGATTTTTAATTGTTGGTAAGTGCTATAACGAAAAATGTTTAAATTTAATCGGAAAAGGCTGTTAGATTTTTTTTTTTTCATCTCTCTATATTAAAATAATACAACTTTTTCAAAATTTTATGATTTTCAGTAGGGATGTAATGAATATTTGGCCACTATTCAGTATTCGGCCCTTTTGCCGAATATTCGGGCGAATACCTGTAGCCGAATATAATTTGATATTTTGCCGAATATTCTAAGATATTTGGTTAAATAAGTTCCAGAAAATTAAAACAAAATGTAATTTTAAATATTTTCAACAAACAATATTAAAAAATTATATCTAAATACATTAATTATTATTAGAAAAAGAAATCCTATGCAATTTTAAAACTTCATGACAACTTATAAATAACTGTATATAATGATATTACATAAATAAAAACAATTTTCTTGCTGCATAATTAGGAATCATGTGAATTTAAGTAAGTATTGCAACATTAATTTCTTTTACATTAAAATGCAAAAATATACACTGCATTTAAAGTTTAAATCTCTTCAGTGAATTTAAAAATATTAACTTATATTTTTTAATCTGATTTATAATGATGATAACAGTTTCTTAAACAATAAAATTCATAAATATTAAAAATAAATATTTTACTGTCTTACTGACTCATGTTTAATCTTTCACAAATTATATCATTTTTCTAGTTTTTAGTTTTACTTTTAAATAAAAAAAATTGAATAAATATAGGACTATATAATTACTTTACTAATTAAAAATTAAACATTAGATGTTGATTAAACGAACTAATGAGTTTGATACTTTGAAAAGAAAAAAACTATTACCTATACTGAAAAAGCATTTAATGAGTTACTTCAAAATAACATACAGGGGTAACAAAATAATTTATCACTGTAAAGCCTGAAATTGTGATGCAAAAATAATAACTTTTCAGCATTTTCAAGAAGTCTGTTTTGTTTGGTTTCATATATATTACCAGCTTCAAAAAACAAACGTTCACTATATACTGTGCTTGCAGGAGCTGAAAGATGATTTCTTGCTAAATTTGCAAGCCTTGGAAAGTTTTCTGCATTTGTTTTCCACCAGTTAAATGGACACTCTGTCCTAGCTATTAAATGTTTTATCAAAATAGCAATCTACCTCTCTTAATTTATCTGCTGTATTATAACTTCATTTGACTAATTTGGCAGTGATGACTTCTTATTTTTTATTTCTGAAAAGCAATCCCAAATGAAAATGAAATTATATTTTAAGAAAATAACCCTTTTCTTGACATACAGAATGTAAATTTACTAAGTTTGAGTTGCATGAGAAAGGATATAAAAAGACAGAGGACACATGCAAGTTCTTATTTTTGGGGGTTAAATGATTTTACTAAAATAAAAAAAGTTTCATTTTTACAGAGGTAATAAGTTTCTATTTTAGGTAAAAAATATATAAATTACTAGAACTATCTATGGATTAAAAAAAATACATGAATTAAATTATTATTTACATTTTTGAAAGTCAAATGTTACCTTATTGGCATCAAAGTATTTCAAATATTACAAAAAATACATTCAGCTGTTATGATTTTTGAACACTCAAACAAAAAAATTATTTCAATTAGTCCTTAATTTAATTTTTGATTTCAAAATTGAAAAAATAAATACATAAACAATTAAAATAATTTTTATTTCTTAAAATCAGTATTCGGCCTAAAATTTGGCCGAATATTCAGTATTCGGCCAAATCACTATTTGTTACATCCCTAATTTTCAGCATGGTGGTTTTCAAGTCTCTAATTTATACAGTTTCTGAGAGCCGACTCTGTGATGGACAGACAGAGAAGCGAGACAAATAATTATGCAATTTAATTATCTATAATGATTAACACATCAGTGCAATATTAGTTTTTACAGGGTTATCCAAAATATATTCGTTTTTCTTCAATTTGTCAACGGCCCCTTATGGGGTTTCGGGAAAAAATCTTCGCGGAAATATATGACGTTTATCATGTTGTTTACACTCCTGAAGTTTCAGGATAATTCCTCATGTATCTTTCCAGATATTTAATAAAACGTCTAAAATCGCAAGTGACCGATCACCATTGGAAATATAGTGTATAATAGATTATTTCTCAATAGTTGTATTTTAAAACTTGCCTAAATCTCAAACTTTGACATTTTCTAAAAGATCCTTAGTCTTTAAAGAAAACTGAGAAATGCTATTCGACTTCCATGTATATAAATAAGAATACCTGCAAATTTTGTGCATTCAAGCAAGAAAATGACTGCATGAGTGTGTCAGAAAGTATCAAGTTTAAATTTTTTTTAAAATAGCAAAAAATAAAAATAAAAAAACAGAGAGAGAGAAAGAAAAAGAAAAGAGGGGAAAATTCTGCTATAAGGCCGAATATAGATTGCCACACACGGTTTTTATTTAAAAAATAAATAAACTAGCTGTAACTCAGAATAAAAACGCAATGACAACAAACAATTTTAAAATATCTAAATAACAAATAAAAATTCCCCTGTTGAGTTGTTCAATAACCATTCGATTTAGAAAAATATTTTTCTACCACTGAGCAATTTTTTTAAATGAAATTTAATTCATGTTGCTATGGCAGCAGACGATAAAACGATATCTTTGGAATATGGGAATAAATAGAAGAATTTTTTTATTTTAATATTTGTGATACAATGTTTTTCTTTATTTTTTAAAAATGTATATACATAATTCACTTTTATATTTTAACAGAATAATAAGTTTACTATAATTCGTTACTCATGCTATGACCAGTATAGACGATACACGTCGAGCCACAATGCCTTTATCATTATCTTTTTACGTGTAAAAGTTTCGCTATGGTACTCCATTGTGAAGTTTTGTAATTTTTGAAATCTAATATTTGAAAAACGATATAATCATTAGATTTGAAATTTATATCAAGAAAAATACACTTTTTTACCATTCTAACGCAGTTTGTAAAACAACTTTGTGACAAATACTTTTCGAGTTATTAATTTTTTAAGTAACTTCAAATGTTTCATTTTCCGAGATTAATCTGTGGCAACGATGGATTGCTGTGACTTTTCATAAACATGCAAAATGATAGAGATTGAAAGAATAAGCCACACTGTGTGTGGCTAAAAAGAAAAAAAAAAAAAACAAGTGGGTAAGTGTGATCGAAGATCGCAGAAAGGATTTCGTTTAATATTCCTTTCAAAACACTTTATCCTTTCTTTAATAAATCCAAATAAATTGCATTTTCAAAAAAAAAAAAAAAAATGTTTTTTATAAAGTAAAAATTTACCGATCTATTTTTCTCGTTTTTTTTAATATCTGAACCGGCCGATTGCAGGCGAAGCCTGCTATTATACTCTGTCATAATATTTGTCATGTAGACTAAATGCGATAGTTAAAAAAATCGAATTTCATAACTAAACATGTTGTATAGAGACCTTCAAAATGTTAAAACATGCCAATATTTCCATATTTTGGTTTTTATCATGATTCAATACGTTCCTCAAACTCATATATTTACTATTCTCTATTGATACTCTCTTTGTATTATTCTCAAACATTTCAAAAATCTGTTAAACTTCCAATAGAACGTCAGATTAATTTTCTTTTTAATTCTCTAATGACATCATATTAAGCTGCTTTCTGTATTTACACATATCTACTCCTTGTATTATTGAGAAATGTTTGAACATTTCCGTTTTATTACCAATATGACGTCATATTAATCTTTTTCTCAATTGAGAAACTTTTTATTTCATTTTCATTTTTTACGTGGAAATCTTTCAATAGAAAATTAATTACTGTAGAAAGAATTTTTTTGTGGATTTTTAATTGTTGGCAACTGCTATAACGAAAAATGTTTAAATTTAATAGGAAAAGAGTGGTTGATTTTTAGTTTTTTATCTCTATATATTAAAATACGATTTTTTCAAATTTTATGATTTTGAGCTTCATAGTAGATATTCAGCTATAAGTACATAAAATTTCATGTATGTAAGTTATATAGTTTCTGAAAACTGGCTCTGTGACAGACAGACAGACAATGAAGCGGGAGTAATAGGGTTTTGTGAGATGAACGAAATCCTAAAAAAAAGAAAAGAAAAAAAATATTACTTATACTAAATATTCAAAGTATTTGGCCACAGATATTTGGCTGAAGTATCCGGCCAACCAAATATTCGGCAAAAGGATCGAATATTCATTATATCCCTAGCTTAAACCAATTTCCCTTACCTTTTTCAGCCACTTTGAGAATTTTCTCATACATTTTAATACAGAAAATTGATTTTGAATAAAAAAAAAATACCTGTCAATTTCATGTACCCAAGGCTTCAAGTGCTGCCTTCTCTTCCAAATTGTTTAGCATCTTCAGCCTGGGGGTCTGCCGGTTTTCCGGATTCCAAGTCACAAATGATAGTCAAAGTATCCGATGGCAACAAGTCAGATTGTTGTTTTCGTAAATCACATCCTTCAAAAAATCTATCACAACCAGGCTGATAAGACATAATACTCTCATCAGCAGTTTTTGTCCCAATCAAAGTGCCATCGGTTTTTTTAATGCTAAATGAAAAGTTTACATTACATGAAGGTTCACTTTCATAATTCAGGTGCACAGACAGGAAATCACAGTTATCAGTTGGTGGATACATACGTAAATGTAATGACATACTGCCAAAAATAAAAGACGGACTGTCATAGAAACAACTATCTGTTTGGCATAATGTGGAAAACCTGGGTATTTTCCACTCGAAACGCCTCGCTTTTTCACTCAGTTCACCAATGATTCCCTTGTTTGACATCTTTTATGTTAACTTTCAAATATGGTACGTCAATTCTCCTTTCATGTAAACAAAGATTATGTTGGCTCTTTGGATGACTATTTGCCAGTAGTTTTACAGATAACAAGTGACAAGCAGATTTCTGAAATGTAAAAGCATTTATAAGAATTCGAATGAATTCAAGAATCAAAATCAATGTAAATAAGATATGTAAACAGATATCAATAACTTTTAAAAATATATTGTTACCTTTACCAGGGTTCAACATATGGGGTCGCCATTGGCGACCAAAATATTTGAACTTGTGACTGGAGGCATCAACATTGAATGATCTAATTTAGGGATGCACCAAATATTCGGTTATGTATTAGACCATACTACCAAATATCTGGTTTGGCTGAAATTCAAAATATTCATGCCGCCAAACTAGGGTTGGGCAATTTGCCGGCAAAATGGTATTTTTGCCAGGACAGTGGCAAAAACTGGAAAAAACCTGGTAAAAACCGGCAAAAATTGGCAAAAACTGGCAAAAAAGGGCTGGGTTTAATAAATATAATAAAATAATATAATTTTGTATATATTATAATTGAGACTTAAATCAGAATATTAATTACATATTTCCCTAATGTTAATTTGATTAATTAAAATAATTTTCATTGGTAATATGAATAAAAAAAATATCAATCATAATCAATTTTATAGATAAATTTATGTGATGGTGACAGGTAAAAACTTTTTACTTTTCTCAAATTAATGTAGTAATGTTACCTTTAAAATGAATATATATTAAAAAAAATTTAAATCAACAGTTTCTACATTTAAAAAATCTATAATAAAAAACAATATTATTGCATAAACATTTGCTAAATCAATCTTCATTGTATCTTTATTTGAACCTTTAGGTATAACTTTTACAAATACTGTATAGAAGTAAATGGTACTACTTGATTATCCCGTCGACCAATTTCGCCAAATTAAACAAATCGCCAAACTATTCACCAAATTATACAAATGAAAAAATATTGCCATTCTAAAATTTTAAGTTAGGAAAATGAATGAATTTCACTTTAAAAAAAAATCTAAATAATAGGGTTACTTTAATGATAAAGTTCACTCATGTCGTAACGACACAGCAAATATAAAATTTGATTTAACCAGATTATTTCTGTCAAAATAATACTAAGAACAGTTTAATTTAATAATTCTGCATTTAAACACGTAAACTATAAGCAAGCAGATATTTTTAAGATATTGAATTTGTCAATTAGTTGTAAATATTTTAAGTGTAATAATCACATTTATTAAGGAACATAATAAATATCAATGATAACGGAAGATTGTAAAAAATTCAATCCTCTTTATTTAGTCAAAAAATGCAGAAAAAAAAAACTATAAAATGTATGTAAACATTAGATATAGGATATAGGCTTGAAGTAAATATAGAAAAATAAAAATATTTTGTGGACAAAAATTTGTAACGCCAGTTGAAACTAATCTGTTATATATTTTTTCTTTTAATATCATGAGGTAATCATTTATTGACATAATTTTCATTTTAAATAACGAAAGAAAAAACAAATTAGTAAAACCTTAATAAAAATTCAAATATAAATTTAAATTCACATGATGATGTAACAAACACATGTAATGTGTTTAATGTCAAGTGAAAATGACATTTACAATGATCCATAATTGGCATTTAATCTTATAGTTTGACGATAGTTTTTTGGTGGACGGGATAATCAAGTAGTACCAAGTAAACTTTTAAAATTCCTACAACTTATTTTTTTTTTTTTTGAGGGGGAGGTTATAAAAAAATGCACATGGATTGGATGAAATTAATATGTATAAGAGAGGGGAGGGTACAATGATTTTAATTGATTATTTAATGTTACAACAAATATAGGCAAATTAATCTTTTAGGTAATTTTTCTTACCATTTTCCTCATTGTCATTATACATGCTACAGACTTGAATTTTGATTTGATCATAGGAAATGAGAATGAATTATCTTGCAAAAGGTTTTTTTTTTTGTTTTTACTTTGTAACTTCAAATAACTGTTGTTCTCATAGCATAGCAAAATTGGTAAGTGTTATTTCTCTCTCAGACTTTGCTACAAAATTAACTGAAGCATAAGGATTGATTGTTTAATAATTATGAGAGTTTAAACCAAAGCCAGTAAGTTATTTATTTAAAATAAAACTGATTACTAAAGTATTTTACTAAAAAATACAATCTACTTAGACTAACTGTTTTAATGATGCATTGAATATTCTAAGGTAAATAAAAAAATTAAATTACGTATTATTAGAGTTGAAATTATTAAAAATTAAAATATAATAATTACATCGCTGTAAATAAAACATACCTATTTTTGCCACTTTGGCAAAAAGTGGCAAAAATGTATTTTTGCCAGGACGGTTTTTACCGGTTTTTTGCATGGTTTTTACCACCTTTGGCAAAAACGTGCCAACCCTACGGCCAAACAGATACTTAAAAAAAACTTTAAAAAATATATCTTTTAAAACCTTACACAACTTCTACTTTTAATTGTAAATTAATAAAGATATTCAGAATAATTAAAAAATAGAATCCTTTAAATAAAAGGTACTATTTGTAATTTTCCAACTGGACGAAAAATGTCCGGGCCAGGATTCGAACCTGGGATCTCTTGGCTGAAGCCGCCACGCTCTACCAACTGAGCTATCCCGGTCGAATCTGGAAAGCATAATTCACCCAGTTAACCTTATTGATCATATCATCTGGTCTAATATTTTAATCAGCTCAACAGAATAGATCACAGGTAATGGAACTCCAGTAAACACTGGATAAGTGATTACACTAGATTAATTTTAACACAATTATTTCAAATTGGTAAAGAAATCATACAAGTTGTAATTTTCCAACAGGACGAAAAATGTCCAGGCCAGGATTCGAACCTGGGATCTCTTGGCTGAAGCCGCCACGCTCTACCAACTGAGCTCAATTGGTAGAGCTTGGTGGCTGTTGAAAAAATTGTTTTAAAGTTGAATGTTTTAATACCTTTAAATTCTGAAGTAAAGGAGTATTCAGCAAGCCAAATATTTGATATTCGATCTACTTGGCTGGTCAAATATTCAGTTTTCCTGTGTGCCGAATATTAGGTATTTGGTTTACCTGTGTGCCAAATATTTGGTATTCGGTTTACATGTGTGACGAATATTTGGTATTCGACCAAAATCAGCATTCAGTACATCCTTAGATCTAATAATAATTCACTTGTATGGTTTTACTTACAGAGAAAGCTATAGATGGTAGTAGTACTTTGGATTTTTAAAGAAATACAGACAGTCACAAGGACATATGCTGATGATAATTAAGAAGGAAAACTTTTATGCAGATTTTGAAGAACAATGACAAATTTTTTTTTGTAAAGTTCTTATATAAGGTAAAATGTCTTAAAGCTGACACTAAGTTTAAGGATACTGATCAGCGGCCAATTAATTTCTTCCAAAATAATTTTCTTATAAAAAAATAATTTTAGTAAGAAACAATTGTTTTTCTTATAATGTTACATTACTTTATTATTCAGACAAAATTTATAATGTACCTGTATTTCAATTTTTTTTTAAACATAATTTTGTAAGTTTTGTTGAGAAACTTTATTTATATTAAACTTTCTGAATTAATTTATTAATAGAGTTGAAGAGTTAAGGCAGCTCAAGATATATTATTACTATCATCATGCTTGTACTTTCCAATCAATTAATAAATTAATTTTAGTAGTTTTTTGGAAAATCCATGATTAAATAAAAAAGTAGGCACAAACTGACAATGGTGAAGAGTAGGGCTGGATTATTTATCAATATATCGGTCAAATATTGATATTTTTTAACTATCGCAATAACGATAGCTAAGCTCCGAATTTGACAATATATCCCAATAACGATAGCTAAGGTCTGACTCTACCGATATATGCCAATGTCATTTTTTTTCCCGCAGCACAACCTCGAAATCCTAGAAAAAGCACTGAAAATCTCGTACTAGTATCTGAATAATCCTTTCTCCCCACACATTTATTCCCTGTCCGCTTCATTCAAGGCCGGCTATCCCTTCCAACGATTATCTCTTTTTCGTTGTTATCTCAATATATCCCCATACATTCTTTGCTTTATTTTTTATTTCCACCCAACCGCATTTTTCCCTCTCCGTTCCTTACCGAACCTATCGTCTGTGTTTCAATACCGTCGCTGCTATTCCTCTAGCTCTAGACATATTGCAATAGTTCACACATATTGATAAGTCATGACGAATAAATAAGCGCTCAAATATGTACGAGTTATTGTGTAGTCGATAATATTACTAGAGCTTAGCAGCTGGTTCGCGAGCAACCAATCACAGTGCGGGTAAAATTTTGCATTTCGCCACATTCGTGAAGCGAAGCCTCGCCACTTTTTCACTGTGATTGGTTATCTTTGAGCGGAGCTTCCTAGCTATTAACGTCTAGTAGTGCATATTTTCCCGTGTCCCTCTGTGTTTTATCAGTAATGAGAGCATGAATCCCAGTGAATTTAATATATGTTGTCCTTTTATTTCAGCTTAAAATGAACTAAAAAAGAAAAAAATCAGTACTATAAAACTATTTCAAAATGTGATTTGAATATTTATATTTCAAAAAAGATTTCAATTTTGTATTTATGTATAGTAAATAGATAGGAAGGTGAATTTTTACATTTTTTTCTATTAAGAATGCATTGATACCTTAGAGAAAGATTGAAAAACAACATTTCTGCTGCATCTGTCATCCATTGAAAGTTTGTTATTTACAAATATATTAGTATTACATATGGTAATAAACCAATTTCAGTTTTTGCTGTTGCTTTTTACTTATTTTAATCATATTAAAATGAGCAACGTCCTAAATTTAAGAACTTTTATTTTAGTTTCTTTTTCTTAATATTCTCAGTTATAACGAGGCAATGGTGAAAATAGTGCATAAAATTGGAAGAATAGGCAACATACTATTTTAAACAAAAACACTATCCAATCAATGGCATAAGCCCAAATAGATATCGAACAATGTGTCTTTTTTCCTAAAATATTTCTGTTTTGTATAATTAGGAAACTATAATATTTAAAGGATGCTGTGTGAACAAACAGATCTAGAGAATTATATTCGTTGCTTTTTACACCTGTTTGTACTTAAATTGCTGCTACCATACCATTTATCTATGGAAATTAACACTTTTTCTATTCCCATACACTTTAAGGTAGTTATCGCAATATATCACTAATATCAATATTAATTCGTTGATATATTGCGATATTAAATTTCTGATATCGTCCAGCCCTAGTGAAGAGAGGTAAATATATTTTTTTACAGGCAACCACAGAATTTTTTTCTGGCTACCAGATTTTTTTCCTATTTGTAGAGCCCTTATCTTTACAAACATGCACACATAAGTTTTAAAAAAAAATTTTATCATCAATTATACATTCTGTGTAAAAGTACACAGAAATGTTAAATAAAACACACACAAAGGATGTGAATTACTTTTCACTTTGCTAAACAACGCATAACCAACAGAGTGAAAAATGTGTCCAGACCGGGGATCGAACCCAAATACCCTAGCATAGCGCACCAAGTGCTTTACCATTTAAGCCATCTGGACAACATCCAGTCTGGCATTTTTCACTTATGTGGCAAGGCTGCAACTTCACAGCGAGAGATGGAATGTCATACATGAGCACACTACTGTGTGAATCCGCAATTTCATTTTATCCAGATGGCTTAAATGGTAAAGCACTTGGTGGGGTTCAATCCCAGATCAGGACAGACACATTTTTCACTCTGTTGGTTATGCGTTGTTTAGCAAAGTGAAAATTTATTCAAATCTTTTGTCAGTGTTATTAAATTTACGTGTAGTTTCAGACCTGCTGAAAATTTAAAACACACACATACAAAAAATTATTCATGAAATATTATTTTGTCGTCTTCAAAATAAGCCCCATACAACTATGCCATACTTGACCAAATCCTTCATACATTTTTCGTAGGATGATTGAGGTATGGACTTCAGCTCCCTCAGCAAATTTTCTTTTATGACCTTAATTGACTAAAACACCTTTGAATTGGTAATTTCAGCTTCGAGATCAGAAAAAAGTCACACAGGGCCATATCACGTGAGTACTGTGCTTGGTCTATGACATCTGCTGTGTTTTTGGCAAGGCTTAATTTGAGCCGGAGCCCACCAGAGCTCAGCTTTGGTACTTCCCTGTTTTCAGTAAATATTTAAATATAGGCCAAAATTCACCGGAGCTTATAAACACTGCACTTCGGAGCCCAGTAATAACGCTTCCAAAAAGTGAATCCTAAATTACCCTTTCCTTTCCATCCCATCTCTAATCTTTTATATCAAAACACTTATAAGTGACATAATGTGTCACACACAAAAAGAAATGGAGATGAAACAGGCTCGATTTTTATACCAGTCTTCAGGTTTGGGTAGGCTCAAGCTCAATCTGTTTTAAATACAAAATTTTATTTATTTCCATTTCAAATCATTTTAATGCTATTTTGATCAGAATACAGAGTAAACAGAAAGTCTTTTTCTATTCTGCATAGCTGCGAACTATTCATTTTTTGTGTTAACACTATTTCCGAATCATATTAATAACTAAAAAGTGGAATAGTTGATAGCAAAGTAAAAAGTATATGCAGATAAATGTATTTAAAATTTTTATTTTGCTAAATAATGTTTTAAATTTTGAAAATAATGTATGAAATATAAATATGCAGATTGGAGGTGATGGGGGGTATGCTATGGTTGTTAGTACTGCAGAATATTAGGGCTCCGGTACTTCTTTTTTTAGAAATTAAGCTTTGGTTTTTGGCCAAATATAGGGGAGACCGGTATACACTGGATCTGACCTATGAGCACAGTGGACCACCCCCTAATATTTTATTTATTAAAAAAATGTAAGCTTCTCTTCTATCCTAATAGACAACAACACTGCACTGATTATTTATAGCCTTCAGAAAATATGTTTAGCTCAGATTGAACTATTTTATCCTGATTGGTTGTTTTGAGCTTCTAAAAGTAAAATTTTTCATCATCATTTTTTTTTTTTTTTTGTAATTAAAGGTTATAGATAAATAAGATAAAATAGCTTTTTTTGCAAAGCTAAGATACTTGTTTTTATTTAACTTTAAAGTTAATATGTTTAAAAGAAAGCTATAAACAATATTAATATGATTATTTATTGAACTTTAACATGGGGCACCGTGCTCCACAATCCACTCTGCTCCTGTAATGCAGAATGTTCAAAATATTTAATAATTGCTTATTTTCTATAAAGAAAATATTGTTTTAAAGTAGTTATTTAACTGTAAAATAAAGTAAACAAAGAAAAATAACAATTCATTTAACATAGTAAGAAATATTTTGATTTGTATTTACTGCCTTTGATAAATATAACTGTAGTTTAATTGGTGATGATTCTATTCATGTAAGATTCATGAGACGCAAATTGAATAGAAATCAGTTTATTTTTCCCGAAACTGTAGATGAATCTGTTGTTGATGTCAATGATTTCATAATGACCACCCAGACTAAAAGTATTTCAGGAAAATTCCAGGCTCAATCTTACTCATAACTATTTTGGAATTTCATTTTCAAATTTTAATGTGCGTTGATTTTTTTGTACTTAAGTAATAACTTGAACTAAATTGCAATTTGTTCCTGTATTAATCTATTATTTTAAAAATATAATTTTGTTTTTGTTTCAAAATGTTACTTGTAAATTTATATTACTATGTTATTTTCTGGGTAAAGGGGAAATAAAAAAGAATTAAATTAATAAAAAATAGATTTATATTGTATTTCAGACAATACCTAATAGCAGTCCACTGTGCCCCTGTGGGTGGACCAGTGTGCCACACTTCTGGGGCACACTGGTCCACTTTACGAGTACATATAAAAAAAAATTTTTTTAAATGCATGGAAAACTATGTTCTGAGAAAATTATGATGAATGTATAAAGGTTTTAAGGAATATTCAAAACTATTTTCATGCAGATCGGTTTGTTCGTTAAAGAGAAAAAAAATTTTAACTGAAAAAGTGGTCCACTGTGTACCAGCCTCCCCTACACGATAGCTTTTTATACACGACGATAGCTTTTTATGATAGTGCATTATCGTGGTTCAAAATCCACACAAAATTTTGGGAGATTTTCAAGATGTTTGGCACACAAAATTTAAGGCAAACTCTTTGTTCAACTAATAGTTACATTGTCAAAAGTCGCAGAACACTCACAAGTATGACAAAAAAAAAAAAAAGAGAAAAAGAAAACAGCTGTTGTCAACACAATAAGTCACAGATGGTACCAACTTGCAGAGAAAACTTGTTGGGATATCTTTTACGCGTGTATTTTAAATGATAAATTCCGGGTACTTTTCACACAAAATGTAATTCAAACAAGAATGAAAAATCATGTATCAAGCATAGATTATGTAACACTTTCAAAATAATTTAAAAAATCTTTACCATTTAATAAGGTGAAAGATGATATCTAAGTAAACAAAACAGTCTGGAAAATGCATAACATATTCAAAACCTAATTTCAGGAATTACGAAAAATATTTGAAATAATATCTGAATTCTTTTGTGCAGTCTTGTATATGTTCTGGGTCATTCCATGGTAACTTTTGTTACATTTAGAATAATTGACTTCAGTAATTTTAGTAATATAACACCAAAATATGTTCATAATGTAAAGTTGATGTGATTTGTTAATTAAACCTATCTAAAGGAAAATTTGCATTAAGGCATGTAACTCAAAGGATTTAGAGTATAACAAAAATTAAAACATTCATTCATTAAAAAATATAATTTTTAAAGAATACGAAGGATGTGAATTATCACTTATTACACAGTATACAACCAACAGAGTGAAAAAATGTCCAGATCTGGGTTCGAACCTGGAACTCTTGGTATTACACATCAATGCTCTACCATTTTGAGCTATCCAGACAACATCCAGTCTAGCATTCTCTCGCTCTATTTTTTAAATTTAATGATCTTCTGATAATTTTTTTTTATCTAGACCTAGCCAAACACTATTTAAAAATATATAATTTATCTATTTTTGTTTACAATGATTATTTTTCTATGAAATAATTAGTGTCCAACTAAAATAAGTTTTGATTGTCAAAAGTGAAGTTAAACAGAATTTCTATTTTTCCCCCCCCCTTCAGCTTTGGCTGAAAACAAAAACCAGTACTTGTCATTAATCCTGGCTCACATGTTTTTTTTTTTTTTCTTTTTTCGGTTGGGGAGGGGGGCTAATTGTGGCAGAAAAGCCATTGTCAGAGCTGTTTGCATTTGGCACCTTAGAGCTGCTATGGAATTGTTAGTCCAACATGAACATTATAGAGATATTATCAATTTTTAATATCTAATAAGTACTCATAAAAGATGCAATAAAAAGAACAAGACAACTTTTGATCAAAATTGTGCAAAAAGAAAGAAATAATAATGCTGCAAAATGATAACATTTGTGCTAATAAAGATAATAGTTTTGGCTTCAGATTAAACTTTTAGAAGAATATCATGTACTGAATTATTTACAAGTCATGTAAAAATTGTTAAGAGATTTCAGACATTCATTTTGAAGTAAAACAAATTACCTTTTATATGTATATTTTAGCTTTCCAGATGAGCATTAAACATATTACGCGTCAAATGTAGAAAATAAGCTAAATACATATGACAATAAATTATAGAAATCTCTTCTTTAAAAATTATTTTTAACCATAAGCACAACAACAAAAATTTGTTGATAGGTTGGTTGGGTGACCGTAGCTGGAGACTGATGCAACAAAAGTAACATTCCACATGGTTTTACTCCTATTCAGCATAAATTGCGAACTTTTTACTTTACTTCATTTTATAATTAGAGTACCTTTGCACATCACAGATGCGACATAATTCGTTTGATTTGATTTTTGGCAAAAAACAAACTTGGTGAGGTGAGGTTAGGAGCTAGGGTACATCTATCGCGAAAGGAAAGGGCATGTTTACAAACAAACAGTTCCATCAACCAATCGACCACTATATTTTTGTCGTAGATATCATTGCAGGAATCATCATGGCGAAGTAGGCCAATCATATTATAGACCAGTTTAACATAGACCAATCAAATCTCCCCATCTCATGTATACAGCATGAGTCGTAACGATCCAACAGTAATTTGACCAACAGTGACGTCAGGTGCCCTTTCCTCGAGGCTAACGAAAAAGAAAGGCTACCGCGGTGCTTTACGCGTATCTTTTTTTACAGACCGCGGGAGTCACGTGATGCTCGAATGCACCAATGCAGATGTACGAAAAGATCAACACGTCACTCTAGCGATCTGTAAAAATAAGATAAGTGGAACGCACCGCGGTAGCCTGTCTTTTTCGCTAGCCTCGCCCTTTCCTTATATTTTGCCTCACACATCACGAAATCACGTGCAAAATGGGGGGCGCGGCGCTTTGCACCAATCGCTGTGTAAAAATGATCCACTTCATGTGACGTTTTAAACGTCATGCACCTACCGTGTATAACCACGACGTACGTTATACACGGCCTGTGCATGACGTTTAAAACGTCGTATGGAATTGATCATTTTTACACAGGGATTGGTGCAAAACGGTGGGAGCGCCGCTTTGCACCAATCACCGTGTAAAAATGATCCACTGCATGTGACGTTTTAAACGTCATGCTCCGCCCATGTATAACGTAGGTCGCGGTATAACCGCGACCAGAATTCAGTTTTCCAGAATTAAAAACATAATTATTAACAGTGGCGGCTCGTTTTTTTTTTTTTTTTTTGAGGGGGGGGGGGACGGCACTAAATGCATGCCTGGAATATCTTATTTTCACACGATTATGTTTTTAAAGAAATATTTTTATTGTTTAGTTGCAGAACTTTTGGTAGTAACTAAAACAAATTTGGTAGCCATGTATTTTGTTCCCCATATAAAACCAGTCGCGAGCCGCCACTCATTATTAGATTTATATGGATAAAAATTGAATTTTTTAATAAAGACCAAATTTTAAAATTAATGAATGAAGTATTCTTAATTAGTGGAAGAACTGTTTTTAAATTGAATTATCTGAAGGTAAATTTCGGATGCTTGGAAATATTAGGAGCTTGTGCCAGTAGGAGTTAAAACAAAATAAAATTCCAAGTGTAATTAATAATGCATTGTTCTCTTTGTACTGGAACAGCCTCTGGGAGGTGTTGAAGTAAAAGTTTTATTTCAAACACAATTCATAAATTAATTCATTCTGTTGATTGAAATATTTTTCTTCTCTTGTACAAAACGTTTTATAGTTTCCTCCTATTTTATGGAAATCTGTTTTTAACAGAGTAAGGTTATTTAAAATGGTGATTTGAAATCAAACAAAAACTGATCATATGCAGTGCAGATTTCAAGTAAAGCATTGTAGTGGTATATGCATTAATGTGTGAAGAAACTTGCGAGTGTTTGCCTACTTCACAACATTGTCGCATTTAAAGGTATGCAGATGTGAAATGGGCTAACTAAGCTTTGGATATGAAATTCGTTTTCCATTTGAGACACTCTGCCATTGTATCTCAGGAGAGACGAAAGAAGTGAACTTATTCAGTTCTATTGTGATGGATTATTAGTCCACATTCATAAGGATTAAAGTTGCAAAGAGTGGAAAAAACCGGGTTTATTCCCGGGAATACACCAGGTTTTTTGGAAGGGAAATATTAAAAATTCCCGGGAATTTTCAGAAAGTTTTAGACATGGAATTTTTTTATGTAAACAAAATCAATAACACAAATGCAGAAAAATAGCACAGTTTACATGAAAACTCACTACATACATGGTTAAGCTGCAGAAATATTAAGATAATTGAATATCATAAGTAATTTAATATTTTAATCGTGGAAAAGTAAAAAGTGCTAGAGGCAGATGACAGATTCATCTTGCCTGACATGAATATAAACATCACCCCTGTTCTCCGATTCAGGCAATGTAAAAAAAAAAAAAAACAAGCAAAACGGATAGAAATAAATGCAAAAATGCACTATCTCACAAGCAAATTAATATAGAGTCTGCCTAAATACTATATATGCCAGCTAACAGAAATTAAACAATTTTATTTTTTTAAGAAGCATTCAAATCTTTACCAATTCACAGTCGCCATTGTTTTAAATCAAATGAGTTATAATAAATTATAAAAACTTAGAGCACAAAACCCTAAGTTTTATGAATTCATAACGAAAAACCCATTTTAAACTTTTCAGAACTGTGCTTAAAATTTCTTAAAAATAAAAATAATTAAACTGAAAATGACTAGTTTTGTTTACTTTCAAAACTTCCAATATTCCCCAAAATTCCAGTCCCTCAAAAACTGCGGGTTTTTTGCAACTCTAAAAGGATGAATGTAACAGTATTTTCGTTTGCGAGAATATCAGAGTACCGTCAAAGTCTGCTTGTGTTTAGCACAACATATCTCTGAATATGCTTTTTTCCACCCCTTTTGTTATATGAAAAACAAATACATGTATTAACTAAACATCGAATCTAATTTATGACTAAAACTATATAATATTGAACCAGACATGAGAAAGCTATGCTTGATAAAACAAGTCCACCGCTTTCATTAGCGATATAAGCAAATTAGTGCAATCAGCCTACTATAATAGTATATGAATCAACGTGCGCCAATATGTTATTAAGTATTGTGGTATTTTTCCTATACCAAAACACACTGTATTTTGATATTGTATGCTTTATTAAAATTTTATGATGATACTACTTTTTACTTGAATGTTATTATAAAGCAGTCAATCTAAGTACCAATTTAGTAATGTAATCGTTCATTTTTAAATACAATAAAACCCGCTATGACGGAAACACAAAAGACCGGAGATATACTTAGTTTTAGACAGGTTTTTCCATATTAGCTTTACGCTTGCTACTTGGCAGGCCCTGACTATCGCACGGGCACCCGGGGCCCATGCCCTGGGCACAAAAATTCTGAGGGGCATAAATTTTCATAATTTCATCTAAATTTCCATTTACAAAAATCATAATTGTTCCAACGTTTTTATTTCTTTTAGGACTTTTGTTTGCACTCAGTTTCAGTTTGGTTTTCTCATTTAATATCAATAAGTAGACCTCTTATCATTATTTTCTAGCAATTGGTGTACTGTATTTATTAAGTCATTCAATTTTATCATATTGTACATTTATTCGAAAAGTGACACAACTGAAAAAAATGTGATATTTCAGATATTAATACGATAAAATGACAAAAATATATCTCAATCTGTAGTTAAAAGTACATTTCAATAAATAATAGAAAAAAATATTTTATTTTTATTCCTGGAACCGTTTTTTAATTTTCCGGAAAACGTAATTTTTTGAGTTGACACTTTTCGAATAAGCGTGCAATATGAAAAAAAAAAAAAAACTAGTATATCAGTAAATCAACCAATCTAAGGATGCACGAAAAATTGAAAGTGCCCTGGGCACAAAAACTTGCTAGTCAGGCCCTGCTACTTGGTGGTACGCGGAAGTATGAACTTCAATTTAGTGATACGTCTGTCTAAAAGTTTGGGAACCCCTACTCTAACACATTGGCATTTTCGTTCATCTTTTATGTTACGTCCAGGGGCGATTCTGAATTTTAAAAAAAAAAATCTGAAATTCACAGCAAATTTTCTGAAAAGTTACAACAGAGGGGCGGGAGGGTCCATCCCCGCCACTTTTTTTGCATCCCTTTGACGAAATTTGTGTTTTTTCGCGATCTTTTGATAAATTTTGCCTTTTTTTCGAGATTTTTTGAAGAAATTTGCTGTTTTTTCACGATCTTTTGACAAAATTCGCAGTTTTACGCAATGTTTTTGATGAAATAGATCAGTTTCAACTGACATCACACCCTAGCAACTAGATTTGTTTTTTGTTTGCCCGCCAAAAATGGTAGATTGTGATTAGTTGGCTCATAATTCAGGCTACAAATCCACGATTATGATTGGTTGGTAACAGTTGGTGGGCTGCTGATCACGTGGTTGAAACTGATTTGCTGTCTTTCGCAATGTTTTTGACAACATTTGCCTTTTTTCGTGATCTTTTGACGAAATTTGCCGTATTTTCGCGATTTTTTGATGAAAGTCACGTTTTTCCCGTGATCCTTTGACAAAATTGGCAACTTTTCTTCGAACAAATAACGAGATTGATTTTTTTCGGCGATCATTTACCAAAATACTGATACATTTTATGTTCGAATTTTCGGATTTATGACCGATATTTTTTTAATTTTCGGAAATCATTACCTTAATTTTTCGGAAAATTCGGACCAGAATCACCCCTGGTTACGTCTTTGATTCCGACAAGATGAATGCACTAGATTTCTGTAGAGTATCTCATAAAACAATAGTGACATACAAACGAAGAGATTGTTCAGATTCCAAGTTTCTTTTAATTAAATAAGCATTTATAATTTTGTTATATTAAAAAATGCATTTTATATTAATAACATTCAAATTTGTTTAGATCAACATTTCGTAAAAATGTTCTTTCAATTTGGAAACAGTTTCCAAACTATGTGTGAATCATTTTTCTTTATTTTTTAAGCTTGAAAGTCGTCTTTAGGGTAGCAGCGCTCCCAAACAGTCCTCATTTCTCCTTAAAGTCCATTTTTATGTTTTAGTCCGTTTTCAGTAACGAGAAGAATTTCATAAATCTTTTATTATTATTATTGAAAACGGTAAAATTGTGTGTGCTTCCTTAAGGGGCTACTTCACTCAGACGAAAACATTCGCTCGCTAATGTTAATCCTATGGAGGAAATTTTTGAAAATATCTCGTTCGCATTTCAATATTTTTAAATGATTTTTTTTGCATTGGATAGCTGAGGTCAATCTCTATGCATGCTCCTTTGTACTTTTTCGATTTTGATTACAAGTTCTCTTTATTAAGATACTATCACTTTCGAAACCGGTTTTGAAAGTGAAAGTATCCTCAATAAAAAAAACTGCAAAAAAGTAGAAAGGAGCGTGCATAGAGATTGACCTCAGCTATCAAATGCAAAAAAAATCATTTAAAAATATTTGAAATGCGAACGAGATATCTTCAAAAATTTCCTCCGTGGGATTAACATTAGCGAGCTGCTGTTTTCGTCTGAGTGAAGTAGCCCCTTAATGTGTAGATAGACCTAGATCGATCAGCAGCAAACATGGGCATTGCGCCCCATGTAGGTACACTCAACCTTATTCTTGTTTAAGTAACGCAGAAATTGTAAAATTTTGGCATTATCTTTCGAGTATCCAGGACCCGAAATAACACGAAAATTGTAAATTTGCACCATTTTACCCCCAAATCCATGAGATCCAATGTAACGCAGAAATAGTAAAAATTTATTCTATCATCCCTCTTAGATTTTTCTGGTCTGCACGACCTAAATTAATGTCAAAATTATGAAACTTTTGTTCTTTTTTCCCAGCATCTGTACGGTCCGAAACTAAAGAGCAGCCAATGTTAAACTGCCTCTTCCCCCCCCCCCCCTCCAACAGAAAAAGATAACTGATTTCTGTATGGTTGATTAACTTAAATTTACATTCAACTTCTTACAAAGGTATGTGACACGATTTTCAGCAATTTAATTTGTATTAAATATTTTTTTAATATGTTATTAGTGATAATTTTTCTTTCAATTCAGTTAATTACAACTTGTATTCATTAAAAAAAATATAGGGAAAAAGTATTTACTTTTTTAAACTACATACATCCTACACATTTAATTGAATAAATATGCAGTTACCTATTTAATTTTTTCATACTTCTCCATTTTTTCTTTTAATCGGCTAACCCTCGGACCTGTTTAGGTCAGTTAAGTGGGAGTCTACTGTGCTTAAATTATCAAACGAATCTATTAAATTCTGTAAAAAGAAATTTCCGAACTTAGTGTACATGGCAAAAAAAGTATGTTACCTTTCCAAAAAGGAATAATAGTATCAAACTCTCTCTTTGGTTTATACAATTCTTTTAAACCTGATAGCATTAAATATATTTTAACGTCAAGACTGACTGAAGACACATCAGAAAGCTTATTCAGTCAAATTAGAGGCCTTGGTCGTTTTAATGATCACACCTCATCCTCCGAAGTAATAATACGTGTGAAAAGACTTCTCTTAGCAAATAAACTTCCAAATTTATCAACAAAAATAATGGACAAACTGTTTAAAATGCATACTTAACAAGTGGCGTATTGCAGAATGCATTCCATTCCATTCAGACGAGGAAGCCGGGAACGACAGATTTTTTTTTTCTAAATTTAATGATATGCCTGAGAATAATGGTTTTCAAATGGGAGTCAAGTTCTGAAATAACTGTTTCCCCAAGGAGGCTTTGGCTTTTATCACAGGCTTCATAGCACATAGAATGAAACTAAAATATATGATGCAACACTAAGAACTTGAACAAAAAAATCTTACCGATATATCAGAATATGGGAATTGCATTTCATTACATTCGGCAGGAGGTTTAACAGTTGCATCTTCATCATGAATGAAAACTGTTAGAGAGATGGACTTAATATTTCGTGAAATTCACGGAGAATTTTTGTAGAGTCAGGAATATTGTTAAAAACATGACCACAGAGCTTCAAACACGCTTTCCCCATATCCAATTACAAGCTATTCTTCTATTTTCAGGAGTTAGAATGTTTATACGAATCAGGTACCTGAACAGAGCCGCATTGCTTGTCAGCATGAGGAAAGTCCCACAAAAATCAAATAAATGGAAAAAATAATGAGATTGATGCAATTTCAAGGTAAAACTTATTATTTTTAACATATTTATTTATTATCTATTAAGGTTCTGACTCATTTTTCAAGGTATAAAATTGACAGAACTGACTATTGAAGCGATTAAACTTAATAACATTTTCAATTTCTTAATAAATAAATTATTTAAGTTGTAAGCCATTTTTGTCACATGACAAGTTTTCCCCCCCTTTCTCGCATTGGGAATTTGATTCAAAGCGCCCACTTTGGTAGTATTTTCTGAAAGATCTTCTGGCTTTACTAAAAAAAATGGAAAATGCCATTTGATTGCATGGTTTCTGAATAAAAACACATGCCAATTTCATGCATTTCCGAACAAAAATGAATTCAGTTGTGTGTCAACTCCTTAACTTATTAATATTCATTTTACATTTTATTATCATTTATAATTTTTTTTAACATAAGTACATTTTGTAAAATACAACAAATTTGGAATTTTCGTTATAAAGTATTTGCATATTTTTTTTTATCTGAAATTTCTTGTTAATGTTGTATAAAGTCAAAAATACTTTTTTTTATTGAGCTAATCAATCATTCAATAGAGGTAAAATGTATGAAATGCAAGCATTTAAATATATTTGTAATTTTAAAATGTATGAAATATAAAAGCGTTATTACTATTTAAAAATAGAATTATTCTTTAAATATATATATATATATTTTTTAAATCAACAGTAATATTAAACATGAAAGTTAATAGCATCATAATAACCTAATATCCGAAATAGCGATAAATATTAACATCTTATTTAAATGTCATTTTAATATTTTTTAAGCAAAACAAACTCAATACGTTTAAAACCTGTTTATCTGTGATGGTTCCTCACAGCCAGTGTGAAATTACCTACGTCATCACTGCTGACTTCCTGTTTCACTCTCTGAGCTGCAATGAACCAGCCCTTTTCATGTCAGTAGCGACTATAGACCTAATATACTAGACACCAAAACGGTAAGCACCAAATCAGAGCTGATCTTGGGAAACAACTTTTCGACCAAACAATAGAATCTGCTCTCTACTTTTATCTTTGCTATGAGGTAGCAACATACGGAGTGTAATTCTGGACAAAAGGGAATCGGCAAGCTGATTCCTCACATGTGTCACTCATCCACGCTAGAACTCCTATAATAGAGCCTGACGCATCCTTGCAGATTTGGTACCCGAATTGCAGCCCAGTCGAAAAACCAAGCTAATCAGAACCGAGCCTTAGTCCACGCAAGTATCACCCAGCCTGGAATATAGATTAGCCATAGTTTGGACATGTGACCTGTGTGTATGTTGCCGCTCTTATACAGAAGCACATTAGCTGCCTTTTAATCATAAATCACCTTCTCGATGTACGACAGAAATCTGGATAATTTCCCCCCCACAATTTAGAAGAATGAAAATTTTACAAAAACGCAGCTTCTGATCAGGAAGGATTTTTGCTCCTGGAGCATCAAAACGAATAATTTACTATTTTTCACAGTGAAATAAATTGAAATATGTGATATAAATCTATAATATATTATTTAAATTTTGTTTCATTATCCAAACATTTAAAAAACTTCACGACTTATTAAACATATGCTTTTATATTTTGTAATAAGAATAACTATGTAATAATTTTTCAATTCAATTTCTTTTTGTTGTTTAATATGTTTTTATACACATTAATATTAATTATATAGATACAATTTAAATGAAATTTTGCATGTTATATTTATTGAAATGTAAAGTCAAAATAAAATAATATGCAACTGATACTCATAGATCACAAAATTTTGCTTGTTTCAAAAATTATTTACTATTATCTACACAAACTACTATTTTTCACAGTGAAATAAATTGAAATATGTTACATAAAATTATAACATGCTGCTTTAACTATCTGTTCAATAAAAAAGTTTCTGTTAGTATTAATAGCGTTTCAAATTATACTACTTCAAATTATAGCTAATTTTTTAAATCTTGGATTCTTGTATTTATAATAAGAATAACTATCCATGTACTTAAACAGATATTAAAAAATCACAAAATATTTAAAATATTTGTATAATAAATAAAAATATAATATAGATTTATATGACATTATTTCTCTGTGTAAAATAGGTTATTCGTGTAAATAATTTACAATAACAGCAAAAATTTCTGGTCTCAAATTCAATGTTCTACCAACCGGTCTACGAAGCTGCTTGCCAAAGGAACAAATTTATCAGATTATAAACCGAGACGTAAACTTTCTGCGACTCCGACCTCAGAACCTCTCCTTGTGAGTTACAAGGAAGGACTGAAAGTGGTAGATAAAATGAATTGCACGAGAAATTGAAATACTATTTTAAGTACTTATGAAGAGCAAAGTTAAATTTTCTTGTCACTATAATTTCAAAGACTTAGTTTTATAATCAGAAACATTTTTTTGACTTTTCCCTCAGAATTTTTAAATTTCATGGACTTTCTCAAGTGGCTAGACACCCTGAAGCATCATTATCTGCCCTCCTTGTTACTTTGAATTTACAATTGGTAATCAGTTATCTACCCCCCCCCCCTTCCTCAATCTGAAATTCAACTTCCTTATCATTTGCTCCACAAGCACATAGAGTACAATATATATATTAAATCTCTTGCCCTATTATTTTATTGTAATAAATAATCTCTGAAAATTCCAGTCTACTACCACCCCTGCAGCATATCAATAGAGCTGAAAGTTAAATTATCTTCCTATGACGAAATTCAGCGTTTTTTGTCAATCCTTCGAAGAAACTGTTTCGTCTTTTTTTCTGTGGCCCTTTGACGAAATTTGTCTTGTTACTGCGGTTCTTCTACAAATTTTTATTTCTTTTTAGATTCCTCGACGAAATTAGTCTTTTTTTCAACGATCCTTTGATGAAATTCGGCAGTTTTTCGCAGTCCTTGGACGGAATGTGCGATTCTTTGAAGAATTTACGCATGTAAAAATTGTGGGTCCCACAAAAACGACTTTTTTTTTGGCGGAATAACTCAAAAAAAAAAAAAAAAAAAAAAAAAAAAATTTTTTTTGGTGTAATTTACGTGTTATAGCACGTTATTGCCAATTGCTTTGGTGTGCGCGATCAGGCAGGGAATAGAGTAGGTCGGAGGAAAGCAAAAACAAACTCAATTCGGCGGCCACTATTTGTTCGCCTGTTTTCGTTTTGTTTTTTGGTAATATTTTGTCTGCTTGCCCCCCCACCCCAAAGGTAAAAAATTTTAATGCATATTTGCATTGATAACAGGAATGATAAAGTTCAGTGCCGAAAAAGTGGAATTCTACAGAAAAGTGACACGTCTGTCTTCTACATGCCTCCATCCCTTCCTTTAATAAAAATGATTAAAAAAAATATATATTGAAATGTAGACCCCCCCCCCCCCCCTTCCCATATTTGATAATTTATTTTCTGTTTGTAGGTGGTGTAAAGGTTTACACATTAAAAGATCAAATAAAACATGCTACTTCAAAATAATTGATTGGATAAAAAAAATCCAATTAGAAAACTAATTTATGTAGTTTTTAATATATACTAAACTTGTCTCACAATGTCTTACAGCTCTTCAGCTTTTCCTAAAACTAAAGTCCCCAGGAAAGAGGTGTGTGCGTGCGAGAACGGACTAGGAAATAATTAATATAAATATTAAATGCAACAGGGGTGAACAAAAAGGTTATGGGTGGAGGAAAACTGACTAACATTTACAAAAATCTTTATTACAAGGGAGCATAAATTGAAATACTTGCATTGGAACAATGTATTATTTTTCATTGTAAGTGAAATACAAAATACTGAAATTTATGTTATGTAAATGCAATTCAGAATATTATTTTTCATGCAATAATGCTGTAAATGTAATTTGAACTATTATAATCCAGAATACATAACATAATATTGTAGTTCATATAATCTAAATACAATTCAAAATGTAAAAAGGAGAGGTATTGAACCAACCTATTAAGTATACCTTAGATTTTCTATTAGACTCAAATATGTACAAATACACATTTTTATGGATTTACCAATATCTTTAATTTATTAACTTTCCATAATAAAAAGCTCAATGATAAAAAAAAAAGGTAAATCAGTGATAAAATGTGAAAATTAAGGGAGAAATCATAACTAAAATTAAACATTCCATTTGAAAGTTAGCATATAATTATAAATAAAATAATGCAAATTAACTCATAAAAATGCACTTTATTTTTAAATTCACCCATAATATATCAAAAATTCGGTGTAGTGCACAGAGTATTCTTTTTCTTAATAAGCTTCATGGCACTATACCGTATTTTCTCTGTAGTGTACACTAATCTGAACAAAATAAGACACAAGACACCATAAATTTCATTCCAGATTTTTTTCAAATGAAAACTATTTGCATAAATCAGTAACAATTATTTCTTAATAAAGGATAAAATTCATACTAGAAAGAACTGTACACTATTTTTCCATAATTGCATTAAAACATGAATCCTTTTATTTTAGGTCTATGAAATTTTTTGGTGCAGGTAGGATATAAGTTGACATTCATTAAGCTCTCTAAACAAAATTTAAGAAATACAACATAAGTTTCTACCTTATTTTGAACATTTTTGCAATATACAATGCATATCCATGTCCAACAGAAAACAGGACACAGTAATGATTTGAATGCAAATTTAACTATTAATAACAATACTGTATATAAGCCAATCCGTATAAAGCCTTTACAGTGAATGATGACAGGTTAACATTTTCACTGGAAAAGAGTGGGATATTTTAATTATTTATATTTAATCTTTTTATTTTAGAATATCAAATTTGAAAATTTAAATTTCTGATAGCCCCACTTTGGAGCCAAGAAAAATTCTCTGCTTATATATGGTAGTTATTCAGTTCAATGTTTTTAACTATTCAGTATTTTGTCTTTTTGCTAAATATTCAGTTGGTCGAATATTGTTGGATATTTAATTACATACATCCAGGATAAGACAAAATACATTTTTTTTTTTTTTTTTATTCAATGCTTTTCTCAAATCGAAATTGGGTATTTTCTCATACATTTATGAAGGCATTTTCATTTTTGGACAAAGTTTTCAGCTATTCTGATTCAGACAGTAAAAAATCGCAGAAAAAAAAAATGAAATAGAAGTGGAATGAAATATTCACTTTGTAGTTAAACTGGATAAAATACACATTAAAACATGCTTAAAAGGTGATGAAAAATATGTTAAAACATATTACAGAGTTTGAACAAGGACCAGTCTATTGATGAAGAAAAATCTACGAGTTCCGGTGCAGGAGTTCTAGATAATTTTAGGTATCTAGTTTAATATTTTGAAAAAAAAAAAAAAAAATCTGGTTTAATATTTTGAAATTATCTAGAATTCCAGCGCCGGAATTCACGGATTTTTCTTCATACACCTGTACAGATCAATAGACAGGCCCTCGTTCAAACTGTTACGTATTGATACAGTGAAAGCGACAATTGTATGAACAGTTCAGTCAAAAGTTCCCCTTGATGATTCCCCTCGAAAAATCTCGGGTGTAAATAAATAAATTAAGAAATCAAATAGAAGTCTACAAATGCTAAGGTTCTATTAAAACATCCCAAAGTTGGAGATTTAAACCAAATTTATATAGACATATGTCCGGGAAGGACCTTTCATTTGGAAACAATATAGTACATTACTTATAGATAATATTATTAAGGAGATTCATAACAAATTTAAGCAGATTTGATATCTTGTGAATTGACGATGTTATGAATTTTTTTTTTCTTCTTAAAACTATTTTCCCCCCTCCTTGAGGCTATTTTTAATTATATCAAAAATCTGTCATACATAAATTTTTGGACCTTCGCCTAGAAGGATTTCATATGTATAATAATTAAGAAATTATGGGTTTTTCTGTTTTCACCCCCCCCCCCTCCAGTCATATTTTGTCCATTAACGAACTTGATCGAGATTTTATGTATCAGTTTTGAAGAGATTTGTGTAGAATTATGGAAGTTAAAAAAAGTGATTTTATATATAAAGTTTTGAAATGGAGGTGGTTTTGGGCTCTAGGAGTCATGATCGGCATAGATCTGCAATTTTTTTTTCCGGAATTCCAACATTGGGAAGAATGTAACAGGTAGTATTTTTTACGGAATCTACCTAAAAATGCTAATTGATTCTAAAGCACTTTATGGCAATGTCTGTAAATTTCAGGTACATATAAAAATGGCTTTGTGATTGTGTACCAAAAAAATTCGCCATGTAAAGCAGTTTTTTTTTTTTTTTAAGAAAAGCTTTAAACATATTTAATACAAAATAATGCAGAAAATTCAAGATTATTCATACTGCTGGTCTCAGTTATGTGTGTACTTTCAATATATATCAGTAAGTTGAGATTTCTGTGTTGTGCATATGCCGCTTCAACTGTTAAAAGTTTTGTTAAATATGTATTTTTTACTTTAGAAATTTGTTGAGCTTTATTTTAAGGGTCATTTTAAGAAGTGAACCATGGAGGAGGTTAAGCATAGAGAGGAGCTCATCCATTTTGAATGTAAGAAAGGATAAAAGTATCACTGAAGAATTTTCTTTATATTTTAACAGAAATATTAACTTGCCACCCGACTTACAGAAAGTAAATATGATATGCCTAAGTACAAAATGCAAATTCTTAATTTTTTTTGCAAAGACAGATGTTCTAAATAACATTAAAAGAGCACATTTAACAGCAGTAATGAGTTCTTACATTAGATAAAATGTATATGACTTGCACATATATATAGATAAAATTATGCAATTAACAATTTGGTATAAGCAACGTTTTAATATTCGCATGAAAGTGTTTGAAAAACAGATAAAAAGCACAGAAGTCTTCCAATGAATTCAATACAGTGACAGCTGTGCAAATGGTTAGGAAGTAGGCATACGAATGTAAAAAACGTATGTATCAGGTGTAAAAATGTATCAGGTAAGCAACTCTCATATCTATCAATTTTCTCTCAAGTCTAAAATTATTCTGAAGCAGAAAATCTAATAAAATGTTTATTTCTGCGTGGTATTAATTTAATTATATTTAAATAAAATTTTTGGTTCAAAATGTTTATTTTACTGGAAAAAAATAAATTGAGTTGGCAGCTATGATTATAATGTCATGTAAAAAATGTATTTTTGTACCAATCAAATAAAGAACAAAGTGAAAATATGTGGATGTCATTTAATTTATGTCATTAAAGTAAAAAACTTTTTTTAAACAACTTTTTTATTCTTTGTAAATTCACTTGCTACTTTTTCCAGGCAAGATGATACCATCATACTGAAATGAAAGAAATGAAAATTTATTGTACCACCACTTTATAATAAAAATTATTAACACATAATACACATACATTTTATGAAAGAGTACAAGAAACATAAAACATTCGCGAAAAATTCCAAAAATCACTGAAAAATTTCAGAAAAAAAAATTATGAAAAAGAGGCAAATTTTATTATACTGTTAAAAGATTGAAACCAAATTTCTTTTACAAAGGTTAAAAACCTTGTATGAATGCCCAAGGGTGTGGAATTTGTTATAAAGTCTTACAAGACAACAAAACTTTTACAACAAATGTCTTACCAGCCAGAAAGATGCAATATATAGTCAAAATTATTTATCGTGAATTTTACGTGACTACAAAAATTACTGCCATTTAACATTTGCATAAAATTAAAATTACATGCAACAGAGGAGAGCTTGGTGCAGTGTTTAGATTACTGAAATTGGAAAAAAACACAAAATATGGTCAACAAATAAAAATATAAGAAAGTTTGTTAAATTTTTTATAGACTGCAGTATTTAAAAAGACTACATGAAATTCCACACCCCTGTGAATGCTAAATAAACCTTATTAAAAACATATTCCAAACTTTTAGCCCAACATATTAAATTCTATTTTTTTTTCTTTTTTTTTTTTTTTTCTTTTTTTGCAAATTTTCAGAATTTTTTGTTAGCATATTTTTGCATTGTGCAGCGATTTTCTCCGATACTGAAACAACTATGGCAGATTTTTTAATTCAGATAGATATTTTGTAAATGAAATAGTTACAAAATTGTATGGTGTTAGAAAATCCACCAGATTTAGCAACACTGCTTTTAGGTGTATTTTGTTACTGATATGATTAATTTGGAGTTGGAAGAAAAGAATGCCAAATCTCTTCTTATAGCAACCTGAATGACGATACAGAATTTTTTATTTTATTTATAACGGGGAAAAAAACCCTCAACAATTCTAGCTTTAGTTTATTAGAGACTGGAGTGGGTACTGGATTTAATTTTATGCATATATTATATGTATATACATATATAAATTCGCCACAAAATGCAAAAACACTAAAAACTGCATATAAATTTAAAATAAATTTCTACAATTTTTACTTGCTGAGATTAGAACCCCAAGTCAAAAGTACAAATGGTCACATGCAACATTGTAGCTGTCAAAGCTTAGTTACATACAGATGTCATTCTTAAAAGTACCAAAAACAGTAGAATAGTGCTAATGGGTTGCATAGAATATCACTCTAGCACGGTTTCTGAATAACAGAATTGCAACACATATGATGCAAATTCTGCCTATGATGTGCACATTTCAAAACCTATAGCTGGCATTTAATTTAATGTTAATGAACATTATTTCAGATAAAAGCATATCTGCTAACATGTTAATTTTAAAAATGGTAGAATTAGCGAAAATTTCAGGGGTGACTTGGGAGAACAATTTCCCCCCTCCCGGAAGACCTGATATTTTGTATTTGGTAATGATCTAAAATTGCAAATTAGAAGTTTTATCTTATGTAACAGATAAAATACTTTATGATTAATAAGTAATTTTTCTGCAAAACCATACAATTTTACTGTTTACATATAGAACCAAACAAATCCAATCATTGTATGGCCAAACCGTACAGGTTGGCAGAAATGAAAAAGATAAATGTACATTTACATAAACATGTGATTCTTAAAAGTACCAAAAGCAGTAGAATAGTGCTAATGGGTTGCATAGAATATTACTCTAGCACAGTTTAAAAATAACAGAATTGCAACACATGAGATGCAAATTCTGCCTATGATGTGCACACTTTAAAACAAACCACACTACAAATGGTAACACACATTAAATTTTCAGTTAAATACTATATAAATGTCATTCTTAAAAAGTACCAAAAGCAGTAGAATAGTGCTAATGGGTTGCAAAGAATATTACTTTCGCACAGTTAATGAACAACAGAAATGTAACAGGCATGATTACAAATTCTGCCTATGACGTGCAAATTTTAAAACAATTACAGACAGGGTGTCTATTCCAGATCAGCAACGAATTTCCCTGACATTTCCTTGACTTTTCCATCCCAATAATAAAAAAAAAAATCCAGGCATCCAGATTTTGTGATGTTACATACAAAAAATCTTAAAAGTTGTGAATTTGAGAGTGGAACATCCATAACTGATTCTGAGGAACAAAATACTGATTTGTTACATAATTTTTTGCAAAATTTACCAATTATTGAACATTTTAGATGCTAAACATTTTGCAGACACACACTTTTAGCATCAGGTACTATCCCTTTTGTCTAATCAGGATGAAATTCTTTATCACATCAGTCACTGTTAAATACAGATTGCTTTGACATATTTTAATACTAATAATAAATATTCAATAAATTAAGCTAACAAATGTTCAGTTACCAAACAAAGATAAGTAAGCAGAGTGAAACACCTAATTAATCCTACAACATTCAGTAGAAAGTTTCAGTTAAGCTGAGTTGCAAAAACGGACTAAAAAGAGGTAGACAAAATGATTTGCACAAGAGATTGAAACACATTATTTATGAAAAGTAAAGTTTGATTTTATTGGTGGTGCAATTTCAAATCCCAAGTTTTATAAGAAACATTTTCTTATTTTTTTTCTTGAATGCTTTTTCTCAGAATTTTCAAAATCTTCAAATTTTCCTGACTTTTTCTCAAAAATGGTAAATTTCCTTGACTTTTCCAAGTAGCTAGACACCCTGTACAGATGTTAGGACATTAAAATTCCAGTTAAATACCAAGTAAATGCACTTTTATATAAATGTCATTCTTAAAAAGTACCAAAAGCAGTAGAATAGTGCTAATGGGTTGCATAGAATATTATTATAGCACAGTTAATGAACAACAGAAATGCAACAGACCGATACAAATTCTGCCTATGATGTGCAAATTGGAAAACAATTCACATTATAGATATTAGAACATTAAAATTACAGTTATATACTAAGTAAATGCACTTTTATATAAATGTCATTCTTAAAAAGTACCAAAAGCAGTAGAATAGTGCTAATGGGTTGCATAGAATATTATTATAGCACAGTTAATGAACAACAGAATTGCAACACACAAGATGCAAACTCTGCCTATGCTGTGCACATTTGAAGTAGGAAGATACGAAGTCTTACCTTTTGCTGAAACCATTTCATGGCTTCTTCTTTGCAGAGCCTGTGTTTGGAGCCAACAATTCCTTTCCTTCTCCTCCTGTAAGCTACATTGAATCCAGGCCTTCCCAACACCACATAAAAGTCCAAACCATAAATACCAATAGTTGGATCATACTTTATGCCCAAATCAATGTGTTCTTGAATTCCAAAACCAAAATTGCCTGTATCAGAAAAATTCTCTCGCTTCAACTCGTATTCTCTGACCTAAAACAAAAGGTGAAACATTCATAATAAGAATTTTTGTTGTTGTTCCTTTCCTTAACAATTTTTTTGCATTTTCACAGGATCATAAGTAGATTAAAATAATAAACCAAAAATAAGAACAATTTTGGTTTACTGGAAACAAATAATGAATTTTCAGTTAATTTAAATTAACGGACAATTCAGTTGGATAAATAAGAATGACAGAAAATGTATAAGCGGCTGCAATTTTATGAACGGCTTTAGAGTAACAATATGCACAAAAAACCTCAGGATTAAAAAAAAAAAAAAAAAAAAAAATCCCTGACGGCTCGGTCTACAGGCACAGGTAGATTTCAAAGACGCAGACCGTGGAGGGGGGGGGACTGTTTGTTTTGCGGCAGAAATGACTTTTTTGCCTTGATGCCGCAGTTGGGTTCCATAAGGGACCGCCCATTTCGAAATCTAACTTGTTCGCATGCGAAGCCGGCAGGGATTTTTTTGTTTTTAATTTTGTTTGCTATAAGGGTTGGTCCTATAAGAAACTTGCTAATATAAAAGTTTTAGATAATAATAAGAGAATTTATAATGAATTTAAGCGGATTTGATATCTTGTAAATTAACGAAGTTATGAATTTTTTTTCTTTTAAAACTCCCCTTGGGGCCATTTTTAATGATATCAAAAAATCTGTTATACATAAATTTTCGGTTCTTTTCCTAGAAGTAATAATAACTTTAAACGGTTTTGATACGTATCATAATTAAGAAATTATGGTTTGTTTGTTTTTTTTTTCACAAAAAGCCTCCCCTTGGTTAGATTTTGCCCATCAACGAACTTGACATAGATTTTATGTACCAATTTGGAAGAGATTTGTGCAGAATTATTGGAGTTATCGTGTCCATAAAAAAGTGACATAGATAGATATATAAAGTTTTGAACTGGGGGTGTTTTTGGGTTCTGGGAGTCATAATCGGCGTAGATCTGCAAAATTTTTTCAAAAATTCCAACTTAGGGGAGAATGTAATGGGTAGTATTTCTTACGAAATCTACCTAAAAGAAGAAAGATTTATATGATTAGTTGTTCAGAAAGGAAGCCACTTATTACTTTTATAGTTGCCTTTTTGGCATTTCAAGTTTTAAAAAATAGCCTTAGAGTTTGGACTGAAAACAATTGCAGAATATTTGCCTTTCACTGGCCCTACTTTAAAAGCTTTTGAAAACAAAGTTGCCAATTTGTTTTCTCTACATTTCAGGGATGAGTCTGAGAAAAGAGCAAAAAAGAGGAAATGACGCGGGAGGTGAAAATTGAGCAAAAAAGTTAAACCTGTGCGTGGGGTAAAAATCGAGCAAAAAAAGTGAAAATGATACGCGAAATAAAATTTGTGTCATTATTTGAATTCAAATTGAAACATATATACATGTAATATAAAAATAAGAACACTAATAAATATAACAAAAATGGCTAATTCAAAATTTTATTCAATAATTATCTGATATAAATGAGAATTCCTCAAAATTGTAAAACTATTCTTTAAAATTTTTATAAGCAAATACATTTAAAAACCTACATGCTTTCACTCAAAACATCAGTTAATACATATGGCTAATGTTTAACCTGCCACAGCTACAAAAGCATTTGGTGAAAAGATCAATGTGATAGCAAATAATTTATATGAAGGTCCAGCTATATTTTCCTACATAAAATTAGTTTTTAGGCAATGAAACTGAAAATACTACAAACAAAAGATTTTAAAAACATAATTTTTACCTTTTTCATTTTTGAAATCGTGCTCTCTAACAACATTAGCAGTCACTAAAAATTTATTTTTAACATAATAGGTAATATAAGAGTAAATAGTCGCTGGATATATCTTCAATGCAGAACTCTATCATGTGCAGATATTTAGAATTTATCAGCCATTTCTTTCACAATTGTGGTTCTTTTTGTCCTTGTGCATAACTACTTTTACCCTACAGCACCATTCAGGAACACCTTTTTAAAGAGGAATACTGCATGTTATAAAGCATTTAATGATAAACTATGATCCACTAAAACTAAAAAAGACGAAAATAAATATTCCGCTTTAATGATTCTTTGATCCATTCCATCAACAATTAATTTGATGGGTTGTAGATTATCTATATGATTTCGGGCGTTACTATATCTGGCAAAATTGGAAATCAAAACAACCTGCCGTGCATTCAGTATACGGACTGTTTTTCACCCATAATACTTATTACTATCAAAATCTGTCTTTTGCGGCGCAATAATTAAATATAAATCAAAAAACAAATGACGAGATTAAACACTTAATCCATCATGAGATTTCAAATCTTACTATCTATTTCCGCGCAGCGTCGGTAAAAAGTAAACAAACACCGCACGGCTCATCTACACTACTTATCGAAAGCCACGACACTTCGCGCTCATTGGTCAGTTGAATCATGACTACTCCCACTGACGATGTGACGTCAAACGTACTCACCAATCACAGAGGAGAAAAGTGTTCAGGAGTTCTTCCGACAAATGGGTTGGTTGGATGGTTGGTTCCGCTTGATGCATTAAAGAGAAATGCGTCCGAGAAATAAGAAAAAAAAAAGCGGAAATCCGCGGATTTTGAAAATAAGCAAAAAAGCGGAAATCCGCGTTTCCGCGGAAAAGTGGCATCCCTGACATTTGTTGTTGAGCAAGTGGTTATTGTGACACAAACTGGAAAACTTTGCAAATTATTGAAGCAAAATACCAATATCAATTTACATTACTGCTAATATTGTAACTGCAAGAAAATCAAACGACATAAATAGCATAATGACTGTTATTGTTGAAAATGTACAACTGCAAGAACACAATTTAAAAACTTACATCAATTCCATGAAAACTGAAAGGCGTAATCAAATGAAGAGTGAAATTTGTTTTTCTAAATATGGAAAGTTCAAATTTTCTAATCAATATAGAAATTTATTGCAAGTATTTACCAAACAAGCACAAATTATGTGTTACAGGCTTTTATGAAATTTAAAGCAATTTAAATTAGCTACTTAAAGACAGTCGAAAAAAGATCAAAATGAATTTTACTTTTCAATGAAATAAAAAGGATATACAGTGAAACCTGCAAAGTTGACCACCCTTGTAAGTTGACCCCCTGTCTATGTTGACCTCTGTTGTTGGGAACCAAATTTACCCTATACAAAAGTATAAGACAAACCCTTTGTAACCTGGCCACCTGTCTGTCTTGTATCTTGACCACTGAAATTATTCAGATTTGACTAGAACTATTATAAAATGCCCATCAAAACCCTTTATAACTTGACCACCCAAAAAGCTAACAAATCATGAATTTAAAAAAAAGTATCTCCAAGTATTTTTCTATTTTTTTTTCTTTTTAACTAGAATTTCTAAAAGGGTGAAATAGTATTAACCTCGGAAATGCTTTTAGTAATAATAGGTGTAGGGAAATAATTTAAGGATTATCTATTCTTACATTGTTGTTCTTGTGGATTTGTCTTTTCAACCCTCCCCCTCCATTCTTTGATTCTAGATTTCTGTCTTCTATTCCTCATTCTCTTATCATTCCTTCCCTTCTTTCAATAACCCCAGGTGTTAGTTGGTAAGCAGAAATATTTCCACCAGTTGCAAGTTTGTGACAATTGTAACAACCCAGTTAAGAAAATTATTTGTGATGAGTTACACTAGAACTGGGTTGAAGTACAGTGGATTATTATTTTCATCCAGTAAACTTGGTGTAGAGGTAGTACAAGGCATTTATTTTTTGAAATTGCTTTTTAACAAGGAATATTTTGTTAACCTAAAATGGCTGCAAAAAGAAAATTAGTTGAACTTTCAAATGATAAAAAATATGAAATATTAAATTTAATTAGAAAAGGAGAAAACCAGAGAAAATTAGCTGATAGATATGGAATTTCCAAAACTAAAGTGTCTAACATAGCAAAGAATGGGGAAGAAATAACTAAATTGTGGTTAGAGAACTGTAGTGGTGATAGAAAAAGAAACTTGAGAAAAATATCAAATGAAGAAATTAATCTGGCAGTTTGGGTATTTTTTAAGCTGTGTCGTTGCAAAAATATTCCAGTTTCAGGACATATGCTACAAGCTAAAGCTAAAGATATTGCAAATGAATTGGGAATTTCTGAATTTAATGCAAGTAATGGATGGCTAGAATCCTTCAGATCAAGAAACAATATAAATTTTCGTACTCTTTGTGGTGAATCTGCTTCAGCATATTGTAATGTTGCAGAAGACTGGAAATCAAAATTAACTGAAATTGTGAAAGATTATCCTCCTGAAAACCAAAAAAATGCATAGATGAAACAGGGCTGTTTTTCAGTCAATTGCCAACAAAATCCCTTGTATCAAAAAATTAAAGATGTTTTGGAGGCAAAATGCCGAAAGAAAGACTAACTGTTTTACTTTGCTGTAGTGTCACAGGGGAAAAATTGAAACCCGTTGTAATTGGAAACGCTGCTAACCCTCGTGCTTTTAAAAGAAATGGTGTTAAAGTTGAGATTCCACCTGTTACATGGAAATATAATAAAAAAGCCTGAATGAATTCATCCATTTTTGAAGAATGGCTTCGCGATATTAATTCCCAAATGAAAAACAGGGTAGGAGGATAATTTTATTTATTGACAATGTATCCAGTCATGAAATTTCTAAATCTTTCACCAATACTGAAATAGTATTTTGCCTACAAATTTAACGTCACTCGTGCAACCTCTAGATCAAGAAATTATTTGTGCAGTTAAGTTGCATTATCGTAAACTAATGTTGAAGTGCCTCATTACAACAATTGAACACTGCAATGATGTCTCAGACTTTACTAAATCAGTAAATGTTTTGGACACAATTCGTTGGCTTAATGATTCTTGGAAAACTTATCTTTTTCAACTATTTCCAAATCGTCTTATAAAGCAGGATTTAAAAGTGTGGATGAAATATTGAATGAAGAAGAGACTGAATTTTGTTTGAAGTGATAGTCAAACTTAGCCAGTAAGTATTCAGCAAGAGCTTCTCGATGAAAAATCGTTTCTCTCATTTGACAATGACATCATTGTGCTCGAAGAAGTTGAAGAGAATGCAGAGGACATAGCTGCTAATATCTTATCAAAGATGAAAAACCTCTAGAAATAGAAGATAATCAAGAAGAAGACAGTGAAGAGGCGATCGTTAATGAAAACACAAGGAAGACTCCTTTACCTTTTTCAGAAGCTTTAGACTGTGTGCAAAATTTAATGTACTATGCTTCTGATAAGTAGCCTGATATTTCTGAAAAGATAATGGATCTGCATGTTTGCATTGAAAAACATTGAGCTGATGTAAAGTCCAAAAACCAACGTCAAACTACAATAACAGAGTTTTTCTTGAACAAATAGGTAATGTAAATGACAAACTTAAATTTTAGAATGTGTACATGTGAAAAAAAAGTGTTGTTTTTAAATGTTTTTTTTTATAAATTATGTGTAATAACTAGTATAGTTTGAAGAATCACTAATTGGCTGTATATTGATTGATTGTTAAAAATAAATAAATAGTAGTATATTCATTGATTTTAAAATTGATACAAAACTTAATTCATTCTTGTAGTTAATGTTTTCTTTTATAAGGTGTTAGAAATATGCATGGTAATACAATATTATTTTAAAGCCCTGTCAATAAATGAAATTTTTGTGCTAAAGAATGATATGATATGAATATTACGTTAAAAAAAAGTAAATTTATCATCACCCTTTATAAGTTGACCACCTCTCTAAGTTGACCACTAAAGTGTGGCACCGCAAGTGGTCAACGTACACAGGTTTTACTGTATATATATAAAGCCAAATTTAAAGTGTTTGACACTTTTAAAAAAACAATACAATTTTTTTTTTTTTTTACCCTGTTTCTAACCCTCTGATTGCTTATCCTGTGATTTCCTCGGGCAAGACATTAATAGAAAAAATTACATAGTACACACTTTTTTAAAGCAATTTTGTTTTAAAAATTCCAGCCAAAGAGTGAAAATGCAAATGATAAATTTACTACGGATTTCAAATATGGAATAAAGAAGAAATACTGGTTGAATTTATATTGGTGGAAACGACTTTGAAAAAAAAATTAAGTGGTCAGAGGGTTAATATACAAGAGCTGCTGGGTATTCATCATTGATGTGGCTAGTATTTCTATACACAATTCTGGATATTTTTGTACTGAGGGGGATATCATAATAGCACCGAGGTAGAGAGGGAATGGCTGCAAGACGCATTTGCTAGCTTTGAAGTGTTTCCAAAGTGTCTGCTGATACGTAAACTAGCTATTAAGCAAATTTTATTCTCTATTTATTGGCTTATGAATATATATAAATATTTTTTAAAGCCAAATATTATACATTAACTTTCATTAAGAGAAGCATGCATTTTTATCAGAGATTTCTCTGATGATATTTTACAGTTTGGATTGAGACTACTCCTACTGTTTCAATATTTTAAAATGTTCTGTTGTCAGGTTAAAATTGCTTTGATCATTTTTGTAAAGACAGGACATTAAGTATTTCTTTCCTTATGTTAAGGATTAGCAAGTTTCTTTCAAAGTGGAGAAAACCATGGTAAAAATCTGGAAGAAACTTGCTTTTTAGTAAAAATTTAATTATACAGTAAACTCTCAAATTAGCCACTATAAAATCTGCAAATACCTAAGCACGTTTCCGATGTAAAAACAATGAAACTTACAGTTAAGATGTAGGCGTAAATTCAAGCTAATTTTTTATATCGTTCTGTACACATTTTAATATGTAATTCTGTATAATATGATTCAACTCATGTTTTCTCTTGAAAGAAGTATAAATTTATTTTGAAAAAAAAAATTCAAGATATAGCTGATATCATCGACGATCAGTATATTTTAACCAAATAACTTAATTATTTACTTACCTTTACTTTTAATATTTTAAATAGTTTTTAAATTTTCTCAATTTTTATTACTTTACCTTATTGTAAGCAATCATTATAATTTCAAGTGCATTATTGAATTCAAATTATTGAAACAAAACAGTGACCAGACATCTGCAAAATTCTAAAATCTGCACATCCTCTGGGCTTTAAGCTATAATGATTTAAGGGAGTCTACTGTATATGCTAAATTAATAATTACTTTCAGTTTTTCTAGCCAAGATTACACATGCCTAAAGCTTTTCAATCATAGGGTACCTGAAGCATGGATGCAAGAAGTCCATCCAAGCCAAGACCGGAAACTTTTCTGAATATTAGGAATAACCAAATGAAAATAAGCTAGAAGATTTCCATCTTGCATTATGGCTAAAAATTGATATCTAACAATAAATGAAAGCGATTAAAAGTTCTTGATAGTAAAATTACTATTTAATTACATAAAGTAGAATTTACTAACAGTCAATCTCTCCAAGACTAAAATCAGTCCTAAGACTGAAGGTCTTGCACCCATGACCTGAAGAAAATTTTTTTGATTCAAAGACAAAATTAAAAGTTATTTCTGCACAAATGAAACAAGTTTCAAATTAGCTGAACTGATGTTAATTTTTTCTTCTTTGAGAAACTATTATAAAGTTGGGTTATAAAAGACACTGAAAATAAGTTTTAAAACAGCATATTCTTGAACAGTAATAATAATTAGAAATCAAGGGATAAAAACATTAATTGATAGTTAAGGCAATATGCAATAAAATAAGTAAAAAATCTTTTGGGTATCTGACATAATATTAAACATGCCAAATAATTTACTACACATACTAGAGGATTTCTTATTTACTTTTAATCCTTTCTCCAATATTTCTTCAGCTTTAGGTCCTCTGACAGTACAATGTACAGCAATTTTTTCATTCCTTCTTATACCGAAAGATCTGACGGTGTATCTTGCTTTAGAGAAAACAGGTTGTTGACCAGTCAGTTGTTCAAGCACCTAAAAATTAAAACAAACAATTAAATGAAGCTTCATAACTTGATACAAGGATTACATTAACAGGGTGTCTGATCATGATCAGCAATGAATTTCCCTGACTTTTCCAGGTATCGAGGATTTGTGATGTTACCCACAAAAAAATCTTAAACTTGTGAATTTGAGAGTGGAACTTTCACAACTGATTCTGTGGCACAACTTGCTGATTTGTTACATAAATTTTTGAACATTTTACTTGCTAAACATTTATCAGATACACACCTTTCACACCAGGTTCTATCCACTTTGACAAAGCAGGATGAAATTCCTTATCACATCAATCGTAGTTAAATACAGATTGCATTGACATATTTTAATACAAATAATAAATATTCAATAAATTAAGCTAACGAATGTTCCGTTCCCAAACAAAGTTAGAGTGCAGAGTGAAACATCCAATCAATCATATAAAGTGTAAGTGCAGCTGGAACTGAAAATCTCAGAGTTACAAAGAAGGACTGAAAGGGGTTAGACAAAATGATTTGCACGAGGTTGAAATACTCTGTACAGTACTTATGAAGAGAAAAGTTTGATTTTAATGGCACTGCAATTTCAAATCCTTAGTTTTATAAGAAAAGTTTTCCTATTTTTTTCTTGAAAGTTTAAAATTTTCTAACTCTTTCTCAGAAATGGTAAATTTTTTCAACTTTCCCAGTCCATATAAATTCCCATGTGGCTAGACACCCTGAGACCATTAAGCAAGCAATATGTCTGACAGACTAATACAGTAGAACCTCAATTACCCGATGTAATGGGGCCAAACCTACATAGGATAATCGAGAATTTATCAATAATCATCATCACGTTTATTATACAACATTGTCATTGAACTGCTATTATGACTATTTAAATTGCTAAATAAATATCTAAATTCAAATTATACATGAAAATAAATTTATTTTGAAACAAAAAAACTAGGAGTAGAACCAGAATAGAATCATAAGAGTGCCAATCGTAAACTTACAGTAAGCGAGTACGTAGTTTAAATATGACATTGATGAATTTTTATCTAGGAATTTTAATGAAATTAATAAAAATTTGTAAATCTATATCGAGAAAATAAATACATGCACAATAATACAAATATTAATTTAAAAAAATCAGATTTAAACCAAATAAATTCAATTTAAAAAATCATGATTTTTATCAACCCTGTCTGAGGTGTTTTTAAAAGTAGTAATCACATACATAAAGACCTGATATATGTATCACCCCACAACACTCCTCTGTCATTTATTTCAAATGATAATTTTTTAACTTATCTGTGAAACACTACATAATTGTCAAAACAGATTTTTAAAAAGTACCAAAATGCAAAGATAACCAAACAATTTGTCAGACAAACATTTCATCAATCATCAGAGGTGTCCTAAGGTTTGTCATCACATACGTAATCACAGTAACTACATAAACATTAGATTTAGACACGAATTATTCCAACAGAAAATTTGCCTAATCCATCAAAAAAGCTCTTTTCATATAGCTAATTCAGACTAGTCTGAATAAAGCTATTCACCATAGAAACAAGTAAGAACAAATTTAAATAAAATCTAAAATCAGTTCTATGTAGCAAGTATAAGGCTTAATCAACATTGACATATTAAATTTTAACAATAAAACCATGCCTATTTCAGAGAATATCTATTTTTACATGTCGTTTTCAAAGACTAGTCTGAATAAGCTGCTCATTATTTATACAAGAGCAAAAAAAAGTTAATTAGTGCATAATCACAAGAGTGGCATAATATTGGAAAATTAATTTCTAATAGAAATTTTGACTAATTCATCAGAAAAGCTTCATATTTACACAGTTAAATTCAAAGACTCTAGTCTGAATAAAGCTACTCATCATTTATACAAGAGCAAAAAAAAAATTTTTTTAAGTTAATAAGTACATAATCGCAAGAGTGGCAAAATATTGGCAAATTAATTTCCAATAGAAAAAATTGCCAAACTTCAGAAAAGATTCACATTTACATGGTTAAATTCAAAGACTCTAGTCTGAATAAAGCTACTCATCATTTATAAAAGAGCAAACAATTTTTAAAAGTTAATTAGTACATAATCACAAGACTGTCTTAATGTTGACAAATTTCTAATAGAAATTTTGACCAATATATCAGAAAAGCTCCATATTTACACGGTTACATTCAAAGACTCTAGTCTGAATAAAGCTACTCATCATTTATATAAGAGCAAACAATTTTAAAAGTAAATTAGTACATAATTACAAGAGTGGCTTAATATTGACAAATTTCCAATAGAAATTTTGCCGGATTCATCAGAAAAGCTCCATATTTACATGGTTAAATTCAAAGACTCTAGTCTGAATAAAGCTACTCATCATTTATATAAGAGCAAACAATTTTAAAAGTAAATTAGCACATAATTACAAGAGTGGCTTAATATTGACAAATTTCCAATAGAAATTTTGACTGATTTATCAGAAAAGCTCCATATTTACACGGTTAAATTCAAAGACTCTAGTCTGAATAAAGCTACTCATCATTTATACAAGAGCAAAAAAAAAATTTTTTTAAGTTAATAAGTACATAATCGCAAGAGTGGCAAAATACTGGCAAATTAATTTCTAATAGAAAAAATTGCCACTCTTCAGAAAAGCTCCACATTTACATGGTTTAATTCAAAGACTCTAGTCTGAATAAAGCTACTCATCATTTATACAAGAGCAAACAATTTTTAAAAGTTAATTAGTACATAATTACAAGTGTGGCTTAATATTGACAAATTTCCAATAGAAATTTTGCCCGATTCATCAGAAATGCTCCATATTTACAAGGCTACATTCAAAGACTCTAGTCTGAATAAAGCTAATCATTATTTATATAAGAGCAAACAATTTTAAAAGTAAATTAGTACATAATTACAAGAGTGGCTTAATATTGACAAATTTCAAATAGAAATTTTGCCCGATTCATCAGAAAAGCTCCATATTTACATGGTTAAATTCAAAGACTCTAGTCTGAATAAAGCTACTCATCATTTATACAAGAGCAAAAAAAAAAATTTTTTAAGTTAATAAGTACATAATCGCAAGAGTGGCAAAATATTGGCAAATTAATTTCTAATAGAAAAAATTGCCAAACTCTTCAGAAAAGCTCCACATTTACATGGTTAAATTCAAAGACTCTAGTCTGAATAAAGCTACTCATCATTTATACAAGAGCAAACAATTTTTAAAAGTTAATTAGTACATAATTACAAGACTGTCTTAATGTTGACAAATTTCTAATAGAAATTTTGCCCAATTCATCAGAAAAGCTCCATATTTACACGGCTACATTCAAAGACTAGTCTGAATAAAGCTAATCATCATTTATATAAGAGCAAACAATTTTAAAAGTAAATTAGTACATAATTACAAGAGTGGCTTAATATTGACAAATTTCAAATAGAAATTTTGCCCGATTCATCAGAAAAGCTCCATATTTACATGGTTAAATTCAAAGACTCTAGTCTGAATAAAGCTACTCATCATACAAGTAAGAGCAAACAATTTTTTTAAGTTAATAAGGGCATAATCACAAGACTGGCTTAATGTTGACAAATTTCTAATAAAAATTTTGCCCAATTCATCAGAAAAGCTCCATATTTACACGGTTACATTCAAAGACTCTAGTCTGAATAAAGCTACTCATCATTTATACAAGTAAGAGCAAACAATTTTTTAAGTTAATAAGTAAATAATCACAAGAACGGCATAATATTGACAAATTAATTTCTAACAAACTTTGCCTAGCTCATCAGAAAAGCTCCATATTTACACGGTTAAATTCAAAGACTCTAGTCTGAATAAAGCTACTCATCATACAAGAGCAAACAATTTTTTTAAGTTAATAAGGGCATAATCACAAGAGTGGCTTTAATATTGACAAAATTTCTAATAGAAATTTTGTCAAACTCTTCAGAAAAGCTCCACATTTACATGGTTAAATTCAAAGACTCTAGTCTGAATAAAGCTACTCATCATTTATACAAGTAAGAACAAACAATTTTTTAAAGTTAATAAGTAAATAATCACAAGAGCGGCATAATATTGACAAATTAATTTCTAACAGAAATTTTGCCCAACTCATAAGAAAATCTCCATATTTACAGGGTTAAATTCAAAGACTCTAGTCTGAATAAAGCTACTCATCATACAAGTAAAAGCAAAAAAAAAAAAAAAATTAAGTTAATAAGTGTATAAATCACAAGAGTGGCTTAATATTGAAATTAATTTCTAATAGAAATTTTACCAAACTCTTCAGAAAAGCTCCACATTTACATGGTTTTAAATTCAGACTAGTCTGAATAAAGCTACTCATAATTTATACAAGAAAAAAACAGTTAATTAGTCACTACATAGTATAAAACAAAGTCGCTTTTTCTGTCCCTATATCCTTAATGTACGCTTAAATCTTTAAAACTACGCAACTGATTTTGATGCTTTTTTTTTAATAGATAGAGTGATTCAAGAGGAAGGTTTATATGTATAATAACATCCATTAAACAGTGGAGAAATACTGTTATTTTTGAGGTTTTTAATGTGATGTCGTAAATAATTTCATTTTTTACATGTTATTTTGGCCGAAAAGGTTACCATTGCTATTTTTTTGGTGATCATTATTGTTGCAGAAAGAAATGAAAAGGCTATACATCTCCAAAAATAAAAGAAAAACTGTTAAATTAAAAAAAAAAAAAAAAAAGAAAAGAAAAAAGAAAGAAAAAAGAGTTTTGATGAGAGAATATTACAAAACGAAAATATTTAATTTAAACATGATTGGGAATGTTCGCAATGCTTAAAAAATTATTCAAGGGGCAAGATTGCTATCGAAACAATATTTCGCGATTTATCTTTTGTTTTTGGCGATTTTGATTTTACTTTTGATCCTAAACAATTTGATTTTAAGCCAAAAGGTGTCTTTTTTTTTATGCAGAAAGAATTGAAATGGCTATACAGCTGGAAAAATAAAAGAAAAAGCTGTTATTAATTTTATTTAAAAAAAAGAAAGAAAAAAAAAACAGTTTTGATGAGAGATTTTAAGCCAAAAGGTGTCCTTTTTTTTTATGCAGAAAGAATTGAAATGGCTATACAGCTGGAAAAATAAAAGAAAAAGCTGTTATTAATTTTATTTAAAAAAAAGAAAGAAAAGAAAAACAGTTTTGATGAGAGATTTTAAGCCAAAAGGTGCTTTTTTTTTTTTTCAAGTGTACGATCACTGGCACCTGGCTAACCGAAAAGTACCTTTTTTAAAATTCAAATGCAAACTATATTAATGGCAATATACTTCTATTTACTTCTACATATATGAAATTTCGTTCCGGCTGCTTATAACTCGAGTTCTGCTGAATGGATTTTCGTAGAGCTTAAACTGTATAAGATAATTTTTCAGGGAAGGTTTTATTGTATAACATACCGTTCTGCGTAGCTTAGTTATAGAATTATTCTGGGAAGTTCTATAATCAGATCAATCCGTTTATGAAATATTAGCCTTTTTAAAAGATTTTGCCGAATGGATTTCGATGAAACCTACACTGTTAGATAACTTTCTAGGGAAAGTTTTATTATATAACATATCATTCTACGTTGCTTAGTTCTAGAATTATAGGGGGAAATTCGAAAATCAGGTGATTTTTTTTAAAAATCTAATATTAGCTTTTTCAGTATTTGATTCGGATTATGAAAGATTAGCCTTCTGAAAAAGTTCTACTGGACGGATTTTGATGAGAATTGTATTGTTGGTCAGATGCTATTTCAGGAATGGTTTTAATGTACTACATATTGTTCTACGCTGCTTAGTCAAACAGTTGTGTGAAGGTTATACAATCAGGAGAACCCGATTCCGAAAGATTAGCCTTTTTGAAAGTTTTTACTGGGCGTATTTTTTGCGACTTGCATTGTTAAGTAGATAATTTGTAAGGATGGTTTTAGTATATTTTATATTGTTCTGTTTTAGAATTACGTGGAAAAGTTCTATAATCAGATGAACCCGATTATAAAAGATTAGCCTTTATAAAAACTTCTACTGAATGGATTTTGTTAATTAGTTTGCATTGTTAGTTCGATAATTTTTAGTGATGGTTTTAGTATATTGCATATAGTTTTATCATTCTTTAGCAAACCTTAACTGTAAATGAACAAATAAAAGAGTTGGTCCTTAACAGCTAAAATTTTGACTGCACATTAGAAAATATAATAGCGCGACCACGTCATTTTTCAGAAATGTGGAAGGATATTCCAGGTAAATATACAGACTGCTTTCAAATACAAGGTCAAATTAAACGATATATTTTGTTGCTTCAAGGTTCATTTGTAGAAACTGACCAGCGCAGTGGGCGTAGCTTGCTAGTACATAATAAAGGACAAAACTGAGAAATTTCATTAGCAGTTTTATAAGTGACTGCTTTTTTTAAACTAGTGCCCTCTTTTTTTATTTAAACAGTAAACTTTTGTTAAATTTTTCAATTAGTATTAATCTAAAATTAAATAGCCCAAATAAATGCGTTAATATAAACGTATTTCAACCAACAAAAGTAAAATCCTTCATGAAATGCAAAAAAAAATTTTTTTTTTTACTCTTTCCTTGTAAGAAAGTGGTCGCTGACAGACAATTTTTTAATAGCCACCTTTTTTTTTCATTTAGTAGCCCTGTGGCTGGTGCTAACAATTTTTTTTAAGTTAATAAGGGCATAATCACAAAAGGGGCTTAATATTGACAAATTAATTTAATAGAAATTTTGTCTAGCTCATCAGAAAAGCTCCATATTTACACGGTTAAATTCAAAGACTCTAGTCTGAATAAAGCTAATCATTTATACAAGCAAGAACAAAAAAAAAAATTAAAAGTTATCAGAAATGCTTCATATTTACATGATTTGTTTCAAAGACTAGTCTGAATTTAGCACTTCATCATGCAACAACAACATGAGGACTACTTACTAATTACCTGAACTGAAAAAAGTTATTTCATTACTTGCTTATTACGAATTAAGCAAAAAATTAAATATTTATCTTCTCTTCCAGAACACAGATAACTCAGACAAAATCTTCATAAAAAAAAAGAATCAGGTGTCCTAAGATTTGTCATCACAGAAATAAATTCTTTAGTTACTCTGGTATTTATTCTGAAATTAAGATACGTAGAATTATTAGACATGTTCCATTTTACAGGTTTTGATAAGACTAGTTGATTTTAATACTTCATTTGACAGGATGAACTTGAGAAATGACCACTAATTACTAGAATTAAAGAAAAAAAATTAACACCAAATTAAGTAAAATTCTCCTCTACAACTTAACCAGATTACTCATACAAAGCTTTCATCAATAAAATCAGAGGTGTCCTAAGATTTGTTATCACAGAAAGAAACAACTTATTATACTGAAATTAAGAAGCCTGGTAGTATCAGAAAAGCTTTACATTTACATGATTTGTTTCAAAGACTATTCTGAATTTAGCACTTCATCCATCATGCAACACCAACATGAGGACTACTTACTAATTACCAGAGCTGAAAAAGGATATTTTATTAAGGTCGAATTAAGCAAAAAATTAAATATTTATCTTCTCTTCCACAACACACAGATAACTCAGACAAAATCTTCATCAATAAAATCAGAGGTGTCCTAAGATTTGTCATCACAGAAAGAAACAACTTATTATACTGAAATTAAGAAGCCTGGTAGTATCAGAAAATCTTTACATTTACATGATTTGTTTCAAATACTATTTATTCTGAATTTAGCACTTCATCCATCATGCAACACCAACATGAGGACTACTTACTAATTACCAGAGCTGAAAAAGGATATTTTATTAAGGTCGAATTAAGCAAAAAATTAAATATTTATCTTCTCTTCCACAACACACAGATAACTCAGACAAAATCTTCATCAATAAAATCAGAGGTGTCCTAAGATTTGTCATCACAGAAAGAAACAACTTATTATACTGAAATTAAGAAGCCTGGTAGTATCAGAAAATCTTTACATTTACATGATTTGTTTCAAATACTATTTATTCTGAATTTAGCACTTCATCCATCATGCAACACCAACATGAGGACTACTTACTAATTACCAGAGCTGAAAAAGGATATTTTATTAAGGTCGAATTAAGCAAAAAATTAAATATTTATCTTCTCTTCCACAACACACAGATAACTCAGACAAAATCTTCATCAATAAAATCAGAGGTGTCCTAAGATTTGTCATCAGAAAGAAACTCAATTTACTATACTGAAATTAAGAAGCCTGGAAGTATCAGAAAAGCTTTACATTTACATGATTTGTTTCAAAGACATATTTATCTTCTGTTCCACAACACACAGATAACTCAGACAAAATCTTCATCAAACAAATCAGAGGTGTCCTAAGATTTGTCATCACAGAAATAAATTTTTTAGTTACTCTGGTATTTATTCTGAAATTAAGATATGTAGAATTATTAGAAATGTTTCATTTCACACGATTTGTTAAAGACTTAGTTGATTTCAAAACTTCATTGGACAGGATGAACTTGAGAAATGACCCCTAATTACTAGAATTAAAGAAAAAAAAAATTAACACCAAATTAAGTGAAATTTTTGTTTTAAAATTTCTCCTCTACAACATAACCAGATTACTCAACTCAGACAAAGCCTTCATCAACAAAATCAGAGGTGTCCTAAGATTTGTCATCACAGAATGAAACTCAATTTACTATACTGAAATTAAGAAGCCTGGAAGTATCAGAAAAGCTTTACATTTACATGATTTGTTTCAAAGACTATTCTGAATTTAACACTTCATCATGCAACACCAACAGGAGGACTACTTACTAATTATCAGAAATGAAAAAAGTCTACCATTACCTACTAATTACCAGAACCGAAAAAAGTTATTTTATTAAGGTTGAATTAAGCAAAAAATGAAATATTTATCTTCTCTTCCACAACACACAGATAACTCAAACAAAATCTTCATTAAAAAAAAATCAGAGGTGTCCTAAGATTTGTCATCACAGAAATAAATTCCTTAGTTACGCTGGTATTTATTCTGAAATTAAGATATGTAGAATTATTAGAAGTGTTTCATTTTACAGGATTTGTTAAGACTAGTTGATTTGAGAACTTCATTGGACAGGATGAACTTGAGAAATGACCACTAATTACTAGAATTAAAGAAAAAAAAAATTAACACCAAATTAAGTGAAATTTTTGTTTTAAAATTTCTCCTCTACAACATAACCAGATTACTCAACTCAGACAAAGCCTTCATCAACAAAATCAGAGGTGTCCTAAGATTTGTCATCACAGAATGAAACTCAATTTATTATACTGAAATTAAGAAGCCTGGAAGTATCAGAAAAGCTTTACATTTACATGATTTGTTTAAAGACTTTAGTCTGAATTTAACAATTCGCCATATAAAATAAACATAAGAAAGGACCAATTCAGATTTTAAAAAAAATTATTAATATAAAATTAAGTGAAAAATTAAATATTCAGTTCTATATCTCTCCAATGCAAATCTTAACACGGGAAAACCTTCATCAACAATAAGACATGTCGTCTGATATTAAGATGCCTGGAATGATAAGAAAAGCTTTACATTTACTTTGATTTATTCAGACTATCTGAATTTAGTAGCTCAATATGTAATACAAAACATGAGAAAGTACACCTAACAAATTAAAATAACTATTGATTATCAGCTGTTCAGTTAAAAAAAAAGTTTTTACTCCAATGTATATTTTTATCTCTCAGACAAACTTTCATCAAAAATAATCAGAGGTGTCCTAAGATTTGTCATCACAGAAATATTAAAAGTAAGAGGAAAATTTTTTCTATATAACTTTTTATTTCATTTACATTTTTCACGTGAAAATATTTCAATAGAAAATTAATTTCTGTAGAAATAATTTTATTGTGGACTTATAATTGTTGGCAACTGCTATAATGAAAAATATTTAAATTTAACAGGAAAAGGCTGTTAGTTTTTTTTTTTTTTTTATTAATTAAAAATTAACTATACATTATTTCGCTTCCGGATTACTTTAGTTGCCTCAGCCGCGTTTTAATACACCTGCACACAACAAATTCTGGCTTACGAACTATGATGTGTATAGAAGTACAGACAGACAAATTTGTTTTTGTATATTAAATTTGTTTACAGTGAGTAATTTGAGAAATATATACTTAGGAAAAAATAGATACACAAGCCAGTGCTTTCAGACAGGCATACTGTTTACATTATTCATTCAAAGACTCTAGTCTGAATAAAGCAATTCATCATTAACACTTACTTGAAGTTAAAAAAATAATGTAAAGTTGCATTAAAAGCTTTATCATCCCACTAAAATTCACATATGTGGAAAGAGAGTCTTAGTTTTAACAGAATGCCAGATCCAACAGGTGAATACATATGCAGGCTTGACAAATTTACAAAATAAAAACTACATCTTTTGTAAGTTATTTTAATGACTTACTGATAACAGGGTTCATACCCTTTTTAACAAAGTAAATTCCAGGAGTTTTCAAGGAGTCTCAAATTTTTTTTCCAGGAGATTTACTTTGAGTTTTTAATACAATCCGATTACCTTTTTTCAAGCATATAACATTTTAATTAAACTTAATTATGATTGTAGTCAACAATTACAAATAAAATTACAGTGAAATTAATATGCAATTTCAGAACATATCAGAAATTCAGATTTAAGTTATAATATTTTAAAGTTCAACACTTACTTCAAAACAAAATCTTGCAAACATCCCTTGTTTTTATATCATAAAATTGCCAAGTATGTCAAAATTATTCTTTCTCCACATGTGAATTTTCTGGCAATTTCACTATCTGGAAACATCCTTTGAAATTTTAAGTGATATTCTCATTGATTATTCTCATCGCCACTCAAAACTTTCAACGCCCAAACTGTTTCTGCTTTTAAATGTTCATTTCTAACTACAGTAGAATCAAGAGTTTCTGATTGTTTAATGATTGCTGCCAGGACCACAGAAGCATTATGGAACGTTTCGTATTTCATGACCGAAACACTCGGCTCAGTTGCATTGAGGAAGTTTTTTATCAACGCCTTATCTCTTTCTGCTTTAAGCTTTTTATGCTTTTTCGATTTTAAATGTGATTTACCGACTCGCCATTGTACTCGACCGATGTACCGAGAGCCGACTCGCCCATATTTGAAATGTCTATAGACCGCTTACATATTAAACATTTTGCTTTAAAACGGGAAGCACTCTGTAGCAACCAAACCAGTCCTTATATCTTTCATTCTGAATACAAATTTCATTAAATATACACTTTCCTCCAGGCATTTTTCTATGCTGAATAAAATGTAAACACCCAACATGCGAATATGTTCGCATGTTTCTCCACGAGTTCAATCGTTCTTCTTAGCGGCCGATCGCGCATGTTTACTGCGCAATACACTTTTCGCGCCGGTTGTGCAAACCGTGCCAGTTGCAGTTAATACTGCTCCATGACGAAATTTAATTAGATTTTCTGCGATTTTCCTTCAAATCAATAAATTTTTAATTTTTAATATTCTCAAAATTATGGAGAGTAAAAAATAATAAAAATATCGTATTTTTAATATTTTCCAGGAGTTTTTTTTTAATTTCAGGAGTCACAGGTAAATTCCAGGAGTTTTAAGGGCCCTTGAGAAAAAAAATGGAATTCCAGGAGTTTTCAAGGAATTCCAGGAGGCGTACGAACCCTGTGATAATTAAGCACATTAATTCAATTAAGGAGGTTTGAACAACCAAGCTTTCAAATTAAAGATACATTTAACATCTAATGGAAAATACAACACAAATAGCAACAGGTTTTGCACTATTTAAAAAACAAAAACTAAAAATTTCTTTACAGCAAGTCAAAGTTAAAAAAAGTTATTTACGTTTAAATTGAATGTTCATCTGTTACATGCCACTAATCAATCACACACACACAAAAGGAATTTTATCTACCAGTGATAGTAAATTAAGAATTTAAAAATGCATCAGAAAAAACAGGAAAAGCAAAAACCAGGGGAGAAAAATCCACCAACAAAATCTGGAGATTTAACATAAGCCTGCATACAAAAACTTACTAAATTTTTAGCAAATAGTACGATGAAAAGTTTTAGAATACTATGCATGTTGTTCACATATCAGTTGTGCTATAACACATCATTTAAATAAAAAATTGGAAAAGGGATGAATTGATGGGTACTTAAGTATGCATATATATATATATATATATATATATATATATATATTCTTTTGCAAGGAATAAAATATTCTGTGGATAGTTTTAAAATAGGCATATTTTGTATGAAAACAATTGAATCTGTCTTCTTAAGAGGACCTACTTATATATAAAAAGTACCTAATCTTTTTGAAGCACCTGGATAACAAAAGCGCAACACAGCACTGCGTATGCACACCAGATCAGTAATATTTAGCAGAGCACACAGCCGATCTTTTCAAAAGCTTCAGGAGTGCCGACATGTGAAATGAAATATCCAGTTTCTATAGATTTTTTTTTTTTTTTTTTTTTTTTTTTTTTAAATAGGACTTTATTTTGGGGAAAATTAGGCATAATTATCGAATACTTTTGATCTCTTTAAAATATGCCAAGTAGTTTAATACTGAATTGGAACACCGAGTGTTTACGATTCATTATATTTGAAAAATCAAAGAAATCGAGGTATCACACAGAAAGCAGCCACATGTTCAAATCAATCGAGCAAGAAAGCGAGAAATAGATAAAAAGGTGGAATTTTTTTCCTATCTTTATAACAGTAGTAAATTGTTGTAATTTAGACACATTTTAAGAAGTATTTACACAATAAACTGAAATATAATTGTACATATGATTGTTATTTTCATAATTTGTTGAATATATTTTTAATATTTTCTAAACAAAAAATGTACAGGTTCACTATATTAAAAAGAATGGTAGGTAGGTAGTTTGCTAAAAATGTAAATCCAAATATATCTGATGAATATATGTAAAATACAGTTACTGATAGTTTTTGATTGCTTAAGATCTCCCCCCCCCCCTTCTTTCTAAGGAAAAAAAATTCTCTAAGCTGAACATATGCACATCTAAGTGATCTATGATTCAGAAATACATCACTGAAAATACCCAAAATTGTATAAATGGGACAAAATATACTTTTATGAAAATGAAAGGGAAGAACCACAATATCGGGAATCGCACAAAATTTTTCTACAACTGACAAAGCAATAGATAAGTAAACTTTGCCTTTTGCAAATTTGTAATGTTTAGAATAGAAGAACATGATACGAACAAAATAATGAAGAATCATGGCAGGAAAAATATACATGCAAGTCAAATACTCCCCTTTTTGTAAGAAAACCCCCATTTTTTATGGTTTCAGTTCTCCAGAACACTTTGAAACTAGAATAAGTAGTACAATGAAAAATCATGCATGTTAGTCTCAGACAAATGCCTCTGAATCTTCAAGCCGCAGAAGCCTCCACAGTCAAGAACTACACCCAGAAAACAAAAAACTTGCTTCCTCGGGATCATTCAAGACAAGATACTTCTTCAGACTCGTCATCTTGTCATCACAGACTTATCAATCCACAAATTTATTTTGGTCTTTTATATACAAGTTGGAATAATGATTCTGAAAATTTGGCAAAGATTCTTTTAATTTCTTTAGATGAAGAGTTCAACATCTGTAAATGCGAAAATAAAAATAAAAAAGTGATCCAATTTTTAATTTTAAAGAAATACAAAAAAGACAATACTTGATGAACTGTAACTTGAGAGAGAGAAAAAAAAAGGTAATTAAGACTTATTATATATGTGAAACATGAACGTACAAACGTTTCATATCATTATCAGAATTCTGTAATATTATATTGATGGTTCAGTCCAGATTTTTCTCACAGGGTCCTGTTTTTGTGAAACTGAAAACTTTCACAGAGTTTTGGTAGAGCATTGGCAGCTTCAGCCATGGACATTTTTTGCCCAGTTAGGAAATTACAATTCATATGATTTCTTCACCAATTTGAATAATTATGTTAAAATTAATCTACTGAAGTTTTTGTTTATATTTGTGAAAAATCAAAGTCACAATTTTGTGAATTTGAAACTCTTATATGCAGGTCCCCGTTTATTTTTTAAAAGATCCTGTATCTGTAAAAAAAAAACTAAATTTGTCTTTTGACAACTTCAGGTGTTTTGTAAAGATCATATTTTATTTAAAAATTATTAAATTTGTTTGGAGATGAAAGGTTTTATGAAAAGGTCTGCATTTACGACAGAATTTTGTGAAGGATCCTGTTTAAAAGGTAAAAAGATTTGTGAAAGATCCTTTAAAGGACCCAAATTTTTCCTATTGTTAACTACATATTGTTAATATAAAATGTAAATTATTTTTCACAATTGAAAAGAATCACACTAGATGACAGAAATAGCCATTTTAGTACAGTAAAATATAAATTTTCAAGATCAGCATTTATTAATGTAAAAGATTAAGTCAAAAGAAATAAAAATGGCACAGAAGCCAAAGAAATAGAAAATTTACACACAATACAGGAAATAGAATAGTACTTAATGCAGAAGAAAAGAATTGTCAAAGGGAGAAATGCCCAATCTTGTTAATACATTTGATCATTTTCAATCCCGTTTAGAACACCTTTAAGGAGAGAACAAATTAGTTAATGCAAATAGCTCAGAATTAATTTTCTCATGCACACCATAATAGCGTTTTAGCTTGAACATTGATTGCATCGGTAGTATAATTGTTCTGATAATTCTCTTTCAATTTACAATGAAAGTATATATTATATTTATCTGCCAGTGACAGAACATCACAATTTAGGATAAAACAGAATATTAAAAAATTCATCAGAAAATTAAGAGAAATATCAAAATCAGGAGAAAAGTATCAGAATATTAGTTTGTATGTTAGTCTCAGACAAATGCCTCTGAATCATCAAACCATAGAAGCCACAGCAGTCAAGAACTACACCCAGAAAACAAAGAACTTGCTTCCTAGAGATCATTTAAGACTGCAGCAAACTTCTTCAGACTCGTCATCTTGTCATCATAGACTTATCAGATGGATAAAACAATCTGCTACTTTACATGTAAATTAGAAGCTTTATAATGAATAAAAGAGTACAGCATTCTTAAAACAACAAAAATTAAAATATAAAAAAGCGATCCAATTTTTAAAATTTAACCAAATAGTACAGGACAATATTTCATAATGAGAAAATATTAAAGATCTTTCAGCAGATTATATCTTTCTAAGGAATTTAAGGCATGCAAACAATCATAATCCCACAATGAAAATTTCACAGGTTTCAACTTAAAATGCAAATTATTTTTTACAGCTGATGATGAATGCCTTAGCTCAGATAAGAATACTAGATTTGAAAACAACACACAATACTGCTTAAATTCTCAAGTTCACATTTTGGTACTTTTATGTTAGCCGGGCGGCAGTGATATATATACACATGAATATTTATACATATATATCACGGGCACCTGGCTAACATAAAAGTACATAGCTTTTTACTGTGTAAATGATTAAAACAAAAGAAATAAAAACAGATCTCCCCCCACTCAAAAAATAAAATTTCACAAAGGGGGGAAATTAGAAGAAGGGATAGTTAATGAAGGAGAAGAATTAAAGAAACATCCAAATATTTTTATTTTGACATTTTTCAATCTTGTATAGAGTATCTTTAGCAGGGGATTGGGGAGAGACACACACGGAGAAGAATTAAAGAAAACATCCAAATATTTTTATTTTGACATTTTTCAATCTTGTATAGAGTATCTATCTTTAGCAGGGGATTGGGGAGAGACACACACACACAAAAAAGTTAATGTTTGAAAAGTAACTTTCTGATTTTTTTTTTTTTAAGCAAAAGAATGTACAGTATGGAACCATTTATTCGGAAACCAATTAACCGGAAAAAAAGTTATCCAGAATGATATTTCCAACTGTCCAATTTCAGAATCTTTCCAGTAATAAAGTGCCATCAGCGATGCCGCGGACGCGGTATAGCGCGTAAATTATGCGAAAAATTGGAGTTGGGACGCAAAAAAATAGTTCTTACGCGTCCCATGGAACGCGTAAATTCTTCGAAGAATCGCGAAATCAGTCCAAAGATTGCGAAAAAACGGCGCATTTCGTCAAAAGATCACCAAAAAACGACAAATTTCGTCAAAAGATCACCAGAAAAACGGCAAATTTCGTCAAAAGATCACCAGAAAAACAGCACATTTCGTCGAAGAATCGCCAAAAAACTGTAAATTTCGTTGAAGAATCTCGAAAAAAAAAAAAAAAATAATAATAAAAGGCAAATTTCATCGAAGGACCTCGAAAAAAACTAACTTTTGTCGAAAGAGTTCGAAACAACGGCAAATTTCGTCGAAGAGTCGCGGGAAAAAAAGGCAAATTTCGTCAAAAAACGGCATATTTTGTCGAAGAATCGCCAAAAAACGGCAAATTTCGTAGAAGAATCGCCTAAAAACGGCAAATTTCATTGAAGGACCTTGAAAAAACGGCAAATTTCGTCGAAGAATCTCGAAAAAAAAAAAAAAAAAAAAAAAAAAAACTGCAAATTTCATTGAAGGATCGCCAAAAAACGGCATATTTTGTCGAAGAATCGGAAAAAAAAAACCGGCAAATTTCGTCGAAGGACTGCCAAAAAACTGTAAATTTCGTTAAAGGATCTCAGAAAAACTGTAAATTTCGTCGAAGGATCTCGGGGGGGGGGGAAAAACTGTAAATTTCGTCAAAGGATCTCGGAAAAAAAAAAAAAAAAAAAAAAAAAAACTCGAATATCGTCCAAAGGCCAAGGAAAAAATACGAAATTCACTCAGCCTGAAATCGACTCGAATCAAAAGTTAGTTAATCTGACCTACAACAAAAATAGAGCTGAGAAAGGATTCACCCCTCCCCCCCCCCCCCTTTCTGCTGTAACGTAAGATTTCAGAAAATATTTTTTTAAATTCAGAATCACTCCTGAAACTCCTTTCCAAAGAAAATGTTTGATTCTAACACTGATCTATGCTGACAAATAATCCAATGGGAAGTTTTATCAAAGCATTCATTCATTCAACAAAAAGTGCACCTTTACTCAACAAAAGTATTCTTTTATCCAACAAAAATGTCCTTTTCAATAAATCCGTCCTCCCCCTTTTAAAAGAAATGCAAATATATTAGTGATACTTGTTATCTTCTACACTCAAATAATCATTATTTTATAATTAAGCATTTACATTAAAAAGAAGGCAAAGAAACTCTTAACAGTTAAAAAAAAATATCTTATTTGATTGGGAAATACTGGTTTTAATTATTCATTATTTAATTATTATCAAATTTAACTATTGCAATTGTTTTTTCCAAATAAACAAATTCACTTGTTCTTTTAAAATATGAATTTGAATTATTATGAATGGGGACCCGCTTTTATAAAAAAAGGACCCAGATATTTGAAAATCCTGAGTCCCTGGGACCCAGGATTTTTAGGATCCAGTGACATCACTGGCCATATGGTGCCAGTTTGACAAGTGCATTGCTTAAAACATTACAACATGCATGGTATAACTTGATACTAACATCTAGGATTTGAAATTGAAGCATATTTAGTTAGATATTGGACATTTTGATTTTTATGCAGAAGAATTTTTATTTCCAAAGGTTTTTCACAAACTGCCTTCTTTTAAACTCTGATTAATCTTTGATCTTGTTTGCATCTGATTCTTAATATGAGTAATCTAATAATTAATTTGAAATCTGAAACAATATCACAACCACAAATATTTTACAAATCTGATCAAATAGATGTTTTAAATTTAATATTTTAAGTTGCTATGCCCAACCAGTATGCCAAACAAAAAAACCAGTTATCCGGAACATGTCTGACCCCAACCATTCTGGATAAATGGTTTTGTACTGCATAAGATACAACATGCTTCAGCCAAACAGCTCCGAGTTGATAATTTAAAATACTTAGTTTCTTGAACTATTCCATGAAAGAAAAAAACTTGTTTTCCTAGGTTAATTCAAGAATTAGTAACTTTTTCAGACTTCTCATCACTGGAATTTAATTAGTATACTATCACTGATTAATATTTTAATTATTTTCATAAAGCATTACATTTTATCAGAATCAAAATTGGGAATTGCCTGGATAGCAGTAAACTGGTAAAAAGAAGAGGGAAATTAAACAATAAATTAACAACTGTAGAAATGCAAATCATTATGGAAGACAAAATTTTAATGAAATGAAATTTTATAATGCAGCTATAAAACCTTTTTTTTACATGGATCAACTGCATGTATTGGGTTTGAGTATCAAATTGATTGCCAATACAAAACACTTAAATTCACAGGATATAAAGAAAAGGAAGAACAGATGTTGCCACTTTTTTGTGCCACTTTGACAAGAAAAACCTATTTTCAAATAGCCAGTAGGCTCAGCGTGCAAAAACAGTATGTTAGTTTTATTATAAAACACATACAATTTTTATTATAAACAAAATTGCTGGGTTGCCATCCAGGCAAAAAAAAAAAAAAATTACCATTTTGGCACCAAAAAAGAAATCCTGATGCAACTGTGTCGAAAAAGGATGAACAACTTACTTTAGCAGCTCTTGTCAATCTATCACCAGATTCACCAACACAAATATTTAAACACAGTTTGCGAATACGGACCTCCCTCATGACATTTTTTTCTTTGTCTTTGCCACCAGCCTTCAAACTTTTCTAAAAAATAATTTAAAATTATTTAATTACACATAATTAACAAAATTGTTTTGAACAAAAGAAAGACAGCATACCCAAATAAAAATACTTGCTTTGGATTTTAAAAGCCTTATCACTAAAACAATTTAGAAAGAACAAAATTTACAAAATATTTATCCCCCATTTCTTTATGTAGAATATACATAACTCACAAATAGAAAATTTCAGAGTAAAGTGTTTAAGAATATTTCTTTCATACAAATAATGAAATTTTCTAGAAAAAACTTATACAAAAAAAACTTATAATTTATTAAACTGTTATAATTTATTGCAGAAAAACCATCTTTCTCATAAATAAAATAAAAATTTTAAGAGCAGTAAAAAACTTAAAAAGTCACAAAAATTCAGAATAAAAATAATGCTAGTTTGTTAGCCTATATTAAAAAAATTACGATAATATCAAACAAGATTTAATTAACTACTGTATTTACTAAAGGGCAAAAGTGAAAATTTTCAACAGTGATCAGTGGCAGAATTTTATAAGGGGCCCCACTTTTTCTTATTTAATAAATAGCACTAAACAAAATCCTTATGACTATATTATTCTAAAATTAATTAGCCCAAATAAATGTTAAAATAACATACTGCAACCAGCAAAAGTAGAATATTTGATGTAATGCAAGAAAATTTTACTCTCTGCTTGTGTAGGAAAAGTGGCCGGCGGCCGGTGGCAGCCAACTTTTTTTAATAGCCACTTTTTTCATTTAGTGGCTCTGTAGCCGGAACTAATTTTGCCCTTCAGTATTCACTCGCATAATAATGCACATATCTTTTTGATAGGAAAAAAAAAAAAAAAAAAAAAAAAGCTTCATGCATAATGCACATGCATACTGTCTCAAAAGCAGAAAATGCTGATTTTTTTTTTTTTTTTTTTTTTTAAATCTCCAACATAGATTTTCATAATTACCTAACATGGTAACCATAGGTGCAGATTCACAGCCGCCAGTCGCCACATGGCAACTAAATTTTTTGCTGTGGCCACTAACTTTCAGTGTTTAAGTCGCCATGTGATTTAAAAGTATTCAATTTCTGGTATTCCCAGTCATCGTGAAATTTTGATTTTTTTTTAAAGATTAAGAGCAAAACACATAACAAACTTTATTATTATCTTTTAATAACATTTCAGAATGATCTGTTTAACACAGCAAACTAGTAAATATATTCAAATAGCAGTGTTATTCTTAACAGCTTGAATCTGATAATTTTACATAGTCTGATTTTTTTTTAATAGTATTTTTCCTATAGAAAAACAAGTATTTGAAGTGTTTTGATTTTTCTAGTGCAAAATAATCTCACACATTCAGATTTTATTTTATATGTATTTTTGTATGGCAAAATCAAAATAAGAAATATTGTTTTTCTAATATTCCCCGCTATCATGTTTGCTTAGCTTGTACAATTTTTTTTTAAAACCGTATCTTGCCCAACTTTATCTTCTGACTATGCATGATTTAAGATTTATATTACACTTAAATAATATTCAAATTTTGTTTACATGTGTGTATATTAAATAAATTACTTTATACTGAGTTTTTGGTATTTACACTGATTCCTGAGTTTTTTGTTTAGCTTTTTACCCAATACACACTTTTTATGTTTTTATGTGTTTGTTTCACAATTGTGGCCACTGGATTTTTTTGGGTTTAGGAGCCACTGGCTCCTTGCAAATTTTGGGAATCTGCACCTATAATGGTAACCCCCCTTTTTTTACCTCCTAATTAAATTTTAATAACACACAATTAAGGTTTTTTTGCAACATGTACACTTTGAAAACAAAATTTCATGAAAGGTGGGAATCAAGGTTTTGCACTGTATACGTGAATTTGATATGAAGAACGAATGTTTTCAAAGAATGTATGCTTATAATGGGAATGAGGACTACTTACACCATCTTAAATCACTCATTTTTCACTTTTGTTTTTGTAGAAAATGCAAAAATAGGTAATTTACTGTGAATTTTCTATGTTTAAAAATGAACTACTTTATACAAAAGTGCAATTATTTAACTTATTTTGCTTACTAGTCTTATATTCATACAATTTTATCCTAATATCTACACGTAGTATTCAATGTTTAGTGAAAACATGTATGGTTTAATATATTATATAAATATTCTATGTAGAATGTAACAAGCATTTTATTCGGAACAGCTTCGGTATTAGCCTTCTGTCCGCCATCTTGTTTTCTAGATCAAAACATTTCTTTTGTTTCTCATTTCCAAAATAATTTTCATTCATATTTACTTATACAAGTAAACAAGTTATTTAATTTTATTGACTGATTTATTTATATTTAATAATAAAAGTTAAAATGTTTTGATTTATCGCCCGTGGTTAGACATCTCATTTTTTAAATCAAAACATTTCAACTTTTATTATTAAATATAAATAAATTAGTATTCTGTTTTCTATTTAACTTGATTATGTCAGAAATAAAACAAATGATTTGATTTATCAACCCCGGTCAGACATCTCATTTTTTAAATCAAAACATTTTAACTTTTATTATTAAATATAAATAAATTAGTCAATAAAATTAAATAACGTGTTTGTAATAAGTAAATATGGATGAAAATTATTTTGGAAATGAGAAACAAAACAAATATGTTTTGATTTAAAAAACAAGATGGCGCACAGCAGGCTAATACCAAAGCTTAGCCGAGGGGACAAAAGGAGGAAAAGTAACATTAAAATTCATCAACATGATCAGATTAAATTTGTTTTCATGATGAGAATCAACAGTCTAACATGTTTTTTAAACATCATTTCATGTCATGGTAGTAAGGAAACAGATATACAATTTAGAAATAAACATTTATCCAGAAATGTTATTTAATATTAAAGACAATTTTATAAGATAGGATATACAAAAAATAATGAATTTTACAGTTGCAAAAAAATCCATATAAACTATCAAAAAACCTTTCTTGCAAATCAAAAATCAGACAAGAATTATTTTCATACTTATATCAATAGTCTAACATGTTTTACAGCATCATTTTTTTTTTTAGATTTACAAATGTTTTAAACTTGATCAAAAAAGGAGATACTTGTCTGGCACTAGAGTGGACAAAAAGACGAAAAACAACGTTAAAATCCAACATGATCAGATTAAATTTGTTTTCATGATGAAAATCAACAGTCTAACATGTTTTTTAAACATCATTTCATGTCATGGTAGTAAAGAAAAAGATATACAATTTAGAAATAAACATTTATCCAGAAATGTTATTTAATATTAAAGACAATATTTATAACATAGGATATACAGAAATTTTACTTTTAAACATCCCAAAAGTTTTAGAAGCTGATGAAGTATAATTGAATCGGTCATTTTAGAAAAGGCACAAAGAACATTTTTCTGAAAAATTAAGTTATAATAAATATGAGGTACTTTTATGTTAGCCGGGTGCCAGTGACCACCAAAATTTTTTAATCTTTTAATGGAACAGCTTTGCGATTAGCTTACTGTCCACCATCTTGTTTGTTAACTACTCAGTTACCAACTTAAAATTTAAATTTTGACTATGTTTTATAAAAAACACATTTTAATAACTATATGATTTAGAACTGCATTAAGCATACCATTATTGAAGTAAATCTGGCTTTATATCAATCAAAAGGCCTTTTTGTTGATTTTGTATTAAAAAAAATGAAAAAGCATTAATACAGATTTATTTCAATAATGATATGCTTAAAGCAGTTCTAAATCATATAGTTATTAAAATAATGTGTTTTATATAAAACATAATCAAAATTAAAATTTTAAGTTAATAACTCTCAAGTAACTGTAGTAGTAAACAAACAAGATGGCGGACAGCAGACTAATCCCAAAGCTATTCCGTTTTGATTTTTCGCCCGCAGACAGCCATCTCATTTTTTTTAAATCAAAACATTCTAATTTTTATTATTAAATATATATATAAATTAGTCAATAAAACTAAATAATGTGTTTATTCTCCTTTTTGATTCTTCTGAAATGCCTCCTCTATTGTACATGGATAGCTAACAATTAACAAAATTTAATATACGATCCGCCTGAACAAGAGTATAGATATATAATAATGTAGCAGAGCAATTTATTATATTCGTTAAATTTTGTTATACAACTAGTAAACTAAAATAACGGAGAAGTCATTTCTGAAGCAACACATGTCCATGGACATGTGCCTTTTTAATACTGATAATACTACGTTCAGATCAGATAGTTAAGATATCTTAGACTGCTGAACTCACTGAGTGAGTTCCAGAAACTCACTTAGTGAGTTCGAACTTTCCATTGCTAGATACAGTCAGTACAGCTCACTCTGATTGGCTCTGAAGGCCGATTGGCTGTTGAGTTTGCTTTTAATATATGCATATGCGCATGCGCACTAGACACGGTGATGTTGAGTGAGTTATCTTAAATGCGTTTAACGGTGTGGACAGGTATTCAATTCCGGGGAGGTACCACCTCAAAAATGGCGGTCTAAGATATCTTAAATGTCCGATGCGAACAGGGTATAATAGTTGTTTTCCTCTTCCTTCAGGGGTTGATCCAGGAAAAATTTGGGGCCTATTTAGGGTCCCCTCATGGGTGCAAGTTTGAAATGTGGCCAGGACTGAAAATTTTGACTTGTCTCCCCCCCCCCCCACCTCCAAGCACACATGTGTGCACCAACAACGCAAGTTTTGACTGAGATGTGGCAAAGACTGAAAATATTTTGAATTCTCCACCCAGACCCCCCTCTTCGAATGCACACATCATGTCCACATAGACAAAACGTCGAAATTTGTTGAAGGATCTCAAGAAAATGACAAAATTCGTCAAAGGATCTCGGAAAAAAAAAAAAAAAAAAGGTAAAATTTGTCGAAGAATCTCGAAAAACGACAAAATTTGTGGAAGAATATCGAAAAAACGTCAAATTTCGTCGAAGGATCTTGGAAAAACACCAAATTTCGTCAAAGAATCGCAGAAAACACACAAATTTCATAGACAAGCAGAGGAAAAAAAAGGGTTGGGTTGATTATTGACGGCCAATTATCTACACTAGGGATATAGGCCCGGGGGGGAGTGCCCTCCGTGGGGGTCTATCTAAGGGAACCTAATCCGTATTTACGCATGGAAAAATCCACGGCTCGAAGAAAACCACGAAAACTCCGAACGATTAGGTCGACGGGCGCGATAGGGATCGAACCCAGCACCTCCCGTCTACCAGCTTCGAGAGCACAACCTCTCAGCCACTCGAAGGAAGGAAAAAAAAAAGGGGAAATTTATTAAAGGATCGCGAAAAAATGCCAATTTTGTTGACAGATCACGAAAAAAAAAAAACGCAAACTTTGTCAAATGGCTGCCGAAAAAAATGCCAATTTCGTCGAAGGATCATGGAAAAACTGCTAATTTTGTTGAAGGATCGTGGAAAAACGGGCAATTTTGTCTAAGAATCCGAAAAACAACGAATTCTGTCGAAGGATCGCGAAAAAAAAACTGTCATAAGACCGCAAAAAAAAACAAACACATGAGTTTTGTTGAAGAATCGCGGAAAAATGTGAAGTTCGCCGAAGGGCCACGAAAAAGAAAAAAAAATCGTCAAGTGGCCGCAGAAAAGAACATCAATTTCGTCAAAAGTTCGTGGAAAAAGTGTCTTTGAAGGATCACGTTAAAAACAGCCAATTTCGTCGTAGGACTGTGAAAAAAAACAGCAAATTCTGTCAAACAATCTTAAAAAAAAAAAAAAAAAAAGACAGACAGACATATTTTGTCGAAGGATCTTGAAAAAACGGCATATTTCGTCAAAAGATCTCGAAAATACGGAATATTTTGTCGAAGGATTTCGAAAAAACAGCGGTTTTTTTCAGTCCTCGGAAATTTTTAAAAGACTGAAAACTTGCACCCATGGGCCCCCTTCACAAAAATCAATTTGATAAAATGGGCCCTTCACAAAATTCTATTCCATAAAAACTTACTTTATTATTATTTATTTTGTGATGTTTTAAAATGTGTAATTTGTAAACAAACAAGTTCACCAGAGAGGAAAACTTCAGCAAATGGATTTAAAAAAGTTTTTGTTTATAAATGCTTGGTTCGAATTCGATTAACTGGATTTTAACTTTTATTACTAAATGTTACTTTTCACAAAAATAACCTTTTCTTTTCTCAAAATATGCCCCAAGAAGAAAAAAAAAAACCTGCATCTACCCCTGTCCTTTCAAGATCAGGAAATTAACAGGGGTCTGTCCAGACTTTTTTCCCAAAGTCCTGTTTTTGTGAAAAGCTTTTTATATTTGTGGAAAACCTAATTGCAATTTTGTGAATTTGAAATAGTCGTTATATTCAGGTTCTTGTTTATACATTTTTAAGAAGATATATGGATGTAAAATACATATATTTTCTTTATATATGTAAAAGAACAGATTTTACTTTTAATTGATTAATATGTGAAATGTTTGGTTTAAAGATGGAAAATTTTTGTGAAAAACCTACTTTTAAGACAAAGAATTTTGTGAAGGGTTCAGTTTTGAGATGAAAATTTGTGTCCTTTAAAGGACACATTTATTTCTTAAACAGATCCCTGATTAATAACTAGAGGCTGCCCTAGTGCACTTTCTTTTCAGAAGTTAGTGTTCCCGCTAGGCTTTTTTTGAAGGGCGCAGCACCCTGCCTTTTTAAAAATCGGCAAAATGCGCCCTGCCTTTTTTGAAATCGGCAAAATGCGCCCTCGAAAAACAGCAAATTTCGTCAAAAGATCGCGAAAAAACGACAAATTTTGTCAACAGATTGCAGGAAAAACGTGACTTTCGTCAGAGAATCGAAAAAAAAAACGGATAATTTCGTCACAAACATTGCGAAAAGCGGCAAATTTCGTCAAAAGATCGCAGAAAAAAAAACGGTAAATTTTGTCAACAAATCGCGGGAAAAGCATGACTTTCGTTAGAAAATCGAGAAAAACGGCAAATTTCGTCAAAAACATTGCGAAAAACGACAAATTTCGTCAAAAGATCGCGAGAAAACGGCAAATTTCGTCAAAAGCATTGCGGAAAAATGGCAAATTTCATCAAAATATCTCGAAAAAATAGCAAATTTCGTCAAAAACATTGCGAAAAGCGGCAAATTTCGTCAAAAGATCGCAAAAAATGATAAATTTTGTCAACAGATCGCGAAAAACGGCAAATTTCGTCAAAAAAATTGCAAATTTATCACCATATCTCGAAAAAAACTGCAAATTTCGTCAAAAGATCACGATAAAACGCAAATTTCGTCAAAGGGACGCAACCCCCCCCCCCTTAACACCCTGGGGAAAAAAAAACTCATCTTTTGCTCTCCCAGCTTTAAAGCTTTTTTTTTTTTTTTTTAAACTTTTTCTGCCCTGTCACTTTATTATAGCAAATAATCGATCAAGTAATTTTCCACACCCTCACCCAAAATTGATACCAACCCCTTCTTTCCAAGCACACGAAATTTAAAGTTAAAACTCTTTTATTTAAATTTTTTTGTCCTATTTTTAAATCTTTAGTAAGGTAACTAAATCAGTCATCTTAAGTTCAAAATTTCTGCTTCCCCTTTAAAATTCATAGTTTAGAGGCGGCTAATAATTTTATATCCACATGTTACCCTAATTAGTTACTAGAACCTTAAAATATCAATTTAATAAAAATGTATTTCTATAATTCATGTTACTAAATGTTTGTACAAACATAGATGAGTATATGAGGAACAATAATGAGTTTCTTATATTGGTTCCGAATAAGTATACTTTTTTTATGAAACAATGCCCTTTTTATGCTTCAATAGTGCCCTTTTTGTGACTAGTACCTTGCCCTTTTTTTTTCTAGAGTGAACACTACAGAAGTGATAGAATATGGTAAAAAGTATCCATATTCTGTATGACTAGTGCCTTTTCTAGAATGACTGATTTAGTTATGGGTCATTCCATGTCAATTCACCCAGAGCATGGCACCCACCATCACCAATTTTGATAAAATTTGGTGTACCTGTAGAACTTTTCATGCTGATTCCAAAAATATCAACCATATTGAAATTGATCAAATGGTTTAAGAGTTATGAGCTTTTAAAAATCTTCCAAGATGGCCGATTTGCCGCCATTTTGAATAGCACATGTGACAACATAAAAGGCTATAACTACTTACAGGTTTAACATAGAACCTTCATTTTTTTTTTTTTTTTTTGTTCAGAATGAAGTAAACTTTCATTGAAATAGATTTCTGTGCAGTTTATTCCATTAAAATGCTCTCAGAAAATTATTTATTTGCATTTTTTAATTAAAAAAGGGTGTAACTTCAAGAGCTGATTTCCCCATTGCCCCCCCCCCCTTCAATTTTCATCTAATTGCATACACAGACACCTCAAAGTGTGTTTTGAAGCCTGGTATAAAAATTGTAATGGACAGTTCACAGACATTTTGTTTAAAGAAGAATTTCAATTTTACTGACCTTCCAAACATAACGGAAAACACAAGATGTTTGATATTTCTTTTATTATCAGAAATATCATAATATTTTCATCTAAAAGTTTGATAAGGTTTTATCTTACATAAAGATATTTTTTTATAAATGTAGCTAAAAAGAAGTGGAATCCCATGGAAGTAAATAGGAATGCTTATAATGAATTCCTGCAGGACGTAGCAATGTTGTCATGTCAAATTGAAATCTGTTGCAAAGTTTCAGTAAATGATAAATAAAACAAACAATGGAAAAAAATTCTACGAATAGTCACATTTTATAACTAAATCATACTTGTATATTATACCAAATATGATAAATTTATAACTCTTAAATAAAAAATACAATAAGTAAAAATTATCGTACTTTAAAATTATGGAAAAAATGGAAGTAACTCAAAAAGTGAAAGCTTTTGCGTGGTTTCAGTTGATATGAACCATGATATAGCAATGGTTTATCAGACTCAAAAATTAATCATGCAGTATTTAAATAACAGGGTGGCTACAGATTCTAGAAATCTGAAAGGTTTATGAATCTGTAAAAGTCAGAGAATTTCGTAAAGGTAGTTGAAAATCAGGGAAATTAGTCTATATGTGAAAATTTGTTTCCTCACAAGACTGATTTGTCGACAAACAGATGATATTTAAGCCAATAATAGTACGCGATAAAGAAAATTAATTTTTTATATATTTTTAAAAAGATGCACATGATATGAGTTTTTATTATTTAACACAAATTAACGTGATCAGATGTCCTCATTTTCTGTGGATAGCATTTATATTGAAGGCAATTTACACATTTTTGAAAATTTTATGATACATTAGCATAAGCTGACTAGGTGGCTAGCTTAATCCGATTAGCTATCCCATCAGATATAAATATGTCTTAGAATTGAACATTCTTCAGAAAATGAGGAAATTTTTTGCTTGTCATATATTCATTGACAACTGTATGAAGTTGTTAGACTTAATTTTGAGTTTGGATTTATGAAACTGTGAACCAGTACTTTAAGAATATTTTGCGATTTTTATATTTTCCCTTGTTTTTTCTCCCAAATGAGGAATTGGCAAGCTGGATAAGTGTGTTATATGAGGAAGCAGCATATATTAAAAAAAATCGTATGTATACAGTTAATAACAGAAATCAAGGAAATCTAAAATAAAGGTAGTCAGAAAAATCAGGGAACCTTTTTTTTCGATATTTCTGTAGCCATCCTGAATAATAAGTATCCCTTAGTTACAAATGTAGAATATTGTACTGATGGCTGTGCTGCCCAGTATAAAAATTGCGAAACATTTTCTAACCTATGTTACCATGAATATGATTTTGGTGGAATAAAAGCAAAATGGAGGTTTTTTACTACAAGTCACAAAAAAATATGTTTGCGATGGGGTGTAAGAGAGACTTAAAAGAATTGTGAGAAAAGCAAAGGCCGCTGCATGGTCAAACAAATGTGACTATGATATACGAATATTACAGACAAAACATTTAAGATATAACATTTTTTATCATCACAAAAAATGACATCTTGAAACTGCAACAATATGTCTCAGCGGATGCAACTTGCTACAACAATTCCTGAAACACATGGTATGCATTATTTTGAATCTACAGCAAATTTATTAATAGTGAAAAAGAATAAGAACTGATGAAAATTTTTCTGTTTGTTCATCTTTTGATAGAAATGTTAGCGACTTTGAATATTCCATCCCTTAACAGTTATGTAGCACATATATATGAATCGAATTAGTATATAAGCTTAGTTTCGGAAGTCCACAAAGAAGAAGGAGATGTAACTTAAATTCATGCATCCACATGACCCATCACCTTCGTAATATCAGCCAGTAAATGACAGTTGTATTGTGCCTTTCAATCATATCCTTTGTGCAGTTGACATCAGTATCACAACATATAAACTTATTGATATATCCAGTGCTTTAATAAACACTAAGTTGGCAAAACATAAAATGAGAGGGAAATAAAATTTAAAGATAAAATGAACAAATTTTAACTAAAACAATTTTGTGATTTTTCATCACTATTACAATAGAGTTTTTTTGGCTTAGATGCTTTACACTGACGCTAAAAAAAAAAAAAATTAATCGGTTAAAAAAAAGAAAAAAGTCGCCAAACTTTGGGATTGTTTTTCTTTTATGGCAACCCGGCTATTAAGCTTGTATTTAGTTACCGTAGTAGCTTGGCGCAGTCTTGGAAATCGCGCCAACCAAACAGTCGCCAATCTTTTGTTTACATTTTAGCGTCAGTGTAACAGATCTGTTCCATTTTTTTAATTAAATATTTATTTAAAATTGTTATTGATGTTATTAAAAAGGTGATTTTCTATAATTTTAAAATACTACAATAATTTTTACTTGACAATATTTTTTTATTTAAGAGTTGTAACTTTATCACATTTGGTGTAGGTGTAATATACAAGATGATTTAGTTATAAAATGTGACTATTCGTAGAATTTTTTTCCATTGTTTGTTTTATTTATCATTTACTGAAACTTTGCAACAGATTTCAATTTGACATGACAACATTGCTACGTCCTGCAGGAATTCATTATAAGCATTCCTGTTTACTTCCATGGGATTCCACTTCTTTTTAGCTACATTTATAAAAAAAATATCTTTATGTAAGATAAAACCTTATCAAACTTTTAGATGTAAATATTATATTTCTGATAATAAAAGAAATATCAAACATCTTGTATTTTCTGTTATGTTTGGAAGGTCAGTAAAATTGAAATTCTTCTTTAAACAAAATGTCTGAACTGCCCATTACAATTTTTATACCAGGCTTCAAAACACACTTTGAAGTGTCTGTGTATGCAATTAGATGAAAATTGAAGGGGGTGCAATGGGGGAAATCAGCTCTTGAAGTTACACCCTTTTTTAATTAAAAAAATGCAAATAAATAATTTTCTGAGAGCATTTTAATGGAATAAACTGCACAGAAATCTATTTCAATGAAAGTTTACTTCATTCTGAACAAAACAAAAAAAATTGAAGGTTCTATGTCAAACGTGTAAGTAGTTATATAGCCTTTTATGTTGTCACATGTGCTGTTCAAAATGGCGGCAAATCGGCCATCTTGGAAGATTTTTAAAAGCTCATAACTCTTAAACCATTTGATCAATTTCAATATGGTTGATATTTTTGGAATCAGCATTAAAAGTTCTACAAGTACACCAAATTTTATCAAAATTGAAGATGGTGGGTGTCATTTTTAGAAAATTCTGGGCGATTTGACATGGAATGACCCTTATATGAAAAATTCTTTAGTAAAATTTCATCAAATTATAAAATTTGTTTTCAGTACTTAAGTGTAACAAGAAAATGGAATGTGAATTAAGTTACAAACACCCTGTAGAATATGAGATTTAGATATTGCTGAAATGAGAACACAGAACAGCAATGTTGAAAATAAGGAAATTTGTTGCTTATGGTTTGTTATTAGTCAGATCGCAAATTCCCCTCTCTAATGTTAAACATATGGACTTGAAATGCCTCCATATCTCTCAAATTTCTTCTCTGAAAATCAAACTTGCCTTCTTTTTACTGAATGTTTTTCTTGAAGGATGTTTCTGTTTTTATTTGACAAAATGTTTCTAAAATACATGTGTATGCAGAACAAAATACCGAAAGTATCTTATCACACACAAAAACAATATACTAAGTACCAATATGTAAGTATTTCCCAAACTAACTCTCATACAGAAAATGATTCGAAAATAAATATCAGATATATATCCATTGATATACATCGAACTTTGCATCCTACAATTATAAAGGTTAAAACAGTTAAATATCCTTGAGTATTCGCCCACAGTACGCCATTTTCAGGGGCGATTGTGGGTTTATGAGCTTTGATCAGTGAAAGACTGTTTTGTGTTTTCACACAATATCAATAGTTGAACATGGTATATATAGCATCATATCAAAGCTTTTAGAAAATAAATGGAACAGGCAGACCATTCACCCTCAGTCTGCCATCTTGTTTTTTTTTAAATCAAAACACATTTGTTTTGTTTCTCATTTCCAAAATAATTTTCATCCATATCTACTTATTATAAAAGACATTTAATTTAATAGAATAATTTATTTATATTTGATAATAAAAGTTTAAAAGAAAAAAAACAAGACTGCAGACTGAGGGCGAATGGTACATCTGAAGCTGATTAATATATTAAAAACACTGGAATATAATAACTCATAACTTAACTATAAAATAATTTTTAAAGAATTAGTTTAAAGATGTCCATTATTGGCACATCTAGCCTATATCCATTGATATACAGAGATGAACCCCGCTTACTACAATTGCAATTATAAAGATTAAAACAAGTTATTAAAATCATGCAGTTAACCTGGAAAGCTTTGATCAGTGAAAGACTGTTTTCACAAAATATCAATAGTTGAACATGGTATAGCATCATATCAAAGCTTTCAGAAAATTTTATCTTTCTATAGTACACATTAGTATTAGATAATCATTAAGCACCTTAAAAAATCATGCAATTTTTCACAAGCTTATTATTATTTTTTTTCACAAAGATTAAAAATGTTTTTACAAAAAAGTATATAGGGTAGATGTGCCAGTAATGGGCCACCTTCAACGTTTTTGGTTTATAAAATAATAACCAATAAAAATTCAGCTTTTTTATTTCATTAATATGCTTTCTTTAAATTTTAGTTTTAAATACAATCATAATATCAATTATCTATTACTTTGTGCGGGGTGACCATTACTGGAATTTAGGGTGTTTTGATTTATTTCTGTTATTTACAATTTCAAATCACATTGGGAAATGTGACTATGAGCATGGTTAAATATTGTTAGTAGATTAATATAATATTAAAAAATGTGGAATATAACAATTATAACTATTAATTAAAAAATAATTTTTAAAGAAATTCCTTAAGGGTGTCCATTACTGGCACATCTACCCTATTACATTAGTCGCTGCTATTTTAAGGTAGTTTCTTTAAAAAACAATACTATTACTTTTTGTACGGTGTCCATTACTAGAATTTGGAGTGTTTTAATTTATTTCTGTTATTTACAATTAAATTTTGACTTGCATTGGGAAATGTGACCATGAGAATGGTTAAGGATTGTCGATAGATTAATATTAAAAAAAACTGAAATATAATAATTATAACTTAGAATTTCCTTAAGGATGTCCATTACTGGCACATCTACCCTATATCCATTGATATTGAGCGTTGCTTACTACAATTATAAAAGTTAAAACAGTTATTAAAATAATTCTGTTCACCTGAAAAGCTTTGATCAGTAAAAGATTTGTTTTCACAAAATATCAATAGTTGAACATGGTATAGCATCATATCAAAGCTTTCAGAAAACTTCAGAATCTTTCCCTGTTACCCTATTGACCCTTTATCTACTGATGGTACTTTTAAGTACCATCAGAGAAAACTTTGTATAAAATTTCTCTAATCTGTCTAATAATGATAATAAGGTTTTCTTTTTATACAAAATACTTTTCTGGATCACATTTAGAAAGCACAGCAAAACAGTGAAAGCTAAATATTTTACAAAGTGGTATTTTTCTGAACCTTTTACATAAGTGTAGATCTTCTCTTTTTAAAAATTGTTATATGAAAATTTTGCAACTATAAAAACCTTTCTATTTGATGATAGGATCACAATACATTTATTTACATTGTTCCGATAAAGAACTGTGATATTTCCTTAGCAGCATTTTCTGTTAATCTAATTATTCTTGTAAATATTTCACAAAAAGAGCTATTACTACCGCATTATTAAATCAGTTTTAATGAAAAACCTTATCTAAATTTCATATTATTATAATATAAATTGTCTAATAATATACCTTCAGACATCAAGGAAGTTGATTATTGAGATTGAACAATTTGTTGATTCATAATTCGGTAGATAAAGGGTTAACGCAAACAAAAGAGTATTCCGAAATTATGTATTATAACACGCGAAAACAATGTACTAATGTGTAAATATTTTCCAAAGCCGACCACGATCCACATACAGGAAAACCCTGGCCCTCACAGTTCAAGTTTAGATGCCTATTGGTTATCAAATTAAAATTACCATTACCATTTTAGTAATTGTAACGGGATTATTAGCAATTAATAAACATTTTTTGCAGAAATATATAGTATATATACTTTTTTTTTTTTTTTCCCGAGAGGCATAACACTAATGCAATTGAAAGCAAATAAAATTTCTTTAGTAATATTAATTGGATGTTATTTACTTATGTATCATTACAAGTACGTAACATACGAAAATAACACCAAAATAATGGATAAAAATATTATGAAATGTTCTTTCATTTTTAAAAACTTTTACCGCGTGCAACCCCTAATACTCGATCGAGACACCAAGGTTGGGAAGCAATCTTTTAAGCAATAATACTAAAAAAATACTTTTTCTTAGATTAAAGTAATAATCAATACAGATAGACAAATAACTATTTATTTACCGGTCTTGGAACCTTCAATTTTCTTACACCTTTAGACACCATTTTAATTTAGTTTCACCACGTTTTTCTTTTCCACACGTTGCGTCTGGACTTGTACGGAGCACGAGAACTCGTTGCCAGATTTTCTAACAAAAAAAAATATGAATCCAACCCCAACGCAGGAGTTGACTACATTTGCAAAATTTCGCAACTAAGGTGCCTAGATATGAGAGTGACGAAATTTGATTGTCCGACTTTACTGAGATCATGAAGGAAAGGGCATGTTTACTACTTGTTTGTAAACATGCCCTTTGCTTATTTAACCGACAGTGACGTCAACTGCCCTTTCCCGAGGCTAACGAAAAAGAAAGACTACCGCGGTTCTTTACGCGTATCTTTTTTTACAGACCGCGGGAGTCACGTGATGCTCGAATGCACCATTGCAGGTGTACGAAAAGAGCATCACGTCACTCTAGCGGTCTCTAAATAAAGATAAGTGGAATGCACCGCGGTAGCCTGTCTTTTTCGTTAGCCTCGCCCTTTCCTTTAGAACGTACACTCCATGGGAGACTGCAATCGCTTTTGATTTTGGTCATAATGAAAGAAACAGCGAAAAATAATCTTCGCAAATGCATAGCTTAAACAAGCGATTACGCCGCCGCTTTATTGACGCACCCACACGATTAAAAAGGGAAACTTCATAGAATAACAAAGTAACAATCGATAACACGTTAAAATAAATAAAAAAATATCCATCTTTATAATTTCATTTAATTTTTTAAGTCGGTTTAATTGTTTTGAATATTTGTTGTTGGAACACAGTTTAATAAGTCTTCAATGTACTGTACAACTGAATATATATTTTTAAAATTTCGTAAACAAATCCAATCAACTTGATATAAACTGTAAAGAGTATCTTGTGCGGGGAGCACCTTTACTGCAGTTCTGTTTTTTTTTTCAAGTAAGTTACCTAATGTTTAAATGTTATACTATATAACAGAGTACAAAATGTAATTGATTTGCCTTAGTTTCTGCTCTGTTTGATTCTATAGAATTTTGACTTTAAATGCAGTTTTTTTTAAATCTCTATAAATTATGTGAACAATTGTTAGTTCAGTTTAGGTTGGGGGGGGGGGGTAATGCCTGTGTTTATTAGCTGCATTTCGTAAGTAAGCTGAATAAAGTTTTAAAAAATATATATATCAAATTTAACCTGATTCTTGAACAAAATTTATTTTATATTATTTTTTACTTTTCGTGAGTTATTTAAAATTAATTAGACCGAAATCTTTGTTGTCATAAAAAAAAAAACAAAAAAAAAAAACATATTGATTAACGTAATAGGAATTGAAAATATTGAGAAAAATTTAAAAGCAACAGATTATTATTGTTATTTCCTTATACTATTATGTTAAATCATAATTTTCTATAGCATGTATTACAAGATACATAACTTTAAAAGTAGCCTTGAATGAATAATTATCAAACATACCCTCCACCCCCCCCCCCCCCCCCCCCCCGCTGCGCTGGAAAATAACCGACCGTAAATAAACACAAAGCTATCAAATTCTTTTAATTTTTATGATCAAACGTTAATATATATATATATATATATATATGTATATATATATCCAGGAAAAAAAGTGCCAAATGAGCGATAAGGGCGCCCCACTTTCTCCCTCTCTTCAAGGGATTTATTGGTATCAGGGGTCGTCAAAAAAATTCAGTGGCACCGAGGCTCTGCGTGCTTCTAGCGTAAAACAACCTTCTTCTTGTCTTCCTTCTATTTATATCCAATTTCTTTGATGCTCTTCAAACCGGAAATGAATGCTGGGAAATCAGTGAGAAAAAAGGAAGTCTTGTGAATTCGTGGGAGAACTTTGGAACTTTTTTTGTTTGAAATAATAAATATTATTATTAATATTTTAGAAAAACAAAGACATTGTTAGAAAGGATAAGGAACAATCTAAAAGTCGGTATTTTACTTTTTGGTATTTCAATTGTGAAAGCAGAACCCTGCATATAGTGATTACCGATTACTAAATTCTGGGAAATTACTCAGAAAAAAGGAAATTCTGGAAAATTCGTAAAAAAATTCATTTTTTTTTAAATAGCAAATACTATTATTATTATTTTAACAAAGACATCTTTAGAAAGGCAAATGTATCCTGAATAAGCGGCTATTTTCTTTTTCTTCCTGGAAAGCGTAATGCTGATTTCTAGATAAAGAAAACTACCCAGTTAAACTGATGGCATTGAGCTCACAGGCTATTCACACTAACTGTATATTATACTCAAACAATTATAGAATTCTGCATGAAATACCCATTTAGCTAAATTAAGGGGGATTATCCCCCGTTTCAACTTTATACTTAACCAATGAGCTTATACTTAACCAATGAACCTCCAAATCTAATCAGGGATCGCATTATCAGAATAAACCGGTATAAGGAAAGATCAGTTGACGTCACTCAGGGCAAAACTTTGACGTCACTCAGGGCAAAACTTTGACGTCACTCAGGGCAAAAGATGGTTTTGATTGGTGCACGAACAGGGACGAGTTTGTCTGATTGGCTGGGAGAGGGGGAGATTGATTGACGGGAGTGTTTGTTTGTAAACATGCCCTTTCCTTATACCAAATTTGAAGCAAATCGGATAATTGTGCATGAAAAACCCATTTATCTAAATTAAGGGGATTAGCCCCGCTCCCCCCTTTATACTTAACAAATAAACTACCAAAACTAATCAGGGAAGTGCCTTTTCACAGTGAACCTAGATACAAAATTTGGAGCAAATTGGACAATTCAGCATGAAAAACCAATTTATCTAAATAATATTGATAGTTTTTGATAAGTAACACCGTTAGAACTGGAAAAGTATGCTGATTAAGTGGGTATTTTTTGTTTTCACTATTTCGTTAAGAAAAGCGTATACCGGCTTGTAAAGACATGTTTAATTTTGAAATTGTTTTTTTTTTTAATATCGTATTTAGTCCACATGACATATATTATTATAACAGAGTATAATAGCGGGCTTCCCCCGCTATCGAGCTGGTTTAGATATTCGAAAAGACGAGAAAAATAGACCGGTAAATTTTTACTTTATAAAAAACATGACCTCTTTTTTTTTTTTTTTTTTTTTTTTTGAAAAGGAAATTTATTTGGATTTATTAAAGAAAGGATAAAGTGTTTTGAAAGGAATATTAAACGAAACCCTTTGTGCGATCTCCGATTACACTACCCACTTGTTTTATGTTATTGACAGTTATTATTGACACATTAGTATTGACAGTGTTAATGCTAATGTGAACCATTTATACATGTTAATTCAACGAATAATTAAGTACTATAGTGTTTATTATCTTATGAAGTGACTTTATGTTTTGCTGATAAATTGCATGTTATAAGAAGCCATTTTGATGCCGATGTAACGGCTTTATTTTAATCATCTGCTGTTTTTATATTACGTTGCCTTGCCATTGCTATATATTTAGTCATTTGTGCTTTATTTTGTTTTAATAAATTTTAGTTATCTTAAAGTTAAAACTGTTTAATTATTTAACATCTACTTTGACACTCTGCCAATCCACTCTCACTTCCAGCTACTCTGCTTCACCGTCAGAATACTTCAGAAGTTGATATTTTAGATTATGCCAAGGCAACACTAGATACCGGGCTTGCTTATTCATTCATTCATTCTCATAACGTCACAAATAGTGGCTCGAGGCTAACGAAAAAGAAAGGCTACCGCGGTGCTTTATTCATATCTTTTTTTACAGACCGCGGGAGTCACGTGATGCTCGGATGCACCAATGAAGGTGCACGAAAAGAGCATCACGTCACTCTAGCGGTCTGTAAAAAAAGATAAGTGGAATGTACCGCGGTAGCCTGTCTATTTCGTTAGTCTGTAGTGGCTGGCCGCGACCAACGATATGATTGGCCTACGTCGCCATGACGATTCCTGCAATGATAGCTGCGACAAAATACAGTGGTAGATTGGTTGATGGAACTGTTTGTTTGTAAACATGCCCTTTCCTTATAGTACGTACTAAACATGGAGGAAGATACCTGGAGTGGAAACTGGAATAGGCTGAGATATCGAAAACGCAAGCCATATTTTTGAAACGAAAGAGGGCGCTGTAAAATTTCGCAGGTGGTCTTTTAACAGAATGTCATTAGATTACATGTTAAATTCCGAAAATATTTTACTCGTTTATTTTTAATTATAGCAATTATATGTCATAAATTTAAGATGGGGTTTAAATGTTTTATTCCGGGATGTACATTGGGCTATGATGATGAGATAAACAAAAGAAAAATCGAAGGAAAAAAAGATGTAGAGTAATTAAGAATTTATTTTAACAGTTAAATTTCCTGAAACTACTTGATATATTTATTACTTGTAGCAAAAAGTAAGTGAAAAATGTAGTCTGCAGATTTACTAATTTCATTCTACTATAAATCTAATTAATATTTAAGTATTTTTTATCTACAGAGTTGAATAATGAAATATTAAAAAAAAATTAAAATATATTAAAAACAATAGTTTTTTAACAATTTGTGTCGCTTAAAAAATTGTCTTTATTTGAATGGGGAGTGCTTGAGCTCCTGCTTTGTATATCTAGAGTAATTAGGGATTTATTTTAAAAGTTAATTTTCCTGAAACTACTTGATATATTACTTGTAGTAATTAGTAAGTAAAAAATGTTATCTGCAGATTTTGCAATCTTGTTCTTATTAGATTCAGGTAAGTGCAATTTAAAAATTTAATTTGTTTAGTTAGCTGTTCAGTTCAACCAAAAGATTTAATTTTACATAGATAAAAGGGCAGTTACAACAGAAAAATGATAAAACTACATTTAAAACTGAATTCTATTACTTAGAGGTATTTGTAAGGAGTTAAACATCTATAATTTTATTTATTTATTTTGTGCAGGGAAAGAAGATCTAAAGGTCCTAAAAATTTGAACTTAATCGAAGAAAAAATGCTTAAGATGTGCTTCTTAGTTTGATAAAACTGTGTTAAAAAAAGTGTCCGGACCAGTTTAGGTCCTGTGACATCAGAATCATTATTTTATACATCAATTTCATTTATTTGTAAACTAAAAAGTGTTTTGGGGCTTCATTCACGCGCAAGAACTTATTGTAAAAAAAATATATATATATTTGCTTCTCTCATAAGTGCAATTAAAAAATTTAATTTGATTACTTAGCTGTTCAATTAAATCAAAATATTTTATTGATTCTAAATTAGGAAAAAGAACTCATTTAAATAACAAATTTAATATTCTCAAAGAAAAAAAGATTTAAGTATATATGGTTTTTAATAACTGTATAATTTTCAAATTGTAAGGTAAGCATGTTACCTTTTCTATCTGCAGCAGTGTGTATGAAAAAGGAAGCAGTTATGTATGGTAAAAAAATGAGAGTTTTTGGACCATTCATAACTAACATTATATTAAAGTCACAATTTACGATTCTTGCAAAAATTAGTTAATAGACCCTATTATTTTTATTCAAGTTTCCTTTCCCAAATAATTAAGATAAAAATTTGTTTTTAAATGTGCATAATATTAATTGCATAGATATAAAAAGTTATGAGTTATTAAATTATTCAAAGGTTCCCAGGTAGCACAGCAATATCGGCCCGATATTGTCCAATATCGGGCAATCTTGGCGTGCATCGGGGAAGACCGGTCAAGTTTTACCGATATTGGCCGATATTGATCAATGTTGGCCGATGTTGAATCTGTAATATTATCAATTCTCTAATGTTCGACATTTAAATTTTTATCTTATATATAGTTCTTTTTTAGCAAGGTAGAAGACAGAAAACAATTTTAACAACACTTTAAGTTCTGTAAACCTATGAGGAAAAACTCATACTGGCGAATATCGGCCGACATTGATCAAGATCGACCAAGATCGACAACTGGGAAGTGCTGGATGAGAACTGAAATTCAACCAATCAGAGACAAGCATCCTTTTTCCTTTTCCTTCAGTCTTGTGATTAAAACATGGCCGCGAATGCGCGCTAGTTCTGTGTGAAACATCTTCTGTTTTTACTCTCTAATCGGTATGTATTCCCATTACTTATAATCTGTACTGTTTTTTGAACATTTGAAGACATAATTTTATGCATTTTATGAAATAGTTTTATTTTAAACGTATTTTTTTAATCTGTTTAAGCGTAACCCTAATTGGTATACATCGTTTAATGTTTTTGTTATTATTATTTTTTTATTGATTGTCTTGATTCTAATGAACGATTTTTTAAATTTTACCATAGATCTAGAATGCGTATAGGTATGCTATTGAAATGGGTATTTTCTATCGCAAATATTTTGTGTCTTTGTGTAGGATGCAGCTTATATATTTACTTTTAAATTTCTTTCTAAAACCATTTTTCAAGGCAATCACAGTGAAATGTATTTTCAAAAATATTTTACATTTCTCGGTTTAATAAGATTTGCAGATTTTGTTTGATTCACGATTTTCTGTGTCTGATCTTTCATTTTATCATTTATGTTTTAAAATTGCATTTTAAAGTTTAAGATAAATAAATTGCTGTTCTTCAGATGCCTTTTTAAATAATAAAACATACTTTCTACATTTAAAAAATTATTTCTGAAATATACATGCGGATTAATTTTCTTTTTATTTTAAAAATCAACATTCAATCTTCCAACTTTCTCTTTTATTCTTGTAAAATGTAACATTCCTTCATCGCATACATATGTTAAAGTAATATATATGATATCCAAATTCTTTACTTCATATGAGGTTTTTTTACAAAAGCTACAAACACAGCTGCCAACACCTTCCCATTACTTACAAGTCAAACATTTTTAATAAGGATTATAGCTTAATAAAATAAAGTTTTTGTAAAGTAGTAATAATTATTACTTAATAAATTAAATCAAATAAAAACAAAACAACCCATTTATAATTTTGTCTTACATTATAAAATACTTCATAAATGTTTTGTGTTTATTTGACTTTTAAGGGGGGGGGGGGGGAACTGTGGAAAATAAAATCTAGTTTTTGCAATATAAATAATTCTTTAACATGTATTCATAATATTTCATCCTAAACATACGTTTAAAATTTTTCTGTTGATTTTTAACCATTTACCTTTTTTTTTTTTTCAGAATCTTAATTGTACCATGGTCTTTGTCATCTGCCAACCTCTTGTAGACAAAAAGTGTCGTTGAGTCTTCAGAATCTAATCCTACTGTGGTCTTCATGTTATCTAATTTTGATTCCATCTACTTAAGATACTCTATCGTAAGTATGCATGTCTTGTGATTTTTTTATTCTGATTGTCTTAAAAATGAAAATGACTGGTCCAAAGTATGTTTATTTGACTGAAAAAAAAACAGAAATTTGGCAGGTATAATATTGTAGAATTGTTTAGAATAGTATATATTACGATAACTATCCTTCTGATACTGGAAAAGTGTTAAAAGAAGAAAACTATATTTGTAGTGAGAGATTCGAGAAATCTTCACTTTTTAGAATGGTCAAATTGAAACATTGTAACATATCAATTGTAAATATTAGATTTTTTTTATGGGACAATTTGTTTAGAGATCCCTTTTTAAAGATTTTTGTTGATCCTAATGTCGTCCTATGTAATATACAAGCATGAAAATTCTTATTTTTTTTTACTGAAATCGTTTTTTTTTTTTTTTTTTTTTTTTTTTTTTAATGTCACTTTGGCTGTTTCGGAGACTGATTAAAAGGATAAAAAAAAAAATAATAATGCCCTGAAAATTTAGAGAAGGGGGGGGGGGGGATAGATAAAATTGTAATGGTGTACAAATTCTGTGCTTTTAGATTTTCCTTGTAACATATGCAACATTTAAAATATAAAACTAATAATATAAGTTTAAAAACTGATTTTAAAATGCATAACAAAATAATTAATATGTGTGCTCATTTTTTTTTCTATTGTTTCCAGTTTCAGCGAATATTCTTTCAAATGCAAAATGAAGGTTGGGGGGTACTAAAATAAGAAATAGAGATAGTTTTAAAAAAAGCATTTTTTTTTAAAAAAGCACTGAACTAATATATATAATTTTTTTAACTATTTTGTGGTTATAATGCATGCACATCATGCAAATTTTGCGATATTATCTCTGATTTTGCTTTAGAGTTTTTTTTCTGCAAAGTTTACTTCAGTTTGAGTAGCTATGCTAATATAGTGCAGAAATTTCAGTAGTGGTTTCAATTTTAATGTCTTTTAACTTTTATTGCATATTTATTTTACGTATACCTAAATCAATTACATTGTGTAATTTTCACATATATTTATTTCTGCTTGTTATATTGCAATAATTTACTTTCATGCCTGTACATATATGGTAAGTATGAAAACTTATGTTGATCATGAATCTGCATAACTTAGAAATTTTAACTTTTCAAATCCTATTTAATTTCTGTATGAAATAAATATGCCACATTTATAGCATAAAAAGGCATCTTAATCCTACCTAAAATTTAAACTTTGCATTATTTAATAATGGAATGATGCTCGCAAGCTAATGTTAAACCAAGGGAGTTTTGTTTAGAAAGTTCTTGTTTGCATTTTAATATTTTGAAAGGATTTTTTTTACATAAAATATCTGAGGTTGATGTCTATCAGAGCTTCTTTGTACTTTTCTGATTTTGGTTGATTTTGTTTTTTTTTTAAGACACTTTTAGTTTTTATCACTTAAGATATTTCAAAATTATTGATTTTATTTATTTATTTATTTATTTTAGAACATAATATTTTCCCCAACAGACTGTTCATCACTTATTAGTCTTGAATCAGTAAGTTCAGACTTAGATTCAGACTGAAGACAGTCAAAAAGATAAAATTAATAAATTGTTAATTTTATTAAACATTAAATTGATTTGCAGAAAGTTTTTGACCCAATATTTATGTGCACAGAAAATTTTCGGTTTTATATAAGTCTGCTGATTGATGAATTTTGCTATTTTTTATATGAATGATTGAAGAATTTTGCAGTTTTTTTTTTTTTTTTTTTTTTTAATGATGTTAGGCTGACAAATTTTGCACTTTTGTGGTGATCAACTGATGAATTTTGTACTGTTTTACTAAGACTGAATGATAAATTTCATTGAAATTGAGAATTTGAAATGTTCTGTAAAGAAGCATGCGACATACATCACACTTTTAACCATATTCTGCTTTTGGTAAAAACTACTTTCTAGGGAACATTAATATTATTTTTGACGTCACTTCTGACAAGAATATCTCAATCTATGAAAAATGAAACAGATGAAGAAATCAATGTCTGGTGGATATCCCTGTGTTTGATTGCTCTCTGAAGATCACGAGTGTGTAGTTTTATTGTGTAACAAACGACTACCATGAGTGATCTTCTGCAAGCACGTAAAATTTGATTTACCAGATCTACAATCTATCGATAGAATAGGAGTATCGCTTCTGTGCTGAAAAAGAAGAAAATGAAGTAAGTTTATTGAAGTTACGTCAAAAATAATATCGATGTGGAAACAAACTTTTTTTTTTACATATACTAAATTATTTAGCTAATCATTACTTAGCTAAATTACGTTTTCCTAAAAATAGCATGTTAGTTTCGATTAGCCTGCGGTTTTAAGATAGTGAAAATCAAATTTTGATAGTTACATTCTGAATTATCCTGTAACTCATCGGTAAACATTTCCTTTTTTAAAATACTTCTGCAAATTAATTAATTTTAGGTACTTTGTTGTTGCAGTGCCCCTATCCCACACACTTAATAAGTGTCATTTATATTATACACACACTAAAGCTAAACAAAACTCTTTTGATTAACATTCATACATTAAAATTTAAAAAAATTATGTTTCTAACTCTGGTTTTCATGGTGAAAACCAAATTTTGATAATTGCATTTTGAACTATCCTGTGTTTCATTGGTAACCATTTCATTTTTATAAAAGTCTTGCTGCAAATTAAGTAATTTTAGGTACTTTGTTGTTTTTATTCACTATAATTTCTTTATATCTCTGTAAATAATTATTGTATGTTCAGAAGATTGGCTTCATATTATGCAAAAAAAATCTAGAATCAGTAAGTTCAGACTGATTCAGAGTGCAGACAGTCAAAAAGATAAAATATATTAACACAAGTTTGGTTAAATATTTCAGGTGAAATTTTTTTTTTTCAAGCTATATTTTTTTACTATTAAATTCAAATCTATCATTTACATTACATAGTTTGTAAATAAAAAGGAGAATAAGTAAGCATAGTATAAGTAGTAATAAGTTATTAATTTTCATGAAGAAAATTCACTTGGACAAATTTTGATTTTTGCTCATTCTACTTTTCTAGTGAGTGTGAAAATGAAGTTTAATAAAGCAAAAACAACTGTTATCTCCAGCCACATTGAGAAAATCCTGTGAGATATGCCAATTGGGATAGAAACTGTTTTCAAAGAAAAAGAAGAACATAGGAACAAGAAATAGATGACTTGGAGAAAGTTTGCTTGTAATATGATAATATAAATAGTGATAGTTTGTGAATAAAAAAAAGTTTAATTTGATATGTTGTGATTTCAAATAAATGCAGCGGCCGCAATGGCCTATAATTTTTTGCCATGTTTTATTTATCTTATTCAGGACAGCAGGTCATTTAGGGATCAGAAGATATTAATGGGGACTGTTCAATTATTCGAAAACACCTGCTAGCTAGTTAAAGCAATGGGCAGGTTCTTTTCTAATTTCCTGCTTAAATTTGATTTTTTTTTTTTTTGCATTGGATAGTTGAGATTGACCTCAGCTATCTTATGCAAAAAAAAAAAAATGTTTAAAAATATACAAATTTAAACGAGAAATTAGAAAAGAACCTGCCCATGGGTTCAACATTAGCGAGCAGGATGTTTTAGTGTCAGTGAAGTGTCCCCTTAAACTTAACGCCACTCATTCTCCAGAAAAGAACTGCAGAGGGAAAGTTGCCATATAAGGTAAGGGCAAAGTGTCTTGCTTTACCATCTGGCTCAAATGACTCAATTTTTAGGAAGTTTTATTTATTTCTTTTAAAACTAGTGTTCCATGTTTGAGATATTTTAATAGAATACTATTTATGAAATAAATTTACAAATGTTTAAAATCATTAAAAATTAATTTTAAAGGCTTTGTGAAACAATTCATAAAATCCAATTAAAATTGGAATTTTAGTAAAACATACATAAATTATTGTGATATTTGAAAGCTAAGCTCTTCGAGAAAAGAATAGCTTTCCTGACTTTGTTTAATGCCTTTGTAAAATATTATTGATTGTTTAAATGGTCATTTCAATTGCACTTTCTATTTAAAATTGCTATTAAGAAGTAATTTTAAAGAAAAATATAATGATATTCAATGAATAATATAGAATTCCAACCGAGTGTTTATCCCCGAGTGTATACGTGAGTCTCTGATTCAGAATGAAGAGAGTCCTAAAGATAAGATACAATTTTTTTTTTCAAAGAAAAAATTTTAAACTAATAAATTTTGTATTGATTTTTGATAATTTTTAATATAAAGTAATTCAATTTTAAAAGTTATACAACAGGTGGATTTTTGCATAAGTAATTTAACGAATTGTTTTCAACTAAATTTTGCCAGAAGATTATTATTTTTTTTTTTTTCAAAGTTTATATAAATACAATTAAATAAATCTGAAAATCTATATTTATGGTAAGAGCAGAAAAGAATAAATACCTACAGCTACATGTTATTTTTCTTAAATTTTTAATAATGGTTAAATATTTCGATTATGTGAAAAAAAATATATAAAGAATTGGTAATATGGCAAAAAAAAATGCTGTATATTACAATTTTTAATATTACCACTTCCACAAATTCAAATTATTATTATGGATATAATGATTTTTTATTTTTAATGAAAAAAGTAACATTTAATTATCTTTTTTACATTTTAATGTTTTCACATAGAACACTGAAACTGAAAAAAAGAAAAAACATCAAAATGTAGCTATTATACAATTTTGAATAAATTATTTTATTAATATTAAATTTAATAAAATGCTTTTTTAGTATTCTTTCATTCATAATCTTTAATATTACAATTATATCTAATGGATATAATAATAAAAACTGGGGCCTTTAACAAAACAGTTAATCCATGTGGCATTTCAGATGCTTATATATACATGGATTAGCTAATTTAAAGCTGGACTCACCAATATAAAATGGTAAACCTTTTTTTTCCTAATGTAAAGAGTTATTGATTTCTAATATTTTGCTAAAACAGGTAATCAATATCTCCCTATATGAGAAAAGAAAGATTTGCCATTTTATAGTGCTGAATCCAGTTTTGGCCAATATCGGTCGGTCCGACGTTCACCGATATCGGTCGGTTCAGGGTTCACCGATATTGGCCGGTCTGACGTTCACTGATATCGGCCGGTCCGACGTTCACCGATATTGGCCGGTCCAACGTTCACCGATATCGGCCGGTCCGACATTCATCGATATTGGCCGGTCCGACGTTCACCGATATCGGTCAATATTGGGTCCCGATATAGGCCGATATTGGAAAAAAAGCTAGCCATGCAATATCGGCCGGTCCGGTGTTTACCGATATTGGTCGATATTGCGAAATCGTTGTTCCCGATATAGGCCGATATTGCTGTGCTACCTGGGGTTATCGATATATACGCAAGATTAAAATTTATTCCAGAAAATTTGAATAATATTTTTAATCTCTAAAAATTTTACGTCCATTCCGTATTTCTTCGCGGTACAATATCCGTGATATTTGTTTTTAAATGACTATCCTGATGTTTTTGTCAGCATGAAAATTATTTACAGAGTTATAAGAAGCAATCGAAACGCCAAATATCTATTAAAATATATGCATGGTGTGAAGAAAACTGTATTTAATGAAATTTCGACTTGTTTGACTTTTTTAAAGTTCAAAATTTCCATTAAAAACATTTTAAAAAATGAATGCTTTTCACATTGAGAAGCAGGCTAGGCTCGCCTATAGCGTGCCGTAGCGCCATCTATGAGGAGAAAAAGTGTATTGTAAAGTTTTAACGTTACTTTCCCCTCCATCTATATTCCTCCGTGGTACTAACACTGACCGTTCAAACGCTTCAGAATATTTATCTTTATATCCCACCAACAAAAATTCCATTCCCTTTCAAACTTATTGTTAAAGAATTGTAAAAAGCTTTTAGAAATTACTACATTCTTGTTTCTGAAATGGTAAGATTTTTTTTTTTCATTTTTACATATTGCAATTTAGGAATAAATAAAATTTTAGAAATTACAGCCCGAGCTGCCACTGCACCTATTTCTTTATTCTATCTCGCACCACTTTCTCAAAACAAAAAGCTTTTACATGCACGTTGAGAACATTTACAAGAGAAATATACGTACTACAAAAATTAATTTTTAAAAGTATCGTTCCGAATAGAATGTAAGAAAAAAAATATATAATTTAACAAATTACAACAACCATTGGGAACATGTTCCGAAAGCTTTAATTTTTTTTTTCAAATTAATTAAAAATATTAATTATTCAAAAATATTCATCGGAACCATCTACAAATAAACGCATTTTCCATTAATACAGTTGAAGAGATCCTGGCATCCTCTGTCTTCTCAAAAATATTCGTTTGAACCATCGCTGCAGTTATTGAAACGCATTTTCCATTACTATACCTTATCCTTAATATTTTGTCGGGTCCTTCCTACAATAACTTTAACTCTTGTTTGAATTCGGCTTTTTTTCATATCTGATAGTTTGCATCTATCCTTTTTGTAACGATTTTATGCATTTCTATTGCCTATTCAAAGAAAAATTCTTCCAAAGTTATAGAATTTCGTTAAAAACACTTAAAAAAATAAAGTAATGACGCCAAGAAGTCCATTCTCGATCGAAAACAACAACCATTTTCAAAATGGTTAATAAAAGTAGTCGCCAGCTGGTCGCCAGTGCCAACCGTGCAATACCCACCTGTTCAATCTTATACGTGGTGTGGGGAACATATATTTCACAATTTATAATATCAACGGCTTTGTGCGTACCGCAAAAACCGTTTGTTATAACACTGCTAATTTTTTGAACATATACGAATACCCGTTGTATTTATATATAAACATTTATTTTGGAAAATATATGGTATGAGTTTTAAATTAAAAATAATAAGTTTATACATAAAACATATGCCATTCTTAAAGTGTGAATGTTTGATCTGTATAGCCAATTTCGCAAACATTTTATTACTACAAATTCCACACAGTAATCTTCACTTTCTTTAATTACGGAATGTTTGTCATTAAATAAAACGAATATTATTATAATTATAGGTACTCGAAAGTTCGCTAATTTGGCAGTACTGGATCTGGAATGTAATATTATTTCTCTGTTGAAGACGTCGATATCTTTAAATTCATTGAGTTAAAATACATTTTTGTTGGTCATTCGCAGAGAAAAGTTTCAACTTGTAGAATAACAGAATTAAAATGTCAAAGTAAAATTTATTTTATTTAAAATCTTCTATCTGATAGGAGGAAAAATAATTTTCATATTAAGATATGCGTTACAGTCTAAATAAATAAACGAATAAGCGGTTATTTTTCGTATTAATATAAAGAAATTGCAAATAATATAATATAATTACTTGTTAACTTTAAATTAAAGTCTTTAATTATCCTTAATATTTTGTCGGGACCTTCCTACAATAACTTTAACTCTTGTTTGAATTCGGCTTTTTTTCATATCTGATAGTTTGCATCTATCCTTTTTGTAACGATTTTATGCATTTCTATTGCCTATTTAAAGAAAATTCTTCTAAAGTTACAGAATTTCGTTTTTTTTTTTTTTAAAGCTCTAATAATGCTTAAAGCGATAAAAACATAACACAGAATATTTAAAAATACCTTTTTAATGTAGATTACATATGTTTCGTTCACTCTATCTGGTTTGCAACGAAGCCGCTTCTTTTGAATTAGCTAAAATTTGGCACGCGCTGATCGATAGATTGAAAAAGCAATAAAAATAAAAACAAATAATAATTTTCACGTTTCCCAGTTTGACCAATTTAAGCACCTGCTAGCCTTGGACATGCGATCTCGTGATTTATGTTAACCATTTTCAAAAATATGCGAGAAAATTGTATTTATCATTTAGATCTGAGGACGTCACCGATAGAGTGAACGAAACATATGTAATGTACATTAAAAAGGTATTTTTAAATATTCTGTGTTATGTTTTTATTGCTTTAAGCATTATTAGACTTTAATAAAGGAATTGGTTAACAGTTTCACTATTTTGCATGGTTGTGATGATGTTATAACCATGCAAACAAGCAATGTAAATTAATACTAGCATCTGACACATGTTATTAAGATTAGTATTAATAAAATTTTTGCGCGAAAAAACTTTAGTATTTTCATAATGTTTAGTTTATAACTTAAAATGTCATTTTAGTACATATGTTGAAATATATTTTCATTCAAGATATTTTGAATTATTCAAGGCAAAGATCAATAAGAGAGCTCATTTATTACTATGACCAAGAACAATTTCACGGTAATTCCCAGTTTTCCTTTCTTATTTCTTTCTTTTTTTCTTTCTTACTTTCTTTTCTTTTTTTTCTTTTTTTTGTAATTTTATAAACGTTTAATTCCAATAAATAATTTTTAATTACCGTCTATTAATTGCTTTTAATTTTTTAAATAATGAGTATTTATTTTCTTTTTAGCCAGTTGAAGTTTATTTATTACCATTATGTTTCAAGAAGGCGCCTTTAAAATAACATTGTTAAGTATCAGTTTTTAGTTCAGTAGATTAATGTAATCAATAGTTCATAGCAATTTCACTACTACTATTACTATTAGCATAACATGTACTATACCAGGTTAAACACATTTTTGAGCTTTAAACGCAGTCAACCTCACTCTCGACAATACAATCTCGCAGGACATCCCCCCCCCCACACGTTTCGAGATTTTTTCGAATCTTGCACACATTCTGAAATTCGCAATTCTCATAGTAATCGTAATCCTAATATCCGCCCACTCTGTTTTGATGTAAAAGAAGTTTTCTAAAGAACATAAATATACATTAGAATTTTATGAATGAAATGGAAACACATTTTGGATTTTTGAAACTAATTCAATGAAATTTTTAAGACTAAAAAAGAAACTAAACTGCTGAATATTTTAAACTGAAGTACTTAAGAGCAAATCTTGGACAGGTGGAATAGGAAGATCTTCAGTGTGTAGGAGGGATTTAAAACAACAACACAACAACAACAAAAAACATAGTATTATTACCATGCATAATTTGCAGCATATTTAATTAATTCTCTTGTGTAAACTTCTTATTTTTCTTTCCTTTATAAAAATTATCAGTTTCATTTACGCATAAAGTAAGCGCACTCAAACTTTGACCTCTTCTACATTGAAGTCTCTGAAGTTTTGGGAAAATTTACATAAGTAATATGCTTTTCCGGGCTGCATTTATTCAAGTAACTCAAAGAAAATGTCAAAAGTGGCTGTCACAATTTGAAAATTGGAAATTGGCATAACTTTATTTAAACGATCTCTATTTCAAAAATTGTATTCATATTCAGAAAGAAGGCACAATTCCCAATCAAATTGTACAATCGGCCAAAGTAAAAAAAAAAAAAGGACCACCCCATATATTTGAATTTTGAAATTGTTGCAGAAAAGAAAAAATATGAAAACAGCCATTCGACTGGGAATTATGTTTTTTCGATCATTTTATTTTTTAAAAATGATTCGTAAATTTTCAATAAGAACACCTAATTTTGACATCATATTTGGCTTTTTCGGTAAATTTTATCTCATGATAGCAAACGAGAAGTAATTCAGTCAAGTAGTTTAGGAATTATGAAGGTTTAAATTTTGGAACTCCTAATGGTAAATTCATTTGAAATCGCTGCAAAATAGATTGAAATGCGAGTAGTAATGAAATGGAATTGTTATTGATGGGATATAAAGAGAAATATTCTGAATCCTATGAACGGTCAGTATTAGTACTAACATAAACAAGCCGCATAATGTCCCTTGTCTATCCTCGCTTTTTGTATGAAGTCCTTTTCCAGAGTTTCTGGAAAACAGAACTGATATCCTTCTACCATAGTTTAAAACAAGGACATTTTAAAGAATAATAATGGTGACTTTAACAGGTTTATGCAAGTGGTTGGATATAAAAAACAAATTTTCTATTTTAAATAAATTTTCAGGGACGGGAAAATCATGAAACGTTGTCATGAGGTAATATTTAGGATTAATATTTATTTCTAAGAAATAAGAGAAATTTAAATAAGAAAATTTATTTTCAAACAGTTTTAAAATATTATTAACAATTTTGTAACACATGCGTTCACTACTGGGTTTGGACTCTAATGACACAAACTGTTTGAGGATCATGCGGCCTCTGATTTCAGATAATCAGAATCGTGACTCTGAAAAATGAGCCAGATAACTCACTTCTAGTTTCTACCTGTTTCAAAATAACTAATCACGTGACGTCGTACGTCGAAACCAGCGTCGTCGAAACCAAGGCTATAGTACAGTGCCTAGAAGTAGATTTAAAAATTATTTAAAAATTATTTTTGATTAATAGTTATTATTATTATATTTTAGTTTTTTTTAAAAAATATTATATTAATCTTTCACCAACATTTAACCATTCTCTTACTCACATTTCCCAATGTGAATAAAAATTTTAATAACAGAAATAAATCAAATACTTTTATTTCCAATAATAGGCACCCTACAAAAAGTAATACGTTGATTTTGAGAATGTTATTTAAAAGAATAATTGAATGAAAGCCTACTAATGAAACAAAATAGTCATGTTAAAATAAATTTAAAAGTTAGGATATCAATAATTAATAAAACATTTATGATAATAATTCATTGTTTAAATTATTTATTGTCATTATCACAAGATCAATATTTTAATTATTTCAGATAGAAAGATTAAAATACTAAATTAAAAATAATTGAGCAAATCTTCTTTCCCTTCAATAGTGTATTTGTAATTCCTCCCAATAAATCGCTCATCAAAATGCGATTCACATATACAACTTAATATTGGTTCAGGTTTTTATAGGCACGAGGAATGACTTTTAACCTTTTTTCAAGTTAGTTTTGGCACGGCCTAACTCGATTTTCTCCTTCCCTTTATACGGCCGTAACAAAAAGTCATTTTCCCTTTGTTCAAGAGGAATAAGAGTTTCTCCCCGGAAGAACGTAGGGGGCGCTATTACTTACCATTACTAATGGAGAATTTCCTTATCTTTGCGTTTCGTTCGTCAAAACTATTTATGAATTGATATATCCAAGACTAATAAAAAACCCTTATGGGGAATGTGACTTAAACGAGCATAAAATAAATATATGCTCATTAATATATGCAAAATTCTTGCCCATCATTTAAAAAAATATGGCAAGGTATTTTACAAATGAAACCAATTTATCTGCATGTAAGAACTCTTTATCAAGAAAAATTTTAAAGTTTACTTAATTTTAATTTTATAATATTTAATGTATATTTCACTGTAAAAATTATCAATGTTTAAAGTCTAATCAAGAAATAGAATCTGCATATACCTATAGATACATATATATATACAAGTAGGGTGGATAGATTTATGAATTAATATTTTAAAAATCTGAAAAAATATTCTGTAATTTCTGTAACCACACAATATTCTAAAATTTCCACAAAAACTATTCTCTCATAGTACATAATGCTACAGCAAAAAAAAAAAAAAAAAAAAAAAAAAAAAAAAAAAAAAAACTTGTTCATTCTCTAAAATAATAAAACCTGTAAAAATTATTATGAATTTGTTAAATAATCCATGTTTTGAGAAAAAAAAAAGCGATGTGAGTTGATTGCCGGATATTGGCGAAATATGTTTTCTTATTCTGTTGATATTATGAAACATGAAAGTATATTTTTATTTTTATATACATACTTTTATACCATGACTTTCCAGAACTAGAATATAATATTTAATTTTATATGTAATTCTATTATATTTCTATATGCTTATATATTTCAGATCAGTACCTATAATGGTTAAATTTATTAAAAATTGTTTTGAATGTACACATATATACATATATTTTAAATAATTCAGAATCGTGTAAAAATAATCCATGTTTTGAGGAAAAAAAAATTCGATATGAGTTTATTGCCGGATATTGGCGAAGTTGCTTAATTTTCTTACTACCATTATGAAACTAGTAATTATTTTTTTAATTTTTTGCTGTGTATTTTATGCTCAGAATTATCAATGTTTCAAGTAATCCAGAATTTTAATGTATTGAAATTTACTTATAATGTTTGTTTTACATTTTGTAGTAGGATGTTATTTAAACTATTTTTAATTGCTTAAAGCGTTGTATTTAGTTATTTTATCTCTAAATCTTTTAGTTTTTCCTGTTTGTAGTAAAGAAAACGCCGAAGTAAAAGATAGATATGTTACATATAATGCTTATATATTTCAGATCAGTACCTATAATGATTAAATTTATTGAAAATTGTTTTGAATATACATATATATATATACATATTTTTAATAATTAAGAATCGTGTAAAAATAATCCATGTTTTGAGAGAAAAAAATCGATATGAGTTCATTGCCGGATATTGGCGAACTTGCTTAATTTTCTTACTACTATTATGAAACTAGTAATTATTTTTTAAATTTTTTATTGTGCATTTTACGCTCAGAATTACCAATGTTTCAAGTAATCAAGAATTTAAATGTATATAAATATAGAAATTTACTTATAATGTTTGTTTTGCATTTTATAGTAGCGTGTTATTTAAACTATTTTTAATTGCTGAAAGCATTGTATTTATTTATTTTATCTCTAAATCTTTTAGTTTTTCCTGTTTGTAGTAAAGAAAATGCCGAAACAAAAGATACATATGTTATATATACCTTTTATAATGAATATATTGCAAAGATTCTTGTATTTTTATGTATAGAAGTAACATTTACTAAGCATTATTTATGGTAAGTATATCGCGCCATCTACCGGCGAAGCAGCCTTTTAACGATTCCGAAACTAAGGGGTGATTGTGAAGGCCGTATGAGGGAAGAGAGAATCGAGTTTGGCCGTGGTTTTGGTCTTTGGGTGGGTGGAAAATGGAGTTATTTTAGTTTTGTTGCTTTTATATCCACTAGTATATCAGGAACGAAGCATGTTCGTTCAGGTTTTCTTTTCTTAGTACAGGAGGGTGATTAGGCAGCCCTGCAATAATGTCCACCTCTTCGAACTTAAAAGGGGATACACTTTATTCCACAATCCATAATTATAATATTAACGGCTTTGGGTGTATCCGAGGTGCAGTTTGTTTTGATCAATTAATGATAAATCTACATGTATTTAACTGTTACATGCATAATTTACATATACAGATTATTTTGTAAAATATATGGTGTGAGTTTTAAATTTAAACTTTCAATTTATATTGAACACACTTCTCGAAGTGTGCATGGTGTCTGATCAGTCAGTATTACCAATTTCACAGGCTTTTTATTACTACGAATTCCAAATAGTTTAAACATTCTTTAATTACGGAATGTTTGTCCTTAAATAAGAGGAATATTATTATAAATATAGGTACTTGAAAATTCGCTAATTTGGCGTTACTGAATCTGCTTAATAGCGATGTAATATTATCTCTTTGTTGGGGACGCCGCACGGTGGACTATTTGACCCAAAATCCTGGCCAAAATTATTTTTCAAGTATTAGAAAATTAAAAACCATCGCTGTCGATTTACTATAAGTAAATATACTTATTTAATGTTATATTCACATAAATGTATGCATTTATTTAAAAAATAGATATATTCTAAAAAGTTTACTGAAGGCTGCTATAGTCACACAACTATCGAATTCCCTTCGCTAATGTTAAGTCAATGGGCATGTGATGCATTCGTATATTTTAAATATCGCCTCGATAGTTTGATATTTTTAACTTATTTTTTTTTTGGCGTTCTTCTTAAAGATGTTTATCTTTTTCTTAGCTCTCAAAACATTTTAAAAATCCATGCTTATTTTAATATTTGTATCTTAAAAGCTGACGAAGTGTAAGTAAGATTTTAACACTTCATATAAAAATAAGTATACATTTTATATATATTTTGACAACTAAGACAAAAAGAGACATCCTTTAAGAAAAGTACAAAGAAAAAAGAAGTTAAAATATTAATTTCCTAAGTAGATATTTTAAAAATACGAAAACATCTCATGCCCGTCGACTCAACATTAGTGAAGAGAATTTGGAAGTTGAGCGACTTGCAACCTTAACTATTAACTGTTTATAAGAGGAAAGTAATTGTTGATAGATTTATCTTATTTACTATTAATGTTTAATTAAATGTATTTAATTTTACTATATATAAAACTTATTATTTATATTTAATAATGCTTATTACATTTAAATTACATTTAATAATAGTTATTACATTTAATTTATATTTAATAAAGTTACATTTAATAATAGGTTTAGTAAAGTGGAGTCTATATAGTATAGATATGCTAGTTTTTGAGTGTATTTAATATATTACCAGTTTCAGTATGATTCTTCAGAACTCTGTTCTTCATCACTCTCTTGTTGGGTTTTATCGGGATTACCACCAACTCTTAACAGAATCCCTCCTTTCTCTCCTTATGTTTCACCTATGAGCCCCCGAAACTAATTAGGGAACCTTTTTTCAATAAATAAGTACATACAATTTGAAGGCGATCGGATATTTCTATCAAGAGATATCGAGTTGCATGCGAATGTACGTACGTACATACATACACATAGAATCTGTAGGTGCAAAAGTTCTCAGGTATTATCTTGTGAGCTAAAAGCCTGCAATACGATAGTAAAAATATAGTTCTTATCACTCCAATTCGGTGACCGGAAAACAGAGAATTTAAATAGTCATCCCCCCAAAAAATTGTATATAAAAATAGCAACAATATGCCGAAGATTTTTTTAGTGAAATTGGCACTCAAGACTATAAACTAATATGATTATAATTCAAAAATGATCCGACAAAGCCCGACACACCTTTAAAAAGCTTTCGATATGTTTAAATTAGAGCCAAAAACGCTTTAAAAATAACCCTTTTACAAATTTAATGTTTTTTTTTTATTATATTAAAAATTAAACTATTTAAATTAGCGAATAGTTTAACACTAACCTCTGACCTTTCTTAAACACGTAAGCCCTGTTTAGTTTCAGTTCAACAATTCATTCACCCACAAAAAAATTATATTTAAACATAACAACAATGATAAAAAGCAACAAAAAAACCACGTCTTCTCACAAAAAAACTTCCTTTTCAAATGAGTCCAGAAGCCACCTGATATAACTCAGGTTTCTGAAATAGACATAGATTGACGCACCAATTAGTTAGCTATAAAAAAAAATATATATTTTACAATTGTTGACGAAATTTTAATTTTTGCATTTCTGGCCAGGTTTTTGGGTCAAATACTTCACTGTGTGCCGCGCCGCACCAATACCTTTAAATTCACCCAGTTTAAAAAAAAAAAAAAAAAAAAAAAAAAAAAAAAAATGTTGGTTTTTTGCAGATAAAAGTTTCAACATTTAGAATAACATAATTAAAATGACAAAGTAAAAATCTGAGGAGGAAAAATAATGATTTTCATATTAAGATTTGCATTGCATCCTAAATAAATAAACGAATGTCCTAAATAAATAAATGGGTCATGTTTTGAATTAATATACAGGAATTGGATAAAAGTTTCATTAATTTGCATGATCGTGAAGGTGTCAAACGTTATTAAGATTAGTATTAGTAACGCATTTTTGCCCGAAAATAGTTTAGTATGTTTATGTTTGATTTATAATTTGAAATGTCATTTTAGTATGTTGAAATATATTTCCATACAAGGAAATTTTAATTATTCAATGCAAACTTTAATAAGACAGCTCATTTATTACAATGACCAAAAACATTTTCATGGTCATTCCGAGTTTGACTTTCTTGTTCCGTATTTTTTTTCCGTAAATTCATAAATGTTTAATTACAATAAATATTTTTTAATTACCGTCTATTAATCAGGTTTAATATTTTAAATATTCAGTATTTATTTTCTTTTTAGCCATTTCAAGTTTATATATTACCATTATGTTTCAAGAAGGCGCCTTTAAAATAACACTATTAAGTGTCAGGTTTACACAGTAGATTATTGTAATAAATAGTTCATAGCAATTTCATTACTACTATTACCCTATTACCATAACATGTATCATACCAGATAAAACAAATTTTGAGCTTTAAACGCAGCCCACCTCACTTTGAACAATACAATGTCGCAGGACATTTTTTCCCCAGATGTTTCGAGATTTTCTCGAATTTAGCGCACATTCTGAAATCCGCAATTCTAATATTCGTAATACAAAAATCCGCCCACTCTGTTTTTGATGTAAAAAGTGTTTTCCAAAGAACACAAATGTGTTAGAATTTTGTGATTGAACGTTACATTTTATAAATGAAAACACCTTTTTGATTTTTGAAACTAATTCAATGAAATTTTTAAGACTAAGATAGAAACTAAACTGTTGAATATTTTAAACTGAAGTACTTAAGAGCAAAGATTGGACAGGTGGAAATAGGAAGATCTTCAGTGGGTAGCAGCGATTAAAAAAACAAACAAAAAAAAAACATAGTACTATTGCCATGCATAATTTGCAGCATATTTAATTCTCTTGTGCAAGCTTCTTCTTTTTCTTTCCTTGATAAAAATGATCAGTTTCATTTACATTTTGCCGTAAACCTGCACCTGAATTTCACATAAGCGTACTCAAACTTTGACCCCTGACTCTCTGAAGATTTGGGGAAATTTACGTAAACAATATGCTTTTCCGGGCTGCATTTATCCAAGTAACTCAAAGAAAATGTCAAAAGTGGCTGTCACAATTTGAAAATTGGAAATTAGAGTATACTATTAAAAAAGAATGTACAAAAGAATTCGGATATTTTCCGACTAGAGACGGTAACTCCTGAAATTGGATTTTGAAATGTGTTATAGCTACAGTAGCGGCACACTTATCTTGGCAGTGGAGACAAAGCTACGACGGCCTGCTCACTCACTTTGGCGCTCGAAGATTCCCATATTGGGAGAAAAGCGATGATTTGGCGTGTAGAAAAATCCTTTTTGGATTTAACTTATAACAGTTGTTTACTTTTCATGTAAATCCTTGAATCGCCAGATTTGGCTGTTTATCGTTGTTTGTAGGAATAAATTTTGCACGAGTTACTATTATGTTCCACGCCGATCTTTTGATATTCGTTAAAGAATTCCTTTGTTTTAACTCATTGTCATCTGATAAATTTTGTCATCTGCGATTTTGGAATTTTAGCGATTTTTATGCGATTTAACGGGATGTTTTGCGTTTAGCGGTGATTTTTCCACGTTATTAAATATAAATCCTGTTTTAAACTTTTAGTACAATTTCGTAAATTTTATCCTCTTTTCAATAAAGTTTATTCGGAATTCGTACGTACATTTTTGAAATTTATGCGTATATTTTTATTTGAATTTATAGAATTTTGGGGTTTACGAGGCGATTTTTCCACATTCGTAAAAGAAATCCTATTTGTCTTTTAGTCCAAAAACGGATAATTTTTTCCTCTGCAATTTTTGAAATCTTAGCGATTTTTAATGCTATTTTTAGCGTTTTTGCGGGATTTTTCCACATGAGCAAAAAGAATCCTGTTTATATCTGTAGACGCATATAGTAAATTTTGTTCTCTTTTCAATGAAGGTTATTCGGCATTCATCAGGTTAAAATGCTAATTTTTAACCATTTTCTGAAATATTATTTGCCTTTTTATGAAGACGCGAAACACTATTCGATTTCTTGATATCTGAATGAGAATTTCTGTAATTTGTATGTATTTACGAATGAAAATGACTTCCTGAAAATGTTAGAAATTAATTAACTTAAATTGACAAACAGCCGTAAAGAAAACTACATTTTTTTAACTAAAGACTGGAAGTATCTAAAGGTGGAAGTATTTAAATGAGTTTTTCATTTTTTAATAAATAAAAATTACATAGAGTTATAAGCGATTCGTCTATCGTCAGTGTCGAATTAAGACACTTTTCTCCGGGAGGGATTTCTGTTCCTCCGGGGGTGGTGCAATTATAAAGTTCCGGGAGGGAGAGTTGCAGTTTTTGACCATTGAAAGTATAAAATCTCAAATCTTCCAGTGGGGACATTTCAAAGCTCCGGGGAGGGATGTCCCCCCCCCCCTGAATTCAACACTGGATATCGTTATCATTTTAAAATATATTTTAACGATATCATTAAGGGGGGGGAGGGGGTCCGAAATTAACAAAATGTTGATAACGTTATATATGTACATGGGATTTCATGGGATTTTGTTCTCTGAGCTTTATGTAAACATTTAAGATGATAACCTTAGCAGAACTTCTCAAAGGCTTCCCCTTCTCATGAGGTTGGAAAGAAAAAGGAAATTGGTTTGTAAACGAAACCATTATGCAGATGAAAAGATAAATTACCGGAGAGTGAGAGAAAGCAAGTGTCAAGTCCGAAGTCCAGAAAATGAATGACCAATGACAAAGAAAACAGACAAAATTAGGAGCCTGGAGGGTATAAAAGTAAAGAAAAAATATTAACTAATTTTATAAATTCAAGGAAAAAATTATAAACTTGTAAAATTATAATTTATAAAATAATAAATTTTAGCGTAATTTATAAATTTGTAAGCCAAATCAGCTTAGTTTAATACCAATTTGCATAGCTATAATTTGCAAAGATATTATGTTATGAAACTTTTAAATAACACAATATTGCCTCACGTTAAAAAAGTTAAAATAAATTTTAAAAAAATTAGTGGGAAAAAAAATCATAATTTTGAAGTACTATCAAGGGGGAAAAAAAAGTAGATGTGTAAAATGTGAGGAAAAAAAAATAGTAAATGTGTTGTAGTGGATCCACTTTGATGAAAATCCCGAACAACCAGATCCACTTTTTATTTCTCTTATTCTTCGTTTCTCCTTCAAATAATAGCTTTATACGCTCCGAAATTTCGTCATTACACATTCTGAAATATACAAGTATGTTGGGTTTGATCATATGTTCATTTTTTATCCAAAAATACTCATTTCGATATGAGTACATGAACTTACTCATTTTTGAGAATGCACATGTTCATTTTTGATCCAAAAATACTCATTTCGATATGAGTACATGGACTTACTCATTTTTGAGAATGCACATGTTCATTTTTGATCCAAAAATACTCATTTCGATATGAGTACATGAACTTACTCATTTTTGAGAATGCACATGTTCATTTTTGATCCAAAAATACTCATTTCGAAATGAGTACATTTTTACAGTGTGGAGTTTCTGAGTCTAAAATACTGTTGATATATTGAATATTTACCATACCTCAAAAAACAAATTAAATAAACTGCTGATCAGTTCTGTGCAAATAAAATAAGAATACTTTTAACTTAGGAAACACGGAAATATCGATATCGTTGAATGTGAATAAAGAACTTTTTCATGACAAGTTTTATTTTAAAGAAAAGAAAATTCTTCTTATATTATATATTTTATCGATATGTTTGGTATGTACTTGAGTTAAAATTTTCCGAAAAATTCAAATCCGTCGAAATTATTACTCTATCTTTAATATTTTAAAAAATGAAACATTTGATTGGACATCAAAAATCTTAAATCTCCCGCAATCGCAGGAGAATTATCTGGCGCAGGTCAAGCACTTAACGCTGCGGGGTGTCCGAGGGTTGCCCACTGATTTATTCCAATCGCCAAAATTTCGCCAGAAAATCATTTCGCGAAACAATACAAGTTCAGTTAATATTACAGGTATTTATCATAAAAATGATTATATATTAAGCTGAATCAATTTTGTTTAATCAGTAAATCATTTTTCAATGGAAAAATCTAAAAAAAAACATATTTAAAGTGCTTTTCTTTCAAATTCAGTAAAGAACTATTTCTTCTCGCGCATGTACACTTTTCTGTAGTATAATCTCCACTGCCAAGTTACCTTTGCCGGTACTTTAGTGAAGAATTCGCCGGCCTTGAAACTGCGTTGAAGTGGATGGAGCGTCAGCTCGAGTGTGACCACATGCAACTTCTGACAGTCAAGCGGATGCGCGACTTGGCTCCCAGAAAACGGATGAAGACTGTCAAACAGCTTACTTTGACCGAGATGTTCAGCAAGTAAAGACTTTCATTTACAGTACGGTACTTACATACTGAACGAATGTACAGCACTTGTAAATACGCTTAACATGTAATAGTGTTGCCTTTTCATTTAATTAATTAAAAGCTCTTTTCTTAAAAAATATATTTTTTTCTCCCATTTTCAATATACATACAGTAATTAATTAAAATATATCCCCTTTAAAAAAAAATCCAATTATCCGAATTTTTGATTCGGATTATTCGGATAATTGGAATTCTACTGTACTTAAGTTGATTCCAAAAAGTAAAATAAAGTAAAATTCCCCATTAAACAGCGGAAAACTTTCTGACACATGCACAAACTCATTTTTAACGTACAAACCTGAAATTAGCAGAGAGTTGTAAGTGAAATGGAATCAAATAGCATTTTTCATTTTTCGATAGCTGCATAACATCTTGGGTTATGTGAGACTGGTGTCTTAAGACTCGGATATCCTTATACCTGTTCACATCGGACATTTAAGATATCTTAGACCGCCATTTTTGAGGTGGTACCCTCCCGGAATTGAATACCTGTCCACACCGCAAAACTCATCTAAGATAACTCACTGCTCATCACTGTGACCGATATCTGAACAAACATAGAATGTGCGCATGCGCCTGTGTTAAAGGCAACCTCAACAGCCAATCGGCCTCCAGAGCCAATCAGAGTGAGTGGTGCTGGCTGCATCTAGCAATAGAAAGCTCGAACTCACTAAGTGAGTTTCTGGAACTCCCTCAGTGAGTTCGGCGGTCTAAGATATCTTAACTATCCGATCTGAACGTAGTATAACTCTGGTTACAGCAATCGAAAACGCAGTTCAAAACACAAATTTTCAAATTAACTTTTGAAGTATCCTATACATTTATCGAAATATGGAAAACACTATTCCGTTTCATATTTTCTGAATAAAAGCACCTGCCAAATTCATCAATCTAAGACAAAATGTGATTTCGTGAGTGTGTCAGTCTGGGTAAGACTCCTATAATAGGAGCTGACGCATATCCATTTTGTTTCGCATTATTGGTACGCAGCTCAGCATCAATCTACCGCAGCCTGAGTTGGGGTTGCCTAAGACTCGGTTCTGATTGGCTGAACCGGTTCTGATTAGCTTGGTTTTTCAACTGGGCTGCAATTCGGGTACCAAATCTGCGAGGATGCGTCAGTCTCTATTATAGGAGTTCTAAGTTTGGGTGTAATGGATTTGCCTTAAAAGAAAAATCATCATCCCGTTCAAAACTATCTAAAACAATTACAGTAAAACATGTGAAATCGGAATCCGTCTTTAACGAAATCCTGCCTTAAAGGAGATTTTATTTATGATTCCGATGAAAAAAGAAATACAGCATAATTACAGCTGTTACGAAAATAATCTAAACGGAATTTTTCGCGGTTCATGCGATCCCGTCAGAGCACGTTTGGAAGATTTAAAGAAATGTGATATCTATGACAGAAACCTGGTTAAAAAGGAAATTTTCCGACATTTTTTCTATTTCGTCTTAGTAAATTTTACTGTAAATCAGGAATCACCACCCTCCCCCTTCTCCCAACTTTCGAAATGATAAGTTTAGATACGCCACTGCTTAACGCGCAGAAAATCGAACAAAGTCTTAATTTTCTTATGTATGGGATACATCTTATTGCTCCCTCATGAGAACTTTTCAGTGAGTCGAACCCCGAAAATCTTTGAAATTTTCTGAAATTTTCTTTAATTTGAAAGATAATAAGAAGCTGTGTTATTTCTTGCTATTTCAATATAATTTTCAAATATCCCCCATTTACGACTACACGAGCAGATTTCATGCATTTGCGAATTAAACTTTTATATCTATATTAATAAAATAAGTTTCGCTCTGTGTGTGTGTGTGTGTCTGCTGGCGATGGCTAGTAAAATCTAGCCCACCTAGAAGTCTGGAAATTTAGGTGTGGATAGTCCAAGGTCTGGTCATGTGCACCTGAGCCTCAGAATTTTAATATTTTGATAATTACCCAAGATATTAATTAGATTCTCACTAACCATCGCTTCTAAAATGACATCTTTTAAATCAAAATGGCGAAAGAAACGAACCGGCGCATTGGATTTGCAAGCGGAAATGAACGAATTCGAAATTATTTTACTAATTAGCGAATTTTAAGAAAACTAATTGAGATATCAATTTAAAAATTTCTGAGCATATACAAAAAAGTATTCTGTATCTGACTATGTGATTTTTGGAAAATTCGGTTGGTAATTTTTTTTTATTTATGCAAAAAACTGCCAAAAATCTGCCGGCGCCAGTGAAAACGATCCCAGAAAGTTTCAGACAGGGATCTGCTTTCATTAAAAACTGAACTACAAAGAGATCTGTTTTTCTGGCCGATCCCTCCATTTAGTTTGCGAAAATGAAAGGAAATAATTGCCAATTTTTACTAATGAACAAAAATTTAGGTAACTAATTAAGATATAGATTTGAAATTGATGTCGGGAAGTGTCGTCATCTGCCGGCTATTTTAATCGTAGCGTCTTCATTATGTTCTAATTATCAGAAAAATGTAATTACTTTTTTAATGATCGCGTTAATGTAGGTGACGGTGGTTCTCTTGAACAAATTATTCATTATATTTGCGGGTATGGGGAGGGAGGGTGTTAACGCCTTTCTCTGAGATTGTAATTATCTCGGGCCCGGGCAACGTCGAGCGGGTTAGCTAGTGTAATATAAATCATCCACTTTGGAATTGTGAGCAAAATTAAGATGTATAAAAATTGTTCATGAAGAAATGGGACCTTTCTCTTTCATCGCCATCACACACACACACACACACTAACACACACACACACAAAAAAAAAAATAATAATAAAAATAAATGTAAGAAAGAAAGAAAAAAGGAAGAAGAAAAAAAGAAGTGACTATGAAGGGCTGGATGTAGCCCTAATTATTTTTATACCCGATCAAATATTTGCTTATCTTTAATTTAATTAAGCTTGTAAATCATTTTTTAAAGCTTCTTTTGTTTATTCTCGTTGGCAAAAAATATCTTAACAAATTATTTTTATTTTTCATTTTAATAGCTTCACTTATTTTAATAGCACTTTAGAAAATTAAGAAAAATTATGACTAATAAATGATTTCAAAATATATTAAATGATTGAAATCACTTTTGTAGCAAATTTACTTAATTTTAACAGATTTTCTTTTCTTTTTTTTTTTTTTAACCCTCTGTGAAATTACTATATACAGGCGTGTTAATTGTCAAAGACAGATTATTTCACTTAAGGAATTTTAAATTATGAAATTGACATTCAAAGTTCTTCGAACCAAATACAACTTTTTAGATTTTTAATATTATTTATTTATTTAAAAAAATGTTACTTTAACTTTTTTAAACAGAAAGAACAATAGGATTTTAGAGAAATTCCACTTTTACTCTAAGTATAAATTGGTATAATTTTACTGTTAGTTAAAAGAATTATTATTTCATTAAACATTTTAATTGCATATGAAATGTAGTTAATTTTTGTCACTTTTATAATTCGATCATTTAATTGTATAAATAAAGTGTAAAAATCAGCTGTTCGGTCGTAATTACATGGATGAAATTTCGCAGAAAATTCAATGAACAAAATAATCACCTAAAACTGAGGTAATCATCGTTGATTATACAGGGTGTTTCTAAATGAATATCGAGGTTTTAACGCTTGGTAGTACTTATTACATACAACTTAAAATTATAATTAATACATAAAATGAAAGAGCAACTCAAACAGTTTTACCTACAAGCTTACAAGTGTTCAATGTGAACACCTTTCGTCACACAGCACTCATGAAGTCGATAGCTCAGTTCTTTCCAAACGTTAATTCGTGTTTGTAGGGTAATTATTGCAACAACTGCCTCAATCCTGTTTCTTAGGTTGGGTAGGTCAGCTAGTAGTGGAGGCACATACACTCGATCCTTTATGAACCCCAACAGGTAGAAATCACATGGCGTCAGATCGGGTGAGCGTAGAGTGGCGTTTGGGAAGAACTGAGCTATCGACTTGATGTGTGCCGTGTGACGAAAGGTGTTCACATTGAACACTTGTAAGCTTGTAGGTAAAACTGTTTGAGTTTCTCTTTCATTTTATGTATTAAGTATAATTTTAAGTTTTTTTTATAATAGATACTACAAAGCGTTAAAACCCCGATATTCATTTAGAAACACACTGTATTTTATATGCAATAACAATTACTATAACAGAAACAATCAAATTTTTTATCAGCGTGAAATACATATTTTACTATGGTTCATTGATTCTTTTTTAATTGTAGTGAAGGATATTAGAGCAATGATGCTTTTAGCTTTTTTCTCCACATTTCGCTAACATAATTTATTAATATTAATATCCTCACTTAAAATAAACAAAGCATTTAGATTCACCCAAAGCCATTCAACGCTTTTTAGATATCAAAACCTGTTTTGGTTGCTGTTATTTTGAATCTACTTAGAAAGCGTAATTTACTGATAATAATTTAACCCGCGAAGTAAGTGATAAGCTGCCAAATTAAGTAATCTGAAATAGCTTTTACACATGTGAATGATAGGGGCCAGTCTGTTTCGCTATTTGAAAAAATATATATGCAGTTCTATTTCTATGTTGGTCTCGAAAGACGAAAGCACTCAAGATAACGTGAGCACAATCATGTAATTGATGTCGTGATAACGCGTTGTGATAACGATTTTTGTGCGATTTTCTAGATCATTCGTAGATGTGTCGTGCATCGACTGTGCATGCATCGAATTGTGATTCGCATCCAGGTAACTCGGCGATTCGCAAGCAGCTGATGTACATCAGAATGACGAAAAATATTGATTTTATTGAATTTTATTTATTAGTGAATTTTGAAGTATCAACATGTATGAGACAAGAAAGTTTTGCAATTGGCACACCCGACTAATTACAATTTTATATCAAGCGATGCACAGTGCAAATTGAGCTTTTATGTGAAAGATGTATTATCGAAAATAAAATAAAAAGAAAAGCGCCCAGTTAAACTGATGGCATTGAGTTCACAGGTTATTCACACTAATTGTATATTATACTCTTATTTCAAAGAATAATGTCCCTTGAAAAATAAAGAAATCGAAAATAAACCTACATACCAAATTTGAAGCAAATCGGATAAATCTGCATGAAAAACCCATTTAGCTAAATTAAGGGGAGGATTAGCCCCCCGTTTCCCCCTTTATACTTAACCAATGAACCTCCAAATCTAATCAGGGAAGCGCCTTATCAGAATAAACCTGTATACCAAATTTGAAGCAAAACGGATAATTCTGTATGAAAAACCCATTTATCTAAATTAAGGGGGATGATTAGCCCCCCGTTCACCCCCTTTATACTTAAAGAATGAACCTCAAAGCTAATCAGGGAAGCGTCTTGTCAGAATAAACATAATATGCAAAATTTGAAGCAAATCGGATAATTCTGCATGAAAAATACATTCATCTAAATTAAAGGGGGGATTAGTCCCCCGTTTCCCCTTTATAATTAACCAATGAACCCCTAAAACTAACCAGGGAAGCTCCTTATCAGAATGAAACTACATACAAAATTTGAAGCAAATCGGATATCGACATTTCTATCAAGAGTTATCGCGTTACATACATACATACATACGTACATACATACAGAACCTGCACGCACATTATCTCTCAGGCTTTGATAGCCTGTGAGCTAAAAAATGATGACTTCCTCCACACACACTCAAATTCGATTATAAATCATGGCCTATATCAAAAGAATAAATAAAAGCATAGATTATGCCAAAATTAGACAAATTAGGGTACAAATAAAGTGTTTTTCACAAATAAAAAAAATGAAATCAAATTAAATAAATAAATAAATACTTTTTTTAAGTCGATTTCTGTCTTTTCTTTTTTTCTTTTTTCTTTTTTTTTTTTTTTACATTTTTACAACGTGAAAAGCTTTAAAATATTTTTTATCTGTTAAAAACACAGATATGCATGTATTGCATTCGTCGCATTTTACATGTAAATATTTCTCTTTATCGCTTGGAATCAAACACTATAGTTCATTCAAAATAAAGATATAATCTAAATAAACATAAGGATGGATGATTTACAATACGAAATTTCTGTCGCGCGCTCTTTTCGCCTATTTGGCAATTTTATAAAAATACTTAATTATTTTTCAGGTCCTACCCCCCCCCCCCTGCCTTAACCCCCCCCCCCCCCCCCCCCCCCCCCCGAAAACAAGAGAGAAAGAGAGAGAAATATTTAAAATTTAAAATATAATTAATAAAATTACAATTATAATTACATTAATTACACAAATTAAATAGATTTTTCGAGTTTTTTATGAACTTTTTCATCTGAACTTCATCAATATCCATTATTGCAGTTTCAGTCTTATGATGTAATACCACTTATTGAGTATTTAAAATCATTTTCTCCTGAGTTTTTATAAAATTTCATCTTCTTTCGCCTTTTTATTGTGAATAATTTTTTTTGTTTCTTTTTATTTATTTCTTTTAGATATTGTAAACTAATACTGATCAAAATAAAATAAAACAAATTATATTTTACAGCAAAGAAATGAATACAACGTTGGTAACGACCGATGCTTGGTTGGCATTGGTACTAGGCAATGCATTATAAATACTGCCAATAAGCAAGTAATTTTATTTATTTTCCGCCTCTCTTTATGTTGAACATTAGTCTTTTGATTCTGAAAGTTATCAATATTTAAATATTATTTATATGTAATTACAATTTATAAAAAATTCATCTTAAAGTTATTTTTCCAATTATTATTATTATTATTATTATTATTATTATTTTAGAAAACAAATCTCAATACTTTAATTTTACAAAATGTAGATACATAACATATTTAATGATATATTCAAAGTAAACATTAAAATTTACGTACAAAACACATAAAATTTCCAATGGGAAAGAGCTTGGCGTAAATACACCCAGAAAAAAAGTTTTGTTGAATCAACAAAAATTTGGTTGACCCAACAAAACTTTTTGTTTAAATATAGATCAATGGAAATTTTGTTTGAATCAACAAAAAAATTTTTTTGCAATTCTAAAAAATTTTTTTGTATCGTCAGCAAAAAATGTTTTGTTAATTCAAGTAAAATGGTTCAATTTTACTTGAATTTTGCTAAAACAACCAGAATGTACTCAACAAAAAATGTTTTGTAGTTTTAATCAATTCCTTTTTCTGGGTGTACGAGTTAGGTTCCCTTTGAAAGACCCTCACGGAGGGCACTCCCTCCTAGGGCCTATATCCCTTGTGTAGATATTGACCGTCATAAAATCAATCAACCAATCAATGGGAAAGAAAGTACCTTTTATTTTTTTTGTAGAACCAGTATCATTAGATAGACGCATGTTCGTGATAGAAAACCATTAACATAATTTTAAAAATTCATTTAAGCGTTATAAATGAAAATGTTGTTTAAATTATGATTTACTTAATGAAAAAAACTAATTTAATTAATATAAAAATAAATATTTAATACCACGATCACTGTAACGCTTATATAAACTACATGCGCTCATTCAAAGAAAGAAAGAAAAAAATCCTCACTGGATCCAGCTACTGCACTGCCCTAGCATGAAGAATCTTAATAAATAGGAAGATCTTTAAAACACTAGAATTGCGGCTTTCTTCGTATACCCAGAATTACGGAGGGGGTCATTTTGACCCCTATGTAAAAAAAAACTGCCTATTTCATTATGTAATATTATATGCTTGTAAAAATTAACTTTAAATGAATTAAATTTTAATAATTATAATTTATTTTAAAGAATATAGTAATTTCTGCCTTATATGTGCTTATATAAAACAAATAATCAGCTAATTGTATTTAAAAAAAAAACTTGTTTCAATTTAATTACATCTCAGAAATGCAAATTACAAAAATTATGAAAGTTTACATAAATTTAAGAGGTAAAATAACTGTTGAGAGCTAATTAATACAAACATTTTAGTAATTTTTTTTTTACAATGAACAAATAGATATGTTATTTATTGGATTATTCTTCTGCACAGCAAATAACACACAAGCTTATATTGCTTATTTTCCGTGAACAATATCCACATAAGCTTTATTACAGCTGTTACAAATATTAACAGTTTTATTTCCTTTACATTTTTTTAGGTGCGTTCGTAATTATATAAATACGTAGCACCTATTGTCGTCGTCTGGTCCGTCCGTCTGTCTGTCCGTCCGTCCGCACATAACAACGCAAAAACTACCCAATCGAATGATTTGAAATTTAAGATATATTATCTTTGCAGAATTTTGTCGAGACATTTCAAATTTTGTGAAAATCGAATCAAAACTTTAGAAAATATTAATAAAAATATTTATTAAGAAATTTGAATTTTTTAAAAAGAAATCGGTGCTTTCTTGTTATAGGAGCTTCCGAGGTTTAACCGTCAAGCGACCGAGATACTTATTTTATTGCAGAAATTAATCTGCAGACGATATAATTCATTTTACAGAATTAAATATTCCTCAAGATCTGAATATTTATATAACTAACAATAGTACGAACGCACCTCATTTGTCACGTTTGACGTACAATTTCCAACTTGTTTTAAATTTGGCGCTTCTTGCGTTTCTTTGATTCTGCAGAATTAATATGCTGCATACAACTACTTGGAGGAACTACAAGCTTGTTTTTACCAGATATATGTTCTTCTCCTAGTTCTTCTGCCAAGCGCAATAAGAAATCTATTCTACTGATGTTTTCTTTTGTTATTTCCTTGAACAGGACCCACGCATTTATTCCAGCTAAGTCTAAAACATTGTAAGAACTATGCACTGCCTAGTGGCGTGACGGTGCTTTTACGGAGTGTTTCCTCGCCATCTGATTCAACACATCTACTCCAAATTTTGTTGATCTGTAAAACTGAATTTCATCTGGAGTTTTCTATTCATTTGATTCAAATTTAATTGATGAACGGAGTGTGCTGAGAAAAATTACATTCGTATTTCTTTTGCCATGATATGATGTGAGAGTTATGTTGTCGTGTTTTATCGCATCAGAAGAAAAAATTCATTTTGCACACTTTTGAAGCAAGAGGGAATTTCCTTTTTTACACGATTTATTGTTCCAACATAGCTCAATACGCTTGTTCTATGCAACAAGTAGTTGCATTTGCATAATTCAGGTGGAAAACTGCGTAATTCAGGCAGGTGGAAATCAAAAATCGTTTGCATAAGTAACAAAGCAGCACCATTTATTGTTCCTGCATAGCTCAATACGTTTGTTCTGAGGGATTTTGCACGTTTGAGTGATCTGAAGAAATTATCTGAGCCTCCACTATATCCTACTTTGGCGTTCTTAGATAGTTCAGAACTGGAAATTGTATGAGCTATTACATTTTCACTTTTACTTGAGCTAGATGATGAAACTGCACGATCACTTGTGACAATAAATTAAGAACCTCTGGATGTATCACCTGCTCCTTTTTTTAAAAAAATATGATCATTATCAGTTTCAGACACAGAATAGGAATCAGACAGCTCTTGCATCAATTTTACGATTTCATCGTGCGTTAGCCCTCTTCTACGCAGGGCCCGACTTATGCAGGCGCATGCGGGGCAGCTGCCCCGGGCCCCCCATTTGAGAGCCAAGGGTGCAAAATGGTTCAAATTGCCCAAAAGTGACCAAAATTTTTACATTTTCAAAGATTTAGGAAGGGAGTGTAGCCCTTCACTTCCTCCCTCTGCTTTCTGTGTCCCATGTCCCCTCCTCCCGAAAAAGGAACAATCTACATCATCATAAAACTATTGTTATAAAATTCTACACAAAAGTATTTTGAAGAGCATGAGGAATGAAGTAACAACATAACAAGTGTTGAAATTTGTTGCTATTAGTATAAGTGCATGCCTTCACTTGTCTTTTCATATTATGGAATCCCCCAAATGCATGCTGATGCAATACAAAGATTAAATTTTATACTGTGGTAGAAAATTTTATATTATAACAAATAACCACGAGTGACTGAAAGACTTGTATTTACACTTTAAAAGCTCATATGAGTCGTTATATTCATATATATATATAAAAAAATAGTGTTCTGTCATCTGTTAAAGTTGTGACCATCTTTCTTGACCCTGTATACAGATGTAAACAGTACTTGGTTCGAAAATTTATGTATACATACAATAGGTATGAAGTTTAATACTAGTCCCTTTAACATAATTCCCAAACAATTTTTATGGACACATAGAAGGGCCCCCCAGAATGATGCTTGCCCCGGGGCCCCAGATAGTCTAAGTCGGGCCCTGCTTCTACAACTATCCGGTTTGAGTTTGATCCGGAATGAGTTTGTAGTTAACTTATATAAATAGTGAGAAACACTGTATCAAAAATTAAATAAAGAAAAGAACGAAATACAAGGTGAAAACTACAAGCAAACTTGCGTTACAAGAAAAAATACGGTTTCACAAAATAAGCGGATTTCAGAGATTCCAAAACAAACTGGAAGTGACTCGTTTGCCGAAACACCCCCCTTCCCTCCCTCTTTCTATTTTTTCATCACTATCTATCAGGCAGGTGGAAATCAAAAATCGTTTGCATAAGTAACAAAGCAAACCAAATGTGATGAAAAACGTTTATATTTCAGTTCTCTCAAGGGGGTCAAAATGACAACCGGCCGTAATTCTAGGTATACTTCTTTGTTAAGCCTAAAATTAATAATCAATTTTGATGAAAATTTATTTGCATGTAAAGAACGATGATTTAGGAAAAGTCAAGAAAGGATAAATTTATTTGTAAAAAAATAGAAAAGCTATTGAGAATAAACTTCGTTAGGGGTCAAAATGACACCTGCCGTAATTCTAGTTTTAAAGTTATGATCACTAAACAACTTTCACAATATCCTTCTATATTCAAAAAAAGTAATCTGGAACTGAGCCAAAAACGAAATGGACCAATCAAATTCTGCGTAGATATTCCGGGTTATTCTCATCGCTTTTTTACTAGGGACTTTTTTGAGGAGCTATTACTTTTTTTCTAGCCATCCTACGGATTCGAAAATCATACCACCAGACGCGAAATATAACAAGCTTTCAGAAATTCAAAAAATTATCACGGTCGGACAATAAAAACTCAAAAAATCCTTAAAAATCAAGTAAAAAATCTTTTATTGAAAAAGTCATTTTTTATGTTGTTGCCAATTTCTAAATAAGCGCAAAGGATTATGTTTTATCTCAAATAAAAAATGTATTTGCGCGAGACTATTAAAAACAATAATGAAAGTTTAAAATAATAATTAAATGATCACGTGTTGAAAGCAGGAAATAAAGAAAATTACGTCATAAAAATTGTGTTTACACATGAATATTAAAAATAAACAAATGGGTAAGTGTGATCGAAGATAGCTCAAAGGGTTTCGTTTAATATTCCTTTCAAAACAGATTATCCTATCTTTAATAAATCCAAATAAATTTCATTTAGCAACCAAAAAAAAAAAAAAAACCAAAAAGTCATCTTTTTAATAAAGTAAAAATTTACCGGTCTATTTTTCTCGTTTTTTCGAATATCTAAACCAGCCCGATAGCAGGTGGAGCCCGCTATTATATTCTGTCATAATAATATCTGTCATGTGGACTAAATGCGATATTTAAAAAAATATTTTCAAAATTAAACATGTTGTACACCTTCAAAATGTTAAAATATGCGAATATTTCCATAATCGGGTTTTTATCATGATTCAATACGTTCCTCAAACTCATATATTTACTATTCTCTATTACTCATATTGATACTCGCTTTGTATTATTTTCAAACATTTGAAAAACCCGTTAAACTTCCGATATGACGTCAGATTTTCTTTTTAATTCTCTAATGACGTGATATTAATCTGCTTTGTGTACATATACATACTCATACTCCTTGTATTATTGAGAAATCTTTCCGTTTTATTACCACTATGACGTCAATCAATTTTATTTAATATTAACCTTTTTTTCAATTGGTGAAACTTTTTATTTCATTTTCATTTTTCACGTGGAAATCGTCTGATAGAAAAATAATTATTGTAGAAAGAATTTCATCGTGGATTTTTAATGTTTGGCATCTGCTATAACGAAAAATGTTTAAATTTAATAGGAAAAGGCTGTTAGAATTTTGGTTTTTTATCTCTATTTATTAAAATAATACGAAATTTTCAAATTCTAATATTTTGAGATCTTTATAGCTAGCATTCAGGTATATACACAAAGTTTCAACTCTGTAAGTTACATAGTTTCTGAGAATGGCTCTGTGACAGACAAACAACGGAGCGGGAGTAATAGGGTTTCGTGAGATGAACGAAACCCTAAAAAGAAATTGCACATGATTTGTAATGGTATTTTAGAAGCTTTAGATGTTAGAAAGATTTTTTTCCCCTACTTTTATCATAATTTGGTGACGAGAGGTTTAATTAAGCTCGTAAATCATTTTTTAATGCTCCTTTTAATCATTCTCGTTGGCAAAAAATTCTTATCTTTATTTTTTATTTTAATAACTTCAGAACATTTTAGAAATTAAGAAAATTTATGACTAATCAATGATTTCAAAATATATCAAATGCTTTAAATCGAGAATGAAATCATTTGATTAACATTGCTTTTATAGCAAATTTACTTAACTCTAACATGCTATTTTTTCTATCCTTCATAAAATTCCTATATACAGATGGATTAATTATCAAAGATGTATTATTTCACTTGATATAGACAATGTATAAAAATTACATGATGAAAGTTTGCGGAAAATTTAATGAACTAAACACCCTATAAAACTAAGATTATCATCGCGGTCATTATTTTATATGCAATAACAATAAAAGAAACAATAAATTTATTATCAGCCTGAAATATGTATATATTACTATGGTTCACGTTTTTTCAAGTGTGGTGAATGATATTAAAGCAATGATGCTTTTAAACTTTTTCTTCACATCTCGCTAACGTAATTTATATAATATTAATTTTCTCACTTAAAATAAACAAAACTTTTAGAGTCCACCAAAGACAATCCATGTTTTTTGGGAATCAAAAATATAGTCTTACCTTTATTTTGAAGCGAACGCTTAGAAAACGTAATTTACTGTTAATAATTTTCACAAAATAAGTTATAAGCTCAGATTACTTAATTTGGCAAATTAAGTAATCTGAAAGAATTTTTACGCATGTGTAGTGGCGGTGGAAGGTGCCGTTGTTCCACCTGTTATATTAATTGATAGAGAGGGGCGCTGAGTTCTATTTTAACTTCGGTTCTGTTCCGAATGACGAAAGTCATCCGGATTCACGAGTTTTTCATCTCATTTAAGAATCATTACAAATTCAGATTATATTATTTGTAAAAATATTTCGATAGAATTTAGTGGTATGAGTGTAATTAAAAATTTCTATTAGATTAATAGTTATTAGTAATTTTTCCAGATTATTCATTAATGTATTTTATACCGTTCCTTCTTCAGTTTCCGAAAAGAAGCACGCTTTTTTTCAATTTTAAGTTAAGCAAACGATGCAGAGAACAAATTAAATTTTTATGTGAAAGATGTATCTTCGAGAAAAAAAAAAAAAAGAAGAAAAAAGAATGACTTCATCCACACACTCACTCAAATTCTTCTCATATCGTCGTATAACAATGATGCTAGTTACCTGAATTTCACATAAGCGCACTTAAACTTTGACCCCTTCTAACTCTCTGAAGATCTGGGGAAATTTACATAAACAATATGCTTTTCCGGGCTACATTTGTCCAAGTAACTCAAAGAAAATGTCAAAAGTGGCTGTTGCAATTTGAAAATTGGAAATTGGCGTAACTTTATTTAAACGATCTCTATTTCAAAATTTGTATTCATATTCAGAAAGAAGGCACAATTCCCAATCAAATGGTACAATGGGCCAAAAAAAAAGGGGGGGGGGAACACCCTATATATTTTAATCTTGAAATTGTTGCAAATAAGAAAAAAAAATGAAAATAGCCATTCGACTGGGAATTAAGTTTTCGATCATTTTATGTTTTAAAAATGATTCTTAAATTTTCAATAATAACACCTAATTTTGACATCATATTTGGCTTTTTCGGTAAATTTTACCTTAGGATAACAAACGAGAAGTGATTCAGTCAAGTAGTTTAGGAATTATGAAGGTTTAAATTTTGGAACTCGTAATGGTAAATTTATTTGAAATCGCTGCAAAATAGATTGAAATGCGGGTAGTATTGAAAGGGAATTGAATCGTTGTTGTTGGGATATAAAGAGAAACATTCTGAAGTCTTTGAACGGTCAGTATTAGTACTAACATAAAGAAGCCACGTGACGTCCCTTGTCTATCCTCGCTTTTTGTTTGAAGTCCTTTTCCAGAGTTTCTGGAAAACAGAACTCATATCCTTCTACCGTAGTTTGAAACAATGATATTTTAAAAAAATAAGAAATGTGTCCCTCTATGCAAGAAACAGCTTAGACTTTCGAAATCATTCTATGTTGACAATTGCGTCACTAGTCTTGACAATGAGGAACAACTCAATGATTTTATAACAGAATCAAAATACATTCTTAGTTAAGCTAAATTTGACCTCAGAGAATGGGAAGACAGTTATTCTCATTCCTCGATGAAACAAATTCCCTTCTCAGAAAACAAAATTGTCCCAGTTTTAGGCCTACGATGGCTATTATCCGCAGATATTCTTTCCATAGATATAAGAGAAATTAATAAAGATGATGAACCCGTCACTAAAAGGAAAATATTGTCGGAGGTTCACAAAATTTTTGACCCCATCGGTTATACTTGCTCAGTAACTCTTTTCCCTAAAATACTATTGAAAGAATTATGGAAAAAGAAAGTAACTTGGGACTCTGAATTACCAACATCAATTTCCCAAAAATTTCGGAAATGGAAAAAACAATTATGCTCACTTAAAGATATAGTTATACCGAGATGTATAATTGAAGATCCAGAGAACATCGGTAATTTAAGTTTACATGTATTTTGTGATGCGAGCAAAGCAGCCTATGCTACGGAATGAAAATCAAAAATCAATCTCCTGTCAGCTGATACAAGCACGATGTAGAGTAGTCCCGCTGAAATGTATTACCATTCCCAGACTGGAACTTCTCGCGTGTACTATTGGTGCACGATTGTCTAAAGGGGTTAAGTCCGATTTTAAATTACAAAACATTGTAACACTTTTCTGGAGACTCTAGTAATGCGTTGTACTGGATAAAAGGAAGTGAAAACTGTTGCGAGATACAAAGCATTAAACTAAATATCATCAGGAAACTCAGTAGCGCGCACTAATCTGTAATACTTCAGAAAACAAACAAATGGTAAGGAAAGTTTTTCAGCTTACCTATTTCGGCGTAAGAGCAGGGTCAGGCACATCGAGCGTTTTAATCCAATAGTGTAAATCCCGGGTGTATCCAGAACGAAAATGCACTAAAATATTTCTTTGCTATTTCCTACATTACTTTAAGATAAAATTGTAATTAGTAAAGATTTTATAAACAAAATGCATGGTTTCGTATCGAGTTTAAAAACTTGTTAACTGGTTAAATAATTACTTTAATAAGTATTAGATCTATACAAAATTGAGGAGATTAACATTTTTGCTCCTCGTAAATATTTAGATCCGTTCAGATCAAGAGAGAGATTAAAAGTGAGTTTATTAGTCCTTTGGAGGAGAAAGTTCAGTTTTTGAATGATGCAATTGTCTCTGGTTATTACAGGGAAAGAAAAAAGTCATTGCGTCAGCCGATGCACTTTAGGATGATGCAATACACATCTCCTATTACGATTCTCGGTTGGAGATCACTGATGTAACATGTTTCTTTCTTAAATTGGGTGATTATTTATTAGGGTTATCCAATATTCCCCCTTAATCGCCCAATGGTGGAAAGTTCTGGAGTTTTAGTTTCAGTCTGTTCCGCAGAAAGTCAGGTTTAGGCGTGGGCTTGGTCATGATATCGGCTATCATCTCTTTACTTGGGCAATAGATTAGTTCTATAGTTCCTGATTCTTTCAGATGTTTTATTACATGATACTTTATATCGATATGCTTGCTTCTATTTGTATGTTTATCGGATTCTATCATTTTGATGCAAGATGTATTGTCGTCATGTAATTTGATAGGGAGTTTTTGTGGTAAATTTAAGTCTTCAAGAAGTTTAATGATCCATACAATTTCTTGAGTAGCATTTGCGGCAGAAATATACTCCGCTTCCGCAGACGATTGGGCTATGGAAGTCTGTCTTTTTGAATTCCACTGAATAGGATTTTTCCCTAGTAGGAAAATGTTGCCGCTAGTTGATTTTCTCATTTTAACGTCGCCTGCCCAGTCAGCATCAGAGTATGCTTCGAAGATTGGATCTGATTCGGTGCTTAAAATTAAGTTTAAATCTTTTGTTGAGTTCAAGTATCTTATTATTCGTTTTACAGCCTTCCAATCCCTTTCGGTGGGACTTTCACATTTTCTGCTTAATATATTAGTGGCTGTGGTAATGTCGGGTCTTGTTATGGTTGCTATGTAAAGTAGTCCTCCAATGGCCTTTCTATATTGTGTATTGTTGGGCATTTGTTTGTCGTCGTTTTCAAGACCTAAGTACCCTGTATCCATAGGTGTACTATAGGGTTTGGATTCTTCAAGATTAAATTTTCTCGCAATTTCTTCAATTTTAGATTTTTGGTTCAGAGTAAATCCGTTTTCGATTTTGTCGATTATAATTCCTAAATAATTGTTTACCTGTCCTAAATCATTTAATGTATATTGTGATTTTAGGCTTAGAATTATTTCTTCGATTTGTTTCTCTTTTCCAGCTATGAGGATGTCATCCACATACACAATTATGTAAACTGTGTTTTCCTCTATTCCGCGGGTGAATAAACAATTATCTGCAGTACTTTGTGTAAAGTTTAGCTTATTTAGTGTTTCGCTTATTTTTGTGTGCCAGGCTCTTGCTGCCTGTTTAAGCCCATAGATGGCTTTTGTCAATTTGAACACTTTATTGCGTTCGTTATAAACAACGTAACCTTCTGGTTGAGCCATATAAATCTCTTCTTCTAGATCGCCGTGTAAAAAAGCTGTCTTTATATCTAAATGTTTTACTTCTAACTTATGATACGCTGCTGCGGTTAGGAATGCTCTGATCGTAGTGTGTGTCACAACTGGGGCAAAGGTTTCGTCATAATTTTCTCCGTACTTTTGTAAAAAATCCTTTGCTACCAATCGAGCTTTATACCGTTTTATTTTTCCCGTTTCGTCGTATTTAGCTTTATAAGTCCATTTGGAACCAATTACTCTTTTTCCTTGCGGTGGATCTACTAGTATCCAAGTTTTATTTTCTTTTAGGGAGTTAATTTCGTCCTGTGTAGCGATTAGCCAGTTTTTCTTTTCTTCCGGATTTTCGATTTCTAACATTTCTTTCCAACTTTTAGGTTCGTTGATCGGTTCATATTTTACGGTGTATGCAAATCTATCAGGTGGTACGCCTCTGTTTGTTCTTTGTGATCTACGGGGTTCGAGTGTTTGTTGTTGTTGTTGTTGTTGTTGGGACGCGGTTGGTTCACAAGGAGTGGGTGCAATGCTTATTTCTATGTTACTTGTATCGCTGGTTCTTGGTTGTTCATTTTTGCTTAATGTAATTTCGTTTGAATTTAAATTTACATCATTTTTAGCATTTAAGAACTTGTTTTCGACGAATTTGACCGATCGGGAAAGTATTACTCTTCCGTCTTTCATATAAAGTCTGTACGCTTTAGAGCGGTTGTCGTAACCAACGAAAGTTCCTTGTTCAGCTCTGCTGTCTAATTTTCCGCGTTTTGTCTTGTGTACGTAAGCGTAAGCTATACAGCCAAAGACTTTTAAATAGTGTAGGTTTGGTTTTCGATTCAACCAAAGTTCATATGGAGTTTTATCATTTGGCCTGGTTGGAAGCCGGTTTTGTAAATGGTTAGCAGTGCTTATAGCCTCTCCCCATAGTTTATGAGGTAAATTCGCTTCCAATAACATGCTTCTTGTCATATCTAATAACGATCTGTGCTTACGCTCCGCAACACCATTCTGGCTCGGTGATTGTGGCACTGTTAATTGGTGTTCGATTCCATTATCTTTAAGTTATTGTTCCATTTCTGAGCTCGTATACTCACCTCCATTATCGGATCTGATTGCGTTCGGCATTCTTCCAAATTTATTGTGTACGGTCGCGACATAGTCTTTTAATTTTTCAAACACTTCGATCTTTTTAGACATTAAATACATGATACAGAACCTTGAATAGTCGTCTATGAATGTTACGAAATAGGTTTTTTCGCCTATTGTAGGTGTATGAATCGGACCACAAACGTCGGAGTGTATTAATTCCAATTTTCTCTTCGCTCTGTATTCGGCCGATTTTGGATATGGGGTCTCGCTGGTTTTTGCTTCTATGCATACCTCACAAATACTTTCGTGCTTACAGTTATCTAATTTAATTCCGTTCACTAATTGTTTGGACGTAATTGTTTTAATTGTTTGATAGTTTCGGTGACCCATCCTTCTATGCCACGTTTCTATGCAGTTGGAGTTTTTACATGTGTGTGTAAGATTCGCGCAATTGGTAGTTTTGTTGTACACGAGTTGAATTTCATATAAGTAATTCTTTAATGTGCCTTCGAGGATTGTTTTATTTTTATAATTTATGTAGCAATGATTTTTCTCGAAAATAACATTACAACCATTCTTTGTTGCTTTACTTACGGATAAAAGGTTTGATTCTATTTCAGGGACATATAGTACCTCTTTCAGTATAATTTGGCCGTTACTTTTACCATTTTCTATAATCACTTCACCGGAACCGTAAGATTCTAATTTACTTCCATTTGCTACAGTTATTTGAGTTTCTGTCAGTTCTTTAAAATTCGTTAACATATCTTTAGAATTTGTTACGTGTGTGGAACTGCCACTGTCCACGACCCATGTATGTTTTTCTGTATTTTCTACTAGAAAAGCTATATTTTCTGTTTTAATCTCTTCATTTTTCGCAAAGCATAGTGAAGTAGAATGATTTTTATTTTTATAGCTTTTGTTATTTTGAGCGTATGTGTTGGTATTTTTTCCTTTTTGGAACCAACATTGGGAATTTGAATGGTTTCTCATTCGGCAATGCGAACAAAACTTTGCGTCTTTTTTATTATCTGCATTTCTGTATCTTTTTTGAGTTTTAAATGCTTTCGATGTGTTTTCCGAATTTTCTGAATTTTCTATTCTTCGGGTATATTCATCGGTCAACTTGCTTCTAATGAAAGCGGGGGTTAATTCTTGTTCGGGTCTTGCCTCAAGGGCGGTGATTAATGTGTCATATGAGTGGGGCAGTGAGCACAATAATAGTGCTGAAATATGGGAGTCACTTATGTTTTCACCGATGGCTGATAGTTTATCCACTAGTTCTAAAATTTTAGTTATATGGACTATCATGTTTCCATTTTCATTTAATTTAGTGCTATATAGTTTCCTCAATAAGAACAATTTGCTGGAGAGGTTTGATCTCTCATGAATTTCTTTAAGCGCGGTCCACGTCTCTTTTGCGCTATTTAAGTGCTTGACGTGCACTATTTGATCATCTTCAATGCTGAGGTTTATTAAGGCTCTGGCCTTTTTATCTTTCTTAATCCAATCAGCATTGGGTTGTTCTGGGGGATTTTCTGTTGTAACTTCTAGCAATTCCTCTTTTATAAGCATCATCTCTATTTTAAAGCGCCAATTCGAATAATTTTGAGAATTTAATTTCTCAATTAATTGGCTATTGCTAAACGAAGCCATTTTTTTTCAAATCTCGATGTTTTTATTTTATTTTATTTTATTTATGTATTTATTTATTGCCTGCCTGCTTTGTTTTAAAAGATTTCATATCAGTCTAACATAATCAAATTGTTGCGAATTTGCGAGATACAAAGCATTAAACTAAATATCATCAGGAAACTCAGTAGCGCGCACTAATCTGTAATACTTCAGAAAACAAACAAATGGTAAGGAAAGTTTTTCAGCTTACCTATTTCGGCGTAAGAGCAGGGTCAGGCACATCGAGCGTTTTAATCCAATAGTGTAAATCCCGGGTGTATCCATAACGAAAATGCACTAAAATATTTCTTTGCTATTTCCTACATTACTTTAAGATAAAATTGTAATTAGTAAAGATTTTATAAACAAAATGCATGGTTTCGTATCGAGTTTAAAAACTTGTTAACTGGTTAAATAATTACTTTAATAAGTATTAGATCTATACAAAATTGAGGAGTTTAACATTTTTGCTCCTCGTAAATATTTAGATCCGTTCAGATCAAGAAAGAGATTAAAAGTGAGTTTATTAGTCCTTTGGAGGAAAAAGTTCAGTTTTTGAATGATGCAATTGTCTCTTGTTATTACAGGGAAAGAGAAAAGTCATTGCGTCAGGCGATGCACTTTAGGATGATGCAATACACATCTCCTATTACGATTCTCGGTTGGAGATCACTGATGTAACATATTTCTTTCTTAAATTGGGTGATTATTTATTAGGGTTATCCAATAAGTGAAAACTGGGATCCATTCGTATACAATCGTGTTAAAGAAATCACTGAGTAAGCCAGAAAATTGGTACTATGTGCCCGGAACTCTTATCCCGGACGATCTACCTTCCCGGGGATGTTCCGCAGAATCCCTTAAACAATCCCTCTGGTGGGAGGGCCCGAACTGGTTGAAAAGTCCTCAAGAATTTTGGCTTAAAGGTAGTTTAAATCCTGATTTTGAAATAATTAACTCTGAAAAAAGAAAGACAGTTATTACTTCAGTAAATGTCTCTCAAACCCCAATTGAGTTATACGAAAATACATCTTCGTATTGAAAAATGATAAAGATAACTGCCGGGATATATAAGGAAACGGCATGTTTACAAACAAACAGTTCCATCAACCAATCTACCACTTCATATTTGTCGTAGCTATCGTTGCAGGAATCGTCATGGCGACGTAGGCCAATCATATTATAGACCAATTTAACGTAGACCAATCGAATTTCCCCATTTAATATGTACAGTAGGAGTTATGAAGAACAAACAGGGTTTTCTTGCTAACCAACCGTAATTGAACCAACAGTGACGTCAGCTGCCCTTTCCTTATAGACTTTTTGAAAATATCAGAAAGACGCGGAATGATCGAAATTTAGAGAAAATGTTAACAGTCGAAGAAATAACTCACGCAGAGCACGTTGTATTGAAATATGCTCAGAGGTGTTTAATAGGTGAATCCAAACCGTGTTACACCTCCTTACAGACTTTTGCTGATAATCAAGGTTTAGTCCGAGTAAAAACACGAATTGCCACGAAAAAAGATTTTCATTCTTTCCGATATCCGATAGTTCTGCCTTTCGATCATAATATCACCTATTCGATCATAAGAAGAAAACATATTGAACTTAGCCATGCAGGAATACATATTGTAATGGCAGTTTTGCGAGAACAATTTTGGATATTAAGATGTAGACGAACGGTACGAAAAATAATAAAAGGTTGCGTGACATGCAGGCGATTCACTGCCTTATCTGCTGAGACACCTAGTGCCCCTCTTCCGGAATAAAGAGTCAAACAAGCTTCAGTTTTTGAAATTGTTGGTCTCGATCTATGCGGGCCATTATTTTTAACGAATGGCTCGAAAGTTTGGGTGGCACTTTTTACATGCGCCTTATTTCGCGCTATATATCTAGAATTAGTATCTTCGCTCTCAACGGACAATCTCATCTTATCTATGAGATGATTTATATCAAGAAGAGGGAGACCCTCTACTATTATTTCTGATAATGGAAAAAATCGAGTTAAAGTGTCTACAGAATTAAAGTCAGTAAATTTTGAAAGTTTGCAAAAATTCGCTATTGAAAGATAAATTTAATCCACCTTCAGCTCCCTGGTGGGGAGGTTTTTTTTGAACGCATGATGGGAATGTTCAAAAATATTTTACGAAAAGTGCTTGGAAGGGCCAGCCTAAATTATGAAGAATTATATACTGTTTTATGTGACGCTGAAAGCGTAATCAATTCTAGACCGCTGACGTATGTTGCAGATGATGATTATCCCCGCGATGTTCTTGCAAGATCTCAAAGATTCGAGAGTTCCCGAATTCGACCTAATTGATTCAACAAAAATTAGAAAAAGATTTGCTTATCAACAAAAGGTTAGAGAGATCTTAGAAAGCGCTTTAGAGTAGAGTACCTGGGACAACTTCGAGAGAGTGCGGAAAGAAAAAGAGAAACGGAATTAAAAGGGGATGACATTGTTTTAATTGTGGATGATAATTCAAAAAGAATTAATTGGCCTTTAGGCAAAATTGATGAATTATATGCTGGTAAAGATGGCAAATTCCGTGTAGCCAAAATTAAAACAAAAAACAGGTTGCTTTTTGAGACCTCTTGAAAGACTATATCCTCTAGAAATTAATCAGGAACTAATATATCCTTTTTTAGTAGATAGCGTTCCTGTTTCTGTAGATGACATGGCTGATCCTGCTACTATGACCGAGTCTTCAGACTCTACATCTTTGATTGATCCTCCGGATGGTGCCTCTGTCCCTGATCTTGAGCATGCGTCTTCCTTACCTGATGGTGCCTCTGTCCCTGATCTTGAGCATGAGTCTTCCGTACCTGATAGTGCCTCTGTCCCTGATCTTAAGCACGAGTCTTCCGTGGCTGAAGGTGTCAACCGGCGATCTCGAGTTGGTAGAAAGCTGAAGCAGCCACAGAGACTTGATTTGTAAATCTTTTGAGCTTTGTTAGTTTTTCGAACCTCAAAGGTGGGAGGATGTTGCAAAACACCGAATTCCATAAACTGGGCATTTTTTGTGTGTGAATAGACTCTATACATTTGCCAACATGAACATTTTTTTTTTTTGCTGAACGAAACTTTTGTTTTTGTCATTTGGCAACTCAGAGACTTTGTTTTATTCTGAGAAGTGACTTTAGCGAGCGATGTCGGTTCTACCGCGACATAAGAACAAATGTCTCAAATTCATTTTTAATTAATGATGTAAATATATGTACATAGGAGAATGTAAATATGCGTGAATTAAACCATTAGAAAATGGAAACAGAGTCCCTTCATCAATTAAGTGTCTTGTGTTAAAAAATCCTCTAAATACATGTCTCTATTTCGAAATCGAAACTCCGGATTCTTTAGAAGGCGGCTTACCTTGGAAGGGTGAGTAATTTTACTTATCGTATTTTGAACTGTGTAATAATTATGCTGAGATTACACGTCAGGATGAATGTCCATGCATATCAATATTTAGACCCATATACCATCACGAAATGTGAATGGAGAAGACGATATACATTCAGGGCTATGTGTTTTTATATTGAAACGAAAATATATGCATTAAAAAATGCAAAATGATATACAATACTTTTAAATATGATCCCAGACATGTATTTTGCGAAGTGAAATATAATCAGGATGGAAAAATGATATCATTATCTATACTATTATATAAAAAGGAAACGGTGACTGACTGACTGACTAATTGACTCATCAACGCCCAGCCGAAACTACTAAAGTCAGGGTCACGAAATCGGGACTGTAGATTGCTGTTATGGCCTAGGCAAGCAATAAGAAGGGATTTTTGAAAATCCCCCCCCCTCCGAAGGGGGTTAATGGGGGTACGAATGTTTTAGGTCATTTCACCATATCTCAGCAGCAGTTATAGGTAGGAGCGCAAAAATCAGGAAAACAAATCTACTAAAAAATGATTAAACACCTATTTCAGCGATTTTAGAAATTTCCCCCAAAGGGGGTTAAAGGGGGGGTCGAATGTTTTAGGTCATTTCGCCATATCTCAGCAGCAATTATAGGTAGGAGCGCGAAAATCAGGAAAACAAATCTACTAAAAAAATGATTAAACACCCATTTCAGCGATTTTAGAAATTCCCCCCAGAAGGGGTTTAAAGAGGGATGGTCGAATGTTTTAGGTCATTTCGCCATATCTCAGCAGCAGTTACAGGTAGGAGCGCGAAAATCAGGAAAACAAATCTACTAAAAAAATGATTAAACATGTATTAGAGCGATTTTATAAATTCCCCTCCCGGAGGGGGTTAAAGGGGGGGGTCGAATGTTTTAGGTCATTTCGCCATATCTCAGCAGCAGTTATAGGTAGAAGCACGAAAATCAGGAAAACAAATCTAACTAAAAATGATTAAACACCTATTTCAGCGATTTTAGAAATCCCCCCAAAAGGGGGTAAAGGGGGGTGGTCGAATGTTTTAGGTTATTTCGCCATATCTCAGTAGCATTTATAGGTAGGAGCGCGAAAATCAGGAAAACAAATCTACTAAAAAATTATTAAACACGTATTTCAACGATTTTAGAAATTCCCCCCTGAAGGTGGTTAAAGGGGGTGGTCGAATGTTTTAGGTCATTTCACCATATCTCAGCAGAAGTTTTATGTAGGAGCGCGAAATTAAGGAAAACAAATCTACTAAAAAATTGGTTAAACACGTATTTCAGCGATTTTAGAAATTTCCCCCCAAAGGGAGTTACAAGGGGGTTGAATGTTTTAGATCATTTCGACATATCTCAGCAGCAGATTTAGTTAGGGGCGCGAAAATCAGGAAAACAAATAAAATGAATAAAACACATATTTCAGCAATTTTGGAAATTCCTCCCAGAAGGTGGTTAAAGGGCGGGGGGGGGGGGGGGGCTCGAATTTTTTAGGTCATTTCGCCATTTCTCTGCCTTTATGTAGGAGGGTGAAAATAATTAAAACAAATCTACTAAAAAATTGGTTAAACACGTATTTCGTCGACTTTGGAAATTCCTCCCAGAATGTGGTTAAAGGGATATTCAAAAGTTTTGGGTCATTTCGCCATATCTCAGCAGCAGATTTAGGTAGGAGCGTGAAATTCAGGAAAACACATTCTACATGAACACATGTACTTGCTATGTCCTTCCATGGGCCGTGTATTATTTATTAGTTTCAATATGTACTTAAACAGAAAAATTTATTTATCACGTTTTTACAAGCTTTTAATTTTCTGCTAATGTACTGCAATTTTGTCTCACTCCCACTTTTATCCAATTTAGAACAACTTTTTTTAAAGTACCTACACTTCTCTAACCTACATTGAAGTCAACACATTGTCTACCCGTGCAAAGCCGGGACGGGCCGCTAGTAATCAATAAATCTATATGGTCTAGGAAACCTTTAAATAAAAATATATGTCTTAATTAAACCAAGTTCAAGCATATATGATTTAATTTGACTTCGTGAGACAGAGAGTAACCAATTTGGATAACTCACACAGACCAAGTTAAACTGTACAAAGTGTGTGTTGCTTAAAGTTAATTTATACTTTTTCTTAACTATTTAAAATAGCCGTTAATTAAAAATAAGTTTGCTTTTTTATCAAACTTTCAGGCAAACAAACTCAAAAGAATTTCAATGAAGTAAAATCTGTGTGTAACGGACCTGCCTTAAAAAAAAAAAAAAAAAAAAAAAGAAAGAAAGAAAATCCCGACTAAAACAATACAATGCCATTACAGTGAATCCTGTAAATGCAGAACCTGTCTATCACGGAATTCTGCCTTAGAGGAGAAATTTGTACATCCTAATAATATTATAAATCTGATTGTGTGCAAATGTTAGGCTGAAGCCAGAGTCAAAATGGAGCATTTAATGATCTTGTATCTTTACATATAGGCTGATTATAACCCTCAGATGAACATAGGCTAATTTTTGTTTATTTTATTCAAATATTTTTCTTAATAATTCAAAATTTCGTTATTTTCATTGAGAATAAATGGACATTTTTTCGTATAGCATTTTTAAATGGTTAAATTTACTTTACCGTTGCTAATACTTTATCGTTGCCAAAACTAATTCAAAACCCGAAAAAATAATTTTTACTCAACAATTTAATTTCAATTGAAAAAATTTCACGGGAAAAATAAAAATGAAATAAAAAAAATTAAAGAATTAAGAAGGATTAAATAATATTATTAGAAATAAAATGTACTTTTTTTAGTTTTTGATAATAATACAAGGTTTCAATATACGTAACCATAGGAAACAGGCGAATATGACGTAATTTATCGAAAATAAAGTGGATATGCTTTGATTGGTGAAATAAAATAATCTTGGGTTTTTTCTTCACTTTTTTTCTTATTTTTTCTTTTGTATGGTAACAAAACTTGCCGTTTTAACGTCTGCGCACGGCTAATATAACTATACCGTATTTGTTATTTAAATTTTAAAAAGTAAAAAGAAGTTTCAAAAGAAAATGGTTCGCAAATGTCAATAATATGCTCCGCAAAATTATCCATGACGTAAATGATGTCATGGATAGCGAGAAATAGTGATTTTTCATTCTTAAAACTAAAAGAAATAACTCGATTACCTAAAAAAAATGTCGAATGTTAATAGTTCCATTTTTGTTGATAAAACCTAAAGATTTAATATTATTTCGTTAAAGTAACACAATTTCCCCTATGCCAGTATTGAAATTAATTGTCTGGAAAAGAAAATTAACAAGAATTATATCATTAAAAAGGGATTTCTCTGGGGAAAAAGGAGACGTCATATTTGAAATAAAAGGGGAATTTTCCAATATGTTTTAAAATGAGTGTGAATCAATTCCTAACATTAATAATACAAGGATCAATAGTATAGAAAGAAGATGAGTTTCACGCCATATTTATAACGAAAAATTTAAATGTTTTTTTATCTATACTGATTATTAAACATGAGTATCCGTTATTTCGTTCCGCATGAGTATCCGAGTTTTCTGCTAAAAATCACATCATAATTTTAAGAAAAGGAAAATGAACATGAATCTATTATATTAAAATCTGACCGTATTTTTGTATTTCGCAACTACTCCTAGACTATTGAACGCAATGCGATTTACTACCGGTTAGTTTACTACTGGTTTAGCGAATACCGGTTATAATTGATCAAAGGATATCACACAAAGTCTCAGAAATAAAAAAATTAAATTAAATGCCTTTTTTTTTTTTTTTTTTTTTTTTTTAAACAAAGTTTCTCTAAAAACGGAAAGTAACTTACTCCATATTTGTGTATAAAAAAAGAGAAATAAAACTGATCAGTATATTTTTTACACCATTTTCTCATTAAAACTGAAAAACAGAATTTATTTTCACTTTGAATTGATAGTGAAAACAAAATCTTGATTTCTGTAAATTATCCGAAAAATACAAACATATTTTCACATATTCAAACTTCATGAATCAATTTATTCTGGAGAACAAAAATTGCTTGCCAATAACATACTGTCATTTTGAAAACAAGATTTGTTCCAACTATATATTAAACCAAGGAGGCAGAATTGAATTTAAAGAAAAAGCATATACTATTTCTAATTAATGTTTTTTTTTTTTTTTTTTTTGAAGGATGGCTGTTAAAAGGTTTCACATAGGCGTTAAAAGTAAAATTGTTTATCAGGTAAAATTGACATTTGTTTTTACCCAATTCGTCTATTTCCACGATTTTATTTGGCCCTCCTTTTTGCATTGGTTGCAATTTCATTTTCGCGATTATTTGGCACAAAATTTCACTTTTTTAAGACTGAGTTATATCAAGGTCCCTATAATAATAAATACCGTATGAAATGTGATAAATAGTTAGTTAATTATTAACGTTTTTAATTATTGGGAGTACAATATTTTGCTTAATTAATGTATTTATTCTTCTTTTAATGTTGCGTGAACGAAGTCACGGGTAACAGCTAGTTTCTTATAAAAACAATGTAGTATAATACATTTCTTTTAACTGCTAAAAGGTTTTTTTTTCCTTTTAGCATTTAAAAAATATATATTACTACAAAGTGTTATAATTTATTAATTTTTTTCAATGCAGTATAATTTTTCCTGTTCCGACAAAAACTTGTCTAAAAGGAATTTTCCCCAGTCCAATCCAATTCCGTCTTATCAGGTTATTAAATATAACATTTTAAAATTACACGAATTTTTCTATTTGCTGAAATATTTGGAATAAATAATTTCAGGTTTTTTTTTTTTTTGGGGGGGGGGGGGGGGGAGGAAGGGGGTTTGCGAAAATTTCTCACGGGAATTCAGTTGACTATTTATTTACTGATAATACAATTAATAAATAAACAGTCATCTTTTAAATACTCTGCGTAATTGGGGGGGGGGGGGGGGAATGCAGTAATATTTATTTAGGAAAACTACAAATCATTAGGTTTTAGAGGAATATGGGACTTTGTGGGATCAGAAGAGTGAAATTTTAAAAATAATTTTAAATGAATTTAATAAAAAATTGGACATATACTGCTTTCCAACTCTGTTATGAAAGTAACATTCAGAAAAAATACGGTACTTACGTATTATTCGTGCCAGTTTTAAGCCAACTGCGCCAGGCATGGAGCCAATATTACTAATTATAGTAACCCTTACATTTATTTTTCTTGCTACATGGTACATGCCTGGGAATAATCTACTTTTTTTAGTAGGGGTCATTTCTATACGTAGTAAGTTTAACAAAATTAACTTTCTAGAATATGCTATATTATTTACCATTTCTTATATTATTTATTATTCTTTCTTATTTACTGTGTTATTTACCATTTATTAATTTTACTAAAATAATGTTATTTACTATTTTTAACGATGTTATAAATTTAACAAATATATATTACATTTTATTTATTTTATATTAATTACCATTTTTAACAATGTTATTTGATAATGTTAAATTACTGTGTTTGAAAACATGATCGGCAACGATAAACAAGATTGGTACTCGGCAACCATTTTTGGCGATCAATCTCATGGCACGGATAATACGTAAGTACCAAAAATACTATTAAGAATTCTTTTGATTTCTTATTTACTTACTGGTAATACAATTAACAAATAATCATATTTTTTTTTTAATTGAATTTTTAGACACTATAAGAAGAGGTTGGTAATTGATAGAGGGAGGGGGGGGGGATTTTTTATTTAGGAAATTTTCAAATTATCTGGTTTTAGAGTTGGGAAGGGTTTATTTTTTATTTACTTCATAGATCAAATATTTGCAATAATTATTTTCAGGGTTTTTTTTTTCTTTTTCTTTTTTTATTTGGGGGGGGGGGGGGGGAGGGCGTTGCGAAAATTTCATAGGGGAATTCAGTTATTACAAAGAAAGAAGACAGATCACTGATCATGTAATATAATAATGTATTATCGGTATAATAATGTATTACTGTATTATTATTACATTTTTATTACACAATACAATATTCTTTTGACAGTTCTTGAAATTAAAACGAAAACTTATGCGAACACTTAAATGACATATGAATACCTAAAAATCTGTCACTTATCCTGTTTTAGAATGAGAAGGCTGAAAATGTTGTAGAATATTTATTATCTATCGCTGTTGCTAGCAGCATCATTAAAAAAAAGAAAGCATTATCCAAGCAACATTAAATAAAAATTGTCCTTCTTTACAACTCAATTTCTTTACAACTCGGAACAGAAAACTGTCTGTTTCTAAAGGGGGAGGGGACTGTCAAACTATAAATGATCGAAAAACGCAGGCTTGATTGTAGTTGTTTTCAACTAGAGTGCGTGTGCATGCATCGCTAGGCTTCATCCCTGTAAAGTTTCCTTTGCAGCAATGGAACTTATGCACGCGACCTGAGGTTGATGCTAAAATTCGTCTGCTGGCGGACCAACCTAGACCAACATACGATCATATGTTGGTCTAGGTATTTGCTGTTGAAGATTAGCATAGCAGTCTATGGAGTGGGAGTTCTTAATGCTTATTTCCTATTAAATGCCGCAAAAAAATTCTTTGCTGTAGCTGTATATATTTAATATATTGTAATATGAATTCAAAATGTTGTTCTGTATGCGAGAAAATTCCCTAAATTTACAAAATTTCGATGAAAATTTAGGCATTTAACCTGGGTCGAGGCTAAAGTCGTCTGCTAGTGGTATTTGCGCCTGCGCATACTGGCATTTCTGTCGGTAGAGTGGCGAGAATAACAGATCGAGATAAAGCCAGCTCTGGCGTCTGACGTCACGTGCATAAGGTCGAGGCTAACGAAAAAGACAGGCTACGGCGGTGCATTCCACTTATCTTTCTTTACAGACCGCTAGTGTGATGTGATGCTCTTTTCGTAAGCCTGCATTGGTGAATTCGAGCATCACGTGACTCCCGTGGTCTGTAAAAAAAGATACGCGTAAAGTACCGTGGTAGCCTTTCTTTTCCGTTAGCCTTGCATAAGGTCCATACTTCGGACTAAGGCTTCTATATATTTAGTAGCTCTACTTCGGACGGAGTTAGAGCACGGAATGAATCTCTATAGAAGGACTTCTAACGATATAGTGATAACATCGTGTCGAGACTTCGGCACTAAATGGCAGCTGCACAGCTACACGCACGGTTCTGCGCAGCTGGCCAGAATCCGTGCTGCAGCAGCGCCCATGGCTGTCAATGTCAAACGGTGAAGCAGACGAACTAGTGACGTATGCAGGATCCGTCTTACCACATGCGCCACTTATTTGAGACTTTTTCCGAGGAACGATTTCCTTCTTGGAAAGGCTATTTCGTTAGAAGTCCTGGTATAGAGGTTCATGGAGCACGGGTCCCAGTTTTACATTAGCCCCAGGAGAGTTGTCTTTCTGCATGCTTCCATTTCTTTGCACTCTCTCATGAAAAGCGAGAATGTGTAACGTGAATTCTAATACGCCGCTGAAGTCGTGACGTCATCAATATGGCGCTGGGCATAAACAGACTGAAGTGCCCATTGAAATAACATAGACGTAAAAAATAAAATCTTCTAGGAAGAATAATTTTTATATATAAGAACTTTCAGGCACTATTCTACAATGTTTAAGGTACGCTTTTCATTATGAATTCCCCAAACTTCTGATTTTGTGATTTAAATTTGATCAATTTATTAAAAAGTCATTAGCTTGACTCCGGTTAGACAAACATTACTGTTGTTTGCATCAGCTGAAGTGGTGATATTTACATTCATGTCTGTCAAGATATCTCTGTCTTTCTCTACTTATAAGTAAAAAACTTTTATTTAATTTAAATTAATAATTTTACTAATTTTATATTAAAAAAAATATTTTATAATTTATAAATTATTATAATACATAAATTACAAATAATATTTAAATTAAGTATATAAATTCTATATTATATATTAAATAATTTATTAAATATGTAAAATAGGATATATTATAATAGTATAAATAATTATTAAATATAATATATTAAATTAAATATTAAATTAATTTAAACATATCAAATTATTTATATATTATATTAAATTAATATTATGAATAATTAATACTAATAACAAATAATTATTTATCATTTTAAATGATTAATAAATATAATTGATATTAATAAATAATAGAAAATTAATTAATAATAATTATATTAATTAATTATATCGTTCATTAACTTAATTATATATATATATATATATATATATATATATATATATATATATATATATATATATATATATATATATATATATATATATATATATATATATATATATATATAATAATTAAATAATTATTATTAAAATTATTAATAATTAATTTCATATTATTTATTAATATAAATTATATTTATTAATCATTTAAAATGATAAATAATTATTTATTATTAGTATTAATTATTCACAACATTAATTTAACGTAATATATATTTAATTTAATATGTTTAAATAATAATAATAATTATTATTATTATTATTATTATTATTATAGATTATATCATAATTTTATATTATATTATTATCAATATTTATAATTATATTAATATATTTATATTTAATATAAATTAATAACAAATAAAATGATTACAAATTATAAATTTAAATTATCATAGTAACATAATTTAATTATTATTCTTAATTAAAATAATTATAATATAATAATATGAACTAAAATATTAATTATTTAATAATTATATTTAATATTAAAAACTATAATTAATATTAATAATAATAAAATATTTATAATTATAATTAGTATTAATCTTACTAAATAATTAATGTTGTATATATAAATAATATAATATATTAAATTAAAATACTAAATTTTAATATATTAAATTTATAGTATTATAATACGTAAATTCTTAAAAATATTCCAATATTTTTTTAAATTTAATATGACTTTCTCTTTACTTATAATTAAAACATCAAATTACTTATATGTAAAGAGAGATAAATACATCGTGACAAACTTGAATGTAAAGATTCAGACGATGTAAACAACCACCATGTTTGTCTAACCGGAGTTAAGCTAATGACTTTTTAATAAATTATTCATATTTAAAGCACAAAATCGGAAGTTTGGTGAATTCATAATGAAAAGCATACTTTAAACTTTGCGGAACAGCGCCTGAAAGTTCTTAAATATGAAAATTATTATTCCTAGATGATTTTATTTTTTACGTCCATGTTATTTCAATGGGCACTTCGATCTGTTTATGCCCAGCGCCATGTTGAAACGTCACACTTCAGCGGCGTATTGTTTCCTTACAGCAAAGAAACTAGATACTTGTAGTATATTTATCTATATATATTAGTTTATAGTATATTTAACTATATAGTATATTTATCTTCTTCGGTACACTAACGTCTAGCGCTCACACTTTTTCGATTTATCCCCGATACTTTTGTCTTGTGGGATCAGCTCCCAGCGCATATCCTTCCGCGCATGACGTAGTGAGCTTATAATGTTCTATGCACGGAGGAAGATAGATGGAGGGGAAAGTAACGTTGAAATTTTACAATACAGTTTTTCTCCTTATAGATGGCGCCACGGTAAACTCAAGGCTATCCTAACCTGCTTCTGCAATGCTTTTCAATGCGAAAAGCATTCATTTTTTAAATGTTTTTGATTGAAAATTTGAACTTTAAAAAAGTCAAACAAGTAGAAATTTCATTAAATAAAGTTTTCTTCACACCATGCATATATTTTAATAGATATTTGGCGTTTCGATTGCTTTTTATAACTCTTTAAATAAGAGTTCATCCTGACAGAAGCATCTGAATAGTAGTCATTTAAAGATAAATATCACGGATATTGTACTGCGAAGAAATACGGAATGGACGTATAATTTTTAGAGATTAAAAGTATTATTCAAATAAAAACAGCTTCAGATTACAGCCAAACAAATAGCACTCTATAAGACAATTTAAATGGCCATGTCAATTAGCCACAGACATTAGCATTCATTAAGTATAACATTTTAAAAACATATACACTAAGATCGATATACTAGAATAAAAATTTCTTAGTTTAAAAATGATTACATGCATATAACTTTTAAATTAAAGTATAATAAAAAGCACTCATCTTTGGAGCTCTAAACATACTTAAAAAAAAAAAAATTCTTCGATTTTTCTTTTGTTTATCTCATCATCATAGCCCGATCTACATCCCGGAATAAAACATTTATATTCCATCTTATATTTATGACATATAATTGCTATAATTAAAAATAATCGAGTAAAATACTTTCGGAATTTAACATGTAATCTAATGACATTCTGTTTAAAGGCAACCGCCAAATTTTACAGCGCCCTCTTTCGTTAAAAAAATATGACTTGCATTTTCGATATCCTTGCCTATTCTAGTTTCCCCTCCAGGTTCTTTCTCCGTGGTTCTATGATACTTTTCACCAAGTACGTGGTGGCCTAGCGGCATGACGCTCACTTCCAAATCTGACAACCAGAGTTCTCGGCAAGGGAAAGTTTGAAACTAAATTGAATGGGTTGATTACTGGAAATTTTATTTTTCAATCCTAATCCATACTAATATTATAAAGGAGTAAATCTTGTTTGTTTGTTTGTAGGGGGTAATCTCTGGAACCACTCAACCGATTTCAAAAGTGATGGTGGCAAATTGATGGTGACAACCCCTGCTCCAACATAGGCTATATTTTATGTCGGTGCCACAGAACCCAGGGGGTGCAGGAGCAAAAAACGTTCTAAAATTGCGATTTTTCAGTTATCACACTGGCTGTCAAGCCCTGAGAGCTTGGCAGCCGGTTCTGTATGTATGTATGTACGTACGTAATGCGATAACTCTTCATAGAAATATCCGCTTTCCTTCAAATTTTGTTTATAGGTTCACTGCGTTAAGGCGCTTCCCTGATTAGTTTTCGGGATTGATTGGTTAAGTATAAAAGGGGGGGACAAGGGGCTAATTCCCCCCCCCCTTAATTTATATAAATGGGTTTTTCATGCAGAGTTATTCCGTTTTCCTTCAAATTTTGTTTATAGGTTCACTGAGTTAAGGCGCTTCCCTGATTAGTTTTCGGGATTGATTGGTCAAGTATAAAGGGGGGGGGGACAAGGGTCTAATTCCCCCCTCCCCCTTAATTTATATAAATGGGTTTTTCATGCAGAATTATTCCGTTTCCCTTCAAATTTTGTTTATAGGTTCACTGAGTTAAGGCGCTTCCCTGATTAGTTTACGGGTTTGATTAGTTAAGTACAAAGGGGGGGGGATCGGGGGGCTAATCCCCCCCTTAATTTATATAAATGGGTTTTTCATGCAGAATTATTCCGTTTTCCTTCAAATTTTGTTTATAGGTTCATTGGGTTAAGACGCTTCCCTGATTACTTTTCGGGATTGATTGGTTAAGTATAAAGGGGGGAACAAGGGGCTAATCCCCCCCCCCCCCTTAATTTATATAAATGGGTTTTTCATGCAGAATTATTCCGTTTTCCTTCAAATTTTGTTTATAGGTTCACTGTGTTAAGGAGCTTCCCTGATTAGTTTTCGGGATTGATTAGTTAATATAAAGGGGGGGGGGATCGGGGGGCTAATTCCCCCCCCTTAATTTATATAAATGGGTTTTTCATGCAGAATTATTCCGTTTTCCTTCAAATTTCGTTTATAGGTTCATTGGGTTAAGACGCTTCCCTGATTACTTTTCGGGATTGATTGGTTAAGTATAAAGGGGGGAACGGGGGCTAATCCCCCCCTTAATTTATATAAATGGGTTTTTAATGCAGAATTATTCCGTTTTCCTTCAAATTTTGTTTATAGGTTCATTGGGTTAAGACGCTTCCCTGATTACTTTTCGGGATTGATTGGTTAAGTATAAAGGGGGGAACAAGGGGCTAATCCCCCCCCCTTAATTTATATAAATGGGTTTTTCATGCAGAATTATTCCGTTTTCCTTCAAATTTTGTTTATAGGTTCACTGTGTTAAGGAGCTTCCCTGATTAGTTTTCGGGATTGATTAGTTAATATAAAGGGGGGGGGATCGGGGGGCTAATTCCCCCCCCTTAATTTATATAAATGGGTTTTTCATGCAGAATTATTCCGTTTTCCTTCAAATTTTGTTTATAGGTTCACTGTGTTAAGGAGCTTCCCTGATTAGTTTTCGGGATTGATTAGTTAATATAAAGGGGGGGGGGATCGGGGGGCTAATTCCCCCCCCCTTAATTTATATAAATGGGTTTTTCATGCAGAATTATTCCGTTTTCCTTCAAATTTTGTTTATAGGTTCACTGGGTTAAGACGCTTCCCTGATAATTTTCGGGATTGATTGGTTAAGTATAAAGGGGGGAACGGGGGCTAATCCCCCCTTAATTTATATAAATGGGTTTTTCATGCAGAATTATTCCGTTTTCCTTCAAATTTTGTTTATAGGTTCACTGAGTTAAGGCGCTTCCCTGATTAGTTTTCGGGATTGATTAGTTAAGTATAAAGGGGGGGGGATCGGGGGTCTGATCCCCCCTTAATTTATATAAATGATTTTTTCATGCAAAATTATTCCGTTTCCCTTCAAATTTTGTTTATAGGTTCACTGAGTTAAGGCGCTTCCCTGATTAGTTTACGGGTTTGATTAGTTAAGTATAAAGGGGGGGGATCGGGGTGGCTAATACCCCCCTTAATTTATATAAATGGGTTTTTCATGCAGAATTATTCCGTTTTCCTTCAAATTTTGTTTATAGGTTCATTGGGTTAAGACGCTTCCCTGATTAGTTTTCGGGATTGATAAGTTAATATAAAGGGGGGGGGATCGGGGGGCTAATTCCCCCCCTTAATTTATATAAATGGGTTTTTCATGCAGAATTATTCCGTTTTCCTTCAAATTTTGTTTATAGGTTCACTGTGTTAAGGCGCTTGCATGATAATTTTCGGGATTGATTAGCTGAGTATAAAGAGGGGAACGGGGGGGGGCTAATCCCCCCCTTAATTTATATAAATGGGTTTTTCATGCAGAATTATTCCGTTTTCCTTCAAATTTTGTTTATAGGTTCACTGAGTTAAGGCGCTTCCCTGATTAGTTTTCGGGATTGATTAGTTAAGTATAAAGGGGGGGGGGATCGGGGGGCTAATCCCCCCTTAATTTATATAAATGGGTTTTTCATGCAGAATTATTCCGTTTCCCTTCAAATTTTGTTTATAGTTTCACTGAGTTAAGGCGCTTCCCTGATTAGTTTACGGGTTTGATTAGTTAAGTATAAAGGGGGGGGGATCGGGAGGGGGCTAATCCCCCCCTTAATTTATATAAATGGGTTTTTCATGCAGAATTATTCCGTTTTCCTTCAAATTTTGTTTATATGTTCATTGGGTTAAAACGCTTCCCTGATTACTTTTCGGGATTGATTGGTTAAGTATAAAGAGGGTGGAACAAGGGGCTAATTCCCCCCCCTTAATTTATATAAATGGGTTTTTCATGCAGAATTATTCCGTTTTCCTTCAAATTTTGTTTATAGGTTCACTGAGTTAAGGCGCTTCCCTGATTAGTTTTCGGGATTGATTAGTTAAGTATAAAGGGGGGGGGATCGGGGGGCTAATCCCCCCTTAATTTATATAAATGGGTTTTTCATGCAGAATTATTCCGTTTTCCTTCAAATTTTGTTTATATGTTCATTGGGTTAAGGCGCTTCCCTGATTAGTTTTCGGGATTGATTGGTTAAGCATAAAGGGGGGGGGATAATCCCCCCCTTAATTTATATAAATGGGTTTTTCATGCAGAATTATTCTATTTGCTTCAAAATTTGTTTATAGATTCATTGGGTTAAGACGCTTCCCTGATTAGTTTTCGGGATTGATTGATTAAGTATAAAGGGGGGGAACGGGGGGCTAATACCCCCCTTAATTTATGTAAATGGGTTTTTCATGCAGAATTATCCCATTTCCTTCAAATTTTATTTATAGGTTCACTGTGTTAAGGCGCATCTCTGATTAGTTTTCGGGATTGATTGGTTAAGTATAAAGGGGGGGAACAAGGGGCTAATTCCCCCTTATCTATACTAATATATAAAGTAGTAAAGATTGTTTGTTTGTTTGTTTGTTTGTTTGTAGGGGGTAATCTCTGGAACCACTGAAGCGATTTTAAAAGTGATGGTGGCAAATTAATGGTGACAATCCCTGCTCCAACATAGGCTATATTTTATGTCGGTGCCACCACCCCCAGGGGGGCGCAGGAGCGAAAAACGTTCTAAAATTTCGATTTTTTGTGTACTGAAGGAGATAGAAGTATCAAATTTGGTATGGTAGTTACTTATAAGATGTAAATGCTCTCTAAGAACAAATTATAAAAACATTCGCAATTTAAAAGGGTGAGATGAGGAAGAAGCGTTCTAAAAACATTCTAAATTACAATTTCTATGGAATCTCTGAAACTAGAGAACCGATTTCAAAGGTGATGGTGGCAAATGGATGGTGACAGTCCCTGCTCCAACATATGCTAAATTTTTTGTCGGTGCCACTGCCCGCAGAGGGTGCAGGAGCGAAAAACGTTCCAAAATTATGATATTTTCAATAATGAAGGAGTTAGGAACTTGACATTTTGTATGGTCGTTACTTACAAGATTTAAATGCTCTATAAGAACAAAATCTAAAAAAATTCGAAATTTAAAAGGCTGAAATAAGCAAAAAATTTTCTAAAAACATTATAAATTACAATTTGTATGGAATGTCTGGAACTACTAAAGCGATTTCAAAAGTGATGGTGGCAAATGGATGGTGACAATCCCTGCTCCAACATAGGCTATATTTTATGTCGGTGCCACTACCCCGAGGGGGGTGCAGAAGCGAAAAACGTTCTAAAATTGCGATTTTTGCAATGCTGAAGGAGCTAGAAACTTCAAGTTCGGCATGATTGTTATTTATAAGATCTAAATGCGCTCTAAGAACAATTTCTAAAGAAAAATGATCTAATGATTCTGCGATTTTTCAACTATTGAATTTCTAAAATTACCAAATTTCACAATAGAGTACCATAGCGAAACCTTCACGCGTAAAAAGATAATGATAAGGGCGACGTGTCCTGACGTGTATATTGACTATAGCACGAGTCACAAATTATAGTATCCTTATTATTCTGTTAAAATATAAAAGTGAATTATGAAATGTCAATATTTTGTTTGATTAAAGGTTCGTTAAGAGAAATTGACCAGCGTAGCGGGCGTAGCTTGCTAGTAATATTATAAATCTGATTGTTTGCAAATGTTAGGCTGAAGCCAGCGTCAAAATGGAGCATTTAATGATCCTGTATTTTTGAATATAGATTGATTATAACTCTCAAATGAACATAGAATGGTTTTTGTTTATTTTATTCAAATATTTTTCTTAATAATTCAAAATTTCGTTATTTTCATAGAGGACATTTTTTCGTATAACATTTTAAAATGGTTAAATTTACTTTACCGTTGCTAATACTTTATCGTTGCCAAAACTCATTTAAAACCCGGAATAATAATTTTTACTCAACAATTTAGCTTCAATTGAAAAAATTTTAAGTGAAAAATGAAAATGAAATAAAAAAATTAAAGAATTAAAAAGAAGATTAAATAATATTATAAGAAATAAAACGTACTTTTTTTAGTTTTTGATAATAATACAAGGTAATAAAACATGCTTTAGAGCGATGGAAACGAAACTCCTCACTTTAACGCCACACAACAACTACCCTTGTAAGCAGATCGAATGTTTTTTGCACTCTACACATCGACAACAGCGCCACCTCACCGCTTCCATATCCTATTTGCGCATGCCCACCCTTCTGCGAGTTTCAAGGTTAAGTTGCCACTATTTAATTTATAACCCTCGTATTTTTGTAAATTTTAACGAAGTTTCTCTAAAAACGGAAAGTAAATTACTCCATATTTGTGTATAAAAAAGGAGAAATAAAACAGATCAGCATATTTTTCACACCATTTTCTCGTTAAAACTGAAAAACAGAATTTATTTTCACTTTGAATAGATGGTGAAAACAAAATCTTGATTTCAGTAAATTATCCAAAAAATTAAAACATATTTTCACATATTCAAACTTCATGAATCAATTTATTCTGGAGAACAAAAATTGCCTGTCAACATATTGTCATTTAAAAACAAGATTTGTTTCATCTATACATTAAAACAAGGAGGCATAATTGAATTTAAAGAAAAAAGCATATACTATTTCCAATAAATGTTTTTTTGAATGGCTGTTAAAACGTTTCGCAAAGCGTTAAAAGTAAAATTGTTAATCAGGTAAAATTGACATTTGTTTTTACCCAATTCGTCTATTTCCACGATTTTATTTAGCCTTCATTTTTGCATTGGTTGCAATTTCATTTTCGCGATTATTTGGCACAAAATTTCACTTTTTTAAGACTGAGTTATGTCAAGGTCCCTATAGCAAAAAATACCGTATTGTCTCCTATGAAATGTGATAAATAGTTAGTTAAATATTAACGTTTTTAAATATCCAGAGTGAAATATTTTGCTTAATTAATGTATTTATTCTTCTTTTAATGTTGCGTGAACGAAGTCATGAGTAACAGCTAGTATGATATATTGCGTATTGCAGACTATTTTTGAAAACATTATTAGCGTTGCAGGCACTTGAAGATAGTTCTGCCACTGGGTTGATGGGGTATAAGGAGATATATTCTACTTGATGCTGATGCCTTTGCACAGTCAGTGTTAGTCACGTAAAGAAGCCTTGGGATACCCCTTGTGTAACCTCGATTTTTGTTTGATGTCGTTTTACAAAATTACTGGAAAACAGATATCATGTCTTTCTGCCATAGTTGCATAATGATATTTTTAGAGAACAAGAATTGTAACTTTGCACATTTCTGCCATCAGTGGTTGGGTATAAGTAAAAAATTTACTATTTTAAACCGATTTTCAGGAACATGAAAATCACGAAATGTTATCATGAGGGTGTATTTAGGATTAATACTTATTTCTATGTAAAAAGAAATTTTTAAAGGATAAAACTGATCTTGAAACAATTTTAAAATGCTATTTACAATTTTCTATTGTGTTCTTTCGGTGTCATACACGGGCTCTGGTGACACAAAATTTTTCGGGCTCAGGCTCCGGAAAAAATGCCCGAACTCATGGTGTTTTATTTGTTGATTTGGTGGGTAGTCTATTCTGGAGGTTATTATTAGCAGTCATTTATATTCTCTCCTATTGCGGAGAGCTTATCTTTAATTTCCAGTATATTGGTTATGTGTTTGTGCATGTTCCCATTTTCGGGAAGTTTTGCACTACACAATTTTCTTAATAAATATAATTTACTGGATATGTTGGCTCTCTCGTGGATGTTTTTTAAACTATCCCAGGTGCCAGGTTTGTTTTGATGTTTCTAATTTTTTTACATGAATAATTTGTGCATCATCTATACTAAGATTTATTATCGCGCGTGCTTTTGCATCTTTTTTTGGCCATTCTGCAGTAATTTGCGTAGGAGGTTCCTGGGTTACAAGTTCATACGATCGGCATTTATAGAATGGAATTTAAAATGCACCAAACTTAATGTGCAAGATGCTTATTATAACAAACTATAGTGACTCATTTTTTGACTTGATCATTCAACAGGGAGAGTTGCTAACTTTATACAGTCAGACCTTGTTATTAAGGCACCTTAAATAAAACGTCACTCCGCATATTACATCATGTTTTAGAAGTTTCGACCATTTTCAAACGCTTTTTTACACACTGTATGTCGCCTATTTTATTATTGCATCATGAAAAGAAGAGGAAACTCCCAAACCGAACCAGAAAAAAGTTCTAAAATACATTAATGAACTAAAGAGCTATATTTCGTCTTTGAATAACACAATAAATAGCGAATATAATATGATATATTCTTAGAGAATTAATTTTTTAATTTCAAAAAACTGACATCAAACAAATATAAATATTTTTTGTAAGGCATATGGATACGCAAATAGATATGCATTGAATTGTAGAATAAAATACCACGTAACATACTTACAATACTTTCCTTAATTTTTCATCCATTTCACGACTTCTAATTCTTATTCTACTAATTTATATAATTTATAATGTAATTCAGTTATAGGTATACTTATTACATAAACATTTCAAAAAAATTTTTAATATTTAATATAAACTCTGCTTAAGACGTCCTTCCGCTTTGTAAGTAACTTTTAAGTGCACCCGAGAGCGATGTACCAACGAGGTTTGACTGTACTTGGGCAAAGTTTCATAATCGGGTCCACGTATTTTAGCAAGCGTGGTTTACAGTGTAATTAATTCCACTGTTAAAGCTGTCAAACACTTCAGGGGTCTGTCCAGACTTTTCTCACATGGTCCTGTTTTTGTAAAGTTGAGATAAGATTTTTATATTTGTGAAAAATGTAATCATAATTTTGTGAATTCAAAATTACCATTATAGTCAGGCTCCCGTTCATCTGTTTTTAACAAAATCCTTTATATGCATAAAAGCTAAATAATATAAGTTCTTTAATGACCAGCTGTTTTGTGACAGGTCAGATTTTATATTAAAATGGTTAAATTTGTTAATGGTTAAGTTTGGAGATGGAAAAGTTTTGTGAAAGGTCTATTTTTAAGACGATACTTGTGAATGGTCCTGTTTAAAAGTGAAAATTTTTTTAAAGGGTTCTATTTTAAGGTGAGCAAAATTTGTGGAGGACCCAAATTTTTCCTAAATAAATCCCTGCACTTGCAATGACATTGTTGACAAAATCGCTCATTTTTACTTTCAAATGACATGCTAATCAACGTGAAACTTTAATACATTTTTAAACGTAAATTCATACAATTGGCAGGCTTGACTATTGAAGCCATTTAGAATCGAAATAGGTTTTCCATTTTTTGATAAATAAATTACTTATAGAGTTATAAGCAATTCGTGTCACGTGACTACACATTTTTCCCTTTTCTCGCGATGGCGCGTCGAGAATTCGGTTCAAAACGCCGATTTTTTGGCACAGTATTTTCTAAAATATCTGCTTTTATCACAAAACGTGTTTCGATTACATAGTTTCTGAATAAAAACTCCCCCCAATTCCATGCTTTTCCGAACAAAAATGAATTTAAGAATGTGTCAGAAAGTAGCCCCTTTGGATTTGAGAACAACTTAAAAGGGGCCCAATTTTTGCCTGGATCAACCCCTAAGTTTAACACATATCTAAAATTCTAGCATTCATATACTTTTTGTCATAATCGATGTTATTTTTGCGTGAACTAATCCAACTTATTAAGGAGTTAATCTGAATCTGTTCTGTTTTTTTTTTTTTTTTTAAAGGTTCACTGAACCATTGATTGAACAACATGAGCTTCACTTCTGGTAATATAGACTTGAACTAAAAGATCAACGATCATTTTTTTCCTTTTGTTTTATTAACTATGCCGTAACACTTAGCACCCTCATATATAATGTGCAGTGTTGTAATTCAGTTAAAAGCTAGAAGGATCTAACGCTTGAAGTAGGGGACTGCGCCAAACGATATCTTTTCAAAAGATGTCAAGAAGAGGTGACAAGATTCAAAATTGTTTTTCCTGCTAAAAAAGATAGAAAAGCGAAAACAAAAGACCATTGCATAAAATATACACACGATGAGAGTAAGGAGAAGGCTAATCTTGAATTTCTCAACACTGTTAATTAGATAAGTTAAAATAAATCGCCCAGTTCTTTATTGGAGCGGAATTAGGCAATTCGTTTAAGGGGGAAAATCACGTTGAAAGTTTAAAAAAAAAAAAAAAAAAAAAAAAAAAAAAAAAAAAAAAAAATCGATTTTTCAAAAAATTTAGCATGGATACCTTGAAATGTTACAAATACACTGCAAAAAGAATTTTACAAAAATTCCAATTACAACAGAAGTTATAGCTAAAAATATCTTATAAAAAGCCATTTCCTGTCATGCTATAAAGTTACCTTTGAAGCTCTTTTTCATCAAACTGTATTTTTGGACATTGCACGCTCTCTCATTTGAAAACTAATTATCATACAACCTTGAAATTTTGCGTATAATTAATTTTCATGTATACTTTTATGCTGAACCTAAATTTAATCTGATTTTTTGTCAAAGAAAATTTTGTATTGAAAAATTAAATCTAAAATTTTTGGTAAATTTAGTGAATATCATTATAAAAGCCATTAACCATGCTAATGAATTTCAATATACTTTTAAATTTAGGTTCAGTGCAAAATATAGCAGCATAAATAAAAATAAATGAAATGTTAAGTGTGTGTCTGAGATGGAATTTTTTTAATCTTGCGCGCAAAATGTATTTATATTTTTAAAAAGCCATTTTTGCCATTGTCGTTTAATTAATTAATATTGCTAAATATATATAATTTGAATGTTTTTTTTTCTTTTTTTTAACTGCAAGAATGTGTGAAATTACAGAAAAAAAAAAATGTTGTATTTCATTCATTGTTTTTTTTTTTTTTTCGCACTGGTTTAATTATTTTCATTTTCAGGCTGCTCAACGTGATCTCCCCTCTTAACAAGAAGTGACAGCAAGCATTTTTTTAACACTTTCCCAACTATAGCTGAAAAGCGTTTATGAATTCGGTTTGTCTGGCCATCTGTCTGTCCGTTTTTTCTGCGATGTTTAAAAATCTGCATCGGTTTCGGAAATCAAAATACGAAAAATCAAACATACCAAACCACATCTATTTTCATTTCCCTTTAAAACGACACGACGCCTTTGGTTTAAAGAAATTAACCGTTTCAAAAACGTTCAGTTCCGTAAGTCACTTTTGCGAATTCCGTTTTATCTGCAATTTAAAAATATAAAATCATTCAGCACTTATTTTAGGTATATTTAAGACTATTATCACGAGTCCGAGCAACGCCGGGCGGGGTCAGCTAATATTTAAATAAAGCTAATTTGTACTAATTAGTTGTAAACTAATTTGTACCAATATTAAAAAATTATATAATATTTCCTATTTTTAGAGCCTAGACGAATTATTAGTGCATTTTTTCATAATTTTAAAATTATTAAATAAATATTTTTCTTTTCATAATTTTAAATTTATTAATTTTCCTAATTTATTATTTTTTTCATAATTTTAAATTTATTAATTACATTTTTTTATAATTTTATTTTTTTTTTTTATAATTCTAATATTAATAAATAATTATATACACACACACACACACACACACACACACACACACACACACACACACACACACACATATATATATATATATATCAGGGATGAGATTTCTCCGCTTTTTTGCATACCAGTATAATCTTACAGAAAATGTGATTTTATTTAATCGGAATATTCTACGGTTTAAGAGGACAACGTTTTCTCTAAGATTATACTGGTATGCAAAAAAGCGGAGCGCTGGTATGCGAATATATATATATATAGATATATATTTTTTCATAATTAGTTTATTTCACAATTTTAAATTTATTAATTTTCATAATTTATTAATAATTTTTTTTTCAGAATTTTAAATTAATTTTCCCAATTTATTGATTATTTTTTTCATAATTTTAAATTTTATAATAATTTGTTTTCATAATGTTAATTCCAATAATAATTTTAATTTTTTCATTCTTTTAAATTAATTTTAAATTTTAATAATTAATAAATTTGACTAAAAATTAAAATGCTAAAAGCTAACTAGGTGGAACCTATCAAAACTTAACGGAAAATGACTTGATGGTACCAATAAAAAAAATGTTCCTAACCTCTTAACAATACTCAATAGTGAAAAAAAAAACAAAAAAAAAAGCATATCATTATAAGGCGTTATATTTTAGACAAAATTGTTATCAAATCGGTAGGTAAAAAGTGTATATTAATGAATTTTGCATGCACTGATGTCAGATAATAACAATTTTAGAAGCATGAACATTACGTCATGCGCGGAAGGGTATGCGCAGGGTGCTGATTCCAGACATGGCTTCCTGCGATCTCTATACGGCTGTCCAAACGGCGATGAAAACGTGAATATGAAGAACTTAAGTTTTCTCCCGCTGCGACGATTTGGCGCTGGCGTCATGCACAAAGGGAACTAAGTTAAAGGGCTAGTTCATTAGATAAACATTATAACGCGAGGTTGCATTTACCTCTTAAAAAATTATTTTGTACTTACAAAAAATGAAAAACAACCGCAGAATTATTTATAATACATGTTTTTGTATCAAAAAATCTTTGGATTATTTTCTTAACGTGAAAAAAAAAATGAACACAGATATTTTTACAAGCTGAGCATGCACTTGAAAAAAACTAATAATGCTTCTATAATATACAAATATGCGTTTTCATCGTTTTCTAAATGCGTTTAAAAAATAAATAAATTTATACTATTTGTTTGAAAAAGTAGCGACTACAAACTACTTTTCAAAAGTAGTCACTACTTCACAACTTCAGATTTCGTCAAAGTCTTCAACACTGGAAATTAAAGACACGGATTAAATAATAAAGCGACTACTTGTTATAGATCAGTTTCAACCACGTGATCACCAGCCCACCAAAAATTATCAACCAATCATAATCGTGGATTTGTAGCCTGATTTACGAGTCAACCAATCGCAATCTTCCATTTTTGATGGGCAAACAAAAAACAAAGCTAGTTGCTAAGGTGGTTGCTAGGGTGTGACGTCAGTTGAAACTGATCTATATCGTGCCTGTTGGGATACAATTAAATAAATGCGACATAATCGAGGGCATTAAAAAAATAAGAAAGATACTATACAAGAAAATGTTTTGTGTTTGTCTTTAAAATATTAGTTTATACTCGTAGTAAAATTAAGAGCGATATTGTAGCGATTTTACAAAACATCACGCGTAGAGCGATTGGAGGCGGGGTCGAATAGTGATTGGCTAAAAGATGGTTACGTTGTTATTGAGGGGAGGAGTTAAAGCGTATTAAATGAACAAGTATGTTAAAAGTTAATAAAGTTTTGTGTCAGATCTAGTATAGTGGTTAAAGCATCAGGCTCGTAATTTTGATGCATCAAGTTGTGTCCTTGCTGATTTTTTTTTGCATTTTTAGAGTTTTGCTTTGATCTTTATTGAATTAGTTAATAAAGAATATTAATTTATTTATTAACAATGCTTCTTAAACATTGATATAAAGATCAGTTAATCTTTATCAATTGCTCTGCAATATTTTATTCTCAATTTGATAATTAAATTTTAATTAGAATTAAGTTAAACAATATTAAATTATAAATTATAATTAAGGTAAATAAAAATTAAATTTTTATCACAAACAATAAAATTTAATATCAGATAAATTTCAAGAATTAAATTTAATTTTAATTCATATACGCTATTTTTTAATAACTATACGAACATTTATTAAAATGCAAAAACTCCTAAACTTTCATTAAAAATATTTTTTGTATTAGAACTTTAGTAACAGATGATTATCAAATTAGCAGAATTAATTAATTAAAGTTTTCATCTTTTAAAATTAAGCATTATTCTTAAAAATCTCTATTAATTTACTAAAATTATTTTTGCCAATTACTGGTTGATCTGCAGTGATAAAGTTGTGGAAGATTACCATATTTAATTTTTTTTGTCTATTATTTTATTATTTATTTTTTAATTATTATTTATATTTAAATAAATATAATTAATATTAATTAATATTTTTATTTAAATACATACAATTAATATTAATAAGTATTATTATTTAAACATATAATTAATATAAATAAATATTATTTAAATATAGTAAAAATGAAGGAGATAAATCTATCTAACACTAGTAATAATAAATATAGTTATCATTATTTTAATTTTATGGGGGAAAAAATGTTGAATGATTAATTGCTTATTTTAAAATCACAGCATGTCCTTTTTTAGGTTATAATTAATTCCTGTTTAGTTCAATAACTGTGCTGGTCTAAAATTTCAAGATTATTATTCATTATGCATTAATTCAGTAATTTGGGTCTTCAGCAACCCCCGGGTTTAAAACTATATTGGGGGGGGGGGGGGAGGTTTTACTTGAACATAACTGCATTATTATAGCTCTCATTTTTAATAAAAAGTATTTTAATGCAATTTAATTTCAGAATTCATATTTATTCTTAATGTTGTATTTGTTTGGTAGATCTATCATATCTTAAAGGTTGTTATTTAAAAAAAAAAAGGGTTAGGTATCATTTTATTAAGATGTTCAAATCGCTTTAAAAATTGGTTTTAACCAAATATTAATGATTTTAAGAGCTATGCTTAGAAAACCTTTACTTATTCTGGATTTTTAAAAAATCGCTCCGAAACTAAAATCTCATATCTTAGATTTATTTTATATTTTTGCTTTAATACTTCATTTTACGAACAGATGGCGCCACTACACAACGGCTAGACGTTGCATGGATTTTAGGCGTTCGAGTGTAATTTGTATAGCTTTTTAAATTATTTAATTACTGAATGAGATTTTTTTTTTTTTTTTCAGTTAACTTTTGCCAAATTTAGCAAACATGCAATGTTTGCAAGTTTTTAATTGTAAAAAGAAAAAATTAATAAAGTATATTTCCAAAATTAAATGAATTTGTGTGGCAAATTTTGTATTTTACGCTGTCTTGACTTAAATATATGAAAGAAATTGTTTAATAAACCTTTAAGTTCAGTAAAAAATTTAAAACTATATATATAAATTTGAAATCTCCATTGCTTGAGTATATGTTGATTTTATGAAATAACACAGTTCAAAAAGTTTTTAACGACCTAGTAATTTTATTTTCGTTTATTAATTCAATTATGATGATTAAAAAAATAATAATAAACATTCAGAAAAGCTAACATTTATTTGCTGTGCTTTCAGTTTATTCTTGTGAAATAATGTTTAATATGTTGTTCTTTGTTTAATTCTATCTAATTGTAGTGAGTATTTACTATAAATAAAATTTAAAATAAAAACTATAAAAAATGTAAACATGTAATCTTTATTTGAAAATTGGAAGTTATGGATTATAGATATTAAAGAATATAATAATTTATAAATGAAATATGTTTTACTTTATGTAAGGTTTGTTGAAAAAAAAAAAAAAAAAAAAAAAAACAGGAGTTGAATTAGGTAATGAGCTCTGAAAATACAAGAGCTAGAAGTATTTGATTTGCTGTTTCAAATTATACCGCCTCCAATCGTTCTACGCATGATGGTTTGTAAAATCGCGATATTGTAATATAGGAAATTACAGGAACTCTAAATGTAAACAAAAAAATGAATAAGTAAATAAAGCAATTTCGAATAATAAGAAACCTGACGCTAAAACATGAAGACATAATAACTAGTAAATAGACAAGTGTTGCCAGCAAGAAAATTAATTCTTTTGATGGATTAGTACTTGAGTTTTATATATTTTCATATAAATAGCTGTTTTTATTAATTTCACGTAATTAATAATTTTTTAAGATTGTTATCAAATTATTTTTTTGTAAACCGTACCTTGCATATTTCATAATATGGCAATCAACACTCATCAGGAAACAGAGAATAATCTTTAAGGGCATGGGAAATTGAGGGGCTCATGGGGTTCAAGCTCTTCCCCATTTCAAAAAAGACAATTTTTTAAGTCACACAAGTTCTTAAAAATCTATTATTTTCTGTCTTAAATGTTTCATTATTCATACCTGACAAAAGAACTAGATACATTAAAAAAATCCCTATAATATTAAATTTATAGTAGCAATGAAAGTAGTAAATCTGCAGATCAGGGGGCTCAAATGTCAGTTCTGATATTTTATTTTGAAATAATATTATTTAGTATTTAAAAAACATCCAATCTTCACTTTCATTTATTTGATATATTTTATACAAATTGCTAAAAGTAATATATAAAGCAGTTTTAGGAAGTTTAACTGTTAAGATTAAAAATAAATATGATTACATGCACTGGTACTCCAAGACACTTTTCTAAAAAATCTTTTTTTTTTTTTTTTTAACTAACCCTTCTAAATCCCCTCCCCCTCTCAATGACTTAATAATTTGATAAATATAATTCTTTGAAATTTAGTATTTCAAGCCTTCTATCTAAAATAATTAAAATGTCAATCTTGTGATATTGACAATGATTAATTTAAACAGTGAATTATTCTCATAAATATTTTATTAATTATTGATATTTTAATTGTTAAATTTATTTGAAAATGACTTTTTATTTCATTAATAAGCTTACATTAAATTCTGGTTTTAAATACAATCATAAAATCAATTGCCTATTATTTTTTGTGGGGTGTCCATTACTGGAACAGAGAGTGTCCTATTACTGGACGAGAGGGTGTCCATTACTGGAATTTAGGGTGTTTTGATTTATTTCTGTTATTTACAATTAAATTTTTATTTACATTGGGAAATGTGACTATGAGCATGATTAAATATTGTTGATAGATTAATATAATATTAAAAAAAGTGGACTATAATAATTATGACTATTAATTAAAAAATAATTTTTAAAGAAATTCCTTAAGGGTATCCATTACTGGCACATCTATCCTATATTTACATTATGCCAAAAATAGAGTATATAAGAATAATGACATTTCTAGATTTTTTTTTATTTTATTTATTTATTTATTTATTATTTATATTTTTATTTTTATTTTATTTTATTTATTTTATTTTATTTTTTATTTTTATTTTATTTATTTATTTATTTATTTTTTTTTTTTGGGGGGGGGGGTACAGAAAATTAAAACACAGAGTCATAAAAACACTTATTTATATATATAATTTGTTTATTAACACAAGAAAACACAGCTTCTCGGATTAAAAATTGTAAAAAAATATATACCTCATTATTTTTAATTAAAAATTTCACACACCTTCAAGTAACATCTAATCAATATATTTTTAAAGCATATATATTATGCAAAAGCAGTTCAAAATGTATGGAATCTATCACTTTTTATTATCCCCCAAAACAATGTGTTTTTTTTTTCTTGATAAACAGACATGGTAATTATAAAAAACTTTATGCAAAAAAAGTATTAATATTATTATTATTTTTTTAATATTAATTCTTATTTCAATTAATTCTTCTTATCAATCAACTTCGGCGATCTGAATCGTATTAAGATGCCTTTTATTTACATTCTACAGAAAGAAAATAAATACATATATAATTTTTTTTTTTTTTTTTTTTTTTTTTTTTTTTTTTGAAACAGGGAATTTTAAACTCACAAATCTTACACTGGAAAGGTACTAAATTAAAAGATTAAATTAAATTTATGTTATTTACATGAAATTTAATATTCTACAGATTACTGGGTTAATTCGGAAATGTGTATAGCGAAAAATAAATTAGTATATAGTTATATATTTTTGGACAGTATAAAAATTAAAGGGCTTTAGCATATGTTTACAATGGAAAATATACTGATAACGCGTGCATGAAAGCAGCGCTCGTAGTGGAGGAAAGATTAACTACGGCTTTTCGCGCTTTCCTATTGTTCGGCGTTTCGTTTGGACAGCCGTATAGAGATCGCAGGAAGCCATGTTCCAGAGGACAAAAGTATACCGGCGGATCCAAACTGCAATGTCTCCCTAAGGAGAGTAACTGCGCATGCCCAGTTCTTGCGGTAATGGTAACCAAAGTTGGCAGGACAGCGTTAAAAAGAATCGCCAAATACTTTTTGAAATGCCAATAATTCGCACAAGCTCAATAGCATTTCGAAAGGAGATTTAAAGAGAATTGTGTTTAATTTCATTTTGTAAAAGAGAATGAAATTAAAACGATTTGTGGAATGAAGATTTAAACTAATATAAATAAATATTTTTTGTAAAACATAAAAATTCAGTAGAAAAAGTTTTAACATTTTAAAATGTAGAACACTTTTATATATTTATTTAAATATTTGTCTATTAAAACTTTTAATATTTTTTCTTGTAATATTCTTTCAAGACTTCTGCAATCTGCTGATTGCTTTGACACATTCACGAAATATATATATATATATATATATATATATAGGGTAGATGTGCCAGTAATGGACACCCTTAAGGAATTTCTTTAAAAATTATTTTTTAATTAATAGTTATAATTATTATAGTCCACTTTTTTAAATATTATATTAATCTATCAACATCATTTAATCAATCTCATAGTCTCATTTCCCAATGTGAATCAAAATTTAATTGTAAATAACAGAAATGTATCAAAACATCCAAAATTCCAGTAATGGACACCCTCTCTTCCAGTAATGGGACACTCTCTGTTCCAGTAATGGACACCCCACAAAAAATAATAGGTAATTGATTTTATGATTGTATTTAAAACCAAAATTTAATGAAAGCATATTAATGAAATAAAAGTCATTTTCAAATAAATTTAACAATTAGGATATCAATAATTAATACAATATTTATGAGACTAATTCACTGTTTAAATTAATTATTGTCATTATCACAAGATCAATATTTTAATTAATTTTAGATAGAAGGTTTAAAGTACTAAATTTCAAAAAATTATATTTACCAAATTATTAAGTCATTGAGGGGGGGGGGGGGGAGGTTAGAAGGGTTAGTTAAAAAGAAGTGTCTTGGCATACCAGTGCATGGAATCAGATTTCTTTTTATTCTTAACAGTTAATCTTCCTAAAACTGCTTTATACATTACTTTTAGAAATTTGTATAAAATATATCAAATAAATGAAAGTGTAGGTTGAATGTTTTTTAAATACTAAATAAAATTATTTCAAAATAAAATAGAGCTGACATTTGAGCCCCTTGATCTGCAGATTTACTAGTTTCATTGCTACTATAAATTTAATATTATAGGGATTTTTTATGTATGTAGTTCTTTTGTCAGGGATGAATAATGAAACATTTAAGACAAAAACTAATAGATTTTTAAGAACTTGTGCGATTTAAAAATTTCCCTTTTTTTAAATGGGGAGAGTTTGAACTCCATGAGCCCCTCATTTTCCCATGCCCTTAAAGATTATTCTCTGCTTCCTGATGGGTGTTGATTGCCGCATTATAAAATATGCAAGGTACGGCTTACAAAAAAATAATTTGATAGCAATCTTTAAAAAAAAATTATTAATTACGTAAAATTAATAAAAACAGCTATTTATAAAAAAAATATATATATATATATATATATATATATATTACATTCTGGTAAGTGAAATTAAAAAATCATATTTGATTACTTAGCTTTTCAGTTAAATTTTAAAAAATGCACTATGAACATTACTGAAATTGCTTTTTCAATATGTTCACATGGGATGTCCATTACTGGAAATTGACTAATTAAGCATTCCAGTAATGGACCATAGTCATAAAACCTGAAAAATAAATGAAATTTTGTAAATTGCCATTGGTGTGTAAAATTCAAAGTTTTCTATTATTGTCTAAACAAAAACATGCAATTTTCCCAAGAAAATAAAAAAATATATGAATTGTTTAAGTGAAGCCAGCTCTTAGTATGTTCATTAAGATTTTTACAGAAAATCTGCGGAACTGTGAAACATTATTTTCTGCTTCCTGATTGGTTTTATTAAGAGTGTCAACAATAACCTAACATACCTAACCTAGCGCATAATTAACTTTAAAACTTCTGTGTGATACATGCATAGATGTCAACATCTCTTAATTATTCCACAGTCTGATCCAAGACAAACATGTTTAAAACCAAAATGTGTATATAAGGAAATGGGTCTTCTTTGTTTAAGGTAATTATTAGATTTCATTTTAAAGTTTTCGGAATAATTAAAAGATTTTGGCATACATGCACGTGCAGTAGATTGTGGTTACAGCTGTAATCGTTTAGAAGTGTTTTTCACCACAAACCTAGAAAAATGATCTGCACCCTAGTCAACCGCAGAAGTCTCAGATTATACCTGTGATTAAATAAAACAAAGATTTTTAATAAAAAATATTTTTTAATTAAAGTAGTAGAATTTTGAGAATCTGTTTCATGGGTCGAATGAACCTGCCGCGGTAGGTTTAGTTTTAAAGATTTAAGGTAAAAATGTATCAATGGAATTTAAAAAGTTTAACTTTGTCCGGCATGGTTCTCTTATTATTCGTTTCTCATGTGTTCCTTTCCAATTGATGCTTCTGAAAAATATTTCCAGAATAGGGGATTACTGTAAAGTTAAATGTAATTTTCTATATCAGAAAATATTAAACAAATTTCTTTATTTACAAATAATAATAATAATAATAATAATTAAAAAAAAAATTAAATTAAGGAGGCATAGTATTTTTTTGAAAAATAACCATATTTCACGAAGTTTTTTCACGTTTAAGAAATAGGTAGAAATAAGTTGGCTTTTGCATAACAAACACTAATTTGGAACTTTCAGAAATCTCATTTTTAACGAAAAATGCACATTTTGAAATTGCGTTTTGGACTCGATGTTGTTCGATGCATATGCACCCGGTACCAGAGGGTGGTGCACTGAGTGCTATCCTCTTAACCCTTCTTTGCATGAGTTTTTCTTTTACAATTGTGTTTTTTTATACATATATTAATGTCTTTACATACGAAATACTTTCCGATGTAATATATAATAACTGATAACAACTAAACTATAAAGCAAAAGCACATGGTTAACGAAACCAGCAACGTCTCCCTCTAAAAGCACATGTAACGCTAACGCAAACAGCAATGCCTCCCTCCGCCAAGGTTGCTTTAGTCTTAAAAACTCGCCAATTCGAAATTCAAAACGAAACTCGGAAAGAGCATGCGCAGTGACAATCTTCGTAGGGAGACATCGCAGTTTTGATCCACCAGTCAAAAGTATCAGGGATAAATAGAAACAGTGTGCGCCAGACGCCGGTCTTTGGTACAGCCTTGTGCTCTAAGGTAACAAGGAAAACTTAGTGCCATATAGGCGTTCACTTGTTATTTAAAACCGAATGTCATCTGTATTACACCACGGTAAACATTATTTTATTTTATTTAAGAATATTATTTTAATCTTCCTGGTATGAGTGTAATATTTCTACAGTGTTACTCTTTAGTACTTATATGATACCAGAAAAGTGCGCTTTTCATTCGGTATGATTTGGGTTTATTTATCACAATACAATTATTTTATTATTTATATTTTATTATTTTGAACTAGCGAGAGTTAAAAGATATTGCTAAGATTTTTTTTCCCCCTTGAATATAGGCATTCGCTTATTTGGATGGGGGAATTCAGCATTATAAAATGTACATAAACAAAGACAGGTGTGAAATAGCCTAGTGTGTGTAAACTGAACATTCAGGCACGCAGAACGTTGAGGAGGGGGGGGGGGGATAATTGCGTACTAGCCTAATTTTTACTTCTTAACCTATTCAGTCATAAAATGTGTATATCAAGTACAAATTTCAAAACAGAAGTGGCTAATATAAATATATCTTTTCTTTAAGTACACAGTAGTTACTTGTGTATGCTGAGCGGTTTTTATACATATTTTAAAATTTTTTAATCTGGTGTAATTTTAAATTTTTAATCCAATGCCGCGCGGTTTTTACAATTTTTTTTTTTTTTTTTTTTTTTTTTTAACATTTCTAAATCTAGCGTATACGTAACAGACGAAGACTTTATATTTGAAGACCGGCACAGAACAGAACGATAGCAATGGTGAAAATTAATTCAATTATAAAGTATACATTTAATTATTAGAAATATTATTTGCATGTTTTATTTAGTATTTTTCTAATGGTTGATAAAATTGGACTTGAAGTTCATCTCTGGAGCTCCCCCCCCCACCCTATTTCACAACCTCTGACTTCAGTGTCTTATGATCGTTGGACGATCAATTTTTATTTTAGCATACGAAATCATGAAATAATATTTTGTAAACATTGTGCAACATTAAATATAATTCTTTAATAAAATCTGTTTGAAATATATTTCTGATATTTTGTATTAAATATGTATATTTATCGAAATATGGTATTTAAGCTTAGGGCGCTCGTGTTAAACTAGTATATAGAGTGTAAAATGATTTATAGTATAATACCTTAATCTCTGATTGAAGAATCAGTCATAATGTTTTCATTTAAGTAAGACATTGAAAAAAGTTTGTAGCAATAAAATTTGAAACATTTCATTCAAAAATAAACTCCGTGAAAATACGCATGATTAAATTTTTAAGGTTTATTTTTATTTTGTGTGGTTTATACTTCTAGATATGTTAGAAATATCTGTACTTAGTTGTGCATAATACCTTCTGTGAATTATATAGTTTTCCAATCTGTTTTAATATTTGTCTCATCTTTTATTTCCCTAAAGATTGCATGTTATAGCTGATTATTGAATGGCTGAAACTTATGTGTTTCACTAAGAAAAATACCAAAGCGGTGTAATAATGCGAAGACACTCGTATGTAATAAAATGCCGCAAAGTAGCGCCACTGGAGTTGTAGTTGTGTGATGATAACTAAATTGTTCGGTAGTGGGCGGGGAGTTCCGCAATTAGCTTTTGGTTCTGCTTTCAGGCCCTGAAATGTAACTGTTTAAATTTTCCTATATTTCGTGGGATGATGACTAAATTTTTCGGTAATGGGCGGCGAGTTCCTCGTCCAAAATGTAACCGTTGAAATTTTCCTATATTTCACAGCAGTAGGACAGTAACTGCAATCAGAAAATTTCAATCCTGTAATTAAATATTTCATAGATAGATGAAAAAATTTAAATTTTAATAAAACTTATCAGATTATGCATTTCTTTTACTTTTTAATCTTATTTATTTTCTGCTTACTTCTTATATAATTTATAATGGCGTGAAGAATACAAATATTTAAAAAAAAATTCATTTCTGTAAGTGGATATATTTTTAAAAATAGATTTTAATGTATTCAGTAATTGTTTGGAGGGAATATTTATTATAATTTTTAACAATAGAATTCAATGTATTCTGTAATTGTTTTGGACGGTATGATACTTTCTGATATATTTAATGATATAATGTAACTAATAGTTTTCAACTAGATATAATCCTTCTGCTCCCGCATATCCCCCCCCCCCCTGCACCTCAACACAATATTCAAAGTTATGAAATTTCTAACAATTATTTTAAATTAAAGCATGTATTTTAAGACATTTAAGAGTAAAAATTCAAATACTGTTACACAGATCAAGTAATTACTTGTACCTTGTACCTGTAAAATTTCTGTTCATTATAAATCAATTTAAAATACATGTCTTTTAAAATATAGGATAAATGTGCCAGTAATGGATACCCTCCTAAGTTTTTGGTTTATAAATAAATAATAATAATAAAAAAATCAGCTTTTATTTTTTTTTTTTCATAACTCTCACTTGCATGTTTTATAGCCTGTGTTATTGTTCACAATATTAATCAAATAATTCAGGAAGCAAAAATAATGTCTTTCAGTGAAAATTTTACTAAACAAGCTAAGATCTGATTATACATAAACTAATTTATATTTTCTATACATTTATAATTAATTCTTAATTTATATCTTCAATTAATAATTTTTAAGGAAATTCTTTAAGTGTGTCCATTACTGGCACATTTACCCTATAAAATAATTAAAATATTGATCTTGTGATAACAATAATAAATTACTCTCATAAATATTTTATTAATTATTGATATCCTGATTGTTAAATTTATTTGAAAACGACTATTTTATTTCATTGAATTTTGGTTTTGAAAACAATTATCTATAACCTTGTCGTGGGGTGTTCATTACTGGATTAGTGGATGTTTTATCACTGGAATTTTAGGTGCTTTAATTTATTTTTTTTTATTACAGCTAAATTTTTATTCATAATGGGAAATGTGACTATGAGATTGGTTAAATATTGATTCCAGCAGTGGCGGCTCGTGCCAATTTTCACTGGTGGGCAGGGCCTGATTACCGACGGGGCACTCTTCCACCAGTAAAATTTAATAGAAATTTTTGCCTTATTGAAACGCACTATTCATTTAAAATTGCTGCCATGAATATGGAAAATATTTCTATTCTTTTTTACTGGTAAAAGTGTGCCCCGTTGATAATCAGGTTCTGCTGCTGGGGCCCGATCCGTCATAACAAATTGGTAATTTTTATGTATTAATATTCCTTGTTTAAACATGAAAACAAATTATTTAATAAGAAAATTACGGAATAATCATATATTTAGAAATATCATGTGAATTATTTTTTCAAGTAATCAACATTACTTTCATATTTATCTAATTAATTACCATTTTAAATACCATTACCATTATTACTATTAAACTTACTCTGATCAAACTTTATTTAATTGAAAAACAAATATGCAAATCATACAAAAAAAAAATATATATCTCATGATTTAATAGAAAAAATACATACTTTTCTTGCAGATATTTAATCCATTCACAAATTAAAATTTAGTGCCTCATTTAAATAGAAATTCGGCACGTCGATTCTTTCGTCGAGCAAATCTTTCAATTACTTTTACATTAAATTCTGATATTGTAATAATGAAATCCTTGTGGACTGAGAGAACAGCAAGTGCGTTTAATCGTTCCTGTCCCATGGAGTTTCTCAAAAATGTTTTTATTCTCTTAAGTGTACTAAAGCACCTTTCTGCTTCTGCAGTCGATGCTGGTGTTACCAGGACAATTTCAAGTGGCTTTGAAAGTTCAGAAAATTCTTCTGTAAGGCTATTGGTTTTTACAAATGTTAAGAGATTTGAAATAGTCTGAATGTTTTTAAAAGTGGAATTATGATATATTACTCGGAGTTCATTCATTAATTTTCCTTTATTAATCATACTGTAACTTTCGGTGATAATAGAGATGTTTTTCTCGGGAAAATTATCCTTAAATAAACTGAATTTGTTTGGTTCCAGTACTGCAAACGCATTAAGAGTTTCTTGTTCTTCAAACCTGTTTTTCATTTCAGTTATTATAATGTCACACGCTTCTTTAGCATTTATTTTTACTGTGTTATAGCCGCTGAATTTTATGCGTTTCCTTTTGCATAAATCTTCATAATTTTCAGCAGTTTGATGAACATCAATATTTCCTCTGATTTCATTAACAGCATCAGTGAAACATTTGACAGCTTGCAGCGCACTTAATGAAGTGGTATTTGTCATCTGTACAACATTATACAAAATATTTACATGCTGAAATATCGAATGGAAAAAAGAAAGCAGAAAGAGAAAATCCTCATCGTCTAAAATTCTTTGTAAACCATGCGATTCACTGATTGTTCTATCATCCCACTGAACTTCGTTCTGAATTCTATCAAAACACTCTGATAGCTCGGACTTATTTTCTTCTATGAAACTGATGATACGTGAATGAAAGTTCCACCTGGTTTCTGACGGTGCAGGAATTCTTTTAGCACATATTTCTCGAAATAAATCACTACGCTTAGGTGATGCCGAAAAAAAAGTAGAAAATGAATTGACATTTGCGAAAAACAATCTGATAGATTTTATATTAGTGCAAGCTTTCTTCAGCACTAAATTCATTTGGTGTGCATAGCAATGGATGTACTTTGCATGAGGAAATTTTTCTCTCATTCGCTGTTGAACTCCAGTATGACACCCGCTCATAACAGTCGCGCCATCATATGCTTGCGCAACGAGCTTATCTTTTAAATTAAACTCTTCTAAATTATCAATTAAGATTTCAGATAGTCCCTCTGCTGTTCTGTCATGCAAATCAATGAATTTAACAAATCGTTCTTCGGGTTTTCCGTTTTTTACATATCGTAAAATAATAACAAACTGAGAAGTGCAACTTACATCAGTAGTTTCATCAGCTTGTAATGCTACAAAATTAGAGGCATCAATTTCATTTTTAACTTCATGTATATATGTTTCATATATACAATCCAAAAGCTCATTTTGTATAGTTTTTGATGTATTTTTAGATACTGTCGCATTGTTTAAATGGTCTTCCAATATACTGTCCAGTTTTGACGTGTATGTGACCAAATCCAAGAATATACCTCGATTTAAAGAATCTTTACGTTCATCATGACCCCTTAAAGCTAGTTCATGAAATCCACAGAATTTTAAACAATTTATTACTCGATTTAGCACAAACCTATTTTTCTCAACCATTTCATTATGTTTTTGTAACGAAATCCTCTAACCTTCATCCAGCTGTGCTACAATATTCACAGTTCCAAAAGTTTTATAATTAATAGCATTGTTTAAATGAGTAGTACTCATTTCATGTTTTTTTACTTTCTCTGAAAAATGCTTCAAGTCGCTACAACCAACCATACTCCATAATCTTTCACCTCCAAACAATAAACAACAAGAACGAAAAATCATGCGTCAAGCATAGATTATGTAACACTTTCCAACGCCTCCAAAATAATTTTACGAATCATACTCTTTAATAAGCTAAAAGATAACATCTAAGTAATCCGAATACTTTTATTCAGCCCTGTATAGGATCTATAGATTTGTATATACACTACATAGGATGCTAAATTTTAGTTCAGTTAGGAAACACGTAGCACAGTTTAAAATTCTCCGTCTGGAGTTAAATAATACGGAAATGTGTTCCCGAACTTTTGTGCTTCCCTGTATAGGATCTACAGAATTTATACACACCACGTAATATACAAAAAGCGATTTAAAATTAAAATCGCATTCAGTAACTTAAAACGCACTTCCAGGAATTATTGTTAACATACAGTAGAGAATTCTTTTGTGTGTCCCTGTAAATGAACGATGACTGCTATACACACAATATTCTGTAGTAAGTCTCTTGTAATGAAACTTATATAAATTTCAATGCTTTTAAAATAGTGAAACATTATTTAAATAAACCGCAGACTATTTTTCTCCATAGACGTAATGTAACGGAATTCTTTTGACTGTCCCTGTAAAGTAAGTATAAGTGCTATGCACACCCTATTCCATATTAAGCTTCTTCTAATTCACCTTAGTGATATATGTAAATTTCAATGCGTTTAAAATAGTGAAACATTATTTAAATAAACCGCAAATGATTTTTCCCCATAGACCGCAATGTAACGGAATTCTTTTGAGTGTCCCTGTAAAAAAACTATAAGTGCTACACACTTCCGTTGAAATAGGGAACATGCTATAGATAACGATTATAACATATAAAAATTGCAGGACAATCCGAGCATATTTACGGGAGTTAGAGCACGGGCAGACGGCAGACGGCAGACGGCAGACGGCCAGACGGCAGACGGCCAGACAAACCGAAGTCATAAACACTTTTCAACTAGGTTGGAAAGTGTTAATAAAAACAGAACATTGATTTTTTTCTCCACTCGCTGAAAGCCATGGAAATTTATCGAATCATTGTATAGAGAAATGACGCATTTTTTTCCCGTCTTTTTGTTGCATTTCAAAATTTTTCGGTTGATAAGGTCCCAGGCATTTAATTTCAAGTTTTTCTTCCAAACTCATAGTTGAAAATGGCTTTCGTAATAGATCATCTACAGAATTCATTTTTATACCAAGAATTTAAAATTATCACGCGTCTTCGTTTAAAGAAAGTACTCAAAGCTCGCGTAATTTAAAAAATAATCAGCACAGCAGTAGTAGCAATACAAACATGAAACATAGCCAAATACATTTGAGTACCCCAAGGTTTAACATATTATAACAGAAACTTTGTTATCTTCCCTCCCTTACTTTGCATCAAGAGCAGAATCGCTAAGTGCTGCCCCATATCATAAAAAAAAACGGAAGTTTTAGCTCTAAAAGAGCAGTAAATCGCCAAATTTGAAGGAAGCGTGAGGGGCGAAATACTCAAATTAACGCGCCAGATGGGCCCAAAGGTCTTGGGTCCAGCAGGAAGTAGCGGTCAGTCGTTAAAGTGATTTATTGCCTCTTGAAAAAAATACAGTTGCTGAGAGTGGATAATAAGAGATGAGTGGGATCGAAGAAAAGTGCAGTTTTTTTGCGATATATTTTTTAGTAAACAGTTTTTTTTAAAATATTTAGATTAAAAATTATGTATTGATATTTTTATGAACAGAAAATACTGGTGGGGCCGTGCCCCAGTGGCCCTAAGGGAACGGCCGCCCCTTTATCCCAGACATGTATTTTGCGAAGTGAAATATAATCAGGATGGAAAAATGATATCATTATAATCAATAAATCTATATGGTCTAGGAAACCTTTAAATAAAAATATATGTCTTAATTAAACCAAGTTCAAGCATATATGATTTAATTTGACTTGGATGTGAGGCAGAAAGTAACCAATTTGGGTAACTCACACAGACCAAGTTAAACTGTACGAAATGTGTGTTGGTTAAGGTTAATTTATACTTTTTCTTAACTACTTGAAATGGGCGTTAATTAAAAATAAGTTTGCTTATTTATGAAACTTTCAGGCAAACAAACTCATAAGAATTTAAATGAAGTAAAATCTGTGTGTAACGGACCTGCTTTAAAAAAAATAAAAATAATCCCGACTAAAACAATACAATGCCATTACAGTAAATCCTGTGAATACAGAACCTGTCTATAACGTAATTTTGCCTTAGAGGAGAAATTTGTACATTTCATATAAAAACAATGCAGTATAATACATTTCTTTTAACTGCTAAAAGGTTTTTTTCCTTTTAGCATTTAAAAAATATATATTACTACAAAGTGTTATAATTTATTAATTTTTTTCAATGCAGTATAATTTTTCCTGTTCCGACAAAAACTTGTCTAAAATGAATTTTCCCCAGTCCAATCTAATTCCGTCTTAGCAGGTTATTAAAGATAACATTTTAAAATTACACGAATTTTTCTATTTGCTGAAATATTTGGAATAAATAATTTCAGGTTTTTCTTTTCTTTTTTTTTCTGGTAGGGGGAGGGGGGGGGGGGTTGCGAAAATTTCTCACGGGAATTCAGTTGACTATTTATTTATTGATAATACAATTAATAAATATACAGTCATCTTTTAAATACTCTGTAATGGGGGGAGGGGAGGGATATGCAGTAATATTTATTTAGGAAAACTACAAATCATTAGGTTTTAGAGGAATGTGGGACTTTGTGGGATCAGGAGATTGAAATTTGGAAAATAATTTTAAATGAATTTATTAAAAAAGTGGACATTTACTGCTTTCCAACTCTGTTATGAAAGTAACATTCAGAAAAAGTACTATTAAGAATTCTAAAGAAGAGGTCTAAACAGCAGAAATGAAAAGCTTACTTACATAGGAATGGCAAAGAGAAAAATAGAAGAAAGAATGAAAGAACATATCAGAGATATAAAACTAAATAAACAGTCAATAGCTCTTGCAAGGTTATACACTAAAACCCCAATAAAACTTGAAACCCTACAGATACAGAAACTAGCGAACTACGAAAATTTACATAATGCTTTAATAAGAGAATCAATAGAAATCAATGCATCCAAAGCCGAATGCAATGACTTGGTACATTCATTGCTTGATTGCCGCTGGAAAAAAATGTTAGAAGAGGGAGAAGAGAGAGTTGAATGCCGATAGGGGGAGCTCTTCAATCAGCAGTCATATATATAGCGGAGAGGCAGAGAACTGAAGATCACAACTGATGATGCTCTAGCTAGGGCGAAAGCGCGTTTCTGGAGTGGTGAAGATTTTTTATTCGAAACTGTCTTTACATTTTTTAAAAATGGGGGACGTTTTTAGTGAAAAAATTTTGAACCATGTTTTTTAAATAATGTCTGAATGAAAATTGGTAAAATGGACAATAAATATTAAGAATTCATTTGATTCATTATTTACTTACTGGTAATACAAGTAACAAATAATCATCTTTTTTTTTTTTAAATTGAATTTTTAGACACTATAAGAAGAGGTTTGTCGTTGATAGGAGGTGGGAGAGGGGGGGGGGGGGGTTATTTATATAGGAATTTTTCAAGTTATCAGGTTTTAGAGTTGTGAAGGGTTTATTTTTTATTTACTTCATAGATCAAAAATTTGCAATAAATATTTTCAGGGTATTTTTTTTTTTTTTTGGGGGGGGGGGGGGGGGAGGGCGTTGCGAAAATTTCACAGGGGAATTCAGTTATTACAAAGATAGAATTTTTGTGCAAGACAGATGAATGATTATGTAATATAATAATAATGTATTATCGATATAATAATGTATTACTATATTATTATTACATTTTTATTACACAATACAATGTTCTTTTGACAGTTTTTTAAATTAAAACGAAAACTTATGCGAATAGTTAAATGACATATGAATACATAAAAATCTGTCACTCATCCTGTTTTAGAATGAGAGACTGAAAATGTTGTAGAATATGTATTACCGTATATACTCGCGTATAAGTCGAGGAATTTCTGACAATTTTCGGCAGGAAAATTGGGGGTTCGACTTATACGCGAGTCAATTAAAACAACAACAACAACAACAAAAAAACTTCAAATACTGCCAAAATTCTGGCTTTTTGTGTGTAAGAATAATAAAATAATATTTAAAATATACAAATAATAATAATTTAACATTAAAAATATTTCATTGATTTGTTTCTGTATACTTACGACTTTTCCGCATTACTTTTCGTCTAGAAAGTGAAATCTTTGGCTTGATTTTGTGCAAAATTGAAGTAAAACTTAGGGGGTCGACTTATACGCGAGTATATACGGTATCTATCGCTGTTGCTAGTACCAACATAAAAAAAAAAAAGCAAAAAAAAAAAAAAAATTGTCCTTGAATCGTTTCTTTACAACTCAAAACAGAAAACTACCTGATTCTAAAGGGGGAAGGGACTGTCAAAATATAAATGATCGAAAAACGCGGGCTTCATTGTAGTTGTTTACGACTAGAGTGCATGCATTGCTGCACTTCATCCCTGTAAAGTTTGTTTTACAGCAATACTTCGGACGGGGTTAGAGCACGGGTCCCAGTTTTATATTAGCCCTACGAGAGCTGTCTTCCATTTCTTTGCACTCTCTCGTGAAAAGCGAGAATGTGTAACGTGTACTAGTAACGTGAATTCTAATTATTTCGTTACAGCAAACTATGTATTTATAAACTGTGGTTACATCGGCTTTGTGATCGAACCTGCAAAATTACAACGAGGAAAACTTAGCGCCGCATAGGCGTTCACTCGTTAATTGAAGCGCTGTATCAAATTTGGTACAACAACTTGAACTTGAACTTGTGATAGGTTCAATGGGCTTCCAAGTTGCGAAGCAACTGCACACCCTGGCTTTGAGTAGGTGTATATCAAATCCTGAGAGAGCCATATGAAATGTCTAGCCGTAGTCCAATTGACTACATAAAATAGGATAGTGTTAAGTATATCTATAAAATAATGAAAATTTACTAGTTAAAGTATAAAAGTAAAAATAGTTCATAGTTCAAAAAAAACAAAAATATGCCAGACGAGGTAAAGTAAAGATGTTAAGAGAAGTTTAGGAGAAAAGTCAATATAAAATTAACAGTAAAAAAAATTATATAATAATATATATATATATATATATTTTTTTTTAATTAAAGAGAAAAATTTTGAGGTAAGAATTATAGCTCGGAAGGACTATTCATCAAGAATAGTGGAGTACCTTGGTTTTTTCCGGTTGGATGGACTGCAAGCATCGTAGTCAGGTAGCTCATAAATGAGTTCATTTGGAATGTGATTAATGTCATTGTAGAATTTTTTCGCAAGGTGTTTAATGCGATGTTTGAGTGAAGTCGTTTTCAGATCCTTGAGGATTGTGGAGTTTTTGAGGTATCTAGACCCGTTCCTGATGTAACGGAGCTGTTTGTAATGGGTACTAGAGAGGCTGTTCATACTGGTTTTGCAAGTGAAGCCCCAGATTGGACATGCATATGTGATAACAGAGAGAATGCAAGCATTATATATTAAGAGTTTGTTGTGTATGGAGAGTGAGTGACTGCGAAGAAGGGGGGCGAGGGTTTTGGAAATTCCGGCGACTTTACCGCGGATATTAAGAATATGCTTTTTAAAGGTAATGCGTTTGTCAATGGTAACTCCCAGGTACTTGGCATCGTCAGACCAGGGAATGGTAGTGTTATTGATGGTTAATCTATTAGGAGTGGAGAAGGTTCTAGAGAAGTAAACAGCAGTAGTTTTAGATTCGTTTATCTTAATGCGCCATTGATCACACCATTCCATGAAGATGTTGAGGTGGTGTTGTAGATTTTTGTAAAGATTGTATGGGTGATGTGCAGTGCCATAGAGAACAGTGTCGTCCGCATAGAGTGCGAGTGATGTGAAGAGTGTGCGTGGAATGTCATTAAAGTATATTATGAATAAAATAGGGCCAATGACTGAACCCTGAATAATACCACAGAGTATTATGTGTAGTAGAGAAAGTGAGTTGTTTACACGGACATAGAAGTCACGATCACCAAGGTAAGAGTGTATTAAATGGATAAGTCCAGACGGGAACTTAAGCCGAATTAATTTGTAAATGAGGCCCGCGTGCCAGACTTTGTCAAAGGCCTTGGCGACATCAAGAAATATGGCAGCAGTAGGCTTCTTCTCGTTGAAGTTTTCAGTTAAGAATTCCACAAATCGAAGAAGTTGGTGTTGGGTGGAGTGCTTGGCTCTGAAACCGAATTGTTCAGGCATAAGAATGTTGTTGTTGTGAAGGAAGTCATTGAGCTGTGATCTAATGACGCGTTCGATGACTTTACTTAGACAGGAGAGAAGACTGATGGGACGGAAATTAGTTGGGTCATTAAGATTGCAGGATGGTTTAGGAATAGGAGAAATGATAGAGGTTTTCCAGGGTTTAGGAAAATAACAGTGTTTGAGGATAGAATTAGTGAGCTTCGTAATGTAGAGAATACAGTTGATAGGAAGTTGTTTAAGAGTATAGTTGGAAATTTTATCGTACCCAGGAGATTTTTTATTATTAAGTTTTTGAATAATATTGTTGATCATGATGGGTTGAATTTCGGGAGAGGGATAGGAGGGGTTGAGAGGAAGTCATTAACAGTATCATTGACATTGTTAAAGTGTGCTTGACTTGCGAGGAAGGGATTCGGAGAGAATTGCCTTTCATATGAGCTAGCGAGGCATTCTGCCTTGTCCTCGTCAGTATACGCAGTTTGATTATTGGCATTAAGGGGAGGAATAGGGGTATAATTATTATTGAGTTTCTTTTTGATTTGCCAAAGAGAGTTATCCTCGCAAGTAAGACTTTCGAGAAATTTAGACCAGTTTTTTTGCTTATCTTTCTGAATAAGGGTTTTAATTTTATTGTTGAGCCTGTTGACAGCTGTTTTAAGGGTGGGATCTCTGGTATTTTGGTAGAGTCGACGGAGTGTGTTGCGTTGTTTACAGATATTATGTATGTAAGTGGGTAAGATGTAAGAGTTATTATTTTTGAATTTGGTGTAAGTGGCATCTTTTTGAGCTTTGTAAATGATGTTGTTGAGTTTATTAACTGCGTTATCAATGTCAGTAGTGTTGTTGATTGTGGGGTAGGTAAGGTCGGTGTTGTTGATGTAATTTTGGAATTTATTCCAGTCAATAGCTACTGAAGGAGGAGGAGAGATAGGGTTGATAAGATCAATTTTGAAGAAGACAGGAAGGTGGTCAGAGCTTAGGTCATTAATAACAGAAGTGTTGATAGGGAAGGTAAGATTTTTGGTGATGGCGAAGTCAATAATAGAGGGGTGCTGGTTGCGAGCAACAGGAATGTGTGTTGGTGTAGTAGGTGCGTGGAGACTGAGATTGAAATGGCTAACCAAGTTGTGAAGAGATCTACCTCTGGTAGTGGTGGAATGACAGTTCCACTGCCTGCTATGTGCATTGAAGTCACCAGCGATAAATGCGTGTTGGTGTTGTGTAATGATGTGTGTCAGGTCATTTATGGGGTATCGTCGCCCGTGGCGTGCGTAAAAAGATGCGAAGTTGATTTTAGCATGGGGCAAGTTGACGACAATACTGGTGTAGTCAATGCCTGGGAGTGGAATATTTTGAGTTGTGTGATGTGGGATATAATTTTTGATGTAGATGGCTGTGCCACCCCAGTGAGAGTTGGCACGTGGTGTATGATGGAGTTTGTAACCTGGGATGGTGATACTGCAGGAAGGGTTAAGTGTTTCTTGGATTAAGAGTATATCGATTTGTGGATTAATGGAAATAAAGGAGCGGAGTTCATTAATCCTGGGTTGCAATGATTGGCAATTCCAGGAAAAAATAAGAAGAGAAGAGAAATTTTTGTTATTGTAATTATTCATAATTGGTAATGTTGAGCTCCGTAGAAAAGGCGTCTAATTCTTCTATTATGATATACATTTTGACGAATGGGTTGTTGCAATTTTTTGATTTGATGGCGATGTTTTTTAAATGTTTTAGGAGTTTGGTAATTTGGAGAAGTTCCTTCATGTCTTTGAAGGTGTCAAACATGTCTTTGAATGTGTTTGTATAATTATTTTGTATAACAGGTGGTGTTTTATTTTGTTTGGTGTAACTGGAAGTGTCCTCAACTGGGGCTTCCTGGATATCGTTATTCACGTTAGTAGTGGTCTCACTGTTGTTGATATCGTTTGGTTTATCATAAATGGTGTAATTGTAAGGTTTGAAAATGTCTGCGATGTCAGCAATTATATTTGGTTTTGGGTATTGCGGTTTTGTTTTGGTGTTGGGGTATTTTTTTTCTTAATGTTGTTTGGATTTTTTGGGCAACCTCTGTATGAGGCCGGATGGGCACCGTTACAATTGGAACATTTTGGAATTATTTTACCTGTCTTGTGGCAGTTATCAGTGAGGTGCTCTTCCGAGCATTTAAGACATTTTGATGTTAGGCTGCACGTCTCGGAGGCGACTGGTTTTAACAGATAAACATTTATTTACTTTATATAAGAATATTCTTTAATCTTCCTGGTATGAGTGTAATATTTCTAAAGTGTTACTCTTTAGTACTTATATGATAGCAGAAAAGTGCACTTTTCATTCGGTATGATTTGGGTTTATTTATCACAATACAATTATTTTATTATTCATATTTTATTATTTTGAACTAGCGAGAGTTAAAAGATATTGCTAAGATTTTTCCCCCCTTGAATATAGGCATTCGTTTATTTGGATGGGTGAATTCAGCATTATAAAATGTACATAAACAAAGATAGGTGTGAAATTGAATAGTGTGTGTAAACGGAACATTCAGGCACGCAGAACGTTGTGGACGGGGGGGGGGGGGGGATAGTTGCGTACAAGCCTAATTTTTACTTCTTAACCTATTCAGTCATAAAATGTGTATATCAAGTACAAATTACAAAACAGAAGTGGCTAATATAAATATATCTTTTCTTTAAGTACACAGTAGTTACTTGTGTATGCTGAGCGGTTTTTATACATATTTTAAAATTTTTTAATCTGGTGTAATTTTAAATTTTTAATCTAATGCCGCGCGGTTTTTACATTTTTTTTTTTTTTTTTCATTTCTAAATCTAGAGTATACGTAGCACACGAAGACTCTATATTTGAAGACCGGCACAGAGCAGAACGATAGCAATGGTGAAAATTAATTCAATTTTAAAGTATACATTTAATTATTAGAAATATTATTTGCATGTTTTATTTAGTATTTTTCTAATAGCTGATAAAATTAGACTTGAAGTTAATCTCTGTAGCTCCCCCCACCCCCTATTTCACAATCTTTGACTCCAGTGTCTTATGATCGATGGACGATCAATTTTTATTTTAGCATACGAAATCATGAAATAATATTTTGTAAACATTGTGCAACATTAAATATAATTCTTTAATAAAATCTGTTTGAAATATATTTCTGATATTTTGTATTAAATATGTATATTTATCGAAATATGGTATTTAAGCTTAGGGCGCTCGTGTTAAACTAGTATATAGAGTGTAAAATGATTTATAGTATAATACCTTAATCTCTGATTAAAGAATCAGTCATAATGTTTTCATTTAAGCAAGAAATTGAAAAAAGGTTGTAGCAATAAAATTTGAAACATTTCATTCAAAAATAAACTCCGTGAAAATACGCATGATTACATTTTTAAGGTTTATTTTTATTTTGTGTGGTTTATACTTCTAGATATGTTAGAAATATCTGTTTAGAGGTGTTTACATCGTCGTACTTGTGCACAATACCTTCTGTGAATTATATAGTTTTCCAATCTGTTTTAATATTTGTCTCATCTTTTATTTCCCTAAAGATTGCATGTTATAGCTGATTATTGAATGGCTGAAACTTATGTCTTTCACTAAGAAAAATACCAAAGCGGTGTAATAATGCGGAGACACTCGTATGTAATAAAATGCCGCAAAATAGCTCCACTGGAGTTGTAGTTGTGTGATGGAAACTAAATTGTTCGGTAGTGGGCGGGGAGTTCCGCAATTAGCTTTTGGTTCTGCTTTCAGGCCCTGAAATGTGACTGTTTAAATTTTCGTATATTTCGTGGGATGATGACTAAATTTTTCGGTAATGGGCGGAGAGTTCCTCGTCCAAAATGTTACCGCTGAAATCTTCGTATATTTCCTGGAATGATAACTAAATTGTTTGGTAGTGGGCGGGTAGTTCTGCGATTAGCTCTTGGTTCTGCTTTCAGGCCCTGAAATGTAACTGTTTAAATTTTCGTATATTTCGTGGGATGATGACTAAATTTTTCGGTAATGGGCGGAGAGTTCCTCGTCCAAAATGTAACCGTTGAAATTTTCCTATATTTCACAGCAGTATGACAGTAACTGCAATCAGAAAATTTCAATCCTGTAATTAAATATTTCATAGATAGATGAAAAAATTTAAATTTTAATAAAACTTATCAGATTATGCATTTCTTTGTTTTTTAATCTTATTTATTTTCTGTTTACTTCTTATATAATTTATAATGGCGTGAAGAATACAAATATTTAAAAAAAAATTCATTTCTGTAAGTGGATATATTTTTAAAAATAGATTTTAATGTATTCAGTAATTGTTTGGAGGGAATATTTATTATTATTTTTACTTACCCATCATACGTAGTATAGGGTAAGTCTTGTAATCGTTTTGAAAATCAAAAAAATTTTTTTGACGGATTTACACGTTTCAGACACTGGAGATTCCGAAAAACATATTTTTAGAAAAAAATTTTTGCCGTCCGTCTGTGTGTCTGTAAACGCTCTATCTCCCGAAAAAATTGAGATAGAGACTTGCAATTTGGTATGTACTTAGTATGTAATAATGGGAAGAAGCCTATTTCATTTCTATAACCTCGATTAACCGGAACAATTTTTTTCGGACTCTCGAAATATTCGTTCTGATGAAAGGTATATAAAAATTTTCGAAATTGCTTATTTTAAGAAATGAATATAAAAGACAATAACAAAACATAAATTTTGAATAAAGCATGAAGTCGATCGGATAATTAGTTGCCGAGATATTTGGAATCCTATTTTCCACACTCTTCGATTTTTCATGACCCTGTATTTCATCCAAATTTCACTTCAAAGATATATTTTAATTGGAAATTTGACGCTTAATCAGATGCAATAAACCGCTAGTTAATAGGATTATTATTTTTGGAGTTATAAGGAAAAACCTCTTTCAAGCAATTCAGTAATCGAGCCTTTAAAGTTTGTGACGTCATCAAGCCACGATTTTATTTGAATTGCAATGCATTTTATAAGTAGTTTACACATTTTTATTTTAATATTTTACATTATGCACATCCATGATGGGTAAGTATTACGGTGGCCCCCAACGACTAGTTTACAATAGAATTCAATGTATTCTGTAATTGTTTTGGACGGTATGATACTTTCTGATATATTTAATGATATAATGTAACTAATAGTTTTCAACTAGATATAATCCTTCTGCCCCCCCCCCCCCCTTCACCTCAACACAACATTCAAAGTTATGAAATTTCTGACAATTATTTTAAATTAAAGCATGTATTTTAAGACATTTAAGAGTAAAAATTCAAATACTGTTACACAGATCAAGTAATTACTTGTACCTTTACCTGTAAAATTTCTGTTCATTATAAATCAATTTAAAATAAATGTCTTTTAAAATATAGGATAAATGTGCCAGTAATGGATACCCTCCTAAGTTTTTGGTTTATAAATAAATAATAATAATAAAAAAATCAGCTTTTATTATTATTTTTTTTTCATAACTCTCACTTGCATGTTTTATAGCCTGTGTTATTAATCAAATAAGTCAGGAAGCAAAAATAAAGTCTTTCAGTGAAAATTTTACTAAACAAGCTAAGATCTGATTATACATAAACTAATTTATATTTTCTGTATATTTATAATTAATTCTTAATTTTTATCTTCTATTAATAATTTTTAAGGAAATTCTTTAAGGCTGTCCATTACTGGCACATTTACCCTATAAAATAATTAAAATATTGATCTTGTGATAACAATAATAAATTACTCTCATAAATATTTTATTAATTATTAATATCCTGATTGTTAAATTTATTTGAAAATGACTATTTTATTTCATTAAATTTTGGTTTTGAAAACAATTATCTATTACTTTTTCGTGAGGTGTTCATTACTGGAATAGTGGGTATTTTATAACTGGAATTTTAGGTGCTTTAATTAATTTTTGTTATTACAGCTAAATTTTTATTCATAATGGGAAATGTGACAGTGAGATTGGTTAAATATTGCTGATAAATTTATATAATAATAATAATAAAAAAACTAGAATATAATAATTACAACTATTAATTAAAAAATAATTTTAAAAGAAATTCCTTAAGGGTGTTCATTATTTGCACATTTACCCTATTTATTTTAAAAAGTTTGCATCGTCAAAAAATTATGTAAAAAAAAAAAAAAAAAAATCACAACATGCATTTACATACTTGTATAAAATATTTATATTTCTAAGTGGATTGTAAGCATTAGAAAAAAAAAGAGGAAGCAAAGCATCTTAAAGTTAATTTTCTTCAAAACGTTTTAAGCAAAGTTCAATAATGAAGCTACCACTGAAGTTGCATTGAAATGTAAAGTTAAAAGAAGATACAATTATGAGATTTTTTTTTTTTTTTTTTTTTTCATTTTTGTACTTTTCTAATCTATCAAATCGTTCTATCACAACAGTATTCTCATAATAAAAGTTAAATAAAAAAAAAATTTAGAGATTGTTTTCAATGATTACATTACAATCTATAGTTATACTGGAGATTGACAATTTTAAATGCGAATATAAATCCATGACGAAGTAAAGTGTATATATCTTACTGTTTAATCTAATATATTTAAACCTTAATACTGGAATAGATGTTTTATTAAACTTATTATCTAAGACTAAAAATTAGAAAAATAAATTGAAGCAGAAAATCCTGTAAAATTATAAAATTCTCCAGAGACGTCATAAAGTTAATCAATGATTTCATAAATCGACTTCAAAATTTCTCTATTAGTAATATATACTTTCCATTAGTAAAATATGTCGGTTTTAATTATATATAATAATCATTAACGAAAACATAGCTAATTAAAGCGTCACACAATGCTAAAACGAACTCTAAGTAATGTAATTTCAACGTTTGTTTTCCACGAGAATGACGCTCTCTACCAGATGATATATAAACTATTTTCTTGACCCGTTTTCGCTTACAGAAATCGTTCAAAATGATAGGCTTTACAGCGCCGCGCATCATCGTAGGCTACGGTTTGACAAGGGGCGGACAGCTTCACTGGTTAGGACGATCACAGCGCTCGCAGTGAATATAATATGAACTACAATTCTGGACTTTCCAATGTCAACTAATTCAGTGCCAGGTCTTCCGTACAGTGTCTTCGCTTTATCAAAGAACTTATAATAGGAAACAGGGAGATAGAGAAAAGGAGAACAAAGATAACGTTTCTACTTATGGAACTAAAAGCGGTACCTAGTATGGCGGCGTTTCTGGTCTTTTGGGCCTTTGGGGAGTGTAACGCCCTCTATTTCCGGTTTCCACTGCCAACTCTTTACCATGCTCGAAACCAAAATGCAGGAAGAGCAGACGACAATTTGTCATGTTTGACAGGTCACATGACCGGCCTTTGGGAGCACCAGCGCCGCGAACTGGGTACTAATTCCCGGTCCATGTTCTGATCTTGAAAGCCTATCTTCACTGTTCTCCTTCTTATTTCTATCTCCATGATAGGAAAGAACTGAAGATTATCGAAATCGTAACTGCGCCATCTATTGGCAAATTGGGATGTTCGACAAAAAAAAAAAAAATTGCTTAATGGGCAATAATCACGTGCGCCAAAAGAAAGGCCAAATGGTTGCAACATGCAAATTTTTTAAACTTGGAATGACGTACGTATCTGCTCCTAGAAAGTGAAAAAAACCCAAAAAACTTTGTAATTTCAATGAAGCGAAAAAACGAAATACAAATTGAATCTCTTTATGAAAGTACAGTGACCTCTCACTTATACGCGATACATGGAAATTATTTTTCGACACCAGTTTTTTTAAGGTAATTTTCATCTTATTAAATCGAAGAATTTATAAATCGAATTTTACTGTTTTAAAATAGTGGTATGAAAAAGTAATTACTGAACATCGTGTATAAGTGAGAGGTCACTGTATTTAACAAATTTAAGACAAAAAAATAAATTCTGTTTTATATTAATAAAATAACTTTTAAACCAATTTACTAATTCTAAGGTTTACCGCTTATATGTTTTGCATGTATGCGATTTTATTTATTACATATTTTAGTCATTTATGAAACATTTTCTAGTTTAGGACTATTACTTTTGTATTAATTACTGTAAACACAGACGGGGGAGGGGTCGGAACCACTGTTTTCTAATGATTAAATTTTTCGCTGGCATGGCAGAAATGATTTTATTTAATTTTTACATCCCTTCTCGCTCTCTCTTTTTTTAAATATTCTAATCGAATTTTTTAACTCAAATATGTGTATTTTCAATATGTTTTTTAACATAGTTTTCTATTATTGTTAGATGCAATGTATATATTTAATGATGAATGAGAGAGAGAGAGAGAGAGAGAGAGAGAGAGAGAGAGAGAGACTACAAAAATAATATTCCAAAACCAAATAATACCAAAACATCATAACTTTCGGGATAAAAGTGCCAAAGGGCGTAACAAAAGCGGCATATCTTTGCGCTCTCTCTGTTAAAGGAATTTGAAAGTACCTCTTTGTCAAATCCATAATTGAGATGTAAGGTGCTGCACTTACTTTTTCAACCACCTCCTCTATATTAGGAAGAGAAAATTCCGTTCTAGTTTTTTTTATTACGGTTTCTATAGTCAACGTATGGACGAGGTTCTATGCCCGCACTTTCAACCAAAATCATCGGTGAAGCATAGTCCGTTTGTCCTACTTCTGTCACTCACAGATCTAATACTCTCCGAATTTCTTCAAACTACCATGCATTCTCTTCACGCTGTTTGATTCTGGATGATACACAGAACTATGCACAACCTTTATACCAAATTTATTAAAAAATTCTGACGTCAATTGACTTGTGAAATATTTTCCTAAATCATTCTGGACTTCTCTTGGATATCCTGTTCTGGAAAATATTTGCAAAAATCCAACAATTACCGAAGCAGAACTTAAATTTTCCACCAGTATAGTATTCGGATACTTAGAAGCATAACAAATTGAAGTAATCAAATACCTATCATTTTTCTCACTTAGATTCAAGGGCCCCACAGCATCAGTATTAATTCTCGAGAAAACTTCAGAGAATTTCGGCACAAGTTTCAATGGAGCTTCTTCTTATCCCTATTTTCCCCAACTTTCTGACAAGGGTCACATGTCCTCACAAATTCTTCTACTTCTTTATAGCAATTTGACCAAAAATAACCCCTTATTACTCTATCATTTGTTTTTGTTGCCCCTAAATGCCCCGAAACTTCTTCATGACACATTTTTAATATTCTGTAACGAAACTTTAACGTAAAACTAATTGTAATTTCTCATCACCGCTGTTAGATTTCGAAATTCTCACAAGCTTGTCACTAATCATTTTAAATTCATTTTCCCTCGCATGATTTGCTTTTTCCTATAATACTTTTAAGGTACAACAATTTTTTTACGCCAAAATGAAGTGTTTAGCCGTAATTTTGTTTAATCCAACATCTGTTTCATCCTCCCATTCCGGCAAAACTGCAATATCTTCATTTAGAAACTCATCTTCTAAAGTTTCTTCCGTTTGCTCACATTGTTCTTCTAAATCTACCTGCTCAGAAACCAAAATATCTTCTTCTCCATTTTGTTTTTCTTCTAATTTTTTCAAAGACTCATTTTTACGCCTAGTAATTACCATATTTACCGGAATCTTGCTTTCGCGATTTTTTTCGATGAGCTCAGCCGTTTCATTACCTAACAAATAACAACCCTCTTCTAAATCCGCAGGTTTAACAGCCGCCTTGGTGGTAATATGCCCAAAATCCCCCTTTCGAAATGAGAGACCAGTTTTGGTTAAATGCCGATACCTATTAGTATTACTAAGTGTTTCTTCCTCCATTTTAGGTAGATTTCGTAAGAAATACTACCTATTACATTCTCCCCTAAGTTGGAATTTTTTTTAAAAAATATGAAAACAGAATGAAAACAGAAAAACCTCCAATATTTCTTAATTATGATACGTATCGAATCCGTTTAAAGTTATTATTACTTCTAAGAAAAGGGCAGAAAATTTATGTATGACAGATTTTTGATATCATTAAAAATGGCGGGGAAAAAAGGGGGAAGGGGTTCAGAAGAAAAAAATTCATAACTTCGTCAATTCACAAAATATCAAATCCGCTTAAATTTGTTATAAATCCTGTTACTATTATCTAAAACTTTTATACTGACAAGTTTTTTTTATAGAACCAACCCTTATAGCAAAAAAAAAAAAAAAAAAAAAATAAACCCTGCCGGCTCCGCCTGCAAACAAGTTAGGTTTTGAAGTAACTGCTGCCCAACTGTCGCATCATGGCATAAAGGTAATTTCTTCCGCAATTCCCAACAAACAGGCGCCCCACGGTCTGCTTCTTCGAAATCTACCTGTGCCTGTAGGCCGAGCCGTCAGGGATTTTTTAAATTACAATAGCCTTCATTTGAATGAATCAGATTTTTGAAAAGAATTTGATCCAATAAAGCGTTCCGATTTCGAGCAAAATAAAAATAATAGTGACTGTGACAAATCATAACACCTTGTAATTATATACTTCTTTTAAATGGCTAAAAGGTGAAAAACAAAAAAGATTATAAACAGTAAAATTGGTTTTATTAGACTGTTCACATGTGATAAAAGCATAAAAAAAACTTAATAACATCATAAAAATAAGGAATGCGCTAGGCCTTTCAAAAGAACTTTGTCTTTCTTCGTCAGGCGCAAAAAAAGACGTGCAACCACTTTGAAGACAGGAGCAAGGTGTTATTAAGAAGTTTTTTTTATTCTTTTACTTACCCATCATACGTAGTAAAAGGTAAGTATTGTAATCGGTTTGGAAATCGAAAAAAATTTTTTGACGGATTTACACGTTTCAGACACTGGAGATTCCGAAAACCATATTTTTCGAAAAAAAAAAGCCGTCCGTCTGTCTGTGTGTGTATCTGTAAACGCTCTATCTCCCGAACAAATTGAGATAGAGACTTGGAATTTGGTATGTACTTTGTATGTAATAATGGGAAAAAGCTTTTTGAATTTCAGTAACCTCGATTATCTGGAACTATTTTTTTCGGACTCTCGAAATGTTCGTTCTGATAAAAGGTCTATAAAACTTTTCGAAATTGTTTATTTTATGAAGTGAATGTAAAAGACAATAAAAAAACATAAATTTTGCATTAAGAATGAAGTCGATGGGATAATGAGTTGCCGAGATATTTGTAATTATATTTTTTCCACACTCTTCGGTTTTTCATGACCCTATATTTCATTCAAATTTCAATTCAAAGATATATTTTAATTGGAAATGATACGCTTAATCCGACGCAGTAAACCGTTAGTTAATATGATTATTAATTTTGGAGTTATAGAGCATTTAAAGTTTATGACGTCATCAAGCCACGATTTTATTCGAATTGCAATGCATTTTATAAATAGTTTACATATGTTTTATTTTCATATTTTATATTATGCATATCCATGATAGGTAAATATTACGGTGGCCCCCAACGACTAGTTATAGTATCACAACAGTTTATTTAATACTTTAATGTGTTGACATATGTTTCAGCTCAATCTGATCTATTATCAAAACGAACAAAAATATTCTATAAATGCACGGTCTATGAAGGTATTTGAAACGCAATCATTTAATTAATATATATATATATATATATATATATGGAATTATATGGAAATAATCATCCAAGTAAAAAATATCAAGTTGGAAACTGTATGTTAAACGTGACATAGGAGGTGCGTTCGTTTTATAACGATTTTCACAATGTAAAAAAAACCCATCCTTATTATTTCAGTGAAATGAATTATATCGTCTGCTAGGAAATCCGCTATTAGTATGTAATGAATTATTACGTATGTCACGTTTACAAATGCGATTTTTTTTCTACACCAGACAGCACTGTAAAATTCACCATGGAGATCTTTCTTTGCGAATGATTATGTGCATGGTTAAATATTTTTATCACTCATAATGAACGAATCTCCTGTGTTTATTTACTCTAACGGATTGAGATATTTGGCTCTTAACGTAATTTCCACTGAAATTTTCTCAGATTTTATACAATTTTTAATGTAACACATCTCTCAAACAAACAATTTTTTTCAACGATCTTTCTAAAAATGTAACTTTTATGCTATTTTATTCGAAAAAATAATTTTGAATAAAAATGGCCTCCTGGCATATGAAAAAAGAAATGGTTTGCCCGTATTTGTTTTCCTCAATCACATGACTTGCACTTTTATTATATAGATTACGTACGATAGGATTTAATACAATAAAGAAAACTTTTATTAATCTTTACAAGTTTTGATTAGATTTTCAGAAAATCTAAAATGACTCGACAAAATTCTACAACGATAGTATAGATTAACCCTTAATTGCATAGTGTGTAAATTTCCATAACTTTTTATTTAACTTTTAATAAATAAATCAACTTCTTCGCCACCACTATATTTATATAGAAATATTAATCCAGTAAATTTCCCGAACTATATTGCTATACAAAGTTAAAAATCTATCTTAAAATTTCTGGTGTCTAATATTTAATATATGTATAAAAAAACGCAATTGTAAAAGAAAAATTCATGCAAAGGGTTAAATTTCAAACCATTCGGTTCGGTAGTTTTTGAGCTGTTATACGATCACACCTAAAAATAACGTGCGTCATTTTTTAAAAAGTACATGAAAAATTAAATGATTGCGTTTCAAATAACTTCATAGACCGTGCACTTATAGAATATTTTTGTTTATTTTGATAATGGCTCCGATTGAACTGAAACATATGTTAACAGTCTAATAAAATCTATTTTACTGTTTATAATCTTGTTATTTTACAACCTTTTAACAATTAAAAAGAAGTATATAGTGATTTTAGTTTAGTTTTAAATTATTTGATTGATAAAAAGGGAAAATAGTGGGGTTTTTTTTTTAGGGTTTTATTTATCTCACGAAACCCTATTCGTCCCGCTTCTCTGTCTTTTCGTCATAGTGTCGGTTCTCAAAAACTGTATAAGTTAGACACTTAAAATTTTGTGTACTTACAGCTGAATAGCTACTGTCACGCTGAAAATAATAAAATTTTGAAAAAATCATATTGTTGTGAGCTCGGGGTTCGAAAGGACTGATGCCAATATATAAGAACAATAAAAAGGCTTTATTCACTATAAACAGTGCAATACGATCACAAATATCTTCTGAAAATTACAAGATATTCAGTAATCTTTAAATCCAATAAAAGCGCAGCAAAATTTCACACAGAAACAATGCGTTCAATACGACGTATCAACAACAAAATCGATCCGAGTAACACAGTTCTCAATGCAAAGCCTCTCGTATGAATTCAATCGCAGTTGACAGACAACTAACTGAACTGAACTGATGGAGGTCCTTATATAGGTTTCAGAGATCTTTCCAGATTATTCCAGAGCCTTCAGATGCTAGAAATTACCAGAAAGTGCTTTAACTTTCGATAGAGAACCTAAGCGAGAAAGGATCCCAATGTACAGGTATAAGGGGGGGGGGGTTGCACAAAAAGTCGCCAAATCCGTCGCCAACTTGGCGACATTTGGCGATATATCGCCAAATTTGGCGACAAAAATAAGTCGCCAAAACCATCGCCAACTTGGCGATAAACCCATTCCTTGGCGATTTTCCAATAGAACTCATTATAAAAACCGATGCTGTAAGGTTGTTTTCCTTGCAAACCACCTGAGGCCTTTAGCATTGAGTTACATGATGCTCAATAGGAAATACATTAATAATACTGCAATTTTCACAATAATAAAATAAATTAAAAAGAATGAAATATTTACAAAATTCATAACATTGCCCCCTCTCAAGGACTGCACGTCCCGGGCAGTTCAACCCTTGATTGGAAAGCAAACCCGTTACCAACTCACTATACTATTAATATTCAAAGCACTTAAAGCAAACATGGAAAATAACAATTAAACACATTCATAATGCTGAATTATACAAAATATACACTTATTTAAAAAAAAATTAAATTAAATTAAAGCATAGACATCATTACATACAAGTATTTAAATAATAACAACATTAATAATGATAATGCTAAGCAAAAGAAATAATTACATTAACTTACATACAAGACCATGGTCACACTAATTTACATTATTTACATTACACTATTTACAATCAATGAACTAAGTACTATGGCCATAGTATGGAGCCAGCCTGTCGTAATGAACGACTCTAGGCTTCGAACTTGGTGACTTTCGGATCCGAATTACGACATCGTTCAGTCTGTTTAGGACTGTATAAGGACCGTCCCAGTGCGATTGCAGTTTGGGAGAAAGTCTTTTACGTCGAGTCGGATTATAAAACCAAACCTTGTCACCTTCTTTGAATTGATGTCCCGTGGCTTTCGTGTCGTACCTGGTCTTCATCTTCTCCGTCTGTATATTGATCCGCTCTCGAGCCAAGTTGTGGACGTCTTCAAATCGTGCCTGGAGATTCTGCACGTATCCCTCTGGCGATGAAGGCGCATCTGGAGGGCGACCAAAAATCAGATCACAAGGTAGACGAAGATCACGACCGAAAAGCATCTGAGACGGGGAATAGCCGGTTGTTTCATGGACGGCGCTGCGATAGGCGAGAAGAAACAAGGGAAGTTTTTGGTCCCAGTCTTGTTGGTTTCTTGAGACTAGCAGTGAGAGATTGTTGAGGATGGTACGATTAAATCTCTCAACCATGCCATCCGACTGTGGATGTAAAGGCGTCGTCCTAGTTTTGTCCATTCTGAGAAGTTGACAGAGACCCTCAATCACAGCAGATATGAAATTTCTCCCTTGGTCAGAATGCATTTGAAGGGGAACTCCATACCTTGATATCCACTGGTGTACCAAGGCATCCGCAACCGTAGAAGCTTCTTGATCAGGGATGGCATAAACTTCAGGCCATTTCGTGAAATAGTCCATGACAACAAGGAGGTATTTGTTGCCATCAGCACTTCTTGGCAGAGGACCTAGGATGTCAAGGGCGATGCGTTCAAAAGGTGCTCCTACATTGTAGAGATGTAGTCTTCCTCGGCTACGTTTCTTTGGTCCTTTCCGAGCTGCACATGCATCGCAAGATTTGCACCATTGTTCGACGTCAGCTCTCGCTTTTCCCCAGAAGAAGCGCTCTCGGACTCTGTGTAATGTTTTCATGACTCCAAAATGGCCACCAATGGGACTGCCATGTAATTCTTCGAGGACCTCTAGGATTCGAGATCGAGGAAGTAGCAACTGCCACCGAGATGTTTTCCCATCTTCTGATTCGAATTTTCGGAACAGGACACCATTCTTGACGTGGAGGGAGTTCCAAAGAGCCCAATATTGCTTCGTCGTAGGACTGTAAGTCGAGATGTCTTTCCAACTGGGCTTCGTGCTAGAAGATTCTAATAACTCCAAGATTGGTTTGATGTCAGAGTCTGCCATTTGATCTTCTCGAATCTTCTCATCACTCCAGGGATCTGGTGGCGTTGATAGTGAAGTCTTCGTCTGGCGTATGACATGTTCGGGATTATACTTGTTCTCCGCTCTGGAACAATAGCGACAACTTTCGGGACACGGTCTTCTTGATAAGGCATCAGCATTTCCATGCGATGAGCCTTTACGATGCCTGATGTCAAAGTCGTATTCCTGGAGTCGTTGTATCCACCTGGCTACTTGGCCCTCTGTGTTCTTAAAATTCATCAGCCATGTTAGGGATGCGTGATCAGTACGAAGGAGAAATTTCCTGCCATAGAGTCGGAAGTGTTCTATGGCTTTTACTATAGCTAATAACTCCTTACGAGTGACGCAATAATTCCGCTCTGGTTTCGACAAACATTTGCTCCAGTATGCTACGACTCGTTCTTGGCCATCTATTTCTTGGGAAAGTACAGCACCGACACTTTCATGACTAGCATCCGTGTCCACAATGAATTGTTTGTCGGGGTGTGGATAGGTTAGGACTGGAGAGGATGTGAGAGCTTCTTTCAGCTGCTGGAAGGAATTCTCGCATTCTTGTGTCCATAGAAACTTCTGCTTGCTTTCAGTGAGCCTATGCAAGGGTCTTGCGATGTTGGAGAACCCCTGTACAAACTTTCTGTAATAAGTGCATAGTCCCAGAAAGCTTCGCAACTGATGGACGTTTTCCGGACACTTCCAGTTCTTTACTGCAGACACTTTTTCAGGATCTGTTCGAACACCTTCAGCTGAGATGATGTGTCCTAAATAATTTACTTCGCGTTGGAAGAACTTGCATTTCAGAGGGTTCAGCTTTAAATTCGCCGCTATTTAGCTTCGTTAACACTTTTCGAATATTTCCAAGATGTTCTTCAAACGTGCGGCCACCAATGATGACGTCATCTAGGTAGATGAGGCAAGCTTCAAAAGTCAGGCCTTTTAACACTGTCTCCATGAGGCGCTCGAACGTTGCTGGAGCATTGCAGAGCCCGAACGGCATAACTTTGAATTGCCAAAGTCCTTGTCCAGTAGTAAATGCGGTCTTCTCTTTGTCATCAGGATGGATCTCTACTTGCCAATATCCACTCTTCAAATCCAGCGTGGAAAACCATTTATGTCCTGAAAGAGTATCTAGCGTGTCGTCTATTCTTTTTAGAGGATAGCTGTCCTTCTTCGTGATATCGTTAAGTTCACGATAATCCACACAAAATCTTGTGGAGCCATCTTTCTTTCGGACCAACACGATGGGAGAGGCCCACGGACTTGATGACGGTTCGATGATGTCACTATCCTGCATCTGTTGTAAGAGCTTAGACACCTCTTCTTGTTTTGCAAACGGCAAGCGTCTTGGATGCTGTTTAATCGGTGGATGGTCGGCAGTATCAATTCTATGACGTGTCAGAGAAGTGCGACCTATATCATTCTCGTTTTGTGAAAACACATCCGTAAATTCCTGGAACAGTCTTTCTGCGGCATGTCTCTGCTCAGGAGATAAATTATCATTTCGTCCAATTTCAGGTGTTAAACTTGTAGGCGGCTCCGACAACGTCAAGCTCGGGTCTTTGCAAACACAGGTGACTGGAGCACAGGTAGCAAGCACGTCACCCTTCTGGATAATTCTAGACTTTTCACTTACATTCGCCATCCTCACGGGTATCACATCTCTCGACAGATCTACCAGCGCTGATGCTATTAGCACTCCTTTTGGGCTCTTCTCAGGATATCCAACCAAGCCACATTGAAAACTACTTTCGTTCTCAGTTAATCCAGGTATCATCATTTCGGTCCGAGGAGTGATGATAACATCTGCCTTGGCTGTGATCCGTTGAATAGACCCGGACTCATTTCCAAGTTTGAAAATAGTGACATCTTCTTGAGCAGAGCGTAACTCATTCTTCTTAAAATCCAGTGTAAATCCATGCTCTTTTAAAAAGTCCAGTCCGAGTATGAAAGGGTCTGAAATATCGGCCACTTAGACTGTATGGCGATAAGCGGCGTTCCCAAACTTTATTTTCAGTGTCATTCTTCCATGTATATCGATCTTATCTCCTGTCACATTTTGAAGGATTACACGTGGCGGGGTCCAGGAGAGTTTTTCTTTCAGCCGCTGAGCTAGATCTTTCCGAATGATGGTCACATTGGCTCCTGTATCGATGATCATATTACAGGGCAAATCATTCACACTTCCGACTAGAAAAACTCCGTTCTCGCCGCAACTTCTTGCAGAAATTTCACATACTTGAAAATGAGGCTTCTTAAGATCTGGAAACCTCCGCCCCGCAAGATGGTCAATAATCAGTTTTCTTGCTCCTCCGTTAGCGAGTGAGCTATTACCTTCGGTGCTGGGTCGTCTTGGGCAGTCGATTTGGATATGGCCTTCTCCACCGCATTTCCAGCACTTGATCTTCCTGTAAGGTTTGTTGGCCATTAAGGAATTCATCTTTCTCATTATGTCATTCATCTGCTGCTGTAAGCACTCCACAGCTCTATTCGACGTCTCAGGCAGGTTGGCTGCTCGCACGAAGTGTCGATCTTTCCTAGTAGCTTGCTGGGCTGCCTCGAATTTCAGAGCGTAAACCAAAGCCCCTTTTAAATCATTGAGATCTGCAATCCGGAGTGCTGTCTGGATCTCAGGGTCACGCACACCATCAATAAAATGTTGCAGAGCTAAACTTTCTCTAATTTCAGTCGGACAGTCAGGATAAGCAAGATGTGAAAGTCTCTCGACATCCGTAGCAAGCTCTTGCAGGGATTCAGTGGATTTCTGCTGTCGAGATTTGAGGAGTCTGCTATATTCCTTCATGCATTTCTCGCCAAAGCGTAATTCTAAGGCACTGACGAGCGTTTCAAAATCCAGCGGTTCATTTGGAGGCAAAGTCTGTAGGACGTCGGCAGCATCAGCTCGTAGAGAAGCAGCTAACTGGCAAGCCTTTGTCTGGGAATCCCATCCATTGGCGTCCGCTACGATCCCAAATTGTGTCTTAAAAACTGGCCATGAGGATTTCCCGTTATAGGTCGAGAGTTTAATAGAGGCCCGGGGAAGCATAGCTTGATACTTGACATCTTCGGGATAGTTTTCGGCAGTTATCTTTTGTTTCTTCACATTTTCCAACTCCTTTTCTATACTCTCTATCCTTTCTTTTACGGTATTGGCTGTCTTTTGAACTTTTTCCTCTATTTCCAGAAATCTTCCTTCAAATTTGTTTTCCACGCTGTCAATTCTTTCATTTAAAGATGTTATTTTATTATCTATTAATTCTTTCAACTCACCAAGGTTGGTTGACATATCCTTCTTCATTTCTTCCGACATCTCTTTCATTTCAGCCTGGTTTGCGGTCATTTTCTCATCTATCGCTGACATTTCCTTCTTCATTTCTTCCGACATTTCCTTCATCATTTCTTCCGACATTTCCTTCATCATTTCTTCCGACATTTCCTTCATTTCAGCCTGGTTTGCAGTCATTTTCTCATCCATCGCTGACATTTCCTTCTTCATTCCAGCCTGGTTCGCAGTCATTTTCTCATCCATCTCTCCTAATTTCTCCAATAATTTAGTCAGTTGCGCCTCCATTGCTCTGGTAATCGGCATTCAACCCCACTCCTGACACCAAATGTTGTGAGCTCGGGGTTCGAAAGGACTGATGCCAATATATAAGAACAATAAAAAGGCTTTATTCACTATAAACAGTGCAATACGATTTACAAATATCTTCTGAAAATTACAAGATATTCAGTAATCTTTAAATCCAATAAAAGCACAGCAAAATTTCACACAGAAACAATGCGTTCAATACGACGTATCAACGACAAAATCGATCCGAGTAACACAGTTCTCAATGCAAAGCCTCTCGTATGAATTCAATCGCAGTTGACAGACAACTAACTGAACTGAACTGATGGAGGTCCTTATATAGGTTTCAGAGATCTTTCCAGATTATTCCAGAGCCTTCAGATGCTAGAAATTACCAGAAAGTGCTTTAACTTTCGATAGAGAACCTAAGCGAGAAAGGATCCCAATGTACAGGTATAAGGGGGGGGGTTGCACAAAAAGTCGCCAAATCCGTCGCCAACTTGGCGACATTTGGCGATATATCGCCAAATTTGGAGACAAAAATAAGTCGCCAAAACCATCGCCAACTTGGCGATAAACCCATTCCTTGGCGATTTTCCAATAGAACTCATTATAAAAACCGATGCTGTAAGGTTGTTTTCCTTGCAAACCACCTGAGGCCTTTAGCATTGAGTTACATGATGCTCAATAGGAAATACATTAATAATACTGCAATTTTCACAATAATAAAATAAAATAAATTAAAAAGAATGAAATATTTACAAAATTCATAACAATATTATTTTAATATAGAGAGATGAAAAACCAAAAATCTAACAGTCTTGTCCTATTAAATTAAAACATTTTTCGTTATAGCAATTGCCAACCATTAAAAATCCACAATAAAATTCTTTCTACAATAATTAATTTGCTATTGAAAGATTTCCCCGTGAAAAATGAAAAAAAAAAGTTTCACAAGTAAATAAATAAATAAATAATAATAATAATTCATAAAAAAAAGATTAATGTGACGTCATATTGATAATAAAATGGAAATTTTCAAACATTTCTCAATAATACAAGGAATATGAGTATGTGTACATACAGAAAGCAGGTTTATGTGATGTCATTAAAGAAAAAAAAAAAAAAGAAAATTAATCTGACGTCCTACTGGAAGTTTAACAGACTTTTTCAAATGTTGGAGAATAATACAAAGAGAGTATCAATATGAGTAATAGAGAAAGCAAGTAGATAGAGCGTCAGCAAGTGATTATAACGTCCTATGAGTTTGAGGAACGTATGGAATCATGATAAAAATCCGACTATGGAAATATTGGCATATTTTAACATTTCGAAGTTCTCTTTACAACATATTTAATTGTGAAATTGATTTTTTTTTAAATATCGCATTTAGTCCACATGACAGATATTATTATGACAGAGTATAATAGAGGGTCTGACCGGTTCAGATATCCGAAGAAACGAAAAAATAGACCAGTAAATTTTTACTTTATAAAAAATATGATTTTTTTTTTCTTTTTTTCAAAATGAAATTTATTTGGATTTATTAAAGAAAGGATAAAGTGTTTTGAAAGGAATATATTAAACGAAACCCTTTGTGCGATGTTCGATCCCACTTACCCAGTTGTTTCTTTTTTCGCTGGCTCTGTGTCGGTCCGCCACCGATTTAAAGTTTTTGAAACAACTTTTTGTTTGTTGAATAATTTTAATTACGTATAATAAAAAAATGAATGAATGTAGTGGTATTTCATACGAATTAAAGGTGCATCTGCCAGTTAAATATTGCCATGGAAAATTCACTTTCCTACTAAGATATTATTTCATCCCAAAGAAATCACTTTCCAGTTACAAATTAATGCAATAAAACAAGTACAAATTATAATAAAAGAAAATACATACGTAATTTTTTTTTTTGAAGAGTATTTTAACCTAACGTTGACATTTTTTATATAAAAGTGTAAAATTTAAAAAATATATGTGACCATAAAATTTGCATACTGAATAATAATACTTATACTTTTACGAAATTCCATAATTTCAATATATAAATCAGGCTTATTTAACAGATTTCGATTTGTTTTTATTCATAATTAGAAATATTCAATAAATTACTTCAGTTTTTAGAAACATTTTCTCATGGCATTAAAATGTTTACATGCCCAAATTTACGTCCAATGAACATTTGCTAAATAATACTCATCTTTATTTATTTATTTTTGGCGGAAACATTTCCACACTTCAATGTAACAGGGGTGATTGTGTTCCGGTATTTTGCACACCACTAAATTTATATAGGAATCTTTTTCTTATTTAATCGACGAATTCTGCGATGACATACTAAGAATATTGCTATATAAATTTAGTGGTGTAGAAAATACCGGAACACAATCACCACTGATGCAATTAAAATCTATTTAACAGCATATAAAGTTTTAGTATAATCGTATATATTATTTCTCCTGTCAACATCCCTTTTTCTAAGAAAATACGAAACGCAGAACGACGAATGAGAGAGCATATGAAAGAATTTTGAACAGGCTTCTGACATAGCACTCTTAACATTTCGTTAAAACATGTTTTTGATTAAAAATTGCAGTTAATTAAAAACTAAATCGGCATTGTTTTCATAACAGAAATAAAAGGTTTTCCTTAAATTACTGTTGCCACAAAAATAAAACACCGCATTATATGATGCTCAGCAATGATTATAAAAAACACCACATGGCTTTATTTTATATTTATTATTAAAAAGCAAAATTGAATGTTTAGATTTATATTTCTATGCCCCATGTTTTTCCCGAAGAGGATGACGTCATCCTCTAATGCAGTTATAAGACGATTGTTATTTTTTTCTCGCGCGTGCCTTTTTGCAACCTTGGATCAGTTGTTACTGTAACTTTTATGTAATAAATGAGATGATATTCTGGCTTGACTAATATTGTTTGCAGATATTTTTATCCTTAATTTTTCTTTAAAAGTTAAAACCTGCATCTCAGAAGTATGAGATATTGCTAAAAAATATTAGACTGTAGTGCGAAATCCTCGCGCGGGTCCACTGGTTATTCTTATTATCAGTAATGCATAGCAGCTGTCTACCTCACTATATTCAAGTAATTAGACTACTAACGTGTTTAAGCTCTCAAGTGAACTTTTAAGATGTAAATATGATAATTTAAAATGAATTTTATTTAATTTTCGTATACTCCCACCCAGGGCTTGACAAATGCGGTCGCCACAGCCGACCAAATTTAATCTCGCGACCTAATTTTTTTTGTATAAAAATGGACCTAAGACATGAACACAAACGGATTTTTTTTCTCTCCTCCAATATTAAGGCATAAACTTTGAAACTATATTCAAACAAAATAAATATAACAATATAATAAATTATAACACCCTGTAATAATATATTCCTTTTAAATGCTAAAGGTGTAAATTAAAAACATAATACAAATTAAAATAACTTTTATTAGTTGTTTTACATGTTTCGACTCTTTCCGAGTCATTTTCAAAAACAGAATGAGAATATTCCATAATTGCACGGGCTTTGAAGTTATTATTTCCATGTATTTTTTAAATTAATTTACCGAAACTGTGGCTCGAGTTACTCCATGGTCCCAGATATGAAAATAAACAACCAATTAAAAAATAAATGATAACGTGCGTAATTAAAAAAAAAATAATACATGGACAGACCTGCCAAGTCTCCGGCTGTTTGGACACCAGTAATTTAGTACAGAAAATGCTCTTTTAATCGGAGCATTTTAAGATTTAACAGAACAACATTTTCTCTAAAGAATTACTGGCGTCCAAAAAGCCGGAGACTTGGCAACTCTGCATGGAAATAATAACTTCAAAGCCCGTGCAATTATGGAATATTCTCATTTTGTTTTTGAAAATGACTCGGAAAGAGTCGAAACATGTAAAACAACTAATATAAGTTATTTTAATTTGTATTATGTTGTTAATTTACACCTTTAACATTTAAAAGGAATACAAAAAGAATATTTAAAACTTTTATTTTTAATTTGGCAAAAATAAGTTCATCAAACGCAAGTTTTTAAATAAGTTTTTATTTATTTATTTATTGCGGAAGCCTCTCCCAACTTCAACACAATTAAAATCTATTTAACATTGTATAAAGTTTTAGAAAAATTATTTCTATCATCACCAATGCATAACAACTGTCTACCTCACTCACTGTATTGAATTAATTCGACTGCTCACGTCCTTAAGCTGTCATGTGAACTTTTAGGATGTATATATGATATTTTTAAATGATTTTTTTTTTTTTTTAAATTTTCATATACCCTCTACCTGCTCCTAATGAGCTTTGCATTTTCATATCACATTCACAATCGGTGACTGAATTAGGGATGAGCACTCATTTTGTGGAGCCGAGTCTGAATCGACTAATTTACTTGATGATTCGACATAGTGAGTCGACTCTCGACTCACATTAGGAAATTGGATTGGTTGAAAAGAAATTCAAGATAACAGTTATCAGACAGCAGTATTTAGTGCAACTAGTAAAAACTAGCAAACATATACTTTAGCAACAGCTTTTCTCACATTTGACATGAATAAATTCAATACAGATATATCATGTTCTTTTAAATCAGTGATTCGGAAATAAAGCGAGATAGGAAGGACTCTTGTGAAATTCTATAAATAGAACTAATATATGTTCTAAAACGAAAAAAAAAAAAAAAAAGAAAGAAAAAATTCCCTGGTCGTCATTGTGAATTTGTTTGACACATTTGCAAGATGAATTTCTTTCCCGCATTCGATACAATTTCAAATATTTTCAGTGTAGTAATACAAATTCTAATATGTTTCATTTTCTAAAAAATATAATATATATTTCATTATTGTCGATTGTTTTTCGATGATCACCTTGCTGTTATTAACAAAAGTTCGTTGAGAAAAGAAAAATTCAAGCGAAATCATACCAAAAAAAAACCAAATTTTTAGACTATCATAGTAATACTAAACCAGTGTTGCCAGTGGGCTACTTTTTTTTAAATTCAATTTTCTTGATTGCCACCAGTTTTTTGAGAAAATAAAATCGTCATATTGAATGACAAATTAAATACGGCGAAAATAAGAGGAATTAAAATATTTAAAAAAAGTGGTGCCAATGAAGCAATCTGAATTTTAAAAAAGTAGCCCACTAGCAACACTATACTAAACAACAACACTATTGAAATATTACACTTACACCAGCAAAATTATGTAATGATTACGCAATGAAGAAATAAAGCATTTCCTGATATGCTGTAGAATATGATGGTAAATCTCAAGTTAACGAGTGAGCGCCTGCATGGCATTAAGTCCTCCTCGTTGTATTATCAAATAAGGATGAGTATTTTGAGATTTCGACTCATTGTGTGCACACAGATAAAATATACTAAACAGATCGAGCAGAGGAGAATTTACTTGCAGCGCCAATTTAGAGTTGAAGCGCAATGAACTTGAACTTGTGATAGGTTCAATGGGCTTCCAAGTTGCGAAGCAACTGCACACCCTGGCTTTGAGTAGGTGTATATCAGGGTAGGCGAACCTTTTCACATCCGCGTGCCAATTTTTGTCAAAAAAACTTTTCAAGTGACCATGGCGTACCAACGACCTCCCCCCCCCCCTCCGCATGAAAAACCTTTAAAACCAATGAATAAAGTTACTATTGTTATTATTAGATTAAGATATGGATAACGAACCTTCGGGTACTATCAACATACATATTAAATTAAATAATGTATGATATTGAAAACTCAAACCAAAACAACTGGTCACAAGAAAAGATTAATTAATGATAGTAATAATTATAGAAAAAAGTGGATATAACTATAAAGAAATAATAAGATATAATTATATTAATCGTAAAAAAAAATATTAAAATCTCTAATCGAGACAACTTGCCAAATGACTGTAATAATTATGGTAGTACATGATGTTGCCTTTGGGATCTGTTGATTTTGACATTTTAAGCAGGGTGGTGGCTTTATAATTGAAGTAATTTTATTTTAAATAGACAATTAGAAAAGAAACATTGAAAAAAATCATTTACGAATATTTTCAAAATATCTGTTTTACACCTGCTATTAAATGGAAAATTATTATTTTAAAAATATATTACAATGCATAAGAAGAAATTAAGAAATATAAAAAAAAAAACCTAAAACGTCTGCCTAAGAAATCTGTTTTTTCTTTGGTTTTTGTTGATTGAATTTTATTTTCCAATTTCTTATGCATTGAAGTAAAATCTTCTTTTTTCAGAAGAAAATTTAAAACTTCGTAAGGTACGTAATGCAGGCACAGCATCTTGAAATTGGGGGTGGGGGGTTCAGAGAACAGATGTTCTGAGCGGGTAATTCAATGATATGACAAGTACACATGCACTTATTATAACAAATAAAAGCTATTTTAAGTCAAGCTTGTGTATAACTGGAAAAAATAATGAGGTTCAGAATTTTGGGGAGTTCGACTGAATCTTGATTTAGAATTTAAATCACCGGCGTGCCAAAAAAATCATCTCGCGTGCCAGCTACGGCACGCGTGCCATAGGTTCGCCGACCCTGGTGTATATCAAATCCTGAGAGAGCCATATGAAATGTCTAGCCGTAGTCTAATTGCCTATAGAGTTGAAGCGCAATATAGAATGAGCTCTTGACGAGAGCATGGACGGCTCTTGCGCCTGTTACTTGCTGCCTTGTTACTTGGCGATAACCGGTAGTCTTCGCAACGCACTGAAGAGCGAAAAGCTCTAGCTGAACTTTTCATTCTACTGATTGTAAGCGTGATAACGTCAAAATAGGTTGCGAAAAAATTATAATATATTTTTTTTTCATCACGTTTGCTTCATGAATACATTTAAATCAACATTAATTATATTACTTAATCTAATATTTTATTTTCATCTATATATAATTTGTACCGACACCAGTAACATAATTTACAAGTGTAAATGTTAATGTACATTAACATTTATAACATGTCATTCGTTCAAAGCAATACAATAAATTGTATACAAAGTTAATTAATATAGCTTTTAATATAATGGTTTTATTTCATTAAATTTTTACAGACAGTAATTATTAAATACCGTATATAATTATTTGTAACTGAATATTTCTTAAGTGAATTTTTTTTTTTTTTACTACCTTTATATAATATATAATATTTTATAAATATGTATTTATGAGCTTAGTTTATTTATTTTTTTTGAGTTATGAAAAAACAAAATAGAGTTCATTTTTATACAATGTAGTATGTTTAAAGTAACGAAATTACACTATCCGTGTTTACCTCAATAAGGACTAAAATTACATTTTTTTTACAGAAAAGATGAACTCTTTTGCTTGATTAATGAATAATAATTCACAGATCAACCTACAGGGATTGGGCAATCATGATTGATACAACATTTTTATCCTTAGATTATAAGGAAGAAAACGGCACTGTTGTTAAATCAATTTTTGGTAAACTTTAATTATGCATATTAGTTATTCTAAATATTTCTTTTATCGTCTTAATCCATACAGCCAAATTTATGGTCCAATTGAATATGAATTATGACTTAAACTACCTAATATTGAGCAGACATGAGGAAGCTCAGTGCCTGATTTGCCCGAAGTGCAGGGCATTCGGGGAACGGGCCCAGGGGTACCTAAATGCTACTGAAGATTTTCAATTATTGGCCAAAACCTGATGACGCTTTAACTATTAAAAATAATAATATGGAAAAATCTGTTTATCGTTTATTTCATTTAAAAGTAATTTTTAAGAGGCTACTTCATTCTAGTGAAAACAGCCGTTCGCTAATGTTAATCCGATGGGAGACATTTCTTAAAATATCTCGTTTGCATTTCAATATTTTTAAATGATTTTTTCTCATTAGATAGTTGTGATCAATCTCTACAAAACCGTTTTTTTTTTTTTTTTTTTTTTTTTTAAATTAATATAAGGCAGCTGTAAGCATTGGTGCAAGGGGGCTCCATAAGCATCTGTGCCCAGGGCCCCCAAATTTGTAAATCGGTCCCTGAGGAAGCTGTGCTTGATAAAACAAGGCCAAGTATTTAATTAGTGATAGAAGCAAATTAGTGCAATCAGCCGTGTGCCAATGTGTCATTAGATTAAGTATTATGGCTTTTTTCCTATACCAAAACACTGTAGTTTGATATTGTATGCATTATTAAAAATTAATGATGATACTACTTTTTACTTGAATGTTATTATTATGAATATATTACAAAGAAACCAATCTCCAATATCAATTTAGTAATGTAATCATTAATTTTTAAATATAATAAAACCTGCTAAGACGGAAACACTAAAGACCTGATATATATTTCGTTTTAGACTGGTTCTTAAAAAAGAATCAGTTTTTCTATATTAGCTTTACGTTTGTTACTTGACGGTACGCGGAAATATGAACTTCGATTTAGTGGTACGTCGGTCTAAAAGTTTGGGAACCCCTGCCCTAGTTCATGTTTATTAGCTTAAATTTAATAATAAGTGCTGATCGTGCAACTTGTCTCGATAAACTTGAGATGGGTACATTTACATTTTAAAAGAAATATTAACAACACTGTCTTATTTCTGTGAGTGCGAATCATAAGTGACGAATTACTTGTAGGCATTAGGGCTGGGCGATATATCGATAAAACCGATATAAAATGCATATCGTGATACCGATATCAAAAAATCCTACCCAACGGTATATCGGAAATATCATAAATCTGACGAAAACCATGATATTAAAAGCGCTTCTTCCACTTCGAGTATTCATGAATTGACGGTGTGAATTTCCCCAGCCTAAACCACGATATCAAACAGCGGTCCGTGGGATACCGTATTCATGAATACTAACGGTGTGAGTTCTCGCAGCCGAAATGATTTTTGAAAAGGAGAAAGGGTGATTTGTTTGGTGTGTATGAGACGGCTGGGATACCGTATTCATGAATACTAACGGTGTGCTTTCTCGCAGCGGAAAAGATTTTGAAAAGGGGAAAGGGTGATTATTCGGTGTTTATGAGACGGGTAATAAATATCGTATAGTCTTGTTTACGGTTTCGCCAGCTACCACTGACAGTAGATGATATATCTACTCGCATGCTATGCGGTGTGGATGAATATTTGCTCTTTGTTGTTGAATAATGTGTGAATTAGGCCGATGGAAAGAATTGAATAATGTGTGAATTAGGCCAATGGAAAGAAAGGAAGTATTTTATTTGTAACAGTGGATTTAATGGGACACATGAATAAAGAATAATTCAGACATGTTTTTATTTGTTCTTTATAATTATTATTTTATGAAAAAAATTATTAATTTCTTAGTAGTATTCATTAATGCATATTCTGGGGCAAAGAAGAATTTTTAAAAATGCAGATATTTTTACTTCTATACCGCGAGTTTTTTCTTTCTAGAATTTATTTTAAAAATCGCGTTCGCGTGATATATGTGAATATTTTGTATCTGACTGTCTCTGTATATATGACCATTGGCCACTGCCGAAAAATTGTTTGGTAGAAATTTTGCATTTAAATTTTTTAAAACCATTAAGCATTATTATGTTTTATTTGAAAACGGTGGAAAGGAATATTATGCAAAGTCTTTAAATTTAACAAAATAAATATATTGAAATGTTTCTTCCCTATTTTTATCCAATTTACAGCCCCCCCCCCCTTCTTCTTCACAAATGAGATATTAAAAAACAATTTACGCGAAGGCGCGGCAAATATATATATATTCATAATTATAGGTTGTAAAATATTAATGTACTGTCGGGTAAAAAATAATCGAACATGCTGATTATTCATTTTTTAATTATTGTTCATACTTCCATCCATTTTTAAGATTTTCTTCGTGTTTTTTTCCATTATCTTGAAACATGTGCTTGATGATTATATAATACTCTAATCAGTCTTGAATTCAAACATTTTTCTCTGGGAGGTATTTCGGAGGTTCGGGATGGCAGGTGGGGGGGGGGATATCATAGGTGCCGGTGAGGGAGGACAATTAATTGCCCCTCCCTGAATTTTGAAATTTAAATCTTTAAATCTGTAAATTTTTATGTTGAAAAAAAATTTAATTTACTTATGCCCAAGTAGCATGATTAATTATGCACTACCGGAAGAAAGAACTATGAACTTTTGTTCACGGGAGATCTGCCCCGCTGAAACTCCCATGGAACAAAGTTTTTATTTTTTTAATTTTGAGTTTATGTGTTAAAAATTATCTCCTCTGACGAAAAAGAAATGCAAATATATATATATATATACAGGGTCATTCATAATTCCCTCCGGGGTTTCGAAACGTTATAGTAAAAAAACGAAGACGAATATGAAAAAAAGAAACATATGAAATTATTCCGAAACTATTCAAGTTTTACTTACATACATTACAGGTGTTCTATGTGTGAACCCTTGGTCACACGGCATACATCCATGCGATAGTCCAGTTCCTGCAATACTCCGTTTCTTTAAATCTGAATCAGTGGTGTCAGTTCAACGGGCCTTTCGTAATAAATATCGAAAACAGGGACCAACTGACAAAACAATTCATGTGTGGTACCGGAAATTTAAAGAAACGGAGTATGGCAGGAACTGGACTATCGCATGGATGTATGCCGTGTGACCAAGGGTTCACACATAGAACACCTGTAATGTATGTAAGTAAAACTTGAATAGTTTCGGAATAATTTCATATGTTTCTTTTTTTCATATTCGTCTTCGTTTTTTTACTATAACGTTTCGAAACCCCGGAGGGAATTATGAATGACCCTGTATATATATATACAGTGGAACCCCGATTTTACGTTTTTCACGGGGCCAGCAGAAAAAAACGTACGAAACGGGAAAACGTAAAATCGGGGTCAAATAGAGAAAAGCACTTCAAGAAAACAAATTATACAAAAATAAACGTACCAATACCATATTAGTATTTTAAAAAGTCTGTTATTCTTTATTGCTTATTCTTTTTAAGTGTAATTTCACATATACTCTATTTGCAATACATGCAAGTTTTTGCTATTTTTTTCTTAATTTTCATGTCCAGTTAAAATTTCTTTAAAATTTTTAAACTCGCAATGGCCTTTGCTGATGAGGGCACGATGTCTTCTGGATCTTCATCAATATCATCCTCACTTCAATATTGCGAAATCTAATTGGAAATAGTCTTAATGTCTGTGGTAGCGATAACATCCTTATCGCAATCAATGTACTCATCCACATTGATGTCTATAAGTATAAATTCCTACTCTTTTGTGTCGTCTTCCATAAAGAGCTCTTGCGGCGGTGCTTCACTGTTAATTTCGGATTTTGAAAATTCTCCCTTCAGAACATGCATTTTTCATCTCCACGCCGATGAGATGGAATGAAATGCATCCAGCACATTTAGCTTTGTTTTCTAAGCATCTTGAAGCTCAACTGAATCAAGTGAAAAAAGGCCTTTTCTTACCAGTTGCTTTCTATAATGCATTTTGGTGGATCTCTTTACTCTCAAGTCACGTGGTACAGTTGGGTGGGGAAAATTCTATACGCATAATTCTTCAAATTCAGATTGGTCTACGAATAAAATTATTTTTCGCTTTTGTAAACTCATTTTTATATTCAATTTCCTTACAAAATCTTCAAAAAGATTTAGGGTCAGCCAAGCATTGTGGTTGGCATTGTAATCTATCGGCAAACTTTTAATGTTTTTGAAGCATCGGGGCTTCTTGGATTTACCTATCACAAAGGGTGGTAGCTTCTCAGTTCCGTAATAACAAACCTGTTAATCGCACTTTTGATAGCTTCCGACTGTGCCACATTTCTCCTTTCACGGTGTATGTTCTATCAGGGAAGAGATTTAAAAAAAAGCAATCCGGTCTCATATGCGTTAAAGATGGCTGTTTTGAGTAATTACACACAAGAGAAGGCAAAGTTTTTGTCCATCCATTCCTCAGCGACCGCAGTATTTACTCCATCTGCCTCACCACAAATAAACTTGTAAGACAAATTATACCTCTTCTTGAATCTGTCGATCCAACCGTTGGGTGCCATGAAATTCTGCATTTCAAGTCGAAGAAATTTCAAGAGCGTTTTCTTACAAAATTGAGCCATTGATTGAAATCTTTGCAGCACGGGCTTTTTTAAACCACTCGTATAAAATCTTTTCCAGTTCCTTAAAAGGAGAGGTTCAATATTTTTCTTTTCTTTGACAAATATCCCAGTGTTTCAGATTTTAATTTCACAGAGACGTTTTAGGATGGTTTGTAACGTTTAATAAGCGATACCGAATGATTTTACGCGATCCACTTTAGTTCCTTTGGAAACTTTGGATTTTTTGATAATTTCTGCTTTTTCGGCTACAGAGAAACATTTTCTTTTAGACATCCTACTTTTGACTGGCAATCACTAAGAGATAGCAAAAGAAAGCTCCCCCCCCCTCTCCGATATCACATGACGCAGGTTTGGTCAGTGCTGATGCTGATAGACGAATAATAGTAACAAACAACCAGTTGACCAAGTGGAAAGCATTTTTGTTCTTTTGAAAATTTTTCCATGAGTGAAAAAATATAAAAATTCCTGAGGCACCTCGCCTAAAATGACGTATCAAGCGGGAAACACTAAGAGTAAATAACGTAGAATCGAGGTACTTTTAACATTATCGGAATAGGAATTTTCTGGGACCGACGAAAAATAACGTAGAAAGCGGGATAACGTACGAAACGGGTTACGTAAAATCGGGGTTCCACTGTATATATATATATATATTTGTTAAATTTCTGTATTGCATGTTGGGGGCTAGCAGAACAACTGTTTTAATATCTTATACCTCCCTGTGTATCGTCAGCGTCGATGGTATTATGGTATTCAGAGTGTGTATAGGGGGGGGGGTGCACTTTCGGGACATTAAATAACCGAAAGTGTGGAAACTCTAGGGGCTCAGTGTCACCCCTGAATTCATCACTGACTGTAATGCTAAAATAAAACAAATTCTGTTTAAATATTTTACGTGATAGATAATGTTTGTCTGAAGTGTTTATTTCAGTTATGTGGGATTTTGAAAATATCAGTACAGGAAATTGCTGATTGTTTTAATGTAATATATACTGTTAAATTTATTATATTATAAATTGAGCGTAGGAGGGTGTGAGGCGAATCAATAATTACAACAAGCAAACCGAAAATATTTGTTTGAATTGTTGTAATAATCAGTCTCATTACTTTGTTAGAGATTTCGCAAGCAGCTAAAATTTCATAAAGCGCAAATTGGCAAATAATTTAGTAAAACTTATTTTATATTATTTAAAGAATTTTTTCATGCAAGTAATGCTCTCTAAAAGATGTTATATATAGAAATTGTTCCCATAATGGAATATGGTGGTATTTAAAATATCCATTTTTGGTGCCAGATGCGATTTTACTAGCCCTGGTCCCTTGAAGACAAAATTTTTATTTATTGCCACGAATGATATCTTTTAACTACATCTATCAGTTTTAACCATATATTTTGTCTATTTCAAGCAAGTATAATTTTAGCGACTCAAGCAGTCGCCCTAATTCGCTTTCGTCTAAAGCCAACCATATTGTGGAAATACGAGTAAAACTGATTTTTTATTCTTTCTTTCTTCTTCTCAAAATATTCTTTTATTTATTCTGTATATTTAGTTTTAATATCACGATATATCGTCACATCGCGATATTTAGCTGACGATATATCACGATATTGAAATTGAGATATCGCCCAGGTCTAGTAGGCATGCGTGGGTATAGTCTAATTATTGAAGTTCTGACAGTCGTATAATTATTTAAAAAATAGAGAACCTGACCTTACATGCTTCAAAATCCAGCATTACATTAAAAGTAATCATTGATTTTCCTTTCCTTTTTCTTTTTTTTTTTAAAAATACGATAATATTTATTAAACATTGTTTATTAAAATTACCTTTTTCGCGTAAATTTAATCAAGCATGTTTTTTTTTTATTATTTCGCGTTATTTTACAGATGATGTTAGCGAAATGTTTTACATATCCTTAGATGAAAGTAGTTTGTTGATGAACAGGCATAACAAACATATGCGACTTATTTTTTGACACAAAAAGATTTAAAAGATATGTTATTTTGTGAAGTTATCGTCTCCTGATTCCGTTTTAAAGGACAGTCTTTCTGATATAAATAAAAAAAATAAAACAGATGTCTTCTCTTTCACAATTTGTGTCATGTTTAAATTCATTTATTTATTCAGACTAAAATTTTTCGTCTATTCATTTATTTATTTATTATTATTATTTTTTTTAATTCACTTATAAATGCTTAATATAACGGGTATGCTTAATTTATGGTCACTTAAAAATGCTTAAAATAAGTGCTTAATATAATGGGTAAAACCTGATGTCATTATCCACCCTCTGCTACAAACACATTCATAAATTGTCTTGATATACAAAAATAAGAGTTTATTAAAATTTACTGATTTTATATGTATAAAATATACATAAATATATATAAATATATTTTTTTTTCTTCTAGGTTTCATGCATTTAAGTAGAAAAATTAAACATTTATCCTTTTAATTAAAACAAACATTTCATTTAAGATTTTTATTCGTTGCCTTTCATTATACACGCTCATAATATATATCATATATTCTAATACGAGCAAATCTTGTGTGTGGTTATATATATATATATATATATATATATATATATATATATATATATATATATATATATGCAAATTTTATCTTGAAAACGACTCTAACGATTTTGACGAAATTTCGTATCATACCGTTTTGGGGCACCAGAAAACCTAGGTCACATGTTCGAGAAAATTCGATTAGTGGGTCATTTTGGGTCATTTTGGGTCATGGGCTAGCTAATTGTATCTAAAAAACGGTTCAAACGATTTTGACGAAATTTTGTATCCGACCATTTTCGGACACGAGAAGACTACTGGGCTGGGTCACATGTTCGAGAATTTTAGATTAGTGGGTCATTTTTGGGTCAACGCGGGACAAATTAATTTTATCTAAAAAACGGCTCTAACGATTTTGATTACATTTTGTGTCCTACGAGTTTCGAGCACGATAAAATTATTGGGCTAGGTCACATGTCCGAGAAAATTCGATTAGTGGGTCATTTGTGGGTCATTGTGGGTCAAGATCTAAATAGCGGCTCAATTTACACTAAATTTTGCATCCAATGGTTTTCGGGCACGAGAAGACTGTTGGGCTAGGTCACATGTTCGAGAAAATTCCATTAGTGGGTCATTTTGGGTCACTTTGGGTCATGGTCAAAGCTAATTGTATCTAAAAAACGGTTCAAACGATTTTGCCGAAATTTTGTATCCGACTATTTTCGGGCACGAGAAGATTATTGGGCTGAGTCACATGTTCGAGAACTTTCGATTAGTGGGTCATTCTTGGGTCAACGCGGGTCAAATTAATTTTATCTAAAAAACGGCTCTAACGATTTTGATTAAATTTTGTATCCTACGAGTTTCGGGCACGCGAAAATCATTGGGCTAGGTCACTTGTTCGAGAAAATTCAATTAGTGGGTCATTTCTGGGTCATTGTGGGTCAAGATCTAAAAATCAGCTCAATTTACACTAAATTTTGCATCCTATGGTTTTCGGGCACGAGAAGACTGTTGGGCTAAGTCACATGCTCGAGAAAATTCAATTAGTGGGTCATTTTGGTCATGCGTCATGATATTTGAACTCAAATTTAATTTTGACCGAGCATAGCTTGGTCTTCCCTGCTCGTTATATATATATATATATTCTATTTATAAGCAAAATATTAATAATTCGTAGCAAATTTCTTTACTAATTCAGTTAGATATTTATTTTTAAAATACTATACACAAATACTTCCTCATATCCTTCCAATACATTTGATTCCCCCCCCCCCTCCCCTCAAAATATCTCATACGATTAAATATATTTCAGAAAAATTTAATGATGCATCAAAGCTTCATCTGTGTTATTATTTTCATACCATCCTATGAATATGTTTTTATAAATTATTATATCGTTATAAATATTAGGAATGACTATTCTTATTATCGGTGTGCTATGAAATATATTTAGTCTTCAAGTATTTTCTTAGATTCTCCTTTTCAAATAATTATTCCTCCCCCCCCCCCCTCTTTTTAAACAGTATTCCCGCCTTTTAAATCTTTCAATGCGGAACAGAAGATATTTTTATTAAACAGAAATTATTCAAAATTTGACTTATTTGTTTTTAATAAGATGAATATTTATATATTTAAATATTATGCGTTTATTTTCAATATTTATTTAATTTTAATTTTCCCATTCTGTGATTGTAATTATTTAGCATTTTTTCCTTGTTTCGCGGTGGTAATTTTCCGCATTTTGATGGTATTTCCGTTCTTCTTTTTTTTTTTTCTTTTTTATATCTAAATCCACACCTGAAATTTCCGCATTCATCGCGCTTCCCTCACAGGCACGCAAGTTTAAAACCTTTTAACGAGTTTATAAATTTTTAAAAAGGTCAGATAAATTCATCTAAATTTCCCCTTTTCGTCTTATGCCCCTCCCTTGGCTCTCCACCCCTATCAAACTTTCTAACACTAAAAGTTGAAAATGTTTAAAACTCTAAGAAATTTGCCTTATTTAATGTTCTGTAATAATAATAAATAAATTGTCAATCTTCTCAATACCCCCTCCATCGCTCCGAAAAATTTATAATTACCCCAAGCATGCAAATTTTTGGAATATTTAAAATGTTCACTATTCATCCTGTGTTTTAAAACAAATCTTACTAAAAATAACCGATTTTCTAGAAAAACAAAAGGATCCGAAACATAGCTAATTATAATACCATACATGAAATTGTTTCAGCCGTTCCCGAGAAAATGATATCAGCTGTTTATCATTGGATCTCTAAGTTGTTGATCCTTTATAAAAGTGTTTTTGAAAGCGACTTATACACCTTGAATGCAGCATATTTGTTCTGTACCATGTGGCAGGCCTGTCCAACCTTTCAGTAAGCCAGGGCGCACCTTAGCTTGTGGCACACAATCAAGGGCGCCATTATCCATATGATTCAAAATATGCAAGAATATTATTTCACTTTTGCAGTGATAGCGATACCCACATGTCTACAGGATACACAGACAAAGTGGTATGCGTTATTAAAATGGTATGTACAGTGGTTAATCATTGGCGTTCTAAGTTGGAGGTGGCTCATCTAAAAAATTGAACAAAAAACATATCATAGTAAATTTAACGTTTGTAAAGGTGACAAAAACCTTAATAACACCTGTAATAATAAAAAAAAAGTATGCAAATATTAATTATTTTAAGGCAAATTAACTTTGGAGATGGAATTTTGTTTAAAGAAATCTAGAAAAATTAAACATATGAAGGGGCGCCAAGAAAATCTCAAAGGGCTTCATGGCGCCCGCAGGCGCCGCGTTGGACAGCCGTGCCATGTGGGATGAACTTAAAAAATAAAAAGGAAAATACGCCATTCCATTCATCAAAAAATAAAATAGAGTAGTTTTGCATTGAATATTGTGATTTATATTTGTATTTATTTTTGAAAGAGAAAAAAAATGCTGTAAATTAAAAAAAAAAAAAAGGGGGGGGGGGTTAATTTGAGCAGATTCACGGGCGTGGACACATACAATTGAAATTGAGCGTTGTGAGTATCACTTACGCTTTAAGCAAGAAAAACAATTAAAAACAAGTAGAAAAGAGTAAAAAAGAAGCAAAAAAGACCATAAACACTTATCCCTCCTAAAAAGGTGCGAGGAAATCGGAGAGTAGTTGCTAGTAACGCAACAGGGCGCCAAACATTGTGTTTCCCTCCCCCAATGAAAATTTCAAACTACGTCCCTGATTAGGAAGTACAGAAAAATATCGTGCTTTCCCTTTTCCTTAAAGTAACATGTAATCATCAGAATTTCTAGATCATTTCTAGACTCATTTCAGATTGAAATTTTCCATTTCATACTGAAATTGGACAATTCGAAATCACTGTATTTAATCGTAAGATTTATAATATTTTTCTGCAATTAAATAAGGTGAAAAACTCTACAAAAAAAAAAAAAAAAAAAAAAAAAAAAAAAAAAAAAAATATGTACTAAAATGTATGTACCTTGGGAAAAAGACGCGACTAGTTATATATATATATATATATATATATATATATTTATATATAATCGCCAATAAAATTAAAAAAAGATCTAAAATAATATGCAAGCGTTAAACACATCAGTAGTATCTGTTTAATTATTTTAACATAGGAACAATATCATTAATCTTTTTTACAGATCTGTCTTAATTAGGAGTAGGCTTGAAGATTTACTTAAAGAGGAAAGACTTTAGCCCATTTCAGCCGAATTACGGGCTAATGTTACGTATATATTTATCAGTTGCGTGTCATTTTTTTCTGAAATTAGATATTATTTTTTTTTTTCAAAATATTTTCAACGAAGGAAGCATTTATATAATTATTCTACGCATTTAGGCTGTAAATAAATATTATACAATACTTTAAAAAGAGTTACACATACAGAATTTATTAATTTAGGCTTAGTTTTAATAATAATGAAAAAAAGGGAATTTTTATCCGGAAATAATTTTATTAATAGCACAAAAATTTTGACCTTAGCACCACTTGCCCAAAACTACAAAACAGTTATTCACCGAATTTATATGGAAAGTATTACTATCGTGAAACAGTGTTTTTTTTAATAAATTCCTGAGGGGAGAAAAAAAAAACTTTTGTACTGAGTTATGCATTATTAAACTGAAGTCGGAAAAATTATTCAATAATAATATTTCAATAAAATACGTGGTTGTTAGTATGTAAAGACAAATATGTTCATCATGCAGCCAAACTCTTGCAATCCATCTTACAAATTTTGAGATGGATAGAGTTTTTTTACTACATAAATTAACAATAAAAGCCTACCCAGCACTCCTTTCTGAAAGTCTGTCTCTAGGAAAAAGTTACACTTGTGCAATGTGTATGCGTGGGGTGGGAATAGTCTGCTAGGGTTTATAAGTAAGTTTAAGGCGGTGTCTTCCTGTAGTGTGTAGTCTGAGAATTGAATTAAAAGAAGAAAAAGCAGCTGACCTTAAGTACTTCAAAAAGAGCCATAATATTAAAAATGAATATTAGTCTTTCTTTCTCTCTCTCTTTTTTCTTCTTTTAGCTAAAATAAGATGTTTAATACTTCGGTTTCACCTGTAAATTTTTTTTTTTCACTGAAACATAGTCTTTTCTGCTATAATGTTTTGCATTATTTCAAAGAAGATGTACTTTTAGCGAAATGTTTTCATACCATTAGCAGAGGTGCCAAGTTCCCACTAATCTTCCGTAATATGTGGTTTAATCTGACACAATTTAACAATGCTTGAAACCAGAAAAATTATTGAATTAATATTTATTCACTTAATTTCAGGTTTCTACGTGAATTTTATTCAATTTCATTTTTTTTTTTAAATTTCTGGTGCGAAACGTGTTAAACCTGGGTCAAATTAACCCACATATTACGGAATATTAATAAGAACTTGGCACCTCTGCATTAGATTAAAGTGAGTTTGGTGGTAAACTGGAATGGAAAACTTATTTTTCACTCAATTTATTTATTTTTTGTGGATTTATCGTTTGTTGATTGATACTAAATTGATAATTTATATGATATATATAAAAGCTGCTATTTACACTTTCATATTTCATGTCAATTGTTAGTTGAATTTTGTATTCAGAGCTGCAATTTTTCGAACCAATCCTAAGTTCGTTTAATGCAAAGTCCGTTTGGAATAAACTGACCAAGCGTAGCAGGCGAAGCTACGCTAGTTTCTGATTAAACTAGTCGGCCACCATAATACTTACCCATCATGGATTTCCATAATATAAAATGTGAAAATAAAACATGTGTAAACTATTTATAAAATGCATTGCAATTCGAATAAAATCGCGGTTTGATGGCATCATAAACTTTAAATGCTCTATTACTGAATTGCGGAAAAGAAACATTCTTATAACTCCAAAATTGATAATCCTATTAACTAACGGTTTACTGTGTCGGATTAAACGTCTCATTTCCAATTAAAATATATCTTTGAATGAAATACAGGGTCATAAAAAATCGAAGAGTATGGTAAATAGGATTACAAATATCTCTGCAACTCATTATCCGATCGACTTCATTCTTTATGCAAAATTTGTTTTTTTTAATTGTCTTTTATATTCACTCCTTAAAATAAACAATTTCGAAAATTTGTATATACCTTTTATCAGAACGAATATTTCGAGAGTCCGAAAAAAAATAATTCCGGCTAATCGAGGTTACTGAAATTCAATAAGCTTTTTCCCATTATTACATACTAAGTACACACCAAATTTCAAGCCTCTATCTCAATTTGTTCGGGAGATACAGCGTTTACAGACACACACAGACAGACAGATGGCAATTTTTTTTCTAAAAATATATTTTTTGGAATCTCTAATGTCTGAAACGTGTAAATCCGTCAATTTTTTTTTTCGATTTTCAAAACGATTGCAAGACTTATACTAATACTTAGACCCTATGTTACGTATGATAGGTAAGTAAAAAGGAAGCTAAAAGGGCAACTCTTCATAAATAAATATTAATATACATACTACATATATTTTTTAGTATTTCATATAATAAAATCAAACGTACGGCTTCTCTAAATATTTTCTTGTAAAGTACAGCAATGCCGAAGTAGAATATTGTAAATCTCATCAATAGCGTTTCACTTCAACTTCAGGAACCTCCCCAATAGATAATGGACCTTTTCCACTTTACTACGCTAATATTAATTAGTACGCATTAATAATTAGTTTATATTAGTAATTTGTAATAATGGGTGTCTCAGATTTTTGCAGATGTGTCCGACATGTGTTCAAAAATGTAAGTGCGGCCCTCATTCACTGGTAGATAGAATTCACTTCTATGGTATATTTTGGCCCAAAATTTTTAATAAGTACTATTGCAGTTTAAGAATGTAGGTAGTTTAAATGTTCATGATTATGCTAAAACGATTCATTATGAATCCCGACATAGTATTCTTGTCAATCATTTAAATGTTATTTTATGCTGACCGGGAAAAAAATAATGAACTTTTGTATTTCAGATGTTTCTTTTCACAGTAGATCTCATTAAACAGCAGTTTTGAAATATTTCATTTTAAACGTGTTAATAACTCAGGAAGTCTTGAAAACACTACACTGAAATGCATAAAGAAAAAAATATAGGGAAAAAAAAACAAGAAACAAAATTACAGGAAACAAAATTATACAGGAATAAAAATAAATGGAATAATAATAAACTAATATAAATCAAAGTTCATTCATGTCTTATTTATAAGGACATGTGACTGACAACAATAGAATATTTAAGAAATCTTTTTAAATAATATTTGAGAAATACAATTAAGCACAAAAAGTTTTTAAATAATTAATATAAAAAAATAATTAATGTGACAATAATTTAGCAATTCCACTTTTTCAATATTTGTTATATAATTTCAATATTTGTATAATGCATAAATTTTTTTTTATGCATTATACTTATACAGATGCCGCAAATACATTTAACCATTATAACATTTAAAACATTAAGTTACAGTAAATTAGGCTCAAATTCCCAGTCAGGCTTATACACTTTATATACTCATACTTTTTCTACCGTACTTTTCACGTCCGCATAAACAACATTCGCTCTAACACCTTCCCAATTTTGGCAGGCATGCTTCAAGGGAGCGTCCTAGGTCCATTCTTGTTCAGCCTGTACTTTCACGATATGCCACGCTCACTTTACACTTATCTTGCACTTTATGTGGACGACACTGCAATCTATGCTTTTGTTCACCACCTATATACACTATACAGGTACCTACAGACAGATAACTACACCTTCCTGGACTGCTGTGACCTGTGACGTGTCAAAATCAACGAATATAAAATCTCTGCTGTATACGTCTCTAGAAAAATAACATATCCCAATTGAATTACTGTCAATAACACCACTATTCCCTGGGCGTATGAAGCTAAGTACCTAGGAGTCATCCTCGACCCTAGATTAACCAGGAACAAAAATATTATTTCTATCAGGGGAAAGTCACCGGTGCTTCGATTGCACCCAATCTTCTTCTCAATAGTAAAACCCTTGACATATATAATAAGCTTCTTCTTTACAACTCCTGTATCCTCCCTTTCATTACCTATACCTGTCCGGTCAGGGGCTTTACCTGTAAAACTTCCATGGACAATGTTACTAGACTGCAAAACAAAAATCTATGAATCGTGCGCAATGCTTCATGATACCTGCGCAACAGTACCATTAAATGGGACATAAACGTTCCAACCCTCAGAAAAAGAATTGATGACTTCTCCAAAAAAATTATGAAAATCTTTATGATATTCCTAATGAAATAATTCCGGAGCTATCCGACTACGACGCTTTCGAATCTCACTACCGCAAAAGACCCAAATATTCAACTATTTTGGACCCTTGAACTAGAGTTCAGGACACTGTTTTTGCCTCATTTGCTTATCAATTTTATCAACTGTGTAATAATTAATATATATATATATATATACATGTATATATATATATTCCTGTGTAGAGCAAATATATATATATATATATATATATATATATATATATATATATATATATATATATATATATATATATATATATATATATATATATATATATATATATATTATGGCTCTATAGAGTTCCTTTTTATTTATATTTAAACTTGTAGCCCTACCATCCTTGTTTGACTGGCATACCTCATGTTGTTTTTGAAGTAGTGCTTAACTTATCTTTAACCTTAAAATTTTCAATTTTATTTTTAATTTACTAAGTAGTATTTATACTACAGCTGTACTGTTTTTTACCTTAACTTAATTGATCTCCTCTTTTGCAATTTCCACTGTTTTATTTTATATTATTTATATTAATTTCATTATCATTATATACTAACATCAATTTATTCCATTTTAAAAATTCCTTATTTTACTTAACTTCTTATGTAGTTTAAAACTACAATCTGTATCATTTCCCCATTGGCTCAATATTTAATAACACATCGTATCTATAGACTGGGCGTTAGGTTGATCTCAAATAGGAAGCCCCTCAAAGCTACTTTACTGTTCAAACACTAAGTTACAGTAATTTCATTCACGATCTCTTTAGTTACATTTTGCGGGCAAGCCACGCCCTTTTTTGATGTCATTTGCATAGCTGCCATAAACTGAGGCTAGTACTTCCGGCGATTCAATGAGACAAAAATTAATATTAAATTTTAATAGTACGAAAATAGGGTAAATGTTGGCTGCTATGCATTAGAAATATCTTTTATATTTCATAATATCTTTAATCATTATATAATATTAAGATTCTGCCTCTTAAGGGGCTACTTCACTGACTCTCCCAGACAGAGCAGCTAATGTTATTTCAATGGGAGAAATTTAGAAGTGTCATCTTTTCGCATTTTGCTCGAATTTAGTAATTTTTGTAGCTTTCAAAACCTGTACATTTAAATTATGCATGCTCCTTTCAAATTTTATTTTATTAATTTTTTTTAATGTGATATAAGTGCGTTATTTTGAAGATTCATGTTTAGTGTCTTATCGCGAAAAATCTGTTTGACATTTTAAAATTTGGTAAAGACACAATCGTAGCCTATTATTTAGCTTTCCAAAAATGCTTTTTATTTCGATTTAAAAAAAAAATTTAATCGATGCTACAATCCTAAAAAAATTGTACTGCCTTTTTTAAAACAGCCGAAAACAGTAAAATGACCGCCCCAAACAAGTTACCTCCCTTTCTTTCCGGGAACTCAACGGGAAGTCAAACGGGAAAAATCTTCATTGAGCGATAAGAAAGACCACCTAATGTGTGAAATTTTGCCTTTGGCTATCATAGTATGCAACTTCTAAAGCTGCAAATTTCATTTTAAGAGCAGAGAAGAAAGTTTAAAAAATGGTATTTTGAAATGATGTAAATAGATGCTGATTATTTGTTTTACTAGGCATCATACAGATTTTTAAAAAACGTTATTGATTTGGGATCAATAAAGATTTTTTTTCACCTCTCACCTCTGAAGTTTAATACCCGATATATTTTTTAATTGCCTACAATAGTAAAATGAAAAAGCGTTTATTTGCTAAACAAAAATACTAGAACTATCATTTATTCACTCTTTCTCGGGAAAAAACAAACATACAGTGGCAAGTGTCATTAAAATGAGTAGATAGACAATAGACATATCCAGCGAATAAATACAGTTGTATTTAAATTTTCTACAATACCTTTTTTCTATTATTTATTACATAACTCTTACTGAGTTAGTTTTAACGTTTCTTTCGAAAATATTAAATATTTATGCGGTAGATTAACAAAAAATAACTATTGTATAGCTTTATTATTAAAATTTGTTACACTAATTTAAAGCTCAGAAATGATGAGATTATACGGGTTCTCTTTTTTTCGGTAAATTTCGTGATTCTCCTTTCACAAATGAAACATTTTTAAATTATACTTCAAAGATAAAAAACAAAACAAAAAAAAACATATTTCAGTGCGATTTATAGTTAGTTACTATAAATAAAGCATTATTTATTTTACATGTAAGAATTTAAATAAATGTGTCAGTAATCAATTTTTTGTCAGACGTATATTTTGTTTAAAGCTGTTTTCAAATCCAGAGGACTTACTTTCTGACACATTTCAGAATTCATTTTTCTTCGGAAACACATGAAATTGGCACTTGTTCTTATTCAGAAACTATGCAATCGAATAGCGTTTTCCATTTTTTTGGTAAAGGCAAAAGTCTTTCAGAAACTACTATCGAATTCGGCGTTTTGAACCGATTTCCGGACGCGACAGACCGGAAAAGAAGAAAAACCTGTCGCCAGATGACAAAAATCGCTTATAAATCAATAAGTAACTTGTTTATCAAAACATGGAAAACGTATTCGATTTCAAATCGCTTTAATAGTCAGGCCTGCCAATTTATGTTTAAAAGAAAGTTTCGCGTTTGTTGAGCAGATAATTTGAGAACCACCTCAAAGTTTGTGAAAATTTCTACATTTCAAACAAGCGTTATAAATGCTCACTCCTCCATATGTAACAAATGTTTTTGGCTTTCTCAAATCCAAACTGACTACTTTATGACATATTATTTAATTCGTTTTTGTTTGGAAAAAAAATGGAAACTCATTTCTATTCCAAATCGCTTCAATAGTCAGGCCTGCCAATTTTATGTTTTTGTGTTTAAAAATGAGTGTGCAGGGCTTGACAAATGCGGTCGCAAGATCGCATTTGATCATCAAGATTATTTTGGCATAGTTTTGTTTTAGCAATGTTTTTCCTATAAATAACATAATAACAGTTCAGTTATTTTGTAAACGTAATTGCCGAAACGTCAGTGAAGGCTCTCTGTTGAGACCCGAAAAGTCTCTTTGTCTGTCTGTCTGTCTGTTCCGCGATAACTGCCGCAAAAAGGGTCCGATTAGGTTGATTTTTGGTGGGTATATTGGCGAGGTACCCGGAATTAGCTGTATAGTTTTTGGTTCATTCGTTCGAAAAATATAGAACATTTTATTTTAAGTCATAATGCTTTTCTATGGGAAGTCAGACGATTTTTTAATTTTAACATTCCGCGAAAAAAAAAATCACGCATTGGGATAATTGTAAATGCTAAATTATGGATATTAAATTTACGAAATGAATATCTTAATTTAATTTAATCGCTTTGAAAATTTCCCAATATATTTATTAGAATTTCTAAAGTAATTGTATAAATTATTGGGAAATTTTACGCATTAATTTGAAAGATATGAAAACTTTAATTTCTCATTTTTTACAAAAAATTCCAATGTATTTTCTTTCTCTCTTTCATTAAATGGTTGCTAAGCAACTATATTTCAAAGAATATCAACAAAGGAAAATTCAAGTGAATTATTTTGTCGCGAAATGTTATTAACAAAATAGCTAATTTTCGGGTGATTTAATTTTTTAATATGCTTTTTCTAATGAAATAGATGAGAATTTATTTTAACTACTAAAGAAAGGTGACCAAATCGGCTTTCCAAACGAAAAATATAAAAACGTTGAATGTGAAAATGGAATACAAGTCTCATAAGAGAAATTTACATTTGTATAAGCATATTTAATACACGGAATTTTATTCAATTTCAGCAACATATGATATTTAGTGGTTGAAAAATAAGTATTCTTTTAAGGATAGGATAAAACCTCCTGTACAAAGAGATGGTTATTCTAATGAAATTAAAATAGTAAATACATTCAGACATATACTGAAGAAATGAAATAGCGCAATTACTGGAAATTTAGGATATATAATTAAAGCGACAACGGAGGGTTCAGGGGGGTTCCACCTTCCTGAAGTAATGTAGTTATTCTGAAAAAATACAGTAATAAATAGTTTATCATATCATTGCATAACATTGTGTTTAATGCGATACTTTTAAAATTTCCGGAACTTTCGATAAATTTTACATTCTTATAAATGTATAAATAACTTTAAAAAATTGAATTTTAGGATATCCAATATTATGCAGATAATGTTAAAAATTAGTGAGATCAATGAACAATGATTTGTGGAGCTTACGTTGAGGCCTCCGATCTGTAGATTTACTAGTTATTATTATTATTATTATTATTTTCTTTTTGAAAATAAATGATGAGGGAGGTTCGGGTGGGGGGATATTTCTTTTTTACTGCCGACTAGATTTTATTACTGGGTGCAAATTTGATCAAATGTGTAAAACCCCGATGTGTGTGTGTGTATATATATATATATATATATATGTGTGTGTGTGTGTGTGTGTGTGTGTGTATATATATATATATATGATTAAAATGAAATCGCATTACGTGAAAATCAAAGGAAAATATATTGTAAAAATTAAAAACTATAAAATGAAAGTGTAAAATGAAAAACTATGAATATCTTATGGATTCATCAGAGGAGTTTCATAAGAATAATTCATTGTAAACATATGTTAATTCGTCGAATATTGTCAAGCATAAAAAATGATAATATAAGCTCCTTATAACATATCGGAAAAACCCTGAGATGTGAAAAGAATAAGACATCTACTATATATATATATATATATATATATATATATATATATATATATATATATATATATATATATATATATATATATGGTTTAATGGTTATTATTTACAAAAGTTTTATTATATATATATATATATATATATATATATCATTTGATTTTGTAATCTAAGTAATGCATTTGAATGTAAACAGAGTTACTGATTAATTCTTTTTATTTATTGTTTTGGTTTTGAAAATCTCAGAATTGTAAAGTAAATTAATTTTTAATATAAAAATATTTACATTTTGATAATCTTTTAAATTACAAAAATTCTTTCAGTGTACAATATTTTAAGTACTATTTGCAAGTCTAAAGATGTTTTATTTCTTTTATATGAAGAAAGTGTCAATTCTTAGAATTTACTAATAATATTTTAAATAGTCTAATTTGATTTTGAAAAGAGTAGTTAAATAGTTTTGATAATCACAATTTGCGTATTTTTTTTATGTATATATGATTCTTTAAATTTTTTTGATAAGCTTGAAATTTCATACTTTTTCAATAAAATTCAGTGTTGAACAAATTTTTTTCTTTGTTATTCTATATTAGTATTTCTATTTATTCTTTTTTACATTTATTCCTTTCACGGAAATTGATTTAAGTTTTCGTGTCGAAGAAAACTTTTTAAAATGATTATATTAGTGAACATTTTTGAGGAAATTTGTTAATTAACATATCACTTTTGATATGATTTTTATTTGATTGAAATAATCTAAAAATCAACATAAATTATGTTTCTATTCCAAAACCCTTCACATCTTTGAAAACAAATTGAAGTTATATGATATTTAAAAGAGAAATTAAAACGTGGTGGAGAATAAAGGTTCAAAAATGAAGAAAATAAGTAGAAAAAAAAAAACCTTTAACCATCATATATGTATTGTATTTTTATTTCGCAGTGCTACACTTTTAGTAGCTGTAAATCTATCAACAATATCAAAATGTTTATCATGCTTCAAAGACTATAAATAAAGGGACTATAAACAAAGACTATAAAAATAATTATACTATTCTTTAACACTTTATGCCCCAACAGTACTTTAAAGTATCATTGAAAAAAACTTGTTATAAAATTCATTTAATACATCGATTAGTAGTAATACAGTATACAATGAGTTAAAGATACTTTCCTTTATCTTATTCCAAAAGCATTGTTGATTGCACAAAACAAATATATATTTAAAAGGATGATTTCTATTTCATTTGCATCTTTTCAGCTTTCTTGATGCTGGAAGATGGTGAGTTAAAAGCTTCAGTTCTGAAAATTTTTTGTATTTATATTCTAATATTTGTACATTTCCTAATTCTATAAATTAAAAATATTTTTTTTTAATTAAAAAATTTGAATGGAGATATAAATATTGCACGTAATTCCTACACATTTAGCTTTGGTTTATTAATTTTAATTGGCAAAATCCTTCTAAAATTGATTGAATTATTATGTAAATCCTCTAACGTGGTTTCCAAAATTCACGAAAAATACTTTAGAAGATGAAATTTTCATGAATTCATATTTTGGGACATAAAGTATTAAAAATAGTTTCAAATCATCATTATTCTACGAATAAATTATCTGTACTTTTTACAAAGATTGTTGCCAACGGCTGATCCAAGGAAGTGGTCATGGGTTCATGACCGCCCCCTTGAACAAAGAAAACTTCTAAAGAATATTTTAAAAATATATATTAAATTCTTTTAAATTTTCCCCTTGCTCAACTAAGAGAATCTTTCCGACTGTCTGAAGCTCTACTCAAATCCAAATTAGGCAATTTCTGAAAGATCCATGAAATCATTTTTAATACCAGATGCAAGACAATTACAAGTGCACGTATTCAGAACAAATATAATTGAATAGCGTTTTCCATTTTTCGATAAAGGCAAAGAAACTTTCGGGGAAATATCTGTAAAACAGGTGTTTTAATCTGAATTTCAGGCCACATCAGCCAATTGCTTCCTCATGACGGCATTTCTGTAACTGCCAAGTCTTAAAAATTGTCTTAAAATGCTCATTTTAGGGATGATTCTTTGCCTTTATAAAAAAAATGGGAAATTCTTCAATTTCTTGGTATCTCAATAAAATGTGTAAATTTTATATTTTTACTAAGGAAAATGACTTTCTAAAAGTTTCAGAAAAGTAGCCATTTTGGATATGGCAACTGCCAGCCTTTAATATAAAAGTTGCTTATTAAAAGATGTGATCCCCCCCCTCCAAAAAAAAAAAAAAAAAAAAAAAGGAGTTATGTCTCCCCGTCTAATTGCATTGTTGGGCCATCCAAAGGCGGATCCAGCCCTGCAGGGCTGGATCCGCCTTTGGTTGTTGCGTCTGGACACATTATACTGATTTTTGCATGGATCGAGCCTTAAAGTTAGTGAAAATTTACGCATTTCAAACAAACATCACAAATGCTCGCTCACACATCCACATACATAATAAATGTTCTTAAAAATGTGGCAAACACTTCTGCACTAAAAACTTAGTAATTTCCGAATTACAGTGAATGAAATATACGAAAAGAATATATGAAAAATATATTATTATTAATATCTGAAAAAGAATGTTTGAACTATTACTTTTTCATATGAAGTGAATGTTTAAAAGAGGAAATAAAATTTCTAATTCTATTGTTTCATTACATTATTTAAAGCTGTTTTAAAAAAAAGAAATACGAAAACTCATCCATCAAGATATAGGTTATATAAAACTTTCCAATACTTCCAATATACTTTAACAAATCTTTACCGTTTAATAAGATGAAAGATGATGTCTACGTAAATAAATTGGAATAAGCATAACATATTTAAAAACCCAATTTCAGGAATTACCAACAACATTAAAAAAATATTCGAATTCTTTCGTGCATTCCTGTATATGATAAATAGATTTGTATATGTAATGCACGAGCAGGGAAGACCGAGCTATGCTCGGTAAAAATTAGCTTTGAGTTTAAATATCATGAACCATGACCAAAATGATCCACTAATCAAATTTTCCCGAACATGTGACCAAGCCAATTGTTTTCTCGTGCGTGAAAGTCTCCGGATATAAAAAATTCAGTCAAATGGTCTGAGCCGTTATATTTAGATGCAATTAGCTTGACCCTGACCCATGGTGACCTACTAATCGAAAATTCTCGAACATGTGACCTAGCCCAATGGTTTTCTGGTGTCCCAAAACGGTAAGATGCAAAATTTCGTCAAAAACGTTAGAGCCATTTTTAAAATAAAGTTTGCATATATATATATATATATATATATATATATATATAACCACACACAAGATTTCCTCGTATTAGAATATATATAATAGAATGATAAAATTTTGTTTAGTTTGTAAACACATAGCGCAGTTTAAAATCCCCCTTCTGAAATTTCCGTCAATAAACGAAAATGTGATCGAGATATTTTGTGTATGATCTGTAGAATTTATACACACCAAGTAATATACAAAAACTTAGTTAAATTTAAAATAGCGCACCGCAACTGAAAACACACTTCCAGCAATTATTGTTAACAGACAGAACTTTAACAGAATTCTTTTGTGTGTCCCTGTAAATGAACAATGAATGATATGCACACAGCAATCTATAGTAAGAAAGTCCCATGTAATGCAACTCTCAGTGATATACATCAATTTCAATATATTTGAAATCGTATAACATCATTTAAATAATACGCAAAGAATTTTCCTCTATAGACCGTAATATAACAGAACTCTTTTGAGTGTCCCTTTAAAGTAACTATCAGCGCGACACACTTCATTTTCAATGCCGAACATGCCATAGTGAACATCAATAACATATATCAATTGCGGGACAATCTGAGTATATTTACGTGAGTTAGAGCACGGACAGACAGATAGACAAACCGAATTCATAAACACTTTTCAACTATGTAGGAAAGTGTTAAAAATAAAGAACAGAGACTCGCTCAACAGCGTGAATCGTTGCTGACATTATTACTTAATCACTTTGGAATCGAATATCGTTTTTTTTTTTTTTACATTTTTATTTTAATATAATTTGAATTATAAAAGAATGGCTACTCGAATACAACTTTTTCGTCTTGTGTATAAAATCAATACAAAACGCCATCTTTGCCATCATTTTCCGAATAATGTTTTGCCTTCATAGGGAAAAAAAAAATAGCATCTGAATATCTGTAAATAATTTCGTGCATTTAAAAAGATATATAATTGATTTTAAGAATGTGTTAGAAAATAAAGTTTAGACTTGAGCCCAGCGGAGCTATCTGAGAAAGTGTGATTGGAAACCTATCTCCTGTTTGCTAATCACTTTTCTCGCGGTGGGGTATCACTCTCCCTTACTATCCGCCTGAGGCAAAAAGTGTCTTGTTTTATGTTGTGGGATGACCTTTCTGTTTGTCAATCGCAAGCTTAGTAAATATCATTGGACTTTAAAAGTGTCAATCTTAGTCACAGGATACGCCTTACAGATGGCAACGGTTTTTCTTTTTTCGGCTATTTCGATCTTTCAACTGAGTGAAGTAGCCTCTTAAGAGATAAACAATGCGTAACACATTATATGTACATATAATGCTTGGAAACATGTATGTATCATTTTACTAATAAAATGAATAATTATCAGAGCTTATTTAATTCGTTGGTTGTATAATTTTTACAAAATATTATAATAAAATCACTTGTTAACGTTTAACTAAGGATGTAATTGATAGTTAAAGTCAAAACATTACCCAAAAAGGCTTAAAAATACCTTTTAATATAAAGATGACCTCTTTCATTCGTTCAAACGGCGACTTCTTTTTCTAACTTTTATTTTTCTCAATAGAGAAAACAAAACAGGGGAGTGACTTTCAAGAAGCATTATTTCATGAAAATATTCTTGCAGTCACAGCATTTAGTTTTTACTGTGATATTTTGTCAAGCTCACTGCAATATTTTGTGTAAGTCGAAATCTTTAGAAATTATAATTTAATTGAGCTTAAAAGTTTAAATTAAAGAATGCAAAGAAATATCGTTCTTTCCATTATTTTTCTCTTTTAAATTTGCTGAAAGACGCGGATAGGAATTTTATTAATTTTTTTTTTCAGCAATGCATTTTAATTAAATAGCACCTAAAATAAACTACAAGTGATAAACACTTTGTAAACTTTAATTAATAAAATGATGCTGTTAAATGTTGTAGAGATGTTTCAGACCATAAATATCGTATTTTTCTGTATCTGTACTATATGTTTAGGTATATTACACACTTTTATTTTTTACAGATCAATCTTAACTGCGAAGAGACTCGGGGAGTTTCCGCAAAAATTAAAGGGAATAGATTTAACACATTTCTTGAACCTAATTAAGGGTTAATGTTATATATATATACATATATATATATATATATATCATATACGTATTTAAGTACAAGATATTTTTATTGCATCACATTTTAATCACAAGTTATTTTCACAAGCATTAATCATAAGTTATTTTTTCGAATATTCTACACTAATTAATTTTTTTTTCCTAAAATTTTCAATGATTGCAAAATTCATATGAATTCTATACTAAATGAGTAAATAATATTATATACTAAGAATAACTAACTGTAAATGAATATTATATGCGTAAATATTATTCTATACTTTAAAAACAATTATATGTATACACAATTTATTAATTTATACTTATTTTTGTTAACAGTGAAAAAAAATGGAATATTTATAGGGAAATGAATTGAAAAGTGCGAAACACATGGTACCCGATAATTAGTCTGGCAGAACTCTTAAGTGTTTAATCAGATAATTTATATGGAAAATATAACTATTTTTAGAAAGAGCTTATAAAAATCTGGAAAGAAACAAATTCCTGTACCGAGTATTGAAAAATTAAACTCGTGCCGGAAATTTTAAGGGGAAATACTTGGTATGGTAAAATACGTGAATTGGGTAGAAAAATGATATAAGCTCAGATTTTTACTGATCTTAGCCTCAAAAAGGTTGAGATGGGTAGATGCACAGAATAGAATTCCAGCTATTAAAGCAGGATCAACACTTGAGCGTGGAGCGCCCGCCCACTATCAAACACTTTTGTTCTAATCACTGCTACTGCAACTCCGGTGGCGCTACTTTGCGTAGGAAAGTGTTACATAATCTATGCTGATGCCTGATCTTTCGTTCTTCTTTTTTTATTACAGATGATATCAGAGTTTTTGGCTCCTTTACCTGCAGTGTTGAATTCAGGGGGTGGTCCGGGGAAATATCCCCCCCCCCCCGGAAAGATTTGAGATTTTATGCTTTTAATGGTGAAAAGGTGCAATTTCCCCCCTGGAACTGTACCCCCCCCCCGGAGAAAAGTGTCTGAATTCAACACTGTTTATCTGCAACAGTCCCTGAGATACTCCCCACCCCCTTCATTCAAAACCTTTAGAAAATGCACCATTTAATTGAATATGATATGTTTTTTGTGCAATTTTTTAGATCAGACATCTCCATCGTAGAACACGAGTGATTACTAAGACTCCTATAAATATTATAGGAGCTCTAGTGATTACCACTGTGAAATACGTGTGTATCTTGCAGACGTGTAAGTATCGCTATCAATGCTAAAGTGAGATAATTTTCTTGCATTTTCCGAATAATGTGAATAATGACGCCCTTCGTTGTGTGCCCGAAGCTCAGATTCGCCCTTGCTTACTGAAAGATTGGACAGGCCTGGTGTATGATAGAAAGAGTTTTGAGCGATCCCTAGAAACATCTACGTAAGCTTTTTCATTCAATATTTACCGTAATTTCCGGCGTATAAGCCGCGGCTCAAATAAATCTGTTTCGGACCGGAAATTGTTTTTAATGAAACGTAACGTCTTACATATTGTCACTTATTTGAATTTATTTCTTTAAAAATAATTCTAGTTTGAAACAGACTTATCTTACCCGCGGCTTGTACACCGGAAATTACGGTATTTATAGTAAACTATTTTATTAAAGAAAACGTTCACGCACACAAAAAAAAGCTGTCAAATGTTTTTATTTATTGTCAAAATATTTAAAAACCACTCTCAATTTGGCGACCATTGGTAGCGGCGCCCGGGCCAGCCGCCCCCCTTTGCCTCCCTACTGCTAATATCTAATGAATTTTGTGATGGGGAAGAACAATTACTATGTATAAAATAAATTGGTATTTGAGAAAAGGAAACGAAAAGGGAAAAGTTATTTCCCCTCTATATTAAAAAAAAACGTAAACATTTGGAAATGTGCCAAAAACGATTTGGAAATGGATCAATTAAAATCTGCGTAGATCTTCTCGGCTTTTTTCTTTTCTTTCTTCTCGAAAATAGGGATTGCTGAGCGATATCGAACGGAATCGTGAAGCGATTACGCGGGGGTTGGGAGAGCGTAGCGAAAAGGGTGACGGAGCCCCCCTAGTAAGTAAAAAATTAGTAAATAATTAAATGAAGTTAAATAGAATATAAAATTTGTTATATATATGTGTTTGTGTGTAAAGATTTAGAAATTTAAATTCTCTTTGAATTTTCACTACAAATCCTTTCGAGTCTTCTTATTCTTTAATTTCAGTAACTTTACTGTGTATCTATCGCACATAATTAAAAAAACCCTGTTAATTACTGTTTCGTTTTCACATCGCAGGAAACCACGTAAATGGCGATCAATCTACTGCTGTCATATGCTATTTATTTAACTTTAAAAAAAAAAAAAGAAAAAGAGCTATAAATTTATTTTACTCACACCAGTAAAAACAATAGAATAAATTATATTACAATAATATGTGCTGCTTTTACTGACGAAAGTTTCATTGATGATTAATTTCAATAGACGAATGAGCACCTGTATGGTATTAAGTCTCCTCGTCTCTATCAGGGCACAGAATAGAATACATAATTTTAAATTTAATTTGGAATTTAAAAGTAATAAGTTTGCCGAATTTTCTAAATAAAGAATCTATATTATAAACTAAAAACATGTAACGCTGACATCATATCAACAGTGGCAATGACCTGGGTGAACAATTTCATTTTTATCAAACTTATTAACTTTTAAACACCACTCAATTTCAAATTTTACACTGTCAAAAATAAATAAATAAATATATATATATATATTACTTTCATATGCAATTTCTTTGTCGATTTACTGAGTAGTTCTTCCCTAACATAGTTCTAGTATTATTAATTTAGGTGTTAAAACCAGTATGATATCTGTCCACGCTAATTTCTTTTATTTATACTATATTATGAGTTCAAGCACATCCTTGTGTCAAAATTTCTGTACTGTATTAGCATAGATACTCAAACTGAAGCAAATATGAATTAAAACAAAAATCAGAGATAATGTCGTAAAATTTACATGTGCAGGCATTAGGAGCACAAAATAGAGGTAGTTTATTATGTATTTTATTTTAGTGCTTTTAAAGAAATATATTTTTTTTAAATCTAGTTTTTTTTTTCCTTTAGTCCCCCCCACCACTTCATTTTACATTTCAAAGAATATTTTGTGAAACTGGGAAAACTAGAAAAAAAAAAAAGCTTATATTGTTACTCATATATTTACAATGTTGAAAATGTTACAAGGAAAACTTAAAAGCATAGAATTTGTACACCATTATAATTTTATCCATTTACCTCCCCCCCCCCTCCACCTATTTTAGATCATGATTTTTTTCATGATTTTGTATGCCTCAGAAAGATACAAAATGACATTAAGATTAAGAAAAATCTGATTTCAGTGAAAAAGCTAAAAACTTTCATTGCCTGTGTTTTACAAGAAATTTTGTAGTTTTTAATGTTTTTAAACTCAAATTTGCCTGTTCTAACACTTAATATTTACCTCAAAAGCAATTATTACTTATTTTAAAGCTATTAATGCAGAAAAAATTCCATATTAATTTTTTTTTAAACATGTTGATGATGATATGTCTACACTTATACATTTTTTTATTATTATTAGCGTGTAAAATTGTTTAATAAAAGAAAAAATCTATAAATAGCCTACTTTTCACACTCCGATGGTTAAATAAGAGACGCGGCTTTTTCTTTCTCCATTGCAGAAATCTTTGTGAAGACGAAACGACGAGTCTGTTGAAATTTTCTACTTATTATTTCAGCGGCATCAAGATCTTTCTGGCTGGTTTAGAAAACATTTTTTCAGAACTGAAAAAAATATAACAAATACTAGTACAAAAAATTTATAAACATTGAAATTGAAAGAGAAATAATACAATAAATAAGAGAAAATAACTTACCTTTCAAAAACTTAGGACATTACAAACACGTGCTGAAACCTGATTTCTTCACGCCGCAAGCAAACAAGAAAATTTCACGCCTTGATCTCGCCAGTCTGGTGCCAAACCGCTTTAGAGCAGTGATAGTTTTACTGACCCCCTCCAGACGGCGCTCAAACCAGGCTCCTTCTTATTCGTCTGTTAGGATTCTATTGTCTGTGGGTAGATGCAAAGAAATTTCACCGATGGCCGAATGGTTATGACACGGCCAAACTCCATCTTTCTCCCTTCCCTCTCCCTCATACGGCCGTCACAATCACCTCTTAGTTTCGGAATCGTGAAAGGGCTACTTTCGCGCCGGTAGATGGCGCGATATACTTACCATAAATAATGTTTAGTAAGGGTTACTTCTGTACATAAAAATACAAAAATCTTTGAAATATATTCATTATAAAAGTATATATAACATATGTATCTTTTGTTTCGGCGCTTTCTTTACTACAAACAGGAAAAACTAAAATATTTAGAGATAAAATAAATAAATACAATGCTTTAAGCAATTAGAAATAGTTTAAATAACACGCAACTACAAAATGCAAAACAAATATTATAAGTTAATTTCTATATTTACATACATTTAAATTCTTGACTACTTGAAACATTAATAATTCTGAGCGTAAAATACACAGTAAAAAATTTAAAAAATATTTACTAGTTTTACAATAATAAGAAAATTAAGCAAGTACGCCAATTTCCGGCAATGAACTCATCGAATTTTTTTCTCTCAAAACATTGATTATTTTTACACGATTCTGAATTATTTAAAATATGTATAATATGTACATTCAAAAGAATTTTCAATAAATTTAACAATTATAGGTGGTGATCTGAAATACATAAGCATATAGAAATATAATAGAATTACATATAAATTTAAATATTATATTCTAATTCTGGAAAGTCATTATATAAAAGTATGTATATGATAAAAATAAAAAGATACTTGCAGGTTTCATAATATCAAGAGAATAAGAAAACCTATTTCGCCAATATCCGGCAATCAACTCATATCGATTTTTTATCTCTTAAAACATGGATTATTTAACAAAATAATAATGTTTACAGGTTTCATTATTTTTAAGAATGAACATTTTTTTTTTTTTTTTTTTTTTTTCTGTATATTATGTACTCAATGTATGAGAGAATACTTTTTGTGGAAATTTTAGAATATTGGTAACAGAAATTACAGAATATTTTTCAGAATTTTAAAATATTAATTCATAAATCTATCCACCATACTTGTATATATAAATGTATCTATAGGTATATGCAGATTCCATTTGTTTATTAGATTTTAAACATTGATAATTTTTACAGTGAATTAAATATACAGTAAATATTATAAAATTAAGTAAACTTTAAAAATTTTCTTGACAAAGACTTTTTACATGCAGATGAATTGGCTTCATTTGTAAAATTCCTTGCCATATTTTTTTAAATGATGGGCAAAATTTTTGCACATAAAAGGGTTTTTTATTACTCTTGGATATATCAATTCATATATAGTTTTGACGATTCCGTTTGAATTTAGGTTTGGTACAATCTGCTCCATAAAGTCTAAAATTGTGGAAATTAGACTGATGAATTGTGGTTTGGAATAAGACAATCCACCTCTATCCTGATTGGGAATTAATTGAAGTATGGGTGCGTCACATTCATCTGTTTCTATGTTTGATAAGCAGGATTCGCAATCAAAAATTTCTTTAATGACTCTTACAAGATATCCGCCAACAATGGCAATACTTGCAAACTTCAGGTTAACTCTTGGTGGTGCTAGCAATTAAAAAGATAATAATTAAGTGGTTTATAATTCCGATCATTAAAATTCAATTTAAATCTACAAATAAATTGAGAGCCGCAGCAATTTTATAAGGCACCAGTTTCGAAAATTTTGCTCTGTACTTCTACTAATTTCTGGTGTATCGGTAATAAAATATTTCACAAAAGAAGCGCCTATTCTGTACGGCTCCTGCTGCCAGAGCACCACCCGCATCAACGTTGCTGCGACTCTAATTGCATTCAAAATTAATATTAAATGACTTACCTTGTTCTATCATTAGACGATCCAGAATTTCTAGAACATTTTCAGAAAGATTATATGTAAATTCTGGCTTTTGTAGAGAACGGCCTTTAATGATTCGAACATTCCTTGTAGAGATACTATTACGACTCTGTCCGGCATTCGAATATTTGGATTTCATCAGTTGTCCAGTTTTTAAAATTTTCTCCATGCTTTCGACAGTAAACTTCCCGATTCCCCTCGCTAATGTTATTCCTATGGCGTAGGATGCATTCGTATTTTTAAAATATCTCCTCGGAAAATTAATATTTTTAACTTCTGTATTCTTTGTACTGTTCTTAAAGAATGTCTCTTTTTTTCTTAGTTATCAAAATATTTCTAAACTATGTGCTTAATTTATATTTTTATGTGTTAAAATCTTGGCGAAACTGAATAAGATTTTAACATTTCATATAAAATTCAGTATATATTTTAGAAAAAAATTGACAACTAAGAAAAAAAGAGACATTCTTTAAGAACAGTACAAAGAAAAAAGAAGTTTAAAATATTAATTTTCCAAGGAGATATTTTAAAAATACGAATGCATCCTACGCCCATAGGAATAACATTAGCGCGGGGAATCGAGAAGTTTACTGACGACCAGCCTTAATAAGGTTGTTCTTACATATCATTTCCCTCATTCATCTGTCTTAGTGCAGAAAATAATGATTCAATAGGATCACTATTAAATGCTCTGGTCAAAATGTAGTGATAGCCAGACTCTAACAGATATCGTATGCAGTTTGTGGTAGACAATGTCGTTAACATTAATGCTCCATGTGTTCCTCTAGTTAAATACTGCATTTTTCTTTCGGTTGATGATATCGTTATACATTTCATATATTCGAGAAAATCATTTTCCAGCCCATTAAGCCTTTCATCATCTAAGGCAAAGAGAAGCATTCTGTTTTTATTTCTTGAATTAATATGCTGATGGCAATTGGATACATCATGCATTGTAAACCATTTGTTTATGTTTTTCATAAACGTAATTGTTCCCGAAGCATCTTTAAACTCATACGCTTTTGGATGCCTGGCTGAATTTTCACATAAAAAAGATAGAGCAGCAGTCACTGGGGGAGAAAAAATCATTACGGCACGACCAACATTCATCTTATCGATATTAGTCCGAAATTGCTAGCCAAGTTGAAAGAAAACATACAATTTTCAAAAGGTAAATAAACATTGCGTAAAATTCTTCTTGAAATGGGATTCCGCTGGAAAAAATGTCAAAATAAGAGGAAAATACTCTTGAAACGAAGTGATATTGTTCTATCTTGCACGAAATATTTACGGACTATTCACCAGTTCCGAAAAGATAGAAGACCGATAATTTTTGTTGACGAAACATGGATTGACAGTAATTTAACTATCGGGAAATTCTGGCAATCGGAAGAGGTGTTCGGTGTTGTGAAAACAGGGGCGGCATCGAGACGCATTATTGCTTTATGTGCAGGGGGGAAATGGGATTTATTCCAAATTCATCATTGATTTATAAAGCCAACACGACCACCGGTGATTATTACGGGCAGATGAACACACAAATTTTTGAAAAATGGGAAATCAGAACGGAGGTAGACTTCAGAGAGTGAAGACGTAGGGGGAAGCGCTTCGTACTTGCGTACACGTTCTCCCGGTTAGCTCTGACCTTCTACGGCATAATACCCTGAGCAGTGTAGGTGTCCTTTTCAGGACTTTATGACGAACTGCCTGAGGTATTACAGCTATTTTGATTGCTACTCTTCGACATGGCCACGATCTCATTTGATATTGACATGGATGACAACATTCCCAGGATTGTTAACGGCACCAAACAAGCCGATTTCCTCGGTACTTTCAACGAATTCCCAACGATTGATGAGCCTGCTAACGAAGTCTTACGTGAATTGTTTCACAATATAGACAACTACATCAGACGGACTCTTCAAACGCCTGACTACCATTCTGACAGTAGCTTAAAGGAAGAGGTAACTAAAATTTGTCAATTTGCCACGACTATGTTAAGTGAGCCAGATATTTTTCTGCCTATGACCACAGGCTATTGTAAATTTCTAAAATTTAACAACCGTGACGAGTTGTCGGCTAAACTGAATAAGCTTATGAATATTACTCCTAAAGATTTTCCCCCTTTCTCTTCTCCAAAAAAAACTTTCCGTAAAAGGAAAATATCCGATATACGGACAATTCCATTCCGCTTAAAAATAAATACACTGATTTACCATCGGAAGCTAATATCGATAGCTCTCAAAATTTAGAAATTCAAACTGACAGCCAAAACTCCGAAATGGAAGCAGTTGATACTGATTCACCTAAAGAAATCGTTTATCCTATATATATCGAAATTTTAGACAACGAGTGGCATAAAATCACTCAGGACTTAAAAAATCTCGATGCTGACAACGCTCCTAAAGTGAGTCTTAACAACGATCTCCTAAAAATCCAGCCTAAAACTGATAACCAATTCAGAGAAATTCAGCGATACCTTTCTAGCAAAAACTTAATATATACTACTATTTCCCCTAAGGATATGCGACCCAAAAAACTTTGTGTTCGCGGCATCCCCCCCAATACTGACCCCCAACTTATCATCAACGACTTGAAAAACCGCGGCTTCCAAGCCACTCGTGCCGCTTTGATGAAAAGCAGAAAAACGGGACTTGCAATGCCCCTCTACGTTGTTAACGTTCTCCCATGCAACGACTTTGACCTGATTTTTCAAATCAAGGAATTATGTGACATTAGCGTCACAATCGAAAAGTATCGCAACTTCAACAACGTTAAACAGTGTTATCGTTGCCAAAGGTACGGTCACGCATCTGAAACGTGTAACTTCACCCCAAAATGCGTTAAATGCTCTGAAATTCACCTCTCTACTGACTGCCCATACAAGAGCAAAATTACTCCTAAATGCGCGAACTGCAATGGCACGCACCCTGCATCGTACAGGGGCTGCCCAAAAACCCCCCAAAATACCAAGAACAAGGCTAAAAATCCTAAATAAAAATAAAAAATAAGGGCTAAAAATAAAACTTCCAATGAAAATACCGACTTTGTAGAAATTCTCAAAAACTTTAACTATACTGTTACGGCTAATAACAGTAACTCCCAAAAAGTCACTGACGACGCTATACAGGAACCCTCTGGTTCCACTAACCCTGAGAGCACTTCTCAAAATACCCCACCCCGTAACCCGAACCCCATAAATGAAATATTCCAAACCTTCAACGACTTGAAAGAAATACTTAAACTTTCCAAACTCCTCAAAAGCATCCAAAAAATCGCTCAGAAAATCAAAAAATGCAAAAACCCAATTGATAAGATGACTGTTATCATCAATGAGCTTGAAATATTCGCTAACGAGTTTAACCTCACTGACTAATTGGCGCCCTCTGGGCTGTTTTACTTAAAATCTCAAATTTTTTCTCTATCTTTTTTGGAGAAAAAAAAAAAAAAAAAAAAAAAAAAAAAAAAAGCTAAAAAAAATTCTAAAATTTTTATACTATGTATGGTCACTGAAAAGTGTCTTTTTTTTTATTTGTAGCTTTGCCCCCTTTTCCTAGCTGGCATTTTGCTTTGTTTTTTCGAGCTTGTCCGAACCCTATTTCTAAACTCTTTACCAGCAGTAATTTTACTGCAGCTATTCCTTCTTTTCAAAATTTTTGACTTTATCCTTAAATTTCTTCCTTTTTATTAACTTATTTTAATTACATTTTGTAATCTCTATACTCTTCTCACTGGCTCACTTTAAAATACAGTTTACTTTCATTCGCCTGGGCGTTAAGTTGATAGCAACTAGGTAGCCCATGAAACCGCCTCAACCTGTTCGGCTGAGAATGGCAGAAGTTCAGATTTTTTCTTTATTATTCAATCCGCCTCAAAAAGATTGAGATGGATAGATTTTCTATTAAAAAAATAATTGGCATCTGTCGCCATTTTCCTTGTAGTCAAAGATAGTAGAATAGATAAATGCCCTAGCTCCGAAAAATCGTAACTATCGCCATTTGTTGCTAGTTTAAAAATTCAACAACGTTATAAGCATAGGGATTTGAGGAGAAAGTAAACATACAGGATGAGCTCGGACGGTTCCTCGTCGAACTTTGCAAAACACTCTGTCAAAGAAGGTAGAATAAGCATGCGCGTTCGTTCTCAATAAGACCACATTTTCCACCACGAACTTCACTTGTTTCTTTTGCTTTGGAAGCCATCTTCTTTTGATTTTACGTATATGCTGTGTATGTAAGCAGCAGCCAGCAGTGGTAGATTCTTACAGGAAAATGCTACAGGAAAAAAAAAAAAAAGCCAAACCCTATCATTACATATATATAACATATTAAAACAAAAATTTTGAACTATTTATCATTTTAACACTAAACAATAACAGTATTAAGATATTACATTGACACCAGTAAAATAATGTGATGATTGTTGTAAGGAAAAAAAACAGCGATTTATACTAAAATCATTCAGAATCAAACTCGTACGTATTTAAAAAAACGAGTGAGCGCCTGTATGGCACTAAGTTCTCTTCGTTGTATTTTGAAATTCAAGCATATAGTGCGCGCGCATTCTCAATAAGATCACGTTTTCTTCCAGGAACTGTACTTGTTTCTTTGGCATTGGCAGATTTTGATATTGCGCATATGTTTGTGTGTAAGCATAAGCAGCAGTCAGCAGCGATAGATTTTTACAGAATTGTCAGCTCTCACATTCTAAAGCACGGTAAGTGAGATATTTTTATGTATTGATATGCCATTTAAATGTTCGCCTAAGTTTTCGTTATTAGTTTGATACATTTTTATTTTAATGTATTATTATTGTATTAATTTATTACAATATTAGTGACCTGTCTTTCAGAAAATGGATAAACATCTTTAAATGAATTTATTAAAAAACTAGAAATCCGCTGCTTACCAACCACGCTATGAAAGTACCATTGAGGAAAAAAAATATTTATTAAAGATAACATTTTAAAAATTCACGAATTTTTGTATTTGCTGAAATATTTGTAATACACTGCTCAAAACAATTAAAGGATATTGCAGTTTTAGGTGGATTTTGTATCTGGGAAACTTTTTAGCTGATTGATACATGGTCGACAGACATAGTAGGATATATGAGAATAAATTACACATGTTTGGCAGAAAAAAATGCATTTTATTGCGCATTTGTGTACAAAAGGAAAAAAACACAATTTGTGCATATGAGAAAAAAAGAATAAGAAAAGGTGTTTTCTTCAAAGAAAATCATTTTCAGTAGGGGGTATGGTTTCCACGGGCGGCCAGCAACGTTGAACACCTTTGAGGCATGGACTCAATGAGGCTATTAATGACGAGTTGGGGTATTCTGCCCCACTCTTCCAGAAGAGCTCTTTCCAGTTCTTGGAGAGTTTGTGGGGGTTGTTGGCGGCCAGAAACTCGACTTCCTAGAGCGTCCCAAACGTACTCGATTGGATTCATGTCTGGAGAACACGCTGGCCATTCCATTCGAACGATTCCTTCCTCGAAAAGGAAATCCTCCACCAGGTTTGCACGATGTGGCCTGCAGTTATCGTCCATTAAAATGAAGTTATCTCCGATTGCTACAGCGTAAGGGACTACAATAGGTCTGAGGATCTCATCCCTATATCGGCAACCAGTCAGAGCTCCATCTCGAATGATGTAGAGGTCAGTGCGCCCGTCAATGGAGATGCCACCATACACCAACACTCCTCCACCGCCAAATCTGCCACTTTCGTGCACGAACGCAGGATTATTCCTACTGCCACGGTCCCTCCAGATGAAAATACGCCTATTATCCGGATGCACAGAAAAACGGGACTCGTCAGAAAAAACAGAATATTGCTCCATTCATTTCTCCTCCAGTTGACATGCTCGGTTGCCTACTCCCTGCGGTCGCGACGATGCCTTGATGTTAATCTAACACATACCATCGGTCGGCGAGCATACAGACCTACAGCATGGAGCCGGTTTCGGACAGTCTGAGTTGAAATCGTGGTGCCTGTAGCCGAGCGAAGGTGTTGTTGGAGAAGAGTAGCGTTCATGTTTCGGTGTCTCCGAGCTGTTAACGCTAAATACCGATCTTCATTGGGCGTTGTTGCCCGTCTACGACCTTGCCCTGGTCTTCGGCCTGCACATCCACTCTCCAAAAAACGGTTCCAGATCCTGGAAATGACACTTTGTGACACTCCAATGGCTTGCGATACTTCGGCTTGAGTTTGGCCCCCTTCTAACCTACCAACAATTCTCCAAGCTTCTGAATCTGTCAAATGACTTCGCTGAGACATCGTACTCAGCGAAACAAAGCAATCACTGAATGCCGATCATCCTTGTCTTCATTCTCTTTTATCCAGTTGAAAGTCAAATTTCATTCGCTGCCGCTGAAGCGACGTTTTTGACGTCGAACTCAAAATTTGCATACTCCACAGTTTGAAAACCAGAAAAATTTGCATTTGTGATTCTCTTCTTCTATTTTCGGCAAAAAAAATTTCGTTTATATCTTTATTTTATATAAAACTTCAAATATCCTTTAATTGTTTTGAGCAGTGTATATAATCTCGGGTTTTCCTTTTCTCTTTTCTTTTTTTTTTTTTTGAGGGGGGGGGGGGTGCGAAAATTTCAAACGAGAATTCAGTTGATTATTTATTTACTGTTAATACAATTAATAAATAAACAGTCATCTTTTATATAACTCTACCTAATGCGGGGGGGGGGGGGGGATTTGCAGGATTATTTATTTAGGAAAATTAGAAATCATTAGGTTTTAGAAGCATGTGGGACTTTCTGGGATCAGGAGACTGAAATTTGGAAAATAATTTTAAATGAATTTATTTAAAAAGTGGAAATTTACTGATTTCCACCTCTGGTATGAAAGTAATATTCAGAAAAAATGCTTATTAAAGATAACATTTTAAGATTGTACGGATTTTTATATTTTCTGAAATATATTAAATATTTGTAATATATAATCATGGATCTGTTCAATTTTTTTTTCTCTCCAAACTTTTATTTTTTTTCACGGAGGGGTGGAAAAAAAATTAACACAAGAATTCATTTGATTCATTATTTATTTACTGGTAATACAATTAACAAATAATTTTTTTTTGTTTTAAATTAAATTTTTAGACACTGTAAGAACAGGTTGGTCGTTGATAGGGGGGGGGGGGGGTATTATTTATTTAGGAAATTTTAAAATTATCAGGTTTTAGAGTTGTGAAGGGTTCATTTTTTATTTATTTCATAAATCAAAATATTTGCAATAAATAATTTCAGTTTTTTGGCGGGGTTGGGGGAGAGGGGGTTGTAAAAATTTCACACGGGAATTTTTTATCTGAATTCCCGTGTGAAATTTTTGCAACCCCCCCCCCAGAGATATTGCAGCGAGATAGAATTTTGTGCAAGACAGATCACCGATTATGTAATATAATAATCATGTATTACTACATTATTATTACATTTTTATTACACAATACAATGTTCTTTTGACAGTTCTTTAAATCAAAACGAAAACTTATGCGAACGCTTAAATGACATATGAATACATAAAAATCTGTCACTTATCCTGTTTTAGAATGAGGGCTTGCTCATTCATTCTCATAACGTCACAAATAGTGGCTGGCCGCGACCAGCGATTGGTACAAAGCGACGTGCCCATCGTTTTGTGCCAGTCGCTGTATGTCTTTCGTCGAGGCTAGAGCTCCTATAATACAGGCGGACGCATCCTCGCAGATTTGGTGCTCAAATTGAAGTTCAGTCGAAAAACCAAGCTAATCAGAACCGGTTCAGCCAATCAGAACCGAGTCTTAGGCAACCCCAACTCCGGCTGCGGTAGATTGATGCTGAACTGAGCACCAATAATCCGAAACAAATTGGATATGCGTCAGCTCCTATTATAGGATCTCTAGTTTCGGCTAAGACTCCTATAATAGGAGCTGACGCATATCCATTTTGTTTCGGATTATTCGTGCTCAGTTCAGCATCAATCGACCGCAGCCGGAGTTGGGGTTGCCTAAGACTCGGTTGTGATTGGCTGAACCGGTTCTGATTAGCTTGATTTTTCGACTGAACTTCAATTTGAGACCCAAATCTGCGAGGATGCGTCAGCCTATATTATAGGAGCTCTAGTTTCGGCCAGCCACATTTTGTGACGTCATGATAATGAATGAGCAAGGCCGGTATCTAGTGTAGCCCGGGTATTCCTACATGAGCTCTGACCCAGTACCATTTCACTTCAATTCGTTCTCTCTCTGCATGGATACGTGCACACAACGGGTCTTGGGAATATGGATTAGCTTGTTCCGTGGGTGACGACCTCGAGTCACGGTTCAGCGATTTCACGTTTCCTGAGTTGCACAACTCAGGCGCTTTGATAATGGCGACAAGATCGGCCTGGAACACTGTTGAGTGGTGCGGAAATGTGATAGGCTTGTTCTTCAATTAATTCCCCTTTGTCAAAGATTGCCACACCTGATCCTACACCTCCTCCTATGTCCGACCCGTCGGTAAATACCGATATTCCCCGGTGGTCTGGGGATTTCCCGGTGTTCAGGGGTGAAATATGCATACAGTTACAGGTAAAAGAAAGGAGTGCCTTTACGGCCGAAACAGAGACAAAAACGGTCTGCGTCTTCGAAACGTACCTGTGCCTGTAGGCCGAACCGTCAGGGATTTTCTTTCGTTAGAATTTTCTTTCACAATTCATACAAATAATTCTTTCTTTTAGTTATAAATTCACTGAAAAAAAAAATTTAATTATTTTATGAATATTCTCATTATTATTATTCATATTATTATTCTCATAGTCTTTTTTTTTTTTTTTTTTACTTTGGTGTTCGGATGTAGGAAAGTTATATTTTGTCGTGTTTGGGTTGATTTCTTTCGGGTTTGCTTAGGTAATTTCCTTGCAAATTATTTTTTTATTTTATTTTCCTACAACTTCTACAATTTCTAAGTTTGATTAGCTGATATAAAACTGGATCGGCTTACTATCAACTTACCTTACAAAAAAAAAAAAAAAAAAAGCAGCTAAAAATACAATTTTAAATAATCACAGAACTACAAATCACTTAATCTGAAAATCAGAATTCGTATATTATCTTTGTCACAGACTGGAAGCTAGTGTGATGCTGTACCTTTAAAATATTTTTGTTTTGAAAGTTTCATTTTTCTGATGACATGATTAAGATAAGATTCCTGACGTTTGCCAAAATGTAATCGCCTAAGCACTTGGCGGCGGGACTTATCGCGTAAGATAAGACGTGAAATTATTTACTTTTTAAAATGTAAGAGTAAAATAGATAGGACATTAGTAGTGTCATACATTAGAAACAGTGCTGTGGAAAAAATATTTGTGGGAACTCACCTTTTCATAGAGTAGATAAGGAATGAATTTTTCACTTCGGCCATGATGTTATTGATACAGATGAATGCTTTTTCGCATTCAGACATTGAAATGGATGCAGTTTTCACAGTCTGGAGAAAAAAAAAAAGGCTTGTGCTCGTACATGTTTTTTTTTTTTTTTTTTTTTTTTTACAGTAACAAACCAAATATTTCTGGGAACGGCGTTCCCACGCGTTCCCACCTAACTACAGCACTGTATTAGAAAGTAAAAAAAATAAAAGAAAAGAAAACATATAATTATGCATTATGTGTCAATCTATAATAAATATCATTTTTACCAATTAATATTTATTGAAATGTTTTACATGAAAAAATAAGAATTATAAATTGCATTAATGTTAAATTGGATTTAATGTGAGTATGTATATACATATGCGCACTCGTGTATTTTTATTACTTGGCTATCAAGTTATGATACAATTTGTACTTCATAAAAATAAAATCTTAAAATGCTAATCTTCTTAGTACGATGGAATAAATTTAAGAAGTTAAATATCCAGTTTTTAAGATTTAATCGCATGCAAAAAAAAAAAAAAAAAAAAAATCCCCCCAATAATTTAATAACGAAGAATGCGAACCTACCGCTCTTCGACTGATCACTTTTTTTCTTTTGTTTTTTTCATCTAAATACCCTCTCCCTCCCCCCCAAAAATCATTTCCTCCCAGCACACAAAGTTCTGTATAGCTTTTGATTTTATTTTTTACCTTTCGGCTGCTTTGTTACTTTATTGCAGCAATAAATAATCACATATGAATTCATCCACCTCGAAATTACTGTTTTCGAACTACCCCTCTCATATTTCTGCTTCTCTCATCTTGCCTCCACCTAGCTGACAAAGTTTAAATTAAAATTTTACTATTATTATTATTCTTTTTAATCTTCTGATATTTTTGTTCATTTCAATATGGAATCAGACGCAAAATGGTTTGAAACTGGTTTAAAAATGGATTAAGCCTGTTCTCAATTCTAAGCTGCCAGTTTTTTTATACACTTTCACTTTTGTTTGTAAAAACGTATAAAATGGGCAGGTGCTCTTATTCAGAAACTTTGTAATTGAATTTTTTGTTTTAATTTTCCATTTTCGGTAAAAGCAGATAAAATCGTCAAGAAAATGCTATCAAAGTTTTGCACTGAATTGTCGGATGCGACAATGCGGGGCAAGAAAAAAAAATGTTGTCACGAGAGAACATACGCTTATAACTCATTATGTAATTAATTTAACGTAAAAAAAAAAGTTTTAGATTCCAAATCACTTTAATAACCATGTCTGTAAATCCCATGCTCATTTGTCAAAAAGTTTCGCGTTATTGAATGGCGGAAAATATTATTCAAGAGCCGCCTTAAATACCGAATCCCTCGCCAAGTACGCTAATGGCGCCTGGTGCATGTAAAATCCGTCGTGGGTGCAAAGTCCTCCAAGTTCCCTATGAATTATACCTCTGAAGATGCATAGTCAGGTGAAGGTCTCGTCGCCTGATCAAGGTTCTAAATTACGAGACCAATTTCTTTCTCTTCTTTAATTTTTGCTTTTTTAAAAATCTGCCAATTCAACAAAGTTTAATAGAAACCATGAACTAGCAAACAAAATAAACAGCAAACCCCTAGAGCACTGCAGCGATGCTAACAAGGCTATTGTCAGATGGATCACAGCCATGCTCTGATCAGGCGAATATCGCCCCGCGTCCAGGTACTAACGCGTCAAGCTAGGCACTCATGCCCGGCAGGTAGGAGACTGGTTAGCGGTATATATAGGGTGTCCGAAAAGTCAGGAAACGGTCGAATAACTCGAGAAATACATATCGGATTGTAAAACGGAAAGTATGTGTTCAATATTTTTGAAAAATCTATTTAACGATATCAAAGTTGCCCCCAACTCTGCCTCCTAGAGGAAAAGAGGAGGGCAACTTTGACATCTTAAACCTTAGAATATTCTAAAATATTAAACACGTATTTTTCCGTTTTTCAATCCGATGCATATTTCTCGAGTTATTCGACCGTTTCCAGATTTTTCAATGAAAACGATTCTCATTGTATTTTACTCGATTACAGCGCCATCTACGATTTTCCGAAGAAAATGTTCATTACAAAAGTTACGTTTTTTTTTTACCGTAGAATCCGAATCTGCAATAGAAAAAAAGGGGGGGGGGTGGATCACTTAAAATTTCAATGTCCCCCCACTTTCCTCCAGGTGCAGAGTTGGGGGCAGGGGCAACTATGCTATCCCTAAACAGATTTTTCAAAAATATTTAACACATATTTTACGTTTTCCAATCCGTTTTGTCGTTCGATGTATATTTCTCGAGTTATTCGACCGTTTCTAGACTTTTCGAACACCATATATATATATATATAAAGATATCTAATCCCTCGGCCGATATGTACAAAAATCTATTTAATTCTTGCGATAGTGGTCTATAACATGTTCGCCAAATAGTAACTCAATCGGAAATACCGTTTGGGAATTATCGTACTCACAAACACATTCACACACACACACATCAAATCACGATTACAATACTTTCCTTATACCAGTGATCGGGGAGTAATAAAGTGAAAATAGTTTTCGAAAACATTTCCTGAGGAAGTGAAAAAATATCTTCCTCATTTTCTTCCTACCACCGCCACGTCTCATCTCTAAGTCATATGAAATAATAATGCGTTATCACTTTTTGAAAGGGCGTTTTTGCGAAATCACTTTTTGTTTCACTTTTATTACTTACCCATCATATGTAGTATAGGGTAAATCTTGTAATCATTTAAAAAAAACAAAAAAATTGACGGATTTACACGTTTCAGACACTGGAGATTCCGAAAAACATATTTTTAGATATTTTTTTTTTGCCGTCCGTCTGTCTATGTGTCTGTAAACGCTCTATCTCCCGAACAAATTGAGATAGAGACTTGAAATTGGGTATGTACTTAGTATGTAACAATGGGAAGAAGCTTATTAAATTTCAGTAACCTCGATTATCCGGAACTATTTTTTTCGAATTCTCGAAATATTCGTTCTGATGAAAGGTATATAAAAATTTTCGAAATTGTTTATTTTAAAGACTGACTATAAAAGACAATAAAAAAAAGAACAAATTTTGCATAAAGAATGAAGTCGATCGGATCATGAGTTGCCGAGATATTTGTAATTCTATTTACCACACTCTTCGATTTTTCATGACCCTGTATTTCATTCAAATTTCAATTCAAAGATGTATTTTAATTGGAAATGAGACGCTTCATCCGACCCAGTAAGCCTCTAGTTAATAGAATCATCAATTTCGGAGTTATAAGGATGTTTCTTTTACGGAATTCAGTAATAGAACATTTAAAGCGAGGCTAACGAAAAAGAAAGGCTACCGCGGTGCTTTACTCGTATCTTTTTTTACAGACCGCGGGAGTCACGTGATGCTCGAATGCACCAATGCAGGTGTACGAAAGAGCATCACGTCACTCTAGCGGTCTGTAGAAAAAGATAAGTGGAATGCACCGCGGTAGCCTTTTTTTCGTTAGCCTCGATTTAAAGTTGATGACGTCTTCAAGACAGTACTTAATCGAACTAATTTTCGAACTAAATGTACTTCGATTTTATTCGAATTGGAATACATTTTATAAGTAGTTTACACAAGTTTTATTTTCATATTTTATAATCTGCATATCCATGATGTGTAAGTATTACGGAGGTCCCCAACCACTAGTTTTCCTTTTGCGAATGATTTCAAACAATGGCTTTAGAGAACAATATAGTATGCTTACACTTTTACTTATGTTGGAAACATTGACATTTCATGTCAAATAGAAAGTCAAGGGGGGAAGTGACGATTGTCCGTTTTTTATTATGTACCTTCGTAATTATAGAAATACGTAGCACCTATAGTCGCCATCTGGTCCTTCCGTCTATCCGCACATAACAGTGCAAAAACTACCCAACCGAATGGTTTGAAGTTTAATACATAGAATCGATGCAGAAATTTGTCGAGTCATTTCAAATTTTATGAAAATCGAATCAAAACTTAAAAAGATATTACTAAAAGTTTTCTTCATTCTATTAAATCCTATCATACGTAATGAATTCAGTGATATCCCATGATAGGTAATGATTCTAGATTGACATGGTGATTACGTCCTATTTAAGATGGAATCCTATTATTTCCGTTACTGAATTTAAAAATAAAATTTGTATATTTAAATTGTTTAATTATAGCAATCCTATAATCTACCGACAGTTTTCTGGATAGATGTTTACGGACAAATACATATTAAATGGAAAAAGAGTGTAAATATGGAATACAAGTTCTGAAAATTTCAAAGCTAGGCTTAAGTTTCCCGTTGGAATTTTCAAAAGATAAAATGTTGCCAACTTAAAATGTACTTATTTTATTACGGAAATTAATCATATCATCATAACAGACGATATATTTCATTTTTTTTTTTCAGTGAAATAATAACAATGATTTTTTTGCATTGCCTTGTATTGGATATTTGCGCATGGTATAATTTTAATGCAACATAATGATAATTAATTGTTTTGTAAAATTGTATTGAAACTTAATTTCATGAAATAAAATTAATATCTATACTATGAAAATCTGCACATAAAATAAATGTTGTATTCATGCATTTTTGCATAAGAGTGCAACAGCTATTCCACCAAGATCTGAATATTTATAAAACTAGTTTAGTTATAGTGCGAACGCATCTCATTTGTCACGTTTGACGTACATTTTCCAACTTGTAAAATTTAAGATGACAGCGCCACCTGTTAACTTCAAACGAGTAATATCATTTTGCAATCTTGGATCAAGGCTAAAATGGAGGTAATTTTTGTAAAACACGGTTTAAGATATGCGAAAAGGGTGGGAATTAGAACGATAAACGTCCTGGCTCTATGAATGGAAAATGAATAAATATTCTGTAAAAATTATTCAAAAACTAACTTACATCTGTCATAAAAAGTCAGAAGTAAACTTTTGTTCGTTTTTCTATTACAGGCTCTATGAATTGAAAAGGAATAAATATTCTGGAAACGTTATTGAATTCTAACTTACATCTATCATAAAAAGTCAGAAGTAAAATTTTGTTCGTTTTTCTATTACAGGCTCCATGAATGAAAAATAAATAAATATTCTGCAAAAGTTATTCAAAAACTAACTTACACCTGTCATAAAAAGTCAGAAATAAAATTTTGTTCGTTTTTCTATTACAGGCTATATGAATGGAAAATGAATAAATATTCTGTTAACGTTATTCAAAAACTAACTTACATCTGTCATGAAAAGTCAGAAGTAAAATTTTGTTCGTTTTTCTATTACAGGCTCTATGAATGAAAAATAAATATATATTCTGTAAACGTTATTCAAAAACTAACTTACATCTGTCATGAAAAGTCAGAAGTAAACTTTTGTTCGTTTTTCTATTACAGGCTCTATGAATGGAAAAGGAATAAATAGTCTGGAAACGTTATTCAAAAACTAACTTACATCTGTCATGAAAAGTCAGAAGTAAACTTTTATTCTTTTTACTATTCATCCTTAATGCATTGATAAGTGATAACTGAGGTGCCGATGATGTAGCGCCTGTCATCACCTATGAAGTATTGGTGCCTGGTGTGGGGGCGCCGTCCACAACACCCTTGCTACATCTAACTATAACTGTGATTATCATCCTCCCTCCTCCCTCCCCCTGCCATCCCTGACCAGGGGTACACTAGTGCTGGAACGCCGTTCCGGTTCTGTTCTTGGATAGAAAAAATTAATATACTGCATTTTGGGAAAAAATAAAGAATTTTCTTTATTACATAAAAACTATTTTAACTGAAGCTTCCTTTAAAATCTACGTTTTATTTTGACATTAAGTGTTCATTCAAATTAAACTGAATGAAAGTACTCTGATACTGTCAGTGTTTAGAAATTCTAAGATGTTTTGTTAGATTTTCAGAACAGATGCCAAGTTTAGATTAAATATTTCAACTATTAAATATTTGTTTGGAAATCAAATTGTTTGGTTTGATTCTAACCCTACTCCCCTTAATGTTATTAACAAATTATGATAAAAAATATAACGAAATAATAAAAATCTATCTTATTTCGACTATCCGTTGGCTAATCAGTGACAAAACAAATCAGAGAAAATCAAATTCACGAAAAGCAGTTAAACGTTGTATACGAAAAAAATATTAGTTTTGCTTCTTATTAATGTAAACTTCGAAATGAAACTGTATTTTTCATAAGAATTGTCCCAGCTGCTTGGCATTATTTCCCTGTCCACAGCGGATAGACGATTGAGATTATCACGCTTTCTGATTGGTTGTTAAACCGAACATTTCTTAAGTCATTTCCGGTTGAACTCTGTTTCTTATATGATATTTATTAATTTCTATATAATCTGATTAATTTCTATATAAGCTAATTAATTTATAAATACAATATAATATAATATAGTATATAATATTATATATAATATTAACATATATATTTAATTAATATAATAATATTATATATATAAAATATATATTTGTTTTATATATAGTTAATATAGTATTAATACATAATAATATATAAATTAATATAATACAATATAATAAATTGTATAATCTAATTAATTTCTATATAATCTAATAATATATATTAATGTCTTATATAATATCTTCTTATATCTTTCTAATCATCTCAAATACCGGAAATGACTTAAGAGGCGTTCGCTTTTACAACCAATCAGAAAGCCTAACAATCGCAATCGTCGATTGGTGGTAGAGACGGAAATTATGCAGCTGTTTGGGCTGTAGACCGTATTCTTGTAACCTGCTATAATAGAAAATCTAACGTTCTGGTACTGGAAAATTTAGGATTGCACCTATACCCCTGTCCTACTCCTTTAATTGTAATTGACACACTCGTTATCTTCACGTAAAAATAAGATTATCCATTACGTTGTAATTCTGTAAAAAAGATTTAAATGTTTCCGAGTTATGAATAATAGCGATCGGAAATGACCTTCCAATAGGTAAAAGACTTTGGGATATCCCGCCAGTAGATGTTGTTTCATTCGATAGGAGTTTATTTAGTCATAGAGAGATTTAGTTTCTTTTTGTAGAAATAGTCATAACCTGTGTATACTTAATCTATAACTCAATCAATTGGTCCTGATTTCACATATGTATAACAATCATACCTTCAAGCATCATGTTCTTCAAGTGCGCGTGTGTTTTACTGTTCTTACTAGTAGTGGTAAAAATTAATTCCCAAAGTAAGTGATTTTTCACTAATTGTGTTTTACTTACCCATCATACGTAGTATAGGGTAAATCTTTTAATCGTTTTGAAAAAAAAAAAAAAAAAAAAAAAAATTGACGGATTTACACGTTTCAGACACTGGGGATTCCAAAAAACATATTTTTAGAAAAAAATAATTTGCCGTCCGTCTGTCTGTGCGTCTGTAAACGATCTATCTCGCGAACAAATTGAGATAGAGACTTGAAATTTGGTATGTACTTAGTCTGTAATAATGGGAATAGGATAATAATAGTGATAGGAAATGACCTTTCAATAGTTAAAAGACTTTGGGATATTCCGCCAGTAGATGTTCTTTGATTCGATAGGAGTTTGTTTAGTCAGACAGAGATTTAGTTCCTCTTTGAAGAGTTAGTCAGAACCTACTTATACTTAACCTATAACTTAATCAATTGGTCCTGGTTTCACTTATGTATAATGATCATGCCTTCAAGCATCATGTTCTTCAAGTGCGCGTGTGTTTTACTGTTCTTACTAATAGTGGTAAAAATTAATTCAAAAAGTAAGTGATTTTTCACTAATTGTGTTTTTCGAAAATGAATGAAAACATTGGGTTTGTTTGCTTTAAACTTTACTCTTACCAGTGAATGATTAAAATTAGAAATAGTCAATTTAATATTTCAGTACCATAAATTACTGTAGTTTTATTTAAAGTTACAATAAAAAACAAGTGGGTAAGTGTGATCGAAGATCGCTCAAAGGGTTTCATTTAATATTCCTCTCAAAACACTTTACCCTTTCTTTAATAAATTCAAATAAATTTCATTTAGCAAAAAAAAAAAAAAAAAAAGTCATGTTTTTTATAAAGTAAAAAATTACCGGTCTATTTTTTCTCTTTTTCGAATATCTAAACCAGCCCGATAGCGGGCGAAGCTCGCTATTATATTCTGTCATAATAATATCTGGTGTCATGCAACCAATATCCTTCCAACCCTTTTTTGTTTTTTAAGTAAACGGAAGTGAAGAGAAGACGAGAAGGAATGGTGGTTCGTTCGGAGTAAGTAGGATGTGGAAATGCATCCGAGTATATTTTGGTTTTTAAGAAGTAATGTGGTTTAGGTGGAATTTTTATGAATATTAGTGAAAATGTATATAGTGTATATTATTGTAAATACCAGCTCTCAGTTTTAATAAACTCTGTATTTAAAATTTAAAAAGAAGAATCAGTGCGTCATTCGGCTGTCATGATATTACAGCACGCTCTCATAACGAGAACAAGAGTTATTTCTACGATTTAAAATAATAAAGTATGTGATTTGAATCGTAGTGTTTGGATTACAAAATAGAGGTGAGCTATTCTTTTTTTATCATTTGATTGTGTAGTAAGATACTGTTAACTTTATTCGAAAATGTTTAAAAACGTAACTAAAGCGGATTTACTTATTGTTCTGGAAGAAATAGGTGAAGAAGCTGATGCTAGTAAGAGAGTACCCGAATTAAAAGATTTGTTATTGAAATCTAAAGAATACTTAAAAGATAAAGATTTCGTAACTGAATTTTTATCGACTACAGTGTCAGAAAGAAAAAATGGCGAGGAAGTAAATAGATTGCGTTTACAACAACAAATGAGAAGCGAGAATTTAACCCATAACGAAGGGGAAAATAGTACGTCATTATCATTAGATAAATTAATTAAAGCAGTTCAAGTTTTGGTAATCCCAGTGCCCAAGAAAAATGAAACATGGAATCTTTTTTTTTGATTCTTTAGAAAGAGCGTTTAAGCACAAAAATGTTCCTAAGGAATATAAATCGGAAATTTTGCTAAAATTAGTAGGTGAAAAAGCAGGAAATGTTCTTGTTTATATTGATGATGAAGAGTTAGCCGATTATGATAAAATTAAATCTTTAATTTTGAAAGAATATGAACCGTCCCCATTTACCTGTTTACAAAATTTTAGAAACGCTAAGCGATTACCTGGTGAAACCCATCAACAGTTCGGTTCCCGATTAAGATCCTGTTTGTTAAATTATTGTAGAATTTTCGAAACGTTAAAGATTTCGACTCACTTATTAATTTAATAATATCAGATAAAAATTTTGAAACTTTGGATAATGAGCTAGCTACTCACATTGCAGTCAAGCAAGGAAAAAGTTGGCTTTTGCACGATCAGTTATCGAAAGACTGTGACATTTATTTTACTGCAAAAGGCAGGTCTTTCGAGGAAACAAAATTTGAGAAACGACCTATTTATCGTGAAGTGAATAACGAGAATACTAAATATGTTCCCCCACAACTCAGAAAAAATCAAGTTACGTATGAGAACAGACACTTCTCAAAATCGCATGATTGTTACATTTGTAATTCCCCATTACACCTAGCAAAATTTTGCCCAAACAGAAGAAATAAGTATGATAAATCTTATACTCAAAATGATGATCAGGGTCAGAGAAAACCGAAAATGCAACAAGATACAAATAAATTGAATCCAAATAAAAATAATAATGCAGTAGTCACTAATGTTAGTTCCATGCATTTACACATGAATGATCAATTAAACGAAGTTACTCTTTTTCCTTTAAAAAAAATCATTATTTATGTAGAAGGAAAAGAAGTAGAAGCGATTCTTGATTCCGGTACCCAAATAAGTATTTTAAATACGTCATTAATTCCTAATCTGAAAATCGAAGCTAAAGGTAATATTTTGTTACAATCCGCTTTCAAAGAAAAAGTACAAGCAAATTTGGCTACTATACCCATCCATTATAAATTACCTAACAGTGGAATTTATGTCACTTTAAATACGCTTTTTGCTTTCACTGAAAAATTTAATTTCCCTTGTTTATTAACTCCAGACGTATATAATGCTTTGATTGAACTTCAAAATGAAGAGTTGTGTAATAGTCAGTTGCAGGAGTTCGAAGGTCACGAAGCTAAAAATAGCTCAGACGCCCCACTGGCGAAAGAGGAATTAAATGTTTGTTTTATTTCTTCAGAGAATAAACAAAATGATCGAAATGATGAATTTTCAGAGTTTAACAAGTTTTGTAAAGAACAAAAAGATTGCGCAACTTTAAAGAATTCATTCAAGGACGCTAGATTAGGAAAAAATAATTTTTTGATACGGGATAATTTGTTGTATCATAAAGAAACTATTTGCGGTGATAAAATATATCAGCTCGTGTTACCGGAAAGTTATAGAAATAAAGTGTTAGAATTAGCTCATGATTCAATTTTTGGAAACCACTTAGGGATGAGAAAAACTAAAGAAAGAATTAAATTATCTTTTTATTTGCCGAATATTTCAAGAGATGTAGAAAATTATTGTAGAACATGTAAGAACTGTCAGTTAAAAAGCCCTGAGAAACAAACAGATAAAATTCCGATTACACCTGTTGTCCGCGCACCATATCCATTTCATACTGTAAATATTGATTGTATAGGTGAAATTATTCCGCCGTCAGGAAGGAAGCATAAATATTGTCTTACCTTAATTGATCAAAATTCTAAATGGCCAGAAGTAGTACCATTACGGAGTCTCTCTGCGAAAACGGCGTGTGATGCTTTATTAGATATTTTTATGCGCACCGGAATTCCTGAAGTTATCTGTTCAGACCAGGCCACTAATTTTAAATCTGAACTGACTAAAGAATTTGAGAACCGGTTAGGGGCATGTTCTCGCTTTTCAACTCCATCATACCCCGCTTCAAATGGATTAATTGAAAAATTTAATTGTGTGTTTAAACAAATGCTACATCATGTAATTCGTACGGATCCTGTTAATTGGGATAAACATATTCCTTTTCTACTTTTTGCCTACCGTGAAGTGCCAAATTGCACAACTGGAGTATCACCGTTTAAGCTCATGTATGGTCGGGAAGCTAGAGGTCCCTTGGCAGTACTAAAGTCATCATGGTCAGGTGAAATCCCCTTACCATTGAATCTTAGTAATTCAGCAGTAGACTATTTACAAGAATTAAAAATAAATTTGGAAAGAGCCGCTGACATTGCTTCTCTAACTGCTGCAGAAAAACAAGAAAATTACACTCGCTATTTCAATCGTCGAAGTAGAATGAAAGAATTTGAAAAAGGCGATTTAGTATATTTGCTTATCCCTGATTCTACCAATAAATTATATGCTAGATGGACAGGACCTGGAGAAATACTTGAAAGAATAAAACCACATTCGTATAAAGTGAAATTACCTGATGGGGGTGTCAGACATGTTCATGCGAATAAAATAAGGAAATTTAACGTAAGAGTACAGACTGTTGGGGTCATTTTTGAAGACGATGTAGAATTTGGTGAAATTTACCCAACACCAATTAAAGCTAATACTTCGAATGAAAATAACATAGAAGTAGACCTTAGTCATCTGGAGGTTGATAAACAATTCGAGTTAAGTAAACTTATACAAAAACATGCACCATTATTCTCAGGTAAAATTCAAGTTGCCAATGTTGGAGAACACAAAATTCGTTTATTACCAGGTGCGGAAAGAAAGAAACCATATATTTATAAAATTCCGGAATCGCTAAAAAATGAAGTGGATAAACAAATAGAAGAGTTAGAGCATCTAGGACTAATAGAAAAAAGTGAAGCTGAAATAGCTTATCCGGTCGTATGTGTCGCAAAGAAAGACGGTAGCATGCGCTTATGTATAGATTTTCGTCAATTGAACACAGTGACAAAACCTTTTGATTACCCTATGGAAACTGCAACTGAATTAATTAATCAAATAGGAAGTGCTAACATAATTACATGTTTAGATGTATTAAAAGGGTATTGGGAAATTCCTCTAGAAGAACAGAGTCGAGATCTTACTTCTTTTAAAACCCATCGTGCTCAATACCGATGGAAAGTCATGCCTTTTGGTTGCGCAATGCGGCTGCCACATTCCAGAAATCGATCAATAATGCTCTGGATGAACATCGTAAGTACAGTCGAGCATATCTGGATGATATTGCTATTTTTTCAAATGACTGGGAAAATCATCTGAAACATCTGGACGCTGTTTTATCCAAATTAACTGAACTGAAATTCACGGTGAATGTTAAAAAATGTGTTTTTGCCAAGGCACAGATCAAGTATCTAGGTCATGAGCCCGATCCGGAGAAGTTACGTGCCATTGAGATAATAGAATCGCCTAAAACCAAAACAGCTCTCAGAAGTGCATTGGGTTTATTTAATTATTATCGTGACTACATAAGAAATTATGCTGAAATCGCCAAGCCTTTAACCGACTTGACAAAAAAGAAAATCCCAGAAATCATTCCGTGGTCTGAGGTTGAAGAAGAGGCTTTCCAAACTTTAAAACGTTCATTGTGTGAAGCTCCTAAGTTGTATACACCAGATCCTAAAAAGCCTTACACTATTCAGAGTGATGCCAGTTCTTATGGAGTTGGTGCTTGTCTATCGCAAAGAGATGAGAAAGAAAATTTGTGTCCTATTAGTTTTGCTAGCCAAAAGCTCACTAAGGTGCAACAAAACTGGTCGACTATTGAGCGTGAAGCTTATGCGGTAGTGTGGGCATTAAAAAAATTTGAAGTTTATGTGTTTGGTGCTGAAATTGAACTAATAACTGATCACAATCCCTTAATATATCTTCAGAAATCTGCACCTCAGTCTGCAAAATTACAAAGATGGGCCTTATCTCTACAAAGATATAACATAAATATTTCTCATTGCCCAGGTGCAAAATTAAAAAATGCAGATAGTCTGTCACGACTAGTTACTGTATAAGAATTATTTAAGTGATACTTTATTTTGTGTTTAATTTTGGTATGCAGTATTATATCAAGTCGTCTTTCCATCTGTTTTGAATTGTTAGTGCTTTTTTATATGTTTATTATATATTCATTATAATTATTATAACAAGTCTTCTATACATCTGTTTTGAATTGTTAGTGTTTTTTATATGTTTATTATATATTCATTATAACTATTATAACAAGTCTTCTATACATCTGTTTTGAATTGTGTTTTTATATATATTTTATGCTGTATAGTTGTATGGTTGCTATTTGTCAGATTTTGCTTCGCTTTGCGTAGCACAATCTTATCGGGGGGGTGTCATGCAACCAATATCCTTCCAACCCTTTTTTGTTTTTAAAGTAAACGGAAGTGAAGAGAAGACGAGAAGGAATGGTGGTTCGTTCGGAGTAAGTAGGATGTGGAAATGCATCCGAGTATATTTTGGTTTTTAAGAAGTAATGTGGTTTAGGTGGAATTTTTATGAATATTAGTGAAAATGTATATAGTGTATATTATTGTAAATACCAGCTCTCAGTTTTAATAAACTCTGTATTTAAAATTTAAAAAGAAGAATCAGTGCGTCATTCGGCTGTCATGATATTACATCTGGCATGCGGACTAAATGCGATATTTAAAAAAAATAATTTCAAAATTAAACATGTTGTACACCTTGAAAATGTTAAAATGTGCGAATATTTCCATAATCGGATTTTTATCATAATTCAATATGTTTCTGAAACTCATATATTTACTATTCTCTATTACTCATATTGATACTCGCTTTGTATTATTCTCAAACATTTGAAAAATTCGTTAAACTTCCTATAGGACGTCAGATTTTCTTTTTAATTCTCTAATGACGTGATATTAATCTGCTTTGTGTGCATACACATACTCATACTCCTTGTATTATTGAGAAATCTTTGAAAATTTTAGTTTTATGACCACTATGACGTCAATCATTTTTATTTCATATAATTTTTTTTTTTTCAATTGTTGAAACTTTTTATTTCATTTTCATTTTTCACGTGGAAATCGTTCAATAGAAAATTAATTATTGTAGAAAGAATTTCATTGTGGATTTTTAATTTTGGGCAACTGCTTTAACGAAAAATGTTTAAATTTAATAGAAGGCTGTTAGAATTTTTGTTTTTTATCTCTATTTATTAAAATAATACGATTTTTTCAAATTTTAATATTTTGAACTTCATAGCTGGTATTCAGCTAGATGTACACAAAGTTTCAACTCTGTAAGTTACATAGTTTCTGAGAATGGCTCTGTGACGGACAGACAACGGAGCGGGAATAATAGGGTTTCGTGAGATGGACGAAACCCTAAAAAAGCATTATTTAAAATATCTGTTTAAAGTTTCTAAGTTGATTTATATCAACTTGGAGTATATATATATATATTACACTCTTTATTTGTTATTTACATTTTCTACTTTTTAAGAGTGTAAAATATATTATGTTTCTGTATCTTCACAGCCAGTTGCCTTTTTTTTAGAAAGTTTGGTTTGGTGCATAATTAATCACATTGTCATTGCAACTCGTATACAAATTTAACCAAAACTCATATTTGGCGTTTTATCACCTGTAGCGGACTAGCGGAAATATGTTTTTAAATTAATGTATTAATTTATAATTAAGTCCTAAAAATAACCCAAAAACAGTCCAAAATCAAAGTTGAGTCAGATAAAATAAAATAAAACAAGTTGGCAATTGTACGTCCAACGTGACAAATGAGGTACGTTCGTACTATAACTAGTTTTATAAATATTCAGATCTTAGTACAATAGCTGTTGCACTCTTATGCAAAAATGCACGAATACAAAATTTATTTTATGTGCAGATTTTCATACTATAGATATTAATTTTATTTTATGAAATTAAGTTTCAATACACGTTTACAAACAATTAATTGTAATTCTGTTACAGTAAAATTATACAATGCACATAAATATCCAATACAAGATAATGTAAAAAAAAATCATCGTTATTATTTTACTGAAAAAAAAAGGAATTATATCGTCAGTTAATATTATATGATTCATTTCCGTAATAAAATAAGTACATTTTAAGTTGGCAACATTTTATCTTTTCTTTCACATTGACTGAAAATTCCAATGGGAAACTTAAGCCTAGCTTTGAAAATTCAGAACTTGAAATACATGTTTAGACTTTTTTTTTCCATTTAATATATATTTCTCCGAAAACATCTATCCAAAAAAACTGTCGGTAGATTATAGGATTTCTATAATTAAACAATTTCAGCATACAAATGCAATTTTTAAATTCAGTAATACGGAAATAATAGGATTCCATCTTAAATAGGACTTAATCACCATGTCAATCTAGAATCATTACCTATCATGAGATATCATTGAATTAATTACGTATGATAGTATTTAATAGAATGAAGAAAACTTTTATTAATATATTTGTCCGTTTTGATTCGATTTTCATAAAATTGGAAATGACTCGAGAAAATTCTGCAACGATTCTATATATTAAATTTCAAACCATTCTGTTGGGTAGTTATTGCGCTGTTATATGCGAACGGACGACCAGACGACGACTATAGGTGCTACGTATTTATATAATTACGAACGCACCTAAAAAACATTCCACCACCAAAAACATGATAGGTTAAAAAATTACTAAACGCCTATTCACTCATAGTACCTATCAAAATGTGATGTAACAGGTCAAATCTTTGAGTGTGTGGCATAACTGGAAAATGAGGTGATAAAATGAGAGATTACTTTTAATTAAACTGATATTACGTAAGTACGGCAGTGTCTTTGCTTGTTTAATTTGACTTGAGTAATTATACAACAAAGAATATGAATTATCACTTTACTACTCAGCGTATAACCAACAGAGTGAAAAAATGTCCAGACTGGAGATCGAACCCGGAACCTTTGGTATTACGGACCAATGCTCTACCATTTGGAGCTATCCAGACGACATCCAGTCTAGCATTTTCTCACTCTTATGTATTGGCACGGCTGCCACTTTGCAGCACAAGATGAGAAGTCAACCATGAGCACACATCTTCAATAGCAGGGGTCGTCATATGTGAAACAAAAAGTTTCATAACAGAATGAAAACATCGATGTACTCAGATTTGAAAGTGTCATTTTTATCAATGATTCCACCACCAAAAACATGATAGGTTCAAAAATTACTAAACGTTTATTCACCCATAGCACCTATCAAAATGTGATGTAACAGATCAAATCAAATTTTTGAGTGTGTTGCAAGACTGGAAAATGATGTGATAAAAAGATCAATTATCGCATAGAAACCGTGAGAGATTAACTTTAATTAAAATAAAATTATGTAAATACGGCAATTTCTTTCCATCTTTTGTTTGACCTGAGTAATTATATAGCAAAGAATATGAATTATCACTTACCACTCAGCGTACAACTAACAGAGTGAAAAAATGTCCTGACCGGGGCTCGAACCCGGAACCTTTGGTATTACGCACCAACGCTCTACCATTTGGAAGTAGTCTAGCATTTTGTCACTCTTATGTACTGGCACGGCTGCCACTTTGCAGCACAAGATGGAAAGTTAACCATGAGCATACATGTTTAGTGAATGATGTTCAGTATGCATGAGATAAATTAAACCCAGCATCGGTGAATATATATATATATATATATATATACAGGGTGATTATAAAAAAACTATCCCGACATTTGGGCCCCCTAACTATCATACCATTCACAGAAACTGAATGAAATTTTGGCAAAAGGTATTTTGAGGTATGCGCTCAAGAATGATATGGAAAACAACAGTGTCACTCAAACAGTTACGGTTACAGTGAGAAAATTTCGAAAAAATCAAATGGCAACACCCAGTTTTTTGTATTGGAATGTGATCTCCATTGTGAAAAACCCTAAATAGCGTTGGAACGGCAACTGTAGCATGAAAATCACCGGCGGTAGATAGGCTAAAAGTGAGGACAACCAATAAGGACAGAGAAGCAGCATAAAATAAAGCATTTTATTGTGTTTCACAAATTTTCCACATGACCTCCTTCACACACGATGACACTTTGCATGCGGCTGATGGTGGATAGCACTACAGCACGTATCATGGCAATAGGAATCTCTTGAATCGCAGTTCTGATGGCATCTTTCAAATCAGATGTAGTTTGAGGACGAAACTGATACACTTTGGATTTCAGATATCCCCACAGCCAGAAATCCATTGGTGTCAGATCAGGAGACCTTGGTGGCCACGGAAACGGGAAATGACGGGAGATAACTTTGTCACCAAACTGTTGAGTTAAGATACGTTTGACTGAAAACCCGACATGTGGAGGAGCGCCATCTTGCATCCACGCAACTTCAGATAGAGCATTTTGCCGTTGCAATGCTGGAATCGCGTAAGTGAGTTAACATGTCAAGATAGCGAGCGCTCGTTACTGTACACGTTTGCAGATCACCGGCAGTAACCTCTTCAAAAAAGTAAGGGCCGAGGAGGAACGTACTCGTTATACCACACTACACAGTCACTTTTTCCTCGTGTAATGGACGTGCATGCACATCATGTGGATTATTCTCTGCCCAGTGCACACAATTTTTCAAATTCACGTTACCAGTTAACGAGAAATGCGCCTCTTCTGTCCACAGAATGCGTAAAGGCCAGCTGCTATCTTCATCGTACCGAATAAGGAATTGATTTGCAAAATCCAGCCGTAATTGATAGTCTCCCGCTTCCAATATCTGGACACGCTGGAATCGATACGGAAACATGCTTAGAACAGAGCGCAGAATCTTGCGTACAGTTGAATTCGGCAGATCCAGAACACGTGAAACACCGCGTGCAGTTGCGGGACGAACTGTCCTTATCGTCTGATGGACTTCTGCAACAGCTTCCACAGGAACGGAAGGTCGTCCAGACCGAGGTCGATCGCATGTGCAACTAGTTTGTTCAAATTTATGAATCAAGTCCCGTACAGCTTTGACAGTGCACGGGCCTCACCGTAATCCATGGTTTCTGCGGTAAACACGCAATGTCTCTGCGGCATTTTGTCCATTCAGGTAATAAATATTTACAAATTCCCCACGTTCTTTCCCTGAAAGCGGCATCTTATTCGGAATGGCAGAAAGGAACATACGCGGCTCGCTTTTCGCAGTGCCTTTTCTTTCATCTAGCGTGACGACGCCAGTCATGACTGTGTCTTACGTAGAACCCAAAATTTGCGTTTTTTGGTTTCTTCTTCTCGTTTTGTGGAGAGATAATCAGGCTGGGATATCAGCCAAAGAAACGGTGTGACGTGTGACGTAAATGAAATTAAAATTAATGCTCTGGTGCACGGCAAAGTCCTTTTTACTTTTCCCTTGCCTAGTTCCGGTGATTTCCATGCTACAGTTGCCGTCCAACGCTGTTTAGGGTTTTTCACAATGGAGATCACATTCCAATACAAAAAACTGGGTGTTGCCATTTGATTTTTTCGAAATTTTCTCACTGTAACCGTAACTGTTTGAGTGACACTGTTGTTTTCCATATCATTCTTGAGTGCATACCTCAAAATACCTTTTGCCCAAATTTCATTCACTTTCTGTGAATGGTATGATAGTTAGGGGCCCAAATGTCGGGATAGTTTTTTTTAATCGCCCTGTATATATATATACTAATTAAATTTTTCAGAAGAGCTGCAATTACTCTGGAGGTTACATATATAACAAAGGATAAGTACATGCTAGACTGGATGTCGTCCGGATAGCTTCAAATGGTAGAGCATTGGTGCGTAATACCAAAGGTCCCCGGTCTGGACATTTATTTCATTCTGTTGGTTATACGCTGAGTGGTAAATGATAATTCACATCTTTTGTAGTATAAATAATCTTCAGCGTAATTTTAGCTCTATTGGAAAATTGATTTAGCATATGATCTGAGTTATTTATTCTTTTGTATTAACAAATTGTCATCAACTTGCTTTTTTTCTAAATTTACTAAATTAAGGAAAAGACTGGTTCCCTCAATATAAAGTTGGTAAGCTATTTAATTACTGTGATAAACGTAATTCAATTTGTGCAATGCAAGTTTTTTTATTTTTATATACCGCTCATATGTTGACATTGTTTAATGCGGATTTCGGTTAGTGTGGATAAAAAATGACTTCCCTCGGAGGTTCGCACTAACGGGAGTTCACTGTATTCACTTTGCCTACATTGAGAAAAATGACACTTTCAACTCTGAGTAAATCGATGTTTTCATTTTGTTATGAAACTTTTTGTTTCAAATAGGACGAGCCAATGCTTTCATTTCTGAAATACTCAGGATATTGAAACATGGACATACTCAAAACTGAGCACATAGAGGTCAGTTCATACTCATTTTTGAAACATGGACATATTCAAAAAGTGCTTAGAATCAGTTTAAACGCATTTTTGAAACTGGGAATACTCAAAAATGAGCACATAGAAGTCAGTTTATATTCATTTTTGAAACATGGACATACTCAAAAAGGAGCGCATGATGTTTTATTCTTGAGTGTGTGTATGTTTTCAGAAATGAGTATGTACCGGGTGTCCCAAAAATGACTGATGGATTTTAAAAATCAATAACTAGCAAACGGTGACAGATATTAAAAAAATTCTTGCGGGAGGGTTATGTACGATGTCGGGAGTTTTTTTACTGTGATTCTTGATTTTAGTTCGAATTTCAAACAATAGATGGCGCTAAGAGCGGTTGGCGCTCATTCGAGGCCGAAACTGACGTCACTGAGCATTAATGCGAAGAAAGGAGATTAAGGATATGGAGTGAGTCTCATTCGAGTGATCTGGGATTCTGAATCGTGGCCTAAGAGCAAAATTGTACTGGCGAATCAGACCCACTCCATAGCCTTAATCTCCTTTCTTCGCATCAATGCTCAGTGACGTCAGTTTCGGCCTCGAATGAGCGCCAACCGCTGTCAGCGCCATCTATTGTTTGAAATTCGAACTAAAATCAAGAATCACAGTAAAAAAACTCCCGACATCATACATAACCCTCCTGCAAGAATTTTTTTAATATCTGTCACCGTTTGCTAGTTATTGATTTTTAAAATCCATCAGTCATTTTTGGGACACCCGGTATATGTTTCAAACTTGAGTCATTTGGATTCGGAGCCATTTTGACTATGCGACATACTCAGATTTGAGTATGTTTTGCTAAGTTTTGAAAATGTCGTTTTTAATGTGCACTGTAAAAAATGACCAATGTTTCTTATTTTATGAAAATATATTATAACCACGAACGAAAATGTAACATAATCTTCTGAGTTATCCGAAATTCCGAATAGCGTGTTCCATTGTCTTTTGAATTCCCAGAAACCAATACATTTCCAAAATTTAAAGAATTATTTATAAAAGCAAAGTATTTTTCCCTGTCCGTATTTTTCAGAAACGTTTCCGAAGGGTTTTTATAGTGTATTAATGAGTGTCCTCAGCTTGGAATACCTGTTTTTCGAATGGTATCCATTCTCAAGTAAACATTTTCATGCTCAAAAAATATGTTTAACAGACAATCATGCAAAATTAACAGCGTTAACAATAACATTAAAATTAAGATTATTTCTTTACTCTTTCACGTATAAATTAACTTATGCGCTGAAAACGTTTACTTGAGAATGGATGACATTCGAAAAACAGGTATTACAGGCTGAGAACACTAATTAATAGACTATAAAAAAACTTCGGAAACGTTTCTGAAAAATGCGGGCTGCGAAAAATACTTTTATAAATAATTATTTAAATTTTGGAAATGTATTGGTTTCTGGGGATTCAAAAGACGATGAAACACGCTATTCGGACAACTCAGAAGATTATATTATATTTTCGTTCGTGGTTATAGTATATTTTCATAAAATAAGAAACATTGGTCATTTTTTACAGTGTGTATGCACCATTTTACTTACCCATCATACGTAGTATATTACTTACCCATCATACGTAGTATAGGGTAAGTCTTGTAATCGTTTTGAAAATCGAAATTTTTTTTTTGACGGATTGACACGTTTCAGACATTGGAGATTCCAAAAAACATATTTTTAGAAAAAAATTTTTGCCGTCCGTCTGTGTGTCTGCGTGTGTGTCTGTGTGTGTGTCTGTGTGTCTGTAAACGCTCTATCTCCCGAAAAAATTGACATAGACACTTGCAATTTGGTATGTACTTAGTATGTAATAATGGGAAGAAGCCTATTTCATTTCAATAACCTCGATTAACCGGAACTATTTTTTTCGGACTCTCGAAATATTCATTCTGATAAAAGGTATATAAAAATTTTCGAAATTGTTTATTTTAAGAAATGAATATAAAAGACAATAAAAAAACATAAATTTTGCATAAAGCATGAAGTCGATCGGATAATTAGTTGCTGAGATATTTGTAATCCTATTTTCCAAACTCTTCGATTTTTCATGACCCTGTATTTCATCCAAATTTCACTTCAAAGATATATTTTAATTGGAAATTTGACGCTTAATCAGATGCAATAAACCGCTATTTAATAGGATTATTATTTTTGGAGTTATAAGGAAAAACCTCTTTCAAGCAATTCAGTAATCGAGCCTATAAAGTTATGACGTCATCAAGCCACGATTTTATTTGAATTGCTATGCATTTTATAAGTAGTTTACACATTTTTGTTTTAATATTTTACATTATGCATATCCATGATGGGTAAGTATTACGGTGGCCCCCAACGACTAGTTTACAGTGCAGTGTCTGACACCAGATGTTAGTTTTTGGTTCATAAATGTCAGTTATATGATATCTGTATTACTAATAATGCAGTACTAAATATTACTTCTATATACTCTTACTATATATACTCTACATTACTAATAATGTAGTACAGCTTACTAAATCCCACTTTTTATAATAAATATTAATGATGTATATTGTTTTTGTAATAAACAATAAAAAATCTTTAAGCGCATTTTAATCTTTTAAAATAAAGTGTCAGTCACTGGTTCACTTTGTATCAATTATTGGTGTTTCAAAATAGGGATGGATTCAGTTACTGGAGTTTTTGACCATGTTTATGAATAAAATTAATTTTTAGTAATAAAATGTATAATTTTTTTTCATATATATCTACTGTATCCTTTCAAAAGCAAAGGTAAGTATAAAATAGATTTAAATTTTTGTAATAGTGATGTGAACAAGAAATAATCCTTAAAGCGTCAGTTTACTGGGAGTTTCACCCTATAAGTTTCAGAATCTAAATTAGAAAATCTGAAGAATTTATTGATTGAAGGATCAAAAGTACTCTAATAGTTGAGCATATTTTGTAAAGTATTTTGATACTATATTAAAAACTACTTGTTTACATGTAATTTTATTAGGATATTATAAAGGGAAATTTTACTAGGAACAAGGCCGGATTATCGCAGGGGCACGCATGACTCTTTTGTTGTAGGGTGCCTCAAAATGTATTTTGGGTGCTTTCTGAAAATACAAATTAAAACAACTTTCCGTTTGTAAATCATGGAAGAAATGCATTTTTTCAGATTCGTGAATGCTAAACTATCTTACTGCTCCTCATACGATAACGAATTATAACGTAAACTTCGAAATTCCGAGAGGAACGTTAAACTACGTCGAATTATGTAAGAGTTTATATGTAAGATTTTTATACTCATTCTAAATAGATTTACGGAAACTTTAGCGCAAAAGATTTTATCTAAGCATAAACTTGCCTTAAAAGTTGTATTTTTAATTATGTTAGTTTATCAATGAAACAAATGCAAACAAATATTTTGTTCAATTATTATCAGACAGTTCAAAATATTTTAGTATGTGATTTCAACAATAAACAAACAAACAAACAAAATAAAATCTACTTGTATATTTTTGAATAACTGAAAAATAATTATAATTTTGGAAATAGTTATTACTTACCCATCATACGTAGTATAGGGTAAGTCTTGTAATCGTTTTGAAAATTGAAATTTTTTTTTGACGGATTTACACGTTTCAGACACTGGAGATTCCAAAAAACATATTTTTAGAAAAAAAAAATTTGCCGTCCGTCTGTGTGTGTGTGTGTCTGTGTGTCTGTAAACGCTCTATCTCCCGAACAAATTGAGATAGAGACTTGCAATTTGGTATGTACTTAGTATGTAATAATGGGAAGAAGCCTATTTCATTTCAATAACCTCGATTAACCGGAACATTTTTTTTCGGACTCTCGAAATATTCGTTCTGATGAAAGGTATATAAAAATTTTCGAAATTGTTTATTTTAAGTAGTAAATATAAAAAACAATAAAAAAACATAAATTTTGCATAAAACATGAAGTCGATCGGATAATGAGTTGCCGAGATATTTGGAATCCTATTTTCCACACTCTTCGATTTTTCATGACCCTGTATTTCATCCAAATTTCACTTCAAAGATATATTTTAGTTGGAAATTTGACGCTTAATCAGATGCAATAAACCGCTAGTTAATAGGAGTATTATTTTTGGAGTTATAAGGAAAAACCTCTTTCAAGCAATTCAGTAATCGAGCCTTTTTATGACGTCATCAAGCCACGATTTTATTTGAATTGCAATGCATTTTATAAGTAGTTTACACATTTTTATTTTAATATTTTACATTATACATATACATGATGGGTAAGTATTACGGTGGCCCCCAACGACTAGTTGATTCTAATTTCGTTTTATTTTTCTTTTAGAGTGCTTTCAGAGCCGAATAGCAACTTCTTTGTTCATATCCATAACGGGTGGAAGAAATGCGACAGAGGGATTATGGCCTTGGATGGTAAGATTACAAGGATTTTAGACTCAGAAACGTAAAGAGTTTTTTTCAGGAATAGAAAGATCATCATATATATTATCTCTATTGACAACATCCCTTTTCCTAAGAATTTACGAAACGCACAACAATGAATGAGCTACCATTCGAAAGGTTTTTGATCTGAATTCTGACATAGTACACTCACATTTCATTAAAGCGTGTTTTTGATTAAAAATCGCAGTTAATTTAAAATTAAATCAGAATTATTGTTTTAATAAATGAAATGAAAGTTTTTTTTCAAATCAATCAAAAATAAAGTACCGCATTATATCATGTTCAGCAATGGCTATATATATATATATACATATATATATATAGTACGAAAAAGATAGAGTGCGATGTAGAGTTTATTTTATATGTATGATTAAGAAGTAAACTTTAAATTGAAATGTTTTCAAGAAAAAGATACCATCGATCGATCGAACCAGTGGTATTTCACGTGTAGCCTAAAAGGTATGCTGTGTTATATTAGATTAAATTGTATTTTATATGTATTGAATTTATTTTTAATGTCCCATGTTTCTCCCGAAACGGATGACTTGATATTCTAAAGCAGTTAAAATGAGATTGCTATTTTTTTCTCGCGCGTGCCTTTTGCTATCTCCGATCAGTTTTTACTGTAACTTTGATGGAATAAATGAGATGATATTCTGGCTTGAGTAATGTTATTTGTAGATATTTTTAATCCTTAATTTTTCTTTAGAAGTTTAAACCTGCATCTAAAAAATATTAGATATTGCTGAAAAATATTAGACTGCAGTGAGAGTTCCGCGCACGGGTCCACTGGTAAAGTCTTAATATGTTATTATAATCTCCACGCGCTCTAAAACAAATTTCGTCCAAAAGCGGAACAAACTACTTCAAATCCATTTGCTGGGAATTTTGCTGCAATTTAAGTAAAACGTAGATTTGATTGTGAAAAATTTGGATCACTTTTAACTTAAATTGTTTTTTTTTCTTCTTTTTTTTTTTTTTTCGTTTATTTGAAAGAGAAAATAGACAAATCAAAGCGGAAAATGTAAAATCTTTGTTATATTTATTATTTGAAGTATCGTTTTCTAGCCTTTTTAAATTCAAAATTAATTTGGTCGAGCATACTATAAAACAAAAAGTCCTTACGGCCTGTGCCGGGAGGAAAATGTAGCTTCCATATTCGGTGTTTTTAAAAATTCAACTCATTTTATTCAAACACCTTACTAAAATGCTTGGAACCCGATTTGATTATAGAAGATTCAATCACGGTTTTCGTTAATACTGAATTTGAATGCGAATTTCAGCATGAGAGTTACAGCACAACAAAAATCAGATTTATACACTAATTAATTTTTCAGCAGAGCTGAAATTACGCTGTAAATTAATGAAATGGAATTATCACTTTGCTAAACAGCGTAGAACCATTAGAGTGAAAAAATTTCCAGACCTGGGTTCGATCCCAAATCCCTTGGTATAGCGCACCAAGTGCTTTACCAATTAAGCCATCCAGTCTAGCATTCTCTCATTCTTATATGGCAAGGCTACAACCATGCAGCACAAGATGGAAAGTCAATCATGAGCACAACACCGTTGGCATATCGTGTTTTTTTTTTTTTTTTTTTTTTTTTTTTGCCGTTGGCAGAGCTGTTTTTGTGCGTGCATAACGTGTCCGTTTATTGCGATACACGTACCGTTCCAACTCTCTTTAGGGTTTTCGCATGCGCTGAAAAAAAAATGGGCGTTGCCATTTGAAAATTTTGAGTTTCTGTAGCTATAACCGTAACCGTGAGCGCCAATTTGTTGCCGTTCACAGTATACCGAGCTCATACCTGTGAATAACTATATCTGAAATCTCATCTCGATCGGTTGAACGGACCGGGCGCTAGAGTTCGATATATCGGCAAAGTTTTTTTTATGACCACACTGTATATATATATCCATATATATATATATATATATATATATATATATATATATATATATATATATATATATATATATATATATATATATATATATATCTGATCTATGTCATACGATAGCACTCGTATTTATAAATCAATTTGGATGAAACTAATTGTGTGTATTAAGCTCACCAATGTCTCGACCGAGTTCGTTGGCCAGCTTGGTCCGCCATCTTGTTTCAAAATGGCGGCCACTTAAAAATTTAAAACTAAAATAAATATACAAAAAAGTTATAAATTTGAATTTATTTTTTGCTTAAGTGTTAGGCCTTGATACAAGGATTCCGGAGTATTTTTTGGTTTACCTCTATTTTAAAAAACGGCTGAGATACAGCAGTTTGAAATTGTAGGGTGGCTGACATTTTGAAACAAGACAGCACATTACAAAAAACTAACGATTAATTTATGAGTTTTAGTGAAAGCGATTTCTCGCAAATTATTATCTTTCATTGTTGTAATCATATTCCCAGTCATACGCATAAAACTATATATTCATATCCGTTAACGCCAAATTCTCACCAAAGCTGGCGACACTTGGCGAAATATCGACAAATTTGGCAACCAAAATAAGTCTTCATAAATGAAGCCAACTTGGCTATAGTTGACAAATTTGGCAAATTTCTTATTCAAATTCAGTATTAACGAATCTTCTGTAAACGGATTCTTTGAATTTTAGCTTGCTGTTTCGAGTAACATTAGCTAAAATTTTAAAACTAACAAATAGGAAAGCTACCTTTTCCTCCCGGTACAAGCTGGAAGGACTTTTTTAACTTCTAAACATCGGACAATTTGGATTTTTATGCCGTCGAAGACGGCAAAAACAATGTTCTTTTAAATGAAATTTGTTTGAAAACTATACCTCATTTTACTGATTTTTGTGTGCTTTTAAAAATAATTTTCAAGCATGATTTTTTAAAAATCTATCTCTATCGCGTGCAGCTTGATTAAAGAAGATTAATACGTTTGCACTTAACATAATATAAAAAGTCCAGCAACAATTTTCGGTTAATATTCCAAAACGAAATTAAAACTTCATCAATAAATAAATAAAATAATATAAATGTAACCCAAATTTAGCAGACATATAATCGAACTACGCGCTTAAAGCACTGAGATTATCAAAATCAAAGAGATTGCTATGTAAGTAACGAAATCTATGGCAATTTTTTTCTGCTACTAACTCCTGATATACGGCTAATAAAAAAATATAGCTTTTAATAAATTTCAAAACTTTATATTATTACATTATTGACCAGTGGACTCGTGCGAGGATTTTGCACTGCAGTCTAATATTTGTTACCAATATCTAATATTTTTTTAGACACAGGTTTAAACTTCTAAAGAAAAATTGAGGATTAAAAATATCTGCAAACAACATTAATCAATCCAGACTATCATATCATTTATCCCATCAAAGTTACAGTAATAAACTGATCAAAGATAGCAAAAGGCATGCGCGAGGAAATAAAATTGACAATCGTATTTTAACTGTATTAGATGATAACGCATTCCGCTTCCAGAAAAACGTTGTATTTTTCTTCTAAACATTTGAATTTGAATTTTGCTTTTTAATGACAATGTGAGAAATTCGCTATATCTCACCCAAAACCCCGGTTTTGAAGCCTAAATTCAGGTATAGGAAGATCCCATGTGTTTTGGATTTTCCTCCAAAATAAAACTAACTCCAGAAATCGGCCGGTGAACATAAAAACTTTCGTTTCATCATCACCAATCTTTCCTCCTGAAAGTTTTGAGACAGCTGGATGAATGGAACGAACAGAACGGAGCGTCTTTGATCGAGCCGACGACCGCCCAGGTACCGTGGGAACCAAGGTGATGTTAACTGTAGAGACAGTACGTGAGAAGTCCTTTACCAACTATCATAATCTACTTTCTACATGATCTCATTTCGAAGAGTTTCTAGTGGCTGGAGAGACACCTATTGTTCTAGAAGTAAAACAGAAGTGATATGAGGAGAAAACAGTTAGTTAAGAAAGAAGAGTACTCGAGTTAGGTGGCAAGGTCTCTGAAACTAAGGGTAGAGAAAACCTTTCTCTGACAAATATTTTTGAGGTTGTTACGTGACTACCTTGTGAAACGGGTGTGGACAGTTCCAGTTTTGTTCGGGAAGCGAAAATCACGATCCCCGTCCCGTATTCCAGAGAAGAATGACAGGAGATTCTCTTTTGTGAAGGGCCAGACTAGCGAGCCGATTTTCAGCATCCCGCACCAACTTTGGAGTGGAATTTTACATCTGTTTCGTATTGTAAACATAGACTTTGATAAACTCTGGACTCTTCCGAAATTGTAATCTATACTAATATTATAAAGTAGTAAAGATTGTTTTTTTGTTTGTTTGTTTGTTTGTAGGGAGTAATCTCTGGAACTACTGAAGCGATTTCAAAAGTGATGGTGACAATATCTTCTCCAACATAGGCTATATTTTATGTCGGTGCCCCTAACCTCAATGGGGTGCAGGAGCGAAAAATTTGCGAAAATTGCGTCTTTTTTATACTGAAGGAGCTAGAAATTTGAAATTTGTCATTGTAGTTACTTATAAGATGTAAATGCTCTCTAAGAATAATAATAATAAAAAAAAATCGAAATTTAAAAGGGCGAGATGAGCGAAAAGCGTTCTAAAAAACATTCTAAATTACAATTCCTATGGAATCTCTGGAACTACAGAACAATTTTTAAAAGTGATGGTGGCAAATTGATGGTGACAGTCCCTGCTCCAACATAGGCTATATTTTATATCGGTGCCACTAGCCCCCGGGGGTGCAGGAGCAAAAAACGCTCTAAAATTTCGATTTCTTTTTATACTGAAGGGGCTAGAAACATCAAATTTCGTATGGTAGTTACTTATAAGATGTAAATGCTCTCTAAGAACAAATTCTAAAAAAAATTCGAAATTTAAAAGGTGTGAGATGAGTGAAAAGCGTTCTAAAAACATTCTAAATTACAATTTCAATGGAATCTCTGGAACTACAGAACCATTTTCAAAAGTAATGGTGGCAAATTGATGGTAACAGTCTCTGCTGTAACATAGGCTATATTTTATGTCGGTGCCACTACCACAGGGGGTGCAAAAGCGAAAAACGTTCGAAATTTTCGATTTTTTTTTATACTGAAGAAGCTAGAAATTTGAAATTTGGCATGGTAGTTATTTATAAGATGTAAATGCTCTCTAAGAACAAATTCTAAAAAAAAATTCGGAATTTAAAACTGTGAGATGAGCGAAAAGCGTTCTAAAAACATTCTAAATTACAATTTCTATGGAATCTCTGGAACTACCGAACAATTTTCAATAGTGATGGTGGCAAATTTTTGATGACAATCCCTGCTCCAACTTAGGTTATTTTTACGTCGGTGCCACTAATCCCAGGGTGGTGCGGGAGCGAAAAACGTAATAAAATTGCATTTTTTTTTAATACTGAAGGAGCTAGAAATTTGAAATTTGGCATTGTAGTTACTTATAAGATGTAAATGCTCTCTAAGAACGAATAAAAAAAATCGAAATTTAAAAGGGTGAAATAAGCGAAAAGCGTTCTAAAAACATTCTAAATTACAATTTCTATGGAATGTCTGGAACTACGGAACCGATTTCAAAAGTGATGGTGGCAAATTGATGGTGACACTCCCTGATTCAATATAGGCTGTATTTTATGTCGGTGCCACTAATCCAGGGGGATGCAGGAGCGAAAAACGTTCTAAAATTGAATTTTTTTTTATACTTAAGGAGCTAGAAATTTGAAATTTGGCATTGTAGTTACTTATAAGATGTAATGCTCTCTAAGAACAAATTTTTTAAAAAATTGAAATTTAAAAGGGTGAAATGAGAGAAAAGCGTTCTAAAAACATTCTAAATTACAATTTCCATGGAATCTCTGGAACCACAGAACCGATTTCAAAAGTAATAGTGGCAAATTGATGGTGACAATCCCTACTCCAACATAGGCTATATTTTATGTCGGTGCCACTAACCCCAATGGGGTGCAACAGTGAAAAATGTTCGAAAATTGCGACTTTTTTTTACTGAAGGAGCTAGAAACTTTAAATTTGGCATGATAGTTACTTATAAGATGTAAATGCTCTCTAAGAACAAATTCTAAAAAAAAAATCGAAATTTAAAAGGGTGAAATGAGCGAAAAGCGTTCTAAAATCATTCTAAATTACAATTTCTATGGAATCTGTGGAACTAAAGATCCGATTTCAAAAGTGATGGTGATAATTCCTGCTCTAACATCCTCTTTAATATAAAGCTATGCGTTGCTGACGACTGGATTTTTCGCTAATCTTTGCTATAGATTAATCTCGGAAAATGAAACATTTGAAGTTACTGAAAAAAATAATAACTCGAAAAGTATTTGTCAGAAAATTGTTAGATAAACTGCGTTTGAAAGGTAAAAAATTGTATATTTCTTGATACAAATTTCAAATCTAATGGTTATGCCATTTTTCAAATATTGAATTTCAAAAATTGCCAAATTTCACAATGGAGTACCATAGCGAAACCTTCACGCAAAAAAAGATAATGATAAGGTCGACGTGTCCTGACGTGTATATTGGCTATAGCACGAGTCACAAATTATAGTAGCCTTATTATTCTGTTAAAATATAAAAGTGAATTATGAAATGTCAATATTTTGTTTGATTAAAGCAAGCTTCGTTAAGAGAAATTGACCAGCGTAGCGGGCGTAGCTTGCTAGTATGATCATAAGCCCCGTAATATATAATTGTTGTGCAATTCCACTAATCTAGAATCTGTATTTTTATTTGTTTGTAATTTAATAAAATTAATTTTGATGATTTATAGGAGCGGTTCATTTAAAGGTTCTACGCTACACCTTTAATTTATAACATCTTGGATGAGTCATAATAAATATAAAATAAGCTCGTGCACAGATGTTCTATTTTATCATTTTTGTACTATTTATTTATTTTTTACAATCCTTGTTGAGCACGATATAACGCGGTATTTTATTTTTGTGGCAACAGTGCTTTGAGAAAGACTTTTCATTTCATTTATAAAACAATGCTGATTTTATTTTTAATTAACTGCAATTTTTAATTAAAAAAACATGTTTTAACGGAATGTGAGTGTGCTATGTCAGAAGCCAGTTCAAAAACCTTTCGAATGATACCCCATTCATTGTTGTGCGTTTTGTAAATGCGTAGAAAAAGGGATGTTGACAACAGAAATAATATATACCAGTGGACGCGTGCGAAGATTTCGCACTGCAGTATAATATATTTTTTTTAGCAATATCTAATATTTTTTAGATGCAGTTTTAAACTTGTGAAACAAAATTAGGGACTAAAAATATCCACAAACAGCATTAGTCAATCCAGAATGTCATCTTATTTATTCCATCAAAGTTACAGGAACAACTGACCGAAGATAACAAACGCATAAAGAAATAAAAAATATATCAATCATATTTTAACTGCATTAGAAACTGACCTCATCTGTTTCGGAAAAAAAAACATGGGACAATGAAAAATAAATTGAGCATTTGAATTTCCATTTTGCTTTTTAATCATAAATATAAAATAAACCCGTGCCGCAATTATGTCCCACTTTATCTTTATTGAACATTTTTTTTTTGTTTACAATCGTTGTTGCAGTATTTTATTTTTGTGACAGCACTAATTTGAAGAAAACCTTTCATTTCATTTGTGAAAACAATGCTTATTTAATTTTTAATTAACTTCAATGTTTAATCAAAAAACATGTTTTACCGAAATGTAAGTGTACTACGTTAGAAGCTGTTCAAAATCCTTTCATATGGTATCTCATTTATCGTTCTGCGTTTTGTATTTACTTAGAAAAAGGTATGTTGACAAGTTGCTTAGAAAAAGCGATGTTGACAACAGAAATATTATACAGTATGATATTTTTCATATAAAAATTGTTTTCGGTGTTGTTAATGGGCAATCTGAGAAAAATATATGGCGTGTCCGACAAAAGGTCTTTATCATTCTAAACATTAATAACCAAATTACTAACAGGTGAAATGAAATGCAGTTTGCTGCAAAACAATGAAGAAATCTAAGAGTTATTGTACAGTATTTTCAATGTAGCTGTACATGAGCTCCGTTAGTAGAACGAAGAATGTCGAGCCTGTACTCAATTTCCCTCCAAGTGTTTTTTAACATTGGCGGTGTAACAGTGAGGATTGACGAGTGGAGATTTCATGATTTGTCATTTCATACTTCAGGCAATTGATACCAGAAAAAACTCTTAGATTTCTTTATTCTTTTGCAGAAAACTGTATTCCATTTCACCTGTTAGTATTTTTGTTATTAATGTTTAAAATGTCAAAGACCTTTCTCGGACACGCTGTATATATTAAATGTAAAAAATCTATTAGATTTTTCAATTAAAAGAAAATAGTTTCCACATATGTTCTGTAACCCGGGAAACCCGGGTTGGATCCCCTACTATTAATATTATTACTAATTATAAAACCAAAATCCTAGTTAGTATTATTTAAAACGTAATGTTCTTGCATTTTAGTAAAAAAAAATTCAAAATTAAGTTGATTTTTTTCCATCGTTCTGATAACATGTAATTTACTAGTTATTCTTAAGTATTGTTTTCTTGAATTTTGTGATTTAAAACAATCTTATTTAATGCAGGCAGCCATCAGAAAGAGAAATAAATCTGGCATCTTCAAACCTTGGTGTTCGGGATTTCTGATAGACAGAAGACATGTCATATCAGCAGCTCACTGCTATGATAAAAGAGAGTAAGTTCATATTCAATAAGTAATTATAAAAAGTATTATACAAGATATACATATATAGATACTTGTATAAAAGTATTTATTCCAACAGAGCGAAAAATTTCGGTACCAGGACTCGGACCAGGGTACTTTGGCTTGCCGTGCCAACGCTCTTCCTACCGAACTATCCCAACGATAACTGGCTGGCATATTTCACTTTTTTTGTTGGACAAAGCTGCAAACTGCAAGGCTAATTTCATTCATCCGAGCTATAACTATAGCATTTTACATGATGAATCTGAAATAGCACGAAAATTCCTGTGTACCATCTAATAGGATACCTCAGTAGGAAGCGAGCGTGGGCACGGCAAGCCAAACTACCTAGGTTCGAGTCCTGGTCCCGGCATTTTTCGCTCTGCTGGAATTAATCTCAACTATCATACTCCAATCATTGAATTAATTGTATCTACAATATATTTTACTTACTTTTATCTTTTTCTAAGCTTTTGTCTTTGAAATATTTTTTAAAAAACTGATATTTTCGCTTCCGTTTCCAGCAACAAACGATATAGAGCTCGTATTGGCAACATCAATCAAGATATAGTAAATGAATATAAAATCACTCGAATCGTAGTTCCCGCTAGCTATGAAGTGGATATGTTTTACGATGACATTGCAACCCTGACGCTTGACCGAGATGTAAATTTCACGGACTACAATCCTGTTTGTCTGCCCGATAAGCAAGTGAGCAGAATGAATCTGACCGGCAGACGAATGGCAATAGCTGGATGGGGAGCAGAAACACCAGGTAAGAAATATCAAAATATTTTTATAGTTCAAGTACAAAGTACGGGATACTAATAAAAAGTGTCAAAGTAGCCACTACCTTCGGGCGACACCATGTTAAACTTATGGCTTCAAAAGAGTTGCAAGCAACTTTTTATTGTCGGAGCAATTTTGTCACCTGTAGTGCTTCCACCTTTTACGTTCTACCGATATCACCAGGAACAGCAAATGAAATGCTTGGAAAGCTGATGAGTCACTTCAATTTTTGTCGCTTCAAATTATCACATGTAATAGCACTTTAAATACACCTTATTGTTTTATTTTATATCGAAGCCAATTTAAAATATTCATAAGTTAAAAAAATCTTTATTAGTTTATTTATTTTTATTTTACGTTGCACTTTGATTACCGGAATTTATTTCTCATGACTTTATTGTAAACATCAAAATATCAGCGTCCAAGTAGCACAGATATTGTTGGCTTGTCGTTGGGGAATTATGGATTGACGTGAAAATAATGATCTAACCGATGCCTTTCTCCCTCCCCGTCCAAAAAATTTCGGATTATTGATGGCTGATGAAGCAAAAATAATTTCGTTGATTACATTGAGCTGCACAGATATTAGCACAGATATTGCTCTGTCATTGTTGGGCAAACTTCAACTCTCTAAAACATGTCCGACGGATGTTTGACGCATGTGCAATGCATGTCATCCCACAATGTAATGCAGTGTCCAAACATCACCGTAAATCTCCTACTTGTGCTTGCGAATTCTGCTTTGGTAGTGTTATAAGTAAATTTGAAAATTGCTTATATTTAAATTAAAAACTAATTTAGAAATTTTAGACTGTTAAGGTGTTAAACACTTTCTTTATAATATTACCAGATTTCGATACATGCAAATGATAAGAGAACAAATGTCCTTTAGATTTTACCACTTTCAATATATAATTAAACTTTTGCATGGTAATTGTTCTGTAAATGTGTTTGGCCCTCGGTAAATAAGAGATTGGATCTTTGTTGAAGAAGGTTGATTTGCTGGGAAATGATTTGTTAGGCAACAGTTGGACGTGAGACTATACAACTCGTTAATATTCGCCCATTCATTTTGTGCTATTCGAGCAGGTAATTTATTGTAATGTATCTCTGTGTTCTCTGTTTAGATGGCGAGCAGGTAATTTATTGTAATGTATCTCTATGTTCTCTGTTTAGATGACGAGCAGGTAATTTATTGTAATGCATCTTTGTGTTCTCTGTCTAGATGGTGAGCAGGTAATTTATTGTAATGTATCTCTGTGTTCTCTGTTTAGATGGCGAGCAGGTAATTTATTGTAATGTATCTCTATGTTCTCTGTTTAGATGACGAGCAGGTAATTTATTGTAATGCATCTTTGTGTTCTCTGTCTAGATGGTGAGCAGGTAATTTATTGTAATGTATCTCTGTGTTCTCTGTTTAGATGGCGAGCAGGTAATTTATTGTAATGTATCTCTATGTTCTCTGTTTAGATGACGAGCAGGTAATTTATTGTAATGCATCTTTGTGTTCTCTGTCTAGATGGTGAGCAGGTAATTTATTGTAATGTATCTCTATGTTCTCTGTTTAAATGGCGAGCAGGTAATTTATTGTAATGTATCTCTATGTTCTCTGTTTACATGACGAGCAGGTAATTTATTGTAATGCATCTTTGTGTTCTCTGTCTAGATGGTGAGCAGGTAATTTATTGTAATGTATCTCTGTGTTCTCTGCTTAGATGGCGAGCAGGTAATTTATTGTAATGTATCTCTATGTTCTCTGTTTAGATGACGAGCAGGTAATTTATTGTAATGCATCTTTGTGTTCTCTCTCTAGATGGTGAGCAGGTAATTTATTGTAATGTATCTCTATGTTCTCTGTTTAAATGGCGAGCAGGTAATTTATTGTAATGTATATCTATGTTCTCTATCTAGATGGCGAGCAGTAATTTATTGTAATGTATCTCTATGTTCTCTGTCTAGATGGCAAGCAGAAAATTCATTTACAATATCTGACTGGATTACCAGTAGTGTCTAATCAGAAATGCCAACGAATACTTGACCGGATCCTGCAAAAAGGTTTCAAACACCATTTTCCTCTTGGCATAAATAGTGATTTGCTTTGCGCTGGATTCAAAGATGGACGTCGAGATGCTTGTGTGGTAAGAAATGTATATATATACAGGGTTATTCTAAATGATGGACCCATTTTGAATAAATTGTATTTATTAAAGTACAAATCCAAAATGAATAATCTTTATACCATTGAAAAGAGGAAGTTTCAAAGTTTTTTTAAGACATTATGAATGTTCTATGTGTCCACCGTTTGCTGCACGGAAAACATCTACGCGATAGCCAAACTCGTCCCACACACGAGAAAGCGTATCTGCTGTTACTGAGTGCACGGCTTTCAAAGCGGTGATGGTTCCAGAGGCGACCGGTAGAGGTCGCGTGGCAATAGGCCGCGATTTCGTTTCACTGTCAGTTGTGAGTGAGATGGCTACTATGGAGCACAAGGTTTTCTGCGTTCTTGAGTTCGCAAGAAGTGAGCAGACGGTGAACACATTGAACATTTATAATGTCTTAAAAAAACTTTGAAACTTCCTCTTTTCATTGGTATAAAGATTGTTCATTTTGGATTTGTACTTTAATAAATACAATTTTTTGAAAATGGGTCCATCATTTAGAATAACCCTGTATATATGTGTGTGTATGTGTAATGTAAGAAGAAGTAGAAGATTAAATAAAACAGTAAATTAAATTATTTAGTAAATTTATATATGTATATACAAGGCCAGCGCAACCATCGGGCAAACGGGGCAGCTGCCCAGAGACCCGCGCCAGTTAAAGTCTTGTTAATGGCCCCGAAAAATCTCTATACATTCTGAAATAACGTTACCCTGTGTAAAATACTGATATTATTGCTCTAAGTCTTTAAATGTTTTCTTTTTTTTTTTTTTTTTTTTTTTTTTTTTTTTTTTTGCGAAACAAAGTTAGTATAAACCTTATTTCTTACAGCTTCAATTGATATAATTATCGGTGAATGTATAGATGTTCTTGAAAGGTGATCGTAAACGCAAACAATAAATATTTAATCATTAAATATATGAATTTTATTTTTGAATTTTTTTTTATACTTATAGTAAGGATTAGACACCAGAAATTTTAAGATAGATTTTTAACTTTCAATTAGTAGCATATTTATGTGATTTATACAGAATTAATATTTCTATATAAAGATAGTAGTTGCGAAGAACTTGATTTATTTATTAAAAGTTAGTGTTGCAAATTTGATACATTATGATGCATTTAAAGGATAGAATATGCTATAGGATAGAAGATTTTTAAATATTAAAAAAATTATATACATTACACGTGAAAGAACTTGCGTGTGATTTTTCATGCATTTTATGCTCTGTATTACAAATTATTCTATGATGCATACACTTTTCAAAGTGATTTTTATTAGTAGAATATTGCAGTCAGAGACGTTGGGCCCCGCTAAATGATTTGCTATGGCCCTGCGAGACATTGCACCAGCTCTTTGTATATATAATTTTTCCCTAAAAAGCTTTATTATTATTATTATTATTATTATTACAGTTATTGTTATTGTTATACTCTTTTATTTAACTTAACTTTGTCTTGTATGGTATTTTGTAATCGATTTTTCTCTCACTTGCTCATAGCTAGAATTGTTAAAACTATAGACAGAGGTGTGTTAAAGGTGTGAAAATACAACATTTTAATATTTTTTTTAACTTAATTATAAATTAATGCATTAATTTTAAGGCATATTTTCATAAGTTAGCCGCAGGTGATAAATCGCCAAATAATCTTTATGGTTATAACTGCTTACGAGTTACAAAAACAGTGGAGTTAATTATGCCTCAAACCACATTAGCTAAAACATGCCAACTGGTTGCATAGTTGCCAACCTCCCAATTTTTTTCATACCAGTATTTTTATGTAAAAACATTTGTTTTATGTAATCGTACAATTTCTTCAATTTAATAAAGCGAATTTTTTTGTAAGATTTTACTGGTATTCAAAAAATCGGGTGGTTGGTAATTATGTGGTTGTGAAACTAGAAGAACGAAATGTTTTCAACATTAAAAAGTAAAAAATAAATAAATTAAAAGAAAAAGAGTGCAATATATTTTTAAATAATCTTTTATTATTATTATTATTATTATTATTATTATTATTATTATTATAAAAAAATTAACAGTTGTAAAACCTCTGTAATAAGGTATCCCACTACCTTGACAACCTTTTTAAAAAAATAATAATAATAAAGTAAAAAGGAATATAATAGTTATTGTTTCAAATAAATTAGCTTATAAAAGGACAATTTCATTTGTTAAAATTATTTTGGAGCATTTTGTTTTTAATTTTATAACATTTTAAGGAAAAATAAAGTAATATTTGGTACTTACCAAAAATATCCTTATGACAAAAGTGATTATTGTTCACTCATTTTTTTTTTTTTTTCAAATAGTATACTTTTTGAAATGCCGTCAACCGGACTTTGTCACTTTTTTTTGCCTTTTGTTGTCTTTAAAAATCCGAAAATTATTGAAATTTTAATTTGAATAATTTCTAATTTAATTTTTCTAGTTCCAATATATTAATTGTACATTTTATAATTTACATTTAGTATTTTTACACAATAGGTTTTTTTAGATATATTTTTTTTAAGTGGGACTTTGTCTCAAAACTAAAAAAAATCGCCGAATAAGCTTTAAAAAACTTGCAAGACAATGCAACCTTACAATTATGATAAAGTAATAAAACACACTACAAAAATACGTTATTTTGTAATTAACAAAATACATTTTTTATGAAAATGAACAGAAAACGAAATTTTATTAAAAAATTACCATTATGCAATACACTTAAAAACAATTAACAATTAAGACATGGTAATATTAATGTTTTCAAGATAACAAAGTTTTAGATGAATTCACAATTTCAGGCACTGTAAAACAGAAAAGCATTTAAAAAAAATAAAATATGTCTTAGAGAGCTAATGTTATTCGGACGGTTTAGCTTATTCTTTAAAGTAGTAATTGGAATAGTATATTTTTAGTGACTTTTTTTTGGGCTTAATACATGTTGTAGAACATCATCTACCACTTTCTGCAGCGTTAGTATAATTTTTATAATTACGACTACCTACAGAAGATTTATACGTACGAGGTATTATTACACAAGTACCTGTGCAAAAAAAAAAAAAAAAAAAAAAAAAAAAAAGATAGTACAACGTTTATGATGTCAGTAAATGTTTAATTTTATGTTTATATTTTTAGAAAAATTAAATATAATAAATAAACTAAATTTGTGGTTACTTAGTCCTGAGACAATGTCGCCCCAAGTCTGTATTCAAAATGCAGGTTGTCAATAAAGTCAATATAAAATGTAAAATATCAAATTAATAAATATGTATACTACTACAACGTTTATATTGTCAGTAAACGTTTACTTTTAGGTTTATATTTTCAGAAAAATTAAATATAATAAATGAACTAAATTTGTTGTGGCTTTGTCCCGAGACAATGTCATCCCAAATCGACATTCAAAAATGCCGTTGTCAATAAAGGCAATATAAAATCTAAATATCAAATTAATAAATATGTATACAAGTACAACGTTTATATTGTCAGTAAATGTTTAATTTAAGCTTATATTTTCAGAAAAAATAATATAATAAATAAACTAAATTTTTGGTGACTTTGTCCTGAGACAATTTCACCCCAAGTCGGCCTTCAAAATGCCGGTTGCCAATAAAATCAATATAAAATCTAAAATATCAAATTAATAAATATGTATACGAATACAACGTTTATATTATCAGGAAATTTTACTTTTAAGTTTAATATTTTCAGAAAAATTACATATAATAAATAAACCAAATTTGAAGTGACTTTGTCCTGAGACAATCTCACCCGAAATCGGCGTTCAAAATGCCGTTTGTCAATAAAATCAATATAAAATCTAGAATATCAAATTAATATATATAAATCTCAATGATTTATAAAGAAAACATACTAAAAAATACAAAAATATACTTACCACTTTATATCACCAAGTATCTGGAGACATGGCAGTACATCCGCCAAGTCGCGAAAGCACAGCCGTAAGCATCCTTTTTCGGAAGCAACTCAGGGTGCTTTTGATATCCCCACTCCCATATCTTTGCTCTGGAGTTTTCCAAAAAACCTGAAATTTCGTTTATCTAGAGTATGTTTTTAATTATGTCTTTCTTTGTATCCTATACACTACTTTTATGCCAAATATGAAGTATTTTGGGTCGCTAGTAATACCTCAGATCGATAGCACCTTTCCTGGAAGCAACTGATAGTACTTTTGATCGCCTAACTTAGTGCTTGCCTAGGAACCTGAAATTTCCTTTTATCTACAGGACTTTGTAAACGAAACTAAAGATCCAAATTTTTGGTACCAAAGTAATAGGAACAGGGAGTGGTCTTGACGAAAACCAATGGATGATGTCCGAAAAGATCCCAAAGTCTAGAAAAGGAGGATTACTTACAAAAAAAAAAAAAAATGCTATTAAACACATGACATGTAAAAAAAATGTAGCCAAGTCTCGTGACTTTTTTACCGTAAGAAGTTTTGAGATCATATAGAGCCAAGTTTAGCTATCTTATTAACTCTGAAATTTTCATTCACAAATCACTCCTAGTCTCTACATCTTTACTTAATGATTATTCTGTGATTTGGCAATTACGCAGCACAGGGAAGTTGTTACACTTTAATATGTTATGGGATGGGGTAGTATTATTTGATTAAAGCCAATTATAAATAGCCGTCACATTCTCGTGCTACGTAATTGCCAAGTCACAAAATAATCATTAACTAAAGATGTAAAGACTAAGAGTGATATTTGAATGAAAATTTCAGAGTTAATAAGAGAGCTAAGCTTTGCTCTGCGTGATCTGAGAACTTTTTACAGTAAAAGAGTCACGCGACTTGGCTACATTTTTTACATGTTATGTTTTTGATGGGATGAATACATTTTCCTATCAGAAGTTCCCCCTAGTAAAATCACGCGCGTCTAAGTAAACAAAACAGCAATGGAAGTGATGCCAAACTCAATTTGTAAAATGCTGAATTAAATAATTTAGGTTTAAGCTACTGCTGCAAATTACCAGAATCCGGCATTACTAATTAGTTTCATTGTAACAAATTTTATTTATTGCACATTTTATCTTTATCCTCTGGGCGGAATAAAGTCATGCCGGTTGACCGTACTTAAAGTGTACTACAATGAACTACAATATAAGCCATAAAGTAGAAGCTTCCATAGTTATATATACATACACAAAATATCATGACTATTCATATATTTTTGTGCGTTAATTTGTAAAATTAACTTTACAAAGACAGGAAATTCTGATATATTTAAAACAATAGTTCATTTTACAGACAATTTCACATAACTTGCATTCGGTCAATTTTATATGAAAGTAACCGTAATTTTTGGAGATAGAACTTTTTTTGTTCATAAAAATCACGTTTCTGTGTAAACGCAGTTGAAGTTTTTATATCTTAAAATCTATTAGAAATATCCACACCAAAAATTCTTAAAATTCTCCAGATTTTTATACTGTATCTTCCTTCACCTCAATATTAGAAATTATTTTCTCTTTTAAGGCCCTTAAACAGCAACTGTCGGTTATTTACACTTCCGGTTTGAAAGCTGACACAAAATCAGCCATAATTACACTCCAAATCATTCTATGAAGGAAACAAAAAATTGTTTTGGACGGCTATATGTATGAGTATTTCACATAAAACAATAAACAAGAACGAAAAATCATGCATCAAGCCTAGATTATGAAACACTTTCCAACATTTCCAGCCTATTTTAACAACATTTTACCGATTAATAAAGATGAATGTCTCTAAGTAGAAAAAAAAAAAAAAAAAAAAAGAAAACGCCTAACAAATTTGATAACCCGATTTCAGCAACTACCACCAATACTCGAAAAAAAATCCGAATTCCTTTGTGCAGCCCTGTATAGGATTTATAGATTTGTATGTATACTACATAGGATGCTAAAATTTGGTTTAGTTAGGAAATGCACAGCACAGTTAAAATTTCCGTCAATAAACCGAAATGTATTCGATATTTTTTGTGCTGCCCTGTGTATATGATCTATAGCCTTTATACACACCAAGTAATATATAAAAAATCAGTTAAATTTAAAGTGTGCACCACAATTGAAAGCGCATTTCCAACAAGTATTGTTCATAGACAGTACTGTAGACGATTTCTTTTGTGTGTCCCTGTAAATAAATGATGAATGCTATGCCCATCATATTCTACAGTAAGCCTCTTGTAGTACCCTTCAATGATATGTATCAATTTCAATATGTTTGAAATAGTGTAACATCATTAAAATACACCGTAAACGATTTTTCCCCATAGACCATAATGTAACGGCATTCTTTTGAGTGTCGCTGTAAAGGAACTTTAAGTGCTGCATACTTCATTTTCAATACCAAACGTGCCATAGAAAACCTCAATAACATATATCAATTGCATGACAATCCGAGTATATTTACGTGAGTTAGAAAACTGACAGACGACAGACAGACGGACGGACGGACAATCCTAATTTATAAAGTTTTCAACTGTGTCGGAAAATGTTAAAAATTACTATATTTACCCGAAATTGGCTGTTATTCAAACGTAGTAAGTAGTATACATTAATCACTGCACATCTTGCCATCGTTTTTAGCACTTTCCAGCATATCTGAAAAATATTTATGACTTTGGTTTGTCTGTCTGTCTGTCCGTGCTCTAACTCGGGAAAATATGTTCAGATTGTCATGTAATTGATATATGTTATTGAGGTTGGTTTATTATAGCATGTTAGCTATAGAAAATGAAGTATGTAACATTTATAGGTCGTTTACAGGGACGCAGAGAAGAATTTCGTCACACTACTGCCTATGGGGAAAAATCGTTTGCAGTGAATTTAAATGATATTAAGATAATTCATACATAATGAGATTGATATGCATCATTGAGATAGGCTACAACATACTTTCTGTGGAGTATAGAATAAGTGGCATTTATAGTTCGTTTATAGGGGTGCACAAGAAAATTCCATTAGATTATGATCTATAGAGAAAATGCGTTTGTGGTATATTTTAATGATGTTACGATACCTCAAACATAATGAAATTGATAGGGATCATTGTGATGTACTACAACATGCTTTCTATAGAATATAGAGTTTATAGCAATTATCGTTCATTTATAGAGACACTGAAAACAAAATTCCGTTGCAGGACGTACTATGATCGATAATTGCTGGATGTGAGTTTACAGCTCAGGTATATATTTTTTAACTTAACTAAATTTTAGTACATTACGTGGTGTGTATAAATTCTATAGATAACATACAGGAATTCACTTAAGAAATCGTTCACATTACCGGATATGAATAACAATTGCAAAAAATTAATTTTTACTGCGTTATGTATTTTTTTTTTTTTTTTTTTTTTTTTTATACCACTTTATTGTATGAAAAATGAAATTTCTTAACACTGTTAGTGTTAAAAAGGTTTCAAAATCTATGCTAGATGCATGATTTTTCGTTCATATTTTTTATTACAAAAATTCCAGAGTTCTCAAATATTTTCTCTGATGTTCCTTGTTCCAATACGTTTCAGATTTAACCCTTTGTGACTCAACAACATTGATTTGAAAAATATTTCCCGGGATGTTAGAATACAAATTTTAAGCATGTTAAAAAAAAAAAAAAAGTTCCTGGGATGTTAGAATACAAATTTTAAGCATGTAAAAAAAAAATAGAACGTAAAAAGTAAAAAAAAGATACCTCTTTCACATCTGCAATAAACAGAAGATTACACACTTCTCATAAATATTGCCTGTTTTCTAATACAAAATTGCAAAGAATACAAACTTACCTTTGTGAAAAAACAATCTAATTTTGACGTCTCCAGTTTTTTAAATTTTACAAAATATTCGAAGCAATAACGATGCGAAACTGTTCAATTGATAAATAAAACTTGGGCATGAAAAATGAATTCAGTATCGCCGTCTGCTGAGAATTCTATGAACAATTTATGTTAACTGCTGTGTTGGGAGATAGAAGCAATCAATAAAAACGTCTTTTAAAGCCCACCGTATAAATAACATTGTATATGTATTATAATTCAATTAATTTAGCAGTGAGATTTTGTCCGAAATTAATTAATATTAAATACGTGATTTTTTCACATTGCTAGCTAAGCGTGTAACCAACAGAGTGAAAAATGTCCAAGCCGGGAATAGAACCCGGATCTTGGGATAACGTTGCAATAATGTTGAGCTACGAGGACGATACCCAGCTTGGCATTTCCATTTTGTGCTGCCGTTGCAGCCTTTCCAACATGTGTGAGTGAGGGATGCCAGGCTGGGTTGATTGGTTGGTTATTTGTTACGGCCGATTATCTGCGCTAGGGACCGGCGGGAGGAATGCCCTCCGAGGGGGTCTTCCTAAAGGATCCCATCTCGTATTTACGCAAGGTTCGAAGAAAACCACGGAAAACTCCGAACGGTTAGATCGACGACCACGACAGGGGTTTGAACCCAGCTCCTCACGTCTACCAGCTTTGAAAGCAGAACCTCTCAGCCACTGGTGGGGCTGCCAGGCTGGGTATTGTCCTCGTAGTTCAATGGAAGAGCATTGGAGTGTTACTCTAAGGATCCGGGTTCGATTTCCGGCTTGGACATTTTTCACTCTGCTGGTTATATGCTTAGTTAGCAATGTGAAAAATTTACGTATTTAATATTTAAATGTCATTGACTTTTAGGTATTTTGCATATTTGTAACATCCTGATACAAAGGATTAAAATTCACCCATATCTTTATTATTTTCTATTCAGGGTGATTCTGGAGCACCTCTCATGTTCGAGGATAGAAAACGGTGGTTTGCTGTCGGAATTGTATCGTTTGGCATCGGCTGCGGTCATCCTGGAATACCAAGTGGATATACAAATGTTACAAATTACTTAGATTGGATAAGGAAGAATACCAGAGATTAATAGAGTTTCATTCACGAAAAACTTACTAAAATACTTGTTATATATTTCTCAGTGCAAGACCTACCACGCATGTTCTGTTTTTAATATTTAGTAATAAAGGAAACTTATTAGTACGTTGTTTTATTAAGGTACACTGTAAAAAAAGACCGATGATTCTTAATATAGTGTAATATAATATAACCATGAACGGATATATACAATAGGGTTTTTACTTACCCATCATACGTAGTATAGGGTAAGTCTTGTAATCGTTTTGAAAATCGAAAATTTTTTTTTGACGGATTTAGACGTTTCAGACACTGGATATTCCGAAAAACATATTTTTAGAAAAAAAAAATTGCCGTCCGTCTGTGTGTCTGTAAACGCTCTATCTCCCGAAAAAATTAAGAAAGAAACTTGCAATTTGGTATGTACTTAGTATGTAGTAATGGGAAGAAGCCTATTTCATTTCAATAACCTCGATTAACCGGAACTATTTTTTTCGGACTCTCGAAATATTCGTTCTGATAAAAGGAACATAAAAATTTTCGAAATTATTTATTTTAAGAAATGAATATAAAAGACAATAAAAAACATAAATTTTGCATAAAGCATAAAGTCGATCGGATAATGAGTTGCCGAGATATTTGGAATCCTATTTTCCACACTCTTCGATTTTTCATGACCCTGTATTTCATCCAAATTTCACTTCAAAGATGTATTTTAATTGGAAATTTGACGCTTAATCAGATGCAATAAACCGCTAGTTAATAGGATTATTATTTTTGGAGTTATAAGGATGTGTCTTTCAAGCAATTCAGTAATCGAGCCTTTAAAGTTTGTGACGTCATCAAGCCACAATTTTATTGGAATTGCAATGCATTTTATAAGTAGTTTACGCATTTTTATTTTAATACTTTACATTATGCATATCCATGATGGGTAAGTATTACGGTGGCCCCAACGACTAGTTTTCTATGCTATCCCTTCTCAAGAAAACATTTTCATGTTCAACAAACATTTTCATGTTCAACAAACATTTTCATGTTCAGCTTTACAGACAAACATGATAAATTAACAGGTTTAAAATCAGGGTTGGCATTAATCAATTACTTTTTTAGTCGATTGATTAATTGACTAAACGTTCAATCATACGAAATTTAATCATGATGAATGTAATCATGATTGAAATTGAAAAAAGTAATTACTCTTCACAAGTTCTTTCATGATTAATTCAATCTGAACTAATTCAATCGCGATTATATTAACCCATTAATATAACACAGACGGAAATTAAACATGGCCACCATTTAGCTTTCTTAAATTCGCTTTCATTGCTACGAGACTTTATTAAGGGTCACTATACGATTTTTCTTATTGAAAATTGTACAGGTTCACATAAAATTATCCATATACAGCGAGGTCAAAATGCGTAATTCATTTAGGGGAGAATAAGACAGTTGAATCCATTTATTAATCAGTGTGTTTAGTATTAAATTATTCAGATAATGTTTTCTCTATGTTGTAAGAATCAACTGTGATAGAGCGGGCGGCGGCGACAAAAATAACTACGTCATAGAGTTACGATATGAAATTGTGATATATAATACAGGAAAGATTATTAGGAAAAGATGAAAGAATGACTTGTATCTTGTATGCCTCGGCATATTTTGGTACGATATGGACAGAATGGGGCGCCAAATGGTGATTTTGAAAGAACTATCACGTTAAAGATTTACAGCAAGGTTATTTAACATATCGTATATCTTGACTTGTACAATACAAATTTTTCAATCTGCCTCCTGATATCTTGGTACGATATGAATAGAATGGGGCGTCAAATCTTTATTTTAACTGTACTATCACGTTTTCGAGTTCGGCATGAAACTTTAGCTTTCGATCTCTGTTGACACGGCAAATGTTTCAATCTGCCTTGTGATATCTTGGTATGATATGAGCAGAACGAGGCGAAAATTTGTTATTTTGACGATAATTACGCCATCAAGTTTGGAGATGAAATTGTTGGCAAATTAAAGCTTAAAAAATATTTTTTTTTTAAATATTTTAAAGTCTAAATGTAAGAAAATTCCCAGCAACTTCCTCTTTTTTTCTTGAAAACTGTCGGAAAAGATGGTAGCACAGAAGATTCCATCGGAAAATATAAAAGTACACTAGTGTGCAAAACTTAAGCAACAAACACAAAATGCTAATTTCTGAACACGTGAGTACTCAAAAGGAAATTCTATAAACAGCAAGTGTAGAAAATTGGTACTACCCTAAACAGCACAGACAGTCGATGTGAAGTCTTCTTGACATCACAAACGGTCACAATTGTCACAGTCACTACAATTAACAGAAACGTGATATCTTTCATTCGTTCATTTTTACTCTCATTTGGTCACTCCACTGAACAGTCACCATGACTGCTGCTTTTTGACGAGTCACCAGGTGACTTTACAATGAAGTCATCTTATGACTCTCATATGACTGTCATTCTGACACTTCATTATAAAGTCATCATGATAGCTGTTCTGTGACGAGTTCCCAAGTGACAGAAAATGAAATCATCTGGTGACTTTTCACAATGGAGTGCAATGATGACTTCACAATAGAGTGTCAGTCACCGGAAAGTCACCATGCGACTTCATTGTGACATTATTTGGCGACTCATCACAATGCAATGCTCACAATGACTTCAAAGTTCAGTCTTCAACTGACAGTGACTTGAGAATCACAAGGTGACTTCATTGTAATGTCACCTGGTGACCCATCACAAAGCGACAGTCACAGTGACTTTTCAGTGTTAACAATCATTTGAGAGAAATAATGAGACAGTGAAATATCCCATATTTTGGTTCACCGTAGCGATTCTGGCACTTCTAACCATGTGTGACGCCAAGGGGACTTCACATCGACTGGCCGTGCTGTTAGGGTATTACCTCTTTTCTACACTTGCTCTTCATAGAATTTCCTTTTGAGTACTCACGTGTTCAGAAATTAGCATTTTGTGTTTGTTGCTTAAGTTTTGCACACCAGTGTAATTTTCGTTAACTTAAGCACACTAATCAGCTCACTTAATCAGGACTTGGACTTTTAATGCACCAGACGACGACAGTGGCTTCGAGCTCACTCTTTACTCACTCACTGGTCCCGTTGTGCTCATATCGTACAATTGTGTCTGAACCCGAAATTTCTGTTTAAAGTCAACCCGAAACACGACCTGAACCCGCAGAATCACACCCGAAGACAATTCAAACTTGAAGTGAAAGAAAATTAATCTATATTTAAAACATATTATTGAAAAAGAGTCTACAATTAAACCTCAAATATCAATTCTATCATTTTACTTACCCATCATACGTAGTATAGGGTAAGTCTTGTAATCGTTTTGAAAATCGAAACAAGTTTTTGTGTTATGGATCCGAAAAACATATTTTTAGAAAAAAAATTGCCGTCCGTCTATCTGTGTGTCTGTATGTGCGTCTGTAAACGCTCTATCTCCCGAACAAATTGAGATAGAGACTTGAAATTTGGTATGTATTTAGTATGTAATAATGGGAGGAAGCTTATTGAATTTCAGTAACCTTGATGATCCGGAACTATTTTTTTCGAACTCTCGAAATATTCGTTGTGATATATAAAATATATATAAAATTTTTCGAAATTGTTTATTTTAAGGAGTGAATATAAAAGACAATAAAAAAACATAAATTTTGCATAAAAAATAAAGTCGATCGGATAATGAGTTGCCGAGATATTTGTCATCCTATTTTCAACACGATTCGATATTTCATGATCCTGTATTTTATCCAAATTTCAAAGATATATTTTAATTGGAAATGAGACTCTTAATCCGACGCAATAAATAGTTAGTTAATATGATTAACATTTTTGGAGTTATAAGGATGTTTCTTTTACGCAATTCATTGATAGAGCCTTTAAAGTTTATGACGTCATCAAGCCACGATTTTATTCGAATTGCAATGCATTTTATAACTATTTTACATTTGTTTTATTTTCATATTTTATATTATGCATATCCACGATGGGTAGGTATTACGGTGGCCGCCCCTAACGACTAGTTTGTATAAAAATGAGCCCATATAATTTCATTATATACAAATATATAGTTTGTTTCATTTAATAAATATTCAGGACTTTTTTTTTTTTTTTTTTTTTTTTTGAAAATTTGGTCAACCCAAGCTCGACTTCAAATAGTCAAAACCTAACCCGAAAACCGAACTAAACCAGAAATATTTAAATTCAACCCTTCCAAAACCATTCCGCGAGTCGGATCATATAAAATTGGGGTATCCGACCAGATACAAGACTTCAACTGCGAACCCAGGGGGATAAAACCAGAAGAAACTTAAGAAAAGAACAAGTTGGAAATTGTACGTCAAACGTGACAAATGAGGTGCGTTCGTACTATAGCTAGTTATATAAATATTCAGATCTTGATGAGTTTTAATTCTGTGAAATGAATTATATCGTCTGCAGATTCATTTCTGTACTAAAATAAGTATCTCGGTCGCTTGACGATTAAACTTCGGAAGCTCCTATAACAAAAAAAGCACCAACTTTAAAAAAAAAAATTCAAATTTCTTAATAAATATATTTATTAATATCTCCTAAAGTTTTGATTCGATTTTTATAAAATTTGAAATGTCTCCACAAAATTCTGCAAAGATAATGTATCTTAAATTTCAAACCATTCGGTTGGGTAGTTTTTGCGTTGTTATATGCGGACGGACGGACAGACAGACGGACGGACGGACGGACCAAGCGACGACAATAGGTGCTACGTATTTATATAATTACGAACGCACCTAAAAAGGCCAAACCCAGGGGCGCCATTTGAGAGGAGGAAATTGAGATTTCAGATCATTTATCCGTCACTAGTAGTGATACAGTTTTGTAAGTAAATTAACTTTTAATTACATTTTTCAGAATGGATCTAATACACTTCTGACTTCTTGGTTTTTTTTTTTGCTTTAAAATTTTTAGATGGGTGTTTTAATTTTATGAGTAACATGTATATGGGATTAGTAGATTGTATGATATGTTTTTTTAGATATTGAATGGATAAGTCATGTTTGTTTTACATAATATTTGAATTTTCCAAATTCATTTTTATAAAGTGAATTTAATAATATTAAAAATACAATTTGTGTTCACAATGGCTCTTGTTTTCTTTTCATATTAGGTCGCTTTCAATACAAAAAAGTATAAAGCTACCTATTGCAGCCGTTCGGAGGAAAGCAATTCCGGAAAATTTCGATATATTTTCACCGATCATGACCCCCAGACCCCAAAACCATCCTCCGTTCAAATGTTGATTTTTATATATATAGATATATCCATATATATATATCTGATCTATGTCATGCGATAGCACTCGTATTTATAAATCAATTTCGATGAAACTAATTGTGTGTATTAAGCTCACCAATGTCTCGACCGAGTTCGTTGGCCAGCTTGGTCCGCCATTTTGTTTCAAGATGGCGGCCACTTAAAAATTTTAAACTAAAATAAATATACAAAAAAGTTATAAATTTGAATTTATTTTTTGCTTAAGTGTTAGGCCTTGATACAAGGATTCCGGAGTATTTTTTGGTTTACCTCTATTTTAAAAAACAGCTGAGATACAGCAGTTTGAAATTCTAGGGTGGCAGACATTTTGAAACAAGATAGCACATTACAAAAATCCAACGATTAATTTATAAGTTTTAGTGAACGCGACTTCTTGCAAATTATTATCTTTCATTGTTTTAATCATTTTCCCAATCATACGCATAAAACTATATATTCATATCCGTTAGCGCCAAATTCTCGCCAAACTTGGCGACATTTGGCAAATATCGCCAAATGTGGCGACCAAAAAAAGTCTTCATAAGTGAAGCCAATTTGGCTATAGTTGACTAATTTGGCAAATTTCTTATTCAAATTCAGTATTAACGAATGTTCTGTAATTGGGTTCTTTGCATTTTAGCTTGCTGTTTTCGTGTAACATTAGCTAAAATTTTAAAACGAAGATATAGGAAAGCTACCTTTTCCTCCCGGTACAGGCCGGAAGGACTTTTTTTCATAAGCGCATTTAATAATATCGTAACTTGATTTCTATGGGGAAAATGCAAGCTTTGGGCCGACGTTGATACCCCACCCCACCCCCCACTTAGGGAGAAATTTTTTTTAAATAATGTCCAATACATGTATTGCCTTCAAGAATGCATATATATTCCAAATTTCAAAGATGTACGTCAAGAGGACGTGGGTGAAAAATGAATCACAAGATTTGACTGCCACATACATACAGAAATGTAAGTTAAAAGAAAGTATGTAAAAATGTGTCTTTAGTCAGATACAATGCGAATTATGAAGTATGCAGAAATAAATACTAGTAAAATTTTGTCTTTACTTAAATACAGTATGAAAGTTAAAAAAAACTACCGAGCTAGGCTCGATCTACCAGGTACTAATGGTATTTCAAATTGAAATATTCCATTTAAAACTCAAATTGGACAATTCGTAATTACTGCATTTAATCGTATAATTTATATATGTATATATATATATATATATATATATGTGTGTGTGTGTGTGTGTGTGCGTATTGCAATAAAATAAAATAAAAAATTCGATTTTTTAAAATTTATTTATGTATTTATTTACTTATTTATTTGTAAAATTGTATTCTTCAGGTGAAAGACGCGGTTAAGATTTCTTTTTTTTTTTTATCAGTAATTATTATTTTAACACTTTCCAACCTAGTTGAAAAGTGTTTATGACTTCGGTTTGTCTGCCGTCTGCCGTCTGTCCGTGCTCTAACTCCCGTAATATACTCGGATTGCTCTGCAATTTTTAGATGTTATTATCGTTATCTATAGCATGTTCCCTTTTTCAACGGAAGTGTGTAGCACTTACAGTTTTTTTTTAATAGGGACACTCAAAAGAATTCCGTTACATTGCGGTCTATGGGGAAAAATCATTTGCGGTTTATTTAAATAATGTTTCACTATTTTAAACGCATTGAAATTTATATATATCACTAAGGTGCATTAGAAGAAGCTTAATATGGAATAGGGTATGCATAGCACTTATAGTTACTTTACAGGGACAGTCAAAAGAATTCCTTTACCTTACGTCTATGGAGAAAAATCGTCTGCGGTTTATTTAAATAATGTTTCACTATTTTAAACGCATTCAAATTTATATATATCATTAAGGTGCATTACAAGAGGCTTACTAACGAATATCGTGTGTATAGCAGTCATCGTTCATTGACAGGGACACGCAAAAAATTCTCTACTGTCTGTTAACAATAATTCCTGGAAGTGCGTTTTAAGTTACTGAACGCGATTTTAATTTTAACTCGCTTTTTGTCTATTACGTGGTGTGTATAAATTCTGTAGATACTATACAGGGAAACACAAAAGTTCGCGAACATATTTCCGTTTATTGACAGAAACTCCAGACGGAGAATTTAAAACTGTGCTACGCGTTTCCTAACTGAACTAAAATTTAGCATCCTATGTAGTATACATACAAATCTATAGATCCTATACAGGGCTCCATAAAAGTATTCGGATATTTTTCAGAATATTGTATAGGTTGGAAATTCCTGAAATTATGTTTTTAAATATGTTATGCGTTTTCCAAATTGTTTACTTAGATGTTATCTTTTAGCTTATTAAACGGTATGATTTGTAAAATTATTTTGGAAGCGTTGGAAAGTGTTACATAGTCTATGCTTGACGCATGATTTTTCGTTCTTGTTTTTTAATGGAATGACATCTAAAATAAACTACAAGTATTAAACACTTTGAACCTCTAATTATTGTCTAAAAAAATGCTATTAAAATTTTTAGAAGTGTTTTAAAACATAATTTTCACCCTTTTTAGTACTATCTATTTATTTATTTTAATTTACGAACATTTTTTTTCATCTGTTTTAATTGAGAGGAGATTCTTGATGATTTCCCATAAAGATGAAAGATAAAAACCTTAACCTATTTCTTGAGCCAAATTACGAGCTAGAGTTACTCATATATTTCTCAGATGCACGATATAAGCTATTGTTTCTGCAATTCAAGATTAATTAATAATTTATTTCAAAATATTTTCGACGAATGTTTCAACTCGGATTTAAATAAAAAACAAAAAAAGAAAATGTCACTTAGAATCCTGCAGAAACTGCATTAATGTATTTTCAAAAACTGTGATTGATGATATATCTTTTGTCCGAAGCGTTTCTCTTCAACAAAAATTGACCCAGGCTCCAGGCAACAAAATGGTTGCTTGTAAAATTCATCTGAAGAAAAAGCTGCCATTTCAAACAAAAAAAAGTTTTTCTCCCTATTGTAAATTGGAAGAATGATGAGTGGGTTTCTCACTGTGTTGTGTCCATTTTGTTCAGACCCAGCCCACTCTCAAACTATAGACGGCAAGAATCCCTCTGGTATTTCCCCTTTTATTCTTACTTTGGAAAAATGGAGCATGCGCATTGAGGTCAATTTCATGTGAAATCTAAAAAATGCTCTTTTAGCTTTAAATATATAGATTCTGCGTATTTATGATGTAACTAAATATTATTCAATACTTTATAAACTGTTGCAGATTTAGAATTTATGAATTAATGCTTATGGATGCAAAAAATAGTAGTTTTTATGGAGAAATCATTTTATTAATGGCGAAACAAATGTTGCCCGAGTACTACTCGGACAAAATTGTTAAATAGTTATTCATAGAATTTATACAGAAAGTATTATTTGTATCTTGAAAGGATAGTTATAAGAATCCAGAAACAAAATAACCTCAGTAGAGAGTTTTAAAATATTAAACTGAAGGCGAAAAAATTATAGAGAAATAACTTATTCATAAAATATGTGAGTTTCAACGTTTTGATAGACATAATTATTGAATAATAAATAATTCATGCAATACGTCTCATAAAAAAGTGAAACGGATAAAACTACAAAATTGACAACAAGAAAAGTTGTGAAATGTGGAATTTGCATAGCCTATTTAGACTGGCGTTTCATTCATTGACATCTCATACAAATAGACGCCGGAATCAGTACTGGTAGGAGAATATTACGCCAAACAGGTTTTTTCCCGCCAAACTGTGACTGGAATTCCACCGTCTGTTTCTTTTATTACGAGAACAGAAACAGAAAGTTGCCAAGAAAGGGATTACCGCCAGAAAGCGGCACCCTTTCGCCGTCTTTTGGCGATGAAAGGTGAAAGATGTTTTCTTCAACTCTCTCGGGAGAGAAGAAAGAGATCCGGTATCCATTTATATTAGAAGTCAATGGTTTCTTTCCAAGTGGCACGTAGCTTTAGAGTTGGTAGTGAAAGGAAGTAAACATTACACAAATATATTTTTCTTCAATTGTATCATTTGAAAATATGTTTACGAGAACATTAACTCGGATATTTTTTTAAAGAAATTAAATGTGTGTAGTGTATTTTAAATCTCGCGATAAAACTTGTCTACAAAAGTGTATGGCCATTGATATTTTTATTAAAGGGTAAGTTTTATGAATATTTTTCATGTTTCGTAAAAACTTTATTTTTTTTACTTTCTTCTATCTATAATAGAAGAAAGTATTGTAATCGAAATTTTTTTAGACTTCCGGTTTTCGACGGATTTACACGTTTTAAGGGTCAGAGATTTCGAAAAACATGTTTTTACAAAATGTCTGTCTGTCCGTCCTCATTGTATCATTGAAAAGTGTATGAAGAAATGCAATTTTTTTTCTATGTTTTTGGCTATGGCCAGCAGGTCCTACTTGAATTTTGGGATATTCCGCCGGAAGGGGGCGCTGTGATAGCCATTTAAAGATTTCAAATTCAAAAAGATGTACAAAAAAATAGAAATCCTAAAAGTTTTTTCCGTTAAATGTTCGGCCTTGATCCGGAGTATCCGGAGCACTTTTTGTTTTGCCTTTATCTTAAAAAATGGCTGAGATATAGCGGTTTGAAATTTCAGGGTGGCTGACATTTTCAAACAAGACAGCAGAATTCATCCATAAACGGGTTCAATTTATGAGTTTTAGTTAACATGGTTTCGGCAAATTTTCTCTCATTGTTGTAACCATTGTTCCTATTCTTATATGCTTAACACTATATATTTATATTCGCCAACGTCAAATTCTCGCCAAGCTTGGTGACAGTTGGCGAAATATCGCCACATTTGGTGACAAAAATAGGTTGCCATAAATGAAGCCAACTTGGCTGTAGAGGACTAATTTGGCGATATTGTCATTCAAATTCAATGTTGACGAGAACTGGGAATGAATCTTCTTTAATTGGGTTCCACGCATTTCAGCTTCGTGTTTTCCAGTAAAATTAGCTAAAATCGTAAAACCAAGGAATAGGGAGGCTATCTGTTCCTGTCGGTATATATATATCAGTACAAAAACCCTTAACGGGTTAAAAGTTGTGACGCAGCATTTTCTTTTGGCTCTAAGAATTTTAAATATGGGTCTTAAAAGCAATGATATCGAATTTGAGTGACGCTATGTTAATAATATTTTTAAAAATCATCATTTTCTTTTTAGTTTTATTTATATTCACAGGTGCAATTATTATTTTAACATGAAAAAATATATATAATTTATTCGCTGATGCTTTTTCATTCAGATCTCTCAGGAATTCAAAATATGGGTTTTAAAAGAAATGATATCAAAATTTGAGTGACACCTTGACGTGAATTTAGTAGGATTGTTTTAAAATTCAATTTAAATTATTTTTCGTTTGTCTTCTAAAGTATATTTACACATACAAACAATACTTTTAATTTTTCAATACACTGTTAAATATATTACTTTCACTGAGCCTATATTATGTATTGAAATGTATTTATTTCAATAAACTGGTTTATGTTTTGTGCCACGCTATCCAAAATCATAAGTAAAATTTATGTAAATGATTATTTTGCGTCATATTATCCACTTGCATACATTTCCCTTTGTTTGGATAATATGACGCAAAATAATCATTTACATAAATTTTACTTATGATTTTGGATAGCGTGGCACAAAACATAAACCAGTTTATTGAAATAAATACATTTCAATACATAATATAGGCTCAGTGAAAGTAATATATTTAACAGTGTATTGAAAAATTAAAAGTATTGTTTGTATGTGTAAATATACTTTAGAAGACAAACGAAAAATAATTTAAATTGAATTTTAAAACAATCCTACTAAATTCACGTCAAGGTGTCACTCAAATTTTGATATCATTTCTTTTAAAACCCATATTTTGAATTCCTGAGAGATCTGAATGAAAAAGCATCAGCGAATAAATTATATATATTTTTTCATGTTAAAATAATAATTGCACCTGTGAATATAAATAAAACTAAAAAGAAAATGATGATTTTTAAAAATATTATTAACATAGCGTCACTCAAATTCGATATCATTGCTTTTAAGACCCATATTTAAAATTCTTAGAGCCAAAAGAAAATGCTGCGTCACAACTTTTAACCCGTTAAGGGTTTTTGTACTGATATCATTACTTTTTTGAGGTTATTGATGAAAATGTCAATTAATCGAAACTAAGCATAGGGTATAAATTAATAATTAGAATAAAATTTTAAAGAAATGCTAAAAAAGACCCCTAGGGCCCCAATAAAAATATGAGGGTGGTGGCCCGGGGGAGGAGTGCAAGACTCAACTTTAAAGTTATGCATCGAGAGAGTAACGTAATTAGAGGGATGAAAATGCATGGCACAAAAATGTTCAAGGATCCCGGACCGGGTTCAGGCCAGTGTCCTAAATGGACTGTAGAAATGGTGGAATAATTAAATGGAAAAAAGGTCACAAAAAACGAAGAAGATCAGATTAAAAGGAGTCAAGTTGTTTACAATTTATGGAACAAAAACGTCAAGGGGCCACGTACCGGACCCTAGGGTCTTAACTAGAATGTAGAAATGGAAAAATAACTGACTGGAGAAAGGGGCCCCAACAACGAAGAAAATCAGACAAAAAAAGAGTAAAGTGATTAAAAATTTAGGGCACAAAAACTTAAAAGAGTCCAGGGGACCCGGGTCTTGTCTGAGAATAAAATGTTGTTGTTCATGTAGCAGCTGGAAGTCCTAAGAAGGTGTTAGAAAAAAACGGCTAGTGAATTGGACGATTTTTAAGGGAGGTCTATTAGGGGCCCCAAAAAGGGCTAGGTGATAGTTTTAAACAAGAACTTAAGATGAAGGATCTGAACTGGAATTCAGAAATGAGGGAATAACTAAATGGAGAAAGGGCCCCCAAAAACGAAGATCATCGGTGAAAAAGGAGGCAAGTTATTAAAAATGTAGGGCACAAAAACTTAAAAGGTTACAGGGGGACCGGGTTTTGTCCGAGAAAATTTTGTGTTGTTCATGTAGTAGCTGGAAGTCCTTGGAAGTTGCTAGAAAAAAAAGCTAGTGAATTGGACGACGATTTTTAAGGGAGCTATAGTGAGGGCCCCAAAAGGGGCCAGCTGACAGTTTTGAGCAGGACCTTAGGATAAAGGGTCTGAACTGGAATGCAGAAATGGGGACTAATTGGAAACAGAAATTGGAACTAAAATCGATGTATCCTGTTGAGGTCGAGTCGAATGAATCAAACCGCGTTGCAATGGGACCCATAGAACTCGAGTTAGCTGCAAAATCCGTTAGTTCCACCGCCAGGGGACGCACTCCGTTCTATACAAACATAGCTGAAATCTTCGAGGCTGTCGATTTCAAATCAAATGAACAATACCTCGTCGTGATGGGACCAATAAAACTCGAGTTAGCTGCAAAATCTGTTAGTTCCATCTTCCACCACCAGAGGGCGCACTCTGTTCTATACAAACATAGTTGAAATCACTGAGGCTGTCAATTTCGAGTCGAATGAGCCATACCTCATAGTGATTGGGCCCATAGAACCTGAGATAGAAAAGCGCCCCTGGTGGTGAGATTTTAAACTAAAATCGATATATCCTGTCAATGTCGAGTTGAATGAATTAAACTACATTGTGATGGGACCCAAAGAACTCAAGTTAGCTGAAAAATCCTTTAGTTCCACGTTCCACCACCAGGGGGCGCACTCTGTTCTATACAAACATAACCGAAATCTATTAAAATCCAGTTGAATGAGCCAAACCTTGTCGTAATCGGGCCCATAGAACTCAAGATAGAAAAGCGCCCCCTGGTGGGGAAACTTGTACCTACAATCGATAAGTCCTGTCGATGTCGAGTCGAATGAATCAAACCGCATCGTGAAGGTACCCATAGAACTCGAGTTAGCAGCAAAATCCATCTTCCACTGCCAGGGGGCGCAATCTTTTCTATATGAACATAACTGAAATTTTTGAGGCTGTTGATTTTGAGTCGAATGAGCCATACCTTGTCGTGATTGGGCCCATATAACGATAGATAAGAAAGCACTCCTGGTGGTGAAACTCTGAACTAAACTCGGTAAGTTTTATTGATATCGAATCGAATGAGCCAGACTGCGTCGCGATTTGGGATGCACAACCTGTGGCCCGTGGGCTAAACGTGGCCTGTGATGGGTAACTCGTTGCCCACGGCGACCATACATGCCAACATATCCAGAAATTTCGATTTCCTTAATAATTCGTGAAAAATTGCAAATTTTGTCCATTGTAGGAAAATATCATGAATTTCGTCAATCGGGTGCATGAAATCATGAATTGCGTCGACTGGATGCAAATTTTGTTGAATGGGCATGGAAAAATCAAAAATTTCTCTATTTTGTCGCAAGGAAAAAAAAACCCCGCAAATTTCAATAATCAATCGACAGAAACCAGATATGCCAAAATCGGAAATTCCGGAGTTGTAAATTTTCTCAATCCCTCAAAAAAATGTAAAAAAATCTTGAATTTTGTAAACCACAGAAAAAACCGCGCAAATTTCGTCGATAAAGCACGTAAAATCATGAATTTCATGGATCGAGCACAGACTAACTGCGAATTTCATCGAATGGGCGTAGAAAAATCGCAAATTACAACAAACAGTCACGGAAAGAGTTTGCAATTTGTCCATAGATCATAGAAAAACATCATGAATTATGTCTATCGGGTCTATAAAATTATGAATTGCGTCGACTGGATGTGAATTTTGTTGAATGGGAATGGAAAAAATCACAAATTTCACCAGTTTGTCGCAAGAAAAAAAAACGCAAATTTCAATAATCGATTGACAGAAACCAGAGATGCCAAAATCAGAAATTCCGGAGTTGTGAATTTCGTCAATCACTCAAAAAAATCAAAAAAATCTTGGAATTTTGTAAACCACTGGAAAAAACCCGCGAATTTTGTCGATAAGGCACGTAAAATTATGAATTTCATTGATCAAGCATGGACAAACAACGAATTTCATCGAATGGGCGTGGAAAAATCACAAATTACAACAAACAGACACGGAAAAATTTGCAATTGGTCCATAGATCGTAGGAAAACATCATGAATTATGTCTATTGGGTCTGTAAAATTATGAATTTTGTCGACAAGCATAGAAAATCATGAATTTCGTGAATTGGGCATGGAAAAAGCAAGAAAAATTCATTTATCGCTTCGCCAAATTCGACACCACCAACTATCTCGCTTGTTCTATGATTTAACCCTGTAAGCTTTTCATTTACTTGTTGACATTATCACTTATTTCACAAGTATAATTATGCTCTAGCTATACACTGGACATTTTTATTCTGCAGACTTTTCTTTTCTTAGTATAAATAAAGTTATTATTAACAGTTTAATAAGGAACATTGTGCCAACAATACGAATATAAATGCAAAAAACACAAGAAATTTTGTAAACAAACTGGTAGCAAGAAAAATTCATTTATCGCTTCGCCAAATTTGACGCCACCAACTATCTCGCTTGTTCTATGATTTAACCATGTAAGCTTTTCATTTACTTGTTGACATTATGGCAGCTTGGTTTGCTAGCCACTCATATTTGAAGAATCATGCTGTCATCTTATGAAAAGGAACAGACGGTGTGTGTGTGTATGGCGAAGAATCAAGTAGGAACACGCAGGTTACACTTTAACAAAAACATATAAATATTTAAGAAAAACAAGTAAGTGATGAGATTCGACTAGCACAACAAGATAGCCAGCCACACTCAGTTAGCGGCAAAAACAGACTTCCTGTTACAATGCGGTTACAGCTAAAAGTAACTCATTACACATTGAGTTGTATGAAAAACGTCATACAATAAAATTAAAGTTAAAATTACAGTTAATATAGTTCCTGTTTAATATGGAGTTACAGTTTATGGATAAACAGTTCAGGAAACAGCTAACCTGCCACAACATCATCACTTATTTCACGAGCATAATTATGCTCTAGTTACAAACTGGAAATTTTTATTCTGTGGCCTTTTCTTTTCTTAGTATAAATAAAGTTATTATAAACAGTTTAATAAGGAACATTGTGCCACCAATACGAATTTACATGCAAAAAAACAAGTAATTTGGTAAACAAACTGGTAGCAAGAAAAAATCATTTATCGCTTCGCCAAATTTGACGCCACCAACTATCTCGCTTGTTCTATGATTTAACCCTGTAAGCTTTTCATTTACTTGTTGACATTATGGCGGCTTGGTTTGCTAGCCACTCATATTTGAAGAATCATGCTGTCATCTTATGAAAAGAACAGACTGTGCGTGTGTATGGCGAAGAATCAAGTAGGAACACACAGGTTAAACTTTAACAAAAACATATAATTATTTAAGAAAAACAAGTAAGTGATGAGATTCGACTGGCACGACAAGATAGCCAGCCACACTCAGTTAGCGGCAAAAACAGACTGCCTGTTACGTTTCAAGGGTGAATATCAAGGGTGGTATAATCAAGGGTGTATTTTGCATTTTAAAATTATTTTGAGTCGAGTCAAAAGTTAAAATCACTTTTATTTAAACTGGCTATAACTCATTAGAATAACTTTGTTTTGTGCTAATAATGGAAAATGCTGCAAAATGAAAAATTTCAGTATATAACCAATGCAAAAGTCAATGTTTGCATCAGCAAAAGGTTGCAAATTCTGAGTATGTGCAGATAGGATGCGCGCCTGTTGAAGCACTTATTTGCAGTTTTTAAACAAATACTACAATTTAGTATTTATGCAAAACTGTAAAGAGCCCCCAAAACTAAGTTCAATTTTTTAAAGTTTCATTTGGATTTTTGAAACAGAATTTCATTTGGCGGCCTTGCCAACTTTCCCAGGGGAGAGGTGTGCTCAAAAATTTTCAGGGGGTTTTGACCCCCCCCCCCTAGCTACGGCCCTGGTTGAAATAGGGAACATGCAATAGTAAACGACAATAACACGCAAAAATTTCAGGGCAATCCAAGTATATTTATGTTAGTTAGAGCACGTGCAGACAAACCGAAATCATAAACACTTTTAAACTAGGTTGGAAAGTGTTAAAAACGCACAAAAGTATATTTACATAATATTAGTTCATTCCAGAACAAGCCGTTTAAAAGAAATGTTAATATATTTAGAAAAATTTTGCGTGAATTTGCTAATGTAAACATATGCTGTGATTTCAATAATGTTTGTTCATCTACAGAAAAAATATTATTTCAAAACAGCAACCCAAAAGGCTGAAGACTGCAACTGATCACTTAACAAAAAATTGCCAAATCTATGGTACAGGATATGGAACTCTTGTTATGGGCATATTTCTTTTAAAATAGTGTTGATGAAGAAATTGTTGATTTATTTTAAAGTGTCAATTTGGCAGAGTACAGTTCCTGATGCTCCTTTTTTACAACTTTATGCACCCGGTGGTGCTTCTAAAACTACTAATATAGGTATTTCTCTATTATTCTGTCGACTATTTTCCATTAAAAAAAAACTATCATCAGATGGCAATGCCTAATAAACAAATGGAAGAATGCCATCAACTGTCTGGCTTGTTCTAGGATTTAACCCTGTAAGCTTTTCATTTACTTGTTGATATCACTTATTTCACAAGTATAATTATTCACAAGTTATACACAGGAAAAAAAAATTTCTGCGGCTTTTTCTTTTCTTAGTATAAATAAAGTTATTATAAACAGTTTAATAAGAAACATAGTGCCAACAATATGAAAATGCACAAATTTATCTTTCTATATAATACTTTGATCATATGTATCCAGGGGCTGTGCTAAGATTTACAAAATGCTAGCCAGTAAGTTAGCTAAATTAAAATATTTTTAGCCAAATTAAAATATTTTTAGCCAAATTTATCTATAATTAGCCGAAAGTATATAATACATTTTTTATCATTAACTCTTTCAGCCCTGACTTTATTGAATGGGTAAAAAAGCATTTTCTCACTGCTTTACATTTGCTGCATGTCCAAACATTGTGCCCATTTTTTTCTTTTTTAATTTTTTTTATACTGCATCCAAAAATAAAAGTATTACCTTAAAGCATGGCTGCCAACTGTTCCAATTTTTGCATACCACTGAAATTTAATAGAAATTTTTGCCTTATTTAATCCTCGAAATGCTGTGGTTAAATAAGGCAAAAATTTCTATTAAATTTTAGTAGTATCCAAAAATTGGAAGAGTAGGTAGTTCTGCCTTAAAGTAAAGATTAAAATTAAACTGTTGCCAACTAAAAAAACCCAAAAAAACTGCTGATTAAATTTTAACTCAGTACCGTTTTATTATTGTTTCATTTTGGGCATAGCATGCATATTATTCACTACAAACTTTTTAAAAAAATCATCCATGTTTCAAAGCATGATTACAAGAATGAAAAGCTTCCGATAAATTATTCGCTAGTCTTTTCACCATAGTAATTTTTTATTCGCCAATTTCAGGATGTATTTGTATTTGGCCCATAGGCGAATGACAAGCGCCCCTGTATATCTGTGTGTTTGTACGTGCATGTGTCAAAAGAGAGAGAAAGTATGAGCCCCCCCCCCCCCCCCCACTCATTATTCACTTCTATCCACAGCTTTGGCAACCTTCCCCCTTTTCAACAAACATCTTTTGAAGTTCTAAGGTTAAGTAAGAAAATTGTTTCTTGGTATTAGTGTAAAATGTAAGCTGTTAAAAATTGTATTTTGCATACACTAGATTAACACTTTAGAATTGTATGTTTTATTGTTTACACCCACCCCCTTTATTTATATGACAAGATCATCACTGAGTAGGATAATTTTTTTAAAGAAATGAATAACCCGAGTCTGTTTTAAATCTGTCAATAAAACTTGTAAACAAAAATAGGAAAACTATTTTTATTTTTATTCAAGGGCAAATTTTATAAATATGTTTTTCAGTGCTCCGTAGTCTGAATTCTTTAGATTTGTTTAGTTTTTAATTATTGTAATCCAAAAAAGAATCGCATTTTTAATTTTAGAACAAAATTTTTTTTTTTTTTTTTTTTTTTTTTTTTTTGCGAAAAAGATGTTACATTAAAAAATATTTAGATTAAATTTAGTCGCTCCGTTTTCAAGTTATTCAAACAAATTTGAGGGGGGAAATAAATGCCATTAAAGTTCTATCCACAGAAGTATGGTTAACAGGGTTTGGTTTTTGACGTCAAAAAGTGGTTTTTGACATGACAAGGGTTTAAACCGGTATAAACCGTCAAAAACCTGTCAAAAACCCCCTAGAGTCACAATCTGCTGGTGCCCTAAAATTTGTTAAAGGAACATATAAATTTTAAAACTAGCAACAGTTGCCACACATTATGTTGAAATTTAATTATATTATGGGTAATTAGCAAGTCTCAAAATATTTTTAATTAATAAAAATTAAGGTAAATATGACAAATTTCAAATCTCAGAAATTTATCTCCAAATGGACATGCACAAATATTTAGCACAAAAATTGTGTTTAAATATTTTGTTTATTTATTATTTTTTTTATATTTTAAAAATCTAAAGTTACTTAGTATGCATTTTAACATAATTAATATTTATCAGGAACGAGAGTTAAGTGGTATAAATACAGGATTTTCAAAAGTGTCGAACTTGATACAGGTGTTTATAATTTTTTTTATGCTATACACTAGGGCTGGGCGATATATCGATAAAATCGATAAAACCGATATAAAATGCATACCGTGATACCGATATCAAAAAATCCTACCCAACGGTCTATCGCAAATATCATAAATTTGACGAAAACCATGAAAACCACGATATTAAATTTCTTCCTCGTCTTCGAGTATTCATGAATACGAATGGTGTGAGCTCCCCCAACCTAAACCATGATACACCGGATACAGCCTAACCATGATACAGCCATGATACTAAACCATGATACTAAACCATGATACAGCCTAAACCATGATACTAACGGTGTGGATTCTCGCAGCTGATAAGGTTTTTGAAAAGAGGAAGGGTGATTTTCTCCAGCTCTGAGCGCATGCGTGGGATATCGCCTATTCTTTCATTTCATTATGATGTTGAGTGGCACCGGTGTGGATGAATATTCGAAGTTATTGAATGATGCGTAAATTTAGGGCGATAAAGAAAGGAAGTATTTTATTTGCAACAGTTGATTTAATGAGACAAATGAGCAAAGAATAATTCAAACATGTTTTTATTTGTTTTTTATAATTATTATTTTATGAAAAAAATATTAATTCCTTAGTAGCATTTATTAATGCATATTCTAGGGTAAAGAAGGATTTTTAAAAATGCAACTATTTTTACTTCTATACCGCGAGTTTTTTTCTCCCCAGAATTTATTTTAAAAATCGCGTTCGCGTGACAGAGAGATATATATATATGAGTATTTGGTATTTGATTGCCTCTGTATATATGACCACTGGTCACTGCCAAAAATCATTTGGTGGTAATTTTGTATTTAAAATTTTAAAACCATTAACCATTATTATATTTTATTTGCAACGGTGGAAATGAATATCATGCAATTTTAATTTTAATCGAATAAAATATGTTGAAATGTTTCTTCCCTATTTTTATGCGATTTACCCCCCCCCCCCCCCCCTTCTTCAGAAATGATATATTAAAAAATAGTTTAGGCGATGGCGCGGCAAACAAGAGAAAGATAATATATATTTATTTCTTCATAATTTTAGTTGTAAAATATTAATGTACTATGTGATAAAAAAATAATCGAACATGCAGATTATTCATTTTTTAATTATTTTTCATATTTCCATCCATTTTTTAAATTTTCTTCGTGTTTTTTAGGTGCGTTCGTAATTATATAAATACGTAGCACCTATTGTCGTCGTCTGGTCCGGCCGTCTGTCTGTCCGTCTGTCTGTCCGTCTGTCCGCATATAACAACGCAAAAACTACCCAAACGAATGGTTTGAAATTTGAAATTTAAGATATATTATCTTTGCAGAATTTTGTCGAGACATTTCAAATTTTATGAAAATCGAATCAAAACTTTAGCAGATATTAATAAAAATATTTATTAAGAAATTTGATTTTTTTTTTTTAAATCGGTGTTTTCTTGTTATAGGAGTTTCCGAAGTTTAATTGTCAAGCGATCGAGATACTTATTTTATAACAGAAATGAATCTGCAGACGATGTAATTCATTTCACAGAATTAAAAATCATCAAGATCGGAATATTTATATAACTAGCTATAGTACGAACGCACCTCATTTGTCACGTTTGACGTACAATTTCCAACTTGTTTCCATTATCATGAAAAAATGTGCTTGATGACCATTTAATACTCTAACCAGTCTTGAATTCCGATATTTTTCTCTAGGAGGTATTTCGAAGGTTCGGGATGGCGGGTAACTGTGTGTGTGTGGAGGGGGGGGGGGAGATTATCATGGGCGCCTGTAAGGGAGGACAATTGCCTCTCCCTGAATTTTAAAATTTAAATCTGTATTTTTTTTATGTTGAATAAAATATATAATTTACTTATCCCCAAGTAGCATGATTAATTACGCACTGACAGAAGAAAGAACTATGAAATTTTGGTCACCGGGGATCTGCCCGCTAAAACTCTCATGGAACAAAGTTTTTATTATTTAAAAAAAAAAAAAAAATTGAGTTTGTGTTGAAAAATTATCTCATCTGACGAAAAAGAGATGTAAAAAAATTGATATTTTTTATTTGTTAAATTCCTGTATTGCATGTTGAGGACTAGCAGCACAACTGTTTCAATATCTTACACCCCCTGCGTTTCGTCGGCGTTCATGGCATCAGCGTGTGTCTGAGAGGGGGTGGGGGGGAATTTGCACTTTCGGGACATCTCACTGAGTGTAATGTTAAAGTAAAACAATTTCTGTTGAAATATTTTACATAGATAATGTTTCTCTGAAGTGTTTATTTCAGTTATTTGGGAGTTTGAATATATCAGTACAGGAAATTGCTGATTGTTTTAATGTAATATATGCTATTAAATTTATTATATTATAAATTGAGTGGAGGAGAGTGTGAAGCGAACCAATAATTACGACGAGCAAACCGAAAATTTTTGTTTGAATTGTTGTAATAATCAGTCTCATTAATTTGTTAGAGATTTCACAAGAAGCTAAAATTTCATAAAGCGCAAATTGGCGAATAATTTAGTAAAACTTATTTTATATTATTTATAGATTTTTTTTATGCAAGTAATGCTCTTTAAAAGATGTTATATATAGCAATTGTTTTAATAATGGAATATGGAAGTATTTAAAATTTCCATGTTTGGTGCCAGATGCGGTTTTACTAGCCCGTGTCCCTTGAAGGCGAAATTTTTATTCATTGCTACGAATGATATCTTTTAAATATCTTTAAGTTTTAACCAAAATTTTTGTCCATTTCCCGCTAGTTTGATTTTAGCGACTCAAACGGTCTCCTAAATTCGGTTTCGTCTAAAGCCAACCCTATTGTGGAAATACGAGTAAAACTGATTTTTAGGTAGATTTCGTAAGAAATACTACCTATTATATTCTCCCCTAAGTTGGTATTTTTGAAACATTTTTGCAGATCTACGCCGATCATGACTCCCAAAACCCAAAACCATCCCCCAGTTCAAAACTTTATCTATCTATCTATCTATCTATGTCACTTTTTTATGGACACTATAACTGCAATAATTCTGCACGAATCTCTTCCAAACTGATACATAAAATCAAGGAGCATAAAATCTCGGTCAAGCTCGTTAATTGGCAAAATCGAACCAGGAGGGGGAGGGGGAGTGCTTTTTGTGAAAACAGAAAAAACCCCATAACTTCTTAATTATGATTCTTAATATTATCTAAAACTTTTATATTGACAAGTTTTTTTCATAAGACCAACCCTTATAGCAAAAAAAAAAAAAAAAAAAAAAAAAAAAATCCCTGCCGGCTCCGCCTGCAAACAAGTTGGGAAACAAGTCTGGAAACAAGTAAGATTGTGGGCGGTCCCAACTGCGGCATCATGGCAAAAAGGTAATTTATTTCGCAATTCCCAACAAACAGGCGCCCCGCTGTCTGCGTCTTTGAAATCTACCTGTGCCTGTAGGCCAAGCCGTCAGGGATTTTTTTCTTTCTTTCTTCTTCTCAAAATATTCTTTTATTTATTCTGTATATTTAGTTTTAATATCACGATATATCGTCATATCGCGATATTTAGCTGACGACATACCACGATATTGAAATTGAGATATCGGCCAGCCCTACTATACACATTATATATATTACTCAGTAGGTTAATTTGAATTTAAATATAATTCATATTATTATATTTATGATTATTACACATCATTATGAATTTTTATACCCCCCCCCCCCCCACTAATAGTATAATAGTATTAAGAATACAACACTAATGTTTACTTTGAAAGCAAGGTAAGACAAGAAGTAATTATTCAACAACTGAATACTTAAGATATTCAACAAAATTATTTTTATAGAAAACAGTTAAATTTTTATTATCTTTATGTTAATTATAAATTCAAAAAATGATTGACTATTTAAAATTCAGAGTTACTGATTTTTCTGAAAAACTTACTAACAATTGCAAAAGTTAAATCAGAAAAAAAATATTACACTGATCTATGAAATACTTAAACAGAAAATAATTTGAAATAGTCTTAAATTTTTTTAATTATCTAATTAAATACATAATTTTTAAAATTAAAAATTTCATTAAATATTTCCAATTAATTTGATTACATAATCGAAATCAAGGTTAAAAAGGAGTTAAAAAATAGAAGTTCCAAGATTGGAATGATTGATGAATGAATACTGAACCTGTTTAAAAGAATTTTCTTCAAAAATGTCTAATGTTGAGAAAATGTTAATGTTTATCTTTACAAATGTCTGATCTTTAATATATTTTAAACTATACACTAAGTTTGGTTATAAATAAATTTCTTAATATAACAGTCCCTGCTGATTTTGAATAACACATTCAAATTTAATATATAATATTACAAAAGATGAAGAGTTTTCAAAAGTTTTGTTTACTATTCAAAATATAAGTGTTTCTTCAAAAATTTAAATTTATTTTTTTTACAACATATTTAAAAACATTTTCTTTATTAAAAACAAATAAATTTTACTTATTAAATATAAATATAGGTAGAAATATATATAAAAATAAATATTTATATTTACATATAAATATAGGTTTTTGACAGTTTTTGACATTTTTGACAAGGAGGTTTTTGACATGACGGTTTAAACCATGGTTAAAACCGTCAAAAACTGTCGCATGTCAAAAACTTGCCAACCCTGATGGTTAATAATAGTCTTTTTTTTTTTTAAGGTATGAAAAATTCATATATATATATATAGACACACACATACACATATCTACATGTACATATATATACATACACACATATATATATGTGTACATATGACTGTATATACATATTAATTTATATATGTACATATATCACTGGTGCCCATCTAACCGAAAAGTACTAAAAATTATCTGTCAGCGGCGCCCCTTTCCTATAAGGAAAAAAAATTTTTTTGGCATTTCATCAAGGATTCTATTTTTTTTTTTTTTTTTTTTTTTGGTTGAAAAAATGTTTATAGTAACATATTTATTTGGACTGTTTAATTTTTGATTAATACTAATTGAAATTTTAATAAAAGTTTACTGTTTAGAACTTTTAAATAAAAAAGGGTACTTCTCTACTATCCCGTCAGCCGCTTTTCATAAGAAAAAAATATCAAACTGTAACGCCAAATAGACGGGAGAACGTTGCCATTAGAATATGAAAATAAATAAAATATAAGAATTTAAGGACACAATTGTTATTTTAATTAATGAAATAACTCATAAATCAGTGAAACATAATAAAAAATACACACAAATGTTGAATTAAAAACTACTTGATGACATAACAAACACGTATAATGCTTCTGACATCAAGTAAATGGGACTGCATTTTTGGCCTTTAATCTTACAGTTTGGCGATAGTTTTTTGTTATGAAAAGTGGTCAATGGGATAATAGAGAAGTACCTACCCAATTGTTTTCATTTAGTGGCTCTGTGGCTAGTGTTAATTTTGCCCTATATCAAAAATCTCAATTACTTAAGTGTTTGTTTTATAAGTTAGGTATTTTGTAAACTGTATTTACTCATTTACTGATTTTGACTTGCTGGGTGTTCATTAAGAACTGACTTTTCTTTTCATTTAGTATTGTCAATAGAAACGTTGAAGTCCTTTTTTTTTAAGCAAATAATTATTTTTTAGAATCATTTTTTGTGAAAACTAAATCCTCAGATGTAATTTAATAATAATAATAATAATAAAATCTTCATTTATTTCTTTAATTTACATTGTGCATAATGTGTGGATTTGTAAAAGTTGATTGTAAATCTGAAAAGTGGGGATAAAATTAAATTTGGGTAAAATATGTGGAGAACAATTATTTTGGTGCTTAATGTTTCAGATGTAGGCACAATGTAGGTTTATGAAATTAGCACTTGAGATAGCATAATAATATTGTGAAAGTGTCTGCTGAAATAGTGGAATTCGCCAATTGGCTGCGGAAAATATCGCGAAATTTGTTAATATTTTAAGTTTTCTTATTTAAAATACTGTGATTCACTTTTAAAATTTTAATTTTCAGTCTCGGTGTTTCCACATAAGTTTTTCATGCTTAATTTAACACAATTTTTTGTAATATGATTCAATCGCAGTCATTACTCGTGGGTAAATATCCACTATTATAATACCAACACAAAATAATTGTTAGCCACATATTTCACACAAATTTAGTTTGATCGCCCTTTTTCAGATTTACAGTCAACATTTCAAATGTATTAAGCGATAAAAAACTAAATGAAAAGAACAATTAACAAGTCAAAATAAATAAACAATAAATAAATAACAAAATACCTATGGATATAACGTATTAATCCTTAAAGCGATCTTCGCGGACGAATACATACAGAAATACATAGAATGTACAGAGCCCTAGATCAGTAGGATCTAGATCAGTAAAATAATTTATTGACATAATTTGTTTTATTTAAATTTTTGAAGTAATAGTTAAGTCCATCGACATGTTAGATACTTAAAATAATAACAAACAGCGTATATTATTATTATTATTATTATTATTATTATTATTGTTGTTTCAAATTAAAATAATCGAGAATAATTTTGCTAAATATTTTATTCAGACTGTATGAAAATAACTTGCATAAAAATCACTCTTACATATATGATATTAATAAAACAAACCTTAGAGAAATAAATGTTATCATTGAAAGGTTTAAAGCAATTATTTTTAATGCAGTGTAATCAGTGGCGTATCCAGGGAGGGGGGTCCAAATGCTCTGGATGCCAGTAATAATGTAAAGTTTTCTTCGCATTGAATATCGAAGAAAAATTTTCTATTAGATAAGTCAAAGAAAACTTTACAAAATGAGTGGTATTCAGAGCATCTGGACCCCCCCCCCCCTTACCCTGGCTATGCCACTGAGTGTAATAGTTTGTAATAGAGCATATTGAGATATAGGCAAATTTTCTGAATTGAACGTTATATTGAAAGTTAATAAAGTTAAATTTTGAAAGTTATATTAGTGATGAAAGTTATATTAGTTTAGAAAGTTATATTACGTTTGAAAGTTATATTAGTGATTTTTATATAAGCTACATTGATACAATTAAAATGAAATGTTCAGCTAAAATGTTCTCCATTATATTTATTTAAAATATAATAAAAATAATACTCAGTATTTTTTATTATTTTAAGTGATTTAGATTATGTTGGATTATAATTATTTTAAGCAAAGATATTTGCGCATCTGTGAGTTATTTTACTGATCTCTGTACAAATTAGATTGTTGAAAATAAAGATTGGGTTGGGTATCATCCCAATTATTTTAGCTTGAAATGTATTAATAAAAATGAAATCATTTTAAAAAGGAAAAATAAACATATTTCTATGAATTTCAGAACTAAAATTTGGATATACATTTCTTAATTTATATTCTCTGTAATTTAAAACAGGCATTGGCTACATATGATTGTTCTCTGTATTACAATAATTAAAACTAGATAAACATCTATGAAAATAAAGTTTTTTACTAAACACTGAAACGCATTCATAAAGCTTAATAATAAGACAAAAAAATAAAAAAATTCAAATAAAGAGCAAAATCAGTGAAAAGCACAAATGAAAAGAAAGGGAATGCAGTTAGTTTGCACTACTCCCTTGCAAAGTTGCCTTTTGCGCACTACATGCTTAGATCTCAACTTGATTCTTGCCTGCGGAGCTAACTACCTTCACGAAGTAAAACTTCTTTGTTATAATCAGCTGCTGAAAATTTCAAAGACCGATAGTGTCCAAAAAAAGGGGGGGGGGGGGATGTGAATATTGATGGGTTTGAAGCAGAAAATTTTGGAGATTTGTCCAAAGCATATTTGTCTTGAAAATATCATGCTTCCAATATTGTGAGTTGACTATATACAGGGTTCGTACGGATCAGGGAATTTTCCAGGAGTGTTACAAATATTTTTTTTTATAGAAAAATAAATTTAAGTTAAATTCGTGAAACTTCGCCTTCTTTTAAGGAGAGATTTTCTGTAAGAAAATACTGGTGCCGAAAATTTCCTGGTCGCAAAATTCCAGGAGGCGTACGAACCCTGTATATACAATACCTACAACTGAGTGAGGAATGAAGTACAGGGTGATTTTTTTTTAAAGTTGTGAAAATAAAACCCTATAACAAAAGAACCACTGATCCAAATGACCTGAAATTTAACCAATATGCTCTCAAAGCAATGGGGATTTTTTAGGCGTGGTTAAAAAAAAACCCTTAAAATCGCACCGGCAGATGGCGCTGTATATGCAGTAAAGTTGGGAGACGAGCTTGCGCCCTACACACGCACAGTGGCGATAAAAACGTGAAGCACGCACACCTCGTGTTCATTATTCTACGGATATCCTCGTAATGACTGTGCCATTGACAGACCGTGCGTTGTTAGTGAAACTGTATTATCAGAATAATGACAGCGCAGCAACTGCTCTTAAGAAATTTAGGACACTTAACAATTTAAGAAAAGGACCAATGACGGCAGAAGGCCTACGGAAGATTGTTTTCAAAGTACCGTCCATTGTTTTCCTCCCACTGACAATATTCTTTGTTTCTTTTAAATAACAACGCCATCTGTCGGTGTAATTTTAACTTTTTTTTAACCAAGCATAAAAAATTCCCATTGCTTTGGGAACATGCTGGTGAAATTTCAGGTCATTTGGATCAGTGGTTCTTTTGTTATAGGGTTTTACTTTCATAACTTTTAAAAAAAATCACCCTGTATTTTCTTTGTCTTGAAGCTTCTCGTAGAAATTCTCAAATTCTTCAGTGTCCTACTCAATACTAACATGTATACATTGTATGCTACTCACGCCTGTTCAATCACTATGTATATGCAAGCCTCATTACTTTTTACCATAGAAGAAGGAATATAAATAGAAGTAAGATGTAGGGTGTTTTCGCCCGTCATTTATTACGGGGGTTATGGGGAGGTGTTCAAACAGAATGGCTCGCAACCCTCCCGGTATTGGCTGCTTATTCCCCGCCTTTGAAATAGTTTCGGAAAATAGCGTAAATAAAAAAAATCCGTGGCAAACGGCGAAAGGGGAAAATGGGCGAAAACACCCTACATCCTATTTGTATTTATTCCTTCTTCTATGCTTTTTACATCGAATCCACCATGCGGAGATTCGAATTTTTTTAAGTCACTGCTTATTACAGATGAATAAATAAAAAATTAATACATTTTTTATAAAATAATTTATTTTACTATTTTTCTGGCATGAGCTGATATTTATTAAGAATCTAAGAAGAAAAATTCCAATAGGCTTTAAATTTTCATATTATTTCGATTTACAAACTGAAAGCGAGGAGAGTGATGGGGATGTACGAAATTTAAACGAAATTCATTTAAAAAATGCATATGAATATTTATACAAGAAATTTATATGATTTTAAATAGATTTTAATTGTACGGAAGTTTGGAGATGTTTCCGCCAAAAATAAATAAATAAAGATGAGTATTGTTTAACATATGTTCATTGGACGTAAATTTGGTCATGCAAACATTTTAATGCCGTAAGAAAGTGTTTCCAAACACTAAAGTAATTTATTTCATTTTTAACAAATCGAAATCAGCTAAAGAACCCTAATTTATATATTAAAAGGATGAAATTTCGTGAAAACGTAGTTATAATTATTGAGTATACAAATTTTGTGGTCACATAATTGTAAAAATTTTATTTAGTTATATAAAAAATGAAAGTTTGTCAACGTTAACTTAAAAATACTCTTCACAAATTTTACGTATGTATTATTTTTAAATTTTAGTTTGAACATATTATAATTTCTATTTGTTTTATTTCATTAATTTGTAACTGAAAATGATTTATTTGGGATGAAATAATATCTTAGCCTAGGAAAGCTAATTTTCCATGGCAATATTTAACTGGCAGATTTACATTTAATTTGTAAGAAATACCGCTACATTTTTTATTTATTATACGCAATTAAAATTATTCAACTAATAAAAAGTTGTTTCAAAAACTTTAAATCAGTGGTGAAGCGACACAGAATCAAAACAAAAATACAGTAATTTCCGTTTTTATGAATCAAATCATTTAAAGCAAAACCGAATTGTATCGAATTCTTTTCTAAAACCCGATCCATTTTAACGACGATTATTGTCATTTAAAAATGGAGGAAACACATGGTAATAGGTATCGAAGACTATAGTATTCGTTGTATCGGGAAAAACATTGTCACGATATTCACGACACACACAGACAGAGTCGGAGAAGCGCTTCGTACTCGCGTACACGTTTTCCCTTATAGATCCTTACCCGCTGAGCAGCGTAGGTGCCCTTGTCAGGGCTTTATGACGAACTGCCTGCGGTATTACATCTATCTTGCACACCATCTCTCGTCGGTTTGGCTACGATCTCGTTTGATATTGATATGGAACGAGACTCCCTTATCATAGATCAGACTAGGCAATCCGGAGAAAGTCTACGGGAGAAAATGTCCGCGGTAATTGCCAACTTATTAATTGACTTTCTCCGGAAAGTATCGCCACCTGGTGGATATTACCGATACTAGTTCATAAGCAAATGCATAGAACAAATGGAGCTGTGAAAAAATTTCGTGTTATTTCGTGTCGTAAATACTCCTATTACCATGGAGATCATGCCTATTACTGACGATTGATGGCGCTAGTAGCAGGACAACCATGCGGTCAAAGGAAACTTGCTGATTGTGAGGCCTGATACTATGATAAGGAGGCCTTGATATGGAAGACAATACACCCAGAATTGTAAACGGCACTGAACAGGCTGATTTTCTAGGGACTTTCAACAAATTTCCAACGAACTTCTGATCCCGCCAACGAAATACTGCGTGAAATGTTTCACAATATAGACGACTTCATTCATCAAACTCAACAAACGCCTGGCTACTATACGAACAGCTGCTTAAAAGAAGTGACTAAATTATGTTCGTTTCACAAATAAACAATGCTTGGAAGTATATTTTTTCAGATGTTAATACTTACCAACAATATGTTTTTACATCAGAGCGATTTTTCCTAACATTTTGTGAGATATTCCTAAAATTTCTCCCTAAGATTGTCCAAAATCTTAGTTATTTCCTTGTATATACTAAATTTAATTCAAAATATGCATTCAATTTTACATTCTTTTCAATCTAAGTATTGTTTTTTTTGTTTCTTTTTTTTAACTTATTTTTATTTCTTAGAAGTACATTTGTTTAATTCTACAAAGTAGTTTTTTTCTGTAAAAGAACCTCTGATAATCACATAAACAGCAGGTTATGGCATTCCTTCACCGTCCACTAATTATTTTTGCTTAATTTAAAAACTATACGCTACTATATATCTTCAAGAACACTACAGTACCACTCCTGTAACGCCTACACTCAAATTTAAACAGCCAAAGAGGCGTTACTTTATTTTTTTTTTTCACTCTATTCTACATTTTGTGTGTAAGGGGATGTGCATATATAACGTTATCACTTTTGAGGGATAAGGGGGTTCGCACTTGATATCCTCAACGTCAGATAGGGGAAAGGGCAATTTTCTTTTTTGATATCGTTATCATTTTTTATCAAACCGAAATTTTCTCTTTTTTGTAATTTTTTCTTTACATCGGAATAACTTTATCTTTTTTTTTATGTCTGTTACATATTTTTATGATAATACAAAGTTATTATTAAAACCCTTAAATGATTATAAAATCCTCTCCTACTAAAATATCGAATACACCAAAGTACGGTATTCCTATTGCTCAGCCATTTGCGAATATAAGCTGCTGTTGGAGAAACAAGGTGCGAAGTACGTTTGGGGATTTAAAACGGCCTGTAGAGGCGCTGATCGCAGCCGTCGGTCGGTACCACAGATTAAATATATTCAACCAGATAGGACACTTCCATAAGCTCAATGGTAACCGAATCGCACCTGCAGAGCCCCTAGTGACAACAGTCGCAAACGTTCCGCGCGTGTCGCCACAGGTAGGTATTACTTATCTTATTTGTATAGTATCTATCTTTTTTTTATGTAAATGCGTCGCCGCAGTTTGTTATTGTTTAAAACATCGAACATATTTTATTTTATCATACAAATACTTACAAATATGCATATTTACACGAGTTTCTTACAGATTTACACCTTTTTCTTAATAATTTAAACTGAGAAACTGTCGTGTCGATATTAAATAAACAAAACTGCCAACAGGTACATGTGACCGTGACAATCTGACAGTTTATAGATCGCGCGCGTGTGCGTTAGTTCTTGACTGTGCTCAGTAGTGGCGCTTGTATCGCGCCGGTTCGGGTTTTCGCTCCACTGTCAAATCTGTATGACTATATTTAATCTGTGGTCGGTACAGGACTTGGTACAGGAAGATTGTCCCTTTAACTAATGCTAAAGTGCCATTGAAAGCATCATTTATTGTAAACGCGTTTGAAAGTGTTAGATATTCAAATTTGGATAATTTTCACCTTGTCATATAAACACAGAACACAAATATCACATGAAATTTGAAATTGTGCAAAAAGATAATCATTATGAACAAATTAAAAATGCATGTAATGCAATGGACTTGCAAGGGATTTTCCTGAAGGGAGAAGTTATATCTCTTTTCCACCAGATGGCGTATTGATTTATATCATGGCGCTTGAAGTATAATACTTGTTGTGTTTACTAGTAAAGAAAAGAGAAGGATTGTTGCAGGGCTACACTAGATACCGGGCTTGCTCATTCATTATCATGACGTTACAAATGGTGGCTGGCCGCTACCAGCGATTGGTACAAAGCGAAACGACAAAATGAAAGACATACAGCGATTGGCACAACCAATCGCTGGTCGCGGCCAGCCACCTTTTGTGGCGTCATGATAATGAATGAGGAAGTGTTAGTGTAGTATTTAGTGTAGCCTTGATTGTTGTCCACCTGTTTTGCTGATAAGAAGTTCTGTTTTCACCCTCCTCCGTGCAGGGGGAAAGTGCAAGAAGACACAATATATTGTGCCTTCTTGCAAATGTCCAAATTCAACAGTACTATAGTACTGTTGAATGCATTATGCAACAAAAAATAATATTAAATACTTTCAAATAGTAACTATCTGTTTTAAGTGTTATTTGATATAATGTTATTTCATATGTATAACAGTGATATTTTATTGACTTCTCTTCATTTGAATCAATAAAGTATGAGAATAATGATTGTATAACCATACCTGCATATCACTGCAAATATATAAAAAATCCCTGACGGCTCGGCCTACTGGCACAGGTAGATTTCGAAGACGCAGACAGTGGGACGCCTGTTTGTTGGGAATTGGAGAAGAAATGACGTTTTTGCCATGATGCGGCAGTTGAAACCACCCACTTCAAAACCTAACTTGTTTGCAGGCGGAGCCGGCAGGGATTTTTTTTCTGTAAAGGTTGGTCCTATAAAAAACTTGTCAATATAAAAGTTTTAGATAATATTAAGAAGATTTATAATAAATTTAAGTGGATTTGATATCTTGTGAATTGACGAAGTTATGATTTTTTTCTTCTAACCCCCCCTCCTCTTTCCCGCCTTGAGGCCATTTTTAATGATATTAAAAATCTGTCATACATAAATTTTCGGCCCTTTTCCTAGAAGTAATAATAACTTTAAACGGATTCGATAGTATCATAATTAAGAAATTATGGTTTTTTTTTTCTGTTTTCACAAAAAGCTCCCCAATCCCCCCCCCCCCCCTCCTGGTTTGATTTTGCCCATTAACGAACTTGACCGAGATTTTATGCCCCTTGATTTTATGTATTAGTTTGGAAGAGATTTGTGCAGAATTATTGACGTTATCGTGTCCATAAAAAGGTGACATAGATAGATAGATAGATAGATAAAGTTTTGGGTTCTGGGAGTCAGGATAGGTGTAGATCTACAAATTTTTTTCAAAAATTCCAACTTAGGGGATAATGTAATAGGTAGTATATCTTACGAAATCTACCTAAAAAAGGAACAAAATTGTAAAAATTGAAGGAATTTTTAGACATTGATAACGATATCATTAGGGGAACTGGTTCGAGGAATGATGTCGTAAATGGTGTGTGTCTCAAGTTACTAAAAAGTTTATAATGTTATACGTGTACATCCCCTTACCTCCTCAACCATCTTACCTTATTGCAATTACAGAGTAATTGATTATAAAAGAACATTTTACTCTGTGACTGGAAGCCTGACATTGTCATGGGAAAATTGTTTTTGACACACCCAGCGCTGGATATATAATATCATATATCCAGTTCTTCCTCATACAAACTTCCAAATTCTTCCGTATTCTACACAATAACTGGAATGCATATAATGCATGCCACACCTATTCAGTCACAAAGCAAGTCTCATTATTTCAATTGTATCGATATTAATTAAAAGATTTAAGAAATATTTTATAAATGAACTAATTTTACTATTCTTCTTAACACCTAGCCCCAGATTACTCTATTCTACGTTCATACTTCAGGTTTAAACAGCATACAGCAAGGGAGAGGGAAATACTACTTCATTTCTCCCTCTATTGTAGTTCTTGTATGTAGAGTCACGGCCAAACTCGATTCTTTCTCCCCTCATACGGCCTTCACAATCACCCCTTAGTTTCGGAATCGTAAAGGGCTACTTTCGCCGGTAGATGGCGCGATATACTTACCATAAATAATGCTTATAAGGCTACTTCTATACATAAAAATACAAGAATCTTTGCAATTTATTCATTATAAAAGGTATATATAACATATGTATCTTTTGTTTCGGCGTTTTCTTTACTACAAACAGGAAAAACTAAAAGATTTAGAGATAAAATAAATAAATACAATGCTTTAAGCAATTAAAAATAGTTTAAATAACACGCTACTATAAAATGCAAAACAAACATTATAAGTAAATTTATATACATTTAAATTCTTGATTACTTGAAACATTGATACTTCTGAGCGTAAAATACACAGCAAAAAATTTAAAAAATAATTACTAGTTTCATAATAGTAGTAAGAAAATTAAGCAAGTTCGCCAATATCAGGCAATGAACTCATATCGAATTTTCTTTTCTCAAAACATGTATTACTTTTGCACGATTCTGAATTATTTAAAATATGTATATCTTTTTATGTATATTCAAAACAATTTTCAATAAATTTAATCATTATAGGTAATGATCTGAAATATATAAGCATTATATGTAACATATCTATCTTTTACTTCGGCGTTTTCTTTACTACAAACAGGAAAAACTAAAAGATTTAGAGATAAAATAAATAAATAAATACAATGCTTTAAGCAATTAAAAATAGTTTAAATAACACGCTACTATAAAATGCAAAACAAACATTATAAGTAAATTTATATATTTATATACATTTAAATTCTTGATTACTTAAAACATTGATACTTCTGAGCGTAAAATACACAGCAAAAAATTAAAAAAATATTTACTAGTTTCACAATAGTAAGAAAATTAAGAAACTTCGTCAATATCCGGCAATGAACTCATATCGAATATTTTTTTCTAAAATAATGGATTATTTTTACACGATTCTTAATTATTTAAAATATATGTATATATGTGTACATTCAAAACAATTTTTAATAAATTTAACCATTATAGGTTCTGATCTGAAATATATAAGCATATAGAAATATAATAGAATTGCATATAAAATTAAATATTATATTCTAATTCTGGAAAGTCATGGTATAAAAGTATGTATATAAAAATAAAAATATACTTTCATGTTTCATAATATCAACAGAATAAGAAAACCTATTTCGCCAATATCCGGCAATCAACTCATATCGCTTTTTTTTCTCTCAAAACATGGATTATTTAACAAATTCATAATAATTTTTACAGGTTTTATTATTTTAGAGAATGAACAAGTTTTTTTTTTTTTTTTTTTTTTTTTGGCTGTAGCATTATGTTACTCCATTTATGAGAGAATAGTTTTTGTAGAAATTTTAGAATATTGGTTACAGAAATTACAGAATATTTTTTCAGATTTTTAAAATATTAATTCATAAATCTATTCAGACTCTATTTCTTGATTAGACTTTAAACACTGATAATTTTTACATTGAAATATACAATAAATATTATAAAATTAAGTAAACTTAAAAATTTTTCTTTATAAAGAGTTCTTATATGCAGATAAATTGGCTTCATTTGTAAAATACCTTGCGATATTTTTTTTAATGATGGGCAAGCATTTTGCACATATTAATGAGCATATATTTATTTATGCTCGTTCCCATAAAGGGTTTATTATTAGTCTCGGATATATCTCAATTCATAAATAGTTTTGACGAACGAAACGTGAAGATAAGGAAATTCTCCATTAGTAGGTTCTCTAGTAATGGTAAGTAATAGCGCCACCTACGTTCCTCCGAGGAAGAACTCTGATTCCTCTTGAACAAAGGGAAAATGACCTTTTGTTACGGCCGTATAAAGGGAAGGAGAAAAATCGAGTTAGGCCGTGGTAGAGTAGACACCTCACAACATTCGTATTTGGATGTACAAACTTCCAAATTTTTCCGTTCTGTGACCTACCCTACTGCACATGTATATTTGTACTGTGACCTACCAGACACAAATATCAGCCACATGCATTTTTTTTATATACCATCGACCCATCGACCGCTTGAAAATATCAGCAGCCAATATACTATATAGGATGGTATTATTATTGCAGATTTATAAAATGACAGTTAATTTTACAAATATTTTTTACTCTATATCATTTGTGATGTGAGTTTTAAATTAAATCCGATTTTATTATATAACATTTTAAATTATAATTCTAAAAGCATTTTTTAGGTGCGTTCGTAATTATATAAATACATAGCACCTAGAGTCGTCGTCTGGTCCTTCCGTCTGTCCGCATATAACAACGCAAAAACTACAGAACCGAATGATTTGAAATTTAATATATATAATCGTTGCAGAATTTTGTCGAGACATTTCAAATTTTATGAAAATCGAATTAAAACTTAAAAAGTTATTAATGAAAGTTTTTTTTTTATTCTGTTAAATCCTATCGTATGTAATCTATATCATAAAAGCGCAAGTCATGTGACTGAGGAAAACAAATACGGGCTAACCACGTCTTTTTTCATATGCCAAAGCGGCCATTTTTATTAAAAATTATTTTTTCGAATAAAATTGCATAAAAGTTACATTTTTAGAAAGATTGTTAAAAAAATTGTTTGCTTGAGATATGAGTTACATTCAACAATGTATAGATTCTGAGATAACTTCAGTCGCAATTAGGTTAACCGAATATCTCAATCCATTAGAGTAAATAAACACAGGAGATTTGTTCATTATGAATCATAAAAATATTAAAACCATGGAGGTAATCATTCGCAAAGTAGATTTCCATGGTGAAAAAAAATCGCATTTGTAAACATGGGATGCGTAATAAGAAAAAAAAAGGCATCCTCATTTCGCTCCTAAGCAGACGACATAATTATTTTCACTGAAATAATGAGGATGATTTTTTTTTTACATTGTGAAACTTGTCATAAAATGAACGCACCTCCTGTGTCGCGTTTAACGTACAATTTCCAACTTGTTTAATAATTGGAATAGTTGTGACTTTTTTTTTATTGCTCTTCAAATGTTTGGAAGCAAACTGCACAAAATCAACAAAAGAAATTCTCCCAGGTGTGGAGGATAATAAACATATCAGGGATCTGTAACACAGTGAGACGAAATTGCACAAATAAAAAAATCGCTTGAAAATCAATAACTTTTGAACGGGGTATCTCGAAACTTCATATTTGGACCACAAATATAATATTATATATATATATATATATATATATATATATATATAAGTATTTTTGGACACTGAAGCGTATGAACCCAATCCCAGGTCCGTATTACTATTTGTTCATGATATATAGCTGTCGTTGTTTGTTAAAATGAAGTGGGGGAGGTTTTTGATTTCGTTCGTATATGGTTATTTATGGTGAATTAGATTTTTTTTGTCCAATAATAGTATTTTATTTTTTAAAGATTTTTTCAGAAATTTAGAAAAAAAATTCGTATATACTGAGTACCAAAAAATCACGATTTTATCAGTATCAGGATTTCAAATCATTGTGCAGTTTTTGCGCCTCTTTGACATTTACCTAATATATATTCGCTGATGATCCTAAATACGAGCCTGTACAACAAATAGCTGCAGATGCCACAGGCACCTCGACAAAATATCTTCGAAGTATATCTGCTGAACTAAGGGCTAGAGATTGAAATGATTTCAACGGCACTTCTGCAATCGTCGGGGAAATCAACAAATCAAAATAACAATTTCTGGGTGGATCTTCTTCAACGAAAATATGTCACCCTACTAAAATCGACTTCAACTTCGCCAAAGAAAACTGGGCTAAAATTGAAAAAGTTGATGGTGTTACGAACGAAATCAAAAACAGCCACCAACACCCCTTTCATCTTTAACAACTAACGAAAAAACATATCTCACGAACAGTTAATTTTACGGAGCTGGGGTTCATCTCATTTGATTTAGCGTCCTAAAATACATAGATTTTGATAACCCAGACGACATTTTCTTGACTTTTTTAATTTTTTGTGGATTTTTGCAGTGTTTTGTTTTTTATTTTGGACCCTTTTAATGAGGTCTGATCAAGCTGATAAACAAAGCCATTCAACTGTTTGGCTAGATGTATTTGTGGTCCAAAAGATCAGGAGCCATGTTTTCGGTCCATGAAATATGACTAAAATTCGATTTTGTTATACTGACTTAATTATTTCACTTCTTAATATTAGAAGGTTTATCCCGTACGATTTCAACAATAGTTTTTGCATTTTCTTCAGATTTTTATGACTTACACAAGCTCAAAGTTCGTATTATTCGTAGTTTTTGATGAAAAATACGCAATTTCTCTTAATTTTACATCAATTATTTATATGAGCGCAATCGTGCAACACTTTCTTCTTTACATATATTATAAAATACATCAAAATGTACCATATATGTAAAAATAAAAGTGTTGCAAAGCTGCGCTCATAGTAAAATATTAAAAAATATATTAAAAATTGAGGTAAAATTAGGAGAAATTGAGTATTTTTTATCAAAAACTACAAATAACACGAACTTTGAGCTTGTGTAAGTTATATAAATCCCAACAAAATGCAAAAAAATATTCTTGAAATCGTAAATAATCTTCTAATATTAAAAAGTGAAATATTTAAGTCAGTGTAACAAAATCAAATTTTAGTCTTATTTCATGGGCCAAAAACACGGCTTGTGGACCATGATCCTTTGAAGTTTCCAGCGCCTCTTGATTTAAAAGTTATTTATCACTCAAAGAGTATGTGTCGGGAATAAAATTTTTTTAGTTTTAAGGCTGCTTGTCAGTAAACTTCCCGATTCTCCTCGCTAATGTCAATCCTATGGGTGTAGGATGCATTCGTATAGTTAAAATATCTCCTCAGCAAATTAATATTTTTTAACTTCTGTTTAACGTTTTCTCTTCTTAAAGCATGTCTATTTTTTTTCTTAGTTGTCAAAATATTTCTAAAATATGTGCTTAATTTATAATTTTATGTGTTAAAATCTTAGCGAAACTGAATAAGATGTTAACACTTCACATAAAATTAACTATATATTTTAGAAAATTTTTGACAACTAAGGAAAAAATAGACATCCTTTACGAACAGTACAAGTAAAACAGAAGTTAAAAATATTAATTTCCCGAGGAGATATTTTAAAATTACGAATGCATCCTACGTCCATAGGATTAACATTAGCGAGGGGAATCGGGAAGTTTACTGACTAGCAGCCTTAAGCCCAAAGCAGCTTTCTACACAATCTTTAATAAAATACTGACTTTCTACAAAATTACTTGTCTGTATGTTTTCACGATCTCTTATTTTGAAGTTGAAACATATTCTTTTTATTGTATCATTGTGGTAGATAAAATTAAACGAGCAGGGAAGACCGAGCTATGCTCGGTCAAAATTAAATTTGAGTTCAAATATCATGACCCATGACCAAAATGACCCACTAATTGAATTTTCTCGAACATGTGACTTAGCCCAACAGTCTTCTCGTGCCCGAAAACCATAGGATGCAAAATTTAGTGTAAATAGTCTGAGCCGTTTTTAAGATAAAATAGCTTGACCCATAATGACCCATGACCAAAATGACCCACTAATCGAAATTTCTCGAACATGTAACCTAGCCTAATAGTCTTCTTGTTCCCTAAACCTGTAGGGTGCTAAATTTATTTCAAATCCTCTGAACCGTTTTTAAGATAAAATAGCTTGACCCATAATGACCCATGACCAAAATGACCCACTAATTGAATTTTCTCGAACATGTGACCTAGCCCAACAGTCTTCTCGTGCTCGAAAACCATTGGATGCAAAATTTAGTGTAAATTGAGCCGCTTTTTAGATCTTGACCCACAATGACCCAGAAATGACCCACTAATCGAATTTTCTCGAACATGTGACCTAGCCCAATGATTTTCGCGTGCCCGAAACTCGTAGGATACAAAATTTAATCAAAATCGTTAGAGCCGTTTTTTAGATAAAATTAATTTGACCCGAATTGACCCAAAATTGACCCACTAATCGAAAGTTCTCGAACATGTGACCCAGCCTAATAGTCTTCTCGTGCCCGAAAATAGTCGGATACAAAATTTCGTCAAAATCGTTTGAACCGTTTTTCAGATACAATTAGCTTGATCATGACCCAAAATGACCCACTAATTGAATTTTCTCGAACATGTGACCTAGCCCAACAGTCTTCTCGTGCCCGAAAACCATTGGATGCAAAATTTAGTGTAAATTGAGCCGCTTTTTAGATCTGGACCCACAATGACCCACTAATCGAATTTTCTCGAACATGTGACCTAGCCCAATGATTTTATCGTGCTCGAAACTCGTAGGACACAAAATGTAATCAAAATCGTTAGGGCCGTTTTTTAGATAAAATTAATTTGACCCGCGTTGACCCAAAAATGACCCACTAATCGAAAGTTCTCGAACATGTGACCCAGCCCAATAGTCTTCTCGTGCCCGAAAATGGTCGGATACAAAATTTCGTCAAAATCGTTTGAACCGTTTTTTAGATACAATTAGCTTGACCATGACCCAAAATGACCCACTAATCGAATTTTCTCGAACATGTGACCTAGCCCAATGGTTTTCTGGTGCCCCAAAACGGTAGGATACGAAATTGCGTCAAAATCGTTAGAGCCGTTTTTAAGATAAAATTTGCATATATATATATATATATATAACCACACACAAGATTTGCTCGTATTAGAATATATGATATACATTTTTGAAGAACAGACCGATTACTCGAAAGCCGCAAACAACAGTTGAACAATAGATGGCATTTGAAGGGATTCCTACTTATTCAACAGCTCCACTCCCTAAATATTAGTAGGTGTATATCACATCATAGGGAACCATAAAAGAAATTAGTCTAACAGTAGTTCTAAATGAACTACATAAAATAATGGATAGGGAATTACAGGAGAGAAAAAGTCCACATAACTTCCTAATGCCCACTATCAGACGCAAAATGTTGAATTCAGACACTTTTTTTCGGGCCGGATTTCAGTGGTTTCGGGGAGGACATTAGTAGATTTCCAGGGAGGTAATTGCACTTTTTAATCATTAAAAGCATAGAATCTCAAATCTTCCGGGGAGAACATTTCAATGCTCCAGGGGGGGAATGTTCTCCCCGGGCCATCCCCTAAATTCAATACTGCGAGACGCATGCCGGCAGCGGACAGACTAAATTGATCCTGAAAAGAACAGACACCTACCGATTTACCAAATGGGAAACGCTGTTCGATTTCTTGGAATCAGGCCTCTGACCTACTCTATTCTGCTTTGACATATCGGTTACTACTCCGCGCTTTCACATTAAAATACACTTTCCACTAAATTAATTCAGTTTTTGTGCAAATTTATTCCTCAGCATTAATATATTTTTTGATAAAAAGGGGAGAATAGTCCCTTTCTATGTGGGGGTCCGGGTTACCATGATCATGGGCCCCAGTTCGGTTTTTCAAGATTAGAAATCTGATAGCTGAGTCAGAAAAATCGCGCGTAGTCATGTGAGTTAAAGGAAAATTAGGGAGAAACATTAATATCACGCTTCAATTTTAATGCAAGCAGAAAACATGATTTGATTTTTCATTAAACACAGTAGGTACAGGACTAGGGACCAGACATTTTGAGGAGAGGGGCAGATTTTGAATATCATTTTTAATTTTGTGTTTAAATTTTTGTGACCCACCGGAGAGCCGCAAACAACAATTGAACAGTAGATGATATTTGAAGGTTTTCCTACTTATTCAACAGCTCCACTCCCTGAATATTAGTAAGTGTATATCACATCATAGGGAACCATAAAAGAAATTAGTCTAACAGTAGTTCTAAATGAACTACATAAAATAATGGATAGGGAATTACAGGAGAGAAAAAGTCCACAGAACTTCCTAATGCCCACTATCAGACGCGTGCCGGCAGCGGACAGACTAAACTGATCCTGAAAAGAACATACACCCACCCAATGGGAAACGCTGTTAAATTTTTTGGTATATAAATAACTAGCTGTTACCCGTGACTCCGTTCACGTATCATTAAAAGAAGAATAAATACCTTAATTAAACAAATATTTCATTTCCGATAGTTAGAAACGTAAATAATTAACTAACTCTTTATCACATTCCATAGGAGACAATACAGTATTTCTATGTTATAGAGGCCTGAACATAAACTAAGTTTTAAAAAAGTGAAATTTTGTGACAAATAATCACGAAAAAGAAACTGCAACCAATGAAGAAAGGCGGACCAAATAAAATCGTGGATATCGGCGAATTGTGTAAAAACATAGGTCAAGTTTACCTGGTAAACCATTTTACTTTTAACGCCTTTGTGAAACGTTTTAATAGCCATCCTTCAAAGATAATGGAAATAGTATATTCTTTTTCATTAAATTCAATTCTTGTGAATAGGAAGTAATAATTGTAGACCTAAATGCAAGGAGCTTAAATTTGCCTCCTTGATTTAATCTATAACTGAAAAAAAATCTTTATTTCTAAATGGAAATATATTGACAGACGATTTTTGTTCTCCAGAATAAATTGATTCATGAAGTTTGAATGTGTGAAAATACGTTTATGCTTTTCAAAAATTTTACTGTAATCAAGTTTTTTTTTCTTTCACCATCTATTCAAATTGAAAATAAATTCTTTTTTTTCAGTTTTAATGAGAAAAAATATATTAATCCGTTTTATTTCTTCTTTTTTATCCACAAAATTTAAATAATTTAGTTGCCATTTTTAGAGAAACTTCGTTAAAATTCACAAAATAATAATAATAATAATAATAATAATAATATCTCGAAATTTAAATCATTTTTTTAAATTCTGAGAGTTTATGACATCCTCGGATCAATGATAACCGGTGTTAAGTAAATCGCGTTGCGTTTGACAATCTGAAAGGAGTAGTTGCGAAATACAAACAGGCAGTCAGATTTTAATATAATAGATTCGTATTTATTTTTCCTTTCCTAAGAATCATGGTGTGGTTTTTGGCAAAAAACTCTCATCTGTATGTAACTGATATTCATGCTTAATAATCAGTATAGATAAAAAAAAAACTTAAATATTTCGTTTTAAATATGGCGTGAAACTCATCTACTTTCTAAACTTACCGATCCTTGTATTATTAATGTAAGGAATTGATTCACGCTGCTTGTAAAACACATTTGAAAATTCCCGTTTTATTTCAAATATGACGTCACTTTTTCCTCACAGAAATCTTTTTTTAATGGCATAATTCTTGTTAATTTTCTTTTTCTGGCAATCAGGATGTAAATTTTAGCGGAAAACTCACATTTGTATGTAACTTGAATTCAAGATAATTATTAATCAGTATCCATAAAAAATATTTCAGTTTTCATCTTAAATATTACGTCCATTATCTATCTACTTTCATTAAACATTGATTTCATGCTCCTTGTATTATTACGAACATTTCAAAATACATGTTTCATTTATGACGTCATATTTGTGCAAGCCGAGGAGGATCTTTTTCATAGTTCCATGGTCCAGGCAAAATCTATTTTTAATAATATAATTATTGTTCATTTTTCTTTCTAATTATAACGCAATTTTTGACAGAAAAATATCTTTTTAATGTAACCGATATTCATACTTCATGTATAATAAGAAATACTCCATATTTTTGTTTCAAATATCACGGAAATTCATCTTCTTTTGAATTCTTTTTCATTTTCATTTTTCACGTGAAAATCGTTCAAATGAAAATTAATTGTTAAGAAAAAAATATTTTTCCGTGTTTTTATTTATTGGCAACGATCAAAGCCCTAGCAACGATAAAGTAAAATGGTTAAATTTTATGGAAAAATGTCCATTTATTCTCTATGAAAATAATGAAATTTCTAATTATTAAAGAAAATATTTGAATAAAATAAATAAAATCTAGCCTATGTTCATTCCCGGCTTATAATCAAACTATATGCAAAGATACAGGGTAATTAAATTCTCCATTTTGACGCTGGCTTCAGCCTAACATTTGCACACAATCAGATTTATAATATTATTAGGATACCTGCAATTTTGATGCATGTAAGAAATTAGGGACTATGGATTAGATAAATAATGAACTTTTTTGTCAACAAATATTTTCATAAGGAAGCATATAACTTTTTTCCCCCATTTTCATTTTAATTACTTATTTGTAGATTATCTAATATTTCCAACATATAGAACTATATGTTTGTTCACTTTGAGACTAAAGAAAGCTGTAAAATAAATTTTCATCGAAACACTTCCATATAGGATTCAATTAAAGAATATTATATACATGTAAAGCAGTTAAATAAAATACAGTAATAATAATAATAATTCACATAAACATTTGATATTCACATATCTCTGATGGCATTATGAAACATTGCAAACTTAATTTCGGTAGATGCTGGAAGTTTTTATTAAACTAAATATCTAAACCAATCTAAACCTTATCTAAATCAATCCTTATCTAAACCAATTTTATTTAATGGAATTTAATGAAATTTTCTTTATATAAAATTTATTTATATTGAATAAAGTGAAGGTAGTTAAAACTGGATACAAATACTGCATACAATTTATAATAAATGATAAGCTATTATGCAAGTGGATATAAAAATAAAAAGTAATATACACTTTTATAGTGAATGAATTTATTTTTCAATAAAATAGTCAATGCATGCAATAAAAAAATAAGCTGAAGTCAGGCTATTATGATAATAGAGGAAAAACTCATTTTAATGTACCCCCTCTTTCCTCCCTGTTCTTGCACAACTTAAAACAGACTGGCGAACAAAATGTAGATTACTTATAAAATTTGGAGTTTCCAAGAATTAAACTCTAAGAATGTTGCTTATTGTCATATGATGGAGAGAGATTGGAAGGGGGAGCAGGATTGCTTCAGGTTATGATTGTTTCTACCAAAATGATTCTACCAAGATGATTCTACCAAAAATTGCCAAATTTACGATCTCACTGATATCTTTACTGAAACAGGTTTTGCGCAATTTGGTAAAATAAATGTACTCTATCTATTATATTATTATGCATAAGCAAGACTCATCACATAACTTACTTTAACCTATCAACAATTAAAAGAAAAAGAAAATAAAAAGTATTTTTGTAATAATAATATACATCTAACAATTTAGTTATTAATATCAAATAGATTCTAAAATGACTTTTATTTGACCCATTATTTTATAGACTAGCCGCCACTGGCGACCAGTTTGGTCTCCCTTAAATGTATGTTAAACATTGCAACACGTTACATTTATTCATAATTTAATTTTCCCTTAATCCTTCTCCAAATCGGAAGATTCTAATAGACAAATCATGAACTTTTGCGATCATGATAGCATTTCGCATATTTTTTGGGCACAGGTTTCACATCTGCACGTTGGCGCGATTCTTCCCCACGCCAATTTGGCGAAAAAATTTTATGGAAATTGTTGTTTATTTACTTTTATTTTTTTTTAGTTCTATAAATTATTTTTGATACGTATATCAATATTTATTTACATCAAACTATCATTTATTTATTTTTATTTCCTTTTTTAATTATGAGTATTTTTGTTAGCCGGGAGCAGATGATAAATCGCCAAATATTGTTCCCATCACCATCATTCATACTACATTAATTTAATTTTAAATTATAAACCAGTCACTCATTTCATTTAAAATACTTTAATCCAAAATGCTTTTATTACATAAATTTAAAATACTTCACACTTTTCATTTAAATAGAAAATAAATAAATAAATAAGAAATAATATAAATCAAAACATTTGATTTCAAAATCAAAGTATCGTTTCTAATTTGTACACGCGATAAAAAAAAGCTGTATTAGCAATTTTAAAAATGCTAAAAATTCGATTCATTAAATATTATTACATGAGTTCAATTTACGTCAAGAAAAGGTCCGGAAGGAAGTTGAGTTGTATAGCACATAATTATGGTAAACTTTGATTGTCTCACTGGTGCGAATTATTTTTTTGACGCGAGGCAGCGGTCCAAAAATTCATTCGCGGAGAACTTGCTTTGCGAATGATTACCTCCATGATTTAATATTTTAAATGTTCACGATGAATCTTTTTTTTTTTTTTTTTTTTTTTTTTACTTTCATGAATACAGAATTTGAACTGTGAACCTAATTTCGACTGAAGTTATTGCAGAATATATACACAATTGAACGTAAGTCATCTCTCAAATATTAATTTATTTTGAACGATCTTTCTAAAAATGTAACTTTTATGCAGTTTTATTCGAAAAAATAATTTGAATAAAAATGGCCGCTTGGCATATGAAAAAGTGAAACGGCCATCCCGGAACTGTTGATGACAGTCACATGACTTACGCTTTTATTTTAGAAGATAATAAACATAAACAAATTTGTCACTTTTGAAGAAAGAAAAAAAAATAGTCAATATTAAAGAGAGAAAGTATTTTATCTTCATTTATCTTTCATATTAGAAATGTTCTAAAATCAACCTTTTCAAAAGTGATGGTGGTAAATTGATGGTGACAGTCCCTGCAGTAACATAGGCTATATTTTATGGCGGTGCCAATAACACCAAGCGGGTGCAGGAGCGAAAAACGTTCTAAAATTACGATTTTTGCAATACTGAAGGAGCTAGAAGCTTGAAATTTGGCATGGTAGTTACAAGATGTAAATGCTCTCTAAGAACAAATGAAAAAAAAATCGAAATTTAAAAGGCTGAAATGAGCGAAAAGCGTTCTAAAAACATTCTAAGTTACAATTTCTATTGAATCACTAAAACAACCGAAACAATTTCAAAAGTGATGATGTCAAGTTGATGATGAGAGTTCCTGTTGTAACATAGGTTATATTTCATATCAGTGTCAATATCCCAGAGGGGTGTGATAGCTAAAAAACGTTCTAAAACTAAAATTTTTGTAATACTGAAGGGGCTAGAAATTTGAAATTTGGTATGGTAGTTATTTATAAGATGTATAATGTATATGCTGTGTACGAACACTTTCTAAAAAAATCGAAATTTAAAAGGGTGAAATGAGCTAAACGTGTTTTTAAAACATTCTAAATTTCAATTTCTATGGAATCTCTGATACTACCGAACCGCTTTTAAACGTAATGGTTGCAAATTTATGGTGACAGTCTCTGCTCTAACATTGGCTATATTTTATGTCAGTGCCACACTACCCTCAGAGGGTTGCAGGAGCGAAAAACGTTCTAAAATTGCAATATTTGTGATACTGGAGGGATTAGAAAATTGAAATTGGGCAAGGTAGTTACTTATAAGATATATATGCTCTCTAAGAACAATTTCTAAAAAATTCGAAATTTAAAAGAGTGATGTGAGGGAAAATGTTATAAAAACATTCTAAATAACGATTTCTATGAAATTGTTAGAAACAGAAACTTGAAATTTAACATAGCTGATACTTTTTTAAGACGTAAGTGCACACCCATAAAAGACTTTTTTTTTTTTAAATCGAAATTTAAAAGGGTAAAAATGGAAAAAAGTTGTAAATTACGGGTTTTTTTTTTATACTTACAGGATTAGAAACTTCAAATTTAGCATGGCGGTTACTTTTAAGACACAAATGCTCGCTAACAATCGTTTGTAAAGAAATTTTGGATTTCGAAATAGGCGAAAAGCATTTTAAAAGCATTCTAAATTACGATTTCTATGAAATTGTTAGAGATATAAAAACTTGAAATTTGATATAGCTGTTGCTTTTAAGACATAAATGGTCGTACAGAACAATTTTTAAAAAATCGAAATTTTAAAGACCGAAATGCGTGAAAACCGTTCTAAAACCATTCTAAATTGAAATAAATTTCTATGGAATTGTTAAGGATAGAAACTTGAAGTTTGACATGGCTGTTGCTTTTAAACTGGTCGCACAGAAGAGTTTTAAAAAAAAAATGAAATTTAAAGTGTGAAAGTGCGAAAAGCGTTCTAAAAGCGTTCTAAATTACGATTTATTTGGAGCTGTTAGGGCTAGAAATTTGAAATTTTCAATGGCTGTTACTCACGTAAATGATCACCCAGAACAGTTTACTAAATATGCGAAATTTAACAGAGCAAGAGCAAAAATAAAACGCTTTAAAATTGCAATTTATGTGGTACAGCTGGTATAGAATCTTCGTATTTGGCATGGTGGTTACTCTTAAAATGCAAATGAAGAGACCGGTTTCAAAAAAATTCGAAATTTAACAGGTTGAAATGACGTTCTAAAAACGTTCTATATTATGATTTAATAGGATTTATTGGGTTAGAAACTTGAAATTTAGTATCAACTTTTAAGATAGACGCTCGGTATAAACAGTTTATTAAAAAATCGAAATTTAAAGGTGCAAAATGAGCTAAAAACGTTATAAATAATGGATTTTTCTAAATCGTTAGGGATAGAAACTTAAAATTTGACATGCCTGTTATTTTTTAGACGTAAATGCTCACACATTTTTACAAAATTTGAATTTAAAAAAGGTGCAGATAGGACCGTAGCTAGAGAGGTGCCAGGGAGGGGGGGGGGGCTCAGCACCCCCTGAAAATTGTTGACCCCCCCCCCCCTGGGAAAGTTGGCAAGGCTAACAAATTAAATTCTGTTTCAAAAATCCATCAATTCAAAAATTGAACTTAGTTTAGGGAGGCTTTTTACATTCTTGCATAAATACTAAATTGTAGTATTTGTTTAAAAACTGCAATAAGTGCTTCAATATGCGCGCATCCTATCTGCACGAACTCAGAATTAGTAACCTTTTGCAGATGCAACCATTGATTTTTGCATTAGCTATATACTAAAATTTTCATTTTGCAGTGTTTTCTATTATTAGCATGAAACAAAATTATTCTAATGAGTTTGATAGTAAATATGATGCTTATGATAAACATTATCTTTCTTATTTGAGTTATCCCAGTTATATATATATATATATATATATAAAATTATTTCCTTCGCAAATACTTCACATTTATTTCGCATTAGTCCTTTAAGTTAATCTAACTTCTGACATAGTCAGTATTTCCTTAATTCTTAATAATATTTATTCCTATTTAATGTCCTTTTAAAAGTAAATACCCGTATATTAATAATTATCTTATTCCAAATCTTAATCTAAAATTTTAAGTTCATTCGTAGCTTTTATCAGCTCCCCAATCTATAAAATTCCGAGACGCTTTCTCATTTCGAATGTTTTTTAAAAAGCCATTTTCTTTTTATTATTATTATTCCATGCTCTGATTTCCGCGCGCTGTGTAATTTTCACTTCAAAATTGATACGCGGCCAGGGAAGGAACTCTTTCCTGTTTTAGCTTCTCCCTCTCGCCTCATTCGCTGATCTGGAGGTCACCTCTCACTCACTGGTTTATGCGCACGTGACGTCGTTTTTCTGTATGTCTACTCTAAGGCTCCTATAAGGGGAGCTGACGCATATCCATTCTGTTGCCCAAAATAACCGCCATATTGTGACCTAGCTCAGCATTAGGAAACCGCCTGAGCAGGTGTTCAACGTCCCCGTTACTGTCACTCGCCGTCCACTAGTACGGTAAGCTAACCGGTTTTAGCTTGGTTTTTGGTCCGCTGGGTCATTAAATGGCGGTATGATTCAGCCTGTATTATAGGAGCTCTAGTCTACTCTGAGTGAACAAAACTCGCGGGTATTCTTAGAAGAGGAGGAATTTTGACGTGTTTGGAAGTATAAACAAATATGTATCTGGTGATGTCGTCTCGTAGAATTTTCACACTGTTCTTTAACATCTTTAAAACAATGTAGTGATCCATCGTGGAGCCTGAGGGCGATACGTTTATACCCGTGGGAATTGTTACGGCGTCGCTCTTATTCTAAATAAAAGATTTGTCTGGAAATTGGCTGGTCTTTATGAAGAAATTCTTGTGGACTCTTTTCATTGCCTCACCTCTTCTCCGTGATTGTTGATGTCGACTGCAACTTTGTATATATTTAACCAGCTACCATTTTCTCGTGGAGTATTGCATCTCGTGGTGTCTCATCGTAGTCAAAACGCCACAAAAAGCCGGTCAGAATGCTGTGAACTTACGCCAAGCCATGCCAATATTCTGATAAACAGAGTTGCTGTGATTATGTTGCTGAATGCTGCGGTACATCTTCATTGCTGTGTGTGCGTCTGATTCTCACCAAAATATGCATAGAATTTTTTCAAAAAGTGTTGGAATCTTTTATACCTGGACAACACCGAATACAAGCTGTGTGAATTTTCTACTATGCATCATCTCGAATATGACTACGGAATAATTTAATAAAATAGTTTCTTTTACAGAATTTTTTTTTTTTTTTGATGAAAAATTATCATCATACAAATTAATAAATAAAAATTATCGGTGTTCTTAAAAAATTATAAAAGGAAAACGGCTGCACCAAAATGAGTTGCGTAAGTTATGAAAGATTTATTATTGTGTGTATTATTTATTATTTTATTTATTTTTATGTTATTTAAGTTCGCTCAGATTTTCTTATTTGTTGTATTATTATTATCATTATTTATTAGAGATGGAGGTATTTACATTTTTTATTTAATTTAAATTTTATTTTACATCTGTTGTGTTAATTCTATTTAATTTTTATATTAATGTTATTGCGATCTGGATTTGTAAAAGTCTCTGGTGATCACAAAATGAGTAAAAACGAAATAAACATCATTCCTTTTGATTTCGAATCTGGAATGAACATACAGTCTTGGTTAAACCATTTTGACAAAACATGCCTTTCTGATAAGAAAGATGAAAATTGGAAGGTTAAAAATATTTCCAAATATTTTAAAGGAGAGGCTCTAAAAGTATTTATTAATGAATGTTTAGAATGTAATGCTTTTGATAAGATAACTGATATTCTTACTGAAAAATTTATAATTGTTCATGTTCCTCGATTTTCAGAATTTGCTTCTATGAAATTAAATGATCTCAATGATTTGGATAAGTACTTTCGAAAAAGGTTGAAATAGGTAGAAAACTTTGTTTATGTGAAACTATAAAAGTACAGGGATTAACAGACGGTCTCAAACCCAAGTACCAGAATTATATGATTAGTAATCGTCTAAAAAATACAATAGACTGGTAACTAATGGCTAAACAGCTAGTAGTGATTCCTACTTCTCATGTCAACAATAGTAATTCTAGGTATAATTTTCAGAATTTTAGATCATTGCCACAATATGATCAGGCACCTAGACATTGGGTTCGCCCAAGTCGAAATTTTCATGTGCCAAATTCCAATTTTCATTCACAGAGCAATTTTAATGGTCAAATTCTAGATTTATCAATCCTAGGTTGCCTACTACCCATTTTCAGAGAAAATACCCAAGTAGACCATGTCGAATGTGTTTAAATAGAGGTATCCAAAATGCTTACCACTGGGAGAGGAATTGTGTATTCAATGTTAGCCCTCTGCAATCTTATGCACCCCCTCTTAGTCAACCACAACCATCTAGTGATAATATATGACAATTGATTGTATCTGGATATGTAAATAACAGGGAATTACCTTGTGTGATTGACTCTGGCTCAACCATAACTATTTTACCTTTTAAATTTGTTAAATTGTTAAATGCTAAAGTTATCAGTATTCCACCTGTTATTATTGGCCAAGCCAAAGGAACTGTTCTAATAGATAAAGCTTGTAATTTATTGTTTAAATTAGGTAATGTGCAACAAAATATTAGATTTTTTATATGTAATACAAATTTAGATTATGCTATATTAGGTTTACAATAATGTTGTAAGTTTAATTTAATTATTGATTGTGCTAAATGTAGAGTATTACAAGGAGACCTTGTTTTAAATCAATCTAAGAGCATATCCAGTGATAATTTAAGATTACTTCATTTTAATGTTAACTATGATTATCAGAGAGTACAACCCGATTATGGAAAGATCATATATCCTCAATCCTTTGTTCCATCTAATGTTGATAATTCTAAATTAATTAAGAAAATAAATTTACTGAAATAGTTCATGTATCAAAATTACGCCCTTATTACCCTCCTGACAAATTAAAGTTATCACATGAGCAGCAACAAACTAATGTTAAATCAATAGCTGAATATTAAACTTAGTAAGTAAAAAATTAACTAAATTTAATAAAATCAAATTATAATTGACTAATCAATTCTCTTCTGTATAACAGTATGTTCTTGAATATAGGAATTCCCAAGAATATTACTGCAGATATTTTTGCTTGAGTTAACTTTTTATGCAAGCGTAAATTAGTTGATTTGAGTTAAAAGGTTCTTATATTGAATTGAATTAGAACAGTAAAGTAAATTAGAATAGCAAATTAGATTAGAATAATACATTAAACATTATTACCCTCCTGACAAATTAAAGTTATCACATGAGCAGCAACAAACTAATGTTAAATCAATAGCTGAATATTAAACTTAGTAAGTAAAAAATTAACTAAATTTAATAAAATCAAATTATAATTGACTAATCAATTCTCTTCTGTATAACAGTATGTTCTTGAATATAGGAATTCCCAAGAATATTACTGCAGATATTTTTGCTTGAGTTAACTTTTTATGCAAGCGTAAATTAGTTGATTTGAGTTAAAAGGTTCTTATATTGAATTGAATTAGAACAGTAAAGTAAATTAGAATAGCAAATTAGATTAGAATAATACATTAAATTAAAATAAATTGAATAAAAATTCACTGGATTAAATTAAATTATAATAATAGAATAAAATTATCTACTAATACTAATAGGTAAACTTATTATCCACCATTCACTTCAAGGTCTTATTTTCATTGAACAGCTTATGTTTCTCTTGTTTGACTGAAAACAGAATGAGTACATTATCTTACTGAATTGTTGATAATTTTCCACAGAATTTCTTATTTTACTATTTATTTATTTTATTTCCTTTTAGTAGTTCCCTTAAGTATATTTTCATTCCTCACTGATATTGAAAAAGAATGAGGAATTAAATTATATACAGATGAATTAATGATTTAGTATTATTTTGAAGTTGTTTGTTATTGTTGATATTATTATGTTGTTATTATAATTGTTGTTGTTATTTATTATGTGATACAAGATTATAAAAGAGAATATTCTTGAGAATTGTGATAAAAGAGAACCGTTGATAGTAAATTAGTTGATGATAAAAAGTCACATCTTGCTAGCAAAACATCTAATACTCATATCTAATTGATGGAACTTTATTAACTGACTGGACTTTACTTAATAAGTGCACTTATCAAGTTCAAGCACTACTTGTTCAAGCACTTTAATTGTTTATTGAATTTATTAGTGATGGAACTTTCTTAAATATTTGAACTTTATGATTAACTGGAATTATCTTACTACAGAATCAATACACTGTATTGCCGTAAACTGTATTACTGGCTAATACTTGACATATCTGTGCCTTCATATCCATACCAAGAAACTTTTATTGGAAATGAGAGGTCTATGACTCAGACTTTTACTGATTAAGAGGACTATTAGACATTTATACTTTTCACTGCTTAGACATAAATGCTTTGTTTACTTTATATTCATCCTTTTCACTATTTATGTTTGAAGAGTGAAAAAATATTATTTGTAACTAAATTATTTATATTGTAATTGTATTTAAACAATTCCCACAGGTTCGCGTTTACAAAAATAACTATTGAATTAACTTTAATAAAATGAGAGAATTTTTGACATTAAATAGAATACCAGATAACTATATTGTAATCCAAATTCTTGCTTGCCTTAATGAACTTGTAGATCATTGGATCTACCAGTCATTTGGATTTTTAGGGGGGGGGGGGGGATAATGTTATATAAAAAATTATTTCCTTCGCAAATCCTTCACATTTATTTCGCATTAGTCCTTTAAGTTAATCTAACTTCTGACATAGTCAGTATTTCCTTAATTCTTAATAATATTTATTCCTATTTAATGTCCTTTTAAAAGTAAATACCCGTATATTCATAATTATCTTATTCCAAATCTTAATCTAAAATTTTAAGTTCATTCGTAGCTTTTATCAGCTCCCCAATCTATAAAATTCCGAGACTCTTTCTCATTTCGAATGTTTTTTAAAAAGCCATTTTCTTTTTATTATTATTATTCCATGCTCTGATTTTCCCGCGCTGGGTAATTTTCACTTCAAAATTGATACGCGGCCAGGGAAGGAACTCTTTCCTGTTTTAGCTTCTCCCTCTCGCCTCATTCGCTGGTCTGGAGGTCGCCTCTCACTCATTGGTTTGTGTGCACGTGACGTCGCTTTTCTGTATGTCTACGCTGAGTGAACAAAACTTGCGGGCATTCTTCGAAGAGGAGGATTTTTGACGTGTTTGGAAGTATAAACAAATATGTGTCTGTGTTGTCGTCTCGTAGAATTTTCACACTGTTCTTTAACATCTTTAAAACAATGTAGTGATCCATCGTGGAGCCTGAGGGCGATAAGTTTATACCCGTGGGAATTGTTACGGCATCGCTCTTATTCTAAATAAAAGGTTTGTCTGGAAATTGGCTGGTCTTTATGAAAAAACTCTTGTGGACTCTTTTCATTGCCTCACCTCTTCGCCGTGATTGTTGATGTCGACTGCAACTTTGTATATCTTTAACCAACTACCATTTTCTCGTGGAGTATTGCATCTCGTGGTGTCTCATCGTAGTCAAAACGCCACACACACACACACATATATATATATATATAAATAGATAGATAGATAGATAAGATCCTTGATTTATAAATGACACTAAAAAGATAATAGCCAATTTAAATACAAGTGATTTTAGCATTTGACTAGAGACAAAAACAATTTTAAAATGCAAAATACATTCTTGATTTTTCTAATGTTTTTTATCCTATAAAAACATAACTTTAGAATCCTTAAGGGCAGGGAATATTCAGAAAAAAATTAAAGGTTGCAACTCTTTTGAAACAGGTGAACTGTCAGCTTTTTATGTGCTTATTGACATCATCACTTATTGTTTCACTAGAATGATACACTGAAAATTTTCATTCTGCAGCCAGTGATGTAGTAGTAAAAAATACAGAGGGCATACGCTGTAGGCAGAGGGTATACTCTAAAGAGTATATGCTATAGTGTTTTTGAAAAGAGGATATACGGTATTACTTAAAATAATCCAGAAGGGATACGGCGTATCCATCGTATATCCTCCATTACATTCCTGTCTGCAGCCTTTACTTTTATTAGCATCAAATAAAGTTATTATAAACAGTTTAATAAGAAACATAGGGCCTACAATATGAATATGCACTAATTTACTTTTCTATATAATACTTTGATCATACGTATCTGTGTTTGTGCGTGCATTCGTCAGAGAAAAATAATATGAGCCCCCCCCCCCCTACATTTTCTTGAGCACCCCCTATCGTTTACTTCTAGCTACAGCCCTGGGTGCAGAAGCAAAAAACTTTCTAAAATTGCGATTTTAGTGATGCTGCTGGTCTATAGAGTATAAATTTGGCATGGTGGCTATTTTGAAGATTTCGGTGCTCGCTATGAACGTTTTTTTTTTTTTTTTAAATCGAAGTTTAAAAGAGTGAAATGAACTGGAAATTTTTTAAAAACCTTCTAAACTATGACTTATCTGAAGTTGCTAGGGATAGAAACTTGAAAATTTACATGGTTGCTACATTAGGGAATCAAATTCATCTACAGAATATTTTTTTAAAGTTTAGAAATTTGAATGTGTGCAGGTACAAAAAAGTTTTAAAATTGCAATTTCTGTGATATAGTTATTACAGAATTTTTCTTAACTAGAAGATTGGAATTTGGCATGATGTTTAATTTTAAGATGTAAATAGTCGCTTAGAACTGTTTCAAAAAATTTCTAAATTTCAAATGAAAAATGAAATGGAAGGGAAACTTTCAAAATACTTTTTAAATTGCCAGTAATTTGGAATTAATTTTAGCTCTTCCCATTCATTTAAGTCGTATGTTCGTCTAATGTACAGGGTGATTATAAAAAAAACTATCCCGATATATGAGCCCCTAATAACTGTCATACCGTTCACAGGAACTGAATAAAATTCTGGCCTAAAGTATTTTGAAGTATGCGCTCAAGAATCATGTGAAAAACAACAGTTAAATGCTTACAGTGACAAAATTTTGAAAATTTCAAATGGCAACACCTCCTTTTTTTTATTGGAATGTGATCTTCATAGTGAAAAACCATAAAAAGCGTTGGAACGGTACCTGTAGCACGAAAATCGCCGGCGCTAGGCAGACTAAGAAGAAAAGTGAAAACAACCAATAAAGGACAGAGAAGCAACAGAAAGTAAAACATTTTATTTTTCAGTGCTATCCACCATCTGCCGCATGTAAAGTGTCGTCGTGTGTGAAATTGAAAATGTATGAAACACAATAAAATGTTTTGTTTTCTGTTGCTGCTCTGTCCTTATTGGTTGTTTTCACTATTCTTCTTAGTCTGCCTAGCGCCGGCGATTTTTGTGCTACAGGTACCGTTCCAACGCTTTTTATGGTTTTTCACTATGAAGATCACATTCCAATAAAAAAAAGTAGGTGTTGCCATTTGAAATTTTCGAAATTTTGTCACTGTAACCGTAACTGTTAGAATTTAACTGTTGTTTTTCACATGATTCTTGAGCGCATACCTCAAAATACTTTAGGCTAGAATTTCATTCAGTTTCTGTGAACGGTATGACAGTTAGGGGCTCATATATCAAGATAGTTTTTTTTATAATCACCCTGTAGTATAAGAATGAAGTTTACTAAAAATGTGGCTTAATTAGTAATTTATGAATTATCTGTGGCAGTAAAATTTCCTCTGATGAAAATAGGTTCACGAATAATACCACTTGGCATTTTTCCACAATTACGCGAGCAAAGACGCTGGTTTTGCTAGTTTTTTAATAAAATTTTCATATTGTATGAAAGGAATTTCTTATTAGTAAATTACTAGATATAATGTAAGAGCTCGATTAAGATAATTTTTAAATATTTCAACAATATTTAGGTATTTTATTTTTGAGATAAATACTATATAACCTATCAATAATTTAAAGATTCATCCTACAAATTGCGTTTCGGCGCAGTTACATTATTATCATCCTTTTATAATTTCCTCCTTTACTTTAGAATAAAAGTAATTTCAAAAGACAATTCTATTATTGTTATTATTGCTTCGATTTTACATATTCAAATTATTGCTATTGATATGTTATTTTATCAAAAATGTCCTTGATTTAAAAATCGATTATATTATTTTTACCCCCCTCCCCTCTTCCTATTGAGACTTTTCAATGTATTCACCTTATTTAAGTATTTTTTTAAATGATATGCAATTGTGTATTCCCTCCAAAAACTAATGACACTAGAAGTGAAACAATTATTAGAATTATTTGCAGATGTGCTATTTTAATCAACATGTTTATTACTTTTTAATGTATATGAAATGTAAATGTACTGCTATTGATGCTCAGCAATTTATAACAATATTAAGATAATTTAAAATATACAGCTGAAAAGGAAACAAGACACAATGAGTTGAGAGTTGATTTGTTTCTATTACAAATACCAAGAAATATGGGATCGGCAAAACAAAATCAAGAAATGGGCAAGATTTTTTAACAGGTTTGCCTATGGACCAAAGTATAGAATATAAACAGAAAATAAGCTAAACTAAGAACTTTTTTGTGTGTATGTGGGGGGTTATCAGTGTGCAATTAACCTAAAAGCGCACACACAAACGCAAAAACAACATTATTGTGTATGAGTGATGAATGTTATAACTGTTTTTTGAAGATGTTGAAACTTTTTCAAACACAGTGAAATTGAAATATTTTACTACAGCTGACTACAGCTAATTTCCTACAGAAAATCATGCGCACAACATTTATAATTATTGTAGAGATTCATATAAAATAAATTGGATCACTGCCATCCTGCCCTCCCCCCCCTTCCACCTTCCTTTTAAGGCAAATTTTAAATACATGAAGATGAAATGGCAAACTGAATTAAAACTTGTATTTTATCTGGAGGGGAGGGAGTAGTTTAACTTTTTATTAGTATTTAATTATTCCGATAGCACACACACACACACACACACACAAATGTGGTGTTTGAGTGATGGGTGTACAAGTACTTTTTCAACACGTCGAAACTTTTTCAAACACAGCTAAATTGAAATATTTAAAATTCCTTATGTCGAATCCCTGTCGAACCGCAACCCGACCTGAATCCGTCAAAATAATTACATCAAACCGCAACCAGATCCGAACGCAACAAAATAATTTCCGTCGACATGCAACCTGACGCGAACACGACATATATCAACAATTTTATTACAGCTGACTAAAGTTCATTTCCTACAGAAAATAACACACATGACATAACGTTTATAATTATTTTAGAGATTCACACAAAATAATTTGGGTTTCTGCCATCCTGCCGATATTGCAGAAAGGGACGCAACACCTCATATTTGTTAAGATACAAAACGAAAATTAAAAAAAAATTCATATCATTCACGCTTTTTATAAAGTGCAGTTTGTTGTTCTAGTGTTAACCACTAGACGTCGAACGCTCGCTTTGAAAATCAGCACGCAGAAAATCGGCGAATGCGCGGGTCGTTAGTATCCCATGTTGGTCTACAACTAATCACATTATGTATTTCTTTTCATGTTTAATCTTATTTATTTTCTGTTTACTATCTTTATGTTGTTACCCTAACCCGACAAAAAATATTCCATCAGACAGCAACCCAATCTGAACAGGACAAAATAATTTCCGTCAACACGCAATGCTACCTGAACCCCCCCCCCCCCCCCCCAAAAAAAAAAAAAAAAAAAAAAAAAAAAAAAAAAAAAAAAAAAAAAAAAAAAAAGTTTTTTCGAACCTTCGAACATCAAACCGATCCGAACAGGATAAAACATTTTCCGTCGATAAGCGACCCGAACTTGAAAATTCCATTTGAAGTCAAACCGCACCCAAACACTGTTCCATCGAACCGCAAACCGATCCGAATAGGACAAAATAATTTCCGCCGACACGTAACCCGACCTGAACAGGAAATTTCCGTTTGAAATCAACAGAAAATCTGACCCGAACTCAACAGAAAAAATATCATCGAACCGCAACCAGATCCAAAAAGGACAAAATATTTCCCGTTGACACGCAACCCGACCCGAACCTATAAATTCCATTTGAAGTCAACCCGAACCCAAAAAGAAAGTTCCATCGAACATCAAACCGATCCGAACACGACAAAATAATTTCCGTCGACACGCAACCCGACAAAAAAATTCTGTCGAACCGCAACCCGACCCGAATCCGTCAAAAAAATACCATCGAACCTCAACCATATCCGAAAAGGACAAAATATTTCCCGTTGACACGCAATCCGACCCGAACCTATAAATTCCATTTGAAGTCAACCCGAACACAAAAAGTAAGTTCAATCGAACATCAAACCGATCCGAACACGACAAAATAATTTCCGTCGACACGCAACCCTTCAAAAAAAAATTCGGTCGAACCGCAACCCGACCCGAATCCGTCAAAAAAATTATATCAAACCGCAACCAGATCCGAACGCAACAAAATAATTTCCATCGACATGCAACCCGACGCGAACACGACATATATCAACCAGAACACAAAATGCTCCAACCGGAACACTAAATGAAAGAAAATTAATTAATGTTTTAATGCAATTATGAATAGTAGTGTAAACTTATATATCACTAATACCAATTTTATATGTTTTATTAAAAAATGGTCATATCCATATTTTTAATATTTAAAAATAATAAAATTTCTGAATAGCGGGCACGTCTGCATTGGTTCGGGTTGTCTCTAATTTTATTTTTTCTGGTCAGGGTGATTGTAAATTGTTTTCTGTCTGTCGGGTTCACTATAGATGTTTCTTGCAGGTCATATTTAAATTTTCCAAGTCGGGACGTTGGAATTTTCACAAACAAATTAATGAAATTAAACAGAACAATGTTTCAGATGAATTAATTGTAATAAGTTTTAAAAGGTTTGTTGTAATTAACAGTTTAAAATTATTCTTATATATTAGTAGATACTTTTTAATTATTAAAAAATATATTTTCCAATTTTAAACGAATGATTAAGTGGATCTCCTGAAACATTTATCTAATGCTACTAGTTTAGTTATTTTTTTTTTTAAGTTTTTTTTTAATAATATTTAAAAAAAAAAAAACTATTAGTTTAATTTTGCTTTGGGTTCGGATGTAAGTGTGTTAGTTTTTGTACAGTGTTGCGGAAATTATTTTGTTGGATTCCCATTAGGTTGCGGGTTGACTTCGAAATGGATTTTTCAGTTTCAGGTCGGATACAACCCCACCAGCGCATGATTCTACCCTTGAACCATACTGGAATCTAAAAAATTTACCTTATCTGCAAATTTTATAGATGCTTCTGCATGAGGCAGTTGCGAAGAATATACTCTTAAAATAAAATTGAAGTAGTTGTTTACTTCAGACTCTCAGTCGCTTTAATGAAAATCTGTCAATAAGACAGCTTTCTTATACATTTTTATAAGCATTTGAAGTTCATACTCCTATTTTTTATACTACTAGGGGGCTCTGCCCCTGCTCGCTACGCTCACCAACCCCCGTTCTGATTTCACAGCCTCTTAAAACCTGGTAATGTATCCTGTTTTAAAAAGATGATGATGATGATATCACGAACGGCGACTTTCTTCTGTAATCAGGTTATAATGCTTTTTCATTTAACTGGTTATAATTCTTTTTCATTTAATTTATCTTTTTTATTTTTAATATTCATGTGTAAACACAATTTTTATGACGTAATTTTCTTTATTTCCTGCTTTCAACACGTGATCATTTAATTATTATTTTAAACTTTCATTATTGTTTTTAATGGTCTCGCGCAAGTACATTTTTTATTTGAGATAAAACATAATCTTTTGCGCTTATTTAGAAATTGGCAACAATATAAAAAAATGACTTTTTCAATAAAAGATTTTTTACTTGATTTTTACAGATTTTTTGAGTTTTTATTGTCCGACCGTGATAATTTTTTTAATTTCTGAAAGCTTGTTATATTTCGCGTCTGGTGGTATTATTTTCGAATCCGTAGGATGGCTAGAAAAAAGTAATAGTTCCTCAAAAAAGTCCCTAGTAAAAAAACGATGAGAATAACCCGGAATATCTACGCAGAATTTGATTGGTCCATTTCGTTTTTGGCTCAGTTCCAGATTACTTTTTTTTTAATATAGAAGGAAAATTATGCATAATCATGCAATAACTTGGATGTACTGCAATAAGTCTGGATTAAAGTCCTTCATCGGGTCGGGTAAATCAATATTACCCGAAACCAACACGACACGCGATTCCGGTCAAGTGGTGTTGGCGTTACATTTTGTTGTTTCGGATTGGGTTGACTTTAATTTTTTCGAGTTGGGGTCGGTTTTAGTTCAGGTTTTGATTCTTGTAGGTCGGGTTGAGGTTGACCCGATTTTTCAAAAAATTTCCAAAATACTATTTCATATGAAAATTTTATCCACAGCAAAACCTCTATAACGGACATTCCCCAATAGCGAACGTCTCTATTTAGTGAACACTTTTTCAATTTCTAACACTTATATATTTGTACGTTTATACCCCTGAATAATGGAAACCCCCAAAGAGCGAACTGATTCAATTGCAGAAGCCTATGCGGGTGGGGTTGTAACCGGTCTAATAAAAAAAAAAAAAAAAAAAAAAAAAATCCATTTGAAGTCAACCGGAACCCCACGCGAACCCAACAAATATTTTTCCTCAATATGCAACCCCACCCAAACCCGATACAATTCAACCTGATTTCGAACCGTATCCCGAAATGAAGAGTTCGTTTAAGTATATTAAGTAAAGAAAACATTTTTTAAATTTTTTTACTAATTTAGTAGCAATTGATTAATGCTTCAGGAGACCAACTTGATATTCATTTAAAATTGAAAAATATGTTTTTTAATAATTAAAAAGTATCGACTAATAATCCGAATAAAATTAAAACGTTATTTATAGTAAACGTTTTAAAAACTTAATATAATAAACTCAATTCATCCGAAACATAGTTCAGCTTATTTTTATTAATTTGTTTCTGAAAACCCCAGCATCCTGAATTGCAAAATCATAAGTTTCATCTGCAAGAAATGCTCTCGAATAAACCCAACGCACCCAAAAAAAAAAAAAAAAAAAAAAAAAAAATGGAATTTAGTCCGACTTAAAAATCTGAAATTACGAACAACCCAACCCGCTTCTAAGAGATTTTGCTATATTTGAATATTAAAGAAAATAGATAAGCCCATTTTTTCAGCATAAAAGATAAAATTGATATTAGTATATAATTGTAAACTACTTTTCATAACTGCATAAAAATATGAATTAATTTCTTTTCATTTAGTCTTCGGGTTGAAGCTCTATCTAGGCTCTTTGGAATAAGCCTAAAAAATATCAGACTGATTGAAAAATTAAATAGTCATATTCCAATTAGCCTAACACTCTCTATGCTCTTTGAAATAAGCCTAAGAAATGTCAGGTTGTTTGAAAAATTAAATGTCCATATTCAAATTAGCCTAATCCTATATAGGCTTTTTGCAATAAGCCTAAAAATATCAATCTGATTGAGAAATTATATGACTATATTCCAATTTGCCTAACACTCTCTAGGCTATTTGCAATAAGCCTGAAAAAACATCAGGCTGCTTGGAGAAAAGGAGATGATTCTCCAACTTAGCCCGGCTCTTTGAAAACTAGCCTAGGCTCTTTGCAAAGAGCCGGATTTCGCAATTGACCTACGACATGTATATGTTCAGTTTTACAGAGAAATGATAAATATGATATTAGAGATATAATTATAGATCCCCCCCCCCCAATAATCGTATTAAAATATAGATTATTTTTCTTTTAATTTGGGTTCGGGTTTGAATATTTTGGGTTCGAGTTTTAATATTTTGACTTCAGGGGCGTTTATTTTAAGCAGAATTTTTGTATAGTGTCAGGGAAAAGCAAACTTGCCTAGGAGACGAATCATAAAAACATTTTTATTTCTATTTTTACATTCTTAAAGCAGCAGATTGATTAACTGCTCATTAACTTTAATTACAAGTAATTTAACCTATAATTTTAAAGTCCGTTAAAAAAATTTCTTTGTGTTTCATTTTATTAAAAAATTAAATTGTATTTCGGTTAATTATCATTTCTATAAGTTTGCAGCATTTAGTTAGCGAAAAAAAAATTAGTGATATTAGAGAAGTTTTTACTTTTTTTTTAATCCAGAGGTAGTACCGTGATTGAGTGTAAATAATCCAGAAATTCCGGACTTTGTTAGAAATAATATCGGATTTGTGTTCCATACCGTCGACAGTACGAAGTCTAGAGAGGACAAGATTTTTATAGGGGGGGGGGGAATTTTGAATTAAATCAATACTTTATTATAATAAATAATTATTTTACTCCTACTGAAAAAAAAATATTTTTTCAAAATTAATAAACAAACTAATAAGCGAAAGTTCTGTCGTTTGTGTGTGTGCGATGGCTAGGAAAATGTAGCACTCCTAGAAGTCTGAAAATTTCGGTGATAATAGTCAAGGCAGATCCTGATGCACCTGAGTCTCAGATTTTTAATTTTTTAATAATTAACCAAGATATTAATTAAAAACTCATAAAAACTCATTTCTTTCTAACCGAGCCGGCAAAAGCTGTCGCGCATGCCCAGAATCCGATTTACGCATCGGGAGAAAATGAAAAACTGAATTCGTGTTTTATTTTTGTGTTATTTCCTAATTATATTTTAACCTAAATCGTCCAAACCATTCGACATATTTGAAATTGGAAAATATATTCCAAATTATCGTACTCTTACATGTTAAATGCCGCAATCAATACGAAAAAACATAGTTGATAACCCTTTGAAAATAAATTTTCAAAATGGGGCGTTTTCCCGAAAGACTTTTTTTCCTTTATGGCAACGCCACTCCAGGGCGCAATTTTGGAGGTACCAACAAACCCAAAACATGGTCTTAAAGCTGAATCCTTCTTATAATTGACGGTGTAATCAGTTTTAAAAAATACGAATTTTAACACTTTCAAAAATATCAGCGAACGCAGGCCACTTCGCGTCTCACGGAAATTACCTTTTTCTACGCTAAAGTAACTAAAAGTCCGTATTTCGACGCTATCTTTTAAGAGCATTTTGGTAGACCAAATTTACATTACCTACAAAATTTTCTAAAGATTAGGACATATATATTTAAAAAAGAAAATCTGCGAAAATTTCGAAAAAAATAAGAAAAAAATGCAGGGTGTTTTGGCGTGGTTTCGTTCTGCTTCGACTCATGTTTTCAAATCTAAATATGCATATTTTTTCAAGAAATTTTAAAGAGAGCTTATATACAGTTATATTTATAACGACGCGAAAACAATTTTGTCAAAATTTTGTCACATACAGACAGACAGACTCACAGAAGACAGACATTTTTAAAAAATGGTCAAATCGTGTTCAGGACCTTCTAAAACGTATAAATCCGTCGAAAACCGGAAGTCGAAAATTTTCATGAAACCAATACTTTCTTCTTGTAAAGATAGAAGAAAGTAAAAATGCGAGAAGAAAATATATTTTTACAACTAGATAACAACAGTTTTTAGCAAATTTTTTACACGGGCTTTAAAACCGTTATATTTATAATAGATAAAAATTTCAAAGAGTTCGGACAACAAGAACTTTTATTTGTAACATGAAACATCCCTACGTGATTAAAAAAAAATAATAAAAAAAAAAAAAAAAAAAAAAAAAAATATTTTCTTACAAGCACCATTATTTTCTCGGGAATTTTTCATTCAAAATTGTAATTTCATACAAAATCCGGTTAAAGATATAAAATCATCGAAAGTTGAGGTTTCTTTAAATTTATTATCACGGGCCAGGGTAACGCCGGTCGTGTCAGAAAGTTAAAAATAAAGAAAATTTAGCTAAATCCGGGAAGAGACCATGATTAAACAGAAACATATTTATTTGTAAATGTTTAAACCTATGCTAGTTTGACCTTGAACTTTAATAATCTATAAAAGGAAGTACAAAGTTTTGATTTGTTTACGTCACGTCACGTGTTAGTTTACGTTTCCTAGGTTTCTGTTAGAATATTTGTAGAACACAGCAGCGTAAGCAACAGAAAACAATTTCAAAAGGGGAATTCCCGATAGTTCGAATCTGTCTGTTTAAATAGAATTCTAGCCGATGTATCTAAGTGCTAGCGGTTATGTTGATTACTTGAAATATTAAAAAAAAATTTGAGCTCTCCTGAAAGGTTATTTCGTAAGTTAAATAAATTTTCTTTCTTTATATTTGCCAAAATAACATGATCTAACGAAAATATTTTTATGTTTCATCTATTAAATTAAGCGTGTTGTGTTAAAGAGGTGACTAAATTTGTTTCCAAAGCATCCCTTTGCATGTTTAGTGTCCTTTCATTTAAAAAAATGTTTGTGGTCGACACTGAAAATATCTTAAAAATATTTTTACTATATGTTTATTTTTTTAACCTCTTGAGTCCTGGGTACCTAGATTCTGTTGCTCATAAAAACCAAAGTGATTGATATTTTTACATTTTAACTTCACTTCTATAAAGTTGAATGCTTTTGCTTTAAAATGAAACCAATAAATGACAGCACCGATGTCGATTTCCTTATAAAATAAATTTTATTTTAACCTGAGTTTGCAAAATGCTTTCGAAACGGTGCATCCAAGAAAGTAGGTAATTTTCACAATTCTTTAACTTAAAAAATTTAAATTAAAAAAAAAATTAAGAATTTGCAGATTTGTCACTTATTTAAAGCTGTTATTTTTTTTATTATGTAATTTTAGGTTATTGATAATAAAATTTTTTTTTTTTTGGGGGGGGGAGGCTAGTAATTTTATATTCATATTTGTGAACCTAAATTACAAGCCCCCTAAAACAATAGTTTTAAAAAAATATATATATTTTGTCATCTGTGATGTCATTTTGTTTGTTTAAAAGCAAAGAATGAGTATTTGTACTATTATTTTAACTTCGGGTCTTAAGAGGTTAAGAACACTAATTATCAAAACGTCAGATCAGACAATATCCGAACATACCTTTCTATATCTTAGTTACAAAGTACCCCAATATTTGAGTGTCATTACTTCCGAATAGGCAATTAATTAAAAAATTAGCTTTATTTAAATTTAATGACAGAAATTTGCAATTAAATAAGACAAATATTAATATTCGTAAATAGTGGGTACTTAAATATCGGAAAGACTTGGCATGCATGCTGTATGGAAAATAATTACAATTTATAATTTAAATTAAAAAAAAAATTTAAATTAATTTAAAGTGAATGTGTAAATTCGAATCAATTTGAGATTGAGAAACGCTGGTTTCTTACATTCTGTGGTAACGCATTTCTTTTGGCCTTTGAAGTTTGAAAACTTCAAAAATACTTGAAATTTTCGGAAACAATATATATTTATTAGATAACTAAAATAAGTTTAAAAATTCAATTATCGTTAAATCAGTTTAAAAAAGGGGGGGGATATTTTGCACTTGTGATACTGCATTATCCCTTCAATTTCTATAATTGTGACATGGTATAAACACATCAATAATTTATTAAATTTTGTCGGTGTTATTGTAAATGCAGAATGTAGTAGGTACCTAAAATCAGCCTACCTAAGTAGGTATCAGCTTTCTTTAAAATAAGGCGTAAAAACTGAATATCATTTTTACACTCTTTTATTTAATTTAACTTGGTTCGTGTATGTAAAAATAGCATTTTCTAACCGATTTTTCACTCTCTTCCCGATAAGCTAGAATTATAAAAATTATGTTCACAGATGTATTTCCGCACTCTTTTATTTAATTTCCGTGTATGTAAAAATAACATATTCTAATAGATTTTTCACTCACTTACTGATATGCTAGAATAGGGGTGCACAACCTTTTTAAGTGAAGGGCCATTTACAAAAATGACTGGGTTGTCGAGGGCCACCATCAGTAGAACTTTGTTTGGAGGAGGTGTGACGGGGGGGAATCGGTCTACAATCAGATTAAAAAAAAAAAACATAAATTTCAGAAGGATAGTTTTAGGCCCCTAGGTTCCTCCCTTCCCAGTCAACGTATTCAGTTCTGTTAACAATCAACAGTTTACGTTTGTATTTATGCAAGAGATATAGCTAAGATTATTTTCAAAGAGTGAAAATATTCCTTGACTTTATTTGAAGGAGTAAATTTAGCTTTAAAGATTGCCAGTGCCAGAAAAAAATTGTGCTTTCATGAATGAAGGTGGAGAGGAGAAGAAACATATTATTCTAAATTGTACTTCTTAATATATTCAGTCATAAACTGTGGATATCAAGTAGGGGTGCACAACCTCTATAAGAGGAGGGCCAGTCACAAAAATGAGTGGACTGTCGAGAGCCAACATCTGTAGGATGGACAAAATTTTGTTTCGGGGAAGGAGGGGGAGGATCGGCCTAAAAGTTCATAAAAATGGCTAATTTTAAAGAGAGGGTTAGCTCCCTATACTCAACCACCTCCTTAGACAGCATAACTCAATTCAGTTGGCAAGGATAGAAAAAACTTGCATTTTTTTTTCCATGCGCGATTGACAATATTCACAGTTTTTCCCTAGTGATTGACGAAATTCAAGATTTTTACGCACCTGTTCGGCGAAATTTGCGATTTATACGCACCTGATCGACAAAATTTACGATTTTTACGCACCTGATCGGAAATATTTGTAATTTTTTCGCAACCGATCGGCAAAATTCGTTATTTTTACGTGCCCGAACGGCGAAATTCATAATTTTTACGCGCCCGATCGGCAAAATTTGCGATTTTTACGTGTCCGATCGGCAAAATGCGCTATTTTTACGCGCTCGATCAGCAAAATTAGCGATTTTTACGGGCCCGATCGGCAAAATTCGCAATTTTTACGGCTCGATCGGCAAAATTTGCGATTTTTACACGCCCAATGAGCGAAATTCGCGATTATTACGCGTATGATCGGCGAAATTTAGAAAAACACGCGATTTCTACGCACACGATCGGCGAAATTAATCCGCGGGCCACCAGTTATCCGATCGAGGGCCACTTTTGGATCGCAGGCCACAGGTTGTGCATCCCTATGCTAGAATTATAAAAATTATGTACACAGATGTATTTCCGTTAATAGTGCAACATTATAACAATTTAAGAACATAGATATAAATCAATTTTAAGGCAATCTTTTGTTAACCGCATGTTGTTGGGCCGTATATGATAAATCGCCAAATAATCTTTATGGTTACAACTATTTACGAGTTGCAAAAACCCTGGAGTTAATGATGCGCCAAACCATTCTCACCAAAATATACCAAATAGATGTTCCAGGGCCATAGCTAGGGAGCTGCCAGGGGGGGCTCAGCAGCCCCTGAAAATTTTTGAGCCCCCCCCTGGGAAAGTTGCCAAGGACACCAAATGAAATTCTGTTTAAAAATCGTGTGTTAAAAAAACTTAAAAAATTGAACTTAGTTTTGGGGGCTTTTTACAGTTTTGCATAAATACTAAATTATAGTATTTGTTTAAAAACTGCAAATAAGTGCTTCAATATGCGCGCATCCTATCTGCACAAACTGAGAATTAGCAACCTTTTGCTGATGCAAACATTGACTTTTACATAAGTTATATACTGAATTTTTTCATTTTGCAGCGTTTTCCATGATTAACATAAAACAAAGTTATTCTAATGAGTTTGATAGTAAATATAATGCTTATGATAAACATTATGTTTCGTATTTGAGTCATCCTAGTTTTAAAAAAATATATATAAGATCCTTGATTTATAAATCATACTAATGAAAAAAAAGCGAATAGCCAATTTAAATACAAGCATTTGACTAAACACAAAATAATTTTAAAATGCAAAATACATCCTTGGTTTTTCCGATGTTTGTTTTCCTATAAAAACATAACTTTAGAATTCTTAAGGGCAGGGACTATTCAGAAAAGAAATTAAAGATTGCAACTCTTTTGAAACAGGTGAACTGTCAGCTTTTTATTTACTTAATGGCATCAGCACATTATTTCACGAAAATTTTCATTCTGCAGCCAGAGAAGTAGTCGTTAAAAATCCAGAGGGCATATGCTGTAGGCAGAGGGTATACCCTAAAGAGTATATGCTATAGTGTTTTTGAGTAGAGGGTATCCGGTATTCCTTAAAATAATCCAGAAGGTATACCGTATAAGTCGTATCCACCGTATATATCTTCCATTACATTCCTGTCTGCAGCTTTTACTTTTCTTATCATCAAATAAAGTTATTATAAACAGTTTAATAAGAAACGTAGTGCCTACAATATGAATATGCAATAATTTATCTTTCTATATAGTACTTTGATCATATATATATATATATATCTGTGTTTGTGCGTGCATGTGTCAGAGAGAGAAAAATGATATGACCCCCCCCCCTTACATTTTCTTGAGCACCCCCTGTTGTTTACTTCTAGCTACATCCTTGAGCTGTTCCAACAACGAAATATTTCAAACACTTAAATTAGAAAATATAAATCAAAAAATAAATGGTAATACATTAAAAAAAATGGTACTCTTCTATCATTTAACAGTTTAATATTAACTAAATTATGATTACATGTTGAGAAGGCAATTTAGAAATCCTAAATAGATAGTTTGAATAATGTTTTTTTTTCTGTTTTGTTGCCATATTTTAAAAAATAGACAGAGCGAGAAATAAATAGTTCTTATAAATGCATTAGTTCACACTTTCTATCAAGCGTAAATGAAAGTGGCGAATTGTCAATAATCGGGGACCTTTCTAAATTAACGTCTCGTTATAGAACTTTTTTGGAACTACGCGAATTGCAGTCATAAAAATAAGCGTGATATATAAGATAAACATTGAATTAAAAAAAAAAAAACTTACTTTACTTTTGTTTAAAAATAGTTTAAAATGCTATATTATCAAATTATTAAAATATATTTGGGTAGTTGTTGGGACATGGGACCTACCAATAGGATTAACATTATTTTCAACTTTTAAAAGTTGATCACTTTCCCGTCATTGGAAAAAAAAAAGAAAAAGAAAGAAAAAAAAACTAATTTTTTCACGTTATTTCAGACATTCGTCTATCAAAATTTATCGTTTCAGGTAATGTTGTTTTGTAGTTTAATTAATTGTTTTGTTGTAATTATTTCTTTAAAATTTAATTACTCATGAAATATTAGCAGACTGCAGAAAGTGTTATGAATAGTTTATTTACAATGCGATCTCTACAACAAAAACATTATTTATTCGAGCATCGAATAGTATTTGCGATTAAGTTTACATACAACATTTGTACGGGCTGAGACAATTTGGATCAGAGTTATCAGTGTAAAGTGTCTGTGGTTATCGGACCCTTAGGTTCACGCTGTACTAAAATTTAGAGAGATTCCGGTAAAAAAGAAATAAAAAGGGTCCCCCCCCCCCTAGCCCTATATAAAGATTATGCTGACAGCTGACCATACAAAATAGGTGCGTGTGCTCTGATAATTACAGCCCGAGTTCTAAGTGTTTCAACGTGTCATCAGCTTATATTTATGATACTCTAAAATATGGGGGGCTTCAATAAAAAATGATAGTGCCCCACCCCGTCCCCCAGGACCGTGCGAAGAGAAAACTGCGCCCGGGGCAAAGTTTCAATTTGGCGCCCCTCCCCACCCCTTCTTTGTGTGACAGGTAACACAAAACTGATAAAGTGCAGAAACAGAAATAAATTCTATTGAATAAACATTTCGCGTTTATGTTGGAACTTTAAAAGGTTTAATTTTAATTCAGAAATTGCAAACAACTAAATAGCGTAAGAGAAAATTGCACTTATTTGTTGGAAAGATCATGATATTTTGAGACAAAAAAAAGCATGATGAAAAGAGAAAAAGAAATTCCCCAGAAAATGATCGATGACCAAAAAATGAATAAATAAATAAATTAAACCGTGGTTGGTAGTATAAATTTGGCGCCCCCTCAATCTCCGTGCCGGGGGCATTTACTAAATTTATATTCGGCTTTAAAATAAAGCTTTTACATTATAGTTAATGGACATTAATTTCACAAGAGCAAGATGCCTCCATTGATGATAAAACATCATTTTAAAATAGAAACTTACATTTTTATTCTTTAAAATTAAATCTATAAAAGTTATTTGAAAATGACGGCATTTGCTTTTCATTTTTAGGGTTTCTTTCATCTCATGACACCCTATTCGTCCCGCTTCTCAGTCTGTCCGTCCGTCACAGAGCCGGTTCTCAGAAACTGTATAACTTAGACTTGAAATTGTGTGTACGTACAGCTGAATACCTACTGTCACGCTGAAAATCATAAAATTTTGAAAAAATCGTATTATTCTAATATAGAGAGATAAAAAACAAAAAATCTAACAGCTTTTACCTATTAAATTTAAACATTTTTCGTTATAGCAGTTGCCAACAATTAAAAATCCACAATAAAATTCTTTCTACAATAATTAATTTTCTATTGAAAGATTTCCACGTGAAAAATGAAAATGAAATAAAAAGTTTCACCAATTGAAAAAAAGATTAATAGGACGTCATATTGGTAATAAAACGGAAATTTTCAAACATTTCTCAATAATACGAGGAGTATGTGTAAGTACAGAAAGCAGGTTAATAGGACGTCATTAGAGAATTAAAAAGAAAATTAATCTGACGTCCTATTGGAAGTTTAATGGACTTTTTCAAATGTTTGAGAATAGTACAAAGAGAGTATCAATATGAGTAATAGAGAAAGCAAGTAGATATGACATCAGCGAGTGATTATAACGTCATGTGAGTTTGAGGAACGCATTGAATCATGATAAAAATCCGATTATGGAAATATTGGCATATTTTAACATTTTGAAGGTATCTATAGAACATGTTTAATTTTGAAATTGATTTTTTTTTAAAATATCTCATTTAGTCCATATGACAGATATTATTATCACAGAGCATAATAGTGGGCTTAGCCCGCTATCGAGCCGGTTCAGATATTCGAAAAAACGAGAAAAATAGACCGGAAAATTTTTACTTTATTAAAAAAAAAAAAAAAAAAAAAAGTTTTTTTTTTTTTTTTTTTTTTATGAAATTTATTTGTATTTATTAAAGCAAGGATAAAGTGTTTTGAAAGGAATATTAAACGGAACCCTTTGTGCGATCTTCGATCACACTTACCCACTTGTTTGTAGTTAGAGCGGATCCTAATCTGAATATGTATTATGTTTCTTCCATCGAAATGACGTTATATTTGGAAGAATTTTTTTCCTAATTTGTTTCCATGAATTTGAAATGTCTGCATTATAATAGATGTTTTAATTCCATATACATTTAAATGAACGTAGTGTGTTATTTTAACGCATTTACAATAAAAATTTTAAACTGTTTATATGAAAAATGGGCATTATCTGTTCAGAATGATCTCAGTTTCGGATGCAAAAATATAGCGGGTGGGTCTGAATTTCTATAGACTTATAAAATCAAAGAGCACGTGTTGAGTTCTTTTAAGCTGTGGCAACAGGAAAGATAACAAATGGGTAAGTATGATCTAAGATCGCACAAAGGGTTTCGTTTAATATTCCTTTCAATACTTTCTTTAATAAATCCAAATAAATTTCATTTTCCAAAAAAAAAAAAAAAAAGTAATGTTTTTCATAAAGTAAAAATTTACCGGTCTATCTTTCCCGTTTTTTCGAATATCTGAACCGGTCCGATAACGGGCGAAGCCCGCTATTATACTCTGTCATAATAATATCTGTCATGGGGACTAAATGCGTTATTAAAAAAAATCAATTTCAAAATTAAACATGTTGTATAGAGACTTTCAAAATGTTAAAATATGCCAATATTTCCATAATCGAGTCAATACGTTCATGAGTCGATACGTTCCTTAAACTCATATGACGTTATAATCACTTCCTATCTATTTGCGTCCTATCTTTTTGCTTTCTCTATTACTCATACTAGATGGAACCCGTCAAAATTTGACGGCAAACAACTTGATAGTACCATAAAAATAAAATTTATAGTTGCTTTAACTTATCAAATTTCATAGTGGGGAGCATAATATGATTAAGCGGTCACTGACCTTTCCATTGATATATCACATGAGGGGTGTGTGCAAAGTTTAGAAAAGTACCCCCTTGGGGGGGTCAAAATGGGGGATGGACATGGGAGATGCATAATATGATTAAGTGGTCACAGACCTTTCCAATGATATATAACATAAGGGTTGTGTGCAAAATTTAGAAAGTACCCCTTGGGGGGGGGGGGGGGGGCAAAGTGGGGAGATGGACATCGGAGATGCATAATATGATTAAGCAGTTACAGACCTTTCCAACAATATATAACATGAGGGGTGTGAACAAAATTTAGAAAAGTATCCTTTGGGGGGGTGGGGGGGGCAAAGTGGGGAGATGGACATTGGAGATGCATAATATGATTAAGTGGTCACAGACCTTTCCAATGATATATAACATGAGGGTTGTGTGCAAAATTTATAAAGTACCCTTTGGGGGGGGGGACAAAGTGGGGAGATGGACATCAGAGATGCATAATATGATTATGCAGTCACAGACCTTTCCAATGATATATAACATGAGGGTTGTGTTCAAAATTTATAAAGTACCCTTTGGGGGAGGGGGGGCAAAGTGGGGAGATGGGCATCGGAGATGCATAATATGATTAAGCAGTCACAGACCTTTCAAACAATATATGACATGAGGGGTGTCAACAAAATTTAGAAAAGTATCCCTTGGGGGGGGGCAGGGGCAAAGTGGGGAGATGGACATTGGAGATGCATAATATGATTAAGTGGTCACAGACCTTTCCAACAATATATGACATGAGGGGTGTCAACAAAATTTATAAAAGTGCAAAATTTATAAAGTACCCTTTGGGGGGGGGGCAAAGCGGGGAGATGGACATCGGAGATGCAGAATATGATTAAGCAGTCACAGACCTTTCCAGCAATATATGACATGAGGGGTGTCAACAAAATTTATAAAAGTGCCTCCCTTAGGGGGGGGGGGTGGCGGGATGGACCCCGGAGATGCATAACATGAATAAGCGGTCAAAGACTTTTCCAGCGATATATCACATGAGAGGTGTCTGCAAAATTTAGAAAAGTGTCCCACTTGGGGGGGGGGGGGAGTGGGGGGATAGACCCGAGATGCATATCATGAAAAAGAGGTCACAGGCGTTTCAACTTGCAACTTTTTTCTCGAAGGCATTTGACAATATTAAATTTATTTTACTCAAGACAATTTAACGATTTTCTTAATTTTTTTCCGTAATTCGTCAAATGTTCATGGAAAAAATCATGAAATTCGCTAATCAATAGTTGATAAATTATAAAATTCAACAATCGATAGCAGTAAAATTAGTCAATCGATAATGGAAAAATCACAAAATTCATCAAATGGTCTCCCGTAAAAAAATTGTCCTGCACACTGATGATATGATCAAAAGGATTTTGAAGTATAGGACAAAATTAACACTTGCCAAACAGCGAGTAATGCTGAAAATTTGGCAATGGACTTTATTGCCACCACTGGTCAAACATAATAGTCACACTCACCAATTGCGATGATTGAATGGAAAAAGATTTTTTTCTCTGCTGTCGCTCGACAAATTTCGAAACCATTTGGCAAATTTCACGATTTTTTCCCCGAAATTGACGGATTGTGATTTTTTTTCTCGAAGCCATTCGACGATATTCGAAAACTTTTCCCCCCGAAACCAGTTGATGAATTTTGCGATTTTTCCACTGTCGATTAATGAATTTTGCGATTTTTCCGCTATCGATTAACGAATTTCGCAATTTATCAACTATCGATTAATGAATTTCATGATTTTATCCATGAACGAACAAATTGCGCACTTTCTTTCCGCTAATGTTTGACACATTTCGCCCTTTACAATTCAGCCAATGAGTTGAACGTTGTTTCTTTCCAGAAATGTCAAGAATGAAACAATGATTCTTTAGGATGAATTTCCTTCGTTCGATGCCACATGGAAGAACGTGTGCAATGCAGCAACGGGCGTCACAGACTTTTTAGGGCACCTGCAGACTAAAAACATCTAACCAATTTTCGCGGGGGGGAAATCACAGATTTCGTCAAATGATTGAGGAAAAAACACTAAATTCATCAAAGGATCATGGGGAAACATGACTTTCGTTAAAAGACAACAGAAAAAACATTAATTATGCAAAAGGATCGTGAAAGATAAGCAAATTTTGTCAAAGAATCGCAAAAAAGGAAAGTTCACCAAAAGATCACGCTTTTTTACTAAATTTCGTCTAAAAATTGCGGAATAAAATGTATTTTATCAAAGAATCGCTGGAAAATGCGAATTTCGTTAAGGATCACGAGAAAAATGCGAATTTCTTCAAAGGATCGCTGACAAAACACGAATTTTGTCAAACAGAAAAAACATTAATTAAGCAAAAGGATTGTGAAAGATAAGCAAATTTTGTCAAAGAATCGCAAAAAAGGAAAGTTCACCAAAAGATCACGCTTTTTTACTAAATTTCGTCTAAAAAATGCGGAATAAAATGTATTTTATCAAAGAATCGCTGGAAAATGCGAATTTCGTTAAGGATCACGAGAAAAATGCGAAATTCTTCAAAGGATCGCTGAAAAAAACACGAATTTCGTCAAAGAATTGCTGAAAAAACATGAATCTCGCCCAATAATAGAAAAATCATGGTTCATAATCATTATATCTAGTAGTATATGTAAATACAGTTTGTGATATAAGACAAAATTAACACTCACCAATCGGCGAGTAATACTGAAAATTGGTAATTGATGTTATTGCCAGTACTGGCTAAACTTAATAGTCACACTCGCCAATTGCGATGATTGAATGTAAAATGAAATTTTTTTCCCGCTGTCACTCAAAGAATTTTGAAACCATTTGGTGAAGTTTTTCCCGAAACCATTTTGTGAATTTCCCGATTTTTTCTTCAAAATCATTTTTCAACAATATTCGACCCAATACGCATGCATCAAAAAAATCACCAGCCAATGAGGTGAGGGTCTATTACTGTCTCTAGAAACGTGTTTGGGATCATCTCCTGTTTTTTTTTTTTTTTTCTTGCACATTGCATTAAACCTAGGAAGGTATTTATATAGAACTCACTGTGGAGTGTTTAGAAGGTATTTATTTTATTTATTATAATTTGTATGTATACTTAGGTGTCCATTTCGGATTTACTGTTTAAAAATGAATTTAGGCTCATTTAACATTCGCGAAATCAATCCGATGGAAATTGTGTTTTTAGATCTCTATCATTTTGTATATATAGTACAGAAAATAATTATTCAAACGTACGTAAAAATATCGTAGAACACGTAATACAAAATTGGACCACTTATAGTCCGTTTATTATCGGGGATGAATCTTATGGTGTTCCGATTGCTAATGAAAACGATTATGTAAATATATGGTTCTTCATAGAAGTATGTGCTTCTTCACACTTCAATAGAAGCATTGTTTAAATTAATATAATTCTACAAATATGATGCAGTTTTAAAATATTGAGTAATGATTAATACTGTCAAGGAATCTACTCATATACGTAATTACGTTTTGGTACTTCTCTATTATCTCATCGACCACTTTTCATAACAAAAAACTATCGCCAAACTGTAACGCCAAATAAACGGGAGAACGTTGTCATTAATATGTGCAAATGTTGAATTAAAAACCACTTGACGACATAACAAACACGTATAATGCTTCCGACATCAAGTAAATGGGACTGCATTTTTGGCATTTAATCATACAGTTTGGCGATAGTATTTTGTTATGAAAAGTGGACGATGGGATAATAGAGAAGTACCTAAGTTTTTTATACCAAGTTTGAAAATTTATCTTTTTTTGACATTTAAAAAAAATAACAGAAAAAACATTACAAATTTGCCCATTTGCTCAGCGGTCAAAGGATTAAGTAAATATTAATGATTAAGCGGAACTGGTTCTAGCTATGAAGTAATATTATTTTGCTCAAAAACCCCCAACAAAAAAAGAATTACAAAGAATAAGTAATCGTCTTTAAATATACAAAAAACAATGTGATTAATGACCAGGATTTTTTTACATATAACATTTTTTATATACAAAATAAAAACCGAAATAACCTCATTCATTTCACCCGATGTCAAAAATAGTTTTTTTTCCACATTCCTGGGCAAAGCACTAAATCAATAAAATCACCAATTTGTGACAAATTATGAGTTTCATATGAATCGCCCATGAACGAACATGCAAACTGGTAAAAAATGAATGTAATAAATTAAAACATTCAAGATTTGTATATATACAAACAATACAATGTAAATATTAATATTGTTACATGATACATTGTTTGTATATATACTTCTTTGTATACATATATTGTTTGTATACATACAAACAAATATAATGTAAACATTATTCAAATATTAAGAGTTTGCAAATCAAAACATTCTAAAGATTTGTATACATACAACCAATATAATGCATACATACTCTTTACAAATAAAATAGCACACTTATGTAATGACAAAACTTTTAAATCGAATAGAGATAATATATTTCTGTTAAAAAATAATGCTAAAGTTCAGACTTATATATATTATACATTCACATAAAGCTAGTCACATTCCTGCATATTTATTAAATATTTAGTTGCTAAATACAGAAATAATATTTTATAATTTATATTCAGACGCTCAGATTCGCTTTTTTCGAACACATAATAATAAAAATATTACTACCGTGCGTACTGTCTTTTGACATTATATTTACATAATAGTTTTCATTAGCAATCGGAACACCATAAGATTCATACCCGATCATAAACGGAATATAAGTGGTCCAATTTTGTATTACATGTTCTACTATATTTTTATTTACGATTGAATAATTATTTTCTGTACTATATAAACAAAATGATTTGATTTCGCGAACGTTAAATGAACCTAAATTCATGTTACACAGTAAATCCGAAATGGATACCTAAGTATTCATATAAATTACAATAAATACAACAATAAATAAAATAAATACCTTCTAAACACTCCACAGATTTTTATATAAATATCTTCCTAGGTTTAACGCAACGTGGAAGAAGCCATAAAACAACAGGAGTTGATTTCATCTTGATCCCAAATACGTTTGGAGACAGGAATAGACCTTCGCCTCATTGGCCGGTCCTTTTTTGACGCATGCGTACTCGGTCGAAATTCGATGGAAATTTGACAAAATTACCAAACTGCTTTAAATAGATGGATTGAAAGTCTATTTGTATTATTCTCAAACATTTGGAAAAGTCCGTTAAATTTCCAATATGACGTCAGATTATCATTTTTTTTAATTCTCTAATGACTTCATATTAACCTGCTTTCTGTACTTACACATACTCATACTCCATGTATTATTGAGAAATGTTTTAAAATTTCCGTTTTATTACCAATAGGACGTCCTATTAATCTTTTTTTTCAATTAGTGAAGCTTTTTATTTCATTTTCATTTTTCACGTGGAAATCTTTCAATAGAAAATTAATTATTGTAGAAAGAATTTTATTGTGGATTTTTAATTGTTAGCAACTGCTATAACGAAAGATATTTAGATTTAATAAGAAAATGATGTTATATTTTTGGTTTTTTATCTCTCTATATTAAAATAATACGATTTTTTCAAAATTTTATGATTTTGAGCATGACAGTAGATATTCAGCTGTAAGTACACAAAATTTCATGTCTGTAAGTTATATAGTTTCTGAGAACCGGCTTTGCGACGGACAAACAACGAAGCGAGACTAATAGAGTTTCGTGAGATGAACGAAACCCTAAAAAATGTAGTTGAAAATTTAAAAGAAATATTAGATTTATAAAGATAAATTACGGCAGGTTATTTGAAAAATGGGATAAGGGGTGGTCCGGGAAATTTGTAAAGTAGCCTGTATTTTTCGTATGTATGTTACGTTTCGCGTAAATCGGTCAAAAATTGTAGATTTGTATAAGGAACATACAAACATTAACTTTTATATAGATAACTATTCTGTAAAACATTATATATTACATTTCAAAACATTGTGCATTACAGTCAGATCGCAATTCTAAATAAGCATAAATGTATTAAAAGATTTCTTTTTTAAGGCACATCGTAGCCGTGCTCCGATTTTTTTCCGATTGAAATACTCATTATTTTTAAACTAATAAGGTATGAGAAAAAAATACATTTATTCTTATCAGTTTCTAACTTCTTTCAGATAGTCTGCTACAACTCAAGCTCAGAACCGTATAATTATTCTGAAAATAGCGCTTAGAAGTTTCCAAATGGCCACAATTGGAGAAGTTATTGAAATTCCATGGGAATTTGTTAACCAGTGGAAAATCCAAGACTTTGACTCACTTTCAAGCAAAGAGGATGAAAGCTATACTAGTCCTTCGTTTTCCTTTGCCGGTACATCTTGGAATTTGAAGATATATCCAAATGGTGAAACCGAAATAACTCCGGATGATGGTCCAAAGGTAACATCAGTCGGGTATATTGATATATATCTCCATAGGAAATCCCCAGGTCCTCCCATTAGCCTAGAATACTCTTTAGGAATAAAAACACTGGACGAGAAGATAGATTCAGAATCTCATCTTACATACACTTTTGAGAATACCGGAGGTTACGGGTATTACAGACTTTTAGAAAGATCTGATCTTCTGAAAAGGAAATCTGAGCTCATGCCCTCTGGTGCTCTCACAGTGATTTGCAAAATGAGGTATCCCAAATCAGCTACACCCACAAGTAAGTCGTTTTATTGATATCATAAATATATAATACTTGATATCAGGGCCCGCTTAAGACTTTTAAATAGGGGAAGCCCGACGTCACACAAGGGGCCCTCTTTTACTCTACCAATTATGCTTCAACAATTTGAAATTTTGAGTAAACAACACTTTCAATATTAAACTAGTTATAAAAAATATTTTATTGTATACATAATTATACATAACAAATTAATTTTGTAAATGAATTTACAAATATGGAACAGGTGAGAATATTTAAACTTCAAAATATATTTTATGCTTTAAAAATTGCAGGATTTGCCAGGTCTAAGAACAGTGCAGGGAAATCAAATATTTGAAGTAAATTTATGCTTAGCTGCAACACAATTTTGCTTCTATTTTATTAACAGAAATTTGATAATTCTGAATGCTAATTACTTTCTTCTTTATTTAAATAACTTATAATACATATTTTATATCATTTCTCCACTCTTTATGAATATAAGCAAAATATGATTCTTTATGATTTTATGATTAGACAGATTAAATTTTCTGTTATTTTAGCACATTTGAAATTAAAATGTAAAATATAAGAGAAATGAACAACTTCCATTTAATCACAGTTTTTATACCATTTATTATATCAACAGAAAAAAAATAGAGTATAAATGTGTCGGTAATAGTCTGAGGGAAAATTTAATAGCTATAATTAAGAAGAAAAAAAAAAACATTTTTTACCCTTACTAAAAAAATTTCCTAAAGGGTCATTTCATGTCAATTCAACCACACCAGTACACCCATAGTCACCGATTTTGATGAAACTTGGTGTATTCAATAAACATATGGTATCAAATAACCCCCTAATTTTTTTTATCTCTGGCTTCAATACTTTTTTATTTACAGCTCTTCAAAATTTCTTCAAATTTTCCTTTTTGCATATATCCGAGAAGCACTAAACAAACTACACTTGGTTGTAAAAAAAATTCTATTTGGTTCCCAAACATTTCAATTGTTTTCAAAATTTATTTGCTTACCAACAAAAATATGATAAACACAGAAAAAAATACTAGAGGGCTGTAAATATTTATTTTGGTCCCCTAAAAAATAATAAATTATTATTAATTTTAATTTTTGTTAGAAAAAACAGGATTTTCTAAAAATGCAATATCAGGGAGAGGGACAGGTATAATCTTGACGCATTTTTTTTAAAAATGAGCCTAAATATATGTTCTATCTTATTCTGGAATAAAATTGGTGGTTTTTTAATTCCTTCTGAAGAAAAAAAAAGAAAATCACCCAATGCCATCAATAAAATGGCAACATTATAAAAATTTCAATACCAATTTCTGTTAATTTTTAAGAAAGTTATTTTATATAATATAACTAAGCTAAAAACATTACTTAAATATGTTATTTAAAATTGAATTATTATTTTTTTTTCATATTTTTTGATGAAAGAGGAATTAAAACTTGCATTCACAAAACAATATAATTAAACATGCTCTACATGATTATTTTTTTCATCATTTGGCTTTGCAAATGACAACATGAAAATTTCAAGGAAAATATATATTTAATATTTAGGTGCGATCTAATTAATTATCAAATGTTATTATATGGGTCTTTAGAACACATATTAGTGTTTATGCTAATTAATTACAAAAGTAGGGTTTTTAACTAAGAATAATTCCTATCAAATTACAAACTAAATTAAGTATATATAAAAAAAATTAAGGGTTTTTGAACAAGTTAATTTGTTTAAACGTACAGTTAAAATCATTACTGTTTAAAATGCATTAATTCAGTATATTCTGATATAAAAAAAAAAATTCTCAATATGTTTGTAAAAGTAAACTGGCCCAGTTTACCTTCCCTTTATGCTTAGTTGCTTCCTGTTTTATATTACAAGGCAGATGTTTGGGTTAACCAGAAAGCTGGTGCAATCATTCAAAGTATTGTACAGCATCAATTTTTTAATTTCTTTCTTTTTTAGGGTTTCGTTCATCTCACGAAACCCTATTGCTCCCGCTCCGTTGTCTGTCTGTCACAGAGCCATTCTCGAAAACTATGTAACTTACAGAGTTGAAACTTTGTGTATAAATCAGAATATCAGCTGTAAAGAGCTGAAAATATTAAAATTTGACAAATTCGTATTATTTTAATAAATAGAGATAAAAAACCAAAATTCTAACAGCCTTTTCCTATTAAATTTAAACATTTTTCGTTATAGCCAATGTCAAAAATTAAAAATCAATGATGAAAATCTTTCTACAATAATTATTTTTCTATCAGATGATTTCCACGTGAAAAATGAAATAAAACGTTTCACCAATTGAAAAAAAGATTAATATGAAATAAAATTGATTGACGTCATAGTGGTAATAAAACATAAAACGGAAAGATTTCTCAATAATACAAGGAGTATGAGTATGTGTACATGAACAAAACAGATTAATATCACGTCATTAGAGAATTAAAAAGAAAATCTGACATCATATTGGAAGTTTAATGGATTTTTCAAATATTTCAGAATAATACAAAGCGTGTATCAATGTGAGTAATAGAGAATAGTAAATATATGAGTTTGATAAACATATTGAATCATGATAAAAATCCGATTATGGAAATATTCGCATATTTTAACATTTTGAAGTTGTACAACATGTTTAATTTTAAAATTATTTTTTTTAAATATCGCATTTAGTCCGCATGACAGATATTACAGTGAGGGAATATAATAGCGGGCTTAGACCGCTATCGGAATGGTTTAGATATTCGAAAAAAAGAAAAAATAGACCGGTAAATTTTTACTTTATAAAAAAACATAACTTTTTTTTTTTTTTTAAATGAAATTAGTTTGAATTTATTAAAGAAAGGATATAGTGTTTTTGAAACGAATATTAAACGAAACCCTTTGAGCGATCTTCGATCACACTTACCCACTTGTTTCTTTTTGTTTACTGTGTTTTTTATTGGTGGTTTATGAAAATACTCACAATAAGCTTTAAATAAGAGCATCTCATTCTGTCATTTCTCAAATTCTGCTTTGCATGCAGAGAGCATTACTTAAAGGCAGAGGGACTTAAAGTTAAGCCAGGAGAAAAAATATGCTGTCAATGTAGGACAATGCTTTTGTTCAAAAGTGCATTTCAGAATGAAAAAGTCTGTACAACAACACAGATACAAATTTTGACAGCCCATATGAAGTTGAAGACATGGATTACACTCCCATTGCAAGCAGCAGCAAAGAAGATGACATACAAAAACTAAATTCATCTTTTGCAGATGTAGATTGTTCTCCATTAAAATTACATGCTCTTGCAGAAAAAAGCAAGACCTCATATGACAAAATAAAATTGCATTCATTTGAAAAAAAAAAAGGCTAAAAGCTAAAATTGAAGAAAATCTTGATATCAAAAATCAAAATTCCAGAAGTAGATTCAATGGCAGAGGACCTTGTTGCACAGAAAGCAGAAGACATGAATAAATTAGCAGATATAATAAAAGACAAACTAACATTTGAAAAATTTAATAAAAAATAAATTCAGTTGTTAAGGATTCCAGCATCACTATCATAGACACGAAAAAAAAAAAAAGAAAAAGCAAAAAAAGCTACATTTAATGTATCAGACTATGCATTTCGTAAAGCTTAGAAACTTGTCAAAGAGAAAAGAATATTAGCTGAACCAGAACCCGAAAGAGAAAAACAATTGAGACCCGATGTCCTTGACATGGTTAAAAACTTTTATGAAAATGATATTTCAAGGATTATGACAGGAATGAAAGATGTGAGCTTTGGGGGTAGGGAGGGTCATGTCATTTTAAGTTCTATAAATAAATAAAAAATATATTTATAAAATAAATTACTAAGAAAAATGAATATTTAATTTAAATAGATTCTGAATTATTAAACTAAATTCCAGAATTACATTACAGTTGTGTGAAATTAAAATTATATTCCTGATGTTGCCATTTTATTGATGGCATTGGGCGATTTTCTTTTTTTTCCTTCAGAAGGAATTAAAAAACCACTAATTTTATTCCAGAATAAGATAGAACATATATTTAGGTTAATTTAAAAAAAAAATGTTCCAAGATTATACCTGTCCCTCTTCCTGATATTGCATTTTTAGAAAATCATGTTTTTTGTAGCAAAAATAAAAATTAATAATAAATTATTATTTTTTAGGGGACCAAAATAAATATTTATAGCTCTCAAGTATTTTTTTCTGTGTTTATCATATTTTTGTTGGTAAGTAAATAAATTTTGAAAACAATTGAAAAGTTTCGGAGCCAAATAGAATTTTTTTTACAACCAAGTGCAGCTTTTTTAGCGCTTCTCGGATATATGCAAAAAGGTGAATTTGAAGAAATTTTGAATCGCTGTAAATAAAAAAGTATTGAAGTCAGTGATAAAAAAATTTAGGGGGTTATTTAATACCATATGTTTATTGAATACACAAAGTTTCATCAAAATCGGTGACCATGGGTGTACAAATCCTATTTTTGTGGTTGAATTGACATGGAATGACCCTAAAAATTCGTTTTGAAAAGTAAATTTGGGGCCCCTTTGTATTTCAGGTAGTAAGCTCAGGCTTCACGGGCCTATTTGGTAAACAGGCCCTGCTTGATATGTCAGTGAAGATCTGAAAATCAAATTTTCTGTAACTTAACTTAAAATAATATGTAAAACTTCGTATACTTATACGAGAACTAGTAATTTTTCCAACTGAATGAAAATGTGTCCAGGCCGGGACTCGAACCCAAAATCTTTGGCTTTAATTGTCAATGCTCTTCCAATTGAGCTCTCTGGATGACATTCCAGACAACAAATTCACCTTAGAGATGACTGGGTTCTTGTTCCGGCTTGAACACATTTTCACTCAGTTGAAAAAATTAATATTCAGATTATTTATGTAACAATCAGCTTGATTGTCTGTTTATATAATACACAAGTGTTGTAACGATTCCGGGCAGAACCACTCCATAGTTGGTTAGATACTCTGTGGGTTAGATGGCTGTGTAGTGAGTAATTCATTTTTGAGATTCATTCATATATAAAAAAAAAACCTTCCATTGTTGCAGAGAGAAGAGAAATAATGAAACACCAGAAGAACCCGTGCGAAGCTTTCACACTGCAATCTTTGAGATTATTTCCTGGTACGATTCAGCACTAATTTTTAATTAACTGATTTCTTTTTTTCATCAAACAATGTGTTTTAACGAAATGTGGGTTTTCTATGTCAGAAACTTGTTCAACAACTTTTCGAATGATACCTCATTCATCGTTGTATGTGCATAAGAAAAAGAATGTTGACAACAGAAATAATATATATGATGTTAATTTGTGTATAAGAAAATGGGAATAGATTGCCGGAAAATTTTTTGCCAAATTTTCTTTTCTCGCCAAAGGTATTTCTCTAGGTTGTCAAGACCTTTACTTTAAAAAAAAAAAAAAGAATTATAAAAAAAAATGAAACATTGATTCAGACGTTTAGGGAATTCATATGAAAGCATTTCCTCAGATTTTGCAAATCTGTCTGTGAAATGTCTTAAATACATAAATCCCTATTTGTTACACCACTTTTTTGCAAGCGCATGGGATGTCCAAACTTTGTGGTCCAGCAGCCATTTAAGTGACGTCAGACTTCGCTGGCGTATTAACAGCTTAATGAAATATTTAAAAATAAATACTTACATTTTTTGTGAATCCTAACGAACTCTATATCTAAATGGAAAATAATCCTTAAATAACATAATCTACTGGTCCTCCGATACAGTACGCATATACAAAGCCATCATTAAATATAGAAAACAAATAAACAATATGTGACGCACGCGTAAAAATTAAATAAAAACCCGATTAAAAACTCGATATTTTTTCAAAAAATATGCGCAAGAAATAAATTAACAATCGCATTTTAATTGCATTATAGGATGACGTCATCTGATAATGCAATATTTTATTTTTGTGGCGGCAACACTAATTTGAGGAAAACCGTTCATTTCATGTATGAAAACAATGCCGATTTAATTTTTAATTAACTACAATTTTTAATCAAAAAACATGTTTTAACGAAATGTTAAGTGTGCTATGTCAGAAGCCTGTTCAAAATCCTTTCATGTGCTATCTCATTTGTCGTTCTGCGTTTCATATTTCTTAGAAAAAGGGATGTTGACAGGAAAAATAATATATACGATATTAGAGACGTGGCTTTTTGAACGGATTTTATTTGCGCGATAAATTTATGCACGTGTACTTCATTTTTATAAGCTAATAAAAATCCATATTTATTGTGACGTTATGAGAATATTATCCATTGGGTTTATATTATCTTTATGTCTGCTGATGCAATTTTTTTTTTCATTAATATTAAATAGAAAATATTTTTTTATTTGAATACATGTTGGTTAATCATAAAAGTAGGTACATAAAGTACGAGTGAAAAGTTTATGCAGGTGAAAATGACATTGTGTTTAGCTTGAAAATCATTTTTATATTGAAAAACACTTAAGAAAAAAATTTATATGATTGTGTAAACATGACATAATTTTCAGATTTTTCATTTCTTAATTATAAAGATTGTGTATTTGAATGGGAGCCTTTATATATATATATATATACATATATATATATATATATATATATATATATATACACATACATATATATATATATATATATACACACATATATATATATACATATATATATATATACACACATATATATATATATATATATATATATATATACACACATATATATATATATATATATATATATATATATATATATATATATATATATATATATATATATATATATATATATATATATATATATATATATGTATATATATATATATATATATATATATATATATATATATATATATATATATATATATATAATATAGATTGATTACTTCGTCTTATATACCTTGATTACATGTTACCAATAGCTTTAAAAATATATTATAGGTTAGATGAATTAATTTTAATAACGAATTAAGAAAAGTAAAGGATTTCAGGAAAATTAAAATTATTGAAAGTGGTGTTATGGTAAAAAAAAGCTTGGAATAATAATTGTTTTCGGAATTGTATTTTATTATTTTTAAAGGATCCATGGGTATGCAACTTTATAACAGGGACACATTGTGGAAAAGGAACAGCCATCACGATTATGGAAATGGAATGAAGAAACCAAACAAAGAAATTATCAGCTCAAAACTTTAAAAATCTGTCTCATCTGTAGATTGTATATTAATGTTGTGTAATTTTCCCCTTTTTACATAACAATTGATTTACTAATGTGGCGTTAAACACCATAGGCCCATGCATTAATCAGGGCCTGATTACCAACGGGGCACAATTCCAGCAGTAAAAAAGAATAGAAATTTTATCCTTATTCATGGCAATAATTTTGCATGAATAGGGTGTTTTAATAAGATGAAAATTTCTATTAAATTTTACTGGTGGAAGTGTGCTCCGTCGGTAATCAGGCCTTAGGTCCTGAGCTGTAGGTCATGCCCCATTTCAGGTCAGTTTTCCTTATTATCGATGAATAGTATAGGAATATTTGTATCAATTATTTCAAATTTTAAATGAAAACCACGATTTTTACCTACCGCCTTAGGATGGCCATTTACACGTTAGTGTTAAAATAATAAGTGTTCTTATACATAATTAAAATACGATATTTAACATAACATCGGATATTTATTTAACTACCCTCAAAACACTGATTTCTGACGGGTTTTTTTTTTTTTTTCTCTATTAAGACGTTTAGAAAATTTCATTTCCTATGAATTTGTATATATATTAATTTTTATATATTGTATGAGAAGTATGCACAGCAAGTTTGTGTGGACCAAAACCACATTGGATAGACTGGACTTAGCAAATAGAATTTATCCGTAGTGCTGCAAAGTTTTAAATACTCTTTTGAAATTCCAAAATAATTTTACAGTGTTCTTTTAGGAAGTACGGTTTTGGTTTATGATCCAAAATATATTAATACCATTTTAGCATGCATAAACATGGAAAATGTAGATTTATTGTAATTTCGTCAGTTTAAATTTGCAAAGATCCACTTTCTAAATATTTAACTAGCAACGCCCGTCAGAAATTTTACGGAATAGATTATATCGGGAATTATCTTGTAATTCAAGTTTACTAATAAAAGAGTGTGATTTGCAGGAAGTAATTTTATTAATTTAATATAATAAGTTAGAAATCCTATTTACAATTTTGGCTAAATGAAAAATTATGAAAACATATTTTAACAAATTACATTTTAAAAATAGTATTCTGTGGTCATCACACAACTTTCTTCAATATTTATCTAATACGCTAATTTAAATAGCACTATTACGCACCAACAATTACGGACTATAGGGCATTTTTAGGTGCATTATAGGGTGCATTTTTCGAACTCAAAAACATATTTGTTTTAATTTTAGGTATTACATTTTCAGAGATATCGTTGAAAATGCACTGCAAAAATATGTCTCTCCCCGCTCTATTTCCGAATCTACTCAAATGAAAATTATGAAAAAACTAGCACGCAACGCTGGTCAATTTCTCTTAACGAACCTTTAATCAAACAAAATATTGACATTTCATAATTCACTTTTATATTTTAACAGAATAATAAGGCTACTATAATTTGTGACTCGTGCTATAGCCAATATACACATCAGGACACGTCGCCCTTATCATTATCTTTTTACGCGTGAAGGTTTCGCTATGGTACTCCATTGTGAAATTTGGTAATTTTTGAAATACAATATTTGAAAAATGGCATAATCATTAGATTTGAAATTTATATCAAGAAATATACAATTTTTTACCTTTCAAACGCAGTTTCTCTAACAATTTTCTGACAAATACTTTTTGAGCTACTATTTCTTTCAGTAACTTCAAATGTTTCATTTTCCGAGATTAATATATGGCAAAGATTAGTGAAAAACCCAGTCGTCAGCAACGCATAGCTTTATATTAAAGAAGATGTTGGAGCAAGGATTGTCACCATCACTTTTGAAATCGGTTCTGTAGTTCCAGAGATTCCACAGAAATTGTAATTTAGAATGATTTTAGAACGCTTTTCGCTCATTTCACCCTTTTAAATTAAAAAATTTTTTTTAATTTATTCTTAGAGAGCATTTATATCTTATAAGTAATTACAATGCCAAATTTAAAATTTCTAGCTCCTTCAGTATAAAAAAAGTCGCAATTTTCGAACATTTTTAGCTCCTGCACCCCATTGGGGTTAATGGCACTAACATAAAATATAGCCTATGTTGGAGTGGGGATTGTCACCATAAATTTGCCACCATTACTTTTGAAATCGGTTCTGTGGTTCCAGAGATTCCATAGAAATTGTAATTTAGAATGTTTTTCTCTCATTTCACCCTTTTAAATTTCAAATTTTTTATTTAATTTGCTCTTAGAGAGCATTACATCCACTGTTAAAAATTTGCAGCAAACTGTCCAGTCATTTGACGGTTTTTGCAGAAAACGGTTACATAACCGTAATTTAACTACATTCTGACCATAAAATGAGCAATAATACGGTCAGAATATAGTTAAACTACGGTTATGTAATCGTTTTCTATAAAAACGGTCAAATGACTGGACAGTTTGCTGCAAATTTTTAACAGTGTCTTATGAGTAACTATAATGCCAAATTTCAATTTTCTAGCTTCTTCAGTATAAAAAAAATTGCAATTTTAGAACGTTTTTCCTTCCTGCACCCCCCAGGATTAGTGTCACCGACATAAAATATAGCCTATGCTGGAGCAGGAAGTGTCACCATAAATTTGCCACCATCACTTTCGAAATCGGTACTGTAGTTCCAGAGATTCCATAGAAATTGTAATTTAGAATGTTTTTAGAACGCTTTTCGCTCATTTCACCCTTTTGAATTTCGATTTTTTTAAATTTTGTTCATAGAGAGCATTTACATCTTATAAGTAACTACAATGCAAAATTTCAAATTTCTAGCTCCTTCAGTATAAAAAAAAAAACAATTTTAGAATGTTTTTCGCTTCTGCACCACGCTGAATTAGTGGCACCGACGTAAAATATAGCCTATGTTGGAGCAGGGATTGTCATCAAAAATTTGCCACCATCACTTTTGAGAAGGGTTCGGTAGTTCCAGAGATTCCATAGAAATTGTAATTTAGAATGTTTTTATTACGCTTTTCGCTCATCTCACAGTTTTAAATTTCGAATTTTTTTAGAATTTGTTCTTAGAGAGCATTTACATCTTATAAGTAACTACCATGCCAAATTTCATGTCAAATTTCATCCTTCATTATAAAAAAAAATCGAAATTTTAGAACGTTTTTCGCTCTTGCACCCCTCCCCCCTGTGGTAGTGGCACCGACATAAAATGTACCCTATGTTACAGCAGAGACTGTTACCATCAATTTGCCACCATTACTTTTGAAAATAGTTCTGTAGCTCCAGAGATTCCATTGAAATTGTAATTTAGAATGTTTTTAGAACGCTTTCCGCTCATCTCACCCTTTTAAATTTCGAATTTTTTTTTAATTTGTTCTTAGAGAGCATTTACATCTTATAAGTAACTACCATGCTAAATTTCATGTTTCTAACACCTTCAGTGTAAAAAAAAAAATGAAATTTAGAATGTTTTTCGATCCTGCAACCCCCTGGGAGTAGTGGCACCGACATAAAATATAGCCTATGTTGGAGCAGGGACTGTCATCATCAATTTGCCACCATCACTTTTGAAAATGGTTCTGTAGTTCCAGATATATCATAGAAATTGTAATTTAGAATGTCTTTAGAACGCTTTCCGCTCATATCACCCTTTTAAATTTCGAATTTTATTAGAATTTGTTCTTAGAGAGCATTTACATCTCATAAGTAACTACCATTCCAAATTTCATGTTTCTAGCTCCTTCAGAATTAAAAAAATCGAAATTTTAGAACGTTTTTCGCTTTAGCACCCCCTGGGGGTAGTGGCACCGACATAAAATATAGTTGGAGCAGGGATTGTCACCATCAATTTGCCACCATGACTTTTGAAATCGCTTCAGTAGTTCCAGAGATTACCCCTTCAAACAAACAAACAAACAATCTATACTACTTTATAATATTAGTATAGATTAGGGGTATTTAAACCGTGTAGGAAAACTACAGCGATTTTCCTAGGTAACATAGTTTTTGAGAAAAACGCATTTTTCTGTTACACACAAACTTTACTTCTCGGGTGGTTGGTGGGAGAGTTGAAGAACGTTCGAGATATCTATCGACGCAGAATCATCCAAGGATATTTGATTATGATTTTTTAAAACAATTGTCGGTAATTAGCCGAGATATTAAATTACTTGAAAAAGAAAAATCTTTCTTTTTATCTATTGTGTAGTGTAGGGTATCTTTCGAAAGATCTCGTGACATTGAACTCAAAAATAGATTTGTTTCAATTTTAGGTGTTACATTTTCAGAGATATCGTGGAAAGCATACTGGAAAAATATGTCCCCCCCCCCTCCCCTCCTATTTTTGAAAAATTATGAAAAAATTAGGGTAGTAGGACTTTATTAATTAATAAATGTAATGTACGGAACTCTTTGAGTGCCAGTTATACTCATACTTGACCGATTTATTTAAATTTAAACTTGGAGTTACAGTAATCAATTAATTAAAAAAAACTTTAACAGCACCCCCTGTTGGGTATTTATAAACAAAATTGAACCATTTCTACTGTTTAGAAGCTGGGATGTCTCTATGATGCTCATAGCAAAAGAAATAGTCTCCTCTCGAGTAAAAAAAGCAAAAATTGAATCATCATAATATTTAACTAGTAAATGTTGAGATCAGGGGGTCTTAACGTCAGCTCTCCAAATCATTGTTTTTTAATCTCACCTTGCATAACATTTAACATCCTACAATCCGCAATTTAAATTTTTTAAGTTATATATATATTCTGTTGAGTCCTTCTTTTTTCCTGACATGAAATTAACCATGAGAAAATGTAATAAGATCAAAATATGCACTTTAACTCAAAGCAAACACAATTTAATTCGACCCACATGAACTTGAGTAACTTAAAATATCAAACACCAATGCTAAAGGCAACAAACTAATAAACAAAAAAAAATATTTTTTTTTTTCCAAGTAAATTAAAAATGTGTACAATTAGATCACACACATTGCAAAGATTTTGACATAAAATAATCCTTCACCAAGAGAAAGGAAAAATAATTTAAAAAAAATATAAGACAAACCTTATCCTTAATTATATGTTTCCCATAAATTTTCCCAAACAACAACAAAAAAAAAAAAAATGAATGAAATAAGTTAAGGTACATAAGAATTACCTGAGTTATGTCAACGCGAATTTCAATCCCTTAAGCCGAAAACAAATGAATGCATTAGACCCACGGTCGGCAACTGGCGGACCGCGGTCCACATCCGGACCGCGGAAGGTTAAATCGTGGACCGCCAAATATTTTCAATTTGAATAAATAGTTTATTAAAATTTACATATAATAGATACGTTTGAACGATAGCCTTATCAATGTTTCTTATATTTTACAAGAAATAGCACGTTTAATTTGATTTTTTTTTAAAATAATGATACATAGACGCTCTTATGTAAAACGCAAAATACTGCGTTGGGGCGAAGACGGCAGAGGGAGGGAGTGAATAACAGACTTCTAATAAACTTGAGTCAGAAAATTAGAAATAGACTTCTTGACGCTAACATAACCAGCCCACCATGATGTGATGCCCAGTACAACCGCGCCAAGCCAAATGTTTTTTTCCCGCGAAAATCTGCTTGCAATTTCTAATTCCCCGCTTAAATTTATTTCGTCTGCTTTTCTCTGGCGTTGACTGCGCTTTTTATTTGCCTTTTAATTTAAAACAGTTCATCTGCTCAAACATCTGCTTTTTCTATTTTATAATGTGTATATAAAAATTTTCAGAGCGTATACTTGTGTATATAGTAATTTTTCATAATTGTTACCTGATTTTTCTATTCTATATTGTATGTATGTATGTGTAAAAATAACAATTTAAAATTAATAAGTACTAATGTTACTGAAGTGTTTTTTCTCTGGACCTCGATAAAAATTTTCAAAAGTATTCGGTCTAGGGTTGGGCAATTTGCCGGCAAAATGGTATTTTTGCCAGGACAGTGGCAAAAACTGGAAAAAACCTGGTAAAAACCGGCAAAATTGGCAAAAACTGGCAAAAAGGCTGGATTTAATAAATATATTAAAATAACATAATTTTGTATATATTATAATTGAGACTTAAATCAGAATATTAATTAGATGTTTCATTAATATTAATTTGATTAATTAAAATAATTTTCATTGGTAATATGAATAAAAAAATATAATAATCATAATCAATTTTGTAGATAAATTTATGTGATGGTGACAGGTAAAAACTTTTTACTTTTCTCAAATTAATGTAGTACTGTTGCCTTTAAAATAAATATATATTAAAAAAAATTTAAATCAACAGTTTCTACATTTAAAAAATCTATAACAAAAAACAATATTAATGCATAAACATTGCCAAATCAATCTTCATTTTATCTTTATTTGAGCCTTTAGGTATAACTTTTACAAATACTTTATAGAAGTAAACTACTTGTATAGAATGTATTATTATAGAAGGTACTACTTGATTATCCCGTCGACCAGTTTCGCCAAATTAAACAAATCGCCAAACTATTCACCAAATTATACAAATGAAAAAATATTGCCATTCTAAACTTTTAAGTTAGGAAAATGAATGAATTTTAATTAAAGAAAAAAAATCCCTAAATAATAGGGTTACTTTAATGATAAAGTTCACTCATGACGCAACGACATAGCAAATATAAAATTTGATTTATGCAGATTATTTCGGACAAAATAATACTAAGAACAGTTTATGTGTTTAAATGCAGAATTATTAAATTAAACCATAAGCAAACAGATATTTTTAAGATATTGAATTTGTGAATTAAATGTAAGTATTTTAACTGCAATAATCGAATTTATTAAGGAACATAATAAATATCATGATAACGGAAGATTGTAAAGAATTCAATCCTCTTTATTTAGTCAAAAAACATAGAAAAAAACCTATAAAATGTATGTAAACATTAGATATAGGCTTGAAGCAAATATAGAAAAATAAAAATATTTTGTGGACAAAAATTTGTGATGGCAGTTGAAACTAATCTGTTATATTTTTTCTTTTTTAATATCATGAGATAATCATTTATTGACATAATTTTCACTTTAAATAACAAAAGGAAAAACAAATTAGTATAACCTTAATTAAAATACAAATAAAATAAAATAAAATTCACATGATGATGTAACAAACATGCATAACATGTTTAATGTCAAGTGAAAATGACATTTACGATGACCCATAATTGGCATTTAATCTTATAGTTTGGCGATAGTTTTTTGGTCGACGGGATAATCAAGTAGTACTAAGTAAACTTTTAAATTCCTTCAACTTTTTTTTTTGGGGGGGGGAGGGGGGGGGGAGAGTTATAAAAAAAACACATGGATTGGATGACATTAATATGTATAAGAGAGGAAATGGTAGAATAATTTTAATTGATTATTTAATGTTGCAAATATAGGCAAATTAATCTTTTAGGTAATTTTTCTTACAATTTTTCCCATTGTCATTATACAAGCTACAGACTTGAATCTTGATTTGATCTTAGGAAATGAGAATGTTCAAATCTCAATGAGAATCTTTCTCATCTTAATGAGAATCTTTCAAAATGTTTTGTTTCTATTGTTTTTACTTTAACTTCAAATTACTGTTGTTCTCATAGCATAGCAAAATTGGTAAGTGCTATTTCTCTCTCAGACTTTGCTACAAAATTAACTGAAGCATAGCATAAGGATTGATTGTTTAATAATTATGACAGTTTAAACCAAAGCCAATAAGTTATTTACTAAAAACTACAAACTACTTACATTACTGTTTTAATGATGCATTGAATATTCTAAGATAAATAAAAAAAATAAAATTACATATTATTGGAGTTGAAATTATTAAAAACTAAACTATAATAATTACATCGCTGTAAATAAAACATATATATTTTTGCCACTTTGGCAAAAAGTGGCAAAAATGTATTTTTGCCAGGACGGTTTTTACCGGTTTTTTCCATGGTTTTTACCACCTTTGGCAAAAACGTGCCAACCCTAATTCGGACCCTACTTAAAATTACTTGCCGACCCCTGCATTAGACAATCCAACTAGGCAAGCCGCCACCAAAAACTTTTTGTCCTTACTGTGGTTCCAGTGCAATTGTATAGTTGTTTTTTAATGTCATAAACTTATCTTTCAAGGGTAAACTACCCACTCTATTACTAACATCGACAATTGAATCTATTAAGTTATATCAACCAATCTAGTTATATAAGTTAAATTATACCGACAATCATCACCTAAAGAAAAATAGTTAAATGCCAAAATACTAGGGAAAAAAAATTAAACACTTTATTTTTCAGCTACCATTATTACATTAATTTCCAAAATTCTCTGTTATCTTACCACGCCCATAAAAATCTCTGTGATGTATTTTTAACGTCAAGACATTGTCCGTGTACTCTAAAGGGACTATAAAAATGTCCATAAAACTTTGCAGCGAAGTGGTCCCACAATAAAGATGCCCATTTATTGCCAAACGATACACGGCGGAACCTCCAGAATTGCTTTTAATTGCCTGCGAAAATACTTGTATCCTACACACACAAAGAACACCAGATCGTAATTGCTGCAAACACCTCTGTGTGTGGTTTCCCTCAAAAGGATGAAAGAAAAACAACCTTCATATTCTCACGTGAATATACAAGCAAAACATTTTATATCCTTAAATCTTAGAATTAGAAAATAACCTTATACATTAGCACAATTAATAAAACCTACATTTACTTAATATCACAAGTATTAGGATTAAATTTTGCCAAAGTAAATTTTTATACTTTTGAATATGAATTTACCTAAATTACCTTTCACATAAAAAAAAAAAAAAAAAATACAAAGAGCTTGGTGCATTTCTTCGGAAGGGTTCTTTCTCCCTGAACCCCATTGTCACTTTAATTTTATTTTGGCAATTTCCAATAATTTAGTAACTGTGCTATTTCATGATTCCAGTATATGTTCCTACAATTTATAAACATATAAGATTTGTCGAAGCTTCAGAACTATTAACTTTTAGAACTATCACACTAAAAATATTCTGGAACTGGAACTATCACTAGAACTATCCTTGTGACTTTTTTAGAATGGAAAGTGCATATCTTCAGAGGGGTTATTTCTCCCCGAACACCATTGTCACTTTAATTTAATTTTCGAAATTTCCAATAATTCAGTAATTATGCTATTTCAGTATTCTAGTATATGTATAGGTGCGTTTTACACCAAAATTATATTAGCACCAACATTTCGTTGTGCGGGAGACTATCCTATCCTTAAAAATATACCTACTTATCTTCTCAACCACGAAACATCTACATCTGTTACAAAAATTGGATAAAATCTCGTGCAATAAAAATACTTATACAAATGTAAACTCCTCTTAGAAGACTTATGTCTAATTTAGACATCTAGCATTTTTATATTTATCGTTTGGAGAAACCGTTTTGGTGATCAATCTACAGGGTGTCCCTGAACCCATGGAACAAACTGTAAGGTGTGACAGAACATGTCTTCACAAGATCAAAACACCGTACAATGCATGGTCATAACTCAAGCAGTGAAGCGTTACAGGGAGCTTTCTGATTGTGGAATGTGGATGTGATCTTTTTCAGTGTATTTTAATGATGTTGCACTATTTCAAAAATAATGAAATTGACATGCATCACTGAAGTGGAAGATAACATGTTTTCTATAGAGTATAGAAGAAGTACTAATTATAATTCGCTTACAGGGACTCAAAAGAATTCCATTACATTATGATCTATAGGGTGAGATCGTTTGCAGTATATGTTAATGATGTTACACTATTTCAATGAAATTTATATGCATTACCAAGGTGCACTGCAATATGTTTTATATAGATTACTAGCAAGCTATGCCCGCTACGCTGGTCAATTTCTTTTAACGAACCTTTAATCAAACAAAATATTGACATTTCATAAATAACTTTTGGCTGAATCCATATCAATTCAGGCAGGGGGGTTACCTTCATAGTCTCAAAAGTTTTTGAATTGAACATATGTTAAAATTCAGGAAAAAGTAAAATAACTGTATATTTTTGTTTTGCCCAAAAAAATTCCTGACCCGAGATACAAACCGCCAAAGATGGCGTCCTGCGAACAATTTCTCACTTACGATTTTTGACAAAAACTTTAAAGTGCTCTATCTCTGGAACGGTGCAAGATATTTTGATGCATTTTTTTTTATTTTAAAGATAATATTTTTCTGTTTAATACGATATACTCCATTTTGAAATGTGTACTCAACTTTTCTTGTTGTAGCCTTCTAATTGTTTTAAATCAAAAGTTTTTTTTTTTGTTTTTTGCAAAAAGGCCAATCTTAAAAATTTTTATTTTTTTACTGTTTATCAATACCATTGAGTACTACATTTCCTGTAAAGGAGAACTTCCACTTTTGAGTATTACAAGTTTTAGAAACATTTTAAAAATTCTATACAGTTCCTGTAAAATTCTCTGATTTTTTTTTAATCTACATAAGCGGTCATGTACCCAGTTCTTTGCGTGGACCTGTATATGATTTTATTTATATTCAACAAACATCTCTAAGTTACTGAACATATTTTAAATTCAAAATGCATACTCGATTCCAAAAACCCTTTAAGCAATTTACGCCGATACAGAGTAATGCCTACGAATTCTTTTGTGTGCCCCTGTATATGATCTATACCATTTATACATACCACATAGTATGGAAAAATTCAGTTAAATATATACCATACCTAACTGAAAGCGTACTTCAAGCAATTATCGCTTATAGACAATACTTCGGATACAGTAGTGTATCCGAAATCTTGTGTGTCCCCCTGTAAATGAACAATAAATGCTATGAACATCATATTATACAACAGGTATGTTGTTTTAAACCATATTAATGTGTATTGATTTCATTATATTTGAAATAGTGTAACGTAATTAAAATGCGCTGTAAACAGTTTTACTCCGTAGACCATTGTGTATCTAACCGAATACTTTTATGTGACCCTGTAAATGAATGATAAATGCTTTAGATTCCATATTCTACAGAAAGCATGTTTTAGTGCACCCCAGGAATTGATAAATTTCATTATATTTCAAATAGTGTAACATAATTAAAATTCATTGCAAACTTTTAATTGTCTGTGAGGTAGAGCGAGAGACCTGTTTGTTTCAAAAATGTGGTGACTGTCCTGGAAACCTGGAAAAGGAGGTCTCTCGTTACAGACACTTGGTCTGGAAAACACAAAAGATGACTCTTCTGAAGTTATATATGCAACATGGGAGGAAAATAAACCCATTAAGAAAACGGTTGCCATTGATACCTTCATTGATGAACTTGGGAAATGGACAGTGAAAACAACAACACACCAACATCCGAAGAAATTGCAGCAACACATTGCAGAAGTGAAGGGACGTGTAGAAGTTGAACGACTATGTTTTGTGCTTCACTGTGATTTTGCTGAGAAATGGTCCGTGATTCTGCTACAAGAAGTACAGGGATATCACTGGAGTAATTACTAAATTTCAATTTTCACAGGAGTCGCATATTTTTTAAAAGACCACAAGTGTTGCAGTTATAAGTGATGACAGAGAACATGACTCAGCACATGCACTGCTAGCAATATGCAAAATTCAACAACAGGTGCAATCACAGCCAGAAAATATCATTATTTCTGATGGTTCCTTTAGTCACTTCAAAAATCGTTACCAACTGTTTGAAGTAAAAAAGTCCTTCCGCCCTGTACCGGGAGGACAAGGTAGCTTTCCTATATTTTCGTTTTAGCTCATGTTACTCAAAAACAGCAAACTAAAATGCAAATAAACTGATTACAGAAGATTCGTTAATACTGAATTTGAATAAGAAATTCGCCAAATTGAGCTATAGCCAAATTGGCTTCATTTATGAAGACTTATTTTGGTCGCCAAATTTGGCGATATTTCGCCAGATGTCGCCAAGTTTGGTGAGAATTTGGCGCTAACGGATATGAATATATAGCGTATGTTTGGGAAAATGATTACAACAATGAAAGAGAAAAATTTGCGAGAAATCACGTACACTAAAACATAAATTAATCGTTGATTTTTGTAATGTGCTGGCTTGTTTCAAAATTTCAGCCACCCTAGAATTTCAAACTGCTCTATATCAGCCATTTTTTTAAGATAGAGGTAAAACAAAAAATGCTTCAGAATCCTTGTATCAAGGCCTAACACTTAATAAAAAAATAAATTTGAATTTTTAACTTTTTTGTATATTTATTTTAGTTTTAAATCTTTCCGTGGCCGCCATCTTGAAACAAGATGTCGGACCAAGCTGGCCAATGAACTCGGTTGAAGCATTGTTGAATTAGTTTCATCCAAATTGATTTATAAATACGAGTGCTATAGTATGACATAGATCATTCATATATATATATATATATTAATCAACATTTGAACGGAGGGTGGTTTTGGGGTCTGGGGGTCATGATCGATGAAAATATATCGAAATTTCGTGGAATTGCTTTCCTCCGAACGGCTGCAATAGGTAGTTTATACTTTTTTGTATTGAAAGCTACCTAAAAGTCACTTGTGCCAATGGAGTAGGTATACAGCGCTACTGGACATGGGAAGGGATCTTGTGATGGTGTAGAGGCCTGCTGTGTGTGTGTGTGTGTGAAACACCATGCTACAAAACATAATCTTTCCAGGCCCAGTACAGAGACAATTCAGAATGCCTGGGATTTTACGAGAGTGGTGAAGTCATACACATCAACAGCCCTCATCCTGTTACCCAAAGAGGAAGTTGAAGAATTCCGCCATCAGAAAATAGAAGGAAGGTCTAACAAAAGTGCCCCATGTGAAAGAGGAATTCAGAAGACACATGTGTGGACTCATAATGATGGCCGAACCTATATTGCACGAACTTTAAACCGTAAGAAAGAAGAAATTTCATTTGCCCAACCAAGATCTTTGAAACGACAGGAAAATATTCAGATTCACAATTTACAAAAAGGGATGTTTGTGGCTTGTATATCTGACTGTGACTTGTGATAAATATCAGCTGTGAGCAGTGGTGTAGTCGAGGGGGGACGCGGGGGGACGGCGTCCCCTCACTTTTTTATATTATGTCGAGCGTCCCCTTACTTTTTATATTCAAGGGGGACGCTAGAGACGCGAGAGGACGCCATCTTTTCAAACTTACTATTTTTTTTTTAATTATGAGTACACCAATAAATCAACAATTTTAAGAAATAAGGCATTGATTTTTAATACTTTTCAACAACATGGAAAGTGTTTACGGTGTCAGATCGCTTGTCTGTCTCCATCTGTTCGCATTCTACTTCTAACTTCCAAAAGTTTGCTTGAATTTCGACAAAATTTTATGTATATTTTTTCAATGTAGCCTTATCACTATTGTGAATTATGTGTATAAGCATCAGGATTTCGTTTACGAGTGATCAAAAAAGAGTTCTTTCATATTACGGTTTACTGGGCGGAGATTGTTTGAAATACACATAAATGAAGTAATGCCATATGGTATTGAAATTCGTTACAACATATTCCCTATCAAAAATAGAATTTATCGTTCGTTTACAGGGACGTTAAAAAGTATTTCGAAACACCATGAGCTATTAACAGTAATTGTTTGCAATGCATGGAAAACGGTGCACGAAACATTTATATTTATTTTACAAGGCCAAAGAATCCGGACACATTGTCAGACGTGGGTTCAGTTGCTCGAAACGTGTTTTCGATTATATTTTGTATTTTTCAGCTGAAGAAAATATTTATTTGCTAAGTGATACGTAAATGATATTCGTATACAGGGCCACACAAAAATAATCCAAATACACTACCGTCATGGCCGGATATTTCTTGAAATGCGTTTTGCACCTGGTTTAAATTTTAGTGTGTTATGTGATGAGCATATGATCATTAATTTCTATACACGACCACTCAAAATAATTCGAATGAATACGTTACCATTTATAGATAATTATTGCTTGGTATGTGTTCAAAGTTAAACTGAACAAAATTATATTTTCGATTAAAAAAAAACGCTAGACATGCTTTTCCTTCACACATTGTTGCACCAAATTAATTTTACAAACATTTGTGTGTAATGAATATAATATATATTTTGGCCGATATACAGTGTGTCTGTGTATTATAAAAGTTGACACGCACTTTAATTTGTTACCTGCTGGAGATAAGTAGATAACGTAAATTATACAAAAGTTTAAAATAAAGTAAACAAAAAATAATATTGAAATAATATTGTCAATGAAATAATTATCTTGTTAATTTTCAAACATTTATACAATAACTCTTTATGCGACTCTTCTATTCAAAATTTGTCAGTCAGAAAAATTTTCCTTTTTGCTGCAATAAAATCATTAAAAATCTGCATATATTTAAAATTAAATTTAAAAACTGAAGGAAGAAAGCTGTCTTATAAAACCTTTTCGAACCATTTAAATATTACTTTATCAGTGAAAATGCTCCTGTGCACATATTGGCGATAGCATTTTTAGAACAAAATTAAATATTAAAGAAAAAGAAAAAAAATGCATCGCAAGTGTATCTACATAAAAAGCTGCACGGGCAGAAATCATGTAAAGAGACAGTGTAGTTTTAATAGAAGTTCACTTTTTTACCAGCTTTCTTTTATCTTACATTTCTGTATCTATGCGACAGTCAAATCTTGTGATTCATTTTTCACCCACTTCCTGTTGACGTAGATCTTTGAAATTTGGAATATATATATATGTATACCTGAGGAAAATACATGAATTGGACATTAATTTTTTTTTTTAAATTAGATCAGTAAGGAGGGGGGGGGGGGTCGGTCAACGTCGGCACAAAAATGACATTTACCCCCATAGAAATAACACTACGATTGTTTAATTGAAAAAAATAGCTCCATTGTTTCAAAATTCATCCATTTTCACCACATTGCTGCCCGCATCAGTATGACATCATTGAGCGACGCACACATTTGTGCTTTATAATATAAGTTGACTTTTTGTGAATTTTAATGAAAGTATGTTTTTTTTTCTCCTATATTTAATTTATTTTTATTAACGTTAAAAGTAATTTTATTAGTAAAGTGTTTCTTAAATAAGTCATCTGGCACAAGCATAAGTATTATTTGCCATAGAAACTCTACTTCAAAATTATATCTTTAAAAAATTTCCGCTCAACTCTTTATAGTCCATAGTAGAAATAGCATTTTACCTTACAAATATTCGGGTCGTTCTGATTTTTGGGTATGTTGTAAAGGTTGACCCTCTAATAAAAAAAAAAAAAAACAAGTTTTCGACCTTCTAGACCTTGTGCGTTTTTCACAATATTGGAAAAACCAATATTTTTCGGCACTTTTTTCGATTTTTCTTAAATAACTCAAATTTAATGCATTTTACAGGAAAAAGCACTGTTACCATTTTGTAGAGCATAAAATTCTCTACAACATGCAGTATTCATGTTTGTAAATTTTCCAAATAGGGGGTAAGATACTGAGCCGGGAAAAGGGTTAAATTTGGAAAAAATGTAAAAATCCACAAATGACGTTAGTTTTTGCTTAATAACCCACTTTTAGTACATTTTAGAAACAAAATTGTCATAATCAACTTTTTATTGCATGAGATAGTCGATAGTTTCATTTATTATAGGTTGATCCTCTAATAAAAAAAACCAAGTTTTCGATCTTCTAGACCTTGTGCGTTTTTCACAATATTGAAAAAACTAATATTTTTCGGCACTTTTTTTGATTTTTCTTAAATAACTCAATTTTACTGCATTTTACAGTAAAAGCACTTTCACCATTTTGTAGAGCATAAAATTCTCTACAGCATGCAGCATTCAGATTTGTAAATTGTCCAAATAGGGAGTAAGATACGGAGCCGGAAAAATAGGGTAAAATTTGCAAAAATCCACTAAAGACGTTAGTTTTTGCTTAATAACCTACTTTTAGTGCAGTTCAGAGACAAAAGCACTTTCACCATTTTTTTAGAGCATAAAATTCTCTACAACATGCAGTATTCATGTTTGTAAATTGTTCAAATAGGGGGTAAGATATGGAGCCGGGAAAATAGGGTTAAATTTGGAAAAAATGTAAAAATCCACAAATGACGTTAGTTTTTGCTTAATAAATGCACTAAAATTGAATTATTTAAGAAAAATCGAAAAAAGTGCCGAAAAATATTGGTTTTTTTAATATTGTGAAAAACGCACAAGATCGAGAAGATCGAAAACTTGGTTTTTTTTATTAGAGTGTCAACCTATAATAAATGAAACTATCGACTATCTCATGCTCTAAAAAGTTGATTATGACAATTTTGTTTCTAAAATGCACTAAAAGTGGGCTATTAAGCAAAAACTAACGTCATTTGTGGCTTTTTATATTTTTTCCAAATTTAACCCTTTTCCCGGCTCCGTATCTTACCCCCTATTTGGACAATTTACAAACATGAATACTGCATGTTGTAGAGAATTTTATGCTCTAAAAAAATGGTGAAAGTGCTTTTGTCTCTAAAATGCACTAAAAGTAGGTTATTAAGCAAAAACTAACGTCTTTAGTGGATTTTTGCATTTTTTGCAAATTTTACCCTATTTTCCCGGCTCCGTATCTTACCCCCTATTTGGACAATTTACAAACCTGAATACTGCATGTTGTAGAGAATTTGATACTCTACAAAATGGTAACGGTGCTTTTTTCTGTAAAATGCACTAAAAATGAGTTATTTAAGAAAAATCGAAAAAAGTGCCGAAAAATATTGGTTTTTTCAATATTGTGAAAAACGCACAAGATCTAGAAGGTCGAAAACTTGGTTTTTTTATTAGAGGGTCAACCTTTACAGCATACTCAAAAATCGGAACTACCCGAAATTTTGTAAGGCAAGGCCCTTTTTTGCGCTATTTCTACTATGGACTATTAAACACTTATAGAATGGCATGAATTCAAATCAATTTATAACTAGAGTAGACTTTTATATCGCTATTAATAGTGTGGTAACATTCACTGAGACGATTCCCACATTAAAATTTCAATTCATCGTAGAGAATATTTACGAATTAAATAACTTCTATGTCAAATTTGAAGTTTCTAGTACTGATAGCTTCAGAAGAATAACAACTTTAAAAAGTTTTCGGCTTATTTCAGAACTTAAAATTTCGAATATTTTAAAAGCCATTCTTCGTGAGCATCTGCATGTTAATAGCTACCAGATAAATCGTGATGAAACGAGTTTAGAAGATTTACTTAACAATCAGGGCTCCCAAATGGTCCGCTTTTTGAATACCAATATTTTCTTAGAAAAATTTTATTTTTAGATTTTTCTTGTAAATTTTGCAGAAACAACCTTCGAAAGTAAATTTTGGCAGAAAAGTTTTAGAAACCTACTAAGAAATTTTCTGTTAAAAAATATTGGTATTCAGTTTGTGAACCATTTGAGAGCCCTGGACAATTCATCCTTTTAAAATGTAAATTAAAAAAATAATAATAAATAAGATTTTACGAGCATGTAAGTCCTGAAAGTATATATGTGTGCCAAGTTTTAAGTCAGTTACTCTTGCTCAAATATTTCCACACAAATCATGATGAAACCAATATTTTTATAAATATTGATTATATATATTTGATAAAACTCGATTTTCAGAAATTTTCTTTATAAGGATACTGGTCTATTTCACCCCTTTCAAATTCGTATTGGGATGTTCGGAAAATTCCTTTCATTTGGGAAAACTAATTCGTACCGAAAAATTCTGCCCGTCAATTGAAATTAGGTATTGAAATTAATGTCTAATAATTAAATGATAGAATTTTCCGGTACGAATTGGTTTTCCCAAACGGAAGAAACTTTTCGAACAACCCAATATTTTTACACGTTGTTCAAAATTTTGTATAGAGTTTGGGCAGTGGCATATATAATCCAGAATGTTAAATAATCTTTTCATCATATATAACATACCTGCGAAATTTAATCTCAGCCGAAAACACCGTTTAAATGCTACCCTGCTCAGACACATACACATATTGACTCATTGCAAAATCACCAAACACAGACTTTGGGAATCTTAAAGAAAATACCAACTCGCACACATGCATACGCACATACATAGAGAATTGTTACAGAAATAGGAAAAGCGGACTCAGGAAACCTATAAAAGTAAAGATATAAATTTCATAGTCTTTTTTCTTGTCATGATTACAATATTTTCCTTACATTACACGTGTCCGTAATGTAAAAATGCAATAATTTTCAATGCTCTTAGTATACAATAGTTATTCTATGACCTATCTCACAAATAAACAATGTCTAACAAAAGTCTCGTTGCGTGGATTAGTGTTATTAAATTACGAATTCTATTTCAAATACGTATTTTCACACATGAAATAAGGTTAACAATATTTTAATTTATGGGAAGCTATGATCGACCAACAGATAAAAAACTTTAATTAATTTAATTTAAACAAATTTTAATTTAAAATTTAAAATTTAACTTTTCAATTACTTTTCTCTGCAATTCAAAATGAAAAGCAAGATTCATAATCAAGTTTGCCCTATGGGTGATACAGATACAGACCCTAATGATCGAGACTATGAGCGTCCCCCCACTTTTTTCCTCAGGACTACACCACTGGCTGTGAGTTAAATGAAATTGCCGTGAACTTTATGCTCTCACATAGACCGGCTGCTGGATATAAATTTCCAGGTGCAAGACAGCAACACCACCACCAGTGTTCACTTCCAATTCACAATGTTTTAAAGATTGTGGATGCCCCAGTTCCTATTGGTTTAACAGGAATGCATCACTAAATATCAAAGGAAGATACTGATGCAGTTCAGCAAATTTTTAGTTCACTGAATTTCTAATTTCAGTTCTAAGCAGAGTACACAGGATGTAGTATGTTTTGGAACTTGCACATATATTTTGTAAGATTTAATATGTTTTTGTAAGGGTTTTTTTTTTAAGTCACCTGTTTCTTATATTTATTAAGAATTAAAAAGTCATGTCAAAGAAGACTAGATTTTGGTTTCATGGGACCATTATGTGACTATGTCGTAATGGAAAGTAGTAAAATATATGGCAAAATTTTACATTGTTTCTAAAATCTGTCAAACTCAAAAGTGGAAGTTCTCTTTTACAGGGAATGCAGTACTCAATGGTATTTATCAACAGTAAAAAAATAAAAATTTTTGGGATTGGCATTTATGAAAAAAAAATTTTTTTTGTTTAAAAAAAAATAATAATTGGGAGGTTCCAGCAAAAAAAGTTGAACACATATTTTAAAATGGAGTATATAGTTTTAAACAGACTAATATTATCTTTAAAATAAAAAAAAACACAGCAAATTGTCTTTCACCGTTCCAGAGATAGAGCACTTTAAAATTTTTATCGAAAATCGCAAGTGGAAAATGATGCCTGGGACGCCATCTTTGGAGGCCTGTATCTCAGGCCAGGAATTTTTTTGGGCAAAACAAAAATATACAAATATCTTACTTTTTCCTAAATTTTAACATATGTTCAATCCAAAAACTTCTGAGACTATGAAGGTAAGGTTTTTTCTTTGCCTGCCTGAATTGACATGGACTATACCTTTTATATTTTAACAGAATAATAAGGCTACTATAATTTGTGACTCGTGTTATAGCCAATATACACGTCAGGACACGTCGCCCTTATCATTATCTTTTTACGCATGAAGGTTTCGCTATGGTACTCCATTGGAAAATTTGGTAATTTTTTTAATTCAATATTTGAAAAACGGCATAATCATTAGATTTCAAATTTATATCAAGAAAAATACAATTTTATACCTTTCAAACGCAGTGTGTCTAACAATTTTCTGACAAATACTTTTTGAGCTATCATTTTTTTCAGTAATTTCAAATGTTTCATTTTCCGAGATTAATCTGTTGCAACAATTAGCGAAAAACCCAGTCGTCAGCAACGCATAGTTTTTTATTAAAGAGGCTGTTGGAGCAGGGATTGTCACCACCCATGTGCCATCATCACTTTTGAAATCGGTTCCGTGGTTCCAGAGATTCCATAGAAATTGTAATTTAGAATGACTTCAGAACGCTTTTCGCTCATTTCACCCATTTAAATTTCGATTTTTTTTTTTAAATTTATTCTTAGAGAGCATTTACATCTTATAAGTAACTACAATGCTAAATTTCAAATTTCTTGCCCCTTCAGTATAAAAAAGTCGCAATTTTCGAACATTTTTCGATCCTGCACCCCATTGATGTTAGTGGCACCGACATAAAATATAGCCTATGTTGGAGTAGGGATTGTCCCCATCAATTTGCCACCATTACTTTTGAAATCGGTTCTGTAGTTCGAGAGATTTCATAGAAATTGTAATTTAGACTGTTTTTAGAACGCTTTTCGCTCATTTCATTCTTTTAAATTTCAATTTCTTTTTTATTTTGTTCTTAGAGAGCATTTACATCTTATAAGTAACTACAATGACAAATTTCAAATTTCTAGCTCCTTCAGTATAAAAAATAAAAATAAAACTGCCCAGTTAAACTGAGGGCATTGAATTCACAGGCTATTCACACTAATTGTATATTATACTCTTATTTCAAAGAATTTGAAATAAGCCCATCGAAAAATAAAGAAATAAACAATATATTAAGGGGGGGTCATCCCCCGTTACCCCCCTCATAGTTAACTAATGAACCCCTTAAACTAATCAGGTAAATCTCTAATTACAATGAATATATATACAAAATTTTAAGAAAATCGGATAATTCTGCATGAAAAACCTATTTATATAAATTAAGGCGGGATTAGCCCCCTCCGTTCCCCCCCCCCCTTTATAATTAACCAATCAATCCCGAAAATTAATCAGGGAAGCGTCTTAACCCAATGAACCTATAAACAAATTTTGAAGCAAATGGGATAATTCTGCATGAAAAACCCATTTATATAAATTAAGGGGGGATTAGACCCCGTTCCCCCCCTTTATACTTAACCAATCAATCCCGAAAACTAATCAGGAAAGTGCCTTAACACAGTGAATCTATAAATAAAATTTGAAGGAAAACGGAATAATTCTGCATGAAAAACCCATTTTTATAAAATAAGGGGGGATTAGCCCTCCGTTCCCCCCTTTATACTTAACCAATCAATCCCGAAAACTAATCAGGGATGCGCCTTAACACAGTGAACCTATAAATAAAATTTGAAGGAAATGGGATAATTCAGCATGAAAAACCCATTTATATAAATTAAGGGGGGTATTAGTCCCCCGTCCCCCCCCCTTTATACTTAATCAATCAATCCCGAAAACTAATCAGGGAAGCGTCTTAACCCAATGAACCTATAAACAAATTTTGAAGCAAATAGAATAATTCTGCATGAAAAACCCATTTATATAAATTTAGGGGGATTATCACCCCGTTCCCCCCCCCTTTTATACTTAACCAATCAATCCCGAAAACTAATCAGGGAAGCGCCTTAACACAGTGAACCTATAAACAAAATTTGAAGGAAATGGGATAATTCTGCATGAAAAACCCATTTATATAAATTAAGGGGGGGATTATCCCCCGTCCCCCCCCCCCTTTATACTTAAGCAATCAATCCCGAAAACTAATCAGGTAAGCGCCTGAACACAGTGAACCTATAAACAAAATTTGAAGGAAAACGGAATAATTCTGCATGAAAAACCCATTTATATAAAATAGGTGGGATATGCCCCCCGTTCCCTCCTTTATACTTAACCAATCAATCCCGAAAACTAATCAGGGAAGCGCCTTAACTCAGTGAACCTATAAACAAAATTTGAAGGAAATGGGATAATTCTGCATGAAAAACCCATTTATATAAATTAAGGGGGGCATTATCCCCCCGTTCCCCCCCTTTATACTTAACCAATCAATCCCGAAAACTAATCAGGGAAGCGCCTTAACACAGTGAACCTATAAACAAAATTTGAAGGAAAACTGAATAATTCTGCATGAAAAACCCATTTATATAAAATAAGGGGGTATTAGCCCCCCGTTCCCCCCTTTATACTTACCAATCAATCCCGAAAACTAATTAGGGAAGCGTCTTAACACAGTGAACCTTTAACCAAAATTTGAAGGAAATGGGATAATTCTGCATGAAAAACCCATTTATATAAATTAAGGGGGGGGATTAGCCCCCCCCCCCCCCCGTTTCCCCCTTTATACTCAGCCAATCAATCCCGAAAATTATCAGTGAAGCGCCTTAACACAGTGAACCTAGAAAACAAAATTTGAAGGAAAACGGAATAATTCTGTTTGAAAAACCCATTTATATAAAATAAGGGGGGGATTAGCCCCCCGTTCCCCCCTTTATACTTAACCAATCAATCCCGAAAAGTAATCAGGGAAGTGTCTTCATCCAATGAACCTATAAACAAAATTTGAAGGAAAACGGAATGATTCTGCATGAAAAACCCATTTATATAAATTAAGGGGGGGATTAGCCCCCCGATCCCCCCCCCTTTATACTTAACTAATCAATCCCGAAAACTAATCAGGGAAGCGCCTTAACTCAGTGAACCTATAAACAAAATTTGAAGGAAAACGGATTAATTCTGCATGAAAAACCCATTTATATAAATTAGGGGAGGGAATTAGCCCCTTGTTCCCCCCCTTTATACTTAACCAATCAATCCCGAAAACTAATCAGGGAAGCGCCTTAACACAGTGAACCTATAAACAAAATTTGAAGGAAAACGGATATTTCTATGAAGAGTTATCGCATTACGTACATACATACATACATACAGAACCGGCTGGCAAGCTCTCAGGGCTTGATAGCCAGTTTGATAGCTAAAAAATCGCAATTTTAGAAAGTTTTTTGCTCCTGCACCCCCTGGGGTTAGTGGCACCGACATAAAATATAGCCTATGTTGGAGCAGGGGTTGTCACCATCAATTTGCCACCATCACTTTTGAAATCGGTTCGGTAGTTCCAGAGATTACCCCCTACAAACAAACAAACAAACAATCTGTACTGCTTTATAATATTAGTATAGATGGAGTACATAGAATTTATCATTTATTTACAGAGGCATTCAAAACAATTCGGTTATAGGACTGGCTATGAGCCATAACTGCTGGATGTGCGTTTTGATCTGTGATATGTATTTTAAAACGTAACTGTTTTTTGTGTATTACGAGATGTGTAGATCATATACAGGGCTGCACGAAAGAATCCGCGCACATTACCGGTTATGGACAGCAACTGCAGAAATTGTATTTTCACACCATTGTATTTTTTAATGCTTATTTAGATATCTCCTTTCATTGTATGAAAAAAAAAAAAAATTCTTAACAATATTCCGATAGTGTTGGAAAGTGTTTCACAATCTTTGCCGTGATGCATGATTTTTCGTTCTTGTTGAATATTTATGTAGTTACTTTGTCTTTCTAGCTATTTGTAAACTTTTTTGAAATGCATGATAAGTATATTTCTGACTCTCATAAATATATTAGGCTGTATCAAAAGTATTTTGGGTTTTTTTTTTTAAATTCTTTTATACCAAAGCATGTAGCCACTTTCTCCCCCCTATTGTTGAACATAAAATGTTATTTAAGAGGATACAGCTCCCTCTAGATTCAATAATCATACAGGCTTCTTTTATTTTTAGGTCACATATAGGGTGATACAAATGTTGAGATTTTATGCATCTTAAGGCATGATTTTAAACTAGGCTTTAACCAATAAAGCTGTCCTCAAAATTCGAGCAGTTGGAGGCCAGGACAAAATGTCCGGGCAGTTCAAAACAAATTCAAACGTTTTAAGAAAGGGGACCTCAGCCTTGAAATAAAATTCATAAGTAACACGGGAATTTTGACCAGTTGAAGAGGAAAAAAAGAGGGAGAAGCCATTCTTCAAAATTAATTTTGATGCTAAAAATTACAAAACTCCACATTCAAACATTAATGTGTAAACATGAGTCAGTCAAAAACATGTGTAGTTTTGTTAAGTTTTAGCATAAAAATTGATTGTGGAGAATAGATCTCTTCTTTTTTCTCTTCAACTGGTCAAACTTTACCTATCACTTCTGAGTTTGATTTCAAGGCTGAAGTTCCCTTTCTTAAAGCGTTTGGATTTGTTTGGAACTATCCGGATACTACTCTTGCCCTGGCCTCCAACTGCAGGAATTTTGAGGACAGCTTTATCGGTTTTAAGGCCTAGTTTCAAATCATGCCTTAAGATGCATAAAATCTCAACATTTGTATCACCCTATATGTGACCTAAAAATAAAAGAAGCCTGTATGATTATTGAATATAGAGGGACCTGTATCCTCTTAAATAACATTTTATGTTCAACAATAGGGTGGGGGGGAGAAAGTGCCAGCTACATGCTTTGGTATAAAAGCATTTTTTAAAAAAACGAAAATACTTTTGGTACAGCCTAATATAACTTTAAGTTAAATTATATCTGTTTCTATTAGACTAAGAATTGTTTTTCCTTTTAGATGATGAATTCCTATGTCAAGATTTAAAGAAAATGCTATTGGATGGTCTTAATCATGATTTAATCTTGAAGATAGGTGATAAAGAACTTAGAGCTCATAAAGATATTCTGAGGGCTCGATCACGCGTTTTTGAGTCCATGCTCACCCATGACATGGCTGAGAAAGACCGTGGAGTCATCGATATACCAGACTGTGATCCACAGTCCATGGAACAATTCCTTTCTTATGTCTATTCTGGAAAAATTGAGATTCCAGAGCAATGTAACATGCTTAAACTGTATTATATTGCCGACAAATATGATGTGAAAGGATTGAAAGGCAGATGTTGTGATTTCATAAAACATTCGTTGTCTCTTACCAATTTCTACGAAGTCATACAGCTGGCACTGAATCATAGCGATTCAAGTTTATTGGAATATGCCACAGAATATTTCAAGAATAATATTATAGAAATTATGGGCACTGTGGAATGGCAATGTTTCCTAAAAGATAATTCTACAGTAGCAAATGAACTTCTCCTGAAATCTATCAAAATGCTAAAAAGTGTAGGAACTTGAATCTGAAAAAAAACAACCTATACTCTTGTGCGAAATAAAACTGTATAGTGATACTAATCATCTAACAACTACTATTTTTAACAATTCTTGGAATAATTTTGTAATTGATTAAAGAATAATTTTGCAACTGACCCTGCCATTTATAAGTGAATGGAAAAGATGACCATTATAGTATAACTCTGATATATGCCATATGTAAATAAATGTATTTACTCAACAATAGCTGTTATATTTTCTATCAGGGGTGAATTGAATTAATTCTTTGAACACCCAAGCCAGCTGAAGTTAGTTGTCTTCAATGCTTCTAAAAAATTACATGAATCTATACACCAGGGCTGTCCAACATGGCCAGTTTCTTTTGGCGCCCCTTCGAATGTTTCATTTTTCTAGATTTCTTTAAAACAATAATCCAAATTTACTTCGCCGTAAAATAATATTTGCATTTTTTTATTATTATTACATGTGTTATTGAGGTTTTTGGGCTCCTTTACTTAAATCATGTGAATCCTGATATATCCCCCCTCCTCCTCCTCATGTTTTTGTCCTTTTTTTAGATGAGCCACTTTCATCATAGGACGCCAGTAATTACTACTGTGAGACATATATTTATTCTGCAAACATGTAGGTATCACTATGACTGTTAAAGTGAGATAATATTCTTCTATTTTTTGAATCATGTGAATAATGACGCCCTTCATTATGTGCCACAAGCTAAGGTGCACCCTTGCTTGCTGTAAGGTTGGACAGGCCTGCTATACACCTGGTCTGTCCAACCTTTCAGCAAGAAAGAGTGCACCTCAGCTACTGGCAAACATCGAAGGTCAACTTGCATAACATGGCTCAAAACATGCATCAAAATTATTTCACAGTACTAGTAGCGATACACATGCATCTTGTACGATGTGGAAGACATAAAGCTCCTGTAGTTCAGGAGTTCCATGTAAAGAAGAAATTGGAAAAAGTATAAATCTTGGTAAATTTTGAATTATACATTTTCTGCGAGGGGCCTATCTCTACCATTTTTTTAGGGAAAGCAGTCAGAAATTTCAATCTCGCCTATAATAAAAGAAATGGAAATCAGAGATAATGTTATTTTTCGCAGGACATAAATATACTTCTTGACTTATTTTGTAAGCGTGAATTTAGATAAAGAGTACAAAAACAAACACAGGCGTGATAGTGAGCAAACCAAAGGTGGCTTCCGAGAGATAGCCTGGAAGAACTTTTATAAACGGAAATCATTTCGCAGGATTTTAAAGATTTTTTTTAACAAAATGAGAAAAATTACCTAGGGGACAGACGCTTACACCTTTTTACTCCTCTTATAAAACAGCCAATGGGCCAGAGTAACAACAACAAAAGCTACACTTTTATGCCGAAGGTGAGGGGGCGGGGGTAATTCTTATTTTTCTAAATTTTACTTCTTAACATATTACAAAAGTTATTTCCAACTTTTGCTAATTCCTGTCGTCATAATTTTTATTAAAATATTATAAAGAATAACGTTAAATTAATGAAGAAACGCAATAAAAGATGATTAAATTTTTAAAGTGCATTTTTGGTTTGTGATGTTTAAAATACACTTTCAGAGGTTTTAAAAACATCTCTCAAGCAAATATCAAGATTCTAAATAAAGCATCCTTTAAAATTAAATTTATTTTTAAAAAATGCTAATAGCAGGAAACTTTCAAAAGGGCGCCAATAGTGACCTGCCATACACTGCTATGACACCCCTGCTATACATTAAATCTAACTGCAATGTCTGAAGTTTAATCATTGAAATTAACCCTTAAGCGGTCTCACAGATTACTGCTTTTTTTTTTTTCCACAGTTTAACTTGTAATTTTCAGTTTTTACTGTAGATGCTAAAGAAATTGTCCTTCATTTAGAGTCAGTACTATCGCTAGAAACTTCAGAATAGGTGAATTTTAATTATATTAGTCCTGTACATACAGTTTAGTACAGAAACAGTATTCGAAGAAATATTCGAGTCTTTTATTCATATTTCAATCAAGCGGTCCTAGAGACCTCTCACAGTAGCTATGTGACAATTTCTGTCAGAATACTTTTCTGAGACAACTAAATTTTAATTTAAATATATTATTTATAATTCTGATAGAAATAGATCTGATAGATAGTTGACATATGTGTTCATATTATCACATGCTAACTAATCAGAAAAAGAGGCCAAAGAGTGTAAAGTCAAAAATATAATTTATTTGTGAATGTAGTTTTAGAAGTGTTGCCATAGCAGATCTCCCAAATTGTCCGCTTTTTGAATACCAGTATTTTCTTAGAAAAAATTTATTTTTAGATTTTTCTTGCAAATTTTGCAGAAAACACCTTCGGAGGTAAACGTTTGCGGAAATGTTGTAGAAACCCACCATGAAATTTTCCGTTAAAAAATATTGGTATTCGGTTGGCGGACCATTTGGGAGCCCTGCTATAGTCCACAGCATTTTTTTAAAATTCAAATTACCACCACTTTTTTTTGGAAATAATAATATTCATCCTTTACAGTGACAGATTAAATAAGGCAAAAATGTGGTGACTTATACTACTTCAAAAAAGTGGTAGCAAATAAGAAATTTGAATTATACTTTAAAAAAATAATGGACTGGCTACATTGAATCCCAGTCTTGTCATTTTTTGTCCTAGATAACAAATAAATACTTTTTGTACACATTGTAATGCCTTGGAGAGTAAACAACGGACTTTATGCACGTGACCTGAGTTCGAGGCTAAATTTTGTCTGCTGATGGTATTTACTTTTGCATACAAATGAGAAGAAGGTGTGATTATTTGAATGAACCAGAGTAGGATTCAAGCAAATAGGCTGGGGGATTCAAGCAAATAGGCTTGGCAGTAGCGTATGTCCTCAATTTCCATTTGCTTATTTTTGTTACCTTTTTACTACTCGTTATACTTTTTAACACTCTTTATGGTACTTTCATGCTACATATCTCGTGAATGTTTCATTTCAAAAAAGGGGATGCGTGTAATACGGCAAATATACTTAAAAATAAGAAAATAGGTGCGCGTTATATGCCGTAATTATTTCAGAAAATAATATTTGAGTTGTAATTTTCCAACTGAGTGAAAAAGTGTCCAGGGAACGATTTGAACTAGGGACCTTTTAGGCTTAAGTTGCCAATGCTCTGCCAACTGAGCTATACTGGAAAAAAGCGTGTGTTCAATTCACTCATGCAACCTTTTGATATGGGCATCTGGTCTATTATTTGAAACGGCTCAACAGAATAAATCGCAGGTAATGGAATTTCAATTAAACATTGGATACGTAACTACACTTGATAATTTTTTTAACACAATTATCGTAATTGGTAAATAAATCATATGATCCCATCGAGTCCTTGTCCCGGTTGATTCGAGTCCTTCGTCCCGGAATGTTTTCGCTCTGTTGGAAAAATCTCAACTATGATACTCCAACCATTGGATATAATTTACCTAGTTGAATATACTTTCCTATATTCATTATGATCGAATTACATGGTATACAGGAGTTTCCGTGCTATTTCAAGATTCATCATGTAAATGCTATAGTTATAGCTCGGATGAATGAAATTAGCGCTGCAGTTCGCAGTCTTGTCCAACAAATAAGAGTAAATATGCCAGTCCAGGATATCGTCGGGATAGCTCAGTAGGGAGAGCGTTGGTACGGCAAACCGAAGTAACCAGGTTCGAGTCCTTGTCCCGGCATATTTTCGCTCTGTTGGAAAAATCTCAACTATGATACCTCAACCATTGGATATAATTTACCTAGTTGAATATACTTTCCTCAATTCATTATAAATCATATGAGTTGTAATTTTCCAACTGATTGAAAAAGTGACCTGGACACTTTTTTAATAAGTTGGAAAATTACAACTCATATGATTTATTTACCAATTAGAATAATTGTGTTAAAAAAATTAATCAAGTGAAATACTATTTACCATAATTTATGTGTATAGGTTTGTGCAGTGAGTAACAAGTTAAAAAATTCCCAATACTTTTATTTTATAAAAGCAAAACATACACACAATTGGTTAATATGTTCTTTCTTGCAACCAACATATTTTTCTATAATACGAGTATAATTCTGCATGTTTGCATAGTATAGCCATTTGGCACGCTGTATAGTTTTCATAAATTTTGGACAAAAGTTGACATGGGAATTTTTTTTAACATTTTCACTGTTATAATCACGTTTTTTTTTTTTTTTTTTTTTTTACTTTTGTGTGTGTGTGTGAAAAGGAAAAAAAAAGATGCAACGAAGGGGATAATTTAAAAAAATTCTACTTCAAATAATGACATTGGAATGGTTTAATAGATTTTCATATTCTGAAGAATCCTTATATCAAATTTCTTAGCACTGAAAGTCAGCGATCTTCATGCAATTGTACACAAAAACAAACACTTATTTTTTATTATATTCATTAGAAGATCGCAGAACTGTAATCTTTCTCTGTATCTCAGAAATGAGTCTCTCTCTTTCACATAGGCTTGTCAGACAAGACAAGGTCCAAAGCAACTCACCCTTGCGTTTATAGAAGTCCCCAGTATGACTAAAAGGCCTTTTTTTAGTCTTTAAAAGAAATTAGGGTTCTAAAAAGTTTTGCACTTGTGTCACATTTTCCCTCCAACGAGATTAAAATACTTTCTTATTTACCTTTAGAATTAATTTTAAGCACAACCCCTCCCCCCAAGAAAAAAAAATCTTAGGTCTGACCCTTTTTTAAAAGAAGGAATATACCACACATTTATAACTTCTAAGATGGAAACATGCCTAAAATAGAAAATTTGCTAATCCCCTTATATTCCGTTTTGGCAGGTTTTATTGTATACGGTACAGTGGCGTAGCCAGGGTGGGGGTCCATACTCTTGATTAGGGATGTAACGAATATTCGGCCACTATTCGGTATTCGGCCCTTTTGCTGAATATTTGGCATGGCCGAATATAATTTGATATTTTGCCGAATAGTTGCATATTTGGCCGAATATTCTAAGATATTTGGTTAAATATGTTCCAGAAAATCAAAACAAAATGTGATTTTAAATATTTTCAACAAACAATATTAAAAAATTCTATCTAAATACATTAATTATTATAAGAAAAAGAAATCCTAATACTTATGCAATTTTAAAGCTTCATGATAACTTATAAATAACTGTATATAATGATAGTACATAAATAAAAATATTTTTCTTGCTGCATATTTAGGCATCATGTGAATTTAAGTAAGTATTGCAAGATTAATTTCTTTTACATTAAAATGCAAAATATATACTGCATTTAAAGTTTAAATCTCTTCAGTGAATTTAAAAATACTAACTTTATATCAATTTTTTAATCTGATTATAATGATGATAACAGTTTCTTAAACAATAAAATTCATAAATATTAAAAATAAATATTTTACTGTCTTGTAAAAATGTTTAATCTTTCACAAATTAAATCATTTTTCTAGTTTTTAGTTTTACTTTTAAATAAAAAAAAATTGAATAAATATAGGACTATATAATTACTTTACTAATTAAAAATTAAACATTAGATGTTGATTAAACGAACTAATGAGTTTGATACATTGAAAAGAAAAAAACTATTACCTATACTGAAAAAGCATTTAATGAGTTACTTCAAAATACAGAGGTAACCAAATAATTTATCACTGTAAAGCCTGAAATTGTGATGCAAAAATAACTTTTCAGCATTTTCAAGAAGTCTGTTTCGTTTGGTTTCATATATATTACCAGTTTCAAAAAACAAACGTTCACTATATATTGTGCTTGCAGGAGCTGAAAGAGGATTTCTTGCTAAATTTGTAAGCCTTGGAAAGTTTTCTGCATTTGTTTTCCACCAGTTAAATGGACACTCTGTCCTCGCTATTAAATGTTTATCAAAATAGCAATCTACCTCTCTTAATTTATCTGCTGTATTATTATTAACTTCATTTGACAAATTTGGCAGTGATGACTTCTTATTTTTTATTTCTGAAAAGCAATCCCAAAATGAAAAAGAAATTATATTTTAAGAAAATAACCCTTTTCTTGACATACAGAATGTAAATTTACTAAGTTTGAGTTGCATGAGAAAGGATATAAAAAGACAGATGACACTTGCAAGTTCTTATTTTTGGGGGTTAAATGATTTTACTAAAATAAAAAAAAAAAATTCATTTTTACAGAGGTCATGAGTTTCTATTTTAGGTAAAAAATATATAAATTACTAGAACTATCTATGGATTAAAAAAATATATGAATTAAATTATTATTTACATTTTTGAAAGTCAAATGCTGTCTTATTGGCATCAAAGTATTTCAAATATTACAAAAAATACATTCAGCTGTTATGACTTATGAACACTCAAACAAACAAATTATTTCAATTAGTCCTTAATTTAATTTTTGATTTTAAAATTGAAAAAATAAATAAATAAACAATTAAAATAATTTTTTAAGTCTGTATTCGGCCTAAAATTTGGCCGAATATTCGGTATTCGGCCAAATCACTATTCGTTACATCCCTACTCTTGCTACCACTAATTTTGTACAGTTTTCTTTACCTTATGCAATCTGAGAACTGTCTGCAATAGTTAAGACAAAGAAAACTTTATAATTTTACTGGTATCCAAAGCATTTGGACCCACTCCTTGGCTATGCCACTGATACGGTATTGTTTGTACTAAAGATGTTCGTAAAAATCTCCCGTACAGAAAAATTGGGACTCAAAACGGCCTATAAAGGCGCTGATCGCAGCCGTCGGTACAGGAAAATTTTCCCTTTTAACTAATGCTAAAATGCCATTGAAACCATTATTTATTGTAAACGCGTTTGAAAGTGTTAGATATTCAAATTTGGATAATTTTTACTTTGTCATATAAACACAGAACACAAATATCACGTAAAATCTGAAATTGTGCAAAAAAATAATGATTATGAACAAATTAAAAATGCATGTAATACAAATGGGTTAGCAAGGAATTTTCCTGAAGCGAGCAGTTGTGTCTTTTCTCCACCAGATGGCGTATTCGAGCACTTGAATTCCCAATAGATAAAATATAAAGTTTTCCCACGGCCAAACTCGATCTTTCTCTCTCCCCTCATACGGCCTTCACAATCACCCCTTAGTTTCGGAATCGTTAAAGGGCTACTTTCGCCGGTAGGTGGCGCGCTATACTTACCATAAATAATGCTTACTAAAGGTTACTTCTATACATAAAAATACAAAAATCTTTGCAATATATTCATTATAAAAGGTATGTATCTTTTGTTTCGGCGTTTTCTTTACTACAAACAGGAAAAACTAAAAGATTTAGAGATAAAATAAATAAATACAATGCTTTTAGCAATTAAAAATAGTTTAAATAACTCGCTACTATAAAGTGCAAAACAAACATTATAAGTAAATTTTATATATTTATATACATTTAAATTCTTGATTACTTGAAACATTGATAATTTTAAGCGTAAAATACACAGTAAAAAATTTAAAAAATAATTACTAGTTTCATAATAGCAGTAAGAAAATTAATTAAGTTCGCCAATATCCGGCAATGAACTCATATCGTTTTTTTTTTCCCTCAAAACATGGATTATTTTTACACTATTCTTAATTATTTAAAATATGTATATATATGTATATTAAAAACAATTTTCAATAAATTTAATCATTATAGGTACTGATCTGAAATATATAAGCATTATATATAAGCATTATATATAACATATCTATCTTTTGCTTCGGCGTTTTCTTTACTACAAACAGGAAAAACTAAAAGATTTAAAGATAAAATAAATAAATGCAATGCTTTAAGCAATTAAAAATAGTTTAAATAACACCCTACTATAAAATGTAAAACAAACATTATAAATAATTTTTTATATTTATATACATTTCAATTCTGGATTACCTGAAACATTGATAATTCTGAGCGTAAAATACACTGTAAAATTTTTAAAAAGATTTACTAGTTTCACAATATTAAGAAAATTAAGCAACTTCGCCAATATCCGGCAATGAACTCATACCGAATTTTTCTTTTTTTCTCAAAACATGGATTATTTTTACACAATTCTTAATTATTTAAAATATAGGTATATATGTGTACATTCAAAACAATTTTCAATAAATTTAACCATTATAGGTGCTGATCAGAAATATATAAGCATATAGAAATATGATAGAATTACATATCAAATTAAATATTATATTCTAATTCTGGAAAGTCATGGTATAAAAGTATGTATATGATAAAAATAAAAATATACTTTCATGTTTCATAATATCAACAGAATAAGACAACCTATTTCGCCAATATCCGGCAATCACCTCATATCGCTTTTTTTTTTTTTCTCAAAACATGGATTATTTAACAAATTCATAATAATTTTTATTTTAATATATAAAATTTAATATAATAGTTTCGACGATTCCGTTTGAATTTAGGATTGGTACAATCCTAAAATTCTAATAAAATTCAGTCTAAAATTGTGGAAATTAGACTGATGAATTGTAGTTTAGGATAAGACAATCCACCTCTATCCTGATTGGCAATTAACTGAAGTATGGTTGCATCACATTGATCTGTTTCTATGCTTGATAAGCAGGATTCTCATTCAAAATTTTCTTGAATTACTCTTACAAGATTACTTATCCGCTAACAATGGCAATACTTGCAAACTTCAGCTTAACTCTTGGTGGTGCTAGCAATTAAAAAGAAATTAAGTGGTTTATAATTTCGATCATTAAAATTCAGTTTAAATCTACAAATAAATTGAGAGCCGCAGCAATTTTATAAGGCACATATTTCGAAAATTTTGCTCTGTACTTCTACTGATTGCTGGTGTATCGGTAATAAAAGCGCCTATTCATGAAAAGAAATTCCAGGTATTTTTTTCTCTGAATTTGAAGCACAATGTGGAACACAGCAATGAACCACTTTCAACAAAAGAAAAATAAGAACATGCAATTTCATTTACGTTATATCTAAGAAAATACCAGAGTGAAATGGAGAATAAGGAAATTCTCCATTAGCCATGGTAAGTAATAGCGCCCCTACTTTCTCCGGGGAGAAAATGTTATTCCTCTTGAACAAAGGGAAAATGACTTTTTGTTACGGCCGTATAAGAGGAAGGAGAACGATCGAGTTAGGCCGTGGTTTTCCTAATAGTACATTTATTGGATCTTGTTTAAAAAGTAGTTTTTTTTTTACGAATCATAAATTATTGAAATATAAATAAATTCAGTGTTCACTCTAGAAAGAAAAAAAAGACAGGATGCTAGTCACTGAAAGGGGCACCAGTTCAGTAAAAAAGGGTATTAAGTACTTTTCTGTTTTAACAACACCTTTGTCGCTAAGTTGGCACAGAAGGAAATTCACAAATGAATCATTAAAAAAAAAAAAAAAAAAAAAAAAAAAAAAACATATTGAACGAAAATGACTGAACGAAACTGAGCATTTAAAAATTACAGACTTTCACGAACTATTTTGTTAAATCAATACAAATACAGTACAAAATCCAAAATTCTCCAGACCTCGGCGAATCCGAATTTCTGACTTTTGGATCATTTGCTGTTTTTTTTCTTTCAAAAAGTGAAAATAATAATAATAATAATAATAATTTAACACAAAACCACCTTTTCCTCACCCCGCGAAATATTTATATCAGGAAATCATTTGCAATAGTAAAAAAAGATTATACTAAGCAGATAATATTAATACAGATATTTCAATTTAGGAATATATTTTTAACATAATTAAAAAAAAGCTTCCATAATAATTTCAATTTTTAATTTAATTTAAATTTTTTATGCGATTTTTAACGTTTCATCGAATTTTGTGGCTATTTTTCCACATTAGTAAAAGGAATCTGGTTTTAATTATTTAGCCCAATATAGTAACTCTTTTCAATAAAGTTTATTCGGAATTCATACAACGGTTTTTGAATTTTTCGGGAATTTATTTATGCGAGTTTTAGGGTTTTTCGCGTTTTGCAGTGACTTTTTACATTCATAAAAATACTTCAGTTTTAAACTTTTAACCCAATATAGTAACTCTTTTCAATAAAGTTTATTCGGAATTCGTACAGCGATTTTTGAAATTTTCGCGAATTTATTTATGCAATTTTTAGAGTTTTTTGCATTTTATAGTGACTTTTTACATTCGTAAAAGGACTCCAGTTTCATACTTTTAACCTAATATAGTACATTTATCTCGTCTGCGATTTTAAACTCAATTATTACCTTTTTAGGGTTTTGTTCATCTCACGAAACCCTATTACTCCCGTTCCGTTGTCTGTCCGTCACAGAGCCGTTCTCAGACACTATATAACTTACAGACATGAAAATTTGTGTACTTATAGCTAAATACCTACTATGAAGCTCAAAATATTAAACTTTGGAAAAGTCGTATTATTTTAATATATATAGATAAAAAAACCAAAAATCTAACACCCTTTTCCTATTAAGTTTAAACATTTTTCATTATAGCAGTTGCCAACAATTAAAAATCCACCATAAAATTCTTTTTACAATAATTAATTTTCTATTGAAAGATTTCCACGTGAAAATTGAAAATGAAATGAAAAGTTTCACCAATTGAAAAAAAGATTAACTTGACGTGATATTGGTAATAAAACGGAAATTTTCAAAAATTTTTCAATAATACAAGGTGTGTGAGTATGTGTATGTACAGAAAGCAGATTAATATCACGTCATTAGAGAATTAAAAAGAAAATTTATCTGACGTCATATTGGAAGTTTAGCGGATTTTTCAAATGTTTGAGAATAATACAAAGCGAGTGTCAATATGAGTAATAGAGAATAGTAAATATATGAGTTTGAGGAATATCATGATAAAATCCGGATTATGAAAATATTTGCATATTTTAACATTTTGAAGGTGTACATGTTTAATTTTGAAATTATTTTTTTTTAATATCGCACTTAGTCCACATGACAGATATTATTATGACAGAGTATTTTTATTTTATTTTTTATTATTATTATTATTATTATTATTATTATTTTTTGCGTCGATTTTTCCACATTAGTAAAAGAAATCCGGTTTTAATCTTTTAGCCGTTATAGTAAATGTTGTTTTCCTTGGAATAAATAAAATTTATTTGGAAATCGTACAGAGATTTTTGAATTTTTCTCTAATTTTTTATGCTATTTTAAGAATACTTTAGTTTCAAACTTTTAGCCTAATGTAATAACTTTAGTCCTCCGCCATTTTTTGTTATTCGTGAAAGAATTTAGGTTACGATGTTTTTAGTCCATTATAGTAAATTGTGTCCTGTGCTATTTTTGAATCTTCGTTTTGTGGCGATTTTTCCACATTCGTTAAAAAAATCCAGTTTTAATCTTTTAGGCCAAAATAGTAAATGTCCTCTTTTCAGTAAAGTTTATTCGGATTTCGTAAAGCAATTTTTAAAATTTTTCGCCTTTTTTTTTTTTTTTTTTTTTTTTTTAATATGATTTTTAGAGTTGTTTCATGTTTGCGGCAACTTTTAGACATTCGTAAACGAAATTCGGTTTCAAACTTTTAGTCTAATATAGTAAATTTTGTCCCCTGCGGTTTGTGAAATTTTAAAGATATTTTGTATGACCTTTAACAAATTTTTTCTGCAATTTTTCAAAAAAAAAAAAAAAAATGCAGGTTAGCAAAATGTTCGGTGGAGAATTTGAGACTTTGTACAGGCTAATTCCATGTGTGAATGTAGTGTAAGTAACCTAGTCGCAAAAGTTTATTGTTCTTAGCCACCGGTATTTAAAAAAAAAAAAAAATTCTTCACTGTAATTAATTGTAGATATATGGGATTGAATAAGTCAAATTTACCTTTACTATAGTACTGGTAGTAAAACACTGCAGCTATTTACATCTCTGTGACTGACACTACATGCACACATGGAATTAGCCTACAATATACACTTAAAATGAAAGAACGAATAAATATTATACAATAAAGTAATAAAATAAAACTTAATTTTAACGGCAGGCATGAAATTGTAAAAGTCTTTTAGCATTGCAAAAAGCATTTTATTTTTTGAATTAAGACATTCATGCTTTTTTTAATAAAAACTTTTTTGTGCATTCTAAGTCCTGAAACAATTTTATTGCAGCTTCATCATCAGATAACTGCCAAATGGTAAAATCCATGTCAGTGTCAATAATAAATATAAGCTAATAATAAATATTTTCTGTTCGAAAAATAGCATATTAAAATATTTTATGAGGTTACGATTAAATAATAATAATAATAATAATAAAATGGATCACGTTCAATGAATAGTAAATAACAATATTTGGCAGGTTTTTGTAATGCAAATGTTTTGCATGATAAGGGTTGAATTAAATGGTGCATTAGTATACATTCTGACATGGTGTTGGTATAACGGAAAAGTACCGGGTAGTATTCTAAGAGAAAATTTGTTGTGCTAAGTAACAATAAAAAAGAAATATATATATATAACTTTTAAATATGATAAAGTAATATTAATTTTGAATCATTTTACAAATTCTAAATTAAAAAAAAATATACTACACAATTAATTTACAGCATGATTTAATAATCATCTGTATTTTTCCTAAAGAAATGAAGAAGTTCAATGATTCTGGCAAAATTACGGGCACATTGATTTGGAAATACTGTAGGATGGGAAATAAATTTAATAGAGACCGTCTTTATGAAAGTGATGCAGTATTTCAACAAGCTTTACACATATATTATATAAAATCTTAGGCTTAACCCACCCCTAAATTACTGCATATCCTAGCCATGTATAAGTCTAAGAATTTTAGACAAAATTTGGGAGTTAAAAATGGGGGTTCGATTAAGTAAAAAAAAAATAAATAAATGCTTACCCATATACCCAATTGCCGATATTCAGGATCTTTAAAGCCAGAAAATAATACCTATCTAGGAATGATGAACCTTTATTGTTTTCATTTAAAGATTAAATGTTTTCAATGAAACTTATCATTGAAGAATTCCCTTCAATACAGGGACACTCCTTTCAACATTTTAATCCTCTTTTTAAAAAGAGTATTGAGAATGCTTCTAGATTTCTCTCCTAAAAGTCCTACAATACGAAGAAGTACTATAATTTAGCAGTCTAAGAAGTTGTTTTACCCTTGTAAATAAGGTTTGAATAGATTTTTCAAAGAATTTTTTTCTTTTTAAGTTTCATTTAATTAATGTGAATAGGTTTGAAAATAGTTTAAGCTTCTTCAGTTTTACATAAGTATGCAGTTTTAAAACGTCGGATTTAAATAAAAGGCTGTTAGAAACGAAAAAAAAAAGTTTACTAATTTAATGAAAATTTATATATATATATATATATCTGACAACATTCACTGATAACACACATTGTATAAAAAATAGCCATCAACTCGTCAATATTTTGAAAAATCTTAAATGTGTTAACAATATAATGACATATGATTTCAAAGATCTATTTAATAATATAGATTTATTAGATCTACATAATATTATAAATGCATTATTTTATAAGTATCAACATTCACTTAATTTACCAATTCATATAGATACAGCTTATTTTAAAACTTTAACAAATTTCATTATATATAATAATTATATAATGCATGATAACACGTTATATTTACAGAAAGTCGGTATACCACAGGGGGGATGTACATCTAGTATACTTTCAGACTTATACTTGTATCATTATGAACGTACATTTATTAATAGTAATATACATTTATATCGTTATATTGATGACATTATTTTAACTGCCACTGATCACACTAATATTTCTATATTTCCAGTTGATTATCCTACTAATTTAGAATTAACGGAAAACCTCCTTTCTAACAATACTATTAACTTTTTAGATCTTAAAATTACACTAAAAGAAAACAAAACAATAATAGATCTATTTGATAAACGTAAAGAATTTAAATTTAAAGTTAATTCATTTACTAATTTTAAATCATGTCTTCATAATTCTGTATATCGTAATATACTCCTTAATCATATTTATAGAATAAAAAGTTTATGTTCCTCTCAACTTATTAACAAAAATATTAAAAAACTTATCTTTGAAGCATTACAACATGGTTTTCCAAAAAAATTCATTTATTCCTTAATATATAGTTAGTTCCTATTTGATCTTTACAACCAAATTAACACATGCGTTTAAAAAATGTATAAAAAAATCATATAATCTTATAAATATTTACAAAAAAAAATTATAATAGGACGGTTGGGTGGGTAGATGTTGGATTGAGGAGGTGTGTGGCGGCGTTGTATGGAAAAATACGCATGGTTAATTTATATTATTAAAAAAAAAAAAAAAAAAAAAAAATGGGGGCATTTTGATTTACACAATTGTTTGATCATACACATTTTATAGTGGACTGCGATGTGTTATTTTTATATGTATATTAACTTAGTTAGATTTAGTTATTCATTATTTAATTATTTTAAATGAATTTATATTCATTATTATTAAGAATGTATTTGATCTAATGATTTGGATTAATACCTTTGGTGGACAATATCATATTTACTTCTAAGATAATGTTTACTTTTATACAGTGTTAATATAATATGTTTTAATTTTATTAAGTATTTTTATTTAATTTAACTTTGTTTGAAGCCACATTATTTCTGACTAATTCATTTCAATATTTAATCAATATTAATTTTAAATTCTTTGATTCTTAATTCAAATCTTTAGTATTTTAATTTAAATTATTTTAATTGATGTTGCAATTTTAGTACAGTTATTTAATCGTTGTTGTCATTTAATGGTACATTTTTAATGTTGCATTAATTATTAATTTTTCCATATTACTACTTATTTATAACATAGTATTATTAATTGATACATCCATTACTTAGATATTATTCAACATTCTATTTATTAATTAATTTCATTTATTTATTATTTAACTTATGGCTATCATTAAGATAGTAATTTGGTTTAATTATTAAACACTAATTTTCATCCATTACTTTATATTTTCTTTTACCACTAGAGGGCAGCACAATTTTAAGTTGTTTTTTATTATTAATTTTTCCATCTTAATACTTATTTATAACATAGAACTATTCATTAATACATCCTTTAAAGTAATTCAATTTTCTTATTAATTAATTTCATTAATTTATTATTTAACTAATTGGTATCAATTAAGATAGTAATTTGGTTGATTTATGAAACATTTATTTCCATACAATTCCTTCGATTCAGATTATATTCACTTTTACTAATACCTGGCAGCACTAATGTTCCTGTTTATTTTATAATCCATTATATTTTAACATTATTTCTGGCATCACTGCAAAGCAATTTATATTTCTAAGCAATTTATATTTCTAAAATTGGCAACATGTTATGATTTTTTATGGAATTCATTCCCCAGTCATGTTGGAGTTTTCATTATGGTTCATGAACTGCAAGGTATCTTATTTTTATCTCTTTTCATCTTTATGGATTTTATACTTAATGTCTCTATTAAATGTTCTCTCTGTAATTTATAAGTATGGCTTCTTTCCTTTTTTATATTGTATTTTATTTTTTATTTTATCACTGATTTGAATCATTGTATTTGAGATGTAGTCCCAATATCATATTTTTTAGCAATATATGGCTAATATGATGATGAAACATCTCATTTCATTTTATTTGTGGTATTTAGGCAATTGGGACTTGATAATTCTGTCTAAATTCCACAAATTTCATTTCATTTAATTCCATATATTCAAATTTTTTTTTAATTTCTTATTCTTTCAATGTTTTTGATTCCATATTCAGTGTGTTGGGGAATCTTTTATTGTCAACTAATTATTTCATACTTAATTAAATAAATGTTTAAGTTGGTGTTATGATAATGTTTCATTTATGGTTATATATATATATATATATATATATATATATATATATATATTAGAGATGAGTTCGGCTCTTTTCAGAGACCGGGCCCGGCCAAGCACGACGATTTTAAATCTGAGCCTGAAACATTTTGTGTCATCAGAGCCTGAGTCCGTCCGAGCCCGATATCGATATCGAAAAAAAAAAATGCATAATATTAAAAAAATGTTTTAAAAGTAATATATCATATTTAAAAAACTTCTTACATGAAAATAACTGTTAATCTCCAGCACATAATTAAATTTTATGGGAATTTACATTCAATCTTTTCAAAAGAGAAGTTTGGTATAGAATAAAAATATACTTTCTTATTTTCTAACCCAACAAGCAAACCTGATGGACACATTAATGAAGTGCGTTTTCTGAATAAATGCATGAAATTTGCAGAAATTACTATTCCTATGCCGTTTTTCTATTTCCTATAATAGGTGTATTTCGTAAATTATAATTGATTCCTTAATTAAGACAATACTTCGTGTTCCTGAAAATCAGCTTAAATTTAAAATTTGGCAACGTTATCTGAAAGATCCTATGCTTTTATAGGCAAAGTGGAAACACTTTTAGATTGCTTTCTTATCGGAATAACAATACATGACAATTATTATGACTTACGAATGGGAGTGACTTCGTAAATGTTCAGAGCAGAGCTTTAACATGAGCAGAGTTCAAGATCGAAAATAGAATCACTAACATTGTTTTCATATGAGGAGCCATTATGACTTGCACACAATAGAAGACTAAAAATTTCCAAATCTTAAGCTAATGCTGATTAACTGCAAACAAAAGAAACAGGGTGGTCACAAATATCTTATGCTAAAATTTTCTGATATTTCCAGGTTAGCCTCAAATTTCCAGATTAATGCTAAAATAATGAAATTTTCATAGATAATTTCTTTTACAACAGTACTCTAATGCATACAGTCATTACTTAGTACAAGTTTATATTAAAAAAAAAAATCACACTACAAGTTCTTGCATAGTTAATCAAAAATAGACATTACTGCTTGTTAGATCTTGTGGTACTGTACAAGGTAAGAATACTGTCGTATCAAAACATCTAGTGGGGAGATGAATAAAAAATTACTGTGCATCACGGTAATGACAATAGAGATGAACTTCAAATAAGGATAATTGGTACTTGTCTATTATCCCGTTGCCACTTTTCATAGAAAAAAAGAGACTTTACACATGTTTGTTATGTCAACAAGAGATTTTTAATTCGATGTTTTCTCTGTATTTTTAATGATGTTTTACTAATTGTTTAGTTCTTTCATTAATTAAAATAACAATTATGTCATTAAAGGATGATGTCATGATAATAAAACAACAGAAACTGCAAAAATATTTCGATGCGTAGAATCTATCAATTTTAACTGATGTCACAAACATTTATCTACAAACCGAAATTATAAAAAAAAAATTAATTAAGAACTGTTGGATTTAACTCCAAAATAACAAGGGTAAAATAATGTTTGATTTTAAATACAAAGCTATGCACGTGATGTACATTTTCAATTTCTGTTTATTTTGTCAGTTTAGTGTTTCTAATGAACAATATTAGTTAACTTCTATTTCTATGTTTTCTCTTGCATTTTGAGAAAAAATAATACAGATCTGTGATCAGCCATCTAAAGAAAATGGGGCAATAACCTATTTTCAAAAATATGGAATTCTGCCATGAAAAAGGTGTGATGGGCATGATATGAGACTATCTACAAACTGATAAACAGTGACGGTTTAATGTGAAAAACTGCGATAAAAGAATATACATTACAAATGGAAGCTGGTTAGATGGCTCCAAATTAACATTTGTAACTGCATTAAGGTTCATTTATACCTGGTATGATGAATCAACATCAATAAAGTGAAGAAAAAAATCAATTGGATTTAAGTCATTGTATAGTTATTGATTGGAATAATTATCTCAGAGAAGTTTGTATATCTAACCTTTTAACAAGAAAAATCTGAAAAAATTGGAGAGTCAAAAACAAGTGCAGATATTGATAAAAGTTTCTTGTAAAAGCCGAAAGAAATCAAGCCAGTCGAATTCTTCCTTAGCAATGGTTGTTTGGAGGATTATTCTAAGAAACTGATGAATGATTTATAGTAAAAGTTCCCAACAGAACTGATGGGAGAAATAAAAGAATAAAGATGGCTCTATCATTTTTATCAGATTCAAGGCAGGCTTATAAAGCTGACTAAATTAAATGCTGCAGGATTCGCAAAATCATTGTAAATCTAAATACTGGTGCACATACACAAAACATCAGCTAAATGGTGAAATAAGAAACACTGACGAACAGCGCGTCACACTTAGGTTAGGTTCATGTTTAACTGTGTTTATATGCCGTCTAATGCATAGAAAGGATGATTAGAATAAAAGAATGGTTAGAATAATTGGCATTACATTATGAATGCTAAATTTTTGCTATGCAATGTCTTAAATTAATCAAATCGGTTTGAAATTTCTAAAGCACCATATTCTTCACTGATGTTGTAAACTCTAATATCCTTAATATTCTTATGTATAAAAGTTTGGAATGGCAACATTCTTAAATTTGTTTATTTGACATTATATTTTAGCACTCTTTTTTTTTTTTTTTTTTTTTTAAGAGGGGCTTTTAAAAATTTGACAATAAATTCATTGCTTCAAACACATACCCTTATTTTGCATATAGTATTTTTTATAAAAATGTTTCATTATTTACTTTAAATAAAAGTTTGCTTTTAAAATCGTGAAACTGTATTTCACATGACTGAAAAAAGGGAAAGCCTTTTTTTCAGGATTCGTAAGGTATCGGTAACAATTTTAACTGATAAAGATAGTTAAATATATGCAATCTGCTATCAAAAGCCATAAATTAAAGAGTTAAAAAGTTAATGAAACAATTTACCTAATTAAATAATTATAGATTTATTATTACCAATTTAAGCGATTATTGATTTGAACAGAAAGAAAAAGTAATTGAAATCTGAGTTATGTAAGAAACAAAACTAATTTTATTGATGTTTATTTACAATTTCCAGATCTTTCCAGTAAAAGAGAAACTAATGTCGGGACGACTTTACCTATGCTTGACCCCGCCAAATAGAGTCGCCAAGCATTGGCGAATGACCCATATGGTTGCCAGAATGATACTTGTGATGTTGGCATATTGTGCCGCTGTATTAATCCAATTGTGATTTTCCAACAGTGGGGTCTTTTCAGCAACCCCAAGAAGAAGGTGTGGGATGTCAGTCATTTATCCACAAACAGTTATTTGTTATCGTTATTTCGCTTCCGCTTTAATAAGTTATAGGAAGCATTTCGCTTTGTATTAGATTCTTTTTTTTCTTTTTTAAGAATGCAAAACCCAGAAAGAATGTATATTAAAATAGTATAGCGTTTAAATGTTTTGTATTTTTCTGTACATATATTTAATTGTAATGAGGCTTTCATTCTGAAAATTAATAGCATTTAATATATACTTAAAAGAGGGAGGTCAGAAAAAAGTCAATGTGGATTTAATATATAAAAACTGCTAATGAAGACATATGACCCCCCCCCCCAAAAAAAAGGGCATGACACCCCTCGGAACGGAGAACTGGATACGCCTTTGGGGGGGGGGGGGGCGCCAAAATCCATGTTTGCCAAGGGTGCAAAAAAGGTTAGTTTCGGCACTGCCTCCGGCTAACGAGCAAAATTGTAATGTTGTTTTCTCTGTAATTTATCTTATGCTAAAAAGAATTGATTTTTCTAACACATTAAAAAAAAACTTATTACGTATATGAATGTAATCATTAAGAGTATTAATCATTACTTCAGTCATTAATATTGCATTATATCTTTAGAATTACATTAATTGAGACAAGGCTTGTATCGCAGTGAAAACTGGAGCTTAGTGAATGTATTAACACGGGCTTGTCAGTCAGGACTTATAAATGTGGAAACAATCAGATTGCTAATAATAAAATATATATCTTCATTATTTATTACGCTGTTAAAACTTTTATTTAATCTTTGTGTGATAGTACGCAAGAATACTATTATTAAATTATCAGTAGATTATATTTTACAATTGATGTTCTGTTTAGGGGGGGGGTCATTGTTAATGTATGAAGATTTTTTTTTGGGGGGGGGGGAATTTGCGTCATTGGGTTTGGGGGGATGGTCACTACTGTTCTTTCTATTTTCATTTTTTATATAAAAAGTTCAAACGTTGATCATTTTATTCTAATTTTTAAAAAAATTGAACATAAAGTGAAAAAGTTTTCCCTAATGTCGTTTATCCCTATAACAAAAAAAAGAAAAATAAGAAAAAATGGAACATTTAAAAATTTTGTAAAACACTAGAAAGTAAACAAAATAAAATAAAAATAAATAAAAGTAAAAAAAAAAATGTTCATTTTAGAAATTATTGAAGGGCTTGAACTCCACGAGCTCATACAATTCTACGCCAATAAACCTGACACGAAAAAAAAAAAAAAAAAAAAAGGGACAATCTGACCTGATGCAGGATTTCATCGATATTTCCTCTATTAACTATATTTGAATAATAAATCCGTCCATTTTTGTATAAAAAAGATAAAATTGGTATAGCAGGAGAAAAAAATATAGAGATTACATTTCCCAATTGCTTTAAAAGATTAATTAATTTATTTTCATCATGAAAATTATTTTGTCGGGTTCGGATCGACGAAACTTTTTTCCCCTGCTCGGGATGGATTGATTTTAAATGAAAATTTTGGGTACATTACAGTACATCAGTGTTAATACGAGACGGATACAGTAAGTCGAGTAACAGTATATTTCCGGTTACAGTTAAGTACAGTCCGGTATAGTATCGTGCAGGACTCTAGACCACCGTCAATACAATGATTTAAAAAGCTGACAAAAAAAAAAAAAAAAATCATGATTTTTTTTTTTTTTTTTTTTTTTTTTTTGGTCGCGGGGTCGAGTTGATTTGAAAATAAATTTTCGGGAATACATCGTGCAGGACTCTAGACGACAACACAATGATTTAAAGAAGAAAAAAAAAACTAAATTAATTATAAATTTGAAACATACATAAACAAGAACGAAAAATCATGCATCAAGTATAGATTATGTAACACTTTCCAAAATAATTTTACAAATCATCACCGTTTAATAAGCTGAAAGATAACATCTAAGTAAACAATTTGGAAAACGCATAACATATTTAAAAACGTTATTTCAGGAATTTCCAACATATACAATATTAGAAAAAATATCCGAATACTTTTATTCAGCCCTGTATATGATCTATCATATACCCGAATTCATAAGTTCATTTCTTTCATAAATGCATGAAATTTGCTGGTATATTCGTAAATATATAATATTTGCATGTTTTAGACAGATACCAAGAAATTATTTTCCCATTTTCTTATTCATGCAAAGAATCTTACAGAAAGTTTTCTCAATGTTCGCATTTTAACATTTTAAGGCGATTTTCGAGGGTCGATAATCATGGAAATATCGTCTTGAGGGAGCAATCAAATACAAATCAAAATGTACCACATTTATAGGAAAAATAAAAACGATGTTCGATTGTTTAGTGCTTAAACAATAATGCCTGCTATTTAAATTCATTTCTATTTAAAAATAACAATGGATGAGATAATTTAGAATTTTTAAGCAGTAAAAAAAAAAAGAGAGAAAAATGATAACATCTTTAATACTTATTTATATTTAAAACAAATGTATTAGTCGATAGAAATGTTTTTCTTTTGGAGGGGGGGGGGGTGTCATGACCCCCATGACCTCCCCCTTGGATCCGCGCTTGCCCCCCCCCCCTTGCCAAATAAATTTGCAAAGATAATTTTATCAAGTTTCTATAATAGCTGACTCGACTTGTTTTAAATTTAAAATATGTAATCACAAAATACATAATACTGAACTGCGTAATCAGCTTTGTCAAATATTGATTCAATAAAACCTTCAAAACGGAATAGAAAGGAACAGGAAAAAAAATCCACTTTATACAGGTTTTCATATTTGCAGGTATATTTTTTGGTATTTTTTCTGTTGAGAACATGTGATTTTAAAATTCAAAACTGGATTGATTTCATTTTCACAGATTTTACGCTCTGTGCATCATTACAAATGAGGCGTTTAAAGTCCAGTGATATGAATATGCGAAGACATTCGGAAGCAAATGTTAAATCTGTGGGAGCGTTCTTAATACTTTTTTTTTTTTTTTTCATGGGATAGATGCGGTCGATATCTAATGTACATGCATTTGTACATTTTCGGGATTTGTTACTTTTTTGAAAGTGTCCTCATATAAAAAAAAAAATTCAAACAAAGTCAAAAAAGTTAAAACGCACAACGTTAGATATCGAGATCAAGTATGATATGAGAAAATAAATTATTTAAAAGTATTTAAATGTAAGCGAGAATTACGAAAAGAACTCTCCCATAGGTTTAACATTAGCTTGCGAGTGCTTTCGCGTGATTACTGTAGGCTCTTAAAAGCATTAAATTTTTTTTTCCTTAGGATAGTTGAGGTTGATGTTCCGAAAGAGAAAGTAACTTTATATATATATAATATTAAAATGCAAGCGAGAAATTTGATAAGAATGCTCCCATAGGTTTCATATTAGCTTGCGACTTTCTTCACGTGACTATAGTGTAGGTTCTTAAGAACTCAAAAACCAGGATTTTCTACAAGCATAACAATGTCAGCTTTACTGACTATGTCACCCTGGGCGAGATTTTTTCCCTGCACCCCTACAAATGATAAATCCGGGGAAAAAAAAAAGTTTTACTAAGTATTTTATTTTGCGTATGTTTTAACTCCTTTGTTTTTAGTATCTCGAGCAGTCGTCCAACCTCTCTCCCTCTAAGCCAGAATCTGGTTGCAAAAACAAAAAAAATCCCTGACGGCTCGGCCTACAGGCACAGGTAGATTTCGAAGACGCAGGCCATGGGGCACCTGTTTGTTGGAAATTCGGGGAAAAATTACTTTTTTGCGATGATGCGGTAGTTGGAACCGCTCACTTCGAAACCTAACTTGTTTGCAGGCAAAGCCGGCAGGTTTTTTTTTTTTTTTTTTTAAATATAAGGGTTGGTCCTATAAAAAACTTGTCAATATAAAAGTTTTAGATAATAGTAAGAGGATTTATAATAAATTTAAGCGGATTTGATATCTTGTGAATGGACGAAGTTATGAATTTTTTTCTTCTTTTGGCCATTTTTAATTATATCAAAAATCTGTCCTACATAAATTTTCGTTAAAAATTATAATAACTTTAAAGAGATTCGATACGTATCATAAGTAATAAATTATGGGGTTTTGTCTGTTTTAACAAAAAGCCCCCCCCCCCCCCCTTTCTTCCCCTTGATTCGATTTTGCCCATTAACGAACTTGACCGACATTTTATGCCCCTTGATGTGCGATTTTGATCTAACCGCACATCATTTCGGGCACCTTGTTAAAAGCGAAAAATTTCCAAATTTTAAACTCGCATAACACGGTGAGTTTTGGTCGTACAAAAATGATTCTTTTATTTTTATTTGATATATCAGAGCTTCAGGATTGTTTTACCAAATATAACTTATAGGATCCGTAGGCTGTACAAAAAGTTAATTTTTATAACTTATAACTGTAGATTGAAGCGTTTATTTCAGTACAAGTTGTTGCCTTATGCTGCTCTAACAACATATCAATATACTCTTACAAGTACCGATTCTTATAAAATGGCAGACACTGTACCATTAAAACATAGTCCTAAATATATTGTAAGCCCCTGTATTCTGTATATGGTTTTCTTTCACAGTATAATTTTTCAGTCTTATTACCTAGTAATTAATCCTCCACCACCTCCCCAAAAAATATAATTTTTCTTTAAATTCCGCACTTCCCCCTAAAATAATTAGTGGCTGGAAGTCTTTTTCTCTGTAGAAGTTGTTTACCTTATATTTTTTTAATGACATACAATACTACTGTTCTAACATCCCTAAAATATACTGTACTTAAATTCCAGTTTTCTGAAAATGGTCAAGTAATTTATTGTAGCGTTGTCTTTTCCTCTGAAATGCTTATTTTCTGTTATTTCTTATCCCACCCATCAAGAAGGTATTTTTGCACTCGGACGGTACGATACGACCCTGTCAAACACGATAATAAATTACTTAAAACGCTTCTGGAAAGCTATTCCTTTTATCACATCTTGTGCTCCTAATTGCCTTTCAGCATGTCTTAAACATTTTCCCACCTGTATTTCAAGTATATTTTTTTATTACCGCACCTTCAAAGATAGCAAGATGCAGAATGGGTTATTATTGTCCTTTATCTAGAATTTAAAGAATGAGAAAACAGGAACATTTCTGGAAATTGAATGCCGAAAAAAAGTTAAAAGTGACATTAAAAAAATCAAGAATTCTTTTAATAGTGGAAAAAAGGGAAATAATAATAATTTAAAAATCCCCCCCAAAATGTACCTTTTCTCTAAATCCCCCCCCCCCCAAAAAAAAAAATAAATAAATAAATAAATAAATAAATTGTATGACGCAGTTTGCGTCACCAAACCCCTCTCTGGGTATCCCGGCAGAAAGAAAAAACATCATATTCCGAAAAAAAAAAATGGCGTTATTCAAAGTCAGCTTTCGTTGTGATTTTAAAATATCTATCGTAGTGTACACATTAATACGCATTCAAATTTGTAAAACATCTTTAAAAGGGATTTTTCCTCTCTTCTAGTATCAAGTTTCTCTTCACAGTTCGTACTTATACGACTTATACGTTCTAAACCACACAAAATATTGTCATAATTTAAATACCGTATATACTCGTGTATAAGTCGAATAATTTTAGACAAAATTTGGGTGTTGAAAATGGGGGTCGACTTATACACGAGTTAGTAAAAAGAAAAAAAAAACTAAAGAAAGAATATTTCACACTCCGGAAGAAGTGTGATATAGCGGAGTGAAATACCGGAGTCACCGGGTCTAGGTTGGAGAGAGAAATAAAAGCTGACAATGGTCATTTCCTTGTGATTGACTAAAAGAACTCTGCAATAACGTCGCTGTAATTGTTCTGCACTCATTTTCTCTTGGGATAGAATTCCCTTCAATACAGGGAATTCCTTTCAATATTTTAATCTCCTTTTTAAAAAAGTTCAACTTGAGAATGCTTCTAGATTTCTCTCCTAAAAGTCCTACAATACAAAGAAGTACTATATTTTAGCAGCCTAAGAAGTTGTCTACCCTGTAAATAAGGCTTGAATAGATTTTTCAAAGATTTTTTTTCTTTTTAAGTATCACTAAATTGATGTAAATAGGTTTCAAAAGAGTTTAAGCTTCTTCAGTTTCTGATAATTATACAGATTTAAAATCTTGATTTTTTTTTTTTTTAAGTTTGATTAGAAACGTAATTAAAAAAAAAAAGTATTACAAATTTAATATATATATATTTTTTTTTATTTATGCTTGATTATAAATCATTTTTCAACTTACTACCAGAAATGTGTTTCGACTTATACACGAAAATTCAATTTTTTTTCAAAATTTTGTGTAAGAATTAGGGGGGTCGACTTATACACGAGTATATACGGTAAGTGCTTTTACTCATTCGTAACGGCAGCATCACCGTGTTTTGCACAAATTTTTCAGGTTTACGAGTTTCTCATTGAGATTTTGTTCTAAGTGCTGTGAGAGTGTGCCCATTTACCTGATGAACTACAGAGATACACGGACAGTTTTTGCAAATATGAAAAGAAATTATTTAATATAAAAAATTACTTTTCTAAGTTCAATCTATATGTTCACAATGAAGTAAAAGTTCTAAATGTGTATGCAAGAAGTTTTTAGTTTAGCTGAAATAAGCCAATTTTTGTACAAAATATGAGACATTTTAATAAATAAATTCTTCGTAATCAAACTTTTGCAATCAAGCAACCTTTTCAAATGAGAACAAATAAGCGTATTCTTAGCGGAGTCTGCACGGAAGTTAGCGATCGTAACTTGCAATTGTGCAGACCGCCAAATTTTGTTACAAAATACAATTTTGAGATAAATTTTTATTACGAAAAAACATATTTTTCTGATTTAAAAAAAAAAAATTAACACTTCAAACTTTTTAGAAAATTTACTTTCCTAGTTCAATCCGTATCTTGACAGTGAAATAAAAGTTCTAAATATATATGCTAGAATTTTTCGCTTTTAATGAAATAAGTTAATTTTTGTGCAAAATATGATAAATCTAATTAAGACTGTTCTTAAATACAACAGAACTACTTTCTGACAGTTTTTTTCTTATTCAATTTTGTTTATAATAGCCAATTCAAAAACTATGTAATCGAATGGCGTTTTTCACTTTTTGGTAAAGCAGAAAATCTTTCAGAAAATATTGTCAAAGTAAGTGTTTTGAACCAAATTTCAGGATGCGGTAGCAAGAAAGGGGTAAAACTTGTCGTCACTTGACAATAATAGCTTATTACTCAATAAGTATTTTTTTTTTTTAAATGGAAAACTTTATCCTATTCCAAATCGCTTCAACAGTCCGGACTGTCATTGTTAAGCTCGTTTGAAAATTTGTCAGAAAATGCATCAGAAAGTTTCGCGTTGTTGAACTGAGAATTTGAGAACCATTTTAAATAAATTAATGTGAGCATTTTAAACAATTTAACCCATACGCATAGAGTTTTAGTAAAAGGTACAAAAGAAAAATGCATGGATAAGGAAAAAAAAAGAATAGTGTGTAAAGCTATTTAAATAATGAAATTCATAAGAAATAAACTAAATGAAATTAATAAGGTAACAAGATGACGATGAATAATTCACAAACAATCGAACTAACGTGACACATTTAATTTTTTTTTTTCCAAGCCATTTAAAAATATACAGTTAAAAAATGGTTTTCTTCAAGTCAAATTTTCTCATTCTTAAGCACAAGCTGAAATAAAAGCATTTATTAACACTTTGTGTCACGTATACATGTTGCTTAATGTGCTGAGAATCCTTGATTATTCCCACCAATTATTTTTATTTGTATACTTTACCTCATTTAATCTTAGCATTTCTGCGATTCAATTAAGTGAAAAATTCTGTTTTGATAAACAGATGGCAAAAGATTAAAAATTCTGTAAAGGACTCTCGTCTAAAATGGGTTAAAGATAAAGGAAAAATAAAACAATTGCATTTTCCAAAATCGTCTTATGATCTATACTAAAACAAGAACGAAAAATCGTTCGTCAAGCATAGATTATGTAACACTTTCCAACGCTTCCAAAATAATTTTATAAATCATTACCGTTTAATAAGCTGAAAGATAACATCTAAGTAAACAATTTGGAAAATGCATAACATATTAAAAAACGTAATTTCAGGAATTTCCAACATATACAATATTAGGAAAAATATCCGAATACTTTTATTCAGCCCTGTATAGGATCTATAGATTTTTATATATACTACATAGGATTCTAAATTTTAGTTTAGTTAGGAAACGCGTAGCACAGTTTAAAATTCTCCTTCTGGAGTTTCTGTCAATAAACGGAAATGTGTTCGCGAACTTTTGTGCTGCCTTGTATATATGATCTACAGAATTTATACACACCAAATAATAGAAAAAAAGTGAGTTAAATTTAAAATCGATAACGACAATAACATGTAAAAATTGCAGGGCAATCCGAGCCTATTTACGGGAGTTAGAGCACGGACAGACGGCAGACAAACCAAAGTCATAAACACTTTTCAACTAGGTTGGAAAGTGTTAAAAAGAAAGTTAAAGCGAAATCTATCACACGTAGAAGTCTGAAAATTCGGGCGAGAATAGTCCAAGACAGGTTTTGGTGTAACCTGGGGTTCAGATTTTTATGTTTTTAAGGTCCGATCTCCCTGGGCCCTTTTAAGTTTCTATGCCCTAAATTGGTAATAACTTTTCTCCTTTTAGCCCGATTTTCTTCGTTTTCGGGACCCATTCTCCATGTTATTATTCCAAACTTTCTGCATTTCAGTTAATACACTGGCGCTCTGGGGTCCGGTCCGGGATCCCTTGGACTTTTTGGACGCTATGCATTTTTCTGCCCCTAATTATGTGTCCTCTCACTGCTTAACTTTTAAAAAGTTGAGCCTAGGACTCCTCTCCCTGTATCAACACCTTCATATTTTTATTGGTACCGTAGCGCCCTTTTTTAAGCATCCCCCCCCCCTTTTTTTTTTTTTTTTTTTTATTTTTTTTTTTTTTTGTTAATTAAAAAAAAAATTATTCTAATGATTAATTCTCACCCTATGCTTAATTCCGACTAATTGAAGATGTAAAGCACTAAATACCAAGACCTTTTAACATGCTTTCATGTTAGGGATGGTGCATTGTGCGCCCTGCTCTCAACTATCAGTTGGATCTTTTTGGGCCCCGTATTATAGCTCTCTTAAAAATGGCCCAATTCACTTTTTTTTTCCTAACAACTTCTTAAGTCCTTCAACTTTTTGAACAAATATATTCTATAGAATACATATTTCGCATTAATTTTGGAATTTTGAAAGGTTTAATTTTAACAACTAAATATTATATGTAGATGTATATATAATCTCTAAAAGAATAATATTATATATCGAGAATGTTGTATTTATATTTTGGCAAAGGAGGTCTGGAAAACGGATGTGGAAAAAATAAATGTATCTAATAGTACAATATAATAGCTTGCAACCGCTTTTTGAATCCAAAACACAAGCCACATGCTATTTTGAGAATGTATTTTTTCATCACAAAAATTTTCAATATGTGTATACATAATTTTTTTACAAAACAGAAGAAAGAAACGTGGTTGATTGTATAAATTTGGCGACCCCTCAATTTCCGCGCCTGGGGCAACAACCCCCTTCGTCCCCGGTTTCGCACGGCTCTGATAACGGGTCCCAGACAGATCAGCTAAAATAAAAGCATACCCTTCTATTCTTTTTTTTTTTCGTTTTTTCTTTTTGCATGGATTTTTTGCATGAGAGGAAACGATATAAAGGCAATTTCACTATGGTCACTTGCACACTGTTGAAAGGTACTTACTGGCCAATATCCTTTGCAAGTGTAGATGTCACACAGTAGGGAGTCGGTCCTGTGCTCGTTAGTAATTTCTTGGAAAACTTATGCTAAGCACATGTGTTTTTGAGATTCCAAAGTAGAAAAGGGAAATCGAATAAAGTTGTTTTTCTTCGTTTGTCTCGGGAAAAGAGGGTAAAATACGAAAAGTATAGCAACAGTTATAGGACTAAGTGAACTTGTAAATTAAGTCATTTTTAAAACGAAAATTTTATACAACTTAAGCCACTGCTGAGGGGGCCCCTGGCAGGTTTTGGTCCCGGGGCTGCAGCCCCCCCCGGCTATGTATATAAATATGTAATCATATTAGATTATTCTTATTTTATGGTGCAGTTAAGTACCCTTTTTCTTCTCTCGAAATATGAGGAATATTACCAACATTTCATTTTTGATACACACACACACACACACACACACACACAAAAAAAAAAAAAAAAAAACGCATGTGTAATATATTTCTGATAGTTTGTTACTTATTAGAGGTAAAAGCGTACATATGTATATAAAGTGTTAGGAGTTGAAAAAGTATTCGCTAAATAGAGGTGTCTGCTATTCGCGAGTGTCCGTTATGGAGGTGTTATTGTATATAGATTTTTCATCTGAAAAAATATTTTGGACATTGGTGTGAAAAATCCGTGTTAACCCGACTCGCAAGAGAAACTATGAAAGTCAAACCGACTTGCATAAAAAAGTATAAGACAGAATTGCAAGTCGCGAAGTGTTAACTTACTTGAGGCAGATATAAAAATTGTGTATTCATATCTGTATTCTAAAGGCATAGAAAATATTCAAATTTAGTGACAGTATAGTAGCGGGGGGGGGGGGGGGTGGATTTACAAGACTTAAAGCACGGATAGACAAATTCGAAGTCATAAACACTTTTCAACTGTATAGGAAACTGTTAAAAATGAGTATATAAAATAGGAATTGTTACTTTGCAGATAAAAGCAGACTAAACAAATAGATAAACAAATATATTCAATCGCAAAAAATATAACATAATTTTAAATAACGTAGCATAAGAGTATAAAATAGGAACCGTTTTAAATATTTAAATACAAATTTAATAAAAAAATATTTCAGGGAACTGAATTAATTTCATTTTTAGTATAATGAAAAGAAATATCGTTTAGAAACTGAGAGAGAACTGTTTTTTAGAACTATTTTTAGAGGTATACATAAGAAATAAATAAAAATATATATTAAATAGGAACAAATCATGCTTATAATAGAAACCATTATATAAACATTATAAATAGGTAAATTAATATTTAAACTGTAAAAAATCACTTTATGAACTCAACTATTCGCTCTTTCATTAACGAAAAATCTCTATTAATATGATGTATAATGTGATTCCTCTTAGACTGTTAAATTATTCTTTCTGTATTGCACCTCTGAAGAGCATAGTTGTGTTACAATAAAACTTGTGAAAACAAACCTGTCTGTAACAGATTTCTTCTCAACCGGAAAAAAGTTTCGATGAAAAGGAACCATATAATTATACCTGCTAAGACGAAGAACTGCCTAAAATGGAGCATTTTTACGAGCCGACTAATTCTTTGCAATTTTTAATGCAGAGGCCCCATTTCAAGAGTTTCTTGCGAGAGAGTGGGGGAGGGGTGCGACTTTTTCTTGAGGGACTCTGTTTCAAATAACACACGGGATTGCGTAAATCGTCCACAAAATAACAAAATCCAGCACAATAAAAAATTATGTGCAGGATTTTTCCTCTTAACTTCTTTCACAGACCGAGAATATTTTTAAATTTTCGTCGAACTTTTTTGTTTTTCGGAATTACGCAAAACTAGTTAATTTGTCAATTGAATGCGAAAAAAAAAAATAGCGAATTTTGCCAATTGTAAGCTGTAAAAATCGTTAATTTTCTAAAACAGCTGTGGAAAAATATTGCGAATTTCGCCGAAGATCGGGGGAACAAATAGCGATTTTTTTCAATCGATCGCGGAAAAAAAACGCACTCATTACAACACTCATTCGCAGAAAATAGTCAAATTTGTGCATCGGTAGCAGAAAATCTCCGCTGTATTATATTTATATTAGGATATTTTTAAGAGAAATCTGCCACAAACACTTTGTTGGAAATTGGAAAAAGATTGCATATAAAAATAGTCGCAGATACTGGGCCCGTAATCAAAAGGTTAGTTGTTTAGGTTGCAGGTTGGTTTTTCACTATTTTGTGCCATGTTCGTCTTGACCCGATTTTACTAAGAAATTCTGAATATGTTTCTGATGAAAAAAGTATATATTTGAATATTAATGAGAATATATGTGTTGTGTTTATTTTTGGACATAAGCAATGAAATTGTGGAATATACTTTTTTATAAATGTATTAAAATATAGATTAAATTTCTTTCACTTCGGATTCTGGTGCAACCCGATCCGTGTAAGACTCGAGTGTCAGGCTGTCGAGATTATTAAGAGTGTTACTGTATATAATATGATTTAATAAAGCAATTGATTTGATAGTATTGTAATGATTGCAGTAAATATAATGTGACACTATGCAAAAATCAAATCTTTAAGATGTTTAATTAACCCACTACTGCCTCCATCGCCCTCTCCCCAAAAAGAAAAATTCCCCTACATTTTGAACTAAAAGAGGAAATTCACCTCTAAAATTCTAGCCCTGAGGGGATGAGTTTTCTTTTGACCATGTTGTACACATAGCGAAAAAACAAGACTAAGAAGCAATTGATAGTTTTTTATCATTCCAGAAATGAATTAAGTTTAGTTTGCTTTTCATATAGAAGTTATAGCTTATAAGTTTAGATAAATAATTAAAAACCACAAGTTAATCCAAAATTATTAAAAACTATTAATTTCTTATCTTGAGTAAGCCCCTCTACTTTATTCACATTTCAAATGCACCGGCACCCTTTCATTTTGTGTACCATACTTGAAATATTTCAAATATATAATTACAAATGCTCAAAACGGGAGTAAAATATAGTAATTTTTTAAGAGTCTAAAGGAAAATATAAAGAATGTATTAACATTGAATGTTTAGAATATTGTATTCAGATTATTAAATAAGTGTATTTTAGCAATTTTAACATTATTTGCAGAGTTCAAAAATAAAAATATATGAATAGCAAAAACATATTACATCGAATTTTCATATATAACTAGGAATACTATTAAAGTGATTTGGAATCTAATAGCGTTTTCATTTTTTAAAAATGTATTACATTTTGAGTTATACGATATTTTATTATTTATTGTTTGAGTTATATGTAGCTGTAGGTGTATGAGGCAAGCAGAGTTTGCAGAATAGCACGACAAAAGACATTTATTTACAATTAAACGAAGACAAAATATATACAGCTCGTATGCGACTGAGCGCCGACATCTTTCTTAAAGTAAACAACTGCTCTCGCTTCCGGAGCATCATCATCGTAACTGTACGCGCATGCGCCATATGTGCGGAGAGGAGAAAATGAACGTTGTATTCCAACAATTCCCCCCTTACAACGTGCATTTTCTTAACAAGGCATTAATTACTCTCCTATTATGCAATATTATATGCAAATTACAGAGAAACAAAATATAAAGTTACAATTACAAACAGTATATACTTTAAACTTATATGGAAAAAGGATACAGAATAACATTGAATGTTTTTAAACACTTAGTCCTATTAAATCACAACATTTCTTATGTTTATAGGCACTTAAAGCTTTTGTTAAAATGTCAGCTGCCATATTTTCAGTTTCTAGATATTTAACTTCTATATCTCCATTCTCATATATTTCGCGCACAAAGTGATGACGAATGTCAATATGTTTTGTGCGAGAATGATAAATTGGATTTCTTACTAATTTTTGAGCAGACTGGTTATCGCAGAATATTAAAGTAGGTGCAGACACTATTTCAGGAGAAAGTTCATTTAAGAACCGTCTGAGATGTAAAGTCTCTTTAGCAACCTCTGATAAAGCCATATATTCTGCTTCAGTTGTGGATAATGCAACAGTTCGTTGCTTTCTCGATTCCCAAGATATAGCACCACCAGCATATTTAAAAATGTATCCAGTATAGGACTTTCTATCATTGACATCTGAAGCCCAATCAGCATCAACAAATGCAACTAAGGACTTAGCATCACGTTTAAAGGTCAGTCCTTGATCTTGAGTACCTCTTAGATATCTTAAAACTCTTTTTGCAGCTATCCAATGAGGTTTGCCTGGATTGTTGTTGAATTGACTTAGGAAATTCACAGCATGAGTTATATCAGGTCTAGTTGCTACTGATAAATACATAAGAGAACCAATTAGTTGACGATAAGGAATATTATTCATTTCAGACTTTTCTTCTTCAGTTTTGGGACACATATCTTTAGTAAGCTTCACATTGTTATCAAAAGGTGTAGATATTGATTTTGATTCTTGCATATTAAATTTGCTCAGAATATCTTCAATATACTTCTTTTGAGTAATTTTAATACTGTCCCCGTTTTGCATAAATTCTATGCCCAAACAATAGTGTAACAAACCTAAATCTTTCATTTTAAAAGATTTGGATAATTCATCTCTAATATATTCATAATCTTGTTTACATTTAGTAAGAATTATGAGATCATCAACATAAACAATGATAATTGCTTCAATTGGAGATTTAGAAAAATAAACACATTTATCAGCATTTAGTGATTTAAACTTCATTTGTTTTAATTTTTCATCTAATTTATTGAACCATTGTCGACCTGATTGTTTTAATCCGTAGAGGGATTTTTTTAATAAACAAACTTTGTCAACATTAGATTCATATTTAAAACCATCAGGTAATTCCATGTATACTTCTTCAGTTAAATCACCATTTACATAAGCCATAATAAAATCTAATTGATAAGCTGTAAAACCATTTTGAATACCATAAGCGATCGCAGTTCTGATCGAACTTAATCTGGCTACAGGCGAAAAATTTTCTTCAAAATCAATTCCTGGTTTTTGAGAACACCCCTTTGCAACTATTCTCGCCTTAAACTTTTCGATTGACCCGTCTTGTTTATATTTAGTTTTTAAAACCCATTTACTTCCTATAATTTTCTTATGTTTTGGCCTATCAACTATTTGCCATGCATTTTCTTGCATTAAAGAATTAAATTCTAATTCCATTGCATCTATCCATTCATGTTTAAAAGGCCCGTTTAAAGCCTCAGAAAATTCTGGACATGAGTCAGAAAATAAATTTTCCATTACAACTTGGGATTTTTCTTCTTTTGGAATTATTATTTTAAATTCTTTCCTGGGTCTACCTTTCTTACCAGTTTTTATTTTTCTGGGCCGACCGCGAGCTCTTGTAGGGGAAGAAAGGGGGTCAGAAATTTCATCCGATTGCATATCAATATCACTGTCGCCACAGCTGTCTGGTTCATTTTTGACGGGAGGAGAAGATGTTTCTGATTCTTGCGTAATTGTTTTATTTTCATTATTTTGAGAAAAGGGAAAAATTAATTTTATTTCACTGTTTGAAGGTAAATCGTTTTCAAATTCGTTAATAAATCGGACGTCTCGGCTTATAACAATTTTTCTGGAATTCTTATTCCACAGCCTGTACGCTTTTGATTCATTTGAATATCCAACAAAAATATGCTCTTCTGACCTAGGATCAAATTTTCCTTTACTTTGTCTTTTATTTAGTACAAAACATTTTTGCCCAAATATTTTAAAATATGATAAAGTTGGCTTGATGCCAAAAAATACTTCGTAGGGTGTTTTGTTTTCATTTAAACGTCGCGAAGGACAGCGATTACGTATGTATACCGCACAATTAATAGCTTCAGCCCAAAAAGATTGTGGGAGATTGCTTTGTAATAGTAAACACCTCGCCATTTCAGCTAAAGTCCTATTGGCCCTCTCTGACGTACCATTCTGTTGCGGAGTTAGTGGTGAGGAAAATTCTCGTTTTATACCGCTTTCTTCGATATATTTATTAAATTCTTCTCCGAAATATTCTTTACCATTATCCGTACGAAGAATTTTTATTTTCTTTCCTACACGGTTTTCAACTGCTGCTTTGTATTTAACAAATGCATTTTTAACCTCATCTTTTGTTTTAAGAAAACTGACTTCAATGTAACGTGATTTGTCGTCTATAAAAGTAACGAAATATCGCGATCCTCCGTGGGATGGAACTCTCATAGGACCACACAAATCTGAATGTATAAGAGTCAATAAATCGTCACTTTTAAAGTTCGATTCTTTAGGAAAAGAACGCACAGTTTGTTTACCTTGAATACAAATTTTACAGTCCTTAAGAGACTCATTATCATTGAAATTGAAATTTCTAACCATATTCTTTGATTTAAGTCTTTTTAAATCAGACTCATTTAAATGACCTAATTTAAGATGCCATTTTAGAAATTCACTTACCTCTGCTATCGCAGCTCTCTCGATGCTTGGGTATACGTAATACAAATCCCCATGACGGACAGCATGTACTAATGTAGAACCATTTGGTTCGATGATTTTAGCAAATCGTTCTTTAAAAATCACTGAACGATTATTGGCTGTTGCTTTAGATGTTGAGAGCAAATTACACTTTAATTCTGGAACACATAGAACGTTCTTGAGTGTGAGATTAGTAATTCCACCACCGTTAGGTACTGTAATGCAAACTGTTCCTATTCCTGTAATTTTCGCTGTTTGATCCACTGCAAGCTGTATAGTAGAATTCGTACGAGGTTGAAATTCTGTAAATAAATTTCTATCTTTACACATGTGAGATGTACATCCACTGTCTAAACACCATGCAGAAGGTTCTTGATATGCGTCATTAAATGCCATACTAGTCGGTTTTTCACAATTAGTGGCTATCATCGATCCTTGATTTCCTTTATTTAAAGATGTAAGCTTTTTATCAGCTATTTTCTTTCTACATTCGGAAGCTTTGTGCCCCATTTTCGAACAATAATTGCACTTGAAATTTCGGTAACACCTATCCGAGGAAAAATTTTTGTTTGGATTCATTTTCCATTTTTCATTCTTCTTCTGTTCTTGATTATTTCTTTTATTTTCTATATGATATGCGTTTTGTGAATCTTGAGTGGATTTTTCTTTTCTTGCATCCCATTCTTCTAGCATCTTAATTTTCAAAGATTCGGGTTTAGGTAACTCATCTCTGGATTCTATAGCGCATCTAAAATTTTCGAAGTTCTCAGGAACACTATATAGAAGTAGAATTGATAATAAATCATCCGCGATTTCTATTTCCATATTTTTCAGCTTATCAACTATTTCGAAGAAAATATTTAAATGATCAGCCATCGTTTCATTTATGGACATTTTTCTAAACAGAAGTTGTTTTAACAGAGTTGCTTTTTTCGCGGGTCCCCTCGATTCATAAACATCTTTCAGTTTATTCCATACAGCACTTGAAGTCGTACAATGCTTTATATGACACAATTCACTAGGATTTATTGAAAGAATTATATCTGCACGAGCTTTTTGATCAGCTTGGAGCCACTTCTTTTCTTCGGCGGTTCCTTCAGCCGGTTTAATTTCTTTACCAATTACGTAATCCCAATGATCATTTTTGATTAATACAGCTTCGATTTGAAGCTTCCAGCTATCAAAATTATCTTTTCCGAGCTTTTCAATTGTCGTTACATGAGACATAATTATGCAGAGTCTCTCACAGCCAGAAATAATGCAAATGATAAACAGAATGAAGAACAATTCTTACTTTCGATTAGGCTTAAGAGTTCCAAATCCGAATGTTCGAATTAAAAATAATTTCTGCTAATTATAGCGCAGTGAAGTAGCGTCTCTGGGCCCATAACCATTTGTAGGTGTATGAGGCAAGCAGAGTTTGCAGAATAGCACGACAAAAGACATTTATTTACAATTAAACGAAGACAAAATATATACAGCTCGTATGCGACTGAGCGCCGACATCTTTCTTAAAGTAAACAACTGCTCTCGCTTCCGGAGCATCATCATCGTAACTGTACGCGCATGCGCCATATGTGCGGAGAGGAGAAAATGAACGTTGTATTCCAACAGTAGCCAATTGCTGCACTGCAAAAAAAAAAAGTGTTGATTTTACAGTATAATACTGGTATAATACCCCAGCTGGCAGTATTATACCGTAAATTTAACAGTAATAAACAATAAAATAAGCAGTAATACGCTGCCGCGCGGCAGCGTATTACTGCTTATTTTAATGTTTATTACTGTTAATTTTACGATATTGTAAAATAAACACTTTTTTTTGCAGTGTGTTTCATGACGACCTTCCTTGGGTATCGCCTCCCGAAATTTGGTTTAAATCATTAACTTTGACAGCATTTCCTGAAAGAAAAAATTGTTTGTCTTTATCGAAAAATGTCAAATGTTTTTCAATTTACAATTTCTGTATAAGCGAATCAAAGGCGTAGCTTGAAAATTTCATTGGTTGTGGGGAGTACCCGACGTTTGGCGACCTCTTTTTATTACTTTCAAATACCCTTCCTTTTCTCGAAGATTTTAAGGAGGGGCGGGGGATACCTATGCACCTTTTGACTTTTAGTTACTTGCTTGTAGCTTTTATTTGCCTAACGTTAAATATATAGGACAGTTATTTTAAAAATTTTGATTTAAAATTCAATATTTTTAAATGTTTCTGTTTCCATGCATAACCTGGGTGCTTATGTTTACCATTATGCGAATGTACTACGCATTTATATATCGTGCAGTATGTGTATCGCTACAACTACGCAGTCAGATAAAGTGTTGCATGTTTTCAATCATTTAAATAACGGAGCACTACAACGTTTGCCATATGCTGTAGTGCGCCCCTGCATTCTGAAAGGTTGGACAGGCCTGTTCTAAGATGTCCAACGCGACAATCGCGAGCGCCCTTTCGTAATTTTAATGTTACTAGCTTTTTTGAAAAAAATATTTCAGGTACCTAACGACGCCCTTCAACTTGAATACATTGGATGGAAGAAAAATAAAAATGAATAAAATTATGAATAAAAATGAATTAATTAAATTTATCAGAAGTAAGCCAATCTCGATTTACGTACAGTTTCAATAAATTTAAATTGAATTTTCAAATATTTGTACCTCGCCTAAAATATTTCTTTCGTGCTTTTCCTATTCCGGCGCCTGTGTGCGGTGCACACACTGCACATTGGGTCGGCATACTTATTTTCTAATACTTTAAAGGCTGTTTATAAAGGAATTCTGTTGTAAACGGTAATTTAAAAAAAAAAAAAAAAAAAAAAAAAAAAAAAAAAAAAAAAAAACAACATTCATGCATACATACGTTTTAAGATGAAAAAAAGCTATTTTAAGCTGAATTTCCTGTACGTTTTCGTGTAAGCAGATTTTATTTTATTGGTGAAAGGCCCCACATTGGAATTAGTACCGGGACCCACGATCTTTCTGTATGGCCCTGTTTGAGACATTAAATTAGGTGACTCTAGGCAAATGCCCCACTTGTCCATAGATAGTCGTATAATCTTTTTATATTGGAATCCAAATTGACTATTTTTTAACAGATTTCTTAATTCAGTTTCGTTCATAAAAACATGGAATTGACAAATGCTTTTATTTAGAAACTGTAAAGACGAACATTCTCCCATTTTTTGAAAGAGGCAGGCGGTCTTTTAGAAAATGCTGTGAAAATTGTAGTTCTGAATAGCACGCAACAGTCCGATAAATATCATCATAAGAAAAACTCCCTTATAACTCAAGATGTGGTTATAACTAAAGAATTCATTTATCAAAATGTGAAAAAAAAAAAAAAAAAATCTATCGGATCCTAAATTATTTACATTGTTATGTCTGCATTTGTTATTTTGCATTTTTCCTTTTGTTTTGTGCTTTTAAAGTCTCTCATTGTCGACCGAGTAAAAACGTTCTCTCTCTCTCTCTCTCTCTCTCTTTCTTTTTTATTTTTTAGAACTATTATAACCAATAAATTTAGATTCTAAATTTTATTTCAAATCATTTTTGGAAAAACATTTTTAATTTTGCTGTGAAATTGTGTTTTCTTGGACAAAATCTCCAAATTTTGACTCATATTTTCTGTTGCCTTCCTTAACTCTACCCTCTCCTCCTTTGTAAAGGTAAAGATAACGAAAAATTTTCGATAAAAATTTTTTTCATTTTTTTGCCTTTATTTCAACCTTTTTAAAATCTATGCATGTAAAGTTTTATTTCTTTTAATTTCATGTCTGCCCCCTCCTCCTCCCCTCAGTAAAAGTTTCCATAAATATATGAAAGTTGTTTTCCCCGTAAACAATTATGTAACCGAATACTTTTGTGTGGCCCCGTAAATGAATGATAAATGCTTTACACTCCATATTCTACAAAAAGCTTATTGTAGAGCACCTTAGAAAATTGTATCAATTTTAATATGTTTGTAATAGTGTTACACGATTAAAATGCACCACAAACGATTTTTCCTCATAGACAATAATATAAAGGAATTATTTTAGTTACCCTGTAAAGTATTTATAAGTGCTATTTGTGCTGTATTCGATAATAAGCATCTTGTAGTGCACTTCAGCGATGTATAATTATTTGAATATATTTGAAATAGTGTAACATCATTAAAATACACTGCAAAGGATTTTCCCCCATAGATCATAATGTAATGTAATTCTTTTGAGTGCCCCTGTACTAGAAGTATAAGGACTACACACTATTCATGTTCAATACTGAACATGCCACAGTAAATCTCAATAACATATATCAATTGTATGGCAATAGCACTGACAGACGACAAACAGACAGACAAACTGAATTCATAAACATTTTTCAACTATGTTACAAAGTGTTAAAAAATGGTTAATACCAGGGGGTAGTCCAATTTTAACTGGATATCGAATTGGAAGCCATTCGATGAAGGATTTTAGGAATTATAAAGATGTAAAGTTTGCCTCTAAATGATAGATTTTTACTCATATCGCCTGTCTGTAATATTTTTTCACATTTATTATTCTTTGGCGTTAGTATTGACCATCACAAACATACTGCGATTTTTATAAATTTTAATTTTATATATGCGAAATATGAGTTATGACATTAATATTCTAAAACAAATTATACGTATATGAACAGTCAAAACTGGTGTTTAAAAGCAATTTTCATTATATGAAAAGTTGGTTATAAGGTAGCAAATTCAATATAATCAAAGCTGTATCACTTTTATAGGGGGAGGGAACGTTTTTTAACACTTTCCAACCTAGTTGAAAAGTGTTTATGACTTCGGTTTGTCTGGCCGTATGGCAGTCTGCCGTATGTCCGTGCTCTAACTCCCGTAAATAGGCTCGGATTGCTCTGCAATTTTTATATGTTATTGTCGTTTATCTATAGCATGTTCCCTATTCCAACTGAAGTGTGTAGCATTTATACTTTTTTACAGGGACAGTCAAACGAATTCCGTTACATCACGTCTATGGAGAAAAATCGTTTGCGGTTTAATTAAATAATGTTTCACTATTTTAAACGCATTGAAAATTATATATATCACTAAGGTGCATTACAAGAGGCTTACTACAGAATAGCGTGTGTGTAGCAGTCATCGTTCATTTACATCATACACACAAAATAATTCTCTACTGTCTGTTAACAATAATTCATGGAAGTGCGTTTTAAGTTGCTGAACGCGATTTTAAATTGAACTCAATTTTTGTCTATTACTTGGTGTGTATAAATTCTGTATTTCATATACAGTGCAACACAAAAGTTAGCGAACACATTTCCGTTTATTGAAAGAAACTCCAGAAGGAGAATTTTAAACTGTGCTACGCGTTTCCTAACTCGACTAAAATTTAGCATCCTATGTAGTATATATACAAATATCATATACAGTGCTGAATAAAAGTATTCGGATATTTTTCCGAATATTGTATGTGTTGGAAGATCCTGAAATTACGTTTTTTAATATGTTATGCGTTTTCCAAATTGTTTACTTAGATGTTATCTTTCAGCTTATTAAACGGTAATGATTTGTAAAATTATTTTGGAAGTGTTGGAAAGTGTTACATAATCTATGCTTTACGCATGATTTTTCGTTCTTGTTAATTCTTAAATACCCTGGTTGAAATTTGCTGAAGTTTTCAATTTTGTTTGTAAATGTATCAGGGACAATGGGATTATTAAACGGGTAAAATGAAAAAATTCAGAATACCCTCAAGTTAATTACTTTTTTATGATAATAGATCAAAGTTTAATAACCACCTTTTACATTAACCATGCTTGTAAAGCAGAATCTGATTTACTAAGAGGAGAGGGGGGGGGGGGGGGGTGCTGATTACAATAAACAAAAATTAACCTATGCTCTTAAATACAAAAAAAAATGGTGATTCAATTATACGGTAATTCGTATAAGCGTCGGATTTCTAAACTTTTTCTAGTAGGGTCCCATACTTTTGATTTGCCCAGAGGCCCAGGAAACCTGTAACCGGTCCTGATCCAGTCTCTAGCGCCGCACACATTGTCAGGAGAAAATATTATAAAATCGCTTGAGTGATATCATATTTCTTTTAGCAATTACATTTTTCCAATTTAAATTTCAAAAATTGGTTATAAGCTGAATTTTACTAGACGTCAAAAATTCTAGTTTTTTATAATAATAATAATAATAATAATAATAATATTTCTTTTAAATGTAAGATGTTGTTGCAGTGGGATACTGTTACAGGTACGTTAAGAATTAATGGATATTTATGGTTCCATTCGAGAAGAATCTCTTTCTCTGTATACACACACATATATAATAAAATAAGATATTTAAAAAAATCCAAAATGAATTTTTCATTAATCGAATTTGCATTTAAATAAACAAATAAAAATTTTAGTAATTTATTCAACCAAATTAATTTAATGAAAATCTCTATAATAAAAAATAAAAAAAAATACAGAAAAAAATGGTATTAAACACAATTCTAGCTAAAAAAAGCCCGTTTAAAAATTAAAATCTTAAATATCTAATTAATCTTCTAATAAGAAAACGGTAAATTAATAACTGGAGCTGAGATCTTTTCGGTTGATATAACCGAATTCGGGTGATACATGAAAAAAAGATCTACAGCATTTTATTCAGAGAACTTTCGCTTACTTTTTTGATTTTCATAGCCAATTAGTTGCCGTTCCTATGCTTATATTACAAAAAAAAAAATCTTATTTCTGACAGGTGCAAGGATGAGCCCCGGTCTGTCACGTCACATGATAGATTAGTCAAAACGTTGACTATTGTCAAGATCTCTCCAATAAAACTTTTTTGTTAATTTTTACTGCCCAGTGAACCACGGGGTATTGCTAACATCTATGGACTTCCTGCAAGATGTGTAAGATAAGATTAACGAAGCTGTTGAAATGGCTGTACTGTTGCAAGGACAATTTCTTTTTCTACAACCCATTAAGCGGGACAGACCTACATGGAATTGCCCCCTGGCAAAAGGGTAGGCTCCCCACTGGTGCAATGTTGAATTTTATTTTCACTGTCGCCAATCCTTCGTTTGTTCCCTTTCCCATTTCTTTTTGGACATCAGGATTACTATCTGCATATAAAGTTTCATTTTAACTGATGTTTTGGTATTTACATTCATATCAATATCATGTTCTCTTTCTTATTATCATAAATATTCGCACACAAGAAAATGTCCAAAAATTACAATCGGACAAAACCCGCATGTTTTAAGGTGGGTTAGTAGGAAGAAGGATTTTCCATCGCACTTAATGTTTTCATATGGGAAAATACCCCCTTCCTGTAATGTCTCATTTTGTAATTCCTTCCCAAAAATGATACTAGATTATAGAAAGAAATAATTCTTCATATTCGTACGCTTTTAGATTTTTCGAATTTTTCTTTCAAAAATACTTTAAAGTCTATGTTAATTTTAAGCTAATAGCTTGAAACGTCAATATTCATTTCAGCGCATTATTTTAGCGATTTTAACGCCCCACTGCAAATGTGTTTCTACAACCGTCGAATTTTTCACGTGGAAAGTTTTGTTTGGTTTTTGTATGGCTTAATGTTAATAATAATCAATATTATAAACCAAACACATGTCTGATTATTGCTGAAGTCATTTTGATAGTGGTAGCAACGAATTGACTGATAAATTTCGTTTTGACAGCATATTTTAAAACTTCTAAACGTCGCACAATTTCATTTTTTATACTGTCGAATAGGAAAACAAATACAATTTCTTTGAAAACTGTATTTAAATTAAATTTTTTTTTATAGGTTTTAAAATAATTTCCAAGCATTAATTTGTTTTAAATCTATCTCTATCACGTGCAGCCCGATTGCGAAATATTAATCCGTTTGCATTTAAAACATATAAATAGTTCCACATTTATTCCCGGCTAACATTAAGGAACGAAATAAAAAATTCATCAAAATATAAATATAAATATAATACAAAAAAAAAAATTGTAAATTTAACTGACATGTTCTCGAACTACGCGCTTAAACAGTTAAAATTTTCATAATAATAATAATAATAATAATAAAACCTGCAGTCAGCAGCGAAATCTTGGACGAATTCTTTTGCCATTAACTCCTGGCATGCGGCTAATACAGAAGTATAGCTTAGTTAAATTTCAAAATTTATTTGAATATATTATTTTTTTTTTAATAGAAATTCTTTTTGGCGGTGTTAATGAATCAGTTTAAATATGTATATTTTAAATATGAATAATCTATTAGAATTAGAAAAAATTGGTTTTCACTTATGTTCTGTAACCGGGGAATCATGGGTTCAATTCCCTAGTTTTGATAATAGCATATTTGTACACTGATATATCAGTAATACATTAGTATATATGTTGCTTTTTTCAAATGCTTTGCACTAGAATTTGAAAAAATCTATGCAATATTATAACACTTAAGACGTTTACAAAAATATTTCCCTCAACTCAGCAAAACAAAGCTGACATATTCACAGACTTCTATTTATGAATAAATGCATGGAATTTGCAGTGACGATTGTTGAAGAAATTTGAAATCAAATAGCATTTCGCATTTTCGATAACTGTATATCATATTGAATTATAATTTATTGATGTCTCAAGACGCCCTTTATTGGGCTATAGAATATCGAAAATCGTCTTAAAGCAAAAACTTGGACAGCATTTTCTGAACGACTTTTTGTCCTTATTAAAAGATGGAAAATGCCATTCGATTCCTTAGTTTATGATTTATTAATAAACAATAAATCTATTGTATATGAATAAATCTGCGAATTTTGTGTGAAACGCATGCCTTGTTATAAATGAAAACTCTTTTACTCTCAATCATAGTTAACTAGTCCCGGCACTTTTGTAATTTCTCGGTTCAAAGCCTGGCCCGGCCCGTGCAAAAATCAGTGAAAACGGGCCCGGCCCAGTCCGACCTCTGTTAAGACATTTCTCAAATCAAAAGTAGTTACTTTCTAATACATTTGTGAATTCGATTTTGTTCAGAAACGCATAAAATTGGCAAATGTTATTATTTAGAAACTGTGTAATGGAATAGCATTTCCATTAAGAAAAAAGAAAAAAAAAAAGAAATCTTTCAGAAAGTACTGACAACATTGGCGTTTTGAATCAAATTTCAGGACGTGATAACATGGAAAAGGTTAAAAACCTGTCGTCACGTGACAAGAATCACCTATACCTCGATAAGTAATTTATTTATCAAAAAATAGAAAACACTAATCGATTTTAAATCGCTTCAAAAGTCAAATCTGTCACTTTTATGCATTTACAGTTAAAAACGAATCAGAAAATATTTCAGACAGTTTCGTGTTGTTGGGAATTTTCAGTCCTGGTTTTGATAAGGAAGAAAATCATTGTCTCAGCGCAGCGTGGCCTGGTCCGTTCGAAGGTCAATAAAATAAGACCTGGCACAAAAATCTTTGCAAAACATGCATACATTTTTAAATCGCCATTGTTCTACAATTAAACATTAATTTTTTTTTTTTTTTTTTTTTTTTTAAATGGTAGATTTATACGCTTATTAAAATATAGTGAAACGTGGGAAAAAGAACCTGCTTATGACGGAATCCTGTCTTAAACTGAAAAATGTGTTGATCCATTCAAAATGAATATACTAATACGTAAGAAAATAATTTATAATAAATTTACACCTGCTAAGAAGGCAATTTGCCTATAACTCACTTTTTTTTCCCTATGCAATTCCATCTTACAAGATTTTACCGTATAGCATTTTTCTTTCAATACATGGAATATACGGATTAACAATATTAATGATAACTTAAACACATACATACAACAAATAGAGATTTATTGAAAAAATAAATATCGCAGGCTGCGGCACTTCTATAAAAATGATTATAAAAAAAAAAAAAAAAAGAACAAGAATGAAAAATGCGTCAAGCATAGATTATGTAAAATTTTCCAACGCTTCCAAAATAATTTTACAAATCATTACCGTCTAATAAGCTGAAAGTAAACAATTTGGAAAACGCATAACCTATTTAAAAACGTAATTTCAGGAATTTCCAACACATACAATTTCCCATTTTTTTACACATCCCATTTTTTTTTTCTGCAACTTAAGAATTCTTCGGTAGATTTAGCTATTTCCATGATTAAACTGAAATTAGAAGAATAACAACTTGACACTATCATAGGAAGAAATTGATTCCTATGACAACGTGAACGACGATGGTTAAAATTTTTATTTTAATCTGGATCAAAAGATAAATCGCAATAATTCAAGGTTCGTTATATTCGAGATCGGAGCGGAGATAGCTCTACACTTTCGAAGGCAGTGGGGGCCCACAAACCCAGGTTCATTTGGGAAAAACTGGCCAGCTCTGCTCTGCTAGTAGATTAATTACAAAATATAATTTATATAATTAGATTAGTAATTTATAGTGATAGAAGAAACCTATTGAAAAAGAACAACTAGCGCAATTATTACAAAATTTGTATGCTTTTTTTTTAAATGAAAAAAAAAAAAATTGACAAATATTTTAAAGATGTAATAGTCGTACATGATTTTTCTGAACACAAATCCGATGCCAACATATTTGGAGAATTTTGACTGTATTAACTTTAAGGTTACTTCGTTTGTCGGTGTTTACTTTTTAAACTTTTCGCAAAACATTAGCATTTTTTTTTTTTTTTTTTTGGGGGGGGGGGGGTTCTATAATTTAAAAGAATTGTTCAAACTCGCCAGAATAAAAATTCATATGATATCAGAATTAATAAAATCATATCAAGACGAATCATTTCTTCATAGCGCTCAAAATAAAATTCAATCTAAGCAGCTGCTAAACATGCTATAAATATCAGAGATGAATTTTGTTTATTATTATTATTATTTGGTGACCCGAGGCTGAAAACGTCAAACTATATTTTTTCTTCTGAAATCCTATTATTCAGAATTTCAGTTTTACTTTTATACATGCGACAGTTTGCATTATAAACCTATTCCAGAATGATAGCACTTTATTCTCATTGTAAGGTGATCTAAGGAAACATCTATGCAGATACATTCTGTAGCATTTTGCTTTGCTGTACTATTAATAACTACCGTTAATTAACTTTGATCTATGACACAATAATAATAAAAAAAAGATTCAATTAAAAAATATATCGTGCTGTTTATCCCAGACGAAAATCTGTCCTTTTCTGAATGGTAAGGATGTCGTTATACAAAAATCCCAATTTTCTTTATCATTGTAGCGCTATTATGGCCTAGGTTCCATAAGTTTTCCCCTTTGTATTTGCCAGTGTGTCATTCATTATACGTTGCAAGTCCCGGAAGACTCCCGTTGTGTTCTCCTGACTGAATGCAGCCATAAGGAGAAAGAAAATAAATCCACAGTCCAAGGAAATTAATCACATTTCCGCATATGCTGTCACAAGACATTTTGTGCATTTTACAGGTCGATACGGTTTTTTGTAAAGACCGGAAAGTAAATATTATACTTGAAAATAAGAAGCAATTAAAACCAAACTATAGTACCATACCATAACAGCTTTAAATTATCTCTTAGTTACAGGGGAAAAAAAGAAAAAAAAAACTTTTTATAATTTTATAGAAAACTTTATATAGTTACTTCATTATTAAGTTTCAGGGTCTGGGGGGGCTTCAGCCCCTTTACCCCCCCCCCCACGTGGGTGCGCCAATGGCTGGATTCATAAGTTATACAAAAAATAAACTTGCCGTACAGGCACCGCGTCGATATTTAATCTTTTATAAAAGGATGAGGACGGCCAATAAATATTTCGTAATGTTTCGGCTTTAACACTTAGAACTACCATGAGCCGTCATTTTGACGGTTACCTAATGAATATATTCCGATTCGAACCAGAAATTTCTTTTTAAAATAAATTAAATATAAAACTCATAGAAATACGTTAAATTAATAAGTTAAGTGGTTATAAATAAAATTTCTGGTATGAAATAGTTTTAAAAAACTATAAGTAATATTTCCGATAGCTCTAGTGTTAATTTTTTGCTTATTTTTTAAGTGCTGGTCCAGGTTGGGTCTGAACATATAAATTTCGTTCGGTCCTCACACACCTCTTACCCCCCCCCCCCCCCAAAAAAAAAAAAAAAAAAAAAAAATGTTTATTCTAAAAAAAAAAAAAAAAAAAAAACAGCAGCATGGCGTAATCCAAAAATTGGAAGTACTACAAAAAAAATAGGATTGTGCTGTCATAAAATGGCACAGTGTGTGTGTCATTAAATGTGCAGTCATAGAATCACAAATATCTTATTGAAATTATTATTTTCCTTCAGAAAAAAATTAAATTAAATATTTGCGACATTCAGATTGTTTCAAAAAGATGTAACAAACTGTAAGAAATGGCAGAGCACACTTATAAATAACAATTTTTGCACAGAAAACCAGGGTCGCAGTCCATGAATTCGGACAAAAAATAAAGCTTATCTATTTCAACCAGAACTCTGATTATTTATGCAGACATTTAACAATAATGGTGATAGTTTAATAAAAATTTCAAGTCTTACCTATCTTTATGTGAAATACGAAACTACGAAAAATTCTGGGAATGCATAGTAATTCAGTCAGTGACATCGTACATACATTCATTTCGAAATATAGATGGCCTAGTTCAGCGCTGTTTGGACGCAGATGATGATAACTTCCATCAATTTTTGTGATATTTGTTGCATTTGGCAAAAACGTCTATTGAAAATTTCGTTAAAATAGCTTCATTATTGTTAAAATCTTGATCAAGAATTCGTGTTTCGCCTGAAATGAAACATTTCATGTTTTTGATTGAACAAATGGATTGCCACCCTGAATTCCTACACATTTAATTTTTTCGCGTGTTTGTATTATTCCACCCTTTAAACTTAAAAAAGAGAATCATTATGACATAATTACACGAAAAATATATTGATACCTCATAAGACCATCCTCAAATTCAAATCTGTTATTATCTGACACATCTCCAGAATTTATTTTTATTTGTAAACACATAAAACTGACAGATGTATTTATAATCGAATAGCGTTTTCCAAATTTCGATAAGGCACGGGATATTTAGAAAATTCAGTAAAAGTTGGCATTATAAACTGAATTTCCAGACGCAGCAGTGTGAAAAAGATCGTCATTGAGACAACAATGGCTTACAACTTTAAATGTAATACATTTATCAAAAAATGAAAAACCCTATTTGATTTTCAGTTATTTCAGCAGTTTTGCTTGAAATTTTCATACTTTTGAGTCGGTGAAGGTGTCAGAAAAATTCTTGTTGTTAAGAGTGGATTTTTCTTTTTCCAGAATGGCCTTAAATTAGAAATAAATTTTATTCAACAACTAACTGGCCATGCGTTACCAAGGCCGTGATAATAACCTTAAACAGAACTCAAGTTCGTATGATTTTTTTTTTCTTTAAAGAAGCTGAAACAAGTGTTTTAAGAAGGAGATTAATATTGAAAATTGATGGTAGCTGAGGCTCGATAAATTTTTTTGTCGTTTAAGTAGTACCTGGAAGTCCTAAAAAGTTGTTAGAAAAAAAAAAAAAAAAAAAAAAAGATAGTCAATCGGGCAGTTTTTAAGGAGCTATAGTAGCGGGCCCAAAAGATGACAACTGATAGTTTTGAGCAGGGAAATATGAGAAAAGATCAAAAGATTCTAGTACTTAGCACTTTAGATCTTCAATTAGTCGAAATTAAGCATAAGGTATAAATTATCATTAGAATAAAATTTTAAAGAAATGCTCACAAAAGTGCCCTAGGACCCCAATAAAAATATGAGGGTTGTGGCCCGGGGACAGGAGTCCAAGACTAAACTTTAAAGTTATGCATTGAGATGGTGACATAATTAGGGGAATGAAAAATACATGCCGCACAAAAAGTTAAAGAGGCACCGGGCCCGGGGTCCTAACTGGCATGAAGAAATGTAGGAATAACTAAAAGGAGAAAAATCCCAAAACCGAAGAAGATCGGATTAAAATGGGACAAATTAAAAATTTAAGGAGCAAAAATTTCAAGGGGCCCCTACCGGCCCAGGATCTTAAGGGGAAGGATAGATCACCTTTAAAATGGTCAAAAATTCAGTTTCAAGGTTTTGATGTTAGTAAATAGTGCATTTTATTCTGAGTAGAAAGGTACCAATGTTTTTAAGAGGCGATAATTATTGACGAAGATATAAAGTAAAACGCAATCGTCATTCTTGGTTTTTGAATGGAGAGTGAAAACTTTAAATGCATTTAATTCACAATAATGATTTTCAAACTTGCGCGCACGATTTCTCCAAAAATAATTTAGATAGAACCTCAAAATTTTTCGAACTTATTAATGTTGTAACAATGAACAAAATGAACTAGATTCTTTTAATTTGGTCAATAAATTAAAAAATAATTAACTGTAATTCATCGAAAAGCGCATATAAAATGAGTTTTTAATTTAATTACAGTTAATTATTTTTTAATTTATTGATCAAATTAAAAGATTCTAGTTCATTTTGTTCATTGTTGCAACATTAATAAGTTTGAAAAACTTTGAGGTTCTATCTAAATTATTTTTGGAGAAATCATGCGCGCAATTTGAAAATCATTGTTGTGAATTAAATGGATTTAAAGTTTTCACTCCCCATTCAAAAACAAAGAATGACGATTGCGTTTTACTTTATTTCTTCGTCAATAATTATCGCCTCTGAAAAACATTGGTACCTTTTTACTCAGAATAAAATGCACTATTTACTGACATCAAAATCTTGAAATTGAATTTTTGACCATTTTAAAGGTGATCGCCTTAACGGGAACATAAAAATGGGGAGGGGGGGGGGGACTAAATGAGGAAATGGATCCCAAAAACGAATATCGGATAAAAAGGGACGTTATATTAATAATTTAGGGCACAAAAACTACAATGGGCTCCAAGGAGCTCGGATCTTAAAAAACTGAGCGACAGATGCATAAAGACCTGCCTTGGTCACCCCACCACCAACTTTTCAGATTTCTAACGTGCGGCAGATTTCGCGAGCCATCGCACACACAAAGAGCGAAACTTCCTTTTATTAGTATAAATTGATTTCACATAGATCAGTTTGTATTGAAAAAAGTAAAAAAAAAAAAAAAAAAACTGATTCAGTCAACAATTTTCCATACTTTTGAAGGTGCGTTTATTTATTTTAGTAATGCATTTTCAACAAACAAAAATAATAGCTAAGAAAACACATAAATTTTAAAGAAAATAAGTGAAAATTGCCCAGAAAACAGTGAGTAAACTAAATGAAAATCATTTCTGAATATTGATTGCTTGAAACCGTAACCCATTTTTATCATAATAACTTTAATATAAAATAACTTTTAAGTGTTAAGTTCACTAAGAATCACATTTCAAAATAAAATGAAATTTTTGTCATAGCAAAATGATCGTGGCTAAAAATGTGACCCTTTAAAGGATCTCTTATTTCTAGCAGTCTATTATCATTCAGGAACCAAAACCACCCTTAAATCTCAAACACAACCTTTTCCGTAGAACTTCATACGTTCATTCACTATTACCCGCCGAACAGATGTTTCCTTTATTCAACCCCCACTCCTGGAAACAGAAATTCAATGACGTACTTACTGGCGTATTTATTGGCTAGCATTATTCAACCACCCAAAGCAAGTTATCGCTCTGACCATCGCCAAGACTTTATCGCTTTCTTAAACCTGTTTTATCGCCATATTTGGCGGGGTCAAGCATAGGTAAAGTCGTCCCCTAATGTCGATAAAATCATTAAGAAATATAGATTAATGCTGGTATATAAATATTGTTAAATGCTATAACTGGTATAATTAAATAATTAAAAGTTTACTCGATTTTGTAAACAAACAAATCTCAGAAGATTCGATTAATTCGATTAAATGACTGATGCAACAAGTCGGATATTTACGATACGATCGATTCAATATATAGTATCAATAATTATCAATATTATTGCAGTGTTTTCATCCCAAAAATTATATTTCTGGTTAAATTTTATTTAATTTCTTCTTGAAGGAATTACTTTTTTAAGTTATAAAGAATAAAAATAGTTTTTGAAACACTTTTTCTTTTCTTTTTTTTTTTTTTTGGCATTACTAAAATTAAAAAATGTTTTGTTGACTTTTACGTGAATGTTTACATTTTGCCTTTTGCCGGATTCTTGAGTGTAAGACATCAGAAAGGTGTTGTTTTGAGGATAATTAAAAAAACAAAACAAAACAAAAATATTCAATCAGTCAGTCAGAAGTTTATACTTTGTGGTTAGACGTTACTATTTCAGAAAATACTGTGCTGTCCTCTAAAAAAATCCAGTTTTTGAAATTTTCTGTATATACAGTCTAATAAAGAATGTAAAAAAATTAAACATCGTTAAATTTTTACAGCTTGTTCTGACTAAGATTTTAATGTTGAGCATTTTTCATTTTATTACTTTATTATAAAATAGCAGCCAATTAAGCAAGAATTAAAAAACAAACAAAAAATAACACTTTTCCAAAAAATAACCTATGTTACCTGAAAAAAAACCCCACACAACTGACATTATTAGCTGAAAATGAGGTATTTTATTACATATTAATGGTTTAACATAAAAAAAAAATTATGTAAATCATTCTAAAATTCTATAGTAACAAGAAAATCTGTAAAAATGAAGCTTCATGTTTTGCCAGAATTCTGCACTGGTTAGTTTAAATTATTTTAAAACTAAGTAAGCAATCCTTGTGTACTTTTAACTTTTTTATTATTTTAAATTGTGCATAAAAACAGAACAAAACAAAACAAAAACTGACTTTAGTGAAATATTTGATATAGTACTAGAGTGGGTTTTTTTTTTAGGAAACATTTCAGTGTGGGTTTTTTTAGAGGACAGCACAATGCTATAAAATAGCATATAAATGCTAATTTTGTATTGCTGTCATTATAGATTTGACCGAAATTTTATTATTTACTTGCTTAGAATAACAGTATTTTTGACATTTTATGTACTTTGTCACTGTGAACTGAACATTTTATATTTCATCTCATTTCCCTGTTTTTACATGGACGTTTGAATAAATCATGAGTGAATATTTAAAAATTCTAGAAATCGATATCAGTTAAAAATTTTATTGGATAATTATACATATATATTTTAATTTTTATTTCATAATGTATAAATTATTCAATTAGTATTTTTTAAAAAATGATACTTTCCTGTTATAGGGGCTTTGGCGAGAGAAGGGAATTTTTCATGCCATATTTTCTTGCAAACTATGCACTATTTCACATACACAAGCTATTTTTTCAAAATAATATCATTTATCTATCTATATTATAAAGGACAAACATGTCCGTGCGTAACGCTGACGTCATTTTGCGAATGGCAACACTTGACGATGACTTTCGGTTTTGCAATTTTTGCTACTGCATTTTTAAAAATTTCGAAACATCGCACATTTTTAATTTTACATCGTTATATAGGAAAAAAAATCTACTTTCAAATGCAATTTGTTTGAAAACTGCATCGCCATTTACTCATTTATTATAGCATTTAAATTAAATTTCAAGCATGATTTTTTAAAAATCCATCTCTATCGCTTGCAGACGATTACAAAATATTAATCCGTTTGGATTTTTAAACAATATAAAAAGTTCAGAATTTGTTTTCAGCTAATATTCAATAACAAATAAATTAAATCTTCATTAATCAATAAATAAAATAGTATAAATAAACACAAATTTAACAGACATGTAATCGTCTGAAATAAGCGCTTAAAACTGCTGAAATTAGCAGAATAATAATAATAATAATGATAAAAACTGCTGTAGATAACGAAATTTTTAGCGATTTCTTCGGTTATTAACTTCTGGCACAAGGCTAATACGAAATTACAGCTTTTTAATAAATTTCAAAATTTTATTTGAATTTGAATATATAAATGACATATTTCATATAAAAGTGCTCTTTGGTGTTGTTGACAATAAAAATAAATAAATGTAAAAATTCTATTCAATAAAAAAATAAATATTTTCACATAAATTCTCTATCCCGGGAAGCCCGGGTTGGATTCCCTAGTACTAATAAAAGAGAGTTTTGCTCTGTTTGTGTATGTGCAACGGCTAGGAAAACCTAGTGCATCTAGAAGTCTGGAAATTTAGGTGAGGATAGTTCAAAGCCTCTATTGATACATCTGTGTCTCAGAATTATACTAATATTTTAATAATTAGCCAAAATAATAATTAAAAACTCATCAATAACTCATCTATTCCTTTGCAAGCTGGCTTTCAGCATTCACGCATGCCCAGAACCAGATTTACGCATCGGGAGGAAATAGAAGAACCAAATGGACAGTTTTTATGTGTTATTTCGTAGTTTTAAATCAGGTTAAATCAACAAAATCCCTCGGTACTGTTAAAATAGGAAGACATATTCAGAAAGATCGTACTCTTACATCTCAAATGCCACAATTAATTCAAAAATATATTGTTGTTAAACCTTTGAAAAAAAATTTCAAAAAGTGTCGTTTTCCCAATGAATGTTTTCCTCCTTATGGCAACGCCCTTCAGGGTGCAATTTTACTGACAAACAAAAATATGCATTTAAAGCTGAAACCTTTTAATTGACAGTGCAATCGGTTTTAAAAAATACGAATTTTAACCCTTTCAGAAACATTGGTGAATGCAGGTCACTTTGTGCTTCTCGGATGCTATATATTTTTTATGCTAATGGTATCTAAACGTCTGTATTTTGATAACGTTTTTTTGAAGGCTTCTGCACTCAGAAATGGGAAACCTGATTGATTAACCCAACCCTCACCTGTTTAGCCTAGAGGGATTGAAAAGGGTTGATTGAAAACAGATGAATGAGCACCATTGCATTGAAAGCATAGACCTTCTAATATATTTTTGCTCTGAGGTTGAAAGCTAAAGCTTTTTTTAAAGAACTCATGTTTTCACTACTAAATATGCATATTTTGTTGCAAAATTTTAAAGAAAGTTTGGATGCAGTTATATTTATAACCAATTGAAATGTCAGAGAGTTCGGAAGATAAGAACTATTTTTTTATTGCTATGCTAAAGGAGCCAATGCAAAAACAAACAAACAAACAAAAAAGCAAGAAGAAAACATTTATTTTACAACTAGATAACAATATTTTTTCACTAAATTTTTACACAGGCTGTAAAACCGTTTTATTTATCACCAATAAAGATTTCAAAGTGTTCGGACAAAAAAAACTTTTGTTTTAAAACTATGGAAGTAAAAAACAAGAAAATGAGTGCTTTTATCACGAAATATCAATATTTTTTTCGTGAATTTTTCATTTAAAAATATAATTTCATACAAAATTGGGTTAAAGATATAAAATAATAAAAAACTTGATGTCTTTTTTTAAAAATTTATTATCACGGTCCTGAGTGACGCCGGGCGGGAGTCAGCCAATATTGCTTAAAACATAAGCAAAAAACGGTATTTTTCGGTTAGCCGGGTACCAGTGATATATATACATATATAAATACATATGTATATATATAAATACATATGTATATATATATGTGTATGTATATATATGTATAATATGAGATACATGTGTATATACATATGTGTGTGTATATATACATGTATATATCACTGGCACCTGACTAACCGAAAAGTACCCAAAAAGCTGCTAAAAATTTGAAAAAAGTGAAAATCTTTGTGCTTTTATTGAATATATCAATAACAACAACAACAAAAAGGTAATTTAAAGTTGAAATCAGGTTTTTCAATCTGGATTAACTGATAATTTGGTCTTATGAAAACTGAATGAAAGGAATTTTAGAGCATATTTCAAATAGTCCTACGAATATTTTTAATTGTTAAGAAACAATTCTTTTTTACCATGTTTGTAATTATTTTTTAATTAATTTTGTTTGTATTTACAGAATTTGACAAAAGAGAGTCTCATAGAAAAGATAATTATGTTGAAATGGGAATTTGTTAAAACAAATTGAAGAATAAAGAAACTATAAAGATACATCCTACAGTAAGCTTCTTTTTCTTTTTTATTTAAATGCATATAAATGAAAAATAAATATTTTTCCTTTCTTAAGGGACCGCTTCACCAGAATTGTATAATATAGACACACGACGTGCATGGAAAAATTTCTGCAAAATTCGGAACTTTGCAGAAAAATTTTTTAGATTTTTTAGATTTTTTTTTTTTTTAAATACGAAAAAATTAAAAATATTCCCCAATTTTATCTACGATTTATTTACTGTTTGCGCACAATTCAAAATTTAAAGATGCAAAACATTGTTGTGACATTACAGACGCTTGCAAAATATTAAGGATTGAGTTGTTTCTAAATGCATTGACAAAATAATTGATAAGAATTCAGCTCTTCCTATCATGGATTTTTAGCTTTATTATTATTTTTAATCAAAATAATTATTCTTTAATTAATATTAATTAATTTTAAATGGTGATTATTTTAAACTTCTGTTTTTAATTTATATCATCAAAATAATATAACACGTAGTTTTATTAAACATTAAATTAATTTGAAGAAAGTTTTTGGTTTTATACAAGTCTGCACTTCACTGAAACTCCCCAATCACAAAATCCTGTGTTAAACTATAGGAAATTTTAAAAATGTGATTAACTTTACCTGATATAATTATTGAAATACAGTTTCCACCATAAGAAGGTCAATTCCATCGTAACTGACGTAACACTTGATGATCGATCTTTGCTTTCTAAACTGTGTAGAAAATTTACTAATAAAGCTAGAACAAATTTTTACAACTTAAAATATTTTTTACTAGAGACTTAATACCCAAATACCTGCAGATTATTTCAATCTCTCTTTTAGTCCCAAAAATTGCAGTTTAAATTCCATAACTGGTGTAACATAAAATAGACAAATATTTTTTCTGCCTTCATTCAAGTGTAATAATTATCAAAACTATGCAGGTGAAAAAAGTGATTTTATGTTCTCAACAACATTAAGTGATGACAAATTATTTTTTGAAAAAAAAACTTGTTTAATTAATTTCCGAACAATAAAAAAAGAAAGAATGGCATTTATACATGTAGCTGATGTAACTTTTATTGTATAACTGACATAACATTGACTTTACAACGACAATAATGGTACTTAGTTTGTAGACAGTAATTTACAATGTATTCTTATTAGGATTTTATTATAGAACATAAAAATATCAAGCTTTCCAATCATACCCTTAAATTAAACATATCAATTTTATTTCCTCCAGAAAATGATAATTTTCTGTGGAATTGCCCAGAAAGTACACGTCAGATGCCGATGAAGTGAGTTTTTAAAAATTGTCTTCTTAAATTTTAAGTATTTTTAAGATGGTGATAAAATTTCATCAATTGGAAATTTAAAAGTTTATAGGGATATTTTTTAATATTTCAAATTTAAGGATGCCATTTTTTTTAAATGCACTTCGTCGACATCTGATGTCTACTTTCTTATGGTGAAAACCATATTTTGATAATTATATTAGGTAATGAGTAATCACATATTTAACATGAAATTTCATGATCAGGGAGTTTCAATGAAGTGGTCTCTTAAGCAAATAGTTGGAAATTAAAAATTATGGAGAACACTCAAATAATCGCTTTCAAACATTAAACATAGACAAATAGATATGTTTAGACAAACAGATACAAGATGTGTATTTTAATTATAATAATTAATAATTTAGTAGATAAAAGCAGAAAAGCTTTAAAACATCTGATGTGAATTTTAGGTTAAAAAAAGTCTTGCTTTTGAATGAGAAGGACATGAACTCCATGAGTCCCTCCTTTTCTTACACTCTTACTCTTAAGGAATCATTTAAATCTTATTTTAAAGAAATTTAATATTCAGCTGAAACATTGCAAGTCAAGCAATTGAAGTGTAATATTTAAGAAGATCTTTTTGGCTTGATAAACATAGGCGCCAACTACAGAAGGAGAGGGCAAAGAAACATGTGCCTCCTCTAGAAAATTTCAGATGGGACATCCCTCTGAAATTGTAAAATATATAACAGAAGATCTGTCCAATCATCTCTTTTATTAACTTTTGACTCCATGATTGACTGTCAAAGCCTGAAAATTTTAAAAGTTGGCATTTTAATGATAAAGAACTCATTAAGTTGTTGCCCAACCTTAAAATGCAAATATTTTGTTTGTTTTAAGTATTCATTGTTAGTTTTGATTAAATCATCATTTTTTTTACTATCACAATTCATTTTATTGGCATAAAAAATAGCCTTACTTTATGCTGACATCAACATTGGTAGAGTCAAGAAAAGAAGTCGACATTGAATTTTTTTAGACCGGTAACCAGGCCCCTACCTGCCAGGTTTCCCTAGCTTAAAGTTTGATTTATGACAGGACATTTGAGGTGCAAGCCCTTGACTTCAAATTTTAAAGCGCCCCCATTATTTTGTGCCCCCAAATTCAAAAATTAGTTTAATAAAGATTTCTAGGTAGGCCGCGTAATAAAAATGTATCCAGGGCCCCAAATTAATAAATGGATCTCTGTTTTGAGGAGCTGTCCCGTTTTTATTTTATCTCAAGTTCTTAATCCATATTTCCATTGGGGACACAGACATTTTAAATTTATTTAATGCTTGAAAGAATAAGCAGATTAATAAATCAGTAATCTTATAAAATAAGTGATTGATTTTTTAAATTATCTTACTTTTTTACAAATGCTCATAAAAAAGAGAAGAGGGGTTAATTGATAGTGGGGGAAAAAAGTTCAGAACTTTTCCTGTATAGGGGCCTTGGCAAGATAGAGAAAGGAATTTGGCAACATTTTCTGGCAACCTATTCACTGTTTCATATACACAAGCAATTTTTTCAATATTTAAAGGGGAGACCGGTACACACTGGACCTATGGACACAGTGGACCACCCCTTAATATTTTTTTTTTTTTTTTTTTTTTAAGCTTCTCTTCTATCCTAGTAGACAACAGCACTGCAATGATTATTTATAGCCTTCAGAAAGTATGTTTAGCTCAGATTGAACTATTTTATCCTGATTGGTTTTTTTGAGCTTCTAAAAGTAAAATTTTTCATCATCATATTTTTATTTTTTTTGTAATTAAAGGTTGTAGATAAATCTGATAAAATAGCCTTTTTGCAAAGCTAAGATACTTGTTTTTATTTTACTTTAAAGTTAATATGTTTAAAAGAAAGCTATAAACAATATTAATAAGATTATTTGTTGAACTTCAACATGGGGTACAGTGGGCCACCCACTCCGGGGTACAGTGGTCCACAATCCAATGTAATGTAGAATGTTCAAAATATTTAATAATTGCTTATTTTCTATAAAGAAAGATTGTTTTAAAGTAGATTTAACTGTAAAATAAAGTAAACAAATAAAAATAAATTTTTTTAACATAATAAGAAATATCTTGTTTTGTATTTAATGCCTTTGATAAATATAACTGTAGTCTAATTGTTGATGATTCTATTCAAATAAAATTCATGAGACGCAAATTGGATGGAAATCAGATTATTTCTTCCGAAACTGTAGATGAATCTGCTGTTGATGTCAATGATTTCATAATGTTGCTCTCAGACCCAAAATTATTTCTTGAAAATTCCAGGCTCAATCTTACTCATAAGTACTTTGGAATTTCATTTGCAAATTTTAATGTGCACTGATTTTTTTGTACTTAAGTAATAACTTCAACTAAATTGCAATTGTTCCTGTATTAATCTGTTATTATTTTCAAAACATAATTAATTTTTTGTTTTTGTTTCAAAATTTATATTACTATGTTATTTTGCGGGTGAAGGGGCAACAAAAAAGAATTAGATTAATGAAAAATAGATTTATATTGTATTTTAGATAATACCTAATAGTGGTCCACTGTACTCCAGTGGGTGGACCACTGTATCCCGCTTCCGGGGTACACTGGTCCACTTTACAAGTAAATTCTTTTTTTTTTTTTTTTTTTTTTTAAATGTATTGAAAACTATGTTGTGAGAAGATTATGATGGATGTAAGAAGGTTTAAGGAATATTCAAAAATATTTTCAAACAGATCGGTCAGTCCGTTAAAGAGAAAAACAAAGGTTAACTGAAAAAGTGGTCCACTGTGTACCGGTCTCATCTACAATTTATTGAATATAAACAAGCCATTTATTTATTTTTAAATACAAACAGAAGTAAATTGTATATAAAAAACAATAAAATGTTTATATATTATTTATAAACACATATATAAACAAGCATAAAAGTTCATCAGGTTTTTTTCATTGCCTGCTTATAACATATGGCAACAAATCTCACTTTCTGAAGCCGAATTGTGCCAATTTTAAATGCAAGAAGTGCCAAAGCACCTGTATAGTAAAAAAGTACCGAAGGATATATTTATTATTTTTGTTTTACTTATTGTTTTGTATTAATAATAGTCAGATAGTGTCAATGTTAGTTTTTTCTAGAAGCATTAATACGAGGGTAGTACTTAAGTTTTTAGAAAGTAATACAAAAAATAATTTCTTACCAAGAATTATTGCTTCTTAAAATACTCTTCTGCATGATACATTTTTGCATTTGAATAAACCAATCATCAAAACATTTATGCCACTCTGAAAGTTTCATAGCAGAAACATGACATTTGTAAGCAGGGGTGCAAAAATCTAGACGCCAATGGGCTGATTCCCACCACTAAATTTTATTAGTATTCTTCGTCAAATTTTATTCGTATACTTCGTCTAAATTTTATCAGTATTCTTATTAAGTGAAGACTGCTAAAAATTTAGTGGTGGGAATCAGCCCATTGGTGCCTAGATTTTTGCACCCTTGTTTGTAAGTATTCAAGCACTCCTTCCACAAACAACTTTTGTCTGTCTAGGATCATCTGGAACATTCAAACAGTCGATTGTTGTTTTGTTTCAGGTTCATAGGAATAAATCCAGGTTTCGTCACTTAAAACGATGTCATAGTACACATGTTTTGAGGCACTTGAGTTCAGTTTTTTTAGATTTTTCTGGCTCCAACGGGAACACACCTTTTTCACTTTTAAATGATCATGTAAAACTGTATGCACGTGAGTCTTTGAAATGTCCAATGATGCTTCTATTTTATCATATGTCATATGACGGTCAGAAGCTATTAGTGTTCTCATAGCATCAATGTTTTCGGGAGTCACAGCACCACTTAGTTGAGCCTCCAGATTATTGTCACTGTGATTGTTTGGATGTAATGTCAGTTTTTTATGCATATTACAATTTATCTGTTTATAATTTGATTATGATGGGAAAAACCCTCATGTAAATACATTTTGAACTAATAGAGATAATTTATTATTCTATAATGATGTTCACATAATTTATTACCTTATAATGACTTTCATATAATTTATTATCTTATGATTTTCATCTAATTTATTGTTTATAATGTTTTGATATAATTTAATGTTTATAATAGTAATATAATGATTTGGAGGTCATTTAATATAGATTTATTAGCTTTATACTAATTTTGGAATCTTAATGATGATTTATTAGTAATTTAATAACTTTGGGATTTCTTGATATAAATTCATTTTGGGATCATTTAAATAGATTTATTCCTTTGATAATTACTTGATGTCACTGAAATGAAGATTTATAGCCTTTTATAATAATTTACATCTAATTTAATGTGTTTTATGATATTGGAAGTGAAACTGATTATAATCATGCATATTGTAAATTTATCTTGATTTTTGTTAAAAGGTTCAGTCCTGACTCTGCATTCAGAGAGAGAATACATGTTTTTTGGCTCTGTTTAATACAGAGAATTTATACTTTAATATAGAAAGTTCAGCCCTTGAAGCTGAATTAAAACTAATTGTTAATCATAAAATTTAAATTAAGTCTTAGTTTTTTTTTTTTGTATCTTTAATAAACTATATTAATCTTATTCAAATGTGCTCTCCCATCTTTTGAATTTGTGGACATAATACTTATTTTTCATGGATACACGATACATACATATACTTTTGTGCAGTGATTCTTACGACAAGAGAATTCTTTAAACCAGTTGTAAATCATTGTCTTAGATGGTACTTTGTTACCTAACGACGATTTTATTCTATCGTTACACTGTTTCTGTGTCAACCTTGTCAAAAGGCATAAAAAATCATGGCTCTGAAGTCCCTTTGACATAACTCCATAATTATTTAGCACTTCGGATTTTCGAAAAATCACAGTAAATAGAATTTCGCAGCTTTTGATGTTCTGTAAATGCAGACATTCACGTAACTGTTTGAATTTTGATAAAAATTGTCTGCACTGGAAGCAGTTTTTTTTTTTTTGTTGCCGTATTCTAAAAACTTAAGTACTGGCCCTCGTATGTACACACCTGTCTCATGGTTTGAAGACATGCACATATGAAATCTCTTAAGCAGGGTTGAAAATTAGGAGGCCATAATCAGGCATCGATAGCACTTAATCTTTTTTTTTTTTTTAGTTGCCAAGCTGTTCTACTTAGGTACAGTTTTGAAATCATTTATTTTGTTATATTGTACCCAGATAAACAGACAGTGATGAAATGAGTTATAATAGTAAGCAAATTCAGTTGAAAAATTGGTTTTGCAGATTTTAAACACACTTTTAAAATAACTTTAATCCATTTAAAAAACTGTTTCTTTGAAGTATAAAGAAATTTATTCTCATTTATTTAAAAGAAAACAGTTATTTTTAAAATTAAAAAAAAATAATAATAATTTAGCAAGCTACTTGAGACACTTACTTTTTTGTCATTTGTGTACTTGCATTTTGTTTTGTAACCCTGAAGATGAGCAAAAGTTTGCTCGAAAGCGCTCGGTTGTCTATGTAAAATACAGTTTTGTATATGAAATCAAACACCTTCAGTAAAATATGTTATGAAATGGTACGTATATTTTTTTTGGACATTTATGTTGTTTTCAATTTATAGTCACTTTGGCGATAAACTTGTATACCAAAAGAAATAGTTCAATCAAGGAAATAAAATAGGTTATAAATTATACATGGAAATGATAACTTTTATTTTAACCAGTAGAGTACAATAAAGTAGGCAGTAGTATGTTCCCTTTTAAAAATAGTCATTACATTGAATGTCTTTTTTGCCCTTTTTATTACAGAACGATATATAAAATATTTGAATATATCTTCATGGATTATTTCTTTTAAAAAACTCAAAGTGCAAAGAAGTTTTTTTAATATATTGTTGAAATTGATTAGGGGTTTTTAAATTTTTAGACTGTGTGTACAACTAAATTGATAATAATAGTTTTCCGTACCACAAGGGAGTGATTTGCAGCTCGGTGATGTGGAACATATGCTCTTATATTATTTATATTAAATGTACTTTTATATTGCATCCCACTCACAAATGGGCCATGTATCACTGATATGAATAGTGAGTTAACTAAACGCAGTCTCCTCATGTCTGATTCAATGTTTGTTAATTTTAACCAAGTCTGATTCAGTATTTACTTTATTCCTGAATTTTGTTTTTACATAGAAAGAAAATGCATTCTCACATATGCATAAGTTTGACTAAATGCAAGCAGAAATCAATGGCTATTGCATTTGCCTCAGTAAACAAAACTCTGTTAATTCATCCTTTTTTGAAATGTTCTTCAAGAATTCCATCGCAAGATAGCTGAATAAATTCTTATTTCTTTCTTATCAGGTTCAATGACAGTGTATTGTCAGTGACAGAGTGATTTCTGATAAAATTCTGTTGTTAAGTTTTCGGGAAAATAGTGAGTGAAATCTACTATATGGCATTCCTATTGTTCATTTATATCACTCATCTATTTTTGGTTCAAATTTATTAATCATTTCTTACCTGTGAAATTGTACAAGAGTGGTATTGATGTTATTGTTCTGCTATTTAAATCCTTGAAGGACAATGGTACAATTTTTATACCACTTAAAAATTTAAGTGGTATAAAAGTAAGCTGCGCCGCCAGACGCCCTGAATGAGCACCCGGTACATAGACGACCACTGAACCCAAGTCCTGAGAGACTTTTATCATGCCAGCAGGTTTGTGTCTCTGCGGCGCTTCGGCCGGTCAGAGGACCGCCACCTGCGGACCCTCTAACCTTAAACCGACGTGTCGACGACGTAATTCGTTGCGATACATGGTGAAACCCAGTAGGGGAGTCACCACGAGAGATTTCGAGATGGGCTGGCATCCCCAAACAGCTTCGATGCTGGACACCCAGAAGGGAACCAGTCCCTAGGCCTTAAGTCGGGTTGTTCCAACCCGTACTTGCTTTACCAGAACTCGAGGGGTGTGAAAACCTATTCCGAAAATTCTGTTACAAAATTGTACTTTTACAACTTTAATAATAATAATAATAATAAAAAGCTGTAAAATTTTATTTCCTTATTTTCAAATAATTTTTTTTGAAAAATTTTAGTGTGAATTCAACATATTATAGAAACACAGTTTACTTGCCCCTGAAAAAATTAAAAAGTTCATAAAAAAAAAAATATATATATGAAAGATTTTCTTTTGTCATGTTATCTAAAAAGTGTAGGAAATATTATCAATGTGTCAGATATTCAGCTAGCATTACTAATGTAGAAATTATAGTGCTAATGTATGATATAGGTTTGCTAATGTATGATGTATGTTTGCTAATAGTGTATGATGTTCTTTTCCTTAAATAATTATTATCAGGTTCCAGATGTTAAATGAGCCTTCAAATATACTATAAGTACAATTTTGTTAATTTTAGACTTGTTTCTTCTCCTTTGTTAAATAAAGGCTCTGTTCAGGTGCAGCATTTGGGTTGTTCAATCACAAAAGAGGTTAAAATGAATGGAGTGAATCTTTACAATAAATGTAAACATAAAATAACATACAGTTACAGTGAACTTAATGGCCAAATATTTGAATCATGAATTTGCCTTTTTATTATGTTTTGTCTATACATTATCTATACATTTTGTCTAATGTTTTATTTATGTAATATATTGTTTTCCTACATATCAATAAACAATAGGAATGCCATATAATACATTTCAATCACTATTTTTGTGAAAATTTTTAAGAACAGAATTCTGTCAGAAATCACTTTGTCATTGTACTTGATGAGAAAGAAATGCGAATTTATTCAGCTATCTTGTGATAGAATTCTTAAAATACATTTTAAAAAGGGTGAAACATTTGAATCATGAATCTTGAGAAAGAAATAAGAATTTATTGAGCTATCTTGTGATAGAATTCTTAAAATACATTTTAAAAAGGATGAGACATTTGAATCATGAATCATGAGAAAGAAATAAGAATTTATTGAGCTATCTTGTGATAGAATTCTCAAAATACATTTTAAAAAGGGTGAAACATTTGAATCATGAATCTTGAGAAAGAAATAAGAATTTATTGAGCTATCTTGTGATGGAATTATTAAAAAACATTTTAAAAAAGATGAAACATTTGAATCATGAATCATAAGAAAGAAATAAGAATTTATTGAACTATCTTGCGATGGAATTAAAAAAAAAAAAAAACATTTAAAAAAGGATGAAACATTTGAATCATGAATTTGCCTTCATATGATGTTTTGTTGCAGGATTGAAGGAAGTTCGGTGGTTGAATGGTCAGAGTGCTGACCTTCAACTTCGATAGTATGGATTCAAATACCTCATTCTCTTTTTATTTCAGATTTATCTTTTCTAATTTTTTATTTAAAAATATTTCAACAGTTCCCTTATATTTTTAATGATAAGTCGACTATTCTTGATTAAAGTAAAATTTGATAGTAATAACACTTACATATTTAATTTTATTGTTAAATACGATAAAGTGAGCTATTGTTCAATTAAAATTTTACATTTTAGTGACTTTTTGCATATTTAAAGTTTCATTTCAATGCTATATTATCAAATATGTTTAATTTTTTAAAAGCAAATGAAAAATAAGAACTGCGTGTAAATATCCATTTGTACAGACTGTAATTTCTCTGGGGATTTTTATAGAGTATTTCAACTGCAACTAGAATTCAAGCATACTTTACTATCTAAAAGTAAATGTAGAGGATAAAGTGTAATTAGATATAATAAGAATTCATTATTTTAATAGGAAATAGCAACATTTATTTTTTAAAGAGGTAAAATATAGTTGGTTTGCCATCTAATTTGTAATGAATAAAATATGATTAGAATATTTCTATATTTTCTACTGAAAGAATACATAAGTATTTTGAATATACTAACATTTTTATTTTTTCATTGAATTTCTTCATTATTTGTTTCTAGTGTTTTATTATGTATATTGTTCTTTTGTTTGTACATTATTAATATGTGTAATTGTATATATATATATAAAGCTGGTGTCAATTACAGAAAACAATCATTCTTTGCTTATAATGTGGTTTCCCTGCAATTGAAAAAGTGAATTACATTATAAGCCTACATTTGTGTTTTTACTTTTGTTTCACTTTTTGAATAAATAATACTTCATTTATTAGGACTATGATTTATAATTTGTAATTTGACAGTGCTATATGGTGTAATAATCTCATTGCATATGGTCTGTTGCTTCTGTTTCAATGGTTAATTTTTACAATAAGTTTATATATATATAGTAAGTAATGCAATTTACATCAGAAAAATAAAAAATTATTTTAAGAAAATTACCATATATACTCGTTCCATATAGTCCGATTACCATATATATGGTATCTACCATATATAATGTATAAATCGAAGAAATTTAGACACAATTTGGGAGTTGAAAATGGAGGTCGACTTACATACGAGTTAGTAAATAAATAAATAAATGCTTATCCAATTGCTAATATTCATGATCTTTAAAGCCAGAAAATAATACCCACCTAGGAATCATGAATCTAAAATACTTTATTGTTTTCATTTAAAGATTGAATTTTTTCAATGAAACTTATCAAAATATAAGTTATTGTTCAGAATTTAAATGTTCATATAGCTCAGTTAATTGGAAATCCAATATTTCATTGTACACATCCTCACATTCAGATTCCATGCTTATCAATGACTCATCAGAATCTGAAAAAAAAATCTTTAGATCCATCCATATCATTGCTAATGCAGCATTTTGTAAAACTTTTCTTTACCATTTCTGTGGGAATTTCATACCGTGATTCTTTTACCCATTCTACTATTTTTACAATGTCCACTTTTTTTAAATTCCCAGATTTCGTTGTTTATTTCAGGATATCATCGGATGACATTCATTGTATCCACTTTTTTCTCAGATGATCTTTAAACGGTTTGTTTAGATTGAATATTTTTAATGAAACTTATCAAAATATAAGTTATTGTGCAGAATCTAAATGTTCATACAGCTCAGTTAATTGGAAATCTGATATTTCATTGTACACATCCAAAAGCTCTAGCAGAAACATAAAATTTAATCAAAATTTATTTTTATTTTTTTCTCTATTACAAATCATTTTTCAACATACTATCAGAAATATGGTTAGACTTATACACGAAAATTAAATTTGTTTCGAAATTTTGCGTAGGAATTGGGGGGTTGACTTATACACGAGTACATATGGTATATTTAAAAAAAAAAAAAATTTTTGCTAGTTAGATAATTATGTTATACCAATGTCGTTAAGGAGAAATATTTTTTAATGAGATGTTTAAAAAAGCTCTTTTTATCAAATTTTAACAAATATTTTATTTTACTAATACAAATAAATCTCATAAGTATTATTAGATATAATAATCTTGTTTTATTAACAGTATTCCATTTATCATGAAAAATGATAATTAACATTAATGGATTCTTAACATAAATCATTGTGTGCAATTATAGGTAATAATTTTTATAAAAAGATAAACTTAAGAAAAGGTTTTGCATTAAATCCCTCCTTTTTGAAAATTCTCCGCATGATTTGCACATGACTTGTTATGCTGTGTGGACACATTTTTTTTTAAATATAAATTTCCATATTCTTTATCAGATAAGTAATTACATGTATTATTCAGTTATGCCACATTTTGTTTTCACTATAGCGTTTATTTCAATTTCATTTTTTAATAAATATTATGTCACATCATTTTGTTCATTTCCAGGAGAATGATGCTGGAATTCTTTGTATCCTAAAAAGAATAAACTCACAAAATTTCATCACTTATTGATTTTAAGATAAGAGCACTTTCTAAATTTTTATATTCACAATTATTTTATGTCCATGTATAATATTTCTTATTTTATATTATTAGTTTTTTTTCTTTACATTGGCTGCCATAAATAAATCTGAATTTTTAAATTATTTTCTGTTTATTAATTTGTATGTTGCTTAAAATTTTTGCATTTTTAATTAAAAAGATTATTAGTGTCATATGTGTGTAGTGTTATTTACAACTTATTTCATATGAGCATCCTTTTTAATTTTTACTCTTAAAAATTTCTGTCAGTTTTTTACGTAAAGAATCATTAAATAATCGTAATTAATCAACTGATTTTTTCACCAATGGGGATTGGCTCTTAAATCATGAATTTTATAGGTTTCCCTTTAACAACTTTGAGTATAAAATAGCAGTTTATCCTGCATTTATAAAACAAAAACTAGTAGGATGTGTCAATCCCAAAACTTTCTTCTATCTCACACAAGTTTTGCATACACTAAAAAGAATCAGCACCAATTTATATCAAGGTCTAACTGAAACTCAAGTTTTATTAAATTCCGAGCCTTATTTCTTGAGATAGGACTATCGCTAAAATCGTGTAAATCCTGCAAAATGCTGCATAGCAGCGCCAGCTGCTGGGTAATTTTTACCAAAAACTAATCAGCACCAATTTATATCAGAGACTAACTGAACATAAAGTTTTATTAAATTACGAGCATTAGTTCTTGAGATAGAGCTATTGTGGAAATTGCAAAAAATGCTGCCTAGCAGTGCCACCTGCTGGGCAATTTTTACCAAAAACTAATCAGCACCCATTTATATCAGGGACTAACTGAATATAAAGTTTTATTAAATTCCGAGCATTAGTTCTTGAGATAGAGCGCCCACAAAATTTTTGTCACAGACAGACAGACAGAGTCACAGCCAGATATTTTCTAAAAATAGTCAAACCATGTTCAGGACTTTCTAAAACGTATAAATCCATCAAAAATTTTCAGGAATCCAATACTTTCTTCTTGTAAAGATAGAAGAAAGTAAAAATGATAAGTTCAAAGTACTGAAAGAAAAAAAGTGTACTAATTTAGTTGAACAAACTACATTGCCCAATTCAATATTACTTACAAGTAGATTTTTATTATTTAGTTTTATTGATTGTATCATATGTAAAAAAAAATTTGCATTCCTGCCTTTTTTTTTTTTAAAGCAAAGATAAAAATGCTTTTCATTCCCCCATCTTTTAAACCTGCTTAAGTAATATTTGAATGCAGAGTTGACTTGGTATTTACTGTGTGATGTTTTTTACTATCTTTAATTTCTTAAGAATGGCATTTTTATGTGTATACAGGGTGCCTACTAGAAGACTGTCCACTCCCATTTACTTCAGAATGGCAAAAGCTAGAGTCATAAACATGGTATATATGTATACTACAGTGGTTATATGCTGTGCAATGAGACTGCTTACATCACCACCTAGCTGCAAACTGCAGAGTTAATATTTGTGTCTCTAACACAGTACAAGATATGGGAAAAAAGTCATTTACAAAGTTGTAAATTGTCCTCGATTTAGTATCCAATAATGTCTTATTTGTAAAAACAGAGTGGTTACAAATTCTGGAAATCAGGGAAAAGTCAGGAAATTTTGTGAAAGTACTTAAAAATCAGGGAAACTTGTCAAAATGCGAAAATATTTGTCTTTTCACATAAGACTGATTCGTCAACAAACAGGTGATATTTAAGTCAATAATAGTATGCGAGAAAGAAAAGTAAAATGTATATATATTTTTACAAAGATGCACATGATATGAGTTTCTGGTATTTAACACAAATTAAGGTGATCAGATGTCCTCATTTTATGTGGATAGCACTGATATTGTAGGCTATTTACCCATTTTTGAGAGTTTTATGATACATTAGCATAATCTGCCCAGGTGGCCAGCTTAATCCAATTAGCTGTCCCATCAGATATAGATATGTCTTAGAATTGAACATTCTTCCGAAAATGAGCATATTTTCTGGTTGCCATATATTCATTGACCACTATATGAAATTGTTGGACTAAATTTTGAGTTCAGATTTATGAAACTGTGAATCAGTATTTTATGACTATTGTGCAATTTTTATGTTTTTCTCTCAAATAAGGCATTAACAAGCTGGATAAATGTGTTATACGAGGAAGCGGCATATATTAAAAAATACTGTATTGTATCGTTAATAATGGAAGTCAGGAAAAAGTCAGGGAACTTTTTTTCGTAATTTCTGTAGCCATCCTGAAAAATAACTTTATTAAAAGCAATGAAATGTAAATTTTTTATACCTATCACCATTTGAAATATGCCACAAATTTCACGCAGTTCCGTGTAGGGTGTGAATGGATGTGGGTTCGATCCTCATGAGGACATTGATTGATTTTTTTTCTTACCAGAAAAATGGATTTAAAATTGTATATCCATTTTATTAAAAAAAAAAAAAAACCCTGATAATAAAAACATTTGCAATTTAAGTTATTTCTTTTAAAAAATGTGTTTATTTCAATCAGTTGTCCTTGAACATTTCATTCCTTTTCAGTACATTATAATAAAAGCTTGTCTTTAACAAGTAATATAATTTTTTTTTTTAAAGTCAAGTCCTACTTTTTAATCATAAATATATAAAATAAACCCGTGCAGCATTCATGTCCCACGTTATCTTTATTGAACATTTTTTAATAATCATCGTTGCGGTATTTTATTTTTGTGGCATCACTCATTTGAGATAAATCTTTTCATTTCATTTATGAAAACAATGGGAGGAATTTTTTTCTCCCATTTAAAACTATAATTAATTAATTAGTTAAATTTAATTAATGAATTAATATTTGAAACAACTGTATTAACATAAAGTGTCATCCACTACAAGTTTAAAAAAAATTTATTTGAACTTGAGTGGATGAATTGAAAATATTTTATTAGCGATTGAAAATTTGAACAAGATATATATAGAGAGAGTGTGAGCTAATAGTAGGAATTAAAAAACATTTTTTGTTTACTTATAATTTAAAAAAATAATAATAATTGATTGGGCATCAGAGGAATACCCATTCGACCCATTTGATCAGATTTGTAAAATATATGTGCCTTTGTTTCTGATTTCAAATTTATTATTAGATAGATTAGAAATCACATCCAATCAAGATCGAAGATTAATCAGAGTTTGAAAGAAGGCAGTTTATGGAAGTCCTTTGGAAACAATAATTCTGCATAAAAATCAAAATATCCTGTATTAAACGTTTCTATTCCAAATCCAGCAACAAGTTATGCTATGCATGTGGTAATATACCAAGCACTCCACCTGTTGAACTGGCACTATATGGGCCTTTTTTTCTGGAAAGATTCTGAAGTCATTTGATTGGAAATATGAATCTATATCTGCACTGCATGAACTCTAGTTAGTGCCTGGTGCAAAATACCTTGTTATTTTCTTCATTGATTGGCAGTGCATTAATAGCAGTAAGTGTTGGCACCGATGAAAGCAATCAGCACCTAACCTAATTGAGAGGTTCTACTCTTAAAGTTGGTAGACGGGAAGTGCTGGGTTCAAACCCCTGTCGCGCTCGTCGAACTAACTGTTCGGAGTTTTCCGTGGTTTTCTTCGAACCTTGCCGTAAATACGTGTTAGGATCCCTTTGAAAGACCCCCATGGAGGGCACTCCCCCCTAGGACCTATATTCCAAGAAGAGACAATCGACCGTCATAAATCAACCAACCAGCCTAACCTAATTGGCGGCTTGGTATCTGGGTGGGGAGTGGCGGGGCGGGCTACCCACACCACACCACTGGGTGCTGTGGCTTTGTTCTGAGTAAAAGTTCTATACTGTATTTAGAAAAATAATTCAATACTCTCTTCTAATTTAATACTCTCTTGATAGTTGACTTCCTTAAAATACTTGCTTCATTCTTCCTTTGTATAATTAATCCTATATCTTAAGGTACTAGTTTCACTTTCTAATCTTTAATTAATTAATTTTATTATGCATTTGGTTTTTGGTTTTCAACCATATTTCTGGCATGTATTATTCACAGTTTTTAAAAGAAAAATGTGCATTCTAACCAATGTAATCTCTATTTCCCAACAGTAATATCAATGTTTCATCTATCGAGCAAGTTTTCAAGTCATGATGTTACTTCTTCTTTGACTACATCTACAGGTTAATTTCCATTTAGGCATTTTTCAGACTTCAGTTTGTTGCAACTTCCTGAAAAGCATCTTAATTTTTATTAATTTTTTTATTCACAAGTTGACCTAGGTTATTCTATCTAAGATTTATATATCATGATAAACAGTGATCAAAATGAATGGAAGTACAGTGTATATTATTAATTCTTCTAACATAGTTGCTAAGCTTACGGTTTTTTCAAGTCATATAAACCAGAGATTTTATTAAATAAAAGAAGTTAATTAATAACAACTTCTAAACAAGAAACACTTCTTTTTTTTAACATTATGTTTGATTAGAAAACATGTTCTAGATAATAAAATACATTTTCTTATCTATCAAAATACACTATACCATATTTAATTTTTTTTTAAAGTGACCTGTATTATGTCATATGATTTAAATTTTAAAGATATCAAGATACACTGAAGGGAATACAGAACTTAAAAAGCCTAGAATTTAATTTTGAAAGACCTATTTTTAATTCTAACCAATATTATTAAATAAACGCAAAAGAAATAAATTTGAACACTTTTTTTTTATGTGTGTGTGCTTCTAAATGACTCCAATATCAGAATTTCCCCAAGGACGTTTCAGGAGGGTGTGTTGCACTTTACCTACTTTTTGGTTTAAAATATAACAATCTACTTACTCTCCAGTAAAAAAAAAAAAAAGTGCTCTTGCTGCCTTTTGAACTAAAAACTTTCCTTGCATATTAAAAACTTCCTCACTGTTGTGTCTTGAAAACAATGCGACAACTTTTACATATTAAAAATGCCTTTAAACCTATCAAAGCAGCAAACTCATAACTTTCCATTCCCTGAAAACAACTTAAATTGGTTCTAGACAATGTATTTTTTAAGAGTAGTAGGTTTTAAGAATTATCTAGATAAAAATATATAAAAGACAGTTTTATAAAACAAAAAAAAAATTGCAAAGCAAAATTTTAATTAACAGAGAGATTATAAGCATTTTTATAAAAATGCAGAAAGTCTTGAGATGCTTAGTGAATTAAAAATTGAAAAACTGCCCTTAAGTATTTAAAATGTGCCTTTAAGAATCTAAAAAGTGCCCTTTGCGAACCAGCAGTGCTCTGCCCTTTTTTAAAACCTGGCGGAAGCTCTGAGATATTGAATTAGAAATTTATGAACCTTTTTTGCTTTATTTTGTGACAAATAATACTGAGTATCATGGCATCTGCTAATTATTTATGTAAGCTAGCAAGTGCATAAAAATGTACTTTTATAAGATTCATAAGATATCTGTGCTGCAATATATACATTTAATTTACTCGTTAAGATTTCTTAATTTCTAGTGCTTATTTTTGCAAAATTACACCTCCGTTTTATTTATTTAGTTAGTTGGTTACTGGCATTAAGAAAATATTTATTAAGCAATCAAAATCAGGGAATTTTTCAAAAAGTTTAATTTAAAACCAGGGATTTTTTTTTGCTTCGATTCTGTAGATATCTTGTGCAGTCATCCTCTTTCATTATTTTAACACTTTCCAACATATTTAAAAAGTGTTTATGAATTCAGTATGTCTGTCTATTCTATACTCGGATTAGAAACACACAAAAGAATTCCTTTACATTATGGTCTATGGGGAAAAATTGTTCCTATTAGATTTTATTGATATTACTGTATTTCAAACATAATGAGATTGATGTGCATCACTGAAGTGGATTACAGTATGCTTTCGCGGGAGTATAGAATAACTAGCATTTATAGTTTATTTACAGGGATGTACAAAGGAGTTCCATTACATTATGATCTGTAGGGGAAAATCGGTTGTGGGAACATTTTAATGATGTTATGATACTTTAAACATAATGAAATTAAAAAGGATCACTGATGTGTGCTACAACATGTTTTCTATAGAGTGGACAATCTACACAAATTGCAAGCTATGGAAAAGAAATGGAATGACTTGTTGACTCATCCTATTCCTCAAGGTCTTCCAAGACGCATTGTTGTTGCAAATTTTAGAATCATGACTTCCCATGACTTTTTATGTGGACACCTGCACCACATTGGTGTTGTTTCATCTTCAGACTGTCCCCTCTGTTCCACAGGAGACTTTATGGATTTTAACCACCTTCTGACCTGTTCTCATTAGAATGACAAGCACTTCTTAATCGCTGATTTTTTTAATAAAGCTGAACTCTACTGGGCTGCTCAAGGGGAACTATAGTCCTTGGACTCCTCCCCAACGTAGGAGTAAAAAAAAAATGTTTTCTATAGATTATGGAGTGTGTAGCTATTATTGTTCATTTACAGAGATGTGCAAAATAATTAGGTTACAGAACTAACTATTATCGATAATTGCTGGAAGTTTGCCTTCTTCTGTGGTATATGCATTTTTAAGCTTATCTAATTTTAGTGTATTATGTAGTATGTCTAAATTCTATAGATAATATGCAGTGCTGCACAACAGAATTCTTCACACACATTATTGCATTTGGACAGCATTTGCTGAAAATGAGTTTTTACTGAGTTATGTATTTTTTAAATTGCTTATTTAGATATATCATTTCTTTGTGTGAAGAAATGAAATTTACTGTTAAAAAATAATCTGTTACTGTTGGAAAGTGTTTCAAAATCTATGCTTGATGCATGATTTTTCGTTCTTGTTACTTTTTTTCACTATTTGACATTTTTTATACTTGGTGATTTATAAATACTCAAATTTAATAAATTTCCCTAGAAAAATAAAATATAAGTATTGATAAAGAAATAAGGAAAGAAAAAGTATTGGCTGTGAACTTTTATATTCATACACAAATATTTACCATATCATAATTAAAAAGTTTTCCTGATTAGAAAAATAAAATTGTTTTTCATATATTTGTGAGAATTTTTTAATTGGTAAGATATTTTCAGTAGTTGGGTAGTCTGACCGGTAAGTGAATGAACAATTAGTAAATATTTTAATAGAATAACGTTTCAAAAACTTCCCATTAGTTAATTATCGTGCTGGGTTTAAATAACCTGTAATTCAGTAAAAATGTGTTATAAGTTATTTGTACAAGTTGTAAAATAAATTACATAGTATGAAACTTAAGTGTTTTTAAATTGCTGCCACTTTATTCACTGGCAAATTTTGCATTCATTCACTGATAATGAATTACATACACTGGTAAGAACTGTTCAGTTACTTGCTTTTTGCATAGATCTTTATTAAGACACTCCTAACATCCTAAACAAATGAAATACAGTAGACTCGCGATTTAACAACCTTCACAGGACCTTGACAAATCGGATGTTAGCTCGAATGGTCGTTAAATCAAAAGTTGGTAATATAGGTTGTTTTAATGCAGTGCAGAAAACCTAAATTTTAATGTAATAAAAACTATTGATTTCTACAATTTAAAAAATATATATTTATTTTAATTTGTCTTTATCTTTAGAATTAAAAAATGCATAAAAATTATGGAATAATTTTATAGATAAGAATTAATTTAATCATTTTACAAAATTAAAAAATGACTTACACTAGTTAATTAACATTTTTTGAAAAATGATGTTATACTTTGTTGCTTCAAATGGTGGTGTGGCGGTATAGATACTTTTGCTTTCAGTATGGCATCCTGACTTTTTATGATCGTGAAAAGAGTCCTTTTTGGAATGTTAAACATTTTAGAAATTTCCGATTTTGCTATATGATGTTTTTTTCAAGAATTTTCACCTTCGTATCAATGAGTATAGATGATCTTTTATTTACAATAGGAGCCATAGAGAAATAAAAATGTTTAGCATGGAAAAAATACAAACACAAATGATTTAACCCCTTCGCGACAAGCGTTCTTTACAGAATTTTTAATCTTTTACCACCGGTTTTTCAAAACAGAAATTTTCGCCTAATTGAATCGCAGAAATGCTAAGATTTAATGAGGCAAAGTTTACAATAAAAAATAACTGGCGGGAGTAATCGAGGATTCTGAGCATTTTATGTGTCACGTATGTGTGTCGCTCGTCGACAAAAGACACCTAAAAAATTGTACATTGAGAGAGCATTTGCCTGATAAGGGTATTTTTGTGACGATCACAAGCCAAATAATCCCAGAGCCCAGTGGGCGTGTTCTGCAAAGCTACAGGCAGAAGGGGAGAAACATTTCCAAGAAAATTAACAGAGCTGTTGTTAGATGCATTGTTATTCCTAGAGCGTGGAGAAGAAATAGAAGGGAGAGCGTTTTCAGAGCTGATGGACATCTGAAAGGATCAGATTCAGAAAAAAGAAATGTTTGGTTACTTGCTTTTTTTATACTTGTCTGAAAAGTTGATTACAATGCACTGTTTATTCTTGTCCTCAAAACGGTCGCTAAATCAAGATTCGAATTATTTACAGGTCGTTAAAATGGGAGATGAAAAACATTGTGAGTATTGGGAAATAGTTGGAACATAATCCAGTGGTCGCTAAATAAAGGGTCGTAAAATCGCAAGTCAACTGTATAAACTTCCTTTTATTATTTTTTAAGCATTTGTATACCAACAAATGTATTTGCACTGTCAGACACCAAAAGGTACTGTTTATTCAAATATTATCAATCTTTTTTTAAAAAATGTGCTTAAGTGTTCATTTACTGATCAGACTACATTATAATAAACTCACCAACACATGTGTTTACACTGTCAGATATCAAAAGGTACTGTTTATTAAAATATTATCAATCTTTTTAAAAAAAATCTGCTTAAGTGTTTGTTTACTGGTCAGACTACCCTATAATAAACTCACCAACACATGTATTTGCACTGTCAGACACCAAAAGGTACTGTTTATTAAAATAGTATCGATCTTCTTTTAAAAAAAAAATTTGCTTAACTGGTCAGACTACCCTGTAATAAACTCAATGTCTTCTTTCTATGCAGCCATTAATTTGCTACATTTTTATTTTTAGAAAAAGGTACCAATATTTTACAAAATTCTGTTATTATCCAGGTACAATTTTCTTACAAAGCTTAGTAGTTATCATTTCAGTAATGGAGAGTTTTTTGTGTTTTATTAAAAATTTAAATGGTGTGCAAAAATATTTACCATTCCTTTTGTTTATTGCAGGTAACTCAATTTCTCAAGGTATTCTAATCAAATACCCAAAGGAAAAATTATTATGCTCCATCAGAAATTATTTATTTTTTATTTTCGAAACACTTGAGAAGAAATATTAATAATTATTTCTATAAAATAATTTGTTTGTTACCAACTTAACAAGCGTGTTCTATAGAATGTATTATCCTTGAAGATATATTTTATTTTATAATATCACGTTGGAAAAAGGTCACTTGTCATTATACAATATGGTATAATAACTTATATTACTGGAATATAGTTAAACATAATTCCTACACCTATACAGAAAAAATATCTATTTCATTTGTACATGAACTTGAAAGAATCATTTTCATATAAAAATACCTCTGTCAGGTAATTTTTTGCAAAGAGGTAACATTTATGTGAAAATATGTATGTAAAAAAGAAAGAAAGAAGAAAAACAGATTATCAGCATTAAAAAGAGTATAGATGAGCAATCATTCACTATGTTTTACCCCTCTTCCCAATTAAAATCTTATTTGCATGAAAATTAAAATTCCTTAAAGGATTGTCTGATTGCTTATCTTAACATTTATTCAAAAGATAATTTTCTTACTCTTATTTTATTTCTTTAATCTTTTCATTTGTAAAGATCACAGTTTTTAGAAAATCTTGACATCTTCAATATGAATACCAATACTCCAGATCAATGGAGTACCAGTAATGTAAATGGAGTATCAGCAATCAACTCCAGTAATGTAAGTGAAAAACCTTTCACTTGTGAAGTTTGCAGTAAAAGTTTTGACAGAAAATGTAATCTAAATATGCATCTTGTAGCACATGGTAATGAAAATACTTTTATTTGTGAAGTGTGCAGTCGAGCATTTTCTAGAAGATGCTATTTAAAGGAACATCTCCGTTTACATAGCAAAGAAAAGCCATTCAAATGTGAAACCTGTAATCAAGCATTTTCTCAAAAATATAATTTAGTCAAGCATTTACTTATACACACTGATATAAAACGCTTTATTTGTGAAGTATGCAGTCAAGGATTTACCCAGAAGAGTCACTTGAATAGGCACATGGACATTCATCTTGGAAGGAAACCTTTCGTTTGTGAAACTTGCAATCAAGGATTTTCTCAGAAAAGTAATTTAGTTGTGCATCTTCGTACTCATACTCAAGAGAAACCTTTCCTTTGTGAGGTATGTAATCAAAGATTTTCTCAAAAGTCCAGCTTAATCACACACTCCTACATGCATTCTGAAGAAAAACCATTTGTTTGCACAATTTGTAATGGAGGATTTTCTCGGAAAAATCACTTAACTAGGCATCTGCAGATTCACACTAATCAAAAACCTTACATCTGTGATATTTGCAATCTAGGTTTTTCTCAAAAGTTTATCTTAGATGTGCATATTCGGACTCATACTCGAGAAAAACCTTTTGTGTGTGAAATATGTAATAAAGGATTTTCTCAAAAGTGTAACTTAACTGTGCATATTCGAAGTCATACAAACGAGAAGCCATATGTCTGTGAATTATGTAATCAAAGATTTGCACAGAAGTCCAATTTAAATGTGCATCATCGTACCCATACAAAGGAGAAGATATTTTTTTGTGAAATATGTAATAAGGGATTTTCTCAGAAATCCAGCTTAAACCAACATCTTTGTTCTCATTCTGTAGGTTAATCTTAGTCAAAATGTTTATTAAAATTATAATATTCAAATATTTTGTTTATGTGTTTAAATAAGATCTTTTTAAAGTGATAAATTATATTCACTGGAGTTTGACAAGATATTGAAGCAAATCTCTTTACTCCATATAATGGTTATAGAACACAACTATAGTTTCAAGAGTAATTATCAGCTCTCATCATATCAGGTGATAGCGGTAGAGTAGGGGTGTCAAACTGTGGCCCACCGGATACCACTAAAATTTTATAGAATTTTTTCTGTATCTAATCATCGAATTTCTGCGATTCAAGAAGTCGACTATCTCTTTTAAAAATTAGTGGTATCTGGCGGCCACAGTTTGATACCCTTGCAGTAGAGAGTATCACGCCAAGGATAAAAACAGTTTTTATCATTCCCAGGAAGAATAACCATACACTGCTATTAAGTCCTACATCACATCAGGTAACCCACTTTTACTCAAACTTGACCCGTTGTTTTTGTCAGGTTCACACTATATTTTTTCGTTGTGGGTCCGGTTCAGGTCAGATTGACTTATACTTTTTAGTAGCGGATGGAGTTGACTTTCGTTGTTTCAAGTTCAAGTTGGGTTTTGACTCTTGTAGGTCAGGTTTGGGTTGACCCGATTTTTCAAAAGAATGTTCAAAATATTTTTTCACATGAACATTGTACATACAATAAAACCCCCATAATGAACACTTTTAAATAGCAGAGATCTATTTAGCAAGCTTTTTTTTTCAATTCCTAGCACTTGCATATTTGTACGCTTTTATCACTGAATACTGGACACCTCCGAATCTACACACATGTAACATATGTGTGTGTGCATAAACTATCACAAATATGTGTATCAAAAGCGAAATGCTGGTAATATTTTTTATATGCTGAGAAAAGGGTTCTTAACTGTATTAAAAAAGAAGGAATACCCTTATCACACTTCTTATACGCATTTTATTTCTCTTGCAGTAAATTTAATTTATACTCATTCATTCATATTCAAATCTGTATTTATTTTCATCTGAAACAAAGTTCGGCTCAAACTTTCGTAAAAATCCCAATAATCCAACTTCCAAAAACCTACATTTCACCAGCAAGAAATGTTCTAGGCTGAACCCGAGTCACAGAAAAAAATTAGTCATCTTGACCTGAAAAAAGAGAATTACACCAACTTGACCCAGTGCAACGACCTCAAATAAGATGAAATGACGAAATCAGAAAATTGGCCAGTGTTAATTGGATGACTAAAACACTAGAGAGGAAACAATAGAAAAATCTAGGGGAGACCTACATCCAGTCGTGGATTGAAAACGGTTGTTGTTGTTGATTATTTTTTGTCACGCGATAACACACGTAAATATAAATCAATTTGTATTTGACTGAGCATGGGTTGAGTTTTGCTAAATTTTGCAAACATTACTGTTTTTCCTTCTTTCTTGTCTTTGTTTCAAATCTCAAATGATTACTTCACAAGAGAAAAATTTATTTAAGCGTGATTTATTGCACTTATTTATTTCATCTTTAAACTCAGATGAACGATTTTATATCATTCTCATTATTTTGTACAGTGTGTTCAACACTACACAATTAAAAGAATCAATAAAACAAACTACAAATGTATAGAATTGATATTTATTACACAGTTGTTATTGTTAATCAGAAAACAAAAATAAATATTCATTGTTTTCATTTGACATTTTATTAACATACATCTGACCTGTGTGCTTGGCGTCAAGCGCCCGCTTATAAGTCATCGTCAATATATACAGGGACGAGACAGCACACACAAGGAAATTTACAACCCACAGAAATACAGCCGAAAGCTCCAGAAAGAGTGTGCAACGAGATTCGAACCTACTCCCACCTACACTCGCAAGCGATTAGCAGTGTGATGCCTTGACCACTCAGCCTCATTATTTTCAAAGTTTATTTACAAGCTGTAAATGTGGCTTGCAAAGCTGCCAAGTCAGATTAAATAAAGCAAAGCATTCTATACAAAATTACTAGTATTTAAAAATCCGGAGACATGGCAGCTCTGAGCTTGCTTTTCTAGGGTGCTTCTATATGAGACTGGCGACATATAGAATATACAATTTTATTGGTTGAGACGATTTTAGATAAAAGCGAATCACCAAGCATTTTGGCAAGCTTGACGTTATTGTCAAGCTAACTCTTCTTAATTTGTCTCACTCGGCTAATCAAACTTATCCAGGCGAGTATCGCCAAGTTCTGGAATGTCGGTTTGCCATAGTCTGGACAAAAATGTCTATCTAACGCGACCTATGTTATGCATGGCCGGTTCATGTCTTTTAGAAACGTCGCACGGAGTGGCTAATCTTTACACGGCTATTGGCACAAAACGATGGGTGCAACGCTTTGTACCAATCGCTGCCGTCGTGTAAAGATGATCCACTTCCGTGTGACATTTTAATAGTCATGAACCGGTCGTGTATAACTAAGACTCTTATAAGCGGGGAGCTGACGCATATTCATCTTGTTGCCCAAAATAACCGCCATATTGTAACCCAGCTCAGCATTAGGAAACCGCCCGAGCAGGTGTTTTCCGTCTCTGTCACTGTCACTCGCCGTCCACTACTACGGTAAACTAACCGGTTTTAGCTTGGTTTTTGATCCGCTTAAGACTTCTATAATAGGAGCTGACGCATATCCATTTTGTTTCGGATTATCGGTGTTCAGTTCAGCATCAATCTACCGCAGCCAGAGTTAGGGTTGCCTAAGACTTGGTTCTGATTGGCTGAACCGGTTCTGAGTAGCTTGGTTTTTCGACTGAACTTCAATTTGAGGCCCAAATCTGCGAGGATGCGTCAGCCTGTATTATAGGAGCTTTAGATCCGCTGAGTTATTAAATGGCGGTATGATTCAGCCTGTAGTATCGGCGCTCTATGTATAATCGCGACCTACGTTATACAAGGCCGGTGCATGACGTTTAAGACGTCACCTAGAGTGGATCATTTTTACACGGTGATTAGTGCAAAGCGGCGCTCCCACCGTTTTGCACCAATCGCTGTGTAAAAATGATCCACTCCATGTGACATTTTAAACGTCATGCACCGGCCGTGTATAACGTAAGTTACGTTATCTGAACACAATTTGAGCGTGAGACCTGTGCGTATGTCGCCACTCTCACATATACACACACCAGTTTTCCTATCTTCACAGATCCTCGACCATCCTTCTATTTTTCTTCAAAGACCTTCCAATAGCGCAGTTGTATGTTCTCATCAAAATGAATGAAACGTGCGTAGTTCTTGCCATGATTTTCCCGTACCAACAAACTAATCTACTTTGCATCACACATTTAACTAGTATGTTATGGCGTTCACAAAACTTTTTTCTATATCATTGTAATATATTAATTTAAATACTGCCGTTAGAGTAATACTGCCTACACATCACAATTATGAATATGAAGTTTAATGTATTCCTTTGGATCTAACGTGGAATTACAATGGTCAATGAATAATAATAATAATAATAAATGCAACAATGTACTCTGTTTAGTATTTAAATTAGGTCAAATATATATATATATTTATTTAATAAATTTCTATCTTTAATTAATAATTTAAAAAATAATAAATTATTTATAAACATACAAGTTGGAGCATTTCTACCTAATAGAAACTGAGATACAATTATAAAAGGTTCATCTCAAAAAGCATCGTATAGCAGCGCCGCCTGTTGAGTAATCAAAGCCAAAGTTGAATCATCATAGTTTTTTTTTTATCTTAAACATCTTGTATATTGCATTTGGTGAAATTCTAATCCATAGATGTCAAGATATAACTTTCACAGAAATCGTGATAAACACAGTATACCAGCGCCACCTGTTGGGCAATATAAATTAAAAACTAATCAGCACTAATTTATGCCAATGTGTAATTGAATAAGAAGTTTGACGAAATTTCCGTACTTTAGGTTTTGAGTTAAAGTGACCACAAAAATTGTAAAACAGACTGATAGACCTTTTCCCAAAATAGTCAAATAGTTTTCTGGACATCTTAATATTTTTGTAAAATGTAGCTTTATTTATTTGTGTTAGTTTTTCATACTTCTAGATTTAAGGCATGTTATAACTTTAACAAAAATTTCACCACTTTTTTGCGATTTCTTTAGCGCAATTATACAGTAATAATAATGGGGTTTTTTGCAAATGAAAGAGCATATCTTGAAGTTTTAAAAACAATTTTTTATTTGGAAATTGGTTGAAAAATAGTCCTCTGGTGACCTTTGATACAGGGGTCGTGTGCAAAAACAAGCGTTCCGCGGTACCAGATAAATCGCGGAATCTGCTTATATGTAACAAAAATCAAACAAAACAAAAACCCTTAAAATTTACGATATTTTGTAATCTTTCTCTGATGGGTTTATCAATTTTTTGATCCTGAAGAAAATGGCGGCCGTTTAAATTTCAAGTTCTCGATATTAGACAACAATTTTCGGATTTTAATCGCTCAAAAATATATTTACAGTTTGAATATTGAAAAACGCGTCCATGAGGGACTACAAAATAGTATATACTAGAAAAGCATGAACATTTCAACCAAATCAGTCGATCCGATCTCTAGTTCTACCGCGACCTCGTTATACACGGCCGGTGCATGACGTTTAAAACGTCACATGAAGTGGATCATTTTTACATGGCGATTGGTGCAAAACGGTGGGCTCGCCTCTTTGCACCAATCGCTGTGTAAAAATGATCCACTCCATGTGACGTTTTAAACGTCATGCACCGGCCGTGTATAGCGTAGGTCTCGGTTCTACCTAATACTGATTTGTAAACCAGAGCTTCGAGAAAAAACAGGTTTAAAGTTTTACAACGTTTTTAAACAAACATAGATAACAGTGAAATTTTTAAACTTACATAAAATCATCTATACCAGGGCTAGAACTCCTATAATAGAGGCTGACGCATCCTCGCAGATTTGGTACCCGAATTGCAGTCCAGTCGAAAAACCAAGCTAATCAGAACCGGTTCAGCCAATCAGAACCGAGTCTTAGGCAACCCCAACTCCGGCTGCGGTAGATTGATGCTGAGCTGCGTACCAATAATGCGAAACAAAATGGATATGCGTCAGCTCCTATTATAGGAGTCTTAACCAGGCCTATAGAGAAATTGCAATCAGCTGATCAACCATTGTACTTCACTTGGAGGTCAGGGTACTTCCACCAGTCAGAACTGCCTATTTGTAGTGTGTGACCTCCAACCTGACGTCAATTGCAACTGCCCTATATAGGGCAGTTTCAATTGACGTCATGCTGGAGGTCACACACTACAAATAGGCAGTTATGATTGGTGGAACTACCCTGGCCTCCAGTGGAAATACAAGCTTAATTTCCATCTCCACCGCCGAGCGACGATTGGGATTTCTACGCTTTCTGATTATTTGTAAAATCAAACGCTTTTTAAGTCATTTCCGGTATTTTAGAGGATTATGAAGATATAAGGAGATATAATATAAGAAATTAATATATATTATTAGATTATATAGAAATATTGGATTAGATAGAGATTAGATTATATAGAAATTAATTAGATTATATTACTATAATATTTATTATATTACAGTTATAAATTAATTAGATTATATAGAAATTAATAGATATTATATAAGAAACCAAGTTCAACCAGTAATGACTTAAGAAGCGTTCGGTTTAACAACTAATCAGAAAGCATGATAATCGCAATCGTCTATCGGCGGTGGACAGGGAAATTATGCGAAATGCAATGGTTGATCAGCTGATTGTAACTTCCCTATAATGAACCCTTCTGGACGTCCTCTTTCCCCATTCTTTTGTTTTTAAATGCGCGCCGCACACAATATGCTAAAAAAGAGCCTATTGACTGTAACACCAAAAGGCGAATAACTTTTGAACCAATACGAATTTCGAAAAAACTGCTTTACCACAAAGTTTTTGAAGGTTTAAAGAGTAAAAATAGGTAAAAAAAATCGCTTAAAAAAAAGAAAAGTTATAACATGCCTTAACTGAACTGATTAATAGAAAGTGATGAATAAACCAAATACCTAATTTGTAGAATTTTAAAAGCATCAGACATTTCTCAAGTGTCTGCTATCTTCACCTTGTATACAGATTTCAAAGAGGAAAAAAAAGTTGGGAATCAATGACGAGGCTTTTAACCATGAAAGTGTTTTAAATATTGAAGGTTTTACATCTATCCACATAAGATTTCCACATACCCACATAAGAACTTTTCGAGGAAGATATCAACTAATCTTCAGTGAAGTCCAACTCGACTGGAAGTGGGATAAATGAATGAAATTATGAAAAAGCGGAGGAAATAAAAACATAAACTATGAATTAGGCGAGTATTTTAGTAACTTTCTCAGATTTGATGTAATTTCTTCTTTCACTTTCACACGTACTCGCAATCGAAAACATATTTCGGCTAATCTTCAGTGAAGTCCAATTCGTATAAGTAGAATAATTGAATGATATAAAAAAGCGGAAGAAATAAAAACATCAGCTATGAACTAGGTGAATATTTTAGTAACGCTCTTACATTTGATGTAATTTTATTCTTTCACACGCACACACAATCGAAAACATATTTCGGCTAATCTTCAGTGAAGTCCAATTCGTATAAGTAGAATAAATGAATGATATAAAAAAGCGGAAGAAATAAAAACATCAGCTATGAACTAGGTGAATATTTTAGTAACGTTCTTACATTTGATGTAATTTTATTCTTTCACACGCACACACAATCGAAAACATATTTCGGCTAATCTTCAGTGAAGTCCAATTCGTATAAGTAGAATAAATGAATGATATAAAAAAGCGGAAGAAATAAAAACATCAACTATGAACTAGGTGAATATTTTAGTAACGCTCTTACATTTGATGTAATTTTATTCTTTCACACGCACACACAATCGAAAACATATTTCGGCTAATTTTCAGTGAAATCGAACTCGACTGGAAGTGGGATAAATAAATGAAATTGTGAAAAAGCGGAAGAAATAAAAACATCGTCTATGAACTAATAGTGTCAATTTGACTATAGTGGAGGATGTCATACAGAATAATTTTAATTTCAGAAAATATTTTGAGGTCACAGATTTCACCTAATTGACCTTATGTTAAATAATCACTCAATAACAATATTTAATTTTGTTGTCTATCTCTAATATATATATATTTTTTTAAAGGAGAGTTCTGAATTTATGTAAATCAAGTTTTTGTCTTTGGTCAACACGTAATGAATCGATCATTCAATATCGATTAGCCACATAATGATAAACTTGTATATAATATATATAATTTTAATTCATGGAGGGGATATTCATTTTGTATGTACTAGATGATGTCATACAGAATGTTTTAAATTTCAGAAAAGTTGTCTGAATCACAGATTTCACCTCATTAACCTTATGTTAAATAACCACTCAATAAAAATGCTTAATTTTGTTGTCTATCTCTTATTTCTATTAAAATAGGAGATATTAATTATTCAACATAAGTATTTACATAGCTAAGTATACATAAGTATTTACATAACTAAGTAAGTATACATAAGTATTTACATAGTCAACATAAGTATTTACATAATCAAGGCTTTGGCCGTGGTCGGCACACAATGAATCGTTTTATTGTTCATAAAAAATATTAAAACTATTTGTATTGTCAAGATTTTAATTTCTGATCTAGTTCGTGTGAATCACTTTTCGGAACTTCATTCCAGGGCTGAATTTCTGCAGAACCGAAAATTGCGAATACTACGCCAGATGACAAAACGACAGCGATGCAGATGAAAAATATTTTATGCCATTGCTCTATCAGTTGCTGCAAAGAGAAAGAAAAATAATCAATTATTATCTTTTGAAGTGTGAAAATACTTTAAAGGTAGCAGAAAGGTTTGAGATGATGAAAAAAAATGTATTTATTATTGTTATCTATCTATACTAATATTATAAAGTAGTAAAGATTGTTTGTTTGTTTGTAGGGGGTAATCCCTGGAACTACTGAAGCGATTTCAAAAGTGAGGGTGGCAAATTGGTGGTGACAATCCCTGCTCCAACATAGGCTATATTTTATGTCGGTGCCACTACCCCCAGGGGGGTGCAGGAGCGAAAAACGTCCTAAAATTTCGATTTTTTTAATACTGAAGGAGCTAGAAACATGAAATTTGGCATGGTAGTTACTTATAAGATGTAAATGCTCTCTAAGAACAAATTCTAAAAAAAATTCGAAATTTAAAAAGGTGAGATGAGCGAAAAGCGTTCTAAAAACATTCTAAATTACAATTTCTATGGAATCTCTAGAACTACAGAACCGTTTTCAAAAGCGATGGTGGCAAATTGATGGTGACAGTCCCTGTTCCAACATAGGCTATATTTTATGTCGGTGCGACTACCCCCAGGGGGGTGCAGGAGCGAAAAACATTCTAAAATTTCGATTTTTTGTATACGGAAGGTGTTAGAAACATGAAATTTAGCATGGTAGTTACTTCTAAGATGTAAATGCTCTCTAAGAACAAATTCTAAAATAATTCGAAATTTAAAAGTGTAAGATAAGCGAAAAGCGTTCTAAAAACATTCTAAATTACAATTTCTATGGAATCTCTGGAACTACCTAACTCTTTTCAAAAGTGATGGTGGCAAATTGATGGTGACAGTTCCTGCTCCAACATAGGCTATATTTTATGTCGATGCCACTACCACAGGGAGGTGCAAAAGCGAAAAACTTTCTAAAATTTCGATTTTTTTTTTTTATACTGAAGGAACTAGAAAATCGAAAATTGGCATTGTAGTTATTTACAAAATGTAAATGCCCTCTAAGAACAAATTATAAAAAAATTCGTAATTTAAAATGGTGAGATGAGGGAAAAGCGGTCTAAAAACATTCTAAATTACAATTTCTATGGAATCTCTGGACTACAGAACCATTTTCAAAAGTGATGGTAACAGTCCCTGGTGTAACATAGGCTATATTTTATATTGGTGATACTACCACAGAGGAAAGGGGGGGTGAAAGAGCGAAAAACCTTCTAAATTTTCGATTTTTTTCGACATTAGCGTGGTTTAATTAGTAATTTCTGAATTATCTGTGACAGTAAAATTTTCTCTAATGAAAATAGGCTAACGAATACCACTTGGCATTTTTCATGAATTAAGCGAGCTAAGCCGCGGGTTTTGCTAGTTATCTATAAAGGATAACCGTGTCTGTGAGCATTAAATAATATTTTTAACTGCGAAGATCAATACAGCCATAGATCATTTCAAGCATTTTATTTCACAGGGTGATCCCGAATATTATTTTTTTTATCCAATTTCTTATTGGTCCCTTAATTGCCCTCGTTATAAAATCTTTGCTGTCAAATATTTTTTTATTCAATTTGTTATTAGTCCCTTAATTGCCTTCGTTATCAAATCTTTTCTGGAAAATATTTGGTCAAACAATTTTTGATATTCTTGAAAGTCCAGAAGAATTTGTGAAATATTTCTTTATAGATATTTCAACAAAACGTCTAAAATCGAAAATGCCCGTTGACGTTTGGCCATACGTATAGTATACCAGTGGACTCGTGGGAAGATTTCGCACTGAATTTTAATATTTTTTCAATGCAAGTTTAAAATTATATAAAAAATAAGGACTAACAATATCTGCAAACAACATTAGTCAAGCCAGAATATCATATCATTTATCCAATCAAAGTTGCAGTAAAAACTGATATCTGATAGCTAAGGCAAAAAATATATATATACAGGGTGTAACTGAAATGCTTCAACAAACTTTGAGGGATGATAGTACTCATGAAGATGAACAAAAAATGCAATAGAACACGGGGTCGCAAATGACATTTAACCCTTTCAGGGACAGTGGTATGTCTAAAAAACCACTTAATTTTAATTCCAAAACGCCACAATGGCACCAGAATTTTGCTAAAATCTTTTCCATTTAATATTTATGTGAAATATAGCCTTTCTCTTATTTACAAACAATTTTTTTTGTAAATTCCGGTGCCAGTCCATTTTCAGACGCATTTTCTCTATTTTTATCCTTTAAGCCTTTTAGGGGCAAACTACTTTTAGTACTAAAATGTTGAAATAAATGACTGGCACCGGAATTTATAAAAAAAATTTGTTTATAAATAAGAAAAAGGCTATATTTCACAAATATTAAATGGAAAAGATTTTAGCAAAATTCTGGTGCCATTATGGCGTTTTGGAATTAAAATTAAGCGCTTTCATAAACATACCACTGCCCCTGAAGGGCTTAAACGTCATTTGCGACCCCATGTTCCATTGCATTTTTTGTTCGTCTTCATGAGTACTATCATCCCTCAAAGTTTGTTGAAGCATTTCAGTTACACCCTGTATATCAATAGTATTTTAACTGCATTAGAAGATAACATCATCTGTTTCGGGAAAAAAAAAAACATGGGACAAAGAAAAATAAATTGAGTATTTGAATTTAAATTTTGCTCTTTAATCATAAATATAAATAAACCCGTGCAGCAATCTTTATTTTACATTTTTCTTTTACATATAATTATTGCTGAGCACGATACAATGCGGTATTAATTTTTGTGGCTACAGTAATTTGAGGAAAACGTTTCATTTCATTTATGAAAACAATGCCGATTTTATTTTTAATTATCAGCAAATTTTAATCAAAAAACATGTTTTAGGAAAATGCATTTGTACTATGTCAGAAGCCTGTTCAAAATTCTTTCATATGGTATCTCATTCGTCGTTCTGCGTTTCGTATTTTCTTAGAAAAAGTGATGTTGACAGGAGAAATAATATATACGATCATTGAACTTTGATATTATTTGTGATCATAGACATTTAAAACATTTCTTATTGTTGGTGTTCACAGACATTTAAAACATTTTTTTTTAAAGTTCAACCAGAAAAAAATAAAATAAATAATAATAAAGTGTTTATCTTTCGTACATTGTAGTCAAAATTAATATCTTAAAAAAATAAATAATATAAAATATACACGAATTTATAAAATACTTACTGCGTTATTTGTCAAATATCCTACAATGACAGGTAAAATGAAATGTGCAAGACTTCCCATAGTACAGGATATTGCATTGACAGATGCTATAAAGATGAAATAATGTTTATGTTTGTATAGAAAAAAAAAAAAAAGCTGAGATGTATTATTTAACAACAAAGTGGAAATTGACTGAAAGTTTCGTATATTTAAATTGCATTACATCATTGAAACAGCTGGAAGAAGAGAATTTGAAAGAGTAATTTAATTTCCAACTAACTTTAAAATAAAGTTTCCAATTTTTAGTAAACTATATAATACAGAGGCTGTTCGCACATTTTTTAGACTAATTTGATAAATGATTTAAAAAAATGGAATTATTTTAGAGGAAAACTTTCTTTCAACAACTTATTATTTGTAATTCATATTATTGTCTGATGCTTTCAAATTTATTCTTCTATCAAGATGGCGCATTCAAACAAGCTGTGAATCAGAGGATACCTTTTTTTTTTGGTTTTCCGAAAAGAAATATTCTTATTCGGAAGTTTACAATGATTGTAAAGTGCATAGTATAAAAATTTCTAAGTGCAAAATAAACATCAGTATTAATTCGAAAGAGCTATCCCGAAAATCAGTACTTATTCTTAGTAAAAAGACTCAAAATGAAAACAAAAAATACATTAAAAAAAGAGCCCATTTCAAGGCTGAAAACTAAGTTTCAGGTAAGGCTTTATATGACTGTCGCAAATTTATCTTACAATGGGAAAATAAGAATATTGGACAAAAATGTTACAATCAATTCATTATATTATTAAGAGAATGTGTTACATCCGATATTTACAGAAAAAATGCTATTTTCTTTATTTCAACGACTTTTAAAGGGTGAAACTGCATCAAAGCAAAGCTACCGCCCATACTTCAAAAACTACCGCTGTATTCGTTGAAAACATTAAAAACTCACACAGGTATTGCATTTATACCTTTCAACATATTCCTAAGAAGTCACCTGACATTTCTCTTATGGTTTATTATGCATTTGGTCTGCTGAAAAGAGCTCTTTCAAAGCGCAAAATCACCACGATGGATCGAATCTGGAAAGATTTTAAAGAGGCATGGGAAGCAATAACCCTGTAAATTTTACATAAAAACCTTCTATCATCGAAAGCATTACGCAGAATTAGAATCAAGAAACAAGATTATCATATAGATTATTTCAGAAAGCAATATTCATATTTTAAACGTTAAAAAAACAACGCCGAAATCGTCTAAAAATGGCCGAACACCCTCTGTAGTAGAAGATATTTATAATGCACAGCTTGAGACGAGAAGTTGTGCGTATTATAGGATTTTGTGTTATATAGAACACATTTCACGCATCAATAAACTTACATTATAAACATGGCCACATATATGTCTGTAACATATCAATATACACTATATCTTTATATTGCAATCCTTGAAACCAGGAGCTGTGCAGATTATAATTTTTTTTATAATAGAGATCATTTCACACTTTGTTAAAACCAGGGCTTTGCAAATGTATAAAATCTGGTAGTTAGCAAAAAATTCTAGCCGTCAGTAAAAAATATCCCCCCCCTTCCCCCCACCCCGTTATTGATTTTCAAAAAGCAGATATGAATTGAGAAAAGATAATTACAAACATAGTTTAGATTTCTCAGTTACTTAGTTTAGAATAGTACAAAGGGCATTCCATAAAAACTTATTGTTATTTTTTTACTTAATTGGTAACACTGCGAAACTAAAAAATAAAACGGCAGGCAATTTTTTCAAACTGTTAACTGTACGTTTATAAATATTTTAAACGAAGCAGACGATTTTATTTTCCTAGTTTCGTGGTTGTTTAAAGAACTGTTTTTATTTGCTCTACAGAAATGGACGTGAGTGAGTCAGAGTTAAAAAACGAAATGCGTTGGGCCATAAAATTTTACTATCGTTTGGACAAAACAGCTCCAGATACAGTTTAATGAAAGAAGCTTACAAAGACAAATGTTTTGGCTAGTCTACGATTTTTCGATGGCATGGTGATTTAAAAAAAGGACGTTTGTCTGCAAAACTGGTTCCTAAGCCTGGCCGACCAGAAAGTGTTGTGAATGATCAAAATGTTAACACTGTGCGGGCAATCGTGCAAGAAAAAAGGCGAATGACATGTGAGGAGATAGCGGCACCAACTAACATTTCGAAAACGTCGATATTTCGCAGATGCTTCAAAATGATCCAAATTTTCTAAAGACTGTAATAATAGGTGATGAAACATGGGTGCATCATTTTGATCCCCTTACCAAGTCCGCAACAAGTGTTATGGAAACAAAAATTATTCTCCGCCTCTGAAAAAATCCAACAAACCAAAACTGCTGGAAAGGTCAAGATGATTATTTTGTTTGATCACAAAGGTGTAATCTATCAGCATGCCGTGCTTCTAAAAACTACTGTAAATGGTGAAAAGTATGTTTCAGTTTTGAAAATTTTGCAACAACACATATCGAGAAAGCATCATGAACTGGCAGGGGATTAGATATTACATCACAATAATGCTCGCCCACATGTTAGTACTTCTGTTCAGAAATATCTTAGTAAATGGAATATTAAAATCATTCCAATATTACCATTCGCCCGGGCCCGAAAGCTGGTATAAAAATCAAGCCCGAACCCGTGTCGGGCCCGGGCTCGGGCTGAGCCCATATCATCTCTAACGCATACATGCCCGTGTCAAAATCGTCATCAAGCGTGACGATCATTGGCGAAGCATAACTAAATTTAGCGCCCCAAAAAAAGTCGCCAAAACTATGCTCCATAGACCGTAATTTATTCTTTTGAATGTCCCTGTAAACCAACTACAAATGCTACACACTACATTTTCAATACCGAATATGCCATAGTAAACCGCAATAACATAACACATGGGCTGATAAGTTCCCGGTCTAATAAAGAAAACACAACTTTTGAACAAAACTGTATGACTTTATAACTTTATAACTTTAATAAATAACATAACTTTAATAATAAATAATAATAATTTAATAATAATAATAATAATTTAATAATAATAATAATAATTTAATAACAAATAATAATAATTTAATAACAAATAATAATAATTTAATAATAATAATAATAATAATTTAATAATAATAATTTAATAAATAAATAATAATAATAATTTAGTAAATAATTAATAATAATAATTTAATAATAAATAACATAATTTTATAACGAAAAAGCTCCAAACAGTGCTCAAAATCATCGACTCGTTGTTGTTTTTGGTCAAAAGTCAACACGCGCGGCAGCCACTTTGACAACAGCTTTTTCATTCAAAATAAAACCTACACGTTGGTTGTTTGGATATCTTCAGAGTCTGAGCTATCTCCTGCAACTTCACTTTACGGTTCCCCAAAAAGATTTTTGGACCTTTTTTTATGTTTTCCGGAGTAACCACCTCTTTTGTGTGATGCATCACTGGTGTCCATACGGCCGCGTTTAAATTCAGCAAACCAGTCAATAATGGTTGATTTACCTGGTGCAGTGTCCGGATAACGCTTATCAAGCCAAGCTTTTGTTTGAACGGTGTTTTTTCCCATCAAATAACAATTCTTGAAATTCTTGTTTATCCATTTTTTTGTTTATCAACAAAGTTGTTCAAATAAAACCACTCTAACGTTTTATCCATACGGCAAATCGTCATGACATTTTTTCTGCTACCTTTTAAAGGTTAGTATTTACTAAAAAAAGCATCGGTTCGGCGATTGCAACGCCATCAGAGCCCGATTAAGGTCGTCTGGGCCCCAAGGCCTAGCAACTTTTTGGGGCCCCTTCAAATTAAAATAGTGGCTATAATTTTTTTCAAAGATTATTATTAGATTTTATGATGCAGTTGACAAGTGAAAAAAAATCTTTTTGTTCTGTTTTTGAGAAAATAATTGCAGAAAACTTCATTTTTAAGAAACTTTTTCTAAATCATTTTACTCATTTTGGGGCCCCCATCAGCAGTGGGCCTAAGGCCGTGGCCTAGTTGGCCTGTGCGTTAATCAGGCCCTGAACGCCATCTATGTACCAGACCGGGAACTTATCAGCCCATGTGTTATATCAATTGTATGTATATCTGAGTAAATTTACGCGAATTAGAGCATGAACAGACGGCAGACAGACAAATCTAATTCATAAACACTTTTGAACTATGTTGGAAAATGTTAAAAAAATGTTTTAAACCAGTATTCTAAATCTAATATTTATACATGAAAGCTTTTAAGGCGTAAAAATAATTCAGAAAACCTTAACTATTCTTTTATAAGAGAGAAACCTTACCGGCGAATGTCGGGGACATATCGGTGGACACAATCCAGCAACCAGCATAGCCGAATCCTACGAAAGACAAAGCGGCTACGGACAGAGGTATGCTGGTCTCTCTGTTACAACCCGCGAAATAAATGCCTAGGACACACATGGAATAACCAAAACAGCCTGAAAGTATAAACAAAGGGAAAATCAATATAAAACTGTTAATACAATAAATAATTCATTATGAGTAAAAACATTAATTTGTTGATAAAACTGATATTTTTTTATCATCTTAGGTAGATTTCGTAAGAAATACAGCCTATTGCATTCTCCCCTAAGTTGGAATTTCTGAAAAATTTTTGCAGCTCTACACCGATCATGACTCCTAGAACACAAAACCACCCCCAGTTCAAAACTTTATCTATCTATCTATATCACTTTTTTATGGATACGATAACTTCCAGAATTCTGTACAAATCTTTTCCAAACTGATACATAAAATCAAGTGGCATAAAATCTTAGTCATGTTCGTTAATGGGCAATATCGAACCAAGGGGGGGGGGGGGGGAGTTGTGAAAACAGAAAAAAAACCATAACTTCTTAATTATGATACATATCGAATCTGTTTAAATTTATTATTACTTCTAGGAAAAGTGTCAAAGATTTATGTATGACATATTTTTGATTTAATTAAAAATGCCCCCAAGGAGGGGGGGGGGGGAAATAGGGGTTTAAGAAGAAAAAGATTCATAACTTCGTCAATTCACAAGACATCAAATCCGCTTAAATTTATTATAAATCTTCTTAATATTATCTACAACTTTTATATTGACAAGTTTTTAACAACTCTTACAGCAAAAAAAAAAAAAAAAAAAAATTATATATATATATATATATATATATATATATATATATATATATTTGCTGGTTTAGCCTACAGACACAGGTATTTTTCGAAGTGGGGGGGGGGGGCATTCCCAACTGCCGCATCATGGCAAATATGGCTTTCTTCTGCAATTCCCAATAAACAGGTGCCCCACGGTCTGCGTCTTCGAAATCTACCTGTGCCTGTAGGCCGAGCAACGAGGGATTTTTTTTTTAAATTGGTATAATTATTTTCATAAACATTTATGGTTTGAAAGGATTATTTTCCAGATGGCCCAGTGTTAATTTTAATAGGAACCAATAATTATTTGTTCGTTTGATCTGTCCATTTATATGTAAAACTCCTCTCTAACTGTAACTATTGTGGATGGCTATTCGCACAAAATTCAATGTGTTGTTGAGATAGAGTACTGTATATTTATTCTTGAAAATAAATACTGTATTATGCATAGTTTCTTACAGCGCACCCTCAAATATACACTGCAAAAAAAAAAAAAGTGTTGATTTTACAGTATAATACTAGCATCCCAGCTGCCAGTATTATACCGTAAAATTAACAGTAATAAACAGTAAAATAAGCAATAATACGCTGTCACGCATGCCCGGTAGCGTATTACTACTTATTTTACTGTTTTTTACTGTTAATTTTACGGTATAATACTGGCAGCTGGTGTGTCAGTATTATACTGTAAAATCAACACTTTTTTTTGCAGTGTAGGTGCCATGTATAGTTACTGAAAAAAATGTTCAGATATCTACAAATTCAAGTGTGCTAATTAGACTGTCACTATCTATATTATAAAGGACAAACGTGTCCGTGTGTAACGCTGATGTCATTTTACGAATGGCAACACTTCACGATGAAATTTCGGTCTTGTGATTTTTCTACTGCAATTTTTTTAATTTCTAACCATTGCACATTTTTAGCTCACAGGCTATCAAAGCCTGAGAGCTAATGTGCCCGCCCGTTCTGTATGTATGTACGTACGTATGTATGTACGTAACGCAATAACTCTTGATAGAAATATCCGATTTGTTTAATATTTTGGTTATAGGTTCATTGTGATAAGGCGCTTCCCTGATTAGTTTTGGGGTTTCATTGGTTAAGTATAAAGGGGGGAACGGGGGGCTAATTCCCTCCCCCTTGATTTAGATAAATGGGTTTTTCAAGCAGAATCATCCTATTTGCTTCAAATTTTGTATATAAGTTCATTGTGATAAGGCGCTTCCCTGATTAGTTTGGAGGTTCATTGGTTAACTATAAAGAGGGGAACAAGGGGCTGATCCCCCCCCCCTTAAGTTAGATAAATTGGTTTTTCATGTAGAATTATCTGATTTGCTTCAAATTTTGTATATAGGTTCATTATGATAAGGCGCTTCCCTGATTAGTTTTGGGGGTTCACTGGTTAAGTATAAAGGGGGGAACAGGGGGGGGTAATCCCCCACTTAATTTATTATCGATCTTTTTTTATTTTTTGAGGGCGTTATTCTTTGGAATAAGAGTATAATATACAATTATTGTGAATAGCCTGTGAGCTCAATGCCATCAGTTTAACTGGACACTTTTCTTTTTATTAATTTTTACACCGTTATATAGGGAAAGCAAATTTACTTTCAAATGCAATTTGTTTGAAAACTGTATCGCAATTTACTCATTTATTGCAGCATTAAATTAAATTTCAAGCACGATTTTTTAGAAATCTATCTCTATCGCTAGCAGATGATTACAATATGTTAATCTGTTTGCACTTTAAACAATATAAACAGTTCACCATTTGTTTCCGACTATAATAATCAATAACAAAATTAAAACTTTATTAAGCAACAAATAAAATAGCACAAATAAAACACAAATTTAACAGACATGTAATTGAAATAAGCATGTAAATCCGCTGAAATTATCAGAATTAAAAACTGCTATAGATAACGAAATATTAAGAGATTTCTTCGGCTATTAACTTTCGGCACCAGGTCAATACGAAATTACCATTTTTAATAAATTTCAAAATTTTATTTGAATATATAATTGACATTATTTCAAATAAAAATGCTCTTTGGTGTTGTTAGGGGCAATCTAAAAAAATAATATTAAATGTAAAAAATCTATTAGAGTTGTCAATAAAAAAAAAAAATAAACGGTTTTCACATACATTCCCTATCCCGGGAAGCCCGGGTTGGCTATTCCCTAGTATTATTAGTTACAAATTTAAGCATTTATTTTCACATTAAATACTTTAAATGTTCTGATATTGCAATTGCTGAGCAGGAGAATACTATCATATCTTCTGTTCTTATAATCATTATCGTATCGTATATAATTTTTACAAAGTTAATACAATTGAAAATTGAAAATTTTCTTGAGAGGCATTTTGTCATCCAGAAAGGACTTTCTCTTCCTGACCGCCCTCTGAATTTACCACTGTCACAGTCCTTTCAAGAAGTTTTTACACATAATATTGGCTCCTGGAGCATCCTCTGGACCTATCAGTACAATTTGTCTCGGATTTCACAGTTTTTTTTTCACAAAATGGTTTTTTAAGTTGATTAAAATTATAACTCACTCAAAAAGGTCCAAAACTTCCGTGCTTTGTCGACGCTGATGTAATTCTTGTTATTTAACAATGTGGACAAAACGCTTCCGAGCTGAGCGGTGAAAAACTGCAGCAAAAATGGCAAAGCAGTCCATTGTCCGTCCTTAAATGGAAATAAAAAAAAAAAAAACATGAAAAATCAAAGACAATTTAAAAACATAAAAATATTCAATTTTATTTTAAAGTTCAACAATTGCTTTAACTTTTTGCTTACGGGCCAGGAATGGAGATTATTTTTATATTCCATCGTACTACGGTTTACAAAAAATTTTCTTTGTGGTAGATTTCTCTTGAAAATACTCCATTATAAGTGTATGGTAGATATTATTATTTTTTAAATGGTACGAACAAAGCGAAAAATGGTCACTGGGATGACATACGTCCCAACCCCTTAATCAAAGGGTTGAATCTACAAATGTTTTTAATAAGTAATGTTTTACATGCATTTTGTAACAATGTGCAAAATAATAACATAATATTGTCCCAATAGTGGATTAATTAGCATCCAATGATCCTTTGATGTTTTTTAAATCGGTATTTAACCCTCCAACGCCCATAAGTAAACTAATATATATATATTTCACATTCATGGGTTGTATTGTATTATTTTCACTAAAAAAGCGTAATGAAAATAATTTTTATCAAATAGTACATGTTATCAAGTAAGTGACACCCAAATCCAAGATCGCATCATAGCAACAAAAATCGTTCAACCATTCAAAATCCTACAAATATCAATTTAACATTTAGTTATCTTTACGTTCAAGCAAAACAATACGAGACTTTACTGCTGTTTTGACATTTTCATGCCAAGAAAGAAATATCAACTCAAGTCTTTGTTTGTTTGGAGGATGTACAAAACTTTGATACGTTATAGTCACAGTTGAGCAATTACACAGTAATCAGTTGCGGTTGTAATTGCAATCATTTGCAATGTAGTTACAATTTATTTGTACGTAATTAATTATAGTTACAATTGCCTGCGTAAAGAATTATTGCTGCACTAACCGGAACCGCCCCTCATCCCATTATTTGGCGAAATTTCTGTTCTTGAATGTGTGTAACTATAATCAATTACACACAATTAAACTGTACTTACATTGCAGATAAATGCAATTACAAATTTGCCCAACTCTGGTTATATTATTATCATATCAGAAAATCCGAGAGATATGGAATTTTGTTATATGATTAGGTAAACTCTTCTAGATCCTGATAAAGGCGGCACGGTACATAAGTAGAACCTCGATTATTCGACGTAATTGGGACCGAACCTACATCGGATAGTTGAAATTTCCGGATAATCGAGAATTTATCAATATTAATCTAGTTTAACATGTAACATCGTCATAGAACTGCTATTATGACTATTTAAACTGCTAAATAAATATCTAAACTCAAGTTGTACATGAAAAGAAATTTAAATTGAAACAAAAAACTTATAGTGATTTAAATGGAAGCTTCGTCTGGCGTAAATTGGCCATCCTTTGTCGTGCAGCTCTGTCACACAGTTTTCTTTAAAGCACTATTTCAGAGGAATTACACTGTTCTTGTTGTTCCAACCAAGTAAGGCCTTTTGATACTCAAAAGCCTCATTGTTGGGAATCATTCTTGTATTCATCATCCTCTTCCAAATTTCGAAATGGGGATTGTTTTTGTTTAGAACAGGGACGTATACACAGGGGGTGGGATCGAAGCTTGCGGGAGCTGAAGCTAATTTCAAAGGAATTCTAAGAAAGGGGAACCAAAATATTTATCTGTGCTCGTAGTTCGGAAAGAACCTCTTGCATACACAAAGAATATATATACATATATATATATATATTTGCACATCACCACTCAATTTTTATCCTACTCAGCTTAAATTAAGCGAAAATGATTTAATTAATAATAATATAAACTTTCTTGACTTAAAAATTAATATTACTAATAATTATAAATTAATTTTTGATATTTATGATAAGAGATTTGATTTCCCATTTAAAGAAAATATTTTTACCAATTTTGCTTCATGTTTACATAAATCTGTTTATAAAAATATAATTATCAATTATCTACATCGTATAAAATACTTATGCTCAGATATAAATAAAAACAAAAATATTAGATATATTCGAGATCAAGCAAAAATATATGGTTATCCAATTTTTATGATAAATTCAATCATCAACTCTTTTAAATAACATTTATTATATAATTTAAATATAAACAAGGTATGTAATAAATTATTGTTTTAGTGTGCGATAACATATAACAAAAGATATAGAAAATAATAATTATAACATACATTATTATAATTATAACATATTAGGAAATTTAATATTTAATATTTGTTTGAACATTATATACACTTTATATAGAAAATTACAATTATAACATACATAATTACAATTATAACATATTAGGAAATTTAATATTTGATTGAACATTATATACACTTTGTATAGTTGTGATTGTGCGTTGCCGATCACCTCTGTTTAAGGTGTTATTGATGTGCAGTTTTCATACATTTATAAATTAACTTATACAATAACAAATTAAATTATACATGGATAACATTGGTGATTATAACTCATAAACATATCTATTTGCAATATATATAAATATAAATATATATAGTTTTATTTTTGTCTATGAATAATTAAATTTAACAAGTATTTTAATTACTGCATTGCATTAATTTGATTGAAAAACAGTAGTAATACTATTAATTATCAATTTTATAAATTTTGAGATATTTTGAATTGTTTATGAATTATTTAATTAGATATTTAAATTAATCTATGAAATATAAAATATATTTACAATGTAGTATAAATTAAACATTAATTATTTAATAACAAGTCTAATATATATTTAAGTAGTAGTAAAAATAAAACATTAATTATTTAATAATATGTCTATAATATCAGTGGATTAACACAGCTGGCAGCAAAAACAATTTGAATTAAAATAATATCTCTTTTACATAATATATTCTTGTTAAGAATATCTGAAATGCTGTGCAAGTTGAATTAATTCTGTGTAGATTTATTCATATAGTAGTATTATATTTTATTTGAATTTAAAGTAAAACTACAAGTTAGTATTGTTTTTTAAAGTTTATTTATATAATTAAATCTAATGAAGTGAGTATGTAACGTGGATATGTAAAGTGGATATCTAACTAAATATTAATTATGAATTATTATAATACCAATAGATGGCGACACTTTACCTTTCAGGTAGTTGTTGATAATATTGTTAATATTATATTTAATTTAACTATAGAGGGAGCTATTGATTGTATATTAATTTTACTTTCAGGAATTAAAATTGGATAGAGTAATATATATTCACGGATATAATTTTGTTATAAGTGTATTAAAACCAGAATTATTTTGTGTGTTTTTGAATCATTTTGTGTTTGGGTGTCATCGATGATGTTGTTGTGTTTTAAAAAAAGTGTGCTCTCAACTTGTCTTTCAAATCATTTCTCTCAACTCGACTTAGTCAACATGTATGATGCATTGCCATGTGGTTGTGAATATTATGCAGAAGTTGTGACATTTTAAGGATTCTGTATAATTATTGTGAGTATAATATTTTATCTACACTTTACGCGTTCATATTTCCAATTTTATTATTTCAAAACTGTTATCTCGTGGTAATTTCCTGAGGTGTTAAATACAGTTTTTGGGATAATCGATGTGAGTGAAATATATTGTATATTCTTAATGGTTTTTTATTTCCTATTTAAATATTTCCAAATTTTAATATTTCCAATTGTTGTCTGGTAATAATTCAGTGTACCTGGATGATTCTACTGATCTTAGCATTATGCCAGTAGAATTATGAAACACTGAATTATTATTTAAAACACATGTGGGTGCATCCAGGCTGATGAGTACATGTGCATGTGTTTTTCATATCCAATTCATATTTAATTCTCATGTGGTCCAATTTTCCATTGTATATGGTTCATATTTAATTTATTAATCCATTTGTATTTACTTAATTGCAACTCCAATTTATAATTTTTTTTTTCCCTTTCTCTCTATTTCTTTTTTCTTTTTTCAGTATTCTTTAGGTATGAGTAAAATTTGGCCAATTACCATTGAAGCACAAGCTATGGTAATATTATGTTTGCACATGTTAATTATTAGCTATATGGTATTCCGTATACACAATATCATTAATTATCTCTTTGGAGATTTAAGTAGAATGATAATAGAACTTGATATGTTTTTTTAAATTCATAGATATTATAATTATATATATATATATATATATATATATATATATATATATATATATATAAGCTGAAAAAAGGTTAGGAAGCCGACGTCGGTTTACAGAGACTTCCGGTTAAACGAGGGTCGAATAATCGAGGTTTTACTGTATTCACTTAAAATCTAAGCCTAGAGGTCGTTTCAAATACGTGACAATGGGTGATGGCGTGTTAAATAAAAAAGTTTGCAAAGTACTGAAAAATAATACGACAGAAAACTAAAGATTGAAAGTTTCATTGTTAAAACTAAAATTTTTCAGAGAGAAGCCTAAATATTTAAAAAAGTATATTACTTGTTGAACAGAATAGTGCAGAATCGTTTTTAGGAATGTCGGGTGAGTGCTGAGAAAATGAGACAAGGCCCACATCTGTCCGAAGTAAGCATATCCCAGAGCATAAACAGGAATGGACGTGAACAAGCTCCTCCACGGCGTTTGAGGTCTCTTCAAAATAAAACACGAATAATAATAATAATAATAATAATAATAATCTATATTATAAAACAAAATGTGTTCTGAGGGTAACGCTGAGGTTATATCAATGATGGCAACGACTGGGTAGTTATTTTTGCTTTTATCGTAAATTTATTAATTTCTAACTCTGTCACAATTACAATTTTTGCATCTTCGGATGGGGGACAAAAAAGGGATTTTCAAATGCCATCTTACAAAGCCTATCCCATTCAAACAGACAGAATTTTTCTTTTAAATGGAGTTAGTTTTATCAATGTTATTTTTGACTATGTCTAACGTTATTTTTGATATTTATGACAAATGTGTTTTTTTTCTTTCGACCTATAGTCAAAAATTGCAGATAGTCGTATAAATAGTCGACTGAATTTAGAACTATGTGTTCTTATAAAAATCACAGGCAGACATTTAAATTTTACATATATGTGTAGATTAATAACCTCAAATATAATTTTGGTGCAATTCTACACAAATGTCTCGTGACAGACACCACGTGCCCATACTTAGATTCCTGCCCTTTTACATCTTTAAATACGCTTTGCTTGAAGAAAAAAAAAATTAAATTAAAAATGTATTTTATAATGTTGCACTGAAATGAAATTCTAAATATTAAAAGACGCTTTAACGTAAAATTTTTAACACATTTTATCGTATTTAAATAAGTAATTTATTTCATGAATAGAAATAAATATAATTGTTATTAACATCAAAATTAACTTCTATTAAAATATTTCATGCAATATTTCATACATATTCATTTTCATGCATATTCAATATTTCATTTTAAAAGCAAAAAGTAAAAAAAAAAAAAATTCTGAAATAGAATATTTAATAAAGTATTCTATTTTAAAAATAAAGAAAAATCTTTCATTGGTATTAAGATCAAAATTTACGTTTATTAAAAATATTCCATTTATCATGCAAAATATAAAACAACCGATAAAATATTTTTAAATAAAAAAGTTGAAAATAAAACTGAAATAGAATATTTTAGTCGATAAAACATTTTTATAATAAAGATCTAGAAGAAAAGTTGGGAATAAAAAAAAAGAAGACGTGGGATTCGAACTTATTCTACCTAGACTCAAATGCATCGCTCTAACCATTCAACCAGCAAGCACATAACTGTTAAGCAACAAAACATCAAAATAAGTAGGCAAATCTGGGGAAAAATCTGGAAAGCAGGAATCTAAGTATGGTCACGTGATGTCTGTCGCGAGACACTAGTCAATTACAACCAATAGAAAATGAGATACAACTATACTGATCATGGCAAAAAAAAACATAACATAGCAATGCCCCCTGTTGTGTGATCAACGACAAAATCCCCTTGGTTTTTCATAATATTCATCATACCTATTAAATTTAGGATTTCGTTCTGCCATGGTAGCGGACCCAACTAACAAAACTCTGGATCTAGGTTAAATATGTATTTCACACCACTTCTACTAAAGTTATATTTAAACCGTTTTTTATTCGTAAACTTTATGCGTAGATAAAAGAGTATCATATCCCTCTTCTTCAAGACATTATACACACAATAACTAAAGAACGAAGTTACCAGCAAATTTGAAATTACCGAAAAATGAAATTTAGAAATGCGTTTAGAATAATTACTTTCGAATAGCATACCTTCTGAGTTAAAACATTTTCCTGGTTCCTATTTATGTAGTCGAGCTCTGCGAGCGATATGTTTGGGTGGACGCTTGGATTGTCGTACAAACAAAATAATACCAAAAGTGACAAGATGATCCCTGCACCTCCTGAAAAAATAACATCCACATATTAAAGACTAGTTGCTGGGGGCCACCGTAATACTTACCCATCATGGATATGCATAATATAAAATATGAAAATAAAACATGTGTAAACTACTTATAAAATGCATTGCATTCGAATAAAATCGTGGCTTGATGACGTCCTAAACTTTAAAAGTTCTATTACTGAATTGCGTAAAAGAAACATCCTTATAACTCCAAAAATGTTAATCCTATTAATTAACGGTTAATTGTGTCGGATTAAGAGTCTCATTTCCAAATAAAGTATATCTTTAAGTTGAAATTTGGATGAAATACAGAGTCATGAAAAATCGAAGAGTGTTGAAAATAGAATTACAAATATCTCGGCAACTCATTATCCGATCGACTTCATTTTTTATGCAAACTTTATGTTTTTTTATTGTCTTTTATATTCACTCCTTAAAATAAACTATTTCGAAAATTTTTATATACCTTTTATCAGAAAGAATATTTCGAGAGTCCGAAAAAAATAGTTCCGGATAATCAAGGTTACTCTAATTCAATAAGCTCCTTCTCATTATTACATACTAAGTACATACCAAATTTCAAGTCTGTATCTCAATTTGTTCGGGAGATAGAGCGTGTACTGACACACACACAGACAGACGGACGGCATTTTTTTTTTTCTAAAAATATGTTTTTCGGAATCTCCAGTGTCTGAAACGTGTAAATCCGTCAAATTCTTTTTTTTTTTTTTTTCCAAAACGATTGCAAGACTTACCCTATACTAAGTATGATGGGTAAGTAATACACCGGTGAATAAAATCAGGGCTTTTAAAACTTTAAAAAAAAAGAAAAAGAAAAAAAATTACAGTAGCAGCACACTGACAGAAATAGATTTCTTTTCCAAATTAGCATTGAAGATACAGGATTCCACTCTGGTTCCAAAGGCTAATTCCTAAACCATTAGTCATAGACATATAGTTCCAGTTGCAAAAATATTTTAATTGAGGTAAAGAAGTATTTTAAAAGAGATTTGGGTCAATAAAACATTTCTTAAAAAGTTACGAAATTTAATTTTTTATGCGGTACCCCGGTCTTATAAGTAATATTTAGTAAAAATTTCCTATTACACTTACAAGTAAAACAAAAAGAGTTCCATTCTTCTATGATTAAAACTGACCGAGTAAATAGCTTTTTAAAGAAAGCATCTTTTTTGCTGCGAAATAGGGGTCATTCTCAAATTTACTAGAAATATAAATAATCGTCAGATAAAAAAAGAAAAATACAGTTGAAAGTAAAAGGAACATTACAAATAAATTTTAAACTATTTTCATTCTCACATATTAAAGCAAACCATACAACTTGTACTAAAAATAAAAGTGAAAATAATAACGGAATTTTTGTCAAATGAAATGATGAAAAGCAACAATCTCAATTCTTTACAAAATAAAACATATGTTAAAATACAGTTAATTTAACCAATCTGAAACTTAAATAATAAAAATTAACACTATCGTTATCCTTGTACGATGTGACTACTTTCAGTTAAAATGCAGATACACGCGAAATGAATTCTACAAATACTTTAAGCACTTTGTGTACGATCCCTTGAAGCATGGCCCAACTCATTTGTGTTCAGATGCAGAAAATTGGTATAAGTCATGCAGTTCAAAGTTTCATAACTCGGTCAATTTTAGTATTAGATGAATGGGACTTTTTTTATTTTACTTGTTAGTCTAATAGGAAATTTTTACTAAATATTACTTTTAGGACCGGAGGATAAAAAATTAAATTCGTAACTTTTTAAGAAATGTTTATATTGACCCAAATCGCTTTTAAAATACTTCTTTCCTCACTTAAAACATTTTTGCAATTGGAACTATATGTCTATGATTCTCGGTTTAGCGATTAATCATTGGACACCGTTGAGTGGGGACACCCTGTATATTGAATTATAAATATACCCATTCTTTATAAGCAGAAGAAGAAAAAGTGTATAAATAAAAATAGTCATTTAAATTTTAAGAAATCTACAATTTTTACATCGATATAATGTCGCGTAACCGCGTCGCGACAAGAAACATGATGTATAGTGTGAACGAAAATCCTAGAATTTGAACACCAGTAAATTTTAACAGAACATTTTGTGTCATATAATCGCAGCTTTTCAGAAATTGAATAAAGCGAAAATTTCTGCTCAGACAAACTGGTCCTGAAAAGTTTTTGTATTGTTTGTAGAATTTAAAGTATGCTCGTCGTGAAAGGGTTAAACGTAACGCGTAACATCATTTGATCCGTGAACTCCTCACTTTGTTTCAGTAGCCGCGCACTCTACACTAGTGCAATTTGGGATTCCGCAACTTCAACTTCGTATAACTTTGTTGGCAATGTAGTGATAATAAAATATAACACGATTCCTATACGAAATTTAACAAGAAATCGAACTGTGAAATAAATTAATTTTTATCAAAGATTTCCTTTTGTTAGAGAAATGCAAATTAATGAAAGCATGTTTTCAAAAAATGCCAACATTTGAAATTTTGATCGGTGCGAGTTCACAACTAGTGTGGAGAGATGGTTAAAATTGATTACGCAAATGGCAGTATATGAGCTAACTTTCGTTCTTCAGTATCTGACATTTGAGAAAGAAAATGGTAGAATAAAATTGACATAGATAAATAATAGCAATGATGATGTGTAGATCATGGAACTAGAAAAGTGCTTCGAAGCATTGCTGTCACTCATCATCATTTTAGCACTTAAAGTTGTCTTCCAGAAGCTGGAAGACCCGCTTCCATCTGCTTTCCCAGATCCGTGATCTACAACTCGCCACTATTTTTACCCACACTTGCACACAATTATTATACAACATATATACAATTATTATACTAGAATACATTATAACACAATTATTATACTTACATTAGACTGATAAAAGTTTTGTGCTGTGTTAAATCAATTTTTTGTGCTGCAGTAGCTGCAACCACAAGATGGTGAAATCTCGTAGCTCCAGTTGAACCATAACTCCAAGTGTTGAACGAGATTCCACCATGTTATTATTGCAACTACTGTAGCACCAAAAGTTTGATCGACACAGCACAAAATTTCTAACAGCGTACACACATATACAAATAATGTATTAAAAAAATTACCTGATACGAAAAATGCAGCTCGCCATCCTCCTAGTGATATTGATTCACACAGAAAGCCAGATATGTAGCTCCCTAACACAGCTCCAAAAGCACACCCAGAAGCTATGAATGTGTAAGACAGCCCTCTTTCAGGCTTTGGACACCAGTTTGCTACCAACACAGACTCGGTCGGAAGTATTCCACCCTGAAATATGCATTATACGGAGAGTTCTCACACAATTTTGTAACGATTTTGGAAAAAAAAAAACTATATAAATAAAGATAAGAACTTTATTTTCTAATATGTTCAATCTGATAGACCTTTTGTTGAACTAATTATAATATTACATCTTGATTTACAAGATAAAAGAGGATTTTCTTAAAATTATCAGTGTTAATTTTGTTCCACCACAGCGCCACAGTCTTCCAGAGTTCGTCCAATATTTTGGATGTAGCTTATAAAGAGCTTATTTGACAAGTCCAAATGTACAGTAATCCATAGGAGATACTATGGAGGACTTGGGTAGGATGAATTTAAATGGAATAGCCCCAATTCCGGTTTCATTTCTCATTTTTTCTAAAAATATAGCTTTACATTCAGAGGTATGGCTGGTAGCCTTATCCTGATGTAACTTAGCACAGTAAAGATTGTTTGGGTAAAGCGATGGAATGTCTTCTTTGAAAACAGGCGTTAAAACACATTTCTGATAGTAATCCGAGCTAAATTTGACATTTTTTTCTACTTTCCTTATTTTACATTTTCCGTTATAAGAGAATACAGCAATAACCATAAAACCTTTAGCAAAACTCTTTTGAAGCAACATTTTAGGTCTTTTTCTCCTCGTTTTCAATGACAAATCGATCTTTTTCTATTGCAATCAGATATATCTATAGCTAAGCCTCATCAAATGTAACTAAATACTTCCAATTTTCTCCTGCCTACTAACTTTCATACAACACTCTGCACATAGTCTTACGCTGAGAAACATGTTTTCGCCAGGGACCGATTTACAAATTTGGAGGCCCTGAGCACAGATGCTTATGGGGGCCCCTTTGCACCCATGCTTACAGCAGCCTTGAGTTAAAAAATATATTATTGAAAGCAGTACTTATTACAATAATCACTACTGACTTTAATAATTTTGTGATATTTAATGATGTTTCTTCTCAATTTTTTAGCAGTAAAAGTTTTTATAACATCTTCATAATCTTAAGTGTTCTATCTCGCTGACGATTTTTCAATCTTTCGAAATCGGTTCCAAAAGTGAAAGTATCCTAATAAAATTTTTAAAAAAACCTGTAAACAAAATCGAAAAAGTTAAAAACGGCCTTTGTAGAAATCGACCTCAAATATCCAATGGAAAAAATATTTTAAAAACATTGAAATGCAAACGAGATATTTTTGAAAATTTCTCCAATAGGATTAACATCAGCGAGCAGGTGTCTTCGCGTGTGTGAGTGATGTAGCCCTTAAATATATATAAATAATAAAAAAAATAATAAACACATTTATCCATATTAATTTTGTTTTTTAATAGTTAAAACTTCATCCGATTTTGGCCAATATTTTAAAATTTTTCAGTAGCATTTGGGGGCCTCGAAAATTGGGGACCCTGGGCCCATGCCCCGAATGCCCTGCCATAAATCAGGCACTGGTTTTCGCATTAGGCGATGAACATAATTTTTTTTTGTTTGTTTTCATTAGCTTTAAATCACATTTTATAATTTATTTATAGTTTCTATAGAGATGCTTAAAGATTTTGCGATAGTTCTTTGGGAAGTTGGAATTTCGTGTAGAACATGAGATGCGGATTTAGCTATAACGAGCAGGGAAGACCGAGCTATGCTCGGTTAAAATTAAATTTGAGTTCAAATATCATGACCCATCACCAAAATGACCCACTAATTGAATTTTCTCGAACATGCGACCTAGCCCAACAGTCTTCTCGTACCCGAAAACCATAGGATGCAAAATTTAGTGTAAATAGTCTGAGCCGTTTTTAAGATAAAATAGCTTGACCCATAATGACCCAAGACCAAAATGACCCACTAATCTCAATTTCTCGAACATGTGACCTAGCCTAATAGTCTCCTTGCTCCCTAAACCTGTAGGGTGCTAAATTTATTTCAAATCCTCTGAACCGTTTTTAAGATAAAATAGCTTGACCCATAATGACCCATGACCAAAATGACACACTAATTGAATTTTCTCGAACATGTGACCTAGCCCAACAGTCTTCTCGTACTCGAAAACCATTGGATGCAAAATTTAGTGTAAATTGAGCCGCTTTTTAGATCTTGACCCATTAATCGAATTTTCTCGAACATGTGACCTAGCCCAATGATTTTCGCGTGCCCGAAACTCGTAGAATACAAAATTTAATCAAAATCGTTAGAGCCGTTTTTTAGATAAAATTAATTTGACCCGCTTTGACCCAAAAATGACCCACTAATCGAAAGTTCTCGAACATGTGACCCAGCCCAATAATCTTCTTGTGCCCGAAAATAGTCGGATACAAATTTCGTCAAAATCGTTTGAGCCGTTTTTTAGATACAATTAGCTTGACCATGACCCAAAATGGCCCACTAATTGAATTTTCTCGAACATGTGACCTAGCCCAACAGTCTTCTCGTGTCCGAAAACCATTGGATGCAAAATTTAGTGTAAATTGAGCCGCTTTTTAGATCTTGACCCGCAATGACCCAGAAATGACCCACTAATCGAATTTTCTCGGACATGTGACCTAGCCCAATGATTTTATCTTGCTCGAAACTCGTAGGACACAAAATTTAATCAAAATCGTTATAGCCGTTTTTTAGATAAAATTAATTTGACCCGCGTTGACCCAAAAATGACCCACTAATCAAAAGTTCTCGAACATGTGACCCAGCCCAATAGTCTTCTCGTGCCTGAAAATGGTCGGATACAAAATTTCGTCAAAATCGTTTGAACCGTTTTTTAGATACAATTAGCTAGACCATGACCCAAAATGACCCACTAATCGAATTTTCTCGAACATGTGACCTAGCCCAATGGTTTTCTGGTGCCCCAAAACGGTAGGATACGAAATTTCGTCAAAATCGTTAGAACCGTTTTTAAGATAAAATTTGCATATATAACCACACACAAGATTTGCTCGTATTAGAATATACAAGATTTGCTCGTATTAGAATATATGATGATAAGCTGTGAAAGTACCTTTGTTGGGCATGCATTTTTTTACCCTTTTCCCAGTGAAATGTAAACTTTGACGTTCCTTTCATTTTTTATTAATTAAGTTCGTTATATTACGTGTAGAAATATTAAAACCACGCTTTTATTTCCCTTTTTAAATAATTATAATAATTTCTCTTCTTAAAGTGCAAATACATAGCATTCGATCCATTGTTTATTTTCCAGCGACATTTTAAAGAAAATATATTTTTTTAATGATGCAGACAATAATCCGAATTGATGTCATACAGTTTTTTTTTTCATTTAAATTTAAATCATAGAGAAAGTCAAAACTATTACATAAATGCATGAACACCCTTTGTATATAAAATCGACTTTTAAAACCTTTCCGACCCTTTTTTACAAGATGAAAAGCAATTCTGCAATTTGAGAGAGCTAAAAGTCATGTGAGCATGGGTGTGATGGACAATCAGGTGTCACGTCAATTCGTCGCGCTCAATTCATCGCGGAACAATTCGTCGCGCATAATTCATCGCGGAACAATTCATCGCGCACAATTCATCACAACGTCAATTCGTCGTGGTGTCAATTCGTGACGTCAATTCGTCGCAACGAAAATGTTTTTGAATGCTATGATGATAAAATTAAAGATAATGTAATAAAATTATTTAATGATAATTTGTTTTTTAGATATAGAGAATTATAACTAACAATTTACATCATTCAATAATTTTACTAAATTATCTTTACTTTTATTATCATAGCCTTCAAATATATTTTCGTTGCGACGAATTGACATTGCGACACTAATTGACACCACGACGAATTGTTACCCCGATGAATTGACGCTGCGATGAGTTGTCGCCGCGACGAATTGACGTTGCGATGAATTGTGTGCGACGAATTGACGCAGAACCGGACAATAATATACGTATATTTTTTTCTTAAATTAATCATTTTCTCTAAATTTCAATTAAATCTCACTTTTAATTAATCATTTATTTTATCCTAATTTTTACTTCAGTTCCAGTCCTAATTTTCTCCCAATATAAAAACGATATTTAACCTATGCCTTTATCACTAATGGCTCTCACTGGCTCACTTCACGTCTTGAGCAGTGGTCTAAAAAACTACTTTTATTTTGTAGCGAACTGTAACTACAACTACTTTATCAAAAATTTAGATAACTACAACTACTTGTTTTAAAAAGTAGCGACTACAGACTAGTTTTCAAAAGTAGTTACCACTTCGCTACTTTCGGATTTTGTCAAAGGGTTCAATCTATATCCGAAATTAAGTAAACAAATTAATTAATACAGTTGTCCCCTCGTTATACCGCGTCTGCCGGTGTTGGTTATATCGAATCTAATGCGATATAAAACTAGTCGTTGGGGGCCACCGTAATACTTACCCATCATGGATATGCATAGTATAAAAAATGAAAATAAAACATGTGTAAACTATTTATAAAATGCATTGCAATTCGAATAAAATCGTGACTTGATGACGTCATAAACTTTAAAGGCTCCATTACTGAATTGCGTAAAAGAAACATCCTTATAACTCCAAAATTGATAATCATATTAACTATCGGTTTACTGCGTCGGATTAAGCATCTCATTTCCAATTAAAATATATCTTTGAATTGAAATTTGAATGAAATACAGGGTCATGAAAAATCGAAGAGTGTGGAAAATATAATTACAAATATCTCGGCAACTCATTATCCGATTGACTTCCTTTTTTATGCAGAATTTATGTTCTTCATTTGTCTTTTATATTCACTCCTTAAAAGAAACAATTTCAAAAAAATTTATATACCTTTTATCAAAACGAATATTTCGAGAGTCCGAAAAAAATAGTTCCGGATAATTGAGGTTACTGAAATTCAATAAGCTTCTTCCCATTATTACATACTAAGTACATATCAAATTTCAAGTCTCTATCTCAATTTTTTCGGGAGCTAGAGCGTTTACAGACACACAGACGGACGGCAAATTTTTTTTTCTAAAAATATGTTTTTCGGAATCTCCAGTGTCTGAAACGTGTAAATCCGTCAAAATTTTTTTTTCGATTTTCAAAACGATTACAAGATTTACCCTATACTACGTATGATGGGTAAGTAACAATGACATTAAATAATAATAGGAAATATAACATATAAGAAAATTATTTTGTGTTGGTCTATTAGTTTATACACGAATTACAATTTTCTTTCTAAAATTAAAAGAGATACGTAATACAATAAGCATTTATCTCTTACCTGCCACTTCATATCTCATCACGACAGTGTTATATTTAACATATTGCTAAGCGCATTAGCAATTCAACTGAACCGTTCAGTCTAGGTTACCCAAATAATAACACTTCTGTTCGTATCATGTTATAATAAAAATTAGAACAATGTATATTACTTTGTTATCTCTGTGTTTAATCAAATAGATTATCTATATACGCCGAAAATTTATACATTTTCATCCACAGTAGTCAATAAAGTTTTTTTACCGTAATAAAATCACGTGTTTAATTTGTTATACACTGGTGTGAAAAACTTAAGCAACAAACACAAAATTCTAATTTCTGAACACATGAGTACTCAAAAGGAAATTCTATAAACAGCAAGTGTAGAAAAGAGGTACTACTTTAACAGAACAGCCAGTCGATGTGAAGTCACCTTGACGTCACACATGGTTAGAAGTGTCACAATCGCTACGGTGAATCAAGATATGGGATATTTCACTGTCTCATTATTACACTCAAATGATTATTAATACTGAAAAGTCACTGTGACTGTCGCTATGTGATGGGTCACCAGGTGACATTACTATGAAGTCACCTTGTGATTCTCATGTCACTGTCAGTTGAAGACTGAACTTTGAAGTCATTGTTAACATTGCATTGTGATGAGTCGCCAAATAATGTCACAATGAAGTCGCATGGTGACTTTCCGGTGATCGACACTCTATTGTGAAGTCATGATTGCACTCCTTTGTGAAAAGTGACCAGATGATTTCATTTTCTGTCACTGGGGAACTCGTCACAAAACAGCTATCATGATGACTTTACAATGAGGTGTCAACACGTCAGTCACATGAGAGTCACAAGATGACTTCATTGTAAAGTCACCTGGTGACTCGTCAAAAAGCAGCAGTCATGGTGACTGTTCAGTGGAGTGACCAAATGAGAGTAAAAATGAGACGAATGAAAGATATCACATTTATGTTCATTGTAATGACTCTGACAATTGTGACCATTTGTGAAGTCAAGAAGACTTCACATCGACTGTCTGTGCTGTTAGGGTGGTACCTATTTTCTACACTCGTTGTTTACAGAATTGCCTTTTGAGTACTCATGTGTTCAGAAATTAGCATTTTGTGTTTGTTGCTTAAGTTTTGCACACTAGTTTATGTAATACTACTTTAATGTATATATTTTTAATTTCATAAGCAACATTATACTGGTGTAAATATTGTTCCTCTTCCTGTCAAAATAAATAAATAAATAAAAACGTATTCACAATATAGGCATGGGTCCCACATACTGCTTTTTGGCCTGGTATCAAAATTGTGATGATCGAGCCCTGTGTTAGACCGTGACCTACGTGTAATACATAATATATATAATATGCACAATATACATAATATACTGTGAAGGAATACAATTTTCACGCTTTATTGCATGAATCCATTTCTTCTTACGTTCTTCATTTTTCGGAAACCCAAATATATGAATTGAGAGTCCTTTATTATAATTTCCTTTATATCGGGGAACACAACATGGTGTAGGCATGCTTCACAAGCAAACAAAACGTTATTAATTCCACAAAACAGCTTTAAATTAATCGCAAAGACATGTTACTAAACGTAAGCACACATTTCATTACACATAAGAAGTCTCGATCGGAAGTTGATCTCATGGTCGTGACGTCCTTACCGTGACGTCAAACCGTGAACTGGCCGTGTATTACGTAGGTCGCGGTTAGACACACTATGTCACAAATTATACCCAAGAGCAACAAAATCCACACGCGACTTACCTGCACAATACCTCTAAGACTTTGTACAACAATCACGAGATAAACGTTGACGGAAGTCGCAAACGGTGTGAGGAACGTGAACACCGATGCTAAGAATAAACTCCAAAATAGAACTATCTTGCATCCGACTACTTCGGCAAGTTTCGCAAAGAATGGCATAGCAATTAGGTAGCACAGAAAACTGCTTCCAATTATATATCCTTGTACCTCGGGCGACCAGGAGAATTCGCCTTCAACCTGAAATTAACGAGATATAAAATTGTAAGCAGACTTTAATAAAAATGAAGAAAATGCCTTATTGTTATATTTTATTCACGCGTCAGAATGGTTAATATTTGTATTATATAAGCCCATATGTGGTAGTTTTTTTTTAAAGAATACGGTGTTGAACGATTCGTGGTTCCTATGTCAGTAAGCCATTTTTTTACTCCTTTTTTTCTCATAAAGCTGCACAAAAATTATATTTTTAGAAAACACTTAAAAAAAATTAATTTTTGAGAGATGAGCTACCTTCTAAAATGTATATATCTGGAGTCGTCGGCATTTAAAATTTTGTTCCTTACGTAAACAAACCGATTCAAAAAGAATTAAATTGGTTGTAAATTTTATCGTTCTGAAAACTATAGTGAACAACATGCACTTTATTTCGGCGCAGGGAATAAAATCAGCAAATACCTCAAAAGTTCCCGAAACGATCGGGTAGTTAATGAATACTCTTTAATTTTTGTTTAACCCTTTTAGGGGTGAACTAAATCTGTTACTAAAATGTTGAACTGATTGATTGCCACCAGAATTTACGAACAAATTGATTTGAAAATAAATAAATGACTTTCTTCACGTTCATTATAAATAAATGAAAAAAAATTGGTGCAAGTTTGGCAATTGGAGATTAAAATTAAGTGGTTTAAATAATGTATCACCACCTTTCAAAAGGTTAACAGATGATTTTGTTCATGCTAGCTCGTCAGTAAGATCTGCAGATGAAACAGTTTTCTTTAATGTTTTCAATTGATAATCTCTTTGTAATTTTTCTCCATCCCCTTTCCATAATCGGAGGGTCTGTCCCTTTTCCCGCCATGCAAAATATACTTTTATTATTAATAAAAATTATTTAAATCATTCTGACACAGTTTCAAAAATGAATGAGTTCAGTTTTTCTGACACTAAGAATTGAAAAACGCGTTTTTATTACCGAAAAACACTGAAAATTCATAAAATTCAAAATACAATAACTCGTTAAGTTTTAATCGTAAAAAAATGGGATTTTTTTAATGTTCTTTCTAGACGAAGGTAAATTTTTTCTAACTATAAGTTATAGGAAAAAGTGATGTATAAAAATAAAATTTTTATTTAATATGTATATAGTCCCTTGTAAAACAAGTGTCATATCTAAAAGCTATACTTCATTTGTATACTTTTTGCAATTGGAAGTGTATCTGTTTCTATCATCAGCGGTCTAAGAGATAATCCACATTACAATCTTAGTTTTGAATCTTCAAGTATTTCAGCTGAAAATTAATACATCGTTGGGGAAATATTATTCGAGTTCTTTAAGATATGACAATTGTTAAAAAAAAAAGGGTTATATTTAGTATGGAAAATATCAATTAATTCCATATTTGGTAATGAAATTTTGAAATTTAGTTCAAACACGTGTAAAATCCTCTAATTGAAATACTTTAATTAAATTCGTCTTTAATCAGGCAGAAAGTGTTTTTCCATGTTCTAACAAAGTTTTAGATAATTATTTTAGTTATTTTTGCGAGATACGAGAATTGAAAAACGAAACCAAACTCTGAAAGTTTTAATACCAACAAATAATTTTGACATCATATTCAGGTTTTTTGGTAAATTTTATCTTAGGGAACCAAATGTGAAGTCATTAGGTCTTTACGTTCATCTTAAGAATTATGAAGGTATAAAGTTTGGAAATCTTAATATTAAATTCATTTGTTAGTCATTGGAAAACAAATTGTAATCCGGGTATTTTTTTCAGCATAACTCAAGAACTATTGGACTGAATGAGCTGTAATTTCTGATTCGCATATTTTAAGCTTATGGAAATAAATTTATGTTTCAAAAAATCATATTTTTTTTTTCAAAAATGTATTTCGAAAAATATACATTTTCGAAATAAATTTTTGAAAGAATAGTGAATGATAGTTTATGAATTTTTTTTAAAAAACAGAAATAGATTTTCATAAGCTTTAAATATGCTAATCAGAAATTACAGCTAGTTTCGCCAAGTAGTTCCTGAGTTATGCTTAAAAAACTCCCTTTGTTGCAATATGTTTTGCAACGATTATTATAAACCAGAGGATTTTAGTAAAATTTAATATTTTGTAGATACCAGTTTAATTTTTCAAAGAAAAATTAAGGATAAAAATATCTACAAACAACATTACTGAAACCAGAATATCATCTCATTTATTCCATCAAAGTTACAGTAAAATCTGATCGAAGATAGTAAAAAGCACGTGCAAGGAAAGAAAAACCAATGGTATTTTAACTGCATTAGAAGATGACGTCCTCCGCTTCGGAAAAAACATGGCACAAAAAAAATAAATTGAGTAAATATAAAATATAATTTAATCTAATATAAAAAATGTGGGTTTATTCCTTCTGTTTCTTCTAAACATTTCAATTTCAATTTTGCTTTTTAATCATAAATATAAAATAAACCCTTGCGGAGAAATCATACTTATCTTTTTTGTACTACTATTTTTTTTTTTTTTTTTTTTTTTTTTTTTTATAATCATCGTTGAGCATCCTATAATGCGATATTTTATTTTTTGTGGCAACACTAATTTGTGGAAAACCTTTTATTTCATTGATGAAAACAATGCCGATTTAATTTTTAATTAACATCAATTTTTAATTAAAAAAATATGTTTTTGAAAAAAATATGAGTATACTATGTCAGAAGCCGTTTTAAAAACCTATTTCGAATAATACTTCATTTGTTTTTGTGCGTTTTGTAAATTCATAGAAAAAGGGAAGTTGAAAACAAAAATAACATATATGATATCTATATTATAAATGACAAACGTGTCCGTGCGTAACGCCGACGTCATTTTGCAAATGGCAACACTTCATGATGAAATTTCAGTTTTGTGACTTATGCTACTGCATTTAAATTTCTAAACATCGCACATTTTCAATTTTTACACCGTTATATAGGGAAAAAAATCTACTTTCGAATGCAATTTATTTGAAAACTATATCTTAATTGACTGATTTATTATAGCTTTTTAAAATAATTTTCAAGCATGAATTAACAGAAATTAAATACATCTTTTACTTAAGCAAGGTGTCAAATACATGTAAAATAAAATTTCCAAACTTGACATGTTTCGGTTTCAAAGTATAAAACCATAATCATAAGCAAACAAACGTCGTTAAAAACCAAATCCGAATGACACTGGACGATACAATATATACAAAATATAACACAACAAACACGCCATCTATAGTCAAACACAAAAAGTAGAAGAACAGAAAACAGTAAACATCAAATCAAACTTGTATACTCAAGTGCCTCCCTCTATTCAAATTAGCCCCACAATATTTATTTAATAGCTCTAACCATAAAGGTAGAATAACAAAAGAGAAAGTATCATTACAGATTAAGCCTTTCCGCAAATAAATTTCGATGGACTCTCTTATAAGGGACTTGCGGTAATAATTCGAAATAAAAATCAATTTAATATCTTCAAATAAAATTTTAATTTTCCCCCTCCAAATATAACCTAGACAACGCTGTTTTCATGCGACCAAATTTAATGTCAGATTCATGTTCCTTCTTTCTTATCCTTCTTTATTAAATATCGTGGGGCTAATTTGAATAGAGGGAGGCACTTGAGTATACAAGCTTGATTTGATGTTTACTGTTTTCTGTTCTTTTACTTTTTGTGTTTGACTATAGATGGCGTGTTTGTTGTGTTATATTTTGTATATATTGTATCGTCCAGTGTCATTCGGGTTTGGTTTTTAACGATGTTTGCTTGCTTATGATTATGGTTTTATACTTTGAAACCGAAACATGTCAAGTTTGGAAATTTTATTTTACATGTATTTGACACCTTGCTTAAGTAAAAGATGTTTTAAATTTGTGTATATGTTTTAGAAAAGGTGAAGTTTTATGTTTTTAAATTTTGGAATTAAAAAACAGTTTTAATGAATTAACAGGCTATTAACTCGTGGCACGAAGCTAATATCGCTTTTAATACATTTCAAAACTTTATTTGAATACATAATTTCATATAAAAAGGATTTTTGGTAGTTAGAGTTTTCAATTAAAAGAATGGTTTTCATCTGTATTTTGTAACCCGGGAAGACCGGGTCGGATCCCCTAGTTTTTATAATTCCTAAACTACTAGACTTAATGATTACTTTAAGATAAAATTTACTAAAAAATCCAAACTGTTTTCAAAATTATGTGTTAGTATTGAAATTTTCAGAGATTTTAGATTAGAGACATAATGTATTTTGTATAAATGATAAATAATAACTACCCATTTGCTTGTCAATGGGAAAGTGTAATAAAATAAAATATCTAAATATCTATCAACCTGTTCAGAGTTTTCCACAGTAACGTTTTTTTCATCTAGATGTTCGATCAAATTCAGGCATGACCTTGAAGTCACGAAATCTTCAGTGCTAAGATGAGTACTGTTGACCATAGCAACGATGCTGACACTCATGGTGATTCGATGATAGTAGAAGAAAAAGTCTGCCAAAAATCCCATCAAAACCACGAAATAACGAGCTTTGAATCGTGGTTCTTTAAGACCTGAAAGTGGAAAAAATAAAATAAAGTTTTGTTAAGAATTTGCAGATTGGCACATCAAACATATATTAAAACACACATAAATAACGGCTGCATTCAACATTTACAGATATACAATTATTATACAGACATACATTCATTAAATTCCATTTAAATGTAGTGAAAAATTAGCCAGAGCCAGGAATCGAACCTGGGTCCACAGCGTTCCGGGCTTTTGCTGTAACCACTGAGCCACTCCGGCCGATTCCCGAGTCTGCAATTTCTCACTAATAATTTCTCCAACATGGTTTATTAGTGATAAATTGCAGACTCGGGTATCGGCCGGAGTGGCTCAGTGGTTACAGCAACAACCCGGAACGCTGTGGACCCAGGTTCTATTCCTGGCTGTGGCTAATTTTTCACTACCTGTTGGATTATTGTATTTAATGTATGTATGTCTGTATAATAATTGTATATCTTTACATCAAACATATGTTCTCTTTGCATATGTTTGATGTGCCAATCTGTTTTGATTCTGTTATTTGAATTATATTTCTTCATTTTCAATTTATTTTTTTTATTAAGATTGCTTTAATTTTAATTTTGTTAAAATGATTCGGCATTGCTGCTGTGGCATCACATCAGCGGTCTCTGAAAACTTTAAATAAATTTTATGATTGTGATCGGATTGCCGTGGAATTAAAGGCTCATTGTTGTGTTCTAAATGGAGTTATTTAAATTGCAGAATATTTTCTGTATAACAAAAACAGTTTTCTAGTTAATTAGAATCTAGAGATTATATCTGTTTAATGCTATAGTATTCATTCTCTACCTAAACCTTAAAAACCTCGGTCGAATGCTCAAATGGCATTCATCGTTAATCTGATTGGACGTCGTCGTCTTGATCAGGTCCAATAAGATTTATAGTGAATTTCATTTGAGCGTTAGATCTAGGTTTTCTAGGTTGATGTAGATTGTAAATACGAGCATTATACCTGGTTCAGATTGGATATTTAAGATATCTTAGACCGCCGAACTCACAGAGGGAGTTCCAGAAACTCACACAGTGAGTTCGAACTTTCTATTGCTAGATACAGCCATTAAAACTCATTGTGATTGGCTCTGGAGGCTAGCTGTAACAGATTGGCTGTTGAGGCTGGCTTTAACTTATGCGCATGCGCACATTGTATGTTTGTTCAGATCTGAGACACGGTGATGTTCAGTGAGTTATCTTAGATGAGTTTTTGTGATGTGAACAGGTATTCAATTGCGGGAGGGTAGCACCTCAAAAATGGATATCTAAGATATCTGAAATGTCCGGTGCAAACAAGGTATTAGTGAATTACTGGAAGATCAATGTTTCTACAGTGGAACCACGAAAACTTGAGACCGCCAGTTAGGCCTCTATCTGCTGGGATGATGCCTAACTGAATGGGTTGTGATACTGGCAGGGGGGTGGAATTCGACTAATCACCACATAGGGGTGATCCACTTGACAAGCACACTGATTCCTTGGTGATTTTCTTTACTTTTCTGTGTAAGCCGGTTCAAGATTGCTAGTTAAATTTGTAAAAGAACCTCGATAACTCGACCTTCCACAGGGATTAAAATACCATGGCGACTTCAGCGGATATCGAATTAACGAGGTTTCAGATAATTTCATGCTAAAAACTTTATTTAAAAGGTTGTTTGTATACTATGTTTTACAATCACAAAAATGTGTATTATAAGTAAGAATGCAATGTGAAATGTGTATTAAACGTTACAATTATTAAGCTGTTGAACGACTGCGTTTAATAAACTGATTTCCATTTATTTCCAGATCAGTTATAATAACCGATAAGGAATAAGTTTGGGAACTCTTTTTTGACTACAAGATAACTGATTTTGTCTGAAATAGAAAATTAACCATTTGCAACTCAACAATTCCGATTTGAAATTATTTTCTCACATGTTAGAAAACATCATTTTAAAGATGTAAAAATTGTTGCCTAAAAAGTGCTTTTTTCATATCTGCAATAAACAGAAAGTTACTTATTTCTCATAGATATTGTCAATTTTTTTATACAAAATTGTAAAGTATACAAATTTACCTCTGCAAAAGAAAAAAAAAAAAAAAAAAAAAAAAAAAAGAAAGAAAAGAAAGAAAAAAAAAAATCTATTTTTAGACGTTTCTAGCCTTTATAGTTTTACAAAATGTATGAAGTTCATTTGAGCAAGAGCGATGTGAAACGGCTCAAATGATAAACAAAACTATGATATGAAAAATTAACTCAGCATCGCCGTCTGTTTCGATTTCTATGAACAATTTATATTAACTGATGTGTTGGAAGCAGCGTTGAATTAAGACATTTTTCTCCGGGAGGGATTTATGTAACTCCGGGGTGGACATTATCGAGTTCAGGGGGGAAATCGCACTTTCAGGCCATTGAAAAGCATAAAATGTCAAAGCTTCCGAGGGGGACATTTCATTGCTCCGGGGGGGATAGGAATGTCCCCCCGAGCCACCCCTGGATTCAACACTGGTTAAAAAATTACAGCAATAAATAAAAACGTCTTTTAAATAAGAGAAACTATTAGAGGAAATAATATAATAAGAGGATTTGGATTAGAGAAATAAATAATTAATTTTTATTGGAAACTACTGATCTATAAAGGAGCAATTTTTAATGATTGGTTGCGACTAAAAAGTTCAACATGTAGTTGACTTAAGCGGGTTTCTTCTAAAATGTGTCGAGTTAGAGAGTTTCCTTCTCATTAAAATTATCCTTGTACTAACACTGTAATAAAAGACAAATGTTTCTTTATCTACGAAAATATAATATAACCAAGAGCGAAAATATACAATAACCCCTTCCGAGTTACCATGGTCCCGAAATACGTTCTTTGTCATTAGAAACCTCGGAAACCAATGGACTGCTTGGTTTGGTACCCAATATATTTTCGAAATTTAAGGAATCATTTATATATATATATATATATACTAACTAACCCGCCCGGTATTGCCCGGGCCCGAGATAATTACAATCTCAGAGAAAGGCGTTAACCCCCTCCCTCCCCATACCCGCAAATATAATGAATAATTTGTTCAAGACATCCACCGTCACCTACATTAACCCGATCATTAAAAAAATAATTACATTTTTCTGATAATTAGAAGATAACGAAGACGCTACGCTAAAATAGCCGGCAGATGACACCCTTTCCCGACCTCAATTTCAAATCTATATATTACTTAGTTACCTAATTTTTTGTTCATTAGTAAAAATTGGCAGTTATTTCCTTTCATTTTCGCAAACTAAATAGAGAGATCGGCCAGAGAAACAGATCTCTTTGTAGTTCAGCTTTTAATGAAAGCAGATCCTTGTCTGAAACTTTCTTGGATTGTTTTCACTGGTGCCGTCAGATTTTTGCATAAATTAAGAAAAAATACGACCGAATTTTTCAAAAATCACATACTCACATGCAGAATTTCTTTTTTCATATGCTCAGAAATTTTCAAATTGATATCTCAATTAGTTTTCTTAAAATTCGCTAATTAGTAAAATAATTTGGAATTTGTTCATTTCCGCTTGCAAATCCAATGCGCCGCGCCGGTTCGTTTCTTTCGCCATTTTGATTTAAAAGATGTCATTTTAGAAGCGATGGTTAATGAGAATCTAATTAATATCTAGGTTAATTATCAAAATATTAAAATTCTGAGGGTCAGGTGCACCAAGAGAGTGTTTGGACTACCTAAATCTAAATTTACAGACTTCTAGGTGCGCTAAATTTTCGTAGCCATCGCCAACAGACACACACACACACAGAGCGAAACTTTATTTTATTAGTATAGATAAAAAAAAAAGAGGGGGGGGGGGTTCTTGGCTGGCACTGATTTTTGGAAACGTTTATGAATAGTTTCTATAGTGTATTAATCAGTTTTCTAAAGCCGGAATATCGGTTTTTAGGAAGCTAACAATTCTCACATAAACATTTTCAGCTGCGGAATTGGATTTATATGCGTAAGAGTAACAGAATAATTTTAATTTTAATAATATTGTTAATTTCTGTTGATTTAGCATGTTTGTCTGTAAAACGTGTTTGAAAATGGGTAACATTCGAAAAACTTGTATTCCGGGTTGAGAAAACTGATTAATACAATAATAATAATAAAAACTATGCAGAAACGTTTCCGAAAAACAGTGACAACAAAAGAAACTTTGATTTTATAAATACTTCTTTAAATCTCGAACATATATTGGTTTCTGTGGTTTCTAAAGATAAAGAACGCTTTTCGGAACCGTGGGTAATTCGGAAAATGTTATTGTATATTTTCGTTCGTGGTTATATTATACTTTTTTATTTTAAAAAACATCTGTTTTTTTTTAATTTTTTACAGTGAATAAGAAATATCGAGTTACTGAAGTAGTCGAATTGTCCAGGTAGCGAATTATTACGGTTCCGCAATATTTACAGTTTACTAAACATTTTACTTACAGTTCTAAGTGAGATCACCGTGTTATCCTAGAGAAATTTCTGTAATGCTGAAGCCAGGACAAACCCGACCCCAGGACATAAGTTTCACTGAACTCTTGCAGAAACAGAGCCAGTTTTACATACACTGAATCCTGCTAAGAAAGAATTGCAAGGGGACAGTAATGTAATTTTGTTTTAAATAGGTTTTCGCCCTCACAGGTGTAGTTGTGTAGCATTCATTTTGTATGGACCATGAAAAATTTCCGATCAAAGCAAGATTTCGTCATATACAAGTTCCGTTTTGACAGGCTTTACTCTATCATTAATTACAGTTTTGGATAGATAAATGCATAAAATGTAGTGTGAAAAAAAATGTATATAGACCACAGTCTCAAATAAAAACTAAAGATAAAAAAAAAGACATTAATAATGGGTATCCTAATACATATATATGCTGCTCATTGTTAGGACAGTTGTCGAATTACGTATTTGAGAACTTTATATTCTCTGCTATTAAAATTATAAATCATCTTTATGAATACCTTTTTCTCAATTTTTAAATATATTTAGTTTTTTTTTTTAACTATTGTATTCTACTTATAAAAAAGACAACCAAAAAGGTTATTTATAATTCAAATAACCGAGAAATTTAAGGTACCCCAAAAATCTCACAAGAGTTTAAATAATTCGACAATTGTCCTAAAAATGAGCACATGTATTAGATATACCCATTATTAATGTCTTCTTTCCCCCATAAAATGTATTTTATTTCAAGCAGCATTTACTTAGCTTAGTCACTATATAGATTGCTATGACTCCCCCTGTCTCTTTATTAAGTTTTCAATCCCAGTTTAAGCAAGAAATAAGGAAAAGATTAAAGAAATAAGGTTTTAAATAAAATAGGGTAACCAAAAAGTCTTTCTCTGATAACAAAATTTATTCATACTAGTTATAAACAAAATAGAAAATGCAAAAAGGTGCCAAAATGTTGAAGAACTAACAAAATTTATTTGTTGCAGGATTTTGTAACGTGGATGTAGTGTACCAGTGAGACAATGGGGTGAGTGGCAGTGGGACAATGAGGAGAGGGAACAATGTCAGTGTCCAGGACAACTTGACCTGCACGTTCATTTGAAAGTGAAATTAAATATGGATAAATCTAATATATGGATTAATTATTATTAAAACATCACATGCATCAGCATACCTATTTGGGGTTTCTCGGGATGTTTGGCGCCGTTTAAAATATATCTGTCATTGCATTCATAGGCTCCGTTAGATTGTTGATATAACTCTGGTGTATTTCCCAGCGTCATCGTTATTTCAGAGAATTAAATACAAATCCAGACTTTACCTAAAATACGTAAGAAAAAATTAAATATTTGCGATAACGAGAACATTCACAATAAACACAAACATTCAGATTATTCGTTTAATTGATTTCTAAAAAATTTTGAGAATACATTACATCTAATTCAATGGTTTAACCCTTCATGCAATAAAATTGTAGTTACGCTATGTTTAATCTGAAATACAATCATTTTGTAGTTAGAGTACAACAGTATATATATATTTTCAATCTTACAGTCCTGTCACATACGTTTGTAGTACAAAACAATGAACATATTAGAGCTTTTTAAATTAATTTAAAAAAACATTAAACAGCATATCTTTCTATTCTTATTTCAAAGTACTCAATTATTATCTGGTTCCTTGCAAAATTATATATTTAAAAGAAAGAACAGAATATGTGATTAGTTTCATTTTATTTAAATGATCAAATATAGATAAGTTAAGTTACTCTAAAACACACAGTATTGCTGGGATGTTTTGTTCAAGATTGATAAAGCCAAATTCTAAAGGTAAACTTACGCTATCTTTAACTTGAAAGACAACCATTTTGCAGTTACAGTAAAACAGTATTTTTTTTTAATACAGTCTTCTATAAAAGTCTTTTTTTTACAGTCCTTGTCACATAAATTTATAATACAAAACAATGAACATATTAGCCTTTTTTTTTTTTTTTTTTTTTTTTTTTTTTTATATATATATATATATATACATTTTTTTTCAAGAAGACTCAGTTAAAAAAAAAATATCTTTCTATTTTTACTTCAAAGTGCTCACGTGTTATCAAGTTCCTTTCAAAATTAAAATTTTAAATAAAGAACAGAATATGATTTCATTTTATGGAGATGATCAAATATAGGAAAGTTACGTAATTTTAAAAGACAGAGCATTGCTGGGATGTTTTATTCAAGGTTGTTAAAGCCAAATTCTAAAGAGAAAATTATAGGTTACGCTATCTTTAACCGGATATACAATCCTTTTGCAGTTACAATACAACAGTAATTTTTTTAAATATTACTGTCCTATCACAGAAGTATGGAATAAAAAAATGAACATATTAGAAATTTAAAATTAATTTAAAAAAAAACTACTTTAAACAGCATATCTTTCTATTCTTATTTCAAAGTACTTAATTATTATCTGGTTCCTCGCAAAATCACATTTTTAAAAGAAAGAAATATGATTAGTTCCATTTTATGGTGATGATTAAATATAGAAAAGTTAAGTTACTCTAAAAGGCACAGCATTACTGGGATGTTTTATTCAAGGACAAGGTTGTTAAAGCCAAATTCTAAAGGTAAAATTGTAGTTTACGCTATGTTTAACGTGAAATACAATCATTTTGTAGCTACAGTACAACAGTATTTTTTTTAATCTTACAGTCCTGTCACATACAGGGTTCGTACGGCTCCTGGAATTTTGCGATCAGGAAATTCCTCGATACCAGTAGTTTCTTACAAAAAATCTCTCCATAAACGAAGGCGAAGTTTTCTATTTCTTTTTCTATAAAGAAAATACTGGTGAAACTCCTGGAAAATTCCCTGATCCGTACGAACACTGCACATAAGTTTGTAATACAAAACAATAAACATATTTGTCTTTTTAAAATTAATTTAAAAAAAAACTACTTTAAACAGAATATTTTTCTGTTCTTACTTCAAATTACTGAATTATTATCTGATTCCTCACAAAATCATATTTTTAAAAGGATGAATAGAATATGATTAGTTTTATTTTATGGAGATGATCAAATATAGAAAAGCTAAGTTGCTCTAAAAGACACACCATTGCTGAGATGTTTTATTCAAGGTTGTTAAAGCCAAATTCTAAAAGTAAAATTGTAGTTTACGCTATGTTTAACCTGAAATATAATAATTTTGTAGCTACAGTACAATAGTATTTTTTTTTTAAATCTTACAATCCTGTCACATACGTTTGTAATACAAAACAATGAGTATATTAGACTTTGTTAATTAATTTAAAAAAAAAACTTTTAAACAGCATATCTTTCTATTCTTACTTCAAAGTACGCAATTATTAACTCTAGTCCCTCGCAAAATCATATTTATAAAAGAAAGAACAGAATATGATTAGTTTCATGTGATGAAGATGATCAATATAGAAAAGTTAAGTTACTCTAAAAAGCACACCATTGCTGGGATGTTTTATTCAAGGTTTTTAAAGTCAAATTCTAACGGTAATATTATAGGTTACGCTATCTTAAAACTGAAACGCAATCATTTTGCAGTTGAAATGCATAGGGATTTTTTTTTAAATATGACAATTTTGCCGCAATGTATTAAATAGTTTGTAATACAAATCATTGGACATATTACAGACAAAATAAAATCTTTTAAATTACGATTTTTATTTTATTTTTTAAATCAGAAAATAAAGAGAAAAAGAAAAAAAATTACCTATCAAACGGAACTTTCTTCGATTCCTACTTTAAAATGTTCAGACATCATCTGCGTTCTCACAAAAGAACATTGTTAAAAGAAGGAACAGAAATGAATCACTTTATTTTATGGCGATGATCAAATATAGCATCGTCTCGTGGAATGAAGATTACTCTAAAAAAGATTACTGTAAAGGACACCGCACTGTATGACATTCTTTATTTAAGATCATAAAAGTCAAATTTTACAGGTAAAACAGTGTGTTACGGTATCTTTAACCTAAAATGCGATCATTTCGCATTTATGATACAATAGTGCTTATTTGAAATCTGACTGTTCTGTCACATCAAATAAAAGACAAGACAATGTTGGATTTTTTTAATTCAAGATTGCAAAAGTCAAATTCTGTAGATGCAAGCATGACTATTTCTTAAAGTAAAAAAAAAAAAAAAAAAAAAAAAAAAAAAGAATTACCAGTGTTATGTAATAAAATGAACAGATACAAAGGAATTTTCTGTATTTAGAAGTATTCTATTCATATTACAGTTACATAAAATAAATTAATACTAGATGGAACCCGTCAAAACTTGAAGGAAAAAAAAAATGCTATAACAATATCAGTAAAATAGGCTTCTTTATTATCTAAGAAGGGGTGAGAACGAAACAGTCTTTCAAATATTTTATTTTAAAAGTTTTTTTCCCTGTGAAACACAGTACTATTTCCGATGTAAATTCCAAAAAATCCTATCAAACGGAACTTTCTTCGATTCCTACTTTAAAATGTTCAGACATCATCTGCGTTCTCACAAAAGAACATTGTTAAAAGAAGGAACAGAAATGAATCACTTTATTTTATGGCGATGATCAAATATAGCATCGTCTCGTGGAATGAAGATTACTCTAAAAAAGATTACTGTAAAGGACACCGCACTGTATGACATTCTTTATTTAAGATCATAAAAGTCAAATTTTACAGGTAAAACAGTGTGTTACGGTATCTTTAACCTAAAATGCGATCATTTCGCATTTATGATACAATAGTGCTTATTTGAAATCTGACTGTTCTGTCACATCAAATAAAAGACAAGACAATGTTGGATTTTTTTAATTCAAGATTGCAAAAGTCAAATTCTGTAGATGCAAGCATGACTATTTCTTAAAGTAAAAAAAAAAAAAAAAAAAAAAGAATTACCAGTGTTATGTAATAAAATGAACAGATACAAAGGAATTTTCTGTATTTAGAAGTATTCTATTCATATTACAGTTACATAAAATAAATTAATACTAGATGGAACCCGTCAAAACTTGAAGGAAAAAAAAATGCTATAACAATATCAGTAAAATAGGCTTCTTTATTATCTAAGAAGGGGTGAGAACGAAACAGTCTTTCAAATATTTTATTTTAAAAGTTTTTTTCCCTGTGAAACACAGTACTATTTCCGATGTAAATTCCAAAAAAAGACTATCCGTAAACATCTGTATGATGCATATAAGTTTAACATTACCGCCAAGCCCTACATAAGAAAGAAAATTTCATGGACCTATGAAGTATCATACAGATAGTATATTCCTACGTTCATCTCATATTCAGTAAATAAAAGAACATAGTAAATAAAGCAGACATCCCCCCCTGTGGTAATTCAACCTAATGAGTCTTATGCGCATCTGCATTGCATCTACCGAAAAGCACCGTCGAAATTCGACATTAAAAAAATATATATTATGTTAATTTAAAAGTTTTAAAATGTCCTCTTTAATCATTGTTCGTTTCAAATCCATATCTTCTAAAACGCATCCATTGTTTTAAGCTAATCGATTTTTATGTAAAGAGGAATAATTTATTTTACAATAATAAATTAATCTACAGTTGAGAGATATTTTTAATGTTTTCAAGTGTAATTTATTTGTATGGTTTCTTCGGTTCCTTTACATAATCAGGATGATTATACCTTTTTCATCACAGTCGGAGATCTTTTCCCTCTTATACAGTTTAATACCCAATGGATCGTTAAAAAAATACAATTCCTAGCATATTCTGATGCAACATATACATCAACGAATTCAACATATCAATTTTATGTTAAACATAAACTGAAAATAGTTTTTTTTTTTTTTTTTTTTTTTTTTTTTTTGACAGATTTTAGTTTAGCGTCAAACTGTTCTATCTTATGGATAATCTGATCTTATGATTTATCAGGTTTTTTTTAATTATTATTTTTCTCTTTTTGTGATGGCTAGGGAAATCTATTTTCAATTGTGGCAACTTTTCCAGGGGCTATTTTACATTATTGAAGCAAACTGGTGGTCATTGTTGAGATAGAATTTGAAAAAATTTTCGTGCTTGAAAATTATTTAAAAAGTCGTTAAATTAAGCAGCAGTTTTCAAATAAATTTCTATCGAAAGCTAATTTTTTTCTAATTGATGATGTAGTAAGAATTGAAATTGTAAAATGTAGTAAAAAAAATTGAAATTTGTAGTATTTCGAAGTGATGTAAGCGCGATGAAAACATAAAATAAATTAATATATTTTCTGTCTAACTGTCTCACAATGTCTTCACCAAGTTGTATTTTTCATATACAAGAATTCCATTGAAACAATATTATAAAACTAACAATGGTGCATTTACTCATAATCACGAAAATGGCACATGACATTACATACCGAGTGTTTCAAGAAGAAAGATTCAATTTTTATAACACCCTTATTTTGAAAAAAAAAAAAAAAAACTCGGAAGCGGTGATAGATAGAAGCATGAAACCAATAGTATGTTCATTAAAAAAAAAAAACCTGTAAAAATCTGATACAGGTGGCATAACCATAAGCGGCTGTATCACATCAAAAGCGTTTCAAAATGTACACCTTTCACACAGCACACATGCCGCAAACGAAGAATGAAATTGTCAGTTACTCTCTGTAGTATATCACGGGAAATCAACAGACAAGCTTGTCAAATAGCCTCCTCCAGCTCGTCGAGTGTTAAAGGATTGTTGCGGTAAACAATGTCCTTCATTGTCACTTCCGGGATTTCTTTCACTATACGCTAATAGCGATCACGTTTCAACGGCGACATTTTCGATGACTGAGGTTTTTTGACATCTGAGCTCTCTTTATAGAGATCCGTAATTCTGCCTGCAGCGCCACCTATCGGAGATATTTTTAACTAACATTTTGAGGTTTTTGTATCAGATTCTTACAGGTTCATATAATAATAATATCGAAATACCAAATTTCTATTTTTTTTTTTTTTTTTTTTTGCTTAAAATGTAATTTAGACAACCTTCTATATTCTGACGAAGTTACGTAAAGATTCGATGATTATAAATATGCGAAAAAAGCGTTTTAGTTCATCCATTTACCTTTAAGGTGGTTTTCAAATGACCTACTCAACAATACGAAACTTTCTGGCACAATTTCAGACTCATTATTAAACTCAAAAGCGTAAAATTGGCAGTCCTGACTATTGAAACGATTTGTAATCGAAATGAGTTTTCCATTTTTTTTTATAAATAAATTACTTATCGAGTTATAGGCGATTCTTGTCACGTGAGGACACGTTTTTCGCGCTTCTCTGACTGCCGCGTCCGGAATTTAGTTCAAAACGCCGACTTTGACAGTATTTTCTGAAAGATCTTCTGCCTTAACCCTTTTTATCCTGACGGTACTTACCACTTTAACCCCTTCGCGACGAGCGTCCTTTACAGAATTTTTAATCTTTTGCCACTGGTTTTTCAAAACAGAAATTTTCGTCTAATTGAATCTCAGAAATGTTGTCATTGAATAAGGCAAAGTTTACAATAAAAAGTTACTGGTGGGAATAATCGAGGATTCTGAGCACCTTATGCGTCACGTATACGTGTCGCTCGTCCCCAAGGAGTTAATAAAACACCTATATATTCGTAATATGACCGTTTTCCCTAAAGGTATTCACAATGGCACAAAGAGTGTATTTCTGACAGCAGGCAGGATATGGCAAATTCAAGCACATATCCTCTTTCTTTGCATTGTAGGGATTTTACATTTGCCACGCTACATTCGAAATCCATTTTGCAATAGAATTGACATGCATGTTGTTCTTCATTTGAGTAATTTTAGTGGTTAATTACCAGTTATTTAGTACTATTATTTTCTATTGTTTTCTATACTCTACAGGTGAACATTTCCTATATTTTATCTGAAGTTTACTATTGGAAATTTACTATTTTATTTTATATCATAGGGTAAAAAATGTATGGTGGTTACAGTTGCATAATTAACCACTAAAACACTATAAAAATTATTTTCCTCTTCCCTGTTTATTCTGCACCAAAACTTATCCAATGATTCAAAAATACAATTAAAAAGTAGCTGGAAAATTAATTCACGATATAAAGGGTTAACCAAAAAAACGGGAAACGTGTTTAGATTACATAGTTTCTGAATAACAACACCTGCCAATTTCATGTATTTGCACACAAAAATGAATTTTAAAATGTGTCATAAAGTAGCCTGTTTGGATTTGAGAACAGCCGTAAACATTTCCCTTTTCCCTTTAACCTCTAAAAGAAGGTGCAAGTAATTGTGTTTCTGAAAAGTTGAATTCATGCCAGATTTTTGGAAAAAAAAATATTTTAAATTAAGGAAATGCAATTTTACACATTTTGTTTTCACCAAGTTTATAAAAGTAAACTTTTATTCAAAAGTTGTGGTTCAAATCTTGTTTAAAACTAAGTGGGATAAAATATATTCCATTTCCCTTCACAGGACCGTGCGAAGAGAAAACTGCGCCCGGTTCAAAGTTTCAATTTGGCGCCCCCCCCCCCCCCTACTTTTTATATAGGTAACACAAAACTGATAAAGTACAGAAACATAAATAAATTCTATTGAATAAACATTTCGAGTTTATTTTGGAACTTTAAAAGGTTTAATTTAAATTCAGAAATTGCAAACAACTAAATAGCATAAGAGAAAATTGCACTTATTTGTTGAAGATATAATGATATTTTGTGACAGAAAAAAAAAAGAATGATGAAGAGAGAAAAAGAAATTCTCCAGAAAATGATCGATGATCAAAAAATGAATAAATAAATAAATTAAACCGTGGTTGGTAGTATAAATTTGGCGCCCTCTTCGCACGGCCCTGTCCCTTCAAGAGGTTAAATGTATCGGAATTTATATTTAAAGTCATTTTTCTCAGTTTTTATTTTAATATTTGCTTACCTTTAAAATGCATAAAATTCAACAGATATGAAAGAAATGACATATATTTTAACAGTATAATAAATTATAACACCTTGTAATAATATGTTTCTTTTAAATGCTAAAATGTGTAAATTAACGACATAATAAATACACAGTAAAATAACTTTAATTAGGTTGTTTGACATGTTTCGGCTCACTTCAAAGACCGTGCAATTATGGAATATTCTCATTTGTTTTTGAAAATGGCTCGGAGTGAGCCGAAACATGTCAAACAACCTAATAAAAGTTATTTTACTGTGTATTTATTATGTCGTTAATTTACACATTTTAGCATTTAAAAGAAATATAGACATATATTTTATTTACATTAAAAAAAGGTTACGGAAACTCAATATCGCATCCGTGTTTCGGGGCAAAAATAGAGTAAGCCATCTTAGAATTTGGCTTTTAAAACATATCCCAGAGTTGTCATGTCTTTTAGAGTAACTAGAAGGCATACTTCTACTCTAAGGAAATACGGGTTTCCTTTTTAATAGCATTAGGGATGGATTTTGGAATAGTTGGAATACGTATTTTTTTTTTTTTTTTTTTTTTTTTTTTTTTGTAATATAAATATGAATTTTTTTTTCACTTCCATTTTTACTTACCCATCATACGTAGTATAGGGTAAGTCTTGTAATCGTTTTGAAAATCGAAAAAAAATGTTTTGACGGATTTACACGTTTCAGACAGTGGAGATTCCGAAAAACATTTTTTTAGAAAAAAAAAAATTGCCGTCCGTCTGTGTGTCTGTAAACGCTCTACAAATTGAGATAGAAACTTGAAATTTGGTATGTACTTAGTATGTAATAATGGGAAGAAGCTTATTGAATTTCAGTAACCTCGATTATCCGGAACTATTTTTTTCGGACTCTCGAAGTATTCGTTCTGATAAAAGGTACATAAAAATTTTCGAAATTGTTTATTTTAAGGAGTGAATATAAAAGACAATAAAAAAAATATAAATTTTGCATAAAGCATGAAGTCGATCGGAAAATGAGTTGCCGAGATATTTGTAATCCTATTTTCCACACTCTTCAATTTTTCATGATCCTGTATTTCATCCAAATTTCAATTCAAAGATATATTTTAATTGGAAATGAGACGCTTAATCAGATGCAATAAACCGCTAGTTAATAGGATTATTGTTTTTGGAGTTATAAGGATGTTTCTTTTAAGCAATTCAGTAATAGAGAATTTAAAGTTTATGACGTCATCAAGCCACGATTTTATTCGAATTGCAATGCATTTTATAAGTAGTTTACACATTTTTTTATTTTAATATTTTACATTTTGCATATTCCATGATAGGTAAGTATTACGGTGGCCCCCCAACGACTAGTTTTCTCATAAACTAATGGATTCATAGAAAAATCAAACCCTATAGTTATGAAGGATACTCCTGTGATTTTTTTTTTTTTTAAGTGCTAAAATATGTTAAACATTGAAAAAGTTTAAACACTTTAATTTTTTTTTTTAATTTCTTCAAAATCTGGTAATGATATTACACTTTTTGCCGTGAAAATCAATTTGTTTATTTCATTTTATGCTATATAAAACAGATACAAAAAATAGCACAAGTAAAAAAAAAATTCAAAGGGCACTGAAGCCTCTTAAAGCCAAATTCTAAAGGTAAAATAATGGTATTTTAAAAACACAAATTGCACAAATTGTGCTTATTAGTTGCTAAAATCAGTGTAAAAATTGTTTTAAACTCATAAAAGAGCTAAAATCCTACATGTTTCGGCTTTAAACTTAAAGCCATCATGCCGAACCATGTAGGATTTTAGCTCTTTTATGAGTTTAAAACAATTTTTACACTGATTTTAGCAACTAATAAGCACAATTTGTGAAATTTGTGTTTTTAAAATACTATTTAACAGTGTAGTGTCCAAATGGATTCAATTGTAAAATAATGGGTTTTGAAATCTTCACCCTCAAATACGATCATTTAGTTGTCGGGATAGATAGAGATTTTAAGTCTGACAGTCCTGCCACATAGATTTCTAATACAAAACACTGACTATATTATAGCCTTCCTTTTTAAATTAAAATTTTTGGCAAAGTATTATCTTTAAATAAAATACTTTAGATTTTTACTTTAAAATATTTAGTTGTCATCCGATTTCTTAGAAAAGCACCTTTTCAAAGAAAGAACAGAAAATAATAATTTATTTTCTGTAGATGATCGTATATAAAGCAAAGTCCAATTGCTCTAAGAAGTTTGGCAATTCTGAGATATTTTATTCAAAATTTTAAAAGCCCAATTTTAAAGATAAGGTAAGGGCTTGCGCTATTTTTATTCTGAAACCCGGATATTATATTTATTTTTCTAAATCTAGCAGTCCTGCCTTATAGGTATGCAACACAAAATATTGACCATATTACAAACTTTTTGTTTAATTGAGAATTTTAGCATAAGCCCCTTTAAACAGCATATGTTTATATATGCTGTTTAAATACAATACTTTAGATTTTTAGTTTAAAATATTCAATTGTCATCCTATTTCTTACAAAAGCACCTTTTCAAAGAAAAAACAGAAAATAATAATTTATCTTCTGCAGATGATCGTATATAAAGCAAACTCCAGTTGCTCTAAGAGGTTTGGCAATTCTGAGATATTTTATTCAAAATTTTAAAGATAAGGTAAGGGCTTACGCTATCTTTATTCTGAAACCCAGATATTATATTTATTTTTCTAAATCTAGACGTCCTGCCTTATAGGTATGCAACACAAAATATTGACCATATTACAAACTTTTTGTTTAATTGAGAATTTTAGCATAAGCACCTTTAAACACCATATATTTATATATGTTCATATTTCAATGTTCTCAGCTATAGTCTCATCCTTTACAAAAGCACACATTTAAAAGATAGAACAGAATAAGGGTAATTTTATTTTATTCAAGATTCTATAATACAATGCTGGTATTCCTTATATTCGAGAACGTTTTGTAAAAACCAAAAAAATAAGTCCTGCCACGTAGTTTTGTAATATAAAACAGTTACCATAGTATAGACTTTTTTAAATTAAGAATTTTTATCAAGAACTTACCTTTAGACAGAATATCTTTCGATTTCTACTGCTAAATGCTAATCTGTCGTTTAAAAAAGGATATTTTTAAAAGAATATGAGTAATTTTATTTTACTCTGATGATTTAATACAACGCTGGTATTCCTCATTCGAGAACGTTTTGTAAATAAGAAAAAAAAAATTCTTGACACGCAGTTTTGTAATATAAAACAATGACCATAGTATCGATTTTTTTAATGAAAATTTTCATCAAAAACAATTACCTTTTAACAAAATATCTTTCGATTCTTACTTCAAAGTTCTAAGCTACCATCTGATTCTTTACTAAAGCACATTTTTAAAACAGTCTGATTTATTTTATTTTACGCAGATGATTTAATACAATGCTACTATATTCTTTATTCGAGAACGTTTTGTAAAAGCCAAATAAACAAGTCCTGACACATAGTTTTGTAATATAAAAAATTGACTGTAGTATCGACTTTTTTTAATCAAAAAATTACCTTCAAAGAGAATATCTTTCGATTCCTACTTCAAAATGCTCAGCTACAATCTGATTTCTTACAAAAGTATATTTTTAAAAGAATATGAATAATTTTATTTTACGGAGATAATCAAATATGGCAATGTCTGGTTACTCTAAAATACGCGACAATGCGGGGATTCTTTCTTGAAGGTTGTAAAAGCCTGAAAACAGCTGTTTGAGAGCGGCATCATTTTGTAAATGAGCCTCATGATCTATACATTTATCATGTAAAAAATATATGAATGACGCAGGTTAAAAGAAAATATAATATATTTTCTTGTGGATAGAGAGCAAACATTTCAAAATTGTATTGTTTGTCATTGAAGCATCAAATCTTGATTATTTTTCTATTTCTTCTTCCATGAAAATGGAAATATTTGAATCTGGAGAATTAGTACGGCATGAAAGAAGTCTAGAATCAAATTCGAGTCGTAATAAGTATATCAGATGTCGAAATTAAACTTTCCCAAGTCAGAAATCTATATAAGATATCATATGATTCATAATGGTGTGAAATTTCGACAACAGGCACTTTAGACTACATTAACCCCTTAATCGTCGCTTCCGATACATTCACGGGCAGTGTAGGCTACTTTTTTAAAATTCAGATTGTTTGATTCCCACCAGTTTTTTAAAATAGTGTAATTGGCTTTATATCTGCCATTAAGTAATCCGAATATTTCTACTTAAAAAAATTGGTGGCAATTCAACAATCTGAATTTTAAAAAAGTAGCCTACGCTTATCGGGATCGACGATTAAGGGGTTAAAGAAATACTTCAAGAAGTGTCAGTGAAAGTTTTTCTAGAAATAAGGAATGTTTTAATCACAACAGTGCACTGAGAAAAATGACACTTTCAAATCTGAGTAAATCGATGTTTTCATTTTGTTATGAAACTTTTTGTTTCAAATAGGACGAGCCAATGCTTTCAGTTCTGAAATACCAGAAATACTCGGAATATTGAAACATGGACATACTCAAAACTGATTAGAATCAGTCCAAACTCATCTTTGAAATATGGAAATACTCAAAAATGAGCACATAGAAGTCAGTTCATACTCATTTTTAAAACATGGACATACCCAAATAGGAGCACTTAATGTTTTATTCTTAAGTGTGTGTTTTCAGGAATGAGTATATACGTGTTTCAAACTTGAGTCATTTTGATTCGGAGCCATTTTGATTATGCGACATACTCAGATTTCAGTATTTTTTGCTCAGTTTTGAAAATGTCGTTTGTAGAGTGTAGTATATTGTAATACAAAATTATTTTATTTAAAGTTTGTTATTTAGCATATAAAATTTGCTATAACGGCTGTTCAATATTCATCCTTCATCTTCAAGCTCATCTTTTGCGAACGACACTTCAATGATAATATCCTCCAAACCAGACCTGTCCAACTTTTAATAAGCAGCGGCACTTCTCAGCTGGTGGCAAACTATGAAAGGCGCCATTATTCAAATGTTAAGAGAAATGCAACAAAAGTATATCATTGCATACTGCAGTACAGCTTGTTTGCAAAAAGATATGGCGCACACGCCAATAGTTCAAACTTACTCTTTCTAGTTGTTATTTATAAAAATATGTCATCACAATTAATATCTTTTTAATTATTATTCTCCTATCATCTTTTAACGAATTGCCAGTAAATGCTATATTACTGATTTTGCGTAACATTTTGATCGGTTATGTTACCTGCAAAGTCACGTTACTCGCAGAGCAACCGAATGGACTTTATTCGGTTATATGTACAAAAAGCTCACTCCCCTGGTTATTTCGCCACGGGAGTGAAGTTTAAAAATCTCATATAAATATAATTCCTACCAGAAATTTTCAGAACCAGAACTTTTATTCTCTACAAAAGATGAACTCTTGCATAATTTAAAAGATCAAAACTTTATAGACATACGCCGTATCACTATTCGTCGGAATGAGCAAGTGCTTCCTACAAAGCACATTATTCTGACTTTCAATAGCCCTACTCTACCAACTAGAATTAAAGCTGTATACATGAGCTGCCCCGTCCGTCCTTATAATCCTGACCCTCTCCGTTGCTTTAAATACCAGCGTTATGTTAATAGTAAAACTACCTGTTGTGGATCTGTTACATGTGCAAGATATTCATAACTCGGCCATGAGAGTAACTCATGTGAAAAATCCGAATGCTGTATAAACTGCAAGGGTGACTATGCTGCATACTTTCGCTCTTGTCCAAACTGGATCCGTAAGAAATTCTTGCAGTCAAAATCACTCAGAAACTTTCTTATCGTAAAGCTCGAAAACTTTTTGAATCTCGAACACCATCTGTAGGAATTTCTTATTCTAGTTTACTCAAGCAACAAATAAAATCCGTAAGACATATCAGCAGCCAAACTGAAGTCTCTTTACCTACAAACGATTCTTCTATTACACTAACCAGCACTAAAGAAAAAAACCCGCAGTATGTATTGTTCCGCTAGAGTAAGACATTTGCCCACTAGAACTTTTGCCACCATCTTCAGAACCTGAAAAAATAGAATATTCTAATCGCCAATCTAAACAATCAACCGAACATGAATCAGGTCAAACTTCTGTTTCATCTGCAAACAAAAAGCAAAACAAAAATCATGTGCACAGAAAGAGGGAAAGGAAACCTTAACCCAAGCTTCTTCACAGTGGAAAACTGTGAAGGTAAAAAACAAGAAACCTTGTCGTGATATATCGCTTCTTACTACAAACGATTCCAAACAGCTGCTACACTATGCAGAGGAAGCTATGGAATCAGAGTCTTACAGTTCTGACTCAAATAATAATAATGTTGTTTTTCAGGTATTCGGGCCTACGGGATTTTAACTATGTTTCTCTTGGTAATCTCTTGTTTAAGTTAAATATATTTATGCTAGAAACTTTGGACATTTTATTAACTGTTAGCTTAACGATTGTATATATTTTAATTGTGAAAACTTGTGTTTATTTCTTTTAGACGTTGTGTTATATTTTCATTATACATTTATCATCACATCACTCTTTTCATTTAACTGTGTTATTTTCTTTCATCTTGTTGTTATGACAAAGTTTTAAATCTATTTTAAATTTTAATTTAACGTTCTTATTCTAATCTTTTTTTTGGCGCAGCATGTCCCTAAAGGGACGTTGTGCCATAAAACCCTATTCAACCAACCAACCTACCAGATATTTCATTGAGTAACATGCGCCTTATTTATATTTGGATTTACATAAATTCAGTTCTTGAATAAAATTACTGGTCTAGATAAGATGTTTATCTGATCTAATCTAGCTATAATACAACTAATTCACAATTTTCTAATCTGAATTCAGTTTTTTTTCATACGTTGGGCAGTGTAATGTTTGTTTTGTCTTTTTTTACTTGAAGAGTACATAATATTATATAGAGTAATTGTACTTAAAATAGACGTTTCATGCAATATTAGCACAAGATCTTTCATTTTCTCATTACTGTGGGGATATTTTGTACTCCTGTTATAATTTTTTGAGAAAATGTAAATACTTAGTAAACTATACTGCTGATCGCGTAACCAATAACCATTGCATTTACATGGTGGAAAAAGCTTACAGAGCCGTCTAAAATCGGAAAATTTTTTACTCGAAATTTGCATGTTAGTGACTCATGTTACTTTTAAACACTTTCCAACATAGTTGAAAAGTGTTTATGAATTCGGTTTGTCTGTCTGTCTGTCTGCCGTCTGTCTGTCCGTGCTCTAACTCGCGTAAATATATACGAATTTTCATGCAATTGATATATGTTATTGAGGTTTACTATGGAATGTTCGGTATTGAATATGAAGTGTGTAGCACTTATAGTTTTTTTCACAGGGACACTCAAAAGAATTCCGTTACATAACGGTCTATGGGAAAAAATCGTTTGCGGTTTACTTTAAGAATGTTTCACTATTTCAAACGTATTGAAATTTATATATGTCACTAAGGTGCATTACAAGAGGCTTACTATAGAATATTGTGCGTATAGCATTTGTTGTTCATTTACAGGGACGCACAAAAGAATTTGGTTCGGTCTGTTAACAATAATTGCTGGAAGTGCTTTTGAGTTGCGGAGCGCGTTTTTAAATGTAACTAATTTTTGTTTATTACTTCATGTGTATAAATTTTTTAGATCCTATACAGGGCAGTACAAAAGTTCTGGAGTACATTTATGTTTATTGACGGAAATTCAAAAAGGGGAATTTTAAACTGTGCTACGCCTTTCCTATCTGAACTAAAATTTAGCATTCTATTTAGTATATATACAAATCTATAGCTGCTATACAGGGCTGCACAAAATAATTTGGATACTTTTCCTAATAATCTTGATAATTCCTAAAATTGAGTTTTTAAATATGTTATGCATGTTCCAAATTATTTGCTTTTTTTATCGTCTTTCACCTTATGAAACGGTAAAGATTTGTAAAAATATTTTGGACGTATTGGAAAGTGTTACATAATCTATGCTTGACTCCTTGATTTTTCGTTCTTGTTAACACTTGCTTTCCCAAAATAGTTGAAAAGCGTTTATGACTTCGGTTTGTCTGGCCGTCTTCTGTCTTCCCGCACTCTAACTCGCGTAAACATACTTACATTACCTTGAGCTTGGAATATGTTATTGAAGTTTACCACAGGGAAAATGGAAGGTATAGCATTTATAGTTTGTTTACAGTGACACTCAAAAGGATTCCATTCGATTTAGGTCTATGTGGAAATATCGCAGTGTATTTGCAGTGAAGTTGCACTATGTCAAACATAATGAAATTGATATGCATCATTAAAGTGCAATGCACCATTCTTTGTGTAGAATATGGAGTTCATAGCATTTGTTATTCATTTACAGGGACACATAAAATGCACGATTTTCCTCTTTCTTGTCCTGTTGCCTCTGCAATTTGGTTCAAAACGCTGACTTTGGTAGTATTTTCTGAAAGATCTTCTGCCTTTACCAAAAAATAGAAAATTCATTTCCATTACAAAGTTTCTGAATAAGAATACTTGCCAATTTCATCCGTTTCCGAATAAAAAGGAATTCAAAATTGTGTCAGAAAGTAGCTCCTTTGGATTTGAGAACAGCCTTAAAATAGGCTCTACTTTTCTTTTCTTTTTCTTCTTTAATTTCTTTTTATTTTGTGTGTGCGCTTTACCTTCTACTTTCTTCTATATACATAGAAAAAAAGCATTGCCACTATGCAGAAAATTTTTTAACTTCCGTTTTTTGGTAGACTTACACGTTTTGTGATGTCCTGAATACGGTTGGGTTGGGTTGATTATTGACGGCCAATTATCTACACTTGGGATATAGGCCCGGGGGAGTGCCCTTCGTGGGGGTCTTTCTAAGGGAACCTAACCCGTATTTACGCATGGATAAATCCACGGTTCGAAGAAAACCACGAAAACTCCGAACGATTAGGCCGACGGGCCCGATTGGGATCGAACTCAGCACCTCCCATCTACCAGCTTCGAGAGCATATCCTCTCAGCCACTGGTGGGGCGTCCTGAATACGATTTGGGTTTTTGTTTAAAATGTTTATCTGTCTGTATCTCTCTGTGTGTGGCACAAATTTTGTTTTCGACGCAAGAACTAATGCACAGAATTTTATTTCATCTAACTACATATTTAATTGGACCTTGATTTAAGCTGGTGCCGAATGCATTTTGGTTTCTATCGCCCAACAGGTGGCGCTGCTATGTTGTATTTTTCGCGATTTCCGTGATAGCCCTATCTCTAGAACTTAACACATGAAATTTCATCAAACCGCATATTCAGTTAGCCCTTAAGAGCCTACGCTAGTCAAACGAAGAAACGCTCAAGGTAATTTTTTTTTTGCATAAGATAGCTGAGGTCGATCTCTAACGTTGTTAGTTTTTACTTTTTTGATTTTGGCGCTACAGTTTTTTTTTATAAGAGGACATTTTCAATTTTGGAACCGGTTGGAACCGATTCTAAAAGTGAAAGTACCCTTATTTAAAATAACTGGAATCAAAATCGAAAAAGTAAAAACTAACAACGTTAGAGATCGACGTCAGCTATCCTATGCAAAAAAAATCATTTAAAAATATTAAAATGCGAGCGAGAAATCACGCAAGAACCTTCTCATAGACTTAACATTAGCTTGCGCGTTTTTTCACATGAATGATGTAGGCTCTTAAGATAAATTGTTGTTGAATTTGTTTCATATTACCCAACATGTAGCGCTGTTATGCTGTGTTTTTGACGATTAGCGTGTTAACTATATATTGGCATTTATTGTATGAAAATGCACCAAACTTAATATACAAGAAGCTTATTATGAAAGACTATGCTTATTCAATTCTGGCTTTGATCACTCCAGCGAAGAAGGTAAGTAAGTAAAATAAGTAAAATACATGGTTAAAATGTAATAATTACTTATAAAAACATCATTCTAAGAGGTGCTCAAAAGAATCTTGGCCAGGGCCAGGACATGATTATCAAATCACGTAAAGCTCGTGCTTCCCCTGAAAAATTTAAAAGGGCCCCCAAAATGACTGTGAAGATGGCGCTCTAATTCCCATTTTCATTTTTTATATTATATTTTTAATTTTTTTTTAGAAAGGAAAGTTTGATTAATTCAAGAGGAAATCCCCGCACTACTACACGAAACTTATTTAACAGAGAAACATGACTATCACCAATAGGATGTTAATTAATTAATCATATAGCATCCTGATGTGCCTGTTAGAAACCACGTGGTAAATTGAGCATACAGCTATTTGTACTAAATATATCTGAAGTATATACAGGAAACATAAAAAAGCTGTTTAATGAAACATATGTAACCTCGGCTAAGCAACTCCCGGTACTAAAATTACACTCTAACGACATTTTCAAAACTGAGCAAAAAATACTCAAATCTGAGTATGTCGCAAAGTCAAAATGGCTCCGAATCAAAATGACTCAAGTTTGAAGCACGTATATACTCATTTCTGAAAACATGCACACACTCAAGAATAAAATATCATGCGCTCCTATTTGAGTATGTCCATGTTTCAAAAATGAGTATGAACTGACTTCTATGTGCTCAGTTTTGAGTATGTACATGTTTCAAAAATGAGTTTGAACTTATCCTAATCATTTTTGAGTATGTCCATGTTTCAAAAATGAGTATGAACAGACCTCTATGTGCTCAGTTTTGAGTATGTCCATGTTTCAAAAATGAGTATGAACTGACCTCTATGTGCTCAGTTTTGAGTATGTCCATGTTTCAATATTCTGAGTATTTCTGGTATTTCAGAATTGAAAGCATTGGCTCGTCCTATTTGAAACAAAAATTTTCATAACAAAATGAAAACATCGATTTACTCAGATTTGAAAGTGGCATTTTTCTCAGTGTAGTATCATTGGTGAGTTTTCATGAATGAAAAATATTGAGAAAACTTTGCCAAATGAAAGGGGATCCCAAAATGATACCGTTCTGATTCAGAGGTTAATCGGGTCTTGCCCAGGGCGCCATGTTCATAATTGTTGGTAGTTACTGAAGTATTTAAATTATTTATATTAGACTATTATAGAAAAGATTTTTATGGTTATAATATACTAGTTAAGTCTATGATAATACAAGACGAGTGTTCTATCTGTGACCTTGCTCCATTTCAATCTACAAATCGAGTTTCTCAATTTACCCTAAAATTTCCGTTTCTAATAGAAGTAAAAATGACACAATTACGTAAATTTTTACATTTTCTTAAAAAAGAAAAAATATATAAATTGATTCCTTGCTTTACGTAACATTTCATAAATGCATTTAAATACAAATGATCTTTTCTTGGAAACGCTGAAAGCAGTTTTTAGCGGTTTTGAACAAACAAGATGCAGTTGTCAGTTATTCAAGAAAATTGAATTGGATCAAGGCCTTTGAAATGTCATTTTTCAGTCGATTGTTTCGTTAACCCATTTGCTGCCAATCTCGAGTATACTCGTGGTTGTCAAACGCGAAATAATTTATATTTATATTTGTATCTATAATATATATATATTATATAATATAATAATATATAATATATATATAATATAATATATTATATATATATATATATATATATATATATAATTTTACGGGGCAAAGTAATATAGCATTATAATGCACTTTAAAACACAATAACACTTTGCTTACTGTTCCGTAGGACGTAGCACGTTAGATAATCATCACAGAATCGCTGTTTTGGCGGGTTGAAATTTTCGAAAACACGAGTTAAATGAAGGGTTACACCCTAGCGGAGGACAATGTATGGGGTCGTACCGTATTTTTGCTAACATATGGGCTAGAATTGTAAGAATATGTAGATTGCTCTTAATTTTCTAAGTAGCTAAGGGATAAGGCCGCTTATTTAGTGGATCAGATCGTTTTTCATCAAATAAGGCTGTTCCCCGTGAAAATTGAAGGGCGTTATCCAGAATCATTCTTCATCCACAATTTCGAGAGATATCTATTTTTAAGCCATCATTCGAAAATAGCTATACCTGACAGAAAAAAACTTTATTTTTAGATACAAATTCAAGCATGTGAATAAAATTTACATCGTTACCATTGATGTATTTCATACCTCCAATATTCTTCAATCCATCCCTTTCTTCGATGGTCTGTATTCTATTCCTTCTCTTATTCTCTATATTATTCAATGTTAGTGCGCTGTCCAAATTCATTCTTCATCCACAATTTGGAGGGACATCTATTTTGAAGCCATCATTCGAAAATAGCTATACCTGACAAAAAACGTTATTTTTAGATACAAATTTAAACATGATAATAAAATTTACGTTGTTACACATGGAAGTGGTACATACCTCCAATATCATTTAGTACATCCCTTTCCTTGATGGTATATATTCCTTCTCTTGTTCTCTGTATTTTTCTTGGTTAGTGCGTTTTCCAGAATCATTCTTCATCCACAATTTGGAGGGATATCAATTTTCAAGCAATCATTCGAAAATAGCTATACCTGAAATAATTTTTTTTTAAATACAAATTAAAATATGAGAATAAAATTTACATTGTTACACATGGAAGTGATACATTTGTACAAATCAATTAGTCCATCCATTTTCTTGAAGGTGTATATTCCTTTTCTAGTTCTCTGGATTTTTCTTAACTCCATTTTTTTAACTCCAATATTCTTCAGTAGATCCCTTTCTTTAATGGTCTGTATTCTATTCCTTCCCTTATTCTCTATATTTTTATTTGTTAGTGCGCTGTCCAAAATCATTCATCATCCACAATTTGGAGGGACATCTATTTTCAAGCCATCATTCGAAAAAAGTTATACCTGACAAAAAACATTATTTTTAGATACAAATTCAAGCATGTGAATAAAATTTACATCTTTACCATTCATGTATTTCATACCTCCAATATTCTTCAGTCCATCCCTTTCTTCGATGGTCTGTATTCTATTCCTTCCCTTATTCTCTATATTTTTTTTTGTTAGTGCGCTGTCCAAAATCATTCATCATCCATAATTTAGAGGGACATCTATTTTCAAGCCATCATTCGAAAATAGCTATACCTGACAAAAAAACGTTATTTTTAGATACAAATTCAAGCATGTGAATAAAATTTATATATTTACCATTCATGTATTTCATACCTCCAATATTCTTCAGTCCATCTCTTTCTTTGATGGTCTGTATTCTATGCCTCCCCTTATTCTCTATATTTTTCTTTGTTAGTGCGCTGTCCAAAATCATTTATCATCTACAATTTGGAGGGACATCTATAGCTATACCTGAAATAAAAAGTTATTTTGAGATACAAATTCAAACATGATAACAAAATGTACATTGTTACATATGGAAGTGGTACATACCTCCAATATCATTTACTACATCTCTTTCCTTGATGATATATATTCCTTCTCTTGTTCTCTGTATTTTGATTTGTTAGTGCGTTTTCCAGAATCATTCTTCGTCCACAATTTGGAGGGATATCTATTTTCAAGCCATCATTTGAAAATAGATATACCTGAAAGGAAAAAAGTAATTTTTAGATACGAATTAAAAGATGTGAATAAAATTTACTTCGTTACCATTGATAATACATACCTCAAATATCTTTCTGTACATCCCTTTCTTCGATGGTCTATATTCCATTCCTTCTCATATTCTCTATATTTTTCTTTGTTTGTGCGTTTTCCAGAATCATTCTTCATCCAAAATTTCGAGAGATATCTATTTTCAAGCCATCATTCGAAAATAGCTATACCTGACAAAAAACTTTATTTTTATATACAAATTCAAGCATGTGAATAAAATTTACATCTTTACCATTCATGCATTTCATAACTCCAATATTCTTCAGTAGATCCCTTTCTTTAATGGTCTGTATTCTATTCCTTCCCTTATTCTCTATATTTTTCTTTGTTAGTGCGCTGTCCAAAATAATTCATCATCCACAATTTGGAGGGACATCTATTTTCAAGCCATCATTCGAAAATAGCTATACCTGACAAAAAACATTATTTTTAGATACAAATTCAAGCATGTGAATAAAATTTACATCTTTACCATTCATGTATTTCATACCTCCAATATTCTTTAGTCCATCCCTTTCTTCGATGGTCTGTATTCTATTCCTTCCCTTATTCTCTATATTTTTTTTTGTTAGTGCGCTGTCCAAAATCATTCATCATCTACAATTTGGAGGGACATCTATAGCTATACCTGAAATAAAAAGTTATTTTGAGATACAAATTCAAACATGATAACAAAATGTACATTGTTACATATGGAAGTGGTACATACCTCCAATATCATTTACTACATCTGTTTCCTTGATGATATATATTGCTTCTCTTGTTCTCTGAATTTTTTTTTGTTAGTGCGTTTTCCAGAAACATTCTTCGTCCACAATTTGGAGGGATATCTATTTTCAAGCCATCATTCGAAAATAGCTATACCTGAAAGGAAAAAAGTTATTTTTAGATACGAATTAAAAGATGTGAATAAAATTTACTTCGTTACCATTGATAATACATACCTCCAATATCCTTCTGTACATCCCTTTCTTCGATGGTATATATTCCATTCCTTCTCTTATTCTCTATATTTTTCTTTGTTTGTGCGTTTTCCAGAATCATTCTTCATCCAATATTTGGAGGGATATCTATTTTTAAGCCATCATTCGAAAATAGCTATACCTGAAACAAAAAAAGTTATATTTAGGTACGAATTCAAACATGTGAATAAAATTTACTTCGTTACCATTGATAATACATACCTCCAATATCCTTCAGTCCATCCCTTTCTTCAATGGTCTATATTCCATTCCTTCTCTTATTCTCTGTAATTTTCTTTGTTTGTGCGTTGTCCAGAATCATTCTTCATCCAAAATTTGGCGGGATATCTATTCAAAAAAAGCTTTACCTCACAAAAAAAAGTTATTTTTAGATACAAATTCAAGCATGTGAATAAAATTTACATCCTTACCATTCATGTATTTCATACCTCCAATATTCTTCAGTCCATCCCTTTCTTCGATGATCTGTATTTTATTCCTTCTCTTTTTCTCTATATTTTTCTTTGTTAGTGCGCTGTCCAAAATCATTCTTCATCCACAATTTGGAGGGACATCTATTTTCAAGCCATCATTCGAAAATAGCTATACCTGAAATAAAAAGTTATTTTGAGATACAAATTCAAACATGATAATAAAATGTACATTGTTACACATGGAAGTGGTACATACCTCCAATATCATTTAGTACATTCCTTTCCTTGATGGTATATATTCCTTCTCTTGTTCTCTGTATTTTTCTTTGTTAGTGCGTTTTCCAGAATCATTCTTCATCCACAATTTGGAGGGATATCTATTTTCAAGCCATCATTCGAAAATGGCTATACTTGAAAGAAAAAGTTATTTTAAGATACAAATTCAAACATGATAATAAAATGTACATTGTACATGGAAGTGGTACATGCCTCCAAAATCATTTAGTACATCCCTTTCCCTGATGGTATATATTCCTTCTCTTGTTCTCTGTATTTTTCTTTGTTAATGCGCTGTCCAAAAATCATTCTTCATCCACAATTTGAAGGGACATCTATTTTCAAGCCATCATTCGAAAATAGCAATACCTGAAATAAAAAGTTATTTTGAGATACAAATTCAAACATTATAATAAAATGTACATTGTTACACATGGAAGTGGTACATACCTCCAATATCATTTAGTCCATCACTTTCCTTGATGGTATATATTCCTTCTCTTGTTCTCTGTATTTATCTTTGTTAGTGCGCTGTCCAAAAATTATTCTTCATCCACAATTTGAAAGGACATCTATTTTCAAGCCATCATTCGAAAATAGCAATACCTGAAATAAAAAGTTATTTTGAGATACAAATTCAAACATGATAATAAAATGTACATTGTTACACATGGAAGTGGTACATACCTCCAATATCATTTAGTACGTCACTTTCCTTGATGGTATATATTCCTTCTCTTGTTCTCTGTATTTTTCTTTGTTTGTGACTTTCCAGAATCATTCTTCATCCACAATTTGGAAGGATATCTATTTTCAAGCCATCATTCGAAAATAGCTATACCTGAACGAAAAAAAGTTATTTTTAGATACGAATTCAAAAATGTAAATAAAATTTACTTCGTTACCATTAGAGTTGAAAAATCTGGTTTATTCCCGGGTTTATTTCCAATAGACCCGGTTTATTCCCAGGTTTAAACCAGGTTTTTTCTAGCCTTTGCAACTATAGTTACCATTGATAATACATACCTCAATATCCTTCAGTCCATCCCTTTCTTCGATGGTCTATGTTCCATTCCTTCTCTTATTCTCTATATTTTTCTTTGTTTGTGCGTTGTACAGAAACATTCTTCTTCCACAATTTGGAGGAATATATATTTTCAAGCCATCATTCGAAAATAGCTATACCTGAAATAAAAAGTTATTTTGAGATACAAATTCAAACATAACAAAATGTACATTGTTACAGATGGAAGTGGTACATACCACCAATATCATTTAGTACGTCACTTTCCTTGATGCTATATATTCCTTCGCTTGTTCTCTGTATTTTTCTTTGTTAGTGCGTTTTCCAGAATCATTCTTCATCCACAATTTGAAGGGACATCTATTTTCAAGCCATCATTCGAAAATAGCAATACCTGAAATAAAAAGTTATTTTGAGATACAAATTCAAACATGATAATAAAATGTACATTGTTACACATGGAAGTGGTACATACCACCAATATCATTTAGTACGTCACTTTCCTTGATGGTATATATTCCTTCTCTTGTTCTCTGTATTTTTCTTTGTTAGTGACTTTCCAGAATCATTCTTCATCCACAATTTGGAAGTATATCTATTTTCAAGCCATCATTCGAAAATAGCTATACCTGAACGAAAAAAAGTTATTTTTAGATACGAATTCAAACATGTAAATAAAATTTACTTCGTTACCATTAGAGTTGCAAAAATCTGGTTTATTCCCGGGTTTATTTCCAATAGACCCGGTTTATTCCGAAAAAGTCCGGTTCATTCCCAAAAAACCCGGTTTATTCCCAGGTTTAAACCGGGTTTTTCTAGCCTTTGCAACTATAGTTACCATTGATAATACATACCTCAATATCCTTCAGTCCATCCCTTTCTTCGATGGTCTATGTTCCATACCTTCTCTTATTCTCTATATTTTTCTTTGTTTGTGCGTTGTCCAGAAACATTCTTCATCCACAATTTGGCGGGATATCTATTCGAAAATAGCTATACCTGAAATAAAAAGTTATTTTGAGATACAAATTCATTGATGAGAATAAAATTTACATTGCTACACATGGAAGTGGTACATACCTCGAATATCATTTAGTACATCCCTTTCCTTGATTGTATATATTCCTTCCCTTATTCTCTATATTTTTCTTTGTTAGTGCGCTGTCCAAAATCATTCTTCATCCACAATTTGGAGGGACATCTATTTTCAAGCCATCATTCGAAAATAGCTATACCTGACAGAAAACATTATTTTTAGATACAAATTCAAGCATGTGAATAAAATTTATATATTTACCATTCATGTATTTCATACCTCCAATATTCTTCAGTCCATCTTTTTCTTTGATGGTCTGTATTCTATGCCTTCCCTTATTCTCTATAATTTCCCTTGTTACTGCGCTGTCCGAAATCATTCATCATCCACAATTTGGAGGGACATCTATTTTTAAGCCATCATTCGAAAATAGCTATACCTGAAATAGAAAGTTATTTTGAGATACAAATTCAAATATAACAAAATGTACATTGTTACACATGGAAGTGGTACATACCTCCAATATCATTTACTACATCCCTTTCCTTGATGGTATATATTCCTTCCCTTGTTCTCTGTATTTTTCTTTGTTAGTGCGTTTTCCAGAATCATTCTTCGTCCACAATTTGGAGGGATATCTATTTTCAAGCCATCATTCGAAAATAGCTATACCTGAAATAAAAAAGTTATTTTTAGACACGAATTAAACATGTGAATGAAATTTACTTCGTTACCATTGATAATACATACCTCCAATGTCATTCAGTCCATCCCTTTCTTCGATGGTCTATATTCCATTCCTTCTCTTATTCTCTATATTTTTCTTTGTTTGTGCGTTTTCCAGAATCATTCTTTATCCACAATTTGGAGGAATATCTATTTTCAAGCCATCATTCGAAAATAGATATACCTGAAAGAAAAAAAGTTATTTTTAGATACGAATTCAAACATGTGAATAAAATTTACTTTGTTAGAATTGATAATACATACCTCCAATATCCTTCAGTCCATCCCTTTCTTCGATGGTCTATATTCCATTCCTTCTCTTATTCTCTATATTTTTCTTTGTTGGTGCGTTGTCCAGAATCATTCTTCATCCACAATTTGGCGGGATATCTATTCGAAAATAGCTATACCTGACAAAAAAAACGTTATTTTTAGATACAAATTAGAGCATGTGAATAAAATTTACATCCTTACCATTCATGTATTTCATACCTCCAATATTCTTCGGTCCATCCCTTTCTTCGATGATCTGTATTTTATTCCTTCTCCTTTTCTCTATATTTTCCTTTGTTAGTGCGCTGTCCAAAATCATTCTTCTTCCACAATTTGGAGGGACATCTATTTTCAAGCCATCATTGGAAATAGCTATACCTGAAATAAAAGGTTATTTTGAGATACAAATTCAAACATGATAATAAAATGCACATTGTTACACATGGAAGTGGTACATACCTCCAATATCATTTAGTACATTCCTTTCCTTGATGGTATATATTCCTTCTCTTGTTCTCTGTATTTTTCTTTGTTAGTGCGTTTTCCAGAATCATTCTTCATCCACAATTTGGAGGGATATCTATTTTCAAGCCATCATTCGAAAATGGCTATATCTGAAAGAAAAAGTTATTTTGAGATACAAATTCAAACATGATAATAAAATGTACATTGTTATACATGGAAGTGGTACATACCTCCAATATCATTTAGTACATCCCTTTCCTTGATGGTATATATTCATTCTCTTGTTCTCTGTATTTTTCTTTGTTAGTGCGCTGTCCAAAATCATTCTTCATCCACAATTTGGAGGGATATCTATTTTTAAGCCATCATTCGAAAATAGCTATACCGGAAAGAAAAAAATTATATTTAGGTACGAATTCAAACATGTGAATAAAATTTACTTCGTTACCATTGATAAAACATACCTCCAATATCCTTCAGTCCATCCCTTTCTTCAATGGTCTATATTCCATTCCTTCTCTTATTCTCAGTATTTTTCTTTGTTTGTGCGTTGTCCAGAATCATTCTTCATCCACAATTTGGCGGGATATCTATTCGAAAAAAGCTGTACCTGACAAAAAAAAAGTTATTTTTTTTATACAAATTCAAGCATATGAATAAAATTTACATCCTTACCATTCATGTATTTCATACCTCCAATATTCTTCAGTCCATCCCTTTCTTCAATGATCTGTATTTTATTCCTTCTCTTATTCTCTGTATTTTTTTTGTTAGTGCGCTATCCAAAATCATTCTTCATCCACAGTTTGGAGGGATATCTATTTTCAAGCCATCATTCGAAAATAGCTATACCTGAAATAAAAAGTTATTTTGAGATGCAAATTCAAAAATGATAATAAAATGTACATTGTTACACATGGAAGTGGTACATACCTCCAATATCATTTAGTACATTCCTTTCCTTGATGGTAAATATTCCTTCTCTTGTTCTCTGTATTTTTCTTTGTTAGTACGTTTTCCAGAATCATTCTTCATCCACAATTTGGAGGGATATCTATTTTCAAGCCATCATTCGAAAATAGCTATACCTGAAAGAAAAAGTTATTTTGAGATACAAATTCAAATATGATAATAAAATGTACATTGTTACACATGGAAGTGGTACATACCTCTAATATCATTTAGTACGTCACTTTCTTGATGGTATATATTCCTTCTCTTGTTCTCTGTATTTTTTTTTGTTAGTGACTTTCCAGAATCATTCTTCATCCACAAGTTGGAAGGATATCTATTTTCAAACCATCATTCAAAAATAGCTATACCTGACAAAAAACATTATTTTTAGATACAAATTCAAGCATGTGAATAAAATTTATATATTTACCATTCATGTATTTCATACCTCCAATATTCTTCAGTCCATCTCTTTCTTTGATGGTCTGTATTCTATGCCTTCCTCTTATTCTCTATATTTTTCTTTGTTAGTGCGCTATCCAAAATCATTCATCATCCGTAATTTGGAGGGATATCTATTTTCAAGCCATCATTCGAAAATAGCTATACCTGAAATAAAAAGTTATTTTGAGATACAAATCAAACATAACAAAATGTACATTGTTACACTTGGAAGTGGTACATACCTCCAATATCATTTACTACATCCCTTTCCTTGATGGTATATATTCCTTCTCTTGTTCTCTGTATTTTTCTTTGTTAGTGCGTTTTCCAGAATCATTCTTCGTCCACAGTTTGGAGGGATATCTATTTTCAAGCCATCATTCGAAAATAGCTATACCTGAAAGAAAAAAGTTATATTTAGGTACGAATTCAAACATGTGAATAAATTTTACTTCGTTACCATTGATGAAACATACCTCCAATATCCTTCAGTCCATCCCTTTCTTCAATGGTATATATTTCATTCCTTCTCTTATTCTCTATATTTTTTTTTGTTTGTGCGTTGTCCAGAAACATTCTTCATCCACAATTTGGCGGGATATCTATTCGAAAATAGATATACCTGAAATAAAAAGTTATTTTGAGATACAAATTCATACATGAGAATAAAATTTACATTGTTACAGATGGAAGTGGTACATACCACCAATATCATTTAGTACGTCACTTTCCTTGATGCTATATATTCCTTCTCTTGTTCTCTGTATTTTTCTTTGTTAGTGCGTTTTCCAGAATCATTCTTCATCCACAATTTGAAGGGACATCTATTTTCAAGCCATCATTCGAAAATAGCAATACCTGAAATAAAAAGTTATTTTGAGATACAAATTCAAACATGATAATAAAATGTACATTGTTACACATGGAAGTGGTACATACCACCAATATCATTTAGTACGTCACTTTCCTTGATGGTATATATTCCTTCTCTTGTTCTCTGTATTTTTCTTTGTTAGTGACTTTCCAGAATCATTCTTCATCCACAATTTGGAAGTATATCTATTTTCAAGCCATCATTCGAAAATAGCTATACCTGAACGAAAAAAAGTTATTTTTAGATACGAATTCAAACATGTAAATAAAATTTACTTCGTTACCATTAGAGTTGCAAAAATCTGGTTTATTCCCGGGTTTATTTCCAATAGACCCGGTTTATTCCCAAAAAGTCCGGTTCATTCCCAAAAAACCCGGTTTATTCCCAGGTTTAAACCGGGTTTTTCTAGCCTTTGCAACTATAGTTACCATTGATAATACATACCTCAATATCCTTCAGTCCATCCCTTTCTTCGATGGTCTATGTTCCATACCTTCTCTTATTCCGTATATTTTTCTTTGTTTGTGCGTTGTCCAGAAACATTCTTCATCCACAATTTGGCGGGATATCTATTCGAAAATAGCTATACCTGAAATAAAAAGTTATTTTGAGATACAAATTCATACATGAGAATAAAATTTACATTGTTACACATGGAAGTGGTACATACCTCGAATATCATTTAGTACATCCCTTTCCTTGATTGTATATATTCCTTCCCTTATTCTCTATATTTTTCTTTGTTAGTGCGCTGTCCAAAATCATTCATCATCCACAATTTGGAGGGACATCTATTTTCAAGCCATCATTCGAAAATAGCTATACCTGACAGAAAACATTATTTTTAGATACAAATTCAAGCATGTGAATAAAATTTATATATTTACCATTCATGTATTTCATACCTCCAATATTCCTCAGTCCATCTTTTTCTTTGATGGTCTGTATTCTGTGCCTTCCCTTATTCTCTATAATTTCCCTTGTTACTGCGCTGTCCGAAATCATTCATCATCCACAATTTGGAGGGACATCTATTTTTAAGACATCATTCGAAAATAGCTATACCTGAAATAGAAAGTTATTTTGAGATACAAATTCAAATATAACAAAATGTACATTGTTACACATGGAAGTGGTACATACCTCCAATATCATTTACTACATGCCTTTCCTTGATGGTATATATTCCTTCCCTTGTTCTCTGTATTTTTCTTTGTTAGTGCGTTTTCCAGAATCATGCTTCGTCCACAATTTGGAGGGATATCTATTTTCAAGCCATCATTCGAAAAAAGCTATACCTGAAAGGAAATAAGTTATTTTTAGACACGAATTAAAAGATGTGAATAAAATTTACTTCGTTACCATTAATAATACATACCTCCAATACCCTTCTGTACATCCCTTTCTTCGATGGTCTATATTCCATTCCTTCTCTTATTCTCCATATTTTTCTTTGTTTGTGAGATTTCCAGAATCATTCTTCATCCACAATTTGGAGGGATATCTATTTTTAAGCCATCATTCGAAAATAGCTATACCGGAAAGAAAAAAATTATATTTAGGTACGAATTCAAACATGTGAATAAAATTTACTTCGTTACCATTGATAAAACATACCTCCAATATCCTTCAGTCCATCCCTTTCTTCAATGGTCTATATTCCATTCCTTCTCTTATTCTCTGTATTTTTCTTTGTTAGTGCGTTTTCCAGAATCATTCTTCATCCACAATTTGAAGGGACATCTATTTTCAAGCCATCATTCGAAAATAGCAATACCTGAAATAAAAAGTTATTTTGAGATACAAATTCAAACATGATAATAAAATGTACATTGTTACACATGGAAGTGGTACATACCACCAATATCATTTAGTACGTCACTTTCCTTGATGGTATATATTCCTTCTCTTGTTCTCAGTATTTTTCTTTGTTAGTGACTTTCCAGAATCATTCTTCATCCACAATTTGGAAGTATATCTATTTTCAAGCCATCATTCGAAAATAGCTATACCTGAACGAAAAAAAGTTATTTTTAGATACGAATTCAAACATGTAAATAAAATTTACTTCGTTACCATTAGAGTTGCAAAAATCTGGTTTATTCCCGGGTTTATTTCCAATAGACCCGGTTTATTCCCAAAAAGTCCGGTTCATTCCCAAAAAACCCGGTTTATTCCCAGGTTTAAACCGGATTTTTCTAGCCTTTGCAACTATAGTTACCATTGATAATACATACCTCAATATCCTTCAGTCCATCCCTTTCTCCGATGGTCTATGTTCCATACCTTCTCTTATTCTGTATATTTTTCTTTGTTTGTGCGTTGTCCAGAAACATTCTTCATCCACAATTTGGCGGGATATCTATTCGAAAATAGCTATACCTGAAATAAAAAGTTATTTTGAGATACAAATTCATACATGAGAATAAAATTTACAGTGTTACACATGGAAGTGGTACATACCTCGAATATCATTTAGTACATCCCTTTCCTTGATTGTATATATTCCTTCCCTTATTCTCTATATTTTTCTTTGTTAGTGCGCTGTCCAAAATCATTCATCATCCACAATTTGGAGGGACATCTATTTTCAAGCCATCATTCGAAAATAGCTATACCTGACAGAAAACATTATTTTTAGATACAAATTCAAGCATGTGAATAAAATTTATATATTTAACATTCATGTATTTCATACCTCCAATATTCTTCAGTCCATCTTTTTCTTTGATGGTCTGTATTCTATGCCTTCCCTTATTCTCTATAATTTCCCTTGTTACTGCGCTGTCCGAAATCATTCATCATCCACAATTTGGAGGGACATCTATTTTTAAGACATCATTCGAAAATAGCTATACCTGAAATAGAAAGTTATTTTGAGATACAAATTCAAATATAACAAAATGTACATTGTTACACATGGAAGTGGTACATACCTCCAATATCGTTTACTACATCCCTTTCCTTGATGGTATATATTCCTTCCCTTGTTCTCTGTATTTTTCTTTGTTAGTGCGTTTTCCAGAATCATTCTTCGTCCACAATTTGGAGGGATATCTATTTTCAAGCCATCATTCGAAAATAGCTATACCTGAAATAAAAAAGTTATTTTTAGACACGAATTAAAACATGTGAATGAAATTTACTTCGTTACCATTGATAATACATACCTCCAATATCATTCAGTCCATCCCTTTCTTCGATGGTCTATATTCCATTCCTTCTCTTATTCTCTATATTTTTCTTTGTTTGTGCGTTTTCCAGAATCATTCTTTATCCACAATTTGGAGGAATATCTATTTTCAAGCCATCATTCGAAAATAGATATACCTGAAAGAAAAAAAGTTATTTTTAGATACGAATTCAAACATGTGAATAAAATTTACTTTGTTAGAATTGATAATACATACCTCCAATATCCTTCAGTCCATCCCTTTCTTCGATGGTCTATATTCCATTCCTTCTCTTATTCTCTATATTTTTCTTTGTTGGTGCGTTGTCCAGAATCATTCTTCATCCACAATTTGGCGGGATATCTATTCGAAAATAGCTATACCTGACAAAAAAAACGTTATTTTTAGATACAAATTACAGCATGTGAATAAAATTTACATCCTTACCATTCATGTATTTCATACCTCCAATATTCTTCGGTCCATCCCTTTCTTCGATGATCTGTATTTTATTCCTTCTCCTTTTCTCTATATTTTCCTTTGTTAGTGCGCTGTCCAAAATCATTCTTCTTCCACAATTTGGAGGGACATCTATTTTCAAGCCATCATTGGAAATAGCTATACCTGAAATAAAAGGTTATTTTGAGATACAAATTCAAACATGATAATAAAATGCACATTGTTACACATGGAAGTGGTACATACCTCCAATATCATTTAGTACATTCCTTTCCTTGATGGTATATATTCCTTCTCTTGTTCTCTGTATTTTTCTTTGTTAGTGCGTTTTCCAGAATCATTCTTCATCCACAATTTGGAGGGATATCTATTTTCAAGCCATCATTCGAAAATGGCTATATCTGAAAGAAAAAGTTATTTTGAGATACAAATTCAAACATGATAATAAAATGTACATTGTTATACATGGAAGTGGTACATACCTCCAATATCATTTAGTACATCCCTTTCCTTGATGGTATATATTCATTCTCTTGTTCTCTGTATTTTTCTTTGTTAGTGCGCTGTCCAAAATCATTCTTCATCCACAATTTGGAAGGATATCTATTTTCAAGCCATCATTCGAAAATAGCTATACCTGAAAGAAAAAAATTATATTTAGGTACGAATTCAAACATTTGAATAAAATTTACTTCGTTACCATTAATAAAACATACCTCCAATATCCTTCAGTCCATCCCTTTCTTCAATGGTCTATATTCCATTCTTTTTCTTATTCTCTGTATTTTTCTTTGTTTGTGCGTTGTCCAGAATCATTCTTCATCCACAATTTGGCGGGATATCTATTAAAAAAAAGCTGTACCTGACAAAAAAAAAGTTATTTTTAGATACAAATTAGAGCATGTGAATAAAATTTACATCCTTACCATTCATGTATTTCATACCTCTAATATTCTTCAGTCCATCCCTCTCTTCGATGATCTGTATTTTATTTCTTCTCTTATTATCTATAATATATATAATAATAGTATCTATAATATATATATATTATATAATATAATAATATATAATATATATATAATATAATATATTATATATATATATATATATATATATATATATATATATATATATATATATATATATATATATATAATTTTACGGGGCAAAGTAATATAGCATTATAATGCACTTTAAAACACAATAACACTTTGCTTACTGTTCCGTAGGACGTAGCACGTTAGATAATCATCACAGAATCGCTGTTTTGGCGGGTTGAAATTTTCGAAAACACGAGTTAAATGAAGGGTTACACCCTAGCGGAGGACAATGTATGTGGTCGTACCGTATTTTTGCTAACATATGGGCTAGAATTGTAAGAATATGTAGATTGCTCTTAATTTTCTAAGTAGCTAAGGGATAAGGCCGCTTATTTAGTGGATCAGATCGTTTTTCATCAAATAAGGCTGTTCCCCGTGAAAATTGAAGGGCGTTATCCAGAATCATTCTTCATCCACAATTTCGAGAGATATCTATTTTTAAGCCATCATTCGAAAATAGCTATACCTGACAGAAAAAAACTTTATTTTTAGATACAAATTCAAGCATGTGAATAAAATTTACATCGTTACCATTGATGTATTTCATACCTCCAATATTCTTCAATCCATCCCTTTCTTCGATGGTCTGTATTCTATTCCTTCTCTTATTCTCTATATTATTCAATGTTAGTGCGCTGTCCAAATTCATTCTTCATCCACAATTTGGAGGGACATCTATTTTGAAGCCATCATTCGAAAATAGCTATACCTGACAAAAAACGTTATTTTTAGATACAAATTTAAACATGATAATAAAATTTACGTTGTTACACATGGAAGTGGTACATACCTCCAATATCATTTAGTACATCCCTTTCCTTGATGGTATATATTCCTTCTCTTGTTCTCTGTATTTTTCTTGGTTAGTGCGTTTTCCAGAATCATTCTTCATCCACAATTTGGAGGGATATCAATTTTCAAGCAATCATTCGAAAATAGCTATACCTGAAATAATTTTTTTTTAAATACAAATTAAAATATGAGAATAAAATTTACATTGTTACACATGGAAGTGATACATTTGTACAAATCAATTAGTCCATCCATTTTCTTGAAGGTGTATATTCCTTTTCTAGTTCTCTGGATTTTTCTTAACTCCATTTTTTTAACTCCAATATTCTTCAGTAGATCCCTTTCTTTAATGGTCTGTATTCTATTCCTTCCCTTATTCTCTATATTTTTATTTGTTAGTGCGCTGTCCAAAATCATTCATCATCCACAATTTGGAGGGACATCTATTTTCAAGCCATCATTCGAAAAAAGTTATACCTGACAAAAAACATTATTTTTAGATACAAATTCAAGCATGTGAATAAAATTTACATCTTTACCATTCATGTATTTCATACCTCCAATATTCTTCAGTCCATCCCTTTCTTCGATGGTCTGTATTCTATTCCTTCCCTTATTCTCTATATTTTTTTTTGTTAGTGCGCTGTCCAAAATCATTCATCATCCATAATTTAGAGGGACATCTATTTTCAAGCCATCATTCGAAAATAGCTATACCTGACAAAAAAACGTTATTTTTAGATACAAATTCAAGCATGTGAATAAAATTTATATATTTACCATTCATGTATTTCATACCTCCAATATTCTTCAGTCCATCTCTTTCTTTGATGGTCTGTATTCTATGCCTCCCCTTATTCTCTATATTTTTCTTTGTTAGTGCGCTGTCCAAAATCATTTATCATCTACAATTTGGAGGGACATCTATAGCTATACCTGAAATAAAAAGTTATTTTGAGATACAAATTCAAACATGATAACAAAATGTACATTGTTACATATGGAAGTGGTACATACCTCCAATATCATTTACTACATCTCTTTCCTTGATGATATATATTCCTTCTCTTGTTCTCTGTATTTTGATTTGTTAGTGCGTTTTCCAGAATCATTCTTCGTCCACAATTTGGAGGGATATCTATTTTCAAGCCATCATTTGAAAATAGATATACCTGAAAGGAAAAAAGTTATTTTTAGATACGAATTAAAAGATGTGAATAAAATTTACTTCGTTACCATTGATAATACATACCTCCAATATCTTTCTGTACATCCCTTTCTTCGATGGTCTATATTCCATTCCTTCTCATATTCTCTATATTTTTCTTTGTTTGTGCGTTTTCCAGAATCATTCTTCATCCAAAATTTCGAGAGATATCTATTTTCAAGCCATCATTCGAAAATAGCTATACCTGACAAAAAACTTTATTTTTATATACAAATTCAAGCATGTGAATAAAATTTACATCTTTACCATTCATGCATTTCATAACTCCAATATTCTTCAGTAGATCCCTTTCTTTAATGGTCTGTATTCTATTCCTTCCCTTATTCTCTATATTTTTCTTTGTTAGTGCGCTGTCCAAAATAATTCATCATCCACAATTTGGAGGGACATCTATTTTCAAGCCATCATTCGAAAATAGCTATACCTGACAAAAAACATTATTTTTAGATACAAATTCAAGCATGTGAATAAAATTTACATCTTTACCATTCATGTATTTCATACCTCCAATATTCTTTAGTCCATCCCTTTCTTCGATGGTCTGTATTCTATTCCTTCCCTTATTCTCTATATTTTTTTTTGTTAGTGCGCTGTCCAAAATCATTCATCATCTACAATTTGGAGGGACATCTATAGCTATACCTGAAATAAAAAGTTATTTTGAGATACAAATTCAAACATGATAACAAAATGTACATTGTTACATATGGAAGTGGTACATACCTCCAATATCATTTACTACATCTGTTTCCTTGATGATATATATTGCTTCTCTTGTTCTCTGAATTTTTTTTTGTTAGTGCGTTTTCCAGAAACATTCTTCGCCCACAATTTGGAGGGATATCTATTTTCAAGCCATCATTCGAAAATAGCTATACCTGAAAGGAAAAAAGTTATTTTTAGATACGAATTAAAAGATGTGAATAAAATTTACTTCGTTACCATTGATAATACATACCTCCAATATCCTTCTGTACATCCCTTTCTTCGATGGTATATATTCCATTCCTTCTCTTATTCTCTATATTTTTCTTTGTTTGTGCGTTTTCCAGAATCATTCTTCATCCAATATTTGGAGGGATATCTATTTTTAAGCCATCATTCGAAAATAGCTATACCTGAAACAAAAAAAGTTATATTTAGGTACGAATTCAAACATGTGAATAAAATTTACTTCGTTACCATTGATAATACATTCCTCCAATATCCTTCAGTCCATCCCTTTCTTCAATGGTCTATATTCCATTCCTTCTCTTATTCTCTGTAATTTTCTTTGTTTGTGCGTTGTCCAGAATCATTCTTCATCCAAAATTTGGCGGGATATCTATTCAAAAAAAGCTTTACCTCACAAAAAAAAGTTATTTTTAGATACAAATTCAAGCATGTGAATAAAATTTACATCCTTACCATTCATGTATTTCATACCTCCAATATTCTTCAGTCCATCCCTTTCTTCGATGATCTGTATTTTATTCCTTCTCTTTTTCTCTATATTTTTCTTTGTTAGTGCGCTGTCCAAAATCATTCTTCATCCACAATTTGGAGGGACATCTATTTTCAAGCCATCATTCGAAAATAGCTATACCTGAAATAAAAAGTTATTTTGAGATACAAATTCAAACATGATAATAAAATGTACATTGTTACACATGGAAGTGGTACATACCTCCAATATCATTTAGTACATTCCTTTCCTTGATGGTATATATTCCTTCTCTTGTTCTCTGTATTTTTCTTTGTTAGTGCGTTTTCCAGAATCATTCTTCATCCACAATTTGGAGGGATATCTATTTTCAAGCCATCATTCGAAAATGGCTATACTTGAAAGAAAATGTTATTTTAAGATACAAATTCAAACATGATAATAAAATGTACATTGTACATGGAAGTGGTACATGCCTCCAAAATCATTTAGTACATCCCTTTCCCTGATGGTATATATTCCTTCTCTTGTTCTCTGTATTTTTCTTTGTTAATGCGCTGTCCAAAAATCATTCTTCATCCACAATTTGAAGGGACATCTATTTTCAAGCCATCATTCGAAAATAGCAATACCTGAAATAAAAAGTTATTTTGAGATACAAATTCAAACATTATAATAAAATGTACATTGTTACACATGGAAGTGGTACATACCTCCAATATCATTTAGTCCATCACTTTCCTTGATGGTATATATTCCTTCTCTTGTTCTCTGTATTTATCTTTGTTAGTGCGCTGTCCAAAAATTATTCTTCATCCACAATTTGAAAGGACATCTATTTTCAAGCCATCATTCGAAAATAGCAATACCTGAAATAAAAAGTTATTTTGAGATACAAATTCAAACATGATAATAAAATGTACATTGTTACACATGGAAGTGGTACATACCTCCAATATCATTTAGTACGTCACTTTCCTTGATGGTATATATTCCTTCTCTTGTTCTCTGTATTTTTCTTTGTTAGTGACTTTCCAGAATCATTCTTCATCCACAATTTGGAAGGATATCTATTTTCAAGCCATCATTCGAAAATAGCTATACCTGAACGAAAAAAAGTTATTTTTAGATACGAATTCAAAAATGTAAATAACATTTACTTCGTTACCATTAGAGTTGCAAAATCTGGTTTATTCCCGGGTTTATTTCCAATAGACCCGGTTTATTCCCAGGTTTAAACCAGGTTTTTTCTAGCCTTTGCAACTATAGTTACCATTGATAATACATACCTCAATATCCTTCAGTCCATCCCTTTCTTCGATGGTCTATGTTCCATTCCTTCTCTTATTCTCTATATTTTTCTTTGTTTGTGCGTTGTACAGAAACATTCTTCTTCCACAATTTGGAGGAATATATATTTTCAAGCCATCATTCGAAAATAGCTATACCTGAAATAAAAAGTTATTTTGAGATACAAATTCAAACATAACAAAATGTACATTGTTACAGATGGAAGTGGTACATACCACCAATATCATTTAGTACGTCACTTTCCTTGATGCTATATATTCCTTCTCTTGTTCTCTGTATTTTTCTTTGTTAGTGCGTTTTCCAGAATCATTCTTCATCCACAATTTGAAGGGACATCTATTTTCAAGCCATCATTCGAAAATAGCAATACCTGAAATAAAAAGTTATTTTGAGATACAAATTCAAACATGATAATAAAATGTACATTGTTACACATGGAAGTGGTACATACCACCAATATCATTTAGTACGTCACTTTCCTTGATGGTATATATTCCTTCTCTTGTTCTCTGTATTTTTCTTTGTTAGTGACTTTCCAGAATCATTCTTCATCCACAATTTGGAAGTATATCTATTTTCAAGCCATCATTCGAAAATAGCTATACCTGAACGAAAAAAAGTTATTTTTAGATACGAATTCAAACATGTAAATAAAATTTACTTCGTTACCATTAGAGTTGCAAAAATCTGGTTTATTCCCGGGTTTATTTCCAATAGACCCGGTTTATTCCCAAAAAGTCCGGTTCATTCCCAAAAAACCCGGTTTATTCCCAGGTTTAAACCGGGTTTTTCTAGCCTTTGCAACTATAGTAACCATTGATAATACATACCTCAATATCCTTCAGTCCATCCCTTTCTTCGATAGTCTATGTTCCATACCTTCTCTTATTCTCTATATTTTTCTTTGTTTGTGCGTTGTCCAGAAACATTCTTCATCCACAATTTGGCGGGATATCTATTCGAAAATAGCTATACCTGAAATAAAAAGTTATTTTGAGATACAAATTCATTGATGAGAATAAAATTTACATTGCTACACATGGAAGTGGTACATACCTCGAATATCATTTAGTACATCCCTTTCCTTGATTGTATATATTCCTTCCCTTATTCTCTATATTTTTCTTTGTTAGTGCGCTGTCCAAAATCATTCTTCATCCAAAATTTGGAGGGACATCTATTTTCAAGCCATCATTCGAAAATAGCTATACCTGACAGAAAACATTATTTTTAGATACAAATTCAAGCATGTGAATAAAATTTATATATTTACCATTCATGTATTTCATACCTCCAATATTCTTCAGTCCATCTTTTTCTTTGATGGTCTGTATTCTATGCCTTCCCTTATTCTCTATAATTTCCCTTGTTACTGCGCTGTCCGAAATCATTCATCATCCACAATTTGGAGGGACATCTATTTTTAAGCCATCATTCGAAAATAGCTATACCTGAAATAGAAAGTTATTTTGAGATACAAATTCAAATATAACAAAATGTACATTGTTACACATGGAAGTGGTACATACCTCCAATATCATTTACTACATCCCTTTCCTTGATGGTATATATTCCTTCCCTTGTTCTCTGTATTTTTCTTTGTTAGTGCGTTTTCCAGAATCATTCTTCGTCCACAATTTGGAGGGATATCTATTTTCAAGCCATCATTCGAAAATAGCTATACCTGAAATAAAAAAGTTATTTTTAGACACGAATTAAAACATGTGAATGAAATTTACTTCGTTACCATTGATAATACATACCTCCAATGTCATTCAGTCCATCCCTTTCTTCGATGGTCTATATTCCATTCCTTCTCTTATTCTCTATATTTTTCTTTGTTTGTGCGTTTTCCAGAATCATTCTTTATCCACAATTTGGAGGAATATCTATTTTCAAGCCATCATTCGAAAATAGATATACCTGAAAGAAAAAAAGTTATTTTTAGATACGAATTCAAACATGTGAATAAAATTTACTTTGTTAGAATTGATAATACATACCTCCAATATCCTTCAGTCCATCCCTTTCTTCGATGGTCTATATTCCATTCCTTCTCTTATTCTCTATATTTTTCTTTGTTTGTGCGTTTTCCAGAATCATTCTTTATCCACAATTTGGAGGAATATCTATTTTCAAGCCATCATTCGAAAATAGATATACCTGAAAGAAAAAAAGTTATTTTTAGATACGAATTCAAACATGTGAATAAAATTTACTTTGTTAGAATTGATAATACATACCTCCAATATCCTTCAGTCCATCCCTTTCTTCGATGGTCTATATTCCATTCCTTCTCTTATTCTCTATATTTTTCTTTGTTGGTGCGTTGTCCAGAATCATTCTTCATCCACAATTTGGAGGGATATCTATTCGAAAATAGCTATACCTGACAAAAAAAACGTTATTTTTAGATACAAATTAGAGCATGTGAATAAAATTTACATCCTTACCATTCATGTATTTCATACCTCCAATATTCTTCGGTCCATCCCTTTCTTCGATGATCTGTATTTTATTCCTTCTCCTTTTCTCTATATTTTCCTTTGTTAGTGCGCTGTCCAAAATCATTCTTCTTCCACAATTTGGAGGGACATCTATTTTCAAGCCATCATTGGAAATAGCTATACCTGAAATAAGAAGTTATTTTGAGATACAAATTCAAAAATGATAATAAAATGTACATTGTTACACATGCAAGTGGTACATACCTCCAATATCATTTAGTACATTCCTTTCCTTGATGGTATATATTCATTCTCTTGTTCTCTGTATTTTTCTTTGTTAGTGCGCTGTCCAAAATCATTCTTCATCCACAATTTGGAAGGATATCTATTTTCAAGCCATCATTCGAAAATAGCTATACCTGAAAGAAAAAAATTATATTTAGGTACGAATTCAAACATTTGAATAAAATTTACTTCGTTACCATTAATAAAACATACCTCCAATATCCTTCAGTCCATCCCTTTCTTCAATGGTCTATATTCCATTCTTTTTCTTATTCTCTGTATTTTTCTTTGTTTGTGCGTTGTCCAGAATCATTCTTCATCCACAATTTGGCGGGATATCTATTAAAAAAAAGCTGTACCTGACAAAAAAAAAGTTATTTTGAGATACAAATTCAAACATGATAATAAAATGCACATTGTTACACATGGAAGTGGTACATACCTCCAATATCATTTAGTACATTCCTTTCCTTGATGGTATATATTCCTTCTCTTGTTCTCTGTATTTTTCTTTGTTAGTGCGTTTTCCAGAATCATTCTTCATCCACAATTTGGAGGGATATCTATTTTCAAGCCATCATTCGAAAATGGCTATATCTGAAAGAAAAAGTTATTTTGAGATACAAATTCAAACATGATAATAAAATGTACATTGTTATACATGGAAGTGGTACATACCTCCAATATCATTTAGTACATCCCTTTCCTTGATGGTATATATTCATTCTCTTGTTCTCTGTATTTTTCTTTGTTAGTGCGCTGTCCAAAATCATTCTTCATCCACAATTTGGAAGGATATCTATTTTCCAGCCATCATTCGAAAATAGCTATACCTGAAAGAAAAAAATTATATTTAGGTACGAATTCAAACATTTGAATAAAATTTACTTCGTTACCATTAATAAAACATACCTCCAATATCCTTCAGTCCATCCCTTTCTTCAATGGTCTATATTCCATTCTTTTTCTTATTCTCTGTATTTTTCTTTGTTTGTGCGTTGTCCAGAATCATTCTTCATCCACAATTTGGCGGGATATCTATTAAAAAAAAGCTGTACCTGACAAAAAAAAAGTTATTTTTAGATACAAATTCAAGCATGTGAATAAAATTTACATCCTTACCATTCATGTATTTCATACCTCTAATATTCTTCAGTCCATCCCTTTCTTCGATGATCTGTATTTTATTTCTTCTCTTATTCTCTATATTTTTCTTTGTTAGTGCGCTATCCAAAATCATTCTTCATCCAAAATTTGGAGGGACATCTATTTTCAAGCCATCATTCGAAAATAGCTATACCTGAAATAAGAAGTTATTTTGAGATACAAATTCAAAAATGATAATAAAATGTACATTGTTACACATGCAAGTGGTACATACCTCCAATATCATTTAGTACATTCCTTTCCTTGATGGTATATATTCCCTCTCTTGATCTCTGTATTTTTCTTTGTTAGTACGTTTTGCAGAATCATTCTTCATCCAAATTTGGAGGGATATCTATTTTCAAGCCATCATTCGAAAATAGCTATACCTGAAAGAAAAAGTTATTTTGAGATACAAATTCAAACATGATAATAAAATGTACATTGTTACACATGGAAGTGGTACATACCTCCAATATCACTTAGTACGTCACTTTCTTCATGGTATATATTCCTTCTCTTATTCTCTGTATTTTTCTTTGTTAGTGACTTTCCAGAATCATTCTTCTTCCACAATTTGGAAGGATATCTATTTTCAAGCCATCAATCGAAAATAGCTATGCCTGAAAGAAAAAAGTTATTTTTAGATACGAATTCAAACATGTAAATAAAATTTACTTCGTTACCATTAGAGTTGCAATAATCCGGTTTATTCCCGGGTTTATTCCCAATAGACCCGGTTTATTCCCAGGTTCATTCCTAAAAGACCTGGTTTATTCCCAAAAAGTCCGGTTTATTTCCAAAAAACCCGGTTTATTCCCAGGTTTAAACCGGGTTTTTTCTAGCCTTTGCAACTATAGTTACCATTGATAATACATACCTCAATATCCTTCAGTCCATCCCTTTCTTCGATGGTCTATGTTCCATTCCTTCTCTTATTCTCTATATTTTTCTTTGTTTGTGCGTTGTCCAGAAACATTCTTCGTCCACAATTTGGCTGGATATCTATTCGAAAATAGCTGTACCTGAAATAAAAAGTTATTTTGAGATACAAATTCATACATGAGAATAAAATTTACATTGTTACACATGGAAGAGGTACATACCTCTAATATCATTTAGTACATCCCTTTCCTTGATGGTATATATTATTTCCCTTATTCTCTATATTTTTCTTTGTTAGTGCGCTGTCCAAAATCATTCATCATCCACAATTTGGAGGTACATCTATTTTCAAGCCATCATTCGAAAATAGCTCCACCTGACAAAAAACATTATTTTTAGATACAAATTCAAGCATGTGAATAAAATTTATATATTTACCATTCATGTATTTCATACCTCCAATATTCTTCAGTCCATCTCTTTTTTTGATGGTCTGTATTCTATGACTTCCCTTATTCTCTATATTTTTCTTTATTACTGCGCTGTCCAAAATCATTCATCATCCACAATTTGGAGGGACATCTATTTTCAAGCCATCATTCGAAAATAGCTATACCTGAAATAAAAAGTTATTTTGAGATACAAATTCAAACATAACAAAATGTACATTGTTACACATGGAAGTGGTATATACCTCCAATATCATTTACTACATCCCTTTCCTTGATGGTATATATTCCTTCTCTTGTTCTCTGTAATTTTCTTTGTTAGTGCGTTTTCCAGAATCATGCTTCGTCCACAATTTGGAGGGATATCTATTTTCAAGCCATCATTCGAAAAAAGCTATACCTGAAAGGAAATAAGTTATTTTTAGACACGAATTAAAAGATGTGAATAAAATTTACTTCGTTACCATTAATAATACATACCTCCAATACCCTTCTGTACATCCCTTTCTTCGATGGTCTATATTCCATTCCTTCTCTTATTCTCTGTATTTTTCTTTGTTTGTGCGTTGTCCAGAATCATTCTTCATCCACAATTTGGCGGGATATCTATTAAAAAAAAGCTGTACCTGACAAAAAAAAAGTTATTTTTAGATACAAATTCAAGCATGTGAATAAAATTTACATCCTTACCATTCATGTATTTCATACCTCTAATATTCTTCAGTCCATCCCTTTCTTCGATGATCTGTATTTTATTTCTTCTCTTATTCTCTATATTTTTCTTTGTTAGTGCGCTATCCAAAATCATTCTTCATCCAAAATTTGGAGGGACATCTATTTTCAAGCCATCATTCGAAAATAGCTATACCTGAAATAAGCAGTTATTTTGAGATACAAATTCAAAAATGATAATAAAATGTACATTGTTACACATGCAAGTGGTACATACCTCCAACATCATTTAGTACATTCCTTTCCTTGATGGTATATATTCCCTCTCTTGATCTCTGTATTTTTCTTTGTTAGTACGTTTTGCAGAATCATTCTTCATCCAAATTTGGAGGGATATCTATTTTCAAGCCATCATTCGAAAATAGCTATACCTGAAAGAAAAAGTTATTTTGAGATACAAATTCAAACATGATAATAAAATGTACATTGTTACACATGGAAGTGGTACATACCTCCAATATCACTTAGTACGTCACTTTCTTCATGGTATATATTCCTTCTCTTATTCTCTGTATTTTTCTTTGTTAGTGACTTTCCAGAATCATTCTTCTTCCACAATTTGGAAGGATATCTATTTTCAAGCCATCAATCGAAAATAGCTATGCCTGAAAGAAAAAAGTTATTTTTAGATACGAATTCAAACATGTAAATAAAATTTACTTCGTTACCATTAGAGTTGCAATAATCCGGTTTATTCCCGGGTTTATTCCCAATAGACCCGGTTTATTCCCAGGTTCATTCCTAAAAGACCTGGTTTATTCCCAAAAAGTCCGGTTTATTCCCAAAAAACCCGGTTTATTCCCAGGTTTAATCCGGGTTTTTTCTAGCCTTTGCAACTATAGTTACCATTGATAATACATACCTCAATATCCTTCAGTCCATCCCTTTCTTCGATGGTCTATGTTCCATTCCTTCTCTTATTCTCTATATTTTTCTTTGTTTGTGCGTTGTCCAGAAACATTCTTCGTCCACAATTTGGCTGGATATCTATTCGAAAATAGCTGTACCTGAAATAAAAAGTTATTTTGAGATACAAATTCATACATGAGAATAAAATTTACATTGTTACACATGGAAGAGGTACATACCTCTAATATCATTTAGTACATCCCTTTCCTTGATGGTATATATTATTTCCCTTATTCTCTATATTTTTCTTTGTTAGTGCGCTGTCCAAAATCATTCATCATCCACAATTTGGAGGTACATCTATTTTCAAGCCATCATTCGAAAATAGCTCCACCTGACAAAAAACATTATTTTTAGATACAAATTCAAGCATGTGAATAAAATTTATATATTTACCATTCATGTATTTCATACCTCCAATATTCTTCAGTCCATCTCTTTTTTTGATGGTCTGTATTCTATGACTTCCCTTATTCTCTATATTTTTCTTTATTACTGCGCTGTCCAAAATCATTCATCATCCACAATTTGGAGGGACATCTATTTTCAAGCCATCATTCGAAAATAGCTATACCTGAAATAAAAAGTTAATTTGAGATACAAATTCAAACATAACAAAATGTACATTGTTACACATGGAAGTGGTATATACCTCCAATATCATTTACTACATCCCTTTCCTTGATGGTATATATTCCTTCTCTTGTTCTCTGTAATTTTCTTTGTTAGTGCGTTTTCCAGAATCATGCTTCGTCCACAATTTGGAGGGATATCTATTTTCAAGCCATCATTCGAAAAAAGCTATACCTGAAAGGAAATAAGTTATTTTTAGACACGAATTAAAAGATGTGAATAAAATTTACTTCGTTACCATTAATAATACATACCTCCAATACCCTTCTGTACATCCCTTTCTTCGATGGTCTATATTCCATTCCTTCTCTTATTCTCCATATTTTTCTTTGTTTGTGAGATTTCCAGAATCATTCTTCATCCACAATTTGGAGGGATATCTATTTTTAAGCCATCATTCGAAAATAGCTATACCGGAAAGAAAAAAATTATATTTAGGTACGAATTCAAACATGTGAATAAAATTTACTTCGTTACCATTGATAAAACATACCTCCAATATCCTTCAGTCCATCCCTTTCTTCAATGGTCTATATTCCATTCCTTCTCTTATTCTCTGTATTTTTCTTTGTTTGTGCGTTGTCCAGAATCATTCTTCATCCACAATTTGGCGGGATATCTATTCGAAAAAAGCTGTACCTGACAAAAAAAAAGTTATTTTTAGATACAAATTCAAGCATATGAATAAAATTTACATCCTTACCATTCATGTATTTCATACCTCCAATATTCTTCAGTCCATCCCTTTCTTCAATGATCTGTATTTTATTCCTTCTCTTATTCTCTATATTTTTCTTTGTTAGTGCGCTATCCAAAATCATTCTTCATCCACAGTTTGGAGGGATATCTATTTTCAAGCCATCATTCGAAAATAGCTATACCTGAAATAAGAAGTTATTTTGAGATGCAAATTCAAAAATAATAATAAAATGTACATTGTTACACATGGAAGTGGTACATACCTCCAATATCATTTAGTACATTCCTTTCCTTGATGGTAAATATTCCTTCTCTTGTTCTCTGTATTTTTCTTTGTTAGTACGTTTTCCAGAATCATTCTTCATCCACAATTTGGAGGGATATCTATTTTCAAGCCATCATTCGAAAATAGCTATACCTGAAAGAAAAAGTTATTTTGAGATACAAATTCAAATATGATAATAAAATGTACATTGTTACACATGGAAGTGGTACATACCTCTAATATCATTTAGTACGTCACTTTCTTGATGGTATATATTCCTTCTCTTGTTCTCTGTATTTTTTTTTGTTAGTGACTTTCCAGAATCATTCTTCATCCACAAGTTGGAAGGATATCTATTTTCAAACCATCATTCGAAAATAGCTATACCTGACAAAAAACATTATTTTTAGATACAAATTCAAGCATGTGAATAAAATTTATCTATTTACCATTCATGTATTTCATACCTCCAATATTCTTCAGTCCATCTCTTTCTTTGATGGTCTGTATTCTATGCCTTCCTCTTATTCTCTATATTTTTCTTTGTTAGTGCGCTATCCAAAATCATTCATCATCCGTAATTTGGAGGGATATCTATTTTCAAGCCATCATTCGAAAATAGCTATACCTGAAATAAAAAGTTATTTTGAGATACAAATCAAACATAACAAAATGTACATTGTTACACTTGGAAGTGGTACATACCTCCAATATCATTTACTACATCCCTTTCCTTGATGGTATATATTCCTTCTCTTGTTCTCTGTATTTTTCTTTGTTAGTGCGTTTTCCAGAATCATTCTTCGTCCACAGTTTGGAGGGATATCTATTTTCAAGCCATCATTCGAAAATAGCTATACCTGAAAGAAAAAAGTTATATTTAGGTACGAATTCAAACATGTGAATAAATTTTACTTCGTTACCATTGATGAAACATACCTCCAATATCCTTCAGTCCATCCCTTTCTTCAATGGTATATATTTAATTCCTTCTCTTATTCTCTATATTTTTTTTTATTTGTGCGTTGTCCAGAAACATACTTCATCCACAATTTGGCGGGATATCTATTCGAAAATAGATATACCTGAAATAAAAAGTTATTTTGAGATACAAATTCATACATGAGAATAAAATTTACATTGTTACACATGGAAGTGGTACATACCTCGAATATCATTTAGTACATCCCTTTCCTTGATGGTCTATATTCCTTCTCTTGTTCTCTGTATTTTTCTTTGTTGGTGCGTTTTCCAGAATCATTCTTCGTCCACAATTTAAAGGGATATCTATTTTCAAGCCATCATTCAAAAATAGCTATACCTGAAAGAAAAAAAGTTATTTTCAGATACGAATTAAAACATGTGAATGAAATTTACTTCGTTACCATTGATAATACATACCTCCAATATCCTTCAGTCCATCCCTTTCTTCGATGGTCTATATTCCATTCCTTCTCTTATTCTCTATATTTTTCTTTGTTGGTGCGTTGTCCAGAATCATTCTTCATCCACAATTTGGCGGGATATCTATTCGAAAATAGCTATACCTGACAAAAAAACGTTATTTTTAGATACAAATTCAAGCATGTGAATAAAATTTACATCCTTTCCATTCATGTATTTCATACCTCCAATATTCTTCAGTCCATCCCTTTCTTCGATGATCTGTATTTTATTCCTTCTCTTTTTCTCTATATTTTTCTTTGTTAGTGCGCTGTCCAAAATCATTCTTCATCCACAATTTGGAGGGACATCTATTTTCAAGCCATCATTCGAAAATAGCTATACCTGAAATAAAAAGTTATTTTGAGATAAAATTCAAACATGATAATAAAATGTACATTGTTACACATGGAAGTGGTACATACCTCCAATATCATTTAGTACATTCCTTTTCTTGATGGTATATATTCCTTCTCTTGTTCTCTGTATTTGTCTTTGTTAGTGCGTTTTCCAGAATCATTCTTCATCCACAATTTGGAAGGATATCTATTTTCAAGCCATCATTCGAAAATAGCTATACCTGAAAGAAAAAAATTTATTTTTAGATACAAATTAAAACATGTGAATAAAATTTTCTTTGGTACCATTGGTGTACTACATACCTTTAATATCCTCGAGTCATCTCTTTCCTCTATGGACTACTATATCCCATTCCTTCTCTTATTCTCTTTATTTTTTGTTAGTGCCTTATTCAGAATTATAGCCAGAGTTTGGAGGGATATCTTTTTACAAGCCACCATTCAAAGATACCTGAAAAAAAAACTTTATTTTTAGATACAAATCCAAATATGTGAATAAAATTTACTTCGTTACCATTGATGTATTACATAGCTGCAATATCCTTAAATCCATACATTTCGTCGATGGTCTATATTCCATTCCTTCTCCTATTCGCTGTATTTTTCTTTGTTAGTACGTTGTCCAAAATCATTCTTCATCAGCAATTTGGAGGGACATCAATTTTCAAGCCATGATTCGGAAATAACTGTACCTGAAATAAAAAGTTATTTTAAGATACAAATTCAAACGTGAGACTAAAATTTACTTTGTTACACATTGATGTGATACATACGTCCAATATCCTTGAGTCCATCACTTTCCTAAATGGGTTATATTTCATTTCTTGTCTCATTCTCTTTATTCTTCTTTTCAGTACGTTGTTCTGAATCACTCTTCATTAAAAATTTTGAGGCATATCTATTTTCAAGCCATCATTCGAAAATAGCTATACCTGTAATAAAAAGTTATTTTGAGAATAAAATTTCTTTCGTTACCTACTAAAATACTACATATACCCATACTACCTCCAATATGCTGGACACCATCCCTTACCTCCATGGGCTAAATTCCATTTCTTCTCTCATTTTCTGTATTTTTCATTTATTATGCGTTGTCCAGAATCATTCTCCATCCACAATTTGGAGGACATGTATTTTCAAGCCATCATTCGAAAATAACTATACCTGAAAAAAAAAACGTTATTTTAGATACGTATTCTAACATGTGAATAAAATTTACTTCGGTACCATTGATGATACATACCTCCAATATCCTTCAGTCCATCCCTTTCCTCGATGGTCTATATTCCATTCCTTGTCTTATTCTCTTTATTTTTCTTCATTAGTACGTTCTCCAGAATCATTTCTCATCCGCAAATTGGAGTGATATCGATTTACTAGCCATAATTTGAAAATAGATATACCTAAAATAGAAAGTTATTTTCATATACAAATTCAAGCGTGAGAATAAAATTTACTTCGTTACAATTGGCGTACTACTCCAATGTTCTTAATTCCATCCCTTTCCTCGATGGTCTGCATTCCATTCCTTCACTTACTCTCTGTATTTGTCTAGCCAGAATTTTTCTTCATCCAGTGTTTGGAGGGATATCTATTTTCAAGCCATCATTCGAAAATAGCTAGACCTGACAAAAAATGTTTTTTAGGTACATATTCAAACATGTGAATTCAAGCATGTGAAGCTTCTTTACCATTCATGTACTGCATACCTCCAATATCCTTTTGTTCTTCCCTTTCCTCGATGGCCTATATTCCATTCCTCCTCTTATTATCTATATTTTTCTTTGTTAATATATTGCCCAGAATCTCTCTTCATCAGCAATTAGAGGGATATTTTTTATTCAAGCCAGGATTCTGAAATAGTTTTTATACCTCATAATATAATTTCTATACCTGAAATATAAAAAGTTATTTCAAGATACAAATTCAAACATGAGAATAAAATTTACTTTGTTACATATTGATGTAGTGCATACCTCATATATCCTTGAGTCCATCCCTTTCCTGAATATATTCCATTTTTTTTTCTCATTCTCTTTATTTTTGTTTGTTAGTACTTTGTCCAGAATCACTCTTCATCCGTAATTTGGAGGGATATCTATTTTCGAACCATCATTCGAAAATAGCTATACCTGAAATAAAATGTTTTTTTTTTTTTTTAGATGCATATTCAAACACGAGAATAAAATTTATTTCGTTATCTATTGAAGTACTATATACCTCCAATATGCTTGAGTCCATCCTTTTCCGTCATGGGCTAAATTCTATTTCTTCTCTCATTTTCTGTAATTTTCATTTTTTTATACGTTGCCCAGGATCAATATGTAACCGTAATTCGAAAGGGTATCTGTTTCCACGCCATTTTTCGAAAATAGTTATACCTGAAATAAAACATTATTTTAAGATACAAACTCAAGCATGAGAATAAAATTTACTTCGTTACCCACTGAAATACCATTCCTCTGATATCCTTCAGGGCATTCTTCCCTTTTTCAATTCTCCTCTATTTTTGAGTATCGAAAACACCACTAAAAATGACGAATTTGGAATAATTTCGGCGTAAAAATTTATCTGTCTGGGTGTCATTTCCGGGAAAAAGCGCTTTCATGCAATACACGCTCTTCGCACAGGTGAAAAAAAAAGTTGCAGAAAGCATAAAATGTGTACAAAACTGCCAAAAATTGAAATGAAATATAAAAATAGTACAAATAGTATGCGATGTGTGAAATGAAAATGTTTATTATTTCATACCCGCTCTTCGAGCGAGTAAAGTGGCTATTTTTCTGTAATCGAATCTGTATCAAAGATTGATGACACGTATGACAATATTAGAATTTAGACTGTATGAGAGTTACAAAAATGAAACTGATTTTTCGCTAAACTTGTGCCAAATAGCTTTGAATCCAATTACGGAACATTCTTCAAGCAAAGAATTGAAGAAGTTGCATAAAGCAAGCAAGAATTTCCAAAAACTGAAATCCTGTTACTATTAAACTAGCTTTTTATATATTTTTTTAGTGAGTTTCTTGAAAATGGTTTTGACAATTTCGATGAAAACAGCAGATTAGTCTTTTTTATATCTAGAAATCAATCTCTTAGGTTTTCATCGGCGGTAAAATCGTTTTCACGCAATCCAGGCTCTTTGCACCGGTGGAAATTATTGTAGAAAACATAAAAATTGTACAAAAACTGCCAAAAATTGAAATGAAATATAAAAAGGGAAGAGTTCCGTATCTTGTGACGCTTGGCGTGGTTGGTAAAAAAATACAAAATGACGCCAAAAAGCCGTTGTCTCATCTTGCCAAATTTTAATTTTAATTTTGTTATATTTTATTTATATTATGTTTATATTATTTATATGTTATTATTTATATATTATTATATGTTGATATATGTTATAATATAATATAATATATAATATAATATTACATTATTTTATAATGTTATATATAAATATTAGGATAAAATATAATAATATTCGTTATAGTCACATTCTTTGTAACGAGATTCTAATATTATATTTCGTATATTAATAATTATAATTATATTCTTATCGTTATAAAATACAGTCAAACATGTTTAAATATAAAAGTTTCGCTTAAAATGCAATAAAATATATATAATTATATTTATGTACTATTTTTTTATATATTTATTCATTTTTATATTATATTTATATTATTTATACTATTTTATTTTATTTTATTTATAATTTTATCAAATCCTTTTAGTTAACTCCAAAAGATCTCAACAACCACGTCCAAACATTTATCGCCTAAAAAAATCGCCAAATTTTCCGGTTCAGGATATGTGACTTTTCCCTATAAAAATGTTGCAAATAGCACGTAGTAAGTGAAATTAAACAATTTATTATGTTATATCTGTTCAGAGAAAATAGCTAATAATCCGCAATCAGATCCATATGCAAGGTTGTCGTCAAACAAAAGAGATGCAGTCAATGTTATTGTTTTAACCGTATAAGTTTTACAATGACATTAAAATAAGTAATTGGCTTTGGACCTGATTACGGAAATATTTCCTGGATAAACAATTGCAGAAGGAGTTTTTTCCATTCTTCCTAAGTGAAGCTTCGTCAACCAGGTATTGTATATTAAATAATATATGTATATGTGAATGTGTAGGAAGAATTTCTTAATTGTAGAGATGCGCATAGGGCAGCAATTTCTCCTCGTCTCTCGAAAAACAGCTGCGAGATACGCTGAAAATTCGAAGGTCATGGAATATTGGGACTTAAAACGGCCTATAGAGGCACTGATCGCAGCCGTCGGTACAGGAAAATTGTCCCTTTAACTAATGCTAATGTGTCATTGAAACCATTACTTATTGTAAAAGCGTTTGAAAGTGTTAGATATTTAAATTTGGATAATTTTTACCTTGTCATATAAACACAAAACACAAATATCCCATGCGATCTGAAATTGTGCAACAAAATAATCATTATGAACAAATTAAAAATGCATGTAATGCAATGGGCTTGCAAGGGATTTTCCTGAAGCGAGAAGTTACATCTTTTCTCCACCAGATGGCGTATTCGAGCGCTTGAATTCCCAATTGGAAATAAAAACATAGTTTTCTTTCGGAAATGTTTTTCGATACAGATTGCTTTTCTTGTGAACTCGACATTCATTAAAATGAAATGAGCATTATTTTCAAGGCTTCGATAAATTCGTTAAATAGAAAAATTCGTTAAAGTTAATATATTTATAATGGCAAAGTATAGTGGATTTTTTTTCTAGTCTAAATACTATTCGTTAAATTGAAAAATTCGTTATAGTCACATTCGTTGTAACGAGATTCTACTGTATATTATATTTCGTACATTTATAATTATAGTTACATTCTTATCGTTATAAAATGCATACCAAACATGTTAAATATAAAAGTTTCTTTTAAAATGCAATAAAATATTGTAATTTATTAAAGCAACGGTCGGCAACTGGCGGACAGCGGTCCACATCTGGACCGCGGAAGGTCAAATCGTGGACCGCCAAAAATTTTCAATTTGAATAAATAGTTTATTAAAACAATTATCTCAACTATTATCTTCAATTATCTCTAATTATTGAACAATTATCTGCTTTTTCTATTTTATAATGTGTATTTACAATTTTCCAGAACGTATACTTGTGTATATAGTAATTTTTCATAACAAATACCTGATTCTTCTATTCTATAGTGTATGTATGTGTGTGTAAAAATAACAATTTAAAATTATTAAGTACTAATATTACTTAAGTGTTTTTTCTCTGGACCTCGATAAAAATTTTCAAAAGTATTCGCACCCTACTTAACATTACTTGCCAACCCCTATACTAAAGAATCCTTGTTTGTTTTCAACAGCTTAGGATAAGATAAATCTCAATCCAGTTGTGGTTAATCTTCTGACTAAACACTATACAAGAATTACCATTTGTGTCCATTGGATTCATCTTCAAATATATCGGATAACCAAAATACAAATAAGCTACTGATTTATAATGAGTATACTACTAAATAATACAACACCAGCTAGGAAGACCGAGTTATGCTCGGTTAAAATTAGCTTTGTGTTCAACTCGATATAACAATACATTTTCTATACAACATATAACAATCAGTTCTATGTATCCTGATTGGTTGAATTCTGTTTTCGAGAACGTTCTGTGAACTCTGATTGGTTGAATAATGAATCTCGGCTCCTATTGGGAATTTCTAGAAAATTCCTTTAAATTCTGAAAACCAATTTTTTCAAAAAATGTCGACAAATTTTTGCAAAACAAATGTCGCCAAAATTTCTCAAAATTTGGCGAAATGTTGCCAATTTTGAATCTTCGTTTACTGCCAACTGTTCAACAACTTAATAACTGTTTCAACCTTTGTTCCCACTAAAATGTATTGACCGGTAATGACCCGAAAATGGCCCACTAATCGAATTTTCTGAACACGTGACCTAGCCCAATTGTCTGCTCGTCCCCAAAAACGGTAGGATACAAAATTTAGTCAAAATCGTTAGAGCCGTTTTTTATATAAAATTTACACACAAACTCAGAAAATTTGCTCTTATTATAATATAGGATAATCTATGCAAAATAGAAAGAAATATATTGTAATGATTATTAGTATTGCACTTATTTGTAATATTCTCAGTTACTGTGTACATGACGTACTATTACAAATGAACAAAGATTGCTTTCTGATCCAAAAGACCTGTGTTGGTAGTCGGAAGTCGAAAAGGTTAAACAAAATAACTTAATTCGAATATTATAAGAAAACACTTACCGATATTTTTCTTTAACATACCTCCACCAGATGACAGAATTTCACTTTCAATGTCCAAAATAAATATATTATTCTAAACGATTAATACCAGAACATGACCAATTCGACGCGAATAGATATAAAATACATATAACTGAAGAAAAAAAATTAATTGTTGAAGGAAAAAATTGAAGGAAAAAAATTAATTGTTTTCTATCATTAACTATTTGTAAAAGAAAACATTTTTTTTTATTGTTAAAAACCATTGTTGTGAATTGGAAAGTAATAGTAATGTAGTATTGTTGTAGTCCATTGTTGTGAAAAATCTGAGAGAATTGTCGTTTCCGATGGTCTCTAAATTTTTAAATGAATAAATAATGTTTTGAATATCTCATAGCGCCCGCACAGCGTAGAAAGTTGAACTATCCCCTTTCCAACACTAAAAAAAATCATGAGATATATTTTGGAAAAACCTTTACTGTTTGAATGACTATGTTCTGAAGGAAAACTAATATAAAAGGAAGATACAGTACGAAAAATAAATTCCAAACATTATATTCCAAACATTCATATTAAAATTCGCACGATAAACGTAAAGATTATTTGCAAAAAGAGTTCCGTGCTTATGGTTTTCTTTACTACTGTTATAGTAATTATTTACTGAGACGAGAGATGGGATTATAGTTAAATATTGGCTATTTTTGGATCATAATGCTATGGGGGAATGCCCAGTGGTGTAGTGTTGAGGGGGGGAATGGGCGGATTCTCATAGTCCTGAACATTGGATCTGATTAGTAGAACAACGGAATTCGGAATTCAGAAACGTTAGTTCACGCAACAAGATTTTCGTTAACATTTATTTCGTAATTTTTGTGTGTGAAATAGTCGTAGAACATTAAACATGTCGAAGAATATCACTGACAACAATGAAAATTACTGCATTTTTACATTTCGGACATGTATAGTGTAAGAAAAATATTGTAATCATAAAAAAATGACTATGAAATTTTAGGATAGTTTTACGTTTTGGTTCCCTGTATTCGCTTTTGCTTTTTTTCCACAACGATTCTGTATGTATGTGCGTATGTTTGTATTTCCTTTCATATGTTCCCAAAGTACGTTTCTTGTGACTATGTTCTTGTGACTATGAAATCATTTATTGAAAATATTAATTTATTTTTGTTTAAGGAAAAAAGATCTAAATATAAGTGCTCTATTAAAAATAAACTATCTGTTATGGTCTTCTAAATGTCACTTAACATGTAAAACCTATAAATAAAAAATGGGTCATTGTTAGCCCCTATTAATAAGAAAGGTTAGTTTTCTTGATTTTTCTATGAAAATTCCCTTACAATTTTGTCGAAGCTTAAACTTCTGCGAATTTGAGATTCAGCTGCCATAATTGCTGAGCTTTTCATATGTTCTTACATATTTCAAGATCTCAAATAAGTTTTGATCATTTTCAGCTTAGAAAAACTCCTTTGGCCGGAAGCCACACACACTAAAAATGTCAAGAAAATTAAGGCTGTGAGTCAGTCAACTTCCCAATTCCCCTCGCTAATGTTAAAGCTATGGGCGTAGAAAGCCTTCGTATATTTAAAATTTCTAATCAGGAAATTAATATTTTTAACTTTTTTCTTTCTGTGTACTCTCCTTAAACGATGTCTCCTTTTTCTTTTTTTTTCTTACTTGTCAAAATATTTTTAAAATATATGCTCTAATTTTATATTTTATGTGGTAAAAGCTGACGTACTGTGAGTAAGATTTCAAAACTTAAAATATAATTAAGTATATATTTTAGAAATATTTTGAAAACTGCGAAAAGAAAAACAGACATCCTTTAAGAACAGAAAAATGTTTAGTACACAGAAAAAAAAAGTTAAAAATGTAAATTTTCTGGGGAATTTTTTTTAATTATACAAGTGCTTTTTACGCCCATAGGTTTTACATAAGCGAGGGGAATTGGGAAGCTGACCGATTAACCACCTTAAAAGAGCCACCCACTATTATCCCACCCAGTCTCAACTGAATTGTAGGATGGGCGTTGGTACGATACGACAGCAGGAGAAACAATCAGCCAGTCACACGCCCGTTACAGCAGGTGCATTGATTTGCGCTCAATCTTAGACCTAGAATAAGGATAGTACTTATTAAAAAACAAAGAAATCTAATAAGAGTTTTTAATTTTTTTTTCGATAAAAGCAAATAATCTTTGAAATTTTCAGCCGATTTTCGGAATCCGAAAGCTGAGAAAAGGTCGCCATAAAACAACATTGGATCATAACAAGATGTAAAAACATTTATTGAAAAATGAAAAACACTTTTTCGATTCAAAATCATTCAATACTTTGTATGGTAATCTAATGCTTTGTTGGTATAACATGGTGTTCAGAAAGGGGTTGTACATATACAACGATATCAACCTTTTGGTAATTTTGGACCCCCTCTCCCACCTTGTGATATCATACGTTATCATTCATTAACACCCCCCCCCCCCTCCCCAATGATGCCGTTATAAATGTCTAAAAACTTTTTTATTTTTATAATTTTTCCTTTTTATATATTTACATTAGTTTTACATTTATTATTCGCATATTTTACTGATTCAAATGAAGAGAAAATGTCAATAAAATGTCACTATTATATGCGAAATAACTTTATATCATCTGATGTTTAAAAGAATTAGTTACTATTTAAAAGTATTTGATAACAGCTTTTTGTTGCATAATGCTTTCAACAGTGATATCGTTATCTTTTTGCACTTGCCTCTGTTAGGATTTGTGATTCATCAGAGCAGCAATAAATAGAAGATTACTGAATTCATCAGATTATCGTTAGTTTAATGATAAATAATAAAAATATACGTGACACTACATACTTCGTGCTACTAAGAACAGGTAAACATCTATGACACTGATGCCAATAATCTTGACATAAACATAGTGTTGCCACATGACAAAAATAAGTATTAACAAATAAATATGGAGGATATAATCACACAGTTAAGGTATTTATAACACTTCCCCTTGATTAGATCTCCATTATTAGTGTTTCAGTCCTATACTGAGTCTATGATTTTGTATAATTGTCCTGGTGACACTCTTGGTCAACATATCTGAAGCATTTGATTTTGATGGCACATATGTAAAGGTTAGCAGTTTTTCCTCTACCTTTTCACGTAGAAAAAAATGTCTGAGTTCAATGTGCTTGTTACGATCTGATGTAACCTGATTTTTGGCTAGAGCAATAGCACCTTGATTGTCCACAAATATATTTTGAGGAGTGTTCAAGAAATGTTCATCCAAAATTTCTTGCAAAAAGTTTTGATACCATAATGCCTCTTTTGCAGCATGGCACATTGAAACATATTCTGCCTCAACTGTAGACAGATCAGTTGTCCGCTGCTTCTTGCTGCTCCATGACACAGCCCCACCTGCAAGCAATATAACATAACCACTGAATGATCGCCGATCAACTCTATCGCCAGCCCAATCAGAGTCACAGAATATTTCTAGCTTCCTTCCTGTCTTTTGTAAAGTTAACTTTAATTCCTTGGTATGAACTAAATAACGGAGTATATGTTGTATACCAGACCAGTGTTCCTTACTTGGACAATTATTGAATTGGCTCATGTAGGTTGTAGCAAATGCTAAGTCGGGTCTCGTTCCTCCTGCTAGGTACAAGAGTGCCCCTACAGCCTGTCTATACTTTAATGCTCCTTCAGCATTCAACATACTATCCTTGGTTGCTGGTAAATATTTCATGCCTGGATCTAGAGGTGTTGATGCTCCTTTAGCATTTAACATACCAGTTGTTTGTAACAGCTCAATTGCATAAGCACTTTGGTCGAGAGTCATGGAACCATCTTTATTTCTGTTTATTCTAATTGAAAGTAAATGATTTATTTCTCCTAGATCCTTGACTTCAAAAACACTTCCAATATTGTTTTTGAATTCTTGAATAGTGGAAACTTCACTAGACATGACAAGGAGATCATCGACATACACACCTACAATCAATTTCCTTTTCTTATCAAAGTAAACACAAGGATCTGCTCTTGATCTTGTCAGTTTTGCTGATTTGAGAAATTTATCGAGGCATATGTTCCACTCTCTTCCAGACTGATGCAGACCATACAGGCTCTTTTTTAACAAACAAACTTCTGCACTTGGTTTTTCACATAGATTCACAGGTGGCAGTTCCATAAAAACTGTCTCACTTAATTTCCCATTCAAATAGGCTGCGGTTATATCAAGCTGATGAACATGCCAATCTTGTTCGACTGAGAATGCGAGCAAAGTTCTAATAGATTTTGATTTTATCACAGGGCAGAATGTCTCTTTGTAGTCGATTCCTTCTACCTGGGTATAACCACGGGCCACTAATCGTGCTTTATATCTTTCTATGTATCCATCTTTGTCATATTTTTTCTTGAAAATCCACTTGCATTTCACGACTTTTCTTTCTTTTGGTCGAGGGACTATATTCCAAGTTTCATTTCTTTCTAAATTTTCCAATTCTTCTCCCATGGCTACCTTCCACTTCTCAGCATCAGCACTAGTTAATGCTTCTTCCAAAGTTTCAGGATCATCTTTCTTGGAAGCCCTTAGGTCTTCACACACAGATTTCTTCAATTGTCAACTGGACTCCCCTTCACTTGTTGCTTTATTTATTTCTGGAGAAATTTCTTCACTTATCTCTGAGTCTTCCATAATGTAATCTTTTGTCCACTTTGGTGCAGATATTTGTCTTTTGGGTCGACTTTCCTTTTGTGGTATGTCTATAACTTTCTCTTCTTCCAGTTGCAAATCTTCACCTATTGTAACTTCATTTTCATCATTGTAAGATTTTCTTTCAGTAGATTGAGGAGATGGCAATGTTATCACATTCTCTGACATGGAGGGTTTCTCTTCGAATATGACATCTCTGGAACAGATGACGGTCCTTGTTTCTTTGATATAAATGCGGTACCTCTCGTCTGCATCATATCCAACAAGATAGCCTTTAGTTGCCTTCTTGTCCATCTTTCTTCTTTTCTGGACTGGGATGTGAGCGTAACAAATAGATCCAATGATGCGCATGTGTTTTATTCTGGGTTTCTTACCCATCCATAGCTCATAAGGACTTGAGTTTGGCACTGAGGATTTACCTGTCCTGTTCAATATATAAATTGCAGTGCTGACAAACTCTGCCCACAGGGAATTTGGAAAACTATTTCTTCATTTGAATGTTTCAAAGTTCGAGCCATTTCAACGACTGTTCTGTACTCTCGTTCAGAGCTGCCATTCTGTTCTGGGGTGTATGGAGCTGTGGGTCTATGAGAAATTCCATGCTTCTTCAGTATCATCCTTATTTCTTGACTATCATATTCCCCACCATTGTCGCTGATTATCTCTTTAATATTATGCCCTAAATTCTTCGAGTGAGCTATGAAATGTTAAGCACATCTTTCACTTCTGACTTATGTTTCAGGAAGAAACAGTATCGAAACTTTGTGTAGACATCCTTGAAAATGGCGAAGTATCGAAATTTTCTAAATGACTCATCAAATGGTCCACAAATGTCTGTAGAAATTAGTTCTCCCGCTTTTGTAGCCTTTTTTCTTGTTCCAAATTTCAACCGATGAGCCTTTCCATATACACAGGCTTCGCATAATTTCATGTCAGGTTTAACTTTGACATTAAATTCCTTTTCAATAACCGATTTAATGTGCTGTTTGTCTTGGTGACCCCAACGTTCATGATAAAGTTGAAGAATTGAATCTGTGCTTACAGCCATGTTTATATCGATTTGGGTCTCTGGAGCTAATGTCTTCATAGCAGCTTTGAAAAGACCACCTCCAAAATTTCGTGAACCATGTAGGACTGCTTCACCATCAATTTTTAAATAACAAACTTTGAATGTTGATTCAAATATACTGTTCTGGTTTCTATCCTGGGTTGCTAATACAGAAAACAAATTTTTGCTAATTTCTGGAACATACCAGACATTTTCTAGAAATTTTGTTTGGTTCTTTCCATTCACACTGGTCATTATTTTGATCGTACCTTTTCCAATTGCTGGCAATGATTTTCCATTTGCAACAGTGATGCTATGGGGGAACTCAAATTTTTCAAAATCAACAAAACAATGATTATTATTGGTGACATGCCTTGAGGCCCCATTATCAATGAACCAATCATCAGAATTTGTTTCAGCAGAAAATATCTTTTCATCTACAGCTAAAAGAGTCATATTTGCAGAAGCATTACCTTTGCCTGACCTTGTGCTTGAACCACTTGGCTTTGGTGGTTTTCCATCTGCTATCCACTTCTTGCACATTTTCACCCAGTGTCCCCTTTGATGGCAGTAATTACACTTAGTATTCTTGTTGGGAAATGATTTCTGTTTAAATTCTGAATTTACCATTAAAGTTTCTTGGTTTGAAATTTCAGTAAAATTTGTATCTTTCTTTAATTCTCTTTCATGAGTACACAACTGTGTCGTTAATTCATCTAAGGTTCTTTTTTCATCACTTAATAATAACCAACTTGATTTGAAAGAACGATATTTAAGAGGAAGAGTATCCAAAATTTTACAAATTAGCAGCATTTCTGGAAGTTTGTTTTCTTTCTTACTTTCAAGGCCACTGTTTAGATCATTCCACAAATTTTTCAGTTTTGACAGATGAGCTGTCATGTCTTCATCTGACCAATCAAATTTGAAGAATTGTAGGCATATGTTGTACAACTGATTGTCTGATGAATCTTCAAATATTTTGTGAAGCTCGAGCCACACATCTCTTGCGCTGTCGAATCTCATTACTTTTTGTAAAGTATCTTCAGTCATAGAGTTTGTAAGAACCATCATAGCACTGTTGTTTGCTTTATTATAATCCTTCAGATTTTTCTTGTACTCCTTTCGGATCGTTTCTGTTGCTTCTGCAACGGGCTCCTCCGGTTTATTCAGCTTTCCTTCAACGACTTCTAAAGCATCTTCGTGATAATTTAATACGAATTTTATTCGATATTTCCATATCGGCCAGTCACTTTTTCCACACAATGGCTTAACAGAGATCTTTCCTTGTTCCATTTTTGAGAAATATAAAGAGTCCTGACTTTAATTCTATAACTCACGTGTTAGGCTTAAGAACTGACGCTAAATTTTATCACCGCTCTATTTCCGATTTGCGCAGTTAGCGTGCTTGGGGACATAACCTGTTAGGATTTGTGATCCATCAGAGCAGCAATAAATAGAAGATTACTGAATTCATCAGATTATCGTTAGTTTAATGATAAATAATAAAAATATACGTGACACTACATACTTCGTGCTACTAAGAACAGGTAAACATCTATGACACTGATGGCAATAATCTTGACATAAACATAGTGTTGCCACATGACAAAAATAAGTATTAACAAATAAATATGGAGGATATAATCACACAGTTAAGGTATTTATAACAGCCTCCTGCTCGGGGAGGAGAAAAACAGAATTTCTTATAAATAAAATAGATGGACAACATTCTTTCTACTAAACACAGCATGTATCATTTCAAACATATTTAGAAAATGGTTTCTCAAACAGCGGATTATATGCGCAAATGGCAGATGAATAGAAATGTCAAACATTGAGGTATTCAATATTTCGGAAAGAAATAATTTTAGAATCATTTAGCGGTTTTAATAATAACTTCGAATTTTCAAAAAAAAAAAAAAAAAAAAAAAAAATTACAAGCTAAAAAAAAAAAACCACACTATTTTAATATAAAAAAAAGTTACAAGCTAAAAAAAAAAAAGAAAGCCACACTATTTTAATGTAAAAAAAGAAAAATTTGGTTGGATTAAAAATGATGACGATATCAAAAGACAACCCCCCTCCCCATAGAGATATCTTACGATATCAAGTGCCAGACACCCCTTCCCCTCCCCCTTAACCCCTTCGCGACGAGCGTCTTTTACAGAATTTTTAATCTTTTAGCACCGGTTTTCCAAAACAGAAATTTTCGCCTAGTTGAATCGCAGAAATGCTAAGATTTAATTAGGCAATTCTTACAATAAAAAATAACTGGTGGGGAAAATCGAGGATTCTGAGCATCTTATGCGTCACGTATACGCGTCGCTTGTCCCCAAGGGGTTAAACTAAACCCTTTACAAACTTATGTTTTATTTGGTCATTTTTTTTATTATTATTACATTAACCCTCTAAGCGTGTGGAACGTAATATTCCGTTCACTAAGCTCCAGGTTTCACTGCAATATATGCAATGTTTAAGATAATATAATTCTATAGATTTAATGAATTTTCAAACATTGAAGAATGATTAATACTCTCAAGGGTTACATTCATATTTGTAATTACGTTTTATTTATAATGCTGAAATAATCATATTTTTTTAGCATTTAAACCAAAATTCAGAGAAAACAACATTACAATTTTACCCTTTTTCAAAACGCTCAGAGGGTTAACAAGATAAAATAATAATATTAAAAAACCTGAATAATATAATAATATTTTAAAATTCTGAATAATATAATATCATTAATCTCAGTAATGAAAATAAGTAATTTACAAACTATGACTGTATTAAAGTATCACGAAATTTTAACTTCGCGATGAATGAAAACTCATTTTCCTATAGACCGGTAGCGTCACGTGATTTTCAGCCAGAGAGGAAACAGCTAGGGCAATATGAAGATCGGCCGTGGGCTGTTCTTTTTGTAACAGAACAGATAGAAGCGAGCTTTGAAAGAACGATTCGTTTTCGTTTTTCAAAAGGAGCAGAAACTCCGCGTCCACCTATGTACTGTATTTATATTTCATCTAAAGTTGGACGACACTGGATTTCAACTTGTCTCTGGCAAGACTCCCTTAACATAGATCAGACCGCGACTCCCTTATCATAGATCAGACTTGACAATCCGGAGAAAGTCTACGGGAGAAAATGTCCGCGGTAATTGCCAACTTATTAATTGACTTTCTCCGGAAAGTATCGCCGCCTGGTGGATACTACCGATACTAGTTCATAAGCAAATGCATAGAACAAAGGGAGCTGTGAAAAAATTTCGTGTTATTTCGTGTCGTAAATACTCCTATTACTGACGATTGATGGCGCTAGTAGCAGGACAACCATGCGGTCAAAGGAAACTTGCTGATTGTGAGGCCTGATACTATGATAATGAGGCTTTGGATCAGACTTGACAATCCGGAGAAAGTCTATGGGAGAAAATGTCCGCGGTAGTTGCCAACTTATTAATTAACTTTCTCCATAAAGTATCGCCGCCTGGTGGATACTACCGATACTAGTTCATAAGCAAATGCATAGAACAAATGGAGCTGTAAAAAAAATCGAGTTATTTCGTGTCGTAAATACTCCTATTACTGACGATTGATGGCGCTTAGCAGGACAACCATGCGGTCAAAGGAAACTTGCTTATTGTGAGGCCTGATACTGTGATAAGGAGGCCTTGGTCTCTAGCGCTTCATAACTTTTCAAAAATCATCCTAAAATCGATGTCCGCATTCTCTTGCGCATGCTCTCGCTCTTTGCATCTTTGTAGCTAACATAATATGGTTTTGTGCTTCTGCCCTCTATGTACAGGATAATAAAACATAATGATGCCCTAATGCTTTGGACTAAAAAATTAAACTGTGTAAATTAACTTGTAAATTAAACTGTGTTTTATAAAATAAATTTTGAGATAAAATAAATTTATTATACAAATAACTAAGTACATTTAATGTATACTTTAAATATATTTAATTTCCAACTAAAAAGTATTTAATGGGATTTTTTTTCACGTAATTAATTGATATTTGATTTCTATGAAATCTAATTAATTATATACGAGAGTTTTTTTAACAAGTTGTATAATATTAATTTGTAAAACTTAATGCATATTTCTTTACATTTCTTATATTATAATTTATAATCCATAATAATAATTTATTATTATTATATTTTTTGTAAAATAATTTAAATTAAATATTTATAAAAAATAATATTTCCCATGGTGATATTTTTATTCTTGAAAAATGGTCATGAAATCATGACATGTTAAATTCTGAAATAATAATAATAATAAAATTAATTAAAAAGGAAGAAAAATGAAAGAGAGATGTTACTGTATTCGATTAGTTTATAAAGGGATACCTAAAAATTAATTGTCTTTTGTTTAATACATTTTTACTTATTAAGTATCAATTAAAATTTTATTAAGAAAATATAGATTTTATAGAGGCCACCTAGATCAAACTTTTATTGTTGCTTACCAATTTCATAGTATAGTAATATACAATGAATAATCAATTAAAGTTTTTTATAATCAGTATAACATTGGGTAATTTTGCTGTAGTTTTAACATTTTTTTACTCTTACACTACATTGCAAGCCAATCTGACCTAATTTTTTTTTCTCGTAAAAGTGAAAACATATACAATACACATATGCATGTATGAATATGTACATTTATATACGTATATATATATGTATATTCACACATATTTATATGTATGTATATAAATATATGTAATATATATTTATACGTATATATGAATATATACATGCATACATGTCTGCATAATTTTTATATATGTATGTCTGTGTTTCTAACATAGTTGAAGATTGCATATTATTTAGATATTATTTGCTATTCCAGTTTTCAAAAATTTCTTGAGATCACAATGATATTCTAATATATTATTGATGTACACGACGTATAGAATAAATGGGGGGGGGGGGGAGACAAAACTTCTAGATTCTAATAACAACCAAAAAGCATATGTTTCTATTATGCATTTTTAATAACAGATAATATTTATTTTAAAAAGTTTAGTTTAATCTTAAACATACGTACATCTAATGTTTGGGCTTCTACAAAGTGTACCATTCAAAAAAAAAAAAAAAAAATCATTGTTTGGGTACATTTTAAAATCCCAAGTTTGTCTTTAACATATATTGGTTTATTTTAAATAATTTATATATTACTAATTATTTACTGAAAATGGAAGAGAATGTACTACAAACTACTAAGCGAAAATATTAATTAAATACATTTAAATAATATTATTTATTAATATTAATTATATATTTAAGTAATAATAATAAATAATAATTAATATTAATTATATATGTACATACTCACACACACATATATTTAAATAATAATATTCATTATATACTTAGATTTAAATATTATTATTAAATAATATTAATTATATATTTAAATATAATATTAATTAACTATAATTATATATTTAAATAATGATTTAAAAAAATCTTTATACTGATCTTTATGTCAAGTAAATAATCTTTATTAATTAATTCCGTAAAGATCAAAACAAAACTCTAAAAAAGATTTCAAAGAACATCAAAGAGGATAAAACTTAAAAACCTTCAGATTACAAATCCTGTACTTTAACACTAGAACGACGGGAAATTTTACACAAGTTTCATAAAAATATTTCACACCAGAATTTTTATTTAGGACTTTTAACTTATTTATTTAACTTATTTTTGTGCGGTGTATATTTAACTTATTGTATGAAGAAATATCCGGTTCGAATCGACATTTTTTCTTTTGGTAGTGGCCAAAATGGCCCCCCACCGTCGTTCTAGTGTTAACCATCGAGCTAAATTGTTCTCGGATAGATTTTGCTTTGAGCAATGTTGTACAAAAATGTAAACAAAACTCCTAAAGTAGCAGTAATGCCCAAGAAAGTGCGCAGATCGATTTTGGGAGGATCGAGAAATTATGCAGTGCGAGTCTGGAACTTCATTATTCTTTTTCATTTTCTAATGTATCATACCGTGAAAACGGCAGATTTTCATGATTATGAAATATCCGAAACAAACAAATAATTATGGATTTACTTTAAATATTTTAACACAATTTCTATGAAATATTTCTAGCGTGAGTTATTACTTTTTTCAAAGTTATCCCTCAATGATATGTATCCATTTTTTAAGAATTTTTCTTTTATTTTCTAATATATCATACCGTGAAAACGGCAGATTTTCATGAATGTTTAATATCCAAAGCGAAAGCAATTAAAGATTTACGTTAAAATTTTTTAAAACAATTTCTATGAAATATTTCTGGCATGAGTTATTAGTTTTTTCAAAGTTATCCCTCAATAATATGTATCCATTTTTTAAGAATTTTTCTTTTAAATAAATTGCTGACAAACGTCCTCTAATTTTTTTTCAACTAGTATTTCTATTTAATGTTTTCAAATATATGTCTGTATCTACTTATAAAAAATCCAAGTATATGAAAGTGTAGGCGCGAACAAATCCATCTTACCAGCAATGCACATATACTAAAAATGTACCAACATGATACCCGCAATATCCCCATAAACAAACAACGAGCTATGTACGGAGTCATCCATTTTTAGATTCATTGATTAAAAAAAAAAATTTTTTGCGCATTGAATTTTTTTAACCTCCTGCAGCATCTATCTATATATTCAAAACAGAATGCTGTTATTTTAGCTATCTACCTCGAGCTTTCTACTGACCAATTGTGCTTTTTTTTTTTTTTTTTTTTTTTTTTTTTTTTTAATAAAGCTGTTTATTTGTAGATGTGCACGCCCTAGCTATTTTTTAAATATTCCTATTTTTATATTTTAATTTTAATTTTAAACTTTTTTTGTGAAATTTATTCAAAATGGTGGCAATCGAATTACTTCCATAGTTGCAGAGAAATGAAAAATATTTAAACATGTGGCTTTTTGGACGTCTTTTATTTTCAAGATAAATTTTGGTAAAAATATTTATGTATGTTTGTTTTATTTTTGTAAGCGAATAAAAATTCGTATTAATTGTGAAGTAACTAGAATATTGTCCATTGGGCTTATGTTTATATTATCATTGGGTTATCTTTATGCATATTGATGCATTTTTTTTTCATTACAATTAAATATAAAATATATTTTTATGTGAATACATGTTGGTTAAGCATAAAACTTCGTACATAAAGTACGCGTAAAATGTTTGCGCCGGTGAAACGCTTAGCATGAAATGTATTTTTCAACAGCAAAAACTAAAGAGAAAAATTGATATGATTGTGTCAATATGGCGTAACTTTCATATTTTACATTCTTAATTATAAAGATTATGGATTAGAATGGGAGTTTCTATTGGTTACTCCATCTTGATTGTATACTTTGATTATATGTTACAGACTACTTTAAAAAAATTAATTATAAATTAGATAAATTAATTTTTCAATAAAGAATTCAGAAAAGTAAAGGATTTCAGAAAATTTAAAATTATTAAAAGTAGTGTTTTGGTATTAATTATTTTAATTCCTTTAATTAATCTAACTATTATATATATATATATATATATATATATATATATGAACCATTAAATAAACGTTACAACCACCAACAAAAACTGTGAAATTATGAATAAAATTTAAATAACTAATTGACAACAAAACAGGTCCCCCCAACAAACTGAACATAGATACCAAATACATAGTATTAATTTAAAAAAAAAAAAAAGCACAATATATATATATATATATATATATCAACTCTAATAAGTTGCATAGCACTTGTTCTTATGACTATGAAATCATTTATTAAAAATAAACTACCTTTTGTGATCTTCTAAAGGTCATATAACATGTAAAACCTATAAATAAAAAATGGGTCATTATTAGCGCCTCTTATTATGAGAAAGGTTATTTTTCTTGCTTTTTCTATGAAAATTCTCTTACAATTTTGTCGAAGCTTAAACTTCTGCGAATTTGAGATTCAGCTGCCATAATTACTGAGCTTTTCATATGTTCTTACTGATTTCAAGATATCAAATAAGTTTTGATCATTTTCAGCTTAGAAAAACTCCTTTGGCCGGAAGCCACACACACTAAAAATGTCAAGAAAATTAAGGCTGTGAGTCAGTCAACTTCCCAATTCCCCTCGCTAATGTTAAAGCTATGGGCGTAGAAAGCCTTCGTATATTTAAAATTTCTAATCAGGAAATTAATATTTTTAACTTTTTTCTTTCTGTGTACTCTCCTTAAACGATGTCTCCTTTTTCTTTTTTTTTCTTACTTGTCAAAATATTTTTAAAATATATGCTCTAATTTTATATTTTATGTGGTAAAAGCTGACGTACTGTGAGTAAGATTTCAAAACTTAAAATATAATTAAGTATATATTTTAGAAATATTTTGAAAACTGCGAAAAGAAAAACAGACATCCTTTAAGAACAGAAAAATGTTTAGTACACAGAAAAAAAAAAGGTTAAAAATGTGAATTTTTTAAAATATACAAGTGCTTTCTACGCCCATAGGTTTTACTTTAGCTAGGGAAATTGGGAAGCTGACTGACTAACCACCTTAAAACAGCCAGCCACTATTATTTCACCCAGTCTCAACTGAATTGTACGATGGGCGTTGCTACGGCAGCAGGAGAAACAATCAGCTAAACACAAGCCCGACACAGCTGTGTTGTGGTTGCGAGTGCATTGATTTCCGCTCAATCTTAAGCTCAGAATAAGGATAGTACTTAGTAAAAAACAAAGAAATCTAATAGCGTTTTTCTTTTTTTTTCAATAAAAGCAAATAATCTTTGAAATGTTGAGCCGATTTTTGGAATCCGAAAGCTGAGAAATGGTTGCCATAAAACAACATTGGATTATAACAAGATGTAAAAACATTTATTGAAAATTGAAAAACACTTTTTCGATTCAAAATCATTCAATGCTTTGTATGGTAATCTAATGCTTTGTTGGTATAACATGGTGTTCAGAAAGGAGTTGTGCATAAATAACGATATGAACTTTTTGGTAATTTTGGACCCCTCCCCCACCTTGTGATATCATACATTATCATTCATTGAACACCCCCCCCCTTTGTGATATCATACGTTATCATTCATTGAATAACCCCCCCCTCCCCCCAAATAATATCGTTATGTATGTCTAAAAACTTTTCTTATTTTTACATTTTTTTCCTTTGTTTTTCTTTTACTTTCTTTATCTTTACAAGAAGAAAGTGTTGGATTCATGAAAATTTTCGACTTCCGTTTTTAGACGGATTTATACGTTTTAGAAGGTCCTGAACACGATATGACCATTTTTAGAAAATGTCTGTCTGTGACTCTGTCTGTCTGTCTGTGACTCTGTCTGTCTGTCTGTATGTATGTATGTGACAAAAATTTTGTGGGCGCTCTATCTCAAGAACTAATGCGCAAAATTTAATACAACTTTATATTCAATTAGTCCCTAATATAAGTTGGAGCTGATTAGTTTTTGGTGAAAATCGCCCGACAGGTGTCGCTGCTATGCTGCATTTTTTTTGCGATTTCCGCAATAGCTCTGTCTCAAGAACTAATGCAGTTATTTTCATGAAACTTCAGATTCAGTTAGACCTTGACATAAATAGACGCTGATTACGTTTTAGTGTAGCATCCCAACAGGTGGCGCTGCTATACCACTTTTTTCATGATTCTTACGATAGCTATATTTCAAGAACTAATGCACAGAATTTTATCAAACTTCAGATTCTGTTAGACCTTGACACAAATAGATGCTGCTTACATTTTGGTGTAAATAGCCCAAAAGGTGGCGCTGCTATCCTGCATTTTGCAGGATTTACACGATTTCAGCAATAGTCATATGTGAAGAACTAATGCACGGAATTTAATAAAACTTCAGATCCAATTAGAACTTGATATAAATTGGTTGCTGATATTTTTTAGTGTATGTAAAATCTGTCTGAGATAGAATAAAGTTTCGGGATTAGCACATCCGACTAGTTATATATTTGATGTGGTATACAGATATGATTTTGCATTTATTCGCATACTTTACCGATTCAAATGAATAGAAAATGTCAATAAAATGTCACTATTATGTATGAAATAACTTTATATCATCTAATACTTAAAAGAATTAGTTACTATTTAAAAGTGTTTGATAATGGCTTTTTGTTGCATAATGCATTCAACAGTGATGCCGTTGTCTTCTTGCACTTGCCTTCTGCTCGGGGAGGGGAAAAGCGGAATTTCTTATAAACAAAACAGGTGGACAACATTCTTTCTAGTAAACACAACAAGTATTATTTCAAACATACTTCGAAAATGGTTTCTCAAACAGCGGATGATATGCGCAAATGGCAGATGAATAAGGAAAGGGCATGTTTACAAACAAACAGTTCCATCAACCAATCTACCACTACATTTTTGTCGCAGCTATCATTGCAGGAATCATCATGACAACGTAGGCCAATCACATCACAGATCAGTTTAATGTAGACCAATCAAATCGCTCCATCTCATGTGTACTGTAGGAGTCGTAAAGAACGAACAGGTTTTTCTCCCAAACCAACAGTAATTTAACCAACAGTAACATCAGTTGCCCTTTCCTTATAGAAATGTCAAATAAGGAGGTATTCAATATTTTGGAATGATTTAATTTTAGAATCATTTAACGGTTTTAATAATACCTTCATATTTTCATGAAAAAAAATACAAGTTAAAAAAAAACCACACTATTTAAGTGTAAAAAAGTTTCAAATAAAAAAATAAATTTTGGTTGAATTAAAAATGATGACGATATAAAAAGACCCCCCCCCCCCCCTAGAGATATCTTTGGATATCAAGTGCCAGATCCCCCCTCCCCTCTAACGTGATAACGTTATATATGCAGAGCCCCAAAGATTTCATAAAATTCCTTTACAAACTTATGTTTTATTTGGTCATTTTTTTTTAATGTTTTATTACATTAACAAGGTAAAATACTAACATTATAAAATCGAAATAATATAATAACATTTTAAAAATCTGAATAATATAATATCATTAATGTCAGTAATGAAAATAAATAATTTACAAACAGCGTTTGTTCTCAGATGGATTTAAATTTTTTCCGTAGACTATCAAAGTTAAGTTCCCAAGATTTCCCTAAATTCTCAAATCAGGTGACTTGAGAAGAATACGGTATTTTGATTGGCTGGCACTGTTTCATATGACAATAAACATGTAAAAAGAAATAGCAGTTGGCAGCAAAAAAAGTAAATTTGTCCACATAAATGTTTACAAATTTATTGGTAAAAATACATAAACAGGAAAAAAAAAAGCAATGTTTATAGGTAGAAAATCGAAATAATGTGTAGCTCCGCCCTAAATCATTCCCTTTTACCTTTATTATAACTTTCTTATCTATATTTGTAAATATTTACGTGTGATACCCACTGCGCAACTTGAAGTTGAATAAATATATATGACATGATCAACCATAAGAAATATTTAACACACACTGTGTAAAAAAAATTTTTACAAATTAAAAAAACAAACAAAAAAACATTGTTTTCACCGAATAAGGTATGCGTATGTTTTAACCTTTTAAGTATATATATCATCGTTTTTTACACAATTTTTCACTGAAAGAAATTGTAAAAAAATTACCAAATTATAATTCTTTAGTATCTAAAACAGTGAGGGCGGAATACAGATGTAACAAAACATATTAATAGGTTTCTGGCGTATAATCCTTAAGTTAATACTTATAGCTTGATATTTTTCGAAATTTATTGTTCATTAAAGAGCAATTTCTGTTAAAACAAAATCAGAAAATTATGTTAAAAGTCATGGATATGCTTCAAACAAATTTTACACGTTCTTACCCGACATCGCCTTTATTATTCTCAGATACTCCTTGACTGCTGTAAACCTCTTTTAAAATTATTTGCGATAAGAACTATAATAATAATAATAATAAAAATCCTTGAATAAGGGGAAAAAAACTGGAATAAAATACCAATTTACATAATTTGGGTGCAATGCTCGCTATTGTTATGACTAATACTTAAAAGCTATAGAATAAAATTTCTTTATAGGATCAGGGTGTTTAATTTTTTAGCCAGATCTTTTCATCTAACATTCTTCTGTTTTATAAACTTTATACATAGTTCTATACTTCATTACGGGTATAATTATAACGAATTCTCCCTATGCACTACGGGGTTTTCAAACAAATGGAAATCAGATGGATGATTTACTTGGTTTTACTTGAAGATACTCCAGGAAGAAATAAAAAACAGATCTAACCCCCAGCCCTCTTCCTCCACTTTCTCCAAATGAAGGACCATATGAGGGGTAGTTTCACTTAACCCCTTGGGGACGAGCGGCACGTATACGTGACGCATAAGATGCTCAGAATCCTCGATTATTCTCACCAGTAATTTTTTATTGTAAACGTTACCTTATTTAACAACAGCATTTCTGACATTCAATTAGGCGAAAATTTCTGTTTTGAAAAACTGGTGGCAAAAGATTAAAAATTCTGTAAAGGACGCTCGTCGCGAAAGGGTTAAAAAAGTTTCTAGTGATTCCAATCAAGATGCTGAAATCTGCAAATGATGTTTCTATTCTAATTCTAAGAGGCTGGATGACAAAATAGGCAGTGCCTTTAGCTGAAGCAATTAACAACTGTAGGTCCAGGTGGTGATCAGTTTTAGCTATATAAGATTCCGATAAGCAAAATGGGGGTGGGGTGTGAGATTACTGTTCCCGAACCTCCTCCCTCCCCTTCTTAACCCCTTGGGGACGAGCGACACGTATACGTGACGCATAAGATGCTCAGAATCCTTGATTATTCCCTCCAGTTATTTTTTATCGTAAGCTTTGCCTTATGTAATCCTAGCATTTCTGCGATTCAATTAGGCGAAAATTTCAATTTTAAAAAACCTGTGGTAAAAGGTTAAAAATTGTGTAAAGGACGCTCGTCGCGAAGGGGTTAACCAAAGAGTTGCTTGAAGACAATTTCTCCCATCCTCTTACTTCCTTCTTCCATGTTCATTCATCACACATGTCACATTTATTCTCAGGAAAACCCAGAAGACTAAAAAAAAAAAATGCCCCTTTTTCCTAGATTTTGGTAAAGGATTCTCTTCTGAAAATTCCCTAGAAATAAGAAAGAATTCCTTAAATCTTCAAATAGACTTGAATTTCCTAGAGAACGCTGTTCACAACTATGACTGCATTAAACTATCTTAACATCGCGATGAATGAAAACTCGTTTTCCTATAGACCAGTAGCGTCACGTGACTTTCAGCCAGAGGAGGAAACAGCTAAGGCAATATGAAGATCGGCCGTGGACAGATAAAAGCGAGCGAGCTTTGAAAGAACGGTTCGTTTTCGCTTTTGAAAAGGAGCAAAAACATCCGTGTCCACCTACGTACTGTATTTACCTTTCATCCAACTGGACTTATTTGTTCTTTCTCATTACTTTCTAATATACCAAACCGTGAAGACGGCAAGATTCCATGAACATATCTAAGACATATCCAGTATACAGTAAGTTTTAATTTTAAATTTACATAAAACAATTTCTATAGAATATTTCTGGCGGGAGTTATTACTTTTTTCATTGTTATCCCTCAATGATATGTATCCATTTTTTAAGAATTTTTCTTTTAAATAAATTGCTCACAAACGACCTCTAATTTTGTTTGACTTAGTACTTCTATTTAATGTTTTCAAATATATGTCTGTATCTACTTATATAAAATCCAAGTATAGGAAAGTGTAGGTGCGAACTCATAGGGGCGTTATTAGGTTTTTTTTTTTTTTTTCACAAAAAGCCCCCACACATCCCCTCCCCCTTTGGTTCGATTTTGCCCATTAACGAACTTGACCGAGATTTTATGCCCCTTAATTTTATGTATCAGTTTGGAAGAGATTTGCGCAGAATTGTGGAAGCTATCGTGTCCATAAAAAAGTGATATTAGATAGACAGATAGATAGATAGATTGATAGATAGATTGATGAAGTTTTGAGATGGGGGTGGTTTTAGTTTCTGGGAGTCATGATCGATAATCATGATTGTTAATCGCCAATCATATTTACCATTGTTAATGACTAATCGCGTTCAAGACAGTAATTTAATATACATTTATGAAATACATAATATTATTAAGTACTTTTATGTTATTTGGGCGCCAATATTGCCAATAGCATTTTTAAAATCGCCAATACCAGCTTTTGTTTTTCGCGTGTGCAAATTAGAAATGATACTTTGATTTTGAAATCAAATGTTTTTATTTATACTATTATTTCTTATTTTTCTATTTTCTATTTTAAACTAAAAGTGCGAACAGCATGTATTTTAAATTTTAACAGATGTCGCAGACGCTCCGAGGTTGGCACGATTTTTGTTTTGCGCCATTTTGGCGAGAAAACCCCATTTTCAGGTACCTGTTAGAGATTGCTAAAACAGCATGTTACTTTTATTTTATTTTGAAATATTTTATTTTATATTAAAAAACACACAATTTTATTATAAAACATACGGAATCTGCTCTATCGGGTTGCCATACCAAGCAAAACCTAGCCGAAACTGCCGGGTTGCCCACGCATAAAATCGCCATTTGGGCGCCAAAATGATACGCTGGTGCGTCTCCGACAGCTGTACCCAAAATAACGTGTAATAATATGCAGTCCTATTATGGCAAATTATTCAAAACGTTTTAGATGATAATAATGATAGATTTTCTAATCTTCAGACATCGAGTCTACAGCCAAAGTTAGCGAGAAACAAAAAAAAAATATATTAGCAACAATATGGTACTTCAAAAAAACTTTCACAAAATAGACTTCATATTGCATCAAATCGTATTAACTAAAATACGCCAATTGGCAATGAAGCCAATTACGAAAAATTACTTAATATGTTTAAAATCTCCGCATTAGCGAATATATTGCAACTGATAAGCAAACGGTCATGAAGCATAAATTTTTAATTGGGTTAGGCGGTTTTTGTCAAGAAAGATGAAATACATAACAACACAAAATATGCGAAATGCTACCATAATGGCAAAAGTTCTTGATTTGTCTATTAGAATCTCTCGGTTTGGCAAAGGATTAAAAAATATATAAATTATGAAAAAAAGTAACATGTTACAATGCTTACCATGCATTTAAGGGAGACCAAACTGGTCGCCAGTGGCGGCTAGTGAATGAATAATGCCACATTGTACGGGGATATTGGTGAATACTTGTCAATATTCGTATTTTCCCTAATAGTAGATTCTTGAATGAATGGACTTGGACCAAAAGCTAAAAAATATTCTGACAGTTTATTTCTAGTTTTGTTTCTGAAGTGGACATTGAAATCTCCTGAAACAATTAAATTTTGACATACGCGACGTACCTAGGTAATGTCTAAGAGATAGGAATATGGTACAACGCAAGATATTTGAAAACGAAACCCAACAAAATCTTAATAAAAAGAGTAGATGGTTAAATAAAGTATCAGAACTTTTTAAAGGAAATATACTCGTATACGTAAAACAATACCACGTGTCATAATTGAATTTTATTGGGATGAAAAACGATGAATACTTCTTACTCTAAGACAAAGACCTTGTACAAAGTTGAAATTTGGCTGAGTGCCAACTATACTTCGGAAAGAGATTGCAGGGTTGCTCACGAGAAATTACATGTCAATTGTATTTGACGCAAAAGTAGACAATTTTAAGGTAATTTAAAAGAAAAAAAAAGCGAAACTTTCAAACTCATTTTTACTTTCTTCTATCTATAATAGAAGAAAGTATAGTAATCGAATTTTTTTTCGACTTCCGGTTTTCGACGGATTTACACGTTTTAGGGATCGGAGATTCCGAAAAACATGTTTTTACAAAATGTCTGTCTGTCCGTCCTCATTTTATCATCGAAAAGTGTATGAAGTTATGCTTCAAATTGAACCAAATTTTTTTTCTATACTTTTGGCTATGACCAGCAGGTTCTACTTGCATTTGGGGATATTTCGACGAAAGAGGGCGCTGCGATCGCAATTTTTGTTCGATTTTCACTATTGTATCATCGAAAAGTGTACGAAGTTATGCAGATAATTGAACCAAATTTTTTTTTCTATGTTTTTGACAATAGCCTGCAGGTCCTACTTGAATTTGGGGATATTCCGCTGGAAAGGGGCGCTGTGATAGCCATTTAAAGATTTCAAATTCAAAAAGATATACAAAAAAATTAGAAATCCTAAAAGTTTTTTCCGTTAAATGTTCGGTCTTGATCCGGAGCAATTTTTGTTTTGCTTCTATCTTAAAAAATGGCTGAGATATAGCGATGTGAAATTTTAGGGTAGCTGACATTTTCAAACAAGGCAGCAGAATTCATCCATAAACGGGTTTAATATATGAGTTTTTAGTTAACATGGTTTCGGCAAATTTTCTTTCATTGTTGTAACCATTGTTCCTATTCTTATATGCTTAACACTATATATTTATATTCGCCAACGTCAAATTCTTGCCAAGCTTGGCGACAGTTAGCGAAATATCGCCAAATTTGGTGAAAAAAAATAGGTTGCCTTAAATGAAGCCAACTTGGCTGTAGAGGACTAATTTGGAGATATTCTCATTCCAATTTAATGTTGACGAGAACTGGGAATGATTCTTCTTTAATTGGGTTTCCCGCATTTTAGCTTCGTGTATTCCAGTAAAATTAGCTAAAATCGTAAAACCAAGGAATAGGGAGGCTGTCTGTTCCTGTCGGTACAGACCAGAAGGACTTTTCGTAGTTTAGTATACATCAGTTGATCGCATCCCGGTAACCCGACGATTCTCAAGCAGCTGACGTACAACAGAATGACGAAAAATATTGATTTTATTGGCGATGCGATAGCGAATTTTGAAGTATTAACATGACTGAGATAGCAGAAAGTTTTGGGATTGGCACATCCGACTAGTTAAACATAAAAGCATGATATTTGCAAGCATGATTATTGAATTGATTTGTAATCGAAAAGTTTTTTAATTTTAAATGAATTACATATTGAGTTTGTCTTAAAACTACTGATTTTTAATGTCTTGGAATTGTTCAAGGAATTATATGAAAATAATTGCCTTCAATAATTGAATTTAATTGGAATGAAATACGTTGACTATTTATCATTATGATTCGCCTTTGAAAATAAAATAAATTAAAATTTTGAACAAAGTTTAAACTTGGCATTGTGCCAATTTTCAGATCAGTTTTCATTGTTGTCGATGAATAGTATATGAATATTCTGAACAATTATGTCAAATTTTAAGTAAAAACCCACCTTCTACCCACCGTCTTACGACAGGCATTTACACTAGTTTACCCTATATACATAAAAAATCCTAATGAAACAAATTTATGAAACGACTGTTTAAATGAATCGTCTGCCCTGAGCTTTCTACTGCACCAATTTGTCTATTTTTTCTTTTTATAATGAAAGCTGTTCATTTGTAGATGTGCCTGCACTAGCTATTTTCTAAAAGAATATTCTATATTTTATATTATAATTTTTATTTTTAAACGTTTTCTATGAAATTTCTTCAAAATGATGGCAATCGGACTAAAAATAAACCAATATGCAACCTGTAGATAATATCAAAATATTTTGAAATAAAGTTACAGGTTTTGAAAAAAAGTTACAGTTTTTCTGATTTTGCCCAGGAATTCGAAATATATAAACTCTAGATTTTGTTTTAATATTTCTTAAAAGGAGATTAATCTTTACGAAATTAAATTATCTAATCTTCTAAAATAAAAGCGTAAGTCATGTGACTGTCATCAACAGTTCCGGGATGGCCGTTCCACTTTTTCATATGCCAGGAGGCCATTTTTATTCAAAATTATTTTTTCGAATAAAAAAAACTGCATAAAAGTTACATTTTAAGAAAGATCGTTCAAAATAAATTAATATTTGAGAGAGGACTTGCGTTCAATTATGTATATATTCTGCAATAACTTCAGTCGAAATTAGCTTCGCAGTTCAAATTATCTATTCATGAAAGTAAACAAAAAGAAAAGATTGATTCGTCGTGAACATTTAAAACAATAAATCATGGAGGTAATCATTCGCAAAGCAAGTTCTCCGCGAATGAACTTTTGTACCGCTGCCTCGCGTCAAAAAAAAATAACTCGCACCAGTGGGACAATCAAAGTTTACCATAATTATGTGTTATACAACTCAACATCCTTCCGGACATTTTCTTGACGTAATCATGTAAATAATATTTAATGAATCAGATTTTTAGCATTTTTTAAATGGCTAATACAGCTTTTATTTATCGCGTGTACAAATTAGAAACGATATTTTGATTTTGAAATCAAATGTTTTAATTTATGATATTATTTCTTATTTATTTATTTATTTTCTATTTTAAATGAAAAGTGTGAAGTATTTTAAATTTATGTAATATAAGCATTTTAGATTAAAGTTAAGTATTTTAAATGAAATGAGTGACAGGTTTATAATTTAAAATTAAATTAATGTAGTATGAATGATGGTGATGGGAACAATATTTGGCGATTTATCATCTGCTCCCGGCTAACAAAAATACTCATAATTAAAAAAGGAAATAAAAATAAATAAATGATAGTTTGATGTAAATAAATATTGATATACGTATCAAAAATAATTTATAGAATTAAAAAATATATAAGTAAATAAACAACAATTTCCATAACAATGTTTCCGCCAAATTGGCGGGGGGAAAATCGCGCCAACGTGCGTATGTGACACCTGTGCCCAAAAAATATGCGAAATGCTATCATGATCGCAAAAGTTTATGATTTGTCTGTTAGAATCTTCCGATTTGGCGAAGGATTAAGGGAAAATTAAATTATGAATAAATGTAACGTGTTGCAATGTTTAACATACATTTAAGGGAGACCAAACTGGTCGCCAGTGGCGGCTAGTGCTGGAATATTTAACTTACTTCAGTTTTAATGGGTTTAATAAAGCTAAACAAATGAGAAAAAATTTCCATTGTTGCAACGAAAACAGAAAAAATGAAGTTTATTTATGACTTCGGTTTGTCTGACGTCTGGCCGTGCTCTAACTCGCGTAAATATACTCTGATAGGATTGCCCTGAAATTTTTATATGTTATTGTCATTTACTACAGCATGTTCCCTATTGAAAATGAAGTGGAGTAGCACTTAGTGTTTTTTTACAGGGACAGTCAAAAGTATTCCGTTACATTACAGTCAATGAGAAATAATCGTTTCAAGTGTATTTTGATAATGCTACGCCATTTGAAACATGATGGAATTGATGTATAATTATGAAGCGCAATAAACATGCTTTTAGCAGAATATGGGCAAAGCATTTATTATGAACGTCAGTGCGCTATACTGTTGACCTGGGTTCGAGTCCTGCCTTGGGTACTTTTTCACTATGTTGGCTATACGCCTATTAAGCAATTAAAATTTGATTATTATGTATGCACGGTGTGTGAAATTTTCTATGGAAAATTTTCAAAAGTATTAAATATGAATTTATTCAATTATTGATGCTGGATTTTCTTTGATTTCGTGTTTGCCCCAGTATTGGTGGCTCACGGAAAATATTCCATCATGCGCTGCGTTTGTAGCCTTGCGAACATGTTATAGTGAGAAAGTTCCAGGCTGAGTATCGTTCCCAAGTGGTTCAGTTGGTAAAACGTCAATGCGCTATACTGATAACCCGGGTTCGAGTCCTGGCTTGGGTACTTTTTCATTATGTTGGCTATACGCCTATTAAGCAATTAAAATTTGATTCTTGTTTAATATATTTTATTTCTATGAAATTTAAAATAAATTAATTTTGATTAAGTCAATCTATTTAAATAATTTTTACATGTACTTAATAATATACATGAAGGATTTTGAAAGTGTTTATTTATATTTGAAAAAGAAAGATTTAAAAAAAATAATAATAAGAGATAAATATAAATAATGTTACTTGATTTAAATAAAAATCAAATTATGCAGCATTTAATTAGATATAATGCAAGATGCAAATGATTCGGAAAAACAATTGTCCTTCTGTAAAATGAAAATCTATATATTTAAAACGCTAAGCGTTTTGTTTCGACAATCTGTGAGAACAAACTACTACATCAAATTACATCATTCTTTTTTTAAATGAAAGATATTTGGTCACAGATTTGTTATCGTACCTTCGTTTGTTCGAAAATTTAATTAATTAGCCGTAATTTTAAATTAAAATTTTACTTCTTATGACGTCATAAAGTCGGCAATCGGATTAACGCCCACTGTAGCGACGTACAGGGTTTATTTTCTGAACTCAATGATTGCGAGCATAAAAAAATAAATATTAAATATTAAAAGCACGTGATTTTTAGGCCGAATTTTTTAATTTGTAAGTTAAAATATAGTTAAAATGTTTAAGTATTTCGGTAAAAATATTTATCCGTGTGTTTTATAAGCAAATAAAAATTCATATTGACTGTGACGTCACGGAAATATTGTCCATTGGGTTCATTTTATATCATTAAACATTATAACTTTGTTGATGCCATTTTTTTCATTACAATTAAATGCAAAATATATTTTTATTTGTATGCATGGTGCTTAAGCATAAATGTACGTGTGAAAGTTTGTACCGGTGAAAATGACGTTATGCTTAGCTTGAAATGCATTTTAACATTGATAAAACTAAAAAGAAAAATTTATATGATTGTGATAACATGGCGTAATATTCACTGATATTTCAATTTTAATTTTAAAGAATAGAACTGGAGCCTTTATTGGATGCTTCATCTTGATTGCATACCTTGATTACATATTACCAATTACTTTTTTTAAATTATAGGATTAAGTTATAGGAATTACAGGATTTAAATTATTTAGATTTCCCTTTTTAATAAAAAAATTCACAAAAGTAAAGAATTTCAGGAAAAAAAAAACTTGAAATAATGATTGTATTTTTAGCGAGAATAAACAATGTAAGGCTAATATTTTATAGGAATTATTTTGGTAGGTTTGTTATAAGTTCATTTAACAGTTCCTTATTAGCGGCAAAGTCTTATTTCTTTCACTGTGAATTCTTCTTTCGATGTCAAAAAAATGATAGTCTACTTTTGGACGCCAACCAAAACACAATGGCAATATTTAGAAATGTATAACGGTTGTGACAACAAACGGCACTATCGCTTTAGCTTTCATCGCGCTTACATCACTTCTAAATACTAAAAGTTTAATTTTTTTACTACATTTTATAATTTCAATTCTTACATCCTCAATTAGAAAAAAAAAATTAGCTTTCGATTGAAATTTATTTGAAATCTGCCGCTTAATTTAACGACTTTTTAAATAATTTTCAAGCATGAAATATTTTTCAATTCTATCTCAACAATGACCATCCGTTTGTTTTAGTAATGTAAAATAGCCCCTTGGAAAGTTGCAACAATTGAAAATAAGTATCCCTAACTTTCATGAAAAGTGAAAAAAAAAATAAAAAAAACCTGATAAATCATAAGATCTGATTATCCATAAGATAGAGTATTTTGGCGCTAATATAAAATCTGTCAAAAGAAAAAAAAAACTATTTTTAGTTTATGATTAACATAAAATTGATATGTTGAATTCGTTGATGTATATGTTGAATCAGAATATGCTAGGAACTGTTATTTATTATTTTTTTAAAGATCCATTGGATATTTAACTGTATAAGAGACCGACTGTGATGGAAAAGGAATAATCATCCTGATTATGTAAAGGGATAGAAGAAACCATACAAATAAATTACAACTGAAAATTCATTACATTACATTACATTAAAATTCTCCCTCATCTGCATATTAATTTATTATTTTTAACAAAAATTCTTCATTTTTACATAAAAATTGATTAGTTTAAAACAATGGATGCATTTTAGAAGATATGGATTTGAAACGAACAATGATTAAAGAGGACATTTTAAAACTTTTAATTTAAACATTTTAAAAATTTTTAACGTCGAATTTCAACGGTGCCTTTGGGCAGATGCAATACATAATGCGCATAGGAACTCATTCGATTGCATTATCACAAGGGGGGGGGGGTTGCTTATACTATGTTCTTTTATTTACTGAATATGAGATGAAAGTAGGAAATTTCTATGATACTTTATGATAGGACTATTTGTATAATACTTTATAGGTCCATGACCTTTTTTTTTTTTTTTTTTTTTTTTTTTTTTGTCGTGGGGAATATGGTGGTAATGTCAAACTGATTTGCATTACACATTTGTTTACGGAGTGTTCATTTGGAGTTTGCATCGGAAATAGCATTTCACTGGGTGGGGGGGATTTTTTAAAATAAAAAAATTGAAAGACTGTTTCATACGAAGCCCTACTTAAATAATAAAGAAGCGCTTATTTTACTGATATTGTTATAGTATTTTTTTCCGTCACGTTTCGACGGGTTCCATCTAGTATATTTAAAGAATTTAGTAAAAACTAAATGTAAGCCAATATGCAACATGTAGATACTATAAAAATACTTTTAATTAAAGTTACAAAAATGTATTTTTCTGATTTTGCTCAGGAATTAGTATATAAAACCTACATTTTGTTTTAATATTTCTTAAAAAGATATCATAGAAACTCGACAGAGTTTCTCGCCAAGCATAAGAAACAGCAATGCATTGAACCGTAAATGAAAGGAATTTCCGCCGATGGATGCCAAACGATTTTACAAAAAAATTTTAGCACTCTGTCTAGTTTATATTTTGCGGACGGGACAAAACGGGTTTTTGACACATCTATATCTCGCGTTCTATTTATGATAGAAACAAAATTCTTGATTCTATGGAATGGGGCGTGCCAAGAGACTAAGAATTCATAAGTAAAGAAAAATCCGACGAATAGGTTTTCAGTAAATGCGATTTTAAAAGTGCTGTTTTTTGCACTTTTTAAATCTTATTCAGACCAAAAACTGTTGACAGGGCTACAGCAATGTGTAATTATCGGATTTTTACGCGGTTTACGTTATTTGAATCGTTTTTATGAGTAGTTCGGACCTTTGTAAGTTTCATGTAAAAATATTAATTAGTTTTTGATTTATATCAGTTTAAAGTTATTGATTCCTATATTTAACGTAGAGCAAAAAACTGTTGACAGGGCTACAGCAATGTGTAACTGTCAGATTTTTACGTGGTTTACGTTATTTGAATCGTTTTTATGAGTAGTTCAAACCTTTGTAAATTTCATGTAAAAATATTAATTAGTTTTTTATTTATATCAGTTTAAAGTTATTGATTCCTATACTTAACATAGAGCAAAAAAATAATAAATGACCCAACTCTTTTAGGAATGGTCGTATACACATGATATTAAGATATGTTATTACACTCGACCCAAGTAAGCTTCCTATTATAAAAAATCGTAACATTTAAGGATCGTTTACAGGGTCTCACAAAAGATCTTTTGATATAGGGCTAAAGAGTTGTGTAATTATCCAATTTTTACGCGGTTTGCAACATTTGAATTGTTTTCATGAGTAGTTCAAATGTTTAATATTTCGTGTAAAAATATTAATTAGTTGTTTATGTATACCACTTTAAAGTGATTTATTCTTATACTTAAGATGAAGCAAAAAAAAAAAAATATTAAATGGTCTAACTCTTTTCAAAAAGAACATATGCGCATGATGTTAAAATATGTTACTACGAACGACCTAAGTTAGCTTCCTATTGTAAAACAGAATTGTAGAATTTACAGTTCGTTTACAGGTTAACTGAAAAGATTTTTTAATAAGACTAAAATGTTATGTAATTAGCGAATGTTTACGTTGAAGTACATGATTCCTGTACTTAAAACAGAGGAAAAACAATAGTAACTTGCATAACTTTTGTCAAATTGGCTATATACACAAGATATTCAAATATGTTACTACATCCTCTCTATTGTAAAGCGACATTGAAGCATATACGTTTCGTTTACAGAGTCTCTTAGAAGATCTTGATTACATTACAACCGATGTATATTTACTGAGTGAGATGTATTTTAATGATTTTACACTGTTTCCATTTCTGTAAGGTTTCATTATCTTGCTTTAAAATTTAATATGAGTTCATTTTGCCCGTCTGAAATCTCGTCGATATTAAGCTCTAAATCCATTAAAATATAGTATTTTCATCGATTAAAAAAACTGTGTTTATTTATAAATATATAATTCTAGCTTATCAGGAATTGATTGAAATAGCGATTACAAAATTCCAACTTTACGTTCATGCGCTGAGTAATAGAATGTAAAAATGTTGCTACCCCAAGATTACAAGTTTTGCTTTTAAATATTTGCCGTTTTTCGAATCTCCGGCTATCACGAACTTAAAATGCTAAATTTTGTATACAATAGGTGATCGGTAACGAACTGTTCGGTTTACGAACAAATCTGTTAACGAACACTTTCGCGTGAGATTTTTATGTTCGGAGAACGAACACCTCACGAAACAAAGCCATGGTGAAGCAATGGCGTGTTTCATATTTAGCTATACTTATTGCCTCTATTGTCAACTTTGAGAACATTTTAACAGTTGCATACATATGTCCTAATTAATTCATGGACTGCCGGAGATCGGGGACCTATATTTTAAGATCACCGAATTAGAATGAACAGACTGTATGAACAGAAATCACTTTAATAGTTTTTATACTTTTGCAAACGTTGCGAATTTTATATATTTCAAATTCTCGAAACGTTGAGTTAAAAAACTTAAACAAATAAAAAACTTCTAAGGTGCTCAGTAAGTTTCAAAAATAATATATTTAATATGTTAGTATAAAAATCCCTGTAAATTTTTATACTAATAGATATAGGTTCGTAGAAAAAAAAAAGTTGATTATTCTCGGTAAAGTATGCTCCATAAACTTATCGTTGTAGTTGACCGAAAAAAAGTGCTTCTTATTTTTCCACATTTTTCTGAAACTGTAGTATTTTAATTAGTTTGTAAACTACTGTAAAATTGTCTATTTTTTTGTTTTTGGATGTATATAAATGGTAGAGTGATATAAACAAAAGAAAAAGGAAAATAAATATGTCATAAATAATCTGATGAATACAATGTAAGGAAATCAATATAAAAGTTTCCCCGTTGTTATGGTAGCGACATGTACATTGGAATAAGTCACTCAATAAATTGTATAATTCTGTTTATAGCATCACTATTATTTTTTTTTTTTTTTTTGCCCCTTTCATCTTTTCTTTTCTGAATAAAAATGGAATCCGTATAATTGAAATTTAATACCTTACAAAAAGGAGTGATATCTCATCAAAAACAACTCGTTGTAAATGATCCCGCCAAGCCACAAACCTAAAACGTCAGTCACAAAAAGAAGTGATATCACATAAAAAGAAGCGCTATAGAAGTGCATACTCCGAGTCCCGTGTAAAAATCTATCACCACTCATAATGTTTCCAAAGGACTCGGAGTGAGGTACTGTATGATGTGAAAACTGCTTGGCGACCTGCAGGCTTTTATAATGTTTGCGTTTCCTGCAATTACATATGGCTATATTATTTTTATTTTATTTTATTTTATTTTATTTTATTTTATTTATTTATTTATTCATTTATTTATTTATTTATTTTGCTCTCATAAAATTGTAAAAGTTGAAGCTTCTGTGTTTGCATGTCCTTTCTTATTTATGAGCTTGAAAAATCAATTTGTTGATTTTATTTACCATTATTTAAACTAAAAACCCCACTCTTACGAAGGGGATTTTTTAAGTAAACGTATAAAGATTTTGAGTTTGTAATATATATATATATATATAAACCTTATAATAAACGTTAACTAAATTGAGATATATTGCAGTGATTCTAGCGTAAGGGAATGGCATAGATCTGGGGGGAAATCTGTTCTGTCAGTTCATTCGCATACAAAAATATTTATAAAAGTGGTATAAAAAAATATAAATTTATTTTTCGATTTTCAAAATTGATATACTACATATATTATAAAAGCCTGCAGGTCGCCAAGCAGTTTTCACATACTGTACCTCACTCCGAGTCCTTTGGAAACATTATGAGTGGTGATAGATTTTTACACGGGACTCGGAGTATGCACTTCTATAGCGCTTCTTTTTATGTGATATCACTTCTTTTTGTGACTGACGTTTTAGGTTTGTGGCTTGGCGGGATCATTTACAACGAGTTGTTTTTGATGAGATTAATCTTTACGAAATTAAATTATGCAGAAAAATTTAACTTACTTCAGATTTTAATGGGTTTAATAAAGCTTAAACAAATGAGCATAAATTATAATAGACTTACAAGCATTGTAAGAGAGATGAAAAAAAAAAGAAAGAAAGAATTTACAAAAATCACAAACAAATATTTCATCAATTCATAAACAGAGTACAGAATAAATTTTAACTAAGTAATTTAAAGAAATTTCGCTTATCGCCAGAGACGGATCTAGACTAAATTTTAGCCGGGGCAAGTTTGTAGATCTGCGCCCCCCCCCCCCCCCCCCTACTCCCAAGAAAATCAGAATAAAGTCTGCGTAAACAATTGCTTAAGGAAGTAATATTAATACTCGATGCTCAAAATCTGTATTTTTACTATGCGTTTTTTTTATATAAAAAGTACAATATTACACAATACAAAAAATTACTGAAAATATACCTGTTTTAACATTTATTTTTTTTAATTTATTGTTATGTTAAACTACGCCGTTTAAATTTAATTAATGTACTTGTTTGCTTCAAAATTAGTACAAGTGGTGTGACTGTGAAGCACAACTTAAGTTAACATATTTTATTAGATAAACATTTCTAATGAAAGATTTAGTTAATTTTTAAAAAGTATAGGTGCGATATTTTGGAAATCAAAATTTAAAAGGCTTATTAACAACTGATATACATAAATAAAAACATAAAACTGATTCCCATGGAGAAAAAACCTTTTTAACTACATAAATAAAATGGCTTTAAAAGGGCCAGAACGCGTTGAATTCTCAACAGAGTATAACAGTGTTGAATTCAGACATTTTTCTCCGGGAGGTATTTCTGTGGCTCCGGGGGAGGGACATTATAGAGTTCCGGGGGAGGGGAAATTACACTTTTTGAACATTAAAAGCATAAAATATTAAATCTTCCGGGGAGGGTGTCCCCCCGGGCCAACCCTTGAATTCAACAGTGGAGTATAAGTTTCGTTTTCATTTTTTAGAAAAAATGTCTGTTAATTACAAGAATATCTAAATTTAGAAGAAATTAATAAAAAAATGATTTATAATTCTTTTCTTACATATCAACTCAGTTATGGCATAGAAAAGGAGATTTTTAGAACAGAAATAATACATATAGATTATTATATGGTGTAGCACGTATAAAAAAAATAAACAACTTGGTTGCTAACCTTCATGAATATCGCTCGGCTTAAGCTATGAGGACATACTAGACTAGTAAATCTACAGATCAGGAGCCTCAACGTCAGCTCTGCAAGTCATTTGTTTTTTAAATCTCAATTTTTGATATCATTTAACATCGTTCAATCCGCAATTATTATTTTTTCAATTGCATGCATATTTATAAGCATATAAAATTCTTCGAATGTTCCAGAAATTAAAATACTTAAATTAAACACGGTGTTATATACGATGATATTCTGAAATTCTGATGAACTGCTTATTCTTTTAATTTTTTTTAATAAATAGGCATTCATCCCCCCGTAGTCTCATTAAATTTACATTCATTTTGATAAAAAAAAAAAGATATTTTACCAAAATAGTGCGAGTTCCTTGAATTTTATTATTTTACAGTCTTTGAAATACGGTTGCTTAGCAACGGATAAATTACAGTGGAAAATAAAAATAAACGCTTTTAAAAATTGTAAAAAATATGAAAATAAGATGTTTATATTTCCCGAACAGATGCAAAAACATTTTCAAATTTTTAAGCAATTAATTTCAAAATTCTATTAAATTTATCGGCAACATTTTAAAACTATTGGAAATCCATATCGAAAATTTAGCATTCATAATTTTACGTCTAAATCCATTATGCAAATATTCCATTTTCATTTCATATAAAAATGAAATGTGAAAAATCGTCTGCATTCCCATAGGAAAGCATTATGACCTAAAATAATGTGTTCTATATTTTCCGAACGAATGAACCAAATTTAACAAAAAACTGTACAGCTAGTTACGGATACCTTGCCAACATACCTACCAAAAATCAACCTAATCGGACCATTTTTACGGCAGTTATCGCGTAACAGACAGACAGACAGAAACCAAAAACTTTTCCCGTTTCCACAGTGAGCCTCAACTGACGTTTCGGCAACTAGTAAATCTGCAGATCAGGAGCCTCAACGTCAGCTCTAAAAGTCATTGTTTTCTAATCTCACTTTTCATATTATTTAGCATCTTACAATTCGCAATTTAATTTTTTTTTTTTGTTAGATATATATTTATCTACCCTATATATATAAAATCCTAATGAAACGAATTTGTGAAACGATTTTATGAAACGAATTTATGAAACGATTTTATGAAACGACTGATTAAACGACTGATTATGTTTCAGGGCTATTTTTAATAAAATATTAAACGCTTGATGGTGAAATTAATACCAATTGTCCATAAAAATCCGCGGATGTCAAAACTGGTAATAGAATTTTGAAATTGGAATTAGTTTTCGAGATATTAATTTTTTTCTAATTTTAATGACATTTCTGTAATGATGGCAACTAATTACTCAGTTTTTTTGTGACAAAAAAGGGAAAAAAATTAAAAAGGATCCCGAAAGGGATTATTGATTTATTTTTATTCGTCATTTTCAAATTGAAATTGAATTTATCTTTTATTTCAATCGATAATGAAGACAAGATTGTGATTAAATTATGTTTTTCACGAAAATTTGAAAAAAAAATCATATTTCTATCGTCAGGATTCAATCGTCTGTCAGCATTTAATTTAATTTATAAACTGAAAATATTTTGAATAAATTCGTCCAAATGACGTCATTTATGTAAATACGTCAGTTATGTTTATACAATTTATTTAATATAAAGAAGCCGTTTATCTATTTTTATGTACAAAAGAGGTAAATTGAAAGACAATTATAAATAAATTGTATATATACATATAAATACATGTATAAACAAGCATAAAAGTTCGGTGTTTTTCCAGTATATGGGGCCTTGACGAAACAGAGAAAATAGCCTTGGCGGAAAAGGAAATTTGGCAACATACTTTCTGTCAAATATTTACTTTGTCATTTCGTATACAGAAGCATTTTTTCAATATTTATACAATTTGTTTAGCGTAAAATGTCATTTATCCTATTTTATATATAATAGAAGTAATTTGTATAGAAAGAACAATAATAATATACGTATAATTAAAATACGCATATAAACAAAAAAAATCGTCGAATTTGTTTCCATGGCTGTTTATGTAATTTGGCACCAAATCTCACTTTCTGATGCCCGAATTGCGCCAAGCTTTTTAAAAAAGCGTCAAGATCCCTATTATAGAAAATCACCAAAAGTTCATTGGGTTTGTTTTCATAACTTTTGGCAACAAATATATGTATATTAACGAATCTATTCGTTTTTGAAACTCTAATTACGACAAACCTAAAAGCAAAGGATCCTATAATGGAAAAGTACCCGATTTTCATATGGACAATATTCAAGTGACATAACATGGTGTAAAATTATCGCGGATAGCGAATTTGTTTAAATATCTCATCAATTGATGCCGAATAAATGCAGGCATGCATGCACAAAATATTTAATTAATTTTGTATGATAAATAATTATTAGAAAATTCGTATATACATATTAATTAAAATAAATAATTTACATATTTAAAATAACATGAAAATATGCATGATGGTGCACTAAAATACAGAGAAAATTAAAACCTGTTACTGAAAATGTCTGTAACATAGTACTTTTCAATACCGTGGTTCTTAATGTTATTCACAAGCACATGGAATTTTTCTGATCCTTAAACGCAAAGGAAGAATAGAATACAGATCGTTGTTATAAAAGTGCGAGAGGTAGCCACAATTTAAACCTAACCATTTTATACAAGCTGGTTTTCAAGGTGTAATTGATTTTACTTACCAATCCCTAAAACAGTCGTCAGTTGTCGCAACAGCTGTGTATGAGGCCATGATAATAAAAAAAACTGCCCCATTAAAACGTTAAAAGCATGGCAACCCAATTACATATTTACCAATATTTTTAAAACGAAGCACGCTGTCATGTTTTTAGAGGCCTCGAAGTCTGAGCGGGGGTTGGCGAGCGTAGCTCGCAGGGGGTAGGCCCCCTAGTAGGCATATAAAATACTTCGGAGTTTTCAGATATTAGAAGCGATAAATTAAACACATGTTATGGGATGATATTCTCAAATTCTTATAAACTTCTTATTCTTGTTACTTTTTAGATAAAAATATGGATTTCTTATTTTGATATTCTTTGAAATATGGTTGCTAAGCAACTAATAAAATAAAGAGGAAAGAAAAAGAAATCCATTTTAAAATTTGTAAAAAAATAGGAAAATAAAATGATTTATATTTCCCGAAGAGTTGCAAAACATTTTCCAATAATTTAAACAATTAATTTCTAAATTCTAATAGATGTATCGGCAAATTTTCAAGGCTATTGCATATATTTAAGACCTCCATATCAAAAATTTAGTATCCTTAATTTACGTTTAAATCCATTATTCAAATATGTGATTTTCATTTCAGTTAAAATTGAAATTTGAAAATCGTCTGCGTTGCCATAGGAAAGTATTATGACCTAAAATGAAATGTTGTATATTTTTCGAACGAATGAACCAAATGTAACTAAAAACTATGCAGCTAAATCCGGATACTTCACCAACACACCCACCAAAAATGAACCTAATCGGGCGCTTTTTACGGCAGTTATCGCGGAACAGACAGACAAACAGACGGAAACCAAAAACTTTTCGTGTCTCCACAGTGAGACTTCACTGACGTTTCGGAAATGATAGCTGTGAAGACTCCTCTTCTCTTTTTTTAGCCTTCTTTTTGTAATAATCACCCGAATGTCTTTTAGACATAACCGAAATAAGATACTGCACACGCTGTGAAACAACATAGAACGGTGTCAGTAAAAAGATGACGCAAAACGTTTGAATTTTAAATAAATAAAAATTTCTTAAAAATACTGGTGGCAGTGTGATATTTTATATAATGTAATACAAATTAATTTATTTTTTATTTCTAATCCTTGTGCAACGAAAGTAAACCACCTTTGAACAAAATGAAACTGAATATATTTTCATGTGAATTTTTCATTTTCCTTTATTCTTAATCTTTTATGAATCCCCATTTTTGCGCCCTTCTAAGCCTTGCACCCGGGGCAGCTGCCCCGGCTAACCCCCCCTTAGATCCGTCACTGCTTATCGCACAGCAGTGTGACAGTAACGGCAATCAGAAAATTTCAATCCTGTCATTAAACAGACTCATAGAATGCTGAGATATTTTAATTTATAATGAAAACAAATCAGATTATTTATTTCTTTTAATGTTTAATATTACTTATTTCCTGTTCAATTCTTATAATTGAAGAATACGAATGTTTTTGTAAGAAACTGTTTGTTGTAAATATTAACCTCGTAAAATAACTATTCAATTAAAATAAATTGTTGAGCACATTAAATTCTACATTTAAAAAATATATTATCCTCCGTTTCAGAAATGGAATTCTTTCAAAATATTCGTTTTCTTCACGCCATTATAAATTACAAGAAGTAAACAGAAAATAACTAAAATTAAAAATTAACCGAAATACATAATCTGATTAGTTTCATTAAAATTTAAAATATTTCATTACTCTATGAATTTGCTTAATGACAGGGTTGAAAATTTCTGATTGCTGTTATTGTGATACTGCCTCGAAATAAACGAAAATTTCAACGGTTACATTTCAGGCGGTGAAAGCAGAACCAAAAGCTATTCGCGAAACGCCCCGCCCACTACCGAACAATTTAGTTCGTATCACAACACAACCACTTCAACTTCAGTGGCGCTACTTTGCGGCATCTTCTAACATACGAGTGACTCCACTTTACTACATATTACAGCTTTGGGTAGAATGAATAGTTGTGAGCACGGATGAATCTATATATTCCTCCATAGTCGTGAGATTTAAAATAACATTTTGTTACGATCTGCTCTCTGCTGCTATGGTTTGCTCTTCCCTTTTTATCACGCCGTGAAAACAGCATGAATTCAATATTAGTTTATACAGGAAAAATCCATCCAGTCAATAGCAAGATTTAACTTTAAATTTACATAAAACAATTTCTATACTATATATCTGGGATGAGTTATTACTTTTTTATAGTTATCCTCCAAATGATATATATACCCCCCTTTTTTAAATTAAAAAAAATTGCCGGCAAACAACTTGTAATATTTGAAATGTATGCTATATACCCGTTAAAAACAATTAAATAAATTTCCCACAAACAACCTGTAATTTTTTTTTTAATACTGCTCTTTAATGTTTTCAAATGCATGTATGTATATGTAAAAGAAAAAAAAGCTTCAAATAATTCACGATATTTTACGCATCTTACCATCTAGAAAATTAAATTATTATTCTCTATGCGTCTCCAATAGCAATATTTTTTAGGATGCTATATTTTTGGTTAAAAGGTTTCGAATAAAACGTGGTGCTAGGAATATAAGTAAAAATAAAAAAATAATAAACACTAATAAAAAACTAGAACGATAAGAACCAAGTATTTCCTTCAAAATCAGTTTGTTCCTTTTGTTACAAAGGGCACGGATATAGCATATTGAACGATAAATCATCAAAAACGTGTATAAATAATAAACCATGTGAATTCTCAATTTTAATGCACAAACATGAAGGGTCAAGGTAGAAAAAAAAAAAAAACTGACACCATAGATCTAGAGCGCCAACTACACAGCGAGATTAAGTAGGGCAAAACCGGATACCTAACGGTTTTCCTTTGTTGACAAAAGTCTAGAAGGGCGGAAATATCGGAATGCCCCACAAAACCCCTTGGTGAGTCTGTTTTCATAGTATGCTCATTAATTTTGTTTTGATAAATCTAAATTAGTCTTAATTAAGTTCATTATTTTTGTATGTGTTTTATTTCGTAAAGGTTTATTCTCTTTTAAGGATTATATTTGCATAGGTATTTTTGTTGTAGAAAATGAAATTTGATAGTGAAATTAAAAAAATATGCTTCTGTAGTCTTCATTTATCGTTTTTATTATTTAATCTTTTATGATATGTAGCATATTTTTATATGTTTTGTTCCTATTAATTAGTGTGAATTATTTAAATGTATTTTTATTATAATAAATACAGAATGACATTTGGTTATTATTTGTTTACATTCTTTTTCATTCAGTTTTTAGCACTTTTTAAAACACGTTATATCCATTCTACAATTTAATGTAAAATTTAAGAGAGCAAGACACTATAATCTCACGCAATCTCGGCTGGATTGTAGGATGGGCGTTGCTGCGACAGCAGGAGTAACAATCAGACAATCCCAAGCCCGTCACAGCTGTGTTGTGGTTGCAAGTGCATTGATTTGCGCTCAATCTCTTACACTTAGCATAAAGGTGGTACTTATTAAGAAATAAAGAAATCGAATAGCGTTATGCTTTTTTTTTCGATAAAAGCAAATAATTTTTGACATTTTAAGGGGGTCCGGGAGACATTTTTAAAACATTTTTTTATTGAGAAAATTTTGAATTTTTTGTGATGGTTAAGCCTATCATTTGTAAACAAAATCACACGATAAAACTTCTCATAACTTTTTTATTTTTTAACTTTTAAATTTAATTTAAAATTTATTAAAAAAGTGGGGTGATTTAAAATCGTTATAACTCGAAATATTATTTGTAGAATTTGAATTTTTTTTTCATTTAAATAAACAGAAATTTTAATTTTGATTCAGCATTTAAAAAAATATTAATTAAAAAAATTAAAAATATTTAAAGTAAAAACTTAAAACAAAATGACGTAACTTTAGAAAAAAAACATATTTTCAAAAGTAAATATTTTTTTTTTCAAATTTGCTGAATCACAATTAAAGTAAAATAACATGTTCCAAGTTTGAACCATTTATCTTTAACTGTTTTTGACTTATAACGAATTAAAGACGAGAATGTGTGAAAGAACCCACCATGCAGTAAACGCATAAACGTTTCCATGACAACCACTACTTGAAAGCTAGATTTTTAAAACAAAAAATTAATATATCATATCCTATTTAAGATAGAAACTTGATTTAAACGCGATTTTAAGCGGATAAAAATAGATAATTTTTTAATACAGTAAAATATTTTTCAAAAACTTGAAGATTTTTGCCGGACACCCTTAAGCAGATTTGCCGGATGCGAAAGCCGGGAAAAGGTCGTCATAAGACAGCATTGGGTTATAACTTAAAATGTAATATATTTATAGAAAAATAAAAAACGCATTTTGATTAAAAATCATTCGATGCTTTGTATGGTAATCCAGTGCTTTTTAGGTGCGTTCGAAATTATATAAATAGGTAGCACCTATTGTCGTCGTCTAGTCCGTCCGTCCGTCCGTCCGTCCGCATATAACAACGCAAAAACTACCCAACCGAATGGTTTGAAATTTAAGATATATTATCTTTGCAGAATTTTGTCGAGACATTTCAATTTTTTTTATAAATCGAATCAAAACTTTAGAAAATATTAATAAAAACATTTATTAAGAAATTTGATTTTTTTTAAATCGGTGCTTTCTTTTTATAGGAGCTTTCGAAGTTTAATCGTCAAGCGACCGAGATACTTATTTTATGACAGAAATGAATCTGCATACGATATAATTCATTTCATAGAATTAAAAATCAGAAAAGATCTGAATATTTATATAACTAGCTATAGTACGAACGCACCTCGTTTGTAACGTTTGACGTACAATTTCCAACTTGTTTATATTATAATATTGTAACAGTTCGGAAAGCAAATCGGAATAGTTCAGTACTTATATTGTATTTAGGCATTTTACAAATTTGAAGCATTTTTAAGTTTTGAAAAAAAAAATTAATCATTGTTTGTGTCATACATTTATTTTTACATATGTCTTGCACATGCTTACATGGTCAGTATCAACTTTTTATTAAATTTTGTACTGTAGGGCACTTATACATAACTATGAAGCAAAGAAATGTCAGGTCTGTTACTAGACATTTTTGGGGAAATTTAACATGAAATCACAATTTTTTTAATGCTTTCACACAGATAATACAGGGTGTCCCAAAAGTCTCCGTGCAACTTCAAAAATTTATTACCAAAAAAAAATAATTGGCCTACAGCAAAAATAATTACAACAGTACATAGAGTAACTTAAAAAGTTTTTTTCTACTACCTTAGTATGCTTGTACATGAGTTCCTTTCGTTGCACGAAGAATATCAAGTCGATATTCCAATTCCATCCACGTGTGTTTTAGCATGCTAACAGCAACAGTAATTACAACTGTTTGATGAAATCCGAAAAAAAAAATTAATAGTCTCATGGAATTGAAACAAAAGATCCAAACAGCAGTAGCTACTGCTGATGTTAGCATGCTAAAACGTTCGTGGATTGAATTGGAATATTGTCATGATATTCTTCGTGCTACGAAAGGATCTCATGTTGAACTTTACTAAGGCAATAGAAAAAAACTTTTTAAGTTACTCTATGTACTGTTGTAATTATTTTTGCTGTAGGCCTAATATATTTTTTGTAATAAATTTTTGAAGTTGTACGGAGACTTTTGGGACACCCTATACTTCCACACTTTTGGCTATTGACAATAAGAAGATAAGTAGCATTATTATTTAAACATGTCAAGTCTGTTACTTTTAATGGGTACCAGACCTGACAAATCAACATTTATTTTTTATTTTTTGCTAACATGTTTAAAATTTTTAGTCTTAGGATAATTTAGCTTAAATATTTGGTATGCTAAGCAGATAATAATGCTACACTCATTAAATTGAACAAAGCTGGTATCAGACCTGTCAAGATTTAAAAAAAAAAAAATCACCTAATGAAAAACCAGAACTGTTAATATTATCCTTTAGGTTCAGCATATGATTTCAAAATGGTTTTACTACTTACTGAATCATGAAAATAATCTTTAAAGCTTGTGCTGCCATATACAGAGTAATTTTGACAATTCTTTTTATTGGTAACAGACCTGACATTTCTCTTGGACAAAACAAAAAAAATTAATATACACTAAAAAAAATAACATATATTTTAAAGATATTTATAGATTTATTACATTGCACTACATATTTTTAAATACATGAGTTTTTGAAAGTTATATTTATTTGAAATAGATTAAATTTAACTAAGAAATTTGCCTTTCTCTGTTTGGACAGCCCATTTCCTAGGCTTACTCTTTAATAAACTTTTTTTTTTTTAAATGTAACGATAATTTAGCTTAAATATCATCTCACAGTGACTTTTGGTGTGCTAAGCAGATAATAACGCTACACTCATTACATTGAACAAAGCTGGTATCAGACCTGTCAAGATAAAAAAAAAAAATATTCACCTAATGAAAAACCAGAACTGTTAATATTATCCTTTAGGTTCAGCATATGATTTCAAAATGGCTTTTACTACTTACTGAATCATGAAAATAATATTTAAACCTTGTGCTGCCATATACAGAGTAATTTTGACAATTATTTTTATTGGTAACAGACCTGACATTTCTCTTGGACAAAACAAAAAAAATTAATATACGCTAAAAAAAATAACATATATTTTAAAGATATTTATAGATTTATTACATTGCACTATATATTTTTAAATACATGGGTTTTTGAAAGTTATTTTTTATTTGAAATAGATTAAATTCAACTAAGAAATTTGCCTTTCTCTGTTTGGACAGCCCATTTCCTAGGCTTACTCTTTAATAAACTTTGTAAAAAAATGTAACGATAATTTAGCTTAAATATCATCTCACAGTGACTTTTGGTGTGCTAAGCAGATAATAACGCTACACTCATTAAATTGAACAAAGCTGGTATCAGACCTGTCAAGATAAAAAAAAAAAATATATTCACCTAATGAAAAACCAGAACTGTTAATATTATCCTTTAGGTTCAGCCACGGCCTAACTCGATTTTCTCCTTCCCTTTATACGGCCGTAACAAAAAGTCATTTTCCCTTTGTTCAAGAGGAATAAGAGTTTCTCCCCGGAAGAACGTAGGGGGCGCTATTACTTACCATTACTAATGGAGAATTTCCTTATCTTTGCGTTTCGTTCGTCAAAACTATTTATGAATTGATATATCCAAGACTAATAAAAAACCCTTATGGGGAATGTGACTTAAACGAGCATAAAATAAATATATGCTCATTAATATATGCAAAATTCTTGCCCATCATTTAAAAAAATATGGCAAGGTATTTTACAAATGAAACCAATTTATCTGCATGTAAGAACTCTTTATCAAGAAAAATTTTAAAGTTTACTTAATTTTAATTTTATAATATTTAATGTATATTTCACTGTAAAAATTATCAATGTTTAAAGTCTAATCAAGAAATAGAATCTGCATATACCTATAGATACATATATATATACAAGTAGGGTGGATAGATTTATGAATTAATATTTTAAAAATCTGAAAAAATATTCTGTAATTTCTGTAACCACACAATATTCTAAAATTTCCACAAAAACTATTCTCTCATAGTACATAATGCTACAGCAAAAAAAAAAAAAAAAAAAAAAAAGAAAAAAGAAAAAAGAAAAAAAAAAACTTGTTCATTCTCTAAAATAATAAAACCTGTAAAAATTATTATGAATTTGTTAAATAATCCATGTTTTGAGAAAAAAAAAGCGATGTGAGTTGATTGCCGGATATTGGCGAAATATGTTTTCTTATTCTGTTGATATTATGAAACATGAAAGTATATTTTTATTTTTATATACATACTTTTATACCATGACTTTCCAGAACTAGAATATAATATTTAATTTTATATGTAATTCTATTATATTTCTATATGCTTATATATTTCAGATCAGTACCTATAATGGTTAAATTTATTAAAAATTGTTTTGAATGTACACATATATACATATATTTTAAATAATTCAGAATCGTGTAAAAATAATCCATGTTTTGAGGAAAAAAAAATTCGATATGAGTTTATTGCCGGATATTGGCGAAGTTGCTTAATTTTCTTACTACCATTATGAAACTAGTAATTATTTTTTAAATTTTTTATTGTGCATTTTACGCTCAGAATTACCAATGTTTCAAGTAATCAAGAATTTAAATGTATATAAATATAGAAATTTACTTATAATGTTTGTTTTGCATTTTATAGTAGCGTGTTATTTAAACTATTTTTAATTGCTGAAAGCATTGTATTTATTTATTTTATCTCTAAATCTTTTAGTTTTTCCTGTTTGTAGTAAAGAAAATGCCGAAACAAAAGATACATATGTTATATATACCTTTTATAATGAATAATTGCAAAGATTCTTGTATTTTTATGTATAGAAGTAACATTTACTAAGCATTATTTATGGTAAGTATATCGCACCATCTACCGGCGAAGCAGCCTTTTAACGATTCCGAAACTAAGGGGTGATTGTGAAGGCCGTATGAGGGAAGAGAGAATCGAGTTTGGCCGTGGTTCAGCATATGATTTCAAAATGGCTTTTACTACTTACTGAATCATGAAAATAATATTTAAACCTTGTGCTGCCATATACAGAGTAATTTTGACAATTATTTTTATTGGTAACAGACCTGACATTTCTCTTGGACAAAACAAAAAAAAATAATATACGCTAAAAAAAATAACATATATTTTAAAGATATTTATAGATTTATTACATTGCACTATATATTTTTAAATACATGGGTTTTTGAAAGTTATTTTTTATTTGAAATAGATTAAATTTAACTAAGAAATTTGCCTTTCTCTGTTTGGGCAGCCCATTTCCTAGGCTTACTCTTTAATAAACTTTTTAAAAAAATGTAACGATAATTTAGCTTAAATATCATCTCACAGTGACTTTTGGTGTGCTAAGCAGATAATAACGCTACACTCATTAAATTGAACAAAGCTGGTATCAGACCTGTCAAGATAAAAAAAAAAAAAATATTCACCTAATGAAAAACCAGAACTGTTAATATTATCCTTTAGGTTCAGCATATGATTTCAAAATGGCTTTTACTACTTACTGAATCATGAAAATAATATTTAAACCTTGTGCTGCCATATACAGAGTAATTTTGACAATTATTTTTATTGGTAACAGACCTGACATTTCTCTTGGACAAAACAAAAAAAAATAATATACGCTAAAAAAAATAACATATATTTTAAAGATATTTATAGATTTATTACATCGCACTATATATTTTTAAATACATGGGTTTTTGAAAGTTATTTTTTATTTGAAATAGATTAAATTTAACTAAGAAATTTGCCTTTCTCTGTTTGGGCAGCCCATTTCCTAGGCTTACTCTTTAATAAACTTTTAAAAAAAATGTAACGATAATTTAGCTTAAATATCATCTCACAGTGACTTTTGGTGTGCTAAGCAGATAATAACGCTACACTCATTAAATTGAACAAAGCTGGTATCAGACCTGTCAAGATAAAAAAAAAAAATATTCACCTAATGAAAAACCAGAACTGTTAATATTATCCTTTAGGTTCAGCATATGATTTCAAAATGGCTTTTACTACTTACTGAATCATGAAAATAATATTTAAACCTTGTGCTGCCATATACAGAGTAATTTTGACAATTATTTTTATTGGTAACAGACCTGACATTTCTCTTGGACAAAACAAAAAAAATTAATATACGCTAAAAAAAATAACATATATTTTAAAGATATTTATAGATTTATTACATTGCACTATATATTTTTAAATACATGGGTTTTTGAAAGTTATTTTTTATTTGAAATAGATTAAATTTAACTAAGAAATTTGCCTTTCTCTGTTTGGACAGCCCATTTCCTAGGCTTACTCTTTAATAAACTTTTTAAAAAAATGTAACGATAATTTAGCTTAAATATCATCTCACAGTGACTTTTGGTGTGCTAAGCAGATAATAACGCTACACTCATTAAATTGAACAAAGCTGGTATCAGACCTGTCAAGATAAAAAAAAAAAATATTCACCTAATGAAAAACCAGAACTGTTAATATTATCCTTTAGGTTCAGCATATGATTTCAAAATGGCTTTTACTACTTACTGAATCATGAAAATAATCTTTAAAGCTTGTTCTGCCATACGCAGAGTAATTTTGACAATTATTTCTATTGGTAACAGACAAGTCAGTAACAGGTCTGACATTTCTCTTGGAAAAAACAAAAAAACTAATATACGCTAAAAAAAATAATATATATTTTAAAGATATTTATAGATTTATTACATTATATTACGTCTTTTTAAATACATGGGTTTTTGAAAGTTATTTTTTATTTGAAATAGATTAAATGTAATCAAGAAATTTGACTTTGTCTTTTCGGACAGCCCATTTCCTAGGCTCTTTAATAAACTTTTATTTTAAAAAAATGTAAGGATAATTTAGCTTAAATATACTTCTCACAGTGACTTTTGGTGTGCTAAGCAGATAATAACGCTACACTCATTAAATTGAGCAAAGCTGGTATCAGACCTGTCAAGATAAAAAAAAAAAAATATTCACCTAATGAAAAACCAGAACTGTTAATATTATCCTTTAGGTTCAGCATATGATTTCAAAATGGCTTTTACTACTTACTGAATCATGAAAATAATATTTAAACCTTGTGCTGTCATATACAGAGTAATTTTGACAGTTATTTTCATTAGTAACAGACAAGACAGTAACAGGCCTGACATTTCTCTTGGACAAAGCAAAAAAGCTAATATACGCAAAAAAATAACATATATTTTAAAGATATTTATAGATTTATTACATTACATTATGTATTTTTAAATACGTGGATTTTTGAAAGTTAGTTTTAATTTTGAAATAGGTTAAATTGGACAATATAATAAATTATAACACCTGGTAATAATTTATTTCTTTTAAATGCTTAAAGGTAAAATTAACAACATAATACACAGTAAAATAATTTTTATTAGGTTTTTTTATATGTTTCGGCTTACTCCCAGTTATTTTCAAAAACAAAGGAGAATATTGCATAATTGCACGGTCTTTGAAGTTATTATTTAAAATGCTATCATTTAATTTTTACGTACTTTTTAAAAATTACGCACGTTATCTTTTATTTTTACTTGGTTGTTTATTTTTATATCTGTAACCATGAAGTAACTCGAGCCACAATTTCGGGAAGTTAACCCCTTCGCGACGAGCGTCTTTTACAGAATTTTTAATCTTTTGAAACCGGTTTTTCAAAACAGAAATTTTCGCCTAATTGAATCGTGGAAATACTAAGATTTAATAAGGCAAAGCTTACAACAGAAAATAACTGGTGGGAATAATCGAGGATTCTGAGCATCTTATGCGTCACGTATACGTGTCGCTCGTCCCCAAGGGGTTAACGTTGCAGAATCTTTTAACTTACCGAAATTTCGATAGTTAAAATGACAATTATGTCATTAAACAGTGACGTCCTGATATTAAGCGAGAAAAAAGGTTGGGATGCTTAGTTATGTACAATTTTTCAGCTTCAACTGAGGCACAATACATTTGTTTGGCAGCTGAAAGGGATAATTAAGAAACATAATGTAAATAATTAAATATCCAAGATTTGTTTTTCTGTTTTCATTAATATATTGTAAATTTTATTGATTAAAGTTACTGATAGTTGATTTTTTATTCAGACAAACTTTTCCAAATTATTATTATTTTTTTTTTTTTTGAGATTTTAACGGCAACATTCTTTTATTTGTATATGTGCTTTGGCGTTATAGTTTAGCGGTAGTTTTTTTCATGGAAAGTGGTCGACGGGATAATGGAGGAGTACCGAATTTTTTTTTTTTTTCATATGTTAAAATGGTTTATCATAGTACTTATTCTGGCTAGAGTTGCTGCAAAAAGTGGCGAGCAAGCGAAGCGAGCTGGTACCGCGTAGTGTTCCCAATGTGAATTGTCTCGCAATGCACGGGGGTTGGCGAGCGTTACCGAGTAGGCGGCTGAGCCCCCTAATTAAATTGTAAGAGTTTATTCGCAGAGGATGGTAACCCAACAGTGTGTATTCCTATTTAATTACAGTCGAGTATCTTACAGTGCACCGCCTACAATACACAATTTTCTCTCTTGTAAAATCTTGCTATTGTAGAATATTTATTTTAACCAATTTATTTACATAATTTGCATATATTTATTTTCTTAATATGATATATTTATTTTGTTAATCAATACTAATATTATAAAGAAGTAACGTTTCTTTGTTTGTTTGTTTGTTTGTAGGGGTAATCCTACTGAAACGATTTCAAAAGTGATGGTGTCAAATTGATGGTGACAATCCCTACTAGCTTCTCAATATAGAAAGGGCTCCTTCTGAGAAGCTGCAGTGCATGAATAGGGTTACTGTATTAGGCAGTTTATCGCTTGTTTGGCTAACCGAATTTAATATTTGTATAGAAAATAAGCATATGGTAGAATTGGCTCCCACTGAACACGAAAAGAGAAAGAAAAAGGAAGCTCCCACTCTGCCTATGAGAGGAAAATAAGTGTTTCGTGTAGAAAAAAATTGTTTATGTTTAAAGTTGTATTTATATTTTATCTTTAATAACATAAAAATATACTGAGCAAGAATAAGTTTATTTATGAGAATCTGTAGATAAAAAAAAAGTTAATGTTTAGATCAAGTAATCTTACTTGAAGGGGCGGGGGGGGGGGGGGTCGCAAGATATAGTATTGTATTTGTAACAACTAAAATACTTGATTATGATGTTATTAAAACTGAATTTTAGAGTTTTCTGTTCTGTTAAATAGTTTAGAAAACGTAATTTTTTAGTGATTTTGTTTTTAAGAAATAATTTTAATGCCGGATTTTTATAACATATAGACATATTTTTAGGTTATTGATAAGAGAATAGTGATGCGTAAAAAATTAGTGTTAAATATTTATAATTTTTTTAGCAATTTTGATTTTGAAAATTTAATGTAACTTATTACAATTTTTATAATATGTTATATGGACCCTTTTTTCTTTCCTTTAATACGAGAATAAGTAAAAACTAAGTACGTTAGATAATTTAGAAATTTTAATAATTCTTTAATATTTTCAGTGTTTAATTCAGGCATTCTTCTCATAGGGGGTGAGGAAGTTCTAACTGTGGTGGTGGTGTGTGGAAAATTTGCACTTCAACACCATTAATAAGCATCAAATTAAAAATATTTTGGGGAGGTTGTCCCCTCCCCCCTCACACGCGGGCGTATCAGGGCCGCCTCCTGGATTTACCATTGAGCATTTTTGTTTTGTAATATTTTTTAATGCTATCTTATTTAACGTTTTAAGGGAGCAAAAAAAAAAAAAAAAAAAAAAAAGAGGAAAAAAATCTTATGCACTACAATAAAACATATTTAAAAGAGAGCTGTTGAAAAGTTAGATTACAATAATGCAAGTTTTGTTGTAAGAATGGAGCTGGTGGAGAATAATTTTATATTTGTGATTTGTGTTTGACATATTAGGGATGGTTGTTCAGTAAAAATTATGATTTAGAGCAAATGCACTTTTTTTAAAACCTGGCATGTTTTATTTCATTACAAAAATGTTGATTAATAAGCAAACAAACAAAAAAAAAAGTTGCAGTAAGTTTTATATCTATTCTATTATATGTTTGTTTGTATGTCGTGTTATTAATTGGGTACTTTTATGTTAGCCGGGTGCCAGTGAAATATATATATATACATACATATATATATACACACATATATACATAGATATAGATACAAATTTATATATATGTATATGTGTATATATACATTATATGTATATATATCACTGGTGCCCGGCTAACATAAAAGTACCAGTGATTGGGTAGTATTTCAGTTTATATATGTATATTTTTTATCAGATATACAGGGATATTTTTTATGAGTGCCCTATTTTTTAGATTTCAGAAATGTAGACAAAGCATAATTTTTATTTCTTTCTTTCATCAGGGTAAAAGTAACAACTATTCCTGAAATAAAATATTGTAGTTTTAAAAATCTCGCAAATTATTTATTCAGTTAACTTTATTGGGGTTGCAAGGAATCTTCAGAAAATTTTGTCAAAATGGATGTTTAAAGCCAATTATACGCTTAGCATGAAAAGGTGGACTTACTTTATGTAATAGGTCCTACACTTGCAAATTATGTTACTGGTCTCGTTTCAAATTGTTAGAGGTAATTTAATCTAAATTTTTATATTTATATTTTCATTAATATCTTAAAACATTTCTTTTTTATAAACTCATTCTATTTTGATATTTAATCAAACCCCCCTCCTCCTTTTTCTTATTTTTCTTAAACATTATTAATTAAAACTCTTATTTTCAAAATCCAAACATTTGTATTTTTCTATAAGTCAAGACCACCCAGGTTCTTCTTTTTTCACTATGAGATAGTTTCCACGCAAACAACTTTTACTTGAAATTCTCACGTAATTTAAGGGATCGTAAATTCGAAACACACACAGGCAGATTGGATAAAGTACAAAAGGCCTTTATAAGAAGTCATGGGAATAACTGAAGCATTATTGTCAGTTGTATTGTGTGCAAATTTTATTACCCTCAGAAAAGAGAGTCATAAAACTAGGCTTGTTACGAAGATACATCAGTATATTGCTTTCGAGTCGTTGTTTATGGCAGGTGTCAGCGGGCGGATAGTTGTTTTCGTGGGACCCGACATACAGCTGTTTTTCAACGAAGCCCACGAGCACCTTGTTTCCAGGAATTGAGACAGGGAAGTTTTGGACGTAGAAGAACCCCACCCAATCAACGCTGAGTTTTTTCCCCCCCTCGTCCGATACCAGGGGAACGAGAGATGGCTAGCAGTGGCAGTCATGTTTTGAAGCGCGGATAGTTTGGGTGTGTGAGGGTGGAGGGTTCCTTCCCCCACCCCGCCGGTTAGGCAGTGGCGAAATTTTTCGAGAGAGAGACACTTCTCTCCCGGCAGTAGACACAGTGGGTTGATAGAAAATGTTCGTTCGTGAAGCAACCTGCAATGACCGAAGAAATTTTTGTTTTTCCTATAAGTGCATACCCACGAAGGAGGTCTTCTACCATATTGTCGCGATTTGGATGTTCTAAACAGTTCGTGATAGTGATACCGTATTAAATGCATAGTATTTCTCGGGAGCGATTAATTGTGAGAAAATACCTGCTGAAGTGATGATGACAGCGAGAATTTTATCGAGTGATCTAGCCGACACTACACATGCTCTTTGTAGTGTATTCTGAGAATCTGTGGACTCTGCGCCGATGATCGTAAAAAGATTAATAAATGTTCTCAATTTTCGTGAATTTCGGAGCTTGTTTAACGCCAGTCCTGCCTCCACAGTGTACTTTATTCTTGCAATGAATGGTTGATCGTCCCATTACTATTATAAAGCATGTCATCAACGTGGTAGTCTTAGTATGATTCCCATAGAATAACGCTATGTTCACTAACTTAGCTGTAGAGTTAGAAAAATACATAAAAGAAAAACTTACGTAACGACTATTCGTAGACTCGCAGTTCAGAGGATACTGTGAGAAAAATACAAGTAATATTACCGCAAAACGAGTTGCCAATGCATTAAATCTTCACTATGCGAGAAGGTTTGTTGTCACCTTCACTCTATTCTATCGAGATGTAAGTAAAAAAAAAACTTTATTATTATCATAGTGTCTTATAAAAGATATTGTTATGCTTAACCATATGATAGTACTTATCTGTGTATTAATAATGATCAATAGAAAATGATATACATAGATTATTTGAAGTACTGTTTGTCAATAAACACTCATAACCTACTCTATTCTTAAGTAGTGTTCATGGTAAATATCCTTTTTTTTATATATACTTCTACTTGAGCTTATCTGTTTGTTTTTATTATGTTGGTGGATATAAAACTAACCAATTTGTCTATAAATATGATCTTTGTTACCCAAGAGTATAATTACTGATCATCAAATACATATATATGAATTATCTAAAATGCTGTTTGTTAATAAATGCTAATTTTTTCTAACTTAATTCCTTCTCTGTTTTCTTTTATGATTATTTGCTTAATTATTTCAAAAGGTCTGCTTTCAGTATTTTACCTTTTATTTAACTTACGAAAATCAATCTCCCCAGGATTCATATTAATCCTTTTACTTAATGTCTTTTAATTGATTAAAAATGTTAATTCTGTTAGAAAAATAGATAAATAAATAAATTAAATAATTAAAGTAAATTATTGTATTCTCGAGTCATGGAATTTCTAAATATTATTTTAAGCATTAAATCTAATAAAAAAATAAACTGCTAATTTACTGGATGTTGTAATTTTTAATATTCAAACTTATTTTATTTAATTAACTGAGACCTTTTACTATTCTTTAGTTAATTACAGGACATACATATCTGAATTTTTTATATAAAGTAATTTTAACATTTTGATCTAAAGTCTTATGAGGAGCATTTTATAATAATGAATTACTTATTCAAAATTTAATTATTTACTCATGGTCTCTTAAACAAGGATTAATCTATACGATCACAGCTTCAGTGTTGTGAATTCTTGGAATTCATTTTGCATTTTTTTTAATATTTGTCAAATATTATTTTGTTTAACCTATATCATCAATTTTATACCTCCCCTTTTTGTACTTTCTTTAAAAGAAAGATTTTGTCCCCTTTATTCCAAAATTTTCACTTAGTCTAAATTATTATGTCTATGAAAATTCCTTGTTGTTACCCTTCATATTAATTCTTGAATTCACAATGCTGATTGTTGGGGAATTGGATGTAGTGCAAATTGAGAATCTTGTCAGTGCTTTTAAATGATTAATTCTTATACTATTTTGAATTCCAAACTTAGAATTCAAGTAAATTTAAATTCTTTAAATTTTAATTGTTTCTGTTTAATTTAATCCATTTACTTTTTTTCTAAATTTATTTTAGTTTGAGAATAATTTTGTAAGTATGCATATTGACAGGATTCATTTCAATTTTTAGTCATAGGTAATTTGCACTCATTCATAATTTTTGCAAAAGGTAATAGTACCAAGGCAAGTAAAAATCCCCCAACAAAATTATATAGATGAAAATAATAATGTTGATTTAAATATATTCATGAAGCAAACGTAATAATAAAAATTGATTCTCATTTTTTTTTTCAACCGATTTTGACGTTACGCGCTTACCCTTACAATCAGAAGAGAGAAAAGTTCGGTTAGAGCTTTTCGCTCTTCAGCTCGTTGGCGAAGACTTCCGAAAGTCGCCAAGTAATAAGGCAGCAAGCGCCGTACACGCTCCCGTCAAGAGAGCTTCTACTGACAATCCCTTCTCCAACATAAGCTATATTTTATGTTGGTACCACTACCCTAGTGGGGTGCTGAAGCAAAAAACGTTCTGAAAGTGCAATTTTTGTGATACTGAAGGAGCTAGAAACTTGAAATTTGGTATTGTAGTTACTTATAAGATGTAAATGCTCTTTAAGAACAGTTTCTAAAAAAAAAAAAAAAAAAAAAAAAAAAAAAACGAAATTTAAAAGGGTCAAATGAGCGAAAACGCTCTAAAAACATTCTAAATTACAATTCCTATAGAATCTCTGGAACTATCGGGCCGATTTCAAAAGTGATGGTGGCAAATTAATGGTGACAGTCGCTCCTCTAAAACAGGCTATATTTTTTTGTCGGTGTGACTACTTCCAGGGGAGTAGTGTATATTTACCGGTTCAACGCCACCTGAGTCGAGCAGACGGAAGGCGCAGGGGGAGCAGGCGGAAGGCGGCGATAAGAGCATGAGCACTGATAAGAACGGAGGGTTCGATGGGAGGGGGGTGCGATAAGGATTTCTACTATAAGATAAGGGGATTATTTTAATGAATTTTAATTGGGTGACTTGAAAATTTTCGATTTTTTTTTCGGTTTGTAGCAAAAATATGAATTAAAAATGGTCATTATTTAATTTTAATTGAGGAACTTAGAAATTTTTCGACGCATTTTTTTTTTTCGCGGAGAATTCGTGGACGAAGTGAATGTCAACGGATTTATTATAGCGAATTAGAAATTTAATTAATTTTAATTTTAATTAATTTTAATTGGGGAACTTAGAAATTTTTCGTAGCAATTTTTTTTTCAACGAGAGTATGCAGTTTGACTATGAGTATATGCAGTAGAAGTGAATGATTAATTAATTAAAAATATTAATTAAACATAGTAATTAATTAATTTTAATTGTAGAACTTAAGAATTTTCGCGAGATTTTTTTTTTTTTTCAACGAGAGTAGGGTATTCGATATACACGTTAGTGGAGAATTTTAAAAGTCAATAATGGTTTAATTAAAAATGGTGATTAATTTTAATTGGGGAACTTAGACATTTTTCGAAGCAAATATTTTTTCAACGAGAGTAGGCTATTTGTTATACATGTTAGAGTATATTTGAGGAGAATTTTGAAAGTCAATAATGGTTTAATTAAAAAGGGTCATTAATTAATTTTAATTGGAGAACTTAAGAAATTTTGGCGAGATTTTTTTCCCCCTCAACGAGAGTACGCAGTTTGCATGTGCAGTAGAATGGTAGATGCTAGTAATTAAAAAGGGTCATTGATTAATTTTAATTGGCGGACTTCAACATTTTTGGGGCAAACAGGCGCGTTTTAATGAATTCGATATAGGTTACGGTAAAAAATACAGGGTCCCGTATGAATTATACTATATTCAATTTAATAGCTCCCCCCTCCCCTTTCCCCTCTCCACTTTTTTTACCCAGAGGGCCCCCTTCGATAGACTAACAATACGCACTTCAAAAAAATACATAGTTGTAAAAAAGAAGAATTTTAACGTATATATAAAAGTGTAAATAAACAAATATGAAAAATCAGGCATAGTGGCATAATTCATGAATCACTTTCCAACATTAACGAAATGGTATGTGAACAAAGTATAATTTTACCATCGAGTGCATTAGTTAATTAAAAATAGCGAACCGATCCCCTTTTTAATAAAAAGGCCTAAGGCCCTTCACAAAAAATCAAAAGGATTCAAGAAAAAGCTTTACCCTACTGATAGCCAAAACATATAGGATTCTTAAATGGATTGAAGTATACAAATAGGTTCTACAGGAATACATTTATTTAGGTTAGCATGCAAAAATAGTTAAAAGTTATAGGGAAGCCTTCGAATGGAGTGATTATACGTTTTGGGGACCCTTCAAAAGAAACTGGAAACAGTTATAGATATTGAACCCTTCACAAAAAATTGGACAAATCCCCTTTTTAATAAAAAGTATCCCTTCACAAAAATTCCAATGAATTCAAATTATGCATAAATACTAGAACCCTTCATACATTCAGTTCATCGATCCCCCCTTTTTTTTTTACCCTTCGAAGTGTGAACTCGCATTAGACAAAAGGGCCCCTTCATAAAATAAATGAGATACGTGCCCCATTCAAATAAAAACCCTTCACAAAAAAATTGTAGGAGCCCCTTCACAAAAATTGAAATGCGTGTTAGAGGAATCATGTGATATAAGAAAATAATTAATATATTTTTTTTAACTGGGCCCTCCTCCGCCGGCTATTTTTTATATAGCGCCCCAGTATTTTTGCAGCAAACTCTTTTTTTTTTTTTTTTTTTTTTTTTTTTCAAGAGTATATGAAAACTGTTAGGCTCATATGAAAAATTCGCACTTAGGCAAAAAAAAATGCAACTTATGAAGAAAAAAAAATATTTTTTAAACTGGGCCCTCCACCGCCCGCTATATTTCTTATAGCGCCCCAGTATTTTTGCAGCAAACTCTTTTTTAATTCAATGTTTCATATATGAAAAACTATTATTCTCATATGAAAAATTAGCCCTTAGACGAAATAAATGCAACTTATGAAGTAAATAATAGTTATTATTTTTTACTAAAATCATTCAGAATTAATATCTAATTTTTAATTATTAATTATCTAATGTTTTATATGTGAAAATTAAATTCTCTAACCTTTCCATGCTACACAAGTCCAGGTAGGCTTTCTTATCGCTATTGTCATCAGAGGTAATCCCCAATACTGAGTCACTGATAACAGATTGTATGAAGCCTGGTTTAAGGGCTTTCTCAAATCCAAAACAGGCTACTTTCTGACACATTTTTAAATTTCATTTATGATCGCAAATGCATGATATTGGCAGATTTCCTTTTTCAGAAACTATATGTAATCGAAACATTTTTTTTTATTTTTTTTTTTAATTCTTCAAAAGATATGAATAAAGCACATATGTTTTACACTGAATACATTATTTAGCATAGCATGCAAATAAAATCTTGGAACTTTTCGAATAAACGTTACTAACATATTCTAACTTCTAAGAAATAATCGCTTGCCTCAGATTTTTTTTTTTTTTTACTAGTGAATCAATAACACTTTTTTAAATTAGAATTCAAAATAATATGATAGGAATGAAATATTTTGTTTAAAATTTTGTGAGAAATCTATACAGTTTAGTTTTAGACCGACACTACCTTACATATTAATTAGTAAAACAAAATTCAATTTTATGCTTACGAATACAGAAATTTTAATAATACTGCTTAAAAAAGATTTTTAAGTAAACTATATTTCTGTTTATTGAAACTTTACACTAATGTTTTCTCAAGAATTTACACTAACTGAAACAGTGACAATTAAAAAATATTAATTACTTATGCAAGAAATTATGTATTTGGAGGTTTGCCTTTTTCATTCAATATGTAAACTTATAGCATTGATTGCGTATGTTATGAAAAGAAAACATATGCAAATAATTTTACTTAAAATAAATACTTTAAGATTAGAATTTACATTTAACTTACCCTATAACATAAATAGTTTACACCAATGTGATTATAACAGCACGAAAATAAATTCATGAATAATAATAAGTACAAACTATGTCACTATAATGTGGGCATATTTTAAACTGTAATAGGTTAACAGTTATATTATATGGCATAAAGATTTACATATGAATATATCATTTTACTCCGATATAAAAACACAATTTTAAAATAAAACATACATTATTAAAAACACAATTTAAAATAAAACATAATTATTAATAAAACATGTATTATTAGGCTACAGCGTGACCATAAATTAAAAGAGGTCCCATTTTTTTCCTAAAGGGCTCATTTTTCTAAAGGCCCCTTTGAGCGTAGTGAGACTAGTTCTATACGAATATATTTTAATATATATATATATACATACTATAAAAAATTAATTAAGATACATACATATTTGCAAAATTATGAAAAAGAAATCACATTACCTCTTATTTTGTTTTCAGAAAACGGTAGAGGATTCATTCCCCACCGAACTAACTTGATATATGCCTTAGAGAGATAACACATACTTATGCTTATCGCATGACTAATAAGTGTATCACCCCCTATTCACAAGTAGAATTTCGTGTAAAGTTCTTCTCAAATACATACAGACCCCTTTCTGACACATTTTAAAATTTATTTTTGTTCGCAAATGCATGAAATTGACAGATTTTCTTACTGAGTCACTATGTATTCGATACAAGTTTTTCATTTTTTGGTAAAGACAAAATATTATCAAAGTCGGCGTTTTGTTATCGCATAAAATATATTAACAAGTCCTGTAAAAATATATTGACAAGACATGAACTATTAATAGATGATTTAAAACATATTGGTTATAAAAACACACACACACACATATATATATATATAATTTTTATCGTTACCTAAAATATTCAAGCACGATTTACTGGACTTCATCCAAATTCAACTAGATTCTTCACCACGTGGTTTAATGGGAAAAATCATGAATCATGGTATACTTTATGAAACACTTTCCAATGCTATGGGACTATCGTTAAGAATTTGAAATAAGTGAATTAGATTTAATAATTCATACTGGAAATGTATTTTTTTTTAAAATTAGTAGCTTCGCATACTTTTAAATCATTCAAGACATGTGATGAAGATTTAACCGCTGCAGAACGACTAAAAACTAGTATCTTAATGAATCGACCTATTTACGTCGGGTTCACAATTTTAGAATTATCTAAATTAGTTATGTATGATTTTCATTACAATTTTATAAAGAAAACATACAAAGATCGTGCAGTTTTACTCTTTACGGATATAGATTCCTTAACTTATCATATTCAAACACATAATATTTATAAGGATATGGAGCACCATCATGATTTTTTCGACTTTTCTGAATACTCGAAATCCCATCGTCTAAACCGCACAAGTTTCGAACCCACAAACATATAATCAGACTTGTCATTTTATAACCAGGACGCTAACCACAGGGCTAAGTGAGCCCCCGCTTATTTTATAGTCACCACGCTGACTATTGGACTTAGTAAGCCCCAGGCTAATTTACATCCACCACGCTAACTATTGGGCTTAGTGAGCCCCTGCTTATTTTATAGTCAACATGCTAACTATTGGGCTTAGTGAGCCCCAGGCTAACTTATACCCACCACGCTAACTTTGGGGCCTAGTGAACCCCCGCTTATTTTATAGCCACCATAATAACCACAGGGCTAAGTGAGCCCCCGCTTATTTCATAGTCACCATGCTAAGTATTAGGCTGAGTGAGCCCCAGGCTATTTTATACCCACTATGCTAACTAATGGGTTGAGTGAGCCACAGGCTATTTTCTACCCACCACGTTTACTGGGCTTAGTGTGCCCCCGCTTATTTTATAGCTACCACGATAACCACAGGGCTGAGTGAGCCCCCGCTTATTTTATAACCACCACGTTAACCACAGGGCTAAGTGAGCCCCCGCTTATTTTATAGTCACCAAGCTAACTACTGGGCTGAGTGACCCCCAGGCTGTTTTATACCTACCATGATAACTACTGGGCTGATTAAGCCCCAGGTATTTTATAGCCATTACGCTAACTACTGGACTGAGTGAGCCCCAGGTTATTTAGTCACATGAATATGATTTCCAAGGTATATGTCCTGACTTGATTTAGACCATTGCCTATGGTAAGATAAAGCTCGGAAGTAAATTGGTAAACTCTATACATTTCCCTCGAAAACTCACTTGTATTTTATTAAATATCTGTAGAAATCAGCATTGTATATTAAAATTATATACATTCTTATTAGTTTATGAATCTACTAACTTATAATATCTATATGGTAACTTGGATTATTAGTATTCACACTTAAACATTTCTTTTGTAGATTTAATATGATAAACATTAACATCAGACTGACTAAACTTTTACCATTTTCATTTAAACTTAGTTTTAGGAAATTTATCTACATAGCTTTAAATTTTACTGTTTAGTAAGTCTATTATTTCAAAGTATTATTTTTTAGTTATAATATTCAAAACATATTCATAGCGTTTTACATAGTAGGTATCAAATTAATTTAAAGTCATATTAAAAATATATATATACAAATACTATTCTTACTTAACACGCCAGCTAGCTAAGCACCCAATCGTCTCACACCAAGACTCTGAGAAAAGTGAATGCTTGTTCAGGGCCTTATCAGCTAATATAATCAGTGATAAGATTTAAACAAGTGACGTCACTGTTTAAGTGATATCACGTGACCATGTGGTATCATTCAATATGTCACCAGTGACGTCAGAGATCACGTGACTAGGTCATAAAAGAACCAATTACTAATTGCAATTAACAATTTACCTCTAATTGATTTATATAATATATATAGATAAATTAATACATGATTTATCTATGTATTATTTCGTAATACATAGCATATGTACTATGTTTTATCTATTTATCTATGTATTATTTCGTAATACATAGTATATGTACTATGTTTTACGAAATAATAGAAAAATCATGTATTAATTTATCTATATATATTATATAAATCAATTAGAGGTAAATTGTTAATTGCAATTAGTAATTGGTTCTTTTATGACCTAGTCACGTGATCTCTGACGTCACTGGTGACATATTGAATGATACCACATGGTCACGTGATATCACTTAAACAGTGACGTCACTTGTTTAAATCTTATCACTGATTATATTAGCTGATAAGGCCCTGAACAAGCATTCACTTTTCTCAGAGTCTTGGTGTGAGACGATTGGGTGCTTAGCTAGCTGGCGTGTTAAGTAAGAATAGTATTTGTATATATATTTTTTTAATATGACTTTAAATTAATTTGATACCTACTATGTAAAACGCTATGAATATGTTTTGAATATTATAACTAAAAAATAATACTTTGAAATAATAGACTTACTAAACAGTAAAATTTAAAGCTATGTAGATAAATTTCCTAAAACTAAGTTTAAATGAAAATGGTAAAAGTTTAGTCAGTCTGATGTTAATGTTTATCATATTAAATCTACAAAAGAAATGTTTAAGTGTGAATACTAATAATCCAAGTTACCATATAGATAATATAAGTTAGTAGATTCATAAACTAATAAGAATGTATATAATTTTAATATACTATGCTGATTTCTACAGATATTTAATAAAATACAAGTGAGTTTTCGAGGGAAATGTATAGAGTTTACCAATTTACTTCCGAGCTTTATCTTACCATAGGCAATGGTCTAAATCAAGTCAGGACATATACCTTGGAAATCATATTCATGTGACTAAATAACCTGGGGCTCACTCAGTCCAGTAGTTAGCGTAATGGCTATAAAATACCTGGGGCTTAATCAGCCCAGTAGTTATCATGGTAGGTATAAAACAGCCTGGGGGTCACTCAGCCCAGTAGTTAGCTTGGTGACTATAAAATAAGCGGGGCCTCACTTAGCTCTGTGGTTAGCGTGGTGGCTATAAAATAAGTGGGGGCTCACTAAGCCCAATAGTTAGTGTGGTGTGTATAAATTAGCCTCGAAAACTCGAAATGGGGCTCACTAAGCTAAATAGTTAGCAGGGTGACTATAAAATAAGCGGGGGCTCACTTAGCCCTGTGGTTAACGTGGTGGTTATAAAATAAGCGGGGGCTCACTCAGCCCTGTGGTTATCGTGGTAGCTATAAAATAAGCGGGGGCACACTAAGCCCAGTAAACGTGGTGGGTAGAAAATAGCCTGTGGCTCACTCAACCCATTAGTTAGCATAGTGGGTATAAAATAGCCTGGGGCTCACTCAGCCTAATACTTAGCATGGTGACTATGAAATAAGCGGGGGCTCACTTAGCCCTGTGGTTATTATGGTGGCTATAAAATAAGCGGGGGTTCACTAGGCCCCAAAGTTAGCGTGGTGGGTATAAGTTAGCCTGGGGCTCACTAAGCCCAATAGTTAGCATGTTGACTATAAAATAAGCAGGGGCTCACTAAGCCCAATAGTTAGCGTGGTGGATGTAAATTAGCCTGGGGCTTACTAAGTCCAATAGTCAGCGTGGTGACTATAAAATAAGCGGGGGCTCACTTAGCCCTGTGGTTAGCGTCCTGGTTATAAAATGACAAGTCTGATTATATGTTTGTGGGTTCGAAACTTGTGCGGTTTAGACGATGGGATTTCGAGTATTCAGAAAAGTCGAAAAAATCATGATGGTGCTCCATATCCTTATAAATATTATGTGTTTGAATATGATAAGTTAAGGAATCTATATCCGTAAAGAATAAAACTGCACGATCTTTGTATGTTTTCTTTATAAAATTGTAATGAAAATCATACATAACTAATTTAGATAATTCTAAAATTGTGAACCCGACGTAAATAGGTCGATTCATTAAGATACTAGTTTTTAGTCGTTCTGCAGCGGTTAAATCTTCATCACATGTCTTGAATGATTTAAAAGTATGCGAAGCTACTAATTTAAAAAAAAAAAATACATTTCCAGTATGAATTATTAAATCTTATTCACTTATTTCAAATTCTTAACGATAGTCCCATAGCATTGGAAAGTGTTTCATAAAGTATACCATGATTCATGATTTTTCCCATCAAACCACGTGGTGAAGAATCTAGTTGAATTTGGATGAAGTCCAGTAAATCGTGCTTGAATATTTTAGGTAACGATAAAAATTATATATATATATATATATATGTGTGTGTTTTTATAACCAATATGTTTTAAATCATCTATTAATAGTTCATGTCTTGTCAATATATTTTTACAGGACTTGTTAATATATTTTATGCGATAACAAAACGCCGACTTTGATAATATTTTGTCTTTACCAAAAAATGAAAAACTTGTATCGAATACATAGTGACTCAGTAAGAAAATCTGTCAATTTCATGCATTTGCGAACAAAAATAAATTTTAAAATGTGTCAGAAAGGGGTCTGTATGTATTTGAGAAGAACTTTACACGAAATTCTACTTGTGAATAGGGGGTGATACACTTATTAGTCATGCGATAAGCATAAGTATGTGTTATCTCTCTAAGGCATATATCAAGTTAGTTCGGTGGGGAATGAATCCTCTACCGTTTTCTGAAAACAAAATAAGAGGTAATGTGATTTCTTTTTCATAATTTTGCAAATATGTATGTATCTTAATTAATTTTTTATAGTATGTATATATATATATGTGGGAATTGAATGTTTTCCTGCTTGAACTAAAACGACAGAGTCAAAGCCAATCAGCGACTTCATCTTGATATTGCGTCATATAATCTATGTTGAAGCATGCAAGCTCCAAACCACACTTCAAAAGGAAGTCAAAAGAGGTGTTTTGGATCGAAGGGAAGCTGTGAGTTAAGACTGTCGTTTTTTGAACTATACTGAAGACGACGACACTGAGATGTTTTAGATTAAATAAGATGTAATGCAGATAATCCAGATGGTTCATTAATATTCATATTCTTACATGTATTTTTAACTTTCTTTGTAGTTAGTTTTATTAATATAGAGTTCAATTTTAACTTGACGTTTTCTAGTTTATTTGAAGTAAATTGAGTGAATTATTTATTGAGTTGGTGTCAGAGAAAACTAAACCCCATATATATATTAAAATATATTCGTATAGAACTAGTCTCACTACGCTCAAAGGGGCCTTTAGAAAAATGAGCCCTTTAGGAAAAAAATGGGACCTCTTTTAATTTATGGTCACGCTGTAGCCTAATAATACATGTTTTATTAATAATTATGTTTTATTTTAAATTGTGTTTTTAATAATGTATGTTTTATTTTAAAATTGTGTTTTTATATCGGAGTAAAATGATATATTCATATGTAAATCTTTATGCCATATAATATAACTGTTAACCTATTACAGTTTAAAATATGCCCACATTATAGTGACATAGTTTGTACTTATTATTATTCATGAATTTATTTTCGTGCTGTTATAATCACATTGGTGTAAACTATTTATGTTATAGGGTAAGTTAAATGTAAATTCTAATCTTAAAGTATTTATTTTAAGTAAAATTATTTGCATATGTTTTCTTTTCATAACATACGCAATCAATGCTATAAGTTTACATATTGAATGAAAAAGGCAAACCTCCAAATACATAATTTCTTGCATAAGTAATTAATATTTTTTAATTGTCACTGTTTCAGTTAGTGTAAATTCTTGAGAAAACATTAGTGTAAAGTTTCAATAAACAGAAATATAGTTTACTTAAAAATCTTTTTTAAGCAGTATTATTAAAATTTCTGTATTCGTAAGCATAAAATTGAATTTTGTTTTACTAATTAATATGTAAGGTAGTGTCGGTCTAAAACTAAACTGTATAGATTTCTCACAAAATTTTAAACAAAATATTTCATTCCTATCATATTATTTTGAATTCTAATTAAAAAAAGTGTTATTGATTCACTAGTAAAAAAAAAAAAATCTGAGGCAAGCGATTATTTCTTAGAAGTTAGAATATGTTAGTAACGTTTATTCGAAAAGTTCCAAGATTTTATTTGCATGCTATGCTAAATAATGTATTCAGTGTAAAACATATGTGCTTTATTCATATCTTTTGAAGAATTAAAAAAAAAAATCAAAAAAAATGTTTCGATTACATATAGTTTCTGAAAAAGGAAATCTGCCAATATCATGCATTTGCGATCATAAATGAAATTTAAAAATGTGTCAGAAAGTAGCCTGTTTTGGATTTGAGAAAGCCCTTAAACCAGGCTTCATACAATCTGTTATCAGTGACTCAGTATTGGGGATTACCTCTGATGACAATAGCGATAAGAAAGCCTACCTGGACTTGTGTAGCATGGAAAGGTTAGAGAATTTAATTTTCACATATAAAACATTAGATAATTAATAATTAAAAATTAGATATTAATTCTGAATGATTTTAGTAAAAAATAATAACTATTATTTACTTCATAAGTTGCATTTATTTCGTCTAAGGGCTAATTTTTCATATGAGAATAATAGTTTTTCATATATGAAACATTGAATTAAAAAAGAGTTTGCTGCAAAAATACTGGGGCGCTATAAGAAATATAGCGGGCGGTGGAGGGCCCAGTTTAAAAAAATATTTTTTTTCTTCATAAGTTGCATTTTTTTTTTTTGCCTAAGTGCGAATTTTTCATATGAGCCTAACAGTTTTCATATACTCTTGAAAAAAAAAAAAAAAAAAAAAAAAAAAAAAAAAAAAAAAAAAGTTTGCTGCAAAAATACTGGGGCGCTATATAAAAAATAGCGGGCGGAGGAGGGCCCAGTTAAAAAAAAATATATTAATTATTTTCTTATATCATATGATTCCTCTAACACGCATTTCAATTTTTGTGAAGGGGTCTCCTACAATTTTTTTGTGAAGGGTTTTTATTTGAATGGGGCACGTATCTCATTTATTTTATGAAGGGGCCCTTTTGTCTAATGCGAGTTCACACTTCGAAGGGTAAAAAAAAAAGGGGGATCGATGAACTGAATGTATGAAGGGTTCTAGTATTTATGCATAATTTGAATTCATTGGAATTTTTGTGAAGGGTTACTTTTTATTAAAAAGGGGATTTGTCCAATTTTTTGTGAAGGGTTCAATATCTATAACTGTTTCCAGTTTCTTTTGAAGGGTCCCCAAAACGTATAATCACTCCATTCGAAGGCTTCCCTATAACTTTTAACTATTTTTGCATGCTAACCTAAATAAATGTATTCCTGTAGAACCTATTTGTATACTTCAATCCATTTAAGAATCCTATATGTTTTGGCTATCAGTAGGGTAAAGCTTTTTCTTGAATCCTTTTGATTTTTTGTGAAGGGCCTTAGGCCTTTTTATTAAAAAGGGGATCGGTTCGCTATTTTTAATTAACTAATGCACTCGATGGTAAAATTATACTTTGTTCACATACCATTTCGTTAATGTTGGAAAGTGATTCATGAATTATGCCACTATGCCTGATTTTTCATATTTGTTTATTTACACTTTTATATATACGTTAAAATTCTTCTTTTTTACCACTATGTATTTTTTTGAAGTGCGTATTGTTAGTCTATCGAAGGGGGCCCTCTGGGTAAAAAAAGTGGAGAGGGGAAAGGGGAGGGGGGAGCTATTAAATTGAATATAGTATAATTCATACGGGACCCTGTATTTTTTACCGTAACCTATATCGAATTCATTAAAACGCGCAAGTTTGCCCCAAAAATGTTGAAGTCCGCCAATTAAAATTAATCAATGACCCTTTTTAATTACTAGCATCTACCATTCTACTGCACATGCAAACTGCGTACTCTCGTTGAGGGGGAAAAAAATCTCGCCAAAATTTCTTAAGTTCTCCAATTAAAATTAATTAATGACCCTTTTTAATTAAACCATTATTGACTTTCAAAATTCTCCTCAAATATACTCTAACATGTATAACAAATAGCCTACTCTCGTTGAAAAAATATTTGCTTCGAAAAATGTCTAAGTTCCCCAATTAAAATTAATCACCATTTTTAATTAAACCATTATTGACTTTTAAAATTCTCCACTAACGTGTATATCGAATACCCTACTCTCGTTGAAAAAAAAAAAAAATCTCGCGAAAATTCTTAAGTTCTACAATTAAAATTAATTAATTACTATGTTTAATTAATATTTTTAATTAATTAATCATTCACTTCTACTGCATATACTCATAGTCAAACTGCATACTCTCGTTGAAAAAAAAATTGCTACGAAAAATTTCTAAGTTCCCCAATTAAAATTAATTAAAATTAAAATTAATTAAATTTCTAATTCGCTATAATAAATCCGTTGACATTCACTTCGTCCACGAATTCTCCGCGAAAAAAAAAAAAATGCGTCGAAAAATTTCTAAGTTCCTCAATTAAAATTAAATAATGACCATTTTTAATTCATATTTTTGCTACAAACCGAAAAAAAAAATCGAAAATTTTCAAGTCACCCAATTAAAATTCATTAAAATAATCCCCTTATCTTATAGTAGAAATCCTTATCGCACCCCCCTCCCATCGAACCCTCCGTTCTTATCAGTGCTCATGCTCTTATCGCCGCCTTCCGCCTGCTCCTCCTGTGCTCCAACTGCGCCTTCCGCCTGCCGCCTGAGCCTTCCGCCTGCGCCTGCTCGACTCAGGTGGCGTTGAACCGGTAAATATACACTACTCAGGGGACTGTGGTAGCGAAAACCGTTTTAAAATTTCAATTTTTGTGATACTGAAGGTCCTAAAAATTTCAAATTTGGCAATATAGTTACTTATAAGATGTGAATGCTCTCTATGATCAGTTTCTAAAAAATTCGAACGTTAAAAGAGTGATATGATGGAAAAGTGTTCGGAAAACGTTCTAAATTACGATTTCTATGGAATTGTTAAGGATAGAAATTTGAAATTTGACATGGCTGCTACACTGTAAAAAATGACCAATGTTTCTTATTTTATGAAAATATACTATAACCATGAACGAAAATATAATATAATCTTCTGAGCTATCAAATATTCCGAATAGCGTGTTCCATTGTCTTTTGAATTCCCAGAAACCAATACATTTCCAAAATTTAAAGAATTATTTATAAAAACAAAATATTTTTCGCTGCCCGTATTTTTCAGAAACGTTTCCGAAGGGTTTTTATAGTGTATTAACTAGTGTCCTCAGCCTGGAATACCTGTTTTTCAGATGTCATCCATTCTCAAGCAAACGTTTTCAGCCGCATAAGTTAATTTGTACATGAAAGAGTAAAGAAATAATCTTAATTTTAATGTTATTGTTAACGCTCTTAATTTTGCATGTTTGTCTACTAAATAAATTTTTTGAGCATGAAAATGTTTACTTGAGAATGGATGACATTCGAAAAACAGGTATTCCAGGCTGAGGACACTAATTAATACACTATAAAAACCTTTCGGAAACGTTTCTGAAAAATACGGGCAGCTAAAAATACTTTGTTTTTATAAATAATTCTTTAAATTTTGGAAATGTATTGGTTTCTGGGGATTCAAAAGACAATGGAACACGCTATTCGGAATTTCGGATAACTCAGAAGATTATATTAAATTTTCGTTCGTGGTTATAGTATATTTTCATAAACTAAGAAACATTGGTCATTTTTTACAGTGTACTTTTTAAGACGCAAATGCACACACAGAACGGTTTTTTTTTTAAATGGAAATTTAAAACGGTGAAGGAGAAAACAAACGTTCTAAATTACAATTTTTGTGATGCTGAAAGGACTAGAAATTTGCCATGGCGGTTGCTTTTAAGATACAAATGCTCGCTAGCAATGATTTGTAAAGAAATTCGAAATTTTAAAGAGTAAAATGAACGGAAAACCTTCTAATTTTTTTTTAAATTACGATTTCTATGGAAATGTTAGGGGTAGAAAATTGAAATTTGACATGGCTGTTACTTTTAAGACATAAATGGGCGCACCGAACAATAAAATAAATGGAAATTTAAAAGAATGAAACGCGCGAAAAACGTTTTAAAACGTTCTAAATTACGATTTCCATGGAGTTGGAAAGGATAGAAACTTGAAGTTTAACATGGTTGTTGCTTTTAAGACTTAAATGGTCTCCCAGAACAACTTTAAAAAAAATTGAAATTTAAAAGTGTGAAAGCGCGAAACACGTTCTAAAAACGTTCTAAATTGAGATTTATTTGGATCTCTTAAGGCTATGAACTTGAAATTTGGCATGGCTGTTACTCTACAGACGCCCAGAACAGTTTTCTAAAAATGCGAAATTTAAAAGGGTGTAGGATAAAAAAAAAAGTTCTAAAATTGTGATTTATGTGGTACAGTTGGAATTGAAGTTTGGTATTTAACATGGTGGTTACTTTTAAAATGCAAATGCTCAATATGAACAATTTCTAAAAAAAAAAAAAAATCGAAATTTAAAAGGGTGAAATGAGAGAAAAACGTTCTAAATTATGATTTAATTCGATTTATTAGAGTTAGAAACTTGAAATTTAGTATACTGCAATATACTGTTTTAAGCAAAGAAAAAAATCTTTCCCTGCTTCATTATTTCATCGATGCCCCCTTCATCGGATATTCACGTATGGATTTTGTAGTATTCAACTTTCTTCGGGTCATTTGAAACAATCGGCAATCGGCATTTTCCGAAAGTGTCTGTTAATTTAGCTTTCATAGTATATATATATATATATATATATATATATATATATATATATATATAAGTGTGTGTGTGTGTGTGTGCATAATTTTATGTTTTATTAGAAAATCTTTCTAAATTATGTTCTATTCTAAGATATGTAACGAATAATGCTAAACTATGCTTGTTAATATTTATTATCCGTTAATTCCTGAAAAAACTTTTGTGGTTTTTCAAAATCAATAACGTGGGAGAAGGGGTAAATATTTTTTGCTGGCTACCAGCTTTTATAAAATTTGTAAAGCACTGGTCATCAGTATTCCCTGTCATTGGGAATTGACAATAGACCGGGAGGCGGCAGCACAGACAATCACCTCATCGAGTTCACGGCTGAAATTCCAGAATTAGTTAAAACTTGATTCGCGTATTAGAACGCAATCGGTCTGCCAAGTCATATCTTGGTGGAAAACAACCGAAAACCAGATTTTAGCGGTTGGCTCGTAGGTTTACCATTCTGTGTTCCTGCTCCCAGTCCTCCATGTTTTCATACCTTTGGGATTATTGACCTGATTGGGTTTTAATATGCGTATCGAGTTTTAACTAATTCTGGAATTTCAGCTGTGAACTCGATGAAGTGATTGTCTGTGCTGCCACCTCTCGGTATACAATGAGTCACTCAATGGGTGGATGTTATTACTATGTCTGTGCAGTGTATAAGTGTGAGACTGAAAATTTTAGACTTGGTGTTATTCCAAATTTCAAGTAAAATTAAAAATTCAGATTTTAATTTCATTTAAAAATTGCTTTTTTATTTTCATTCGTATCTGATAAAATCCCTATATACCTACTACCATATTCATCCAAAATTCTACATTTTTTCTTTTTTTTTTTTATATCTTTTATTATGGATTGTACTTTTTATTTCAGGGACAAATAAATATATAAAAAAATATGTGAAAGTTATTTAATCTTAAGTTGGATTTAATAACCAACGTAGAAGTATTCATTCCTGTATTTCACAACTAATTACAGAATAACATATATTTATATATAATTTTAGATAATTTTATTTTTATTGATTTACACGAAGACTTTCGTAATTACCATATTTTGCAATTTTTAAAACTAACTGCACGATATAAAATGACGATCTTTAAAAAGAAAAGAGATAGAAAGAGAAAGAAAGTTTATATCAACTTTCTGTGCAAGCACAAGGAAGATAATGTATGAATTTTGATTTTCTGATTAAGAGATTTGTGATTAAATTATAACTTCATATTGCATTTTCAACATTTTTACTTTATTTTTTTTAAGCATGCATATTATTGATAGCATGCAGATTCAATATCATTTGAGATTTAGACAATAACACAACTTAGAATTATAAAAGTATAAGTAATTTGCATGGAAATTATGTGCCACCCTCCCCCTTCCCCCGAAAATGACATTCGAAATAAACCCGAAATAGACAAATAAAAATTTTCTAAACACTTAAACCGAAGTAAATATATATATATCTATATATAGATATATATATATGTATGTATTACATTCCATGACGATACATACTCATTAAATAATTAGCGACTATTCTGATTTTTTTTTTTTACATTTTAACTGGCCATTACTGAGTTAATGTCTACAGTACTTGAATAAAAATTGTGAAAATACTAACAAAAGAAAAACAAATAAAAAAACAAACAAATAAAAAGTATTTTCTTCAACTATTCAATTCTTTTTTTTAAAAAAAGAAAGATTTCTTTTTAATGTAAAAAATGAAAAAAATAAATACAATTCTGATGTGTTTTTTTCTTTTAAAACTTTTCTTCAAAAAAAAAAAAAACAAAAAAAGAAAAGAAAAGAAAAGAAAATGAAAAAGAACTGCATTGGAAGATTTTAACGCTACGTATCTCTTCCTCCATGACATTTAGCTTTTTGCTGCTAACATCATGCAACATTCATTTATTTGACAGGTACATTCCATCTCAACTTTTGTGAGAAAGATTGTACGAAACGATGTTACAACATTCAAATGCAATAGTTTATGTTCGTTCAATATAATTGTTATAGTTATTTCTATATAATTTTCCTGCCTCGAGTTTAAAATTATAAACATAGTATGAGGGCTATTTTGTTTTCGGATTTTTATAACAATTGTTTCTAAACATTAATAAATTCTGTGTTTAACTGCTGAAAAGTTTTGGCTGAGAGGTGCTCGGACAAAATTGTTTCGGCAATAATCAATTGATTTACTCTTAAAAAACTCATTTTTTCACTGTTAATAAAAATAATCATAAATTAATAAATATTACACCCGTAACAGTTTATAAAGTATTGAATAATATTTAGTTATATAATATCATAAATGAGTGGAATATTCATATAAATGCTCTATTCTTTGAAAATACTTTGGAATAAATTAATTATTAATCTAGAATTTCAGAAATAATAACTGATATCGAGCATGTGATAAATATATGTAAAAGAAATATTAGCCAATATTTTGACTGGGTTAAAGGTATTTTTTTTCATCTTTCTGGAAACTCTGCAAGCTAATTAAGGCTGATCGGTACAAAAGAAAAGAGCAAGTGTTATATGATGAAACAGTTAGCACTGATACAGAAAAAGACAAGGTTTATGTTCTTAAACACAACTTCAACTTTTAAGAGCATCGCTTTATCGTCATGGAATATACCCGTGTTTTAAAGCCAAGGTCGTTTTTTAAAGGCATTATCTTAACACCTGATAGTTCCACCTATGTAACTTTACTTCCATAAAACTTTTATTATAGAGACTATGTATTTTTTACCATACTTATATTTAGGAATATTTTGCTTGACCCATGTATTGCAAGTTATTTTGTATTAAAATTTTATGTTATAAGTTAATTACTAACACAACAACTTGAAATATACATCTAGGCAACCAACATACCAAAGAGAGCGAGTTGGAGCTTCTTTACTTTCAAAACTTCCAAATTTCGATTTCACATTAAACTGCTGTTCAAAATGGTGTTAACCAAGCCCACTGACTCAAGCTCCTCCCATTTCATTGGTAGGTAGACATGCAGAACATGCAAATTTGCAGATATTTAAAAATGATTTCCATACATCTAAATCCTTTTGTGATAATAAATATATACATATACATATATGTACTAAATTATTTTTAATTGCTTTTTATTTTTCAAATTAAATATTTTGTCACATAAATCTAGCAAGCATATGATATATTTTGAGATAACAACCGCCATTCTTTACATTATAACTGCTTATGTTGATTTCAAGTAGTCTCAAACTTTGGGAAAACACTGGATTTTTTTTTTTTTTTTTAATTATTATTTATCTGAAGCATTATTTAAATTTTATGAAATATTTCTACTTTATTGCTATTTTAATAAATTTTATCATTTTAGGTTTTAATGTAAAATCTTCTAACAAAGATAATTAAACACGTTCATAGTTGCCAACCTCCCGATTTTTTTCATACCAGTATTTTTATATAGAAATACTTGTTTTATTGAATTATACAATTCCTGCAATTTAATAAAGCGAATATTTCTGAAAGATTTTACTGGTATGCAAAAAATCGGGAGGATGGCAACTATGCACGATTTTACAATTCAATTGCAAAACTTTCCTAGCTAAATCTTTGAATTTCAGGACACAATGGTATTGTTCCTAACTAATCTTTATGTATGTCATATAATTGGTATCAGTTTCAAAATTATCCAATGTATTGAAATCTGTACTACTTGGATGTATTTCTAGTTCATGTTATTCAATTGTACACTGTTGAACAGCTTAAAATACATGATAAAAATTACAATTTCATCTACACATTGTCAATCGTAATGATTTTTTTTCTTTTTTTATATAAATCTATGTTTGTCTAATAGTCTAAGATCCAGTATAAGAAATATATACCCTTATTTGTTATTTAATGATAATAAAGAATATATGCTAGATAATGTATACATTGATACATCGCAAATAGGTTGCCTAGCTAAATCACGTGCCGATAATGATAAACAATAAAATGTTTAATTGAATTTTTTTGATCAACTTCCCTGATTTGTTATTTATGAAAGTCGAGAATCAGCTGAGAGAATATATACCCCAAAGAATTGAAAAAATAAAGGTTGCCTACTCTCACCTCTTGCCAACTATGGGGTTGCCAGGTTTAAACAGGTAAGTAAGCGTTGATAATATACCCTCATAAGTTATTTAATCAAATTACACATCAAATGAAAGCTTATTTTATTCCAAATCCAACCGTATTAGGTTGCCTTATCAAAAAGTTTGTTGAATCTATGGTTGCCTAGGTTTAAGATGTTCAATTTTCTGCGTGAACGTTGAGAGTGACAGAGAAGCGTTGCGCGCGCAATGCCATTTGACAGACAAAGATGCAGCGAGTTCTTTTTGAATATAAAATATCACATAATGATATAAATATTTTTTTATTAAAACATAAATTTATCAATAGCTAAATACAATTTTTTATATAAAACACTTATTCATATTCAGAATCGTCAGAAGTGCCGATGTCACAATCTAATTCTAATTCTTCATCGTTTTCTCTGTTTCTCGTTTCTCGTAACACGTCGTTAACTTGTAATGGTGTTGGGTCCCCTTTAAACCACGTAGGCTTCAAATAGTCATCCAAAAACCAACCACAATCTTCAGGATTGACTTTAACGCAGCATGCATCGGTTGCATGAAGCCACACAGAATTGACATATATTGTACGCAAAATTTTCTGTTTCAGTGAGATCCAGCACGGTGGAATCATATTGGAGTCGATGCCTTTAATCTTCTTTATGAAATGCTCTTTGTCTTTGTTCAATGAATATGTTTTTTGGAACAGCTGATATCTAGCGTCATTGATATCACAACATTGCTTGATCCCATAAAGAAGAGCATTAAACTCCTGAACAGGTTGAATTTTATCTTCTCGGAGTACATCTACTGGATCCGTCAATGATGCGAATATTTCCTGTAAATTCTTTCGTCTTGAAAATATTTTAAAAGGCTTGACTTTTCCTTTATTATAAAAAGCCGCTGTGTAATCACAGCCCGTAAATGCGTGGAAAGCTGGCAGACCCAGGCATAAAGTAGGACCCAATTTCATTGCAAGCTCAGTACAGTTATTGCAATCAAGATCTTTCTTATTGCTTTTCTTTGATGATGAACACGCCAACCAAATTTGAGTCTGCGAAATTTTGTGGATAGTGGCCAGTAAAATTACCAAGACATCGGTATCATTTGCTTTGACCAATATTTTCGAATTAGGTGGCGCTTTTGATATATGAAACATTATCCGAAACATTAGTCTCTTCATGTTGACATAAATAATCTTCTTCTTCACGTTTCACGACGTGATTTCCGACAGTATGGTAAGAAAAACAGTGTTCTCCAACTGTTATAAAAAAAAAATTTTGTTTTGGATTATGGAAACTACATTATCATTTTCCCAGTAATTAGCCAAGAATTGTACCAGGGCGTCTTTGAAACGGTAATTTTTGAGGTTTCCGAGAAAATCGCTAGATCTTGGTTGAAGAGGTCCTTGGATGACATACGTTCTATCGAACTCCAGCCGACTTTGACGTTCATAGTCTTTGACAGAGGGTGTAATGTGTCTATCAAAAATTATGTGTATTTCAGAGGCGTTACTTGAGCACAATTTTATTAAGATCGATTCAGCAACCTTGTCATATGTCTGCGGTATAGATGATCCGATAATATACAGGTAATAAAAACCGTCTATTATTTCATTATCGATACCAGTAGGCTCAACTGTTTCGACGTTAGACTTTAATATTTGAGCTAGTTTGGATTTGTCAGTTTTTAGCAACTCTGACGCAAAAAGATGATACCTGTCATGCCTTGCAGAAGAGTCGAATCAAAAAGGATAACGAAAGTCTTCAGAGTGTCATTAAGACTATAAGAAATACGCTGAATCCGTTCATTGAGAGTATCGATAAAAATGTTCTGTTCAATATTTCAACTGGTAAGGCATCATCTACTGAAGTTTGTGATTTTCTAATCAACGTTAAGTCGGTTGGAAATCAACAAAAATTGACGTTTATTTCAGAATGCAATTCCACTCCCGGAAGATTCGAAAAACCGATAAAGCGTAACAAAATCCAGAATTTCGCTTCACAGTCTGCCGTCAAAGCTCAAACCAGCAAAGATAAAACTCAAAAAGCCGTTCTTAAAATGGAACGAGAAATCTTTGGCCGATTACTTGCGATTAATATTGAGAAAGACATCAACATAGAGTACTGCTTAACGTTTCCATTAGCGCCTGTGGCGCCTGCTCTTTTCTCGTGTACTGGTGACTTGCTAAAAACTGACAAATTCAAACTAGCTCAAATATTAAAGTCTAACGTCGAAACAGTTGAGCCTACTGGTATCAATATTGAAATAGACGGTTTTTGTGACCTGTATATTATCGGATCATCTATACCGCAGACATTTGACAAGGTTGCTGAATTGATAGAAAACAGGTTGACAGAAAATTTTGCGTACAATATATGCTAATTCTGTGTGGCTTCATGCAACCGATACATGCTGCGTTAAAGTCAATCCTGAAGATTGTGGTTCGTTTTTGGATGGCTATTTGAAGCCTACGTTGTTTAAAGGGGACCCAACACCCTTACAAGTTAACGACGTATTACGAGAATCGAGAAACAGAGAAAACGATGAAGAATTAGAATTAGATTGCGACATCGGCACTTCTGACGATTCTGAATATGAATAAGTGTTTTATATAAAAAATTGTATTTTGCTATTGATAAATTTATGTTTTAATAAAAAAAATATTTATATCATAATGTGATATTTTATTTAACTCTTACCAGTATTTAATCCGCGCTTAAAAGATGGAAAAAAATCTCCTTTTGAAAGACGTACATTTTGAACGGATAAACTTATTATTTTATAAATATGTATTGTCGCTGATAAATGAATGTGTGAATGAAAAAAAATTTATATCGTTGTTAATATTTACACTATTGGAGAAATCATCAAAAAGAACTCGCTGCATCTTTGTCTGTCAAATGGCATTGCGCGCGCAACGCTTCTCTGTCACTCTCAACGTTCACGCAGAAAATTGAACATCTTAAACCTAGGCAACCATGGATTCAACAAACTTTTTGATAAGGCAACCTAATACGGTTGGATTTGGAATAAAATAAGCTTTCATTTGATGTGTAATTTGATTAAATAACTTATGAGGGTATATTATCAACGCTTACTTACCTGTTTAAACCTGGCAACCCCATAGTTGGCAAGAGGTGAGAGTAGGCAACCTTTATTTTTTCAATTCAGCTGATTCTCGACTTTCATAAATAACAAATCAGGGAAGTTGATCAAAAAAATTTAATTAAACATTTTATTGTTTATCATTATCGGCACGTGATTTAGCTAGGCAACCTATTTGCGATGTATCAATGTATACATTATCTAGCATATATTCTTTATTATCATTAAATAACAAATGAGGGTACATATTTCTTATACCGGATCTCGTACTAAGAATGTATTTGCTAAATTGGTTTGTAGGGGGAAAAAACAGAAGCGTGTAATTTAAACATTTGCAAAGTAATAGTAATCGTACTGCTGCTTCTGCATAAGCATATATATAAATGGATTAATAAGAACTATTGTATTCATGATCATTAATATAAACAGCGGTGAAAACTCATAAATGTTTTTGTGTAAAATATATAATAATTATGTTTACTTAGAAGAATTATTTATGCTTATTGTATTTCATTAGTAAAATGATGCATACATGTTTTCAAAAATTAAATGCACATGTAATGCGTTATGCTTTATTTAACTTTTACAAGGTAGAATCTTAAATTTATACTAGATGGAATCCGTCAAAACTTGACCGAAAAAAATTACTATAACAATAGCAATAAAATACGCTGCTTTATTATTTAACAGGGGGAGAACATGAAAAAGTGTTTCCAAAATTTTATTTTAAAAGATTTCCCTCAGTGAAATACAGTACTACCTTCGATGCAAACTCCAAACAAACAATCCGTAAACAACTGTGCAATGCAAATCAGTTCGAAATTACAACCATATTCAGAACTGCAAGAAAGAAAATTTCCAGGATCTAATGAAGTATAATACAAATAGCATATTTCTATATCCATGTCATATTCAGTAATTAAAAGAACATAGTACATAAAGCACACATCTCTTCCCCTGTGATAATGCAAGCGAGTGAGCTTCTATGAGCATTTGCATTGCATCTGCCCAAAGACACTGTCGAAATTCGACGTTAAAAAAAAATCTGAATGTTTTTTTATTATTATTATTATTTATTAAAATGTCCTTTTCTAATCATTGTTCGTTTCAAATCCATATTTTCTAAAACACATCCATTGTTTTAAGGTAATCAATTTTTATGTAAGGATGGAGAAATTTTCTAAAAATAATAATATACAATCTGCAGATGAGGCAGATTTTTAATGTTTTCGAGTGCAATTTAACGAGCAACAGCGTCAAAGTCTGAGAAACGTTAATCCGTACTGGATATACTATATAGGAGGAAGATACCAGAGAGGAAAGTAGCGTTAAAACTTTACAATACAGTTTTTCTGCCGATAGATAGCGCTACAGTACGTCCTAGGCTGCTTCTGCAATGCTTTTAAATGCGAAAAGCATTCATTTTTTAAATGTTTTTTATGGAAAATTTGAACTTCAAAAAAGTCAAACAAGAAGAAATTTCATTAAATACAGTTTTCTTCACACCCTGCATATATTTTTATAGATATTTGGCGTTTCAATTGCTTCTTGAAACTTTTTTAAATAAGAGTTCATTCTGACCAAAAACAGCAGGATAGTCACTTATTAAAAACCATATATACTTAAAACTTTTTTCTTTGACAGTATTAAATTTATTATTTAAATGAGTTATTTTACCTTTTTTTTTATAATTTAAAATCAATAAAATCTGTGTTAGTTGTAGGAAAATCGTATAAATTGCTATCTACATTGGCAGGTTTTCATATTCAATCCAATTCTGCTAAGAATATCATTCAATGCAACAGCAGAGATTTTTTCTGTATTTTAAGTGGATAAAAATATGTAATTGAAATTTGATGTGAAAGGGGGGGGGGGGGGGGTTGGCTAAAAATTTCTTATTGATCAAAGAAAGAATGCTTAAAATGTGCTCCTTAGTATGATAAAATTGTGTTAAAGGGGAAAAAATGATGAAGAGTCAGGACCAGTTTAGGCCACATTACATCAGAAACATTATTTTATCCATGAATTTAATTCATTTATAGAGTAAAAGTATTTTAGGGCTTCACTCAAAAATGCAACTGTAAGAACTAATTTTTTTTAAATGCTCCCCCCCCCCCCCCACCTACCCACACCTTCTAGATATGATCTCATCATATCTAGAGTGATTAAGGATTTATTTTAACCATTAACTTTCCAGAAACTACTTCATCTATTACTTGTAGTAAAAAGTAAGTGAAAAATGTAGTCTGCAGATTTACTAATTTCATTTCTATTATAAATCTAATTAATATTTCAGTATTTTTATGTACAGAGTTGAATAATGAAATATCTAAAACTAAATATTTAAATAAAATATTTAAACTATATTAAAAACAATAGATTTTTAACAATTTGTGTCGCTTAAAAAAAATGTCTTTATTTGAATATGGAAGGCTTGAGCCCCATAGGCCCCTCCTTTGTATATCTAGAGTAATTAAGGATTTATTTTAAAAGTTAATATTCCTGAAACTACTAGATACATTATTTCCAGTAAAATGTAATGAAAAATGTAGTCTGCAGATTTACTAATTTCATTTCTACTATAAATCTAATTAACATTTCATTATTTTTTATGTACAGAGTTCAATAGAGAAATATTTAAAACTAAATATTTAAACTATATTAAAAACAATAGATTTTTAACAATTTGTGTCTCTTATTTGAATGGGGACGGCTTGAACCTTACAAGTCCCTCCTTTGTATATCTATAGTAATTAAGGCTTTATTTTAAAAGTTAATTTTCCTGAAATTATTAGATATATTACTTCTAGTAAAAAGTAATGAAAAATGTAGTCTGCAGATTTACTAATTTCATTTCTACTACAAATCTAATTAATATTTCAATATTTTTTATATACAAAGTTGAATAATGAAATATTTAAAACTAAATATTTAAATCAAATATTTAAACTGTATTAAAAACAATAGATTTTTAACAATTTGTGTCTCTTAAAAAATTTTCTTTATTTGAATGGGGAGGGCTTGAGCCCCATAAGCTCCTCCTTTGTATATCTAGAGTAATTAAGGCTTTATTTTAAAAGTTAATGTTCCTGAAACTACATAATATATTACTTGCAGTAATTAGTAAGTGAAAAATGTTATCTGCAGATTTACTAATTTGACTTTCTACTATAATTAGTATTTACAGTATTTTTACATTGTATGATTGCCAGATTATAAAATATGAAAGGCAGAGTTTAAAAAATAGTAATGTTGCTTAATATTAAAAAGGTTATTAACCAAATGAAATTTATTAAAAGCAGCTATTTAGAAAAATCTTGTTCTTATTAGATTCATGTAAGTGCAATTTAACAATTTAATTTGATTAGTTACATTTTTAATTCAACAAAAAGATTTAATGTTACATATATAAAAGGGTAGTTACAACAGAAAAATTATAAAACTACATTTCTGAATTCTATTAGTTAGAGGTATTTGTAAAGAGTTAAATATCTTTAATTTTATTTATTAGCCACACACAGTGTGGCTTATTCTTTCAATCTCTATCATTTTTCATGTTTATGAAAAGTCACAGCAATCATCGTTGCCACAGATTAATCTCGGAAAATGAAACATTTGAAGTTACTTAAAAAATTAATAACTCGAAAAGTATTTGTCACAAAATTGTTTTACAAACTGCGTTAGAATGGTAAAAAATTGTATTTTTCTTGATATAAATTTCAAATCTAATGATTATGTCGTTTTTCAAATATTAGATTTAAAAAATTACAAAACTTCACAATGGAGTATCGTAGCGAAATTTTACGCCTAAAAAGATAATGATAAAGGCATTGTGGCTCGACGTGTATCGTGTATACTGGCCATAGCATGAGTAACGAATTATAGTAAACTTATTATTCTGTTAAAATATAAAAGTGAATTATGTATATACATTTTTAAAAAATAAAGAAAAACATTTTATCACAAACATCAACAAAATTTTTTCTTCTATTTATTCCCTTATTCCTAAGATATCGTTTTATCGTCTGCTGCCATAGCAACATGAATTAAATTTCATTAATTAAAATTGCTCAGTGGTAGAAAAATATTTTTCTGAATCGAATGGTTATTGAACAATTCAACAGTTAAACAGGGGAATTTTTATTTGTTATTTAGATATTTTAAAATTGTTTGTTGTCATTGCGTTTTTATTCTGAGTTACAGCTAGTTTATTTATTTTTTAAATAAAAGCCGTGTGTGGCAATCTATATTCGGCCTTATAGCAGAATTTTCCCCTCTTGTTTATTTTTGTTTTCATGTCATTTTGTTTTCATATCACTAGTTTCCTAAAAATTTCATATTAACTAAAGAAAAAATGCCTAAAATGTGCTCCTTAGTTTGATAAAACTGTGTTTTAAAAAAATATATATGAAGGGTCTGGACCAGTTTGGGTCCTGTGACATCAGAATCGTTATTTTATTCACCAATTTAATTCATTTGTAAAGTAAAAACTACTAGATGGAACCCGTCAAAACTTGACGCAAAAAAATACTATAACAATATCAGTAAAATAAGCTTCTTTATTATTTATGAAGGGGCACGTATAAAACAGTCTTTCAAATATTTTATTTAATTTTTTTCCCCAGTCAAATACAGTACTATTTCCGATGCAAACTCCAAACAAACAATCCGTAAATAACTGTGTAATGCAAATCAGTTTGACATTACCACCATATTCCCCACGGCAAGAAAAAAAAATTCATGGACCTATGAAGTATATACAAATCTACAAAAACAACTTTTCAAAAGTAAAAAAAAAAGCCAAGCGTAAAAAAAAAAAAAGTTGTGGCTAAAAAATGGTGTGATATCAAATTTCCAAGCTATTATATTACTTTTTTAACTTTTTTCCATTAAATAAGTTATCATATATATAAGTCGAGTGCCTACGTATATGTTAATAGAAATCGTTTTCTCCTGTACTAAATACATCCTAACGAGTTTCTGAAAATTCAATTTTTTTCAAATTATGCATGATGGGCTTGGCGGCCATCTTTGCATATTATTCACAAAATTCTAAGCATCCAAATCCGTAGTTAAAATCCGAAGTTCAAAATTGTTATTTAGCAAATATTTTAAGCGTTTCATTTATAGATTTGTATGATCTGAAAATTGTGTCTTAAGATAATGATGACTTATCTTAAAGATTCATCTTATGATTTATTTTTTACAGTAATTAATAATTTCAAACTAGTAAAAATCAATTTCTCAAAATATCAGTCTTATCTAATTTATCTGTCCGTAGTTAAAATCTGAAGTTCGAAATTGTTATAAACATATTACATTGCAAACATATTACGCTTTTACTTTAGAAATTTGGGTGCTTAGAAATATGAAAAGATGGCCGCCAAGCCCATCATGCATAATTTGAAAAAAATTGAATTTTCAGAAACTCGTTAGGATGTATTTAGTACAGGAGAAAACGATTTCTATTAACATATACGTAGGCACTCGACTTATATATATGATAACTTATTTAATGGAAAAAAGTTAAAAAAGTAATATAATAGCTTGGAAATTTGATATCACACCATTTTTTAGCCACAACTTTTTTTTTTTTTTACGCTTGGCTTTTTTTTTACTTTTGAAAAGTTGTTTTTGTAGATATCATTTCTTTTTTTTAAAACAGAATAAACATAATTTAAATAATCTAAACATGAGAAATAATTTAAAATTACATTTTACTTTCAGTCATTGTTTAAAAGGTTAACTAGAAATACCAGTAGATTTTTAAATTAAACTAATAACAACATACTAAATGTGGCTTGTTATAATACTTGTTATCCCCCGTTAAAAAATATCACTGACTTATCGATGAAATGAATAAAAATGCAATACGTACATAGCGTGTCAGCAATGCATTTGAAATCAAACGTGATATCACGCTCTTTTATTATTAGCACTAGCTGGCTTCGCCCGCTAGCGGACCCCTAATTTATATCGGGACCTCGAATCTTGTAAAACCTCGAATAAGATAAACCTCGAACCGAACGAACCTCCGAACTGGTTCAAAAGCTGCCTTCGGCAGCGGATAATCCCTTAATTTGCATATCGAATAGTATAAACCTCTAACCAAACTAACTTCCGACATGGGTCCCCGCTTCCGACACGGGTCCATCTTCCACACCAGGTAGCGCAATCTGTTCTGTATGAACCTCGGGCACTGAAATCGTTAAGGCTATAGATGTCGAGTCGAATGAGCTATACCCCGTCGTGATCTAGCCCATAGAACCAGAGATAGAAAAGTGCCCCCTGGTGGTGAAAAAACGAACTAAAATCGGAAAGCTCTATTGATGTCGAGTCGAATGAGCCATACCCCGTCGTGATCCGACTCGTAGGAACAGATATAGGAAAGCGTCCCCTGGTGGTGAAAGCTAATCGCGCTTGGGGGGCAAAAGGGGGGATGAACACCGGAGATGCATAATAGGATTAAGCGGTCACAGACCTTTCCAACGATGTATCACATGAGGGGTATGTGCAAAATTTAGAAAATACCCCCCCCCCCCCCTGCATATTATGATTAAGCGTTCACAGACTTTTCCAACGATATATCACATGAGAGGTGTCGGCAAAATTTAGAAAAGTGCCCCCTTTGGGTGGGAGGGCTGAAAGTGGGAGGATGGACCCCGAAGATACATAATATGAATAGCGGAACAATTTTTAGAATTTCTGAAAGCTGATTTTTATTTATTTATTTATTTATTTATCAATTTTTTATTTTTTGTTTATTATAATTTTATTTTTTTGCGTTGCCCTGTGCATGTTTGGAATTTCTTAGCAATTTCTTAGATTTACCTTATTTTATTGAATTAAACATTGTACTGTTACAATAAATTTAAATGGAAACTTCACTTCTAAAACAAAAATAATTTAACAACTGGATTTCATTAATTTATAGGAAAACTAGCAAGCTACGCCCGCTGCGCTGGTCGGTTTCTACAAATGAACCCTGAATCAAACGAAATATATCGTTTAATTTGACCTTGTATTTGAAAGCAATCTGTATATTTACGTGGAATATCCTTCCACATTACTGAAAAATGACGCGATTGCGCTATTATATTTTCTAATGTGCAGTCAAAATTTTAGCTGTTAAGGACCAACTCTTTTATTTGGTCATTTACAGTTAGGGTTTGCTAAAGAATGATAAAACTATATGCAATATACTAAAACCATCACTAAAAATTATCGAAATAACAATGCAAACAAATTAACTAACAAAATCCATTCAGAAGAAGTTTTTATAAAGGCTAATCTTTGATAATCTGATTATTGAACTTTTCCACATAATTCTAAAACAACAAAACGATATAAAATATACTAAAACAATCCTTACAAATTATCTACTTAACAATGCAAGTCGCAAAAAATACGCCCAGTAAAAACTATCAAAAAGGCTAATATTTCGGAATCGGGTTCACTTGACTATATAACCTTCACACATAACTGTTGGACTAAGCAACGTAGGACATCATGTAGTACATTAAAACCATTTCTGAAATTGCATCTAACAATACAATTCTCATCAAAATCCGTTCAGTAGAACTTTTTTAGAAGGCTAATCTTTCATAATCGGAATCAAATATTGAAAAGGCTAATATTTGATTAAAAAAAAATGGTTACCCGATTTTCGAATTTCCCCCTATAATTCTAGAACTAAGCAACGTTATATAATAAAACGTTCCCTAGAAAATTATTTAACAGTATAGGTTCCATCGAAATACATTCGGCAAAATCTTTTAAAAAGGCTAATCTTTCATAATCGGATTGATCTGATTATAGAACTTCCCAGAATAATTATATAACTAAGCTACGTAGAACGATATGTTATACAATAAAACCTTCCCTTAAAAATTATCTTAGTTTAAGTTCTACGAAAATGCATTCAGCAGAACTCGAGTTATAAGCAGCCGGAACGAAATTTCATATATGTAGAAGTAAATAGAAGTATATTGCCATTAATATAGTTTGCATTTGAATAAAAAAAGGTACTTTTCGGTTAGCCGGGCGCCAGTGATATATGAACACACACACACATATATATATATATATATATATATATTCATACATATAAGTGTATATATATATATGTATGTATATACATGTATTTGTGTAGATATATGTGTATATATGTGTGTGTATATATATACATGTATATATATATATATATCACTGGCGCCCGGCTAACCAAAAAGTACCAAAAAAAAATACTGCGAAAATGCAGTCGTACACTTGAAAAAAAAAAACACCTTTTGGCCTAAAATCTCTCATCAAAACTGTTTTTCTTTTTTTTCTTTTCTTTCTTTTTAAAAAAAATAAAATTAGTAACAGTTTTTTCTTTTATTTTTCCAGATGTATAGCTATTTCAATTCTTTCTGCAACAAAAAAAAGACACTTTTTGGCTTAAAATCAAATTGTTTGGGGTCAAAAGTAAAATCAAAATCGCCAAAAACAAAAGATAAATCGCCAAATTTGTTTCAATAGAAATCCTGCCCCTTGAATAATTTTTTAAGCATTATGAACATTTCTAATCATGTTTAAATTAAATATTTTCGTTTTATAATATTCTCTCATCAAAACTCTTTTTTTTTTTTTCTTTCTTTCTTTCTTTTTTTTTTTTTTTTTTAAATAAAATTAGTAACAGTTTTTCTTTTATTTTTCGAGATGCATAGCCTTTTCATTTCTTTCTGCAACAGTAATGATCGCCAAAAAATTAGCAATGGTAACCTTTTCGGCCAAAATAACAGAACTTTCTATCATAATTCGATAGCTAATATACGTAGAACGTTGTGTTACATACTAAAACCTTTCCTGAAAAATTATCTCTCGAACAGTGCAAGTTCCATCAAATTCCATTCAGCAGATCTCGAGTTATAAAGGAACGGAACAAAATTTCCGTTTGTGTTTTATATATATAGTAGATTCCTTCTCTTTGTGAACGAAATGCCTGTCCTTTACCGTATTTTTTTATTTTTAGAAATAAATGAATCACATTTAATTCATTTCAAAATTTTTGTTTACGTTTGGAAAGAAATTTTAAATGGCGATAACTCTTATTGTATACATTTTAGAAGGTACATCTTCCCTCAAAAACTAATTTATTTTTAAAGATCTTTCTAAAAACGTAAATTATATATTAAAAATATTTTTAAAGAATAAACACTACGTCTGATTACTTTATTTTACAATATTTATAAGAACACGCATTTTATCAAACAATTAAATACACTAAACAAACATGAGTGAAAAATTGACCTGGGCCTGGACTCGAACCTGGGACCTTATGCGTACCATGCCGAAGTTCTGCGACTGACCTACCCAGATCCATATCCGTAACCGACAATTTCTCATACTTATTCATGTTAGAAACAATCATCTGCCACAGTTTGCTGTCATATTTAATTATTTGATAAAATATGTGTTCTTATAATTGTGAAGTTTTATTTTTTTTTAAAATATCTTCAGAAGAAAATGGCTGACTTGCAGATGAAATTTGATGTGGTTATATTATAACCTGTAACTGATTTGTGCTATTTTAATACAGATGGTGCATGGTCGTTGGCGGGTTTTATCTCTGTTTTGGCATGATTTTTTAATCGCCAAGTTAATTAACAGTTTTTTGCTAATTAAGGATAGAAAATATTTTTTTTTACACTGAATTTTATAAAAGCACATAGATTACGTAATTACTTGTTCAAAAATGCAATCCTTTTTTTATTCTGCCCAATATTAAGGCCTGTAGCTTGTTTGAAAAAAAAAAGTTTGACGAAGAAAATAGTGATCATTTTAAGTAACTCGACGTTTTTTAAAAAAAAGCTATATCTCTGTTTATAAATCACTTATGAAGATCAGTTTGGTCTTAAATTGAAGAAATTCTTCCTTAGATTCTTCTAGTTTTCGTTTTTTTTTTTCTACGACGCTTGGTTTGTTTGATATCTGATATTTTAATCTGGCATGTTTTGTCGATTTAACATTGCGAAGTTGCTTTCTGTATATAAGCATTAGCGGTCTTTATTCCAGTTCTTGGCGTTGTTTGTGTGGCGTTTTTTTTTTAAGCTTGGCTTGGCAGAGCGACCGCCCTGCTTGATAGTATATTCCTACGTTCATATCATATTCAGTAAATAACAGAACATAGTAAATAAAGCACACATCTCCCCCTCCCTCTGTGATAATGCAACCGAATGAGCTCCTATGCGCATGTGCATTGCATCTGCCCAAAAGCACCGTCGAAATTCGACGTTAAAAAAGTTTTAAAATGATCAAATTAAAAGTTTTAAAATGTCCTCTTTAATCATTGTTCGTTTCAAATCCATATCTTCTAAAACGCATCCATTGTTTTAAGCTAATCAATTTTTATGCAAAGATTAAGATGTTTTTTACAGTAATAAATCTATCTGCAGAGGAGGGAGATTTTTAATGTTTTCAAGTGTAATTTATTTGTATGGTTTCTTCGGTTCCTTGACATAATCAGGATGATTATCCCTTTTCCATCACAGTCGGGGATATTTTTCCTCTTATACAGTTGGCAAATGTAAAAAAATAAAAAAATGCAATTCCTAGCATATCCTGATATCTGATGGAACATATTCATCAACGAATTCAACATATCAATTTTATGTTCAACATAAACTAAAAATAGTCTTTTTTTTTTTTCCTGACAGATTTTTGTTTAGCGCCAAAATGTTCTATCTTATGGATAATCTGATCTTATGATTTATCACTTTTTTTTAAAAAATTATTATTCACTTTTTATGATGGTTAGGGAAATCTATTTTCAATTGTGGCAACTTTCCCAGGGGCTGTTTTACATTATTGAAGTAAACTGGTGGTCATTGATAAGATAGAATTGAAAAACTTTTCATGCTTGAAAATTATTTAAAAAGTCGTTATTAATCGGCAGTTTTCAAATAAATTTCAATCGAAAGCTAATTTTTTTTTCTAATTGATGATGTAAGAATTAAAATTGTAAAATGTAGTAAAAAATAGAAATTTGTAGTATTTCGAAGTGATGTAAGCGCGATGAAAGCTAAAGCGATAGCGCCTTTGTTGTCACAACTGTTGTACATTTCTAAAAATTGCCACTGTATTTTGGCTGGCGTCCAAAAGTGGAAAAACATTTTTTGACATCGAAAGAGAAATTCACAGTGAAAGAAATAGGACTTTGCGCTAATAAGGAACTGTTAAATGAACTTATAATAAATCTACCAAAATAATTCCTATGAAATATTAGTCTTACATTGTTTATTCTAGCTAAAAATACAATCATTTTTCAAGATTTTCTTCTACCATAACACTATTTTTAATAACTTTAAATTTCCTGAAATCCTTTACTTTTGGGATTTTTTTTATTAAAAAAGCAAATCTTCTAGCCTATAATTTAAAAAAAAAAAAAAAAAGCAATTGGTAACATGTAATCAGGGTATGCAATCAAGATGAAGAAATCAATGACGGCTCCAATTCTAATCTTTATAATCATGAATGCAAAAATCAGTAAAATTATGTCATGTTAACACAATCATATACATTTTTCTCTTTAGTTTTATCAATGTTAAAATGCACTTCAAGCTAAGCATAACGTCATTTTCACCGGCGCAAACTTTTCACACGTACTTCATATACCTTACATTAATGCTTAAACACCATGCACACAAATATAAATATATTTTGTATTTAATTGTAATGAAAAAATGGCATGAACAAAGTTATAATGCATAATGATAAAATAAACCCAATGGACAATATTCCCGTGACGTCGCAATAAATATGAATTATTATTCGCTTATAAAACACGCGGATAAACATTTTTACCGAAATTTAACTTGCAAATTAACAAATTCGGCTTTAAAACCGCGTGCTTTTAATATTTAATATTTCTCTTTTATTCAACCACAGAGTTTAGAAAATAAACTCTGTGCTTCGAAACAGTAGGCGTTATCCGATTATGACGTCATTAGCAGACGTAAAAGTTTAATTGAAAATTACGGTTAATTAATTAAATTTTCGAACAAACGAATGCACGATAACAAATCTGTGTCCAAATATCTTTCATTTAAAAAAAGAATAATGTAATTTGATGCAGTAGTTTGTTTTCACGGATTGTCGAAAGAAATCGCTTAGCGTTTTAAATATATAGATTTTGAGGCTTCATTCAGAAGTGCAAGTGCAAGAACCTATTAATATATATATATATATATATGTGTGTGTGTGTGTGTGTGTGTGTGTTTGCCTCTCTCATAAGTGCAATTAAAAAATTTAATTTTATTACTTAGCTGTTCAATTAAATCAAAAGATTTTATTGATTATAAATTATGTAAAAAATAAGAAAAAGAACTCATTTAAATAATAAATATAATATTCACAAAGAAAAAAGTTTTAAATATATATGTTTTTTAATAAGTGACTTTCCTACTGTTTTTAGTCAGAATGAACTCTTATTAAGAAAAAGTTTTAAGAAGCAATTGAAACGCCAAATATCTTTAAAACTATATGCATGGTGTGAAGAAAACTGTATTTAATGAAATTTCTACTTGTTTGACTTTTTTAAAGTTCAAATTTTCCCTAAAAAACATTTAAAAAATTAATGCTTTTCACACTGAAAAGCATTGCAGAAACAGCCTAGGACGTACCGTAGCACCATCTATCCGGAGAAAAACAACTGTATTGTAAAGTTTTAACCTCAGTCACAGCCAAACTCTATCTCTTTTCCCTTCCCCTTATACGGCCGTAACAAAAAGTCAAAATCCCTTTGTTCAAAGGGAATCGGACTTTCTCTCCGGATAAGTGCAGGTGGCGCTTTTACCCACCGTCACTAATGGGGAATTTTCTTATCGTTGCTTTTTACGTTTGCGTTTTCTTAGGTATAATTTAAATGAAATTGCGATTTTTTTATTTTTCAGTAGAAAATGGTTCATAGCTGTGTTCCATATTGCACTTCAAAATCACAGAAAAAAATTCATGGTATTTCTTTTCATGAATTTTCTTCAAAATTGGACTTACGGAATAGTTGAACTTATATCAAGGGAACATTCCTGTGCAATACATATATGCTCGTTAATATGTGCATAATTCTTGCCCACCATTTTTTAAAATATGACAAGGAATTTTACAAGTGCATATAAGAAATCTTTATCAAAAAGTATTTTTTAAATTTACTTAAATTTAGTTTTATAATATTTACGTTATATCTCGCTGTAAAAATTCTCAATGTTTAAAGTATAATCAAGATATATTTTGCAAATGGTAAGTACTAATTTGATTGTCATATTTTTATTTGGTAACGTGTAGTCTGTAAGAATCAAACAATATTTTTACAAGGATGATTTTTAAGCTAACAATGTTATTTATCAAAAAATCCTAGAACAATGAGTTTATTTTAATATATTTCAATTCAAGATTTTCTGCATATACCTACAGTTACACTTTTTATATAAGTACAGTGAATAGATTTATGAATTAATATTTTAAACTTTTTAAAAAATATTCTGTAATTTCTGCAAAAACTATTTTGGGATGAGTGGAATACAAAAAGTCCTTCCGGCCTGTACGGGAGGAAAAGGTAGCTTTCCTATATCTTCGTTTTAAAATTTTAGCTAATGTTACACGAAAACAGCAAGTTAAAATGCAAAGAAACGGTTACAAAAGATTCGTTAATACTGAATTTGAATAAGAAATTCGCCAAATTATTGAGCAATAGCCAAATTGGCTTCATTTATGAAGACTTATTTTGGTCACCAAATATGGCGATGTTTCGCCAAATGTCGCCAATTTTGTCGCCAATGTCGCCAATTTTGGCGCTAACGGATATGAATATATAGTTTTATGCGTATGATTGAGAAGATTGTTACAACAATGAAAGAAAATAATTTGCGAATAATCGCGTTAATGTGCTGTTTTGTTTCAAAATGTCAGCCACCCTAGAATTTCAAACTGCTCTATCTCAGCCATTTTTTAAGATAGAGGTAAACCAAAAAATGCTCTGGAATCCTCGTATCAAGGCCTAACACTTAATTAAAAAATAAATTTGAAATTTTAACTTTTTTGTATATTTATTTTAGTTTTAAATTTTTAAGTCGCCGCCATCTTGAAACAAAATGGCGGACCAAGCTGGCCAACGAACTCGGTCGAGACATTGGTGAGCTTAATACACACAATTAGTTTCATCAAAATTGATTTATAAATACGAGCGTTATCGTCAGGGCCCGATTAACCTCTGAATCTAGGGGAAGCACGGTATCATTTTGGGGGCCCCTTTCATTTGGCAAAAGTTTTCTTAATATTTTTCATTCATGAAAACTCGCCAGTGATACTAATATTATTCTCGGAAGTAGTTTCACCGAGGTCACATATACTGCATTAAACAGCTTTTTTATGTTCCCTGTGTACACTACAGATATATTTAGTCAAATATATTTTATTATATAGTTGTATGCTCAATAACCAAAGTTGTTTCTAACAGGCACATCTGGATGCTATATGATTAATTAAAATATTATTGATGACATACATATTTCTCCTTTTAAATAAGTTTCGTGAAGTAGTACGTGGATTTTCTCTTGGATTATACAAACTTTCTTTTCCAAAAAAATTTAAAAATACAATGTAAAAAAATGAAAATGGGAATTGGAGGGCCCTCTTCACAGTCATTTTGGGGCCCCTTTAAAATTTTAGAGGGGAAGCATGTGCTTCATGTGCCTATTGGATAAACAGGCCCTGGTTATCGTATGACATAGGTCAGATATATATATATATATAAAAATCAACATTTGAACGGAGGGTGGTTTTGGGGTCTGGGGGTCATGATCGGTGAAAATATATCGAAATTTTCCGGAACTGCTTTCCTCCGAACGGCTGCAATAGGTAGCTTTATACTTTTTTGTATTGAAAGCTACCTAAAAGAGTGTGTGTGGGGGGGGGGGGAGACCTCTGTTCACTGTCTAAAATAATAAAACCTGTAAAAGTTGTTATTATTATTATTATTATTATTATTATTATTATTATTATGTTTTTGTTTCATTGTGTTTCATGATCAGCATCTATAATGTTTAAATTTACTGAAAATGTCTGCAATGTACATATATATATATTCTAAATAATTAAGACAATAATCTATGTTTTGAGGTAAAAAAAAATCGATATTAGTGGCCGGATATTGGCGAAATAGGTTTGCTTATTCTTTTGATGTTATGAAACACATAAATATCTTCTTTTTTATATCACATACTTTTATATCATGAATTTCCAGAATTAGAATATTTAATTTTATATCCAATTTTGTTATATTTCTATATGCTTATATATTTCATATCAGCACCTATAATGATTAAATTTATCAAAAATTGTTTACAATGTATATATATATATATATATATATATTAAATAATTAAGAATCTTGTAAAAATAATACATATTTTGAGTAAAAAAAAATTCGATACAAGTTGATTACCGGGTATTAGCGAACTTGCTTATTCTCTAAATATTGTGAAACGTGTACATATTATTTTATACATTTTTTATGACTCAGTCCAGAATTCGAATGTTTGATTTTATATTTTTCCCCGTCTTTGTATTTCTAAACAAAATGGGAACCTGCAATTTTTTTTTTCTATTTCACTATACACTTCATCTTCAATATCTGTAATATTTTAAAGTATCGAAAGTTGTCCTCAATCAACTTTATGTATCTATATTTTTTTCTATCCAAAGTATGGCGCAAAACTAATTAATGTTCTAAAAAGCTATCCTGATTTTAGTAGAGTTTCAAGTAATCAAGAATTCAAATTTATATAAATATAAAAATTTACTTATACTGTTTGTTTTGCATTTTATAGCAGCGTGCTATTTAAACTATTTTTAATTGCTTAAAGCGTTGTATTTATTTATCTCTAAATCGTTTGTTTTTTCTGATTGTAGTATAAAAAACGCCGAGGCAAATATAACGCATACAGTGCGAGGTTTTTTGTATTTTTATGTTTAAAAGTAACTTTTACTAAGCATTATTTACGGTAGGTATTCGCGTTACTAACTGGCGAAAGGAGCCCCTCAACGAATCCGAAACTAAGGGGTGGTTGCCAAGGCCGTATAATGAAGGGAGAAATCGAGTTCGGCCGTGACTCAGATTATTGGAGTTTTCCCTACTTAACTTTGTTTTCAGCCTTATTGTCTTTCTTTTCTTTCCAATCCCGAACAGAATTATTCGAGCTACAAGATTAGAACACTCCACATTCCACATATAGAATGCAAAGGAAAGGGAGATTAAAATATTTAAACAAATATCTTTAAATATTAATGGTGTGAATGAAATTAAAATGCTTTCCATTTTCAATATGTGCTTTTACTCTCGCTTATTGAGAGTTGTTAATTAGATTATTGTCTTCCATATCCTGTATGAATTCAATCCTCCCTCAATCATTAAGAGGAATTCATTTAATTCAAAATTTTTATGACTATTTATTTTTAAAATACTAGGGGACTACGCTCGCCAACCCCCGGTCTGACACCGCATGATTTAAAAACACTTTGATCAACTTTAAAACGATTACGGAAGATTGTATTATAATTAAACGACCAGTGGTGATCTGCTGTAACCGGATTTCTATTCATTTTCCTTTAACTGAGGGTATTTAAGGTCGTATCAACTGCTGTCGAAACAGCTAACAACTGTTTTCCTGTTGATTAAATAAGATCAATTAAAGATTTAAAAATCAAGTTGTGTGAAATGGTTACGTAAACAATATCACTACATCGGAGAATTTCATGACGATACTGTAGAAAATTGGTTACTTCTCCATTATTCCGTCGACTAGTTTCGATAAAAAGAAACGAACTGTCGCCAAAATATATCATTTAACGCCAAACGTGCATGATCTTGGCATCGCGTCGCATTCAGTTGACATCAGATGCGTTGCACGTATTAGTTAATTCATCGAGGGATTTTTAATTCAACGTTTATTTGTCTTTTTGATACTTCTCCATTACCCCGTTGATCAATTTTCATTTTAAAAAAAAAATGCCAAATTGTAACACCAAATAAACAAATAGAAGAATTTTGCCATTGGAATCTCAAAACAAAAAACAAAAAACAAAAATAAATAAATAAAAATAAAATAAAATAAATAAATAAACAAATAAATAAAATACAAGAAATTCAGAAAAACCTCACTCACCAAAGTGTCAACTATCAGTAAGTTTAAACAATAAAATTTACAACATATTATTGCAAAACAGACAAAAATAATCTTGGATATGTATTTACATTAATTTTCTTAATTATCTATCTCGGCTGGTGAATAAATGTTCGTGACGTCAGTTGAAACTGATCTATTGTATGTAACTGTTCATCGCAACATTTTTCAATCATTTTTCTTTTTTAATGTCATGGCACTGCCGTTTAAGGATGCAATTGTTATTTTAATTAATGAAATAAATAATAAATCAGTAAAACATAATGAAAAATATATGTATATGTCGAATTAAAAACCACTTGATGTCACAGCAAACACATGTAATGCCCTTGACGTCAAGTGAATGTGACGCCACGATCATGTATTTTTGGTGTTAAATCCTATAGTTTGACAATAGTTTTTCGTTATGAAATGTGGTCGACGGGACAATGGAGAAGCACCATATTGTTAATGATATTTTAACAATTTATTAGTTTTTTCGGTATTTTATTTTATTTATTAAGCGTAAAAATATAGTTTTTAATTGAAAGGCAATATTATTTATGCTGGGTTAAAACTTCCAATAATAGGCGAAAACTCTGTCAAAATAAATTAATCTCTCGTGTAAATATATTTTTTAATTGAAATTGTTTGGAAATATTGTTATTTGAGAATTTTAAATATGACGTAAGTTTCCTTATTTAATGCTTTTAAAACGCGTAATAATTTAATTATTTCTCTTTTTAATATTCACGCGCAAGTATACTTTTTATTACGTAATTTTCTACATTTACTGCTTTTAACACGTGATCATTTAATTTTTATTTTAAAGTTTTATTTCTGTTTTTAATAGTCACGTGTAAATACATTTTTTTTATTGAAAGGGAATATTATTATATGCGCTATTTTACAAATTGGTAACAATTAAATAATGGATTTTATGAAATATGAAATAAATCTTCATAAAAATAATGAAAATTTTGAATAAAAAATTGAAATATAACCTCAAAAAATTACTCAAATTAAAAAAATAATTGTAGACTGCACGCCGCAAGCTTATCAACCATATCCTTATAAATTATGGTTAAATTCCTGCGCATAGTTTTCGTTCCTATAAAACTTTTTTAAGAAAACTATTTTGACCAACTTTAATATTAAATATCTCTAAAAATAATTCTTCCATTTAAAAACTGTCTGCTTCAGCGTCTTTATTGAACATTTCTTTATAAAACTACCAATTTTTAAATTTTTGTATGTAGTAGTTTTCTGGATATTAGATCAGAAAGACTTCAAGGCACAAAATCTTCATTGACAGCGGCTGCGGCTGCGGCGGTTACTTTTTTTTAATATAGAGAGAATCTATTATTTTTTAAGCGCGTATTAGTGGTGGAACAGCGCTCATGACGGAAAGATGAATATCAAGATAATGTTTTCACCCAAGTCTTTGAGAGATAAATATTTAACGTTATTTTATTACATTGTGGTGGATTGTAGAAAAATATTCATAAAATAAAAAAAGAGAAGCAATATAATTTTGGTAATGTACGAGTATAAAGCACCATTTCAGATGCAGTAAAAAATGTAGCAGTAAAAAATAATTGCAACAAATAACAAATAACACATTAAAATCCTACCAGCTTTATTCAAAATGAAGAATTGTTAAAGTTAAATACTTTTTTTCAGCAGGGGGACTCTGTTCCCTTGACACCCCCTCCCCTTAATTAAAACAATTTTAAAACATTAAATCTAAACATTGTCTTCCATGGGAGGTGTTCAGGCCGGGAAGCCCCTCCCTAGAGAAAAATCCTTAGTTCCTTCTCTCTTAGTAATTAATTATTTTAAATGCCATAAGATTTTTTTTTTTTCAAAATCATGAGAGAAAACTGAGTTAATTGAATTTGAAAATCCAAGGAGGGACAATTGCCCTTCCTTGCCCCCTTACGGGTAAACATAAAAAAAATCTTTTTTTTTTTTTTTTTTTTTTTTTTTTTCTAATAATACACAGGTTTTTAAGGCTAAAATTGGCATAATTAAAAATTTCTTCCAAAAACAGCAACATAAAATTTAATAATACAGTTCTGATTCTAGAAAAAAGGTACTTTCGTGTTATAGCGTTCCCCAAAGATGAAGCGCCAAGTGACCTAGATGTATCGCCAAATTATAAAGCATATATGACATTATAATATATGATGTATATAACATTTCGTGACGTATATGGCCAAGTTATTGTTATATATGATGCATATATGATGTATATGACACGTATGACACGTGTATATGGCGTGTGACATATATGACACGTGGGAAAGACGTATATGATGTATATATGACATATAAGACGTAAATAATATATATAGGGTGTCCATAAAAGAACTCCGGTGTTTTGAAGCAAATTTTTTTAATTCAATCATAAAATTAGGTTAATGTTGTATATATGTACTTAAAGATAAATTTATCAAGATTTTTACCACATTTCAATGTGTGCCCGTTTGTGGCACGGCACACATCCAAACGGTATTCAACCTCTTCCCATGTCCTGGCCAACATGTCTGGAGTGATGATTGCCACACAATCGATTATCCTTTGCCTGAGATAATTTACATCTTGAATTTTCTCATCGTAAACAAAATTCTTGACATGTTCCCAGAAAAAGTCTAATGGAGTCAAATCCGGGCTTCTTGGAGGCCAAGAAATAGGCTCTGCCTTTCCAATCCACCTGTCACCAAATCGAGTATCCAATGCTTCCCGTACACGCAAACTGAAGTGGGGGGGGGGGGTGCTTCATCTTGCTAAAATAGACTGGACCCTATTCCGCCTCAATATCAACCAACTGAGGGAAAACATACTCCTCTAACATTTCACAATAGACATCACCATTTATGGAATTTTCTACAAAAATGAAGGGACCTATAACTTGGTTATTCATAATTCCAGATAACACACTGAGCCTTTTATTGTGGCGTCGCCATCGCACTGCATTAACTGAATGGAATAATGGAATGAGCGTTTGCTACGTTACTTCAAGATCAATGACGTGCAGCGCTACCTAGTGTTGAAAAAAATCAACCTGAAACTGGTGTGGATAAAATTTGATGAGCTACTGATTTCTTCTTATGGCATTTTCTACAAAAATGAAGGGACCTATAACTTGGTTATTCATAATTCCAGATAACACACTGAGCCTTTTGTTGTGGTGTCGCCATCGCACTGCATTAACTGAATGGAATGATTGAATGAGCATTTGCTAAGTTACTTCAAGCTCAATGACGCGCAACGCTACCTAGTGTTGAAAAAATCAAACTGAAACTGGTGTGGATAAAATTTGATGAGCTACTGATTTCTTCTACATTAACTGACCTGACCTAACTCATACTGTTAACTCGATATGATATTTTAAAACCCCGGAATTCTTTTATGGACACCCTATATATGTAATGACGTATATGGCACATATATGAGGATATATGTATGCGTATACATGATGCATATATAAGCTTTGCGGTAATCTTGGTAAAATCATAGCCGCAACTTTGGCATAATCGTAATCGTAAGTGCCGCTATGACACGAAAGTGGCAGAAAAAATTCTAAAGTGTAACTTTTTTGTATCAGGAAAATGTGGCCTTAATCTTACAAGATAGTTGTACATTCCTTTTAGAAATGAAAAGATTGCTAAGATCTAAAATGCTTTAAAAAAAAAGAAATAAACAATGTAATATATATATTTATATATATATATATATATATATATAAAACTTTAAGTAAAATTTAACCATTGAAACATAAGAAACTGACCACATACACTGAAATCCCGATACCAAAGAGCCCTGTCAATTTACAAATTAAAATTGTAGTCCTAATAAAAGTAACATTATTAATTCAAATTAAGAAGAAGAAAAAAAAAAATTAAATAAATAGAAAATAAGGAATGAAATATAAACCACACGAGTATATACACAAATAAAAGCTTATAAAGTAATTTACTTTTTCAAGGGCAAGAAAATCACATTTATAAGCAAAGAACGATTGTTTTCTGTATATGACACCAGCTTTTGCTAAATATAGTGCCATATCTTGCCCGAACAATCGCTGAAACAATATTGAATAACAAGACCTTTACAATGGAATATTATAAATTATACATACAATTTGAAAAGGAGTGTGAAAAAGAATTAAAAAAATTAAAAAATATATATATTACTTATATTAATAATATCCCAAGATATTTAGTATATTGTGAGCACATGTACAAAGTTGTATCCAAAAGAAGAGGTTAAATTCACAGTTAAATAGAGAATCCTTCAGATCATAAATTGTAACCTACAGTTACAGTTATTTTTATTTAACTAAATAGATTACAACATTTTAAAAAATGTAGAAAAAAAAAATTATGATATACATATAAATAAAAACCATTAATTATTTTATTTTAATTTTAATTTAATCAATTAAAATATATAATATTACTTGATAATTTGAAAGTATTTCATAGATATTATTACCTCCATACTAAATTTCCAAGTTTTAATATTTTAAATAAGCTATACTACTGCTATCTATTGTAAAAATATTAGACTATTTTAGCATACTATCAAATACATTGCTGCTGACATCTGGTGTACAGATATTCTACTAAAACTTTAATATTGTATGTATAATTACTTATATGCAGCTGTAATGTAGTGTAAATATATTAATTTTACTAGTTAATATTAATGATATATATAGAGAATAAGAGTTACTAGTATAATATAATTTATATTTTAACTAACCCATTTAAAATATATCTTAATTTAACCCAAACATTAATGTAGAATCCATATGATGCTTTCATTTTATAAATTAGTATTATACTTAGAAATAACATAGATTATTCAATATGGTAATGCACTTATTATAATTTAAATCCAGCTATTTAAATAATATCTACCATGAAAAAAATATATAAAAAACATAAATATTAATTAAATTAAATGATCTAATAATAAAATAAATAATATAAAACTAAGAGATATGTTTATTAGTGTACTATATTTAATAAATATTTAATATTTACTAAAATTAAATATGTTTAACATATTAATATTATATTGTATTGATTAACCCATTGTAACATCCTTGATAATTTTAACTTTTGTTACAACCCCAATAATATTAACTCCATATAATCATAACAACAATTATAGAATTTGCCCACATGTAAATTTTAAGTTATGAATGACTTTTAACTAAGATGATCCTATGCAGCACATGCTCTTAATATGAGTTATAATTTAGCGAAATATATCAACAGTCAAAAGTTGAAAATTAACGTTAAATTTTAAAATATGAATGACATTAAACTAGGATAATCCTATGCAGCAACGCACACAATAGGATTCATAGTTTAGCCAAATATATCAACAATCAAAAGTTGATTATCATTTTTATCAAGGAGATTTTAACAAAAAAAAAAAAAAAAAAAAAAAAAAAAAATACAGACATTTAACCCAAATTAAATCTATATTTATATGTGTAAAATTGATTTAACTAAATAGTAAGGATATCCATAAACTTGTGCAATTTGAAGGATATGTTTTAAATTTTGATTTTTAAAGTTATTTGAACAAAGATTATTAATTCTATGTGCGAAATTTAGTAAAATATTTACAAATACTGATTTATGTATACATGACAAATAGTTAGTAAATAAGTTAACCTTAAAAGTAAAATCATTTCGCTTGTCATAAATGTCAAACAAAAGTTTATTATCTTTAAGAATTATCTTAAGATCAAGAAAATTAATTTCATTATTTGCCATAACATTGAAACTATAAGTTAAATTTTTATGATATTTTATAGGTAATAAATAATTTGAATTACTATTAAAATAGAAGACAATAATGTCATCTATATAACGGTATATTTTACAATTAGCAATATTAGAGTTACGTTCATAATAATATAAATACAATTCTGCAAGAATTGAAGAAACAATGCCACCTTGAGGGAGTCCACAGCTTTGTATATATATAGTATCATTAAAAACAATATAATTATAATGGAGAATAAATTTAGTTAATGTTTTAAAGTAATTTAACGAAATTTTATTTTTTAATTTAATAGAATCCTTGTATTCCTTATATAATAAATTTACTATCTTGAACATATCGTTAATATCAATGTTATTAAATAAGTCATTAAAATCAAACGTCTTCATGTATTTTATGTTATTTAAATTTTTAATATTATTGACAAGTTGAAAACTATTTTTTATGCTATACAAATTATCTTTTTGTTTTGTAAGTTCAAACAATTTAGTGAGAATACTTAATAAAAATTTGCTTGCATTATTGTTATAAGTATTACAACCGATTGTTACAGTTCTAAATTTTAAAGGAGTTTTGTGGAATTTAGGTATAACAACTATGTATGGATAATTAAAGTTATAGTTTTTAATTTTTAGTAATTTATAAAATTGAAATATATGTCGATTATTAATGATTTTATCTAGATTAGTTATTTTAAAGTTTAAATTTGTATTTATAGCTTTAGTTATTAACTGCGAATAATAATATTTGCAGATGAAAGCATAATTGTTTGGTGATTTATCACCATATGTAATAATAAATTTGTTTTGTAAATTCGTTATTTCACTATTTAGTTGTTTAAAATTAAAATTATATATGTCCAAATTCCTATGAAGTTCAGCATTTAAATTACTTAAAACATTTAATTTCCATTCATTAAAAAATTCAAGAGGTTTATTATAATCTATTGATATTTATAAATAAAAAGGTCAAGATCCAGATTAAATTGTTTTAAAATAGAAAAAATTGTATAACATGAAGGTAATCGAAATTTAGTCCCATTAGTCATAAGATTACGCAAGTAATCATTCTCTACAATATTAATATCCCCTGTAATAATGTGCCCATGTACTTTATCTACATAATTGCTATAATTAGGATTATTACATAAGCAAGGAGGTTTATCATTTGATGTTAGAAATTTTGCAAATTTATTGTAATTGAAAATCCTACGTCCTAATGTAACGTTGTATTTGTATGATTTATGTATTGTAAAATTTTTTATGGGGAATTTGTTCTCAATGTTATTAATTACATTGTGTATATTTATTTTATTAAGTACAATATTGGAAAAAGTAATTATAAGTAGAGTGTTGGTAGTTTTTTTGTAAGTGTTTTTTGAAATTTTTACATTAAGTTGATTAATTCTAAATAATAAAAGATCAAAATAAACATCACTAAAATGTGGCGATAGATTTAATGATAAAAAAACTTTATAATACTTGTTAAGATTTTTCTTTTTGATCGAAAAAATATTTTTCCTAATATCAAGCCATTTGTAAGAATTATTGAATTCATATTCCAAATTAGATAATTGCCGTTCAATATCATTACTAGAGATATACTGTGAACTATTACAATTTTTATATATTAAAACTATTTGCACCATTCTTTCTTCCTTTATTTTTTTAGCAGTTTGTAAGTACTGCATATTTGTAGAGAAAAAAATATCTTCAAAATGTCTAATTCTGCACTTTTGATTTCAAAATAGCTTTTATTTCCTTTCTTTTTTTCAATAATAATATTTTCCTAAAAATTTTGATGCATATATTATTATGAGAGAATGTTTTTCTCACAGTATGTAAATACCTCCGAAATCTTATTTAACGCATTTAAAAGAGCATTCTTTCTTCTAATCTCATAGGTGTAACCAGCTTATTACGTGGGGGGTGCTCAGATTTTTATTTGAAACAGAAAATGGAACGGAAAACAGACACATACATACATGTGTGTGTATATACATGAATGCACAAACCAGCAGTATAATAATTATGGACACAATAATAATAATGCAATAATAAATGTCACAATAAATACAAAAGTTAAAGTATTATAATCAGGTTATATGGTAAAACCTCACTATAAACTCAGATTCAGTGCCGTAATAAAGGTATTGCTGCTAGTGTTTCTTAACCAGGTACCACTTCGAATGGGCGTACCATTGATGGTTTAAGTTACATTTTCAATTTTCCCATCAATTTCTGATAATCCAAAAGATTCAATATGCGATTTACCCACTTCTTTGAATGATCTTTGCTTTTCATCATTGAAACTATGTTTGCATTTATGACAAATAAAAACTGAAGATTTCCATACAAATAATAAACTAACTTTAGCTTACTTTGTTATTTATTTATTATTTGTATGATAATCTTCAGCTTTTATTCCATAACTTCTGATCCCGTTGAGATACCACTCTAAAGATTTCAAGATTTTGACATTATAATGTTACAATGAGATACATTTATAAAAAAAAAAATATATAAAAGCGCAATCTAAAAATTTTTAAAGTTCCAAAATGTTAATATTATTATTTTTTTTTTAATCAAGCAACTTGCATATCAAATGAAACCTTGTGAAATTCTCTTTAAAATGAGTGGTCCAACTCATTTTAAAGAGTTGGACCTACGCCATACGCCCTACGAGCTGGACCCTACGCCTCACAGTGGGGCGTTTTGAGGATCTAAGTGGACAAAATTATTGCGTTGAAGTTTAATTAGGTTTTACTGGGTTTTCGAATGTATCAGTAATAAAATAACCAAACAGTGATAAATATTTGACTTATTTAATTAATTATATTATTATTATTATTATTATTATTATATTACTTATATTATTATTATTATTTAAATTATAATATTGTATTGTCATTAAAACTACACATGAATTCAAAGTTTCAGCTCAATCGGATAATTAAAAGTGGTGAAAATTGACTTGCAAGATTTGAATTAAACACTCAGACGCACACTTCAAGTTAATATAACTTAATGATTCGCAAACTTTCGCAGGAACTGTCTCAAGTTTTCAATACTTTAAGAATGGCACTTTGATTTAAAAAAAAATGCTTATTGCTTAATAATGCTTAATACTGTATTAAAAGTCAAGATGAAGTGTGAAAACAAGATGGCGCTTATTTTCAAACAACGATTGGTTAAATCTTGTGACAAACATAGTGACATATGTCTAGTAAACTCCTGCTTTCAAATAATACAGAAAAGTCCCTACTTGCTTTCGAACTTACAGAAAAATAATGCAACTGTTGAAAGTCTCTCAAATCAACTACCTTCTTTACGGTCGTAGTTAAACGACACATCGGGTTTTTTCGACAAAACTCGTACGGATCTCGACAAAAGAGACATTCAGATACCACTATACGCGGTCTTGTTAAATTCCGAGATAATCGGAAAAATGAATTTTGTCCACCTAGATCATCAAAACGTCCTACTGTGCGCCTGATAGAATCTGACAAAATCGAAATTGAAAATGTTTATGCAAACCCAAAAATGACGATTTTTCGAAATTTAAAAAATTGTTTGTAAATCTAATGAAATAAAAAAAAATAAAGCTATATTCTCATTTATATCATCAGGGAGAATTATTCCTGACAGTATCATTAAAATCTGAAATGGTCAGGTTGAATATTGAAATTTTTTGGTTGATTTGGCATGGAATGACCCTATTTATTCAAAAAAAAAAAAAAAAAAAATAGGTGCTTATTATTACATTCTACTAAGTAAAATTTAACAAATTAAATTTGATTAATTAGCTTTTTAGTTAAATAAAAAGATTTTATGCACTACTGAAATTACACTTTTAGTATTGGTCACACGGAGTGTCAATTACTGGAAAGAGACTAATTAAGCATTCCAGTAATGGAAACCAGTCCTAAAATCTTAACAATAAATGAAATTTCGTAAATATATGAAATTCAAAGTTTTACATTACTATCCAAACAAAAACATGCAATTTTTGCAAAAAAATAAGGAAGATATAAATTAATTAAGTGAAGTGAGCTCTTAGCATGTTTATTAAGATTTTCACAGAAAAACAGTGGAACTGTGAAGCATTTTCTGCTTTCTGATTGGTTTGATTAAGAATATCAACAACAACCCAAATTATAAAACATACAAGGAGGAGTTATGAAAAAATAAATAAAAGTCAAATTATTATTGGTTATTTTTTTTTATATAATCCAAAAACATTCGGGGGTTTTCATTCCTGGCGCATCTACCCTACATCAATCTGAAATACGGATAAAATCCGTTTTTTAAAATTAAATTTTAAATTTACATTCGGAAAGGATTTGAATACGTAGATTTTTAAAAAATAATAATGAAACATACTTATAAATAATATATACACATATACAAATTTATCCCAGACCACCTTAACAAAAAATTATTGAATTAAAAAAAGTTCAATTTTTTTTTCCAGAATTCATAGGCTATATGTTCATAAATCCAAAACAAATCCAAAGGGACACTTTCTGACATATTTTTTAATTATTTTTTATTGGAAAATTCATTGACACATTTTTAAAATTCTTTTTTGTTCGAAAAGGCATGAAACTGGCAGGTGTTGTTATTCAGAAATGTTGTAATGGAAAGACGTTTTCCATTGATTGGTAAACGCAAATTTCAGAAAATACTGTCAAAGTTGGTGTTTTGAACCAAATTTCCGGACGTGACAGCGAGAGAAAGGAGAAAAACCTGCCGTCACATGACTAAAGTCACTTATAACTCGATAAGTATTTTATTTATCAAAAAATGGAAATCGTAATTCGATTCCAGACAGGCCTGCCAATTTTGTGCCTTTACGTTTAAAAATAAGTCATAAAATGTGTCAGAAAGTTTCGCGTTTGTTGAGCAGGGAATTTAACAACAGCTTTAAGAGAGTATAAACTATTCTTACTTTCTTTGGTGACTGTGGCTTCTGAATATTTGACGCCATGTTGGACAACTTTTTTCTGTTTTAAAACATCGTCAATTGTCTTGCACTTTTTTGCAGATTTTTATAACGTTTGTTTTCTCTTTTCAGGCCGTCCCATGTTTTTTAAATACACATGATAGTGTGAAGTATATTTATAAATTAAATATAAATTTCATTTGGCCTATTTCGGAATGATACAAGCACAAGAGAATGAAAAACTAAAACTGAACAAAACAACAGAATTTTCTCTTGAAAATCCTTAAAGGATTGGCTTTATAATTTACCACTTTGTTGCGTCTTTTTTTTTCTTTTCTTTTCTTTTACTTAAAAGATAAAAAAAAATAACTAAGCATAGCTTCCATATGTAAATGGAAATGCTTATGTTTTCCGGAAATACTCTCAGTAAAAAAAAGTATATTGTCAGTATGAATATCTATGCGACTGATGCCTTGCAAATGTTACCAAAAGGTCGCACCTGGGCCTGTCTGGGGCCTACGTACGGAATATTTCGCATCCTAAAATATTTTACTTCATAAAATTTTGCTGAATGAGCACAAATGTAATGCAGAAAATATTAATTATTAGTTATTGTATCATGATACTTGAGACATGGTTGTGTTCTACAGGAGTGATAATATATAAAAAAAAAATAATAATATCGATTTTATTAACCTTGCTTTCATTTTTTTATGAATTTTGATTATTTAAATTCGATTTAAAAATCCTGCGTGTTTCTGCGTGAGCGGGAGGGGGGGGGGGGGTGCCCGGGCACACAGGGCACTCAACCCCCCCCCCCCCCCATGGTTACGCGCATGAATCTTTCTAGTTTCACTCAAATTATTCTAAATCTAATGCAAGCAGAGGCGGATTACCAAATAGGCTGAGTAGGCTGAAGCCTAGGGGCCCGACAAACTAAGGGCCCGGCGCTAAGTTTGTGACCTTTTTTTTGTCCTAAAAAAATATGTATGTATATATATGTATATGTGTGTGTATGTTTGTATATATATATATATGTTGTATGTCAATGTATATACATATAGAGCAGGAGAGGGGCCGCAATATGTTAAGCCTAGGGGCCCGGTAGTGGTTAATCCGCCTCTGAATGCAAGCATTCAGTGTTTAATTCAAATTCAGACACATTACTCCGGGAGGGATTTCTGGGGCTCCGGGGGGGGATATTGTCGAGTAGGGGGGAGAATTGCATTTTTTAACCATTAAAAGCATAAAATCTTAAATCTTCCGGGGGGGGGAGGCATTTAAATGCTCTGGGGAATTCAACACTGAGCATTTTAATAAAGACCTACTATGTGGATTTTTTAAAAATCTTATTATAGTATATTTTACAACAAAAATCTCTTCCTAGAAATGCAAAAAATATTTTATTATTAAAATAAAATATTATTCTTTCAAAAAAAAAAAAAAGTCAAACTTTCCGGAGTACATCCAGTTTTATGCAGATGTATCTTAATAATAACAGGGTTTATTTTTCTGTTTTCCTTTACGGGGTGTTTTAAAGGTAATGTACGGGAAATTTTTTTTAAATTCTACAAAACAAGTTTTCCTTTGGACCAATATTCCATGCACATAAAATCATCAAATAAATCGGATACTCATTATTAAATTGATTTTATTCGAAATTTACGCAACGCTTTTTTACAATGCATCGCTATGCGTTCCTCAACGTTTTGGGAGGTGAGTGGGCGTGGCAGGCTTCACTCTCAATATTACTGTATAGTCTTAAACAAAAAAAAAAAAAAAAAAAAAAATGAAGAAAAGAAAGAAAAACCACCATACCCTAGACCAATATGTTGGTCTATCTAGACCATACCACGCCATTTCATCAACAAATTGTCGCAAAGAGATGCGAACGGTACCATTCAATTAGGAATTGCGTCTGCTTTCTGAATTAAATGTGATTCTTTTACATATTTGAAGTTGTACTAACTTTCAATTTGAAATGGTGCAACTTACTTTTAAGATTATATTTCATTTCCTTGAATCAATGCAGCGCAGAAAATGGTATAGTTTAAGGAAAACGCTGCAACCTTTTACGCATTTTAAATCAAGACAGAGATGTAGCACACAAATTCAGCTTTTAGGTAGACGCCGAGGTTAACGAAAAAGACAAGCTACCGCGGTGCATCCTACTTATCTTTTTTTACAGACCGCTAGAGTGGCGTGATGCTCTTTTCGTACACCTGCATTGGTGCATTCGAACATCACGTGACTCCCGCGATCTGTAAAAAAATATACGCGTAAAGCACCGCGGTAGCCTTTCTTTTTCGTTAGCCTTGGTAGACGCTTTACGACGTCACACCTAAAATATGAAAACAATTAGGTAGACGTTATTTGCAAGCAGTATAATGAAGTTCATATATAACTATGTATTTTTTAATTAAAGTGTAAATACTGCTCAAAGTGATAAAAAAAAACATTGCACAAAGGCTTAAAAATACCTTTTAATATATAGTAAGACCTATGTTTCATGTGCTCAAACGGCGACTTCTTCAAGATCAAAAGGATAAATAAAATGTTCTCGCAAAGTTTTTGAAAATGATAAACATAAAACACGAGATCATATGTCTGACGTAAGCAGGTGCTCAAGCTGGTCAAACTGGAAAACGTGAAAATTATTACTTTTATTGTTCTCGTTTCGCAAATATATATCTATTGATTCACGGATAGGAAATAAATTCTTGATGGAAAAATTTATTTACTATTCTTGAAACCCTTTCTGCAAAGGCTCTATTCTATGTATTCTAGCCAAGGCTGTAGTTCTTCTGTCATATTTGATATATGTCATATGTTATTTCATTATCGTTGTAAATTTCCTTTTTGTCATTCCTATATTGTATTGTAATGTTCCATCTGCCCTGGAGAATGGGATTTCATAAACACTGGAAAGTTGATCAGGTTCCATTGGATCTATTTTTCTACATACTATGTTTTTAAATTTTGTGGAAGGTTTTGCGATAAGGCAGATATTCAATTTGCTAAGTTTGTATTTTAATCTTTCAAAGAACCCAGGAAAATGTTGTAAAAGGGATAGCTTTGAGTTTTGTTTATTAAAAAATTTCTTCTTTTTATTATCCATGCTTGTAATTAATTTATTAATATTGTCCTTGTATCCGTTACTGTCCCGATTATTTGTATCCGTTATTTCTTGCGATGTCACGTATTATTTTATATATTTCATTGGTTAATTGAGTAGAGGTACAGACAGCAAAGGCTCTTCTAATTACTGTCTGTACTCTTAATCAATTAACCAATGAAATAAATAAAATACGTGACATCGATAGAAATAACGGATACAAAGACTACTAATACTACTAATAAATTAATTACGAGCATGGATAATAAAAAGAATAAAAATTTTAATGAACAAAACTCAAATCTATCCACTTTACAATATTTTCCTGGGTTCTTTGAAAGATTAAAATACAAACTTAGAAAATTCAATATCTGCCTTATCGCAGAACCTTCCACAAAACTTTTAAAAAAAACATTAGTATGCAGAAAAATAGATCCAATAGAACCTGATCAACTTTCCGGTGTTTATGAAATCCCATTCACCAGGACAGATGGAACATTACAATACTTATGTAGGAATGACAAAAAGAAAATTTAAAACGAGAATAAAAGAACAAATGGCAGATATCAAGTATGATAGAAGAACTACAGACTTGGCTAGACTACATAGAATAGAGCCTTTGCAGATTGGTTTTAAGAATAGAAAATTAATTTTTCCATCAAGAGTTTATTTCCCATCCATTATCCGTGAATCAATAGAAATATATTTGTGAAGAAGTCACCGTTTGAGCGCATGAAACATATGTCATCTATATACCGTTTTTATCCTGACGGTACTTATAAGTACCACTTTAATAAAACACCTATATATTGGTAATATGACCATTTTCCCTAACGGTATTCACAATGGCACAAAGAGTGTATTTCTGACAGTAGGCAGGAGATGGCAAATTCAAGCACATATCCTCTTTCTTTGTATTGTAGGGATTTTACATTTGCCACGCTACATTCGAAATCGATTTTGCAATAGAATTGACATGCATGTTGTTCTTCATTTGAGTAATTTTGGTGGTTTATTACCGGTTATTTAGTACTATTATTTTCTATTGTTTTCTATACAGGTGAACATTTCCTATATTTTATTTGAAGTTTACTATTTTATTTTATATCAAATTAAATAAAAATTTATGGTGGTTACAGTTGCATAATTAACCACTAAAACACTATAAAAATTATTTTCCTCTTTCCTATGTTTATTCTGCACCAAAACTTATTCAATGATGCAAAAATACAATTAAAAAGTAGCTGGAAAATTAATTCAGGATATAAAGGGTTAAAAGGTATTTTTAAGCCTTTGTGTTATGTTTTTATCACTTTAAGCAGTGATTACACTTTAATTTAAAGTTAACAAGCGATTTTATTATATTATTTGTGTGTATTTTTATTCAGATAGTAACAGATATAGATATGATAGTCCTCTTTTTTCTTTAAATTTCATCAACTAGAAGTTAATGCAAGCAATATATTGATAGTTTTATAATATACTAGAAGGCTCTGAGAACCTTCGTGCGCCAACCCCCGCACTGTCAACCGATTTGCGCCATGAAGATCACTGTTCTCCTTCTTATTTCTATCTCCATGATTTGCGCGTTGCAGATTTGTTCCTTATTCATTCATTGGTAGAAACGCATTGTAGTCTACCTTAATAATCAATTAAAGTTTCTTGGATTAAGAAACTCTTAAGAAATTTAAATTGTGCATGGATGGCCAGACCGGCAGACAGATTAATAGCGTATAGCTTGCGTTCGTATGTTTTATGTAACAACGTAGTTGATAGTTTAGTATCATTAATGAATAGCTACTTTCTATTCTTTTACATATTCAAATTTAAAATTTTCTTGGCATTATAAAATGAGTTTAAATTCAATTTGCTAAGTTTGTATTTTAATCTTTCAAAGAACCCAGGAAAATGTTGTAAAAGGGATAGCTTTGAGTTTTGTTTATTAAAAAATTTCTTCTTTTTATTATCCATGCTTGTAATTAATTTATTAATATTGTCCTTGTATCCGTTACTGTCCCGATTATTTGTATCCGTTATTTCTTGCGATGTCACGTATTATTTTATATATTTCATTGGTTAATTGAGTAGAGGTACAGACAGCAAAGGCTCTTCTAATTACTGTCTGTACTCTTAATCAATTAACCAATGAAATAAATAAAATACGTGACATCGATAGAAATAACGGATACAAAGACTACTAATACTACTAATAAATTAATTACGAGCATGGATAATAAAAAGAATAAAAATTTTAATGAACAAAACTCAAATCTATCCACTTTACAATATTTTCCTGGGTTCTTTGAAAGATTAAAATACAAACTTAGAAAATTCAATATCTGCCTTATCGCAGAACCTTCCACAAAACTTTTAAAAAAAACATTAGTATGCAGAAAAATAGATCCAATAGAACCTGATCAACTTTCCGGTGTTTATGAAATCCCATTCACCAGGACAGATGGAACATTACAATACTTATGTAGGAATGACAAAAAGAAAATTTAAAACGAGAATAAAAGAACAAATGGCAGATATCAAGTATGATAGAAGAACTACAGACTTGGCTAGACTACATAGAATAGAGCCTTTGCAGATTGGTTTTAAGAATAGAAAATTAATTTTTCCATCAAGAGTTTATTTCCCATCCATTATCCGTGAATCAATAGAAATATATTTGTGAAGAAGTCACCGTTTGAGCGCATGAAACATATGTCATCTATATACCGTTTTTATCCTGACGGTACTTATAAGTACCACTTTAATAAAACACCTATATATTGGTAATATGACCATTTTCCCTAACGGTATTCACAATGGCACAAAGAGTGTATTTCTGACAGTAGGCAGGAGATGGCAAATTCAAGCACATATCCTCTTTCTTTGCATTGTAGGGATTTTACATTTGCCACGCTACATTCGAAATCGATTTTGCAATAGAATTGACATGCATGTTGTTCTTCATTTGAGTAATTTTGGTGGTTTATTACCGGTTATTTAGTACTATTATTTTCTATTGTTTTCTATACAGGTGAACATTTCCTATATTTTATTTGAAGTTTACTATTTTATTTTATATCAAATTAAATAAAAATTTATGGTGGTTACAGTTGCATAATTAACCACTAAAACACTATAAAAATTATTTTCCTCTTTCCTATGTTTATTCTGCACCAAAACTTATTCAATGATGCAAAAATACAATTAAAAAGTAGCTGGAAAATTAATTCAGGATATAAAGGGTTAAAAGGTATTTTTAAGCCTTTGTGTTATGTTTTTATCACTTTAAGCAGTAATTACACTTTAATTTAAAGTTAACAAGCGATTTTATTATATTATTTGTGTGTATTTTTATTCAGATAGTAACAGATATAGATATGATAGTCCTCTTTTTTCTTTAAATTTCATCAACTAGAAGTTAATGCAAGCAATATATTGATAGTTTTATAATATACTAGAAGGCTCTGAGAACCTTCGTGCGCCAACCCCCGCACTGTCAACCGATTTGCGCCATGAAGATCACTGTTCTCCTTCTTATTTCTATCTCCATGATTTGCGCGTTGCAGATTTGTTCCTTATTCATTCATTGGTAGAAACGCATTGTAGTCTACCTTAATAATCAATTAAAGTTTCTTGGATTAAGAAACTCTTAAGAAATTTAAATTGTGCATGGATGGCCAGACCGGCAGACAGATTAATAGCGTATAACTTGCGTTCGTATGTTTTATGTAACAACGTAGTTGATAGTTTAGTATCATTAATGAATAGCTACTTTCTATTCTTTTACATATTCAAATTTAAAATTTTCTTGGCATTATAAAATGAGTTTAAATTCAATTTGCTAAGTTTGTATTTTAATCTTTCAAAGAACCCAGGAAAATGTTGTAAAAGGGATAGCTTTGAGTTTTGTTTATTAAAAAATTTCTTCTTTTTATTATCCATGCTTGTAATTAATTTATTAATATTGTCCTTGTATCCGTTACTGTCCCGATTATTTGTATCCGTTATTTCTTGCGATGTCACGTATTATTTTATATATTTCATTGGTTAATTGAGTAGAGGTACAGACAGCAAAGGCTCTTCTAATTACTGTCTGTACTCTTAATCAATTAACCAATGAAATAAATAAAATACGTGACATCGATAGAAATAACGGATACAAAGACTACTAATACTACTAATAAATTAATTACGAGCATGGATAATAAAAAGAATAAAAATTTTAATGAACAAAACTCAAATCTATCCACTTTACAATATTTTCCTGGGTTCTTTGAAAGATTAAAATACAAACTTAGAAAATTCAATATCTGCCTTATCGCAGAACCTTCCACAAAACTTTTAAAAAAAACATTAGTATGCAGAAAAATAGATCCAATAGAACCTGATCAACTTTCCGGTGTTTATGAAATCCCATTCACCAGGACAGATGGAACATTACAATACTTATGTAGGAATGACAAAAAGAAAATTTAAAACGAGAATAAAAGAACAAATGGCAGATATCAAGTATGATAGAAGAACTACAGACTTGGCTAGACTACATAGAATAGAGCCTTTGCAGATTGGTTTTAAGAATAGAAAATTAATTTTTCCATCAAGAGTTTATTTCCCATCCATTATCCGTGAATCAATAGAAATATATTTGTGAAGAAGTCACCGTTTGAGCGCATGAAACATATGTCATCTATATACCGTTTTTATCCTGACGGTACTTATAAGTACCACTTTAATAAAACACCTATATATTGGTAATATGACCATTTTCCCTAACGGTATTCACAATGGCACAAAGAGTGTATTTCTGACAGTAGGCAGGAGATGGCAAATTCAAGCACATATCCTCTTTCTTTGCATTGTAGGGATTTTACATTTGCCACGCTACATTCGAAATCGATTTTGCAATAGAATTGACATGCATGTTGTTCTTCATTTGAGTAATTTTGGTGGTTTATTACCGGTTATTTAGTACTATTATTTTCTATTGTTTTCTATACAGGTGAACATTTCCTATATTTTATTTGAAGTTTACTATTTTATTTTATATCAAATTAAATAAAAATTTATGGTGGTTACAGTTGCATAATTAACCACTAAAACACTATAAAAATTATTTTCCTCTTTCCTATGTTTATTCTGCACCAAAACTTATTCAATGATGCAAAAATACAATTAAAAAGTAGCTGGAAAATTAATTCAGGATATAAAGGGTTAAAAGGTATTTTTAAGCCTTTGTGTTATGTTTTTATCACTTTAAGCAGTAATTACACTTTAATTTAAAGTTAACAAGCGATTTTATTATATTATTTGTGTGTATTTTTATTCAGATAGTAACAGATATAGATATGATAGTCCTCTTTTTTCTTTAAATTTCATCAACTAGAAGTTAATGCAAGCAATATATTGATAGTTTTATAATATACTAGAAGGCTCTGAGAACCTTCGTGCGCCAACCCCCGCACTGTCAACCGATTTGCGCCATGAAGATCACTGTTCTCCTTCTTATTTCTATCTCCATGATTTGCGCGTTGCAGATTTGTTCCTTATTCATTCATTGGTAGAAACGCATTGTAGTCTACCTTAATAATCAATTAAAGTTTCTTGGATTAAGAAACTCTTAAGAAATTTAAATTGTGCATGGATGGCCAGACCGGCAGACAGATTAATAGCTTGCGTTCGTATGTTTTATGTAACAACGTAGTTGATAGTTTAGTATCATTAATGAATAGCTACTTTCTATTCTTTTACATATTCAAATTTAAAATTTTCTTGGCATTATAAAATGAGTTTAAATTCAGAGTAATAATGTCTTCATACAAAAAACATAAAAAACAACAACAACTTTATTACATGTAGATAGCCTATTTCTCGCCAGTGGTCGCTATAAACACAAAAGAAAATTGTATTGAATCAGTACTATCTATTTTTATCTTGGGTGCGTCCGTCATACATTGAAGCATAAAAAAACACATTGATTTAAATTTGGTTCATACATTTCTCGCTTGGGGGCGTTATCGACGTTAAAGAAAGTCAAATTTAAACTACCCTATCTAATTTTAACATGATTTCCACATAAAAAAAAAAATCCATTTCAAAATTTTAGTTATGCACTTTCCCACCACGGGCACTACCAAAGTAAAAAATGTCACATGTATTTTTATTATTATTATTATTATTATTATTTACATCAAAACATATAATTGGCGCACCATAACTTATATGTGATATAATAGTACTTTCATGTTTTTTTTTTTTTTTTTTTTTTTTTTTTTTTTTTTTTTAAGACAATTCATCAAAATTTTTATTTGAATGAAGCAAGATTTTTTTAATTTGTTCATATATATGTCGTTTAAATTTAAATAAATTAATACAAAAGAAAAGATTTATTTTCCAAAGTTTCAAAATTCTATTAAATTTATTTAAAAAAATAAATAAATAAATAAAATCTGAATTCAAATGTTTAGCAGATTTTTTCTGCTCTGGTTTATAGCTTTTCTCTGTGTTAAGTTCGATTTGTATCATTATAAATCTACTAAAGATGCATATGTAGGTAATTTCGGGGAAGGGTATTGAATTTAGAACACATTTTATGCTTCAAGAAATAATGCTTGAAAGATGAAAATTTACGTATCTAACAAGGAAGGTCTCCATAATCGCATACTCAGAAATTTTTGAGAAAATTACAGAATGTTCTTCTCATACGTCTATAAAGAAAAAATTTCTGTGGAACCTCGATATACCGTCCGTAAAAAAATATGAAAATTTCGTTTCTTTGGCAATTTATCACCGGTTAGCGACGGAATGAAATTAAAAAATACTCTTTTATGACAAATACTCTTTAAGGAAAAACTTTTTCATTCTGAACTTGTTTATGCATGTTTAACTTACATAATAAATAAATTTTTATAACTACAATTTTGTGTGCACAGTTATATGTATCTATAATGGAATTTTACGATTTAAAACAAAATTTAAATTGATTAAAATTATTTCAAGTTCAAAAATAAGCCCGATTCTGCACATTGTCAATTCTAGAAAGTTTTTGTTGCTATGGGAAAAACGACTTCTTCGATTTAGAAATGTATACGAATCCGTTTGTCATCGGGCATTTCCTTTTAAAATACATTTAAAAATTACTTGTACAACTGTTGAAGCCATTTAAATTAGAAAAAATCGTGGAATGGAGGATAAAACAATAGGCAAAATTTCATTCAATCGGTAATAAATAGAGGAAAAAACATGAATGATTTATTTAATCTGGCTTAAAAAATATTTTTAATTAATATTAATACAAACGTACAGACAGTTGAAAATGTTGAACGCAAAATGCAAACGATTTTGAACAAGAGGGTATGGTATCATGAGCCGTATAATTAATCCATTCGTATAATTTTTTAAGCTTATGACAATTTTACGCTTTCAAATTTTACAAAAATCTCATAGACAGGTCTCATAACAAGAATTTTTTCAAACTCTTCGCTTACTTTGATATACCTTTCAGATTCATATATTTTTAAAATTTCGATTGTTAACTAAAAGTGAAAATAAACATACAGATTCAATAATTCAATAATACACGTAACTTAAATGTCAGCTTCGCTATAACATAAAATAGATATTTGCAGCTTCCAAAACATAGAACATATTTTTTCAGTGGTAAAAATAAATAACTGCAACAACAAGCAGCTTGTTTATATTATACAAAAATAATAAATATTTCATCGTTTTAGTTTAAATTTATTAAATATTGCGCATTCGAATAATCATTTTACAAGCAATTTAAAATGCATTAAAATCGTTTGCGTTTGGCGAAGGAAAAATGTTGCTAGCCAAATCGAGTGTTTTTGCGCCCAATACTCGAAAGTATTTTATTTTTTTGCAGATTTTCCACTGGGATTCCGCAGGTAAATTTCACTGTCCGTTTATTACATGCATGTGTAGCTTCATTAGCATTTTTTTTCAAAATTTTCTGAGTTTTCCTTGTAAGTACATCACTTTTATTTTATTCCTATGTTTATGTGCCAAAGAAAATTAATTTAAAAGTGAGTTTTCGAGGTTTCCATTTTAATTTTTCACCGTGACGTGAAATAATGCTGTTATTCTTTGCTATTTCCTACATTACATACATATTACTAATATATATGTACTACTTGTAAGATCAGCGAAATTATTTGGATAACCAAGTTGCTCAGCGATTTATTGTTATATTACAAATAAGTAATATAGTATTTTATTTGTGGTGGGAAAATAAACATTTTGAGAACGTTATCTTTTATTAATTTCTTAACAGAAGAATATTTTTAAAATAATTCTTTGTACTCAGAACTGATTGTTTAAATGGAAACTTATTTGATAAAATACAACCATGCTACATAGCTTGTTACAATGCCTTCTTCACTATTAGCTACTGAAGTCGGGCGGGGGAAGGGTCATTAGATTGATTATAAAGGGATCCGTTTCATGTGTATCTCGGTTGACTTGCAAATTGGATTTTATATGTGATAAGAGCCTGAATAATGCAGAGGCATGCGGGGAGCTGCCCCGGGCTCATCATGGTAGTAATCAAGATTTTCATTAAGAGGGTACCAAAATGTTAAAATTGGCCAAAAGTTACCAATTTTTACATTTTCAAAGATTTAGGAAGAAAGTGCTGTCTTCCCATTCCTCTGTCTGCTTCCCGTCAAACCCATCTCACTACTCCCCTCCCCCTAGTCTGAGCAGAACAATGGAACAATGTAGTAAGCTTTCTGGAACTCCTAGTTGCATACAACTGTATTTCCAGGATAGAGGTGGATTGACTTGCGAGGCAAAAATGAGCCGTGAGAAGTTTAAGGGGTTAGAGATTAAATAGGTATAGAAGTGAAAAGTATAAGGAGATAAAAATAGTGTAACAAAAAATTTTTAAGAGAGAGAAGGAAAGAAAAAAGAATTCCATTAGTTCCTAGAGTGATAGACGAAACCTACCGAGGGTCGAACCCATCTCAAGCATAAAAAAAAAAAAAGACTCTTGACGGATCCAGCCCTCTATTTATAGGGGGAAGGGTCATACTGTTTTAGGGGTCTCGTATCATTTAGGGGTCACATATCTCCATTAGCAATTTTTATACGTTAGATCCAAACTGACTATTTTCTGACCGATACCCGAATTCATTTTCTTTCGTAAATGCATGAAATTTGTATGATTTTATTCAAACAAAGAAATTAGTTTACTATTTTCTTATAAAGGCAAAGAATCTTGCAGAAAGTTTTCTCAAAGCTCGCATTTTAAGCCTATTTTCGGGGCTCGACAATCAAAAATATCGTATTGAAGGAGGAATCGAATAAAATTCACAGTGTACCACATTTATAGCAAAATTAAAAACTGTGTTCGATTTTTGTATGCCTAATCAATAATACCAGCAATTTTCATGTATTTCTATTAAAAAAAAAGTAATTCCATCAATGTATCAGAAAGTTTAGAATTTTCAAGCAAGAAAAAATAAAATAAATAATAACACCTTTCATGCACATTTATATTAAAAAGTGTATTGTTTTATAGAAGTGTTTTTCGTTTAGAGGGGGGTCATGACCCCCATAACCTCCTCCTTGGATCCGCGCTTGAGTCTAAGCTGGGCCCTAAACGTGATCACACATTATAACGCACATATACATATAGCTATACAAAGAGATATATTATTCCAACGTGCTATTATTGTGTGCTTTACAAAATGCAGCGCTAAAAGCAGAAAGATAATCACTTACTGAAAAGTAATGTAAAATACATAATTTCTTCACTAACATGCGACAAAGTATGTCGCATGAGCATGTCGCCGATAAGTTAAATGACACATGCATACACAGTTACTTTACATGGTATCTGGATTAACACGATAGAGTTAAATTATGCTCTATAAATGAAAAAAAAGAAAAGAAGGAAATAAAACCTATAACAAATATATTACAAATGCTTGAAATAACTATCAGCTTAAAATGAATGATTTCAAAGATTTGAAACCCCAGAGTACTTTTATCGATTTGTTTATTTATTTTTATTTTATTTAAATTTAAAAAATATTTTTTTCAGGCATTAACAAATATCATTATCATAGTTACCAGGTGTCCCAAATAACGCTGGATGTCCCGATTTTCAAAAGGTCCAAAGACGTAACCCTTGCGCGGATTTTTCATAACACACATTTATTTTTTCGCCGTAGTATTTATTTGCTTGGAAGATCTAAAAAAAAATAGTAAAATCTGAGAAAAATCAATAAGAATCCTAAATTTATAAATACTCCATGGATTTCAGTGTAGAATCTTTATGTTAGGCTTGTCCTTAAGATTACATTTTTGTTTTAAAGAATTGAAATTATTCTAAAACGCAAAAGGTACATATTTCTTGTGATAAAAGGTGATCACAAATTTGAATTTTCTTTGACACAATTACAAAATGCATTTCATTCCCGCTAGTATAAGTTTATCAGGTATTATTTTTCAAATTCCCCTCTCTTAAAAAAAAAAATTGAACAGAAGTTTTTTTTTTTTTTTTTAATCTTATTTTCCTTTAAGGGTGTATTCAAATCCAAACTGCTTATTTTGAGACACATTTGTAAATTCATTTTTGCTCTAAAATGCATCCAATTGGCAGGTTCTCTTATTCAGAAACTTTATAATGTCCCCACTGCCTCGATTTGTTCATAAAGGAAGAATATATTTCAAAAAATGCTGTCAAAGTGGACATTTTGAACCGAATTTCCCAACGCGATAGCGCTTGAAACAAAAAAAAAAATGATCGTACTGTGACAATAATTGTCTGTAAATCAATTTCTAATTAATTGAACGAAAAATAAAAACATGGGGCCCTTATAAATGTCTTTATAAATCACGCCGCCAAGTTGCCTGTTGTTACTTTTAAAAATGAGTCCGGGAATGTGTCTCAAAATTTTGAGTTGTTGAGCGGGGAAAAATATTTTTTTTTTTAATACCGCCTTAAATATGATACATCTTTAGTACGAGTGTTTCGGGCTTTTCTCGGCGAATTTCCGAAGTGGCCGGAAATCCCTGGTCAATATTGGTCAATTGATGATCCTGGTCATTCATGATCCAAGACTGTACCGTAGGTAGCACGAGGTATGAGTAACATTCCATGCTTTGGCGATAATATTCTGTTCGTCCGGAGAATTTTTAGTCTCTGTGACTTATTCTCGTTCAGTGGATTCATTGAGAGCATTATATTCTACGTAATTTATAGTATTTAATCTGAATAATGAATAGTGTTATTCTATAAATGTTCACTACTCCAAAAAAAAAAAAAAAAAAAAAAAAAAAACTAATGCTACTGCTACCGTAATTGAATATTTTGTGACCTTTTTACGGGTTATCCAGCGAAAACTATTTCACATGCAAACATGACAGGAAAACTGCGAGTTTGTACATAAAAATATTATAAGCATGTCGAATCAGGGAGCATTTAAATGGAAAAATATTTCAAAACATTATTTAGTGTTGGAATCGGACAAGATATTTCAGTTAAATAAGTTTTATAGAATAAAAAAACCTTTCTTAGCAATTTAACTATCTTTTGCAAGCACATACTTGATGAGATGGTGTTATAAAGCGTTCCAGTTTTTTTTTATTAAATTTCTCTAATTTATTAGGGATTTATACATTTTCTTTTTAAACATTTCATTATATGAATAGAGTTTCAATTTATAGTTTGAAACAGCCATTTTTATCTCATGTTGTCCGATTAAAAAAAAAAAAAAAAAAAAAAAAAGCCCAAATAATGTAGCCAAACTCTTGTCATTTGAAGAAGATATTTACACATCGATTTTAAAACGAAATAAACCTCTAAAATTAATTTAATTATAAAGTAGATATTCAATAATTAGAAATATTATTTGCATGTTTTATTTAGTATTTTTCTAATAGCTGATAACACTGGACTTGAAGTTCATCTATGGAGCTTCCTATCCTATTAGACAATCTCTGACCTCTGTGTCTTATGATCATTGAACGACTTTTGTTTATTTCAGTATGCGAAATCATGAAATATTTTTTTGTAAATATTATGTAACATTAAATATAATTCTTGAATTTTAATATAATACTAGCTGTTTAACCCGTTCTACGCACGGGAGTTCATGAGTTTAATTCTAACACCAAAATAAAAAATAAAAATCAGCACAACCAAATGTAACTATGTAATATGTAGAAAAATATTTTTCTACTACTGTGTATTTTTTTTTATAAAATTTAATTTATCATGTTACTGTGGCAGCAGACGATAAAACGATATCTTTGGAATAAGGGAATAAATTGAATAAAAAGTTTTGCTGATGTTTGTGATAAAATGTTTTTCTTTATTTTTTTAAAAAAGGTAATAACTAGAATCCGTCAGGCCGAAATGTCGGAGCATTGAATGGAATAAACATAAAATTTTACATTAAAAATATATAATATATATTTATTTAATAACTGTTTAATAGTTTAACAGAAAATTTACAATAACAGCTGTTGAATCTTCAAGTGTCTATTCGGTCGACAGTTGCCTCAGATACTGCTCAAATGCTAATCTGTCAGCAAGTGCCCCCATTCTTCTAATTTGGTCTAGCCTATCCTTTGCGAAAGGCACTTCAATGAGAACATCCTCTAAACAACGAACTCTACTAAACGCGACATAACTTGCTCCAAGTGATAACTCCTTTTGACTAATGTCCACAGCAATTTTTGACAAAGTTAAACTCTGGGATTTGTTTATGGTGACAGCGTATGAAACTGTTAAAGGTAACTGAGTACGGGAGCATGAGACATTCTTTTATTTCCAAGACTTTGCAATAGGTGTGACAGGAAAAAGTCTTTCAGTGAGAAATGGTCCACGATAATCATCAAAATGAACCATTACTGCCTGTGGCAAGCCTGGAGGGCGTAATCCTGGTCCGTATACAATATATTTTACCTTACCTAATGCACCGTTGACGAATCCTCTCTCTGTCCACAGATTGGTACGCAACATAACTCTGCATCCAATTGCTAAGAAAAGTTCAGCCTGAAGTCCATATGCGTGATCATCCCTCTTGCTATTTAATTATTGTGGTCTGCTAATATTCTTGCCACTGACCATTTTGATTTACGAAGTACTTCTTGATTATGTTCTTCAGCTTGCTTATTTGTGGTGAAAAAAGCGTATGACATCTTTAAATCTTTCAAGTTCAGCCGGAGGCAGTATAACTTTACGTCGTTGCATGAGGGATGTGAATTGGTCACCTGTATCTTCGCCTACGGAAAGAGAAGCAAGAGCCTCTTCAAACTGTCTTTTCTGATCCTCGCTTTGTCTCATTGACTTTGTCAAGATGAAACATTTTTCAAACGTCATAACCACTGTTTGTCTGCGGAAAGCCAAAATGTCTTTTATAGAATGTCTCCCATACAGAGGTGTGTCTTTTACAGGCTGTAGCTGCCTAATATCTCCAATGAGGTGACAAATAAGCCTCCAAAAAGTTCAATGCTGTCTGGTTTACCTTCGCGACATCTTTGCTCAAGTGCAGCCATCAGACGGCATCCGATCATTTAAAATTCGTCAATAATGAGAAATGAAACTGGATTCATGCTGAGCTGTAGATTTCTTGGTGCTTCACTTCCTAAATCAGCGAACGATTTAAAACATGTTGGTACTTTTAGTGCAGAGTGAATTCTTTTGCCCTCGACATTAATTGCAGCAGCAACTGGTGGAGCCAAAACCATAATAGCGTCCAGTCCTAACTGCTCGGTAACTCTTTTACGAATTTCTTTTATTACCATACTTTTTCCAGCTCCGGCTTTCCCAATAATAAAAGTACGTTTAGGGCAATTTATAAATCTTAATTGCACAGACGAAAGCTGTTGTGTGCATAAGTGAAGTATTTTTTGCTGCTCATCTGTAAATCTGATCTCAGAATTAGCTTAGTTTTGATGCACTGTAAGTTTTTGTTCTTTGCAGTAATTTAGAAATGAAGTAAAATTACGATCATGGTAATTGCAACTCTCACTTTTCCACTCCCATGCATGATCAATTACGCTTTTTCCCAAAATATCTTCGTTTGTCTGCATAGGAACAATGGCAGCTGCGGCCATATAGGGATCAATCTCGCGGTATTCTTCTTGCAGGATTTCTGGCTCATGTATACTGCTAACAGCAGGAAAATTTATTTCTTGGTGTGCATCAATATTTAGGTCATTGAATGCCTCCTCCTATGACTGATTACACAGATGGAGGCCATTCTTGCAATAAAGAGTCAGAATTACCTCTCCAAGGATAATTCAGTAATACTTGCTGACTATAGTATTCTTTTGCTAGAGTTGGATCATGGTTGAGCTATATAAGAGGAAAAACTCTGACAACTGTATCTTTTCTTCCTTGATGATAATCGACTCCTCTTACTGACAAAGATTTTGCAAATTTAAGAAGCAAGTCTCTCCGGCCTAGCGCAATGTTTCTGAACCATGCTTTTTGATGGTCTTTCGTCTCTTGCAAAGTTGATCTCTTCCGAGTTCTTATCATGAAGCCGTATTGTAACTACCACACGACTACTGCATATACATTGGCCATCCCATTAATATGTGTACTACCTCCTGGGCTGAGTAATCCCTTTCAGAAATAGAAGACAAAATGAGTTTTTGGACTGCTTGAACTGCTGGATTTGTTTCGTTCATCTTATTTAAAATCTCATATAACAATTTATTGTAAGGAATAGAAGCTGATTCTAATTTTGACGCATATTTGATAATGTAATGCAAAACAGCATATTTTGATGTAATAGAACTGAAATCCGTGTTAACTATCCAAACTTGTGACACGAAGCAATTATAGGTATTCATTTCAGAATCGTTTCTTTGGCAGAAAGCTAATTATGCCATTTTCTACTTGAAGCTTTGAAGACTCGCACTCTGCTTTTGGAAAACCAAATCTGCAGCTATAACTATTGGTAACACTTTTTTTCCTTAGGCAATAATCTCTATGTCTTGTGTAACTTTGGACTTGATTTAAGAGCTGAGAGAGATCTTTTTCACTGTCTTCACTGGAAATGTCGGAAAAGCGAACTCGACAGCGGTGTATATCATTTGCGAGGACGTCCTTGTCAGGATTAACAGCGCTGCATAGTTTTTCAAAATATGCTGTAATGGGTGCTACATTTTCGGCCCTAGTCATGTCTAGTATATCGACATTTGGCGCCCCTCTTAACCACAACAATCCATGCATGTGAGGACTTCCACGCCACTGCCAATCGAAACGAACTCGGCAGTCGTCAATTAAAAACAACGTCAAGATTTTTCTTAAAAATATATCACAACGTTTTTGAAAGAGCCAACCTGTCAAGAGAGGATTTTCGTGCATTAATTGTCTTTGTTCTGCATCAGTAAGCTCATTTGGATCTCTGTTAGGTTTTAAAAGTCAGAAAAGATCAGGCCAGTGATATTCAGCTGCAGACAGCGTAAAAAATAATTCTTGGTGTTCCAATTTGTCCTACCATGGAAAGGAGTTCCCCACAACGTGCACTATAGTATCCTTTGGTGGATCTTAATTTGCTAGCATAAATCATGTGTTTTGCCATTTCTGGTTGCCGATTCAGAATATCACGCATCTGCTCTACCGTCTTATTACTGAACCTATTTTCTTGAACAAAAAAAACGCCCTTTATTCTGCCAAGCAGTGGTCTAAATGACTCGCGTCTTATTTCCTCGTTCAAAATATCAATATCCTCAGTAATATTGGCGGATTTTGGTAACATTTGAGATATGTCACCATTCCCAGGTTGTGTAGCGTAATCTTCATCAATTATGATATTTGAATAATAAGAATTGTGAGCTTTAAACCATCTGAATACTTCTAGAAGGCGTTGTGAGCTAACAGAAAACTCTGCACATCCTGATAAAGTATATCTTGTCACTAACACAGTTGAAGACATATCTGAAAGATTAGCAGGCAGGCTTGAAATAAAACTCTCTAAATTTTGTTCAAAGCTGATTACATTTCCGCTGTATTCATACTGTGAGCCTCATAAACGGTAAAGATTAACTACTGGATGTATTTAAGCTATCATCATTTGTTCAACGTAGCTACTCTATCAAACCTGATTGCTTTATTCATTTGAGTTGTCATTATATCGTTACTCGGCAAAAATTCTGAAGGTAACTAACTTCTTACTGTGCGACTTTTCCGAATTGAATTACGTTGCGCAATTCTTTTCATTTCAGCTGATTGTGTTCTCTTAACTGGCATTCTTGCAAATTCTATATAATAGAACATATAATCCGTTCATATATAAAATGTTTCTTAATATATATATTTTTTTTTATCCTGGATTGGCTGGACTATATCAAAATAAACAGATTTATTCTCATACTTCTTTTATACAATAAGCTTGAATGAAAAGAAAAAAAAAAGGTACTTTTCGGTTAGCCGGGCGCCAGTGATATATGTACATATATAAATACATATAAATACATATATATATACATATATATTTATATATATACATACATATATGTATATATATGCGTATGTATATATATGTATACGTAGATAAGTGTATATGTTTGTGTGTGTATATATCACTGGCGCCCGGCTAACCGAAAAGTACCAAAAAAGTTTTTGAAATGGAAACAAAAAGTTTAATTACACCAATTGCTGAGTTCGATTAAAAAAAACTAAATTCATGTACTTAATACGATTTAAACTTCATTGCACGTGCTTTAAGATAAAAATGTATGTGGTCCTTATTTCAGAAAAGTAAAATATATGAGACCGAGATTAAGAGCTTTTACTAAAAGGTTGTTTCCGAGTATATTGTTATTTAAATAAGTTTTTCATGATAAAAAATGGCAACAATATAAATTATTTCAATTTTCTTTTTATTTAATTCAAACAATCGCAATGTTATCTCTATGGGAAAATCGAAAAATTTAGGGCAGACGTTTTTGGGCGTTAGAATTGACGAATATTTCTAATTTTCAATCCCCGGCGAGATTTTGGCACTATCGACTTCCAGTCCAATTTTGGCGTTAATGCGGCAAATATTTTGGCCGCTATCGTGTACACAAAAGTGTAGTTTTTCATGGGAAGCCGGAGCTTTGCTCCGACAATTAAGTGCAATGAAATAATCTCTAATTATTTGCATGCGAGTTAAAAGAATTATCGTAATACCCGCTACAGCTTCTTAGTATTGCAGCGTGGCGTACGTAATATGTATATCTCACATTGCAGTAAACATTTAGAACTGGTTAGAACTCACGCAATTACGGTTTAGACATAAAAAAAAAGGCAAAAATTCGTCAAAAACATAAAAATAAATCTATTTAAAATTTTCGATTTTTTTGCCTCAATCGTTCCGGGGCCTATCCAGGCAATCCTGGGCCCAATCGTTCCTACCAGCAACCCGTATGCCAAGTTTCGCAGCCCTGCGCCCTGCGGTTTCCGAGTTTTTGAGGTTACATAGATAGATACGCGCACGGATTTTAATAGGGTAGAAAGTCTGTTTGAAATATATTTCTGATATAATATACCAGACTGTATACATAGTATATCATAATATACAGAGTGTCCACAAAGTCTCTTTCCAACTTCAAAAATTCATTATTATTATTATTTTTTTTTTTTTGACGAGATATGAAAATGAAATTTGTTATAGATACTCAGGTTACTCACAGGAACTCATTAAAGTTCCTATTAATCTTTGTTTTGTGTATTTTAGATAGTATTTTGAAAAAAAACCAAGAACCAAGATAGCAAAATGGCTACGCCTCAAGAAAAAGTGATGAGGCAACGTTTTATGTTTCAGGGAAAACCAATGCACAAGCACATAATGTGAGAGTCTGAGACTCAGAAAACCCACATGTGAGTAGGGAACTCGAGACAAATAGTCCGAAAGTGAATGTTTGGTGTGGCCTGATATATAGCTGAGTCATTGGACCAATCTTCGTAGAGAAATCAATAACTGCAGGTGTGTGCCTAGACCTTTGAACTGAATTTGTGGCACCACAGTTGGATAATCTTCAACCAAACGTCTTTTTCCAGCAAAATGGTGCACCGCCACTTTGTTGCAGTGGACATGGCTAGAAGTCAAGTATTGTGCAACTAAGGGTGCGCTTATAGAGGTTCATTGATTGCTGTAAAAAAGACTTTAATAATTGCATCTTAAAATAAAATAATTTTCAAGTTTGTATCTGTTCAGTATTTTATTTAATAAACGCCTGTATGGGAAAGAGACTTTAATAGACACCCTGTATAATACTATATTAAATACATATAGTTTTCGAAATAATGTATTAAAACTCAGGATGAAGTGTATTACACGAGAAAATACGGGGAATAAAAATTTATAATACAATATGCGAACCTCTAATTAAATTTGTAAGGTGAATTTTATTTTATTTTTATTTTTTGTGGTTTATTACTTGAAGAGAAGTTAAAATTCTCCGTGTAGAGTTGTCTACATTGTCCTACTAATTTATCTTCGGTCCCCGGTTCATCCAGGGGCGCCATTTCAGAACTTTCTTGGGGGGGGGGGCAAAGTTTTTTTTAAGGTAGTGGTACAGCCAAGGGTGGTGCATGCACCCCCCCCCCCGACTCTCCGAGCGAGAAACGTTTACTGAATCATATATGCAGAGACAGCAATACTTCTAATACGAAATCTCAAGTGACTTCTGAAAAATTCCGTTTTAGACAGGTTTTCGTCTTAGCGAGTAGAATTTTAAAATATTATGAAAGTTTTCAGTTATAGACAGGTATCGTTTTCTTCAGGTATTCTTTAAGAGTGGTAAAACATCCTTTCTATAAAGCACTTCTGAAGAGCATAGCTGTATTACAGTGACACGTGTCTAAGCGAAACTTGTCTAGAACATAATTCTTTCTCAAACGGGCAAAAAAAATCAAGTTTCGACGAAAAAAATGTCATAAAATTATACTTGCTAAGATGGGGACCTGTCTAAAATGGAACGTTTTTCCAGTCCTTTTCCACTCCTTCTTTGCAGGTTTTACTGCAGGGGCGCCATTTCATGAGTTTCTTGGGGAGGGGGGGTGGCAAATTTTTTTTGAGCCAGTGGTTGAAATATCGTGCAGGATTGCCCAAATCGTGCACAAAATAGAAATAGAACCCCACAATAAAAAATGCAGTGTGAGATTTTGCATTCTTATCTTAACTTCTTTCACATACATGTGATTCTTCAGCGAATATATTTTTAATTTTAGTGGTAGTCTGCAAATTTTTCTTCTGTTTTTTACGCAAAAGCAATTCGTCAATCGATCGCGGTAAACATCACGAATTTTACGAATTGGAAATAGAAAAAATAGTTAATTTGGCAAAATTGATCGCGGAAACAATCGTTAATTTTTTCAAACGACCGTGGAAAAAAATTGCGAATGTCGCCAAAGATCACTGAAACAAATAGAGATTTTTGTCAATCGGTCACGGAAAAAAATTGCGAATTTAGTATAACTATTGTGGAAAAATATCGCGAAATTCGTCAAAAGATTGAAAAAAAAATCACGAATTTAGTCAAACGTTCGCGCAAAAAGGGGAATTTTGTCAAAGATCGCGCAAAAAAAATCTACTTTTGTCAGTCGGTTGTGGAAAATGACTTCCGAATTTCAACAAACGATCGTAGAAAAGAGTCGCGAATTGCGTCAACAGATTGCGAAAACAAATAGCGGATTTCGTTGATCAGTTTTCAAAAAAAATGTCGTGAATTTCGACAAATGGTGGAAAAAAATTCGTCAACGATCGGAATTTCGTCAAAGATTGTGCAAAAAATAGCAATTTTTGTCAGTCGGTTGCGGAAAAAGACTCTCAAATTTCAACAAATGAGCGTAGAAAAGAGTCGCGAATTTCGTCAAAAGATGGCGAAAAAAATAGCGAATTTCGTCAATCGGTTGAAAAAAATGTCGCGAATTTAGACAAATGGTCGAAAAAAATCAATTCCGTCAAAAATTCACAGAAAATAGCGAATTTTGGAAAATTATCACAAAAAAAAAGGAAAAGAAACAATCACAAAAAAAGTCGTGAAATTCAATCGGTCACGAGAGAATCAACAAACGAACACCATCAAGAACTTACGAAATTTGCAAATGTTGTAATCCATAGGTGTAAGAAAATTTTCATTAATGGTTTTCTGTCAGTAAAAATTTTCCGCAATCTTTTTCTGCCTTCTTCTTCAGACTATGATCTAAATTCCATACAATTCAGCAATCTGCAAAACCCTTGATTTCAGGTCTCTTGCTCCTGCATTGGGCTCCTACATTTTCAAGAGAAATCTGTCACAAGGAATTTTTTTGGAAATTGTAGAACGATTGAATGCAAAATTAGTAGTCAATCCTGGCCCGTTATCAAAGGCTTAATTGTTTCGTGTTCAAGTTGGGTTTTCACTATTTTGAGTCCGGTTCCTTTTGCCCGAGTTTTCAATCAGTAAGAAATCCTAAATATTTTCAGATGAAAAAAAATCCTTTTTCTACATAAAAGATAAAATTGTTATTAGAGATATAATTGTAGTCTACTTTTCCATAATCATATTGAAATATGGATTAATTTTCTTTCATTTCGGGTGGAGTTGCGGTCAATGAAAATCTTTTGGACGTTTCCGGGTTTACTGGAAATTACAGTCCTGCATCGGCTACCCGAAATGCATTTCGTATTGGTTTTGTTGATTCATTTTTTTTTTTTTTTTTTTTTTTTTTTTTTGGGTCGAGTAAATTTTATACGCTTCGGGTTATGCTTTGACTCTTTCGAATCGGGTTCGAGATCAATCGATTATACAAAAGGAGGTTCTGAATAATTTTCAAATGAAAAAACTATATAGTATATTTGTATATTAATGGGTGTATATATGTGTTATTTTTTGTACATAAGCGGTAAACTTGTAGATTACTTTTCCATAAATGTATTAAAACATACATTCATTTTCTTTCACATCGGGTTCAGGTATGAATATTTTGGATTCGGCTTGAAGTCTGTCGGGTTAAAGTCAGGATTCTGGTCGGTTACAACCAAATCTGGACAGGATTCTAGTGTCAGGCTGTAGAGATTTTTAAGAGCATACTATATATAAAGCAAATGATTTAATAGCATTACAACGATTGGAGTAAATATAATGTGACACTAATAAAACAAAATTAACAAATCATATAATTAGGAAATTGAATACACCTCCCCCACCCCCAAATTTTTTTTTTTTTTAATTCCCCTTAAATTTTTGGCTAAAGAGAGAATTTATCACTAAAATTCTAGCCTTGGGGGTGACGAGTTTTCCTTTATTCATGCTGCACACAGCTCAGAAGCAATTCATAGAGTTTTTTCTCACATATATTTTTAAAACTAGCCAAAATACTCATTAATGATAAATGTCTCACTTATAGAATATTGCAATAGCAAGGCTTTAAAAAACATTTCAATGTTTAAAGTGTTTATTAGTTTCTTCTAGTTTTTACAAGAAAAAGGTATTGGATTTATGAAAATTTACCACTTCCGGTTTTCGACGGATTTATACGTTTTAGAAGGTCCTGAACACAATTGGACTATTTTTAGAAAATGTCTGTCTGCGAGTCTGTCTGTGTGTCTCAGTGTCTGCATGTGACAAAAATTTTGTGAGTGATGTATCTCAAGAACTAATGCACGGAATTTGATAAAACTTTATATTCAGTTAGACATTGATATAAATGGGTGGTGATTAGTTTTTGGTGTAAATCGCCCAACAGATGGCGATGCTATACAACATTTTTCATGATTTTTACGATAGCTATATCTCCAGAACTAACGCACATAATTTACATTAGATTCAGTTAGACCTTAATATAAATTGGTGCTGATTTGTTTTTAGTGTATGTGAAACCTGTATGAGATAGAAGAAAGTTTTTGGATTGGCACATCAGACTAGTTTTTTTTTTATTGTAATCAAATCTGTGAAATCTGACGTTATTTCAGCTTTTGATCATATTTTGATTTTTTTGTCTAACCTGTGATAACTGATAAATTTTCTGAAATTTCAAATTCCTTGGGGGGGGGGGCGGTTGCCCCCCCCCCCCCCAAATGGCGCCCCTGGGTTCATCCTCAAATTTATCTATTTTTAAAAAGTGTTTTAAAATATCTTTCAGGAAGATTGCATTGTTGTATAACTGGTTATTCCATACGTGAAACGTATTGTTTACTTAACAAGTTGGAAATTGTACGTCAAACGTTACAAACGAGGTGCGTTCGTACGCACGTTTTAGAATTAAATTCATGATATCCCGTGCGTAGAACGGGTTAAACAGCTAGTTAAGTATATATTTTATGACACTGTTCATACAAATATCTTAACTAGTTATATAAATATTCAGATATATATGTATCAGCTAGTTATATAAATATTCAGACCTAGATGATTTTTAATTCTGTGAAATGAATTATATCGTCTGCAGATTAATTTCTGTAATAAAATAAGCATCTCGGTCGCTTGACGATTTAACATCCATCGGAAGCTGCTATAACAAAAAAGCACCGATTTAAAAAAAAAAATCAAATTTCTTAATAAATATTTTTATTAATATCTCCTAAAGTTTTGATTCGATTTTAATAAAATTTGAAATGTCTCGACAAAATTCTGCAAAGATAACATATTTTAAATTGCAAACCATTTGGTTGGGTAGTTTTTGCGTTGTTATATGCGGACAGACAGACAGACGGACGGACAGACAGACAGACGGACGGACAGACGGACGGACCAAACGACGACTATAGGTGCTACGTATTTATATAATTACGAACGCACCTAAAAAGGTACTAAAATGTAAGTGCACACGGACAAATTATATGTCTGATACAATTCTGATCTAATCCTGGCATATTGTTTCACTTGTCCAAATTTCAATTACCTTATTCTTTTGAAGTTCTTCTATCAAATATTTATTCAAATATCACATTTTATTATTATGTTTTCTAGAATTTTTTTTAAAAAAAATGTAAGGCTGGTAAGAAATTTAAAACTTTCAAGTTCAAAAACCTTTTAATTTGACTAGAAAAAAAAAAAAAAAAAAAAATTGAGGCTGTTAAGAAATTTAAAACTTTGAAGTTTAAAAAGCTTTTAATGTGAGTTTTACTTTGTAAGAAATTGAATATAAATTTTTTTTATTATTTTTAAGTCATAAAAATATGTATTTTTCTCAAATATTGATGCTTACACAAATACGTTAACACACAAATGAATTAACCAAATAAGCAAATTATTATTTTTAAACTTAATAATAAATATTACTAGATAAATAATAAAGAATCTAATTAGAATGATATACAATTTGATACAAGGCTTGTATTTCTTTAATTATTATAAAATAAAGTTCTTATAAAAGTCGGAAATTCAAAAGCATTTTAAAAAGATACACAGGCGTCAATTTAAAAGTTATCTTTTAAAAAGTATTAAGAAAATAGTTTACATTTTCCAATTCAGGATACACCATATATTAATTTTTAGTAATTAAAAAAAAAAAAAGTGCTTTTTTTGGAATTGGAAATTCGAAAAAAAAAAAAAAAAAAAAAAAAAAAAACGACAGAGAAGAGGTTAATTTAGTAAAATATAAAATAACCACGAACGATAACATACAATAACGTGTTCCGGATTACCCACGAATGAAAAAAGCTCTCTTATTATTTAAAAAGCTCGGAAATTAATATATTTACGAGATTTAAAGAAGCATTTATAAGAATAGTTTCGTTTGCTGCCACCGATTTTGAACACGTTTCCGAGATAAAGTGTATTAATAAGATTTCTCAACCCGGAATGTAAGTTTTCCTGGGCTCCTAAGGAGATGGACGGCGTAAAATTCTTAGTTATCCTTTCTCTTAGTGTTTAATTATTTTAAGTCACTTAGGGGTTTTTTTTTTTTTTTCAAACATCATCATAAATTAAAAAAAATTAAAAATAAATTGAATTTTAAAATACAGGGCAGCCTTAGCTCCTCGGTGTCGTCGTCTATATCTTTATTTATTAAGTATCAAATAATCAAAGAATACTTAAAATATAATTCTAATATCTAATTATATACACAATCACCATTTTATTTATGTGGAAAATTATAACAAAATAATAGGAATAATGTTTAATACCATTTTCTGTCGCACTGCTGTACACAGCAGTTGTTTTTTAATTGTCTTTTTTTTTTCTTTGCTTCTTTTCCTAAAGTGAGACTGGACCTAAGAAATCGAATTCAACAGAGAAAAAAAAAAATGCTGGGTAAAAAATTGTACACGTATCAAAATGAAATTTTTAATGCTTTACTTGGAGAAAAATTGTTCTAAATACAGCAATACTGCATGTTATGTTCACGTTAAGTACCATTGAACATGTACCTCCTATACTCGTAAGAGTGAAACTCGATTTTCTTTTTACAAAAATTTTTATTAAAAATCTTAACCTTTTAATAAAGAAAAAACACGCCAGCTTATCATGTAAATACATTGGATAACCAAAATATTAATTCCAAATTATTTTTTAAATTTGGAAATTAAAAGTTCTAATTTAATTTTTTAAAAATAAAATAATAATCTGACATGAGTTTCGTTCTTTTTGAGAAATGAGTTGGAATTGAACCGATCTGATTAATAAATTTTATATTTGAGCATGGACTTAACCGTGACCTACGTTATAGTGTATAACGTAGGTCACGACTTAACTCGTTGTTCAGAAGAAGTATTTGAGTTTGAATTATTTCGTCTTTGTGTGAGATTGCACAACACTGATTGTAAGTAGTATAATGGTCTGGACCGGGTGAACGTTTACGTTTTCTTTTTTCGCAGATTCCTTTCCAAAATTGTGATATTTTTTTTTCTTTAAATTACCTTATTTTTTCTAATAACGCTTCATTTGAATGTAGTATTTATCTAACAAGGAGAGTGCCAAGCTTGGTAATCACAGATTTTGATTATTTTGATATATGTTGTAGGGTAGAAGCCCCTTATTCTCGGGTTCAATGGATTTTATACAACGCTCCTTAGTTCTCGAGAAATGGGGAGGTCTAATATTATAACACAACTTAAATACTTACTTTGTAACGAAGTAACTACGTTGGTGGTAGCTCAGTTGGCAAAGCGTCTGCTCGTTGTTCCGAGGATCCCGGGTTCGATGTTCGATGCCGGAACAAGCTAAGTTTGTTTTTCCCATTTTTTTTTATAAATATAACTTGTAATTATAATTTAATAATCTCAATAAAAAATTTTGTTAACATAATAAAATTTTAATTTAGCATTTTTGATTTTTAAACCATTATTAAACATTTCTCATCATTTAAAAAGCTTTAAAAAATTTGGATCTATTATTGACTAGTAAAAATTCAAAAATCGTTACAAAATCAATATATTTAATATCGAATTATAGAATTCTTCTCCCATCGCAATAGAAAACGAAGATATTTCAGATGCTGGATTATTTGTTAGAAATCCATTGTTTTGCAACAAAATTTTACAGTATTTCAACGCATTTGTAACATCGCTTTTCTGATTTTTATCGAATCCCGACACTTCAGATTGCTCTTCTTGTGAACTACGGCTTGCTTCTACCATTTTTATACGATTATAAGATGCTATAGAGTGATACGCACTTGTGCGATAAAGATTGAAAACAAAAACCACTTAACTGCACCAAACTAAAAAATAAAAGAAACAACCAAAGTATGTCGTGGCGCCCTCTAGTTACAATAACATAAAACATAAATATGTTGTAATTTATTTCTTATGTTAAATTTTAATATAATTATGCTTCATACTTTAAAAACAGAGTGGTATTATCATCGCATTGACTTTATAAATGATGTTTCTTTGCAATCACGAATTGACATAATTGTTCAATATCGTTGCATTGATAAAGCATATATGGAATACATTTTAAAGTGATTTTTTAAAAAATCAAAAATGCTTGATTAAAATTTAATTATTTAAAAAAAAAATTTATTGAGATTTAATAATCTCAATAAAAAAAATTTTATCGAGCAATTATTCGAACATTTATATTATATATATATATTATACATATATATTAATCGAACAATTATTTATTTATAATTTAATAATTATAATTACAAGTATATTTATTAAAAAACTGAAAAAAAAAACAAATTTAGGGCGTTCCGGCATCGAAGCCGGGTCCTCGGAACAACGAGCAGAGGCCATGCCAACTGAGCTACGACGAACGCAGTTGCTTTGTTACAAAGTAAGTATTTAAGTTTTGTTATAATATTAGACCCCCATTTCTCGAGAACTAAGGAGCGTTGTATAAAATCCATTGAACCTGAGACTAAGGGGCTTCTACCCTACAACATATATAAAAATAATCAAAATCTGTGATTACCAAGCTTGGCACTCTCTTTGTAAGTAATCAACCATGTTTTTATTTCATATTCAAGGCTTGTGGACATAAGGTGAAAAGCAGACACCTTTTTTAAAAAATATGTGTAAAATTTTCTTTAAAAATAATTTTAATTGTTGGATAACGTTGGCTAAGAAATATCGGCTATTTTCAGACATTTAGTCGGGGTAGGATCCTAATTGATTTTTGACCGTGCCTGAAAATTTCGGCCCGAGCAGAATTTTAATCAGAAATACTCTACTATACTCTACTGATGCTATACTCAACTAATACTCAACTTTTCTCTAATAATACTCAACTATACTCTACTAATACTATATTTAAGTTTAATTATAATTCATTACCTAATTTACTGGGACAGACATTAATGAATACTAGCGGGCTTCGCCCGCTAGCGGGCCCCTAATTTACATCGGTGCCTCGAATCTTGTAAAACCTCCACTAAGAAAAACCTCGACTAAGATAAATCTCGAATGAGATAAACCTCGACCCGAACGAACCTCCGACCCGGGTCCCCGCTGCCTTCGGCACCGGATAATCCCTTAATTTGCACATTGAATAGTACAAACCTCTAACCGAACGAACCTCCGACCCTGGTCGGAGAAAAATATATATATGAATTTACTAATCGAAAATAGTGGTAATTTTTCTATACATATAAACAATCAAACGTTTAAAAATGTTAAAAAATACTCGTAATGCAGTTTTTAGAGGCGGCCTACTTCTTAAAATCATAATATCTAGCCGGCACTGTAATAGAAATCTTTCTTTTGCTTTAATTATACAAATAATGATTAATTATACAATTAAAAAATATATATATCGGCTCGTAATGAAGATATGAGAATAATTTTTAGATATTCTAAAAGCAGAATCTATTTTGCGTCGCCCTGTGAAAGTTTGGAATTACTGCGCCCCTTAGATTCGGAGATGGGGTCCCCCTCTATAAAATACCAGTTAAAAGTCACGTGACCTCTGTAAAAGAAATTGCGCATTGCCTCTTGAAAATCCTCCTATCGTCATTCCAGACATCTGTCGCGCCGCTCTAATGTGGTCTCCACCAGCTGCGTGCTGAAAGAATTAAAAAATTATTTTTTATCGATCGATTTTTAAAGGATTTTTTCGGTTCTAATTGTCGTACGGAAATGATTTTCGAATTTATGAAACCGGACGCTGTCTTGCTTCCGTCCGTACCACTTCCGAATTTCTGGGCCCGAGACTTCCGGAGATATGAGTCTGTTTAAAAGCGCGCAGTACAGTTTTCGGCTTAACTTTGTTCCTGGCGTCGATGCCTTTTTCGAGATGCGTCTCGACTGGCAACGCGCTGAGGAGTAGTTTTGTGGTTTTCGAATTCTTTTGCAAGTTAGGTTTCGATTAGATCAATTAAAACAGTTTTGTTAATTAATAACTGTCTGGGTCCGGGTCGGACTTCCGATCCGGCTAAACTTGGGGGTCGCGCCATTTTTACGAATTTTTCGGTACCGAAGCGGTCTCCGTGCGTCGTTTGGTCGCGAAGCCCTTGCGGGTACAGACACATACACAGACGTTTACCAACATTAATAGTATTGACTAGGTGGCTTCGCCCGCTAGCGGGCCCCTAATTTACATCGGTGCCTCGAAACTTTTGTATTCTCTGGCTCGCATCCCCCTCGAACCGAAAGAACCTCCGACCCGGGTCCCCGCTGCCTTCGGCACCGGATAATCCCTTAATTTGCACATTGAGTAGTATAAACCTCTAACCGAACGAACCTCCAACCCTGGTCCGCGCTGCCTTCGGCACCGCATACCGGTCGTGCTACGCACGCACCGGATAATCCCTTAATTTGCACATCGAATAGTATAAACCTCTAACTGAACAAATCTCCGACCCTGGTCCCCGCTGCCTTCGGCACCGGATAATCCCTTAAATTGCACATAGAATAGTATAAACCTCTAACTGAACGAACCTCCGGTCGAACTTGAGCTCCGCGCCTTTTTTGCGAATTTTTCGGTGCTCGAACGTCCTCTGTGCGTCGCCTAGTCCCGAAGCCTTTGCGTGTACAGGCGTGGGATGCTCAGACAGACAGACAGACAGACAGAAACACACACAGACGTTTACCGACATTAATAGTATTGATGAGTGCACGAATATTACCGTAATTTCCGGCGTATAATCCGCAGCTCAAAGAGTCGTTTTTCGACCCAGAAATATTATTTTATAAAATGTAACTTAAAAGATCGCTGTAAATATTTAACTACAATTATTGAATAAAATTTCTGGGTCGAAAAACGATTGTTTGAGCTGCGGATTATACGCCGAAAATTACGGTAATGAATATTGATAAAGCGAAACAAAATACATAGTAAACCGATACAAAAATGTACCATCATTTAATTGTGAGAATAATCAAATCTCACACCGGAAATATTATAATGAAATACTTTTATGTTAAAAATAACTAATTTGTTAAAGCTATACGAAACAATAGTACGTCTGAAAGATCCTGTTAAATAAGATCTACAAAAACAGCTTTTCAAAAGTAAAAAAAAAGCCAAGCGTAAAAAAAAAAAGTTGTGGCTAAAAAATGGTGTGATATCAAATTTCCAAGCTATTATATTACTTTTTTAACTTTTTTCCATTAAATAAGTTATCATATATATAAGTCGAGTGCCTACGTATATGTTAATAGAAATCGTTTTCTCCTGTACTAAATACATCCTAACGAGTTTCTGAAAATTCAATTTTTTTCAAATTATGCATGATGGGCTTGGCGGCCATCTTTGCATATTATTCACAAAATTCTAAGCATCCAAATCCGTAGTTAAAATCCGAAGTTCAAAATTGTTATTTAGCAAATATTTTAAGCGTTTCATTTATAGATTTGTATGATCTGAAAATTGTGTCTTAAGATAATGATGACTTATCTTAAAGATTCATCTTATGATTTATTTTTTACAGTAATTAATAATTTCAAACTAGTAAAAATCAATTTCTCAAAATATCAGTCTTATCTAATTTATCTGTCCGTAGTTAAAATCTGAAGTTCGAAATTGTTATAAACATATTACATTGCAAACATATTACGCTTTTACTTTAGAAATTTGGGTGCTTAGAAATATGAAAAGATGGCCGCCAAGCCCATCATGCATAATTTGAAAAAAATTGAATTTTCCGAAACTCGTTAGGATGTATTTAGTACAGGAGAAAACGATTTCTATTAACATATACGTAGGCACTCGACTTATATATATGATAACTTATTTAATGGAAAAAAGTTAAAAAAGTAATATAATAGCTTGGAAATTTGATATCACACCATTTTTTAGCCACAACTTTTTTTTTTTTACGCTTGGCTTTTTTTTTACTTTTGAAAAGTTGTTTTTGTAGATATCATTTCTTTTTTTTTAAAACAGAATAAACATAATTTAAATAATCTAAACATGAGAAATAATTTAAAATTACATTTTACTTTCAGTCATTGTTTAAAAGGTTAACTAGAAATACCAGTAGATTTTTAAATTAAACTAATAACAACATACTAAATGTGGCTTGTTATAATACTTGTTATCCCCCGTTAAAAAATATCACTGACTTATCGATGAAATGAATAAAAATGCAATACGTACATAGCGTGTCAGCGCTGCATTTGAAATCAAACGTGATATCACGCTCTTTTATTATTAGCACTAGCTGGCTTCGCCCGCTAGCGGACCCCTAATTTATATCGGGACCTCGAATCTTGTAAAACCTCGAATAAGATAAACCTCGAACCGAACGAACCTCCGAACTGGTTCAAAAGCTGCCTTCGGCAGCGGATAATCCCTTAATTTGCATATCGAATAGTATAAACCTCTAACCAAACTAACTTCCGACATGGGTCCCCGCTTCCGACACAGGTCCATCTTCCACACCAGGTAGCGCAATCTGTTCTGTATGAACCTCGGGCACTGAAATCGTTAAGGCTATAGATGTCGAGTCGAATGAGCTATACCCCGTCGTGATCTAGCCCATAGAACCAGAGATAGAAAAGTGCCCCCTGGTGGTGAAAAAACGAACTAAAATCGGAAAGCTCTATTGATGTCGAGTCGAATGAGCCATACCCCGTCGTGATCCGACTCGTAGGAACAGATATAGGAAAGCGTCCCCTGGTGGTGAAAGCTAATCGCGCTTGGGGGGCAAAAGGGGGGATGAACACCGGAGATGCATAATAGGATTAAGCGGTCACAGACCTTTCCAACGATGTATCACATGAGGGGTATGTGCAAAATTTAGAAAATACCCCCCCCCCCCCCTGCATATTATGATTAAGCGTTCACAGACTTTTCCAACGATATATCACATGAGAGGTGTCGGCAAAATTTAGAAAAGTGCCCCCTTTGGGTGGGAGGGCTGAAAGTGGGAGGATGGACCCCGAAGATACATAATATGAATAGCGGAACAATTTTTAGAATTTCTGAAAGCTGATTTTTATTTATTTATTTATTTATTTATCAATTTTTTATTTTTTGTTTATTATAATTTTATTTTTTTGCGTTGCCCTGTGCATGTTTGGAATTTCTTAGCAATTTCTTAGATTTACCTTATTTTATTGAATTAAACATTGTACTGTTACAATAAATTTAAATGGAAACTTCACTTCTAAAACAAAAATAATTTAACAACTGGATTTCATTAATTTATAGGAAAACTAGCAAGCTACGCCCGCTGCGCTGGTCGGTTTCTACAAATGAACCCTGAATCAAACGAAATATATCGTTTAATTTGACCTTGTATTTGAAAGCAATCTGTATATTTACGTGGAATATCCTTCCACATTACTGAAAAATGACGCGATTGCGCTATTATATTTTCTAATGTGCAGTCAAAATTTTAGCTGTTAAGGACCAACTCTTTTATTTGGTCATTTACAGTTAGGGTTTGCTAAAGAATGATAAAACTATATGCAATATACTAAAACCATCACTAAAAATTATCGAAATAACAATGCAAACAAATTAACTAACAAAATCCATTCAGAAGAAGTTTTTATAAAGGCTAATCTTTGATAATCTGATTATTGAACTTTTCCACATAATTCTAAAACAACAAAACGATATAAAATATACTAAAACAATCCTTACAAATTATCTACTTAACAATGCAAGTCGCAAAAAATACGCCCAGTAAAAACTATCAAAAAGGCTAATATTTCGGAATCGGGTTCACTTGACTATATAACCTTCACACATAACTGTTGGACTAAGCAACGTAGGACATCATGTAGTACATTAAAACCATTTCTGAAATTGCATCTAACTAACAATACAATTCTCATCAAAATCCGTTCAGTAGAACTTTTTTAGAAGGCTAATCTTTCATAATCGGAATCAAATATTGAAAAGGCTAATATTTGATTTAAAAAAAATGGTTACCCGATTTTCGAATTTCCCCCTATAATTCTAGAACTAAGCAACGTTATATAATAAAACGTTCCCTAGAAAATTATTTAACAGTATAGGTTCCATCGAAATACATTCGGCAAAATCTTTTAAAAAGGCTAATCTTTCATAATCGGATTGATCTGATTATAGAACTTCCCAGAATAATTATATAACTAAGCTACGTAGAACGATATGTTATACAATAAAACCTTCCCTTAAAAATTATCTTAGTTTAAGTTCTACGAAAATGCATTCAGCAGAACTCGAGTTATAAGCAGCCGGAACGAAATTTCATATATGTAGAAGTAAATAGAAGTATATTGCCATTAATATAGTTTGCATTTGAATAAAAAAAGGTACTTTTCGGTTAGCCGGGCGCCAGTGATATATGAACACACACACACACATATATATATATATATATATATATTCATACATATAAGTGTATATATATATATGTATGTATATACATGTATTTGTGTAGATATATGTGTATATATGTGTGTGTATATATATACATGTATATATATATATATCACTGGCGCCCGGCTAACCAAAAAGTACCAAAAAAAAAATACTGCGAAAATGCAGTCGTACACTTGAAAAAAAAAAAACACCTTTTGGCCTAAAATCTCTCATCAAAACTGTTTTTCTTTTTTTTCTTTTCTTTCTTTTTAAAAAAAAATAAAATTAGTAACAGTTTTTTCTTTTATTTTTCCAGATGTATAGCTATTTCAATTCTTTCTGCAACAAAAAAAAGACACTTTTTGGCTTAAAATCAAATTGTTTGGGGTCAAAAGTAAAATCAAAATCGCCAAAAACAAAAGATAAATCGCCAAATTTGTTTCAATAGAAATCCTGCCCCTTGAATAAATTTTTAAGCATTATGAACATTTCTAATCATGTTTAAATTAAATATTTTCGTTTTATAATATTCTCTCATCAAAACTCTTTTTTCTTTCTTTCTTTCTTTCTTTCTTTTTTTTTTTTTTTTTTTAAATAAAATTAGTAACAGTTTTTCTTTTATTTTTCGAGATGCATAGCCTTTTCATTTCTTTCTACAACAGTAATGATCGCCAAAAAATTAGCAATGGTAACCTTTTCGGCCAAAATAACAGAACTTTCTATCATAATTCGATAGCTAATATACGTAGAACGTTGTGTTACATACTAAAACCTTTCCTGAAAAATTATCTCTCGAACAGTGCAAGTTCCATCAAATTCCATTCAGCAGATCTCGAGTTATAAAGGAACGGAACAAAATTTCCGTTTGTGTTTTATATATATAGTAGATTCCTTCTCTTTGCGAACGAAATGCCTGTCCTTTACCGTATTTTTTTATTTTTAGAAATAAATGAATCACATTTAATTCATTTCAAAATTTTTGTTTACGTTTGGAAAGAAATTTTAAATGGCGATAACTCTTATTGTATACGTTTTAGAAGGTACATCTTCCCTCAAAAACTAATTTATTTTTAAAGATCTTTCTAAAAACGTAAATTATATATTAAAAATATTTTTAAAGAATAAACACTACGTCTGATTACTTTATTTTACAATATTTATAAGAACACGCATTTTATCAGACAATTAAATACACTAAACAAACATGAGTGAAAAATTGACCTGGGCCTGGACTCGAATCTGGGACCTTATGCGTACCATGCCGAAGTTCTGCGACTGACCTACCCAGATCCATATCCGTAACCGACAATTTCTCATACTTATTCATGTTAGAAACAATCATCTGCCACAGTTTGCTGTCATATTTAATTATTTGATAAAATATGTGTTCTTATAATTGTGAAGTTTTATTTTTTTTTAAAATATCTTCAGAAGAAAATGGCTGACTTGCAGATGAAATTTGATGTGGTTATATTATAACCTGTAACTGATTTGTGCTATTTTAATACAGATGGTGCATGGTCGTTGGCGGGTTTTATCTCTGTTTTGGCATGATTTTTTAATCGCCAAGTTAATTAACAGTTTTTTGCTAATTAAGGATAGAAAATATTTTTTTTTTTTTACACTGAATTTTATAAAAGCACATAGATTACGTAATTACTTGTCCAAAAATGCAATCCTTTTTTTATTCTGCCCAATATTAAGGCCTGTAGCTTGTTTGAAAAAAAAAAGTTTGACGAAGAAAATAGTGATCATTTTAAGTAACTCGACGTTTTTAAAAAAAAGCTATATCTCTGTTTATAAATCACTTATGAAGATCAGTTTGGTCTTAAATTGAAGAAATTCTTCCTTAGATTCTTCTAGTTTTCGTTTTTTTTTTCTACGACGCTTGGTTTGTTTGATATCTGATATTTTAATCTGGCATGTTTTGTCGATTTAACATTGCGAAGTTGCTTTCTGTATATAAGCATTAGCGGTCTTTATTCCAGTTCTTGGCGTTGTTTGTGTGGCGTTTTTTTTTTAAGCTTGGCTTGGCAGAGCGACCGCCCTGCTTGATATCTCTAGTTTGGGTGCCTTATTTATGAATGAATAAGAAAATTTCAAATAAGTAATACTAATGTTAATGATAGCGTGTTCTCGACTGCTATTTTAAATTTCAATTTCGTTACCCAAACTCAACTTAAAACAGCAATTTCGACAGCTTCTTCTGAACAATGTTTTATTTTTACATTGTTTTTTCTAAGTTGAAAGCAAAGAATATACAATAGATCTGTTTTATTTCTTTGGTTGAAAGCACGTCTAATATGATAGACTCAGCCAAATCCAAATCAAATTAGAGTAATTCAGCGATAGCGATTGATTTAAGATGATGCTGCACATCAGCTCAAATTATTAACTACCTCTTATCTTTAAGATTAAGAAAATGGACATTAGTAGGTCTCAGAAATGTACATTCACAGTCGTTGCGATACCTGTGAACGCGGAGCGTTAGATCACGAAAGATCAGCAGCCCCATTCATCATCGAATCAATTCAGGTCAAGAATTGACCCTACTAATGTCAAGCAAGCAACGATATCAAAGTATTCTATTTGATACAAATTCTATAAATATAGTGGTGTGAGTAATGATTTTTTTATGTTAGTGATATTTTTTGTATATATTTTATTTTTTTATAGACTAAATCATGTACATTGAAGCTTCAGCAAATTTCAACGATTACGAAAATGCGAAACCCATTGTTAACTTTGAGTCCAGAGGTCAAAATTCGGTTTTCACTATTGGAAAGCAGACATCCGATGTCAACGTACTGAGATTTGCAAATTGTCGGTTTAAATTTTAAGTATTTTTAAAACGATGATAAAATTTTTAAAGTTCACTGCGTTTTTAAAAATATTTAAATTTTAGGAATATAATTTATGAAAACGCTGTATTTACGTATTGGATGTCAATGTCTAATGATTAAAACCATTTAAAAAATAATAATTTTAATAGTTAATAATTAATCACCTGTTTAAATTTCCTCATTGGTTAATATAGGATTTCACGATTGTCGAGGATTGCTGAAGCGTCATCATAAAGTTTCTATCAAACAATCAAACGTAACGTACTCAGAGCCCGATTAAGGTCGTCTGGGGCCCAAGGCCCAGCAACTTTTTGGGGCCCCCTCAAATTAAAATAGTGGCTAGAATTTTTTTCGAGGAATATTATTAGATTTTATAATGCAGTTGACAAGTGAAAAAAAATCTTTTTGTTCTGTTTTTTGAGAAAAAAATTGCAGAAAACTTCATTTTTCAGAAACTTTTTCTAAATCATTTTACCCATTTTGGGGCCCCCATCAGCAATGGGCCCAAGGCCGTGGCCTAGTTGGCCTGTGCGTTAATAGTTCTAGGCCATGAACGTACTACATAGAAGGTGTTCATACATTTTAGTAACGATTTTGGAAAAATAAATATATAAACAAAAATAAGAATTTTATTTTCAAATATGAAAAGTCTGGCAGCCTTTTTGTTGAACTATCATATATTACATCTTGATTTCTGATAGCTTTTCTTAAAATATGGTTGATTTTGTTCCACTCCACTTAGGCCGCTAAATGAGCTTGGAATAATGACAGTACTATACTTCGAAACATTTACTTTGGCTTTTCTGCAAGATCTTTTCCTTTATTGAAAAATGAAAAACACGATTCCATTGATAGCTGTAGAAAAAGATCACCTGTCATTTATGAATAAAAATGAATTATACGTTTATGAATGCGATATCGCATAATCACATATGTGATTATGCGTAACAAAAAATAATTAAGGAATGTGTTTATCTTGTTGAATTTGAAAACTGCTTTAATATGCATAAATTAGGGGGGAAAAATCCGTTTTTTAATTAATTAAAAGTTGCAAGACACCTTTTCCATATGAAAATGTAATCTATTTCTTAAATGGAGATTTTTGTAGATCATATCTCAGGATACAAAATACATTAAACGCTAATCATAATAAATAATTATTTCCAGCGTTTATCTATTTGAATTAGTTATTAAATATTTTCTGTTTTAGAAAACAACTCAAACATTTTAATAAAAATTATGGCACTTGTTGATATCGTAAGATGACTCTATGGTAAGGGGTGGGTGTTGTCTTTTATATCATTATCATTTTTGATCCAAACCAAACTTTTCTTTTCTTCTTTTTGCATCAAGATAATCTGTTATTTTTTTTTTTTTTTTTTTTTTTTTTTTTTTTTTTTTAGTATGTTATCAATTTTTATGAAAATACAAAGTTATTATTAAAGCCATTAAATTATTATGAAATCATTTCATTCCAAAATATAGATTACACCAACGTAATTCGCTGTTAGAAGAACTTTCATGAGAAGAATTCAATAAAATATCACTATTATACATGAAATTTCTTCTAACAGCGAATTTACGTTGGTGTACTCTATATTTTGGAATGAAATGATTTCATAATAATTTAATGACTTTAATAATAACTTTGTATAGTGATTGATATTTTATTGAATTCTTCTCTTTGAATCAGTAAAGTATGCAAATAATAAATGGTGATGGTCCAGGAATGATAACGTCGAGGGAAGAGGCTTCAAAATAACTAAAAAGGTTGATAACGTCAGTGTTGAATTCAGACACTTTTCTCTGGGAGGGATTTCTGTAGCTCCGGGGGGACATAATAGAGTTCCGGGGGGGGGGGGGAAATTCCACTTTTTGCCCATTGAAAGCATAAAATCTCAAATCATCCGGGGGCGGACATTTCCATGCTCCGGTGTCCCCCCCGGGCCACCCCCTGAATTCAACACTGGATAACGTTATATATGTACGCCCCTTTTCAGAGTTTTTTCTTTGTCGGTGTAGAGCTTTATTTACGTTTTTTTTTTTAAATTTATTTTTCCATGAAGATAGAGATCAGGGAGATAGAGAGGTACTAATTCCCGGTCCATGTTGTGATCTTGAAAGCCTATCTTCACTGTTCTCCTTCTTATTTCTATCTCCATGATAGAGATATCTCCATGTATTTTTCTTTTACCTGCACGTTTGTTACGTGTTGCCACAGAAGAAACAATAAACTTATATTACTTAAAATAAAATTTCAATTTGTTAAATTGGCAACATCGTCGTTTGTCGCGGGAGGACAAAAAATGTCTGCTTTTTCTGCCGGTGTTTGTAAATAAATCGTATTTTCACATGGTTATTTAAAGTGTTTCAAGAAAGTAGGGTGCCCGTTTCAACAAAATGTAAAGCAATTCTCAGTATTTGCAAGTACTTTTTTACTTTTCGTTTGAAATATAAATTTTTAAATAATGCTATTTAACATGTGTAATACATAACATTAAAAACTAAACTAGAAAATTGCTTCTGTCAAAAAATAAAATTAAAAACTCCATTTAAAAAAATAAATGAACCCCGAGTTTCTTAATCTATGTATGTAACTGTCTTGAATGACCATTTTTTTTTTTAGACAGTCTGAAATCAGAATTTAGTTGATATAAATGAAGTGTCTTTAAATTAGAATTCTGCAAGATGGTTGCAATTTAAAATTCAAAGAAGTAGTAGCATGGGCGTGCGCAAAAAAGTTAGAGAAAATGGCTACCTCTCCCCACGTAAATCTTTGAAAAAAATTAATAAAAGATACTGAGAGACAGGGATGGCTGGTATTTACAGCATGAGGGTATTTACCATCTTGTGAAAAACTCATTTTATCAGTTTTCCATCTTTACTCAAAAATGCATAATAGGGTAGATATGCCAGTAATGGACACCCTTAAGGAATTTCTTTTAAAATTATTTTTTAATTAATAGTTCACATTTTTTAATATTATATTAATCTACCAACAATATTTAACCATGCTCATAGTCACATTTTCCAGTGTGAATCGAAATTTAATTGTAAATAAAAGAAATAAATCAAAACACCCTAAATTCCAGTAATGAACTCCCCTCAAAAAGTAATAGATAATTGATTTGTATTTAAAACTAGAATTTAAAGAAAGCATATTAATGAAATAAAAAAAGTTTAATTTTTATTGGTTATTTTTTTCTAAACCAAAAATGTTGAAGGCGGTCCATTACTGGCACATCTACCCTATATTAAAAATTTAGTGTCATGATGTCTTACACTCATGCACTGTCTTTTTAAAAATCTGTTATAAAAAGGAAAAATGTCACCAAATTTTGGAGATTTTTTCCTTTAATGGTAACCTGGTTATTGTATTAAGCTGTAAGTTTGGAGTCTGCTTGTAAATATCGCCAATCAAAAAGTTGGAACTGATGCTTTACACTCACGTGAACATGTAAACAAAATTTTGGCGACTTTTTTGGTTGGCACGATTTTCAAGACTGCGCCAAACGAATAACTTAATGCAATGGCTAAGTTGCCATTAAAGGAAAAAATCCCCTAAATTTGGCGACTTTTTTCCTTTTTTTAACCGATTAATTTTTTTTTTTTCTGCGTGAGTGTAAATCATCTTAGCCAAAAAGTTGCCAAATAACAGTGCGTGAGTGTAACACATCTGTTCCAGGCTAACATTTTTATGTTTCAAAAGCTATTGTTTCTAGTTATTTGTATCGACTTGCTATTGATTGTATTTGTATTGTTGTATAAGTAGCTGTAGTAAATAAAATATTAATGAAAGGAGTAGGGATGCACCGAATATTCGGTAAGTATTCGGCCTATTTGGCCATACTACCAGGCCGAATACCAAACTATTCGGTTTACTGAGTATCAAACTATTCGGTCTGCCGAATATTCGGTGTGGCTGAATATCAAGATATTTGGCCAAGCTGAATACTTAAAGAAAACGTTTTTAAAATTATTTTTTAAAACCTTAGGTAACTGTTATTTTTAACTGTCAATAAATAAAGATATTCAGGAAAATTATTTTTCCATTATTTATTTGTTGTTTGAAAAGGATCCTTTTATTCAAAATTACAGTATATCTCATTCAAAGTCGAACTTGCATTTTGATTTAACTTTAACAATTAGTGAATATATCATAACAATATATTAAAACATCAGACTTGCTTTGCTTTCTTTGAAATATGACAAGACGTGCTAGAAATTGCCACCATTGCAGTACAAGCAACACTAAGATAGGCATTCCGTTATTCAGAATGCAGCTGATAGTATATATACTTTATCACTGGCTAAAATTCCATCACTTCCACTGATTTCATCACATTTTATACAAAGCAAAGTTAATGTAATGCAAATCTAACTAAAATATTTTCATTATTGTTAAGGTTGTGAACGAAAATTCGAGTTGAGGTTGTAGTGAAACACCCTGTAATTAAGATTGAATAAATGGATTGTGATGCTATTTTCCCTGTTCAGAAAATGTCTGTCTTGGCCGCATTATCTCACTTGAAAGTTTGTTCTGAAATTTTAGGAATACCCTGTACATTTCCAACCTCTGGAAAAAATCGTTCACTTTAGACATCGTTTTGACTTTAGACCTCTCTAGTACGTCCAGAAACATTCTTGTTAAGTTGTCACCATTTGAATATATATATATATATTTACTTGCTTCCTGCCAAATAAACATTATGACTGTAAAAAATTCTTCCAAAATTTCTTTTTCATTTTAAAATATTTGTTTTAGAATATAAGAAAATGTTATTCATTTCTTTTAGTTCACAGAAGAAGCCATGGAGTTAATTTTTTTTTAAGTTTTGAAGCTATCTTTCTTAAATAATAGTTCAAAGGATAGATTTTTTTTTTTTTTTTTTTGTAAAGTTTAATTGTGAAAAGGTTTTGTTCATAAAAATTGTCTTTGTGTTAAATATGATGTAAAATTATTTTAAATTTAACTGTTTAAAACTTAACTCTGAAATATCGGAGTATTCGGCTAGCCGAATATTCGGTATTCGGTTGAATAATTACTATTCGGCCAGCCGAATATTCGGTATTCGGCCAAATGATTACTATTAGGCTGGCCGAATATTCGATATTCGGCTGAATAATTACTATTCGGCCAAATGGTTACTATTAGGCTGGCCGAATATTCGGTATTCGGCCAAAACCACTATTCGGTGTATCCTTAGAAATGACTACAGGATACTTTTTTGTTATATGAACACCACATGCAAAATGTAATGCTAATTTGCCATTTATTTTAACCCTGTCAATTCAATTGTGTTACAAAGTGTGCTAAACATTGTGTATCGCTATTTATTTAACAGGAATCTTTTTTTTCTCTTATTAACGTGAAATAAATGATTTTTCATTTAAATGAATACAGTATTAAAAGAAGACATTTACAAATTTCATGCCTATAGTTTAAATTGAGTTTTATTTTAATATTTATTGTATAATATATATACTATTTGTTGTTTTATTTTGAAGCATATATATTGTTGCATATATTGGAACAGATGTGTTACACTCACGCATCAGTGTTTGGCGACTTTTTGATTGGCCATGTTTTTCAAGTATGTGCCAAACCAATAAGGAAAATATCCCAGAAATTTAGCGACTTTTTTCCTTTTTATAACCGATTAAAATAGAAAAAAAAAGGCTCTGATTAAAATATGCAGTTTTCTTTTAATTGAGCCAGGGATGAAACTAGGAATTTTCTCACATGGGGCAAGCATGAATTTTGGTGTTCTCCCCCCTTCCTCTTTTTTCAAAAAGGTACAGATGTCGCAGATGCACCAGGGTATCTTATTGACATCAAAATGGTGATTTCTTACTGTGGCATGGCAACCTGGTGATTTTGGCCGGTAAACCAGATATTGGCTTATTAAAGCCCTCTGGTTGGTATTAATAGCTGCATCACTTGTATTCTGGTTCTGTGTTTTATAATAAACCCTGTGGCAGAATATACGCGACGGGCGTCACAGACTTTTTAGGGCACCTGCAGACTAAAAACATGCAGCGATACCGCGGAAGTGCTATAGTGCATAAATTACGCAATAAAAAGCGGCAAACTTCGTCGAAGGATTGCGAAAAAACGATGAATTTTGTCGATGAATCTCGAAAAAACGGTAAATTTTGTCGAAGGATCTTGAAACAACGGTAAATTTTGTCGAATGATCTTGAAAAACGGCTAATTTCTTCGAAGTATCTTGAACAAACGGCGAATTTCGTCGAAGGATCACGGAAAAAACGCGAATTTCGTCTAAAGGCCAAGGAAAAAACGCGAAATTCATCAATAGATCGGGGAAAATGGCTAATTTCGTTGACAGATCGTGATAAAAACGCAAGTTTCGTCAAAGGGCCGCGGAAAAATGTGAATTTCATCAAAAGACTGAAAATAAACATGAGTTTCATTGAAGGATCGTTGAAAAAATGCAAATTTCGACAAAGGGCCACAGAGAAAACGTAAATTTCGTCAAATGGGCGCAAAAAAAAATGCCAATTTCGTTAAAGAAACGTGGAAAAAACTGCTAATTTCATCAAATGGCCGCAGAAAAAACGCCAATTTCGTCAAAGAATCGTGGAAAAAACTGCTAATTGCGTCAAAGGATTACGGAAAAGTGCAAATTTTGTCGAAGGGCCACAAAAAAAACATGAATTTCGCCAAAGTATCGCGGAAAAAAACCCTGCTAATTTCGTCAAAGGTTTACGAAAAAAACGTGAATTTTGTGAAGTAGTCCCAGGAAAGATACAGCATTTTAGAAAACAGCAGACACACAAAGTTCTATGCTTGTTAATATAGGCATAGTTTTTAATCTGAAACAATATACTGAACTAACTTTTGAAAAATCGAGTTAACCTGAACCCAATTTGCAGGAATCTACATTCATCCTGAAATCGACTCAAATCAAAAGTAGAGTTAATCCAACCTGCGACAAGAATAATTATTGCCGAGAGGGGATTTTCTCCCCTCCCCCCTCTGCTGTAACCTTTCAGAATATTTGCTGTGAATTTCAGAATTTTGTTTTACTCAGAAATGCTGATAAATGCTGATGCCTTAATTAGCACTACAACAGCAGCAAGGAAAGAGTTATATGATATATTGCGTATTGCAGACTATTTTTTAAAACATTATTAGCGTTGCAGACACTTCAAGATAGTTCTGTCACTGGGATAATAAATAATAATGATTCTGTGTTTTATAATAAATTAAAAATTGTGTGTGTTTATAATAAAGTAAATTGTTTTTTATAATAAAATGTGTTTTAAAATAAAATTGTGTGTGTTTTATAATTTAAAAAAGGTGTGTGTTTTATAAAACAGTTGTGTGTGTTTCATAATAAATTATGTATGTTTCATAATAAAATAAATTGTTTCATAATAAAATAAAACTAACATACTGCTTTTGCAGGCTAGGTCTAACATGTATTCGAAAATAGGGTTTTCTCACCAAAATGGCACAAAGGCAAAAATGCCAACCTAGGTGGCATCTGTGACATCTGTTAAAAACAGTTATAAACAGAAGTTTTCAATCCATAGCTTTTATTTTTTTATTTTAAATATGAATTAATGGTTAGAAAGTATATTAATCTTAACATTCTTAGGTTGATATGTTTAGATATTGACCTATTGCATTCATTGGTAAAATCCTAGAACAAGCAAGATACTCAATTTGGAGATTTTTCTGACACGTGCCAACTCAAAAATCGCTAACTTCCAAATTCTACCCAATCAAAACGTGTGCGTCCTACGGCAAGCTTTTTACAAAGTAAACATCCATTTTATTTTGTTTTGTGACTATTTACAAAGTGTTAGCAAGTTTTTCTTCATGTTTTTTTGATTTTTACAAACTTTTAGCAATATTTTCCTCCGTATTTTACTATTTTTACAAACTTTTAGCAGTATTTCTTCCAGATATCTTGATTTTTACAAACTTTTAGCAATTTTTTCCTCCAGATTTTTCTATTTTTACAAATTTTAGCTATTTTTTCCTCTTTGCTTAAACTTTGTAAATAGTCACTAAACGGAATAAAATCAATGTTTAGTGAAAGAAATTCTCATAGGTACTGTGAAAGTAGTGAGTTTTCTGCCACAAAGCATACAAGTTATGAATTATGATGGGGAGAATCTCGAGATTCCTGATTTTTCGAATGCATGAAACTCATTCAAGCAGCGGTTAGTAACTTATATATGTACGCTTCGTATACATTAACCAAAAAAAAAAAAACCCGGATGCATGAAACTCACTGTGCAGCAATCTCTAGAATGCATGAAATTCATTCAAGCAACGGTCAGTAACTTATATATGTACGCTTCGCGTACATTAACCAAAGTAAAACAAACCCTGGATGCATGAAACTCGCTGTGCAACAATCTCTAGAATGCATGAAATTCATTCAAGCAGCAGTCAGTAGCTAATGTATGTACATTTTGTGGTACAGTAATCGAAAAAAAGCCCCCGCTCTCACTCTGTGTGCAGCAATCTCTAGAATGCATGAAATTCATTCAAGCAACGGTCAATAATTTATGTATGTGTGCACAAAAATCAATTTACAGCAATCTCTAGAATGTATAAAATACATCTTATCAAATAAAATCAACAAAAATCCACTTATCTTTATCTCTCATATTTCTTTTTTTTTTAATATTTCACAGGAATTATCCTTCTACGATAAAACGTCAAACACAAAACCCATTCTACAAACATATTTCAACAAATCCGACTATACGACACAATAAACCAACCAATCCAATCTAATTCCCTCAAAACCCAGTCCAATTTCCAGATCAAACCACAATAAACTAATCAATCATATCTGATTCCCTCAAAAACTAACTCAATTTCCAGAAAAACCACAGTAGGCATGGACCAAAAAAAAAAAAAAAAAAAGAGACACAGGTAGCAAGAAAAACTCATTTATCGCCTTGCCAAATCCAACACCGCCAAGTGTCTCACTTGTTCTAGGATTTTATCTATTTATTTAGTTTATATTAATGCAAATCTTGTCAGCACGATAATTTCGAACATATTCAACCAATTTGAATCTAATTGGGATAGTAAATTGATCTGCCAGTATCTTGGATGAGTTTGTTAATCAACTATGTACCTGTTTTATTGCATTTACAGGGACACACAAACACAAAAAAAATGCACATCTTGTCATCACGATAATGTTGATACTATACTAATTCAAACCTAATGGAAACAGTGTATCGATCTTGCATGTATCTTAGATGAATTCGTTAATCAAGGATTCTTTTGTCGGCCCTATGTGGTCACCTAATGGAAACACACTGTCCTGGGATCTGACCAAAATTTTTTTACTGGGTCCTGTTTTTAACTCTTTCCAACATAGTTAAAAAGTGTTTACTAATTCGGTTTGTCTGCCTGTCATCTGTCCATGTTCTAATTCGTGTAAATATATTTGGATTGTCATGCAATTGATATATGTTATTGAGGTTTACTATGGCATGTTCGGTATTGAAAATGAAATGTGTTGCACTTATAGTTTTTTTACAGGGACACTCAAAATAATTCCGTTACATTACGGTCTGTAGGAAAAAATAATTTGCGGTTTATTTTAATGATGTTACACAATTTCAAACATATTGAAATTGATATATATCACTGAGGTAGACTACAAGAGGCTTATTATAGAATATGGTGTGCATAGCATTTATAGTTCCTTTACAAGGATACTAAAAAAAATTCCATTACATTGTGGTTTATTTTAATAATATTACATTATTTCAAACATATTAAAATTTATATATATCGCTAAGGTGCATCACAAGAGGCTTACTGTAGCATATATTATTACTGTATAGCATTCATTGTTCGTTTACAGGGTCATGCAAAAAATTCGGTACTGTCTGTTAACAAAAATTGCTGGCAGTGCATTTTCAGTTTCTGAATGCGTTTTTAAATTTAACTCATTTTTTGTCTATTACTTGGTGTGTATAAATTCTATGAATCCTATACAGGGCAGCACAAAAGTTCTCAGGTACATTTTCGTTTCTTGATGGAAATTCCAGAAGGGAAATTTTAAACTGTGCTACATGTTTCCTAGCTGAACTAAAATGTAGCATTCTATGTAGTATATATTATACAAATCTATAGATCATATAGAGGGCTGCACAAAAGAGTTTGGATATTTTTCCGAATATTGTTGCTAATTCCTGAAATTTGGTTTTTAAATATGTTATGCATTTTCCAAATTGTTTACTTAGATATCATCTTTTACCTTATTAGACTGTAAAGATTTGTAAAATTATTTTGGAAGTATTGGAAACAGTAGCATAGCCACTGGTCCAAATGCTCTGGAAACCAGTAATATTATAAAGTTTTCTTTGCTTTGATTATTGCAAAAGGTTCTCTGAGTAGGTTAGGCAAAGAAAACTTTACAAAATTAGTGGTATTCAGAGCATCTGGACCTTTACCCTGTCAACCCCACTGGTTGGAAAGTGTTACATAATCTATGCTTGATGCATGATTTTTCGTCATTATTAAGAAATTGTGAACAGTTTTCGTATTTAGAAATAATCTAGTCGTAATTTTATGAATCTGAATTTATCATTATATTTAGGTTCTTGTATAATATATTTTTCAACAAGATCCTTTATATGCAAAAAAGCTAGATAACAGATTCTTTGTCAACTTGAGCTGTTTTGTGACAGGTTAGATTTTACTTTAAAATGATTAAATCTGTGAAAAGTTCAGTTTGGTGAAAGAAGAGTTTTAATAAAGGTGTATTTTTAAGACAAAGAATTTTCTGAAGGGTCCTGTTTTAAGGAGAAAAATTCTGTGAAAGCTCCTGTTTTAAGATAAAATATTTAAAAGACCCAAATTCCCCCTAAACAAATCCCAACCAGCCCAGTTCAAAGCAAAAAATATAGACCAACAAATATATTTTTACTTTGGTTTATCGGATTGCATTGTAGATCTTCACATCCCTTGAGCTATGGTAAAGCAAGTGTGGGTCGGAAAAACCTGACTAGGCCTAGGACCCGGCTCCAAAGCTGTTGGGGGACTCCTGCTCGTCCCCAAGTGTAAACGTGATTTCCCAAGAGGGTGGGATCCACTGCAAATCGCAGCGACCTAATGTCTTCAAATAACTTGGGAAAATGGGGTGGTCACAGTATGTACCGGTGCCCCCACCGGCCGTAGAGCATACAGGAATTCTTCTGGTTGTGCTAGTTAAAAGTTCTCTAGAGCTTGGGTATGGCGGTTGACGTGCCCGTAGGTGTCTGGCAGTGCAGCTCAGTTTAATCCGATTGCATAATTTTTTTGTCCAAATCTCATTATTTGTTTGTTGCACCAAAAGACAAATCAAATCTTTTGGCACTCTTTTCTATGCTGACTACGGGGCAAATGCCCCACTTGCTGGCAGAACTGGTTTGACTGAAACCAGAAACAATAACATTAAGGGACTGCTTCACTGAAACTCCCCAATCACTAAATCCCTTGTTAACCTATGGGGAAACTTAGAAGTGATTGCTTTTACCTAATATAATTATTTTAATATTGTTTTCATCATCAGAAGAAAGTAGATGTCAAATGCTGATGATGTGCGTCTTTGAAAATTGTCTCTGTAAATTTTAAGTGTATGTTTAAGAAGATAAATTTCATCAAGTGAAAATTTCAAAGTTTGTAAGGATTTTTTAAATACTTAAAGTCTAAGGAGATAATTTTCAAAAACTCGCATCGTTGACATCTGGAGTGTACTTTCTGATGATGAAAACCATATTTTTATAATTATATTAGGTAATGAGTAATCCCGCTTCTAACTTTTTCCATAGGTTAGCATGGGATTTTGCAATCGGGGAGTTTCAGTGAAGCGACCCCTTAAACAAAAAATCAAGCAAACAAAGCAATTGATTTTATTGTAGAATTGAATAGCAGCAGTTGGTTCAGGTTGAATTCGATAACATATCGTTAACTGGTTGATAACAATAACCGTGATCACACTACTGTGGGGCTCTCATAAGATAAACCCTAGAACCGGTCCTGGCTCTATCCTGTTGCCAAGGTAACTGGTCAGATGACTTCATTTTAAGAAAATTCAGCATTTTCTCATCTCGCCAATTTCCTCCCATTCAATCCGTGAATCATTACAGTCTTTTTTGTCTTCCCACAGAGACTGGTTTTATACATATTTCAAAGTTCCTCCTTACAAGTTTTAGAACATTTGTAAGCAGCAATCTTATGCAGGATTTTTCTTATGGGAGTCACACAGTAAGTGGCATCTACTGTATAATTGCTTGAAACCACAGAAATTTAATTCTTATCCTCTAAAAAAAATATTGCCATTGCATTATAAAAATATTGCTGCTTCTACAGGGTGTACCTGAAATGCTTCAACAAACTTAGAGGGATGATAGTACTCATGAAGACGAACAAAAAATGCAATGGAACATGGGGTCGCCAATGACGTTTAAAGGATGAAAATCGAGAAGTTGCGTCTGGAAATGGACAAACTGAGACACGAAATAAACACCCCAGAAAATTATTTATTGCACAGAATAGGTACAACACAGCTCGTGATGTCCAGAGAAAACAAATATTTTACAACAATTGTTCAAAGTGGCGACCGCGGACATTATTACATTTACGGAGTACTACTTGCGGACACACTCGAAGATTCCGGGAGTTTCCTGGTTTTCTCCTGCAGCAGTCACAATATGCGTTATTTCTTCTTCTGGAGTTTCTACTGGCGTCTCATAAATGAGGGATTTCATCTGTCCCCAGAAGAAGAAATCCAAAGGGTTAAGGTCTGGCGAGCGTGGTGGCCCTGTAACTCTCTGAATCTTTGAGTGTGTCTGCCAGTAGTTCCTCTGTAGATGTACTCTGCGTAATAATGTCCACAGTCGACACTTTGAACAATTGTAGTAAAATATTTCTTTTCTCTGGACATCACGAGCTGTGTTGTACCTATTCTGTGCAATAAATAAATTTTTCTAGAGTGTTTCTTTCTTGTCTCAGTTTGTCCATTTCCAGACGCATTTTCTCGATTTTCATCCTTTAAAAGTCATTTGCGACCCCATGTTCCATTGCACTTTTTGTTCATCTTCATGAGTACTATCATCCCTCTAAGTTTGTTGAAGCATTTCAGCTACAACCTGTATAAGTACCACTTTTGGAGATACTGTAATATTTTTATTGTTTATTGATTTTTATTGATTATCTGTATTCTATTTTCAATAATAAATGTGTTACTCTTTTTAGAAAATGAAATCTGATATCCAAGAATCGTATAAATACTACTACAGGCGAAAAGATAAATTAGTTTCATATTTTGAGAAGTATCGCTTCTCTGTTGAATTTCCAGCAAAGAAGATATTCCTGCCATTTAAGGTATTGAAATCAATTATCAATTCTAAATTATTGTAATTTTCATATTATGATAAAAAATAAGTCTCTACTTGTACTTGGCGAGATTTAGAAAAAGATCTTCGCAAGAAAAGAAAAATTTTCACATATACTTGTAACCACTTATTCATTTTCATACACACAAGCAATTTGTTCAGGTTCAATATTTGCTCAATTCATTTAAGGCTGCTAATCAGTCAATTCCCCTTGCTAATGTTAAATCTATGGACGTAAAGTGCATTCGTACATTTAAAATATCTCCTTGGGAAATTAATATTTTAAACTTTTTTATGTGTACCTTTCTTAAAGGATGCCTCTTTTTTCGTAGTTGTCAAAATATTTCTAAAATATATACATAATTTGTAATTCTATGTGTTAAAAGCTGATAAGCTGTGACTAAGATTTTAACACTTCAGATAAAATTAATTATATATTTTAGAAATATTTTGACAGCTAAAAAGAAAAGAGACACATAAAAAAGAGTACACATAAAAGTACACATAAAAAAGAAAAATATATATTATTCCCTAAGGAGATATTTTAGAGATATGAATCCATTACATGCCCATACTTTAACATGAGCGAGTGGAATTGGAGAATTGACTGACGTGACTAACAGCCTTAATATATACATATACATTTACATAATGGAGCCATTTATTTAATGTATGCAGGGCCGTGCGAAGAGGAGGGTGAAGGGGGCCTACGCCCTGGGCGCAGAAATTGAGGGGGTGCCAAATTTATACTACCAACCACGGTTTCATTTATTTATTTATTAATTTTTTGGTCATCGATCATTTTCTGGGGAATTTCTTTTTCTCTTTTCATCATTCTTTTTTTTCTGTCTCAAAATATCATGATCTCTCCAACAAATAAGTGTAATTTTCTCTTATGCTATTTAGTTGTTTGCAGTTTCTGAATTAAAATTATTCCTTTTAAAGTTCCAACATAAACACGAAATGTTTATTCAATAGAATTTATTTCTGTTTCTGTACTTATTAGTTTTGTGTTACCTGTCACAAAAAGAAGGGGGGGGGGGGAATTGAAACTTTGCCTCAGGTGCAGTTTTCTCTTTGCACGGTCCTGAATGTATGACAAAACTATTAAAACTGTTAAAACTATTATTACTGTACTAATTAAAATAAATGCAGACAGGCAGAAGTAATTTATATACTATGTGTAATCAGAATATATTTTTTGAATACATACATAGACTAGCATAATAGCTCATCAGTTTTGTTCATAGCTGTTTTTATCATTTACCAACTAATCTATCTTACTTAAGCCTGAATTGCACCAACACTTTAAAAAAGTGTCAAGGCTAAAAAGGGAATGCCAATTATTATTTTTAATATTATACATAATGAATTAGTACCTCATTGACAGAGGTTCAGTCAGAACAAATGGGAAGAACTCCTTCTGCTGTTTTCCTGTAGAAAATTTCCATAATCTGATTCAAAACCAATTGACACATTTAATATCTTCATTCTAACTGTTACACTGTTGAAACAATACTATTGCTAGCATTTTTGTTTGATGCCAACCTTGCCTCTGGATGTGAAATTATGAAGTATTAGCTATTTTCTCTGAATGAATATAACATAATTTTTTTTATTTCACATACCACATACTATTTGCAATGTTTCTATATAGCATTTCAATTTTTGGCTCTTCTTCTATACTTTTTATCATTTTTGCATTTTGTGCAAAGATCATGTATTGTATGAAAACTATTTTTCTCGCAGGCGATATACTGAGAGAAGGATACTTTCAGACATTCACAGAATGTCTAATCCATCATTTTCATCAGAATTGTTAGAGCCGTTTTCGAGAAACCCAGTAAAAATATATATAAAGATAAGAATTTCTCAACTAGTAGTATAAGATTTCAGTTTTTGACAATTCTTGTATACCACGCCTTTTTCAATCTTTGCTTTAAGAAAATTTCGTAAACAGGTTCAAAATCAATTGCCATGGGTTTAGTGAAAAATTCATTTAATTTTTGTAATCATCATACGTTGTAACTCTCATGCAGTTAAAATTGTATATTGTTGTTTTGTTTGACGTTAATCTTAGCTACAGACCCGATTATCAAAAATTAGCCATTTTACCCATGTGAAGAGTGGCTATAGCATAATAAATTCTTTCACTTTCCATATCAGATATTATTTGTAATATTTTTATATTTCATTTAAATTTTTGGCAGTTCTTGTACACTTTTAAGGCTTTCTGCAATGTTTTTCACCTATGCGAAGAGTAGGTATTGCATGAAATCTATTTTTCCTGGTAATGACACCTTGACAGATCAAATTCTAGACCCAAAAAACCCCTAATCTGTCATTTTTGTGAAAATGGTTATCTAGTTTTGAGAGCCCCAAAATATATAAACAAGGATTACTTGTTTAATGGAATAATATAAACAAAATTAATTATTAATCCTAATAATCTTTAGATTTTTTTTTTCAATTAAAAAAACATACAAACATTGAGAACGTCATAATTGAGATAGACAATTATTACACAATTTGATGAAAAAAAAAGCAGATGGTGTTTGATTATTTTTAAAATTTTAATTTTCTAACTTTTTCTGGATTTTAAAAAGTTAAATCTAATGTTCTCCCATTCTGTTAGAATACTATTTTCTAAAGGATATGGAGATTTTCTTTACATGTAGCCTGAATTTTGTGTTTTAATTTTAAGATACTCGTACATTTTGTATTGTATAACTTTTGAAGAAGTTTTTAATTCAGAAATGCTGCTTAAATTATAAGTTTATTTTCATATGTGCTGTATTATAATATGTACTTTTTGTATACTCTTTAAAGAAAAAAAAATCTGTTGAACGGATATATAGCTATGGTTTTTTGCTTTTATTTGTCTGTTTGTATGTTTTGAATCATATTTTTATGCAGTATCATGTCGTGGTTAAGTTTTTATAATTAATAATTTGCACCTTTAAATGCATACATTGCTTTCTTTTTAAAATATTGCTATTGAATTTCAATATGCAAATGATATATTACCTTGTGTGTTATAAAAACCCTATTACAAATTTTATTTTGGTTTTTAAAAACTGTATAATTTAAATGTTGTAATCTAATTAACCGCATGCTATTTTGTTTTAAAGCATTTTTCAAATACATAATGATCTTTGTATGTTTCATGCTTTTTTATATTGATGATTTATGTTATTAGAACCCACATACTTTTATTGCACTGCCAAATAGCTTCGACTCTTTTACTAATAATTCATAAATTAGTATTAAAAACATCCCCATCGTAAAGTAGGTGTATAAATAGTTATGATATATGGCAACGGTCGGCAACTGGCGGACCGCAGTCCACATCTGGACTGCGGAAGGTCATATCGTGGACCACAAAAAAATTTCAATTTGAATAAATAGTTTATTAAAACAATTATCTTAACTATTATCTAATTATTTCAACAATTATCTGCTTTTTCTATTTTATAATGTGTATATAAAATTTTTCAGAATGTATACTTGTGTATATAGTAATTTTTCATGACAAATACCTGATTTTTCTATTCTATAGTGTATGTATGTATGTATGTGTAAAAATAACAACTTAAAATTAATAAGTACTAATATTACTTAAGTGTTTTTTCTCTGGACCTCGATAAAATTTTTCAAAAGTATTTGGACCCATCTTAAAATTACTTGCCGACCCCTGATATATGGTGTAGCAATTTATTCTACTTTTTATCATTAGCTCAAACATAATATCCACTAATCATCCAGTTTTTGACTGAATTGTCTAATTTGAGAAAGATATACCCAGTTCCTTCCCCAATACTACAGTAGAAGTCCAGTTAAATTGAAATATCAGATAAGTTGAACATTTTCAAATTGCTGCATCCATAATATGTTATGAACAAACCTGTTATGGTATAAATTTGCTTATAATGAACAGTTTTCATTATAATGCCATGTCTTGTTGAATTCAATTTGGAGAAAAATAAAAAACGACTTCTATTTAACTGATCTGTGTAGAAATTTGTACAAAGAATTGTTTAAAAATATAAGTTTTTTTACAGTTTTTGAAATAAACATTTTTATAACACTGGTATAACACAGATCTTTATTATAGACAAAATAAAATGCTTGGTGGTACTCAAGGGTCGATCCAGGCAAAATTTGGGGCCTGTTTAGAACACCTTCACAAAAATCTATTTAATAAAATGAACCCCTTCACAAAAATCTATTTAATAAAATGAACCCCTTCACAAAAATCCATTTAATAAAATGAACCCTTCACAAAAATCCATTTAATAAAATGAACTCCTTCACAAAAATCAATTTGATAAAATGGGCCTCTTCATAAAATTCTTTATAATAAAACAGGCCCTTTCATAAAATTGCTTTTAATGAAATAGGTCCTTACACAAAACTCTATTCCATAAAAACTTACAATTTATTAATTATTTCTTATTTTGTGACATTTTAAAATGTGTAATTTGCAAACAAACAAGTCCACCAGAGATGAAAACTTCAGCAAACGGATTGAAAAAGGTTTTTGTTAATAAATGCTTGGTTCAAATTTGAGTAACTGGATTTCAACTTTTGTTACAAAATGTTATTTTTCACAAAAATATAATAAATTTTACAAAAATAACGTTTGCTTTTCACAAAATCTGGCCTAAGAAAAAAAAAATCTGCATTGACCTCTGTATTTACTATTAGATGAACACCACTTTGCACAAAGTACAAATGTTGGCATGAAAGCTAACATATAGCAAAAAGGCATATTGCAAAAAGGGTGTTTTAGGTGATTATTAACGCATTCACTGCCAAAGCTGAGATTGCGCATCTGTTCACACACACCAAGTTATCATAAACACAAGTCACACACACCAAGTCATAATATTCACAAGAGTGATCATGTCTGCATTTTAATGCTTTTAAATTATTTTCTGTTTTATAATTTAAATGTATAACAGATTGAAAATTGTTTTAAAACTTATATCTGGAATTCCAAAATCAAAAAAAAACCCGAAGTACAAAAAAAAAAAAAAAAATCGAAAATTTGTAAATTTTTACTAAAATTTTAGAATTTCTGAAATTTTTTGAAAGTTTTACCGATTCCTAATTTTTTTTCAGTTTATTGTGTTTCAATGTGTAATCGCTAAAATATTGTTACTTTGGTCGCAGGTGAACACGGTCTCCCCCCCTCCCCTCTTCCTGAAATTAGAAACAAATCGTTTTTCTCTGAAATTTTAGTTTAAAATTAATTTATATTACGATTCGTTAGAAACAAAAAATAGTTATGTATTTATTTCATCAGGGGTGATTCTGTTCTGAATTTTCCTAAAAATTTAAGGCATTCAGTTTCAAAAATTATAGTCTTCAGTCCAAAAATTTGAACATAAAAAATATCTCGAATTTTGAACGATCATCGCCGAAAAGAATTAATTATGTCTATAGTTCGCAGAAAAAATAGACAATTTCTTCAAAGGATTGCCGAAACAACGTGAATTTCGTCAAAAGATCGAAAAACCCCTCAAATTTCATTGCAGGATTGCGAATAAAAACCCGCTAATTTTGTTAACAAATCGCAGAAAAAATGCGATTTCCCTCAAAGGCTTGCGAAGAAAATGCAAATTTCTTCCAAGGACTATGAAAAAATGTAAAATTTCATCAAGAGATCACAAAAAAACAAATTTTATTAAAGGATCACAAAAAAAAAACCCCACAAATTTTGTCAAATAATAGCAGAAAAACATGGATTTGTTCAAAATTATCGCAAAAAAACCCCACAAATTTCTTCAAAGCACTGCAAAAAAAATTCTAATTTCGTAAGGCCCCACGAAAAAAAATAAATTTCGTCAAAGGATCAAAAAAAAAAAAAAAAAAAAAACACATTTTGTCAAAAGATCGCGGAAAAAATGCAAATTCCGTCAAAGGATCGCGGAAAAAAAACCCCGCTAATTTCGTAAAAGAATCTCAGAAAAAACTCTAATTTTGTTAAAGGATCCTGAACAAAAGGCAAATTTCTTCAAAGAATAGCAAAAAAAAGCAAATTTCCCCAGAGAATCGCAGAAAAATGCAAATTTCTTCAAAGGACTACGAAAAAATGAAATTTCGTCAAAGTATCGTAAAAGAAAAATGCAAATTTTGTCAAAGACTAGCAGAAAAAAATGCAAATTCTGTCAAAGAATCGCGAAAAAAAACATGAATTTTGTCAAATAATTGTGAATTTCGGGAGGATCCGAAATCCAGAAAATTCCAAAACTTGGAAAGCATTTGGTCTCGAGGATTCCGAATAATAGGTCCTGTACTGTATTAATAAAAGAAAGTTTCACTCTGTGTGTGTGTTTGTGTTTGTCTGTCTACAATGGCTAGCAAAATCTAGCCCACCTAGAAGTCTGCCAATGTAGGTGTGGATAGTCCAAGGTCTGACCATGTGCACCTGAGTCTCAGAATTTTAATATTTTGATAATTACCCAAGATATTAATTAGATTCTCCTTAACCATCACTTCTAAAATGACATCTTTTAATCAAAATGGCGAAAGAAACGAATAGGCGCATTGGATTTGTAAGCGGAAATGAACGAATTCGAAATTATTTTACTAATTAGCGAGTTTTACAAAAACTAATTGAGATATCAATTAGAAAATTTCTGAGCATATGTGAAAAAAAAAATCTGCATCTGACTATGTGATTTTTGAAAAATTCGGTCGGTAATTTTTCTTAATTTATTTTTAACCTTTTTGCAATTAAGATTGCCTAAGTATCTCCTATAGATTAAAAATAAAGGGTGTTTCAACCTTTTTGGGATATGCTGTATATATACATTTTTTTTAAAATGTAAATCACTATGCCGAATTCTGAGTTAATTTGTATATTGTTTCATAATACTATTTAAAAACAAATAGGACTAGAATATTTTTTCTTGATTTTGTGAAACATCTGAAATACACTTATTTTCTGTTCTGTAACCAATACTTGAATTTAGATCAATAATTGATCTATAAGCAGTTACAAAAAGTTAGAGCACATATTCTAAAGGAGAAAAGGAGATTAAGAAAAAAAAAAAAAAAAAAAAGATTTTAGAATGAGTGTTTCATAACAAATTGGTTGCTAATGTTATTTTCATTTGGCTAAATTTTTTTCTTTCTGATTAGCCAAAGCTAAGGTTAATGAAAAGCCAATGGGAACCTTGGTTATAGCATACATATCTGCTTCATCACAGATGTATATGTTTCATTCTTTTGACATGTTAATGCTTATATGGTAATTCTTTTTCCACTTCTCAAATATTATTGCTGTTAATTCAGAAATAAAGTTAAAATCTTTCATTCTACTGGATGCTCTTTCTTATCATCTTTCTCCCATTTAAAATAGAGATACATAAAATTATGTATCTACACAATAAATACATTCCCAAAATGTTTGGTATTCAGACAAATACATATGTTTGAAGAAATAGAACATTGATTCCAAAACTAAAAATTAAGCAAAAATATTACTAGAATAAATCATTTTTAAATTGCTAGGCCTGTTCTAGGCTTAGGCACAATCTAGAAAGGTCTTTGTGTTTGCAGTGTTTCTCAAAAAAGTCCTAATAAAATTTTCTTTATTATTATTATTTGCTGCTACCACTATAGTTGTAGTAACATCTACCATAAGGAAACCGTTCATTTTGCTTTGATTCTGCAATGTTGTAGCCCTTGCGGCCACATCCACTGCAACCATGACAGCTGATGTCTGTTTTCATTATTAAATAAGCTCATTTAGTACATATTTGAAAATCAGCTTGTATGATATCTTAGAAAGAAGTTCACTGTCTTCTAGATTATTTGCTTATAATTATTAACTCCCCCCCCCCCCCCCCTGGAGACCTGGTAAAAAGAGTGATATTCAAATATGCAATATATTGAGGTGTTAATTTTATTTCCTTCAATTCAGTTTAAAGGAGGGACACTTATTTAACACTTTTGAAAAATCGATTTTTTCCCCTTTCTTTTGATAACTTTTAAAAACTAAAATACAGCATAAAACTGATTCTTTCAAATTCGAATTATTACTACAGCGACAAATAAATATGCTGCTATAACTAATTGCTACTAAATAAAACTTAAAATGTTAAACACATTTTTTTACCTGGTCGCTTGGATTGCTCAAGAACTTCTCGCCCAATTTCCTTTCAGTTTTAATACAAGCATTCAAAATTGAATTCTCTGTGGCATTACATTGGATTTTCTAAAATTTTCCTTTTTTTACAACATTTGGCTTTTATGAAACCAAATTGAATTTAAAAATATATATATTGCTTTTTTCCCAAATATTTAAATTTTGAAAAAAAAAAAAAAAAAAAAAAAACCTTACAATACGCTGAAAATTAATTGTATATATATATTTTTTTAAATACAAGCAGCCCAGCTGATATCGCATTTATATGGATACCAGGGACAAATTATGATTTTTTTTTTTAAATAACAAAATTACAAAACACTTTCCAAACATAACTATATACCGGGTGTCCCACAAATGACTGATGGATTTTAAAATTCAATAACTTGCAAACAGGGGCAGATATTAAAAAAAATTCTTGCAGGAGGGTTACGTATGATGTCGGGAGTTTTTTTACTGCGATTATTGATTTTAGTTCGAATTTCAAACAATAGATGGCGCTGACAGTGGTTGGTGCTCATTCGAAGCCGAAACTGACGTCACTCATCATTGACGTGAAGGAAGGAGATTAAGGCTATGGAGTGGGTCTCATTCGCCAGTACAATCTTGCTTTTAGGACCAGATTCTGAACACAGACGATATGATTTCAATGTAATGCGTTGTTACCATGGAAACAACAAACTCTTCGATAGTAGAATACAGCTTTCAGAACTGGGCATGAATTTAACAAGCAGTGTTCGAGTTGCAGGCGATTCTACATTTATTTTGTTTTATTTTCTCGGATTAAATTATTTTTTATGGCCTGATTTAAAGAATATTTTATTCATCGTATTTTAAAACTAGTAGGTGAAATAAACCATTTTCAATAAATAGTGTACACTCTTTTAAAAGTACTCACTAGCAGATTGCGTAGCAAAATAACGAATGAAGATGTGACGGATTCGATTTCTGTGCAGCTCTCACATACCTGCATTGCCGTCATTTCGCGAAACTAAATTTTCATATTGGTTAGATAAAATTCCCATAAATACTCATAAATGTAAAATTGCCTGCAAACTCGAATAATGCTTGTTAAATTCATGCCCTAATCTAAACGTTGTATTCCACTATCGAAGGATTTGTTGTTTCCATGGCAACAACGCATTCCATTGAAATCATATCGAATGAGTTCAGAATCGAGGCCTAAGAGCAAGATTGTACTGGCGAATGAGACCCACTCCATAGCCTTACTCTCCTTTCTTCGCATCAATGCCGAGTGACGTCAGTTTCGGCCTGGATTGAGCGCCAACCGCTGTCAGCGCCATCTATTGTTTAAAATTCGAACTAAAATCAAGGTTCACAGTAAAAAAACTCCCGACATCATACATAACCCTCCTGCAAGAATTTTTTAAATATCTGTCACCGTTTGCTAGTTATTAAATTTTAAAATCCATCAGTCATTTTTGGGACACCCGGTATATTGCACCCTTCTCCCCCTCAATAATTAAGGTTATTATTGAAATGCACAAAATATTTGTAAAGAATGACTCTTTTTTTGGATGTTCAAACTGGTGTCCCTATTTTTTTTTTCTTTGGTGTGTTTTGGTTTAAACAAAATTATTATTAATATTTATTGGTTTTATTATTTAGTCATTTAATTTTATGTTTGATTTAAAAAAAAATGTGACTGCTTCTTTGTGAAAAGGAATAACAAAGATTTTGACAGAAAATTTAAATCTGTTTTTCATAGTTGGAAAATAACCTACGAATAAACCTGATGGATTCCAGAGTCACTGTAAAGATCTTTTGGCTTTTATTGAATCTCCAAGTATGTATTCTTTTATAAGTAAATTAATAAAGTTTTTTTCTTTTCTTCTGAAAAAGTGTTACTGTTAAACTTTTATGCTTATGTAATTATTTTTATGCAAAATAATTTGAACAATGTAAATGATACAAATAATTTTAGTTTAGATTGTAAATAAATTTTACATATAAAGGTAGATTTTCTTTAACAATAACATTAATATAAAACAGCAAAAGGTTTACCCATTTTACATAAATTATTGTGTAACTTTAAATTGCAAAGATTTCGTGGATTAAAAAAAATTATAAATAGAAAATTATTGCAATTATAGGTGTTATAATAAATTTCAATTTTCTTATTTATTTTTGTAATCTTTAATAGAACTCTTCAATCTCCCATATAAATTCATAGTATAATTTCAATTCATTTTCAATTTGTGTACTTTTTATAATTATTGAATTACTAGCTGATCCACCTGGCGTTACCCGATCTCGTCAAAAAATATTACAAAACATTAAATTACTCAAAAAATTGCTGCATGAAACCATTCCTCTGGTAACCCTTTCATCTTTTAGAAATTAAATAGAGAGACAGGTCCTGAATACCTTCAATAGTTTTCTTAATACTCAAGGATGAGTGACAATGATAATATTTCATTGTCTGGTATTATCAAATTGGTAATTTTCTTTTCCGGTTTCTATAAAAATAGCCATTTTCGGCACACATTGAGGAAAATGTTTTCATTCTAGCATCAGGGGGTGCATCCAGTTCAAAACAAATTTTTGAGACATGTCCCTGCTGCCTATGGCACTGTGTAGAAGCATCGCATATGGCACATGCATTGCAAAATCATTTAGTTTCAGCTTCCACCACCAGGGGTGCATTCTGTTAAAAAAAAAAAAACCTCTTTCCAAATGAAACTCTGGCACTGTAAAGCAGGTGTGCTGTAATATTTTTTAGTTTAAATTTTTACCACCGGGGGGTGCGAAATCTATATCTTAATTAGTTCATGTTAAGTTGAATGAACCAATTCCCGTTGAAATCTGCCTATAGAACCCGAGAAAATAAACTTCTTGGAGTTCTCTGGAGATTAATATCCATAAATGGTGCAACCAAGCGCTGAAAAAAATGGTACCGAAGTTCATTTAATACCTGGGAGACCTGGGAAGAATGTTAGAAAAGATTTAGATTGAATCGGACCAATATTAAATGAAAGTCTTTTAGTTCCATTTTCCACTGCTAGGGAGCACGCTCTGTTCAAAACAAATCTCCTTCCGAAAGAAACTGCGGCACATGACGCTTTTTATGGCACCATATAGCAGTTGTGTTGTGCACACGCTGAAATTATTTTAGTTCCACTTTCCACTGCCAGGGGGCACGAAATCTATGTCTTAATTAGTTATCTATATCTAATTAGTTCTGTTAAGTTGAATTAATTAATTCCCTTTAAATCGAGGCTATAAGATCCGAGAAAATAAACTCTATTCTAAACAAACCTTTTTCCGAATGAAACTCTGGCATGTGTCTTCACTTCTTATGGCACCATATAACAGTCGTTCTGTGCACGTGCTGCAAATCTTTTAGTTCCACTTTCCACTGCCACGGGACACCAAATCTATGTCTTAATTAGTTATCTATATCATAATTAGTTCTGTTAAGTTGAATGAATTAATTCTCATTTAAATCAGGCACATAGAACCCGAGAAAATACATCCCCCCTCCCAACCTCCACCTGGAGATTAATATTCATAATTAGTGGCAACCAAGGGCTGAAAAAATTATACTGAAGTTTATTTAGTATTGGGGAGATCTGGGAAGAAGTTAGAAAAGATTTTGTTTGAATTTGACTAATTTTAAATGCAAAATCTTTTAGTTCCACTTTCCTCCAACAGGGGTCACACTCTGTTCTAAACAAACCTCTTTCTGAATGAAACTCCGGCATGTGTCCTCGCTGCCTACGACAAAAATTCGAAATGCCTTTTCGAAAATATTAAAGATATCCGATATTTTGATATATATCCGATATTTTTTATATATATCTGATATTTTCAAAATAGTCAACTTACTGCTCATAATAAATATTTTTAAGCATAATATAAATTAGAAACTTAAATATATTGAACTTAACACGAAAACTTAAACAATATATTAAAAATGCTTTTTTTTTCCTTTTTATTTTATTTTTCACTTTGAACAAAATTGAAGATCAACTAATTAACAACAATTTGCTTTATATACTTACAAAAAAAAAAAAAAAAAAAAAAAAAAAAAACTATAAGATTCAGTATCAACTATCAAGAAATCAGAAATTTATAAAACAAATTAAATACAAAATAGTTTTTTTTTAAACATAAATGTAAGCTTATTTATTTTTTATTCCCTAACATGTTGTACAATTTAAGCTCAACAACACCAAAACCAAAAATTGATTCTTTTCTAACGAAGCTGTATAGAACTGATTATCTAAATTAGACAGATTATCTTTCTATATCTGTTCTGAATTAGATATGTCCCACATAATTATTAGTCCCATATAATATATATTTAAAAATAAAAACTTCGAACAAAGCTTGGACAAGATTTTTTTTTTCTTTAGCTAGAAAAGTCACTGCAGAGACAAAAGTTCTTTTTTTACAGAATGACACAGTCAATATCAGTTGAAAATTTCATGTACACTTGTTTTGACTTAAAATATCAAAAATATCTTGAAGAGTGATATTTTGAAAATAAATAACAAATATTGAAAAAACAAACATCTTGATATTTTGAAAGTAAATATCAAATAATATAAAAATATCAAAAATCTTGATATTTTCCATATCAAGATATGTTGATATATATCAACTAACCCTGTGTGTACACGCTGCAAAATCGTTTAGTTTCACTTTCTACTGCCAGGAGCACCAATTCTGTGTCTTAATTAGTTATCTATATTTTATTTACTTTGTTTTAACCCTTTTTTTTGTTGAAATCAGGACTCAGTAGAACCCAAGAACCCCCCCCCCCCCCCTTATGGTGATTAATGTTCAGAAATAGTAGTTACCAAGGGTTGAAAAAATCATACCGAAGTTTATTTAGTACCTGGGGGACCTGAGAAGAATGTTAGAAAAGGTTTCATTTGATTTGAACCAATATTAAAATAGTTCTGATTTGGGAGGCAGGGGGGGAAGGAGGGAGTTTCAGTCAGAACATTAACGCGATGTTTAAATTACGACCAGACACTCCCCTCCCATCTCAAAATTAAACCAATGACCTTTAACAGTAAGAATCTATTATTATTAATGTCGGTATACGTCTGTGTGTGTTTCTTTCTTTCTGTCTGTCTGTGCATTCCCCTCTGTACATGCAAAGGCTCCGGGACGAATCGACGCACGGACGCGGACCGAAAAATTCGGAAAAAAGGCGCGGTGCTCAAGTTCGGCCGGGTCGGGTGTCCGACCAGGACCCGGGGAGTTATTAGTCGACAAAACTGTTTTAATTACCGACCGAAACCGAACTTGAAAAAGAATTGAAAAAAATTTCCGTTTTGATAATCGCAGACATCCAAATTGTCGCTTTTTAACGCATCATCGAATTTAAAAAAATCTACCGGAGGTATCGATCCAAAAATCGGGGTACACACGCGGCCGATTTTTGTCGTTCCAAAATGTCAAATTTTTTGAGATTCGGACCGTAACTTTTCTTTATTTCGGCCAAAAACTGACCAGACATCCAACATTGACTCCAGACGGGAAATAGGTTGCCGTAAAGAATGCCGGGTCAACACATCCGAGAGCAAATCGCTCCATTCCTTTTTGAAACAAGTGGAAATAATGACTCTACATTCACGAAAATTTGCTAACACGTGTATAAAAAAATCGCGATTTCAACAAAAAAAAATTCGTAAAAATCGACCAGTAATTTTTAAAGATATCAATTAAAACTCATTAATGACGCGGCAAATGAATTTATTTCTATTCCAAAGAGACAGCTGCTTTTTTATTTTAACATTCAATGCAGACAAATTATTCTTTGAATAAGTCATTTCTGAAAGAGATAAAATAGTCACGTGACTTTCAACTGCATTTTTTCAGAGGGGGGCCCCATCTCCAAATCTAAGGGTCGCTGTAATTCCAAACTTTGACAGGGTGACGCAAAATGGATTCTGCTTTCAGAATATCTAAAAATTATTCTCATATCTTCATTAGGAGCCGATATATTATTTTATTGTATAATTAATCATCGTTATTTGTATAATTAAAGCAAAAGAAAGATTTCCATTACAGTGCCGGCTAGATATTAGGATTTTAAGAAGTAGGCCGCGTCTAAAAACTGCATTACGAGTATGCATTACTGCATTTATGCATTACTGCATTACGAGTAAGTTTTTGTTTTAGAGTGGCAACCAGATATTATGATAGGGAAAAGCGGGCTTCGCCCGTTATCGATTTTTTTTTTTCAGTTTTAAGTTTTTCTACAGGTCCCTGTCTTTGAACAAGAAGTCCGATAGTCTAAATCAGTCGTTTAAGGAAAAGCAGTGTCATCGCCCCCCCCCCACCCCCTCCCGCTTTCCGTCTTTTAACTGTGGTTCGTTTCTATAACTAAGAAACTGTGTTACGGATTTCCACCAAACTGATTCCAAACATCATAATTAAAGTAATAAGGACCCTCTATAACATTTTTAAAAGTTTCTGAGTTTATACCACTCTTTTCGAATAATAATATCAGATTTTATACTTTGATTTCACATTATCTCGAGTTCTACGAGTCCAATCGGAACGCGGTTTGGCTCATTCGACTCGATATCGATAGAGGATACTAGGGCTTATCAATTTTAGTTCGTTTTTCACCACCAGGGGGCGTTTTATTATCTCTGTTTCTATGGCCCGGATTACGACGGGGTATGGCTCATTTGACTCGACATCGAAAGCCTTAACGATTTCAGTTATGATCGTATAAACAGTTTGTGCCACCTGGTGGTGGAAGGTGGAACTAACATATACTGCAGCGCGTGCGCAGCACGACTGCTATACGGTGCCGCAGGCAGCGAGGACCCGAGCCGGAGGTTCGTTCAGTTAGAGGTTTACCCTCTATAACATTTTAAAAAGTTTCTGAGTTTATACCACTCTTTTCGAATAATAATATCAGATTTTATATTTGTATTTCACAATATCTCGAGTTCTACGAGTCCAATCGGAACGCGGTTTGGCTCATTCGACTCGATATCGATAGCGCTTATATATTTCAGTTCCAAGTTTCACTACCAGGGGGCGCTTCCAGAAATCGGTTTCTACGGGCCCGATTATGACGGGGTTTGGCTCTTTCAACTGGATTTCGACAGCTTTACAGATTTCGGTGATGTTCGTATAGAACACATTGCGCTCCCTGGTGGTGGAAGGTGTAATTAAAGGATTTTTCAGCCAACTCGGGTTCTATGGGTCACATCACGACGTGGTTTGGCTCAATTGACTCGACATCGATAGAGGATATTAGAGCTTATCGGTTTTAGTTCATTTTTCACCACCAGAGGCCGTTTTATTATCTCTGTTTCTATGGTCCGGATTACGACGGGGTATGACTCATTGGACTCAACATCAAAAGCCTTAACGATTTCAGATATGATCGTATAATCAGTTTGCACCACCTGGTGGTGGAAGGTGGAACTAACATATACTGCAGCGCGTGCGCAACACGACTGCTATACGGTGCCGCAGGCAGCGGGGACCCGACCCGGAGGTTCGTTCAGTTAGAGGTTTATACTATTCGATGTTCAAATTAAGGGATTAACCGGTGCGTAGCACGACCGGTATACGGTGCCAAAGTCAGCGGGGACCCGGGTCGGAGGTTCGTTCAGTTCGAGGTTTTACAAGATTCGAGGCACTGATGTAAATTAGGGACCCGCTAGCGGGCGAAGCTAGCTAGTTATAATTAACTTTTGAAACAGAAACAAAATGGCCTTGTTGAAACAGAAACAAAGTTATGCTTTTTTTTTTTTTTTTACATACAAATACAGTAAGTTATTGTTGCAAGTTTCTGAAATCAATTACATAAATGATGTCATGTACATAAAAAAAACTCTAAAAATTGCATAAAACAAATCATGAACAATTCACAAATCACTGTTTGAATTCAGAATAATTTTTATCAAAAAGAGGACAAAATTTATGATAGGGAAGTTGCAATCAGCTCATGACCTTTTCATCTACCAATCACAATTGTCCAGTTGACTTCCACCCATGCCTACAATCCTCTCAGCTGCCAATCACAGTTGCTCTCTAACGATGTTTGACTCAAATGTGCGATTTGTGACAAATTGATTTCATTTGAAACAAAAAAATGCTGCAAAACATGAAAAAATATTAAAGAACACATTCAAAATGAAAATTTAAAAAATCGAAACAAATAATCCAGATAATTAGTAACCCGCCCTTCCCTTTTAAAATCATCATTTTTTATCTTTAAAGAATTGACAACCCTCTCCAATCTAAAAAAAAAAAAAAAAAAAAATGACAATGGACATAACTGAGGCGGAAATGGGGGCAACCAATGAACCAGTCAAGCATTCTGCAGAAAACTTCTTATTGGCAAAGGAAAAAAATCTTGTAAAATTGCTGTATGATTTGCAAATAAACTTTGTTGAAAAGAGGACAAAATTTACTACATTGAGCTAGATTGCAGTGAAACATAAAAAAAACGCTGAAGATTGCATAAAAAATTAAGTAAAAAAATATCTGTTTGAAAATTTCCAAATCGGGCTTCGAGGTGCAAAACTACATGCATAGAGGAACCTAATTCCAAAATTTTGTAGCTGTGTCTACAGCAGTCTCTTCAAAACACAGTAGGCAGACACTCACACACAAACTCCTTTCCATATTATTATAGATTTACCTCAGTAATGCATATAAATTTCATTATGTTTGAAATAGTGTAACAACATTAAAATATACTGAAAATAATTTTTCTCCATATAGACCATTATGAAGCAGGATTCTTTTGTGTGACCTTGTAAATGAATAATAAATGCTTTTCACCCCATATTCTACAAAAAGTACGTTTTAGTGCACTCCATAAATGCATATCAATTTCATTATGTTTGAAATTGTGTAACATCATCAAAATGCACTTGAAACGATTTTTTCCCATTGACCGTAATATAATGAGTACTTTGGTTATCCCTGTAAACAAACTATAAATGCTACACACTTCATCTTTAATAGCAATCGAGCTATAGTAAATGTTAGTAACATATAAATAACATATAAATTTCAGACCAAGTATATTTATGAGAGTTAGAGCATGTACAGACAGACAGACAGACAAACTGAAATCATAAATGCACAGTTGAAAAGAGTTTAAAATGTGAAGAGTACTTAGAAAAATTTATTTACAGACTGATGAATCACTATTAATTGAAGAATAATTCATATACTGTTATCAAAATAATCGATCAGGTTAAAAAACTAAAATGTGGTTGGATCAAGTAACAATGGATAATCTATTATTGAAAAGAAAATTTCAAAAGATATCACAATTGAAAACTTGAGCAAACCTGAAATATATCTTACTGCAAGAAAGCTTCCAACTTAATAGATATTGTAAAATGTGTCTACAAAACATGATGTTCATTAACTGCTGATTTATATTATTATAAAATTCAGTACTTCTCTGTAAGTAAATAGTTAAAAAATAATTATGAAAACGAAGTATTTATTAATATTACACATTATTCTGAATATTTTATGTACAACTAGCACTGTATTAACATTATCTAAATTTCTTAATGCTTTGTAATATGAGTGTTTCATGCTGGTATAATTAAGAGCCTACACTAGTCACGCGAAGAAATGCTCAAGCTAATGTTAATTCTATGGGAAGGTTCTTGCACGATTTCTCGCTCGCATTTTAATATTTTTAAGTGATTTTTTTGGCGTAGGATAGCTGAGGTCGATCTCTAATGTTGTTAGTTTTTACTTTTTGGATTTTGGTTACAGTTTTTTTATAAGCGGGCATTTTCAATTTTGGAACCGGTTGGAACTGGTTCTGAAAGTGAAAGTACCCTTATATAAAAAAAACTGGAACCAAAATTGAAAAAGTAAAAACTAACAATGTTAGAGATCGACCCCAGCTATCCTATGCAAAAAACATCATTTAAAAATATTAAAATGCGAGCGAGAAATCGTGAAAGAACCTTCCCATAGACTTAACATTAGCTTGTGCGTTTTTTCGCATGACTGATGTAGGCTCTTAAGGCTGAAGCAGAAAATTTTTGCGAAAAAAGTGTGAAAATGCTACTACTGCATTTACAACTAGCTAACAATATTTTTTCATGAAATTTTTACATGGGCTATAAAACTTTTATTTATCACCAATAAAGATTTCAAAGAGTGCGGACAAAAAGAACTTTTTATTTTAAAACTGTGAAATGACCCTGTGTAAAAAAACAAGAAAGTAAACGCTTTTTTCACTGAATATCAATATTTGGTACTTTTCGGTTAACCGGGCGCCAGCGATATATATACATGTATATATCACACATATACATATACACATATATCTACACATATGCATATGTATACATAGACATATATACACATATATGTATGAATATATATATGTATGTATATACATATATATATATATTTATGTACATATATCACTGGCGCCCGGCTAACCGAAAAGTACCCAATATTTTTTCACAAATTTTTCATTTAAAAATATAATTTCATACAAAATTAAGAGTTAAAGATATAAAATAATAAAAACTTTGTTTTTTAAAATTTATTTATTATCACGGGGCCCGGCAACGCCGGACAGGGGGTCAGCTAGTTTTGTTTTAAAACACCCTGATTGTGGAAAAGCAAAAAAAAGATTATTTTCCAGACAATGTAGAATAACTTGTGTTTGTAAATCTTTAATTCCTATAAAAGTCGTCATTAATGATTAATTTTATTTTCAGTATCAGTTTTCAAACAGCATGTAAATAATGTAAAAGCATTTTGTTTAATTTAAATATTACTCTGTTTCTTAATTATTCTAAATATCTTTATTATTTGACAGCTAAAAGTAGAAGTTGTTTAGGTTATTAAAAATATCTAAAAAAAGGTTTTTAAGTATTCGGTTTGGGAAAATATTTCGATATTTGGCCAAAACAAGATATCCGTCATACTGAATATCTTGGTATTTGGCCAAACCAAATATTAGGTAATATGGCTGAGTGGGCCAAATACTGAATATTTGGTGCATTTCTAATGAAAATAATTCTGTTTGATAAGTTCATTCTTTAAGTAAGACATGCTTGAGAAAAAAAAAATTAAGTAATGAATCCTTCCTTATTTCACACTCCAGAAGCAATGACTCTTAAATGTTCTATGAGATCTAGGGATTGAGCAGACTAGTCTATGAGATAAATAAGTATAAAAGTAACCAAAACAAAACAAAAAAAATTATAAGCATCCAATATTTATCTTAAAAATCATGCCTTATTTCATGACTGCAATTTATGTAGTTCCAAAAATTTCCCATTGTGATACATTAAGGCTGTTCTCAAATCCAAACTGGCTACTTTATGACATATTTTTTAATTTATTTTTGCTGGGAAGTGCATGAAATTGGCAGGTGTTCTTATTCAGTTACTTCATACTCAAAAGACGTTTTCCATTTTTTGGTAAAGATAGAAGATCTTTCAGAAAATATTGTGAAAGTCTGTGTTTTGAACCAAATTTCTGACGCCACGACACAAGAACGGGGAAAAACGTGTCGACATGTGACACAAATCGCTTATAACTCGATAAGTAATTTATTTATCAAAAAATGAAAGCTTATTAAGGGTTCCTACGCAACTGGAAAATGTGGAAAACAGGGAATTGTCAGTGAAAATGACAAATGCTCAAAAAGTTAGGGAAAATCGCATTTTTTTTCCTAAAACCTGAAAAAATCAGGGATTAAAAAAAAAAAAATGTGCTGTCAAGTTTCTTCCGAGTTCTGAATTCAGTCTACAAAAAATTCAGATTTTTTACTAGCAAATAGTATTTTTGCTACATTCATATTTTTAACATAATGATGTTTTAGCCATACAAATTTGTTGCTTAGATAGGTGATACTTCTGCGAAAGAAATATTGAGCCATGTTAAGGTGGCTAGGATGAGATATGAAAATTTAAATAAAAAAAAGAAAGAAAATTATAAAGCAAGCAAAAAAGAAAAGCTGTAGCTAAAATTAAATTGTTAAAGGACAAAAAATTGAAAGTTACATAACAAACTGTTTCTGAAACAACACAAACAAATCACATGGTAGTGGAAATGTCAAAAAATATTTGAATGGTTGATATGTGAAATCTAATTATATCTATAAAATGTTACTTTGAATCCATCCAAATTGTTTTATTGTTTTTCCAAATTTTTTAATTGTTTTTCATTTTTTATATTTTAAATATCAAAAAATAGATTTTTAGTTTCAATTTTATAGATTACTTTTATTTTCAGAGGTATATTTAATCATTAAGATCTAGAATTGCTAAACGTATTTCTAAAAATGTCATGAATTGAGGGCATGGAATTGTAGGCGAAAAAAACCCTGTAAAAGTCAGTTAATTTTGTTATTCAAATAGAGTATGAACCCTGTCAGTTGGATTCTGTATCACTTTACAAGTTAAGCCTGCCAATTTTATGCCTTTGCATTTAAAAATGAGTTAGAAAATGCATCAGACAGTTTCGTATTGTTGAGCAGGTCATTTGAGAACCACCTTAATTTGGCATGGACCTTGATTATGGAAAATTCACTGCTTTGATTTATGCTTGATTTTGGTAGAAAGCATGAACTAGTGTATTTATTAAAATATGTAATTTTCATGTTTCTTTTTTAAGATAAGACAACAGGAAAGGAAAAATAAAACATTTTATAAACTATGTATTCAGGATTTCTAAATTGTTTCCTCAATACATAATCCTAATTTAATTAATATTAAACTATTAATTGATAAAAGCATATTTAAAAAAAATATATATATATATATTGCACTCCTTATTTATTTTATTTTCTACATTTTAGTGTTTAAATATATTTACTGTTGCAGTTTCACAGCCAGTTGGCATATTTTATTAGAGTGTGGTTTTGCACATAATTAACTCCATTGTTGCTGTAACTTGTATACAGTTATAACCATAGAGAGTATTTAACAATTTATCACTAGTCTAATGGAAAAATCCCTTAAATTTAACATATTAATTTATAATTAAGCTCTAAAAATATTTTTAGTCAGTTTCGGTCTAATCCTGGTATTCCTCATTGGGACAGATTGCTTGGGTATATCAAGTACACCAGCCATTAGCACCTGAGATTATCTTCTATGACTAATAATGTCAATGTGGTAGTTTACTCAGGTGCAGATTTTGCTATGAATCAGGATGATGAAACCTCAATTGGAGGCCAGATAGTCATGTTAAACAACTACCCATCAATTGGCGCAAAGAAGAGAAAAGTGTGTCACTTTGTCGACAATGGAGTCATAGTTTGTTGCCATGACTGAGGCCGTTAAGAAATCTGGCTTGGTTTGACCGGATCTGGCAAGATTGTATTAACCCCTTAAGCACCATATTCAATTTAGTGATAGTAGGCTGAATACCAGATATGGGGTTGTTAGGAGAGTTCCTTCCGTTTGGGAAAACCAATTCGTACCGGAAAATTCTGCCCATCAATTATTATACATTAGATATCGGAATTAATGTCTAATAACTAAATGATAGAATTTTCCAGTACAAATTGGTTAGAACATTGCAGTCTGGACTTAAAATGAGGACGTACGCACGTACATCCTAGCATTGCAAATGAAGAGTTAATGGTCATATTGTATCTCTAGCGGATGAATGGCTGTGTTAAAAGTGGATAACCAGGCAGAAATTGATTTTGTCAGGTCTCCTGTTCAGAATTATAAATCAAAATACATAGATCTAAAGTTATATTTCATTAGGGACTTTGTTTACTGTGAGGTTTTCAAATTGACTTTTGTGAAAAGCAGTTTAAACCTGGCTGATGTTTTCACAAAGCCGTTAACTCGCCATGACCTCTCGATCTTTATAAAGTCAGTTTTCAATATTTGATATTTTTCATTTATGCATGCATATAACTTCTTTTGCATGAATATTTCTTTCACATACTTGCCATAGTTGTAAATTGTGTTAGAACATTGTTTTATAATATTTTTAAGAAAACATGTTTTTATACTATCCCCTCTTGACCCTTTAAAGGTTTTTGATGTTTACCACAAGTTGATGAGCAATTTAACTTTTCCTGTCCGTATATGGAAATGGTTCTTCTCTAAGGACTATTTTCGAGTGGTTTGAACAACCCTCAGTACCGTTTCAGGAGGTAAATATTAGGGAACCACTCTGGGATAGTTCTTCAGGAGTTACTGCTGTACAAAGACCTCATTACAGGTATGTTATACCTTCTTATTTCAGCGAGTCCCTATTAGTTATTGTTTTGTGCAATGGGAGTGCCATTTATGTCCGACATGAAAACAAAAACAAAACAAGAACGAAAAATCATGCGTCAAGCATAGATTATATAGCACTTTCCAACGCTTCCAAAATAATTTTACAAATCATACCGTTTAATAAGCTAAAAGCTAACATCTAAGTAAACAATTTAGAAAACGCATAATATATTTAAAAACATAATTTCAGGAATTTCCAACATATACAATATTCGGAAAAATATCCGAATACTTTTATTCAGCCCTGTATAGGATCTATAGATTTGTATATATACTACATAAGGATGATAATTTTAGTTCAGTTAGGAAACGCGTAGCACAGTTTAAAATTCTACGTCTGGAGTTTGTCAATAAACAGAAATGTGTTCGCGAATTTTTGTGCTGCCCTGTATAGGATCTACAGAATTTATACACACCACGTAATAGACAAAAAGCAAGTTAAAATTAAAATCGCGTTCAATAACTTAAAACGCACTTCCAGAAATTATTGTTAACAGACAGTAGAGAATTCTTTTGCGTGTCCCTGTCAATGAACGATGACTGCTATACACACAATATTCCGTAGTAAGTCTCTTGTAATGCACCTTAGTGATCTATATAAATTTCAATGCGTTTAAAATAGTGAAACATTTAAATAAACCGCAGACGATTTTTCTCCATAGACGTAATGTAACGGAATTATTTTTACTGTCCCTGTAAAGTAACTATAAGTGCTATGCACACCCTGTTTCATATTAAGCTTCTTCTAATGCACCTTAGTAATATATATAAATTACAATGCGTTTAAAATAGTGAAACATTATTTAAATAAACCGCAAATGATTTTTCCCCATAGACCGCAATGTAACGGAATTCTTTTGAGTGTCCCTGTAAAAAAACTATAAGTGCTACACACTTCCGTTGAAATAGGGAACATGCTATAGATAACGACAATAACATATAAAAATTGCAGAGCAATCCGAGCATATTTACGGGAGTTAGAGCACGGCCAGACAAACCGAAGTCATAAGCACTTTTCAACTAGGTTGGAAAGTGCTAAAAAGCAAGAAGAAAACATTTCTTTTACAACTAGATAACTATTTTTTCACGAAAATTTTACACATATTCTAAAACCGTTAGATTTATAACTGATAAAAATTTCAAAGAGTTTGGACAAAAAGAACTTTTCTTTTTAAACTATGAAACGACCCTATGTGAAAAAACCAGAAATTGTCCTCTTACAAATGCTTTTATCACTAAACATACATTTTTTTTGTGAATTTTTCATTAAAAAATATAATGTTATACAAAATTGGGTTAAAGATATAAAATTATACAAACTTTAGGTTTGTTTAAATTTATTACCACAGGCCTGGACAATGTTGGGCTGGTCAGCTAGTTGTAAATAAAAATGAACTTTTGTTGTCTTTATATGTTTAAAAAAGTTTTGATAGCTGAAGATCAAGATGATTATTTTAATACAGCCCCAATGGCAGAACTATCTTCAAGTGTCTGCTGCAACGCTAATAATGTTTTCAAAAATAGTCTGCAATACGCAATATATTATATAAATCTATTCTTGCTGCTGTTGTAGTTGTAGTGCTAATTAATTAAGGCATTAGCATTTATCTGCCTTTCTGAGTAAAAAAAAATCTGAAATTCACAGCAAATATTCTGAAATGTTACAGCTGAGGGGGGAAAAAAGAAAATCCCCTCTCGGCAATAATTTTTCTTGTTGCAGGTTGGATTAACTCTGCTTTTGATTAGTCCATTTCAGGCTGAGTGTAGATTCTTGCAAATTGGGTTCGGGTTAACCCGATTTTCAAAAGTTAGTTCAGTATATTGTTTCAGATTAAAAACTATGCCTATATTAATAAGCATAGAACTTTGTGTGTCTGATGTTTTCTAAAGGAATGCTGCATCTTTTCCGGGACTATTTCACAAAATTCACGTTTTTTTTTCATGAACCTTTGACGAAATTAGCGTTTTTTTCCCCCCCCGTGATCCTTTGGCGAAATTCGCGTTTTTTTTTCGTGGCCCTTCGACGAAATTCGCACTTTTTCCGTGATCCTTTGACGAAATTAGCATTTTTTCTGCGGCCATTTGACGAAATTTATGTTTTCTCTGTGGCCCTTTGATGAAATTCGCATTTTTTCCATGATCCTTCAATGAAACTCATGGTTTTTTTAGTCTTTTGACAAAAATAAAGTTTTTCCGCGGCCCTTTGACGAGTTTTGCATTTTTATCGCTATCTGTCGACACAATTAGCCATTTTCCTGGATCCTGTGATGAATTTCACGATTTGTCTTTGTCCTTTGTACAAAATTAGTGTTTTTTCTGTGATCCTTCGACGAAATTTGCCGTTTTTTTTAGATCATTTGACGAAATTTGCCGTTTTTTCGAGATCATTCGACGAGATTTACCGTTTTCTCAAATCCTTCGACAAAATTTACCGTTTTTTCGAGTTTCTTCGACGAGATTTTCCATTTTTTCGAGATCCCTCGACGAAATTTACCGTTTTTTGGCAAACCTCTGATGAAATTTGCCTTTTTTTTGCGATCTGTCGGCAGAATTCTCCGTTTTTTCACAATCCGATGACGAAATTGACTGTTTTTTCGTGATCCTTCGATGAAATTAAAAGTTTTTTCTACGATCTTTCCATGAAGTTGGCGTTTTCTCCGCACCCTTCGAAAAAATTCGCATTTTTCCGCGATTCTTCAAAGAAAAGTGTTTTTTTGACAGCCTTTTGTCGAAATTCACGTTTTTTCACGGCCTTTTGACTAAATTTGCAATTTTCCGCAATCTGTCAACGAAATTAGCCATTTTTCACGAAATGAATTTCACATTTTTTCCGCGATTCTTCGACAAAATTCGGCGTTTTATTCGCAATCCTTCAACGAAGTTTGCCGTTTTTTCGCGTAATTTACTCGCTATAGCGCGTCCGCGGCATCGCGTACATTCTGCCACGGGGAATACAGGTAGTAAATTTAACCTTTCAAAGGGAAGGTGTTATTGATTCATGTTTCATGGCATTAGTATCAATTTTATGATGCATATTCTTATTATATTGTGTGTGTAAAGTTAAGCTGAATGTTACATAATCATATAATAAAATCACTAATTATCATTAAAATACGGATTTGAATACTTAAGTGATAAAAGCAGAACACAAAAAGGTTTATAAAAACAACTTTTAATATAATGATCAACATGTTTCGAACACACAAACGGTCAAGATCTACATGATAAGCAAACTATTCTCACAAAAGGTTTTGAAAATAAACTTGAGAAACATAAATGATGAGATCATATATGTAATAAAAGCAGGTGCTTAAAAATAGTCAACTGTAAATGTGAAAATTAATATTTCCTTATTGCTTTTTAGATAGATTTCGTAAGAAATACTACCTATTACATTCTTTTCTAAGTTGGAATTTTTCATATCCAAAAACACACCCAGTTCAAAACTTTATCTATCTATATCACTTTTTTTATGGACACGATAACTTCCATAATTCGGCACAAATCTTTTCCAAACTGATACATAAAATCAAGGGACATAAAATCTCAGTCAAGTTTGTTAATGGGCAAAATCGAACCGGGGGGGGAGGGGGGGAGCTTTTTGTGAAAACAGAAAAAAAAAACCATAACTTCTTAATTATGATACATATCAAATCCGTTTAAAGTTATTGTTACTTCTAGGAAAAGGGCCAAATATTTATGTATGACAGATTTTAGGGGTTTAAGAAGAAAAAAAATCATAACTTCATCAATTCACAAGATATCAAATCCGCTTAGATTTATTATAAATCTTCTTAATATTATCTACAACTTTTATACAGACAAGTTTTTTATAGGACCAACTCTCAAAAATCATTTATTAAAATCAAAAATTCTTTTAATTTTTAAAATGATGTGAAAAGGTATTAAAGTCTAAAAGGAACACACTTTGCAATGTTTCTAAATGTATTTTGTTTATTAAATGAAGTAAGCATTAAAAAATTGCTTGAACATATCCTTGATATAGTAAATTGTTATTCGACATAAAAAGCATTTTATTTAAAATTAATATTTAATTAAATCTATTAATTCACTTTGTTATTTAAAAAAAAAAAAAAAAACTTTGGGTAATTAAATTATTCACTTTTTTATGCAAAAAATAAACGTAACAAGCATAATAAATTTCTGTAAGCTTAAAGAATAATTCACTTGTTTTCTTATTCTACTCTTGCGGTTAAACATATAACAACAGATTGGAGATAAAGAAGAATGACAATATCTGCTCAATAGCTATTGTGAAAGAATGTATAATGGAAAAAAAAAACTAATTATTATCAAAATGTTAAATATACAAAGAGCTACTTAGATAGAAGTTGAAAGAATGTTTCTACTTTTGAACTCATACATAGCAAACAAAGAAATCAGTTGGGGAAGGAAAAGAGAACAAAACTTTTTAATTTGAAAAACTGAATGCTAATGATGCTTACTGAGTGGGCAATAGTGCTATTATTTAATATTTTGACAAGTTAATGAGATGTTATGATTGGTCATTCTTATGTTTATATTTAATATGTGTGTATGTATGGATTAATAAGTGTAATTAGTTTTCATAATTTTCTTTTTGGTTAATGTACACACACATGTGCCTAAGTTTAGATTTATGTCATTATAGTAATTTTACAAAGTACAAGTACAAGAGCTACTATGGTATTTGTTTGATTTGTTATTTGTGCTAATGAATTTACTTATTTGCAGTTTTTATTAACACTTTCCAACCTAGTTGAAAAGTGTTTATGACTTCGGTTTGTCTGGCCGTGCTCTAACTCCCGTAAATATGCTCGGTTTGCCCTGCAATTTTTATATGTTATTGTCGTTATCTATAGCATGTTCCCTATTTCAACCGAAGTGTGTAGCACTTATAGTTTTTTCACAGGGACACTCAAAAGAATTCTCTACTCTGTGTTAACAATAATTCCTGGAAGTGCGTTTTAAGTTGCTGAACGCGATTTTAAATTTAACTCACTTTTTGTCTATTACTTGGTGTGTATAAATTCTGTAGATCATATACAGGGCAGCACAAAAGTTTGCAAACACATTTCCGTTTATTGGCAGAAACTCCAGAAGGAGAATTTTAAACTGTGCTACGCGTTTCCTAACTAAACTAAAATTTAGCATCCTATGTAGTATATATACAAATCTATAGATCATATACAGGGCTGAATAAAATTATTCGGATATTTTTCCGAATATTGTATACGTTAGAAATATATGTTGGGAATTCCTGAAATTATGTTTTTAAATATGTTATGCGTTTTCCAAATTGTTTACTTAGATGTTATCTTTCAGCTTATTAAACGGTAATGATTTGTAAAATTATTTTGGAAGCGTTGGAAAGTGTTACATAATCTATGCTTGGCGCATGATTTTTTGTTCTTGTTATTTCTATAATTACTAATTATAATTTTATTAATTAAAGCATGAAAGTATAAATTATGAATTAAATTTTTTTATACCCTATCAACTAATCAGTCATTGCTTTATATTTTTATGGTTAGATTTTTGCATTGTATAGTTGATTTACTTTTTTGATCATTAAAATTTAAAGTCAACTTTCAAAAATAAACATTTCTGTTTTTATTAAACGTTAAATACTCTAAGCAATATAATTAATATATTCTTTATTGTTATTTACTTCTTCTCGATGTTCAATATTTTTTTTTTTTTTTTTTTGTCATGTCTCTATGATGGAAATATTGGGTTTGGTGATATGTATCATGATATAGATCTGATATTTATTTTCAAAGTATCATGTTTTTTATATTTTCATATCTTGGACGTTTATTTTCAAAATATTGTTTGATATTTTCTAAAAAGAGGTGTAAATAATTTTTTCATCATTCTGTAGATAAAGTACTTTTAATTTTACCTCTGGCAATGACTTTTTTTAGTGGGTGAAAAAAAAAAAAGTAAATAATAAAAAAAAAAATTCCAGGTTATACATTTGAAGCTGATTTTTTAACTATAGAACCAATAACCATGTGGGACAATATTAATTTAGAACAGCCATTGAAAGGATAAACTGTCTAATTTAGATAATCAGTTATTTAAACCTTCATTAAAAAGAATCTTTTCTGGACGGATTGTTGTTCAGTTTAAACTACATAACCGGTTAGGGAATGGAGTAAGCAGACAAGCTTACAACTTAGTTCAAAAATTTCAATTAAAATTATTTTATATTTAAAATTTTGTTGTATATAGCACATTTTACTAGATACTGAATGATATAGTTTGTTTTTTGAGGAATATAAAAAGCATTGTTTCTGTTTTCAATTATTTGATCTTCATTTTTGTTATGTAAATAAACAATGATAAAAAAAATACAGTGTGTCCGAGAAAGATCCGTACAACTTCAAAAATTTATTGAAAAAGAAACAGTAGGGTAACAACGAACCTAATTAGGACATTAGATAGAATAACTCAAAAAGTTTTTTTCTGCAGTATGTTTCTGACCATAGATGGCGCTACATGTCATGCAAAGGAATATTAAAGCATTTTAGTTATTTCAATGGCGGATCGCGTGAAGAAAGCACAATGTGTTGCGTGGTTTATCGAAACAAAATCTGATACGCAAACACAACGGAATTATCGAACGATGTATGGGGAATCGCCACCATCTCGGTCAAGCATTCGTGAGTGGTATCACAAATTTATGACAACGGGTAGTGTGGAACATAAAAAAGGATATGGTCGCCCTAGAACTAGCGAAGAAAGTGTGGAACGAATGCGTGAAACATTTCGTAGGAGCCCTACAAAATCAGTTCGACAAGCATCCCGGGAGCTACAAATGCCAAGATCCACTGTACATGATGTGCTTCATAAACGATTGCGACTTACAGCCTACAAAGTTCAGATTCTGCATGCGTTACAACCAGATGATTATGCGAAGCGTTATGGATTTGCAGTTGACATGCTGCATCGTTTGGATGCCGATGAACATTTTCTGAAACGAATACTGTTTTCCGATGAATCAACGTTTCATGTGTCCGGAATGGTCAATAAACATAACGTTCGATTTTGGGGCTCCGAACAACCACATGTCGTACGTGAACTCCAACGGAGCAGTGAAAAGGTGAACGTGTGGTGCGGATTGCTTCACGATCGCATCCTTGGACCTTTTTTTCCCTCAGAAACGACTGTGACCTCAAGTACCTACTTAGATATGCTTGAGATTTATGCATTCCCACAACTGCAAGACCTTCAACCGAATGTCCTTTTCCAACAAGACGGTGCGCCTCCTCATTGGGGATTGACAGTTCGTGAGTCGCTGAATAATTCTTTTCCACAGCGTTGGATTGGCAGGGATGGTCCCATTGCATGGCCACCCCGGTCTCCTGACCTAACACCACTGGATTTTTTCTTTTGGGGTTATGTTAAAGATACTGTATACCGAACACAAGTTAACAGTCTCGAAGAATTAAAGCAAAACATCCAAACAGCTGTAGCTACTGTTGATGTTAGCATGCTGAAACGGTCGTGGATGGAATTGGAATATCGTCTTGATATTGTTCGTGCTACGAAAGGGTCTCATGTAGAAATTTCCTAAGGTAATAACTTAAGTTATAGGAAAAAAAACTTTTTGAGTTATTCTATCTAATGTACTAATTAGTTGCGCTGTAACCCTATTGTTTCTTTTTCAATAAATTTTTGAAGTTGTACGGATCTTTCTCGGACACCCTGTACATTTTAGAATAGTATCTTATTAAGTTTTTATATTACATGCATTATGTTTTACTTTCTAATTTATACTAAGTCTGAAAATATTTACAATCAGCTGCAAGTTGACTAGTTTGAAAATTGAGAATTATTAAGGATTTCACCAAATTTTAAATTAACAATAAATTACATAAATGTTTAATTAATAAGATCCACTGGTACCCGAGTATTCAACCTGAAGGATCTCTTGCTCGTGGTTATAACAGGCAGGAACAAACCACTCTTGCTCGTTTTCGTAATGGGCACCTTAGAACTATGAAATTTTTTGAGGGCACCAAGTGTTCCTCTGAGCAGGCTTCCCTTGATCATATCCTTGTGTGCCTGGGGCTCTCTAAGCAGGATCTTGCTGATGATCCCTTGATGGTTCTGGATTTGCTTAGGGTGTATAATGTCATGGATCTGGTCTAGCCCAGGCTGGTCTAAGGGGATGTGCAACAACAACAACAACAAAGTGCTGATGAATAAAATAATCCTCATGATAATAGAAAATTGATTACATCTATTACCATTTATGATGTATTTAAGATTTTTCCATTGTTTAAATGAGGAAGTCATTTAAATGGGACAAAATGTCAAGAACAAAATTGAAAAATATCATTAACCCAATTTAACTCAAACCTGACTTAGCCCACAATGTGCATTGTGTCAAATTTGCAATAATTTTTTCCATTAATATAATTTGAAACATGATGAGTGTTTGGCTATTATAACGTTACTCCTACTATTAACTTCATTATTAACTTTACTTCTATGATTAGAGCAGCCACTTTAACGTGGACAAATCATGCTAATAGTACTAATGTATCCCAATTAACTAGAATCTGCTGTGTTAGAGCACTAGGCTAATGCTGATTAGTTTAATATGAGCTGGTCAGTCAAATATAGTGCAAAAGAAATGTTCTTTGGAGCGAAAAAGTTACATCATTACTTATATATAAGACAAGTTTGAACTACAATTTTTAACGGTTTTTTAATAGAACTTCAAATTATCATTTCTCATGACTTATTTGATAAAATAAAAATCTTGAGAAAATGGTAGTGTAAATGGTTTAATTATTACATGAATATGTGTAATATAACATTCATTAATGTTATATTGAGCCTTTATTAATATTTTTGATTAATGCACTGTGTATATAAAATATTAATAAATTAAATAATGTTTTATAATTAAATATATATATTTCTATACTATAGATCCTGAGTGAAGTGAAACCAGTTAACTAATTCAGATAATTAGATTCATTTTTCACACTTCAAGTGATGTCAAGTTATTGAAGTTTCACTGTACTGGTTAATTTATGGCACTCCTTTGGTTAAGGTATTTACCTATTTATCTTTAAAGACTTGCTTTTCAGGAAAAACAGGGGTTGGTGCAAGATTTTCTTGTTGAGAATCTTTATGAAAAAAAAAATTTGAAATTTCTTATATTTTTGCAAAAAATAAAATTTTATGATGAAAAATTGAATTTAAACAATATTAACAAATCATTTATTATTGCTAAATTTTTTAAAGTCCTTCTGCTAAAATTTTTATTATGATTTTAGTTTACTTGCACATTTAAAATACTAGAGATAAACTTATGAAGAGTTCAGTTTATGGAATGAAATATTTTTTGTTATATTTATAGTATGTCAAAGTGAAAAATGTGAAATTCGGTTAGTTGCAATGGACAGTAGACTCTTTTTAAAGATGTCACGTTTTTAAAAAGTGATTTTAAAACATTTATTGCAATAATATATTTCATAAAAATACACAATTATGGTGCAGTGATTGTTTAATTTTTATCAATTAAGTTTTCATTTCAGCATTAAATCAAACAACAGACATAAATAAATAAGGATTATTCCTTACCCTGTTTATAAAGAAAAAAAAAATGTATATACTATTTTGATTTCATGAAAAGTGCACAATTTGTTCCATATTATTAACAACAGGGGTGGGGAAATTTTCAGAAAATTTTACCAGCCAGCAAGATGCAACATACAGTTGAAAGTCATTAGGACAAAATATACACAACTGTAAAAATAGTTAATTACTATTACTACAATGCATTTTCATCTTTTTTTCTATAAAATTAAAAATATATACAACCAGGGATCTGTCCAGACTTTTTTCCCAGGGTCCTGTTTTTGGGAATTTGAAATGATCGTTATATTCAGGTTCTTGTTTATACATTTTTAAGAAGATATATGGATGTAAAATATATATTTTTTCTTTATATGTGTAAAAGTGACAGGTCAGATTTTACTTTTAAATGATTAATTTGTGAAATGTTCAGTTTAAAGATGGAAAAAGTTTGTGAAAATCCTATTTTTAAGACAAAGAATTTTGTGAAGGGACTTGTTTAAAAGATAATAGTTTTGTGAAGGGTCCTGTTTTAGGGAAAATAGTTTTGTAAAGGGTCCTGTTTTTAAATAAAAAATTTTGTGAAGGGTTCTGTTTTGAAATAAAAAAATTTGTGAAGGGTCCTTTAAAGGACCCATTTTTTTCCTAAACAGATCCCTGACAACAGAGGAAAGCTTACTATAGAATAGAACTTAGTACAATGTTTGCATCACAGTAATTTGGAAAGTTGCAACATACAGCTTATTAGCGAAATAAAATACAGTTTTTAGCATATCTTCTATAGCCTGCAGTTTTTCAAGTTCACTCGTCCCATCATAAAATCCACTCAGCAGTGGTGAGTAAAATAATGTATTTCCCCACATTTGATTATTAATGATAGTTTATAATAATATCAATAAAATTAATATCTTCCAATATACGAGGGTTGTAAATTAAATAGTGGCAACTTAACCTTGAAACTTGCAGAAGGGCGGACATGCGCAAATAGGATATGGGAGCGGTGAGGTGGCGCTGTTGTCAATGTGTAGAGTGCAAAAAACAGTCGATCTGCTTAGAAGGGTAGTTGTTGTGTGGCGTTAAAGTGAGGAGTTTCGTTTCCATCGCTCTAAAGCATGTTTTCAAAAGCAGTCTCATTCCGACCCTAACGAAATGCTTGAACCCATCGTGCTACTGTCCTATACAGTAAAAGCATTTGTGCCATAGGCTTCCACTAATCCTCGATAGCATTCTGTTGCATTTTTGCCACGGGCAACTTAGATTTTAAGCCACGACTGCTGATCACCTTTTGAAAACATGCTTTAGAGCGATGGAAACGAAACTCCTCACTTTAACGCCACACAACAACTACCCTTCTAAGCAGATTGACTGTTTTTTGCACTCTACACATCGACAATAGCGCCACTTCACCGCTCCCATATCCTATTTGCGCATGTCCGCCCTTCTGCGAGTTTCAAGGTTAAGTTGCCACTATTTAATTTACAACCCTCGTATATATATGTTTTCCTAGTCATGTAAGTTAATTTTTTGCTTGTGATCTTAATCAGTATACCCATAATTGTTTTACGACTGCATCCTTGACATGAAAAAAAAAAGCTTAAAAACTATAGGTGCAGATTCACGGTCAGCAGTCGCTACATAGCGACTAAATTTTTTGCTTTGGCCACTAATTTTCAATGTCTAAGTCGCCATGTGTTTTGCAGATTACTGCTTTTTTTATATCAAATCTTCGGACTGTCCTCCATAATTCTGTGATATTTAGCACTTTTTTCTCTTTTCTATTCTCCATAATTAAAAAATATGATTGCCACATTTCTGCTGATCTGCAAATTTCCCAATTTCTAAAAATTCTGGGATGTTTGTTGAATCGGGAAAAAAAAAAAATCATGTTGATATGCACCATGAATGAATTCTGCGGCGGCGGCGGCATACCGTAATTAACCCGCAATACAAAAAAATTCATGCCGAGAAGAGGATAAATTTGCTTCCACTCATTAAATTTGTTATTTCGTTTACTCAGTTGCAGAAAAATATGGAATTTCGTCAGTTAGTCGCGGAATTAGTAGCTAATTTCATCGAACGATAGCGAATTCCATCAAGCAGTAGCGATAATAAAATGTGAAAATCGATGATCAGTTATGAAAATTGTAATTTATTTTCTCCATAGATATTTTTAAAAATCCATAATAAATCTTTTTATAAATCCCCTTGCCAACAAAAGTTTCAATGAGGCTTATAGTGTTCGATCTTTCACCATCATTCCTGAATGTCAGAAGTTGTTATATTTTATTAAAATCTAAAACCTAAAAGAAAATAAATCTTATCCATATTTTTTTCATATATATTTTTGATTGTTATAGACACATTTTTTTATGCAAATCCCCATGTTGAACGTTTTTATTTTCAGCTATGAAAAATACTTTTTTTTTTTGGGGGGGGGGGGGGGGGAGTTTATCTATGGAACAAAACACTTTAGAGAATCAATTATTCATGAAATGTTCAGACCTTACATTACAAACATTTATTCCTACAAACTGTATACAATTATAATGGGAAAATTCAATAAAATCCCGCTGTCCAAATTTAATGGAGAAAACAATATTGTTTCTATGTGTTGTATCACAATGTGGCCTCTGGATTTTTTGAGTTTAGGAGCCACTAGCTCCTTCCGGATTTTGGGAATCTGCACCTATATTAAAAACTTACCTGATGCCCATATTTTCTCTATACTATTTTCTAACATAAATTTTAATAAAATATATAACACTGACACACTTTCTCATAGATTTTCTGTAAAAAATGATGACAAGATTTATTAAAAAGATGTCAAAACTCATATGTTTAAAAAATGCATACAAAAGGTATTATAAACATTCATTATGACAACCTATAATCCTAATAAATGGAAGAAAAAGAAAATTAATAATATATCCAACCATTATATTTTAAAATAAAGTATTCACTAGCAAAGAAAGTAATTAATATTTTTTACATATATAAAAATTAAAATTGATAAAAAATATGTATTGCCAAAAAGTGGGTTACCTGAATTTCACTTTGTAATCGACTAAATATTTGAGAAGCAGATTAAATCCTTTTATCAATGTTCTTAAGAGCCTCAATTAGCTTGAATTACTGAGATGTATCTCTCTATTTTAAAACAAAAAGTTACCTCTGTGGGTTCCGTGTTTAAATTTATCATGTTTTTTTAAGTTATAATATATCATCACTTGCTGCTCGCCAAAATAAGTTATATAAACAACGAGATTTAAAACAAATATGGCCCTGCATCAAGATGGGTAACACAATTTAACCCAAACCCGACCCAGCGCATAATGTGCATCAGATCACGAAACCTCAAAAAGATATACAAAAATATCGCCTAATGCTCAAAGAGTTCAAATGAAAAAGAAATCTTAATTTTAAAGCTCTCTTAAATTATTAAATGAAATTAATTTCTAAATATTCTATTAAACAAATATACAGTGTCACAATTATTTTCACAAAAACAAAGAAATTCAGCCTGACTTACACCCGTAAAAATTAGTTCCTTGCACGAGTCTATTAAATGAAAATCAGCATGGCCAATCGCCAATTGAGTGTCTATTGATCAGAATTCCTCCAAATTTTTGTTTTTTTTTCCTATTTCAAGTTATTGTGACAAAATGTGTATTATTTAATAAAATTTACAATGCATTGAAATAATTTAACACTATTTTAAACATTTATTCATATTTTTACCATGTTTGAAGCTTTGTATAATTGATTTAAGTATAACTAGTCAGATGTGCCAATCCCAAAACTTTCTTCTGTCTTATACATGTTAATACAAAATTCTCTATCACAGCACTACCTGTGAGAAAGCTCTCATATTGTTTTTGTATTTGTTCGTTTATTTTCAAATCAATGCATATGAATCTCAATCAACACGGCTTTTCATTCCCGGCGTTCATCGCTAACTCTACCTTGGCGCAGCATTGTCTTTGTGATTTTATTTCAGCAGAGTTACTTCTCTTTTTGCATAATGCGCATGTGCTATTTGGAGTGGCCTCTTTGTATTGATGTGTTCTCTGCTTGTCGACATTTGCTGTTAAAGGCCTCCGTGGTAGAATTGCAGCGACACGGCAACAATGTTGCAGAATGGGAAATATTTTTTGCAGAGAAAATTTTCATTTGAGGAAACAAATTATTTTGGGAGGGGAAGAAGATCCATGCAACAGCAAAAATCTTCTGTGTATGTTTCAATTCTGAACAACACTATTGGTAAGTGGTGACAATCTTCTGCGGTGTGACAGAATTCCCCCACCAAAAAATATATATATATATAACATATGGATAAGATACGTGGACGATATATTTGTAATAACTAAGAAAAGTACAAACCTTCCCCCCCCTTACTGGAAAAACTTAATTCATACGATCAGAATATACAATCTACCATAGAGACGGAAAAAGATAACACACTAGCATTCCTGGACGTACAACTCATTCGATCAGAAAATAAACTACTAACAACAGTATAAAACCAAATGCAAATGTTTACGTAATCTCAAAATACTCCTGAACCCCCCCTTCCCATACAAGATAGCTGCAATGATTACATACATTCATAGGGCCCTTAATTTATGTTCAACAGAAGACCTCTTTTACGCTGAAATAAGCAAAATTAAAACAATAGCTAAGGATGCAGGATATGCCACAAAAACAATACAGAAGTTAATCGAAAAAGCGACGTCCAAAATATGATAAGATACAACTAGCTCAAAAAGAAATAAAATTTACAAATTCAATTCCATTTATAAAAGGCATTTCCCTAAAATTAAAAAGAGAATTAAAAAAACTTGGAATAAATACTCCCATCACTCCAGATGCATCCATTTTCAAATTAATCAGATCAGATACGGAAAAGCTTAATTATAAACAGACATCAGGTATATACAGGATTAATTTCAACGATAACAAAGGAAAAGTTATTTCATATATAGGTATGACAAAAAGGAAAATTGAAGACAGAATGAAAGAACACAGAAGAGATATAAACTTAAATAAATCAGCCACTGCAATAGCCAGATTAAACAACAAATCTCCAATTACAATAGACTTCAATAATGTTGAAAAATTAGCCAATTATAAGAATTTAAACTATGCATTACAGAGGGAAGCCATAGAAATATTTGCATCGAATTCAGAAACATGCAACGATATGGCCCACACAAAAATAGATAACAGATGGCGCCATATGTTATTAGGAAAAAGAAAGATGGGGGTTTTCAACAGATTGACTGATGAAGCAGAAAATACAACATCAGTGACTGAAAATGCCTGAGAGCAACAGGTGAAATTGTAATATATAAAATTACATAAAACTCCCATAAAATTGTAAAAAGTTGAAGCTTCTGTGTTTGCATGTCCTTTCTTATTTATGAGCTTGAAAAATCAATTTGGTGATTTTATTTACCATTATTTAAACTAGAAACACCACTCTTACGAAGAGGATTTTTTTAGTAAACATGTAAAGATTTTGAGTTTGTAATACAGTACACTCCCTCTAATCCGCACAGCTTGGGACCAAGGGTTGTGCGGATTATAGGATTTTGCGGATTATAGGTCATTTCTTTGTTTATGTTCTAATATTTGGAATTTATCTACAAATATAGTAATCACACTATAAATAATTAACAGGAATGATTATTTATACATAAAAAATTTATATTTAATATTAGAAATAGATTTAAATGTTATTAGAATTTATACTTTATATACAAATATAATACTCACACAGTATACCAAGTATATAAATAAGTGTAGTAATACAGAAATGAAAGAAAATATTTTATACAACATTATAAACACATTTAAATGATATATGTAATATGCAAAATTAATATAATTTACTAAACTTCTACTTATTTTTAAATTTGTCAAACATTGCAGTTATTGTGGTTTGCTTCAAAGATTTTTTTTTTAATGCTGCAATTTTATCTTGAAGCCTTCTTAGAGCAGGGTTGGCTTGATTTTGCCCAACCCGAAAAAACCCGGGTGGGTTTTTTCGAAAAAACCCACTTGAAAAAACCCTTGAAAAAAACCCAAGTGGGTTTTATCAAAATCTTTATTTAAAATTCCACTTATCTAACTAATAATAAATATATCAATTTAAACCAAACATAATATACATTTTATGTGTCACAGATATAGTTTTCAGAAAATTCTAAATGGGCATAATTGCTGTATCTGAAACAAACTTGGAAAATTCACAGAGAAAATAATTATCTTAAAAAAAATACATGTAAAATTATATAAACAATTAAAAATCAGGATTATTTGTCAATATGACGAAAACAGTGGGGGGTTCAATCAATTCTTAAAAATTAGGGGCACGGGTATTTTAGTATGATTCAAAATATATTAAGCATAAAACTAAATTAAGTTGAACAAAACATAAAGGGTAGATCATTGATTCATTTCACTTTCTTTAGTGAAATAGTATTATAGTGCAGCACAACCCACCATAATAATGAATCTCTTCTGCATAGCTAAGAACATACATTATCAGATGCAAGATTAAGATAGTAATAGTAGTTTTTTTTTTTTTTTTTTTTTTTTTTTTTTTGGGGGGGGGGGGGGATTCTAATTTTCTGAAAACTTATTGTATTTTAATAGAAATTTGGTAAGCTGCCTAATTTATTATTATTTGAATTTGCTGAAAATTTAAACACAATCGGATAGTTAAAAGTTTTATTTTTTTTTTTAAATAAGTAAGGAAAAGAAAAAAGTATCGTTTAGTTCTTGGTTTAATTATTATTATTTCTATTTGCAGTTTAAAACTTTAATTAAATTTCAGTCATCAGCAGCCAGCTGGGGAAAAGAAAATTGACCTGATAAAAATCCATCAATAAAACAAAAGAAAGATACACTGGAGTGTATTTTTTTCATTTTCCAATTAAAGTATTGATGATCCAAACAAATTCAATTATAAAATATTCTTACGTAAATATAGTATTTAAAATATAATGTAATATAAAGTTCTTTGTTAAATAATTCTTTAAAAATAATGATTTCTTATTCTTGAGATAGTTCTATTGTTTATACCTCCCCCCCCCCCTCCTTATCTAATTTCGCCAAAAGCAGAAGGATGGGCGATCGCAGGCTATGACACAACATGCAGCTATTCTGTGCTATTGAGATGCAACCCCCCCCCCTTTCCCCCCTCCCATACATCAAGATCTCTGGAAGATTTAGGAATTTAAGCTTACAATTTAGATGGTTTAAAAGTGAATTCATCCCCCCCCCCCGCCTAGTAGGACAATAATTCCAAACATTTGATAAAATTCTACTACATAAGAAAATTTTAATAAAACAAAAGTAAATGATTCACTGTTTAAATCTAATTTTTATCTATAAAAGAGAAATAAACAAAATTTTAAACTATTAATTTAATTATTTTGACTTTAAAAAATTTCTTTCAATTCAGTCATAAAATGTCTTTAAAATCATTACAAATTTTTAAACTATTTTTAATATTGAATAAAAATTCTAAATAATTATAATTAAATAATATATTAAATAAAAATTCTAAATAATTATAATTAAATAATATATTAAATAAAAATTCTAAATAATTATAATTAAATAATATATTAAATAAAAATTATTAAAGTATTAACATTTATTTTTTAAAACTTCATCCCATTAATTATATAGTTGTTACAAAACAAACAAACAAAGAACGGCAAGAAGAAAAATCCTCAAAACCCTGAAAAAACCTGAAAAACTCCCGAAAACCCCTGAAAAAACCCCAAAAACCCACTGGGTTGGGTTTTTTCTGAAAAAACCCGGGTTTTTGCCAACCCTGTCTTAGAGTCATGATTTCTTGATCAGAAACAACATCTTTAAATGTTTCTTTTTCTAAAAAACTGAGATATTTATCGCCATGAAAGAGTACTTCATCAAATGCTATTTTTTCTTCTTCAACCTTAATTTTTCACCGCAAGATTTTAAGTATCGAATTCCATGGCGCTGCTTAAATCGCATGAGCCATCCAGAAGAAAAATTGCATGGCTCTTGTATCTTTAATTCTTCGTGGAGCATTTTTGCTTTTTCACACAGTAATGGTCCTGTTATAGGCACACCTTCATCTCTCCTTTGCTTAAACCATTCATAAATGATGGCATCAAAATTCACATCCTTAGCAGGACGCATAGTTTTCCTTTTGGCAATCCCTGTATTGCTGTCACTATTGGAGTAGAACTGCAGAATTTTTTGCTTGTTCTTACTAATATCATATACAGTTCTTGAACTAATACCAAACATGGAAGCTAAATATCTGACTGATGATCCACTCTCTAGCTGTTTTATAATATCTACCTTTTGTAGAAGAGTTAGCGTTACATGTTTACGCTTTGCGATCTTTTCACGATCTTTAATTCCCGACATTCTTTTTTTCTTAATTTAGAAGATCAAATAAAATCTAGATAATATTAAAAATATTACAAAATAACATTAAATGTAAATGCAATAACGTTACTCAAATTTAATTTGCTCTAACAACGATTAGCACGTGAGTACGCAGCCGAGATTTGTTGATATAACAACGATGTTACACCCGTTTCCATACAGATAACACTAATAATATGACTGACCATAAATTATATTATATTTGTCTATTCACTGCAGTGGCAGTTGCAATCGCTCGCAATTTATTGATAGGTTGCCCCTCAGCTACATGTCTTAACCCCATGCTTTGGGCATGAAGCGATTTGATTGGATGGGACGCTGCTCTGGTGTTCGTTATTTACGAACATGAAAGCCAACGAATGCATTCTGAATTCATGTCAGATTCGGCGACACCGAACAGAGCAGACGTGTTTTATCAGTGCTTGACCTTGATTTTTCTCTCCTTGGATCTTCGTTTCGACGTCTGTTCACAGCGGTCCAGCGGTCGCTCGTTAATCAATAACGTTTTTATCTGTTTTTTGTTTTTAAGAATGGCAACGTTTGATACATAGGCTCCCGTGTATCGAAAATAATGTTAGTATATTTGAATGGCACACAAAAAATTTCCTTCTATGCATGCAGAATTGCCTTTAAAAACAATCTTAGTAAATTTATCCATTCAGTAAACTTTTATTATGGTTGAAAAAAAAAAAAAAAAAAAAAAAAAAAAAAAAAAAAAAGTTTGGAAAAAAGAAAACGTTATGAAAAAGTTTGTTTACATCTGAAATACATCGCGGATTATAGGCGTTCGCGGATTATAGGGTCGCGGATTAGCGGGAGTGGACTGTATATATATATATATATATATATATATATATGATGATCATACGCATATTAATAACATTGTACCTTATAATAACTAAATTGAGATATATTGCAGTAATTCTAGCGTAAGCGGAATCGCATAGATCTGGGGAAAAATCCATTCTGTCAGTTCTTTCGCATACAAAAATATTTAAAAAATGATGTAACAAAAATTTAAAGTTTATTTTTTTCGATTTTCAAAATTGATATACTGCATATATTATAAAAGCCTGCAGGTCGCCAAGCAGTTTTCACATACTGTACCTCACTCAGAGTCCTTTGGAAACATTATGAGTGGTGATAGATTTTTACACGGGACTCGGAGTATGCACTTCTATATCGCTTCTTTTTATGTGATATCACTTCTTTTTGTGATTGACATTTTAAGTTTGTGGCTTGGCGGGATCATTTACAACGAGTTGTTTTTGATGAGATAAATTATTTCTTGAAGTAAAGAATATTTCAGATTGATGTAATTTCAAAATAATCTTGTTTTCTTAGTATAACAGTTCTTGTACTCGTTGTCTGATAAAGAAGATTTATGCCTCCAAAAGTCACTGTATATGTGAGCTCTAGGTGTGTCCCTTGCAATCTAATGACATTCATACTAAATATTAAGCAAGAATCACTTACCTGCAAACATTCTTTTGTTCCTTGATCCAGATCTAAAATGACAATAGAATTATTTATGCTCTTTATCCAAATTTTTTCTTACCTGATGAAGATGGTCGTCATTCAACTGTAATGTGTTACATCTGTTCTTCGTATGCCCTTCTCTGGTGTTGTGCAAATATTGTGTGAAGCTGAAAATAATAGATTTACTAATAGAACTGTGTTTTATTTCAATGAAGATTTTCTTTCAATGACACCTGCAGTTGCAAGAACTAATTATAAAATGTTTCCTAGGCAACATTTTCCTTGTGTGTAGCAATTCATCTTCACATTGTGAAAGTTGTTAATTCATCTACTTGAAAGATCTAGATTAATAGCTTTTTTTTTTTTTTTTTATAAGGTTCATTGCTTCCTGATGCCGTCGGACTTTTGAAGATCAAAAAGAAAAAAAATTATTTAGTACCTGAAAATTTCCCCATACCAAAATTATAGTGCATTTCTTCTTGTTTATAAACAAATTTGCTAATTATTTTTGCCATATGCCTCGCCTTACTTTAATATTACAAATGAATTAAGAAGATATTTTAGTCATGAAAAAATGTGAAGATTTAAAAAATATATATTATGTCCATATTTACATATAAAAAAGCACAAATTATTAGTATTTTAACAGCTCATCTTAAAAGAAGTGTTCTTCCCATTCATATCCAGTAAACTGGTTTTGTGGAATATTTTCAGTTTCCTTCTGAGAATTGTTATGTGCTCATATTTTTGTGACATTTCTGACTGTGTCCTTTCCAAATGTAGCTGCAACATCTCAAGTGGTTGTGTGTTTTGTGCTAAGAAGTAAATCGTCAAATTCTATCCCTGTTTGTGTGTGTGTGTGCAACCAAATGATGCAATCTGTGCCTTCAATGTACCACTTTGATCTTTATTTTGTTGCCATATTGATTGTGTTAATTTTTCATTTTGGTGACAATATTTTCATTTGGTGACAGTGTTTCATCAAAGTGTTACTCCTTACTAGAAACATTATTGCTGAAAAGTAAAATAGTTTAATTCTGTGTTCCTAAGGACAGCAGCATTTTTTATCCCAGCTATTTGTTTTGTCTTCAATGGATCATAAAAACTGTAAAATATGTTAATTTATATTGTATGCTGATATTTATGTTCATGTATTTACAGAGATGTTTCTTTTATAATGATGTTCATAGTATTTTTTTTTTTTTTTAGTTATTTTTATGGCTACTTATAAATAAAATATTCTTCTGAAATAGCATAATTCTAAATATTTTTTTAATTTTAATTACAGGCATATATATATATATATATATTTTTTTTTTAATTGTTAAATTATAGAAGTAATTATTTAAATTTAATATTTTCATGTTATACTTGTTTTGCTTTTTAAAATTTTACCTGATTATGTCATTTTATTTGTTTTAAATCCTTAATATGGATTTTATTATTATGATTGATATTATTTAAAGTAATTGTTATATACTCTATTATTTTAATTGCTAAAAAGAAATTTAAGTATTAGCTTTTTTATCATACTTAGGCCTCGTGTGTTTTAAGTCTGCCATCTCTAATGAATACAAAATAAAAAAAAATTATCTCTTTTTGGCTAACTAAAAATTCAGTTTAGCTTTTAATATTTTAAATATAATATAAAGTAATTTTTTTTAATGTTAATTAAACGGGAGATGCCTTAAATTGCAATGTGACTTATTATTGTATACTTTGATTTGTTGTTATTATATTATATATTAGTATATTATATATTATATATTAAATATGTACTGTTGATGGATATTATTTTTCCCTTTTGGTCACTGTTCATTTTTTAAGGACTTTAAATTTTATTTCTTTGGCATTCCAAATTTTGTTTTCTCATTTGTTGAAAAAGATTTTTACTTATTTTTTTTTTACCTTTTTCATCATATGGTCTTCCAAAATTTTATTCGGCGATTGGGGATATTGTGAGAAAACTCTCAGTTATTCACTCCCAGTGTTCATCGCTAACCCTATCTCGATGCAACATTTTCTCGATGATCTTATTTCAGCGGAGTCGCTTCTTCTTTTGCATAATGTGCATGTGCCATTTGGAGTGGCTTCTTTGTATTGATGTGTTCTCTGCTTGTCAATGCTCGCTGTTAGAGGCGTATTTGGATAGCACTTGTTAGAAATTGTTTTGTTTGGCTTCTATTTGCTTATTAAAGTTTTCATCATTGTTTAATTTAACTAATCAGTTTAAAATTATTGTTCGTATACTATAGATATCCCCGTACATTAATATTTATACTGATGATGTCCATAATTTCATCAGAATTTTAGTTGATGAGGTTTTGAGTAAAACTTATTCGTTTTGGCGTTTCAGCATAAGGTCTCGAGCTTAGAGTCTACTTTGATATGCCATCGCCAATTTTTTAAAAATGGTTTCCATAAAGATTCCGTCTTTTGGGGTGATGGGGTGTCTTAACATTAATTAGTGCCATGATTTTAATTGCTAAAATTTTGAAGAGCGTGCCTTTTTATTTTTAAGTTTTGAATTTATCAAGAATTTCATTGAACAATTGCCAACATTAATGTTGTTCTTTTCAAATATACAAAATGGTTCTTAGTTTGGAACTTTCTATCAAGAATGCTGTGACCAAGGCGGAATAATAATTTCATTCTTCTACTGATTTTTTTAAATAAACATGGATTAACCTATTTCAAGTCTTTTCATTTCTGCCTACTCTCATTGACTCCATAGTCTAAGATAAATTTTATTTATTTAATTATTTTATTCACTCTCCAATTTTAAATGGCTGCAAAGAACTTAATTCATAATTTGAGTTGTTGTTACATTATCTAATTTCACAATGCATACCTTGAAATTTATTTAAAACAGCTGAAGATCAAATATTTATTTTCATCACACTACCATCAAGCTGAATTTCACCAAGCTTTTATCCAAACCTCAGCTTATTATATTACATTTAAATATAAAATTTTGTTGAAAAGATTCATAACTTGTTCACTTAAACTGTCAAAAGTCACGAACATTGCACAAAAATTGCTACCTCAGTGCCACCTGCTGACGGAATATTTCCATATCCAACTGTGACCTGACGTTTATAGTCAAAAATATATATATGAAGTTTGGTTCAATTCTATGCATAGCTTCGTACACTTTCCATTGATACATTAAGAAAAATAGCACAAAAATCGCTATCACAGATTCTCCTTCCTGAGGAATATCTTCATTTTCTACTGGGACTTGAAGGTCACAGTCAAAACGTATATGAAGTTTGGTTCAATTCAATGCATAACTTTGTATACTTTCTGATGATATAACAATGAAAATGGCAGAAAAATCATTATCACAGTGCCCTCTGTGATGTGGATTTTAGTTTGTCATGATCATATGTGAAGTATTTGCAATTGTGAAAAAATCATTTTATCTTTCAATTATAGAGGCAACAACCCCTTAAATAAAATATTTAAGTTTGTTCTTTTAATAACTCACTGAAATGGAGAAAACATAATACCATCTTATTTAAGAAATGCATGTTGAGGTGGAAAAAGGAACTACAAATTTCTTTAAATCCAACTTAATATAATCTTTATTCAGAATTAAATGTAGAGAAGTAGATAGGATTTCCTTCTTGACCATCAGCAAAGGTATTTAAAAATTCCGATTCAAGTCACCATATTAAATCATTATATATTTTTGGAAGAATTGACACTTGAAGAATACTTAACAGGAAAATCGCTAAATAAAATCATAAAAAAATAACACAACTTCCACTCGACATCCCATCAGAACTAAAACTGTTTAAAAAATTAAGAGGTAAAGTATTTGTACCATAACTATGGGGAAGCCAAAGTAATTAAAAGGGATGTTCAGCTTAATTGATTAAATTTCTAAGTTAACGGTAATTAAATAGGTGAATGGCAAACTTTAAAATGAAACAAAAACTTTTCCTATTTGCCAAAACAAATGCCACACCATTGAAGAAAAAAAGACACATGGAGAAGGCCAAATTCAAAACCCGCTCCAGTGAATACTTACTGAGCATGTGTGCCCCAAGCGCATGCAATGGCGAAGTGATCGCTAAAAATATACGGTTGGAAGAAAAAAAATTTTGAACGAGTTAGCAAGATATCAACAAGAGATCGTGTGTGAAAATGCTGATAAAATACAAAAAGAACGGCAAAAACAAACAATGTACGAGTTCATCTCGCATCTCCTTCCAGAAGAATATCCCCAAATTCAACTGAGACCTGTTGACCATAGTAAAAAAATATATATGTGGAATTTGGTTAAATTCCATGCATGACTTCATACACTTTTCTATGATACAAAGAGGACACACATGGACAGACAAAAATTTTGTAAAAAGACATGTTTTTCGTAATTGCTGACCCCTAAAACATGTAAATCCATTGAAAGCTGGAAGTTGAATTTTTTTTCAATCACAGTACTTTCTTCTATTATAGATAGAAGAAAGTTCTTCTGTTATATATAAAAGAAAGTAAAAATTACAAATTTTCCAGAATTTTGGAATACAACCACAAACACCAGCTAGTATGTGAAAATCGAAAGATGAATTATCAGAGGAATGGGTATTGGTTAACAAAGTGTTGTATGTCATAATCTAGTGTTAGATACTCTTAAATCTATTGTACTCTTTCGAAATTACTTACAAATATAAACTTTTTTTAAAGCAGGTGTATTACTCAGACAAGACTATAAAAACATTATTTATGTATAAGAATAAAATATTTTTCAAGCAAATAACTGTGCTAATTATATTAAGATAAGTTTCAATGTTTTGTATTGCTGTGATTAATCCGAATCTAATGTGGTTTGTGACTAGAAGTGAAAAACTTGCATGTATGGGCAAAGTAATTCAACATTCATTATGACATAGATAACATATTAGAAATAGAATGTGTTCATTTACATGATTCAGAAAAGTTCCTGATAGCGTTGCTTGCAGGCGGCTAGTCAATAAACAAACAGTGGAAAAAATTTCTTCAGTTTTTTTTCCTATTTATTTAGTATTATTAGTATATTGAAAATAGACAAGTAGCAGAAGCAAAGAATTTATAACAAAAAAGTAAGAAAAAAAAGTTTTGCAGGTCCTGTGAACAGCGTAATTCATGAGAACTCCTCAACTGTTACTAGACAGGGCATAAAATTGGCATCAGTTAGGATGCCCAGGAAAGGTCTAAACTGTTCATTTGTTCACAATCTGTGATGAACACATGAAAATAGTTTTCCAAATCGACAGTTCATTTTAAGAGTGATTTGCCTGCACCTGGTTTTTATATGCAAGTAGATGCAAAATGTCTGGTGGACAATAGGAAAGCATTTTCATTGCATTTCAATGATTTGCTGTCTACCAACAGTTTTACGAGACTCTCAGATTCAAGAAAAAACATGTAAAAATTTGTGTACAAGGATGGGCTGATAAGTTCTTGGCCTGACACACAGATGGAACAAGTATGATGATGACTTGACAATGATGTTTGTCAAGTATATCCTTTAGATGACATGTTGCCGAGTTTCAGACGAGTGAGTTTATTAGTAATTGCTTGGCAGTAAAGTGAAGTAAACAAGTTTTGACATTTTCTAAAAATGAAAAAAATTGAAGTTCAAGCTGTCATAAAATACTTTGTAAAAAAGTTTTAACTCCCATGGACATACAAGGAAAGTAATATACCACCTTAAAGGATTCTTGTCCTCATATTCGATGATAAAAAAATGGGCTGCTGAATTAAAACAGGAGTCAGCTAGATGGGGAGGCCTACCAAGTGGCTTAAGCACTCACAAGCCCTGTCCAGAACAGTTGGTCTCTTAATTTTGAACCAATTCCAGATGAGAGACCTACACTTGGATTGGCACCTGCTGAGGCAGGGCTGCGGAGTCGGTGGGAAAAATGACCGACTCTGACTCTGACTCCTGAAATTTTAAAGAAACCGACTCCGACATGTCTAAAGTACTAGTATTGCATGTTGATTCCTATTATTCAGATTTCTTCAATTATGTCATTTGATTTGAAATAGTAATAGTCGCTTTATTAAATTTGTCATTAAATAAAGGAAATATTACTATTTAAAAAAGTGGCAGCAATCGGAATAAAAAAAAAACCAACTGGCAACACTGCAACCTGCTGGCACATCCCTGTTTGACCTTGAAGCATATGATGTGCATGTCGACCCATAATTGTTTTTTTCTTCACATTTCATTTTTTTGGATGAATTATGAGTGTAAGCTGCAACAGGTAGTCAAGACTAGGACTCATTTATTGCGGCGGCAAACTTTCAACAGTATTTTAGTATAAAAAGTTTCACCTTTTTTAAATGCAGATTAAAAATAAGGCAAAAATAATCTTATAAAATGCTTGTGGAACTGCATTATGGAACCCCTACATTAATAGACTCTGGTTAAGACTGAAAATATTTTGAACACCCCCCCCCCCCCCTCCTCCCAAATCTCTATTTACACCTCACATAAAAACACAATTGCATTAAATTTTATATATGGTAAAATTTAATTATGTCAAAACTCTGCAAAAACTGTATGTAAAATATTTATATGCATGTAAATTGCAATCGGAAAGTTAAATTTGAAGCTGTTAGATAGAAATAGCAGTTAAAATGTAATAAATCTCAAAAATTGACTTTGAACAACACATACAAAGATATATCAGTTGAATCCAAACAACATATATTATTTTGCTATGTCATTTTAAGACGATAACCAAAATACTTTATGCCAAATCAAACATATAGTGTACCAAAATATGGGTGAAAGGATGTTTAATTTTGATTTTATATCCATTCTTGCAAACTCAGAAAAAGCAGGCGAAAATTTCACAATTTAAGCATCATTTGGGGTCTTCAGAATCCGAAAAATTACGAAGGAATGCTAAAAAAATAAAAGTGAAAATGTTACTATTTTGGCATTAATTCTGTTCTCATGGCTTCATAAAAAAAGGACAAAAATTTTATATTTTCAGCATTATTGATTGTACAATTTTGGGTCCTGCAGACCCGAAAAATCCAAATGTTGAAATCTAAAGAAGTAAATAAAATGGAAATTTTACTATTTTCAGATCTGGTGACTTGGGGGAAAAAAATGCAAAAACTTGCAATTTTGGAGTTACTGTGTCTTCTAGACCCAAAAAATTCCGATATAAGGGAAGAAAAATAAAGATGAAAATGTTACAATTTCGGAAATAATTCGGGTTCTGCAGATTCAAAAGAAAATGTGAATTTTTTTTAATTTCCGGTATTAATTCTATAATTTTGTCTTTATTTCGGGTCTGCAAGGCCCGAATATCGAAAGGAGAAAGATAACAGAAAATTCACTATTTCATCATTATTTTGGGTGCTGCAGACTCATGAAAACAATTACAATTTCACATTTTTAAGGGAGGGTTCTATGCACACGAAAATAAAGGTGAGAAAATTTGCAATTTTGACATTACTCTTGGTCCCACAGACCTGAAGAATTTGAGGGAAAACAAGAAAAAAAAGGGAAAATTTTCTAATGCAATGATATTTTGAATTCTGTGGACCCCAAAAAGAGCAGAAATTTCCAATTTTCACATTAGCTCAGGTTCCGCAAACCTAAAAAAAACGAGAGAAAGGAGTATACACTAAATACAAAATATAAACTAGAGATTTCAAATAAAAACAGTTTTCATATATGCTGTACACTGGACAGTATATTGGGCTAGTTTAACCTGGGTTGCCTGGTATATATAGTCCAAAAATAAAAATAATTCAGTTTATAAATTTTAAATAACATAGAATTGGATTAATTTCACTTCAAACTGTTTAAAAATCAAGCTGGAGTCGGAGTCGGCCTGTTTTTTAGTGACTCTGACTCCTTTTGTCCCAAAATAGGCCTGACTCAGACTCCGCAGCCCTGTCCAGAGGTAAACTGAATTTAAACATGGTATGAAACCAATTCACTATGTTGAATGCTCAGGACGTCCAAAAACTGCTACGATCGACGAAATCGTCTAAAAAATTCACAATGCCATATTGAATGATCGCTGATTGAAGATATGCGAATTTGCTGACATTGCAAACATCTCAATAGACCATGTCCACTACATTTTACACGATGTTTTGGGTATGAAAAAGTTTTCTGCTCAATGTGTGCCATGTTTGTTGAATATCGACCAAAAACGCCAAAGAATGTATATTTCTCAAGAGTGTTCTGAAATGTATTGTGTTGCAATTTGAAAAATAAAATGAAATATTGTCAAAAATCTTGTATTTTCTTTGTCAGGCTGAGAACTTTTCGAACCACCTTCATACAAGACTGCACTAAAGAATTCACATACAAGAGTGTGTCTTAAATGCATTAAATTGCAAAGGGAATACATTGAAAAATAATATGAAATTTTGTCAAAAATCTTGTTCTTTCACTGTCAGGCTGATAACTTATCAGCAATTCTTCTTAGATTCAAACATTTTGGAATACAAAATTTGCCACGGATTTAGTATAAATAATTTACATTTTCAACATATTTATAGATAAATATAAAAATAATGGCTATACTATAATGACTTCGATCACTTTCATTCAGAATAAACGAGTTTGTTGAGGAGAATCAAGCCACAGGTTCGTTTGAAAATCTCTGTTCGGGCATGTGACGCCATCTCTCTTGACATTTTTTGAAATACATGTTGTTAAAAATAAGGAATCCGTTTTCAGTAGCAAATTTTCAATTGCGACCTAATATAGCCAATTTATCCCTCCACGATTTTTCAATTTTTAATGAGTGAAACGTGCAATTTCTGCCAAGACTTTTCTTACAGAAATCGCAATTATTTGTTAATTGTTTAATGGCAATAATGAAGCTTTATAAAATGCATCACATTAGCATTTCACAAATCTTAATTTACCATATATCAAGCCTCGATCTTATACCGATATGCCATTTAGATTCAAGCGTAAGAACTTCCCAGACCTTTTCATTCTTTAAAAGTAAGTGTAATAATTTTCTCTGGCCATTTTTTTTTTTTAAACGTAACTGTTATACTTTTGAAATTTTAGCTCTTATTTAATTTTTTGTTATATTTTTCAATGACAGTCTGCCTGTGCAATGCCGGGCAGGTCAGCTAGTTATAATTGATTACCTTACAATGACAACTCTTTCCATACTGTCGTGCCTTGAAATGCAGCTTAAACTCTAATTTTGACAGTATTTTTTGAAAGATCTTTAAATTTATAAAAAAAAATAGTAAACTCTATTCCATTTATTGATTTCTTAATAAGAATAAATGCCAGTGCTTTTACTAAAGAAATTACCATTGTGAATGTCTCTGACCATGGGTGCAAGACGTTCAGTCTCAGGACTGATTTCAGCCTTTGAGAAATTTTTAACTTATAGTAAAATGTACCTTATATATTTAAATATCAGCAATTTTACAAGAAAAAACTTTTAATCGCCCTCTTTTATTGTAAAAGATCAATTTTTAGCCTTAATGCAAGACAAATAGAAATTTTCTAGCCCATCTTCATTTTCATTTGTTTATAGGGTCATTCCATGGTAATTTACATTACATTTAGAATAATTTTCTTTGGTAATTTTCATAATATAACACCAAAAAATATGGAAAATGTAATGTTGATATGATTTGTTTATTAAACCTATCCAAAGCAAAATTTGGATAAAAATTACCTACCTTTAGTGCTATTTTTTGAACACTGGCCATTATATTTATTATGGTAACTTACGTTCTTTTTGTCAGAAACGTAAGTTACCATAGTAAATATAATTTTTAGCGTTCAAGAAATAGCACTAAATTTAAGTATTTTTTATCCAAATTTAGCTTTGTATAGGTTTAATTAACAAATCATATAAGCATTACATTTTGAATATTTTTTAGTGTTATATTGCTAAAATTACTGAAGTCAATTATTCTAAATGTAACGTAAGTTACCATGGAATGACCCCATACCTGATATACTTGGAAAAGTTTTCAGTCTTGGCTTGGATGGACTTCTTGCACCCATGTCTCTGACACTAGTCATTTTGGATTTGAGAACAGCATTAAACGGAAGTAAAGAAAGATTTAAAACATTTTGAAAATACTAGGATTGTGAGATATCAGTAAAAATGTTTGCTTTTTACTTTCAATTTTTCAGAAGAATTAAGTTTTAATTATGCTAAAATTAGTGATTAAGTTTTTAAATAAATTTCTATGTCACACGAAACCCTATTGCTCCCGCTCCGTTGTCTGTCTGTCACAGAGCTATTCTCAGAAACTATGTAACTTACAGAGAGTTGAAACTTTGTGTATATAGCTGAATACCAGCTATAAAAAGCTCAAAATATTAAAATTTGAAAAATTCGTATTTTAATAAATAGGGATAAAAAACCAAAATTCTAACAGCCTTTTCCTTTTAAATTTAAACATTTTTCGTTATAGCAGACGCCAAAAATTAAAAATCCACGATGAAATTCTTTCTACAATAATTAATTTTCTATCAGACGATTTCCACGTGAAAAATGAAAAGGAAATAAAAAGTTTCACCAATTGAAAAAAATATTAATATGAAATAAAAATGATTGCCGTCATAGTGGTAATAAAGCGGAAATTTTCAAAGATTTCTCAATAATACAAGGAGTATGAGTATGTGTATGTACACAAAGCAGATTAATATCATGCCATTAGAGAATTAAAAAGAAAATCTGACGTCATATTGGAAGTTTAACGAATTTTTCAGATGTTTGAGAATAATACAAAGCGAGTATTAATATGAGTACAGTAAACTTCCGATTATCCGTCACTCACGGGACCAACCGGGTGGCGGATAATCGAAATAGACGGATAATCGAAAGACCATTATTAAAATCACATTTCTATTTGCTTGTTTATAAATAACAATATTTAAACGCGTGTTTTTTTTTATTAGCTGTGTATTTCATGAATAGAAAACACAATTAATAATAACAAATAAATTTATGAGAGTAATTTAAAATTTTACACAGTAAATAAATTACCTGTTTTCATCAAAAATAATTTGTTTTACATGTTTGTTTGCAGTTTGCTTGTCCTTTTATAGCAGCAAGATTGCGAATTTGAGTTGCATCGGCTTCATCTTGCATCTCAAACCAATTAATGCACTTCGAGAGTATTGTCTCCACTTCTGCATGACTGACTCCTGGGTCATCATTTTCCGATTCATCAGATTCATCCGCTTCAGGTTTCCCTGGATTCAAAATATTTTGGATAATTTCGTCATCCATAAATTCTTCATAACCAATATCATTGTTATCACAATTATGCCAGTTTTTCATTTCATCTGCAGAAATATCTTTTAAACATGGTACGTTTGATACCAAGGTCAGTATATCTGTATCATCATCAGGTACATCTTCTGTGCTGGTAGTATTGGTAGCATCTTCCGGTGTATCAATAGTGTTGGGCCACAATTTTCTCCAGCTTCTCTGGAAAATCTGTTCAGATAAATCATTCCAGGCATCAGCCAAGTTGTATATGGCATCTTTGATAGTGTATGATTTCCAAAAAACGAAGACATTTGATTCATTATCAGCGAGTAGCAGCTTTTGAATTAAAGCTTTCCGATAACGTTTTTTCATCGATTCAAAGACACTTTGGTCCATTGGTTGTATCAGTGATGTTGTATTAGGTGGAAGAAATAAGCACTTGATGTTACCGTCAGTAGATTCTAAATTTTCCGGATGTGCTCCTGCATTATCAAGCAACAAGATTGCTTTCTGAGGAAGATTACTTTTTTTTAAATGTGCTTTAACTCCGGGAACAAAGATATAAAAAAAACACTTCTTAAAAATATCTTGCGTCATCCAGGAACTTTTTTTACTGTAATAATTGACAGGCAGTGCTTTCATGTTAATATTCTTAAATGCTCTAGAATTCAGGGGGCGGTGGCTGCAGTTTAGCTGACGTCACAGAAGCATTTTTCTCGGAATAGCGCCGCCTCACTCGGGTTCACTGAACATGCGTGTTTTTGTTGTTCGTTTCAGATTGAAAAAAAAAATGGAAAGGGGGGGGGGGGGGGTGGCGGTTGATCGAATGGCGGATAACCGGAAGTCTACTGTAATAGAGAATAGTAAATATATGAGTTTGAGAAACATATTGAATCATGATAAAAATCTGATTATGGAAATATTTGCATATTTTAACATTTTAAAGGTGTACAACATGTTTAATTTTGAAATAATTTTTTTATATCACATTTAGTCCGCGTGACAGATATTATTATGACAGAATATAATAGCCAGCTTCGCACGCTATCAGCTGGTTTGGATACTCAAAAAAATGGAAAAATAGACTGGTAAATTTTTACTTTATAAAAAACATGATTTTTTTTTTGTTGTTGTTGCTAAATGAAATTTATTTGGATTTATTAAAGAAAGGATAAAGTGTTTTGAAAGGAATATTAAACGAAACCCTTTGAGCGATCTTCGATTACACTTACCCACTTGTTTAGTTTGCCTTGTGAACCAATTTTAACCCTTCTCTGCTCCCTCCCCAAGCACAAAAAAAAAGTTTAAATCTTGAAAGTAACTCGGTTAAAAAAGTTTTATAGGATCAAAAACTTTGCAGGCATATACAGAACTAAATTGTGTTGTACAATTTTTAACCATTTTCTAAATTTTTCCAATTTTTTATTGAAATTTTTATTATTTTAATAGAGATTTAATTTATATTTTAAAATTCCCAATTTTTACCAATTGTTGCCAGTTTTTAAAATCAAAATAATAATATTTACAAACCGTTTCAGTTGGAAAATATATTTACATATGCATATTAAAAAAGAAAGAAAATAAAATTATTATTTTGTGCAACAACCATTTAATGGTGAAAATTATGTGATAATTTCAAACTATTTTCTTATGGATAATATTCGTGTGATGTCACAGTAGGAATCACATGACATAAATATAGCAGCTTGCATATTTGAAATGCATGCATAAAATACTTTTTATTTATTTTGTACAAATTGCTATTCGATACATGCATATTAGAAAATTCATTCATACTTATAATGGCTAATTTAAATTAATCATTTTATAAATAAATAACATTAAAAATCTGCATGAACTTGCATTAAAATAAGAGAAAATAATTCTTCTATAACCTATACTTGTTTTTGAAAACATCTAAAATGCAATATAAAGATAAAATAAAAGCATTCATTGTGCTTTTCAATAGCACAGTTCTGAATGTTATTCCCAAGCAGACTGATTTTTGTAGCCTCGAAACTAAAAGAAAAATATTGTCCATAGCATCGTTATAAAAGTCTGGGAGACAGTGACATTTTTTACTTATTTTATATAAGCCAATTTTCAAATATGCAATTGATCTTACTTTAATTAATCATGAAAACAGCCGTCAGTTGTCATGGCACCGGTGGATGTGGCCTTGGCAATCGAAAAATCAACCCTGTCAAAGGGAAATGCATGGAAACCAGATTATCAAAAATTACCACTGGTCATGATAATATCATTCAATCTTTTGTAATTGGGTAATCTTTTTAAAACAGAACAGATTGATGTGTTTTTAGAGAGTGCAGGGTTGGCAAACATGCTTCATAGATCCTCATAATAACAATAAATAATCAGCTATTTAAAATTTCCTTCTCCCCATAAACGTTTTCTCCCATCCCCTCCCAAGCAAAATATATTAAAATCTTTAAAATTCTATTTTAAAAAACTCCTCTCTCCTGTTTGTTGCTTTCTAGTAACAATAAGTAAATAATCGATCATCTAAATTACAAACTTCTTCCATCTGAAAATTATGTCTTGCCTGTAAGCATACCAGAGATGGGTAAAATACAGCGATAGAACATTTTCGATACAAAATACAAAATATATTGGTTTTAGAGCCTTAAAATACAAAATACATGTATTTTCAAAGTACAAAAATACATTAATTTAAATTTTTATTTTTGTGCACTATCTTACAACAAATGTTTTAATTCCAGTGTCATGCTATAAATTTTTATCTATTGTATGTCTGTAACCCAAAAAAAAGGTCTGCACGTGCCGATATTTCCAGACCTGGCCCAGCCCGACCTGTAGAAAAACTTTTGGGGCCCGACCCGGTATAAAAGTTAAAAGTTTGGCCTGAGGCCCGGCTGTGTCCGTCTAAAAGTTTGGTCTGAGTCTGGCCCGGCATGTATAAAAAATTCATTGGCCCTATTTAAATACTAAAATTTCAGTCCGAGTTCGTACAAAAACTTAATTGGTCTGAATGAGTTCCTACAAAGGATAAATTTTTACGCAGATGTGGTTGAAAATTTTCTTGTACGAGGCATTCTGACAAAAAAAAAATTATTTTAGCTATTTTTCATGTTTTATATTCTTTATTTTTTTAAAAGCACACTGAGCTGCAAAGTAGAGGCACACCTATTTAAAAATACTGCCCTTCCTAAGTTTATTTATGTCTGTGCCCAAATAAACTATGTTTATTTTTTTATAAATTTCTATTTGTATGCAAATGTTTGAGTTATTCATATTATTAATCCATTTTCCATGGCTTAGAGACTTACAAATCTGAAAAATACTATACAGAAAAATCTACCAGGACAGAATCGTGTAGGAGCGAAAAAAATTCGTTATAGACAAGTTCCCACCTTAGCTGGTACATCACCTGCTATAAATGCATTATATTCTTTTCACACATATTATTGTATTCATTTTGCATGAATCAACACATTTTTCCTTTTAAGACAGGATACAATCACAGACAGGTTTTTATGTACTTTAATTTTATTGCCTAGAAATATATGTACTATTCTTCAAAAAGTATAAATTTAAATTTTTAACTGTAGAATAATGGTGATCTTAAAATATATGCATTTTTTGTAAAAATTGTTAGACTGGGTCAAATTTTACTGCTTTTTATACGGGCCAGGCCGGACCAATCATTTTTATTCAATCTGGGTCGAGATCGGGCCTGAAAATTTCTTACGTCTAGGAAGAATGTCCAGCTCTGGCTCGGTCCGGAAAAAAAGAAATCTGACCTTGCCGGACCGAATCTGCAGGGAAAAGTAATGCCCAAACCCAACCCGGTCCGAAAAGAATGATGACCAGAATCAGTTGGTTCTGACCTGAAAATAGTTTTTTAGTCTTGCATCAATTATCATAAAAAAATATCATTTTGAAAGATTTCGACATTTTTCCTTTCACTAGGAGTTCTCAAGTATGTATTATCCATCTTTTCACAAGTCTATGCAACAACTAACTGCATTACACTGCTAACCAGTGGCGAAGCCTATGGTCATCGTTAGATGCGGCGATGACTAGAGAAAAATAAAGACAACATAAACTGTTTTAAATTTATGCAAACATATTTTTAAATGCTTTTTATCTTTTCCCCCTTAATTTTTGGGCTAAAGATGATGTGATAATAGTGTCATTCACCCTTTTTAAGAATTAATATTTAATGCTGCCGTCTGTCGCTTTTCAAATGTAGCGGCTAAACTGGATCGTAACTTCTAACTTGCTAAAAAGATACTAATCTTTGCTCTGAGATTCGTCCACATTACCGAATCTGGTCTTGCTTGCGTATGCACATTCTCACCCATCCCAACCAATTAGGCTTCAGAAGTACACTATATTTCCAATGATGATTGGTCACTTGCGATTTTAGACGTTTTGTTAAATATCTGGAAAGATACATGAGGACTTATGCTGAAACTTCAGGAGTGTAAACAACATGATAAACGTCATATATTTCCGCGAAGATTTGTTCCCGAAACCCCATAAGGGGCCGTCAACAAATTGAAGAAAAACAAATATCTTTTGGATAACCCTATAGAAACTGATATTGCAAAAGCATTCAAACTGTAGATTATGATTAAGTGGCTTATTGTAATAATTTGGGTTCATTTTTATGAAGATAGCATGTATACTCGAAGAGAAATTCAGGTTTTTATAAAAACAGTCCCAAATTTTACCAAGTTTTTTGCTTATAATTTGCAGAGTTTTTAATATAAAAACAAGTTTTTTTCAGAAAATATGACAAACAAAATTGTACACAATACCCTATAATCATAATAAAAATTGTATGAAAAATGAGCAGGTTTACTAAATATTGTTCCACTGTGCATATGCGAATTCAATCAAAATATACTGTGCATAATATATTAGCTAAATGTATAGACCAACTTTTATGAAAGTCTCAAAAACATAGCTTGAAAATTCTGATAGTGATCGTCGATAGAATAAGCTCGAATTTCGCTGTTCCCAAAAGGAAGTAAAAAGATGAGGGGTTGTATCCAAATATACTAGCTTATGAAAGTTGACATAATAAGAATGAAGTGTCTCTCATTCTATATTTGATACAACCCCTCATCTTTTTGCTTCTTTTTGGGAACAGCGAATTTCGAGCTTATTCTATCGACGATTACTATCAGAATTTTCAAGCTATGTTTTTGAGACTTTCATAAAAGTTGGTCTATACATTTAGCTAATATATTATGCACAGTATATTTTGATTGAATTCGCGCATGCGCAGTGAAACAATATTTAGTAAACCTGCTTATTTTTCCATACAATTTTTATTATTTTTTAATTCTGATTGCATGGTATTGTGTACAATTTTGTTTGTCATATTTTCTGAAAATATCTTGTTTTTATATTAAAAACTCTGCAAATTATAAGCAAAAAACTTGGTAAAATTTGGGACTGTTTTTATAAAAACCTGAATTTCTCTTCGAGTATACATGCTATCTTCATAAAAATGAACCCAAATTATTACAATAATCTACTTAATCATAATCTACAGTTTGAATGCTTTTGCAATATTAGTTTTTACAGGGTTATCCAAAATATATTCTTTTTTCTTCAATTTGTTGATGGCCCCTTATGGGGTTTCGGGAAAAAAATCTTCGCAGAAATATATTACGTCTATCATGTTGTTTACACTCCTGAAGTTTCAGGATAATTTCTCATGTAGCTTTTCAGATATTTAACAAAGCGTCTAAAATCGCAAGTGACCAGTCATCATTGGAAATATAGTGTATTTCCCAGTTTCCGAGAAATACCGCATCTAGTCATCTCTAAATTTTACGAATCCGTTCTTCGTACATTCAGAGGAAAATTAGAGCGTGTATTTTATTTTTACGCTTTTTTCCTTTTTCGAATTATTCTAGATGAAATCGATTTTGTTAAGTACTACAAAGTGCGGTATTTTATTATTTATTAAGGCTATTAAATTAAAACAGATGAATAATTTAAGGATTTTTTTTTCTGCCCAAATAGTATAAATAGATTGATTGAAGAATTTAGTAATTTTTTCTTCATAATTAAAATGTGTTCTCAAAATTATCACATTTAATATGTTGTGGGTACATTAATGCGATAATTTTATGAATTAACCATCTACTATTCCTGTTTTTTACCCTTTTCGGGTCCGAATTATTTCTTAATTTTTGGAAAAATTACTTTTAATAATATCCCTAAAAGTAGTAATACTAATAATACTAAAAGTAGCTATCAAATCACAAAAGATAAGGCTTACTAAAATTTAATGACTGTAGTTATTTTGTTTAATATATAATATAATAGTATATGTATAGTATAATATAGTATATTTTCTTTTTGATTCATATGACAATGGAAAAAGATAGAATTTTCGACAACGTTTGGAAAATGTTGGCTTTAAAAAGAATTCATACCTGTAAAAGATCCACCTAAACTAAAAATCGTGTGAATAATCTTTTTTGTTACAATTAAAAAAGAAATATTGGAGTTACTGAAACAGAAGGAAAATTTTTATAATCTTTTTATTGAGATAATTTGCCACAAAACGCGGAGACTGGATTACATTTACAAATGAAGTGTCAGCTATAGTATATAAAAAAAGTTGCAGATTGTAATATTTTTGGTCATTTACAGGAAATAAAATATTTTTTAAACTTATGTTTTTTTGTATTAATTGCAAAAGACACATTTCAATAAACAGAAAACGTGTAATGATTTCGATGCGGTAATGGGTGCGTCACTGGAATGTTGTGAACTAACGATGACCATCACGAAACCTCACGCCTCGCCACTGCTGCTAACATAGTTTAAAAATGCATTACTCAGGAAAACTCTGGACTATCCTATACTTTTGTATCACACAACAAAATTTTAAATTCACATAGCAACATTAAGAATTATAAAAGCATTTGTTATAACCATTCAGCAAAAATGTTTCGGCCGAAGATAAAAATCCTTATCATACCAGATTTGAAAAAAAAAATGATGTTTATGTTAACTTCTAGAAATTAATTCAAAGACTAGACAAAACAGATAAACATGTATTTTCCTGTTCCGAATCAGTAATTTGTGGTTTAAACCAGCTTCAAGTCTTGTACGAACTGTTTGAAAAATCAAGAAATGTATTTTGAGTATTTTGAAAATAGAAAATACATGGAAAAATCATTTCAAAATACATTACCAAAATACTTTAAAGCTTAAAATAGTTAAAACTCTGTTTAAAAAAATTGTGACCTATTTATTGTCATCTATAAATGGATAATCTGCATCTAAATTATCTTTCTACTACCCCAAAATGTCAGCTTCTCTTCCTTTTCATAGCATACAAAGTTTAAAACGATTTTTTAAAAACTGCTGTAGTTGTTGCTCTCTAGTAACAATAAATAAATAATGTTTTTAGTCCCAAAATGCCTGCCTTCCCCTCCCTCATGCAAATTTAAAAAATTTATAAAACTCTATTTAAAAAAATACTCATGTCCCATTTGTTGCCCTCTAGTCTCTAGTAACAATAAGTAAATAATCAGTCATCTAAATAATCCTTCTGAAATTTGTTTCCCCCTTTCCTCACACTTTATACAAAGTTTAAAAATTAAAAACTTTATTTTAAAAAAGCATTTGTTGCTTTCCAGTAACAATAAATAGGTAATCTGCCATTTAAATTATCTCTTTACACCCAAAATGTTTGCTTTTCCCTTGCCCTCATATACAAAGTTTAAAAAATTTTAAACTCCATATAAAAATAAATCTTCTGCTGTATTTTTTGTTCACTAGTAACAATAAATACATAATCCTTCATCTAAATTACATTCTTCTCTCCCCAAAAGTTGCACTTCTCCCTCTGCCCTCCAACTCAACAAACAATTTAAAATGTTTAATAATAATAATAATAAATCTGCCCTATTTCTAATTTTGTAGTCAGATATTAACCATCTAAAATTGCTCCCTTTAAAATTTTAAAATAAATATGTTCTCTGAAATAACTTTTCTACATCCATTAACAAAAAATCAGAAATAACAACCAAACTGGGGGAGGGGGGGGGGGAGGTAGGAGGAAAATCTAATTTCTCTGCCTCCCATCCCTAAAAATTTAAATCTAAACTCTCTCTGCCTCCCATCCCTAAAAATTCATCCCTTTTTTTCTGGAGGTGGGGTAATGGAGAGTTGAAAAAAACAGTTAGATGATACAAAATAACAATAGAGTATAAAAATCTTTTTAAATAATAGAGTTTTAAAGATTTTAAACTTTATGCACTCAGAGGACCTGATTTTTTTAAATTTTATTTTGGTGGGGTTGGGTGGGGGGAAATAATTTAAATGATTATTTAATTGTTGTTATAGCAAAATTATAAATAGAATTAAAAAAAATATTTTTTTAAGATTTTAAATTTTATTTGCTGAGGAAGAAGGAAAGGGGAAAAAATAACATTTTCTTTTCTTTCTTTTTTTTTTCTTTTTCTTTCTTTTTTTTTTTTTTTTTTTTTTAGGGAAAGTTAATTTAGATGATTACATTTTTTAAAATTTTTTACACTTAACTATTGTTACAACAAAATCATAAATAAAAAGCAGAAAAAAAAAGTAAAAATTAAAGAATTTTAAACATGTTAAACTTCATAAGATGTGGGGGGGGGGGGGAGGTGTGAAGCATAAACTTTGGGAGAGAAGCAGATAATTTAGGTAATAGAATATTTATTTATTTATTATTATTATAGAGTAACAATTAGGTCAGAAAAATAATGAAATCACAAATAAAAAACAGTCTTTCAAGCTTAAACTTTGAGGCTGATACCTCAATTTCTAAAGGCTAAAATTTAGATGTTTTGTGCTGTAGGGGGATAAAGTGGGAAGCAGTAATTTTGGGGGGAGGAATTTAGATGATTGTCATTTATCTACACTAATAAAAGAAAGTTTCACTCTGTGTGTGGTGTGTCTGTCTGCAGTGGCTAGTGAAGTCTAGCGCACCTAGAAGTCCGAAAAATTCAGTGAGGATAGTCTAAAGCCTGTCCTGGTGCTCCTGGGAATCAGAATTTTAATATTTTACAAATTAGCCGAAATATTAATTAAAACTTATTAAAACATTGCTTCCAAAATGAAGTCTGTGTTGGGAGGGTGAAGAAAGATTTTATGTTTACACGAAAAAGGCTGGGCTACCAGAATTACTTTTAACTACACCTTTTTCGCAACAAGTCAAAATAACAAAAACTATTATGTCTATTGACACGAAAATTTACAGATCTAGATAATAAAAAATTGCAATTAAAAAAAAATCCATCCACAACTTTTGGAAATATTAATTAGAAAATTTTAATTTTTCGAGTGATTTAATCTTGCAAAGAGCCCATGTGTTTGATAAAAATTTGAACAGCCACAGGTGTCTGCGCTAATGAATCCACAAAGAAAGAGGGTACTAAGAGATTTTTTAAGGGACTCAAACTAGCAGTTCTAATTAAGCTACAATTTTAAAATTAACATCCTCTCTGTTTCCACATTACAAGTTTGTAAAAATTAAGATTATCTGACACTTACAACCTAAGATATTATTTTGCATTTATTTGATTGCAGAAAAATAATTTGTTTTAACGTGTTTTTTTATGAGCAGGCATAGCAGACTCTTATCTCTTGAATAAAGAAAGATACAAAACAAGTAATAAAAAGTTGGAGTGTTGTTATTAGAGGCTTTATAAAATTATTTTTTAAAAAAATTATTGGAAAAGTTATGTATCTTCACGTAAAAAAGATTGAGGATTAATATTTTCTAAAAATAAAAAAAATCTACCAATAGGTTTTTTTTTTTCATAAAAATCCTGATTTTTATGAAAAAGAAATAAAAGCTTATTTGACAATGGATAACTGTATAGTTAAAGAAACATTTGCATCGCGGTTTTCTTGAACAAATTATTCGTTATATTTGCAGGTATGAGGAGGGGGAGGGGGGGGGAGATTAACACCTTTTTATTTAATATCACATTTATTGTACTTCACTGTGCACCCCCTGGAGGCTGGTTTTTCATTAATTGAAAACTGTTATTAATAAAAACAATTGTATTGTTCTGATTTAGACAAAACAAATTCCATTAAAGAAATTTAACATTTTTAGCTTCACCTGTAGCGTTTTATAAATGTTATATATAGAGAATACCGAAAATTTCAAATAACGACTTTCGTGAAAATTATATTTATTTTCCTAATAAAAATGCACAACCCATATTCACTTGATGCATACCAACAATCAAAGTAAGTGATTTATTGTGGTGCACTTGACCAAGCGTCTCCTGGCAGGAAATCCTACAAGTTTTTTTTCTCTAACTGTGCATTCTTATCTTGGGTTCTATGGGCCCGATCACAACACGGTTTGATTGATTCGACTTGGTTTTCGATCACATTACAGATTTTAGTTCCACCACCAGGGGACGCATTATTTTCTTAAGTTCTATGGGCCCCAATTTTGATGGGAATTGGTTCATTCAACTCCCTTCATACCATGGGTACTCCTGTCAGATGTTCGTATAGAACAAATTGTGGGGTGGAATTTGGAACTAAAGGATTTTGCAGCACGTCTGCTATACAGTGCCGGAGGCAGCACGGACATGTGTTAGAGCTTTGTTCGGAGGGTGGTTTGTTTAAAACAGATTGCGTCTCTTGGTGGTGGAAGGTGTAACTAAAAGACATTGCTGCAGGCAGCAGAAAAACGTATCGGAGGTTCGTTTAGATCAGAATGCGCCCCTTTGCGACTGAAGGTGGAAATAGATGATTTTCTGTCACATGCACAGCATTTAAAAAAATAATTTCATACAAAATTTGGTTAAAGATATAAAATCGTGCAAACTTTAGGTTTCTTTAATTTTATTATCACAGGCCCAGGCAATGCTGGGCGGGTCAGCTAGTTTTACAATAAAGTAACAAATAGAGCAGAAAAAGGAAAAGATTTTTAAATTTTTAGCGCTGAGGAGAGGAGGGGGGACAAAATTTTAGGGGAAGGAGAGGTTGGATGATTTTTAAGCAGAAATCTGTTGAAATACAAAAAATTCTCAACTTAGTATGTATCTTTTTTTACTCTTAAATTAATGGTTTTTTTTTTTTTTTAATATAATCTTGATTATAAGCCCCTTTCTTTAATGTAACTCTTTTTACTTTTAGAAAAGGGGAGCATATAATCAGGATTTTACTGTAGTTCTTTATCTGAATCAATATTTTGGGCTTTCCTTTGAAAACTCGGGTTCACCCAAATCCGACTCGTAAGAATCAAACAAAACCCAAGGCTAACAAGAAACAAATAGAATGAACTTGAGCCACAAAAAAAAAAAAAAAAAAAAAAAAAAAAAAAGTTAGGGCCGACCCCTGGATTGGATGCAGGTGAAATTGTTTTACCAAACTCAATGCAGGACTTTATAAAATGTATTCAAAGCAGTATTTCATATTTTAATTCATTTCGGAGTTGGACATGTTCCCATACATTTGAAGGGAAGGAAAAAGAAAAAAAGTCACTTGTATGAGAGAGGGGCACATTCCCCATGTTGATGTATGATTGCTCTGTCGATCGTTTTAACTTTTAAACTCAAATAAACTGCAGCTCACCTTCAAAAATTTAAGATAAATATTTTGTACAGAAATGTATCTTTACGAATATACAGGCTGTTATTACAAAAAATGCATACAGATATACATGGCCCACATAGTCATTAACTACAGTGACTAATCATTCCAAGCATTATATGTTATAGGGTGATCGCAAATATTATTATTTTTATTCAATTTATTGTTGGCTCTCTGATTGCCTTTGAGACTAACTCGTCACTGAATAATATGAGGTCAAACATTTCTTTAGGTATTTGACACAACATCAAAAATGTTTGGCCATTATCCTTGATCCTCTGACTGTCCAGCAAAACGGCAAAATTGTAATGTTGTTCTCTGTTTTTTATTTTAAATGCTAAAAAAAGATTCTTATCCCAACATTATAGAAAAAACTTAATTATACATATAAATGTAATCCTTGAGAATATTAATCATTACTCAATGTATTAAAACTGATTTATATTCATATAATTATATTAATTTAAATACTGCTTGTATTGCAGTGAAACCTGGAGTTTAGTGAACATATTACCACGCGCGTGTCAGTAAGAGGGTTAATTTATGAGCAGTAGTGTAAAAGAAAGTGTGTTAGGGGTTTATCCATTAGTTTAGAAAATAAAATTCAGATCTTACAGTGAAAGATACCACTGTCATTCAATTCGAATCTGGTAAAATTGTATTAGAATTCTAAATACTAAACTAACTTTATCTATATTAATAAAAGAAAGTTTCACTCTGTGTGTATGTCTGTCTGTATGTCTGACTGCGATAACTAGCAAAATCTAGCACACCTAGAAGTCTGAAAATTTATGTGAGTATAGTCCAAGGCCTCTCTTTGTGCACCTGAGACTCAGAATTGTAATATTTTGATAATTATCCAAGATATTAAAAACTGATTAAACATTGCATTGAAAATGGAATCTTTTTATCTGAAAAAAGCTGAAGTTCATTTCTGATACGAGGCTTGCAACTGACCAATAAGGTTTCGTCTTTGACCGGGATTCTGAAATTTTCATTCTTGCTGCGGTTAAAATGGCAGACTCTGCATTTTTCTGGCTTTTTCAGAAAAATCCCATTAATCACTCTTATCTGCATGAAATTTTGCAAGCGGATGTAAAAAAATAATCACGATTTCAAAAAATTCGAACCAGTAGAACCCTAGATATCAATTAAAATTTTTTTATTTTAAGTCGAAAAACGAGCAATTTTTATCTTATTAAAAATGCAGGTGTGGGAAACAGACAAATGTCTGCAGAGGAAAAGAATGAAAGGAAACTCATTTTTTTTATATACTGGAAGAATTCCGGCTCTATTAATTTTTTTTTTAAATATTGCATTTATCGATTTGAAATTTTGCGTTGATGTGTATCTCTTTACAAGGAATCTAAATATATAACTTTCATAATTCTCTGTTAATTAAAACAGAAATTAAATTGCTTTTTTATTTTATTGGATGGCTTAAAAAGAATTTGTTTGTGAGCACATGGGCAGCCGTATCATCTGGCAGCTGTTGTCAAGCATAAATCAAAGATTTTAAATGTATTCAGAGTTTTAAAGCTCTATTAAAATTTTTTTAAATATTGCATTTATTGATTTGAAAATTAGGCATCTGTGCCTATTTTTTTATGGAGAACACAGAAATCTAATTTTTATAAACATTGCATAATTTGAATCGAATTTACAATTTAATTTTGCGATAGTGAAAATAATTTTAAGTCAAACAGACCTGATTTTTATGGTAAAGAAACATAAACCTAATTGACAATAGCTTTAGGGGATGAGAAGGGGGGATGACTTTTTAATAAATATAGCATTTAGTGAACCGCGTCCCCTAGCATCGGGTTTATCATTATTTAATATATACATATCTAATGCCCGATTTCTACAGAACTAAATCCATTTAACTATTTAAGTTCCAAGCTTTTCTACGATTTCCAGTGTTTGAACAAGTAGTCCGGTAGTCTTAATTAGTTGTTTGACAAAAAGCAGTCTAATCTCCCCTCCCCCTTCAAGTTTTTTTTTCTCTAACTATGCCCTGTTTTCAGAACTCAGCAACTAATTTTAGGTAGCTTTCAATACAAAAAAGTATAAAGCTACCTATTGCAGCCATTCGGAAGAAAACAATTCCGGAAAATTTTGGTATATTTTCACCGATCATGACCCCCAGACCTCAAAACCACCCTCCGTTCAAATGTTGATTTATATATATAATTATAATATCTATGAATTTCAAAAACATATCAAGTTCTAATATCATTCTACTAAAATCTACAAAGAGATAATTAATGATATTGTGTAATCAGAATACCACATAGCTAATAATTAACTTGTGCAATCATAAAATTACCATAGCATGTGCTTCAATGGTAATTAGCCAAATTTACTCATATCTGAAGAACATTTAAAAAGAAAGAGAGAGAAAGGGGAAAAAAAAATTATAAATTGGAGTTGCTATTAAGTAAACACAAATGGATTAATAAATTAATTATGAACATTATTCAGTGGAAAAACTGGACCACAAGAGAACCAATCAAGAATTGGATATGAAAAAACACATGGTTTTTACATATTCTTTTCAATATTCTTTTCAATTATAGCTGGTTGAAAGTATTGATTTATATGATACCATAATTTAGCCTAGTTGGCACATAAATCACTTTGATTAACTTCTATATATAATATATATATATATATATATATATATATATATATATATATCTGATCTATGTCATACGGTAATGCTCGTATTTATAAATTAATTTGGATGAAACTAATATTGTACATTAAGCTCACCAATGCCTCGACCAAGTTCGTTGGACAGCTTGGTCCGCCATCTTGTTTCAAGATGGCAGCCTCTGAAAATTTTAAAACTAAAATAAATATACAAAAAAGTTAAAAATTCAAAAATCATTTTTAATTTAGTGTTAGGCTTTGATACAAGGATTCCAGAGCATTTTTTGTTTTACCTCTATCTTAAAAAATGGCTGAGATAGAGCAGTTTGAAATTCTAGGGTGGCTGATATTTTGAAACAAGACAGCACATTACAAAAAATCAACGATTAATTTATGAGTTTTAGTGAACGCAATTTCTCGCAAATTATTTTCTTTCATTGTTGTAATCATTTTCCCAATCATACGCATAAAACTATATATTCATATCCGTTAGCACCAAATTCTCGCCAAACTTGGCGACATTTGGCGAAATATCACCAAATTTGGCGACCAAAATAAGTCTTCATAAATGAAGCCAATTTGGCTATAGCTCAATTATTTGGCGAATTTCTTATTCAAATTCAGTATTAATGAATCTTTTGTAAACGGTTTCTTTGCATTTTAGCTTGCTATTTTCGAGTCACATTAAGCTAAAATTTTAAAATGAAGATAAAGGAAAGCTACCTTTTCCTCCCGTTACAGGCCGGAAGGACTTTTCTAATTTCAATGCGACTGATTCCAAACAGTATGATAAACTTCTCTATAACATTAAAGAGAACTTAGAATTGTGTATCTCTTTTCAAAAAATAACATCAGGATTTTTTATTTATTATTTCAGATTATCTTGGGTTCTATGGGTGTGATTAGGACGCGGTTTGGCTCATTCAACTCAATATCAATAGAACTTATTGATCAGAGTTCAGAGTTTCACCACCAAGGGGCGCTTGGGCCCAATCACAATGGGGTATGGCTCATTTGACTCGACATTGATAGCCTTAAGATTTCAGTTGTGTTCGTATAGAACAGATTACGCCCCCTGGTGATTGAGGGTGGAACTAATAGATTTTGCAGCTATCTCAGGTTCTATGAGTCCGATCACTACTCAGTTTGAATTCAGATTTTCTAAAAATTTTCAAATTCGGCCGGTCACTAATGATTTTAGCAAAATCCTGATTTTTGTGTAGAAAAAAAAATAAAATCCTAATAATTTTACTACTTTATTTCAAAGTATCTCAGGTTCTATGGGTCTTATCACAACGCGGTTTGGGTCCATTTCACTTGATATTGATAGAACTTACAGATTTTAGTTCCAAGTTTCACCATCAGGGGTGCACTCCTATCTCGGGTTCTATGGGTCCGATCTCAACGTGGTTTGGGTTGGCTCATTCAATTTGATATCGATAGAACTTACATATTTTAGTTTCAAGTTTCACTGCTAGGAATCGCTTTCCTATATCTAGTTCTATGGGCCCGATTACGACGGGATTTAGCTCATCTGGCTGGATTTCGATAGCCTTACAGAATTTAGTTATGTTTGTATAGAATGGATTTCAACGCCTGGTGGAACTAATGGATTTTGCAGTGCATGCACAGCACTCCTGCGATACGGTGTCGCAGGCAGCGGGGAGATGTACCCGAGGTTCTTTTAAGGTGACAATAAAGGATTTTCTGGTACGTATGCAGCATGCCGGTATGTTTTGGGTAATGTTTTCACTATTTAATATGCATATATTTTCACAAAATTTTATAGAGGACTTAGATACAGTTATATTTATGAACTACGGAAATTTCAGAGAGTTCGTAAGAAAAAATATTTGTTTTGTTATGTTAATGGACCCAGTGTGAAACCAAAAAAAAAAAAAAAAAAAGAGGAAAACATATTTATTTTAAAACTAGACAACAATATTTTTTTATGTAATTTTTCCGTGGTCTGTAAAATTGTTATAACCAGGGCTTTACAAATTTAATAAAATCTGGTAGACAGAAAAAAATTCTAGTAGCCAGTAAAAAATATTTACCACCCCCTCCTTCCTCAACATTAATTTTAAAAAAGCACAAAAGTTTTTATGAATTAATTGAAGAATAATAACAGGCAGTGTTTAGAATTATTAGTTACATAGTTTAGAAAGATAATATAAATTAAGTTTTCTAATGAAACTTATCAAAATCATATATCTTTCAAAAAAAAAAATATATATATATATATATATATATATATACTGTAAAGCAGGGTTGGCAAAAAACCGGGTTTTTTTGGTTTAAACCAGGTTTTTTTGGTTTAAACCGGGTTTTTTTTTTATCTTTTTTAATTACATATATGCACATCAGTAAATAAAATTTAACATTGACAAGAATGATTAATATTACAATAACAATATATATATATATATATATATATATATATATATTTTGAAAACAGTTTAAACAAAATAAATAAACAATTGTTATTAATTATGTACAAATTCAAATCATTAAATTTTATTTAGAGCTGAGCTAACATCATTTACATTCAAATTCAAAACAGTTATATATATACAAAAGTTTCCTATGTAATACATAGAACATGATCACTTGTGCCGTCAGGTTCTACAGTAATGGTGATAAGTTTTAAATAATTTCTAAAGATTACTTTTCAAAAAAGTTGAAGAAATAATTGCTGTTTTATATATACATATTTCCAAATGCAACCTGTAATTCATGTTTACCAAATGATTTAGCACACTTATAAAACATATTAATATGTTTATGTATTTCATATTGCATTCATAGAATGGATTCTGAAGAAATTTTGGCACAAAATTTTAGTATCAGAGATAATAAATTGTTTTTGGGAAATTTTGTTTTAGCATATTCCAATGCTTCTTTTTTTTCCTCCGATGACAATTCGAGATCAGCATCCTTGGCTCTTGGATCCAACAGATAAGCAAGAAGATGGGCTGGTGTTATTGCCATTTTATAACGAGTATCTAGTTTTTTCATAATGTCTTTATTCACATATTCAGTTTCAAATCTTCCATCTGTTTTTTTAAATTTTTAAAAAGAAAAACAGTTTCTCCAATTGTACAATTTTGGCTTTGTACTTTATCTAAAGCTACACTAATTGGCTTTAATTGTTGAAAATAGTCTTCAGCATTTCTTTTCAATGAAATGTTTGAAACTAGACTTTGGATATTTTTATCAATTTTGTCTTTATTATTTTCGCATATAGTTACAAGAACTGACCATGATTTCAGATAGCTGTCTAAAGCGTCAGCAAATGAGTTCCAGCGAACTTCACAAGGCATTATTAGTTTTGATGTACTTGCATCTTTTCTGAAGCACGCATTTGCATATTGGTTGTTTCTGAAGTATTTGATTACATGCAAAAATTGTTCTTTTACATTTGGATAACTTATATCATTTGCCAGTAAATTTAAAATATGGGCTGCACATCCATAAGTAATAATATTAAACTCTTCTTTTTCATCAAACATATCCCTCATTTTTCGGACATTTCCAGTATTGTCTGTTACTAATGCTTGTATTAAACATTGAAATTCCGATTGGCATTTATTAATGGTTGTAGTCGCAATATCATACAGATTTTCACTTGTATGAGCAATTCCCGATGTATCAATAGTGTCTGCTAAGTATGTATTCCCGTCTTTTGTTGTTAAAGTAACACAGATCACAGGTTCGTTGTGAATGTTTGACCATCCATCTAATCCTAATGTGACAACTTCATTTTTTAATATATTTGCACATTTTTCTTTTTCTTTGTTATAAGTATGATCTAATAAATCCCCAGCAATTTGTTTTCTTGATGGTGGAGAATATTCTGGGCGGAAACTCTGAACCATTTTAATAAACTCAGGATGCTCTACAGTGCTAAATGCCGTATTTGTAGCATATATAAACCTAGCAACTTGTTCATCAAACATTTGCTTTTGAGATGGTGTTGATTTACTGACAAAAAAGTCCATAGTATCTCTTTTCCTTTTTAAAGAACCAATTTCACTTGTTGCTCTTTGTGTTATTGCTGAATCCAAAGAACTTGAAATACTGGATAGTGACACTGACACATCATCTACACAAAAATAAAAATAAGAATTGCTTAATGATACATAACATATTACTTCAAAAATCATAACCATATAATTAACAATAATTCAATACAAAGACATTTTTTTTCTTTGTTTTACTGCAAAGTAAACATCTCTATCATATTGATATATTTATTTTTGATAATTTATTTAATACTCGAGATAAAATTACCATGTCTTTTATAATTTTGGATATTTATGATTGGTGAAAACTTAGTTAATCTCTAAGAGCCATGCATAAATTAAAAATTAACAATTTCATTTAATAACAGTTCTGATCACATAATTTGTTCTTAATAATATGATTAATTTGTAAAACTTTCAAACTTTTATCAAATGTAATTTTAAGATTATCAAAATAAAGTTCTCTAACAAAAAAAATGTCTATTTAAAATTTTCTTGTTTTTTCCAAAATTTCATTACTTAGAATTACATAAATATTTTTTATTTCATAGAATATAACTTTCTAAAATCAAATAGCATATGCAAATTAAATAATAATATATGTGATTTTTATAATTTATCTTCTCAATCAAATAGCATTTCAAATAATAATGTAATTTTTTATAAGAGTTTAGAATCATCTGAATGAAGATATACATAATGTGTTCTCAATATGCATTACTTGTAATTTTACAGATAAATTAAAAATTTTGAATTTAACAAATATTTAACTTATTAACAAATTTTTAACAATTTTCTTTCAAAATTAAAAATAATAGCAGCAATAATAATGATAAAATAAGTACTTACCATTATCAACAGAATCAGAATCAGAATGATGATGAGAATTATTACAAGTTTCAATGTGTTTCTTCAACCTAGCTACTTGACCTTGCATTTCTTTATTACAATTTTTGCATCTAGCTCTACAACCTTTCCTTTTATCACTTTTTACTTCATTAAAATATAACCAAACTAAATCTTTTCTTCTACCAAAATTAGACATTTTTTGTTCTCAAATGCTAACTCTTGGACCATTCATACACAGGTGCAACTATGATGCAACTGTGACTTATGCAGGTTGACTGCTGAAATGAGTTGAGCTGTTCAGTTAGAAGTAGAAGTTATTTGTACATCAAATAATTTTAAAACTTATTTATATAAGAAAAAAATCTTAAAAAAAATTAACAAAAAAACCAATTGGTTTTTTTCAGAAAAAAAACCATTTGGTTTAAACCGTGCCAACCCTGCTGTAAAGAGTGAATTAACTGACATGTTCGGAAAATGCTGATTGCCGAATGTTTCAAATGTCCGGATAGTTGAATACTACAAAATCTATATCCGCTGAGGAGCGCATCTACGAAATAGTGAAGCAGGAAAACAAGTTTTCGCCTATTTTTCTGTTGAAATCTCAAATAATTCTGATTAGATTATTTTAAAATTTACATTTGATGAACTTATTTTTGCCAAATTAAAAACAAAAGTTAAAAATATTTCTTGTGTGAGTATAGTTTCAAAGTTTAATTTTTTTTAATTTTAGAAAGGGGGGATGTGGGTGGCATTTTTTACTCATTTCAAGAAAGCTTAGTCAATTTTTGTACAAAAAATAAACAACAAAAACCTCATTAGATTAAATAACTTGGTCGCCAGATAAAAATATTGGACCATATTTGTCAAGCCCTTGTTATAACCGATAAAAGTTTCAAAGAGTTCAGACAACAAGATTTTTTTTTTAAACTATGATACGGAAATATGAAAAAACAAGAAACCTACATGAAAAAACAAGAAAATGTCTTCCTACGAGCGCTTTAACCACTAAATATCAATATTTTTTCATAAATTTTTAATAAAAAATATAAATTTATACAAAATTGGGTTAAAGATATAAAATCATGCAAATTTGAGGTTTATTTAAGTTTATTATCATGGGCCTGGGCAACGCCAGGCGGGTCAGCTAGTATAAAAGAAAATTTTATACAACTTTTCTGAATGCTTCTTTTTTGTAGAATAGTCATATGCATAAAGCTTTAAAGCAAAAGTTTTCAAGAAGTGATGTTATGGTTAGAAGAGTCAAATGAGGTGTTTTAATCTGATTTAGTCACTATGCGATTGCTGATGATGATGGCTGTAAATATTTGTTCACAACATGTATTAATATTTTATTTTAAAAAAAAAATGTATAGGCTTTCACTCTAAGAGATTAGATATCTGCAACTATGAAGACAGATTTCAAGAGAAATATTTTCAGAATGTGTACCTGATTTTATTCAGACAGATTATTGAGCAGAATTTATCAACAAAGCTGTGCACAGTTTCTTAAAAAAGGGTTTTTTTTAATTACATAATGCAGCAAAGGTTATTTTAACCACTTTTTATAACTGGGGATATTTTACAGAAAAAAACACAAGGAGATACACCAATGCCCTACACAAATTGATAGGTAGTTATAATCACACTTGGTATCATAGTATAGAAACATAACTTGCTTCAGTTATATTACAAAAACAACAGAAAATTTAGCATACATTATACAGTCAATAACAAGAATCTGTTAAAAAAAGCCTTTCCGTTCAGATTTGTAGGTAGGAAATACTGCTTAAATCAGTCCCCCCCACCCAAAAAAATTGTTTGAAAAAATATATAAACAAAGATTAACAAATAAAACACTTTATTATATTCAATGGTTGGAGTTTCATAGTTGCGATTTTTTTCAACAGGCTCAGTAGCGAGAGCGTTGGTACGGCAACCAAAAGTACCCAGGTTGGAGTCCTGGTCCCGGCATATTTCCGCTCTGTTGAAAAAAAATCGCAACTATGATACTCCAACCATTGAAGATAATTTACCTAGTTGAATATACTTTCCTCGGTTCATTAAAACACTTATTGTTTATAAAATTTTGCCTTGCATGTCAGATGTCTATAAACAGAAAGATTTTATACGTAAAATGATAAAAGAAAGCTTTTAAAAACGAGAGCTACAAAAAATTTCAGATTCTGAAATTTACCCAGTAAGAAAAGTAACATGTTTAGTCATAAAAATGGGACTGTTAATTGGTTTAAAATAAATAATGTTAATAAATTTTATTTGAATTCATTTAAATTTGAACCTTTTTTATTTCTCACAAATTCAGAACTCAAGAAAATTTTGCACCAACCTCTGATTTTTATAAAAGATAACTTTTCTGGAGAATTTTTATGATGCTGTTATATTAAAGTTTGTTTAGTTATTTATTAATTGGTTTCACTTTTGAAAATTATAGATGCTTGTGCATAGAAATTTTTTTGTGTGCAAATATTATAATCATGGGATGGGTAAGCATTACATTTTTTCAACCATTTTTAACATCAATGGTTTTGGTATATATGATTGATTAGATTATTCTGATAACGAAGCTGCTAGTCAGCTGGTGCACCGGTGAAAGATATTCCATAGGAACATAGCACAGACCGTTGCCATGTTAAATGAATGGCAAAACTGATTACTGATGATGCCCCCGAGTAGTGTTGCCAGATCTACTGTCACAAAAGTGGTACAGGGAGACAAAAAAACAAGAAAAAAAAACAGGACAGTAACTTCTGCTCCAAGATAGCATATGATTGATTAGATGGTGCAGATAACAAAACTACCAGTCAGCTGGTGCATCAGTGGGGTGGTGTTTCATAGGAACATACCACAGCCTGTTGCCATGTTAAATGAATGGCAGCCTGATTACTGATGATACCTCCAAGCAGTATTGCCATATCCACTGTGACAAAAAGCGTGACAGGAAGACAAAAAAGCATGACAGCAGTTTCTGAATTAGGACATAAAAATACAGTAAATTCTATGAAAACGGAATCTATCTATACTGGAATTCTGTCTTAAATGCAAAAAACTCATTGTTTGTGCGGAAGGACTACCATAAAATTATACCTGCTAAGACAGAAATTTGTCTAAAAATGTAATTGTTTTCTGATCACTTGAGATTCCATCCTAATAGGTTTTACTGTATTAATTGAACACAATAATCTTATATAAATAAAATCTGTGAAAGTGGAATCACTAGGGACTGAAACAGAATTCTGTTTTGGAGAGGTTTCCAAACTAGCAGTTAAATGTATGGAATTCCTTCAATAGGGACCATGGGTTTTTAAGTTTTAAGACAAGATTTTGTTACAAACAGAGTCCGTTTTCACAGGTTTTACTAAACAAAGTGATTAAAACCTTTTAAAAACCGTAAGCTAGGGACCAGAAAAATATTCTATCTTAAAAGAGATTTTTATAGTATTCCTTTTGGTGAAATCCTAAAATAATTCCTCTATAGACAACTTCTGTTTTCAGTGGTTTTGTATTAAATTAAATTCCACTTGAAGATTAACTAACAGCATCTAAAAAATTTTTAATGCATTTGTGTACCATAAAAAGCAGAGACTTTTGGCATCCCACACAGTTGATCTGCAGGATGGGTCTTGGAACCCATACAAATTGGGATGTATGACATAAATCGGGACACCTGAATACCACCAAGTCATGATAACATCAGTAATTGGGTTGCCATTCATTTAACATTGCAGTGGGCTGTGTGATGTTGCTATGGCAACACCCTTGCTGGTACACCAGTTGATTGGTAGTCTCGTAATCTGCACTATACATAACCTACCATATATACCAAAATCATCAACCTGAAAATTGGTTGCAAAAATATGATTCTGCTTTGGGACCTTTCATAAGTGTATGTGAGATTTTAAAAATCTAAGGGTATTTTAACATTGAATTTTCTCTAGAATAACTACTATATTTTCATTTTTATTTATTTTTATGCCTATTTTATTAGCATGCATTTTAGATTTACATTTTAAGTTACAGATTTATGTTCAACTTTGAGAATTCTTAACCTTTGTTATTAATTTTAATCTTACTTTTAATCTGAATTTTGAAATGCAAACTTAATGAATATTTTAGTAAAATAACGTACGAGTTTCATAGCTTCTTGTTTAGTATAACTTACTTAGTTATACCATGTTTTTTTTAGATGTAAGAATTTAAGTAGCTAAGAATACTTTTAAAATGGAGCTTAATTTTGTTTGTAGATTCTTTTTGAATATGGATTTAAAAATTTTTTTAAAAATTATATGATTTAAAAAATTACGTTTAAAATCTAAAGTGTATTTTAAACAATTCTGAGGGTTTTTAAAAAAACTAGATGGAACCCATCAAAACTTGACGGAAAGAAAATTACAATAACGATATTAGTAAAATAAGCTTGTGTATGAAACAGTCTTTCCAATATTTTACTTTAAAAGTTTTTTCCCATAGTGAATTACAGTACTGTTTCCAATGCAAACTCCAAACAAAAAATCCGTAAACAACTGTGTAATAATGCAAATCAGTTTGATATTACCGCCATATTCCCCACGGCAAGAAAGAAAATTTCCTGGACCTATGAAGTATCCCACAAATAGTAGATCCCTACGTTCATCTCATATTCAGTCAATAAAAGAACATAGTAAATAAAGCACACATCTCCCCCGTATATGACATCTGTGCCACATTTTCTTATTTTTAATCTGAGAAAGAAACACTAATCATGGATTTAATTAGTTTTGCAATATGCAGTGCAACCAAAACAATTTTGATTAAATCGATACTGATATCGCAGATGCACCGGGGTTCATTTTTGGCACCAAAATGACGATTTTTGCTTTGTATGGCAACCTGGTGTTTTATAATAAAATTGAATATGTGTGTAAATAAATAAAATAAAATAGGCACTTGTATGTTAGCTGGGCGTCAGGGATAACTCTCCAAATCTTGTTTCAATTGGAATCATTTCAATTGCAACATTTTACGTGAGATTTGTTATTCATATTGCTATGTTTATGTTTAGATATTTTAATATGATTATATTACAGCTAATTTTAAGTAAGTTTTTTAATATTTTACATTACAATGTTACAATATTACCTATTTGATATTAATTAATGTCAAAAGATTGGCGAACCACGGAGTTCAGAGAATAAACTCTATGCCTCGCAACAGTGGGAGTTGCCGACTTTATGACGTCATAAGCAGAAGTAAAAATTTAATTGAAAATTATGGCTAATTAATTAAATTTTTGAACAAATGAATGCACAATAACAAATCTGTGTCCAAATATCTTTCATTAAAAAAAAAGAATGGTGTAATTTGATGCAGTAGTTTGTTCTCACGAATTGTCAAAAGAAAATGCTTAGCGTTTTAAATATATAGATATTTTATTATTATTACTAATGGGCTCTGTTCCCTATGAGCTATGCTTGTCAACCCCCGTCCAGACCCTGCAGGTTCTAAAAACACTAATTTGCTCTATTCTAAAAGAATTACTCAATTTCAAAAATGAATGATGTTTTAACAAGCAGTGGTGATCTATAATTGAGTTGCCATTCATTTCCTTTTTGCTGAGGGATTTTTGGTTACTAAAGCCACATCCACCGCTGTACAGGCAGCTGACGACTGTTTTCGTTATTGATTAAGAAAGATCAATTACACATTTGATAATCAGCTTGTATAAAATAGTTAAGTAAAAAATATTGCTGCCTCCCTGTCTTTTATAATGATAGGAAATTGTTTTAAATAAGATATGTATATGATAAATGTATCGTTTTAAATGTGACATAATTTTCACCATTAAATGTTTTTCCTGCATAATAGTTTAATTTTTTTAAATTTTTCTTTTTTAATATACACGTGTAACTATATTTTTCAATTGAAAAGTGTTTGTAAATTTTATTTTTAGGCTTTTTAAAATTTGGTAATAGTAGGTAAAAAAAAAAAGTTTTTTCAAACTATGAATTAAATCTATTGAAAAAAATGAAATTTTGAATAAAAAATTGGAAAATATTAATAAAAAAATAGACAAAAATATAATTAGACTCTGCACACCATCATCTTCCTGCCAACAATGGTTAAATTGCTATGTATAGTTTTTGATCCTATAAAACTTTTGAAAGTGAACTGCATTCAACTTCGATTTCAACATTAAATAGCATTAAAAATAATTCTTTGATTTAAAAAAGTTTCTGCTTGAATATGTTTATCATACATTTCTCTATAAAACTACTACTTTTCACGTTTTTATATATGCAATAGTTTTTTACTATAAGACGAGAAAGAGCCCCTGTCACAATATATTCAATTACAACAGCAACAGCGTTAGTTACTTTTTTTTTAGAATAGAGAGATTATTGATACAGTTAAAATTTTTAATTTACATAATTTGTAATTTTTTGTCTTATTTATTAAAGAATATTCATGAAATCTTTTTTTATTTTCATTTAGCTTACTTTTATCCCTTTTTTTTTTTCAGTTTGGAATGCTATAATTATCAAAGAACACTTAAAATGTCAGAATTGTTCCAATCTAAAGAAATCTGCTACGAGGCCCATAATAACCAGAATAGACTTCCCAATAACGTGCATGAAGTATTTATGACTGCCATCATGGATTCCGAGTGGGAACTTTTTGGAACTCTCATCTCTTGCTTCACTGAGTTTGGCCTCTTCAGACTGGGTTTTGTATTTAGGCTGAGAAGCTAGAAAAGCCTGTATGACCAAAGTTGATGATCATCTTCACAATCAAGGAAAAAAGCTGAAGACTGTAGTGATGAAGGTCCTACACTCTAATGACCACATTTCGCTGGATATCATTACAATACAAAAGCCTATGGGTGCTGAATGTCAGAAAATTATGTCTATGTCCCTCAATTGTTTGGAGAAGTACTATGTTATTTCCATCCCTAAGAATGAAGATTGGCTGTGGTTTGCCAAGGTTATTGTGTTTGCCATGGCACATTTAGAGGATGACAGAACCGCAATTAATGTAGTGGAAAGATGTGATGACCTAGTACTCATGAATTGTGTACTAGCACCATGCAAGTACATTGTGTACTAGCACATGCAACTGCTCAATTCCTCCTAGGTCCTTGCACATGTATTGCTTAATTTGAAGAGCACCTTAACGTACAAATTGCTGTACTGTTGTCTAACAATCATAATCAAGTAAGCTTATAAGCCCATGTCCACAAAGGTGATACATGTCTCTTGTCTTCACTCTTACTGTGGTAAAGATGAAGATGATGACTGCATTAATGAAATAACCAAAGTAGAGGCATCAGATTGAGCTGGATGATGAAATATGCTGAACATTTTAGTCAATCTTCTGGAAAAGGGAAACATTGTGTACTTGAAGATGAAAAAGGACTGTTTTGTATCAAGGTGCTTGTGTTTGCCTTGACACACTTAGAGAATGGCTGATGTGGGATTAGAACAACGAAAGTTCATTAATAGCTGCCTGTGTTTCCTTAGGCCCTTGCCCATTCTATGAAATTGCCCACTTCAAAGAACCCTGAATGTACAAATTTGTATACTGTCATCTGACTAGTTATGTTAAGTAAGTATTTTTTTTTAACTTTGTGCTTGCCTGGTTGCTATAGGTCTCAATCTCAAATTACCCCCCTCCCCCCCCCTCAAACTCAAACTTTGTGCTTGGATATTCAAACACAACTTGAGGAAAAAAATTTCCTTTAAGAAATTACAAGATTAAGATTTAATTAAAACCCTCACCAAACGTTGAATCCAATGCATTCCGTGATTGGATTTAATGTATTCAAATACAATGCTTAATGTGAATTACTTTTAACATGAATTGTTCTCAAAATCCCTGTCAAAACGAATATAAAGATTTAGTTACTGATAACATGAACAAAATTTTAACTACCCTTCAGATTCATGTTAGTGAGGCCCAACTCTAATAAAAATTATGCCATTTTGGACCAATTAAACCAAAAGTACGTTTTATAATCAGTCTGTTTTTGAGATAATTTTGGTACATTTACATCAAAAATATAGAATGTGTCACTACCAGCGGAAATCGAATTTTCATTCACAACTTTAACAATAATGAAGATATATTGGTACTTTTTGGTTAGCCGGGTGCCAGTGATTTATATACATGTATATATACACACACATATATATACACTTATATCTACATCTACATATATATGCATACATATATATATATACACATATATGTATGAATATATGTATATATGTATATACACATATATTTATATAGGTACATATATCACTGGCACCCGGCTAACTGAAAAGTACCGATATATTTTATGAGATTTTCATCATAGTAACTTTGTTTGTATGAAATGTTACGACATCATTGGAAGTGACTGAATTTTGATCAGTGACACAATATATGTACTGTTAGCTGCATTTTGAATATTGAAATGTCTAGCTCAGTGTTGTTTGGATATGAATGGTGGCAATTTCTAGCATATCTCGTCATGTTGTCATATTTATATCGTTACAGTATTTTCATTATTGTTAAAGTAACCTAACACAGAGCTTGAAAATTCTAAAAATTGTAAGGTTCCCAGAAAAATTCTTTCTCTCCTTTCCAAAAATCACCGCGGTCCATAGGAGAATAAAAATTCATCACTAATCATAGCGACTTGCGAGTGCTTTCATTCAGATTCCTGGCCAGGTACCTGAGTGGAAAAAATACTATCCCCGAAATGATTTCTGGGTTCCCCGGGATCCCAGGAATGCTATTTTTCGAGCCCTGCAACAAAAATCTAAGTTCGACCTGAAGTGAGATACATTGTATTTTTGTTTGAATAAGTAGATTGTGATCCTGGTTTCCTGTAAAATAATTGCCTGTCTTAATACCTATTATCACCCTTCAAAGTTTGTTCTATTTTTATGTAGAAACACCCTGTTTCTGAAAAAGCAAAAAACAGATTACTACCACACAATATTCAGTAACTTGCATTTTGTATATTATTAATTCCTATGAAGGTTGTCATGATTAGTTAGGTTTCTTAAGTGACACTTTTCAAACAGCTAATAAATATTGTAGGAGCAAACACTTTTATTTAAATGATTCTATTTCTTAATTATTCTGAATATTAGTTGACAGTTAAAAGACAGTGTAAAGTTTTTAAAAATATTTTTTAAGCGGCTATTTTAAGTATTTGGTTTGGTCGAATATTTGGTAAAATGACTGAATACCAAATAAATATATGTTGAATATTCAGTGCATTTGTAATTTGTTATATAATAGAATCTTGCAGTAGTATGCAAGACTGCTATTTGTTGCTAAAATGTTGCTGTAAGCAACTATTTTAATGGAGACTATGGCTACTATTTTAGCCAGAGTTGTAGTGGGCAGCTGCCCGGGTACCCGCCCGGGCTGGGTTTAAAAAAAAAAAACGGGTTTTTTACAACCTTGGTAATATACATATCAAGACGAAAAGAGAACTTGCATAGAAAGCAGAATTAAAATTTACTTACTTAATGAATAATACAAGAAACATAACTGTACCAGTTTTGTTTATATTTAATTAGAATGGCTACTTAATAAATGAAATCAAATGTATATCACATAGAAATAAGTCACACTCTATATCCATTATGTAAATTTTCTGGCTCAAAATAGTTTTATTTGACTTGATAAATATCAGAAGGTTCTCAACTATGAAAATATATTATGCTATGTTCAACACAAATATTTCATTCATAACTGTTGCAATAATGAAAATAATGTAGTGATGAAACAGCATGAACATCATTTTGGAGCAGGAAAAATACTATTTTTGGAGCAGAAAATCACTATTTTTGGAGCAGAAAATCACTATTTTGGAGCAGAAAATCAGTATTTTTATTTTTTTGTTGTTGTTGTTAGAAGTAAAAAAAAAGCTTTATGGGAGGGGGGGGGGGGGAAGCAAAAAAATAAATCCTGAGCAAAAAAAATAAATTTGCTCTGAATAATTCCTCTGAGAATTTTCAAAATTTCAACGGATAAATTTTGCAAAGTATCAAAATTTAGTAAAATTCTTTGTTTTTAATACTCATTTTTAAATTCCCTCAGTTTTCCCTATACAGTGGTAAGAAGAAGATTACCTGAAGATTATTATTTGTGAGGAAGGTGGAATTATAGTCCACATTTTGGCATTTTAACCCAATTTACCTGGGGAAAATTGCCCATTTAACCCGGGTTTTTTAATAAAACCCGCCCGGGCTGGGTTTTTTACAACCCTGATTTTAGCCCAAAAACCATGCAAAAGTGACTGTTTTGAGTGAGATTCTGAAAGAAGGAGACTTTTTCCAATCCCAGATATTATTTTTGTAGAAAACGGGCTTTTCATCAATTCCAGAGCTGCCAATTCTTTCGTTTTTTAAAGCCTGTTCTTCCGATTTTACATTTCAGTATCAATTTCTTAAATTTTCCATTCAGTTTTACAAGTCTACGAAAACTTCAGTTTGAGAAAAAAAAAAAAAAAATCAGTCTAAATATAATTCCAAGATGCCAATTGTCAAAATTTTTACAGATTTATGACTTTGCTTCATCTACCCACATACTTTAATGTGTATTTCTCTGAATTTTCTGTTTTTCTTTAAGGTGTTTAACCTTTGCCAATGATCCACCACCATTTGGGATGTCATGATTTGCTGTTCTCAGTCTTTCTTCTCTTCATCCACAATATAAATATCAGCATTCATATAGTAGCTTTCATTAAAACCTTAACACCAAAAATAAATAAACACAATATTTCAAACATGTCGGTTTTATTTTATAATTTGTATAACATTTTTCACGAAATTTCTTTTTAAATTTATTTATATGACAATGTGAAATAGATGATAAAATTCATTATTGAATTATTTGAATTTGTTGCTGTTTCTTACTCTTTAAATTAAAATTATCCTAATTACTCACAGAGCCTGATCAAACCAAGGTATGGACTTGTGGTCTGCTGTTCATTAGAGGCTCTCTTCCTATATTGTCACAATAAATTATATATTAAAAAAAGATATTTTTTGAAGCTTTAGATAGAATATATTTAGGAATATATAAATACATATTTATATAACTGTGGAATTGGAAATAATACCCATCTGTAAATTAATATCCTCAACAATATAAGATAACAGACTCGAGGGTTCCGTTAATAGATACACGATATCATGATGATTATGAGACTATCTTCTCATGAAAGTTGAAGTTAAAAAGAAAGTGTGAGAAATGCGGTTTTCCATAGTGTTTTTACCTCAACATGAAGGTTGGAAATCCAATATATACCAAATAAATTATTTGAGCAAGAATTCTAGGTGAATTCCATTATTTATGTTTATGAAGGATTATTCATATGTATGAAGTATTGTGATCACATCATGATACTATTTGTTTGAATAAGTAATAAATGTAGTATAAAATTGAACAGTGAAGAGATATATTCATTTATAGTTATAAGCCAAGTGGGGGGAAACCCCCCCCCCCCCCTTTTTTTTTTTTTTTTTTTTTTTTTTAAATATTGAAAAATTATAAATATTCCCCAATTTTATGTACAATTTTTTTACTGTTTACTCACAATTCAAAGTTTAAAACGAGAAACATTGTTGTGACATCATAGACGCTTTTATTTCTATTTTTCGCAGACTATTGCTTGGCGCCACTGAGCTATATAGAAAAAGCGTCACACACACACAGTAGCACAGCTTTTGGAACTATTATATTAGAAATTATATAGTAGAACTATTATATAGAAATTATATTAGAGCTCAGTGCTTGGCGCCGATCGCTTTCCATGTATTGTTTTTTTAACCAAAATAATTATTCTTTAATTAATATTAATTAATTTTTAATATAAATGGTAATTATTTTAAACTACTGTTTTTAATTCATTACATCAAAATAATATAACACGTAATTTTATTAAACATTAAATTATTTTGCAGAAAGTTTTTGATTTTATACAAGTCTGCCTACATGTATATATATATATATATAATATATATATATATATATATATATGAGCTATATATATATAGCTCAGGGATTATTGCCCCATTGACTCGTGTTTTAGTTTAGTCTTTATTACTAAAAGAAAATAATGTTTTCTAGCAAAATTTTCCAATTTAGCAACAGATATTCATAATCACAATTTTAAATATTGTGTTTCTTTCTTATCTACTTATTTAGATGGCTTTATTTAACCCATTTTTTGTCAATAAAATCAGTTTTTGTTTATGCCAATTTTGCTATTTTATTTTACGTAAATTTGTCATGAAAATCAGTTATGCACACAAAAGTTGCAGATTTTTTTAATCAAATACATCCCTTTCTGATAAAACTATTTTTTGTAGATAGATTTCCTGCTTTTTATTTTTGCAAAATAGAATTAAAGTTGTAGCTACATGTTAACATGTAGTTAAGTAACATGCAATAAAAGTTTTCTTTTTTGCAGCTAGAAAAACCTCACAATAATGCCCAAATGCAAGCTTATATCCAATTTACTTTAGAAAAACAGAATTGCATTCTGATCATCTATGTCAGATGATAATTAAAAAAATTTCTTATATTTTTTTAAAGATATTAATGTGTGATTTTATAATAAAATTACATAAAATGGTAAATTTGGGTGTTAGCATAAACTGTAGAATAAAATATAAATTTTCATGAAACAATTTTGACTATTATTTTTATGGCAAATAAACATGTTCCCTCCACACACACCCACACTTTTTTGGCTTTTTTAATGAAGCATGGCAATTATTTTGGCTACCATTTTTGCAAATGCTACTATAAGGTATAAACAAATGCTACTATTTTATTTGTTGCAGGCAACTATATCCTCCAGGGTATGCCAGTTTAAATCAGGTTGGTTAAAATCACAGTTTAAATCACTCAGAATTTGTTGTTATTAATATTTGATTAAAAGAGGAAAATTTGAAGAAAAACTTAGTTTTTTGAGTTGGAGGGGGGGGGGGGAGAGGTTGGTTTTGAAGTGGTTTATTTCCACTTGGAAAATTTGAAATTCATTTTTGAAGTTATTTAAATTTTTATAGTAGCTATTTTTATAATTCTGATGTTTCTTCCTTCATATTTTTTCATCATGGTAACTTTCTATCTCATACATGAAAACATTAACTTGGAAAATATAATCACTAAAATAATTAAATATTACTTCTGACATTAAAATGAAAATTCATATGCAAAATTTGATCAGTAATACTAATTAGTGAAAATTGTAAAGTTGATAACTTAATATAACTAACTCAGTATCATTTGAAATATTTATTTGCTCAGATCATGATGATCTATAACATTATCTATTTTATTGCTTAATACGTTGGGAATGTTTTAATACCCACCAGTAATGATTGTAAAGGGTCTTGTATAGCTTCATAGTTTAAAATCTTTGCTGCCGAATACCATCTCTGTGCATATTTCTAGGTTCTGAAAACTTTTATTTTAGTTACATATTTACTGAATAATCGAAAACTTTCTTGGGTCTTAAGAGATAATCAGATAGTAATCACCAAGAATATTTGAAAAATTTACAACTCAGAACTCTTGGAAAAATTTAAATATATACACATATTTTTTTTTTAATATAAATGCATATAAATAAATCAGAATTGAAAAAAGTAGCTTGGCAGCGTTTGTATGCTAATAATAATTAAAAAAACAGTAAAATCTTTTAATACCAGACATCTTGGAAACATAAAATTAGTGGGCTATTGGAGGTGTCTGCAATTCAGAATTAAAAATGTACAAATATGTAGGTGTTGTGGGTTGAAAAAAGTATTTTCTGAATAGAGATGTCTGCTACACTATCTACCAATACCTGTGATGGAAAAGAAAAATAACATTTATACACATTCAAGATTCAATAATTAGTAGAGCCTTCACGAGAAGCAATTACAGCCGCAACCCTCCTGGGCATGCTTTTTACAAGTCCTTGTATGACAGCTAGTGGTATTTTTTTCCCATTCGGCTTGGATAAGAAAGGTAAATTCCTTCACTGATTTTGGACGATTGTCACACCCTTTAATTCGATGATCCAACTCGTCCCAGAGGTTTTTGATTTGATTCCGGTCTGGGCTTTGGGCAGGCCAGTCCAGTCGATCAACCTCATTGTCACCATGGTTGACCTTGCAACCAACATGATATCTGGCGTTGTCATCCTGGAAGTAACATGGATCCAACCCGTATAACTGCCACAACGTAGTAAGCACACTGTCATCCAAAATAGTGCAGTAGGCGTCGGTGTTGAGCTTACCATGAATTGGGACCAAGGGTCCCAGACCAAACAAGGAAAAACATGCCCAGACCGTAATTCCCCCTATGCTGAACTTAACTGTGGGTACAATGCATTCTGGCAGGAGGCGTTCTCCAGGCAGACGACAGACCCAGACCCTGCCATCTGAACGGTAGAGGGTGAACCTTGATTCATCATTCCAGAGAACCCATTTCCACTGCTATACGTGTACGGTCCACTGTCGACGTGCTTTGTACCGCCTTGACCAAGCAACGCGGTTAGACTTGGTTATCAAAGGCTTATGGGCGGCACCACAACCATGAAAACCAAGCAGATGAGCTTCCTTATGGATGATATTCATCGAAACAGCACACCCGCATTCCTGTTGAAACTCTTGGCGTATGTATGCAATTGGTTGGGTGTGGTTCTTCCGAATTTCTCTTCTCTGGACAGCACCCGTTGGTCTCTATCTTCCAGTTTTGTGGGTCTGCCGACTCTGGGCATATTTTCCGACAATCACCGCTCACCTTCCACTTCTAAATCACATAGGCCACAGTCGATTTTGGGTAATTCAGCTTGCTAGATATGTACCTTCAGGATTGGCCATTTCTGTGGTACCCAATGATTACACCTTTCTCAAAATCAGATAACTGTGTACTTCATGGCATCTTGCATGCGACTGATGCCAATGTTGTTTCTGACAGCATATTTATAACGATGAAGAGTGTGACGTGTATCAGTACCGCAGATATCAGCATTTGCATAGGTGTTTAAACACTTATTGGTAGATAGTGTGTTCATTAGTGTCTGTTATGGAGGTTTTACTATACTGTGTGGAGACCATGTACAATATACAATTAAAATTTTATTTTAAACTGTAGTGATAGCAGATGAAATAAGGTTTTTTTTCCTCCCCTTTATTTTAAAATTAGTTTTAATTGCAATTTAAACTAAAAGTCTGTCTCAAAAGTTTAGACACACACTAAAACATGATAATAAAATTGGAAGGAGAAATATATGGAACAATTTCACAATAAATATTCAAAATGTAATTGAAATGAAACATAGTAAATCTATTATAATGGTTTCATCAGGTAATTATTTATTTTAAAAATATGCCTTTTTATATTTTTGTTAAAAAAACACTGTCTCAAAAGATTAGGCCCATTATGCAAGTGTTAACAAATGCTATATTAGTTTCAATTAACCAACCAACCTTGCTGACCAATAAATTATTTTCCACGAGCATTATAACAGCAAATATTCAATTTCTGTAGTCATTTAAGATGCCGAAAGCTATGTTAAGAGGTAATTTTAAGGATATTTAAGTTGAAATCGAAAAATATGTCTGTTATTGAAATTTCTGGAATATTAAGTCATTCAAAGCAAGGGGTATACAGAGTATGTGTTCAAAATAACAATTTCACTCAGAAACCTAGATGGCCACATGTAACAAGTGTTCAGTGGCCAATCAGACTGATTGAAAAATTGAAAGACTGGTGTCAAAGTAAAATATGTCCATAAAGCAAATTAAAAAATAATCTCAGTGCCAATGTCTCGAAGAACACAATACATAGATGTATAAGAGATTGCAAGAACATTGTTTTAAAGAAAATGTGTTGCAAACTTTGCCTAAAATCACATCATAAGCAGGCCAGAATGGATTGGACTCGAAACTACATGTCGTATGTCGACAAGTGGCTGACTGTATTATTCAGCGGCAAAAAGAAGTAGAATCTGGATGGTTCTGATGGCTGGAATTGTTACTGGTTTGACCTCAGAAAACAGCCACGTATTTTCTTCAGTAGATGACAATGTGGCAAGTCTCTGATGGTTTGGGGGGAGGTTGGCTTTAATGGCCAAACCATCCTGGCAATTATCCTGGCAATTTTCAAAAAGGTTAGGTACCTAGTAGGTAAACAGTTGGGTAAAACAGTCCTTTATTGACAAAAATCTAGAAGGGCAGAAAAATCGGAACACCCACAAAAGTGTTTGGGGACATCTGGGCTAAGAGTACAGAATAAAGATAATGAAAGATGTGAGTCTACAGATGGTTTATAGCTGATCAATTTTTGAAAGAATTTTGGATGTTTTTCTTTTCAACAAAAACTTTTTAATTATTTTGGTAACAGATCGATAAGATTTCTAAGTAATTGATTTTATTGCATATATATTGATTATAAATTTATTAAAACATCTCGATAAAGTCTCTGGCAAGGCCACGGTACTTGTAACATTGTACAAACACATACACTGATGTTTCTAAGATAATAATAAGTAAAGTACTAAACAAAAGTGTACAAATAAATTTAGAAAGATTTTTGCGTCAAAATGAAAGAGAGAAAACAAACTATGCTGAAAAGTTTCTTGAATGTACAAAATGCTTTACTTTACAACTAGATACGAGCTGAGACACTAGCGTAACAATTTAAAAATTATGGGGGAGAATTTTATTAATATAGTTTCTAATATATAGTTTATCTAATAATATAGTTTATTAATATAGTAATATAGCTTAAATAGTTTCTAACTCAGCATGCTCAAAATAACTGCAGAGCTGAGAAAATCAATTAATGATAAAGGCGTCTCATTAATAAGTAATTATGGAGATTAATTAATTAATTTTATTGATAATTAAAAAGTGTATGTGCATTATTTTGAAAAAGTCCTTCTGACCTGTACCGGGAGGAAAAGGTAGCTTTCCTATATCTTCGTTTCAAAATTTTAGCTAATGTTGCACAAAACCAGCAAGTTAAAATGCAAAGAAAACGTTTACAAAAGATTCGTTAATACTGAATTTGAATAAGAAATTCGCCAAATTATTGAGCAATAGCCAAATTGGCTTCATTTATGAAGACTTATTTTGGTCACCAAATTTGGCAATATTTCGCCAAATGTCACCAAGTTTGGCGAGAATTTGGCACTAACGGATATGAATATATAGTTTTATGCGTATGATTGGGAAAATTATTACAACAATGAAAATTTTTGTAATGTGCTGTCTTGTTTCAAAATGTCAGCCACCCTAGAATTTCAAACTGCTCTATCTCAGCCATTTTTTAAGATAGAGGTAAACCAAAAAATGCTCTGGAATTCTCGTATCAAGCTAACACTTAATTAAAAAATAAATTTGAATTTTTAACTTTTTTGTATATTTATTTTAGTTTTAGATTTTTAAGTGGCCGCCATCTTGAAACAAGATGGTGGACCAAGCTGGCCAACGAACTCGGTCGAGACATTGGTGAGCTTAATACACACAATTAGTTTCATCCAAATTGATTTATAAATACGAGTGTTATTGTATGACATAGGTCAGATATATATATATATATAAATCAACATTTGAACGGAGGGTGGTTTTGGGGTCTGGGGGGTCATGATCGGTGAAAATATATTGAAATTTTCCGGAACTGCTTTCCTCCGAACAGCTGCAATAGGTAGCTTTATACTTTTTTGTATTGAAAGCTACCTAATAAACATTAAGGAATAAATTAAATTTTACAATTTTGTGAAATATGACAGCTAAAGGGCAAAATTAGCAGCAACCACCAGCCATAGGGCCGCTAAAGAAAAAAAGTGGCTATTTAAAAAATTCTCTGGCAGCGGTCACCTTATGGCAACTTTCGTACATGGAAATAATTTTTTTTTTTTGTATTTCATCAAGGATTCTACATTTGATTGTTGAAAAATGTTTATATTAACATATTTATTTGGGCTATTTAATTTTAGATGATTACTAATTGAAATGTTAACAAAAGTTTACTGTTTAGAACTTTACATAAAAAAGTGGCCACTAGTTTAAATATAGTGGACATTTATAAAACTGCTACTACTGGCCACTAATTAAATTGCCCAGTTTTGTTCTTTAATGACAGCAGAGTATGAAAGAAATATTTCAATAATAGTATTTAAAAAAATAATAATAAAATAAATGCACTTACAAATTTTAGCATCTCATAACACAAGGTAAGTGCGCTTTGCTGACATAAAGTTCAAAATGAATTCGGCATCTACTTGTATTTCTCAATGGATGTTCTTCAATGCAAGTCCAGAAAGCCAAGAATTAGACATAGTGTTCCTAAGATATATTTTTAGTCGTCTCAGTGTAGAAAATGTTCTTTCCGAAGTGGTGGTTGAGACTGAAGGCATTGATAGAACTTTCAACAATTTCTTGATGTTGGGGTAAACAGCTATATTACAACTTGATAAGGACTGCATTGCAATGCATAGTCTTTCTTCTTTGTCTGATGACAACCATTATTTTTCAACCCACATTTCAATTTCTGCTTTAAGATATTCGGAAGAATTTTTTTATCAAAAGAGTAAAATTCAGCACATTGCATGATATTTTCTACTGAAGATTTTTCTATATTCTTAAGCAGAATTGCTTGCAAGCTACTAATTATATGCTTATGATTTTCAAAACGGTCAATCCTATTTTGAATAACAAAATCCAAAAAGCGTATGAAAATTGTTTTTCTGTAATAATCTACCTTTGATTTAAAGTCCACTTTAAAGGGGACACTATAATCCGACGAAAAAATAAAGACTTCATTTTCAATGGGGGGGCGGGGCTTGATCTGGCTCTCCTTTCCTATGCCCCTTAATTGAGAGAAAAAATAAATTTTATTTATATTATTTGTATCAAAAGAAAAGATACAGAAAATTCTGAAAAAATAGCTTTTTATGTATCTGCATGTAAAACTGGGAAAATTGCGTGTGGGAATGAAAAATATTTTGTCTTACTAAGCTAATTTCGGCAGTAAATAATTTTTATCAAAATATTTTAAAGGTTTACGTTACTTTAAAATAATCTATGTCTTACCAAACTTTCATCAACCCAAAAATGACCATGTTTCAGAATTTGTCTTCATTATGACAGCTTTATTTAAAATAACTTTTTAATTTTAAGTATACACAAATTTGACAAGATTTTTACAAGATTAGATGGAATATGAAGATAAATTATTTTGGAAACCTTCAACTTTTGACCGTCATTTAACACTAGAACGACCGAAAATTTTACTCAAGTTTTATAAAAATAATTCACACCAGAATATTTATTTAAAACTATTTAACTTATTCATTTAACGTATTTCTGAGATATTTATATTTAATTTATTTTAAAATGAAATTTCTGGTTTGAATCACAATATATTCATTTGGTAGCGGTCAAAATGACCGCTCTTGGTCGTTCTAGTGTTAATATCTTAATGTAGGGAATTTTTTCATATGAAAAATCTTATTTAAATTAAAGAAAATGTGATTTTATTTTTTTTTTTAAATTGATTATTTTTATTTTATTTTTTTAAATCATGATTTTTTTTACATCCTGCATGTATCTTATCTTACCCCTTAAATGCCTATTTTTTAAAAAAATTGATTAAAACATAAATCTATCTTTATTCGTATTCGTCACTCGTACTTTCGTCTGTTTCTTAAAATTGATTTGATAACATCTTTACTATGTATGTATAATCAACAAAAAGCTGTTATAGATTCAATATTATTAATAACAAGCTTCAAAAGACTAAATTGGGTATGTAACCAAAAGGCATTTAAGGGTTGGGTTAATGTGAGAATCTGTTTTAAATAAAAAGCACAAGCAGTAATAAGATTATGTAAACGTTGACAATATTTTTTCATATTGAACGAAAATAAGACGGAAGTTTTATATATTGCCGCAAATAATGATTTAGAAATACTGCTCGACTGTGACAAATTTAGTATAATATTTTTTATAGCTTTTTAAAAGTGCACAGAGATTATGAAAAATGAATAAATATATGTATATGTATATTTGTATTTTTTTTTTTTTTTTTTTTTTTTTTTTAGTAAACAAATACAGACAAAATTATATATGCAAAAATGTTAAGACAGTTTTAAAAATCGAAATCTTATCTTTACAATGTCAGTGTTTTATTATTTTTGTTCATAAGCCTTTAGATAACCTACGAAATTTTTTAAATTGTTACCTAGTTTCGTTAAAAATTTACTGGCATAAAAGGACAATGTACGGACGAACATACGTACAGAGAACGAAACACAGATTTCGAACTCAGATGTCATGTCAGTAAATTATTTTAAAATAAATCGTGAGCGTGTAACGGAAAGAGCTTCAAAATATTTATCCTGAATCATTAGAAGAAAAAAAAAAATTAAAATCAGTCATTTGGTTGGTTGTTCTTGTAAAACTTATAAAATATAATTGCACACGTGATGCCTTATTTAAATGCTGATTTTTTACTGTTGCCCATCCTAAGGAATTTTGAGGTTATTTTCGTTATATACTTTACGATTTTGGATAACTTTTTATAATTTATAAAAGTGAAATGTATAAATATTAATACAGAATATGTGATTTATCTTTAAGTGAGGGAATTATTTGTATCATTAGAGCTTGCGCTGGGGGGGGGGGGGGATGTTTTCATGTTCTAATCAACATTTGAAATGGGATGATCGGAAAAATTTATTTTAAAGTGGGATTCTTACATGCGCACGGACAGTATGATATCAGTAGAAGGACAAGATTTAACAGTTGTGTCTGTAGTCTACAACCTAGGCAAAAATATATATTGAAATATTTTCTAAAAGGGGGAATATAAATATGGAATGACTGGTGAACCCGTGCGAGGCTTTCGCACTGGCAAACTTTGGTATTATTCGGTGATGCGTTTTTTTTTTTTTTTTTTTAATTAATTTTTAATAGACTGCAATTTTTAATCAAACAGCGTATTTTAACGTAATGTGTGAAAAGCCTGTTGAAAAATCTTCCGTATGATGCATCATTCATTGTTGTGCGTTCTATATTTGCATAGAAAAAGCCATGTTGACATAAAAAATAATATATATGATAAACTAAGAACTTTTCTTGTTAAAATGCCCCGTGCAAGACATTTTTTAAACATGTTAACATAAAAAGCAACACATAAATTTGATAATTATGAAATATTAAATAAAAAGTTTTTACCAGTTTTGTTTTCCTGTTATTTTATTTACTTATTTTCAAAATGGAAAGTTCAAAGAGTTGTTTCTGTTTTTCGTCAGGGGCGCGCTATCTCCCTGAACCTCCAGTTTAAGATAATTTTGAACAAATGAACACAAAGAGAGAAATAAAAATTGTTTATCACGGGTGTTTTCACGGGGCAGAGCTCTCTGTAGGGGTAGGGGACTTACAGTTGGAACTTTTGTGAAAATAATAGCAAAATTGGGAGGGGGAGGGATAGTTGAAATTTACGAAACTTCACAGGATTTTTACAATTTTCAAAATAAAATCAGATTAAATTATCATTTTTTGGTTTTAAGTTTCCCTTCCATAGAAGCTAAGTAGTTTCCATTAATTAAAATAATAAATAAATGAAACAAATTTACATAAAATAATTAGTTTAGATATGAAAGAAATATGAACAAAAATTATAAAACTTAAACTCAATATAAATATCTGTTAAATCTTAGTTCGTAAAGTATCAGAAAATAAAAACCTGAAGCTTATAAATGGCACTTTTTCAAAAAAGGAAAAATTCATAGGTATGAGGGGGGGGGGGGGCGCTCACTTTCGGTGCTTTACGGTATACCACTTTTGCGTTCATTGAAGTTCAAAGTTGTGCATTCTGAAGGACCCATCACAATTTTTTTTTTTTCTGGATATGTTCTTTATTTCTTTTTTTTTTTCTCCCTTTTTGCTTAAAGGATTCTGTTTAGTGCGTGCCCGGCATCACTCAAGGCATTCATTTGATTTTTAAAGTCACTTTTAATACAGTCGAACCTCGTTAACGCGAACACTCAAGGGGAAACTTTTTTTGTTCGTGTTATCCGAACTTAAATACATTACGTACAACTGGACGGGGCAATCGGAAACAGTTCGTGCTAAAACTAATTCGCGTTAAGCGTGTTCGTGTTAACGAGGTTTGACTGTATTTAAAAGTGAGGGCATTCTTTTCTATACAACAATGAGTCGGTTTTTACTATTTAAGCAAAATCTTTCATGCGAAAAGGAGAAATAACACTTTTTAACTGAGGGGAAAGAAGGGTATTAATTTTTTGGATGAGGTGGAAGAAGGGTGCTATTTTGTAAACTAAGGAGTGGGCAGGGTTGCAACACCCTGCTGAAACTGTCTGGGGGAAACTCTGTTGAATGTCTTTAAAATATTTCATTCTTCTAGAATTAAACAAGTATCCATTATTCAGTCTTCAAATACTGTAAAAAAAAAAAAAAAAAAAAAAAAAAAGAGTTCTATAATGCATAAAAATATTTTTACAACTTCATAGTATTTTCAAACTTTTTTTTTTTTTTTTTTTTTCTGAATACGTGAAATATTAGATTATTTTTTTAACACAATTTATCAAATTGGTAAAGCAATCATACAAGTTGTAAATTTCCAACTGGACGAAAAATGTCCGGGCCAGGATTCGAACCTGGGATCGCTTGGCTGAAGCCGCCACGCTCTACCACTGAGCTATCCCAGTCGAATCTGGAGGGCATAATTCATCCAGTTAACCTTATTGATCAAAGCATCTGGTCTGATATTTTAATCAGCTCAACAGAAAAGATCGCAGGTAATGGAACTCCAGTAAACGCTGGATACGTGAATACACTAGATTATATTTTTAACACATGTCCAGTTGGAAATTTACAACTTGTATGATTGCTTTACCAATTTGATAAATTGTGTTAAAAAAATAATCTAGTGTATTCACGTATCCAGCGTTTACTGGAGTTCCATTACCTGCGATCTTTTCTGTTGAGCTGATTAAAATATCAGACCAGATGCTTTAATCAATAAGGTTAACTGGATGAATTATGCCCTCCAGATTCGACCGGGATAGCTCAGTGGTAGAGCGTGGCGGCTTCAGCCAAGCGATCCCAGGTTCGAATCCTGGCCCGGACATTTTTCGTCCAGTTGGAAATTTACAACTTGTACGTGAAATATGTTTACATTTAAAATTAAATTTTCTGAAAAATTCGTGAGGTAAATTCTGAAAAGTTTCTTGTTTACTTGCATGTAAAACTTTAAAGTGTACATGTTCACAAAATATATTATATTTATTTCTCTTGATGGATATATTTTTTTTAATCAGAAAATTCTACATACTTTTTAAAGAAAAGTCGCCAAACAGTATGATAAAGTCCCAAAATAGTATGGTAAGGAAGGGAAAAAATAGTTAAGAACTTCTTTAAATCTTATTACACTCTCCACCTTTGTTATGAGTACGTTTGGGGAAATTCTCATCTATCTTTACTTGTCAATGCTTAATAGGGGACCTATTCAGGCGCCAGAACATCATGCCATTCTAATTTCATGTTAGGGGAAAAGTTTTAAATGGTATTAGATGTTGGTGACTTCAACTTTTCTATAGGCAACAAATGTTCGGGTTCTTTAAAAAAAGCTGACAACACTAGTTTTTAACAATCTTTGCCTGAATGCGGTAGCTAGGACTGTAGTGAAGGTTATATGGAGGTGTGCGTGACGCATAATTTCCATCTCCACCGCCGGTCGATGATTGGGACTTTTACGCTTTCTGATTATTTGTAAAATCAAACGCTTTTTAAGTCATTTCCGGTATTTTAGAGGATTATGAAGATATAAGAAGATATAATATAAGAAATTAATATATATTATTAGATTATATAGAAATATTAGATTAGATAGAGATTAGATTATATAGAAATTAATTAGATTATATTACTATAATATTTATTATATTACAGTTATAAATTAATTAGATTATATAGAAATTAATAGATATTATATAAGAAACCAAGTTCAACAGTAATGACTTAAGAAGCGTTCGGTTTAACAACTAATCAGAAAGCATGATAATCGCAATCGTCTATCGGCGGTGGACAGGGAAATTATGCGTGCGTCACGCCGTATATATAAAAATATTATACTAATGTGCATTTGCTTGTTTTTATTTATAAAAAAAATATATTTATTTATACTTTTAAAAATGGATTTCGTATTTTATTAATATTTGAGAAGTATGTATCATCAAATAAACTTTCGATTTTTTTTTAATTATTAAATTTTAAAAAAGGGGGGAGGAGAGTCTAAAATCTTGATTCTCAAAAGGAAATTTATACATGGAAAATATTTGAGTTTCAATCATCAGTAAGTAGTTTTTTTGTTTTGTGTTTCTACCCCTTTATTTGAATTTTATTTCTTAATGATTTTTTTAAATTATTTACTTAAATAAATTACTAATTCATCAGCAGTGGCTATTAGCGATTCGCTTAAATTTTACTTCGAATCTGTTGCATTTTTTAAAGTAATTTAACTGGTTTTTCTGAAAATAATAGGTGTAAAATGTATATTTAAGTAAATTTTGCCGCTTGTGTGCTTTTATACGTTTAATTATCGGAAAGCGATGCTGTTATTTTTCTCGAATGTTGACCATACGTCGTATATTTATCCGTATTACTTGAATTGCTGCATTATCTATACTTTTTAAATACAACTAATTGTCAGAAAAGTTTATTATTAATTTTAAAGTTTTCATTCTGAAAAATACCTCACTTAATTAGTGCTTCTATCATTCTAGTTGGACTAAATTGTCTAATTTACTCTTGCATTATTCATCACATTTAAGTCTTTGTTTTTTACTTTCTTTCTATTTTTACAGGAAGAAAGTGCTGGATTCATAAAAATTTTCGACGGATTTATACGTTTTAGAATGTCTTGAACACGATTTGACTGTTTTTTTTTTTTTTTTTTTTTTAGAAAATGTCCGTCTGCCTGTCTGTAGGTGACAAAAAATTTGTGGGTGCTCTATCCCAAGAACTAATGCACGGAATTTAATAAATCTTTAGATTCAGTTAGTCCCTGATATAAATTAGTGCTGATTTTTTTTTGGTGAAAATCGCCCAGCAGGTGGCGCTGCTATGCTGCATTTTTCGCGATTTCCTCAATAGCTCTATCTCAAGAAATAATGCACCAAACTCTAGGTTCATCAGACTTTTGATTCAGTTAGACCTTGACATAAATAGACGCTGGACGTTTTGGTGTAGATATTCCAACAGGTGGCACTGCTATGCTACTTTTTTCATGATATTCACGATCGCTATATCTCAAGAACTAATGCACGAAATTTCATGAAACTGCAGATTCTGTTAGACCTTAGCATAACTAGATGCTGCTTACGTTTTGATGTAAATAGCCCAACAGGTGGTGCTGCTATGCTACATTTTTAATTATTTTCATGATAGCTATATCTCAATAACTAAAGCACAGAATTTCATCAAACTTTGGATTCAGTTAGACCTTTATATAAATTGGTGCTGACTAGTTTCTGGTGTAAATCGTCCAACAGGTGGCGCTGTAATGCTACATTTTTCATGATAGTCGTATCTCAAAAACTAATGCACGGAATTTAATAAAACTTTAGATTCAATCAGACCTTGATATAAATTGGTGCTGATTCGATTTTGATGTATTTGAAACCTGTATGAGATACAGACGAAAGTTTTGGGATTGGCACAACCGACTAGTTTTTATTTGATTTAACCTCATTATTTGAACTATCAGTATGATATTTACTGAAGTCGCGTTCAGGTACGCATTTCAATATTTTTCTGGACTAAAACTGTAATTTTATTTTTCAACTGATTGTCGTACTAATGTTCTTTAACAATAATATATGTGCTTATATTTTTGTTTAGTTAATTTTATTAAATTCGTATTTTTAAGCTGTTATACTATAGTGAAGGGAAATATTTCGAATTAGTCAAATTGGTTCGGGTCGTGACGGAATTTAGTAATGTAATTTCGCCGGTAGAGAGCGTTGTTATCAAGTCCCCAGTGTTGCTAATTAAAAAGTTTTTTTTTAAATCAGATATCTACCGCAATTTCCGAATAATATTTGCCTTATTTAATCGGTTATTAAAGTAAGTACAGCAATATTTAATCTGTCGTTAAATAAGGCGAATATTACTGTTCGGAAATGGTGATAGATTTCTTCCGAATTTAAAATACTCCAAGCCCCCCTTAAAAATTGGTAAATAGGTGGCAGCACTGTCGTAAATAAGCTGTCGAGATTAATTCTGTTAAGTTGGGTGTTTTTACTCGCTTTGTCTTCACTTAGTTCCTGTCAAGTGTGTTATTTGGTCTCTGCTCTTGATTGAACGGTATCGCCTCAGCTCTTTCTAACTTAGCTTTTTAGGTAAGTGAAGCTACCAACTTCCCATCCTTTCTTGATTTTTTTTTTTGGTTGTTTTAATTATTTATATTGCTTTATATTACTTATTGCTTATGTGTGCATATGCGTAGAGTTTTGAAAATTATTCGTGGGGCTCAATTATGTGAGCGTAAAAGAGATCGATTACCAATGTAATGTTTCCGTTTTAACCATCTTTAAAAAATATTAAACGGAATCATATACTGATAAATAAATTATAAGTTAAATGAAACGTTAAGACAATGTAAAAATGAGAATGTACAGACCTGTTTATAAAATGATATACTCACTGTTTTTATCAAATCGTTTATAATAAAATCTCAACAAAAGTTAATTTTGAATAACGTCTTTTTCCTTTTCGGAATGTGGATTTTTTTCTTATTTTAGTTTTTTATATAAAAAGTTCAAACTTTTAGCATTTTATTTTAATTAAAAAATAGAACATAACAAGAAAAAGTTTCCCTAATGTCGTTTATACCTGTGACAAAAGAAAGAAAATGGCGACATTCAAGAGAAAAATTTATCTGCCAAAAAATAACACATTCAAAATTCCATAAAATATTCCATAAAAACAAGATGGCTGACCGCGTGTAATGTGTGTTTAATATAATGTATTGTATATGATAGATATGCATGTTCTATTTTATTTGTGGGTGATAATTTATTCCAGGGTATGTACAATCTTTACTTTTGAACACCACAAATTCCGAAAAGTAATCTTCCTTTACTTTATTGCAGACAATCTGTGATTTATGCGTGAATTCTGCGAGTAAGTAAAGTGATGGTAAAGTTTATATTCGGAAATAATGGTACTCAAACGTAAGGACCGTACGCACCCCTGCTTTAGAGGGAGCTAGCTTAATTAGTTATCGGCGATCTCGATCTATGTTTAAGAATTATTTCACACATTAGGGGGAGGAGAGGGGTGATCGATGCCCCCCCCCCCCACTACAAAAAAAAAAACAAAAAAAAAAAAAAAAAAAAACATGGAATTTGAGTTAAGTACTATCGTCGCATTAACAGCTATTAACATGGCCAGCCGACCTATACAATAAGTCTGGAAATTTAACAAATCTGAAAAAATCCGAGAAAAGTCATTGAATTTTGATTGAAACATGGCAATATCAAGGAATTTTGTATTGAAATTTCAATGCAATTTCGGAATTGACTGCTCCCAATTTCATAGTTCAATAACTAAATACATTTTTCAAATTTGAAGTAAACAAAAATATTACGTCTGAACATATTTATATTAAAATTACAGACATTACAATTACATAAAACATATTAATATTAGACGTTTCGGATTTGCATGAAAATCCTTCATCAACAAACATTTTTCTTAACGTATTTTTGAACTGTGACTTAAGTTAAGAAAAATGTTTGTTGATGAGGGATTTTCGTGTAAATCCGAAACGTCCAATATTAATATGTTTTATGTAATGTAATGTCTGTAATTTTAATGATTTTAATATAAAATTTTCAAAATTTGTAAGAGATAATGCTATAGAAACACTTCATCTCAACAATCCCAATAAAACTATTTTCATATCTATATAATCATAAACAATATAGTGATTTATCCTATCATTAAAATAGAGATATAAATGCTTAAGTGATACAAACCGAACACAAAAAGGCTTATAAAACCTTTTAATATAATGATCGCATGTTTCGAACGCACAAATGTGGCCATTATCAAGATCTAACAACAATAAGCAAACTATTCTTGCAAATTTTCAAAAAATTAATATTAAAAGGTTTTTTAAGCCTTTTGTGTTCTGTTTGTATCGCTTAATCATTTATATCTATGTTTTAATAAAACTATTTTCGTTAACAACTTTATTTCATTTTTATGCTAATCAAGCAAAATATAAAATTTAACTGTATAATTATAATGGGTCAATTTAGTTTTCTGAAAATTGTCTTGTTGCTCTTTCATTTAACTTTTTTTTGTGTGTGTAAAGAAGGAATTTTGTAATCTATTTTTCATCCATTTTCCGATATTCACACTGATATTTTTCAGAGTAAATAAAACTATTTTCGTTATCTTTATTTGCTTTTTATGCTAATCAAGCAAAATATATAAAATTTTATTGTATAACTATAATGGGTCAATTTAGTTTTCTGAAAATCGTCTTGTTGCTCTTTCATTTACTTTTTTGTATGTAAAGAGGGAAATTTTGTAATCGATTTTTCATCCATTTCCGGATATTCACTGATATTTTTCAGAGTAAATAAAACTATTTTTGTTAACTTTATTTACTTTTTATGCTAATCAAGCAAAACATAAAATTTAATTGTATAATGGGTCAATTTAATTTTACGAAAATCTTGTTACTATTTTATTTAACTTTTTTTTTTTTTTGTATGTAAGGATCGAAATTTGTAGTCGATTTTTCACTCGCTTTTTAATATGCTAGGATTATAAATTAATATTAATCGATTTTTCCGTAAGCCTGCCGTAGGTGATAAATCGCTAAATATTCATTGTGATTATAACTGCTTATCAGTTACAAAATAAACAGCGGAATTAATTATGGGTTAAACAACTCTTGCCAAAATATGTGAAACTGCAAAAAAGAAATATTTGATTTAAACGCCGAAAAGTAGAAAATATATAAAGAAAGAATTTAATACATTTTAAAAATTTTAATAGCCCACTTACAAATAGGTGGCAACACTATCATAAAGACGACGAATTGGATGATTTTATGGGCTTTTTCTTTCACTTTGTGGGGTTCCTGTCAACTGTGTTGTTGGTACGTACGTCTCTTGCTCTTTGTGTTTGAACATCCACGTGCTACTTCGGCTCTATAATTTTGAATTAGGCAGGTACAATTTCTAACTTTCCGGGTTTTTAAAATTGTTTATTAAATGTTTGATTTATTATTATTGTTTAATTATCGACAAATGTTCTTTATCTCGACTTTTTTATTTTACTCTCGACTTTTTTAAAAATTATATATATTTAAAGGTGTATTACGCCGTATATTTTCGTTTTTTTTTTTTTTTTTTCTTCAAATAAACAGAGATATTTAGCATAAAAATATATTAAACACTACTAAAAGAGTATAACTAGTACAAAGATGCAAATGCGAAGTGAGGACATACGGTAATGGGTCAAGTCTATTTGCTTGAATATGCATGAAGTATTTGGAATATCTGATTCTCGTTCGTTCAAATAATCACGTCTTCTCATATTTATTAATATGGAAATCTCAATTATCATGCTTAACTTTTATACGTATAATAATGTGCACCTGTAAATTTTGATCAATTTCCTTGTTCCAAAAGTGCGAGTTAACGACCACATATACGCTTTTAATTAATTTTCGGGAAAATAAAAATTGAATTTTAACCTAAAAAATTTTTAACGGAAAATCGATTTCTAGAATCTTTAAATATGCTAGTCCATTATTACTGCTTATTCTGTCATATATTTCTTTAATTATGCTTAAAAAAAAGTACCAGCATTGGAATATGTTTTGCAGCGATTAGAATTGAATTTAACATTAGGAGTTCCCAATTTTAAACTTTCATAATTTCTAAATTACTTGTCTAAAATGACTTCCCGTTTGGTTTCTAAAGATAAAATTTACCGAAAAAGCTTAGTATAATGTCAAAATTAGGTGTTATTGAAAATTTGAGTTTGGAACGATTTCAGTATTAAGACATCCCCAAGTCTATATTTTTAAACATCAATTGGAAAAAAAAAAAAAAATAGTCTATGGGATATATATATTTTTTTTTTTTTTTTCTCTCCTTTGCGTCAATTTGGAGATTAAAATGGCGTAGCTCTCTCCCCTTTTTTCGTTGTTGGAGGGGGGGGGGGGGGGGATCTCATTTTGTATTTATTTTTTAAATTATTTGAAGCAAACTTCAGTCCTAGCATTTCGTTCAATTTATTATTTAGTAATTTACTTTTTTTTCCCCTGTTATTTAAGGAGTCTCTGAAAATTACATTTCTGATTTTTTATTGTTAAAATTGTATGACAAAGTAAATCCATTGATTTAAGCATTTATCATGCATACTTCTGAAGCATATTTTCAGCAAATAGTCATAAATCCGTTCTTTGGATTTTTATTTGATGTCATAATTGTTTATTTATTTTATTTGTGGATAATTTATTTTAGTAGTGTGTGTACGGTGCTTACTTTTGAACACCGCAATTTTCGAAAAGTAATGTTCCCTTTACTTGCAGAATTTCGATATGACGCGTAATTTCTAAGACTAAATAAGGTGATGAAGATTTGCATTCAGAAATAATGGTATCTAAAAGTAAGGACCGTGTGTTACGTCTGATAGAGAACTTATAGAAATCGGCGGTCGCAAGCACAGATTATTAATATTTCATACATTAGGTGGAGGGCGGAGAATCGATGCCCCTCTTATAAAAACCTTTTAATGATCGATACACGTTTCAACGCTCAAACGGTGCCATTTTCAAGATATATAACAATAAACAAATATTCTCTCAAATTTTTGAAATTATAAACTTGAAAACGTGAATCACGAGATCATATACGTAAAAAAAGATCGTTATATATCTGGAAAATGGCGCCGTTTGAGCGTTGAAACGTATGTCGGTCATTAAAAGGTTTTTATAAACCTTTTGTTGTTTCTCTTTGTAACACTTAAGCATTTTATCTATATTTTAAAACTGTTTTCGTTAACAATTTTTTTATGCTAATTAAGAAACATATAAAATTTAATTCTGTAATGGGTCAAAATTGTCTTATTGCTCTTTTTTTTTTCTTAACATGTTTTTTGTATGTAAAGATGGAATTTGTAATTGATTTTTCACGCCCTTCCTGATATGCTATAATTATAAAAAATTATGCCCCCCCCCCTTCTTAACAAACACACAATTTAAAGTCCTTAAAACTCCTTAGTATATTTATTTTTTGCTCTAAAATAAATATGCTATCTAATAATCTCCCCCCCCCCCCCCCAAAAAAAAAAAAAACTGCTTGCCCTTTTTTACCCCCTTTTAGTTTATAAAGTTTAAAAGTTTTTTTTACTTTTTCTGGTCTATCTGTCGTTTTATTGTAACCAGGGACAGATTTTCAAATTTGGGGACCCTGAGCATAGATGCATATGGGGGCCCCCTTGCACCGATGCTTACAGAGGCCCCCTTGCACCGATGCTTACAGAGGCCTTGAATAAAAAATATATAGTATCGAAAGCAGTACTTATTAAGATAATCAACCACTATTGACTTTAATAATTTCTTTAAAATATCAATTAAAATAATTAAATTTGATAATCATTAATTTACTTTTAAATAATTATTATTGAATAGATGTTTTATAATAAATTATGTGGTGCTGATTACCTTTCTCCATGCAAGTCCATATATCTGGAATGATGAAGTATGCAACAACTAATAAATTTACCGCAGTACCAAGCTATAATTACTTAAAATATTAGCATATCCAATTAATCAAATAACTTTTTCTTTCAAATACAAGCTTTGACTGAAAAAAAAAAAAACTAAATTTATACAAGTAATTAGCAGAACCACATGGCTTTGTCCATGTTAATCATGAGGGCCTTACATGTAAAATAAATAAAAATGAAATAATATGGCAATCCCAAAAACGGAGTTCTGTACATTCCTGCACATAAATTGTTAAAAGACAATCAGGAAAAAATGAAGTTACTTTGATAAATCATGGACAATCTTTGACAAACATATTTTTTCATTTTGTTTTTTAGGTAGCTTTCAATACAAAAAAGTATAAAGCTACCTATTGCAGCCGTTCGGAGGAAAGCAGTTCCGGAAAATTTCGATATATTTTCACCGATCATGACCCCCAGACCCCAAATCCACCCTCCGTTCAAATGTTGATTTATATATATATATATCTGACCTATGTCATACGGTAACGCTCGTATTTATAAATCAATTTTGATGAAACTAATTGTGTGTATTAAGCTCACCAATGTCTCGACCGAGTTCGTTGGACAGCTTGGTCCGCCATTTTGTTTCAAGATGGCGGCCAATTAAAAATTTAAAACTAAAATAAATATACAAAAAATTTAAAAATTCAAATTTATTTTTTAATTCAGTGTTAGGCCTTGAAACGAGGATTCCAGAGCATTTTTTGTTTTACCTCTATCTTAAAAAACGGCTGAGATAGAGCAGTTTGAAATTCTAGGGTGGCTGACATTTTGAAACAAGACAGCACATTACAAAAATTTTCATTGTTGTAATAATTTTCCCAATCAAACGCATAAAACTATATATTCATATCCGTTAGCGCCAAATTCTCGCCAAACTTGGCGACATTTGGCGACCAAAATAAGTCTTCATAAATGAAGCCAATTTGGCTATTGCTCAATAATTTGGCGAATTTCTTATTCAAATTCAGTATTAACGAATCTTTTGTAAACGTTTTCTTTGCATTTTAGCTTGCTGTTTTCGTGTAACATTAGCTAAAATTTTAAAACGAAGATATAGGAAAGCTACCTTTTCCTCCCGGTACAGGCCGGAAGGACTTTTGACAGTTAAAACTGTTTTGGCCAATAATTGAAAGATCTTCATTAGCATTTGGGGGGCCGTGGGCCTATGCCCCGAATGCCCTGCCGTAAGTCAGGCACTGATTGTAACAATAAATAATCAATCATATAATTTTCCCCCAACCCCACCTGAAATTGACTTTTCCTTTTTGTTCCTTTCCCCTTACCAAGCACAGAAAATTTAAAGTGTTTAATATAAATTTTTTGTCCTATTTGTGAATTTTTAGCAAGGGATGTTAGTCATCTAATAAATTCCCCCTTCCCGCACCCATCAATTCACAAAGTTTAAAATCTTTAAACCCAGTAATTCACCAGGGGTCGATCCAGGCAAAATTTGGGGCCTATTTAGGGCCCCTTCACAAAAATCAATATAATAAAATGAGCCCTTCACAAAAATCAATATAATAAAATGGGCCCCTTCACAAAAATCAATATAATAAAATGGGCCCCTTCACAAAAATCAATTTGATAAAATGGGCCCCTTCACAAAAATAAATTTGATAAAATGGACCTCTTCACAAAATTCCTTTTACTAAAATAGGCTCTTTCACAAAATTCTATTCCATAACAACTTACTATTTAGTATTTATTTATTTTGTGATGTTTTAAAATGTGTAATTTGTAAACAAAAAAGTTTATCAGAGAAAAACTTCAGCAAAAGGATTTAAAAAAGTTTTTGTTTATAAATGCTTGGTTCAAATTTGATTAGCTGGATTTCAACTTTCGTTACAAAATGCTATTTTTCACAAAAATATAATACATTTCACAAAAATAACCTTTATTTTTCACAAAATGGGCCCCAAGAAAAAAAACCTGCATCGACCCCTGTTCACCGGCAACCTTGACCGTGAGTTAAGGTCTCAATTCTCTGTTGAACCTGAAATCCAATTCACCGCTAACTTAACCAGCCGAAATGGAAGGAAAAATAAAAACAGTTGAGTAATCCAGCCTAGCTAAATTGGTAGGTTATTCAACCACACATGTCCAGTTGAAGGAAAGATGGCGGTCATTTTAAATTGCGCTTTGATGCTTCTTTTTTTAGACAGTTGTTTCATTAGTTAAATGAAATGTTAATACATATTATAATGAAAAAATGTGTAACTTTTAAATTTTTGGCAGGGTTGTTTGATTTAAATCGCGATTTAAATCCTGATTTAAATCAAATGATTTTTTTTTTTTAATTTGATTTAAATCAGTATTTTTAATATAGATATTTACAAGCTGAATAAGGATTAAATTAATCATTCGTGTTCAAATAAATGTCATTATTCATGTCAGATTAAAAAATACCTTTTAAATAAAACTCTTATAAGTTAAAAATAATTATTTTATAAAAGTAAATGCAACACTACATTCAAAATATTATTTATCCATAGTGCATCCCAAAATAAATACTGGTATAAATGCTCTCTCATTTTTAAACTTTTGTCTTTCCTAGATGATGACTTCATTTTTGCAAGTTAGATGCTCAAGCTAAAGTTAAATATATTCAATATAAAAGTATTTAATATAATAGTATTTTCAGTGAGGAGTTACTTCCTTTAAATAAAGTAGATTATACATGATTCACAAGTTTGTTTTATGTTTAGTTGCTTAGACCTGCAAATTTCAATATCCCATGTTGATAGGTGATGTATTGATAATATAATATGATCGATACAAGGACCAAATTGTAACATAATAAATACTTAGACTGTTTGTCTAGCATAGAATTCCAGTTTCATGTTTCTTCTATAACTGAAAATAATTTAATCCCTGTGACTGATCCCTTTGTCCTTTTCCTTTCCTAGAATTTATTGCTTACTGCAATGGAAAATATAAGATGTGTTATTATACCTTATTTCTAAGCTAAACAGTCAAGTTCTACTGTTAAGTAAGCATGATTGATTGCTGAAATTGTCAATGGCTGAGGGCTGGATAACACTGACGGTTGACAGTTTCGTACTTTTTGTTATGTGATTTGATTACCTTGCGTCTTGTAACTGTTTTGTAATAATTAATATAGTATAGTGTGAAACACAAGTCGGGACAAGAATATCATTTACTAATACTAGGTACAGTGCAGAGAGCTTGTGGATACATTAATACATAAGAAAAATGGCTGGCAAAAAGAAAGATCCAATGTGACTTTATTTTACTGGAGAAAAAGCAAACAAAAAACTATTTGTAGAAAATGTGTGAAAGCAATATGCAAACTATGTAGTATAGAAATGGTAGAGATTGTGCCACTCCCCCCCCCCCCCCCCCCAAAAAAAAAAAAAAAAAAAAAATAAAAAAAATAAAAAAAACTCTTAGTCTGTGTGATAAAGATGACATTAGTGAATCTGAATCAGTTGATATCAGGGTTGCTTTTTGGTTGCAAAAAATGTATTTTCGTCAGGACAGTGGCAAAAAAATGAAAAAAAAAAAAAAAAACAGACAAAGATTGGCAAAAACAGAAATTTATCAAGATTGTAATTTAAACCACTGATTTTAATCTTTTAAAATTATGATTTAAACATTGAAATCATGTATTAAAATAAAATCCTTAAAACACTGTTTTAAAATACTGGTAATTTTTGCCAGTGGCAAAATGTATTTTTGCCAGGATAGTTTTTTCCACTTAGGCAATAATTGGCCAACCCTGGTTTAAATACACATATATTTAGCATTTTTTGCTGCATTTATTAAGTGATTAGATATTATATATATTATTGGAGTATAATACCATAATGAAAAATTTAATAACCTAAATTAACTAGAAATTTATACACACAACACACAGGTATATCTTATCTATAACAATTTAATAGTAGAAAAATATGATTTTAAGTTTTAAGTAAATCTGAATTCGTTTGCAAAATTTTTTTTTATTTAAATTATTTTGAATTTTTATATAGGAGCTGTAATAAAATTAGTAGAAATGTGTAAATCTATGCAGAGAAAATAAAATAAATACATGCGCAGTACACAAATAATATTAATTAAAAAAATCTGATTTAAATCAAAAAAATCAGATTTTTTTTATTTTTTTAAAAAAATCTTGATTTTTTATCATCCCTGCTTTTTGGATATTTTACCTCTACGAATAAAAAATTATATTAATGTGTGACGAATCTTGCAGTTTTTGAGATACTGATTTACCGAGTATCTTTCCGTAGCGCCATCTACGGAATCCGAAAAGAGAAATGTTCTTACAGCCCCAATTTTGTACTAATATGGTTCAAATCTTTTTAATAATAATTGGAAAGAAAAACAATTTTTCAATTTCCCCGGACCACCTTCAAATTCGTTTAAAGCATTAATTTTCTTTTTAAGTATTGTGCATGTGTGGTCATTAATAGTCTACATATGACTCTAAAGAAAAAAAAAAGACCATTTTTTTGCTACTGGGCATACAATTTTATCAAAGATATTATAATATAATATTAATTGCAAAAAAAAAAAAAAAAAAACAATGTAGATAAACCTGTCATGTTATTTACTTTTATTCTACTTACTAATGCTAGCCTGATCAGATAATTGTTTATTAAACTTATAGATTAAAGAAAATTATTTTTATTTATTTTTAATATAAAGTAACTGCTTTTTAGGCATTTTATTGTAGCGCAAAATCTTGTGTTTGTGAACAAACAAAACCATCAAATCAAAATGGTAATTCCAAATTTATTTGTAAGTTTTTTCTTTTTTTTAAATCTAAAAATTAAACATAAGTATGCACTTTTAATAAGTTTTGTTATTGAAAAGAAACAGATAAAGGTAGTTCCAAGTGAGGTTCAAAACTCATAGAGGCGCTTATTAGTTCATGCGATTCCTTTGGCCAATCAGCTGGTTAAAGTAACCCAAGGTGAAATAATTGCGGCTTTGAAGTTATCGATGAATTAAAAATATTAACCGGTGGTTAGATTTGCCAACCTAAAGTTGGCTGGGAGTCAAATGACAAGTTGAAGGTTGTTGGTGAATTTACCAATAAGTTACCATTTTTTTTTTATATAATGTGCTCTATTTGTTACTTTATTTAACAATAAATAATTAACCATCTAAAAACTGCCCCCCCCCCCTATTCGAAATTGCCACTTACACCTTACCCCTCACCTTTTTTTCCAAGCACACAAAATTTGAAGTTTAAAATTTTTTTTTTTCATCCTATTTATAAATTTTTATTAACGATAAATAATTAATCATCTAACAAACTTCCTACCCCTCATAAAATTTCTGCTTCTCTTCCCATTTACCACCCCTTCCTCGGCCCCCCTTCCTATCTCTTACTACACAAAACTTAGTCTTTAAATTAAAACTCTTTCATATTAAACTTTTAAGTTATAAAAAACTTTTGCTCTATTTATTTATTGTAACAATAAATGATCACTCATCTAAATTCCTCTCCTCTTCCCAAAAATTTCCACTTTATCTCTTTTTCCCTCCCCTGTACGAAGTACACAAATTTAAAATGTTGAAGCTCTTTAATATTTAATTATTTTCCAGCCCTATTTGTCACTCTAAAGTAATGATAATGTGGGCATATGTATATATAATCAATACAACCCATTATCGTTTGAAACGAAAAAACTTTATTGTAAATTAAATAAAAATGAAAAAAAAAAATATGATTAATGTATCCATGGTAAGTTTGTACAACTCCAAAACATGTTCTGACCCAGCTCAGAAGAATACAATCCAGGAACTTCCTTCTGCATTCATGACTTATGTATCTCCCATCCAGTCTCCATCTCCTTGGTCTCTGTTGATATCTGTCCCTTCTCTGGAAAGTGGAATATTGGGAAGAAAGACCCTATAATCTCCTATGATTGACAACTTCCTTTAATCCCTTACTTTAATTTCATAGGGGCTTAGTTATATTTGTATCAAAAGAATTGCTGATACAATTTTAATCCACTTCTTCAGAAAAGTATTGCCATCAATACAACACATACATTCCAGCCTGGCTTACTTCAAGATAGAAATATTTCTTTTATAACTAAAAATGACAATGAAGTTCTTCACACAATAGTATTATGTTCCTAGAATGGGGCTAATTCACAAGACACCTTTGATTCACAGGGGATTATTTGGGCAGTTGATAGGTCAACTCCCCACAATAAATAATAATCTTATCAAATTCCCCCACCCCAAAAATCAACTTGCTTCTGTCCCTTAAACTTTGCAATGACAATATAATTAATAATCTTAATCCTCCCCTTCCAGAATTTTGAATCCCCCCCCCTTTTCCTATTTTTTCTGCTATATATGTTATTTTGAAATAATTATAAGTCTTCTAAATTTATACTGTCATGTGCCAAAAATCCCTCCCCCTCCCCAAGTTTATTCAATTTGTAGAACCTGAATTTTTTGGTCTATGAGTTCTTGATTTTTATTCAAAGAAATGTGTACGAACCCTGCCTAAGTAGATAGTTTAAGTAAAGATTTTTTTTTTTTCTTTCTCTTGTCATATCGTAAAAAAGTAAAATCACTAGTATGCGATTTCTATCACATGGTGAATTTTCAGTAATCTGAGTTCATGTCAAATTAACGGTCAAATTAGACGTGATGTTTAAGATAAGTACTCAATGAGTGTTGAAAAGAGTGCTTTAACTATTTTTATTTGCTTGTAGAGATTGAATTTTGTAACAGATTTTTCACTTCTTGATATTCTAGAATTATAAAAATTATGTGCACATGTGTTTTTGATGACAATACAACATTTCAATATTTTTTGAACTTATTTATAATTTAATGAAATTTTGGATACTTTTTGTTAGCATGTCAGAGGTGATAGATCCTCAAATATTTTTAATTGTTACAAGAGAATTGTTTTAAGAGTTAACAAGACAATTACGTTAATTATGTGCTAAAATATGCCAACTTGCAGTAAAGCTGCAATAACAAAATATTTTACACTAAAATGTAGAAAATAAAGTTTGTAAAAGTTATTTTTAAAAATGTGCTTTAATCTGTTAATAGTTTAATATTAAATTAACATTATATGTTGAGAAAACAATTTAGAAATAGTTTAGATGTTTTGTTTTTTTCCCCTGTTGCCATATCATAAAAAAAAAAAAAAAAAAAAAAAAGAAAGAAAAACCAGCAAAACTTATAATTTTTTAAAAATAAATTTACTAGTTCATGATTTCCATCATTTGTGAATTGCCCTCACCAACTCTTCAAATTTTGAAATCACTAAATAGTCTTGCCGTAACATAGTTTTAATGAATGACCATCAGCAGATTGGTTTTGATAACCTACACTTCATGTTGGTACGTCTTAGCTTTAGTCTTTATGTATTTTATCAATACAATTTAAAGGTGTTTTTTCATGGCAGTAATTATTCCTTAAATGATTAATCCTTTTGGAAAAGCGATCACATGACAATATTTCCTTTTCTTGCGTTTCTCTGCATTGGACTTATCAGGTGGCAATCATTTTTATGCTTATGCATCTTCTCGATGGTGTAGATTTTTCTCATGAAAATTTGAAGCATCTTCTTGCATCTCATTAATCTCTTTAGCTTGGCCTTGTTTGACAAATGTTGCCTGGGGTACAAATGATAACTATGAAGTCAGTTTTTAGCAATGTTTTGAACACTTTGGCATGAAATATGTTGGCCTGATTTCTTTTTTACATGAGTTTCTTACTGATTTGCACTGCTTGGTGATCGATTTTCTGGACAGTTTGAAGTGGGTCTTTCAGGCAAGATACTATCCTTGAAGTCTCTTCCTTGAAGCCAGTTGAGCAATAGTTAAACAATGAACACCAGGGTTTCATAAGCACCCAGAAAGTGAATGAATAATTTATCACAAGAAAGTCCATAAAAAAATATTACAAAAATAGGAAAAATAAGCATGTTTTCTCCAATTTTGTCAACGTCCAACATGTCTATACTTTTCAGCTACCCTGTATATCAAGAGATTCTTAGATTTATTTTTTTTTTTATGATAGAATCTTTACCTGTTTTAATTTTTTTTTTTTTAACTGAAATAATGGACCAATATTTCTAAAATTTTCACTGAAAATGTTTTGAGTATTAATAATAAAAATGTTAAACATTTAAATATTCACCACAAACTTAGTTCTAAATATTATTCTTTATAAAAATATGAATTTAGATTTAAAAAAAATATTGAAATATTCTATCTATTATCTTTTATAGCAGTTTTATTTATTTTGCATATGTGAAAGTTTTTTTTTACCTCTTACACTGGAAGTTTAACTGGAAAAAACTTATGTTAAGTTTAAATAAAAGCCCCTTTTTTATCTAATAAAAATTTTGTATAGCATACATTATCATTTAAGCATAGCTACTTTAAATATTTTGTTGATAAATGCATTCTTGTTGTTTAAAAAATGCAAATTCATTCAGTGTGTATATCATGACATTAAAAAAATATGCTCAGTTATATCATTCCAGTAAAAGCAGATCATGAAGTAATATTTTAATATTTATTAATTAATGTAAACCTTTTTAATATATATATATATAAAATATATATATATATATATAATTAGTAATCACTTTCTTTCTTTTCTTTTAGGTTGATTTTCTTTTAGATTTATCTTTTTAGATTTGCATCGAAATGGATTCAGTCTTTGGTTCTCATGGGGTAAGTTTATGTATTATTTTTTAAACTCTCATGAATATTTTTTCTGTTTAGTTACTTAAGAATAGTTCAAAAACAGGGCTAGAAAAATCATTCCCATTCTTTGTGATCAAAGAATGTATTGTGGATGATTTCTTCAGAACAGTTAGGTCTTTTAAACAGCAGTTACCAATCTTTCCTACCTTGAGACCACTAAATTCATAATTTTTAAACCCCTTGGACCACTAACGAGTTCTTTAAAACATAAATACATTTGTACAAATGCACCTATTTATTATAAGAAAATTATAAATGTTTATTTTATTTTTAAAAAAGATGTAAATGCTTATCTACTCATAACAAAAATCTTTAAGGTTAATTGTTAAAAATTTTTTAGATTAAGTTTAATTGGTACTTCTCTATTATCCCATCGACCACTTTTCATAACAAAAAAACTATCGTCAAACTGTAAGATTAAACGCCAAAAATGCAGTCACATTTACTTGATGTCAGAAGCATTATACATGTTTGTTATGTCATCAAGTGGTTTTTAATTAGACGTTTGTGTGTATTTTTTCTTTGTTTTACTGATTTATTAGTTATTTCATTAATCAAAATATAACAATTGTGTCCTTAAATTCTTATATTTTATTTATTTTGATAATTCCAATGGCAACGTTCTCCCATTTATTTGGCATTGCAATTTGGCGATAGTTTTTTGTTATGAAAAATGGTCGAGGGGATAATAGAGAAGTACCGTTTAATTATTACAAAATAACTGAAGCTTATTTCAGTATCGTGCATTTCGAATGTGCTATTATTTATTTGAAATAAGTGTACGGAATTCTTTATTCCAATAATGTTGCTGAAAGACTGAGAGCCCTTTTTAATTTGAGACTGTGGTAATTAAATTTATATTTTTTCATTTTTAATTTGAACAAAGAAATATGTTATTTATAGGATCATTCTTCTGCACAGCAAACAACACAAGCTTATCTTTCTTATTTTCAGTGTACTGTATGCACATACAGCTGTTACAAATATTAAGTTTTATTGCCTTTACATTTCTTTATTTGGCACTTCTTGTGTTCCTTTGATTCTGCAGGATTATTTTGTTGCATACAACTACTTGGAGGAACTACAAGCATGTTTTTGCCAGAAATATAGTCTTCTCTTAGTTCTTCTGCTAAGTGCAATAAGAAATCTCTTCTACTGATGTTTTCTTTTGTTATTTCCTTGAACAGGATCCATGCATTCATTTCATTATGGTACAAATTTTAAGTTGCTGTGATAGTCAAAAATGAAAAATTACCTGTTTTACAAATAACATCTATTAACATAATCAATGCCTTCTATAATTTAGATTTGAAAACTAAACATTTAAAATTTCATACATATAAGAATCTCTGGGAATATTATTTTTATTTTGTTTTATTATTATTACAATGAAAATAATGTTCAGTTTTTTATGCAGACCATCAGTTGGTGACTCTTGCTTTAAAATGTTTCCCTCTATCTAATCTAACTCAGGTGCTCATATAAGAAATTGAGGACAAATAAATCAAATTTGACAATCATTTGCCAATTTTGAAAAGTGTTATGCAATGTCTATATATTGAAAATCCTCAATTAAAAGAAAATTTACTAGTTTCTTTAAAAGTGTGTAAATATGCTTTAGTAGGTTATCATTATTAGGTATAAAGTATTGGGCCTTTATAAAAAAAAAAAAAAAAAATATTATAAATGTTGTACTTGTTTCATTAGGTTTTTATTATCTGAGGCTATATTATCTCAATGTGGTCTTAATAGCTTGAAAGAAACTGTAATAAACAATATAAAATGAAATAAATTAAAAAAAAATAAGACCTATTCTAATACTGTAGTTTATAATTGTTTCTACTTGAATTATTAAATGGGGAAATTTTTTAAATCTAATTTGCGTTGAAGTTTTTATAATTTTTAAATATAAGCTGCATGTAATTTTAAACAAATTATTTTCTCAGAAATTAGGTTGTTGGAAATAGTCATAAAATGATTTGTCTGTTGACTTTCAATATTAAGAAAATCAACAATTTAAACATTTTTATCGCATAGCACCATGACTTAATTTCAGTATTCCATCCATTTTTTGAGTTTGTGTTCTGTACTTGCATATTTTCAACCAATACGATGTTTGACTTCTAAAAAGTTAAATCTGTTAATATAAATTAAGACTGTATTTTTTCATTAATTAACATCATTGTTGCCAAATGTAATAATTAGTGCCAAATCAACCATTAAAAAAAAATTGTTGTTGCAAAAGTGATCATTTAAAAAATATAAGTTTAAAATTACACAAACTGTTTTATTATATCAGTGCAAATATATAATACAGTAAAAAAGCAAATATCATATATATTTCTGTTGTCAGCATCCCTTTTTCTAAGAAAATGCAGAATGATAAATGAGATACCATATGAAAGGATTTTGAACAGGCTTCTGACATAGTACACTTACATTTAGCTAAAACATGTTTTCTAAGAAAAAAATTGCTCTTAATTAAAAAATAAATCAACATTGTTTTCATAATTAAAATGAAAGGTTTCAAAAGGTTTCAAATTAGTGTTGCCACAAATAAAATACCGCATTATAGGATGGTCAACAATGATTATAAAAAAAAATAATAAATAGTACAAAAGAGATAAAATGTGACGTTTTCTCTAGGGTTTATTTTATATTTATAGTTAGAAACCAAAACTGAAATTGAAACATTTAGAAGAAAAAAAAATTATTGACCGATTGAAATAGTGGTATTTTATACATGTAGCATAAAAGGTATGATTTGTTATAATAGATTAAATTATAATTTAAATGTATTTCAATCTATTTTTCTTTGCCCCGTGTTTTTCCCCGAAGAAGATGACGTCATCCTCTAATGAAGTTATTGTTGGAACCTTCGGTAGCATAATAATTTTCTATTCTTATAAATTGTTAGATTAGTTTTGATACTTTAATTTTCATTTTCATCTTTCGATAATAGTAAAAAGCTAATTCAGCTTACCTGAAATTTACCACCGCGCTAAGAATTGTATACACAGTATGATCCTTATACTTATCCTTCTGATTCTTCATCATATCACTATTTTGGAATTAGAAACATTATTAATAATAAATCACAAATTCATATGTAATGAGCAGAGATGCGTTTTGATTTGAATATAATATTCACTTTCTTGACTATACATACAATTATTTCGCGTTTGGAGTCTGCTTAAAAGTGCTCCATTTTTGCATTAAATTTAAGATATATACACACATTCATACGGACGTCTTTACAGTTCAGTTACATTTTACATACTAAAAGAGTTTTATATGAAGTGCACACGCTCTGTATCAGTTGAAGGTTGAAGATGGGCAGTCTGGAGTATTTCTGGGTTGTTAGTTTCGACATAAGGTCCATCTGGTTATATTCAGTTTGGTTCACAGCTACGGTTATCACTTGAGGTGCTAGAGTTAATTGGAGTCTGTTTTTAACATTTAGTGTTTTTTGCTGCGATGTTTACAAATATGTACTGAGTGATGTTCGATGCGTTCTTTCCATCGTTCACAACACGTGGAAATTATTAGTGGGTAAAAAGGTTTCTCCGTCAGTTATAATACAATTTTTTTTTTCTCTCTCTCACGCGTGACTTTTGAGATTTTACTGTTAGGAATAAATGAGATTATATTTTAGCTTGACTAATGTTGTTTGTAGATATTTTTAATTCTTAATTTTTTTGTAGAAGTTTAAACCTGCATCTAAAAAATATTAGGTGGTTACTAAAAAAATATTAAACTGCAGGCATAAAATTGTAAACATTGCAGTAAACGTTTAATTTTTTTTTTAAATAAAGATGTCGCCACATGAACTCTTATGAGATAGCATGACTCTCTTAGTCATTATTTACTATCCTATCTTTTATTATGCCATTTTGTGATGACCCATGATATCTCAACAGATTGGGTATGACATCCAGTGTTAGGGTCCACAAAGTTGTATATTTGATTTACTAATGTTTGTAGCTGGCCTCTCACAAGAAAACTGTCTTTATGTATAATTTTACTGCAGATTCCTCATCAGGTAACTGCCAAATGGTAAAATCAATCTTAGTGCAGTGGAAAATGTACGCTATAACTTAATAAAAAAAAAATAATTAGATTTGAAAAATTGCAAATTAAGATATTTTGCAATGTTATGCTTAAATAATAAAAAATGATTAATGTTAAATAATTAGTATATAACAGTGTTTGGCAAGGTTTGAAATAAAAATCCTTTTCACGGCCAGGGTTTTGAGAAAGGATGCATTAGCATATAATTTGGCAAGGTGTTGGTATAACGGAAAGTATGATAAAGACACTATAATTTATCTTTATAAAAGTCTGTATATTATTGTAATATTTTTCTGTATATTTTTTAAACTCTTATAAATATTTCTTCTGTTTAGTTTCTTTTCATAATAGTTAAAAAAATGGGGCTAAATAAATAAATCATTCATCAACAGTGATAGAGATTAAGAAATGAAAGGTAGACGTCAAATTAAAATTTTTAGTTGCAATTTATAAAATTCATTTTTAACATAACAGTAACATTTTATGCTACTTTTTAGAAAAGTTCAAATATTTTGTTTTTATTTAAAATTAATGAAGTTCTTGATCTACAAGAATATAATAATTGAAGCTATTTCAAAACTAATATAAAGACTTTTTATTAATTACTATATTTAGAAAGTAATAGAAAAATGCACTTATTTATGTAAAACAAAATTATAACTTTCTAGCAAATCGGAGATATCCAATTAGATTTTATCCAATAAATTTATAATTACAGTTGAATTTAGTAAAAAACACCATATAATAGACATACAGACAAATCTTGCTAACATGAAATCAAAAAGTTCACTATTTTGTTTGTGTGTTAACTGTTAAAATTACGGATGTAACGAATATTCGGCCACTATTCAGTATTCGGCTTTTTTGCCGAATATTGAACAGATATTCGGCTGAATACCTGTAGCCAAATATAATTAGATATTCTGCCAAATAGTTGCATATTTGGCCGAATATTCTTAGTTAAATAAGTTCCAGAAAATCAAAACAAAATGTGATTTCAAATAGTTTTAACAAACAATATTAAAGAATTATATCTAAATACATTAATTATTATAAGAAAGAAATCCTAATACTTACTCAATTTTAAAGCTTCATGACAACTTAGAAATAACTGTATATAATGATATTACATAAATAAAAATATTTTTCTTACTGCATATTTAGGCATCATGTTAATTTAAGTAAGCATTGCAACATTAATTTCTTTTACATTAAAATGCAAAATATATACTGCATTTAAAGTTTAAATCATCAGTGAATTTTAAAAATATTAACTTTATGTATTTTTTTAATCTGATTTATAATAAGTTTCTTAAACAATAAAACTCATAAATATTAAAAACAAATATTTTACTGTCTTGTAAAAATGCTTAATCTTTCACAAATTAAATCAATTTTCTAGTTTTTACTTTTACTTTTAAATAAAAAAATTAGAATAAATATGACTATATAATTACTTTACTAATTAAAAATTAAACTTTAGATGTTGATTAAACAAACTAATGAGTTTGATACATTGAAAAGAAAAAAAACTATTACCTATACTGAAAAAACATTTAATGAGTTACTTCAAAATAACATACAGGGATAACAAAATTATTTATCACTGAAAAGCCTGAAATTGTGGTGCAAAAATAACTTTTCAGCATTTTCAGGAAGAAGTCTGTTTCATTTGGTTTCATATATTACCAGCTTCAAAAAACGAACGTTCACTATATACTGTGCTTGCATACATTCAGCTGTTATGATTTTTGAGCACTCAAACAAAAAATTAATTTCAATTAGTCCTTAATTTAATTTTTTATTTTAAAATTGAAAAAAAAAAACTAATTAAAATAATTTTTTTTAAAGTCAGTATTCGGCCTAAAACTTGGCCGAATATTCGGCTATTCGGCCAAATCACTATTCGTTACATCCCTAGTTAAAATAATAGTACCATCTTATCTGGTGAGTGTGTTATTAATTTTTGTCAAGCAAAATTTCACATTAAGTGATTTAATTCTAAAAATTGTATATAAATTGCAAAGATGAAACCCAAGCAATAGCCACTAATTTTAATGAAGTTAGATACTAAAAATAAGTTTTCTAATGATATTCCAGGCAACTATTTTTAAATCGAGATGCTTAACTTGTCCTTCAGCTACATCATTCCACCAGATTTATAGCTTTATCTGGACTACTAAAAAGAACTGGTCTGCTAAATTGGGTCCATACATTACATTAACATTAATAAATCATTAACAGTATCGGTGGATAAACAAATTATGTGTATAATGTTTTAATAAATTCGACTTAATCGAACATATGACACATATTCCTATTCCTTCTGCTCTTTCCAAAAGTGGTTGATCAGCTTTGGAAGTGCCACGTGCAACAGGAAAAAACTAAACTATGAACCAAAGTTTTTAAAGTTTAAAAAAAAAAAAAAAAAAAGATATTCGTCAAATTTGACGGCCGGGAATAATTTTGTAGTCATCATATGCAATAATTTAGTTGTATTTGATGACTAACGACTGCTAATTTCAAACACTGTTCATCAATTTTTGTTTATGAATAAGGAATTTAGTGTAGATGACTTCTTTAGAAAATTGAGGCCTTTTAAAATGTTTTCTTTAGCTCAGGTGCTAACGTAAGAAATTAAGGGATAACACCACCTCGACTTCTTCAAAATTTCTAGACTCAATGACAACTAAAAAAGGCACATCTAATATGTAGTTGTAGTTTTCAGTATGAAGAAGTAACTATAGAGAAAAATGAATTCCATATGCTAATGTTCTTTTATAATGTTTAGAATCTTAACAGCAGATCGAAAAGTTATTTTATGTTTTTTAATTTCATAAAGACAAGAGTTAATGACTGAAAAGTTAAATAGAAAATAGAAAAGAACAAAAATTTTGTCTGGTTTATTTTTTTAGAAGCAGACAAAGATGAGTAATGATTGAACTGAGAGAAATTTGATTTCGTGAAACCACATTTATGAAGTTAGTAAAGTGAAGGATGTATGTTATGTATTTTTCCTTTGAAATAAAATATAGAATTTGGGATTCGGAATTAAATTTGGGAATTGATGTAGCTCCTGAAAAGTGAAATATATATGATTCAACATCACAATTCTCCTTTATGTGTATACATGTATACCAGATATTACAGTACACATTTGATACAAGAAAATTTATTAAAATTATAGTCAAAATTAGTTAGTCAATAATATATGCCAGATATAAAAATTAAAGATTAAAAATTGAGAAAATATGAGCATAAGAAATGGGATTTCTATATTTATAAACATTATACTTATCAAATCATATATTCTTGTATGGCATTTGCTTATTTTATTTTTTAGGTAGCTTTCATTTCAAAAAGTAAAAAGCTACCTATTGCAGCCATTCGAAGGAAAGAAAGTCCGTAAGATTTTGGCATATTTTCATCGATCATCACCCCCAGATCCCAAAACCACCATCCGTTCAAATGTTGATACACACACACATATATATATATATATAACTTTAAGTAAAATTTAATCATTGAAACATAAGAAACTGACCATATACATTGAAATCACGATACCAAAGAGCCGTGTCAAATTACAAATATATATATATATATATATATATCTGATCTATGTCATACGAAAGCACTTGTATTTATAAAGTAATTTGAATGTAAGTGTGTATTATGCTCATAAATGTCTCAACAGAGTTCGTTGGCCAGCTTGTTCCTCCATCTTGTTTCAAAATGGCAGCCACTAAAAGATTTAAAACTAAAAAAATGTACAAAAAATTAGAAATTCAAATTTATTTTTTAAGTGTTAGGCTTTGATACAAGGATTTCAGAGCTTTTTTTTTTTTTTTTTTGTGCATTTATCTTTAAAAAATGGCTGAGATATAGCAGTTTGAAATTCTAGGGTGGCGACATTTTGCAACAAAACAGCAGATTTACAAAAAATCAAGGTTAATTTATGAATTTTAGTGAATGATTTCTAGCAAATTATTATTTTTCATTGTTGTAAACATTTTCCCAATTATACGCATAAAAATATATGTTCATATCTTATCGTCGATTTTTCACCAAGCTTGGCAACACTGGGCAAATATCACCAAATTTGGCAACCAAAAAATAAATCTCCTAAATGAAGCCAACTTAGCTGTAGCTGACTAATTTAGCAAATTTCTTATTCAGTATTAACTATTAACGAATCTTCTGTAATCGGGATCTTTGCATTTTAGCTTGTTGTTTTTGAGTAACATTAGTTAAAATTTTAAAACAAAGATATAGGAAAGCTATCTTTACCTCTCAGTACACAGGAGTGATTCTGTTCCGAAATTTCCGAAAATTAAAAAAAATCTGTTATCAGTCCAAAAATTTGGACATTTAAAAAAAAAATTGGGATGGAAAACAAACGTCTTAACATAAAACCCCCCCTTAATGTATATTAACTGTGAATGTATTGTGTTTCTGTAAATATTTACATCACGAATTTTCCTCCTCAGAAGCAGCGATCCCATTTCAATAGTTTCTTGAATGAAGGAGGGATTTTTTTCTTTAATAGGCAGTGTTTGAAATAGTGTACGGGATTGCATGAATCGTGCACAAAATAGGAAAATCCTGCATAATAAAAAATGTCATTCAATCTGAAATAATTTGCAGTTAATCTGACAGCAACAAAAACAATTAGTGTCAACCCGACCTATGAAATCAAGTCGACTTACCGAACCTGATGCAGGACTTATAATTTAGACATGTTTTCTTAACCTTTTCAGAAAATCTTCTGCGAAGTTCAGAAAATAATTTTTTATTCAGAATCCCCCCCCCCCCCCCCCCCCCCCCCCACCTATGGACGGAAGGACTTTCTTGTTCTTTGTTGTCATGCTGTCCTAAAGTTTTCTTTGCGAAAGAAGAGTGCATAATACAACAAATATACCTAAAAATAGAAAAGTCTACTTTAATTGCTTGCGAGTTATATGCTGCTTCTTGCATAGATTTTTAAAGATCTTCTCACTCTTTGTTACAGATTTTTCAAACATTAAAATCTATAAATATTATTATTTTTGCTTGTCTTGCTTTATTTAAAGTAATGAAGTATTTTGTATCATTAATGTATATTATAATATGCTAATGTTTTACTTATAGGTTTCAGCAGCCAAATGGAAGAAATTTTCTGAAATGGAGAAATGTTTCTCCATTTTAGGAATTTTGTTTACATTTGCGAAAATTGTCAGGCCTTTCTACTCTTCTTATGGAGTGAAACGTGCTGACAGGAGAGACTTTCTGATGAAGACCAAGAAACCTATGAATCTTCGCATGGTGCATGTAAGTTTAAAAAAAACAAATTATTAATGTTTAAAAAAAACTTTGTTAATATATATATTTTAAATTTATTTCAAGAGTATCTATTTCATAAATTGTAAGAAATTTTGAGTTTCTGCATATCCAGAACTGTTTTTTCAATCTTTATTTCTTATTTCTTTTTCATGATTTTTAACACTCTGTTGATCAGCAATTTAATCTGAAATATGGGGTTTAAAAATGTACAAGCCACAGGCTTTTTGGAAAGTCTTTGGGATGATGATTGATTAGGTACTTTTTTTTTTTTCAAATATATTTTAGTACATAGCTTTAATACAAAATTTCTTACATTCTAACAAAATATTCCCACATATATGATATGAATACATATATTCTTTCTGATAAAAAATTTACAACTTCTATGCAAGAAATTTCATACAGGTAGAACTAAGGCATAAAACATGCTTTTCATCAATAAATTTTAGTTTTAAATTTAGGGATGCACTGAATAGTGATTTTCGCTGAATATTGAATATTCAGCACAAAGTTAAACTAAATAACTAATCTAGATTAATCTTAACACAATTATTCAAATTGGTAAAGAAATCATATCGAAGGTTTGAATCCTGGCCCGAACATTTTTTGTCCAGTTTGTAAATTACAACTTATAAATAACTAATATTCAGCCATCTGAATATTTCTATGTTTTGGGGTTTAAAGATATTAAAACGGTTTTAAATCATGTTTAATACAAATACTTCTATATTGATAACAGGACATTTTCACAAATAAACGTTACACTAAAAATCACACTATGCTTTGAGTTATTATTTAAAAAGAGGATAGTTTTACAACTTTTTAAATTAATAAAACTTAATTGTTTCTTCTGTGAATTAAAATAAATTAATAAAATTTTCTTATAGTCTAGAACAAATATTTTAAAATCAAAGAGAATTTTTGTTTTTTTTATATTGGTTATGGTTTTTATGAACCATATCATCTTCCTCTCTTCTGTAATTTAATTAGGACAGGATATCTAACTAGAAACTGAACCCAAATTTTAGTTCCCAACTTTAATAGTGAAGATATTCTGGCAAGATTTTCATAAGATTCTCTTTGCTTTATATAAATGTAAAATCATTGGAACTGCACTGAATTTAATAAATGTTGCACAGTACATGCTGGCAGCCTGCATTCCAAATTACGGTGTTGTTTGTATGCGAATGACTGCACTTCTCTCATCATAACATATTTCACATAAAGCAATGTAAGTCTGTTAAAAGTATCGTTACAATATCTTCATTATTGCTAAAGTTGGGATCAAAAATCTGATTTCAGTTAGGGGGGAGATTCTCTGTAATCTTGCCTGAATAAGTGGATTGCTACCCGGGTTTCTTATACAAAATTTGTTTGTATAGGAAATGTGTACATACGTACTGTGACCCCTGTAAGTTTGTTCTATTAGTTTAGATACACCTTATATGTTTATATATTTTCATATGCTAAACTATGTAATATTTCATTTTTAATTATTTTATTAATGTTTTTCTTTCTTCTTTTAACAGTCGAAGGTGTGTCGTGGACAGTATCCTACTGTTCACGAATTCGTCGCAGATCTGAGATTGATCGTGACGAATGCGTATCGCTTCCTGGGGAAAACATCATACAGAGTTAAACTAGTGAAGCAATTCAGCGTAAGTTAACAATTTCTCTTTATCTAGATGCATTAACTATATCTTGAATCATTTCATTATTTGATGTCACTGCTAGTTTTATTTTCCTTTTTAATGCTGTTTTGTAATACAAATAGCAGGAATGTACCAAATAGGAATTTGGGCGACTATCTAATAACCAATAATCGACATAGATAAACTAATTCATATTCAGCTGACTTAATTATTTCTATATTTCTGAATATTATAGTTTAAGCACATTTAAAAAGTTAAATTTAAAAATCATTTAACATATGTCCTTTCCATTTTGGTCCTTTTTTTTCAGTAAGCTTTATGTAAAAAAAAAATCTATACTTTTTGTTATTGTTTAAGGTCCTAATTTTAAAACCTTTTTAAATAGGTAAAACTTTAAGATCTGCAACCTTTATAGCTTCCTATGCATGTTAATAAAAATAAATGAATAAATTTTTCCTGTAGAAATATTTTAAAATCGAAAATATTTTGTTTTTCTAAATCAGTTATGGTTTTTATGAAGTATTGCCTGCCTTCCTCCCACTTTTCTAATACTTAAATTAATTGTGACCGACTTTGTGACTTTATGGAATTAGGGAGAAATTTCAGGAAAGTGTCTATAGGGGGAAACCATTTCATTAAAATGGTGCTAACTAAACAAGACTAACTTTTCTGCCCTATCTGACTTAGCAAAGTTTTTAAGTGTATCAGTAATCAGTCTGGAGATATATGTGAGAGAGCCAGAAGAGATTGTCAACAGTCAATATTTAAAACTTGCATTTATTCATTGTAACTTGCCTTTGTTGAATTATTGCCATGCACAACAAAACTCATTTTATTTTTAACACACAAAATTCTATTCCTATCCTGAATATCACCAGAAGTGACACTTTTCAGGCAATAAAGTAAATAATATTAAATCAGTCTTTTCTTTTTATTTAACCAATATTGGACCACCATCATATAAATAGAACATCTTGTATTACAGTTCTTTTAAAGCAAAAATAAAATTAAATAATAGGTTTATTAAAATCTCTTTAAAATAAAACATGTTAAATTTTGGTCTATTTCAAAACTGTCAAGAGAAATTTTATCTTAATTTTGTTAATTTTACTTTAAAGATAGATGTTTAATAAAGCTGCCCTATTTATAGGACTGTCCAATATGGGTTAAGTGTAATTCTATTTCTTAATTTTTCTAAATTAATATCTCAATTTGACAATAAAAATAACAATTATGTAAAACTTAAATTCATAAATTTTTATTTTTTTATATTTTTTTTAGTATTTGCAACATTATTTTTATGAAATATTATTTTTTGCAGAAAATATTACAGTATATATTTTAGATTTAATACAAAGTAGGTTTTAAAATTTTGTGTAAATGTTGGAAATTTTTCTCAAATTTTCTTTCTCACGTAATTTCCATTTTTTTTTTTTTTTTTTTTCCTAAGTGGTATCCCTGTTCTATTAATAATTTTTTCGGCTATAGAATATTTTATTGGATATGCACAGTAATGCCATAGTGCCATAATGCCACAGTAATCACCATATTGCACTTAAATTGAGTATAATTAAATTTTCAATCAAATTTTTAATCAAATTAAAATCAAGGCTAATGAATGTCATTTCAGAACAAATTATCTTCATTAATTGAAATGTCTGTCTAATTAAAACTGCCAGTGTCCATAGGTGTAGAGTTGTATGGGCTCATGGGGCATGAGCCCCTCCAATAGTTGCTATGGAATTCTTAATGTGTCTTTTTGTGGCATAGTTTTTTCCCCCCTTGAATTTTGCCATTTTCCCCGTCTTTTTCTTTGATTTCAGAGATAAACAATAAGAAATTTTCCCATTTATGTTCGATTTAATAAAAAAATTTAAATTCTGAACGTCTGAACTTTCGTAGTGAAAAGGCCATATAAAAAATGAAAATAAGCAAGAGATAGCCATGACATTATTCTAAGTCAATTTTCATTCTATTTTTAGTATAAATGATTCTCCAATACAGTAAAACCTCGATAATTCGGATTAATTGGGACCAGACCCAATCCGGATTTTCAAAAATCTGGATTATCCAGAGAGTGAGAAAAAATAAAGGCTTTCTGTCGGAGTTTTCTTTACGGCTTTCTGTCAGATTATTGGACCTGATATAGGTATAAACCACGATCTCTTTCTGTGCAAAACCAAACTAATTACACTTCATCTAGTGTTTCAAGTTTAGCTTTTTTAACATTCTTGCGATTGTCCAAACCATCGTTAGAAATTGATTTTGAGCAAAAATCCTCGATTGTTTTCGATTTTTTCTTTCAATCGGACGCTGTCGAGGTCCCTACACCTAATTCACAAGCAATCTTTTTAAAGGGTTCACCTTTATCAATTCTACTCAATGCTTCCAATTTCTTTTGCATAGTCACAAAATTATGTTTTCGTTTCATCGCCATAGCTAAAAATGTACACTCAAAAACACTGCACAGCAAAGGAAAATGTCTGGCAGGATTTGGGTTGATACATTCTCTATGAACGGGAGGTCGGATTCTAGGAAACAGAGCAGTGACTGGGGGGGTTTCCGCAAGTGTTAGTTTAGAAGCATTTTCTCGAAGACAAACAGTCTTGAGAGACCTATGGGCTGGCTGACAAAGATCGGAAAGCGATACTCATCAGTCAGTGGGTCTATAGGGATTATTTTACCTTGCTTTCTTGCAATGCTAAGTAAAACTTTATTGTGCGGTGAGCTTTTGAAGACATTTCTAAATGGATTAAATAGAAAACTGTGAAAATTGGAATTGCCAAACTTAAAGTGATACGTTGCTGTTTCTTTGAAAGATAACATCAAAGAGTTTACCTTAAGCTTTCTTATTTAATCTTCCAAAAATATTTCAGAAAAGACTTTATTCAGAATACGAGGAGTAAATAAATTAATGTTATGGAAATTTGCCAATTGCTTCTCAAAAAAAAAAAAAAAAAAAAGGATCAGACTGATCCAGAATAACGAGGACCGAATTAGCGGAGTTCCACTGTAATAGCAAGTATATCATTTTCTAAACTGGACTATACATTCGAATGTTTACATTATTATACTTTTTTATTTAACTTGTAATTTCTTTAACAATATACGATTCTGTTTAATTTCTTTAAAAGAAAATTTACTAAAAGCAACACTAAACTTATAATCAATCTCTGTTACATACACATACATTGTACATTCCACATATTTGTATGGAAAAGAGTTATATTCGAGTTGAGTACCACCAATAATTTTCAAAACTCTTAACGCTTATGTCAGTGTCAATTTTCTATCAAAAGTTCTGAGTTTTTAAGCTGTTTAACATACCTAGTTTCAGCAATGTAACAGCCTAAATGGATGACAGATTTTTGCATATCTGTATAATAATTCAATAATCTATGCTATGTGCTATGTGAAGCCTCTGTATGAGAATTTGTATTTGAATACCTTGCATATTAGATAGCTTTCAATACAAAAAAGTATAAAGCTACCTATTGCAGCAGTTCTGGAAAATTTCGATATATTTTCACCGATCATGACCTCCAGACCCCAAAACCACCCTCCGTTCAAATGTTGATTTATATATATATATATCTGACCAATGTCATATGATAACGCTCGTATTTATAAATCAATTTTGATGAAACTAATTGTGTGTATTAAGCTAACCAATGTCTTGACCGAGTTCGTTGGCCAGCTTGGTCCGCCATTTTGTTTCAAGATGGCGGCCATTTAAAAATTTAAAACTAAAATAAATATACAAAAAAATTAAAAATTCAAATTTAATTTTTAATTACGTTTTAGGCATTGATACAAGGATCCCAGAGCATTCTTTGGTTTACCTCAATCTTAAAAAATGGCTGAGATAGAGCAGTTTGAAATTCTAGGGTGGCTGACATTTTTAAACAAAACAGCACATTAATGCGATTACTCGCAAATTATTTTCTTTCATTGTTGTAATAATTTTCCCAATCATACGCATAAAACTATATATTCATATCTGTTAGCTCCAAAATTGGCGACATTTGGCGAAATATCGATAAATTTGGCAACCAAAATAAGTCTTCATAAATGAAGCCAATTTGGCTATTGCTCAATAATTTGGTGAATTTGTTATTCAAATTCAGTATTAACGAATCTTTTGTAAACGTTTCTTTGTATTTTAACTTGCTGTTTTCGTGTAACATTAGCTAAAATTTTAAAACGAAGATATAGAAAAGCTACCTTTTCCTCCCGGTACAGGCCGGAAGGACTTTTTTCTTTTTAGCGCGCTGAGAAAAAAAAAACTATGAATTTCAAATTTTGTTACATTTTGAAATTAGAAATTTCATGACGTAAAAATATGGTTCAAACATTGAGAGGTTAATCTTTTCATGGTTTTTCATATGTCTGTTATTCTTGTGAATATTATTTTAGATGCAAATTAAATAAAAATTGTAATTGGCAGCTTACTTTGAGAAAAATTTTAAAAAGCTATGAAATGTGATGAAAATTTTTTCAGTTTTAACTAATATGTAATAAGATTTTATTTTTCTCTTTTTAGCACCTCTTCGAAGAAGCCTATGCGAAGTATGGTATTGATCCCGTCATCCCAGCCCCTGTGCCTTCTTCATTCGGTTATGTTGTGCCTCGGAATATCAAGGTAAATTTATGGGTTTATTTAATGTGATTCAACAATGCAAAGAAGGGCATTTTACATAATGTTATTCTTTTATTGAGGAGCAATTCAGTTCAAATTTAAAGTTTTTTGCTCTCAAAGTTGAAACAGGGCTGCTATACCACCTGGAGAACCTTGAAAAGTCAGGGAATTTGAAAATTGGACATAAAAGTCAGGAAATATTCAAATTTTTCCAAAACCTTGAAAAATCAGGGAATTTAATAAAATTTATTGGTGATTGCTAAATAAGTGCAAGCTTTGTCCCATGATGGGTGAATAAAATCTCCCAGTTTTTAATAAATTCCGGTTTATCTTTTCTTTAGAAATTTCGCGTAAGTTACCCTGCTTCTGAATTTTCTCTCTCTCCCTACTTTTGTCACCTACAGAACAACATAGTTTAAAATATTTTCAATTCATTAAATGCTTTTTTGAAACTCTTTTGCAATATTTGTTATCTTGAAGTGACAATTAATATAATTAATAAATCATTTCAAACACAGTAGAACCTCAATTATCCAAATCCCAATTATCCAAAAATCAGCTTAACCAAAAGACCTTAAAACTCTTTATATATATATGAAAAATCTTTTATTTTTAAACAAGCATGCTGTATATGAAATAAATAAACAGTGTCTACTTACTTATTTGGACCATTATGTAAATGCAGGCATTTTATTGCATAGATACATACAACAATTCATTTCTTTAGAAAATATGTTGTGTATTTTTTTTTTTTACAACTTTTAATTACTGTCATGCTGCGTTATCACGGCACCTTTTAAACAATAACACACTGATGCTGTTGTATCTTTCTGCACTTCAATATATTGAAATATTGGTACATATTGATACCGTAATTGATTCAGTATTATTGATTTTATTGCATAGACACATACAACAGTTCATTTCTTTAGAAAATATGTTGTGTATTTTTTAATTTTTTTTTCACCTTTGCATTACTTCTTGGTACATATTGGTATATTGGTACATATTGATACCGTAATTGATTCAGTATTATTGATTTTATAGAAAATCAAATAATCAATAATACTGATATCAACTCTTTTCAACACGTTGAGCTCTTCATGCTTATAAAAACCTGTTTGTGCTTTAAAGCATTACTCATTGTAAATAAAGTTTAGAGGAAAATAAAATACGTGGAAGGGGATATCATACAGAATACGGACTCTTGCTGCACCTGCAAACACAAACGTGTTATCTGTATGTGTTGAAGTGAGAAGGATGAGTAGTGCCATCTGGTAGAATAAAATTAGGAAGATATTAGAATTATGTAATTGAGCTTTTTTGTAAAGACAAGATTTTAAAGAATATTCTGTTAAAGTTAGCGTTTTGATCCAAATTTCAGACAAGGAACTGCAAGAGAGGGAAAAAAAAACAGCCGTTGTAAGACAATAATCAACTTATAGCTCAAGATGTGATTCATTTATTAGAAAATGAAAAAAAAAAATCTGTTCAATTACAAATCTCTTCAATAATCATGCCTGAAAGTATGCTTTTATGTTTAAAAATAGGTCAGAAATTTTCATGTTAAGTGGGGGATTTATTTTTTATATTTAGAATTGCTTTAAGAGAGTTGACTGTGGGTCTTTTTGTAAATTTTCTGATTCAATATATGTTTTAATTAGTGTGATTTCAATTAACGAAAAAATAGCGGGTGAACAATTAATTAACCACACCAGGAAAATCTGTATATGCTTCTTATTAATTTTTTATTATTTCAACTATTTTTATAGAATTGTGAGAATGTGTATTAAACTAGCTTGTACTATATTTAAATAAATGTAATGAATAAAATTTAATTTTATAAAATCATTAAGTTTTTTTTTTCATTTCTAGTCATCAAGAAGAGATTTGGTTCAAGAAGATTCAGACCTTCCTGGAGTAGAGGTATGTTTACATATACTTTTCCATTTTAAGTGATTGGTTTTAAAAATTCATATTTAAAAATAACTCCTTTTTTATTGAGAGGCAGATTCCTAAAATGATTCCTTGGAGGTAGATTGGTCAATAAATATTACTCAATGTTTTAAAGCAAGGTCATTTTGCTTTTGAGATTGACCATAAGTCTCCAAGGAGATATCAAGAATAAGTTTCTATATTATCTTTAGAAATGCCTTAAAATATATATATATATATATTATTTATATTATTACAGGAGTTGGAATCTTTCATGTTTTGACTATTTTTTTTTTTTTACTTAGGAGAAAAAAAAAAAAAATCCTAGTTTCTTCCTCGCTCTTCTGTCCACCTACCTCAACCAAAAATCTTAACTTCTCCTGCTTTCCTCTTTTGGTACACAAAAGTATAAAATATTATAAACTTTCATTTTAAAAAAATATTTCTGGCTTGTTTGTTACTCTTTCTTCTGCCCCTCCAGCACACAATGCAAAAAAAAAAAAAAAAAAAAAAAAATGAAATTTTTGACTTAAAGAAGTAGACTTAAAGAAGAATTTATTAAGAGTAGAATGAATTTCCTCTTAATAAATAAAATCTTTCAAATTCTTTAGTTTATATATATAACTTTGTGCCCTATTTTATACTTTGCACTAGCAATTAGTAATCAATCTAAATTTCTCTTGCCCACTGTAAAATTATTTAATTTTGCTAAACATTAATCTTCTAATCCAATCTCTCTCATCAATCATCTAAAAACTTTTTTTCTCTCATTTAATTAGTTTATTCTTTCTCTTGTTATTAAAATGAAGAATATTTCATGTTTTTGTTTGTGATTTATTACACTATACAGAGTGGCCGCATATCAGGGATATTCAGGGAATTTTGTAAAAAAAATCTGAAATCGGGGAAACTGGCATAATGATAAAGTCTTTGTTTTCACCAAGCAAAGAAAATTGATTTGTCATCAAACAAGTGCTATCTTGTCCAGTATTCAAACTAAAGAAAGAAAAGTTAGCTATTGTATGTAATATCGCTATATCATTTGTCTGCTTGAAGACCCAGTGTCACCAAGTAATAAGTAATTTTATGTACACAGAATGTCTTTCACACTTTATGGAAATGATTTTCACAACTAAATTCTGAATATATATGCCATATTCTTTGCGACAATTTTATTCTACTCTAAAGACCTTGACTCTTGATTGAAAGTCTGGATCTAAATTTCCATCATAGTCTATTTTTTTTCTTAGTGCAATCATATCAATTTTCTCCCACACCTCTTGAAAAACTTTCTCTTGTGTTGTGGATAGTGCTTTCAAATGCTCGCTTTAACAGACACATAGGTGGTGATAAATAAAAATTTATTGTAACACTGGAGGAAACATGTCTTTATTTAACTGAGGTGTATCAAAAGAACAATTATCAATTAATAGGGGGAAAAAAAGGTTTGTGAATGTAAAGAAAAATTTCTAAAATAATTCATAGTTGCTGCTGGATTTTGTTGTGAAATTAAAGATAAAAAAATGCAGTAAAGCTAAGGTGATTTCACTTTATTATCAGTAAAATATTTTAGAACCCATTTTTGAAGAAATTCCAATGAAAAAGAAAGATATTGAGCTTCATATGAAGAAAGTCTTTCAGTAGCTCTTCCATAACTCAGCTGGTGCATATTTAGCAAAGAAAGAATCTCAAATGGAAATTTTTTCAATTGAAGAAATGCATGTAAAATCACCTGACACAGCACCCTCCCCTCAACAATGGCCTTTTTATGCATTTGGATTGTTTAAATGAATTCACAAACATTGAAAAGACTTTGGAAAGTTTTACAAGAGGTATTGGGGGGGGGGGGATGACATGACTGTAACGAATAAATTCTATTATAGAAATTTCGAGCCAGGGTTATAGCCAAAAGTTTGGATATCCAACAAAGTCAAATTGTTGCAAAGAATGTCATTTATACGTAGAAATTAACTTTGAAAATTGTTTCCATGAAATGTGAATGAGCTTCTGTATTTAATTATGTTATAATTTATCGTTTTGAATCCAGAAAAGCAATTTTTCATGAACCAACAAAAGATGATTTCTCAATTCTTATAGTAATATATTCTTTCCTGTTGCCATATTAAAAAAAAAATAAAAAAACTGTAAGAGGGCATATATTTGGATTATAATGTATTTATTACTTTGTATTGATTATAGTTTTGGGTTTGCTATTTAGTTTGGCAATAAAGGCACCATCAAATTTGGTGATTTAATCTATAGCTGCCAGTAAATCTGACAAGTACCGTATTTTATGTTCATATGTTGTTAGTTAGGAAAGGGGGTAATTTTTTCGTAATTTCTGTAGCCACTCTATTATATTTACTTTAGTTTATATCAGATATCAAACAAATAAGTATTAGAAAGTATATAGGTAGATATTTTAGTAATCTTATCTTTAGAAGTTTTCAATGTAAAAATTTTCAGGATAAGTTCTTCAATTCAGGATAAGTCTTTCTCGTTTTTCTTTTATTATTATTAATGTTATTTTTAATATATATTTTTTATTTATGACTTTTAAAACATAAAGAAGTTTTTTAATCTTTCAGTAGATAGGCTTATGAAAATTTTCCTATAATTGTGATATTTCTTTAAAAGTTCTCAAAAATGGCACCAAAACTGTCTGGAGCCCAGTGGCAGAAACACCGCGACATGGCGACATAGTCACGGACAAAGAAAATCTCTTCCAGACAGTTTCTGTCTGCAGTAATGAAATTAATTTAAAATATTGTCCGCAACTTTCGGCCCGCGGGATCACGGTAAAAACACATGAATTTCGGCAAAAGAGCGCTTTAAAAACACGAATTTCGGCAAAAGATCAGGGTAAAAATGCGTGAATTTCGGCAAAAGATCGCAATAAAAACACGCGAATTTCAGCAAAAGATCGCGATAAAAACACGCAAATTTCGGCAAAAGATCGCGATAAAAACACGCAAATTTCGGCAAAAGATCGCGATAAAAACACGCAAATTTCGGCAAAAGATCGCGATAAAAACACGCAAATTTCGGCAAAAGATCGCGATAAAAACACGTGAATTTCAGCAAAAGATCGTGGTAAAACACATGAATTTCGGCAAAAGATCGCGATAAAAACACGTGAATTTCGGCAAAAGATCGTGGTAAAACACGTGAATTTCGGCAAAAGATCGTGGTAAAAACACGTGAATTTCGGCAAAAGATCGTGGTAAAAACATGTGAATTTCGGCAAAGGATCGTGGTAAAAACATGCTAATTTCGTCAAAAGATCGAGGCAAAAAACCCCACAAATTTCGGCAAAAGATCGCGGCAAAAACACGTGACTTTCGGTAAAGGATCGCGGTAAAAACACATGAATTTCGGCAAAGGATCGCAGTAAAAACATGCGAATTTCAGCAAAGGATCGCGTTAAAAAACACAGAAATTTCAGCAAAGGATTGTGTTAAAAAAACACAGAAATTTCCACAAATGATCGCGGTAAAAACATGCGAATTTCGGCAAAAGATCGTCGTAAAAACATGCGAATTTCGGCAAAAAATCGCGTTAAAAACACACAAAATTCGGCATAAGATCGCAGTAAAAGCACATGAAGGATCGCGACAAAAAAACACACTAATTTCGGCAAAAGATAGCGGCAAAAACACGTGACTTTCGGTAAAGGATCGTGGTAAAAACACATGAATTTCAGCAAAGGATCGCAGTAAAAACACGCGAATTTCAGCAAAGGATCGCGTTAAAAACACACAGAAATTTCAGCAAAGGATTGCGTTAAAAGAACACAGAAATTTCCGCAAATGATCGCAGTAAAAACACACAAATTTCGGCAAAAGATCGTGGTAAAAACATGCGAATTTCGGCCAAAAGATCGCGGTAAAAACACGCGAATTTCGTCAACAGATCGCGGTAAAAGCACATGAAGGATCGCGACAAAAAAACACACGAATTTCGGCAAAAGGTCGCGGCAAAAACACGTGACTTTCGGTAAAGGATTGCGGTAAAAACACATGAATTTCGAGAAAGGATCGCAGTAAAAACATGCGAATTTCAGCAAAGGATCGCGTTAAAAAACACAAATTTCCGCAAATGATCGCGGTAAAAACACAGAAATTTCGGCAAAAGATTGCGGTAAAAACATGCAAATTTCGGCAAAATATTGTGGTTTAAAAAAATAACGAGATTTTTATCAAACCATTGTGGAAAAAAAAAATCGTGAGCATAGACAAATTTTACTGTATAAAAAGATTGCTAAAATATTGAAACCCAGTTCCTTTTACTAATGTCTAAAGATTGTCGCAAAACGAGAAAAAATGCAAAAAATATAAAAAAATTCAAAAATAGATACAGGAATTTCAGATTATTTTTACTAATGTAGCAAATTTGCTGCTAAATAAATAAATAAATAAATAAATAAAAATACATAAAAAATTAAGACTAGTTCAAAAGTGGGCTTTGAAGTGCATAACTTCAGACTCTTCCTGCAAAATCTTGCAGCTGTGCACTTAGCGGTCTCTTCAGAAAACATCACACACAGACAAACATCTATGTTTAACACATAAATTTTTAAATCTGAAACAATATACAGAACCAACTTTTAAAAGATTGGGTTAACCCGAACCCAACCTGCAGGAATATAAATTCAGTTCGAACTGAAAACAGAAATAACCCGATCTGAAGCTGATGCAGGACTTCAATTAAGACATTTTTCTCCAGAAGGAATTTCTGTAGCTGCGTCAGGAGAGGGAAATTTATCTCATCCTCCACACCTCCCACCCTGGATCATTTCAGAAATTTCTCTGTGAGTTTCAGAAAATATTCTTTTACTCAGAATCACCCTTGGTCTTGGAATAAGCGTATCCTTCCAATTTTAGAAATCCTACAAAAAGTGAGATGATGAAATGACATAACATCAAAAGTTATTAGCAGATTTGATGAGAATGCATCATGCTTACCATTTTTAAATAAAATAATGAAAAATCCCCAGTTTAGTGTATTATTCATTCATTAAAATTACACTCAAAATTTGCAGACAGATTATGAAATTTTAAAAGCTTGTCGCAGACAGCTACAGAACTTTCTGCCACTGGGGTCTGGAGGTCATTGGTATTCTCCAGTTCATTTCTTCCTTTCAGAATGAAACTTTTGCTCAAATTTCCAATACAGTGTTGTGCGACTTTCATAAGATATGTTTCACACGGCTGCTCTTGTAAATAGATATATTAATTAGTTATTTCATGTTCATATATTTATTTTTGTAATGTAATTGTTATGTATTATTTTGTTATTGTTTTGTCTGCTCACAAGAAAAATTTATAGTATATCTGCTGAAAGATTAAACAAAATTCCCAAGATTTATGTTTTATTATTGTTTGTGTTTTTAAATACATTGTATATTTCTATGCATCTTGATTTTTGTAGCATCTATCTCATATATTTCACTTATTTTTAGTACAGCACTACATGTGCACATTTTGTTGTGGAGCTACACATGAAATTGATACAAGGTTACAGCACACCTTACTTTAAGTAAAATCTGTGCATAAAGCAGGTTTTACTTAAGGCAAGTTACTTTTTTTCGTATCTTTCTATCATTACTTTATAATACTTTAATTTTACTCATGACATAGATTTCTTATGTATTTATTTTTTTCAGCCACCACCTGCTCCAGTATATGAAGATATTACAGACGAGGAGGAGGTACTTTACTTTTTTTCGTATCTTTCTATCATTACTTTATAATACTTTAATTATCACTCATGACATAGATTGCTTATGTATTTATTTTTTTCTTCTTTCAGCCACAACCTGCTATATATGAAGATATTACTGATGAAGAGGAGACTGATGAATATGCAATTTCTGATGACGACACAGAAGTATATGATATTTCTGATGTCGACGAGTGATGCATATTCATAAACAGGTATGTATTACAAAAGGTGGGTATTTTTTTTTTTTTTCTGTTAGTATTATAGTAGTAATTATTTCTGTGATCATAACATGTTTGTAACACTTTCCAACCTAGTTGAAAAGTGTTTGACTTAGATTTGTCCTGCCATCTGTGTGTTCTCTAACTCGCGTAAATGTACTCGGATTGCCTTGAAATTTTTATGCTATTGTCGTTTACTATAGCATTTTCCCTATTGAAAATAAAGTGTGTAGCACTTATAGTTTTTGTACAGGGACACTCAAAAGTATTCATTTACATTGCAGTCAACGGGAAAAATCATTTCTGGATGATGCCACGCCATTTGAAACATGAAGTGCAATAAAATGTTGTTTTGTATAATGTGGGGTGTAAAGCATTTATTATTCATTTACAGTGTCAAAAAAAATAATTCTGTAGCACATTGTTCTACAGGTAAAAATTGTTTGCAGTGTAATTTAATGATGTTTCATAATTTCAAATAATGAAATTTATATGCATTACTGAGGTGCACTATAAATTATTTTCTTAAAAGTATGGTATGCATTGCATTTATCGTTCATTTACAAGGACATAAAAGATATCGGTTACAGCATACGTGCAATAATTACAGTCTATGTGTGATAAGTGCGTTTTCAACATTGGTTTACATTTTTGCGTAGTATGTGGTGCATAGGGTAGTTTTTAATTGTGTTGCGCATTTTTCTGCTTAACTATAGTTAGTATACTTATAAAAGTTTGTGGAAAATAAGCAAATTTTGGTACTTTTTGGTTAGCCGGGTGCCAGTGATATATATATGATATATATATATGTTATATAAAAAATTTATTTCCTTCGTATCCTTCCATTTTATTTGCATTAATCTTTTAAAATTAATCTAACTTCTGTCATAGTCAGTATTTCCTTAATTGTTAATAATATCTATTCCTATTTAAAGTCCTTTTAAAAGTAAATATCCGTATATTAATAATTATTTTATTCCAAATCTTAATCTAAAATTTAAGATCATTCGTAACTTTTATCAGTTCCCCAATCTATAAAATTCTGAGACGCGTTCTCATTTCGAATGTTTTTAAAAGCCATTTTCTTTTTATTATTATTATTATTATTGCTCTGATTCTTTCACGCGCTTGGGATTTTAACTTCTAAATTGGTCCGCACCAAACTAAGGGATTCTTTAATGTTTTAGCCTCGCCCTCTAGCCTCATTCGTTGGGCTGGAGCTAGCTTCTCACTCATTGGGTTGAGCGCTCGTGACGTAATTCTGTGTATGTTTCCGCGGAGAGATCAAAACTCGAACGCACCGGTCGGAGCGGTAGATTTTTTGACGTTTTCGGAAGCTAAACAAATATGTGTCTGGTATTGTATGACCGTAGAATATTCAACTGGCCCAGTAACATCTTAATTCAATGAAGTGAAGCAACGTTAGCCCGAGGGCTATAAGTTTTAGACCTTTGGGAATCGTTTCTGTGTTGTTCGTCTTCTAATAAAATTATTTGTCTGGAGATTGGCTGGATTTACTGGAGAAATTCTGTGATCTCATTTCATTGCCTTACTACTTCGCCATACTCGCTAAATTCGACTGCAACTTGCTATATAGTTGAAGGACTGCCATCTTTTCATCGTATATTATTCATCGTAATATCTCAACCTCGTCAAAATGCTACATATATATATTATGTTTTTTGAAATTCAAAGATATTATAATTATATGAAATATATATTATGTTTTTTGAAATTCAAAGATATTATAACTATGTATATATATTTTACTGGCACACGGCTAACTGAAAAGTACTATTAATTCATATATATGGCTACGCATAGAACAAGGTACATTGTCATTTATGGTTAGTAATAGCTGGAAGTTTAAGTTGCCTTATGCAGTTTTTATCTGAATTAAATTTTTAGCTTAATATGGGATGTGTACAAAAGTCTTTAAATCATATACAGGGTTGTATAACAGATTTAGAGTTTATTTCCACCGATTGGCGAAAATTGCTAAATGTGAAGTTTCTAAACGAAATAAATTTTATCATGCTATGTAGTATAATCTAAATCTATAGGTCATACACAGGGCCATACAAAATAACATTTTGCGACTACATTTTTGACTATGAAATGTAAATTGGAAAAACTGGACTTTCAAATGTGTTATGTTTTGTATACTGTTTACTTACATATCTTCATTCACTTTATTTAACGATGAAGTTTTGTCACAGTTTTCTGGATGTGTTGGAAAGTGTTTCATAATCTATGCATGATTTTTTGTTTTAATTTTCTATAATTTAAATGTTTATTTAAACTGTTTGTCTAATCTTTAATACACTGTGCATTTGTAAATGACAAATGTAATATAGTTGCGATTTCAATTATTATATTAGGTTTCTTTTTACTATAATTTAAATATTTACTAAGGAATAGAGAAAACGGTATAAATAAACTGTGTATTTGTAAATGACAAATTTAATATAATAGTGATTTCATTACTTTTATCATGTTTTTTTTAAATAATATCAATATTTACTAATGATTGGACAAAGAGTTTCTATAAATTGTGCCTTTATAAATTATAAAAACTTAATATAGCAGCAATTTCATTAATTATATATTTTTTTTTCTATAATTTTGAATGTTTAGTAAGGATTAAACAAACAGTTTACTTAAACTGTGCATTTGTAAATGCCAAATATAAATGATGAGTAGTGATTTCATTAATTTTTTTTTTTCATTTTTCCCCTATAATATCAATATTTATTAAGGAATAGACAAAGTTCCTATAGACTGACAAATTTAATATAGTAGTGATTTCATTAACTATATCATGATATTTCCTCCCTATAATACCAATATTTACTAAGGAAACAATTTCAATAAACTGTACATTTATAAATGACAAATTTTAATCTAGTGATTTCATTAATTATATATTGTGTTTTTTATATATGTTAAATGTTTACTTAATATTAATTAAAACATAATCAATAAACTGTGCCTTTATAAATGGCAAATTTAATAGTGATTTCATTAATTGTATCTTGTGTTTTTTATATATAATTTAAATGTTTACTTTATATTAATTAAAACAATTTCAATAAACTGTGCATTTATAAATGATGAATTTAATAGTGCCTTTTCTGATTTATTTATTAACAGACAAAATATTTTATCTTAATTGTGTTTTGTGTTTCATTGTGTTTTTTATATATATAATTTAAATGTTTACTTAAGATTAATTAAAACTTTCAATAAACTGTGCATTTCGTTAACTGAATCTGGTTTTAAACAGTGGATATTACAATCAATTAAGCATTAGGAGCAAATTTTATATAGTAGTCATTTGATTAATTATCAATTTTCCAAAAATTGAGTTGTGATTTTAGAATTACAATGCATTTCACATCTTGTGTACTAAAATAATTTTAACTGAAAAAGAAAAAATGTGAGTATTAAAAGAGATCTTAAGGTTTAAAAATATATGTTAATGAAAACATTAAGTAGTTAGTTGGAAAACTATATTGTGACAATAATTGGATTATTTTGAACAAAATATTTATTTGAAAAACTCTTACACTCAATTCATCTGTAGATAATTTCATTATCATTTTATCTCAAAATCGTAGAAAAAAATTATTAATAAAATGCTGAAAAAAATTAATCATAAATAAGAAACTACCAATGCACCAATCTTTGTAAAATAAAACATTTTAATTAAATTAAAAAATATTGAGCTTCTCTACCAAATTCTAAAATCCACCAAACCATTTGTCCCAAAGATTTATATAGGACTTAATAAATAATTAGTGTTTTTTAAATTTTTACTATTTCACATCAATTGAACTTACAGTGAGACAGGTGCAACATGTTTAAATTATGATGATAAATTAAGGGGGAGGGGGGGGGAGAGGATGAAGACTATGCTGCCTTTTCTGATGTATTTATTAACAGACAAAATATTTTATCTTAACCAAATATTTAAAGTTAGACAATTTATTATAATTTGTAATAAATAGATAGCAAACAAACAAACAGTTATTTATTTTATACCTACTTATTTTGTTTTTGTCTATTTTCATTTAACATTGATTGAAGTGAATAAGCTAGATATATATATATATATAATGTTAAAGCTTGACATATATGTATTTTTTATGTGCTGAATTGAATTTTACTGTGAGCATATTCTTAAATTTTACTTTTAAACTATTATATTCATGATTGATTTTTGTTTCTAATAATCTTCATTACAGAAAAGTTCATTTCAAGCCAGTATGATTTGAGATAGGATTAAGTATTTTTGTTACTGTTTTTGCTAACATTTTGGAAAATTTCGCTTTGAAATGTAATTTAAAAGTAACTTAATTATATGTTAAATAGAAACATTATTTTTTTATATGGTGTATTCAGAACCAGAAGTGGATCAAGTTCCTTTTTTCATTAAATTGTGTTTGAGTTTAATTCGTACTATGTAAGCAATTTGTTCGGTGTTATAACAAAGTCTTCAAATGAAGCTGTAAGCAGCAGATAGCACTAATCTCCTATAATTCTGAATGAAATACAAGAGAGCCCATTAATTTTACTTCCAAATTTCTCTCCATAATGTTTTTACTCTTTTATTTAGCTTAACTTCATTTATGTATGTAAAGATAGAATTTTGTAATTGATTTTTTACTCACTTCCTGATATAAAAATTATGCACACAGTTGTGATTCCAAGAACTATATATTAATATGTTAATGTAGAACTTTATATTACTATATGTAAATATTTTGAACTATTCAGGATCCAAAGTTGCGTTTTTGTTCATAACTTTAATAGTAGTGGAGATATTTTAACGAAATCCTTACAATGTGCTTACAATTCGTACAAAGATGAGTCTGTTGCAAATTTTGTTAAAATATCTTCACTACTGTTAATGTTATGAACAAAAACGCTACTTCGGATTGGAGTGAGACACCCTGTATTTTTTACTATATAAATGGAATATTGTAAAAAACATTTATTGTATAGGAAACCAGGGTCAAAAATTCATTTATTTAATCAAAATTACAGGGCATCTATTTGGCAATTTATCGCCTGTGGCCGGTTAATGGAAAAATACCTTAAAATAAATTAATTTATAATTAAGTTCCTAAATATATACAGGGTTATTCCAAATTCATCATACAAAGTTTAAGGGTTGATGCAGGACACTGTAACAAACAAGTTTTATATAGGATAGCAGGATTGGAAATCTATTTATATAGTCAAAAATACAGAGTATCACTCCAATCCGAAGTCTCGTTTTCATTCATAAATTTAACAGTAGTGAAGATATTTTAACAAAATTTGCAACAGACTCATCTTTGTATGAATCATAAGCATATTGTACGGATTTCGTTAAAATATTTTCACTACTGTTAAAGTTATGAACAAAAACATGACTTCGGACTGGGGTGACACATCCTGTATTTTTGACTACATAAATGGATTTCCAATCCTGCATTCCTATATAAAAATTGTTTGTTACAGTGTCCTGTACCAACCCTTTAAGTTTGTACCATGAATTTGGAATATCCCTGTACATATTTAGAATTTATAAATTAATAAATTTATTTTAAAGTATTTTTACATTAGCCGGCTGCAAGTCATAAATTGAATAAATATTTATGATTACAGCAACAATGAAGTTAATTATTTATGAAACCAATCTCTCTAAAACATGCCAAGTAGCTGTGAAACTGCAACAATGAAATATTTTAAACATAAGAAGTAGAATATAAATGAAAAATAAAGAGTAATATATGTATTTTTAAAATGCTTTTATCAATTAAGTTTTAATTTTAATTAAATTCTGATTATACATTAAGAAAACAATTTAGAAATTCTGAATAGAAAGTTTAAATAATGCTTTTGTTTCTTTCCTAATGCCATATTTTTTTATCATAATCATATTATCATAAAAAAGAGCAAAAATTTATTTTTTAAATAAATTCCTTAGTTTGTATTTTCTACATAGTATAAATGAAAACTGTGAATTTTTCCTAATCAGGTCCTATGCCAAATCAATGCAGTATATATATATATATATATATATTTTTTTTTTAATAACATGAATTGTAGTCATGTAGTTAAGATAAACATTGCATGCTTATAAAATGTTTTTTTTTTTTTTTACTATTTTTCTTTTTTTGCTTATTCCACTACGATTCTGAATGCCTCATATGAACACACAGATAGTAATACTATACTTTTTTTTAATGTGTATTTATGCTTTTAATTAATGTATAATAATAATAATATATAATTAATGCATGCATTATAAATTGACCTTCAGTGTATAATGCATTTTATTTCAGGGTGCGTAGTGGTCCTTATAGAGGGCTTATTTTTGGTGCCAGTCGCAGAAAAAAAAATTGTGAATTTCGTCAAGTTTCACAGGAAAAAATAAATTTTGAAAATGACCATGAAAATGGTTTTGTCAATCTGTCGCTAAATAAAATAGCAAAATTCATCAATTGATAGCACAAAAAAAAATTGTAAAAATTCATCAAACAACTGTGTAAAATGAAATTGTGAATTTCAACAAATGATCGAGGATAAAAGAATTGCATTTTATTAATTATTACTTTTTTGTTTTTGACAAAACACCACGGAAATAGATAATTTCGCCAATCGCTTACTGGGGAGGAAAAAAAAAATCACTAATTTTGTCAATAGGTTGCTGAAAAAAATCATGCATTTTGTCAGTTGGTCACTGAAAAATATCACAAAATTCATCAAATGATCGTGCAAAATAAATCTTGAATTCTGTCAAATGATCATGTGCAGAATCTCTAATTTTGTCGACCTAGTATGGAAAAAAAATTGTGAAATATGTCACTCTGTCGTAAAATTCGTCAAGAAAATAGAGAATTTCGTCTATCAGTCATTGGAGAAGAAAAAAAAAAATCTCGAAATTTATCAATCTATTGTTCAAAATAAATCGTGACTTTCGTTGAACTATTAAGAAAAATAAGTCGCAAATCGTGAATTTCATCAAATGATTGTGAGAAAAAAATTGTGTGAGAAAATTGTGAAATTCCATAGGTTGCAAATATATAATAGGTAAAAAAATTTGCTAATTTTTTGCTCCATTGGAAAAAGAAAATTTTCATTAATGATTTTCTATTATATGATTTAATAAAGCAATTAAATTATAAATCTCTCTAAAATTTGAACTAGCGGAGGATGCCCCCTTCCCTTCTAAAATTCAATCCCTGTTTCACACTCCTGGATGTGAGGGATATGGTTGTAGACTACTTTTCCACATTTGTATTAAAATATGGATTAGTTTTCCTTTGTTTTTGGGCTCTGGTTCCAATATTTCGAAGTTCAGGTTGTTAAATGTTTTGTTGGTTTCAACATAACCAGCTCAGGTTCTAATATGCAGGACCTTAGTTAAAACTGAAATTCTAAAACTTCTCATGTTTCTTCTTTAAACATGGGACCTGAAATGACACAGAAAAACCACTATAGTGCATAAACATGAATTCAGAGTCTTGTTTACTGATTTGTTTAGCTTTGGAAAAGTATACTATACAAGGTAATTTTTGAAAAAAATTTTCATAGTTTTGTAGAATTAATCATTTTATGTGCGAAATAGGTATGTATGTGTGCACATATAAACACACACACACAGAGAGAGAGGGAGTCATCATCAAAACTTCTTTGGATATCTGAAATTAATTTTTCGGGATGATGTGAAAAACCTCTTGTGTTACAGAAATTGAGATGTTTTTGGTTCTCATAATCTCTCTTAAAATTTCTCATATTAAAGTGATAAATTTATAACACTTTGATATGAGAAATTTTGTTTTATTTTCTTAATTATTATAGTTTTAATTAATATTTAGATAGAATTATTTTTTATGATTTATTTTTCATTAAATTCATTTCCTGGACACTAAGTATTTTGATAAAATCTGTGTGGATTTATCTAATCTTAAGAAAAACTTTGGTGATTGGGGTGAGAAGATGGGCCCCGATTGCCTTCAATAATCATTGTTAACCCCATCTGTATTTGAGGGAAATCCATTAGTATTCAGGGCTAACAAACATACTTGCTAGCAAATTTTAATGCAGAAATATAGTATTTTCTATAATGCAGAAATTTAGTATTACAGAAATTTAAATATTTTTTTTTAGTAATTTCTTTATTTTAATAAGAAATTTTATTTTTTTAGTTTTTACAATTTAAGTTTATTAATCTTAGCAAAATTAGCTGTACCCAATTTATTATTGTTCATTAAATGTAAATAGAAATTTAAGTATCCCTAGATAACTTCTATTTACAGTATTTTGATAGAATCTGTGTGCCACCTATAATCATTGTGTTATTCTCATCCATATTTGAGGGGTATTCAAGGGTTAGACGTTTTTAATAATTTAAAAATTTTAATATTTTTTTTTTCTTGCAATTTATGTTACTTAATCATAAAAATTTATTTGTACCTAATTTATTGTCTTTCATTAAATATAAATAGAAATTTAAATATCCCTAGGTAACCTGAATTTATGGTATTTGATAGTATCTGTGTGCCAGTTACCAGTAAATGAAGTTTCTGTAAACTTCAGAAAATTTTTGTCTACATTCTAGGCGGTGGTCTGGAGTAGGAGGGTGGGGCGATTGCCGTCAATAATCATCATGCTTTATCCCCATAACTGCATTTCAGTAGAATCCACTGGTATTCAAGGATAAGGTACAAGAGTTAGATGTGTTTAGTAATTTCATCATTTTAATATCTATATATTTTTTTTCTTTATTACAATGTATATTAATTAATCATAAAATATTTATTTGAATCTTATTTATTGTCTTTTATTAATTAAATGTAAATAGAAATTTAAATATCCCTGATAACCTGTATTTACAGTATTTTGATCTGTATGCCAGTAAGTAAGATTTCTGAAGGTTTCAGAAAAATTTTGTGTTCTTGGCGGGGGTAGGAGGGTGGGCCGATTGCCGTCTATAATCATTATGTGTTATCCTCGTCCACATTTGGGGAAAATCCACTGCTACTCAAGGGTTAGATGTTTTTAGTAATTTCATAATTTTAATATAAGAAATTTTGTTATTTTCTTAGTTATTGCAATTTAAGTTACTTAATCATAAAAAAATTAATTTTACCTAATTTGTCTTTCATTAAATGTAAATAGAAATTGAAGTATCTGTGGATAATCTGGATATACAGTATTTTGATAGAATCTGTGTGTCAATAAATAAGATGTCTGTAAACTTTAGAAGAAATTTGTGTACATTCTTGGCGGTAGTTGGGGGTAGGAGGGTGGGCCAATTGCCGTCTATACTCATTATGTGTTATCCCATCTGTATTTGAAGGGCATCTACTGGTACTCAAGGGTAGGATACAAGGGTTAGATGTTTTTAGTAATTTCATCATTTTAGCATAAGAAATTTTGTTATATTTTCTTAGTTATTAATATATATGTTAATTAATCATAAAATATTTACTTGTACCTTATTTATTGTATTTCATTAAATGTAAATCAATATTAAATATCCTAAATAACCTGAATTTACAGAATTTTTATAGAATCTGTGTGCCAGATGCCAGTAAATAAAATTTCTGTAAACTTTAAAAAAAATTTTGTCTATGTTGTTGACGGTGGTCAGTGTTAGGAAGGTAGGACGATTGCCGTCAATAATCATCATGCTTTATCCCCATCTGTATTTCAGGGAAATCCACTGGTACTCGAGGATAGAGTACAAGAGTTAGATGTTTTTAGTATAAAAAATTTTGTTATATTTTGTAAATTGTTATAATTTAAGTTAAATAATCATAAAAAAATTAATTGTACCTAATTTGTCTTTCATTAAAAGTAAATAGAACTAAATCAGTGGTAAATTTGACTAACAGCCTTAAGATATGTCTATTAGTGGCATACTTCCTGTTAATCACCAATAAACATAATAAAAGACATAACATTAAATTTCAGCAACAAATTCTGTCAGAGATAATTTTCAATGTTTAAGTAGATTTTAGCTTTTTTTTCTCCCCCTGCCTAAATATTTATTTATCTTTAAAACTGTAAATCCCCTTACCCCTTGATTTTCTTCTGTATATACTTTCAAGGAATAAATAATCAGTCACCTAAATATCCCTCTCTCTAAAATCTCTCATTCGCCCATCCCCTAACGCATAAAAATTACATTTTTTTAAACTACATTAAAAAAATATATATTTAAATTAACAAAATAAATAAATGGTTATCTAAATTACCCCTTCTCCTGAAATTTCCCTTTGATTCCCTGAAAAAAGATAGAATTTTATGGAGAGCACGGCTTTTCTTTTTTCAGCTTCATTACCCCTGCTTATAGAAATGGACTTCATCTAAGAAAGTCACAAATCTCTGAGAAAAAACAGGACCCGAGGAGATTAACAAGATGATCAGCAACATTGGATTCATCGGCCATTATGAGAAGATTGAGAAAGGTATTAAAAGTCATTGCAAGACACATGAAGTCCAGCCAAAGTAACAAACATGTAAGTAAAAATTGTTTTTTGGTATTGTTGAAATTAAATCTACAAATATTTTCGTATGTTTTTATTACTTTTCTTTTATGTTTTTATGGTTACTTTTATACAGGTGCTTGTTTCATTTGTGTTTTGTTTGGAGGAGCGCAAATAGTAAATACAGATTTTCTGTCAGCTTGAAATAAACTTTCTTCTATAATTATATAATAAAATCACTAATTATTATTAAAATTCAGATTTAAGTGCTTCAGTGATAAAAGTAAAACACAAAAAGGTTATAAGAACCTTTTAATATAATGATGGTCATTTTCCAAACACATAATATCCGTGAATCAATAGAAATCTATATGCGTAACGAGAACATACGCAATGAATCTGTCTCTTTTGAATTACCTAAAGTCTGGCATAAGATCTTGTTCAATTTTAAAAAAGCAATAAGAAAATATTAATTTTCATGTTTACAGTTGACTATTTTAAGCACCTGCTTTTATTACGCATATGATCTCATGACTTATGTTTTTCAAGTTTATTTACAAAAATTTTTGCGAGAATAGTATGTTTATCATGTAGATATTGATAATGGCACCGTTTGTGCATTCGAAACATGTCTATCATTATATTAAAAGGTTTTATAAGCCTTTTTGTGTTCTACTTTTATCACTTAAGCATTTATATCTGTATTTTAAACCTTTTTTTTAATACATATTTGCAAAGGAATATTTTGGTATTATAATTTGTTTACATTCATTTATTGGTGACAATTATTATATTGGTGAAAACGAATGGAAACATTCAAATACTATTAAAGTAAAGTAACAAATAATGATAAAATAAACTCAGATGGGTGTGGGAGGGGGTGAGATTGCCCTACACACCCCTTCCTTGTTTATATGTTTTCTCAAAAAAAAAATTCATAATATAAAAATTTTGTTAAATAAAATTTCAACTGATATATAATAATTTTTTAATTAAAAATTTATGCATAGTCCTTAGCTCTGGTTAACTACCACATTTTAAATTGGGTAATTTTGCTGGTTTGTACTTTTTAATTGTAAGAATTAAGTTTTGCCATTAAATCAAAATTTGCAGCAGTATTTTCAGGAGATATTTTCTCCCTTTCTTTATCAATTAATATATTTCTCCAGTGATAATTGTCATCCTTTGTTTTTCAGATATGGCGATTCTGAAGTCGGTGCACTTGCTTACATAATCCATACCGATATCTACAACCAAACTAACATTTTGTTGAATTTGTTTTTTGTTAGTACACCTTAAAGCCTCTTATGATACCTCTAACTAGGAATTAAAGTCATGAAATTTGGCAGTGGTTGAAATTAGCGAAACTACAGTAGTTGCTACTCTTTTCAGTAGGTTGTAGTGTAACAGGGTGACTAGTGGTCAGGGAAAAATACAGTCAAAAAAGTGATAAACACCAGTATATTCTTATAGAAAAATTTGTTTATTATTCGATCAAATAATCAATTTGAATTTTTCTATAAGAATATACTGGTAATTATCATTTTTTTTTTTACTGTATTTTTCCCTGACCACTAGCCACCCTGTGTAACATGCTACATTTCTTAAAATGTAATGTAGCGAGTAGTGCGATACAGAAAATCAATAGTTTGTAGTGAGCGCAGGTGCTACTTCAAAGAAAAAAAAAGTGCTGTTCTTCATATAATGTGATCGTAACTTGCTTTTCTTGTACAAAATAGGGATGCACCAAATAGTGATTTTGGCCAAATACCGAATATTCGGCCCACAGTGAGACTGAGAATTTTTATATTTCAGAGTTTAAAAAGTATTAAAAGACAGTTTTACAAGAAACCTTTACACACATAAAGCTAAGTTTCATAGCTTCTTCTGTGAATTAAAATAAATTTATAAAATGTTCTTATATTCTAAAACAACTACTTTAAAATCAAAGAAAATTTTTGACTGAATTAGAAGAAACATTTTACAGTGATATAGTGTTTATTTGTCAAGAAGGGGCTTAAACTAAAACAATACAATATATTAAAAAGGTGGCAAATCAGCAAGAATAATTTTCCTGCTTCTTTTGATTTGGCAAGGAAGTTTTTAAATGAACCAGAGAGCAGGTGTCTCGAATGGGCGATCATATTCAGAAGTTGTAAATATACAGGGTGTTCATACATCTTGGAACAAACTTTCTGCGTAGATAATGCGGTCAAGGCAAACATTTTTTTAACAAAAAACATTATCTCTATCCACTTATTCCATCAAAAATACAATACATTCAATAAAAAACACAGTGGGTGTCACTGCAAGCTGAAACTGAATTTTCGTTCACAACTTTAACAACAATGAAGATATTTTAGCGAGATTTGCATTGTATTAATTTTTCTTGTAGCAAATAAGATATTATTGGAAGTTGCTAAATTTTGGCCAGTGACACAGTATAAGTAGTACTGTCAGCTGCACTCTGAATAAAGGAATATCTAGCTCACTATTGTTTAGATATGAATAGTAGCAATTTCCAACTTCCCGTGATTCACAGAAATCAAAGTAACTATGTTGAAAATATAGTTACAATATCTTGAATATTATTAAAGTAACGAACGAAAATTCAAATTTGACCTTGAGTGAGATGCACTTTATTTTTGATTAAGCGTGTTTTAATCCTGGTTTCCTGGATAAAATTCTCTGTCTTGATGTCTATTATCATTTGTGAAAAATTTTTTAGTTTTGTTTAGAAACATGATGTTTGCAAAAAAGCAAGAAACCGGTTATTTACTAGACAATATTCAGGAACTTGCATTTATTTATACATCATTAATTTCTATAAAGGTCATTCATCATTAATGGTTAATTTTCTTAAGTAAGTGACACTTTTCAAGCAGCGAATAAATAACATAAAAGCATTCTCTTTCATTGAAATATGATTCTATTTCTAATTATTTTGAATATCATTATTAGTTGGCAGTTAAAAAGTAGAAATTGTTGGTTTAAAAAAAAAAAAAATTTTCAAGTATTCGGTTTGGCCGAATATTTAGATATTCTGACAAACTGAATATTCGGCTAAGCCGAATATTCAGTGAACCAAATAATTTGATATTCGGCCTAACCGAATTTTCGGTAATATGGCCGAATACCGAATAGATACCGAATATTCGGTGCATCCCTAGTACAAAATGTGTTCTGTGTAATAATTTGAGAACGTTATGGACAAATTACAGTAAGAATAATAAATAAAATTTATGCAGCAAAAGGTTAAGCATAAATACGTTTTGTACCATAATAGCCTCTTGTTATATCGCTTGTTCAGATATATATAGCTCTATTTCCGTATATCTCCAAAAAATAAAGTTGTATTTTAACTGCATTTTTATGTAACAGTACATAAATATTTTTTGCTTTATGTATCTTTCCTTATTTAGCTAAAAAGTTGTAATATGTTTATAAACTAACACAAAACATTTTCTTGTATGTTAGCTTCATTTTAAATGCCCTCAGTTATGTGTCATATTTAATTGTCTACCGACAGGTGCAATGTAATAAGGGGCCACTGTATCCTTTCACAAAATCAGAAAGTATCGAAGTAGTGACTACTTTTGAAAAGTATTTTGTAGTCGCTACTCCTTTAAAACAAGTAGTTGTTCTTAACAACATTTTCAATAAAGTAGTTGTAGTTCGCTACAAAATAAAATCAGTTTTTCCAAGCACTGAAGTTGGGATATCTGGATGAAAATTAAAGAATTTTCAAAAATTACATCCGTGCAGGTTTCAGGTAAAATTTTGTTAATTTCATAAATTAGAAATTTGTTGAATATAAGTTCAACTGTATATTGTTTTCAAGTGTATTCTTAAAAATTATCAAAAGTATGGGTTTTGTTTAAAACTTAGAATGAACTTAGGCAAAGAGAGTAAATTTTAAAATTTCAGATCCAAGAGATGTTGACTCCATCTCTCAATCTAATTTTGACTGCTTTTTATGACTGCGCTATTAGTTACTATAAGATGTACTGAAATAGACAAATGTGTGGTTCTTATAGGAAGAGCCCCCCCCCCCCCCCCCTCCCAAAAAAAAAAAAAAAAAAAAAAAAAAAAAAAAAACCTTTCTTACAAAAATACAAATTTTTAAATATTGTAGTACCACTTTACTTTTAACATTGAATCGTACTACATAAACAAACATAATAATGGCAATATACTGTAATTTCATATTTGCCAATTTTCATGCTTCCTGTTATATAATCTACTTTTCATAATTTTTATGTATTTTAATTGACCAAAATTCCGGTAGTATTGTGATCAAATATGTATGTTAATTATACTTTATATTTAAAACTCTTTTATTTATTTATTTTATTTTTTGCTTCTAGGTGCCAAAAGGAGAAGACTAGTGAGAATTAAAAAAATTATTGTAAATATAGTCCAGAAGGCAGTGTCACATTTTTTCAACTAATTTTAGCATCAATCATTGTGAAATATGATAGATTAGATGGTATAGATAATGAAACTGGCAGCCAGTTGGCACGCCTGTGGAGGGTGTTGTGATGGCAACATTGTACTGTCCCTGTAATGTGAAATGAATGGCAACCTGATTACTGATGATTGCCCATAAGCTAGGGTAACATCAGTTATTATGATGCCATTTATTTCACATTACAGGTCTGTGCGATTTTGCTGTTACAATACCTTCTGATGATGAGCCAACTGACTGGCAGTTTTGTTATCTGTAACCTCTAATCTATCATATCAATATCATCAATGCATAAAATTGGTTGCAAAAATTTTATGCTGCCTCCCGGACTAATAGTTAAAAAATTATTTTTGATAACTGTATAGTATTGTGATATTGAAGACATGGTGGCAGAAGGTGTTGTGTAAGAGAAATTAAGTTTTAAGAAGTTTGAAGTGAAAGCTTTTTGTTGTAATTTTTTTCGTCTGGGTACCTACCATATTTAAATGTTAATGCAGGTGGTATTAAACTCTTTAAGAAAACCTTTAACCTTTTGAAATATTAAAAACTATTATTTAAATTATTATTAAATACAAAACTGTTAAACATTAATGGATGGTGTCTCATGTCTTTAGAATTTTCTAATTTGGCTTTACCATGCAACATATCACCTCCATAAATCCATCATCCATAATTTAAAAAAAAATTGAGAAAAACACGACATAATACTTTACACTAATGTCTTCAATTGTAGTGTAAATATTGTCTTTCCAGATTCCAGGTAAACATAGTTGATTGATTCCCAGAACAAACTTGAAATTAAAATATTAATTCTTTGATAAGATTAAATAGTTTGTATTTGAAACTGATATTATTCCTTCACTCTATTGCTGTGAGGGCAAATATGGTATCTATGTATAAGTTGCACATGACAGATTATTTTCAGAATATTGTTGATAAAGGTTTAAAATCAAAATAGTGGGAAATTTAAATGCAAAATTTAAATAAACTGAGCTTGTCTAAAATAAATTAATTGGAAATTAAAGAATTTTAATTGTGTCTGTTTGAATCCCAATCTAATTCCATATAGGCTCAAAAATTTTATTATTGATGCTTCCTGTATCTCCTGAATGTTTGTAAGCCTGGTTTGTGAAAACCCTGTATGATAATTACATTGTTTAAATATTGCATTTTAAGAATATGATTTAGAAGAGGCATTCATTGTTTATTTCACTGAATGAAGCCTCAAAATTAAAGTAATTTTTTTTTCTCTGAAAGAGATTATGGTAAATTTTGTTTTTTTTCTCATGTGTCAAGATAAAGTATATAATTAGACTTTTATGTAATTATTGAAAAAAAAAAATGTATATACATATATATAAATAATTGTAAAAAAATTACAGTAAGTTGAGAAAGAAGGTAAAAACAATAAATGGTACTTTGTAGTGATGCTTAAGCATATTTGGCATTGTATTTTTACACAACCATAACATGTGCAGTATTTCTAAGTTTTGCCTTAGAGCTTCATTCGTCCATGCTTATGTCTGGAGACTTTTACATTTTAAAACTTGCAAATTATCTGGGCCATGAATATGCCACTGATAGTATTAATCACAGTAATATTTAGCAATATCTGCTTAGTTACCAACCACTGTTGTATGTACTGGAAGCATTGTAATATACAGGGTGTCTCAAAAAGATTGAAATATGTGTTACTATTTTATTTGTGGATATGTCAGCAATGTAAATTACAAAAGTGTTCAAAATAAAGTAGGAATTAAGATTATGTTTGTGACATTGTCCTGCATTAATTTTTAAGTTTCTTTTTAGGGTTTCGTTCATCTCACGAAATCTTATTTGTCTCGCTTCTCTGTCTGTCCGTCACAGAGTCTGTTCTCAGAAACTGTATAAGTTAGAGACCAGAAATTTTTTGTACTTACAGTTGAATACCTACTGTCACACTGTAAATCATAAAATTTTGAAAAAGTTTTATTTTAATTACAGAAATTAATTTAATGACATCCCACCATTTTTGTTATTTCAAAATAGAATCTAAATTTCAACCTTTTCATTGTAGACCCAATGGTCCAGTGGTAAAGTGTGTTCTTTCTGACCCAGAATTCCCAGGTTTGATTCTCTTCGGCAGAAGCTGAAATTCTCAATTTTTTTTCATTTAAATGTCCGATGGATTTAATTAAAAGAAATTTCTTATTTTGATGCCATTTTACATTTTTTTTAAAGGTAACATTAAATTATGTAATTAAATATGTTTTCCATATGTGCTCAGCTCTCATATATTCACAATTAAAAAAATTTTATAAGGCATAAATAATTCTTTTATGTGGATCTGATAGTTTTTACATTTCATTGTTTGATAGATTATCACAAAAATATAAATTATTCTCAATGTTTGTTTATTTTTAAAACCCTCTTCAGAAGTTAATTTTCTTAAATACAAAGGCGAAAAATTATGTACATGTTAATTTTCTTAAATAAAAAAAAGGAGAAAAATTATTTAAATGTTACATTATTGTACCTATTTTCAAGTTATATTCTTTTTTTTTTATTTCTTCTAGGACTTTATGTTGTATGCTCAAATATGAAAAGAAAACAATAAGTTGCTAACCAACGTACATTTTATTATGAAATTTTAAACTAAAATGTAAAAATTAAAATCACAAAAATGCACTCATGGCTCATACATGCGTAATTAAATATTTTTATAATATACTTCTTTTTATAAATAACTTCTTTTTATGGTTTTAACAGTTTAAATAAAATGGATCGTTAAAGCTTAATATTCTTTACTATTTGTTAACCTTTATATACCTAGATGGCGATACTGTATGCCGCTCAATAAAAATATTTTCCATTAATTTTTTTCTTTTTTTCCTAAGGAGTGATATTTATTAGAAACAATCATAACTGTTGTCGAATTTGTCGTTTGATTAGCTTTCTATTTACTTTTTACTTGTCTGCATATTAATGCACTAATAACGTGTTTTCAAATTAGGAAATTCGTTGAAACTGGGCTTATTTATTTTAATGTTTTTTATATAAAGTTATTTTTATGTGCATAAATTAATATTTTGTTTTCCTTTCAGGATTTAAGTGCTCTGATGATTATTTTTTTTTTTTTTTTTTTCGTTTTTCACTTCACTTATGAGCGATTGTTTACAAAATATGAAGAGCAATAAATAAAATTTTACATTTAACTTTAATGTATTAGGATTTTTTTTTTTTTCATGTGTTCATATATAATCTTAATATTCTTATTTTTAATATCATAATTTAACTCTTACATAACTTTTAGTTTTAAATTTATCAGTATTTTAATTTAAAAAACTTTTTTTTTAGCTGTCATTTATGTTTTTATTGAGATAGTGTATTGATAATTATAATTTAAAAAATAAGAATAAGGACAAAGTGTTTTGAAAGGAATATTAAACCCTTTGTGCAATCTTCGATTACACTTATCCGCTTGTTTAATTGTTATACGACTCATGAATTCTATAAGTTATATTTAGATAAAATGTTCTCTGTGCTCTGACAAGTATAACATAAACTCCATTCTTCTAGGACCAAAATTCACTGAGTTATGATAGTTTGAATTTTATGAAACTTCATAACTTTCCGGCTATGAAAACAGAAAAATGAGTCTTTAGTACCATTTTTAGTAGTCTGTTTTTGGTGCCAGAAAGCTCCGAAATAAGATAAAATTCAAAGTGATAAATTCTGTGAATTTTCGTCATAAAAAGAATTAAATTTTTGCTGTTGTACTCGTCAGAGCATGTAGAAAAATTTCTAAATATTACTTATAGGACTCAAGCACTATATATATAACAATTAAAAAAGTGTAACTTTTTTTAAAAATTAATGGAGCACTATGTCATCAACATAATCTTAATTTCACTCTTATTTTGAACACTTTTTAAATTTACATTGTCTATGTATCTCCAATAGATAAAAAAATAAAGCATATATTTCAATCTGTTTTGGGACACCCTATGCAAGGTGTTCCCTCTCAGCGGTGTCCAATAGCTAATTCCTAAACCATTAGTCATAGACATATAGCTCCAATTACGAAAATGTTAAAAATTAGATAAAAAATTATTTTTAAATTCGCTTGGATTAATAAAAACATTTCTTAAAAAGTTAAGAAATTTAATTTTTGATAGTCTTTTGGTCCTATAAGTGATATTTAGTAAAAATTTCCTATTACACTATCAATTAAGACATTAAAAAAAAGTCTCATTCATCAACACTAAAAGTTATGAAATTTTGAATTATACCAATTTTCTGCATATGAACACAGATGAGTTGGGTTATGCTTTGAGGGATCGTACACAAAGTGCTTAAAGTATAAAAGAATTTATTTTGCATGTATCTGCACTTAAACTGAAAATAGTCGCATCGTACAAGTATTATGATACTGTTAATTTTTATTAAGTAAGTTACAGATTGGTATTCTAACATTTTTTTTTTTTTTTTTGTAAGAAAATGAGCTGTTTATTTTCATGATTTCTTTTAACAAAAGTTGTGACTTACATTTTTAGTATAAGTTGTTTATTTTGCTGTAATATGTCGGAATGAAAATAGATTTCAAATTTATATTGTAAGGTTTATTTTACTCTCAACTGTTATTTTTTTTTATATATATCTGATGATTATTTATATTTCTAGTAAATTTGTGAATGATCCCTATTTTGCAGCAAAAAACATGCTTTAACTTTAAACAGCTATTATTCAGTCAGTTTTAATCATAGGAGAATGGGACTTTTCTTGTCTTACTTCTTAGTGTGATTGGATATTTTTACTAAATATAGCTTGCATGACTGGGGGATTGTATAAAAAATTAATTTTTGTAATTTCTTAAATATTTTTATTGGCCGAAATCACTTTTAAAATACTTCTTTACCTCATTTAAAATATTTTTGTAATGGAACTATGTGCCTATGACTAACGGTTTAAGAATTAACTATTGGACACCATTGAGAGTGGGCACACTGTATATTATATATATATTGTAAGTAGGGCTGTCCAACCCTTTCAGTAAGCGAGGGTGCACCTCAGCTTTTGACAAACAATGAAGGACCCTGTTACTAACACGGCTCAAAACATGCATCAAAATTATCTCACAGTATTAGTAGTGATGCATGTACGTCTTATGCAATGCAAATGCATTTCACAGTGGATGACAAGTAGTGGCCCTCTATAGTTCATGAGCTGAGCTCCATGTAATATATTTTAGAAAAAGTATAAATTGTAGTAAATTCTGAACTATACATTTTTCTTTGTGGGAACTATCATACATTTTTTTGGTAGGGATAGAAGCCGGAAATTAATCATGCATATAATTACCAAAAAAAAAATAATAATAATCAGATTAAGTTTTTTAGGATGTAAAAATACTCCTTGGCTTATTTTGGAGGCATGAATTTAGCTTTATAGAAGTGCAAGAACAAAGACAGGTATGATAGTGACCAATGTATGGGTGGTTCCAGAAAGATAGGCTGGGAGACTTCATTGACGGAAATCATTTCGCACAAATTTATAGACTTTCGTTAAACAAAATGGGAAAAAATACTGAAATTTTCAGAGGTCTAGGAGATAAAACTGTACCCTTTTACCCCTCTTATAAAACAGTCAATGGATCAGTACAACAATACAATAAAGTAATTTCCAACTATTACCATTTTCTATCCTCATAATTTCTATAAAAAAAAATTTACTTTAAATTAGTGAAGAAATGCAATAACACATGATTATATTTTTAAAGTAAATTTTTGGTTTTTGATGCATGAAATGCACTTTAAGAAGTTTTTTAACATCTCTCAGAGGTAAATATAAGGGATTTTAAAAAAAATAACCTCTAAAATGGAATTTTATTTAAAAAAAAAAATACTAGTAATAAAAAACCTTTAAAGAGGTGCCAAGAAAACCTTCAAAGGGGACCATGGTGACCACAGGCACTCTACTCGACAGCCCTGTTGTAAGTATGTCATATGATATATCTATTGTAAATTGTTATGCACAAATGCATGTTGTGTGAAAGTATACATGTATGCTATATATGCACATTGGTAAGATGGATAAATCTAGGATATATTTATGTAAATAATAAGTAAAGATGTACTATGTAAGTATGAATGTAATGTATTGAATTCAGGGTTCTGTGATATGCATCAATAGAATAGATATATATCATGATACATATCTAATATTTGTTTCCAAAATTTGATGTTTTGATATTTTTCATATATTTAATATTTATTTTTAATACATTGTGCATTATATTGTTTACGTTTTTCAAACAAAACCAATTGTAAATGAATTTCTCAACTGTTATGAATTGTTTCATTCCGTAGACAAAAAACTTTTGCCTCTGGCAGTGATTTTTTTTTTTTCTTTTTAGGTAAAGAGGAGAAACTTTTCCAAGTTTTACATTTGAAGCTGAATTTTTGAATGTAAAACCAATAATTATGTGGGACAATATTAACTTAGAACAACCATTGGAAGATGAATAATGTAATTCAGATAATCAGTTATTTACTGTTTTCATTAGAAAAGAATATTTTCTGGTTTTGGTTTAGTTCAATTTAACCTGCACAACAGGTTAGGGAATAAAATGGGAGACAAACTTACCTTTATGTTAAAATTTTTCAATTAAAAATAACTATTTTGTATTTAAAATTTTGATATATAAAACATATTTGATACTGAATTCTATAGTTTTTGTTTTGATGAGTGTCAAAAGCAAATTGTTAAACTTGGAAATTCTAAAAATGTTTTTTAAAACCTAAAATTTAAAAGAGAACTTCTCTCACCCTTTTCATAAACATATAAATACATAACTTTTCTTTTACTTAAGTAAGTTATCAAAATATACGTATAAAACAAATAAACCACTGACATGTTTAGACTTCCTTCGAGATAAAAGCCATTATCATAAGAATAAAACATCAGTCAAGACGGATTAGTCTTGATAGATGTTGTATTCTTATGATAATGGTTTTTATCTCGAAGAAAGCTGAAACATGTCAGTGGTTTGTTTTATACGTATATTTTGACATCTTACTTAAGTAAAAGAAAAGTTTTATGTATTTATGTTTATGAAAATTGTTTGTTTTCTACTAGTTTAATTTTAAGTGATTGAAAAAAGGGAAAAATGACATTCAGAACATGTTTTATTAAATTTTCATATGAAGTGCAATATGTTTGTTTTTAATTTGTATTAAGTTTGAAAATATTTATAATCAGCAGTAAGTTGACCATTTTGAAAATATTGCGATATTTACGAACCCTGATTCAAGTTAAGTTTATGGTTTTAGATGTATGTAACAAAATGTATGTCAATATGTAAGGTGTATAGATGTAAGATGTAAATATATAAGTATGTAAGTATGAAATTTTTGTATTAAATTTTAATGCAAATTAATTTTTTGAATATTTAATCATTATTGGTGGTGTATTTTTCTAGCTCGGATAATATGTAAGTGCCATGATTTATATAATGTGATATTTTATTTGTAAATACTGTAGCTTCTCATTATATTGCTCTTTTTACGAGTACATTTGGTTTTTTTTTTTTTTTTTTTTTTTTGTAAATGTGTATTTCTTGAAAAAAAAGTTATACCTTAACTGCACAATTAGTTAATCTTTAATTGTACTGTAAGTGAAAAAAAAAAAAAAAAATAATAATAATAATAATAAAGACATTCAGAATATTTTTTTAATTAAGTTTCTATATAAGTGCGATAGGTTTTAGTTTTTAATTTATATTAAGTTTGAAAATATTTATAATCAGCAGTTTTGCTAACAAATGACTGTGCTTTTTTATTAACTTTATTTTTATGTCATTTACAATCAGGGATGTAGTGGAGGGTATATGGTGGTATAGTCTCTGGTGCATACCTTCTGTCTATAGCATGTACTCTCTGGTGTTTTTTACAACTACACCACTGATTTTACAATTAATGTGATATTCTTTATTTTTAATTTATAAAATTGCAATGTACTAACATTTTGGAGATGAAATGTTAAATAATTTTAGATTATTAACTTACTTAAATTTGACTTTCAGTGATCAGTTGTATCTCACTTTTGAATTAAGTGTCTCTCCCAGCATGCACAATATAATGAGGTGCTACTGTTTATATCTTTTATAATTGTATTGTTTTTTGTAAATAAATACTTATTTATTTTTTGTTAAAAATTGTTTCTGTTTTTCTTGATAAGTAGTTCTTTATTTATGTTGTCAGACTCATAAAGCCATTTTTATTGCTAACAAAGTAACAAATGAGCTATTTAAAGGCATAGTTGTGTAAGTCACTTATTTTGAAAAAAAAAAAAAAAAAAAAAAAAAAAAATGAGTTAAGTCCTGAAAGATAATCTAGATATATCAATTTATACATATGGGATATAGAGTATAAGTATTTAGTATAAGTGATAATTACAAGAAATTTTTCTTTAAATAGCACACAAAGATGTGGGACAATATTAACTTAGAACAACCATTGGAAGATGAATAATGTAATTCAGATAATCAGTTATTTACTGTTTTCATTAGAAAAGAATATTTTCTGGTTTTGGTTTAGTTCAATTTAACCTGCACAACAGGTTAGGGAATAAAATGGGAGACAAACTTACCTTTATGTTAAAATTTTTCAATTAAAAATAACTATTTTGTATTTAAAATTTTGATATATAAAACATATTTGATACTGAATTCTATAGTTTTTGTTTTGATGAGTGTCAAAAGCAAATTGTTAAACTTGGAAATTCTAAAAATGTTTTTTAAAACCTAAAATTTAAAAGAGAACTTCTCTCACCCTTTTCATAAACATATAAATACATAACTTTTCTTTTACTTAAGTAAGTTATCAAAATATACGTATAAAACAAATAAACCACTGACATGTTTAGACTTCCTTCGAGATAAAAGCCATTATCATAAGAATAAAACATCAGTCAAGACGGATTAGTCTTGATAGATGTTGTATTCTTATGATAATGGTTTTTATCTCGAAGAAAGCTGAAACATGTCAGTGGTTTGTTTTATACGTATATTTTGACATCTTACTTAAGTAAAAGAAAAGTTTTATGTATTTATGTTTATGAAAATTGTTTGTTTTCTACTAGTTTAATTTTAAGTGATTGAAAAAAGGGAAAAATGACATTCAGAACATGTTTTATTAAATTTTCATATGAAGTGCAATATGTTTGTTTTTAATTTGTATTAAGTTTGAAAATATTTATAATCAGCAGTAAGTTGACCATTTTGAAAATATTGCGATATTTACGAACCCTGATTCAAGTTAAGTTTATGGTTTTAGATGTATGTAACAAAATGTATGTCAATATGTAAGGTGTATAGATGTAAGATGTAAATATATAAGTATGTAAGTATGAAATTTTTGTATTAAATTTTAATGCAAATTAATTTTTTGAATATTTAATCATTATTGGTGGTGTATTTTTCTAGCTCGGATAATATGTAAGTGCCATGATTTATATAATGTGATATTTTATTTGTAAATACTGTAGCTTCTCATTATATTGCTCTTTTTACGAGTACATTTGGTTTTTTTTTTTTTTTTTTTTTTTGTAAATGTGTATTTCTTGAAAAAAAAGTTATACCTTAACTGCACAATTAGTTAATCTTTAATTGTACTGTAAGTGAAAAAAAAAAAAAAAATAATAATAATAATAATAAAGACATTCAGAATATTTTTTTAATTAAGTTTCTATATAAGTGCGATAGGTTTTAGTTTTTAATTTATATTAAGTTTGAAAATATTTATAATCAGCAGTTTTGCTAACAAATGACTGTGCTTTTTTATTAACTTTATTTTTATGTCATTTACAATCAGGGATGTAGTGGAGGGTATATGGTGGTATAGTCTCTGGTGCATACCTTCTGTCTATAGCATGTACTCTCTGGTGTTTTTTACAACTACACCACTGATTTTACAATTAATGTGATATTCTTTATTTTTAATTTATAAAATTGCAATGTACTAACATTTTGGAGATGAAATGTTAAATAATTTTAGATTATTAACTTACTTAAATTTGACTTTCAGTGATCAGTTGTATCTCACTTTTGAATTAAGTGTCTCTCCCAGCATGCACAATATAATGAGGTGCTACTGTTTATATCTTTTATAATTGTATTATTTTTTGTAAATAAATACTTATTTATTTTTTGTTAAAAATTGTTTCTGTTTTTCTTGATAAGTAGTTCTTTATTTATGTTGTCAGACTCATAAAGCCATTTTTATTGCTAACAAAGTAACAAATGAGCTATTTAAAGGCATAGTTGTGTAAGTCACTTATTTTGAAAAAAAAAAAAAAAAAAAAAAAAAAAAAAATGAGTTAAGTCCTGAAAGATAATCTAGATATATCAATTTATACATATGGGATATAGAGTATAAGTATTTAGTATAAGTGATAATTACAAGAAATTTTTCTTTAAATAGCACACAAAGATGTGGGACAATATTAACTTAGAACAACCATTGGAAGATGAATAATGTAATTCAGATAATCAGTTATTTACTGTTTTCATTAGAAAAGAATATTTTCTGGTTTTGGTTTAGTTCAATTTAACCTGCACAACAGGTTAGGGAATAAAATGGGAGACAAACTTACCTTTATGTTAAAATTTTTCAATTAAAAATAACTATTTTGTATTTAAAATTTTGATATATAAAACATATTTGATACTGAATTCTATAGTTTTTGTTTTGATGAGTGTCAAAAGCAAATTGTTAAACTTGGAAATTCTAAAAATGTTTTTTAAAACCTAAAATTTAAAAGAGAACTTCTCTCACCCTTTTCATAAACATATAAATACATAACTTTTCTTTTACTTAAGTAAGTTATCAAAATATACGTATAAAACAAATAAACCACTGACATGTTTAGACTTCCTTCGAGATAAAAGCCATTATCATAAGAATAAAACATCAGTCAAGACGGATTAGTCTTGATAGATGTTGTATTCTTATGATAATGGTTTTTATCTCGAAGAAAGCTGAAACATGTCAGTGGTTTGTTTTATACGTATATTTTGACATCTTACTTAAGTAAAAGAAAAGTTTTATGTATTTATGTTTATGAAAATTGTTTGTTTTCTACTAGTTTAATTTTAAGTGATTGAAAAAAGGGAAAAATGACATTCAGAACATGTTTTATTAAATTTTCATATGAAGTGCAATATGTTTGTTTTTAATTTGTATTAAGTTTGAAAATATTTATAATCAGCAGTAAGTTGACCATTTTGAAAATATTGCGATATTTACGAACCCTGATTCAAGTTAAGTTTATGGTTTTAGATGTATGTAACAAAATGTATGTCAATATGTAAGGTGTATAGATGTAAGATGTAAATATATAAGTATGTAAGTATGAAATTTTTGTATTAAATTTTAATGCAAATTAATTTTTTGAATATTTAATCATTATTGGTGGTGTATTTTTCTAGCTCGGATAATATGTAAGTGCCATGATTTATATAATGTGATATTTTATTTGTAAATACTGTAGCTTCTCATTATATTGCTCTTTTTACGAGTACATTTGGTTTTTTTTTTTTTTTTTTTTTTTGTAAATGTGTATTTCTTGAAAAAAAAGTTATACCTTAACTGCACAATTAGTTAATCTTTAATTGTACTGTAAGTGAAAAAAAAAAAAAAAATAATAATAATAATAATAAAGACATTCAGAATATTTTTTTAATTAAGTTTCTATATAAGTGCGATAGGTTTTAGTTTTTAATTTATATTAAGTTTGAAAATATTTATAATCAGCAGTTTTGCTAACAAATGACTGTGCTTTTTTATTAACTTTATTTTTATGTCATTTACAATCAGGGATGTAGTGGAGGGTATATGGTGGTATAGTCTCTGGTGCATACCTTCTGTCTATAGCATGTACTCTCTGGTGTTTTTTACAACTACACCACTGATTTTACAATTAATGTGATATTCTTTATTTTTAATTTATAAAATTGCAATGTACTAACATTTTGGAGATGAAATGTTAAATAATTTTAGATTATTAACTTACTTAAATTTGACTTTCAGTGATCAGTTGTATCTCACTTTTGAATTAAGTGTCTCTCCCAGCATGCACAATATAATGAGGTGCTACTGTTTATATCTTTTATAATTGTATTATTTTTTGTAAATAAATACTTATTTATTTTTTGTTAAAAATTGTTTCTGTTTTTCTTGATAAGTAGTTCTTTATTTATGTTGTCAGACTCATAAAGCCATTTTTATTGCTAACAAAGTAACAAATGAGCTATTTAAAGGCATAGTTGTGTAAGTCACTTATTTTGAAAAAAAAAAAAAAAAAAAAAAAAAAAATGAGTTAAGTCCTGAAAGATAATCTAGATATATCAATTTATACATATGGGATATAGAGTATAAGTATTTAGTATAAGTGATAATTACAAGAAATTTTTCTTTAAATAGCACACAAAGATATTTGACTCCATATGAGATTATTATAGCACATTGAGGGAAATCCTTTTTTTTTTTTTTTTTTTTTTCTTTGAGCATTTAAAAAAGTTACTTTACACCTCTTTGCCCTCAAATGTGAAACATAAGGGAAAAATAGGTCTACTTTTTCTTTACAGTTACCTGCTATTCAGTTATTTTTGTGAATGTCTTAAAAATAATTACAGTAAAATACTCCCTATACACACACACATATATATGCCCATACATATTTATGCTTTTACCTTTGAATAACAAACAAATTTATTGCTCCTGAGGTCTTTCTTATTAAAAGGTTTTACTGTATTTCTCAGGTTTACCAAATTAAAATGCTATGTATATAAAAAAATGATGAAAAAGAAAATTATAAAGTCCATCTTTAAAATGTTTTGTAGGATTAATTATATTTTAGTAATGGTCATTACAAAATTCTTAATTTAAAATTTTTCAATAAAATATAAAAAATAACTTGCATTTGTTGAAATAATTACATTAAGGTTAAGTTTGTTGAAATAAGCTTAGATTATTTGTTATCTGATTATAAATTACTTTGGGACTTTTGAATGGATACACTGATTTAAATTATTCTTTTTCCGTTTTCTTAACCCTCTAAGCGTTTAGAACGTAATATTCCGTTCACTAAGTTCCAGGTTTCACTGCAATATATGCAATGTTTAATATAATTCTATAGATTTAATGAATTTTCAAAACATTGAAGAATGATTAATACTCTCAAGGGTTACATTCCTATTTGTAATTAAGTTTTATTTATAATGCTGAAAGAATCATATTTTTTTAGCATTTAAAACAAAATGCAGAGAAAACATTACAATTTTACCTTTTTCAAAACGCTCAGAGGGTTAAAAAAGAAAGAAAGTTTTTGATTTTTGTTTGAAGATTGTTTAAATGTAATAAGATACACAAGATCAGAAACATGGGTTTATTGAGCAAATTTTAATGCATTTCAGTTGCACGAAATCAGTTTTATTTTCTTTCTTTATGAAACTTAGTGCTTCATTGTACTTTTTATCTATGTTTTACTTGATTTTTCATTTAAATACATATAAACTGCAATGGTGTTTTGAACAAATAAGAAATTTTGATTTAATATAATTTAGAATCTATATTTACTGCACCTCTGATTTTTGTTTGAAGATAGCTTAAATGTGTTAAACAAGATCAGAGAGGTTTAACAGATTTGAATATATTTCAATTATATCTATTGGATTTTTTACTTATAATTTTTTTTTAAATGACTCTCATTGCGCTGTTGTATTTTTTACTTGCTTTTCTACATATTAAATACATATAAACTACAATGGTATTTTGAGCACATATTAAAAAAAATCAAGTTGATATAACAGAATTGCCTTAAAATTTGTTGAATAAACCAATGTTTCTTATCTTTTTTTTAATTTTCTTTTACATGTATTAGCGTATAAAAATTATGAGTGCTAACACATTTACACAATCTTCAAACAAAAATCAATTGGTCAGGTAGTAAATATAAATCCTAAATTACATTAAAACAATCAAAATGTCTTAAGGTAAAAATATTAATCTTTTATTCTATCTGGGGAACGGGGCTGAAAATCAATGCTTTACCCATCTATTTTTATTTGGTTCTAAAATTGACATATCTGCTTATCCTTTATGTTTTAACACTAACATTATTGAAGTAGATAGACAACTATTTTAAAATAAATTATATTCCAAGGGTTCCCCTCCCTTTCTTTTCCAGAAAGGGACTTAAAAACTAGAATGCATCATTATTTAAAGTCCCTGTTCTTCACATAAACAATAGAACAGTGATACCTCAGTTTTCGTCGATAATCCGTCCAAAAACAATTGGCAAAATTCAATACTGACGAAAACAGAGTCAATTATATCCATATGAATCTATGTAAATCCAATTAATTCGTTCTAAACATTCCAAAATAAATTTCAAAAACATATTTTATAGCGAATAAGTATAGTGTTTAATACTAAAATCAATGAGAAAATATATAGTGTTCTTAACGTATGGTATCAAGGCACTGTATCTGGGGTCACTTCCCTTTTTGGTCTTTTGGCAATAGGACTAGCTTCAGAGTCAGAAAACGTATGTTGCTCAAAAAAGCTCTCCTAAATTATCCGTTTCTGCCGCATCTTTAAGATTTGCCAGAAATGGGGCAAGACATTATCATTAAACAAGTTACTTACAAGAAACTTTCTTTGGTTCCATAAGAAGGTTTTATACACAGAAAATTAACGAAATCCGAAGCAACCGATGAAAAACTGAAACAAATTTTTCATGGAAAAAATCAATGGAAATGGAGGTATTGCTGTATTCTGATATTTAGAAAGGCATATCATTGTGTTCAGGTTCTATACCAGAATTCAGGTATATTTTTCATTTTCAGTACCGGAATTCCATTTTTTCTGATTGTTAAATTCATAAAATAAGACTAAAATATCAATTTCATTTTATTGCTAAACAGAATTAAAATTAATATTTTTCATAATATGACCTCCCTGTAATAAATTATGTCGTCCCCCCCCCCCCTCCCTCTCCATACGGAAACATTTTTTCGCTAAAATTTTGGGTATTTTTCCATGAACCCACAATCATCCCTGAATTGACAATAATTCTGGAAAAGAGACTTCAAAGAGAAAGTGAGGCTAGACAATGGGTATCCCCAGTGCTTCTTTATTTACTTATGACAGTGCCAAGGCTTCAATTGTATAAAATATTTCTTCTATCCCATCAATAACAATTCAATTACCTTTCAAAATAATTTTTGAAGGATTGTAACTTTAATAAACATCAACATTTTTGTTTCTCTCAAATAGCAATTTTTTTCTTCTTTTTTTCAATTTGAAGAAATAAAATTGAGCCTGAAGACTAATATAATAAACAAGCTTAAACAAGCCCATTCCATCTCTAGTAGCTATCTGCATCTCTTTTTTTTTCTTGAGAGCATTAACTGAAAACATAACAGTATATTCATCACAGGAAAGATATTCCTGATGGCATTTGAAGAACAAAAGTGACCTTAAGATCCATTTGTCCATTATATGGCCTTATTACCAATACCATTATGCATCACTTAAACACTAGTTGAAATGACATTGTTATAATTTGCTTGTTAAATTAACCCATTTTAGGCCAAGCATAGAAATTTTATAAAATGTGGTATTTGCATTGAAATTTGCTTAAATTACATTTATTAAGACATCAAAAAAGTCTCATGCATAAAAAATATTTTATTTAATTTGACGTTACCATTATTAATTTATTATTAATAATCTACCATTAAATTTAAATAAAAAAATTAAGTTTTCTTATGGCATTTGTTTTATTTTTATTTTATTTACAGAACTTGCAACTTTACTCCATTATAAAAACATATGATTAATCTCAAGTGGAATAATTATACGTTTTCAAAAAGTCGAATTTGTCAATAACAGTTTCAAGTAAAAAACCAGCGTATTTTGAAAATATCTCAACAGAAAGTGATTACTTCAATTGAATTACTAATATTTTATAGATGTCTCCAGAACCCTTAAAAATAGCAGAAAAATAAAATTAGCGAAAAATATACGTCAGTGTTAATAAAAAAATATTTATTGAAATGGTGCGTTTACGCACCTTTGGCCGAAAATGGGTTAATATCCTTAACTTATTTTAAAATTTCATGGTCATGTTGAAGACTATATGAGCACAGAATAAAGATAGTCTACATATGTTTATAGCTGATCAATTCTTGAAAGAATTTTGAATGATTATCACTTGAACAAAAACTGGTTAATTGTTTTGAGACAAGATTTCTCTTGTAATTGATTTTATTATACACACTCACATATATAATGAATTTATTAAAATACTTGATTGATAAAAAATTTGGCAAGACATGATCACTTTGCTATAACATTGTATAAAGACATAATGATACTTCTACTGGAAATAAGTAAAGTATACAAATAAATTTTAAAAAATCCTTGCCTTAAAATAAAAAAAAAACATATTGGTTGAAAATTTTCTTTACGTTACAACTAGATATGAGATGACATAAAAGTAAATTTTATTTGTTATTTGAGTTACATTAAAAGAAAAGATGTAGAAAAACCTGAAAAAAAATATTTTCGTACGAAAATTGTGTTTGGAAGTGAAAAATATTCTATTTTTCTAAACTAATTTTTGCAGGAAATTTTTATCAAAATATTGTTTTAGCTTATTTCAACAAGATCTATGTGTTACCAAACTATTTCTGCGAACCCAAAAAATAACCATGTTCTAAAATTGATCTTTCATACAACAGCTTTATTGAAAACATTTTTTTAAGTACACATAAATTAAGCAAGACCTTTACAATAGATGATATACATACAATAGATGAAGTATGAAGATCATACAATGAAGTACATATCATCGAAGATAAATACAATAGATGAAGTATAAAGATATTTTTTTAGAAACCCACAACTCTTTGTCGCCATTCAGTATTTTAACACAGGAAAAACTTATTTAAAAAATTATTTTAATTAAAAAAAAATAGATATATTAAGTTATAGAACTTGCTACTTTTAAATAGCATTAAAAACTCATTACAAAATTCATTCATAGATTGGAAGTAATAGATACTTTATTATGTTACAAAATCAATATTCAATATATATTGTACAAAGTAAAAATAAAGCAACACGTTATTTAGTAATGCTGACTTTCTATCGATTGTGGCAAAAGTCTAAGTGCCCCATGTCCCCTTTTTTGCAAATTGAATCACTGCTAAACATTGCACAATTTCAATTTTTTCTGCCATTGAATAAGGGGGTGGGGGGATATTTTCTGATACTATTTGTTTGAAAATTGCATCTCAATTTAGTGAGATTTTATGACATTTAAAATAGTTTCCAGGCATTTTTTTTTTAATTCCATTCAGTTAAATTAACAGATTGCTGAAGTTTAAACACATTTGCACTTAAAACAATGTAAATAAGTACAGCTTTTGTTTCTCAATATTACTCATTTAACAAAATTAAAACTTCACTTAAAAAATTTAAAAATAAGTAAAACACGAGTTTTACAAATGTGTAATCAAACTATGCGCTTAAACACTGAAATAATCAAAATAAAGCTTCTATAAATAGTGAAATCTTTTAAAATTCTTTGGCTATTGTTATAATTGAGAGGCCCTCTGAAATATGGAGCTACCTTGATTCTCAATTTTCAGATTTTTGTAATGTATTATTCAGCATATAAGGAAAGATAAAATTTATGATCAGAAGGAAAGAAAAGATACTAGAAAACTAGTCTTAATGAGAATATATGCAGATAAGTTGCGTTCTAAATTAAAATGTTGAAAGTAAATTAAAGACCTTTGTAGCTGAAAACTTCCTCACTTGCTTTGGCCGTGTTATTGCAGAGAGGGCCCCTCAATTTCTGGTGCATAAACCGCGACCAAAGCTGAATATATAATACTACGAGAAGGGAAGACAGAGTTATGCTCGGTCAAAATTAACTTTGAGTTCAAATATCATGACCAAAATGACCCACTAATCAAATTTTCTCGAACATGTGACCGAACCCAATTGTCTTCTCGTGCCCAAAACCCGTAGGATATAAAATTTAGTCAAAATATTCTGAACCTTTTTTTAGATAAAATTAGCTTGACCCAAAAATGACCCACTAATCTGATTTTCTCGAGCATGTGACTTAGCCCAATGATTTTCTCTTTCTCGTGCTCAAAAACCATAGGATACAAAATTTAGTTCAAATCGCCTGAGCCGTTTTTAAGAAAAAAATAGCTTGACCCATAATGAGCAAAATGACCCACTAATCTAATTTTCTCGAACATGTGACCTAGCCTAACAGTCTTCTCGTGCCCAAAAACCATAGGATACAAAATTTTGTCAAAATCGTTACAGCCGTTTTTAAGGTAAAATTTGCACACACATATGTATATATATATATAACCATACACACGTAACATTTGCTCGTATTAGAATATATGATATATTCAGCTTTGGCCATGACTAAAATAAGTCTTTCAAACCAGAAATAATATTTACCTAGTAAATGAATTTTATTGAATGAAATTCCTGGTCGGAGACATTTATTTGGTCTGTGTTTCATATGCCGGAAATTACTGTAATGGCTGGTATGCAGGTAGTTTGAAAATGAATTTAAAACTTTACTATTTGAATGAATATCATTGGTATTTTTCATATAAAATTTCTTTATCTCCCAATTGGTTTGCAGTCTAAATGAATAGATATATATTAAATATTAAGCAGTTATTAATTTTAATTAAACATTATTTAATGTCCTGTAACCCGGAAAACCCAGGTTGGGTCTCCTGGTATTTTTATAAAAGTTCAGCTTTCCTGATGTTGGCAAATATGGAGTAGAACGTTTTAGTTCTGAAAAAAAAATCTATATTTTTATGCAAGGCCCCATTATATTTGTACATTTACAAATTCTATAAAATAATAAAAACTATATTCCAAAAGAAATGAGTAGAATTATAAATATTCCACAAAACCTTATTAAATAACAATTTAATTTATTAATAGACCATTCTAAAATTAATTAAAGATTGCACATATTTTCTAATGTATTTTTTAAAATTCAGGAAAAAATGCTATGAATTTTACACTGTGTAGATGACCAAGAAATGTTTATGAATTCGTAATTTAGGACATAAAGTGTTTAATCAAAGAAAACAATTCATGTATTGAACTGCAGTGATTTAAAATAAAATCCATGCTGATGCAACTTAACCAACAATCCATGAGTGATATGGAGTGGAATATTTCAGTTTTGGAAAATTTCTAAATTTATATGCAAGGCTAATCCTATACAAAATAAAAACATTATTTCAAAGAAATGATTTGAGTAGAGCTGTAAATATTCCATGACACCTCATTAAATAACAATTTAATTTACTTAATACACAAAACTTTTCTAAATCTGATTGCACAAATTTTCTAATATATTTTCTAAAATTCAGGAAAAATGCTGTGAGACTTGCTCTGTGCAGGTGAACAAGAAATTTTCATGAATTCATAATTAGGACAAAAAAGGGTTTAATCTTGGAAAACAGTTTATGGATTGAACTGGAACATGGATTGTGAGTTAACTTAAAATCTATGTCGTTGACGGATATGGAGTGGAATGTTTCAGTTCTGAAAAATTTCCATATTTATATGGAAGGCCATTATCATTATTTGTACATTTTCTAATTCTGTAACATAATAAAAACAATATTTCAAGGAAATTATTTGAGTAGAGTTATAAGTATTTCACAAAATTTATTAACAATTTAATTTATTAATAGATTAACATTAAATAACAATTTAATTTATTAATAGATTAACATTAAATAACAATTTAATTTATTAATAGATTAACATTAAATAACAATTTAATTTATTAATAGATTAACATTAAATAACAATCCTTATATATTATTTCTCCTGTCAACATCCCTTTTTCTCAGAAAATATGAAATGCAGAACAACGAATGAGATGCCATATGAAAGGTTTTTGAACCGGCTTCTGACATAGCACACTTACATTTTTTTTAAATCATGTTTTTCGATTAAAAATTGCTGTTAATACAAAATTAAATCGACATTGATTTCTTAAATGAAATGAAAGGTTTTCTGAAATCAGTGTTGCCACAGAAATAAAATACTGCATTATCGTATGACGTCATCCTCTAATGCACTTAAAATATGATTGTCAATTTATTTCTTGCACGTGCTTTTTGAAAAAATGTAGAGCTTTTAATCGGGTTTTTAATTTAATTTTTACCCGTGCGTCACCTGTTTATTTGTTTTCTTTGTTTAATCATGGCTGTTTATATGCGTACTGTATCGGAATCGGAGCACCAGTAGATTACGTAATTTAAGGAGTAACTTCTAAATATACATTTCATTAGGATTTACAAAAATTGTAAATATTTATTAATATTGCATTAAGCTGTTAATATGCCAGCGACCTTTAATCTTATTGGAAAAATATAAAAAAAATTAAATTTTCAAAAAAGGGCTCGATGGCTCTTAGACAATTTAATTATGCATAGATAAACGCAAACTTTATCCAAACATGTTAGAAATTGTTTGAAGTTATCATGCTGCCCATGTTGAAAAATGTAGTTTCCAGAAAATCGCGTTTAAAATTGTAGAAGAAAAATATATACTGATAATTTCTTTTTTTCAACTTACACTTAATTTTCTATTCCTGCGCCATAATGTGGACTCTTCTTCCTCTGCCTAAAATGTTTTTGTTGGAAAGCCCATATAATCCAATGGGATTTCCCCCCGAATTTGTCAATTAGCTCACTGTGTTGCTGGTATCTTTCTGAGATTTCACGATATTTGACTGGTCTTTTTTCATGAGTTACTCTGTAGAATTGACTACTAAATCAGAAAAAAAGAATCTTTGGTATAGTTCGCGCATGCGCAGTTATAAATCATTTCATACAAATGCCTATATCTCATAAAATATTCAATATATATTATTTTTTAGGTGCGTTCGTAATTATATAAATACGTAGCAAAAATACGTCGTCGTCTGGTCCGTCCGTCAGTCCGCATATAACAGTGCAAAAATTACCCAACCAAATGGTTTGAAATTTAATATATATTATCGTTGTCGAATTTTGTCGAGTCATTTCAAATTTTATGAAAATCGAATCAAAACTTAAAATGATATTAATAAAACTTTTCTTTATTCTATTAAATCCTATCGTTCATAATCTATATAATAAAAGCGCAAGTCATGTGACTGAGGAAAACAAATACGGGCAAACCACTTCTTTTTTCATATGCCAGGCGGCCATTTTTATTCAAAATTATTTTTTCGGATAAATTGCATAAAAGTAACATTTTCAGAAAGATCGTTGAAAAAAATTGTTCTTTTGATAAATGAGTTACGTTAAAAAGTGTATAGATTCTGCGATAACTTCAGTGGAAACTACTTTTAAAAGCCGAATATCTCAATCTATTAGAGTCAATAAACACAGGAGATTCGTTCATTATGAGTCATAAAAATATTAAACCATGGACGTAATCATTCGCGAAGCAAGATCTTCATGGTGAATTTTTACAGTCCTGTCTGGTGTAGAAAAAAAATCACATTTGTAAACATGGCATACGTAATACGACAAAAAAAGGCATGCTCATAGCAGATGAAATAATTCATTTTACTGATATAATAAGGATGATTTTTTTTTTTTACATTGTGAAACTAGTTGTAACACGAACGCACCTCCTATGTCACGTTTAACGTACAATTTTCAACTTGTTTTAATTGCAGTACACTGTTTCTACTGTTTTTGAAGTCAAACATGCACTTTACATCCTCGAATTTCAAGAACAATTTGTCAAGAATTTCAGTAGATATTTGACAAGTCGTGTAAAAAGCGAAAGCGTCCTGTCACTGACCCTTAATTTTCGGACAGTAGTGTATTAATACTTTTCGAATGCAGAGAATTGCACTGGACAACAAATTTGAACCCAAAACCAGAATTAGTTGTTTCTTATTCAGTTTTTTTGCGCTGATTCCGAATCTAGTTTTAGATTTTCTTCAGTACGTCCAATTCTTGAGATATTTGCATATTTTGATTTATGTAATTTTTGTACAATTATATGCAAATTTAAGGCATAAAGCATTATCAGACTGGATTTTTCACTTTGTTATGATTACTGGCCAGCTTACTTTACAAAAATGTTGTAGCCGAGATTATACTGACATGTGACCATGAAATATTGTGCCTAATTTACATATTTTTCATTTTTTTCTAATAACTTTTCTTGGCGTTCAAATATCTCTGCCACATTCGTACGTTAATACGTTTCTAAAGCAGGTTTTTACGCTGATCTGGTGTCCGTTTTCTTCTATCATGTTCAGTTTTTGAAAAAAGTGATTTTTTTATTTTTTGCTATTAGCGATAAGGTCAGCATATAACTGCTATTGTGCCATGCATAAAAGATGCTAAATTAAAAAAAAGAAGAAGAAATAAATATTACAATGCTGGTTCATGAAGCAATGTTCTATTACTCAGTCATGAACCATGTTCAGAAAGCACAATTTTCACTCTCCGTATATTTCTAATTGGTATAATGTATGTTAATGAGGGTTAAAAGACAGCATGTACTAAGAAATACAACAAACACTTGAATAACTTCTTTTAATGAAACAAAGTTAATCTTTGGTATTCTCTCTTATCCAGTCTAAGTAATCCGTAACATTTATAAATCCTTCAGGTACTTCAGTACGTTTGCGACACATGCCGAATGATACACTTCCAACAGCAAACCACCTATTTCCATTTTGGATCATTAGAGGGCTTCCAGAACTCTGAAAAGAGAGAGGATGGGAAAAAAACTAAGACTAAGCAAATACAGTGTGAATTTTTTTGAGTAAAGGAAAAGTGACGATAAATATTTAATTAGGTCACAAGTGATATTTTATTTACTTACTAACCCATTTGTGACGGTTAGCTATTGTTTTAAACAAGAAGTCTATGTCACTGAGCTACAAAACAGAATCGGAGCGCTATCTCTCTGTTCTGTATAAATTTGAATCCAGAGGTCCGCTCATGAATACCGTTCTGCGTCAATCCGTTGCGCAAAATTCATGGCGGAACAATTCATCATAGCGTCAATTCTTCGCGGCGACAACTCATCGCAGCGTCAATTCGTCGCAACGAAAATGTTTTTGAAGGCTATGATGATAAAATAAAGACAATTTAGTAAATATGTTTAATGATAATTAGTTTTTTAGATATAGAGAATTATAACTAACAATTTACGTGCGATTATATCTATTAAAAAAATATCATTAAATAATTTTACTAAATTATCTTTATTTTATCATCATAGCCTTCAAGAACATATTCGTTGCGACGAATTGACGCTGCGATGAGTTGTCGTCGCGACGAATTGACGCTGCGATGAATTGTGCGCGATAAATTGTTCCGCGATGAATTGTGCGCGACGAATTGACGCGACACCTATGAATACAACGCGATATAATTCGGAGAAAACAGTATGGCAAAACACGGACGTCCTCTCATAGGACTGTATGGGGGTAGATATTTTAAAGATCGATTTTGTTTTTAAAATATGACGAAGATGCTAAACGTTTCATTTAATTATTTTTTTTTACTTAAAAAAACTACAGATTATATTTATTTCATAACAAATATTTAATTTTACACCATTCAAAAACAAAATGTTATATTAGCAAGAAAAATGAAATTTTTCATTATTTTCGTTTCGAAAAAGATTTTCGTTAAAAAAGAGCCAAATGTTAAAAATGAGCCAAAAGTGAACAAAATTCTTACTTTTTGAAAGATTTAGTGAGGTTGCGGGGCCCTTCTCCCCTGCTTCCATACCTCATGCCCTCCCCCTGGAAAAAAAAAAACTACCGACTACATCATCAGAAAGCCTGAGGACCTATTGGGGGATTTTTTTTTTTTACTTTTAGATATCGTATGACATATGTATGATATTATGGAAAATAACCAAGTATGACTGAAAAACATGTATTTTCAACGGCTCGCATATGAGCCCTTATATTCTTATTAAAAAAAGTGCATTCTATCATATAATAAATAATACATTCAGTTGACGATAAATAAATGAATTGAAAACACACACAATTAATGAAAAGGAAGTGTTTAAATCCTTGCAACATTTGCCGCCACTAATTGAAGGCTTGATTGTTGAGTAGGTAGGTTCACAAATAACCTTCTCAACAACGCCAAACTTTCTGACACATTTTTAAACGTCAAGGCATAAAATTGGTAGGCTTGACTAATGAAGTGAATTGGAATCAAATAGTGTTTTACATCTTTCATAAATAAATTAAGTTATAAGCGATATAAGCTTTCATAATTAAGTTATAAGCGATTCTTATCACGTGACGACTATTTTTCCTCTTTCTTGCGCTGCCGCATCAGGAGAGGGGCTACAAAACGTCCCCTTCTCCTAAAAAAACAACTCGTCATTTTGTTTCTGTTATATCTGCACGCCTTCTATTCGGTGTCGTAGGCAGCGTTACCCCGTGCCGGAGGTTCGTTTAGAATAATATGCACCCTCTGTTGGTGGAAGGAAGAACAAACACGCCTGCTATACGTTGCCGTAGGCAGCGGGGACCCGTTCCGGATGTTCCTTAGGAAATAAGTTTGTTTAGAACAGGATGAGCGCCTGGATGTGGAAGGTGGAACTAAAAGATGTTTTAATCATGCGAGGCTCGTTTGAAAAAATCGACCAGAGAAGCAGGCGTAGCTTGCTGGAACTGCAATAAAATAAAATTTGGAACAACCCTGAAAATATTTTCTAGCTACTACTTTTTTTTTTTTAGAAGCGTCCGAAAGGTGTTAAGTGCGGGGCGCTGGACAGCCTTAAACCTAATTTTACATTTTCTATTTAATGAAAACTTTGGTATAAATATTTCTAAATTTTACAAAATACAGTTTTACCTGTTAATCACCATGTGAAAGATTTTCAAACTGAATTTAAAATTAAAAAATGCATTTCTTACCAGACAATCAGAATCTTCACGTCCTTCGTCGATTACAGTGCAAAGAAAATCTCTGCTTATACCACGGGGAAATTGACGCTGGAACCTGTTTCCCAGGATCTTATTCAATATTTGTTGGCATTCCTGATTAGATATTACTTGTAATCCAGTCGAATATTTTAAATTTGGTTGAGTCCCTAAACAGAAATCATAGAAATATTTTACAACAATATACCCGTAAAAAGAATTTTAGAAATAGAATTTAAAATAAATAAATTAAAATAATGAAAAGTGTAAAAATAAAATTAATACCAGTTTATTTATTTATGTTTTTAAGCGACATTATAGATGACCATTATACCTCAAAGCTTACCTGGGCTTACCTGAGATTTTCCTTTAGCGCACAGAGTGATCCACAGTAATCCAAATATTTATTCCTTTGAGTGATCGTCGTATCACTGTATTTGAATAGTAACATTGTGTGAAATAAGAAGTAGATCCATTTTCCTTTGAATATAATATTATAATTCTTGGCTAGATATGTACATTTTTATCGCGTTTTGGAGACTGCATATAGGTGCTCCAATTTTACATTATATTTGAGATATATTTACATGATATATATACAAGAGCGTCTTAACTGCTCGGATACATTTTGGAAACTGAGGGAGAATTGTTATTAAGTTCAGTGCACGCGCGCGGGATATCAGCTGTAGGTTGAAGTAGGGAGGTCTGCAGAATTTCACAGTTAATTGGTTTCGACAGTCTCTGGTTTTATTCACTATGTTTTGCATCTGCGGTTATTACTTAAAGTATTTATAGTTAATTGGGGTCTGGTTTTTAACATGTTCTTTCGATCGTTCACTGCACGTGGAGATTATTAACTGCATAAAAAAGGTTTCTCCGTCATTTACAGTTCGTGATTGGGAGTGAGAAATGTTTTTCGCGATCGCGAAGATGTCTCCTAAGAGTTGATGGGAGTTTAGTTTGCTGATAAGAGTTTGTGGTCTGGGACGTAAAAATGTTTTTAAAGAGATAAAAGATGAGTTTTTCACACAAGCTTTTGGGCTGGAAGCTGAGTTTTTGCACAGACGGTTGGTTGAGGTATGTGGGTACTGTTCCTAACATGGGTGGTGATTACTATAAGAGAATGTTCCGAATTAGCTTTCAGTTTTCAATATCACCAACTATTATATTTTTCAACAAGACGATGGATGCATTAATTCATTCTGACCCCCCCCCCCCCCCCCTACAAAATGGGGTTTGAAGACAATAAGGTCTCTACACTCAATTGGCCGACTAATAGGCTGGAACTAAATCCCACGGAAAACATATCTGGTATTATAGCACACAGTATCTACCAAGGAAATGGTCAAACAGTTCAGTATAATTCGAAAACACAGTTAAAATCGCCTATTTGTGAAGCAAGGCGTATTCTATCACTTCGAAAAGTTAGAAATATTGTAAACTATAGTAGAAATATGCTACAACGTTGCATCGAAAGTTTTGAACACAAAGGAAGAACAATTGAATGGATGTCTGTCATATGTTATAAATTTAAAATTTCAAGAAATAAGGAAAAGCTATTAATGTCATCGATTAGCAATGTTCTGAGCACCTAGTGCAAAATAGGCCCTTTTTCCGATCTTGTCTTTATGCTGAGCATTGACAAGCAATAAAAAATTAGTTGGGTAAGTAAAGTAATAATATTATTTTTAGTTTATTTTTAAATTTTTTCATTTAAATTATATTATGAAATTATAATTTTAACACTGGGCAATCAATCATTTCGCATAGATTCTTTTCTAACAAACATTCCAAAATTTGCAACAAGCCTTTCTTTCAGACACCCATTCGTAAAATTCGTTATGTTATACCCATTCGTAATGTGATACGTAATATACCGATATTTTTTTTTCTACGCCGGAAAGAAACCTAGTTGCAGTTTTGCTGAAGACTGGAACTATGCCCTACCCATGAGACAGTTTCTTTTAAAAAGTCTTCGCCGAAGACGATCTGGTACTCTTTAAGAAAGTTAATAAGGATCGATCAGACGCAAGATCCTAATGTCCAATTTGTCTTTCGGCGGCCTGGAATAAAGTGTTGGACGAGCTCTTGTGACTAACAGGCTAGTTTATTAAGTCATTTGTAACGCAAGCTGTTAGTGGATTTGGTGTGCCCTTCGGGATTTCACTATCACACTAAAGCGTAATCTGAGTTCACAAGGTGGTCATCTCTGATCATCCTTTCTCAGTCACGAGGGTTCATGCGCGGAAACTAATTTGGTTTCACTCCAGTCAAAGGCACAGAATATACTCTGGATGAGTTGCGTAAGACAATAGATGGATGTTACGCAAGAGGCAACTATACAGCTGCTTTATCATGTTGGACGTACAGGGGCATTTAACAACCTATGTTGACCTAAACTATGAAAAGTGGGGTGATCTTGTAAGAAACAAACTGGTAAGAAATTTACTGTCGAAGCACTCGATACTTTACCGAACGGCTGTCCGTCCTTGGAACGTCAATATGATAAAGGTTGCTCACAAGGCTCTAATTCAGGTCCCTTCTTTTGGAATCTGGTCGCAAATTCCTTACTGGAGTTGGATTTGGGAAAATTTGTGAGGATAATCGCCTACGCGGAAGACTTTGCTGTAACAATAGAGGCACCAAACGCATATATTTGCGGACACAGGACCAACGTGGCTCTGGAGAGAATTACCAGGAACTCACGTTCAGCGCGGATAAGACCGTTTCGGTCTATTTCCAAAAAATGCGGAAAATAGGGAGCAAGGGGAATCCTAACACGGATTCTCGAATGACATTTCTAGGCAAAGCCATTAAAATGGCGCCCTCTGCAACATATTTAGGGGTCATGATCGATAGCAAGCTAAGTGAATGGCACATTGTGTGTACATAGAAGAATCATTAGCGAACTACGTTAAAGCGACCCACTTACTCAATCGAAAGAATTGGGATCTGAGTGGAAATGTGCTCAAACGCCTGTACAAAAGTGGGATAAAGAGATTGGCGACATAGACCTTCAGTTTCTGGTGGACTGGAAGTGCTCGTATGCGAGACAGTCTAGTATCATTTCAAAAGATGTCAGTTCTGGCCATTACTAGGTGCTTCCATACAACTAGTACGGCGACGTTTTAGGTACTTGCCGGCACATTACCGTGGAGAAAGAATGCCTTTTCTGTAGCTTTCTCCGTCTTAGGAAAAATGTGAACATCGATGATAGTCATATCAGAGGAGATCAAATTCAAAGAAAAGCAGAACAATCGCGAGTGCACCCCGCTCATAGACTGGACAGAGGCTCCTAAGGATATCGGGAGCACCCCAGAACATCGGGGAGTTACGGTTTTTATCGACGGGTCAAAAGATTGGTGGCGAGATAGGTGCTGACATAGCAATCTTTGCTGATGGGGTTCTAGTGGAAGAACATTTCTACCTTCTCCCTCTCACGCTAAAGTGTTTTATCATGAAGGCGCTGGAGTTATGCAGCTCAGAAGAAAGTTACTCGCTTTATAGAGATTCGAGGTCGTTGCTAATGTCATTGTCTAATCCAAATACCAAAGATCAGTTGTGCGTGGGAATTCATGAGAAGAGAGGAGAAAAGGAGGTAGGATGGTACTGTGTCAGAGTACATGTAGGTACAGTGGGAAACGAAACAGCAGACTGACTCGTGAATGCGGGTGCAGGTCTAGATGTCGTAGATGTACCAATAAATCTGTCTTCCCAGTCAGCCATTAGTCAGAAAATTCTAGCATTCTGGTAAAGAAGATGAGAGGAAGTAGAAACAGGCAGATGTGTTTATCGGATTCTTACGAAAGCGTCAGAAAAACGGACATGGTCATCTCCGTTAATTAATTGGGCGATTACAGGGCATGGGCAATTCCCAAAATACTGTCATCGCTTTCGAGTCCGACCTTTGATACGTGTATGTCCCCAAATCCAGCTACGAGGAACATCTGCTCGTGGAATGTGTTGGTACGCTTCCCCTCAGGAAGAAGTTTTGTCAAAAAAAATGTCAATGACGGCAGTAAGGAACTACTTTGTGGTTACGGAATGGAGAAGGGCCTTGTTCACCTTTTTAAAGGAAATGGAGCCTCGTTTTCAATAAGCTTCGTTCATAGTGGCTCTTCTCGTGTGAGTTGGTCACTTTGAGAGTCACGCAACAGCTAGTGACCAGTAGTAGTTGTAATTGCATATTGTGTATTTAGTAGTTGTGACCTGTTAATAGTTGTGATGATGCTCATATGTAATGTAGATATTATGTCAGTGTTTGTCGTTGTGATTATGTGATGGTAGATGTGATGATGTTAGATTAGTAATTGTAGTTGTCAATGTGAGTGTTCATTGTTGTCATGTGATAGTTGATGCAATCATGTTTAGTAAGTAATTGTAGTTGTTAATGTAAGTGATTGACGTAGTAATGTGGTTTAGTCTAACATGTTATTAACCTCCCTATTTGAAGTGTATGTAGAGCAATTTCTAGATGGCGCTCTATGATAGATGTCTGTATGTAATGATGTATAAAGTTGAAATAAAGGACATAGTCCCAATTTGAGGGAGGGGTCGACGGAATAGGAAGGCCTTCCTTAAAGAGAATATTTTCTCAGTTCCCTTTAAAAGCTGATCTAACTAGGTCAGGGAGGCATGGCAGTATCAGACAAGTGCCAGATGTAGGTGATTTGCTTTGTAAATGGACCAACATCAGGTTTTTAACTTGTGATGTCCAGTTTTGGACGTATGCAGTAAGTAGTGATTTTTTTAAATATTTCGTTTGCATTTCAATATTAGAAAATTTGCATTGGATATCTACGATCGCCGTTCTTCACTTTTTGCTATTTTGTTTGCAGATTTTTTTTTTATGGGGATACTTTCACTTTCAAAACTGGTTCCGAAAATGAAAGTATTCTCATAAAAAAACCCTGAAAACCAAATCGAAAAAGTAAAAATCAACAATGGTAGCTATCGACCACATCTATCCAATGCAAAAAAATCGTTTAAAAATATTGAAATGCAAACGAGATATTTTAAATTAACTGTCCCATAGGATTAACATTAGCGAGCGAGTGTTTCTGCGTGAGTGAAGTAGCATCTTAAACACTGAAATAAACAGAATCATAGAATCATAAAGGTTACTTACCTCGAGAACTTAGTAACCATCCAACTAACACCTTCCTTCCGACGGTGAGATTCATTCTGCCGAGTTTCTCATCGAGCAGGCAAACGGGATTAAAATTCGGGAAATTGACTTCTCGGTCGAGAGTCAGCATTGCAATGTCATCGTAAACAAGAACGAAAAATCATGCGTCAAGCATAGATTATGTAGCACTTTCCAACGCTTCCAAAATAAATTTACAAAACATACCGTTTAATAAGCTAAAAGATAACATCTAAGTAAACAATTTGGAAAACGCATAACATATTTAAAAACATAATTTCAGGAATTTCCAACAGATACAATATTCGGAAAAATATCCGAATACTTTTATTCAGCCCTGTATATGATCTATAGATTTGTATATGCTAGGATGCTAAATTTTAGTTTAGTTAGGAAACGCGTAGCACAGTTTAAAATTATCTTTCTGGAGTTTCTGTCAATAAACGGAAATGTGTTCGCGAACTTTTGTGCTGCCCTGTATAGGATCTACAGAATTTATACACACCACGTAATAGACAAAAAGCGAGTTAAAATTAAAATCGCGTTTAGTAACTTAAAACGCACTTCCAGGAATTAGTGTTAACAGACAGTAGAGAATTCTTTTGTGTGTCCCTGTAAATGATCGATGACTGCTATACACACACTATTCTGTAGTAAGCCTCTTGTAATGCACCTTAGATATATATATATAAATTTCAATGCGTTTAAAATAGTGAAACATTATTTAAATAAACCGCAGACGATTTTTCTCAATAGACGTCATGTAACGGAATTCTTTTGACTGTCCCTGTAAAGTAACTATAAGTGCTATGCACACCCTATTCCATATTAAGCTTTTTCTAATGCACCTTAGTGATATATATAAATTTCAATGCGTTTAAAATAGTGAAACATTATTTAAATAAACCGCAAATGATTTTTCCCCATAGACCGCAATGTAACGGAATTCTTTTGAGTGTCCCTGTAATAAAACTATAAGTGCTACACACTTCCGTTGAAATAGGGAACATGCTATAGATAACGACAATAACATATAAAAATTGCAGAGCAATCCGAGCATATTTACGGGAGTTAGAGCACGGACAGACGGCAGACGGCCAGACGGCAGACGGCAGACGGCCATACGGCCAGACAAACCGAAGTCATAAGCACTTTTCAACTAGGTTGGAAAGTGCTAAAAAGGCCTGTTGTATAGCCAGGATGAACTAGGATTCGAGTAATTCCGTATTCATTGGCTTCATCTTGGTTGACGTGACCAATGCGAGCTTTGTACATGTCAATACTAGTAAAAGAAAAATTATTTCAAAGATTAGAATAAGGATAAAACAGTCGGAGCTTCATGGGATTTAGAGTTTTTCATCGGATCGGGTAAACCAATTTTACTCGAACCTGACCCGACTTCAACTCACATGAAGCTGCTTTCCTTATATAAGGTGTTTGAATGAAAAATTCTAGATAAAATTATTTTTTTTTTTTATAATGTGACATGTATTTTCAATTTTTCAGAATTTATTGGGTGTAATATCTTAATATCCTGAGTTAACTTCGGTTGGAAAATTTTATTTCATAAAATTTTAATATTAAATTGGGTTTTGAAATTTTTTTCTTGGTTGCGCAAGACATTTATTTTTAATAGTTTATGTAGCGGATAATCGAATTTAGATAAATAACTGATATATAAGTAGTTAAAAAAAAATGAGGTTACTTTAGAAGATATTGAAAAAAAAAAGTACATTAAAGGGTTAAAGATAGATTTTTCAGTGTTTCCCGAAGAATCTATTTTGCGAACATTTTTTACATTTTGCTACAGTTTTTTACTTCCCATTCTCCAAATTGATAAGTTTGTTCAAAAGTCAGCCAGAACCCTGTGCGAAACCTGTGTGAGATAGAAGAAAGTTTGGGATTGTCACATCCGACTAGTTAACCCTTTTAGTGCCATACATAGTTTACCAATATATGCTAAAAATGCCAGTAAAAAAGTGCATTTTTATAGATAATTTATATGAACAAGAGAAATATTCACTATTTCCGTTACAATACACCAATATTCATAATTTTTCAACATTCTCTTCAGAAGATTTTATACTATGATAATAAAAACACAGAGCGAGAGGAGCGTGACGGCGCTACTTGGCACTAAAAGGGTTAAACATGCACTTACTTTTTGTCGTCGTAGCAGTGAGCTGCCGATATGACATGTCTTCTGTCTATCAGAAATCCCGAACACCAAAATTCGTAAGTGCCTGATGTAATTCTCTTTCTGATGGCTACCTACATTAAACAAAATCAGCTTTGAATACACAAAATGCATGAAAACAATACTTGAAATAACAATAACTTATGGTGTCACATTTTATTTACTCTATTAAAAGGACTACATAAATATTCAGTGAATAAAATTCAAGAAAATTATACTTTAAACCTTTCTGTATGTTACTTCAATTTCGAAAATGATAAAAACTATTAAAATGCTTAAATACAGCAAAGCACAGATTTACCGAACTTGTCGCGATGGGTGCTAGTTCGGATAAGCAAATTTTCGGATAATTGGGCAGACAATTTTAGGACTGTTCCTGACTATACCAAAATGCTTATAATTCCATTTTTACGTGTAGCAGTTTTTTTTATTATTTATATATAGAACAAATGTATGTTTAAAACCATAGAGCACAGATTTTCCGTACCTGGTCGGTACGGGCGCTAGTTCGGTTAAGCAAAATTTCAGATAGTTGGGCAGACAATTTTAGGAAATTTCCTGATATGCTAAAGTGCATTTTTTGCATATCGTTTTTTTATGGAACAAATTTATGTTTAAAACCATAGCGCACATATTATCTGAACCTGTCGGGACGGGCGCTAGTTCGGATAAGCAAAATTTCGGATAGTCGGGCAGAAAATTTTAGGAATGTTCCTGATATGCTAAAGTGCCTTTTTTACATATAGTTTTTTATGGAACAAATCTATGTTTAAAACCATAGAGCACAGATTTTCCTAACCTGTCAGGACGGGCGCTAGTTCGGATAAGCAAAATTTCGGGTAGTTGGGCAGACAATTTTAGGAACGTTCCTGATATGCTAAAGTGCATTTTTTTACATACAGTTTTTTTATGGAACAAATCTATGTTTAAAACCATAGAGCACAGATTTTCCGAACTTGTCGAGACGAGCGTTAGTTCGGATAATTGGACAGATAATTTTAGGAATATTCCTGATATGCTAAAATGCATTTTTTACGTATAGAAGTTTTTTTTTATGGAACAAATGTATGTTTAAAACCATAGAACACAGATTTTCCGAACCTGTCGGGACGTGCGCTAGTTCGGATAAGCAAAAGTTCGGATATATGGACAGACAATTTTAGGAACGTTCCTGATATGCTAAAATGTATTTTTTTGCGTATAGTTGTTTTATGGAACAAATGTATGTTTAAAACCATAGAGCACAGATTTTCCAAACCTGTCGGGACGTGCGCTAGTTCGGATAAGAAAAAGTTCGGATAATTAGAAAGACAATTTTTAGGAATGTTTCTGACTATGCCAAAATGCTTAAAAGATATTTTTTACGTGCAGTAGATTTTGTATGGAACAAATGTATGTTTTTAAAAAATATAGCAGTGCGTAAGTAGATTAAAATAATTGCTTTATACACTGAGAAAAATGACACTTTCAACTCTGAGTAAATCGATGTTTTCATTTTGTTATGAAACTTTTTGTTTCAAATAGGACGACCCAATGTTTTCAATTCTGAAATACTCAGAATATTGAAACATGGACATACTCAAAACTGAGCACACAGAGGTCTGTTCATACTCATTTTTGAAACATGGACATATACAAAAAGTGCTTAGAATCAGTTTAAACGCATTTTTGAAACTGGGAATACTCAAAAATTAGCACATAGAAGTCTGTTCATACTCAATTTTGAAGCATGTACATACTCAAATATGAGCATATGATGTTTTATTATTGAGTGTGTGTATAGTTCCAAAAATGAGTATATACATGTTAACTTGAGTAATTTTTATTCGGAGCCATTTTGACTATGCGACATACTCAGGTTTGAGTATTTTTTGCTGAAAATGTCTTTTTCAGAATGTGTGTACAGATTTTAATCAGGCTTAAGACTCGCAGCTGATAGTGCTGGAGCGTGAATTGTTTGTGTTTTTGTCATTTTGTATCTTTTTAAAGTTTTTCTTTTTTAAATCATTTTAGGGGCGTTCGTAATTATATAATTACGTAACACCTATAGTCGTCGTCTGGCCCGTCCACCTGTCCGCATATAACAGCTCAAAAACTACCCAACCGAATGGTTTGAAATGTAATACAGGGTTATTCTAAATGATGGACCCATTTTCGAAAAATTGTATTTATTAAAGTACAAATCCAAAATGAACAATCTTTATACCAATGAAAAGAGGAAGTTTCAAAGTTTTTTTTAAGACATTATAAATGTTCAATGTGTCCACCGTTTGCTGCACGGCAAACATCTACGCGATAGCCAAACTCGTCCCACACACTAGAAAGCGTATCTGCTGTTACTGAGTGCACGGCAACAGTGATACGGTTCCGCAGATCGTTCAGAGTTGTTGGTAGCGGCGAGACGTACACAGCTTCCTTAACATAACCCCAGAAGAAGTAGTCACATTTGCTTTCTTGTGTGGGGGACGAGTTTGGCTATCGCGCAGATGTTTGCCGTGCAGCAAACGGTGGACACATTGAACATTTATAATGTCTTAAAAAAAAACTTTGAAACTTCCTCTTTTCATTGATATAAAGATTGTTCATTTTGGATTTGTACTTTAATAAATACAATTTTTTGAAAATGGGTCCATCATTTAAAATAACCCTGTATATAAATCGTTGCAGAATTTTGTCGAATCATTTCAAATTTTATGAAAATTGAATCAAAATTTAAAAAGTTATTAATAAAAGTTTTCTTCATTCTATTATATCCTATCATAAGTAATTAATTCAATGATATCCCATGATAGGTAGGTAATGATTCTAGATTTCCATAGTGATTACTTCCTTTTTAAGATGGAGGAGATTCTTATTTGTATACGAAAATTGTTTAATTATAGCGATCCTATAATCAACCTACATTTTTTTGGATAGATATTTCCGGAGAAATAGATACTAAATGGAAAAAGAGTCTAAATATGGATTTCAAGTTCTGAAATTTTCAAAGCTAGGCTAAAGTTTCCCATTGGAATTTTCAGTAAGTGTCAATAAAAGATAAAATGTTGCCAACTTAAAATATACTTATTCTATTACGGAAATTAATCATATCATAATAACAGACGATATAAATCATTTCACTAAAATAATAACGTGATTTTTTTTTTTTTTTACATTGTCTTCTATAGGATATTTGCGCATAGTATAATTTTAATGTAACAGAAATTAGATTATTTATTTATTAAATTATTATTATTATTAAATTATTATTATTATTATTATTATTATTAAATTATTATTATTATTATTATTATTATTATTAAATTATTATTATTATTATTATTATTAAATTATTATTATTATTATTATTATTAAATTATTATTATTTATTATTAAAGTTATGTTATTTATTAAAGTTATAATGTTATAAAGTTATGTTAAAAAGTCGTGTTTTCTTTATTAGACCGGGAACTTATCAGCCCATGTGTTAAGTCTTTGCGTTTTGATTTCTCAGAAAATCCTTTGAGTTGCTGGAATTAAAAGTCTTCGAATCTTACCATTCAGGGCCATGATCCTTCTGTCGCATCGCCTTCATTTCTTAGACCCTTGTCACTCTTAATTCCCGCAAATATAAAAAAGAATCTGTTAAATAAAGTTTTCTGTATTAACAATCTCCATCATAATAATAAATGTCATGTAAAAAAAAAACAAACTTAAACCCGATTAATTGTCATGAAGAAAAATATGCCTGCAAAATATTTCAATCAGTGGGACGTATGTGTAATTTGTCATGTACAGGTGGCGTGACATTCGCATGGCTCCTCTACGCTAATAACTTCAATCCATGTTGACACTATTTAGTTAGAAATCCTTATTTGTGCATCGCTACTCTGGTTTATTTAATTACTTCTGTGAAGAATCGATGCAACCAACCAGTGAACCAACCAACCCAAGAGAATAAAAGCGTATTTTTAATGAGAGTTCTTTGTGCATTTTAATTAATATTTCAGAAAGTAATTAAAATATTAAAATTCTGAAGTAATGTTGCACCAGGAGAGGGTTTGGACTACCTAAATCTAAATTTCCAGCCTTCTAGGTGGGCCAGATTTTCCTAGCCATCGCCAACAGACACACACACAGACACACAGAGCGAAACTTTCTTTTATTAGTTTCGATAAAGAGTGTGTTATAATTGTACATCGCATTATTTATTATATTTCTTTGGATAGTGATTTAGCGTAGAAAAATGCTTTAAATAAACAGGACTTCTAATAATTTCCTTTAACAATAGGGGGCTTTGTCCCTCTGCTCGCTACACTCTCCAACTCCCGCGTAATCGCACAGCAATCCCTATTTTCTAGAAGAAAAGAAAAGCCGGAAGATCTACGCAGATTTTCATTGGTCCATTTCCAATCGTTTGACACATTTCCAAATCGTTACTTTTTTTTAAATATAGAATTATATGAAGTTACGTAAGTTAATTTTTTGCAAGAAATTCATTTATTATTTAAATATGCACAGCAAATGTTTATTACTGGAATAAATTTTTGTTCAAATTTCATTTGCTTAGGTGTTGTAAAAAAGATGTTAAATTCATAGTATCATTTAGCCTGTAAACACTTTTTCCAAGTACCATTAAATGTTTACTTCATTATGCGATATTTTAAAATGAATTTCAATTTTGTCGCTTTATTCAGTGGCAGCATTCTTCAACTATATTTCAATATTGCCATATTTAAAATGATTTCCAATTATTTCACTTTATTCGATGGCAAAAATGTGTAACTTCATTCTGTAGCAACACTATTCGAGATCAACTTCCCAAAACAGTTTTCATTCACTAAAGAAAATTCTATTAATAATTTTAAGGGCTCTAATTCATTCGAAAAAAAATTATTCCACCTTTATCACAAACATGTTTGTCCATGTGAAGGATCGATGCTTTTTTATTTTCAATGTCTCATTAAAAATCTGACGAACACTTTCTTTGTCCATTCCTGTCAACTCCTCAGCAGCTCTGATATCCAGACGAAGATTTTAACAGATCAACTGACAAACTTGTTGGAATGTTCTCGTCCGTTTTTGAGGTTCATGGTTGTCCAGGGCATATTTAGCATTGCTGAGTAGGATTGGTAAATTGTATTTTCAGAAACTTGTATTTTCAGAATTTGCATTTCAGCATTACATAGTATAATTATTGCTCAATATCACAAAGTATGATTTAGTAATGCTCAGTATAATTAGGTAAACAAAACTGCTGGGTGGGGCTAGTTGAGCTTAAGCCGAAAGGTAGGTCTCCCCGCCCGGTTCGACCTTGATCTTGTCCATGGCGCACATCGTTCTTCGGTATTTTCTGATACCTCTTTTAACCTTTCAAAACACTCAAAAACTTGAGTGCGCGATAAACATTCATGTCCGTACTCTTCTTTTAACATAGAACGAGCAAGGGAAGACCGAGCTATGCTCGGTCAAAATTAGCTTTTAGTTCTAATATCATGACCCATGACAAAAATGACCCACTAATAAAATTTTCTCGAACATATGACCAAGCCCAATTGTCTTCTCGTGCCTGAAACCCGAAGGATATAAAATTTAGTCAAAATAGTCTGAGCCTTTTTTAGATAAAATTAGCTTGACCCACAGTGACCCAAAAATGACCCACTATTCTAATTTTCTCCAGCATGTGACCTAGCCCAATGATTTTCTCGTGCCCAAAAACCGTAGGATACAAAATTTAGTTCAAATCGTCTGAGCCGTTTTTAAGATAAAAATAGCTTGACCCATAATGACCCATGACCAAAATGACCCTTTAATCAAAATTTCTCGAACAGGTGATCTACCCCAATAGTCTTCTCGTTCCCTAAAACTGTAGGATACTAAATTTAGTTCAAATCCTCTGATCCGTTTTTAAGATAAAAATAGCTTGACCCATAATGACTCATGACCAAATTGACCCACTAATCTAATTTTCTCGAACATGTGACCTAGCCCAACAGTCTTCTCGTGCCCAAAAACCATAGGATGCAAAATTTAGTAAAAATAGTCTGAGCCGTTTTTTAGATAAAATTAGCTTTACCCACAATGACCCAAAAATGACCCATTAATGGAATTTTCTCGGACATGTGACCTATACCAAGGATTTTCTTGTGCCCGAAACTCGTAGAATACAAAATTTAATCAAAATTGTTAGAGCCGTTTTTAGATAAAATTAACTTGACCCGCGTTGACCCAAAAAACCCACTAATCAAAAGTTCTTGAACATGTGAACCAGCCCAATAGTCTTCTCGCGCCCGAAAATGGTAGGATACAATAATTAGTTTAAAACGTTTGTACCGTTTTTTAGATACAATTAACTTGACCCTGATCCATGATGACCCAAAATGACCCACTAATAGAATTTTCTCGAACATGTAACCTAGCTCAATGGTTTTCTGATGCCCCAAAACGGTAGGATATAAAATTTCATCAAAATCGTTAGAAGCGTGTTTAAGATAAAATTTGCATATATATATAACCATACACACACACAAGATTTGCTTGTATTAGAATATATGATAAGCTTCTATGGCAGTTTTCCCGAGTCTCGCAAGAAACTTCAGGTTAACCCGTTACTCCATCTGAACACTTGTCGTTTTTCTTACGTGTTACTGGCACAGCGTTCACTCCAATCAAATGCAAAGGGGATGGGGGCGATACCAAGTAACTACGTCAAGGAAAGTTCAATTGCACCACACTCGCTGTTTGTGGGTGGGTGCGCCATATTTAATAGCCACTCCTCGTATGTCATAATTTTGAAATGGTTAGTAGAATGCTTCGAAGAAAAGAAAATAAATACCTTAATGGTTTGGGCCACCTTTTACCTAGCCGGAAAGCTCAGAAATACTTTTCTATATCGATGATAAAATAGAGATACTTATATTCACTTGTAATAATGCCAATTGTTGAACAAAGATGAAAAAATTGCCGAGATTAATTATATTTTTTAACAGATTCAGATTCAGATTCAACCAAGCAAGGAGGCCTACCATATGGCTTTAGCCTGTGCAAGCCCTGCTTGGCAAGTTTATAAAAAAAAAAAAAAAAAAAAAAAAAAACATATTTGACAGTGCAATTTTGATTATTTACAATACATAAAAAATTACTACAAGTGATGAAATTTTTGAATGATGTATGCTATTTGATGATGAAGATAGTCTATAATCTTATATACAATGATGGAGAAAATTTTTGGATTATTTACTGTTAGGGGAACCGTCGGTAGCATGATTAATTTTCTATCTTAATAAATTGTTATATCAGTCTTCATATTTTAATATACATTTTCATCTTTCAATAATGGTAAAGAATATTGTTTGGGCTTACCTGAGATTTTCCTTTAGCGCACAGAGTGATCCACAGTAATCCAAATATTTATTCCTTTGAGTGATCGTCGTATCACTGTATTTGAATAGTAACATTGTGTGAAATAAGAAGTAGATCCATTTTCCTTTGAATATAATATTATAATTCTTGGCTAGATATGTACATTTTTATCGCGTTTTGGAGACTGCATATAGGTGCTCCAATTTTACATTATATTTGAGATATATTTACATGATATATATACAAGAGCGTCTTAACTGCTCGGATACATTTTGGAAACTGAGGGAGAATTGTTATTAAGTTCAGTGCACGCGCGCGGGATATCAGCTGTAGGTTGAAGTAGGGAGGTCTGCAGAATTTCACAGTTAATTGGTTTCGACAGTCTCTGGTTTTATTCACTATGTTTTGCATCTGCGGTTATTACTTAAAGTATTTATAGTTAATTGGGGTCTGGTTTTTAACATGTTCTTTCGATCGTTCACTGCACGTGGAGATTATTAACTGCATAAAAAAGGTTTCTCCGTCATTTACAGTTCGTGATTGGGAGTGAGAAATGTTTTTCGCGATCGCGAAGATGTCTCCTAAGAGTTGATGGGAGTTTAGTTTGCTGATAAGAGTTTGTGGTCTGGGACGTAAAAATGTTTTTAAAGAGAAAAAAAGATGAGTTTTTCACACAAGCTTTTGGGCTGGAAGCTGAGTTTTTGCACAGACGGTTGGTTGAGGTATGTGGGTACTGTTCCTAACATGGGTGGTGATTACTATAAGAGAATGTTCCGAATTAGCTTTCAGTTTTCAATATCACCAACTATTATATTTTTCAACAAGACGATGGATGCATTAATTCATTCTGACCCCCCCCCCCTACAAAATGGGGTTTGAAGACAATAAGGTCTCTACACTCAATTGGCCGACTAATAGGCTGGAACTAAATCCCACGGAAAACATATCTGGTATTATAGCACACAGTATCTACCAAGGAAATGGTCAAACAGTTCAGTATAATTCGAAAACACAGTTAAAATCGCCTATTTGTGAAGCAAGGCGTATTCTATCACTTCGAAAAGTTAGAAATATTGTAAACTATAGTAGAAATATGCTACAACGTTGCATCGAAAGTTTTGAACACAAAGGAAGAACAATTGAATGGATGTCTGTCATATGTTATAAATTTAAAATTTCAAGAAATAAGGAAAAGCTATTAATGTCATCGATTAGCAATGTTCTGAGCACCTAGTGCAAAATAGGCCCTTTTTCCGATCTTGTCTTTATGCTGAGCATTGACAAGCAATAAAAAATTAGTTGGGTAAGTAAAGTAATAATATTATTTTTAGTTTATTTTTAAATTTTTTCATTTAAATTATATTATGAAATTATAATTTTAACACTGGGCAATCAATCATTTCGCATAGATTCTTTTCTAACAAACATTCCAAAATTTGCAACAAGCCTTTCTTTCAGACACCCATTCGTAAAATTCGTAATGTTATACCCATTCGTAATGTGATACGTAATATACCGATATTTTTTTTTCTACGCCGGAAAGAAACCTAGTTGCAGTTTTGCTGAAGACTGGAACTATGCCCTACCCATGAGACAGTTTCTTTTAAAAAGTCTTCGCCGAAGACGATCTGGTACTCTTTAAGAAAGTTAATAAGGATCGATCAGACGCAAGATCCTAATGTCCAATTTGTCTTTCGGCGGCCTGGAATAAAGTGTTGGACGAGCTCTTGTGACTAACAGGCTAGTTTATTAAGTCATTTGTAACGCAAGCTGTTAGTGGATTTGGTGTGCCCTTCGGGATTTCACTATCACACTAAAGCGTAATCTGAGTTCACAAGGTGGTCATCTCTGATCATCCTTTCTCAGTCACGAGGGTTCATGCGCGGAAACAAATTTGGTTTCACTCCAGTCAAAGGCACAGAACATACTCTGGATGAGTTGCGTAAGACAATAGATGGATGTTACGCAAGAGGCAACTATACAGCTGCTTTATCATGTTGGACGTACAGGGGCATTTAACAACCTATGTTGACCTAAACTATGAAAAGTGGGGTGATCTTGTAAGAAACAAACTGGTAAGAAATTTACTGTCGAAGCACTCGATACTTTACCGAACGGCTGTCCGTCCTTGGAGCGTCAATATGATAAAGGTTGCTCACAAGGCTCTAATTCAGGTCCCTTCTTTTGGAATCTGGTCGCAAATTCCTTACTGGAGTTGGATTTGGGAAAATTTGTGAGGATAATCGCCTACGCGGAAGACTTTGCTGTAACAATAGAGGCACCAAACGCATATATTTGCGGACACAGGACCAACGTGGCTCTGGAGAGAATTACCAGGAACTCACGTTCAGCGCGGATAAGACCGTTTCGGTCTATTTCCAAAAAATGCGGAAAATAGGGAGCAAGGGGAATCCTAACACGGATTCTCGAATGACATTTCTAGGCAAAGCCATTAAAATGGCGCCCTCTGCAACATATTTAGGGGTCATGATCGATAGCAAGCTAAGTGAATGGCACATTGTGTGTACATAGAAGAATCATTAGCGAACTACGTTAAAGCGACCCACTTACTCAATCGAAAGAATTGGGATCTGAGTGGAAATGTGCTCAAACGCCTGTACAAAAGTGGGATAAAGAGATTGGCGACATAGACCTTCAGTTTCTGGTGGACTGGAAGTGCTCGTATGCGAGACAGTCTAGTATCATTTCAAAAGATGGCAGTTCTGGCCATTACTAGGTGCTTCCATGCAACTAGTACGGCGACGTTTTAGGTACTTGCCGGCACATTACCGTGGAGAAAGAATGCCTTTTCTGTAGCTTTCTCCGTCTTAGGAAAAATGTGAACATCGATGATAGTCATATCAGAGGAGATCAAATTCAAAGAAAAGCAGAAAAATCGCGAGTGCACCCCGCTCATAGACTGGACAGAGGCTCCTAAGGATATCGGGAGCACCCCAGAACATCGGGGAGTTACGGTTTTTATCGACGGGTCAAAAGATTGGTGGCGAGATAGGTGCTGACATAGCAATCGTTGCTGATGGGGTTCTAGTGGAAGAACATTTCTACCTTCTCCCTCTCACGCTAAAGTGTTTTATCATGAAGGCGCTGGAGTTATGCAGCTCAGAAGAAAGTTACTCGCTTTATAGAGATTCGAGGTCGTTGCTAATGTCATTGTCTAATCCAAATACCAAAGATCAGTTGTGCGTGGGAATTCATGAGAAGAGAGGAGAAAAGGAGGTAGGATGGTACTGTGTCAGAGTACATGTAGGTACAGTGGGAAACGAAACAGCAGACTGACTCGTGAATGCGGGTGCAGGTCTAGATGTCGTAGATGTACCAATAAATCTGTCTTCCCAGTCAGCCATTAGTCAGAAAATTCTAGCATTCTGGTAAAGAAGATGAGAGGAAGTAGAAACAGGCAGATGTGTTTATCGGATTCTTACGAAAGCGTCAGAAAAACGGACATGGTCATCTCCGTTAATTAATTGGGCGATTACAGGGCATGGGCAATTCCCAAAATACTGTCATCGCTTTCGAGTCCGACCTTTGATACGTGTATGTCCCCAAATCCAGCTACGAGGAACATCTGCTCGTGGAATGTGTTGGTACGCTTCCCCTCAGGAAGAAGTTTTGTCAAAAAAAATGTCAATGACGGCAGTAAGGAACTACTTTGTGGTTACGGAATGGAGAAGGGCCTTGTTCACCTTTTTAAAGGAAATGGAGCCTCGTTTTCAATAAGCTTCGTTCATAGTGGCTCTTCTCGTGTGAGTTGGTCACTTTGAGAGTCACGCAACAGCTAGTGACCAGTAGTAGTTGTAATTGCATATTGTGTATTTAGTAGTTGTGACCTGTTAATAGTTGTGATGATGCTCATATGTAATGTAGATATTATGTCAGTGTTTGTCGTTGTGATTATGTGATGGTAGATGTGATGATGTTAGATTAGTAATTGTAGTTGTCAATGTGAGTGTTCATTGTTGTCATGTGATAGTTGATGCAATCATGTTTAGTAAGTAATTGTAGTTGTTAATGTAAGTGATTGACGTAGTAATGTGGTTTAGTCTAACATGTTATTAACCTCCCTATTTGAAGTGTATGTAGAGCAATTTCTAGATGGCGCTCTATGATAGATGTCTGTATGTAATGATGTATAAAGTTGAAATAAAGGACATAGTCCCAATTTGAGGGAGGGGTCGACGGAATAGGAAGGCCTTCCTTAAAGAGAATATTTTCTCAGTTCCCTTTAAAAGCTGATCTAACTAGGTCAGGGAGGCATGGCAGTATCAGACAAGTGCCAGATGTAGGTGATTTGCTTTGTAAATGGACCAACATCAGGTTTTTAACTTGTGATGTCCAGTTTTGGACGTATGCAGTAAGTAGTGATTTTTTTAAATATTTCGTTTGCATTTCAATATTAGAAAATTTGCATTGGATATCTACGATCGCCGTTCTTCACTTTTTGCTATTTTGTTTGCAGATTTTTTTTTTTATGGGGATACTTTCACTTTCAAAACTGGTTCCGAAAATGAAAGTATTCTCATAAAAAAACCCTGAAAACCAAATCGAAAAAGTAAAAATCAACAATGGTAGCTATCGACCACATCTATCCAATGCAAAAAAATCGTTTAAAAATATTGAAATGCAAACGAGATATTTTAAATTAACTGTCCCATAGGATTAACATTAGCGAGCGAGTGTTTCTGCGTGAGTGAAGTAGCATCTTAAACACTGAAATAAACAGAATCATAGAATCATAAAGGTTACTTACCTCGAGAACTTAGTAACCATCCAACTAACACCTTCCTTCCGACGGTGAGATTCATTCTGCCGAGTTTCTCATCGAGCAGGCAAACGGGATTAAAATTCGGGAAATTGACTTCTCGGTCGAGAGTCAGCATTGCAATGTCATCGTAAACAAGAACGAAAAATCATGCGTCAAGCATAGATTATGTAGCACTTTCCAACGCTTCCAAAATAAATTTACAAAACATACCGTTTAATAAGCTAAAAGATAACATCTAAGTAAACAATTTGGAAAACGCATAACATATTTAAAAACATAATTTCAGGAATTTCCAACAGATACAATATTCGGAAAAATATCCGAATACTTTTATTCAGCCCTGTATATGATCTATAGATTTGTATATGCTAGGATGCTAAATTTTAGTTTAGTTAGGAAACGCGTAGCACAGTTTAAAATTATCTTTCTGGAGTTTCTGTCAATAAACGGAAATGTGTTCGCGAACTTTTGTGCTGCCCTGTATAGGATCTACAGAATTTATACACACCACGTAATAGACAAAAAGCGAGTTAAAATTAAAATCGCGTTTAGTAACTTAAAACGCACTTCCAGGAATTAGTGTTAACAGACAGTAGAGAATTCTTTTGTGTGTCCCTGTAAATGATCGATGACTGCTATACACACACTATTCTGTAGTAAGCCTCTTGTAATGCACCTTAGATATATATATATAAATTTCAATGCGTTTAAAATAGTGAAACATTATTTAAATAAACCGCAGACGATTTTTCTCAATAGACGTCATGTAACGGAATTCTTTTGACTGTCCCTGTAAAGTAACTATAAGTGCTATGCACACCCTATTCCATATTAAGCTTTTTCTAATGCACCTTAGTGATATATATAAATTTCAATGCGTTTAAAATAGTGAAACATTATTTAAATAAACCGCAAATGATTTTTCCCCATAGACCGCAATGTAACGGAATTCTTTTGAGTGTCCCTGTAATAAAACTATAAGTGCTACACACTTCCGTTGAAATAGGGAACATGCTATAGATAACGACAATAACATATAAAAATTGCAGAGCAATCCGAGCATATTTACGGGAGTTAGAGCACGGACAGACGGCAGACGGCCAGACGGCAGACGGCAGACGGCCATACGGCCAGACAAACCGAAGTCATAAGCACTTTTCAACTAGGTTGGAAAGTGCTAAAAAGGCCTGTTGTATAGCCAGGATGAACTAGGATTCGAGTAATTCCGTATTCATTGGCTTCATCTTGGTTGACGTGACCAATGCGAGCTTTGTACATGTCAATACTAGTAAAAGAAAAATTATTTCAAAGATTAGAATAAGGATAAAACAGTCGGAGCTTCATGGGATTTAGAGTTTTTCATCGGATCGGGTAAACCAATTTTACTCGAACCTGACCCGACTTCAACTCACATGAAGCTGCTTTCCTTATATAAGGTGTTTGAATGAAAAATTCTAGATAAAATTATTTTTTTTTTTATAATGTGACATGTATTTTCAATTTTTCAGAATTTATTGGGTGTAATACCTTAATATCCTGAGTTAACTTCGGTTGGAAAATTTTATTTCATAAAATTTTAATATTAAATTGGGTTTTGAAATTTTTTTCTTGGTTGCGCAAGACATTTATTTTTAATAGTTTATGTAGCGGATAATCGAATTTAGATAAATAACTGATATATAAGTAGTTAAAAAAAAATGAGGTTACTTTAGAAGATATTGAAAAAAAAAAGTACATTAAAGGGTTAAAGATAGATTTTTCAGTGTTTCCCCAAGAATCTATTTTGCGAACATTTTTTACATTTTGCTACAGTTTTTTACTTCCCATTCTCCAAATTGATAAGTTTGTTCAAAAGTCAGCCAGAACCCTGTGCGAAACCTGTGTGAGATAGAAGAAAGTTTGGGATTGTCACATCCGACTAGTTAACCCTTTTAGTGCCATACATAGTTTACCAATATATGCTAAAAATGCCAGTAAAAAAGTGCATTTTTATAGATAATTTATATGAACAAGAGAAATATTCACTATTTCCGTTACAATACACCAATATTCATAATTTTTCAACATTCTCTTCAGAAGATTTTATACTATGATAATAAAAACACAGAGCGAGAGGAGCGTGACGGCGCTACTTGGCACTAAAAGGGTTAAACATGCACTTACTTTTTGTCGTCGTAGCAGTGAGCTGCCGATATGACATGTCTTCTGTCTATCAGAAATCCCGAACACCAAAATTCGTAAGTGCCTGATGTAATTCTCTTTCTGATGGCTACCTACATTAAACAAAATCAGCTTTGAATACACAAAATGCATGAAAACAATACTTGAAATAACAATAACTTATGGTGTCACATTTTATTTACTCTATTAAAAGGACTACATAAATATTCAGTGAATAAAATTCAAGAAAATTATACTTTAAACCTTTCTGTATGTTACTTCAATTTCGAAAATGATAAAAACTATTAAAATGCTTAAATACAGCAAAGCACAGATTTACCGAACTTGTCGCGATGGGTGCTAGTTCGGATAAGCAAATTTTCGGATAATTGGGCAGACAATTTTAGGACTGTTCCTGACTATACCAAAATGCTTATAATTCCATTTTTACGTGTAGCAGTTTTTTTTTATTATTTATATATAGAACAAATGTATGTTTAAAACCATAGAGCACAGATTTTCCGTACCTGGTCGGGACGGGCGCTAGTTCGGATAAGCAAAATTTCAGATAGTTGGGCAGACAATTTTAGGAAATTTCCTGATATGCTAAAGTGCATTTTTTGCATATCGTTTTTTTATGGAACAAATTTATGTTTAAAACCATAGCGCACATATTATCTGAACCTGTCGGGACGGGCGCTAGTTCGGATAAGCAAAATTTCGGATAGTCGGGCAGACAATTTTAGGAATGTTCCTGATATGCTAAAGTGCCTTTTTTACATATAGTTTTTTATGGAACAAATCTATGTTTAAAACCATAGAGCACAGATTTTCCTAACCTGTCAGGACGGGCGCTAGTTCGGATAAGCAAAATTTCGGGTAGTTGGGCAGACAATTTTAGGAACGTTCCTGATATGCTAAAGTGCATTTTTTTACATACAGTTTTTTTATGGAACAAATCTATGTTTAAAACCATAGAGCACAGATTTTCCGAACTTGTCGAGACGAGCGTTAGTTCGGATAATTGGACAGATAATTTTAGGAATATTCCTGATATGCTAAAATGCATTTTTTACGTATAGAAGTTTTTTTTTTATGGAACAAATGTATGTTTAAAACCATAGAACACAGATTTTCCGAACCTGTCGGGACGTGCGCTAGTTCGGATAAGCAAAAGTTCGGATATATGGACAGACAATTTTAGGAACGTTCCTGATATGCTAAAATGTATTTTTTTGCGTATAGTTGTTTTATGGAACAAATGTATGTTTAAAACCATAGAGCACAGATTTTCCAAACCTGTCGGGACGTGCGCTAGTTCGGATAAGAAAAAGTTCGGATAATTAGAAAGACAATTTTTAGGAATGTTTCTGACTATGCCAAAATGCTTAAAAGATATTTTTTACGTGCAGTAGATTTTGTATGGAACAAATGTATGTTTTTAAAAAATATAGCAGTGCGTAAGTAGATTAAAATAATTGATTTATACACTGAGAAAAATGACACTTTCAACTCTGAGTAAATCGATGTTTTCATTTTGTTATGAAACTTTTTGTTTCAAATAGGACGACCCAATGTTTTCAATTCTGAAATACTCAGAATATTGAAACATGGACATACTCAAAACTGAGCACACAGAGGTCTGTTCATACTCATTTTTGAAACATGGACATATACAAAAAGTGCTTAGAATCAGTTTAAACGCATTTTTGAAACTGGGAATACTCAAAAATTAGCACATAGAAGTCTGTTCATACTCAATTTTGAAGCATGTACATACTCAAATATGAGCATATGATGTTTTATTATTGAGTGTGTGTATAGTTCCAAAAATGAGTATATACATGTTAACTTGAGTAATTTTTATTCGGAGCCATTTTGACTATGCGACATACTCAGGTTTGAGTATTTTTTGCTGAAAATGTCTTTTTCAGAATGTGTGTACAGATTTTAATCAGGCTTAAGACTCGCAGCTGATAGTGCTGGAGCGTGAATTGTTTGTGTTTTTGTCATTTTGTATCTTTTTAAAGTTTTTCTTTTTTAAATCATTTTAGGGGCGTTCGTAATTATATAATTACGTAACACCTATAGTCGTCGTCTGGCCCGTCCACCTGTCCGCATATAACAGCTCAAAAACTACCCAACCGAATGGTTTGAAATGTAATACAGGGTTATTCTAAATGATGGACCCATTTTCGAAAAATTGTATTTATTAAAGTACAAATCCAAAATGAACAATCTTTATACCAATGAAAAGAGGAAGTTTCAAAGTTTTTTTTAAGACATTATAAATGTTCAATGTGTCCACCGTTTGCTGCACGGCAAACATCTACGCGATAGCCAAACTCGTCCCACACACTAGAAAGCGTATCTGCTGTTACTGAGTGCACGGCAACAGTGATACGGTTCCGCAGATCGTTCAGAGTTGTTGGTAGCGGCGAGACGTACACAGCTTCCTTAACATAACCCCAGAAGAAGTAGTCACATTTGCTTTCTTGTGTGGGGGACGAGTTTGGCTATCGCGCAGATGTTTGCCGTGCAGCAAACGGTGGACACATTGAACATTTATAATGTCTTAAAAAAAAACTTTGAAACTTCCTCTTTTCATTGATATAAAGATTGTTCATTTTGGATTTGTACTTTAATAAATACAATTTTTTGAAAATGGGTCCATCATTTAAAATAACCCTGTATATAAATCGTTGCAGAATTTTGTCGAATCATTTCAAATTTTATGAAAATTGAATCAAAATTTAAAAAGTTATTAATAAAAGTTTTCTTCATTCTATTATATCCTATCATAAGTAATTAATTCAATGATATCCCATGATAGGTAGGTAATGATTCTAGATTTCCATAGTGATTACTTCCTTTTTAAGATGGAGGAGATTCTTATTTGTATACGAAAATTGTTTAATTATAGCGATCCTATAATCAACCTACATTTTTTTGGATAGATATTTCCGGAGAAATAGATACTAAATGGAAAAAGAGTCTAAATATGGATTTCAAGTTCTGAAATTTTCAAAGCTAGGCTAAAGTTTCCCATTGGAATTTTCAGTAAGTGTCAATAAAAGATAAAATGTTGCCAACTTAAAATATACTTATTCTATTACGGAAATTAATCATATCATAATAACAGACGATATAAATCATTTCACTAAAATAATAACGTGATTTTTTTTTTTTTTTTACATTGTCTTCTATAGGATATTTGCGCATAGTATAATTTTAATGTAACAGAAATTAGATTATTTATTTATTAAATTATTATTATTATTAAATTATTATTATTATTATTATTATTATTAAATTATTATTATTATTATTATTATTATTAAATTATTATTATTATTATTATTATTAAATTATTATTATTATTATTATTATTAAATTATTATTATTTATTATTAAAGTTATGTTATTTATTAAAGTTATAATGTTATAAAGTTATGTTAAAAAGTCGTGTTTTCTTTATTAGACCGGGAACTTATCAGCCCATGTGTTAAGTCTTTGCGTTTTGATTTCTCAGAAAATCCTTTGAGTTGCTGGAATTAAAAGTCTTCGAATCTTACCATTCAGGGCCATGATCCTTCTGTCGCATCGCCTTCATTTCTTAATGAGTAAGGTTCAATTTCATTTCCGTTCTGACCACAGCCTGAAAGAAAAACAAGAACTGGAATCGAAGTAATATATACAGATTAAATTTATAAAATGAATGTATTTCTATTGTTTGCGTCATGTTTAAACATACAGATTACAGAACATAACACGCGCGCACTCACATTAGCTGCGTATATTATGTTTTGAGATTCTGTAGAGCGAATTCAGTAAAACTATTAATTAACTGATTACTAGTTTTAATAAAAACTAGCGGAGCTTCGCCCGATACGCTGGTTGGATTATTTAGTAAGAAAATTTCATATAGAATCCCGCAGAAACTGCATCAACGCATTTTCAAAAACTGTGATTGTTGATTTATTTTTTTTTCACTGGTGAAACTCGGAACTAAAATCGGTAAGTTCGAATGAGCCAAATCGCGTTGTGATCGGACCCATACAACCCGAGATAATCTGAAATGAAATAACAAAATCCTTAGCGTTTTATTTCTTTTTCTATGTAAAATCAGGATTTTGATAAAATCAAAAAGTTATGGGCCGAATTCGAAAAATGTTTTAAACTCTGAAATCCCAGCCCACTTTAAGCAAAGATGCATACTTTTGAAATAAAAAAATCAAATATTTTTAACAATTTTATAGGGCCCCGAAATTTGCCATCTCCTTTCGGATTGATCACCAACGAATGGGATTCACATTGTTCACCCCGCTTTCAAACAAAGCACGTGGAAGAAAGCTCATCGATCACGATCAAGGCGTTCGGGGAAGGGGTAGAAAAGTAGAAGTTGTAGAGGGAGCGCTAGGGTTGCGTGCAGTAAGCCAATAAGTGAGCTATTCTTTCCCCATCCTTCTTGATTCATCTTAATCGTATTTCCCCCTTTATTCAATGTTAAAAAAAAGTTGAAGCATGCGCAGAAAGATCGATTTTGCGCTGAAATTCTTGGCTTGTTGCTTTAATATATAAGGATTAATTCTTTCTATAAACAAATATATACATTTTTTTTATTAAGTGCACAAAAATCTGTAAAAATTTTAATTTACGAAACATGAAGCTTTAATGCTTTTTTCACTATATATTTTTTCGAATTAGTTTATAATAGGTGTCACCTCAACAATCTTTATCGCGAATGCTCGTATAGTTTTTAATAAGCTTCCTGGATGTATACACATCGCCTGTATGTCTTTTCCTGTATGTGTAGAGTGCATTTTTGCATAGATATACACAATTTAAGATTGATACATACTAGGGTTGGGCAATTTGCCGGCAAAATGGTATTTTTGCCAGGACAGTGGCAAAAACTGGAAAAAACCTGGTGAAAACCGGCAAAAACTGGCAAAAAGGCTAGATTTAATAAACATATTAAAAAAACATAATTTTGTATATATTATAATTGAGACTTAAATCAGAATATTAATTAGATGTTTCATTAATATTAATTTGATTAATTAAAATAATTTTCACTGGTAATATGAATAAAAAAAATATCAATAATCAATCAAATCAATTTTGCAGATAAATTTGTGATGGTGACAGGTAAAAACTTTTTACTTTTCTCAAATTAATGTAGTAATGTTGCCTTTAAAATTAATATATATTAAAAAAAAATTAATCAACAGTTTCTACATTTAAAAAATCTATAATAAAAAACAATATTAATGCATCATAAACATTTGCCAAATCAATCTTCATTTTATCTTTATTTGAGCCTCTAGGTATAACTTTTACAAATATTTTATAGAAGTAAACGGTAGTACTTGATTATCCCGTCGACCAATTTCGCCAAATTAAACAAATCGCCAAACTATTCACCAAATTATAAAAATGAAAAAATATTGCCCTTCTAAAATTTTAAGTTAGGAAAATGAATTTTAATTTAAAAAAAAAATCTCTAAATATAATAGCGTTACTTTAATGATAAAGTTCACTCATGGTCATGACGTAACGACATAGCAAATATAAAATTTGATTTATCCGGATTATTTCAGACAAAATAATACTAAGAACAGTTTACGTGTTTAAATGCAGAATTATTAAATTAAACCATAAGCAAACAGATATTTTTAAGATATTGAATTTGTGAATTAAATGTAAGTATTTTAAATGTAATAATCGAATTTATTAAGAAACATAATAAATATCATGTTTAGTAAAAGTGATAATTCACATCCTTGGTATTTCATTAATTTACAGCGTAATTTCAGCTCTACTGAAAAAATTAATTAGTATATAGTGTAACATATTCATTCGTTTTAAGATGACTACGATGGGCGAAAAACCACTTACTTTGAGCAGCAATTCTTACGACAACTAATCGAAATAACAAAATGCCTGCATATTCGATGAACACTTTTGAGAACATGATCGGTACGTATGTGACACCAGGACCCAGTAAAGCAGCTACAGGTAAAGAAATGTTTTTCAATGGTCTCCAAAGCGGAACTAAACTGTCTATAACTAAAGCAAACGCTGCCGGAACAAGAACATCTACTCTCCGGATACTTTATCTTCCTTCGACCATCACATCTCTTTTGATTACAATTTCTCGTTATCAGGATTTCTGAAATTCTTTTAAAGTTACGAAAGAATTTATTATTGTACATAAAATTACACATTAGTATATGAGTTTTAGTAAAAATTTATCCTAATATTTATTCATTTACAGAGGGTGTTTACACATATTGGGAACGATTTTGATGTTAAATTAAACTAGGGCATCAAACCCGGGTTTCCCGGGATAGAGAATATATGTAAAAACTATTTTTTTTTCTTTTTGTTATTGAAAACTTTAATAGATTTTTTACATTTAATAATTATTGTTAGATTGCCTGTTAACAATACCAAAGAGCATTTTTATATGAAATATCTCAATTATATATTCAAATAAAATTTTGAAATTTATTAAAACCGGTCATTTCGCATTGGCCTCCAGCCATAAATTAATAGCCGAAGACATCGCTAAAAAGTTTGTTATCTACAGCAGTGTTTTTTGTATTTTTTTTCTGATAATTTCAGCAGTTTTAAGCGCTTATTTCAATTACATGTCTGTTAAATCTGTGTTTTACTTATACTATTTTATTTATCACTCAATGAAGTTTTAATTTCGTTATTGAATATTAGCTGGAGACAAATGCTGAACTTTTTTTATGGTTTAAAGTGCAAACGGATTAATCTATCCCATCAAAAAACTTTCTGTAAAAAAAAGAAAGCGCCAAGTTCTCCTTAATGTTTCGGCCGTAAAAAGTACTGATATCTGATGTTCGCCCAAGTTAAAAGTCAAACATCCGAAATCTTTCATTCAAAATGGCTTCCTGCGACTTGGCCGTTAATGCATTCTAGGTTAAAAACATTAGAAGAATGTAATACTGAGAAAAATAAATTAGAATACATAATACACCCTGATTGATGTTAAACATGCCATATCTTTCATTTGAAATAAATAATTAATACGTCGATAAATCATTTCAAAATTAATGATTGGAAATTATGCATTTAAAAGTAATATCGGAATGCAAATAGGCAAATTCGTATGATGACATTGTAATTAAAAGCTTTGTGATACATACCATTGAGTTTCAAGAAACATTAGTTTTGATTAACCATCATTTAATTTTACCATGGTTTAATGACCATTTTGTACGGTCTATTGTCATTAACACGAATTCCAATGAATATTTTTTTCATCAAATTTCACATTGTGTTACATTATATGAGACGTTGAGAACCAGAGTGGACCATTCTCGACAGCTGTGATCTCGAAATTATGTTTTTAAAAATGTGTATTATATTTTAGTACTTTGCACAACAAAATGCGTAAAATGTTCAAAAAAATGTAGTAGACATGTAGATCATTATACATTCTTTAGAATTTGAAAAACCTTCTAAAATGCATTAACGGCCAAGTCGCAGGAAGCCATTTTGAATGAAAGATTTCGGATGTTTGACTTTTAACTTGGGCGAACATCAGATATCAGTACTTTTTACGGCCGAAACATTAAGGAGAACTTGGCGCTTTTTTTTTTTTTACAGAAAGTTTTTTGATGGGATATCACTGCTTTTTGTAGGTTTTATCAAATGTATAAAGGATATAAATATAATAAATGTATAAATGTCAAAGAATTTTAAAATTATTTTATTATGCTTTGCAAATCTATATTTTTATTTGTATTTTACATCAAAATACTAGCCGTCTCAGGAGAACAATATATTCTTTCTAATATGTATGCTAAGCACTTCATCATATTACTTTTATTCATAACTAGCCGAAGTACTTGGTGCTGTTCGAGATTTTAAGAATGTTTGTGTAGAAAAATCAATTTCAAAATTAAACATGTTGTATAGATAACTTCAAAATGTTAAAATATGCCAATATTTCTATAATCATGTTTTTATCATGATTCAATACGTTCCTCAAACTCGTATGACGTTGTACTCACCTGCTGACATCTTACCTACTTGCTTTCACTATTACTCATATTGATACTCTCTTTCTATAATTCCCAAACATTTGAAAAAGTCCGTTAAACTTCCAATGTGACGTTGTATTAATTTTCTTTTTTAATTATCGAATGACGTCATATTAACCTGCTTTCTGTATTTACACATACTCATACTCCTTGTATTATTGAGAAATGTTTGAAAATTTCCGTTATATTACCAATATGACGTCATATTAATCTTTTTTTTTTTCCATTGCTGAAACTTCTTATTTTTATTTTCATTTTTCACGTGGAAATCTTTCAATAGAAAATTAATTATTGTAGAAAGAATTTCATTGTGGATTTTTAATTGTTGGCAACTGCTATAACGAAAAATGTTCAAATTTAATAGGAAGAGGCGGGAAGAGTTCAATATCCTGTGTTGGTAGGTTTGGCGAGTTGTTTTTGGCGATAAATGCTTGATTTGGTTGTTGCGATATTCAGTCTTTGGAGTTTTAACTTAACAACTGGAATTGACCTTATCTACGTGACATCACACCTCTTTTGGCAGCAGTTTGGATTTTTTTGCCAATCGCGCGAACCAGCACAGGATATGGAAGCTGATAGATTTTTGGTTTTTTATTATTTAAAAATTAACTCTGCATTATATTTCGATTCCGGATTACTTTAGTTGCCTCGGCCGTGTTTTAATACACCTACACGTAGCATTTCACAATTCTGGCTTTCAAACTGGTGATTTGTATAGAAGTGCAGACAGACAAACAGATTTTCATTTTCATGTATTAGATTTACTTGCTCATTGCTCAATCCTTCGCCAAATCGGAAGTTTCTGTTAGAGAAATTCTCTTTGCGATCATTGGCAGCATATCTTATATTTTGTGTTGTTATCCATTTCATCTTTACTGACAACTAGCTGTTACCCGTGACTTCGTGCACGCAACATTAAAAGAAGAATAAATACACTAATTAAGCAAACTATTTCACTTCCTATAAGTAAGAACGTTAATAATTAACTTACTATTTAGCACATTTCATAGGAGACAATACGGTATTTTTTGTTATAGGGACCTTGACATAACTCCGTCTTAAAAATGTGAAATTTTGTGCCAAATAATCATGAAAATGAAATTACAACCAATGCAAAAAAGAGGGCCAAATAAAATCGTGGAAATTGAAGACGAATTGAATAAAAACAAATGTCAATTTTACCTGATAAACAATTTTACTTTTAACGCCTTTGTGAAACGTTTTAACAGCACATCCTTCAAAAAAACATTAATTGGAAATAGTATATGCTCTTTCTTTAAATTCAAATCTGCCTCGTTGGTTTAATGTATAGCTGAAACAAATCTTGTTTTCAAAATGACAGTATGTTGACAGGCAATTTTTGTTCTCCAGAATAAATTGATTTATGAAGTTTGAATATGTGAAAATATGTTTTTATTTTTCGGATAATTTACTGAAATCCAGATTTTGTTTTCACCATCTATTCAAAATGAAAATAAATTCTGTTTTTCCGTTTTAATGAGAAAATGGTGTAAAAAATATACTGATCTGTTTTATTTCTCCTTTTTTATACACAAATATGGAGTAATTTACTTTCAGTTTTTAGAAAAACTTCGTTAAAATTATAAAAAAAAAAAATCTTGGCATCTAATTTAATTTTTTAAATTCTGAGAGTTTATGTGACAATAGTCTAGGAATAGTTTCGAAATACGAACACACGGTCAGATTTTAATATAATAGATTCTTATGGTGTGATTTTTAGCAGAAAACTCTCATCTGTATATAACGGATACTCATGCTTAATAATCAGTATAGATTAAAAAAAAAAAAAACATTTAAATTTTTCGTTATAAATATGGCGTGAAACTCATCTACTTTCTATACTTACTGATCCTTGTATTATTAATGTAAGGAGTTAATTTACACTCATTTTAAAACTTAAAGGAAAATTCCCGTTTTAATACAAATATGACGTTTCTTTTTCCCCAGAGAAATCCCTTTTTAATGACATAATTCTTGTTATTTTTCTTTTCCGGGCAATTAATTTCAATACTGGCATAGGGGAAATTATGTTACTTCAACGAAATAACATTAAATCTTTAGGTTTTATCAACAAAAATGGAACTGTTAACATTGGTCATTTTTTTTTAGGTAATCGAGTTATTTCTTTTAGTTTTAAGAATGAAAAAAACTTTCTCGCTATCCATGACATCATTTTCGACATGGATAATTTTGCGGAGAATATTATTGACATTTGCTAGCCATTTTCTATTGAAACTTCTTTTTACTTTTTTAAAAATTAAATTAAAAAATACGGCATAGTTATATTAGCCATGCGCAGACGGTAAAACGCAAAGTATTGTTACCATACAAAAGAAAAAGAAAAGTGAAGAAAAAAACCAAGATCGTTTTATTTCACCAATCAAAGCATATCCGCTTTATTGTAGATGTATCACGTCATATTCGCCTGTTTCCTAATGGTTACGCATATTGAAACCTTATATTATTATCAAAAACTAAAAAAAGTACATTTTATTTCTAATAATAATATTTAATCTTCTTTTTAATTCTTTAATTTTTTTATTTCATTTTCATTTTTCACGTGAAAATTTTCAATTGTAACCAAATTGTTGGTTAAAAATTATTATTTCGGGTTTTGAATTAGTTTTGGCAACGATAAATTATTAGCAACGGTAAAGTAAATTTAACCATTTTAAAATATTATACGAAAAAATGTCCATTTATTCTCTATGAAAATAAAGAAATTTTGAATTATTAAGAAAAATGTTTGAATAAAACAAACAAAAACCAGCCTATGTTCATATGAGGGTTATAATTAACCTATATGCAAAGATACAGGATCATTAAATGCTCCATTTTGACGCTGGCTTCAGCCTAACATTTGCACACAATGAGATTTATAATATGTTTAGGATTATTAGGATTACCGCTTAATTTACTTAGGAATTTACGCTTCATGTCCGTTTGCATCGTTACACTCTCTAATACGGAGATTTTTAATCCTGTTAAGTAATCTTCTGTAATTTACACTGAAGTGAAGTGGTTCTTGTTAAACGCCTGTTAAGCTATCCATATTTACAGTAAACCATATTGATGCTAATTTTTTTTTCACTTTCATTCTAACATTGGAACGATTAAGGAAGATTAGAAAATCTACGGACGCACTGCCGTTCTTCCATTAGAAAATCTACCATTATTCTCCTCTAATCGTCTTAGATAATATGTCAATATGTCTTGGTTTTAAGATGTTAGCTAAATTTACTCGAAAACCTGAAGCTAAAATGCGAGGCCCCATTATAGAAGATTCATTCTAACGTACATATTGATAAACTGGATATATGTTATAAAATTATAATAGTCCAGAACTGGCAGTTTCGATGCTTTAATTCTGAAAATTCTCTTTCTATAATAAACTTTTAAGAGAGTAAAGACTAACAATATAGTAAGAGTAAGTATAATAACAGTACAATATAATAGCAAGAGCAGAAGTCTTGTGTAGTGACGAAAGATTGAAACTTTATTAACATTCGTGCGTTATGTCATTTAATTAACCGCATAATATTAATAGATGATTAATCGCTCTAAAAGTTCGCAATGAAAAATAGCCTCTAGCGTCAAATTCTCTCCAAGCGACACTTAACGAAATATCGCCAAATTTGGCGACAAAAATACCCTGTTTATGTGGACGTCATAATGATGCATATGTATTATATATGTGATGCATATGCATATATATATATATATACTAGCAAGCTACGCCCGCTACGCTGGTCAATTTCTCTTAACGAACTTTTAATCATTGACATTTCATAGTTCACTTTTATATTTTAACAGAATAATAAGACTACTATAATTTGTGACTCGTGCTATAGCCAATATAAACGTCAGGACACGTCGCCCTTATCATTATCTTTTTGCTATGGTACTCCATTGTGAAATTTGGTAATTTTTAAAATTCAATATTTGAAAAATAGCATAATCATTAGATTTGAAATTTATATTAAGAAATATACATTTTTTTACTTTTCAAACGCAGTTTCAAAAACAATTTTTTGACAAATACTTTTCGAGCTATTATTTTTTTCAGTAACTTCAAATGTTTCATTTTCCGAGTTTAATCTGTGGCAAAGATTAGCGAAAAACCCAGTCGTCAGCAACGCATAGCTTTATATTAAAGATCATGTTGGAGAAGGGATTGTCACCATCACTTTTGAAATCGGTTCTGTAGTTCCAGAGATTCCATAGAAATTGTAATTTAGAATGATTTTAGAACGCTTTTCGCTCATTTCACCCTTTTAAATTTCGATTTTTTTTAAAATTTATTCTTAGAGAGTAACTACCATGCCATATTTCAAGTTTCTAGCTCCTTTATTTAAAAAAAAAGTCGCAATTTTCGAAAATTTTTCACTCCTGCACCCCCTTGGGATTAGTGGCACCGACATAAATTATAGCCTATGTTGGAGCAGGAAGTGTCACCAGCAATTTGCCTCCATCACTTTTGAAATGAGTTCTATAATTCCAAAGATTCCACAAAAATTGTAATTTAGAATGTTTTTAGAATGCTTTTCGCTTTATCTCACACCTTTTAAATTTCGAATTTTTTTAGAATGTGTTCTTAGAGAGCATTTACATCTTATAAGTAACTACCATGCCAAATTTCATGTTTCTAACACCTTCAGTACAAAAAAATCGAAATTTTAGAACGTCTTTCGCTTTTGCACCCCCTTGGGGGTAGTGGCACCAACATAAAATATAGCCTATATTGGAGCAGGGATTGTCACCATCAATTTGCCACCATCACTTTTGAAATCTCTTCAGTAGTTACAGAGATTACCCCCTACAAACAAACGAACAAACAAACAAACAATCTTTACTACTTTATAATATTAGTATAGATATATATATTTCAAATAAAATCCAGTGTGCATATATATATATATATATATATATATATATATAAATATATATATATATATATATATATATACATATATATATATACATAAAGTTTATTAACATCATTAAAATGCACTTAAAGAACTAACAACCCACTGGAATTTTGCCAGATTGACTGAGTGCTATTGCGATTAGAATACCGACATTTATAATAAAATGTATTTTAAGGAAGTAAAAAATAGAAAAACGGACAGATAAACTAAAAGATTTGCCTTCCCAACATTTTCGGAAAAGAATATAAAAAATTCATTCTGCTTGAAACCATGTAACACCTTTAAACTCAGGCTAATTTTCTGTAATCAGGCTTTGGCGACCAACTCTGGCGTCAAATATGAGCAAGGAAATGATTGTCTAGGCAACTATTATTACTTAAATGTTTATCGTACAACAAAAAACACAAATGATTGCAACAATGCAATTAATTTAATTTGCCAATTGAATGTGTTACGAACTGTATATAGCCAAATCAGCACCCCCTATTTGAAGGGTTTAAAGGCAGAAAGTCTATGTTTTCAGACTTTTCTGGTTAATTGTGTGACAAAACCTACTTACTTGTCAAATTTTATGATTCTACGACTGTTAGAAGTACCTTAGTTATTTGATGATCACCAACTTTTTAGTTATTTGATGATCCCCTGTGAGTCAGTTACAAAAAAGCCCTTTCTCGGAATCTCATATTTCGAAAAATATTAAATACAGAAATAAGAAATCTTGGAACCTAGTTCAGTTTTATTATATTAATGTGTGTTAAAAAGGAAAACTCTCTAGCTCTCACCAAAACGCAGTTATGAGGGGGTGAAAAGTAGGCCGAAATGGTCAGGGAAAAGGTAGCTTACGGCCTGTGCGAACTTGGCTAAGACTAACTTGGTAAGCATTTTAGGGGCGTTCGTAATTATATAATTACGTAACACCTATAGTCGTCGTCTGGCCCGTCCACCTGTCCGCATATAACAGCTCAAAAACTACCCAACCGAATGGTTTGAAATGTAATACAGGGTTATTCTAAATGATGGACCCATTTTCGAAAAATTGTATTTATTAAAGTACAAATCCAAAATGAACAATCTTTATACCAATGAAAAGAGGAAGTTTCAAAGTTTTTTTTAAGACATTATAAATGTTCAATGTGTCCACCGTTTGCTGCACGGCAAACATCTACGCGATAGCCAAACTCGTCCCACACACTAGAAAGCGTATCTGCTGTTACTGAGTGCACGGCAACAGTGATACGGTTCCGCAGATCGTTCAGAGTTGTTGGTAGCGGCGAGACGTACACAGCTTCCTTAACATAACCCCAGAAGAAGTAGTCACATTTGCTTTCTTGTGTGGGGGACGAGTTTGGCTATCGCGCAGATGTTTGCCGTGCAGCAAACGGTGGACACATTGAACATTTATAATGTCTTAAAAAAAAACTTTGAAACTTCCTCTTTTCATTGATATAAAGATTGTTCATTTTGGATTTGTACTTTAATAAATACAATTTTTTGAAAATGGGTCCATCATTTAAAATAACCCTGTATATAAATCGTTGCAGAATTTTGTCGAATCATTTCAAATTTTATGAAAATTGAATCAAAATTTAAAAAGTTATTAATAAATTTTTCTTCATTCTATTATATCCTATCATAAGTAATTAATTCAATGATATCCCATGATAGGTAGGTAATGATTCTAGATTTCCATAGTGATTACTTCCTTTTTAAGATGGAGGAGATTCTTATTTGTATACGAAAATTGTTTAATTATAGCGATCCTATAATCAACCTACATTTTTTTGGATAGATATTTCCGGAGAAATAGATACTAAATGGAAAAAGAGTCTAAATATGGATTTCAAGTTCTGAAATTTTCAAAGCTAGGCTAAAGTTTCCCATTGGAATTTTCAGTAAGTGTCAATAAAAGATAAAATGTTGCCAACTTAAAATATACTTATTCTATTACGGAAATTAATCATATCATAATAACAGACGATATAAATCATTTCACTAAAATAATAACGTGATTTTTTTTTTTTTTTTACATTGTCTTCTATAGGATATTTGCGCATAGTATAATTTTAATGTAACAGAAATTAGATTATTTATTTATTAAATTATTATTATTATTAAATTATTATTATTATTATTATTATTATTAAATTATTATTATTATTATTATTATTAAATTATTATTATTATTATTATTATTAAATTATTATTATTATTATTATTATTAAATTATTATTATTTATTATTAAAGTTATGTTATTTATTAAAGTTATAATGTTATAAAGTTATGTTAAAAAGTCGTGTTTTCTTTATTAGACCGGGAACTTATCAGCCCATGTGTTAAGTCTTTGCGTTTTGATTTCTCAGAAAATCCTTTGAGTTGCTGGAATTAAAAGTCTTCGAATCTTACCATTCAGGGCCATGATCCTTCTGTCGCATCGCCTTCATTTCTTAGACCCTTGTCACTCTTAATTCCCGCAAATATAAAAAAGAATCTGTTAAATAAAGTTTTCTGTATTAACAATCTCCATCATAATAATAAATGTCATGTAAAAAAAAAAAAAAACTTAAACCCGATTAATTGTCATGAAGAAAAATATGCCTGCAAAATATTTCAATCAGTGGGACGTATGTGTAATTTGTCATGTACAGGTGGCGTGACATTCGCATGGCTCCTCTACGCTAATAACTTCAATCCATGTTGACACTATTTAGTTAGAAATCCTTATTTGTGCATCGCTACTCTGGTTTATTTAATTACTTCTGTGAAGAATCGATGCAACCAACCAGTGAACCAACCAACCCAAGAGAATAAAAGCGTATTTTTAATGAGAGTTCTTTGTGCATTTTAATTAATATTTCAGAAAGTAATTAAAATATTAAAATTCTGAAGTAATGTTGCACCAGGAGAGGGTTTGGACTACCTAAATCTAAATTTCCAGCCTTCTAGGTGGGCCAGATTTTCCTAGCCATCGCCAACAGACACACACACAGACACACAGAGCGAAACTTTCTTTTATTAGTTTCGATAAAGAGTGTGTTATAATTGTACATCGCATTATTTATTATATTTCTTTGGATAGTGATTTAGCGTAGAAAAATGCTTTAAATAAACAGGACTTCTAATAATTTCCTTTAACAATAGGGGGCTTTGTCCCTCTGCTCGCTACACTCTCCAACTCCCGCGTAATCGCACAGCAATCCCTATTTTCTAGAAGAAAAGAAAAGCCGGAAGATCTACGCAGATTTTCATTGGTCCATTTCCAATCGTTTGACACATTTCCAAATCGTTACTTTTTTTTAAATATAGAATTATATGAAGTTACGTAAGTTAATTTTTTGCAAGAAATTCATTTATTATTTAAATATGCACAGCAAATGTTTATTACTGGAATAAATTTTTGTTCAAATTTCATTTGCTTAGGTGTTGTAAAAAAGATGTTAAATTCATAGTATCATTTAGCCTGTAAACACTTTTTCCAAGTACCATTAAATGTTTACTTCATTATGCGATATTTTAAAATGAATTTCAATTTTGTCGCTTTATTCAGTGGCAGCATTCTTCAACTATATTTCAATATTGCCATATTTAAAATGATTTCCAATTATTTCACTTTATTCGATGGCAAAAATGTGTAACTTCATTCTGTAGCAACACTATTCGAGATCAACTTCCCAAAACAGTTTTCATTCACTAAAGAAAATTCTATTAATAATTTTAAGGGCTCTAATTCATTCGAAAAAAAATTATTCCACCTTTATCACAAACATGTTTGTCCATGTGAAGGATCGATGCTTTTTTATTTTCAATGTCTCATTAAAAATCTGACGAACACTTTCTTTGTCCATTCCTGTCAACTCCTCAGCAGCTCTGATATCCAGACGAAGATTTTAACAGATCAACTGACAAACTTGTTGGAATGTTCTCGTCCGTTTTTGAGGTTCATGGTTGTCCAGGGCATATTTAGCATTGCTGAGTAGGATTGGTAAATTGTATTTTCAGAAACTTGTATTTTCAGAATTTGCATTTCAGCATTACATAGTATAATTATTGCTCAATATCACAAAGTATGATTTAGTAATGCTCAGTATAATTAGGTAAACAAAACTGCTGGGTGGGGCTAGTTGAGCTTAAGCCGAAAGGTAGGTCTCCCCGCCCGGTTCGACCTTGATCTTGTCCATGGCGCACATCGTTCTTCGGTATTTTCTGATACCTCTTTTAACCTTTCAAAACACTCAAAAACTTGAGTGCGCGATAAACATTCATGTCCGTACTCTTCTTTTAACATAGAACGAGCAAGGGAAGACCGAGCTATGCTCGGTCAAAATTAGCTTTTAGTTCTAATATCATGACCCATGACAAAAATGACCCACTAATAAAATTTTCTCGAACATATGACCAAGCCCAATTGTCTTCTCGTGCCTGAAACCCGAAGGATATAAAATTTAGTCAAAATAGTCTGAGCCTTTTTTAGATAAAATTAGCTTGACCCACAGTGACCCAAAAATGACCCACTATTCTAATTTTCTCCAGCATGTGACCTAGCCCAATGATTTTCTCGTGCCCAAAAACCGTAGGATACAAAATTTAGTTCAAATCGTCTGAGCCGTTTTTAAGATAAAAATAGCTTGACCCATAATGACCCATGACCAAAATGACCCTTTAATCAAAATTTCTCGAACAGGTGATCTACCCCAATAGTCTTCTCGTTCCCTAAAACTGTAGGATACTAAATTTAGTTCAAATCCTCTGATCCGTTTTTAAGATAAAAATAGCTTGACCCATAATGACTCATGACCAAATTGACCCACTAATCTAATTTTCTCGAACATGTGACCTAGCCCAACAGTCTTCTCGTGCCCAAAAACCATAGGATGCAAAATTTAGTAAAAATAGTCTGAGCCGTTTTTTAGATAAAATTAGCTTTACCCACAATGACCCAAAAATGACCCATTAATGGAATTTTCTCGGACATGTGACCTATACCAAGGATTTTCTTGTGCCCGAAACTCGTAGAATACAAAATTTAATCAAAATTGTTAGAGCCGTTTTTAGATAAAATTAACTTGACCCGCGTTGACCCAAAAAACCCACTAATCAAAAGTTCTTGAACATGTGAACCAGCCCAATAGTCTTCTCGCGCCCGAAAATGGTAGGATACAATAATTAGTTTAAAACGTTTGTACCGTTTTTTAGATACAATTAACTTGACCCTGATCCATGATGACCCAAAATGACCCACTAATAGAATTTTCTCGAACATGTAACCTAGCTCAATGGTTTTCTGATGCCCCAAAACGGTAGGATATAAAATTTCATCAAAATCGTTAGAAGCGTGTTTAAGATAAAATTTGCATATATATATAACCATACACACACACAAGATTTGCTTGTATTAGAATATATGATAAGCTTCTATGGCAGTTTTCCCGAGTCTCGCAAGAAACTTCAGGTTAACCCGTTACTCCATCTGAACACTTGTCGTTTTTCTTACGTGTTACTGGCACAGCGTTCACTCCAATCAAATGCAAAGGGGATGGGGGCGATACCAAGTAACTACGTCAAGGAAAGTTCAATTGCACCACACTCGCTGTTTGTGGGTGGGTGCGCCATATTTAATAGCCACTCCTCGTATGTCATAATTTTGAAATGGTTAGTAGAATGCTTCGAAGAAAAGAAAAGAAATACCTTAATGGTTTGGGCCACCTTTTACCTAGCCGGAAAGCTCAGAAATACTTTTCTATATCGATGATAAAATAGAGATACTTATATTCACTTGTAATAATGCCAATTGTTGAACAAAGATGAAAAAATTGCCGAGATTAATTATATTTTTTAACAGATTCAGATTCAGATTCAACCAAGCAAGGAGGCCTACCATATGGCTTTAGCCTGTGCAAGCCCTGCTTGGCAAGTTTATATAAAAAAAAAAAAAAAAAAAAAAAAAAAAAAAAAACATATTTGACAGTGCAATTTTGATTATTTACAATACATAAAAAATTACTACAAGTGATGAAATTTTTGAATGATGTATGCTATTTGATGATGAAGATAGTCTATAATCTTATATACAATGATGGAGAAAATTTTTGGATTATTTACTGTTAGGGGAACCGTCGGTAGCATGATTAATTTTCTATCTTAATAAATTGTTATATCAGTCTTCATATTTTAATATACATTTTCATCTTTCAATAATGGTAAAGAATATTGTTTGGGCTTACCTGAGATTTTCCTTTAGCGCACAGAGTGATCCACAGTAATCCAAATATTTATTCCTTTGAGTGATCGTCGTATCACTGTATTTGAATAGTAACATTGTGTGAAATAAGAAGTAGATCCATTTTCCTTTGAATATAATATTATAATTCTTGGCTAGATATGTACATTTTTATCGCGTTTTGGAGACTGCATATAGGTGCTCCAATTTTACATTATATTTGAGATATATTTACATGATATATATACAAGAGCGTCTTAACTGCTCGGATACATTTTGGAAACTGAGGGAGAATTGTTATTAAGTTCAGTGCACGCGCGCGGGATATCAGCTGTAGGTTGAAGTAGGGAGGTCTGCAGAATTTCACAGTTAATTGGTTTCGACAGTCTCTGGTTTTATTCACTATGTTTTGCATCTGCGGTTATTACTTAAAGTATTTATAGTTAATTGGGGTCTGGTTTTTAACATGTTCTTTCGATCGTTCACTGCACGTGGAGATTATTAACTGCATAAAAAAGGTTTCTCCGTCATTTACAGTTCGTGATTGGGAGTGAGAAATGTTTTTCGCGATCGCGAAGATGTCTCCTAAGAGTTGATGGGAGTTTAGTTTGCTGATAAGAGTTTGTGGTCTGGGACGTAAAAATGTTTTTAAAGAGATAAAAGATGAGTTTTTCACACAAGCTTTTGGGCTGGAAGCTGAGTTTTTGCACAGACGGTTGGTTGAGGTATGTGGGTACTGTTCCTAACATGGGTGGTGATTACTATAAGAGAATGTTCCGAATTAGCTTTCAGTTTTCAATATCACCAACTATTATATTTTTCAACAAGACGATGGATGCATTAATTCATTCTGATCCCCCCCCCCCCTACAAAATGGGGTTTGAAGACAATAAGGTCTCTACACTCAATTGGCCGACTAATAGGCTGGAACTAAATCCCACGGAAAACATATCTGGTATTATAGCACACAGTATCTACCAAGGAAATGGTCAAACAGTTCAGTATAATTCGAAAACACAGTTAAAATCGCCTATTTGTGAAGCAAGGCGTATTCTATCACTTCGAAAAGTTAGAAATATTGTAAACTATAGTAGAAATATGCTACAACGTTGCATCGAAAGTTTTGAACACAAAGGAAGAACAATTGAATGGATGTCTGTCATATGTTATAAATTTAAAATTTCAAGAAATAAGGAAAAGCTATTAATGTCATCGATTAGCAATGTTCTGAGCACCTAGTGCAAAATAGGCCCTTTTTCCGATCTTGTCTTTATGCTGAGCATTGACAAGCAATAAAAAATTAGTTGGGTAAGTAAAGTAATAATATTATTTTTAGTTTATTTTTAAATTTTTTCATTTAAATTATATTAAGAAATTATAATTTTAACACTGGGCAATCAATCATTTCGCATAGATTCTTTTCTAACAAACATTCCAAAATTTGCAACAAGCCTTTCTTTCAGACACCCATTCGTAAAATTCGTAATGTTATACCCATTCGTAATGTGATACGTAATATACCGATATTTTTTTTTCTACGCCGGAAAGAAACCTAGTTGCAGTTTTGCTGAAGACTGGAACTATGCCCTACCCATGAGACAGTTTCTTTTAAAAAGTCTTCGCCGAAGACGATCTGGTACTCTTTAAGAAAGTTAATAAGGATCGATCAGACGCAAGATCCTAATGTCCAATTTGTCTTTCGGCGGCCTGGAATAAAGTGTTGGACGAGCTCTTGTGACTAACAGGCTAGTTTATTAAGTCATTTGTAACGCAAGCTGTTAGTGGATTTGGTGTGCCCTTCGGGATTTCACTATCACACTAAAGCGTAATCTGAGTTCACAAGGTGGTCATCTCTGATCATCCTTTCTCAGTCACGAGGGTTCATGCGCGGAAACTAATTTGGTTTCACTCCAGTCAAAGGCACAGAACATACTCTGGATGAGTTGCGTAAGACAATAGATGGATGTTACGCAAGAGGCAACTATACAGCTGCTTTATCATGTTGGACGTACAGGGGCATTTAACAACCTATGTTGACCTAAACTATGAAAAGTGGGGTGATCTTGTAAGAAACAAACTGGTAAGAAATTTACTGTCGAAGCACTCGATACTTTACCGAACGGCTGTCCGTCCTTGGAGCGTCAATATGATAAAGGTTGCTCACAAGGCTCTAATTCAGGTCCCTTCTTTTGGAATCTGGTCGCAAATTCCTTACTGGAGTTGGATTTGGGAAAATTTGTGAGGATAATCGCCTACGCGAAAGACTTTACTGTAACAATAGAGGCACCAAACGCATATATTTGCGGACACAGGACCAACGTGGCTCTGGAGAGAATTACCAGGAACTCACGTTCAGCGCGGATAAGACCGTTTCGGTCTATTTCCAAAAAATGCGGAAAATAGGGAGCAAGGGGAATCCTAACACGGATTCTCGAATGACATTTCTAGGCAAAGCCATTAAAATGGCGCCCTCTGCAACATATTTAGGGGTCATGATCGATAGCAAGCTAAGTGAATGGCACATTGTGTGTACATAGAAGAATCATTAGCGAACTACGTTAAAGCGACCCACTTACTCAATCGAAAGAATTGGGATCTGAGTGGAAATGTGCTCAAACACCTGTACAAAAGTGGGATAAAGAGATTGGCGACATAGACCTTCAGTTTCTGGTGGACTGGAAGTGCTCGTATGCGAGACAGTCTAGTATCATTTCAAAAGATGGCAGTTCTGGCCATTACTAGGTGCTTCCATACAACTAGTACGGCGACGTTTTAGGTACTTGCCGGCACATTACCGTGGAGAAAGAATGCCTTTTCTGTAGCTTTCTCCGTCTTAGGAAAAATGTGAACATCGATGATAGTCATATCAGAGGAGATCAAATTCAAAGAAAAGCAGAACAATCGCGAGTGCACCCCGCTCATAGACTGGACAGAGGCTCCTAAGGATATCGGGAGCACCCCAGAACATCGGGGAGTTACGGTTTTTATCGACGGGTCAAAAGATTGGTGGCGAGATAGGTGCTGACATAGCAATCGTTGCTGATGGGGTTCTAGTGGAAGAACATTTCTACCTTCTCCCTCTCACGCTAAAGTGTTTTATCATGAAGGCGCTAGAGTTATGCAGCTCAGAAGAAAGTTACTCGCTTTATAGAGATTCGAGGTCGTTGCTAATGTCATTGTCTAATCCAAATACCAAAGATCAGTTGTGCGTGGGAATTCATGAGAAGAGAGGAGAAAAGGAGGTAGGATGGTACTGTGTCAGAGTACATGTAGGTACAGTGGGAAACGAAACAGCAGACTGACTCGTGAATGCGGGTGCAGGTCTAGATGTCGTAGATGTACCAATAAATCTGTCTTCCCAGTCAGCCATTAGTCAGAAAATTCTAGCATTCTGGTAAAGAAGATGAGAGGAAGTAGAAACAGGCAGATGTGTTTATCGGATTCTTACGAAAGCGTCAGAAAAACGGACATGGTCATCTCCGTTAATTAATTGGGCGATTACAGGGCATGGGCAATTCCCAAAATACTGTCATCGCTTTCGAGTCCGACCTTTGATACGTGTATGTCCCCAAATCCAGCTACGAGGAACATCTGCTCGTGGAATGTGTTGGTACGCTTCCCCTCAGGAAGAAGTTTTGTCAAAAAAAATGTCAATGACGGCAGTAAGGAACTACTTTGTGGTTACGGAATGGAGAAGGGCCTTGTTCACCTTTTTAAAGGAAATGGAGCCTCGTTTTCAATAAGCTTCGTTCATAGTGGCTCTTCTCGTGTGAGTTGGTCACTTTGAGAGTCACGCAACAGCTAGTGACCAGTAGTAGTTGTAATTGCATATTGTGTATTTAGTAGTTGTGACCTGTTAATAGTTGTGATGATGCTCATATGTAATGTAGATATTATGTCAGTGTTTGTCGTTGTGATTATGTGATGGTAGATGTGATGATGTTAGATTAGTAATTGTAGTTGTCAATGTGAGTGTTCATTGTTGTCATGTGATAGTTGATGCAATCATGTTTAGTAAGTAATTGTAGTTGTTAATGTAAGTGATTGACGTAGTAATGTGGTTTAGTCTAACATGTTATTAACCTCCCTATTTGAAGTGTATGTAGAGCAATTTCTAGATGGCGCTCTATGATAGATGTCTGTATGTAATGATGTATAAAGTTGAAATAAAGGACATAGTCCCAATTTGAGGGAGGGGTCGACGGAATAGGAAGGCCTTCCTTAAAGAGAATATTTTCTCAGTTCCCTTTAAAAGCTGATCTAACTAGGTCAGGGAGGCATGGCAGTATCAGACAAGTGCCAGATGTAGGTGATTTGCTTTGTAAATGGACCAACATCAGGTTTTTAACTTGTGATGTCCAGTTTTGGACGTATGCAGTAAGTAGTGATTTTTTTAAATATTTCGTTTGCAATTCAATATTAGAAAATTTGCATTGGATATCTACGATCGCCGTTCTTCACTTTTTGCTATTTTGTTTGCAGATTTTTTTTTTATGGGGATACTTTCACTTTCAAAACTGGTTCCGAAAATGAAAGTATTCTCATAAAAAAACCCTGAAAACCAAATCGAAAAAGTAAAAATCAACAATGGTAGCTATCGACCACATCTATCCAATGCAAAAAAATCGTTTAAAAATATTGAAATGCAAACGAGATATTTTAAATTAACTGTCCCATAGGATTAACATTAGCGAGCGAGTGTTTCTGCGTGAGTGAAGTAGCATCTTAAACACTGAAATAAACAGAATCATAGAATCATAAAGGTTACTTACCTCGAGAACTTAGTAACCATCCAACTAACACCTTCCTTCCGACGGTGAGATTCATTCTGCCGAGTTTCTCATCGAGCAGGCAAACGGGATTAAAATTCGGGAAATTGACTTCTCGGTCGAGAGTCAGCATTGCAATGTCATCGTAAACAAGAACGAAAAATCATGCGTCAAGCATAGATTATGTAGCACTTTCCAACGCTTCCAAAATAAATTTACAAAACATACCGTTTAATAAGCTAAAAGATAACATCTAAGTAAACAATTTGGAAAACGCATAACATATTTAAAAACATAATTTCAGGAATTTCCAACAGATACAATATTCGGAAAAATATCCGAATACTTTTATTCAGCCCTGTATATGATCTATAGATTTGTATATGCTAGGATGCTAAATTTTAGTTTAGTTAGGAAACGCGTAGCACAGTTTAAAATTATCTTTCTGGAGTTTCTGTCAATAAACGGAAATGTGTTCGCGAACTTTTGTGCTGCCCTGTATAGGATCTACAGAATTTATACACACCACGTAATAGACAAAAAGCGAGTTAAAATTAAAATCGCGTTTAGTAACTTAAAACGCACTTCCAGGAATTAGTGTTAACAGACAGTAGAGAATTCTTTTGTGTGTCCCTGTAAATGATCGATGACTGCTATACACACACTATTCTGTAGTAAGCCTCTTGTAATGCACCTTAGATATATATATATAAATTTCAATGCGTTTAAAATAGTGAAACATTATTTAAATAAACCGCAGACGATTTTTCTCAATAGACGTCATGTAACGGAATTCTTTTGACTGTCCCTGTAAAGTAACTATAAGTGCTATGCACACCCTATTCCATATTAAGCTTTTTCTAATGCACCTTAGTGATATATATAAATTTCAATGCGTTTAAAATAGTGAAACATTATTTAAATAAACCGCAAATGATTTTTCCCCATAGACCGCAATGTAACGGAATTCTTTTGAGTGTCCCTGTAATAAAACTATAAGTGCTACACACTTCCGTTGAAATAGGGAACATGCTATAGATAACGACAATAACATATAAAAATTGCAGAGCAATCCGAGCATATTTACGGGAGTTAGAGCACGGACAGACGGCAGACGGCAGACGGCCAGACGGCAGACGGCAGACGGCAGACGGCCATACGGCCAGACAAACCGAAGTCATAAGCACTTTTCAACTAGGTTGGAAAGTGCTAAAAAGGCCTGTTGTATAGCCAGGATGAACTAGGATTCGAGTAATTCCGTATTCATTGGCTTCATCTTGGTTGACGTGACCAATGCGAGCTTTGTACATGTCAATACTAGTAAAAGAAAAATTATTTCAAAGATTAGAATAAGGATAAAACAGTCGGAGCTTCATGGGATTTAGAGTTTTTCATCGGATCGGGTAAACCAATTTTACTCGAACCTGACCCGACTTCAACTCACATGAAGCTGCTTTCCTTATATAAGGTGTTTGAATGAAAAATTCTAGATAAAATTATTTTTTTTTTTATAATGTGACATGTATTTTTATTTTTTCAGAATTTATTGGGTGTAATATCTTAATATCCTGAGTTAACTTCGGTTGGAAAATTTTATTTCATAAAATTTTAATATTAAATTGGGTTTTGAAATTTTTTTCTTGGTTGCGCAAGACATTTATTTTTAATAGTTTATGTAGCGGATAATCGAATTTAGATAAATAACTGATATATAAGTAGTTAAAAAAAAATGAGGTTACTTTAGAAGATATTGAAAAAAAAAAGTACATTAAAGGGTTAAAGATAGATTTTTCAGTGTTTCCCGAAGAATCTATTTTGCAAACATTTTTTACATTTTGCTACAGTTTTTTACTTCCCATTCTCCAAATTGATAAGTTTGTTCAAAAGTCAGCCAGAACCCTGTGCGAAACCTGTGTGAGATAGAAGAAAGTTTGGGATTGTCACATCCGACTAGTTAACCCTTTTAGTGCCATACATAGTTTACCAATATATGCTAAAAATGCCAGTAAAAAAGTGCATTTTTATAGATAATTTATATGAACAAGAGAAATATTCACCATTTCCGTTACAATACACCAATATTCATAATTTTTCAACATTCTCTTCAGAAGATTTTATACTATGATAATAAAAACACAGAGCGAGAGGAGCGTGACGGCGCTACTTGGCACTAAAAGGGTTAAACATGCACTTACTTTTTGTCGTCGTAGCAGTGAGCTGCCGATATGACATGTCTTCTGTCTATCAGAAATCCCGAACACCAAAATTCGTAAGTGCCTGATGTAATTCTCTTTCTGAGGGCTACCTACATTAAACAAAATCAGCTTTGAATACACAAAATGCATGAAAACAATACTTGAAATAACAATAACTTATGGTGTCACATTTTATTTACTCTATTAAAAGGACTACATAAATATTCAGTGAATAAAATTCAAGAAAATTATACTTTAAACCTTTCTGTATGTTACTTCAATTTCGAAAATGATAAAAACTATTAAAATGCTTAAATACAGCAAAGCACAGATTTACCGAACTTGTCGCGATGGGTGCTAGTTCGGATAAGCAAATTTTCGGATAATTGGGCAGACAATTTTAGGACTGTTCCTGACTATACCAAAATGCTTATAATTCCATTTTTACGTGTAGCAGTTTTTTTTTATTATTTATATATAGAACAAATGTATGTTTAAAACCATAGAGCACAGATTTTCCGTACCTGGTCGGGACGGGCGCTAGTTCGGATAAGCAAAATTTCAGATAGTTGGGCAGACAATTTTAGGAAATTTCCTGATATGCTAAAGTGCATTTTTTGCATATCGTTTTTTTATGGAACAAATTTATGTTTAAAACCATAGCGCACATATTATCTGAACCTGTCGGGACGGGCGCTAGTTCGGATAAGCAAAATTTCGGATAGTCGGGCAGACAATTTTAGGAATGTTCCTGATATGCTAAAGTGCCTTTTTTACATATAGTTTTTTATGGAACAAATCTATGTTTAAAACCATAGAGCACAGATTTTCCTAACCTGTCAGGACGGGCGCTAGTTCGGATAAGCAAAATTTCGGGTAGTTGGGCAGACAATTTTAGGAACGTTCCTGATATGCTAAAGTGCATATTTTTACATACAGTTTTTTTATGGAACAAATCTATGTTTAAAACCATAGAGCACAGATTTTCCGAACTTGTCGAGACGAGCGTTAGTTCGGATAATTGGACAGATAATTTTAGGAATATTCCTGATATGCTAAAATGCATTTTTTACGTATAGAAGTTTTTTTTTATGGAACAAATGTATGTTTAAAACCATAGAACACAGATTTTCCGAACCTGTCGGGACGTGCGCTAGTTCGGATAAGCAAAAGTTCGGATATATGGACAGACAATTTTAGGAACGTTCCTGATATGCTAAAATGTATTTTTTTGCGTATAGTTGTTTTATGGAACAAATGTATGTTTAAAACCATAGAGCACAGATTTTCCAAACCTGTCGGGACGTGCGCTAGTTCGGATAAGAAAAAGTTCGGATAATTAGAAAGACAATTTTTAGGAATGTTTCTGACTATGCCAAAATGCTTAAAAGATATTTTTTACGTGCAGTAGATTTTGTATGGAACAAATGTATGTTTTTAAAAAATATAGCAGTGCGTAAGTAGATTAAAATAATTGATTTATACACTGAGAAAAATGACACTTTCAACTCTGAGTAAATCGATGTTTTCATTTTGTTATGAAACTTTTTGTTTCAAATAGGACGACCCAATGTTTTCAATTCTGAAATACTCAGAATATTGAAACATGGACATACTCAAAACTGAGCACACAGAGGTCTGTTCATACTCATTTTTGAAACATGGACATATACAAAAAGTGCTTAGAATCAGTTTAAACGCATTTTTGAAACTGGGAATACTCAAAAATTAGCACATAGAAGTCTGTTCATACTCAATTTTGAAGCATGTACATACTCAAATATGAGCATATGATGTTTTATTATTGAGTGTGTGTATAGTTCCAAAAATGAGTATATACATGTTAACTTGAGTAATTTTTATTCGGAGCCATTTTGACTATGCGACATACTCAGGTTTGAGTATTTTTTGCTGAAAATGTCTTTTTCAGAACGTGTGTACAGATTTTAATCAGGCTTAAGACTCGCAGCTGATAGTGCTGGAGCGTGAATTGTTTGTGTTTTTGTCATTTTGTATCTTTTTAAAGTTTTTCTTTTTTAAATCATTTTAGGGGCGTTCGTAATTATATAATTACGTAACACCTATAGTCGTCGTCTGGCCCGTCCACCTGTCCGCATATAACAGCTCAAAAACTACCCAACCGAATGGTTTGAAATGTAATACAGGGTTATTCTAAATGATGGACCCATTTTCGAAAAATTGTATTTATTAAAGTACAAATCCAAAATGAACAATCTTTATACCAATGAAAAGAGGAAGTTTCAAAGTTTTTTTTAAGACATTATAAATGTTCAATGTGTCCACCGTTTGCTGCACGGCAAACATCTACGCGATAGCCAAACTCGTCCCACACACTAGAAAGCGTATCTGCTGTTACTGAGTGCACGGCAACAGTGATACGGTTCCGCAGATCGTTCAGAGTTGTTGGTAGCGGCGAGACGTACACAGCTTCCTTAACATAACCCCAGAAGAAGTAGTCACATTTGCTTTCTTGTGTGGGGGACGAGTTTGGCTATCGCGCAGATGTTTGCCGTGCAGCAAACGGTGGACACATTGAACATTTATAATGTCTTAAAAAAAAACTTTGAAACTTCCTCTTTTCATTGATATAAAGATTGTTCATTTTGGATTTGTACTTTAATAAATACAATTTTTTGAAAATGGGTCCATCATTTAAAATAACCCTGTATATAAATCGTTGCAGAATTTTGTCGAATCATTTCAAATTTTATGAAAATTGAATCAAAATTTAAAAAGTTATTAATAAAAGTTTTCTTCATTCTATTATATCCTATCATAAGTAATTAATTCAATGATATCCCATGATAGGTAGGTAATGATTCTAGATTTCCATAGTGATTACTTCCTTTTTAAGATGGAGGAGATTCTTATTTGTATACGAAAATTGTTTAATTATAGCGATCCTATAATCAACCTACATTTTTTTGGATAGATATTTCCGGAGAAATAGATACTAAATGGAAAAAGAGTCTAAATATGGATTTCAAGTTCTGAAATTTTCAAAGCTAGGCTAAAGTTTCCCATTGGAATTTTCAGTAAGTGTCAATAAAAGATAAAATGTTGCCAACTTAAAATATACTTATTCTATTACGGAAATTAATCATATCATAATAACAGACGATATAAATCATTTCACTAAAATAATAACGTGATTTTTTTTTTTTTTTACATTGTCTTCTATAGGATATTTGCGCATAGTATAATTTTAATGTAACAGAAATTAGATTATTTATTTATTAAATTATTATTATTATTAAATTATTATTATTATTATTATTATTATTAAATTATTATTATTATTATTATTATTATTAAATTATTATTATTATTATTATTATTAAATTATTATTATTATTATTATTATTAAATTATTATTCTTTATTATTAAAGTTATGTTATTTATTAAAGTTATAATGTTATAAAGTTATGTTAAAAAGTCGTGTTTTCTTTATTAGACCGGGAACTTATCAGCCCATGTGTTAAGTCTTTGCGTTTTGATTTCTCAGAAAATCCTTTGAGTTGCTGGAATTAAAAGTCTTCGAATCTTACCATTCAGGGCCATGATCCTTCTGTCGCATCGCCTTCATTTCTTAATGAGTAAGGTTCAATTTCATTTCCGTTCTGACCACAGCCTGAAAGAAAAACAAGAACTGGAATCGAAGTAATATATACAGATTAAATTTATAAAATGAATGTATTTCTATTGTTTGCGTCATGTTTAAACATACAGATTACAGAACATAACACGCGCGCACTCACATTAGCTGCGTATATTATGTTTTGAGATTCTGTAGAGCGAATTCAGTAAAACTATTAATTAACTGATTACTAGTTTTAATAAAAACTAGCGGAGCTTCGCCCGATACGCTGGTTGGATTATTTAGTAAGAAAATTTCATATAGAATCCCGCAGAAACTGCATCAACGCATTTTCAAAAACTGTGATTGTTGATTTATTTTTTTTTCACTGGTGAAACTCGGAACTAAAATCGGTAAGTTCGAATGAGCCAAATCGCGTTGTGATCGGACCCATACAACCCGAGATAATCTGAAATGAAATAACAAAATCCTTAGCGTTTTATTTCTTTTTCTATGTAAAATCAGGATTTTGATAAAATCAAAAAGTTATGGGCCGAATTCGAAAAATGTTTTAAACTCTGAAATCCCAGCCCACTTTAAGCAAAGATGCATACTTTTGAAATAAAAAAATCAAATATTTTTAACAATTTTATAGGGCCCCGAAATTTGCCATCTCCTTTCGGATTGATCACCAACGAATGGGATTCACATTGTTCACCCCGCTTTCAAACAAAGCACGTGGAAGAAAGCTCATCGATCACGATCAAGGCGTTCGGGGAAGGGGTAGAAAAGTAGAAGTTGTAGAGGGAGCGCTAGGGTTGCGTGCAGTAAGCCAATAAGTGAGCTATTCTTTCCCCATCCTTCTTGATTCATCTTAATCGTATTTCCCCCTTTATTCAATGTTAAAAAAAAGTTGAAGCATGCGCAGAAAGATCGATTTTGCGCTGAAATTCTTGGCTTGTTGCTTTAATATATAAGGATTAATTCTTTCTATAAACAAATATATACATTTTTTTTATTAAGTGCACAAAAATCTGTAAAAATTTTAATTTACGAAACATGAAGCTTTAATGCTTTTTTCACTATATATTTTTTCGAATTAGTTTATAATAGGTGTCACCTCAACAATCTTTATCGCGAATGCTCGTATAGTTTTTAATAAGCTTCCTGGATGTATACACATCGCCTGTATGTCTTTTCCTGTATGTGTAGAGTGCATTTTTGCATAGATATACACAATTTAAGATTGATACATACTAGGGTTGGGCAATTTGCCGGCAAAATGGTATTTTTGCCAGGACAGTGGCAAAAACTGGAAAAAACCTGGTGAAAACCGGCAAAAACTGGCAAAAAGGCTAGATTTAATAAACATATTAAAAAAACATAATTTTGTATATATTATAATTGAGACTTAAATCAGAATATTAATTAGATGTTTCATTAATATTAATTTGATTAATTAAAATAATTTTCACTGGTAATATGAATAAAAAAAATATCAATAATCAATCAAATCAATTTTGCAGATAAATTTGTGATGGTGACAGGTAAAAACTTTTTACTTTTCTCAAATTAATGTAGTAATGTTGCCTTTAAAATTAATATATATTAAAAAAAAATTAATCAACAGTTTCTACATTTAAAAAATCTATAATAAAAAACAATATTAATGCATCATAAACATTTGCCAAATCAATCTTCATTTTATCTTTATTTGAGCCTCTAGGTATAACTTTTACAAATATTTTATAGAAGTAAACGGTAGTACTTGATTATCCCGTCGACCAATTTCGCCAAATTAAACAAATCGCCAAACTATTCACCAAATTATAAAAATGAAAAAATATTGCCCTTCTAAAATTTTAAGTTAGGAAAATGAATTTTAATTTAAAAAAAAAATCTCTAAATATAATAGCGTTACTTTAATGATAAAGTTCACTCATGGTCATGACGTAACGACATAGCAAATATAAAATTTGATTTATCCGGATTATTTCAGACAAAATAATACTAAGAACAGTTTACGTGTTTAAATGCAGAATTATTAAATTAAACCATAAGCAAACAGATATTTTTAAGATATTGAATTTGTGAATTAAATGTAAGTATTTTAAATGTAATAATCGAATTTATTAAGAAACATAATAAATATCATGATAACAGAAGATTGTAAAGAATTCGATCCTCTTTATTTAGTCAAAAAACATAGAATAAAACCTATAAAATGTATGTAAACATTAGATATAGGCTTGAAGGAAATATAGAAAAATAAAAATATTTGGTGGACAAAAATTTGTGACGGCAGTTGAAACTAATCTGTTATATTTTTTTTTTCTTTTAATATCATGAGATAATCATTTATTGACATAATTTTCATTTTAAATAACGAAAGAAGAAACAAATTAGTAAAAGCTTAATAAAAATACAAATAAATTAAAATTCACGTGATGACATACAAACATGTGCAATGTGTTTAATGTCAAGTAGAAATTACATTTAATCTTATAGTTTGGGGATAGTTTTTCGGTCGACATCGACAGGATATTCAAGTAGTACCAAATAAACTTTTAAAATTGCTACAACTTTTTTTTTCTTTTTTTTTTTTTTGGGGGGGGGGGAGGGAGTTATAAGAAAACACATGGATTGGATGAAATTAATATGTATAAGAGAGAGAAGGGTAGAATAATTTTAATTGATTATTTAATGTTGCAAATATAGGCAAATTAATCTTTCAGGTAATTTTTCTTACCATTTTCCCCATTGTCATTATACAGGCTACAGACTTGAATCTTGATTTGATCATAGGAAATGAGAATGAATTATCTTGCAAAATGTTTTGTTTCTATTGTTTTTAGTTTGTTAACTTCAAATTACTGTTGTTCTCATAGCATAGCAAAATTGATAGCTATTTCTCTCTCAGACTTTGCTACAAAATTAACTGAAGCATAAGGATTGATTGTTTAATAATTATGACAGTTTGTTTAAACCTAAGCCAGTAAGTTATTTACTAAAAAATACAAACTACTTAGATTACTGTTTTAATGATGCATTGAATACTCTAAGGTAAATAAAAAAATAAAATTACATATTATTAGAGTTGAAATTATTAAAAACTAAAATATATTAATCACATAGCTGTAAATAAAACATATCTATTTTTGCCACTGTGGCAAAAAGTGGCAAAAATGTATTTTTGCCAGGATGGTTTTTACCGGTTTTTTCCATGGTTTTTACCACCTTTGGCAAAAACGTGCCAACCCTAATACATACTAAAAGAGCGTAAATGTATATTTACAAAAATACATATGATATATAAGAATAAAATATGAAATATAATACTTTTTACTTTTACGTTGCAGTCGTACTCAATACCAAGGGATCCGGGATCAAACCCCGGTCTGGACATTTTTTTCACTCTATTGGTTGTAAGCTGTTTAGTAAAAGTGATAATTCACATCCTTGGTATTTCATTAATTTACAGCGTAATTTCAGCTCTACTGAAAAAATTAATTAGTATATAGTGTAACATATTCATTCGTTTTAAGATGACTACGATGGGCGAAAAACCACTTACTTTGAGCAGCAATTCTTACGACAACTAATCGAAATAACAAAATGCCTGCATATTCGATGAACACTTTTGAGAACATGATCGGTACGTATGTGACACCAGGACCCAGTAAAGCAGCTACAGGTAAAGAAATGTTTTTCAATGGTCTCCAAAGCGGAACTAAACTGTCTATAACTAAAGCAAACGCTGCCGGAACAAGAACATCTACTCTCCGGATACTTTATCTTCCTTCGACCATCACATCTCTTTTGATTACAATTTCTCGTTATCAGGATTTCTGAAATTCTTTTAAAGTTACGAAAGAATTTATTATTGTACATAAAATTACACATTAGTATATGAGTTTTAGTAAAAATTTATCCTAATATTTATTCATTTACAGAGGGTGTTTACACATATTGGGAACGATTTTGATGTTAAATTAAACTAGGGCATCAAACCCGGGTTTCCCGGGATAGAGAATATATGTAAAAACTATTTTTTTTTTCTTTTTGTTATTGAAAACTTTAATAGATTTTTTACATTTAATAATTATTGTTAGATTGCCTGTTAACAATACCAAAGAGCATTTTTATATGAAATATCTCAATTATATATTCAAATAAAATTTTGAAATTTATTAAAACCGGTCATTTCGCATTGGCCTCCAGCCATAAATTAATAGCCGAAGACATCGCTAAAAAGTTTGTTATCTACATAAAAAAAAGTTGTAGCAATTTTAAAAGTTTATTTGGTACTACTTGAATATCCTGTCGATGTCGACCGAAAAACTATCCCCAAACTATAAGATTAAATGTAATTTCTAAAAATATCTGTTTGCTTATGGTTTAATTTAATAATTCTGCATTTAAACACGTAAACTGTTCTTAGTATTATTTTGTCTGAAATAATCCGGATAAATCAAATTTTATATTTGCTATGTCGTTACGTCATGACCATGAGTGAACTTTATCATTAAAGTAACGCTATTATATTTAGAGATTTTTTTTTTAAATTAAAATTCATTTTCCTAACTTAAAATTTTAGAAGGGCAATATTTTTTCATTTTTATAATTTGGTGAATAGTTTGGCGATTTGTTTAATTTGGCGAAATTGGTCGACGGGATAATCAAGTACTACCGTTTACTTCTATAAAATATTTGTAAAAGTTATACCTAGAGGCTCAAATAAAGATAAAATGAAGATTGATTTGGCAAATGTTTATGATGCATTAATATTGTTTTTTATTATAGATTTTTTAAATGTAGAAACTGTTGATTAATTTTTTTTTAATATATATTAATTTTAAAGGCAACATTACTACATTAATTTGAGAAAAGTAAAAAGTTTTTACCTGTCACCATCACAAATTTATCTGCAAAATTGATTTGATTGATTATTGATATTTTTTTTATTCATATTACCAGTGAAAATTATTTTAATTAATCAAATTAATATTAATGAAACATCTAATTAATATTCTGATTTAAGTCTCAATTATAATATATACAAAATTATGTTTTTTTAATATGTTTATTAAATCTAGCCTTTTTGCCAGTTTTTGCCGGTTTTCACCAGGTTTTTTCCAGTTTTTGCCACTGTCCTGGCAAAAATACCATTTTGCCGGCAAATTGCCCAACCCTAGTATGTATCAATCTTAAATTGTGTATATCTATGCAAAAATGCACTCTACACATACAGGAAAAGACATACAGGCGATGTGTATACATCCAGGAAGCTTATTAAAAACTATACGAGCATTCGCGATAAAGATTGTTGAGGTGACACCTATTATAAACTAATTCGAAAAAATATATAGTGAAAAAAGCATTAAAGCTTCATGTTTCGTAAATTAAAATTTTTACAGATTTTTGTGCACTTAATAAAAAAAATGTATATATTTGTTTATAGAAAGAATTAATCCTTATATATTAAAGCAACAAGCCAAGAATTTCAGCGCAAAATCGATCTTTCTGCGCATGCTTCAACTTTTTTTTAACATTGAATAAAGGGGGAAATACGATTAAGATGAATCAAGAAGGATGGGGAAAGAATAGCTCACTTATTGGCTTACTGCACGCAACCCTAGCGCTCCCTCTACAACTTCTACTTTTCTACCCCTTCCCCGAACGCCTTGATCGTGATCGATGAGCTTTCTTCCACGTGCTTTGTTTGAAAGCGGGGTGAACAATGTGAATCCCATTCGTTGGTGATCAATCCGAAAGGAGATGGCAAATTTCGGGGCCCTATAAAATTGTTAAAAATATTTGATTTTTTTATTTCAAAAGTATGCATCTTTGCTTAAAGTGGGCTGGGATTTCAGAGTTTAAAACATTTTTCGAATTCGGCCCATAACTTTTTGATTTTATCAAAATCCTGATTTTACATAGAAAAAGAAATAAAACGCTAAGGATTTTGTTATTTCATTTCAGATTATCTCGGGTTGTATGGGTCCGATCACAACGCGATTTGGCTCATTCGAACTTACCGATTTTAGTTCCGAGTTTCACCAGTGAAAAAAAAATAAATCAACAATCACAGTTTTTGAAAATGCGTTGATGCAGTTTCTGCGGGATTCTATATGAAATTTTCTTACTAAATAATCCAACCAGCGTATCGGGCGAAGCTCCGCTAGTTTTTATTAAAACTAGTAATCAGTTAATTAATAGTTTTACTGAATTCGCTCTACAGAATCTCAAAACATAATATACGCAGCTAATGTGAGTGCGCGCGTGTTATGTTCTGTAATCTGTATGTTTAAACATGACGCAAACAATAGAAATACATTCATTTTATAAATTTAATCTGTATATATTACTTCGATTCCAGTTCTTGTTTTTCTTTCAGGCTGTGGTCAGAACGGAAATGAAATTGAACCTTACTCATTAAGAAATGAAGGCGATGCGACAGAAGGATCATGGCCCTGAATGGTAAGATTCGAAGACTTTTAATTCCAGCAACTCAAAGGATTTTCTGAGAAATCAAAACGCAAAGACTTAACACATGGGCTGATAAGTTCCCGGTCTAATAAAGAAAACACGACTTTTTAACATAACTTTATAACATTATAACTTTAATAAATAACATAACTTTAATAATAAAGAATAATAATTTAATAATAATAATAATAATAATAATTTAATAATAATAATAATAATAATAATTTAATAATAATAATAATAATAATAATAATTTAATAATAATAATAATAATAATAATAATTTAATAATAATAATAATTTAATAAATAAATAATCTAATTTCTGTTACATTAAAATTATACTATGCGCAAATATCCTATAGAAGACAATGTAAAAAAAAAAAAAAATCACGTTATTATTTTAGTGAAATGATTTATATCGTCTGTTATTATGATATGATTAATTTCCGTAATAGAATAAGTATATTTTAAGTTGGCAACATTTTATCTTTTATTGACACTTACTGAAAATTCCAATGGGAAACTTTAGCCTAGCTTTGAAAATTTCAGAACTTGAAATCCATATTTAGACTCTTTTTCCATTTAGTATCTATTTCTCCGGAAATATCTATCCAAAAAAATGTAGGTTGATTATAGGATCGCTATAATTAAACAATTTTCGTATACAAATAAGAATCTCCTCCATCTTAAAAAGGAAGTAATCACTATGGAAATCTAGAATCATTACCTACCTATCATGGGATATCATTGAATTAATTACTTATGATAGGATATAATAGAATGAAGAAAACTTTTATTAATAACTTTTTAAATTTTGATTCAATTTTCATAAAATTTGAAATGATTCGACAAAATTCTGCAACGATTTATATACAGGGTTATTTTAAATGATGGACCCATTTTCAAAAAATTGTATTTATTAAAGTACAAATCCAAAATGAACAATCTTTATATCAATGAAAAGAGGAAGTTTCAAAGTTTTTTTTTAAGACATTATAAATGTTCAATGTGTCCACCGTTTGCTGCACGGCAAACATCTGCGCGATAGCCAAACTCGTCCCCCACACAAGAAAGCAAATGTGACTACTTCTTCTGGGGTTATGTTAAGGAAGCTGTGTACGTCTCGCCGCTACCAACAACTCTGAACGATCTGCGGAACCGTATCACTGTTGCCGTGCACTCAGTAACAGCAGATACGCTTTCTAGTGTGTGGGACGAGTTTGGCTATCGCGTAGATGTTTGCCGTGCAGCAAACGGTGGACACATTGAACATTTATAATGTCTTAAAAAAAACTTTGAAACTTCCTCTTTTCATTGGTATAAAGATTGTTCATTTTGGATTTGTACTTTAATAAATACAATTTTTCGAAAATGGGTCCATCATTTAGAATAACCCTGTATTACATTTCAAACCATTCGGTTGGGTAGTTTTTGAGCTGTTATATGCGGACAGGTGGACGGGCCAGACGACGACTATAGGTGTTACGTAATTATATAATTACGAACGCCCCTAAAATGATTTAAAAAAGAAAAACTTTAAAAAGATACAAAATGACAAAAACACAAACAATTCACGCTCCAGCACTATCAGCTGCGAGTCTTAAGCCTGATTAAAATCTGTACACACGTTCTGAAAAAGACATTTTCAGCAAAAAATACTCAAACCTGAGTATGTCGCATAGTCAAAATGGCTCCGAATAAAAATTACTCAAGTTAACATGTATATACTCATTTTTGGAACTATACACACACTCAATAATAAAACATCATATGCTCATATTTGAGTATGTACATGCTTCAAAATTGAGTATGAACAGACTTCTATGTGCTAATTTTTGAGTATTCCCAGTTTCAAAAATGCGTTTAAACTGATTCTAAGCACTTTTTGTATATGTCCATGTTTCAAAAATGAGTATGAACAGACCTCTGTGTGCTCAGTTTTGAGTATGTCCATGTTTCAATATTCTGAGTATTTCAGAATTGAAAACATTGGGTCGTCCTATTTGAAACAAAAAGTTTCATAACAAAATGAAAACATCGATTTACTCAGAGTTGAAAGTGTCATTTTTCTCAGTGTATAAATCAATTATTTTAATCTACTTACGCACTGCTATATTTTTTAAAAACATACATTTGTTCCATACAAAATCTACTGCACGTAAAAAATATCTTTTAAGCATTTTGGCATAGTCAGAAACATTCCTAAAAATTGTCTTTCTAATTATCGAACTTTTTCTTATCCGAACTAGCGCACGTCCCGACAGGTTTGGAAAATCTGTGCTCTATGGTTTTAAACATACATTTGTTCCATAAAACAACTATACGCAAAAAAATACATTTTAGCATATCAGGAACGTTCCTAAAATTGTCTGTCCATATATCCGAACTTTTGCTTATCCGAACTAGCGCACGTCCCGACAGGTTCGGAAAATCTGTGTTCTATGGTTTTAAACATACATTTGTTCCATAAAAAAAAACTTCTATACGTAAAAAATGCATTTTAGCATATCAGGAATATTCCTAAAATTATCTGTCCAATTATCCGAACTAACGCTCGTCTCGACAAGTTCGGAAAATCTGTGCTCTATGGTTTTAAACATAGATTTGTTCCATAAAAAAACTGTATGTAAAAAAATGCACTTTAGCATATCAGGAACGTTCCTAAAATTGTCTGCCCAACTACCCGAAATTTTGCTTATCCGAACTAGCGCCCGTCCTGACAGGTTAGGAAAATCTGTGCTCTATGGTTTTAAACATAGATTTGTTCCATAAAAAACTATATGTAAAAAAGGCACTTTAGCATATCAGGAACATTCCTAAAATTGTCTGCCCGACTATCCGAAATTTTGCTTATCCGAACTAGCGCCCGTCCCGACAGGTTCAGATAATATGTGCGCTATGGTTTTAAACATAAATTTGTTCCATAAAAAAACGATATGCAAAAAATGCACTTTAGCATATCAGGAAATTTCCTAAAATTGTCTGCCCAACTATCTGAAATTTTGCTTATCCGAACTAGCGCCCGTCCCGACCAGGTACGGAAAATCTGTGCTCTATGGTTTTAAACATACATTTGTTCTATATATAAATAATAAAAAAAAACTGCTACACGTAAAAATGGAATTATAAGCATTTTGGTATAGTCAGGAACAGTCCTAAAATTGTCTGCCCAATTATCCGAAAATTTGCTTATCCGAACTAGCACCCATCGCGACAAGTTCGGTAAATCTGTGCTTTGCTGTATTTAAGCATTTTAATAGTTTTTATCATTTTCGAAATTGAAGTAACATACAGAAAGGTTTAAAGTATAATTTTCTTGAATTTTATTCACTGAATATTTATGTAGTCCTTTTAATAGAGTAAATAAAATGTGACACCATAAGTTATTGTTATTTCAAGTATTGTTTTCATGCATTTTGTGTATTCAAAGCTGATTTTGTTTAATGTAGGTAGCCATCAGAAAGAGAATTACATCAGGCACTTACGAATTTTGGTGTTCGGGATTTCTGATAGACAGAAGACATGTCATATCGGCAGCTCACTGCTACGACGACAAAAAGTAAGTGCATGTTTAACCCTTTTAGTGCCAAGTAGCGCCGTCACGCTCCTCTCGCTCTGTGTTTTTATTATCATAGTATAAAATCTTCTGAAGAGAATGTTGAAAAATTATGAATATTGGTGTATTGTAACGGAAATGGTGAATATTTCTCTTGTTCATATAAATTATCTATAAAAATGCACTTTTTTACTGGCATTTTTAGCATATATTGGTAAACTATGTATGGCACTAAAAGGGTTAACTAGTCGGATGTGACAATCCCAAACTTTCTTCTATCTCACACAGGTTTCGCACAGGGTTCTGGCTGACTTTTGAACAAACTTATCAATTTGGAGAATGGGAAGTAAAAAACTGTAGCAAAATGTAAAAAATGTTTGCAAAATAGATTCTTCGGGAAACACTGAAAAATCTATCTTTAACCCTTTAATGTACTTTTTTTTTTCAATATCTTCTAAAGTAACCTCATTTTTTTTTAACTACTTATATATCAGTTATTTATCTAAATTCGATTATCCGCTACATAAACTATTAAAAATAAATGTCTTGCGCAACCAAGAAAAAAATTTCAAAACCCAATTTAATATTAAAATTTTATGAAATAAAATTTTCCAACCGAAGTTAACTCAGGATATTAAGATATTACACCCAATAAATTCTGAAAAAATGAAAATACATGTCACATTATAAAAAAAAAAATAATTTTATCTAGAATTTTTCATTCAAACACCTTATATAAGGAAAGCAGCTTCATGTGAGTTGAAGTCGGGTCAGGTTCGAGTAAAATTGGTTTACCCGATCCGATGAAAAACTCTAAATCCCATGAAGCTCCGACTGTTTTATCCTTATTCTAATCTTTGAAATAATTTTTCTTTTACTAGTATTGACATGTACAAAGCTCGCATTGGTCACGTCAACCAAGATGAAGCCAATGAATACGGAATTACTCGAATCCTAGTTCATCCTGGCTATACAACAGGCCTTTTTAGCACTTTCCAACCTAGTTGAAAAGTGCTTATGACTTCGGTTTGTCTGGCCGTATGGCCGTCTGCCGTCTGCCGTCTGCCGTCTGGCCGTCTGCCGTCTGCCGTCTGTCCGTGCTCTAACTCCCGTAAATATGCTCGGATTGCTCTGCAATTTTTATATGTTATTGTCGTTATCTATAGCATGTTCCCTATTTCAACGGAAGTGTGTAGCACTTATAGTTTTATTACAGGGACACTCAAAAGAATTCCGTTACATTGCGGTCTATGGGGAAAAATCATTTGCGGTTTATTTAAATAATGTTTCACTATTTTAAACGCATTGAAATTTATATATATCACTAAGGTGCATTAGAAAAAGCTTAATATGGAATAGGGTGTGCATAGCACTTATAGTTACTTTACAGGGACAGTCAAAAGAATTCCGTTACATGACGTCTATTGAGAAAAATCGTCTGCGGTTTATTTAAATAATGTTTCACTATTTTAAACGCATTGAAATTTATATATATATATCTAAGGTGCATTACAAGAGGCTTACTACAGAATAGTGTGTGTATAGCAGTCATCGATCATTTACAGGGACACACAAAAGAATTCTCTACTGTCTGTTAACACTAATTCCTGGAAGTGCGTTTTAAGTTACTAAACGCGATTTTAATTTTAACTCGCTTTTTGTCTATTACGTGGTGTATATAAATTCTGTAGATCCTATACAGGGCAGCACAAAAGTTCGCGAACACATTTCCGTTTATTGACAGAAACTCCAGAAAGATAATTTTAAACTGTGCTACGCGTTTCCTAACTAAACTAAAATTTAGCATCCTAGCATATACAAATCTATAGATCATATACAGGGCTGAATAAAAGTATTCGGATATTTTTCCGAATATTGTATCTGTTGGAAATTCCTGAAATTATGTTTTTAAATATGTTATGCGTTTTCCAAATTGTTTACTTAGATGTTATCTTTTAGCTTATTAAACGGTATGTTTTGTAAATTTATTTTGGAAGCGTTGGAAAGTGCAAAAGCATAGTGTTTCTATTTACATATGAAAGATTTCGGATGTTTGACTTTTAACTTGGGCGAACATCAGATATCAGTACTTTTTACGGCCGAAACATTAAGGAGAACTTGGCGCTTTTTTTTTTTTTACAGAAAGTTTTTTGATGGGATGTCACTGCTTTTTGTAGGTTTTATCAAATGTATAAAGGATATAAATATAATAAATGTATAAATGTCAAAGAATTTTAAAATTATTTTATTATGCTTTGCAAATCTATATTTTTATTTGTATTTTACATCAAAATACTAGCCGTCTCAGGAGAACAATATATTCTTTCTAATATGTATGCTAAGCACTTCATCATATTACTTTTATTCATAACTAGCCGAAGTACTTGGTGCTGTTCGAGATTTTAAGAATGTTTGTGTAGAAAAATCAATTTCAAAATTAAACATGTTGTATAGATAACTTCAAAATGTTAAAATATGCCAATATTTCTATAATCATGTTTTTATCATGATTCAATACGTTCCTCAAACTCGTATGACGTTGTACTCACCTGCTGACATCTTACCTACTTGCTTTCACTATTACTCATATTGATACTCTCTTTCTATAATTCCCAAACATTTGAAAAAGTCCGTTAAACTTCCAATGTGACGTTGTATTAATTTTCTTTTTTAATTATCGAATGACGTCATATTAACCTGCTTTCTGTATTTACACATACTCATACTCCTTGTATTATTGAGAAATGTTTGAAAATTTCCGTTATATTACCAATATGACGTCATATTAATCTTTTTTTTTTTCCATTGCTGAAACTTCTTATTTTTATTTTCATTTTTCACGTGGAAATCTTTCAATAGAAAATTAATTATTGTAGAAAGAATTTCATTGTGGATTTTTAATTGTTGGCAACTGCTATAACGAAAAATGTTCAAATTTAATAGGAAGAAGCGGGAAGAGTTCAATATCCTGTGTTGGTAGGTTTGGCGAGTTGTTTTTGGCGATAAATGCTTGATTTGGTTGTTGCGATATTCAGTCTTTGGAGTTTTAACTTAACAACTGGAATTGACCTTATCTACGTGACATCACACCTCTTTTGGCAGCAGTTTGGATTTTTTTGCCAATCGCGCGAACCAGCACAGGATATGGAAGCTGATAGATTTTTGGTTTTTTATTATTTAAAAATTAACTCTGCATTATATTTCGATTCCGGATTACTTTAGTTGCCTCGGCCGTGTTTTAATACACCTACACGTAGCATTTCACAATTCTGGCTTTCAAACTGGTGATTTGTATAGAAGTGCAGACAGACAAACAGATTTTCATTTTCATGTATTAGATTTACTTGCTCATTGCTCAATCCTTCGCCAAATCGGAAGTTTCTGTTAGAGAAATTCTCTTTGCGATCATTGGCAGCATATCTTATATTTTGTGTTGTTATCCATTTCATCTTTACTGACAACTAGCTGTTACCCGTGACTTCGTGCACGCAACATTAAAAGAAGAATAAATACACTAATTAAGCAAACTATTTCACTTCCTATAAGTAAGAACGTTAATAATTAACTTACTATTTAGCACATTTCATAGGAGACAATACGGTATTTTTTGTTATAGGGACCTTGACATAACTCCGTCTTAAAAATGTGAAATTTTGTGCCAAATAATCATGAAAATGAAATTACAACCAATGCAAAAAAGAGGGCCAAATAAAATCGTGGAAATTGAAGACGAATTGAATAAAAACAAATGTCAATTTTACCTGATAAACAATTTTACTTTTAACGCCTTTGTGAAACGTTTTAACAGCACATCCTTCAAAAAAACATTAATTGGAAATAGTATATGCTCTTTCTTTAAATTCAAATCTGCCTCGTTGGTTTAATGTATAGCTGAAACAAATCTTGTTTTCAAAATGACAGTATGTTGACAGGCAATTTTTGTTCTCCAGAATAAATTGATTTATGAAGTTTGAATATGTGAAAATATGTTTTTATTTTTCGGATAATTTACTGAAATCCAGATTTTGTTTTCACCATCTATTCAAAATGAAAATAAATTCTGTTTTTCCGTTTTAATGAGAAAATGGTGTAAAAAATATACTGATCTGTTTTATTTCTCCTTTTTTATACACAAATATGGAGTAATTTACTTTCAGTTTTTAGAAAAACTTCGTTAAAATTATAAAAAAAAAAAATCTTGGCATCTAATTTAATTTTTTAAATTCTGAGAGTTTATGTGACAATAGTCTAGGAATAGTTTCGAAATACGAACACACGGTCAGATTTTAATATAATAGATTCTTATGGTGTGATTTTTAGCAGAAAACTCTCATCTGTATATAACGGATACTCATGCTTAATAATCAGTATAGATTAAAAAAAAAAAAACATTTAAATTTTTCGTTATAAATATGGCGTGAAACTCATCTACTTTCTATACTTACTGATCCTTGTATTATTAATGTAAGGAGTTAATTTACACTCATTTTAAAACTTAAAGGAAAATTCCCGTTTTAATACAAATATGACGTTTCTTTTTCCCCAGAGAAATCCCTTTTTAATGACATAATTCTTGTTATTTTTCTTTTCCGGGCAATTAATTTCAATACTGGCATAGGGGAAATTATGTTACTTCAACGAAATAACATTAAATCTTTAGGTTTTATCAACAAAAATGGAACTGTTAACATTGGTCATTTTTTTTTAGGTAATCGAGTTATTTCTTTTAGTTTTAAGAATGAAAAAAACTTTCTCGCTATCCATGACATCATTTTCGACATGGATAATTTTGCGGAGAATATTATTGACATTTGCTAGCCATTTTCTATTGAAACTTCTTTTTACTTTTTTAAAAATTAAATTAAAAAATACGGCATAGTTATATTAGCCATGCGCAGACGGTAAAACGCAAAGTATTGTTACCATACAAAAGAAAAAGAAAAGTGAAGAAAAAAACCAAGATCGTTTTATTTCACCAATCAAAGCATATCCGCTTTATTGTAGATGTATCACGTCATATTCGCCTGTTTCCTAATGGTTACGCATATTGAAACCTTATATTATTATCAAAAACTAAAAAAAGTACATTTTATTTCTAATAATAATATTTAATCTTCTTTTTAATTCTTTAATTTTTTTATTTCATTTTCATTTTTCACGTGAAAATTTTCAATTGTAACCAAATTGTTGGTTAAAAATTATTATTTCGGGTTTTGAATTAGTTTTGGCAACGATAAATTATTAGCAACGGTAAAGTAAATTTAACCATTTTAAAATATTATACGAAAAAATGTCCATTTATTCTCTATGAAAATAAAGAAATTTTGAATTATTAAGAAAAATGTTTGAATAAAACAAACAAAAACCAGCCTATGTTCATATGAGGGTTATAATTAACCTATATGCAAAGATACAGGATCATTAAATGCTCCATTTTGACGCTGGCTTCAGCCTAACATTTGCACACAATGAGATTTATAATATGTTTAGGATTATTAGGATTACCGCTTAATTTACTTAGGAATTTACGCTTCATGTCCGTTTGCATCGTTACACTCTCTAATACGGAGATTTTTAATCCTGTTAAGTAATCTTCTGTAATTTACACTGAAGTGAAGTGGTTCTTGTTAAACGCCTGTTAAGCTATCCATATTTACAGTAAACCATATTGATGCTAATTTTTTTTTCGCTTTCATTCTAACATTGGAACGATTAAGGAAGATTAGAAAATCTACGGACGCACTGCCGTTCTTCCATTAGAAAATCTACCATTATTCTCCTCTAATCGTCTTAGATAATATGTCAATATGTCTTGGTTTTAAGATGTTAGCTAAATTTACTCGAAAACCTGAAGCTAAAATGCGAGGCCCCATTATAGAAGATTCATTCTAACGTACATATTGATAAACTGGATATATGTTATAAAATTATAATAGTCCAGAACTGGCAGTTTCGATGCTTTAATTCTGAAAATTCTCTTTCTATAATAAACTTTTAAGAGAGTAAAGACTAACAATATAGTAAGAGTAAGTATAATAACAGTACAATATAATAGCAAGAGCAGAAGTCTTGTGTAGTGACGAAAGATTGAAACTTTATTAACATTCGTGCGTTATGTCATTTAATTAACCGCATAATATTAATAGATGATTAATCGCTCTAAAAGTTCGCAATGAAAAATAGCCTCTAGCGTCAAATTCTCTCCAAGCGACACTTAACGAAATATCGCCAAATTTGGCGACAAAAATACCCTGTTTATGTGGACGTCATAATGATGCATATGTATTATATATGTGATGCATATGCATATATATATATATATACTAGCAAGCTACGCCCGCTACGCTGGTCAATTTCTCTTAACGAACTTTTAATCATTGACATTTCATAGTTCACTTTTATATTTTAACAGAATAATAAGACTACTATAATTTGTGACTCGTGCTATAGCCAATATAAACGTCAGGACACGTCGCCCTTATCATTATCTTTTTGCTATGGTACTCCATTGTGAAATTTGGTAATTTTTAAAATTCAATATTTGAAAAATAGCATAATCATTAGATTTGAAATTTATATTAAGAAATATACATTTTTTTACTTTTCAAACGCAGTTTCAAAAACAATTTTTTGACAAATACTTTTCGAGCTATTATTTTTTTCAGTAACTTCAAATGTTTCATTTTCCGAGTTTAATCTGTGGCAAAGATTAGCGAAAAACCCAGTCGTCAGCAACGCATAGCTTTATATTAAAGATCATGTTGGAGAAGGGATTGTCACCATCACTTTTGAAATCGGTTCTGTAGTTCCAGAGATTCCATAGAAATTGTAATTTAGAATGATTTTAGAACGCTTTTCGCTCATTTCACCCTTTTAAATTTCGATTTTTTTTAAAATTTATTCTTAGAGAGTAACTACCATGCCATATTTCAAGTTTCTAGCTCCTTTATTTAAAAAAAAAGTCGCAATTTTCGAAAATTTTTCACTCCTGCACCCCCTTGGGATTAGTGGCACCGACATAAATTATAGCCTATGTTGGAGCAGGAAGTGTCACCAGCAATTTGCCTCCATCACTTTTGAAATGAGTTCTATAATTCCAAAGATTCCACAAAAATTGTAATTTAGAATGTTTTTAGAATGCTTTTCGCTTTATCTCACACCTTTTAAATTTCGAATTTTTTTAGAATGTGTTCTTAGAGAGCATTTACATCTTATAAGTAACTACCATGCCAAATTTCATGTTTCTAACACCTTCAGTACAAAAAAATCGAAATTTTAGAACGTCTTTCGCTTTTGCACCCCCTTGGGGGTAGTGGCACCAACATAAAATATAGCCTATATTGGAGCAGGGATTGTCACCATCAATTTGCCACCATCACTTTTGAAATCTCTTCAGTAGTTACAGAGATTACCCCCTACAAACAAACGAACAAACAAACAAACAATCTTTACTACTTTATAATATTAGTATAGATATATATATTTCAAATAAAATCCAGTGTGCATATATATATATATATATATATATATATATATAAATATATATATATATATATATATATATACATATATATATATACATAAAGTTTATTAACATCATTAAAATGCACTTAAAGAACTAACAACCCACTGGAATTTTGCCAGATTGACTGAGTGCTATTGCGATTAGAATACCGACATTTATAATAAAATGTATTTTAAGGAAGTAAAAAATAGAAAAACGGACAGATAAACTAAAAGATTTGCCTTCCCAACATTTTCGGAAAAGAATATAAAAAATTCATTCTGCTTGAAACCATGTAACACCTTTAAACTCAGGCTAATTTTCTGTAATCAGGCTTTGGCGACCAACTCTGGCGTCAAATATGAGCAAGGAAATGATTGTCTAGGCAACTATTATTACTTAAATGTTTATCGTACAACAAAAAACACAAATGATTGCAACAATGCAATTAATTTAATTTGCCAATTGAATGTGTTACGAACTGTATATAGCCAAATCAGCACCCCCTATTTGAAGGGTTTAAAGGCAGAAAGTCTATGTTTTCAGACTTTTCTGGTTAATTGTGTGACAAAACCTACTTACTTGTCAAATTTTATGATTCTACGACTGTTAGAAGTACCTTAGTTATTTGATGATCACCAACTTTTTAGTTATTTGATGATCCCCTGTGAGTCAGTTACAAAAAAGCCCTTTCTCGGAATCTCATATTTCGAAAAATATTAAATACAGAAATAAGAAATCTTGGAACCTAGTTCAGTTTTATTATATTAATGTGTGTTAAAAAGGAAAACTCTCTAGCTCTCACCAAAACGCAGTTATGAGGGGGTGAAAAGTAGGCCGAAATGGTCAGGGAAAAGGTAGCTTACGGCCTGTGCGAACTTAAATGAGGTTACTTTAGAAGATATTGAAAAAAAAAAGTACATTAAAGGGTTAAAGATAGATTTTTCAGTGTTTCCCGAAGAATCTATTTTGCAAACATTTTTTACATTTTGCTACAGTTTTTTACTTCCCATTATCCAAATTGATAAGTTTGTTCAAAAGTCAGCCAGAACCCTGTGCGAAACCTGTGTGAGATAGAAGAAAGTTTGGGATTGTCACATCCGACTAGTTAACCCTTTTAGTGCCATACATAGTTTACCAATATATGCTAAAAATGCCAGTAAAAAAGTGCATTTTTATAGATAATTTATATGAACAAGAGAAATATTCACCATTTCCGTTACAATACACCAATATTCATAATTTTTCAACATTCTCTTCAGAAGATTTTATACTATGATAATAAAAACACAGAGCGAGAGGAGCGTGACGGCGCTACTTGGCACTAAAAGGGTTAAACATGCACTTACTTTTTGTCGTCGTAGCAGTGAGCTGCCGATATGACATGTCTTCTGTCTATCAGAAATCCCGAACACCAAAATTCGTAAGTGCCTGATGTAATTCTCTTTCTGATGGCTACCTACATTAAACAAAATCAGCTTTGAATACACAAAATGCATGAAAACAATACCTGAAATAACAATAACTTATGGTGTCACATTTTATTTACTCTATTAAAAGGACTACATAAATATTCAGTGAATAAAATTCAAGAAAATTATACTTTAAACCTTTCTGTATGTTACTTCAATTTCGAAAATGATAAAAACTATTAAAATGCTTAAATACAGCAAAGCACAGATTTACCGAACTTGTCGCGATGGGTGCTAGTTCGGATAAGCAAATTTTCGGATAATTGGGCAGACAATTTTAGGACTGTTCCTGACTATACCAAAATGCTTATAATTCCATTTTTACGTGTAGCAGTTTTTTTTTATTATTTATATATAGAACAAATGTATGTTTAAAACCATAGAGCACAGATTTTCCGTACCTGGTCGGGACGGGCGCTAGTTCGGATAAGCAAAATTTCAGATAGTTGGGCAGACAATTTTAGGAAATTTCCTGATATGCTAAAGTGCATTTTTTGCATATCGTTTTTTTATGGAACAAATTTATGTTTAAAACCATAGCGCACATATTATCTGAACCTGTCGGGACGGGCGCTAGTTCGGATAAGCAAAATTTCGGATAGTCGGGCAGACAATTTTAGGAATGTTCCTGATATGCTAAAGTGCCTTTTTTACATATAGTGTTTTATGGAACAAATCTATGTTTAAAACCATAGAGCACAGATTTTCCTAACCTGTCAGGACGGGCGCTAGTTCGGATAAGCAAAATTTCGGGTAGTTGGGCAGACAATTTTAGGAACGTTCCTGATATGCTAAAGTGCATTTTTTTACATACAGTTTTTTTATGGAACAAATCTATGTTTAAAACCATAGAGCACAGATTTTCCGAACTTGTCGAGACGAGCGTTAGTTCGGATAATTGGACAGATAATTTTAGGAATATTCCTGATATGCTAAAATGCATTTTTTACGTATAGAAGTTTTTTTTTATGGAACAAATGTATGTTTAAAACCATAGAACACAGATTTTCCGAACCTGTCGGGACGTGCGCTAGTTCGGACTAGCAAAAGTTCGGATATATGGACAGACAATTTTAGGAACGTTCCTGATATGCTAAAATGTATTTTTTTGCGTATAGTTGTTTTATGGAACAAATGTATGTTTAAAACCATAGAGCACAGATTTTCCAAACCTGTCGGGACGTGCGCTAGTTCGGATAAGAAAAAGTTCGGATAATTAGAAAGACAATTTTTAGGAATGTTTCTGACTATGCCAAAATGCTTAAAAGATATTTTTTACGTGCAGTAGATTTTGTATGGAACAAATGTATGTTTTTAAAAAATATAGCAGTGCGTAAGTAGATTAAAATAATTGATTTATACACTGAGAAAAATGACACTTTCAACTCTGAGTAAATCGATGTTTTCATTTTGTTATGAAACTTTTTGTTTCAAATAGGACGACCCAATGTTTTCAATTCTGAAATACTCAGAATATTGAAACATGGACATACTCAAAACTGAGCACACAGAGGTCTGTTCATACTCATTTTTGAAACATGGACATATACAAAAAGTGCTTAGAATCAGTTTAAACGCATTTTTGAAACTGGGAATACTCAAAAATTAGCACATAGAAGTCTGTTCATACTCAATTTTGAAGCATGTACATACTCAAATATGAGCATATGATGTTTTATTATTGAGTGTGTGTATAGTTCCAAAAATGAGTATATACATGTTAACTTGAGTAATTTTTATTCGGAGCCATTTTGACTATGCGACATACTCAGGTTTGAGTATTTTTTGCTGAAAATGTCTTTTTCAGAATGTGTGTACAGATTTTAATCAGGCTTAAGACTCGCAGCTGATAGTGCTGGAGCGTGAATTGTTTGTGTTTTTGTCATTTTGTATCTTTTTAAAGTTTTTCTTTTTTAAATCATTGGGGCGTTCGTAATTATATAATTACGTAACACCTATAGTCGTCGTCTGGCCCGTCCACCTGTCCGCATATAACAGCTCAAAAACTACCCAACCGAATGGTTTGAAATGTAATACAGGGTTATTCTAAATGATGGACCCATTTTCGAAAAATTGTATTTATTAAAGTACAAATCCAAAATGAACAATCTTTATACCAATGAAAAGAGGAAGTTTCAAAGTTTTTTTTAAGACATTATAAATGTTCAATGTGTCCACCGTTTGCTGCACGGCAAACATCTACGCGATAGCCAAACTCGTCCCACACACTAGAAAGCGTATCTGCTGTTACTGAGTGCACGGCAACAGTGATACGGTTCCGCAGATCGTTCAGAGTTGTTGGTAGCGGCGAGACGTACACAGCTTCCTTAACATAACCCCAGAAGAAGTAGTCACATTTGCTTTCTTGTGTGGGGGACGAGTTTGGCTATCGCGCAGATGTTTGCCGTGCAGCAAACGGTGGACACATTGAACATTTATAATGTCTTAAAAAAAAACTTTGAAACTTCCTCTTTTCATTGATATAAAGATTGTTCATTTTGGATTTGTACTTTAATAAATACAATTTTTTGAAAATGGGTCCATCATTTAAAATAACCCTGTATATAAATCGTTGCAGAATTTTGTCGAATCATTTCAAATTTTATGAAAATTGAATCAAAATTTAAAAAGTTATTAATAAAAGTTTTCTTCATTCTATTATATCCTATCATAAGTAATTAATTCAATGATATCCCATGATAGGTAGGTAATGATTCTAGATTTCCATAGTGATTACTTCCTTTTTAAGATGGAGGAGATTCTTATTTGTATACGAAAATTGTTTAATTATAGCGATCCTATAATCAACCTACATTTTTTTGGATAGATATTTCCGGAGAAATAGATACTAAATGGAAAAAGAGTCTAAATATGGATTTCAAGTTCTGAAATTTTCAAAGCTAGGCTAAAGTTTCCCATTGGAATTTTCAGTAAGTGTCAATAAAAGATAAAATGTTGCCAACTTAAAATATACTTATTCTATTACGGAAATTAATCATATCATAATAACAGACGATATAAATCATTTCACTAAAATAATAACGTGATTTTTTTTTTTTTTTACATTGTCTTCTATAGGATATTTGCGCATAGTATAATTTTAATGTAACAGAAATTAGATTATTTATTTATTAAATTATTATTATTATTAAATTATTATTATTATTATTATTATTATTAAATTATTATTATTATTATTATTATTATTAAATTATTATTATTATTATTATTATTAAATTATTATTATTATTATTATTATTAAATTATTATTATTTATTATTAAAGTTATGTTATTTATTAAAGTTATAATGTTATAAAGTTATGTTAAAAAGTCGTGTTTTCTTTATTAGACCGGGAACTTATCAGCCCATGTGTTAAGTCTTTGCGTTTTGATTTCTCAGAAAATCCTTTGAGTTGCTGGAATTAAAAGTCTTCGAATCTTACCATTCAGGGCCATGATCCTTCTGTCGCATCGCCTTCATTTCTTAATGAGTAAGGTTCAATTTCATTTCCGTTCTGACCACAGCCTGAAAGAAAAACAAGAACTGGAATCGAAGTAATATATACAGATTAAATTTATAAAATGAATGTATTTCTATTGTTTGCGTCATGTTTAAACATACAGATTACAGAACATAACACGCGCGCACTCACATTAGCTGCGTATATTATGTTTTGAGATTCTGTAGAGCGAATTCAGTAAAACTATTAATTAACTGATTACTAGTTTTAATAAAAACTAGCGGAGCTTCGCCCGATACGCTGGTTGGATTATTTAGTAAGAAAATTTCATATAGAATCCCGCAGAAACTGCATCAACGCATTTTCAAAAACTGTGATTGTTGATTTATTTTTTTTTCACTGGTGAAACTCGGAACTAAAATCGGTAAGTTCGAATGAGCCAAATCGCGTTGTGATCGGACCCATACAACCCGAGATAATCTGAAATGAAATAACAAAATCCTTAGCGTTTTATTTCTTTTTCTATGTAAAATCAGGATTTTGATAAAATCAAAAAGTTATGGGCCGAATTCGAAAAATGTTTTAAACTCTGAAATCCCAGCCCACTTTAAGCAAAGATGCATACTTTTGAAATAAAAAAATCAAATATTTTTAACAATTTTATAGGGCCCCGAAATTTGCCATCTCCTTTCGGATTGATCACCAACGAATGGGATTCACATTGTTCACCCCGCTTTCAAACAAAGCACGTGGAAGAAAGCTCATCGATCACGATCAAGGCGTTCGGGGAAGGGGTAGAAAAGTAGAAGTTGTAGAGGGAGCGCTAGGGTTGCGTGCAGTAAGCCAATAAGTGAGCTATTCTTTCCCCATCCTTCTTGATTCATCTTAATCGTATTTCCCCCTTTATTCAATGTTAAAAAAAAGTTGAAGCATGCGCAGAAAGATCGATTTTGCGCTGAAATTCTTGGCTTGTTGCTTTAATATATAAGGATTAATTCTTTCTATAAACAAATATATACATTTTTTTTATTAAGTGCACAAAAATCTGTAAAAATTTTAATTTACGAAACATGAAGCTTTAATGCTTTTTTCACTATATATTTTTTCGAATTAGTTTATAATAGGTGTCACCTCAACAATCTTTATCGCGAATGCTCGTATAGTTTTTAATAAGCTTCCTGGATGTATACACATCGCCTGTATGTCTTTTCCTGTATGTGTAGAGTGCATTTTTGCATAGATATACACAATTTAAGATTGATACATACATACTAAAAGAGCGTAAATGTATATTTACAAAAATACATATGATATATAAGAATAAAATATGAAATATAATACTTTTTACTTTTACGTTGCAGTCGTACTCAATACCAAGGGATCCGGGATCAAACCCCGGTCTGGACATTTTTTTCACTCTATTGGTTGTAAGCTGTTTAGTAAAAGTGATAATTCACATCCTTGGTATTTCATTAATTTACAGCGTAATTTCAGCTCTACTGAAAAAATTAATTAGTATATAGTGTAACATATTCATTCGTTTTAAGATGACTACGATGGGCGAAAAACCACTTACTTTGAGCAGCAATTCTTACGACAACTACTCGAAATAACAAAATGCCTGCATATTCGATGAACACTTTTGAGAACATGATCGGTACGTATGTGACACCAGGACCCAGTAAAGCAGCTACAGGTAAAGAAATGTTTTTCAATGGTCTCCAAAGCGGAACTAAACTGTCTATAACTAAAGCAAACGCTGCCGGAACAAGAACATCTACTCTCCGGATACTTTATCTTCCTTCGACCATCACATCTCTTTTGATTACAATTTCTCGTTATCAGGATTTCTGAAATTCTTTTAAAGTTACGAAAGAATTTATTATTGTACATAAAATTACACATTAGTATATGAGTTTTAGTAAAAATTTATCCTAATATTTATTCATTTACAGAGGGTGTTTACACATATTGGGAACGATTTTGATGTTAAATTAAACTAGGGCATCAAACCCGGGTTTCCCGGGATAGAGAATATATGTAAAAACTATTTTTTTTTTCTTTTTGTTATTGAAAACTTTAATAGATTTTTTACATTTAATAATTATTGTTAGATTGCCTGTTAACAATACCAAAGAGCATTTTTATATGAAATATCTCAATTATATATTCAAATAAAATTTTGAAATTTATTAAAACCGGTCATTTCGCATTGGCCTCCAGCCATAAATTAATAGCCGAAGACATCGCTAAAAAGTTTGTTATCTACAGCAGTGTTTTTTGTATTTTTTTTTCTGATAATTTCAGCAGTTTTAAGCGCTTATTTCAATTACATGTCTGTTAAATCTGTGTTTTACTTATACTATTTTATTTATCACTCAATGAAGTTTTAATTTCGTTATTGAATATTAGCTGGAGACAAATGCTGAACTTTTTTTATGGTTTAAAGTGCAAACGGATTAATCTATACTAATATTATAAAGGAGTATAAAGATTGTTTTTTTGTTTGTTTGTAGGGGGTAATCTCTGGAACTCCCGAACCGATTTCAAAAGTGATGGTGGCAAATTGATGGTGACAACCCCTGCTCCAACATAGGCTATATTTTATGTCGGTGCCACTACCCCAGGGGGGTGCAGGGGCGAAAAACGTTCTAAAATTGCGAGCTTTTCTATACTGAAGCAGCTAGAAATTTGAAATTTGGCGTTGTAGTTACTTATAACATGTAAATGCTCTCTAAGAACAAAATAAAAAAATATTCGAAATTTAAAAGGGTGAAACGAGCGAAAAGCGTTCTAAAAACATTCTAAATTACAATTTCTATGGAATCTCTAGAACTACCGAACCGATTTCAAAAGTGATGGTGGCAAATTGATGGTGACAACCCCTGCTCCAACATAGGTTATATTTTATGTCGGTGTCACTAACCCCAGGGGGGTGCAGGAGCGAAAAACGTTCTAAAATTGCGATCTTTTTTATACTGAAGTAGCTAGAAATTTGAAATTTGGCGTTGTAGTTACTTATAACATGTAAATGCTCTGTAAGAACAAAATAAAAAAAATTCGAAATTTAAAAGGGGGAAATGAGCGAAAAGCGTTCTAAAAACATTCTAAATTACAATTTCTATGGAATCTCTAGAACTACTGAACCGATTTCAAAAGTGATGGTGGCAAATTGGTGGTGACAATCCCTGCTCCAACAGTCTCTTTAATAAAAAAACTATGCGTTTCTGACGACTGGGTTTTTCGCTAATTGTTGCCACAGATTAATCTCGGAAAATGAAACTTTTGAAGTTACTGAAAAAAAAATAGTAGCTCGAAAAGTATTTGTCAGAAAATTGTTAGGCAAACTGCGTTTGAAAGGTAAAAAATTGTATTTTTCTTGATATAAATTTCAAATCTAATGATTATGCCATTTTTCAAATATTGAATTTGAAAAATTACTAAATTTCACAATGGAGTACCATAGCAAAACCTTCATGCGTAAAAAGATAATGATAAGGGCGACGTGTCCTGGCGTGTATATTGGCTATAGCACGAGTCACAAATTATAGTAGCCTTATTATTCTGTTAAAATATAAAAGTGAATTATGAAATGTCAATATTTTGTTGGATTAAAAGTTCGTTATAAGAAATTGACCAGCGTAGCGGGCGTAGCTTGCTAGTATTTTATAATCGTCTGCAGGCGATAGATATAGATTTAAAAAAAAATCATGCTTGAAATTTAATTTAAATGCTATAATAAATCAGTCAATTAAGATACAGTTTTCAAAAACATTGCATTTGAAAGTAGATTTTTTTTTCCTATATAATGGTGTAAAAATTAAAAATGTGCGATGTTTAGAAATAAAAAAAATTGCTGTAGAAAAAATCGCAAAAACGAAATTTCACCGTCAACTGTTGCCATTCGCAAAATGACGTCAGCGTTACGCACGGACACGTTTGTCCGTTATAATATAGACTAGTCGGATGTGCCAATCCCAAAACTTTCTTCTATATCACACAGGGTTCTCATACACTAAAAGGAATCAGCACCAATTTATATCAAGGTCTAACTGAATCTAAAGTTTTATTCAGTTCCGTGCATTAGTTCTTGAGATATGACAATCACTAAAATCATGTAAATCTTGCAAATGTAGCATAGCTGCGCCACCTGTGGGGAGATTTAGACGAAAACTTAATCAACAACAACTTATGTCAAGGTCTAACAGAATCTGAAGTTTGATGAAATTCCGTGCATTAGTTCTTGAGATATAGCTATCGTAAAAATCATGAAAAAATTGGTATAGCAGCGCCACCTGTTGGGATATCTACATCAAAACGTAATCAGCGTCTATCTATGTCAAGGTATAACTGAATCTGAAGTTTGAGGAAAATAAGTGCATTAGTTCTTGAGATAGGGTTATTGCAGAAATCGCGAAAAATGCAGCATAGAAGCGCCACCTATTGGGCGATTTTCACCAAAAACTAATTAGCACTAATTTATATCAGGGACTAACTGAATATAAAGTTTTATTAAATTTAGTGCATTAGTTCTTGAGATAGAGGGCCCACAAAATTTTTGTCACATAGAGACAGACAGAGTCACACAGACAGAGTCACAGACTCATAGACAGACATTTTCTAAAAATAGTCAAATCGTGTTCAGAAGGTTCTAAAATGTATAAATCCGTCGAAAACCGGAAGTCGAAAATTTTCATGAATTCTTCTTGTAAGGATAGAAGAAAGTAAAAACAACGAGGAACAACAGGGGGGGGGGGGGGGGGGGGGTATGGCAACATGTAATAACGTGATAACTAAAATATTGGCTGCTATGAAAGAATATTGGCTGCTATGAAAAAATATTGGCTGCTACTGAAATGGCACGAGAAAGAAGCGAGTGGCTTGAAGATTATGTATTTGCCTTTTCTGAAGAGAATTATTCATATTTCGTAATTAGAGATTATTTAGCAGGTGATAGGTGGGAAAAATTGCCACAATTGATGAAGCAATGTTGTCTTGATAAGCTCAATTGGAAGAGTATTGGCAATTGAAACTAAAAGTTCTGGATTCGAGTTTCAGCCTGGACATATTTTCGCTCAGATGAGAATATTACTTCTCGTATGTTGTATTATGTTTTACATTCATAATTTTTGGTTCTATTATAAATTAGTATACTGGAATGATACAGAAGAAATGGTGATTTTGTGATGGCCATAGTATACAAGTTTTGATTGATTTTGCATCTTTATTTAAGAAATTTATAATTACAAAAAGTTTAATCAGTTTTGCAAACGAACTTTGCATTTGAGTCGTACAATTTAATGTATATTAATTTTTAATTTTTCTAAGAGTATTTTGAATTTTAAATTTTTGTATTTTGTATTTTGAAATTTGAAAAAGTATTTTGTATTTTGAATTTTTGAAATTTGAAAAAGTATTTTGTATTTTGTATTTTGAATTTTTGAAATTTGAAAAGTATTTTGTATTTTAGGTTCTATAACTAATGCATTGTGTATCGAAAATGGTTTTTCGATGTATTTTGCCCAACTCTAAGTATTGTACAACAACTGTAATCTTTCAAAACTAGTTTTTCACGATTGTGAAGTCTATAGGCTATATATTTTTGAGTCCTTATTTCTTCTTTATGCTGCTTATTACGTTTTTCTCAATTAAGAAAGTACGATCTCTGTTTCAAAAACTAAGGCCGGAATCCCAAGACTGCTTAGCAATAGAAAATTTAGAAGTTTCTTGGATAAAGATATAACAGAAGTGTATTTCTATCGTTTCAATGTTTCGAGATTTGTTTTAGTTTGACCTATGTAAGATAAATGACAACCATTACAAGGAACGTATAGATAATTTTCGTAGATGAAAAACAGATGACATAGGGAAATGAAGTATTTCGTCATTTCAAGCCTTTCTAAATTCTTTAATATGTACCTTTTGATGACACGAGATACATCAACTCTGAAATACTAGCATTATCTCTGTCTAAAGTTCTTCCCATTCCCGTCTTAATATGTCACCAGGGCCGAAACTAGCTTTTTTTAAGGGGGCACAGATGGATTTTGGCACCCTCCCCCTTCATTTCTCCGGAAAGTAAATTTACAAAGAGAATTTTGTTAAGTTTCAATAGCCGACTTATTTTAAAATTAAAAATATGTAATAAAAAATACAAAATACGTAGTATTGAACCATGTAATCAGCTTTGTCTAATTTTTATTCAATAAAACCTGTGAAACCGGAATTGAAAGGAACAGGAAAAAATTCTGCTTTACACAGATTTCCGTCTTAGCATATATAATTATTGATATTCATTCTGTTGGAACCATATAATGTTTTCATTTAAGACAGATTTGCGTTACCAAAAAAAAAAAAAAAAAAAAAAAAAAATCACATATTTTACTGTAGTTTAGTATTACATTACAACTGAGCGTCACCCTAATTCGCCCCCTGTTAGGCAGGATCTGGATGTAAAATAAGTAATTGCAGTAAAAAAAAAATAATTTTAAAATTGCGTATTTTCCACCATTTAGTCTTTAGTGTCCCGGGCAGTTCCGACCTCACCAATCTTTTTATCTATTTGTCAATTTTAATGTTCGGTTCAGTTTTTCTTTTGGATTTTCCAGCTGCATAACATTTTTACCCAAATTTCATATATATATATATATATATATATATATTATGCCCCTCCGCCTTCCATTCTGGCGCCGGCGGACATGCCCTCTGTGCCCCTCTTCTCTTAGTTTCGGCCCTGTATTACAACCAAAGCTATCAACTGCACGTGGCCTCCTTCCCTGCATAAATAATTCTTCAAAAGATATCATTAATACTTGATCTTTAACAATAACGATCCTTAACTCCTTATTTAAGGATTGCAAGAGTTTTTTCGAATTAATTTTTTCTTACATTTTATAAATTCTTTTAATTTTACAAATGTTCTCTTGAAGCCGTTTTTGAGAATTTAAACACACAGGATAGAAATTCTTGTCCCACAGTGCACGAGCGAGCGGTACTTGTTGCAAAATCTTAAGTGCAATATTCTTGGTGTATTATTTGAACTGACTTAAAAACATTGTTACGTTTTTTAAGTCAGTACAAAAAATATCTCAGCAATTTATGACCCAATTTCATAGGGGTTTTTCTCTAATGGAAGCTTATACATTTCACTTATCCTAGACCGATGTTTTTTTTTTTTTAATTTTTAACTCGTTCAAATTTTCTTTTAGTAGGTTTAACTCATCGGAGTTTCATAAAGAATGACCGAATTACAAATGACATTGTAAAATATACAGTAGAACTTCCCTTTAACGAAGTCCCTATTTAACAAAGTTTTCGACTTAACGAAATTTTCCGCAGAACCTTGATTTTGAACACCATTAACATGCAAATTAACCTCCATATTACGAAAAATATATTCTATATAACGAAGTTTATTCCACTTTCGTGCGTGTACAGCATTTAAACGGATAGGTTGCTGTTGCTATGAATATATGAATTTATAGCAGCGGACTGTGTGAAAATTAACACATTTTAATCATTTAATCAAAACACACACATTTAATTACATTTTAATCCAAAAACTAAAAGTACGCGTCAGCTTTTGTTTACTTCTCTTTATTATGTTGTTTTTTAGACATTAATCTAATAAAAATTTTCTCATATGTCTACATTGTTAAAAAAAGACTGTCCGAATTGAAATATATTTTTCAAATATTTCCATTTTATGTGTACTTTTAATTTTATGTGGCCTATATGTACACAAGTTTCATAAATTTAAGTTGATTTCTATTTAACGAATTTTCTTCATAACGAAGTGTTTAAGTGTAACGATGAGAAGTTCCACTGTAATTAAAAAAAAACGGATTAAACACAATGCTGTAGGGAACTTTAAGTTTTGTTTTCGTACCCCGTAACTATTCTACAAATATCTCTTATGTCTAACACAGAAACCAATCAAATGGTAGTCCTTTGTATTCATGCCAAATATTGTGAATGCATTATTCATGACTGTTGAGAATTGATTGGGTCACATGATGTCTGTGGGCGGAGTTTATTACTGTCGCTCACGCCGTTACGTAATAACACGAACTGGCGAGAAAACTGTTGTTGTTATGGGATAAATTTATCTGGAAGATGAAGCTGGGGCCTCCGTGGCCGAGTGGTTAAGGCACCATTCCGCTAATCGCTTGAGAGCGTAGGAGTCAGGTCGGCGGGTTCGATTCCCGCCAGATCCGCAGCCTGTCCGACATATATAAGAGTGAAAGATGCCGAGTTGGGATATCGTTCCTTGTAGCTCAGTGGTAGAGCCTCAGAGCGCTATTCTGAGGACCCGGGTTCTATTCCCGACTTGGGAATTTTTCACTCTGTCAGTTTACGCTTAGAAAAGCAGGATAAAAATTCAATGTTTATTAGTCAATATTTCACTATATTTGGTTAATTCCATGGATGTTTTGTGTGCAACTAAAAGGTGCTGCTTAGAAGACTTAATTATGAATTTTGTACACTAAATTTTGAGCTTTCTTCTTTATTGTGTTTAAAGCGGGTCTTGCAATCATCGTTCACAACGAAGTTATTGTTTTTGTAATGCGAGCATTATTTTTCAAACACCCTGTACATACTCTAAAAAAACCTGTAGATTTATCGGAAAAAATCTATCGGCTATTCTACCAGATTGCCCCTGTAGTTTGTGCAAAGAAAATACGAGGGCATTTCGAAAAGTAAAGATACACCGTACGCCGGAGGAAAAAAAAGTTTTGGCAAGAAAGTTGGCAACACAGGTGTTAACCTTGAACCGTTAGCTTTCTCCTCGCGGTCGTTCGGCATTTCAACGTTGATTCTGGTTGGAGTAGGTCGTGTTTAAAATGGTCCCGCCGATTCAGAATCCCGCCAAATGCGAAGTGCGCTTCGTCATACGTTTTCTTCATGCAAGAGGTCAGCGACCAGCGGATATTCACAAAGAAATTGTTTCTGTTTATGGGAACATTATGAATCGACAAAATGTAACGAAATGGTGTCGTCATTTCTCTGAAGGTAGGACCTATGTTCATGACGAACAAAGAACAGGTCGGCCATCTGTGATCTCTGATGCCCTTCTTCAGAGAACGGAGGAAGCAATTCGTGCGAATAGACGTCTCAAATTGAAAGAATTGCATCAGATCATACCGGAAGTGTCAATGATAATTCCACGACGATGATGAGATCAAAGATGAAGTTGAAATGTGGTTCCGACAACAGGCGGAAACCTTCTATGACTGTGGGATACAAAAGCTTGTGCCCCGACTTAACAAATGTTTGGGTAACGGAGGTGATTATGTCGAAAAATAATAAATAATCCAGTTAATAAGATGTAACTTACGTTTTCTAAATAAATGTTTCTTTTTTAAGGAATGCGAGCCATTGTATCTTTACTTTTCGAAATGCCCTCGTATGTTAAAGCCCCGTCTAGAGTAGAGATCCGAAGATCGTAGACCAGCCAATAACTTTACCGGCAACACACGTTTAAAGAGAAGAATCGTATGACTATAAAATTTTCCACCAGGGGGCGAAAACGATATCTGCGCCGGGTAACAGAGAAAATCTGTACTTTACATAAAATGGAGATATATTCTGTTAAAAGTACTGTAGAATATCTGTTAAAACAACAGTTTTTTTACATGCTTTCTTTTACCTTACAATTATGCATGTATGTGGCAGTCAAATCTTGTCACTCATTTTTCACCCACTTCCTGTTGACATAGAGCTTTGAAATTTGGAATATATATATGTATTCCTGAGGGCAATACATGAATTGGACATAGATTTTTAAAAATTCGATCCGTAACTGTAAGCAACGTCGGTCAAAACTTGTATTTTTCCCATAAAAATACCGTTGCGATTGTTTAATATTAATTGAAAAAAAAAAACAGCTCCCTTGTTGCAACATTCATCCATTTTACTCACATTTGTTACCCGCATCATTACGACGTCAGCATTTATGTGAAATATATTTGAATGAGTATCTATTGACTAGCCGCCACTGGCGACCAGTTTGGTCTCCCTTAAATGTATGTTAAGCACTGTAACACGTTACTTTTATTCATAATTTATTTTTTTCCGTAATCCTTCGCCAAACCGGAAGATTCTAATAGACAAATCAAAAACTTTTTCGATCATGGTAGCATTTCGCATATTCTTTGCTGTTATGTATTTCATCTTTCTTGACAAAAACCGCTTAACCAACTTAAGTATTTATGCTTCATATCCGTTTGCTTATCAGTTGCAATATGCTTGCTAATGAGGAGATTCCTAAACATATTAAGTAGTTTTCCGTAATTGGATCCATTGCCAAATGGCGTATTTTAGTTAATACGATTTGGTGCAATGAAGTCTATTTTGTGAAAGTCTTTAATGATATCCACCATTTACACTGAACCATATTGTTGCCAATATTTTTTTGTTTGTTTGTTTGTTTCTCGCTAACTTTGGCTGTAGACTTGATTACGGGAGAATCAAGAAGAAAATCTATCATTATTCTCATTTAAAACGTCTTGAATAATGTGACATAATCGGAGTGCATATTATAACACGTAATTTTCGAGTATGGTTTGGTGAAACATTGAAAATTTTTGGAAGCCAGTTTTGATAATCACGTAAATATGTCACACCAACATTACCGCCTATAATTCTAATTACAGCAACCCGTTTTTTCTCTCTATATTGCAACTCTATAGTTAATATAGTGCCCCGGTGCGTCTACGACAGCTGTTCCATCAGAACATTTGATTTCAAAATAAAAGTATCGTTTATAATTTGCACACGTGAAAAATAAAAGCTGGTATTGGCGATTTTAAAAATTCTATTGGCGAGATTTGCGCCCAAATAACACAAAAGTACTTAATGATGTTATGTATTTTGTAAATGTATATTAAATTACTGTTTTGAAAGCGATTGGTCATTAATAATGGTAAATATGATTGGTGATTAACAATCATTTTCGGTGGTCTCTCTTCCTTTCACGTATAATACATAAATACCAAATTAACTGACAATTTGTTTCGAAATTTGATTCATTAAATATCATTACATGAGTTGTATTTGTTTACATTCAGCTTACATCAAGAAAAGATAAAGAATGAAGTTGAGTTGTATAGCACATAATTATGGTAAACTTTGATTGTGTCACTGGTACGAATTATTTTTTTGACACCAGGCAGCGCTCCAAAAAATATTTCATGGAAAACTAACTTTACGAACGATTATCTCCATGGTTTAATGGTTTAATATTTTAAACCTTCACGACGAATGAATCTTTTTTTTTTTTTGTTGTTTACTTTCATGGATAGAGAATTTGAACTGCGAAGCTAATTTCAACTGAAGTTATTGGAGAATATATACATAATTGAACGTAAGTCATCTCTCAAATATTAATTTATTTTGAACGATCTTTCTAAAAATGTCACATTTATGAAGTTATATTCGAAAAAATAATTTTTAATAAAAATGGCCGCCTGGCATATGAAAAAGTGAAACGGACATTCCGGAACTGTTGATGACAGTCACATGACTTACGGTTTTATTATAGAGATTAATTAATAATACATATAAATAGAATGAGCATTTGTTGAAGTGTATTGTTTTCTTAAATAAAAGAAATTATGATATAGAAATACACAGAAACATTTCTGATATATACAGACTGATTATCCAAAAGGCACGTGAAGCACATGCTACTCCTGCAAAATTTAAAAGGGCCCCCAAAATAACTGGGAAGAGGGCCATCTAACACCCATTTTCGTTGTTTTACATTTTATTTTAAAAAATTTTTGGAAAATTAAGTTTGCTTAATCCAAGACGAAATCCAAGCACTACTTCACGAAACTTATTTAACATCAATAGGATATTAACCCATTTTCGGCCAAAGGTGCATAAACGCACCATTTCAATAGTAAATATATTTTTCTTAACACTGTGACGTATATTTTTCACTAATTTTATTTTTCTGCTATTTTTAAGGGTTGTGGAGACATCTATAAAATATTAGTAATTCAATTGAAGTAATCACTTTCTGTTGAGAAATTTTCAAAATACGCTGATTTTTTTACTTGAAACGGTTATTGACAAATTCAACTTTTTGAAAATGTATTATTATTCCACTTGCGATTGATCATATGTTTTTATAATGGAGTAAAGTTGCAAGTTCTGTAAATAAAATAAAAATAAAACAAATGCCATAAGAAAACTTAATTTTTTTTATTTAAATTTAATGGTAAATTATTAATGGTAAATTAATACTGGTAACGTCAAATTAAATAAAATATTATTTTTCTTGCACAAAACATTTTTGGTGTCTTAATGAATGTCATTTAAGCAAATTTCAATGCAAATAATACCACATTTTATAAAATTTCTATGCTTGGCCTAAAATGGGTTAATTTATTATACAGCTTCTAATGTGCCTGTTTGGAACCTCCCGGGAATTCGAGCATTCAGCTTATGTACTAAATATATCTGAAGTCGATACAGGGAACATAAAAAAAGCTGTTTAATGAAATGTATGTGACCCCGACTAAGCTACTCCAAGAATAATATTAGTATCATGTGTGAATTTTCATGAATGCAGAATTAAGAAAACTTTTGCCAAATGAAAGGGGGTCCCAAAATGGTACCGTGCCCTAGATTCAGAAGTTTATCGGACCCTGTATACAGAAACATTTCCGAAATATACAGAAGGTTTCCGAATAACGCCAAATTTTGTCCAACTTGGCTAAATATCGCCAAATTTGGCGACAAAAATAAGTTGCCATATATGAAGCCAACTTGACGATAGCTGGCTAATTAGTCGGAATTCCCATTTAAATCGATTAATCTTCCATAATCTTCTTCCATTGGCATAGCCTACTATTTTCTATAAATTGCCATAAAATTAAAAAAAAACTGAAAAAGGCATGTTTTTTTTTTTTTTTTTTTTTTTTTTTTTTTTTTTTTTTTTTTTTTAAAGGCCATTATACTTATTAATTACCCATCATACGTAGTATAGGGTAAGTCTTGTAATCGTTTTGAAAATCGAAAAAAAAAATTTTGACGGATTTACACGTTTCAGACACTGGAGATTCCGAAAAACGTATTTTTAGAAAAAAGAAATTTGCCGTCCGTCTGTGTGTCTGTAAACGCCCTATCTCCCGAAAAAATTGAGAGAGAGACTTGGAATTTGGTATATACTTAGTATGTAATAATGGGAACAAGCCTATTGAATTTCAGTAACCTCGATTAACCGGAACTATTTTTTTCGGACTCTCGAAATATTCGTTCTGATAAAAGGTACATAAAAATTTTCGAAATTGTTTATTTTAAGGAGTGAATATAAAAGACAATAAAAAAACATAAATTTTGCATAAAGCATGAAGTCGATCGGATAATGAGTTGCCGAGATATTTGTAATCCTATTTTCCACACTCTTCGATTTTTCATGACTCTGTATTTCATCCAAATTTCAATTCAAAGATATATTTTAATTGGAAATGAGACGCTTAATCAGATGCAATAAACCGCTAGTTAATAGGATTATTGGTTTAGGAGTTATAAGGATATTTCTTTTACGCACTTCAGTAATCGAGCCTTCAAAGTTCATGATGTCATCAAGCCACTATTTTATTCGAATTGCAATGCATTTTATAAGTAGTTTACACATTTTTTATTTTAATATTTTATATTATGCATATTCATGATGGGTAAGTATTACGGTGGTCCCCAACGACTACTTTTATAGTGCAGTGATGTTTATTTGTGATGATTTTGATCTCGCAAAACCGGAGAAGTAACTAAGAAACATCTTGTAAAGCAAGTATTTTATTAAAAAAAATAAAAACTTTGTTAATCTTTGGTATTTTCCCTTATCCAATCTAAGTAGTTAGTAACATTTGTAAATCCTTCAGGTATTCCAAGTCCGCACCTGTAACCAAATGACGCTATTCCCACAGCAAACCAGCTAATACCATGTTGGACCATTAGAGGACTACCAGAACTCTGAAAAGAAAAGAGGAGAAGAAAATTACAAATACAATGCAAAAAGCAAATACAATGCGAATTTTTTTTTCAATTCCTACTGTTAGCTCACACCCTCTATATATTTATATATTTTGTTCAAATTTTCAATCGTTAATAAAATTCTTTTTATTCATCCACTCAAGTTCAAATACATTTTTTTAAAACTTGTAGTGGATGACACTTGATGTTAATACAGTTTTTTCACGTATTAATTCATTAATTAAATTTAATTAATTAATTTTAGTTTTATATTTCATTTGTGTTCAAAAGCATTAGCCTCACTCCATTTCATTTATGTTCAAAAGTATAGATTCACTCCATATTTTAGTCTCCTTCGTCCGCGCGCCGCCTGATCTTTGTCCTTGAACAGCCCCATTATCTTTTTACGCGTGAATGTTTCGCTATGGTACTTCATTGTGAAGTTTGGTAATTTTTGAAATTCAATATTTGAAAAACGGCATAATCATTAGATTTGAAATTTATATCAAGAAAAATACAATTTTTTAAACTTTCTAACGCAGTTTGTCTAACAATTTTGTGAGAAATACTTTTCGAGCTATTAATTTTTGGTATTTTAGCTATTTATTTTTTATTTAATTTTTACTGCATTTCAAAAAATTCTCTATAAGATATTTAGCAGGATATAAATTTAGGAATAAATACCGTCAGTGGCGAAGCGTGTAGATCGCTGGAAAAAAATTTCTTTTTCACCTAAGTAGGAATTGACTTGACATTTTCTTTATACTAGGGGGCTCTGCCCCCTACGAGCTACGCTCGCCAACCCCCGTTCTGACACCACAAACTGTAAAAACACTCTGATTTGATCAACCTTAAAACAATTGCGGAAGATTGAATTATAATTAAACGACCTGCTGTAATCGGCTGCTGTAATCGGCTGCTATAATCGGCCTTGTGTAATCGGCTGCTCGCTGTAATATCTGCTATAATCGGGTTTCCATTCATTTTCCTTTGACCAAGGGATTTTAAAGCCGAATCAACTGCTGTCGAGACAGCTAACAACTGTTGATAAAATAAAGTTAATTAAACATTTGAAAATCAACCTGTGCAAAATGGTTAAGTAAGCAATGTCATTGCATCGCGAAATTTTATAACGATGTTAATAGAAAATTGGGTATTGCCGCGACCTACATTATACACGGCCGATGCATGACGTTTAAAACGTCACATGGAGTGGATCATTTTTACATTGCAATTGGTGCAAAACAGGGGGCGTCGCTTTGCACCGGTGGTCCCCAACGGTGCACAAAGCGTCGCTTTGCACCAATCAACATGTAAAAATGATCCATTCCATGTGACGTTTTAAACGTCATGCACCGGCCGTATATAACGTAGGTCGCGGTATTACTCCATTATCCCGACTACAACTTTCTATAAAAGAAAAGAACTGTCGCCAAAATATAGGATTTAAAGCCAAAAGTGCATATCTGTGGCGTCGCATTCAATTGATACCAGATGCGTTACGCGTGGTAGTTATGTCATCGAGTGATCTTTAATTCAACGTTTATCTGTATTTTTAATTATATTTTACCTATTTATTAGTTATTTCGTTGATTTAAACGTAATTATTAAACGTAAAAATATGCTTTTAATTGAAGGGAAATATTATTAATTACGCTGTTTTAAAATTTGCAATAATAGATAAAATATTTTGTCGAAATAAATCAATCTTACTCTATTTAATGCTTTGAAAACGCGGAATAATTTAATAATTTATCTTTTTAATATTCACGCGCAAGCATATTTTTTATTCCGTCATTTTCTACATTTATTGCTTTTAACACGTGATCATTTAATTATTATTTTAAAGTTTTATTTCTGTTTTTAATAGTCTCGTGTAAATACATTTCTTAATTGAAAGGGACTATTATTACGTGCGCTATTTTACAAATTGGCAACGATTCAAATAATGGAATTTATGAAATATGAAATAAATCTTCGTCAAAATAATGAAAATTTTGAATAAAAAATTGAAATATAACCTCAAAAAATGAGTCAAATTGAAAAAATAATTGCAGTCTGCACACCCCAACCTTGTCAACTATATCCTTACAAATTATGTTTAAATTCCTGTGCATAGTTTTCGTTTCTATAAAACTTTTATAAGAAAACTGTTTTGACCAACTTTGATTTTAAATATCTCTTAAATTAATTCTTAGATTTAAAAACTGTCTACTTCAGCGTGTTTATCGAACATTTCTTTATAAAACCACCAATTTTTAAATTTTTATTTGCAATAGTTTTCTGGATATTAGTCCAGAAAGACTTCAAGGCACAAAATCTTAATTGATCAGCGGCGGCCGCGGCGGTGGTTACTTTTTTTTAATATAGAGAGATATTACTTGTTTTTATGTAAAAGAAAAGTGACGATAAAGGTTGCATTTGGTCACAAATGATATTATATCATTGAATGACAAAAGTTATGAATCGGAACCTAATCGCAAAACGAAAAGGTGATAAAAACGTATAAGCAATGTTCTCTGAACTTCACTATAGTCCTTACATTATTATTCATCAATTAAATATCTAATATTTATTGTAGATTCATGGGACAAGAGTTTAAAAAAACTATCGAACGCGTTATTTAAGCTTGTATGTGCAAAAAAAAAAAAAAAAAAAAAAAAAAAAAAATTAACAGCAACTCTAATATTACTAAACAATAAAATTCAATCGGATAATATTAATTCTATTAAAAAAGTGTATCGTTTTCTTAAATAAAAGAAATTATGATATAGAAATATACAGAAACATTTCTGATATAGAAATACACAGAAATATTTCTGATATATAAATACACAGAAACATTTTTGATATATACAGAAACATTTCGGAAATATACAGGGAGGTTTCTGAAATACACAGAAAGGTTTCCCATATATTCAGAAACATTTCCGAAATATACAGAAACGTTTCCGAATATCTTTCCAAAATATACGGAGACGTTACTCCATTTACTGGGCCACATTTCTGCCCCACTAAGATGAAGTAACGGATTTTTTTACAGTGTAAAAGAGAAATGGAGATGCAGGTTACATTTTGGTCACAAATGATATTCTATTGATTTATTTATGTAAAGGGTATGACAATAAAGTTCGGTGAATACTGCAAAAATGAGAGATTCTTATCTAAAGAAGAAAAAAATGTTTTATTTTCGTACGAAGTAAAGTGCATTGTTTGCAATGCATTTTTGAAATGACTGTGCAATGTAAAGAAAAGGGAAAATGTTTCTGGCTCTCGCAAAACTTTACGAAAAAATTATATAACCTCTTACAGGATTCCAGAAAAGCTCTCCTTTATCTTCAGAAACCAATTGATTTCCGAGATTTACACTAGCATTTCTGAAACAAATATTTCTTTCGATATTCGCTTCAAAAAAAGAACGAGTTGGAAATTGTACATTAAACGTGACATATGAGGTGCGTTCGTGCTATAACGAGTTTTACAATGTAAAAAAAAACATTGTTATTATTTCAGTGAAATGAATTATATTGTCTGTTATGAGCGAAATGAGCATGCCTTTTTTTAGGTGCGTTCGTAATTATATAAATACGTAGCACCTATAGTCGTCGTTTGGTCCGTCCGTCTGTCCGTCCGTCTGTCTGTCTGTCTGTCTGTCCGTCTGTCTGTCTGTCCGCATATAACAACGCAAAAACTACCCAACCAAATGGTTTGCAATTTAAAATATATTATCTTTGCAGAATTTTGTCGAGACATTTCAAATTTTATTAAAATCGAATCAAAACTTTAGGAGATATTAATAAAAATATTTATTAAGAAATTTAATTTTTCTTTTAAAATCGGTGCTTTTTTGTTATAGGAGCTTCCGATGGATGTTAAATCGTCAAGCGACCGAGATGCTTATTTTATTACAGAAATTAATCTGCAGACGATATAATTCATTTCACAGAATTAAAAATCATCAAGATCTGAATATTTATATAACTAGCTGATACATATATATCTGAATATTTATATAACTAGTTAAGATATTTGTATGAACAGTGTCATAAAATATATACTGAACTAGCTGTTTAACCCGTTCTACGCACGGGATATCATGAATTTAATTCTAAAACGTGCGTACGAACGCACCTCGTTTGTAACGTTTGACGTACAATTTCCAACTTGTTTTTTTCTTATTACGTATGCCACATTTACAGAGGCGATTTTTTTTTCGACACCAGACAGAGATGCAAAATTCAGCATGGAGATCTTGCTTTGCGAATGATTACCACCATGGTTTAATATTTCTGTGATTCACGATGAATGAATCTCTTTTGTTTATTTACTTTAAATGTTGAGATATTCGGCTGTTAACCTAATTTCCACTAAAGTTATCTCAGAATCTATACATTTTTAATGTAACTCATCTTTCAAGCAAAGAATTTTTTTGAACGATCTTTTATAAAAATATAACTTTTATGCAATTTTATTCGAAAAAATAATTTTTAATAGAAATGGCCGCTTGGCATATAAAAAAAAGACGTGATTAGCCCATATTTGTTTTCCTCAATCACATGACTTGCGCTTTTATTATATAGATTACGTACGATAGGATTTAATAGAAAAAAGAAAACTTTTATTAATAACTTTTAAAGTTTTGATTCGAATTTTATAAAATTTGAAATGACTCGACAAAATTCTGCAACGATTATATTTATTAAATTTCAAACCATTCGGTTGGATAGTTTTTGCGCAGAGACGGACAGACAGACGGACGGGCGGACGGACCAGACGACGACTATAGGTGCTTACGTATTTATATAATTACGAACGCACCTAAAAAAGGAAATGTTTCTGGCTTTTGCAAAACTTTAAGAAAAAATTATATATATTTCCTTGCGCGTTATTCGGGATTGCGAAAAAGCTTTCCTTTATTTTCATAAACCAATTGATTTTTGAGATTTAGAGTAGCATTTCTGAAACAAATATTTCTTTCAATGCTCACTTCAAAAAAGGAAAAAACCGAAAAGTTTCAGAGTACTTTTTACAGTGCATGAATCAGTTTTCTCCATACACTGTAAAAAATGACCAATGTTTCTTATTTTATGAAAATATACTATAACCACGAACGAAAATATAATATAATCTTCTGAGTTATCCGAAATTCCGAATAGCGTGTTCCATTGTCTTTTGAATCCCCAGAAACCAATACATTTCCAAAATTTAAAGAATTATTTATAAAAACAAAGCATTTTTCGCTGCCCGTATTTTTCAGAAACGTTTCCGAAGGGTTTTTGTAGTGTATTAATTAGTGTCCTCAGCCTGGAATACCTGTTTTTCGAATGCTACCAATTCTCAAGTAAACATTTTCATGCTCAAAAAATATGTTTAACAGACAAACACGCAAAATTAACAGCGTTAACAATAACATTAAAATTAAGATTATTTCTTTACTCTTTCATGTATAAATTAACTTATGCGGCTGAAAACGTTTACTTGAGAATCTATGACATTCGAAAAACAGGTATTTCAGGCTGAGGACACTCATTAATACACTATAAAAACCCTTCGGAAACGTTTCTGAAAAATGCGGGCAGCTAAAAATACTTTGTTTTTATAAATAATTCTTTAAATTTTGGAAATGTATTGGTTTCTGGGGATTCAAAAGACAACGGAACACGCTATTCGGAATTTCGGATAACTCAGAAGATTATATTATATTTTCGATCGTGGTTATAGTATATTTTTATAAAATAAAAAACATTGGTCATTTTTTACAGTGTACGGAATATCGGTTTTTCGAATGCTATTCATTCCCAAATAAACATTTTCAGCTACATAATAAAATTTGCAAGAGTAACAAAATAATATTAGTTTTGGTATTAAAGTTAATACTAGTGATGGGCATAACGATTATTTTGATTATTCGAATGAATCATTCGGGCATGCGCAGAAGCATATCTGTCAAACTTCAAAATTTTTTTATTCAATTACTACCATAAATTTTGAAAAAAGAAAAAAGTTTTTTTTTTTTTTTTTCAAAATTTCTGGTAGTAATTGAATAACAATTTTTTTAAGTTTGACAGATATGCTTCTACGCATGCCCGAATGATTCATTCGAATAATCAAAATAATCGTTATGCCCATCAGTAGTAAAAACTACTCGGAAACGTTACGTTTTTTTCCTCCTTTTTTTAAACGGTCAGAAAAAAATATTTTTGTTTCAGAAATATTATTTTAAATCTCGAAAATTTATAAGTTTCTGAAATTTTTAAAAATAAAGGAATATTTTTTCGGAGTCGTGGATTATTCAGAAGAGGTTATATTACATATTCGGAAATTTCTGCTAGATCTAAAAAAAATATCTTTTTTAGAGTATATCCAAAAACAAGTAATACAAAAATAAATTTTTTAAAGTCAATTCCTACTTAGGTCACCAAAGAAAAATTTATTTTTGTTACTTTTTATTAAATACTTACAATTAATATAAATATGTATATACATATGACAGAATCAAAATATTAAGTGGCAAAATAGAAAGCGAATTTCCTTTTGAGCATTTAAATTTGAATTTTGCTTTTTATAATCATAAATATATAAAATAAACCCGTGCAGCATTCATGTCCCACGTTATTTTTATTGAACATTTTTTTTTATAATCATCGTTGCGGTATTTTATTTTTGTGGCATCACTCATTTGAGGAAAATCTTTCATTTCATTTATGAAAACAATGGGAGATTTTTTTTTCTCCCATATAAATCTAAAAGTAATTAATTTAATTAAATTAATGATTTAATATTTGAAAAAACTGTATTAACATCTAGTGTCATTCACTTCAAGTATAAAAAAATGTATTTGAACTTGAGTGGATGATTACAAAGTATTTTATTAACGATGGAAAATTTGAAGAAGATATATAAATATAGAAAGAGTGTGAGCTAATAGTATGAATTGAAAAAAGATTAAATAAAGCAATTTAAAATTAAAAATGTACTTCTTACCGGACAAATATCGTGACCCCCTGCTGCAAATCCAGCACAGAGAACGTCTTCGCTTAAACCACGGGGAAAATGACGGTTGAAATCGTCACTTGACAGAGTCTCACTAAATATTTTTTTACATTGGCGATTAGATATTACTCGATATCCAATCCAATTATTTAAATTAACTGGCTGAACTCTTCCTAGACAGAGAACACAGAAATTACATTAAAAAAAAAATTATTGAAATTACATTTTTAGCAATAAAATTAGAAAATATAAATTCGAACAAACAAGAGTTTCGTGAAAGAAATGCCTAATGACGATTATTTTACTACTGTATTTTAAAAAGTAAAAAAAAAAGAAAAGAAAAAAGTCATGACGATGGTGGTAACGACTTGTGCTGTCGCTTTCGGTTTTATTGCTGTACATTTTACACTAAATATCGCATAATTTGAATTTTTAAACCATCGATAGAGTAAATAAGTGTGTAAATGTGATTGAAGATCTCACAAAGGGTTTCGTTTAATATTCCTTTCAAAAAACTTTATCCTTTCTTTAATAAATCCAAATAAATTTCATTTTCAGAAAAATAATTTAAAAAAAGGTCATGTGTTTTATAAAGTAAAAATTTACCGGTCTATTTTTCTCGTTTTTTCGAATATCTGAACCGGCCCGATTGCGGTCATAATAATATCTGTCATGTAGACTAAATGCAATATTTAAAAAAAAAAATCAATTTCATAACTCAACTTGTTGTATAGAGAACTTCAAAATTTTAAAATATGCCAATATTTCCATAATCGGGTTTTTATCATGATTCAATATGTTCCTCAAACTCATATTTACTATTCTCTATTACTCATATTCATACTCTATTTGTATTACTCTCAAACATTTGAAAAATCCGTTAAACTTCCAATATGACATACGAGTTGTAATTTTCCAACTGAACGAAAAATGTCCGGGCCAGGATTCGAACCTGGGATCTCTAGGCTGAAGCTGCCACGCTCTACCAACTGAGCTATCCCGGATGAATCTGGAGGGCATAATTCATTCAGTTAACCTTATTGATCGTAGCATCTGGTCTGATATTTTAATCAGCTCAACAGAATAAATCGCAGGTAATGGAACTCCAGTAAACGCTAGATACGTGATTACACTAGATTAACACAATTATTCAAATTGGGGAAGAAATCATACGAGTAGTAATTTTCCAACTGGACGAAAAATGTCCGGGCCAGGATTCGAACCTGGGATCTCTAGGCTGAAGCTGCCACGTTCTACCAACTGAGTTATCCCGGTTTTTTCGTCCAGTTGGAAAATTACAAGTCGTATGATTTCTTTACCAATTTGAATAATTGTGTTAAAATTAATCTAGTGTAATCACGTATCTAGCGTTTACTGGAGTTCCATTACCTGCGATTTATTCTGTTGAACTGATTAAAATATCAGACCAGATGCTATGATAAAAAATGTTAACTGGATGAATTATGCACTCCAGATTCGACCGGGATAGCTCAGTTGGTAGAGCGTGGCAGCTTCAGTCTAGAGATCCCAGGTTCGAATCCTGGCCCGGACATTTTTCGTCCAGTTGGAAAATTACAACTCGTATGATTTCTTTACCAATTTGAATAATTGTGTTAAAATTAATATAGTTCCAATATGACGTCAGATTAATTTTCTTTTCAATTTTCTAATGACGTCATATTAAGCTGCTTTCTGTATTTACACATACTTATTGTATTATTCAGAAATGTTTGAAAAATTCCGTTTTTTTTACCAATATGACGTCATATTAATCTTTTTTTCAATTGGTGAAACTTTTTATTTCATTTCATTTTTCACGTGGAAATCTTTCAATAGAAAATTAGTTACTGTAGAAAGAATTTTATTGTGGATTTTTAACTGTGGGCAACTGCTATAACGAAAAATGTTTTTTAACTCCCTGACCACCGAGCAAAAGGGCAAATTAGTAATGTTGTTTTCTCTGTATTTTTTTTTAAATGCTTAAAAATTCTAAATTTTCAAACTTGAGATAAAAAACTTAATTACGTATATAAGTATAATCCTTGAGAGTATCAATCATTACTTGATGTTTTAAAAATGCATTATATTTGTAGAATTATATTAATTTAAACAAACCTTGTATTGCTGTGAAACCTACAGCATAGTGAACGGATATATCAGGTCGCGGCGGCGGTGAGAAGGTTAATAGAAAAATACTGTTAGATTTTTGGTTTTTTATATCTCTATATTAAAATGATACGATCTTTTTCCGATTTTATGATTTTGAGCTTCATAGTAGCTATTCAGCTATAAGTACACCACATTTCTTACTTGTAAATTATATAGTTTCTGAGAACCGGCTCTGTGACGGACAGAAAACGAAGCGGGAGTAATAGAGTTTCGTGAGATGAACGAAACCCTAAAAATGTACTTTCAAATAAAACTTGTTTAAAATCTGAAACTCAAATTACGCTCGCTTTTTTTTTTTTTTTTTTTTTTTTTTTTTTTTTTTTTTTTTTTAATAATTTTGAAAAAGCATTTTTTTAATCTATGTCAACAATAAACATTTGTTTGCTGCAATAATGTAAAGTAACATATCCTCTTTAATAAAAAGGTACGTGTTGCTGACGACTGGAATTTTCGATAATCGTTGCCACAGATCAATCTCGGAAAATGAAACGTTTGAAGTTACTGAAAAAATTAATTGCTCGAAAAGTATTTGTCAGAAAATTGTTAGACAAACTGCGTTAGAAAGGTAAAAAATTGTATTTTTCTTGATATAAATTTCAAGTCCACTGATTATGCACTTTTTCAAATATTGAATTTCAAAAATTACCAAATTTCACAATGGAGTACCATACAGCGAAAACTTCACGCGTAAAAAAATAATAACAACAGCAATGTGTCAGCACGAGTCACAAATTGTAGTAGCCGTATTATTCTGTTAAAATATAAAAGTGAATTATGATGTCATGAGTGCATGATTTTTATTTAATTTTTCGACAAATACTGGATGCGCCATTTCTTTTTAGTTATGAATAATATAGGTTAATTCACGTTATTAAAAAATGTAGCTATAAAACATATAAATCAATGGAAAACGGTAAGTAATAAATTGTAAACGTAATAAGAAACCGTATTAAAAAAACACAACTTAGTGAAATAAGTATCCGTTTTTATGTTATTTTAGGATATTCCAGGTAAAGGTACAGATTACTTTAAAATACAAGGTTAAATTCACCGATATATTTCGTTTGATTCAAGGTTCTTTTGGAGAAACCGACCAGCGCAGCGGGCGTAGTCTGCTAGTGCAGTAATAAAAAGAAATGTGCAAAACTGAGGTAGAAGTGGTAACATTATTGCAATTGACAAGTGCACATGCTTGACGAATAAATAAAATATATAAAGTGTAAAAAATCTGTTTAAATAAAAATAATTTTATTTACACACTAACAGCATCGCAACCCGCTGTGTTGCATTTAAATTACATGAGGTATTTCAATTGTTAGAGGGGGGGGGGGGATTTAATTTTATTACATTGCAAGTTTCTACGCTAACAATTCCAAATAAATCGGAATTTAGAATGTTTTCAGAATGTTATCTGTTCATCTTGTCACACTTATAAATTTATATTTTTCTTTAGAAACCGTTTGTCAGGTTCTCTCACAGCTGCAAGAGTTGAAAGCTATTCTTAAGGGATTAGCATATTGTATGTATTGTATATGTATCTATTGTGTACCGTTAAAGGCGTCCTTTAGAAAATCTTAATCCGAAGAGTGGCGAGTTGAACAGAATGAAAGAAGTATTTCCATTGCAATGTGGTCTTTCATAGAGAAGAAAGCTATTGCACTCTTTTATTTAGGAAGACAGATCCGTCAAGAGGGAGGAAGGGTTGTCAAGGACCCTTGGAAACAGAGGAGAAACCCCGTAGAAAGGAGGGTGCTCTGCAGTTTACGAGAAAGTTAGTTCTAACGTAGGAAGCGAAGGTGTAAGGTCGTTCAGAGTTGGAGCTCTGAGACCGGTGTTGAGTTCGGACGGAGCAGCGAAGTGTGAAGGTTGCTCGGGGAATGAGCGCTGAGAGCGGGTGTGAGATGAATAGAAATCTCAGTGCGGAATGAATTGACGTAGTCTAACGGTACACGTAGAGCGTTTTCTGTAATTGTTTTGATTTAGTGTTAAACCGGATAATTTACATCCGAGTTTAAGTGTAAATATTGTTAATAAATTGTTACTTTAACTTTAATTGAAAGAGTTAGGTTTTTCTTGAATATACATCAAGTATCGTGCCCGATATCACGTTTTCATATCGGTGGTGGCAGCATATCAAGAGACCGGATCTATTTCGAAGTTGGGTGGACGGAGAAGTGGAATCCGACAATGTTGGCAGCGACGGGATTGAATCACCGAAGACCAGTGCCAGTTAGCCGTGTTACTGAGAGTTTGTGCCGGATCGTCTAGCGGAAGTGTTTGTGCTCTATCGTCGAAGACCAGCGCCAGTTAGCCGTATTAAGTCAGTTTATGCCGGATCGTCTAGTGGAAGTGTTTGTGCTCTATCGTCGTAGACCAGTGCCAGCTAGCCTATCGTCATTACAGTGAAGTGAATTAGTGGTGGTGCTGGGTTAGTGTAGTGTTGTGCGTAGTGTTTTTTGTGCATTGTGAAGCAAGGTGCAGTGATTGTGGCCCGAAAGTGCAAGATTTATTCTGTGGAAAAGTGAGCAGAGAATTGCCCCAGCGAATGAAGTACGAGGTAAGGTGTTTTGATCATTTTACTCTACTGACATTCTCGAACCTATTTTTTTTTATTGTGTATAATTGATGGTAATTTAAGTTAATGTTGTGGTTAATTTATAATAATTTATGTGCAATGTAATAATTGGTCTAAATCAAATGAGATATTAACAACCATTTTACACTATTGTTTTAAGAAAAGGATCTTATATTAATTACTAGAAGTGATTTTCTAATTGTTTTAAACGGATAAGATTAATGATTAAAATTAATGCATTGTGTTAATAGTTGGAAGGAATAATTGAAATTTCTTAAATTTAAATTATTATTAAAGTAATATTTAAATTAAGTGATATTGTTTGCTTTAAGTTTGAAATATTGATAGTAAATGAGGAAAAGAAATTTGTGTAGAATTTAAATTAAATTGAAATAACCTTCAAGGAAGAACTGAAGGCCCAGAGAAAAAAAAAGTGCTGTGATTTACTTTTTAATGTGAGAACTAATTTTGAAATTGAAATATTTTATTGAGATTAAATTTAGGAATTTATGTGTATTTCATGCAAATTTTTGTTAGGTGGATATTTTTATGTAGTGATTGGCATCAGTGTTTTATTCAAATTGCAACGTATCAGTATTATTGTGTAAATTGTATTTTATTATTTAATTGTATAAATTTAAAATCTGTATTGCATAATAGTCAAATTGAGATTATTGTTACTTTGTTATTGGAAGCAAATTGTGGGGTATCATTGTTTAAGGAAATTTATTATTGTATTATTACTTATTTGAAATATGTTAAATAGTATAATATGTGGAGGTAACTTATGAGGATAGGATTGGAGGTACAGTAAACTTCCGATTATCCGTCACTCACGGGACCGACCGGGTGGCGGATAATCGAAATAGACGGATAATCGAAAGACCATTATTAAAATCACATTTCTATTTGCTGGTTTATAAATAACAATATTTAAACGCGTGTTTTTTTATTAGCTGTGTATTTCATGAATAGAAAACACAATTATTAATAACAAATAAATTTATGAGAGTAATTTAAAATTTTACACAGTAAATAAATTACCTGTTTTCATCGAAAATAATTCGTTTTACATGTTTGTTTGCAGTTTGCTTGTCCTTTTACAGCAGCAAGATTGCGAATTTTACGTAATAAAAGTACTTGAGTTGCATCGGCTTCATCTTGCATCTCAAACCAATTAATGCACTTCGAGAGTATTGTCTCCACTTCTGCATGACTGACTCCTGGGTCATCATTTTCCGATTCATCAGATTCATCCGCTTCAGGTTTCCCTGGATTCAAAATATTTTGGATAATTTCGTCATCCATAAATTCTTCATAACCAATATCATTGTTATCACAATTATGCTAGTTTTTCATTTCATCTGCAGAAATATCTTTTAAACATGGTACGTTTGATACCAAGGTCAGTATCTCTGTATCATCATCAGGTACATCTTCTGTGCTGGTAGTATTGGTAGCATCTTCCGGTGTATCAATAGTGTTGGGCCACAATTTTCTCCAGCTTCTCTGGAAATTTGTTCAGATAAATCATTCCAGGCATCAGCCAAGTTGTATATGGCATCTTTGATAGTGTATGATTTCCAAAAAACGAAGACATTTGATTCATTATCAGCGAGTAGCAGCTTTTGAATTAAAGCTTTCCGATAACGTTTTTTCATCGATTCAAAGACACTTTGGTCCATTGGTTGTATCAGTGATGTTGTATTAGGTGGAAGAAATAAGCACTTGATGTTACCGTCAGTAGATTCTAAATTTTCCGGATGTGCTCCTGCATTATCAAGCAACAAGATTGCTTTCTGAGGAAGATTACTTTTTTTTAAATGTGCTTTAACTCCGGGAACAAAGATATAAAAAAAAACTTCTTAAAAATATCTTGCGTCATCCAGGAACTTTTTTTACTGTAATAATTGACAGGCAGTGCTTTCATGTTAATATTCTTAAAAGCTCTAGAATTCAGGGGGCGGTGGCTGCAGTTTAGCTGACGTCACACAAGCATTTTTCTCGGAATTCCGCCTCACTCGGGTTCACTGAACATACGTGTTTTTGTTGTTCGTTTCAGATTGAAAAAAAAATGGAAAGGGGGAGGGGGTGGCGGTTAACCGAAGGTGGCGGTTGATCGAATGGCGGATAATCGGAAGTCTACTGTAGTAGTAATTTGATATTGTGCTTAAGTATTATTATAGGGTGGTAATAATTGTCAGTAGAAGGTATGGCTTTCTTACTAAAAATAAAAAGGGTGGATCTTCAGGCGATATGTGAAGAGTTAGGGATTGAAGTCTCGGAAGATGATACCAGGTTTAAGCTTAAGAAAAAGATAGTGGAGAGCGACGAATATGAAGAGGGGGCCGTTATGGAATTATCTAGCACTATTGTTACGGAACGGTTAGAACAAGAAAAGTTACAACGGGAAAAGTTAGAAAAGGAGGAAAAGTTACAACGGGAAAAGTTAGAAAAGGAGGAAAAGTTACAACGAGAAAAGTTAGAAAGGGAGGAAAAGTTACAACGAGAAAAGTTAGAAAGGGAGGAAAAGTTACAACGAGAAAAGTTAGAAAGGGAGTTAGACCGTGAAAAGTTAGATAGAGAAGAAAGGGCTGAAAAATTGAGATTGGAACATGAGTTAGAGTTGGAAAGAATAAAGATTCAAAGTTCGGCTAATAACGCTAATGGGACTAGAGAATCTAATCATGAGAGTAGCCTAGAGAAATTGATTAAAAGTGTTAAAACTTTGTCTATCAAGGTTCCAGAAGGGACTGAGGGATGGAATCTGTTTTTTAGCAGTTTAGAACGAGCATTCCAAACAAAAAATGTACCGGAAAACCAGCAGGCCGAAATTTTACTAAATATGCTAGGGGATAAGACCGATAATTTGCTAATATACACGACTAGGGAACAAATTGAGAGTTATGAGAAGTTAAAGGAATTAGTTCTAAGGGAACACGAGCCGACACCGAAGGCGTGTTTGGAAAACTTTAAGAAGGCTAGAAGGAATCAAAATGAAACTCATGTATTATTTGTATCGCGTTTAATAGCAACGTGGGAAAATTATTGTAAGATTAGAGGTGCAGATACGTATGAGAAGGTTAATCAGTTAATTGTCACGGATAAGTTGTTAACTACTCTAGATGAGGAAACCGCGACGCATATTGGATTAACTCAGCACAGTAATTGGTTAGAAGTTTCGAAAATTGCTAAGGAATGTGATAATTTCTTTGATGCTAAACAAAAATCTTATACGGTAACTTATAAGGGCTATAAAGGTAAAGAGAGGTACGTAAATAATGGAGATTCTAGAAGGGAAAAAGATGAGGGAGTTAGTAGTAATTGGAGACAAAATGGGAATAATGAAGTTAGTTCATTTTTGGGTAGAAAACCGGAATATAAGAAACCTAATGATACGACGCCTACCTGTTTCAAGTGTGGTTTACGAGGACATGTTCAGCGATTTTGTACAAAAGGAAAAAATGAGGGAAGTAATCAAATTAATAACCGACAAGAACCAAGGGCTAGTATCAATAATGTCTCAGTGCGAGGAATTAAAGAATTACCAAGGGGAGCGAGTATGGCAAGAATCGGAGCAAGAGGGAATTGGAGAGCTAAAGTTATTGGAGAGAAGTTAAATAATCTCGAGAAAGTGGAAGTTAGTGTAAATGGAAAGATAACAAAAGGATTGGTGGACTCTGGTTGCGAAATTAGCGTCGTACATAAAGATTTAGTACCAGCAGAGAAACTAAGAGGGGCTGGTATCATCTATTTACAGGGGATATTTGGTAAGGCAGTGAAATCGCCATTAATTCAGTTACCTTTAGCTATTCCAAAACGCGGAGAAACTAATGTAATTCATCAGGATGTACTTTGCACGATAATTGATAATAGTAAGTGACGGAGAAACCTTTTTGATGCAGTGAATAATCTCCACGTGCAGCGAATGATCGAAATAAGAACATGTTAAAAACCAGACCCCAATTACCAATAAGTACTTCAAGTGCCGCAGCTGAAAAACATAGTGAACAAAACCAGAAACTGTCGAAACCAATTAAGTGAAAAACTCTGCAGACCTCCCTACTTCAAAAACTACAGCTGTTATCACGCGCGTGTGAACTGAACTTAAAGACATTCGCTTCAGAATCTAAAATGAATCCGAGCAGTTAAAACGCTCTTGTACATATGTGTTGTAAATATATATCTCAAATATAATGTAAAATTGGAGCATCTAAAAGCAGTCTCCAAAAACGCGATTTAAATGTAAATATCTAGCCAAGAATTATAATATTATACTCAAAATGGATCTACTTCTTATTTCGTGCATCTCTACTTACTAATAATAATAGTTCTTATTACTTCCATATAGCGAATACTTCAATCAGTCGATAAGATAAATATCAGTGCAAACACTTTGGATTACTGTGGAAATATTCAGCGCATAACGAAAATCTCAGGTAAGCTGAACTATCCTTCTTTACCATTATTAAAAGACGAAAACGTATACTAAAATATAGAAGACCAATTTAACAATTCTGAAAAAAGAGAAAATTTATTACGCTACCGACGGTTCCCCTAACAAAGATTATGAAAGACTGATTCTGAAAAAAGAATATTATACCAGTATCAAAAACGATAATTTAACAAATTTCTAAAATATAATAATAAATAAAAGAACACTAAAGAAAAAAAAAAAAAGAAAAAAATGAATGCGATAAAAGAAAATACTCAATTTATTGAAAAACTCAATTCTACAAATTATAGTACATGGAAGTTCAAGATGCAGATGTTCCTGATTAAAGAGGAACTCGACGATATTATAGTACAAGATCCACCAGCTCCACCCGACCCCGCATGGCACAAAAGAGACCGCAAGACTAGAGCTTTAATTAACTTAAGCATTGATGATTCTCAAATCGTAAATGTAAAAAACTTAGAAACTGCCAAATTAACATGGGAAGCTCTGAAAAATATACATGAGAGAAGCAATTTATCTAGTAAGCTTTACCTGTTACGAAAATTATACAGTACTAAATTAGCGGAGGGCGGAAACATGATCTCACATATCACTAATATCTTGCAAATTATAGATAAACTTAATGCCATTGGAGAAAATATTAGCGATTCACATATTTCCGCGCTATTTCTGTGTTCTCTTCCCCCCAGTTACAATACTTTGATAACTGCGTTGGAGGCGAGACCGGAAAATGAGCTCACCCCTGATTTTATCAAAAACAAATTAACAGATGAATATAATCGTAGACATGAAATGTCAGAACAATCACATAGCGGATATAACAACAGTGAGAGAGCATTTAAAACAAATAGGAGATATACACACACTGAAAATAGAAGAGAACAAAAATATTGCAACAACTGCAAAATGAAAAATCATTCGACTTACGAATGCTGGCACTACAAGAGCAGAAACACGGTACAATCCGGAAATCCTCGTAACAATCAATTCAAAAATAAAAAGAATTTCTCATCTTCATTATGTTATGAAAAAAACGAAACTCATAGGGAAAACAAAGTTCCAAACGAAAGAAAATACGCAAATGATCAGACGCAAAATAAAGCATTAATCACTCAAAAAGTAGGCAAAAATAACTGGATTCTCGATTCAGGATCTACCTCGCACATTTGTAATGATAAAAGCCTATTTAGTAAATTTATTGATTATAATAAAACTTCAGTAACGATCGCGAATGGTAATAAACTGACAGCGTTAGGTTCAGGAGAAGTTTTTATAAAAACATTAACCCCCGAAGGAAAAGAAAAACTAACGAAATTACGCGAAGTGCTTTATGTCCCAGACTTAGAGTCGAACCTAATTTCGTTAGTAAAGCCGCTAAAAACGGGTGTAAACTAATCTTCGACGATAATAAATGCGATTTGATCTTTGATGAAGAAATATATATTAGGGCGAAAAATGAGAAAAACTTATACATTATTGAGGAAATAGACGATGTGGAAGAACCACAAAATTATATAAACATAACGTATAACTGTGACAGCAAACAATGCATAGATCTCTGGCATCGCAGACTAGGTCACAGAGATTATGACGCGATTAAATCAATGATAACAAATCAACTTGCGGACGGAATAAAGATAGGAAAATGTAAACATCAAAATAAAACATGCGTAACTTGTATCGAAACTAAATTAAATAACATGCCGTATCCTAAATCAGCAAAAAATCGAGCTACTAATATTGCGGATTTGATCCACAGTGACGTGTGTGGACCTCTAGATACACCGACCTTAGGCGGAAAAATATATTTTATGACTCTTATTGATGATTATTCCCGATATACTACGATATATTTATTATCTAAAAAGAGCGAAGTTGCTGAAAAGATAAAAGAGTACGTAACGATGATATACAATCAGTTCGGTAAAAAACCTAAGGAAATTAGATCGGATAACGGTCGTGAGTATGTAAATCAAGAGATGGATGAATACTTAAAACAGAACGGAATTTTACACCAATTGACTGTCCCGCATAATCCGAGCCAGAATGGAGTTGCGGAGAGAAAAAATAAAAGTTTATTAGATATGACTAGAAGTATGCTATCACAAGCAAAATTAAGCAAACATTTTTGGGGTGAAGCCATAAACACCGCAACATACTTACAAAACCGACTCCCAACCAAAGCAAACAACAACAGAACACCTTACGAATTATGGAAAGGAATTAAACCGAATTTAAAACACTTAAGAACATTCGGTTGTAAAGCGCTATTTTACGTCGATAAAGTAAATAGAGGAAAACTCGATAACAGGGCTCAAACCGGAACGTTTGTAGGTTATGATACACGATCGACTGGTTATAGAATTCACACACAAGGAAAACAAATTATAATAGCGAGAACGGTGAAATTTCTTGAGAATGAAAATGTACACTCAGATAACATTGAGGAGATACAAATCACCACAAAAACATCCGATGACAATACACAATTACCGGATAGACATGAAAATCACTTAGAAATAAAACTTGACAGTGAAGAGACACCATCCGTGCCCAAACAGCAACCAATTGAACCAAGAAGGTCTAATAGGACAAATAGAGGCGTTCTTCCTGACAGATATGTTTGTCTCATAAATAGTTCATCTGAAAACATTCCCGAAAATTGGGAAGATATCGAAAAAATGGAAAATACTAATGATAAACAAAATTGGATAAAAGCAACACAAAATGAAATCCAATGCCTAAGAAAAAATAACACTTGGACTTTAACAGATCCACCACCCGGAACAAAAATTATCGGTTCAAAATGGACCTTTAAACTAAAAAAGGACAATTTAGGAAATATTCAAAGCTATAAAGCGCGTCTAGTAGCACAAGGATATAGTCAAAGATTCGGGATTGACTATGATCAAACTTTCGCACCTGTAGTTTCGCACGCTACAATACGTGCATTTCTCATCTCTGCATTGCACAAAAATTTGAACGTGAAACATGTTGACATAACCACAGCATTTTTGCACGGTGAATTAACTGAAACTGTTTATATGAGTCAACCAGACGGGTATATTAAACCCGGCGATGAAAGAAAAGTTTGTAAACTTCAAAAAGCCATCTACGGTCTTAAGCAAGCCGCAAAGGCCTGGTACACTAAAATATCGGAAACACTCACAAACAATAATTTCTTACAGAGCAAAAATGATCCATGTCTGTACTTTAAATCAAATCAAGAAAATCCGATATACATCATCATTTATGTAGATGATATCCTGATAGCAGGAAAGGACAGTGATATCGAAGAAACAATAAACCAACTTAAGAAAGAATATGAACTGAAAAACTTAGGAGAAGTGAATAATTACCTAGAAATAAACATTAATAAAATCAATGATACATATTACCTAAATCAAAACAATAAAATACACGAACTAGTGAAAAAACTGAATTTAAACGACATGAAACCTCATTACACACCAATGATTGCAGGATTCAACAGACTTGAGGACGATGATAATCTTTTACCTAATAACACGAAATATCGACAAGCCACAGGCACATTACTTTACATATCAACAATCACGCGTCCTGACATATCCGCAGCAGTCAACATATTATGCCGTAGAAATGAAACGCCACGCCAAAAGGACTAGACAGCAGTGAAAAGAATCATTTCATACCTTAAAACTACAGAAAATTTGAATTTAACTCTTAACGCAAACAGCAAGCCCATCCTAACAGCATACGCCGATGCAGACTGGGCAGGTGACTTGAAAACACGTAAATCAACATCAGGAAATCTATTCATGCTAGGAAAATCACCGATTTACTGGATTACAAAAAGGCAAAATTGTATTGCACTTTCGTCAGCCGAAGCTGAATACGTTTCAGCTAGCAACGCAGCACAAGAATTAAGTTGGATAACAAACTTGCTTAGCGATCTCAACATTCCACAAAAATTACACATCACGATTTTTGAGGATAATATGTCCTGTATAAAAATGACTGAAAACGATAAAGATACTAAGCGATCCAAACACATCGACATACGTTTCCACAACATCAAACTGATGAAAGAAGAAGGAAAAATCGATTTACAATACTGCCCCACTGAAGAAATGACAGCCGACACTCTCACGAAACCCACTCCCAAACCTGTGTACGAGAAACACCGTAAAAAACTAAACCTTCAACCATTCCCCACACAGGAGATTACGGGGGAGTGACGAAGAAACCTTTTTTATGCAGTGAATAATCTCCACGTGCAGCGAATGATCGAAATAAGAACATGTTAAAAACCAGACCCCAATTACCAATAAGTACTTCAAGTGCCGCAGCTGAAAAACATAGTGAACAAAACCAGAAACTGTCGAAACCAATTAAGTGAAAAACTCTGCAGACCTCCCTACTTCAAAAACTACAGCTGTTATCACGCGCGTGTGAACTGAACTTAAAGACATTCGCTTCAGAATCTAAAATGAATCCGAGCAGTTAAAACTCTCTTGTACATATGTGTTGTAAATATATATCTCAAATATAATGTAAAATTGGAGCATCTAAAAGCAGTCTCCAAAAACGCGATTTAAATGTAAATATCTAGCCAAGAATTATAATATTATACTCAAAATGGATCTACTTCTTATTTCGTGCATCTCTACTTACTAATAATAATAGTTCTTATTACTTCCATATAGCGAATACTTCAATCAGTCGATAAGATAAATATCAGTGCAAACACTTTGGATTACTGTGGAAATATTCAGCGCATAACGAAAATCTCAGGTAAGCTGAACTATCCTTCTTTACCATTATTAAAAGACGAAAACGTATACTAAAATATAGAAGACCAATTTAACAATTCTGAAAAAAGAGAAAATTTATTACGCTACCGACGGTTCCCCTAACAGTAAGGAACAGGTAATTTTACATCCTGACGTGGCTAATGAATTGTCAGGGTTAAACAACGATAAATCATTAAGAGAATCGGTAGAAAGGGAACGTAGGGAAGATAGTAGGAATAAAGTGAAAGAAGGGGAAAGGATTAGAAATGGTAATAATAATCGTTATGTCGTAGACGCGAGATCGGAAAATTTACAAAGTCAGGAGAAGGAAAAAGTCGAGGTAGAGAAAAGTAAGGTTGATAAAGTTACAGAAAGTAGTTCAAATGTATTTCAGAAATCCCAAATGAATTGTAAGGATTTAGAGAGAGCTTGGGAATTAGCTGAAAATGAAAGAGGGTCTTACTATATTGTTAATGGGTTATTATATCATAAAGAGGAATTAGTAAATGAAAATGTAGCTCAATTAGTATTACCTAAAATTAGAAGGGAGGAAATTCTAAAATTAGCGCATATTTCTTTATATGGAGAACATCAGACGGTTAAGAAAATGTTAGAAAGAATCGAGCATTCATTTTATTGGGAAAATATGGCGAAGGAAGCTAAAATATATTGTGAATCATGTGTAGAATGTCGATTAACGAGGGAAATGAATGTGAGTAATAAGAAGAAAGAGGAAATATGTCGACCTGCAGTTATAGTTGAGTTAGGGGACGGGAGTAAGAAACTGGTGTATCAAGATGAAATGAGAGAATTTATGGCTAAAAACAAAGTAGTGGATATTGTCTTTGATAGTGACGGAGAGTTTGAAAACCGTGGGAAAACCCTTTTGTTAGATGGAGAACAACCGGAAAATCAAGACAGGAAGGGATTTGAAATAAAAGGGTTAACCAATATTCAAGTTGGGGACATAAAATCAATCTTAAGGAAAAATAAGGAATTATTTATGGGTCCTATCGAACTGGTAGAAATGGAGAAAAATCGGATTGGTCGTAAACCGGAGAGGGGTAAGATAAGGCAGAAATTGTACAATGTCTTTATTACGTACAAAGAGGACCTGGAAAGGCAAGTGCCTGATTGGTTAGAGGAAGATTTAATTGGGACATCAGAGAAAGAAATTAGCCATTCAAGCGGGTGCATTGCGGAAAGGGATGTACCAATTAAGTTAACGAGGAAGCACTGGAAGGAAAAAGTTCCGCCTCCAGCAATCTCAGCCGAAGGACTGACATTAAAATGACATGATACTAGTGCAATTTTATTTTTTTTTGTGTATTTATAATGTACATCTTGTGTTTATAACAGTGTATTAGCATATTGTGTAATTTTTTTTCTGTATTTATCACATTAGTATATGGTTCATTAGAGATGTCAGTAGTTAAATTTTCAGACACCTTGAAATATTTATGTAATTGTAGTAATGAAGAAACCTATCAAGGAACTGTTGAACTCTTCTCAGACATTACATAGTTTGAGGAAAATTAGCCCCTAAAAGGCATATTTTCCGCTAAGGTGGGGGGTGTCAGGTTCTCTCACAGCTGCAAGAGTTGAAAGCTATTCTTAAGGGATTAGCATATTGTATGTATTGTATATGTATCTATTGTGTACCGTTAAAGGCGTCCTTTAGAAAATCTTAATCCGAAGGGTGGCGAGTTGAACAGAATGAAAGAAGTATTTTCATTGCAATGTGGTCTTTCATAGAGAAGAAAGCTATTGCACTCTTTTATTTAGCTAGACAGATCCGTCAAGAGGGAGGAAGGGTTGTCAAGGACCCTTGGAAACAGAGGAGAAACCCCGTAGAAAGGAGGGTGCTCTGCAGTTTACGAGAGAGAGAAAGTTAGTTCTAACGTAGGAAGCGAAGGTGTAAGGTCGTTCAGAGTTGGAGCTCTGAGACCGGTGTTGAGTTCGGACGGAGCAGCGAAGTGTGAAGGTTGCTCGGGGAATGAGCGCTGAGAGCGGGTGTGAGATGAATAGAAATCTGAGTGCGGAATGAATTGACGTAGTCTAACGGTACACGTAGAGCGTTTTCTGTAATTGTTTTGATTTAGTGTTAAACCGGATAATTTACATCCGAGTTTAAGTGTAAATATTGTTAATAAATTGTTACTTTAACTTTAATTGAAAGAGTTAGGTTTTTCTTGAATATACATCAAGTATCGTGCCCGATATCACGTTTTCATATCGGTGGTGGCAGCATATCAAGAGACCGGATCTATTTCGAAGTTGGGTGGACGGAGAAGTGGAATCCGACACCGTTATTAGCCAGCATTTACATCCTATAAGTAAACACACTGGCAAGTTTCAAGCCCTAACACTATCACAGAAATCGCAATTTTAGAACGTTATCTTCTCTGGCACCCTTTTAAATTTCGATTAAAAAAACTGGTCTGTGCGAGCATTTACGTCTTAAAAGTAACAGCCATGTCAAATTTCAGGTTTCTAACCCTATCAGTTCCAAATAAATCGTAATTTAGAACTTTTTTTGCTCATTTCGCCCTATAAAATTCGTGCTTTTTTTAACCATCTATACTAACTTCTTAAATGTAACCACCACACCAAATTTCAAGTTTCTAACCCCATCAAAATTATAGAAATCGCAATTTTAAAACTTTTTTGCTCCTACACGCACTTGGGTTTTTTTCTATCGACATAAAATATAGCATATGTTGGAGCAGATATGGTCCCCAGTTAGGGTCTTCTCCTACAATCCGATCTGACTCACGCCGCCATTTAATTCCCCCGCCGCGTGGGCAACAATCGCTGATTGGTCTAAGTTGGGCAACAATCGCTGATTGGTCTAAGTTGGGCAACAAAATGTTTGATGATTTAGCTGTATTATAGTAGACCTAGCCAAATCTACCTTGTCGTTTACGCAGTCGATATTAACCATATCTTCCCAACCTCGATTATCGTTGTTTATACTTGATGTAGCTACTTCATCAGTTTTGTACGGAACTTCGTTCATTTTAATGTATCCTACTCGTACTGTGTTGTCGCTTATTATTCTAACATCTTCCACTACATTCAATGGTTGGAGTATCACAGTTGAGATTTTTTTCAACAGAGTGAAAATATGCCGGGACCAGGACTCGAACCTGGGTACTTTGATTTCCCGTACCAACGCTCTCCCTACTGAGCTATCCCGACGATATCCTGGGCTTAGATCGTCGGGATAGCTCAGTAGGGAGAGCGTTTTGGTACGGCAAACCAAAGTACCCAGGTTCGAGTCCTGGTCCCGGCATATTTTCACTCTGTTGAAAAAAATCTCAACTGTGATACTCCAACCATTGAATATAATTTACCCAGTTGAATATACTTTCACCTGTTCATTATGATCTTCCACTACTTTTAACGTCAAGCCGTCTACTGCTTTTCTACCTATTATTAAATCACAGTCCGTCTCTTGTACCACGTAAAATTTATCCTGGATTTCTATATCGTCCACGCAGACTTTATGCCAGAAAAAACCCGTTGGCTTAATTTCTTTTCCACCTATGCCCGATATAGATATATTGTCGCTGGTTAGTTTTGGCGCGTTTATTGCAGTATGATATCTTGAATTGGCGATTGAAATATCACTCCCTGTATCAATTATTACGTTTGTTTTTATTCCGCGAATATCTAAGATTCTTCCTTTTTTTACCATTTAACATGCCCATATTAACTATTTTTCTTTGCGTGTTTTGGGTCTCATCTTGATATTTTGTTTCTCGCTAATTTTGATTACATTGCGGGTAAAAATTTGAATATTCTCGTTCTATATTACTCGCCATGGCACATTTCGCACTCACGTGACCAGGGTTGCCACACGTAAAACAGATTATATGCGACTCTTTGCTTCCGTGATCCACACTGTGCCTATTGTCAACTTGGCGTCTTTTCGAATTGGCGTAGTCAGCCACTCTCGATCTTCTCTCATCAAAATCGCCGCTTGTATTCCTAACATGGGCGCCATTTCGGAACTTTCTTAGGGGGGCAAAGTTTTTTTAAGGTAGTGGCATAGCCGAGGGTGGAGTTCGGGGGGCTGTCCCCCCCCGTAACCTCTCCGAACTGAAAACGTTTACTGAATCATATATACAGACACAGCAATACTTCTAATACGGAATCTTAAGTGACCTCTGCAAAATTCCGTTTTAAACAGGTTTTCGTCTTAGCAAGTAGAATTTTAAAATATTAAGAAAGTTTTCAGTTATAGACAGGTACCGGTTTTTTCAGGTATTCTTTAAGACTGTTAAAACCTCCTTTCTATAAAGCACTTCTGAAGAGCATAGGTGTATTACAGTGAAACATGTCAAAGCGAAACCTGTCTATAACATAATTCTTTCTCAAACGGGCAAAAAAAAGTCATGTTTCGACGAAAAAAAGTCATACAATTATACTTGCTAAGATGGAGACCTGTCTAAAATGGAACTTTTTTACAGTCCTTTTCAACTCATCTTTGCAGGTTTTACTGCAGGGCGACATTTCATGAGTTTCTTGGGGAGGGGGGGGGGGGGAGGCAAAGTTTTTTTTTAGAGACAGGGGCTGAAATATCGTGCACAAAATAGAAATAGGCCCCCACAATAAAAAATGCAGTGTGAGATTTTGTCTTCTTATCTTAACTTCTTTCACAAACATGTGATTCTTCAGCGAATATATATACTTAATTTTAGTGGTAGTCCGCGAATTTTTCTTCTTCTTTTTTACGCAAAAGCAATTCGTCAACCGATAGCGGTAAATATCGCGAATTTTACGAATTGGAATTAGAAAAGAATAGTTAAATTGGCAAAATTAATCGCGGAAAAAATCGTTAATTTTTTCAAACAACCGTGAAAAAATATTGCGAATTTCGCCAAAGATCACTGAAACAAAATAGAGATTTTCGTAAATCCGTCGCGGAAAAGAATCGCGAATTTAGTATAACTATTGCGGGAAAATATCGCGAAATTCATCAAAAGATTGGACAAAAAAAATCACGAATTTAGTCAAACAATCGCGCAAAAAAGGGGAATTTCGTCAAAGATCGCGCAAAAAAGGGGAATTTCGTCAAAGATCGCGCAAAAAGATATCTACTTTTGCCAGTTGGTTGCAGAAAGCGACTTCCTAATTTCAACAAACGATCGTAGAAAAGAGTCGCGAATTGCATCAAAAGATTGCGAAAACAAATAGCGAATTTCGTCGATCAGTTGCCCCAAAAAAAATGTCGGAAATTTCGACAAATGGGGGAAAAAATTCGTCAGCAATCGGAATTTCGTCAAAGGTTGTACAAGAAAATAGCAATTTTTGTTAGTCGGTTGCGGAAAAAGACTCCCGAAATTTCAATAACCGATCGCAGAAAAGAGTCGCGAATTTCGTCAAAAGATGGCGAAAACAAATAGCGAATTTCGTCGATCGGGTGAAAAAAATATCGTGAATTTAGACAAATGGTCGAAAAAATCAATTCCTTCAATGATTCACAGAAAATAATGAATTTTGGAAAATTATCACAAAAAAAAAAAATGAAACAATTGCGAAAAAAAGTCGTGAAATTCAATCGGTCACGAGATAATCAGCACACAAACACCATCAAGAAGTTATGAAATTTGTAAATGTTGTAATCCATAGGTATAAGAAAATTTTCATTAATGATTTTCTTTCAGTAAAAATTTTCCGCAATCATTTTCTGCCTTCCTCTTCAGACTATGATCTAAATTTCATACAATTCAGAAACCTGCAAAACCCTTGGTCTCAGGTCCCTTGCTCCTGCATTGGGTGGGGGAATCTGTCTGGTTAAAGTCATGATTCGGGTCTGTTACAACCAAATCTGGACAAGACTCTGTCAGGCTGTGGAGATTTTTAAGAGCATACTGTATATACAATATCAATTAATAAAGCATATGATTTAACGGCATTATAACGATTGGAGTAAATGTAATGTGACACTAATAAAACTAAATTAACAAATCATATAATTAGGAAATTGAATACACATCCGCCATCCCCCCACCCCCGAAAAAAAATAAAAAAATTCCCCTTAAATTTTTGAGTAAAGAGAGAATTTATCACTAAAATTCTAGCCTTGGGGGTGGCGAGTTTTCTTTTAATCATGCTGTACACAGCTCAGAAGCAATTCATAGTGTTTTTTCTCACATATATTTCTAAAACTAGCCAACATACTCATTAATGATAAATGTCTCACTTGCAATATGTTGAATGTTGCAATAGCAAGGCTTTAGCAGAGCCCGATGAAGCTCACCTGGGGCCCAAGGCCCAGCAACTTTTTGGGGCCGCTCAAATTAAAATAGTGGCTAGAGATTTTTTCGAGAATATTATTAAATATTATGATACCGTTGCCAAGTTAAGCAAAATCTTTTCGTTTTGTTTCATTTTTAAGAAACTATTTTTAATCATTTTTTTTTCATTTTTGGGGCCCCATCAGCAGTGAGCCCAAGGCCACGGCCTAGTTGGTCTGTGCGTTAATCAGGCCCTGGGCTTTAGAAAACATTTCAATGTTTAAAGTGTTTATTATTTTCTTCTATCTTTACAAGAAAAAAGTATTGGATTTATGAAAATTTGCCGCTTCCGGTTTTCGACGAATTTATACGTTTTAGAAGTTCCTGAACACAATTGGACTATTTTTAGAAAATGTCTGTCTGTGTGTCTGTATGTCTGTATGTGACAAAAATTTTGTGGGCGCTGTATCTCAAGAACTAATGCAAGGAATTTGATAAAACTTTATATTCAGTTAGACATTGATATAAATAGGTGGTGTTTAGTTTTTGGTGTAAATCGCTCAACAGATGGCGATGCTATGCTACATATTTCATGATTTTTGCGAAAGCTATATCTCAAGAACTAATGCACAGAATTTCACTAAACTTCAGATTCGGTTAGACCTTGACAAAACTTTCGAAACCGGTTCCGAAAGTGAAACTATCTTCGTAAAAAAAATACGCAAGGAAAATCGAAAAAGTAATCAACGGCGGAAATAGAGATTGATCTCTGCTATCCAGTGCAAAAAAAATCGTTTAAAAATATTCAAATGCAAGCGAGATATTAGCACATTAATGCCCCATTGGATTAACATTAGCACCGTATTCCCGAGCGCTTGCTCAACGGGAGCCTTAATATAAATTGGTGCTGATTTGTTTTTGGTGTATGTGAAACCTGTATAAGATAGAAGAAAGTTCTGGGATTGGCACATCAGACTAGTTTTTAGGTAGATTTCGTAAGAAATACTACCTATTACATTCTCACCTAAGTTGGAAATTTTGAAAATTTTTTGCAGATCTACGCCGATCATAATTCCCAGAACCCAAAACCACCCCCAGTTCAAAACTTTATCTATCTATCTATCTATGTCACTTCTTTCTGACCACGATAACTGGAAAAATTCTGCATTAATCTTTTACAAACTCATGCATAAAATCAAGGGGCGTAAAATCTCGGTCAAGTTCGTTAATGGGCAAAATCGAACCAAGGGGGGGGGGGGCTTTTTGTGAAAACAGAAAACCCCCCATAATTTCTTAATTATTATCCGTATAGAATCCGTTTAAAGTTATTATTACTTCTAGGAAAAGGGCCGAAAATTTATGTATGACAGATTTGTGATATCATTAAAAATGGCCCCAAGGGGAGAAAAAAGGGGGTTTTAGAAGAAAAAAAATCATAGCTTCGTCAATTCACAAGATATCAAATCCGCGTAAATTTATTATTAATCCTTTTAATATTATCTAAAACTTTTATATTGACAAGTTTTTTATAAGACCAACCGTTATAGCAAAAAAAAAAAAAAAAAAAAAAAAAAATCCCTGCCGGCTCCGCCTGCAAACAAGTTAGGTTTCAAAGTAGGCGGTTCCAACTGCCGCATCATCTTAAAAAGGTCATTTCTTCCGCAATTCCCGACAAACAGGCGCCCACGGTCTGCGTCTTCGAAATCTACCTGTGCCTGTAGGCCGAGCCGTCAGGGATTTTTTTTATATTGTAATCAAATCTGTGAAATCTGACGTTATTTTAGCTTTTGATCATTTTTTTTTTTTTTTGGTCTAACCTGTGATAACTGATAATTTTTTTGAAATTTCAAATTCCTTGTGGGGGGGCGGTTGCCCCCCCAGCCCCCCCGAAATGGCGCCCCTGATTCTTAACTGATTGTTTATTGCAAACCCTTCGTGCCGTTTCGTAATTATCTAATTTATTAACTAAGTCATCAATTTTCTTTATTACTAATAATTCCTCTACGAAATGGCTTATTTCCGCGGGTAAATTATTCCTGATTTGATTAACTACAATTAATTTCAATAATTCTTCAAAGTTATCTATTTGAAGACCTTCAATCCATTGTTGAAAATACACCTTGATCTCATTAGCGAAATCTCGCCAATTAGCCGATGGCTCCTTTTTAGATGAGAAAAATTTCAGCCTAAACTCTTCTGGCGATAGTTTGTAGCGTTTTAGCAGAATATTTTTATGTAATCATAATCGTGAATTTCGGGTTCGTTTTCCCTCGTTATTATATTAATCACATCTAATGGCATTAGATTATTTAAATAGTTTACCCATTCTTTTTTATCAATCCCCGTTTGCGCCATTTGCCTTTCGTACATAGCCAAATATAAACTAATATCATTCGAACTATCGTATTTAGTTAATAATCTAAGCAATTCAAATTGCTTACATGGATTTGTCCTTGGATTTTCATCAATGTGTTTGCTCTCTTGTATTTTCTTGAATTTATCTGCATTTTCTTAATTTCAAAATCTCTTTCACGGTCTTTTTGCTCCAATTCTACTTTCCATTTTCTCTCTTCCATTTCCATCTACAATCGCCATTTCCTTTCTTCTAGTTCTGCTTGTAATTTCTGCTCTTCTATAGTTCTGCTTGTAATTTCTTCTCTTCAATTTTCGATTGCGCCTGTAGTTTTTTCTCTTCTCTTTCTCTTTTCTAACTGCTATAACTACTTCTAAGCGATCTTTTATAAAATCTTCATCGTAACTCTCCCAGCTTTTAATCAGCTTTATTAGGACAGGTATTGTCGGTTTTTCTGGTGCTTCAATTTCGCATTCCTCGCAGAGATTCATTAGAACAATTATCTTAGATTTATTTAGAGTTCCCATGTTTTTCTTTCAAAATTGTACTTGGAGTAATCCGATTACGGTTTTCGCCTTGCTAATTCGTAACCCAACTTTTGATACTGGCGTTTTACAGCACTTTAGCTTTGGTTTCCATTTCATTACTAGTTGCTTTTACTTTTAATATCCTGGCACTGAAAATTGTTCTTCCTTTTAATTATCCTGGCATCCGAGCTCCCATATTTGTAAGAAGATAGTATGCAAACAGTTGATTTACTGGAATTATATGAACTACTAACTACGTTGAATAACAAAATATAAACTTTAATACAGTCTTAGACAGATAACTCTACAATACTTTACTAATAATTTCTTCACAGCTAATACACTTCTGGCCCAACATATACAATATATTTATTTTCCAATAGTCCAACTAGGCCTAACATCGCCTTTACTGGCTATTTCTCATTTCGATGCTTGCTTCACAATAAAAATTAGAAGACTGGCTCTTTTTCAATTTTTGAAGATATTCTGATCTCACGATCTAAACTTTTTATAACTTGTGCATTTAAATCATGGATAATAGTAGTACTAGAGCGTCAGTTAATTTGATGATCATGCACGTCATAAAGGAAATGAAGTGTTTAAACTAATATAAAATAATAATTTAACTGGAAATACATCATTAAAAATTTTTACACTACACTTAAATACGCTTTTTTACAGGGAAAAAAAAAAAAAAAAAAGATGGTTGTTTAAAGTCATGAAAGTTTGTGGTTAAAGAAAAATAACTCCTCAGATTCAATTAAAATAGAAACATTAGTAATAAATAAACACTTTAAGCAAGGAAATTATTAATTATCAAAAATATTTTCTAAAGCTTTGCAATTGCAACATTCTCAACATTTATAATTAGTTTGTACTTTGGCTAATTAAAAAATATATACTATGAGAATAAAACTGTATCAATTGCTTCTCAGATAAGATAAAAAAAAAAATCAAAATAAATCCCCCCACCCTCCAAGAAAATCTTCAAATGGCGCCCCTGGCTAAAACCCCCAATTTTCTAAATCAGGCCGTGAATGTATTTATGTAATAAAGCATTTTGATGTTTCTTACTTGCGTAACTATTTCCCCATCCAGCTACTGCCATTGCTTTGCCATCCAGATTCATTCTGCTGACTTCCTCATCGGGCAAGCAGACGGGATTGAAGCTAGGGGAATTCACTTCTCGGTCAAGGGTCATGATTGCAATGTCATCGTAAAAAAAATTTTTTTTGAAGCCAGGATGAACAACAACTCGAGTGATTCGATACTCATCGGCTTCTTCTCGGTTGACGTGGCCAATGCGAGCTCTCAATCTTTTCCTACTGAGAAATGAAGAAGAAGTGTCAATTTGCTCCAAATATTTCAAAAGCAAAGTTTAACTTACCTACCTGCAAACTAAAAAAAAAAAAAAAAAAAAAAAATTTTCAATATAGATATTCAAATATAGTGAAACCTCTGAATAGCGGACACCTCTAGACCGTTGAATAGAGTCCTGCATCAGGTCGGGTTGTTTTTTTTTTGTTTTGTTTTTTTGGGGGGGTCGGGATGACCAATTTTCTTTCTGGGTGTCGGGTTCATCGTAGAATAATTCTTCCAAGTCATATTTAGGTTTTTTTGCAAGTCGGATTCTTGGGATTTTCACAAAAAGTTTGAACAGAACTATGTTTCAGATGAAAACAAATACGTATTTGAATATGAATGAGTAATATATTCAATTTACTGCATGAGAAAAATGTTAATCATAGATTATTCTTTCTTTACGGTGCAATTAAGAACCATTTTTCCTTTTCTCAGAATATGAAAAACATTACCACCATTTCGTTTATGATATGCACAAAAACACATGCATCGTATTTGTGATAGTTTATGCAGACATATACACATGCTACCTACGTAAACGGAGGTTTGGAGGTGCCCACTATTCCAAGGCTACTAGTTATTATATTAGTGTCAGGAATTGAAAAAGTGTTCACCAGATAGGGGTGTCCGCTTTTCGAGAGTGTCCTCTATGGAGGTCTTATTGTATATATACTTTTAATCTAAAAAAATATTGTAGGCATTCTTGTTCAAGTCGTTCAATATTCCTTTCAAAACACTTTATCCTTTCTTTAATAAATCAAATTAAATTTCATTTAGCAAAAAAAAAAAAGTTATGTTTTTTATAAAGTAAAAATTTACCGGTCTATTTTCTCGTTTTTTCGAATATCTATATTGCCCGATCGCGGGCGAAACCCGCTATTATACTCTGTCATAATTATATCTGTCATGTGGACTAAATGCGATATTTAAAAAAAAAATTAATTTCAAAATTAAACATGTTGTACACATTCAAAATGGTAAAATATGCGAATATTTCCATAATCAAGTTTTTATCATGATTGAATACGTTCCTCAAACTCATATATTTAGTATTCTCTATTACTCATATTGATACTCGCTTTCATATGCGTAGCCTCGGGGGGGCACGAGTGGGCACGTGCCCCCCCAACTTTCTGAACATCAATTTCTAAAATATGATACAGTCAATTAAGACTTGTCTTGTAGTGACCCAAAATCGAAATGAAATAACTACTTTTATTTTCATTTTATACTTCTTTAATTTTTTTTTACTTTCTCAGATGTCAGGTCAGTAGACAACTCAGCTCTTTTCCTTTGAAGTAATGATTTTGGTACCAAAAATTACTTGTTGAAATCTGAGCTGGGTGAAATGGGATGACTGAATTTTTTTTTCAGAATTGACTTGTACGTTAATGAAAAAATCGAGACATTTTCCTTTAAAAATCCTTCTATAAAGTAGAGGTTTGCACGAGTCCGGGCTTGGTTTGAAACCCGTACTCGGCGCGGGCGGGTCGGCAGAATAAAGACTTTTTTAACGGGCCGGGCCAAGAAAAAAAATAAAGGAACCGGGACAGGCCGAGAAATAAAATTAAGCGGTCGACTAACACAATTTAAAAAATTTAAAAGGGTCGGACAAAGCTGAGAAAATTATTATTTTTTCTAATTTCTCGGGCCGAACCGAGATTCAATTGTTCCCAGGACGTGTCGGGCAGGCAATGTTCTTTTTTTTTTAAATAACAGAGATATGAACTTTCGTTAACGGAATTTCTGGAAATATACTTTAACAAATTACAGAGAAGTATTTTTTTAAATCTACATTTTTTTTAATATACAGCTTCAAAAGTTATGTTTTTAATCATATTTTTTCAATTATTCTAAACTGCACTAATTATTTTAATGAGTATATATTTGAACGTAATAGTATGAGAATCTAAGTGATAATTAATGTTGCTATCCTGTATTATAGCTTGTGGAGATATAGTTTAAAATATCCCGTAAAATTTTCCCATAAATATGTATGCAGCATTCTTTAAAAGAATCTTTATTTTATTTTAAGAAAAATCAGATTTTTTTTGTAAAAAATGACTCGGGAGGGGCCTGATTTCATTGATTTTTGCACGGTCCGGGCCTAATTTCATTAATTTTTGAACGGACCGGGCCGAACTTTTAGTTTTTACATTTGTCTGAGCCTGGAAAATCCGGCCCGTGCAAACCTCTACCATAATGGCATTCCACTTTTGGCAGTATAGCTAAATATATCTTGTGCATAGTAGTTAAATATGTTCCTCTCTCTTATTTATTTCTATTTATTTTATTGACGGCACTTAATCTTCTACTATACTTTCGCATATTTGAGATGCAATGGTTAGGATTATTTTTTTCAAAGTAATGAATTGAATGAGATGTTTTAAAGTTATATACAGCCGTATATAACTTTACCATCGCTTACCTTGACAAGCGATGGTAATCCATTCCAGAAATACCGCTATTAAGCAAAACAGCTGCTATCCAAGGTGCAATTTTTAAGGCGCATATACCTTAAACCTTAAATGATTAATACTTTTTAAAAGTGCTGATTAAACTTATTTAAAATGTCTTAAAAGTTTTATAAATGTCTTATTTATTATACTTGCTACAAAAATATTAATTTCAATAAAATGAACTAGTGGAGATTTCCTCATTTCCCTGATCGTTGTTTTTCCAAGTGAACCTCAAATTAAATGAACCTGGTAGTGGTAGTGGAGCCCAACTGCCATCAACAACGTACAAACGGGCAGGCTATACCTCTGCTTCTGTCTCGAATAAAACTAACTTAGCTTGAAAACGGATTCATTTTACAAGTGTTAAAAAATTGCCGCTAACTGTGGAAAACCGCAGAAAATCGCATAAAAGTTTTTATGCGATTTAAATCACGAAAAATTCAAAATTTTCAGAGGACAAAATTTACTGTATTGGGATGAAATATTGGAACCGGATTCCTTATACGAATGTTTAAAAAACGTCGCCGCGGAATGCGAAAAAACGCTAAAAATCTTTCTTTTTTAATCGCAGAGCACAAAATTTACTATATTGATCTGAAAGGTTGAAACCCGATACCTGTAACAAATGTTAAAACGTAGCTGTAAAACGCGAAAAAACGTCAAAATCGCATTAAAATCATTATACGGATTCCGAATAAACTTTATTGCAATGTGAAAAAAATTTACTATATTGGGCTAAAAGATTGAAACCGGATTCTTTTTACGAATGTGAAAATATCTCCACAAAACGTGGGAAAAAAAAATCCCATAATTTTTTTTTTCGAAAAATTCAAAAATGGCAGAAGACAAAATTTACTATATTTTGTTCAAAGATTGAAACCAGATTTCCTTTACGAATGTCAAAAAATCGCCGCAAAGTGCGAAAAAACGTTAAAATCGCATGAAAAATTAAAATCATTGTTAAAATCATTGTTTTAATTCAGAATAAACTTTTTGAAAAGAGGGAAAAAATTATTGAACTAAAAGTTTGAAGCCGGATTTTTTTTACGAATGTGAAAATATCTCCACGAAAAGTGAAAGAAAAAAAAAGGAAAAATCGCATAAAAAATTCACGAAAAATTCAAAAATCACAGAGGACAAAATTTACTATATTGTGTTGAAAGATTGAAACTGAATTTATTTTACTAATGCTTCAAAAAACGCTGCAAAACGCGTAAAAGCTGAAAAAAATCGCGAAAAACTTAAAAATCGCAAAGAATAAAATGTATTATATTGGGTTAAAAGGTTGTAGCTGGATTCCTTTTATGAATGTCAACAAATCTCCCCAAAGCGGGAAAAAACGCTAAAAAACACGTAACAAATTAGCGAAAAATACAAAAGTCGATATACGAGTTCCGAATAAATTTTATTGAAAAGAGGCCAACATTTACTATATTGGGCTAAACGCGGGTGTAACCGGATTCCTGTTACAAATTTTAAAATCTTCCGCAAAACGCGAAAAATCGCAAAAAGTCGCATGAAAAAATCGCGAAAATTTAAAAAATCTTAGTATAATGGGATAAAAGATTAAAACTGGATTCCTTTTACGAGTGTTTAAATATCACACAGCAGAACGCGAAAAAACGTGAAAATATCATAAAAGAGTCATCAAAAATTGAAAAATCGCAGCGGACAAAATTTACTATAATGGGTTGAAATATTGAAAACAGATTAATGTCACAAATGTTAAAAACCTGTCATAAAACGTGGAAAATCACTAACAAGAATAAAAAATCATGCGTCAAGCATAGATTATGTAACACTTTCCAACGCTTCCAAAATAATTTTACAAATCATATCATACCGTTTAATAAGCTGAAAGATAACATATAAGTAAACAATTTGGAAAACGCATAACATATTTAAAAATGCAATTTCAGGAATTTCCAACATATACAATATTCGGAAAAATATCCGAATACTTTTATTCAGCCCTGTATAGGATCTATAGATTTGTATATGTATATACAACATAGGATGCTAAATTTTAGTTTAGTTAAGAAACGCGTAGCACAGTTTAAAATTCTCCTTCTGGAGTTTCTGTCAATAAACGAAAATGTTTTCGTGAACTTTTGTGCTGCCCTGTATAGGATCTACAAAATTTATACACACCAAGTAATAGACAAAAAGTGAGTTAAATTTAAAATCGCTTTCAGAAACTTAAAACGCACTTCCAGGAATTATTATTAACAGACAGTAGATAATTCTTTTGTGTGTCCCTGTCAATGAACGATGACTGCTGTACACACAATATTCTGTAGTAAGCCTCTTGGAATGCACCTTAGTGATATATAAAAATTTCAACGCGTTTAAAATAGTGAAACATTATTTAATTAAACCGCAAACGATTTTTCTCCATAGACGTAATGTAACGGAATTCTTTTGACTGTCCCTGTAAAGTAACTATAAGCGCTATGCACAGCATATGCCATATTAAGCTTCTTGTAATACACCTTTGTGATATATATCAATTACAATGTGTTTAAAATTGTGTAACATCTTTAAAATAAACCGCAAATGATTTTTCCCCATAGACCGTAATGTAACGGAATTCTTTTGAGTGTTCCTGTAAAAAAACTATAAGTGCTACACACTTCAGTTGAAATAGGGAACATGCTATAGATAACGACAATAACATATAAAAATTGCAGGGCAATCCGAGCATATTTACGGGAGTTAGAGCACGGGCAGACGGCCAGACGGCAGACAAACCGAAGTCATAAACACTTTTCAACTAGGTTGGAAAATGTTAAAAATCGCATAAAAATTTTGCGAAAAATTTCAAAATCACTAAGGACAAAATTTAATATATTGAGCTGAAGGATTGAAACCAGATGTATTTTGTTTGCGAATGTTTAAGAATGCTAAAGGACGCTTAAAATCGCATAGTAAATTCGTGAAAAATCTAAAAATCGCAGATCACACAATTTGCTATATTGGACTAAAATATTGAAGTTGGCTTTCATTTACGAATGTCAAAAAAATCGTTGCGAAATGCGAAAAATCGCAGAATAAATTTGCAAAACACTATAAAATAGCAGAGTAGAAAATTTACTGTATCTGCAAAAAAAAACTTACAATAGGACGTCAGATTAATTTTATTTTTAATTCTCTAATGATGTGATATTAATCTGTTTTCTGTACCTACACATACTCATACTCTTTGTATTACTGAGAAATCTTTGAAAATTTCCGTTTTATTACCAATAGGACGTCCTATTAATCTTTTTTTCAATGGGTGAAACTTTTTATTTCATTTTCATTTTTTTCGCGTGGAAATCTTTCAATAGAAAATTAATTATTGTAGAAAGAATTTTAGTGTGGATTTTTAATGGTTGGCAACTACTATAACGAAAAATGTTTAAATTTAATAGGAAAAGGCTGTTAGAATTTTGGTTTTTATCTCTCTCTATTAAAATAATACGATTTTTTTTTTTAATTTTACTATTTTGAGCTTCATAGTATGTATTTAGCTATAAGTACACAAATTTTCATGCCTGTAAGTTATATAGTTTCTGAGAACGGCTCTGTGACGGACAGACAACGGAGCGGGAGTAATAGGGTTTCGTGAGATGAACGAAACCCTGAAAAAAGGAAATGCTGCTCCGACATGACACGGACGGTTACGAATTCCCGTCCCGGCCAAAATCTGCAAAAAAAGAATAGCCCGAACCCAGTCAGGGTATTATGAAAGGAAATTGGCCCGAGTTTGTATAGACCTCTACTAAAACATACTACCCTCCCACGCCGAAAAAAAAATATATAATTCTTGCTGCGCCTTTGTGTTATGTCATTCGAGCTTTTTCAAAATACTATTGCGTTATGGGAAGTAGTGTTGCCAATTTAGCGGATTTTTTAATTCAAAATATCTACCAGAATTTCCGAATAGTTACCTTCACTTTATTTAATCACGAAATGTCTGTCATTAAAGTAAAGTAAAAATTACTATTTGAAATTTCTGGTAGATGAATTTTAAAAAAAAGCTGGCAACAGTGGTTGGAATGGGTGGGAAGTTTGGAAGTAAAGGGCCTCCGAAAAGTTCTTGCATCCGGCCTCGCTTTCGCTAAGGACGGCTCTGGTTAAAGGAGCCGGCGCGAAAACAAACAAACAAACAACAAGTAATATAAAAAAAAATTAAGTCAATTCCTACTTTTTAATCATAAATATATAAAATAAACCCGTGCAGCATTAATGTCCCACGTTATCTTTATTGAACATTTTTTTTATAATCATCGTTGCGGTATTTTATTTCTGTGGCATCACTCATTTGAGGAAAATCTTTCATTACATTTATGAAAACAATGGGAGAAATTTTTTTCTCCCATATAAAATTAAAATTAATTAATTAAATTAAATTAATAATTTAATATTTGAAAAAACTGTTTTAACATCCAGTGTCATCCACTACAAGTTAAAAAAAAATGTATTTGAACTTGAGTGGATGAATAGAGAATATTTTATTAACGATTGAAAATTTGAACAAGATATATAAATATATAGAGAGTGTGAGCTAATAGTAGGAATTGAAAAAAAAAAAAAAAAAGCGAGAAGAAAACATTTCTTTTACAACTAGATAACGATATTTTTTCACGAAATTTTTACACGGGCTGTAAAACCGTTTTATCTATCACCAATAAAGATGTGAAAGAGTTCGGACAAAAAGAACAAGAAAATGAGCATTACCACTAAACTTATCACTAAATATCATCACTAAACATTATCACTAAACATCCATATTTTTTTCGCGAATTTTTCATTTAAAAATATAATTTCATACATAATCGGGTTAAAGATATAAAATAATAAAAACTTTGTGTTTTTATTTATTTATTTATTTATTTATCACGGGCCCGGGCAACGCCGGGCGAGTCAGTTAGTATTATTATTATAACGCGTGAAGATACTTAAATTACTTTAAGGTAAACCGGTAAATAAATGTCTATATATTTAAATACTTACTTATTAAATATGAACTTACTCTTTTTTTTCGTAACAGTGAGCATCCAATATGACATGTCTTCTATCTATCAGAAATCCGGAACACCAAATACTGTCGAAGAATCCTGACGAATTTGTTATTCCGATGGCAACCTGCACTAAAACGAATTAGTTTTGAACATACAGAATGCAAGAAAAAAAATGTTAGCATCAATTACAGGTGTTTCACAAGTTATTTGAAATATTAAAATAACCAAATTAATTTTGATTACATATAATGCACGAAAGTGTTACTTTAAATAACAATAACTAGTGTTTCGCATGCTATTGTTATTTAATCTATCGAAACTATGTACACTGCAAAAATATTTGTTGTATTTACAGTATAATACTGGCATCCCAGTTGCCAGTATTATACGGTAATATTAACAGTAATAAACAATAAAATAAGCAGTAATACGCATGTGCGGTAGCGTATTACTGTTAATTTTACTGTTAATTTTTAACAGTGTTACAGTACAATTTTACTGTTCACTGTTTTATTACTGTTAATTTTGCGGTATAATACTAGCAGCTGGGGTGCTAGTATTATACAGTAAAATCAACAATTTTTTTTTCAGTGTATAGATATCAAATAAGAATAAAATATAAAATGTTCGAACTATTAAGATCAACAAATAAATTTGAATGCATTAAATGCTATATAATGCATATTTCAAATTGAAATAAAATGTTATTGTACTATAAAATATTCGAACTATTATTATTGAAGAAATTTGAATACATAAAACGCAAAAAAATTATACTTTAAATAACAATAACTAGTGTTTTACAGGTTTTTCGAACTATTGAAACGACGAAATTGATTTTGAATGTATAAAATACAAAGAAAACGATACTTAAAAAAAAAAAAACTCTTCAAATAGTCATTTACATGTTATTTGAACAATTAAAACAATCAAATTAATTTTGAATACATAAAATGCAAGGAAACGATTCTTCATATAACAATAACTATAATGTTTCACATATTATTGTTATTTAATGTCTGGAAACTATGTATACTTCAAATAGGAATAACATGTTACTGTTATTTAAAGTATTCAAACTAGCTCAAAAAAAAGAAAAAAAAAGAGGAATGCAAATAAAAAGAAAAGTGCCCAGTTAAACTGATGCATTGAGCTCAAAGGCTATTCACAATAATTGTATATTATACTCTTATTTCAAAGAATAATGCCCTCAAAAAATAAAAAAATCGATAATAAATTAAGGGGGAAGGTTTAACTCCCCCCCCTTGTCCCCCCCTTATACTTAACCATTGAACCCCCAAACTAACCAGGGAAGCGCCTTATCACAATGAACCTATATACAAAATTTGAAGCAAATCAGATAAGTCTGCAGGAAAAAACAATTTATCTAACTTAAGGGGGGGAATCAGACCCCGTCCCCCCTTTATAGTTAACCAATGTACCTCCAAACTAATCAGGGAAGCGCCTTATCACAATGAACTTATATACAAAATTTGAAGCAAATGGGATGATTCTGCATGAAAAACCCATTTATCTAAATTAAGGGGGGAATTAGGCCCCCTTAGTCCCAATAGTTCCCCCCTTTATACTTAACCAATGAAACCCTAAAACTAATCAGGGAAGCGCCGTATCACAATGAACCTATAACCAAAATTTTAAACAAATCTGATATTTCTATCACGAGTTATCGCGTTACGTATATACATACAGAACGGGCGGGCACATTAGCTCTCAGGCTTTGATAGCCTGTGAGCTAAAAAGCTAGACAATTATACTTTAAATAACAATGACTAGTATTTTACATGTTTTTCGAACGATTAAAATGACCAAACTAATTTTGATTTTATAAAATTCAAGAAAACTACATTTCAAATAATAATCTTCAAATAGTGTTTTATATGTTATTTGGACTATTAAAATAACCAAATTAATTTTGATTACATAAAATGCAAGAAAACGATACTTCAAATAATAGTCTTCAAATAATGATCTACGTGTTATTCGAACTGTTAAGGAAACCAAATTAATTTTGAATTCATAGAATGTACGGAAATGATATTTTAAATACCAATAACTATAGTTTCACATGTTATTGTTATTTAATGTATCGAAACTAAGTATACTTCAAATAAGAATAACATGGTATACTGTTTGTTATTTAAAGTGTTCGGGGTATTAAGATGAACCAATAAATTTTGAATAAATACAAGTTGGAAATTGTGCGTCAAACGTGACAAACGAGGTGCGTTCATACTATAGCTAGTTATATAAATATTCAGATGTTGGTGATTATTAATTTTGTGAAATGAAGTCTATCGTCTGCAGATTAATGACTGTAATAAAATAAGTATCTCGGTCGCTTGATGGTTAAACCTCGGAAGATCCTATAACAAGAAAAGCCGATTTTTTATTTATTTATTTATTTATTTATTTATTTATTTTTATTATTATTCAAATTTCTTAATATTTTTATTAATATCTTCTAAAGTTTTGATTCGATTTTCATAAAATTTGAAATGTCTCGACAAAATTCTGCAAAGATAATATATCTTAAATTTTAAACCATTCAGTTGGGTAGTTTTTGAGTTGTTATATGCGGACAGACAGACGGACAAACCAGACGACGACAATAGGTGCTACGTGTTCATATAATTACGAACGCACCTAAAAATGGACGAAAGCGATATTTTAAATAACAATAAGTAGTGTTTTAGATGGTAATCGAACTATTAATATGACGAAATAAATTTTGAGTGCCTGTATTGTAAGAAAATAATATTTTAAATAATTTATGTAATAACTAGCAAGCTTCGCCCGCTACGCTGGTCGGTTTCTCCAAACGAATTTTTAATCAAACTAAATATACCGGTGAATTGCATTAATCCAACAATGTTCGCTTTTGGTCAGACAGCTACAGGAAAATATGAAAAGAAATCGCATATCAAATTATTGCCTTGGACTACTAAGTATTTGTAAGGCTTTAATTATGATCCTCATATTGATTATTTCAGGAATAAGACTGTTGATCTCGGATCTCAGTTACCCTGCACCTCGTGCCGTACCTTGAAGTGGCAGGATGAGACTCCCTGGATATGTTGCAGTGGCGGTAGTAAAGAAGATATAGTAATGGATGCATTTTTAGAAATTATAACTTCTAATGTTAGAAATATTGATGAGTTGGCGCTAAAGGCATCACCAAATTATAGAAAATGTGCAATACCGAAACCGTACAGACCCTCGAAACTTTACTTCAGCAAGCATATTTTATTTAAAAATCACAATTACATCACAATATCCGTAAGAATAATAGGTACTTTTATATTGCTGGGCGCCAGTAAAAACTCACCAAATCTAGTTGTAATTTTCCAACTGGACGAAAAATCTCCGGGCCAGGATTCGAACCTGGGATCTCTTGGCTGAAGCTGCCACGCTCTACCTACTGAGCTATCCCGGTCGAATCTGGAGGGCATAATTCATCCAGCTAACCTTATTAACCATAGCATCTGGTCTGATATTTTAATCCAGTTCTATTACCTGCGATCCATTCTGTTGAGCTGATTAAAATATCAGACCAGATGCTATGGTTAATAAGGTTAGCTGGATGAATTATGCCCTCCAGATTCGACCGGGATAGCTCAGTAGGTAGAGCGTGGCAGCTTCAGCCAAGAGATCCCAGGTTCGAATCCTGGCCCGGACATTTTTCGTCCAGTTGGAAAATTACAACCCGTATGATTTATTTACCAATTTGAATAATTGTGTTAAAATTAATCCAGTGTCACCAAATCTAGTTTCAATTGGCATCGTTTGAATTGGAACATTTTGCGTGACATTTTATTTGTATTGATATGTTTGTGTTCATGTATTTTATTATGATTATATTTTAGTTATTTTAAATAAGTTTCTTAAGATATTATATCGCAGTGTTAAAATAATGGCTAGTTGTTATTAGCTAACGTTAAAATATTAGCAAAAAAAGGGGGTTGGCGAGATTTAAAAAAAATTTGGCGATCACTGGCACCCAGCTAACATAAAAATACCGAATAATATTCAATTCCAAATTCCCCCGTGGCAGAATGTACGCGACGCTGCGACGGGCGTCACAGACTTTTTAGGGCACTTGCAGACTAAAAACATACAGTGATGCCGCCGACGCGCTATAGCGCGTATAAATTACGTGAAAAAACGGCAAACTGCGTCGAAGGATCGCGTTCGCGATAGAAAAAAAAAAAAAGGCGAATTTCGTCAAAGAAGCGCGGAAAAAACGCGAAATTCATTTAAAAATCGCGAAAAATGGCTAATTTTGTTGACAGATCACGAAAAAAAGGGCAAATTTAGTGAAAAGGCCGTGAAAAAACGTGGAATTTCGTCAAAAGGCCGTCAAAAAAACAAGAGTTTCGTTGAAGGATCGCGGAAAAATGCGAATTTTGCTGAAAGGCTAATGGATAAAACGCCCACTTTATCAAAGGATCGTGGAAAAAACTTAATTTCGTCGAAGGATCACGAAAAAACGGTCAATTTCGTCTAAGAAATGGAAAATTTCGTTGTCGGATCGCGAAAAAACGGAGAATTATGCCGACAGATCGCGAAAAAACGACAAATTTCGTCGAAGGATCGCCAAAAAACGAAAAATTTCATCGAAGGATCGCCAAAAAACGGAAAATTTCGTCGAAGGGTCGCCAAAAAACGGAAAATTTCTTCGAAGGATCGCCAAAAAACGGAAAATTTCGTCGAAGTATCTCAAAAAAACTGTAAATTTCATCGAAGAATCTCGAAAAAACGGCAAATTTCGTCGAAGCATCTCGAAAAAACGGTAAATTTCATCGAAGAATCTCGAAAAAATGGTAAATTGCGTCGAATGATCTCGAAAAAAATGGTAAATTGCGTCGAATGATCTCGAAAAAATGGCAAATTTCGTCGGAGGATCGCGGAAAAAACGCGAATTTTGTCCAAAGGCCAAAGGAAAAACGCGAAATTCATCAAAGGATCTAGGAAAATGGACAATTTTGTTGACCGATTGCGATAAAAACGCAAATTTCGTCAAAGGGCCGCGGAAAAACTTGATTTTTGGTCAAAAGACTGTAAAAAAAACCCATGAGTTTCGTTGAAGGATCGCGTAAAAAATGCGAATTTCATCAAAGGGCCACAGAGAAAACGCAAATTTCGTGAAATAGCAGCAGAAAAAATGCCAATTTCGTCAAAGAATCGTGTAAACACTGCTAATGTCGTCAAAGGATCACGGAAAAAGTGCGAATTTCGTCGAAGGGCCAAGAAAAAAAAAACGCGAATTTCGTCAAAGGTTCACGAAAAAAACGTGAATTTTGTGAAATAGTCTCGGAAAAGATGCAGCATTCCTTTAGAAAACAGCAGACACACAAAGTTCTATGCTTATTAATATGGGCATAGTTTTTAATCTGAAACAATATACTGAATTAACTTTTGAAAAATCGGGTTAACCCAAACCCAATTTGCAAGAATCTACACTGAGCCTGAAATCGACACGAATCAAAAGCAGAGTTAATCCGACCTGCAACTGCAAGAAGAATAATTATTGCCGAGAGGGGATTTTCTCCCCTCCTCCCTCTGCTGTAACCTTACAGAATTTTTTCTTACTCAGAAAGGCTGATAAATGCTGATGCCTTAATTAATTAGCACTGCAACTATACAACAGCAGCAAGAATAGATTTATATGATATATTGTGTATTGCAGACTATTTTTGAAAACATTATTAGTGTTGCAGACACTGGGCCAAATTCCCGAAGCAAACAAAAAAGTTGAAAAGAGCCCGAAACTGGCATTATTGAAATTTCATCTAATCAAAATATCTGGTGATTTTTTTCTTATCCAGTATCTTATAAATTGCCAAGTATTATTTGATCTTTAACAATGACGAATGTATTTTAGAAAATATCACTTAACGATCAATGCAATAAATTTTAAGGTTTTGTCTCCAAAGGCAACGCCAAATTCGAAAATGTGCAATATTTCACGAATTGTTGGAGTACCATTCGATTCATCATGCAAAAATACATCTAAATATGTTATCATTTGACAAATAAATATAAAACCCGATTTTTAAGAAATTTTGTTATTGTTTGTTCCCATTTTAACCCCTTTAGGGATGGAATTTTAGGAAAACTTTCTTATTGCGCCTCTACATCCTAAGAAGTATTTTCCCCGCAATTTTCGTGCTAGTAGCTTCAGTAGGTTGGAATGTGCGTTGATGATCTCCCAAGTCAGGACTTTCTTTTACATAATATAGAATTTTATATACAGATAAAATTAACCATTATTATTACCTAGCAGGCTTTGCTCGCTACGCTGGTCGGTTTCTCCAAAAAAAATTTAAATCAAACGAAATATATCGGTGAATTTGATAGTGTGTTTTAAAGAAACATGAACTTTTACCTTCATGTCCTTCCGCATTGGTGTAAAACGTTACGAAAGCCATTACGCTGTTATATTTTCTAATGTGTTACTACACGAAATTTAGGCTGTTAAAGACCAACTCGTTTATTTAATCATTTACAGTATGATTTTCTAAAGAACGATATAACGATATGCAATATATTAAACTATCCCTGGAAAATTAACAATGCAAGTTCCATAGAAATCCATTCAGCAGAATCTTTAAAAAAGTCTAATGTTTCATAATTGGGTTCAACTGATTATAGAAATGCCCCCCACCCCCCTATTCTTTAAATAAGCAACATAGAACGATATGTTATACACTAAAACTTCCCCTCAAAATTTAGCTAACTAACAGTGCAAGTTCCAGCAAAAACCATTCAGCAGAATTCAAGATATAAGCGGCAGGATCTAAATTCCCTCTGCATTATACATATACAGTAGACAGATAAATGTATATTTCATAATCATCTTCACCTGTTGATAGAACTCTCAGGGATTTTGTAGAAAGTATATGCTGGTATACGCCGTCAACCTTCTGGAATTTTTAAGACGAAATTCTGCACACCATCCGTAGGTATAATATATACTCTCTAGTATATATCCTTTGCCTATAGAGTATATGCACTGTTTTTTTTTACGACTACACCACTGACAACTTTCTCCCATAGCTCCATAACTAAACAATGTAGAAAATCAATTCCTGAAATATTATTACACTGCTAAACTCCCATCAAAATCCGTTCACTAGAACTTTAAAAAAGGTAATCTTTCATAATCGGGTTCGCCTAATTTTATCTATAACTTCTCCCGTGGCTCTATAAATAAGCAATGTAGAACAATGTACTTTATTTTAAAATCTTTCTAAAACAAATTACCTAACTAACAGTGAAATCATATAAAGATCTGTTCGGTAGACCTTGAGTTTTAACCGATCTGAATGGAATAAGAATTTGCGTTTTATAAATATTATAGATGATTATGATATGATTTTTGTAATCGGATTCGTTGTCAAGCTTTCGCTTCAGAAAACACAACGCAGACGGAAACTTTGCTCCAGAGAAGTACCAACCATCCCCACAAAATTGCCTAACTAACAGTGTAAATCCCACCAAAGTCCGTACAGCAGAATTCAAATTATAAACGGTCGGAATTAAATACGAATTTGCATTTTAAATACATAGTAGATATATCTTTCATAATTACATTCACATTTCTCAATCACTTTCCCATTAGCTCTATCACTAAGCAACATAGAATGATATGTTATAGGGTCATTACCCATACCTAAAAAATCACTTCCATTAAAATTTGTTCAGTAGAATTTTTTTAAAGTAATCTTTAATAATCGGGTTCACATAATTTTAGAGCTTTCCTCTTTAGCTCTATAACAAAGGAACGTAGAATAGCTATACGCTAAAACCTTTCAAAAATCTCAACTGACGTCACAAACATTTATTCACCAGCCGAGAAGGATAATTAAGAAAAATAGTGTAAATAAATAAATATCCAAGATTTTTTTTCTATTTTCATTAATATATTGTAATTTTTTTGTATTAAAACTTACTGGACACTTTGGTGAGTGGGGCTTTTCCGAATTTATTTTATTTTATTTATTTATTTTAATGTTCCAATGGCAACATTCTTCCATTTGTTTATTTGGAGTTCATGTTTGGCGATGATTTTTTTTTTTTTTTTTTTTTTTTTTTTTTTTTTTTTTTTTAATGAAAAGTGGTCGACGGTATAATTGAGATGTACCCTTTATTTTAGCAATCACATTTTATTTTAAATCGTGGTGTTTGTAGAAATAATAATAATACACAATTACATAAATATCCATAAGAATAATATTCAATTCCCAATTGAGCAGTTAATGTTTCTATCTGCAAAAATAAACAAAAAGATTTAATTTGAATTTCTTCCATTGCTATAGTAACGGACGTATTTTTAGAAATTAGAATCGCAGAAGTTGGCTTCATACATTGCAAAGTATTTTTATCATCAAATGTGACGGTATTTCGCTAATTGTCGCCATGCTTAGCGAGAATTTGACGTTGGCGGATATAAAAATATAGTGTTAGTCATGTAAAAGTTGAAACGATAGTTACAATAATGAAAGAAATTTTGCCGAAACCATGTTCACTAAAACTCATAAATTAAACCCTTTTATGGAGGAATCTTGCTGTCTTGTTTCAAAATGTCAGCCACCCTAAAATTTCAAACTGCTATATCTCAGCCATTTTTTAAGATAGAGGCAAAATGAAAATTTCTCCGGAATCCTTGGATCATGGCCAAACATTTGACGGAAAAATCTTTTAGGATTTCTAAATTTTTTGTACAACCTTTTGAAATTGAATTCTTTAAATGGCTATCACAGCGCCTATCCAGCCGCAATATCCCAAAATTCAGTATATTTTTCCTCCTTCTTCAATTTCAGATTTTTTAGGATGTATTTCTCCCCCACCATGGCGTTTAATGCATTATATTGTCATGTTTTGATTCATCGCTCTGAGTTCCTGGGCGTAACCTTCTTGGAAACTTACCATCCAAGGCCATGATCCTTCTGACGCATTGCCTACGAAAGAATCAGGATAATTTTGATCTTTGCTCTGACCACATTCTAAAACAAAACAACGAAAAAACAAGGATTTAGAATCGAAATGTTACATACAAAAACGAATATAAAAAATGAATGCCTTTCTATTTTTTATATTGCATATAAAACACACTTAGGGATCCCCCACACTTACACAGACTCACCCATGTATATGTGTTGTGCGTGCAATGTTTGAATATTTTGTATTATTAATTTAACATTCTAAATTTTAAAGCAAAAACAAATCCACATAATAACGACTCTGTCAACGCTGACAGAATATCGATGGTGGCAACAACCTGCGCTATAGCTTTCCCTTTATCCGAAATATATTTACTTCTAAACATGGAACACAATTTTAGTTTTTATGCTATTTTATAAAACATAAAATGTACTTACAGATAAAATTTGTTTGAAAACGCTAACACAGTTTATTGATTACCTTTAATGATTTTTTTAAATGATTTTTAAGCATGATTTTTTAAAAATCTATCACAACAATGAACGTTTGTTTGTTACAATAATTTAAAATAACATATGCAACAATATGAAAAAAATATATATGTAAAACTGAGGGGAAAGCCTAAATAATCTTGAAGTTTCAAGTAATAAAATTATGAACAAATTGTACAGGTATAATTATCCTCAATACCTTCGTTGTCAGCCTTGCAGTATACTGCCTTCGGTCAGATCAGGGAATCCCAGCAAGGACTGCCAGATTGTTATTTATGCAGACGGCTCGAAGATGCCTGCGGGGACAGCAGAGACTTTTGTATTGTAGAATATAGACCGAGAGGCGGCAGCACAAACAGTCACCTCATCGAGTTCACGGCTGAAATTCCAGAATTAGTTCAAACTCGATTCGCATATTAAAACCAAGTCATATCTTGGTGGAAAACACCCAAAAACCTGATTTTAGCGGTTGGCTCGTAGGTTTACCATTGTGTGTTCCTGCTCCCAGTCCTCCATGTTTTCATACTTTTGGGTGCAGGAAAACACAATGGTAAACCTACGAGTCAACCGATAAAATCGAGTTTTAAAGTGTTTTCCACCAAGATATGACTTGGCAGACCGATTGCGTTTTAATATGCGAATCGAGTTTTAACTAATTCTGGAATTTCAGCCGTGAACTCGATGAGGTGATTGTCTGTGACCGCCTCCCGGTCTAATAGGAATACTAAAATTCACGAGTTTAATGTAAAATTAAATTATTTGAATTCAGTGTACCATGCTGAGCTTTCTGCGATATATCTGGCATCGACATGGTACTTGGCTATTAAATATGACAGTGCTTATTTTTATGCAGACATTCTTTTGTCAAGTTAATGCTCGTATTTACTATCTACCTCAATCTAGGAAACCTCGGTCTAACGCCCAAGTGAAATTCACGATAAACGTGATTGGACCTGATCAAGGTGAAGGCCAATTAGTTTAGTGATGAATGAAGGGGGAGTTCGTGCAACGCGATGTCTCAAAAGTACTTGAAACTAGTCGTTGGGGGCCACCGTAATACTTACCCATCATGGATATGCATAATGTAAAATATTAAAATAAAAATGTGTAAACTACTTATAAAATGCATTGCAATTCAAATAAAATCGTGGATTGATGACGTCATAAACTTTAAAGGCTCGATTACTGAATTGCTTGAAAGAGGTTTTTCCTTATAACTCCAAAAATAATAATCCTATTAACTAGCGGTTTATTGCATCTGATTAAGCGTCAAATTTCCAATTAAAATATATCTTTGAAGTGAAATTTGGATGAAATACAGGGTCATGAAAAATCGAAGAGTGTGGAAAATAGGATTCCAAATATCTCGGCAACTCATTATCCGATCGACTTCATGCTTTATGCAAAATTTATGTTTTTTTATTGTCTTTTATGTTCATTTCTTAAAATAAAAAATTTCGAAAATTTTTATATACCTTTTATCAGAACGAATATTTCGAGAGTCCGAAAAAAATTGTTTCGGTTAATCGAGGTTATTGAAATGAAATAGGCTTCTTCCCATTATTACATACTAAGTACATACCAAATTGAAAGTCTCTATCTCAATTTTTTCGGGAGATAGAGCGTTTACAGACATCCAGACACACAGACGGACGGCAAATTTTTTTTTCTAAAAATATGTTTTTCGGAATCTCCAGTGTCTGAAACGTGTAAATCCGTCAAAAAAAAATTTTCGATTTTCAAAACGATTACAAGACTTAACCTATACTACATATGATGGGTAAGTAAAAGGATAAGATAAAATTTCTCTTACATTTTCTGAAGGTGCTTACTACTGCGAAATATCCAATTCAAGATTTAATCCGATACTTATTTTGTCATGGCACACACTTCTTATTTTCCTTATCGGTATCATCAGTTGTTGATCATATCTGCTCCATTTAGGATAATCACTGAAAGGCTAAATAATTTTATTAAATTCTGAACACAAATAATTCGGACAACTGTACTTTTTAACACATTCTTGAATATATTTTTTATAACGTGGATAATAATAACGATTACATGTTATATTTAAATTTAGGTTTAAATGATAAAGTATTATATAATATATTAACATCTTTGAGCTTAAAAGCTCTACGTGTTTCCTGGATTACATTTTGTAAAAGGACAGACGATTTAAAGTCATGCGTTTATAGTTCAGAGTTTTTCATTTACGTCATCTTACGTCAGTGAAAATTACGTATGTTTCACAAGGTTTATCCGTAAGAATGTAATCGGACTATTAATCTTTTTTATTTCCTGCTATAATTATTGTTCCAATATCTTTAACATATTTCACATAATAACAGTTTATCAATTTAGAATAGTTTTTGATCATTTACTTGAAGTGGAGTGGCTATTAATCTTAATTTGTTATTCACTAGGTGTTGAAGGAATAGTTGATCACTCGACGATCTTCTCTTTAGATGAGCAAGGTCTTTTTATTTCCCTCATTGTAGGAGGAAATGAAAAATAGGTTTTTTGTATTTAATTTCTCGAATGAGGTTAATATTTCTAACAATGAATATCATTTGTGTGTTCGACCGAGGATTTCTAGGTTGAGGTAGATGGTGAATACGAGCGTAAGTGTTACAGTTTCCCGGCAGATCAGCTGGTCTTGGTTATCTATAAATAAACTTAACTAAATTGCAACTAGAGCAAATTTTTTGGGATGGATAAGGACTGATGGTAGCCACGGGGGCAATGAGTACGCTGATATGTTGGCCAAGAAGACCATTGAGGATGACTAATATGATGCAACTCTGGAGGTGCCGTTTCCGAGATCAGTTTTGAACATGCATTTTCGGAAAGAACTTGAAAATTTGTGGTAAACAGCATGAAGTGACTCTGATAAGAGTAGAGATACTTTCGATGTGACACTTTTGACACTTTCAAAGTTTCTCGATATTTTATACGTTCTTCACAGGTAATACAATACTACATCAGTGGGCACAGAAGCTTCCTAGTGTATCTCCACAGAATTAGAAAAAGACAAAGTGAGTTATGCGACTGTGGCAATAGAGGTTCAGTCTTCCATTACGTCTTTGAACGTTGTCCTCTTATGGCCCATTACTTTTTATTTGACAGGAACAAAACGATAAGGTGGAATCTACAGAATGTCTTATTTTCGGAAAGAAACTACAAAGTTCTCTGTGACAATTACAATATACTTAATGCGTTGTACTCCTTCACAGATTATAAATTTTTAGCTCTTTTGTTAGAAAGAGTGTTAAGATTAGAGTGTATTGTCATGGTAAATCATAATGATAACGCTTCTCAACGTCTTTTTGATTTTGTGTTTTTTACACTTACGAGTGTCAAATGATACATTGGTACAGCTTAGTCTACTTATTTTAAGTTTGTTTTATCAATGTGATTCAGCATTTTCTGTGCATCATGATGCCTGCATTGTTGCTTTTGGAAACAATGTGTGCCCTACATTTAGTCTGACAGCTTAATATTGTATATTGATTTATATTACGTATTTACAGTACCGTGGTCATGTTTATGTCTACAGCACATAATGTGGCAAATTATAACGCTCTAATGAAACATTGAGTGATATTAGAGTGCTATGCTACTGTATGTGAACGACAATGATGTGTCTGATTGATGTCACAAGACATCAATATTGGTTCAGAAAAGGCTGTTTAAACTTTAAGGACACTTGAAAAATATTATATTACTTTTGTTTTATCCGATTATAAAGTTTTTGTCTATTTGAACTGCTGAAATTTTATGGCTATTTAACCATATGACTTTTGATCATTGTTAAGATTTGGCACCATATGAGTTTGAACTTTCGTAAGATTATCATCCATATATAACTTTTGGATACTCAGTATACATTATATTAATTTACACTTTTGATTCCTGAATCTCTGAAATTATGGCACACAATGTGGTTGTGTCTGTATTATTATTATTTTGTTTTGTTTGTACGCCAAGCTGCTGCGAAGATGCATTAGATTTATTTTGTATATAAGGTAGGTGAGTCAAAAGATGGCTTAAGGGGCTACTTCACTCAGACGAAAACACCCGCTCGCTAATGTTAATCCTATGCAGGAGATTTTTGAAGATATCTCGTTCGCATTTCCATATTTTTAAATGGTTTTTTTTTGCATTCGATAGCTGAGGTCAGTCTCTATGCACGCTCCTTTCTACTTTTTCGATTTTGATTACAAGTTTTTTTTATTAAGATACTTTCACTTTCGAAACCGGTTTTGAAAGTGAAAGTATCCTCAATAAAAAAAAACTGCAACAAAAATCGAAAAAGTAGAAAGGAGCGTGCATAGAGATTGACCTCAGCTATCCAATGCAAAAAAAAATCATTTAAAAATATTGAAATGCGAACGAGATATCTTTAAAAATTTCCTGGATTAACATTAGCGAGCGGGTGTTTTCGTCTGAGTGAAGTAGCCCCTTAAGGTAGCCCACCTCTGAAATGTAGAATTAATTTAATTTTTAATCACAATATGCTGCTACTGCATTGTAAATCACGTATCTGTAGTGCAAATCCCTGAATTTGAAGATATCACCTTGATCGTCTGCCATTATATGCAGTGATTTCACTTTTGAGGAATAATCATTCTAATTTCCAGGTAATAAGATATTTTAATTTACATGTGTTTAAATTATTGGAACTTTTAGTTGTGATACGTTTTCTGAAAGCTGATTAATTTCTCTTTAACCACATTTTCTTCAATTTTAATACCTTTATCACATTAATAGTTTTACGTAGTGCAAATGGCGTCCACATGCATGTTCCAAAGGTGACCCTGGTGTCGGCAACCACAGGAAACAAATATGTCGAATAGCGATTATTATTTGCAAGATTCTGATAAATCCGGCAATCTCAGTTTTAGTGATTCTGAGACTTCTTCAACAATTTCCACATTAATAAGAACACCAGAGATCCCACAAAAGAAGTCAGTAACTCTCAGAAGAAAAGCCTTAAACTACCATGCACAAAAAGTGGTTCAAAGTCTTTTCGTGTCAGGAGATAAGAAGATTTAGGAAGAAAAACTCGAAAGATATCAAATGAAAGAAAGAATAACCAGAGCATAACAGTAAGCAACATAATAAGAAAATCAAAAACCAATCCGGTACACTGCCAAAAGAGACTCTCAAACAAACTGATAATGTCATGCGTGGTAAAAGTAGTTGCCGGCCAAACGTAAGCTGTTTTTGAACCAAGAAAGACAAAATAATGGACATGCGATTGTATAATCAATGCTTGCAATGAGTGCATGAAGAGTGTCAGGGACTAACTATACAAGACAAAATCTAAACTTTCATCTGCACTTTCTGCATGGAATCCGATTAAAAATATATTTTTTGAAAAATGTTCATTGTAATTTTTTCCTTGTAATTAAATACTCTTAATTGAACATTGTAAATACTCTTCTAGAAGTAAAAATAGTTGGCGAGTATTTTTTTTTTCACATTTTAAAAGTGAATTCCATATATGCCTGTGTTCTGGGTCATCTTACGATAACGGTTCCGCTGGGTAGATGAAGGAAGCTTTCCGCCGGCGCCGGAGTATTTAGTAGTAAATATGCGGGTTGGCTCTCCAGTTGGGTGTTCAAGTTACGCGAAGAGAAGCGTTTACTTATTTTCAAATAATTTTGTTTGTAAATTCTGGTGTCCTTCAATCATTCCAGCTTTTTACGAATAGAAGTACTTTACCTTTGAAAGAGATAATAATAAAAAAAGTATTTTCTTTCGTAAGAAAGAAAATGGCTGAACTAACTTTGAAAAACGTAAAAAAAGTTTTTGCCCCTGGACCATTCTCCTGTGCAGGTACGGTGCTAACAATGCATGAATATTGCATTGTCATCGACAAAGAAAATATGTGCAACATTTGAGCAAATTTAGTTGGTTAGATAAGTGATTTGAATAAAACACACACAAAAAAAAAAAAAAAAAAGATTTTTACCTCTGGTAATTTTCCCTGTTTAGGTACGACTTTGACAATACATGAATAGAAGTACTTTACCTTTGAAAGAAATAATCAAAATAAAGTATTTTTTTCGTAAGAAAGAAAATGGCTGAACGAACTTAGAAAAACGTAAAAAAGTTTTTGCCCCTGGACCATTCCCCTGTGCAGGTACGGCGCTGACAATGCATATGAATATTGCATTGTCATCCACAATGAATTTATATGCAACATTTGAGCAAAATCCGTTCGTTAGATTTGTGATTTCAATAAAACATGAAAAACTGTTTTTTGCCTGTGAATCCTTCCCCTGTTCAGGTACGATGTTGAAAATACACGAATTTTAAATTGTTATCTACAATAAACATATATGCAAACTTTGAGCAAAATCGGTTCATTAGATATGTGGTTTCAATCAAGAAAAGTATATATTATTTCTTTGTCCTGGACCCTTTCCTTGTTCAGGTACGACGGCCATATGGCAATACATGAATATTACATTGTTATCGACAGTGAACTTACATGGAACATTTGAGCAAAATCGGTTCGACGGAAGTGGGCCGAGCCGAAAATCAATTGTAAGATTTGACCTGGACAAACAATAAATGAAGATAAATAAATAAAATTCTCTAAAAAATGAGGGGGTTAGATTGACAGTGGTATAAGTCAAAAATTTGAAAAATATAGATAACCATATTTTCACTGAACGTATATCAATTTCTGTTCAGTGCGACAGTCAAATAAGTCAGAGTTCACTGCGGGAATCGCTAGAGGGAAAAACAATTTGGATCAATGTAGAACAAGTCAATGCAACGACAATACAACAAGTTTCACAAAACCCTTCATTTCTCGAATTACTAAATATTGACTTATTCCACTGGCATTCTAACCACTTCAAATGTAATTGTGTGGATATGAAAACTGAAAGTAAAATCAAAAATGCCGAAGTGAAACTCATTAATTAACTATTTTCCTGAAAATAAATAAGTTAAAACAACTACTTAAAACGATTTGGAAAATTTACAAAACTGCTTACCTTCGTCATTGTTTTCGGGACAGCAGACTCCTCGGAACTCACCATATCCGAAACAAGTTTCACCGACAGTTCTCCAGTCTGTTCGGTTTCTCAGGCTATTGCAACGGCGGATGGGCATACAATTGCATGCGTTTGGTCCATGACTTCCTTGAGGTAGAGAAGGTAAATAATCATCCTCCTCGGGAACGAAAAAATCTGTTCGAAATCTTTCTACAGAAAGAAATGATAAATATTGTTACGTGAAACTTAAAAGAAAATAACATTGTTTTAGGCACCGAGGGAACAAGTAACACAACGCACGACTTAGGAGAGAAATTCTGCAATTCAAAAGATATAACAAAAGATATTGTTATAACAGGAAAAGTACCGGGAATAAGTGGTTTTTTTTTATATTTGTATTTTGGTCCGGAAAAAAGAGATGGCATTTTAAAACTGGAGGAAGAAAACCCGGAAAATATGAAAACGAACGCGAATTGACCTCGCAGAAAAATATATATTTTTTGAAATAGTAAATATTAATATTTTTCGAAACCAAAGTTATTACCACAACCGGAAAAGTACGCTGAATAAGTGGGTACTTTTTTTCTACCGGAAAGCAGTTGTGCTAGTTTTAAAATGTAGAAATAAAGAGAAAACTTGAAAAGGAATCGGAAAACACGAAAAACATCATGGAATCAAACGTCTGTAAATACTTTTTTTTTTTTTAAATAGTAAATATAAACAATTATTATTATTTTTTTAAGTACATCATTAAAAAGGAGAAAGTATTTATTTACGGTCCAAGCAGCGGATGCAGCAGTTTTAAAATGTGGAAAAATGAAAACTTTTTAAATTCGGTAAAAATGCTTTTTTTTTTAATATTAAATATTAATATTCTTTAAACGAAAGATACAGTTTGAACCGGAAAAGTGTGGCAAAATTTTTCGTATTTTTCTTTTCTTTTCTTTTTTTCTTTTTTTTTTCTTCTTCTTCTTTTTTTTTTTTTTTTTTTTTTTTCGTAACTCTACGGGCGACCACGAATTTAAAATGCAGAAAAAAATGAGCGCTTCGCTTTCATCTGCGTGAAGATCCGAGGAAAGTCGGGAGTGGCGCACAGAAGATTTCACAAATCTAGCGGGAAAAAATTCAGAAAATCGATTTTAAGTAATTTGAGTTTTAGACATTTTAAATTACATCTAACACATTGAAGGGAAAAGAGATAAAGTGAAAGCAGTTTAACTCCACAACAACACCATCAAAAGTCAGCTCAAAACCACGTTTTCTTTAAACCTTTTTAGAGCGGCGATTGTTGTAGATGTAATTGCAAATGATATTTATGGCTAAAAATATACTTATTTTGTAAATATTGTTTTATGATAGTATGGAATCGTTACAACAAAGTATTTACTTTGTATTTTACAATTACGATAGTTATTTAAAAGCGCTACTTCTTAAAAATAAACTTGTAAGTTAATATGTAAATTATTTGAAAATTTAATAGCATATGATAAATTTAAAAAAGCTGCCAAAAATTTTGTACACTGTGGTACATTGTAAGATTTTTTTTTGTAATTATATATGCATATAGATATAAAATAAATCAATTTCAGCTGCAACTATTTGCAACTTTTGAATATAAGTAATTTTTTACAGGTACTGAAGTGTTAATTTTGAAAAGAGAATTCTATGAGATGTTTATAAATGATGTTACTGGACATAAATCATTTCCAGTGAATTCTAAAAATATCTTGATAGACAATGTATTACACAAATATAAACTTCAACATTGCTCATATGTTATGTTAGACCAGATTAGGCGGCTGATTCCTTCGTTTATGATGGACATTAATCGAAGATGGAGAAATTTTTATCGCATAAAGAACGTTTTTTAAAGAAAAATAAGAGATGACTAGATTCGAATATAACAATAAGTAATCTCTATATACCAGACAGAAGTAACAATGACTATGCGAAAAAAGTTGGGCGTCTAAAGAAAAATTTTCGTTCAAGTGGACCGAAAAAAAAAGGTTTATCCATTCTTCTCAGAACACTCACTAAATGAACTAGCACATGCCACGTGTTTAAAATTTAGACAATTTGGACAAAAGGATGCTGCGGGTTTGTTAAAGCAAATATCTTCAAGCCCTAAAAAAGCAACTAAATAAAAAAAAATCATTCAAAAAGCCGGATACCCGATATTTAAATATTCTCTTGAAGAAGCGTTGGCTTTAATAACCACTATGAAATTAAGTTGCCGAAAATACGGGATTACGAGAAACTCTGCATTACAAAAAGTTTTGTACAGATGTTACTGGATCCTATGAGTATACATCCTATGAGTGGATAAAAGATGCAAAAAAATGTGCTATCCATCCCAAGAAAACTGCATATTTTCTTAATCATTTGCAGAAGTTAAATTACAATCTATTGCAGATTTAACGATAAAAAAACTTTGTATTATACAAAAACAGATATTAAATTTTCTTACTAAGAAAAGTGTCTGTGTTAAAAAATATAACAATTTTCAAATTGGTGGGGGGGGGGGGGGGGTGTCGATGGCAGCGGTGGACAAAGTAGATACAATCAAAAATCAAATGAAAACAACTTTGAAAATGCAAATATTCTAATCCCATCTGTGGTTCCTTTTAAACTATACGGTTGTAATGAAGAAAATCAAAATTTATATTATGGCAAAATGCACATCCTTCAACTTACTTCTTACTGCAGACCCATAAAATTTAAGTATACCAAGGAAACTGATCAGTCAATAACGGAAGAATTTTAAAATGTCAGAAATCAAATTACTGCTCTTGTGCCAACTATAGTAGAATTAGATGATCAAACGTAATGAAATAGAGCACAGATTTGAAGATACAATGGTAGATGACCAAGTGTGCAATATTCTATCTTTAAATAAAGCAACCCGAAAATGATATATCTGTAACGCAAATTCCAAGGTTATGAATAATTTGAAATTGATTCGAACATATACGAGTAATGCTCACACATTTTCTTGGGGCTTATCGACACTACATGCACAGATAAGATTTATGGAATGCCTTTAACATATTGGTTATAGATAGGATGTAAAAAAAAGCAGTGCCGACAACATTAATGATGACACTGACAGCGATGGCAGTATGCAATAACTTAATTACTATTTTTAAAAAAAAATCTCCTTGTTGTAAATGGTAGGTATTGTATATTTTTTAAATCTGCACCGAATAAAATAACACTGCGTAAAAGTCAATCTCATCAAAAACAACTCGTTGTAAATGATCCCGCCAAGCCACAAACCTAAAACGTCAGTCACAAAAAGAAGTGATATCACAGAAAAAGAAGCGATATAGAAGTGCATACTCCGAGTCCCGTGTAAAAATCTATCACCACTCATAATGTTTCCAAAGGACTCGGAGTGAGGTACAGTATGTGAAAACTGCTTGGCAACCTGCAGGCTTTTATAATATATGTAGTATATCAATTTTGAAAATCGAAAAATAAATTTTATATTTTTGTTATACCACTTTTATAAATATTTTTGTATGCGAAAGAACTGACAGAACGGATTTTCCCCCAGATCTACGCCATTCCCTTACGCTAGAATTACTGCAATATATCTCAATTTAGTTAACGTTTATTATAAGGTTTATATATATATATATATATATATATATATATTTTACAAACTCAAAATCTTTATACGTTTACTTAAAAAATCTTCTTCGTAAGAGTGGTGTTTTTAGTTTAAATAATGGTAAATAAAATCAACAAATTGTTTTTCAAACTCATAAATAAGAAAGGACATGCAAACACAGAAGCTTCAACTTTTACAATTTTATGGGAGCAAAATAAATAAATAAATAAATAAAAGAAAAGAAAAGAAAAGAAAAGAAAAATAATATAGCCATATGTAATTGCAGGAAACGCAAACATTATAAAAGCCTGCAGGTCGCCAAGCAGTTTTCACATACTGTACCTCACTCCGAGTCCTTTGGAAACATTATGAGTGGTGATAGATTTTTACACGGGACTCGGAGTATGCACTTCTATATCGTTTCTTTTTATGTGATATCACTTCTTTTTGTGACTGACGTTTTAGGTTTGTGGCTTGGCGGGATCATTTACAACGAGTTGTTTTTGATGAGATATCACTCCTTTTTGTAAGGTATTTAATTTCAATTATACGGATTCCATTTTTATTCAGAAAAGAAAAGATGAAAGGGGCAAAAAAAATAATAGTGATGCTATAAACAGAATTATACAATTTATTGAGTGACTTATTCCAATGTACATGTTGCTACCATAACAACGGGGAAACTTTTATATTAATTTCCTTACATTGTATTCATCAGATTATTTATGACATATTTATTTTCCTTTTTTTTTTTTTTAATATCACGCTTCCGTTTATATACATTCAAAAACAAAAAATTAGACAATTTTACAGTAGTTTACAAACTAATTAAAATACTTACAGTTTCAGAAAAATGTGGAAAAATAAGAAGCACTTTTTTTCGATCAACTACAACGATGAGTTTATGGAGCATACTTTACCGAGAATAATCAACATTTTTTTTTTCTACGAACCTATTTCTATTAGTATAAAAATTTACAGGGATTTTTATACTAACATATTAAATACATTATTTTTGAAAATTACTGAGCACCTTAGAAGTTTTTTATTTGTTTAATTTTTTTAACTCAACGTTTCGAGAATTTGAAAAATATAAAATTCGCAACGTTTGCAAAAGTATAAAAACTATTAAACTGATTTCTGTTCATATAGTCTGTTCATTCCAATTCGGTGATCCTAAAATATAGGTCCCCAATCTCCGGCAGTCCATGAATTAATTAGAACATATGTATGGAACTGTTAAAATGTTCTCAAAGTTGAAAATAGAGGCAATAAGTATAGCTCGGCAAATATGAAACACGGCTTTGCTTCATCATGGCTTTGTTTCGTGAGGTGTTCGTTCAACGAACATAAAATCTCACGCGAAAGTGTTCGTTAACCGATTGGTTCGTAAACCGAACAGTTCGTTACCGATCACCTATTGTATACGAAATTTAGCATTTTAAGTTCGTCATAGCCGGATATTCGATGAACGGCAAATATTTAAACACAAAACTTGTAATCTTGGGGTAGCAACATTTTTACATTCTATTACTCAGCGCATGAACGTAAAGTTGGAATTTTGTAATCGCTATTTCAATCAATTCCTGATACGCTAGAATTATATATTTATAAATAAACACAATTTTTTTAATCGATAAAAATACTATATTTTAATAGATCTAGAGCTTAACATAGACGAGATTTCAGACGGACAAAATTAATTCATATTAAATTTTAAAGCAAGATAATGAATGAAACCTTACAGAGATTGAAACAGTGCAAAATCATTAAAATACATCTCACTCAGTAAATATACATCGGTTATAATGTAATCAAGATCTTCTAAGAGACTCTGTAAACGAAACGTATATGCTTCAATGCCATTTTACAATAGAGAGGATGTAGTAACATATTTGAATAGCTTGTGTATATAGCCAATTTGACAAAAGTTATGCAATTTACTATTGTTTTTCCTCTGTGTTAAGTACAGGAATCATGTACTTCAACGTAAAAATTCGCTAATTACACAACTTTTTAGTCTTATTACAAAATCTTTTGAGTTACCCTGTAAACGAACAGTAAATTCTACAATTCTGTTTTACAATAGGAAGCTAACTTAGGTCGTTCGTAGTAACATATTTTAACATCATGCGCATACGTTCTTTTTGAAAAGAGTTAGACCATTTAATATTTTTTTGCTTCATCTTAAGTATAGGAATAAATAACTTTAAAGTGGTATACATAAAAAACTAATTAATATTTTTACACGAAATATTAAACATTTGAACTACTCATAAAAACAGTTCAAATGCTGCAAACCGCGTAAAAATCGGATAATTACACAACTCTTTAGCCCTATATCAAAAGATGTTTTGTGAGACCCTGTAAACGAACCTTTAATGTTACGATTTTTTATAATAGGAAGCTTACTTGGGTCGAGTGTAATAACATATCTTAATATCATGTGTATACGACCATTCCTAAAAGAGTTGGGTCATTTATTATTTTTTTGCTCTATGTTAAGTATAGGAATCAATAACTTTAAACTGATATAAATCAAAAACTAATTAATATTTTTACATGAAACTTACAAAGGTTTGAACTACTCATAAAAACGATTCAAATAACGTAAACCGCGTAAAAATCCGATAATTACGCATTGCTGTAGCCCATGTCAACAGTTTTTGGTCTGAACAAGATTTAAAAAGTGCAAAAAACAGCACTTTTAAAATCGCATTTACTGAAAACCTATTCGTCGGATTTTGCTTTCCTTTTGAATTCTTAGTCCCTTGGCACGCCCCATTCCATAGAATCAAGAATTTTGTTTCTATCATAAATAGAACGCGAGATATAGATGTGTCAAAAACCCACTTTGTCCCGTCCGCAAAATATAAACTAGACAGAGTGCTAAAAAAAAATTGTCAAATCGTTTGGCATCCATTGGCTGAAATTCCTTTCATTTACGGTTCAATGACGTAAATGAATGGTTTGTTTCTTATGCTTGGCGAGAAACTCTGTCGAGTTTCTATGATAAATGGAAATGACGAAACGATTAAATATATATTTTTCCATAATATAGAACCATTTTATCTATAGTAAGTGCAATTTTATTTAATTAATATCAATAATTTTCATAAATTGAATTTTGACTCGCTAGATTCGCAAAATCTTACACTGTGTGGCGTAGGCACATTCAGCGGAAAGAAGAAAGCTAGCCATATGTGATGTTCATCACGATTTTTAATTAATATCTCGGTTTATTATAAAAAAATCCAAAGACTTTGTTTCGAGGAAAATAACTTTAAACATACAAGTACCTATCTGCCAAATCGTGCAGATCTGCCCCCCCCCCCCCCAGCAGTCTCTTTAGAAACACACACACACACACAAAGAGAGAGAAACTTCTATCCGTATTATTATAGATGCTTGAATTGGTCACCGTTGCGTCAACCGCAAATCGTTCGCTCTTGCTTTGAGCAATAGCACAAATCGCCCTGACTCTCTCTTTTTGCTTTAAATGTAGACATATGTGATGTTCATTATGATTTTTAATTAATATCTTGGTTTATTATAAAATATCCAAACACTTTGTTTCGAGGTGCATAACTTCAAACGTACATTATTATAATTCATAAACCAAAACCAATCACAACGTTGTAACGCACAAATATGAAAAATTGGCACAAAAAAAAAAGCATACAGCCGTTTCAAGGATTCCTCAATCCCCTTCCTCAGTGCGCAAAAAAAAAAAAAAAAAAAAAAAAAAAAAAGATAAAACATGGGCTTAAGGAAACCTTCGGTTATAGCCCCGAGTACAGGCTTGACCAGTACTCGGGGCTATAACCGAGGGGTTCCTTGAACCTATTTTTTATCTTTTTTTTTTTTTTTTCGCACGGAGGAAGAGGATCGAGGAATCCTTGAAATGGCCGTATGCGGTTTTTTGTGCCAATTTTTCATATTTGTGCGTTACAACGTTGTGATTGGTTTCGGTTTATGAATTAAAATTCGCACAAAGTATTTGATCTATGTACATTATTATAGATGCTTGAATTGGTCATCGTTGCGTCAACCGCAAATCGTTCGCTCTTGCTGGAGCAATAGCACATATCGCCCTGACTCTCTTTTTTCGCTTTCAATTTAAATACTGTGCACATGAAGTATCATTAACAATTAAATCGACGGACATTGAACAACTTTCTATATGACTTATTTATATATCTCCAGAAATTATTGAGATAATATAGCTAAATTCCTTATTTTGGCGTTAATGGAGAGTAATATACTTTCATTGTGTAGTTCATATTCATTTACCTATAAGTAGATACTATTTTCAGGTGCGTTCGTAATTATATAAATACGTAATAGAACCTATAGTTGTCGTTTGTTCCATCCGTCTACTTATAACACCGCAAAAACTACCCAACTGAATGGTTTGAAATTTAACATATACAATCGTTGCAGAATTTTGTCGAATCGTTTCAAATTTTATGAAAATCGAATCAAAACTTTAAAAGATATCAATAAAAGTTTTCTTCATTCTATTGAGTCCTATCATACATAATCCATATACTAAAAGCGCAAGTCATGTGACTGAGAAAAACAAATACGGGCTAACCACTTCTTTTTTTTCTTATGCCAGGAGGCCATTTTTATTCAAAATTATTTTTTCGAATAAAATGGCATAAAAGTTACATTTTTAGAAAGATCGTTCAAGAAAAAATTGTTTTCTTGAGAGATGAGTTAGATTTAAAAATGTATAGATTTCTGAATTCACTTCAGTTAAGAACTCTATTCAAGAAGACCCGTTGTATGTATCCCTCTTAATCAACAACACAGAAATGTCCGTTTATGTTGGCCAAGAGACCACGTTATCTGAAACAGACAGCAATGGGCTTCCGTGCTGTTCACAAACGAGTCCCGGTTGGTTTTGGAGAGTGATTCCGTACGTGTCTGGAGAGAACAAGGTAACAGACTTACGTAACATTATTGAAAGACGCAGTTATAGAGAAGGGGGGATTGTGATTTGGTCTAGAATTTCTCTAGTGGTCACATTAACCTCCATGGAATAATTCTGCCATGGAATAATTCTGACTGCTGTGAAATATCGGGAGGAGATACTTACCCCGTTTGTCATACCGTATGGTGGTGCGATTGGTGATGAATTAATCTTAATGGATGATAATGCCCGACCGAACTGAGCTGGAGTCGTTGATAAATATCTTGAGGATTAAGGTTTGGAGATAATGGAATAACCAGCTCAATCTTTGGGCCTTAATCCGATAGAGCCTCTTTGGTACTATCCCGGCAAACGGATGGCTGCAGTTAGTCCTATTACGAAGTCGTTAAATGAGCTAAAACAAGCGTTGCTTCATGTATGGGCATTCCAGTGTCCGACCACCTTATTGACAGTATAGAAATCAGATGCCAAAAATGCATTAGAAGTAGGGTCAGACACAAGCTTTATTAAAATCCGTTCATTTGTTTTTGTTTTTTCTTTACAAAAAACTGTAATTTATTTTCTTATCAAACAGTGGACTTTTGCAAAAAATGCAAATTTTATTTGTAAATCATGCTTGATGTTAAATTTAAATAAAGTTCTATAAATAACTGTGTAAAACACAGTTATTCTAAATTTCATGTTTATCTTTTTTCGAATTCGATACAAAAGACTAGCTGTACCTTAACTTTTGGAATCCAGAGTATTTTAAGCAAAAATAATCTCCACAGACGATTATATAATTTAATTCTGATTTTTTCCACATATATTTAAAATATAATATACGATTAAAATTCACGTTGATTATTTTCAAAAAGACACTCGCGAGAATCACATGTGTAAAATGCTAACATTTCCTTTAACTTAAAAAATATATTATTATTATTGAAGTGTATTCTAAGCAATAACAGTTCACATACGATTACATGATCGGACATCTCCAAATAGCGAACATATTTTGTGGTTACGCGCTGTCCGTTATTCAGGGGTTTTACTGTATATTTATTAATTTTTCAAGAGAATAATGAGTAAAATAGAGGGAAGATTCTGTGGTTCCGAAGTGTCCGTTATTCAGGGGTTTTACTGTATATTTATTCATTTTCCAAGAGAAAAATAAGTAAAATAGCGGACAGATTTTGTGGTTCCGAGGTGACTGTTATTCAGAGGTTTTACTATATATTTATTTATTTTCCACAAGAGAATAATGAGTAAAATAGTGGACATATTCTGTGGTTCCGAGGTGTCCGTTATTCAGGGGTTTTACTGTAGATTTATTCATTTTCCAAGAAAATAATGTATAAAAACTCGGACAGATTCTGTAGCTCCGAGGTGTCCGTTATTCAGGTTTTACTGTATACTAGCTGTTACCCGTGACTTCGTTCACGTAACATTAAAAAAAGAATAAATGCATTAATTTAGCAAAACATTTCACTTGATAATTAACAACATATATAATTAACCAAAGCTTTATCACATTTTATAGGAGACCATACGGTATTTGTTTGCAAGAGGGGCCTTGACATAACCCAGTCTTAAAAAAGTGAAATTTCATGCCAAATAATATATACAATCGCGAAAATGAAACTGCAACTAATGAAAAAAGTCCTTCCGACCTGTACCGGGAGGAAAAGGTAGCTTTCCTATATCTTCGTTTTAAAATTTTAGCTAATGTTACACGAAAACAGCAAGTTAAAATGCAAAGAAACGTTTACAAAAGATTCGTTAATACTGAATTTGAATAAGAAATTCGCCAAATTATTGAGCAATAGCCAAATTGGCTTCATTTATGAAGACTTATTTTGGTCGCCAAATTTGGCGATATTTCGCCAAATGTCGCCAAGTTTGGCGAGAATTTGGCGCTAACGGATATGAATATATAGTTTTATGCGTTTGATTGGGAAAATTATTACAACAATGAAAATTTTTGTAATGTGCTGTCTTGTTTCAAAATGTCAGCCACCCTAGAATTTCAAACTGCTCTATCTCAGTCGTTTTTTAAGATAGAGGTAAAACAAAAAATGCTCTGGAATCCTCGTTTCAAGACCTAACACTGAATTAAAAAATAAATTTGAATTTTTAACTTTTTTGTACATTTATTTTAGTTTTAAATTTTTAATTGGCCGCCATCTTGAAACAAAATGGCGGACCAAGCTAGCCAACGAACTCGGTCGAGACATTGGTGAGCTTAATACACACAATTAGTTTCATCAAAATTGATTTATAAATACGAGCGTTATCGTATGACATAGGTCAGATATATATATATATATATATATATATATATATATATATATATATATATATATATATATATATATATATATATATAAATCAACATTTGAACGGAGGGTGGTTTTGGGGTCTGGGGGTCATGATCGGTGAAAATATATCGAAATTTTCCGGAACTGCTTTCCTCCGAACGGCTGCAATAGGTAGCTTTATACTTTTTTGTATTGAAAGCTACCTAAAAGGAGGACCCAGTAAAATCGTGAAAATCGAGGAATTCCTTTTCGTAAAACGAAAAACAACACTAGCAGAATTCTTCTATACAACAGTGCATTTTAGGTGGTATTTGGTGTACAATTTGTATATGTGTGCATTGCTAAATGGGCATTATTATATTGTTTATGTATATATTAAATTAAGTGTTTCACGCTAAGTGGTGTAAATAGTGGACAAACTGCTTGTGGATTTTATGCATTGATAGATATTTCACAAAGATATAACAATCTGATGCGATTCTAAAATGTAAATAAAGGTTGTTAGAAAGTACTTTAAATTCTGCCCAATTTAACCTCGATATTTTCTCTATCGTGTCAAGAACACTATTAGAAAATAAATACCGACGACACAAATCTGATTATCTAAATTTACATATTTTTGTTAGTATATATATAGGATTATTTTAATTTATTTCATGCGCTTGAAATATTTTACGCTTTCTCTAGGGTTAGGTGTCGAATAAATGTACTTTCTTGTTATTTTATTTTGCCAGTTCTATTTATTCTATTTTCCATTCATTCCATTTATGGATATTGATTTAATTTACATATTCATGTCAAAGAATATTCTTTAAAGGTATTATCAGGATTAGGATAGGATACGATTAGGGTTAGGATTAGGAATAAAAATTGAACGACAATGGCATGACCGATTGAGGTTTAAAGTATGAACCATCATGAAGCAATAAGAAAATTAGAAAATTATCGGCTAATAGTTTTTAATATGTTTTACAGTGATAGTTGGCATCAAATGTGAGCGGGGAAATGATCATCTAAAATACCATTAAGTGTTTACCACGCAAAAAACAAATCTGGTTACAACAATGTATTTAATTTTGCGCCAAATTTCACTTGATAAAAAAAAAGCAAATTGACTATGGACTTAATTACAGACCCCTAACCTTGTTATTCTCGGAAATTTTCTACCTATATGTAAAAAAAAATCTATTATATAGAACGCGCTTTCACGTTTATAATGTTATGAATTGGCACGATCAGCTTGTTCAAGTTTACACAATTCGGCTGGAAGAAAAGATTCATTACTTTTGATTTCTTCTTTGCTTTTGCATTACGCGAATTTGTTGGTAAAATCGATTTTCTTTTCGATAACATTGTTGTTTTTTAAGTTTAAAAAATATTGTAATTTTACTTAAACATTGCTTTAAATTATATGCAATTTTTCTTATCCTACAAGACTTTACAAAAATCTATTATGAAACAACTTTAAAAAAAGCTATATATAAAAACGACAACAAAGTTTTTCCTATTTTAAAACTAAAAGAAATGTAAAATTAAATTCCGGTTCGAAACGACGATTTACAAATGTGTTTCGATTGTGGGAAAATGATAGAGGAAAAATGCTGTTACTTCAACACAATCATACTAAATCTTTAGCTTTTATGAGAAAAGCAACTTTCTTTTAAAAAATAGTTATTTTTATTAAGATTTTCTGATTTTCGATACGGATAATTTTGCGATGCATATCATTGATATTTGCCATCCTATATATATATATATATATATATATATATATATATACAATGGTTAAATTTTACTTAAAGTTTTATATATATATATATATATATATATATATATATTTATTTACTTTTTAAAATTTAAGTTAAAAATATGGTATCTTTATGTTAGCCGTGTGCAGACGATAAATCGCCAACCTATCCCATCATTCGTATTGAATTCATTAAAAATATAAATCTTTCACTCATTTCATTTAAAACACAGAACTTTAATTTACAACACATACATTTAAAATACATATATTACGTACATTTAAAATAATTCCTTTCATGTGAAAAAGAAAAAAAAAAGAGAAATTAATCACAAATAATTTGATAACCCAAGATCATTTTATTTCAACATCAAAACAAATCTGTTTTATTTTTCTATTTATGACATCATATTCGCTTGCTTTCCATACTTACTCGTATTTATGCACTTTGTATTATTATCAAATACTATTTGAAAACGCACGTTTTGTTTCTAATATGACATCATTTCATATTCTGTTTAATTCTTAAATAATTCATTTCCTTTTCATTTTTCACGTGGAAATTTTTCACTTGAAAATAAATTGTTGATTAAAAATTATTACTTAGGTATTTTATTTTATATTGGCAACGATAAAGTATTAGCATCGGTAAAATAAATTTAACTATTTTAAAAAAAGCTGCAAAACCGGGCCCTTTGGGCCAAACCAACCAAACCAACCAACCATTTTAAAATATACGAAAAAATGTCCATTTATTCTCTATGAAAATAATGAAATTTTGAATTATTAAGAAAAATATTGAAATAAAATAAACAAAAACCAGCCTATGTTCATATGAGGGTTATAATCAACTTATATGCAAAGATACAGGATAATTAAAGGCTTCATTTTGACGCTGGCTTCAGCCTAACATTTGCACACAATCAGATTTATAATATTATTAGGATTAGGATTAGGATTTACTCATTTTTCAAGAGAATAATGAGTAAAATAGCGGACAGATACTGTGGTTACGAGGTGTCCGTTATTTAGGGGTTTTACTGTATATTTATTCATTTTCCAATAAAATAATGAGTAAAATAGCGGACATATATTCTGTGGTACCGAGGTGTCCGTTATTCAGGGGTCTTGCTGTATATTTATTAATTTTCCAAGAGAATAATGAGTAAAATAGCGGACAGATTCTGTGGTTCCGAAGTGTCCGTTATTCAGCGGTTTTAGTGTATATTTATTCATTTTCCAAGAGAATAATGAGTAAAATACCACTTACTTTGGGAATCAATTTTTACGATCACTGCTAGAAATAACAAAACACATGCATATTCGATAAACACGCTTGAGTACATAATCACCGCACATGAGACACCAGGACCCGCTGAATGATCTACAGGTAAACAACTATTTCTCAATAGTTCTCCAAAGAGAAACTAACTTTCTATTAGTAAGCAAACACTGCTGGATCAAAGAACATCTACTTTCCGGATACTCTGCTATCTTCCACCTATTATGAAATCACTTCCGATCACTATTCTTATTAATAAAAAACAAGAATAAAAAATAATCTGCCAAAAATAGATTATGAAACACTTTCCAACACATTCAAAATACTGCAACAAAACTTCACAGTTTAATACGGTAAAAGATTATGTCTAAACTAGGGGGGCTACCCCCTGCGAGCTACGCTCGCCAACCCCCGCTCAGACTTCGAAGCCTCTAAAAATATGACAGCGTGCTTTGTTTTAAAAATATTGGTAAATCTGTAATTGGGTTGCCATGCTTTTAACGTTTTAATGGAGCATTTTTTGATTACCATGGCCTCATACACAGCTGTTGCGACAACTGACGACTGTTTTCGGGATTGATAAGTAAAATCAATTACAACTTGAAAACCAGCTTGTATAAAATGGTTAGGTTTAAATTGTGGCTACCTCTCGGACTTTTATAACAACGATCTGTGTTCTTTTCTTCCTTTGCGTTTAAGGATGAGAAAAATTCCATCTGCTTGTGAATAACATTAAGAACCACGGTATTGAAAAGTACTATGTTATAGACATTTTCAGTAACAGGTTTTAATTTTCTCTCTATTTTAGTGCACCATCATGCATATTTTCATGTTATTTTAAATATGTAAATTATTTATTTTAATTAATATGTATATACGAATTTTCAAATAATTATTTATCATACAATATTAATTAAATATTTTGTGCATGCATGCCTGCATTTATTCGGCATCAATTGATGACATATTTAAACAAATTTGCTATCCCCGATAATTTTACACCTTGAATATTGTCCATAAGAAAATCGGGTACTTTTCCAGTATAGGATCCTTTGCTTTTAGGTTTGGCGTAATTCGAGCTTCGAAAACGGATAGATTCGTTAATATACATAGATTTGTTGCCAAAAGTTATGAAAACAAACCCAATGAGCTTTTGGTGCTTTTCTATTATAGTCTTGACGCTTTTTTAAAAAGCTTGGCGCAATTCGGGCATCAGAAAGTGAGATTTGGTGCCAAATGACATAAACAGCCATGGAAACAAATTCGACGATTTTTTTTTGTTAATATGCATATTTTAATTATACGTATATTATTATTGTTTTTTCTATACAAATTACTTCTGATTATATATAAAATAGGATAAATGACATTTTACGCTAAACACATTGTATAAATATTTTTTTGCTCCTTTCTTTTGTGTTTACATAAATGACGTCATTTGGACGAATATATTCAAAATATTTTCAGTTTATAAATTATAAATTAAATGCTGACAGACGATTGAATGAAATGTGATTTTTTTTTCAAATTTTCCTGAAAAACATAATTTAATCACAATCTTGTCTTCATTATTGATTGAAATAAAAGATAAATTCAATTTGAAAATGACGAATAAAAAGAAATCAATAATCCCTATCGGTATCCTTTTCAATTTTTTTCCCTTTTTTGTCACAAAAAAACTAAGTAATTAGTTGCCATCATTACAAAAATGTCATTAAAATTAGAAAAAAAATTAATATCTCGAAAACTTATTCCAATTTCAAAATTCTATTACCAGTTTTGACATCCGCGGATTTTTATGGACAATTGGTATTAATTTCACCCTCAAGCGTTTAATATTTTATTAAAAATAGCACTGAAACATAATCAGTCGTTTAATCAGTCGTTTCATAAAATCGTTTCAGAAATTTGTTTCATTAGGATTTTATATATATAGGGCAGATAACAGTTTAAAAAACGCATAACACATTTGAAAATCTAACTTCAGTAATTACCTGTATCAGCCCTGTATCTGATCTATATATTTCTATATACACTAAGCGAGCAGGGAAGACCGAGCTAAGCTCGGTCAAAATTAGCTTTGAGTTCAAATATCATGATCCATGACCAAAATGACCCACTAACCAAAATTTCTCGAACATGTAACCAAGCCCAATTGTCTTCTCGTGCCCGAAACACGTAGGATATAAAATTTAGTCAAAATAGTCTGAGCCGTTTTTTAGATAAAATTAGCTTGACCCACAGTGCCCCAAAAATGATCCACTAATCGGATTTTCTCGAGCATATGACTTAGCCAATTATTTTCTCGTGCCTAAAAACCGAAAGATACAAATTTAGTTCAAATCGTCCTAGCCGTTTTTAAGAATGACCCATGACCAAAATGACCCACTAATCAGAATTTCTCGAATATGTGACCTAGCCCAATAGTCTTCTCGTTCCCTAAAACTGTAGGATACTAAATTTACTTCAAATCCTCTGAACCTTTTTTAAGATAAAAATAGCTTGACCCGTAATGACCCATGACCAAAATGATCCACTAATCGATTTTTCTCGAACATGCGAGCTAGCCCAACAGTCTTCTCGTGCTCGAAAACCATAGGATGCAAAATTTAGTCTAAATAGTCTGAGCCGTTTTTTAGATAAACTTAGCTTGACCCAAAAATGACCCACTAATCGAATGCTCTCGGACATATGACCTAGCTCAATGATTTTCTCGTGCTCGAAACTCGTAGGATACAAAATTTAATCAAAATCGTTAGAACCGTTTTTTAGATAAAATTAACTTGACCCGTGTTGACCCAAAAATGACCCAGTAATCGAAATTTCTCGAACATGTGACCCAGCTCAATAGTCTTGTCGTGCCCGAAAATGGTGGGATACAAAATTTAGTCAAAATCGTTTGAACTGTTTTTTAGATACAATTAGCTTGACACTGACCCATGGTAGTGACTCTGGTAATGACTTTGACCCACTAATCGAATTTTCTCGAACATGTGACCTAGTCCAATGGTTTTCTGGTGCTCCAAAACAGTAGGATACAAAATTTCGTCAAAATCATTAGAGCCGTTTTTAAGATAAAATGTGCATATATATATATATATACGAGCAGGGGAGACCGAGCTATGCTCGGTCAAAATTAAATTTGAGTTCAAATATCATGACCCATGACCAAAATGACCCACTTATTGAATTTTCTTGAACATGTGACTTAGCCCAACAGTCTTCTCGTACCCAAAATTCATAGGATGCAAAATTTAGTGTAAATAGTCTGAACCGTTTTTAAGATAAAATAGCTTGACCCATAAAGACCCATGACCAAAATGACCCACTAATCGAAATTTCTCGAACATGTGACCTAGCCTAATAGTCTTCTCATTCCCTAAACCTGTAGGATGCTAAATTTATTTCCAATCCTCTGAATCGGTTTTAAGATAAAATAACTTGACCCATAATGACCCACTAATTAAATTTTCTCGAACATGTGACCTAGCCCAACAGTCTTCTCGTGCCCGAAAACCATAGGATGCAAAATTTAGTGTAAATAGTCTGAGCCACTTTTTAGATAAATTAGCTTGACCCACAATGACCCAGAAATGACCCTCTAATCGAATTTTCTCGGACATGTGACCTAGCCCAATGATTTTCTCGTCCCCGAAACTCGTAAGATTCAAAATTTAATCAAAATCGTTAGAGCCGTTTTTTAGATAAAATTAATTTGACCCGCGTTGACCTAAAAATGACCCACTAATCGAAAGTTCTCGAACATGTGACCCATCCCAATAGTCTTCTCGTGTCCGAAAATGGTCGGATACAAAATTTCGTCGAAATTATTTGAACCGCTTTTTAGATACAATTAGCTTGACCATGACCCAAAATGACCCACTAATCGAATTTCCTCGAAAATGTGACCTAGCCCAATGGTTTTCTGGTGCCCCAAAACGGTAGAATACAAAATTTCGTCAAAATCGTTACAGCCGTTTTTACGATGAAATTTGCATATATATATATATAACCACACACAAGATTTGCTCGTATATATATATATATATATATAACCACACACAAGATTTCCTCGTATTAGAATATATGATAATATGCTAAAATTTAATTCAGTTATGAAACGCATAGCACAGTTGAAAGTTCCTCTTCAGCAATTTCCGTCAATAAAAGAAAATATACTCAAAATTTTTTGTGCACTTCTGTATATTCTTATATATGTTACGGCCAAAACCCGAAATCAGCCAATTCGCGAAGTGGCCGGCCAGTTCGCGAATTGGCCAACTTCCTTTTAAATTGATTGGCCAATTCGGGAATTGGCCGGCCAATTCGCGAAATGGCCAGAGGCTGTCGGTCAGTTCGCGAATTGGCCAGATGTCGTCGGCCAGTTCCCGAAATAGCTATGGGTAGTTGGGTAGTTTGAATGTAAGTACTTGACAAATTTGGTATTGAAAATTAACTATGTAGAGTTTATAATTCATGTACCAGAGGACTCAAAAATAATATGTGACTTATTGGTCTATGGGGAAAATCAATTGCGGCGTGCCTTAATGGTGTTACACTGTTACAAACGTAATAAAATTATATAAATTTCTGAGTTGCACTAAAACATGCTTCTGTAGAATTAGGAGCACAAATAATTTATCATTCATTTAGAGGGTCACACAAAATAGTTCTATTACATAATGGTGTACGGGGAAAAATGTTTTTCGCGTATTTTAATTATGTTTCTTTATTTGAAATACGCTGAAACTGATATACATTGCTGATTTTTGCAACAAGAATTTTTTCTGTAGAATATAATGTGTAGATCAATTATTGTTCATTTACAGGGACACATAATTAATTTCGACTACAGTACTGTATCGGAAGTATTATTTATTAGGGATGATTGCTGGAAGTGCGTTTTCGGTTATGCGTTTTTAAGTTTAACTAAATTTTTGCATACTACGTGGTGTGTATAATTATATTAATCCTATACAGGGCTAAACAAAATAATTTTTCAGCTTTAGTATTGTGATTTTAAAAAGGGACATTAAGTATGTTTTTTTAATTTTAACTATGCATTTTCAAGCACAAATATAGTATTTAGATTACTAAGAGAAGTTTCTAGAATATAAATTAAATCATATACAGGGATATCAAAGAATTTGATACTTGGCTGCCTATGAAAAGTAATTCCTGGAAGTGTGATTTCAGTAGTTTTATGTGTATTTTTTCCGAAATTAAATTGTAGCTTAATATTTGACGTGTATAAAAACCTGTAGGTAATATACTTGTCTTTACAAAATAATTCAAGTACATTTCTGTCCATTGGTAGAATTTTCAGAAGGTGTTATGCGTTTTCTAACTAAACTAAATTTTAGAATACTATATAGAATATATACAAATCAGTACATCGTATACAGGGTTTCACAAAATAATTAGAATTTTTCTCCGGCTATGACAGTAGTGGCTTAAATTTGGCTTTAAAATGCGTTATGCGTTTTCTAAAATGTTTACATGAGCATCTTTTTTACCTTATTAAACGGTTTTGTTAAAATATTCTATAGGTGTTGCAAAGTATTTCATAATCTATGCTTGATGCATATGATTTTTCTTTCTTGTATTTTCATTGATGACATTTTATTATAACGATTAAACATAAATATTAATTTGCAGAAATGGTGTTTGTCAAGAGCATTAAAATTGAACTAGCATCATATACCAAAAGAAAATATTCATTTAAAAACATGAAACTGCAGCATTTTCCTATGATTGCGTCAAAATGAAATTATTTTCAGATTTTTTCATTCTGCCCACTCTGAAATTAGGTACCAAAATTTCAATAGAAGAAATTGCTTTCACCTGTGATAATGACGTCATTTTTAAAAGGCATTGGACTGAAAAAATATTTTTTTTATTCAGAAAATGGTAATATTTGACTACAATTGTGTCCAAACGACAAAATTTACATTGGTACTTCATTCCTGTGATACTGACACCAGACCCAAATGTTTTACAATATGTTTATATCAGAAAAAATGGAATCATGTTTAAGAGAAACATACACATTTTTCTCCATAAATTGATGTTTGCCATATGAACGATTTCTGGGCGCGAAGAATAGAAACCCGTTACAAAGAGGTTTCTCGTTACAGTGATTGCGGTATTAAAGTTTAAAGATCTAGAAGAGTACAAAACCATATTTTAGTGATAGCTGTAGTAACAGTTAAGAGGATACTTCACTCGTGCGAAAACACCCGCTGGCTAATATTAATCATATAGGGGAATTTTTTTGAATATCTCGTTTGCATTTCAATATTTTTAAATGATTGTTTTTGCTTTGGGTAGCTGATATTGATCTCTACGCAGGTCATTTGTTTTATTTTTTCAGTTTTGTTTACAGTGTTTTTTTTTTCAATTCCTACTATTAGCTCACACTCTGTATATATTTATATATCTTGCTCAAATTTTCAATCGTTAATAAAATATTTTCTATTCATCCACTCAAATTCAAATACATTTTTTTAAACTTGTAGTGGATGATACTGGATTTTAATACAGTTTTTTCAAATATTAATTCATTAATTAAATTTAATTAATTAATTTTAGTTTTATATGGGAGAAAAAAATTTCTCCCATTGTTTTCAAATAAAATGAGAGATTTTCCTCAAATGAGTGATGCCACAAAAATAAAATACCGCAACGATGATTATAAAAAAAAAAATCAATAAAAATAACGTAGACATTAATGCTGCACGTGTTTATTTTGTATATTTATGATTAAAAAGTAGGAATTGACTTTAAAAAAAAAAATTATATTACTTGTTTATTATGAGGCTTCTATCACTTTTGGAACCGGTATCGAAAGTGAAAGTATCTTAATAAAAATAGTCTGTAAACAAAATCGAAAAAGCAAAAAACGGCCTGCGTAGAGATCGACCTAAGCTACACAAGGCAAAAGAAACTTAATTAAAAATATTGAGATATAAAAAAGAAATTAAAAAAATAATCTCCCATAGGATTAATATTAGCGAGCGGGTGTTCTTCCATGATTGAAGTAGCCTCTTAATGGTCGCGAAGCACAAAAAGTCCCATTAAATTAAGGGACCACGTTATACTGATTACAATTTAAAAGGTTAATAGGCGCGAAACCCACAATGCCCATTATATAAAAGGTGTCCGTTATAATTATCATTATTTTTACGGTTTATGAGCGCAACGCGCAGGGAGCTTTATTTTTCAGGAAATCATGTTACAGTGATTGCCGTATTAACAAATTATAAGTGCGAATTCCACAAGGTACCGTTTTGTAAGTCAGTCCATTACAGTGATTACCTTATTAACGATATATGCGCACGAATTGACCAATATGATAAATACAAATACTCTTGAGCTAGGATGATTATGCGACGTTTAAAAAGCAACGTAAATAGCAGAATAAACAATGTAAATTTACGTTTCAAATATTTCAAGACTTCATAAGAAAACTTTTTTTAGAAGGGAAAAAGAAGGAAATATAGCAAGGCCAACGCATAGGATCGAAATTAAATGTGATTGCGCTTTTCTTTATGTTGGTTTTATGTATTAGATATTAATCATGAAACAAATTTTACATACACAAAACACTGGATATATTTATTTGTTAACATGGGAGTCCGCAATACAATATCAGGAAGGGGCAAGGAATTCGAAAAGATGTAACTCTAATTTAATTTTTACTTTCTTCTATCTATAATAGAAAAAAATATTGTAATCGAAAACATTTTTCGACTTTCGGTTTCCGACGGATTTACATGATTTAGGGGTCGGAGATCCCGAAAAACAAGTTTATACAAAATGTAACATTTATCAATGCAAAATGCTTCTCATTTTTTGTTTCGAAAATATACATAATTAGAAAAAATACGACTTTTGAAGTATTAACATGTATTAGATAGAATAATGTTTTGTGAGTGGCACAACCGACAAGTTTTCTTCTGTTAAATAGAGAATATAAACACGAAATAAACAAAATGTATTTTTTTTTAAATCAGAACTCTACGAGCAAAACAATTTTTAAGTACATCAGCATAAATACAGAAATATAACAACACATAACAGCAAGTGGGTAAGTGTGATCGGAGATCGCACAAAGGGTTTCGTTTAATATTCCTTACAAAATACTTTATCCTTTCTTTAATAAATCCAAATAAATTTCATTAAAAAAAAAGTCGTGTTTTTTATAAAGTAAAAATTTATCGGTCCATTTTTCTCGTTTTTTCGCATATCTGAACCGGCCCGATAGCGAGCAAAGCCCACTATTATACTCTGTCATAATAATATCTGTCATGTGGACCAAATGCGATATTTAAAAGCAATTAATTTCAAAATTAAACATGTTGTACACCTTCAAAATGTTAAAATATGCGAATATTTCCATAATCGGGTTTTTATCATGATTCAATACGTTCCTCAAACTCATATATTTACTATTCTCTATTGCTCATATTGATACTCGCTTTGTATTATTCTCAAACATTTGAAAAATCCGTTATTTGAAACTTCCGATATGACGTCAGATTAATTTTCTTTTTAATTCTCCAATGATGTGATATTAATCTGCTTTCTGTACATACACATACTCATACTCATACTCCTTGTGTTATAGAAAAATATTTCAAAATTTCCTTTTTATTACCCATATGACGTCATAATCTTTTTTTTTTCAATTGGTGAAACTTTTTATTTCATTTTCGTTTTTCATGTGGAAAACTTTCAATAGAAAATTAATTATTGCAGAAATAATTTTATTGTGAATTTTTTATTGTTGGCAACTGATATAACGAAAAATGTTTAAATTTAATAGGAAAAGGCTGTTAGAATTTTAGTTTTTTATCTCTATTGATTAAAATAATGCGATTTTTTCAAATTTTAATATTTTGAGCTTCATAGCAGGTATTCAGTTATATATAGACAAAGTTTCAACTCTGTAAGTTATATAGTTTCTGAGAACGGCTCTGTGACGGACAGACAACGGAGCGGGAGCAATAGGGTTTCGTGAGATGAACGAAACCCTAAAAATGAAGAATTGAAACAGTTTACTATTCTTTCTAATCAAGGCGGTGGTTTTGCCCCCTGTATCATCCGCTTAAGATAATTTTTAAACACATGAAACATTCTTTAACGGGAGGCTAAGGGGACTTTGACTCCGTGACGAAAATTATTAATTACTTGTCTTTTTAGTGTTTAATTATGTTCCATTTGAGAAGAATAAATTTTACTATTGCTTTCAAAATCACACACGAGAAAAAAAATCATAAATTTGAAAATCCAGCAATTGCAGTTGCTCCCCGCTGACCCCTCCCCCCCCCCCCCCCCCTGTTTTTCGAAATTTTAAACGAATAATAATGTTTTGAAATTCCTCCATACAAATACTTTGGCTTAATGTCAGAAATACATTAATAGCAATGAATCCTGAGTCACAGAGGCAAGAAATTAATTCTTCAACAGATCAGAATATAATCGTCACAATGAATTCGTTGTATCAGAAAAAATCACAGAAACTGGAAGTTCTTCATTAGAGAACATCTGTCATAAATTTCTAAAAAGTATAATCGTCACAGCATGGAACTCTCTTTTCTATCACGTGTCACGTGTGCACATGAGTGTCATCTATCAGACAGCCTTGGATCACCATTTCGTATATTGGCCAAGGATTCCCGGCCACTTCGCGAATTGGCCGGCCAAAACCCGAAATGCATTGTTCATTTCATGTACTTCGGGTTTTGGCCAGGAATCTCGGCCAATTCGCGAACTGGCCGGCCACTTCGCGAATTGGCCGAACTTCGGGTTTTGGCCGTAACATATACACCAAGTAACATGCAAAAAACCTGTTAGACTTAAAATTGCGTACCACACACTGAAAACGTACTTTCCGCAGTTATTGTTCATACAATACTGTAACCGAATCCTTTTCATTTCAACGTCTTGTGTACTCCGGTTGAAAATAAAAACATGAGAAAAATAAAATATTTTTATATATATATTATAATGACACAGTACTTTATAAATTTTATTAAGAATCTTTCTTAATAGATGGCAGCACTAAACAATTTTTCAGATTCAACAGTTATTAATAGAAAAAAACAAAAGATGGCAGCACCACGAATTAAAAGTTTCCCTGACAGTGATTGTTTTATACAAATAATACTAGATGGCAGCACTAAAACTTTTTACAGAACTAAAAGACTTTAATAAAGATTTCTCATATTAGATGGCAGCACTACAAATGGATGAGAGGTTCATAAAGTTTTCGATAAAACAATACTAGATGTCAGCACTAAAATTGTATAAAAATAGCTGTACAGAGCCTATTTGATAACACTGGACAACAATGGTTCTATCACAGAACTGAAATTAGTTGATCCTAGATCAGTTTCTTGTGCTGATTCCGAATATACTTTCCGTTTTTCTTTAGGTCGTCCAGTTTTCGAGATATTTGGATATTCATGTGTATGCAAATTTAAGCTTTTGGCTAGGATTGCTTATACGCCCATGGAAATTTTAGGCACAATCAATCTCAGATTGAATTGCCTTTTTCAGATTATGATGACTGGATCAATTGCTTCAGATAAATGTCGCAGTACGAGTAATCTTAACAATTACCTGTCAGTTAATAAACCTAATTTGTGTATTTTCAATAGTGTAATGTTAGCATTACTTTCAACTTTAAAGTAGTTATTACCACAGAATTGACGCTATGTTTTTCTAGACTAGATTTTTATGCTGATTTCGAATCTGCAATCCATTTTCTTATGTCTAGATTTTGAGTAAAATTAATTTCTACTTTTGTATTGTATTGGCACACGTTTGATATAAATTGATTTTAGTAGTGTGAACCTCATTGGCAAAAGGGTGAACAGTGTCAGATTCCTATCAGAGACATAATCACTAATGAGTATAATAGAAATACAATTGAAAAAAGTAGTAGAATCTATCCTAATTAGCTGAAGTACATTTGAAATTACCATAAAAAGCATTTTCTGACATTTTTTTTTTTTTTTTTTTTACCAAAGAATGAAAATTCTCCTTTTTTGAAAACGGGACAGGATAGAAGAAAACGGACGCCAGATCGGCGTAAAAAACCTGCTTTAGAAACATGTTAACGTACTCATGTGGCAGAAATATTTGGATGTCAAGAAAAGTTATTAGAAAAATATCAAAATTAGGCACAATATTTCACGGCCTCATGTCAGTATAATCTCGGACGCAACATTTTTGTAAAGTAAACTGGCTAGTAATCGTAACATAAAACAAAAAATCCAGTCTGATAATGCTTTATGCCTGCATATAATTGTACAAAAATTGCATAAAACGAAATATGCAAATATTTCAAAAACTGGACGTGCTGGAGAAAATCAAACTAGATTCGGAATCAGCGCAAAAAAAAAATTGAATAAGAAACAACAATTTTTGGTTTGGGGACAGAGAAAAAGTTCTAATTTGTTGTCCAGTGTAATTCTCTGCGTTCGAAAAGTATTAATACACTGCTGCCCAAAAATTAAGGGTCAGTGACCGGACGCTTTCGCTTTTTGCACAGTTTGTCGAATATCTACAGAAATTCTTAACAAATTGTTCTTGAAATTCGAGGATGTAAAGCACATGTTTGACTTCAAGGACAGAAGAAACAGTATACTGCAATAAAAAAATTAATATTTTGAATATTTTATGAGATATGGGCATTTGTATGAAATGATTTATAACTGTGCATGCGCGAACTATACCAAAGTTTTTCTTTTTTGTTTTTTTTCTGATTTGGTAATCATCTCTATAGAGTAACGCATATAAAAAGATCACTCAAATATCGTGAAAGATACTAGCAACACAGTGAGCTAATTGGCAAATTCGGGGGGAAACCCCATTGGATTACGAGGGTCAGTCGGAAAATAAGTTTCCCTGGCGACTGTGGACGGAGGTGTGTATGAAAGATAAAAAATGTAATGAGACATTAAAGATAAAACATAACTTTATTTTTCCACATAAGTACCAAGTGCATTGATACATTTGTCATACCGCTTTAGAAGCTTCAAAAAGCCCTCCACGAAAAAATCAGGGCTTTGCATACGGACGAAGCGTTAAATGGCTATATGCGAAAGACGACACAGCAGATGAAAGCGAACGTGTATAAGACATCGATACCATAGAGAATGTGCATGTGCGTCACGAAGCCGTAAAGAACGAACGGTAGGCAAAACATACGCATGCCTACTGTATAGTTAGCTGTGTTATATGCTTATTATTCATATTTTTTAAATTAATTATTCATTAATTTTGCCTTTCTTAATTGCAGCGGATAGCCCAAGGTAGGTCCTGATGCACCTGAGGCTCGGATTTTTTATTTTTTGAGACCCCGGACCCCTGGGGCCCCTTTAAGATTTTTGCCCTAAATTGTTAATAATTTACCCAATTTTTATCCGATCCTCATCGTTTTTGGGGCCTTTTTTCCGTTTAGCTTTCACCCCCATTTCTACGTTCTAGTTATGACCCTGGCCCCCTAGGGCCTGGTACGGGGCCCGTTGAAGTTTTTGTTTCCTAAACTGATAATTACTTGTCCGCTTTTAATCCGATTTTCTTAGTTTTGGGGACCTTTTCTTCATTTAGTTATTTCCCCATTGCTACTTTCTAATTAGGATCCTTCATCTTAGGGCCCTGCTCAAAACTATCGGCTGGCCCCTTTTTGGGCCCCCTACTATAGTTCCCCTAAAAATCGTCCGATTCACTAACTTTTTTTTCTAACAACTTAGAACTTCCAGCTACTACATGAACAATAAAAACAAAAACAAAAAAATTCGATGAAGATCCGGGCCCCTGGGCCCCTTGAAGTTTTTGCTCCCTAAATTGTTAATACCTTGTCCCCTTTTAATCCGATTTTCGTTTTTGGGGCCATTTCTCCATTTAACTTTCCCCCATTCCAGTTAGGAGCGTTCATCTTAGGGCTCTGATCAAAATTATCAGCTGGCCCCTCTTTGGGCCCCCTACTATATTTCTCCTAAAAATCGTCCGATTCACTAACTTTTTTTTTCTAACAACTTAGAACTTCTAGCTACTACATAAACGACAAAAAAAAAAAAAAAAAGGAGAAGATCCGGTCCCCTCGAAGTTATTGTTCCCTAAATTACCTAAATACCTTGTCTCCTTTTAATTCGATCTTCGTTTTTGGGGGCGTTTTCTCCATTTAGTTATTTCCCCATTTCTACATTCCAGGTAGGACCGTTCATCTTAGGGCCCTGCTCAAAACTATCAGCGGCCCCTTTTGGGCCCCCTACTATAGCTCCCTTAAAAATCGTCCAATTCGCTAGCTTTTTTTTCTAATAACTTCTTAGGATTTCCAGCTACTACATGAATGACCAAAAATTTCTCGGACAAGATCCGGGCCCCTGGACCCCTTACGTTACCCACAACTTCTTAATTATGATACGTATCGAATCCGTTTAAAGTTATTATTATTTCTAGGAAACGGGCCGAAAATTTATATATGACAGATTTTTGATATCATTAAAAATGGCCTCAAGTGGTTGGGGGTTGGGGGGGGGGGGGAAATAGGAGTTTAAGAAGAAAAAAAATCATAACTTTGTCAATTCACAAGTTATCAAATCCGCTAATTTATTACAAATCCTCTTAATATTATCTACAACTTTTATATTGACAAGTTTTTTTTTATAAAACCAACCCTTACAGAAAAAAAAATTTTGTGTGCTCCGCCTACAGACACAGGTAGATTTCGAAGTGAGCGGTCCCAACTGCCGCATCATGGCAAAAAGGTCATTTTTTCTGCAATTGCATCTTCGAAATTTACCTGTGCCTGTAGGCCAAGCTGTCAAGGATATTTTTTTAAATATTAATCTTCTTTTTCGGCATCAACTTACGTTTACTCACCACAGTCGTAAATTAGAAATCGCGTTACTGTTAAAGATAAGGGGTTAAGTTAAGAAAGTGGGGGGGGGGATGCATCTGTAAATTAAATATCGCGTTAATGTTAAAGGAAATTCGTTAAATTTACAGGGGTGCATATTCCACCGCCTGGGGACTGATTTTTTTATTGGGTTCTAAGGGCTCGATTTCAACAGGGTTTGGTTCATTCGACTCGATATTGAAAACTTGAGTTGTTTTTTTTTAAATTTATTATCACGGGCGCTAGTCAGTTCGTTATTAATAAATGTTTGGTTCGATTTTGAGTAACTGGATATCATATTTTGTTACAAAATGTTATTTTTCACAAAAATATAACAAATTTCAGAAAAATAAATTTTATTTTTCACAAAATGCCCCCCCCCCCCCCCCTCCCCCTCCAAGAAAAAAAAACTGCATCGACACCTGATTAAATGCTTTTTAAATGGTAAGGTTTTTTCAAAAACATGGCATCTATTTTTTTTTTTTTTTTAGATTAAATTATATAATTCGCTTTTACAAAAAAAAAAAAAAAAAAAAAAGAAAGAGTAAAATGTTTCTTAAAAAAATATCACCCTTAGTACTTCATTAAATGTTTCATATAAGTCAATTTTTTGTTTTGTCCTGTTTTTATACATATTATTAGAATAGTAAAAATATTTTGTTTAAACCTAAGGAATGTTTATTTTGTATAAAAATTATTTCAGCTAATAAAACCGAATTCTGACAAAACTTATGCTTCAGTTTCATAGATTTCCTTGTCATAATACAACATGTTAAAATTATATAAAAGTGTTTCAGAAAATAAGCAGTTTTGATTTGAGAACACTCATAGGTATCATTTTAATCGATCATTTAATCTGAATATAATGAGATTTGTAAACATTTTCCGATTAGCTCAAGCAATAAAAAGTTACCATACGAACAAGAACAACTTGAACTACAAGTAGAAAAAAAGTAAATAAAACGTTAACTTTACGGCATAATTTAAAAAAAACTAAAATCTTTCTCCTACCAGCTACAACAACAAGTTGAAACGCTTCTTGAGCACTTGAATTCTTCCCTGGAAACTTTTTAAAATAAGTTTCAATATCTGATGAAGCAACCGATGGCCAAAAAGCCATATCTGCTTTCCAATCTGCATCCACAATAATATACGGATCATCTAAAATAACAACACTATTATTCGGTTTGACAAATCTAAGCTTTGTTAAATAATCTTGATTAGCAACAGAATCTAAGTTCTGTGCATAATCTGATAAAAGAAAATTTGTTTTTGAATAAATATGATCCATAAATTGAATGCAAAAATTTCGCTTTCTCATAGGAAACCGTAGGAAATAGCGCATTGAGCGGAAATGTTTTGCCTACCGAAGAGGCGTGGTCTAGTGAGGAACCAGTTTGTTGACAAACATGCACATTCTCTATTGGGTAGAGGTCGGTATGACAAATGTCTCAATGTACTTGGTACTTATGTGGAAAAATAAAGTTATGTTTGCTCTTTAATGTCTCATTACATTTTTTGTCTTTCATACACACCTCTCTCCACAGTCGCCAGGGGAAACTTATTTTCCGACTAACCCTCGTATATGGGATGTCCAACAAAAACATTTTAGGCACAGGAGGGTCCACAATATGGCGCTAGTTGGTTGATTTATAACGGCCGATTATCTACTCAAAAGATATAAACCCTAGGGGGTGGAGTGCACTCCGTGAGGGTCTTTCTAAGGGATCCTAACCTGTATTTATGGCAACAGTATGGCGCAGTAATAGAAAATTAAGTTGAAGTTGAAAAAAATAAATTATCAGTATATTTTTTTCTCCTAAAACTTTAAACGCGATTTTCTGGAAACTACATTTTTCAACATGGGCAGCATGATAACTTCAACAATTTTTAACATTGTTGGATAAAGTTTGCGTTTATCTATGCATAATTAAATTGTCTAAGCGCCATCGAGCCCTTTTTTGAAAATTTAAGTTTTTTTTTATAATTTTCAAATAAGTTTAAAGGTAAAAATTTTAAACGAAAAATTATTTTTTTTTTAATTGGCACATTTTACTTATTTTTCAAAAATTTGAACCGATGGCCCTTAGCTACAACCTTATTTAATAAAAAGAAACTAAGATTATAATAATTTTTTTTTCTACAGTAAATTAGGATGCTGTCATCGAGCACGGAATATTTTGGTACAGGTCAATGCGACTGCAAGTTTCCGATGTAATATGCGACCAAATTTAACAAAATAAATATTTTTAAATACTCGAAGCAACAAAAAAGAACGTGGAATTATTAGTTTTGAATTAATTCCACTCCCTTCGTAACACAAAATTCCAAAATATGTCAATTTTTCGCCGCTAAGAACGTATGTCACCCCTTAATGAAAGTTTTGATTTTGTCAGACAACTTAAAAATGGTTATGGAATTGTTCTATAATCTAAATTAAGCTTATTTATTTCTAATATATATATATATATATATATATATATATATATATATCAGATAAGCATTCAATATATTTCAGATAAATTAAAAACTTTACATTAAAGAAAACTTTTTCAGATTCCAAGGGATCTGACGATCACAATTTAAGACTACAGGTGTCACATGTGTTCTATAAAGGATGCAAATGGTCTTCATATTTAAATACCACTATTTCTGTACAATAATTTTTGTCTTGTCTAATCATAGAATTTCTGTGTTTAAATAGGGCAAAAATTACTTATTTAGAAATAACGGTATTAAAAAAACTAAATTTCATTTGAGGACATCCATCTCAAAGGGGTTAACAACCAGGGCTACGGAGTCAGTGGGAAAATGACCGACTCCGACTCCTGAAATTTTAAAGGAACTGACTCCGACTCCAGGATGGCTAAAGTACTAGTATTGCCTGTTGATTCCTATTATTCAGATTGCTTCATTGCTGTCATCTGTTTTGAAATAGTAATAGTCGCTTTATTAAATTTGGGAAATTATTTCATTAAATAAAGGAAATGATACTATTTTTTAAAAAAGTGGCAGCAATCAAGCAATCGGAATAATAATAATAAAAAACTGAACTGGCAACACTACAACCTGCTCTTACATTCCTGTTTGACCTTGAAGCATATGATGTACATATCAACCCAGATGTTGATGCAGGTTTTCTTTTCTTAGGGCCCATTTTGTGAAAAATAAAGGTTATTTTTGTGAAATTTATCACATTTTTGTGAAAAATAACATCTTGTTACAAACTATATACTAAATATAAAATATAAACTAGAGATTTCAATTAAAAACAGTTTTCATATATGCTGTACACTGGACAGTATATTTGGAACTGTTTAACCTGGGTTTCCTTGTATATATAGTCCAAATATAAAAATAATAATTCAGTTTCTAAATTAAAAATTATATAGAAATGGTTTAATTCCACTTCAAACTGTCTAAAAAACAAACTGGAGTCTAATGACTCCGACTCCACAGCCCTGTTAACAACTGCTGCTAAAGAGCAAGAAAAATCTTTATTGTCAATTTTATATTTTTCGTGTACGTAAATTAGAAACAATTTTTTCCTGTTGCAATAAAATGTTTTGATTTATGATATTTCTTCAATTATTTCTTCTTGTATTTTAAATGAACTGGGGGTATCTCATCGTAGCAATTTACGAAATTTTAAAATGTGTATACTGCAAGTATTTAAAATCACATTAAGTCGTGACTTTTAAATGAAACGAGTGAAATATTTATATTTTAAATGAAAAGAATGTAATGTAAATGGTAGCTATGAGAAAAATATTTGGCGATTTGTCACCTACGTCCAATTAACATAAAAGTACTGAAAGATCAGTACATTCGTGTTACAGTGGTCCCCACAATTACGATTATGCCAAGATTGCAGTTACGATTTCGTCACGATCATAGCAAAGCTTATACATGTCTCATGTATATATTTCTAATGTTCATATATGTGCCATATACCTCATTATATACATCATATACTTCTTATACAAATGTCATATATGACTGTAACTCAGTAATATGCATCACAAAATGTTATATATATTATATATTATTATAATTTCATAGGCGCTTTATAATTTGGCGATAAATCTTGGTCGCTTGGCGATTCATCCTCGAAGACCGCTATAACACACAAGTACCGAAAAATCACATTAAAGTATTGAAAGTTTTTTGTACTGAAAAATCTTGCTTTGTCCTCAAACCTTTCGTTTAATTGTGACATTTTACATTTTCATAATAAGACGTAACCTTCAAAATTAAAAATCTTCCTCAACTAAGTTTTCAAGCTGTAAACTTGTTAATTCTGTATGCTTTAAAGTGAAGCGAGATAGCAGAAAATAATGAAAGTTAAATCAAAATCACCAAATCGCCAAATAAACGGGAGAACGTTGCCATTGGAATATCAAAATAAATAAATAAAATATAAGAGTTTAAGGACAATTGTTATTTTAATTTATGAAATCAGTAATAAATCAGTAAAACAATGAAAAATACACGCAAATGTCGAATTAAAAACCACTTGATGGCATAACAAACACGTATAATGCTTATGACATCAAGTAAATGGGACTGCATTTTTCGCGTTCAATCTTACAGTTTGGCGATAGTTTTTTTGTTATGAAAAGTGGTCGACGGGATAATAGAGAAGTACCGAAATTTCATATGAAAACTACCAATTATTCATTCAAATAATAAAGTTTTAAATTTACTATAATATTAGCCGCATACTAGCAGTTACCATAATTTCCGGCGTATGAGACACAGATAAAACAAATCTGTCTCTGAACAGGAATTTCATTCAATGAAATTCATTTACTAAATATTTTTTCTGGATTGAAACAGACTTATTTTAGTCGTGACCAAAGCTGAATATATAGTATTATATATTCAATTTTGGACGCAGCTTATGCACCAGAAAATATGGCAATAGCCAAAGAATTTTCAAAGATTTCACTGTTTATAGCAATTTTATTCCGATTATTTCAGTGTTTAAGTACACAGTTTGATTACACATTTTTAAAACTCGTGTTTTATTTATTTTTTAAGTGAAGTTTTAATTTTGTTAATGAGTAAGATTGAGAAACAAATGCTGTACTTATTTACGTTGTTTTAAGTGCAAATGTGTAAATTTTCTGCAATCAGTTAATTTAACTGAATGGATTTTAAAAAAATAACCATGTCTGGAAACTATTTTAAATATCATAAAAACTCAGTAAATGGAGACAATTTTCAAACAAATAACATCTGAAAGTATTCCATCCCCCCCCCCCCCCTATTCAGAAAATGGCAGAAAAAAATTAAATTGTGCGATGTTTAGAAGCAATTAAATTTACAAAAAAAAAAAAAAAACGGGACATGGGGCACTTAGATTTTTGCCACCATCGACTGAAGTCAATACAAAGTAACATGTTGTCGCTTTATAATACATATTTTTACTTTGTAGAAGGAATAATGATTTTGTAACATGATAAAGTAAAGTATCTATTATTGCCAATCCATGAATGAATTTTGTTTGAAGGTTTTTAATGCTATTTTAAAGTGCCAAGTTCTATTACTTTAAAAATCTTTTTTTTTAAATTAAATTTTCTTTTAATATGAGATTTTTTTTTCCTGTGTTAAAATATTGATTGGCAACTAAGAGTTGTAGGTTTCTAAATGAATTTGTCTTTATACTTCATCTATTCTTGTAAAAATCTTGTTAAATTTAAGTGTGTTTAAAAAAAAAAAATATTTTAAATAAAGCTGTCAAAATGTGGACAAATTTTAGAACATTGTTATTTCTTGGGTTGGTAGAAATAGTTTGGTAACACATAGATCACGTTGAAGTAAACTATAAAACAATATTTTGATAAAAATTTACCGCAAAAATTAGTCTAGAAAAATAGAAAATATTTTTCACTTCAAAAAACAGTTTTCACAGTTTATGCACACATACATGCAACAAAAACTTTCATATTTTTCTACATCTTTCCTTTTAATATAACTCAAATAACATTAATCAAAGTTACTTTTTTGTCAGTTTGTATCTAGAAAATTTCAACCAATTTCAACAAAAAAAATTTAACATTTTTTTTTTTTTTTTTTTTTAAATTTATTTGTATACTTTACCTTTCGTTTAGAACTTTACTTTTTATTTTTAGTAGAAGTATCACAGTGTCTTTGTACAATGTTATAGTAATCATGTCTTGCTAAATTTTTTATCAAGATATATATATATATATATATATATATATATATATATATATATATATATATATATATATATATATATATATATACTTATGTGTGTGTGTGCAATAAAATCAATTACAAGAGAAATCTTATCTATTTGTTAGCAAAAAGTTTTTGTTTATCCACTCCAAAATTCTTTCAAAAATTAAACAGCTATAAACATCTGTAGACTCTCAGCTTTCATTTATCTTTATTCTGCTTTTCTGTGCTCATATAGTCCTCAATGCAACCATGATTAAAACAGTTGCAAGATATTAAAATAAGTTAAAAATATTAATTTATCAAGCAAATTATAACAATGTCATCTCAACTAGTGTTTAAGTGATGCATATAACAGCCAAATGGATTTGGGGCAACTTTTGTTCTTGAAATGCCATCAGGAATATCTCTCTTGTCTGTGATGAATATACTGTTATGTTTTCAGTTTAATGCTCTCAAGAAAAAAAGAAGAAAACAATAGATACAGATAGCTACTAGAGATGGGACGGGCTTGTTTTATCTTATGTATATTAGTCTTCAAATAGAAAAAAAAAGGAGGGGCGGGGGAGTTGCTGTTTGAGAAAAACAAGAATGTAGTTTAAGTTACAATCCTTTAAAAATCATTTTGAAAGATAAATGAATTTTTTTTTTATAGGACATAAGGAGGAATATAAAGATTCTGAAGCCTCGGCATGGTCATAAGTAAGTAAAGAAGCAGTGGGCATATACCCCTTGTCTAGCATCACTTTCTGTTTGAGATCCTTTTTCCAGAAACCAGGACTTTTTTTTTGGTCATAGTTGTACAATGATATTTTAAAATAAGAATTGTGACTTTTGCAGACTTCAATCAGCAGTTGGGTATCAATAACAAACTTGCTATCTTAAATATGTTTTCAGGAAACATGAACATGTTCCTGAACATGAAAATCCATAACATGAAAATCACGAAACATTGCCATGGGTTGAATAATTGAAATTAATACCGATTTCTCTGTAAGAAGATATTTCTAAATGAGAAAATTAATCTTGAAGCAATTTTAAAATGTTATTAACAATTTTCTACTGTATACTTTCTGAATCAGACTTTAAATTCCTAAGCTTCGATTACGAAAAAAAAATGTCCGAACACATATCTAACAGCTATAATTGAGAAAGTAAAAAAGTCATTCTTAGACTCTTACTTTTTTGGAAGGGTTTATTTGACCTAAATGACAAGTAGGATTTTTTAATTTTATTATATTCTAAATGAAGGCAAAGCTAGATATTCAAAAATTAAATTTTCAATATTGATTTAAATTGCAGATATAAAAAAAAAATCTGATTTAAATGTTAAAAAATACTTTGAACCATAAATTTTAATAAATTAAACCAAATAAGTATATATAAACAAGAGATTAATTTTTTTATTAAATACATTTTTTAGTTCAATATGTGTTTTTAGATTTGAAAAAAAAAGATTGGAAGCTATGTGTATGTATAGCGATTATTTGAGTAACATTACATTGAAATTACATAACTCTTGCATTTTTAACAGAATCATAGATATTAATAATACTCAAACACATCTTCTATATCGCTGTAGAAAATTACTATTATCTGGATGATGTGCTTTTCTTAATATCGTACTATTGTTTATTTCAAGAACGAGGACTTCAAATAATGATGCATTCCAGTTTTTGAGTCTTTCTGGAAAATAAAGGGAGGAATATAATTGGATCCGGCTCATTTGAATTGCCTAAAATTTGGCACGATGTACTTTTCAGTTTTAAACAGCAATAATGAAATATTAATTTTCATGATTACAGTTGGCTACTTCAAGCACCTGCTTTTTTTACATATATGATCTCGTGATTCATGTTTTCAAGTTTATTTTCCAAATTTGCGAGAATACTTTTGTTTATTATTATAAATCGCTAGTTAATAGGATTATTATTTTTGGAGTTATAAGGAAAAACCTCTTTCAAGCAATTCAGTAATCGAGCCTTTAAAGTTTGTGACGTCATCAAGCCACGATTTTATTTGAATTGCAATGCATTTTATAAGTAGTTTACACATTTTTATTTTAATATTTTACATTATGCATATCCATGATGGGTAAGTATTACGGTGGCCCCCAACGACTAGTTTTATATTTTATTGAAAATTTTAAATTAGGAATTTTGTAATTACCACTACTGAAATACAATTAATCCTACCAAACATTTTAAAGATGGACTTTCTAATTTTATTTTTCATCATCATTTTATATATTATAATTATATATATAGCATTTTAATTTGGTAAACCTAAGAAATACAGTAAAACCTCTTAATAGCAAATACCTCGGGAACATGAAATCCATCTGCTATTCAAAGGTAAAAGCATAAAGTAGTATAGGTATAAATAGGTGTCCGCTGTTTGGGGATGTTCACTATGGAATATTTTACTGTAATTATTTTTAAGACATTACCAAAAATAACTGAATAGCAGGTAACTAAAGAAAAAGTAGACCCCTTTTCCCTTATGTTTCACATTTGATGCAAAGAGGTGTAAAGTAACTTTTTTAAATGTTCAAAAACAAGGATTTCCCTCAATGGGCTATAATAATTTCATATGGAGTCAAATATCTTTGTGGGCTATTTAAAGACAAATTTCTTGTAATTATCACTTATACTAAATATTTATATGCTCTATATCCTATATGTATAGATTGATATAGCTAGATTATCCTTCAGGACTTTTTTTTTTCTCAAAATAAGCGACATGCACAACTATGCCTTTAAATACCTCATTTGTTACTTTGATAACAACAACTATAATGGCTTTATGAGTGACAACATAAATAATGCACTACTCATCAAGAAAAAAAGAAACAATTTTTAACAAAAATAAATAAGTATTTATTTACAAAAAATAATACAATTATAAAAGATATAAACAGTAGCACCTCATTATATTGTGCATGCTGGGAGAGACACTTAATTCAAAAGTGAGATACAACTGATCACTGAAAGTCAAATTTAAGTAAGTAAATAATCTAAAATAAATGTTTAACATACGTCTCTAAAATGTTAGTATACTGCAATTTTATAAATTAAAAATAGAGAATATCACATTAATTGTAAAATCAGTGGTGTGGTCGTAAAACACACCAGAGAGTATATGCTAGACACAAAAGACATACACCATAGCTACAGAGGGTATACACAGTTATCCCAGAAAGTATACCACCATATACTCTCCACTACATCCCTGATTATAAATGACAAAAATAAAGTTAATAAAAAAGGCTCAGTCATTTGTTAGCAAAACTGCTGATTATAAATATTTCCAAACCTAATATAAATTAAAAACTAAAAAGTATTGAACTTATGTGAAAACTTACTAAAAAAAAAAATATTATGAACGTCTTTAATTTTTATATTATTTTTTTCTCCACTTGAAATAAAATTCAAGATTAACTAATTGTGCAGTTAAGGTATAATTTTTTTTTTCAGGAAACACATTTATTGGGAAAAAAAAAAAAAAAAAGAAAATCTACCCGTAAAAAGAGCAATACATCTGAATGAGCAATATAATGAGAAGCTACAGTATTTACAAATAAAATATCACATTATATAAATCATGGCACTTACATATTCGATCTAGGAAGATGCACCACCAACGATAAATATTAAAAAAAAAATAATTTGCATTAATAATTTAATACATAACTTTCATACTTACACATTTACATCTTACATTTTTACACCTTACATATTGACATACATTTTGTTAAATACATCTTAAACAATAAACTTAACTTGAATCGGGTTTCGTAAATATCTTCATATTTTCAAAAACATCAGATATTTTCAAAATAGTCAACTTACTGCTGTTAAATATTTTCAAATTTAATATAAATTAAAAACAAACATGTTGCATTTAATATAAAAACTTAATAAATCATATTCTGAATGCCTCTCTTTTCTTCACTTACAATAAAATTAAAGTTTAACTAGTTGAAAACAATTTTTTTTTTTTTTTTAATTAAACAATTTGCTTTTTTACACTTACCAAAAAAACAAACTATTGAATTCAGTATCAAATATATTTTTAATTGAAAAATTTTAACATAAAGGTAAGCTTGTCTACTTTTTTAGGGTTTCGTTCATCTCACGAAACCCTATTGCTCCTGCTCCGTTGTCTGTCTGTCACAGAGCCATTCTCGAAAACTATGTAACTTACAGAGTTGAAACTTTGTGTATAAATCAGAATATCAGCTGTGAAGAGCTCAAAATATTAAAATTTGAAAAATTCGTATTATTTTAATAAATAGAGATAAAAAACCAAAATTCTAACAGCCCTTTCCTATTAAATTTAAACATTTTTCGCTATAGCAGATGCCAAAAGATTTAAAATCCACAATGAAATTCTTTCTACAATAATTAATTTTCTATCAGACGATTTTCACGTGAAAAATGAAAATGAAATAAAAAGTTTCACCAATTGAAAAAAAAGATAAATATGAAATAAAATTGATTGATGTCATAGTCGTAATAAAACGGAAAATGTCTAAGATTTCTCAATAATACAAGGAGTATGAGTAAGTACACAAAGCAGATGAATAACACGTCATTAGAGAATTAAAAAGAAAATCTGACGTCATATGGGAAGTTTAACTAATTTTTCAGATGTTTGAGAATAATACAAAGCGAGTATCAATATAGAATAGTAAATATATGAGTTTGAGAAACATATTGAATCGTGATAAAAATCAGATTATGGAAATATTTGCATATTTTAACATTTTGAAGGTGTACAATTTGTTTAATTTTTAAATTAATTTTTTTAAATATTGCGTTTAGTCCGTATGACGGATATTATTATGACAGAATATAATAGCGGGTTTGGCCCGCTATCCAGCTGGTTTAGATATTCGAAAAAATGAAAAAATAGACCGGTAAATTTTTACTTTATAAAAAACATGACTTTTTTTTTGTTGTTGCTAAATGAAATTTGTTTGAATTTATTAAAGAAAGGATAAAGTGTTTTGAAAGGAATATTAAACGAAATCCTTTGAGCGATCTTCGATCACACTTACTCACTTATTTACACTTCTTCAACCGTTTGGAATAGGTCACATTCACTTCACATGCTTTCATTAAGAACATCTTGTTTTATTTACTAATCTGTTGTGCAGTTTAAAGTGAACTAAACCAAAACCAGAAAAGATACTTTTCCAATGAAACTAAATAACCGATTATCTAAATTAGACAGTTTTATCTTTTAATGGCTCTTCTGAGTTGATACTGTCCCACATAATTATTGGTTCTACATTTAAAAATTCAGCATCAAATGTAAAGCTTTTTTTTTTAAATCTCTTCTTTGGCTAAAAAATCACTGCCAGAGGCAAAAGTTTTTTGTCTATGGAATGACAGTTCATAAGAGTTGAAAAATATAATGCACAATGATATTTTAAAAATAAATATCAAATATATCAAACATCATATTTTGAAAATATTGGATATATATCATAATATATATCCATTGATGCATATCTCTGAATCCTGAATTCAATACATTATCTTTATACTTACATAGCACATCTTTACTTATTACTTACATAAATACATCCTACATTTACCCATCTTACCAATTTGCATGTATAACATACATGTATTCTGTATACATTCATATAATATACATAACAATTTACAATAGATTATACCATACAACATACTTACAACAGGGCTGTCCAGTACAGCACTAATACTGCGAGATAATTTTGATACATGTTTCGAGCCATATTATTAATGAGGCCCTTCATTGTCAAAAGCTGAGGTGCGCCCTTGCTTACTGAAAGGTTGGACAGGTCTCTTTACAATATATATATATATAATATACAGGGTATCCAATCTCAATGGTGTCCAATAATTAATTCCTAAACTGTTTGTCATAGACATATAGTTCCAATTACAAAAATATTTTAAATGAGGTAAAGAAGTATTTTAAAAGCGATTTGGGTCAATAAAAACATTTCTTAAAAAATTACAAAATTTAATTTTTTATACAGTCTTTTGGTCACATAAGTTATATTTAGTAAAAATATCCTATTACACTAAGAAGCAAGACAAAAAAGTCCCATTCTTCTATGATTAAAACGGACCGAGTAATAGCTGTTTAAAGTTGAAGAATATTTTTTGCTGCGAAATCACTATCAAAAATTAAATTAAGAAATAGGGATCATTCACAAATTTACTAGAAATATAAACAATCATCAGACATAAAAAAAATTAATAGATGAGAGTAAAATGAACATTACAATATAAATTTGAAATCTATTTTTATTCTGACATATTCTGACAAAACTTGTACTAAAAAAAATAAGTCACAACTTTTGTTAAAAGAAATCATGAAAATCAACATTCTCATTTCCTTACAAAATAAAAAATGTTAAAATACAATTATTTTAACCAATCTGTAACTTACTGAATAAAAATTAACAGTATCGCAATACTTTTATGATGTAACTATTTTCAGTTTAAGTGCAGATACACGTGAAGTAAATTCTTCTAATACTTTAAGCACTTCCTGTACGATCCCTCGAAGCATGGCCCAACTCATCTGTGTTCATATGCAGAAAATTGGTATAATTCATGCAATTAAAAATTTCATAACTTTTAATTTTAGTGTTAGGTAAATGGGACTTTTTTTTTGTCTTACTTGTTAGTGTAATAGGAAATTTTTACTAAATATCATTTATAGGACCAAGAGCCTGTATCAAAAATTAAATTTCATAACTTTTTAAGAAATGTTTACAGGGGTCGATCCAGGCAAAATTTGGGGCCTCCCTTCACAAAAATCAATTTGATAAAATGGGCCCCTTCACAAAATTCAATTTGATAAAATGGGCCCCTTCACAAAATTCAATTTGATAAAATGGGCCCCTTCACAAAAATCAATTTGATAAAATGGGCCCCTTCACAAAAATCAATTTGATAAAATGGGCCCCTTCACAAAAATCAATTTGATAAAATGGGCCCCTTCACAAAAATCAATTTGATAAAATGGGCCCCTTCACAAAAATCTTTACTAAAATAGGCCCTTTCACAAAATTCTATTCCATAAAAACTTACTATTTATTATTTGTAATGTTTCAAAATGTGTAATTTGTAAACAAACAAGTTCACCAGAGAGGAAAACTTCAAAAATGATTTTAAAAAATTTTTTTATAAATGCTTTGGTTCGAATTTGATTAACTGGATTTCAACTTTCATTACAAAATGTCATTTTTCACAAAAATATAATAAATTTCACAAAAATATAATAAACATCAGAAAAATAACCTTTCTTTTTCACAAAACGGGCCCTAAGAAAAAAAACCTGCATCGACCCCTGGTTTATTAATCCAAGCAAATCTCTATAATAAAACCGTAAGTCATATGACTGTCATCAACAGTTCTGGAATGTCCGTTTCACTTTTTCATATGCCAGGCGGCCATTTTTATTAAAAATTATTTTTTCGAATAAAACTTCATAAATGTGACATTTTTAGAAAGATCGTTCAAAATAAATTAATATTTGAGAGATGACTTACGTTCAATTATGTATATATTCTCCAATAACTTCAGTTGAAATTAGCTTCGCAGTTCAAATTCTCTATCCATGAAAGTAAACAAAAAAAAAAAGATTCATTCGTCGTGAAGGTTTAAAATATTAAACCATTAAACCATGGAGATAATCGTTCGTAAAGTTAGTTTTCCATGAAAGATTTTTTGGAGCGCTGTCTGGTGTCAAAAAAATAATTCGTACCAGTGACACAATCAAAGTTTACCATAATTATGTGCTATACAACTCAACTTCATTCTTTATCTTTTCTTGATGTAAGCTGAATGTAAACAAATACAACTCATGTAATGATATTTAATGAATCAAATTTCGAAACAAATTGTCAGTTAATTTGGTATTTATGTATTATACGTGAAAGGAAGAGAGACCACCGAAAATGATTGTTAATCACCAATCATATTTACCATTATTAAGGACCAATCGCTTTCAAAACAGTAATTTAATATACATTTACAAAATACATAACATCATTAAGTACTTTTGTGTTATTTGGGCGCAAATCTCGCCAATAGAATTTTTAAAATCGCCAATACCAGCTTTTATTTTTCGCGTGTGCAAATTAGAAACGATACTTTTATTTTGAAATCAAATGTTCTGATGGAACAGCTGTCGTAGACGCACCGGGGCACTATATTAACTATAGAGTTGCAATATAGAGAGAAAAAACGGGTTGCTGTAATTAGAATTATAGGCGGTAATGTTGGTGTGACATATTTACATGATTATCAAAACTGGCTTCCAAAAGTTCAATGTTTCACCAAACCATACTCAAAAATTACGTGTTATAATATGCACTCCGATTATGTCACATTATTCAAGACGTTTTAAATGAGAATAATGATAGATTTTCTTCTTGATTCTCCCGTAATCAAGTCTACAGCCAAAGTTAGCGAGAAACAAACAAACAAAAAAATATTGGCAACAATATGGTTCGGTGTAAATGGTGGATATCATTAAAGACTTTCACAAAATAGACTTCATTGCACCAAATCGTATTAACTAAAATACGCCATTTGGCAATGGATCCAATTACGGAAAACTACTTAATATGTTTAAGAATCTCCTCATTAGCAAGCATATTGCAACTGATAAGCAAACGGATATTAAGCATAAATGCTTAAGTTGGTTAAGCGGTTTTTGTCAAGAAAGATGAAATACATAACAAAAAATATACGAAATGCTACCATGATCGAAAAAGTTTGTCTATTAGAATCTTCCGGTTTGGCGAAGGATTACGGAAAAAAATAAATTATGAATAAAAGTAACATGTTACAGTGCTTAACATACATTTAAGGGAGACCAAACTGGTCGCCAGTGGCGGCTAGTTTTAAAATAATTGTTTACCTAATTTATAACATTTTCGTAATTTGAGCTATGTCTATGACTAACGGTTTAGGAATTAGCTATTGGACACCGCTGAGAGGTAACACCTTGTATAGGGTGTCCCAAAAAAGATTGAAATATGCTTTATTTTTTTATCTGTTGGAGATACATAGACAATGTAAATTGAAAAAGTGTTCAAAATAAGATTGAAATTAAGATTATGTTGATAACATTAAAAAAAAAGTTACACTTTTTAAATTGTTATATAGTCCTCGAGTTCTATAAATTGTATTTAGAAGTTTTTCTACATGATCCGACGAGTAGAACAGCAAAAATTTCATTCTTTCTATGATCAAAATTCACAGAATTTATATTACTTTGAATCTTATGATATTTCGGAGCTTTCTGGCACCAAAAACAGACTACTAAAACCAGTACTTAAGACTCAATTTTCTGTTTTTATTGCCGGAAAGTTATGAAGTTTCATAAAATTCAAAACTATTATAACTCAGTGAGTTTTGGTCAGAGAAGAAAGTCATTTTTAATGTTATACTTGCCAGAGAACAGAGAAATTTCTAAATATAACTTATAGAATCCATGAGTTGTATAAAAATCAAACAAGTGGGTAAGTGTGATCGAAGATCGCATAAAGGGTTTAATATTTCTTTCAAAACACTATCTTTTAATAAATAAATCTAAATGAAAAATTATAATTATCAATAAATTATTTCAATATAACATAAATGGCAGCAAAAAAGTTAATTAAAATACTGATAAATTTAAAACTAAAGTTATGTAAGAATTAATTTATTATATTAAAAATAACAATATGTAAAATTATAAATGAACACATGGTAAAAAATCTCAATACATTAAAGTTAAATGTAAAATTTTATTTATTTCTCTTCATATTTTGTAAACAATCACTCATAAGTGAAGCGAAAAAAAAAATTAATCATTAAAGCAATTGTATCCTGAAAGGAAAACAAAATATTAATTTATGCGCATAAAAATAACTTTATATAAAAAACATCAAAATAAATAATCAGAGTTTCAACGAATTTCCTAATTTGAAAACACTGAATCAGTACTGACATCTATGGACTTAAAGGTAAACAAATAGTACAGAATATTAAGAAATCAATAACTATGGATTATTAGTGCATTAATATGCACACAAATAAAAAAATATATAGAAAGCTAATCAAACTATGAATTCGACAAGAGTTATGATTATTTCTAATGAATATCACTCCTTGGGGAAAAAAAAATTTAATGGAAAATATTTTTAGTGAACAGAATACAGCATCGTCATCTAGGGATATAAAGGCTAACAAATAGTAAAGAATATTAAGTTTTAGCGATCCATTTTATTTAAACTGTTAAAACCATGAAAAAGGAAGTTATTTACATATTATAAAAATATTTAATTACACATGTGTGAGACATGAGTGTATTTTTGTGATTTTAATTTTTACATTTTAGTTTAAAATCTCGTAGTAAAATGTACGTTGATTAACAACTTATTGTTTTGCTTTCAAATTTGAGTTTACAACATAAAGTCCTAGAAGAAATAAAAAAGAATATAATTTGAAAAGAGCTTCAATAATGTAACATGTAAATAATTTTTCTCCTTTTTCATTTAAGAAAATTGAACATGTAAATAATTTTTCACCTTTTGTATTTAAGAAAATTAACTCTTGAAGATGGTTTTAAAAATAAACTGAAACGTCGAGAATAATTTATATTTTTGTGATAAATCCATCGTACAATGAAAACAACTGTCAGATCAGTGTAAAGGAATTATTTATGCCTTATAAAAAATTTTAATTACGAATCTATGAGAACTGAGCACATATGGAAAACATATTTAATTACATTATTTAATGTTACTTTTATATTGACAAAAATAAGAAACTTCTTTTAATTAAATCCATTGAACGTTTAAATGAAAAAAAATTTAAAATTTCAGCTTCTGCTGAAGAGAATCGAACCTGGGACCTCTGGGTCAGAAAGAATACACTTTACCACTGAACCATCAGGTCTAAAATGAAAAGGTTGAAATTAAGATTCTATTTTGAAAAACAAAAATGGTGGGATATCATTAAATTAATTCATTTAATTAAAATACGCCTTTTTCAAAATATTATGATTTTCAGTGTGACAGCAGTTATTCAGCTGCAAGTACACAATATTTTAAGTCTAACTTATACAGTTTCTGAGAAGACTCGGTGACAAAACAAACAGGGAAGTGAGACAAATAAGATTTCATAAGATGAACGAAACCCTAAAAAGTAACTTTTAAAAACTAATGCAGGACAATGTCGCAAACATAATCTTAATTCCTACTTTATTTTGAACACTTTTGCAATTTACATTGCTGACATATCATCCACAAATAAAATAGTAAAGCATATTTCAATCTTTTTGAGACATCCTGTGTATTACAATGCATCCAGTACATACAATTGCGGTTGGTATGGTAACTAAGCAATTATAGTTAAATATTACTGTAATTAATACTATCAGTGGCATATTCATGGCCCAGATAATTTGCAAGTTTTAATATATAAAAAGTCTTCCCACATAAGCATGGTCAAATGAAGCCCTAAGGCAAAACTTAGAAATACTGCACTTTATGATTGGTTAAAAATACAATTCCAAAAAATGCTTAAGCACCATTACTAAGTACCATTTATTGCTTTTAACATTTTTCTCAATTTACTGCAAATTTTTACAATTTTTTTTTTTAATAATTACATAAAAGTCTAATTATATACTTTATCTTGACACATGAGGAAAAATAAAACAAAAATTTACCATAACTTCTTTCAGAGAAAAAAAAAAAAAATGTTACTTTAATTTTGAGACTTCCATTCAGTGAAATAAACAATGAATGCCTCTTCTAAATCATAGTTTTAAAATGAAATATTTAAACAATGTAAAAGTCATACAGGGTTTTCATAACCAGGCTTACAAATATTCAGAAGATACAGGATGCATTAATAATAAAATTTTTGAGCCTATATGGAATTAGATTGGGATTCAAACAGATGCAACTAAAATTCTTTAATTTGCAATTAATTGATTTTAGACAAGCTCAGTTTATTTAAATTTTGCATTTAAATTTGCCACTAACTTTATTTAGAACCTTTATCAACACTATGCTGAAAATAATCTGTCATGTGCAACTTATACATAGATACGATGTTTGCTCTCACAGCAATAGAGTGAAGGAATAATATCAGTTTCAAATATAAACTCTATTTAATCTTATCATCAAAGAATTAATAGCATTTTAAAAGTTTGCTTTGGGAGTCAATCAACTATGTTTACCTGGAATCTGGAGAGACACTTAATATTTACACTACAATTGAAGACATGAGTGGAAAGTATTATGTCATGTTTCTCTCAATTTATTTTTAATTTTATGGATGAAGGATTCATGGGGGTAATATGTTGCATGGTAAAGCGAAATTAGAATATTCTAAAGATATGAGACACTATCCATTAATGTTTAACAGTTTTGTACTTAATAATAATTTAAATAATAGATTTTAATATTTCAAAAATATCAAACTCTTTAGACAATCTTTTTAACATCACCTGCATTAATATTTAAATATGGTACACAGAAGAAAAAAAATTACAACAAAAAGCTTTCACTTCAAACTTCATTTCTCTTACACACCTTCTGCCACCCATGTCTTCAATATCACAATACTATACAGTTATAAAAAATTATTATTTAACTATTAGTCCGGAAGACAGCATAAAATTTTTGCAACCAATTTTAGCGTTGATGATATTGATATGATAGATTAGAGGTTACAGATAACAAAATGGCCAGTCTGTTGGCTCATCAGCAGAACGTGTTGCAACAACATCGCACAGCCCTATAATGTGAAATGAATGGCAACACTATAACTGATGTTACCCTAACTTATGAGCAGTCATCAGTAATCAGGTTACCATTCATTTCACATTACAGGGTCAGTGAAATGTTGGCATCACAGCACCCTCCACAGGTGTGCCAACTGACTGGCAGTTTCATTATCTACACCATCTAATCTATCATATTTCAAAATCACTGATGCTAAAATTAGTTGCAAAAATGTGACACTGCCTCTGTATTTACATTTTTTACATATCTACATTTACATATTTACAAAAATGTTTTAAATTCTCACTAGTCTGTCCTCTCCTTTTGTTACCTAGAAGCAAAAGTAAAATAAATAAGAGTTTTAAACAAAGTATAATTAACATAAAAGAACTTATTACAATACTACAGGAATTTTGGTCAGCTAAAATACATAAAAGTTATGAAAAGTAGATTATATAACAGGAAGCAGGAAAATTGGCAAATAGGAAATTACTGTATACTGCCATTATGTTTGATTATGTAGTACGATTTAATGTTAAAAGTAAAGTGGTGACTACAATATTTATTTAAAAATTTGTATTTTTGTAAGAAAGTAATTTTTTTTTTTTTGCCTCTTGCTATAAGAATTACACATTTGTCTATTTCAGTACATCTTATAGTAACTAATAGTATTGATAGCGCAGCCATGAAAAGCAGTCAAAATTAGACTGGCAGATGTACAGTCAACATATCTTGGATCTGAAATTTTACCTCTTTGCCTAAGTTTATTCTAAGTTTTAAACAAACCCATACTTTTGATAATTTTTAAGAATACACTTGAAAACTGTTAGAAATAATTCCTTATATTGGATTAAATTAGTATCTCTGCAACCACTTAAAATCAGATATTCAAAAAGAAAAAACAGCAAGAAGTTTTCTTCTACTTAGTACAATATCTCGTGAACTGATTCATCGGAAATAAATATCTTGCAGACAGTTATGGCCAATTATCTTCAAATACAGTACCCAGCTTATTTTTCATCAAAAGCAATAGTGAAATCATTTAATGACTATTTTGTTTATATCATCAAATAATGAACATAGTGCACACACCAATTAAAGAACTATTATAATTGCTGCAACAAGTAGGAAATCCCAGACATTTGTGAAATGTGTTTATATTTGTAATATACTTTTATGTTCGTGAATTGTGCTCATTTATTCATGACATGTGACAAACTCTAAAAGAAAATCTCATACCTGTATACAGATCAAATACAAACATAAAAAACATTCATTCCCTTTGACTTTTAAAAAACTTTTAATTCAGTCTGCCATTAAAACTAATCCTGTCAACATCTCTAAAAGGAGCAAATGGCTCTCGTAATCTCTAACAATTTAAGACATTAATATTGTTTTGCAACTTAAGTAAATCTAATCTAAAATTCAAATAATTGTAAAATTCAGTAACACATATATAATTAAAACTTATACGTAAAAAAGACTAATTATTTGTGTTTATTCTAACATTCTAAAATGTTTTTCCAGACTTCCAATTAAAGGATTTATTCACACCAGCGTTCTTCATTGAATACATTTTTATATGGATAACAATGCTTTAAATCTTTTCAACTAACTAAGGACGTCATTTTTGAAAATTCTTTAACCCTCTAAGCGTGTGGAACGTAATATTCCGTCGACTAAGCTCCAGGTTTCACTGCAATATATGCAATGTTTAAGATAATATAATTCTATAGATTTAATGAATTTTCCAAACATTGAAGAATGATTAATACTCTCAAGGGATACATTCATATTTGTAATTAAGTTTTATTTATAATGCTGAAAGAATCATTTTTTGAGCATTTAAAACAAAATGCAGAGAAAACATTACAATTTTACCCTTTTTCAAAATGCTCAGAGGGTTAATTTTCATCCAGCTATCCAAATTTCAGTGCTTGGAAAAACAGCGAACTCTATTTGGCAGCGAACTATAACTACTTTATTGAAAATGTAATTAACTACAACTACTTGTTTAAAAGGAGTAGTGACTACAAAATACTTTTCAAAAGTAGTCACTACTTCACTACTTTCTGATTTTGTCAAAGGATTCAATCTACACTGAAGACACGAATTAAGTAACACAGTGGCCCCTTGTTATATTGCACCTGCCGGTATACAATTTAATATGACACATAACTGAGGACCTTTAAAATGAAGAAAGATAACAAATAAGAAAAAGTTTTTGTTAGTTTATAAACATATTACAACTTTTTAGCTAAATAAGTAAAGATGCATAAAGCAATAAATATTTATGTATAATTACATAAAAATGCAGTTAAAATAAAGCTTTATTTTTTGGAGATAATACGGAAATAGTCATATCTGAACAAGCCATATAACAGAAGCTATTGTTGTACATAACGTATTTATGCTTAACCATTTGCTGCATAAATTTTACTTACTATTCTTGCAGTAATTTGTCCATGACATTCTCCAATTATTACATAGAACACATTTTGTACAAAAGAAGCAACTTACGATTACATTATTTGAAGAACAGCACTTTTTTTCTCTTTGAAGTAGCACCTGCACTCACTACAAACTATTGATTTTTTGTATCGCGCTACTCGCTACATCATATATTCTAATACGAGCAAATCTTGTGTGTGGTTATATATATATATATATATATATATATATATATATATATATATATATATATATATATATATATGCAAATTTTATCTTAAAAACGGCTCTAACGATTTTGACGAAATTTTGTATCCTACCGTTTTGGGACACCAGAAAACCATTGGGTTATGTCACGTGTTCGAGAAAATTCGATTAGTAGGTCATTTTGGGTCATCAAGGGTCAGGATCAAGCTAATTCTATCTATAAAACGGTTAAAACGATTTTGACTAAATTTCTTATCTTACCATTTTCGGGCACGAGAAGACTATTGGGCTGGGTCACATGTTCAAGAACTTCCGATTAGTGGGTCAATTTTGGGTCAACCCGGGTCACATTAATTTTATCTAAAAAACGGCTCTAACGATTTTGATTAAATTTTGTGACCTACGAGTTTCGGGCACGACAAAATCATTGGGACAGGTCACATATCTGAGACAATTCGATTAGGGGGTCGTTTTTGGGTCCCTATGGGTCAAGCTAATTTTATCTAAAAAACGGCTCAGACTATTTACACTAAATTTTGCATCCTACGGTTTTCGGGCACGAGAAGACTGTTGGACTAGGTCCCGTGTTCGAGAAAATTCGATTAGTGAGTCATTTTGGTCATGGGTCATTATGGGTCAAGCTATTTTATCTTAAAAACGGCTCAGACTATTTACACTAAATTTTGCATTTTATGGTTTTCGGGCATGAGAAGACTGTTGGGGTAGGTCACATGTTCGAGAAAATTCAATTAGTGGGTCAATTTGGTCATGGGTCATTATGGGTCAAGCTATTTTATCTTAAAAACGGCTCAGACTATTTAGACTAAATTTTGCCTCCTATGGTTTTTGAGCACGAAAAGACTGTTGGGCTAGGTCACATGTTCGATAAAATTCAATTAGTGGGTCATTTTGGTCATGGGTCATTATGGGTCAAGCTATTTTATCTTAAAAACGGCTCAGGCTATTTAGACTAAATTTCCTCCTATGTTTTTTAGGCACGAAAAGACTGTTGGGCTAGGTCACATGTTTGAGAAAATTTGATTAGTGGGTCATTTTGGTCATGAGTCAGGATATTTGAACTCAAAGCTAATTTTCACCGAGCATAGCTCGGTCTTCCCTGCTCGTTACATTTTTTAAAATGTAGCATGTTACACTACAACCTACTGAAAAAAGTAGCAACTACTGTAGTTTTGCTAATTTCAACCATTGCCTAATTTCTTGGCTTCAATACCTAGTTCGAGACATCATAAGAGGCTTTAAGGTGCACTAATGAAAAACAAATTAACAAAGTGTTATTTTGGTTGTAGATATTGGTATGTGGATTATGTACACAAGTGCACCAATTTAAGAATCGCCATGTCTGAAAAACAAAGGGTGACAATTATCACTGGAGAAATATTAACTGATAAAGAAAGGGAGAAAATATCTCCTGAAAATACTGCTGCAAACCTTGGAAAATAAAATTTTGAAAGATAAGCTTCATTTTTGATTTAATGGCAAAACTTAATTCTTACAAAAAGTACAAACCAGCAAAATTACTAATTTAATATGTGGTAGTTAAACAAAGTTAAGGACTATGCATAATTTTTTTATTTTGAATATATATACAGCGTGTCCACGTATAACCTGACCGACCTTTATTTTCGCAACCGTTGGTCCTAGATGCATACTTCCAATTACAAAAATGTTTTAAATAAGGTAAAGAATTATTTTTCAAGCGATTTGGGTCAAGAAAAACATTTATTAAAAAATTACGAAATTTAAAATTTTATACGGTCCCCCGGTCCTATAAGTGATATTTAGTAAAATTTTACTGTGACACTAACAAGTAAGATAAAAAAAGTCCCACTCATCTAACATTAAAATTGACCGAATTATGAAACTTTGAAATGCATGACTTATACCACTTTTTTGCATCGCAAAACAGATGATTTCGGCCGTGCTTTCAGGGGTCGTATATAAAGTACTTAAACTTATTTCAAGGTATCTGCGCTTTGAAAAAAATGGTACAACTATTACAATTGACTTAAATTTTATTAGTTAAGTTTTATATTAGTTAAAATAATTGTATTTTATCATATGTTTTATTTTGTAAGGATTTGAGGCTATGATTTATTTTAACAAAAATTATATTATTTTCATAAGGTTTTATTTAACTTGCAACGATCTTCTTTCCAGTTTAAAATTTGTACTAGAACTTTTAACTCACTTTCAAATGTCCAATCGAAGTTAAATTTTACATACTGACTTAAATCCGATGACAATGTAATATTATTATGATTTTCGACGCTTACCATCTTAATAATACTCATATTAGAGGATAACACAAAAAAAATTAGAATAGATTACCGTCAACAAGTTTAAGAAAAAGTTTTAGATTAGATAACATAAACCTGCAATGGTTGTGTTTTTTTAACTTTTATAATTACGTTTTATGTATTTTTTAACGCTGAATAAAAAAAATTACCTTCACTTTTAACCATCATGTCAAGATTTTTTGCAAATCGTAAATTTCAATGTTAAAAAATAGCGAAAAATCTGATACTATAAAATAGATGTAAGACTTTTTTATTCAGTTTAATTTTATTTAATTCAATAATTTATTCAATGTTTTGACTTATACTGGGTTTTTACAACTAAATAGCTCAGGGGTTCGATGAGGTTGGGAGGCGATTTTTATCAATTTTAACTTTGAGCTTTTTAGCTTTGAAATTTTCGATTTGAGAAAAATCCTGACGTTATGGTTTAAAATGAAGGTCATTTTCGGATTCAGCGCTAAAAAATACATTAGAATCAATTTTCAAAAGCTAAAAAACATGGCACAACCCAATATTTGAAAGACAGTGTAATCTAACAGCATTTAAAAATCGTAATTGAGGCTGTTGCTTTTCATCCTTTTATTTAACAAAAATTCTGTTATTTTTATCCTCTTATATGTTCAGTATAAATTGTATATTTTGCATTAATATGTCAGAATGATTATAGATTTCACATTTATATTAGATTGCAATGTTAATTTTGCTCTCAACTATTTTTTTGATATATCTGACGATTATTTATATTTCTACTACATTTGTGGATGACCCCTATTTCGCAACAAAAAATATACTCCAACTTTAAACAGCTATTACTCGGTCAGTTTTAATCGTAGATGAATGGGACTTTTTTTATCTTACTTGTTAGTGTCACAGTAAATTTTTACTAAATATCACTTATAGGACCGGGGGACCGTATAAAAATTTAAATTTCGTAATTTTTTAATAAATGTTTTTCTTGACCCAAATTGCTTGAAAAATAATTCTTTACCTTATTTAAACCATTTTTGTAATTGGAAATATGCATCTAGGACCAACGGTTGCGAAAATAAAGGTCGGTCAGGTTATACGTGGACACGCTGTATATATATATATATTTATTAGGTTGAATTTTTATTTAACAAAATTTTTATATTATGAATTTTTTTTTTCTTCAGAAAACATAAAAGCAGGGGAGGGATGCACATAGGGCAATCTCCCCGCCAAGTTTATTTTATCATTATTTGTTACTTTACTTTAATAGTATTTGAATGTTCCATTCAGTTTCAGGAATATAATAACTGTCACCAATAAATGAATGTAAACAAATTATCATACCAAAATATTCCTTTGATAATACGCATTAAAAAAGTTTAAAATACAGATTTAAATGCTTAAGTGATAAATGTAGAACACAAAAAAGCTTACAAAAACCTTTTAATATAATGATAGACATGTTTCGAATGCACAAATGGCACCATTATCTACATGATAAACATACTATTCTAGCAAAAATTTTTGAAAATAAACTTGAAAAACATAAGTCACGGGATCATATGTGTAATAAAAGCAGATGCTTAAAATAGTTAACTGTAAACATGAAAATTTATATTTTCTTATTGCTTTTATAAACTGAACAAGACCTTATGCCAGATTTTAGGTTATTCAAAAGAGGCTGATTCATTGCATATGTTCTCGTTACGCATATAGATTTCTATTGATTCACGGATAATATGTGCTCGAAACATGTCGATCATTATATTAAAAGGTTTTTAATCCTTTTTGTGTTCTACTTTTATCACTTAAGCATTTAAATCTGTGTTTTAATGATAATTAGTGATTTTATTATATAATGACAGAAAAAAGTTTATCTGGATTTACTTTTGCATTCCTCCAAACAAAATACAAATGAAGCAAGCTCCTGTATAAAAGTAAGCATAGAAACATAAGAGAAAAGTAATAAATACATAGGAAAATACTTCTAGATTTAATTTCAACAATACTAAAAAACACTTTTTACTTACATGTTTGATACTTCGGCTGGACTTCGTGATGTTTCTTGCAATGACTTCCAATACCCTTGTCAATCTTCTTGTAGTGACCGATGAATCCAATGTTGCGGTTCATCTTGTTAAAACAATTCTGTCCTGTTTTTTCATTGAGATTTGTGAATTTCTTAGATAAAGTCCACTTCTATAAGCAGGGGTAAAAACCAAGCTGAAAAAAGAAAAGCCTTGCCTTCCATAAAATTCTACCTTTTTTTCTGGGGATCAAAGGGAAATTTCAGGAGAAGGGGTAATTTAGATAAATTATCTTAACAAAATAATTAAATGGTTAACTTAAATATATATTTTTTTCAATGTAGTTTAAAATAAAAAAATGTAATTTTTATGCGCTAGGGAGTGGGCAAAAGGGAAACGAGAGATTTTATAGAGGGATATTTAGGTGACCGATTGGGAGGGATTAACAGTTTTAAAGCTAATTAAAAATTTTGACAGGGAAAAAAAAAAAAAAAAAACCTACTTAAACATTGAAAATTATCTCCCTTTGACAGAATTTGTTGCTGAAATTTAAAGTTGTGTTTTATTAAGTTTATTGGTGATTAACAAGAAGTATGCCTCTAATAGGTGTGCCTTAAGGCTGTTAGTCAAATTTACCACTAACTTAGTTCTATTTACTTTTAATGAAAGACAAATTAGGTACAATTAATTTTTTTATGATTATTTAACTTCAATTGTAACAATTTACAAAATAAGAAAATTTCTTATACTAAAATGATGAAATTACTAAAAACATAAAACTCTTGTACCCTATCCTTGAGTACCAGTGGATTTCCCTGAAATACAGATGGGGATAAAGCATGATTATTGACGGCAATCGCCCCACCCTCCTAACCCTGACCACCGTCAACAACATAGACAAAAATTTTCTGAAGTTTACAGAAACTATTTACTGGTAACTGGCACACAGATTCTATCAAAATACCATAAATTCAGGTTACCTAGGGATATTTAAATTTATATTTAATGAAAGACAATAAATTAGGTACAAGTAAATATTTTATGATTAATTAATATATATATATATATATATATATATATTAATAACTAAGAAAATATAACAAAATTTCTTATGCTAAAATGATGAAATTACTAAACACATTTAACCCTTGTACTCTACCCTTGAGCACCAGTGGATGCCCTTCAAATACAGATAGGATAACACATAATGATTATAGATGGCAATTGGCCCACCCTCCTACCCCCAACTATCGCCAAGAATGTACACAAATTTTTTCTAAAGTTTACAGACATCTTATTTATTGGCACGCAGATTCTATCAAAATACTGTATATCCAGATTATCCACAGATACTTCAATTTCTATTTACATTTAATGAAAGACAAATTAGGTACAATTAAATTTTTTATGATTAAGTAACTTAAATTGCAATAACTAAGAAAATAACAAAATTTTATATTAAAATTATGAAACTACTAAAAACATCTAATCCTTGAGTAGCAGTGGATTTTCCCCAAATATGGACGAGGATAACACATAATGATTATAGACGGCAATCGCCCCACCCTCCTACTCCAGACCACCGCCAAGAACACAGACAAAATTTTTCTGAAGCTTACAGAAATCTTATTTACTGGCATACAGATTCTATCAAAATACTGTAAATACAGGTTATCCAGGGATATTTAAATTTCTATTTACATTTAATTAATAAAAGACAATAAATAAGATGCAAGTAAATATTTTATGATTAATTAACTTACATTGTAATAACTAAAAAAATAAAAAAAATAATATATTAAAATGATGAAATTACTAAACACATCTAACTCTTATACCTTATCCTTGAATAACAGTGGATTCTACTGAAAAGCAGTTACGGGGATAAAGCATGATTATTATTGACGGCAATTGCCCCACCCTCCTACCCCAGACCACTGCCAAGAACGTAGACAAACATTTTCTGAAGTTTACAGAAACTATTTACTGGTAACTGGCACACAGATTCTATCAAAATACCATAAATTCAGGTTACCTAGGGATATTTAAATTTATATTTAATGAAAGACAATAAATTAGGTACAAATAAATTTTTATGATTAAGTAACTTAAATTGCAAGAAAAAAAAATTCATATTAAAATTTTTTAATTAAAAACGTCTAACCCTTGAATACCCCTCAAATATGGATGAGAATAACACATAATGATTATAAGGCGGCGATCGCCACCCCCCCCCCTCCCCCGGCCACCGCAAAGAGACAGACAAAATTTTTCTGAAGCTTACAGAAATCTTATTTACTGGCATACAGATTCTATCAAAATACTGTAAATAGAAGTTACCAGGGATACTTAAAATTCTATTTACATTTAATGAACGATAATAAATTATGTATAATTAATTTTGCTAAGATTAATAAACTTAAATTGTAATAACTATAAAAATAAAATTTCTAATATTAAAATGAAGAAATTACTAAAAAAAAAAATATTTAAATTTCTGCAATACTAAATTTTTGCATTATAAAAAATACTATATTTCTGTATTAAAATTTGCTAGCAAGTATGTTAGCCCTGAATACCAATGGATTTCCCTCAAATACAGATGGGGATAACAATGATTATTGAAGGCAATTGGCCCATCTTCCCACCCCAATCACCACCAAAGAATGTAGACAGTTTTTCTTAAGTTTAGATACATCCTATTTACTGGCACACAGATTTTATCAAAATACTTAGTATTCAAGAAATGCAGTTAATGAAAAATAATCATAAAAAATAATTTTATCTAAATATTAAAACTATTATAATTAAGAAAATAAAACAAAATTTCTCATATCAAAGTGTTATAAAATTTATCACTTTAATGAGAAATTTTAAGAGATTATGAGAACCAAACACATCTCAATTTCTGTAACACAAGAAGTTTTTCACATCATCCAGAAAAATTTCAGATAATTTCAGATAATATGTGCACACATACATACCTATTTTGCACATAAAATGATTAATTCTACAAAACTATGAAGAAAATTTCAAAAATTACCTTGTATACTTTTCTAAAGCTAAACAAATCATTTCAGATCCCATGTTTAAAGAAGAAACATGAGAAATTTTACAATTTCAGTTTTAACTAAGGTCCTGCATACTAGAGTCCTGAGATGGTCATGTTAAAACCAACAAAACATTTGACAACCTGAACTTAGAAATATTGGAACCAGAGCCCAAAACAAAGGAAAACTAATCCATATTTTAATACAAATAAGGAAAAGTAGTCTACAACCATATCCCTAATATCCAGGGTTTGAAATAGGGATTGAATTTTAGAAGGGAGGGGGGCATCCTCCTCTAGTTCAATTTTAGGGAGATTTATCATTTAATTGCTTTATTAAATCATATAGTAGAAAATCACTAATGAAAATTTTCTTCTCCCAATGGAGCAAAAAATTAGCAAATTTTTTTACCTATATATTTGCAACCTATGGAATTTCACAATTTTCTCACATAATTTTTTTCTCACAATCATTTGATGAAATTCACAATTTGTGACTTATTTTTCTTAATAGTTCAACGAAAGTCATGATTTATTTTGAACAATAGATTGATAAATTGAGATTTTTTTTTTCTTCTCCAATGACTGATAGACGAAATTCTCTATTTTCTTGCAGTTGTTTGACGGAATTAGAGATTGTTCCTAAAGCAGATCGACAAATTTTACAATTTTTACGATGATAGTTTGAGATTAGTTTTGCTCAATTGTTTGACAAATTTTGCGACAGTGACAAATTTCACAATTTTTTTCCACACTAGGTCGACAAAATTAGAGATTCTGCACACGATCATTTGACAGAATTCAAGATTTATTTTGCATGATCGTTTGATGAATTGTGATATTTTTCAGTGACCAACTGACAAAATGCATGATTTTTTTCAGCAATCTATTGACAAAATTAGTGATATTCCCCCCCCCCCCCAAGTGAGCGATTGGCGAAATTATCTATTTCCGCAGTGTTTTGTCAAAAATAATTAATAAAATGCAATTTTTCATCCTCTATCATTTGTTGAAATTCACAATTTCATTTTACACTGTTGTTTGATGAATTTTTACAATTTTTTTTGTGCTACCAATTGATGAATTTTGCTATTTTATTTAGCGACAGATTGACGAAACCATTTCCATGGTCATTTTCCAAATTTATTATTTTTTCCCGCGATATACTTGATGAAATTCGCAATTTTTTTTTTTCTGCGACTGGTCCCAAAAATAAGCCCTTTGTAAGGACTATTACACACCCTGAAATAAAATGCATTATAAACTGAAGGTCAATTTATAAATAATGCATACATTAATTATACATTATTATACATTAATTAAAAGCATAAATACATATTAAAAAAAAAAAGTACAGTATTACTATCTGTGTGTTCATATGAGGCATTCAGAATCACAGTGGAATAATAATAAAAAAGAAAAAATAGTTAACCATTGCATGCTTATAAAATGTGTTTTTTTATCTTAACTACATGACTGCAATTCATGTTATTAAAAAAAAAAAAAAAAAATTATGCTGCGTTGATTTGGCATAGGACGCGATTATGAAAAATTCACCGTTTTGATTTATACTATGTAGAAAATACAAACTAAGGAATTTATTTTAAAAATAAATTATTGCTCTTTTTTAATGATAATATGATTATGATAAAAAAAATATGGTAATAGGAAAGGAAACAAAAACATTAAACTATCTATTCAGAATTTCTAAATTGTTTTCTTAACGTATAATCAGAAACTATTAATTGATAAAAGCATTTTAAAAATACATATATTACTCTTTATTTTTCATTTATATTCTACTTACCGTAATTTCGCGCGTATACGCCGCACCTCAGACAATTCGATTTCCTTCCAGAATTTATTTTAAATAAAATGTGACTTACTTCTGCTTAGCACTTATTTCACTTCTTATCTTCAATAAAATTTCCGGTTTGAAAAAGACTTAACTAAGCTGTGGCGCATACGTGCAAAATTACGGTAGGTTTAAAATATTTCATTGTTGCGTTTCACAGCTACTTGGCATATTTTAGCAAGATTGGTTTCATAATTAACTTCATTGTTGCTGTAACCATAAATATTTGATTTATCACTTGCAGCCGGCTAATGAAAAAATACCTTAAAATAAATCTATTAATTTATAAAATTCTAAATATGTTCAGGGTTGATTCCAAATTCATGGTACAAACTTTAAGGGTTGGTACAGGACATATGTAACAATTTTTATATAAGAATGCATGATTGGAAAACCATTTATATTGTCAAAAATACAGGGTGTCTCACTCCAATCTGAAGTCATGTTTTTGTTCATAACTTTAACAGTAGCGAAAATATTTTAACGAAATCCTTGCAATATGATTACGATTCATACAGAGATGAGTCTGTTGCAAATTTTGTTAAAATATCTTCACTACTGCTAAATTTATGAACGAAAACGAGACTATGGAGTGGAGTGACATGGAGTTTGACCATAAATGGATTTCCAATTCTGCTTTCCTATATAAAAATTTGTTGTTACAGTGTCCTGTACCAACCCTTAAAGTTTGTACCATGAATTTGGAATCTCCCTGTATAGTTCAAAATATTTACATATAGAGCGCGTCCAGCAATATCACCGGTAAGGTCTGTTAGTTACCAAGGTGTTCATAGCTGCTAAATGATACGCAGCCAACGTCGTTCAGCGGAAGTAACGGAACTAAACGAAGAAAAATCTTGGTTAGGTGGGTCACATGATCGGTTACATGAAAATTTCTCAAATGAATTGGCAACTTTAATTACGATGATGTATTACAGATGGCACTGCTAGTAAATAATATCAGTTCGTCCAGTAGGTCTGTCGACCGGTTAGAAACCGGTTACTTACCGCCCTAGAAAGTAACTGGTCATATTGGTCACTTTGGTTAGATCAGCTGAACGCGCTCATAGTAATATATAGTTCTACATTAACATATTAATATATAGTTCTAAATCTTATAGCTATTGGAATCACACCTGTGTGCATAAATTTTATATCAGGAAGTGAATAAAAAAATCAATTACAAAATTCGATCTTTACATACATAAAGTTAAGCTAAATAAAAAGAGTAAAAACATTATGGAGAGTTATTTGGAAGTAAAATTAATGGGCTCTCTTGTATTTCATTCAGAATTATAGGAGATTAGTGCTTTCTGTTGCTCACAGCTTCATTTGAAGACTTTGTTATAACAACGAACAAATTGTTTACGTAGTACGAATTCAACTCAAACACAAATTAATGAAAAAAGGAACTTCTGGTTCTGAATACACCATATGAAAAAATAACGTCTCTATTTAACATATAATTAAGTTATTTTTAAATTACATTTCAAAAGGAAATTTTTCAAAATGTTACCAAAAACAGGAACAAAAATACTTAAACTTATCTCAAAATCATATTTGCTTGAAATGAACTTTTCTGTAATGAAGATTATTAGAAACAAACAATCAATCATGAATATAATAGTTTCAAGTAAAATTTAAGAACATGTCCACACTAAAATTCAACTCAGCACAGAAAAAATACATATATGTCAAGCTTTAACATTATATATCAAGCTTATTCACTTCAATGAATGTTAAATAAAAATAGACAAAAATAAAATAAATAAGTAAGTAGGTATAAAATAAGTAATAAATGTTTTTAAAGAATGTTAACTGCTATCTATTTATTACAATTTATAATAAATTGTCTAACTTTAAATATTTGGTTAAGATAAAATATTTTGTCTGTTAATAAATAAATCAGAAAAAGCCTCATAGTCTTCATCCCCTCCCCCCCCCCTTAATTTTTATCATCATAATATAAACATGTTGCACCTGTCTCACTAAGTTCAATTGATTTGAAATAGTAAAAATTTAAAAAACACCTAATTATTTATTAAGTCCTATATAAATCTTTGGGACAAATGGTTTGGTGGATTTTAGAATTTGGTAGAGAATCTCAATATTTTTTAATTTAATTAAAATGTTTTATTTTACAAAGATTGGTGCATTGGTAGTTTCTTATTTATGATAAATTTTTTTTCTGCATTTTATTAATAATTTTTTTCTACGATTTTGAGATAAAATGATAATGAAATTATCTACAGATGAATTGAGTGTAAGAGTTTTTCAAATAAATATTTTGTTCAAAATAATCCAATTATTGTCACAATATAGTTTTCCAACTAACTACTTAATGTTTTCATTAACATATATTTTTAAACCTTAAGATCTCTTTTAATACTCACATTTTTTCTTTTTCAGCTAAAATTATTTTAGTACACAAGATGTGAAATGCATTGTAATTCTAAAATCACAACTCAATATTTGGAAAATTGATAATTAATCAAATGACTACTATATAAAATTTGCTAATGCTTAATAATTGATTGTTATGTCCACTGTTTAAAACCAGATTTAGTTAATGAAATGCCCAGTTTATTGAAACTGTTTTAATTAATCTTAAGTAAACATTTAAATTATATATATAAAAAACACAAGATATAAGTTATGAAATCACTATATTAAATTTGTCATTTACAAATATGCACAGTTGTTTTTAAACTGTATCCTTACTAAACATTGGTATTATAGAAAAAATATATATATATAATTAATACAAATCACTACTATATTAAGTTTGTCATTTAGAAATAGACAGTCTATAGAAACTTTATCTAATCCTTAATAAAAATTGATATTATAAGGGAGGAAAAAGAAAAAAACAATGAAATCCCTACTCCTTTATATTTATTATTTACAAATGCACAGTTTATTTAAACTGTTTGTCTAATCCTTATTAAAACATTCAAACTTATAGAAAAAAATTATATAATTAGTGAAATCACTACTGTAATTTGTCATTTAGAAATAGCTGATCTATAGAAACTTTGTCTAATACTTAATAAAAATTGATATTATAAGGGGGGGGGGGGGGGGGAAACAATGAAATGCCTACTCATTTATATTTATTATTTACAAATGCAGTTCATTTAAACTGTTTGTCTAATCCTTATTAAACATTCAAAACAATAGAAAAAATAATACATAATAAATGAAATCACTACTACATTAAATTTGTCATTTAGAAATATAGTCTATAGAAACTTTGTCTAATCCTTAATAAATATTGATATTATAGGAGAAAGAAAAAAAAAAGGGGGGGGGGGAGAAAAAAAAACATGACGAAATCACTACTCATTTATATTTGTTATTTACAAATGCACAGTTTATTTAAACTGTTTGTCTAATCCTTACTAAACATTCAAAATTATAGAAAAAAATATATATAATTAATGAAATCACTGCTATATTAAATTTGTCATTTAGAAATGGATAGTCTATAGAAATTTTGTCTAACCCTTAATAAATAATATTATAGGGGGAAAAAAGAAAAGAAATAATGAAATCACTACGCATTTGTATTTGTTATTTATAAATGCACAGTTTATTTTAACTTCATCTAATCCTTACTAAACATTAAAAATTATAGAAAAAAAACATGATATAATTAATGAAATTACTACTACATTAAATTTTTCATTTAGAAATAGACAGTCTATAGAAACTTTGTCTAATCGTTAATAAATATTGATATTATAAGGGAGGGGGGGGGGGGGGGACATAATGAAATCACTACTTATTTATATTTGTCATTTACAAATAAACAGTTTAAAAAAACTGTTTGTCTAATCCTAACTAAACATTCAAAATTTATATAAAAAAAATTATATAATTAATGAAATCACTAGTATATTAAGTTTTTATCACTTATAAATACACAATTTATAGAAACTTTGTCCAATCCTTAATAAATATGGATATTAAATAAAATTGATGTAATTAATGAAATCACTACTATATTAAGTTTGTCATTTACAAATGCACAGTTTATTTATACTGGTTTGCCTATTCCTTAGTAAATATTTAAATTATTGTAAAAAGAAACCTAATATAATAATTGAAATCACAACTATATTAAATTTGTCCTTCACGAATGCACAGTTTAAGTAAACTGTCTAATCTTTTGTCTTTAGTAAACATTTAAATTATAGATAATTAACACAAGAATGAAAAATCATACATTAAGCATAGCTTATAAAACACACTTTCCAACGCATCCAGAAAACTGCAACGAAACTTTACCGTTAAATAAGGTGAAAGAAGATATGTACGTAAGCAGTATAGGAAAACACATTTAAAAGTCCAGTTTTTCCAATTTAGCTTTCATAGTCAAATATGTAGTCTTAATTATTTTGTGCAGCCCAGTATATGATCATAGATTTGGATACATACTTAACAGCATGATAAAATGTAGTTCATTTAGAAAATTCACATTTAGCAATTTTCGCCAATCTATGGAAATGTACTCTTAAATCTTTTATACAACCCTGTATATAATTTAAAGACTTTTGTAGATACCTTATATTAAGCTAAAATTTAATTCAGGTAAAAAACGCATAATTCAACTTAAAACAAACTTCCAGCAATTACCAACCATAAACGACAATGTACCTTGTTCTATGCGTAGCCCTGTATATGAATTTATATTCCACAAACTTCTTTAAGTATACTAAGTTCAGCAGGAAAATGTGTAACAATTAAAAACTACACTAAACAATCCACTCCCATAATTTAATACTTATGAATTCTCTTGTGTAGCCCTGTATATGATCAACCGAATTTATACATACAACGTACTATTCAAAAATTTAGTTAAACTTAAAAACACCTATCAATGTTGAACATGTACTTATCACACATATACTGTAATTATTGAAGGTATGCTGTAACCAATATCTTTTGTGTCCCTGTAAATGTAATGCATAATGTAATGTATGCATAGTCCCTACAAACTTCATTTTCAATAGGGATCATACTGTAGTAAACGACAATAGCATACAAAAATTTCAGGGCAATCCGAGTACATTTATGACAGTTGGAGCACGGACAGATGGCAAGACAAACCTAAGTCAAACACTTTTCATCTGGGTTGGAAAGTGTTACAAACATGATATAATCACCGAAATAATTACTACAATAACACTAACAGAAAAAGAAACAAATACCCACCTTTTGTAATACATACCTGTTTATGAATCTGCATCACTTGTCGACATCAGAAATATCATATACTTCTGTGTCATCAGAAACTGCATATTCATCAGTCTCCTCTTCATCAGTAATATCTTCATATATAGCAGGTTGTGGCTGAAAGAAGAAAAAAATAAATACATAAGCAATCTATGTCATGAGTGATAATTAAAGTATTATAAAGTAATGATAGAAAGATACGAAAAAAAATTAAGTACCTCCTCGTCTGTAACATCTTCATATACTGGAGCAGGTGGTGGCTGAAAAAAATAAATAAGAAATCTATGTCATGAGTGAAAATTAAAGTATTATAAAGTAACGATAGAAAGATACGAAAAAAGTAACTTGCCTTAAGTAAAACCTGCTTTATGCACAGATTTTACTTAAAGTAAGGTGTGCTGTAACCTTGTATCAATTTCATGTGTAGCTCCACAACAAAATGTGCACATGTAGTGCTGTACTAAAAATAAGTGAAATATATGAGATAGATGCATTAAATATAATACAAAAATCAAGATGCATACAAATGTACAATGTATTTAAAAACACAAACAATAATAAAACATAAATATAAATATTTAAAATCTTGGGAATTTTGTTTAATCTTTCAGCAGATATACTATATTTTTTCTTGTAAGCAGACAAAAGAATAACTCAAGATAATACATAACATTTACATTACAAAAATAAATATATGAATATGAAATATCTAATAAATATATCTATTTAAAAGAGCTGCCGTGTGAAAGAAATCTTATGAAAGTCACACAACACTGTATTGGAAATTTGAGCAAAAGTTTCATTTTGAAAGGAAGAAATGAACTGGAGAATACCAATGACCTCCAGACAGTTTTGGTGCCATTTTTGAAAACTGTTTAAGAAATATCACAATTATAGGAAAATTTTCATAAGCATACCTACTAAAAGATAAAATAAACTTCTTTTTGTTTTAAAAGTCATAGATAAAAAATATGTTTAAAATAACAATAAGAAAAACAAGACCTTATCCTGAAAATTTTTACATTGAAAACTTCTAAGGATAAAATTGCTAAAATATTTACCTATATACTTTCTAACACTTATTGGTTTGATAGCTGATATAAACTAAAGTAAGTATAACAGAGTGGCTACAGAAATTACGAAAAAATTACCGCCTTTCCTAACTAACAACATATGAACATAAAATATGGCAATTGTCAGATTTACTGGCGGCTAAAGATTAATCACCAAATTTGATGGTGCATTTATTGCCAAATAAAATAGAACAACCTAAAACTATAATCAATATTAAGTAATAAATATATTGTAATCCAGATATATTCCTTCTTGAAGTTTTTTTTTTTTTTTTTAATATGGCAACAGCAAAGAATATATTACTATAAGAATTGAGAAATCCTCTTTTGTTGGTTCATGAGAAAATGCTTTTCTGGATTCAAAACAATAAAATATAACATAATTAAATACAGAAGGTCGTTCACATTTCATGGAAACCATTTTCTAAGTTAATTTCTACGCATAAATGATATATTCTTTGCAACAATCTGACTTTGTTGGATAGCCCAACTTTTGGCTATAGCTCTGGCTCGAAATTTCTATGATAATAAAATTTCCTTGTGACAGTCATGTCAATTTTTCCCCAATACCTCTTGTAAAACTTTCCAAAGTCTTTTAAATATTTGTGAATTCATTTAAACAATCCAAATGCAGAAAAAGGCCATTTTTGAGGGGAGGGCGCTGTGTCAGGTGATTTTACAAGCATTTCTTCAACTGAGACAATTTCCGTTTGGGATTCTTTCTTTGCTAAATATGCGTCCGCTGAGTTATGGAAGAGCTACTTTGAGACTTTGTTCATATGAATCTGAATATCTTTCTTTTTCATTGGAATTTCTTCAAAAATGGGTTCTAAAATATTTTACTGATAATAAAGTGAAATCACCATATCTTTACTGCATTTTTTACCTTTAATTTCATAAAATCCAGCAGCAACCATAAATTATTTTGGAAATTTTTCTTTACATTCACAAACCCATTTTTTTTTCTATTAATTGATAATAATTGTTCTTATACACTCACTTAAAGCCATGTTTCATCCAGTGTTACGATAAATTTTTATTTATCACCACCTAGTATGTGTTTATTAAAATGAGCATTCGAAAGCGCTATCCACAATACATTAGAAAGTTTTTCAAGAGGTGTGGGAGAAAATTGATATGATTGCACTAAGAAAAAAGTAGAATATGATGGAAATTTAGATCCAGACTTATAATCAAGAGTCAAGGTCTATACAGTAGAGTAAAATTGTTGCAAAGAATATGGCATATATGTTCAGAAATTGTGAAAATAGTTTCCATAAAGTGCGAGTGACCTTCTGTATGCATTAAATTACTTATTACTTGGCGACACTGGGTCTTCAAGCAGACAAATGATATAGCGATATTACATACAATAGCTAACTTTTCTTTAATTTGAATATTGGCCAAAATATCACTTGTTTGATGACAAATCAATTTCTCATTATGTCAGTTTCCATGATTTCAGATATTTTTTACAAAATTCCCTGAATATCCCTGATATGCTACTCTGTATAGTGTAATAAATCACAAACATAAATATGAAATATATATATAAAAACCCAAAAAAATTGAAAACTTATTTATTAAGAGGAGATTCTACTTTTCTAAGTCAAAATTTTCAATTTTTTGTTTTTTGCATTGGGTGCTAGAGGGGCAGAAGAAAGAGAAACAAGCCAGCAATATCATTTTAAACGAAAGAGTTTATAATATTTTATACTTTTGTGTACCAAAAGAGGAAAGCAGGAGAAGTTAAGCTTTCCGGTTGAGGTAGGTGGACGGTGGAGAGAGGAAGGAACTAGGAATTTTTTTCCCCAAGTAAAAAAAAAACAGTAAAAACATGAAAGATTCTAACTCCTGTAATAATATAAATAATTATTTTAAAAAGAAAAAAAGAAGCATTTCTAAAGATAATATAGAAACTTATTCTTGATATCTCCTTGGAGACTTATGGTCAATCTCAACAGCAAAATGACCTTGCTTTAAAGCATTTAGAGTAATATTTATTGACCAATCTGCTTCCAAGGAATCCTTTTAGAAAACTGTCTCTTAATTTAAAAAAAAAAAAAAAAAAAAAAAAAAAAAAAAGAAAAAGGAGGGTCACTTTTAAATATGAATTTTTAAAAATCAATCACTTAAAATGGAAAAGTATATATAAACATACCTCCACTTCAGGAAAGTCCAAACCATCTTCTTGAACCAAATCTCTTCTTGATGACTAGAAATGAAAAAAAAAAAAAAACTTCTTAATATGATTTTTTTTTAAATCAAATTTCATTCATTACATTTATTTAAATATAGTACAAGCTAGTTTAATACACATTCTCACAATTCTATAGAAATAGTTGAAATAATAAAAAATTAATAAGAAGCATATACAGATTTTCCTGGTGTGTGGTTAACTGTTCACTCGCTATTTCTACATTAATTGAAACCACACTAATTGAAACATATATTCAATCAGAAAATTTACAAAAGTTCCACAGTCGAATCTCTTAAAGCCATTCTAAATATAAAAAATAAATCCCCCCAGTTAACATGAAAATTTCTGACCTATTTTTAAACATAAAAGCATACTTTCAGGCATGATTATTGAAGAGATTTGTAATTGAACAGATTTTTTTTTTTTTTCATTTTCTAATAAATGAGAGATAATTCATCTTGATTGTTGTCTGAGTACAGCAGTTTTTTTCCTCTCTTGCAGTCTTGTCTGGAAATTTGGATCAAAATGCTAACTTTAACAGAATATTCTTTAAAATCTTCTGTCTTTACCCAAAAAACAGCTCAATTACATAATTCTAATAGCTTCCTAATTTTATTCTACCAGATGGCACTACTCATCCTTCTCACTTCAACACAGTCAGGTAACGCATTCGTGCTTGCAGGTGCATTAAGAGTGAGTCCGTATCCTGTACGATATCCCCCTTCCATGTATTTTAATTTCCTCTAAACTTTATTTACTATGAGTAAACAGGTTTTTATAAGCATGAGGAGCTCAATGCACTGAAAAGAATTTATATCGGTATTATCGATTTTCTATAAAATCAACAATACCAAATCAATTACGGTATCAATATGTACCAATATTTCAAATTTCAATATATTGAAGTGCAGGAAGATACAACAGCGTCCGATGTATTATTGTTTAAAAGGTGAGTCATAATGCAGCATTGAAGTAATGCAAAGTTGAAAAAAATAAAAATTACACAACATATTTTGTAAAGAAATGAACTGTTGTATGTGTCTATGCAATAAAATGCCTGCATTTGAAAGTGATCCAAATAAGTAAGTTGACACTGTTTATTTCATAAGCAGCATTCATGTTTAAAAATTAAAATTTTTCATATTATATATAAGTTAAGGTTTTTTTGGTTAAGCCAATTTTTGGATAACCGGGATTCAGATAATAGAGGTTCTACTGTATTTGAAATGATTTATTAATTGGCACTTCAAGATAACAAATATTACAAAAGAGTTTCAGAAAAGCATTTAATGAATTGAAAAAAAATTTAAACTATGTGGATCTGTAGGTGGCAAAAGTAGGGATAGAGAAAAAATTCAGAAGCAGGGTAACTTGCACGAAATTTCAAAAGAAAAGAAAAACTGGAATTTATTATAACAAAAACTGGCAGATTTTACTCAGCCGTCATGGGACAAAGCTTGCACTTATTTAGCAATCACCATTCAATTTTATTAAATTCCCTGATTTTTCAAGATTTTGGATAAAATGTGAATATACTTATATGTCCTGTTAGTCCATATAATATGACTTATATGTCCAATTCCCTGACTTTTCCAGGTTCCCCAGGCGGTGTAGAGCCCTGTTTCAACTTTGGGAGCAAAAAACTTTAAATTTGAACTGAATTGTTCCTCATTAAAAGAATAACATATTACGTAAAATGCCCTAAAAGTCTTGCATAGTTGAATCGCACTAAATAAACCCATAAATTTACCTCAATATTCCGAGGCACAACATAACCGAAAGAAGAAGTCACAGGGGCTGGGATGACAGGATCAACACCATACTTCGCATAGGCTTCTTCAAAGATGTGCTAAAAAGAAAAAAATATATATTACTTATTAGTTAAAACTGATAAAATTTTCATCACATTTCATAGTTTTTTTAAATTTTTTCGCAAAGTAAATTGCCAATTACAATTTTTAATTAATTTGCATATAAAATATTCACAAGAATAACAGACATATGAAAAACACATGAAAAGATTAACCCTCTCTAAGTGTTTGAACTATATTTCTTAGTCATGAAATTTCTAATTTCAAAATGTAACAAAATTTGAAATTTATAGTTTTTTTTTCTCAGTACACTAGAAAGAAAAATGTGAGGTATTCAAATACAAAAATTCTGATACAAATGCTTTAAATAGCACATAGCATTGATTATTTAATTATTACACAGATATGAAAAAATAATGTCACCCATTTAGGCTGTTACATTGCTGAAACTAGGTATGTAAAACAGCTTCAAAAGGCTCAAAACTTTTGATAGCAAATTGACATTGACATAGGCGTGGAGTTTTGAAAATTTTTGGTGGAACGCAACTCGAATATAACTTTTCCACACAAATATGTAGAATGTGCAATGTATATGTGTGTAATAGAGGTTGATTATCAATTTAGTGTTCCTTTTTGTAAATTTTCTTCTAAAGAAATTTAACATAATCTTATATTGTTAAAGAAATCACAAGTTAAATAAAAAGGTATAATGTAAACATTTGAATGTACAGTCCCGTTTAAAAAATGATATACTTGCTATTACTTGAGAATCATTTATAATAAAAATAGAATGAAAATTGACTTGCCTATTTTCATTTTTTATATGGCCTTTTCACTACAAAAGTTCAGAATTTTTTTTAAATAGAACCTAAATGGTAAATTTCTTATTGTTTATCTCTGAAATAAAAGAAAAAGAGGGAAAATGGAAAAATTCAAGTGGAAAAAACTATGCCACAAAAAGACATTAAGAATTCCATAGCAATTGTTGGAGGGGCTGATGCCCCACGAGCCCATACAACGTTACACCTATGGACACTGGCAGTTTTAATTACACAGATATTTCAACAAATGAAGAAGATAATTTTTTCCGAAATGACATTCGTTAGCCAAAATTTAATTCTATTCAATTTAAGTGCAACATGGTGTATTGCATTACTGTGCATATCCAATAAAATATTCTATAGCCGAAAAATTTGTTAATAGAGCACGGATACCACTCAGAAAAAAAAATTATATGTGAAATAAAATTTGAGAAATTTTTCCAACATTTACACAAAATTTTATAACCTACTTTGTATTGAATCTACAGGGCGGCTACTAAATACTGTTACACTCCATAAATAAAAATTTTAATCATTTGGTAAAACAATTTATTTCTCTATTTCAGCATTTGGCAATTTCTTATTAGTGCAGACGATTTTTGTATAAAGCAAATATTTAAAATTATCTTAAATATGGAAGCCAAAAGGGTGATTAAACAGCTCTGTGATTGCGGATTTTCCGCAGGTAAAATCTTTAAGCAATTAAAACGCCTTGGTTTTAATAGATAGTTTATATAAACAAGTCGCCCACACTCAGCTCGCACAAAAAAGCGCATCAAAAGAATTCGTGAAAAGATACGAAGAAATCAACAACGTTCTGCAAATAAAATGGCTGCAGAAGAGAATGTGAGCCGCAAAACTATGCAAGTTATTATAAATGAAGACCTGGGATTTCACCCTTATCGCAAATGAAAAGTTCAAGGTTTGACTGCTGCACAAAAAAAAAAAAAATTACAAAGATTAAAGAAATTGCTGAAGTGGCATGGTAGGAAAAGTGTTGACGGAATAATATTTTCTGATGAGAAGCTATTTTGCACTGAACAGTGTTATAATGCTAAAAATGATGTATATTCAGCAACCTTCGAGAATATACCTGAAAATCTTCGAACTGTTAAGCGCTTTCAGAACAAGAATTCTGTTATAGTTTCTGCTGCAGTGTCAAACAATGGAAAATTGCCTTTAAAATTCATCAATAAAGGAATAAAAATCAATGCAGAATATTACAAACAGGACATATTGGCTACACATTTATTGCCACATGTTGACAGATTGTCTCCCAAAAAGAACTGGATATTTCAGCAAGATTCTGCACCGAGCTAAATCAACACAGGCTTGGCTCCATGTCAATTGGAGCCAAATATCACCCTTGATATTTGCTTATACATTAGAATACTGAAATTTTATCATGCAAGAAGATTGGCCACCTTCTTTACCGGATCTAAATCCTTTAGATTATTACGTCTGGGGGAGTTTAGAGGCTAAAGTATATAGAAATCAACACAGAAGTTTGGGCTCTCTCAAAGCTTCCATATTGCGTGAATGAGACTGATTACCTCTTGAAATGATTTGTGCCGCAGTCGAACAATGGCATAAGAGTTTATCTTTGGTAATTGATAAAGATGGCAGTCGATTCAAGTAAAACTATTTTCAGGTAAACTTTCACCTCTGATGTTCATCATATTAGTGTATTTCCCATTTTATATTTGTAAAATAAAAATGACTGAATATTTGTAACAGTATTTAGTAGCCACCCTGTAAAATATATATTGTAATATTTTCAATAAAAAAATGTATTGCATAAAAATGATGTTTCAAATATGTAAAAAAAAGAAAAAAAATTCAAAAATATTTTTTTAAGTCTTATACAATTGTTATTTTTAATTGACAAATTGGGATATTAATTTAGAAAAATTAAGAAATAGAATTATACTTTAATAAAAAGAAAAGAGTGATTTAATATTATTTACTTTATTGTCTGAAAAGTGAGACTTCTGGCGATATTCACGATAGGAATAGAATTCTGTGTGTTAAAAATAAAATGAGTTTTGTTGTGCATGGGAATAATTCAACAAAGGCAAGTTACGATGAATAAATGCTAGTTTTAAATATTGACAATCTCTGATAGCTTTCTCACATATATCTCCAGACTGATTACTGGTACACTTAAAAACTTTGCTAAATCAGATAGGGCAGAAAAGTTGGCACCAATTTAATGAAATGGGTTCCCCCTAGACACTTTCCTGAAATTTAAAAACCATAACCGATTTAGAAAAACTAAATTTATTTTTGATTTTAAAATATTTGCTACAAGAAAATTTTATTCATTTTTTTAAACATGCATAGGAAACTATGAAGGTTGCAGATTTTAAAGTTTTATCCATTTAAAAAGTTTGAAAATTGGGAACTTAAACAAGTATAGGTTAAGCATAAACCTTACTGAAGAAACTGCACCAAAATAGAAAGAACATGTGTTAAATGATTTTATAATTTAACTTTTTTATGTGCTAAGTCAGCTGAATATAATTTGGTTTATTTGTGTCAATTATTGGATAATTGCCCAAAATTCCTATTTGGTACATTCCTACCATTTGTGTTACAAAACAGCATTTAAAAGGAAAATAAAACTAGCAATGACATCAAATAATGAAATGATTCAAGATATAGTTAATACATTTAGATAAAGAGACATTGTTAACTTACGCTGAATTGCTTCACTAGTTTAACTCTGTATGATGTTTTCCCCAGGAAGCGATACGCATTCGTCACGATCAATCTAAGATCGGCGACGAATTCGTGAACAGTAGGATACTGTCCACGACGCACCTTTGACTGTTAAAAGAAAGAAAAACATTAATTTAAAAATAGTTTAAATAATTAAAAATGAAATATTACATTACAAAGCTTAGCATATGAAAATATATAAACAAGAATCCAGCTAACTCCTTCTTTTGCAACATTTCATTGTAACAAAATATACAAAAATACAAGTGCAAATATACCATAGAAGTAATTGTGTAAGTGTTGAATTAGCAATACATAAGAAAATAGTAATACAGCAAATTATCCAAAATCTTCGACCATAAAATCCTCGAACACCTATAATCTGCATATCGTTGCAGATGTAAACAATGAAACTTACAGTTAAGTTGATATTACAAAATTCAAAAAGGTGCTAAAACCAGCAACAATCACATTTTTTTTTTCGCTAAAGTTTTTGTTAATCATGTTCTTTTGATTAACATATCTAAAGCAAACTTTCCCCATATTGTATCCTGCACAATATTCACAAATATAAACTGTAAACGAATTATTTATTCCATGCATTCATTTCCCCCTTTTCAATATTTAATCTTATACTTTTATTATTATGTACACATTTTAATATGTAATCAGGGATCTGTTTAGGAAAAAATTGGGTCCTTTAAAGGACCCTTCACAATTTCTTTTATTTCAAAACAGGACCCTTCACAAAACTATTTTCCCTAAAACAGGACCCTTCACAAAATTCTATATCTAAAAAATAGGTTTTTCACAAAATTTTGTCATCTTTAAACGGAACATTTCACAAATTAATCATTTAAAAGTAAAATCTGACCTGTCACTTTTACGCATATAAAGAAAATATATGTATTTTACATCCATATATCTTCTTAAAAATGTATAAACAAGAACCTGAATATAACAATCATTTCAAATTCACAAAATTATGACTAGATTTTTCACAAATACAAAAAGCTGTTCACAATTTCACAAAAACAGGACCCTGGGAAAAAAGTCTGGACAGACCCCTGGTAATTATGGTTAATATGGCCAAACTCAAGCTTTTTCATGAAGAAAATATGAATTTTCTTACAAAAATATTCAAGAGGGCATTAATATAAGTGGCGATTGCGATTGTTTTCAAGGCAATTTTTAATTAATCAAGCTTTCTTGTTTGTTAAATGTGTATAAATATGAAATAAAAATGTCATTATTTTAAGATTTTGATGCAAGTTATTTTCATATCCAAGAATCCAAGGTAAAAATACAGCACAACAGTAGTTTCTTCACAATACCTGCAACTGTAATTGTTGCAGCTGTATTGTTGATGTTTACTTTTTTCAGGGATCATTCTAGAACATAAAAAGGGCAGGGTGCACATTACAGAATAAGGGCAATTGTTAAAAGGGCCCATCATTTCACAAAAAGGACATTTTTTAAATATGGGCATACACCAATATACCGACAGAGGAGGAATGGGCAACTAATCGGAACTCTAAAAAACTGCTACTGAAGTCCCCTCCTTGCTTATAACAATTATAATTTACATAACTTCACTATGACTAGTATTAAAAATGGTAAAGGTAAAGAATTTTGGAAAGTACAATGCAGTCAAGGCAGGATTGTACCCAGGAATATAAGGAGGGTAGGATTCTACCTGAAAAAAAGGGCAAGGAGGGCAAAAATTTATCAGAAAAGTGCATGAAGGTGGGTCGCCCCTCTGAAACTCTTTAGAGTGATCCCTTCTTTTTTGCATCAGTATTTAATTTGTTTTAATCTGTAATCATTTTTATATTTAGTGATTTCGCACTTAATTCTGGCTAATAGTGTTGCATAAAACAAGAAAAATTGATATTTCCTTAATATTATGCATATTTAATATTGCATCATTAATTACTTTTTACTTGACCTTTTATTTATTAATTTTTTTCACATAATTATGTTAATTTATTTCAATTATTTTAATATTTTACTTACTGTATGGATTCATTATAATTTCCAATGCTTTACTACAGTCAAATTACTGTTTAAAAAATTTAAACTAAACAGGGACCAGAAATCTGCAAAATTCTAAAATCCTCGTAATCTCTAGTCCCAAGCTGAGCGAATTTGAGGGAGTATTGTACTTATTGCAGTCACCAGGCCTTAATTTGAGACGGAGCCCACCGTAACTCAGCTTTGGTACTTTTCAGGTTTTAGTAAATATTTAAATATTGGCCAGAATTCACCGGAGCTCATAAACACTGCACTCCGGAGCCCAGTGCCATAACGCTTCCGAAAAATGAATACTAAATTACCCTTTCCTTTCCCTCCTATCTTTAGTCTTTTGTATCAAAATGCTTATAAGTGACGTAATGTGTCGCTCACGTAAGAGATGGAGATGAAACAGGCTCGATTTTTATGTCAGCCTACGGGTTTGGACAGGCTCAAGCTCAAGCTGTCTTAAAATTCAAAATTTTATTTATTTCCATTTCAAATCATTTTAATGCTATTTCGATCAGAATAAAGAGTAAACAGAAATAGTCTTTTTCTATTCTGCATAGCTGCGAGCTATTCATTTTTTGTGTTAACACTATTTCCGAATCATAATCCTGAGCTCATTTAATCTCAGAATTCTGCGATTAATTGACATTAAGATTAGACAAAGGTTTTTATTTGGAAGTAGTAATAACTAAAAAGTGGAATAGTTGATAGCTAAGTATATGCAGATGATGTATTTAAAATTTTATTTTGCTAAATTAAAAAAAAAAAAAAAAAAGGCTTTAAATTTTAAAAATAATGTATGAAATATAAATATGCAGATTAGTACTGCAGAATATTAGAGCTCCGGTACTTTTTTCTTGAGAAATCAAGCCCTGGCAGTCACATAATACACTGAATATTACCAATAAAATAGAAGTAATCCATCACACATAAAATAGATTGCTGGTAATCTATACAAACTGGCAAACAGTAACTACTAATTTACTTAATTTTTAATAGAAGATAAAAAATTCCTGTCTGCTCCCCCCTCTGTTACCAGAACCAGGCATGTAGGGATGCAGTATGTACGAAGCATCCAAAAATTTAGTGCTGTCAAATAATTAATTGATGAGGAAATTATATCTGCAATGCTTTATATTTTGAAAAAGACTAAAAAAAAAAAAAAAAAAAAAAAAAAAAAAAAAAAAAAAAAAAAAAAAAAATTTATGAAGTTGATGTTATCTGATAAATTCATCTCCAGAGTATACATTTCCAGTTTTTTTACTGCAGCAAACTTTTGTTTCAATACAAGAAATAGATGACTCCATTAAAAAATCTATATATTTCGCTTATGTGGTACAAAAATAAGGCTGAATTTGTAACTTGCCGTTTAGCAACAACCATAGTTTCTGCAGCGACGATTCTCATTGATTTGTTTTACGGCGACGCGATACATTCAGCGAATCAGCTTTCTGATCCAGACTTTCTTTTAGACGCAGCAGAAAACATTTTGTTTATATTTTGTTAGTGTCTGCGTAGGGTTTTTCAAAGACTTTGAAATGAATTTAAGCCATGCTGTACAATATTATAGGCAAAATGAACGCCGTGCAGCACAATGAGTATTAAATTAATTGTATTTTGAAGGTAATTTTTTTATACTGTTAAAATAATTTATGCCCATTGGCAGCACCAATTAAATGCATTTGTAATTGTGTTTCTACAAAGTATTCAATTACTTTTTTTTTTTTTTTATTAAGAATTTTTTAATTTCATATGTTAAAATGGTTGATAGTACTTATTCTGGCTAGCATTGCTGCAAAAAATGGCAAGCGAGCTAGTACCGCATAGCAGTCCCAATGTGAATTGCCTCGCAATTCACAGCAGGGGACTGAGCCCCCTAGTAGTATATAAATAGCAGGCAAAATTTGCCTGTGTTTAAGAAACATTATGAAAATAAGCAAAGTTACAATAAATTGAAGAATCAATAATACTTAATGCATATTTATTATTCTGCCATTTTAAATGATTTATTTTTCACTTATTTTGTAAATAAAATTATCTAAATAACCTCAGATTGTTGAAGTTCATTACCATTTTCATATATTACATAAACATATCAGTGATGTCAAAGCAAAAAATTGAAGAAGGGATGAATAAAATGCAATTTCTTTAGATACCTCAGGATGATTAATTTTTCTGTGTCAAGTTTTACCAAAAATAAATTACATAAAATACATTAAAATTGTTGTATTTCTAAAAGAAGATCCACTTTGTAAAAAAAAAGACCCAGTTCCTTGGAAGTGTCTGGGTCCAAGGATTTTTAAAGCTTAGCAACATCACTACATATTCTAACTGAAATTTCAAAAAAAAATAAAAAAAAATTTATGAATTGCACAATATTTGATTTTACGCTGTATCGATATAAAGGTAACCTACTGCATATTTAAAATAATATTTAAGAAAATGCAATTAAATTTAAACAAACAAACTTAAAATATCTTTCCAAAGTCTGTCTATAGAAAAATTGGGTTTGTTTACAGAACTTTCACAAAATTCATGTCAGAAAATCAGACCCTTCACAAAATTCAGTCTCAGAAACATTTTTTATACAAATATCCTCCTCATTAATGAAGTCTAAAGACACCCGATATATGAAATTGGTCTCTATTTTGTAAATATTTTACCGAACTGTGTGTCAATTAGCTATTTTGCATATATTCTTATCACTCCCACCTTTTTTTTTTTAATAAAAATGTTTTAAATAAGTTGTAGTTTCTATTTATCGCAAGAATATGAAAAAGAATAATCAATCTCTGATTTAGCAGTAAAAAATTTGAAATAACTTATCCCTGTCTTCATTTCATGGTTACTTAGGTGACAAAATTGACATGCTATACAAATTTCTAAACAAGGTGTCAGCAACAGATTTACCTGTCTTTTCCAGATTTTCCATACCAATTTAAAAAAAAAAAAAAAAAAAAAAAAAAAAAAAAATCAAGATATCATGATGTTAAACATAAAAGATCTTAAAAGTAGCAAGTTTGAGGGTGGAACTTTCACAACTGATTCCGAAGCACAAACAACTGATTTGTTAAAGAATTTTTTTACAAAATTTACAAATAAAAGATTTTATATGCTAAACATTTTGCAGATACACATTTTTAAGCATCCAGTTTCATCCATTTTGTCCAATCCGGATGAAATTCTTTATCACACCAGTCACAGTTAACCTTTTAAAGGGCGGTGTCCACAAAAAAAGGACACCTAATTTTAATTCCAAAACTGACAAACGGCACCAAGAATATTCAATTAAGATTTTCCTTTTGTTAAGTACTGGAAAATAAGCAAGTTTTTATTTTCTAATGAATTCGTTTGTAAATTCTGGTGTCAGTCCCTTATTTCATCATTTTACAAACAGACTTACTCTGCGCCGGAAAGGGTTAAATGCAGATTGCTTTGACATGTTTTAATACATATTCAATAAATTAAATTAACAAATGTTCAATTCGCAAACAAAGAGAAGTAACCAGACTGAAACACCTAATCAAACGTACAACATTCAGTACAAAGTTTCAGTGAATCAGGAACTTAAAATCTACGAGATACAAAAGGAGGACTGAAAGGAGGAGGGGGGGAGGATAAAATGATTTGCATCAGAAGTTGAAGTACTCATGAAGAATAAAGTTTGATTTCCTCGCACTGCAATTTCAAATCCTTAGTTTTATAATAAGAAAATTTTTCTAATATTTTACTTGGAAGTAAAAAAATTTCTCTAATTTTTTCTCAGAATTTCTATTTTTCCCGACTTTTGTCTAGGAATAGTAAATTCCCCGACTTTCCCAGTCAATATAAATTTTCCTGACTTTTCCAGGTGGCCAGACACCCTATCTAAACTTGGTAACATAGGAGACAAATAGGAAAGAAAAATAATCTTAGAAACACATAAAAGTGTGCTGCTAGTTAGCATATCTAAAATTTCATTTATTAATCTAATAAATACGCCAAATAAAATTTTGAATTATTTGTATATATACATATTAAATTATCTAGCTTGCTTTTGCTGCAAAGAACAGTTGTTTGGCCCATTTAATATATTTTCTTATGGATAATAATACTTAACATTTGGAGAGTTAAAAAATTCAATTATGATTGCACCATGAACTGAAATGAACTACAATAAAACTTCAGTTAATTTCTTTCTTGGCTAATTATGCCTTAACTGTTTTAAAATAAAACTGATTTTTTGTAAAATTGCTCTTTTTACAAAAATAAGGAAGGAAGTCACTTAAGACATTAAAAAGAAAAAAAAAAAAACTTTGGACAGAGTCTTGTTTCTATCCTCAGGGATCTATCCACACTTTTCTCCCAGGGTCCTTTTTTTTTGCGAAATTGAAATTATCGTTATATTCAAGTTCTTGTTTATACATCTTTAAGAAGATATATGTATGAAAAATACACATATTGTTTTATATATGTAATAACAAAAAAAGATTTTACTTTTAAATGGTTATATTTGTGAAAAGTTCAGTTTGGAAAGGAAAAAGTTCAGTGAAAGGTATATTTTTAAGACAAAGAATTTTGTGAAGAGTCCTATGTGAAAAGTTTTGTGAAGGGCCTTGTTTTGAAATTTAAAAAATTGTGAAGGGTCCTTTAAAAGGACCCGATTTCTTCCTAAGCAATCCCTGATACTTGGATATTAACATTTTGTTGACCAGTCACAAGTATAACTGTTTTAAATATGGATGCACCGAATATTCAGCATGTTCTTAGTCTATATACACTACTGAATATATAAAAAACCTTTTCAAAAAATTAAGGAAAATTCTTATATAACTGGTATTTTTAATTGTTAATAAAAAAAGCATTTAGAATAATTGAGAAATATAATCGCATTTAAATAAAACAGGGTTGCTTTAACATTTTCTTTTTCCAAAAGTAATACTTAAAAAAAAATTTAAATAATATACATAGGATTTTTTTTTTTTGGGCTTATTGCAAAAATTTAACAAAAGCAATTGATGTTGAATAAATCCAAGCTCTTGAAAACTGTCCGTTAACAATCTGTTTGCTTTTCACATAAGGTGATTCTAAACTAATGGAAAAAACTTTAAGGGGTAAACAGTACGTATGTAAAACATTTCCTATACAAACCAATTTCATATAAGAAACCAGGATAGCAATCCACTTATTCAGACAAAAATACAGAGAATCTCACTCCTAACTGAAATCAGAATTTTGTTCCCAACTTAAGCAATAATTAAGATATTGTAACAATACTTTTAACAGATTTAAGCTTTATGTGAAATATGTTATCATGAGAAGTGCTGTCATTCGCTTACAAACAACACTGTAATTTGGAATGCAGCTGCCAGTATGTACTGTGCCAGTTATTAAATTCAATGTATTTCCAATGATTATACATTTACATAAAGCAAAGTTAATCTTATGAACATCTCGCCAGAATATCTTCATTATTAAAATTGTGAACTAAAATTTGGGTTCAGTTTCTAGTTAGGAGACATGATTCCTAAAAACCATAACTGATTTAAAAGAAACAAACATTTTCTTTGATTTTAAAATCTGTTTTAGACTATAAGAAAATTTTATTAATTTATTTTAATTCACAAAAGAAACAATTAACTTAAAAATTTTATTAATTAAAAAAGTTTTAAAACTACACTCTTCTTAAATAATAACGCAAAGCATAGTGCGATTTTTAGTGCAACGTTTATTTGTGAGAAGGTTCTGTTCATTAAAATAGAAGTATTTGTATAAAACACGTTTTAAAACTTAACTTTTTAATATCTTTAAACCCCAAAATACAGATGTATTCAGATGGCTGAATATTAGTTACTTGGTTTATCGGTGCGCTAATATTCAACCAAAATCACTATTTGGTGCATCCCTAAATTTAAAACCAAACATCATTGATGAAAGGCATGTTCTGAATCTTTAGCTCTACATATGAAATTTCTTAAGTTAATTAAAAGTTGTCAATTTTTTATCAGAAAGAATATATGGTATTCATATTGTATCATATATTTGGTAATATTTTGTTAGACTGTATAAAATTTTGTATTAAAGCTATATACTAAAAGATATTTACTAATGCATGAAAGTACCTAATCAACCATCATCCTAAAGACTTTCCAAAAAACCTGGGGCTTGTATATTTTCAAACCCCAGATTTCAGATTAAATTGAAAACTAGTCGTTGGGGGCTACCGCAATACTTACCCATCATGGATATGCATAATATAAAGTATGAAAATAAAACACGTGTAAACTACTTTAAAAATGCATTGTAATTCGAATAAAATTGTGGCTTGATGACATCAAACTTTAAATGTTCTATTACAGAATTGCATAAGAGAAACGTCCTTATAACTCCAAAAATGTTAATTACATTAACGGTTTATTGCGTCAGATTAAGCATCTCATTTCCAATTAAAATATATCTTTGAATTGAAATTTGGATGAAATACAGGGTCATGAAAAATCCAAGAGTGTGGAAAGGAAAATAGGATTACAAATATCTCTGCAACTAATTACCCAATTGACTTCATTCTTTTTTTATTGTCTTTTATATTCACACTAAAAAAAAAATTTCGAAAATTTTTATATTCCTTTTATCAGAATGAATATTTCTGAGAGTCCGAAAAAAATAGTTCTGTATAATTGAAGTTACTGAAATTCAATAAGAGTCTTCACATTATTTCATACTAAGTACATACCAAATTTCAAGTCTATCTCAATTTGTTCGGGAGATAGACGGGAGATAGAGCGTTTACAGACGGGAGATAGAGCGTTTACAGACACACAGACGGCAAATGTTTTTTTCTAGAAATCTTTTTCGAAATCTCCAGTGTCTGAAACATTTAAATCCGTCAAAAAAAATTTCCCGATTTTCAAAAAGATTACAATACTATGTATGATAGATAGGTAAGTAAAAAAGGAAATTGAGATTTAACAAACAGTTCTAAATATGCCGAAACTCAAAATTTCTTACAATTTATGAAATAGATACTCTTGAAATAAATTTAAAAAATATATATTAACAAAGTTTTTTTAAACATTAATTTTTTTTTTAAACTTACATGGACCATGCGAAGAGTCATGGGCTTCTTGGTCTTCACCAGGAACTCAATCCTGTCAGCACGCTTCACTCCATAGGAAGAATAGAATGGCCGGACAATCTTCGCAAATGTAAACAAAATTCCTAAAATGGAGAAACATTTCTCCATTTCAGCAAATTTGTTCCACTTGGCTGCTGAAACCTATAAGTAAAACATTAGCATATTATTATATACACTAATGATACAAAATACTTCATACTTTAAATAAAGCAAGACGAGCAAAAATAGTATTTATAGATTTTAATGTTTGAAAAATCTGTAACAAAGAGCGAGAAGATCTTTAAAAATCTATGCAAGAAGCAGCATATAACTCACAAGCAAGTGAAGTAGACTTTTCTATTTAACTTTTCAGCCATTAACTCTTGTCTTTATGAAATTAAAAAACAAAATAACTTTTCGATCTGCTGTTAAGCTTCCAATTATTATAAAAGAACATTAGCATATGGAATTCATTTTTCTCTGTAGTTACTTCCTCATACTGAAAACTACAACCATGTATTAGATGTGCTTTTGTTAGTTGTTTATGCGTCTAGAAATTTTAAGTCCGAGTGGTGTTATCCCTTAATTTCTTAGGTTAGCACCTGAGCTAAAGAAAACATTCTAAAGGCCTCAATTTTCTAAAGAAGTCATCTACGCTAAATTCCTTGATCATAAAGAATGATTGATGAACACTGTTCGAAATTAGCGGTCGTTAGTCGTCAAATGCTACTAAATTATTGCATTTGACTACAAAATTATTCCCGGCCGTCAAACTTGAGGCCTAGCTTTTTTTTTTTATCATCCCCCCCCCCTTTTATTTTAACTTTAAAAGCCTCGGTTCAAGTTTAGTTTTTTTTTTCTTCCTGTTGCATGTAGTACTCCCAAAGCTGATCACCCACTTTTGAAAAGAGCAGAAGGTATAGGAGTACATGTCACAAGTTAGATTCAGTTAGTTGAATTTATTAAAAAAATACACACATAACCATTTATCCACAGATACTGTTAATGATTTATTAAAGTCAGACTCAATTTCGCAGACTTTTGTCCAGATAAAGCTATAAGTCTCGTGTGGAATGATGTAGCTGAAGGACAAGTTAGGCGTCTCGATTTAAAAAAATAGTTCTGTTGAATGATTGATTTGTAAATAAAAATAGTTGCCTGTATATCATCAGACAACTTTTTAGTAACTAACTTCATTAAAAATAGTGGCTATTTGCTTGAGTTTCATATCTTTGAAATTTATACAATGAAACATTTTTAGCATTAAATTGCTTAAGGGGCTACTTCACTCAGACGAAAACAACCGCTCGCTAATGTTAATCCTATGGAGGAAATTTTTGGAGATCTCGTTCGCATTTCAATATTTTTAAATGATTTTTTTGCATTGGACAGCTGAGGTCAATCTCTATGCATGCTCCTTTCTACTTTTTCGATTTTGATTACAAGTTTTTTTTTTTTTTTTTATTAAGATACTTTTACTTTCGAAACCGGTTTTAAAAATGAAAGTATCCTCAATAAAAAAAAAAACTGCAACAAAATTGAAAAAGTAGAAAGGAGCGTGCATAGAGATTGACCTCAGCTATCCAATGCAAAAATCATTTAAAAATATTTAAATGCGAACGAGATATCTTCAAAAATTTCCTCCATAGCATTAACATTAGCGAGCGGGTGTTTTCGTCTGAGTGAAGTAGCCCCTTAATGTGAAATTTTGCTTGACTCAAATTAATAATCTACTCTCAACGGATAAGATTGTATTATTTTAACAGTTAAACACACACAAAAAAAAAAAAATAGTGAACGTTTTGATTTCATGTTAACAAGATTCGACTGTAAGTCCATTATATGGTGTTTTTAAATAAATTCAATATCAATTTATTGGATAAAATTTAGTCTCTGATTTGCTAGAAAGTCATCAAGTTTTAATTTTGTTTTACATAAATAAGTGCATTTTTATTACTTTCTAAACATAGTAATAATTAAAAATTCTTTATATTATTTTTGCAATAGCTTCAATTATTATATTCTTGTAGATTAAGAACTTCATTAATTTTAAATAAAAAGAAAATATTCATGCTTTTCTAAAAAGCAGCATATAATGTTATAGTTATGTTAAAAATGAATTTTAGAAATTGAAACTAAAAATTTTATTTTGACACCTAAGATATTTGCTATTTGACTTTTATAAAGATAAGTTATAGTGTCTTTATGATATTTTTCTGTTATACCAACAGCTTGCCAAATTATATGCTAATGCATCATTTCTTAAAACTCTGGTCGTGCAAAGGATTTTTATTTCAAACTGTGGCAAACATTGTTACATGCTAATTTAACATTAATCATTTTTATTATGATTTAATCATAACAATTTTTTTAATTAAGTATTAATAACCGATTTTTAAATTTCTACTATTAGCTGACACTCTCTCTATATATAAATATATATCTTGTTCAAATTTCCAATCGTTAATAAAATATTTTCTATTCATCCACTCAAGTTCAAATAATTTTTTTAAAACTTGTAGTGGATGACACTTTATGTAAATACAGTTTTTTCAAATATTAATTCATTAATTAAATTTAATTTTAGTTTTAAATGGGAGAATAAAATTCCTCCCATTGTTTTCATAAATGAAAGATTTATCTCAAATGAGTGATGCCACAGAAATAAAATACTGCAATGATGATTGTAAAATAATGTTCAATAAAGATAACGTGGAACATGAATGCTGCATGGGTTTATTTTATATATTTATGATTAAAAAGTAGGAATTGACTGAAAAAATATTTTTTTATATTACTTGTTTTAATTAAGTTATGACTTACATTTTTCACTGTGCTAAGATGGATTTTATTATTTGGCAGTTACCTGATGAGGAATCTGCAGTAAAATTGTTTCAGGGCTATGAAATTAGACATAAAGAAAGTTTTCTTGTGAGAGGCCAACTACGAACATTTAGCAGTAAAAAAAATATACAACTCTGTGGACCCTAACATTGGGTGTCATACCCAATCTGTTGAGGTATCATGGGTCATCACAAAATGGCATAATAAAAGATAGGATTGTAAATAATAACTAAGAGAGTCATGCTATCTCATAAGAGTTCATGTGGCGACATCTTTATTAAAAAATAATTAAATGTTTACTGCAATGTTTACAATTTCATGCCTGCAGTTTAAATTGAGTTTTATTTTATTATTTTATAGTATATTTCAGAGTTTCCCCCAGACAGTTTCAGAAGGGTGCTGCACCCTGCCTGCCTTGTGGCTTACTAAATAGCACCCTTCTTGCCCCGCATAAAAAGAATTAGCACCCTTCTTGCCCCCCAATAAAATAATTAACACCCTTCTTGCCCCTCAGTAAAAAAGTGCCCCTTCTTGCCTTTTTGTATTAAAATATTTCCTTTCATAGTAAAAATTGAATGAATGTTGTCTTGAAAAGAGTGCCCTGACTTTTAAATATTAAAAGTCGTTTTAAAAACCAAAAGAATGCCTTTAACAATAAAAAAAAGTGCCCTTAAGAATCTGAAAAGTACTCTCAAGAATCCAAAAAATGCCCTTATCTCACCAGCAGCAGCCTGCCCTTTTTTAAACCTGGGGGAAACTGATATTTATTTGCTCTTTTACTGTATTATATATTTGTATTGATATAATAAAACAGTTTGTGTACTTTTAAACTGTTATATTTTTTAAATTATCACTTTTGCAGCAACAATTTTTTTTTTTTTAAATGGTTGATTTGGTACTAATTATTACACTTGGCAACAATGATGTTAATTAATGGAAAAATACAGTCTTTATTTATATTAACAGATTTAATTTTTTAGAAAGTCAAACATTGTATTGGTTGAAACCATGCAAGTACAGTACACAAACTCAAAAAATGGATGGAATACTTAAATTAAGTCATGGTGCTATGCGATAGAAATGTTTAAGTTGTTGATTTCTTTAATATTGAAAGTCAACAGAAAAATCATTTCATGACTATTTCCAACAACCTAATTCCTGAGAAAATAATTTGTTTAAAATTGCATGCAGCTTATATTTAAAAACTAATGCAAATTAGAGTACAAAAATTTCTCCACTTAATAAATCAAGTACAAACAATTGTAAACTACAGTACTAGAATGTCTTATTTTTTTTTTATTTCATTTTATACTGTTTATTACAGTTTCTTTCAAGCTATTAAGACCACATTGAGATAATATAGCCTCAGATAATAAAAACCTAATGAAACAAGTACAACATTTATAATATATATATATATATATATTTATATTATTTTTTTTTATATAAGGCCCAATACTTTATACCTAATACTGAAAACCTACTAAAGCATATTTACACACTTTTAAAGAAACTAGTAAATTTTCTTTTAATTGAGGATTTTCAATATATAGACATTGCATAACACTTCAAAATTGGCAAATGATTGTCAAATTTGATTTATTTGTCCTCAATTTCTTATATGAGCACCTGAGTTAGATTAGATAGAGGAAAACATTTTAAAGCAAGAGTCACCAACTGATGGTCTGCATAAAAAACTGAACATTATTTTCATTGTAATAATAATAATAAAACAAAATAAAAATAATAATATTCTCAGAGATTCTTATATGTATGAAATTTTAAATGTTTAGTTTTCAAAATCTAAACTATAGAAGGCACTGATTATGTTAATAGATGTTATTTATTTGAAAAACCGGTAATTTTTCCATTTTTCACTAACACAGCAACGTAAAATTTGTACCATAATGAAATAAATGCATGAATCCTGTTCAAGGAAATAACAAAAGAAAACATCAGTAGAAGAGATTTCTTATTGTGCTTGAGAGAAGAACTAAGAGAAGACCATATTTCTGGTAAAAAGCTTGTAGTTCCTCCAAAAAGGATGTATGCAACAAATTAATCCGGCAGAATCAAAGAAATGCAAAAAGTGCCAAATAAAGAAATGTAAATGCAATTAAACTTAATATTTGTAACAGCTCTATATGGATACAGTACATGGAAAATAAGAAAGATAAGCTTGTGTCGTTTGCTGTGCAGAAGAATGGTCCTATAAATAACATATTTCTTTGTTCAAATTAAAAATGAAAAAATATAAATTTAATTATCACAGTCTCAAATTAAAAAGGGCTTTCTGTCTTTCAGCAACATTATTGGAGCAAAAAAAATTCCATACACTAATTTCAAATAAATAATAGCACATTCGAAATGCATGATACTGAAATAAGCTTCAATTATTTTGTAATAATTAAACGGTACTTCTCTATTATCCCGTCAACCATTTTTCATAACCAAAAACTATCGCCAAATAAATGGGAGAACATTGCCATTGGAATTATCAAAATAAAATATAAGAATTTAAGGACACAATTGTTATATTTAACCAATGAAATAACTAATAAATCAATAAAACAAAGAAAAATACATGCAAATTTCTAATTAAAAACCTCTTGATGACATAACAAACATGTATAATGCTTCTGATATCAAGTAAATGGGACTGCATTTTTGGCGTTTAATCTTACAGTTTGGCGATAGCTTTTTTTATGAAAAGTGGTCGACGGGATAATAGAGACGTACCAATTAAACTTACTCTAAAAATTTTGTAACTCTAAAAAATTTTTAATCTTAAAGATTTGTTATGAGTAAATAAGCATTTACATATTTTTTTTTTAATAAAATAAACATTTATAATTTTCTTATAATAAACTAGTATATAATTCCCGTCAAAAATGATGAATTGTTGATCTGCGTTCCATTTCATACAAACAGTGTGAAGATTTTATGATTAAAAGATTTGTATTGTAGAAAAGTACATTGTAAAGCCGGTAGATGGCACCAAAAGTATATTGTTCGCAACGGTGTCCTTTTTTTATATCTGGGATTTCGATGTTTAATATGGATTTTTAATTAAGAACTTAAAACATTATAATAGGATATGATATACATGTTTTATAGGAAAAATATGCTGAACAGACATGATTTCAAGTAGAAGATATTATCATTTAGCTGTTATGTTAGCATAGGTTTTTCATTAAGCCTAACATGGAGATTAACTACTGTTGATTCGCAGACCAGAGTGGTCCCGTCCGGAATGGTTACAGACACTTTCTTGCCTTCGGATTTTATTATAAGTAGATAAATACATTTGTACAAATGCACCTATGTTTTAAAGAACTCGTTAGTGGTCCAAGGGGTTTAAAAATTATGAATTTAGTGGTCCTCAAGGTAGGAAAGATCGGTGACTGCTGTTTAAGAAGACCTCTCTGTTGTGAAGAAATCATTCACAATAAATTCTTTAAATCAAAGAATGGGAATGATTTTTCTAGCCCTGTTTTTGAACTATTCTTAAGTAACTAAACAGAAAAAATATTCATTAGAGTTTAAAAAATAATACATAAACTTACCCGGGAACTACAGACAAGATCCATTTCTATGCAAATGTAAAAGATAAAGATTATCAACCTAAAAAGAAAGGGATTACTAATTATTATATATATAAATTTTAAAAAAGTTTACATTAATTAATATTAAAAGATTACTTCATGATCTGCTTTTACTCGAATGATATAACTGAGCATATTTTTTTAATGTCATGATATACACACTGAATAAATTTGCATTTTGTAAACAACATGAATTACATTTATCAACAAAACATTCAAAGTAGCTATGCTTAAATGATAATGTATGCTACAAAAAATTTTATCAGTTAAAAAAGGAGCTTTTATTTAAACTTAACATAAGTTTTTTCCAGTTAAACTTCCAGTGTAAGAGGTAAAAAGAAACTCTCACATACGCAAAATAAATAAAACTTATAAAAGATAGATAGAATATTTCAATATTGTTTTTCTAATTCAAATTCATATTTTTATAAAGAAGAATATTTAGAACTAAGTCTGTGGTGGTGAATATTTAAATGTAACATTTTTATAATTATTAATAATCAAAACATTTTCAGTGAAAATTTTAGAAATATTGGTCCATTATTTCAGTTTAAAAAAATTAAAACAGGTAAAGATTCTATCAAAAAAGTAATTAAGAATTTCTTGATATACAGGGTAGCTGAAAAGTATGGGCACGTTGTTTGGCGTTGATAAAATTGGAGAAAGCATGCTTATTTTTCCTATTTTTTTAATCCTTTGTAATATATTATTCATCCACTTTCTGGGTGCTTATGAAACCCTGTGTTCATTGTTTAACTATTGCTCAACTGCCACCAAGGAAGGAAGACTTCAAGGATAGCATCTCGCTTGAAAGACCCACTTCAAACTGTCCAGAAGATCAATAAGCAGTGGAAATCAGTAGGAAACTCATATAAAAAAGAAATCAGGCCAACTGCCTTCAGTTTCACGAAGAATTCAAAACGTCATCAAGAAGAGAATTACCCAAAACAACACTGTAAACCTGAATTCCATTGCAAAGAGTCTGGATATGTGATACCAAAATGTTCAAAACATTGCTAAAAGCTCTCTGACTTCATAGTTATCATTTGTACCCCAGGCAACATTTGTCAAACAATGCCAAGCTAAAGAGATTAATGAGATGCAAGAAGATGCTTCAAATTTTCATGAGAAAAATCTACACCATCGAGAAGATGCATAAGCATCAAAATGATTGCCACCTGATAAGTCCAATGCAGAGAAACGCAAGAAAAGGAAATATTGTCATGTGATCGCTTTTCCGAAAGGATTAATCATTTAAGGAGTAATTACTGCCATGAATAAACACCTTTAAATTGTATTGATAAAATACATAAAGACTAAAGCTAAGACGTACCAACATGAAGTGTTGGCTATCAAAATCAATCTGCTGATTGTCATTCATTAAAACTATGTTACGGCAAGACTATTTAGTGATTTCAAAATTTGAAGAGTTGGTGAGGGCAATTCACAAATGATAGAAATCATGAACTAGTAAATTTATTTTAAAAAAATAAGTTTTGCTTTTTTCTATGATATGGCAACAGGAAAGAAAAAAAAAACATTTAAACTAAATCTAAACTATTTCTAAATTGTTTTCTCAACATATGTTAATTTAATATTAAACTATTAACTAATGCTGCGTTTTGCAAGGGGACCGGTGAACGACTCCTTGTTCGACCAACTGTATTCTAAATTACTCCCTTAAGAATGCTTGTCAGTAAACTTCCCGATTCCCCTTGCTAATGTTATTCCTATGGGCATAGGATGCATTCGTATTTTTTAAATATCTCCTCGGGAAATTAATATTTTAAACTTCTGTTTCCTGTGTACTGTTCTTAAAGAATGTCTCTTTTTTCTTAGTTATCAAAATTTTTCTAAACTATGTGCTTAATTTATATTTTTATGTGTTAAAATCTTAGCGAAACTGAATACAATTTTAACATTTCATATAAAATTAAGTATATATATTTTAGAAAAAAATTGACAACTAAGAAAAAAAAAGAGACATTCTTTAAGAACAATACAAAGAAAACAGAAGTTTAAAATATTAATTTTCCGAGGAGATATTTTTAAAATGCGAATGCATCCTACGCCCATAGGAATAACATTAGCGAGGGGAATCGGGAAGTTTACTGATGAACAGCCTTAAAGCATATTTTTAAAAATAACTTTTACAAACTTTATTTTCTACTTTTTAGTGTAAAATATTTTATTATTGCAGCTTTACTGCAAGTTGGCATATTTTGGCACATAATTAACGTAATTGTTTTGTTAACTCTTAAAACAATTCTCTTGTAACAATCAAAAATATTTGCCGACCTATCACCTGTGACATGCTAACAGAAAGTATCTAAAGTTTTATTAAATTATAAATAAGTTCTAAAAATATTAAAATATATTGTCATCGAAAACACATGTGCACATAATTTTTATAATTCTAGAATATCAAGAAGTGGAAAATCTATTACAAAATTCCATCTCTACAAACAAATAAAAATAGTTTAAACACCCTTTTCAACACGCATTGAGTATTTATCTTAAACACCACGTCTAATTTGACCGTTAATTTGGCATGAGCTCAGGTTATTGAAAATTCACCATGTGATAGAAAGCGCATACTAGTAATTTCATTAAAAGAAATTTCAATTTTTCTTTTTTACGATATGACAACAGAAAGAAAAGAAAAAAATCATTACTTAACCTATCGACTCAGGCAGGGTTCATACACATTTCTGTAAATAAAAATCAAGGACTCATGGACCAAAAAAAAAAAATCAGGTTCTACAAATTGAATAAACTTGGGGGAGGGGGGGATTTTTGGCACATAACAGTAGAAATTTAGAAGACTTATTTTAAAATAACAAATATAACAGAAAAAAAAATAGGAAAAGGGGGGGGGGGGGGTTCAAAATTCTGGAAGGGGAGCATTCAGATGATTAATTATATTGATTGTCATTGCAAAGTGTAAGGGAGAGAAGCAATTTTTTTTTCGGGGGGGGGGGGGGGGGGGAGAGAGAATTTGATAAAATGATTATTGTGGAGAGTTGACCTGTCAACTGCACACATACTTGTGGGATTAAAATTATCTCCTGTGAATCAAAAGGTGCCTTGTGAATTAGCCCCATTCTAGGAACATAATACTATTGTGTGAAGAACTTCATTGTCATTTTTAGTTATAAAAGAAATATTTCTATCTTGAAGTAAGCAGGCAGGAATGTATGTGTTGTATTGATGGCAATACTTTTCTGAAGAAGTGGATTAAAATTGTACCAGCAATTCTTTTGATACAAATAACTAAGCCCCTATGAAATTAAAGTAAGGGATTAAAGGAGGTTGTCAATCATAGGAGATTATAGGGTCTTTCTTCCCAACATTCCAGTTTCCAGAGAAGGGACATATCAACAGAGACCAAGGAGATGGGGACTGGATAGGAGATACATAAGTCATGAATGCAGAAGGAAGTCCCTGGATTGTATTCTTCTGAGCTGGGTCAGAACATGTTTTGGAGTTGTACAAACTTACCATGGATACACTAATCATTTTTTTCTTCATTTTTAAATAATTTACAATAAAGTTTTTTCGTTTCAAACGATAATGGATTGTATTGATTATATATACATTATGTCCACGTTATCACATTATCATTACTTTAGAGTGACAAATAGGGCTAGAAAATAATTAAATATTAAAGAGCTTCAACATTTTAAATTTGTGTACTTTGTACAGGGGAGGGGAAAAGGGATAAAGTGGAAATTTTTGGGAAGAGGAGAGGAATTTAGATGAGTGATCATTTATTGTTACAATAAATAAACAGAGCAAAAGTTTTTTTATAACTTAAAAGTTTAATATGAAAGAGTTTTAATTTAAAGACTAAGTTTTGTGTAGTAAGAGATGATTTTAAAAGGATATTGATTGTTATTCACAGAATAAAGTAGCAAATAGAGCAAAGAAAGTTTAAAACAATTAAACAGATTTGATGATTTTTAACTTTGTGAGCCGAGGAAGGGGTGGTAAATGGGAAGAGAAGCAGAAATTTTAATGAGGGGTAGGAAGTTTGTTAGATTATTATTAATTATTTATCGTTAATAAAAATTTATAAATGGGATGAAAAAAGAAAAAAAAATTGAAACTTCAAATTTTGTGTGCTTTGAAAAAAAAGTGAGGGCTAAGGTATAAGTGGCAATTTCGAATGGGGGGGGGGGGGGAGATTTTAGATGGTTAATTATTTATTGTTCACTAAAGTAACAAATAGAGCACATTATATATATATAAAAAAAAGGTGACTTATTGGTAAATTCACCAACAACCTTCAACTTGTCATTTGACTCCCAGCCAACTTTAGGTTGGCAAATCTAACCACCGGTTAATATTTTTAATTCATCGATAACTTCAGAGGTGCAATTATTTCTCCTTGGGCTACTGAACCTAAGGTTGAAATGTAGATAGCTGATTGGCCAAAGGAATCGCATGAACTAATAAGCGCATCTATGAGTTTCAAACCTCACTTGGAACTACCTTATTTGTTTCTTTTCAATAACAAAACTTATTAGAAATCCATGCTTATGTTTCATTTTTAGATAAAAAAAAAACCTTAAATAAATTTGGAATTACCATTTTGATTTGATCGTTTTGTTTGTTCACAAGAACAAGATTTTGTATTACACTAAAATTCTTAAAAAAAAAAAAGATATATAAAAGATGTAAAAAAGATATTTTCATATATTTATTTTTATTACATATACAGTAAAACCTCCATAACGGACACTCCCGAATAGCGGACACCTCTATTTAACGGACACTTTTCAAATCCCCACTCCCAAAATCTAAATTTTTGTATGTTTAACCTCTGAATAGCGGACGTTCCGAATAGCGGACAGTAGTTTTGGCGATCAAGGATGAAAAATGATTTTTTAACGAGAAAGAAAAAAAAAAAAAAAAAATGAAAAAGCCTCGAAATTTATTAAGGCAATATGTCACAAATTTTTTTACCACAGATAAATGTAGGGGGTGGTCTCTGGAAAATCCCCAATGGCCTGAGGAATCCCCCAAATTCCTATGTATTTTGTATCGATTACTGTTTGATTTTTCAGATTTAATTGACATACAATATTCAAAGCTTCAAAATATATTAAAACCATTTTTATCGTTTTCTGAATATATTGAGTTCTGCGTATTCTGAATTTAGTGTCTTGTTCGTGATTAATGTTTCGAGAATGACCTCAAAACGAAAGCGATTAACTTTAAAAGAAAAATTTGAAATTGTAAATGTAAGTGAATCTGAAAAACAGAAATAGAGTTTACGGATACTTGCCGAATGTTTTAAAATAGCTAAAACACAAGTAGGAAAGATTTTACGAAATAAAGAATTTGTGGATTAACTCTAACGATAACACCAAAAATGTGAAATCGAGGTATACTGATTCCATTGAAATTAATTCTATATTTATGAATTGGTTTACTTCACTTCGTTAAAAAAAATCCTATCAGTGGGCCTTTGATTCAGGAAAAGGCTTTAAAAGTCGCCAAAGAACACAGATTACATGATTTTAAGGGTTTGGATCGATGACTGGAAAAGTTTATCTGTCTCGGCACAACATCTCTTTCAAAACAATATGTGAAGCAAAATCTGTAGCTCTGAAAAAAGTGGAGGATTGGAATGAATAACTGCAATCAATTTATGAAGGTTATGAGGGGAGAAACATTTTTAATACCGAGGAAAGCGGACTCTTTTTCAGAATTTTTTCGAATAAGACTTTGTGCTTTAAAAAAGATGGCTGTAGCTGCGAGAAAATGACAAAAGAGCGAATCACTATTTTATTATGTTGCAATGTATTAGGGGAATTTTAAATTCCTCTTATAGTTCAAAAATCTCTGAAACCCAAGTTTTTCTCAAAGAACATCCAATTTAAAAAATTTGGTGTTATAGAGCGAATAAAAAAGCGTGAAAACCAGTTTTTTAGTGATTAAATGGTTAACTTCCTTTGATAATAAGATGAAAAAACAAAGAAAATTTATCTTGATTTTAGACAGTGCAACTTCTCATACAAAACATTTTAAATTGGACAATGTTAAAACTGTGTCATCCCCCCCCCCCCAAAAAAAAAAAAAGAAAGAAAAAAAAGACAATTCCGTATGCCAGCCCCTTGATCATGACGTTGTACATAATTGTAAAGCCTGGTAGAGAAAGCTTTTATTAAGCCATATTCTTTGGAAGTTTTATTCTATGAATATACTAGAGAACAGCCTAAAATTAGTTAATGTTTCCGATGCTTTCAAATTCGAATTTCTTCAGCTGTAAAAAACATATAACCGGAATGCGTACGACAATGTTTCAGAAAAGCAGGCTTTATATTAAAAGAAAATGAAACACTTATTTCAGATAGATATGAAGAACTATCGCAATAAGTGAATTAATGAAATGGATCAGGCGTGAAGAAATGCCGAAATGTCCATCAACATTGATGATGACCTATTGAAACAGAATCAGTTGATGTAGGCGATTATATTTCTTCATAATCTTCGACAAAAATGACTCTATTAGTGATATGAATCAGATACTGAAACCAGGGGATGTTTCCTGCAATATCGAGAATTTCCAAGAAGCGGCAAAACACAGTGAGCAGTCACACATATTTTTTTCTTTTTCCAAAAAAAGATGATTCAGAAGGATTAAAACTACTGACAGCATTAAAACGTCGCATAGAAACACTAACTATAGATGTAATAGCAAGCAAAAGCAAACTTTTGTAACATATTTTTTAGTTAAGAATGTAATAAACAATGGAAAAATGTATGTACAATTTCATTTGAATTTTATTGCTTAAAAAAGTAATTTTAATTTCTGATTTATCATATAATAGAAGTTATCGGACATATAAAAGTCAATTAATGAAACGTTAAGCATTTCTTAGCGATTTTGTGGATCTCTGAAGTTTTCCCAATAGCGGACACCTCCGAATAGCGGACAATTTCTGTGCTCCCGAGGTGTCCGTTATTTAGAGGTTTTACTGTATTTATTTAACTAATGTAATATATTACAAATTCAATCTTAATATCTTTGATAAAATTGTATGCCTTGTAGCAAAAAATGAGGGTTTTTTTTTTTTTTTTAAGAATCATATGTAGACTATTATAAAAAGTTTTTTTTTTTTAAATAATTTTAAAAAGGTGGCCAAAAATATTTCTAATATACTGCGAATTTTTTAAAAATGTCGTCTCTCTCCAACAAAAATAATTATTTCAAACTTAACAAATATAATAATAAATAACATATTATAGTTTAACAGATTATTTATCTATTATGAACAAATGACCACATATATGCAATACTTAAAAAGAAAATTCATGCTTTAAACAAATTTGATGGTGGTCCAGGGAAACTGAAAAATTATTTTTCTTTCCAATTATTAAAGATTTGAACCATATTAGTACAAAATTGGGGCTGTAAGAACATTTTTCTTTTCGGATTCGGTATATGGTGCTACGGAAAGATACTCTGTAAATCAGTATCTCAAAAACTAAGATTCGTCACACATTAATATAATTTTTTATTCATAGAGCTAAAATATCCAAAAAGGCCAAAAATTTAAAAGTGACACATTCTTTCATTACAATATGTTTTATAATTAACATTTCATTTAATTAATGAAACAGAAACAACTGTCTAAAAAAAGAAGCATCAAAGCGCAATTTAAAATGACTGCCATCTTTCCTTCAACTGGACATGCGTGGTTGAATAACCCACCATTTTAGCTAGGCTGGATTACTCAACTGTTTCTATTTTTCCTTCCATTTCGGCTGGTTGAGTTAGCAGTGAATTGGATTTCAGGTTCAACAGAGAATTGAACCCTTAACTCACGGTCAAGGTTGCTGGTGAATTACTGGATTTAAAGATTTTAAACTTTGTGAGTTGATGGGTGCGGGAAGAGGGAGGGGGAGTTTATTAGATGACTAATATCCCTTGCTAAAAATTTACAAATAGGACAAAAAATTTATATTAAACACTTTAAATTTTCTGTGCTTGGTAAGGGAGGAGGAACAAAAGAGAAAAGTCAATTTCAGGTGGGGTTGGGGGGAAATTATATGATTGATTACTTATTGTTACAATCAGTGCCTGAATTACAGCAGGGTATTTCGGGCCCAGGGCCCCCCAAATGCTACTGAAGATCTTTCAATTATTGGCCAAAGCAGTTTTAACTGTCAAAAAACAAAATGAAAAAATATGTTTGTCAAAGATTGTCTATGATTTATCAAAATAACTTCATTTTTTCCCGATTGTCTTTTAACAATTTATGTGCAGGAATGTACAGAACTCCGTTTTTGGGATCAACATATTATTTAATTTTTATTTTACCTGTAAGGCCATCATGGTTAACATGGACAAAGCTATGTGGTTCTGCTAATTACTTGTATCAATTTAGTTTTTTTTTTTTTTTTTTTTTTTTTCAGTCAAAGCTTGTATTTGAAAGAAAAAGTTATTTGATTAATTGGATATGCTAATATTTTAAATAATTATAGCTTGGTACTGTGGCAAATTTATTATTAATTGTTGCATACTTTATCATTCCAGATATATGAATTTGCATGGAGAAAGGTAATCAGCACCACATAATTTATTATAAAACATCTATTCAATAATAATTATTTAAAAGTAAATTAATGATTATCAAATTTAATTATTTTAATTGATATTTTAAAGAAATTATTAAAGTCAATAGTGGTTGGTTATCTTAATAAGTACTGCTTTCGATATTATATATTTTTTATTCAAGACCAAATTTGAAAATCTGTCCCTGGTTACAATAAAACGACAGAGAGATAGACCAGAAAAAGTTAAAAACTTCTTAACTTTATAAACTAAAGGGGGTAAAAGAGGACAAGCAGATTTTTTTTTTTTTGGTGGGGGGGGAGAGTTTATTAGATGGCATATTTACCTTACTAAAAGATTTACAAATAGGGCAAAAAATAAACTAAGGAGTTTTAAGGACTTTAAATTGCATGTTTGTTAAGAAGTGTGGTGGGGGAGGGGGGCATAATTTTTTTTATAATTCCAGCATATCAGGAAGGGCGTGAAAAATCAATTACAAATTCAAACTTGACATACAAAAAAAAAAAGAAAAAAAAAAGAGCAATAAGACAATTTTGACCCATTACAGAATTAAATTTTATATGTTTCTTAATGAGCATAAAAAGAAAAAAATGTTAACGAAAATAGTTTTAAAATGTAGATAAAATGCTAAAGTGATATAAATAGAAACAACAAAAGGTCTATAAAAACCTTTTAAATGACCGACATCGTTTCAACGTTCAAACGGCGCCATTTTCTAGATAATAACGATCTTTTTTAGGTATATGATCTCGTGATTCATGTTTTCAAGTTTTTTTTCAAAAATTTGAGAGAATATTCTTGTTTATCATTATATATCTTGAAAATGGCGCCGTTTGAGTGTTGAAACGTATGTCGATCATTAAAAGGTTTTTATGAGCATTTTGTTGTTTCTATTTTTATCATTTACGCATTTTACCTATATTTTAAATTATAATTAGTGCGATTACGGAAATAGTTTATTCACTCTGAAAAATATCAATGTCGAACTGCTGAGACGAATATTTTCTAAAGCATTACATATTACAAATTTTATAAAATTTGCAATTTTATTAAATTCCTTGACGTATTATCCAGGTTGGCTGACTACTCTCTTCAATAGCTATTAATGTGGCGATAGCAATTCACTTAATATAGTTTCTACAAAAAATTTTTAAAGGGGGGGGGGCGAGCGGGTATCGATTCTCCGCCCCCACCCCCACCCAATGTATGGAATATTAATAATCTGTGCTTGCGACCGCCGATTTCGATAAGTAAGTTCTCCATCAGACGTAACGCACGGGCACGACGGTCCTTACTTTTAGATACCATCACCTTATTTAGTCTTAGAAATTACGCGTCATATAGAAATTCTGCAAGTAAAAGGAACATTACTTTTCGAAAATTGCGATGTTCAAAAGTAAGCACCGTACACTGCTAAAATAAATTATCCATAAATAAAATAAATAATAAACAATCATATTACATCAGATTAAACATATCTAAAAAAAAATAAATCAAAGAACCGATTTATGACTATTTGTTGAAAAGATGCTTCAGAAGTATACATGATAACTGCTTAAATCAATGGATTTACTTTGACATACAATTTTAACAATAAAAATTCAGAAATTTAATTGTCACTCATTAAATAACAGGAAAAAATAGTTTAAATTACTAAATAATAAATTGAACGAAATGCTAGGACTGAAGTTCGCTTCAAATAATTTAAAAAATAAATATAAAATGAGATCCCCCCCCCCCTCCAACAACGAAAAAAGGGGAGAGAGCTACGCCGTTTTAATCTCCAAATTGACACAAAGAAAAAAAAAAAAAAAAGAAAGAAAGAAAAATATCCCATCAACTCGATTTTTAGCCACCCACAGGGAGGCTTATTCTTTCAATCTCTATCATTTTTCATGTTTATGAAAAGTCACAGCAATCCATCGTTGCCACAGGTTATTCTCGGAAAATGAAACATTTGCAGTTACTGAAAAAATTAATAACTCAAAAAGTATTTGTCACAAAATTGTTAGACAAACTGCGTTACAAAGGAAAAAAAAAAATGTTTTTTTTCTTGATGTAAATTTCAAATCGAATGATTATGCCGTTTTTCAAATAATGAATTTCAAAAATTACCAAACTTCACAATGAAGTACCATAACGAAACCTTCACGAATAAAAAGATAATGACAACGGTTGTTGCTTTCGGTCAAGAATGGACCAAACGATGTTCGCATTTTACTATTTTAACAGTTTTTAAAGAAATTCTGTAACTTTAGATGAATTTTTCTTTGAATAGGCAATAGAAATGCATAAAATCGTTACAAAAATGTTAAAATTACAAAACTAGTCGTTGGGGGCCACCGTAATACTTACCCATCATGGATATGCATAATGTAAAATATTAAAATAAAAATGTGTAAACTACTTATAAAATGCATTGCGATTCAAATAAAATCGCGGCTTGATGACGTCACAAACTTTAAAGGCTCGATTACTGAATTGCTTGAAAGAAACATCCTTATAATTCCAAAAATAATAATCCTATTAACTAGCGGTTTATTGCATCTGATTAAGCGTCAAATTTCCAATTAAAATATATCTTTAAAGTGAAATATGGATTAAATACAGGGTCATGAATACAGGGTCGTGCATTTTCAATTTCTCATATTTATTTTAGTCTTTATCATTTTTCTCTGTTCCTATGAGCCTGACAGCTCCAAAATTTCACCAAAATTAGCTGTAAACCGCCTAAAGGTATTCCCCCCCCCCTGCTTCTTTTGGCGCCCTCGGTTTTTACTTATCTCTCTTGGGGGACCCGTCAGAGGGGCGAAAAGGGGGATCCCTTTTAAAGTCCCATCTCTCAATTGCAAGTGAGGATTCATTTTAAATCGGATCTCTTAGAGCAATTGTGTTTTGTATAGCTCCCCCCACCACTTTCCAAGATCCCGTCAATTAATGCTAACTCATCATTTGTTAAACAACTTCTCTTAGCTGTAGCCATCATAAAAACTGCTATCATAGAACTTTTCATTGCCTTTTTTAGGTTATCTATTAAGTGCTAAAATGCTTTGAACCATTAAAAACAGTTTAAAGGGTGTCATTAAGTCAGCAGATTTGTAAACAACAACTACCTCGCTACGTCTCAGCCCATTGGAGCCACATCTTTTTACTGTTATATTTATTTAAAATACTTCTAGTCACCGAATCTTTTTAAAACTTGGTGTGTTCGTGCCTAATATGTTCCGCCAGCCTCACAAAAAATCTTAGAGCGCTAACTAAATTCTTAAGTGGAGAAGCTGGCTTATGCTAACAAACATCTTTTTTTTTGACGAATTAGATTTGGCTGAAAAAATCTCAACGATAAAAGCCGTGGGTGGCCAATCTATATTCTGTCGTAAGGTAGAATTTTTCCCGCTTGTTTTTTTTATTTATTTATGTTTAAAAATATAGACTTGGGGATGTCTTAATACTAAAATCTTTCCAAACTCAGAAATTTTCAATACGAAACCTAATTTTGACATTATACTAAGCTTTTTCGGTAAATTTTATCTTTAGAAACCAAATGGGAAGTCATTTTAGACAAGTAATTTAGAAATTATGAAAGTTTAAAGTTGGGAACTCCTACCTAATGTTAAATTCAATTCTAATCGCTGCAAAACATATTCCAATCAGGGACCGATTTACAAATTTGGGGCACTGGGCACAGATGCGTTTTGGGGGCCCCCCCTTGCACCGATGCTTACATAGGCCTTGAGTAAAAATATATAATACTGATAGCAGTACTTAAGGTAACCACTATTGACTTTAAAAATTATTTTAAAATATAAATAAAAAAAAAATTGATAATCATTAATTTATTTTTAAATATTTTTTTCATAATTATGACATTTTAATTGAATTTTATAATAAACTGTGTGGTGCTGATTACCTTTCTCTATGCAAGTCCATATATCTGGAATGATAAAGTATACAGCAACAAATAAATTTACCGCAGAACCAAGCTATAATTACTTAAAATATTAGCATATCCTATTAATCAAATAACTGTTTCTTTCAAATATAAGCTTTCACTGAAAAAAAAAAATTATACAAGTAGCTAGCAGAACCACATGGTTTTGTCCATGTTAACCATGGGGGCTTTACAGGTTAAAAAAAAATAAAAATGAAATATGGCTAGCCCAAAAACGGAGTTCTGTACATTCCTGCACATAAATTGTTAAAAGACAATCAGGAAAATATGAAGTTCCTTTGGCAAATCATAGACAACCTTTGACAAACAAATTTTTCCATATTAATTTTGTTTTTTAACAAACTGTTTTGGTGAATAATTATGCCATGCTGTAAATCAGGCACCGATTCCAATGCTGGTACTTTTTTAAGCATAATTCAAGAAATATATGACAGAATAAGCAGTAATTATGGATTAGCATATTTAAAGATTCTAGAAATCGATTTTCCGTTAAAAAAATTTTTAGGTTAAAATTCAATTTTTATTTTCCCGAAAATTAATTAAAAGCGCACATGTGGACGTTAACTCTCACTTTTGGAACAAGGAAATTGATCAAAATTTACAGGTGCGCATTATTATACGTATAAAAGTTAAGCATGATAATTGAGATTTCCATATTAATAAATATGAGAAGACGTGATTATTTGAACGAACGAGAATCAGATATTCCAAAACACTTCATGCATATTCAAGCAAATAGACTTGATCCATTACCGTATGGCCTCACTTCGCATTTGCATCTTTGTACTAATTATACTCTTTAGTAGTGTTTAATGTTATGCTAAATATCTCGGTTTATTTGAAGAGGAAAAAAAAAACGAAAATATACGGCGTAATACACCTTTAAATATATATAATTTTAAAAAAAGGTCGAGAGTAACATAAAAAATGTCGAGATAAAGAACATTTGTCGATAATTAAACAATAATAAACCACATAAACATATAATAAACAATTTTAAAAACCCGGAAAGTTAGAAATTGGAAATGGTACCTGGCGAACTTAAAATTATAGAGCCGAAGCAGCACGCGGTTGTCCAAATACAAAGAGCAAAAGAAGTACGTACCAACACAGTTGACAGGAACTCACAAAGTGAAAGAAAAAGCCCGTAAAATCAACCAATTTAACATGACTCATCTCATCATCTTCTTTACGATAGTGTTGCCACCTATTTGTAAGTGGGCTATTAAAATTTAAAAAATATATTAAATTCTTTATCTGTATATTTTCTACTTTTCGGCGTTTAAATAAAATATTTTTTTTTGCAGTTTCACATATTTTGGCAAGAGTGGTTTAACCCATAATTAATTCCGTTATTTATTTTGTAACTAATAAAGAGTTATAACCACAATGAATATTTAGCGATTTATCACCTACGGCAGACTTACGGAAAAATCGCTTAATATTAATTTATAATCCTAGCATATTAAGAAGAGAGTGAAAATTCGACTACAAATTTCCATCATTACATGCAAAAAAAAAGTTAAATAAAATAGCAAAAAGATTTTCGAAAAATTAAATTGACTCATTATACAATTAAATTTTATGTTTTGCTTGATTAGCATAAAAAGCAAATAAAGTTAAGGAAAATAGTTTTATTTACTCTGAAAAATATCAGTGTGATTATCAAGAAATAGATGAAAAATCGATTACAAAATTCCCTCTTTACATACATACAAAAAAAAAAAAAAAAAAAAAAAAAAAAAGTTAAATGAAAGAGCAACAAGATGATTGTCAGAAAACTAAATTGAAAATAAAAATAAAAACAGCTTTGGCATTCGCCCGCTGTCCGCCATCTTGTTTTTTTAATCAAAACATTTTAACTTTTATTATTAAATATAAATAAATTAGTCAATAAAATTAAATAACGTGTTTATATATATATAATAAGTAAATATGGATGAAAATTATTTTGGAAATGAGAAACAAAACAAATATGTTTTGAAATATAGATAAAATGCTTAAGTGGTTAATCTGTAATCACTTAAACATTTTATGAGGCTAACGAAACAGAAAGGCTACCGCAGTGCTTTACGCGTATCTTTTTTTTCAGACCACGGGAGTCACGTGATGCTCGAATGCACAAATGCAGGTGTATGAAAAGAGCATCACGTCACTCTAGCGGTCTGTAAAAAAAGATAAGTGGAATGCACCGCGGTAGCCTGTCTTTTTCGTTAGCCTCGAGCATTTTATCTATAATTAGTGATCTTTTTATGTCATTATGTAACATTTCATCGATGCTGGATTGAATCATTTAAGTATTTATCTATATTTTAATTATAATTAGTGATCTCATGTAAATGCAAAATAAACTTGAGTCATGAAAAACTCAGAATAGATAGAAGTAAAACCGCCCTTTCCAGATTAAAACAACAGCAGTCGATTATAATAGATTTTGATAACGCTAAAATTATTAAACCCACATCCTCTTTTTATGAAGCAATAATAAGTGAATCAATAGAAATTTTAACCAGGAAAAATGAAACATGCAATGATTCAGTTTCGTACAATATCCCTAAAGTATGGTATAAGCTTTTACAGATAGTTCAAGAATGAATAAGATTGGCACATCCCTCCCTATGCTTCCCACCCTGTTTATAATGGTTTGACCTTGTCTTCAGCAGACATTGATGTTTTTACAGTGTTTCAGACTAGTTGTGTGTTTTTTTTGTGTGTATCTGCGTGGTGATGTTTTAACCCTGATGATGAGCCAGGACGGCTCGAAAGCGCTAGGTTTTTAATGTGAAATGCAGTTTTGTATATTTTTAAAACACCTAAAGTAAAAGTTTTTAATAAATGATGCATATATGTTTTTGTGACATTTTGTGTTGTTTTTAAACAATTACTCATGTAAATGTTTTGATTTAAAAAACAAGATGGCGGACCGCGGGCGAATGCCAAAGCTGTTCCTCATAGTCTTTGTTTTATTGATACAATATTTTTATTATTTAAAAAAATAAAAATAGTAACGAAAAACTCGTTGCTTTAATTATCGTTACAGAATTCCGAATTCTATTAATCTAGTATTCAGACAATATGTTCGGGACTATGAGCGTCCCCCCACTTCCAGCCCTATGCCACTGCGTATGCCCTCAATTCGTATTTGCTTATTTTCCTTATATTCATATGCGTAGAGTTTTGAAAATTATTGATGGGACTCAATTATGTGAGCGTAAAATAGATCGATTACCAATGTAATGTTTCCGTTTTAACCATCTTCTAAAAAAATTAAACTGAATCATATACTGATAAATTATAAGTTAAATGAAACGTTAAGACAATGTAAAAATGCGAATGTACAGACTTGTTTATAAAATTATACACTCACTGTTTTTTAGCGAATCGTTTATAATAAAATCGCAACAAAAATTAATCTGGATAACTTTTTTTTTTTTTTTTCGGAATGCGGATTTTTTCTCTATTTTCGTTTTTATATCAAACTTTTAGCATTTTATTTTCATTAAAAAATGGTACATAAACAGAAAAGGTTTCCCTAATGTCGTTTATACCTGTAACAAAAGAAAGAAAAATGGCGACATTCAAGAGAAAAATTTATCTGCCGAACAATAGCACATTCAAAATTCCATAAAATATCAGAAATTCAAAAACTAAAAAGTTGTTTTTTTATTATCGAGAAATTAAAAAGAAGAGTTCATTTTATCAAATCATTTTTAAAATAGACTCTCCTTTTTAAATTCTCAATACTAATACAAAAAACTTTAGTTTTTGACTTTCTGATATTTATGAAATTTTGAATGCACTATTTTTCGGCAGATAATTTTTTTTTCTTGAATGTCGCCATTTTTCTTTCTTTTGTTACATGTATAAACGACATTAGGGAAACCTTCTCTTTTGGTTCTATTTTTTTAATTAAAATAAAATGCTAAAAGTTTATACTTTTAATATATATATATAACGAAATATCTAAATATGATGCTAGTTTTAGGTGTTAGCATTGAAATTTTTAAAGTTTGGTACAATTTCTATTTGTAGACCATCTCCTAAGCAAAATTTAAGTATATTGCTTTAACTCTTTTGATGTCTGAGCTAAAGGTATTTTGAGGAAATTAAAGTTGAAGATCACGTTTTTTGCTTTATAAGACGATTTCAAAGAAAAATTAAATGAGGTATTTTTCAGAATGAAAACTTTAAAATTAATAACTTTCCTGACAATTAGTTGAATTACTGCATTATCTATACTTTTTAAATACAAGTAATACGGATAAATATACGACGTATGTTCAACATTCGAGAAAAATAACAGCATCGCTTTCCGATAATTAAACTTATAAAAAGCGCACAAGCGGCAAAATTCACCTAAATATATTTACATATTAAAAATTACATGTATAAAAATTGGTAAAATGGACAATAAACAGTAAATATTATACATTTTACACCTATTATTTTCAGAAAAAACAGTTAAATTACTTTAAAAAATGCAACAGATTCGAAGTAAAATTCAAACGAATCGCTAATAGCCACTACTGATGAATTACTAATTTATTTAAGTAAATAATTTTTTTTTTAAACCATTAATAAAATTCAATTAAATAAAATTCAAATACAGGGGTAAAAACACAAAACGAAAAAAAAAAAAAAAACTGCTTACTGATGATTGAAACTCAAATATTTTCCATCTATAAATTTCCTTTTGAGAATGAAGATTTTAGACTCTCCTCCCCCCTTTTTTTAAAATTTAATAATTGAAAAAAAATCTAAAGTTTATTTGATGATACATACTTCTCAAATATTAATAAAACACGAAATCTATTTTTAAAAGTATAAATAAATATATTTTTTTTATAAATAAAAACAAGCAAATGCACATTAGTATAATATTTTTATATATACGGCGTGACGTACACCACCATATAACCTTCACCTTCACTACAGTCCTAGCTAGAGCTACTAAATATATAATATATAATTTAATATAGAAGCCTTAGTCCTTGCTACCGCATTCAGGCAAAGATTGTTAAAAACTAGTGTTGTCAGCTTTTTTTAAAGAACCCGAACCAAAGAATATACATACGGAGTAAATATTCTTTGCCCGAACATTTGTTGCCTATAGAAAAGTTGAAGTCACCAACATCTAATACCATTTAAAACTTCCCCCCTAACATGAAATTAGAATGGCATGATGTTCTGGCGCCTGAATAGGTCCCCTATTAAGCATTGACAAGTAAAGATAGATGAGAATTTCCCCAAACTTACTCATAGCAAAGGTGAAGAGTAATAAGATTAACTCCCAGGAAGTTCTTAACTATTTTTTCCCTTATTACCATACTATTTTGGGACTTTATCATACTGTTTGACGACTTTTCTTTAAAAGGTATGTAGAATTTTCTGATAAAAAAAAAAAAAAAATATTCATCAAGAGAAATAAATATAATATATTTTGTGAACATGTACATTTTAAAGTTTTACATGCAAGTAAACAAAAAGCTTTTCTGAATTTACCTCACGAATTTTTCAGAAAATTTAATTTTAAATGTAATTTTATATTTCACACATTCAAAAAAAAAAAAAATGAAAGAAAGAAAGAAAGAGAAAAAAGAAAAGAAAAAAGTTTGAAAAAACTATGAAGTTGTAAAAATATTTTTATGCATTATAGAACTAATTTTTTTTAACAGTACTTGAAGACTGAATAATGGATACTTGTTTAATTCTAGAAGAATGAAATATTTTAAAGACATTCAACAGAGTTTCCCCAAGACAGTTTCAGCAGGGTGTTGCAACCCTGCCCTGCCCACTCCTTAGTTTACAAAATAGCACCCTTCTTCCACCTCATCCAGAAAATTAATACCCTTCTTTCCCCTCAGTAAAAAAAGGTGTTCTTTCTCCTTTTTGCATGAAAAATTTTGCTTACATAGTAAAAATTGACTCATTGTTGTCTAGAAAAGAATGCCCTCACTTTTAAATATTAAAAGTGACTTTAAAGATCAAATGAATGCCTTGAGTGATGCCGGGCATGCACTAAACAGAATCCTTTAAGCAAAAAAAAAAAAAAAAAAAAAAAAAAAAAAAAAAACTAGTCGTTGGGGGCCACCGTAATACTCCATCATGGATATGTACAATGTAAAATATTAAAATAAAAATGTGTAAACTACTTATAAAATGCATTGCAATTCAAATAAAATAGTGGCTTGATGACGTCACAAACTTTAAACGCTCGATTACTGAATTGCTTGAAAGAAACATCCTTATAACTCCAAAAATAATAATCCTATTAACTAGCGGTTTACTGCATCTGATTAAGCGTTAAATTTCCAATTAAAATATATCTTTGAAGTGAAATTGGGATGAAATACAGGGTCATGAAAAATCAAAAAGAGTGTGGAAAATAGGATTCCGAATATCTCGGCAACTCATTATCCGATTGACTTCATGCTGTAAGCAAAATTTGTGTTTTTTTATTGTCTTTTATATTCATTTCTTAAAATAACCAATTTCGAAAATTTTTATATACCTTTTATCAGAACGAATATTTCGAGAGTCCGAAAAAAATAGTTTCGGTTAATCGAGGTTATTGAAATGAAATAGGCTTCTTCCCATTGTTACATACTAAGTACATACCAAATTGCAAGTCTATCTCAATTTTTTCGGGAGATAGAGCGTTTACAGACACACAGACGGCAAATTTTTTTTTTTTTTTTTTTTTTTTTTTTTTTTTTCCCTAAAAATATGTTTTTCGGAATCTCCAGTGTCTGAAATCTGTAAATCCGTCAAAAATTTTTTTTCGATTTTCAAAACGATTACAAGACTTACCCTATACTACGTATGATGGGTATGTAAAAAAGAACAGAAAATCCAGAAAAAAAATTGTGATGGGTCCTTCAGAATGCACAACTTTGACCTTCAATGAACGCAAAAGTGGTATACCGTAAAGCACCGAAAGTAAGTCCCCTCCCCTGCCCCCCTCTCATAAATATGAATTTTTAAAATTTATGAAAAAGTGCCATTTATAAGCTTCAAGTTTTATTTTCTGATACTTTACGAACTAAGATTTAACAGATATTTATATTGAGTTTAAATTTTATAATTTTTGTTCATATTTCTTTCATATCTAAATTAATTATTTTATGTAAATTTGTTTCATTAATTTATTATTTTAATTAATGGAAACTACTTAGCTTCTATGGAAGAGAAACTTAAAACCAAAAAATGTTAATTTAATCCGATTTTATTTTGAAAATTGTAAAAATCCTGCGAAATTTCATAAATTTCAACTATCCCTGCCCCTCCCAATTTTGCTATTATTTTCACAAAAGTTCCAATTATAAGTCCCTTACCCCTTAAAATCATTCGAATTTCCTGTCTGCTAAAACGGGGCTTACTTCCGCTACTTTACGGTATTTTTTTATTTAATACATTGAATATAACATTAGTATAACAATAAAATAGAACATTTAATCTATCATATACACAGGGCCTGATTATCCAAAAGACACGTGAAGCACATGTTTCCCTCTAAAATTTTAAAGGGGCCCCAAAATGACAGAAGAGGGCCCTCTAATTCCCATTTTCATTCTGTTAAATTGCATTTTTTTATTTCTTTGGAAAAGAAAGTTTGTTTTATCCAAGAGGAAATACACGCACTACTTCACGAAATTTATTTAACAGGGAAATATGAATGCCATCAATAGGAGTTAATCACATAGCATCCTAATGTGCCAGTTAGAAACCACGTGGGAAATACAGTATACAACTATATGCACTAAATATATCTGAAGTATATACAGGGACATAAAAAAAAGTTTAATTAAATATATGTTACCTTGACTAAGCTACTACCGGGAATAATATTAGTATCGTAGGTGAGATTTCAACAATGAAGAAAAGAGAACTTTTGCCAAAACGAAAGGGGGCCCCAAAATGATATTGTGCTTCCCCTGGATTTAGAGGTTAATCGGGCCCTGCATGTACATTATATTAAACACACGACACATAAACAATAAGTAATATAAAGCAATATAAATAATTAAAAAAAAAAAATCATGACAGGATAACAAATTGGAAGCGTCACTTACCTAATGCAAAATTAAGGAGAGCTGAGGCAAAGTCCGTTTGTCCAAGTAAGAGCACAATAGAATAAACAACACCCTCGACAGGACAGTGAAGACAATGCCAGTAAAAAAAACCAAGTTAGCAGAATTAATCTCGGCACCTTATTTACGATAGTGCTGCCACCTATTTACCCATTTTTAAGGGGGGCTTCATGTCCTACTCTGCATTCATTACAAATATATTTTATACGACTGTCGCACTAATAAATTATTTTAAACATAATAAAAAACTGGATTTAAAAAGAGTTTGAATTTTATCTGATATCAATTCATTACTATAGAAGAGATACCGACATTACATTAATTTAGACGCATAAATATCATGATAATAGTTCGAATTCTGTCATTCACTCACAAAGGATGAACTGCTAAGGCAAAGCTCATATATGAGATAAGGACTATTTAAGGGAACTAGAAAAGGTTTGAAATGACGATTTTTTTTATTTTTATAATATTTGAACTTTCCAGAATCTAGTGAGTTGGCCCGATAGGAAAAGTCCTAAAATTACAGTCGTAGTACGAGCCTCGAAACGGCTATATCTGCGAAAGGCCAAACTGTCTAATTCCGGATATCGATAAAATATAAAAAAATATATTAAAAGACAAACATGAATGTGGTTTCGCGCGAGATCGCACACGATCAGAGTAATATTTTTAAGAATCCGTGGGAGCCGGCAACGGGAGACAAAGGATCATTTCCCCTACCTGGATTTTGAAATTTAACTACTTTTCTTTTTAATCTCTGATAATTAAAAAAAATACATTAGTAAAAATTACTCTTCACGAGTAACTTAAAATAATTGAACATTAAGAGAAAAAAAGTCTAAGAATTTTTCGTTGAGAGAGCTCTGCCCCCGTGATAGACAATTTTTATTTCTCTCTTTGTGTTCATTTGTTCAAAATTATCTTAAACGGGGGAGGTTCAGGGAGATAGCTCTCCCCTGACGAAAAACAGAAACAACTATTTGAATTCTTCATTTTGAAAATAAATAAAATAACAATAACAAAACGAAACTGGTAAAAGCTTATTTAATATTTCATAATTGTCAAATTTATGTGTTGCTTTTTATGTTAACATGTTTAAAAAATGTCTTGCACGGGAGGAGGGGGGGGGGGCATTTTGACAAGAAAAATTCTTAGTTTACTATATATATTAATTTTTATATCAACATGCTTTTTTCTATGCAAATATAGAACGCACAACAATGAATGATGCATCATACGGAAGATTTTTCAACAGGCTTTTGACACATTACACTCACATTTCGTTTAGTTTTCATGCAGTTTATTAAAAATTAATTTAAAAAACGTATCAGCAAATAATATCAAAGATTGCCAGTGTGAAAGATCCGCACGGGTTCACCAGTTATTTCATATTTATATTTCCCCCCTTTTAAAAAATATTTCAATATATATTTTTCCCTAGGTTGTAGACCACAGACACAACTGTTAAATCTTGCCTTTCTATTGATATCATACTGTCGGTGCCCATGTAAGAATCCCACTTTAAAATAACTCTATTTTCCAATCATCCAATTTAAAATGTTGGTTATAACTTAAAAACATCCCCCCCCCCCCCCCCCCACAGCTCGAGCTCTAATGATGCAAATAACTCCCTCACTTAAAGATAAATCCCATATTCTATATTAATATTTATACATTTCACTTTATAAATTATAAAAAGTTATCCCAAATCGTAAAGTATATAACGAAAATAACCTCAAAATTGCTTAGGATGGATAACTGTAAAAAGTTAGCATTTAAATAAGGCATCCCGAGTGCAATTAAATTTTATGAGTTTTAGAAGAACAACCAAAAAAATGACTTTTTTTTTCTTCTAATGATTCAGGATAAATATTTTGAAGCTCTTTCCGTTACACGTTCACGATTTATTTTAAAATAATTTCCTGACATCTGAGTTCGAAATCTGTGTTTCGTTCACTATACGTATGTTCGTTCGTACATTGTCATTTTATACCTGTAAATTTTTAACGAAACTAGGTAACAATATAAAAAATTTGGTAGGTTATCTAAAGGCTTATGAACAAGGTCCAAATCATAAAACACTGACATTGTAAAGATAAGATTTCGATGGAACAGATGCTTTACACTCACGCAGCGATGTTTGGCGATTTTTTGGTTGGCGCGATTTTCAAGCCCGCGCCAAACGAATAACTCAATACAATGGCTAGGTTGTCATTAAAGGAAAAAATCCCCTAAATTTGGCAACTTTTTTCCTTTTTATAAACGATTAAAGAGAAAAAAAAAAACTGTGCGTGTGAGTGTATGACATCATAGCCAAAAATACAAATATACATATATTTATTCCTTTTTCATAATCTATGTGCACTTTTAAAAAGCTATAAAAAAATATTACAATAAATTTGTCACAGTCGAACAGTATTTCTAAATCATTATTTGCGGCAATATATAAAACTTTCGTCTTATTTTCGTTCAATATGAAAAAATATTGTCAACGTTTACATAATCTTATTACTGCTTGTGCTTTTTATTTAAAACAGATTCTCACAAAAACCCAACCCTTAAATACCTTTCGGAACATACTCAATTTAGTCTTTTGAAGCTTGTTATTAATAATATTGAATCTAAAATAACAGCTTTTGTTGATATTACATACATAGTGAAGATGTTATCAAATCAATTTTAAAAAAACAGACGAAAGTACGATTGACGAATACGATTAAAGATAGATTTATGTTTTAATCATTTTTTTTAAACCAGGCATTTAAGGGGTAAGATGAGATACATTCAGGATGTAAAAAAAAAAAAAAAATCCTAATAAAAAAAAAAAATCGATTTTAAAAAAAATAAAATTATATTTTCTTTCATTTAAATCAGATTTTTTATATTAAAAAATTCCCTACATTAAGATATTAAATGACGGTCAAAAGTTGAAGGTTTCCAAAATAATTTATCTTCATATTCCCTCTAATCTTGTAAAAATCCTGCCAAATTTGTGTGTACTTAAAATTAAAAAGTTATTTTAAATAAAGCTGTCATAATGAAGACAAATTCGGAAACATGGTCATTTTTGGGTTGGTGAAAGTTTGGTAAGGCGTAGATTATTTTAAAGTAAAGTAAACCTTTAAAATATTTTGATAAAAATTATTTACTGCTGAAATTAGCTTAGTAAAACAAAATATTTTTCATTCCCATACACAATTTTCCCAGTTATACATGCAGATACATAAAAAGCTGTTTTTTCATAATTTTCTGTATCTTTTCTTTTACAAATAATATAAATAAAATTTATTTTTTCTCTCAATTAAGGAGCATAGGAAAGGGGGATCAAGCCCCCCCCCCCTCCCATTGGAAATCAAGTCTTTATTTTTTTGTTGGATTATAGTGTCTCTTTTAAAGTGAACTTTAAATCAGTGGTAGATTACTACAGAAAAACAATTTTCATACCCTTTTTGGAATTTGTTATTCAAAATAGGATTGACCGTTTTGAAAATCATAAGCACATATAATTAGTACCTTACATGCAATTCTGCCTAAAAACATAAGAAAATTTTCAGCAGAAAATCATGCAATGTGCTGAATTTTATTCTTCTGAATATCTTACAAGCAGAAATCGAAATGTGGGTCGAAAAATGGTTGTCATCAGACAAAGAAGAAAAGACTGAGCATTGCAATAGAGTCCTTATCTAGTTGTAGTAATATAGCTGTTTACCCCAACATCAAGAAATTGTTTAAAGTTCTATCAATGCTTCCAGTCTCAACAGCCACTCCAGAAAGGACATTCTCTACACTGAGACGATTAAAAAATATATCTTAGGAACACTATGTCTAATTCTTGGCTTTCTGGACTTGCATTGATGAACATCCATTCAGAAATACAAGTAAGATGCCGAATCCATTTTGAACTTAATGTCAGCAAAGCGCACTTACCTTGTGTTATAAGATGCCAAAATCTGTAAGTACATTTATTTATTTTTATTTTTTAAAGTACTATTAATGAAATATTTCTTTTGTACTATGCTGTCATATTTCAAAAAATTTAATTTTTTCTTTAATGTTTACTTTGAAATAATGTACATACACTTTTTAATTATTAATAAAATTAACTAATTAATTAATCTACATAATCACTTATTAATGAGACGCCTTTATTATTAATTGATTTTCTCAGTTCCACAGTTATTTTGAGCATACTGAGTTAGAAACTATTTGAGCCCCCCCCCTCCCCCATAATTTTTAAATTGCTACGCTATTGTCTCACCTCGTATCTAGTTGTAAAGTAAAGCATTTTGTACACATTCAAGAAACTTTTCAGCACAGTTTGCTTTTTTTCTCTTTCATTTTGAGGCAAAAATATTTCTAAATTTATTTGTACACTTGTGTTTAGTACTTTACTTATTATCATCTTTTTAATAGAAGCCTCAGTGTATGTGTTTGTACTAGGGTTGGACAATTTGCCGGCGAAATGGTATTTTTGCCAGGACAGTGGCAAAAACTGGAAAAAACCGGCAAAATTGGCAAAAACTGGCAAAAAGACTGGATTTAATAAATATATTAAAATAACATAATTTTGTATATATTATAATTGAGACTTAAATTAGGATATTAATTAGATGTTTCATTAATATTAATTTGATTAATTAAAATAATTTTCATTGGTAATATGAATAAAAAAATATCAATAATCAATCATAATCAATTTTGTAGATAAATTTATGTGATGGTGACAGGTAAAAACTTTTTACTTTTCTCAAATTAATGTAGTAATGTTGTCTTTAAAATAAATATATATTAAAAAAAATTAAATCAACAGTTTCTACATTTAAAAAATCTATAACAAAAAACAATATTAATGCATAAACATTGCCAAATCAATCTTCATTTTATCTTTATTTGAGCCTTTAGGTATAACTTTTACAAATACTTTATAGAAGTAAACTACTTGTATAGAATGTATTATTATAGAAGGTACTACTTGATTATCCCGTCGACCAGTTTCGCCAAATTAAACAAATCGTCAAACTATTCACCAAATTATACAAATGAAAAAAATATTGCCATTCTAAACTTTTAAGTCAGGAAAATGAATGAATTTTAATTAAAGAAAAAAAAATCCCTAAATAATAGGGTTACTTTAATGATAAAGTTCACTCATGACACAACGACATAGAAAATATAAAATTTGATTTATGCAGATTATTTCGGACAAAATAATACTAAGAACAGTTTATGTGTTTAAATGCAGAATTATTAAATTAAACCATAAGCAAACAGATATTTTTAAGATATTGAATTTGTGAATTAAATGTAAGTATTTTAACTGCAATAATCGAATTTATTAAGGAAGATAATAAATATCATGATAACGGAAGATTATAAAGAATTCAATCCTCTTTATTTAGTCAAAAAACATAGAAAAAAACCTATAAAATGTATGTAAACATTAGATATAGGCTTGAAGCAAATATAGAAAAAAAAAAATATTTTGTGGACAAAAATTTTGTGATGGCAGTTGAAACTAATCTGTTATATTTTTTCTTTTTTAATATCATGAGATAATCATTTATTGACATAATTTTCACTTTAAATAACAAAAGGAAAAACAAATTAGTATAACCTTAATTAAAATACAAATAAAATAAAATAAAAATCACATGATGATGTAACAAACATGCATAATGTATTTAATGTCAAGTGAAAATGACATTTACGATGACCCATAATTGGCATTTAATCTTATAGTTTGGCGATAGTTTTTTGGTCAATGGGATAATCAAGTAGTACTAAGTAAACTTTTAAATTTCTTCAACTTTTTTTTTTTTTTTTTTTTGGGGGGGGGGGGGGGGGAGAGTTATAAAAAAAACACACGGATTGGATGACATTAATATGTATAAGAGAGGAAAGGGTAGAATAATTTTAATTGATTATTTAATGTTGCAAATATAGGCAAGTTAATCTTTTAGGTAATTTTTCTTACAATTTTCCCCATTGTCATTATACAAGCTACAGACTTGAATCTTGATTTGATCTTAGGAAATGAGAATGTTCAAATCTCAATGAGAATCTTTCTCAGACTTTGCTACAAAATTAACTGAAGCATAAGGATTGATTGTTTAATAATTATGACAGTTTAAACCAAAGCCAATAAGTTATTTACTAAAAACTACAAACTACTTACATTACTGTTTTAATGATGCATTGAATATTTTAAGGTAAATAAAAAAAAATAAAATTACATATTATTGGAGTTGAAATTATTAAAAACTAAAATATAATAATTACATCGCTGTAAATAAAACATATCTATTTTTGCCACTTTGGCAAAAAGTGGCAAAAATGTATTTTTGTCAGGACGGTTTTTACCGGTTTTTTCCATGGTTTTTACCACCTTTGGCAAATACGTGCCAACCCTAGTTTGTACAATGTTACAGTTATCGTGGTCTTGCCAGATACTTTATCAAGATGTTTTAATAAATTTATAATCAATATACATGTAATAAAATCAATTACTTGAGAAATCTTATCTATTTGTTACTAAAACAATCAGATTTTGTTCAAAAGAAAAAAGTCCTTCCGGCCTGTACCGGGAGGAAAAGGTAGCTTTCCAATATCTTAGTTTTAAAATTTTAGCTAATGTTACACGAAAACAGCAAGTTAAAATGCAAAGAAACGTTTACAAAAGATTCGTTAATACTGAATTTGAATAAGAAATTCGCCAATTTATTGAGCAATAGCCAAATTGGCTTCATTTATAAAGACTTATTTTGGTCGCCAAATTTGGCGATATTTCGCCAAATGTAGCCAATTTTGTCGCCAATTTTGGCGTTAACGGATATGAATATATAGTTTTATGCGTATGATTGGGAAAATTATTACAACAGTGAAAGAAAATAATTTGCGAGTAATCGCGTTAATGTGCTGTTTTGTTTCAAAATGTCAGCCACCCTAGAATTTCAAACTGCTCTATCTCAGCCATTTTTTGAGATAGAGGTAAACCAAAAAATGCTCTGGAATCCTTGTATCAAGGCCTAACACGTAATTTAAAAATAAATTTGAATTTTTATTTTTTTTTTTGTATATTTATTTTAGTTTTAAATTTTTATATGGCCGCCATCTTGAAACAAAATGGCGGACCAAGCTGGCCAACGAACTCGGTCGAGACATTGGTTAGCTTAATACACACAATTAGTTTCATCAAAATTGATTTATAAATACGAGCGTTATCGTATGACATAGGTCAGATATATATATATATATATATGGATATATCTATATATATATATAAATCAACATTTGAACGGAGGGTGGTTTTGGGGTCTGGGGGTCATGATCGGTGAAAATATATCGAAATTTTCCGGAACTGATTTCCTCCGAACGGCTGCAATAGGTAGCTTTATACTTTTTTGTATTGAAAGCTACCTAACATTCAACATTCTTTCAAGAATTGATCAGTTACAAACATATGTAGACTCACATCTTTCATTATCTTTATTCTGCTTTTCTGAGCTCTTATAGCCTGGGACACAACCATGGATAAAGCAGTTGCAAGATATTTTAAAATAAAAAAAAATATGAATTTATTAAGCAAATTATAACAATGTTATATTAAATAGCATTTAAGTGATGCATATAATGGTAATAATACCATATACACTAATAACCAAACGAATTTTGGTTCACTTTTGTTCTGGAAATGATTTTAGGGATATCTTTCTTACAATTAATACCGTTATCCCTTCAGTTTGTCCTATTATTATGTTTTACTGCAATTTCTCTTTTTGTCTAAAAATTCCTTTTTAAATATGTTTTTATATTTTAATAATACTCAATATTAATTAATTTTGCAACCATTATGTTCAGGTACTCAATATTCGCCCATTTTTATTCAATTCTATTTAATTTTTATTTGGTAATTGATTGGGCAATTTGGGTTAATATTTTAAGCTTTTAACTATTAATTCAAACAGAAATCAATTACATTTTACTTATATTAGTGGAATAGTGTCCTTAAAAAAGTGTTCCATTATATAAGTTTCCAATTACTCTTGTAATAATTTTCACCTTCTGCATTTTGGATTTTTTTTTCTCTACATATCATTTAAGTATTTTTCCCACTCATTTTAATTTTGAGAATCTTAAATTTTTGGATATGTTTGTATATTATATTATCGGTTTATCAATTGTCGATTATTTGTGTGGTTTAATGGCTATTATTTACAAAAGTATTATTATTATTATTTTATATAGATAGATAGATAGATAGATAATTACAGTTGGGAATGTAAAAGTCATTCTTAGGTACTTTTTTGTGCTTTTTGTTAGGGTTTCATTCATCTCACATTACCCTATTACTCCCTCTCCATTGTCTGTCTGTCACAGAGCCATTCTCTAAAGCCCCACCAGTTGGTGAGAAGTTCTGCTCTCAAAAGCTGGTAGACGGGAGGTGCTGGATTCAAACCCCTGTCGTGCTCGTCGACCTAACCGTTCGGAGTTTTCCGTGGTATTCTTCGAACCTTGCCGTAAATACGTGTTAGGATCCCTTAGAAAGACCCCCATGGAGGGCACCCCCCCCCCCCCCCAGGGCCTATATCCCTCGTGTTGATAATTGGCCGTCATAAATCAATCCAACCCATTCTCAAAAACTATGTAACTTATAGAGTTGAAACTTTGTGTATATAGATGAATACCAGCTATAAAGAGCTCAAAATATTAAAATTTGAAAAATTCGTATTATTTTAATAAATAGAAATAAAAAACCAAAATTCTTACAGCCTTTTCCTATTAAATTTAAACATTTTTCGTTATAGCAGATGCCAAAAATTAAAAATCCACGATGAAATTCTTTCTATAATAATTAATTTTCTATCAGATGATTTCCACATGAAAAATGAAAATGATATAAAAAGTTTCACCAATTGAAATAAAATTGATTCATGTCATAGTGGTAATAAAACGGAAAGATTTCTCAATACAAGGAGTATGAGTATGTGTATGTACACAAAGCAGATTAATATCACGTCATTAGAGAATTAAAAAGAAAATCTGATGTCATATCGGAAGTTTAACGGATTTTTCAAATGTTTCAGAATAATACAAAGCGAGTATCAATATGAGTAATAGAGAATAGTAAATATATGAGTTTGAGGAACGTATTGAATCATGATAAAAACCCGATTATGGAAATATTCGCATATTTTAACATTTTGAAGGTGTACAACATATTTAATTTTAAAATATTTTTTTTTTTAATATTGCATTTAGTCCACATTTTAATATTGCATTTAGTTAGTTAGCAGGGCTTTGCCTGCTATTGGGCTGGTTTAGATATTCGAAAAAATGAGAAAAATAGACTGGTAAATTTTTACTTTATAAAAAACATGACTTTTTTTTTCTTTGGTTGCTAAATAAAATTTATTTGGATTTATTAAAGAAAGGATAAAGTGTTGAAAGGAATATTAAACAAAAACCCTTTGCGCTATCTTTGATCACACTTACCCACTTGTTTCTATTTTATTATTATGATTTTAGGGATATATTTTTTACAATTAATACCGTTATCTTTTCAGTTTGTTATATTATGTTTTACTGCAATTTCTCTTTTTGTCTAAAAATTCTTTTTTAAATACGTTTTTATATTTTAATAATACTCAATATTAATTAATTTTGCAACTATTATGTTCAGGTACTCAATATTTGCCCATTTTTATTCAATTCTATTTAATTTTTTTTTGGTAATTGATTGGGCAATTTGGGTTAATATTTTAAGCTTTTAACTATTAATTCAAACAGAAATCAATTACATTGGCTTATGAATTATTGGCCAAAATGGCTTTAAATAGCATGTAGGTTTTTTAAAATGTTATATTATATTCTAAATCAAGGCAAATACTACATGTTCCAAAAGAATAAAATCTCAATATTGATCTAAATCAATAAAATATGTAATGAAATATGTAATCAATGAAATATGTAAAATTTCTGGTGAAATGTTTGAAAAAAAAAGGTCCTTTTATTTTTCTGGAAACATTTGAATTTTTTTCATAAACTTTTTAACAAATAAAAGCTTTTCTTTCAATTATTTTTCTTAGCAAACATCAAAATAAGCATTTTTTAGGCTTATGCACACTAAAAAAAAAAAAAAAAATTGCTTTCCCAGATATGATACAAAATAAATGAATAAATAAAATAAATGAATTTTTATACTAAAAATTTTGTCTTTCAGTTTCAGAATCTCCACAGAAGTTTTCTTTTACTTAATTTAACACAATTGTTTGTGAAATATGAAAATAATAATTTCAGTTGCATTTTGTACAATCTGTCTCTGAAATTTGGGCTAAGCACAGTAAGAAAATGTCATTAATTAGATAACAATACAAAATTAAACAAAAATATATTATTTACTTATTAGATTCTATAAAAATATTCAAATAAATCAGATCAAAATTAATAAATGGGTATGTTATTATAACTTTGATAAAAAAAAAAATCATAAATGACTATAACTATACAGTTTTTCAACAGTTTAGACACAAAGGAAAAAATACTGCATTTAACACTTTTGCATGATGCTAGTATTTTCCTGGTTTCGGATAAGTTCAAATAATCATGTTTCTATGGAATCAATTAGTTTTTGAAATATTATTGGTTGCAAAGAATACCATGCTTTTTCAATGGCCACTTATAATTCTTTAGTGTGTGATATTGCTTTCCATTCTTGTATACTTCATGGGTTAATACACCAAATGTGGGATTAAAAAAATAATAATAATACCCATCAACGCATCAATATTCACAATAATACAAACTCAATGATTTAATTAATAGATTCGGGAAAGATAAAGAAAAGAAAAGGAAAGCAAGGAATTTTGTTCCATAGATTTTAGCCACAAGTGCTGGTTGTTATAAGATGCAAGGCTCAGAGGAGTTTGTAAAAGTATGTATTTAAAGAAAGACTTAAAGTCGTTATTGCTTACTAATATTAATCAAATTGTATGTTGATTGTGCAACTGTATATATATTGTTTATTAAACATGCTTATTTGTATTTGTAATTGAAGAATCTCAATTGTAGCATAGTTACACATCTTTCACTTTGAAATCCTACAAATAATAGGGATTCAAACGGGATATTGAATTAAAAAGCTATTTATTGCTGGGATTTTGAATAAAAAAGCTATTTTGTGCCAGGATTTTTATAAAAAGACATTTCAAAATCCAGGAAATAAACAAGAAGTAAATTGAACTGACTTATATGAACTGCAATCATTTTCCTTAATCAGATCTACAATTACTGCTAAAGCGAAAACTTTTGATAATTTTATTTCATCGTAACCTAAGCAGATTAGATAATGTCATTTTTAATAGAGCAAAAAAGGTGAATTTATTAGCATTATGCGATGAGATTTGAGGAAATCCAAAAGTTACGGATTTAATCAAGTTGATAACAGAATCTGAAAATTATGATAAAGATTTCTTCACCAAACACAGACTTGAAGTTGTTATCTTCAAAAAAAGAAGAAAGAAAGTTAGAAGCAGACAGAAAGTTACAGCTTGAAGCGAAAGAAAGAAGATTAGTGTAGTGGAAGACAGAAAGTTACAGCTTGAAGCAGAAGAAAGAAGAATAACGGAAGAAAAAAGACTACAGATGCAAGAACTAGAAGAGACGAAATTAGCGATGGCATTTGAAATAAGAAAATTGACAATACAAGCCAAGATGGAGACTCGCAAGAATGAGGATATAATAGCTCCAAGGAGTGGAACAAGTAAGAACTTTGGTCTTTTAAAGTTACTTAATCGTTACGAAAGTACAAATAGTGGTATATGTATGTTTTAGGTAGCTTTCAATACAAAAAAGTATAAAGCTACCTATTGCAGCCGTTCGGAGGAAAGCAATTCTGGAAAATTTCGATATATTTTTACCGATCATGACCCCCAGACCTCAAAACCACCCTCCGTTCAAATGTTGATTTATATATATATATATATATATATATATATATCTGATCTATGTCATACGATAACGCGCGTATTTATAAATCAATTTTGATGAAACTAATTGTGTGTATTAAGCTCACCAATGCCTTGACCGAGTTCGTTGGCCAACTTGGTCCGCCATCTTGTTTCAAGATGGGGGCTACTCAAAAGTTTAAAACTAAATAAATATACAAAAAAGTTAAAAATTCAAATTTATTTTTTGCTTAAGTGATAGGCCTTGATACAAGGATTCCAGAGCATTTTTTGTTTTACCTCTATCTTAAAAAATGGCTGAGATAGAGCAGTTTGAAATTCTAGGGTGGCTGACATTTTGAAACAAGACAGCACATAACAAAAAACCAACGATTAATTTATGAGTTTTAGTGAACGTGATTTCTCGCAAATTATTTTCTTTCATTGTTGTAATCATTTTCCCAATCATATGTATAAAACTATATATTCATATCCATTATCGCCAAATTCTCGCCAAACTTGCCGACATTTGGCAAAATATCGCCAAATTTGGCGACCAAAATAAGTATTCATAAATGAAGCCAACTTGGCTATAGCTCAATAATTTAGCGAATTTCTTATTCAAATTCAGTATTAACGAATCTTTTGTAAATGGTTTCTTTGTATTTTAGCTTGCTGTTTTCGAGTAACATTAGCTAAAATTTTAAAACGAAGATATAGGAAAGCTACCTTTTCCTCCCAGTACAGGCCGGAAGGACTTTTTAACATTATATGAGAGACCAGTATCTCAAATGAAAATAGACAAGGGAGAATGAGTATCATATTTATTAAGCTTATTACCGTTAGAAATAGCTAGTATAATAACAAAAGAAAAAGAGCCGGAAATAAATTACTATGAGATATATAAAAAACTTGTTGTTTAAAAGATTCAAAATGTCATCAGAAGAATTTAGGCAAAAATTCATGACACACAAAAAGGAGCCAACAGATAATTGGCATGATTTTGGTTTCCAATTGAGGACATATTTTAACGAATGGATTTGTGGAATGAACATAACAAATTTCGAGCAATTAACGAAATTATTGGTCACAGACCAAATTAAGCAAAAAATACCTCCAGAAATTAAAGAATGCTTTGTTGAGGAATTACCAAAGATTAAGGAAGTTAGTATACTGGTTGAGAAACTAGATGATTTTGATACAGTGCTCAGAGGGTATAAAAACTGCCAAGTCATATAAACAGCAAAATATTGTAAGCAAGGAAGAAAAAGATAACAAATGGTGACAAAAGACACAGCCAAATAATTAAGACCAGATGAAGAGCCTATTAATTCCCAAATTATTTGTTATTTGTGCAAATTACCTGGCTACATTGCCACCAAATGTACAAATTGGTGCCAAACAAGTACCCAATCATATCATAGTAACCCAATTACAAAACTGAATAAGAACAGCATACAGAGAACAAATGTAATGAATTTATCAAGAGTGGAAACTAATGACAATGGAAAAACAAAAATACGTGCTATTCAAATAAATGAGAAGCTCATAAAAATAATTGATACCGCAAGTGATGTAAGCCTAATGAATAAAAAATACCACAAAGAAATACGCAGGCACACCGGAATTAAGCCAAGAAAGTATGTATATGTTGACCGGATTTAGCAGAGAAGAAACGAAGCCAATAGTATTTTTCGAGCATGAAATACAAGTAGATAGCATGAAATTAACGAATATTTTTTTATGTAGTATCAGATTTCGAATGAGACATATTGTTAGGTGTAAGTGCTAAGTAATTAGGTGTAAGTAATATATCAGGATGTGATTTATCTGTCAGGAACAAAGGCGTCAAAATAAAAAATATCGCCAAGAACGAAACCATTGTGTATTGTAGATATTTCAAAGCGATAGAAAATTCTAGTGAAAATTTAAAATGTGTGGCTAAAGAAGCAAATAAAATTAAAATAATGAAAATAATAAAAAAGTCTTATGATGAAGAATCAAATAAAAGGAGTAAGAAAATTTTGAATGAAGGAAGTAAGGTATCAAGATTAATACAAATAAATGAGTTGAAAGAAAAACACCAAGAACGTGCGGATGAAAAGAAAATGATAAAAATTGAAAAGTGCCATAAAATAAGAAAAGGAAAATATTATAATTCAATGAGCACGAGGAAAGAGATAAAAGAAAATAATACTGAAAGAAAAATGAAAATGAAAAAAGATATGGAAATTTTATGAAACATGATTACAATTATTCAAATAAAGTGATACCATATTTTCCAAGAAATAATTTTGATGATATACCTCACAGATATTGTGAAGATCAAAGAAAATTTTTAGATGTACAGCAAATAGAAAGGAAACAGGAATGTTTTTAAAAACAAAATATTGAATTGCATAAAAGAAACTATATGGGTCTAGAAGATAGAAGAAACATTAAAAGACATTTTAATGATCATCGTAGAAATCTGTACACCAGGTATAATTGTAATTGTAGGCCATATGAACAGTCATTAAGGCCATACCAATAGATTTGATTATGAAAGATATGAAGTTAAATTTGATAGGAGAAGTGGTAAATTTGAAGCTAAAGTGAAACACAATAATAGTTCTACTTTCAATGCAGATGAGCATAAAGAAGACAGAATGATTATTTTTATAGCAGAAATAGAAATTAGTTTTGAAAATCTATTCCATTAGGTCACTAGACTGTCAGGATGACCTAATGTGGGATTAAAAAAAAATAATAATAATAATACCCATCTATGCATCAATATTTATAATAACACAAACTCAATGATTTAATTAATAGATATGTGATATCGCAAGATTATTACAAGACTCATTAGAGATGAAGTAAAGAAAAAGGAAAGGAAAGTGAGAAATACCGTTGTTCCATAGATTTTAGCCACAAGTGTTGGTTGTTATTAGGGATGCACCGAATATTCAGTATCTATTCGTTATTCAGCTTATTTGGTTATATATATTCGGCCAAACTGAATACTTAAAAATACCTTTAAAAAATATTATTAAAACTTTACACAGCTTCTACTTTTAACTGTCAATTAATGAAGATATTCAGAATAATTAGAAATAGAATCATATTTAAATAAAAGAGAATGCTTTTACATTATTCAGTTACTGTTTGAAAAATATCACTTAAGAAATTTAACCATTAATGACGACCTTCATACTCCATCGGAAATAATGATGTATAAATGCAAGTTCCTGAACATGTTTATTTGCCATAAAAATAATACCGTAAAATCCCGTTAATCGGCCCCCCTAAACGCAGCGGAAAATGGTAAAATAATCAAAGGGGGGGCGGCACTTACACAGTATTAAAATTGTAGTATATGATATTTATGTGTAGTGGTGGTGGGAGGGGGGGGGATGGCTGATCTTCGCAAAGTATGCATTATTTTAATAAAGTGACAAAAGAAAAACATTTTGAAAAAAAAAAATGATATAGAAAATAGAAAAACAGTATAACTTCACGATTAATGGCGATTTCAGATTATAGAAAATTTTGGATTTCAGAAGCTTTGAAACTGGAATGCATTTAGATAAATAATAATACTAATATCTGTCATTAATATGGTAACAGAAAAATAAAAGGAACTTAATAATTTAAAATAATTAAAAAACACTGAGAAATTGCAGTTGAAAATGTCCTGAAATACTTTCTAGAACTAGTAACATTTTATGTGATGTCGCCATCTGTTGTAAATTAGGGAGATTAAATAACCATTTTTTTTTTTTTTTTAAACATGACTTCGTATCTATAAATGCTAAATAAATAATACAAATCGCAAAAATTGAGAACATACAGAACGAATTGGTAGTGTTGCCAGATTTTTAAAACAAAACACATTGCTACTACAAAGATAGCACAAAATACGCTACAAATTCGACTGTGGTGCCATCTATTGATCAATCAATCGATAAATTTTTTGTGATTGGTTTTCATAATAAAGTTAAATACGACTATAAATTCTTTGATAAAATAGATTCTTTTTTAATCATAATATTTCACACACAGCATCAAATACACATTTTTTAACTTATTTCATGAGAAATTTTCACTATCGATATTTTTATTACCTCCATATCGCCATGGAGATAGATTTACAGCATAGCTAATGTTTGGTTATATTGCTTTTTCAGTTTGACATTAGTTGAAGTTGTGTATGTTACTTTTGTGTTTGTATACAATTGCAATAAATCAAAGAATCGTCACACCTTTCTGATCAGTCAAAAAAAAAAAAAAAAAAACACTTGTGAGATAAAATTTTTGGTGTTGATCTTGACGAGCGTGGTAAAATTTCTTTTGGAGGAGGTCGCTTTCTCGGGATTTTTTGAATTTTCCAATTTGTTTACAAAGTGGGAGGGGGGGGGTGACGCTTAATCGGGAAGGGCAGATTAACGGGATTTTACGGTAGTCAAAATTGTTTCATGAAAATTGGATATAAGCTTGCATTTGGGCATTATTGTGAGGCTTTCTAGCTGCAAAAAAGAAAACTTTTATTGCATGTTACTTAGCTACATGTTAACATGTAGCTACAACTTTAATTCTATTTTTTTTTTTTAATAAAAAGCAGAATATATATTTATAAAAAATAGTTTTATCAGACAAAAATGCATTTGATTAAACAAAAAAAAATCTGCTTTTTTTTGTGTGCATAACTGACTTTTTGACAAATTTATGTAAAATAAAATAGCAAAATTGGCATAAACAAAAACTGATTTTATTGACAAAAATTGGGTTACATAAAGCCATCCAAATAAGTAAGTAAGAAAGAAACACGATATTTTAAATTGTGATTCTGAACCTATGTTACTAAATTGAAAAATTTTGCTAGAAAACATGATTTTCTTTTAGTAATAAAGACCAAACTAAAGCATTAGGCCAATCGGGGCAATAGTCCTGGGCAGCCTGATTTTTGAAGACCCCCCAAACTTTAATGGGCATTTTTTAAAAGTTGAATCTGTTAATCAGATTTTAATCCTGTAATGATTATAATTAATATTTTAGACTAAAAGATATGGTTAAAAACAATATATATCTATCTATACTATTATATAAAGAGAGAACGCCTGACTGACTGGGTGACTCATCAACGCCCAGCGGAAACGACTAAAGTTAGGATCACGAATTTTGGACATTAGATTGCTGATATGATCTAGTCAAGCAAAGAAAGGATTTTTGAAAATTCCCCTCCGAAGGGGGTTAAAGAGGTGATTGGACGTTTTAGGGGATTTCGCCATATCTCAGCAGCAGTTTTAGGTAGGAGCACAAAATTCAAGAAAACAAATCTATTAAAAAAATGATTAAATACGTATTTCAGCGATTTTAGAAATTCACCCTCTAAGGGGGGGTTAAAAGAGGGGGGGGGGTCGAAAGTTTTAGGTCACTTTACCATATCTCAGCAGCAGTTTTAGGTAGGAGCATGAAATTCAGGATAACAAATCTACTAAAAAATGGTTAAACATGTATTTCAGCATTTTTAGAAATTCCCCTCCCCCCCTCCTGAGGGTCAAATGTTTCAGGTCTATTCGCCATATCTCAGTAGCAGTTTTAGGTAGTACCATGAAATTCAAGATAACGAATCTACTAAAAAAAATAGTTAAACACGTATTTCAGCAGTTTTAGAAATTCACTCACTAGGGGGGTTAAATGGTGGGTCGAATGTTTTAGATTATTTTGTCATATCTCAGCAGCAGTTTTAGATAGGAGCATGAAATTCAGGATAACAAATCTACTAAAAAATAGTTAAACAAGTATTTAGGGGATTTTAGAAATTCACCAATCGGGTTAAACATTAGATATGAACCCCGATTATGGAAGATTAGACAAATAAGACAACTATTGCTGATTTCTGATTAGATATTTTGTGTAAGGCATTTTTAAAAGAAAAATACATTGTAGTCGACACATTGTCCACCCGCACAAAGCTGGGACAGGCGGCTAGCAGTGACCCGGAGCTGGAGCTGGAGCTCGGAGCCACTGCGCTCCGGAGCTGTGTTTTCCCTGGAGCTGGAGCCGGAGTTGGAGCTCTAAATTTTCCCCTGCTCCAGGGCTCCTTTAGTTTTTTAATATTCTTTTAAATCTTTTTTTTTCAGTCTTTTAAAATTTTTAGGTTTAAAATAGTTTAGTCTCATCATTATTCAGTATTTTAATTATATCATTTTTTAGGTTTTTTTTTTTATTATTATTGTTATTAGAGTTGGAAAACTCACAAAAAAAGGGCAAAACTACTTCACTTTACAATCTACTTGAGCTAAGTGGCAATACTACTTGAAAACAAATATGACCGCCTGTTGTTTACATGTGTAGTTGCACAATTTTGCTTGTTTGAAAAGTGTAGAAGATATTTAAGATTTTTGTGTTTAAAATTCCACCAAACTTTCTTTTTTTAAAGTAAAATCTAAAAGATTTCAGATTTTCTGAGAAGCATTTCAAGTTTGATGAAGAAAATGCATTTTGTCAGATCTTTAATGAAAATAAAGGAAGGATATGTGAGCAAAAAATGAACTGTGCAAAGAGTTCAAACATGAGAAGGCATATTGACAGAAATCATAAGAAAGAAGGACAAGTTCTCAAATATATAGATGAAGAATTAGAAACTAGAAAGAGAAAAGCAGAAGTAGAATTTGACAGAAATAAGCAATTTGATTGCACCCTATACAGACATGAAAGAGGCCTGCCGCATTGTAACGGTATTGCCCATTAGCCAAATTGCTGTAGAGATTATTCTTGGCATTAAAATACATTTATAATGATTTAAGATCAAATATGAAGGAGGATTTATTAGATTCAATTCTTTTCTTAAGAATGAACAAATAATTCAACTGTGAATTTAATTAAATTTATTTTCAGTGTGAGCTGATGATTGTTATTATTTTTTAAATGTTAATTTAATAAAAATTGCCAGTTTAAAATCTGACAAAGTGTGGAATCGGAGCTGTTGCTGGAGCCGGAGCCATAGCTTATTATCTGGGAGCGGAGCTGGAGCTTCAAAAAATTTGCCAGCTCCGGGTCCCTGGCGGCTAGTATATATATAATATATATATGTATATAGTATTTTATCTTATAATCTTACAGTTGCTGAAATATTCACTTGGCTTATAACTATAAATGAATATATCTTTTCACTTTTCAATTTTATACAACATTTATTACTTATTCAAACAAATAGTATGATGATGAGATCACAACACTTCATACATATCAATAATCCTTCATAAACATAAATAATGGAATTCACCTACAATTCTTGCTCAAATCCTTTATTTGGTATATATTGGATTTCCAACCTTCATGTTGGGGTAAAAACTATGGAACACTGCATTTCTCGCGCTTTCTTTTTTAACTTCATCTTTCATGAGAAGGTAGTCTCATAACCATCTTGTGATATTGTGTATCTATTAATTGAACCCTTGAGTCTGCTATCTTATATTGTTGAGGATATTAATTTACAGATAGGTATTACTTCCAATCCACATTTATATAAATATGTATTTATGTATTCCTATATATATTCTATCTAAAGCTTCAAAAAGTATGTTTTTTATATATATATATATATATATTTTTTTTTTTTTTTTTTTTTTTTGTGACAATATAGGAAGAGAGCCTCTAATGAACAAGAAACCATAAGTCCTCACCTTGGTTTGATCAGCAGGGATCTGTTTAGGAAAAAATTGGGTCCTTTATAAGACTCTTCACAAAATTTTTCATTTCAAAACAGGACCCTTCACAAAATTATTTTCCCTAAAAAAGGATCCTTCACAAAATTCTTTGTCCTTAAAGATATGTTTTTCAGAAAAATTTTCCATCTTTAAACATAACATTTCACAAACTAATCATTTAAAAGTAAAATCTGACCTGTCACTTTTACATATATAAAGAAAAATATATGTATTTTGCATCCATATATCTTCTTAACAATGTATAAACAAGAACCTGAATATAATGACCATTTCAAATTCACAAAATTATAATTAGATTTTTTACAAATCTAAAAAGCTGTTCACAATTTCACAAAAACGGGACCCTGAGAAAAAAGTCTGGACAGACCCCTGATCAGGCTCTGTGAGTAATTAATTAGGATAATTTAAATTTAAAGAGTAAGAATCAGCTACAAATTCAAATAATTCAATAATGAATTTTATCAACTATTTCATGTTGTCATATACATAAATTTTAAAAGAAATTCCATAAAAAATGTTATACAAGTTATAAGATAAAACCGATATGTTTGAAATATTGTGTTTATTTATTTTTAGTCTTAACCCTTCTTTGCATGAGTTTTTCTTTTACAATTGTTTTTTTATACATATATTAAATATTAGACACCAGAAATTTTAAGATAGATTTTTAACTTTGTTCAGCAACATAGTTCTAGATTATTATTATAGTTCTAGAAATTTACTAGATTAATATTTCTATATAAATATAGTGGCGGCGAAGAAGTTGATTTATTTATTAAAAGTTAAATAAACAGTGATGGAAATTTCCATCACAATGCAAAGAAGAGTTAAGATTTTAATGAAAGCTACTATATGAATGTCGATATTTATAATGTGGATGAAGAAAAACTAAACACAGCAAATCATGACATCCCAAACAGTGGTGAATCATTGGCAAAGGTTAAGTACCTTTAACCCTTTTAGTGCGGGAGTTGACATGTAGGTGTTCGGTGCTGTAGACTACATTAAGCGTCGACAAAAGTTGCCTAGGCGTTCACAGCCTATATTGTGCTCACTGTAGTGCGTCATGGGCTTAGCAGTGATGACGTATTGTGCCTGCGTAGTGCAGTAATTTGGCTATAAACAAAACCAGTAGCGTGCTTTTCATATAACCATAAGATATGATTTTTTGTTATGTATTGCATCGTTTGGAAAGTCGTGTCCCTTTGGGAAAATCAATTCGTACCGGAAAATTCTGCCCGGTAATCAGATAAATAAATCGCTTTTTTGGCCAAAATTCCGCACAGGGCATTAACCTAACCCCCCCCCCCCCCCCCCCCCAAAAAAAAAAAAAAAATTGCACTGAAAGGGTTAAGAAAAACAGAAAATTCGGAGAAATACACATTAAAGTATGTGGGTAGATGAAGCAAAGCCATAAATCCGCACCTTCCTGCAAAAATTTGACAATTGGCATCTTCGAATTACAAGAGACTGAAAAAAACTTTTTTCTCAAACTGAAGTTTTTGTAGATTTAAAACTGAATAGAAAATTTAAGAAATTGATACTGAAATGTAAAATCAGAAGAACAGGCTTTAAAAAACGAAAGAAGAGTTGGCAGCTCTGGAATTGATGAAAAGTCTGTTTTCTACAAAAATAATATCTGGGATTGGAAAAAGTCTCATTCTTTTAGATTTTCACTCAAAATAGTCACTTTTACATGAGTTTTGGGCTAAAATAGTAGCATTAGTTGCCATTAATATAGTTGATTTTAGCAACAAATGGCAGTCTTGCATACTACTGCAAGATTATATTATATCTACAAATTAGAAATGCACAGAATATTTAGTATATATTTATTTGGGATTCAGCCAAATATTCAACCAAACCAAATACTTAAAAAAGCCACTTGAAAAATATTTTTTAAATACACAACTTCTGCTTTTAAATATCAATTGATATTCAGAATAATTAAGAAATAGAATCATCTAAATAAAAGAGTTTGCTCCTACATTATTTATTTGCTGTTTGAAAAGTGTCACTTAAGAAAACTAACTATTAATGACGGCCTTCATAGAAATTAATGATATACAAAATGCAAGTTCCTGAATATTGTGTGGTAGTAATCTTTTTTCTGCTTTTTCAGAAACGGGGTGTTTCTACATAAAATAGGACAAACTTTGAGGGGTGCAGTGAAGGCTCACTGTGGAGACGTGAAAAGTTTTTGGTTTCTGTCTGTCTGTTTGTTTATTTGTCTGTTCCACGATAACTGCTGCAAAAATCATCCTATTAGGTTGATTTTTGGTGGATATGTTGGCGAAGTACCTGGAATTAGCTATATACACTGGTGAAAACAATTAAAGGGACAAACGTTTTTTTAAAAAACAAGACAAAATAAGTTATGCCTAAACGCAAATAAGGTATCAGATGATAGTTAAGCTCTTTGCGGACATACCTACTACACGGTGGTCTGTGTCATCATAAAGAAGTGGCGCTGTGATCGCATTTGTGTAGAGGTACCTGATTTTCTCGCCGAAGCTTGTAGCGTAAGGACGTTTTGAAATATCGTAGCATAACCCAATCCTTGTTTTTTGAGTTTCTTCATTTACCCATCGTTAGTATGGCTAGTTGTCATTGTCGAGATGATGCCACAAGATGGCAGATAGTTGGAAGACTTGAGGCTGGCCAATCACAGGCTACTTGTTGTAAGGACGTCAGGGTTCCAAGAAATATGATGTCCTCTCATTGGAAACAGTTCACAGAGATAGAAACAGTGGTCTGCCGACCTGGCCAATGCCAAATGGCAACAACGTCGGTTGAAGACTGTTATTTGAGACTTCTAGCCAAAATTGATAGATCCGTGACAGCGACACAACTGTCTTGTCACCTGTATAATGCAACAGGAACATCCATTTTATGGATAACAGTCACCCAGAGACTTAATGCAGGCAACCTGTATGCTAGGTGCCCTGCCGTCTTCATCCCTTTGACTGTGAACCCCAAAAATGCCCGTCTAGCATGGTGCCGAGAACACCTCTCTTGGACAGAGGATAGTTGGGGGCGGGTTCTCTTCACTGGTGAGTTGTGATTCAGTCTGAACAGCGACTAGAGATGTGTTCTCATCTGGAGAGAACCGGGGAGTCGATATCAACTCTCTAACATTGTCGAAAAGGACCACTATGGCGGAGGTGGTCTGATGGTCTGGGCAGGCATCATGGCAGACGGGCGTACTGACCTTATTGTGTTCGATAGATGTACTCCGACAGGTCAGCGGTATAGGGACGAGATCCTTTCACCCTATGTGAGACTTTTTCGTGGAGCATATGGACCAAATTTCGTTTTTATGGACGATAATGCCCGTCCACATAGGGCTCAGTTGGTGGATGAATACCTCGAATCAGAGAATATTCAACGAATGGAGTAGCCTGCGAGGTCCCCTGACCTTAATCACATCGAACACTTATGGGACGCCCTTGGACGATCAGTTTCAGATCGAAGACCAGCTCTAACGACCAACAAAGGGATCAAGGGTGCTTTGGCGCAAAAGTGAGTGCAGTTGCCACAGGGATTGATAAGAACCCTGGTAAACAGTATGAAACGCCGATGCGAGAGTTGTGTAACTGTTACAGGCAATCACACACCCTATTAGACATGTTTTTCTATGACTGACAGGGTGTCGGTCAGCTGCTGTGCTGGACACGTGACCAGTTTCCATATTTAGGGTGCAGGTTGTGTCCATTGTTGTTTCCCAATATATTGGTCTTATATCGGATGATATTTTGGCCAAGTTTGGTTTATTAGCTTTGTTAGTTTAATTTTTATTGCAAAAAAACCATTTGTCCCTTTAATTGTTTTCACCAGTGTAGTTTTTGGCTTAATTTGGTTCATTCATTCGAAAAATATAGAACATTTTCTTTTAAGTCATAATGCTTTTCAAAGGGAAGTCAGAAGATTTTTTTATTTTAACATTCACTGAAAAAAAAAATCACGCATCAGATAATTGTAAATGCTAAATATACGAAATGCTGATCTTAATTTAATCCGATCGCTTTAAAAGTTTGTCAATATATTTATTATAATTTCAAAATTAATTGTATAAATTATTGGGAAATTTTATACATTAATTTGAAAGATATGAAAACATTTTAATTTCTCATTTTTTACAAAAATTCTTTTTTTTTTTCTCTTTCTCATTAAATATAAATGATTGCCAAGCAACTATATTTCAAAGAATATCAACAAAGGAAAATTCAAGTGAATCGCATTATTTTGACGTGAAATTTTATTTTACAAAATAGCTAATTTTCGGGTTATTTTAAGTTTTTAATATGCTTTTTTCTAATGAAATAGATGAGAGGATTTATTTTAACTAATAAAAAAAGATGACCAAATTGGTTTTCCAAACGAAAATTACAACATCATTGAATGTGTAAATTGACTATAAGTCTCATAAGAAGAATTTACATTTGTATAAGTATATTTAATACACGAAATTTTATTCAATTTCCACAACATATGATGTTTAGTGGTTGAAAAATAAGTATTCTTTTAAGGATATGATAAAATCTTCCATACAAAGAGATGGTTAATCTAATAAAATTACAATAGTAAATGCATTCAGATATGTACTCGAATAATGAAATAGCACAGTTACTGGAAATTGAGAATATAAAATTAAAGTGACATCAGGAAGTTCAAGGGGGCTCTGCCCCCCTGAAGGAATATATTCTTATTCTGAAAAAAATACAGTAATATGTAGTTTATCCTATCATTGCATAAAATTGTGTTTAATGTGATACTTTTAAAATTTCCGGAAGTTTCGATAAATATTAATATTCTTATAAATGTATAAATAACTTTAAAAAATTGAATTTTAGGATATCAAATATTATGCAGATTATATTAAAAATTAGTGAGATTAAAGAACAATAATTTGTAGAGCTGACGTTGAGGCCTCTGATCTGTAGATTTACTAGTAGGTATCAAGACAGGCAATTTTTTTACAGGAAACCAGAATCACAATCTAATTATGCAGACAAAAATACAATGTATCTGACTTAAGGTCGAACTTAGATTTTTGTTAGGTTACTTTAACAATAATGAAAATATTGTAACGATATAAATATGACAACATGATGAGAAGTGCTGGAAATTGCCACCATTCATACCCAAACAATACTGAGCTAGACATTTCAATGTTCAGAATGCAGCTAACAGTACATATTTTTGTCACTAATCAAAATTCAGTCCTGTCCAATGATATCATTACATATCATACAAGCAAAGTTAATATGACGAAAATCTCATAAAAAATATCTTCATTATTGTTAAAGTTGTAAACAAAAATTCAATTTCCGCTGGTAGTGACACATTCTGTATTTTTTTATAGAAATGTACCAAAATTATCTCAAAAACAGACTGATATATTATAAAATGTACTTTTTAGTTTAACTTGTCCAAAATGGCATAATTTTTATTACAGTTGGACCTCACTAACATGAATCTGCAGATGCAGATTCATGATGCAGGTTTTGTTTCTTGGGGCCCATTTTGTGAAAAATAAAGGTTATTTTTGTGAAATTTATTATATTTTTGTGAAAAATAACATTTTGTAACGAAAGTTGAAATCCAGTTAATCAAATTCGAACCAAGCATTTATAAACAAGAACTTTTTTAAACCCTTTTTGTTGAAGTTTTCCTTTCTGGTGTGGTGAACTTGTTTGTTTATAAATTACACATTTTAAAACATCACAAAATAAATAAATAATAAATAGTAAGTTTTTATGGAATAGAATTTTGTGAAGGGGCCCATTTTATCAAATTGATTTTTGTGAAAGGGCCCATTTTATTAAATATATTTTTGTGAAGGGGACTAATTAGGCCCCAAATATTTTCTGGATCGACCCGTGTGAAGGGTGGTTAAAATTTTGTTCATGTTATCAGTAACTAAATCTTTATAATCATTTTGACAGGGATTTTGAGAACAAATCATTTTAAAAGTAATTCATGTTAAGCATTGTATTTGAATGCACTAAATCCAATCACTGAATGCATTGGATTCAAATTTTGAACAGGATTTTAATTAAATTGTAATTATTAATTTCTTTAAATAGAATTTTTATTAATTTCATAATTGTTTTCTATTTTAATCTTGTAATTTATTAAAGGAAATTTTTTCCTGAAGTTACATTTGAATATCCAAGCACAAAGTAAAAAAAAAATTCTTACTTGATATAAAAAGTCTGATAACAATACACGAATTTGTACATTCAGGGTTCTTCGAAGTAGACAACTTCACAGAATGGGCAGGGGCCTAGGGAAACACAGGCAGCTACTAATGAATTTTCATCATTCTTAATCCCACATCAGTCATTCTGTAAGTGTGTCAAGGCAAACACAAGCCCCGTGATACAACACAGTCCTTTTACATCCATAGGTGCCCAATGTTTCCCTTTTCCAGAAGATTGACTAAAATGTTCAGCATTTTTTGTCATCCAGCTCGACATGATGCTTCAACTTCGGTTCTTTCATTAATGCAGTCACCATCTTTCCCACAGTAAGAGTGAAGACAAGAGACATGTATCACCTTTGTGGACATGGGCTTAGAAGCTTACTTGATTATGATTGTTTGACAACAGTACAGCAATCTGTACGTTAAGGTTCTCTTCAAATTAAGCATTACATGTGCGAGGACCTAGGAGGAATTGAGCAGTTGCTTGTGCACTAGCACATGCATGGTGCTAGTACACAATTCGTGAGTACTAGGTCATCACATCTTTTCACTGCATTAATTGCAGTTCTGTCATCCTCTAAATGTGCCATGGCAAACACAACAACCTTGACAAACCACAGCCAATCTTCATCCATAGGGATGAGAATAACGTAGTACTTCTCCAGACAATTGAGGGACATAGACATAATTTTCTGACATTCAGCACCCATAGGCTTTTGTATTGTAATGATATCTACTGAAAAATCACATCCAGCTCAATGTGGTCATTAGAAGAGTGTAGGACCTTCATCACTAAAGTCTTCACCTTTTTTTCTTGAGTGTGAAGATGACCATCAACTTGGTCATACAGGCTTTTCTAGCTTCGCAGCCTAAATACAAAACCTGGTCTGAAGAAGCCAAACTCTCAGTGAAGCAAAAGATGAGAGTTCCAAAAAGTTCCCACACGGAATCCATGATGGTTGCCATAAATACTTCATGTACGTTATTCGGAAGTCTGTCCTAGTTAATACGGACTTTGAAACAGATTGCTTCAGATCGAAACAATTCTGACATTTTAAGTGTTCTTTGAGAATTACAGCATTCCAAACTGAAAAAAGGGAAAAAAAAATAAGCTAAATAAAAATAAAAAAGATTTCATAATTTAATATTCTTTAATAAAAAAGACAAAAAATTATAAATTATGTAAATTTAAAATCTTAAATGCATTAATAATCCCTCTATTCTAAATAAAAGTAAGTAACACTGTTGCTGCTGCAATTGAATTTATTGTGACAGGTGCTCTTTCTCAGCTTATAGTAAAAAACTATTGCATATAAAAATATGAAAAGTGGTAGTTTCATACAGAAATGTATGATAAACCCATTGAAGCAGAAAGTTTTTAAATCGAAGGATTATTTTTAATGCTGTTTAATGTTGAAATTATAGTTGAATGTAGTGCACTTACAAAAGTTTTATAAACTATGCATAGAAATTTAACTATTGTTTGCAGGTACACATACTTGACTAGATGGTGGTGTACAGAGTCTAATTACATTTTTGTCTAATTTTTTTCCAAAAACAAAACATTTCTCAAACATGTCCTATTTAAAACAGTTTTTTTATAGTGTCATTATAAAAGGCCAGGAGGCAGCAACATATTTTACTTAACCATTTTATACAAGCTGATTACCAAATGTGTAATTGATCTTTCTTAATCGATACCGAAAACAGCCATCAGCTGCCTGGACAACAGTGGATGTGGCTTTAGTAACCAAAAATCCCTCAGTGAAAGGGAATGGCAACCCAATTATAATAGATTGTCACTGCTTGTGATACTATCATTTATTTTTTGTAAATGAATAATTTTTTTAGAACAGAGCAAATTAGTGTGTTTTTAGAGCTTGCAGGGGTCTGGACGGTGGCTGACGAGCATAGCTCATAGGGGACAGAGGCCAGTAGTATGTAATAATAATAAAAACATATTTTTTTAAAACCCCACAGAATTGTTTTAAATTAACTTTTGATTTTAAAACATTTTTTTTAAATCATATAATATATTTTTTTATTTTTAAATCCATACTTAAAAAGGATCTAGGGTAACCTGGGGTAATTATAGGTCACTCTCATTCTGGGGTAATTATGGGTCACCTAGTTTTTATCCCTATGATATCTACTAAGACACATTCTAAAATAGTGGATAGGTTCTCTCATTAGTCTACTTTATTATGTATAGTACTTTTTAGGTGCGTTCGTAATTATATAAATACATAGCACCTATTGTCGTCGCTTGGTCCGTCCGTCCGCATATAACAACGCAAAAACTACCCAACCAAATGGTTTGAGATTTAAGATATATTATCTTTGCAGAATTTTGTCAAGACATTTCAAATTTTATTAAAATCAAATCAAAACTTTAGGAGATATTAATAAAAATATTTATTAAGAAATTTGAATTTTTTTTTTTAAATCGGTGCTTTTTTGTTATAGGAGCTTCCGAAGTTGAATCATCAAGCGACCGAGATATGACAGAAATTAATCTGCAGACGATATAATTCATTTCACAGAATTAAAAATCATCAAGATCTGAATATTTATATAACTAGCTACAATACGAACGCACCTCGTTTGTCACGTTTGACGTACAATTTCCAACTTGTTTATTTTAACTTAGCTGCATAATATAAGTTGAGATGTCTTTGTAACATGCTATAAAATCATCTTTCAGAAAGATTGCCTTTGAAAATTGCACTTTTTACCAAGATCCATGCCACAATAAAATAAATGTTTGGATTTTTTTTTTTGTTTATGCTTTTTTTAAATATAAATACTATAAGGTTTTTAAATACAGGTACTTTTTATTCTTTTTTTTTTTTTTTTAATGGACTGTAGATGTATACCCAATTATGCCCTAAATACATGGGGTAATTATGAGTCACTGGGGTAATTCTGGGTCAGCAGGTGTTTTCTATTCTTTATGGCATTTTTTGTATTTTAGACATGCAATGCAATTGTTAATTTTGGATTTTAGGATTTTCAAAAGATTTTCCCAATTTTTAAAATAAAAACACAATATTGTAAATCAAAATTGATTTTGGTACTTATCGGTTAGCCAGGCGCCAGTGAAATATATATATATATATATATATGTGTGTGTGTAAATAAATATATATATATGTATCTATATATGTATATATCTGTATATTGATGCTTGTTTAATGTATTTTGAAATTCATAGGATACATATATATATATATTTTACTGGCACCCGGCTAACCAAAAAGTACCTTAATTTTTTAACTAGGCCTAATAAAATGTTTTTATAAGCATTTTTTTTAATCTAATTTTTAATTTCTTAAATGTAAACTGTTAGCACATGGTAAAACAAATGTGCTAGATTCATATATTTATATTGTGGAACAGTTAATTTGATTTAAAATGGTAAGAGACTGTAAACTTAAAAAAAGATTATTTGTTGCTTAAAAGTAGTATTGTAAACCAAAATTAATTTCTCAACTAATAAGTAAAATGTATTTAAACAAAAATCGCAAACAAAAATTGACACTAACTCGGCTGTTATTACTAGTCAGGATTTTCTGGATCTAGTAGCTGTGCAGGAACATGAAATTGAAAAAGAGGCGGCTGTCAAAGCACAACGGATTGCTGCTAAAGGTAAAAAGTGTGCCAACAAGCATGTAGAAAAAACAGAAGAACCACTAGCTAAATGATCCCTCCTCTTAAATATGTCTAACGAAGAACTCAAAGTGCCATGTGGAAGTAGAGATGTTGATCAGTTAAAGAAAAATACAACCCTAGAGCAAGCTAAAATACTTCTTGATACTATAAAAGAGCAAGTTTAATTTGCTGTATATTATGATAATGACCCATTTTACATCGAAAAAAATTACAAAAGTAATAGATGAGCAAAATATCGAGATGAAATTTCTCGAAAAGGGAGCAGATAACTTTCGCTGGCCTAAACTTGACAAGTTAGAGATCATCAACGTAAAATACAAATTCTATGGGCCAGTTATGTTAATTGGTTCAAATCCTTTTTATGTTAATAATGCTGCTATTAATATGGCATGCAAGTGTTATAAGCCATTCTGTCAAATGTTGTGGTTATAAACCAACAAAGTCCAATTGTAAACATTCCATAAATAAATAGCATTATCATTTATTTTTTATTATGTCTTTTCTTAATTTTTAAAGTGCTAATTAATGAAATTCCTACCTTAGAGGTAATTTCCAGTATCTTCAAAAATATATTATTAAAAAAACAAATTAATACTTCCTAAATGCAGTGACCCATAATTACCCCAGTTGTGACCCATATTTACCCCATTGCCGGGGTAATTATAGGTCACTTAAAAAATTCAATTATAAAAAATTAATAAATATTTTGAGTAAAATGAATATCTTATGCAAAAGTTACAATACTAAGTTAACTCCATCCCAAATTTCAAAATTGTATCCTTTATATTTTTCTAGATATTGAGATCTTATCGTTTTTTGACCCATAATTACCCCCAGATCACCCTACAAACTTAATTAAGCTCCATTTTTAAAAGTATTCTTAGCTACTTAAATTCTTACATCTAATTAAAAAAAAAAACGTATAACTAAATAAGTTATACTAAACAATAAACTATGAAACTCTTACGTTATTTTACTAAAATATTCATTAAGTTTGCATTTCAAAATTAAAATTAAAAGTAAGATACATTAAAATTAACAACAAAGGTTAAGAATTCTCAAAGTTGAAAAAAAATCTGTTTATAACTCAAAATGTAACTTTAAAATGCATGCTAATGAAATAGGCATAAAAATAAATAAAAATGAAAACATAGTAATTATTTTAGAGAAAATCAACTGTTAAAGTACTCTTAAATTTTTAAAATCTCACATACACATATGAAAGCAGAGTCATATTTTTGCAACCAATTTTTAGGTTGATGATTTTGGTCTATATGGTAGGTTATGTGATGCAGATTACAAAACTGCCAGCCAACTGATGCACCTGCAGAGGGTCTTTCCATAGCCCACTACAATGTTAAATGAATGGTAACCCGATTACTGATGTTATTGTGACTGGGAGGTATTGCTGTCAGGTGTCCCGATTTATGTGGGACATCTCAATTTTTATGGATTCCAAGAAGAGATTAGTTCGGGCTCTCTTTTCAGAGCCTGAGCCCGACGATTTTGAATCCAAGCCCGCCCAAGCAAGAAACCTTTTGTGTCATCAGAGCCTGTGCCAGAAAATATGCAATAGAATAAAAAAAATTAAAAAATTGTTTTAAAAATAATATATTATTTTTAATCATTTTTAAGCATCTTCTTACATGACAATAACTATTAATACCAAGAACATAATTTTTTTGTAAATTTACATTCAATCTTATCAAAAGAGAAGTTTGATATTTTACAAAATACATACTTCCTTAAAAGGATTCTAGTATTTTTCTCCCCCAGCAAGACACATTAATGAAGTGTGTTTCATGAATAAATGCATATTTGCAGAAATTATTATTTATATGCCGAAGAATCGAACAATGTTTTTCCATTTCCTACAAAAGGTGTACATCTTAAATTATAATAGATTTCTTCCTCAAAACAATCTTTCATGATTTTTGTGTCACTGAAAATCCGGTTAAATTAAAAACGCCTTAATTGACATTGTTATCTGAATGATTTGAGGCTTTTACATTCATTTCGCAATAGTTCTCTAAAACAAATAATAAATAAACATTCCAATTAAAACATTTCATACTGTCATTTCATTAACGAAGATTGAACAATAAATTATTCGCTCTCTTGTGATTGGCATCAACAGGTCGTCGCCATCAATGCCAGACATAAATCTAAAAATATGACAAAATTTCTTTTAAAATAGCATTTTAATGCTAGAAAAAAACAAAATGTCTCTTTCCCGTTCATTATGATCAAAGTAGCATTAAATTAACTTGAACTGCAGTAAGTAATTTTAAGTTATTTTTATTTTTCTATACAAGAACAAATAAAATTGTCAGTTTCAGAAAGAATGAGACCGAGCCTGTCAGAGCTCGAAGACAGGTATAAAAATAGAGCCTGAGCCCGCGTCGTGTTCAGGCTTTCGGACCTGGGCTGAGCCCATTTCATTTCTAGTTTCAAGACCCGTCCTGGAGAACAACTGTGTGGGACACCAAAAGTCTCCGATTTTATGGTATATAAACTCATTAAAAAAAATTTTAGATGATGTTAGTTAATCTGATTCTAGTGGAATTTAATACAATAATACCTCTGAAAACAGAACTTGTCTAGAGCAGAATTGTTTTAGAATTTTGCCAAAAGGAATGCTGTAAAAATCTACCTGCTAAGATAGAATATTTTTCTAATCCCTAGCTTATTGTTTTTAAAGGTTTTAATCACTTTGTTTAGTAAAACCTGCAAAAACAGACTCTGTGTATAACAGAATCTTGTCTTAAAACTTAAAACCCATGGTCCCTACTGAAAGAATCCCCTTACAATTAACTGCTCGTTCAGAAACCTCTCCAAATCAGAATTCTGTTTCAATCCCTAGCGATTCTGCTTTCACAGATTTCACTTATATAAGATTATTGTGTTCATTTAATACAGTAAAACCTACTAGGACGGAATCTAAAATGATCAGAAAACGATCATGTTTTTAGACAAGTTTCTGTCATAATAACTATAATTGTATGGTATTCTTTCCGCATGAACCATGAGTTTTTTGCATTTAAGACAGAATTCCAGTATAGATAGATTCTGTTTTCATAGAATTTACTGTATTTTTATGTCCTAATTGAAACTGCTGTCCTGCTTTTTTGTCTCCCTGTCCCGCTGTTTGTGACAGTGAACCTGGAAACACTACTCAGGGGCATCATTAGTAATCAGGCTGCCATTCATTTAACATGGCAACAGGCTATAGTATGTTCCTATGGAACACCCTCCACTAATGCACCAGCTGACTTAGTTTCATTATCTGCACCATTTAATCAATCATATGCTATCCCAGTTCAGAAGTCACTGTCCCGCTTTTTTTTTGTTTCCCTGTCTCACTTTTGTGACAGTAGATATGGCAACACTACTCGGGGGCATCATCCCGTAGTCAGTAATCAGTAATCGGGTTGCCATTCATTTAACATGGCAATGGGCTGCGCTATGTTCCTATGGAATATCTTCCACTGCTACACCAGCTGATTAGCAGTTTTGTTATCGGCACCATCTAATCAATCATATATACCAAAACGATTAATGTTAAAAATGGTTGCAAAAATGTATGGCTTACCCATGATTATAATATTTGCCACTTAGAAAAATTCCTGTGCACAGACACAAGCATCCAGAATTTTCAGGAGTGAAACCATTTAATAAATAACTAAACAAACTTTAATATAACAGTATCGTGAAAATTCTTTAGAAAAGTTATCTTTTATAAAAATCAGAGGTTGGTGGAAAACTTTCTTCAGTCCTCAATTTGTGAGAAATAAAAAAGTTTCAAATTTAAATGAATTCAAATAAAATTTATTAACATTATTTATTTTAAACCAATTAACAGTTCTATTTTTTTACTAAACACGTTATTTTAGTTACTAAAAAAAAAGTCTAACGATTAATTTATGATTATTTCTGAATACAGCAGTGTATTTTGTATAGTTTAGGGGATATCATAATTTTTCTAAAAACTTGTTTGTGCATCAGAAAAGCCCTGGGTGAAGTCAATTTTACAAAACATTCTCGGTCGCAGGCCTGACAATGGAGACCAGACTGATGAATGGCTAAAAGGTTTTCCTTTCTGACAAATTTTGTATTGTTAACTTGCCAATGAGATCCTTTTTCACCATATTTATCTGTATTGAACCTTAAGGCACAAGGAAATATTCAAATAACAGTAGGGACTGCGCTAACCATTCACCACCTTGCCAAATGCAAATAAATCTGACAGATGGCAATAAAAATTTAATTTCGGCGAAATATGTCACAAACGATTATTTTAATGCCAATTGTTTTTAAAAGAGGTACAAATGCAACCATTTTCTTTTTTTTTTTTTTTTTTTTTTAAGTTTCAAATAAAACTGAAGAGACAGTAAATTGCTATGATATGGTGCACTTTATAAATAACAAATTTTATACACATTATTGTAAAATTTAAGTTTTATATATATTATATAAAAAAGAAATTCAATGCAGTACCTGAACAACAAGTATTTTGAATGTAAAGGTAAAACACCTGCAAATTATATATATTAAATCTTAATTAGTTAAAACAATTTATAAAGAATTCACTTTTATAAAATAAAATTTTGTGAAGGGCTAACAAAAATATTTTGAGTTATGAAAATGATTGGAAATTTTTAAGACGAATTCTTTTTGTATTAGGTTGTTGCAGATGAAATTTCGGATTTCGGGATAGAGTAATTTTCATATTTTATAAACACTGCCAGAGGGCGTAAGTTAGGGGTGCACAACCTTTTTAAGCGAAGGGCCACTTACAAAAATGACTGGGTTATCGAGGGCCACCATCTGAAAATTTTTGTTTCGAGGAGGTGTTATGACCACCGGGGGGGGGGGGGGGGGGGGGGGGGGGGAGAGATCAGATTAAAAAAACATAAATTTTAGCACCCTAGATTCCTTCCTTCCAGTCAACATATTCAGTTCTGTTGGCAATGATATATCAACAGTTTATGTTTGTATTTATACAAGAGATATAGCTAAGATTATTTTCAAAGAGTGAAAATACTACTTTACTTTATTTGAAGGGATAAATTTAGCTTTTAAGATTGCCAGTGCAGAAAAAAAAAATTTGCTTTCATGAATGAAGGTGGAGAGGGTGGTCAGCCTAAAAGTTCATAAAAATGGAGGGGGGGTGGCTAATTTGAAAAGGAAGGTTAGCTCCCTATACTCAACCAACTCCTTAGTGCAGCATAACCCAATTCAGTTGGAAAGGATGAAACACATTTTTTTTCCATGCGCAATTGACAATATTCATAGTTTTTTCCTAGTGATTGACGAAATTCACGATTATTACGCACACGTTCGGCCAAAATTTGTGATTTTTACGCGCCCGATCGGCGAAATTTGCAATTTTTTTCACATCCGATCGGCGAAATTTGCAATTTTCAGCACCCGATCGGCGAAATTTGCAATTTTCAGCACCGATCGGCGAAATTTGCGATTTTTATGCGCCCGATTGGCAAAATTCACGATTTTTGCGTACCGATCGGCGAAATTCATGATTTTTACGTACCCGATCGGCGGAATGCGCGATTTTTACGCGCCTGATCGGCAAAATTTGCGATTTTTACGCGTCCGATCGGCAAAATTCGCGATTTTTACGCATACGATCGACGAAATTCATGATTTTTACGGGCCCGATCGGCAAAACTCATGATTTTTACGCAAGCGATCGGCAAAATTCACTATTTTTACGCAGGCGATCGGCGAAATTTACGATTTATACGTACGTGATCGGCAAAATTCGCGATTTTTACGCATACGATCGACGAAATTTACGATTTATACGTACGTGATCAGCAAAATTCTTGATTTTTACGCAGGCGATCGGAAAAATTCACGATTTTTACGCAAGCGATCGGCAAAATTCACGATTTTTACGCAGGCGATCGGCGAAATTTACGATTTTTACGCAGGCGATCGGCGAAATTTACGATTTATACGCACCCGATCGGCAAAATTCGCGATTTATACGCACCCCATCGGCGAAATTAATGATTTTTACGCACCCGATAAGCGGAATTCGCGATTTTTACGCGCCTAATCGGCAAAATTTGCGAATTTTACGCGTCCGATCGGCAAAATTCGCAATTTTTACGGAGCCGATCGGCATAATTCGCGATTTTTACGGCCCGATCGGCAAAATTCGCGATTTTTACGCATACGATCGACGAAATTTACGATTTATACGCGCCTGATCGGCAAAATTCGCGATTTATACGCACCCTATAGGCAGAATTCGTGATTTTTACGGGCCCGATCGGCAAAATTCGCGATTTTTACGCATACGATCGGCAAAATTTACGATTTATACGCGCCTGATCGGCAAAATTCGCGATTTATACGCACCCTATCGGCAGAATTCGCGATTTTTACGGGCCCGATCGGCAAAATTCGCGATTTTTACGCATACGATCGGCAAAATTTACGATTTATACGCGCCTGATCGGCAAAATTCGCGATTTATACGCACCCTATAGGCAGAATTCGTGATTTTTACGGGCCCGATCGGCAAAATTCGCGATTTTTACGCATACGATCGGCAAAATTTACGATTTATACGCGCCTGATCGGCAAAATTCGCGATTTATACGCACCCTATCGGCAGAATTCGCGATTTTTACGGGCCCGATCGGCAAAATTCGCGATTTTTACACAGGCGATCGGCAAAATTCACGATTTTTACGCAGGCGATCGGCAAAATTTGCGATTTTTACGCACCCGATGGACGAAATTTGGCAAAATTCGCGATTTCTACGCACCTGAACGGCAAAATTCGGGATTTTTTCGCGTCCGATCGGTGAAATTGATCCGCGGGCCACCAGTAATCCGATCGCGGGCCACAGGTTGTGCACCCCTAGCGTAAGTGGTGTTGACCGTGAAGGTTAAATATCCCTGCATGCGAGCAAGGAATCATTAGAGTAGTGCTAGCTTGTTAATTCATAGACACAACATGGATGTAAGCCACATATGGATACTTTCTCTTTATGAGTTTAAACTGGATTACAATGCAGCAGAGGCAGCAAGGAATATCAACAAACTCAGGGTTCATACTCATTTCCCCTCAAAAAATCCCCTGAGAATCCCCTGATGTATTTTCCAGAATGAATAATTTTCCCATGTTGACAATTAACGACATTTTTTAAAACTTAGTAAGTATTACCCCCACCACCCTCTAAATAAATAAATAAATAAAGAGGTAATCACAAAAGTTAAGTTTTTACATCAGAAGGTTAAAAAATAAATATGTATATATATATATATATATATACAGGTATGTATAAAAAACCTGTATGTATTTTTCCCAGATCAGCAGCAAATTTTCTAGGTATCAAGATTTTGTTATGTTACACACAAAAATCTTAAGAGTTGTGAAAGTTCCACTCTCAAGTTCACAACTGATTCTGAAGCACAAACTACTGATTTGTTACAGAATTTTTTGCAAAATTTACAAATTGTTGAACATTTTGCAGATACATGCTTTTACGTCACAAAGCATGCGAATAACAGCAAGTGCCCTCATTTCCCAGAGTAGCCAATTGTTTTGCCAAATTTTCCCAGGTTTTTGGTATTTTTTGGAAAATCCCCTGAGATTCCCCTGATTTTTAAGACACAAAATTTATCCCCTGACTTTCCCCTGATTCCCAGGTTTCCCCTGATGAGTATGAACCCTGAAACTATTTGGAGATGACACAGTAAAAGAACAAACTACACAGAGATGGTTCCAAAAATTCCAATCCAGTGGTAATTTTCTGAAAATGTGCTGCATGAACACATAGCACTAGCCATCAAAAGCAACGAATTGTAAACATTAGTAAAGTCTGAACTAAAGGTCTGTAAAGGGCACAAGTCTGGGCCGGGAACGAGCCAATTTTCCTTCGTGAGACTTGGTGCAGTGCGGTTTTGGTCTTCATTCTTTCCGGCTGAGCCGGGTCTGGACATCTTACTACTCTCAAAGTCCATGTAGATGGCATTTTATTTATCTACTTTTGCATATTTTTGTTTATTTATTTTGTAATAAATTATGATTTTCTTTTACTATGTTTTTCATTAATTCTAAACTGTTAGGACTGTTCAAATGAAACCCGTTCAAAGCATACAAATTGATGAGCTGGTGCTTAAGGTAGGAAATGCGCATGAGCAAGTAACGTCAAATGTATGCAGCATATCTTTTTTAACCAATCATAGTCAACTTGCATATCAAATTAAACCTTATGAAATTATCTTTAAAATGAGGTGTCAAACAACTCTCTGCGCCTGATAGAACTTGAGAAATTCGAAATTGAAAACATTTATACAAGCCAAAAAATGATGATTTTCCAAAATTAAAAAAATTAACTGTATGAAAATTTGCTGAGATAAAAAAATAATAAAAGTATATTCTCATTTTTATCATCAGGGAGAATGATTCCTGTAAATTTCATCAAAATCTAAAATGGTCAGGTTGAGTCACTGGTTGATTTGACATGGAATGACCCAGAGGCGATTCGTTTTCGTTGCATGTTTAGAAGTACTAGAAACTTAAAGAAGAACAAAAAAAGAATCCGTAATCGCCAGATTCTATTACAGGTGGGCAGAACTAGTGAAAACGTGTTATATAATTACTTGCGAGTAGCCTATTGGGATTATACAGAAGTATCTCTTTGTAAACGAAAGCTGTACAACTTACCTTTTTTTCTGTGTGTTTGTGGTTTTCACCATAAATAATAATAGTTTCCTGTAAGCCCCAATGCAGTGCATGACCCAGACAGGATTTACCATTTTGATCTTTAATTCCGAGTTCATACTGGAAATCCCGAAAGAATATTTTTTATTTTAAAAATGGATGTCACTAACCCCTTAACAGTATTGCTCGAACGTCACTCGGGTAAGAAGAATTTGTTTTCTTCGTTACTAAAAGCTTTCAGAAACCACAAATTTTTAACTATAATTTTTGCTGTATTTGGCAAACATATCTCGATTATACAAAGCAGATATTTTAATACAAAAAAGTGGTTTTTAGTCCTTATTTTTAATTTACTGTGTCCAATAATAGTAATATTAAATAAAACTGTTAAAGGGTTAAATAGCAAATTTGATTTTCAAAATTTCTAGTATGAATTAAAGATTTCTGTATCAAGAAAAGGGCCAAACTGAGAACCTTGGCCCCATGTGAGAAACTACTGGTTCGGACTCTTATTCAGCAGATCTTTCTCTGCACCATAGGCATAAAAAAACCATTAAGTTGTTAACTATGGAGTACCGTGGTGTTAAGGGGCTCCACCTCAGAAATTCTTCCCAAAAAGGGCTCTGCGGGCCCAAAAGTTTGGGAACTACTGTTCTATAGAATGTATTGTTAAATAAAGACAGTATGCGGTTTCAAGTTTTCAAAAGCTATAAAATATATTATCAAATCAAATAATATTTTATATTAGGGATGAACAACCTGTGGCCCGCGATCGGATTACTGATGGCCCGCGGATCAATTTCGCCGATCGGACGCGAAAGAATCGCAAATTTCGCCGATCGGCAGCGTAAAAATCGCGAATGTTGCCGATCGGGTGCGTATAAATCGCGAATTTTGCCGATCGGTTGCGTATAAATCGTAAATTTTGCCGATCGTCTCCGTAAAAATCACAAATTTTGCCGATTGGGCACGTAAAAAATCACGAATTTTGCCAATCGGGCCATTAAAAATCGCGAATTTTGCCGATCAGGTACGTAAAAATCGCGAATTCTGCCGATCAGGCGTGTAAAAATCGCAAAATTTGCCATTCGGACTGGTAAAAATCGCAAAATTTGCCAATCGGACCCGTAAAAATCGCGAATTTTGCCGATCGGATGCGTATAAATCGCGAATTTTGCCGATCGGGTGCATATAAATCGCCAAGAAAGCGATTACCGCCAAAATAGACAGCTTCGAAAGCGTCAAATCCGAGCTGATCTTTGGATCAACTTTTCGACCAAATAATAAAGGAATCTGCTCTCTACTACTATATTTGTTCTTAGGCTAATCCCCCCCCCCCTCCCCAAAGCTGTTCCTTCGAAAATAATAGAAATACATTCACAAACCTATTTGACACAAAATATTAACTATGGGAAGCAGGAGGGGACGACTGTGAGAGAAAGACGACATGTGACTAGCGGAACAAGACCCCATACAGATACCTGTGATTTACATGTTGAAACAGGTTTGACGTTTTTTAATAACTGCTTAAACACATGAAAGGTAAAAGTTTACTTTACTTTGCTAGTCGATTCCACACCATCAACCCCATAGTAAAATGATCTCTGGTCCATGAAGACATAAAAATCCCCACTTGCGTGCAACCTCTTGCTTGTTGTTATCTGCTAACGCAAGAGTGGCTCCAACACCCATGAATGCCGTGTTTGAATTCTGTTTTTGCCTACTATCATTTATTTTTATAATAATGAAACAAAAACAATATCTATTTCTATATGGTCACGATGGGCATATTTACAAAACAAAAACCCCGGGTGGCAAAGACGACAGTTAGTGTTGCCAACTTGTCAGCAAATTAAAGAATAGCAGAGCTCTGTTCAAGAACAGCGATCGGGTGACGCGCGTTTCCGAAGCGGAACGGAATCGAAATTCACTCGGAATCTGGCCTTGATTTCGGAAAGGGAACGGCAGGTGACTGGATGGGAATGTATTTTATTAAACACCTTTCATCTGTTTGAAAACATTCTCGGATGGTGTTGGCAAACATAAAGGTACAATATTATCACAGTCATTAGACATTTAAATGTCTAAAATTCTAAATGTCTTAATTTCAGACATATCATCATTTTTCAGACATGTTTCTCAGTTCGTTTACACCATGATCATGGTAAGACACTTAAGTGTCTTAAATTCAGACATGTATGATGTCTGAAATTTTACATTCGGACACTTCAGTGTCTTAAATTCAGACATGTATGATGTCTGAAATTTTACATTCAGACACTTAAGTGTCTGAATTACTTTTTCAGGCACATATGTGTCTGAATTTAAGACGTCTATATTCGCAGTGAAGATTAAGAAGAATAACTCTAAAGATATTAGAAGAAAAACTCTAAAGATATTAAAAGAAAAAAAGAATCACCAGAGCATAATAGGAAGCAACATAATAAGAAAATCAAAAGCCAATCCGGTACACTGCCAAAAGAGACTCTCAAACAAACTGATAATACCATGCGTGGTGAAAGTAGTTGCCTGCCAAAAGTAAGCTGTTTTTGATCCAAGAAAGACAAAATAAAGCACATGTGATTATATAATCAATGCTTGCAATGAGTGCATGAAGAGTGTCAGGGACATACTATACAAGACAAAATTTAAACTTTCATCTACACTTTCTGCATGGAATCCGATTAAAAATGTGTTTTTTGAAAAATGTTTATTGTAATTTTTTCCTTGTAATTAAATACTTACTCTTAATTGAACATTGTAAATACTCTTCTAGAAGTAAAATTAGTTTGCCGAGTATTTTTTTCACATTTTAAAAGTGATTTCCATATATGTGCCACCTTTCGAACACTGTGTCCCAAAGGTGGACCACAAGCTATAAATTTTAAATTGTATTATAAAAATAATTAAATTTTATTTTACAAAGGAAATTATACTCTATACGTGTTAGAAGTAAGTTTAACATTTTCCAAAAAAAATCAGCTGCACGCGCGTAACCAGAAAGTTATAAAAAATCCTCAAAACTTAACTATGGCCACCTTTGTTTCACCTACCTTATATTATTCTTGTTTTAGGAGTGAACTAATCTTCGTTATTATTTATATATTAAATATACGCTCATGTTCTGGGCCATCTTGCGGTTCCGGTGGGTAGTTGAAGGAAGCTTATTACCACTGGACGATTTAGCAGTAAACCTTGTGGGTTGGCTCTCCCGTTTGGGTGTTCAAGTTACGCGAAGAAAAGCGTTTACTTATTTTCAAATAAATTTGTTTGTAAATTCTGGTGTCCTTCAAGCATTCCAGCATTTTACGAATATAAGGACTTTACCTTTGAAAGGGATAATCAAAATAAAGTATTTTGTTTCGTAAAAAAGAAAATGGCTAAACGACCTTTGAAAAACGTAAAAATAGTTTTTGTCCTTGGATCCTTCCACTGTGTAGGTACGGTCCTGACAATACATGAATATTGCATTGTCATCGACGAAGAAAATATATGCAACATTTGAGGGTTTTCGAAAGGAGAAAATTCTGTTGTTTTGTTTAGTTTTAGTTTTTCATTCTCTTCCGAAATAGGCGAAATGAAAAATATATTTAATTTATAAATATACTTCACACTTTATCATGTGTATTTAAAAAACATGGGACGGCCTGAAAAGAGAAAACAAACGTTAGAAAAATTTGCAAAAAAGTGCAAGACAATTGAGGATGTTTTTAAACACAAAAAAAAATGTTCAACATGACTTCAAATCTTCAGAAGCCACTGTCACCAAAGAAAGTAAGAATAGTTTATACTCTCTTAAAGCTGTTCTCAAATTCCCTGCCCAACAAATGCGAAACTTTCTGACACATTTTATAACTTATTTTTAAAGGTAAAGGCACAAAATTGATAGGTCTGTCTATTGAAGCGATTTGGAATCGAATTACGTTTTCCATTTTTTGATAAATAAAATACTTATCAAGTTATAAGTGACTTTAGTCATGTGACGGCAGGTTTTTCTCCTTTCCCTCGCTGACACGTCCGTAAAGTCAGTCCAAAACACCAACTTTGACAGCATTTTCTAAAAATTGCGTTTACCAATCAATGGAAAACGTCTTTCAATTACAACATTTCTGAATAACAATACCTGCCAGTTTCATGCATTTTCGAACAAAAAAAGAATTAAAAAATGTGTCAATGCATCTTACAATGAAAAAGAATTAAAAAAATATGCAGAAAGTGTTACTTTGGATTTATGAACAAATAGCCTATAAATTCTGGGGGGGGGGGAGGGAATTTGAAATTTTTTTAAAATTTTGATAAATTTGTATATATCTATATGTTATTTATAAGTATGCTTCATTATTATTTTTTTTAAATCTACATATTCAAATCCTTTTCGAATGTAAATAAAAAAAAAAAATTAAATTAAAATCAAAACGCCGCAAAATAAAGGTTTGAGAGTCTACAGCTGTGTTTATAGTTAGTTAATTTTCGAAATAATTTGGAATGTTTCTCTTGGATGAAGGGTGTTGGGGGAAGGGGGAGGGGGTAATTATTCTTTTAGTAAGATTTCTCCTGTGAAATTGAGTTTATTACCTAAATATTGATTATAAATTTTTTAACACCCATTGATATTGTACCTGGCAAAACCATGATCGCTATAACTGTACAAAGCTATACACTGTAAAAAATAAAAATAAGTCTATCAGGTTTCTCTCACAGCTGCAAGAGTTGAAAGCTATTCTTAAGGGATTAGCGTATTGTATCTGTATCTATTGTGTACCGTTAGAGTCTGGTTTAAGAAAAATCTTAATCCGGAGGGTGGCGAGTTGGACATAATGAAAGAGGTATTTCCATTGCAATGTGGTCTTTGATAGATAAGAAAGATAGTGCACTCTTTTATTTAGGAAGACAGATCATTCAAGAGGGAGGAACGGTTGTCAAGCGACCCTTGGAAATAAAACAGCAGCCCCGTAGAGGGAGAGCGGGTGCGCTGGGGAATGACGAGAGATGAAATTAGTTGGAACGTGGTAGTGAAGGTGTAAGGTCGTTGAGAGTTGACGATCTGAGCCACGTGTGTTTAACAGTATCTCTCGAAAGAAAGAGAGAGCGGGTGTGAGATGAATAGAAATCTCAGTGCGGAATGAATTGACGTAGTCTAACGGTACACGTAGAGCGTTTTCTGTAATTGTTTTGATTTAGTGTTAAACCGGATAATTTACATCCGAGTTTAAGTGTAAATATTGTTAATAAATTGTTACTTTAACTTTAATTGAAAGAGTTAGGTTTTTCTTGAATATACATCAAGTATCGTGCCCGATATCACGTATTCATATCGGTGGTGGCAGCATATCAAAAGACCGGATTTATTTCGAAGTTGTGTGGACGGAGAAGAGGAATCCGACAAAGTCTAACGATAAACTGTGAATAAATGTCAAGACTATAATTCAGGGTAAACATAAAATATAGGCAACATCAAACTGTTTAGTCAAAATACCAGGAAGAAATTACAAAAGAATAATAAATATATTAACATGGTTGGTTCTCAAATGACTTTTTCAACAATGCGAAACTTTCTGACTCAATTTTAAACGTAAAACTAACAGGCGCCGGGCGAGCCCACTCCTCATCGTGCCCAAATCCTGAGGGATTTTTAACGCAGACCATGACTTTGTCTCGCCAGGTCGCTACGATCGATTCAGAGGGTTCGCGTTCCAGCGACGCCTCCTCATCTTTTTGCCCCAGAGTCGACGACAGAGGTCGTTACGATTCGGCGGAAGTTCCCACCATCAAAGGAGACTTCCCCACGCGACACCTGATGAACCGTAGAGACTGTCGAACGGCTTCATCGCCGAACACCCATAAGGGAGTCGGGTCATCCACCTGATGTACGGCATCCCTACGGCCCTTGCTTTCCCGCGGAGTCCGAACATGAAATGTATGGAAGAACAAGCCACTAGTCTCATCTTCCGCGGGCGACACTACGTGTGTCGGAAGGTGCCCCTGGCCGACCCGAGACCACGGGGACAATCGGTCTCTGTCTCATAGACGAGACTCGGCTCGGTTGCCCTCGGTGGACGGCGCGAGTTTGAACCCGAACTAGGGGAAACTAGACGGTAAACCAGCGACTGAATCCCTATCATGGGATTCCCGCCACACCGAGTATGGCGACAAGCATATATCACAGAAACACATATCACAAAAACATGCACAAACAAATTAAAAATCTAAAAACACAACAAGAAGGAATCAAGAGGCCGCTATCGGACTCTGGAGGTCGCGGAAAGCTCCTCCAAACGCGCCAAAGAGGCGGGCCCGATCGAGGTTAGTGTTGGTTGAAGCTTAGGAGGCGAGCCACTCGTCCGCCTGCCAGACGTGGAAGTTCCTGGCTGCACAGAAGACGTGCTGGACTAGGTTTCGGCCCATGATTTGATTTCGAGCCCAGACATCGCCGTTTTACCGACGAGCCTCCGGTCCGCACTCCGTGGCCCTATCTCGAGAAAGGTCCCCCCCGCCCAGAAACCTTGCAAGACACTTATCGCAGGCTGAGGCCGTGCTCCCGTGTCGTTGCTCGTTCTGGCCGGGCAATCTCGAACCAGGCTTCGAAGGCGACTCCCAACTGATCCTGCCGCAGAGGACTCGCAAGGCGGCCTACAGGGTCCCACACCTGCTTCGGTCGCGAAGTTCTTCACTAGGAACCATGCGTGTCATGCTCAACAGATCCTGCCTGTGCTCTCGTCTCCTCATAGACAAAGTTTGCAACCGCCCGATCCGATTTTGTCAACCTTTGCCCTCGCGTCACCCCCCGGCAGCTCTATGCTCCGGGCAAGGCATAAAAGTGATTTTGAATTTTTTGATCAATAAATTACTTACTGAGTTCTATTGTGCTGTCCTCTAAAAAAAACCCACTCTAGTACTACATCAAATAATTCACTAAAGTCATTTTTTTTTGTTTTGTTCTCTTTTTATGCACCATTTTGAATAATAAAAATAGTTTAAAATACGTAAGGAGTGCATATTTAGTTTTAAAATAATTTAACCCTTTCCGGCACAGACAAATTCTGTTCGTAAAATGCGAAATTACTGACTGACACCGGAATTTACAAACGACTTTTTTAGAAAATAAGAACTCCTTACTTTAAGCTTTCATTATAGAAGCAAAATTTTATTAAAATATTCTTGGTGCCGAATGCAAGTTTGGAATTAAAATTAGGTGTGCCCGGAGTGGGACCACTGTGCCGGAAAGGGTTAAACTAACAATTGCAGTATTCTGTCAAAACATGAGCTTCATTTTTACAGATTTTCTTATAATAAAATTTTAAAATATCTACATAAATTTTTAATTGTTTTTATGTTAAACCATTAATAGGTAATAAAAGGCATCATTTTCAACTGATTACGTCAGGTGTGGGTTTTTTGGGGGTAACATGGGTTGATTTTTAGAAAAGTGTTTTTTTTTTTTTTCAGATAGGAATTTGTGATTTAGCAAGAATTAAGCAATTAAGCAAGAGCTTAATTGTCTGCCATTTTGTAATAAAGTGATAAAATGTAAAATACTCAACATTAAAATCTTCGAACAAGGTGTAAAAATTTAGCTATGTTTAATTTTTTAAATTCTTTATTATACTTTATATAGAGGCTGTAATTTTCTCAGATTCACAAGCTGAGATTCTGGCGGTTGCCAACTGCTCTCAAGCTCCTTGATCTATGTCTGTGGTGCAGTGTAGATCTTTAATAAGAGAGATGCGTGAAAAACATAGGACAATTGTCTTATAATGGATCCCCTCACACTGTGGTATTCCCGGTAACGAAAAGGCGGATGAATTGGCCAAAAAAGGTTGTTCTGTTAATCAGGCTTCATGTAATTTAATTAAGTCTGGTTCTTCAATGGTTAATCAAATAATTAAGACATCACATATATCACTACTAAAGGAACGAACAAAAGAAAAATCGTGGAGAAATACCATTTCTAACCTCCCCGATTGTCCAAGAAGCAGTGCTGTAGCTGCCTTTCGTCTCGCGACAAAGCATGATTGTTTATGCCGCAGTGGTGCGGCGATGACTGCTGATCACCTCTCTGTGACTGTTCAGCACTCACGAAGAACTGCATTTACTCCCGTTACTGGGAGGCCAGAGACTCTTTATACATTTTAACTTCTTGATTTTATGTGGTTCTCATGTTAATTACCCTTTACTTTGTTCTTCTGTTTGGTGTTATCTTTTTACATATATATTTCTGTTTTTAGGGTTTCGTTCATCTCACGAAACCCTATTGCTCCCGCTCCGTTGTCTGTCTGTCACAGACCCATTCTCGAAAACTATGTAACTTACAGAGTTGAAACTTTGTGTATGAATCAGAATATCAGCTGTGAAGAGCTGAAAATATTAAAATTTGAAAAATTCGTATTATTTTAATAAATAAAGATAAAAAACGAAAATTCTAAAAGCCTTTTCCTATTAAATTTAAACATTTTTCGTTATAGCCGATGCCAAAAACTAAAAATAGTTTCACCAAATGAAAAAAAAGATTAATATGAAATAAAATTGATTGACGTCATAGTCGTAATAAAACGGAAAATGTCTAAGATTTCTCAATAATACGGAGTATGTGTAAGTACACAAAGCAGATTAATATCACGTCATTAGAGAATTATAACGAAAATCTGACGTCATATGGGAAGTTTAACTAATTTTTCAAATGTTTGAGAATAATACAAAGCGAGTATCAATATAAATAATAGAGAATAGTAAATATATGAGTTTGAGGTTTGAGAAACATATTGAATCGTGATAAAAATCCGATTATGGAAATATTCTCATATTTTAACATTTTGAAGGTGTACAATCTGTTTAATTTTGAAATTATTTTTTTAAATATTGCATTTAGTCCGTATTACGGATATTAGTATGACAGAATATAATAGCGGGTTTGGCCCGCTATCCGGCTGGTTTAGATATTCGAAAAAATGAAAAAAATAGACCGGTAAATTTTTACTTTATAAAAAACATGACTTTTTTTTTTTTGCTAAATGAAATTTTTTTGATTTTATTAAAGAAAGGATAAAGTGTTTTGAAAGGAATATTAAACGAAACCCTTAAAGCGATCTTAGATCACACATACCCACTTGTTTTCATGATCTTTGTTCGGCTTAAGTTAAGGATAAAGCCTGTTCGTCTGCTGCATTGGAAACAAAAACTTTATATTGAGAAAATTTTAAAAAATGGGTATTTTTTTAGAGGACAGTACAATAAGTTATTCCTGTCATGTGACAACATTTTTCTCCTTTCAAGTGCTGCGGCATCGAAAATTCGGTTCAAAATGCTGACTGACTTTTCTGAAATATCTTCTGCCTTTATTGAAAACATCTTTTGATTACAAACTTTCTAGATAAGAACACCTGCCAATTTCATGCATTTCCAATCAAAAATGCATGAAAAAATCCCTGACGGCTCGGCCTACAGGCACAGGTAGATTTTGAAGTCACAGACCGTGGGACACTTGTTTATTGGGAATTGCAGAAGAAATTACCTTTTTGCCATGATGCAGCAGTTGAGATCACCCATTTCGAAATCTACCTGTGTCTGTAGGCAGGTTTTTATATATTTATGATTTTTTTTTTTTTTTTTTTTTTTTGGTTGGTTTTATAAAAACTTGTCAGAATAAAAGTTGCAGATAATATTAAGAGGATTTATAATAAATTTAAATGGATTTGATATCTTGTGAATTGACGAAGTTTTGAATGTTTTTCTTCTTAAACCCTATTCCCCCTCCCCCCTCCCCTTGAGGCCATTTTTAATGATATCGAAAATCTGTCATACATACATTTTCGGCCCTTTTCCTAGAAGTAATAATAACTTTAAACGGATTCGATACGTATCATAATTAAGAAGTTATGGGGATTTTTCTGTTTTCAACCCTCCCCCTCTGGTTTGATTTTGCCCATTAACGAACTTGACCGAGATTTTATGCCCCTTAATTTTGTGTATCAGTTTGGATGAGATTTGTGCAGAATTATTGAAGTTAACGTGTCCATAAAAAAGTGATCCAGATAGATAAATAGATAAAAGTTTTAAACTGGGGGTGGTTTTGGGTTCTGGAAGTCATAATCGGCGTAGATCTGCAAAAACTTTTCAGAAATTCCAACATAGGGGAGAATGTAATAGGTAGCATTTCTCACGAAATCTACCTAAAATCATAAGGTAGCCATTTTGGATTTGAGAAGGTTTTATAGAATCTAATTATGATAGCAAGTACTGTTTAGAAGTCAACATCTTCAGTAGTTGCCTGTGGTTATTATTTTCAATAATTCTAAAGAAAAAAAAAATACTGGAGAGTTAATTTTTTATAGAATTTAAAAGTTGCAAATTAATTTTTCTCAGAAACTTATACAAAATAATAGTCATCTTAACAGAGAAAAATTTCACAAAATCTAACTTAGTAGATATGAAATATCCTAGAATTTTTATGTTTCATTAAAAAATAAAAATAAATAAATTACTGTGCATTTGTAACTTTCTTTTCTTTTTTTTTTTTTTTTACATGCGTATATGTTATCTATCGAGGTTTTCCTTTTGATTAAAAATATTGTAATACATTTATACTTTCAATTAAATATATATATATATATATGAAATATTGCAAAAAATATGCCTTTAAATTGGAATATCAAAAGCAAAACAAAAATTTCTGGATTGCAGCAAAAATATGTTCTATAGAATGTATTGTTAAATAAAGATAGTATGTGATATTTCAAGTTTTCAAAAGCTACAAAATATATTATCAAATCAAATAATATTTTATAACATGTCAGTGCTAACTTTCCACAAATTCTTCACTGTTGTAAAAAAAAAAAAAAAAAGATACTGTAAATATTGTTTGATTTTCTGTTATTTTAATATTGCTTGCAAAATTTAATGCATTTTTAGAATTAAAAAAAAATCTGACATTAATTTGTTACATTTCGTGAAATGATTGTGTCAAATTGAAGCTTTCCAAGCAGAAATCTCGAAATATTTTGGGTTATCGTACTTAATATCTTATATTACTAATAATAAAAAAAAATAATTTAAGTAACATTTATTACAAAGGCAAAGCCATTTTATAACATTAAAATAAAATATAGCAGCAAAAAAAAAAAAAAAAAAAAAAAAAAAAGAAAACAGAAAATCGATCCAGAAGATTAAACAATCCTTTTTTTCACCGGGGGTGGGGGACACTCTCATAATTTATTTCTATCCTTCCTCTTTGAGATTAAATCCTATAATAAGTTAACAGCAGGAGCAGCAGTTTCGTTTCGCTTTCGTTTATTTTTATTGCGAGAATGAAATCGGAGTTGCCAAGAAAGCGATCACTGCCAAAACAGACAGCTAAAGAGCCAAATATGAGCTGATCCTGGGACCGACTTTTCGATCAAAGAACAAATTAATCTGGTCTCTACTAGTTATCTTTCCTCTGAGCATGTAATGCAATGGGTTTCCAAGGGATTTTCCTGAAGCGAAAAGTTATCTCTTTTCTCCATCAGATAGCGCATTTGAGTTCTTGATTTCCCAATAAAACAGTAATTTGATCAACAGTGACGTCAGCTGCCCCTTCGTTATCCGAAATCAAAACCAGATTCTAGTTGAACTGAATTTTGATTCCGTTCCGCTTCGGGATGGATAAGGATTGAAGACTCACTACATTTTCATTTGTTTTTTAGCGCGCGCCATTCGATCACTGTTCTTGAACAGAGCTCTACTATTTTTGAATTTGCTGACAAGTTGGCAACACTAACTATGGACTTTGCCACCCGGTGTTTTTGATTTGTAAATATTCCTGAATAAATTTGTTTGACCATCGGCGTTGGCTGAGTTAGACTTTTAGTGAAGGACTCGTGGTGAAAATGTAGAGAGAAGCTAAGTCTAAACAACGAGTGTTTTTTTTTTTTTTATCTTTTGGTTTGAAAGCAAAGATATGCTTCTGTGAATAAAATAAACTGTGATCAATCGAGGTCATGCCGGCATTGTAGCTGTAGCAAATACCTCAAAGCTTAAAAATTAAATTAAGTAAATATTCCCATGTGCCATCGTGAACATATAGAATTAGATATAGTTTTTGTTGCATTTTTATAAAAAGAAATGATACTAGGCAAAGACAGGATTCAAACACGGCAATTACTAGATTATTATATGTGATGCTTTTGGCCGATGAGATGATATTTCCTTCAACTCAAGGTTGAGTAGCGTTTCCTGTTACATTGATAGAGAGAAAGTTACCATATGCTTTACAGTAGTGGAAATTTATCTGTTTAAGTTAAAGATAACGTACCTGAGAAGGCAGCAATGCAGATTTTTTTTAGAAAGTTTACTATTAAAGGCTCAAATGTGCATGGTGGTACGTTTAAACGTTATGAATGGCTTTTTGCAAAAAGAAGTTACAGACATTGGGAAAATGGAAGTAGATTAATTAAACCATGTATGAACATCTGTATGCAGTGGTTTTTGGTGATTTGAAGCTAGCTACACCTAATACTTGTGTACTATTCGAGGGAGACTTCAGGCTATTGATGGACGATAACGATATCCTTATCGTTAGTATGGGCAGCTTCGGCCAATAAAGGAAATTGCACCATGTCCTGGCGGAGAGAACCACAACTAAAACAAATGGTTCAAATTGTGTCAGCATCAGACTAGGGATGCACCAAATATTCGGTATCTAGTGAACATTTCTTTATTCAATGTCTCAGATTCTATGTGTCTGATCTAGGGATGCACCGAATAGTGATTTCGGACGAATACCGAATTTTCAGTCTTCAGGTATACTGTATATTCGGCTTGTTGAATGGTAACAATTCAGTCGAATACTGAACTGGCCGAATACTTTTATATTTCGGAAATCAAAGGTGTTAAAATTTTAAATAATATTTAACACAGATACTTCCATTTTGATTAGAAAAAGACATTTTAAAGTAAATTTGTATTTGTACATCACTAATTCCCATGAAGAGTCGTTATTAATGGTTAATTTTGTTAAATGACACTTTTCCAACAGCAGATAAATAATGTAAAAGTTAGGGATGCACCGAATATTCAGTATCTATTCGATATTCGGCCATATTACTGAATATTCGGTTAGGCCGAATATCAAACTATTCGGCCTATCGAATATTTAGTTTGGCCAAATATCGAAATATTCAGCCAAACCGATTACTTAAAATAACTTTGTTTTAAATATTTTTAAAAATCCACAATTTCTACTTTTAACTGTCAATTAATAAAGATAATTCAAAATAATTAGAATCATATTTCAATGAAAGAGAATGCTTTTACATTTTTTATTCGCTGTTTGAAAAGTGTCAGAAAATTAATCATTAATGATGCCCTTCATGTGAATTAATGATGTACAAATAAATGCAAATTCCTGAATATTGTCCATTAAATAATCTGTTTCTTGTTTTTTCGCAAACACCATGCTAAACAAAATGGAAAAAAAACTTTCACAAGTAATAATAGAAATCAAGACAGACAATTTTTGTCCAGGAAACCAGAATTGCAGCACACTTATTCAATCAAAAATAAAGTGTATCTCACTCCAGGTCAAATTTGAATTTCCGTTTGTTACTTTAATAATATTGGAAATGTTGTAACTATATTTTCAGCATAGTTACTTTGATTTCTGTGAATCACAAGAAGTACTGGAAATTGTCATCATTCATATCTAAATACTGAGCTAGATAATTCCTTTATTCAGAGTGCAGCTGACAGTTATACTGTGTCACTGGCCAAAATTCAGCAACTTCCAATAGTATCATATTTGCTATAAATAAATTTAATATGATGCAAATCTCACTAAATATATTCATTGTTGTTAAAGTTGTGAATGAAAATTCAGTTTCAGCTTGTAATGACACACCCTGTGCTTTTGATGGAATAAGTGGATTGAGATAATGTTTCTTGCTCAAAAAATGTTTGCCTTGACCACATTATCTACGTAGAAAGTTTGTTCCAAGATGTATGAATACTCTGTATGTACAACCTCTGAATATGATCGCCCATTCCAGACACCTTCTCTTTGGTTCATTTAAAAATTTCCTTGCCAAATCAAAAGGAGCAGAAAAGTTATTCTTGCTGATTTGCCACCATTTTAATATTATTGTATTATTTTATTACTTTAGTGCCTTCCTGACAAACACCATATCACTGTAAAATGTTTCTTCTAATTCATTCAAAAGTTTTTCTTTGATTTTAAAGTATTTGTTTTAGAATATAAGAACATTTTATAAATTTATTTTAATACACAGAAGAAGCTACAAAGTCTAAAGCTTTATTAATTAAAAAAGTTTTAAGACTATCCTCTTTTTAAGTTATAACTCAAAGCACAGATTTTTTGTGTATAAAAGGTTCTTGTAAAAAGGTCTAGTTCAGTGGTTCCCAACCTTATTTTAGCCGCGCCCCACCAACACATCTCTAAAATGATGATGCCCCCCTATAACATATAATTCTTATAAAATTTTAAAAGAATTTACTCCTGATAGAGTAAAAAGCATTTAACATTGATCCTGAGATGTGCCGAAGGTAATGGATGAATCAAATATTTTTTATAATCTCATCTGATGCTCCTCGTAGTTTACTGGCACACGGTCGCCACGTATGCGTTATGCATAGAATGCTCAGAATCCTTGATTAGAAAAATCAATAATTTTGAATAAAACAATTTTTTTCTTATTTAATCACAGAATTTCTGCGATTAAATTACGCAACAATTTCTAATCAGAATAAAACGTGATAAAAGATTCTGTAAATGAAGGTCGTCAAGTAATTGTTAAATATACACTTGAATAGTGTCATGTGTAAAATTGATTTTTATGTGACATATTGCAGTGCGATTCATTCAATAAATAATCGAAAAAGTTGTTTAAAATTCTAAAATACTTATAAATCAGAAAAACTAAAAAGAATTTTTAAATATATAAAAGTATCTAAATATCTTTAAAAGTTTTATCTATAATTATTCTGGTAGAATTGTATTTAAAACTTTTGAATGGATACTTTTTAAAAACTGAATAAAAAACTTTTTTTTTTAAATTTTGTTTTTGAAATTTGAATGTGTAACTTTTATTTTCAGTCTACAACATTACTATCAGAAAAACAATTCAGAAGGTATGGGTTCACAGAAATTCTGAATTGTCCCCTTGAAAAGTTAAATTACCCCCCTGAAAAGTCAAATTGCCCCCTGTGGAGCGTACGCCCCCCGTTGGGAAACACTGGAGTTCATAAAATGCTAGTATCTGTGTTAAATATTATGTAAAATTGTCTTATAATTTAACTTTTAATATTTTAAATCTCTGAAATATAAAAATATTCTGCCAGCCGAATATTCGGTATTCAGCCAAAATCACTATTCGGTGCATCCCTAGTAAAAACATTCTCTTTTATTTAAATGTGATTCTATTTGTAATTATTCTGAATATCTTTATTAAATGACAGTTAACAGTAGAAGTTATGTATGGATTTTAAAGGTTTTTTTAAACATTGGGTTTGGCTGAATATTAAAATATTTGGCCAAACTGAATATTCAACAGGCCGAGTATTTTGATATTCAGCCAAGTTGAATATTCAGCAGACCAAATAGTTTGATATTGGGTAGTATGGCCGAATACTATGCAGCAGCACCACATAGTGGATGGGGCAAAATACTGAAAAAAAAGGGTTTAAATTTAAAATCATCCTATCTTTACTAAAATTATATAGAAATTAAAGAAACTTTAAAGAAGCCTAGCAGTGATAAAAGAAAGGGTGTAGGAGGGGGACTGGTGGAGAAAAAATACCTGTTTCTACCTTAAATTTAAATATCTGAAAGATTCAAGCTTAACCCGTTAACGTCAAACTGTTCTTACACTTCTTTTAATTCTATCTTCTACATCAGTTTTTCCCATGTAGTAATTCTGAGTTATTTAATGACTCAAAATTTGAGATTAGATAATGAGCAAATTTCCGTACTAAAATACTGGTATTGAAATTTAAAAGTTTTTTTTGGTTGTAGGTGATCTAGAAATAGATCGCTGGGCGGTAATGGGTTAATAGAAAACATGTGTTAGTGGCTCATAGGGACAAAAAGCTAAAAACATATTTCAGGGGCCACTGGAAGGGGTTGAAAAGGTAAAAATAAATGCCTAAAAAGGAAAAGCTTAAGTTAAAAACCTTCATAGCATGGAAACTAAGGAGCCTACGGCCCAAAGGACCCCCAGAATAAGGCGTGACACAACATTTCCGAGTTACATTCACGATACTATGGCTGTTAAGTTTGTGCATATAAGTATTTATAGGTACCAGGGTTGGCAAGTTTCTTCCAAAGTGGAAAAAACTGGCCAGAAGAAATAGGCTTCTGCCAGGTGGAAGAAACTGTTATTCTTTATGAATTTAAGTTGCAACTTTAAAAGATACAATAAAAATTAATACATTTTTATAATAGATAACCTGAAGTAAATTTAATTATATATGATAAATTGATAACCTGAAGTAAATTTAATTATATATGATAAATTGATAACCTGAAGTAAATTTAATTATATATGATAAATTGATAATTACATCAGTTTTTTAGCCAAGATCACACACCTGTCTAAAACTTTCCAATCATTGTGTACCTGAATAAAATAAATGGTACTTTTCTGTTATACTAACACCATGCCAAAAAAAAATGGCTAATGTGCCATTTATTTCAACCCTGAACGTGCAAAGGATTTTTATTACAAACCATGCCAAACATTGTGATTTGCTTTTATTGAACGTGAATCTTTTTAATTATTATTATTACTTAATTAAAACTTCGCGAAACATGTTAATTTGCTATTTTTCAAGTAGAAAATATTTTAATATTAAGTTGTAACTTATATTTATTGTTGACACTGATATGGATTTTACCATTTAGCAGTTACCAGATGATGAGGAAGTTGCAATAAAACTGCTTCAGGACTTTGGATACATAAAAAAAGCTTTCATTAAAAACAACAACAAAAAAAAAAACATGAACGTCTTCATTCAAAAAGTGAAATGTTTACTGCAATGCTGAGAAACATTCACAATTCCATGCCTGTAATTTAAATTGAGTTTTATTTTATTGCATAATATTTATTTGTTCTTTTATTTTAAGTCTATATTTATATTGATTTAATAAAATAGTTCATGAGAGTCTGTAATTTTCAAATGTTATATTTTTAATTGCTCAATTTTGTGCCAAAAATGTTTTTTTTCTTTTTCAAATGAATCATTTCACATGAATTTGATTTTGTGCAAATTATTACACTTGGCGACGACAATGGTGTTGGTGTAACAGAAATGTACCAAATAAATTTATCCAAAATTCACAAAATCAATTAAAAGTAATTCAATTCAAAACAGGCCCATTTTTTTTATTATTATTTAAACTTCTGTAAGTAGTAGTAAATAGTATGTGGATTGTTTACTTACTGTAGAATGAAACTCGTTTAAATAAAAGACAAAGTGCTTTTAATTTATATCCATTTTATTAAGGGAACTAATATACAATAATTACTGTATTGAAAGATTTCATTAAAATCTCCATTTTCCTTACTAAGTCAACGTTCTTACTACTGTCAACATGGTATAACAAAACAAAAGTATTTTAGCAGTAGGATACTGCAATCGATTTCTCAACTTAGATTGGATGAATGCAAAAGATGAAAAAATTCTTTCAAGTCCTGCAGAACTTGGAGAGTTTAAAAGAATTTTGACATACCTGTAGAATTTATTTTTAGAACATTTATCTTTTAAAATCAGCATTGATTTATGCATGCTGGTACACATAATTACATATTTACAGGTCATTGCTTTATGCCATGGTGTTGAAGCCACTCTTGTGTTCGCAGACAACAACAAGCAAGAAGTTGCACGCAAGTGGGGATTCTTATGTCTTCATGGATCAGAGATCATTTTATCATTTGGTTGATGGTGTGGAATCGACCAGCAAAGGACAGTGGGCTTTTACTTTTCATGTGTTAAGCAGTTATCAAAAAACGTCAAACCTGTTTCAACACGTAAATCACAGGTAGTCTCTATGGGGTCTTGTTCTGCTAGTCACATGTCTTCCTTCTCTCAAAGTCGTCCCCTCCTGCTTTCCACAGTTAATCTTTTGTGTCAAATAGGTTTGTGAATGTATTTCTATTACTTTCCTAATTTGCTTTGAAACAAGTGCCAGTTGAATATTCAATGTTTTTCCAAATGGCTATTCATTGCATCCTTAGTTTATATGGTCAGTGACATTACTTTTTTTATTGTAATTTTATATTTTATAAAAGATTTGCATTATTCCAATTTTCTAGGTGGACTTACTTTAGGCCTAAGTGACGGCAAACTGAATTAATTCAAGACTATTTTGTCAATCGTTGACCAAGTTTCCGGACAAGATGCAAACATCATCATACATAACTTTAGTGAAGGCTACTGCAGTAGATAAGACTAGGTGTAAGTATTTTAATCAACATCTCTTCCTAAACCTTTTCCTGCAACATCTCTCCCTAAACCTTTTCCTGCAACATATCTTAATTATTTTTCATTAACATCGCTCTCCAACTGTTTTTTCTTCCTTATCCTTATCATATCCTAATTCACTTTCCCCCATCCCGTCCTAATTTTCTTCTTCCATTTTCTCCTAACCCTCTTCCTCTATTTCACCCTAATACCCTGTTCAGACTGGATATTTAAGATATCTTAGACCAGGGCTGTCCAACGCGGATCCCGCGGGTGCCATGGCGTCCTTTGAAGATTTTTATGGTGCCCTTTCGATTGAATCTTTTTACTAGAAGTTTGAATAAAAATCCATTTTTTAAAAAATGCTTCTTTAAAAAGATTAATGTTTCACATGATTTTTTATTATTATTATAGTCTCCGTAAAATTTTCGGCGTAATATTTTGATAGGCTCCCGGGAAATGTAATTCTAAATTTGCTATGATTTACAGGGTGGCTAGTGGTCAGGGAAAAATACAGTAAAAAAAGGTGATAAATACCAGTATATTCTTATAGAAAAATTTCTGCTGATTATTCGATCCAATAATCAATTTGAATTTTTCTATAAGAATATACTGGTAATTATTTTTTTTACTGTATTTTTCCCTGACCACTAGCCACCCTGATTTATGTTTTTATTCTGCAATTGTTTTTCACATCGATCTCTGCATAATAAGGGGACTTATGGCTCACATTGTGAGGTGTTTCATAAGACGTGTGTACATATTAACTCTTTAACAGGATTGCCAGTATGGTTTCATTTTTGTTCAGAAAATCTGAATCTCTACCAATAATTCCGAATAGTAATTTTTATTTTATTTAATGACAGACATTTTAGGATTACTTAATGTACAAATTTTTCTATCAGAATTTTTGAATAAAATAGGAAGCTTAACTGGCTATTCTGCCCTCTACTATAGTGAAGTAATATTGCTCTATGCTTCTAGACATGTGAATAATGGCGCCCTTCACTGATTTCCACTAGATGAGATGCGCTCGCGCTTAAAGGTTGAACAGCCCTGTCTTAGACCATCATTTTGGAAGTGGTACACTCTGTAATTACAACACCTGTTCACATTGCAAAACTCATTGAACACTCTGTGTCTGAGATTTGAACAAGTGTAAAATGTATGCATGCACATAAGTTAAAATCAACTTCAACAGTCAATCAGTTAAAGTGAGCCTCCACAGCCAGTCAGAGTGAGTGGTAGTGGCTGTATCTAGCCATAGAAAGTTTGAACTCTCTGAGAGAGTTTGTGGAACTCTGCCAGTGAGTTCGGAGGTCTGACAAGAAAGGTCTCCTTTAAGCGCATACTCAGAATATTTTTTTTTAAATACTGATGAAACTACTCATGTACGTAATAAAGGAAAAAAACTTACAAGTATTTGGTGAGCAACACTTTTTCTTTGCCAAATGCAAGCGATTTTAATACATTTGAAAATTTCTGGTTAAGTGAGTGTTTAAATGTGCAGTACTTTATGAATTTAAACTTAAACAATTGAATGGTTTATTATTTTTTCTATAAGCTGATATATATATATATACAAGTTGTGTGTTGCTTAAGTTAATTAATTTTACGCGGTTTCACAGACTGGATAAGTTTTAAGTGTATTTTAACAGTAAATGCTGATTAAGAACTCTCTCATTATACATATATTTCGATAGTGAATAAGTTGCTGTTTCCGTGGCAACAATACTTTTCGCTTGTTGTCTCCGACACTAACAGTATCGAAGTCCAACTGACTGTGCTCAAAATCTGACATTAACTTTTAGTTTGAAGCCTTTTCAAGCATTTAAATTTTGTTCTAAACTGTAGAATATGATCGTTAAATTTTTTATATATACATTTAAGTGTATATGGTGTAAAACCATAGTTATAAAAGTGTATTTATTTAAGTTAAACTTTTTTAAACTAATTGATTATGAAAAGTAAAAAAAGTTTATCTTAAAAAAAATTTCTCATAAAAGCATTTTTTTAAAAAATTTGATTGTTTTGCGAACCAATGATCAATCACCAAAAACACGAAATTTTCATAATTTTTTACGCACATTATATTGAGATTCCGCAGCAATTTTCTTTTATAAACATATGTATCCACACAAGAAGAATATTCTGTAATTTTTTCAAATTTTTCTGAGTATGCACTTATGGAGACCTTCCTAGTGAGATAGTATCTTAAATATTCAGTCTGAACGGGATGTTACTCTCTTCCTCCATTTCGTTCTAATCTCTTCTATTTCTTTCTAATCCTCCCGTCTTATCCTAACTCTCTTCCTGTAACATCTCGCTCTGTATGTGCTGTTTTTTCATGTGTGATGCCTGTAGGACCAGAGATACTCTGAAATGAAATAAAAGGAATCTGAAATTGTTATTCGAAAAGAGTGGTATATACAACTCATAAATTCACTTTAACGTTATAGAGGGTGATTATTAAGTTTGGAATCAGTTGCGTTGAAACTGAAAAGTTAGTTGCTGAGTTATGGAAATGGGGCATAGTTAGAGAAAAAAAAACCTGAAAGCTGGAGGGGAGACAAGACTGCTTTTTGTCAAACAACTAATTAAGACTACCAAACTTCTTGTTCAAAAACTGGAAATCATAGAAAAGCTTGGAACTTAGAAAAAAAAAATGCTGCAGTTACTATTTGGAAATAGTGGTAATTATCTATACATCACAGCAATTAAACGTTACGGATGAACCTGAAAAAGTTAAATTTGTTAAATGGAATTAGTCCTGTGGAAATCGGGGCAGTAGATATTTAAATATTAAAAATGGTGTCAAATAACAATAAACCCGTCACTAGGAGGCACGGTTAAAAAAATGCGATATTTATTAAAAAGTCTCCCCCCTCCTCCTCTCCCCATTCCCATGAATATAAAAAAATACAAACGTTTCTTTAATTATTAGTGCCATTGTCCGTTAGGTTTTTATTTCTATACCATAAAAATCAGGATTTTTATAAAATAAAAACTTGTAGGCCAAATTTTAGAATTAGAAAATCTCAATGTATTTATCAAATTGTACCTATATTCTAATTTTGAAATCCATATCATATGTACATTTTAAAATACGTACATACCTTAAAATCGCTGAGGTAAAATTGATGAATGTAAAATCTGGCACCAGTGTTTGTGGCAGCCCTGGACTTGCTTCTTCATTGAGAGCTGTGCTTTTGACTTCGATAAAAATTCATTTTCATTAACACAAAATTAATTTGTAATTTCGATTCTAACTATGCAATCTTTATAAAAATTAGATTTCTGTGTTCTCTGTAAAAAAAATAGGTATAAATGACTAATTTTCAAATCGATAAATGCAATATTTAAAAAAAATTGCACAGAGCTTTAAAACTCTGAGTACATTCAAAACCTGTGGTTTACGCTTTCCATCTGTTAGTAGTTGGAGAGACAAAATGTCTGGTCCTATCTGTTTGAGAAATAGCATGTTCACAAATAATTTATTTTGTAGGATCCAATTAAATAAAAAATTAATTATATTTTCTGTTATAATTAGCAGAAAATTACATATTTAGATTCCTTGTAAAGAGATACACATGGATGCATAATTTTCAAATCGATAAATGCAATATTTCAAAAATTTTTAATAGAGCAGGAATTCTTTCGAAAATGAAAGTTTTCCAGGTCCCGGTGAAAGAAGAAATTCTATTGGTCGGTTGCGAGCCTCGCAGCAGAATATGATTCTAAGGAGAAATGAAGTTTGCCATTTTTCAGATAACAAGATTCCATTTTCGATGTGATATTTAATGAGATTCTAATTAATATCTTGGGTAATTATCAAAATAATAAAATTCTGAGTCTCCAAGTGCATCAGATCAGGCCTTAGACTATCTAAATCTAAATTTTCAGACTTATAGGTGCGCTAGATTTCGCTAGCTATCATAAACAGGCACACACACAGAGCGATTTTGTCTTTTATTAGTATCATGAGTGCAACATCTTCAGTCTCAGGACTGATTTCGGTCTTCGAGAAATGTTTAATTGATAGTAAATTCTACTTTATGTACTTAAATATTAGCAGTTTTACTACCAAGAACTTTTTATTACTTTCTGTTATTGTAAGACGTAAATTTTTAGCCATAATGCAAGAGCAAGACATAGAAATCTTCTAACTCATTTCCATTTGGTTATTCCTAATACTCAAAAAAGTTTTCAGTCTTGTCTTGGATGGACTTCTTGCACCCATGATTAGTATAGATTATAGAAAACAATTCAACTGTCCATACTTCAATTTATTTTTTAACGGATTATGAGCAATATTATTTTAGAAGTGTAACTAGAATATCGTAGTATTATGCTCTGCAAATTTATGCATATTTTTTGGTTTTATTCAATTTTGTTTCAGAAGTATAACAAGAATTTCATAGTATTATGCTCTGCAAATTTATGCATATTTTTTGTTTTAATTCAATTTTGTTTCAGAAGAACATGTATATATGTTTATATTTTATATGTTTATATAAGTTATTTGAATTTAGAATAGCACTAGCGAATGCTGGTTAGTTATTATTAAACTAATCAGTCAAAAATAGTGCAAAAGAAATGTTCTTTGGAGCGAATAAGTTATATTAATATGCATATGTTAAACAAGCTTCAACTACAACTTTTAATAGTTTCTTTAGTAGATCCTTGATTCACTATTTCTCAGTAGGATATTTTAACACGTTTGCAACCACTGACGTAAATTTACATCTTTTAGATATCTATAACTCTTTATTACTTTAATCTCAATGATACTAATTAGTGAAAGATATACAAGTGGAATTTTTTTCAACTGAGTGAAAAAATGACCAGGTTGGGAGTCAAACCCAAGGATTTTTTGATTTAAATTACCAATGCTCTGCCTATTGAGTATCACACTCTCAATAGGTAGAGCACTGGCAATTTAATTTGAAAGGTCGGGACATTTTTTCATTCAGTTGGAAAAATTCAGTTCGTATGATATCTTTACCTATTAATAGAATTGAGTTAAAAAAAATAAAGTGCACAAGATAGTCTAAAATAATGCAATTTTATATGAAAGATAAAAAATTGGTAGTGGTTTTTTTTTTTTTTTTTTTTTTTTTTACATAAATGACATAAACAATGAAAAAACACCCCTCTACCTCTAAAGTTGTAAAAACCATCACCACCACTTGCTGAACCTAAAGTTTTCTATTAAAAAATAACTTATGTTTCTAAATATAATATTTTTAATAACAATTAAGCTTTCTACTTTAGATTTCATAAAATTATGCTTTGAATTGAGTTTAATTCTTTTATATAGTTAATACATTTTAATCTTGAGCACCTGTTTTGTTTTCTGTTGATTTCTTCCAGTTTCTTGTATTATCCATTTGTAGTACAAATTCGAATACTGAAAAAATATATCAGGTTAAATAGGTCAAGATGCATAGTTCCCAACCCGCCTGTTTTTTTAACACCACCATTTTTAAAAAGTATATTTATTACAGAGTTTCTGTTATTAAATAAAGTGAACTTTTCTCTTTGGAAATAGAGGTGTTCAAATAAATAGAAGGGTTAGCAACTAGAGATGAGTTCGGCTTCTCTTTTCGGAGCCCAGGCCCGCCCGAGCCCGACAATTTTAAATCCGAGCCCGAAACATTTTATGTTTTTAGAGCCCGAGCCTGTCCGAACCCAATACCAAAAGAAAAATTGCATAATATTTAAAAATTGTTTTAAAAGTAATATCTCATTTTAAAAAAAAACTCTACTTTAAAATAACTGTTAATCCCGTGGGCGTAGTTAATTTTATGGAGATTTACATTCAATCTTATCATAATAGAAGTTTGGTATCAAATAAAAATATACTTCATTTAAAGATTGTTCATATTTTTCTCTCCGAACGAGCAAATCTCAATGACGCATTAACGAAGTGCGTTTTCATGAATAAATGCATCAAAGTTGCAGAAATTACTATTTTTATGCCGAAGAATCGAACAACTTTTTCTATATGCTATAAAAAGTGTTTTTTTATGTAAATTATAATTTATCCCTTAATTAAAGAAATATTTTGTGTTCCTGAAAAGTTGCTTAAATTAAAAATTTGACACCGTTATTTGAAAGATCCTATGCTTTTATAGGAAAAGTGAAAACATTGTTCAATATCTTTCTGCTTTATCAGAATAACAATACATGACAATTATATCTACTTACGAATGAAAGTGACTTCGTAACTGTGCAGAGCAGAGCTTTAGCATCAGCGGAGTTCATAATTAAAAATACAATCACTAATGTTATTTTCATATGAAGAGCGATTAATGACTTGCACACAATAGAAGACTAAAAATTTGCAAACCTAAGCTATTGCCGATTGACTAAAAACAAATAAAAAAAACTATTTATTTTGCAATAGATCTAAAAAAAAAAATAAATAAATAAACGTTCCAATTAAAAAATATTCTACTCTCACAAACGAAAATCTAGCAACAAATATTATTTGCACCTTTTCCCAGTGGCGCCATATTACCCAGTCGCCAGTCGCGTTACAAATATCGTAAATTTTCTTTTTAAAGTAGCATTCTAATACTAGAAAAAAAAAAATTTCCTCTTCTATTCATTTTGATCAAAATAACATTAAAACGACTTGAAATGGAATATGTAATTTTTTTAGTGTAAAAAAAGGTTATTTCTTTTTTTCCTATTTAAGAATAAATAAAATTGTCAGTTTCCGAAAGATTGTGCCCGGGCCCGAAGGATGGTATAAAAATCGAGCCCGTGTCAGGCTCGGGCTGAACCCGTCTCATCTCTATTAGCAACTAAGAACATGCAAGAGTAACGCCCATAGGCTAAGCTTAAGGTTAAAAAGAGGAAAACAAGCGATCACAAGTGTGTTAATAAAACAAGTATGCAAATTGCTGTTTAAGAAAAAAGCCCATTATGATACATGAAAGTGCCTTTTCTTTTTTATTCTTTTTATAAAAATTTGTTTAAAGTGTAAAAAATTCATTACTTTTAATGCTGTTGTTTACTGAAACATTGTTTGAAAACCATGGTGATCTGAAACTATTATGTGATTATAAACATGAAGTTTAGAATTTGTTTAATAAAATGAATGAAATATGTTGAAATTGTTGAAAAATAAGCATTTTTAGTTAAATTTTTATTTTTCTGATCAGGTACACTAAATGAACTTGTACATAATCATTTATGGAATTTTGCTTTACGAGCATTAACAAATCAAGAATGTGGAGTTTAAGAAGCCGCTGACACTTCATTGTCACAGTGAGTAAATAGATTCTTAAGGCATGTTATAACTTTTTTTTTTTTTGCATATTTTTACTCTTTAAATCCTCAAAAACTTTGTGGTAAATACATTTTTTTGAAATTCGTATTGGTTCCATACTTGCCAACTTTTACACTTTAGGTGTAAAATTTACACTTTTTGACCATTTTTTACACTTTTTGCAAAGTTTCATCCAAGTTTCATTTTTCCTTCCTTAAATTATGAATCAATTCCTAACTGCTATTAATAATGATAAAGGCTGAATGTAAGGAAATATGTAGTTATTGTTAAAAGAATGATTTCAAGCTTCATTGTCTAAAATCATCATAGGAAATTTTTTAATTTTCATTGTTTGTCAAATGAAGTCATGTTTTGAATAAATTTTTGTTCAGATGTTCTTTAAAACCAATATTTAAAAAAAAAAAAAAAAAAAAAAAAAACCTTTTGTCTTTAAAATTAGTTTCTTAGTGAGTGTTATAATCAGGGGTGCAAAAATCTAGGCGCCAATTGGCCGATTCCCACCACTAAATTTTATAAGCATTCTTCCTCAAATTTTACTTGTATACTTCGTCTGAATTTTATCAGTATTCTTATTCGGTGAAGAATACTAAAAATTTAGTGGTGGGAATCGGGCCTAGATTTTTGCACCTCTGGTTATAATGTTTTTCATATTTTTCTCATTAAACTATCTTTATATGGTTATATCGTAAGCAGTGTCAGCAGTGTATTTAATAGTATTTATGTACTATGTGCTTAAAAATGTCGTTTATATGTTACTTAAAAAGGAAAGAAAAGGGTCATATATTGTTATGAAAAAAAAAAAAAAAAATACAGTAGATCTTTATAACACAATTCTCCATATAACACGCAACTTCTCAGATGTAAACAATGAATTTTCAGTTAAGAAACACCTGAATTCCTACATTATAAATAGTTGCTGTTCTCTAGAGGACTAAATCTGATACATTAATTTAACTTTATCTCCTTAATTCAGAGCTAATTACTGAAAAAATTGCTATGATTTGATACAGCTATGTTTGGACAATGTTTATAAAGTAAATTTAACAATGTGTGGAATGATCTATATTATGCAAAAAATTATAATATATAACTCCTGGTAATAAAGAATGCAATATAAAGATACCCTAATGTATTTTGGTATGTTTCACACATATTTGGCCATGTTTTACAAGCTAAATTTAATGATGTGTGAAATGTGATCTATATAATGCACAACCTCATGTTTTTAGGTTTGTGTTATAAAGATCTTCTACTGTATTGTGAAATATTTATCACACATCATTTTACACTTTACCTTTTTCAAAAGTTGGCAGGTATATGGTTCAAAAGTTATCTGCCTTTTGGTGTTGCAGTGAATAGGCTCATTTTTAGCATATTGCGTGTGGCATGCATGTAGAAACAAAAGAATTGAGAAAGAGGAAGTCCAGGAGGGTTCATTATATGGACCTGGTATAGATTATTTTATGTACGTTGAAAATTGCCACTTTTATCTATGTTTGTTTAAAAACATTGTAAAACTTTAAAACTGTTTTTCTCGAAACTTTGTTTTACAAATCAGTACCAGGTAGAACTTGAGATTGGATCGACCGATGTGGTTGAAATTTTCATGCTTTTTTAGTATATACTATTTTGTAGTCCCTCACGAACACTTTTTTCAATATTCGAATTGTAAATATATTTTTGCGTGATTTAAATCCGAAAATTTTTGTCTAAAATCAGCAACTTGAAATTTGAACGGGCGCCATTTTCTTCAGGATCGAAAAATTGATAAATCCATTCAAGGACTATAAAATATTATAAATTTTAAAGTTTTTTTTTTTTTTTTTTTGGTTACAGATAAGCAGATTCAGTGTTTCATCTGGTGATGTTGGTATTGCTATGTCCTTAGGTACTTCTAATGTTTGTTTTCAATGCTATATTCACAGTGTGCAAATATTTGAATCTGTATTTTCCATATATTCATTTGTATGTCCGAGTATAGTTAAGTATGGCTATTATTTGTATGGATGAATCTTAGTAGATGTCATTGAGAAACGCTCCTAAGTAGTGAAGTTTCATAATGTTAAAATGTAATAATGTATATTTTTACTATTAGAGTTTAATTAATGGAGTGCAGACTTTTATTAGTGAACTTTAAATCAATAGCGTAGTGATCTGCTTTAATAATTTTTTTTTTCAGTGCAAACTCTTATGTGAAACATCAGATGCAGTGCAAGGTTAATTTGTCTTTCCAGTATTCCCTTTTGCTAAATTCAACTTATACGTATGTTTGGTGATGTCCGTGAGTCTGGAAGGATTATGTGCTACTATGTGTAAATATCTCAGCATTTATTTTTGTATGGCAAAGTTAGTCTCAAGAAAGCTTGTATATATTTGTGGACTAAGAAAGGTGTGTGGTTCATGTCCCTGAAAATCTGCTTAAAATGGCAAATTTGTTATTTTTACCCAATCACTGGCAGAAACCTGCAAAAGTCATGATTATTTTTGTTTTGAAATATCATTATACAACTATTGCAGCAAGAATTTGTGTTCTGTTTTCCAGTAATTTTAGAAAAGGGCTTTAAACTTGAAGCAGGGATAGACAAAAGATATCCCATGGCTTCTTTATGTTGCAAACACTGACCGTGCAATGAAATGACCTCAGAAACAACTAGAATATTCCTCTTTATATCCCATCAGTAACAATTCATTTCCCTTTCAAACTGATTTTTAAAAAAATTGTAAACGTTTGAAGAAACTTAGACTATGTTCTTATAACTCTATTAACTAGTTTTTTTCTTTTTTTGTGTTTGTGAATAAATAAAATTTTCATTTTGAGTCCGAGCTTGCCCTATCAAGAACATTAGTATAAAAGTCGAACTTGAGCCTGTTTCGGGCCTGGGCTCAGGCTAAGCCCATCTCATCTCTTCTGTACAAGAATACAATTGGGACTAAAATATTTGTCATGTTGAAAAGTTTTGTTTAAACTCTTTAAATAAAGAAAAAAGTTCAAAATTTTATCAATAAATATTGAATAAAAAATTAAAAAATAACAAGTTGGAAATTGCACATTAAACGTGACAAATGAGGTACGTTCTTATTATAACTAGTTTTATGGTGTAAAAAAAAAATCTTCATTATTATTTCAGTGAAATGAATTATATCATCTGTCATGAGCGAAATGACCATGCCTTTCTTTTCTCTTATTACGTATGTCACATTTACAGATGTGAATTTTTTTTTGACTCCAGATAGTGCTGCAAAATTCACCATGGAGATCTTGATTTGTGAATGATTACCTCCATGGTTTAATATTTCTATGATTCACGATGAACAACACCTTAATTCCGGCAGTGTTTGAATAAAAAAAATGGTGGACTGTGATGTCAGGTGAAAACCCCTCTTTCGCATGCGATCTATTTTGCATCTAGGGAAAAGTGTTATTCTGGGATCAGGTTTTTGTAACTTCCCTTCGAATGTGAAAGGACGCAATTGTCCTGCCCCCGGACAACAGCATTTTTAACGATTATGATGACAGACATTTCGATATAACCAATGGGAAAGCGTCATCGTTCTTATTTGTTTGTAAATATCTAAGCCATGCTTTTCTATCGTTGTTGCTGTTGTTCAAGTTAAAGGGATGTGGGAATCATGTCCGTTGAAGAGTGAAATTCTATCTCAGACGTTTCTGGACAGGAATAATCTACAGACTTGTTGCTGGGCAGTATGTTTCAACATTCCTACTCCTGAAAAAAGAAAAGAATTCCTCCCTCTTTGCTGAAAAATATGAGAATTCCATACTGGACAGCAGGGTATAAGTCCTGGTAAATTTATATCCCATCAGTAATAATTCAATTCCCATCAGTAACAATTATTTTATATACTTTTGATATACTTTACTTTTATATACTTTAATTATATGCTTTTTCTATTCATTTCCAGATAATGGAGCCTAATGAAGGTAAATCTAAGCGTAGAAGAGATAGTGTATCTCCAGATCAACTTGAGTACCTATTCAATTATATGCAGTAGAATACAAAATTAAGAGAAAGGAAATTAACACCCTCTTATACTAAAACTGATCGTAAGCACGATTGGAATCGCCTTACAGACGCCTTAAATGCGTTAGGTGGTGCCATAAAAGATGCGGAGCAATTTCGGAAAGTAAGTGCACTCATCTTTTCCAATAATCCATCTTTATTGAATACTTTTAAAAAGTAATATTTTTTTTTTTTTTTACTTCTATCTTTACAAGAAGAAAGTATTGGATTCATGAAAATTTTCGACGGATTTATACATTTTAAAAGGTCCTGAACACAATTTGACTATTTTTAGAAAATGTCTGTCTGTGACTCTGTCTGTCTGTCTGTATGTGACAAAAATTTTGTGGGCGAGCTGTCTCAAGAACTAATGCTCGGAATTTAATAAAACTTTATATTCAGTTAGTCCTTGATATAAATTGGTGCTGATTAGTTTTTGGTAAAAATCGCCCAGCAGGTGGTGGTGCTAGAGATCTGCACGGGCCGGGCTAAGGCCCGAAGCTTGTACTCGGCCCGGCCCGCGGGCCGGGCTCGGGCCTATTTTTCTTCACGGCACTCGGGCCGGGCCGGGCCCGGCCCATATTTTTTTCTGAAGGCTCGGGCCGGGCCGGGCCTAGTGATTACTCTTTACGGGCCGGGCCGGGCCTTACTTTTTTCCTAAAGGATAAGGCCGTGCCTTAAATTATTTTTTTCGTACAGAGCCGGGACTGGTTTAATTCTTCCTAGTCTTCACGCCTCAAAATTTTTAGTGCTGGTTTTGACCCGTATGAAAATCATTGCCTCGGCGTGCCTGGTCCGTTCGAAGGTCAGTAAAATAAGATCTGGCATAAAAATCTTTGCAAAATATGCATACATTTTTAAATCGCCATTATTTTATAATTAAACATTAAAATTTATTCTTTTTAAAGAATAGTAGATTTTTACACTTATTAAAATATGGCTAAATTAAAATATAGTAAAACGTGTGAAAAAGAATCTGCTTATGATGGAATCCTGTCTTAAATTGAAAAATGTGTTGATCCATTAAAAATGAATATACTAATACGTAAGAAAAGAATATATAATACATTTACACCTGCTAAGAAGGCAAATTGTCTATAACTCTTTTTTTTTCTTCCCTATGCAATTCCATCTTAGAAGATTTTACTGTATAGCATTTTTCTGATTTTTAACACTTCAATAAATGGAATATGGATTAACAATATTCATGATAACTTAAACACATACATACAGCAAATAGAGATTTATTAAAAAAATAAATATTCCAGCTTGTGGCACCTCTATAAAAATGAAGATTATAAACATGAAAAAAAAGGCTAAGATAGGAATATTTGGTTAGATCTCCTCCTACGAGGCAAATTTTTAACCAAATCGACGTAAAAATGATGCTTTGTAGAAATTCACTCGGGTCGAGCTCAGGCCGAGATTTTAACTTTTTTCCGGGCCGGGCCGGGCTCGGGCCGAACTTTTAATTTTTGTATCGGGCCGGGCCGGGCCAAATTATTTTTTGTATGGGTCGGGCCGGGCTCGGGCCTGGAAATTTCGGCCCGTGCAGACCTCTAGGTGGTGCTGCTATGCAGCATTTTTCGTGATTTCCGCAATAGCTCTATCAAGAACTAATGCTTGGAATTTCATAAAACTTTATATTCAGTTAGTCTCTGATATAAATTGGTGCTAATTAGTTTATGGTAAAAATCTCCCAGCAGGTGGCGCTGCTATACAGCATTTTGCAGAATTTACACGATTTTAGATATTGCACGGAATTTAATAAAACTTGAGTTTCAGTTAGACCTTGATATAAATTGGTGCTGATTCTTTTTTAGTGTATGCGAAACTTGTGTGAGATAGAAGAAAGTTTTGGGATTGACACATCCGACTAGTTTTCATTGTACTGCTTTCTTCATATGGCTGGCTGGCTGGTACTGCAAATGAGTGTCTCAAATGTAGCAAATTTTTGTTATTCACTAATATACACATTTGCATCATGACATTAGAAGACATAAAAAATGTATAAAGTTTATCTAGTGTTCCATTTTACTACTTAATATTTCAAACTTTATCTTTGTGAAATAAATTAAATGTTTTTATGCCTAACAGTACTTTTTTTTTTGTAATTTTTTTAATAACTTTATTGCTTGTCAATGTTTATTTCCTCATTTGTTTTTGAAAAAGTGATATTTTTGTGGTAAAATTAAATAAAAATAAATAAATAAGAAATTATGCATTGTGAAAAGGAAACTTAATTCATCGCTAAATTCTAATTAAGCTTGCTAAATAAGATAACACTGAATAGACATACATATATACGTATTTAAAAATTCAAAATGATTTTCTTAAACATTTATTAAAAACTGACATTGAGTTGTATCAATTACATATAAATTTATAATCATATTTTTAACTGGAATCAACATAGTAATAGGGTCATTCCCCGTCAAATCAACCAAAAATTTTCAATTTTCAACCTGACCATTTCAGATTTTAATGAAACCTTCTGGAATCATTCTCCTTGATGATACAAATAAGAATATACTTTCAGAACTTTTTTTTATCTCAGTAAATTTTCATACAATTAATTTTTTTAATTTTGAAAAATCATTATTTTTTGGCTTGTATTAATGCTTTCAATTTTGAATTTCTCAAGTTCTATCAGGTGTAGAGAGTTGTTTGACCATTTGTTTTAAAGAGAATTTCATAAGGTTTAATTTGATACGCAAGTTGACTATGCTTGGTTTAAAAAAAATTAATTTAATTTAAAATTTTAAATTAAAAACATTTTAAAATAGTGTTTTTTAAAAATTTTGAAAAAAAAAATATTTTTCCACAGTATTATAATCTTTAAATTCTGAGAGTTTTAGAGTGGGATCTCAATGGGATCAGCAGTTATATATATAAAAAAAAAAAAAAAAAAAAAAAAAAAAAAATGTTTAAAATGAATAAAACAATACTATAAAGTTGGCAAGGTGACAACTTTAAATACCAGCCCCAACTGGTGTTTAACATTAGTGTTTTTAACATAACTGCTGATCCCATTGAGATCCCACTCTGAAACTTTCAAAATTTAAAGTTTATAATATTGCAAAATATTTTTTTCAAATTAAAAAAAAAAAACACTTTTAAAAATTTAAAATTAAATTTACTTTTTTTTAACCAAGCATAGTCAACTTGAATATCAATTTAAACCTTATGAAATTCTCTTTAAAATGAGAGGTCAAACAACTCTCTATGCCTGATAGAACTTGAGAAATTCAAAATAGAAAACATTTATACAAACCAAAAAATGATGATTTTTCGAAAAAAAAAAAAAAAAATTGTATGAAAATTTACTGAGATAAAAAATAATAAAAGTTTATTCTCATTTATATCATCAGGGAGAATGATTCCTGTAAGTTTCATCAAAATCTAAAGTGGTCAGGTTGAGTCACTGGTTGATTTGACATGGAATGATCCAATAAGGAAAATTAAGCCATTTTTCTTTCATTTTATTATTATAGTTGTAATTAAAGAAAAGCCTGCTCCAATAATTGTTTTCGGTGATTGTGAAACTCTCTTTAGGCTTTGTGCCAACGCTTGTGTTGGTTTAAACTGGTAACTTGTAATCTGATTGAACCAAAAACGGTGATAAATAAGTGTAAAATTTTAATTATATTAAGCATTACTTTAGTAAAATAATTTAAATTATTGTTATATTGTTCTACTTTTCTTACATATTGGAGGAAGTTTTATAAGCTTCCATGAAAATTGAAATTGAATCATTGAATCATTTATTAGTTTTGCTTCAAATATTGATAGCTGTAATTTTGTTTTTGGAAAAAAAAAGCTAAACACTTGATTTTGTTGTTGTTTCAGGGTTCATACTCATCAGAGGATTATGGGATTCAGGGGAAAATCAGGGGATAATCCAAAAATTTCCTCAAACCTGGAAAAAACTGACAAAATGAGCAGCTACTCTGGAAAATCAGAGAAATCACACTTCTATGTGCTTTGTGGTGTCATAATGAAATCAAACTAAGACATGCCTTTTAACATCGTGAGATATAGAATTGAAAAGGTCTTTTTCTCAAATTAAATATAACATATATTGTATTTAATCTGTGCTCCTTCTAACATCTGGTGACATCCATTCAGACACTAGACACACCTTCTAACATTGTGAAGTCATGAAACTACTAAACATGTGTTTCCTCCCTTCAAGTCATTCTTTGAATTTTGTGGGGATTTTTTCCATAATTATTTTTTGCTCATGAAGTCTGCATTTGGCAACAGCTTCAAATTTGTTTTGAAATTGATGCACATTGCCTAATATTACTGGCAAGAATTAATAAACAATTGCGTTTAGATTTATTTGTTTGAAAATGTGAAAAATGTTTTCAAAAAGAAATTTTTTTATTAAAATGAGCTGGTTGAAAACTATTTTTAATTTGAACTGACCCGGTAAAAAATTAAATACAGAATTTAACTTATTTTTTGAATTTTTTTATAAGGAAGGAGGGTCACATTGTCATAATGATAAAAAATGGTCTTTAATTGTTGACATGCGAAAATTATTTCATCCCAGAAAATACATCAGGGGATTTTATTATGAAAAATGAGCATGAACCCTGTGTTTGTTTGTTTCAAGCAGTGTTGAATTGAGGTATTTTACTCTGGAAGGGCAGGGGGGGGGGCACTATTTGCACCTTGTAAACCATTGACAATTATAAAATCTGGAATCCGTCCAGAAGGGGAGGGGGGGGCGTATTTTGATGCTTTATGGGGAAATATATCTCACAAGTCATCCCTTAAATTCATCACTGGTTATATAAAAAGTGTGACAGTATAATTTGTTTAGTAAAGGTATTTTGGCAAAATAACTTTCCTTTTCAAATGCTTTAGTAAAAAAAGTTTTTGTAAACATTTAGTTATTACTTGTAATGAAAGTGAAAAAAGTTACAATTTTAATATAAATTGACACTTTTCATTTTAATTTAAAAAGACCACTTTTTACGGAATATTATGTAGGGGGAGGGGGGGGGATTCATACTACTGTTTCCTTCTTTTGTGCCTCAATAAATATATTTCATGATATCAACATTTCATTTTGATAATGTTTTTGGGACTATAATATAAGTCCAGGTTGATGAAGTTTTGATAGATTTTTAGTAACATTTTGCAATTATCTGCGTTTCTGGCAACCATTTGCTTAGTTGATAATCAACAAACTAAGTACATGTTAACCCTATCTTTACATTATTATTTTGTTTTACGTATTTTTTATTTTGTTAAACATTGCAAGAGTTTATTGTGCTGTCCTCTAATAAAAACCCATTTTTTAAAAAGATTTTTCTATATAAAGTCTAATAAATAATTTATAAAAATGAAACACGGCTAAATTTTTACAGCTTGTTCTGACTAAGATGTTGGGCGTTTTTCACTTTATTACAAAATAATGCCCAATTATGCGAGAATTAAAAAAAAAAACCACTTTTCCAAAAAATAACCTGTTACCTGAAAAAAAAAAAAACCCACATCTGGAAATGTAGCATTTTATTACATATTAATGATTTAAAATAAAAATAAATAAAAATTTATGTAGATCATTCTAAAATTCTATTATAACAGGAAAATCTATAAATATGAAATTCATGTTTTGCGAGAATTCTGCAATTGTTAACTTAATTTAAAATCGAATAAGCACTCCTTAGGTATTTTTAACTGTTTTTATTATTTTAAATGATGCATAAAAACAGAATAAAACAAACAAATTGACTTTAGTGCAATATTTGATGTAGTACTAAGGTAAGTTTTTTTTTTTTTTTTTTAAAGAGGTCAGCACAAGATATTATTATTAATTAATAGTATATATATATATATATATATATATAATAAAACTTTTGTAAATAATAATCATTAAACCACATAAATAATCAACAATAGATAAACCGATAATTACAATACATAAGTACTTTTCCAATTTTTTTTTTAAATTTTGCACAATTTAAGCTTCAGAAAGTGAGATTTATTGTCAAATGATATAAATAGCTATGAAAACGAAGGAAATAAACTTATATATATACAGAGTTGTATAATATTGTTTAGAAAATAGCATTTAATAAAGCCGATTTTCTTATAACACTTAATTCAAACAAGCAAATAACGCTAATGGAATTTAGCTGGAATTGATTGGCTCATACAGCAAGGTGAAAATGTAGTTGAATGTTTGTTAAATAAGGCAATAGGAAAACAAAGATGTGTATAGATGTTGCTTCATTAAAATAGGCAAATATTCTAATCCAGTTCAATTTATTGAAAGTAAAAGTTCAACAGAAGATGATATTAACAAAGTCCAGTTCGATATTTTAGCATAATAAACAGCTGGATGGTCTTGAATACTATTATGATATAGACAACACATATTGAATATGAATCACGACACATAACTAAAATAAATCATACTTATTCATTATGAGTAAAGAGCTGCAAGGGTAAATAGCGACACTTAATTCTTTAAGACACAACACCATTCCATCACAACGGCCGGAGCTGAACTTAGGCTCGACCGCTTACGTGAAGATCAAAAACAATAAACCGAAGTGCTGGTGAACGTGAAGTACAGCGTATAAATACCTGACCAACAGCTCATCTACCAATGATAACGAAGTTCTAGAACTGTCACGGAAGTTACGCGTGGCCTACGGCATGAATAATTAATGAAACGGCGAATCAGAAAGTATCTCCTCTGTCGCCATCTATCGTAGAACCAGCAAACTCACTAATCGAATATTCGATTCTAGGATTAATCGAATATCGCCGTGTGTGTTGACTGCAGCGTGACGTTCAAATGTTTGTAAAGTAAATTGAAATTAAAAACTATTGTAAAGTGAAATTTACTGTTTCTAATGAATAAAATAAAAGTACTAAACGAAGAATTAACGAAGTCTGGGTAAGTTAAGCACATATTAATTACTGAAATTACGTTTTTCATGATAAATGTATACTAATGAAATGCAATGTTTATGAACTTTATACTGTGATTAGTGAATATAAATAAAGATAAAATATGGATGAAAGTTAATAAATGCATGTGTGTGAAAGTGTATATGAGGCAGTAAGACTGAAACTATTAACTGGAGGCTTGTTTTTACAACAAGTGCCCCCCCCTCTTACTGTCTCTAAGCAAAAACAGCTATAAAAATGTCAGAAATGACATGAAGCTGAGAAAAAAAATAAAGGATGAAAAATCCCAAAGGACACTACTGACACTACTGCATAATGAAAGAAAAAAAACAAAATTTTAAAAACTGGATTAAATTTTTACTATAAGATAAAAGCGTATTAGTAAAAAAAAAATTAAAAGTTAAAAAGGACTCAACTATAACAATGTGCCATCTTAAATGATGTGCCAACAAGAACGCATAACTACTGCCAAAAACTTCAAATTCTAAACACATTTTAAGTTGAAGTTAAAACTTAAAGCAGTTAAACAGACAATTCCTACCCATGAATCCCAATTACCTGATCTCAACTCCCAAAAACATTAACATGGACCAGCAGGGATAACCAGGGAGGAAAAGTAAAAGCAGCTCAATACTCTTACAAAATTTGTAAGATGAAACCTCAAAAAGTACTTATACAATGGAAAAAAATAATTTGTATATAACAATTTTAAATCCTTTAAATTTTAAGTTTACAATTTTAAATATATGAATATTAAATATACATGAAGATTGAACGTGCAATTTTAAACAACCTAAAGTTAAATATATACGTACCACCAATTCAATAAGACAACACCTTCAATTTGAAGGGTTTTACACAATATGACACTCTTGATAAATCTAAGTAAACTTTAAACATTTGTAACAACAAACTTTATTAATGTGAAAACTTGAAATAATTTAAATTTTCAAAAATTTAAGAAAAATGCTTGGCATCTAAAAACATCATCTTAAGATCTAGATCTAATTTATGCATGCAATTTATTGATGTTAAAAAGAAGATGACGCCTCAGATGCCTAGGAAGAGACTAAAATTAATAACATATCAAAAATACAATTTAAAACATCTCAAAACATAAGGTAACAGAATATAAAACCATTATAAACACTATATAACGATTTAACAATTTTTAACAATTCTAATAGCATTAAACGGGCTTTGTCTAGTAGGGCCCTTACCAGAACAAAGTAAATAAAAAAAAATTCATTGTAACAATATCACTGGGTCAAGAGGTCAATTTTTAAAATATGTATGTAAAATATTGCACTTTAATATAGACGCACGCCCTGCGCAGAAAATTTTCTGAAAAATTCAAAACATTGCAAAAAATTTTTTTTCTGTAAGTATGGAACACTTGTGCAAAAATTTTTAAAATATTCCCCAATTTTATGTACAATTTATTTACTGTTTGCGCACAATTCAAAATTTAAAGATGCAAAACATTGTTGTGACAACATTACAGACGCTTGTGAAGAGGTTTAAATTTTAAGGATTAGATTGTTTCTAAATGCATTGACCAAATAATTGATAAGAATTCAGCTCTTCCTATCATGGATTTTTAGCTTTATTGTTATTTTTAACCAAAATAATTATTCTTTAATATTAATTAATTTTAAATGGTAATTATTTTAAACTACTGTTTTTAATTTATACGTCAAAATAATATAAAACATAATTTTATTAAACATTAAATTGATTTGCAGAAAGTTTTTGACTCAATATTTATGTGCGCAGAAAGTTTCTGGTTTTATACAAGTCTGTATGTATATAAACATTTTTATTCATATATATATATTATTTTTTTATATACAATTTGCTTCTGTTTGTATATAAAAATAGATAAATGGTTTCTTTATATTAAATACATTATATAAACATCGAAAAAATTGCTTCTGTATATGAAACAGTGGATAGATTGCCAGAAAATATGTTCCCAAATTTCCTTCTTTTAACAAAGGCCATTTTTCTCTATCTCACCAAGGTCCCTATACTGGAAAAGTATGTGGGTCTGTTTGCTTTATGTTTTGATTTGTAAACCTAACACAGTGTACACTGGCCTCCAAAAGTTAAGGTACAACATGTTTTTCGAAGCTCACCAGACAAAAAATGGCAGTCAGATTAAACTTCATAGTTCATATGAATGACAATAATAAGCTTTAAAAAAACTTACACAAAAATTACAGCTACCACTTTTATTTTATAGAATAGAATAGGTATTTGTGAATGAGAGAAAAATATGCAATTACAAAGCTTTTGTGATTTCGCGTGTAAGTTTTGTTGTATTCGAACTATTGTTGTCAGTTTTGTTCACAACAGCCAGTAAAGTCTAGAAATATCCAGAAGAAGTCGTTTGCCCGATTCATTAAGGTGGCGGGCGGTAGGATGGATGGAAATAGGGTTGTCACAGGCCGATACTGCTAGATTGCTCAATGTGTCTCGCAGTGTTGTCCAACGACTCTGGGATCGGTATGAATCCGAAGATTCTGTGTCCAGAAGACATGTTCCAGGCCGCCCACGTGTTACAACACCTGCAGAAGACCGGTTTCTAGCTCTTTCGGCCCGAAGGAGAAGACACACTACTGTGCCGCAACTCATTGCAGACCACTTTGCAGCATCAGGGAGAAGAATCTCCGCTACTACGGTGCGAAGACGTCTTCACAATGCAGGTCTCTATGCAAGGCGACCAGTTGTCAGGGCCGTAGCTAGGGGGGTGCCAGGGGGGGCTCAGCACCCCCTGAAAATTTTTGAGGCCCCCCCCCCCTGGGAAAGTTGCCAAGGACACCAAATAAAATTCTGTTTCAAAAATCGCGTGTTAAAAAAACTGTGTTAAAAAATGGAAATGGAACTTAGTTTTGGGGGCTTTTTACAGATTTGCATAAATACTAAATTATAGTATTTGTTTAAAAACTGCAAATAAGTGCTTCAATGTGCGCGCATCCTATCTGCACATACTCAGAATTAGCAACCTTCTGCTGATGCTAACATTGACTTTTACATAAGTTATATACTGAAATTTTTCATTTTACAGCGTTTTCAATTATTAACATAAAACAAAATTATTCTAATGAGTTTGATAGTAAATATAATGCTTATGATAAACATTATGTTTCGTGTTTGAGTCATGCTAGATTAAAAAAAATATATATAAGATCCTTGATTTATAAATCATACTAATGAAAAAAAGCTAATAGCCAATTTAAATACAAGCATTTGACAAAACACAAAAATAATTTTAAAATGCAAAAATACATCCTTGGTTTTTCTAATGTTTGTTATCCTATGAAAACATAACTTTAGAATTCTTAAGGACAGGAATAAACAGAAAAAAAAAAATTAAAGATTGCAACTCTTTTGAAACAGGTGAACTGTCAGCTTTTTATTTACTTAGTGACATCAGCATTTATTATTTCACTTGTATAATTATACACTGAAAATTTTCATTCTGCAGCCACTGAAGTAGTCGTTAAAAATCCAGAGGGCATATACGCTGTAGGCAGAGGGTATACCCTAAAGATTATATGCTATAGTGTTTTTGAGTAGAGGGTATCCGGTATTCCTTAAAATAATCCAGAAGGTATATTGTATAAGTCGTATCCACCGTATATCCTCCATTACATTCCTGTCTGCAGCTTTTACTTTTCTTATCATCAAATAAAGTTATTATAAACAGTTTAATAAGAAACGTAGTGCCTACAATATGAATATGCAATAATTTATCTTTCTATATAGTACTTTGATCACATATATCTGAGTTTGTGCGTGCATGTGTCAGAGAGAGAGAAATAGTATGAGCCCCCCCCTACATTTTCTTGAGCACCCCCTGTTGTTTACTTTTAGCTACATCCCTGCCAGTTGTGTGTGTCTCCCTCAACAGACGACAGAGAAGGGCCTGCTTATGTTGGGCAAGGGAACATGTTTCCTGGACCAGACAACAGTGGGCTTCTGTACTCTTCACAGATGAGTCCAGATTCACACTGGAGAGCGATTCATGATGTCTTCTGATCTGGAGAGAACAATGCACTCGATACCATCAATCAAACACTGTTGAAACACACAGGTACAGAAACGGTGGAATCATGGTTTGGGCAGGGATCTCACTCTGAGGCCACACTGACCTGCATCTGTTCCATGGAGGAACTGTGACTGGTGCGAGATATCGGGATGAGATCCTTGATTCATATGTGCGCCCATATGCCGGTGCTATTGGCAATGGTTTCATTTTAATGGATGATAATGCGAGACCACACTGAGTTGTGGTTGTTGAGGATTATTTTGAGGATCATGGTTCGGAGAGAATGGAATGGCCAGCTCACTCTCCAGACTTGAATCCGATAGAACATCTTTGGGACTATCTTGTAAGACAGGTGGTGGCTTTAAGTCCTCCTCCAAGGTCATTAAATGAGCTGGAACAAGGCTTACTCCAAGTCTGGTCAGCGTTACCTATTTCGGTGTCTGACAATTTAATTGAGAGCATGGAAAGTCGATGCTGCCAATGCATTCAAGTCTGGGGTGGACATAGTCCGTATTAGAACCAGTTTTTTAATGTTTCTGTCTCATTTTACTGCATAATACTGCGATGTACTGATTTCTCCAAGAATGGAATTTTCCACCATGAGTGCTTTTTTGTTGTAATTTCATTTATACGTTTAACTTAAGTAAATTTCTATGTCGCATTTAATAAATAACAGTTTAGTGCACATTTCTACCAAATTTGTTGTTTCTATATTAATTCATTTTTAAATTAGATGCAAAAAACCGGTTGTACCTTAACTTTTGGAGGCCAGTGTATGATAAGTCATCATCTTGAAGTAAACTTTTTTTTATAGCAAATTTTGTCTTACATTAGTGTTGTTCCTATTGCCAATTTTACTTTAAAATTTTATGCTGCATTATCTTTTTTACAGACATGGAATGACAAAAAAAACTATGTAATTGGTAAAGCTGCCAAAATAAGATTGATAAATCAGCAATCAGGCTTAGGAAGGGAGGAAGCTGTTCAGACTCTCAACCCTATGGAGGAGGGTCTACTCACCATGACTGGATGGGTGGCTGCCACTGCGGATTTGTCTGTTCCAGAGGCAGGAATTCCAATAAGTGTAATTGCATATTTTTAAAATCATATTTTAGTTTATCTATGGATTAATTTTCTTCTGTATTGAACTAGTTGAATATTGATACTTATAAAATTTTAAATTAAGTTTTATAATTAAGAACAGGCAAAAATATATTTTTGTCAAAATAGTAGCAAAAAGTGAAAAAAAAAAAAAAAAAAAAAAAAAAAAAAACAGACAAAAATCGGCAAAAATAGAAATTGATCAAGGTTGTAATTTAAACCACTGATTTTAATCTGTTAAATTGATCAATGTTGTAATTTAAACCACTGATTTTAATCTGTTAAAATTATGATTTAAACATTGAAATCATGTAATTCAAATAAAATCTTTTAAAACCCTGTTTTAAAATACTAGTAATTTTTGCCAATGGCAAAAAGTATTTTTGCCAGGACGGTTTTTTCCACTTAGGCAATAATTGGCCAGCACTGGTTGAAATACACATATATATTTAGCATTCTTTGCTGCATTTATTATGTGATTAGATATTATATATATTCTTGGAGTAATACCTTAATAAAAAATTTAATAACTTAAATTAACTAGAAATTTATACAAATAACACATAGGTATATCTTATCTATAACAATTTAATAGTTGTATAATATGATTTTAAGTTTAAGTAAATCTGAATTTGTTTGCAACAATTTTTTTTATTTAAATTCTTTTGAATTTTTATCTAGGAACTGTAATAGAATTAATAGATATGTGTAAAAATATGCAGAGAAAATAAAATAAATACATGCACAGTACACAAATAATATTAATAAAAAAAATCGGATTTAAATCAAATAAATCAGATTTTTTTTATTAAAAAAAAAAAAACTTTTTTTTATCGATTTTTATCAACCCTGTTTCTTTTAAATTATGTGAATTTATTTTGTAAATGAAATAGTAATTCATGTTACTTTAGTAAGATTCAAAATTTTACTGTTAATATTATTGATAAACATACAGTATTTCCCTCCTCTATTTATTTATTTATTTTGTAATGCATGGGGCAGCTTTTCTTGTCATTATTTTTTCATTGTTAATTAACTTTTACTTAGTTACTGATGATATACATATATCATAGAATACATATTATGGAAATAATAGCAGAAAAATCTACCAAGTTTCATTATTTGTGTATGCATTTTTGCTTTATTTTAAATTTATTATTTTTATCAATCTATTAAGTAACTTTTCATGCCAGGAAAATGTTATGTTTCACTATAATTATAAACTACAATTTAAGAATATTTCAACCCTTTTGTAAAAAATGGACCCTACCTCTAAATTAAAAAAATCAGTGATAGCTCGGCCTACAGGCACAGGTAGATTTCGAAGACACAGACCGTGGGGTGCCTGTTTGTTGGGAGTTGCAGAAGAAATCACCTTTTTGCTATGATGCACATTTGGAAATGTCCACTTCGAAACCTAACTTGTTTGCAGGTGGATCCGGCAGGGATTTTTTTTGTTTTTAATTTTTTTTTGATATAATGGTTGGTCCTATAAAAAAACTTGTCAATTTAAAGTTTTAGTTAATATTAAGAGGATTTATAATAAATTTAAGCAGATTTGATATCTTCTGAATTGACGAAGTTATGAATTTTTTTCTTCTAAAACCTTCCTTTTTTTCTCCCTTGGGGCCATTTTTAATGATATCAAAAATCTGTCATACATAATTTTTTGGCCCTTTTTCTAGAAGTAATAATAACTTTAAACGGATTCGAAACGTATCATAATTAAGAAGTTATGGGGATTTCTCTGTTTTCACCCCCCCCCCCCCCAATCTCGGTTCGATTTTGCCCATTAACGAATTTGACCGAGATTTCATGCCCCTTGATTTTATGTATCAGTTTGGAAGAGATTTGTGCAGAATTATGGGAGTTATCGTGTCCATAAAAAAGTGACATAGATAGATAGATATATATGTAAAGTTTTGAACTTACGTTTTGGTGGTTTTCGGTTCTGGGAGTCAGGATCAGTGTAGATCTGTAAAAATTTTTCAAAAATTCCAACTTAGGTGAGAATGTAATAGGTAGTATTTCTTACAAAATCTACCTAAAACTAAGTGTATTTATAAAGTCTAACTACCAACTTTGTAGTTTTTCCAAGTAAAATAAGCATATTTTGAACCAAAGAAATGTGTTATAAAATCTATCGTCTTTCCATGTAGTATTTATTTGATTTAATTTTTAAGTAAAATTTCTGGTTCGAAGTATGTTTTTTTTTGTCTTTGGAAAGAAAAAAGTTGTAAGCTATGATAAAAGGAAACACTAATAGCGAATTTCTTCATTAATATTTTTTGGTACTTTTTTTTCTGTTAGCTGAACACCAGTGATATATCTGTTGAGAATACATAATATGTATGTATGTATGTATGTATGTATATACATATATATATATATATATATGTATGTATATACATATATATATATATATGTATATACATACATACAGTAGAAGATCTTTATAACGCAATTCTCCGTATAACGTACAACTACTGAGATGTAAACAATGAATTTTCAGTTAAGAAACACATGAATTCTTACATTATAAATAGTTATTATTCTCTAGAGGACTAAATCTGATACATTAATTTAACTTTATCTCCTTAATTCAGAGCTAATTACTGAAAAAAATGCTATGATTTGATACAGCTATGTTTGGACAATGTTTATAAAGTAAAAATAACAATGTGTGAAATGATCTATATTATGCAAAAAATTATAACTCCTGGTGTAATAAAGAATGCAATATAAAGATACTGTAATGTATTTTGGTATGTTTTACACATATTTGGCCATGTTTTACAAGCTAAATTTAATGATGTGTGAAATGTGATCTATATAGCGCAAAATTCTATATAACGCACAATCTCATGATTTTAGGTTTGCGTTATAAAGATCTTCTACTATATATATATATATATATATATATATATATCACCAGCACCCGGCTAACAGAAAAGTACAATTTTTTCTTATCTTTTCTCTACCTTTCTTAGGAGTCATCACAGTATAGCAAAGCACTTCTGAACCCCTTATAGGAGTGTCAAGAAGTGACAATCCAAGAGTCCTCCAATGGTTCAGACTCCCCTCTTCCTACATTTGAGGCTACTGCCGCAGCTTATGATGTTCCTGGTCCATCAAGAGCTGCTCCTACAGTTCCTGGCCCATCAAGAGCTGTTCCTACAGTTCCTGGCTCATCAAATCCACCCAGTAAGCTTAAATGTTTTAAAATAAATCTGTTTAGCATTATCTAAAGCCTCTTTATATTTTATTTATAATTAATTATTGATGAGTAATTTTATCGACTTGTGAACGGTGTCATTCAATTCAGGATTAAAAAATACATAATACGTAAACAATACCCTGCTTGAACTACTTAAGAAAAGTTGTGTTTCTCCCCCTTCCACCCCCATGAGTTAAATGGCCCATTTTTGCCTCCCGAAAACATGGTAAAACAAGTTTATTTTATGGGGACGCATCTGATCTCTCATTTCTAGTGGCAAAACAAAGTTCTTCTAAAATTCTGGTGAATGGCTGTCAGTTCTCATACCATTGCTTCTCACGATTAGGTGTGCTTGTTTAGTGCTGCATTTTGCTCGATTACAGTACCATCTACGATGATTTGAAAAAAATGCTAAATACATAAATTACGTATTTTTTCCTATAGATTCAGAATCTGTAATAAAAAAAATAGGGGAGATTATTTATTATTCCTACATTTAAGATACTTCCTACATTACATTTAAGATTTCAAAGTTGCCCCCCCCCCCCAAAAAAAAAAAGTGTGGGGAAGAGGGGCAACATTGATAGCACGAAAAAGATTTTTCAAAAATATTGAACACATATTTTGCCATTTTTCAATCCAATGTCTATTTCTTCAGTTATTCGACCGTTTTCAGACTTTTTGGACATACTGTTTTTATATTGGTGTGTTTGAAGCAATAAGTGAAAAAAAATATATTTGTTTGGAAATTTTAGATTATTATAATGATTTTTTTCACTAATCTGTCATCTAATGTAGCACAGATTATGACAAAAGAACAAGGTAGGGGGAGGGAGGGTGTTGCGGATACTATGTTTTACTGATATTTCTTTATCTAATTTGTGCATAAATATATTTTTAAGAACTAATTTTTTGTGTTGCAGGTAATATTCTACCTTTTTTGTTATTTTATATATTAAAAATAGTTTAGGGGTCCCTGAGAAAAAAAAATTTCAGAGGGTTCTTTTTTTTTTTTTTTTTTTTTGGGCTACCAAATCAAGGTTTAAGTGTATCAAAACATCATATGTTAAAAAGTTAAGATTCTACATTAGGCATAGGAAGGATTGGATGAAGTTACATACAGATTCGAAGCCATCATTCTGAATAGTTGTATAATTTTTAAGATTAGTACAATTTATTTTAATTTTACTGTCCTAATTTGTAACTTTTCATTATGCACATATCTATTTTTGCAGATCAAGGTAAAAAAAGAATTAACTTATCTGAAAAAACAGAGTTGGCCTTGCAAGAGCTGAAAGCTCACAGCCAAGCCTTAGACAAAAATACAAAGGCAATTGAAAGAATGGCAACTGATGTTGGAAATATTTCTAAATGTATAAAGGACTTAACGCAGTCGGTGATTACACTGACTGATCATTTTGTAAATAGAAATGTAAATACATAAATTTTTTTAATAACAATTTTGTAAATTCAGTAGACTCCCTCAAATCCACAGCCTTAAAATAAACACCTTTTTTGATTATTAAGCCTGGCTTAACATAAATTAAAATTTATTATTTTACTATGCTATAAAATTGGTTATTATACTATTTTGATTTAAATTATCAGTGTACCTTTATGAAGCTAGTTTTGTTGAATAATTCAAGAAAAAATTATACCACCATTGTTATGCATATTTATTCATGCATTATTAATTACTTGACCTTAACTTTTAAATTTTAATCATTTTGTAAATTTTCTTATTTAACATTCTAATTATGAGTGCATTATTACATTAAAATTACTGTTTAAAAAATGTAAACAAATCAGTGACCAGAAATCTGCTAAGAAATAGGCCCCAAGGTATGCAGATTTGAGGGAGTCTACTGTATATAAGTCAATGTAATTTTATTCTTCCTTATGTGTTTTTAATTTAAATTCTATTTGTATATATGTGTATTTCTTTCTTTTTATATATAATATTTTTCAATAAACAAATTTCAAGAATTTTTTTTTATGTTGCACCTTTTAATTGCATATTAATTGAACATTTATTTTAATTACCAGACTAACGAGTAGAAAAATTAACTGAATGGAGAAATAATTACAGCTAAAAAGCATAGTTTTTTTTTTTTTTTTTTAAATAAAGTTATTTTGATTCTCGCTCTCTATTCGCAAAGAGGTGATAATGTATGCAATTTCAGCTCCATTTCTACGAGAACCTGCACAAGCACATTTTAAATTAAAAGATTGAATATGCCATTACCTTACTACTTCTAGTATCCCCATTGCAATGAGTATTCTGCTGTTATTATTTTGCTTTCCTATAACACTCTCTCCTTTTTCAGTCGACAGCTGAAAATTCATTTTTAAATAGTTACAGAGAAAATACAGGGGAAACAATCTTTAACCACGGTAAATTCTGAAAAAGCAAAGATATAATTTTTTTTTTTTTTATCGTGAATAATCAAGTGAGATTCTCGCGAATGTTAAGTTTTCCGCATTTTCATGTTCGCGAATAATCAAAACTTGCGAATGTTAAGGGATTACTGTATTTTTATTTATTATTATTATTATTAACAATTCCAAATGAGCGATATTTCTCAATTAAAGTGTCCAAAGAACTTAAAATTCTCATCAATAAGAGTAGTAGTAGGATAATGAGAGTTCAACGGCCACAGGAGCGCTCAATTGAGGAATGAGGATTCCTCAATGAGGAATGAGAATTTAATAATGGGGAATAAGGGGGTAGGAGGTACTTTCTCAACTGGTATTGCAATGTTCAGAATCATTCTTCTCTTTACAACAATAATTTCTGTTCCATCTAGTTAACATATCTGATATTTTGTTAGAAAGGTTTGTGTGTAACAGTATGTTTTAAAAAGCATATATGTCTTATAGTTATTATAAATAGACACATGTGTGTATCTATGTGTGTATGTATGTGGGGGTGCGACAAATAGTTCTCTTCGTGTGTGTGTGTGTGTGTGTGTGTATATATGTATGTGTGTGTGTGTGTACGTATGCGGGGCAAATAGTTCTCTTTGTGTGTGTGTGACTATCTGCTTGTTTATCAAAGTTTTAGAAATATTTTTCATGTTTTTATAACGAAAAAAAAATATGCGTTAGTTAGTTAAAAAGTTTCACAAATTGAAAAAAAAAAATTCTTTTAGAAAAAGTTTCACATTACTTAAAAAATTAAAAAAAAGTACTCAATAATAAAATCAACAATTTTTATTATAACAAAATAATTTACAGAAAGGTATTTACAGATCAAAATATACATCGCGATTTTGCGTTAGCAATACAAATCAACATTATCTTCTTTTTTACAAACGGTATTACTGTCATAATGGCCATATGCTAAACTGCTTATTCCATCATCCAATAAGTAACGCTTGTCGTCAAAGGGACTTAAGCTAATTTTATTTTGAGTTAATGTATATAGGCGATGGTCATCTTGGGCAATCCTTACCTGTTTCTCCATACTTGTTTTTTGTTGTTGGAGGCACTCCAAGTAGTCTTCATGTTTAATTTTCTGCCGAACAATCTGCGTAGATACGCCTTTTGCACGCTTCTTTTCGTCTTTAACAGATTTTAGAGAATACATTTTTGATTTCAGTCCGACAAACTCAAGAGCTAATTCACCATTAAGTTCATCCTTAAACTTTCCGAGCGTCTTCTTATTATCCTCAGAGTATAGAAGATGAGATTTCGGGTATTCAGAAAAGTCAAACTACTCACGATGCTGCTCCAGATCCTTATAAATATTATTGGTTTGAATATGATACGTTAGGGAATCTGTATCCGTAAAGAGTAAAACTGCACGATCTTTGTATGTTTTCTTTATAAAATTGTAATGGAAATCATACATACAAAGTTTAGATAGTTCGAGTATAGAAAATCCAACATAGATGGGTCGGTTCATATGTATGCTAGTTTTTAATCTCTCCACAGCAGTCAAGTCTTCATCATAAGTTTTAAACGATTTAAAAGTAGGCGATGCTACTAATTTTTTGGCTCTTTTTTCACCGTTACAAAGCACAATATTTCTTCTTTTTCGTAGATTTTCCATGGTTTTACCAAAAACAGAATTGTTCATTAACTTAAAAAAGTCTTTCTCAAAAGAAGATTTTGCTTCTTTCCTTTTTTCGGTGTTGAAATTAATATATCTCTGCAACCATGGTCCCTGTTTAAATTTTAAAGCTTTATGCACAGCTGTAATTTTTAAACCAAGTTCTAAATAAAATTTGAGATTACGATAATGGGTTATATAATTTCGTTTATTATTTAAATTTGGTATAAGTTTAGGAGTTCCGACGAATTTTCTATTGTTGAGTAAGCCTCTTGCATGAGAAGATAGCATCTGATCCTCTACAGTTACTCTCTCAGGGGCGACAGGGTATTCATTATGCAAAGGATGTAAATGTTTCGGGTATTCCAAGTCTACCTCGAAAAGATACCCAATTTCGGAACTATCAGATAAAGATAGAACCCACTCTTCTGTCATATGACTTGTTTCACACCATTCAAAACCGCCGTAGGGTAAAAATTGGCTCATAGCCCACCCGTATAAGTTATTGGCATCCCAATACATAATGTAGCTGGGTGCCTCATTTTTCTTATAATCGGGCGTACCAGGGATGTTTGCTCGGGCATATCTTTTACTTATCATGCTAATGCCGCCTCTTATTCCATTTTCAACCATAAGCAACATATCTATATCACTGAGTAACTCTAAAGGTGTATCAGACATCTTCAAACAAGCCTGCCATGCGAGAGAAGGTGCTGTAAACAGGTGTGCAGGGTCAATTTCATAATACTGCTGACATAATTTCCTAAAGTTTTGAAACACGTCAGCAAGTAGTAGAACATCTGTCTTCACATAAAAGTTGTGATAATCACCAAGAGTCTTGATATCAAATGTTTTCCATACATTCTGGGCGTGTTGGTACTTCTTTTCATCTATAGGCTCATTGGTTAAATTATTAAAAAAGGCAGAAGGCGGGGGAAGCTGCTTCTCAGTAAATTTTTCAAAACAAGTAAAATAATCATAGGGGTAAACCCCTTTCCGTATAAGTAACTATAAATTATTATTTTGTGGGAAATTTTCTGCAAGTATAGAGAATTGATCAGGTTGAAGGTTTTTAAAAAGTTTTTCCAATGACGTAGGCAAAAATTGGAAAGAATCTATAAACACCATCTGAATAGGAGATGTAGGCTTTCTGATTTTAAAGGTGATATAGTTTTCCATAGAAGTAGCAATAACATCGATTTCATGATCTTTGAATTTTCCAAGCTTTGTCATAATATGATGGCCATCGTAGTTTTTCAAGTTATGGAATATAACAGGAATTGTTTTACACTGCTTATAGTTCAAGTTGCATTCCACATGTGCAGCCCCTCTGTACGCACCTGACAGGTGATCATGGTCACGTGTGCGTTTCTCATCTAAAGTTTTCTTACAAATATGACAAAACTCTGCTTCTCGAAATGCCTTTTCTTCCTTGGGAGAAAGCTTCATAGGTTTAATATTATGTAACTTTTCTCCTAAAATTTCCTTTTCTTGCATCATTCGGCTTAAAAAATGCTCAACACAGTTTCTACCCCGATATACCTGTGCTTTTTTCACACACGTTCCATCGGGTCCAATAACCACATAGGCATAACCACATGGTAAGTGATAGGTTGTTTTCTCGGTATAGGATGCTTTAGAAGAGGGCGGAGCTGATGAAATAGGTATAAGAAGACTCTCAAAATCCGCATAAATCGTATAGGCAACAGGATGTTGTAAATGAATACCTGTAAACTTTAATATATTATCATTTTCACTAGGCATCTTTATAGCTTGCGCAACATGTTGAGAACAATATTCATTATGCTTATCCAATAGATCTTTTCTTGAAAATCGATGCAAACATCGAAAACAATAGTGTTGTACACCATTATGCTTGGTAAGATCACCTAAAAGTCTTGAAAAACTTCTTATCAAACAATAGTGTTGTTTTTCACCGTCACCAACCAATAACAAATTAATCACGTCTTGATCTTTCTTTTCAGATATATACAGGGGACAAACTTCGTCCTCTTCATAACCAAACACATTAACCCGTAAATTGTTGAGTTGTTCAATAACAGGTATCTTCTGAAGAGGTACAGGGCATTCTACACTACCTAATTTAATATCATGCTCAAAAGGTCGATAATGTGAAACACGTTCAGGTTTTTTTGTATAATCTAAGTTCAGTTTAAAAGCCAAAAGACACCATACTAAACATTTGTTATCTTCGTTTTTTATATTCAGCACTGCTTTTTTATCATCGAGTTTTTTAGACAAAGGAATATAGGAACTCGCAGCGAGGGGGTGATATTTAGCAATCTTGAGTTCTAAATGAAGAATTTTTCTAAGTTTCCAGCCAGAACCTCTTTGTACAAATTCTTCAAAGGATTTAATAATCTTCGAAAATCCTTCCTCAATATGTTGTGAGATAGTATCTTCTATAAGTTCGGTCATACAAGAACATCGAAAATAACATTGAATTTCTTCAAACTCCTCATTATCAGTCAGACGTTCAAGTGATATTTTTTCTACCATATACCATTTAATTGCACCTTTTTCATGAATTTCACTTATTAAACGTTCTTGTATTTCAGTTTGTACATGGCTATGAAATACCTCTAAATCATTTTCCTCACGTTCATCAGGATGCAAAATCACTGTTTTAAACACATTAAGCGCATCAGAATACTTTGTGTTTTTCGACTTTGCATTAGATAAGCTCATTTTGCGTTTTACACTCACAAGAGGTGTGCGGGGGTGTTGAGTGCATACATGTTGTCTCAGTTCAAATTTTCTTCCAAACACTTTATCGCAATCACGGCAAGGATATGTTGAATTCCGATGCGACTGTAAATGCTGCTTCAAATTATCCTTACGTGTAAAAGCTTGATCACATTCATCACACTTAAATGTAGACTGTCTATCAGTATTATGGATTTTCAGGTGTCTTAATAAGTTCGATCTCCTTCCAAAACACTTTCCACAGGTTTCACAAGTAAACGACTTTTCATTAAGATGAATCTTAGCATGGTGTTTTAAATTAAAATATGTTGCAAAGACTTTGTCACAGGTGGGGCAAACATGCTTCTTTTCCACATTCGTAGGGGTCACAGTCTTTAAAGAAACATCCTCTTCAACTTGTTGATTAAAATTGAAAGAACTTTGAGACGTAGTATCCTTTTCTGGAAAAACTTCACAGAAACCCTCTTGCTGTATCAATCCAACACTATCATGTGTTTTTAAATGTCTTTGTAGGTTTGATCTTCGATAAAAAGACTTCTGGCAGATATTACAAGTATATAATTTCTCGCCATAATGAATTTTCATATGGCGGTTCAGATTAGAAATGCTCGAAAAATCTTTACCGCAGGTAAAACAGCTAAACATCTTCTTAGCAGATACAGAATCTCCCACAATCGGGGTTTCATCAATAGGCATATCAACATCCATAATATAAAAATCAATAAAAAACTTTAACTCTTAAAAGTAAACAACAACGATTCGCACGGATAAAAAGCGGGAGCAATTTAAAACACGTTTAACCACTAGCGATATGAATCCTCAAATGATAAAAATCCTAATTTTCCCCCGTCTATTTATACCGACCCGAAAGCAAAGTTGAGTTGTAGTATTGCTTGATATGATTGTTATCAAAACGCGTCATACGATTTCGGGGGCCTATAAGTTTCTTTCCCCTCTTTATAATATAGCATAATTAAACAGATAAACCCGAATGTATACAAATTTAAATTCGTAAATTATATCACAAAATATAAAAAATCCTACAGAATAAAAATAGAATTTAGCACTTACCCCAAAAACACGTCCACTTTGGGTGTTAGTCTTCACTTAACTAATCTTTCTTCCTTATCTTTAGTAGGGGGCGCTGCCATCGCCGCGAGAGGCACTGCCCGTCTTCCGGTGTGTGACGTAGTTTCCGGTTTGCGATAAGAATAAACCTTAAATACACGCGCTTAGTCATTCTTCCCTAACTCTTACTCGCTAGTAGTTGTCAGTTTCTTGTTTAGACGTGTTGGGGGACATCATTACGTGTTTGCGATAAGAACAAGATTATCCCCTTATCAACAGGTAAAAAGCTGCGCTTCAGTGACGTCATAAGTCATATGACATAGCTGATAACGGTAAGATTAGCTGATAAAAATTTGTACTAATCATCTATTTCCCTTCAAGTCATTGCATGAGACGGTTGAGCTCCAACAGCTGTATATAAGGTAAGAGTAATTTATATATTATAATAGGATTTTGAATTAATTTAGTAGATGTTACAATTTGATATTTAAAAAATTTCATGCTAAACGATATGATTATATGTTGTTCATCATACTAAATCCACAAATTTTAATTCGAAAGAAATATTATTAAAATTATAATCTAAAATAAATTAGCGAAAATGCATAACAAATTTCAACAAAAAGAATAATTATAAAAGGAAATGTACAAAGTTTATAAATTTACACATGTGTTAAACGCGTTTACAAACCTTATCATGGGCAAAAGTCTAATTCGACTAGCCTATTTGTTATAAGTTTAACTATAATTCAACATGTAAGATATTTGTAAAAAGGAATCTTATGATTTTTAAATTTCCAAGTTCAGTTTCAATCATATTGTAAAAGGTTAATTCAAACTTTGAGATGATTTATAGTAAAATACTTAAATTAAAATGTATTTTTGATAGTTTAAGAATTATAAACTACAACTTTGACTACTTTTTAAAATGTTTACCCAGTAGGAAACTACAATAACATGTTTATGCTTGAATTTTTCTGATAACATGTCTGTGTTCGAATTTTTCTGATAACATGTCTGTGTTTGAATTTTTCTGATAACATTTCTGTGCTTGAATTTTTCTTATAACATGTCTATGTTTAATTTTTCTTATAACATGTCTATGTTTAATTTTTCTCTCTTTTTGAAATGCATAAACTTTTACTATACATGTCTTACGATTTCATTGAAGAAAAAAGTGATCGATCAACTTTATCAAACCATTTTAATGTTAATATTTTTAAACGAACGCGATTATCAGATAAAAATATATGTAGCTAATTCATATTATTCCACTAAACATTGCAAAACAAAAGAATCTTACAAAAATTTTATACTTCAACATTCAAAAATTGACAATATTCACATCTTAATACTAAAAAACAATCCTTATCTTACAGTATTTCCTGTAACAAAATCTAAAAATTTCATATCAACAAGACCCAAGTCAGAAACTTTACCTAGGAACTTAATACCAATCTTTAATCATAAAGTGATAAAACTGATATATATATATATATATATATATATTTTTTTTTTTTTTAAGTTACTTCTAAAACATCTCATAGATGGCGCTGTTGAAAAAAAAATAATTCAAAACTTGTTTAAAAGACTTAAAAAAATTAAATCTAACTTTAAACTAACAAAAACCTGTAGAACAATCACTTTCAGTTAGAAATATTTAAAAAATAATTGTTAATTCTAAAACCGCTCACAGAGAGCGTTGCTGAAAAAAAATAAACTCAAAGTTGTTTAAAATATATTAAAAAATAAATCTAACTTTAAACTATCATCAAACTCCAGAAAAATTACTTTCAATTAGAAATATTTTAAAATAATTAAAACTTCTAAAACCGTTCATAGGGGGCGCTGCTGTGAAAAAATCATTTCGAAACTTGTAAAAAATTAATCCAAAACTTATTTAAAACACTTTTGCAAAAAAATTGGCCAAAATACCGATAAACATCAAGTAGATAATAAATAAGGTGCGTCGCAAGTGGAATGAAGGTTATAGGAAGTGGCAGGTGTGGACACCGGATGTAGCAGGTGCTGATAACAGACATGCTGGAACAGGAAGTGGAGCATGTTTAGACAGGAGTGATCCCGGAAGTAAGACCGGAAATACGACAGGAAGTCGAAGCTGGAACTTCCTGCTTCTACTTCCATCGCGTTTCCGGTCTTACTTCCGGAATCACTTCCTGTCTAAACATGCCCCACTTCCTGTTCCAACATGTCTGTTATCAGCACCTGCTACATCCGGTGTCCACACCTGCCTCTTCCGGTGACCTTCCTTCAACCTTGAGGTCGACTGCGCGAACTGCGCTGATGCAGAACCCCCAATTATTATCTACTTGATGTTTATCGGTATTTTGGCCAATTTTTTTGCAAAAGTGTTTTAAATAAGTTTTGGATTAATTTTTTACAAGTTTCGAAATGATTTTTTCACAGCAGCGCCCCCTATGAACGGTTTTAGAAGTTTTAATTATTTTAATGGGGGCGATGGCAGCGCCCCCTACTAAAGATAAGGAAGAAAGATTAGTTAAGTGAAGACTAACACCCAAAGTGGACGTGTTTTTGGGGTAAGTGCTAAATTCTATTTTTATTCTGTAGGATTTTTTATATTTTGTGATATAATTTACGAATTTAAATTTGTATACATTCGGGTTTATCTGTTTAATTATGCTATATTATAAAGAGGGGAAAGAAACTTATAGGCCCCCGAAATCGTATGACGCGTTTTGATAACAATCATATCAAGCAATATTACAACTCAACTTTGCTTTCGGGTCGGTATAAATAGACGGGGGAAAATTAGGATTTTTATCATTTGAGGATTCATATCGCTAGTGGTTAAACGTGTTTTAAATTGCTCCCGCTTTTTATCCGTGCGAATCGTTGTTGTTTACTTTTAAGAGTTAAAGTTTTTTATTGATTTTTATATTATGGATGTTGATATGCCTATTGATGAAACCCCGATTGTGGGAGATTCTGTATCTGCTAAGAAGATGTTTAGCTGTTTTACCTGCGGTAAAGATTTTTCGAGCATTTCTAATCTGAACCGCCATATGAAAATTCATTCTGGCGAGAAATTATATACTTGTAATATCTGCCAGAAGTCTTTTTATCGAAGATCAAACCTACAAAGACATTTAAAAACACATGATAGTGTTGGATTGATACAGCAAGAGGGATTCTGTGAAGTTTTTCCAGAAAAGGATACTACGTCTCAAAGTTCTTTCAATTTTAATCAACAAGTTGAAGAGGATGTTTCTTTAAAGACTGTGACCCCTACGAATGTGGAAAAGAAGCATGTTTGCCCCACCTGTGACAAAGTCTTTGCAACATATTTTAATTTAAAACACCATGCTAAGATTCATCTTAATGAAAAGTCGTTTACTTGTGAAACCTGTGGAAAGTGTTTTGGAAGGAGATCGAACTTATTAAGACACCTGAAAATCCATAATACTGATAGACAGTCTACATTTAAGTGTGATGAATGTGATCAAGCTTTTACACGTAAGGATAATTTGAAGCAGCATTTACAGTCGCATCGGAATTCAACATATCCTTGCCGTGATTGCGATAAAGTGTTTGGAAGAAAATTTGAACTGAAACAACATGTATGCACTCAACACCCCCGCACACCTCTTGTGAGTGTAAAACGCAAAATGAGCTTATCTAATGCAAAGTCGAAAAACACAAAGTATTCTGATGCGCTTAATGTGTTTAAAACAGTGATTTTGCATCCTGATGAACGTGAGGAAAATGATTTAGAGGTATTTCATAGCCATGTACAAACTGAAATACAAGAACGTTTAATAAGTGAAATTCATGAAAAAGGTGCAATTAAATGGTATATGGTAGAAAAAATATCACTTGAACGTCTGACTGATAATGAGGAGTTTGAAGAAATTCAATGTTATTTTCGATGTTCGTGTATGACCGAACTTATAGAAGATACTATCTCACAACATATTGAGGAAGGATTTTCGAAGATTATTAAATCCTTTGAAGAATTTGTACAAAGAGGTTCTGGCTGGAAACTTAGAAAAATTCTTCATTTAGAACTCAAGATTGCTAAATATCACCCCCTCGCTGCGAGTTCCTATATTCCTTTGTCTAAAAAACTCGATGATAAAAAAGCAGTGCTGAATATAAAAAACGAAGATAACAAATGTTTAGTATGGTGTCTTTTGGCTTTTAAACTGAACTTAGATTATACAAAAAAACCTGAACGTGTTTCACATTATCGACCTTTTGAGCATGATATTAAATTAGGTAGTGTAGAATGCCCTGTACCTCTTCAGAAGATACCTGTTATTGAACAACTCAACAATTTACGGGTTAATGTGTTTGGTTATGAAGAGGACGAAGTTTGTCCCCTGTATATATCTGAAAAGAAAGATCAAGACGTGATTAATTTGTTATTGGTTGGTGACGGTGAAAAACAACACTATTGTTTGATAAGAAGTTTTTCAAGACTTTTAGGTGATCTTACCAAGCATAATGGTGTACAACACTATTGTTTTCGATGTTTGCATCGATTTTCAAGAAAAGATCTATTGGATAAGCATAATGAATATTGTTCTCAACATGTTGCGCAAGCTATAAAGATGCCTAGTGAAAATGATAATATATTAAAGTTTACAGGTATTCATTTACAACATCCTGTTGCCTATACGATTTATGCGGATTTTGAGAGTCTTCTTATACCTATTTCATCAGCTCCGCCCTCTTCTAAAGCATCCTATACCGAGAAAACAACCTATCACTTACCATGTGGTTATGCCTATGTGGTTATTGGACCCGATGGAACGTGTGTGAAAAAAGCACAGGTATATCGGGGTAGAAACTGTGTTGAGCATTTTTTAAGCCGAATGATGCAAGAAAAGGAAATTTTAGGAGAAAAGTTACATAATATTAAACCTATGAAGCTTTCTCCCAAGGAAGAAAAGGCATTTCGAGAAGCAGAGTTTTGTCATATTTGTAAGAAAACTTTAGATGAGAAACGCACACGTGACCATGATCACCTGTCAGGTGCGTACAGAGGGGCTGCACATGTGGAATGCAACTTGAACTATAAGCAGTGTAAAACAATTCCTGTTATATTCCATAACTTGAAAAACTACGATGGCCATCATATTATGACAAAGCTTGGAAAATTCAAAGATCATGAAATCGATGTTATTGCTACTTCTATGGAAAACTATATCACCTTTAAAATCAGAAAGCCTACATCTCCTATTCAGATGGTGTTTATAGATTCTTTCCAATTTTTGCCTACGTCATTGGCAAAACTTTTTAAAAACCTTCAACCTGATCAATTCTCTATACTTGCAGAAAATTTCCCACAAAATAATAATTTATCGTTACTTATACGGAAAGGAGTTTACCCCTATGATTATTTTACTTGTTTTGAAAAATTTACTGAGAAGCAGATTCCCCCGCCTTCTGCCTTTTTTAATAATTTAACCAATGAGCCTATAGATGAAAAGGAGTACCAACACGCCCAGAATGTATGGAAAACATTTGATATCAAGACTCTTGGTGATTATCACAACCTTTATGTGAAGACAGATGTTCTACTACTTGCTGACGTGTTTCAAAACTTTAGGAAATTATGTCAGCAGTATTATGAAATTGACCCTGCACACCTGTTTACAGCACCTTCTCTCGCATGGCAGGCTTGTTTGAAGATGTCTGATACACCTTTAGAGTTACTCAGTGATATAGATATGTTGCTTATGGTTGAAAATGGAATAAGAGGCGGCATTAGCATGATAAGTAAAAGATATGCCCGAGCAAACATCCCTGGTACGCCCGATTATAAGAAAAATGAGGCACCCAGCTACATTATGTATTGGGATGCCAATAACTTATACGGGTGGGCTATGAGCCAATTTTTACCCTACGGCGGTTTTGAATGGTGTGAAACAAGTCATATGACAGAAGAGTGGGTTCTATCTTTATCTGATAGTTCCGAAATTGGGTATCTTTTCGAGGTAGACTTGGAATACCCGAAACATTTACATCCTTTGCATAATGAATACCCTGTCGCCCCTGAGAGAGTAACTGTAGAGGATCAGATGCTATCTTCTCATGCAAGAGGCTTACTCAACAATAGAAAATTCGTCGGAACTCCTAAACTTATACCAAATTTAAATAATAAACGAAATTATATAACCCATTATCGTAATCTCAAATTTTATTTAGAACTTGGTTTAAAAATTACAGCTGTACATAAAGCTTTAAAATTTAAACAGGGACCATGGTTGCAGAGATATATTAATTTCAACACCGAAAAAAGGAAAGAAGCAAAATCTTCTTTTGAGAAAGACTTTTTTAAGTTAATGAACAATTCTGTTTTTGGTAAAACCATGAAAAATCTACGAAAAAGAAGAAATATTGTGCTTTGTAACGGTGAAAAAAGAGCCAAAAAATTAGTAGCATCGCCTACTTTTAAATCGTTTAAAACTTATGATGAAGACTTGACTGCTGTGGAGAGATTAAAAACTAGCATACATATGAACCGACCCATCTATGTTGGATTTTCTATACTCGAACTATCTAAACTTTGTATGTATGATTTCCATTACAATTTTATAAAGAAAACATACAAAGATCGTGCAGTTTTACTCTTTACGGATACAGATTCCCTAACGTATCATATTCAAACCAATAATATTTATAAGGATCTGGAGCAGCATCGTGAGTTGTTTGACTTTTCTGAATACCCGAAATCTCATCTTCTATACTCTGAGGATAATAAGAAGACGCTCGGAAAGTTTAAGGATGAACTTAATGGTGAATTAGCTCTTGAGTTTGTCGGACTGAAATCAAAAATGTATTCTCTAAAATCTGTTAAAGACGAAAAGAAGCGTGCAAAAGGCGTATCTACGCAGATTGTTCGGCAGAAAATTAAACATGAAGACTACTTGGAGTGCCTCCAACAACAAAAAACAAGTATGGAGAAACAGGTAAGGATTGCCCAAGATGACCATCGCCTATATACATTAACTCAAAATAAAATTAGCTTAAGTCCCTTTGACGACAAGCGTTACTTATTGGATGATGGAATAAGCAGTTTAGCATATGGCCATTATGACATTAATACCATTTGTAAAAAAGAAGATAATGTTGATTTGTATTGCTAACGCAAAATCGCGATGTATATTTTGATCTGTAAATACCTTTCTGTAAATTATTTTGTTATAATAAAAATTGTTGATTTTATTATTGAGTACTTTTTTTTTAATTTTTTAAGTAATGTGAAACTTTTTCTAAAAGAATTTTTTTTTTTTAATTTGTGAAACTTTTTAACTAACTAACGCATATTTTTTTTTCGTTATAAAAACATGAAAAATATTTCTAAAACTTTGATAAACAAGCAGATAGTCACACACACACAAAGAGAACTATTTGCCCCGCATACATACACACACACACACATACATATATACACACACACACACACACACACACACGAAGAGAACTATTTGTCGCACCCCCACATACATACACACATAGATACACACATGTGTCTATTTATAATAACTATAAGACATATATGCTTTTTAAAACATACTGTTACACACAAACCTTTCTAACAAAATATCAGATATGTTAACTAGATGGAACAGAAATTATTGTTGTAAAGAGAAGAATGATTCTGAACATTGCAATACCAGTTGAGAAAGTACCTCCTACCCCCTTATTCCCCATTATTAAATTCTCATTCCTCATTGAGGAATCCTCATTCCTCAATTGAGCGCTCCTGTGGCCGTTGAACTCTCATTATCCTACTACTAAGAGTAATTATGTATCTCTCACTTCATTCTTAAAATCTATAAAACCTCTTATGGCAAATGAAATTTGAGGTTATTGATTGACATTAATATTTTATAATTAATTTAACGTTCTGAGGGCTTTCCTGAATTTTCATAAAAATATTAAAATTTTCTTTCCCCGTTTGTTTCTAAAATACACTTTTTACATAATTTTTTACACTATATTATTTTTTATAAGTATTTTTACTTTTGCAAGAAATTAAAAGCATTACAGGACTCTTAAGTAAATAGTGATTTTGCATATTAATTTATGCATATTTCTGCATTTATACATAAATATTATCTTTTGTTCTGCTCATTTCAGATCAATATATTGTTTAACAGTTTATTTTTCTTTAAAAACCATAAAGAAAATAAAATTATTTATAAATGTAAAAAGGAAGTGTAGTTCAAAATTAGTATTCTTAAATAAGTCTTCATATATGTTACAGTTTAAAGCAACCTGTAAGCAATTAACAATGTATTAATATTCACAGCAACTGTTGTATATTCCCTTCATATATAATTATCGATAATGAAAAAAAAAACAATATATTTTTAATTCAATCATACTTTGAATATATCACAGACTTCTTTATAAACTACCACAACTTAAGAAATGGAAATCTTTTCAGAAAACATGACATTGTTACATGTGAAAGCATTTGGAATAAATAAAAAAAATCCCTGACGGCTCGGCCTGCAGGCACATGTAGATTTCGAAAACCATGGGGCACCTGTTTGTTGGGAATTGCAGAAGAAATGACCCTTTTGCCATGATGCAGCATTTGGAAACGCCCACTTCGAAACCTAACTTGTTTGCAGGTGGAGCCGGCAGGGAATTTTTTGTTTAATTTTTTTTTTTTTGCTATAAGGGTTGGTCCTATAAAAAACTTGTCAATATAAAAGTTTTAGATAATATTAAGAGGATTTATAATAAATTAAAAAAGATTTTGATAGCTTCTGAATTAACAAAGTTATGAATTTTTTTCTTCTAAAACCTCTATTCCCCCCCCCCCCTTAGGGCCATTTTGTAATGATATAAAAAATCTGTCATACATAAATTTTTGGCCCTTTTCCTAGAAGTAATAATAATTTTAAACAGATTTTATGTGTATTATAACTAAGAAATTACGGGGGTTTTCTGTTTTCACAAAAAGCCTCCCCTTCCTGGTTCGATTTTGCCCATTAATGAACTTGACCGAGATTCTATGCCCTTTGATTTTATGTGTCAGTTTGCAAGAGATTTGTGCAGAATTATGGGAGTTATCGTGTCCATAAAAAAGTGACATAGATAGATAGACTGGGGATGGTTTTGGGTTCTGGGATTCATGATCGGCGTAGATCTGCAAAAATGTTACAAAAATTTCAACTTAGGGGAGAATGTAATAGGTAGTATTTCTTACGAAATCTACCTAAAAATCATAGAAAATTATGATACTTTTTTGCAGGATCCTCATTTTTATATTTCAAGAGAATAAATAAAATCAACAAAATAATCACAATTAGAGCTAATATATAATTATATCTGAAATTTTATTGCTGTCTGTTCTGTTACATTAATTACCCACACATAAATAAAAAAAAATGCCATAAAAAAACTAATATTTGTTTAAAAACAAGACTTTCCCCCAAAGGCAACTATCTTTAAAAATATACATATGTTTTTAAAATAGAAACAAATACCAAGTCACTGGATACATATTCACATTATGTAGAATATTTTATGCATGTTATATATGCAATAACATAGAAAGAAAAATTTAAATATCTATAAAATAGTGCATGAATAGAATGCATAACAAAATTATTGAAATAACATGAAACAGCAGCAGCAGCTATTTATTGTTTAACCCCTTCTTAAAAATATGAAATAAAGCCAAGATATTAAAAATTGTTGAAATAAATATTTAAACATCTTGTAATGTATACAATTTTTGATAAAAAATACTGTAATGCATAACAAAATTACAGCAATAACAACATGAAACAGCAGAAGTGGTATAACCCCTTCTTAAAAATATCAAATAAAGCAAACATATTAAAAATCTTTGAAATAAACATTTATACTGATAATTGGAATACATAAAACTTTTGATAAAAATACTGTAATGTATAACGAAATTGTTTACATCAAAATATTATTAATAACATGAAAAAGCATCAGCAATTTATTCTAACCCTTTATTAAAAAAACAAATAATGTCAAATTTTTAAAAATCTGTGAGATTCTGAATTAATATAAATACAGTAGAAGACCAGTAATTCGCACAGCTTGGTTCCAAGCATTTTGCAGATTTGAGGCTTTTTGTGTATTGCAGGTCATATCTATTTAACCTTTTGCTTACGGGTTGGGACTGGCGAGTATTTTTATTTTAACTTGTACTACATACAATTTATAAAAAAATTTCTTTTTAGTAGATTTCTCTTGAAAGTATCCCTAGTATAAGTGTATGGCAGAGATTATTTTTCAAAAAGTAGTGCTTGTAGAATAAAGAAAAATAGTAGATGGGACGACATATGTCCCAACCCCGTAATCAAAGAGTTAATCTTTGTTTACATTTTTTTTTTTTTAATTTATACTTTGGACAAATTTAGATTGTTGATGCTTAAAAATAAACCAATTACACTTTTAAACATATAAATAAAGCAAGAATCAATTTAAAACTAATTTAATGATCATTATGTGTTTTAAATCTATCAATAGTTGCTGGTGTTGAAACATATGGTTTATGTTTTTGTACTGTAAACAGCAGTCTGCAAACGGCCATAATTGTCTGCTGAACAATAAAATTTTGTTTTTAGAAATTTTGATATTCTTGGGAAATTATTGCAAAAAGTATAATGACAAATACATTTTTAAAAGAAATTTTTTTAAAAACCATATGAATGATTAATGAAATAAAATATTTTCATAAGTACTATCATTTTAAACTACAAAATAGAGTATTTGAAAGATATATGATAATATATATCAGAAGCTAAATTATGGAGTGAAAAATGAATTCTTTGTTTACATTCACATATGCATTGCAAATTACAGGTTCGCAGATTAGAGATACCCTACTGCAGAGTTTCCCCCAGGTTTAAAAAAGGGCAAGGTGCTGCTAGTGAGAAAAGGGCACTTATTTTTATTCTCAAGGTCACTTTTTTTATTCTCAAGGGCACTTTTCAGATTCTTAAGGGCACTTTTCAGATTCTTAAGGGCACTTTTCAGATTCTTAAAGGCATTTTTCAGATTCTTAAGGGCACTTTTTTAATTGTTAAAGGTTATTCTTTTGGTTTTTAAAGCCACTTTCGATATTTAAAAGTCAAGGCACTCTTTTTAAGACAACATTGAGTCAGTTTTTACTATGAAAGCAACCTTTTTAATGCAAAAAGGAGAAAGGGCACTTTTATTAATGAGGGGCAAGAAGGGTGCTAATTCTTTTTATGAGGGGCAACAAGGGTGCAATTTTGTAAACCAAAGGGCAGGCAGGGTACAGCACCCTTCTAAAACTGTCTGGGGGAAACTCTGCTACTGTATTGGAAATTTTTGAATTAGCTAAAGTATTTACATTGATACATGAAATTTTATTAATTTTTGGTACTTTTTTGATAGTTAGGGGGCACATCTTGTTGGTAACAGATTCTTTTCATTTTGGCGATGGGGGAACAATACTATCATTGGTGACATATTTGAAAGTACAACAACAGTGGGAAAAATGCACACACATTCAAAAAGGGAAACAAAAGTTACTTTTACTCATTTCATTTTAAATACAAGAAAATGGAAAAGAATGTTTAAACATAATAATGAAACATTTTTTCTTTAACATAACAGCCACCTTTCTAATTTAAATATGAAAAAAACAAAAGCTATTATGGCTTGTTCAACAGTTGTAAACAAGTCACAAACTTTTGTCATAGTTGTTTTAGAAACCCAAAAAAAAAATAATTAAATTTCGTTTGTTAGAAATCTGCATGAATTATATTGCAACTGCAACGCTGTATCTTATGCTGCGTGCAATTGATAAGATGTTATTATCAGTTAGTTCACATGTTGTGTAAATCAGTACTAAATCTTCGGGGTGAAGGGGTTCATCATCATCCAATTCAAGCCTGTAATGAATGCATAAATTATGCAGAAACAGCACAGACGTTCACAATTAGAAATGATTTTGTTGGAGTATAATGCAATACTCTGTGCCTTGATAGGCATCTGAATCTAGACTTTCCCACACCAAAACAACGCTCTATACCGTTACGTGCAGATGCATGTTTCCTATTGAAATTTTCTTCAACAGTCGCAGTGTTTGGATTTGGAAAAGGTATAAGGAGCCATGGTTCAAGAGAGTAACTGCTGTCTACAGTATATTTCAAGCCTTTTCTTTGATAAAATAACTTAATAAATTTTCAGTTTTATGAAATATATTTTGAAGCTATATCATACATGTTTAAGTTGTATTATTTTTTATATAAACCTAACGACCAAGAACTGCTGTTTTGCTGGTTAAAGTTGTTTCGCAGGTGTAATCATGACTCCACTATACCTCCAAATAAATGCTTCGCAAGGATCATTCTAGAACATAAAAAAGGGCAGGGCGCACATTACTTAATAAAGGCATTTTTGTAATAAGTGCATATACCAATATGTTACCGGTGGGAAGAGAAGTCTGGCAACAGCTTAAAGTACTCCTTAATTAAAAAAATCCAATAACATTTCTAATTTCCATAACTTAACTGTTTGAAAAGTATTAAAAATAGCAAAATGAAACTTAAGTTCTCAATTTTTATTGTAAAATTGTTTACTATATTTACAATCATTTTCCCCTTTTCCTACGAAATTCAAAAACCTCTCTCTAAAACTTTTAATCACCAGATAACTTTTTCCCGGTTTTAGCAAAACTGATTTTGAAAAAGCTACAAAATAAAAGTTCTAAAGCTACTTCACAAAATTTTTATAAAACTTATGTAAGTTATGTGGTCAAAGGCCTGCCTGATCTAATACTATATTTCACTGGAGAAGGTGAAATTAATCCATGACTTTTAGTTACCCTTTATGTCTTGTTCAATGGAAAAAATGATAAATGGAAAGATGAATCACTCAAAGTCAAAGATTAGACATACCAGGGCATTTCACGGAGAAATAAAGAGTGAAAGAGGAGTATACTTCTGATGTGCCATACTACCATTCTAAAAATAAAAAAATAGGTGAAGAATTTTTGAATGTACAATTTAAACAAGGCAGGATTCTACCCAGGAATAAAAGGAGAGTAGAAATCTACCTGGAAAAAGGGCAAAGAGGGTAAAATTCTACCTGGAAAAAGGGCTAAGAGGGTTGGATTTTATCTAAAAAAAGGGAGGGCATACCCTCATGCTTAGAGGGTATGCCCCCCTTCTGAAACAGTCTAAAGTGATCCCTGGCATCGTGCACACTGCCAGGATACCTGGCTGTAATTGATCTAATTTTGAGGTCATCACCTGCTATCTAGTAAAGTGGGATACCTTGCTGTAATTGATCTAATTTTGAGGTCATCACCTGCTGTCTAGTAAAGTGGAATAATTATATAAATTAATGAGTTACATATGTTTTAATTATATAATTTTTATATATTGAACTATCATTCAACTTATTTTTAGTGAGTAATTTTGAGTGTTTAATAATAATACAGAAAAAACAATGATTGTTAGCCAAAACTGTTGTATCACTGTATAGAGAGAAAGTTGTTAATTTTTCTTAGAAAAGAAGTATTATACATAAAAAGTAGATATGTAAGAAAATAAATGTATATCAACTATCACAAATTATATGGAACTTTTAAAACCTGTTATTGTTCTTTTTTCCTTAAAATAAATATTTTATCATTTTTTTAAAGACAATCATATATATTATTTCTGTTGTCAACATCACTTTTTCTAAGCAAATACAAAACTCAGAAAGAGAAATAAGATACCATATGAAAGGGTTTTGAACAGGCTTCTGACATAGTATACTTACATTACATTTCGTTAAAACATTGTTTAAAATTAAAAATCGCAGTTAATTAAAAATTAAATCCTCATTGTTTTCATAGATGAAATGAATGTTTTTCCTCAAATTAGTGTTGCCACAAAAATAAAATACTGCATTATTTGATGCTCAACAATGATTATATAAAAATAAATAGTATAACCGTAGCATACGTAATAAGAGTATTATATTTACGTAATACATAATGCGTAGAATACGTAATAAGTACAAGTAGAAAGTGTGATGCCAGCGCACGAGTTATTTTATATTTATGATTAAAAAGGAAAATTGAAATGTTTCGAAGAAAAAAACACCATTGATCGATAGAAATAAAATTGCAGTTAATTAAAATTTAAATCAGCATTGTTTTCATAAAAGAAATGAAAGGTTTTTCTCAGTTTTCTCGAAGCGAGTGACGTCATCCTCCAATGCAGTTAAAATAGGATTGTTAATTTTTTTTTTCTCGCACGTGCCTTTTTCTAACTTTGATTAATTTTTATTATAACTTCCATGGAATAAATGATATGATATTTTGGCTTCACTTCTGTTGTTTGCAGATATTTTCATCCTTAATTTTTCTTTAAAAGTTTAAACCTGCATCTCAAAACTATTAGGTATTACTAAAAAATATTATACTGCAGTGCGAAATTCTCGCTCGTGTCCACATAATGAAGGTTGCATTCAATTTAAAAATCTGGTACTACTACATTAACAATAGAAACATGTATAATTTAATTAACACTCTTACTAATATTATATAATAAAAATTACACCCATTTTTAAAACCTGGTACACTACATTAACAATAAAAATATTTGCAAATTAATTAACACTCTTATCTTACTAATATTACATAATGAAGGTTGCATTAAATTTTAAAATCTGGCACCACTACATTAACAATAAAAACATGTGTTATTTAATTAACACTCTTACTGATATTATATAATAAAAATACACCCATTTTTAAAACCTGGTTATAATGTAATATTCAATCTGGTGGTGTAACATCCTATAGAAAATAAAAATCTTAAATATCTATCTACCTTAAAAGCTGCCAACCTGATGTTATGTATTTAATAAATTTTCACTAAATGAATGTTTTGTATTAATTTACTTAATTTTTTTAAGTATTTTCTATTTCTAATGATGTCATTAATATAATAAATTTTAATTAAATTACTGTTTTGAACACATTCAGAGATTGATAGCAATAAACATGATTGGCAACCATTTTAGATCATCTATCTTTCTGGTGTAAATAATACAAAAGTACTCAATTAAATATTACCATTTGCACATTAAGGGTATAATATCCTTTCCTATTCATGTAACAAATACTGCTTATGGTAGGATTGTCAGTTGAATTTTGTGGCTGCAGCATTTCAATATGGGTACAGTCAATGGTCCCAATTGTTCCAGTAATACCATACTTATCATAAAATGTTTGATATGATGTTGTTCTTCTATATTTGGAAATTTTATGATATGCTGCAGCAGGATTTTATTGATTGCTGTCGTTACTTCATGAACTGCTCTTCTAACTGTTGGCTGGCTAACTTCTTGAAGCACTGGAGCAATGCTTGTTTGGTAGCTTCCAGATCCATAAAAATTAAGAGCTACCTGTGACAAAATAGATAACAGAAATTACATTTCTAAAGCAAATTACTGAGCATACAGTTAAAACATCTTCATTACAGTACTCTAACAACAACAACAAAATATTTACAATGGTAAAAAAATTATATTGATACAAACATGGCTGGATTTCTGTTTCGTGGGCCCATAACAATCTGCACACCTCTACCTTTTGTTGTTCCTTACAAAGGCCTACATAGACAATACAGAATACAAGTATTTAAAGAAATACTCCAACTTTGAGAAATTCTTATTTTTAACAAAGCAGGGCTTTTGGATAAAATATAAAAAAGAACAGGCATCATTACAAAGTTCAGTTATTTGTTTCTTTACATATCAGGGGTCTGTCCAGACTTTTTTCACAGGGTCCTGTTTTTGTGAAATTGTGAACAGCTTTTTATATTTGTGAAAAATCTAATCATAATTTTGTGAATTTGAAATGGCTGTTATATTGAGGTTCTTGTTTATGCAATTTTAAGAAGATATATGGATATAAAATACATATATTTTCTTTATATATGTAAAAGGGACAGGTCAGATTTTACTTTTAAAGGATTAATTTGTGAAATGTTGGGTTTATAGATGGAAACATTTTGTGAAAATCCTATTTTTAAGACAAAGAATTTTGTGAAGGGTCCTGTTTTAGGGAAAATAATTTTGTGAACGGTCCTTTTTTGAAATGAAAATTTTTGTGAAGAGTCCTTTAAAGGACCCAATTTTTTCCTAAACAGATCCCTGCATATCGTGTCTCATTCATTAATGACTCATGTCAGTACAACTAACAAAAAAAAAATCCTTCATATATAAATTGACTTTTCCTACAAATCATGAAAAAAAGTGGTTTTGCTTCATTAGATGAATTCATGTGTTTCCTAATACATTAACTGCATTAAAATATTTAATTGTCTGTGGCAGTTCTGAATATCTTGTCTGTATGCAATTTTTGACTAATTTCTTGCCAGTATTATAGGTATTTAAAAACATATCTAAGCTTTAAAATATATTGATCATTACTGTCTGATATCAAAATAGAATTAAAAATATACTTTGAATACTTTATTTTCTAAAAGGTATTAATAAGAGATTTTTCTTTAATTTATTAGCCCATGATACATTACAAAAGATAACTAAAAAAATCTTAAATTAGATCAGGATCTATACAGAATAAGCGATGTCTTTAAAATGGTCGAATTTTTCTATAAGTTCTAAGCAATATCAATAGTTTCTAATATTTCGGAAGCTAAACATTGAATTTCCATCTGAACTTGAGATGACAATTGCTTAATATCAATTAGTTCTTTCTAAACAACATAACTCCAATATTTATTATTTTCTTCTGATTATGATATGTACTATCATGCTTACTGATTCTGCATTTTAAAAATATGATCAAAAATTTAAATTAAAAACAATAATCTCAAAATTTTAGTTATTGCATAAGAAATGCACTTTATTTAAAAGTCATAAGAGCTATGAAAAAAAGGATGTTGGAAATTTGCAACAAATATTTAATTTTGTTACAGAATAAAAGTTAAAAAAAAGTTTTTTTTTTTTTTTTTAAATACACACATGTACTTTTTCAAGAACATGTTGATGTTATGTAACTTTTGCAAAACTTTTAACCAATAAAGTTTATCTTGAATTTAGAAATAATCATCATGTGAAAACAAATTTGATATATGTTTATTTCAAATTAAATATTTTTTAAAGAAAAAAATTGTGGAATTATATAAGAAAATCACACTTCATTAAATTAAAAATATATATGTCAAAAGTGAATACAGTAACCATTAAGGCTTAAAAATTTTATTATTATTTTTTTTAATGAAAAAAGAATAAAACTTAATATAAGTTTTTTAATTGACCACCAGTCTCACCAGAATCTTAAATCACATGGACATTTTGTCCCCATGCATTAAACTAGTATAATCACTCCCACCCGTAATACTCACAAGAATACAAATGAAGTTTTGAAATTAAATTATACACTGGTTAAAAATTAAATAATTACACTGATGAATGGTGGGATCCTTTCATTTGTCAATTCACCTTTTAAATTTTCAATTAAGTAAGAGGCAACAGAATCTGAAGTTGGATGAAAATCAGTACATTGCCAAAAATGTAGCATAGCAGCAGCACCTGTTGCGCGATTTACACCAAAAACTAATAAGCACCAATTTATATCAGGGACTTACTGAATCTAAAGTTTTATTAAATTTTGTACATTAGTTAGAATGCCCACAATATTTTTGTTACATACAGACAGACAGACATTTCCTAAAAACAGTCAAATCGTGTTCAGGACATTCTAAAGCATATAAATCTGTCAAAAACCGGAAGTCAAAAATTTTCATGAATCCAATACTTTCTTCTTGTAAAGGTAGAAGAAAGTAAAAAGGGGTATTTTCGCATTCACTAATTCTGCATTATAATCAACAACCTAGAAATTTCTGAAATTTAAAAAAATGGTGTTTCTAAAAAATAAAAAGTATAAAAATATAAATAGTTTTTTAAAATACACTTTTTTATAGGCATTCAATGTTTATCTTGAAAATCACGTCTAATTTCATGACTGCAAGTCATGATTTTTCCAAAAAATTACCTTTATAATGTGTTAATTTGGCAGGGACACCGAACCAGATTATGAAAAATTCAGTTTCTTTTACGCTTGGTAGAAAGCTCGAGCTAGTGAATTTTTTTAAACAAATTGTCATTTTTGCTCTCTTTCTTTTTTTAAGGGTCCTCTTCACTCACATGAAAACACCGGCTTGCTAATGTTAATCCTATAGGGCATTATTTTTCTAATATCTCATTTGCATTTCAATATTTTTGAACGATTTTTTTTTTGCATTGGATAGCAGAGATCAATTTCTATTTCTGCCGTTGATTACTTTTTCAATTTTCTTTGCAGATTTTTTTTTTTTTTTTTTTTTTTTACAAAGATACTTTCATTTTCGAAACTGTTCCGAAAGTGAAAGTATCTTAGTAAAAAAAATCGCAAAGAAAATCGAAAAAGTAATCAACGGCGGAAATAGAGATTAATCTCTGCTATCCAATGCAAAAAAAATCGTTCAAAAGTATTAAAATGTAATAGAAGTTTAATTATGACTGGTGTGATAAAGAATTAACTGACTGGGCAAAATGGTTGGAACCTAATCCTAAAAGTGTTTATTCTGCAAAATGTTTAGCATGTAAAAGAACTTTCAAATTAAGTAATATGGGACGTCAAGCAATTGTCAGCCATGAAATTGGACTTAACCACCAAAAGAATGTTAACAAATCTATTTGTATTAAACCAAGTTTTCAGAATTTTGTAAACAAATCAGCAGAATCAATGTACTTCAGAATCAAAAGGAACAGAATCAGTTTTGAATATTTCACATTCAAATTTAGAAGTATCTCAAGATGCAACAACTTCTTCAGTGAAAGCAGTGAGTACTCATCCAAGAGAAATCAGCAAATACTTTCTTAATGATCAAGTTACTAAAGCAGAAATTTTGTGGTGTTTGCGTACTGTTATGACACATTCATCCTTTCGCTCAAACTCTGATCTGCCTGAAATATTCAGAATCATGTTTCCAGATAGCAATATTGCTAAGAAGTTTCATTTGGAAAAAGATAAGACAGCATACACTATTTCTTTTGGATTGGCACCTTTTTTCAGAAATGAATTATTTACTATTATTTCCTCTTTGGAAACATTTGTTATTTGTTTTGATGAATCTCTAAACAAAGTAGTACAAAAAGGTCAAATGGACATACATGTTAAGTTTTGGAAAAATAACTCAAATACTGTTACAACAAGGTACTTAACATCTGTTTTCCTTGGACATTCTGATGCAAAATCTTTAGTAGATAGTCTATCCCATCTTCGGAAATGAAGAAAGTTCTCCAGTTATCAATTGATGGACCGAATGTAAATCACAAGGTACATTCATTGATTCAAACTGATTTAAAAGAAAACTCTTCTAAATCTCTGTTTGATATTGGCTCTTGTGGACTTCACATTGTCCATGGTGCTTTCAAAACTGGACTTAAACATACATCCTGGAACTTAAATAAATCTTTATATGAAATTTTTAATTTATTTAAGGATTCACCTGCTAGGCGAGCTGATTTTAAACTTTTAACTGAAAGCAATATATTTCCATTGAAATTTTGTTCTATTCGATGGGTAGAAAATGTATCTTGTTGCTCAAAGAGCATTAGACATTTTGCCTCAATTAACAGTATTTGTACAAAAGGCTGAAGCTAAAAAAATTGAGCCTGATACTAAAACATACAATTCAGTCAAAGAAATGCTGAATTCTTTCATTGTAATTTATTTTAATCATTTTAATTAAGCAATCAAATATTAAGTATCAAATATACAGTATTATAATTAACAATTTTTTTTCATACTTTTAATTAAAAGACATAGAATTACCTCTGCAAGTTTGATAATTTAGATGTTTTTTACTTATTCAATTGAACTTTTACATACTCTCTCATGTCCATAGAGTAGTGGTTCCCAAACTTTATTGTTACGTGACTCACCTTAGCTTTATTTTTTTCATAACTAATATGTATATAAAGCCTTTTGTCTATTCCAAGGAGAAGATCATACACATAACTGTAATAGGTAATATGTTTATTATTGGATGCATGAGAAAAAATACTATTTAAAAGTCAAAGATGAACTTTGGAAAATCTCAATCAGAGTTTTTCAACTTGTCAGCTAAGTCAGGGGTTGATTATCCCACATGGCTCAGGCCCAAACTTTCAGGAGCCCCTAAAATGCATTTTGTGCACACTCTGAAAATACAAATTAATACAAATTTCCTATTCATAGAAAAAATATAATTCATATATATTATATATAATTATATATTACATATATTAATTATATATTACAATATAATTCATATATATAATTCATATGGTATAATTCATAGAAAAAAAATTATTTTTTCCATTCATGTAAACTATCTCAGTGTTCTTCACAAATGGCAATGAATTGTAGTATAAGTTTCGAAATTCTTAGAAGAAGGATATTACATGAAGCATGTTTCATTAAATCCTTTAAGTTTAGGGTTTTACTTACTCTAAAAAATAACATACCTTCACATACATTTTTAATGTGTTTTTACATGTGTCAATAACAGGGCTTTACAAATTTGATAAAATCTGGTAGCCAGAAAAAAATACTAGTAAAAAAAAAAAGTAAACATTTATCCCCCCATCCTCTTCCCTGTCAATGATTTAAAAAAAAATAAAAACAAAAGAGTTTTTTTATGAATTAATTGAGAAAAAATAATAAGCATAGTTTAGAATTATTAGTTACATAGTTTAAAATAGTACATAATTTTGAAAGATAATATAAACTATATTTTCTAATGCAACTTATAATCACTTATATTATGTTGAGAACTTATGAAAACACTAAAATCAGATTTGAAACTTAAGAAAAAAAAAAGAGTATTTTTTGGCATTGTATCCAATTTTAGATGCCACAGAGACTGAATTGACACTATTTCTTACTGTTTTAATGAAATATCCTCTCCCCCCCTCCCCCCCATACACACATATTCTAATCACGTGACACATAGTAGCTGGGTATAGCTGAAAAGAATGGTGTTTTCTGTGCATGAGTTAGAAAATGCCTTTTAAATTTAGATCTTCCATTAAAAGTACGAGAGAAGAGGAAGATTACTGCTTGTCGCGCACGAGTAGGGATGGTGGAGAGAAAAAAATGCCATTTCTGCTCATTTCTTATGTCAATTTTTTTACAGAAATCACCGAAAGATTAAATAACTTGGTAGCCAGTGGCGACCACATTTGTTAAGCCCTGGTCTATAATATATTCCTTTTCCATAAAGCTGTGGTTTAAATTTTAAATAAATGAATGTAAGCAGCTGTTTGTCATGATTAAAATACATGTATTATTTTGAGAAAGGAGGCCAGAACTTGGCCTATGTGCCCCACATAGAGTTGACCAGGCTGAGGGTATGTGTCCAAAATATTAGTCAAATGTGCTAGATTTTACTACTTCCACTTAAGGATAGCTTGTATCCAACGAATGTGGTCTCACCACTGGCTGAGAGGTTCTGCTCTCAAAGCTGGTAGACGGGAGGTGCTGCGTTCAAACCCATGTCGCGCTCGTCGACCTAACCGTTCGGAGTTTTCCGGGATTTTCTTTGAACCTTGCCGTAAATACGGGTTAAAATTCCTTAGAAAGACCCCCATGGGGGGCACTCCCCCCCCAGGGCCTATATCACTCGTGTATATAATCGGCCGTCATAAAATCAACCAACCAACCAACGAATGTGAAGTGTTTCAAAAATTCTATCAATTAGATTTAATCAAAATTAACTGTTCTAATTGATAACAAAGAATCAAAGAACTATGTATTCTAATGTCCAAACAATGCCTGAAAAGGATCAGGGTCCATAAGCTGTGTTTTTGGCCTATGAAATAGACTAAAATTCGATTCTGTTATACTGACTTAATTATTTCACTTTTTAATATTAGAAGGCTTATCCTGTACGATTTCAACAAAAGTTTTTGCATTTTGTTCGGATTTATATGACTTACACAAGCTCAAAGTTCGTATTATTTGCCGTTTTTGATGAAAAATACGCAATTTCTCCTAATTTTATCACAATTTTTAATATATTTTTTTATATTTTACTATGAGCGCAGCTTTGCAACACTTTTATTTTTACATATATGGTACATTTTGATGTATTTTATAATATATGTAAAGAGGAAAGTGTTGCACGATTGCGTTCATATAATTAATTGAGGTAAAATTCGGAGAAATTGCATATTTTTCATCAAAAACTACGAATAATGCAAACTTTGAGCTTTTGTAAGGCATATAAATCCGAACAAAATGCAAAAAACTATTGTTAAAATCGTACAGGATAAACCTTCTAATTTTAAAAAGTGAAATAATTAAGTCAGTATAACAAAATCGAGTTTTAGTCCATTTCAGGGGCCAAAAACACGGCTTACAGACCCTGATCTTTTAATGATGCCATTGTCAAGATTTTTTTTGTTTCAGAATAATATAAAAATATCTGACTGTCTCCATCTATTTTCGTTATACTCTTATCTTTAACAACTAAAGGTTTCTCAATACTGTTAGAAAAAGAATACGGTATTTCGTATGGCTTGGCCATTCAAACATTTATTGACAAATTTTCTACTAATATTAGCAAACCTTCAATGATGCTAAGGAGTTACAATGTCATTTTGTACTAGAATCTTTTTGCATACTATCCACAATAGCAGCATGATTCGGGGTTTTCCAAAATGCAGTTTCATCACAGGCTCTGATGACAAAATATAAAATTCAATACCTTGAAAAAAAGTAGGAATTTTGAAACTTAATTTGTTATTTTCCAAAAAAAAAAAAAAAAAAAAAAGAGAGAATGTCAGACATATGCACATTGCCGTAATTATATTGGCTTGTCTAACTGTAATTATTACCCAAAAATAAGAAAATAAAATCTTTAAATTTGTTCATTTCAAAATTTAAGTCTGATAAATTGTTTTTCTAAATGTAAACATATTTCAAAAACAAAACAAAACAAGAATCTGACATTTATTGAACGGAAAATAATTAGAAACACAACAGGCAAGTTGTTGAACTGAAGCGAGTGTACACAAATAGAGGAAGATAATATAATAATTTATATTTAAATATTCAGTTTTAACGCTAATTGATTTATACATCCCAATCTTCTGCATATGAAAGTGGGGTGTACACCCGCTGAAATATTAACAGTCTATCTCAATAGATGGCAGCACTACAGAATTATTTAGCTCTGATAGTTATTAATAGCGAACATATACGGAAGATGGCAGCACTACAGAATTATTTAGCTCTGATAGTTATTAATAGCGAACATATACGGAAGATGGCAGCACTACAGAATTATTTAGCTCTGATAGTTATTAGTAGTGAAGAAACCCGAAAGATGGCAGCACCACAAAATTATTCCAGCACACAATACTTTTAGTAAATATTATTTTTGAGAAAAGATACTAGATGGCAGCATCATAAATTTATCCCTCAGAGAGAAAATTAGGGTTGGGTTGGGTTGGGTTGGGTTGATTATTGACGGCCAATTATCTGCACTTGGGATATAGGCCCGGGGGGAGTGCCCTTCGTGGGGGTCTTTCTAAGGGAACCTAACCCGTATTTACGCATGGATTAATCCACGGCTCGAAGAAAACCACGAAAACTCCGAACGATTAGGCCGACGGGCGCGATTGGGATCGAACCCAGCACCTCCCGTCTACCAGCTTCGAGAGCACAACCTCTCAGCCACTGGTGGGGCCGAAAAAATTAGGAAAAAGAAATTGTTGGTTCAAATTCTTAGTGAATTTATGGCTCTTGATTGTAATTTTTCAGTATTTCCAAATTTCGAAGTAATTATTTGTGTTCTCATTTTCGTAAATTATACAAATGTCAAAACTAGAGCATTATTAAGGAGAGGTGTGTAGGAAAGCACAAGCACAGAATTTTTGTTTAAATTGATATAAAAATAAACAAGGGTGATTTTCGGTAGAAAAAAAGTCATTTGCAGTTATAAAACACTCGAAATCGAATTATTAAAAAAGTTATGCTTTGTTAAAGTATAAAATATGAGGCAAGAAAGAATCTCTTCAGGGATATATTCATTATGCATATTTAAATTTGTCAATTTAAACGCAACACTCGTCCCTTTATGCATATTTAAATATGTCAATTTAAACGCAAAACTCCTCCTTTTTTTCCCTTTTTGTGATAGGGGAATTTCGGGTATAATGAAATACCATTTACGTTTGAGGCAATATCGCAGCTCGATATTGTTTAAAACCGAATACAATCACAAAATGTCAATTATCTGTGATTAGTTATTTGTAGACGAAAATCATTTTAAGAAATTTCACCACATGTAAACAAATGATAATAATGGAAAACTTTTTTAAAGGGTATTATTATGAGATGGGTCGGGAAATATGGAATAAGGGGTTAAAAATGAAGGAAATAAAAACAGAATTTGGTAAAATAAATAAATATATAAATAAATAAAAAAATTATAATTTAACAAATTACAATAACCATTGGAAAAATGTTACAAAAGCTTTAAAAAAAAATTACCGTACTTTCGTGTTATAGCAGCCCCCACAGTTATGATTATACCAAGGTTGCAGTTATGTTTTGACGTCTTCCTGCCTAACATTTGGCAACGGTAAACATCAACTTTCCTATTTAAAATTCTTCTCTGTTCTTAGGAAAGGAGAAAAAAAAATGTATATTTTAATTTAATTGTATTGTACTTGTGTTTAATTATCTTTTGGCATCATAGTTTGTAATTTCACTTCATTTATTATGTATTTGAATTACATCCCCTTTTTATTTTCTATTTTGGCATTAATTTTAGAAAAAAAAGTTAATATAGAAAATTGTTTGGCTCTGTTGGGGCTTCCCCCCCCTCCCCCTCTCTCCCTCTCCCCTATGCTCACCTTCAAATCACTGATCAAGAAGCAACCACAAGATGCACCTGCATTTTCCACCGCAGCTCGCTGCGAGAACTCATCCAGATCAACATCAACATCATGATGAACTCTGCATAGATGGACCCAGCTCGATTAGCGATAAACATGGGCATTATGCCCCATGTAGGCACACGCAAACTCATTCTTGATTCTTGAAGATCATGGCAAAGCTTATATATGCATCCTATATACGCATATACACTATATTGCCAAAGGTGACCGGTCACTTGCGATTTTAGACGTTTTGTTAACTCTCTAGAAAAATACATGAGGAATTAACCTGAAACTGCAGGTGTGTAAACAGTATAGTATACGTTATATATTTCCGTGAAGATTTTTTTTCGAAACCCCATAGGGGACTGTCAACAAATTGAAAAAGAACGAATATCTTTTGGATTACCCTGTAAAAACTAATGTAGCAAAAGCGTTCAAACTCGAGATTATTAATAAGTGACTTATTGTAATATACTGTGTTCATTTTTATGAGGATAGCATGTATACTCGAAGAGAAATTAAGGTTTTTATAAAAACAGTCCCAAATTTCGCCAAGTTTTTTGCTTATAATTTGCAGATTTCTTAATATAAAAAAAAAAAAATTATTTTGAGAAAATATGTCAAACAACATTGTACATACTACTCTGCAATCGGAATTAAATAATAATAATAATTGGATGAAAAATGAGCAGGTTTACTAAAAAATGTTTCACTGCGCATGCGCGAATGCAATCGAAGTATAATATTGTTATGAATTTTCGGGCGTTCTAGAAACGTTCTTAAGTAGTTTATGATATTATCGCTTGGCACTTTACCAAACAGAAACCTTGGTATTCCATATTACCGGAAGTTCCTCTATAACATTGATACCTCTGTATGTATATCTCCATCGGGTATAATTTTACTTGTTATTTGAGACTTGAAGTGAGAGAGGAGAAGTTACGAAAAAAGTTTTGCTGATGTGTATGGCAGGGCCTGATTACCGGCGGGGCACACTTCCACCAGTAAAATTAAATAGAAAATTTCGGGTTATTTAAACGCCAGATTCATAAAGAATTTCAAAATAAAATGAAAATAAATTATTTTTCAGAAATAAACATAGTAAGAAATAAGTTTTATTATCAATCTAGTTTAATAGATGGCAGCACTACAAAGACTTTCTGGTGTGAGCATTATGAGTAGTAAACTTTACAACAGATGGCAGCACCACAAAAATATGATTTGTTTTAAAGGAATTATTTTTGAAGAATGATACTAGATGGCAGCATCAAAGATATTCATTTGTTTAGTAGAAAATAAGTTTAGTTAAGTTCAATAGATGGCAGCACCAAACAATTGTACAAAATTAGAATTCAGAAGGTCATGATTACTATTATATCAGCAGGAACTGTTCAGAAAAGAATCCTGTGCGTCTGCGGCATTATAGAACTAGAGCTAGGATGGAGTTTATTTGATAATGCTGTGAATTTGAAAACTGATTGATACATATTTAGATATAATTCTATGAGAGTACTTCCAGAAACATTTATTAATTATTATCCGCACCTATTTTCTCATGATGGTATTTCTTCCATTACGGAAATGTAATTGAAAAAAACATTCTATACATTATGAAAGATTTCATTTAAAATTTCTTTGTAGCTTTGCAGTTACTTTATAGCATGGATAACAGAAACAAAGGATAGTTGCTCAAAATATTTCATTTGCGTTTTATTCCTCTTCCAAAAGAAGGTTGTTAAGTCTAATATTGAATTTCAGATTTCTTTTAATTAATGCCGTTGAGATATGATTATCATTCTCATTGTGCTTTTACATAATAGTGGAAAGCAAACGTTGATATTGCATTGTTACTGTTAATACTTACCCATCATACTTAGTATAGGTTAAGTCTTGTAATCGTTTTAAAAATCGAAATTTTTTTTTTTTGACGGATTTACACGTTTCAGACACTGGAGATTACGAAAAAAATATTTTTAGAGAAAAAAAAAAATTGCCGTCCATCTGTCTGTGTGTGTGTCTGTAAACGCTCTATCTCCCGAACAAATTGAGATAGAGACTTGGAATTTGGTATGTACTTTATATGTAATAATGAGAAGAAGCTCATTGAATTTCAGTAATCCTGATTATCCGGAACTATTTTTTCGGATTCTATTTATTCGTTCTGATAAAGGGTATATAAAAAAATTTCGTAATTGTTTATTTTAAGAAATGAATATAAAAGACAATAAAAAAAAACATAAATTTTGCATAGAAAAGGAAGTTGATCGGATAATGAGTTGCCGAGATATTTGTAATCTTATTTCCCACACTCTTCGATTTTTCATGACACTGTATTTCATTCCAATTTCAATTCAAAGATATATTTTAATTGGAAATAAGACGCTTCATCTGACGCAGTAAACTCTCAGTTAATAGGATTATCATTTTTGGAGTTATAAGGATGTTTCTTTTACGCAATTCAGTAATAGAGCATTTAAAGTTTATGACGTTATCAAGCCAGGATTTTATTCGAATTGCAATGCATTTTATAAATTGCTTACACATGTTTTATTTTCATATTTTATATTATGCATATCCATGATGAGTAAGTATTACGGTGACCCCCCTCCCTTCCCTCAACGACTAGTTTTAATAAATATTAAGAAAATTAATAATAAAACTATACTATCATATACAGGGTGCAACACGGATACACTCAAATAACGTTCGAACGGATAAAGTTAAAGTTTTGGAACAAATGTCTATCTATAGTGAAACCAAGGAGATTAAACTAAGTTTAAGCTCTTTGAGTGAAACGGTTATGCACTATGATATGAGAGTGATTGCAACGCCTCTGGAGGAGAAATCTTTTAAGTTATCAACCTTATCTCGAAAACTATAAAAGACAGCGAAAGAAAAGTCAATTACGAAAGTGTAGAACGTCCTTGATTTAGTATCAAATGATGCGTTAGACGAGGAGCAGTCAAAAAGTTCCCGGAATTTCGTTGTAACTCTTTATTACCACAATATAGGTACACATTCATTTAATCGCCTTCACAGTAGGCTACGTCAGAACACACACACTTGCTCCACAGCTCCTGCCATTGCTGGAAACAACGATGAAAGTCCTGTTTTGTTATCTTTCCAAGTTCAGCCTTTCGGTTTGTTTTTGATGTCTTCTACGGTGTCAAAACAGTTACCTTTGAGGCCCATTTTGATCTTGGGGGAGAGCCAGAAATCCGATGATGCTAAATCCGGTGAGTAGGGAGGCTGGTGGAGGACTGGAATGTTCTTATCTGCGAGCCATGTCTGCACAACAATCGATGTGTGGGAGGGAGAATTGTCGTGATGCAGTGACCATCCTCCTTGCCATTTGGCGGGACGTTTTCTTCGGATTGCCTCTCTCAGTTTTTTCAAAATTTGCACATACAAAGGGTCGTTAACAGATTTTCTAGCTGGTACAAATTCGTGTTGCACAACACCTTCGTTGTCAAAAAGCGCCACCAGTGGCTGAGAGGTTCTGCTCTCAAAGCTGGGAGATGGGAGATGCTGTGTTTAAAACCCTGTCGCGCTCGTCAACCTAACCGTTCGGAGTTTTCCGTGCTTTTCTTGGAACCTTGCCGTAATACGGGTTAGGATCCTTTAGAAAGACCCTGACGGAGGACACTCCCTTCTAGGGCCGGTTTATGTATCAGAACGCAAATTTTTCCCCATTCACTCTCCATTCGTCCGAATGATTTGAAAAGTCAATGCCGAAAACCGTATCTTAAGTATTTTTCCCTATTTTTCCCATTTATATCTCCCTCTTAGTTGCGTTATATACCAGTCACCCTAGTGCCCATATCACTGGTGCAGATAATCGACCGTCATAAATCAACCAACCAACCAATCGTTGTCGAAAAACGCAATGAACATCACTTTTGTTTTGGATTTGACATGACGTGATTTCTTTGGTCGAGGAGAGGACGTTGTGTGTAAACAAATAAATTTATTATGTTGTGGTATTAAAGAATTACAACGAAATTCCGTGAACTTTATGACTGCTCCTTGTATGTAAAAATAACTGTGTGTGAAGATTTGGAATGTAAGTATCTCCATGTCCAATCACCAGCTTAAATACGTCACTAATATCGTGAAGAAGTTTGGTATCATAAAGCAGATGCACATTTACTAATATAACAAACTGATGTAAGCAAGGTACAATTTATTTTAAGCATACTCAATGTGTTTGTCATTGGCAACAATACGTACGCACTCGCATGCATATACATGTACACAGCGTGTCTCAAAATTTCCCGGACTGATTCTATAAACAAAAAATTAAGAACTGAAATGAAATTTTCGACCCATGTTTATTCGAAATAATCCCCACTGGACTTAACACACTTTTTACAAAGACTGTAATAGTCATCAAAACACTTCTGGAAGTCCGCCTTTGCAATGTTCGTCAAATAGTCCGTCGCAATCACTTGAGGTGGTCCCCTTTAGGTGCAATTTCCCAGCTTGGAGAAAAGGAAATAGTCACAGGTGGATAAATCTGGGGAGTAAGAAGAATGAATAAGCACGACGACTTGATCGAAGTGTGTGATGGTGCGTTGAAGAACGACCAACTGTCTTGTTGTCGGTACCGAGGACGAACTCTGCGTACTCGGGCCATAAAACGCCTCCAAATAGCGACGTCCAGAACAGTAGTATCTTCAATTTTATGTCCGTTCGTTTATCGACCTTCGCGAGCTACATCATGATCACGTTACACTGTTACAACAAACCGGATGCACTTAGCATCACATAACAGATAGAAACGTGAATTTATACTGCTTTACAAGACGAAGTGTAGTCGGGCTTTCGATATCACTTGCGGACACGCCGCGCCATCTATTGGCCTTTAATGTAACCAGTCCGGGAAATTCTGCGACAAACTGTGTCTTGCTGCAGTTGGTGGATAATGGCAGTTCGTCAGATGAAGTACGTGTAGTAGTATCTATAGGTATAAAATTTTACTCAAAATATTTAACGTAATATACATATTCTGTCAACGAACTTTACCTTTATAATCATCATGGGAACAGATTGTCTTTCAATTTTGGCTGCAGACCTCTATGAGGGGGTGCAGAAATTCCGTGATTTGCTCGAAAATTGTTATGTTTATATCATCAGATTAAATTCACACAATTCAACGAAACTTTACTTTTAGAATTATCATCATTCGAACAGATTGTCATTCAATTTTGGTTACAGACATCTAAGGGGGATGACGAAATTCAATGATTTGTTAGAAAATTGCGATGCTACTATCTCCAGTTTAAATGCACATAATTCAACGAACCTTTACCTTTAGAATCATCATCATGCGATTAGATTGTCACTCAATTTTCGTTGCAGACATCTAGGTAGTGGTGCCGAAATTCCACGATTTGTTCGAAAATTGCGATGCATTTATCTCCAGTTTAAATGCACACAATTCAACGAACACAATTATTAAAATTACACGCAATTATTCATTAAATGCACACAATTCAACCTACAGAATCATCATTATGCAAATAGATTGTCGATCAATTTTGGTTGAAGACATCTAGGTGGTGGTGCCGAAATTCCATGATTTGTTCGAAATTACTATGATTATATCTCCAATTTAAACGCACACAATTCAACGAATATTTACCTTTAGAATCATCATCATGCGAATAGATTGTCACTCAATTTTGGTTGCAGACTTCTAAGGGGGCTGACGAAATTCAATGATTTGTTTGAAATATGAAATGCTTATATCTCCAGATTAAATACACGCAAATAAATTTGTTTTTCCTGGATTAAAAGACTTTATGGTCCACAATTCCATAACAATATTATGCGTTTATATATATATATATATATAACCTACTTGCTAAATCGATGCTATTTCTTTTACCATTTAAATGGTTTAATTGCTTTGATATTTGTAGAAAAAAGTTTTCCATGCATACTAGTTTAATAAATTCTTGAGAAGACTGGATAAACCAGCTATGTTTTAGATAGGCAAATTGCTGGGTTTTTTAATTTGTAAAATTGAGATTGGGAGTTTAACACGATTGCATTAAAATTGAATAGAAAAGGTATTTTTATTTATATATAGAGTGAGGTTAAGCTATATTGCAATTGCTCTTCTTAAAATAAAGTCCTAGCAGAGAGGGTTTTTATTCGTGTTAGATAAAGCATTGATTTTCTTAAAAGCTTGGTGCACCCTGTATAGCAGTGGTTATCAACCGATGTGCTGCGACAGACTGGTGCGCTATGAGGAACTCTCAACACTCTAAAAACGACATTTTCAAAAGTGAGCAAAAACTACTCAAACCTGAGTATGTCGCATAGTCAAAATGGCTTCGAATCACAATTACTCAAGTTTGAAACATGTATATACTCATTTCTAAAAACATGCACGCACTCAAGAATAAAACATCATGTGCTTCTATTTGAGTATGTCCATGTTTCAAAAATGAGTATGAACTGACTTCTATGGCTCATTTTTGAGTATTTCCATGTTTCAAAAATGACTTTGAACTGATTCTAATCATTTTTGAGTATGTCAATGTTTCAAAAATGACTTTGAACTGATTCTAATCATTTTTGAGTATGTCCATGTTTCAAAAATGAGTGTGAACTGACCTCTATGTGCTCAGTTTTAAGTATGTCCATGTTTCAATATTCTGAGTATTTCTGGTATTTTAAAATTGAAAGCATTGCGTCTATTTGAAACAAAAAGTTTCATAACAAAATGAAAACATCGATTTGCTCAGATTTGAAAGTGTTATTTTTCTCAGTGAAGTGTGCCTCGAAAATTTTCAGTAAAGCTCGAGTACGATTCTACGAACTAACAAAAGTACTTTAAACTGCTACATTCTAAGTTCTGCAGTATATATTGTGTAATGAGATTTAGGGGTCACAAAGTTGCATTTCCTTCCAAGTTTCTTTCAGTGTTTGAATAATCTGAATTAGAAACGTCAGAGAAACTGCAATGGGAAGAAGTTAAAAATGTATTATAATCACTTTATTATTTTGAACTCAATCCTGATTGGTCAATATATCATACGAATGGACATTTTTCCAACTGAGTGAAAAGGTGTACAGGCCGGGAGTCGAACCCAAGACCTTTGGTTTAAATGGTCACGCTCTGCCTACTGAGCTACCTGGACTGACAACCGGCTGACACAATTCACTCACAAAAACTTATTGGTAATAGCATCTTGTCTGTAATGTGGACAGCTCAACAGAATGTACAGCAGGTAATGGAACTTCATTAAACGATGGATACGTAGATACGCTTTATTATTTTTATTTTTAAAATAAAAATAATAAAGTGTATCTCCGTATCCATCTTTTAATGGAATTCCATTAATGAAAATAATAAAGTGTATCTACCTACGTATCCATTGTTTAAGAAAGCTCCATTACCTGCGGTATATTTTGTTGAGCTGTCCACATTACAGACAAGTTTGTGTGAATGAATTGTATCAGCCGGTTGTCAGTCCAGGTAGCTCAACAGACAGAGCATTGACAATTTAAACTAAAGGTCTTGGGTTCGACTCCCTGCGTGGACAATTTTTCATCCAGTTGGAAAAAAAATGTTCATTCGCATTATAATCTACTAGCTGACCCGCCCGGCGTTGCCCGGGCCCGTGATACTAGATTAAAAAAAAAATCAAGTTTTATTATTTTATATCATTAACCCGATTTTGTATGAAATTACATTTCAAAATGAAAAATTCGGGAAAAAATATTGATGTTTAATGATAAAAGCGCTCATTTTCTTGTTCTTTTAGCTCGAACTCTTTGAAATCTTTATTGGTTATAAATAAAACGGTTTTACAGCCCGTGTAAAAATTTCGTGAAAAGGCATTGTTATCCAGTAGTAAAAGAAATGTTTTCTTCTCGCTTTTTTGTATGTTTGTTTGTTTTTACGTCGTCTCTTTTAACATAGCAATAAAAAAGTAGTTTTCATCTTCTGAACTCTTTGACATTTCAATCGGTTATAAATATTTTTTACTGCGTTTTTTTTAAAACTGCGATTCCTGATTTCAGTTCGAATTATCACCAATAGATGGCGCTGCGAGCTACAGACATCCAATCGAGACAAAATCAAAAATCACCCAGCATTGATGTGAAGGAAGGAGGTTTAATGCATGGAGTAGGTCTCATTCACCAATAAAATCTTATTCAGAATCGGGCACTAAGAACAAGATTGTATTAGCGAATGAGACACATTCCATGTATTGAACCTCCTTCCTTCGTATCAATGCTGGGTGATTTTACTTTTGGCCTAGATTGCACTCCTATCGCTCGCCACAGGAAACCACAGGGCGCAGGGCTGCGAAATTTGGCACACGGGTTGCTGGTAGGGGGTCCATGAACGATTGGGGCAAAAAATTCGGCAATTTTAAGAAGATTTTTTATGACAATATAATAAATTATAACACCTTGTAATGATATATTTATTTTAAACCTTTAACGGATAACGCACTTCAATTGCTAAAATGTTGAAATAAAGGATTTAAACTGGAAATTACAAACAAATTTATTTGTATATAAGAAAAAAGCGATATTTCACATGCATAATAAACGGAAAACATTTCTATTAAAATTCTGCTGTCATTGTTGAATTTCGTAATTAAAATTTTGTGGTTTCATAGGGAAACCAATCTCCGTTAAAGGGTTAAATGCTAAAAGGTGTAAATTAACAACATAATACAAATTAAAATAACTTTTATTAGGTTGTTTGACATGTTTCGATTCATTCCGAGTCATTTTCAAAAACAAATGATATAATTTGTAACTATACCATCCATCCATAATAAGAGAAACCATAGAGATACTAACACGCAAAAATACAATATGTAACGATACGGCCTCTTTTAACTTACCGAAATTATGGCTCGTGTTACTCCATGGTTACAGATATCAAAATAAACAACCAAGTAAAAATAAAAGATAACGTGCGTAATTTTTTTTAAAAAAGTGCTTGGAAATTAAATGATAGCATTTTAAATAACTTCAAAGCCCGTGAAATTATGGAATATTATCATTTGTTTTTGAAAATGACTCTGAGTGAGTCGAAACTTGTCAAATAACCTAATAAAAGTTATTTTAATATGTATTATGTTGTTAATTTACACCTTTTAGCATTTAAAAGAAATAGATTTTTTATGTTTTTGACGGATTTTTGCCTTTTTTTTTAATGTGCGAGTTCTAACCAGTTCTAAATGTTTATGAGATATACATATTACGTACACCACGGTGCAATACTAAGAAGCCGTAGCGGTATACCGTTCTTTTATTGTAGGATAATTCTTTTACCTCGCATGCAAATAATTAGAGACTATTTAATTGCGCTTAATTATTACTTTTTTTAAAAAAAAAGAAAAATATTTTATCACAAATATCAACAAAACTTTTTATTCTATTTATTCCCTTATTCCAAAGATATCGTTTTATCGTCTGCTGCCATAACAACATGATAAATTAAATTTCACAAAAAAAAAAAAAAAAAAAAAAAAAATGCACAGTAGTAGAAAAATATTTTTTTACATATCACATAGATATTTGGTTGTACCGATTTTTATTTTTATTTTTGGTTTTAGAAATAAATTCATGAACTCCCTTGCGTAGAACGGATTAAACAGCTAGTTTTAGATAATTTTTGTTAACTCATAAAATTTTGACAAAACTTACTGAAAATACCCCAGCACACATGAGGTCACGGCGCACCAGTGTGTCGTGGAACACTAATTGAGAACCACTGATTTAAACGTTCATCCATGTGTGACAGAATCTGCGGGACACCTCAACTCAACTTCCCATTCTTTCCTAAAAAGTGTACGCGGAAGCTACCCTTACATCTGTAAGCAGCATTTGCCTGTACTCTGATAGGAAACACCTGTATGATATACCCTCCCATTTACGATTTCCCCCCCTCACTTCAGACATTTTTGTCTGATATCATTTCCTGATTTCGGAGGGCTTTTTTTAAAATTCATTTCTCAATGATTTTCAAGATAACACTAATGTTATAAATGTATAAAGGTAGCTTAGAAAATTATTTCAGTAATTTATGGAGACAGTACCTATCGAAATCAAAATTTTTACATTTTGATATACTTTTTTGATTTATCATAAACCAAAAACTTTTGCTAATATTACATTGCAATGATTACAACTTTTACGTGTTGGTGTTTTAGTTACGGTCAATTACCTGCAAGGGGGATAAAGGCCGAAGGGGAAAATGCCCTCCTTGAAGGGTCTTTCTAAGGGATCCTAACCCGTACTTACGCAAGCGAAGCAAGGTTCGAAGACAACCACGGAAAATTCCGAACGATTAGGTCGACGATGGGCGTAACAAGGGTTTGAGCCAAGCATCTCGCGTTTACCAGCTTTGACAGCGGAAACTCTCACACACTAGTGAGGCTACAACTTTTATGTAATAATACAAAGTTTGAAAATTTAAATCCACTTTTGCAATTAAATATATATTTTGTAAACAACAATATATATATAACAACATGTATATAAAACAATACAATAATATGTATATGGTGGAGAGCTTAAGAATCCGAACATCTTTTTACGAAATACCACGGACAATTTGCAAAAATTTGTGTACAATTTTTTATAAATTATTCTGTATATAATATGTATAAAAATTATATTTTTGCAATCTACAAGGAACAGACAACAAATGAAAAATACCTTTTCATTTATGTATTACATATTAATTAGTCAATTAATTAATTTATATTAAAAATCACTCTCTTCATGCAGTTTCAAGTAAGCAAAACTCAAGAACACAGCTTTTAGAAGATTTTCAGTCTCATCGTCGCCAGGAAAGACAGCATTCAACAAAAGCGAATCTGAATAAATTTATTGAATGCAACAAGCCAAGTCCATTTAAATCCATTAAGATTTGACCTCAATGTTTATGGCTCTTGACCCTCTGACCTCAGGAGAGGTAATTATTTTCTAATGAATTACAGAGGTGTTTGCTAATTTATGTCAACAATTATTTGATCTAGTGTTATGTCATTGGAGATTTGAATTAGCCAATGAAGTTAGCTTTATATTCGGCCCTGCCTGCTGAAAAATCAAAGGGGCTTTAGTAATCAGATATTTTTTTAGGTCGATTTCATAAGAAATACTACCTATTATATTCTTACCTAAGTTTGAATTCCTGAAAAGTTTTTGCAGATCTACACCGATCATGACTCCTAGAACCCAAAACCACCCCCCCCCAATTCAAAACTTTATATATCTATCTAGCTATGTCACTTTTTTATGGACACGATAACTCCCACAATTTTGCACAAATCTCTTCTAAACTGATACATAAAATCAAGAGGCATAAAATCTCGGTCAAGCTCGTTAATGGGCAAAATCGAACCAAGGGGGGAGAAATGGGGAGGGGGCTTTTTGTGAAAACAGAAAAATCCCATAATTTCTTAATTATAATATGTATCGAATCCGTTTGAAGTTATTATTACTTTTAGGAAAAGGGCCGAAAATTTATGTATGACAGATTTTTGATATCATTAAAAATGGCCCCAAGTGGTGGAAAGGGGGGTTTTAGAAGAAAAAAATTCATAACTTCGTCCATTCACAATATATCAAATCCGCTTAAATTTATAATAAATCCTCTTAATATTATCTAAAACTTTCATATTGACAAGTTTTTTATAGAACCAACCCTTATAGCAAAAAATAATTAAAAACAAAAAAAATCCCTGCCGGCTCCACCTGCAAACAAGTTAGGTTTCGAAGTGGGCGTTTTCAAATGCCGCATCAAGGCAAAAAGGTAATTTCTTCTGCAATTCCCAACAAACAGGCGCCCCATGGTCTGCGTCTTTGAAATCTACCTATGTCTGTAGGCCGAGCCGTCAGGGATTTTTTTAATATGAGATTTGTGTCAGTAGAAGTATGATATTTTTCTCTACATTACAATGTTTACTTTTGCAGCAGTACGTTATTTTTCTCATTTGTATAATGTTTATTTTTCTCAGTCTTATACACTGAATAAGAATTATGCTTATTCTTAGGAATAGCAACCATTTATATTTAAGTTTTATGGTGATGTAAAGCATCCCTAATTTGATTTAACGATGTTAAAATATTATAAAAGTTTGATCGTGGTGATTTTTGTAAGCATTAAAATATTTTCGTGTGACACGCAATCTAAAGATACTCCCAGAACCGGATGACAACTCATCAATTCCCTATGCTGATGATTAGAGGTATGATGGATATTTCTGTATTCCACTGGCATTTACATTAATATATATTTATGAATTATTTTAGAGATTGTACTGCAGTGATCCAATCTAACCCAATTATTTACTTAATTCATATTTTTTTCATAAATAAGGTTTAAAAATATTTTGATGACAACATGTCATTTATTAAATTTAAATTAGATCCGTTTTCCTCGATGTTTATGGCTTTTGACCCTGTGACTTCAGGAGAGGTAATTGTTTTCTAAAAACATGCCATTTATTAATTTTAAATTAGATTAGTTTTCCTGAATGTTTATGGCACTTGACCCTCTGACCTCAGGAGAGATAATTGTTTTCTAAAAACATGTCATTTATTAAATTTAAATTAGATAAATTTTCCTCAATGTTTATGGCTCTTGTCCCTCTAACCTCAGAAGAGGTAATTGTTTTCTAAAGACATGTCATTTATTAAATTTAAATTAGATAAGTTTTCCTCGATGTTTATGGCCCTTGACCCTCTGACCTCAGGAGAGGTAATTGTTTTCTAAAGACATGTCATTTATTAAATTTAAATTAGACCAGTTTTCCTCAATGTTTATGGCTGTTGACCCTCTGACCTCAGGAGAGGTAATTCTTTTCTAAATACATGCCATTTATTAAATTTAAATTAGATAAGCTTTCCTCAATGTTTATGGCTCTTGACCCTCTGACCTCAGGAGAGGTAATTATTTTGTAAAGAACCATAGAGGTGTTTGCTAATTTATGACAACAAATATTTGAGGTAGTGTTATGTCACTGGAGGTTTGAATTAGCCAATGAGGTTAACTTTATATTCGGCCTTGCATACTGAGAAATCAAAGGTTAACATTGATTTTAAAACTAATATTGTTTTATTACTCTTTCATGCGTGTAAATTCAATTACTAAGCTAAAATGTATAATTCAGAATTGGTCGTGCCCTAAAAAACGAAAATCTGGTTTGTGAAAACTGATTAATACACTATAAAAACTACTCGAAAACTTTTCCGAAAATCAGCGGCAGCAAAAGAAACTATGTTTTTATAAATGCTTCTTTAAATATCGAAAATATATCAGTTTTGAGGTTTCTAAAGAAAAAGAAAGCTTTTAGGAATCGTGGGTAACTCGGAAGAGGTTATTATAAGTTTTCGTTCGTGGTTATATTATATTTTCCTAGATTAAGAAACATCTGACTTTTTTTACAGTGTAAAGCACAACTTTCATGGGTAAAATAATTTATCCATGCTAAACGAAAAATCATTTTTATAGGTTAACTTTAAACTTCTGTTCTTATGAAAACAAAGATAAATAATTTTAAAAGAATATGATTCGACGAAAACTATAGTCATCAGTGATTGGAGTGATCTGTACAGGTCTGTATGCTACTGTTTACGATTTTGGAAAAACATCCCAAAACATTTACAAGAAACTTCATTTTTCGGAGAAGAATTATAGCCGATAATATTTCCGTGATCGATTTTGATTCTAGTCGGGATATTAACATTAAATCACTGCAAATTAAAAACTTTTAAAATTATTAATGTTTACGTTGTGTCTATTTGAATATATATGCCAGCGTATGAACCCAAAAGTGAAAGACACAAAGGAACGTATTGATAAGCATTAACTTAACTTAAGATACTGTAAATCTTAACCTAAATTTATACAGACCACATGATGAAAGAAATGATAAGACCTAATTAATTAACGAAATAACGATGTTGGAAAAACATCACAAAACATCTACAAGAAACTTCATTTTTCGGAGAAGAGTTACAGCCTATAATATTGCGTGTTCATTTTTGATTCTAGTCGGGATATTAATATTAAATCACTGCTAACTAAAAATCATTTAAAATTATTAATTTTTGCTTTGTGTCTATTCGAAGGTAAATGCCAGCGTATGAACCCAAAAGTGAAAGACACAAAGGAACGCATTGATAAGCATTAACTTAACTTAAGATACTGTAAATCTTAACCTAAATTTATACAGACCACATGATGAAAGAAATGATAAGACCTAATTAATTAACGAAATAACGATGTTGGAAAAACATCACAAAACATCTACAAGAAACTTCATTTTTCGGAGAAGAGTTACAGCCTATAATATTGCGTGTTCATTTTTGATTCTAGTCGGGATATTAATATTAAATCACTGCTAACTAAAAATCATTTAAAATTATTAATTTTTGCGTTGTGTCTATTCGAAGGTAAATGCCAGCGTATGAACCCAAAAGTGAAAGACACAAAGGAACGCATTGATAAGCATTAACTTAACTTAAGATACTGTAAATCTTAACCTAAATTTATGCAGACCACATGATGCAAGAAATGATAAGAACGTATTAATTAACTAAATAACTAACGGTTATTTGCATAAATATTTACAACAAAATTAAGAACACAGAACTTAAACATGCTACCACATAGCAATCTTTAAGGATTACTTGATCCAAACATTTATCAAATCCTTACAGTTATCAACAGCAAGAAGCATCGAATGATAATTTATATCTCGAATCGCTAAAAATAGAGTGTTTCTTTAGTGCCTAAATATTTTAAAAGCTTAAATAAAATTTTCTTTCACACTCAAAAAAAAAAAAAAAAAAAAAAAAAAATCCAATGAGTTCTTTCGATACAACAATCAAATTTTTCAAATTTTCTGCAGCGTCTAAATATGTTTAAAGATTAATTTTTTCCCGTTTTAATATACATCCAAAGTTTCTGTAATTACTGCAAGCAACAAGAACAAAGATAATTAAAAAAAAAAGAAAAAAAGAAAAAGAAAATGAAAAGACTAGTTTTTTACGAAGCCAATGCCTATACCAAAATTCTTCACATTTCTTCAGTACACTTTTAAGAACCTTCTGTGCCCTCTGGAATAACAACAACAAATATCATGAAGAAAAAAGAATAATTTTTGATGAGGTCGTTACCAAATTTTTTCTTTGAAGGCTAAATTTAAAATTAAATATAAAGCTTTCTTTACACTTTTAAATATTATCTGAGTCCTCTGCAGTGACAAAAACTACATACAACCTAGAAAAATAATTTTCTTTTATGTGTTTCTCAAAATGACAATAATAAAAATGACAACCCGAAAAAAAGGATGGTGTCGATATCACAAATCAAATTATTATCAATACAATCCCTAAATATTAAAATAAATAAATAAATAACATAAATTTTCTTTTAAACTTTTAATAATCTTCTGACTTCTCTCTAATATCAGCAGCAATAACTACAAAGATAATATTTTTTGATAAGGGAGATACCCAAAATCAAATATTTTTTCAGTGAATACATTTTTTTTAAAGATCAAATTAAATTTTCTTTTGAACTTTTAATAATCATGGAAACAATACCAGCAATAACAACAAAGGTAATCTAAAAGAGAATTTTTTTTTTTTTTTATGAGGCCGATACCAAAAACCAAACATTTCTTCAGCTACTTAAACTTTAAAATATTAAATGAAGATTTCTCTTACACTTTTAATAATCTTCTGACGTCTCTAATATCAACAGCAATAACTACAAAGGTAATAATTTTTCATGAAGACAATACCGTAAATCAAATATTTCTTCAGTGCCTAAAAATTTTTAAAGGTTAAATTAAATTTTATTTTACACTTTTAATAACCATCTGGATTTTTTCCAACAGAAGCAGCAGCAACAACCAGGAAAGTAATTTAGCAAAAGAATTAGTCAGATTTTTTTCTTTCATAAGAATTTTCAAGTTTTTTTTTTCGGTAATTAAGGATAAAAATACTTTTGAAACAGTAACACTAAAATGTACTTCTAAAAGATATCCTAGATAAGTTTTCTTCTATACTTTTAATCATTTTATGTGATTATCTTTGTATGTAATAATCTCTGTGATCACTATAACAACAAATTTAACCTAGAAAAGAAATTATTGATGAGACCAATATCAAAATGTTTCATTAGTATCTAAATAATAATAATAATAATAATAACAATATTAATAACAATAACCACAACAACAATAATAATAATAAATTTGCTCATACTTTAATAACACTCTAAAACGACATTTTCAAAACTGAGCAAATAATACTCAAATCTGAGTATGTTGTATAGTCAAAATGGCTTCGAATCAAAATTACTCAAGTTTGAAACATGTATATACTCATTTCTGAAAACATGCACACATGCTCAAGAATAAAACATCATGCGCTCCTATTTGAGTATGCCCATGTTTCAAAAATGAGTATGAACTGACTTCTATGTGCTCCTTTTTGAGCATGTCCATGTTTCAACAATGAGTTTGAACTGATTCTAATCATTTTTGAGTGTGGCCATGTTTAAAAAATGAGTATGAACTGACCTCTATGTGCTCAGTTTTGAGTATGTCTATGTTTCAATATTATGAGTATTTCTGGTATTTCAGAATTGAAACCATTGGGTGGTCCTATTTGAAACAAAAAGTTTCACAACAAAATGAAAACATCCATTCTCAGATTTGAAAGCTTTATTTTTCTCAGTCAACCCTCTGGTTCTCTATAATGACAATCGCAATTAAAACAAAGATAATCTAGAAGAAGAACAGTTTTTGATAAGGTCGATATATATTTGAAATTATTTGGATGAAAAATGCTTTATAAAAGCTCACATGACAATGTTTTAGAAATCAAGAGAAAATCTTCAGATTTCTTTATTTCATAAGATCTTTCAAGAAGATTACTGAAGTCGATATCAAACTATTTCTTCGATGCCTAAATATTTATAAAGATTAAATTAAATTTTCTTTTACACTTTTAATAACCCTCTGTAATGACAATAAAAATAAATATAACCAAGAAAAGAATAATGCCTTTTAAAGTGGTAACAAAATTCAAATTAATTCATTTTATAGTTTTTCTCAAACATCTAGTTTACAAGGATGAAAAAAAGGCCGAGTAACATTCACTCCCAACACTCTGTTTTACAAGCCTAGAGCTATACCAAATACCAAATATTCCTTCAACATCTACAATTTTTAACATCTAAGTTAAATGTGTTTTTACACTTTTAAGAACCACCTGCCTTCTACCTAATGGCAACAGCAACATAAATAACAAAAAAGATAATTTAGAAAAAGATAATTTAGAAAAATAATAATTTTTGATGAGACTGGCACATTTTTAAAAATATTTCGACAGTACGTAGCTCCACCTAAGAAGTAATCTTCTGTATTCTTATGAAGTGATAACAAAATTCAAATGTTTATTCAACGCCTAAACAAATTAAAATCTAAATTAAATTTATTTTCTCTTTTCGTAAACATTTTGAATTCTCCCTAACTTCAACATCAACAGAAAAAAAAAAAAAAAAAAAAAAATAACAATTTTTGATGAGACGGACACATTATAAAAAATATTACGATTGTACATAGCCCCACCTAAGAATTATATGTTCTATAGTAGTTACACATAAGATTCTGTAATAAAGCAGTGAACCATATTTGTAACATCTTATAGTTTTTTTTCATCTCAAACGTCTAGTGTACAAGGATGAAAAAAAGGCCGCGTAACATTCACCCTCAACACTCTATTTTGCAAGCCTAGAGCTATACCAAATATCAAATATTCCTTCAACATCTACAAATTTTTAAATCTAAATTAAATGCGTTTTTACACTTTTAATAACCACCTACCTTCTACCTAATGGCAACAGCAACAGAAATAACAAAAAAGATAATTTAGAAAAATAATAATTTTTGATGAGACTGACAAATTTTTAAAAATATTTCGATAGTACAGAGCTTTACCTAATAAGTACATCTTCTGTATTCGTATGAAGTGATAACAAAATTCAAATGTTTATTCAACACTTAAACAATTTAAAATCTAAATTAAATTTGTTTTTCTCTTTTCGTAACCATCTGCATTCTCCCTAATTTTAACAGCAACAGAAAAAAAAAATTAGAAAAATAATAATTTTTGATTAGATTGACATATTTTAAAAAATATTACGATAGTACATAGCGCCACCTAAGAATTATATCTTCTACATTAGTTACACATCAGATGCTGTAATAAAGCAGTGAACCATATTTGTAACATTTTATAGTTTTTTTCCATCTCAAACGTCTAGTGTACAAGGATGAAAAAAAGGCCGCGTAACATTCATCCTCAACACTCTGTTTTACAACCCTAGAACTATACCAAATATCAAATATTCCTTCAACATCTACAAATTTTAAAATCTAAATTAAATGCGTTTTTACACTTTTAATAACCACTTGCCTTCTACCTAATGGCAATCGCAACAGAAATAACAAAAAAGATAATTTAGAAAAATAATAATTTTTGATAAGACTGGCACATTAAAAAAATATTTCGATAGTACAGAGCTCCACCTAATAAGTACATCTTCTGTATTCTTATGAAGTGATAACAAAATTCAAATGTTTATTCAACTCCTAAACAATTTAAAATCTAAATTAAATTTGTTTTTATTAACCATTTTGTATTCTCCTTAATTTCAACAGCAACAGAAAAAATATATTAAAAAAAAATAATTTTTGATGAGGCCGATAACAAAACCAAACATTTCTTCAGCTACTTAAATTTTAAAATATTAAATGAAGTTTTCTCTTACACTTTTAATAATCTTCTGACATCTCTAATATCAACAGCAATAACTACAAAGGTAATAATTTTTCATGAAGACAATACCGTAAATCAAATATTTCTTCAGTGCCTAAAAATTTTTAAAGGTTAAATTAAATTTTATTTTACACTTTTAATAACCATCTGGATTTTTTCCAACAGAAGCAGCAGCAACAACCATGAAAGTAATTTAGCAAAAGAATTAGTCAGATTTTTTTCTTTCATAGGAATTTTCAAGTTTTTTTTTCGGTAATTAAGGATAAAAATACTTTTGAAACAGTAACACTAAAATGTACTTCTAAAAGATATCCTAGATAAGTTTTCTTCTATACTTTTAATCATTTTATGTGATTATCTTTGTATGTAATAATCTCTGTGATCACTATAACAACAAATTTAACCTAGAAAAGAAATTATTGATGAGACCAATATCAAAATGTTTCTTTAGTATCTAAATAATAATAATAATAATAATAATAACAATATTAATAATAAATTTGCTCATACTTTAATAACACTCTAAAAACGACATTTTCAAAACTGAGCAAATAATACTCAAATCTGAGTATGTTGTATAGTCAAAATGGCTTCGAATCAAAATTACTCAAGTTTGAAACATGTATATACTTATTTCTGAAAACATGCACACATGCTCAAGAATAAAACATCATGTGCTCCTATTTGAGTATGCCCATGTTTCAAAAATGAGTATGAACTGACTTCTATGTGCTCCTTTTTGAGCATGTCCATGTTTCAACAATAAGTTTGAACTGATTCTAATCATTTTTGAGTGTGGCCATGTTTAAAAAATGAGTATGAACTGACCTCTATGTGCTCAGTTTTGAGTATGTCTATGTTTCAATATTATGAGTATTTCTGGTATTTCAGAATTGAAACCATTGGGTGGTCCTATTTGAAACAAAAAGTTTCACAACAAAATGAAAACATCCATCCTCAGATTTGAAAGCTTTATTTTTCTCAGTCAACCCTCTGGTTCTCTATAATGACAATCGCAATTAAAACAAAGATAATCTAGAAGAAGAACAGTTTTTGATAAGGTCGATATATATTTGAAATTATTTGGATGAAAAATGCTTTATAAAAGCTCACATGACAATGTTTTAGAAATCAAGAGAAAATCTTCAGATTTCTTTATTTCATAAGATCTTTCAAGAAGATTACTGAAGTCGATATCAAACTAGTTCTTCAATGCATAAATATTTATAAAGATTAAATTAAATTTTCTTTTACACTTTTAATAACCCTCTGTAATGACAATAAAAATAAATATAACCAAGAAAAATAATAATGCCTTTTAAAGTGGTAACAAAATTCAAATTAATTCATTTTATAGTTTTTCTCAAACATCTAGTGTACAAGGATGAAAAAAAGGCCGAGTAACATTCACTCCCAACACTCTGTTTTACAAGCCTAGAGCTATACCAAATACCAAATATTCCTTCAACATCTACAATTTTTAACATCTAAGTTAAATGTGTTTTTACACTTTTAAGAACCACCTGCCTTCTACCTAATGGCAACAGCAACATAAATAACAAAAAAGATAATTTAGAAAAAGATAATTTAGAAAAATAATAATTTTTGATGAGACTGGCACATTTTTAAAAATATTTCGACAGTACGTAGCTCCACCTAAGAAGTAATCTTCTGTATTCTTATGAAGTGATAACAAAATTCAAATGTTTATTCAACGCCTAAACAAATTAAAATCTAAATTAAATTTATTTTCTCTTTTCGTAAACATTTTGAATTCTCCCTAACTTCAACATCAACAGAAAAAAAAATAAAAAAAAATAACAATTTTTGATGAGACGGACACATTATAAAAAATATTACGATTGTACATAGCCCCACCTAAGAATTATATGTTCTATAGTAGTTACACATAAGATTCTGTAATAAAGCAGTGAACCATATTTGTAACATCTTATAGTTTTTTTTCATCTCAAACGTCTAGTGTACAAGGATGAAAAAAAGGCCGCGTAACATTCACCCTCAACACTCTATTTTGCAAGCCTAGAGCTATACCAAATATCAAATATTCCTTCAACATCTACAAATTTTTAAATCTAAATTAAATGCGTTTTTACACTTTTAATAACCACCTACCTTCTACCTAATGGCAACAGCAACAGAAATAACAAAAAAGATAATTTAGAAAAATAATAATTTTTGATGAGGCTGACACATTTTTAAAAATATTTCGATAGTACAGAACTTCACCTAATAAGTACATCTTCTGTATTCTTATGAAGTGATAACAAAATTCAAATGTTTATTCAACACTTAAACAATTTAAAATCTAAATTAAATTTGTTTTTCTCTTTTCGTAACCATCTGCATTCTCGTTAATTTTAACAGCAACAGAAAAAAAAATTAGAATAATAATAATTTTTTATTAGATTGACATATTTTAAAAAATGTTACGATAGTACATAGCGCCACCTAAGAATTATATCTTCTATAGTAGTTACACATAAGATTCTGTAATAAAGCAGTGAACCATATTTGTAACATCTTATAGTTTTTTTCCATCTCAAACTTCTAGTGTACAAGGATGAAAAAAAAAGGCTGCGTAACATTCACCCTCAACACTCTTGTTTTACAAGCCTAGAGCTATACCTAATATCAAATATTCCTTCAACATCTACAAATTTTAAAATCTAAATTAAATGCGTTTTTATACTTTTAATAATCACCTGCCTTCTACCTAATGGCAATCGCAACAGAAATAACAAAAAAGATAATTTAGAAAAATAATAATTTTTGATGAAACTGGCACATTTTTAAAAATATTTCGATAGTACAGAGCTCCACCTAATAAGTACATCTTCTGTATTCTTATGAAGTGATAACAAAATTCAAATGTTTATTCAACTCCTAAGCAATTTAAAATCTAAATTAAATTTGTTTTTATTAACCATTTTGTATTCTCCTTAATTTCAACAGCAACAGAAAAAATATATTAAAAAAATAATAATTTTTGATGAGACTGACACATTATAAAAAATATTACGATAGTACATAGCCCACCTAAGAATTATATCTTCTACATTAGTTACACATCAGATGCTGTAATAAAGTAGTGAACCATATTTATAACATTTTATAGTTTCTTTCCATCTCAAACATCTAGTGTACAAGGATGAAAAAAAGGCCGAGTAACATTCACCCTTAACACTCTGTTTTACAAGCCTAGAGCTATACCTAATATCAAATATTCCTTCAACATCTACAAATTTTAAAATCTAAATTAAATGCGCTTTTACACTTTTAATAACCACCTGCCTTCTACCTAATGGCAATCGCAACAGAAATAACAAAAAAGATAATTTAGAAAAATAATAATTTTTGATGCGACTGGCACATTTTAAAAAATATTTCGATAGTACAGAGCTCCACCTAATAAGTACATCTTCTGTATTCTTATGAAGTGATAACAAAATTCAAATGTTTATTCAACACTTAAACAATTTAAAATCTAAATTAAATTTGTTTTTCTCTTTTCGTAACCATCTGCATTCTCCCTAATTTCAACAGCAACATAAAAAAAAATTAGAAAAATAATAATTTTTGATTAGACTGACACATTATAAAAAATATTACGATAGTACATAGCCCGATGCTTTAATAAAGCAGTGAACCATATTTGCATAGCTGCCAACTTTTACGCTTTTTTGTTACCACTAAAAATTAATAGAAATTTTTGCTTTATTAAATCACATGATTTAGGAGATTTATTTAAATTTACTATAAAATTTTAGTGGCAGGAAAAAAGCGTAAAAGTTGGCAGCTATGATATTTGTAATATTTTATAGTTTTTTTTCACCTCAAACATCTAGTGTACAAGGATGAAAAAAAAGGCCGAGTAACATTCACCCTCAACACTCAGTTTTACAAGACTAGAGCTATACCAAATGTCGAATATTCCTTCAATCTATACAGATTTTAAAATCTAAATTAAATGTGTTTTTACACTTTTAATAACCACCTGCCTTCTACCTAATGGCAACATAATTAACAAAGAAGATAATTTAGAAAAAGAATAATTTTTGATGAGACTGACACATTTTTAAAAATATTTCGATAGTACAGAGCTCCACCGAAGAAGTACATCTTTTGTATTCTTATGAAGTGATAACAAAATTAAAATGTTTATTCAACACCTAAACAATTTAAAATCTAAATTAAATTTGCTTTTCTCTTTTCGAAACCATCTTGTATTCTCCCTATTTTCAACAACAACAGAAAAAAAAATTAGAAAAAAAATAATTTTGATTAGATTGACACATTTTAAAAAATACAGGTGTCCCAAAAGTCTCCGTACAACTTCAAAAATTTATTACAAAAAAAAATAATAATAGGCCTACAGCAAAAATAATTACAACAGTGCATAAAGTAACTTAAGTTTTTTTTTCTACTGCCTTAGTAAACTTCAACATGAGATTCTTTCTTAGCACGAAGAATATCAAGACGCTATTCCAATTCAATCCACGAACGTTTTTCATGCTAACAACAACAGTAGCTACTGCTGTTTGGATCTTTTGTTTCAATTCCATGAGACTATTAACTTTTGTTCAGATTTCATCAAACAGTTGTAACTACTGTTGATGTTAGCATGAAACGCACGTGGATGGAATTGGAATATCGACTTGATATTCTTCGTGCAACGAAAGGATCTCATGTACAAGTATACTAAGGTAGTAGAAAAAACTTTTTAAGTTACTCTATGTGCTGTTGCAATTATTTTTGCTGTAGGCCTATTATTTTTTTTTGTAATAAATTTTTGAAGTTGTACGGAAACTTTTGGGACACCCTGTATTACGATAGTACACAACCCCGCCTAAGAAATATATCTTCTATATTAGTTAAACACGAGATGCTGTGATAAAGCAGTGAACCATATTTGTAACATTTTATAGTTTTTTTTCCCTCTCGAACATCTAGTGTATAAGGATGAAAAAAAGGCCGAGTAACATTCACCCTCAACACTCTGTTTTACAAGCCTGGAGAAAATTTTAACATTCTCAGATTTTTCTTATTTCATAAGATATATTAGGAATTTTTCTCTAATGGCAAAAGAATCATCAATAACGACAGAGATAATCTAGAAAAGTGAATAATTCTCGTTTGGGTCGATACATTTTGGATAGTATGTAGCTTCATCTAAAGAAGAAAAACCTCCAACTAAATCGTTAATCTCTGATATTAGTTTGATATGAAGTTAAAAACGTGACCGTAATAAAACAATAATCAGTTTATATAACATAGAAAGAGAGAGAGAGAAAAATAATAAAAATAAATAAATAAATAAATAAAAATTAATAATTATAAAATGCTATTGTATAGAACGCAAACAGATACTTTAAATTTTGAATTTTTTTTTTACATTTTGAATTTTATTCAGGCCGATGACACCGAACTATTTCTTCACTGCCTAAATATTTTTAAAGATTAAATTAAATTTTATTTTACACTTTTTCTAAACCTCTGTTATGATAAGAAAAAGCAATATAATCTAGAGAAAAATTATTTTTTTATAAAGCTATACCAAATATCAGATATTCCTTCAACACCTACAAATTTTAAATTCTAAATTAAATGTATTTTTACACTTTTAATAACCACATGAATTCTACCTAATGGCAACAGCAACAGAAATAACAAAAAAAGATAATTTAGAAAAAGATAACTTAGAAAAATAATAATTTTTGATGAGACTGACACATTTTTAAAAATATTTCGACAGTACACAAGATGTACTAAAAAGTACATCTTCTGCATTAGTTAAACATCAGATACTGTAATAAAACAATGAACCATATTTATAACATTTTGTAGTTTTTTTCCACTCTCTAACATCTAGTGCACAGGATGAAAAAAATGTTCACCCTGTTTTACAAGCCTAGAGAAAATTTTCACATTTTTAAATTTTTTTATTTCATAACTTTCATAGCATATTTTAGAAATTCTTATAAAAGATAATAAATAAATAAATAAATAAATAAAACATGCAACGGGAGCACCAAAATATATTTAAAAAAAGATATTCTAACTCGCAGAAAAAAAAATGCATTATTAAATGCAAACAGATACTTTAAATTTTGAATTTTCTTTAACTCTTTTAATAAACTTTTGAATTTTCTCTAATGGCAAGAGCATCAGAAACAATAACGGGGAAAATCTAGAAAAAAAAAGAATAATTTTTGTCAAACGCAAACAGATACTTTAAATATTGAATTTACTTTAACATTTTTAATTTTATTGAAGCCGATGACACCGAACTATTTATTCACTGACTAAATATTTTTAAACATAAAATTAAATTTTCTTTTACACTTTTAATAACCCTCTGTAATGAAAAGAAAAAGAAATATAATCTAGAAAAAGAATAATTCTTTATAAAGCGATACCAAATATCACATGTTTCTTCAACACCTACAATTTAAAAAATCTAAATTAAATTTGTTTTTACACTTTTAATAATCCTTTTAATAAATACCTTCTCCCTATTGGCAACAACAATAAAAATAACAAAAACGATAATTTAGAAAAAGAATAATTTTTGATGAGACTGATACATTAAAAAAAATATTTCGATGGTACATAGCTCCGCCTAAAAAGTACATCTTCCATATCTGTTAAACATCAGATGCTGTAATAAAGCAATGAACCGCATTTATAATATTTTATAGTTTTTTTCCCTTTCAAACATCTAATGCACAGGGATGAAAAAAAAAGACATTCACCTTCAATACCCTATTTTAAAAGCCTAGCGAAAATTTTCACATTCTCAGTTTTCTTTATTTCATAAGATATTTTAAGAATTTTATAAAAGATTAAAAAAAATAATAACATGCAAATGGAGCACCAAAATGTATTTTAAAAAAGATATTCTAACTCGCAGAAATATTTATATATATATATATAAATGAAGTAAATAAATAAAAATAAAAACACTACAGCATCAAATGCAAACAGATACTTTAAAATTTGAATTTTGTTTTACACTTTTAATAAACTTTTGAATTTTCTTTAATGGCAACAGCATCAACCATAACAACGAAGATAATCGAGAAAAAAAGAATAATTTTTTATGTAATCGATACATTTTGGATAGTATGTAGTTTCATCTAAAACAGAAAACCTCCGACTAAATCGTCAATTTCTTATATTAGTTTGATATGACGTGAAAGACGTGACCATAATAAAACAATTATCTGTTTATATAACAAAGAAAGAGAGAGAGAAAAACGACTAAATAAATAAATATTAATAATAATAAAAATGTTACTGTATCAAACGCAAACAGATACTTTAAATTTTGAATTTTTTTTTACATTTTTTATTTTATTGAGGCAGATGATACTGAACTATTTCTTCACTGCCTATTTTAATTATTAAATTTTCTTTTACAATTTTTATTTTATTGATGTTGATAATACTGAACTATTTCTTCACTGGCTAAATATTTTAAATTATTAAATTAAGTTTTCTTTTGCACTTTTAACCCTTCTGTAATGAAAAGAAAAATAAATATAATGTAGAAAATCCCTGACGGCTCGGCCTACAGGCACATGTAGATTTCGAAGACGCAGAACGTGGGGTGCGTGTTTGTCGGGAATTGCAGAAGAAATGACCTTTTTGCGATGATGCTGCAGTTGGAACCGCCTACTTCGAAACGAAACTTGTTTGCAGGCGGATCCAGCAAGGATTTTTTTTTTTTTTTTTTTTTTTTTTTTTTTTTTTGCTATAAGAGTTGGTCCTATAAAAAACATGTCAATATAAAAGTTTTAGATAATATTAAGAGGATTTATAATATATTTAAGCGGATTTGAAATATTGGGAATTGACGAAGTTATGAATTTTTTTCTTCTAAAACCCCCCTTTCCTCCCTCCCCTTAAGGCAACTTTTAATTATATCAAAAATCTGTCATACATAAGTTTTTGGCACTGTTCCTAGAAGTAATAATAACTTCAAACGGATTCGATACGTATCATAATTAAGAAATTATGTTTTTTTTTTCTGTTTTCACAAAAAGCCCCTCCCCCCCCCTTGGTTTGATTTTGCCCATTAACGAACTTAACCGAGATTTTATGTCCCTTGATTTTATGTATCAGTTTCGAAAAGATGCGGGAGTTGGAACCGCCTACTTCGAAAAATAACTTGTTTGCAGGCGGAGCCGGCAGGGATTTTTTTTTGTTTTTAATTTTTTTTGCTATAACGGTTGGTCCTATAAAAAACTTGTCAATATAAAAGTTTTAGATAATACTAAGAGGATTAATAATAAATTTACGCGGATTTGATATCTTGTGAATTGACGAAGCTATGATTTTTTTCTCCTAAAACCCCCCTTTTCCCCCCCCTTGGGGCCATTTTTAATTATATCAAAAATCTGTCATACATACATTTTCGGCCCTTTTCCTAGAAGTAATAATAACTTTAAACGGATTCGATACGTATAATAATATAGAAATTATGAGGATTTTTCTGTTTTCACAAAAAGCCCCCCCAATTCCCCCCCCCCCCCCCTTGGTTCGATTTTGCCCATTAACGAACTTGACCGAGATTTTATGACCCTTGATTTTATGTATAAGTTTGGAAGAGATTTATGCAGAATTTTTCCAGTTATCGTGGTCAGAAAAAAGTGACATAGATAGATAGATAGATAGATAGATAGATAGATAGATAAACTTTTGAACTGGGGATGGTTTTGGGTTCTGGGAGTCATGATCGGCGTAGATCTGCAAAAATTTTTCAAAATTTCCAACTTAGGTGAGAATGTAATAGGTAGTATTTCTTACGAAATCTACCTAAAAAGAATAATTCTTTATAAAGCTATACCAAATATCAAACATTTCTTCAAAACTTACAAATTTTAAAATCTAAATTACATTTGTTTTTAAACTTTTAGCAACCATCTGCCTTCTCCCTAATGACAAAAGCAACAGAAATACCAAAACATATAATTTGAAAAAACAATTATTTTTGGTGAGACTGACACATTTTTAAAAATAATTCGATAGTACATAGCTCAGTCTAAGAAGTAGATCGTATTCGTTAATTATCAGATGTAGCAATGAACCGTATTTATAACATAAAAAAAACATCAATAACCAAAAAAAAAAAAAAAAAAAAAAAAAAAAAAACTTGTACAATTGAAGCAGCAAAATATTCTTAAAAAAATATCCTAACTCGCAGGAATTTAATAATAATAATAATTTAAAAAAAAAAAAAAAAAAAAAAAAAAAAACGCGTACTATAGCATCAAATGCAGGCAGATACTTTAAATTTTTAATTTTCTTTTGCACTTTTAATACACTTTTGAATTTTCTGTAATAGCAACAGCTTCAGCAATAATAACGGAGATAATCTAGAAAAAAGAATAATTTTTGATGTGGTCGTACATTTTGGATAGTATGTAGGTAGCTTCTCCTAAAACAGAAAAATCTCCGACTAAACCGTTAATCTCGTATATTAGTTTGATATGGCGTGAGAAACACTGCCATAATAAAAACAATGATATGTATATATAACATTTTATAAGTAGTAAAAAATTCACGATGATTTTTTCTCTCAAACATCTAGTGCACAGAACGAAAAAAAGAAAAAAAAGAAAATGCAGCAATAGCATCAAAATATATTTTTATAAAAGATATTCTACTTCGCAGATGTAATAACAATAATAATAATAATGAAACATTATAGCGTCAAATTCAAATAGATTCTTTAAATTTTAAATTATCTTTTACACTTTTAATAAACTTTTGAATTTTCTGTAATAGCAACAGCATCAGCAATAATAATGGAGATAATCTAGAAAAAGGAAGAATTTTTGATGTGGTCGATACATTTTGGATAGTATGTAGCTTCTCTTAAAACAGAAAACCCCCCGACTAAACCGTTAATCTCGTTTGATATAGCATGAGAAACATTACCATAATAAAAACAACGATATGTATATATAACATTTTATAAGTAGTAAAAAATTCACGATGATTTTTTCTCTCGAACATCTAGTGCACAGAACGAAAAAAAGAAAAAAAGAAAATGCAACAATTGCATCAAAATATATTTTTATAAAAGATATTCTACTTCGCAGATGTAATAACAATAATAATAATAATAAAACATTATAGCGTCAAATTCAAATAGATTGTTTAAATTTTAAATTATCTTTTACACTTTTAATAAACTTTTGAATTTTCTGTAATAGCAACTGCATCAGCAATAATAATGGAGATAATCTAGAAAAAGGAAGAATTTTTGATGTGGCCGATACATTTTGGATAGTATGTAGCTTCTCTTAAAACAGAAAAAAACTCCGACTAAACCGTTAATCTCGTTTGATATAGCATGAGAAACATTACCATAATAAAACAGTGATATGTATATATAACATTTTACAACTTATAAAAAATTCACGATGATTTTTTTTCTCAAAAATCTAGTGCACAGAACGAGAAAAAAAAAATGCATCAAGAGCACCAAAAAATATTTTTAATAAGATATTCTACCTCGTAGATATAATAATAATAATAATAATAATAAAACATTATAGCGTCAAATTCAAATAGATATTTAAAATTTTCTTTTACACGTTTAACAAACTTTTGAATTTTCTGTAATAGTAGCAGCATCGGCAATAATAACGGAGATAATCTAGAAAAAAGAATAATTTTTCATGTGGTCGATACATTTTGGATAGTATGTAGCTTCATCTAAAACAGAAAAACCTCCAACTAAACCGTTAATCTCGTATATTAGTTTGATATGGTGTGAGAAACATTGTCACAATAAAACAATGATCTGTTTATATAACATTTTATCAGTTGTAAAAAAAATCTAAATGATTTTTTTTCCTCAAAAATTTGGCACACAAATTAAAAAAAAAAAAAAAAAAAAAAAAAAAAACTTCCATCCGCAACACCATGTTTTACAAGCCTAGAGAAAATTTTCACATTCTCGCATTTCTTTATTTCATAAGATATTTTAGGATTATCATTATTATTACTTTTTTTAAATAAAAGATAACAATGTTGTTGAAACTGGAACCCCCAAATTATGCTTTTAGATAGATATTCTAACTCGCAGGCATTTAATAATAATAATAATAATAATAATAATAATAATAATAATAATAATAGTAATAATAATAATAGTAATAATAATAATAAACTTTTATTGTATCAAGCGCAAAGAAATAAATTGAATTTTGAATTTTCTTTTACAAGTTTAGTAACCCCCTGAGTTCTGTCTAATGGCAACAGAAATAGCAATAATAATAATAAAAAAATATTATGTACAAGAACAATATTGTTGATGAGGTCGATACCGAAATTCTAAGACTTCTGTAGTGTCTAAATATTTAAAAAGATAATAATAATAATAATGATGATAATAATAATAATAATAATAATAATAATAATAATAATAATAATAATAATAATAATAATAAATCTTTATTGTATCAAGCGCAAAGAAATAAATTGAATTTTGAATTTTCTTTTACAAGTTTGGTAACCCCCTGAGTTCTGTCTAATGGCAACAGAAATAGCAATAATAATAATAAAAAATATTATGTACAAGAACAATATTGTTGATGAGGTCGATACCGAAATTCTAAGACTTCTGTAGTGCCTAATTATTAAAAAAAAAAATATTTCTATTTCTCTCTAAAGGTTCTTATATTTTAGACAGAAGAATACATCTATCTAAATATTTAAAAATAAATGAAATAATTGGTTTAACTCTTTTAATAACTCCCTAAGTTTTCTGTAATGACAATAACAAGTACATAAATATTATTATTTTTAACTGAATCATATTAATTGCTAAAAATATCACACGAACTGAAATTTTCTAACTGAGTGCATGTCGGGTTAAGATATGATTATCGTAGCAACGGAATTTTTCCAACTGAGTGAAAAAACACATTATCTGAGTGAACTGTGTCCGCCCGATTGTCGTTCCAGTTACCCCAATAGGTAGAACGTTGACAATTTAAGTCAAAGTTATTGGGTTCGATTCCCGGCTTGGGCATTCATTCGTTCAGTTGGAAAATTTCAGTTCGTATGGATAACAAATATAACCCAGAAAAAGAATAATTTTCTACGAAACCAATATATATAAAAAAAAAAACAAATTTTCTTCAGTGCCTATTAGTTGTATTTTACACTTTCAATAACATTTTACTTTCTTTAATGATAAAATCAACAATAAGAGAAATAATCTAGATTTTTTTTTCCTCATGAAGCTAATACATTTTGAAAATATCTAGACAGAACGACGTAGTTTCACACAAAAAGTACATCATTTATATTATCTAAATAACAGATGAAACGCGTTGCCATTCTAAAGCAACGAATAGTGTACGTGATATACTTTTTAAAACTTGCATTAAAATAAATAAATAAATAAACTCGAACATCTAGCGCACAGGTTGAAAAAAAAAAAAACCTTTAGAAAAACATCCATCCACAAACACCTTGTTTTACAAGCCTAGTGAAAATCTTCACATCCTCATAGTTATATTAGCTAAATATCAAGTGAAACGCGTTGCCATTCTAAAGCAATGAACAGTGTACATAATACTTTTTAAAACTTGCATTAAAAAAAAAACCTTGAGCATCTAGTGCAGAGGTTGAAACAAGTCCTTTAGAAAAACATCCACCTACAAACACCCTGTTTTACAAGCCTAGTGAAAATCTTCACATCCTTATATTTATATTAGCTAAATATCAGGTGAAGCGCGTTGCCATTCTAAAGTAATGAACAGTGTACATAATACTTTTTAAAACTTGCATAAAAAAAAAAAAAAAAACTTGAACATCTAGTGCACAGGTTGAAAAAAGTCCTTTAGAAAAATATCCACCCACAAATACCCTGTTTTACAAACCTAGTGAAAATCTTCACATCCTCATATTAATATTAGCTAAATATCAGGTGAAACGCGTTGCCATTCTAAAGCAATGAACAGTGTACATAATACTTTTTAAAACTTGCATTAAAAAAAACTTGAACATCTAGTGCACAGGTTGAAAAAAATCCTTTAGAAAAACATCCACCCACAAATACCCTGTTTTACAAGCCTAGTGGAAATCTTCATATCCTCATATTTATATTAGCTAAATATCAGGTGAAACGCGTTGCCATTCTAAAGCAATGAACAATGTACATAATACATTTTAAAACTTGCATTAAAAAAAAAATAACTTGAACATCTAGTGCACAGGTTGAAAAAAGTCCTTTAGAAAAATATCCACCCACAAATACCCTGTTTTACAAACCTAGTGAAAATCTTCACATCCTCATATTAATATTAGCTAAATATCAGGTGAAACGCGTTGCCATTCTAAAGCAATGAACAGTGTACATAATACTTTTTAAAACTTGCATTAAAAAATAAATACATAAACTTGAACATCTAGTGCACAGGTTGAAAAAAAATCCTTTAGAAAAACATCCACCCACAAACACCCTGTTTTACAAGCCTAGTGAAAATCTTCACATCCTCAGATTTCTTTATTTCATAAGATCTTTTAGGAATTTTTATAAAAAAATATAAAAATACTCTTGAAACTGGAGCACCAAAATATACTCTTAAAAAGATATCCTAACTCGCCGGAATTTAATAATAATAATAAAAAAAAAATAACCGCTATTGTATCGAACGCAAACAGATACGCGGGCTACGTTAAAAAAAAAAAAAAAAAAAAAAAAAAAAAGAACGAAGAAAAATATATATTCCTCAAATCGATACGCTATACAAAGCAATTCTCCTTCAGAGTTCAGCCAAGCGACTAAGTTACAGAAATGTCTAAATCCTTCGATGCACCAACATTTTCAGCTGCAGCAAGAAAGATTGAAAAGAGAGAAAAAGCTCGGACTGAGAGAGCGCCAGATGATTGCTGTGACGTCAATTCCTTCAGCCAATCAGAACCTCCAGGGCTTAACCCACTTTCACAGGGGAAAGAACAGTTTCTCCTCCCGGTGTTTTGTTTATGTGAGGGTTTTAGGTCTATTCTACGCTGAAAAAAGACGAGTTTTTACGCTTTGGAAATTAATAATATAAAACTAATTAATAAAGATGGGTTATAGGAGAGTTTGGTCAATAATAACCGGCGTTTTTTTTACGCGCTAATCGTTCTCAAGTGGACATGCCTTGCAGAGTTTTAGCTCCTAGCGCCCCTCTGCGGCGTATTCCCGATCATATTGTTAGAGTGGTGGTGATTCCCGTCTGTGAGTTAGTCATCGTACATGTCAAGAAGATGGAGGTACGGGAAAACCTCTGAGAGCAACCACCGGTGAAAAAAAAAGTTGCTTTTTTGTTTTAATTTCCTGTGCTGATTTCGGAAAAGGATCACTAAATAATTCAACCACAGATGGGATGAAAAAGGATACTAAACTCACACAATAGGAAAACAGCATGCAATTCGGCATTTTCCCGGCACAAACGCTCATGAAATTGCAGCCCCGTGGTTACTTAAGTCTTTAAAAGGGACTTAAATAAATTCGCGCACGGCGAACCAGGTATTAATTATTTTAGTGAAATGCTCAGATATCTGACGCATAAGCTAAAAACACAATCCCTGAATGAAGCCGATTCGATTCCGTCTAAGGTAAGTTTTAAGAATTTATTTTGGAAAAAAAAATAATAAAAAAGTAGTAGTGTTGTTAATTATTCATATATACCTTCATTAATTCACAACCTTTTTAGTTCGTGTTCTTGCATTTTTAGTCGCGCACGCCAGCCAGCAATGTTCGCGCAGGCAAGCTGTCATGGCCGACAACACAGGTACACATTTTAATTCGAAAAAGAAATAAATGAAAAAAAAAAAAAAAAAAAAAAGAGAGAAAGATTGACAATGATAGAGCAAAAGAGAAAAACACCGGATAGGAATTTTAGAGAGAGAGTGCCGCGTACGGTTGCAGTCAGAAATATCGGAAAGTAGAGCTGTAGGTGCGCGGTAACTGGTCAACTCGTCAGTTCTAATCGCCGGGCCTGGCGGTTACGTCAGTTTGTAAGACTCTCTCGTACCTTGAAGGTTTTCGTGATAGAATAAAGTATAGTAGTGAGTGTAGGGTTAACCTTCACCTGCTAACGCTGCTTTTTGCTCGACTTTGAAAAATAGGCTTAATCATTTGGTTTTATAATAATGCATTACTTGTACGTCACTGCTTGTCAGTTGATAGAGGTACGTGTTTTGTGGTTTTATTTTTCAATGTCAATGTTAGATTCCACTGATTGTCACTCACTACAGCTACCTTTATATTTGATATAATTTTATTAGTATCAGATGTCACTTATAATTTTTATTATAGCAATTATACTCTTCATTAGATAAATATATAATACTATTTTATAGATTAATGTGCCGGTTTGTATTTTTGAAATTTAGGTTTTTGGATTTTCGACTGATTTTTTTTTAGTCAACCGAGAATTGTATTTTTTTTTCAAATTATTTTATTAATTATTATTAAATATTAGGATTATGTTATAGATTTGTGTCTGGTGTCTGCTTTAAAGAAATATGGATTTTTTTTTAAACTGGAATTTTTTTTTTTAAATTAATAATTTTAGTTTTCATTGTCAGTGTTAGATTGTTCGCTACAACTCTTTATATTTAATATAAATTTATTAGTACCAGCTGTCAATTATAAATTTTATTATAGTAATTATAATGTTCTTTAGATAAATACATAAAACTATTTTATAGATGTATGTGCTGGTTTTTATTTTTGAAATTTAGATATTTAGATTTTCGACTGATTTTTTTTAGTCAACCGAGAATTGTATTTTTTTTCAAATTATTTTATTAATTATTATTAAATATTAGGATTATGTTATAGATTTGTGTCTGGCGTCTGCTTTAAAGAAATATGGATTTTTTTTAAACTGGGATTTTTTTTTAAATTATTAATTTTAGTTTTCATTGTCAGTGTTAGATTGTTCGCTACAACTCCTTATATTTAATATAAATTTATTAGTATCGGCTGTCAATTATAAATTTTATTATAGTAATTATACTGTTCATTAGATAAATACATAATACTATTTTATAGATGTATGTGCTGGTTTTTTATTTTTGAAATTTAGATATTTGAATATTCGACTGATTTTTTTTAGTAAACCGAAAATTGTATTAAAAAAAAAAAACATGTTTTAATAATTATTATTAAATATTAGGATTATGTTATAGATTTGTGTCCGGTATCTACTTTAAATAAATATAGATTTTTTTTTTTTTTTTTTTTAACTAGGATTTTTTTAAAATTATTAATTTTTAGTTGTCAGTGTTAGATTACTCGCCACAACTCCTTATATTTGATATAAATTTATTAGTGTCAGCTGTCAATTATAAATTTTATTATAGTAATTATACTGTTCATTAGATAAAAAATAATGCTATTTTATAGATTAAATGGGCCGGTTTCTACTTTTGAAATTTGGATTCTTGATACCGTCTGATTTTTAGTGAACCGAGAATTGTATTTTACCAAATAAATCGTTTTATGTTACAGATCATTTTTAATAATTATTTTACTAATTATTAATAAAAAATAGAATTATGTTATGGTGCCAGTATCTGCGTTAAGTTTTTTTTTTTTAAAATTAATTTTAGTTTTTATTGTCAGTGTTAGATTTTTCTGCATGTCACTACATCTATCTTATATTTAATATAAATTTATTAAAATCAGATATCAATTATACTTTTAGTATTGTAATTATATTGTTAATTAGATAACAATTAATATCATTTTATAGAACAATGTGCTGGTTTCTATTTTTGAAATTTAGATTTTTGATACCGGCTGATTTTTAGTGAACCGATAATTGTATTTTTTTTAAATAGAACGTTTTATGTTACTGATAATTTTCAAGAATTATTTTACTAATTATTAATTAAAAATAGAATAATGTTATAGATTTGTGTGCCGGCATCTAGTTAAAGAAATAGGGATTTTTAAAAAAATCAATTAGTTTTCACTGTCACTATTAGATTTCGCTGATTGTCACTACAGCTACCTTTATATTTAATAAAAATTTATTAGTATCAGGTGTCAGTTCTATATTTTATTATAGTAATTATACTGCACATTAGATAAAAATAAAATATCATTTTGTAGATAAATGTGCCGGTTTCTATTTTTGATACTGGTTGATTTTTAGTGAGCCGAGAACTGTATTTTTTCAAATAGATCGTTATATATATATATATATATATATGTTATAGATAATTCTCAAGAATTATTTTACTAATTAGTAATAAAAAATATAATTATGTTATGGATTTGTGTGTCGGTATCTACGTTAAAGAAATTTTCTAAACTAGGATTTTTATTTAATCTTAGTTTTCATTGTCAGTATCTGATTGTCACTACAGCTAGCTTTACATTTAATATAAATTTATTAGTATCTGGTGTCAATTATAATTTTTATTATAATAATTAAACTGTTCATTAGATAAAATATAATACTATTTTATAGATTAATGTGCTGATTTCTATTTTTAAAATTTAGATTTTTGATACCGGTTGATTTTTAATGCATCGAGGATTGTATTTTTTTCAAATAGCTCGTTTTATGTTACAGAAAAATGTCAAGAATTATTTTACTAATGATTAATAAAAATTAGAATTATGTTATGGTGTCAGTATCTGGGTTAAAAAAATATGAAAATGTTTTTAACGAGGTTTTTTTAAAAATTAATTTTAGTTTTCATTGTCAGTGTTAGAATGCTCTGCATGTCACTGCATCTATCTTATATCTAATATAAATTTATTAATATCAGATGTCAATTACAATTTTAGTATCGTAATTATATTGTTAATTAGATAACATTTATTATTATTTTGTAGAACAATGTGCTGGTTTCTATTTTTAAAATTTAGATTTTTGATACCGGCTGATTTTTTGTGAACCGAGAACTGTATTTTTTCAAATAGAACGTTTTATATTACTGATAATTTTCAAGAATTATTTTACCAATTATTAATTAAAAATAGAATTATGTTATAGATTTGTGTGCCGGCATCTGCTTAGAGAAATAGGGATTTAAAAAAAAATTAATTTTAGATTCCACTGATTGTCACTACAGCTACCTTTATATTTAATATAAATTTATTACTAGTATCAGGTGTCAATTATAATTTTTATTATAATAATTAAACTGTTCATTAGATAAAAAAATAATGTTTTATAGATTAATGTACCGGTTTCTATTTTTGAAAATTAGATTCTTGATAACGGCTGATTTTTAGTGAACCGAGAATTTTATTTTTTCAAATAGATCGTTTTTTCAAATAGATCGTTTTATATGTTACAGATATTTTTCAAAAATTATTTTACTAATTAATAATAAAAATTAGAATTGTGTTATGGATGTGCCGGTATTTGCGTTAAAGAAATTTTTTAAACTAGGATTTTTATTTAATCTTAGTTTTCATTGTCAGTATCTGATTGTCACTACAGCTACCTTTACATTTAATATAAACTTATTAGTATCAGGTGTCAATTATAATTTTTATTATAATAATTAAATTGTTCATTAAATAAAATATAATACTGTTTTATAGATTAATGTGCTGCTTTCTATTTTTAAAATTTAGATTTTTGATACCGGCTGATTTTAAGTGAACCGAGAATTGTAGTTTTTCAAATAGATCGTTTTATATGCTACAGATAATTTTCAATAATTATTTTACTAATTATTAATGAAAATTAGGATTATGTTATAGATTTGTGTTCTGGTATCTGCGTTAAAGAAATATGGATTTTTTTTTATAAAAATTAATTTTAGTTTTCATTGTTAGTCAGATGTCAATTATAATTTTCAGTGTGGTAATTATATTGTCAATTAGATAAAAATTAGGATATTTTTTAATAGCTCAATGTTCCGGTTTCTATTTTTGAAATTTAGATTTTTAGATTTTCGACTGATTTTTAGTGAACTGAGAATGAATTTTTTTTAGATAAGTCAATTTATGTTACAGATAATTTTCAGAAAATAATTTATTAATTATTAATTAAAAAATAGGACTTTTATAGATCAATGTATCTGTTTTCATTTTTTAAATTTAGATTTTTGATTTTCATGCAGTTAAATGATTCGTTTTTAGAGAACCGATAATACTATTTTTAAATAAGTCAATTTATGTTATAGGTAATTTTCAGAAATTAAAATTTAATAATAATTAGGACTGTTTTATAGATCAATACGCCGGTTTCTATTTTTGAAATTTAGATGTTTGAATTTCATACGGTCGACTGATTTTCAGCGAATCGAGAATTTTATTTTTTAAGTAGATCAAATTTTAGTAAAATTACTTTCATAAATTTTCATTAATAGTCATTAAGTAAAAATTAGAACTACTTTATAAATCAATGTACTGGTTTCTATTTTTAAAATTTAGATTTTTGATTTTTGTGCAGTTGACGGACTGATTTTTAGTGAACCGAGAATTGTATTTTTGAAATAAGTCAATTTATGTTACAGATAATTTTCAGAAATTAAAATTTAATAATAATTAGGACTGTTTTATAGATCAATACGCCGGTTTCTATTTTTGAAGTTTAGATGTTTGAATTTCATACGGTCGACTGATTTTCAGCGAATCGAGAATTGTATTTTTTAAGTAGATCAAATTTTAGTAAAATTACTTTCATAAATTTTCATTAATAGTCATTAAGTAAAAATTAGAACTACTTTATAAATCAATGTACTGGTTTCTATTTTTAAAATTTAGATTTTTGATTTTCGTGCAGTTGGCGGTCTGATTTTTAGTGAACCCAGAATTGTATTTTTGAAATAAATCAATTTATATTACAGATAAATGTATTAATTATAAATAATTAATTTAATAATTATTAGATAAAAATTAAGACTAATACGCCACCGGTTCCTATTTTTGAAATTTAGATTTTTTTTTTTCATTTAGTTATCTGGCTAATTTTTAGTGAATCGAGAATTTTATTTTTTTAATGTCAATGCAGATATTAAAAAAAAAAAAAAAAATAAAAATAAAATAAATATTTAACTATTTTACAAAGCTTGCGTTGGTTTCTATTTTTGAAATTTAAATTTTTTATTTCCATGTACATGGCTGATGGCTTTTTAGTGAATAGAGATTTGTATTAATTAAATATCATATAGAAATTTTTTTCACAGATTAATAATAAATAAAAAGTAAGATTCATTAACAAATCAATGCGCTGATTTCCATTTTTGAAATTTAGATTTTTCATTAGGGTTTTCATTTGCATGTCAGACTGATTTTTAGTTAATCAAAGATTGTATTTTTAAACAAATCAATTTATTTCATAGATAATTTATTAATTATGGATAATTAATTTAACAATTATTAGATAAAAATTAGGACTAATACGCCACCGGATCCTAGTTTTGAAATTTGGACTTGTGATTTTCATTTAGCTATGTGAGTAATTTTTAGTGAATGGAGAATTTTCTTTTTAAAATGTCAATTCAGATATTTTTAGAAATTAATTTATTAAACATTTAACTATTTTACAAATCTATGCCGTCTATGCGTTGGCTCCGTGTTTGGAATTTAGATTTTTTATTTTCATATAGCTGGCCGACGGCTTTTTAGCGGATGGAGATTTGCATTAATTAAATGTCATACAGACAATTTTCACAAATTAATAATAAATAAAAATTAAGACTAATTAACAAATTAATGCGTCGATTACTATTTTTGAAATTTAGATTTTTCATTTGCATTTAGCTAGCTGACTGATTTTTAGTGAATTAAGAATTGTATTTTTTAAATGTCAGTACAGATAATATTTAGAAGTTAATTAAATTAATCATTAAATAGAAATTAGGACTATTTTATGGATCAATGCGTAAGATTCTGTTTTTGAAATTAAGAATTTTGATTCTCGTATATTAGCCGTATATTAGATGACTGACTGATTTTTAGTGAACCGGGAATTTTATTTATTTTTTTAATTTGAGTCAATTTATATTACAGATAACTATTAGAAATTCAATCATTAAACATTAGATAAATATTAAAACTATTTTATAGATTACTGCGAAGGTATATACGTTATAAAATTCTGATTTGATATCGATATAGCTGACCGAGTGAGTTTTAGGAATCGATAAATAAGTCTATGTTAAAGATAGATAATTTTCAGAAATGAATTTATTTGTATAAAATATAATATGTTTTTTTTTCTTTTTTAAAAATGAATATATATATATTTCATTATTAAAAATTAAGTTAGTTTAGTCACTACTCCCATTTCAACCGCTAATCTAATTAACGACTTTTAAATTTTGATGTCACGAACTAAACCGAAAATTTTATTATTTTAATTTATTTCGTTTATAATTTTCAAAATGATTCTATATTATTTATTAAATGAAAAGTAAATTTTGATGCCCCTGAAACTGACAGACTGAATGGGAAATTTTATTTCTCGAACGATTAAAAACGATTTCGATTATAATTTTCATAAATGATTACATTATTTATTAATTATAAATTCAATTTTGATGTCACCAGAATTGGTTTATTGAATCGAAACTTTTAATCTTCAGAAATTAGTGCATTTTTCATTAAATGAATATTAGTACTGCTTTATAAGTAAGCCTGTCGTCTTATTTTTATGTTCAAAAGCAGGCGACTCCTACAGAGAATAATACAAAAAAATATTATTTAAATAGATTACTTAATTTTGGCTATAATTTTTAGAAATTATTATTATGTTATTTAAATAAAATTTAGTACTAGTTTTGATGTCACCAGAATTGGTTTATTCAATCGAAACTTTTTATCTTAAAAAATTTAGCGCATTATTTATTAAATGGATATTAGTATACTGCTTTATAAGTCAGCATGGAGTCGTCTTATTTTTATACTCAAAGGCGGGTGACTCCTACTCCTACAGAGAATCAAAAATTTTCTTATTTAAACAGATCAACTTTATTTTGGCTATAATTTTTAGAAATTATTATTCTGTTATTTAAATAAAAATTAGTACCAATTTACGGATCAGTGTGCCGGTTTTTACTTTAAGAAATTCCGATTTTAATATTCATATAGCTGATTTGCCGATTTTTTTATGAATCGAAAGTTTTATTTTTTAAATCAGTCTATTTTATAGGCAGTTTCTGTTTTATGAAATGTCGATCTTGATATTTATATAGATGACTAACTGATTTTATTGAACCGAAAATTTTATAGATTAGAGTGCGGGTTTCTATTTTATGAAATTTAGATTTTGGTATAATATGGTTGATTGACTGATTTTATTAAACCGAAAATTGGTATTTTTCAAATCAGTAAAATTTACAGATCTTTGATTTTATAGATCATTGATTAAATTTTATAGATTTATTTTATAGATTTCCGGTTTCTGTTCCATGACAGTGAGATTTTTATGGAACCGAAAATTATATTTTAAAAATATTTTTCTGCCTTTTGCGCGTTTTTCTATTTTATGAAATTTACATTTTGATATTTAGATACATGATCGACTATGAATGGTTTTATTGTTCCGGTTTCTATTTTATGAAACTGGGATTTTGATGTTTATATAGACCAGCCATACTCAACCTGAGGCCCGCGGGCCGCATGTGGCCCGGCAACCTTTGATATGCGGCCCGCGACACATAATCATTAATCTCTACTTACAAAATCAATTGAGATGTGCATAATTTTTTTAAGACCTTCACTGTTCTTTTATATATTTTCATGGGAATACAAAATCTGCCCTGTTATTTAAAAATCACTAATTTAAAATTATCTTAAAACATGTTAAAGGCAGCTTCGTTTGTCAAAAGTTCTTTTTACATGTAGTTCTATCTGTGCTATAATGGCGTATCCATTTCTTAATCTTCCAACACTGAACAAACATTATTTCAAATTAATTAAATTTGCACTATATATTTCTAAAAAAGATTTTGCATTGAGATAATGACTGTTTTATTAAAGAAAACCACCTGATTTGTTTTTAGAAACTTGGAAATGTTGTATTGTTATATTATTACGTTTACACTTATCATATAACTAATAATCCATATTAAGGACATTAGGGTTAAACGTTTGCCGCAGAAAACAATTGGCAGCAAAAAGTTTTATATCACGAATTCTAAACAACAATCTTCGCCGGCATATTTATACATCATAATGAATAGAAATCTACTACAAAGTATATTGTTCAGAAATAGTGGTGTTAAATTTTTTGGTAACATGTCTTCTGCGACAAACCTTCAATCCTACTAATTATATTAACTTTATTATATAGCTTTGTTATACTACTTTTGTTATCTTACTATTTTAATTATACTTTTTTTTACATTATTATACAAAGCGTGTTGCGGCCCGCCTAATGTCGCAAACATATGTTTGCGGCCCGCGAGAAAAAAAGGTTGAGTATGGCTGATATAGACAGTTTGACTTTATGGTACTGAACATTTTATTTTTTAAATCATTTTTCTAGATCAGTGTACCGGTTTTTATTTTATGAAATGTAGATCTTGATATTTATATAGATAACTGACTGATTTTATTGAACCGAAAATTTTAGAGACTAGAATGCAGGTTTCTATTTTATGAAATTTAGATTTGATATTAATATAGATGATTGGCTGATTTTATTTAACCGAAAATTGTAATTTTTTAAATCAGTACATTTTATAGATCATTGTTCCGGTTTCTATCCCATGACAGCGAGATTTTGATAGATGACTTAATTGATTTTATGGAACCGAAAATTATATTTTAAAAATATTTTTCTGCCTTTTGTGCGTTTTTCTATTTTATGAAATTTACATTTTGATATTTAGATAGATGACCGACTATGACTGGTTTTATTGAACCAATAATTTTATTATTTTTTTAACCAGTTAATTTTATTTATCAGTGTGACGGTTTCTGTTGTATGAAATGTTGATTTTGATATTAATATAGATAACAGACTGGTTTTATTGAACCAAAAATTTTTAATTTTTAAGCCAGTCAGTTTTAAAGACCAGTATGTCGGTTTATATTTTATGAAATTTAGATTTTTATGTTCATATAACTGACTAGCTGAGTGAATAAACAATTTTTTATTTTTATTTATTTATGTTTATTATTATTTTTAAATCTGTCAATGTATGTCAATGTTTATTTTCAAAAATGAATTTATTAGTCATTGAATTAAAAGCAGTACTAATTTATAAAATGGTGCGCCGATTACTCTTTTCTTTCCCTTTTTCTTCCTGTGTTTATTTTATTTTTATTTTTATTTTATTTTATTTTTTATTTATGCAATTTCAATGTCGAAGTCCATGGAGACGACCAAATTATCTTTTAGTGACCACAAACACGTATTATTATTACTTTTTTTTAAACAAATTAATTCACGTTAAAGCATTATACATTAAATAAAAAATATCGTGCTGTGTAAAGTGTTCCTTTTTATTATTTAAAATTTTAAGATTAAAAACAAAAACAAAAAAAACTGCTGATTATTTTTTAATAAATCATAAATTTTGCTATTTAAATAAATTAATTGTGTTGATTTATAATTTTCACAAACAATAATTTTCTTTATTTAAAAATATATTTGTATTTCTTTAAAAGTCATTGTGTCGGTTTCTTTTTTCTATAAAATTTCAATTTTAATGTTCACAAATTTTGCCAATAGCCTTTTAGTAAACTGAAAATTTCATCGCTTAAATGGGTTAATTTATATTGATTATAATTTTCACAAATAATATATTTTTTTTATTAAATAAATATTACTTTTAGTGTGTTCCGGTATAATAAAAAAAAAAAAAAAAAAATGAAATTTCATCTTTGGTGTTTATAAAATTTCCCGATTGTCTTTTTGTAAACTGAAATACTTATTAGTTAAGCAGATTAAATTATATTGACAATATTGTTTATTTAAAAAATATTAGTATTACTTTAAAAGTCATTGTGTCGGTTTCTAATTTCATTTTTAATATTAACAAATTTTGCCGATTGTCTTTTATAAAACTGAAAATTTCACCACTTAAAAGGGTTAATTTACATTGATTATAATTTTCACAAATAATTTCATTTATTAAATAAATATTACTTTTAGTGTGTCCCGGTATATATATATATATATGTATTTTAAAATGAAATTTAAACTTTGATGTTCATAAAGTTTGCCGGTTACCCTTTTGTAAATTGAAATATTTATTAGTTAAGAAGATTAAATCATATTGATTTTAACCCTTTCTAAATGTTTTTTCCTTAAATAAATGTAATAAAATTTTTACTACTTTATAAATCTATGCATACGTTTCTATTTTACAAAATCTCAATTTTGGTGTGTATATAGATTCCGGATTGTCTTTTAGTAAACGAAACATGTTATTATTTAAATAGATCAATTCATGTTGAATATAATTCTCAGAAATGTGCTTTCATTAATATATATTTATATATATATATATATTGCTTTTTATATTAATGGGTAGATTTCTATTTTATGAAATTTCAATTTTATAAAATTATATTCATGAAACTGATTGCCTCATAGTGAATATATTTTTAAATTATTTAAACATAATAATATATGCTGATTATACATTTCTGAAATTATTTTGTTATTTATAAAATAAAAATAATTAACGGTTTGTGCTAGTTTATTTATCTTTCTTTCCTTTTTTTTTTACTATTTTGTTTTCATGAAATTTCAGTTTATGTGTTTATAAAGCAGGTTGATTACCTTTCAATAAATCGAAAGTGTTATTATTTAAATGCATTAATATATCTTATTTGTAATTTTCCAAAGATATTAAATATATTTATTCAATAAAAATCAATATTGCTATATAAACAGTTATGTTATTACTAATGAATTTCTTCTTTAATGTTCGTGAAACTTACTAATTGTCTTTTCGTGAAACGGAAAATTCACTTAAATGGATTAATTTTTTGTGTTTATAATTTTGAAAAACGTGTAATTGATTAAATGCAGAAAAATATGAATATTGTTCTATGGACTAGTGTTTGTGTTTTTATAGTTTTTCCAATTTGGATATTCATAAATATGTTTGTATTTATAGTAAATCGGAAATTTTATTTTTAAAATGAAATATTGATGCTGTTTTTAACAAATTTATAATGTCAAAATAATAAATATTTCATTCATATATAATAGATTCAAATAATAATAAATGTGTGTTATTTTTATTAATTATTGTGATTTTTTTTTCTATGTTTTGATACAAGTGAATTTTATTGGTATTATATGTGTGCTGATGATCAATAAATTCATTTTCAGTACTTTTGTATTATATTTCTTTATATTCTAATTTTAATACAAAGGATCAGGGTCCATAAGTCATGTTTTAGCCCATGAAATAAGACTAAAATTCGATTTTGTTATACTGACTTAATTATTTCACTTTTTAATATTATAAGGTTTATATTGTACGATTTCAACAATATTTTTTGCATTTTGTTCGGATTTATATAACTTACACAAGCTCAAAGTTCGTATTATTCGTAGTTTTTTGATGAAAAATATGCAATTTCTCCTAATTTTACCTCAATTTTTAATATATATTTTTAATATTTTACTATGAGCGCAGCTTTGCAACTCTTTTATTTTTACATATATTGTACATTTTGATGTATTTTATAATATATGTAAAGAAGAAAGTGTTGCGCTGCACAATTGCGCTCACATAAATAATTGAGGTAAAATTAAGAAATTGCGTATTTTTCTTCAAAAACTAGGAATAATGCGAACTTTGAGCTTGTGTAAGTCATATAAATCCAAACAAAATGCAAAAAATATTGTTGAAATCGTACAGGATAATATTAAAAAGTGAAATAAGTAAGTCAGTATAACAAAATCGAGTTTTAGTCTTATTTCATGGGCCAAAAACACGGCTTATGGACTCTCATCCTTTAAATTTAATTGATTCAAGCCCTTTGCAACGAGCATCCCGTACACAATTTTCAATCATTTAAAAACAATATTTCTAAATAGGAAATTTTGTCTTGTCTAATTTAAACCCAGAAATGCTATGATTAAGTAAGGCAAAAATTACTATTTGAAAATGCTGATAGGAAAAATGAAAGATTTTACGCACCCCTTATATCTCACGTGTACTCGCTGCTCGCTGCGACGAGGTTAAAAAGAAAAATAATTGTTGAATTTTTTTGTTGTGCATTTTCTGATTTCATATACGAAATTGTTGGTTTTTTTGTGGTATTTTCTGATTTATATACGCATTAGTTTTCAATTATTTATTTTGAACAGATTGTTCTGAATAAAGGGAAGATTCTACTTCTTTGGTCTAAAATTCACGTAATTTATATATATATATATATATATATATATATATTTCGTTTACAAAGAAAAGTGGTATCACCTTCGGACTTCTTGCATTTTATTCATTGACATTTTACTTATGTTTACATATTTGTGTGTAAAAAAAAAAAAGAAAAAAAAAAGAATAATCAATACATTCTGTGTCAATACATTAGTTTCAACTGACGTCATACCCTAGCAACCACCGTAGCAAATAGATTTGTTTTTTGTTTGCCCACCAAAGATGGTGGATTGTGATTGGTTGGCTCGTAATACAGGCTACAAATTCACGATTATGATTGGTTGGATAACACTTGGTGGGCTGATGATTACGTGGTTGAAACTGATCTATACTCTTTGTGCGGCGGAGAGTACCTGTGGGTGCATGCCGCGAACTTACGATCGGGCGACCGTTTTTCTCCGGTCACAAACATCTGAAACAAATTGGGTCGCCAAATTATGAAAGGGGATTTAATTTTCTGGTGCTAATGTCAGCATTTAGTTTAAAAAGTTGATTTTTGACAATTTAAACAAAAGAAAAAAAGTTCATTTTTCGCTTTTTTCTTTTTTTTAACATTTTGCGAGCTCGAAAAAATAATTGATCAATGAAAATTATACTTTTCGGTGGTGTTGGCTCCTGCAAAAACGATTATCTTTCTTTTAAATAATAAATGAAGAAAATTGGTCGAATAGCTCTCGAGAAAAAAAGGTCGCCCAGTTTGAAAAATACCGTTTCGAGAAAAACAAGCCTAAAATTTTCCAATAGCGTTACGTTCAACGAGGAGAAAATATTGTAAGGAATTGGAATATCAGGAAACAGTTTCAGGGCAATAATTTACACTCTTGAGAGTTGCTAAAAATGCAAAAAAGAAAAAAAAATCGAAAATTTTGACCGAAAGAAGTAGAATCTGCTCTTAACTCAAACCTTTTTTTGTGTCAATACAAGCTTATAATGTTCCCTTAACTAAACTAATATATTATATCTTACTAAAGTATTAATCAGTTTTTATTATTTTTATTTTTTTTTCTGAATTTGCTGAAGTTTTTGAAAGTTATAACGATATGATTCCATTATATCTATGTTCCTTTATATCTACATAATTTAAATGATGTTATGATGAATTTGAAAACGAAAATATATTTAATATATTTTTTTAATTATTAAATTTATGTTTTCTGATTCATGTATGAAGATGTCAGTTTTCCGATCATTATGCTTGATCATGCTGTTCTCAATTTACTGGAACATTTTCTGAGTCGACAAAAACGGTTAATGTTCTCTTAACTAAATCAATATATTAACTATAACTAAAGTATCGATCAGTTTTTAGATTGCTTTTTCTCTGAATTCGGTAGACTTTGCTAATAATTATGTTGTTTGATTTTCATTACAACTATGTTTTGTAACATCTCCTTAAATTAATTGATGTTATCGTGAACATAAAAAAGAGAATCCGATAAAAAAAATTATTATTTTTAAAATTAATGATTTTAATTTTCTGATTCATATACGAATATATTAGCATTTTAGTCATTATATTTGAAAAGATTGTCCTGAATTACGTCGAACATGTTCTGCGTCAACAAAAACCTATAATGTTCTTTTAACAAAACTATTTATCTTAGTTAAAATATCGATCAGTGTTTAAGACTTTTTTTTTTTTTTTTTTTTTTTTTTTTTTTAAATTCAGTAGGCTTTGCTGACAATTATGATAATCGATTTTCAATGCTCTGTCCTTTAAATTTCGATGTTCAGTGAAAAATGAAAATATGTTCAACAATTATTATTTTTAATTATTAAATTTATATTTTTTGATCCAACATTATGTTTAAGCAGACTGCTTATACCGAATTAACTCGAACATTTTTATGTAATCTCGAATGGATAATGTTCTTATAATGAAACTAATATATTAACTAAACTATCACTCTAAATTAAAGTATTGATCAATTTTTAGATTGTTTTTGATCTGTAATCAATAAACTTTGCTGGTAATTACGGTAATCGTTTTTAATTGCATCTTTGTTCTGCAATATCCTCATAATTTGAAGTTTAACGAATTAAAAAAATATTCAATTATTATTTCTTAATTATTAAATTTGGGTTTTATTATTCATACCCGAAGATTTTAGTTTTTTAGTCATTATGTTTTAACAGACTGTCTTGAATTAACTCGAACATTTTTTTTCTTTCGTGTCAGCTGGAATGGATAATGTTCGTTCAATTAAACCAATATATTAACTAAACAAACACTCTTAACTGAAGTATTGACCAATTTTTACATTTTTTTAATCTGTATTCGATAGCCTTTGCTGGTAATTACGGAAGATTTTAGTTTTTCGTTATGTTTGGATAGACTTCCTGAATTAACTCAAATATTTTTTGTGTTAACTAAAATGGATAATATTATTTTAACTTAACTAATATTTTAACTAAACTATCACTTTAACTAAAGTACTGATCAAGTTTTAGATTGTTTTTTATCTGTATTCGATAGACTTTAATGATAATTATGGTAATCGTTTTCCATTACCATCTATGTTATACAATGTTCCCATAATTTCATGTTCAATGAATTTAGAAAAAGAAAATTTATATAATTATTAATTTTTAATTAATAAATTTATGTTTTATGATTTATACCCGAATATTTTATTTTTTCAGTCATTATGTTTGGATAGTCTGTCTTGAATAAACTAGAACATTTTTTGTCAACATGAATGGATAATGTTCTTTTAATTAAAGTAATATATTAACTAAACTATCACTCTTAACTGAAGTATTGATCACTTTTTAGATTCTTTTTTTTTTAAATCTGTATTCGATAGACTTTGCTGATGATTACGGTAATAGTTTTTCATTACATCCATATTCTGAAATATCCCCATGATTCAATGAATTTAGAACAAGAACATTTATTTAATTATTAATTATTAATTATTAAATATATGTTTTATGATTCATATCCGAACATTTTAGTTTTTCAGTTATTACGTTTTGATAGACTGTCCTGAATTAACTAGAACATTTTTTTTTCAACTGCAAGGGATAATGTTCTTTTAATGAAACTAATATATTAACTAAACTATCACTATTGACTAAAGTATTGATCAGTTTTTAGATTGTTTTTTATCTATATTTGATAGATTTTGCTGACGATTACGGCAATCGTTTTAATTACATCTATGTTCTGCAATATTCCCATAATTTGATGTTCAGTGAATTTTAAAAAATAAAGTTTATTTAATCTTGTTTATTTAATCTTGTTTGTTTACAGTTTATTTAATTTAAAAAAATTGGGTCATAATTGTGGAATAGATAATGTTCTTTTAATTAAACTAATATATTAACTAAGTTATCACCGTTAACTAAAATATTGATGAGTTTTTAGACTGTTTTTGTTCTGTATTCGATAGACTTTGTTGATAATTACGGTAACTGTTTTTCATTACATCTATGTTCTGGAATATCACCATAATTTGATGATCAATGAATTTTTTAAAAAATGAAAGAGAAAATTTTTCATTTGTTAAATTTATGTTTCATGATTCATGTCCAAAGATTTTAATTTTTCAGTCATTATGTTTGAACAGACTAACATGAATTAACTCGAACATTTTTTTTTGTGTTAGCGGGAATGGATAATGTTCTTTTAACTAAACTAATATATTTACTAAACTATCACTCAAACTAAAGTATTAATCAGTTTTTAGATTATATTTGATCTGTATTCGATAGACTTTGCTGATAATTACGGTAATCGATTTTCATTACATCTATGTTCTGCAATATTTCCATATAATTCATTGATTTTAGAAAAAGAAAATTTATTTAATTATTACTTTTTAATTATTAAATTTAGGTTTTATGAAACATACCCGAATATTTTAGTTTTTTAGTCATTTTGTTTGGATAGACTTTCCTGAATTAACTCGAACAATTTTTGGGTCAACTGGAATGGCTGATGTTCTTTTAATTAAACTAATGTATTAACTAAACTACCACGCTTAACTAAAGTATTGATCAGTTTTTAGATTGTTTTTGATCTGTATTCAGTAGACTTTGCTGGTAATTACGGTAATCGTTTTCACTGCATCTATGTTCGGCAATATCACCATAATTCATTGATTTTAGAAAAAGAAAATTTATTTAATTATTACTTTTTAATTATTAAATTTATGTTTTATGAAACATACCCGAATATTTTAGTTTTTTAGTCATTTTGTTTGGATAGACTTTCCTGAATTAACTCGAACATTTTTTGTGTCAACTGGAATGGAGAATGTTCTTTTAATTAAACTAATATTAACTAAACTACTTGTCTTAACTAAAGTATTGATCAGTTTTTAGATTGTTTTTGAATAAATTTTGCTTGTAATTACTGTAATCGTTTTCATTACATCTATTTTCGGAAATATCCCCATAGTTAATTGATTTTAGAAAAAGAAATTTTATTTAATTATTAATTTTTAATTATTTAATTTATGTTTTACGAAACATAACGGAATATTTTAGCTTTTAAATCACTTTGTTTGGATGGACTTTCTGAATTAACTCGAACATTTTTTGGGTCAACTGGAATGTATAATGTTCTTTTAATTAAACTAATATATTAACTAAACTACAAATCTTAACTAAAGTATTGATCAGTTTTTAGATTGTATTTGATCTGTATTCAATAGACTTTGCTGGTAATTGCGGTAATCGCTTTTCATTACATGCATGTTCTGTAATATCTCCATAATTTGATGTTCAATGAATTAAAAAAAAGAAAATTTATTCAATTGTTATTTCTTAATTATTAAATTTATGTTTTATAATTCATACCTAAATATTTTAGTGTTTCAGTTATTATGTTTGTATAGACTGTCCTGAATTTAACTCGAACATTTTTTGCGCCAGCGGAAATGGATAATGTTCTTTTAATTAAACTAATATATTAACTAAACTATCACTCTAACTAAAGTATTGATTAGTTTTTAGATTATATTTAATCTGTATTTGATAAACTTTGCTGATAATTACGGCAATCGTTTTTCATTACATCTATGTTTTGCAATAATTTCATAATTCAGTGGATTTAGTAAAAGAAAATGTATTTAATTATTACCTTTTTATTATTACTTTTTAAGTATTAAATTTATTTTTTATGCAACATACCCGAATATTTTAATTTTTCAGTCATTTTGTTTGGATAGATTTGGTTTGAATTAACTCGAACATTTTTTGTATCAGCAGGAATGGATAATTAAACATTCTTTGTAATCTAACTTTAATTAAACTTCTCCTTTTCTTTTAATAAAACTAATATTTTAACAAAACTACCATTCTTAACTAAAGTATTGATCAGTTTTTAGATTGTTTTTGATCTGTATTCGACAGACTTTGCTTACACTTGTGTAATCGATTATCATTACATGTAGTATTCCGTAATATCCTCATAATTTAATTGACCTTATAATGAATTTTGAAAACAAAATGCATTGAATAATTATTTTCTTAATTATTAAGTTTATGCTTTCTAATTCATATACGATATTCATCTTTTTCGTCATTACGTTTAAATATATAGTCCAAACTTAACTATAATATTTGCTGTGTCATCAAAAACCTATAATGTTCTCTTAACTAAACTATCAATCTTAATCAAAGTATCGATCAGTTATTGGATTTTTTTCTTTTCATTCAGTAGACTTTGCTGATAATTATGAAGATCAATCTTCATTACTTGAGTGTTTTGTAATATCATTTAAATTTAATATTTGTTTAGGGAATTTAAAATTGAATATGTATTTTTTAATCATTAAATTTACGCTTTCTGATTCCTATACAAAGATCATTTGTTTTCACCCATTATAATTGAACATATTGTCCTGAAATTAACTCGAACATTTTTCATTGTCAACAAGAATAGTAATGTTCTCAAAACTGAACTAATAAGAACTAAACTATCAATCTTAAGTAAACTATCAATCTTAACTAAACTTCAATCTTAACTAAACTATTAATCTGAACAAAACTATCAATCTTAACTAAAATATCGATCATTTTTTAGAAAATTTTCTCCCTGAATTCGGTAGATTTTGTTGATAATAACGCTAATCAATTTTCATTACAATACTATGATGCTCTGAATACGCCATATCTTGATGTTCAGTGAATTAAAAAAAAAAAAAAAATTCAATTATTACTTTTTACTTTCTTCTATCTATAATAGAAGAAAGTATTGTAATCGAAATTTTTTTCGACTTCCGGTTTTCGACGGATTTACACGTTTTAGGGGTCAGAGATTCGGAAAAACATGTTTTTACAAAATGTCTGTCTGTCCTCATTGTATCATCGAAAAGTGTATGAAGTTTTACAGAAAATTTAATCAAATTTGATGTATATGTTTGTGACTATAGCCAGCAGGTATTCCTTGAATTTGGCGATATTCTGCCGTAAGGGGGCGCTGCGATAGCGTTTTTTGTGGCATTTTCATTATTGTATCATCGAAAAGTGTATGAAGTTATGCAGATAATTAATCCAAATTTTATGTATACGTTTTTGGTTATGACCTGCAGGTCCCAGTTGAATTTGGAGATATTGCGCCTGGAGGGGGCGATGCGATAGCCACTTAAAATTTTCAAATTAAAAAAAAAATGTACAAAATCTTAAAAGGTTTTTCCGTTAAATATTCGGCGTCAAGACCGGAATTCCAAGGATTCCGGAGCAATTTTTGTTTTGCCTCTATCTTAAAAAATGGCTGAGATATAGCAGTTTGAAATTTTAGGGTGGCTGACATTTTGAAATAATACAGCAGCAATTCATCCATACACGCGTTTAATTTATGAGTTTTAGTGAACATAGTTTCAGCAATTTTTTTTTCATTGTTGTAACCATTGTTCCGACTCTCATATGCTTAACACTATATATTTATATTCGCCAACGCCAAATTCTCGCTAAGCTTGGCGACACTTGGCGAAATATCGCCAAATTTCGTGAAAAAAATAGGTTGCCATAAATGAAGTCAACTTGGCTATAGCGGACTAATTTGGCGATATCCTCATTCAAATTCAATATTGACGAGAACTGGGAAATAATCTTTTTTTAATCGGGTTCCACGCATTTTAGCTTCGTGGTTTCCAGTAAAATTAGCTAAAATCTTAAAACCAAGGAATAGGGAGGCTATCTTTGCCTGCCGGTACAGGCCACAAGGGAATTTCGTAGTTTAGTATAATACATCGGCTGATCGCATCCACTCCAGGTAACCCGACGATTTGACGTACAACAGAATGACGAAAAATATTGATTTTATTGGCGATGTGATAGCGAATTTTGAAGTATCAACATGATTGAGATAGAAGAAAGATTTGGGACTGGCACATACTACTGGTTAATTATTAAATTTATGTTTTATGATTCACTCCCGAATATCTTATTTTTTCAATCTTTATGTTTGGATAGACAGTACTGAATTAACTCGAACATTTTCTGTGCCAGCAAAATACGATAATATTTTCTTAACTAACATAGTAAACTAGATTATCGATCTAAACTAAGGTATCGATCTGTTTCGATTGTATTCTTTATGAGTTTGGGAAGACTGTACAGATGAATATGCATGAAGGCAGATGAATCCTTTACTTTTTAATATTTTTAATAGATGCATTTTAAATATTAAAAACTCTTAAAATATCTTTTTGAATTTTTGATCTGTGAAGTCTATCTTTAAAATGAATAAGCCCCCCTTTTGTTTCATTTTTTGATATATGCATTTAAATTATTAATCATTTAAAAAAATATATTTTTAATTTTTGATCTGCTAACCCCTTGGGGACGAGCGACACGTATACGTGACGCATCAGATGCTCAGAATCCTCGATTATTCACACCAGTTATTTTTTAGTGTAAGCTTTGCCTTATGTAATCCTAGCATTTCTGCGATTCAGTTTAGGCGAAAATTTCTGTTTTGAAAAACCGGTGGTAAAAGAATAAAAATTCTGTAAAGGACGCTCGTCGCGAAGGGGCTAAATGTGTAAACGCCGCTCTTTTCCATATTTTCATAGATGTAATTTTAAAGTATTAAAAATTATAAAAATATTTTAAATAAAAAATTATGCGGTGTAATTTATCTGTAAAATAAGTGCCGCAGTTTTTTTTAAAATTATATATAGATTAGTAAATTCAAAAAACTTTTAAGACATTTTTTTAATTTTTGCTTTGTAAAATTTGTTTTTTCAAACGTGTTAGTGACAGTCTTTTCATTTTTGACAGTTTAGATTAAAAATTTTTTGAAATAGATTTTTAATTTTGTGCTTCAAAATAATTACTGTTAAACATTAAAAATTCTTAAACTATATATTATTTTAATTTTTGCTCTGTAAAGTGCGTAAACGACGTCTTTTTAATTTTTGATAATTGTTTTGAAAGTATAGAAATTTATCTATAAATTTATAAATGATGTTTTCTTTTCATTTTTTATAGATGTATTTTAACATCCTTGCGATGAGCGGCACGTATACGTGTCGTATAGAGGGCGCAAAACCCTTCATTTAGGACACCAGTATTTTTGTACTGAAAATTTCGTTTATATAATGACAGAATTTCAGCGATTAAATAATTTTTTTTTTTTAAAATGATGTTGAAAAAAAGTGTTGCTGACACTCTTCGTAAAGGAGTTAATTATTAAAAATTCTTAAAATTATTTTTTAATTTTTCGTTACGATAAAAAACTTATTCTTACTCATCTTTCAAGCAAACAATTTTTTTTCAACGATCTTTCTAAAAATGTAACTTTTATGCCATTTTATTCGAAAAAATAAATTTAATAAAAATGGCCGCCTGGCATATGAAAAAAGAAGAGGTTTGCCCGTATTTGTTTTCCTCAGTCCCATGGCTTGCGCTTTTATTACACAGATTACGTACGATAGGATTTAATAGAATAAAGAAAACTTTTATTAATATCTTTTTATATTTTGATTCGATTTTCATAAAATTGGAAATGACTCGACAAAATTCTGCAACGATAATATATATATTAAATTTCAAACCATTCGGTTGGGTAGTTTTTGTGCTGTTATATGCGGACAGACGGACGGACCAGACGACGGCTATAGGTGCTACGTATTTATATAATTACGAACGCACCAAAAAATCGTGCTTTCTCTACCAGTCTAGTCTATTGGTAAATCTGCATCGAAAAAACACTACAATAAAAAAAAAAAAAAAAAAAAAAAAAAAAAAAAAACTAATTTTATCAAGTATATCTGGCATTGTAAAATCTTGGTTTACAGTGAAAATCAATGGAAGCAGTTACAGGTTTTTCGCTATTTCCCCAAATTTGATTTTTTGGATAAAAAGAGTTTTGAAACTCAAGTCCTCAAATATGTTTTTTTTTACTCAATGTATTCCCATATTCAGGATGGTAAGTTGGAAGTTTCGTTGAATTTTCTGCATTTAAACTTGTGATGTAAGCATCGCATATTGCAAACAAATCATCGAATTTCGGCATCCCTCGTAGATGACCGCAACCAAAATTGAATGACAATCTACGAGGATGGGCTGATAAGTTCGAGGCCTGACAGTGAAAGCACAAGATTTTTGATAAAATTTTATATTATTTTTCAATGTAGTCCCCTTGCAACTTAATAAATTTAAGACACATTCTTGTATGCGAATTCTTTAGTGCAGCCCTGTACGAGGGTGGTTTGAAAAGTTCTCGGTCTGACAAAGAAAATACAAGATTTTTGACAATATTTCATTTTATTTTTCAACTTTCAACACAATACATTTCAGAAGATTCTTGAGAAATGTTTCTTCTTTGGCGTTTTCGGTCGACGTTCACCAAACGCTGCACGCATCGAGCGGAAAGCTTTTTCATACCCAAAACATCGTATAAAATGTAGTGGACACGGTCTATCGAGATATTTGCAATATCAGCAAGTTTGCGTATCTCAACCGGCGATCATTCAATTCGGCATTGTGAATTTTGTAGACGATTTCGTCGGTCGTAGCGGTTTTTGGACGTCCTGAACGTTCATCATCGTGAATTGATTTCCTACCATGTTTAAATTCAGCAGCGCATTTTTTTTTTTTTTTATCGTCGAATAATGAAAGACAAGAATGCTTTAAGGTGGAATGTAACTCTTTTTGCATGACCGTGGGGGTTAATTTTTTTAACAATGTCTTTTATGATAGCTCGAGCTTCCGTTTTTTCCATTTTTCGAAAATGTCAAAACTTGTTTACTTTACTTTATCGTCAAGCAATTAACCAATAAACTCACGCGTCTGAAATTCGGCAGCATGTCAACTAAAGGATCATACTTTACAAACATCATTATCATTTGGTCATACTTGTTCCATCTCTGCGTCAGGCCGAGAACTTATCAAACTATCCTCGTATTCCTATCATGCGGATTCTAAATTTGACGCTGCGCTGAATTCCGCGCACATAAACTGGAAATATAAATATTATATAAATCAGACAAATCATCGATGGGCGGCACCCCTTGGGGAATTTTCCAAAAAACTAATCAGCACGAGTTCACACAAGGATGGAACTTCATATGAACTTTCATTCTATTCTGCACAGTAGTTCATGAGTTATAGAGCCCACAAAATTTGTGTCCCGTACAGACAGAGACACAGACTAACGGTCAGACATTTACTAAAAATAGTCAAATCGTGTTCATGACCTTCTAAAACATATAAATCCACGAAAACCGTAAGTCGAAATCATTCACGAATCCAATACTTTTTTCTTGTATATAGATATAGAAGAAAGTAGTAAGTTGGAAATTGTACGTCAAACATGACAAATGGGGTGTGTTCGTACTATAACTAGTTACGTAGTTCTACAAATATTCAGATCGTGGTGCAATAGCTGTTGCACTCTTATGCAAAAATGCATGAATACAAAATTTATTTTATGGACAGATTTTCATATTATAGATATTAATTTTATTTTATGAAACTAAGTTTCAATACATTTTTACAAACAATTAATTACAGTCCTGTTACATTAAAATTATACTATGCGCAAATATACAATACAAGACAATGTAAAAAAAAATCATTGTTATTATTTTAGTGAAATGAATTCGTCTGTTATTATGATATGATTAATTTCCGTGTAATAAAATAAGAACATTTTAAGTTAACAACATTTTATCTTTTGTTGACATTTACTGAAAATTCCAATGAGAAACTTAAGCCTATCTTTGAAAATTTCGGAACTTGAAATCCATATTTAGACTCTTTATTCATTTAATATCTATTTCTCCGGAAACATTTATAAACTGTCGGTAGATATAGGATGGCTATAATTAAACAATTTTAGTATACAAATTCGGTTTTTAAATTCAATAATACGGAACTAATATGACTCAATGATACGTTCTTAAATAGGACGTCATCACCATGGCAACCTAGAATCATTACCTATCATGGAATATCACTGAATGAATTACGTATGATAAGATTTAATAGAATGGCGAGAACTTTATTAATATCTGATTTGATTCGAAGTTTTGATTCAATTTTCATAAAACTTGAAATAACTCGAGAAAATTCTGCAACGATTATATATATTAAATTTTAAACCATTCGGTTTGGTAGTTTTTGCGCTGTTATATTGGACAGACGGACGGACCAGACTACGACTATAAGTGCTACGTATTTATATAATTACGAACACACCTAAAATCATGTTATGGGATTTAATTATTCACATATAACGTCGATTGAAATATAAAATATTTAATACATACATACCAGAATAAAGTAACAGAATTTATAAATAAGACGTAACATAAAAAAAGTAATATATATATATTTTAAAAGTCAATTCCTACTTAGGTGAACAAAGAACATTTTTATTTTAGTTACTTTTTATTAAAAAAAATTGTATTAACATCAAGTGTCATCCTCTACTAGTTTAAAAAAATGTATTTGAACTTGAGTGGATGAATAAAAAGTATTTTATTAACGATTGAAAATCTGAACAAGATATATAAATATATATATAGGGAGAGTGTGAACTAATAGTAGGAATTGAAATATATATATATATATATATATATATATATATGTTAACCTTACAACATACTTTCAATGTTTCTTTTTCTAAATCGTTTTTGTCAAGTATGTGTATAAATTGTCTACAAATTGTTATCTATAAAGATTAGAGGAATTCTCTGTATCTGTATATGCTTTGATGGGATCTTTAAAGTAAGCTAATTACTGCAATCAAGAAAAGAAGATCGAACTATCATAATAATCATCAACTTTCTTTTCCAACTCGTTACAATGTACTACATAAGAGTAAATCATCAACAAAATGTTACTCTTTTACAGACATTTGAAAAGATCTTCTGAAGCGGACGAACATCTACTGTAATTAAGCGTGTAACGAACACGATATCGCGAGGCTAACGAAAAAGATAGGCATTTCACTTATCTTTTTTTACAGACCGCTAGAGTGACGTGATGCTCTTTTCGTACACTTTCATTGGTGCATTCGAGCATCACGTGACTCCGGCGGTCTGTAAAAAAAGACAAGCGTAAAGCACCGCGGTAGCCTTTATTTTCCGTTAGCCTCGCGATATCGTCGTTCTTACCGGGTGATTTTCGTATTCTCTAAAGCTTAATTTATGATTATTTACACGCAATTTATAAAACTGCTATAATTAAACAATTTTGGAATACAAATTGGGTTTTTAAATTCAGTAATACGGAAATGATATGACTCCATCAGAATACAGTAACAGAATGTATAAATAAGTTGTAACTACAAAAAGAAAAAAAAAAAAAAAAAAAAAAAAAAAAAAAAAAAAATGTTAATTTTACAACATATTTTCAATGTTTCTTTTTCTAAATCGTTTTTGTCAAGTATGTGTATAAATTGTCTACAAATTGTTATCTATAAAGATTAGAGGAATTCTCTGTATCCGTATATGCTTTGATTTGATGAGATTTTTAAAGTAAGATAATTACTGCAATCAAGAAAAGAAGATCGAACTTATCATAATAATCATCAACTTTCTTTTTCAACTCGTTACAATATACTACATAAGGGTAAATCATCAACAAAATGTTACTCTTTAAGTACAGAGATTTGATAAGATCTTCTGAAGCGGACGAACATCTACTGTAATTAAGCGTGTAACGAACACGATATCGTCGTTCTTACCGGATGATTTTCGTATTCTCTAAAGCTTAATTTATGAGTATTTACATGCAATTTATTCGATGTTCAAGAACGAAGGCTGTTGTCCTTGAACGCTGGGCTGCATTTCTGTAAAGGTGAGAAGATAGATGATGATAGGATTTTTCTTCTAATGGAGACCAATCGATTCCATCCATTAATTCTCGAGCTTTTAACTGTGATAGGACCATTTTTTACAAAACAAATTTGTTTTGCGAACAACCATTATATAGCGGGAGTAGGGTTCGTAAATATGTTTCCCAAAATATCAAAAATATCCGATATTTTCAAAATAGTCGACTTAGTGACGATTATAAATATTTCCAGATTTATCTAAATTATAAATTAAAACATATTGCATTTACATGTAAACTTAATAAATCAATATTCTATCTATCTATCTATCTATAACTAATTGAAAACAGGTACAAGCTTTTAACTCTATAGAGCCATTTTTTCAAACCAAATTTGTTTTTCTGACAACTATTATACGAGGGAAAGTCATTAAGTAAGTCACAAAAGATTATTAAATAATAACTTACAATGATATTCACTTCAAAATTATTTTTATTTCTCAACATATTCTCCACCAATATTTATGCACTTATATCACCGTTTTATCAGTGCCCCAACACCAGCTGCATAGCATTCTTTGGGTTGCTGTCTCAGCCACATTAGGATTTCAAGTTGAACCTTTTCATTAGCTGTGAACATCATCTTGCAACTTCTTCAAAATCCACCATACAGCTTCGACTTAGCCCCGAGCGATTTTGATCTGTTTAGTCCACTAAAAAAAAAACATTTTGGAAGTAAGATGATGTTCACAGATGATGAAAAGGTTCAACTTGAAATCCTAATGTGGCTGAGATAGCAACCCAAAGAATCTTATGCAACTGGTGTTGTGGCACTGATAAAACGGTGATATAATTGCATAAATATTGGAGGAGAATATGTTGAGAAATAAAAATAGTTTTGAAGTGAATATCATTGTAAGTTATTATTTAATTATCTTAAATCTTCTTAATCTCAAATAACTCTTCTTCTAATCTTAATTCTTAGATTAAACCATTCAGTAAAATTTTCAGATTCAGATTTTCGATTAAGATTCAATAAAAGTTATTCATTCAGATTTTTGCATTCCTCTATAACTGAATTTATGGATATTTGAATTTAGATTTTCGTAAAATCTTATATATGGATACTCTGATTCAGATTTTCAACATTCAGATAAAGGTGAGCTAAACATATTTTAATTGACATTGATATATAATTATGAAAAGTTGAGCGTAGAAAGAGCGTAACTTTAGCTTCTGAATTTTGGCCACCATTTGGCCATTGACTTAATCTATCGATTCTCAAACTTTCAACTTTATAGAAAGCCATTTTTTCAAACCGAATTTCCTTTGACGACAACTATCAGATTTAGATTAAACCATTCACTACAATTTTCAGATTAAGATTTTCGATTAAGATTCAATAAAATTTATAGATTCAGATTTCTGTATTCTTCTATAACTGAATTTATGGATATTTGAATTTAGATTCTCGTATCTCTCTAAATCCGTATTTATGGATATTCTGATTCAGATTTTCATCTAGATAAAGGTGAGTTAAACATATTTCAAGGACATTGATACATAATTATGAAAAGTTGAGCGTAACATTTTTTTTTTCTGGGTTTTGGCTAGCATTTGGCCATTGACTCAATTTATTAATTCTAAAGCTTTTAACTGTATACAGCCTTTTTTTTTCAAACCAAATTTCCTTTGACGACAACCATTATATATAAGTTGAACCATTCACTAAAATTTTCAGATTGAGATTTTCGATTAAGTTTCAATAAACTTTATAGATTCAGATTTCTGTATTCTTCTATAACTGAATTTATGGATATTTGAATTTAGATTTTCGTATCGCTCTAAATCCTTATTTATGGATATTCTGATTCAGATTTTCACCTAGATAAAGGTGAGTTAAACATATTTTAAGGACATTGATATACCGGGTGTCCGAAAAAGGTTGGACTGATTTGAAAGAATCATAACTCTAAAAATAATTGAGTAAATGCAATTATTTTTGTTTTCCAAGTACTCGTCAAATATCCAAGATTTGTTAGATGTAGCTGTTTTAAAATTGTGACATTCAAACGATGGGCAGAATCGATGATCGGAAAATGCAAATCGCATCACACATTCGCAATTTTAACTTTTTGCTTATGTTATTTGTGTACATAGGGGATCCTTTCCTATTAAATTGAAGATGCTGAAGAACTTTCTAATTGACAATTTTCCCATAACTCCAATAGTTTTAAACTTATACGCTTTCCACTCCGGAATCATCGAAGAAATTGCAAATGTGTGGTGCGATTTGCATTTACATGTCATCGATTCTGCGCATCGTCTGAATGTTACGACTTTATAACAGCTACATCTAACAAATCTTGGATATTTGACGAGTACTTTGAAAAGAAAATAATTGCATTTACTCAATTATTTTTAGAGTGATGATTTTTTCAAATTAGTCCAACCTTTTTCGAACACCCGGTATAATTATAAAAAGTTGAGCTAACTTTTTTCTGGGTTTTGGCCAGCATTTGGCCATTGACTCAATTAATTAATTCTGTTTTAATTCTCAATTCATTGATTCTCAATTCATTTAACTGTATACAGTTATTTTTTTTAAACCAAATTTGCTTTGAGACAACCATTATATATAAGTTAAACCATTCAATAAAATTTTTAGATTCAAATTTTTGATTAAAATTCAATAAAATTTATAGATCCAGAGCATTCATCTATTCAAGTATTCATCTATAACTAAATTTATAGATACTTGAATTTAGCTTCTAGCATCTCTCTAAAACCTTATTTATGGATATTCTGATACAGATATTCACCATTCAGATAAAGGAGAGTTAAAACATATTTTAAGGACATTCATATACAATTATGAAGAGTTGAGTGTAGAAAGAGCATAACTTTTGTTTCTGTGTTTTGGCCGGTATTTAGCCATTAACGTAATCCATTAATTCTCAGGCTTTTAACTGTTTAGAGCCATCTTTTCAAATCAAATTTGCTTTGGCGACAACCATTATATGTAGTTAAATCATTCAGTAAAAGTTTCAGATTCTGATTTTTGATTAACATTCAATAAAATTTATAGATTCAGATATTTGTATTCATCTACAACTGAATTCATGGATATTTGAATGTAGATTTTCTTTCTGAAATAATGGAAAATTTGATTCAGATTTTCATCATTTAGATACAGGTGAGTTGAACATATTTTAAGGACATTCATATACAATTATGAAAAGTTGAGATGCAGAAACTGCATTACTTTTATAAAGAGACTGCATTACTTTTATTTCTGGGTTTTGATAAGCATTTGGCAATTGACTTAATCCATTAATTCTCAAACTTTTAAATATAGAGCCATTTTTTAAACCAAAATTGCTTTGCCGACAACCATCATATATAGATTAAACCAACCAGAAAAAAAAATTCGGATTTAGATTTTTAATTAAGATTGAATAAAATTTATAGATTTGGATTTTTGTGTTCATCCGTAACTGAATTTATGGATATTTGAATTTAGGTTTATGGACATTCTGATTCAGATTTTCACCATGGATACAAAAATCCATTAAATAAAGGTGAACTTTTATATTAAGGTTGGCTGATTATATTAGATAAAAATTTAAATTTCTCGCTGTTGTAGAAGTCTTTTTGATTTTATACTTTTATTTTTTTCCTTTATCGTATTGTTAACTATTCTTATGTAAAAATTGATAAACTATGTCTTAATTGGACGGTATTCGGTTATAGTCGGAACAGCAATTCTGTTATAGTTTTTTTTTCAGTATTGATTAGTATACATTTAGTATATATTTAGTATACATTAGTATACATTCGATAACATTTAGAATGAAAATTGTTTGTTCAGGTTTTTTATGCGGTGAATATTTAGCATAAGAAATATATATGTATATATATATTTGTATGATACATTTTTATGAAAATCTCGTTTGCTAAGTGACAGACTTTTTTTTGTACCGATAGCAAAACTTTTTCAATCACCAGAATGTAAGTGCTTGCATTATTAAAAGCATAAGTATCAATCCGACCCTGTTTTAGATTTTTTTTTTTTAACACTATTGTAATGTATGTTATTCGGAATTTTTTTTAAAGATAATTCGCCGTAGTTATTTAAATTGTTTTACGGAAGCATGTTGTGTCTACATTGTTAAAAAACATAAGTGTCAGTGTCAGTCATGCACTATTTTGGACTTTTGAATTAGCTACAATTGCCATATTAGGATTTTTTTAAGGTGAAATTTATCGTAGATTACTAGTCGTATTATCGAATCATTCAATTATATATTCTATGAAGTTAAGGCAAATGATTCTGATTGAGTTTCTCGGTTCCAACGTAGTTTTTTCATCGGTTATTTAAATTCTTTCATAAGTTATTCGGATTTTTTTAAAAGTGAAATTTATCGTAAGATAATTTGTAAGATATTTATTTTGTTTTAGGAAGCCTTATTGTGTTTACATTGTCAATCATGCACGATTTTGGACTTTGGATTTCGCCACAATTGGCATATTCGTAAATTATTCGAAAGATATTTTTTAAGTGAAATATATCGTAGATAGTTAGTTCCTCGTAGTTATATATTATTGTTTTACGGAAGCATGTTGCATCTACATTGTTAAAAACATAAGTGTCAATCATGCACTATTTTAGACTTTTATTTTCCCTACAATTGGCAAATACGTAAGTTATTTGCATTTTTTAAAAATGAAATTTATCGTAGATAATTCGTAGCAGTTATTTATATTGTTTTACGGAAGAATGTTTTGTCTACATTGTTAGAAACATAAGTGTCAATCATGCACTGTTTTGGATTTTGGTTTCCTCACAATTGGCATATGCGTAAGTTATTTGGAATTTTGTTTTAAGTGAAAATTATTTTAAGATAATTCGTCGCAGTTATTTATATTGTTTTACGGAAGCATATTGTGTTTACATTGTTAAAAACACAATACATTGTCAATCACAAGTCTACATTGTCAATCATGCAAGATTTTGGACTTTTTGCCACAATTGGCATATTCGTAAGTTATTCGAAAATTTTTTTAAAGTGAAATATATCGTAGATAGTTTCTCGTAGTTATATACTCGTATTATTGTTTTACGGAAGCATGTTGTATATCTACATTGTTAAAAACACAAGTGTCAATCATGCACTATTTTGGACTTTTGAATTAGCTACAATTGGCATATGAGGATTTTTTTAAAGTGAAATTTATCGTAGATTACTAGTCGTATTATCGAATCATTCAATTACATATTCTATAAAGTTAAGGCAAATGATTCTTATTGAGTTTCTCGGTTCCAACGTAGTTTTTTCATCGGTTATTTAAATTCTTTCATAAGTTATTCGGATGTTTTTTTAAGTGAAATTTATCGTAAGATAATTTGTCGAAGTTATTTATATTGTTTTAGGAAGCATGTTGTGTTTACATTGTCAATCACGCACGATTTTGGACTTTTGAAATAGCTACAATTGGTATATTAGGATTTTTTAAAGTAAAATATATTGTAGATTACCAGTCGTATTATCGAATCATTCAATTACATATTCTATGAAGTTAAGGCAAATGATTCTCATTGAGTTTCTCGGTTCCAACGTAGTTTTTTTCATATATTTAAATTCTTTCATAAGTTATTCGGATTTTTTTAAGAGAAATTTATCGTAAGATAATTTATCGAAGTTATTTATATTGTTTTAGGAAGCATGTTGTGTTTACATTGTCAATCATGCACGATTTTGGACTTTTGAATTAGCTACAATTGGTATATTAGGATTTTTTAAAGTGAAATTTATCGTAAATTACTAGTCGTATTATCGTGTGTCAATCTTTTAAAATTTCGGACTTTTGATCGCCTCACAATTGGCATATAAGTCAGTTATTTAAAATTTTGTTTAAGTAAAATTTTTGTGGATAATTCGTCACAGTTGCGTAAGTTATTCGGATTTATTTTTAAAGTGAAATTAATCGTAAGATAATTCGTCGCAGATATTTATATTGTTTTACGGAAGCACGTTCGTCTACATTCTTAAAAACATAAGTGTCAGTCATGCATTATTTTGGACTTTTGATTTCCCCACAAGTGGTATAGACGTAAGTTATTCTGAATTTTATTTTAAAGTGAAATTTATCGCAGATTGTTATACTCGTATTAGCTATTTATATAGTTTTATGAAATCTTTCAACTATATATTGTACTAAGTTAAGAAAAATGACACTCATTGAGTTTATCGGTTCCAACCTAGTCCCTAAGTCCCTATCCATCAGTTATGTAATTTCTTTCGTAAATCCGTGTATTTTCCATTTCATAATTTGAAACCACAACTTGAGTTAGCTGAATAGCGAAATATGATGAATCTCCATTATTAAAGAGTAAATGTAACTATCAGTTAGGTAATTTATTTCGTACTAGTATATAACCCCGTCAAAAATGACAGATTGTTGATCTGCGTTTCTTTTTCATAAGACTTCATACAAACAAACAGCATGAAGACTTTATTATTGAAAGGTTTGTACTGTAAAAAAGTACATTTTAAAAATGACAAATGATTTCTACAAATAAAAATGATGAGGATATATATATATATATATATATATTACTCAGTATTAAATTTCGGAAGTAGTTCAACGATTGGACAAAACATTCAAATTAAATATTAACAAGTAATCTATGTGCGAAAGTTTTTGTGAAAAAGTGTTATCAATGAGTTTCTAAGCCGATTGACTCACCATATAACTCATTGTTTGATTACATAAGCAAAATTAAATGCAAATTACGTTGTACTATGTATTCCTTATATTTTAATTACGTTTGATAAGAAAGAATCATTTTACAGTATATGACCCCTTATCCGGAATTCCAAAATCCGGAAAAACCCGAAGTCAGCAAAAAAATTTCGAAAATTTTCTAAATTTGGATATTTTTACAAAAATTTTAGAATTTTTGAAAATTTTACCGATTTGTAATTTTTTCTTTCAGTCCATTGTGTTTCAGTGTGTAATCACTAAAATATTGTTACTTCGGTAGCGGGTGAACACGCCCCCCCCCCCCCCCTTCTTCCCGCAATTAGAAACAAATCATTTTTCTCTCAAATTTTAGTTTAAAATTAATTTATATTACGATTCGTTTGAAACAAAAAATAGTTATATATTTATTTCATCAAGGGTGATTCTGTTCCAAATTTTCCTAAAAATTTAAGGCATTCGGTTTCGAAAATTTTAATCTTCAGTCCAAAGATTCGAACATAACAAAATCTCGAATTTTGAGCGATCGTCGCTGAAAAAAACAATTATGTCTATCGTTCGAAGAAAAAGTAGACGATTTCTTCAAAGGATTGCGGAAACAACTTGAATTTTGTCAAAGGATTGAAAAAAAAAAACGCAAATTTGGTCGCAGAATTGCGAAAAAACGCTAATTTTGTTAACAAATCGCAGAAAATAACCGATTTCCGACAAAGGCTTGCGAAAAAAAACGCAAATTTCTTCCAAGGACTCCGAAAAAATGTAAAATTTCTTCAAGGGATCACAAAAAAAAACACAAATTTGGTTAAAGGATCGGAAAAAAAACGCGAATTTCGTCAAATAATCGCGGAAAAACATGAATTTCTACAAAGGATCGCGAAAAAAAAAAACCGCAAATTTCTTCAAAGCACTGCAAAAAAATTTCTAATTTCGTTAAGGGATCGCGAATTAAGTGGAATTTCGTCAAAGGATCGAAGGGAAAAAAAACACAAATTTTGTCAAAAGATCACAGAAAAAATGCGAATTCCGTCAAAGGATGGCGAAAAAAAACCCGCTAATTTCGTCAAAGAATCTCAGAAAAAAACTCGAATTTTGTCAAAGGATCGTAAATAAAAGGTAATTTCGTCAAAGAATATAGCAAAAAACGCAAATTTCCTCAAAGAATCGCAGAAAAATGCAAATTTTGTCAAAGAATCACGAAAAAAAAGCATGAATTTTGTCAAATAATCGTGAACTTCTTTGGAGGACCTAAAATCCGGAAAATTCCAAAACTCGGAAAGCCTTTGGTCCAGAGGATTTCGCATAATAGGTCCTGTACTGTATTTAAGATGGAAGCAAAATTTCAAAATACGCCAGTAGATGGCGCCAATGTACTGGATTGATCACTCAAATCCTCCGTACGAAAAAACGGAGGATCAGCACCGCTATTTCTGAAAAGAAAAGTGCTGATAGAAAAAAATATATATAGAAATGTTGATATACGTGTTTTATATGAAATAGTTTTTGAAGGTTTTAAACAAAATTAAAATATTTAAAAGCTCTAATATGCTTTTACAAATATTTTAACAGCAGAATCGGATGAAGCATAGGGGGAACAACATTAAGCCTAACAGGGCGTTTAACTATGGTCGATTCGCAGATCAGAGTGGTCGAGCCCGGAGCCGTTACAGACACTTTCTTGCCTTCGAATTTTATTATAAGTAAGATACCCGCGTAGTTTCCATATCATATAATTGGAAACCACAACTTGAGTTAACTGAATAGTGAAATATTACGATTTCTTAAAGAGTAAATGTAACTATCAGTTAGGTAATTTCTTTCGTATATCCGCGTTGTTTCCATTTCATGTAATTGAAAACCACAACTTGAATTAGCTGAATAGTGAAATATAATGATTTCTTAAAGATAATTAACTATTAAAGAGAATGTAACTATTTATTTTACTTTCCCCTTTCATAAACAGAGTCGTCTTAGGGGTGTGCAATAGCTGCTGTCGGACAGGCCCTCGCGCACAGAAAAAAATATTGAATGATAAAAAATTAAATGTTTAGCATTTGTTTGATTGTAGGTTATTTAATGACAAATTTATAGATTCGAATATGTTTACATTTATAAATCGCATTACTTATAGTTAGTTCATTCCAAGTTTTTCAGAAAAGTATGTCACCATGGATAAAAAGTCTGTTATATCGCATCTATATGGTCTATTATCGCAATTGGGAGGGTCATACTGAAAATTTTGAGGTACGACTAAATGGTACGCGTTAGACTTACCAACTCTTAGGAGTGTTCAAAGTGGTTCCCTTCAAGGTCAATGCACTTTTGTGAGCGAATTTTTTAAAGATTAAATGCCTCAAGCCATCCATTTCTAGAAATAGATGAGAAATATGCTTTTATAGCCTCATCAATCTCATCTTCGGAATGAAAACGACGCTCACGTAATTTTTTTAGATTAAAAAACAGCCAAAAGTCACACGAAGCAAGATCAGGAGAATAGGGTTCATGTTTTATCGCTCTGATTTTTTTGTTCAAAAAATTCGACTGTAATCCTTGCTGAACGAGAAGATGCATTTTCATAGTGAATCATGAATCCCTTAACATTCACTTTTTGAAGAATTTTTTGAATATATTTAGTGGTAAGCCAGTTAGCTGTGACTGTCTTCTGTTCCTCTAGCTTTATGGCTTTGACCAGCCTTGTACTTCTAAAGAACACGGAATATATAACTTTTTTAAGTACCTCTCTATTATCTCTTCGACCACTTTTCATAACAAAAAACTATCGCCAAACTGTAACCCCAAATAAACGGGAGAACGTTGCCATTGGAATATCAAAATAAATAAATAAATAAAATATAAGAATTTAAGGACACAATTGTTATTTTAATTAATGAAATAACTAATAAATCAGTAAAACATAATGAAAAATACACGCAAATGTCGAATTAAAAACCACCTGATGACATAACAGACACGTATAATGCTTCTGACATCCAGTAAATTGGACTGCATTTTTGCGTTTAATCTTACAGTTTGGCGATAGTTTTTTTGTTATGAAAAGTGGTCGACGGGATAATAGAGAAGTACCCTTTTTTAAGTGTTCGTTGGTTTGGGGTCATCATACTTTACTGTTTTGACGTGTTGGAACGTCAAAAAAAAGTTATGTACATTGTCTTCACCAGTTATGATTTTAAAAATAATGCGGTGCCAGCAATCATTAAGTAATTTTAGGGTTTCTTTACTGATTCTGACACACTCCGCTTTTTACTGATCTTTTAAATTATGGGGGATCAAACAATAGTCTAATTTTTTCTTATGCAGTTCTTCATGAATAATTTTATGTATAGCTACGGATCCAATGTTAAGGTCCTTCTGCAATATTTAGTAGGAGCAGCGATTATCACCGATTATCATTTTTCATGTTGCTGACGACACAGTTTTTGCGACTACTGCTGACAAAAGTCTTCCTGTGTGTTCTTCGTCCAGGGGAGAATTTCGACTTCTTCTAAAATCGGCAAAAAAATCTGAACACCGTGGCACGAGATTGAGCTCTATTCCCATATGTTAATTGTAGATGAAGGGATTCTTCTTGGTTTAGCCCTACTTTAAAATCATAGAAAATCATAACTCGATAATGCCCTCGCACAACTCCATTTTACCTTCGTTCAAAATTTATTCCAGGAGAGCTAAATTGCAATTTTTACCACAAATTATCGTCTGCTGACATAAAATAATTCAACATTTTTTGGCGCATATCGTTTGCGCCTGTTAAAAAAAAAATCAGTGTTATCCTCGTATTATGCATACGTATTTTACCTTTTACAACAATTCATTTAAATACAGACTAGTTTAAATTGCTTCTTTTCTGAGTTATTGTGATTTATTACCTTGTAGATTGATTATAGATTGACGTCAGAATGAAGAATTCTTTATTATTTTCCTGTTTTTAGCACTTTCCAACCTAGTTGAAAAGTGCTTATGACTTCGGTTTGTCTGGCCGTATGGCCGGATGGCCGTATGGCCGTCTGGCCGTCTGTCCGTGCTCTAACTCCCGTAAATATGCTCGGATTGCTCTGCAATTTTTATATGTTATTGTCGTTATCTATGGCACGTTCCCTATTTCAACTGAAGTGTGTAGCACTTATAGTTTTCTTACAGGGACACTCAAAATAATTCCGTTACATTGCGGTCTATGGGGAAAAATCATTTGCGGTTTATTTTAAAAATGTTTCAGTATTGTAAACGCATTGAAATTTATATAGATCACTAAGATGCATTAGAAGAAGCTTAATATGGAATAGTAGGTGTATGGCACTTAGAGTTACTTTACAGGGACAGTCAAAATAATTCCGTTACATTACGTCTATGGAGAAAAATCGTCTGCTCCTTATTTAAATAATGTTCCACTATTTTAAACGCATTAAAGTTTATATATATTACTAAGGTGCATTACAAGAGGCTTACTACAGAATAGTGTGTGTATAGCAGTCATCGTTCATTTACAGGGACACACAAAAGAATTCTCTACTGTCTGTTAACAATAATTCCTGGAAGTGCGTTTTAAGTTACTGAACGCGATTTTAATCTTAACTAGCTTTTTGTCTATTACGGGGTGTGTATAAATTCTGTAGATCCTATACAGGGCAGCACAAAAGTTCGCGAACACATTTCCGTTTATTGACAGAAACTCCAGAAGGAGAATTTAAACGGTGCTACGCGTTTCCTAACTAAACTAAAATTTAGCATCCTATGTATATATACAAATCTATAGATCATATACAGGGCTACATAAAAGTATTCGGATATTTTTCCGAATATTGTATATATTGAAAATTCCTGAAATTACGTTTTTAAATATGTTATGCGTTTTCCAAATTGTTTACTTAGATGTCATCTTTCAGCTTATTAAACGGTAATGATTTGTAAAATTATTTTAGAAGCGTTGGAAAGTGCTACATAATCTATGCTTGACGCATGATTTTTCGTTCTTGTTTAAATGTTAAATAGTTTGTTGGTGAAATAATCTGATAGTACATACTAATTACACTTAAGATTTGACGGGATGATTACCCGATAGATTTCATAATGAATGTCCAGTTTCAATAGTATGTTTTAATGATGACCGTTTCATATCTTAGTGGTAGATTATATATAAAAAAATCGCATTACTTATTGTTATTTGAAATGTTTGAGGAAAGCATGTCATTAAGAATAAAATTCAAGTTTGTTTATAGCAATCATTATGCCTTTTAAACAGTTCATTTAAATACAGAACTGTTTAAATTGCTTCCTTTTAGAGTTAACAAGATTTATTCTCTTTTAGATTGATTATAAATTGGCGTCAAAATGAAGAAATCTTTATTATTTTCCTGCTGTTTTATGTTAAATAATTTGTTGGTAAAATAATCTGATAGTAGAAAATTACTTAAGATTTGACGAAATAGATTACCCAATAGACTTTATAATGAATGCCTTGTTTCGCTAATTACTTTCTTGAGTTTTATTTATTGTTTGATTGCTTTTAAGAAATAAAATTAAATGTTTTTATATTAGAAAATAGGAAACTATCGCTATAGAACATGGTAGATATCTAACTTATAGTTGTTTTACTCTGCGCGGGCATTACATTTATTTCCCTAGTTTTCCTTCGTTTTGAAAATCATATTAAATGCATATATGAACACTGTAGATTATATATGGGTATGTTCTTTAGTAAATAAAATTTGTTTTTGATCTTTTTTAGTGACAAATCGAGTCCGAAAACCCAAAATTTCTGTTTAAAATCAACCCTGAACCCGACAAAAAAATTTCGACAGCCCGGAATCTGACCCGAACCCGAAATATTCAAATCCGAAATGAAAAAAAAAAATCTATATTTTAATACAATTATGGTAAATTGTCTACAATTATATCTCTAATATGAATTCTAACTTTTTTGTATAAAAATTAACACATATACACTCTTTAATATAGTTTTCTTTTTTCATTTGAAAAACATTCAGGACTTCCTGGTAAGAAATCATGTCAACCCGAATGGTACCTGAAAGATTAAAAAACGAACCCGAAACCTACTCGATCCCGAAATATTTAAAACAATCCGACCGGAACCCGATCCGTAAAAATTACCGCCAACTCGACCCGACCGAAACTGCCGATCGGGTTCGGGTAAAATTGGGTTTCCCGACCCGATGCAGGACTTTAGTGACGAAGTGCTATTTCTTCATTTTGTCCATCAGACGTACATGCAGATAAATTTTTTTTTAGAAAAACAAAATTTAAATGTGATTAATTAACAAAATATTGGTTAAATAAACAAAATTTCAACGAGAATAGCATGAAAATGAAACTTTTTGAACAAAATAAGTATTATTAAAACGAGCGCATCTATTAGGAAGTTACGCACGATCGTACATAATAAAGTATACCATCGAATTGAATAACATTCCGTTCTTAAGCTAGGTAAAACATAAAATGGCAAATAGAAATAAATTAATGACACTTCTGAAACTAAGTAACCAAAACTTCACTAAATCTTCCGAATAGTTTATATTAAAAAAATCATTTTTATCATTTGCCAGACATTTATTTGCATGGATTCAAAAATTTCCATTTAAAATCAATTTTATATGTTAATATTTTTGCATGGAAATTGTTAAAACTTGAAGTGGTTAAGCGCTAAAATTTATTTTCGGTAATTCATTAATTATATATTTTCAATTTTACGGGTCATTTAAATTGCATTTATCTTCTGCTAAATAATGCATCTTCATCTAAAAAGAATCCATTTTCATAACTGATGGAATAAGTTAGGAATGCATTAGATATTTTCATATTGGGGAATTTTTTTTCGAATCAAGCTTACGAAAAATTTGAACGACATTTTCTGAATTGTTAGCTTTTTTAAAATTACTGACATTGTTATCGATAAAATTGGTTGAAAAGTTTTATGTTTGCCAGTGTTTTCTATAGATAAATTGTTGTTTCAATAAAACAAGAAGAAGGTCAATAAAAAGTTAAAATTTCAGTGCAAATTCACTTTGTTTAATAATTAAAATTCATAAAGATACAAATAGATACAAATAAATGTAAATATATTGTTTGAAGGGGAGTAAAAACATACATAAAACATTTAAAAGCATATTAAAGTCCTTTTAAAATCAAAACGTTTTCAACCGAACTTACTCGGTCATCATCAGTGAAAAACTAATAGTTAAGTTGAGTTGTTGTCTCTGCGCGTCTTCTAGCTTGCCCGGAACAAACCATTTTACTTCAAGGGTAAGTAATCACCAAGAAGCTATCATAAGAGAGTCTCTGGAAATAATATCTAAAAAAGAAATAGTCTGTAACGATGTTTTATTGTATGATATCCGCACAGTCTGGAATGAATTAATACATGATTGATTAACCTGTACTTGTTTTTGAAATGTTGAATGACCTTTCCCATCCCACTTTATATTCCCCCCCCCCTTGAAGTAAAATGGTTTGTTCCGGGCAAGCTAGAAGACGCGAAGAGATAACAACTCAACTTAACTATTAGTTTTTCACTGAGGATGACCGAGTAAGTTCGGTTGAAAACGTTTTGATTTTAAAAGGACTTTAATGTGCTTTTAAATGTTTTTATGTATGTTGTTACGCACCTTCAAGCAATATATTTACATTTAGTTGTATCTTTATGAATTTTAATTAAGAAGAAGGTGCTTAATTTTCTGCTTACCCCCCCCCCCCCCAATTTCTATTATTGTTATGAAAATATATATTTCCATTTTAAATAAGCTGTCCTTTGTATTTCGTTTATTGTTGAAAATATGAGTTTTTTGTTTATAAAGTAAAACAGTTGCACATACGCGCACATATAAAGTACAGAAATAAGATGTATTTTTAGGTTCTCTTAAGAGACCTGCACGTGTCGGGTTGTACTCGACCACAACCCGAAACTCGACTCGAACCCTACAAAAAAAAATCGTTTCGCCAATCCGAAACTCGACCCGAACCCGATACATTTGAACCGGAACCTGAAATAGTCAAACCCAAAGTGAAAGAAAATTAATCCTTATTTTAATATATTTATGAAAAATAGTCCACAATTATATCTCTAATATCTATTTTATCGTTTTTTGTATAAAAATGAACACATATACACTGATTAATATTCAAATGTATTTTTTTTTCAATTAAAAAATATTCAGGTTTTCTTTTGAAAAATCGGGTCAACCTAAATCTGACCCGAAAAAGTCAAAACCTAACCCGAAACCAACCTGAACCCGAAACATTTAAAGTCAACCCAACTCGAACCCGACTCGCAACGAAAATAATTATCGCCAGCTTCACTTGACCCGAACAGCCGGTCGTATCAGTGTCTGAATGGAAATGAAAACGAAACTCTAAGAAGGAGAGTCAGAAAGAGAGAGAGAGAGAAGGAAAGTGCAAAACTTGCCACTTACTCTTGTTTTCCATATTTTCCCAAATTTTTAGCGTAAAATATTTTCAAAATGCTTCTAAAAGTTTTGAATAGTTAACTTTATGAAAAGGCATCTTCAGCTTATCAAAGATTTTAATAAACATAAAAAGATCTAAAATTTAGTGTGAATTGGAAAGTGCCGTGTTTCGGATTAAAATGAAAATGAAACTCTAAGAAGGAGAGTCAGAAAGAGAGAGAGAGAAGGAAAGGGCAAAACTTGCCACTTACTCTTGTTTTCTATTTTCCCAAATTTTTAGCTTTATAAAAATGCATCTTCAGCATACCAAAGATTTTAATAAACATCAAAAGATCTAAAATTTAGTGTGAATTGGTGTGTGACGTGTTTCGGATTAAAATGAAAATGAAACTCTATGAAGGAGAGTCAGAAAGAGAGAGAGAGAAGGAAAGTGCAAAATATTGCAAAACTTGCCGAAATGACTTTTGTTATCCATTTTGGCGAATTGTACATCTCTATAAACTTTTCAGTACACAATATTTTCAGAATGCTTCTAACCCTTTTAAAATTTTAACATTATAAAAAGCCATCTTCAGCATATCAAAGATTTTAATAAACATCAAAAGATCTAAAATTTAGTGTGAATTGGTGTGTGACGTGTTTCGGATTAAAATGAAAATGAAACTCTATGAAGGAGAGTCAGAAAGAGAGAGAGAGAAGGAAAGTGCAAAATATTGCAAAACTTGCCGAAATGACTTTTGTTATCCATTTTGGCGAATTGTACATCTCTATAAACTTTTCAGTACACAATATTTTCAGAATGCTTCTAACCCTTTTAAAATTTTAACATTATAAAAAGCCATCTTCAGCATATCAAAGATTTTAATAAACATCAAAAGATCTAAAATTTAGTGTGAATTGGTGTGTGACGTGTTTCGGATTAAAATGAAAATGAAACTCTATGAAGGAGAGTCAGAAAGAGAGAGAGAGAAGGAAAGTGCAAAATATTGCAAAACTTGCCGAAATGACTTTTGTTATCCATTTTGGCGAATTGTACATCTCTATAAACTTTTCAGTACACAATATTTTCAGAATGCTTCTAACCCTTTTAAAATTTTAACATTGATATGCTGAAGATGGCTTTTTATAAAGATTTTAATAAACATCAAAAGATCTAAAATTTAGTGTGAATTGGTGTGTGACGTGTTTCGGATTAAAATGAAAATGAAACTCTATGAAGGAGAGTCAGAAAGAGAGAGAGAGAAGGAAAGTGCAAAATATTGCAAAACTTGCCGAAATGACTTTTGTTGTCCATTTTGGCGAATTGTACATCTCTATAAACTTTTCAGTACACAATATTTTCAGAATGCTTCTAACCCTTTTAAAATTTTATCATTATAAAAAGCCATCTTCAGCATATCAAAGATTTTTATAAACATCAAAAGATCTAAAATTTATTGTGAATTGGTGTGTGACGTGTTTCGGATTAAAATGAAAATGAAACTCTATGAAGGAGAGTCAGAAAGAGAGAGAGAGAAGGAAAGTGCAAAATATTGCAAAACTTGCCGAAATGACTTTTGTTATCCATTTTGGCGAATTGTACATCTCTATAAACTTTTCAGTACACAATATTTTCAGAATGCTTCTAACACTTTTAAAATTTTAACATTATAAAAAGCCATCTTCAGCATACCAAAGATTTTTATAAACATCAAAAGATCTAAAATTTAGTGTGAATTGGTGTGTGACGTGTTTCGGATTAAAATGAAAATGAAACTCTATGAAGAAGAGTCAGAAAGAGAGAGAGAGAAGGAAAGTGCAAAATATTGCAAAACTTGCCGAAATGACTTTTGTTATCCATTTTGGCGAATTGTACATCTCTATAAACTTTTCAGTACACAATATTTTCAGAATGCTTCTAACCCTTTTAAAATTTTAACATTATAAAAAGCCATCTTCAGCATATCAAAGATTTTAATAAACATCAAAAGATCTAAAATTTAGTGTGAATTGGTGTGTGACGTGTTTCGGATTAAAATGAAAATGAAACTCTATGAAGGAGAGTCAGAAAGAGAGAGAGAGAAGGAAAGTGCAAAATATTGCAAAACTTGCCGAAATGACTTTTGTTGTCCATTTTGGCGAATTGTACATCTCTATAAACTTTTCAGTACACAATATTTTCAGAATGCTTCTAACCCTTTTAAAATTTTATCATTATAAAAAGCCATCTTCAGCATATCAAAGATTTTTATAAACATCAAAAGATCTAAAATTTAGTGTGAATTGGTGTGTGACGTGTTTCGGATTAAAATGAAAATGAAACTCTATGAAGGAGAGTCAGAAAGAGAGAGAGAGAAGGAAAGTGCAAAATATTGCAAAACTTGCCGAAATGACTTTTGTTATCCATTTTGGCGAATTGTACATCTCTATAAACTTTTCAGTACACAATATTTTCAGAATGCTTCTAACCCTTTTAAAATTTTAACATTATAAAAAGCCATCTTCAGCATACCAAAGATTTTTATAAACATCAAAAGATCTAAAATTTAGTGTGAATTGGTGTGTGACGTGTTTCGGATTAAAATGAAAATGAAACTCTATGAAGGAGAGTCAGAAAGAGAGAGAGAGAAGGAAAGTGCAAAATATTGCAAAACTTGCCGAAATGACTTTTGTTATCCATTTTGGCGAATTGTACATCTCTATAAACTTTTCAGTACACAATATTTTCAGAATGCTTCTAACCCTTTTAAAATTTTAACATTATAAAAAGCCATCTTCAGCATATCAAAGATTTTTATAAACATCAAAAGATCTAAAATTTAGTGTGAATTGGTGTGTGACGTGTTTCGGATTAAAATGAAAATGAAACTCTATGAAGGAGAGTCAGAAAGAGAGAGAGAGAGAAGGAAAGTGCAAAATATTGCAAAACTTGCCGAAATGACTTTTGTTATCCATTTTGGCGAATTGTACATCTCTATAAACTTTTCAGTACACAATATTTTCAGAATGCTTCTAACCCTTTTAAAATTTTAACATTATAAAAAGCCATCTTCAGCATACCAAAGATTTTTATAAACATCAAAAGATCTAAAATTTAGTGTGAATTGGTGTGTGACGTGTTTCGGATTAAAATGAAAATGAAACTCTATGAAGGAGAGTCAGAAAGAGAGAGAGAGAAGGAAAGTGCAAAATATTGCAAAACTTGCCGAAATGACTTTTGTTATCCATTTTGGCGAATTGTACATCTCTATAAACTTTTCAGTACACAATATTTTCAGAATGCTTCTAACCCTTTTAAAATTTTATCATTATAAAAAGCCATCTTCAGCATATCAAAGATTTTTATAAACATCAAAAGATCTAAAATTTAGTGTGAATTGGTGTGTGACGTGTTTCGGATTAAAATGAAAATGAAACTCTATGAAGGAGAGTCAGAAAGAGAGAGAGAGAAGGAAAGTGCAAAATATTGCAAAACTTGCCGAAATGATTTTTGTTATCCATTTTGGCGAATTGTACATCTCTATAAACTTTTCAGTACACAATATTTTCAGAATGCTTCTAACCCTTTTAAAATTTTAACATTATAAAAAGCCATCTTCAGCATACCAAAGATTTTAATAAACATCAAAAGATCTAAAATTTAGTGTGAATTGGTGTGTGACGTGTTTCGGATTAAAATGAAAATGAAACTCTATGAAGGAGAGTCAGAAAGAGAGAGAGATAAGGAAAGTGCAAAATATTGCAAAACTTGCCGAAATGACTTTTGTTGTCCATTTTGGCGAATTGTACATCTCTATAAACTTTTCAGTACACAATATTTTCAGAATGCTTCTAACCCTTTTAAAATTTTATCATTATAAAAAGCCATCTTCAGCATATCAAAGATTTTTATAAACATCAAAAGATCTAAAATTTAGTGTGAATTGGTGTGTGACGTGTTTCGGATTAAAATGAAAATGAAACTCTATGAAGGAGAGTCAGAAAGAGAGAGAGAGAAGGAAAGTGCAAAATATTGCAAAACTTGCCGAAATGACTTTTGTTATCCATTTTGGCGAATTGTACATCTCTATAAACTTTTCAGTACACAATATTTTCAGAATGCTTCTAACCCTTTTAAAATTTTAACATTATAAAAAGCCATCTTCAGCATACCAAAGATTTTTATAAACATCAAAAGATCTAAAATTTAGTGTGAATTGGTGTGTGACGTGTTTCGTATTAAAATGAAAATGAAACTCTATGAAGGAGAGTCAGAAAGAGAGAAAGAGAAGGAAAGTGCAAAATATTACAAAACTTGCCGAAATGACTTTTGTTATCCATTTTGGCGAATTGTACATCTCTATAAACTTTTCAGTACACAATATTTTCAGAATGCTTCTAACCCTTTTAAAATTTTAACATTATAAAAAGCCATCTTCAGCATATCAAAGATTTTAATAAACATCAAAAGATCTAAAATTTAGTGTGAATTGGTGTGTGACGTGTTTCGGATTAAAATGAAAATGAAACTCTATGAAGGAGAGTCAGAAAGAGAGAGAGAGAAGGAAAGTGCAAAATATTGCAAAACTTGCCGAAATGACTTTTGTTGTCCATTTTGGCGAATTGTACATCTCTATAAACTTTTCAGTACACAATATTTTCACAATGCTTCTAACCCTTTTAAAATTTTATCATTATAAAAAGCCATCTTCAGCATATCAAAGATTTTAATAAACATCAAAAGATCTAAAATTTAGTGTGAATTGGTGTGTGACGTGTTTCGGATTAAAATGAAAATGAAACTCTATGAAGGAGAGTCAGAAAGAGAGAGAGAGAGAAGGAAAGTGCAAAATATTGCAAAACTTGCCGAAATGACTTTTGTTGTCCATTTTGGCGAATTGTACATCTCTATAAACTTTTCAGTACACAATATTTTCAGAATGCTTCTAACCGTTTTAAAATTTTATCATTATAAAAAGCCATCTTCTGCATATCAAAGATTTTTATAAACATCAAAAGATCTAAAATTTAGTGTGAATTGGTGTGTGACGTGTTTCGGATTAAAATGAAAATGAAACTCTATGAAGGAGAGTCAGAAAGAGAGAGAGAGAAGGAAAGTGCAAAATATTGCAAAACTTGCCGAAATGACTTTTGTTATCCATTTTGGCGAATTGTACATCTCTATAAACTTTTCAGTACACAATATTTTCAGAATGCTTCTAACCCTTTTAAAATTTTAACATTATAAAAAGCCATCTTCAGCATATCAAAGATTTTAATAAACATCAAAAGATCTAAAATTTAGTGTGAATTGGTGTGTGACGTGTTTCGGATTAAAATGAAAATGAAACTCTATGAAGGAGAGTCAGAAAGAGAGAGAGAGAAGGAAAGTGCAAAATATTGCAAAATTTGCCGAAATGACTTTTGTTATCCATTTTGGCGAATTGTACATCTCTATAAACTTTTCAGTACACAATATTTTCAGAATGCTTCTAACCCTTTTAAAATTTTAACATTATAAAAAGCCATCTTCAGCATATCAAAGATTTTAATAAACATCAAAAGATCTAAAATTTAGTGTGAATTGGTGTGTGACGTGTTTCGGATTAAAATGAAAATGAAACTCTATGAAGGAGAGTCAGAAAGAGAGAGAGAGAAGGAAAGTGCAAAATATTGCAAAACTTGCCGAAATGACTTTTGTTATCCATTTTGGCGAATTGTACATCTCTATAAACTTTTCAGTACACAATATTTTCAGAATGCTTCTAACCCTTTTAAAATTTTAACATTATAAAAAGCCATCTTCAGCATATCAAAGATTTTAATAAACATCAAAAGATCTAAAATTTAGTGTGAATTGGTGTGTGACGTGTTTCGGATTAAAATGAAAATGAAACTCTATGAAGGAGAGTCAGAAAGAGAGAGAGAGAAGGAAAGTGCAAAATATTGCAAAACTTGCCGAAATGACTTTTGTTATCCATTTTGGCGAATTGTACATCTCTATAAACTTTTCAGTACACAATATTTTCAGAATGCTTCTAACCCTTTTAAAATTTTAACATTATAAAAAGCCATCTTCAGCATATCAAAGATTTTAATAAACATCAAAAGATCTAAAATTTAGTGTGAATTGGTGTGTGACGTGTTTCGGATTAAAATGAAAATGAAACTCTATGAAGGAGAGTCAGAAAGAGAGAGAGAGAAGGAAAGTGCAAAATATTGCAAAACTTGCCGAAATGACTTTTGTTGTCCATTTTGGCGAATTGTACATCTCTATAAACTTTTCAGTACACAATATTTTCAGAATGCTTCTAACCCTTTTAAAATTTTATCATTATAAAAAGCCATCTTCAGCATATCAAAGATTTTTATAAACATCAAAAGATCTAAAATTTATTGTGAATTGGTGTGTGACGTGTTTCGGATTAAAATGAAAATGAAACTCTATGAAGGAGAGTCAGAAAGAGAGAGAGAGAAGGAAAGTGCAAAATATTGCAAAACTTGCCGAAATGACTTTTGTTATCCATTTTGGCGAATTGTACATCTCTATAAACTTTTCAGTACACAATATTTTCAGAATGCTTCTAACACTTTTAAAATTTTAACATTATAAAAAGCCATCTTCAGCATACCAAAGATTTTTATAAACATCAAAAGATCTAAAATTTAGTGTGAATTGGTGTGTGACGTGTTTCCGATTAAAATGAAAATGAAACTCTATGAAGAAGAGTCAGAAAGAGAGAGAGAGAAGGAAAGTGCAAAATATTGCAAAACTTGCCGAAATGACTTTTGTTATCCATTTTGGCGAATTGTACATCTCTATAAACTTTTCAGTACACAATATTTTCAGAATGCTTCTAACCCTTTTAAAATTTTAACATTATAAAAAGCCATCTTCAGCATATCAAAGATTTTAATAAACATCAAAAGATCTAAAATTTAGTGTGAATTGGTGTGTGACGTGTTTCGGATTAAAATGAAAATGAAACTCTATGAAGGAGAGTCAGAAAGAGAGAGAGAGAAGGAAAGTGCAAAATATTGCAAAACTTGCCGAAATGACTTTTGTTGTCCATTTTGGCGAATTGTACATCTCTATAAACTTTTCAGTACACAATATTTTCAGAATGCTTCTAACCCTTTTAAAATTTTATCATTATAAAAAGCCATCTTCAGCATATCAAAGATTTTTATAAACATCAAAAGATCTAAAATTTAGTGTGAATTGGTGTGTGACGTGTTTCGGATTAAAATGAAAATGAAACTCTATGAAGGAGAGTCAGAAAGAGAGAGAGAGAAGGAAAGTGCAAAATATTGCAAAACTTGCCGAAATGACTTTTGTTATCCATTTTGGCGAATTGTACATCTCTATAAACTTTTCAGTACACAATATTTTCAGAATGCTTCTAACACTTTTAAAATTTTAACATTATAAAAAGCCATCTTCAGCATACCAAAGATTTTTATAAACATCAAAAGATCTAAAATTTAGTGTGAATTGGTGTGTGACGTGTTTCGGATTAAAATGAAAATGAAACTCTATGAAGGAGAGTCAGAAAGAGAGAGAGAGAAGGAAAGTGCAAAATATTGCAAAACTTGCCGAAATGACTTTTGTTATCCATTTTGGCGAATTGTACATCTCTATAAACTTTTCAGTACACAATATTTTCAGAATGCTTCTAACCCTTTTAAAATTTTAACATTATAAAAAGCCATCTTCAGCATATCAAAGATTTTTATAAACATCAAAAGATCTAAAATTTAGTGTGAATTGGTGTGTGACGTGTTTCGGATTAAAATGAAAATGAAACTCTATGAAGGAGAGTCAGAAAGAGAGAGAGAGAAGGAAAGTGCAAAATATTGCAAAACTTGCCGAAATGACTTTTGTTATCCATTTTGGCGAATTGTACATCTCTATAAACTTTTCAGTACACAATATTTTCAGAATGCTTCTAACCCTTTTAAAATTTTAACATTATAAAAAGCCATCTTCAGCATACCAAAGATTTTTATAAACATCAAAAGATCTAAAATTTAGTGTGAATTGGTGTGTGACGTGTTTCGGATTAAAATGAAAATGAAACTCTATGAAGGAGAGTCAGAAAGAGAGAGAGAGAAGGAAAGTGCAAAATATTGCAAAACTTGCCGAAATAACTTTTGTTATCCATTTTGGCGAATTGTACATCTCTATAAACTTTTCAGTACACAATATTTTCAGAATGCTTCTAACCCTTTTAAAATTTTATCATTATAAAAAGCCATCTTCAGCATATCAAAGTTTTTTATAAACATCAAAAGATCTAAAATTTAGTGTGAATTGGTGTGTGACGTGTTTCGGATTAAAATGAAAATGAAACTCTATGAAGGAGAGTCAGAAAGAGAGAGAGAGAAGGAAAGTGCAAAATATTGCAAAACTTGCCGAAATGACTTTTGTTATCCATTTTGGCGAATTGTACATCTCTATAAACTTTTCAGTACACAATATTTTCAGAATGCTTCTAACCCTTTTAAAATTTTAACATTATAAAAAGCCATCTTCAGCATACCAAAGATTTTTATAAACATCAAAAGATCTAAAATTTAGTGTGAATTGGTGTGTGACGTGTTTCGTATTAAAATGAAAATGAAACTCTATGAAGGAGAGTCAGAAAGAGAGAAAGAGAAGGAAAGTGCAAAATATTACAAAACTTGCCGAAATGACTTTTGTTATCCATTTTGGCGAATTGTACATCTCTATAAACTTTTCAGTACACAATATTTTCAGAATGCTTCTAACCCTTTTAAAATTTTAACATTATAAAAAGCCATCTTCAGCATATCAAAGATTTTAATAAACATCAAAAGATCTAAAATTTAGTGTGAATTGGTGTGTGACGTGTTTCGGATTAAAATGAAAATGAAACTCTATGAAGGAGAGTCAGAAAGAGAGAGAGAGAAGGAAAGTGCAAAATATTGCAAAACTTGCCGAAATGACTTTTGTTATCCATTTTGGCGAATTGTACATCTCTATAAACTTTTCAGTACACAATATTTTCAGAATGCTTCTAACCCTTTTAAAATTTTATCATTATAAAAAGCCATCTTCAGCATATCAAAGATTTTTATAAACATCAAAAGATCTAAAATTTAGTGTGAATTGGTGTGTGACGTGTTTCGGATTAAAATGAAAATGAAACTCTATGAAGGAGAGTCAGAAAGAGAGAGAGAGAAGGAAAGTGCAAAATATTGCAAAACTTGCCGAAATGACTTTTGTTGTCCATTTTGGCGAATTGTACATCTCTATAAACTTTTCAGTACACAATATTTTCAGAATGCTTCTAACCGTTTTAAAATTTTATCATTATAAAAAGCCATCTTCTGCATATCAAAGATTTTTATAAACATCAAAAGATCTAAAATTTAGTGTGAATTGGTGTGTGACGTGTTTCGGATTAAAATGAAAATGAAACTCTATGAAGGAGAGTCAGAAAGAGAGAGAGAGAAGGAAAGTGCAAAATATTGCAAAACTTGCCGAAATGACTTTTGTTATCCATTTTGGCGAATTGTACATCTCTATAAACTTTTCAGTACACAATATTTTCAGAATGCTTCTAACCCTTTTAAAATTTTATCATTATAAAAAGCCATCTTCAGCATATCAAAGATTTTTATAAACATCAAAAGATCTAAAATTTAGTGTGAATTGGTGTGTGACGTGTTTCGGATTAAAATGAAAATGAAACTCTATGAAGGAGAGTCAGAAAGAGAGAGAGAGAAGGAAAGTGCAAAATATTGCAAAACTTGCCGAAATGACTTTTGTTATCCATTTTGGCGAATTGTACATCTCTATAAACTTTTCAGTACACAATATTTTCAGAATGCTTCTAAACCTTTTAAAATTTTAACATTATAAAAAGCCATCTTCAGCATACCAAAGATTTTTATAAACATCAAAAGATCTAAAATTTAGTGTGAATTGGTGTGTGACGTGTTTCGGATTAAAATGAAAATGAAACTCTATGAAGGAGAGTCAGAAAGAGAGAGAGAGAAGGAAAGTGCAAAATATTGCAAAACTTGCCGAAATGACTTTTGTTATCCATTTTGGCGAATTGTACATCTCTATAAACTTTTCAGTACACAATATTTTCAGAATGCTTCTAACCCTTTTAAAATTTTAACATTATAAAAAGCCATCTTCAGCATATCAAAGATTTTTATAAACATCAAAAGATCTAAAATTTAGTGTGAATTGGTGTGTGACGTGTTTCGGATTAAAATGAAAATGAAACTCTATGAAGGAGAGTCAGAAAGAGAGAGAGAGAAGGAAAGTGCAAAATATTGCAAAACTTGCCGAAATGACTTTTGTTGTCCCTTTTGGCGAATTGTACATCTCTATAAACTTTTCAGTACACAATATTTTCAGAATGCTTCTAACTTTTTTAAAATTTTAACATTATAAAAAGCCATCTTCAGCTTACTAAAGATTTAAGTAGACTCCAAAAGACTGAAAATTTGGTGTGAATCGGTGTGTGTCGTGTTTCGGCTGAAAATGCAAACGAAACTCTAAGAAAGAGAGAGAAGGAAAGTTCAAAATATTTCAAAACTTGCCAAAATGACGCTTGTTTTCCATTTTGAAAAATTGTACATTTCTATAGGCTTTTCACTCACAATATTTTCAGAATTCTTCTAAACCTTTTAAATAGACGCTTTTTGAATAGTTAACAGTATAAAAAGCCACCTTCAGCTTACCAAAGATTTAAATAGACTCCGAAATATCTAAATTTTTGTGTCAATCAGTGTGTGTCGTGTTTCAATTGGAAATGAAAGCGAAACACTGAAAAAAAGAGAGAAGGAAAGTTCAAAATACAGTAGAACCCCGATTATCAGAATCCCGGTAATCCAAAAATCGGCTTAACAAAAAGACTTTAAAACTTTTTTTTAATTAGGAAAAATTTTATTTTTAAACAAGCATGCTGTTTATGAAATAAATAAACAGCGTCAACTTACTTATTTGGACTATTGCGTAAATGCAGGCATTTTATTGCATAGACACGTACAATGCTTCATTTCTTTACAAAATATGTTATGATTTTTTTTTGTTTGTTTTTCAAAATCGCATTGCTTCAACGCTACCTTATCCCGCTACCTTTTAAACAACAACATATCTGACCGTGTTGCAATATTCCTGCACTTCAATATATTGAGGTGCCAATATCAACTTTTGCAACTCTTTGAGCTCTTCATGCTTATAAAAACCCGTTTGTATTTTAAAATATTACTCATCATAAATAAAGTTTGGAGGAAATTAAAACACGTGTAAACAGGAAGGGGAAATCGAATTATACAATACGGACTCTTGCAACACCGGGAAGCGCTAACGCTTTACCGGACTGTGGGGAAGCGAGAAGGGTGAGTAGTGTCATCTGGTAGAATAAAATTACGAAGGCTCCCGGTTATCCGAAAATTCCTATGGAATACCGGTTAACCGAAAATCCTTTGATCCCATGCTTTTCAGATAACCGGGGTTTTACTGTACTTCAAACTTGCCAAAACGACGCTTGTTTTCCATTTTGAAAAATTGTACAGTTCTATAGTCTTTTCACTCATAATATTTTCAGAATTCTTCTAAACCTTTTGAATAGTTAACATTATATAAAGACATCTTCAGCTTACCAAAGATTTAAATAGACTCCAAAATATCTAAAATTTGGTGTGAATCAGTATGGTCGTGTTTCAGTTGACAATGAAAACGAAACTCTAAGAGAGTGAGAGAAAGTTCAAAATACTTCAAAACTTGCCAAAATGACGCTTGTTTTCCATTTTGAAAAAAAAAAAAAAAAAAAAATGTACATTTCTATAGGCTTTTCACTCACAATATTTTCAGAATTCTTCTAAGTCTTTTGAATAGTTAACATTATAAAAAGCCATCTTCAGCTTACCAAAGATTTAAATAGACCCCAAAACATCTAAATTTTAAATCTATTTTATATGTTAATGCTTTGTTGAGCGCGGCTTTGTTCGTTCGACACATCTGAATAATTCTAAAGTTAGATACATTTTAACATAAAAGGGGCCTTTTTATTTTTTTGTAATTCATTAATATTCTTTTAGATTTTTACGCATCATTTAAAATAGATTTGTCTTGTGTTTAATAGCGCGGTTTTCCTCTGAGGAGAACACAAAAGTATTTTCTTTTTCTTTCATCTGCTGAGTTTTGAATCTCTTAAATACGCTTTCGCATCATGATCAGTTCTGATGCCAGAATTTCAAAAAAAAAAAAAAAAAAAAAAAACCTTCTTCATTTAAGAGTAATATTTCCTCTATTGTTAACTCTCATTCAGTATTACGCATTCTTTTGGTTTAAATAGGGAGAAAAATTGTATGTTTGCCAGTGTTTATTGAATTCCAATTTTATTTTATTTTGTTTTTCGTGTTGGACTCGAATTCTACTGAAGCCTATTTTATTCCAAATATTTTCTGTTGTGATTTCAATTGAATTGAGTATAAATGTATGTTCCTTTAAAATTATGATGTTTAATGAACATAATTACACATACCTCACAAATTCGCTTGTCATTTGTACTTTAGAAAATGTTTTTAAGCGACAGAGTTGTTTTTTGATTTTAATCTGAAAAAAGAAAATTAAATAAATAAATAAATTAAAAAAAATTCTAATTTAACAAATTACAACAACCATTGGGAAAATGCAGAGGGACAGCGGGGCAGTGTTCGGAGTCTACCATAACCATTACCTCGTACTATAAGACATTAAATTTTTTTTAATTATTTAGCCCCCCTTAAAATACCCCCTCTTATAGCAGACCTATTCACCCCACCCTACTATAACATAGCCTCCCCACGCTAGCTATTCCACCCACCTACTATAGTATGATTTCGGCAGCAGGCGGTGTTACTACCGCACCGCCTGCTGCTGACGCAGAAGTCCCATTCCCTATCTACTGACCTCCTGTTTGGTATCTCTGAAGGTAGAATAAACCGAAATATCCAAATATGATGACAACTGTAGGTGTTAGCATTGAAGTTTTTAAAGTTTGGTGCAATTTCTATTTATAGACCATCCCCTAAGCAAAATTTAAGTATTGCTTTAGCTCTTGTTTAGATTGATATCAGAGCTAAAGGTATTTTGAGAAAATTACAGTTGATGACCACGTTTTTTGCTTTATAAGGCGATTTCTCATCCGACGTCAATTTTTGAATTCGGCTTTTTTTCATATCGGATAGTTTGCATCTATCCTTTTTGTAACTTTAATATTTTTGTAACGATTTTATGCCTTTCTATTGCCTAGTCAAAGAAAAATTCTTCTAAAGTTACAGAATTTCGTTAAAAACGCTTAAAAAAAAAACTAAGTGACGACGTCAAGAGGTTCATTCTCGACCGAAAACAACAACCATTTTCCCAATGGTTAATAAATAAATAAATAAAAAAATTATTTATAATGAAAGCGAAACCAATCATGGCGTAAACTATTCTTGTGTCCAGGGCTCGACAATTGCAATCGCTAAGTCGCCACTGGCGACCAAAATATTTTATCTGTCGAGTATGTTTTTGGTATGGTCCCATCCCCTTACCTTTTTTCTTCTCTTTTTAAACAATAAAGCTTTGTAATATTAATTATTGAATTATAAGCACGTAAAGAGTTTTATCATGTCCCCGAGCCGCAATTTAAATATTTAAAAAAGCGGTAATTTTATGTTCGCTGGGCGCCAGTGATCACAAAATTTTTTTGAATCTCGTCAACCCCTTTTTTTCTCGCCAATCTTTCCACACTAGCTAATAACAAATAGCCAATATTTTAACAATGCAATATATCTTTAAAAACTTTCTTAAAAATATAGCTAAAATATAATCATGATAAAATACTTAAAAACGAACATATCAATACAAATAACAAGATCTCACGTGATCCGGTCTATTAATGATTAGGCTTAGTCCGTTACAAAAATGTTGAAATAAGATATAACATAAACTAGAAATATGTTATTTCATAATGAAAGCATCGTATCTAATTTTATGTACGCAAAAATAGAAAATTATCTTATATAAGATCCCAAAATATTTTACTATGATTTCCAATTTTTAACAATAACGAAAAATCATGCGTCAAGCATAGATTATGCAACACTTTCCAACACTTCCAAAATAATTTTACAAACCATTACCGTTTAATAAGGTGAAAGATAATATCAAAGTAAACGCTTTCCAACACTACCAAAATAATTTTACAAACCATTACCGTTTAATTAGGTAATAGATAATATCTAAGTAAACACTTTCCAACACTTCCAAAATAATTTTACAAACCATTACCGTTTAATAAGGTGACAGATAATATCTAAGTAAACACTTTCCAACACTTCCAAAATAATTTTACAAACGATTACCGTTTAATAAGGTGAAAGATAATATCTAAGTAAACATTTTGAAAAACGTATAACATATTTAAAAACCCAATTTCAGGAATTACCAACAATATTCAGAAAAACTTCTGAATTATTTTGTGCAGCCCTGTATATGATCTACAGATTTGTGCATATGCTACATAGACGTCTAAATTTTACTTCAATTAGGAAACGCGTGGCACCATTTTAAAATTCTCCTTCTGGAATTTCCGCCAATAAACGGAAATATACTCGAGAACTATTGTGCTGTCCTGTATATGATCTATAGAATTTATACACACCAAGTAATAGACAAAAAATGAGTTAAATTTAAAAAACGCGTTCAGCAACTGAAAAAGCACTTCCAGCAATTATTGTTAACAGACAGTACCGAATATTCTTTTGTGTGTCCCTGTAAATGAACGATGAATGCCATTCACACAATATTCTATAGTAAGCCTCTTTTAATGTACGTTAGTGATAGATATCAATTTCAATATGTTTGGAATAGCGAAACAGTAATAAAATAAACCGCAAACGATATTTCTCTATAGACCGTAATGTAATGGAATTCTTTTGAGTGTCCCTGTAAAGGAACTGTAAGTGCTATGCACACCCTATTCCATAGTAAGCCCCTTGTAGTGCACCTCAGTAATACATATCAAATTCAATGTGTTTGAAATTGTGTAACATCATTAAAATAAACCGCAAATAATATTTCCTCATAGACCGTAATGTATAACGAAATTCTTTTGAGTGTCCCTGTAAAAAAACTATAAGTACTACATACTTCATTTTCAATACCAAACATGCCGTAGTAAACCTCAATAACGTATCGTATATCTCGTATATCAATTGCATGTCAATCCGACTATCTTTACACGAGTTAGAGCACAGACAGACAAACCGAATTCATAAACACTTTTCAACTATGTTGGAAAGTGTTAAAAATGTGTTGTTAAATGGATCGTTAGTTGTTTGCAATTCAAATGATGCCAATTGAAACAAGATTTGGCGAATTATCACATAAAAATACCAAAGAAGCTTATTTTTCACAATCAACATGTTTATGGCATTTATTTGCATATAATTTCTATCAAGAGCAGCATCTGTTACTCATCTTAGTCACAGTGTTAAATTAAAATCTTTATGAGATGTCTCATTATAGATATTGCAATGTTATAAAATATTTAAAAAAAAAAAAAAAAAAAAAAAAAAAAAAAACCGTTTGCCCTCTGGAATATCGCAACTCTGTGTAATTTTTTACGTGTAAGACAGAATTTTGTTTTAAACAGTCTCGTTTCCATCGGATTTACTGAACCAAGTACATTAAAAGGTGAAAAAACAAAACCATATTCGACACCGGAAAAAACATTCTGTTTTGGACAGTTTTCGTCTTAGCAGGTAGATTTGTACGGTATTGCTTTCTGCGGGAACATATAAAAAATTCCGTTATAGACAGGTTATTTTTCACAGATTTTACTGTATTAAGTTCTACTCGATGCAGGCTAACGCATAGCATGGTACTAAAGAAATTTATAGGAATTTGTGCATCATGAAAAATTGGGACTTTTTGGTGTTCCGAGGAGTGTTTCTGCGGGACAGGAGTTGAACCCTCGAAAATCGGGACGTCCAGCATAAATGGAGACACCTGGAAACACTAGTGGTGGGATATTTTTATCCCACCTAATTTTAATCAAGATTTGTACCAGAATCTTTGAACAAAATTTTACTTTTTAACACTTTCCAACATAGTTGAAAAGTGTTTATGAATTCGGTTTGTCTGTCCGTCATCTAACTCGTGTAAATATACTCGGATTGCCGTGTAATTGATATAATGTTATTAAGTTTACTGTGTCATGTTCGGTGTTGAAAAGGAAGTGCGTGCATTTATAATTAGCTTACAGGGATACTCAAAAGTATTCCGTTACATTGTGTTCAATCAGGAAAAATCGTTTACAGCGCATTTTAATGATGTTGCATTATTTGAAACATAATGGAATTAATATGCACCACTGAGGTGGGCGACAACATGTTTTCTATAGAGCATAGAGTAAGTAGCAATTATAGTTCCTTTAAAGGGACACCCAAAAGAATTCGATTACATTATGATCTATGCGGAAAAATCGTTTGCAGTTTATTATAAATATGTTACACTATTTGAAACATAATGGAATTAATATGCATCACTGAGATGGGCAACAACATATTTTCAATAGAGCATAGAGTAAGTAGCAATTATAGTTCATTTAAAGGTACACCCAAAAGAATTCGATTACATTATGATCTATGTGAAAAAACGTTTGCAGTTTATTATAAATATGTTACACTATTTGAAACATAATGGAATTAATATGCATTACTGAGGTGCACTACAACATGTTTTCTACACAGTCTGTCCCAAAAATTTCCGGACTGGTTAAATTATCGGCCAATAGATTGCGTGTCCACAGGTGATGTCGAAAGCAGGACTACACTTCGTCTTGCAAAGCGGAACAATTTCACGTTGCTGTCTGTTGTGTGATGCTAAGTGCATCTGGTTTGTTGCAACAGTGTAACGCGATCATGTCGTAGCTCGCGAAGGCCGAACAAACATAAAATTGAAGGTACTACTGTTAGTGGACGTTGCTATTCGAAAGTGTTGATGCATTTCATGACGTCAGTACGCAGACTTCGTCTTCGGTACCGACAGCTAGGCAGTTAGTCGTTCATGCACGACAACGCAGTGGCACACACTCCGATTATTGTTCGGGAGTTTCTGGCTTCTATAAGGGTCGTCGTGCTCAACCATCTTCCTTATTCCCCAGATTTATTCCCTTGTGACTATTTCCTGTTCCCCAAGTTTAAATTGCACCTAAAGAAAACCACCTCAAGCGACCGCGACCGACTATTTGACGCACATTTCAAAGGCGGACTTCTAGAAGTGTTTTGCTGACTATTACAGTCGTTGTGAAAAGTGTGTTGAGTCCAGCGGGGATTATTTCGAATAAACATGGATCAAAATTTTCATTTCAGTTCTTAATTGTTTGTTTATAGGGTCAGTCCGGGAAATTTTCGGACACACTGTGTACAGGTTATTAAGTACGGATACTTTATCATTTATTTATACACGGCAGAAAAAAAAAAAAAAAAAAAAAAAAAAAAGTGTTGATTTTACAGTATAATACTAGCACCCCAGCTGCCAGTTATATACCGTAAAATTAACGGTAATAAACAGTAAAATAAATAGTAATACGCTGCCGCGCATTGTCTGTATTATTCTGTAAAATCATTCGGTTACAAGAGAGACTATGGGCCCTAACTGCTGGATGTGCGTTTTCACTTATGATATACATTTTTAAACGTAACTCATTTTTAGTATATTTCGAGGTGTATAGACCATATACAGGGCTGCACGAAATAATTCGCACATATTACAAGCTATAGACAGCAATTTCCGATTTTTTTTTCTTTTACTGCGTTGTGTTTTTTTATTTCTTTTTAAATGTTTATTTAGATATCTCATTTCACTGTATAAACAAAAATTGAATTTTTTAACGATATTCCAATAGTGTTGGAAAGTGTTTCATAATCTATACCGTGATGCATAATTTTTCGTTCTTGTATAACTTTGGAAAAAAAAAAAAGCTGTGAAATGTGAAATTGCTTTTCCTTATTTTGAAATAAAATTCTTTCAAAAATTCTTGGTGTGAATTCAATATTACAGAAACACAATCACTTGTTCCTCCAAGAGTTAATACTTTGTTTATAACGGCTTTATTCAAACGATGCATCTGATTAATTATGAAGCTAGACGAAATTTAACACAAAAGAACTTTTTATTGTAATTCATTAATATTCGTTTAGAGTTTACGCATAATTTAAAATAGATTTATTTGTCTTGTGTTTAATAGTGCGATTTTTCCTCTGAAATGAATTCTCTTTTCTTTATTTCTTTATTTCTTTTTTTATCTAATGAGTTTTGAATCTATTAAATACATTTTCACATCATGATCAGTTCCCATGCCAGAATTACGAAAAATCTTCCTCATTTAAAACAGATATTTTCTCTATTGTTAAGTCTCATTCAGTATTATGCATTCTTTTGGTTTAATTAGAGAGAAAAATTGTTTGTTTGCCAGTGTTTATTGAAAATAAATTTCGTATATTTTTTCTTCGTTTTGTATTTAAGTTCTGATGAAACCCATTTTATACCGATTATTTTCTGTAGCGGTTTGCTTTGAATTTAATATTGGGTTGTTCGAAAAGTTCTTTCTTCGAAAAGTTTCCGTTTGAGAAAGTTGATTCGTACCAGAAAATTCTACTGACGGACTAATTGACGAGCAGAATTTTCCGGTACGAATTGGTACAGAAGGACCAAACAGAAGGAATTTTCCGAACAACCCAATAAATATGGATATTCGTATGTAAAAATATGTGTCTGTAAGTATGCGTTCGTGTAAAAATGTAAATATGATTTTGAATGAACATTTTATGAGTACCAGTAAAAGTGTATATTCATGTAAAAATGTATTCATGTAAACATATGTTGATATAAAAACGTTTGCATGATTTTGAATGAATATCTTGTGGCTACCTCGCACATATCATGAGTACCTTATAAAGTTAAATGTATGTTCACTTGTTAGGGTATGCATGTAAATGTATATTCATGTAGAATGTATGTATGATTTTGAATGAACAGATTTTCTGTACCATATACATTTCCTGAGTATTATATATAGAAAAAAATGTATGTTTATCTGGGTACTAATTGGGTACATGTAAATGAATGTTCACGTCAAAATGTATGTATGGTTTGAATGAACATCTTATGAGTACCATATACAGCTTATGAGTAACATATACTGTAAAAATGTGCGTTCATATGTAAGTGTGTGCATGTAAATGTATGTTTACGTAAAAATAAATGTATGATTTCAAATGGGCATCTTATGAGTATAATTTACAGTAAAAATGCATGTTCATAAGTAATTGTATGCATTTAAAGTATGTTCACGTAAACATGTAGGTATGGTTTTAAATGAACGTCTTATGATCACCATAGATTTATGAACATCGGATACAGTAAAAATGTATGTAATGTAATACGTAAGTTTATGCATTTATGTAAAAAATTATGTATAATTTTGAATGAATATTTTATGAGAACAGAAAAACAAACATTATTAGCTTTCCTAATTCGCAACTTTTAGGAAATCTTATTTTTGCTTTCATTTTTAAATGAATGCAGCTTTTATTTCTCTATTAGGTCATTTTAATTATATTGTGGGTGAACCAAAAGTGGCCAGTGTTCCTAAGGTAGACCGCCACTCAAAATTTAAATTTATTTAATTTTTAATCACAAAAGGGTGCTACTGCTTTATCAATCATGTGTCTGCAGTGCACCTTAGCTGAATTTATAGAGATCGCCTTGATCTTCGACATCTTATGCAGTGATTTCACTTTTGAGGAGTAGTCGTTCTAATTTCCAGGTAAAATACGTTTTCTTAAAGCTTATTTCTTTCTCTTTAACCACATTTACTTCAATTCTAAGAAATGTAATCAGACTAACGTCGTGCAAATGGCGACCATAAGCATGTTCCCAAGGTGGCCACCTTAGAAAACAAATGTGGAAATCAATATAATAAGGGTGATTTTCAAAATTTCTATATAAATATCTGAAAAAACGCATTACCATTTATTGTTAACACCAGAGATCACTCAAAATAAGTCAGTAACTCCCAGAAGGAAATCCCTGATCTACCGTGCATAAAAGGTGCTTCAAATGGCGACCACATACGCATGTTCCCAAGGTGGCCACATTAGAAAACAAATGTGGAAATCAATATAGTAAGGGTGATTTTCAAAATTTCTACATAAATATCTGAAAAAACTTATTACCATTTATTGTTAACACCAGAGATCACTCAAAAGAAGTCAGTAACTCCCAGAAGAAAATCCCTGATCTACCGTGCATAAAAGGTGCTTCAAATGGCGACCACATACGCATGTTCCCAAGGTGGCCACATTAGAAAACAAATGTGGAAATCAATATAGTAAGGGTGATTTTCAAAATTTCTACATAAATATCTGAAAAAACTTATTACCATTTATTGTTAACACCAGAGATCACTCAAAAGAAGTCAGTAACTCCCAGAAGAAAATCCCTGAACTACCGTGCACAAAAAGTGCTTCAAGGTCTTTTCGTGTCATAAGATAAGACGATTAAGAAGAAAAACTCGAACGATATTAAAATAAAGAAGGGATCATCAGAGTATAATAGAAAGCAAAATAGTTTGCCAAGTACTTTTTCGCATTTTAAAAGTGATTTAAATACATGGGCCACCTTTAGAACACTATGCGCCAAACGTGGCCCACAAGCTACAATTTTGAAATTGTATTATAATAGTAATTAAATTTTATTTTACAAAGACAAGTATAGGGGACCGGGAGGGACACTATGCTCTACAGACTTCTACTCGTCTGAGCAGTCCCTCTTAGGCTATCAAATCAAATCAAAGAAAAGTATACTTAATATGTGTTAGAAATAAGTGCAAATTTTTACAAACAAAAATTCAGCCACTCACACATAACCAGAAAATTATAGAAAATCCCCAAAGCTTAACTATGGCCACCTTTGGTGTATCTACCTTATACTATTTGTCTAAGTACTGAAAAATATTTGTTCATACGGCAGAAAAACTAGCAAGCATAAAATATTTCTACCGATTTAGGGCAAAGATATGTCAGTTATTTTAAGAAAGTTAACAATTCAGAAAATGTAAGTTAAATTTTTTCGTAAACTTGATAACAAAATATCCCGTAATGGGAAAATATTTAATGCATTCTTAACTTATCCCATCAGCTATGAAAACCGATTCTTTTTTTAGATGAAGACGCACTATTTAACTGAAGATAAATGTATTTTAAATGACCCATAAAATAGGAAAAAAAATATGATTAATGAATTACCGAAGATAAATTTTAACGCTTACAGTCATCAGGTTTTAACATTGTGTGTGTAAAATATTAACATATAAAATAGATTTAAATTTCCGATTTTCCAAACTATGCAAGTCTGGAGAGTGATAAAGATTATTTTAGAACGTTGACTATTTTGAAGATTTATAAGAATTATAGTTAACTCCTCGAGTGAAAAGTCATTAATATTCTTCTTTCTATGTTATTTTTAACTAGTTAAAGGAGGTTATTCAGTTTAATGATATACAGGATGTCTCTAAAATCTTGCAGCATTTCTCAGGTACTGAGAAACGTGAATTAGTGTTGTAAAGGAATTAAGTAAATAATATTTGTAAATTCATTAAAAAATAAGGAATATGAAACCATTAAAAACAAATAAATAAACAAATAATAAATGTGAAATCATTAAAAAACAAACAAATAAGAAATATGAAATCATTAAAAACAAATAAATAAACAAGTAATAAATGTGAAGTCATTTAAAAACAAACAAATAAGAAATGTAAAATCATAAAAAAAATAATAATAATAAAAAAAAAATAAGAAACGTGAAGTCATTACAAAACAAACAAACAAACAAGTAATAAATGTGAAATCATTAAAAAACAAATAAATAAGAAATGTGAAATCATAAAAAAAAAAAAAAAATAAGAAACGTGAAATCATAAAAAACAAACAAACAAATAAAAAACGTAAAGTCGTTAAAAAACAAACAAACAAACAAACAAATAAGAAGTGTGAAATAATTAAAAAACAAACCAACAAATAAAAAATGTGAAATCATTAACCCCTTAAGAGTTTTGCCCGAACGCCACTCGGGCAAGAAGAGTTTGCTTGCTTCGTTACTAAAAGATTGTGGATACCACTAATTTTTAACTGTAATCTTCTTTTTATTAATGGACAGACATTTTTCGATTACATAAGGCAGATATTTTCGTACGAAAAAAGTGGTATTTTGTCCCTATTTTTAGTTTATAGTGACATAAAAAACGAAACTGTTAAGCGATTAAAAAACAAAAGAACAAATAAACAAATAAGAAATGCGAAATCATTAGAATTCACTCCATCATCAGAATTTGTAAACAGAGTTGACCAACGAAAATAAGTGGTTACTATTTGTAAAATAATCTATATTTAAATGAATAAATGCATTTAATTAGGTGTTAATCAGTGAAATGCAAAACATTTCAACGAATTGCAATAGGAATAACATACATTTGAGAAGTTTTAGAACAAAAAAAATAAAAGCCACTAGACTACTCTAGAAACCAGGAGCATGCACATTTGCTAGTCCGTAGACATTATCATTCGTTAACCTTTGTTATTTAATTTATATTATCTCAGCCTTGCTAGAAGCATAGTTTTAGAGTCTTAAAACCTCCTTCAGACAAGAGGATTTAAGTTACTTATGTGAACGTTCTGAAACACCGTAGTAATGCATAGTGAAGTCAAGCCTAATTCCGGGTCGCCCACTTCAAATACGCAAACGCGCAAGTCTAACTGATTCTTCATTTATTATCTGAAAACTAATTGCACTCATTACACACATTAAGTACACACACAAATAATAAAAATTTCAAAAATTAAGTATAAATAATGCAAAGAATATCACTGCAAAATTAATTTATATTCTGATTAAAAAAAAAAAAAAAGAACTAGCTTTAGGTGCGGCAGACGATCGACTAATTGTTTACTCAGTGGTCTCGTATTGACAGACCATCAATGATTTCGAATGTTGCATATGGATAAAGCAAGATCAGCAAATTTCATCGGTACTGGCGAGTGCTATAATAATTTTCTCGACAATTTTTTTTATTAAGTAGGATTAAAAAGTACACTTAGAATGATCGTAAAAGTGTTCTTATCATTAAGGATAAGATAACAACAGTCAATGCTCTTTATCAGTGCAGTATTTTTCTTTTCTTATAAAATGCTATCTTCCTTTAAGGATATACGTACAGTTTTCAGAATAAGTTAGATATGTATTGTGTACATACATATACATTTCGTGGTCAAGTTTGGGTCGGGTTTAGGGTTGACTTTAATCAGAAATTTCGGGTTCGGGTCGGGTACTTCACTGCCAAGCATTCAGAAGATGATTAGGTCTACAATTGAATCAAGATAACACACGCCTAAACTATAGGTTTTACAGGCAAATGTACTATGTTTCCAGTTTTTGTTAAACATCTTTCAGCATCTATTATTTTTTTTAATCGGTTTTTTTGTTTTATATTCCTGATTTGCACGACATTTTGAAACACTCTGTACATAATATATATATGTATATGTATATGCATACATATACATATGTATACGTTGTATGTGTACGTTGTAAAAAAAAAAAAAAAAAAAAAAAACGATAAATGTTTCTTACTCTAGGAAAATATAATAAAACCACGAACAGAAATATACAATAATCACTTCAGAGTTTCCCACTTTTTCAAAAAGCGTTCTTTATCTTTATAAAATTCTGAAAACAATACATTTCCGAGATTTAAAGAAGCATTTATAAAAACAAAGTTTCTTTTGTTGCCTCTGATTTTTTGAAACATTTTTGAGTAGTTTTTATAGTGTTTCTGTTTTCTCAACACGGGAGATTAGGTTTTCCGCTCGTTATTCATTCCCAAGTAAACCTTTACATGTTCAACAAACATATTTTATAGACAACATGAAAAAAACTAGTAAATCTGCAGATCAAGAGCCTCAACGTCAGCCCTGCAAGTCATTTGTTTTTTAAATCTCATTTTTTATATCATTTAACATCGTACAATCCGCAATTATTCTTTTTTCAATTGCATGCATATTTATAAGCGTATAAAATTCTTCGAATGTTCCAGAAATTAGAATAATTAAATTAAACACAGTGTTATACAATGATATTCTGAAATTCTGATGAACTGCTTATTATTATTATTATTATTATTTTTTAAATGAATGGGCATTCATCCGCCCGTAGTCTTATTAAATTTACATTAGTTTTGATTAAAAAAAAAAAAAAAAGATATTTCACCAAAATAGTTCCAGTATCTTGAATTTTATAGTTTTACACTCTTTGAAATATGGTTGCTAAGCAACAAATAAATTAAAGTAGAAAATAAAAATAAACGCTTGAAAAAATTGTAAAAATATGAAAATAAGATGTTTATATTTCCCAGATGCAAAAACATTTTCAAATATTTTAAGCAATTAATTTCTAAATTCTATTAAATTTATCGGCAAAATTTTAAAACTATTGGAAATACATATCGAAAATTTAGCGTTCATAATTTTACGTTTAAATAAATTACGCAAACATTCCATTTTTATTTCAGATAAAAATGAAATTTGAAAAATCGTCTGCATCCCCATAGGAAAGCATTATGACCTAAAATAAAATGTTCTATATTTTCCGAACGAATGAACCAAATGTAACAAAAAACTATACAGCTAATTCCGGATACCTCGCCAACATACCCACCAAAAATCACCCTAATCGGACCAATTTTACGGCAGTTATCGCGGAACAGACAGACAAACAGGCAGACAGAAACCAAAAACTTTTCGCATCTCCACAGTCAGTCTCAACTGACGTTTCGGGAATTAACAGCATTGACATTAAAATCAATATTATTTTGTTACTCTTGCGCATATAAATTCAGTTACACCGGTGAAAATGTTTAATTGAGAATGGATAGCATTCAAATAAAAAAAGAAAAGTGCCCAGTTAAATTGGTGGCATTGAGCTCACAGGTTATTCACACTAATTGTATATTGTACTCTTATTTCAAAGAATAATGCACCTCGAAAAATAAAGAAATCGACAAAAAATTAAGGGGGGGATTAGCCCTCTCGTCCCCCCCTTTATACTTAACCAATGAACCCCCAAAACTATCCAGGGAAGCGCCTTATCACAATGAACCTATACACAAAATTGGAAGCAAATCGGATAATTCTGCATGAATAAATTAAGGGGGTATTAGCCCCCCGTGCCCCCTTTATACTTAACCAATGAACCCCCAAAACTAATCAGGGTAGGCCTTATCAGAATAAACCTGTATACCAAATTTAAAGCAAATCGAATAATTCTGCATTAAAAACCCATTTATCCAAATTAAGGGAGATATTGTCTCTCGTTCCCCCTCTTTATACTTAACCAATAAACCCCCAAAACTAATCAGGGAAGCACCTTATCAGAATAAACCTGTATACAAAATTTAAAGCAAATTGAATAATTCTGCATGAAAAACCCATTTATCTAAATTAAGGAAGGGAGATTAGCCCCCCATTTCCCTCCTTTATACTTAACCAATGAACCCCCAAAACTAATCAGGGAAGCACCTTATCAGAATGAACCTAAATACAAAATTTGAAGCAAATCGGTTATTTCAATCAAGAGTTATCGCGTTGCGTACATATGTACATATACAGAACCTGCGGGCACATTGCCTCTCAGGCTTTGATATCCTGTGAGCTAAAAACTACTCCGAAACGTTTCCGAAAATTAGTGGCAGCAAAATAAAGTTTGTTTTTATAAATGCTTCTTTAAATCTCGAAAATATATTGGTTTCAGAAGTTTCTAAAGACTAAGAACGCTTTTCACACACATATATATGTAGAGGGTGGTTCAAAATGTCGTGCAAATCAGGATTATGACATAGAGATGAGTTCGGGCTCTCTTTTCGGAGCCGGGTCCGCCCGAGCCCGACGATTTTAAATCTGAGCCCGCCCGAGTCCGATACAAAAAAAAAATTGCATAATACTTAAAAATTGTTTTAAAAGTAATATCTCATTTTTAAAAACTTCGTACATGAAAATAACTATTAATCTTGTGTACATAATTAATTTAATGGAAATTTACATTCAATCTTATCAAAAGAGAAGTTTGGTATCAAATAAAAATATATTTCCTTAAAAGGATCCTCCCAACAAGCAAATCTGTTGGACACGTTAACATAGTGTGTTTTATGAATAAATGCATGAAATTTGTAGAAATCACTATTTCTATGCCGAAGAATTGAACAACGTTTTCTATTTCGTATAAAAGGTGTATATCGTAAATTATAATTGATTTTTTAATAAAAACAATATTTTGTGTTCCTAAAAATCAGTTTAAATTAAAATTTTCTTCTCCAGTCCGTAGGTTCCGTATCACCCAGTTGTCAGTCGCGTCGCAAATATCGTAAATTTTCTTTTAAAGTAGCATTCTGATGCTAGAAAAGAAAAATAAGATTTATGTTTCCCCTTCTATTCATTCTGATCAAAATAACATTAAAATGACTTGAAATGGAATATGTAATTTTTTCGGGGGAAAAAAAAAGTTATTTTTTCTATATGAGAATAAATAAAATTGTCAGTTTCAGAAAGAATGAGCCCGAGCCCTTCCGGGCCCGAAGGTTGGTACAAAAATCGAGCCCGTGTCAGGCCAGGGCTAGGGCTCGGGCTCGTTCTCGGGCTCGGGCTGAGCCCGTCTCATCTCTAAATGAAACACACAATAAAAACGATTGCAAAGACGAATAGAAGCTGAATGATGTTTAACAAAAACTACAAACATAGTACTTATATTGTAACACAATTTCAAATACATATTTTTTTTACTCAAAGGGGCGTATTCTTTGCCTGTAAAACCTAATAGTTTAGGCACCTGTTATCTTGGTACAATTGTAGGGCTAGTCATCTTCTGAATGCTTGGCGGTAGAGTACCCGACCCGATCCGGAAATTTCTGATTAAAGTCAACCCGAAACCCGACCCAAACTCGACCACGAACTATTCCAATCCGAACCTGAAGTGAAAAAAAATTAAACCATATTTTAATACAATTATGGAAAAAATTCTACAATTATAACTCTAATATGAATGTTATCTTTTTGGTATAAAAGTGAACACATACACACTCATTAATATTCATACATGTAGTTTCTTTCATTCGAAAAACATTCAGAACTTTCTTTTGAAAAATCGAGTCAGCCTGAAAAGAGTCAAAACCTAACCCGAAACCGACACGAACCCAAAATATTCAAAGTCAATCCGACCCTCAATGAAAAAAATTAGAGTCACCCGAACCGCGGATGGGGCCGGATTCTACTTGGCAGTTCTTTAATGTTGTAATATTTTATCAGTATTATTTTTTATATGTATATGTCATTGTTTGGAAAACGCTAATATCTGTGAGTAAAAATTTCAATTAAAAAGTTTAAACCAAAAAACTTTATAATAATATTTATTTTGTTTTATAATAAAACGCCTTGATCCTAAAATAAGTCGCTTAATATATCCCCAAAATGCCTATGACAAGTTTGGTTAGTTTGTTTTTGTAGTTAAGTTAGGGAATCACAAATCTCCATAAGATATATTGACAAAAATATACAAGCACGTTTTTTATTCATCGTTCATATTTCATGTGTTATAAGATTTATATAGGTTGTCGTATTAGTCTTGTCATAACAGGGTGTTTAATTTATTTTATAAAGATTTAGGAGGTAATTTTCTTAATAATATTGGTAACTGATGATATAAATACACAATATTTTGTATTATAATCCCATGCTTATTTAGGGTACGATATAATAGTTTTTTTTTTTTTAAATAAAAGTAGTATGCATCCTTTTTAATAAAAACTGACGACTGGTTTTTCGCTAATCATTGCCACTGATTAATCTCGGGAAATGAAACATTTGAAGTTACTGAAAAAATTAATATCTCGAAAAGTATTTGTCAGAAAATTGTTAGACAAACTGCGTTAGAAAGGTAAAAATAATTTATTTTTCTTGATATAAATTTCATATCTAATGATTATGCCGTTTTTCACATATTGAATTTCAAAAATTACCAAATTTCACAATGGAGTACCATAGCGAAACCTTCACGCGTAAAAAGATTTTCCTGACGTTATACTGGCTGTAGTACGAGTCACAAATTATAGTAGCTTTATTATTCTGTTAAAATATAAAAGTGAATTATGATGTCACGAGTGCATGATTTTTATTTAAATCTCGACAAATACTAGATGTGCCATTTCTTTTTAGTTGTGAATAATATAGGTTAATTCAAGTTATTAAAATATGTAGCTATAAAACATGTAAATAAACGGAAAACGGTAAGTAATAAATGGTAATCGTAATGGTAAACCGTACTCTCCCCCTCTTAAATAATAAAGAAGCTTATTTTACTGATATTGTTATAGCAATTATTTTTCGTCAAGTTTTGACGGGTTCCATCTAGTATGAAATAAAAACGTATTTTTATTAAATAAATGACTAGTTGACCCGCCTGACGTTGCCCGGGCCCGCGATAATAACTTTAAATAAACCTCAAATTTGTGTTATTTTTATATCTTTAACCGAATTTTGTATGAATTTTTATTTTTGAATGAAAAATTAACGTAAAAATATTGATCGGTAAAAGTGCTCATAAGAAGACATTTTCCTGTTTTTTGCACGTAGGGTCGTTTCAAAGTTTAATAATAATAAAAATAAATAGTTTTTGCTGTCTAAACCCTTTGAAAATTTTAATTATTAAACCATGGATATGTAAAAAAAATTATTTTGGTCATACAAAATACAGCAAAAATTGTATATCACTTTTATTTATTTAATCGATAATAATTACATGCAATTTTTTTTATTTAAATATTTTTTTATACAAATATATTTTATTTATATTATATTTTTAATACAAATTTAATTTGTAAAAATAATCTTGGGTGTTAAACTTTACTCAATTCAAAAACATTTGAATAAAAATATACAAATTATATACATAACTTCTTTTCCTGAAAATGTCACAGTAATTAAAATGAATTACAGCCAAAAGTAACGCAGAAATCATTCTGTCGGAAGCCGGATTCGAACCACTTAAATTAACTCCTTAGACCTCTCGGCTATACTGACCTAATTTAAGTTTACCTTAAAACTGAACTGGTTTTGGATTTAATCTCATGTATGCACAAAAACATCGAATTTGCGCTGAAAATCTTAGCTTATATCTTTAATATTATACAGGATGACTTCGTTTTAAGTTAAGAACGAACTATACAAAGAGTTCACGAGTCGTTTAATATCCTTAATGAAAGTTTTAATAGTGGGTATTTTAAATTCGATTATAATAATTGTTTTATTAATTATTTATTCATAAAATGCTTTTTAAGAAATAGTTTATTGCAGAATGGGTAAACAATAGAATGCGTAAACTTTAAAATTTCAATTATTCTTAAATGCTGCCAACACTGACAATTGCTTTCCTATACAATAAGTCGCTTAATACCCTTAAAATGCTTATGACAAGTTTGATTATTCATCGTTCATATTTCATCTCTTATAAGATTTATATAGGTTGTCGTATTAGTCTTGTCATTTCATTACAGGTTGCTTAATTCATTTTCTAAAGATTTAGATGGTACATTTCTTAATAATATTGTTACGGAGGGTACAAATTCACAAAATTTTTTCTTATAATCCCATACTTATTTATGTCATGATATAAAACTTGAAAAAAAAAAAAATCTTTTAAAAATAAAAGCTGTATTTATATCAATTAAAAACTTATTTTTATTAAATAAGTGAAGATTACATTTTAAGTCATGAGCGGAGTATACAAAAAGTTCATGATTCGTTTAATATCGTTATTGAAAGTTTAATTGTTGCTATTTTAAATTAAATTAAAATAATTGTTTTATTAATTATTTGTTCATAAAATGCTTATTAAACATTTGTTATATTTGAGGTTTATACTTTATAGTATAAAGTGGTATACAAAAACGTCAAAAATATATCATACTGTGAAACAATGCCAACACTGGCAATTGCTTGCATTAATTATGAAGTACCATTATCCTAAAGAACATATTTAATATCCTTAATGGAACTTTTAATAGTAGGCATTTTAAATTAAATTATAATTTAAAATACCCACTTTTAATATAATTTTATTAATTTGTTTAGTTTTATTAATTATTTGTCTAAAAATGCTTATCAAAAAGTTGTTTTATTTGAGGTTTATAGTTTAAAAAATAAACAATGGCATGCAAAAACGTTAAAATTTTTTCGTATTTTCAAACTCTGGCAATATTGGCAATTTTTTGCCTTATTTACAAAATGCCGTGTTTCTACAATAAATCGTTTAATATCCGAAATCAAAAAATTAAGGGTAGATATTTTTAATTAAGTCATAATAATTTTATTAAGTATTTGTTCAAAAAACGTTTCTTAAACAATCATTTATGGCACAATGGTTAAACAATAGCATGAGCAAACGCTAAAAAATCTGTCATATTCTGAAACACTGTCAATATTGACAATTTCTTAACAATATAAAATACCATCATCCTACAAGAACTCGTTTAATATCTTTAATAAAAATTTTAATAGTAAATATTTCAAATTACATTATAATAATTGTTTTGTTAATTAACTGTTCAAAAAATGCTTTTTTAACCGTTGTTATATTTGGGGTTTATAGTATAAAAGGTAAACAATGGCATACAAAAACATAAAAAATATATCCTATTCTGAAACGCTGTTAGCATTGTCAATTACTTGCCTTAATTATAAAATGTGAACTTACAATAACTCGTTTAATATCCTTAATAAAAGTTTTAATAATGAATATTTTAAATTAAATTATAATAATTGTTTTATTAATTATCTGTTCATATTCCTTTTAAACAGTTGTTATATTTAAGGTTTATAGTATAGAAAATATCATAAAAAATTAAGTGTAGATATTTTAATTAATTCATAATAGTTTTATTACTTATTTGTTCAAAAACGTTTTTTAGACAATCATTTACGACACAATGGGTAAACAATAGTATGAGCAAACGCTAAAAAATCTCGCATATTCCGAAACGCTACAAATATTGACAATTTCTTGCCATTATTCTTGGCAATATAAAATACCATGATCCTACAGTAACTCGTTTAATATCCTTAATAAAAGTTTTAATTGAGGGTATTTCAAATTCAATATTATAATAATTGTTTTATTAATTATCTGTTCAAAAAATTCTTTTAAAACAGTTGTTATATTTAAGGTTTATAGTAGAAAGGATAAACAGTGGAATTATTATATTCTGAAACCTTGCCAACATTGGCAATTGCTTGCTTTAATTATAAAATGCGCAATTCTACAATAACTTGTTTAATATCTTTAATAAAAGTTTCAATAAAAGTTTTAATAACGAGTATTTTAAAATTAATTTGCAATAATTGTTTTATTAATTATTTCTTTAAAAAAATGCTTATTAATTAAACAATGATTTAACACTATTTGCACAATGCTTTAACCAATTGCACAATGGGTAAACAATAGAATTCGAAAACGTTAGAAATCTCTACTATTCTGAAACGCTACCAATTGTTTGCTTTAATTATAAAATGCGCGATCCTACAATAACTCGTTTAATGTCTTTAATAAAAGTTTTAATAATGAGTACTTTAAAATTAATTTGCAATAATTGTTTTATTAATTATTTCTTTTAAAAAGAAGTATTTTAATCAATGGTTTATTGCACAATGGGTAAACAATCGAATGCGAAAACGTTAAAAATCTCTACTATTTTGAAACGCTGCCAATTGTTTGCTTTAATTATAAAATGCGCGATCCTACAATAACTCGTTTAATATCTTTAATAAAAGTTTTAATAATGAGTACTTTAAAATTAATTTGCAATAATTGTTTTTATTAATTATTTCTTTAAAAAAAAAATGCTTCTTAAACAATGGTTTATTGCACAGAGGGTAAACAATAGAATGCGAAAACGTTAGAAATCTCTACTATTCTGAAATACTGCCAACTGTTTGCTTTAATTATAAAATGCGCGATCCTACAATAACTCGTTTAATATCTTTAATAAAAGTTTTAATAATGAGTACTTTAAAATTAATTTGCAATAATTGTTTTTATTAATTATTTCTTTAAAAAAAATGCTTCTTAAACAATGGTTTATTGCACAGTGGGTAAACAATAGAATGCGAAAACGTTAGAAATCTCTACTTTTCTGAAATACTGCCAACTGTTTGCTTTAATTATAAAATGCGCGATCCTACAATAACTCGTTTAATATCTTTAATAAAAGTTTTAATAATGAGTACTTTAAAATTAATTTGCAATAATTGTTTTTATTAATTATTTCTTTAAAAAAATGCTTCTTAAACAATGGTTTATTGCACAGTGGGTAAACAATAGAATGCGAAAACGTTAGAAATCTCTACTATTCTGAAATACTGCCAACTGTTTGCTTTAATTATAAAATGCGCGATCCTACAATAACTCGTTTAATATCTTTAATAAAAGTTTTAATAACGAGTATTTTAAATTTAATTTGCAATAGTTATTTTATTATTTCTTTAAAAAATGCTTATTAAACAATGGTTTCTTGCACAATGGGTAAACAATAGAATGCGAAAGCGTTCAAAATCTCTCTTTATTCTGAAACGCTGCCAATTGCTTGTTGCCTTAACTGGAAAACGCCTCGATCCCACAATAACTCGCTTAATATCCTTAAAATGCTTATGACAAGTTTGGTTAGTTTGTTTTTGTAGTTAAGTTAGAGAGTAACAAATCTCCATAAGATATATCGACAAAAAGATACAAGCACGTTTATTTAAATTACAATGCCGGTGGATTTCCAGCTTTGAAGGTCGACAGCGTTTGACATAGAATAACCTTGAGTTATATTCTTACAGATATAGTTTTTGTTATCTTTTCTCTCTGCTGGTTATTAAATAGCCGCTCATCTTAAAAAGGGGAAAAAAATATATTATTAGCTTGTTCGAGCGTGGAAAGTTATGCAGATACAGCGAGTCATTGAAATGGCCTGTTTTATTTTTCAGCTGAAATTGATTATGTTAATTTGATACCGAGGATCGAATAATAGTCGTTATAGTTTGCATATTTATTGCATAATACTTCTTTAATTTGATTAGTTCAGACGTTATAGTTTCTGATTGTTATCCGAATGGATTGATATTGCTAAAAACAATTTTAATTTTGGTCTTTTGTAGATGTATGTTAATTTGAAATGAAGAAAGAATTTTCATTTTTGTACATAGATTTTTTTTGTTTTTAACCCTTTACAGTCGAGAGGCGACTTACAGTCGCCACTACTCAAGTGTCATGCGATAAATCGATTTGCAATCGATTTCCGCCACTAATGGTAAGATTCTAAACTGTTGGGTATGATAAAATTTGCGTTATCGATAACTAAAAAATTGCTTCGTGCGTAAGAAAGCAATAAAATAACGTAACATTTCCATAGAAATTAGTGCTCATAAAAATGCATTACTATTCTATAATCTGTCGCTTTGATTTTTAGGTTGGTTCGTAATTATACAAATACGTAGCACCTATAGTCGTCGTCTGGTCCGTCCGCCTGTCCTTATACAACACCGCAAAAACTACCCAAACGAATGGTTTGAAATTTAATATATTTATAATCGTTGCAGAATTTTGTCGAGTCATTTCAAATTTTATGAAAATCGAATCGAAAATTAAAAATATATTAATAAAAAGATAATTAATGAATTTGTATTTTTAAAAAATTGGTACTTCCTTGTTATAGCAGCTTCCGAGGATTGATCGGCAAGCGACCAATATGTATCGCCAAGTTATCTGACATGTATGACGTTATAGTCATATATGATATTTTATAACCTCTATGGCCAAGTTATAGTAACATTTTTCATTCTATTAAATCCTATCATACGTAATTAATTCAATGATATCCCATGATAGGTAGGCCATTCTAGGATGCCATGGTGATTACGTCCTATTTAAGATGGAGTCCTATTATTTCCGTATTACGGAATTTTAAAAAAAATGCATTTTTTTTTTTTTTTTTTTTTTTTTTTTTTTATTGAGGATACTTTCACTTTCGAAACCGGTTCCGAAAGTGAAAGTATCTTAATAAAAAAAACTTGTAATCAAAATCGAGAAAGTACAAAAGAGCGGGCATAGAGATTGACCCCAGCTATCCAATGGAAAAAAAAAATCATTTAAAAATATTGAAAGGCGAACGAGATATCGTAAATTATTTCCCCCATAGGATTAACATTAGCGAGCGGGTGTTTTCGCTTGAGTGAAGTAGCCTCTTAATACGGAACGTGCAGCGAACTGAGTGAAAAAATGTCTAGACCGGGAATCGAACTCGGAGCTCTTGGTATTAGCTCTGCTGAAAATTTAATTAGTTTTTTATATTATTTTAATTGAATTTTTTTTTAAAATTAAAAGTATTTGCGAATGCCCACCTATGTGAAAGCCGCATGTCTTCCACAAATTTATCTAGGACAGTATACAATTTTAGAAAGTTACTTCCTAAGTCAAAAGTAATTCACAGTTACGGCATCTCATGTGACTGAATATCGGAAAAACCACATGCAAATGAGAAAAAAGTCGAATAAATGAGGTTTCTTTGCGCATAATTTTTTTTTCTTTTTTACAGCCCCGTGTGAGAAAACTGCCCCCCCCCCCTTATGCACCAGCTGCTGCATTCTCTACCAATTTCAACACATTTATCGTCTGCCACCTACAACCCGATCCGGAATGAATCCAACCCGCAATAGTTAAATCCGAGTAGAATCCGAAACCGAAAATGAATGCCATATTTTTATGCAACTTGGGGAAAAAAGTAGATACAAGCATGCCTTTTATGTTAATTTGAATATTTCACGAAGAGAAATTTATATACATAATCATTCATTTAAAACACGTAGTTTTTATCCGGAATGATATTCTGAACTTTTTGAAAAATCGGGTTAATCTGAACTTGACCCGCAAGAACCAAAATCAAGCTCGAAACCGAAAACATTAGAGTCAACCGATCGGAATCCGACCTCGGGTCAGACAGGTTATGCAGGTACTCTACATTACTTTCCTAAAATTATATAATGTACAAATTTTCTGGTTCGGAGCAAAGTTACTTCCTAAGTCAAAAGTAATTCACAGTTACGGCATCTCATGTGACTGAATATCGGAAAAACCACATGCAAATGAGAAAAAAGTCGAATAAATGAGGTTTCTTTGCGCATAATTTTTTTTTTTTTTTTTTCACAGCCCCGTGTGAGAAAACTGCCCCCTCATGCACCAGCTGCTGCATTCCCTTCTAATTTCCACACACACACATCTATCGTCTGCCAGCTGCATCTCACAGTCAGAGGCAGGTACGTAGTGCGGCACTCCAGTAACGCGTATACTACCTTTCGAAATGAAATGCGTGCACGTGACTTGGAAGCAATGCGAAGGTCAAGGTAATAGGAATTTTTTCCTCTCTCTCTCTGATGTCGGAAGCCAAACAAAAGTCCCTCTTTTGCTTGTATCTCTCTCTTCGCATCCATGTGATTAAGCAAAAAAGCTTTTACAAATGAAACGGGAAAACTGGATTTAGTTTCGCTTTGCTTATGTTACAAAATCTTTTACTCTTTTATCTATAATAGTAAAGGAAATAGTTTGCGCGTGAATTACGTTGTCTTCGATGACGTCAAAGCCGCAATGTTTAATTCAGAATTTAATCCAATGTGTAGATTATCATGATGAATCAGATTTTCAATGACAGGATAAACACGTTAGTGTGGACTAATTTTTTTTTCCTTTCTTTTTTTGTTTTTGGATTTAGGATTGCATTTCGTTTGGCTTAAGGATGTACTCAATTTTGTGTTGTTTTCGCAATTCGTCAATGCAAATCTTTCTATTACATTTACAAACTTTGTTTTCATTCCTTATGTGCATGGAATTTTTAGGTATTCCCTTTCCCCACCCTCCTGTATCTATCTTTTCGTATCCGTGTGATAAAGTAGTTAAAATATTTTATAAATGGGCAGGAAAACTGGATTCAGTTTTGTTTTGCTTCTGTTTCAAATCTTTTACTTTTATTTATAATCAGAATCACTCATATATATATATATATATATATGTTATATAAAAATTTATTTCCTTCGCATATCCTTCGCCTTTTCCGCATTAGTCCTTTAAATTAATCTAACTTCTGACATAGTCAGTATTTCCTTAATTCTTAATAATATTTATTCCTATTTAATGTCCTTTTAAAAGTAATAACCCGTATATTAATAATTATCTTATTCCAAATCTTAATCTAAAATTTTAAGTTCATTCGTAACTTTTATCAGCTCCCCAATCTATAAAATTCCTAGAGACACCTTTCTCATTTCGAATGTTTTTAAAAGCCATATTTTTTATTATTATTATTCCATGCTCTGCTTCGCGCGCTAGGTATTTTTCACTTCAAATTTAATGCGCGGCCAGGAGAGGAATTCTTTCGTGTTAGAGCTTCTCCCTCGCGCCTCATTCGCTGGGCTGGAGCTCGCCTCTCACTCATTTGTTTGTGCGCTCGTATTTCTGTATCACTACGCTCAGTGAACAAAACTTGCTTGCACGCTTTGGAGTGAGGATATTTTTGACGTGTTTGGAAGTGTAACTAAATGGTTATCTGGTGTTATCGTCATGTAGAACTTTCATACAGTTCTTTAAGATCTTTTAAACGATGTAGTGAGCCATCGTGAAGCCTGAGGGCTATAAGTCTATACCTAATACTGTGGGAACTGTTACGTGAATCGCTCTTGCTCCTAAATAAACGATTTGCCTGGAAATTGGCTGGTCTTTATTGAAGAAACTCTTGTGGTCTCATCATTGCCTCACCTCTTCGCCATGATTATTGATATCGACTGCAACATTCTATATCTTTAACAAACTGCCATTTTCTCGTGGAATATTACATCTCGTGGTATCTCATCTTCGTAAAAACACCACATATATATACACACACAGTATTATTTTATAAATAAAACATCATGCAGAAGTATTTACTCGGATATAAACTATAAAAAATACGAAAAAACATAAAAACAAACTGACAAAACACTTTTTAAATTAAAAATATCTTGTGGATTACGGGATTTATAAATTTAACATTTGCGAATTTGTTTATGCCTAACGAATTTTGAATCTACATCAAATGACTATAAAAATAAGAAATAATTAAAAAGGACTGACTCTTCTCCACGAATTCCCGATGGCAAGGGAAATAAATAGCATTCAGCAAACATAATTATAACGATTAAACCTGAATTTTTTTTTTTTTTTTTTTTTTTTTAACTCATTTTAATTTGTTTTGTGTTTGTTCGTATATAATCAATAAAAATATAACTCTCACTATACATAAAACTATACTATGTATATGATTTTTTTCTTCATATTTTATTTATAAACTAATTATCAAAAGTATGCAAACGCGTATCAGATACGCTAGTATGTTCATTAATAAAATTTTCGAGATTTATTACGTAACTGCGAATTGACGTAAGTTGCGTAATATACAGGGTGTCCCAAAAGTCTCCGTACAACTTCAAAAATTTACTACACAAAAAATAATAAGCCTACAGCAAAAATAATTACAACAGTACATATAGTAATTTAAAAAGTTTTTATCTACTACCTTAGTATACTTGTACATGAGATCCTTCCGTTGCACGAAGAATATCAAATCGATATTCCAGTTCCATCCACGTGCGTTTCAGCATGCTAACATCAACAGAAGTTACAACTTTTTTTACAACTGTAATTTTAATGATTTTAATATAAAGTTACAACTGTTTGGATCTTTTGTTTCAAGTGAACAGTCTCGTGGAATTCCAACAAAAGATCCAAACAGTTGTAACTACAGTTGATGTTAGCATGCTGAAACGCACGTGGATGGAATTGGAATATCGACTTGATATTCTTCGTGCAACGAAAGGATCTCATGTACAAGTATACTAAGGTAGTAGAAAAAAAAACTTTTTGAGTTACTCTATGTACTGTTGTAATTATTTTTGCTGTAGGCCTATTATTTTTTTTGTAAGTTGTACGGAGACTTTTGGGACACCCTGTATAAGTCGGCGGTTGCCTGTACCATCAAAAGAAACTTGATATAAAATTCATTTAACACATCTAGTGTCAGTAATGCAAGTTAGCATGAGTTCTAGACACTTTACTTTATCATCTTCCAAAAGCATTATTCGCTGTACAAAGCAAAAACATTTTTAAATGGATATATATTTTTTTTCGAATTGTAACTGCTCAGCTTTTTTGATGTTGAAAGACATTCAGTTGAAAGTATGAGTTCTGAAAAATTTCTATGTTTATATGTATGGCCATTATGTTTGTATATTTCCTAATTCTATAAAATGCTTGATAAAAACAACATATTGAAGAAACGATTCGGGTAGAGTTGTAAACAGTCTAAAATATCCCTGTAAATACTGATTTACTTAATTACAATTTAATAAATGAGAAATTCCTAAAAAAAATATTTCATGATTGCAGAAATCCACTAACATATTTTCAAATATTCAGAAAAGTGCTTTGGAAGGCGAAATTTTTATTAATTCCTAATTTGGTACATAAAGGGTTAAATAACGTTTTGAAATTTATGAAAATCGATACTTTCGTATTACTCGCATGCCAAGGAACCTGAAGAAATCAAATTTTCGCTGTTTTTGATTTTGATTATATCAGTGTTCAGGCCTAAATTTCAGGCCTGGAAATTCCGGCCCGAACGAAAGCAATCTTGTCCCGTTCCAGTGTAAAAACTAAAAGTTCGGTCCGGGCCCGGCCTGTTTATGATTTTGCAGTTTGCGGCTCGGCCCATGAAAAAATCAATAAATCAGGTCCGCCCCGGTCCGACCGGACTCCATTTCTACAAAAATTTCGATTTTTCTTAATATACAGTAAAGGTTCTTTTAATAAATACTGCATACATATTTATGGGGAAATTTTACTTTATATTTTAGATTACTATATGTTCACAACCCATAAAATACAGAATCGGTATTACATTAATGATTACATAGACTCTTAGTGTACTATTACATTCAAATAAGCGTGTAGTTCGATTATATATCTGTTAATTTAATTTAATTTAATTTAATTTATTTATTAATGAAGTTTGAATATCGTTATGGAATATCAGTTGGAGATAAATACTGAACTATTTATGCTGTCTTAAGTGCAAATGAGTTAATCTTCAGTAATCGGTCTGTACGCTATAGAGATAGATTTAAAAAAAAATCATGCTTGAAAATTATTTTAACACGTTGACGGACAGTAGGAAATAGTGAAGTTCGAAAATTGACACTATATGTTTTTGTAATTTTTAAAATATTAGAAGTATAGTTTTACTCTTTCTGCTTAAATATAAACTTAATTTTGATTAATTCAGCACCTTTAATTAGGTTGCATTACTCGCTTCACAACCACGTCAGGGTGGCTAGTTCAGGGAAAAAATACAGTCCAAAAAAGTGATAAACACCAGTATATTCTTATAGAAAAATTTATCTTGAATATTCGATCAAATAATCAATTTGAATTTTTCTATAAGAATATACTGGTAATTATCATTTTTTTTTACTTTATTTTTCCCTGACCACTAGCCACCCTGCACGTGCATACTGAAGCTGCAACTCGTATAACAGGTGGAAAACGAACTTCAACCTAAAAAATTGTTTCCAAAACATGACACTGGGCTTCTACTTGTACGCCGGTAAATGCGCATTTGTGCTGCTATAGCCGTAGTGTCTAAAAACGACCATTTCGTTTTGGGCGGCTACAGCCGTCATGCCACATTGTGAACTTCGCTTTGACGGCTATAGCCGCAAGTGTCCGTCAACGTGTTAAAAACAACCATAAAAAATTATAAATTGAGAAACGGATTTCGAACAAATTGCATTTGAAAATACTCCTCTCCTTCTATTCGACGATGTAAAAATTAAAATTGTGTGATGTTTAGAAGTTAATAAATTTACGATAAACACAAAATTCATTGCTTAGGTCGTTGCCACCGTCGATATGACGTCAGTGATACTGATGGATATGTTTTGTTTTATAATAAAGATTGTAAAAGAAATAGTGCGCGCGTGAATATGTCGTCACGATGACGTCAAAGCAGCAATGTTTAATTCATAATTTAATCCAATTATCATGATGAAACAGATTTTAAATGCAGGGATAGCGAATTTAGTATTTAAAAGTGTACTGAAATTTTTATTTTTTCTGTTTGACAATGCGAAGCTTTCTAACGTATGTATAAACTTTATTTTCGTTTGTATATGTGTGAAACTTTTAAGTATTTCACTTTATGACGTCAAAAGCGACCAAAGCTGCAATGTTTATTAATTCAGAATTTAATTGAGATTGATTCATGAAATGCAGATTATTATCATGAAACGGATTTTTAATGAAGATATAAACAATTTAGTGTTACTCATTTTATTTTCTTAGTTAAATGATGCAAATCTTTCTAACACATTTGTCCAGGGATGAGATTTCTCCGACTTTTTGCATACCAGTATAATCTTAGATAAAAAGTTTTTGTATTTAATCGGAACATTCTGTGATTTAATTTAACAATATTTTCTCTAAGGTTATACTGGTATGCGAAAAGTCGGAGAAATCTCATCCCTGATTTGCACATTTCTATGTACACTGAAAAAAAAAAAAAATGTTGATTTTACAGTATAATACTAGCATCCCAGCTGCCAGTATTATACAGTAAAATGAACAGTAATAAACAGTAAAATAAGCAGTAATACACTGGCGCGCATGCGCGGTAGTGTATTACTGCTTATTTTACTGTTCATTTTACTGTATAATACTGGCAGCTGGGGTGCTAGTATTATACTGTAAAATCAACATTTTTTTTTCAATGTACGTCAAATTTTCACGTTTTTCTCATTCTGTTGTATCTATCTCTGAGCATTTGTATAATTGAGCAAAAGCTTTTATAAATTAATGGATAAAATTATTTTAGTTTCGAATTTCCAAATTTTTTACTTTTATATGTAACAACAATGTTCTATGTTCTATGAATTAAGGTTATACTGGTATGCAAAAATTTGGAGAAATCTCATTCATTTCTATGTACGTCAAATTTTCACGTTTTTCTCATTCTGTAATATCTATCTCTGAGCATTTGTATGATTGAGCAAATGCTTTTATAAATTAATGGATAAAATATTTTTTGTTTCGAATTTCCAATTTTTTTACTTTTATATGTAACAACAATGTTCTTATGTTCTATGGATTATGACATCACTGTAGAGGTCTGCACTGGCCGGGATTTCCAGGCCCGGCACAGTATAAAAACTAAAAGTTCGGCCCGACCCATTTATGATTTTGCAGTTTATGGCCCGGCCTTCCCGTTTAAAAATCAGTTAAAACAGGCCTGACCCGTGAAAAAAATCAATGTAATCAGGCCCGGCCTGACCGGACTCAATTTCTACGAAAATTCCAACTTTTCTTAACATACAATAAAGATTCTTTTAATAAATACTGCATACATATTTATGGGAAAATTGTACAGTATATTTTATTACTATACGTTCACAAGCCATTGAATACAGAATAGCAACATTAATGATCACTTAGACTCTTAGTAGACTATTACATTCAAATAAAGTCATTAAGAAAATTAATGGTGAAAATTAATGATCCGAATCTTTCTAAAACATTTGCCCAGGGATGAGATTTCTCCGACTTTTTGCATACCAGTATAATCTTAGAGAAAATGTTTTTTAATTCTGCGATTTAACTGAACAACATTTTCTCTAAGGTTATACTGGTATGCAAGAAGTTGGAGAAATCTCATCCCTGATTTTCACATCTGTTTTCATAGCAATATTAATGATAGAATAGCATTAACATTAGCAGCAGAATAGCAACATTAATGATCACTTACACGCTTAGTAGACTATTGCATTCAAATAAAGACATTAAGAAAATTAATGTAGTATAGAATAAAAGTAAAAAGATGGTTATATATATACATCATAACTTTTGTTGTTGTATAATAAAAAAAAAAGTAGATTTTTGAAAATGTTTCTCTATAATTTATGAAAGTTATTTCCAAAGATACCGTTAACAGAAGTTCACTATCGCAATTACAATTTTTAGAAAAAAAAAAATTGCTTGCTCGAAACGTACTGAGAACAATGAAGTCTAGTTCCGACCCGCCCGAGTATGTAGAATAAAGTGTAAGCCTGATACCGGACTGCCCGAGTCTGCTGAAAAAGTTAATCCCGGACTCAGATACGATGTGATTGTCCGATGCCGATTTCTACGCTGGACATGTTATATTTCTATATTGATGTCAAGCTACCATCTGCTCGTGCAACACATTTATAGTTATTGAAAATCGTTCATATTTTATCAGCTTAGTTTGATCCTTTTAAAATTGTTATATCGGGCCGTTCAACCCGCTTTATTCTTTTATCAGCTTGGCTGGCCCATATAATTTCTTTTATCGGCCCGCTCCGGTCCATTTATTATTTTTTATTGGTGCGGCCCGTTAAAAAAATTGTCTTTATTATGCCGGCCCGGCCTGGGCCGTTTGAAAATTTACCTTCATTTGCCGGGTCGAGTACAGGCCTTGGGTCCGTCCAGACCTCTACATCACGGTCATGCCAAAAGCGTTTTATTGAGAATTTAATTAAGATAGATTTTCAAAGAGTAGAAGTAGATTACGATGATGAAAGATATTTAAACAAAGAGGTAAAAAAAAAAAAATAGTATTTAAGAGTGTACTGATTATTTCTTTTTTTCATTGTTCAACTAGAGAAAACGAATCTTTCTTACAAGTTTACACAGTTATTTTTATATGGTACGAAAATAACGTAATCACCTAAATAATGTTTAATAACTGAAAATATCGTAATATGCTTAAATTTATCTATCTGTCTAGCTATATATATTAGGTGCCCGAAATGTAGCTTTACATTCTTAGAAATTAAAAAGAAAAAAGCAAGGCAAATATTTGTTTTTATGTTCCTATACTGTAGGTATGCTGCCTATTATATGCGTGAAAATTTCAAGTATTCTCATTTATTTGTAGAAGAATCGAAGAACGTTTCTCCTTGAGTATGATAAATGTGCAACAACTTGCAACAAATTTATTTTACAGATAATTAATTATTAACTATGAAAATGATTTTCTTCATTTTAGTTCAGTTTTAGGAAACAACGGTATGTACACTACGACAGAGTTTACACAAATTCATAGGAAATATGTTTAAAGTGCGCAATGCTGATATTTGCGTTTGGTGAATAACGAGTTTAAATATTTTTTTCTTTATTTGATTTTATGACTTTATTGAAGAATATTGAACTCGTGTCTTGAATTCTAATAAGTATTTCTTTGTTCATTCAATACGCAAAGTCACAAGGCTTTTAACATATATCTAAATACGTAAATTTATCTTCTGTACATCTGTATATTAAAGTATTCAAAAGGTAGCTTTACAATTTTTGAAAATGCGTTAAACAGAAAAAAGCAAGGAAAATGCTTGCTCTTTTGTTATTTTACTTTTGTATTTTTTGATGCAATGTTTAGAACATTTCATTGTTCGCACCATTAGTCACATGCAACATATCGAGTAAGTGAAAGATTAATCTTTATTTGATGTTATTACTTTATTGAAGAATATGGAACTTGTGTCTTGAATTCTAATAAGTCTATCATTGTTTATTCAATATGCAAATGTTCAAAATGTAGCTTTACAGTTTTAGAAAATCATTAAAAAGATAAAAAAGCAAGGCAAATGCTTGTTTTTATGTTATTTTACTTTGCGATATTTTGATGGCAATGTTTAGAATATATCATTGTTCGCACCATTAGTCACATGCAACATATCGAGTAAGTGAAAGATTAATCTTTATTTGGTGTTATTACTTTATTGAAGAAAATATGGAACTTGTGTCTTGAATTCTAATAAGTCTATCATTGTTTATTCAATATGCAAATGTTCAAAATGTAGCTTTACAGTTTTAGAAAATCACTAAAAAGATAAAAAAGCAAGGCAAATGCTTGTTTTTATGTTATTTTACTTTGCGATATTTTGATGGCAATGTTTAGAATATATCATTATTCGCACCATTAGTCACATGCAATATATCGAGTAAGTAAAAGATTAATCTTTATTTGATGTAATTATTTTATTGAAGAACATTGAACATGTGTCTTGAATTCTAATAAGTCTATCATTTGAAGTAAACAAAAACATTACGTCTGAACATATTTATATTTATATTAAAATCATTAAAATTACAAACATTACATTACAATTACATAAAACATTAAAAACATATTAAAATTGGACGTTTCGGATTTACATGGAAATCCCTCATCAACAAACATTTTTCTTAACGTAAGTCACAGTTAAGAAAAATGTTATGTAAAAATGTACGGTGCAGTGACTACGGAACTCGTACTTTCTTAGAAGCATATGGTATACGAAAATTACAGATTTACCTCTTAATGAAGCAGGTGCAATCCCAAATGAATACTCCGTGTTATTATAACTGTAACTTTGGCCTCGACATTTTGATACGTTGCATTTTTTAGGTGTTGATATTTTTTAACTGTGACTTACGTTAAGAAAAATGTTTGTTGATGAGGGATTTTCATGTAAATTCGAAACGTCCAATTTTAATATGTTTTTAATGTTTTATGTAATTGTAATGTAATGTCTGTAATTTTAATGATTTTTATATAAGTCTATCATTGTTTATTCAATACGCAAAGATACGAGGCTTCTAAACTTATACCGAAATACTTAAATGTATCTATCTGTTTGTATACTGGGTGTTCAAAATCTAGCTTTACACTTTTAGAAAATCATAAAATGAAATCAAGAAAAATGCTTGCTTTTATGTTCTTTTACTTTTTTGGATATTTTGATGGCATTGTTTAGAATATTTCATTGTGCACACGATTAGTTAGTTGCATGCAACATATCGAATACGTAAAATAATTTCCAGGATCTGTGGAACATTGGACAATTGGCAGCTTTAGTGGCCAAATTATTTTGTTCGTCCTTGTCACGAACGGGTGAATAGTAACAACGTTTACACGTATTTCTACAAAGAAACGTTCAAAAGCATAACAATGGAGAGATATCTAACCATAGTGTTGCAGTTTTTCTTCACTGACATGGTATTCATTTCATGAAAAAAATATAAGACGTGTTCAGTTCATGGAAAAAAAAGGTTAGTGTTCATTTCATGAAAAAAAAGGGCTAGTGTTCATTTCATTGAAAATAAGGCTGCGTGTTCCTTTTATGGAAAAAGGCTTGTGTTCATTGCAAGGAAAAAACAGCTAGTGTTCATTTTATGGAAAATAAGGTTAGGTGTTCTTTTCATGGAAAACGGCTAGTGGTCATTTCATGGAAAAATATCTAGTGTTCATTTCATGGAAAATAAGGCTAGGTGTTCATTTGATGGAAAAACTCTAGTGTTCATTTCATAGAAAAAACATCTAGTCTTCATTTCATGAAAAAAAAAGATTAGTGTTCATTTCTAGCTATCATCTAATCAGGTCACCGCAATGCTGTTCAGTTCATTAAAAAAAAAAAAAAAAAAACTTTTATAATTTGTTATTTAATACAAACAACCATAACTGCATATCTTTGTTATTTTTTCTTTAATGTTTTTAAAACTGTAAGGATATTTTTCGGACACCGTGTATACACTCACGTACACGTATACATATACATATAATACTACAGTCATTTTAGTACTTTTATTGACAAATAGCGGAAAAAATTAGAGCAAAGCTGGATTTTTGCACAGATGCTCATTAAGGTATGTAGTTTAACATACTAAAAGTCCTCATCGATACGATGTGAGCTTTCGCCGCCAGGGGGCGCGAATGATCTTGAAAATCGGTTTTTCGTGAATATCTGATTAACGATGGCATCTAGAAAAAAAAGTTCAATTAAAAAGATGTAGAAAATTTAATTTCCTACAAAAAGCGTCCATAACATTTTTTGTCACACCAACCCTTCCCTGTCAAATATCAGAAGTAGTGAACATAACTGGAAAAAATAGGGAAACGATTGTATTGAACGCGCACAAGAATCCAAACAAATACCTATGTACATTCGAACCCTACACCTCCTCTTTAGTCCTTTTCTCTGTAGACTGATTTCGCAAGCTGGTGAAATAGCCATTGTCCTGGTATCCCATGCTTATGTCGAAATATACCACGTGCTGGTATATTTCGACATCTTTGCCGTGTTTTATTTCAATTGATGAGCATTTCGCTGGTATTAAATAACCCTAACTTAATGAATGAAGTATTCTTTGTGAGTTTTTAGAAAGTAAATAGTGTTATTTTCCACACGTATTGTAGAAAGTTTTAAATAGTTTTCAGAGTGTAAAATGACTCTTTCTTTATTGTTGATCGAGAGCGTTAAAATGGAGATTGACGAAGTATTTTATATTGTATGTGGTGAGAGCTGTGTTGTGAATGATTGGAAAAAAAATACTGAAGTCACTTGTGACCTCAAGTTTGGAAAGAAGTAACAGTAATTGGACAGCATTTGAAGAAATGACAGAAAACAATAGTGGAATTATAGTCCATCCAACGTGTAGGAAAAATTATACAAGAAAGAATTCTGTTAAATCGTACAAGAAATCTGTTGCATAAAACCATCAACGTTCACACAAATTGCACCGTTAAATGAAAAATTGAGAAATACAGTCGCTTGTTTGAATTCAATGAAAAATGTTTACTATGTTCTGATACATTGGATGAAACTTTTATACGGAAGGAAAAAAAGAAATATCTAAAGTATTGCAAAAAAGTGATAATAGTTAAAAGCTTAGAGGTGAAAAATAGTCTAATTGCATCTGCAGTGAAGGCAAATGGGGCAAAGAAGTCAGTAAGCGTTTATCTAATGTTATTGACTTGGTTGCAGCTGAAGCAAGGTACCACCATAAATTCTTTATAAGGGGTTTTTACCAAGTAAGTGGAAACCAGTAAATAAGGAAAGGACATGCTTACAAACAATTCCATCAGCCAATCTACATTTTAACCTTCGCGATCATTGCAGGAATCATCATGTCGACGCAGACCAATCATATCAGAGATCTTTTTATCGTAGACTAATCAAACCGCTTGAATACTTGTGAACAATAGTAGTCTTAACGACTGTCAGGTATTTCTCGCTTCCCCACAGTGACGTCAGCTACACCTTTCTTCATACAGGAGTGTCGTAGAAAGTTATATTTCCTATATCCTAAGAAACTACTGTGGTAAATGTGTAACCGTTTTCGATATTTACTCTGACGAAGTTTATAATACAAAAGAGGCCGAATGAACTCATCGGCATTCAAAAATTGTAACTCTCGACATCGATATTAACGAAGAAATGAATGTGTCAATTAGTCAAAAGTTTTTATCTAATCATCAAAAAAAGACACACCTCATCTCTATTCTCAAGGAGAAATTTATGAAGAATGGTTTCCAAGCAAAACAGGCAGGGGAAAATGCTGACACACTTATTGTTAACGCAACCATTGAAGTAGCAAAGTCTGGTGCGCTGGATGCTATTGTAGGCGACGATGCTGACTTGCTCGTAATGTTGACTGACTTAGTTAGTACCCCCAAAGACAGAGATATTTTTAATAAGCCTCGAATACCAAGAATTACAATCATCTTGTATTCGGCGCACAGTATCAATAATGATGCAGTTCTGAAAGCTCATATATCGTTTCTTCACGCTTTTTGAGGTTGTGAGTCTACACAGCAATGCTTGGGAAAGGCAAAATGTCGTTATTAAAAATTTTGAAAAGGGAAGGAAACCGTACCATACAAGCTGCCAACATTTATAAAAGTGGGAAAGCATCCCAAATTGAAATATTCGAGAGAGGGAAAACTACTTTTTTTTGCTTTATATGGTGGTAAAGCAGAAAATTCCCTGCACAAGTATCATTATATGTTTCAAGAAAGGAGTTGATGTTGGTAAAAAATGGCTTTCATCATTACCTCTTACCATGAACGCAGCTAGATTGTACAGTTTATGTGTTTATCATCGAATACAATACTGGTTGGGCAATAAACTTCTTCCTGAGAACTGGGGCTGGAAAAATGCACTTAATTTGTCTCCAATTCCAGCTACCTTACCGCCCGCACCAAAAAATATTATTTAATCCATTTTTTTGTACTAGCTCCAAAGGATGTGGCAAAGCGTGTGGATGCCAAAAAATTTGGATTCAAGTGTTCTTATATTTTCGTAAATTGTTGCAGAGTTTCGTGTCACAATGCAAGTAAAGTTTAATTAGAAGATGAGGAGGATACTGACAATATCATGCTCATTGCAAGGAATGCGGGAGTTGCTACACCTGAATTTAGTGATGATATCGAAGGCCAACCAGAAAATAGTGAAGGTAATACCACAACTGAAGAAAAAATACAGATGATGACGAAACTAAATCGAGTGAAGAAGTTGCAGAACGTGCAAACGACTATTCAAGCAGTCAAACGATTGATATTTAAACAAGCCAGTCATTATATGTTGATTAGGCCTAGGAGGGGAAACCAGAATTAAAAAAAAAAATGCGCTAAATGCTTCAACTCAAGGGTGGTGTGGAAATAAGCATGTTGTACATTCACCTTCTTTCTTCAAAAGAAAGAATTTTGCACCTTTCAATATAATTTCTTTGGAAATAGCAGCAGGTTTTTCATATTTTTATCGTTTTTCTTCCAAGTACGTTCATTGTTCTTGATTTTTGACAGAGAAGCGTTGGTGTGACAAAAACATGTTATACACAATTTTTGTAGGAAATTAAATTTTCTACATCTTTTTAATTGAACTTTTTTTCCCAGATGTCATCATTAATGAGATATTCTCAAAAAACCAATTTTGAAGATCATTTGCGCCCCCTGGCGGCGAAAGCTCACACCGGATCGATGAGGACTTTTAGTATGTTAAACTACATACCCTATCTAGCACCTGTGCAAAAATCCAGCTTTGTTCTAATTTTTTCAGCTATTTTTCCTAAAATGACTGGACTATAAGTTTTTTTTTTTTTTTTTTTTAAGTTACAGCTCTTATTGTTTTATATTGCAATCAAGTTAGAAAAACAACATATGTTAAAGTTGAAAAAGAACAAAACTTAGGAATTTTTAAACATGACTGAGTAAAAACTGAATCAGACTGTAATTCGTACATTTGAGTTTTCGTTCGGTTGAAATTCCTGATAAAGTCATTCGTTTTTCTTGGAGCTTGTCTGGACAGCGTCTCGACGTTGAACAGCGTATTCCATATTTATTTTTAACACACGTAATTTTGCAATCTGAGTCGTCCAGAAAAACACGACGAAATAACCTGATTTCGCTGCACAATAAATAATGTTAATAGATTAAGAAATTTTATAAACTTATAAATACATTAGATTTGACAGTAATAGAGGCTGTAAAACGGACTAAATTAGTATGCTATGTTTATCACAAAACTTTCTTTTATATTATTCTAATATATTTAATTAAAAAAGATCACACATCGACGATTATGGAGTGTAGCGCATTTATTTAAATTTAACTTGGAGTTGCATTGATCAACGAACAAAAAAAATCACAGTTCAACAGCGTAACTTCCTATTTGGTATTCAAATACAAAACTGAAACAAGAACGAAAAATCATGCGTCAAGCATAGATTATGTAACACTTTCCAACGCTTCCAAAATAATTTTACGAATCATACTCTTTAATAAGCTAAAAGATAACATCTAAGTAATCCGAATACTTTTATTCAGCCCTGTATAGGATCTATAGATTTGTATATATACTACATAGGATGCTAAATTTTAGTTCAGTTAGGAAACACGTAGCACAGTTTAAAATTCTCCGTCTGGAGTTAAATAATACGGAAATGTGTTCCCGAACTTTTGTGCTTCCCTGTATAGGATCTACAGAATTTATACACACCACGTAATATACAAAAAGCGATTTAAAATTAAAATCGCATTCAGTAACTTAAAACGCACTTGCAGGAATTATTGTTAACATACAGTAGAGAATTCTTTTGTGTGTCCCTGTAAATGAACGATGACTGCTATACACACAATATTCTGTAGTAAGTCTCTTGTAATGAACCTTATATAAATTTCAATGCGTTTAAAATAGTGAAACATTATTTAAATAAACCGCAGACGATTTTTCTCCATAGACGTAATGTAACGGAATTCTTTTGACTGTCCCTGTAAAGTAAGTATAAGTGCTATGCACACCCTATTCCATATTAAGCTTCTTCTAATGCACCTTAGTGATATATATAAATTTCAATGCGTTTAAAATAGTGAAACATTATTTAAGTAAACCGCAAATGATTTTTCCCCATAGACCGCAATGTAACGGAATTCTTTTGAGTGTCCCTGTAAAAAAACTATAAGTGATACACACTTCCGTTGAAATAGGGAACATGATATAGATAACGATTATAACATATAAAAATTGCAGGGCAATCCGAGCATATTTACGGGAGTTAGAGCACGGACAGACGGCCAGACGGCAGACGGCCAGACACATAAACACTTTTCAACTAGGTTGGAAAGTGTTAAAAACATATATACACTGTTAAAAATTTTGTTCTGTATTGAACCAACATTTGGTGCTGCAGTATTTGCAATAGTGAAATCTTGTTCCAACATTTTCGGAGCTCCGGTTGAACCATACCTTCAATTATTGGAACGAGAAACGATTGTACCATCTTATAATTGGAGCTACTGAAACATTTAAAAAGTCCTTCCGGCCTGTACCGGGAGGAAAAGGTAGCTTTCATAGTCCATGTTTTTAAAAATTCAACTCATTTTACTCAAACACCCGAAGCTAAATTGCTTGGAACCCAATTATAGAAGATTCAATCCCGGTTTTCGTTCATACTGAATTTGAATGCGAATTTCAGCATGAGAGTTACAGAATAACAAAAATGAGATTGTTTAAAAATGTCAGCCACCTTACAATTTCAAACTGCCATATCTTTGCCATTTTTAAAGATAAACCCAAAACAAAAAATGTTCCGGAATCCGTGTATCACGACCTAACACTTAACGGAAATAACTTTTCAATTTATAATTTTTTATACTTCTAATTTAAAAAATAATTTAAAAAATTTAACTTGCCGCCATTTTGAAACAAGCTGGCACATGAATCTGGCGCATGAAGCTGGCCAACGAACTCGGTCGAGACCTTGGTATGTTCTGTACACATAATCAGTCACTTTCATATCGGTTCATAAATAAGAGAATTACAGCATAACAATATATCAGATTGTTTCAAAAACTCAGCCACCCTACAATTTCAAACTGCCACATCTCAGCAATTTTTTAAGATATAACAAAAACAAAAAATGTTCCAGATTCTTTGTATCACGTTCTAACACTTAACAGAAACATTTTTTCAATTCATAATTTTTTATACATCTTTTTGAATTTTTAAAATTTTAAATTTTTTTAACTGGTCGCCATTTTGTTAGAAAAGATGGCTGATGAATCTGACAAACGAACTCGGTCGAGGCCTTGATATGTCCTATACACATACTCAGTTACATCCAAATCATGAATAAGAGAGTTACAGCATGATATATATATATATATATATACAAATCAATATTTGAACGGAGGATGGTTTGGGGGTCTGGGGTCATAATCGGTGAAAATATACCAAAATGTTTTGGAATTGCTTTCTTCCGAACGGCTGCAATATGTAGCTTTTTGTAATGAAAGCTACATAAAATTGGCTCAAACCAGGATAAAATTTTTGACAGTATATTTTTAATTATTAAATATCAAATTTGGTGCATTTCTACCCAATAGACATTGAGATATAGGTATAATGTTCAACGCAAAAAAAATAGCATAGCTGGACCTCTATTGAGTGAAAAAAAACAAAATTGTATCAACATAATTTTTAACAAATATAAAAAAAAAGCACAGTTCAACAGCACCTTCTGTTTGGTATTCAAATACAAAACTGCAAAAAATTACATTGTTAAATTTATACTGGCATTCGTTAGTTGATTATGCCCGTATAACACATTATCCCACAAGAAAAATAGCTATGAAGTAAAATCAATTTTTAATAGATTCACAATACTACCATGTTGAAAATAATTCGCCATCTTCGCAGTACTTTCGCATCAAGGTTTGTCAATATTTATACTGGCATTCGTTAGTTGATTATGCCCGTATAACACATTATCCCACAAGAAAAATAGATATGAAGTAAAATCAATTTTTAATAGATTCACAATACTACCATGTTGAAAATAATTCGCCATCTTCGCAGTACTTTCGCATCAAGGTTTGTCAATATTTATACTGGCATTCGTTAGTTGATTATGCCCGTAAAACACATTATCCCACAAGAAAAATAGCTATGAAGTAAAATCAATTTTTAATAGATTCACAATACTACCATGTTGAAAATAATTCGCCATCTTCGCAGTAATTTCACATCAAGATTTGTCAATATTTATACTGGCATTCGTTAGTTGATTATGCCCGTATAACACATTATCCCACAAGAAAAATAGCTATGAAGTAAAATCAATTTTTAATAGATTCACAATACTACCATGTTGAAAATAATTCGCCATCTTCGCAGTACTTTCGCATCAAGGTTTGTCAATATTTATACTGGCATTCGTTAGTTGATTATGCCCGTATAACACATTATCCCACAAGAAAAATAGCTATGAAGTAAAATCAATTTTTAATAGATTCACAATACTACCATGTTGAAAATAATTCGCCATCTTCGCAGTACTTTCGCATCAAGGTTTGTCAATATTTATACTGGCATTCGTTAGTTGATTATGCCCGTATAACACATTATCCCACAAGAAAAATAGCTATGAAGTAAAATCAATTTTTAATAGATTCACAATACTACCATGTTGAAAATAATTCGCCATCTTCGCAGTACTTTCGCATCAAGGTTTGTCAATATTTATACTGGCATTCGTTAGTTGATTATGCCCGTAAAACACATTATCCCACAAGAAAAATAGCTATGAAGTAAAATCAATTTTTAATAGATTCACAATACTACCATGTTGAAAATAATTCGCCATCTTCGCAGTAATTTCACATCAAGATTTGTCAATATTTATACTGGCATTCGTTATCTGATTATTCCCGTAAAACACATTATCCCACAAGAAGAATAGCTATGAAGTAAAATCAATTTTTAAATCTACTTCCAAGATTGCTATGTTGCGATTAATTCTCCACGCTTGTCCACGACCACATTTGTCTTCAAGGTCATGTTTCTGCCAATTCGTCTCACACTCATTAATCGACTGTTCCTGTAAAACAAGTTTTCCCACAACAAGTTTAGCAAAGAAAAGTAGTCAATTTTTAATGTTGCAATTAATTTGCTACCTTTGACATCAAAGTTTATCAATATTTATACCGGCATTCATTAGTTAGTTATGCCAATAAACATATTATACCCCAAGAAGAGTAGCAATGAAGCGAAATCAAATTTTAAATAAATTGTAAAAAAAAAAAAAGCCATTTTATGGAAAATTCTCCAGTGCTTTTTCGAGTTCATATTTTTGCCAATTCATGTCTAGCAATGAAGAGAAGTCAATTTTTAGTTGATTCTGAAGAATGCCGTGTTACGATAAATTCTCCAGGTTTATCTTTGTAGTCATGTTTTTCCCGATTCATATTCGCACTCATTAATAGTCTCTTCCTGTAAAACAAGTTTTCCCACAACATGTGTAGCAATAAAGAGAAGTCAATATTTTGATCAATATTGATTCTGAAGATTTCCGTTTAGCGATAAATTCTACGGGTTTGTTTTCTAGATCATGTTTCTGCCAATTGATATTCGCATTCATTAATCGACTCTTCCTTTAAAACACAAGAAGTAACTAATTTAAGGAAGTTAAATAGAATTCTGAAGATAACCAAGTTGCGATAAAATTTACCAGGTTTGTCGTCCAAGTCATGTTTTGCCGGTATTTATCCCGGCATTAGCTGATTATGCCTGTGAAGCAAGTTTTCCCGCAACAGTTGTAGCTATGCAAATATTTAATTTTTTCATGTTGGAATAAACTGCGATGTTGCAACAAATTCTCTGCTTCTCGTTCTCATGTTTCTGTCAATATTTATACCAGCACTTATACTTGTAAAACAAGCTTTCACGCAACAAGGGTAACAATGCAGAAAATGCCGTTATTGTCCTTTTGAAATAATATTTCGTGTTTCATTGTATAAAACAGTGCTTCTGAATAATTTTAGATATGAGACATATTCCGTTTTTGTTAAGATTTCTGCGACGCGCCATATCTTTTATTAGGATTAATACTTATTCCTATGTAAGAAGAGATTTTTAGATGTGAAAATTAAACTTGAAGCAATTTTTAATTGTTATTAATATTTTTTAACACTTTCCAACCTAGTTGAAAAGTGTTTATGACTTCGGTTTGTCTGGCCGTCTGGCCGTCTGGCGTCTGGCCGTCTGGCCGTCTGGCCGTCTGCCGTCTGCCGTCTGCCGTCTGTCCGTGCTCTAACTCCCGTAAATATGCTCGGATTGCCCTGCAAATTTTATATGTTATAATCGTTATCTATAGCATGTTCCCTATTTCAACGGAAGTGTGTAGCACTTATAGTTTTTTTACAGGGACACTCAAAAGAATTCCGTTACATTGCGGTCTATGGGGAAAAATCATTTGCGGTTTATTTAAATAATGTTTCAATACTTTAAACGCATTGAAATTTATATATATCACTAAGGTGCATTAGAAGAAGCTTAATATGGAATAGGGTGTGCATAGCACTTATACTTACTTTACAGGGACAGTCAAAAGAATTCCGTTACATTACGTCTATGGAGAAAAATCGTCTGCGGTTTATTTAAATAATGTTTCACTATTTTAAACGCATTGAAATTTATATAAGGTTCATTACAAGAGACTTACTTCAGAATATTGTGTGTATAGCAGTCATCGTTCATTTACAGGGACACACAAAAGAATTCTCTACTGTATGTTAACAATAATTCCTGGAAGTGCGTTTTAAGTTACTGAATGCGATTTTAATTTTAAATCGCTTTTTGTATATTACGTGGTGTGTATAAATTCTGTAGATCCTATACAGGGAAGTACAAAAGTTCGGGAACACATTTCCGTATTATTTAACTCCAGACGGAGAATTTTAAACTGTGCTACGTGTTTCCTAACTGAACTAAAATTTAGCATCCTATGTAGTATATATACAAATCTATAGATCCTATACAGGGCTGAATAAAGTATTCGGATTACTTAGATGTTATCTTTTAGCTTATAAAAGAGTATGATTCGTAAAATTATTTTGGAAGCGTTGGAAAGTGTTACATAATCTATGCTTGACGCATGATTTTTCGTTCTTGTTTACTGTGTATTTTCGGTATCGGTCTCGGTCTCGGGCGTACTCGGATTTCAAATCGTCGGCGTTGGGCTCGGGTTCTGAAAAAAGGGCCTGGACACATCTCTAATAAATATATACGTTTTGTTACATTATATTCATAAATGTTAAAACTATTAAGTAATATCAACATTCGGCTTGTAGTTTTTTTTATTGGAGGGTGGAGAGGAAGAAACCCGTATTTTCGCTGTTATAAGTTGGCTGTAATACTAGTTTCTTTAAAAGAAAGTTCGTTTGTATGCTTTTGTTCTATTTTTTATTTTCTGTTTCAAATCTTTTCAGAAACTACATTAAAACTTGTTAAAACGGAATCGTTAGAATCGAAAATAAAATCGGTTTTAGACAGATTTCGTTGTTATAAGTTGACTGTAATACTAGTTTCTTTAAAAGAGAGTTCGTTTGTATGCTTTTGCTCTATTTTTTATTTTCTGTTTCAAATCTTTTCAGAAACTACATTAAAACTTGTTAAAACGGAATCGTTAGAATCGAAAATAAAATCGGTTTTAGACAGATTTCGCTGTTATAAGTTGACTGTAATACTAGTTTCTTTAAAAGAGAGTTCGTTTGTATGCTTTTGCTCTATTTTTTATTTTCTGTTTCAAATCTTTTCAGAAACTACATTAAAACTTGTTAAAACGGAATCGTTAGTATCGAAAATAAAATCGGTTTTAGACAGATTTCGCTGTTATAAGTTGACTGTAATACCAGTTTCTTTAAAAGAGAGTTCGTTTGTATGCTTTTGCTCTATTTTTTATTTTCTGTTTCAAATCTTTTCAGAAACTACATTAAAACTTGTTAAAACGGAATCGTTAGAATCGAAAATAAAATCGGTTTTAGACAGATTTCCGTCATAGCATGTATAGTTTTTTGGTATTCCTTCCGTGAGGATCATGAAATAAATCTGTTTAAGACAAAATTCTGTTACCAACAAGTTCTGTTTTCACAGGTTTTCCTTCATAAGTTTATGTTCTAAATTTGCTGATTTCTCTAAAAATCGAAATTTTACCTTCTTGTGGCACTAAATTATGAGTGATGATATACAGGGTGTCCATAAGTTACTTCATAACTTTTATTTTAAGAATATGACTAAAAATACTATTACATATTCGTAAAGTATAACTCAAAAAGTTTTTAATAACGAAAACAAAGTTACATATGCGTACAGTTGCAACTCAAAACGTTGTTAATCAAATAACCATTATAATCAACTAATAATTAATATTAAAATTTTATCAAATTTATCAAAAGGTTATTAATGAATTATGCCATGTGGAAACTAACTTTGCGCTCATAACTGATTAATAACTTTTTGATAAATTTTATACATTTTTAATATTAATTATTATTTGATTATAATCATTATTTGACTAATAATGTTTTCAAGTTGCATCTTTATGCGTATGTAACTTTGTTTGTGTTGTTAAAAAACGTTTTGAGAATGTACTTCACGAATATGTAATAATAGTTTTTTGTCATTTTCTTAAATCTACGATGTAAGGAAACCCCGACAATAATTTATGGAAATCCTGTATATGTGAATACATGTGAATTTCTAAAATATAGTTAGAGCATTATAAAGCGAACTTCGCAAATACTAAAGTTAAAGAAATACATAAAACGTATATCAGACGAAAGAAAGGCATTCTTAAGTGCAGTAAAAAATCTAGAGTTTCAGTTTTTAAAAGGTCATTGTACTATAATTTCGTAGAGAACTTATAATTTTTTCACCAAGTATTTGCATATACTTTTAAATGGCTACGTTAAAACTATTTTTTCCCTTCTTCTTTCCTTCCATTTTAAATTTATAGCACGTATGTTACACAGTTTTGATGTTCTTTAAAAGTTTCTTTAGAAATTATGAGTGCAAAGCGTGAGTTTTTAGAAAATAAATAACATTATCGCGTGCAAAAGTATTTCTACACACTAAAAATTTTTACTGTTTGATACTTGTTAATTATATTATGTATTTTTATGTTAAAATTTTTTGAGCTCGATTCATTTAGTAACTGTAGTTATTAATACGTTGTTAAAAAATTTGTGCTGTGTTGAACCAACTTTTGGTGCTGCAGTAGCTGCAACCATAATATGGTGAAATCTCGATCCACATTTGGAGGTTTGGCTCAATTGGAGCTCGAAATGTTGGATCGAGATTTTACCATTTTAGGTTGCAGCTACTGCAGCAATGAAAGTTAGTTCAACCGAGCACAAAAATTTTAAGAGTTTTACATTTAATAACTACAGTTATAAATTCGGTATAGTATGAGTAAATTTTCGCAAATTTGCGAGAATAAAATTAGAGAAAACATTGATACGATTTTTCCCTAAATAAATGTCTTGAAATAAATGTCTGTAAGAGCACAAATCAGATCCTCTTATATACTGTTAGAAATGTGCTGGGTTGAACCAACTTTAGGTGCTGCAGAACCATCCTGCGAACCATAATATTTTGAAATCTCGTTTCAACATTAAGAGATTTGGCTCAATTGGAGCTCCGAATGTTGGAACGAAATTTTACCATTCTATGGTGGCAGCTACTGCAGCACGAAAAGTTAGTTCAACCGAGCACAAAATTTTTTAGAGTTTACAGTTAATAACTACAGTTAAAAATTCGGTATAGTTTAAGTAAATTCTCGCAAATTTGAGGGAATAAAATTTGAGAAAACATTGAAACTGAATTAAAAAACTACTTTGCCGAAATTTTAAAACGGTATGAATGTGCAAACCATGTTAACCCATTAAGGACTGAATTATTTTTCTCAATAAAATACAAATATTGCGATTCATACCACTTTTATATTATAGCAATCTAAGAAGATTATTATGGCGTTTCTTGCATCAAATAAAGCGAATATATATCCTAAAAACAAACTGGTGTTAGCTGAAGACCTGATGTAAGAAACATAATGTTCCGAAAACGCAACGTCAGTCATTAATGGGTTAATGAACGTCAAAGAATATGAAGAAATTTTTTATATATATCTGATTTATCATCATTATCGTCTACCTCATACTTCATTAGTATATTTGAGAATCAGTGTGTAAAATATCGTCTGAATTTTATTTAAAGAATATGCAGAAGAAAATATGGCCCTGGCAAATATTACGGAAGATGAAACTGAATTAAAACAAATTACTTTGCCGAAATTTTAAAATGAGATGAATGTACATGAAATAATATGAAGAAGTTTTTGACATTTATCATCAATTATCATCTACCTAATATTTCATTAATATACTTGAGAATCAATGGTTTTATTTAAAGAATATGCAGAGAAAAATATGGCAGGGTCAAATGTAAAAAGGATAAAACTGAATTAAAAAACTACTTTGCCGAAATTTTAAAACGGTATGAATGTGCAAACCATATTAACCCATTAAGGACTGAATTATTTTTCTCAATAAAATACAAATATTGCGATTCATACCACTTTTATATTATAGAAATCTAAGAAGATTATTATGGCGTTTCTTGCATCAAATAAAGCGAATATATATCCTAAAAACAAACTGGTGTTAGCTGAAGACCTGATGTAAGAAACATAATGTTCCGAAAACGCAACGTCAGTCATTAATGGGTTAATGAACGTCAAAGAATATGAAGAAATTTTTTATATATATCTGATTTATCATCATTATCGTCTACCTCATACTTCATTAGTATATTTGAGAATCAGTGTGTAAAATATCGTCTGAATTTTATTTAAAGAATATGCAGAAGAAAATATGGCCCTGGCAAATATTACGGAAGATGAAACTGAATTAAAACAAATTACTTTGCCGAAATTTTAAAATGAGATGAATGTACATGAAATAATATGAAGAAGTTTTTGACATTTATCATCAATTATCATCTACCTAATATTTCATTAATATACTTGAGAATCAATGGTTTTATTTAAAGAATATGCAGAGAAAAATATGGCAGGGACAAATGTAAAAAGGATAAAACTGAATTAAAAAACTACTTTACCGAAATTTTAAAACAATTTAAATGTGCATGAAATATTACGAAGAAGTTTTTGATATGTATCTCATTTATCATCAATTAACATCTACCTCATATTACATTAATATATTTGAGAATCAATGGTTTTATTTAAAGACTATGCAGAGAAAAATATGGCAGAGAGACAAATGTAAGAAAGATGAAACTGAATTAAAAAACTACTTTGCCGAAATTTTAAAACAATTTAAATGTGCATGAAGATTATGAAGAAGTTTTTGATATGTATCCCATTTATCACCAATTATCATCTACCTGATATTTCATTAATATATTTAAGAATCAATGATTTTATTTAAAAAATATGCAGAGAAAAATATGGCAGAGATAAATGTAAGAAAGATGAAACTGAATTAAAAAACTACTTTGCCGAAATTTTAAAACAATTTCAATGTGAATGAAGAATATGAAGACGTTTTTGATATGTATCTCATTTATCGAACGGTAATATTGATTCAGAAAACTATTCGTTTATCTCCGAAAAATTTTCCATCTCTTGACTCATTATTTTTGCAGTAACTCTTGAAATGCATCAACATGCATGTAACAAGTTAGTGCTGGAAAGGAAAGAGAACGGAGAAAAAATGCTTTTAACGTAGCCACTTAAAGGAATATGCAAATGCTTCGGGGGAAAAAATCATAAGTTCCCGGAAAATGCTAGTGCAATGACCTTTACAAAAAAATGAAATTCTAGATTTTAAATGCTCGTAAGAGCACCTTCTTTTGCTTGATATTTCTCTTTTTTTTTCCTCCTTTTTTTCCCTTTTAGCATTTCAAAGTTATCTTTATAATATATTTGTGATTTAAAAAAAAAAACTTATACGTACTTGCATATCCTTATTCAAGAGGACTCTGTCATAAATTGAAAATTCGTTATGGTAAGAAAGGTGAACGTTTTAGACTTAAGAATTTATATACTATGTCTGTCCAACCTGGTGCCCGCGCCATACCAGTAATTTCTTATAGAAATCTCTGCCTTATTTAATACCTGAAATTCGGAGATTAAATAAGGCGAAGATTTTTGTAAGAAAGCACTGGTATTCCGCAAGTGCCAGATTCGAAAGCCCTGGTATTTACAGTCGCCTTTCTTTAATTTGAATCTGGCCATATATATATATATATATATATATACAGAGAGAGAGAGAGAGAGAGAGAGAGAGAGAGAAAGAGAGAGAGAGACTAATAATGGATCACATGTGTGAATATCAAAGGAAAATATATTGAAAAAATTAAACACAATAAAATGAAAATATAAATATAAAAAAACTATGAATATCTTATGGATTCGTCAGAGGAACTTCATAAGAATATTTCATAGTAAATATATTTTATTTCTTCGACTGTTGTCAGCATTAAGCTTCAAAATGACTGTATATACAGGATGTTTCACAAAGGACCCCTAACTTTAAAAATAAATAACCCGGAAACGGTGATAGATAGAAATATGAAACCAGTGGTATGTTTATTAAAAAATCGTAAGAATCTTATACGTAAATCTCGAAATTTAGTTAAAAATAACACCGATAGATGGTGCTGAGAGCATTAAGAATCCTTCTAAAGAGAGTTCAGAAGCATAGAAAGACTAGTCGTCGAAGATTTCGTCATTGAAATGTGGCCGCTATTAGCGTATAGTGAAAATAATTTCAAAAGTGGTGTATACCGTGGAGGAACGTGTGTTTTGTGTTGGAGTATCACCGATTAAATCAATTAATGAGTCCTACTGCCACAAGGAGAATTTTTCAAACGCGATTTCAAGTCGCAAAAGGCCGAGATGGAAAAACAATTCGTGAGCTTTTCAAAAAAATTCAACAGACAGGCAACGTGGTCGATGCGAATTATTTTCACTATACGAAAATAGCGGTCAGATTTCAATCGCGAAATCTTCGACGGCTAGTCTTTCTATGCTTCTGAACTCTCTTTAAAAGGATTCTTAATGCTCTCAGTGCCATCTGTCGGTGATATTTTTAACTAAATTTTGAGATTTACGTATAAGAATCTTACGATTTTTTTAAATAAACATACCACTGGTTTCATATTTCTATCTATCACCGTTTCCGGGTTATTGATTTTCAAAGTTAGGGGTCCTTTGTGAAACACCCTGTATATATAGGCCAATATATGTACAGTCTGATATATACAATATATTGACAGCCCTGGTATACACAGCGGCCTTTCTTTAATTCGAATCTGTACCATTCAAAATATTGGTTAGATTTCAACTTGCAAAATGTATACATTTTAACGTCTGAATGTGAAAAATATTAAAAACACCAATTAAAATAATTTAAGACAGACATGAGAATACATAAAATAAAAATTTTATAAAAAAATATATACTTAAAAACAGTTAAAAATACAAAATAGTAGACGTTTCGCCAAGCGACACGCAAGGCATCATCAGTACAAAAACAATCTATATCAATCAATATATTTTAATAGATTTCAACTGCTCGTAAAAATATCTTCTTTTGTTGGATGTTCTTTTTCTATTAGGTGTATAAATACGACTCTGTCATTTTTCGAATAAAGAAATTACACTTGTTATTTGTGAAAATAAAATAAAGTTGTATTCAATGTATTTACCACTAGAAGTCACAACATCCGTCCATCTGTCTGGTAACAAACGGATTCTGCAATAGCAGATGTGAACACTTAATGAGCTATCTGAGGTTGATTTAAAAAAAATTAATTAGAGCATTTTGATTGGAATACAGACATTTACGGATACAAATACTCTTACATATTTTTCCAACGATCTAGCCAAAATATATTTTTGATTTTAACAGTCACAGAGAAAATCATTTCTCAAAAAAATAATGTCCAGATCAGATTATTTTATTTTATTTTTTGTAAAACTCGTTTTGTAAAATTCGTAATTGAGAGAAAAGTAATCATTTGTAATGTTTTTGTCGATTTCTTTTCGATATATCAGCTATTTCGATATATCTTTTTATATATTTTTTTTTCTGACTCTTCTTATTTCTGATAACTGTTTTGTTAACATATTTCTGTTTTATTTCCTATCTTATCTTCTCTAATATTTAACTTGTCTGACGTACAAACGCATGCACTGCAAACAAAGGTATATACCGGGTGGTTATAAAATAAGTATCTCTATTCGGAGCTGTCTGTAGCTTGAAGGAATAAACCCGAATGAAACCAAAATCGGTACACTTACTATTCGAGAAGGGGGAAGAATAATGGAACAATAAAAAAATAATTACAATAATCACCCACAGATGGCGCTATTGAGTGTGAAATGTAATGTGTAATACAAGAACAAAAAATTAAGGCGTCAAACCAGATGGAATAACTAATTTCTTGGAATATGTCTCAGTGAATGTGACTACGCTTTCGCATTGCGGTGCCGATCATGTTCAGGTTCCACATGGCCATTTTGTTGGAGGACACAATCCAGGCGGTACACGACGTGCTCAACTGCGGAATGTAATGCATCAGGAGTGATGTTTCGCACATGTTGTGATATGCGGTAAAGTAATTGACGTTTGAGACACCTCCACGGTACACAATATTACACATTACATGTCACACTCAAAAGCGCCATCTATCGGCGATCATTGCAATTATTTTTTTTAATTGTCCCATTCTTCTTCCCCCTTCTCGAATAGTAAGTGTACGGATTTTGGTTTCATTCCGGTTATTCCTTCAAGCTACAGACAGCTCCAAATAGAGATACTTATTTTATAACCACCCTGTATATATATATATCTTCCAGTTCTTTACCGTTTTCACGATTTACCTTCTTACAATGGATATACAAACACAAAATAAACTTGCAATAAATGAAATTTTATGACATTAAACTTTAGTCCAAAATAAACCGTATAATCCGGAATGTTGTCTGCTAAAGTAACGATACTTCTGTTAATTCATAAAACCTTGGCTAAATTTGGATGATAATTTTCACTTCACACCCGAGGTGCTCTCATGGCACACCAGTTTGCCGTGACTAGTGTTGCCAGGCAGCGGCGTAGCTACCGTGGAGCAGTTGCAGCACATTGCTCCAGGCGCGAAAATAATAAGGGTGCAAAATTACAAAAGAACGAAATTATTTGTATAAATATTTTTTTTTTACATTTGCCATTTTTTGAAATATATAAAATATACAGTAAAACCTGTGAAAGCGGAATCCTGTCTTTTACAGAAATTTTTCGTGATTATACTTACTAATACGTAAACCTGTCTAAAACGGAATAATTTTTCAATGCTTTCCGATTTTGTTTTAGCTAAAAATTAGATAAATGAAACTATAGTATTCCTTGAACTTGACTTATCAACATTTTTATTTAAGATAATATGCATTATAAATCTATTATTGTTTTATGCCTCTGAATTTATGAAAATTGTAAAGAACGTTTAAAAGCACAAATGAGGACATTTGCGTGAATTGCAGGGGACTGGGAGAAATTCCGTTTTAGACATGTTTCTGTCTTAGCAGATATAGTTGTATGGCATTCCTTCTGTCAGCATCATGAAAATTTTTCATTTATGGCAGGATGTTTTACTGCACTATATATGTTTTAAACCTGAAAACAAATTTTGGGCAACCTTTTCTGGTAGAGAAGGGGGTGATCCGATTGTACTTGCTCCAGGGCGCTGAACATGTAGCTACGCCACTGTTGCCAGGTGTAATGATTTACAGGGAACATCTCAAATTTTAAGAATTCCAAAGTCTGTCGCGCGAAATAATTGTGTAGCATTACAAAACTCCCGATTTTTTATGATGTACAACTTCTTTTAAATTTTTTCTAGTACCATGCTATTCGTTAATCTGCATTCAGTGGATAACTTAACATACTATGTTTCTGCGAAAGCAGAAACTGTCAATACCGGAAATTTTCAATGGTCTCGCCAAAAAGAAAATTACCTGTCAAGACGAAAACCTGTCAAAACGGATTCCTACTTTAAACGTAAAAATTTCATAGTCTCTACAGTGCAAACCTGTCTATAATGGAATTCTTTATGGTCCCACAGAAACGAATATCTTAAAAATCCACCCGCTGACACAGAAACCTGCCTAAAGCGAAATATCTTCCTGGTATTGATAGCGATTACATTTTTACGGGTTTTACCGTATTTTTTTCAGTAAATCAAGTTAAAACGGAACCTGTCTATAACGGAATCCTGTCTTTAACGTAAAAAAATCATAGTCCCTAGAGAGGGAATACCATACGATTAAAACAGCTCAATCGGAAACTTCTCCAAAATGGAATTTTGTTTCGATTCCTAGCGATTTCGCTTTTATAAATTTTACTGTATAAGATGATTGCGTTTATTTAGTACAGTAAAATCTAATAAGACGGAATCTCAAGTGACCGGAGAAAATATTCATTTTAGACAGGTTTTCGTCTTAGCAGGTATAATTGTATGTGTTTCTTCCTTAGAGACCATGATTTTTTTACGTTTTAAACATAATCCCGTTATAGACAGGTTTCGTTTCATAATATTTACTCTATTTTTGTCTCGATTTAGAAATTTTTGTCCCTCTTTTTTTTTTGTCTCATGTCCCACTTTTTCTGTTAATGAATCTGGCAACAGTAGACGCGACACACCAGTTGAGAATCGCTGAAAAAAAATATTATTATGAATGATTAAATGATAATTAAATGATGTATGATATATATGAATTATCATTTAATACATAACATTTAACGCATATTCCTTCTTTTGTTTCAGAATGATGATGACCACGATTCTGGAACAGAATCCGACGATGATGGCGCAGATGCCGAAGAACTGGAAAAATGTAAGTTTTTTCTTTAATGTTTCTACAGTGTATTATTTCACTACTTTTGTACTATAAGATATAACAAACAAGTTGGAAATTGTACGTCAAACGTGACAAATGAGGTGCGTTCGTACTGCAAATGCTTTCAGGGAAATTATTTATATCGTCTGGTTTTTATAATATGCTCAATTTCCGAAAATAAAATATGTACATTTTAAGTTGGCAACATTTTATCTTTTGTTGACATTTGCTGAAAATTCCAAAGGAAAACTTAAGCCTCGCTTAGAAAATTTCAGAATTTGAAATCCATATTTAGACTCTTTTTCTATTTAATATCTGTTTCTCCGGAAACATCTAATCCAAAAAACTGTCTGTAGATTATATGATTCCTATAATTAAACAGTTTTACTTTTCTAAATCGATTTTTAAATTCAGTATTACGGAAATAATAGGACTCCATCTTAAATATGTCGTAGTCACCTCGGCTACCTAGAATCATTACTTATCATGGGATGTCATTGGATTCATTACGTATGATAGGATTTAATAGAATGAAGAATGTGACTAAAACTTGGTCATAGATGTTATAAAATGTCATATACGTCATATGACTGTAACGTCGTACATGTCAGATAACTTGGCGATACATCTCGGTCGATTGACGATTAATCATCGGAAGCTGCTATAGCAAGGAAGTACCGATTAAAAAAAATATCAAATTACTTAATAAATATTTTTATTAATATCTTTTTAAGTTTTGATTCGATTTTCGTAAAATTTAAAATGACTTGACTACATTTCAAACCATTCGGTTGGGTAGTTTTTGTTCTGTTATATGCGGACAGATAGAAGGACAGACGGACGGACCAGATGACGACTATAGGTGCTGCGTATTTATATAATTACGAAAGCACCTAAAAATTTATGCCATATTCAGATTACATTTTTACTTTATGTTTTAAAACTATTTGTTTATTTTATCTACAGTCGCTTAAAAAGATGGTGAAATAAAAAGAAAAGAAAAGAAATCCCCACACCTTTAATCGTCATATTGTCGCAGAGGAAAACGAAAATAGCCATTCCACTGGAAATTATGTCTTCTTTTAATTTATGTTAAAAAATAAGCCGTCTGCTGTGTCCATATAGAAAGTTTAACAAACTTCGAAAATATCAGTACGGACATCCAATTTTGACGTCATATCTAGGTTCTCCGGTAAATTATACCGTCGCATACCAAACGGGAAGTTATTCGGTGAAGTACGTAATTTAGGAACTATGCAGATGTAAAATTTGGAACTAATAATGTTAAAATCATTTCTAATTATTGCACGACAAACCTCAATGCGGGTAGTTTTAAGCATAAATCAAAAAGTACTTGAGCTTAATTTTAGATTCGCATTTTTCAAGCTTCATGAAATTAATTTTTGTTAAAATTGTTATTACAATACATATTTGTTTTCGAACTTTTTGGATTCCATACCGAATGGCTATTTTCGTTTTTCTCTGCGACATTTTAATGAATATAGGTGTTTTCTCTCTTTTTATTTTTGACGATTTTTCATACATTGAAATGTGCTTTGATTAAGACAACTGTCACTAATTTTCAGTGCTATAGCTTTGATTCTCATTTTTATCGGGTGATTGATAATAATTTTATCATTAGCTATTGCCAAATTTTATTTCAAGATTTTATTTAACTTGCTTTGTATGTCCATTTGGCTCAAATCTTTCAATCCACCCCTCAGGAAGCAAAAGCATTTGTCCAGTAAGGAAGGGTACGTAAATATCATAGCGTATGTGATGACGTAATTGTCATCGCGTATGTAATGACGTAAATGTCATTGATTGCTTCAGAAATAAGCTGATGTTCTTCAATAGATCCGTAGAATGGTTGGTAAATGCACCATCTTTTAGTTCCGCGCAGTGTATGGATGGATGTAAGTTCGATTCTAAAGAGAACGTTTTTTTTCTTGCCAGGAAACAGAAATTAAAATGGAATATCCATTTTATTTTATTTTTTTAAATAAGCTGATTAAAAAAAATTACTCGTAATTTAATTTATTTCGTTTAACCCTTTTATGTTCATGAATGCATATGCCCGGTCAAAGATTTTTACTTCTAAATGGTTATGAACGCTCATAGACGGTCAGCAATTGTTATCTCTAGATGGTCGTGAACGTGATATCGTGTTTCAGATTTTCTACTTGGAAATGGTCATAACCGTCTATTTACGTGTGTGTCGCCCCCCCTCCCTTCCAGACTGGGTGGTAAAGAAGGCATTTATCGGCCACTCCTTCTTCCCACATACACAATAGTCGTATAATAGGTAGACCATCAACTAGTGTATCAACTAGATTATTTGTAATTTAGTCGAATGCCTTAAACATTTGCTTAAAAAAGGTATTTATTTCAATAAATTGTCCTTCTGCATTTTTTTTCCTTTTTAGTACATTATAATTAAAGCTTGTCTTTAAAAATTATTTTTACACATAATTTATTGTTCACATTGTCCTTGAGCTTACTTTGATTGCGGCAATTGATTCGAAATCTTCATAAATCTATTTATAATTTTTGCTGTGTGATTGATAATTAATTAAAGTCCGACACTTTTTACGCAATATTACTATGGAATTAGTTTGTCAGGTTCATTTGTCATTTATTTACAGATGTCGTCCGTGTCTGGATATATTGATATCTGTTTGTTTTAGATAGGTTTGTTGACTAGCGAAATCGGCGAGAAATTTGATTTAGTACTCATTATTCAATTTAGTGATATCCCCACTACATCGTTTTATTGACAGCTTTTCCGTGTGATTGGTAATATGTTATTAAGTATAGTTCGATTTTAACAACATCGGCATGATTTTGCTTTGATTAAAGAAACATCGAAAAGCGTTATAAATCTTCGCTGTGCGATTGATATTTGTTATTTAGTTTGCCATGGTTGAGACACTTGACTAGAAATCGTCAATAATCTCTTGCACCGTGCGATTGATAATTATTAGATGGCTTCGTCCAGTGTTATATTTATTTCTGTGACTTTGCTTTTATTATAGCCTGCTTTGATTGAAGCATTTGATTAGAAAATTTTATAAATCCATTTACAATTTTCATTGTGCGACTGATAATTATAATTTGCGCGATCCAGTTTCGATCATACTGCTGTGGATTTGCTTTTATTAGAATATGCTTTAATTGAAGAAATTCATGAGAAATTGTAGATCCATTTGTCATTGTCGTTGTGCGATTGATAATTATCATTTGGTGAAGTCTAGTTTTAATTATACTGCGGTAGATTTGCTTAAATTACAGTATATTTTTATTGAAGAACTTGATCAGACTATACCATCAGTCAATTTACCATTTTCATTCTGCAACTGATAATTAAGTAGTTCGTAGTTCGATTTTGATCATATTGTTGTGGCTTTACTTTTATTATCGCGTGCTTTGATTGAGAAAATTGATCAGAAATTGTTATAAATACACTTGCAATTTTCCTTGTGCGAATGCTATTTGTCATTTATCGTCGTCTATTTTTGAGCATATTGCTATAGCTTTGCCTTTCTAACAGCTTGCTTTGATTGAAGAAGTTTATTAAAAATTGTTACAGATTAATTTGCCATTTTCATTGTGCAATTAGTAATCATCATTTGGTTGAAGTCTAATTTTGATCATATTGTTGTGGCATCGCTTTTATTAGAGCGTACTGTTATTAAAGAAGTTGACAGAATCTGACATCAATCAATTTACCACTTTCATTGTGCGATTGATAAATATAATTTGACGTAGTTCTATTTTGCTCATATTGTTGTGGCTTTGCTTTTATTATAGCGTGCTTTGATTCAGGAAATTCATCAGAAATTGTTATAAATACACTTTTCATTTTCATTGTGCGATTGCTAATTATCATTTACCGACATCTACTTTTGAGCATATTCCTATAGTTTGGCTTTTCTAACAGCTTTGATTGAAGAATTTACAAAAAATTGTTACAGATTCATTTGCCATTTTGATTGTGCAATTGGTAATCAGCATTTGGTGCAGTCTAATTTTGATCATATTGCTCTAGCCTTCTTTTCTAACAGCATGTTTTGATTGAAGAAGTTGATCAAAATTGTTACAGATTCATTTGCCATTTTGATCGCGCGATTGATAAATATCATTTAGTGCAGTCTAGTTTTGATCATATTTCTGTGGCTGTGCTTTTATTAAAGAAGTTGACCGGAATTTTCCATCAATCAATTCATCATTTTATTGTGCGCCTGATAATTATCATTTGGCGTAGTTCGATTTTGCTCATATTGCAGTGGCTTTGCTTTTATTATAGCGTGATCTGATTTAAGAAATTGATCAGAAATTGTTATAAACCCATTTACCATTTTCATTGTGCGAATGATAATTATCATTTATTATCGTTCACTTTTGAACATATTGCTATGTTTTCTTATATTGTGTTTTGATTGAAGAAGTTGATCAAAATTTGTTACAGATTCATTTTCATTATACGATTGATAATTACAACTTGGCGCAGTTTAGTTTTGATCATATTGCTGTGGCTTTGCATTTGTTGGGCATGCTTTTATTGTAGAACATGACCAGAATTTGCCATCAATCAATTTACCACTTTCTACATCAATCAATTTATCACTTTCCATGTGTATTTATAATCATTTGGTGCAGTTCGATATTGCTCATATTGGAGTGGCTTTGCATTTACTACAGCGTGCTTTGATTGAGGAAATTGATCAAAATATTTTATAAATTTATTTACTATTCCCATTGTGCGAATGATAATTATCATTTATTATTTTCCAATTTTGACCATATTACAAATTACCAGAAACTTTTCAAAAAAAAAAAAAAAAAATTGAGTGTGTTGTATCTTTATTTTTACGAATTTAAAAATATTTTAAGAAATTTGAAGAACAGAATTTACTTTTCAATAAAATGCAATGTTTTTTCACATTTCAATTTATCAAAACACTTATTTTTAATACTAAAGAATACATATCTATTTTAATTCTTATTCAAGCCTTAGCGCTATCTTTTGAATTGAAAACGTTTATATGTCGGTCTTTCTCTACGTAACGAAAAATAGTTGAATCGCAACCATTTTAAATTGAAATAAATTGAAATAATAATAAAAAAAACTCTCATCTATATATAAATTTGACAAAATGTCGAAATATATCTTTTCTTTGTCCAACCTTTAATATTTTCCGTTTTTTGTTATGTAATCCTTACAACGAAAACTAAGAATTTCTCAAGTACGCCATTCAGTTTTGACATAAAGCAGAAATAGCGAGACATATATATCATATATTTGTTCTTTCACAGTGATTCTTTGAATTCAGTTCTATTTTTAAGGGTCTTGATTGTGTTTTCTATTCGCTAAACTTTAAAAAAATTCTGTTCCGTGTTTCAAGTGGACAATATTGCCTTCACATGCATTAAATGTTTATGGTGAATATCGTTTATTGGCATGTATTTTTAAAATTATTTAAAAGCAATATGTATTTATTAGGAAATATTATATTTAAAAGCTCATGTATCTTTGAAATGCGAAAAGTTAGCAAAAGTATTGATTATTTTGAACATTGTAGGTTGATTAGAGGTAAGGTGTTAACCAATTGCTGTATTTTAGATTAATATAGCCTGCAAACATAAAAATGTTGAATGTATTGTAACTTGCTCGTCACGATTTTTTAAATAAGTTTTAAGGTTTAAAAAATTCGAAGAATAGAATTTACGTATCAATAAAAAGCAATAAATACGCACTATTACAAAAATAGTCTGCGGATTACTTAATGGTATGATGGGTGTCTGTGATGCAATGTATTTTGTGATATGCAGTGATATATATGGTCTTGGATATTTCATTTTATAAAAAGAACTGATTTTAAATTTTTAATGCTAAAGAATACATACCTCTTTCAATTCTTATTCAAGCCTTGCCGGTATCTTTTGAATTGAAAACATTTATATGTCTCTCTTTCTTTGCGTAGCTAAAAATTGTTGAACCGTAACCATTTTAAATTGAAATAAATTGAAATAATAATAAATAACGCACATCTGTTATATAAATTTGACAATATGGTCGAAATAGTTGTTTTCTTTGTCCAATCTTTAATCTTTTTCGTTTTGGGATGTAATCCTTGCAACTAAAACGAAGACTTTCTAAATACGATATTCTGTTTTGAAATAAAACAGAAGTAACGAGAAGTATATGTCATATTTGTTCTTTTACAGTGATTCTTGGAATTCAGTTCTATTTTTAAGGGTCTTGATTGTATTTTCTATTGGTTAAAATGTTAAAAAAAAAAAAAAAAAAAAAAAAAAAAAACTGTCCCGTGTTTCAAGTGAACAATATTGCTTTCATATGCATTAAACGTTTATGGTGGATATCGTTTATTGACATGTATTTTAAAAATTATTTTAAAGCAATATATATTCATAGGAAAGATATTTAAGAGATTATGTATCTTTGAAATCCCAAAAGTTAGCGAAATTGATTATTTTGTACTTTTTAGGTTTATTAGAGATAATATGCAAACCAATTGCTGTATTTTAGATTGATAAATCCTACAAAAAAAAATGTTGAATGTATTGTAACTTGATGCTTACGATTTTTAAAGTAAGTTTTAAGATTTAAAAAAAATGAAGAATTGAATTTACTTATCAATAAAATGCAATAAATATGCACTATTACAAAAATACACTACGTACTATTTATGGTGTAATTGATGTCTGTTATACAATGTATTTGGTGACATGCAATGGTATATATGATACATTGCAATGTCTTGGATATTTCATTTTATCAAAAGAACCGATTTAAAATTTTTTATGCTAAAGAATACATATCTATTTCAATTCTTATTCAAGCCTTGCCGGTAGCTTTGGAATTGAAAACGTTTATATGTCTCTCTTTCTCTGCGTAGCTAAAAATAGCTGAACCGCAACCATTTTAAATTGAAATAAATTGAAATAATAATAAAAAACTCACATCTATATATAAATTTGACAAAATGTCGAAATATATCTTTTCTTTGTCCAATTTTTAATCTTTTCCGTTTTATTATGTAATCCTTGCGACTAAAACGGAGAATTTCTCAAATACGACATTCAGTTTTGAAATAAAACAGAAATAACGAGACGTATATGTCAAATATTTGTTCTTTCACAGTGATTCTTGGAATTCAGTTCTATTTTTTAAAGTCTTGATTGTGTTTTCTATTGGTTAAACTTGAAAAAAAAATATTGTTCTACGTTTCAAGTGGACAATATTGCCTTCAAATGCTTTAAATGTTTATGGTGAATATCGTTTATTGGCATGTATTTTTAAAATTATTTAAAAGAAATATGTATTTATACAGTGTAATAAAAGACAGATGTTTCTTAATATAGGAAAATCTAATACAACCACGAACGAAAATATGGAACAACGCTCTTCTGAGTTACTACCGATTCCGAAAAGCGTTGTTTATCTTTAGAAACATTATATATTCATATAAAACCATTATATATTCAAGATTTAAAGAAGTATTTACAAAAATAAAGTTCCTTTTGCTGTCACTCATTTTAAGAAATGTTTCCGAATAGTTTTTATAGTATACTAGCTGAAGTATCCCGTCTTACCCGTGATTTGGACAATATTGCCTTCCCATGCATTAAATGCTTATGGTGGATATCGTTTATTGGCATCTATTTTTTAAATTATTTAAAAGAAATATGTATTTATACAGATGTTTCTTAATATAGGAAAATATAATAGCACCACGAACGAAAATATACAATAACCTCTTCTGAGTTACTAACAATTCCGAAAAGCGTTGTTTATCTTTTGAAACCTCAAAAAACATGTATTCGAGATTTAAAGAAGTATTTATAAAAATAGAGTTCCTTTTGCTGTCACTGATTTAAAAAAAAATTCAGAATAGTTTTTATAGTGTACTAGCTGAAGTCTTGGTCTTGTCCTTGATTTTAAGAATGTTGGTTTAGAAAAATCAAGTTCAAAATTAAACATGTAGTGTTGAAACATAATAAAAGAAGCATACACACACGTATATACGTGGAATAGTTTTAAAAATATCGAAAACGAATTCAGAGAACCTCAAAATGTTAAAATACGCCAATATTTCCATAATCTAGTTTTTATCATTTTTGAGTACGTTCCTCAAACTCATCTGACGTTACATATTCACCTGCTGACGTCATATTCACCTGCTGACGTCATATTCATCTGCTTTCTCTACTTACTAATATTTATGCTTCTTGTATTATTGAGAAATCTTTGAAAATATCCATTATACTTCCAATATGACGTCATATTCACCCTCTTTTTAATTCGTGAACTTTTTATTTCCTTTTTATGTTTCACGTGGAAATTTTTCAATAAAAAATTAATTGTTGTGGTAAGAATTTTAATCTGGATTTTTAGTTGTTGGCAACTGCTATAACGAAAAATGTTTAAATTTGATAGGAAACAGCTGTTAGATTGGTGGGTTTTTTATTAATTAAAAATTAACTATAATTTATTTCGGTTTCTGATTACTTTAGTTGACTCGTCTGTATATTACTACGCCTGTACGTAAAATTTCACGATTGTCGCTTCTAAACTGTGGATCTATATAGATAGACAGACAGGCAAATTTTCATTTTTATATATTAGATTAATCAGTTTTTCAACCTGAAATATAGGTTCTTCGGAAGCGCCAATTCTCAATTTTTTCATTTTCAACATTCTTGTTTTACAGACAAACACGATAAATTAACAGCATTAACACTATTTAATTGTAATTTTTCAAATAGTTTATTTTGTTTTTAGCTCACAGGCTATCAAAGCCTGAGAGCTAATGTGCCCGCCGGTTCTGTATATATGTATGTACGTATGTACGTAACACGATAACTCTTGACAGAAATAACCGTTTTGCTTAAAATTTTGTTTATAGGTTCATTGTGATAAGGCGCTTCCCTGACTAGTTTTGGGGATTCATTGGTTAAGTATAAAGGAGGGAACGAGGAGCTAATCCCCCTTAATGTTGGTAAATGGGTTTTTCATGCACAATTATCCGATTTTCTTCAAAATTTTTATATAGGTTCATTGTTGTAAGGCGCTTCCCTGTTTAGTTTTGGGAGTTCATATGTTAAGTACAAAGGGGGATACGGGGGGGGGCTAACCCTCTCTTAATTTAGATAAATGTGTTTTTCATGTAGAATTATCCAATTTGCTTCAAATTTTGTATATATGTTCATTGTAATAAGGCGCTTCTCTGATTGGTTATGGGAGTTCATTGGTTAATTATAAGGGGGTGGGGGACGAGGGGATGAGTCTCCCTTAATATATTGTCGATTTCTTTATTTTTCGAAAGGCTGATTTCAAATTCTTTGAAATAAGAGCATAATATACAATTAGTGTGAATAGCCTGTGAGCTCAATGCCCTCAGTTTAACTGGGCACTTTTCTTTTTATTTGGTTGACTTATGATCAGATCATTGAATTAGAGGCCTGCACGGGATGGGATCGATTCTCTTTCAAAACTTAGTAATTATTTCGAAAGAAATGATTATTATATTGGGTTGATTATTATATTGGGTTGTTCAGAAAGTTCTTTCCGTTTGCGAAAACCAATTTGTAACGGAAAATTCTGCCCGTCAATTATTAGACATTAAATATCGGAATTAATGTCTAATAATTAAATGGTAGAATTTTCCTAAACGAATCAACTTTTCCAAACGAAAAGGACTTTCCGTACAACCTACTTACAATCCGAACTGTTTGTTGAAGTTTGAGGTTTGAGGATTAAAAAAATTAACCCTCTTTTTTCTCCGTAACTAATAAAACTATCAAAAAAAGCAAGGTACATGTTAGTGTAATAAGAAAATCACGTTAAATATGCTCAATGATTCCACCATCCATCGGCAGCAATGCTTCATGATGCTGCATGGTGGGCACGCTAAGCATGGTTAACTTGATTTCGCCATTTCGTGTACATTTATTTGGTACATGTGATGTTAAACTTTCACGAAAATCTAGTTAGCCATGTTTGCGAAATAATGCTCGCAAACTGCAAAATAATAGTTTTGAATAGGACTTTAAAGTTAATGTCGTGTTTGTGTTTGGCAAAGCTGATTTTTTCCCGAAACTTTTATTCTAATGAAAATTCTGAATGTGGCTTTATTTTAAATATTACTGCTCAGATAACTTTTAATATGAGTAAATAAAGCAGTTTTAATATTTCAATCGATTTAGTGGTATTTGACGATTTTAGATGTTATTTAGTTACATTGTTCAACGGAGAGCAAGGGGTGCAGTTTGACGTAATGTACATTTATTTAATTTAATGTTTTTCGTTCGAAACATTAACAATTAGTTGGATTTACAGCAGCGACCTGCTGGAGTGTCAGGTTGTATCCGAACCGAACCCGAAAATGCTGCTTCTTAAAGCGAACCCGAATTCGACATACTTCAACCCGAAACCGACACTGACCCGAAGTGAAAGAAAATAATCCATATTTTGATACAATTATGGAAAAGTAGTCTACAATTATATCTCTGATACCAATTTTATCTTTTTTGTGTAAAAATGGACATATATGCACTCATTAATATTCAAATATATAGTTTTTCATTTGAAAAATATTCAGAACTTTCTTTTGAAAGATCAGTTCAATCCGAGCCCGACCTGAAAGAATCAAAATTTAACCCGAAATTGACCCGAATCCAAAACATTTAAAGTCAATCCGACCCGTATCCAACCTGCAGTGAAAAAAATAGCGTCAAGCCGACCCAACCCGAACCCAAAAATTCTGCTTAAAGTGAACCCGACATTCGACACACCTAAACCCAAAATGAAAGAAATAATCCATATTTTGATACAGTTATGAAAAAGAAGTCTACAATTATATCTTAAATATAATTTTTTTTTTTTTTTTTTTTTTTTTTTTTTTTTTTTTTTTTCCCTGCGTGTAAAAATGAATATATATATATTCATTAACCCCTATTCGCTGCCAACCAAGAGTGGTATACTCATGGTTTTTCAATCTAAAATTACGAATTCGTACCTGAAATTTTGAAAAAATAATTTTTATTTTATGTAATCACGAAATGTCTGTAATCAAATAAAGTAAATATTGCTATTAGTATTTTGTGGTATGAATTCGAACTTTCTAAATAAAATAAAATTCCGGTAATTTTAACCCGGCAGTGAGCGTGTCAATATTCAAATACAATCGAACTCGTTTAAAACGAGCAATTTGCATGTCAAGAATGAGTCATCTTTTAAAATAAATAAAGATTTTTACGCTTCTTGTAGCGTACAATTAGGAAAGAAATATTTTTCTTATCGAAAACTGTTGTATGTCTCCAATAAGGTTTCTGCATTACAACTGTGTGTTAAAATGTAGCAATTTATCAGTTTTGCCAGACAGCATTTCAATCTTTAAGGAAACAACTCCCACCCCCTTCCTCCACCACCCACCCAAGAAAATGCAAAGGAATGTCCTTTAAAATTACTAGTCCTTTAGAGGATTTGACTTTAGTATTGTGATTTTGTCTAAAGAAAAGACCCGCCGAAAGAAAATGAGATTCACAAAAGTAAAGCTGAATATTTTATGTTAACTTTACGCTATTCAGTTAATTTTAGCATTGAGATAATTAGAGCACTTAATAGTAGTAATTAGTTTATTTATGTATGTATGTTTAAGATCTTTATTATCTTCACAGATTATTATGAGTAACAGTTAATACGAGGACTTTTATAATTACCATGCTTTTCGTATTAACCGATTTATAGTTTTTTCATTTGAAAATATTCAGGACTTTCTTTTGAAAAATCGGGTCAATCCGAGCCCGACCTGAAAGAATAAAAACTTAACCCAAAATCGACCCGAACTTGAAACATTTAAAGTCAATTTGACCGGATTCTTACCCACGAAGAAAAAAATTACCGTCAAGCCGACCTGACCCGACCCCAAAAATTCTGCCTAAAGTGAACCCGAATTCGATACATTTCACCAAGAAACCTACTCTAACCCGAAATGAAAGAAAATAATCCATATTTTGATGCAGTTATGGAAAAGCAGTCTGCAATTATATGTCTAATATCAATTTAATCTTTTTTTCTATAAAAATGAACACCTATAGACTCATTAATATTCATATATATAGTTTTTTTCATTCGAAAAGTTTTCAAACTTTCTTTTCAAAAATCAGGTGAAACCGAGCCGGACCTGAAACAATGAAAACTCAACCCGAAGCCAAACCGCAACGAAAAAATTAGCTTCAACCCGACTTGACCCGCGCCGAAGAAAATTAGCTTCAACCCGACTCGACCCGTAACGAAAAAAAAAATTAGCTTCGACCTGACCGTCAACGAAAAAAATTAGCGTCAAGCCGACCTAACCCGAACCCAAAAATTCTGCTTAAAATTAACATGAAATTACGACACATTTCACCCCGAAACCCACTTTAACCCGAAATAAAAGAAAATAATGCATATTTTGATGCAGTTATGGAAAAGCAGTCTGCAATTATATCTCTAATATCAATTTAACCTTTTTTTGTATAAAAATGAACACATATACACTCATTAATATTCAAATATATAGTTTTTTCATTTGCAAAAAATTTCAATCTTTCTTTTGAAAAATCAGGTCAACTCGAACCCGAACTGAAAAAATCAAAGCACAACCTGAAACCGACCCGCAACGAAAATATTAGCTTCAACCCGACCCGAGTTGACCCGCAACGAAAAAGTTAGCTTCAACACGACTTGACCCGCAACAAAAAAATTAGCTTCGACCCAACCCGCCCGGCAAGGAAATAGATTAGCTTCGACACAACCCGACCCACAACAAAAAAATTAGCTTCAACTTGACCCGAGTCAAACCGCGGGTTGTGTCGGGTAAAATCGAGTTACCCGATCCGGTGTTAGACTCTAATTGGCAATCATCCCCTTTGTGGAACTACAGCTCATCTCCGCAACAGTTTCTCGGACATCGCTTTCATGTCACATTTTTTTATGCTCTCTTTTATGTGATACGGTTCACGGTAGGATTGCTTTCCAAGCATTTCCTACAAACATAATTCGGACTACCAATCAAGCCCAACTTTTACTATGTCCACAATCGGTGTTTGCCCGTTTGCTCAAAATTGTTTCCCGTTCATCTTTTTTATTTTTCGTTCAATTATCCGTCCATCATTCTTTATTTATTTATTATTTTTCATCTACCGACAAGAAGTAAAAGTTCGAAAATTCGAATGATATGCATTCCCATTTAGAGTTTACGCTTTGTTTTGCATTTTTTGTGCAAACCAGTTCTTAAAAAAAAAATCTGTTAGAATTAAAGAGGGGCATCGATATTTATATATTATTTACATTTGTTTCCCATTCATCCTTTTTTTTTCGTTCAATTATCCGTCCATCATTCTTTATTTTATTATTATTTTTTTGATCGACCGAAAGGAAGTAAAAGTTTGAAAATTCGAACTATATACATTCACACTTAGAGCTTATTTTTTTTTTTTTTTTGCATTTTATGTGTAAACCAGCTCTTCAAAGAGGAAAAAAATCTGTTACAATTAAAGAGGGGCATCGATATTTAAATAAAAATGTAATAAATTATAACACCTTGTAATAATATAATCAAGCCCAACTTTTACGATGTCCACAATCGGTGTTTGTCCGTTTGCACAAAATTGTTTCCCGTTCATCCTTTTGTTTTCGTTCAATTATCCGTCCATCATTTTTTATTTTTTCAATTTTTTTGATCGACCGACATGAACATATACATTCACATTTAGAGTTTACGCTTTGTTTTGCATTTTATGTGCAAACCAGTTAAAAAAAAAAAAATAAAAATTCTGTTAGAATTAAAGACGGTCATCGATATATATATATAAAACTATAATAAATTATAACAACTTGTAATAATATATTTCTTTTAAATGCTAAAAGGTGCAAATTAACAATATAATATACAGTAAAGTAACTTTTATTAGATTGTTGACATGTTTTGGCTCACTCCCTCTTGGTTTAGATTTAACAAGTTTAGCTTTCGTTAGAATTATCCGATTGGCTTCAAATTTTGTATATCCATTTATTCGAAGAATTGGAAATAGCTAATATCCTTTGATGTGGGAGTGTGATGCAGGATTGGTATACAAAGCATGTAAACTCTTTTTTTTTATTATCGTAAATTGAATGTAAATATGATATTATGTGAAATGCAAATCTAGATTTTGAATTATAAATGTTAATTCCCCATACTTCCTATTCTTTTGCGAATGAGGCATCTATCCCGATCAAGTGGAATGTGTGTAGAAAACTAATCCATTCATTTCAATCACTTAATATTTTCCACTCAAAGTAAAATAAATAAATAAAGAAAATGATGAAGCACGCAGATAAAAACCCAACGATAATTTTTCTCTCATCTCTTAAAACAAGTGACCTAATTTATGACTCTTAAGTTTCAAGTTTATCAAGCAATAGAGATTTATTACCTCGTTATAATCGTTCTCTTCTAATAATGTGAAATATGTTTATAATTTGTTATTTGTGATTATGCCATTATAAACTTATTACAGAACTAAAACATTTAAAAGGACAATTATTCAACGTCAATTTGTTTCAAAGAAATGATGCAACTTTACTCGTAACTTTCCAAACTTTGTGAAAATGAGTCAGTGTATTACTATCCTTCATTCTGTAAAGTCACAGGAAAAAATGTTTCCTGATGTTAAAATTAATCTAAATGTAAACCTTTTAAAATTTTAAGTAATGTAAAATATAATTTTTAAAATCAATCCAAACGTGAACTTATTTATTCAATGTGAATTGTGCATTAATATAATTTTTTATTACAAGTCTTATTTCAGCAGTGGTCTACACGATTATTCAAGAAGTGTTTATAATAAATTCTCAAATAGTTGAAATATATAAACCAGTGGATATTTCATAAATTGGATAGACCTTAGAAAAGGTAAGCAATTCCTTTTCTTTCTGCATGTTGAAGACCAGAGTTAATTTTAATTTGAAGAATTTAATATTCTGAAGTTACGCGCTTACCTAGTTGGCCTCGCCCCTTCAACAGTGATCATGAGCCTGATGAATATATGAACTCAGAATTTATTCTTAAGGATTAATAATTGACTCTAATTAATAAAAATAATACTCAGCTCTTATGCTAGATTAAAAATTCAAGAAAACATAATTGAATTTAATAAACTATTTAAACTAATAAAACTTTAAAAACTGTATAAACAAGTTCTCCGAGATGGCGACAATAAAGGAAATGCAATTAGTAGATAAATTAAACAATAATAATTATTCTATATGGAAGTTTAAAATTAATATGTTGTTAATTAAGGAAGATTTGTACGAACTCGTAACTCAGGAACCCCCTACACCAATTAACGAAGATTGGAGAAAAAAGGATGCAAAAGCTCGCGCTTTAATAAACCTGAGTATAGACGATACGCAAATAGTTCATGTAAAACATTTAGAAACAGCAAAACAGACATGGGATAGTTTAAAAAACATTCACGAGAGAGCCAATTTGTCCAGTAAATTGTATTTGTTACGAAAATTGTATAGTGCAAAACTTCCCGAAAATGGGAACATGCACAAACACATTACTAATATACTGGAAATAAAAGATAAGCTCTCCGCAATAGGAGAGAACATAACCGACTCGCATTTATCTGCACTTCTATTGTGCTCGTTACCTGCGAGTTATAATACTCTAATAACAGCTCTCGAAGCCCGAAATGAAATTGAATTAACTCCCGAATTCATCAAGAGCAAACTTACTGATGAATTTAATAAACGGGTAGAAAATAGTGAGCAAGTTGAAAACTCACAAAAGGTGTTTAAAACACAAAAGAAATACACTCAAGATTATAAAGGGCAGAACAAATATTGTACCTACTGTAAACAATCAAATCACACTTACAAACAATGCTGGCATCTCAAGAACAGAAACACACAGACCACTACACCTAAAACACAATACAAATACAAAAAGTACACATCGTTGTGTTTTGAAAATACAAAAGGTGATAGTAAAAATAAAATGAATGAATCAAAAACAAATGAACAGGTACAAATAAATAAAAGTGAACATAAAGATGCAGCATTCATAATTGTCAATCCCGCTAATAAAACCTGGTTAATTGACTCAGGAGCGTCTTCGCATATAGCGAACGATAGGGATATATTTACAAAATTCAACGATACTGAAAAAACTACAGTAACAATTGCTAATGGGAATACATTAAATTCTTACGGAACCGGCGAAACACAAATAATGACAAAGACATCTGATGGATGTATAAATAGAATTACACTTAAAAATGTGTTATTTGTTCCACAATTGGAATCAAATTTAATTTCCGTAAGTAAAGCCACAGAACATGGCTATAAAGTATTTTTCGAAAATGAAAAATGCATACTATCGTGCAATGGAAATATATACTTAGAAGCATTTAAGAAACATAACTTATATCAAGTTGAAACACTAGAAGAAAGTTCTCAAAATAAAATAAACATTGCACATGATTGCAGAAATAAAGATTGCCTCGAAATTTGGCATAAACGCCTTGGCCACAGAAATAATGAAAGTATAAAAGAATTAGTCAAAAATGACTTGGCCAGTGGGATAAAAATAAATAACTGTAATCATAAAACAAACTGTGAAACCTGTATAAAAACAAAGTCAACAAATGCACCGTACTCTAAATCTATCGAAAATAAAACAACAAAAGTATTAGATTTAGTACATACTGATTTATGTGGGCCTTTTAAAACACCCACAATAGGAGGAAAAAATTACTTCCTTACATTCATAGATGACAGTTCTAGATTCACAGTTATTTACTTATTAAAAAGTAAAGATGAAGTTTATGAAAAAATAAAAGACTATGTACAAATGGTCAAAACCAGACAAGGAAAATATCCGACGGCGATTAGATCGGATAACGGTGGGGAATACATAGGAAATAAAACAGAAGCCTTTCTAAGGGAACATGGTATAAAACATGAATACACAGTTCCATTTTGTCCCAGCCAGAATGGCATTGCTGAGAGAAAAAACAGAAGTTTAATTGAAATGACACGAAGCCTATTATCCCAAGCAAATTTACCTCATAGGTTCTGGGGTGAAGCGATAAATACTGCTAATCACCTCCAAAATAGGCTCCCCACTAAATTGACAAATAAAACGCCATATGAAATTTGGTTCAAAAGAAAACCAAATCTCTATTATTTACGTGTATTTGGCTGTAAAGTATACACTTACATAAACAAACACAAAAGATCTAAACTAGATGACACAGCAGAAGAGGGTATCTTCATGGGCTATGATAATAATACAAAGGGATACCGCGTTTTCACTAAAAATGGTGAAATAATAATTTCCAGATCTGTAAAATTTCTGGAAGAAAAACTGAACAATTTAAACGAGAAAATTAATGATCACGAACAATTAATTGAAGATAAAAAATACATTGAAATAGAAATAGGTGACACACCCTGTACACCTGACGCGCCCAAACAATCAGAAACACATCAACCTCGTAGATCTGAAAGACAAAACAGAGGAGTACCACCTCAAAGATATACTTCCGACAATTTTATTGCTTTAGCAAATGATTGCGATACAACAGAACCTGAAAACTGGAAACAGCTTATCAAAATAAACAATCCACAAGAAAAGAAAAACTGGCTTAAAGCCACTGAAAACGAAATACAATCATTAATGAAAAATAATACATGGGATCTAGTCGATCCTCCTCTTAATAAAAGAATCATAGGAAGTAGATGGATTTTCAAACGAAAAATTGATAGTTCAGGAAATACACAAAAATATAAAGCACGTTTTGTTGCCAAAGGTTTCAGTCAAAAATATGGGGAAGATTACCAAGAAACATTTTCACCAGTAGCACAACATTGTACCATCAAAACACTTCTTTTAGCAGCAGCTTATAATAATTTGAATGTGCGACATGTAGATATTGACACCGCTTTTCTTCATGGGAACTTAAATGAAGAAATATATATAAATCAACCTGAAGGCTATGTAAACGAACAATTTCCTGAAAAAGTTTGCAAGCTCAAAAGGGCAATCTATGGCCTCAAACAGGCCGCCAGAGCTTGGCATATTAAAATCGCTGAAACACTAGACAACTTGAACTTTATCCAAAGTACAGCAGACACATGTCTTTTCACTAGAAAAGAAAAAGATCATACATCATACATAATAATATATGTTGATGATATACTCATCGCCAGCAAAGATGAAATAATAGAAGAAATCGTAAATTCTCTAAAACAAGAATACGAATTAAAGGATCTAGGCAATATTAGTAACTATTTAGGTACTCAAATTCAGAAATTACCTAACGGTTATTCTCTTGATCAAAAAATTAAGATTGAAAATTTAGCGAAAAAGTTCAATCTTGAAAACTCCAAACCGTGCAAAACTCCAATGGAACCAGGATATAACAAATTAAATGATGATGATAATTTAATGCCAAATAATATTAAATATCGCCAGGCACTTGGTTCATTGCTTTATATAACAACCATAACGAGACCTGACATTTCAGCAGCAGTAAACATTTTAAGCAGAAGAAATGAGAATCCTCGCGAAAAAGACTGGCAAGCCGTAAAAAGAATAATAAGATATCTATATCATACTAAAGAACTAAAATTAATAATTAACACTAATGAAGAACCAATATTAAAAGTATTCGCTGATGCCGATTGGGCAGGTGATACCAAAACCCGTAGATCAACATCGGGAATATTATATATGTTGGGCAACAACCCAATTCAGTGGACGACGAAAAGGCAAAGTTGCATTGCCTTATCTTCAGCAGAGGCTGAATATGTGTCCGCAGCACATGCTAGCCAAGAAATAATTTGGTTATTGAAGTTACTTGACGATCTAGGCTTTCCACAGCAAAAACCAATCACTTTATATGAAGACAATCAAAGTACCATAAAAATGGTTGAATCAGAAAAATTCACGAAAAGATCAAAGCACATCGACGTCAAATTTAATGCCATTAAACAATATAGCGAAGAAGGCATAATTGAGTTAAGATATCTTCCAACAGAAAAAATGATAGCTGATGCACTTACCAAACCTTTACCCAAGCCTCGATTCATCGAACACAGAAATTCAATGAAAATATTAGTTAATCCCCATGAACGGATTAAGGGGGAAATTGTAGAAAACTAATCCATTCATTTCAATCACTTAATATTTTCCACTCAAAGTAAAATAAATAAATAAAGAAAATGATGAAGCACGCAGATAAAAACCCAACGATAATTTTTCTCTCATCTCTTAAAACAAGTGACCTAATTTATGACTCTTAAGTTTCAAGTTTATCAAGCAATAGAGATTTATTACCTCGTTATAATCGTTCTCTTCTAATAATGTGAAATATGTTTATAATTTGTTATTTGTGATTATGCCATTATAAACTTATTACAGAACTAAAACATTTAAAAGGACAATTATTCAACGTCAATTTGTTTCAAAGAAATGATGCAACTTTACTCGTAACTTTCCAAACTTTGTGAAAATGAGTCAGTGTATTACTATCCTTCATTCTGTAAAGTCACAGGAAAAAATGTTTCCTGATGTTAAAATTAATCTAAATGTAAACCTTTTAAAATTTTAAGTAATGTAAAATATAATTTTTAAAATCAATCCAAACGTGAACTTATTTATTCAATGTGAATTGTGCATTAATATAATTTTTTATTACAAGTCTTATTTCAGCAGTGGTCTACACGATTATTCAAGAAGTGTTTATAATAAATTCTCAAATAGTTGAAATATATAAACCAGTGGATATTTCATAAATTGGATAGACCTTAGAAAAGGTAAGCAATTCCTTTTCTTTCTGCATGTTGAAGACCAGAGTTAATTTTAATTTGAAGAATTTAATATTCTGAAGTTACGCGCTTACCTAGTTGGCCTCGCCCCTTCAACAATGTGTAACCCTGAGGTCCGGGATAAATGGTCAAAATCATTGATTAAGTTTTTGGATAAAAATACTATTTTATATGGTATTTATATTAAAGTAATATCTTTTATGATTTTCTACATAAAATTTGGAGTATCTAGGTTACATGTGCACTATAAAAATCATTGCTATAAAAAAGGAAAATGAAGGGGGTGGGGGCTTAAGTAGGGCAACTATCGTGGACTTACCCCATTGCATATTTGGAACATCATTATGTTGCGGTATATAAAATATCAAAGCTTAGTAGCTATTCAAAAATATTTTTTAATCGCACGTAAAGCTAAGGTGAAAAAAATTATGTGCAAAGTACCATTGAATCAAATAATAAAAAATATCTTTGCAGAAGGTTAAAAAGAAAAAAAACAGAAAAAAGACCGCCAGACCAGATGTAATTGCGGTCTTAAATTCTTCGCCCCCTTTTTCTTGACTTGGTTCATTGCGCTATTCCTGAAAAAAAAAAAAAAAAAAAACTACAAGAAAAAAAATTCATTTTTAATCTCAAAATTCATTGTATCTTTTTATTATATTTTCTTTGTAAATGCAATTTTTGCATATTTTACAGGCTACTATAATGATAGTAAGGCTTAGTCCAGCATCAGTTGGATCGAGATAAAATTTGGATTGCTGCAGATTGACATAGAAAATAGATGAACAATTTTTTTTTCGAAATTATTGTACCGATTATATCGTCGCTACCATGTCAAACTATCGAATATAAAAAAATGCATTTTTCCTTCCTTTTAAAAATGGGCCGATTGTCACCGTTAGATTTGATTAGAATTCTTCGCTTAGTAAAAATACTAATAAAATTTCTTTGAAGAACAGGGTTGCCAGTTCGGTCTTCTTTTTTATCCCGAAATGCCGAATTCATACCAGAAATTTTGAGAAAAAAAAATTACTTTAAGTAATCACGAAATGTCTGTCATTAAATAAAGCAAAAATTTCTGTTTGAAATTTCTGGTATGGATTCAAAATTTCTGAATAAAAAAAGAGGCCAAACTGGCAACTCTTGTAAAGAATACGATTAAAATTTAGTGACGACAATCGAACCATTTTTAAAAGTAATGAAAAATGTATTTTTTCACATTCGATAGTTTGAATGGTAGCGACGATATTTATTGCGTATTTGCAACATTATTATGCTACCGTATATAAAATATCCTACCTCAAAGCTTATGTAGCTACTCAAAAATGTATTATAGTCGTACGTCGTATAAAGCTAAGGTGAAAAAAATTATGTGCAAGTACCATTGAATCACATACCATTTTTAAAAGCAATGAAAAATGTATTTTTTCACATTCGATAGTTTGACATGGTACACAGTAAAAAACAAGTTGGAAATTGTACGTCAAACGTTACAAACGAGGTGCGTTCGTACGCACGTTTTAGAATTAAATTCATGATATCCCGTGCGTAGAACGGGTTAAACAGCTAGTTAAGTATATATTTTATGACACTGTTCATACAAATATCTTAACTAGTTATATAAATATTCAGATATATATGTATCAGCTAGTTATATAAATATTCAGATCTTGATGATTTTTAATTCTGTGAAATGAATTATATCGTCTGCAGATTAATTTCTGTAATAAAATAAGTATCTCGGTCGCTTGACGATTTAACATCCATCGGAAGCTCATATAACAAAAAAGCACCGATTTAAAAAAAAAATCAAATTTCTTAATAAATATTTTTATTAATATCTCCTAAAGTTTTGATTCGATTTTGATAAAATTTGAAATGTCTCGACAAATTTATGCAAAGATAATATATTTCAAATTGCAAACCATTTGGTTGGGTAGTTTTTGCGTTGTTATATGCGGACGGACAGACAGACGGACGGACAGACAGACAGACGGACGGACAGACGGACGGACCAAACGACGACTATAGGTGCTACGTATTTATATAATTACGAACGCACCTAAAAAAGGGTCGATTTACTAAAAAAATTTTAGTTTTTCTCATTGATTTTCGCAATTACTAATTTTTTTTTTTTTGTATTCTTACTCAGTTACACGAAAATCTGTAAGAATTACTAGAAAACAGCTAGCAACATTACTAGAAAAAAACTAGTAATTATTCCAATTTATAATACCGGTTACTAAAAAAAAATCTGTGGAATACAAATGTACTAAAAAAATTTTAGTAACTTCAGGATTTTTTTTTACAGTGTAGCGACAACATATATTGCTTATTTGCAACATTATTTATATGCAACCTTTTATAAAGTATCCCACCTCAAAGCTTATGTAGCTATTCAAAAATGTGTTATAGTCGCACATCGTAAAGCTAAGGTGAAAAAAATTATGTGCAAGTACCATTGAATCCCATAATAAAAAATATCATTGCAGGAGGTTCGAAAAACAGAAAAAAAAGACCGTCAGACCAGATGTAATTGCGGTCTTAACATCTTCGCCCCCTTTTTCTTGACTTGGTTGATTGCGCTATTCCTAAAAGAAAAACAACCGACAAGGAAAAAAAAAGTTAATTTTTTTTTCAAGATGTGAGTTTAAGCTGTTTTTGAACAAAAGGCTCCATTAAAATAACGAGAAACGGAAGCAATAATAACGAAAAAAAACCTTACTTCAAGGAAATTACAACTTTGCACATTAAAAAAAAAAATCCTTTAAAGTTAGATGGGTTGGGAAAGAAAAAAAAAACAAAAAAGGGAAATTTCTTCTTCGAAAACTTGAAGTTTGGCAAATACAGAAGTTACTTTTTAGGCTTTAATCACGTTCAGTTAATGAACTGAATGACCTGTAATTTTCTTTACAGATGTAAGCTGCGCTAGGTTTTTAATTGCAGTAGCGGAAACGGGATTACAGAGTGCACATACACTCCCGCGTTGTTATAACAACGAGATATATCCAACAATAATCTGTAACAACAATAAAGTTTATATATATATACAGTTTAAAGATAAGTTTGTATTATGTTTTGCTGAAACATAATTAAAAACGATCTTTCCATTTTCTTTTAACTGATAATAGCTATTAAATGTCCACAAATAGCTCTTAATTTAGCTTGTTTGAAAAAATTGCGCTCCTATTTGTGCTTGGATTTTAATTTCAGTAGAAGAAACGTGATTATAGGGCAACATTCATACGCCTGTGTTGTTGCAGTAACGAGGTATATCCATGATAATACGTAACAGCAATAAAGTTTATATATATAGCTTAATGAAGAGTTTCTATTATATAATGTTGAAACAGAAATAAAACCAGTCTTCCATTTTTCTTTCAACTGATAACAGCTATTAAATGTCCACAAGTCCTTCTTAATTTAGCTTGTTTGGAAAAAAATTATATTCGTATTTGTGCGTGGATTTAAATTTCAGTTGAAGAAACGTGATTATAGGGGTACATCTACACTGCCGCATTGTTACAGCAACGAGGTATAGCCACAGTAATTTGTAGTAGCAGAAAAGTTTATATATACAGGGTGTTCCAAAAATTCGACCAACAAATTAAGAGGGGTGATAGAAGGCATCAAGAGGATGAAAACTTACCATAGAACATGGGGTCGCAAACCACATTTATTGGGAAAAAATCGCAAAAATATTTATGAAGGTTGTGACTTCAAGTGGAACAAAAAGGGCCAATAATAAATGGAGAAAACATTTATTTGACGTTACAATGCATTACAGTTCAACGTCAGAAAGGAGACGACGAGATATTTTCATAGGAAATATATTTTAACGCGTCCGGCAATCTTCCGTCCGTCGGTGTCGGCTGTGCAATGACCTTCGTGGCCGCAACTTCGAACAATTTCTACAAAAATGCGTCGTCGTCTCCTTTCCGACGTTGAATTGCAATGCATTGTACTCATGCTTGACGTCATATAAATGTTTTTTTCTACTTATTATTGGTCCATTTTGTGCCACTCGACGTCACACCCTTCATAACTATTTTTGCGATTTTCTCCCACTTAACATAGTTTGCGACCCCATGTTCTATAGTAAGTTTTCATCCTCTTGATGGCTTCTATCATCCCTCTTAATTTGTCGGTCGAATGTTTGAACACGCTTTATAGCTTATTGAAGAGTTTGTATTATATACTGTTGAAACAGAAATGAAACCGAACTTTATTTATCCTTTTAATTGAGAATAGATATTATATGTCAACAAGTACTTCTTTGTAACTCAGATTGTTTGAAAAAGTTGTATAGTAGTAGCTCTACTTGAGTTTTGTTTTTAATTTCCATATGCATAATTATTTTAGTATATTAATTATCCAAATCACACAAGGCTTTCTAAGTTGACGAAGTTTAATATTGATAACCTTGTACTTATTTCGGCCTTATCTAAACCAGGAAGTAGATATTCTCATACTTTTATATAATCTGGTCTCAGATTTGGGGAAATTTGTCACTGCAATTATCTACAAGGTAATTACGATTTAATTGTATGTTATTAATTACAGTTACAACTACGTGACATAAGAAATTCTTGCAGCTCTGTAGCTGGAACCGCCCCCCCTCCCACTGTTTGACGAAATTTCTGTACTTGAATGTGTGTAACTAGAATAAGTTATACATACAATTACATTGTAATTACATTGTAGATAATTGATATTATAAATTTGCTCAACTCTGTCCTGTATATTCGAAAATGCTATTTTATTTACTTAATACTGTTTTAAATATTTAATATCATTTTAGATAAATGTTGATGATTTATTAACATCTTAGACATTCAAAGATATTATCCAATATCAGATATGGAGATAACTATAGTCTCTGAATCTCTAAATCTTATTTAATCACCTTATCTATTTTCGCAGTCTTATATTAACAACGCTTATTTAAGACATCCTCTAACAGTAAATTAAAATTCATACTTTAAGACTAATTTAAGCCTAACGAACAACTAAATGTATATTAAGCAATAAATCATAAAAAAAGAAAAGAAAAAACTAGAAAAAAAAAACAGTTGTACGTTTAAATGTACAATGCTTATTACATCCCTACTCCAGATTTGGATGGAAATATTTTCATGTATTTATAATACCTGGTAGTATATTCGAAAACGTTATTTTTTTTTTAAATACTTAAATATATTTTAGATGTTTACTAGCATGATACATAAATTAAAAAAATATATATAAACATCTTAGATACATTAAAATATTGTCCAGGAGCACACCTATAAAATGTAGACCTTTTACTTGCATGAATCTAATTTCATTACCTAATCTATTTTCGCAACTTGATATTAACAAATCTCATTTAAAACATCCACTAACACTAACTAAAAACTTCTACTTTGACTCTAATTTAAGCCTAATGGACAGACAAATTTATATTAAGCAATAAATCATGAAGAAAAAAAACAAAAAAACTCCACGCTCGGATGTATAACACTTATTTTATCGTCACCCCACGCCGGGAAGAAGATATTTTAAGAATCCTGCATCAATCATCTTCTTTCTTTCCTCTATCTGTCTCTCTTTTTTTTAATATAACAGTATCATCCGATGACACTTTCAGTTGCATGTGATATAGTGCTAGTGCACCGTGTCGATGCCGTACTAAATTTCTAGAGATTATCACTACCTACTCCCCCATGCTGTGAAAGATAATTTTATTAATAGAAAACACATGTGGAACCCGCGACTTCACTTTCCCTATCCTCTTACAGTTTCCAAGTCTCACACGGTTCTTACATATTTTCTGAGCTTTTAATGTATCAAACTTGCATCTCGCTTTCAAGTTGAAATATGGAAGGGTTCGAGCAAAAGAGTTAAAGAAGCCGCTGTATATAAGATAGTTTGTCTTTTTTTTACGATACAAAATAATTTCGAATTTATATTTATTCTAATTGGTTATTTTATTAAATATTACAGAAAAATTAAATACTTTTGCAATTAATATTTTAAAAATGGAAAACAAAATTGGAACCTGGCGATTTCACTTTCCCTATCCTCTTACAGTTTCCGAGTCTCACACGATTATTACATATTTTCTGAGCTTTTAATGTATCAAACTTGCATCTCGCTTTCAAGTTGAAATATGGAAGGGTTAGTGAAGCCGCTGTATATAAGATAGTTTGTCCTTTTTTTTTACGAAACAAACTCAAAATAATTTCGAATTTGGATTATTTTCTAATGGATTATTTTATTAAAAGTTGAAAAAATTAAATACTTTTGCAATTAATATTTTAATAATATAAATAAAATCCCTGACGGCTCGGCCTACAGGCACAGGTAGATTTCGAAGACGCAGACCGTGGGGCGCCTGTTTGTCGGGAATTGCGGAAGAAATGACATTTTTGCGATGATGCTGCAGTTGGAACCGCCTACTTCGAAACCAAACTTGTTTGCAGGCGGAGCCAGCAATGATTTTTTTTTTTTTTTTTTGCTATAAGAGTTGGTCCTATAAAAAACATGTCACTATAAAAGTTTTAGATAATATTAAGAGGATTTATAATAAATTTAAGCGGATTTGAAATCTTGGGAATTGACGAAGTTATGAATTTTTTTCTTCTAAAACCCCCCTCCCCCCCCCTTAAGGCAATTTTTAATTATATCAAAAATTTGTCATACATAAATTTTCGGCCCTTCTCCTAGAAGTAATAATAACTTCAAACGGATTCGATACGTATCATAATTAAGAAATTATGGGTTTTTTTTCTGTTTTCACAAAAAGCCCCCCCCATTCCCCCCCCCCCCTTGGTTCGATTTTGCCCATTAACAGACTTGACCGAGATTTTATGCCCCTTGATTTTATGTATCAGTATCGAAAAGACGCGGGAGTTGGAACCGCCTACTTCGAAAAATAACTTGTTTGCAGGCGGAGCCGGCAGGGATTTTTTTTGTTTTTAATTATTTTTTGCTATAACGGTTGGTCCTATAAAAAACTTGTCAATATAAAAGTTTTAGATAATACTAAGAGGATTAATAAAAAATTTACGCGGATTTGATATCTTGTGAATTGACGAAGCTATGATTTTTTTCTTCTAAAACCCCCCTTTTTCCCCCCTTGGGGCCATTTTTAATTATATCAAAAATCTGTCATATTACGTATAAAATAAGAAATTATGAGGGTTTTTCTGTTTTCACAAAAAAGCCCCCCCCCCATTCCCCCCCCTTGGTTCGATTTTGCCCATTAACGAACTTGACCGAGATTTTATGACCCTTGATTTTATGTATCAGTTTGGAAGAGATTTATGCAGATTTTTCCAGTTATCATGGTCAGAAAAAAGTGACATAGATAGATAGATAGATAGATAGATAGATAGATAGATAGATAAAGTTTTGAACTGGGGGTGGTTTTGGTAGATAGATAGATAGATAGATAGATAGATAGATAAAGTTTTGAACTGGGGGTGGTTTTGGGTTCTGGGAGTCATGATCGGCGTAGATCTGCAAAAATTTTTCAAAATTTCCAACTTAGGTGAGAATGTAATAGGTAGTATTTCTTACGAAATCTACCTAAAATTGGAATCCGCGACTTCACAGCTTGCATCTCGCTTTCAAGTTGAAATATGGAAGGGTTCGAGCAAAAGAGTTAAAGAAGCCGCTGTATATCACTACATAGTATAAAACAAAGTCGCTTTTTCTGTCCCTATATCCCTATGTACGCTTAAATCTTTAAAACTACGCAACGGATTTTGATGCGGTTTTTTTTAATAGATAGAGTGATTCAAGAGGAAGGTTTATATGTATATCCATTAAATAGTGGAGAAATACTGTTATTTTTGAGGTTTTTAATGTGATGTCGTAAATAATTTCATTTTTTCATTCGCTTATACATTGCAAACGCAGGCTGAACCCTACAAGATTTATCAAAATAATGTACTAATTATTGTACACATTAAAAAGGTCTACAGAAAACACAAAGAGATGAAGGTTTTCAAGGTTAACCCGAAGCAAAACGAGGGAGGGCCGCTAGTAAGGTATAAGATAGTTTGTCCTCTATTTTTTACGTAACAAAATAATTGTGAATTTATATTTATTCTAATTGGTTATTTTATTAAATACTAGAGAAAATTAAATACTTTTGAAATTAATATTTAAAAAATCGAAAACAAAAGTAGAATCAGTGATTTCACATTCACTATCCTCTTACAGTTTCCAAGTCTCACACGGTTCTTTAGATATTTTCTGAGCTTTTAATGTATCAAACTTACATTTCGCTTTCAAGTTGAAATATGAAAGGGTTTGAGCAACATAGAGAAGCCACTCTATGTAAGATGGTTTGTACTTTTTACTTTTTATGAAATAAGTTCAAAATAATTTCGAATTATATTTATTCTAATTGGTTATTTTAGACAAGTATTAGAGAAAAATTAAATACTTTTACCATTAATATTTTAAAAATAGAAAACAAAAGTAGAACCCGCGATTTTACTTTCTCTATCCAATTACATTTCCTAAGTCTCACACGGTTCTTACATATTTTCTGAGCTTTTAATGTATCAAACTTGCATCTCTCTTTCAAATTGAAATATGGAAGGGTTCTAGTAAAAGAGTTAAAGAAACCGCTGTATATAAGATAGTTTGTCCTCTTTTTTTTACGAAACAAAATAATTTCAAATTTATTTATTCTAATTGGCTATTTTATTAAATATTACAGAAAAATTAAATACTTTTGCAATTAATATTTTAAAAATAGAAAACAAAATTGGAATCTGGCGATTTCATATTCTCTATCCTCTTACAGTTTCTAAGTCTCACACGGTTCTTACATATTTTCTGAGCTTTTAATTTATCAAACTTCCATCTCGCTTTCAAGTTGAAATATGGAAGGGTTCGAGCAAAAGAGTTAAAGAAGCCGCTCTATATAAGATAGTTTGTCTTCTTTTTTTTACGATACAAAATAATTTCGAATTTATATTTATTCTAATTGGTTATTTTATTAAATATTACAGAAAAATTAAATACTTTTGCAATTAATATTTTAAAAATAGAAAACAAAATTGGAACCTGGCGATTTCACTTTCCCTATCCTCTTACAGTTTCCGAGTCTCACACGATTATTACATATTTTCTGAGCTTTTAATGTATCAAACTTGCATCTCGCTTTCAAGTTGAAATATGGAAGGGTTAGTGAAGCCGCTGTATATAAGATAGTTTGTCCTTTTTATTTTTACGAAACAAACTCAAAATAATTTCGAATTTGGATTATTTTCTAATTGATTATTTTATTAAAAGTTGAAAAAATTAAATACTTTTGCAATTAATATTTTAATAATATAAATAAAATTGGAATCCGCGACTTCACAGCTTGCATCTCGCTTTCAAGTTGAAATATGGAAGGGTTCGAGCAAAAGAGTTAAAGAAGCCGCTGTATATAAGGTATAAGATAGTTTGTCCTCTATTTTTTACGTAACAAAATAATTTTGAATTTATATTTGTTCTAATTGGTTATTTTATTAAATACTAGAGAAAAATTAAATACTTTTGAAATTAATATTTAAAAAATCGAAAACAAAAGTAGAATCAGTGATTTCACATTCACTATCCTGTTACAGTTTCCAAGTCTCACACGGTTCTTTAGATATTTTCTGAGCTTTTAATGTATCAAACTTACATTTCGCTTTCAAGTTGAAATATGAAAGGGTTTGAGCAACATAGAGAAGCCACTCTATGTAAGATAGTTTGTACTTATTACTTTTTGTGAAATAAGTTCAAAGTAATTTCGAATTATATTTATTCTAATTGGTTATTTTAGACAAATCTTAGAGAAAAATTAAATACTTTTACCATTAATATTTTAAAAATAGAAAACAAAAGTAGAACTCTCGATTTTACTTTCTCTATCCAATTACATTTCCTAAGTCTCACACGGTTCTTACATATTTTCTGAGCTTTTAATGTATCAAACTTGCATCTCTCTTTCAAATTGAAATATGGAAGGGTTCTAGTAAAAGAGTTAAAGAAACCGCTGTATATAAGATAGTTTGTCCTCTTTTTTTTACGAAACAAAATAATTTCAAATTTATTTATTCTAATTGGCTATTTTATTAAATATTACAGAAAAATTAAATACTTTTGCAATTAATATTTTAAAAATAGAAAACAAAATTGGAATCTGGCGATTTCACTTTCTCTATCCTCTTACAGTTTCTAAGTCTCACACGGTTCTTACATATTTTCTGAGCTATTAATGTATCAAACTTGCATCTCTCTTTCAAGTTGAAATATGGAAGGGTTCTAGTAAAAGAGTTAAAGAAACCGCTGTATATAAGATAGTTTGTCCTCTTTTTTACGAAACAAAATAATTTCGAATTTATTTATTCTAATTGGCTATTTTATTAAATATTACAGAAAAATTAAATACTTTTGCAATTAATATTTTAAAAATAGAAAACAAAATTGGAAACTGGCGATTTCACTTTCTCTATCCTCTTACAGTTTCTAAGTCTCACACGGTTCTTACATATTTTCTGAGCTTTTAATGTATCAAACTTGCATCTCGCTTTCAAGTTGAAATATGGAAGGGTTCGAGCAAAAGAGTTAAAGAAGCCGCTGTATAAGATAGTTTGTCCTTTTTTTTTTATTTAACAAAGTAATTTCGAATTTATATTTATTCTTAATTGGTTATTTAATTAAATATTACAGAAAAATTAAATACTTTTGCAATTAATATTTAAAAAATAGAAAACCAAAGTAGAATCTGCGATTTCACATTCACTATCTACTTACAGCTTCCAAGTCTCACACGGCTATTACTTTTTTTCTGAGCTTTTAATGTATCAAACTTACATTTTGTTTCGAAGTTGAAATATGAAAGTGTTTGAGCAACAGAGCTACAGAAGCCGCTGTATGTAAGATAGTTTGTCCTTTTTACTTTTTACGAAACAAGCTCAAAATACTTTCGAATTTATTCTGATTGGTTATTTTAGACAAATATTAGAGAAAAATGAAATATTTTTACAATTAATATTTTAAAAATAGAAAACAAAAGTAAAACCCGCGATTTCACTTTCCCTATCCTCTTACATTTTCTAAGTCTCACACTGTTCTTACATATTTTTTGGGCTTTTAATGTATCAAACTTACGTCTCGCTTCTAAGTTGAAATATGGAAGGATTCGAACTAGAGAAACCGCTGTATATAAGATAGTTTCTCCTTTTTTGTTTCTTTTTTAAGAAAGAACCTCAAAATAATTTCGAATTTATATTTATTCTAATTGGTTATTTTATTACATGTTACAGAAAAACTAAATACTTTTGCACTTAATATTTAATAAATAAAAAACAAAGGTGAAACCCACGATTTCACTTTCATTATCCTCTTACAGTTTCTAAGTCTCACACGGTTCTTATATTTTTTCTGAGCTTTTAATGTATCAAACTTACATCTCGCTTTCAAGTTGAAAAATGGAAGGGTTCGAAAAAAAAAAAAATCCGCTGTTTATCAGATCGTCGTCACGAAAAAAAATTCAAAAAAAATTTAGATTTTATATTTATTCTTAAGTGTTATTTTATTAAATGCTGCAAAAAAAAAAAAAAAAAAAAAAAAAAGGAAATACTTTTGCAATTATAATTTTAAAATCAGAAAACAAAAGTAGAACCCGCGATTTCACTTTCACTATCCTCTTACAATTTCCAAAACGCGATTTCACTTTCACTATCCACTCACAGTTTCCAAGTCTCACATGGTTCTTACTTCTTTTCTCAGATTTTAATGTATCAAACTCACATTTCGCTTTCAAGAATTGAAAGTTACTACTTTTATTTTTACTCTGAGGTTGAAATTTGAAAGGGTTCGAGCAACAGAGCTATAGAAGCTGCTCTAAGATAGTTTGTCTTTTTAATTTTTTTACGAAAGAAACTAAAAAAAAAAATTTCGAATTTATATTTATTTTAATTGGCTACTTTATTAAGTGTTACAGAAAAATTAAATACTTTTGCAATTAATATTTTAAAAATAGAAAACAAAATTGGAACCTGACGATTTCACTTTCCCTATCCTCTTACACTTTCCGAGTCTCTCACGGTTCTTAAATATTTTCTGAGCTTTTAATGCATCAAACTTACGTCTCTCTTCCAAGTTGAAATATGAAAAGGTTCGAGCTAGAAAAGCCGCTGTTTATAAGATAGCTCATAGTCTTTTTTTAAGAAATAAACTCAAAATAATTTAAAATTTATATTTTTTCTAATTCGTTATTTTATTAAATGTTACAGAAAAATTAAATACTTTCGCAATTAATATTTAATAAATAGAAAACAAACGTGAAACCCACGATTTCACTTTCACTATCCTCTTACAGTTTCCAAGTCTCACACGGTTCTTAAATATTTTCCGAGCTTTCAATGTATAAAACTTACATCTCGCTTTCAAGTTGAAACATCGAAGGGTTCGAACAAAAGAAAAACTGCTGTTTATAAGATCGTTGTCTTTTTTTACGAAACAAACTCAGAATAATTTAGAATTTATATTTATATTAAATGCTCCAAAAAAAAAAAAAAAAACTTTTTGTAATTATTATTTTAAAATTGAAAAAAAAAAAGTGAAAACTGCGAATTCATTTTTACTATCCTTTTTACAGTTTCCAAGTCTCACACGGTTCTTAGATCTTTTCTGAGCTTTCAATGTATCATACTTTTATCTCGATTCCAAATTAAAATATAAGGGTTAGGTTAAAAAAAAAAAAAGTTGCTGTTTATAAGATAGCTAGCTCATCGTCTTTTTTTTAAAGAAACAAACTCAAAATAATTTAAAATTTATATTTGTTCTAATTGGTTATTTTATTAAATGTTAAGGTAAAATTAAATACGTTTGCAATTAATATTTTAAAAATTGAAAACACAAAAGTGAAAACCGCTATTTTACTAAGAAACAAACTCAAAATAATTAAAAATTTATATTTGTTCTAATTGGTTATTTTATTAAATGTTAAGGTAAAATTAAATACGTTTGCAATTAATATTTTAAAAACTGAAAACACAAAAGTGAAAACCGCTATTTCACTTTCACTATCTTTTTACCGTTTCCAAGTCTCACGCGCTTCTTACATCTTTCTGAGCTTTTAATGTATGAAAATATCTCATTTTCAAGTAGCTATAGGGAAGAGTTCCAGCTAAAGAGTTAGAAAAGCCGCTGTATATAAGATAGTTTGTACCCATTTTTTATGAAAGGAACTTAAAAATTTGTAATTTCAAATTTATATTTATTCTAATTGGTTATTTTATTAATTGTCACAGAAAAATTAAATACTTTTGCAATTAATATTTTAAAAATAGGAAAGAAAAGTCGATCCCGCGACTTCAATTTCGCTATCCCCTTACTATATGCAAGTCTCAGATGATTCTTAGATATTTACTGAACTTTCAATTTATCGACCTGACATTTCGTTTTCAAGTTGAGATATGGAAGGGTTCGAGAAAAAGAGTTAGAGAAGCCGCTGCATATAAGCGAGTTTTTTCTCCCCCCCCCCCCTCCCCGGAAAGAAACTCAGAAATTAATAATTTTAAATTTATATTTATCCTAATTGGATATCTTATTGTTACAGAAAAAATAAATAATTTTGTAATTAATATTTTAAAAATATATAACAAAAGTTGATCCCACGACTTCAATTTTTCTATTAATTTTCACATTTCAAGTTTGATACGATTCTTACATATCTTTTGAGCTTTTAATGTATGAAACTAATATCCCCTTTTCAAGTTGAAATATGAAAGAATTCTAGTAAAAAAGTGTTAGAGAAGCCGCTGTATGTAGGTTCGTTTGACCTTTCTTTTTCTTTTTCTTTTTCTTTCTTTCTTTCTTTCTTTCTTTTTTTTTTTTTTTTTTTTTTTTACGAAAGGAACTCAGAAATTAATAATTTCGAATTTATATTATTCTAATTGAATATCTCATCTCCTTATTACTCAAAAAATTAAATACTTTTGAAAGTGATATTTTTAAAATAGAAAAGACAAGACGTGGATTCCGCGACATCGATTTAGTTATTAATTTACAACTTTCAACTCTCACTATTTTTAGATATATTTTGAGCTTTTAACGTATGGGGTATTATTTAATTTTCAAGTTAAAATATGGAAGAATACAAGGGAGAGAAACTGCTGTATGAAAATTCGTCTTCTTTTACAAAACAAATTCAAAAAGCAGTATTTGTAAAGATTTTTGCTTTTAACAGGACCCCCAAATGAGTCCATTTTTTAAAATTGAATATTTTTGGAAGTAAGCATAGAAAAATTTCATACATAGGCTAATCAGAAGGTCTAAATTCGTATTCTAGTGTTCAGATTCAAGGATTTTAAAGTTTGTTTGTCAACATGGAGATGACTTCCTAAGCTTATTTTATAACATAAATTTACAGAAGATGAAATTCGCAATCTGCTGGATATTTTTTCTTTTTTCTCTGCAACAGTTTGACGTTAAAATGTATAAAGTGTTTTATTCCCCTTTATTTTACGTAGTTTTTTTTTATTTTGATCCACTGTATGGTATTTCCCTGTTATTATTTGAATAATGCATTTAGTCATAAAACTATATTATAGTATTTGAAACTTGCTTAATGCAGTGAGGTTCTTAATAAGATGTCATATTGTTACAGACAGCTTAAGAAATTAACCATTCATTGCCCTTATTCCAATTTATTTATTTAAGATAATAAATATGTTTAAGAAAAATTGTAATATTTCCATGCCACTTCTTTAATGTATGTCTGCCTACTATTAAAGATTATACAATATCCTATATGCAGCATATAATATTTTTATGTTATAATACTATATAAAGGCAGAGTTATTCATTGTCGGTGGTTTTGCCAAAGCATAGATGAGAAATACAGAATTTCTGTCATTAAATGAACGTCGCTTTATTTAATGACAGAAATTCAAAATAGCTGTCATTAAATAAACGTCGCTTTATTTAATGACAGACATTCAGAATATCTGTCATTAAATAAACGTCACTTATATAATGACTAACAAACAAAACCTTCCAAAAGAGACAGAAGGGGCTCTAAAAGTATGATAGGTTCAGGGTCCTTGCTAGCCTTATCCGAGTCCGAGGGTTCTCCGATGCCAAGGTATTTATATTAAGTTCTCCCAAAGCACAGATGAGAAATACAGAATTTCTCTCATTAAATAAATATCGTTTTATTTAGTGACAGAAATTCAGAATCTCTGCCATTAAATAAACGTCGCTTATAATGACTAACAAACGAAACCTTCCAAAAGAGACAGAAGGGGCTCTAAAAATGTGATAGGTTCAGGGTCCTTGATAGCCTTATCCTGGTCGGAGGGTTTTCCGATGCCAAGGTATTTATATTAAGTTCTCCCAAAGCACAGATGAGAAATATAGAATTTCTCTCATTAAATATACGTCGCTTTGTTTAATGACCGAAATTCAGATTTTTTGTCAGTAAATAAAGTTAATATTTCTATTCGGAAATAGTGTTGTTCAAAAAACTGCGAGAGTTGACATCTAGAGCGTATATCTGGCTACTACTAAAAAAATATGCCACAATCTATCTGTAACATTGGATATTTCTCTGTTATATATATAATAACACATGGAACCTTCTAAAAGAGGCAGAAGGTGCTCCAAAAATATGATAGGTTCAAGGTCCTTGATGGACTATACCTATTGGGGTCGGAGGGTTCTCCGATGCTAAGGTATTTATATCAAGTTCTCCCGAAGCACAGATGAGAAATACAGAATTTTTGTCTTTAAATAAAGCGACCTTTATTTAATGAGAGAAATTCGGAATCTCTGTCAGTAAATAAAGTTAATATTTCTATTCGGAAATAATGGTGTTCAAAAAAATACGAGGATTGACAGCTATAGTGTATATCTTCTTACTACTAAAAATTATGCCACAATCTATGTGTAACATTTGATATTTCTCTGTTATATATAATAGCAAACGAAACCTTCCGAAAGAGGCAGAAGGGGCTCTAAAAATATGATAGGTTCAGGGTCCTTGACAGTCTTATTCGGGTCGGGGGGTTGTGCTATGGCAAGGTATTTATATAAAGTCCTCCCAAAGCATAGATGAGAAATACTTTCCCTTGAATATTTCATATCGAGGGCATTGAACGAGAGAGAGAGCGTATTGGTGATTTTTATGACCATGTCGTAAAGATTCCCATTACATTATCTGGTGTGGTTCCCTCTCCTTTTCGATTCCACGATTCGCAGTTCGATGACAAAAGGAAGTATATGTTGGCCGGAGAACGTGATATGGAGAAATATATGAAGATTTACCTGCTTTATATGTTGCCAAGTGAACAGAGGCGTGAGATAAGATATCTTCACAATGAAGTGCCATGAAATAAACAGACTGGGTAACTGAAGTGCCATGTGTACAGTTACGCTGATGTGTATGTAGGTCATAAGATATTCCTTGCTGACACCATAAAGCGACTATGCATTAGTTTGAGTTATAGTCGAATTCGATATAACGATTATTGAGGGTGCTTTAGCATTTGCTTGATTTGATATCTGATTGTAGAGTCCTGCATCGGATTGGTTAATCCGATTTTACCAGAATCCGACCTTCCCGCGGTTCGGGTCGGTTCGGATTGACGCTAAATTTTTTTCGTTGCGCTTCGGGTTTGGGTCACTTTCGGGATGGGTTTGCATTCTGTCGGGTTGTGTTCGGGTTGACCAGATTTTTCAAAAGAAAATCCTAGATATTTATTGAAATGAAAAAAAATATATATATTTGAATATTAATGAGTGTATATTTGTCAATTTTTATACAAAAAAGATACAATTAATATTAGAGATGTAATTGTAAACTACTTTTCGATTAATTGTTTGTTTTAAAATATGGATTAATTTTTTTTTCGTTTGGTTCGGGTTCGCGTCGGTTTTTGGACTGACGAAATTTTTTTTGTCGTGTTTTGGTCTGGTTTTGGGTTCCCTTTAAGCAGAAATTTCAGGTTCGGGTCGGGCTCAACTCAGCCGTGCAAGATTTTAGCTGGTAGCTAAAAACAACATTCGTCAGCGTAGTATCTAGATAACGTATTTCTAAAAAAGTTTTCTCGAGATGATTTCGAAAATAAAAACAAGAACGAAAAATCATGCGTCAAGCATAGATTACGTAACACTTTCCAACGCTTCCAAAATAATTTTACAAATCATTACCGTTTAATAAGCTGAAAGATAACATCTAAGTAAACAATTTGTAAAACGCATAACATATTTAAAAACGTAATTTCAGGAATTTCCAACATAAATTTCCATCATATACAATATTCAGAAAAATATCCGAATACTTTTATTCAGCCATGTATATGATCTATAGATTTGTATATATACTACATAGGATGCTAAATTTTAGTTTAGTTAGAAAACGCGTAGCACAGTTTAAAATTCTCCTTCTGGAGTTTCTGTCAATAAACGGAAATGTGTTCGCGAACTTTTGTGCTGCCCTGTATAGGATCTACAGAATTTATACACACCAAGTAATAGACAAAAAGTGAGTTCAATTTAAAATCGCGTTCAGCAACTTAAAACGCACTTCCAGGAATTATTGTTAACAGACAGTAGAGAATTCTTTTGTGTGTCCCTGTAAATGAACGATGACTGCTATACACACACTATTCTTTACTAAGCCTGTTGTAATGCACCTTAATGATATATATAAATTTCAATGCGTTTAAAATAGTGAAACATTATTTAATTAAACCGCAAACGATTTTTCTCCATAGACGTAATGTAACGGAATTCTTTTGACTGTCCTTGTAAAGTAACTATAAGTGCTATGCACACCCTATTCCATATTAAGCTTCTTGTAATGCATGTTAGTGATATATATCGATTAAAATGTATTTGAAATTGTGTAACATCATTAAAATAAATCGCAAATGATTTTTCCCCATAGACCGTAATGTAACGGAATTCTTTTGTGTATCCCTGTAAAAAAACTATAAGTGCTACACACTTCAGTTGAAATAGGGAACATGCTATAGATAACGACAATAACATATAAAAATTGCAGGGCAATCCGAGCCTATTTACGGGAGTTAGAGCACGGACAGACGGCAGACGGCCAGACTGCAGACGGCCAGACGAACCGAAGTCATAAACACTTTTCAACTAGGTTGGAAAGTGCTAAAACCCCATTTCAAATGACAAAAGCATTATCAAAACTCATTAATTCAATTTGAAGTTAAGTATGAACACTTTCTTTTGAATATATCACATTGAGGGATTTGAACGAGAGAGGGCGTATAAGTGATTTTTATAACTATGACATATATATTTCCATTACATTATTGAGTGATTCTTTCTCCGTTTTTGATTCCACGATTCCCAGTTCGATGAGTGCATGTTGGCTGGAGAACGTGGTATGGAGAAATATATGAAGATGTGCCTGCTTTATATGCTGCCAAGTGAACATAGGCGCGAGATAAGGTATCTTCACAACGAAATGCCATGAAATAAACAGACTGGTTAACTGAAGTCCCATGTGTACAGTTACGCTGATGTGTAGGTCATAAGATATTTCTGGCTGACACTGTAAGGTGAAAATGCGTTAGTTTGTATTAATGTCGAATTCGATTGTTACGATTATAGAGGGTGCTTTAACATTTGCTTGATACCCTGTTGTAGAGTCATAGATCGGGTCAGGTAACCCGGTTTCACCAGAACCCGACCCGGTTCGGATTGATGTTTAGTTTTTTCGTTGCAGGTCGGGTTAGGGTCGGTTCCGGGTTGACCCGATTTATCAAAATTCTGAATATTTTTTAAAATGAAAAAAAAAAAAAATACCCCTACATATTTGAATATTAATGAGTGTATATATTTGTTCATTTTTTGTACATAAAAGATAAAATTAATTAAATTAATTTTAGAGATGTAAATGTAACCTTCTTTTCCAAAATTGTATTTGAATATGGATTAAGTTTCTTTCTGTTTGGGTTCGGGTTTTAATATTTTGGGTTCGTGTCCGTTTCGGTATGACGTATATCGGTTTTTGGGTTGACGAAATTTATTTTGTCGGTTTCGGTTTCCGGTTCACTTTAAGCAGAAATTTCGGGTTCGGGTCGGGTTCTACCTAAAACAACATTCTTTAGCGTAATTGTTTGTATTGAAAATTTCAAAGTGCAAAGAAAAATAAATATGTAGACCAGAGATATTGCCAGATAGTAAAAATACTCCTTAACTAACTTTTGAGGCGTGAATTTAGCCTTATATACGAGGATGGATAAAAAAAAGGTTACTACGGTAATAAAAAATTATTTATTAACAATAGACATAAAATGCAAAAAGAAATTAAAAGGTATACTTGCCCATTACTTTTCCACATAATCACTAAACCTATTTAGATATTTATCTGAACACAGGACCAACTTGTTTAACTCGACTTGGTAGAAATCACGACCCTGCCCATTGAATCAGTTCTCGGCAGCTGTTTTTACATCCCTGTCTAAAGAGAACTTTGTTCCAGATAAGTGTTCCTTCAATTTTGGAAAAAGGAAATAGTCACTGCGGGCCAAATCTGGGCTGTATGTGGGAGGTGTCTTCAGATTTCCCACTTGAACTTTTGCAGCAATTCCTAAGTTTGGTGAGCAGTATGTGGCCTAGCATAGTCATGCAGGATATGACACCATCATTCAACATGCCAGGGCACGTTCGTTACCCATAAGAAACAAATCACGCTCGCATCAAGTGAGACTACTTTTTATAACGTCTTGCCATTTCAATTGCTATGACGCGTTTGCGAACTTACACTACCTACCTAAGACTCCTATAATAGGAGTTCTATACCTACCCGCACAACCGCTGTAAGATAACTAGCGCCATCTGTCGCCCCTTTGGGAAAATATTTCCTCCAAAATAATTACTTTTTTTCAGGATCCACCCTCGTATATATATATATATATATATATATATATATATATATATATATACATACATATAAAGACATGTATGAAAATGCCTCGTGTAACAAACAGCTGAATCTTCGCGCATGGAAGTGAAGGGAAGAAATATGTACTATTCTAAATTTTACTTCTTCTTAATATATTCAAAAATAAAATGTATATATCGAATACAAGTTTTACATGATAAAATGGCCAATATCAATATTATTACTTTCTATATAATGTTTATAGCATAATACGAAATACACAACCTCATTTAATCCACAAAAATATCACTCGCCTTACTATTTTTAATGAGATGAAACAATCATTCATAATGGACTCCTCTATTCAAGAAATTAAATCAAAGATTAACCCTGTACTGTTGTGACAGAAATTGTCGCATAGCTACTGTGAGCGGATACTGTATCTGTACTAAACTTCACGTACAGAACTATTTTAATTAAAATTCACCTATTCAAAAGTTTCTAGCAATTGTAATAGGGCTTCAAAACGAAAAAATAAAAATCACTATAGTATCTATGGTTAATCTAAAAATTACAAGTTAGACTTAGAAAACTGGACATCAGTTAAGAGTTAAGCAATAAAGTATGCTAAATTTTATTTAAAAAGAAAAGCTTCAAAATGCGCACGATTAAAACATAAAAGTGTATTTTTGATTTTGACGTGAGGTATGTTTGCACAGGTGTTAATAATATGTCTGATGTAGACGGTTTTTCAAGATTGCAAAAGTACCAAAAGTGTAGAAAATCATAAACAATACATTTAGATGACAACAGGTTTGCCCTGAAAGTTTTAAATCTGGAATTTTTGTGATTTTTGTTTTCTTGTATTTTATATTTGATTCTGATTACTTATGTATGCTTTATTGTTATAAGACTTTTGCTAATTTATGTATCTTTCTTTTCAGGTAAGTGATTAGTGGCTTATATGCAAATATACTCAATTGATAATAAAGGAGTAAGTGAAATTTTATTGTACAGTTTATCTTGAACAAATATAGTAAATATATTTTTGCACATATTCTCGCATTAAAACAAAAATGCGAAAAACAAAATTACGACTGTAACATGCGTTTATTTTTGGTTACAGCAATAAATATATTTTAATATAAAAGTAATTCAATAGAAAATTAAATTTTTACTTTCTTCTATCTTTACAAGAAGAAAGTATTGGATTCATGAAAATTTTCGACTTCCGGTTTTCGACGGATTTATGCGTTTTAGAAGGTCCTGAACACGATTTGACTGTTTTTACAAAATGTCTGTCTTTGACTCTGTCTGTCTGTATGTGACAAAAATTTTGAGGGCGCTCTATCTCAAGAACTAAAGCATGAAATTTAATAAAACTTTACATTCAGTTAGTTCCTAATATAAATTGGTGCTGATTAGTTTTTGGTGAAAATCGCTCTACAGGTGGCGCTGCTATGCTGCATTTTTCGTGATTTCCGCAATAGATCTAGCTCAAGAACTAATGCAGTCATTTTCATCAAACTTCAGATTCAGTTAGACCTTGACATAAATAGACGCTGATTACGTTTTGATGTACATATCCCAACAGGTGGCGCTGCTATACCACTTTTTTCATGATTTTTACGATAGCTATATCTCAAGAACGAATGCACTCAATTTCATCAAACTTCAGATTCAGTTAGACTTTAACATAAGTAGATGCTATTTACGTTTTGGTGTAAATAGCCCAACAGGTGGCGCTGCTATGCTGCATTTTGCAGGATTTTAACGATTTTAGCAATAGTCATATCTCAAGAACTAATGCACGGAATTTAATTAGGATTGACGCATCCAACTAGTTTGTTTTGGTGCTGATATCAAATATTGATCCATTTTCAGTTTCTAGAACTTTCTTAACTATTTTGAACTTTAGTTTGTTTCATTCCTGTTTTAATTGAAAATTTTTCTCTCGAGGGGGATATCGTATCGTTGTAGGGGGAGAGTGGGGATATTCTTTTTCCTCTCAGACCATTAATACAACAGAAAATTCAAAACCATCAGAGAGGGTACTTTGGTTTTGATGGAGAATTTTCATTTTCCGGCATTATATTTCATGATACGATAAATCCAACATTTTCTTCTAAAAAACTAGTCGGATGTGCCAATCCCAAAACTTTCTTCCATCTCACACACGTTTCACATACACTGAAAAGAATCAGCAACCAATTTATATCAAAGTCTAACTGAATCTAAAGTTTTATTAAATTCCGTGCATTAGTTCTTGACATAGGACTATTGCTAAAATTGTGTAAATCTTGCAAAATACAGGATAGCAGCGCCGCCTGGTGGGAGATTTAGACCAAAACCTAATCAACAATAACTTATGACAACGTATAACTGAATCTCAAGTTTGATGAAAATCCGTGCATTAGTTTTTGAGATATAGTTATCGTGATAAAAATTAAAAAAGTAGCATGGCAGCGCCACCTGTTGGGCTATTTACACCAAAACGTAATCAGCATCTATTTGTGTCAAGGTCTAACAGAATCTGAAGTTTAATGATATTCCGTGTATTAGTTCTTGAGATATAGCTATCGTAAAAATAATGAAAAAAGTGGTATAGCAGCGTCACCTGTTGGGACATCTACACCAAAATGTAATCAGCATCTATTTATGTCAAGGTCTAACTGAATCTGAAGTTTGGTGAAAATAACTGCATTAGTTCTTGAGATAGAGCAAAAAATGCAGCATAGCAGCGTCACCTGTCGGACGATTTATACCAAAAACTAATCAGCTCCAATTTATATTAGGGACTAACTGAATATAAAGTTTTATTGAATTTCGTGCATTAGTTCTAGAGATAGAGCGCCCATAAAATTTTTGTCACATACAGACAGAGCCACAGACAGACATTTTCTTTAAACAGTCAAATCATATTCAGAACCTTCTAAAAAGTATAAATCCGTCGAAAACCAGAAGTTGAAAATTTTCATGAGTCCAATACTTTTTTCTAGTAAAGATAGAAGAAAGTAAAAATCAAAGCAGTGTTTTACCTGCTAAAGCTCAACGAATTATTAGTAGCAATCAAATCAAAGATTATAATTCACGCATTTTTACAATTAACCAGATAATTGTATTGTTATTCAGGAGTTTCTATACACGTATCTTTAAAGTTACAAGGTAAAGGCTGATTGCATGATAAAGTGACTGTATATTATATATTACGGAAGTTATAGCATTTGTATTACTAGTTAAGGATCTCGGCTTTTTGTAAAAATCATTGTGACTCAGCTTTTTCTGTACACTTATCTTTAGGATTACCTAGTAAGTACTGATTGCATAAATTACAATTCAAGCATGTTATAAATTGTAATAGTTATGACATATGTAAAATATAAGTGTGCAATAACAGTCATGCATTGATAGTCAACTATCTTTACACTGAAAGAAATAATTTCATCGTGATTCAGGAATTTCTGTACAGATATATTTAGAAATACATGGTATGAGATATCTATCTATATTATAAATCAAAAACATATAAGCGACGTATACAGACGTCATATTGACGGTGCCAACGACAGTCGTTGAATCGTTAAATTTATTTATTAAAATAAATTTTGCTTTTTCTGCTATTTTATGACTTCTAAACATTACACAATTTCAATTTTTACAAAATCAAATAGAAAAAAAAAAATAACCTGTACTTTCACGTGGAATGTGTTTGATAACTGTATCTCATTTTACTGATTTTTTATGGATTTTAAAGTGATTTTTAGGCATGAATTTTGTTTTTAAACCTGCGTGCAACCCAATTACGGAAAGTAAACTCGTTTGCAATTAAAACAATGTAATCAATTCGTAATTTGTTTATATCCGTGTAATATTCCCTAACTAAATTGAGAAACGAAATTTAAACTTCCCAAATAAATAAATAAATAAAATACAAATTTAACAGTTACGTAATCGAACTACGTGCTTAAATCCTGAAATAATCAAAATCACAAAAGTTGGTACAAATAGTGAAACATTTCGCGATTGAGCGCTGACATGTGGTAATACAAAATTCTCAAAAAGGTAGTAGTTGTCGACAATCTAAGAAAATATACTAGATGTAAAAATTCTATTACAGTATTCAACTAAAAACGATCTTCATCCAAGTCCTGTATACAGGATAGTATATCAGTCATCTTTAACCTTTTGAATCCCGCAATAGCCGAAATCATCCCAATGCTGTGAAACCCACAATAACCTTGGATAGATGAAAGGATTTTCCTTCCCCTTAAATGGGTTGGTGTTCTGTCAAAGGGTGGTCTTTTTCACTGATGGATGGGGTAATGTGTTGGCATTTCTAGATAGTACAGGAAGAAAAATAATTTTTTTCAATAATTGGAGCAATCACAAACAGAGGGGTGTAACACCTGTTAAAATTTGAATAAAGGGAGAAGGCAGTAGGGTCATTTCCACTACTTACCTAGTGAAAATGGGGGGGGGGACGACGAAAAAAGCGAGTATTTTGGCCTATTTTGTTGGGATTCTAAAGTCATTCAGTTTTTTAAAGTTTGGGATTTAAAGAGTTAAACCGGATATCCCGGATTGGATTGTTTGGTTTGCATAATTTGATTATAATTTATGAAAGTTATGATATTTTTAAAATCATTATATGAGGGGATTAGAATGACAATGAAGTAAGTCAATGTTTAGTAATGTGAGAAATGAAGGGGTTTTGTGAAACTTGTCTTATTGCCGTTGCATTAAGTGGTCCAACTTGTTTTGCCCTCTAGCGACTCCCTAAGTGAACTGTGACTTATTTGAATGTCACACTGAACAGAAATTAATATATGTTCAGTGGAAATATGGTTTTCGAGATTTTTCAAATTTTTGACTTACTCCATTGTCAGTCTAAATCCTTCATATGCAAAGATCATGCGCTGATAGTGAAGCATTTTTATAAATGGCGATATAATATTGGAGTCGTTAAGGAATTTCTGTAAGTGTATTTTTGGAATAGATAGTATGTGCTGATTGTCCAGAATAAAATTTCGCCGTATTATAAATTATGAAAGCTATGACAAAATGATACTGTGTATCAGTCATATATTGATAACCAAGCATCCTTAAAATTAGAAAAAATAGTTGTTTTGGGATTCAGAAATTTCTTTACGTGTAACTTTAGGACTACGCGGTAAAAGTCCTGTGTATAAACTATGAAAATTGTAATATGTATATGTAAACTCATGCTGTGTAATAATCCTGTGTTGATTGCCAAGCATCTTTACAAATAGCGAAATTATTTCATCGGGATTGAAGGGTTTCTGTACATACATTAGAGTTACAAGACAGGTGATGAATGCGTAAATCAAAGTTCTTGCGTATTGTATAAACTTTGAAAATTGTAAGACATACCTGTAAAAGCATGCTGTGTAATAACTCTGTATTCACTGTCAAGCATCTTTATAATTAGCGAAATGATTTCATCGTGGTTGAAGAGTTTATGTATATGCATTAGAGTAGGAAGGCATGTGATGAATACATACGTAAATTAAAATTCTTTCATATTGCAGAAGTTATGAAAATTTTAAGACATAACTATAAAATCATGGCGGTGTAATAAGCGAAATTATTTCATCGTGATTGAAGGGTTTCTGTATATGCATTAGAGTTACAAAACAGGTGATGAATGCATAAATCAAAGTTCTTGCGTATTGTAAAAACTTTGAAAATTGTAAGACATACCTGTAAAAGCATGCTGTGTAATAACTCTGTATTCACTGTCAAGCATCTTTATAATTAGCGAAATGATTTCATCGTGGTTGAAGAGTTTATGTACATGCATTAGAGTAGGAAGGCATGTGATGAATACATACGTAAATTAAAACTCTTTCATATTGCAGAAGTTATGAAAATTTTAAGACATAACTATAAAATCATGGCGGTGTAATAAGCGAAATTATTTCATCGTGATTGAAGGGTTTCTGTACATGTATTAGAGTTACAAGACAGGTGATGAATGTATAAATTGAAATATCTTCATATTAGAAAATCTATGAAAATTGTAATACATATGAGTATATATGTAATACATATGTAATACATATGAGTATAAAAACTCTATAAACTCATATTGTGTAATAATCCTATATTGATTGTCAAACATCTTTACAATTAGAAAAATGATTTCATCGGCATTGAAGATTTTCTGTACATGTATTAGAGTTAGTTATAAGACATGCGATCAATGCATAAATTAAAACTCCTTTGTATTGTAAAAGCTATGAAAAATTGCAATACATACCTGTAAAATCATGCTGAAAAATAATTATGCATCGATTGTGAAACATTTATACAATTATCGGAATTATTTCATCGTGATTCAAGAGTTTCTATACATGCATGAGAATTACAAGATGATAAATTAATAATGCATAAATTAAAATTCCTTCATATTGTAAAAGCTTTAAAAATTGCAATGTATGCCTATAAAATAATACTGTGTAATAATCCTGGTTTGATTGTCAAGAATCATTACAATTAGCGAAATTATTTCATCGTGATTGAAGAGTTTCTCTACATGTATTAGAATCACAAATGTGATGATTGTAGTATAAATTAAAATTCTTTCATATTTTAAAAGCTATGAAAATTGTAATATATACCAGTAAAATCAAACTGTGTGAGGATTCTGTATTGATTGTCAAACATCTTTACAATTAGCGAAATTATTTCATCGTGATTGAAAAGTTTCTTATATGTATTAAATTAAAGTTACAAGGCTTGTTATGAATGCACAAATTAAAATTCCGTAAAAGCTATAAAAATTCAAATTCATACCTGTAAAATCATGCTGCGCAACAATCCTGTATTGATTGTTAAGCATCTTTACAATCAGCAAAATAATTTCATCGTGATTGAAGAGTTTCTGAAAATGCATTAGAGGTACAAGACAAGTGATGAATGCATAAAATAAAAATCGTTCGTATTGTAAAAGCTATAAAAGTTGTAAGACGTACCTATAAAATTATACTGTGTAATAAGTAAAATAATTTTATCGTAATTGCAGAATTTCTGTACATGCATTAGAGTTATAAGACATGTGATCAATGCATAAATTAAAATTTTTTCGCATTGTAAAAGATGTACTATAATACCTACCTGTAAAATCGTGCTGTGTAATAATCCTGTATTGATTTTGAAGCATTTTTACAGTCAGCGAAATTATTTTATCGTGATCGAAGAGTTTTTGTACTTGTATTAGAGTTACAAGACAGGTGATGAATTAAATTTCCTGCTTATTGTAAAGGCTATGAAAATTGTAATGCATGCCTGTAAAATAATCTTGTATGGATTATCAAGCATCTTTAAAATTAGCGAAATTGTTTCGTGATTGAAGAGATTCTGTACACGAATTAAAGTTACAAGACAGGTGACGAATGCATAAATTAAAATTCCCGTGTATTGTAAAGTTATGGAAATATTAATGCCATACCTGTAAAGATCATCCTGTATTGAATAGCTTTACAATTCGAAAAATTACTTCATCGTGATTGAAGAGTTCTTGTACATATATTAGAATTACAAGACAAGTCATGGATGCATAAATTAAAATGCCTGCTTATTGTAAAAGCTATGAAAATTCTAATACACACCTGCAAAAATCATCCTGTATTGAGTGTCAAGCATTTTTGTAATTAGCGAAATAATTTCATCGCGCCGATATGGAAGAGTTTTTCTATGTGCATTAGAAGATAAGTGATAATTGCATAAATTAAAATTCCTTCGTATTGTAAAAGTTATGAAAATTGTAATACATATCTGTAAAATTATGCAGTGTAATAATCCTGTACTGATTCTCAAGCATCTTTACAATTAGTGAAATTATTTCATCGTGTTTGAGGACTTTATATACATCTTTAGGATTACATGGTACGTGTTGATAGCATAAAATAAAATTCCTCCGAATTACTGCTTAGAATTCCAGGGATTTACAGTTCTTTTTGGAACTACACGAAAAGCTTATAGGAGGGTGATGTAATGGAAATTTTACGACCCGTCGTAAAACAGCCTCTGCGTCCGTTCATCCGAAAGCATGAAAAATTCAGCATGGGGCATTTGGTCTTCGGTGTGTGTGCCAGAAGACATAAACACCCCAGTATCCTGGGATACTAGGATTAATATAATAGTACGCTCGTAAATTATAGGTCCCTTGATGAAAGGCGAAGATCTGCGATAAAAGCCCCGAAATGTCATAAAATAGTTAGGGTAATAATTGGTGGGAAGTTGATTATGTGTCTGAATGGCCGTTTTGATAACTCTTTTGTTTTTAAATCTGTAACTGTTGATAATAAATGTTGGTTTTATATATTTTTTCTAAAATGATTACAGAGATATATAGTTTGTGGGAGTTTTTTATGGTATGAATAACATTCCATTGAACTGATTATTATATCACGGTGTAATATCTGTGAACTAGTATATAACATAGCAAACAAATAACGTACATTGCTCATTTTCATCATTTTGTGTCTCTGTTCAGTTAGTTATTTCATGAAATAGTTATGAAATAGTTTTTATTTCATACTTATCTTATTATAGTTAGGACACCAGGATTTATATAAAGTAATAAGCCCGTGAACACGAAACCTGCATGCAACGGAATCCTGTCTTAAAGAAAAAACCTCATGGTTCTGGACGAAGACAACGATACAATTTTAAGAATCAGTGTACTTTCTGAGACGCAAACCTGTCTAAAACGGAACTGTTTTTCACTTCCGTTATATTCTGTCTTATCAGAGTTTATTATAATAGGGCGCTCGTAAATTATATGTTCCGCCCTATGAAATATTTCGATAAATATTTTATGACGTTTCGGAGCTGTTATGGCAGATAAAAGCTCAGAAATGTCATAAGAGTTAAATAATAATTGGTGGTGCGTTGATTATGTATGTCAATCTCCGTTTTGTTAACCCTTTTGTTTTTGAATCAGTAGTTTAGTTGTTGATAATAAATGTTCGCTTTATACGTTTTTCTAAAATTGTTACAGAAGTATGTAGTGTGTGGGAGTTTTCTCTTTTGGCATGAACAACGTTTGATTGAAATTATACTTCTATGTAACATCAGGGAATAGCTAATTATTGTGCTCTTCTTTTCTTTTAAGATTTTTTTTTATCCCTATTCATTGAAATATAGCCATTCTTTGGTATGTTGCATTGTAAAATAGTTCAGGTAATAATTGATAGATTGGTGTCTTTATCTTGTATCCCTATTAACTAAAATTTAGCCACTTTTTGGTGTGATACTGTAAAATAGTTCAGATAATAATTGATAGAGCGGTGTATTTTATCTTGTATCCATATTCCCTGAAATTTAGCCACTTTTTGGTATGTTGTATATTGCAAAATAGTTCAGGTAATAATTGATTAGAGTGGTGTATTTTATTTTGAATCCGTATTCACTGAAATTTCGCCACTTTTTGGTATGTTGTATTGTAAAATAGTTCAGGTAATAATTGATAGGAAAGTGGCGTCTTTTGTCTTGTATCCTTATTCACTGAAAGTTAGCCACTTTTTGGTTATGGTGTATTGTAAAATAGTTCAGGTAATAACTGATAGAGTGGTGTCTTTTGTCTTGAATCCGTATTTACTGAAATTTTGCCCCTTTTTGTTATGTTGTGTATTGTAAAATAGTTTAGGTGATAATTGATAGAGTGTTGTCTTTTATCTTGTATCCCTATTCACCGAAATTTAGCCACTTTCTGGTATGTTGTATTGTAAAATAGTTCAGGTAAAAATTGATAGAGTGGTGTCTTTTGCCTTAAATCCCTATACACTGAAAGTTAGCCACTTTTTGGTTATGGTGTATTGTAAAATAGTTCAGGTAATAACTGATAGAGTGGTGTCTTTTGTCTTGAATCCGTATTTACTGAAATTTTGCCCCTTTTTGTTATGTTGTGTATTGTAAAATAGTTTAGGTGATAATTGATAGAGTGTTGTCTTTTATCTTGTATCCCTATTCACTGAAATTTAGCCACTTTCTGGTATGTTGTATTGTAAAATAGTTCAGGTAAAAATTGATAGAGTGGTGTCTTTTGCCTTAAATCCCTATACACTGAAATGTAGCCAGTTTTTGGTATGTTGCATTGTAAAATAGTTCAGGTAATAATTGATAGAGTGGTGTCTTTTGTCTTGAATCCGTATTCACTGAAATTTACCCATTTTCTGGTATTTTGTATTGTAAAATAGTTTAGGTGATAATTGATAGAGTGTTGTCTTTTATCTTGTATCCCTATTCACTGAAATTTAGCCACTTTCTGGTATGTTGTATTGTAAAATTAGTTCAGGTAATGATTGATAGAATGGTGTCTTTTGTCTTGAATCCGTATTCACTGAAATTTAGCCACTTTCTGGTATGTTGTATTGTAAAATAGATCAGGTAATAATTGATAGAGTGGTGTCTTTTGTCTTGAATCCGTATTCACTAAAATTTAGCCATTTTCTGGTATCCTGTATTGTAAAATAGTTTAGGTAATAAATGAACGGGTGAGTGGAAAAATGGTAACATTCCGAAAATTTGAAAAATGAACTGAGATAGCTTGATTAATAATACTAATAAATTAATCCGTATTTTTCTTTGAAATTTACAGAATCAACTCTCATCGGCTAGACCTACAATCGATTAATGGTGAACATTTCTCTAAAATTGATAGTTTTTTTTACATAAATGTCTTTTTATGTTTCCCCAACATTTACATCAGCTGAAATATTATCCTTTTTCCACTCACCAGTTTATTTTATAGGGTGGTGTATTTTATCTTGGAAATGTTGCCATATTTATTAAATCAGTCCTTTTGTTTAATCAGACTTGTTACTATGGTAATAACTTGTACGTCTTCTGTCTTTAAAAGTTTTTCTATCTCTTAAAACTGTTTTTAATTTGTCAATAGTGTCCTAAATTAGTTAAGGAAATAACAGGTTCCTTAAACCAACTACACTTCGATATGTTGTTTAAAGAACTAGTTAATGTAACCTGTGATGCATCTTTTGCCTGTAAAAATTGTTTTGTCTCTTAAAACTGTTTCTTCTTGCTCAGTCGTGCCCTGAAATAATTAAGGAAATAACATGTCTCTTAAGTGAGTCACTTTTCGATAAGTTGTATGCAAGTATAGGCCATTGGTGTATCGCATCTTTTGTCTTTAAAAATTGTTCAGTTTGAAGAGAGTGTCACTTTTTGGTTATTCGTGCCGATAAAATAATTAAGGAAATATATCGTCTCTACCATGTCAAACTATCCGAATGTGAAAAAAGGCATTTTTCATTTTTTTTAAAAATGGGCTGATTGTCACCACTAAAATTTAATAGCAGCGGGATTTCAGCAGAGTTGCCAGTTTGGCCTCTTTTTTCTTCAGTAATTTTGAATCCATACCATAAATTTCAAATAGAAATTTTTGCTTTAGTTAATGACAGGGATTTCCTGATTACTTTAAGTGAGCATTTTTTTTCTCAAAATTTCCGGTATGAATTCGGCAACTCTGAAAGAAATAGGAAGGCCAAAGCAACCCTGTTCGTTACAGATATTATATTAGTATTTTTACTAGGCGAAATAATTCTAATAAAATTTAGTGGTGACAATCGGCCCATTTTTAAAAGTAATGAAAAATGCATTTTTTCATATTCGATAGTTTGACATGGTAGCGACGATATTAAGATAACTTTTAAAAGTTATTGTACCTTTAAAAATACTCACTTTTCAGCCAGTCTTGTCATAAAATAGTGCAGATAAGATTTAGTAGGGTGTTAAGTAGATATATAAATGGTTATATTGTTAACCCATTTCATTTTGAATATTTAGTTTTTGATCATACATATTCGTCCAATAGATTTTTCGAGACGGATTGTTGGGAATTTCGTTACAAGTTCTTCATTATTGTTAAAAATTATGAACGAAAATCCGAGTTCAACTTCGAGTGGTATAAACAGCAATTATGCATGTAAGTGTTCGTGTAATTATTTTCATAAATTGCATTAAAAAGATATAAATTTATCATGAATAGAAGTATGAATGTGAAATGAAAAATGAAAAGAGATTCATTACATTTCCGTATTTTCCTTGCTTGTTATTTTAATTTTTCTCTTTAGTAAATGAACAGCACGCATATTCGATTTGAAAAGCCTTCGAACTTTAGAATCACGAAAGGCAGTGTGGCATCGCAGTTCATTATCGATTATTAATGCGCGATTCACTGTAATCGACCACCGAAATGCTATTTATTAGCGTTGAGATGCCAAATGCAAATGATCGACTCCTTACTGTGTGCCAGAGCAGCGTTTTCAATCCTCCCCTGCTCCACTTCTGCTGTTTTTACTTTGGGTGTACGTGAGGTGGTATAAAAGGCCGATTCGATATTGATTTTTCCTGGAAGGGAAATCTGGGGTAGTAGTGCTCTGTCAGAGTGACGTGAAAGAAACAGGATAAGATGCAGATAAATTTTTCTTAATGTCTCTTTCAGGGAAAAGCAGAACTTTCTTTTTTAGGTTCCTATCGTATTACAAATGGGAGGGCTTGGATTTGCGTAGGCGTAGCAGTTTCTTCAAATAAGTTTTTATGGTGTGACTCAGGTTTGCCAAATGTCCAGTTTCATTGGGTGATATGTCCAGTTAATATTTTCATAGTAAAGTTGGATGAACTCTATAACATGCAGATAAAGGATAAATTATTTTTATGTGCTGTTACAGTGACGTGAAAGTAACAGGATAAGATGCAGATAAATTTTTCTTAATGTCTCTTTCAGGGAAAAACAGAACTTTCTTTTTTTAGGTTCCTATCGTATTACAAATGGGAGGGCTTGGATTTGCGTAGGCGTAGCAGTTTCTTCAAAAAAGTTTTTATGGTGTGACTCAGATTTTTCCAAATGTCCAGTTTCACTGGGTGATATGTCCAGTTAATATTCTCATAGTGAAGTTGGAAGACTGTATAACATGCAGATAAATGATAAATTATTTTTATGTGCTGTCACAGTGATGTGAAAGTAATAGGATCAGATGCAGATAAATTTTTCTTAAAGTCTCTTTCAGGGAAAAGTAGAACTTTCTGTTTTGGGTTCCTATCTTATTAGGAATAGGAGGACTTGAATTTGCGTAGGCGTAACAGTTTCTTGAAAAACGTTTTTATGGTGTGACTCAGGTTTGCCAATTGTCCAGTTTCACTGGGTGAAATGTCCAGTTAATATTCTTATAGTAAAGTTGAAAGAACTGTATGTTGCAGTATAACATGCAGATATATGGTAAATTATTTTTATGTGCTGTCAGAGTGACGTGAAAGTAACAGGATAAGATGCAGATAATTTTTTCTTAATGTCTCTTTCAAGGAAAAGCAGAACTTTCTTTTTCAGGTTCCTATCGTATTACAAATAGGAGAATTTGCGTAGACGTGTACTAGTTTCTTCAAAATCGTTTTATGATGTGACTCAGGTTTGCCAAATGTTCAGTTTCATTGGGTGGTATGTCCAGTTAATAATATTCTCATAGTGATGTGGAAAGAACCGTATAGCATGCAGATAAATGATAAATTCTTTTATGTGCTGTCACAGTGACGTGGAAGTAACAGGATAAGATGCAGATAATTTTTTCTTAATGTCGCTTTCAGGGAAAAGCAGAACTTTCTTTTCAGGTTCCTATCGTATTACAAATAGGAGAATTTGCGTAGGCGTGTACTAGTTTCTTCAAAATCGTTTTATGATGTGACTCAGGTTTGCCAAATGTTCAGTTTCATTGGGTGGTATGTCCAGTTAATAATATTCTCATAGTGATGTGGAAAGAACCGTATAACATGCAGATAAATGATAAATTCTTTTATGTGCTGTCACAGTGACGTGAAAGTAACAGGATAAGATGCAGATAAAAAAAAATAATGTCTCTTTCAGGGAAAAGCAGAATTTTCTTTTTCAGGTTCCTATCGTATTACAAATAATAGGATTCGCGTAGGCGTAGCAGCTTCTTCAAAAACGTTTTTATGGTGTGGCCAGATTTGCCAAATGTCCAGTTTTACTGGGTGATATGTCCAGTTAATAATATTCTCCTATTGATGTGGAAAGAACTGTATAACATGCAGATAAATGATAAATCCTTTACATGTTTTAGAAGACTCCTTTTTTTTAACTCTTTTTATTATATTACAAATGGATTGGATTCAGTTCACAAGAATAAAGTAAGGTTCTTCATGAACGTTCAAATAGAATATCCAAGCCTTTCCTTCCGATTGAATTGTTTAATTTTAGAATATTGTGTATACTCAGGGTTTCAACAGTTTTGTTCCTCTGAATGATTTGTCCGGCTAGTAGTATTCTCATGGTCATGTAGACAAACCGTAGAACATTCAGATAATTGTACATCCTGACTGATCAATCATCCAGTTCTAGTCGTGTATGTTGAGTGTTATGCTAAAGAACTATTATTCCAGTTTTTCTAGATCGTCCAGTTAGTAGTAATTGCATTGTAACACGGAAGAACCGTATAAAATGCAGCTGAATTTTCCCTATACACCAGTAGATTCCTTTAATGTTTATGTTGTACTTCAAACGGATTGGTTTTCAATTCGCGTGAGCTGTGTATGTTGAGGGTTATGCTAAAGAACTGCTATTCCGGTTTCTCTAGAATGTTCAGTTAGCAGAAATTTCACTATAATATGGAAGAACCGTAAATGCAGACGAATTTTTCCTATATTCCAGTAAATTTCTTTAATGTTTATGTGGTATTTCAAATGGATTGGTTTTCAATTCGCGTGAGCCTCTAGAACGCCCTGTTAGTAGTAATTTCACAGTAACATGGAAGAACCGTATAAAATGCAGCTGAATTCTTTCTATGTCCCAATAGATTTCCTTTATGTTTATATCGTACAGCAAACGGATTGTTTTTTAATTCGCGCCAAGAAACTAAATATTGTCAAAAACGTTCATATGGAACATTTATGCTAGTCAACTACCTAGTTTTCGATTTTATTGACCAGTATCAGCAAGGTCAGATCAAAATTTCAATTTAGGAGGGGGCAGTCGCATCTTTTCAGGAAGTATGCTTTTTCAGTGTCAGTGTTCGAGGGTGAATAAGTGAAAAAGGTTATATTGTCGATAAAGGAAGTACAGAGTAACACTTGGCATAAATGCGAATAGAATACGGATACACATAACTTTTCCACACAATTTCTAAATCGACAACACTTTCAAAAGCAAACAGACAGATTAATAAAAATAATGAATCCAAAGAGAATCATCACATCAGTGCAGTTTCAAAACACTGTAATTTTAAGTATTGACAATCATAGATATGAAAATATGGATTTTATCTTCCCAAAGGATTTTCCAAGGCGAAGCCTTTTGGACTTCGCAGTATTACAGTAAATGTCATAATAAATTTCAATTGTTTCCCGTAAAAGATGTATGCAAACCATTTTGTATGAATACAAGTACATGATTACTTTCCACTAGACAATTTACACCAATTAAATAACTCATACACAGTTGCCGCGTGACTCCACGAATGCTGCTACTACCAAAAACGCTGTCCACAGTGCCGTTACAATATGACAATTTTCGTAATTGTTTTAATCATTCCAGGGGTCGATGCAGGTTTTTTTCTTGGGGCCCATTTTGTGAAAACTAAAGGTTATTTTTGTGAAATTTATCATATTTTTGTGAAAAATGACATTTTATAACGAAAGTTGAAATCCAGCTACTGAAATTCGAACCAAGCATTTATTAACAAAAACTTTTTTAAATCCCTTTGCTGAAGTTTTCCTCTTTGGTGAACTTATTTGTTTACCAATTACACATTTTTAAAACGTTACAAAATAATAAATAATTAATAAATAGTAAGTTTTTATGGAATAAAATTTTGTGAAAGGTCCTATTTTATTAAAGAGAATTTTGTGAAGGTGCCTGTCTTATTATAAAAATTTTTGTGAATGGTCCCATTTTATCAAATTGATTTTTGTGAAGGGTCTTATTTTATCAAATTGATTTTTGTGAAGGGGTTCATTTTATTCAATATATTTTTGTGAAGGGGTCTGTTTTATTAAATAGATTTTTGTAAAGAGGCTCTAAGTAGGCCTCAAATTTTGCCTGGATCGAGCCCTGCCGTTCTGATACTAGTTACCGTTTTCTACCGAACCGGAGAGCTATTCTTCAAACTTTTGAATCGCCATTTTTAACGAGTTTACTTATAGTGGACTCTTGAACAGATTATGTCAAGAGTATGTTTTAAACTGACAAAGAATGGTTCTGCTCTTCACTGGAGGAGCTAAAAAAAACTTCAGAAAAAACGCCTGTCGGGATTAACGTAACATGCGTGCTGTAAAGAATGGATAATCTGAATGTCTGTCTGAACTGTTTTTTTTTTTCGTTCATTAACTGAATTTCTGGTACTGTTATAACTTCAATGGTCCCAAATTTCAACTGAAAGCTCAGCAGCGTTTTATGCTGATTCTTGGCGACTTGATTTACATTAAAACCGTATTTTCCTTTATCAAAGATATGGAACCAATTTATTTGTCGAATTTCTTCTGGCCATGCTTTAATGGTGTTACCCTATGCAAGCATTTCGATTATTAGTTTGAGCTACATAAGGCATTGAGTAACGTCATTTTATTTATGGCTTCTCCGTACGTTATTTCTATTTGGTAGCTGTAGAATATTTTAATATTCTGTCCGTTGATTGACTGTTTGATTGACGATAGACGCTTTATCTGTCTTTCAGTGTGATTCACATCAATCTTCGTTAGGGCAGCGTCTTTTTTTTTAAAGATGTTTTATTGATCAGCACAAGCTTATAGAGAAATGTGGTGGCTGTCTTCATAATACTGTTGAGTCATTATGTGACCAGAGATGAATAAGGGGAACACGAAATGTGGCATGCAAGTTAAAGTTGTTTTTAGAACTGTTACCTTTATACTTCTATTCATGCGTAAAATATCTTCCAAGTGTGAAATGCGAGTAAAAGTGGATGAAAGTATTGTAGTTTATATTGCTTAAACCCTTTGTGACACAACAAATCCGATTTGAAAAATATTTAGTCACATGTTATAATACATCTTTTTAAACATGTAAAAAAATAATTAAAAAAATTTTAGAACATAAAAATGAAATATTATTGACTAAAAGATATTTTTTTCACATCTGCTATGAACAGAAAATACAATCTTCTCATAAATAATGTCAATTTCTAATAGAAAATTGTAAAGTATGCGAACTTTTCTTTGTAAAAAATCTATTTATGAACAGCCTTGGACCAGCCTTTTGACGAAATTTACGAAATTCATTTTAGCAATAACGGTGTGAAACAGCTCAAATGATAAATAAAACTTTGGAATGAAAAAATAGCTCACGAGGGAATCACTTTTGGTGCAGCTCGCACCTATCATCGACACCTCGTGCCTTTTGTAGCCCTATACATAAAAGTTAGAGAACCGATAAAATTTCTCTGTTTAAATGATATTTTATATATCTTTTTACGCTTTTAATTTTTTACTATTGGATTTTTAATTGTTAATTTCACGCCAAAGCCGAGTTAAGTCGCCAAATAGAGTGCTACGAATCCAAAGCACTTATCACTCACACACAGCAAAAGATTATGACGTTCGGCCAGGGTTGCCGGGAAAAATTCTACTGTAATGAATAAAACCAATGTCGTGCCCCAAAAATGCAATTATGATGTTGTATTTTTTCAAAATGAAATTTGTAGGTTTTTAAAAGAATTTTGAAACTTTTTTCAATATTTTATTCTTACTATTAACTAATTTGTATTTTAAAGTACCTTTTTTCAAGAAAACGTCTACGTTAATAGTGTGATAAGTGGTCTCTAAAATTGCATTTTCATAAAGTTATGCTGCTGTAAAATAAAAAAAAAATGATTTTAACAGAAAAATTTCATCGATTCTAAAATTTCGTAATACAGGGCTTTAAAATGCACTAGGTCTCAATGCTAGGTGCGAGCTGCACCAAAAGTTGTTCCCTTGTCAGTATTGCTGTCTGTTCTGAATTCTGTGAACAGTTTATATTAACTGCTGTGTTGGGAGCAATAAATAAAATTGATTTTTAAAGCTCACAGTATAAGTAACATTGACTTTTGGATATGTTGTAGATATGCAACGCAGCGATACAAAGAATTAAATAACTCTCTATTTTCCAATGCATCCTCCCGAGTGAACTTCTTCATTTGCTCCGTAATTCTTGAGGAAATATCCACAAAAAAGTTCAGGTCCATCTGTTAGCTTCTTAGGGAACTAGAGTTCTATATCGGGTCGGATAACCCAATTTTACCCGAATCCGACCCAACCCGAATCTCAGGTGGGGTCGGGAATTGGCGCTAATTGTTTTCGTTGTGGGTCGGGTTGACTTTAAATATTTCGGGTTGAGTTTTGGCTATTTCAGTTTGGAGTCGGGTTGATACGATTTTTCAAAAGAATGTCTTGTACCGTTTTCAGATAAATAAAGCTATATATTTGACAATTAATAAGTGTGCATATGTCACTTTTATACAAAAAAGATAAAATTTGTTATTAACGATATAGTTGTAGACTACTTATCCATAAATATATTAAAATATGTATTAATTTTCTTTTACTTCGGGTTAGGTTTCAGGCTGACGAAATTTTTTTTTGTCGGGTTCGGGTCGGGTTTCGGGCTGACTTTAAGCAGAATTTTCGGGTTAACCCGACACATGCAGGATTCTTTCTATATGGAACAGATGAAAGTGTTGATATTTAATCAACACCTGCTATTACTACCAGATATACTTTTCTAGCTTTCTAAACTTCCTCGTGCCACTTTGATTCTCGATTCGTAGACGTTGCAGTAACGTAACAAGACGGGAACAAGGTAGGATGACCTTACCCCCCCTCCCCCCACCCAGAAACTTCTTCAACCCCCTCTAATCTTCATAATCTTTTCATAATAATATCATCTATATTACCTTTAAAAAATTTATGGCTTTGTAATTAAAAAGATTTATGACAGGGGGTGAGGGGGCTTGTCCTCTATTTCTGTCTACATTTTTCTTATCATTAATTTTGTTCTCAAAAAATATTTTCCCTCGCTCAACAACGCGAAACTTTCTGATTTGTAATCAGTTTTTAGCTCAAAGGCTATCAAAGCCTGAGAGCTTATGTGCCCGCCTGTTCTGTATGTACGTACGTACGTATGTATGTATGTAGGTAACGCGATAACTCTTGATAGAACTAACCGTTTTACTTTAAATTTTGTTTATAGGTTCCTTGTGATAAGGCGCTTCCCTGATTAGTTTTGGAGGTTTATTGGTTAAGCAAAAAGGGGGGAAACGGGGGGCTAACCCCCCATAATTTAAATAAATAGGTTTTTCATGCAGAATTATCCCATTTTCTTCAAATTTTGTATATAGGTTCATTTTGATAATGCGCTTCTGTCAGTAGTTTTGGGGATTCATTGGTTAAGTATAAAGGGGAAAAGGGGGGATAACCCCCCCCCCCTAATTTAGATAAATGAGTTTTTCATGCAGAATTATCCGATTTTCTTCAAATTTTGTATATAGGTTCATTGTGATAATGCACTTCTCTGAAGAGTTTTGGGGGTTCATTGGTTAAGTATAAAACGGGAAAGGAGGGGCTAAATCCCCCCTTAATTTAAATAAATGGGTTTTTCATGCAGAATTATCCGATTTTCTTCAAATTTTGTATATATATTCATTGTAATTAGAGACTTCCCTGAATAGTTTAAGGGGTTCATTAGTTAACTATGAGGGGGGCAACGGTGGATGACCCCCCTTAATATATTGTTGATTTCCTTATTTTTTGAAATAAGAGTATAATATAGAATTAGTGTGAATAGCCTGTGAGCTCAATGCCCTCAGTTTAACTGGGCAGTTTTCTTTTTATTATTTTTTTCATTTTTTGATAAATGAATTATATTTTGAGTTATAAGCAATTATTGTCACAGGACGGCAGGTTTTTCTTTTCCTGCGCTGTTTCGTGTGGAAATTCGGTAACTTTGACATGATTTTCTGAAAATTCTTCTGCTTTTACTGATAAACGGAAAAAAAAGTTCGATTTGTACTTTCTTTAATAAGTGCACCTACCAATTTGATACTTTTGCGAACAAAAATGAATTTGAAAAAAAAAGTGTCAGAAATTAGCCAGTTTGAATTTGAGAACAGTGGGAGGAAGAGGGGGGAAGATAAGCTGTAAATTAGCCTTATCAAAAAAATTTAACTCCAGCTGACTTTGCAAACTAGTTACCGCGCTGTGTTGTTGGCTAAGTTTTGTATTTATCATGACTTGACAAAAGAGTTATTGAATTTTTTTTTTTTTTCACGATTTGTTGCTAATATGATACTTTTAAAAATCTTCAGTATGAAAATTCTCAAGAAATCATTACAACAGTGTTCGATATGTACTGCAGTATCTGGTGATACAACCAGGATTGTCGGTTTTTTTCTATACTGTGGAAAAAATCGCTAGAAAAATCCTAGAATAAACCATCCCGTACAATATATCATTTTGTCCATTTGTAGTAAATGCTAAGTTGTAAGTTAAAAACACAGAATTTAAATATAATGAATAAATATCTTGATTCTTTCCATTCATGAAGGACTTTTTTAAAATGAAAAATGCGCGTATATATATAAACGACAATATGTGAATTTCTTTTGTGAAAATGACAACAGTAATCGACAATGATTACTTTTGCGAGGAACAAAATTCTTTTATTTCCCATGTCTTTATTAGACATGCTGCGAAATTTCGTGGTATTTCGGTTGCAAAGTCAAGCTACAAAAGGTCTTTGACCAACGATAATTTATTCATGACGATGCTATATATCATTGTCATATGAAAATTATATTCTATTTTAATATGCATTCCATTGATTGATTATGTGTCTGACGACAGAAACATTATTTGGTTTTCATTTTGACCTATATTAATTTATTAGGACAGCGTCTTCTTTGTCGATCATTTGAAATTTGTGTTACATTTTAATATGCAATCCATTAATTGATTATATGTTTGACGACAGAAACTTTATTTGATTTTTATTTTGACCTATTATCATTAGGACAGCGTCTTCTTTGTCGATCATTTCAAATTTGTGTTACATTTTAATATGCAATCCATTGATTAATTATGTGTTTTACGACAGACACTTTATTCAGTTTTCCTTTGACCTATAGCACTTCATTAGGACAGCGTCTTCTTCGTCGATCATTTGAAAATTGTGTTCTACATATTCAATCAATTGATTGATTATATGTTTGACGACAAAAACTTTATTTGATTTTTATTTTGACCTATTATCATTAGGATAGCGTCTTCGTCGAACATTTGAAAATTTGTGTTCTACTTTAATATTCAGTCCATTGATTAATTATGTGTTTGACGACAAAAACTTTTATTTGTTTTTCATTTTGACCTATATCACTTCATTATAGAAGTGTCTTCTTCTTCGATCGTTTGAAAATTGTGTTCTATTTTAATATTCAGTCCATTGATTGATTATGTGTTTGACGACAAAAACTTTTATTTGGTTTTCATTTTGACCTATATCACTTCAGTAGGACAGCGTCATCTTCTTCGATCATTTGAAAGTTGTGTTCTATTTTAACATTCAATCCTTTGATTGATTATGTGTTCGACGACATATACTATTTGGTGTACATTTTAACCTGTATCACTTCATTAGGACAGCGTCCTCTTCTTCGAAGATAATTGTTATTTATCGACAACAGCTTATGAAGAAATGTTTTAGTGGCCTTTGTAGTATTATTGAGTTAACAATTCATTGGAGACGTAGGATGGCACATCATAACATTGCGTGAAAATCATCTTTAGAATTGTCACTTTTTGAATACACTTTCTCAAAATATGAAATGCAGTATGAACGAGTGACGTTACTTTCTCAACGTAAAGCTGGGCGTGAATGGCCTTATCTACCAGTACTTTAACTTTTGTTAGGTATGTATTGGTAGGAAAATATTTTAGTGTAAATTCTAAGCATGTTACGGCAGTGTAGTTGACCAAGGCATATAAAGGGTCGCATATGAGCTGTGTTTAGAGATGGACTGAAGTATAGGATATAGGGTGTTATATGCCGTATACCTTAAGAAACTCCTTATATTTTCAGTTTTTCAAGTAATGTTATAGTGTATACTTTCTGGCGTACACCTTCCGAGTACAACACTTGTTTAGATGAGTATTGATGGAGTATTTAACAAATTTGAAAACAAGTAAGAATTGTAATACATAAACTAAAACCTTTAACAACGTTTTAACGCACAAATACGTACAAACATGGCACAAAAAATCACATACGGTCGTTTCGAGGATTCGTGGATCCCCTTCCTCAGTGTGAAAAAAAAAACAAACAAAAAAACCCCAAAAGATTAAAATGGGTTCAAAGAACCCCTCGGTTATAGTCCCGAGCACTGGTTTGATTGAAAAGGCCAAAGCAAGAGTGTATATATCTTAAAGAAATGACGTAATTGACCGGAACTAACTGAAAAAAGGAGTCACTGCGCAGGATCCCTCAACACTAGCGAGAGAAAAGAGATGCTGGTCATATCATTCACTAAGGAAGAAGTATGTTTATGAATATAGTAAGCTTCGCAAAAGTCTAGATCCAAAATAAGTAAAAATTGTGTTTATGACTGCGTGTACCGTAACTAGAATTTTGTATTATTGGGATAAAATATAATGAAAATTTAATATTGCTTAAATTTGTCGTTAAGTGAAGATTTCTTTAATAAAAATGAGATATAATTGGTTTTATAAGTCATCGACGAAACAGACCCTACTTTTGCTAATAAACGTATTTTTATTTAACATTTGTTTATCATTGAAGTTTTCTCTTTACATATGAAAGGGGGCTCTACGACCTTCATACGGGATAATGCGCGATTGGCTTCCACGTGTAAATGAATTTTATACCCACTCTCGCTCTCTCCGAATATCTTCCGAATTACATCATTTTGAGAAAAGACTAATCTTCTTGCATTGTGATCCTCTAATATTTTTGTAGGGTAATTCTTACCGATATTTCAGCGACTGGGTGATTTTCTTTACTTTTTGGCTCACAAAATTGCCTGATAAGAAGGATAAATGTCTGTCTGTCTTTATTTTAATCTACGGATTATAAAAGAGATGGGAATGTCTGGCAATTTTCGCGTCTATGAAAAAAGATCCACAGTCTCGTTGGCGCTGCACTTTTCACACAAACAGAGACGGATTAAAATAATTCTCCATTTTATTAGCTCTTTCAAAAGATACGTACGCTGTATGTTTAATATCCGCAGTTGCATGTCTCTAATCAAAAGAATCGGAAAATAACACAAGCAGCGTATGCAAGTGCATTGGTGGAATACTGCTCTACAAGGTATATAATTATTTTTATTTCCTTCAACTGATTATACTAGTTGACAAATTTTAACTGTTTTTTTGTGTATCTGGCTTGTAAAGGGGTGCAGTTAACTAATTTTAGGGTGTTGAATTCGGTGGAATAATCCCGCCACAGTTATTAGATACACAACAGCTACGTAAAATCAACAGTGACATATTTGACCGCTTGAAATACAAGCAAAACATTAATATTCTAAGAACTAAAATAACTTCTTAAAACACCATCAAAACGTTAAAATGCGCTAGGCCTTTCGAAAGATCTGAGTCTTTCTTTTCTTTCTTGTGTCTTGCTGCTGCTTTCATAGTAGACGCACGTCTTTTTCCGGCCGAAGAAAGACTCAGATCTTTCGAAAGGCCTAGCGCATTTTAACGTTTTGATGGTGTTTTAAGAAGTCATTTTAGTTCTTAGTGTTTCACACCAGTTTCAACTTATTTTATTTTCATTAATATTCATCAGTAAAAATGTTTTCTTCATTACTTAACTAAAAACTATGAACTAATACGAGCACGAAACTGCTGCACAATAACGTATAATGTTAACCCATAAAGGACGGAATTATTTTTCTCATTAAAATGCAGAAATTGCATTTCGCACCAATTTTTCGGAAAGCAACTTTGGTCCCATTTTATAGCGTAATTTCTATCATCAAATAAAGCAAATATTTCTCTTAAATAATACTGGTACTCAATAGCAAAATGATTGGCAACTACTCTGGTACCATATTCTGGTACCCACTTGGCGTTAATGAGTTAATATTAACAATGTTATTTTTCAAAACAAGATGATGTCTTTTTTAACACTTTCCAACCTAGTTGAAAAGTGTTTATGACTTCGGTTTGTCTGGCCGTCTACCGTCTGTCCGTGCTCTAACTCCCGTAAATATGCTCAGATTGCCCTGCAATTTTTATTTGTTATTGTCGTTATCTACAGCATGTTTCCTATATCAACTGAAGTGTGTAATACTTATGGTTTTTTTACAGGGACACTCAATAGAATTCCGTTACATTACGGTATATGGGGAAAATCATTTGCGGTGTTTTAATGATGTTACACAATTTCAAACACATTGTAATTGATATATATCACTAAGGTGCATTACACAAAGCTTAATATGGAATAGGATGTAAATAGCACTTATAGTTACTTTACAGGGACAGTCAAAAGAATTCCGTTACACTACGTCTATGGAGAAAAATCGTTTGTGGTTTAATTAAATAATGTTTCACTATTTTAAACGCATTGAAATTTATATATATCACTAAGGTGCATTACAAGAGGTTTACTACAGAATATTGTGTGTATAGCAGTCATCGTTCATTTAGAGGGACACACAAAAGAATTCTCTACTGTCTGTTAACAATAATTCCTGGAAGTGCGTTTTAAGTTGCTGAACTCGATTTTAAATTTAACTCACTTTTTGTCTATTACTTGGTGTGTGTAAATTCTGTAGATCCTATACAGGGCAGCACAAAATTTCTCGAACACATTTCCGTTTATTGACAGAAACTCCAGAAGGAGAATTTTAAACTGTGCTACGCGTTTCCTAACTAAACTAAAATTTAGCATCCCTTAGTAATATATATACAAATCTATAGATCCTATACAGGGCTGAATAAAAGTATTCGGATAGTTTTCTGAATATTGTATGTGTTGGAAATTCCTGAAATTACGTTTTTAAATGTGTTATGCGTTTTCCAAATTGTTTACTTAGATGTTATCTTTCAGCTTATTAAACGGTAATGATTTGTAAAATTATTTTGGAAGCGTTGGAAATGTTTATGTATGAATGCATCTAAATAAAGGTTTTAACCTACATAGTCAGTCATTTACTCATTATTTGACCATAATATGTACATTATAGTTTACGTTTCTCGACGTATCTTACCATGTATTCAAAATTTACATTAAAAAAAATTTTAAACCTTCACGTGATAGAAAATTTCTGATTGCAGATTCGGATTCTACATATAAAAATGTTTATTTCAAATCAGATACAAAATGGTTGTTGACTAATGTTATTTAAAGGCCCTTTTCACTGAAATTCCCCGATCACGAAATCCCATGTTAACCCATGGGAAAACTTAAAAGAGCGATTATTCATTACCTAATGTTATTATTAAAATACGATTTTCAAGTAATTATTAAAATACTCGTACAGCTAAAGCTTTCTCTAGTCTTATATTCCAGAAAAACAAATGTTTTTTACACCGATTTCTAATTAGTTTAAATATGTATGCTTTTCAAAAAGTATTTTCTAATAAATAATTAATGACGTTTTAAAACTTATGTTTTCGTGAGTAGAAACAGCGATATCTATAGGAAGAAAAATGTTTAACTCTTAGGTGAGTTAATTTCGTCCCACACAAATAATTACAAAACAAAGTAGACCGGTGAAATACTTTTTGAAGCATACATATTTTAACTAATTAAAAACTGGTGTAAAAAACAACATTTGTATTTCTGGAATATAAGACTAGAGAAGCTTTAGCAGTACGAGTATTCGTCCATTAAAACTCAGAATGTGTCGCACGCCGTTTATTTATGGTATTTTTTTTTTCTTCTTCTATCTGGTTAATGTAACTGATTTCATACATTACTACATAGACCTTATCCAAGAAATACAGCTACAACTGTGATAACGGTAATTTTTTTTTAATTATTTATGTAGGAAGAAATTCACTCATCTAACGGTTAAACCTTTTTCCTCCTATAGATATCGATGTTTCTACTCACGAAAACACAAATTTTGAAATGTCATTAATTATTTATTAGAAAATACTTTTTTAAAAACACGCATATTCAAACTAATAGAAATCGGTGTAAAAAACAACATTTGTTTTTCTGGAATATAAGACTAGAAAAAGCTTTGGCGGTGCGAGTATTCGTCCATTAAAACTCAGAATGTGTCACACGCCGTATTTATTTATGGTATTTTTTTCTTTCTTCATCTATCTGGTTAATGTAACTGAACCCATACATTCCTAGATGGACCTTATCCATCCAGGTACGGAAAGGAGATATAAAACCTCTAAATCGTGTTATCCATTTTAATATCGAAAGAATTTGGTTGTAAATATTTTTTATTATTATGTATGTGGGAAGAAATTCACCCATCAAGGTCTAATAAGGGTTAAACTTTTTTTTTCTCCCCAATAGATATCAATGTTTCTATTCACGAAAACATAAGTTTTGAAAAGTCACTAATTATTTGCTAGAAAATACTTTTTGAAGCGCATGCATATTTAAACTAATTAGAAATCGGTGTAAAAAATAACATTTGTTTTTCTAGAATATAAGACTAGAGAAAGCTTTGGTAGTACGAGTATTCGTCCATTAAAACTCAGAATGTGTCACACGCCGTATTTATTTATGGTATTTTTTTCCTTCTTCTTTTATCTGGTTAATGTAACTGATCCCATACATTACTAGATGGACCTTAAGAAAGACAATAACTGTGATAACGGTAATTTTTTAAATTATTTATGTGGGGAAGAAATTCACTCACCTAAGGGTTAAACATTTTCCTCCTATAGATATCGATGTTTCTACTCACGAAAACATAAGTTTTAAAAATTATTAATTATTTATTAGAAAATATTTTTCGGAAAGCATACATATTTAAAATAATTAGAAATCGGTGTAAAAAACAACATTTGTTTTTCTGGAATATAAAACTAGAGAAAGCTTTGGCAGTACGGGTATTCGTCCATTAAAACTCAGAATGTGTCACACACCGTATTTATTTATGGTATTTTTTTTTCTATCTGGTTAATGTAACTGATCCCATACATTACTAGATGGACCTTAAGAAAGAGAACGATAATTGTGATAACGGTAATTTTTTAAATTGTTTATGTGGGAAGAAATTCACTCACCTAAGGATTAAACATTTTTCCTCCTATAGATATCGATGTTTCTACTCACGAAAACATAAGTTTTAAAAATTATTAATTATTTATTAGAAAATACTTTTCGGAAAGCATACATATTTAAAATAATTAGAAATCGGTGTAAAAAACATTTGTTTTTCTGGAATATAAGACTAGAGAAAGCTTTGGCAGTACGAGTATTCGTCCATTAAAACTCAGAATGTGTCACACACCGTATTTATTTATGGTATTTTTTTTCTATCTGGTTAATGTAACTGATCCCATACATTACTAGATGGACCTTAAGAAAGAGAACGATAATTGTGATAACGGTAATTTTTTAAATTGTTTATGTGGGAAGAAATTCACTCACCTAAGGATTAAACATTTTTCCTCCTATAGATATCGATGTTTCTACTCACAAAAACATAAGTTTTAAAAATTATTAATTATTTATTAGAAAATACTTTTCGGAAAGCATACATATTTAAAATAATTAGAAATCGGTGTAAAAAACATTTGTTTTTCTGGAATATAAGACTAGAGAAAGCTTTGGCAGTACGAGTATTCGTCCATTAAAACTCAGAATGTGTCACACACCGTATTTATTTATGGTATTTTTTTTCTATCTGGTTAATGTAACTGATCCCATACATTACTAGATGGATCTTAAGAAAGAGAACGATAATTGTGATAACGGTAATTTTTTAAATTGTTTATGTGGGAAGAAATTCACTCACCTAAGGATTAAACATTTTTCCTCCTATAGATATCGATGTTTCTACTCACGAAAACATAAGTTTTAAAAATTATTAATTATTTATTAGAAAATACTTTTCGGAAAGCATACATATTTAAAATAATTAGAAATCGGTGTAAAAAACATTTGTTTTTCTGGAATATAAGACTAGAGAAAGCTTTGGCAGTACGAGTATTCGTCCATTAAAACTCAGAATGTGTCACACACCGTATTTATTTATGGTATTTTTTTTCTATCTGGTTAATGTAACTGATCCCATACATTACTAGATGGACCTTAAGAAAGAGAACGATAATTGTGATAACGGTAATTTTTTAAATTGTGTATGTGGGAAGAAATTCACTCACCTAAGGATTAAACATTTTTCCTCCTATAGATATCGATGTTTCTACTCACGAAAACATAAGTTTTAAAAATTATTAATTATTTATTAGAAAATACTTTTCGGAAAGCATACATATTTAAAATAATTAGAAATCGGTGTAAAAAACATTTGTTTTTCTGGAATATAAGACTAGAGAAAGCTTTGGCAGTACGAGTATTCGTCCATTAAAACTCAGAATGTGTCACACACCGTATTTATTTATGGTATTTTTTTTCTATCTGGTTAATGTAACTGATCCCATACATTACTAGATGGATCTTAAGAAAGAGAACGATAATTGTGATAACGGTAATTTTTTAAATTGTTTATGTGGGAAGAAATTCACTCACCTAAGGATTAAACATTTTTCCTCCTATAGATATCGATGTTTCTACTCACGAAAACATAAGTTTTAAAAATTATTAATTATTTATTAGAAAATACTTTTCGGAAAGCATACATATTTAAAATAATTAGAAATCGGTGTAAAAAACATTTGTTTTTCTGGAATATAAGACTAGAGAAAGCTTTGGCAGTACGAGTATTCGTCCATTAAAACTCAGAATGTGTCACACACCGTATTTATTTATGGTATTTTTTTTCTATCTGGTTAATGTAACTGATCCCATACATTACTAGATGGACCTTAAGAAAGAGAACGATAATTGTGATAACGGTAATTTTTTAAATTGTTTATGTGGGAAGAAATTCACTCACCTAAGGATTAAACATTTTTCCTCCTATAGATATCGATGTTTCTACTCACGAAAACATAAGTTTTAAAAATTATTAATTATTTATTAGAAAATACTTTTCGGAAAGCATACATATTTAAAATAATTAGAAATCGGTGTAAAAAACATTTGTTTTTCTGGAATATAATACTAGAGAAAGCTTTGGCAGTACGAGTATTCGTCCATTAAAACTCAGAATGTGTCACACACCGTATTTATTTATGGTATTTTTTTTCTATCTGGTTAATGTAACTGATCCCATACATTACTAGATGGATCTTAAGAAAGAGAACGATAATTGTGATAACGGTAATTTTTTAAATTGTTTATGTGGGAAGAAATTCACTCACCTAAGGATTAAACATTTTTCCTCCTATAGATATCGATGTTTCTACTCACGAAAACATAAGTTTTAAAAATTATTAATTATTTATTAGAAAATACTTTTCGGAAAGCATACATATTTAAAATAATTAGAAATCGGTGTAAAAAACATTTGTTTTTCTGGAATATAAGACTAGAGAAAGCTTTGGCAGTACGAGTATTCGTCCATTAAAACTCAGAATGTGTCACACACCGTATTTATTTATGGTATTTTTTTTCTATCTGGTTAATGTAACTGATCCCATACATTACTAGATGGACCTTAAGAAAGAGAACGATAATTGTGATAACGGTAATTTTTTAAATTGTTTATGTGGGAAGAAATTCACTCACCTAAGGATTAAACATTTTTCCTCCTATAGATATCGATGTTTCTACTCACGAAAACATAAGTTTTAAAAATTATTAATTATTTATTAGAAAATACTTTTCGGAAAGCATACATATTTAAAATAATTAGAAATCGGTGTAAAAAACATTTGTTTTTCTGGAATATAAGACTAGAGAAAGCTTTGGCAGTACGAGTATTCGTCCATTAAAACTCAGAATGTGTCACACACCGTATTTATTTATGGTATTTTTTTTCTATCTGGTTAATGTAACTGATCCCATACATTACTAGATGGATCTTAAGAAAGAGAACGATAATTGTGATAACGGTAATTTTTTAAATTGTTTATGTGGGAAGAAATTCACTCACCTAAGGATTAAACATTTTTCCTCCTATAGATATCGATGTTTCTACTCACGAAAACATAAGTTTTAAAAATTATTAATTATTTATTAGAAAATACTTTTCGGAAAGCATACATATTTAAAATAATTAGAAATCGGTGTAAAAAACATTTGTTTTTCTGGAATATAAGACTAGAGAAAGCTTTGGCAGTACGAGTATTCGTCCATTAAAACTCAGAATGTGTCACACACCGTATTTATTTATGGTATTTTTTTTCTATCTGGTTAATGTAACTGATCCCATACATTACTAGATGGACCTTAAGAAAGAGAACGATAATTGTGATAACGGTAATTTTTTAAATTGTTTATGTGGGAAGAAATTCACTCACCTAAGGATTAAACATTTTTCCTCCTATAGATATCGATGTTTCTACTCACGAAAACATAAGTTTTAAAAATTATTAATTATTTATTAGAAAATACTTTTCGGAAAGCATACATATTTAAAATAATTAGAAATCGGTGTAAAAAACATTTGTTTTTCTGGAATATAAGACTAGAGAAAGCTTTGGCAGTACGAGTATTCGTCCATTAAAACTCAGAATGTGTCACACACCGTATTTATTTATGGTATTTTTTTTCTATCTGGTTAATGTAACTGATCCCATACATTACTAGATGGACCTTAAGAAAGAGAACGATAACTGTGATAACGGTAATTTTTTAAATTGTTTATGCGGGAAGAAATTCACTCACCTAAGGATTAAACATTTTTCCTCCTATAGATATCGATGTTTCTACTCACGAAAACATAAGTTTTGAAACTTTATTAATTATTTATTAGAAAATACTTTAAGGAAAGAATACATATTTAAACTAATTAGAAATCGGTGTAAAAAACAACGTTTGTTTTTCTAGAATATAAGACTAGAGAAAGCTTTGGCAGTACGAGTATTCGTCCATTAAAACTCAGAATGTGTCACACGCCGTACTTATTTATGGTATTTTTTTCCTTCTTCTTCTATCTGGTTAATGTAACTGATCCCATACATTACTAGATGGACCTTATCCAAGAAAGACAACGATAACTGTCGTAAAAGCCTAAGTACTCGAAAGAGAGAATCTGAAAAGAAGCCAAAGTAAACACTGGCCGAAAGCGCGTGGACATGTTTGGATGGTTCATGGGGGATTTCTCTTATCTTTATCCCAATTCACTTGAACAAATACTGACATAAATGATCAGTATGTATCATGGGCACCCATACAACATTTTTTGGATGGAGGCTTGCTATATACAGAAAAGTGTTTTTTTTTTCGCTTCTAAATAATACATTTGATAAATGATCTTAAAGTTACAGATAAATCCCCCTCTCCCACCGTTACTCATGCATTACAGACATATCACAGTAGGAATCCCTTTGCGAAAAAATGGCGGCATGTTTGTTTGCTTATATATTGTGTATAACATAAATACATAAATTCATGCATAAAATATTATAGGATGATGTATATCAGGGCTGTCCAACGCGGCGCCCGCGGTCGCAATGGCGTCCTTTGAAGTTTTTCTCGACGCCCTTTCTAAAATTTTCTTTTATTAGCTTGTCTTAAAAATGAAAACACATTTTAACGGTTCCTTTCCTAAAAATATATTAGCACAATATTTGGTGTGTTCGTAATTATATAAATACGTAGCACCTGTAATCGTCGTCTTTACTTTCCGTCTGTCCGCATATAACATTTCAGAAACTACCCGACCGAATGGTTTGAAATTTAATATACATAATCGTTGCAGAATTTTGTCGAGTCATTTCCAATTTTATGAAAATCGTATCAAAACTTAAAAAAATATCAATAAACGTTTTCTTCATTCTATTAAATACTATCATACGTAATTAATTCATGGTATCCCGTGATAAGTAATGATTCTAGATTGCCATGCTGATTACGTCCTATTTAAGATGGAGTCATATTATTTTCCATATTACTGAATTTAAAAACCGAATTTGTATACTAAAATTGTTTAATTATAGCCCTCCTATAATTTACCGACAGTTTTTGGATAGATGTTTCCGGAGAAACAGGTATTAAATGAAAAAAGAGTCTAAATATAGATTTCAAGTTCTGAAATTTTCAAAGCTAGGGTTAAGTTTCCCATTGGAATTTTCAGTAAATGTCATCAAAAGATAAAATGTTGCCAACTTAAAATGTACTTATTTTATTACGGAAATCAATCATATCATAATAACAGACGATATAATTCATTTCACTGAAATAAAGATCACCAAGATCTAAATATTTATAAAACTAGTTTTAGTACGAACGCACCTCATTTGTCACGTTTGACGTACAATTTCCACCTTGTTTTATTATTGTGTGACCCTGTATTGTTTCATGCCTTATTAGTAGTTTTAACTATTTTATTTGTTCTTTTATTTTATTCAAAATATTGTATATTTCAGTTTTATCACTCATTCATGGTGTCATTCGATTCTGAATTAAAAAATACATAACAAACGGTACCCCAATTGGCGTACTTTAAAAAATTTAGTTTTTCCACCTCCCCGAGTTAAAATGCCCCCTTTTAGCCTCCTAAAAAATGGCAAAACAAATTTATTTTGGGGACTCATCGGATCTTCATTTGTAGGGCCAAGACGAAGTACTTCTCAAATTTTGGCGAATGGTCATTAGTCGTTGCTGTAAAAACTTATTTTACCTGCACTAAAGTATAATTTTCAACTTTTTATTTAAAAAACCTGCCGTTACTTTGTAATAAATGATCTGATAGACTTGTGGATGGAGTCATTCGATTCTGAATTAAAAAATACATAATAAACGATACCCCAGTTGATCTACTTAAAAAAATTGAATGTCCCCCTTTAGCCCCCTAAAACATGATAAAACAAATTTATTTTTGAGGACTTATCGGATCTTCATTTCTAGGGGCATACGAAGTTCTTCCCAAATTTTGGTGAATGGTCATCAGTTGTTGCTGTAAAAACTTATTTCACGTTCACTAAAGTATAATTTTCGACTTTTTATTTAAAAAACCTGCCGTTACTTTGCAACAAATGATGTTATGGACTTGTGGATGGAGGCATTCGATTCTGAATTAAAAAATACATAATAAACAATATCCCAATTGATCTACTTAAAAAAAAATTAATGTCACCCCCAAGTTAGCTCCTTAAAACATGGTAAAACAAATTTATTTTTGGGGACTCATCGGATCTTCATTTCTAGGGGCAACACGAAGTTCTTCCCAAATTTTGGTGAATGGTCATCAGTTGATGCTGTAAAAACCTATTTTACCTGCACTAAAGTATAATTTTCGACTTTTTATTTAAAAAAACCTGCCGTAACTTTGCAACAAATGATCTTATGGACTTGTGGATGGAGTCATTCGATTCTGAATTAAAAAATACATTGTAAACGATACCCCACTCGACCTACTTTATAAAAATGAGTTTCTGCCCGAGTTAAAATGCCCTCCTTTAACCCTCTAAAGCATGGTAAAACAAATTTATTTTTGGGGACTCATTGGATCTTTATTTCTAGGGCTAACTTGAAGTTCTTCCCAATTTTTCGCGAATGGCCACCAGTTATTGCTGCAAAAACCTATTTTACGTGCACAAAAGTATAATTTTGGACTTTTTATTCATAAAACCTGACGTAACTTTATAAAAAAATGATCTTATAGACTTGTGGATGGTGTCATTTGATTATGAATAATAATAAAAAAAATACATAATAAACGATACCCCACTTGATCTACTTTGAAAAATCGAGTGTCCATCCCCCAAGTTAAAATGCCTCCCTTTAGACCCCTAAAACAGGATAAAACAAATTTATTTTTGGGGACTCATCGGATCTTTATTTCTAGTGCCAAAACGAAGTTCTTCCCAACTTTTTGCGAATGGCCACCAAGTATTTCTGTAAAAAACCCATTTTACGTGCAGTAAAGTATTTTTCGACTTTTTATTCATAAAACCTGTTGTAACTTTGTAACAAATGATCTTACAGATTTGTAGATAGTATAATTCGATTCTTAATTAAAAAAATATATAATAAACGATACCCCAATTGATCTACTTTAAAAAATTGAATGTCATCCTCAATTTAAAATGCCCCCTTTAGCCCCCTAAAACGGGATAAAACAAATTAATTTTTGGAGACTCATCGGATCTTCATTTCTAGTGCCAAAACGAAGTTATTCCCAAATTTTCGTGAATGGCCACCAGTTATTGCTGTAAAAACCTATTTTACATGCACTAAAGTATAATTTTCAACTTTTTATTCATAAAAGCTGCCGTAACTTTGTAACAAATTATCTTATAGACTTGTGGATGGAGTCATTCGGTTCTCAATTAAAAAATACACAATAAACGATACCCCAATTGACCAACTTAAAAAAAATTGAGTTGCTTCCCCCCAAGTTAAAATGCCTCCTTTATCCCCCCAAAACATGGTAAAGCGAAGTGAAACAGTACCAGGATTAAATTATCCGAAATCGGTATTAAAACCTGGGCGAAGCCCAGCCGATGTGACAGCAAACCCCGCCAGAAGAGTGGAGAGTCCCCAAAACACGGCAAAACAACTTTAATTTTGGGTAACTCATGGGATCATAATTTCTAGTGCCAAAACGAAGTTCTGCCCAAATTTTGGTGAATGACCGTAAGTTGTTTCTGTGAAACACCGTTTTACCTGTACTATTATTAAAACTGAGCAGTTTTGTTACAATATTCTGAATGTTTTGGAAAGTGTTTCATAATCTATACTTGAAGCATGATTTTTCTTTCTTTTTTTCTGTGCGATAATTTGGTGATTAAAATCCATTTGGCTCTTCCCCCCCCCCTTCTTTTTTTGGCCGACTGTACGTTTCGAAATCATGCTGTTATTTCTTCGAAACGAATGATTTTTTCAGTATCGCCACTTTTTCTGCTCATGAAAATGGTTAAAAATATTCAGAATGAAAAATGTAGATACATAAAAGTAGTCATGCACATACATAATCTGTTAAAAAAGAAGAAGAAGAAGAAGAATTATGAATGCAGCATAAAAAAGAAATGACATGAATCATTGAAAGCAAAAGTAAAAAATGACTTTTCACTCTAATGTGTTTGTGTGGATTTATATATATGTATGTGCGATAGCGGGCTAATTATGATTGATAAGCTTCTGCTTTTGGACCGTTTCCAGATAGGAAAGCGGAAAAGCCTCGTCGCAGATAGATTCTATAGCGAAAAGAACGGGCAATCTGAAGCATTAACATTTTAGGGACGATGCCTAATGAACAGAAAATTCCAGGGTGTCCGTGAATGTTAAATTAGTTACGCTAGCTATCGTTTCACCTCTGGAATGCGAGATAATATAATTTGTAATGCGGGCGGGGGATACTACGCCTCGCATGCGTAGTATATGCGTGGATAATATGCCTCTGAAAATATGTGCTACCTTTTACTTTAATATACAGGGTGCGTCACGAAAATGTGTACGCATTTTGAATGATTATAACTCCAGTTTTTATTTACATATAATTAATATTACTTACCCATCATACATAGTACAGGGTATGTATTGTGATGGTTTTAAAAATCGAAAAAAAACAAAAAAATGACGGATTTACACGTTTCAGACAATGAAGATTCCGAAAAACATATTTTTAGAAAAAAAAAATGCCGTCCGTCTGTCTGTGTGTCTGTAAACGGTCTATCTCCCGAACAAATTGAGGTAGAGACTTGAAATTTGGTATGTACTTAGTGTGTAATAATGAGAAGAAGCTTATTGAATTTCGTGTAACCTAGATTATCCGGAACTATTTTTTTCGGACTCTCGAAATATTCGTCCTGGTAAAAGATACATAAAACTTTTGAAATTGTTTATTTTAAGGAGTGAACTGAAAGTCAATAAACCCCCCCCCCCATAAATTTTGCATAAAAAATGGAAGTCGATCGGATAATGAGTTGCCGAGATATTTGTAATAATATTTACCACACTCTTCGATTTTTCATGACCCTGTATTTCGTACAAATTTCAATTCACAGATATATTTTAATTGGAAATGAGACGCTTCATCCGACGCAGTGAACTCTTAGATAATAGGATTATCATTTTTGGAGTTATAAGGATGTTTCTTTTACGCAATTCATTAATAGAGCATTTAAAGTTTATGACGTCATCAAGTCAGAATTTTATTCGAAGTGCAATGCATTTTATAAATAGTTTACACACGTTTTATTTTCATATTTTATATTATGCATATCCATGATGGGTAAGTATTACGGTGTCCCCCAACGACTATTTTAAATTGCAAAAGAATCTAGATAAAATGTACAACTTTTCCTCCTACCTCGGATGTTCAAAATTATTACCGTTTGGTCGATTCGCTGGTTTTAAAACGGTGGGCTATTGATTCACAAATTTCAACAAACATTTCATTTGGTGTTGTAGTGCATTCTTGCTCAATTGCGGTTCCGGAACGTTGTCTTTGAGCACCCATTCGTTTCAAACTTATCTTATCCCAGGAATCCTGATTGAGGAAAGAAAAATAATTAAAAACATGAAATTACCTCATTTGAAAGAAAAATCTAAACTTGAGTCAGCATGTATTACAAATTACAAGAATTGGAGCTTTAAGCATATGTTGCCAAAAAAAGGGGGTGGGTGGGTGGGGGGGAAACTTATTTAAAAATTGATGGACCATGGATCATGGAACAACTTGAAATGCATAGCCAAGCACATACCCCAATATATATATTACATACATATATATATATTACATATATATATATATATATATATATATATATATATATTAATCAGCATATTGGTGCTCATTTTCATGCAAAAAAGAGATAAAATTGCAGATATAATTGCAAAATTACTTTTTCATAATTGTATTAAAATAGGGATTAAGTTTCTTTCACTTCGGTTTCGGGTTTATTTTAAGCAGAACTTTCGGGTTCGGGTCGGGTACAACCCGACTTGTATAGGAATCACTTTTATAGTTCACTCTAATTCGAGTCTTGCATCTGTTGATTAGTAGCCGCCACCGTAATTAATAGTAAATAAGGGGGACAGAAGAATTAGGAGTTACTGTGACACTGTGAAGGAATTCTTTAAACTAAATACATATATTAAGTTGTAAATTTCCAACTGGACGAAAAATGTCCGGGCCAGGATTCGAACCTGGGATCGCTTGGCTGAAGCCGCCACGCTCTACCACTGAGCTATCCCGGTCGAATCTGGAGGGCATAATTCATTTTTCGTCCAGTTGGAAATTTACAACTTGATTACTTTACCAATTTGAAATAATTGTGTTAAAAAATAATCTAGTGTATTCACGTATCCAGCGTTTACTGGAGTTCCTTTACCTGCGATCTTTTCTGTTGAGCTGATTAAAATATCAGACCAGATGCTTTGATCAATAAGGTTAACTGGATGAATTATGCCCTCCAGATTCGACCGGGATAGCTCAGTGGTAGAGCGTGGCGGCTTCAGCCAAGCGATCCCAGGTTCGAATCCTGGCCCGGACATTTTTCGTCCAGTTGGAAATTTACAACTTGATTACTTTACCAATTTGAAATAATTGTGTTAAAAAATAATCTAGTGTATCCAGCGTTTACTGGAGTTCCTTTACCTGCGATCTTTTCTGTTGAGCTGATTAAAATATCAGACCAGATGCTTTGATCAATAAGGTTAACTGGATGAATTATGCCCTCCAGATTCGACCGGGATAGCTCAGTGGTAGAGCGTGGCGGCTTCAGCCAAGCGATCCCAGGTTCGAATCCTGGCCCGGACATTTTTCGTCCAGTTGGAAATTTACAACTTGATTACTTTACCAATTTGAAATAATTGTGTTAAAAAATAATCTAGTGTATTCACGTATCCAGCGTTTACTGGAGTTCCTTTACCTGCGATCTTTTCTGTTGAGCTGATTAAAATATCAGACCAGACGCTTTGATCAATAAGGTTAACTGGATGAATTATGCCCTCCAGATTCGACCGGGATAGCTCAGTGGTAGAGCGTGGCGGCTTCAGCCAAGCGATCCCAGGTTCGAATCCTGGCCCGGACATGTTTCGTCCAGTTGGAAATTTACAACTTGATTACTTTACCAATTTGAAATAATTGTGTTAAAAAAATAATCTAGTGTATTCACGTATCCAGCGTTTACTGGAGTTCCTTTACCTGCGATCTTTTCTGTTGAGCTGATTAAAATATCAGACCAGATGCTTTGATCAATAAGGTTAACTGGATGAATTATGCCCTCCAGATTCGACCGGGATAGCTCAGTGGTAGAGCGTGGCGGCTTCAGCCAAGCGATCCCAGATTCGAATCCTGGCCCGGACATTTTTCGTCCAGTTGGAAATTTACAAATTGATTACTTTACCAATTTGAAATAATTGTGTTAAAAAATAATCTAGTGTATTCACGTATCCAGCGTTTACTGGAGTTCCTTTACCTGCGATCTTTTCTGTTGAGCTGATTAAAATATCAGACCAGATGCTTTGATCAATAAGGTTAACTGGATGAATTATGCCCTCCAGATTGGACCAGGATAGCTCAGTGGTAGAGCGTGGCGGCTTCAGCCAAGCGATCCCAGGTTCGAATCCTGGTCCGGACATTTTTCGTCCAGTTGGAAATTTACAACTGGATTACTTTACCAATTTGAAATAATTGTGTTAAAAAAAATAATCTAGTAAATACATATATGTTGTATATGTTTTCCTGGCCAACCGAATATCGAAGGCCAGACTACTATTAACTTTTTCCAAAACATAGTCGAAAAGAGTTTATGAATTCGGATTGTCTGCTAAGGGCTGAAACTCGCTTAAATATACTCAGAATAAGATGTAATTTTTATATGTTAATGAAATTCGCTGCAGAAAGTTCGCTGTTGAAAATGAAGTGTGTTATTCAAAAATAATTCGTTTATAATACCACAAAAAATAATTCCGTTACATTATGGTTTGTTCCGGGCAAGCTAGAAAACGCAAAGAGACAACAACTCAACTTAACTATTAGTTTTTCACTGATGATGACCGAGTAAGTTCGGTTGAAAACGTTTTGATTTTTTAAAAGGACTTTAATATGCTTTTAAATGTTTTTATGTATGTTTTTACTCACCTTCAAGCAATATATTTACATTTAGTTGTACCTTTATGAATTTTAATATTACGTTAATGTTGGAAAGTATTTCATAATATATGCTCTGATACATGATTTTTCGTTCTTGTCCCATATAAAAATGGAGTAATTTGTCATAATTAGCGTGCGCCATTATTTCCCTCTGTCGTTGCGACTTTGGAATGCAGCATATTAAAATTCTATGGCCTAAATGCGTGCATATTATGCAGCCAGAAGAATATGTTTTTTTTTTCTATTTAGCTATTCTGAGAGATGAGCCAGCCCCTACTTCAATCTTACAAGTGTAGCTCCCAACTTATAAATCAACAATTTTAATAACTTTTACATGCATATCGTAGGATTCAGTCCCCGAAGCATCCTAATTAAGGAATTTTATGCGACTGCCTATGATCGACCTCAAAATTTAATGATCATTAATTGCCACAGGGGAGCAGCGCAAGACCGATCATGTATACCTCCAGTGTATCAAGCTGTCAGTCAGGGTTTTCGTGTTACTATATGTATATGTATTTTTTTTTTCTAGTCCGTTTTGCATAGTATGTTTGGATATGTGAAAATTTTCTGCTTTTACTTTTCTCATATTGGAATCATTTTTAATGTGATTATTATTTCTTTTTTAAACATATATATTATTTATGTTGTCAACATCCCTTTTTCTAAGCAAATAAAAAACGCAGAACGATAAATGCGATACCATATGAAAGGATATTGAACAGGCTTCTGACATACTACACTCACGTTCCGTTGAAACATGTTTTTTGATTAAAAATTGCTGTTAATTAAAAATTAAATCAGCAGTGTTTTCATAAATGAAATAAAGCTTTTTCTCAAATCAGTGTTGCAACAAAAATAAAATACCGCCTCAATGATACATACATATATATATTTTCAATAAAGATAAAGTGGGACATAGTTTCTGCACGGTTTTATTTTATATTTATGATTAAAAAGCAAATTTAAATTCAAATGCTCAATTTATTTTTCTTTGTCCCATGTTTTTTCCGAAACATATGATCTTTGGTCAGTTTTTACTGTAACTTTGATGGAATAAATAAGATGAAAGTCTGGCGTGACTATAATGTTGTTTGCAGATATTTGAAATTTTAGTCCTTTTTTTTTTAGAAGTTTAAACTTGAATATAAAAAAATATTAAAAATTGCAAAAAAATTTTAGACTACAGTGCGAAATCTTCGCACGGCTCCACTGGTGTTAATGTATATTTTTTATTATGAATGGTTTCATCTTAGGATTATCAGGGTTTCTTGCATTAGCATTTTTTTCTCATATGGCATTGAGGGTTTATCCAATTCTTAATCTCTAATTGTTTTGATATGTGTTGACGCAGACGATCAGAAAATTTGGAATAGAAATTTCTGCTTAAACATAGTCTGTTTCAAATAGAAATCATTTCTTATATTGTTGAATATTGTCTTTGTTAACGTGTTTCATAATTATAAAATTCCACTTTCTTTGTTGCATTGTTCTTTTCTTCTGTTTTTAGGTCTTATGATACAGTGCATTTAGCACATTGGAATAAAGTTGTTTTTTAACGCATTCTTATATTTGGTCAAAGCCACTTAATTACAAAAAGCCTTATTATATATATGGTATATATGTATATATATCTTTGATTTTTTATTTTATGTAATATAATATCTTTATAACACTTTCCAACTTAGTTGAAAAGTGTTTATGACTTCGGTTTGTCCGTCCGTCCGTCCATGCTCTAACTCGCGTAAATATAATCAGATCGCCCTGAATTTTTTTTATGCTATTATCGTTTACTATAGCATGATCCCTATTGAAAATGAAGTAGGTAGCACTTACATGTTTTTTACAGGGATAGTCAAAAGTACTCCGTTACATTATAGTCAATGGGAAAAAATCGTTTCAAGTGCATTTCTGTGATGCTACGCCATTTGAAACATGATGAAACTGCGCAAAGAACAAGGTACATTGTCGTTTGTGGTTGGTAATTGCTGGAACTTTGTTTTAAGTTGCTTTATGCATTTTTTACCTGAATTAAATTTTAGCTTAATATGGGGTGAGTACAAAAGTCTTTAGATAATATACATGGTTCTACAAAAAATTTCGAAATGATTTTCATCGATTGGCGAAAATTACTAAATGTGAATTTTATAAATGAATTAACTTTTGTCATGCTATGTACTATATAGCCAAATCTATAGATCATATACAGGGCTACACAAAATAATTCGACTGCATTTTAGACTATGGAGGGTAATTGCTAAAACTGGACTTTTAAATGTGTTATTAGGTTTCTTATACTGTTCACTTACATATCTTCTTTCACCTTATTTAACACTGAAGTTTCGTTACAATTTTCTGGATATGTTGGAAAGTGTTTCATAATCTATGCTTGACGCATGATTTTTCACTCTTGTTTTATGTATCTGTTTAGTATACTTCTCTGTTAGTGAGATTGTGATTGTTAGGTGAGGTATGAGTTACACTAGAAGCTGGACATAGCCTGTAATGATCCACTATGTCAGTAAAAAAAAAAATGCCGAGCTGCGGTTTTATAGTTATGTTTAAGTGAGTTAAGATGTAATCTGGTTCATTAAAAAGTAAATAAAAACCGCCTACTTTAACGACCCTTTTCAAAAGATGTTTTACTTTTCGCATACTAAATTAGTCATACCCAGTTCTTACAAATATTCAATAGTTTCAATTCTATAAAGGAGTTTGAGAATGAGCTAAATTGATCAAATTTGTGAAAGCGAAAGATGCCTCCTTATTGGTCGAAAAATCAGTGAACACAGGGGGGATTGCACAGAAAAAAATAAAACCCAATTTGTGTCGAAAGATTCTTAGGTATGTACCCAAATTGGGCTATGCCTGTTTTGGTTACCACTCCATCCATTTTGGGCACTTGGGATACCCATTTTCAATACCCTTTTTCAATTTTTTTTTTTTGAAAATGGGTATTTAACAGTGCCAAAAATGGATACACAGTGGTAACCAAAACAGGCACGGCCCAATTTGGGCGCATACCTAAGAATCTTTCGACCCAAATTGAGTTTTATTTTTTTCTGTGTGTGTTCCGGTATTTTGTACACCACTAAATTTATATAGCAGTATTCTTAGTGTGTCATCGCAGAATTTATCGATTATAGAAGAAAAAGTCCTTCCGGCCTGTACCGGGAGGAAAAGGTAGCTTTCCTATATCTTCGTTTTAAAATTTTAGCTAATGTTACACGAAAACAGCAAGCTAAAATGCAAAGAAACGTTTACAAAAGATTCGTTAATACTGAATTTGAATAAGAAATTCGCCAAATTATTGAGCAATAGCCAAATTGGCTTCATTTATGAAGACTTATTTTGATCGCCAAATTTGGCGATATTTCGCCAAATGTCGCCCAATTTTGCCAATTTTGGCGTTAACGGATATGAATATATAGTTTTATGCGTATGATTGGGAAAATTATTACAACAATGAAAGAAAATAATTTGCGAGTAATCGCGTTAATATGCTGTTTTGTTTCAAAATGTCAGCCACCCTAGAATTTCAAACTGCTCTATCTCAGCCATTTTTTAAGATAGAGGTAAACCAAAAAAAGCTCTGGAATCCTTGTATCAAGGCCTAACACGTAATTAAAAATAAATTTGAATTTTTAAATTTTTTGTATATTTATTTTAGATTTTAAGTTATTTTACATCTTTAAATGGCCGCCATCTTGAAACAAGATGGCGGACCAAGCTGGCCAACGAACTCGGTCGAGACATTAGTGACCTTAATACACACAATTAGTTTCATCAAAATCGATTCATAATTACGGGCGTTATCGTATGACATAGGTCAGATATATACATACATATATATATATATATATATATATATGGATATATCTATATATATAAATCAACATTTGGACGGAGGGTGGTTTTGGGGTCTGGGGGTCATGATCGGTGAAAATATATCGAAGTTTTCCGGAACTGCTTTCCTCCGAACGGCTGCAATAGGTAGCTTTATACTTTCTTGTATTGAAAGCTACCTAAAAGATTGCTATATAAATTTAGTGGTGTACAAAATACCGGAACGCAATCACCCCTGGTGAACATCATGTCTTCGCATAAAAATCGTACTGATAATTTTGCTCCGACAGTGCATTTGTACGAAAGTTGGGAAACACACATGAACAGACAGAAAGGTAATTCGAAGTCATACAACTACGATCGGAAAGGTTAATAAACGTTAACAGGAAAATTCAGCATTTTATTTCGGCATTGCATAATACAAGAAAACTAAAACTGCTTACGCTTAGTTAGGAATTCGAGCCAAATGAGCTTATCTCTTAATGAGATTTTTATAATAATTACTTGCGCTGCTAAAGAATTTTATATTATTTCTATTTCTTATCCTATATTACTCGTCTCAAAAGGAGAAAAAAAAAATGTTAAAAAAGAAGGTTATTATGCTGCTGAAGGTGATTATGCTGATTTAACTGAATCTAAAAAATTCAGCCATTAATTTTCAAAAAGTTACATTTTATAAAATTTTTATATACTATTATATAGTCTCTTTGTCCTATAAGTTATATTTAGAAAAATGTTCCTCATTTTTTGATAAGTAAAACATTAAAAATTACTATATTTAACTAAAAATTAAGATCAGGGTGACGAAAAAAATCGTCCATTAATTTTTAAAAAGTTACATTTTATATAATTTTTATACAGTTCCTGGGTCCTATAAGTTATAGTAAGAAAAATGTTCCACATGCTCTAATAAGTAAAATGGTAAAAATCATTACAATTAACTAAAAGTTAATCTAAAAAATTGATGAAAAAATTCAGCCATTAATTTAAAAAAGTTACACTTTAAAAATTTTTATACAGTCCCTGTGTCTTATAAGTTATATTTAGAAAAACGTTCCTTATGTTCTGCTAAGTAAAACAGTGAGTAATTACACTTTAAATATACTTTATATTTACACTTTAAAAATTTTTATACAGTCCCTGTGTCCTATAAATTATATTTAGAAAAACGTTCCTTATGTTCTGCTAAGTAAAGCAGTGACAATTATTACATTTAACTAAAAGTTAATCTATAAATTAAGATCATGGTGATGAAATAATTCAGTCATAATTTTTTTTTTAAAGTTACAGTTTATAAAATTTTTACAGTCTCTGTATCCTATAAGTTATATTTAGTAAAATGTTCCTCCTGCTCTGATATGTGAAACAATAAAAAATATTACATTTAACTAAATGTTAATTTAAAATTAAGATCATGATGATGAAATAATTCAGTCATTAATTTAAAAAATGTTACAGGTCATAAAATTTTTATACGGTCTCTGGGTCCTATAAGTTATCAGAAAATTGAGAATTTTTTTCAAAATATAACTTATAGGATCCTGGGACCGTATCAAACTTTAAAAAGTTTAACTTTTTGAAAAAGTAATGACAGGATTTTTTTTCATCAACACAATATGAATTTTTTAGATTAACTGAATCTAAAAATTAAGACTATGTTGATAAAAAAAAATTCTGCCATTAATTTTAAAAATGTTACACTTTTTAAATTTTTATATGGTCCCTGGATCTTATAAGTAATATTCTGAAAATTTTAAATCCTGTTTTAAAACAAAAATTTTGTGAAAAGTCCGGTTTTGGGATTAAAAATTTGGTGATTTGTTGCTTTAAAGGACCCAAATTCTTCCCCAAAAGATCCCTGAATATTGATAATTTGACGTTTATCCCCATCTTTATATTGTGGAAAATTTAATTTTAAAACAAAGAATAGTGTGAAGGATCCTATTTCAAAGTGAAAATTTTGTGAAGGATCCTGTCTTAACAAATGTGAAGGGTCTTGTTTTACGATTAAACATTTTGTGAAGGTTGCTTTAAAGGACCTAGAAGTTCTTCCTAAACAAATCCCTGAATACTGATAATTTGATGTTTATCTCAGTTTTTATACTGAGGCAAGTTTATTTTTTAAACAATGAATTTTGTGAAGTTCCCTATTTTAAAGTAAAATTTTTGTGAAGGTTCCTGTTTTAAAATAAAAATTTTGTAAAGGGTCTTGTTTTAGGATTAAAATTTTTGTGAAGGTTGCTCTAAAGGACCTAAATTTTTCCCAAACAGATCCCTGAATACTGAAAACTTGATGTTTATCTCCGTTATAAAACCGCGGTAAATTCAGTCCATTGCTGCATTAAATTAAAAAATATGTATTAGGAGAGAAAGCATTAAATGGGTTTCTTATCGACCTCGGCACATATTGGCATCATTTAGACCAGAATGTAAAAAGTTAATATGCGTTTTCATAGTTTTTAAAAATGTAATACAAAACTCTTTACTTTTCATGTTTAAGGATGTTTGTACTTAAATTTTGTCATTAGTCCTTAGAAACCGCTTCTCTTCTACTTTTCCTTGAAATTAAAGCTGTTTTCACTGACATTTCATGGCAAAATACTTTATAAAAATGTGTTTTTTTAATATCTGAAATCAAGAATTTAAATTAGTAGGCGTTTGAAAACAATTCATTAAGAGCTTAGGATTTTTTACAATTTTATGTAAAAGGCGTCTGAAAAAATGATACATTTTATTGTAAGTAAAGCTTAAATGTATCATATTACCTGTTTTTGTGTATTTTTAGTGATATTTAAACTTCTCGTCGTCGTGAACTGATATATCCATTCACCAAGCTGTAGTATTCACTTCAATTGAAGCAGTATTTAAATCAATATAATTTTACAGATATAATGCAGTTTTAAAACATTGAGTGATGATTGATACTCTCAAGGACTATATTCATATACGTAATTAATTTTTTTATATCATGTTGAAAAAATCATCTTTTTTTACCATTTTAAAATAAGTTACAGAGAAAACAACATTACAAATTTTCTGAAATTTTTCTGAGAAGGCAGAGGGTTTACAAAACCAATTTATCACATATAAAAAAGTATTCTTATATTTCAGTATATGTATGGATTTTTCTTACATGATTATTTTAAATAATGAGAACTTATGTACATTTCTTAAGTCAGTTCTCGCAACGTACTTAAAATTTTTTCAATTTGCTATCACTATTTTAATATTATTATCTTTATTGTAGATTTGTAATACAAATAATAAAGGAATCTACCTAAAGATTTTTAATTTCAAATCGTGGTAGTTAAGGTAGAAAATTTTAGAAACGCAGCGAGCCCTGCTTAGGTGAAAAACATTAGTTTGTTTCATATAGAAATAATTACAAAAACAAACTGTAAAAACAAACAAGCACCGTAAAAAATGTATCTTAAATCCATAAAAAATATATGAAAAAGCGGAAAGCTTACACATAATTAAGAAAACGTTCAAAGCGAATTCGTATAATCGAATTTCATATAGTCTTCTTCATCTCCCGTTTTCATCCCTAGAAATAATAATAAAAAATTGTTACAAGCACCGTAAAAAAATGTAAAACAATATATCGTAAATCCATTAAACCCCAAGAAATAGCGGAAATGCGTACGTATAATTAAGAAAACGTTCAAAGTGGATTCGTATAATCGAACTTCATATAGTCTTCCCCATCTCCCACTTTCGCAAGTAGAAATAATAAAAAAAAACTGTTACAAGCACCGTAAAAGAATGTAAAACAATATATCGTAAATCCATTAAATGCCAAGAAATAGTGGAATGCTTACATGTAATTAAGAAAACGTTCAAAGTGGATTCGTATAATCGAACTTCATATAGTCTTCCTCATCTCCCGTTTTCGTCCATAGTAATAATAATAAAAAAAATTGTTACAATCACCGTAAAAAAATGTAAAAAAATATATCGTAAATCTATTAAACCCCAAGAAATAGCGGAAATGCTTACGTATAATTAAGAAAACGTTCAAAGTGGATTCGTATAATCGAACTTCATATAGTCTTCCCCATCTCCCACTTTCGCCCGTAGAAATAATAAAAAAAACTGTTACAAGCACCGTAAAAGAATGTAAAACAATATATCGTAAATCCATTAAATCCCAAGAAATAGTGGAATGCTTACATGTAATTAAGAAAACGTTCAAAGTGGATTCGTATAATCGAACTTCATATAGTCTTCCTCATCTCCCGTTTTCGTCCATAGTAATAATAATAATAATAAAACTGTTACATACACCGTAAAAAAAAATATTTTAAAAAATATATCGTAAATCCAAAAAGAGAAATGTATGAAAAAGTGGAATTCTTACGTATAACTAAGAAAACGTTCACAATAAATTCGTATAATCGAACTACATATATAGTCTTTCCCATCTCCCGTTTTCGTCCATAGAAATAATAATAATTAAAAAAAACTATTACAAGCACCCTAAAAAATATATTTTTTAAAAAATGTATCGTAAATCCAAAAAGAAAACTCTACGAAAAAGCGGAAATGCTTACGTATAACTAAGAAATCGTTCAAAGAGAATTTGTATAATCGAACTTCGTATAGTCTTCCCCATCTCCCGTTTTCGTCCCGTACAGGGACTCAACCCATTTACCCCGTACCCTTTCGAAAAGGGTCGTCCCGAAATTCTTTAATATGGCTACATTCCGCTTTGACCGCCTTTTCGCTGCATCCCGACGAAGGCTGTTACGTACTTCAAGTCTTCATCATTGATCCATCCACATTACCGTAGCAACAATTGATTTTTCCTCCGTGCTATGTATGAGCGCATGTGTGGACGCGTGCTCACCGCTTTCCAGATTCCCTAGCTGGACTATTTTAAAAATTTCAACCACCACCCCCTGCTTTCTCTGCTGATACCCCTTTTTAACATTTGCGCTTCTCCTTTTTTTTTTTTGCTTAATTTTTTTAAACAGAAATACTTACATCTATCTTGTTATACCAGAGGTGGTGTTTAGGAGGAAGTTTTGTTGACCGAAAAGATGTATCATTCTATAAATAGAATGACATTAAAGAGATGACAGGATTTAGTCCGCATGGAACGTGGTTCTGGTGAATGAATCAGGCGAATATCGTAAGGTTATGCTTTATAGGCCACCAAATCCTAATAAATTTTAGTTAATTTTCTATTTAACGATATTGTTGTCACTAAGTAACTTACTCATTTTCATTTGGGCTTGTAAAGAAGTGCCGCTGTTGAAGTCCAGTTCCGGCTTAGGTGTTAATAGTCTTCCAGAATGAACGTTATACTATAGGTAATGGGTTATAGGTCTCCATACACATTAAAATTGAAACTAACCGAACAATAGAGTAATCAAATAAGGATTTCCACCAAGTAACTTACTCATGTTTGTTTGATCTTGTAAAGAAATGGCTTGGTTAAAGTTTGAAGTCCAGTTCAGGCTTAGGTGTTAATAGTCTTTCAGAATGAACTTTAAGCTGTAGATAACGGTCTATATGACCTCCATGAACATTACAATCTAAAAAAACCCGAACCATAATGTAATCATATAAGGATTACCATTTGAAAGAAGCCGCTCTGTATATGTACCAGCGTACGTGTGAACGCATGCTCGCTGCTTTCAAGATTCCTTGGCTGGACTATTTTAAAAATTTTAACCTCTATCCCTGCTCTTTCTTTACTGATACCCTTTTTTGACATTTGAGCTTCCTCCCTTTTTTTGCTTAATTTTTTTCAACAGAAATACTTACATCTATCTTGTTATACCAGAGGTGGTGTTTAGGAGGAAGTTGTATTGACCGAAAAGATCTATCATTCTATAAATAGAATGATAGGATTTAGTCCGCATGGAAGGTGGATGTGGTGAATGAATAAGGGAAATAGCGTAAGGTTATACTATATAAGCCAAAACACCAAATCCTAATGAATTTCAGATAATTTTCGATTTAACTATATTGTTGTCACTAAGTAACTTACTCATTTTCATTTGGGCTTGTAAAGAAGTGGCGCAGTTGAAGTCCAGTTCCGGCTTAGGTGTTAATAGTCTTCCAGAATGCACTTTAAGCTATAGGTAATGGTCTATAGGCTTCCATAAAAGTTAAAATTGAAACTAACCGAACCATAGAGTAATCAAATAAGGATTTCTATTTGAAGGAGGCCACTCTGTGTATGTACCAGTGGACGTGTGGATGCGTGCTCACCACTTTACAGATTACCTGGTTGAAGTACTTTTGAAATTTCAACCACCACCACTGCTTTCTCTACTGATACTCCTTTTTAACATTTGCGCTTCCTACTTTTTTTTTTTGCTGATTTTTTTTTTTAACAGAAATACTTACATCTATCTTGTTATACCAGAGGTGGTGTTTAGGAGGAAGTTATGTTGACCGAAAAGATGTATCATTCCATAAATGTAGAATGACATTAAAGAGATGACAGGATTTAGTACACATGAAAAGTGGACGTGGTGAATGAATTAGGCGAATATCGTAAGGTTATGCTATATAAACCACAAAATCCTAATAAATTTCAGTTAATTTTCGACTTAACGATATTGTTTGTAACTTACTCATTTCTGATCGGGCTTATAAAGAATTGCCGCAGTTGAAGTCCAGTTCAGGCTTAGGTGTTAATAGTCTTCCAGAATGCACTTTAAGCTGTTGGTAGCGGTCTACATCAGGTCTCCATAAGCATTAAAATTGAAACTAACCGAACCATAGCGTAATCAAATAAGGATTTCCATTTGAAAGAGTCCGCTCTATATATGTACCAGTGTACATGTGAATGCGTGTTCACCGTTTTACAGAATCCCTGGGCTGGACTATTTTAAAAATTTCAACCGCCACCCCTGCTTTTGCTGCTGATACCCCTTTTTACTTACCCATCATACGTAGTATAGGGTAAGTCTTGTAATCGTTTTGAAAATCGAAATTTTTTTTTTGACGGATTTACACGTTTCAGACACTGGAGATTCCGAAAAACATATTTTTAGAAAAAAAAAATTTGCCGTCCGTCTGTGTGTCTGTGTGTCTGTGTGTGTGTCTGTAAACGCTCTATCTCCCGAAGAAATTGAGATAGAGACTTGAAATTTGGTATGTACTTAGTAAGTAATAATGGGAAGAAGCCTATTTCATTTCAAAAACCTCTATTAACCGGAACAATTTTTTTCGGACTCTCGAAATATTCGTTCTGATGAAAGGTATATAAAAATTTTCGAAATTGTTTATTTTAAGAAATAAATATAAAATACAATAAAAAAACATAAATTTTGCATAAAGCATGAAGTCGATCGGATAATGAGTTGCCGAGATATTTGGAATCCTATTTTCCACACTCTTCGATTTTTCATGACCCTGTATTTCATCCAAATTTCACTTCAAAGATACATTCTAATTCGAAATTTGACGCTTAATCAGATGCAATAAACCGCTAGTTAATAGGATTATTATTTTTGGAGTTATAAGTATGTTTCTTTCAAGCAATTCAGTAATCGAGCCTTTAAAGTTTGTGACGTCATCAAGCCACGATTTTATTTGAATTGCAATGCACTTTATAAGTAGTTTACACTTGTTTTATTTTAATATTTTACATTATGCATATCCATGATGGGTAAGTATTACGGTGGCCCCCAACGACTAGTTAACATTTACTGTGAATGAGTTAGGCGAATATCGTAAGGTTATGTTATATAAGTCACAACTCGTTATTAAATTTAGTTAATTTTTGGTTTAACGATATTGTTACCAGTAAGTTACTCATTTTCATTTGGTTCGGCAAAGAAATGCCTTGGTTGAAATGCGGTTCACGTTATGGTGTTAGTCCTCTAGAATGCACTTTGGACTTTAGGTAACGGCGCCATTGGTAATGATCTATGTGGCATCCGTGGACATTAAAATTGAATCAAACCGATCATAGCGTTAACAGACAAGGATTTCCAGTTGAAAGAGGCCACTCTGTGTATGGGCGAGCGTACGTTTGCTCACCGCTTTCCAGATTCATTGGCTAAATTTGTTTAAAATTTTCCCCATAGCTGCTTTCTCTGACTGATACCCCTTTTTAACATTTGTGCTTCCTCCCTCTTTTGCTTATTTTTTTCCAACAGGAATACTTACAGCTATCTTGTTATACTAGGGGTGAGGAAGTTATGTTGACCGAAAAAAATGTATGATTCTATAAATAGCAATGACATTAAAGAGATGACAGGATTTAGGCCTCATGGATGGTAGTTGTGGTGAATGAATTAGGCGAGTTTCGTAGAGTTAGGCTTTTTTTCTAGCTAACAAGCTGTTTTCAGTCGATTAAAATTCCGCTTTAAAATATCAGAGTAGTAATTCATTCAGTTAAGTGAGGTGGTGAAGAATTGTCGGGTTTGAATCTCGGTTGTGATTTAGGTATTAACATGTATTGCGAATCCACTTTAAGCTGTGGGTAGTTGTCTCATTTATCTTCATGAGCAACAATTAATCGTAGCTTAAGCTAGCAATGCTAGAGCAAGCCCTTTCCTTTGTAGTATTTTTTTTTCTCGCCCTCTACAACAGCCATATTTACCAATAACTTCGTACAACAATATTAATGCCGGCTCAAACCAACAGAATTTACTAAATGTAACTTGGAGATTTCCTCTTGAATAGTTACCCTGCATATGCCCGTTGAAATGTGTGGATGCTTGTTTACCGCTTTCCAGATACCCTGGCTTGACTATTTTTAAATTTTCAACCACCACACCTGCTGTTGACCAAAAAGATGTAACATTTTATAATTAGAATGACATTAAAGATACGACAACTTTTAGTCTGCTTGGAAGGTAGTTGTGGTAAATGAATTAGGCGAATATCGTAAGATTACGCTATAAAAGCCCCCAAATCATAATAAATGTCAGTTAATTTTTTAATTAACGATATCATTACCACTAAGACAAAGTAACTTATTCATTTTTGGTTTCGTCTTCTAAATAAGTGTGTTGGTTGAAGTCCGGTTCCGGCATAGGGGTTAATAGTCTTCCAGAATGCACTTTAAGCTATAGCTTACGGTGTATATAGCTTCCATGAACACTAAAATCGAAACAAAACGAGTATAGCGTAATAAATAAGGATTTTCCTTTGAAAGAAGCCATCTTGCACAAACTGCTATGTGTACGAGCGGACGTGTGGACGACTGCTCATCGCTTTCCATATTTTCTAGCTGGACTGGACTATTTTAAAATTTCAACAACCCTTCTTCACATTTTGGCCCCTACTTTTTCAAGTTTATTTGTGTAATAGAAATACTTACACCTATCTTAAAATACCAAGGGTGGTGTTTAGAAGGAAAGAACCGTGTTATGTTGACCGGAAAGACGTATGATTCTATTAATAGAATGACATTAAAGAAATGGCGCGATTTATTTGGCATGACAAGTGGTTTTGTGGAATGAATTAGGCGAATATCGTAACTTTATGTTATGTAAGCCACCAAATCATGATAAATTTCAGTTAATTTCCGCTTTAAAGATATCGTTGTCGCTAAGTTACTTACTGATTTTCATTTGGGCTTGTAAAGAAGTGTCTTGATTGAAACTCGGTTCTGGCTTAGGGGTTAATAGTCTTCCAGAATACACTTTAAACTGTAGCTTACGGTGTATATAGCCTCCATGAACACTAAAATCGAAACAAAACGAGTATAGCGTAATAAATAAGGATTTTACTTTGAAAGAAGCCATCTTGCACAAGCTGCTTTATGTACGAGCGTAAGTGTGGACGCCTGCTCATCGCTTTCCAGATTTTCTAGATGTACTATTTTAAAATTTTCAACCACCTCCCCTTCTTCACATTTTGACCCCTCCTTTTTTAAGTTTATTTGTGCAATAGAAATACTTACACCTATCTTGAAATACCAAGGAGGGTGTTTAGAAGGAAAGAACCGTGTTATGTTGACCGAGAAGACGTATATTATTAACAGAATGACATTAAAGAAATGGGGCGATTTATTTGGTATGACAAGTGATTTTGTGGAATGAATTAAACGAATATCCTACGTTTATGCTGTATAAGACTCCAAATCATAATAAATTTCAGTTAATTTTCGATTGATATTGTTGCCAGTAAGTTACTCATTTTTGTTTGGGCAGGTAAAGAAATGCTTTTGTTGAAGTTTTTCTAAAATTAGGAAATGAATAGTTTTCTAGAATGCAGTTTAAGCTGTAATTAACGGTTATATAGCCCCATGAACAGTAAAATCGAAACAAAACGACCATAGCATAATGCAATAACGATTTTCATTTGAAAGATGTCACCTTGTATATATGTACGAGTCTTAGTACGATATTTATTATTTTTTTTATCTCCGTAAATTTTCATACAATTAATTGTTTTAATAAAAAAAAATCCTCATTTTTTGCCTTGTATAAATGTTTTGAATTTTGAATTTCTATCCGGCGTAGAGAGTTGTTTTACCCCCTCATTTTAAAGATAATTTCATAAGGTTTAATTTGATATGAAAGTAGACTATATGATTGGTTTAAAAAAATAACTTTAAATTAAAAACTTTAAATTAAAAAAATTAAAATATTGTTTTTTAAGAATTTCGAAAATATATGTATTCGAAAATATATTATAAATTTTAAATCCTGAAAGTTTTAGAGTGGGATCTCAATGGGATCCGCAATTATGTTATAAAAGCCAATGTTAATTACCAGTCTTTTTAAAGTTGGCACCTCGTCAACTTTATGATTGTGCTAAAGGCAGTATTATCTTATTAATTTTAAACATTATTTTTTTTCATAACAGCTGATCCCATTGAGATCCCACTCTGAAACTTTCAAGATTTAATGTTTTTAATATTACAAAAAACAACAACAACAAAAAAACAAACAATATATAATTAAAAAAAAAACACTATTTAAATTTGTTTTGATTTAAAAATTTTAAATTAAATTAATTATTTTAAACCAAGCATAGTCAAATGGCATATCAAATTTAACCTTGTGAAATTCTATGTAATATGAGGGTTCAAACAACTCTCTACGCCTGATAGAACTTGAGAAATTCAAAATTGAAAACATTTATACAAGCCACAAAATAATGATTTCTCGAAATTAAATTATATAATAATAATAAAAAATTATAAAAGTATATTCTCATTTATATCATCAGTGAGAATGATCTCTGAAGGTTTCATTAAAATCTGAAATGGTCAGGTTGAATATTGAACATTTTTGGTTGATTTGACGTGGAATGAACCTGAATTAGCATTTGACAAAATTCCACCCCCCCCCCCCCTTTTTTCAATTTTCTAATAAATAAATTTTCAATTTGAGCCCGAGCCCGAAGACTAGCAAATTGGCTGGCTAAGAAAAAAAATACATCACGCTGTTTTTTCGCATTTTAACATACTGATTCAAATCTTCCTCTCTCTGTCTATCTTAAATTTTGAGATCGCCAGAAAATCGAGCTTATTGTTGAAATGCAACGCATTCGAAAGCATTAATGAGTTTCCCCATCGACCTTGGCACAGATCGTTGCCATTTAAATCAGAGTGTAAAAAAGTTAATCAGCGTTTACATGGTTTTTAAAAATGAAAAACGGAAACTGTAGTTTGCATTTACTTTTTGCTTTTCATATTTAAGGATCCTTGATAGCACTTAAATTTTGTTGTTGGTCCTTAGAAAGCACTCCTCCCTTACTTTTCCTTGAAAGTAAAGTAGTGTTAACTAACATTTCAAGGCAAAATACTTTGTAAAAACGTATTTTTCTAACATCTGAAATCAAGAATTTAAATTAGTAGGCGTTTGAAAAAATAAATCCATTAAGAACTTGGAGATTTTCTTTTCATTTTATTTAAAGATGGTCAGTAAAAATGATACATTGTATTATAAAATGTTATAAGTGAAGCGTAAATATATCATATTAGCTGTTTTAATGCGTTTTTTAAAATGATACTTAATTTACAAAACAATTTATCACATGTAAAACGTTATTCTTATATTTTAGTAATTTTTACATGTATATTTACTTTTCTTAGATATGTCTAATTTAAATAATGAAGTTTTATGTAATGAAAGTTTGTTGCTTATATAAATAAAAAATAACTTTATTACAAACGCTGTAAAAATTTATAATATTTTTTATAAAAGTAATGCATAACAATTCTGTCAGATTTATAATAATACTGTCAATTTCTTTTCTTTCTTTTTCTTTTTTTGCTACTAAATAGTAAATGTATTTATACTTTTCGATTAATGCGGCATCAGTCGCGAAAAGCATTCAAATTGAAGCCCTGTATATGCACAAAATAATTGGGATACTTTTCCGACTATTAATGGTAATTGCTGAAATTCGGTTTTCAAATATGTTACATTTAAATTTCAAATGTGTTAATACATTTTCCAAATTGTTTACTTAGACATCAATTTTCACCTTATTAAATGGTAATATTTTGTTACTGAATCCTGAATATGTTGGAAAGTGTTCCATAATCTAGTCTTGACGCATGATTTATCTTTCCTGTTTCTTGATTAAATCATTTATCTTCATAAAACTAATTATTAATCTGTCAAAAAGATAATATAAAACGCTTGAAATAATAATAATAATAATAATAAAAAGAATACTTCAAAGGGCACCAACTCCTCTTTAAAGTGCACGAAATATCAATGCTTGGGAAAAATGTGAATGGTTCTGCGTCAATTCGTCGCACGCAATTCATCGCGGAACAATTCATCGCACACAATTCATCGCAACGCCAATTTGTCGTGATGTCAATTCGTCGTGCCGTCAATTCGGTGCAACGAAAATGTTTTTGAAGGCTATGATGATAAAACACAGACAATTTAGTTAAAATGTTTAATGATAATTAGTTTTTTAGATATAGAAAATTATAACTAACAATTTACATGCGATTATATCTAAAAAACAAATTATCATTGAATAATTTTACTAAATTATCTTTATTTTATCATTATAGCCTTCTAAAACATTTTCGTTGCGACGAATTGACACCACGACGAATTGACGCTGCGACGAACTGACGCGACACCAATGTGAATATATTTAATAACTTAACCCCTTTAGGATGGGCGACATTCAATGAGATTTTAATTTTTAATACCAGTAATTCTGTATAGCATTTTCCTTTTTTTTTAATCGAACAATTCTACGATTAGACAAGGCAAAGATTACGACTAAAATATTCTGGTAATTAAAAGTAAAAACCATATCCACCTTGTATGAAACGAGTACATTACACCCATCCTGAAGGGGTTAAATGAATGAAAGTTAAATACATAATTAATGAAGGTTTTCAGGTTTTTTGTTTCCTTTCGTTTAGTCGAACTTATTTTAAAGGTAAGCTTGTCTAGCGGTGATAATTCTTCTATCTACTTTCCGAATGTTGATTTAATTTTTATCATCTTTCAAAACCTTGATTTAATATTTCTCATTTTTTCTTCTTCCTTGCTGATATGAAAGGATCTCTCTGTTCATGGCCGCACGTGTTGTTTATATTTTCGTCACTTCTTCTAAAAACAGCTGTCTTATCTTAAATGTTCACGGCTAAAAAGCGTGTAAATAAACAGATAAAATAGACGAGCCGCTGAAGTGCGATGACTTCTTTTTCATAGCTTTTAATTTGTTTTCGTTATTATTTTTATGCTTTATAGCTATTTCTTTTTTACGCGTTGTATCCGTTCTATATGCTGATAGTGGTGAACAATACAGAGATATGCACAATTAAGGCATTCTCATGGGTTATTTGTACCAATGGATAAAAAAAAACTAAATACTGCTGTTAGAGATGAGTTTGGGCTCTCTTTTCGGAGCCCAGGCCCGGCCGAACCCGATGATTTTAAATCCGAGCTCGGCCGAGCCCGAAACATTTTGTATAATTAGAGCCCGAGCCCGATACCGAAAAAAAATTACATATAAAAATTGTTTTAAAAGTAATATCACATTTCTTAAAACTTCGTACGCGAAAATAACTGTTCATCCCGTGCACATAATTAATTTTATGGAAATTTACATTCTATCCTATCAAAAGAGAAGTTTGGTATCAAATAAAATATACTTCCTTAAAAGGATGTAAATATTTTTCTCTCTCCCAATAAGTAAATCTGATGGACACTTTAACGAAGTGCGTTTTATAAATAAATAAATGAAATTTGTAGAAATTACTATTTCTATGCCGAAGAATCGAACAACGTTTTCTATTTCTTATAAAAGGTTTATTTCGTAACTTATGATTGATTCTTGAATTGAAACAATATTTCGTGTTCCTGAAGAACAGCTTAGATTAAAAATTTCACACCGTTATCTGAAAGATCCTGTGCTTTTATAGAAAAAGTTGAAACACTCTTCGATTGCTTTCTGTCGGAATAGCAATACATGACAATTATATGTACTTACGAATGAAAGTGACTTCGTAAATGTGCAGAGCAGAGCTTTAGCATGAGCAGAGTTCATAATTAAAAATAGAATCACTAACGTTGTTTTCATATGAAGAGCTAGTATAACTCGCAAACAATAAAAGACTAAAAATTTACAAACCTAAACTAATGCTAATTGACTAAAAATGAAAAAATAATATTCATCTCGCACTAGATCTCTAAAAAAAATAAAATAAAATAAATGTTCCAATTAAAAAATATCCTACTTCACAAACGAAAATCTAGAAACAAATTTTATTGGCGCCACTTCGCATTGGCGCCATATCACCCAAGTCGTCAGACATGTCGCAAATATCGTAAATTTTCTTTTAAAGTAACATTCTAATACTAGAAAAGAAAAATAAGATTCCTGTTTCCCCTTCTATTCATTCTGCTCAAAATAACATTAAAATTACTTGAAATGGAATTTGTAATTTTTTAGAGGAAAAATTAATTTTTATTTTTTCTATATGAGAATAAATAAAATTGTCAGTTTCAGAAGGAGAGTTGCTTCTTGCTTGACCGCCCGGGCCCGAAGGCTGGTATAAAAATTGAGCCCGAGCACGTGTCGTTCCCGGGCTCGGGCTTGGGCTTTCGGGCTAGGGCGGAGCCCGTCTCATCTCTACTGCTGATGTTTCCTTAAGTGACAGAGTTGCTTCTTGCTTTCAGAGGCCAGGAAAACGTCCCATCATTTATGATAAAAGCTTTGCCATAGGGTAGAAAAACGTCCTGGTGGAGAATTTATAAATGTATTATGAAAATCGGAATTTGTATTGAATTTATCTTATTGCTCCCGGCGGGTAGTCTGTGGGGATTTTTAAAATTTTTTTTTTTTCCAATTAGGATTTGTTGTGGGCTTGTTGAATACGCCCTGTTTCGTTCTGATTTTCAACCGGATAGACTTTTTTCTTTATTGTATTTTCCCAATTAGGATTTGTTGTGGGCCTGTTTAATACGCCCTGTTTCGTTCTGATTTTCAGCCGGATAGTCTTTTTTTCTTTATTGTATTGGCCCAATTAGGATTTGTTATGGGCCTGTTGAATACGCCCTGTTTCGTTCTGATTTTCAGCCGGATAGACTTTTTTTTATTGTATTGGCCCAATTAGGATTTGTTGTGGGCCTGTTGAATATGCTCTGTTTCGTTCTGATTTTCAGCCGGATAGACTTTTCCTGATCGTTGATAGAGGGTATACATAGTACAAGTTATGAATGAGACAGGGAACAAGCAGAGAGATAGATGAGCTGTTTGAAGCGATAGTCTTTACTCTCGACCAGACTGCGAGTCTGTTGAGGAATATTTTATTCTGTTTGCCTTGAAGCTGCCTTAGCAGTATTTTGAGACTTTTGAAGTGTCTTTTGAATAATAATACGGTCATTTCTTGCTCTCTATGCTGTCTGATTGGTACCGGCTAGCTAAACGTTTGGCACATTCGGCTTTTACTGTTTATTTATCTTTGTGAATTTCTGGTAAAACTCGTAAAATAAATATAGTACGACGTCTAAAGGGCTGTTTTTCCTCGTCCACCAACATACATGAACCCGAATTTCGTAACATTGCTTTATTTCTCTAAGCTATTTATCTGAAATAAAAATTTAAGTATTAGATGCTATTAACGTTTGTATCAGCCTAATAGTTCTTGTTACATTTTAATTGGATTAGGAATATGGAAGTTTCATCATGAATTATTATTACTTTCATTTGTTAAAAGAGGGTTGTTATATCTATTGTATGCATTGAGAGGAGTTGTATGTAAGAATACATGTATGCGTGTCATAAGATGTATATATGTATGTGTGTTATGAGATGGATGTAAGTGTACAGAGTGTCTCATTTATTTTGCAACCCCCCAAAAAAGAACAATGTACAAATATTAATTTTTATCTTACAGAAGTGCTTAAACGACTACAAAAGGTGTTGGAAGTGATCGCCATTTTCATCTTTACATATCTGGGCCCGTTTGAGGAGGTTTCGAGACACATTCTGTAATGTGTTTGGTGTGATAGCGTTTATCTCTTCCGTAATGCGAGTTTTCAGTTCAGTAATCGAGGCTACCGGTTCACAGAACACGCGATTTTTCAAATAGCCCCACAAGAAGAAATCGGGCGGTGACTGGTCTGGACTTGCGTGGAGGCCATAGTCCTTTTATAATTAGCCGATCACCAAAAAATTCTTGGACAAATGACAGAGTGTCGTTGGCCGTATGAGCAGGAGCGCAATCCTGTTGAAACCAAACGAAACGTTCATCTGTTAATTTTCATAATGACGTGGCCGTTTTCTCCTTGATTTTCGTCTAGATTTCCTTCATTTTGTGGTCAGTTAGGACAAACGACAGACGGTTCTTTCTTTTCGGTTTCACAGTCCATTTTGTTTGAAAATGGTCCACGATTCGCTTAATTGTGTCTTTATTCGGCACTACTGAGTCTGGAAACTTGTTTTCATATCGCTCCTTGACTGTTTTGTACGAAGACGTTCGAAAATAATGTTCAATAATAAACGCGCGTTTTTCGGCACATAGCTAGCTCCATGACGCAAAACTACCTTTCACTTCGTTCTCCTTAGCACTGAAGTGTCTCGTGCGGTTTTCTAGCGTGTTGGTATAGTGTTGCTGGCACGCCACTCCACACCGCTGCCTGCGCTAACGGTGTGCGCGTGCACTCGTGTTGTTCATTTGCTTCGAGTTTACGCGGGTTGCAAAATAAATGAGACACTCTGTATATGAATGTGTGTTATAACATGTATGAAGTATATATGCATGCGTGTTATAAGATGTATCGAAGTACATATATATATATGTATATATACTTCGAAATATTACTCGTAACACGATGTAATATATATATGTTATAACATGTATTTATATTTATATATGTATGTGTGTGTTATAAGATGTATATATGTTCGTTATTCATGGCAGTAATTTTGCATGAATGAGGTGTATGTGTGTTATGAGATATAGACCGGGAGGTGGCAGCACAGACAATCACCTCATCGAATTCACGGCTGAAATTCCAGAATTAGTTAAAACTCGATTCGCATATTAAAACGCAATCGGTCTGCCAAGTCATATCTTGGTGGAAAACACCTTAAAACCCGATTTTACCGGTTGACGCGTAGGTTTACCATTATGTTTTCCTGCACCCAAAGGTATGAAAACATGGAGGACTGGGAGCAGGAACACACAATGGTAAACGAATGGTAATCCATAACGATGACAATTCTTCTATCCACTTTCCGAATGTTGATTTAATTTTTATCATCTTCCAAAACTTTGATTTAATATTTCATTCCTGCCTTAGTGATATGAAAGGATCTCTCTGTTCATGGTCTCACAGGCTGCTTACATTTTCGCCACTTATTCTAAAAACCGCTGTCTTATTTTAAATGTTGACGGATAAAAGGCGTGTAAATAAACAGATTAAATAGATGAGTATTTAATTTGTTTTCGTTATTATTTTTATGTTTTATAGCTATTTTTGTAATGCTTTGCTTTCGGTTTGTGATAAGTATGTCCGTTCTATACACTGACAATGGTGAACAATGGAAAAATATGCCCTTCACCCACATATTATTAGCGCATTTGTGCTCGTATTTTCTCGTGAAAATAATACCGAAATTATTTGTTCATTTAAATATGGGATATTGCCTTGTTGAATTTTACCGATACATTAGAAATCATAAAAAACCTCTTCTAGAAGTAAAATCGTCAGCAAAACACAAGTAGATATGTTTATCTATACAATAGCTATTTATTTAACATTGTTATTTCGATAATTTAAGAGTTTTCTAATCTGTGTTTTACCATTACATGATGATTAATACTGATTAGTTTCATGAAATAAACATCTTGGAGTACAATAGTCCCCACCCTCTCTGTTATATTGCGCCTCGTTATATTAACCATTCGGGTATATCGCTCTTTATTCGTGTCCTCCCCCCCCCCCCCAAAAAAAATAAAAAATAAACTTCAACTACACTTTTTAAGTAAAACTAATGTTTACTTAAAAAAGTAAAAATTAAAGTAAACTAATGTTTTGAAAATATATATGAAACATTTACTAGTATGTTATCATCTGCCTTATTTTTTCTTAATACCTATTATATCGCTTCTTTGAATATTTCACGCTTTTTTCTTGTCTCCTTCCAAACGCTGTATAAATTGGGATTGTATTTAAATGTTCTCTTAAATTTGTCATTCTTTTTTTTGCTTAAATCACAATTTTTTGTGCTTAAAATAAAAATTTCCGATTTGGTAAAATAGTATGGTAACTCTGATTTCATTTTAAAAAAAATAAGAGAAAGAGAGCGGCAAGGAGTTGTTATTATTATTATTTTTTTATTATTATCGAAAAATAAATTGGCATGTTGGAATAATTTATTTAGAATATCTCGTTATATGTTACTTTAGAAAAAAAATGTTTCAACGACTTTCTCTCAATGTAATGTAACGAGCTTGAAATCGTTTGAAACATTCGAACTTAGTTAATAACGTAAGGTTTTTTGTTGCTTTTCGGCTTACGTATTGTTGGCTTGTATTGAAATTATTAAATATTATTTGTTTTGTTATTAATCATAATTTGTAATACTTTTAATTAATAATTTGTGTTAACTTGTTAAATTTTGTTTTTACTAATATATTTTTCTTTTTCCTTTGCAGGTAAGTGATTACAATTACAAATTATATTCAAAAGTAGTAAGTTTGAAATCTCTAATTATCTTTACTTATTTTGATTCTTCTTTATATTTCTTAATATTTAATTTAATTTTTTTCAAAATGGAGTGACGTTAGTGTCCCTCAGACGTGCATGACGATCCGTTAGATCTTTTAGAACAAAGTTGGGTATCTCTGATATAGATATAATCTACTTTTATCATAGATAAATTTGCATCAAATTCACATCAAACCATCAGTGTTTCTAGAACAAGATTGGGTATCGCTGATATAGAGAAACTACTTTTATCAGAGGTAAATTTGTATCAAAATTCATATCAAGCCCGTAGGGTTTCTGGAACAAAGTTGGGTACCGCTGATATAGAGAATCTATTTTTATCATAGGTAAATTTGCATTAAAATTCTAATCGAGCCCTTAGGACTTCTAGAAATAAGTTGGGTATCGCTGATATAGAGAATCTACTTTTATCATAGGTAAATTTATATCAAAATTCACATCGAGAACTTAGGGTTTCTGGAAAAAGTTTGGGTACCGCTGATTTAGAGAATCTACTTTTGTCATAATTACAATTGCATCAAAATTCACATCTAGTAATTAGGGCTTCTGGAGCAAGGTTGGGTATCCTTGATATAGAAAATCTACTTTTGTCATAGATAAATTTGCATCAAAATTTTCATGGAGCCCTTAGGGTTTTTGGGACAAGATAGGGTACCGTTGAAACCAGTAATAAGGAATCCACTTTTCCTACTGGTAAATTTGCATTGAAATTCAAAACGAGCCCTTAGGACTTCTAGAACAAAGTTGGGTATTGCTGATATAGAGAATCTACTTTTATCATAGGTAAATTTATATCGAAATTCACATCGAGTCCTTAGGTTTTCTAGAACAAGGTTGGGTACCGCTGATATAGATAATCCACTTTTGGTAGCGATCGGGCGTTTTCGCGTGAGTAAAGCAGCCCCTTAAAGATTAGAAAAACACTTCATATCATACTTTATAATCAGTTTCATTAATCAAATGTACTTTTAGTTCCTGCTAAACTTTGTATATTCAGACAATATACACTGCTCAAAACAATTAAAGGATATTTGAAGTTATACATAAAATAAAGATATAAACGAAATTTTTTTTGCCGAAAATAGAAGAAGAGAATCACAAATGCAAATTTTTCTGGTTTTCAAACTGTGGAGTATGCAAATTTTGAGTTCGACGTCAAAAACGTCGCTTCAGCGGCAGCGAATGAAATTTCACTTTCAACTGGATAAAAGAGAATGAAGACAAGGATGATCGGCATTCAGTGATTGCTTTGTTTCGATGAGTACGATGTCTCAGCGAAGTCATTTGACAGATTCAGAAGCTTGGAGAATTGTTGGTAGGTTAGAAGGGGGCCAAACTCAAGCCGAAGTAGCGCAAGCCATTGGAGTGTCACAAAGTGTCATTTCCAGGATCTGGAACCGTTTTTTGGAGAGTGGATGTGCAGGCCGACCAGGGCAAGGTCGTAGACGGGCAACAACGCCCAATGAAGATCGGTATTTAGCGTTAACAGCTCGGAGACACCGAAACATGAACGCTACTCTTCTCCAACAACACCTTCGCTCGACTACAGGCACCACGATTTCAACTCAGACTGTCCGAAACCGGCTCCATGCTGTAGGTCTGTATGCTCGCCGACCGATGGTATGTGTTAGATTAACATCAAGGCATCGTCGCGACCGCAGGGAGTGGGCAACCGAGCATGTCAACTGGAGGAGAAATGAATGGAGCAATATTCTGTTTTCTGACGAGTCCCGTTTTTCTGTGCATCCGGATAATAGGCGTATTTTCATCTGGAGGGACCGTGGCAGTAGGAATAATCCTGCGTTCGTGCACGAAAGTGTCAGATTTGGCGGTGGAGGAGTGTTGGTGTATGGTGGCATCTCCATTGACGGGCGCACTGACCTCTACATAATTCGAGATGGAGCTCTGACTGGCCGCCGATATAGGGATGAGATCCTCAGACCTATTGTAGTCCCTTACGCTGCAGCAATCGGAGATAACTTCATTTTAATGGACGATAACTGCAGGCCACATCGTGCAAACCTGGTGGAGGATTTCCTTTTCGAGGAAGGAATCGTTCGAATGGAATGGCCAGCGTGTTCTCCAGACATGAATCCAATCGAGCACGTTTGGGACGCTCTAGGAAGACGAGTTTCTGGCCGCCAACAACCCCCACAAACTCTCCAAGAACTGGAAAGAGCTCTTCTGGAAGAGTGGGGCAGAATACCCCAACTCGTCATTAATAGCCTCATTGAATCCATGCCTCAAAGGTGTTCAACGTTGCTGGCCATACCCCCTACTGAAAATGATTTTCTTTGAAGAAAACACCTTTTCTTATTCTTTTTTTCTCATATGCACAAATTGTTTTGTTTTTTCCTTTTGTACACAAATGCGCAATAAAATGCATTTTTTCTGCCAAACATGTCTAATTTATTCTCATATAACCTACTATGTCTGTCGACTATGTATCAATCAGCTAAAAAGTTTCCCAGATACAAAATCCACCTAAAACTGCAATATCCTTTAATTGTTTTGAGCAGTGTATTCAAGAATAATGAAAATGTAACATAATATGCATGTTTTACATATTATTAAATTGCAAAAAATAAAATTAATTTTCCACATTTTGTCCCAAAAACTTGGTTTTCTGTCTATTAAACCTGGATTTTAATATAAAACACGCACGGGCTGGGTTTTTTACAACCCTGCCTCAAAAACCACCTTCTCTTAAATATTTTCCTAGAAAAGAAAAAATGTTTTGATAGTTTTCTCTCAATTGTAAATAAAAAAATACGGGATATATTCCCTTAAAAAAATCCGCACGGAGGGCCACCCCCCCCCCCCCCCCTCGGCCTATATCCATCAATTCGTAACAAAATATCCCCAACAATTGTAATATCGTGAGATTAAAATCACCTAAAACACGCCATTCGCCACATTCCTGCATTATGTCATATATATCACTCTCGAAAATTGAATTGTATCTGCAGATCATTACTACACTAAAATGTGAGATATAAAAAAAAGAAAAGATGGAGCTTTTCACTTTATTTCTCCTGAGACATGGAAAATTGTCAATTCTAATATTAATTCCACTCTAGAATTTTGTTAAGTTTACTACTTTCTAAAACATATTAACTAAAATGTATGCACTTAACGACAATATCGCTGTAGGTTAATAAAAATAGACAATGAAACACCAGCTCATTCCATTTTACAAAGGACAGGATATTTGCAGGATTGATTTACAGGATATTATAGTCGCAAGATAGTTATATCTTTTCACAAATAGATGCTTCTAGACAAACGAGTATGTAAATATTCGTTAATTTGTAAGGCTCTCGAAAATCAATAAAGCCCAGGGCTCCAGAGTGTATTAAAATTACTCTAGTAGGATCTTCGTTAATTCTATTAGTGCAGAGTAAAGTAATAATAATAATAATCTCCAACTATAATAAAGAGGGAAGTTTGTGTGTGTGTGTGTTTCTCGTTTGTATTCTGAAGAGACCGCTGCACGCAGGGCTACAAAATTTTGTGGGAAGGTACCTCTATACATGTAGTTTTGCACCTCGAAGCCCGATTTTGGAATTTTGGAATAGATTTAATTTAATTTTTTATGCGATTTTTTGTACTTTTTCACGTTTTACTGCAATTTTTCCACATTAGTAGCAGGAATCCTGTTCCAATCTTTTAGCCCAATATGGTAAATTTTATCCTTTTTTCAACAAAGTTTATTCGTACAGAGATTTTTTTAAGTTTTGGCGAATTTTTTCCATCGACACTAAGACATTTTGCCCTGAGCGCTTGATTGGTTCGGTGGTTGCTCACATTTCGGCCTCAGCTACGCTCACAATCGTAATCCCCCCCCCCGCCTCTTTTCAGCTTGAAGAGAGTTGATAATTATTTACAGATAAAAAATCATGATTTTAAAAAGGGAAGGGCTGATTATTAATTATTGTGGAACAGGAATCCGGTTCCCGTCTTTTAGCCCAATATAGTAAATTTTGTCCTCTTTTCAATAAAGTTTATGCAAATTCGTACAGCGATTTTTGAATTTTTGACAAATTTTTTCCTTCGACACTATGATACATTTAGAATCCGTTTAAAGTTATTATTATTATTATTAAGCCGCAGATCAGGCCCCTACCTGCCGGGCATTATGCCCAGCTTAACGAGTTTGTATATCTGGAAGCGGGGCGAAATTCGCCTAATCTCCTCATAGCGGAGATCCACCTGATTAGCTTCTTGGGTGTCCTTGGCTGCAACGCTATTTCGTGAGAGTTACTTAGTTACTGTGTTGGCCGGTTCTAGTTTGTTATTAATTATGGGTTTCTGGGTATGTTGTCGAATAAGGAAAGGGGCTTGCTTTCGGGCCATATTCACACTGACTATGGTTGCTAATATAGACAGGTTTATATAATTCAGTTTAAATATTTGTGTTTCCGCTATGTTCTCTAGTGGTTTGCTACAGTTTCTCTGCTTGACAGCTCACGGCATCCAGCCAACCTCGCTGAAATGGCAGATTTAAAAAAAATAATAATAAAAAATTAAAAAAAAAGAAGATAGAAAGGGATTGGTCTCGTAATTTAGAACCTTGATCAGGTGACGAGAACTTCACCTGACTAGGCACCTCCAGAGGTATAATTCAAAGGGAACTTGGTAGACTTTGCACCCACGACGGATTTTACATGCACCAGGGCGTACATGGCTTCGTTGAATTTTTTTTCCGTTTAAAGTTATTATTACTTCTAGGAAAAGGGCCGAAAATGTACGTAAGACTAATAATAATAATAATAATAATAATAATAATGTGTATATGCGTTCGGCGGTTTAGAATTCTCATTATCTGTAATATTAGGAATTATTCTTTTAGCAGTTTTACCTCTAATTTCTCCTTACAAGGGAACGACACATACATTGCACGCTCATAGCATGTGAAACGTGCCGTACACTCTAAAATTGGAAGGAGTGAGAAGTTGACTCTTTGGAAGAGTGAGAGGCATTTTCACTCTTTTAGGAGTGAATTTTATAAATATGCACTCTTTAAAGAGTGGAACTTTCCACTCTCTAGAAAAGAGTGAAATATCTCACTCCGTTGTCGAGAGTGACTGTTCACTCCGTTGACAAGAGTGAGATATTTCACTCCGTTGAAGAGTGAGGAAAAACAATTTTTTCCAATAAAATCACAAGATGGCGCCAGCTCACGGATGAGAATCCGAGTAATCTCCGTTATCGAAACGAAACACCTAAAATGAAATCCTTTATATATAGTAGCACGATTTTTAAAAAAACTGAAAAAGGCATTGAAATAATAAATGAATCGATAGAATTATGGACAGGAAATATATTTTATGCTTTACAAATTGCAGGATTTGCCAATGCTAAGAAAAGTGTGGGAAAAAAAATATTTGAAGTAAATTTATGCTTAGCTGCAACACAATTTTGCTTCTATTTTATAAACAGAAATTTAATATCTCTGAATGCTAATTATTTTCCCCTTTATTTAAATAACCTATTCTACATATTTTATATCATTTCTAACCTCTTTATGAAAATAAACAAAATATAACTATACAGATTAAATTTTCTGTTATTTTTAGCACGTTTGAAATTAAACATAAGAGCAACGTTTTTCATTTCTCTTATGTTTTTTTTTTTTTTTTTTATACCGCTAACCAGGCCCCTACCTGCCCGGCATGAATGCCCAGCTTAACGGGTTAGTACCTGGGTGCGGGGCATGCCCCGCACCCAGGTACTAACCCGTTAAGCTGGGCATTCATGCCGGGCAGGTAGGGGCCTGGTTAGCGGCATAAAAAAAAAAAAAAAAAACATAAGAGAAATGAAAAACGTTGCATTTAATCACTGATTTTATAACATTCATTATAGAAAAAAAAAAGAGTATAAATGTGTCGGAAATAATCTTAGGAAAAATTTAACAGCTATAATTTAAGAAAAAAAAAACGTTTTTTACCCTGACTGAAATTTCCCCCCTAAAAATTAGTTTTGAAAAGTAAATTTGGGGGCCCCTTTGTATTTCAGTGAGTAAACTTCGGCTTCACGGGCCTATTTGGTAAACAGGCCCTGGGCCTCGGACAATCTTAATCGGGCTCTAATTATGCAAACATTATTAGCAAGAAAAAAATGAATGAATAAATAAATAACTGCTTTGTTGTAACGGAATTTTTGTCATAGCGGAAATGTACAGACGGGTGTTCGCACATTTTTTAGACGATTTCGGCGTTGTTGTTTTTAACGTTTAAAATATGAATATTGCTTTCTGAAATAATCTGTATGATAATCTTGTTTCTTGATTCTAATTCTGCATAATGCTTTCGATGGATATCGATGAATGTTTTCGATGTAAGATAAATTTGCGATAGTCATAAATCCTTACAGGCCCGGACTGGCCAGGTCGGCTGGTCGGCGATTGCCGAGGGCCCCCGGCCCAAGGGGGCCCTAAAAATGGATATACGAGTACAACTTCATAATTAGTTACATTAGACAAATTTCACTATTTGTCATAATTTTACACGTTTACAATCAATTTTAAGCAGTACCCAGTTGTTTTTTGTTTAACCCTTCTTTGCATGAGTTTTTCTTTTACAATTGTGTTTTTTTATACATATATTAAATTGAGAAATTTTAAGATAGATTTTTAACATTGTTCAGCAACATAGTTCACGGGAAATTTACTGGATTAATATTTCTATATAAATATAGTGGTGGCGAAGAAGTTGATTTATTTATTAAAAGTTAAATAAAAAGTGATGGAAATTTACATCACTATGCAATTAAGGGTTAAGGTAGCCTACGTAGTGGCGCTGTGTTGTGTCGCTGAACCAGGCGGAAGAGGGCTGCTGGCTACTAATCGAGCTCTGTGTAGTGCCAACCATACTACGAGACTGAGCGAATGAGCGTCGCATAATGCACCCTGAATCTGCGACGCTCATTAGCTCATTCTCGTAGTATAGTTGTAGTTAGTGCAGTGTTACAGTTGTGTCAACATGAAACGTGTGTACTATAGTGGCGCTACAAAAAGGAAAAAAAAAAAAAGAGAAAATCTTTAGACGTTGAAAAAAGTTCGAAAAGTTAAAATACTTGGTTAACTAGTGCCACTTCTTAGTAGCAAAGTCAGCCTTTGAGGGACAATAGTGATACATTAAATACAGGCAAGGTAAATCGAATTAGTTTATTAGTTCATATGTACTTTCCACATACTCAGTATTCTGAGTCGCCAATTCCGTGTTTGTGTTTCTTGCGTATTATTAGTTCAGTCATTTGGTAGAAAATAAAAGAAAGTTTGTGGGTAGGGTTTTAATATTTGGTACTTTTATGTTTTTTACTTTCTTCTATCTATAATAGAAGAAAGTATTGTAATCGAAATTTTTTTCGACTTCCGGTTTTCGACGGATTTACACGTTTTAGGGGTCAGAGATTCCGAAATACATGTTTTTACAAAATGTCTGTCTGTCCGTCCGTCCTCATTGTATCATCGAAAAGTGTATGAAGTTATGTTTCAAATTGAACCAAATTTGTTTTTGTATGTTTTTGGCTGTGGAAAGCAGGTCCTACTGGAATTTGGGGATATTTCGACGAAAGGGGGCGCTGCGATCACGATTTTTGTTCCATTTTCACTATTGTATCATCGAAAAGTGTATGAAGTTATGCAGATAATTGAACCAAATTTTTTGTATATATTTTTGACTATAGCTTACAGTTCCCAGTTGAATTTGGGGATATTGCGCCTGGAGCGGGTGCTGTGATAGCCATTTAAAGATTTCAATTTCAAAAAGTTGTACAAAATAAAAAAATTTGGAATCTTAACAACTTTGTGATCCAAGGATTCCAGAGCATTTTTTGTTTTGCCTCTATCTTACAAAATGGCTGAAATACAGCAGTTTGAAGTTATAGGGTGACTGACATTTTGAAACAATATAGCAGGATTCTTCCATAAACGGGTTTAATTTATGAGTTTTAGTGAACATGGTTTCGCCAAATTTCCGCTCATTGTTGTAAGCATCGTTTCAACACTTACATACTAAACACTATATATTTATATTCGCCAACGTCAAATTCTTGCCATGCTTAGCGACAATTGGTAAAATATAGCCAAATTTGGCGACAAAAATACGTTGGCTGTGCCTGTCTAATTTGGCGATATTCTCATTCAAATTTCTTTTCCTGCTGGTACAGGCCAGAAGGGTTTTTCGTAGTTTACTATAATACATCGGCTCCTCGCATCGAGGTAACCCGACGATTCGCAAGCAGATGACGTACTGCAGAATGACGAAAAGTATTGATTTTTTTTGACGGTGTGATAACGAATATTGAAGCATTAACATGTATGAAATAGAAGAAAGTTTTGGGATTGGCATATAAGACAAGTTTAGGTCGCTGAACACGAATCTGAGGTTTTCCAACAAACTTTTTTCCGGGAAATACTTTTTTTACAAAGATGTAAAAAAAACCGGACTTTTCTCTGTTTTATCAAAATAACTCTAAAAATATGCATTTTACGTGAAAGTCGACAGTATACGAATCAAAGAGGATAAATTTTCATACTTTTTATGAATTGAAATTTTTCTTCTGATCAATAGTTTAGCCATGAGAGTGCCACAGAAATGTGTGTTAAAAGCAAAAAAGTGAAACAACGGGAATTACGGCACTGTACATCGATGTAACATGGAAACTAACCATTTTACGCTATAAAGAATCCATTTTTACTATTACGTGCCAGTGCGTGAGAACTAGTGTTTGCATCTGAGAGTTCTCGTGTGAACTTCTAAAAGAACATTTCCAGCATATTTTCTCACAATGGCGTTGCTTTGAAATAGTGGTAAGCCCGAACTTCTTTTGTGAACAGAGGAAAACTTTTAAATTATAATTGATAGCATTGTCCACCAAGGATGAGAGGACTTACTTTGCTGGTGGCCTGTTATTGGTGAGAAAAAGATCTCCGTGAGAAACCACAAAGTGCAACTACTTATTTTCCCCTTTTTAGAAAGGAACCAATACCACACTGGTTTGCAGGTGATGTCATGGTCCCACGGTACAAGTGGTCCTGATAAGCCCCTCCATGGACAAAATCCCCTTCCATTGCGAAAACCATGAGCGAAAGGATTTTAATTAAGAGTTCAGATTGAGAAAAACTCTGAGAGGGGCCAGACCTCTGTTTGAGAATACAGGGTACGCCAAGTACCCGGGTGACTGCGAGAGAAACGTGAAGAGCTGCTAGACCTGTGTTCGAGAATACAGGGTACGCCAAGTACCCGGGCGAATGCTAGAAAGTCCGTCCGCAAGAAGCTTTGTGCGGTCAGGGATCAAAAAGTAAATATTCTAATATTCTATGTCCTCTAAATTTCCCGGTAAGGGGCCCCTTTTCAGTTTCTTGCCGAGGGCCCCCAAAGGAGCCAGTCCGGGCCTGAATCCTTACTTGAAACTTCGTTTTCCGCCTTGAAATGGGCTCTTTTTTTTCCCTGTTTTTTTTTTCATCTGGTATCTTTTTACTATGTATATGTATTGATTTTTGGAATAGCACTTTTCAATCAATTGTTATGCTTATTTCGCACTAAAAAGTTTTTATATTATGCGCTTTGCAATCATTTTAGACAGTGGAATTAGCATACTTCTGTTCGGAAGAAGAAAAAAAAAAACGCAAACGCATCTTCCCATTTACAGCTTTTTTAGCATGCGCAATCTTGAAATAAGAATAAATTTGAAAGTATCAGACGATAATATAAATTACACATAATAAGTTGTTGTCAGAATTTTTTCCTCTAAAAGAATTCCATTTTTTAAAAATAATTTATCAATTTGTCTAAAAAATGTGCGAACAGTCTCTGTATTATATGATACAAAAATAAGGTTTCAGTTTCTTATTTACACAGTTGAGAAACACCGTAAATATTTATGATTTCTACACAAATTTAATAAATGTGTTCGAATATCACAAAAGAAACAAAGCTAAAATAATGTAATAAGAGCTTTTTAAATTGTAAGCGGCTCTAGCAAGCTGTAGGTACCAGTTCTCGTCCGAGCGCAGAAGTCAAGCAGCAGCGAGCTCGGTTACTAGTTGGGAGGGTGACCGCCTACGATGAGTTTCTCTTTTTTTTATTCAAGAATTTTAGTCACTCCTGAAAGAGTGACTATTTACTCCTATCAGGGGTGAAAAAACTCACTCCTGAAAGAGTGAGTATTCACTCTTTCAGGGAGTCAAGAATTTCACTTTTTCCTAGAGTGAATAGTCACTCTAAAGAGGTTGGGCAAATTTTGACTCTGCGATAGAGTGAATATCCACTCCTCCGGAGTGAATAGTCACTCTTTCTTATTTAGAGTGTAGTTTAACTTAATAACATATATCACTTTCCAAGATAGCCTACCACTTGATAGTTATATGTTCCTACTGCTAAATATTTTCAGAAAAATAAGTAATTGTAAGTCCGTTATGCAGCGTAAAATCTTCGCAAACAATTTTAGCGTAGATTATTATTGTATGCATAATAGATTAGATGCTACAGATAATGAAAATGCTAGCCAGCTGATGCAATAGAGGGGCGAATGGTATTGCCATAGCAACGTCACACACACACACGGCTGCAATGTGAAATGAATAGCAACCCGATTACTGATGTTGTCGGGGTAAAATAAGTAATCCGGTCGGCATTCATTTCACATTGCAGCAAGATACACGGTGTTGCTACAGAAAAAAAAACTCGCTGGTGCAACAGCTGGCTGGCAGATTCGTTATATGTACTATCTAATCTATGGTACATCCATCACATACAATGACGCTAAAATTGGTTACCAAAATATGCTACTGCCTCCCAGACTAACAGGTTAATTTTCAAGTGTTTTCCTTGCAAAGTCAAATGCGTTCAGATTGTGATCAGTGAAAAAAAAAAATGCGTGAGAGCATAGTAAATTTAGATTTATCATTATTTGTTGCTTTACGAAATATTGTTTTAATAGCTTTCGCTTAGCTGTAATATCGCAAGAGGCCTACACATTCAAATCATTTAAAACTTTTTGTATATGCACTTAATAACATATGTCACTCCCAAAATTGAACTGTGTCTGCCGATCATTACAATGCACGGATCTAAAACATGGATTGAGCCTTGTCTTTTATTTCCCCTGGGACACCCGGAAGCTATCAATTGTCATACTAACTTCACTCAAATCAGTATGCATTTAACGACAATTTTACTATAGGTCGATAAGCATAGAAAATGAACTTCAACATTAACAATTTTATAACCACAAAATTACACTTTTACACTTTTGAAAAAAAATGTGAGTGAAAGTTATTTTGCTTGGGCCTTCCAAAAATCCATATGTACTAGGATAGAAACCTGCAGGGGTCGGGTTTTCGGATTGTACTCGAGTTTTTATTTTTTGTTTATTTTTTTTTTGTATCTGACCTCAACCGGAAAATTCTGCCTAAAGTCATTCGGAACCCTACCCGACCCGAATCCCAACTATTCAAACCCGAAACCAAAGTGCAAGAAACTTATTCCATTAATACAATTATGGAAAAATAGTCTAAAATTATATATCTAATATCAGTTTTATATTTTTTGCATAAAAATGAACACATACACTCAATAATCGAGTCAATACAAAATCGATTCAAAAGAATTAAAATTCAACCTCAAAACCGAAACCTTTAAAGTCAATCACACCCGCAACGAAAAAAATTAGCGTCTATTCAGCCCGACACGAACCGCAGTTCGAGCCGGGTAAAATCGGATTACCCGACCCGATGCAGGACTCTATGAGACCTTGGACCTGAAATATAGCTCTTAATTACTTCTCTTCCTAAAAGTGAAAAGAAAATATGCGTGTGTGCAATTGTCGATTTAAAAATCTCATTATCTCTTACTTTAGGAAAAAAATTGTTTTAATAGTTTTGATATGTATCACGAGAGGTCCATACATTCAAAGCACCTCAAAATTGGAACATTTAAAGTCAACCAGATCCGCAACGAAAAAAAAAAATTAGCGTCTATCCAACCCGACACGAACCGCAGGTCAGTCCGGGTAAAATCGGATTACGCGACCCGATGCAGGACTCTATGAGACCTTGTACCTGAAATAACACTCTTAATTACTTCTCTCTTTAAAAGTGAAAAGAAAATATGCGTGTGTGCAACTGTCGATTTAGAATTCTCATTATCTCTTACTTTAGGGGAAAAAATGCTTTAATAGCTTTGATATGCATCATGAGAGGTCCATACATTCAAAGCACCTCAAAACCGAAACATTTAAAGTCAACCAGATCCATAACGAAAAAAAAATTAGAGTCTATCTAACCCGACACCAACCGCAGGTCGGGCCGGATAAAATCGGATTACCCGACTCGATGCAGGACTCTATGAGACCTTCGACCTGAAATATCGCTCTTAATTGCTTCTCTCACTAAAAGTGAAAAGAAAATATTCGTGTGTGCAATTGTCGATTTAGAATTCTCATTATCTGTTACTTTAGGAAAAAAATTGCTTTAATAGCTTTGATATCACGAGAGGTCCATACATTCAAATCACCTAAAAACGCCGTATTGGCACCTGAAAACTGAAAAATTTAAAGTCAACCCAGATCCGCAACGAAAAAAATTAGTGTCTATCCAACCCGACACGAACCGCAGGTCGGACCGGGTAAAATCAGATTACCCGACCCGATGCAGGACTCTATGAGACCTTGGACCTGAAATATCGCTCTGAATTTAACTTCTCTCACTAAAAGTGAAATGAAAATATGCGTGTTTGCAATTGTCGATTTAGAATTCTCATTATCTGTTACTTTAGGAAAAAAATCGCTTTAATATCATGAGAGGTCCATACATTCAAATCACCTAAAATCACTCAAAAAAATTCAATTCACCGTATTCGCACATCAAAACCGAAACATTTAAAATCAACCAGACTCGCAACGGGAAAAAAATTAGCGTCTATCCAACCCGACACGAACCGCAGTTCGAGCCGGGTAAAATCGGATTACCCGACTCGATGCAGGACTTTATGAGACCTTGGACCTGAAATATCGCTCTTAGTCACTTCTCTCACTAAAAGTGAGAAGAAAATATGCGTGTGCGCAATTGTCGAATTAGAATTCTCATTATCTGTTACTTTAGGAAAAAAAATGATTTAATAGCTTTGAAATCACGAGAGGTTCATACATTCAAATCACCTAAAACACGCAGTATTCGCACCTCAAAACCGAAACATTTAAAGTCAACCAGATCCGCAACGAAAAGAAATTAGCGTCTATCTAACCCGACACGAACCGCAGATCAGGCCGGGTAAAATCAGCTTACCTGACCCGATTCAGGACTCAATGAGACTCTGGACCTGAAATATCACTCTTAATCACTTATCTCACTAAAAGTGAAAAGAAAATATGTGTGTGTGCAATTGTCGATTTAGAATTCTCATTATCTGTCTAAACCTGTCTCACCTAAAACCTGTTCGCACCCCAAAACCGAAACATTTAAAGTAAACCAGATCCGCAACGAAAAAAAAATTAGCGTCTATCCACCCCGACACTAACCTCGGGTTTGGCCGGGTAAAATCAGATTACCCGACCCGATGCATATACTCTATGAGACCTTGAATATGAAATATCAATCTTAATTACTTCTCTCACTAAAAGTGAAAAGAAAATATGCGTGTGTGCAATTGTCGATTTAGAATTCTCATTATCTGTTACTTTAGGAAAAAAATTGCTTTAATAGCTTTGATATCACGAGAGGTCCATACATTCAAATCACCTAAAACACGCCGTATTCGCACTTAATAACATATGTCACTCCCGAAAATTGAACTGTATCTGCCGATCATTACAATGCTCGGATCTAAAACATGGATTGAGCCTTGCCTTTTATTTCCCCTGGGACACCCGGGAGCTGTCAATTCTCATATTAACTCCACTCGAATCAATGTGCTAGATAGGCTAGCGTGACCACTGGCGCATTTACACGTGACCTGCGTGTCCAGCAAGCCCCTTTAGACAAATGAAAGCTAATAGTTCCAAAATGAAAATTTTTGTAGAATTTTCCTACCGTCAAATTGGTACGGAAAAATTGTAACCAAAAAAAGCGAAAGTGTAGAGATAGAGAGAGAGAGAAGGGGGTAGAGGAGGTGCCTCGCAGGGGGTTGTTCGAACGAAATTGTTGGGAGCACCAGAGCGTAACTCTCTTGCGAACGTGATGGGCAGTTAGAGCAGCTTTATTTTGAGGAATGTATCCGCCCAACGATTTGCTCATTTTCTTTTCGTTTTCTCATTTACTTTATGTGTTTATTTTACTTTTTTTTTTTTTTTTTTTTTTTTTTTTTTTTTTTTTTTTTTTTTTACTGTTTCTCTTAAAGTTGATTTCATGGCGCAGAGTTAGTAGTAAACAATTTCTTATTTTTCCTAGTTCATTTATTTCAGATGCGGATTTATAAATAAAAAGTCTGAGTTAAAATTAAGCCTATATTTCGGTTATTGGATTTAATATAAGTTACTTCTACTTCGTGAAATTTGAAAGCATCCTTAATTTAAAAAGTCATAAATTGCACTTGAAGATGCATTTTTTTTAAGATGAAAGATTACTGGATCAAAAAATAAATAATTATAAAGAATGCTTTGCATATATAAAGGGTCTGCTAAATGTTACATTCTACTCCCCTTATTTGTTATTTTCCTGAGATTAAATAAGACAAAGAATATTAAAAAAAATACTGATATTCATATTCAAGGGACCGTACAAACGCTGAAAAAAAAATCAGCCTACAACAGCCGCCATTTTGGCGTCAACGCGTAGGCTTTATATTCAAAGGGCTGTGGGCGCAAGTAGTATCAAGTACTATCTTTTCCTTTCACGTAAAAGAAATTTGAATACTTTTCTTTATGGCTATTTCCTAAGTATGTCATGCAATGCACATATGTTTATATTGTGTTTAATATGTTTTGTCAGAATTTTCATACCTATTGGATCTATGACAAAATAATATAGCCCAGTTAAAAAAAAAAAAAAAAAACGCATTACTTTGCACCACCACGGATTTATAATACAATATCAATATTCTGTAGACACTGATAACCTAAATATTTTTACTGAAATATTTATTGCAAATATTTCTTATATCGCTTGAGAAAGTGACATAGCTCAAAATTACTACATTTCACAGTAGCGACAAAAGAAGATTGGCATTTTGTACTGTAACATACAACTATATCACTTAGCTCTACATGTACCTGTAAAAACATAATACATAAATGCGTAAAACCCTTAAGAACCAATATGTAGAAGATATAGGGGGGATTGTTTAAATGTATCCCCCTTCGTCTCTTTCCCGCCCTTCTGTGGGGGGAAAGTGACAGCGTAATCTTAGCGGTCCGGATAACTACACTTATGGCAATTTTCCTGTAGCAAGACGCACCTAACTCATATATATTAATGGAATAATTCGCAAAAGGATTGTTTTGGAGATGTGTTTTTAGGTGCGCTCGTAATTATATAAATACGTAGCACCTATAGTCGTCGCTTGGTCCGTCCGTCTGTCCGTCCGTCTGTCTGTCTGTCTGTCCGTCTGTCTGTCCGTCCGTCTGTCTGTCTGTCCGCATATAACAACGCAAAAACTACCCAACCAAATGGTTTGCAATTTAAAATATATTATCTTTGCAGAATTTTGTCGAGACATTTCAAATTTTATTAAAATCGAATCAAAACTTTAGGAGATATTAATAAAAATATTTATTAAGAAATTTGATTTTTTTTTTTTAAATCGGTGCTTTTTTGTTATAGGAGCTTCCGATGGATGTTAAATCGTCAAGCGACCGAGATACTTATTTTATGACAGAAATTAATCTGCAGACGATATAATTCATTTCACAGAATTAAAAATCATCAAGATTTGAATATTTATATAACTAGCTGATACATATATATCTGAATATTTATATAACTAGTTAAGATATTTGTATGAAGAGTGTCATAAAATATATACTTAACTAGCTGTTTAACCCGTTCTACGCACGGGATATCATGAATTTAATTCTAAAACGTGCGTACGAACGCACCTCGTTTGTAACGTTTGACGTACAATTTCCAACTTGTTTTTCTTGCGGGTGAGCGATATGAACATTTCAGTATTGGTTCATTTTCATAATATGAATGTTTCAATTTTGGAATAATATTGTACAAAGTTATCCTAATACACTATGCCAATCTTGACTTAACACAAAAAACTACAACTAAACCAGCATGTTATCTTAATCATCGGCCCTGAGTCGATATACAACATATGTTCCGGTCAGTTGGTCAGCCTAACGCGAGACCCTCAGTGTTTAGTTCTTATGCAAGCTTGGTTACTGTTTTTATCGACCCTGAAGGAATGAAAGATTGTTTTATGTATCAGAACGCAAATTTTCCCCCATTCACTCTCTATTCCTCCGAATGGTTTGAAAAGTCAATGCGGAAAACCGTATCTTAAGTATTTTCCCCCATTTATATCTTCCTCTTAGTTGCGTTTCCAAGATCTCACCGAAAGATTAGATGAACCTTGACCAGTTCACTGTTCAGAATCGAACTGTGGTCCTGTAGCGTGGTAGCCGTGACGCGCTGAACACTAAGCTACAAAGCGTCTGACTTAATACAAAAAGCTAATATTTTTGCTCATTTCGAGACGCTAAAATTATTGTCCCTGTAAAATTAGCTGAAATTTTTTTTCCGAAAAATTCTATGTTTCTCCAAAGGAATCATTTGTCTTTTACATGACTTTACATTTTACGAATTTATATTATATTTGTCTTATTTGTTATGTCATTTAAATATTTCACTAGTATTGGTTAAATATTGATAAGCAATGATGATTAACTGGATGGTATAAACACAGCAATTTTGGGGTAATATTGTACTAAATCTTTACAATGTTCTGTGTCGGTCCTGATTTACTAGAAAGAACGCAGAACTTTACTCAATTTGAGATGTTAAAATTATCGTATCTGTGAGATTCGTTAACCCTTAGAAAAACATTTTTACATAAGTTTGTACCCACGTGTACCGTTCGGAGTCTAAAGATTAAGAAAAATAAGTTTTGAAATTTTTTTTTATAAAGCTATTGTAAAAAGAAATGGTATATATTTTATATGATTTAGTTACGGCCTGATTAACGGCGGGGCAAATTTCCCCTAGTAAATTTAAATAGAACTTTTCGGCTTTTAGCGCCTTATTCCTGAGTTATTTCTGTCAAAAATAAGGCAAATTTCTATTGGTTTTTACCGGTGGATGTTTGTCCCACGTGTAATTAGGCCCGGGGTTTAGTTTTTGTAAACTTAAATAATATTTGTTTTACTGTATAAATATTTACCAACACTGGATAAATACTTATTGGGTATTTCTGTTATATGGAATCCGCAATTTTGGGGCATATATTGTACAAAATATTTTAATTGTGTGCCTTTCTTGACTTGCTACAAAAAGATAAAAAAGCATTCAAAAAACTAGTCAAACAAAAAAGCATTCAAAAAGCTAGTCTATAAAAAGCATTTTTACTCATTTAAAAATTCTGAAAGTATTATCCCTATTAGATTCGGTACAAAAAATTTCTATGTCTATTCTTGAAAGCAATTATTTAACTTTTACATGACTTAGATTTTGAGAACTTAGAGACTAATAGTTTTTTTTATAGCAAGCAAATATTTAACAATATCGGTTACACATTGCAAGACAATATTTTACAAAAAGCATTCAAAAAGCTAGTCAACAAAAACATTTTTACTCATTTCCAAATTCTGAAAGTATTATCCCTATTAGATTCGGCACAAAAAATTCTATGTCTATTCTTGAAAGCAATTATTTACAGCTTCTACAAGACTTAGATTTTGAGAAGTTAGACACTATTTTCTTATAGCATGTAAATATTTAACAATATTGGTTACATATTTCAAGACGATATTTTATTTTATTTTTGTAATATAAAAACCACAAGTTAAACAAAATTTCCCATTATTGCAATATTTTTTATATTCCATAAAGAGCTGCACGTGTCGTCATTATTTTTGCTCACTTCGAGATGCTTAGTATTGTCCCTGTAAGATTCAATGAGAAAATAGATTTCCAAAAATATCTATATCTCTGTTCTCGAAAGTAATCATTTGTCTGTTACACGGTTTAGATTTCGTGAGCTTAGATGCTATTAGTTTTACCCAGCAGATCTTCATACTTTTATTATGTTTTTCAATTTCTTATTTTTTTTTCATCCTTAATGCATTTCTGATGTACCAAATACTGTAGTATCCGAAGAATTAAAAATATATGGAGTACAGAAACTCGTTGGGAGAGAAAAAAAAAGCAGCGAGAAACACTCCCTGAGTGCTCCGAACTATTTCTTTGGAGTCTACGTGATGAGACTTTGGAACGACTTTCTCCTGATCCCGAAAAACACGCCCCGCAATTTGCTCCTCGATTTGCTTTTATTTTCCTGCCCTTTTCCTAGCACGTTAGGAACATCGTTTCAAGTTTCTCGATCCGAATATTTTAAGTGAAGGTTCCCTGCAGCCGTTCTCCGCCATTTGCATAACGAATGCCTCCCGAATCCTTCAGCGAACGTGTGGATGGTACTTAAGCCCCAAAAATGGATCCATTATGGCAAGCGTGCCACTGTTATTCGTGACCCGGTTCAAATGATGACACGTGTCCGGTACTTCAGATGTTGGATAACGAAGGTCCCAGCAATTCTTCAAACAATCCTTCTTCGTTCTTTTTTTTTCTCTGCAGAGAAATTGTTATTGTTGTGGTTGGTAGTTGTTGCTTGAAACGTTTCATGTTCGGGCAAATTCCGACGCAATAAAATTTCGGGTTGTTTATTGAAAGGAAAGTGGATCACTGTTTGAGAACATGGCATGAATACTTGGAATTGAAGATAGAATTCGAGAGGATTGAAAGTGTTGCCATAAATTTGTTGAGAAATCTTGAATGGAATTATGGAAATAGATTTTGCGTTTTCAAGTTTTTCATCGAAGGTATCATTTTCTCAAGTACTTATACTGATCAAATTCTGATGCAACGTACTTTATTTTTGTTTATTGTTTAAAGGAAATGCATTTCAGATTTATCTTGATATAGCATAAGTTGATGATATGTGCTTGTGAATTTATTTTGGATGAGCGAATAGGGACATTTTATGAACAATAATTTGAATACGTATGCGAAAAAAATTTCATGCAAAATGAAAATTTTTTAGATGTGACATATTCAGAATTCAGACAGCATGTATCTTTTTCAAAAGGGACACACGTTTAGGGCTTTAGATTTTAGATAACGAAGGAACCAGCAATTCTTCATTATTTTTATTATTTTTTTTTGCACAGAAATTGTTATTGTTGTGGTTGGTAGTTGTTACTTAAAACGTTTCATGACGCAATAAAATTTCGGGTTGTTTATTGAAAGGAAAGTGGATCACTGTTTTAGAACATAATACTAGGAGTTGGAGATTTTCCAGAAAATTGAAAGTGTTACCATAAATTTGTTGAAAAATCTAGAATGGAATTATGGGAATACATTCTGCGTTCTGAAGTTTTTCATTTGAGGTATCATTTTTTTCAAGCACTTATATTTGTCAATTTCTGACGCAACGTACTTTATTCTTTATTTATTGGGAAAATGAAATGCATTTTAGATGTATGTTGATATAGCATATGTAGATGGTATGTGTGTGTGTGTGTGAATTATTCTGAGTGAATGTATGGCAACATTTTATCAGTAATAATTTGAATACGTCTGAGCGAAATCTCCGGCGAAATGGAAGAAATTCCATTTATCTGTAGTTTGTTTAGACGTGACATATTCTGACAACTGTAAATTTACGTTTTTACTACTTTTGGCATAAGAAAACGAAGGTCTCAGATATTCTACAAACAGTCCTTCCTCATTCTTTTTTTAAAAATCTTTTCAGACAAATTATTATTGTTGTGGTTGGTAATTGTCGCTTTGAAACTATTCATGTTCGGGAAAATTCACCCAGAATAAAATTTCGAGTTGGTCATTGAAAGGAAAGTGGATTACTGTTTGAGAACACGGGATGAATACTAGAAATTGAAGATATTCGAGATGATTGAAAGTGTTGCCATAAATTTCTGGAGAAATCTGGATTAGATTTATGGAAATACACAGCAATTCTTAAAACAATCCTTCCTCGTTCCTATTTTTCTAAACACAGAAATTGTTATTGTTGTGGTTGGTAGTTGTATGCTTGAAATGATTCTTGTTCAGACAAATTTCCACAGTAGAAAATTTTGGATTGTGTATTGAAAGGAGGGTGGATCACTGTTTGAGGACATGGAATTGAAGGTATTCGAGAGGATTGAAAGCGTTTCCATGAATTTCTTGATAAATCTGGAATGAAATTATGGGAAGACATAGCAATTCTTCAAACACTCCTTCTCCATTCCTTTTTTTCTTTGCACAGAAATTGTTTTTGTTGTGATTGGTAGTTATTGCTTAAAATAATTAGTGTTCGACCAAATTCCCACAGTAGAAATTTTTGGATTGTTTATTGAAAGGAGAGTGGATCACTGTTTGAGAACATAGAATTGAAGGTATCCGAGAGGACTGAAAGCTTTTCCACAAATTTCGTAATAAATCTAGAATGGAATTATATAAAAACATAGGAATTCTTCAAACAATCTTTCTCCATTCCTTTTTTTCTTTGCACAGAATTTGTTATTGTTGTGATTGGTAGTTATTGCGTGAAATAATTAGTGTTCGAGTAAATTCCCACAGTAGAAAATTTTGGATTGTTTATTGAAAGGAGAGTGGATCACTGTTTGAGAACATCGGTGTGACGTGTGACTATTAAGAATATAATCGAAGATATTCGAGAGTGTTACTACAAATGTTTTGCGAAATATTCAGTGGAATGATGAAAATAATTTCCTGTTCTCAGATTATTTATTGAAGGTATCATTTTCTAAATTATTCCCATGTGTCACATTTTGACACAACCTTGGCATTTGTTTATTGTTAAGGTTAAATGCATTTTATATTTATCTTGATATATATATATATATATAATAATTCAGTATACTTGGTTGATTCTACTGTTCTTAGCATCATGCCAGTAGAATTATGAAATACTGAATTATTTTTAAAACACATGTGGGTGCAACCAAGCTGACGAGTACATCTACATGTGTTTTTTCATATCCAATTCTTGTTTGTTCTCTTGTGGTCCAGTTTTCCATTGTATAATGTTCATATTTGATTTATTAATCCATTTGTGTTTACTTAATAGCAACTCCCATCTATAATTTTTTTTTTTCCTTTCTCTCTCTTTCTTTTTTAAATATTATTCAGGTATGAGTAAATTTGGCCAATTACCATTGAAGCACATGCTATGGTAAAATTATGATTGCACATGTTAATTATTAGATATGTGGTATTCTGTTTACACAATATCATTATTTATCTCTTTGTAGATTAAAGTAGAATGATATTAGAACTGGATATGTATTTTGAAATTCGTAGATATTATAATTATATATATATATATATATATATATATATATATATATATATATACAGATGGGTGACAAAATAATACGAACACCCATGAAAAAGAGTGAAAGGGCAATATCAAGAAAAATATATGAAGAATTATCCGGAAACTTCAGGCATGTAAATAGCACTGCTGGTGTCATATATTTCCGTGGAAATTTTTTCTAAAAACCCAATTGGGGACTGTCAACAAATTGAAGAAAAACGAATATCTTTTGAATAACCCTGTAAAAAGTAATGCCCCTTAAGCATTGAAACTTTAGCACATGATTAAGAGGCTTATTGTAATAAACTGTGTTCATTTTTATGAGTCCAACATACATACCCGTAGATAAATTAAGGCTTTTATAAAAACAATCCCGAATTTCACCAAGTGCTTTGCTTATAATTTGCAATGTTCTTAATATAAAAGAATGTTTTTTTCAGAAAATATGACTAACAATATTATACACAATACACCGCAATCAGAAATAAAAAATAATAAATATTGGATGAAAAAAGGGCAGGTTTAAGAAATAATGTTTCACTGCGCATGCGTGAATGTTATCAAAATGTAATGTGCATAATATTTTACCCAAGTGTATAGAGCAACTTTTATGAATATCTCAAAAGCATAGCATGAAAATTCTGAAAGTGGTCATCCATAGAATAAGCTCGAAATTCGTTGTTCCCAAAAAGATCAGGGGCTGTATCCAAATGATGACAAGTAGACAAGTATTTCTTAAGAAATACTTCTGTACTTGTCATACTTATTAATGTCTGTCTATTCATTGGGAGAAATGAAGTGAGTGTTCTCCGACCTAAGCCAGTCAAGACTTTTGCGCGCACAATGGGCTGGTGCAGAGTCTTTCTGAAACACACAATTTCGTCCAGAAAAGTGTTTTTGAGCACTTTTCGGCAAAATCTCGTCCTGATAGAATTGTTGATTGAGCCACTCAAAACTTTTCCGCACCCTGTAATATTGTGAGTGATTTGAAAGTGTTGCCACAGAGTTAATGCTCTTGAAGCATCAGACTAAATGAATCACTATCAGTAGATTAAACGCGTAATCCGTCGGCCAATTTTTACGAACATCTATACTATTCTTGCGACAGTGCACTGAGAAAAAAGACACATTCAAATCTGAGTAAATCGATGTTTTCAATTTGTTATGAAACTTTTTGTTTCAGATAGGACGACACAATGCTTTCAACTCTGAAATACCAGAAATACTCAGAATATTGAAACATGGGCATACTCAAAGCTGAGCACATAGAGGTCAGTTCATACACTGTAAAAAAAAACGGGGGAAAATACTGCTGATTTTGCAGTGAATAGCTTCACTCACATTAAAAAACAGCATTTTTGTAATTTCAATACCGATTTACAGGAATCGTCGTATTTTTAAGATCGGCGAAAGCACCCGGACCGCATTCCAAATGAGATTACCCACAGGTGCGTGTGAAGTGACCAGAGAGCAGGGTATTATTAGCGTTAGTGTCGTTCGATGGTAGCGTCGTTCTTCATATGTGCTTATTATTGCAATTCATAATGTCATTTTTGGATACACAAACTAGAGCATAGAGACTGGATAAATATTTGAAAAATTAAGGGTAAGTTTTATTTTTATGTTTATTTTTGTCATTGATTTAATAACCATAAAATAGTCAGTTCTCTTATATAATGTAAGATACAAATTTCGCTTATGGCCACGTGTATATAAACGTTCACGTCAATAACGTGTATAAAGATTAAATATTTTGGCTTCAATTATAACAAAACATTATTTTAGCAGTTTATCTAATTTTTAAGTAATTTATTTAGCGTTTTCTCATAAAACTTTATTATTATTTACTTAGTATCACATTAAAAGAAAAAGGAAACGAAGTTCCTTATTCTTTAGATATGCTTTATTTCGCTTTTATGTATTTTTCAAAACTTCATTTTATCCGTTTGTATTTTAATATAATTACTAATCTAAATCATATAATTATTATTTTATTCTCCAAAAGTTTAGGTTCACTTTGTGTGCTTATTTAAATAGTGTTATTTAGTTAATGAATTTTATTGTACTTCACTAAATTTTTAATAACAGTCTTACTACAACTAAAGATGATTTTGTGCCAGTGATATTCAAATTTTATCGATTATTTTTTACGTGCATTTATTTTAAATTTTTAAATGCGATTTTCAATTTATTTATTGAGTAATCTGGATACGCTATTTTATTAATTCATAAAATATTTCAAAAGTTTGTTTACTATTATTGCAGCATTAAATATCAGCAGATCGCTTTTTTTTTTTTTTTTTTTTTTTGTTCATTATCTAACAATAAAAAATAATTCGTATCCAGAGATATTTTGAGTGTTTTCGATGCATATTGTATAGTATTCTACTTGAAATTGGCATATGAAACACTCTTTGCAATGAGTTATAATACTTTGAAATTTTCTATTTATTATTTTTTTTGGTGTATTTTATAATTTAGTTTTATGGTGCTAAATTTGTATCTTACATATGTATAATAGAATTGATTATATAAAATGTTATTACAACAATGATATAAGTAAGCATAAAGATAACACTTAGTGCTCTTAGTCTGTTAAATAAGTCTCAGTATCATAAGAAAAATTCAAAATAAATATAAATAATACACAGGGGGGGGAGGGGGGATACAAATATATATCTACAAAAAAAAATATAAAAATTTTACAGTTATGCTATTAAGAGTGCAGTAAAATTAACAGCAAAAAATGCTGTAAAAATTTACAAATTTACTGTAAAATAAAAAAAACTGAACTGCTGTAAAATTAACTGCAAAAAATGCTGTGAATTTACAAAAGTGCTGTTTATCCATGAAAAACAAAACTGCTGTAAATTCACAGCAAAATATGCTGGCACCCATATTGCCAGCATTTTTTGCTGTAAAAATACTGTGATTTTTTTTACAGTGTACTCATTTTTGAAACATGGACATACTCAAAAATGATTAGAATCAGTTCAAACTCATTTTCGAAACATGGACATACTCAAAAATAAGCACATAGAGGTCAGTTTATACTCATTTTTGAAACATGGACATACTCAAATAGGAGCACATGATATTTTATTATTGAGTGTGTGCATGTTTTCAGAAATGAGTATATACATGTTTCAAACTTGAGTCATTTTGATTCGGAGCCAATTTGACTATGCGACATACTCAGATTTGAGTATTTTTTGCTCCGTTTTGAAAATGTCGTTTTTAGAGTGTGGTCTATAACATATTCGCCCAATGGGAACTCAATCAGAAGTACCGTTTGTGGGTTATCATGTTCATTCTCTGTCTCTCACTCTCTCTCTCTCACACACACACATACATACAAATCATGATCACAATACTTTCCTTCACTATGTGTCTCGAATATAAAAAAACAATCTGTTATCTCCAGAAATTTATTCAAATTGTTAGCTTTTAGTGCAATAGCGCATAGAAGAGAAAAATCTAAAATATATTAATTGTGTTTAATGGTTTTTATATATAAAAAAAATAAAGCCCTGATGTCCATGAATAATATATCATTACGAACTAACTCTTCAAGAACCAAAATGCTATTATAAAACCCCGCTATTACCTTTTAACATTATCGTAATAGCTCATTGAAGATAGGGGGGATCCTTTTAAATATTGTTGTTATCAAAACCTTTTTCATCTTCATTTTGATAGATAACTGCTGACTTATTAGTGGGTTATTATCCCTGTATATATTGCTGTACCCTGGTGTAAAAGCTGATCACAAGATGAATATTTAACGAAACAATCTTTTACAAGGGAATTAACTCATGAGCTAATATTTCAAAACATTCCAAGCGAGAAAGTGTTAATATAAGTGATGCCATACTACTGACGCAATATTCCTGGGATCAAAGCGAGAGTGCTTTGAATCTCTTAGCTAAAGATTTTAAAGATATTAAAGATTTTTTATGCACTCTGATTTTTTCGATCTAGAGTGTGTTAAATTTATCAGAATTCTCATTAACAATATATATTTCAGGATCAGTAGACGTGGACTAGCGATTCCTGCAAGTTTGATGTAATGTCAATTAGACATGAGACGGGGCTCGGTCTCGGGCTCAAAGAGAAAAATTTATTTATTCACAGATTGAAAAAAAGAAAAAAAAAAGGAAACCTTTGCTATTTGAGAAACAAGAATACATTAAATAATAAAACTTTAACTTTATCCTTTCGAACGTTATTTGAGTGTATCCGTATTGCACCCTGTATATGATGTTATAGTTTTATTATTAATTTTCTTAATATTTACTAAATGCATTGCAATTCAAATAAAATCCTGGCTTGATGACGTCATCAACTTTAAATGCTCTATTACTGAATTGCGTAAAAGAAACATCCTTATAACTCCAAAAATGATAATCATATTAACTAAAAGTTTACTGCGTAGGATTAAGCGTGTCATTTCCAATTAAAATATATCTTTGAATTGGAATTTGAATGAAATGCAGGGTCATGAAAAATTGAAGAGTGTGGAAAAATATATTACAAATATCTCTTATGCAAACTTTATGTTTGTTTATTTTCTTTTATATTCACCCCTTAAACTAAACAATTTCGAAAATTTATCAGAACGAATATTTCGAGAGTCCGAAAAAAGTTCTTCCTGATCATCGAGGTTACTGAAATTCAATAGGCTTCTTCTCATTATTACATACTAAATACATACCAAATTTCAAGTCTCTATCGCAATTTGTTCGGGAGATAGAGCGCTTAAAGACTCACAGACACACACACACACACACACAGACAGACGGAAGGCAATTTTTTTTTTCTAAAAATATGTTTTTCGGAATCTTCAGTATCTGAAACGTGTAAATCCGTCAATTATTTTTTTTTTCGATTTCTAAAACGATTACAAGACTTGCCGTATACTGCGTATGATGAGTAAGTAAAAATAGATAAAGGATTTTTATACAATCTCACTCTTTGATCGCCAATTGTGGCAATGTTCAACGTGCCAGATTTCTTTCTTTTTTTTGGCATTAAACATCCCAGTCTCTATCAGGGCCGACTAAGCGTTCTCGTGCACGTGTAATGTAAAATCATTTTTTAACTTTTGTTAAGCGATACAGTAATGCTGAAGATGCTTACGTTCCAGCCTTATGGTTAAGTTATTGAAACCGATCGATTATTACTGTACAGGGTTTCCCATCAAGACCGCCCAAACTCTGCAGAGCTAGATTCCCTGCATGCACATAAAAATGCTCAACGAACTATACCCCTACGACCCATAGTTTTCGATAAAATGCGAAAGAAAAGTACGACGTTATATCCGGTACAAGAAAAAAACTTTATTGGAAACATGGAAGGCATTCTTCCTAGCAGTTCGTAATGCATTACCATTACATTGGCTAAAGATAAAGTTCATGTTGCAATATTCACGAGCGGAAAACATTATCACCATACGAAGATTACTGGTAGATACTAGATACAGCCATTTAATACGATTCAAACGACGGCTTAACGTTATTCCACACCCGTATATTATATTGCATTTAGAATGTCTTCGAATGACCACTTCAGAAAAAGTAAATTATTTCAAATAAAGTACATACAGTTAAAGTAAGTTCGTCATATTTGAGGCAAAATGTAATCCTCCAGCTCTTGCAGTGTATAAATGATTAACTCTCACAGCTAAAATGCATGAAAGAGAAAAATCTGAAATATATTAATTACGTTTAATGGTTTATATATATAAAAAAAAGTCCCAGGTGTTCATGAATAAATCATTCCGAACCAAACTCTTCAGAAGCAAAAAAGGTTATTTTAAAACACCGCTATACCTTTTAGTATTAACGTAGTAGCTTTCTCATTGAATATGTGACGATCCTTTTAAATATTGTTGCTTATCAAAACTTATTTTTTCTTTATTTTGATGTATCACCTTTTACAGTTTGGCCCATGAGTTCAGAGACACCTATATTACATTGTTGCTATCAAAACCTATTTTTTCTTTAATTTTATGTATCACCTTTTACAGTTTGGCCTATGAGTTCAGAGACACCCGTGATAATAAATAGTATTTAGAATGTCTTTGAATGACCACTTCAGAAAAAGTAAATTTTTCCAAATAAAATGCATACATTAAAAAAAGTAACTTCTACATATTCGAGGCAAAATGTAAAACCTTCCCTTCTTGCAGTGTATAAATGAATAACTCTCTCAGATGAAATGCATGAAAGAGAAAAATCTGAAACATATTAATTGCGTTTAATGGTTTATATATATGTATAAAAAATGTCCCTAGTGTTCATGAATATATCATTCCAAACCAAACTCTTCAGAAGCAAAAAAGGTTATTATAAAACATCTTTTAGCATTAACGTAATAGCTTTCTCTTTGAACATATGACGATCCTTTTAAATAGTGTTGCTTATCAAAATTTCTTTTTTCATTATTTTGATATGTATCACCTTTTACAGTTTGGCCCATGAGTTCATGGACACCTACATTATATTGTAGCCATCAAAACCTCTTTTTTCTTTATTTTAATGTAACATCTTTTATAGTTTGGCCCATGAGTTCAGAGATACCCTGTATATTATATTGCATTTAGAATGTCTTCGAATGACCACTTCAGGAAAAGTAAATTATTTCAAATAAAATGCATACATTTTAAAAAAGTAAGTTCTACATGTTCGAGGCAAAATGTAATCCCTCATCTCCTGTTCCTGTATTTTATAAATGATTAACTCTCACAGCTGAAATGCATGAAAGAGTTGGGTTGGGTTGATTATTGACGGCCAATTATCGACACTAGGGATATAGGCCCGGGGGGAGTGCCCTTCGTGGGGGTCTTTCTAAGGGAACCTAATCCGTATTTACGCATGGATAAATCCACGGCTCGAAGAAAACCACGAAAACTCCGAACGATTAGGCCGACGGGCGCGATTGGGATCGAACCCAGCACCTCCCGTCTACCAGCTTCGAGAGCACAACCTCTCAGCCACTGGTGGGGCTACATGAAAGAGAAAAATCTGAAATATATTAATTGCGTTTAATGGTTTTTATATAAAAAAAATGTCCCTGGTGTTCATGAATATATCATTCCGAACCAAACTCTTTAGAAGCAAAAAGGTTATTATAAAACACCACTATACCTTTTAGCATTAACGTAATGGCTTTCTCATTGAACATATGACGATCCTTTTAAATATTGTTGCTATCAAATCTTCTTTTTTCTTTATTTTGATGTATCACCTTTTACAGTTTGGCCCATGAGTTCAGAGACACCTATATTATATTGTAGCTATCAAAACCTATTTTTCTTTAATTTTATGTATCATCTTTTACAGTTTGGCCTATGAGTTCAGAGACACCCTGTATATTATATTGTATTTAGAATGTCTTTGAATGACCACTTCAGAAAAAGTAAATTATTCCAAATAAAATGCATACATTTAAAAAAGTAATTTTTACATATTCGAGGCAAAATGTAATCCTTCACTTCTTGCCGTCTATAAATGATTAACTCTCTCAGATGAAACGCATGAAAGAGAAAAATCTGAAATATATTAATTGCGTTTAATGGTTTTTATATATTAAAAAGTTGTCCCTGGTGTTCATGAATATATCATTCCGAACCAAACTCTTCAGAAGCAAAAAAGTTTATTACAAAACATCTTTTAGCATTAACGTAATAGCTTTCTCTTTGAACATATGACGATCCTTTTAAATATTGTTGCTTATAAAAACTTATTTCTTTTTATTTTGATGTATTACCTTATACAGTTTGGCCCATGAGTTCAGAGACACCTGCATTATATTGTAGCTATCAAAACCTCTTTTTTCTTTATTTTAATGTATCATCTTTTACAGTTTCGCCCATGAGTGCAGAGACACCCTGTATATTATATTGCATTTAGAATGTCTTTGAATGACCACTTCAGAAAAAGTAAATTATTTCAAATAAAATGCATACATTTTAAAAAAGTAAGTTCTACATATTCGAGGCAAAATGTAATCTCTCATCTCCTGTTCCTGTATTTTATAAATGATTAACTCTCACAGCTGAAATGCATAAAAGAGAAAAATCTGAAATACATTAATTGCGTTTAATGGTTTTTATATATTAAAAAATGTCCCTGGTGTTCATGAATATATCATTCCGAACCAAACTCTTCAGAAGCCAAAAAGGTTATTATAAAACACCGCTATACCTTTTAGCATTAACGTAATAGCTTTCTCATTGAACATATGACGATCCTTTTAAATATTGTTGCTATCAAAACTTCTTTTTTCTTTATTTTGATGTATAACCGATGACTTGTCACTGGGTTATTATCCTTGTATGTATTGCTGTAACCCTGGTGTGAAAATTGATCACAGGATCAATATTTAATGAAACAATCTTTCTAAAAGGGAACGGGGGAAGCATTATAGCCAACATAAAATGACTACGGATAGCCTTCTACTAGATTACATGTCAGTTTTTCGTGCTTCCTGCCTTCTGTTTTTCCTTTTTTAAAGAGAAAGTTAATGTTATTACGATTTTGTTTCTGTGTAAACCTCGCCATATGTACTAAAGTTAGACTGATATAAACAAATTTTTGTAGTCATCGTATATTTCAGTGTATAATGTATACTTTTGGTACTAGAAAATTGATGGAAATTTACAGGCGCGTGTTATACGCGTGTTATACGCGTGTTGCAAATTGAAAGATGAAGATAAAAAGATGATCATAAGTCATAGAATTAATTTTGTAACAACTAAGCAAATCCATTTTAAAATTAATTAAAAATGTTTTATTACTAAAATGTACGCATTGTACTACTAAAATATCAAAACCAAGTAGTTTCGAGCATCTGACGCGTTCATCATTGCGAGAGAGGTGGGAGGGGGGGGGGATTAAATTTATATTGTATTTCTGTAAGTTATACCTTTAACATTCAAATAAACCCTAAAAATATTGTATTGCATATTGTAAGATTGAAAATGAAGATAAAAATATGATCGTAAGTCATAGAAATCATTTTGTAAAAACTAAAAAAAAAATGTCATTTAAAATTAATTAAAGGCGTTTTATTATTAAAATGTACACATTGTACAACTAAAATATCAAAACCAAGTACTTTCTAGTATTTAATTTCTAGTATTAAAGTTATATTATATTTCTTTAAGTTATACCTTAAACATTCAAATAAACCCTAAAAATATTGAAATTTGCGTAGTTTTAATTCATTACATTTAAATTTATTATTACCATTATTTCGATATTAAGTTTGGTAAAAAAGCTTCTTAATAAACTTAACATGATAATAACTTTATAAGAATTGAAATGGTTAAAACAGCGCTGTGTAGTATACATTATATTATTTTTTATGGTGATGTCAACAAAAATTCCTGCTTTAAATATCTAGATAATTCGTATTTCAACCTCTATAAGTAAATTCTAACACACTTTATGTAGTTAATTAATTAACAAAGTTATGTAATATATACCAACTACCTAAAAGCAGTAAATGTTATATATATTGAAGCACTGACGAAGATATGAAGCCAATCTTTCAAATTCAAAACTTTAATAAAGTTAGAGCAGAGGAAACTGGCAGATTAAACTTTACTTGCCCCTAAACTAACTCTAAAACAAACTAAAGTCTTCAACTTCAGCTTCAAATTCCGTTCTTTAACAAACTTTATGGATATTTGACTTTAAGCTCTAACTTCTAAAATTATCTTTTAACTGTGTTTACAAAATGTTCAAAATCCCAATGCTGACTTGAAAACTTTTAAGTTGTTAACTTCAAAATTTTATTTTTAGTCCAAAATAAGCAATTTTGCTCTATGCCGTTGAAGTTATTTTAATAAATTAACTTCCAGAAATTATTAGTTTTTGAATTCCTTGTTACTTTAAGGTTTTTGTTTTGTTAAAAAACTTTTTACTACTTTACTGAACAATTTATGAGTTGCATAAACGTTCGGCTAAATTGAAACTTCTTAAAATGTGGTTGCTCAATTTTTTTCAATGTATATAAGCAGCAGAAAGTAAGGAAAACCATAATTTCATAGTCTAATACTGTATATATATACAGTGCGTCTCATAAATATAAAGACGCTGATATTTTCGAAATAATATTTTAATAATTCAGTATTCAGAAATATGTTTATGCCTACAACAAAAAGCATGTACCAAAAACATTTTACAGTAAATTTAATTAGAATTAAATAATTTCAACTCGAAAATTGATAAATGGAAACAAATTTGTTGTCTCATAAATATAAAGATATTTTACATACTTTTGAACTATCGTCCAATAATACATCCATTTTTATTAATGCCAGCAAAATTCTAGCTGGCATGCCTGTTTATTAAGTTGTGTAAATATTCTTGGCTTTATATCAAACCAACTTCGTTCGATTTCTATTTTCAACTCAAGGACGTTTGAAAACTGCCTTCGAGATGCATATACACAGCGAACGAGAATGCCCCAAAAATTCTCAACTGGATTTAAATCAGGGGTTCAATCTACGTGCGGGCCACACCATGACATTTTTAGCAGCAAACCATTTTTTTTTTGTGAATCTTGATGTGTGAATCGGTGCACTATCTTGTTGGTACAAATAATTCCGACCACCAAGAGTTTCAACAATTGACAACAAGTGACTATCGAGCACTTCTATATAGTCTTTGGATGTATGTTTACCTTCCAGAAAAGCAATATTTGTAGTTCCATTAAAAGAGAAGGCACCCCAAACCATCACAGAACGTCCCCCTTTCTATCTACTGAAGAGGGTTCGAGGTTCACATCTTAACCCTTTCCGGCACAGACAAATTCTGTTCGTAAAATGCGAAATTACTGACTGACACCGGAATTTACAAACGACTTTTTTAGAAAATAAGAACTCCTTATTTTAAGCTTTCATTATAGAAGTAAAATTTTATTAAAGTATTCTTGGTGCCGAATGCAAGTTTGGAATTAAATTTAGGTGTGCCTGGAGTGGGACCACTGTGCCGGAAAGGGCCAGTAGGAATTCCAACCATCTGGGCCATCCAAGTTAAATCTCTTTTCATCTGAAAAAATGTCTTGCATCAATTCGTCCTTCCAATGCATAAGATCTTTGCCCAGAGATTATGCCCAGAGTAGCGTCCGTTCTTTGTGTTCTTTTTTCAGTAAATGAAATCTGCATCTATGCCGGCACTCAATATTTTTGCTTACGTTTTACGACGATGTACTGTGTCCTTTGAGATATTACTCTTAGAGAAACTTGTCGGAGTGACATTTTTTGCAACGAAACAGTCGCACGATCTTACGATCGAGTCTTTCACTAGTCTTTCTCGGTCTGCCAGATAGTTTAATTGAATTTAAATTGTAAGTATTTTATAAAACTTTATAAACTTCAGCTCTGCTTTTCCCAGTTTTTTTTTTTTTTTTTTTTTTTTTTTTTTTTTTTTTTTTTTACATATTTAAGAAACTGTTAAGCCGTTAGCTTTAAATCCTCCTATTTTACAAATCCCATCTTCAGAAATTTCAATGTTCCGCGGCATCTTTGCAATTGAAACAATCGTTTGGGTAGCTTAAAGCGCAATTCTGCGCGTGCGCATTATTTGTATACGCGCGCATTCGAAAAAAAAAATTGTATATGAAGCAGTTTCAAATTTGTCTTTATATTTATGAGACAGCGTAATTTTATATATATTTTTTATTATTCGAGTCGAAATTATTTTATTTAAATTTAAACCCCGATAACAGATTCATTTCATTGTTCTTAACATGAGGTATAAAATTTAATTTCTTATATTGAATTTATAAAATTGTAATTTCAAAAAAATCTGTGTCTTTATATTTATGAGACGCACTGTATATATAATGCAAATGGGAATTTCGTTCCGGCTGCTGATAACTTGAGTTCTACTGGGCGGATTTCGATGGAACTTACTTTGTTAGTTAGATAATTTTTCAAGGAAGGTTTTAGTATATAAAGTATCGTTCTACGTTGCTTAGTTATAGAGCTATGAGGGAAAATTCTATAACCAGGTGAACCCGATTATGAAAGATTAGCCTTTTTAAAAAGATTCTGCTGATTAGGTTTTGATGAAACTTGCAGTTTTAGTTAGATAATTTTTCAGGGATAGTTTTAGTATATTGAATATCGTTCTACGCTGCTTAGTTATAGAAAATAGAATTATGGAGGAAAGTTCTATAATCAGGTGTACCCGATTATGAAAGTTTTCTCTTTTTTAAAAGCTCTATTGGATGGATTTTGGTGAGACTTGCATTGTTAGTTATATAATTTTTAAGGATGGATTTAGTATACTGCATATCGTTACCTGGATTAAATTCAACGGTGAAGTTTTTTTGTAGTTTCCTGGATGTGTTGGAAAGTGTTTCCTAATCTATACTTGATACATGATTTTTTGTTCTTTTTTAAATATCTAACTTTTTTTCCCCCCACACAAAATACGAATATAATCCGAGTTTTAACAAAATTGTAATATATATATATATATTTAAAACCTTCTCACCGCCGCGACCTGATATATCCGTTCACTATGCTGTAGGTTTCACAGCAATACAAGGTTTGTTTAAATTAATATAATTCTACAAATATAATGCATTTTTAAAACATCAAGTAATGATTGATACTCTCAAGGATTAGACTTATATACGTAATTAAGTTTTTTATCTCAAGTTTGAAAATTCAGATTTTTTAAGCATTTAAAAAAAATTACAGAGAAAACAACATTACAAATTTGCCCTTTTGCTCGGCGGTCAGGGAGTTTTAATTTGAAACTGAGTATTATTCTTTTTATATGAAACTTACATTTAAAATTTATTAAGTAAGTGAGTTTCACTTTAATAGGATTTTTTAATTAGTAAAAATATCGATTACATAATATTCTCTTTCTTTGTCCTTAAATTAAATTAAATAAATTCTTCTTTACCGAGGATTTATTATGTAGACATTTTCTAATGCTTTGCGTAAAGGCTTATATGGATTTAGTTTTTGTTTTGAACTAAGAACTAATTTATAATCACTGTTATTTTCAAAGGTTTACAACAAATTCTTTGCAGGTTTAGTAACCTTATGTTTAATTCTTTGTCAATATAGTTTGTAATTACATATGAAACATAGCATGGATTTTCATTTCTTTGTATTATCATTTACAAAGCCTGTACTGCTCTGATAATACAAAGAATAAAAAACATTCCGGGCGAATACGAAATTGCATACTATGCGTTCAAAGTATTATAAAAATTGTCTGCGGACACTCGGTATTTGTTTAATACAGTTTTCATTATCGGTTCAAATTATTTTCCTTACTTTGTATATACTGTATAAAAATACACGTGTTTTTTAATCTACTAAAATATAATATAACCGCGGACGAAAAAATATAATTAACTCTTTCGGGTTGCCCATGATTTCGAAAACTGTTCTTTATCTTTAAGCCCCAGAAAACAATATATTTTCTAGACTTAAAAAATTAAAAAAAAAAAAAAGCTACCTCTGATTTTCAGAAACGTTTCCGAGTATTTTTTTTATAGCGAATTAATCATTTTTTACAAACTGGATTATCAGTTTTTAGTAAGGGTTCACAACCCTTTTTTACAACCTTACTTTAAGAGGAAGGCCACTCACAAAAATGACTGGCTTTTCGAGGGCCACCATCCGACCCGTTCGACGAAATTCGCGATTTTTACGCCCCCGATCGGCGAAATTGGCGATTTTTGCGCGCCCGATCATCGAAATTCACTATTTGTGTAACGGCCATCTTTAAGTATCAGGCCGTGCGGTATAGAGCAAAGAGCACAACAAAGTTCAGGTGTAAATTAAAATCAGTTTATTAAGACGAATCGGTCAGGGAGGTTGAGCGAGAACTACTCGTTTTTCCTAACTTTAACAAAAAAAAAAGATTTTAGCCTTCGACTTGAAACGGTGTAAAATAAAAAACTTTCCAATAATTAAAATAGACTATCAGGAAAAAAAATATAGCATTCGCAGTCCGTCAAAAGCGGAGAGTCAGGGTGCAAAGTCGCGATGAAACAATTTCAAGTTTAATTCCTGGTGAGCTCTGATACAGGCTAACACCAGTTCAACAGGCGCGTAAAGCAAAGCAGCTTAACCTTAACTACCGATGCCAAGTACAACTCTGAATGAAAATTCACCGCTTATATATCCACAGTATCGATCGACCAGATACAATAATTTGCATAAATACCGAAAGAACACAGCAACTCACAATTTCCGAGATTCATACATCCATCGAAGGTTAAAGGAAAGAGAGCCTTGATAAACGTACGCACATGGACGGTTAGTGGACAAAAATTACGATCGCATTCAAACCATCGCCTACTCACGTGACGAGAGTAGTCGACCTGTCACATTTGTACGCGCCCGATTGTCGAAATTCATGATTTTTATGCGCCCAATCGACTAAATTCATGATGTTTCTCTGCTAACTATGGTTAAAATTTGAAATTTTTTTCGCGACTAATTAGTAAAATTTGCAATTTTTGTAGATGTGGGCATTTAGGGTCACCGCGGGCCACCAGTTAACCCATCGTTAGACACAGGTTCCGCATCCCTAGTTTTTAGTATGCTATTAACTCTCAATTAAACATTTTCATCTGCGTAATTGGATTTATACACTTGCAAGATTAACAAAATCATATTAATTTTTATTGTTAATGAATGCTGTTAATTTATCTTGTTTCACCATGTAAAACATGTTTGCTGAACATGAAAATGCTTGCCTGAGAATGGATAATGTCTGAAAAATCTACATTTCGGTTTAAGAAAACCGACTACTATACATTATAACAAGTATACTCGGAAACGTTTTCGAAAATCAGTGGCAGCAAAATAAACATCGTTTTTGTCTTTAAATTTCGAAAATGTACTGGTGTTTAAGGTTTCTAAAGATAAAGAATGCTTTTTGAAATCATGGGTAAATCGGACTAATTCGAACGTTCAATTGAGACTTAAAAATACAGGGTATCCCAAAAGTCCTTAACACATTTTAAAATTAAATAAAAGATCAAGCAATTGGCGTACGATAGTGCTGTTTGCACGAAAATGCTTCTTATGATCTGAAACATTTTTTAAGCTAATAATAAAATAGTTCCAAAAGTTTCTCATAGATGGCGCTGCTTCTGGAAAGTTATCGAATAGGTAGAATGCCTTTATACATAACAATGGCGAAAGACGCACAATGCGTATGCACAGTTTTTGTCCAAACTATGTCAACCCACATTCCAGAAGTAAACAATACACGTCTATCCATCCTCACTCGTTTAATCGAACTCAGGAGGGGGATTATTGTTAAGTTCTGGAATATGGGTTGACATAGTTTGGACGTCACCCACCTTGAGGACCCGCTTTTGGCTTATGGTCAGGACAAGCCCCTAGCTCACAAAAATTGTGCATAGGCATTGCGCGTCTTTCGCTATTGTTATGTATAAAGACATTCTACCTATTCGATAACTTTCAAAAGCAACGCCATCTATGAGACATTTTTGGAATAAATTTTTTTATTTGCTTAAATAAAAGTTCAGGTCATAAGAAGCATTTTCATCCAAACCGCACTCTCGCACGCTGATTGCCTCATCACTTTATTGAATTTTAAAATGTATCAAGGACTTTTGATACGACCTGTATTCTAATATGTTTCTAATGAGAGAAAAACACTTTTCAGAATTATGGTTAACTCCGAAGTTTTAATTGTAAGCTTTTGTTCATATTTATGTTAGTCTTCTTACAGTATAGGTAAGTATTTTTTCCCTCTAATTTTTTTCTCCCAATGCTAATGCTAGTATATCATAAAATGTTATATTTTTCCCTTTTAAAAAGCTACAAATATTTAAAGATTTTAATTTATTTCTAACTGAATATTAATTCATTTTTTTTGTACAACAGCTGACGTATAAATTCTTAAATAAGTGAGATTTCCTCTTTTGCAGATTTTTTTTACTTAATCAAAAATACTGAACGCACAAATATCTTCTTTCTTCCCTTATTCTTAAATTAATTAAATAAATACCCCTTTGCTGAGTATTTATTATATTCCCCCTTTTTTTTTATAGTTTACATAAAGGATTACACTGGATTAGTTTTTGTTTGGTATAAAAATTAAATCTATTAGTGCTAATATTTTCAAAGGCTTAATATTTTTTGCAGGTTTAGTAATTTTATTGCTAAATCTTTGTCATTATAATTCGTAATTAAGATGAAACACAGTATATTTTTTACTTTCATCCATCTATATATATAAAAGAAGAAAGTAAATGTCTGCCTGTTCGTGTGTATGTGTGTGTCTTCTTTGTATCATCGAAAAGTGTATGAAGTTATGCATAGAATTGAACGAAACTTCATATATATGTTTTTGACTACTCAGAAAAAACTGTAAATTTATGAGCGTTTGCCTTCAATTTTCACGGGCAACAGCCTTATTTGATAAAAAAAAGGTCTGATCCACTAAATAAGCGGCCTTATCCCTTAGATACTTAGAAAATTAAGAGCAATCCACATATTCTTACAGTTCTAGCCCATATGTTAGCAAAAATACGGTACGACCCCATACATTGTCCTCCGCTAGGGTGTAACCCTTCATTTTACTCGTGTTTCGAAAATTTTAACCCGCCAAAACAGCGATTCTGTGATGATTATCTAACGTGCTACGTGCTACGGAACAGTAAGCAAAGTGCTATTGTGTTTTAAAGTGCATTATATCCTGTGCATTATAATGCTATTATATTACTTTGCTCCGTAAAATTACGAGCCGCATAAAATGATGGGCATGGATTTTTTTTTACGGGGTATGACTGGAATCTCTGCTGACGGCCTCTGCCCGTAATTTTACTGCAATTTTTTTTTACAGTGTATGGCAGTTTCCCGTTGAAGCTATGGATATTCCGTCGGAAGGGGTTGTTGTGATAGGGATGTTTGTGCAATTTTCGGGATGGTCGCGGTAATTGTTAAAAAGAAAGAAAATCATACTGAATCACCGAATTGGTTAATCTAAGCTTAATTTACGTATTTGTAATAAACAAAATTGTGTGTTTCTAAAATGCACAAAATTATGCCTTTTGAAGTACGTCTGACACAGAGATGGAACAAGTATGACCAAATGACAATGAAGTTTGTAAAGTATCATCGTTTAGATGACATTCAGCCAAGTTTCAGACGCGTGAGTTTATTGGTTATTGCTTGGCGATAAAATAAAGTAAACAAGTTTTGACATTTTCTTAAAATGGAAAAAATTGAAATTCGAGCCGTCATAAAATACTTTGTTAAAAAAGGTTTAACCCCCCCCCCCACGGACATGCAAAAAGAGTTACATACCACCTGAAAGGATTCTTGTCCTTCATATTCGATGATTAAAAAAGTCTGCTGCTGAATTTAAACATGGTAGGAAATCAATTCACGATGATGAATGCTCCAGGACGTCCAAAAACCGCTACGGCCAACGAAATCGTCTCAAAAATTTACTATGCCGTATTGAACGATCGTCGATTGAAGATACGCCAACTTGCTGACATTGCAAACATCTCAATAGATCGTGTCCACTACATTTTACACGATGTTTTGGATATGAAAAAGCCTTCTGCTCGATGCGTGCCGCGTTTGTTGAACGTCGACCACGAACGCCAAAGAATGAAAATTTCTCAAGAGTCTTCTGAAGGTTATTGTGATGCAAGTTGAAAAATAAAATGAAATAGTGTCAAAAATCTTGTATTTTCTTTGTCAGGCTGAGAACTTTTTGAACCACCCTCGTATAGGGCTGCACTAAAGAATTCGCGCACAAGGGTTTGTCTTAAATGTATTAAGTTGCAAGGGGACGACATTGAAAAATAATCTGAAATTATGGCGAAAATCTTGTGTTTTCACTGTCAGGCCGAGAACTTATCAAACCACCCTCGTATTAACATGTATGAGATAGAAAAAGGTTTTGGGGTTGCCACATCCGACTACTTTTTAATTATTTATGTTATCTTATCAATAAGCTGTGTTGCTAAGATAATACAAAGAATAAAAAATGTGTTATGCGAATACGTTATTCCACATTATACGAGCACTGTGGGGGGCAAAAAAGTATATTTACGGGTGATTTTATATGAAATTTCAGTCTCTTAACGGATAAATCGTAATTTTTCCCGGAATGAACGGATAATTTCCTTTTTATCCTTACTCGTTCAATGTTAAAAACGGAAATGTTCCTTCCCAGGCAAACAGACGGAAAAGTTCCTTTTTTTAATTGAGCGAAAATGGAAAAATTCCAGTTAAATTTTCTTAATTGATGTTTTGGCTTATAACTATGAACATAGAAATAGATAATTACTTCTAACGAAATAGTGTTAATATCGAGTCGAAACTTTGAAACTAAATAGCACTCGGCGCACAATTGTGCTAAGATAAAGCCGCCTACAAACAATAAACCGAAACTGTCACCAACAATGTTTCGTTATTGCAATATAAATATACACTGAAGGAATATCGCTGCTGGCGAATTTTTATGTTGACTCCGTTTTTATTAATTTCCTATTAGTAGAGAGTATTTCAGAAATTCGCTTGTTGGTGTGAACAACGAATTTTTTCTCCCTTCAGTTATGGCTTTTTTTGTTATTGCTTTCCACCACTTCAGTGGCGTAGCCAGGGAGGGGAAACAAATTTTCTGGATACCAGTAATATCGTAAAGTTTTCTGCAGTTTGATTATCGCAGAAAGTTCTGCGATTAGGTAAGACAAAGAAAAGTTTATAAAATTAGTGGTCTCCAGAGCATCTGGACCCCCATCCTGGTTACGTCACTGCACCCATTGCTAATAAAAAATATATACATACAGTGTCTCACATAAGTGATGGGACACTTGTGCTTTACAAAAGGAAACTAATCAAATAAATTAAAAAAACATGTACACATTTTTTTGTGGGTGTGTTTCATACTTAAATTTAGTAAAGATTATTACATAACTTACATTTTGTCAAAATATTAAAATATTAATTTAATAAAAATACAAATGTTTAGAACGGAGCAAAAAATAGCTCACATAAGTGATGGGACACCATTATATATGCAACAAAAATCGTCTGAAATAAGCAATAAAAATATTTTTTGGGGTTTTATTTTTACTTAAAAGCAATTGGCAATAATTTATAAAATCGTCTGCAGTATTTCTCTCCAGTTTGTTTTGGAATTTTTGTGTTTTTTAACTCTGTGTAGCCATGAATGCTAAACGAAAAGAAACTTCGCTTGAAATTCGAAAATTAGTTATTAATTTGCATATTGAACGTGGAAAATCTATTAGAAAAACTGCTGAAACAGTTAACTTGAGTCGTTCAACAGTTTTCAATATCATTAAACGATATAAAAAGAATCATATGATTCAGGATAAAAGAAGACCTGGCCGACCATCAAAGCTATCCAATAGAATAAAGCGAATTATCGTTCGAAATATTAAAAAAAATCCAAGAATTAGTGCTTCAAAAGTTGCTGCTGATTTACAAGCATTATATGGAATAATTGTTAATCCTGAGATTATTAGAAGGGTAATTCGATCTGCTGGATATCACGGTAGAGTAGCCAGGAAAAAATTCTTCGTAAGTGAAAAGAATAGAAAACTCAGACTAGCTTTCGCAAAATCCAACATAAATAAGAATTCTGATTACTGGAATAAAGTTATATTTGCTGATGAGAGTAAATTTAATATATTTGGTTCTGACGGTAGAATCTTGGTGTGGAGAAAACCCAGGGAAGAATTTCGCAAACAGAACTTGGTACCAACAGTAAAACATGGTGGAGGAGGAGTTATGGTATGGGGGTGTATGTCGTCCGCTGGAGTTGGTAATCTTGTTTTTATTGACAGTATAATGGATCAGTACAAGTATATTAATATTTTAAAGCAAAATTTGAAATCTTCAGCACGAAAATTGAACCTTCATAACGATTTTAAATTCTACCAGGACAATGACCCCCAAGCGCACTGCTCTGAACGTTAGACTCTGGCTGCTATATAAATGTCCTGAAATAATAAAAACACCACCACAATCTGCAGACTTAAATCCCATAGAGAATATTTGACAAGAATTGGAATCAAGAATTCGCAAACACACCATTTCTTCAAAACAACAACTAAAATCGGTGCTTCAAGAAGAATGGAGTAAAATCACTCCAGAAATCACAAAAAAATTAGTCGAATCCATCCCAAAAAGATTAAATCATGTTTTAAAAGTAAAAGGAAATCCAACAAAATATTAAAACCTTTTAAAAAGTAAAATTTTTGGATAAATATTTGATGGAAAAGTAAGTGTCCCATCACTTATGTGAGCCATTTTTTGCTCCGTTCTGAACAATTGTATTTTTACTAAATTAATATTTTAATATTTTGACAAAATGTATGTTATGTAATAATTGTTACTAACTTTAAATATGAAACACACCCAAAAAATTTTTGCACATGTTTGTTTATTTATTTTATTGCAGTTTCTTTTTATAAAGCACAAGTGTCCCATCACTTTTGTGAGACACTGTATATTAATATATAATTGAAATAAATAACAGTAAAATTCGTATATCATATACCAGACGATGGCTGTCAAGCAGACGATTTGAAGAAGCAGACGAACTGATACAACTGTCGCACACAGGCGCCACCTATTTGAAACATTTTTCGAGGAAAGATTTTCTTCTTCAAAATGCTATTTCTTTAAAAGTCCTTCTCTAACTCTGTGTTCATGCCTATAACCAAGTCATTTCATGTGGTCAGTTGGGTAGGGGACTGACTGAGCATTCATCGTCTAATGGCGTATTTTGAAATTCTGATGTAAGGAAAGGCGATGAAACACGGTGTGATACATTCAATACAAATACTTGTGCCGTGTAAATATGCATTAATATATATTATTATTATTTAGAGTTTTTGCTATTATTGCGCTATTGCACACATTTGGTTCTAAAATCCGAAATTTCCCGTCTTGAATAGCGGAAAAATTGCCGTTTTGAAAACGGGGGAATAGCAAAACGATAGTTTTGTGAAAAAACGGAAAATAGACGGGAACATTGTTGCCAGTACGTTTTCCGTTTTTTCACGGAATTTTTTTTTACAGTGTGATTTCACCTGCGAAGAATTTGAGAATTTCTCTGTATTTCCTTTTTAACATTGTTTTTAATAATTTAATTTTGTTTATCAATTGAAATAAAATTATTTATTTTTTTAAGTGCAGGTTTTTTTTTACGTGGGAAGCTATCGAGAATAGAATTGCTGGTTTTATTATTTTATGTTATATTTTTCCCCGGAAAAAAGTTATATTCAATTATATTCATTTATATTCAATTGAATAACATTTTTTTTAATGCAAAAGCTTTCTTACTTACTTGTGATGGTAAATAAAATTGCGGTCTTTGCAGAATATTTTAATTAATTAATGAATAAAAAATCGGACGTACATTATCCTCTTTTTCTATTGTTCCTAAATTAATTAAATAGATTTATCTTTATGGATTATTTATTACATTGAAATTTTCTAATGCTTTACTTAAAAGATTATACGAAATTACTTTTTGTTTGGCATGAAGTACTAATTTATTTGAGTTGTTCTTTTCAAAGTAAAACAGCTTTCTTTTTGGAGGTTTAGTAATCTCATTTTTTTTTAATTCTATGTCGATACAATTTGGAATAGTGCATGAAACATAGTATGTTTTTAGCCTTTGTATTGTCTTGCTACTAAGATGCATTGCTAAGATTTTTTTTTTTATTTAAAAAGAAAACATGTTATGCGATTATGTTATTTGTAGCTGCCAAATTTTACGCTTTTGCAAGACCACTAAAATGTAATAGAATTTTTTTTGCTTATTTAATCGCAGATTTCAGTGATTAAAAAAGTTAAAATTTACTGTTAAATTTTGGTGGTAAGAGCGTAAAAGTTGGCAGCTATACGTTACTGCGTATACTCTAAAAACGACATTTTCAAAACCGAGCAAAAAATACTCAAATTTTAGTATGTCGCATAAAATGGCTCCGAATCAAAATTACTCAGTTTGAAACATGTATATACTCCATTTCTGAAAACATGCACACACTCAAGAATAAAACATCATGTATTCCTATTTGAGTATGTCCATGTTTCAACAAGAACGAAAAATCATGCGTCCAGCATAGATTATATAGCACTTTCCAACGCTTCCAAAATAATTTTACAAATCATACCGTTTAATAAGCTAAAAGCTAACATCTAAGTAAACAATTTAGAAAACGCATAACATATTTAAAAACATAATTTCAGGAATTTCCAACATATACAATATTCGGAAAAATATCCGAATACTTTTATTCAGCCCTGTATAGGATCTATAGATTTGTATATATACTACATAGGATGATAATTTTAGTTCAGTTAGGAAACGCGTAGCACAGTTTAAAATTCTCCGTCTGGAGTTTGTCAATAAACAGAAATGTGTTCGCGAACTTTTGTGCTGCCCTGTATAGGATCTACAGAATTTATACACACCACGTAATAGACAAAAAGCAAGTTAAAATTAAAATCGCATTCAATAACTTAAAACGCACTTCCAGGAATTATTGTTAACAGACAGTAGAGAATTCTTTTGCGTGTCCCTGTCAATGAACGATGACTGCTATACACACAATATTCCGTAGTAAGTCTCTTGTAATGCACCTTAGTGATCTATATAAATTTCAATGCGTTTAAAATAGTGAAACATTATTTAAATAAACCGCAGACGATTTTTCTCCATAGACGTAATGTAACGGAATTATTTTTACTGTCCCTGTAAAGTAACTATAACTGCTATGCACACCCTGTTCCATATTAAGCTTCTTCTAATGCACCTTAGTAATATATATAAATTACAATGCGTTTAAAATAGTGAAACATTATTTAAATAAACCGCAAATGATTTTTCCCCATAGACCGCAATGTAACGGAATTCTTTTGAGTGTCCCTGTAAAAAAACTATAAGTGCTACACACTTCCGTTGAAATAGGGAACATGCTATAGATAACGACAATAACATATAAAAATTGCAGAGCAATCCGAGCATATTTACGGGAGTTAGAGCACGGACAGACGGCAGACGGCCAGACAAACCGAAGTCATAAGCACTTTCCAACTAAAACGGGTATGAACTGACTTCTATGTACTCATTTTTGAGTATTCCCATGTTTCAAAAATGAGTTTGAACTGATTCTAATCATTTTTGAGTATGTCCATGTTTAAAAGATGAGTATGAACTGACCTCTATGTGTTCAGTTTTGAGTCTGTCCATGTTTCAATATTCTGAGTATTTCAGAATCGAAAGCATTGGCTCGTCCTATTTGAAACAAAAAGTTTCATAACAAAATGGAAACATCGGTTTACTCAGATTTGAAAGTTTTATTTTTCTCAGTGATACATGATATTGCGTTTGAAGAATTGTACAAATTGTCCGTTTTCACTATTGAACAGTGTTTTCTACGATACAAATTTGTTTTTGAACTGAAATATAATATACATTTTTATGTTAGTACGTATTTTCCATTTCCTGAGCGAAGTTATAAATAATATAATGTTAGTTTTATTATAAAATGTTAGATTTCTTCCTCTAAACCAAAAATTTTCATTTATATTTAATCGAATAATTTTTTAATGAAAAAGCTTACTTTTAAAGTTTAATACTAAGGTGTTGGCGGATTTTTTTTACTTAATGAAAAATATCGAGCGTACAATATCCTCTTTTCTTTTGTTCTTAAATTAATTAAATAAATTTATCTTTGCGGAGGATTTATTATATTGACATTTTCTAATACTTTATCTAAAGGATTATACAGAATTAGTTTTTGTTTGGCACAAAGAACTAATTTATTAGGTTATAATTTTCAAAGTTTAAAAGAAACGTTTTGGAGGTTTTGTAACCTTACTGATGTAATTTATAATTATTGATTAAATTGAACCCCCAACCTCTACATTTCATATAAAGAAGCCATCATTTAAGAAATCATCAAATTTTTTTTAACCGCTGACCAGGCTCCTACCTGCCGGGCTTTTGCTCAGCTTAACGAGTTGATGTCTGGCAACGGGGCGAGGACTCGCCTAATCTACGCATGGCGGAGATCTATTTGATAAGCCTCTAGGCCGTTGTAGCTGCAGTGATTCTTGTTGCCAACGTCGCTTTTACTTGATTGGCCGGTTGCTAACTGATGTTTAGATGAGTCTTTTTGGCACTGTACAGTTTAACGAAGTCATGCTGGGCAGATGTGAGATGCTGAAGTGTTTTCTGTAGTTGGTAATTGTCGCTTGATCGTAGTTTGACCTATCATTCAAAATGATGCTTGTTGTCATTATCGATGCTTGATATTCTTTAGTGTTTGTCACTGTACACTTTCTTTTCGGCACTGTACAGTTTAATGAAGTCATGCTGGGCGGATGTGAGATGCTGGAGTGTTTTCTGTAGTTGGTATTGTCGCTTGATCGTAGTTTGACCTGTCATTCAAAATGATGCTTGTTGTCATTATCGATTCTTTAGTGTTTGTTACTGTCATTTGGAGATTGTTTCTTGGTTGTTTGACTCTTTGGTGGGATGGAGTCACTTGCGTTGGTAATAGTTGACTCTTTCATTGGTTGATACTCTTTCATGGTTATCAACCAACGAAATAGAACAGTTGGCTCTGTTGTAGTAGCATTCTAGTGTGGAGCCATAGTCGCCCCCATCAGTTCATCTTATTTAATTTCTACCACCAGAGTGCAGGCTGTGAATTTTCACTTTTATTTTTCTTTGTAACAGGGTTCGTACGGCTCCTGGAATTTTGCGACCAGGAAATTCTTCGGTACCAGTATTTTCTTATTGAAAATCTCTCCTTAAAAGAAGGTGAAGTTTCGCGAGTTTAACCTAGATTTGTTTTTCTATAAAAAAATATTAATAACACTCCAGGAAAATTCCCTGATCCGTTCGAACCCTGTTGTAATCTTTGTGCATTGACATGCTAGATAGTTTCTTGCGCTATAGAGGTGGAGCCAGTTGTAGCCATTAGTTCGTTTATATTATAAGATGACTGTTGCCACTTGCTTGGATCTCTATTTATTTTTTCATGGTTGTTTGGGTGAATTAGCGTCTGGGCTATCCGTTCTTCAAAATTGAATCACTGTTATTACTATATTTGGTTTTGTTTCGTGAATGGGTTTGTTGGACATAAGTCCTTCATACATTTATTTTAAAAAAAATCATGAATAAAAAGTTAAAATTTTGTGTGTACACTGCGTTAGCAAGATTAGCACAAACTGAACCTATAAAGCTAGATTTCAGTGGATTCAAAATTATATTCCGCACAAGTTATCGCCAGGAAGCTATCATAAGAGAGTCTCAAGAAATAATATCTATAAAAGAAATAGTCTGTAACGATGCATTATCATATAATATCCACGCAGTCTGGAATGAATTAATACATGATTGATTAACATGTACTTATTTTTGAAATGTTGAATGACCTTTCCCATCCCACCTTGTGCATTTTTTTGTAACCCTTGAAGTAAAATGGTTTGTTCCGGGCAAGCTAGAAAACGCGAAGAAACAACAACTCAACTTAACTATTAGTTTTTCACTGATGATGACCGAGTACGGTTGAAAACGTTTTGAATTTTTAAAAGGACTTTAATGTGCTTTTAAATGTTTTATGTATGTTTTTACGCACCTTCAAGCAATATATTTACATTTAGTTGTATCTTTATGAATTTTAATTAAAAAATCATCTAATAGATAAAATAATTAACTGCATGAAAATAATTGAAAATAGCCATTTTTTTTCACAATGTGTCCTCATTTTCAACAGACAGTATTAACGATGTTTCAATCCTTCCAGAGACAGAATATTAACGTTACTGGACTAATACCATATATAGAGGGTGACCTGAATTTAAAATTCAATAAATTGCAAACGGTGACAGTTATTAAAAAAAATCCTTGCAGGAGAGTAAATGTATGATGTTAGGAGATTTTTCACTGCGATTCCCGGTTTTAGCTTCAAATAGCAGCGATAGATGGCGCTGAAAATGATAAGTGCTCAGTCAAGACCAAAACTAAAATCCCCCGTCATTGATGCAAAGGAACGAGGATAAATATATGGAGTGGGTCTCATTCGCCAATACATTGTTCAGAATGAGACCAGCTCTATATATTTATCCTTCTTCCTTCTGCTAGGTGATTTCTGCTTCTGACTCGATTGGACGTCTATTGTTGACAGTGCCATCTACTACTGGTAATTTGAACTAAAATCAGGAATCGCAGTAAAAAAATTCCTGACAACTTACATTACGCTGCTGCAAGAATTTTTTTAATATCTGTCCCCGTTTGCAAGTTATTGAATATTATGTTTGGCGACAGTTTTTTTTATATCAAATGGTCGACGGGATAATAGATAAGTACTAAATTTATACATAAAGAACATTTTTTTTCTAAATAAATACCTATGGAACACAGAAGCTATTAACTTCATAGATTGGCAGATCTTACTCGTTCTGACCTTGATTCTTCGATATAATTTATAATTATATCATGAAACATAGTATTTTTTATATATATTCTATTGATTTACCATTAAACTGAAAATATGATTTTTAATATTTGGTAATATATGAGGAAAGACACTTTAATGTCTTTTAACGGTAAAGAAATATTCTGTCTTTTTGTAAAATATTACTTATTGCATGTTTTTGAATTTTTAAACTATTATTAAAACTATATGACTAACTCATGGACGTTACTTTTGGATGTTACACAACTATGCTAAATATATTTTCTGTGTTCATGTCTGACTTATAAATTAATACGTATACTAATGATTTCTTATTGATTCGTTTTTATGCGTTGTGATTTATCGTATAAATATGAATATTGTGCATATTTTTATGTAATATTGTAGTCTATATTATGTAACATTATTAAAATTCTAATAATGTTAATAATATATATTATATTATTAATAGATTGTGAAATTGTTAAAGCTTAAATTGTTACAACTAGTAAAGATTCAATAAATGTTATAATTTCTTTCTTTTTTGTATAAATTTACAGAATTTTTTTAATATTTTTAGCGTACTCAATTAAAACTACAATCTTTTTAATTATTTTTTACTGGTATGAATTTTTTTAACGACAATAAGTAACGGATTTGTAAGAAATTATGTATTCACGTATTAAGTGAAAAAATGTATATACTTGTAATTTTTTTTTATTTTATACAATTTACAATTTTTCTTTTTCTTTTCAATGTTAATTTATAGAATTCTTTCATCTGTTCTTCCATAATTACATTTAAATTTTGTAACTTTTGAGAGCTATAAGTAATAAATTTCTTTTATTTATAGAAAAAGGAAGTATTTTACTGTTTTCCATTAGTACTATACGTATAGTGTATAATAGTACTATACGTACTATACGTATATATATATATATATATACATAGATACGAATTATTTTTTATTTTTCCACTTCTTGAAACATTGCAATTAGAAGACAGCTTATTATTGAAGGATCTGTATTCATGCTTTTACAAATGAAAAGGTTAACATGTTAAAATGTTTTCGTTTCGTACAATGTTTATTCTTTTTTCTTTACATTAATTTATTAAAAAATATATCATTTTCTTCCGTTTTTAAAACCGCAATGCGTATGTACAGAGCATTTAAGTTCCGTCATTTTTTTAAATAAATTTTACAACATACTCATATTTATAGGAAATGATTGATTTTTTCTTCTATTGTCAGATTTTCAATTAAAACTGCTGTCTCCTCCCCCTCTCACTTATCTTAAACTAGTACTAAAAACAATATTACTCAGAAATGTGAATTAATTCCTTAACTGAAATAATAACTTAGTTTCTGGTATTTTTTCCCATTAGCACAATTCTTATTCAGTTTTTATAGCAAAATATTATTTAAGAATGTGAATTAAATCTTTAGTTGAAGAAATAGTTATATGAGTTTTTCTTCATTGGCGTATTTTTTATTCTTATTCTTTACCTTAATTTGCAGAATGCTTATCGTCTGCTTTAATTCTTAAAACTTTAATGCATGAAGCATGAGTGCAAAGAATTTAAATTCTGTATTTTTTCTTTTTTTTTTCTAGTTTAGAAAATATTAAAACTTCTTACTTTTTATAAGAAGGCTGGATTTTTCACTTATGTTTCAGGTTTTTAATTAGAACTATATTATTATCACCTTTTTCCTTATAAATATTGTTCCTTTTAAAATATTCAACATTTTTTATTACTTCTTTAGCTGAAGAAATAGTTACTGGAATTTTCTCCATTGCCGCAATTTTTATTCTTATTCTTTACCTTAATTTGCCTGCAGAATGCTTATCGTCTGCTTTAATTTTTAAAACTTTAATGCATGAGTGCAAAGCATTTAAATTCCGTAATTTTGAAGTTAAGAAAATATTAAAATGCCTTCCTTTTTTTTTAGGAAAGGGTGAATTTTTCACAAATGTTTCCGGTTTTCAATTAGAACTATAGTCTTATCCTTTTTTTCTTATAAATATTGTTACTTTTTAAAATATTCAGAAATTTGAATTAATTTTTTAACTGAATAAATATCTTAGTTGATGGAATTTTTCCCTATTGACTCAATTTTTTTTATTCTATTCTTGTCTTTCTTAATTTGTTGAATGCTTATCGTCTGCTGTCATTTTTAAAACATGTTCAGGACATTTAAATTTTGCAATGCCTGACTGCATTAAATGTTAAAATACTTTTATTTTTATTGGAAATCATAGAATTTCTCTTACATTTTTTCGCGTTCTCAATTAGAACTATACTCTTTTCACATACTTTTTGCTCTAGTACTATATATATTTTTTTCTATTTCTTAAAATGCCACTAGCCAACATATTATTTAGGAATATGTACTCTTTCTCAGCCAAGGAAAAAGTTTGCAGCTGTTGGGAATTTTTTTTTTCTTTTCCCTTTCTCGCCATTTTTATACTACTTTAATGAGTTTTTCGTTGCCAGCGGCATTCATTATATTGACTTTTACCGGTAGTTTACAGAAAGTATTTGATGGAATTTATTTTACTTTTTTTATGTCGAACAATTCGCGCTGATGTTATTAATTTCTTAAAGCCGCTCTGTTTAATCTTACAAGGAAAGTTTAATAATCTTGCGGCCAAGTTCTTTCATTTTGTTCTGTGCTTGTAGAACATTTTATTAGTTGTTAGTTCTAGTTCTTTTTTCTTCTTTTTTTTCGTGTGTGTGTGTGTGTGTGTTTATTGATTTTGTTGTGCAAGATTTGGTTAGGGTTGATAAATGTAAAAATACTGATGATATTAAATTCCGAGAGTTTTGTTTAAGTATTTTCAGAGATTGTTTTTAAATTGATTAAACCCTTTTTTCCTTGGCAACATTGTGCTAGTTTTGAAGATAAATAAAATGAAATTTCCTCATCTCTTTTGTAAAAGAATTATTAACAAGAATCAGTATTTTGATGAAGTTTTTAAATTGATTAAACCCCTTTTTTTCCATAGCAACGTTATGTTAGCCCCGAAGATAAATATAATGAAATTTCTTCATGTCTTTTTTAAGGACAGGATACATTAAAATTAAGTAATATTAACTAAAGTTGCAGAAAAAGAATTTTTACTTAACAAGTATCAGTGTTTCGAGTAAACTTTCTTCAGAAGACATATCCCGATTTATTTTAATCTAAAACTAATGAAAATCTGTCCAAACTTTAAATTAGTTTTTCCCCCATTTTAAAATTTGGTATGTATCCAATTACCCAAAACTTTGCTTTCGAAAATTTTAACAAAATTATATCAAAATTTCTAAAAATGGCTAATAGTCTAATTTGTTAAAAAAAAAATGTGCATTTATTTAAAAAATATAAATAAACACTTCCTTTGGTTATCCCCTCCCTAGCAAAATATGGAAACTTGTTAGTAATATGCATATTTTTAAATAATTGTTGTTAACTTAGGTCTTTTTTTTTGTGTGTGTGTGTATCTTTTGTCTTTATTGATTTTATTTTGCAAGATTTCGTTAGGATAATAAATGTAAAAGTACCGATCATATTAAGTTCGGAGAGTTTTGTTTAAGTGTTTTCGGACATAGTTTTTAAATTGATTAACCGTTTTTTTCTTAGCAACATTGCGCAAGTTCCAAAGATAAATATAGTGAAATAGTCTTCAAATTAATCAAACTCTTTTTTCCATAGCAACATTGTGCTTGCTTTAAAGATGAATATAATGGAATTTTCTCAAATGACTGGATATATTAAAAAGTAGGAATTACAACTTAAACTTCAAGAATCAGTACTTCGGTGTAACTTTACTCAGATGGATTACACAGTTTTTATTTATATATATATATAACAATAATGGAAGTTTAACTAAACTTTAAATTAGTTTTTCTGCAATTTTAAATTCCGATTGTAGCTAATGGCAACTTAGTGCTAGTTTAGTGGATAAATATAATGACATTTTCTCCTATATATATATATATATATATATATATATTTTTTTTTTTTTTTAAGGAAAAATTTAAAAAACCAAACTTGCCGCAAAAAACTTCTTATCAAAAATAAATGTTTCTATTAAATTTTATTCAGAGGAATTATCCATAGTCATTTTCATATAACATTAATGAAAATCCGACCAAATTTTAATTTTTTTTTTCATTTAAAATTTTTTTGTGTATTTAAATATCGATATACACAAAATTATGTCAAAATATCTAAAAATTGTTATTATTATTATTATTATTTTATGTGCATTTATTTAAACCCAAGAAATACTTACGGTATGCTAAACAAAATTTATGAAAAAATTTGCAAATAATAATATATATTGAAACAATTGTTAACTATTTATCGTCAGCTTTTTATAAAAACCGCTTATTGCTTTTGTAGTGCAAGATTTGGTTAGAGTTTTAAATGTAAAAATACCGATGATATTAAATACGGAGTGTTTAGGTCAAGTATTTTCGGAGATAGTTTTTAAATTGGTTGAATCCCATGACAAAAAGAAATGGAACGGAAAACATTGTGCTGTTTCCATACATGAGATGGAAAATGCAATGTAAACTTGGTTCTTCTTTTTATTAAAAGTGTGAGAGAAGAGGAAGATCACTGTTTGCCCTGCACGAGTAGGGTTGAGAGACAAAATACCGTTTGTGCTTATTTCTTAAATCAATTTTTGTAAAAAAAAAAAAAAAAAAAAAAAAAAAAAAAAAAAAAACGTGCTTTCTAGTTATAGTGCCCCCCCCCTCCACAATTATGATTATGCCAAGGTTGCAGTTATGATTTCGCCAAAGTCATCGCAAAGCATCCTATATACGCATCATATTAATTAATATGCATATATATATATATATATATATATATATTCCAAACAATCCTATATGTGCTATATACGTCATTTACACATGTCATATATATATACATCTTTATGCATCATATATGACTATAACTTGGCCATATACGTCAAGAAATGTTATATATATATTATATATTATTATAATGTCATACATGCTTTATAATTTGGCGATAAATCTTGGTCGCTTGGCGATTCATCCTTGGGGGCCGCTATAACACGAAAGTAACAAATTTCTACTTTATTTTTCATATCTGATAATTTGCATCTATCCTTTTGTAACTTTAATATTTTTGTAACGATTTTATGCATTTTTATTGCCTATTCAAAGATAATTTCGTCTAAAAGTTACAAAATTTCGTTAAAAACGCTTAAAACATTCTTCTAAAGTTACAGAATTTCGTTAGAAAACGGTTAAAATAGTAAAATGCGAACATTATTTGGTTCATTCTCGACCGAAAGCAACAACCATTTTCCCAGTGGTTAAAAAAAAAAAAAAAAAAAAAAAAAAAAAAAACCCGCCAGATTAAATAATTTGGTTACTAGAAAAAAAAACCGCGACCGCATTTGTCAAGCCCTGCCCACGGACATGTTTTTGCTTTATAATATCGATAAAAAGGCATTTTTAGTTTAAACCCGTATATTAAACATTTTGTTAAAAAGGAATTTAATGTAGATTTCTTTGTATTTTTTGTTGTATAAAAGTTCAGAAGGTTTTCTGAACTTTTTAAATACCTTAATTGAGAGGGGAAGGTTTTTTTTTACAACTCTCACAACTTTTTTCCCTTCTGTTCGAAGCAATTTTTTTTATTTTATTTAATGAGGTTTTTGGTTGCCGAGAGATTCATTATATTAACTTTTTATGTTAGTTTACTGAAAAGGATTAAAAAACATTAGTTTTTGTGTTTTAACGCTAGAGCAAGTCTTTGAGTTATTAATTTTTTTTGAGCTCCCATCACCTTTGTTCTTATGAGGGTACTTTCATCAATTTGGGCACTGTTTCTTCATCCTTTTTGGGGGAAGTTGGGACGAAACTTAATTTTGTATTACATTTTGTAAATTCATCTTCTTTACTTTCTTTTAGTGCAGTAGTGTGCTCGCAGTCTTTTGTCCTTTTAATTTTTATATGTGAATTACATATTTCTGTAATCCATAGTTGATGTTAAAACGCTTGATTAAAAACTTCTCTCGGTAAAATCCCTTTGTATAATTAAAAATTAATCTTAGCATAAATAAAATCTGCCACTATAAAAGCTTTTTTTTTCTCTTCTGCGAGTGTGTTACGTGTGTATTTTATACTTTTTTCCATTAATTTTCATTTAGGTGAGTGCATAAATTTTAAAACTGCCTTAAAACATTCTCTTGTAAAATAACAGTTGGCAGAAAAAAAAAGAACATCATCAGCACAAATTGTCGTAGATGTAAACAACAACAACAACAACAGGAAAAACTAAAAAGAAAGAAAGAAAGAACAAGAAAGCTAGTTGACAAATTCGTGAGGAAATGCCATTGGATCATATGGGATTTCCCTAGGAATTTGTCAATTAGCGCACTGTATTGCTGGTAACTTTCTGAGTTTTCACGATATTTGACTGGTCTTTTTATATGAGTTACTCTATAGAATTGACTACCAAATCATGAAAAAAAAATCTTTGGTATAGGTCGCGTATGCGCAGTTATAAATTATTTCATACAAATGCCCATATCTCATCCAATATTCAATATATAAATTTTTTAATTACAGTATACTGTTTCTATTGTTGTTGAAGTCAAACATGTGTTTTGTATCTTCGATTTTCAAGAACAATTTGCCAATAATTTCTGTAGATATTCGACATATCGTGCTAAAAGCGAAAGCGTCCGGTCAGTGCCTATTAAATTTTGGATCAGTTTTAATTAGGTCAGTTTTAACGGATGTCACAAACATTTATCCACCAGCCGAGATTGATAATTAAGAAAAATAATGTCCAAGATAATTTGTTTTCTTATTGTATTCATATATTGTAAATTTTATTGCTTAAAGTTACTGACAGTTGACACTTAGAGGGTGAGGTTTTTCCGAAAGTCTTTTTTCTTTTTAGATTACAATGGAAACAATCTTTTATTTGTTTACTAGCTAACCCGCCCGGCGTTGCCCGGGCTCGAGATAATTACAATCTCAGAGAAAGGCGTTAACCCCGTCCCTCAACATACCCGCAAATATAATGAATAATTTGTTCAAGAGAACCAACGTCACTTACATTAACGCGATCATTAAAAAAAGAATTACATTTTTCTGATAATTAGAACATAACGAAGACGCTACGCTGATATAGCCGGCAGATGACACCCCTTCCCGACCTCAATTTCAAATCTATATCTTAATTAGTTACCTAAATGTTTGGTAGTAAAAATTGGCAATTATTTCCTTTCATTTTCACAAACTAAATGGAGGGATCGGCCAGAGAAACAGATCTCTTTGTAGTTCAGTTTTTAATGAAAGCAGATCCCTGTCTGAAACTTTCTCGGATCGTTTTCACTGTCTCCGGCAGATTTTTGGCAGTTTTTTGCATAAATTAAAAAAAATATATCAACCGAATTTTTCAAAAATCACATAGTCAGATGCAGAATATTTTTTTACATATACTCAAAAATTTTCAAATTGATATCTCAATTAGTTTTCTTAAAATTCGCTAATTAATAAAATAATTTCGAATTCGTTCATTTCCGCTTGCAAATCCAATGCGCCGGTTCGTTTCTTTCGCCATTTTGATTTAAAAAATGTCATTTTAGAAGCGATGGTTAATGAGAATCTAATTAATATCTTGGGTAATTATGAAAATATTAAAATTCTGAGGCTCAGGTGCACATGGCCAGACCTTGGACTATCCACACCTAAATTTCCAGACTTTTAGGTGGGCTAGATTTCGCTAGCCATCGCCAACAGACACACACACACACAGAGCGAAACTTTCTTTTATTAATATAGATTGGCGTTACAGTCAGTTTGGGGATAGTTTTTTTTTTTTTTTTTAATGTAAAGTGGTGGACGGGATAATGGAGAAGTACCTTTTTTATGATAGTTTATAGTTTATTATATATATATATATATATATATATATATATATAATCATTAATTTATTATGTTTTATTTATTTGTTTATTTTATATTATTTATCATTTATAACAATGTTACATATTTAACTATGGTAAATTACCTTTTGAGCATGATTGGCAATTAATGGGCAAAAAGTTTTGGCAATCTATCACCTGACCCGGATAATACGTAAATACCTAAAAATTACATGGAAATCCGAGTATATTTACGAGAGTTCGAGTACGGATAGACAAGCCGAGTTGACAAACACTTTTCAACTATATTGGAAAGTGTTAAAAATTAATTGCGTGATGGTTAGAAGGTAATAAATTTGCGTGCAAATGTGAAATAGATAGGTCAAACCGTTGCCACCGTCCATATGACGTTACTGTTACTCACGGACCTGTTTTTGCTTTATAATATAGATTATTCTTTATTTTATATACCAGTAAATTACAAAATTATCTGAATTTTTTTAAAAATCTTAATTCAACAGCGAAAGAAAAAATAGCTCCTAGAACATTTTTTTTTCCATCTCTAATGTGTCATTTTTATACTAATTTAATGAGTTTTTCGCTGTCGATCCATTCATTATATTGACTTTTTTTTATGTTAGCTTAGTGAAAGGATTAACAAGCATTAGTTTTTGTGTTTTAACGCTTCAGCGGGTCTCGGAATTGTTAATTTTTTTAGACCCCCTACTTCTGTTTTATAATGGTAATTTTCATCATCTTGAGGACTGTAACTTCCACTTTGTATATATGTAAAAATAAAAAAAAATCGCCATTTTACCTTAATTAATTTATTTCAAATTCTTACAATTCTATTTTTTCTCTGTCTTTTAATAATATCTTAAATATAAATTATATTTTAATTCCATATCTTTAATCAACATATTCTTTTAATTCTTATTCTAAAAATCTTAATCTGTTAAAAGTTACACTCTTTTGTAAAAAACCCTAATTTATTTCTTCTTTTGAGACATTAAATTTTTATTTCTTTAGAACGTCTTTTAATATCATTTTTATTTTTATTAAAACTATCATTCGATATTCCATGATTCATTTCAACTCCCGCGTCTAATTTTTTCACTTCAAAATTATGCCGAGTGAATAATAAGTCCCACAGCCTTACAACCCGCTCATTGGTTAATTTACCCGTGCATTGGCGAAGGATTCATACTCCTCGCTGCATTTTAAACGCAATTACGCAGCCCCGGAGCTCAGAAATTTTACGCTTTTTGACTTGCTAGCTAGATTCCGTCACTTGGAGGAGAATTGTCTTTAGTTCGGTGTATATCTCTATAATAATATGTAAGATCTTCATGCTTTTTTTTCTACGATGTAACACAGCTCGATCTGAGTTCTAAAAATAACGACTAGTGGAATTGTCTATTCTTTGTGAAATATCAATAAATTCTTTGGTGAAAATACAGCTTTCTTTATTTTTATCGGAAAATTCCAATTTTTTCATAAACATCGTCTTTCATCTAGAGCTTCCGACTGCAAAACATATGTTATTCTACAAAATCATCGCTTACCAGAATTAATATGGTGATATAATTCACTATGAAATGGAAAATCATTTCATATATATATATATATATATATATATATATATATATATAAACTTGTTGTAAAAATTAACCATTGTATATATATATACAACCACTAATGAAACATTACCGAAACATCAACAGAAACTATGAAATTATGATTTAGTAATTAATAATTTGTTGACAACGAAAGTGTTCCCCAACACTCTGAATATAGATATCAAATACTCATTTAAAAGAAGAAGAAATTAAATTAAAAATTGAATGAATGAAATTGAATGAATGAAATTTGTGGAATTTAAACAGAATTATCAAGTCCCAAATGCCTAAATACCACAAATAAAATGAGTGGTTTCATCATCATAGCCATAACATTGCTAAAGAATATGATTTTGGGACTTCCACTCATAAACAAAGAATAAAACCTGTGAAAAAATCTGAAAGTTCAAAATATAAATACAATATTAATACAATATTAAAAAGGAAAGAAACCTTACCCATAATTAAGAGATAAATACTTGAAATTAAATCGTAAAGTGCTAATAACAATTAGATTAAGAAGGATGTTGGTGTACATCAGTGACCAGATATATGAAGATAACTAAACAGAGGCAATGAATTGCAAAAAACTTTAAATGTTGCCAAAATCAGTTTTAGAAGATGATTAACCATGTTGCCAAAATAAGTTTTAGAAAATGCATTACCATGGAATATTGTAAAGCAACACAATATATATATATATATATATATATATATACAGGGTCCGACAAATCCCGGGCGCCAGGTCGCCCGGGCGACTAAAAAATTCCTCTTGGCGACTAACTTTTTTACCTACTGTTAGAATATTTTAAGTTTAGTTTTCCCCCTTTAAAAACTTATTATTTTGTCCACTCTGCCAGCAAACGCACGTACGTTTATCAGTGCCATTGCTGTTTGTTTACATTTTCTCCGACACCTTTTCTCTAAGTTGAGTTGTCTCGCAGCTGCTTCAACGTGAGGCAAGTCATTTTTGCAAGGTCTATAGGCGCTGGCTGTTTGCGCGTGTCTTACTGCTTTGTGACGTATACTGCACCGTGATTCGTCCAGGCAAGTAACTGTTCGTTTTAGCTCTCTGGTTTTCGGCCTTTCCCGCTCATTGTACTCTTACATGTTCTTGCTTCGTGATTCATTCATTCCCGAGACGACAAGACTGGTTTGTTTTTCGAGGTGGCGCCCGCGTATTTTGTTCTTTTCCATGTGATCTACTTTTTTTTGGCCCAATATTTATTTTTCTTTTAAGAAGATACGATAAAAAAATGAAGAGAAGTGTGAAAGAAGAACCGGTTTCGAAAGTGAAACTATCTTCGTAAAAAAAATACGCAAAGAAAATCGTAAAAGTAATCAACGGCGGAAATAGAGATTGATCTCTGCTATCCAGTGCAAAAAAAATCGTTTAAAAATATTCAAATGCAAGCGAGATATTAGCACATTAATGCCCCATTGGATTAACATTAGCACCGTATTCCCGAACGCTTGCTCAACGGGAGCCTTAACGTCAGAGAAATGATTCTTCAATCTGGCTCCTGAGAATTTTTTCTGGCGCCTAAGATTTTTCAACTTTTGTCAGTCCCTGTATATATATATATATATATATATATATATATATATATATATTACAGGAACTCCGTGCAGGATTCTAGTTCAAATTAGCATATGATGGTACCCCATCCCCCGACTTAGAATAAAGTATATATCTTGAACGAAAAAATTCACAGTTTTTTTTACATTCAACACATATTAAACGGCAATGTTACAAGTTTTTTTTTTTTTCAGTACTTCCTGATTGTTTTGAAATAAATCATTCTTTATTTTATATACCAGTAAATTATTTTGAACATTTATTAGAACATTAATTCTGAACATTTTAAAAATCTTAATGGGATAGGGAAAAAAAATAGCTCCCAGATTTTTTTCTCTTCTCTTATACGAGTAATTTTTATACTAGTTTAATGAGTTTTTCGTTGTCGATCCATTCATTATATTGACTTTTTTTTTTTATGTTAGCTTAGTGAAAGGATTAAGAAGCATTAGTTTTTGTGTTTTACGCTTCAGCGGGTCTCGGAGTTATTAATTTTTTAGAGCCCCTTCTTTTGTTTTTATAATGGTAGTTTTCATCATCTTGAGGACTGTACCTTCATCGTTTGACAGAATTTTTGTATGAAACTTTTTTTACACTTTTCCTTTTTTTTTACACATCTATCTATCTATATATACATGTTATATATATATATATATTTATACTTTTGTCTTTTTTAATATATATTTAAACTTATTTAATATTCCTTTCTATTTTTTTTTCTCAAAGCGCGCTGCTATAAAAATGCATTAATATATCGCTGTCAATATTCGAATAACATTCAATATCGTTTCATTTAATCCTTTTGTGCTGTAAGCTGCTACTATTATAATTTCAAAAATCCTTTTCATTAATATTAATATTATTTAGATTGGATATTGTTTTGAATATTGTAAAAAAATATTAATAGGTGCATATGAATTATATTTAAATTTGTAAAAATAGTTTATTATTTTTAACTGTCAATGTAACTGGTATATACAACGTGCATTTCTAATGGATAACGTGGTTTCTGAAAGGTAAAAGGCTGATGTTGGGATATGTTTTGCAGCAAATTTCTGTTTTTGTCTAAAAATTCCTTCTTAAATACGTTTTTGTATTTTAATAATACTCATTATTAATTAATTTTGCACATATCATGTTCAGGCTCTCAATATTTGTCCACTTTTATTCAATTCTCTTTAAATTCCATTTGGTAATTGATTGGGCAATTTGTGTTAATAAATTAGGCTCATGGCTATTAAGTCAAACAGAAATCAATTACATTTTACTTATATTAGTGGAATATTGCCCTTGAAAAAGTGTTCCACTATATAAGTTTCCAACTGCTCTTGTAATAATTTTGACTTTCTGCATATTGGGTTTTTCTCTACGTATCTTTAAGTATTTTTCCCACTCATTTTAATTTTGAGAATCTTAAATTTTTGGATATATTTATGTATTGTATTGTAATTATCGGTTTATCTATCGTCGATTATTTATGTGGTTTAATGGTTATTATTTACAAAAGTTTTATTATATATATAAATGTGTGTGTGTGTGTGTGTGTGTGTATATTTACCACGTATGTGACGTACTTTGTTTTAAATGTTGCAATGTTTCACCCGAGGCTAACGAAACAGAAAGGCTACCGCCGTGCTTTACGCGTATCTTTTTTTACAGACCGCGGGAGTCACGTGATGCTCGAATGCACCAATGCAGGTGTACGAAATGAGCATTACGTCACTCCTGCAGTCTGTAAAAAAAGATAAGTGAAATGCACCGCGGTAGCCTGTCTTTTTGGTTAGTCTTGGTTTTACCCTTTAAAAAAACTGGAACATTACAGTCTAATTTCTTTTTCATATGTTGAATGTAGCAGTGGAGAAATGTTTTTAGTGTGTTGTTCGAAGATAGACATAATTCCATTCGTGAGGCTTAAGAGAAAACGGTGTAAAGAAAGTTTAAAAATTCATGTACGCAATATTTCTGAAATTAATAGAAAAACAAAGTGAAAGAGCGATATGCTGTAAAAGAAAAAAAATCTTGATTTTACAGAAAAAAAAGTTGTATTCAAAAACGACAGTAAAAAGCTGTTTATTTTACAGAAATAATCTGTATTCATCACGAAATGTCTCTTATTTTAACAGATTTTGTCCGTAAGTTCGTAATAAATACAGATTATTTCCGCAAATTAAATAGTTTTTACTGGCGTCCTGGCTAATAATTTTTCTTTTCTTTTCTTTTCTTTTCTTTTCTTTTCTTTTTCTTTTCTTTTCTTTTCTTTTCTTTTTCTTTTCTTTTCTTTTCTTTTTTTCTTTTCTTTTCTTTTCTTTTTCTTTTCTTTTTTTCTTTTCTTTTCTTTTCTTTTTTTCTTTTCTGTTCCTTTCTTTTCTTTTCTTTTCTTTTTTTCTTTTCTTTTCTTTTTCTTTTTTTCTTTTCTCTTTTTTTTTCTTTTGTAAAATTAACAGAATTTTTTTTACAGTGTATAAACACACGAATACAGATATGCACATAACTTCACAGAAAACTGTATTACTGTATTACAACCAGATTTTAATTGAGAATGACTAGGATTAATCTTGTAAACGTGCTGTCTAGAAAAATAAAAAATAAAATAAAGTCCATAAACATATATTTTGTTCGAATTATGAATTTTTTTGATTATGATCTATGTCTCAAATAATAGAAAATTCTCTAATCTAAGCTAAAAATGAATCCAAAACTCGCTAAACGAAAGCTGCTTTTCCCTGATATCCCGGAGGATTTCCAGCAATTATATGAAATTAGTTTCTCCCTTTTTGAAAGAATTTATAATTTGTCCATTTGTCTATAAATCACGAAAAAATATCTATTCTAAACTAAAAATGATTCAAAATTCTCTAATCTACAAATCATGCAGAATTTCCAACAACTAAACTGTCCTATGACGAAATTTCCTGTTAGAGTGAATACTAAAATTTTTAACACTTTCTAAGGGTTCTGCGTCAATTCGTCGCGCACAATTCATCGCGGAACAATTCATCGAAGCGACAATTCGTCGCGGCGACAACTCATCGCAGCATCAATTCGTCGCGGTGTCAATTCGTCGCAACGTCAATTCGTGGCAACGAAAATATATTTGAAGGCTATGATGATAAAAGTAAAGATAATTTAGTAAAATTATTTAATGATGTAAATTGTTAGTTATAATTCTCTATATCAAAAAAACAAATTATCATTAAATAATTTTACTGCATTATCTTTAATTTTATCACCATAGCTTTCAAAAAAATTTTCGTTGCGATGAGTTGTCGCCGCGACGAATTGACGGTGCGATGAATTGTGAACGATGAATTGTTCCGCGATGAATTGTGCGCGACGAATTGACGCAACACCCTTTCTAACATATTAAAAAAAAAAAAAAAAAAAAAAAAAAAGGGTGGGACTGCTATTCATTTGGTTGCTATCCATTCTCAAGTAAACATTTTCATGTTCAACAAACACGTTTTACAGACAAACATCATAAATTAGCAATATTAACATTAACAATAAAAGTAATGTTATTTTGTCACTCTTGCATGTATAAATTCAATTACGCAGTTGAAAATGTTTAATTGAGGATTGATAGCATTCTAATTCCGATTTGAGAAAACTGATGAATACTCTATAAAAACTACTCGGAAACGTTTCTGAAAGTCAATAGCAACATAATAAACTTTGTTTTTATAAATTCTCCTTTAAATCTCGAAAATAATATTGGTTTCTGAATTTTCTAAAGATAAAGGACGCGTTTCGGAATCGTGTGTAACTTGGGATAGGTTTGACTGACTAAGGAGAACTACTCAAACGTGGAAACCACGTCTGTAGAGCAATTATATATTTTCGTTTGTGGTTATATTACATTTTTTTACATTAAGAAACATTTTTATTTTTTTACAGTGTAATTCAAGATTTTTGCTGAATAAAATTATTCATTTTTTATTCCTTTACATTAAAAAATATGCGCTAACACTTTAAAAATCTTAATTGAGCGGGGGAAAAAAATAACTCCCAGAATTTACCCCTTCTCTTATGCGCCATTTTTTAATTAGTTTAATGAATTTTTCATTGCCTAGAGGTTCATTATAATGACTTTTTTTTTCATGTTAGTTTACTGAAAGGATAACGAGGCATTAGTTTTCAAGTTTTACGCTTTAGCGGATCAGAGAACTATTAATTTTTTCGAAACCCTACTTTTGTTTTTATAACGGTAGTTCCATCATCTCAGACATTGTTATTTCATCATTTTGTTACAATTTTGTATAAAACTTTTATTTTTTGCACTTTGTATGTACAGTGTGTTCTTTATTATCTCTAATCCTACACCGTTAGTTTTAGAAGTATACTTCCAATAAAAATAAAAACTAGTCGTTGGGGGCCACCGTAATACTTACCCATCATGAATATGCATAACATAAAATATGAAAATGAAGCATGTGTAAAATATTTATAAATTGCATTGCAATTCCTCGCTTGGTGACGTCATAAACTTTAAATGCTCTATTACTGAATTGCGTAAGAGAAACATCCTTTTAACTTCAAAAATGCTCAACGTATTAACTAACAGTTTACTGCGTCGGTTGAAGCGTCTCATTTCCAATTAAAATCTATCTTTGAATTGAAATTTGAATGAAATACAGTGTCATGAAAAATTGAAGAGTGTGGATTAATAGGATTACAAATATCTCGGCAACTCATTATCCGATCGACTTCATTTTTATGTAAAATTTATGATCTTTTATTGTCTTTTATGGTCACTCCTTAAAATAAACAATTTTGAAAATGTTTATACACTTTTTATCAGAACGAATATTTCGAGAGTCCGAAACAAAAAGTTCCGGATAATCGAAGTTACTGAAATTCAATAAGCTTCTTCTCATTATTACATACTAAGTAGACACCAAATTTCAAATCTCCATCTCAATTCGATTTAATTAGTGTTGTAGTTGTAAAAAAAAGCATCAAACAGAAAATTTTTCAGTACGTGATAATGATTGTATCTTTATTTCTCAAAATTCACAAAGTTTTTGCCCATAATTGTTAAAGAAACTTTTGAAGCGTATTGAAACATTCTAACGCCCGTGTTATAAATTTTAAATTGGAAAAAAAGAAAGATGGAAAAAAAAAAATCAACGTAGCCACTTAAAGGAATATGCAAAAGTTTCGAGAAGAAAAAAATAAAGATCATAAGATCTCAGAAAATTCTAGTGCGATGACCTTTAAAAAAATGAAATCCAAGATTTTTACAGCGCACAAGACCGTATTTTTTTCACCTGATATTCATTTTTTGTATTTTTTAACTTTAATATTATCGAAGCTTTCCTTACAATGCTTTAACTATTTTCAGAAATTCTCGTGAACTCAAATATCTCAGATTTAGTGGTACAATAAATTGAAATTTCTTTAGTTTGGCAAAATATTTCTGAATTGTACATGCACATTCATTAAATAGTTTCGCTTGAAATACATAGTATGTAAAATGGAGTAATAGGAGATTAAAATAACCTTTTCTATAACTATTAAGACATAGTGGAATAGCAAATTGAAAAGTCTTTCTTTTGACAAAATATTTCCGAATTGTACACGCATATTTATTAAACAATTTATCTTCAAGTGTTTGATATGTAAAATGGAGGAATAGAAGATTATATTTATCCGAAAGGTTATTTTAAGATCGAGTGGCAAAATAAATTAAAAAATTTTTATTTTGAGAAAATATTTCCAAATTCTGTTATTTTTTTCACCCGATATTCATTTTTTGAAAATTTTGATATTAATTTTTTTGAGATTCATTTATTAAATAATTTCTTTTGAGATGTTTCATATGTAATATGGAGTAATAGGAGATTATCGAAAAGGTTATTTTAAAGATTTAGTGGCACAGCAAATTGAAAATTGTGTGTTTTGACAAAATATTTCCGAATTGTACACGCATATTTATTAAACAATTTATCTTCAAGTGTTTGATATGTAAAATGGAGTAATAGGAGATTATATTTATACAAAAGGTTATTTTAAGATTAAATGACAAAATAATTTTTTTTTTTTTTTTTTTTTTTTTTGAGAAAATATTTCCGAATTCTACATGCACATTTCTTAAATAATTTCTCTTGAGATGTTTCATGTGTAATATGGAGTAATAAGAGATTATCGAAAAGGTTATTTTAAAGATTTAGTGGCACAGCAAATTGAAACTTATGTATTTTGACAAAATATTTCCGAATTGTACACGCACATTTATTAAACAATTTCTCCTGAAGTGTTTCATATGTAAAATGGAGTAATAGGAGATTATATTTATCCAAAAGGTTATTTTAAGATTGAATGACAAAAACAAACAAAAAAAAAATATTTTTTTTTTATTATGAGAAAATATTTCCGAATGGTACATGCACATTTATTAAACAATTTTTCTTGAAATGGTATGTAAAATGGAGAAATACGAGATTATTTTTATGGAAAAGGCTATTTTAACGATTTAGAGGCCCAAAAAATTGAAATTTCTTTATTTTAAGAAAATATTTCCGAATTGTACGTGCACATTTATTAAACAATTTCTTTTGAGACATAATATATAAAATGGAGTAATAGAAGATTATATTTATATTTATCGAAAACGTTATTTTAAAGATTTAGATGCACAGCAAATTGAAATTTCTTTATTTTGGTAAAATATTTCCGAATGGCACATGCACATTTATTAAACAATTTCTTCTTTAATACATAATATGTAAAACGGTGTAATATGGGATTATGCTTATATTTATCGAAAAGGTTATTTTAAAGATTTAGTCGGGCAGAAAATCGATCGAAATTTCTTTATTTTCGCAATTTTTTTCCAAATTGTACATGCATATATTTATTAAATTTTTTTTTTCTGGAAATACATAATATGTAAAATGGTGTAATAGGAGATTATATTTTTATTTATCGAAAAGTTATTTTAAAGATTTAGTGTCACATCAAATTGGAATTTATTTATTTTGACAAAATATTTCCAAATGGTACATGGACATTTATTAAACAATTTCTTTTTAAATACATAATATGTAAAACGGTTTAACATGAGATTACATTTATATTTATCGAAAAGTTTATTTTAAAGATTTAGAGGTACAGAAAATCGATCGAAATTTCTTTATTTTCACAATTTTTTTCCGAATGGTACATGCATATTTAATCATTTTTTTCTGGAAATACATAATATCTAAAATGTTATAATAGGAGATTATATTTATATTTATCGAAAAGGTTATTTTTAAAGATTTAGTGGCACATCAAATTGAAATTTATTAATTTTGACAAAATGTTTCTGAATGGTACATGCACATTTATTAAACAATTTCACTTGAAATGTATAATATGCGAAATGGAGTAATAGGAGATTATATATTTATTAATAAGGTTAAAGATTTTCCTTCTTTTCTATGTCCACCAGCCACTTCACAATAATCATAGGTATAGCGGATAAAGGGTGAATCTGAACTGATGGGCAAAACGGTAAAGAGAGATAGAACAGATTTAGAGAAGTCCAAAACTCCATGCAATTCATGGTCGTAACTCAGTCAGTGAAGGACACTTTCTGATTGCGTAGAGAACACTGTATACTTCACTACACAGTATCTTGTAAATGATTGCTGATTTTATGTATGCGGAATATTTTTGCTAACTAAAATGCTAATATGGATGAAAATTAGAAGAAGACATTAAGACACTTCAAAGTAAGTTTATTTGATAGGTGAAAATTAGCGGTCGCCACTCACCACGTGACGATTAAATTTTAAAAAAGTGCCGATTAAAAAATCAGCCATCGATCGCCACCTTAATCACCACTCGCCAAGTGACGATTAAAAAATCTGTTATCGATCACCAAGTGAAATACACCATTTTTCATAGAAATATGCATCTCTACACTGATTACATCTAATTAGAGAACTGGTTAATTATTTTTCCTACCAGATGCAAACAGATTTCAATGACTTAGCTGTATTTTCACTATTTCGGTTTCGCTATTTCTCCTGTGCTTACTCTTTAGTTGGATTATTTTTTCAAGAAATACAGTTTTATTCTGCAAAATATATTCATCAGCTTTGATTCCACATGCATTTCAAGTAATTTATTCCTTTTTTTCCCCCACCGGATACAAGCAGATTTTAAGGACATTTCAGTATCTTCAATATTTCGACTCCTGCCACATGCTCACCAGTTGGATTGTTTCTTCAAGAGATACTGTTTAATCATGCAAAATACACTCACACTCATACAATAGGTATAAAACTCTTATAGAAAAATATGTTTATATATAAAGATTATAATTTATCTAGATGTCAAGAAAGTTGATCAGTGAAACATAATAGTGGCCGTAACTTTAAAATGTGGCCACTAATGAAACTGAGTCTACCGGCCACTGGCTACTAACTAAATTTCCCAGTTTTTACCTATATTTGACAGTACTTGTTTACGAGGCTGTAACTGCTATATGTCCTAGCGGTTCAACGTTTGCATTAAGCGGCGTACGCCCATGCATTGTATGACCAAAATTGTTGGATTAAATGTTTTCTAACACCCCCCCAAAGCTTTACCCATGAAATCTGATTCACCTTCAATTTCTCTGAGGAAAAATTTACCCAACTAACCCACCCTCTCCCATCGTCCCTTGAGCTCAGTTGTTTGTCAAATAAAGTTACCTACTTTGCAATTTCTTGATTTCTTCTTCTGTTTCTCTTCAATATTAGCATTCTAGTTAGTAACAATATCCGACATACATAAAATCAGCAATCATTTACTAGATATTGTGTAGTAAACAACATTCTCTGCACAATCAGAAAACACTTCACTGATTGAGTTACGACCATAATTTTGGTAATGGCGGAAATCAAAAATGGCAGTTAGCAGCAATATCCCACATACATAAAATCAGCAATCATTTACTAGATATTGTGTAGTAAACAACATTCTCTGCACAATCAGAAAACACTTCACTGATTGAGTTACGACCATAATTTTGGTAATGGCGGAAATCAAAATTGGCAGTTAGCAGCAATATTCCGTATACATAAAATCAGCAATCATTTACTAGATATTGTGTAGTAAACAACATTCTCTGCACAAACTGAAAGCACTTCACTGATTGAGTTATGTCCATAATTTTGGTAATGGCGGAAATCAAAAATGGCAGTTAGCAACAATATTCCGTATACATAAAATCAGCAATCATTTACTAGATATTGTGTAGTAAACAATATTCTCTGCACAAACTGAAAGCACTTCACTGATTGAGTTATGTCCATAATTTTAGTAATGGCGGAAATCAAAAATGGCAGTTAGTAACAATATCCCACATACATAAAATCAGCAATCATTTATTAGGTATTGTGTAGTAAACAACATTCTCTGCACAATCAGAAAGCACTTCACTGATTGAGTTACGACAATGCATTTTATGGTATTTTGAGATTGTCTAGGTGTATTCTATATCTCCTTAAAGTTCAGCTCATGAGGTCAGAATCACCCTGTATAAATGTGGGAAGAGAGCAAGTATCGAACTGTTGTACAACAACTCAGTGAAATGTTGCTCGAGTTGTCATAGATTCACGATATACACTGTTAAAAATTTGCAGCAAACTGTCCAGTCATTTGACCGTTTTTATAGAAAACGGTTACATGGCCGCAATTTGACTCTATTCTGATGATATTGTTGCCCATATTATGGTCAGAATAGTGTTAAATTACGGTTATGTAACGATTTTCTATAAAAACGGTTAAATGACTGGACAGTTTGCTGCAAATTTTTAACAGTGTATGAGTTCACGCTACACAACGATGATCAATCAACGTGTGAACGAGTGTTCCATAGTTTTTAGCTACGGTTGTGGTTGGATATTTTACGCAAGGCTCGGAGAAGCTTGCAAAACTACGTCTTTAGTGAACGGCTAGGAGTCGGTAATGTTTAATACATAAATTGTATTCTGAATATCTGTGTATGTTGTCGTTTATTAAATTTTTTTGTTCATATTTGTACTTAAAGAATATTTGTGGTGAAGTTATACAATATTCACCTTATCCCACTTCTGACACCTTAATCTCACATAAATGTCAATCTTTTGCATTTAATTGAATCGCCAGGCTTAAGAAAAGAATGAAGTAAAAAAAAAAAAAGCAAAATTATTTTTTTTACTCTAAAGTGTCTCTAAGCTTCGCTCTACACATCAGTGGTAAAAAGGAAATACGAAGCAGTCCCTAGAGGCCCTTGGGTTTTTCCTTTCCTCGACAAAGCTGTGGATTTTTCATGCTGCAAAAACCAAGAGTTGCTGGGACATTCCTCATAAGTTTACCTGTTGCTGCTCATGGTTGGCAGGTTTTTGACAGTTTACTCCATGGTTTAAATTGTCACGTCAGAATCTTCTTGTCAAAAACCACCTGTTAAAAACCTCAAACACTACATTGATATGTAAAATTTTACATTAAATGTCACACATATACAACATTACACGTAATGTTTAAAATGTCACTATTACTGTATATCAATAATTAATATCTAGTAAAGTATTATTGTCAAGTGCAACTTTTCAACATGGTAAAATTTTTATTTAATTTTTTTGGGAGTTGTATTTTTTAAAAATGCAAATATAAGATTTGAAAATGCTCACATGAGCTGCACATTTTTTATCTTACTTAAATTATCTTAAATATCTTTGTAATTTAAAACAGTAATAATGCTGAACAATATTACAATGCCATGAAATAATACATATCAATATTGGGACATATCTTCAAAAATAAACAAGTGTTAGAATTCATAAAGAAGGAAAAGTTTGTAACTGATCAGAGATTAGCTAGAAGTTTTGTTGTTCCAAAGTTTCTCTATTCGGATTATTAATGATACAATGATTTTCTTCCGACTGAAAATTCCAGAAAATAAAAATATTTCATTACAATTAATAATTGAAAAAAAATTAATTATTAAATTACTATTATTTAAAAAAAAGATTACATAAATCATTATGACTTATTTAATATTACTTATTGTTGTTAAAATGTTTTAAAGTATGTTACATGTTTTGGACAGTTTAAACCAATTTTTGACGCTTGTCATGTCAAAAACCCAACCCTGTTGCTGCTAATCAAGTACTACTTAATACCAAAACAGTGTTATGAAATTCCTGTAAAAATATGATGGTTATTGAATAAAAACTTTATCACTTATACAGTTTTTTTTTCATTTCTCAAAAACTTGATTTTTGAACTTATTCTCTTTTCAAACCTAACGATTCACTTTACTCCTCAAGGAAAATTTTTTAAAAAGAAAAACATAACAAAACAAAACAGAGGAATTTTGAAAAATAAAAAAATACCGTAATTTCCGACCTATAATCCGCGGATCAAAAAATCATGTTCAAACCCAGAAATTTTATTTAATACTTGAAATCAAATATATACAGCGATATAGTAAGTTACATTTTATAAAAAATAAAATTTCTGGGTCGAAACATGATTGTTTGATCTGTGAATTAATTGGGATCCGTGGCCGGAAATTACGGAAAATTAAATCAGCTTTTTCCTCAAAATAACAAAAATGCGCATTGGTCTATTCTACCAAAGTACAGATTTAATTGCAACAATACAGCCTACCACACATCAGAGTATCAACATAGCTTTGAATAAAAACGCATTTATAATCACTTCCATAACTTTTCGCTAATGTTTATAATTAATGCCTGAATTTGGATTTTATAAAAATCGTTAAGATGCAGTCACAATTTAAAAGGAATTTTGCCATCAAACCTGGAAGTCTTTTCTAAAGATCAAATCTTTAATGTCTCCATTTTCATAAAAATTTGATGTGGATCTTGATTCTTGCTCGTTATGTAATCTTCTTTAATCTTTGCACCACGAAGATCATGCTGCGAGGTAAACATCGGATCTTAAGAATGGATCTAAGAAGGAAGGAACATTTAGAAAAGGACTTACGAAGATTCTAGACTTTTCCCGAAATTCTTCATGCGTCGTTGAATTGTACTTAGCTTACGAAACAAAGTTTTAATATGGGGTATTACGGAATCTCCCTCTTCATTCCAGCTAGATAATTACCTGTTCGTAAAATATCTATCTACATTGGAAAAATGACTAGACATCGAACAATGCTTTTCTAAAAGAAAATGGCGCAGATGTCAAAAAGCTTATTTGATTTCATTTGCGATTTTAAATAACGGGGGAATTTTGTTTTATGCTTAAGTCATGTAAATAACACAAATAATTATTCAAGAAAACACATTAAATAGAATGGAATTTGATTATTTTTAATACTACTATTAAGCTTACAATTAACGTATAACTGTTCACTGCGTATCAAACTTGTGCTATGCTGGAAATTAGAGTGTCTTTATAAATAAGATATTAGATATATACGAGCAATACAGTTTGATTGGTTGTGAGGAATTTTGACAAAAACTTCGTGAGCTTGCCATTGTCGCCAGGCTAATGTTTATTGACAAATCTCATTCGTCTAATGCAGCGGTTCCCAACCTGGGAGTACGTGGAGGTCTTGTTGGAGGTACGTGAAAATAATATTGGTAATGGTTGAAATCACAAGAATGGTTCAACTGAAAACACACAAACAAAGTTGATAGTTTTGGATTATAAAGTTAGTCAAATGTTGTACAATTCTTGAACATAGTTTTCCATAGTTTGGACAAAAACTACAAATCTGGACATGCACCAAGTGCATATGTCACTACTTTCTTATTTAAAAAGGCACTTTATTGGCATCAGCGCAAATTAAATTGAATGCGGACAGCATAAAGTTACCTCTGGGGGTACTAATCCAGATGCAGGTCTCTCATCTGGAATTGGTTCAAAATTAGGAGACCTGTTTCACCGTTATATGGATCATGTCAGCTATATATAGAAGCCAAAAAATGGCTAAAATAAAAAGCTGCAAACAAACAAACAAACAAACAAACAAACAACATAAAAGGGTTGTCACCCAAAATACTCTGTTTTTGTAAGCACTGTCGCTAAAATACGCTGATTAATATACTAGTATATATATATATATATATATATAAAGAATAGACAATGTTAATAATATAATTGTTTTTTTACAATTGCAAGCAAGTTGTGGATTAAAAACAGTCACTTAAAATAGCTTTGATTTTTGAAAAGAACAAGATCGAAAAATCCTGCATGAGACACGAATATTATGAAATACTTTCCATTACTAACAGAATATTATTAAGAAATTGAATTTTTTTCATACAATAAAATGAGATATCTAAATAAGCAATAAAAAAAAAGCATATAACTCAGTAAAAAACAATTTTTACAAATTGCTATCCATATCTTGTAATGTGTGAGGGATTCTTTAGTGCAGCCCTGTAATCGATCTATAGAATTTATACACATGACCAAATACACTAAAACTTAGATAAGTTTAAAAATGAATACCGCAGCGAAAAACACACTTGCAGCAATTATCGATTATAGTCAGTCCTGTTAACGAAATCTTCTGTGTCTCTATAAATGAACGATAAATGCTATGCACTCCATAATTTATAGAAAACATGTTGTAGTCCACTTCAGTGATTTTTGAAGTATCATAACATCAGTAAAATGCACCGCAAACGATTTTCCCTCGTGGAATTTTTGTGTGCGTCCCTGTAAACAAACTATAAATAGTACTACTTATTATATTCTGAGAAAGTATATTGATGTCCATCTCAGTGATGCGTATCAATCTCATTATCAATCTCATTATCAATCTCATTCATCTGTCGTCTGAAATATCGTAACATCAATAAAATGCACCGCAAACGATTTTTTTACCCCCTAGACCATAATGTAAGAGAATTATTTTGTTTGAAATTTGTAATCGAATATGTAAAAGAATTATACATTCTACACATTTCATTTCAAATATTGAACATTCTACAGGAAACCTCAATAAAAATATAAAAATTTCATAGCAATGTGAGTATATTTACGGTATTTAGATGACGGACAGACAGACAAATCGATTTCATAGACATTTTAAAACTGTGTTGGAAGGTGTTAAAAACGATTATTCTTTAAATTTCATATGCATGCACTCAAACCTAACATTTAAGTAAGCAAAAATACATCAAGTATTTTCTAACATCAAACTCCCCATCAACAAAGTAATCTTTCCTATTAAACTTTCGCTATACCTGAATACCAGAATACCTAATCTTATATAATCCATCTTGCACAACAATTTCAAATCCTTAAGAACACATTAAAAACTTGCAAGACATTTAGATATGGCTTTAGAATCTCTCGCTTGAAATCCGCCTTTATATGTACAGCCGCATTCTATTTAGCTCGCGATGCGGACTTTAATGCAGGGAGTTATGATAAACTTTCTATTCTACTCTGCTAATTACTCGTTCGTAAATGCTGAATGTACACAGAGAATTAGCGTCATTTTGAATAGAATAGAATACAGAGTTGGATGCTATGAAAATTTCATGATTAAATTTGGAATTTAAAATTATGTGCTTTGTATATAAAATGGTTAGTTATAAACAAAAAGTAGTGCAACATTTTAAAGTAATATTGGTGTTTGTGTAGTAGAATACGAATTATTTTAATTAGAATAGGAATTATTTTAATTAGACTAACTATTTTGCGAGTTTTAAATTCAAAATTACCTGTGCAGTGTTGATATTTTGATTTTAGTCCCGATACAATATGTTCTAAGTTTGCCAAAGAATTTTCAATTGGGATTCATGATTTAATTTGGAATTTTAAATTATGTACTACTTTGTAGATAAAATGATTGGTTATAAACAAAAAGTAGTGCAACATTTTAAAGTAATATTGGTGTTTGTGTAATAGAATACGAATTATTTCAATTAGAATACGAATTATTTTAATTAGAATACGAATTATTTTAATTAGAATAAGAATTATTTTAATTAGAATAAGAATTATTTTAATTAATGTAACTATTTTGCGTGTTTTAAATTCCAAATTACTTGTACATTGTTGATATTTTGATTTTAGTCTGGATACAATATGTTTTAAGACTGCCAAAGAATTTTCAATTGTCATAATACATGTCAACACACACAGTTTTTGCATAGGAAACCGATGTTGCAATCTACATATTAAGTAAAAAATACAGGGTATCTCACTTCAAGTCGTATCCGGATTGTAGTTTTTTATAACAATAAAAAAAAATATTTTTTACAAACTTTACTTTGTAAAATGTACTGATATTACGGCAAGTGCTAGAAGTACTCAATAATCCAGTGACTGACATCGTACTTACTGTCTGTTATATTCCGCAATATGGAGAATCTAGCTTAGTGTTAGTAGACAATTGATAACCTTTTATATTTTACATAAATGAATTGATTGAAATGTATATAAATTGTGTCTCCAGTGATTGCAAAAACTATTTTATTTTTGTAGAGAACTACAACCACAACTTCGTTATCGAAAATTTAGTTAACTACAATTACAACTACTTGATTTAAAAAGTAGCGACTACAAAGTACATTTTAAAAGTAGTCGCTACTTCGGTACTTTGAGGATTTTGTCAAAGAGTTCAATCTACTCTTGAAATTGCAAACACGGATTAAGTAATATAATGACCCGTCGTTATATAGCGTTTTTCGGGATACAATCAAGTAAATACCATAAAATCGAGGTCATTAAAAAATTAAGAAAGATAACATACAAGAAAATGTTTTGTGTTATTGTCTAAAATGTCAGTTTAAGCACATGTTACTCGATATATGTCGAACAGGGCAATTCAATATTAATTATCTCTGTCATAATATCAAAGTATAATAAACCTGTAAAAAAAAGAAGTAAGAAAACAAATGCGGCAATAGAACATGATCTAATAATGAATAAATAGACGAGTTTCCTGAAGGAAAATGAATTTCTTTGATTTGGATTTTGTCAATTGGATTTACCAGCAAGTGTCAACGAAAAATCCATGACGACATACGATGCGATACTAAACGCTGCGGCTCAGTTGCTGACTTTCGCGAATTGTTGAGCAGGACACATTTTGCACAAAAGAAACAAGTTACTATCATGTCACTAGAAGCATAGCACATTCTTTTTTTCTGAAGTAGCGTTAAATGTAGCGTCCGTGTTCCTACAAACTACTGATATTATGTATCGCACTACTTGTTACTTTACATTTTTCGAAATATAGGGCAATCACTACAAACTACCAGAAAAAGTAGCGACTATTGTAGTTTCGCTATTTGTGGCGCGCTTCTTTCGACAACTGTTAGCTGCTAGAAAGCAAGACGCTTCAAATACTTCCAAACGTCAAATTCCATTTCAACAAAGTAATCGTTCCCAATAAACTTTTGCAATGCCTGAATTCGAATACCTAATCTTATACAATTCATCTCGCATAATAATATCAAATCCTTAAGAATATATGTATTAAATAATAAAAACCTTTCTAGACATTCAGATAAGACTTAGAAGCTTTCAATTGAAACATTCCTTTATATGTACAGCAGCATTATATTTAGCTCTCGATGCGAACTTTAATGTAGAGAGCTATGATAAATTTTCTATTTTACCCTGCTAATTACCCGTTCGTAAATGTTCAATACAGAGTTGGATGCTATGAAAATTTCATAATTGAATTTGGAATTTTAAATTATGCAGTTTCTAGATGTTTGGTTATGAACAAAACAGCGCAACGGTTTTAAGTAATTTTGGTGATGTATTTTAGAATATGTGTAAATAAAATAATTGGATTAGTTATATAATTGCTTTTGAGAAAACACGTTCCAAATTGTATCCAAATCCTGCTTGTATATTTGTAATACCTTTAACTTAGTACCTGCAGGATGTTTTAGAAAAGATGGGACAAACATTAACATTCATAAATTTACTCGTTAATTTAACAATAATAAAGATATTTTACCGATGGTTTCGACAGACTAACTTTGCTTTGTGTGGAAAGGGATGGCATTAAAAAAACCCCCAATGAAAGTGCACAGTAACTCGTTCTGTGATGTCATATGTACTCTCATCTACATTCTGAAATACGAAGCGGCTAGCTTAGTGTGTTTTGGACACAAATGGTAACCATTTCCAACAATTTTCTTGTTGTCAAGACAGTTTCATAGACAACAAAGTAATTTAGTGCAAAATATTGTTTCAATATATTTATTATTGGTAAAGTTATGAACGGATTTCCGGGTTCGTCTTGCAGTGAAACACTGTGCATTTTTGACTAAACTGCTGGATTACACCATTTAAGATGTCATCTCACTATTTACTATCGCACGTTTTTGCTTGTTACAAGATTTTGTCAAAATCCTGTATATCTCTAAAATGTTCATCACTGTCATAATTACTTGAAAACATGCGGAGACACTTTTTATACCAAACGGAAATTGAGTATTAGCTTCTCGTAAGTGTACTTAACTTCTAAATAAGCAAAACACATCAAATATTTTTCAACATCAAGCTCCCCATCAACGAAATAACCTTTTCTATTACACTTTCGCAATGCCTGAATTCCCGAATACCTAATCTTATATAATCTATTCTGCACAACAATATCAAATCCTTAAGAGCACATTAAAAACATGCCAGGCATTTAGATGTGGCTTTAGGAACTCTCGCTTGAAACCCGTCATTATATAAATACTGCCGCATTCTATTTAGCTCCCGATGTAGACTTTAATGCAGGGAGTTATGATAAACTTTCTATTTTACTCTGCTAATTACCCGTTTGTAAATGCTGACTGTACACAGAGAATTAACATAATTTTGAATAGAATACAGAGTTGGATGTTATGTAAATTTCATGACTTAATTTAGAATTTTAAATTATACAGTTTTTAAATAAAGGGGTTTGTCATGAACAAAACAGTGCAACAGTTTTAAACAATTTTGGTAATATGTACTAGAACATGTTAATAAAAGAATTGGGTTAATTAAATAATTGTTTTTGTGAATACAAGGTTTAAACTTGTTTATACGTTAGTGATGTTTTTAATTTAATCACTGCAGGGTGTTTTAGAAAAGATGGACGAACGTTAATAAACATTTTATGTATACAAAAATACAGGGTATCGCATACAAAGCCGAATCCGGGTTTTCATTCACAAATTTAACATTAATAAAGAAATTTTAGCGAAGTTTTCGACAAACTAACTTTGCTTTATGTAAAATGTGCGTGACATCATGAAAACGTCATTTTGACGTCATATGTACTGTTAGCTACATTCTGAAATATGGAGCTACTATCCCAGTTTGTATTGGTCGCGAATGGTAACCATTTATAAAAATTTTCATGGTGTCAATGCGTTTCACAGGCGTCATTTAGTTTTTGAAAGTATAATTATAATATATTCATTATTGGTAATGTCATGAACAAAAATCCGTGTTCGTTTTTAAGTGAAACACTTTGACATAACTACTGGATTACACCATACGGTCAATTTAAGATATTAATCATCTTGGTATTTACTATCATACCCTTTTGTGTGTTATAAGTGTTGGCGGAAACCCTGTATATCTCTAAAATGTTCATCACTATCATAATTACTGTTAAAACACGCGGAGACACTTTTTACCAAATGGAAATTAATTGAGTATTAGCTTTACGTAAATACACTTAACTTCTAAATAAGAAAAACACAATAAATATTTTTCAACATGAATCTGCTCATCAACGAAATAATATTTTACACTAAACTTTCACAATATCTGAATACCAGAATACCTAATCTTATATAATCTCTCCTGCACAACAATATCAAATCTTAAGAGCACATTAAAAACATGCCAGACATTTAGACGTGGCTTTAGAAACTCTTGCTTGAAATCCGCCTTTATATATACTGTCTCATTATATTTAGCTCCCGACGTAGACTTTAATGCAGGGAGTTATGATAAACTTTCTATTTTACTCTGTTAATTACCCGTTTGTAAATGTTGTATGTACACAAAGAATTAATACAATTTTAAACAGAATACAGTGTTGGATACTATGAAAATTTCATGATGTAATTTGGAACTTAAAATTATGCAGTTTTTAAATAAAGCGGTTGGTTATGAACAAAACATTGCAACAGTTTTAAACAATTTTAGTAATATGTACTGGAACATGTTAATAAAAGAATTGTGTTAGTTAAATAATTGTTTTTGAGAATACAGGATCTAAAATTGCTTATACGTTGGTGATGTTTTCAATTTAATCACTGTAAGATGCTTTAGAAAAGATGGACAAACATTATAAACATTGTATGTATACAAAAATACAGAGAGCCTCACACCAAGCCGAATCCGGATTTTCATTCAGAAATTTAATAATAATAAAGATATTCCAGCAAATTTTTCGATAGACTAACTTTGCTTTGCGTGAAATGTGGTGAAATCCTGTTAACTACTGAAAGTGCACAGTAACTCTTTCTTTGACGCCATATGTACTATCATCTATATTGTGAAATAAGGAGCGGTTAGCTCAGTCTGTTTTGGTTCTCAAATGGTAACCATTTCTAACAATTTTCATGGTGTCAAAGCGTTTAACAGGCAGCAAGGTCATTTGTTTGAAAGTATCGTTACAATATATTCATTATTTGTAATGTCATGAACGAAAATCCTTGTTCATCTTTAAGTGAAACACTTTGTCTAAACTGAAACATTTTGACTAAACTAGTGGATTACATCCTAGATTCAATTTAACCCCTTCGGCCCTGACGTCCTACTAATAGGACATATCTTTTATTGAGTATTATTTTGTCTTAAACATTATTTTTATGAATTCCAGCACCTAATAGTGATAGTATGAATCTCTACATTTCCTATTATGACTTCACTTATATTTAGCGTTTAGTAATAATAATAATAATAATAATAATAATTTTCATAATTATTTGCAAGCTGTTGGCATTTCTTTTAATTAAAACACACGTTTCACTCTTTAAATTAAAATTTGGGAATCAATCCTTTTCCGAATTGGTGATTTGTGATAAAAGATAAAAAATATTACTAAATTTTTATGCTTGTTTAATTTAGTTGTAATACGACATTTTCCAAACGTCTTCAAAAATTCTTCCTTAGACTATTGTTATATGAAAAACACGCAAAATAACTACATTTGTGAGGTTTTGGTAAAGAACGCATTCGTTAACTTTCATTAAACCCTAACTTCTGTGATTCCGATAGCTATTTTTAATTTTGTTTGCATAACAGTAATTTTTTCCCAAAATTGAAAAAAAAATCAAGGCCGAAGGGGTTAAGACAGCGGTTCCCAACCTGGGGTACGTGGTGGAATATTTGAGGGTACGTGGAAATTACATTAGTAATGGCGGAAAACGCAAAAATTAAACTTAAAATGAGAACAGAAAACAAAACTGTAAACTTTTCGTTTAAAAAGACAGATTTTTGTAAAAATAAATAGGCTATATGGATAAAATAAAGGAAAATGCTTAAACCTAGTAATTGGTTAACCATTTGTTGTCATTATCTCCGTCATTCCAAATAACATCTTACGATTTCACATATGTCCCTCCTTTTCTTTTATTGTTCTTTTCTTTCTCGTAATTCTATAAATATTTAGCAAACATATGAATGGTATCGGGTCTTCTTGTTTTGATAATTTCATTTAAAACCCATTTGAAAGCACGTCATTATTTTAGTGTTCGACTGGTCAGTATAAGAATGATCTCATTCTCATTAACGTGTATTAATAGGTGTAGCTTCATCCTTGCTACGTGAGTGCTTAATTTGAAATCTTAGATAATATTTTCATGTTTTGAGTAACTACGTTTATATTGTGTTGTAGTTCAAATTAGATAAATGGTTGAAAATTAGATTATGAAGAGAACTGCATCTAACATTGGTAACTAGCATAAGAACATTACTAATGAACCAAAATAAAGTATTTGAAAGGGGTTTATGTACGAAGGGGTACGCATAATTTAAAAGTCTAATCAAGGGGTACGTGAGAAAAGAAAGGTTGGGAACCGCTGGGTTAAGATATTAAATCATCTTGTTATTTACTATCATACGATTGTGCGTGTTATATGAGTTTACAGAAACCCTGTATCTCGCTAAACTGTTCATCACTATATAATTACTGGAAAACACGCGGAGACACTTTTTACCAACCTGAAATTGACTGTTAGCTTTACGTAAATGTTTTAAACTTCTAAATAAGAAAAACGCATTAAATATTTTTCAACATCACAAGTTGCCCATCTACAAAATAATATTTTCCATTAAACTTTCGCAATACCTGAATACCAGAATACCTAATCTTATATAATCTATCCTTCTCAACAATATGAAATCCTTAAGAACAGATTAAAAACATGCAAGGCATTTAGATGTGGCTTTAGAAACTCTCGCTTGAAATCCGCCTTTATATGCCTAAATAGAATAAAGCAGTATATATACTGCTTTATTCTATTTAGCTCCTAACGCGGACTTTAATGCAGGGAGTTATGATAAACTTTCTATTTTACTCTGCTAATTACCCGTTTGTAAATGCTGACTGTACACAGAGAATTAACATCATTTTGAATAGAATACAGAGTTGGATGCTATGAAAATTTCATGATGCAATTTGGAAACTTAAATTATGCAGTTTGTAAATAAAATGATTATGGACAAAACAATGCAACAGTTTTAAACAATGTGGATGATTGTGTTGAAAAAACCATTAATAAAAGTTGTGTTCGTTTTTTTTTTTTTATTTATTTATTTTTTAGAACTTAAGTCTAGAATTGTTTGTACGTCTCGGATATTTTTATTTTAATCACTATGTAATGAAACTGCAATTGCTTTAGTTTACAGATGTTGCATTTTGAATTTTTTTAAAAGTCTATGATTTAAATTCGTATTTTAAAGTATGCAGCTGTAAATAAAGTAGTTACGTATCTAGATTGAGTTCTGCATCTGGTCGGAGTCACCCCATTTCACCCGAAACCGACTCAACCCGCGGTTTGGGTTGGAGTTGATTTTTTTTTGTTGCAGCTCAGGTTCAGGTCCGTTTGACTTCAGTAGGTTTGGGTCGGTTTCGGCTTAAGTTTTGATATCTACTGGTCGGGTTCAAGTTAACCCGATTTTTCAAAAGAAAGTCTAGAGTATTGTTTCAGATGGAAATCTATATGTTAGAAAATGAATGAGTCTTTACAAGTTTATTTTTCTACATAAAAGATAAAATTGAGTCTTTACAAGTTTATTTTTCTACATAAAAGATAAAATTGAGTCTTTACAAGTTTATTTTTCTACATAAAAGATAAAATTGAGTCTTTACAAGTTTATTTTCTACATAAAAGATAAAATTGATATTAATGATAAAATATGATTGTAGACTATATTTTCATAATTGTATTTAATTACAGATCAATTTTCATTGGTTTCGAGTAGGGTTCGGGTATTATATATATATATTTCGGAATCGAGTCGAGTTTTGGGTTAACGAAAAAGTTTTTGACGAGTTCGGGTTGAATTTCGAGTTAACGAATTTTTTTTGTCTATTTCAGGTTGACTTTAAGCGGAATTTTCCTGCGTATGATTCTAATCTGTGTTAACATTTTATACAAAATAAATGTGTGAAATTGATGAAATTCCTAAATATGATAAGATATTTCTCTCATATTGCTTTTTGGTCCTCTATTAGAACAACGTTGATATAATTTTTTTAATTTTATTTTTAATATAAATATGATTTTTTTTAAAACTCATTTCGTTTAGTTATTGCGATTTGCTTTCTTTTTAACACTTTCCAACATAGTTGAAAAGTGTTCATGTATTCGGCTTGTCTGTCTGGCTGTCTGCAGTTTGGTATTGAAAATGAATTATATATAGTATATAATATACATAGTATTAATAGTTCATTTACACAAAGAATTCCATTACATTATGGTCTAAGGGGAAAAATCTTTTGAGGCGAATTTTGTTGATGTTACGATATTTCAATCATAATGGAATTAATATGCATTACCAAGATGGACTAAAGTATGTTTTCACCGAGGTATACAATAAGTTGCCGGTACAGTTCAGTTACAGGGACGCACAAAATAACTCCTTCATTATGATCTATGGGGGGAAAAATCGTTTGCGGTGCATTTTAAAGGTGTTATGTTATTTCAAACATAATGAAATTTAAAAACATCACTAAGCTACACTACAACTTACTTTCTATAGATTATGGAGTGAGTAGGATTTATCGTTCATGTACAGAGACGCACAAAATAATTCGATTAAAGGATCTATGATTGGTAATTGCTGAAAGGGCCGCTGTGGTATACAAGTTTATGTAATTTTTAGTGTATTACGTGTAATTCTTATAGATCATATGCAGGGTTGCATGAAATATTTTGGATATGGCAATTGCTAAAAAGGAATTTTTATTGAGCTATGTGTCTTTTTTTTAATTGCTTACTTAAATATCTCATTCCATGGTATGAAAAAAATTGGATTTCTTAATAATATTCTGTTAGTGTTGGAAAGTGTTTCAAAATCTACACTCTAAAAACGACATTTTCAAAACTGAGCAAAAAATACTGAAATCTGAGTATGTCGCATGGTCAAAATGGTTCCGAATCAAAATGACTCAAGTTTGAAACATGTATAATTTCTGAAAACATGCTCACACACTTTAGAATAAAACATCATGTGCTCCTATTTGAGTATGTCCATGTTTCAAAAATGAGTATGAACTGACTTCCATGTGGTCATTTTTGAGTATATGTCCATGTTTCAAAAATGTGTATGAACTGACTTCCATGTGGTCATTTTTGAGTATATGTCCATGTTTCAAAAGGGAGTATGAACTGACCTCTATGTGCTCTGTTTTGAGTATGTCCATGTTTCAAAAATGAGTATGAACTGACTTCCATGTGGTCATTTTTGAGTATATGTCCATGTTTCAAAAGGGAGTATGAACTGACTTCTATGTGCTCATTTTTGAGTATGTCCATGTTTCAAAAATGAGTATGAACTGACCTCTATGTGCTCTGTTTTGAGTATGTCCATGTTTCAATATTCTGAGTATTTCTGGTATTTCAGAATTGAAAGCATTGAGTCGTCCTATTTGAAACAAAAAGTTTCATAACAAAATGAAAACATCGATTTACTCAGATTTGAAAGTGTCGTTTTTCTCACTGTATACCAGATACACGATTTTTCATTCTTTTTTGTATGGTTCTTATTCTTGATTTTGACTTTAATTATAGCAAGCTTATCGTCTGCTTCAGTTTTTAAAGTTGAAATTCATGTTTTGTAATTTCTGAGCTCTTCCAATGTTCCATTTCCCTTATTTCTGCAGAAAATTGCAGACATTCTTCGACGCTTTTTTTTCATTCTCTATTAGAATTAGTAATGCTGATTTTTCTTTTTCTAATATTGGCCATTTTCTTAGAGAATTTCCATTTTTATCCAGGATTAAAGTCGAACGGGACGCATAGATCATATTACAAAATCATTTTATATGGCTTCATATTGAAGAGATATACCTGACGAAGCTAATATCGATATCTGTATTAGCATTTTAGACAAAAAATACGCATAGACGAAGAATTCCCTAATATGATAAGACCAGTGGGCCCGTGCGAGGATTTCGCACTGCAGTCTAATATTTTTTAGTAATATCTAATATTTTTTAGTTGCAGGTTTCAACTTCTAAAGAAAAAATAAGGATAAAAATATTTGCAAACAGCATTAGTTCAGCCAGAATATCCTATCATTTATTCCATCAAAGTTATAATAAAAACTGATCGAAGATAACAAAAGGCACACGCGAGGAAAAAAGAATAACAATCGTATTTTAACGGCATTAGAGAATGACGTCATTCTCCTTCGAGAAAAACACGGGACAAATTAATTTGAATATAAATATACATATAAAATAGAATTTAATTGAATATATCAAAGCATATATTTTAGGCTACACGTGAAATACCACTCCTTCAATCGATCGGTGGTGACGTTTTCTTCTAATCATTTGAATTTGAATTTTGGTTTTTACTTATAAATATAAAATAAACCGGTGCCGAAACATCCCACTTTATATTTTTTGTATTATTTTTGTTTTTAGAATCATTGTTGAGCACGGTATAATGCGGTATTTTATTTTTGAAGCAACATTGATTTGAGAAAAACACTGGCAAAATAATTGAATACATATAAAATAGAATTTAAGTTACATACATTTTATGCTGCACGTGAAATACCACTCCTTCGATCGATCGAATGTCACATTTTCTTCTAAACATTTGAATTTGAATTTTGCTTTTTACTCATAAATATCAAATAAACCTGTGCGGAAACATTCCACTTTATCATTTTTGTACTATTTATTTTTTTATGGTCATGGTTGAACACGGTATAATGCGGTATTTTATTTTTGTGGCAACATTGATTTGAAAAAAAAACTTTCAAATCAATTACGAAAACAGTGCTGATTTAATTTTTAATTAACTACACTTTTTAATCAAAAAACATGTTTTAACGAAATGTGAGTGTACTATGTCAGAAGTCGATTCGAAAACCTTCCGAATCACACCTCATACATTGTTGTGCGCTTTTTAAATGCATAGGAAAGGGATTTTGACAACATAAATAATATATACGATGGTTGCTGGGGTCCAAAAAGTTGTTTATAATTGTATTTGTATGCGTTAAATTGCTTTTACTTTTATTAATTTGTTACTAAGCTGCAATTTTACTTATACCTATTTGTTTTCTCTTGTTTTTCTAGGTAAGTGCCTTATATTTTGCTTCCCTAACTATCATAAGTAAGTTAAAGTTATTTGTGCATTAATTAAGTAAGCCTTTTTGACATTATTCTATCTCCACAATATTAAAGTTAAGACATGTATTTGACTCTCATCTCTGTATGTGTATTTTTGATAAACGTGAAATAATCCAATGTTGATAAAGTTGATTGATATTCCCTTAATAAAATGTTATAATCCATATGATTTTTAAAAAAATTAGTTGAAAAGAATTAATTTCTGTTTATCTGTTTATTTTACATACGTTCTTTTGAAATATTTTCTTTATTTCCTTTTAGTGTTATTTATGGGTGCGCATTTTTAATGAACAGGAAAATGAACAGTTACTGTGGTTATCTTGATCTGCACTTGAATGAAATTTTAAAATTCTGTAATTTCTAAAGCATCTCTTTTAAAAAAAAATATATTAAACAATATTATATTTGAACAATTGCAATGAAGTTTTTGTCATATATATATTTTTATAATTTATAATTAAATGCAAGTATTGAAAAAATCAATAAATATTTTTAAAAAAATCTCAACATTTTTAACTTTGGCATTTGAGCTAAAAATGTATTGAAAAAATATATACATGCATTATACATGATTTTAGACTTTTATTTTCCATATTTTAGAATGCTGTAACTTTAAATTTGAATAGTGGTTTTAATTTTGAAGTTGATTTAAGTCTTCTTAATAAACAAACAGTAATAGGCGGTTTTAAATTTAAGACTGTTCTCAAAGTAAAACCGTCTACTTCCTAACTTATTTTTTAATTTACTTTTGTTCACTAAACGTATTGAATTGATACCAGTTTGCTTTTAGGTTAAATATTAGCTTTACTTGATGCAAGAAACACCATGATAAAGTCGTTTCTTAGGTTGCTATAATATAAAAGTGGTACGAATCGTAATATTTGTATTTTATTGAGAAAAATAATTCGGTCCTTAATGGGTTAAAATGAAACCACCAAATTTTTGAAGACCCTTCCTCTTTCCTCTCAGAGTACACAAACACACTAACACACAATTCATTAGTTCTAACTAATTTATTCTGGCTTGAAGAATTTCTACATATTTTAAAGTTAATGCATTTTCATTTTGATAATATCCTAATTCACAAATCTATCGCCGCTTGGACGAAGAATTTCAATTTTCCTTAACCTATTCGGGACCATGGGTGCATATATGCACCCTCAAAAAGAGCATACAGAATTTGTTTTAGACACCAGTAAAAAATAAAAGTAATATTTGCTTTCTCTAATTAAAGCATTTTTGTGATAGTTTAAGTAAAGGTAGCTTTTTTTAAAAAAGTGGTGCCAACCGAATAAAATTTGTGTAAAAGGCGCCGGTCCCGAAGGGGTTAATAAAGGATTTTCCTCTCTATCTTCATTCATCGACACCCCCACCTGATTCATTTTTATGTCAATAGATGGCTAATTTATTCTGGCTTGAAGAATTTCTACACATATTAAAGTTAATGCATTTTCATTTTGATAATATCCTAATTCACATATCTATCTCCGCTTGTATGAAGAATTTCAATTTTCCTTAATAAAGGATTTTCTACTCTATCTTCATTCATCGACACACCCACCTGATTCATTTTTATGTCAATAGATGGCGCTCGCTCCATCAGTCATACCCTGATTCATTGGGAAGTCATTGGGAGATATATACGACTGCCGCCTTAATATCTCTGCATCTTCTCTCCTCGTTTACAAGAGTCGTATTTTGACACTGATTGTTCTGTGTCTCTCTCCTTGGGACATCCCGTGTTTATCTGTCCTGACAGCTCGCTTATCAACGTCATTTGCGGAGAGTACTCTGGTAGACGTTTGAGCTCGCCTTCTGATATGAGTTGGATCACGATAACCATCAATCATGTTAATTTGATTCCCCCCACATGGATGTGTATTAAAGGATGAGCACACGCTGTTTTCGGGAGATGCAACTCAGCACAACTCGATCGTAAGCGGGTGTTCATTCCGGTATTTCAAGACGGCTAGCAGACTGTCAGTGTTGATCCTGTCAGATAGCGTTGTTTATTTTGTATATATGCTTTTATGTATCATTTTAGATTTAGAAGAAGTAAAATCTCTATTTTAAAATTCGCCGCAGTTGGAGATGCTGTTCGTTTTTGATTGAGAACTTCCTTATCTCTGTCTTACTATAAATGATTTTAGCATTCATAGCTCCCTTTTCTTACCACTGTGCTTATTAAACAAGAACGAAAAATCATGCGTCAAGCATAGATTATGTAACACTTTCCAACACTTCCAAGATAATTTTAACAAATCTTTACTGTCTAATTAGGGGAAAGATGATATCTAAATAAACAAGGTCAAAGTCAAATTGGGCGGGGAGGCCTGCCTTTCGGCTTAAGCTCAACTAGCCCCACCCAGCAGGTTTGTTTACCTAATTATACCGAGCATTACTAAATCATACTTTTTAATATTGAGCAATATCTAAGTAAACAATTTGGAAAACGCGTAACATATTTAAAAACCCAATTTCAGGAATTACCATTAATATTCGGAAAAATATCCGAATTCTTTTGTGCTGCCCTGTATATAATCTATAAATTTGCATATATACTACATAGAATGATGAATTTCAGCTCAGTTAGGAAATGCGCAGCATAGTTTAAAATTCCTCTTCCGTAATTTACGTCAAAAAACGGAAATGTACTCGAGAACTTTTGTGCTGCCCTGTATATTTATACAGACGAATAACAGACCAAAAATGAGTTGAATTTAAAAACGCGTTCCGTGACTAAAACCACACTTCCAGCAATTATTGTTAACAGACAGTACCGAATTATTTTGTGTGTCCCTGTAAATGAACAATGAATGCTATACACACAGTATTCTATAGTAAGTAAGCCTCTTGTAATACACCTTACTACTTGATCTATATCAATTTCAATACGTTTGGAATAGTGAAGCATTATTAAAATAAACCGCAAACAATTTTTCTGCATAGACCGTAATGTAACGGAATTCTTTTGAGTGTCCCTGTAAATAAGTGCTATGCACATCATATTCTATCGACAACTTTTTGTAGAATACCGCAGTGATATATATTAATTTCAAACTGTTTTAAATTGTGTAACATTATTAAAATAAACCGCAAATGATGTTTCCCCATAGACCGTAATGTAACGGAATTATTTTGAGTGTCCCTGTAAAAAAAACTATAAGTGCTATATACTTCATTTTCAATAGCGAACATGCTATAGTAAACCTCAATAACATATATCAATAGCATGACAAACAGAATATATTTACGCGAGTTAGAGCACACACAGACAGACAGACAAACCGAATTCATAAACACTTTTCAAATATGTTGGAAAGCGTTAAACAACAAAACAAAACATTCTTATAGTTTCGTTATAAAATGAAGTTTAATAACTGTTGTTCAGACAGATAATAAATAAATATTATTATTTACAAAATGGGAATATTATTGAAGATTGATGAAAATACAATATAATACCCCAGTAATATGCTCCATAAGATTGTCCATTTGTTGAAAGGATGTTAAAACATATTTCCGATAGTAATCAGAGTTAATTTTGGCTTATTTATTTATTTATTTATTTATTTATTTTTTTCCTTATTTCAAGTTTTCTGTTATAAGAGAATCTAGCAATAACCATAAAACATTTAGCAAAATTTTCCTTGCTTTCTGTTAACCAACGTTTTAGGTCATTTTCTCCCCTGTTTCAGCAATAAAACGATATTTTTCTATTATGTTCAGATGAATATATCCAAGCCTCACCAGTTCAATTGTAACTATGACATGTTTCCATTTTCCACTTGCCAAATAATTTTCATACAACCATAAAACATTTAGCAAAACTTTCCTTGTTTTCTCTCAACCAACGTTTTAGCTTTTTTTCTCCTCTTTTTCAGCAATAAATCGATCTTTTTCTATTGCGTTCAGATGAATATATCCAGGCCTCACCAGTTCAATTGTAACTATTACATGTTTCCATTTTCCACTTGCCAAATAATTTTCATACAACCATAAAACATTTAGCAAAACTTTCATTGTTTTCTCTCAACCAACGTTTTAGGCCCTTTTCTCCTCTTTTTCAGCAATAAATCGATCTTTTTCTATTGCGTTCAGATAAATATATCCAAGCCTCACCAGTTCAGTTGTAACTATTACATGTTTCCATTTTTCGCATGCCAAATAATTTTCATACAGCCATAAAACATTTAGCAAAACTTTCCTTGTTTTCTCTCAACCAACGTTTTAGGTCTTTTTCAGCAATAAATCGATCTTTTTCTATTGCGTTCAGATAAATATATCCAAATCTCACCAGTTCAGTTGTAACTATTACATGTTTCCATTTTCCACTTGCCAAATAATTTTCATACAACCATAAAACATTTAGCAAAATTTTCATTGTTTTCTCTCAACCAACGTTTTAGGCCTTTTTCTCCTCTTTTTCAGCAATAAATCGATCTTTTTCTATTGCGTTCAGATAAATATATCCAAGCCTAACCAGTTCAGTTGTAACTATTACATGTTTTCATTTTTCGCATGCCAAATAATTTTCATACAAAAATCTGCACATAGTCTCACGCTGAGAAACATGTTTTCGCAATTAGGCGGTAAACATCGTGTTTTTTTTTTTGTTATGATTAGCTTTAAATCGGATTTTATAGCTTAATCACATAATAAGATCACTAATTATAATTAAAATATAGATAAAATGCTTAAGTGATCCAAAGAGGAACACAAAAGGCTTATAAAAACCTTTTAATGATCGACATATGTTTCAGCGCTCATAATACGGCGCCATTTACAAGATATATAACGATAAACATAAGTATTCTCGCAAATTTTTGAAAATAAACTTGAAAACATAAATCAAGAGATCATATATGTAAAAAAGCAGGTGCTTGGAGTAGTCAACTGTAAGCGTGAAAATTAATATTTCTTTATTGTTTCATTTTATTCATATTCATTTGCAATGAATCCGCGTTATTTGAATTACCTAAAATTTGGCACAAGGTACTTTTTAGTTTTAAAAAAACAATAAGGAAATATTAATTTTCATGTTTATAGTTGACTATTCCAAGCAAATGCATATGAATGAAATGAAGCAATAAAGAAATATTAATTTTCACGTTTTCACGTGAATTATTACACGAAGAAATATTAATTTTCACGTGATTTATGGCCAATAAAAATAAAACTTTCGCAAAATATATCGCGCATTTTTAACGGAGAGCAAACTTATTTCAGCTTATTTAGAATAGAATGTCTTTTCTAGATGATATTTTATAATGATGATTATTATATTGCCCATTCCGAAATTACGTGAGCGTAAAATTTAAAGGTCACTATTTTCCGCTAATTTCCATTAAATTATATATATGCATAGAGCATATAAAAATCACTTACAGTACAGTAGGAAGAGGATAATAGCGCGAAAATTCATTACAAGTGTGAAAATCTATATGCATCATAATGATCCTTAAAATTATGTACAACGTATCCATATTACAAACGTTTTAAAATATCATTAAAAACGAGGAACTTTACAAAAAATAGATGGCGAATTTACAAATAGACAGATTAGATGTTAATTTAATTAAATAATAACCTAGTTGAAAAGTTTTACACTGCATCTTAAAAGATTTGTGCACTTTAAAGTGAACTTTCGCATTGTGGAATGTATTTATTTTTATTTCTACATGTTCAAAACGTGGTCCGAAGGTTTTTATAAAAGTTAAGCAACAAAGGGATAGATAGACAATCAAACGTACAGACAGTCATATAGATTGCCAAAACTGAATTTATGAATACTTTATACCTAACATAGGAAAAATGTATTATTCTTAAAAATGTGCACTTTAAAAACGACATTTTCAAAACTGAGCAAAAAGTACTCGAATCTGAGTATGTCGCATAATCCAAATGGTTCCAAATCAAAATGACTCAAGTTTGAAACATGTAGATACTCATTTTTGAAAACATGCACACACTCGAGAATAAAACATCATGTGCTCATATTTGAGTAGGTCCATGCTTCAAAAATGAGTATGAACTGACTTCTATGTGCTCATTTTAGAGTATGTCCATCTTTCAAAAATGGGTTTGAACTGATTTTAATCATTTTTGAGTATCTCCATGTTTCAAAAATGAGTATGAACTGACCTCTATGTGCTCAGTTTTGAGTATGTCCAGGTTTCAATATTCTGAGTATTTCTGGTATTTCAGAATTGAAAGCATTGAGTCGTCCTATTTGAAACAAAAAGTTTCATAACAAAATGAAAACATCGATTTACTCAGATTTGAAAGTGTCGTTTTTCTCAGTGTAATAACTTCAATAATTGAACATTAAACATGCCAGAAATTTTATTCAAGGTTTATAAAAACATTTTTACACCAGAATTTTTTATTTAAATCTATTTTTTAAATTTTTTATTTAACTGTGATTTATATATTGTTTATTTTATGAAGAAATTTCTGCTTCGAATCAAACGATTTTCATTTAGTACTGGTCAAATGACCTGTTGTTGGTATATGTAATGTTAAATAATAACATCTTACAGACTGTAATTAGATCGAAGTCGTTTATAAGAACCTACAAAATAACTATAAATGTAATTATATAAAGATTTTATACTTCATTAACACATTTACATTTCATTGATATTTTAATATTTTTACGATTGTTAGACTACTAACGGTTGAACAGATTTAAAAGTACGTACATTGATAAATTGTCAGACTGTGCTGATACAAATATTTACTACAGCGTTCCAAAATTTCACCAAATTCGAAAACCTATAATGTTTTAAAATACATCATAGACAATAATCATTATATACGATAATGATTTCGAAAAAAATAATTGTTGTAGATTTAAAAGCAGAATCTGTAAACCATGATTAAATATTTTACCTGTGGGAAGGATAAAACGTTCTTTACTGCATATCCGTGTTGAATTCAGGGGGTGGCTCGGCGGGGACACGCCCCCCCCCCACCCCGGAGGATTGAAATGTCCTCCCCGGACGATTTGAGATTTTATGCTGTTAATGGTTAAAAAAGTGCAAATTTCCCCCTTGGAACTCGGTAATCCCCCCCTCCCCCGTCGGAGCCACAGAAATCCCTCCCGAAGAAAAGTGTCTGAATTCAACACTGGCTCATATTACAGTACGTCTGTACAAATTTAAATAAAACAATAATATTAAAAATCCACGCAGTAGTAGCCATTTTTGAAAATGTGAAAGTCGTTAATGCATAAAATTACATGACATAAAAACAAGTTTGTGATTTAAAAAAAAAAAACAATTATTATAGTTAACTAACATCTCTGCATTTAGATGAAAAGAAATCGTTGTTTTATAATGGCTAATAAAAAATTTGGGTTTTTTTCTGAGAGGTTTCCCCTAACATTATTTTAATTTATTCAATTTTTATACCTCAGTCATTGATTATTTGCCTCTGAAAAGGGATTTCAAGTTTTACTTAACTGCCGAATGCGGTCGATTCAGCACGGAACTTGGACGGCAGCCAAATTGGAATGTCTCTTAACTAGCAGGTTGCCCTTGAACCTTGGCAGAGGTTGATTTCCCTTCAGCAGTCGTTCTTCCCATATTCTTTCTTTCTCTGTGGATAATTATTATAATTATTACATTTTGAGATAGTTTTAACATCTCTTTTTATCGATTTTTTTTTCTCTCTAAACAACAGAGAAAAACATTCGTCATGCATAAATTATGACTCTATTCGAAACATACAGGGCCACACAGAAGGGGGGGGGGGGAGGGTGTAAATGGTACAGATTACCAGGCCCCCGCTACTTTAAAGGGCCTATCGCGGGTCCTGTTTTTAAATATAATAATGAAAAGCAGGAGTTCTAGAGATGAGTTCGGGTTTTTATTTCGAAACCCGAGCCCAATGATTTGAAATTCGAGCCCGAGAAATTCTGTGTCACCAGAGCCCGAACCCGATGCCGAAAGCACCCAGTAGAAAATTATACATTTTAACATTGTTGCAATATTGATTTTCTAATTTAAAGGGTATTTATCCTAAATACTCCCTTATGACAACGCTTCCCGATTTTGATGTCCCCGAAAATCTGTTTAAAATGCTAGCAAACTTGTTATTTATACTCAAGCACTGGCAGAAATCTGGAAAAGTCACAATTATTATTCTTTTAAAATATCATTGTACAAATATGGCAGAAAGACACGCGTTCTGTTTTCCAGTCACGCTGAAAAAATATTTCAATCAGACAGCGAGGATAGACAACAGATATCCCATGTCTTCATTATGTTACTATCACCGTGCAAAGGCCTCAGAATCAGATCGAATATTTTTCATTTCATCTCCTTTATAACAATTCAATCTTTTCAGACTGATTTTTAAAGGATTGTAAAATATTTTAAGAAACTTACACTGCATTCTTGTTTCTAAAACAGCAAGTTCTTTTTTTTTTCTTTCAATTTGTGAACAAATAAAATTTTCAGTTTGAGTTCGAGACCGAGCCCAAAGACTGGTAGTATAAAAGTAGAGTCTGAACCCGTTCCGAGTAATAAATATAACTTAACAGGAAATCGCAAAGTATTAAGAATCATAAACATTTTAAAAATAGATGATGCCAACCAAAAAAAAAAAAAATAAATAAATAAATAATAAAAAAAAAATATAGTTTTAATTCTAAAATGTAACAAAAATGGAATAAAGGTATGTGATGATGGAAAATGGAAAACAAAGCGACACGTGAGTGTTGAATCGTCCGTCAGCATGAACATTCACATGTCACAAAAAATGCATCATTTCATACATTGTACTAGCGAAGAGCTAAGAAGCACACCACTTTCCTCTACATCTACACAGTCCATCACAAAATTTCCAGAACTAGTTAAATTACCGGCCAGTAGATGGCGCTGTGTGACCGCAGGCAGGTGATGTCGAAAGCACGACTACACTCAGTTTTGATTGAATTCAGACACTTTTCCCCGGGAGGGACTTCTGTGGCTCCGTGGGGGACATTATAGAGTTGGTGACTGGTATAAAACGCAACTAAGAGGGAGATATAAATGAGGAAAATAGGGGAAAATACTTAAGATACTGTTTTCGGCATTGACTTTTCAAATCATTCGGAGGAATGGAGAGTGAATAAGGAAAAATTTGCGTTCTGATGCATAAACCATAGAGTTCCTGGGCGAGAAATTCTACTTTTTGACCATTTGAAGCATAAAATCTCAAATCTTCCGGGGAGAACATTTCGAAGCTCCGTGGGGGAGGGGGGGGATTTCCTCCTAGGGCTACCCCCTAAATTCAACACTGATACACTTCGTCTTGTAAAGCGGTACAATTTCACATTGCTGTCTGTTGTGTGATGCTAAGTGCATCCGGTTTTTTGTAACAGTGTAACGTGATCATGTCGGAGTTCACGAAGTTCGAACAACGAACGAACATAAAATTGAAGGTACTACTGTAACTAGATGTTGTTATTTGTAAGTGCTGAAGCGTTTCACGTCCCGAATACGTCCCGAATACCCGAGTTCGTCCTCGGTACCGACAGCAAGACAGTTGGTCATTCATGCATGACAACGCACCAGCATACACTTTGATCATGCGAGAGTTTCTGGCTTCTAAAGAGGACGTCGCGCTCAACCACCCGCCTTACTCCCCAGATTTATCACCCTGTGACTATTTCCTGTTCCCCAAGTTGAAATTGCACCAAAAGGGGACCACCTCGAGCGACTGCGACCGACTATTTGACGCACATTTCAAAGGTGGACTCCCAGATGTGTTTTGAAGAATATTACAGTCGTTGTAAAAAGTCTGTTGTGTCCAGCGGGGATTATTTCGTATTATATGAGTCAAAATTGTCATTTCAATTCTTAATTTTTTTTTGTTTATAGGATCAGTTCGGAAAATTTTGGGACACACTGTGTATAATGCGCTGAATTAATTAAAAAATGAAGGCGGTCATATAAAACAAATAGAAAATTAAAATGTTTTTAACATACTTTTCTGGGTTAATGATTTCGCGATAAATGCAATTCATATGAATATCGAAAATATGAGATTTAATACAGTCGAAGATCAAAATATGTAACGGTAAAGAAGTGATAAAATATTTTTTTAAAACAAACATTTTTTTTTTTTTTTTTTTTTTTTTTTTTTAAGTCAAGAAGCATTTTTTTCTGCCGCTATGAAGAAAAACTCTTAATCGTTTTAGATAAAATAATACATTAAAAAAATAATTAACTATATTTTTATTATTAACTATATATTTAAAAAGTAAAAAAAATAAAAAATAATAAAAAATAAAAATAATGATAAATTGTTTCTTTAAGTATATGGTAGTGGAAAAGTTTATTTTTTTTATAATGATTTAGTAAAAATTACTGAAGCATTTTTAAACTATATTGTATATAAAAGTGTTTTTTTAACATTTGATGGTAGGGAAATAAAAAAAAGAGTATTTTATAAATATAATGCAAGAGAGAAAAAAATGCAAGTATTATTTTTTTTTAATGAAAAAGACAAAGGAACAAAAAATAAAAAAATGAAATAGTTAATGATAGGCCAAAAGGCTAGTATTTTTTCGGACTTTTATTTAAACAAAATTTAACTCTTTTCAAGCTATTTAATTATATAAGGCTTTCTAAACAGTTATGTTAAAGTAAAAACCCATTCTTTGTAAAGAGAGAAAAAAAAAAGTTTTTTAAATTTATTTTGTAAGAGAAAATATGGCAAATATGTATTAAACCGCGTTATCGAAATAGCACAGTAATATACAGAGAGGTAAATTTTATAACATTTTCAATAGTAAACTATAATGGCAAAAAAGTATTACAATATACTACTACTAAAAATCTCTATAATTTAATAATATTAGTATTATTAAAATTTTCCAAATATGTTTCTAATGATATAATTTACAAAATTTAATGGTTCGTCAACAATATTTTGTAAAATACGAATTAAAATATTGACGATAACCAATTGTTAATTTATTTTATAAAAAATAGTTTCAATATGTTGTAACAACGATTTATGATTTTTATTAAAGAAACTTTCTTTATATATAAAAATAAAACATTGTACTGCAAAACAAATGTCACTTTCTAACGTTTAACGAAAAAGCAAAGCAGTTGTCGATATTTTTTAATTTTTCATAAAGTCTGTTTAATGCGGCTAAAGGAAAATATAATTAAATACTAGTGGTAGGTAATTTTTAATAGTGAAATTTCGATATTTAATAACTAATTTTTTTATGTAGAATTAATTAAAAATGATTTTCAAGGTACCCTTTGCAATCGTTAAACCGGGGTTCGACTGTACGGCAACACATATATCGCCGACTAGATTTAAAGAAAAAGCAACGCAGTTCTCACGATACTTTTCATTTTTCAAAAAGCATATTTAATGTACTAAAAGGAAAATGTAATTAAATACTAGTGGTAGGTAATATTTAATAGTGGAATTTGGATATTTAATAACCAATTTTTATGAAGATTTAATTTATTACTGATTGAATTTAATTGAATGATGTTGCATCTATAAACATAGAACTTGCACACGGTCTTTACTTGGTCATGCCTGACACTTCTTAAAAATGCAAAATATCCTATTAAGGAAAAATTACGACATTTAATTTAAAGTATAGTTTCATCATGGTGGAAATGTTAACATAATTCATGCATGTTTGGTTTATGTTTATTTAAAAACAAATCAATAGAAAATTATAATGCGTTATTTTCGCAAAACTGTTTCACATTTTTATTAAATTATACGTTTTACTATAAAGAGAAAGGGGAGAAGGAAAAAAAAATTTCATAATAAAAAAAAAGTTGGTTTTAGTCTATCATTACTGCAGAGATAATGCTTTATATATTTAACGAAGGCACTCTGCCCCCTGCGCCCTTCCGGCGCCAACTTCTGGACTTTTTTGTCTTTCTTTTTTTCTGTCTGTCTATCTATCTCTCTGTCGGTCGCTCTATCTGTCTGTCTTTCATTCATTCATTTCCATTTCTTCATTCGTTCATTCATCTTCATTCATTCATTCATTCATCTTCATTCATTCATTCATTTTCATTCATTCATTCATTCATTCATTCATTTTCATTCATTCATTCTCATTCCTTCATTTTCATTCATTCATTCAATCAATTTTATTCATTCATTTAAAATTATGCTACAAACCGCGAATTAAAGATTTCATAAATTCGTTTCATATATTCGGTTCATATATCCGTTTAATATACTAGCCATTTTATAAAATCGTTTCATTAGGATTTTATATATATAGGATTTCTAAATAACTAAAATGAGTTTTTTTTTAATTAATTAATTTATTTTTTATCACAGTCCAAAAACGCCTCCGTCTTTTTACCCTATCGTTATTTATTTTTACAAGTACTTTAATTTTTCTCCAGCATTTTCATTAAAAAATGCTTATACTATATATTTTTTATTTCTCTCGCATTGTATTCATAAAATACTTCATTTTTTTCAGTACTCTAACATCACTGATTTAAAAAAAAAAAACCTTTTTTTTCCTTGCATTATTACAGCAAAACACGTTTCAGTAATTTTTACTAAATCATTATAAAAAATAAAACTTTTCTGCTATCATTTGCTTAGAGGAACGATTTATCAATTTTTACTTTTTAAACACATAGTTAATAATAAAGATATAGTTAACTAGTATTTTTTTAATGTAACATTTTAGTTAAAATGACTAAAAAGTTTTTCTCCATCGCTGTAGTAGAAAATGCTTCAGGGTTTTAGAAATCTTTCTTTATACATATATCGATGTTAAATCTCATTTTTTGAACAGTCATATGAATTACATTTATCATAAAATAAATGCAGCAAAAAATATAAAAATAAGATAGATGAAATGAAGCACGTTTTTTTAAATTAAAAGTTATTAAAAAAATTGCAGCTGTTTTCTTTTATAAAATCATTTAAAAATTGATTAATATTAACCTTTTTTTTTGTTTTGCTTTACAAAGTATTTCCAACTGATAACATTGGAAACACGTTCAGCTACAATTTGATAATTATCTTTATTTTTTCCTCTTTTTACATGTTATTCCTTTGTTTGTTATTTTCGCAAAACAGTTTCACATTTTTTATTAAATTTTTCTTTGAAAAAAGAAGTAAAACGTCATTAGAAAAAGGTTGGTTTTGGTCTATCATTACTGCAGATAATGCTTTATAAATTTATTTCTAAATAGCTAGAAATAAAAGTTTTTTAGTTTTTTTTAATCATAATTCTAAAACACCTCAGATTTTTTTTTTATCATGCCATCATAGATTTTTTTAAAGTATTTTTCTTCTGTGTCATTAAAAAATGGCTTACATTCTTTCACTCTTCTTTAACTTATGTATTTTCTACCATCATAGATTCATATTAAAAAAAATGTTATTATTATTATTATTATTATTATTATTATCGCTAAAAACGCTTCTGTAATTTTTATTAAATCTTTATAAAAATGAATCTTTTTTGCTATCATATACATAAAGAAACGATTTATCATTTTACTTACCCATCATACGTAGTATAGGGTAAGTCTTGTAATCGTTTTGAAAATTGAAAAAGAATTTTTGACGGATTTACACGTTTCAGACACTAGATATTCCGAAAAACATATTTTTAGAATTTTTTTTTTTGCCGTCCGTCTGTGTGTCTGTGTGTGTGTCTGTGTGTCTGTAAACGCTCTATCTCCCGAAAAAATTGAGATAGAGACTTGCAATTTGGTATGTACTTAGTATGTAATAATGGGATGAAGCCTATTTAATTTCAATAACCTCGATTAACCGGAACTATTTTTTTCGGACTCTCAAAATATTTGTTCTGATAAAAGGTATATAAAAATTTTCGAAATTGTTTATTTTAAGAAATGAATATAAAAGACAATAAAAGAACATAAATTTTGCATAAAGCATGAAGTCGATCGCATAATGAGTTACCAAGATATTTGGAATCCTATTTTCCACACTCTTCGATTTTTCATGACCCTGTATTTCATCCAAATTTCACTTCAAAGATATATTTTAATTGGAAATTTGACGCTTAATCAGATGCAATAAACCGCTAGTTAATAGGATTATTATTTTTCGAGTTATATGGAGGTTTCTTTCAAGCAATTCAGTAATCGAGCCTTTAAAGTCTATGACGTCATCAAGCCACGATTTTATTTGAATTGCAATGCATTTTATAAGTACTTTACACATTTTTATTTTAATATTTTACATTATGCATATCCATGATGGGTAAGTATTACGGTGGCCCCCAACGTCTAGTTTATTTTCTTGTCAATAATAAACAATGTTAACTTAAAAAAAAAAAAAAAAAACCTTTAACGTTTTAACTAAAACGATTAAGATGTTCTTTTTCTATAGCTGTGTTTTAAAAACTGCTTAAGTTCTCTTTTTTTTTTTTGTAAATATTTGTTTATTTAAATATATATTTCATATTTTTATTTTATTATTTCCATTTTAATCTTCGACTGCAGTAAATCTAATTTTTTGGATTGTCACATGAACTACATTTATCGTAAAATAATTGCATCGAAAAAATTATTAATATATATACATGAAAGGAAACACTTTTTTTACAAATTAAAAATTATTATAAAAGAATGTGTTGCTGTACATTATAAAATCAGCTAAAAATTGGTTAACTTTTTAATTTTGCTTTACAAAACATTTACAACAAGGTGCTTCAATTTTATAAGAGATAACATTAGAAATATTATTATTATTATTGCTTATTTTTTTCAGTTTCTATAAAAAAAGTTTATCATTCAGAAAGTTAAAAACCTTTTTTAATTTAATTTAAAAGATTAAAAAAACCTTTTTTAATCTTTTAAAATGTGTTATTATTGCAAAACAGTTCCATAATTTTATTACGTTTTATATTAAAACGAAAAAGAAAAATATATCATTGCAAAAAGATCGGTTTTAGTCTATCATTACTGTAGAGATTGCTTTACATATTTATTATTAAATAGCTAAATTAAAGTTTTTTTAGAATGAAAATTAATAATAATCATAGTCAGAAAACGCCTCAGCCTTTTTACTATATCATCATTTTTTTGAAGTACTTTATTTTTCTCTAGCATTTTCATAAAAAAAAAACAATCCCCTCCTCCCTTCGCCCTTTATATTTATAAAAGCTTTCATTTTCTTTCTCTTCTACCATCATAAATAATAATTCTTTCCCCTCATCATTGTATCTAAAAGTTCTTCTGTAAGTTTTACTAAATCGTTAGAAAAAAAAATTGTTGCTGTCATTTATTTAAACAAGCAGGGAAGACCGAGCTATGCTCTGTCAAAATTAAATCTGAGTTCAAATATCATGACCCATGACCAAAATGACCCACTAATTGAATTTTCTCGAACATGCGACTTAGCCCAACAGTCTTTTCGTGCCCGAAAACCATAGGATGCAAAATTTAGTGTAAATTGAGCCGCTTTTTAGATCTTGACCCACAATGACCCAGAAATGACCCACTAATCGAATTTTCTCGAACATGTGACCTAGCCCAATGATTTTCGCGTGCCCGAAACTCGTAGGATACAAAATTTAATCAAAATCGTTAGAGCCGTTTTTTAGAAAAAATTAATTTGACCCGCTTTGACCCAAAAATGACCCACTAATCGAAAGTTCTCGAACATGTGACCCAGCCCAATAGTCTTCTCGTGTCCGAAAATAGTCGGATACAAAATTTCGTCAAAATCGTTTGAACCGTTTTTTAGATACAATTAGCTTGACGATGACCCAAAATGAGCCCAAATGACCCACTAATTGAATTTTCTCGAACATGTGACCTAGCCCAACAGTCTTCTCGTGCCCGAAAACCATTGGATGCAAAATTTAGTGTAAATTGAGCCGCTTTTTAGATCTTGACCCACAATGACCCAGAAATGACGCATTAATCGAATTTTCTCGGACATGTGACCTAGCCCAATGCTTTTATCGTGCTCGAAACTCGTAGGACACAAAATTTAATCAAAATCGTTAGAGCCGTTTTTTAGATAAAATTAATTTGACCCGCGCTGACCCAAAAATGACCCACTAATCGAAAGTTCTCGAACATGTGACCCAGCCCAATAGTCTTCTCGTGCACGAAAATGGTCGGATACAAAATTTCTTCAAAATCGTTTGAACCGTTTTTTAGATACAATTAGCTAGACCATGACCCAAAATGACCCAAAATGACCCACTAATCGAATTTTCTCGAACATGTGACCTAGCCCAATGGTTTTCTGGTGCCCCAAAATGGTAGGATACGAAATTTCGTCAAAATCGTTAGAGCCGTTTTTAAGATAATTTTTGCATATATATATATATATATATATATATAACCACACACAAGATTTGCTCGTATTAGAATATATGATAAACGACTTATTTTTTTTTAATTCACAGTTTATTAACTATGTATTTAAATATATACAGGGTGTCTACTGAGGTTCTGTCCACCCCCATTGACTGCAGAACGGCGACAGTTGTAGTCATAAACGCGGTATCTAATAAGATATAGTATTAGAATCCTATATAGCTTCAGGGTAAAGCAAGCAGCTATGCACTACGCGACCAGATAGAGAACCGTTTTTAGCGCCACTTAGCAGCAAACAGCTAAGTTAGCGTTCCTATCTGGAAAACGGTACGAGATACGGGGAAAAATTAATTACAATTTGTAGCGCGCCCTGAATTTAGTGTGAAACGATGTTTTTCATGCAAAAATATTTTTTTGAGAAGCCCAGTATATGTTAATTAAGCAAATTACGTTTTAAATTTATTTCTGTGGGTCAAGCAGAGTTATTACTTTGTTTTACATATTCAAACGAAAAATATTTAGTAAAAATTTGGCGTCAAATCTGGTAAAAGTAGAAGTTATTCAATATATATCTGAAGACAATCCAGACGAATCAGTTAAAGATATTTTTTTATATATATTGATAAAGCTAAAACTACAAAATCGCGTAAAAAATATGCCAAGAGCTTAAAAACAAAAAAGTTGTGCATAGTGATAGTTCTTTTCGGCATAAAAAATCTGCGAAAAATATTAGCGATTAAATTGGAACTTTTTTGTGAAAATAATAAAAACTTTTATCTTTGTTTCATTTCATTAAATCGTGCTTGATATTTTTATGTTTATGAAATATTCTAAGTAATATTTTGTATATGAAATATGCTAAGAACTTAAAATTGAAAACATTGTACATTGTGATAGGTTTTTCTAACATTAAAAAAAAAAATCCGAAAAATATAGGAGATGAAATTGGAACATTTAAAAAAATATATATTATTCCTTTTTTGAAAATAGCAATTTCTTATCTTTATTTCATTTATGAAATAATCTTTTTGGTTCATCGTTAATAAATACTATTTATCTCCTTTAGACGTATATTTATGGATATGTTTTTCTTATTGTAGATATTATTAAAATTTAATTTTCTCTTAAAATTTAATTTCACTCTACCTATATTTGTTTTTCTAACTTACCTCTTTATTACTATTGCGAAGCAGCGTAACTAAACAAAACACTTGTGTCGTAAAAAGTACGACACGCGCACGCCCGTGCGAAAAAGTTTATCGCGACGGCGGAAAGATTATATTTAACAAATTTTCCATATCTCGAAATGCCCTTAAAAACAAACAAACAAACAACAACAACAAGAAAAGTTAAGATATGAGCAAAGTAATTTGTTTTGAGTGGAAAATATTCCCGATAAAATTAAGTGAAACTTAATGAAGTTAAACTTAATTAAGTTAAATTAAACGAATTTTCCATATCTGAAAATGTGTTTTTTTTTCTTTCATTTTTCAACAAACGGCTGATAGCAAAATATTTGATTGGAATCGAAAATACACCGTATAAAATTAAGTTAAGCTTAACTAAGTTAAATTAAACGACTTTCGCATACATCGAGACGTCTTTTTAACACTTTTCAACGCAGTTAAAAAGTGTTTATGGCTTAGGTTTGTCTGCCGTCTGTCTGTCCAAGCTCTATCTCTCGCAAATATACTCGGATTGCTTACGTAATTGATATATGTTAATGATGTTTACTATGGGACGTTCGCTATTGATAATGAAGTGTGTAGCATTTATAGTGCTTATACAGGGACACTCAAAACGGAACCAGTTTCGAAAATAAAAATGTCCTCATTTAAAAAAAAATTGCAATCAAAATCGGAAAAATAAAAAAAAGGCCTTTGTAGAGAAGAGATCGACCTCCGCTACTCAGCTATCCCATGCAAAAATAAATAAATAAATAAATAAAAATAAAAAAATAAATTACAATAAAAAATCTTGAAATGCAAACGAGATATTTTAAAATAATGCTTACATATTTTTCACTTGTATACTAATATTTTTAAATGATATTTCGCATAGGATACCTGAGGTTGATATCTAATGTTGTGCGTTTGTACTTATTCGATTTTGGTTGCAGTTTTTTTATATGCGGACACTTTTACTTTTGGAACCGGTTTGAACCGGTTCTGTAAGTAAAACTATCCTTATATAAAAAATATTGTAACCAAAATCGGAAAAGTACAAACACACAACATTAGATATCGACCTCAAATATCCTATGAAAAAAAAAAAAAAGGTTTAACATTAGGTTTCTTCTAAATTAGGTTTAAAATTAGCATTCAAGTTTCTTCGCGTGACTAGTATAGGCTCTTAATCCTCGAATGAAAGAATCCCTCTTATCACCTTCATTGGAAGTATCAGGAGTCAGTTTGACTCAAACTGGAAAAATGGTATTTTTCCACATATTAGCTTGTTTATAGATGCAATTGTAGATTGTTGCAACAAATTCCAGGCATTTTACAGATAAAATACACCGCTTCTGGCATTGTGATAGTTCAAATATACCTAGAGATAAATTAAATTTTAAGAGAAAATTCTATTTTAATAATATCTACAATGAGAAAAACATATCCATAAATATACATTTAAAGAAGATAAATACTATTTATTAATGATGAACCAATAAGATTATTTCATAAACAAAAATATCAAGCATGATTTAATTCAATGAGAAAAACAACTCATTATTTTTAAAAAAGGCATAATATTTTCAAAAGAAAAGTTCCAATTTCATCTCCTATATTTTTCGGATTTTTTTTTTAATGCTAGAAAGAACTATCACAACGTACAATGTTTTCGTTTTATAAAAAATCTATGATGGCATGATAAAAAAAATCTGAGGTGTTTTAGAATTACGATTTTAAAAAAAAACTAAAAAACTTTTATTTCTAGCTATTTAGAAATAAATTTATAAAGCATTATCTGCAGTAATGATAGACCAAAACCAACCATTTTCTAATGACGTTTTACTTCTTTTTTCAAAGAAAAATTTAATAAAAAATGTGAAACTGTTTTGCGAAAATAACAAACAAAGGAATAACATGTAAAAAGAGGAAAAAATAAAGATAATTATCAAATTGTAGCTGAACGTGTTTCCAATGTTATCAGTTGGAAATACTTTGTAAAGCAAAACATAAAAAAAAGGTTAATATTAATCAATTTTTAAATGATTTTATAAAAAAAAACAGCTGCAATTTTTTTAATAACTTTTAATTTAAAAAAACGTGCTTCATTTCATATATCTTATTTTTATATTTTTTGCTGCATTTATTTTATGATAAATGTAATTCATATGGCTGTTCAAAAAATGAGATTTAACATCGATATATGTATAAAGAAAGATTTCTAAAACCCTGAAGCATTTTCTACTACAGCGATGGAGAAAAACTTTTTAGTCATTTTAACAAAAATGTTACATTAAAAAAATACTAGTTAACTATATCTTTATTATTAACTATATGTTTAAAAAGTAAAAATTGATAAATCGTTCCTCTAAGCAAATGATAGCAGAAAAGTTTTATTTTTTATAATGATTTAGTAAAAATTACTGAAGCGTGTTTTGCTGTAATAATGCAAGGAAAAAAAAAAGGTTTTTTTTTAAATCAGTGATGTTAGAGTACTGAAAAAAATGAAGTATTTTATGAATACAATGCGAGAGAAATAAAAAATATATAGTATAAGCATTTTTTAATGAAAATGCTGGAGAAAAATTAAAGTACTTGTAAAAATAAATAACGATAGGGTAAAAAGACGGAGGCGTTTTTGGACTGTGATAAAAAATAAATAAATTAATTAAAAAAAAACTCATAAACATAAAAATATCAAGCATGATTTAATGCAATGAGATAAAGATAAGAAACTTTATTTAAAAAAAAAAAAAAAAAAAAAAAGTTCCAATTTTATCGCTAATATTTTTCGCAGATTTTTTTATGCCAAAAAGAACTATCACAACACAGCCTTGGTCGAAGTGCGTATGATTTCGAATATTATACCTCGAGATGGAACGGATTTAGGTATTGGTAAAAAAAGCATAAATGGGAGAAGAAAGCGTTCTTTCTACATTTTGCCGCATCCCATTCTTTTAGTCAGACATCAAGGAGTCAAAATGGCACTTCTTCCATTCTAGTGTTAAGTAAGGTAAGAATTATACAATATAAGAACACACATTTTATCTATCAGACAATTAAAATACACTAAACCAACATGAGTGAAAAATTGACCTGGGCCAGGAAGGGAACCTGGGACCTTCAGAGTACCGTGTTGATGCTCTGCCACTAAACCACCCAGATCAGGGGTTAATGAAGGAGGAGGTCGATCAAGCGCGGATGGTGTCTCAAGAAGATTAAAAAGGATAAGATAAAAATTCTCTTACCTTTTCTGAAGGTGCATCTCACTTCGACGAATTAATCCAGGTAAAGGTAATCCAGTTAAATAATCCAAGGAATTAAGTAATCGGTCGCACTGAACACAAGACGTTTATATATTAGAGTGAGGCTGAATAAATTCACATATTTCACAGTCTTGATTAGCTTTATATTTACTGAATTAGAGCACATGGACATTACAAGAATGAATTAACCTTTAACAATTAAGTTTAGATGTATTAATTGACATTTTAGAGCTTACTCGCTCTAGTTGTTTACGCGTTTACATTTTGGTAGAGGACTGAAGAAATTAAAGTCATAATAAAGAGAGTTCAGAGTTTATCATTACATCATTGGAAATTACGCATACGTCAGTAGAAAATACACATTGCAGGGTTTCAGCGTAAGAACGGAATTGGAATAATAAAGTTTATAATTATTGTTCTAATGTCTTTAATCTATTTTATATAATAACAGTTTATCAATTTAGAAGAGCTTTTGAACATTTATTTGAAGTTGAGTGGTCATAAATATCACTCTGCAATTCATTATGCGTTGAAAGAAATGTTACTATTTCTTTTTCTTTATCAAGGTCGTTCCTTCTTTCCCCTTTGCAAAAGGAAATGAAAGAGTGGTTTTTCTGTAAATAAATTTCTCGGATGAGGTTAATATTTATAACAGTTAAATTGCACCGGAGCCCACTGGAGCCTGGCTCCGGTACTTCTCTGCTTTTAGTAAATATTTAAATATTGGTTGGAATTCACTGGAGCCCATAAATACTGGGATCCAGAGCCCAGTGCGAGCGCTTCCGAAAAACCGAAGCCTAAATTAGCCTTTCTTTTTCCTCCCATATCGAAGTTCATATCTTTATTCGATTATTCCGCATATAAAGATTAATTTTTGAAAAACATTTTTTCATAAAAATGCATAGCTGCGAACTATTCCCTTTTTTTTTTTGGTGTTAGCACTATTTCCGAATTACAATCCTTACTTTATTTAATCGCAGAAATCTGTGATTAATTAACATTAATTATCATAAGATTTCTATTCGGCCGGAGTGATAGCTAAATAGTGGAATAATTGACAGCTAAGTAAATGCAGATAAGATATATTTAAAAATTTTATTTTACTAAAGAAAAAAATTGCTTTAAATTTTGCAAATACATATAATGTATGAAATATAAACGTGCAGATTGGAGTGACGGTGGAGTGGGGGGGGGGGGGGGGAGAGGGTACGCTACGGTTATTAGTACTGCAGAATATTAGGGCTCCGGTGCTTTTTTTGTTAGAAATTAAGCCCTGACCCAGATCGACAGCATAGCCCGGCAATTTCTCACATTTATAAATGTTGGAAACTTCTTAGTGGCAGAGTGACGGTACGCTGAAGGTCCCAGGTTCGAGTCCTGGCCCGGGTCTATTTTTCACTCATGTTGGTTTAGTGTATTTTAACTGTCTGATAAAATGTGTGTTCTTATATTGAAAAATAAAGTAATCAGGCGTTTATGCTTTAATATATAAGGTAAAAATTGTTATTAAGTTTTTGTGGTAACTAAAAATCTTAAAAGTTGGCAGCCAATGAATTTCCTGGTCACTAGTCATTCCTGAATGACTGGTCAATGATTTTTGCAGCAATTTCGTATGGTTTGTATTGAGTTCATGATAAAAATGTATGCTGCGGTTATTTGAGCGTCTAGATAAACTCTGCTGATATGTCATGGTAATAAGCTATCTCGTATTTCAAACTTCTCAATATAATCTACCCAAAAAATCCTTCAATACCCTCCTTTACAAATAATATATAATACTGACAGCTCTTCCTTTATGCGCTCCTGCCAAATCTCCCGTAACTTTTTTTTTCGGACATAGTTATGAATTCCTTCAATTTATTCTCGTAGAGATACCCCGTATCGATAAAGTATGCGAAGGTAGGGAGCATTGTACCAAGGGGTGTTTCATCGCACTTTTCGAACAATTTGACAGTGTTGTAGTCGTTGTCAAGACAATCACTGGCTCCCTATAAATCTGATGTTCACATCCTTTCCCTATTTTTTATGGTCCGTGAACGATGCGTATTTCAAGGCTGTCGTTCCTCCATTCTCCGCTATTTCCCCCGTTTCATCCAATTTTTTTTTATTGTGGGAATGGAATTCCAGAGTTGAATGTTCGTTGATTTTTAATGAAATGTCTGAGCAGTTCGTGCAAGCAGTTCGTGTTTAATTTTGGAAGGAGAAAAAGAGATTTGTTTGTATTCCTCGATGACTCTGTTTAAATTAGATTCGGAGTTGTCAAATAGCATAAATTTTGTTCGTGAAGAAAGTATTATTTGTTTAATTTTATGAGCATGATATTATTTTTCTCATTTAAATTCGGTTGATGAAGAAACTGGATTTTATTATTTGATAGAGTTAGTTGGGAAATTTATTATAGATTTTATTTTATAGGAACTGAATATATCGCGTTTAAATTTTGGGAGGAGAAATGAGATTTGTTTCTATTCATCGATGATGTTTAAATTAGATTCGGAGTTGTCAAATAGCATAAATTTTGTTCATGAAGAAAGTATTATTTGTTTAATTTTATGAGCATTATATTATTCTCATTTAAATTCCGGTGGATGAAGAAACTGAATTTTATTATTTAATAGAGTTTGTTGGGAAATAATATTATAGATTTTATTTTACAGGAACTGAATGTATCGCGTTTAAACTTTGGGAGGAGAAATGAGATTTGTTTCCATTCATCGATGACTCTGTTTCAATTAGATTCGGAGTTGTCAAAGAACACAGATTTTGTTCGTGAAAAAAGTATTATTAATATTTTTTTATGAACATTATATTATTCTAATTTAAATTCGGTTGATGAAGAAAGAGAATTTTATTATTTGATAGAGTTATTTGTGAAATAATATTATAGATTGGAATTTTATAGGAATTGAATGTATGGCGTTTAAACTTCGGGAGGAGAAATGAGATTTGTTTATATTCCTCGGTGACTCTGTTTAATTTAGATTCGGAGTTGTCAAATAGCGTAAATTTTGTTCGTGAAGAAAGTATTATTTGTTTAAATTTATGAGCATTATATTATTTTTCTCATTTAAATTCGGTGGATGAGGAAACTGAATTTTATTATTTGATAGAGTTATTTGTGGAATAACATTATAGTTTTATTTTATAGGAATTGAATGTATCGCGTTTAAACTTTGGGAGGAGAAATGAGATTTGTGTGTATTCCTCGATGACTCTGTTTAAATTAGATTCGGAGTTGTCAAATAGCATAAATTTTGTTCGTGAAGAAAGTATTATTTGTTTAATTTAGTGAGCGTTATATTATTCTCATTTAATTTCGGTGAATGAAGAAACTGAATTTGATTATTTGATAGAGTTATTTGTGAAATAATATAGATTTTATTTATAGGAGTTGAATTTATTGTGTTTAATTTTAGGAGGAGAAAAAGAGATTTGTTTGTATTCCTCGATGACTCTGTTTAAATTAGATTAGGAGTTGTGAAATAGCATAAATTTTGTTCGTGAAGGAAGTATTATTTGTTTAATTTTATGAGCATTTAATTATTCTCATTTAAATTCGGTGGATGAGGAAACTGAATTTTATTATTTGAGAGAGTTAGTTGTGAAATAATGTTATAATGTTATTTTATAGGAACTGAATGTATCGTGTTTAGTTTTGGGAGGAGAAAAGAGATTTGTTTGCATTCCTCGATGACTCTGTTTAAATTAGATTCGGAGTTGTGAAATAACATAGATTTTGTTTGTGAAAAAAGTATTATTATTATTTTTTTATGAACATTACATTTTTTTTGTTGGAATTCGGTGGATGAAGAAACTGAATTTTACTATGTGGTAGAGTTAGTTGTGAAATAATATAAATTTTATTTATAGAAATTGATTTTATCGAGTTTAATTTTGGGAGGAGAAAAAGAGATTTGGTTGTAATCCTCGAGGACTCTTTTTAAATTAGATTCGGAGTTGTCAAATAACACACATTTTTGTTCGTGAAAAAAGTGTTATTTGATTTGTTTCTTTTTGTGATAATTTTTTCTTATTTGAAGTCGGATGGAGGAAGAAACTGGATTTTACTATGTGATAGAGTTAGTTGTGAAATAATATAAATTTTATTTACAGGAGATGATTTTATCGAGTTTAATTTTGGGGGGAGAAAAAGAGATTTGTTTGTATTGCTCGATGACTCTGTTTAAATTAGATTTGGAGTTGTCAAATAACAAAAATTTTGATCGTGAGAAAAGTGTTATTTGTTTCTTCTTATTACTATTATATTTATATGCCATTTAAAGTGGATAGAACACGAAACTAAATTTTACTATGTGATAGAGTTAATTCTCAAGCAATATAGATTTTATTTATAGGAATTTTTTTTTATCTAGTTTAATTTTGGGAGGAGAAAAGAGATTTGTTTGTATTTCTCGATTACTCTGCTGAAATCAATCAGATTCGGAGTTGTGAAATAACAAATTTTGTTCATAGAAAATATGTTATTGGTTTCTTTTTATGAGCATTACATTTTTCCTATTTGAAGTTGGTAGAGGAAGAAACTGAATTTCACTATGTGATAGAATTAGTTGTCAAATAATATAGATTTTATTTACAGAAAACTAATTTATTGTGTTTACATTTAGTAGGAGAAAAGAGATTTCTTTGTATTCGTCGATGACTGTTTAAATGAGATTCGGAGATGTCAAATAATATAAATTTTGTTCGTGAAAAAAGTATTATTTGTTTCTTTTTATGAGATTCTAATTTTTACTCTTTACATTTAATTTTGGGAGGAGAAAATAGATTTGTTTGTATTCCTCGATGACTCTATTTAAATTAGATTCGGAGTAGTCATATAACATAAATTTTGTTTGTGAAAAAAAAGAACTATTTGTTTCCTTTTATGAACATTATATTTTTCCTATTTGAAGTCGGTGGAGGAAGAAACTGAATTTTTACTATGTGATAGAGTTTATTATTAATTAATATCGATTTTATTTACAAGAGATGAATTTATTGGGTTTAATTTTGGGAGGAGAAAAAATATTTGTTTGTATTTTTCGATGACTCTGTTTAAAATAGATTAGGATTTGTCACACGACATAAGTTTTGTTCGTGAAAAAAGTATTATTTGTTTTTTTTTATGAGATTCTAATTTTTTCTCTTTACATTTATCTTTGGGAGGAGAAAATAGATTTGTTTGTATTCCTCGATGACTCTATTTAAATTAGATTCGGAGTAGTCATATAACATAAATTTTGTTTGTGAAAAAAGAACTATATTTGTTTCTTTTTATGAACATTATATTTTTCCTATTTGAAGTCGGTGGAGGAAGAAACTGAATTTTACTATGTGATAAAGTTTATTATTAATTAATATAGATTTTATTTACAAGAGATGAATTTATTGGGTTTCATTTTGGGAGGAGAAAAAACATTTGTTTGTATTCTTCGATGACTCTGTTTAAAATAGATTAGGATTTGTCACACGACATAAATTTCGTTCGTGAAAAAAGTATTATTTGTTTCTTTTTATGAGATTCTAATTTTTACTCTTTACATTTAATTTTGGGAGGATAAGATAGATTTGTTTGTATTCCTCGATGACTCTATTTAAATTAGATTCGGAGTAGTCATATAACATAAATTTTGTTCGTGAACAAAGAACTATTTGTTTCTTTTTATGAACATTATATTTTTCCTATTTGAAGTCGGTGGAGGAAAAAACTGAATATTTACTATGTGATAGAGTTTATTATTAATTAATATAGATTTTATTTACAAAAGACGAATTTATTGGGTTTAATTTTGGGAGGAGAAAAAATATTTGCTTGTATTCTTCGATGACTCTGTTTAAAATAGGTTAGGATTTGTCACACAACATAAATTTTGTTCATGAAAAAAGTATTATTTGTTTCTTTTTGTGAGCATTATATTTTCCTATTGGAAGTCGGTCGAAGACGAAACAGAATTTTACTATGTGATAGAGTTAGTTGCCAAGTTATGAAGATTTTATTTGTAGGAAACGAAGTTATCGTGTTTAGTTAGTAGTAGAAAAAAGAGATCTGTGTGTATTCTTCGTTGACTATGTTTAAATTAGGATAGGATTTGTCAAATAAATTTTGATCGTAAAAGAAGTATTATTTCTTTCTTTTGACGAGAATTATATTTTTCCTATTTGAAGAAACTGAATTTTACCATCTAATAGAGTTAGTTGTCAAATGATATCGATTTTATTTACATGAAATGATTAATTTTCTTACATTATTAGCATTTCATTTTAGTGTTTGGAGTTGATGGAAAAGGAGAAAGATTTGTGCTTATGAATGGAACTCTTTAAATTACATTCATAGTTGTCAAAGCAGAAATTTCGTTAAAGGGAAAGACTCATAATGTTATTTCCCGCTTTATTTCCTTTTCATCCTTTTTTTTTTTTTTTTTTTTTTTATTGATGTTACGGAATTTCAGGATGAAATGTTTGAAGCAAGCCTTTCGTCTTTGAATTTTGAGAGAAAAAAAGAGTCATTTATATTTCTGGATAAGTCTGTTCAGATTAGATTCAGAGTTGCCAAATAACATAAAATTTGTTTATGAGAAAATGATTAATTATTTTTTATGAGCATCATATTTTTCCTGTATGAATTCGGTGTAGGAAGAAGCTGATTTTTACTTTATGATAGAAGTAGTTCTGAAATAAAATAGATTTATCTGTAAAAAATGTTTACTTATCTTCCATTATGAACAACATTACATTTTACGTGTTTGAAATCGCTGCAAAAAAAAAGATTGATTTATACTTATTAATGAACTGTTTAAATTAGATTAATAGTTGTCAAAACAGAAATTTCGTTTATGAAAAAAAAATTAGTTGTTTTCTACTATTTCTTTTTTTCATCCTTTTTTTTTTTTTTTTAAATTGAGGTAATAGAATTCTTGGGTGCATTTTTGTCGATTTTTAATGAAATGTTTGAAGCAAGCCTTTCGTGTTGGAATTTGATAGGAAAAAAATTTACATTTATATTTTTGGATAAGTCTGTTCAAATTAGATTCAGAGTTGCCAAATAACATAAACTTTGTTTATGAGAAAATGATTAATTATTTTTTATAAACATCATATTTTTACTATTTGAAGTCGGTGGAGGAAGAAACTGATTTTTTACTTTGTGATAGAATTAGTTGTGAAATTACATAGATTTATCTGGAAGAAAGGATTACTTATCTTCCATTATGAACATTACATTTTACGTGTTTGAAATTGCCGGAAAACGAGATTGATTTCTACTTATTAATGGAACTGTTTAAGCTAGATTCATAGTCCTCAAAACAAAAATTTTGTTTATCAGAAAGGATGGTTGTTTTCTAGTTTCCCTTTTTCATCCATTTTTTATTGAGGGAATGGAATTCCAAGATGAATATTCGTTGTTTTTCAAAGAAATGCTTGAAGGTTTAGTTTAATTCGTCCTTTCATATTCAATTTTGAGAGGAAAAAACAGACTTGTTACAAATGGAAAATACAGTGAGAAATCTTCCATAATCCTTTACATAATCCTGAACAAAAACTTAATAAGCCCACTAGTTTTGGGCAATAATTTGTATTGTTAAATTTTTATTGAAATGAATAGCATAAAAAAATATATCAGTTATAGCGTATCAGTTGTAGCAGATTTCATTCGCAACACAAAATCGACGATTTTTCTTCAGGATCGTAGGTGTTTTTATCGTAAATGACATTCCTCTTCTCTGACGATTGAAAGCAGCAATCAACTCTGTCGCTTGAAAAGTTTATATTTTTAAATTTTTGTACTCACACAATCATTTTATCATGAAGTCAGATAAAATTTTTAAAAAATTTTGATTATTTCACAAATATATGTTCGTTGAATAATAAATCAGTTTTAGTAGATTTTGTCCTTAACACAACAACAATTTCTTTCTACGATCGGGGTGTTTTTCTTTTTTTTTTTCATAAATGACATGCTTGTCTGGCGATTGAAAGCAATTCTGTCGCTGTAAAAAATCACAATTTTTAATTTTTCGTAATCAGATATTAATTTTCTTCTGAAGTCGCCTTAATTTTTATTCAAATTTATAGCATACACAAATAAATCAGTTGTAGTCATGTTGTGACTTCCTTCACAACATGAAAAATCAATTTTTTTTTTTCACAATCGTTGTGTTTTTATCGTAAATTAAACTTTGTTTTTTTTCCTCTTATTAAAAGCAACACTGCCAGTTGAAAAATTATTATTTTTTTATTTTTTGTATTCAGATACAAATTTTCTTCTGAAGTCACAATTTTTTTCTAAAAATATCGATTATTTTACAAGTATGTGTTTGTAAGAATAATAAATCAGTTTTAGTAGATTCAGTTTTTGTCCGTAACACAACAATTTCTTTCTACGATCGGGATGTTTTTATCGTAAGTGGCATGCTTTTCTGGCGATTGAAAGCAAGAAGAAATTCTGTCGCTATTAAAATTAATTTTTCGCACTTAGGTATTAATTTTCTCCTGAAGAACACTTAATTTTTATTCTAATTTATAGCATACACAAACAGACCAGTTGTAGCAGATTTCATGCACAACACAAAAACAACGATTTTTTTCCCCTCGATCGTTTTTTTAGGTAGATTTCGTAAGAAATACTACCTATTACATTCTCACCTAAGTTGGAAATTTTGAAAATTTTTTGCAGATCTACGCCGATCATGACTCCCAGAACCCAAAACCACCTCCAGTTCAAAACTTTATCTATCTATCTATCTATCTATCTATCTATGTCACTTTTTTCTGACCACGATAACTGGAAAAATTCTCCATTAATCTTTTACAAACTGATACATAAAATCAAGGGGCCTAAAATCTCGGTCAAGTTCGTTAATAGGCAAAATCGAACCAAGGGGGGGGGATGGGGGGCTTTTTGTGAAAACAGAAAACCCCCCATAATTTCTTAATTATTATACGTATCGATTCCGTTTAAAGTTATTATTACTTCTAGGAAAAGGACCGAAAATTTATGTATGACAGATTTTTTATATAATTAAAAATGGCCCCAAGGGGGGGGGGAAAGGGGGGTTTTAGAAGAAAAAAAATCATAGCTTCGTCAATTCACAAGATATCAAATTCGCGTAAATTTATTATTAATCCTCTTAATATTATCTAAAACTTTTATATTGACAAGTTTTTTATAGGACCAACCGTTATAGCAAAAAAAAAAAAAATTAAAAACAAAAAAAAATCCCTGCCGGCTCCGCCTGCAAACAAGTTACTTTTCGAAGTAGGCGGTTCCAACTCCCGCATCTTTTCGAAACTGATACATAAAATCAAGGGGCATAAAATCTCGGTCAAGTTCGTTAATGGAAAAAATCGAACCAAGGGGATGGGGGGAGGGGGGGGGGCTTTTTGTGAAAACAGAAAAAAACCCATAATTTCTTAATTATGATACGTATCGAATCCGTTTGAAGTTATTATTACTTCTAGGAGAAGGGCCAAAAATTTATGTATGACAGATTTTTGATATAATTAAAAATTGCCTTAAGGGGGGGGGGGGGTTAGAAGAAAAAAATTCATAATTTCGCAATTCCCAAGATTTCAAATCCGCTTAAATTTATAATAAATCCTCTTAATATTATCTAAAACTTTTATATTGACAAGTTTTTTTATAGGAAAAACTCTTAAAACAAAACAAAAAAAACCCCTGCTGGCTCCGCTTGCAAACAAGTTAGGTTTCGAAGTAGGCGGTTCCAATTGCTGCATCATTGCAAAAAGGTCGTTTTTTCCGCAATTCCCAACAAACAGGCGCCCCACGGTCTGCGTCTTCGAAATCTACCTGTGCCTGTAGGCCGAGCCGTCAGGGATTTTTTTCCTTGAAAATATTATATTTTTTAATTTTTAGTACTGAGATATTTATTTTCTCCTGACGTCAGAAAATATTTTCGAAAAATATTGATCATCTCACAAGTATTGACTTTGGCAGCAGCGACTTTTATTCATTAATTGGTTATACTTCTTCTATAAAACAAAATAAAAATCTTCCAAAGTTGCCCCCTCATCCCCCCCCCCAAAATGCAATAATAGAATTTCATAAATATGATTATGCAATTTTTTACGCTCCTTTTTTTTTTTCCCCATTTGAAAAGAAGTGCCTTTATTAAATACAATTTCCGTTTTAATTATTGATAAAGGGAAAAAACTTTCAGTAAACTATTTTTTCTTTCCTTTTTTATATTTTTTATGAGTTAAACTGACACGTACGAATATAGCATGTTTTCTGAACATGCTAATTAAATTCTATGAACAATTCAAAAGCTTTTCAAAAAAGATCTTTTATTGATATATATTTTTTCACTGAAATGGAATTCAGTCTTTTTATGTTGGAAAAAAAGTATTTTGCTTAAAAACTTAAATCGTATTTCCTAAGCTAATAAAGTTACTGGGAATGTGAAAAGAAAGGTAAAAATGTAGTGGATTATTTTGTTTCATTTTGTAAATACTTCGCGAAACTATTTTATCAACAATAAAAACTTTCTCTTTGCTTATTGTCTGAAGTTTTGTTTGCAGAGCAAGAAAAAAAAAATCTATAATAAGCAGCTACGAGCGCGAAATTAGGAATTTATTTATTGGTTCAGAAAGCTTTAAAAAATTTATTTATTGGCAGATTTGCATTTACGTGCTCGAGCCACTGAGAAAAATGACTATTTCAAATTTGAATAAATCGATGTTTTCATTTTGTTATGAAACTTTTTGTTTGAAATATGACGACCCAATGCTTTCGATTCTGAAATACCAGAAATACTCAGTTTCAAACAAAATTATTTTTTATTGAAACATGGACATTCTCAAAAATGAGCGAGCACATTGAGGTCATTTCATACTCATTTTTGAAACATAGACATACTCAAAAATGATTGGGATCAATTCATACTCATTTTTGAAACAGGGACATACTCAAAAATGAGCACATAGAAGTCAGTTCCAACTCATTTTTGAAACATGGACATACTCAAAAATGATTAGAATCAGTTCAAACTCATTTTTGAAACATGGACATACTCAAAAATGAGCGCGTAGAAGTCAGTTTATACTCATTTTTGAAACATGGACATACTCGAAAATGATTAGAATCAAACTCATTTTTGAAACATGGACATACTCAAAAATGATTAGAATCAGTTCAAACTCATTTTTGAAACATGGACATACTAAAAAATGAGCGCGTAGAAGTCAGTTTATACTCATTTTTGAAACATGGACATACTCGAAAATGATTAGAATCAGTTCAAACTCATTTTTAAAACATGGACATACTCAAAAATGATTAGAATCAGTTCAAACTCATTTTTGAAACATGGTCATACTCAAAAATGAGCACATAGAAGTCAGTTCATACTCATTTTTGAAACATGGACATACTCGAAAATGATTAGAATCAGTTCAAACTCATTTTTGAAACATGGACATACTCAAAAATGATTAGAATCAGTTCAAACTCATTTTTGAAACATGGACATACTCAAATATGAACACATGGTTTTATTCTTGAGTGTGTGCATGTTTTCAGAAATGAATATATACGTGTTTCAAACTTGAGTAATTTTGATTCGGAGTCACTTTGACTACGCGACATATTCAGATTTGAGTATTTTTTGCTCAGTTTTGAAAATGTCTTTTTTGGAGTGAGTGGTTAAGATTTTAAATAATTTTATTTTTTCAATTACCTTTATACTGAATATTCAATATGTTATACATTTTCACCGTACTATCATGCACCCTCAATTATTTCCTGGCATACATATATTCATTTTGCATTATTACATGCATCGTATAATAGACATATATACTTACATACAACTAGTTTCGTTACACACAAAAGAGAAAACAATATTTCTGACAAGAAACGAAAATTACAATGACTAATTAGGAATCTTCCATAATCCTTATCTATAATCCTAAGTAAACTAAAACTTAAATAATCAACCAGTTTGGCGCAATAGTTTGTCTTGTTTAATTTTATTCAAGTGAATAGCATATAAAAACAAATCAGTTGTAGCAGATTTTGTCTCAAAATAGAACAAAAAAACATTTTCCACGATCGAGTTGTTTTTATCGTAAATGACACTTCGCTTTTCCGACGAATAAAACCAATAAAGAACCCTACCCTGTCTCTTGAAAAAAAAATAAATAAATAAATAAAATATTTTCTTTTCAATTTTTTGCACTCAGACATTCTTTTTCTTCTAATGTCAGAAGATATAGAAAAATTCTGATTATCTCCAAGTAAGCATTCGCAAAATATATAAATCAGTTGCAGTAGATTTTGTCCACAACCCCACAAACATTTCTTTCCACGATCGGGGTGTTTTTTTTATCGTAAATGAGAGGATTTAAAGCAATAAGCAACTCTGTCGCCATGAAAATTATATTTTAAAATTTTTTCTACTCGGATATTAAATTTCTCCTGAAATATCTTTAATTTTAATTCAAATGAATAGCTGACAAAAATAAATCAGTTGTAGCAGATTTCGTCCACAATACAAAAACAACGATTTTTAATCCACGATGTTTAATCGTAAATTAAACTTCGCTTTTCCGGTGATTAAAAGCAATAAGCAAGTCTGTCGCTTGAAAAATTTATACTTTTAAATTTTTCGCACTCAAATATTAATTTTTTCCTGAATTCTCTTTAATTTTAATCCAAATGAATAGCGTAGAAAAATAAATAAGTTGTATTTCCAGCAGATTTCGTCCACAATACAAAAACAAACATTTTATTCCCCCATGATCGAGGTATTTTTATCGTAATTACACTTCGCTTTTCTGACTACTAAAAGCAATAAAGAGATCTGTCGGTTAAAAAATTTATATTTTTCATTTTTTCGTACTCGTACATTAATTTTCTCCTAAAATCAAAATCTTTTAGAAAATTATTGATTATCTCACAAGTATTGACTTTTTCTTGGATAGCAGCAGCAACTTTTACTCATTAATTGGGTATACTACTTCTGTAAAATAAAATTAAACTTTTTCAAAGTTGACAAAAAAAAGGATAATTTAATAATATAATTTCATAAATGCGATTATGGAATTTTTTACGCTTGTTTTTTTCTTCTGAAAGGAAGTGTCTTTATTAAATACAATTTCCGTTTTTATTATTGATAAGGGAAGAAAAAAAAATCTACATTTTTTTTCTTTCTTCCTTTATATTTTTTAGGAATTACATTGACACTTTCCATCATAAAATGTTTTCTGAACATGCTAATTAAATCTCATGAACAATTCAAAAGCTTTTCAAAAAAGATCTTTTATTGATATATATTTTTTCACTCAAATGGAATTCATTCTTTTTATGTTGGAAAAAAAGTATTTTGCTTAAAAACTTAAATCGCATTTCCTAAGCTAATAAAGTTACTGGGAATGTGAAAAGAAAGGTAAAAATGTAATGGATTATTTTGTTTCATTTTGTAAATATTTCGCGAAACTATTTTATTAACAGTAAAAACTTTCTCTTTGCTTATTGTCTGAAGTTTTGTTTGCAGAGCAAGAAAAAAATCTATAATAAGCAGCTACGAGCACGAAATTAGGAATTTATTTATTGGTTCAGAAACCTTAAAAAAATTGATTTATTGGCGGATTTGCATTTACGTGCTAGTGCCACTGAGAAAAATGACACTTTCAAATCTGAGTAAATCGATGTTTTCATTTTGTTATGAAACTTTTAGTTTCAAATATGACGACCCAAGCTTTCAATTTTTAAATACCAGAAATACTCAGTTTCAAACAAAATTACTTTTTATTTGAAATTTTTATTGAAACATGGACATACTCAAAAATGAACACATCAGTTCATACTCATTTTTGAAACATAGACATACTCAAAAATGATTAGAATCAGTTCAAACTCATTTTTGAAACATGGACATACTCAAATATGAGCACATGGTTTTATTCTTGAGTGTGTGCATGTTTTCAGAAATGAGTGTATACTTGTTTCAAACTTGTGTAATTTTGATTCGGAGCCATTTTGACTACGCGAAATACTCAGATTTGAGTAATGTTTTGCTCAGTTTAGAAACTGTCGTTTTTAGAGTGAGTGATTATTATTATTATTTTTTTTAATCTGCCAGGCTTTTGCCCTGCATAACGGGCTGATGCCTGGCAATTCAAAAGCTTTTGAAAAAATCTTTTATTGATGTATTTTTTCACTGTAATATATGCAATTCAGTCTTTTTATGCTGGAAAAAAAGTATTTTGGGTAAAAAAATAAATTATATTTTCTAAGCCATTAAAGTAACTGCGAATGTGTATGTAAAAAGTAATAATGTATGAATTACTTTGTTTCAATATGTAAATACTTTAAGTAACTATTTTATCAATAGTAAAACTGTTATTTGTTTTTTATTTTATTTATTTTATTTTATTTTTTTTTGCTTATTGTCTGAAATTAAGAATTTATTTTTTGGTTCATAAACCTTAATAAAACTGCTTTATTGGTAAATTTCTATTTTCGAGCTAAATTGGTTAAGATTTTAAATAATATTTACTTTTTAAATTACCTCTATGTTGAATTTTCAATATTTTATATTTTAGCACCATGCTAACATGCATCCTTACCTTACTTGTCTTCTTACATTCTTTGCATTACGATTTTGCATTATTACACGCCTCTTATAATATACATATTTATAACATACGACAGATAAAACAACATTCCTGTCAACAAATAAAAATTACCGTGACTAATGATGAATCTTCCATCATCATCTTTCAAATAAATCAATTGTAGCAGATTTCATCATACAACACAAAAATATTCTCTTTCCCCACGATCGAGGTGTTTTTATCATAAATGACACCTCGCTTTTCCGGCGTTTGAAAACAATAAGCAACTCTGTCGCTTGAAAAATTTATATTTTTCACCTTTTTCGTTCTTAGACATTCATTTTCGCCTGAAGTGTTATTTTAGAAAAATACTGATTATCTCACAAGTATTGGCTATTTTTCGGACTTTAGCAGCAATTTCTACTCTCTAATTGAATATATTTCCTCTATAAAATTAAATAAAACTTTTAGAAAGTTGCAAAAAATATTTGATAATATAATAAGTCATAAATGCGATGGTTGAATTTTTTACAATTGTTTTCAACTTTTTTCTTCTGAACGGAAATGCCTTGATTAAATACAATTTCCGTTTTTATTATTGATAAAGAAAAAAAAACTTTCAGTAAACTATTATTTCTTTTCTTCGTTATATTTTTTATGAATTACATTGACACTCCCCAATATAAAATGTTTTTTGAACATGCTAATTAAATCTTATGAACAATTCAAAAGCTTTTCAAAAAAGATCTTTTATTGATATATTTTTTTCACTGTAATGTAATTTAGTCTTTTTATGTTCCAAAAAAAAAGTCTTTTGCGTAAAAAATTAAATTATATTTTCTAAGCCACTAAAATAACTTTGAATTCGAATGTGTATGTAAAAACTAATAATGTAATGAATTACTTTGTTTCAATTTGTGAATACTTTAAGAAACAATTTTATCAATAGTAAAATTCTTTTTTTTTTTTCCATCTGCAAACAAAACTTCAGACAATAATAAAAAAGAATCTACCACAAGCAGCTACAAGAATAGAATTAAGAATTTATTTATTGATTCAGAAACTTAAAAAAAAAGAGAGAGAAAAGCAAAAGAAAAAAATGTTTCTCTTATTAGCAGATTTTATTTATGTGTCAGATTGGAGTGGATAAGTTTTCATTTTTATCTACAATTCTAAATTAATATAACAATCCTTCATAATTTTTTTATTATTAGAAAACAGTTTCTTAGAAAATGGTATGTATGGGAACAATTTAGATTCCATATGTAGATTTAAGATCATATACAGGGTGTCCCATCAAGGCTGCCCAAACTCTGCACAGCCAGATTACTCGCTTGGAATACCAGAAAAATGCCCAATGAACTATACCTCTACGACTCATAGTTTTCAAGGAAAATGCGAAAGAAAAGCATGACGTCATATTCGGTGTAAGAAAAAATATATTCGGAAACGTTTCTGGATATCAGTGGCAACAAAAGAAACTTTTTTTTGATAAATGTTTCTGTAAATTTCGAAAATATATCGATTTTTGAAGTTTCAAAAGATAGAGAACGTTTTTCGGATTCATTAGTAACTCGGAAGAGATTATTGTATATTTTCATTCGTGGTTATATTATATTTTCCTAGATTAAGAAAAATCCTTTTTTTTTTATAGTGTTTCCAAAACGTGATGCTTTAAAAGTGATGAATTAGAAACAAAAGCGATGCAAATTTTGAATTTACTTGTTTAAGTTTAATACATAAAATGACTCTACATATCAAACAATTAAAATATATTTAATTAAGTAATATAAATTCTGAGTTCTTACAATATCAATTTTGCATATCACATTTCTCATTCGTTCACACTTTGTGCACCGAAAGCGTATCACGTGTGTCACACTTTCTTACATACTGAAGCGACGCCATCTTGCAAAAACAGTATATAATGGAGCAATCGAGCTAGCCTTTTGCTGGGTGTCATGGCTCTCGTCTACTGTTCAGGGGGTCCCGGTTCGATCCTCGCCAAGCTCACATTGGTGACCCGGAACGAACATGCAAACTTCATCACCTCTCAGACCAACGAATGATAGCGCCAACGAAATCATTTTCAGCACGCAAAATCTGCGCACGCACGGCAAATATACAGCCATCGCTCACGAGTGCAAGCCAACGTCAACAAGTCTTCTTTCTTACCCGGGGAAGGGGTGGGGGTGTATCGACACATCTTACACAAACATTATATAACGAGTCTCTGGCATGGAACAATCAAGCTAACCTTTTGATAGGTGCTACGCGGCTCGTCTACTGTTCAGGAGACTCCGGTTCGATCCTTGCCAACGATACACAAACCAAAGGATCAAAAGAAATATTCAATAAGTATATTTATTTTAAACCGTAAAAGTATTGTTCATTTACCATATTTTCAAGGGCTCTTCATTTTAACAGTCAATTTTACATTTCCAAACTATTTTATTAAATTTATGAAGTGTTGAAGCTTTTCTACTACCTATGACATCATAACCGTAACGGTCACATGACACAGTTTCTCTGTTTACGTAAATGAATTTACCGGCATTACATAATTATCTTCGTTTATTTTTTTTATGCAATCACTGAAGCCATTTCAAAAAGATGAAAAAAAAATTTCATGAATTTACTCTTTTCTGTAGAAACTTTCCCCGAATTTCCCAGAAATTAAATTTCTTCAAGCACTCACTCTCACAGAAATTTGATTTCTACCAAACTTCTGTAGTCATTTCTGAAATATTTTTAAGCCAGGCAAATTCTGAATCATACTTTTTCTAGATTACTTGCGGTATATTTTTTCTTAATGGCGTCAGAAAATATTTCGGGAGAAAACATTGATTTTCTTAGTTCTTCAGGGCAATTGAGGGTATTTTCTTTTTGAAACAAAATGAAACGTTCTCAAACCTATAGAAAACTTTGGTGATATAATAATTAAAAGTTATGAAAATGAATATATATATATATATATTTCTATGAAGTAGAACGTATTTAATACTTTGTTCTGATCTTTGATTCAGAATGCATATAACGTCTGTCACACGTTTTTGTAGAACAAATAATTAAAACAAATATTGACTGATTTTTCTAAATTTGCCATATTATCAAGGGGTTTTCACTTTTAAAAAGTCAAGCCTATTTTATTATATCTACGAAACGGTAAAGTTTTTCTACTACCGATATTACATCTTAACAGTCACGGTCACGATCTAACAAATAGTTTAACTATCTGCATCATGATACTCATCACGCGGCCCGCGAGTCCAATCGAGTTCGTTTCATACGGTTTCGCAAGTTGAGCATATAATTAAAAAATCATATAAATATGTACATATATATATTTCTTGTCAAATGTATTTTTAAAGACCTCGCGGTTGATTTTAAAATCTGATAAAATAAAAGTAAACGTAAGGCTTCTGTAAAATTATTTACAATTAACAACCCCAATACTCTAGTAGAATATTTCAAGTCTAAGTCTATCTCCCCAAATTTTCAGTAAACAAGGGCGCATATCACCTAGTTGCAAAAATTAAGGTCTAAAAACTCGCTACAATATTATCTCACTGTAATAGTGGCAGATCCTTGTTAGCGTAGGGTCTAAATCCTAACATTATTTTTGAATATTAGTCGCCGCCTTATATAAATGCAGAATTTCTTTCAAAAATCAGATGAAAATTATTATTTCGAAATTGGTGGAAGTTTGTCGCTGCTGTAACCAGGCCCTAGTGGAAGTCTTATACGTCATTGGCGTCTTATCTCTCAGTGGTAGCATTAAGTCCCTTACGACCAGGGACGTAGTGGAGGGCATACGGTAATATACGCAGTATACCCTCTGGATTGTTTTAAGAGGCTTCGTATATTATCTGTTTCTCAAATAAAACTATTTCGTGTACTCTTAGCGTATACCCTCTAGATTTTTTTTAAGAAACTCCGTATACTCTGTTTCTAAAATAAAACTATTGCGTATACTCTCTAGCGTATACCCCCTGGATTGTTTTAAGAAGCTCCGTATACTCTCTGTTTCTCAAATAAAACTATTCCGTTTACTCTCTACTCTCTACGTTTACTACGACTCTAGCGTATACTTTCTGGATTGTTTTTAGAAGCTTCGTATACTCTCTGTTTCTTAAATAAAACTATTCCGTATACTCTTAGCGTATACCCTCTGGATTGTTTTAGGATAAGTTCCGTATACTCTGTTTCTAAAATAAAACTATTCCGTATACTCTCTAGCGTATACCCTCTGGATTGTTTCAAGAAGCTCCATATACTCTCTGTTTCTCAAATAAAACTATTCCGTTGACTCTCTAGCGTATACCCTCTGGATTGTTTTAAGAAGCTCCGTATACTCTCTGTTTCGCAAATGAAACTATTTCGCATAATACTCTTAGGGTGTACCCTGTGGATTGTTTTAAGAAGCTTCGTATACTCTCTGATTATCTAATAAAACTATTCCGTATACTCTCTAGCTTATACCCCCTGGATTGTTTTAAGAAGCTCCGTATACTCTCTGTTTCCCAAATGAAACTATTTCGCATAATACTCTTAGGGTGTATCTTCTGGATTGTTTTAAGAAGCTAGTATACTCTCTGTTTCTCAAATAAAACTATTCCGTATACTCTCTAGCGTATACCCTGTGGATTATTTTAAGAAGTTCCGTATACTCTCTGTTTCCCAAATAAAACTATTCCGCATACTGTTATCTTATACCCTCTGGATTGTTTTAAGAAGTTCCGTATACTCTCTGTTTCTCAAATAAAACTATTCTTTATTCTCTCTAGGGTATACCCTATGGATTGTTTTAAAAAGCTCCGTATACTCTCTGATTCTCAAATAGAACTATTCCGTATACTCTTAGCGTATACCCTCTGGATTGTTTTAAGAAGATCCGTATACTCTCTGTTTCTGAAATAAAACTATTCGTATACTCTTAGTGTATACCCTCTGAATTGTTTTAAGAGGCTCTGTATACTATGTTTCTAAAATGAAACTAATTTCGTATATTCTCTAGCGTATACCCTCTGGATTGTTTTAAGAAGCTCCGTTACAGAAAAAAGGAACATATAGTTGATATTAAGTATAATAGAAAAACGACAACCTTGGCAAGATTATATCAAGAAGAAACCATCCAAATAAATTTCAATGAAAGTAAAATAATTTTTCCCTCCAGTCTGTACTATCCATCCATAATAAGAGAAACCATAGAAATACTAAAACGCAAAAATACAAAATGTAACGATGCAGCATCTTTTAACTTACCGAAAATTTCTACCGAAATTGTGGCTCGAGTGACTCCATGGTAACAGATATGAAAATAAACAACCCAGTAAAAATAAAAGATAACGTGCGTAATTTTTAAAAAGTACATGAAAATTAAACGATAGTATTTTAAATAATAACTTCAAAGACCGTGCAATTACGGAATATTCTCATTTGTTTTTGAAAATGGCACGGAGTGAGCCGAAACATGTCAAACAATCTAATAAATTCATTTTACTGTGTATTTATTATGTTGTTAATTTACACCTTTTAGCATTTAAAAGAAATATATTATTACAAGGTGTTATAAGTTATTATATTATTTTATTGTTGGAACAAGGGATTACAAAATGTACTTATTGAACGATTCTTCTTAACTTGACATATTTTCAAGAGGATTTTACTTTAAAAACTCAACTTTACGTTCCCTACTTATTACATTATTACATCTATGAAATGTTGAAGTTTTTCTACTATCGATAGTACATCAGAACAGTTACGATCACGTTCTGACAAATATTTTCATTGATTGCATAAATGAGTTTACTTTAATACATAACTTTCTTCGTATTCTTGATCATGCAATCACCGAACTATTTCAGAGGCATGCCAAAATTTTTGTGGATTTACTCTTTTCTCTAGAAACCGTTCCTAGATTTTCAGTTTCTCAGAAATTAAATTTCTTCAAACGTCTAGTTTTTCAGAAATCCAATTTTTACCAAACTTTTGCACTTATTCTGAAACATTTTGAAGCAAGACGAATTATGAATCGTATTTTTTTTTTCCAGATTTACCTGCGGTATATTTTTTCTCTGAATGCGGTTAAAAGATACTTTGAAAAAACAGCATAGATTTTTCTTTGATAGTGACTTTTCTTTTATGTTACAGTTACTATAATACACAATTTTTTTTGTGCTGTTGGGAGAATTTCCTTTTTAAAACAAAGGAAACTGCATCAGACTTGTACAGAACTTTGGTAATATGAAAATACAAGATCATAAATATTTTATTCGGCGTTTCTTTACCCTCACAATTTTTTTGAAGAGAAAAATCTCGTATATAGTGAGTTTTCTGCTTTGTATATTGTAATGTAAGAAATTAGATTTTCTTTATATTAATTCATCGGATTATTTTTATTTCGAGCTTCAGGGAAGAGGTCGGGTAACCCATCTGTACCCGATCCCGACCGAACCAGTGATTTGGATCGGGTCAGATTGACGCTAATTTTTTCGTTTGGTCAGACTGACTTTAAATTTTTCGGGTTTGGGTTGGGTTTTGACTCTTTCGAGCCGGGTTCGGGTTGACATGATGTTTCAAAAGAAATCCTATGTATTTTTGAAATTAAAAAAACTATGTGTTTAATATTAAAGAATGTATATGCGTTCATTTTTATATAAAAAAGATAAAATTGGTACGAGAAATATATTTATAGACTATCTAAACGTATCTTAGCTTTTGGGCATATAAACTCAAATGTGCCACCGCTTCACTTACTCATGAAGATGTTGTATTTTAAGATTCCATATTTTTCAAAATGTTTTCCGAACTAAAATTTCAAAATCTTTCTTTTTACTTTCTTATATCTGTACAAGAAGAAAAAATTGGATTCATGACAATTTTCGACTACCAGTTTTCAACGGATTTATACATTTTAGGAGGTCCTGAACACGATTTGACTATTTTTTGAAAATTTATGTCCGTAAGTCTGTCTGTATGTGACGTATTTAAGCGTATCTAAGCTAATGAGTTTATAAACTCAAATGTGTCACAGCTTCACTTACTCATGAAGATGTTGCATTTTAAAATTCGATATTTTCTAAAATGCTTCCCGAAGTAAAATTTCAAAATCTCTCTTTTTACTTTCTTCTATCTTTACAAGAAGAACGTATTGGATTCATGAAAATTTCCGACTTCCGGTTTTCGACGGATTTATAAGTTTTAGAAGGCCCTGAACACGATTTGACTGTCTGTAGAAAATGTCTAATCCGTGAGTCTGTGACTCTGTCTGTATGTGGAAAAAAAATTTGTCGGCGCTATCTCAAGAACTTACAGTAGTATAAAGTATATAGTATAATTAGTAGTAGCACGGAATTTAATAAAACTATCAGATTCAGAACTAAAATATCTTCTTAAGAACTTATTTTATTTCTATAAGATTCAGTTAGACCTTGATATAAATTGGTGCTGATTTGTTTTTGGTATATGTGAAACCTGTATGAGATAGAAGAAAATTTTGGGATTGGCACATCCGACTAGTTTGTGAATGTATTCTTTACACGGTAATACCCGACTCGATGCAGGATTCTGATTCGAACCCTAACTGCAGCAAAAGAAAAAAATATATAGCTGATCCTACCCCTTGCCGGGTTTGGGTTAAATGTGGTTCTCCGACCCGATGCGAGATTCTAATGTAAATTCAACCTACAGGGAAAAATAAAATCCGATTTTATAAGTTGAGATCATATTGAGCTAAAATCTGCTCATCCGATCCGATACAATATCACCACAAATATTACGCTTTTGATTTGACAAACTGGCCAAACAGTGACGTCACATAATGGTCACAGTGTAACGTCATAGAAGAGCTAAAAAACTGTCACAACGACCTCACAGACACAGCTCTATGACTTCACATCGACGGTTACGAAGTCATCGAGGCTAACGAAAAAGACAGGCTACCGCGGTGCATTCCACTTATCTTTTTTTACAGACCGCTAGTGTGACGTGATACTCTTTTCGTACACTTGCATTGGTGGATTCGAGTATCACGTGACTCCCACGGTCTGTAAAAAAAGATTCACGTAAAGCACCGCGGTAGCCTTTCTTTTTCGTTAGCCTCGCGAAGTCATAGTGTGACGTCACTGTGATGATACCTGACGTCACAATGCTATACAGGAAGTTGTTTTCCGCGCATTTTAATAATTAAATAATGACCTCTCTATCGCTAAAAATAGTATAATTAGTGCACCACTTGATTGAAGAAACATAAAACGAATTAAATAACCTAAAATAGACGCTTGATGAGCATTTTCTGTCTTCGATTTTATAATTAGCATGCTGAAAATGTCGAAATCGCTTATGCAATAAATGCATTTACCGAATATTACCCTAGTCTTTTCTTATGACGTCAAGAAAATATTTCGGGAGAATGCATTGATTTTTCTTTGTTATCGATTTTTCTATGTTGCATTGATACAAATTTTCCTTTGAATGTCAATGTTTTGCGTCAGTAACGCACAGTACTTTTTTTTTCCAAACTTGGAGAAAACTCTTATAACATAACAATAGAATGTCCTGTCATATTACTATTGAATATTTTTTACTACAACCTTTTTTTAAACCGAGAAACGACCATTAATTACAATGTTTCTTAATCTATGAAAATATAATTACACTGAAACAAAAATTACACTGTAGCTTTACAGCAAAAAATGCTGGCAATGTGGGCGTCATCAGTAAATAACAAATTTGTAAAATTACATCATTTTTGCCGTTAATTTTACAGTAATTTTGTTTTATGTTTTACAGTAAATCTGTAAATTTTACAGCATGTTTTGCTGTTACATTTATAGTACTCTTAACAGCGTAATTGTTAACATTTTTTATTTTATTTTACTTGTAGATGTACATTTGTACCCCTTTCACACCGTTATTGTTTATTTTGAATTTTTTCTTAGTTTGATTTCTTTAATTAACTATAACTATTGCACTTTTTACTTTTGTTTTTTATCGGAAAATCAATTTATAGTTTGTCTATTTCTATAATTACTAAAAAAGAAAATAAAAAGTTTTATCACTTCAGTAATTCCGGAGAAACGGAACATTAATGTCAGCTGTTTTACTTCTGTTTTCTTTTCTTTTCTTTTTGTTTGTTTTCTTTTGTGTTAACTCTTTTTTTTTCTTGAATGCAAATTTGCAAAACTAGTGTATTTGTTTATTTTTAATTTCCGCCAAACGATCGATTTATTAATTACTACCAAAGCATTTTTTTTAAGCATTGAAATCGCTTCAGTAGATAGAAGGAGATGAAGGTAAAGCAGTGCCAGCTGTTTTACAAATCTTGTCGCTCCCTTAAAACAATAATCATACAAAATAAAAAATTGTTATTAAAAATTCTTTTGTTCTTCATTTTTAAAAATGTCTAGCTTTTTTTTCACTCCAATTCAGATTATTTAAAAAATATTCATATTCTTTTATTAAACTATGTAATTAGATTTGATTATCAATGACTGAACATTAAAAGTTTCTTTTTCGTAACCTATATTGTAAAATTAAAATATATAATTTGTAACAATTGCCAATCGCCTCTTCTAAATAAGTCTTTTAATGTTATAGAAATATTTTTTTCATTGAATTTGGCATCTTATGACGATAAATACTCTTCAGAAAAGTTGAGCATCCACTGCATCTTTTTTAAATAGTTTTTTTTTATTACTACATAAAAAAGTAGCCCGCACCATTAAAATTTCTCTTTTGTAAAATATATTTTTTGTTGCCCATCTGCATGCCAGCAAAAGCATTTTAAATTGATAATCCTCTATTTTAAAAGCTGACTTGTCTAGGAAAAAAAGAGAAACAAAAATCGTTATTCCTCAATAAGTGTTATTGTTTTTTGTCTGTTTCTTTTCAACATTCTTGTTTTTAAAGAATTTCCATTGTCTGATAAATAAATAAATAAATAAAAAACATTAAATAGAGATATTAATAAAATACAGATGATAACTCAAATATATATAAAAAAAATCCGAACACTAGAGATAATATATACTTCATTATTTGCTAAACGATGTTAAATAAAAGCCATAAAAACAGTTAAAAAGTTTATATACAGGGTGGCTGAAATTTAAATATCCCTGTTTGGGACGCCCTGGCCAGAGAAGCAGTGGACGTAAGTCTTCATATTTGGAGGGTATACATACCAGGCCATGGGAAATTGATTGGGGCAAAAAAAAATGTTCAAACAGAGACCGATAGGTGAAAATGAGGCGCTGCGATCGGTTAAAGGTAGGCGAAATGTAACATTACACAACCAATAGAGGACAGAATACGAGGTGTCGGTAATTTACTTTATTATTACGTTTCTTTACACATGAACCGTGCTAGCTAGGTGAGAATTAGAATATTCGTCTGTGCACGCAGTAATGGAGAACAAAATCTGCATGAGAGGTGGGCTAAAAGGCATTTGTAATAGATGTTGTGGTGCGCTTAGGGTTCGAAAGGATTGATGCCAATATATAAAAACAATCAGCAAGCTTTATTTACTCTAAACAGCTTTATTTACTCTAACACAAGTATCTTCTCAAAACACAAATATTCAGTAATCTTCAAATCTAATAAAAGCACAGCAAATTTTCACACAGTCGTTCAATATAGCGTATTCAATACGAAATCGCCCATAGACAACACAGTCTCAAAGCAAAAGCCTCTCGTGTGAAATCAATCACAGCTGATAGTCAACTGAACTCCGTGGAGGTCCCAGCTGGCCTTTATATAGGTTTTGGAGATCATTCTAGAATATTCCAGAGGTTTCGGATGCTAGAAGTTACCAGAAAGTACTTCAACTTTCGAGAGAGAGAACCTCAAGCGAGAAAGTACCTCAATGTACAGGTACAAAGGGGGGGTTGCACAAAATATCGCCAAATCCGTCGCCAACTTGGCCCCATTTGGCGATATATCGCCAAATTTGGCGACAAAACCCGTTCCTTGGCGACTTTTCCATAGAGACCATTATAAAGACGATGCTGAAAGGGTGATTTTCCGTGAGACCTTTTTGCATTGAGTTACATAATGCTCATTAAATAATACTGCAATTTTCACAATAATAAAATAAAATAAATTTAAAAAAATAGAATGTTTGCAAATATGCAAAATTCATAACAATATAAAGAAGGACGAATAGCTTTTGAACATTCATGACTTCCATGTTGGCAAAAACTTTCTACCAAAAAGGCAATAACGCTGCCAAAGCGCTTCGCTAGTGCTGAGGGCAGAAATCTTTGCGTAAGGATCCAGTTATACGCCGCTGTGGATCATACTAACTGTAACACGGTTTCACGTGTTGGCCCTGAAGCAAGGTGGACACATTGAAACCCACATGTGAAATCCTTGTGCACTGTTGTGTTTACTACGCGTGTGTCTTTCGTTTGTGCTGCCACAAACATTTTTGTAGGTGACAACCACCAGTAATAAAAGTTACAATGTGACAACCACCAGTAACAAAAGTTACAATGTGACAACCACCAGTAACAAATGTTACAACGTGACAAAACCCACGATAGTGACATAATAACCAGTGAAACTCTCGAAAGAAGACCAAGATTCAAAATGGGAAAACCAGCTCTAGCACAAGCTAGAGGTAAAAATATATCAAGGAAGAGACAAAAAACCAATGAATGATAGACAAAAAACAACCCACAACAGGGGCGAGCCTATAAAAACGCCAAAAAGCCTTGACAGAGACAAATACAACAAGAAGGGAAATCAGCCCATAAAAGAGGCGATAAACACTACAGCGACAACCCACCATGAACGTGACAAGCCAACAGACATGGTAAATATGTAAATCTATGTACGCTAATGGCACCTGGTGCATGTAAAATCCGTCGTGGGTGCAAAGCCCTCCAAGTTACCTGTGAATAATACCTCTGGGGGTGCCTAGTCAGGTGAGGGTCTCGTCACCTGATCAAGGTTCTAAATTACGAGACCTATTAAATCTGTCAATTCAACAAAGTTAAACAGAAACCTTGAACCGGCAAACAAAGATAGCGGTAGCAAATCACAAGAGAGCAAGCACAGCAGCGATGTGAACAAATCAATAGTCAGGTGGATCACAGCCATGCTGTGATCAGGCGATTTCCGCCCCGCACCCAGGTACTAACCCGTTAAGCTAGGCATTCATGCCGGGCAGGTAGGGGCCTGGTTAGCGGTATAAAAAAAAAAAAAAAAAAAAAAACATTTTTGTAGGATCGACAGTTTGTGTGTAGAAAAATGTAATAATAAAGTAAATTACCGACACTTCGTATTCTGTTCTTTATTGGTTGTATCATGTTACATTTTTTTTACATTAAACCGATCGCAGCGCCTCGTTTTCCCTTAGTGGCCTTTGTTTGAACTAATTTTTTTTCAGCTAATCAATTTCCCATGGTCTGATATGTATAACCTCCAATTATGAAGACGTTACGCCCACTGCTCCTATCGGCTGAGACGCAAGCATACTTACATGGCTTAAACTTTTAAATCTATATATTTAAAACGCTAAGCGTTTTGTTTCGACAATCCGTGAGAACAAACTACTATATCAAATTACATCATTCTTTTTTTAAATGAAAGATATTTGGTCACAGATTTGTTATCGTACATTCGTTTGTTCGAAAATTTAATTAATTAACCGTAATCTTAAATTAAAATTTTACTTCTGCTTATGACGTCATAAAGTCGGCAATCGGATTAACGCCCACTGTTGCCACGTACAGAGTTTATTTTCTGAACTCAATGATTGCGAGCATAAAAAATAAATATTAAATATTAAAAGCACGTGACTTTTAGGCCGAATTTTTTTATTTGTAAGTTAAAATATAGTTAAAATGTTTAAGTATTTCGGTAAAAATATTTATCCGTGTGTTTTATAAGCAAATAAAAATTCATATTGACTGTGACGTCACGGAAATATTGTCCATTGGGTTCATTTTATCATTAAGCATTATAACTTTGTTGATGCCATATTTTTCATTACAATTAAATGCAAAATATATTTTTATTTGTATGCATGGTGCTTAAGCATAAATGTACGTGTGAAAAGTTTGTACCAGTGAAAATGACGTTATGCTTAGCTTGAAATGCATTTTAACATTTATAAAACTAAAAAGAAAAATTTATATGATTGTGTCAACATGGCGTAATATTAACTGATATTTCAATTTTTAATTTTAAAGATTAGAACTGGAGCCTTTATTGGTTGCTTCATCTTGATTGCATACCTTGATTACATGTTACCAATTACTTTTTTTAAATTATAGGATTAAGTTATAGGAATTATAGGATTTAAATTATTAAGATTTCCTTTTTTAATAAAAAAATTCACAAAAGTAAAGAATTTCAGGAAAAAAAAAACTTGAAATAATGATTGTATTTTTAGCTAGAATAAACAATGTAAGGCTAATATTTTATAGGAATTATTTTGGTAGGTTTGTTATAAGTTCATTTAACAGTTCATTATTAGCGGCAAAGTCTTATTTCTTTCACTGTGAATTTTTCTTTCGATGTCAAAAAATGGTAGTCTACTTTTGGACGCCAACCAACTTTTGGACGTCACAGTGGCAATATTTAGAAATGTATAACGGTTGTGACAACAAATGGCACTATCGCTTTAGCTTTCATCGCGCTTACATCACTTCTAAATACTAAAAATTTAATTTTTTTACTACATTTTACAATTTCAATTCTTACATCCTCAATTAGAAAAAAAAATTAGCTTTCGATTGAAATTTATTTCAAATCTGCCGCTTAATTTAACGACTTTTTAAATAATTTTCAAGCATGAAATATTTTTCAATTCTCTCTCAACAATGACCATCCGTTTGTTTTAATAATGTAAAATAACCCCTTGGAAAGTTGCAACAATTGAAAATAGGTATCCCTAACCTTCATGAAAAGTGAAAAAAAAATAATAAAAACCTGAAAAATCATAAGATCAGATTATCCATAAGATAGAGTATTTTGGCGCTAATATAAAATCTGTCAAAAGGAAAAAAAAACTATTTTTAGTTTATGATTAACATAAAATTGATATGTTGAATTCGTTGATGTATATGTTGAATCATAATATGCTAGGAACTGTTATTTATTATTTTTTTAAAGATCCATTGGATATTTAACTGTATAAGAGACCGACTGTGATGGAAAAGGAATAATCATCCTGATTATGTAAAGGGATAGAAGAAACCATACAAATAAATTACAATTGAAAACAATAAAATTCTCCCTCATCTGCATATTAATTTATTATTTTTAACAAAAATTCTTCATTTTTACATAAAAATTGATTAGCTTAAAACAATGGATGCGTTTTAGAAGATATGGATTTGAAACGAACAATGATTAAAGAGGACATTTTAAAACTTTTAATTTAAACATTTTAAAACTTCTTTTAACGTCGAATTTCAACGGTGCCTTTGGGCAAATGCAATACATATGCGCATAGGAGCTCATTCGATTGCATTATCACAGGGGGGGGGGTGCTTATACTATGTTCTTTTATTTACTGAATATGAGATGAAAGTAGGAAATTTGTATGATACTTTATGATAGGACTATTTGTATGATACTTTATGATAGGACTATTTGTATGATACTTTATAGCTCCATGACTTTTTTTTTTTTTTTTTCGTCGCGGGGAATATGGTGGTAATGTCAAACTGATTTGCATTAAACATTTGTTTACGGAGTGTTCATTTGGAGTTTGCATCGGAAATAGCATTTCACTGGAAGGGGGGGGGGGATTTTTTAAAATAAAATATTTGAAAGACTGTTTCATACGAAGCCCTACTTAAATAATAAAGAAGCTTATTTTACTGATATTGTTATAGTATTTTTTTCCGTCACGTTTTGACGCGTTCCATCTAGACAGGTTTTAATTTTTTTAAATTTGGCACTCATGATAGAACTTTAGAGGCTCCGAAACAGCTGTTTGCTATTTTATACTATACAATATATTTTTATCTGTGCTATTTTTACGTTTATCATTTATTTTAATATAACGACACAAAGTTCAATCCACCTACTTTAAACAGGTAAGGATGTATCTACAACCCTCTATGCAGCTTCTATAACATTAATCAGATCGCAGCGCCTCTTTTTCCCTTAGTGGCCTTTGTTTGAACTAATTTTTTTTTCAGCTAATCAATTTCCCATGGTCTGATATGTATAACCTCCAATTATAAAGACGTTACGTTCACTGCTCCTATCGGCTGAGACGCAAGCATACTTACATGGCTTAAACTTTTAAATCACGTTTTAATCTTTTTTTAATTTGGCACTCATGATAGAGCTTTAGAGTCTCCGAAACAGCTGTTTGCTATTTTATATATTTCTATTTGTGCTATTTTTACGTTGATCATTTATTTTAATATAACGACACAAAGTTCAATCCACCGATATTTTAAACAGGTAAAGATGTATCTACAACCCTGGATTCAGCTTCTATAACATTAATATTTAAAACATTACTCACCAGTTAAAAAAAAACGAAAAGTTATACATCTGGTTTAGATAGTGAAACACTTTCCATCACAAACGGAATATTATTAAGAAATTTCATTTTTTCATGCAATGAAATGGATCATAGTCTGTCCTGAAATCGGATTCTTTTGTCAAATTTGTAAATGACCGACATATGCTACGTACTCCTAAATCTATAGAAATGATGTTATAGTGCCCATGAATGATAATTTTTCATTTCATTATGTTTGAAGTAGAATACCATCATACATTTGCCTCGCAAACGACTTTTCCCACATATAGATCATACACTCTAAAAACGACATTTTCAAAACTGAGCAAAAAATACTCAAATCTGAGTATGTCGCATAGACAAAATGACTCCGAATCAAAATGACCCGTTTGAAACATATACACATTTCTGAAAACATGCACACACTCCAAGAATACTCATATTTGAGTATGTCCATGTTTAAAAAATGAGTATGAACTGACTTCTATGTGCTCATTTTTGAGTATTTACATGTTTCAAAAATGAGTATGAAATGACTTCTATGTGCACTTTTTTGAGTATTTCCATGTTTCAAAAATAAGTATGAACTGACTTCTATGTGCTCATTTTTGAGTATTTCCATGTTTCAAAAATGAGTATGAACTCACTTCTATGTACAAGTTGTAATTTTCCAACTGGACGAAAAATGTCCGGGCCAGGATTCGAACCTGGGATCTCTTGGCTGAAGCCGCCACACTCTACCAACTGAGCAATCCCGGTCGAATCTGGAGAACATAATTCATCCAGTTAACCTTATTGACCTTAGCATCTGGTCTGATATTTTAATCAGCTCAACAGAATAGATCGCAGGTAATGGAACTCCAGTAAACGCTGACCCGGACGAATGTCCTGGCCCGGACATTTTTCGTCCAGTTGGAAAATTACAACTTGTATGATTTCTTTACCAATTTGAAATAATTGTGCTAAAATTAATCACTTCTATGTGCTCATTTTTGAGTATTTCCATGTTTCAAAAATGAGTATGAACTGACTTCTATGTGCTCATTTTTGAGTATTTCCATGTTTCAAAAATGAGTATGAACTGACTTCTATGTGCTCAGTTTTGAGTATGTCCCTGTTTCAAAAATGAGTATGAACTGATTCTAATCATTTTTGAGTATGTACATGTTTCAAAAATGAGTATGAACTGACTTCTAAGTGCTGAGTTTTGAGTTATGTCCATGTTTCAAAAATGGGTATGAACTGACTTCTATGTGCTCATTTTTGAGTATTTCCATGTTTTAAAAATGAGTATGAACTGATTTTAATACTTTTTGAGTATGTCCATGTTTCAAAAATGAGTATGAACTGACTTCTATGTGCTCAGTTTTGAGTATGCCCATGTTTCAATATTCTGAGTATTTCTGGTATTTCAGAATTGAAAGTATTGGGTCGTCCTATTTGAAACAAAAAGTTTCATAAAAAAATGAAAACATTGATTAACTCAGATTTGAAAGTGTCATTTTTCTCAGTGTAATGTAATCGAATTATTTTGTGCGTCCCTGTAAACGACCTATAAATTCTACTTATTCTATACTCCCGAGAAAGCATGTTTTAGTTTACCTCAGTGATACATATCAATTTCATTACGTTTGAAATATTTTAACATCATTAAAGCGCATCGAAAACATTTTTCCCCCATAAGACCATAATATAATGGAAATCATTTTGTGTGTCCCTGTAAACAAGCTATAAATTTTATACACTTCATTTCAATGCTGCACATATATAGTAAACGTCATAACATACAAAAACTACATGACGATCCGAGATTATTTACAAGAGTTAGTGCACGGTCACACGGTCAGGCAAATCGAATCCATTAACACTTTTCAAGTATTTTGAAAAATGTTAAAAAAAGAAACTATTTTTTTTTCAATAGAAATTCTTTCTGCTGCCAAAGTGGAATCAATAATAATCTGTACTTCAGTTTAGATGCATTAAAAATTACTCACATTTTTTCATTAACCGATGTAATTATGTTTAATTACAAAAGAATGAACAATACGAGTACCCTTTTCCGTCAACTATAATATGCAATTTAAATAAATAATTTGAAACTATTGCCATTTTTTTTTACTTCATTACTGTATAAAAACTTATTCGCAAATACATTTTTTTCATGCATAATATTTTTTTTCTTTGAATTTGGCATCTTTTGGACGGTAAACACACTTCAAAAAATTTAAGCAATCACTGCATATTTTTTCAATACTTTTTTTTTTATTATTTAGAAAAAAATGAATGAATGGCGCTTTTTTGTTTAGTAAAATTATACATTTTTTTGTTGCCTCTTACATGAGGGAAAAGCATTTTAAACTGATAACTATCTATTTTAAAAGCTAGCTTATCTAAGTAGAAAAAAAAGGGAGAGATAGGGAAAAAAATATTGATTCATCAATAAATTGTACGTTTTTTTTTCTTTTTTTTTTTTTTCAACATATTTGTTTTTCAAGAATTTCCATTGTCTGGTAAATGACAAAAAAAAAAAAAAAAAAAAAAAAAAAAATCTAAATTAGAATAAATAGAAAGATGAATATAGAGATAAAGAATTAAAATTTTAAATGTGTTAATTCAAAATATAATAAATTATAACACCTTGTAATAATATATTTATTTTAAACGCTAGAAGGTGTAAATTAACAAGATAATACAAATTAAAATAACTTTTATTAGGTTGTTTTACATGTTTCAACTCTTTCCGAATCATTTTCAAAAACAAATGAGAATATTCCATAATTGCACGGGCTTTGAAGTTATTATTTTCATGTACTTTTTTAAAAATTACGCATGTTATCTTTTATTTTTTACTTGGTTGTTTATTTGGTTGTTTATTGAAATTGAAAATTTCATTCAAAATTTCAATGAAAGTAAAATAATATTTCCCTCCAGTCTATGCTATCCATCCATAATAAGAGAAACCATAGAGATACTAACACGCAAAAATACAATATATAACGATGCGGCATCTTTTAATTTACCGAAACTGTGGCTCGAGTGACTCCATGGTCACAGATGTGAAAATAAACAACCAAGTAACAAATAAAAGATAACGTGCGTAATTAAAAAAAAAAAAATACATGAAAATAATAACTTCAAAGCCCGTGCAATTATGGAACATTCTCATTTGTATTTGAAAATGACTCGAAGTGAGTTGAAACATGTAAAACAACCTAATAAAAGTTATTTTAATTTGTATTATGTTGTCAATTTACAACTTGTAGCATTTAAAATAAATATGTGTTAATTCATTTAAGATAGATCATACTTTCCTTGTAATTAAATCATAATGATTTTTTTTTTTTACGATATACATTCTTCTAAAATTATTATCGGGGTTTCCTTTCATCATAAAAAGTTATGATGAAAGAGCATGACGGAAAATATTATTGCATATGCGTAAAGTACAACTAAAAAAGCTTTTTTGATAACTCAACGTCTTTGTTTTGAAATTTTTTTTTTGCTGCCTCTTGCATGCAGGTTGGTTGGTTGATATTATGACGGCCGATTATCTACACGAGGGATATAGGCCCTAGGGGCGAGTGCCCTCCATAGGGGGGTGGTCTTTCTAAGGGATCCTAACCCGTATTTACGGCAAGGTTAGAAAAAAAAACACGGGAAACTCCGAACGGTTAAGTCGACGAGCGAGACAGAGGTTTGCACCTAGCACCACCCGTCTACCAGCTTTGAGAGCAGAACCTCTCAGCCACTGCATGCAGGAAAGGCATTTTAGTCTGAATGATAACCATCTCTTTTAAAAGCTAGTTTATCTAAATAAACAAGAACGAAAAATCATGCGTCAAGCATAGATTATGTAACACTTTCCAATGCTTCCAAAACAATTTTACAAATCATTACCGTTTAATAAGCTGAAAGATAATATCTAAGTAAACAATTTGGAAAACGCATAACATATTTAAAAACGTAATTTCAGGAATTTCCAACATATACAATATTCGGAAAAATATCCGAATACTTTTATTCAGCCCTGTATAGGATCTATAGATTTGTATATATAGTACATAGGATGCTAAATTTCAGTTTAGTTAGGAAACGTGTAGCACAGTTTAAAATTCTCCTTCTGGAGTTTCTGTCAATAAACGGAAATGTGTTCCCGAACTTTTCTGCTTGCCCTGTATAGGATCTACAGAATTTATACACACCAAGTAATAAACAAAAAGTGAGTTAAATTTAAAATCGCGTTCAGCAATTTAAAACGCACTTCCAGGAATTATTGTTAACAGACAGTAGAAAATTCTTTTGTGTGTTCCTGTAAATGAACGATGACTGCTATACACACAATATTCTGTAGTAAGCCTCTTGTAATGCACTTTAGTGATATATATAAATTTCAATGCGTTTAAAATAGTGAAACATTATTTAATTAAACCACAAACGATTTTTCTCCATAGACGTAATGTAAAGGAATTCTTTTGACTGTCCCTGTAAAGTAACTATAAGTGCTATGAACACCCTATTCCATATTAAGCTTCTTGTAATGCACCTTAGTGATATACATCAATTACAATGTGTTTTAAATTGTGTAATATCATTAAAATAAACCGCAAATGATTTTTCTCATTCTTTTGAGTATCCCTGTAAAAAAACTATAAGTGCTACGCTCTTCAGTTGAAATATTAAACACGCTATAGATGACGACAATAACATATAAAAATTGCAGGGCAATCCGAGCGTATTTACGGAGTTAGAGCACGTCCATACGGCAGACAAACCGAAGTCATAAACACTTTTCAACTAGGTTGGAAAGTGTTAAAAAAGGGAGATGAATATAGAGATAAAGAATTAAAAATTTAAATGTCTTAATTCCTTTCAGATATATCATACTATTCTTCTAGTTACATCATAGAGATTTTTTAAAAATTCTTAAGGATATCTATCCCGGGCTTCATGGGTTAGAGGATATAGGTAACAATCATGTTTTTTAATTATTATTGAAAACTCTAATAGATTCTTTACATTTATATATATATTAAAAATTATCCACTAACAACACCAAAAAGTATTTTTTATGTAATGTATAAAAATTTATTTAAAAATTTATTCAAATAAAGTTTTAAAATTTAATAAAAACGATACTTCGTATTAGACGCATGCCAGGAGCCTGTAGCTTAACGTTTCTTCTATTGGCCTTTTTACACTAATAATATGTTCATTAATTCGTTTACTACTACATCACAACATACTAAAAAACTTTTTACTTTTTACATCAGAAGGTTGCGTGTTCCGGGTCACCAATTTGTAGCTTAACGTTTCTTCTATTGGCCTTTTTTACACTAATAATATGTTCAAATTAATTCATTTACTACTACATCACAACATACTAATAAACTTTTTACTTTTTACATCAGAAGGTTGCGTGTTCAAATCACGTCCGGGTCACCAATGTTTGTAATTTAACGTTTCTTCTATTGGCTTTTTTAGGTGCGTTCGTAATTATATAAATACGTAGCACCTATAGTCGTCGCTTGGTCCGTCCGTCTGTCCGTCCATCTGTCTGTCTGTCTGTCTGTCCGTCCGTCTGTCTGTCTGTCTGTCCGCATATAACAACGCAAAAACTACCCAACCAAATGGTTTGCAATTTAAAATATATTATCTTTGCAGAATTTTGTCGAGACATTTCAAATTTTATTAAAATCGAATCAAAACTTTAGGAGATATTAATAAAAATATTTATTAAGAAATTTGATTTTTTTTTTTAAATCGGTGCTTTTTTGTTATAGGAGCTTCCGATGGATGTTAAATCGTCAAGCGACCGAGATGCTTATTTTATTACAGAAATTAATCTGCAGACGATATAATTCATTTCACAGAATTAAAAATCATCAAGATCTGAATATTTATATAACTAGCTGATACATATATATCTGAATATTTATATAACTAGTTAAGATATTTGTATGAACAGTGTCATAAAATATATACTTAACTAGCTGTTTAACCCGTTCTACGCACGGGATATCATGAATTTAATTCTAAAACGTGCGTACGAACGCACCTCGTTTGTAACGTTTGACGTACAATTTCCAACTTGTTTACACTAATAATATGTTCAAATTAATTCATTTACTACTACATCACAACATACTAATAAACTTTTTACTTTTTACTTCAGAAGTTTGCGTGTTCAAATCACGTCCGAGTCACCAATTTGTAGCTTAACGTTTCTTCTATTGACCTTCTTTACACTATAATAATATGTTCAAATTAATTCATTTACTACTACATCACAACATACTAATAAAATTTTTAACTAAAATATATAATAACTTAAATAATAAAAATACGAAACGAAAACGTCCTTTTAAAATTCACCAAAAGACATGTTTATTTTCTACAATTCCATGGAACATTTTTTGTGTTACATAATGTGCATAACAACTAGTTAAATTAAAATTCAATAAAAAATAACGAATTTCTTATGACCATGGAGGCTACAAGCCTAAGAAATCGCCAAAAATTTCGCAACCTACAGCAGTCTTTTTAATGCTGATAATTCAGTGGTTTAAGCGCGTAGTTCGATTACATGTCTGTTAAATTTGTGTTTTATTTATGTTAGTTTATTTATTTATTCATATTTGATTTTATTTTATTATGGAATATTAGATGGAAACAATTGTTGTACCAATTAAAATGTTTTAAGTGCAATCATAATCGGGCTGCACCCGATAGAGATAGATTTAAAAAAAAAAAAAATCAATGCTTAAAAATTATTTTAAAAACCACAAAAAATCTGCAAATTTTGTTTAAAAGTAAAAAAAAAATGCATTAAAAGCGAAATTTATTGGTTAGGTCGTTCCCACCGTCAAAATGACGTCATCATTACTCACGCAGACTCTTTTTTTTTTTGCTCTATAATATACATTTAAATAAGAAACTATTTTATTTCACTAGAATTTCTTTTAACGCTGCTAAAGTAGAATCAATAATAATCTGTACTCCAATTTAGGTAGATTAAAAATTACTCTTATTTTTAGGTGCGTTCGTAATTATATAAATACGTAGCACCTATAATCGTCGTCTGGTCCGTCCGTCTGTTTGTTTGTCTGTCCGTCTGTCCGCATATAACAGCGCAAAAACTACCCAACCAAATGATTTGAAATTTAATATATATAATCTTTGCAGAATTTTCATTTCATTTTTATGAAAATCGAATCAAAACTTAGAAAGATATTAATAAAACTTTTCTTTATTCTATTAAATCCTATCACACGTAATCTATATAATAAAAACGCAAGTCATGTGACGGAGGAAAACAAATACGGGCTGACCATTTCTTTTTACTTATGCAAGACAGCCATTTTTATTCAAAATTATTTTTTCGAATAAAATTGACATAACCACCCTCCGTTCAAATGTTGATTTATATATATATATATATATATATATATATATATATATATCTCCATATATATATATATCTATCTGACCTATGTCATACGATAACGCTCGTATTTATAAATCAATTTTGATGAAACTAATTGTGTGTATTAAGCTCACCAATGTCTCGACCGAGTTCGTTGGACAGCTTGGTCCGCCATTTTGTTTCAAGATGGCGGCCAATTAAAATTTAAAACTAAAATAAATATACAAAAAAGTTAAAAATTCAAATTTATTTTTTAATCCAGTGTTAGGCCTTGAAACGAGGATTCCAGAGCATTTTTTGTTTTACCTCTCTCTTAAAAAACGGCTGAGATAGAGCAGTTTGAAATTTTAGGGTGGCTGACATTTTTAAAAAAAAGCCAGCACATTACAAAAATGTTCATTGTTGTAATAATTTTCCCAATCAAACGCATAAAACTATATATTCATATCCGTTAGCGCCAAATTCTCGCCAAACTTGGCGACTTTTGGCGAAATATCGCCAAATTTGGCGACCAAAATAAGTCTTCATAAATGAAGCCAATTTGGCTATTGCTCAATAATTTGGCGAATTTCTTATTCAAATTTTGTAAACGTTTTATTTGCATTTTAAGTTGCTGTTTTCGTGTAACATTAGCTAAAATTTAAAAACGAAGATATAGGAAAGCTACCTTTTCCTCCCGGTACAGGCCGGAAGGACTTTTTTTTTTGCTGCCTCTTGCATGCAGGTTGGTTGGTTGATATTATGACGGCCGATTATCTACACGAGGGATATAGGCCCTAGGGGCGAGTGCCCTCCATAGGGGGGTGGTCTTTCTAAGGGATCCTAACCCGTATTTACGGCAAGGTTAGAAAAAAAACACGGGAAACTCCGAACGGTTAAGTCGACGAGCGAGACAGAGGTTTGCACCTAGCACCTCCTGTCTACCAGCTTTGAGAGCAGAACCTCTGAGCCACTGCATGCAGGAAAGGCATTTTAGTCTGATTGATAACCATATCTTTTAAAAGCTAGTTTATCTAAATAAACAAGAACGAAAAATCATGCGTCAAGCATAGATTATGTAACACTTTCCAATGCTTCCAAAACAATTTTACAAATCATTACCGTTTAATAAGCTGAAAGATAATATCTAAGTAAACAGTTTGGAAAACGCATAACATATTTAAAAACGTAATTTCAGGAATTTCCAACATATACAATATTCGGAAAAATATCCGAATACTTTTATTCAGCCCTGTATAGGATCTATAGATTTGTATATATAGTACATAGGATGCTAAATTTCAGTTTAGTTAGGAAACGTGTAGCACAGTTTAAAATTCTCCTTCTGGAGTTTCTGTCAATAAACGGAAATGTGTTCCCGAACTTTTCTGCTTGCCCTGTATAGGATCTACAGAATTTATACACACCAAGTAATAGACAAAAAGTGAGTTAAATTTAAAATCGCGTTCAGCAATTTAAAACGCACTTCCAGGAATTATTGTTAACAGACAGTAGAAAATTCTTTTGTGTGTTCCTGTAAATGAACGATGACTGCTATACACACAATATTCTGTAGTAAGCCTCTTGTAATGCACTTTAGTGATATATATAAATTTCAATGCGTTTAAAATAGTGAAACATTATTTAATTAAACCGCAAACGATTTTTCTCCATAGACGTAATGTAACGGAATTCTTTTGACTGTCCCTGTAAAGTAACTATAAGTGCTATGAACACCCTATTCCATATTAAGCTTTTTGTAATGCACCTTAGTGATATACATCAATTACAATGTGTTTTAAATTGTGTAACATCATTAAAATAAACCGCAAATGATTTTTCTCATTCTTTTGAGTAACCCTGTAAAAAAACTATAAGTGCTACGCTCTTCAGTTGAAATATTAAACACGCTATAGATGACGACAATAACATATAAAAATTGCAGGGCAATCCGAGAGTATTTACGGAGTTAGAGCACGTCCATACGGCAGACAAACCGAAGTCATAAACACTTTTCAACTAGGTTGGAAAGTGTTAAAAAAGGGAGATGAATATAGAGATAAAGAATTAAAAATTTAAATGTCTTAATTCCTTTCAGATATATCATACTATTCTTCTAGTTACATCATAGAGATTTTTTAAAAATTCTTAAGGATATCTATCCCGGGCTTCATGGGTTAGAGGATATAGGTAACAATCATGTTTTTTAATTATTATTGAAAACTCTAATAGATTCTTTACATTTATATATATATTAAAAATTATCCACTAACAACACCAAAAAGTATTTTTTATGTAATGTATAAAAATTTATTTAAAAATTTATTCAAATAAAGTTTTAAAATTTAATAAAAACGATACTTCGTATTAGACGCATGCCAGGAGCCTGTAGCTTAACGTTTCTTCTATTGGCCTTTTTACACTAATAATATGTTCATTAATTCGTTTACTACTACATCACAACATACTAAAAAACTTTTTACTTTTTACATCAGAAGGTTGCGTGTTCCGGGTCACCAATTTGTAGCTTAACGTTTCTTCTATTGGCCTTTTTTACACTAATAATATGTTCAAATTAATTCATTTACTACTACATCACAACATACTAATAAACTTTTTACTTTTTACATCAGAAGGTTGCGTGTTCAAATCACGTCCGGGTCACCAATGTTTGTAATTTAACGTTTCTTCTATTGGCTTTTTTAGGTGCGTTCGTAATTATATAAATACGTAGCACCTATAGTCGTCGCTTGGTCCGTCCGTCTGTCCATCCATCTGTCTGTCTGTCTGTCTGTCCGTCCGTCTGTCTGTCTGTCTGTCCGCATATAACAACGCAAAAACTACCCAACCAAATGGTTTGCAATTTAAAATATATTATCTTTGCAGAATTTTGTCGAGACATTTCAAATTTTATTAAAATCGAATCAAAACTTTAGGAGATATTAATAAAAATATTTATTAAGAAATTTGATTTTTTTTTTTAAATCGGTGCTTTTTTGTTATAGGAGCTTCCGATGGATGTTAAATCGTCAAGCGACCGAGATGCTTATTTTATTACAGAAATTAATCTGCAGACGATATAATTCATTTCACAGAATTAAAAATCATCAAGATCTGAATATTTATATAACTAGCTGATACATATATATCTGAATATTTATATAACTAGTTAAGATATTTGTATGAACAGTGTCATAAAATATATACTTAACTAGCTGTTTAACCCGTTCTACGCACGGGATATCATGAATTTAATTCTAAAACGTGCGTACGAACGCACCTCGTTTGTAACGTTTGACGTACAATTTCCAACTTGTTTACACTAATAATATGTTCAAATTAATTCATTTACTACTACATCACAACATACTAATAAACTTTTTACTTTTTACTTCAGAAGTTTGCGTGTTCAAATCACGTCCGAGTCACCAATTTGTAGCTTAACGTTTCTTCTATTGACCTTCTTTACACTATAATAATATGTTCAAATTAATTCATTTACTACTACATCACAACATACTAATAAAATTTTTAACTAAAATATATAATAACTTAAATAATAAAAATACGAAACGAAAACGTCCTTTTAAAATTCACCAAAAGACATGTTTATTTTCTACAATTCCATGGAACATTTTTTGTGTTACATAATGTGCATAACAACTAGTTAAATTAAAATTCAATAAAAAATAACGAATTTCTTATGACCATGGAGGCTACAAGCCTAAGAAATCGCCAAAAATTTCGCAACCTACAGCAGTCTTTTTAATGCTGATAATTCAGTGGTTTAAGCGCGTAGTTCGATTACATGTCTGTTAAATTTGTGTTTTATTTATGTTAGTTTATTTATTTATTCATATTTGATTTTATTTTATTATGGAATATTAGATGGAAACAATTGTTGTACCAATTAAAATGTTTTAAGTGCAATCATAATCGGGCTGCACCCGATAGAGATAGATTTAAAAAAAAAAAAAAATCAATGCTTAAAAATTATTTTAAAAACCACAAAAAATCTGCAAATTTTGTTTAAAAGTAAAAAAAAAATGCATTAAAAGCGAAATTTATTGGTTAGGTCGTTCCCACCGTCAAAATGACGTCATCATTACTCACGCAGACTCTTTTTTTTTTTGCTCTATAATATACATTTAAATAAGAAACTATTTTATTTCACTAGAATTTCTTTTAACGCTGCTAAAGTAGAATCAATAATAATCTGTACTCCAATTTAGGTAGATTAAAAATTACTCTTATTTTTAGGTGCGTTCGTAATTATATAAATACGTAGCACCTATAATCGTCGTCTGGTCCGTCCGTCTGTTTGTTTGTCTGTCCGTCTGTCCGCATATAACAGCGCAAAAACTACCCAACCAAATGATTTGAAATTTAATATATATAATCTTTGCAGAATTTTCATTTCATTTTTATGAAAATCGAATCAAAACTTAGAAAGATATTAATAAAACTTTTCTTTATTCTATTAAATCCTATCACACGTAATCTATATAATAAAAACGCAAGTCATGTGACGGAGGAAAACAAATACGGGCTGACCATTTCTTTTTACTTATGCAAGACAGCCATTTTTATTCAAAATTATTTTTTCGAATAAAATTGACATAACCACCCTCCGTTCAAATGTTGATTATATATATATATATATATATATATATATATATATATATCTCCATATATATATATATCTATCTGACCTATGTCATACGATAACGCTCGTATTTATAAATCAATTTTGATGAAACTAATTGTGTGTATTAAGCTCACCAATGTCTCGACCGAGTTCGTTGGACAGCTTGGTCCGCCATTTTGTTTCAAGATGGCGGCCAATTAAAATTTAAAACTAAAATAAATATACAAAAAAGTTAAAAATTCAAATTTATTTTTTAATCCAGTGTTAGGCCTTGAAACGAGGATTCCAGAGCATTTTTTGTTTTACCTCTATCTTAAAAAACGGCTGAGATAGAGCAGTTTGAAATTTTAGGGTGGCTGACATTTTTAAAAAAAAGCCAGCACATTACAAAAATGTTCATTGTTGTAATAATTTTCCCAATCAAACGCATAAAACTATATATTCATATCCGTTAGCGCCAAATTCTCGCCAAACTTGGCGACTTTTGGCGAAATATCGCCAAATTTGGCGACCAAAATAAGTCTTCATAAATGAAGCCAATTTGGCTATTGCTCAATAATTTGGCGAATTTCTTATTCAAATTTTGTAAACGTTTTATTTGCATTTTAAGTTGCTGTTTTCGTGTAACATTAGCTAAAATTTAAAAACGAAGATATAGGAAAGCTACCTTTTCCTCCCGGTACAGGCCGGAAGGACTTTTTTTTTTGCTGCCTCTTGCATGCAGGTTGGTTGGTTGATATTATGACGGCCGATTATCTACACGAGGGATATAGGCCCTAGGGGCGAGTGCCCTCCATAGGGGGGTGGTCTTTCTAAGGGATCCTAACCCGTATTTACGGCAAGGTTAGAAAAAAAACACGGGAAACTCCGAACGGTTAAGTCGACGAGCGAGACAGAGGTTTGCACCTAGCACCTCCTGTCTACCAGCTTTGAGAGCAGAACCTCTGAGCCACTGCATGCAGGAAAGGCATTTTAGTCTGATTGATAACCATATCTTTTAAAAGCTAGTTTATCTAAATAAACAAGAACGAAAAATCATGCGTCAAGCATAGATTATGTAACACTTTCCAATGCTTCCAAAACAATTTTACAAATCATTACCGTTTAATAAGCTGAAAGATAATATCTAAGTAAACAGTTTGGAAAACGCATAACATATTTAAAAACGTAATTTCAGGAATTTCCAACATATACAATATTCGGAAAAATATCCGAATACTTTTATTCAGCCCTGTATAGGATCTATAGATTTGTATATATAGTACATAGGATGCTAAATTTCAGTTTAGTTAGGAAACGTGTAGCACAGTTTAAAATTCTCCTTCTGGAGTTTCTGTCAATAAACGGAAATGTGTTCCCGAACTTTTCTGCTTGCCCTGTATAGGATCTACAGAATTTATACACACCAAGTAATAGACAAAAAGTGAGTTAAATTTAAAATCGCGTTCAGCAATTTAAAACGCACTTCCAGGAATTATTGTTAACAGACAGTAGAAAATTCTTTTGTGTGTTCCTGTAAATGAACGATGACTGCTATACACACAATATTCTGTAGTAAGCCTCTTGTAATGCACTTTAGTGATATATATAAATTTCAATGCGTTTAAAATAGTGAAACATTATTTAATTAAACCGCAAACGATTTTTCTCCATAGACGTAATGTAACGGAATTCTTTTGACTGTCCCTGTAAAGTAACTATAAGTGCTATGAACACCCTATTCCATATTAAGCTTTTTGTAATGCACCTTAGTGATATACATCAATTACAATGTGTTTTAAATTGTGTAACATCATTAAAATAAACCGCAAATGATTTTTCTCATTCTTTTGAGTAACCCTGTAAAAAAACTATAAGTGCTACGCTCTTCAGTTGAAATATTAAACACGCTATAGATGACGACAATAACATATAAAAATTGCAGGGCAATCCGAGCGTATTTACGGAGTTAGAGCACGTCCATACGGCAGACAAACCGAAGTCATAAACACTTTTCAACTAGGTTGGAAAGTGTTAAAAAAGGGAGATGAATATAGAGATAAAGAATTAAAAATTTAAATGTCTTAATTCCTTTCAGATATATCATACTATTCTTCTAGTTACATCATAGAGATTTTTTAAAAATTCTTAAGCTTATCTATCCCGGGCTTCATGGGTTAGAGGATATAGGTAACAATCATGTTTTTTAATTATTATTGAAAACTCTAATAGATTCTTTACATTTATATATATATTAAAAATTATCCACTAACAACACCAAAAAGTATTTTTTATGTAATGTATAAAAATTTATTTAAAAATTTATTCAAATAAAGTTTTAAAATTTAATAAAAACGATACTTTGTATTAGACGCATGCCAGGAGCCTGTAGCTTAACGTTTCTTCTATTGGCCTTTTTACACTAATAATATGTTCATTAATTCGTTTACTACTACATCACAACATACTAAAAAACTTTTTACATTTTACATCAGAAGGTTGCGTGTTCCGGGTCACCAATTTGTAGCTTAACGTTTCTTCTATTGGCCTTTTTTACACTAATAATATGTTCAAATTAATTCATTTACTACTACATCACAACATACTAATAAACTTTTTACTTTTTACATCAGAAGGTTGCGTGTTCAAATCACGTCCGGGTCACCAATTTGTAATTTAACGTTTCTTCTATTGGCTTTTTTAGGTGCGTTCGTAATTATATAAATACGTAGCACCTATAGTCGTCGCTTGGTCCGTCCGTCTGTCCGTCCGTCTGTCTGTCCGTCTGTCTGTCCGTCCGTCTGTCTGTCTGTCTGTCCGCATATAACAACGCAAAAACTACCCAACGAAATGGTTTGCAATTTAAAATATATTATCTTTGCAGAATTTTGTCGAGACATTTCAAATTTTATTAAAATCGAATCAAAACTTTAGGAGATATTAATAAAAATATTTATTAAGAAATTTGATTTTTTTTTTTTAAATCGGTGCTTTTTTGTTATAGGAGCTTCCGATGGATGTTAAATCGTCAAGCGACCGAGATGCTTATTTTATTACAGAAATTAATCTGCAGACGATATAATTCATTTCACAGAATTAAAAATCATCAAGATCTGAATATTTATATAACTAGCTGATACATATATATCTGAATATTTATATAACTAGTTAAGATATTTGTATGAACAGTGTCATAAAATATATACTTAACTAGCTGTTTAACCCGTTCTACGCACGGGATATCATGAATTTAATTCTAAAACGTGCGTACGAACGCACCTCGTTTGTAACGTTTGACGTACAATTTCCAACTTGTTTACACTAATAATATGTTCAAATTAATTCATTTACTACTACTTCACAACATACTAATAAACTTTTTACTTTTTACATCAGAAGGTTGCGTGTTCAAATCACGTCCGAGTCACCAATTTGTAGCTTAACGTTTCTTCTATTGACCTTCTTTACACTATAATAATATGTTCAAATTAATTCATTTACTACTACATCACAACATACTAATAAAAATTTTAACTAAAATATATAATAACTTAAATAATAAAAATACGAAACGAAAACGTTCTTTTAAAATTCACGAAAAGACATGTTTATTTTCTACAATTCCATGGAACATTTTTTGTGTTACATAATGTGCATAACAACTAGTTAAATTAAAATTCAATAAAAAATAACGAATTTCTTATGACCATGGAGGCTACAAGCCTAAGAAATCGCCAAAAATTTCGCAACCTACAGCAGTCTTTTTAATGCTGATAATTCAGTGGTTTAAGCGCGTAGTTCGATTACATGTCTGTTAAATTTGTGTTTTATTTATGTTAGTTTATTTATTTATTCATATTTGATTTTATTTTATTATGGAATATTAGATGGAAACAATTGTTGTACCAATTAAAATGTTTTAAGTGCAATCATAATCGGGCTGCACCCGATAGAGATAGATTTAAAAAAAAAAAAAAAAATCAATGCTTAAAAATTATTTTAAAAACCACAAAAAATCTGCAAATTTTGTTTAAAAGTAAAAAAAAAATGCATTAAAAGCGAAATTTATTGGTTAGGTCGTTCCCACCGTCTAAATGACGTCATGATTACTCACGCAGACTCTTTTTTTTTTTTTTTTTTTGCTCTATAATATACATTTAAATAAGAAACTATTTTATTTCACTAGAATTTCTTTTAACGCTGCTAAAGTAGAATCAATAATAATCTGTACTCCAATTTAGGTAGATTAAAAATTACTCTTATTTTTAGGTGCGTTCGTAATTATATAAATACGTAGCACCTATAGTCGTCGTCTGGTCCGTCCGTCTGTCTGTTTGTCTGTCCGTCTGTCCGCATATAACAGCGCGAAAACTACCCAACCAAATGACTTGAAATTTAATACATATAATCTTTGCAGAATTTTCATTTAAAATTTTATGAAAATCGAATCAAAACTTAGAAAGATATTAATAAAAGTTTTCTTTATTCTATTAAATCCTATCACACGTAATCTATATAATAAAAACGCAAGTCATGTGACTGAGGAAAACAAATACGGGCTGACCATTTCTTTTTACTTATGTAAGACAGCCATTTTTATTCAAAATTATTTTTTCGAATAAAATTGACATAAAACTTACATTTTTTAGGAAGACCGTTCAAAGAAATTGTTTGTTTGAGAGATGAGAGTTACATTCAAATATGTATAGATTCTGAGATAACTTCAGTTGAAATTAGGTTGTCAGCCCAATATCTCACTCCATTAAAGTAAATAAATACAAGAGATTCGTGGATCGTGAGTCATAAAAGTAATAAACCATAGAGGTAATCATTCTCAAAGCAAGATCTCCATGGTGAATTTTGGAGCGCTATCTGGTGTAAAAAAAAACATCGCATTTGTAAATGTGGCATACGTAGTAAGAGAAAACAAGCATGTTCATTTCGCTCATAGCAGACGATATAATTTATTTCATTGAAATAACAGCCGAATATCTCAATCCCTAAAGAAAATAAACAAAAAATTAATTCACCGTGAGTCATAGAAATTTTAACCATGGAGGTAATCATTCGCACAGCAAGATCTCCATGGTGAATTTACAGCGCTGTCTGCTGTTGAAAAAAAAAATCGCATCTGTAGACATGGCATCCGTAATAAGAAAATAAAAAGGGCATCCTCATTTTGCTCATATCAGACGATATAATTTATTTCACTGAAATAATAACGATGATTTTTTTACATGGTAAAACTAGTTATAGAACGAACGCACCTCATTTTCTGCTTTAACGTAAAATTTCCAATTTGCTTTCATTAACTGATGTTATTATATTTAATTACAAAAAACTGAATAATACGAGTACCTTTTTCCGCCATCTGTAATGCTATTGCCATTTTCTTTCCCTCATTCCTGTATAAAACTTATTCTCAAATAAATTTTTTTATGCATAAAATTTTTTCCTTTGAATTTGGTATCTTTTTATACTGTAAACACACTTCAGAAAATTTAAGCATTCACTGCATATTTTTTCAATACTTTTTTCTGACATAGAAAAAAAAAAGCCAGAACCCAGCTCCTTTGTTTTGTAAAATTATATATTTTTTGCTGCCGCCCGCATGCTGGAGAAGCATTTTAAACTGATAACGATCTATTTTAAAAGCTGGCTTGTCTAAGAAAAAAATTGAAAAAAAAAAATCTTAATTGATCAATAAGTTTTAGTGTTTTTTTTTTTGTTTTTTTTTTTTTTCCAACGTACTTGTTTTTCAAGAATTTTCATTGTCTGGTAAATGGAGAAAAAAAGTCTAAATTAGAATCAATAGAGTTTAATATATAGACAACGAATTAAAAATTTAAATAACATGTCTTAATTAATTCCAGATTTATCACACTTTTCTTGTACTAACATCATAATGATTTTTTTAGCGATCATGGTGTCCATAAATTATTGTCTTAGATTCCTTAGATCATAAATTTTGGTTTAAGAACATGGTGAAAATAATTATTACATACTTCTAAAGTACAACTCAAAAAAGTTTTTTTTTTTCTTAATATCGCAAACAATGTTACACATGTGTAATCTTGTAATGCAAAACGTTATTAATCAAATAACTATTATAGTCAAATAATAATTAATGTTAAAATATTATTAAATTCATCAAAAATTATTAATGAATTATATCTATCTATCTATCTAACACTTTGTGCTCATAATTCATTAATAACTTTTTGATAAATTTCATAAAATTTTAAAATTAATTATTATTTGATTATTTTACCTCTTTTTTTTTTTACCTTTTACAAGCTGTAAAAAATACTTAATCAAGAAATATTATAATTTTAAATGCCATAACCTCCAGCGAAAAAATATTAATAAAGGAAATCCGTCGAATAGTTCTCGAGAAAGATGGTCGCCCAGTTTAAAAAACATGGTTTTGAGGAAAACAAATTTAAAGTTTTACAATAGCATTACATTGTACGAGCCGCGTTACATTCACTGGGCAAAAAAATATTGTGAATTGGAATTGGAATATTACTAAACCGTTTAAGGAAAAGAATCTACATACTAGAAGGATGCATAAAAATGGAAAATAAAAGAAATAAAAATTTTTGACCCAAAGAAATAGAACCTTCTTTTATATCATTTAAATAACCATAACTCACAGATATCAAATAAACAATTTCAAGTAAATCAGGGGGAAAAAGACATGACGTCAGAAAACGAACTTTTTAATTTGAAAAGAAGAAATTGCTTTCAGTTTTTGTCAACAAAAAATGTAAAGGAATACTTTATAAGCATATTTAAAAAAATGAACATTCGTGATTGTTCTGAAAAGGTTGTCCGCCTAAATTAGCTTTTTTTTTTTTCATTTGTATTCCGTTAAAAGAAGATGAAGAAAAAAATACATAACATCGTTAAAATCTCAATCCTATCGTTCCATGTTGATTTCAAATTACTTATATTCCAATTAGATGCTTTTTCATGTATTTTTTTATATATACGTATTGCCTTTAGCGTAATTAAATTGCATTGCAAATGATACAAGTTTCTTTCTCATCAGCAAATACAAAATACGTAAAAACAGGTAATTAAATGCAATTGTCATTGTTCCCAATGTTCAACAACAAAAAAAAGCTATATTTAATAAGGTTTTTCTGCATTATTATTTTTTATTTCAATTTGGCATCTTTCAGCGGTAAACATGTTTTTTTTTTTTTTTTTTTTTTTTTTTTTTAATCCTAACAAAAAAAAAAAAAAAAAAAAAAAAAAAAAAAAAAAAAAAAATTAATAAACGATGCTTGATTCGCTGAAGCTCTTTTCCTTTTGTAAGATATCGTCTGCTGCATGCCAACAAGAGCATTTTAAATTAAGAACCATCCATTTTAAAAGTTGACTTACATAAGAATAAAAAAAATATATATCATGATTCATCAATAAGTTTATGAGCCTATGCTTACCCCCTACTTTTTTCAATAATTTATTCGCACATTTGTTTTCATTCTTTCCAAGCCTTTGCCTTTTTTCTTCTGAATTATTATTATTTTTTCTCACCAACCTGCCTCTTAAAAAAAAAAAAAAAAAAGTATAAGATTATTTTAGAACTGTTTTAAAACATTCCCCCCCCCCCCCTCATCCGTAAATATGCTTATAATTCAGCAACTTTTTAATTTTCTTCTCTTTATAAGGGTATTTCAATCCTGTTAATATCGCACGCAATTAAAAAAAAAAAAAAAAATGATACTTTTAAATATTGAAACTTTTGCGATCTCAACAAATCTACGAAACTGAATGAAATAATTTTGTAAGGCAAATTTTCTAGTGTCAAGACTATATAGACGCATGCTTTGTGATTTTTGTCAAAAAAGATTACTGTGGGACATTTATATCACCTTCTTCAAAAAGTGAATAATCCTTATTATTTTTTTTTCAACAGTGTATTATATTGCATGCGTGTGGCTTAATATCTTCTGTCTTTAATTCATCGATTTTATTTAAATAAATATTTTGTCGTACAGACGTTTTTCATATAATATATATTCTATATATGGTTCTATAAATATGAGAAGTTTTCTGCAAAATAATTTTATTTTTTCCCTTAAAATAATAATCCCTTTCTGCACAGTTTTTAAAATGTAAGAATGCAAAATTATTTTTTCGTATATTTTACAGATTTTCTCTTTAAAATCATAATGTATTTTCTGCTAAAATGATATTTTATCTCTGTAAAAACAACAGTATTTGGCTGTTAAAAAAAAAAAAAAAAAAACAGAAAAATTTAGTAAAATGGACAGATTTTTCTCGTAATTCCAGGAAAATATCATCCGCAATCTCACAATCGTTTCAAAACAACAAAGACAAATTATAAATGTTAAAAAACAAATGTAACTTCTAAAAAAATTCTGGGTTAAAAAATGTTTAATAAATGTTAGTCAATCTAGAAAACACATTCCCCTTTTTTAGTTATTACGTCTATTTTAATGCCCGAAATTAGAGATCTTAGGATCTTTACCCCAAATCTGCCTACAGGGCCACTTTTGCCCCCTGGTGCTAAAAATATAACCTATATAAATATATACACCGATTATCGATGGTTAAATAAGTATGTATATCAAATGGTGTCACTTTTGCCCCGATACGTTCTTGAAATCTATCTATTTAATTATTTTTGCTTTCTTTATTTTCATTCATTCTTTCTTTTTTTTTCTTTCTTTATTTCTTTCATCGTTTAGAATTATTTTAACCATATTCACATATTTTTCATTTTAAACTCACGATCGGCAATAAAATAAAATAAAATAATTTCAAAAAATTTCGTAGTCTTACAATTTCAAAATTTATATAACATACTATTCTGTTAGTTTTAAAAAAGAAAAAACTGGAGAGAAATGTAAAAACTTGAAAAGTTTCTGTCGCATTAGATATATTATATATCTAAGGCTTAAACTCGTTTGCCTTTAATACGAATTTACGTATATAAATATATTTTCTTTTTTATAGAATTATTTCAACCAGATACACATACTTTTCATTTCAAATTCATGATTGTCAATAAAAAATGAAATCCAATTTAAAAAATTTCCATAGTTTAGGAATACTAAATTTTATATAACGGACTTTTCAGGTAGAATTTGAAAGAAAGAAAGAAAAGTTTAAATAAAAATTGTGCTCATAAACAGGAAAATAGCATTATTTCAACCTAGATATATATTATATAATATATCTAAGGTGTAATATCGTATGCTTTTAATTCATTGATTTTGTTTGTTTATTTATTTTTTAAATCGTTCAGAACTATTTCAACCACATCCATACTGTTTTTAATTTCAAATTCTTGATCAGCAATAAATAAAAAAATAAAAAAGAGAGAATACAATTTCGAAAATTTCCATAGTGTAGGGATACTAAATTTTGTATAACGGACTTTTCTGGTAGAATTTGAAAGAAAGAAAGAAAAGTTTAAATAAAAATTGTGCTCATAAACAGGAAAATAGAATTATTTTAACCTAGATATATATTATACAATATATCTAAGGCGTAATATCGTCTGCTTTTAATTCATGGATTTTGTTTATTTATTTTTTAAATCGTTCAGAACTATTTCAACCATATCCACATACTGTTTTTTATTTCAAATTCATGATTGGCAATAAATAAATAAAAAAAGAATAAAAAAGAGTGAATACAATTTCAAAAATTTCCATAACCCATGAATCCCTAAATTTACCTGACAATCTTCATTGCTACTAAAATAGGGACAAGAAAAAATGTATATATAAAAAAAACTGGAAGAAATATAGGGAAAAAGAGAGAGAGATACTTGAAGCTATGCCACGCGTTAAGTGCAATGATGAAAAATCCATTCGAAAAAAAAAAGTTTTTTGCAGTCGATGGGAGATAAAATGAAGCACCAGGAGAAAAAAAAAAAAAAAATATAGAGGAAAGAAGTGGTGAGGGGGCGAAAGGGGAGAACAGAAAGGAGGGAACTTTCGGGAAATTCTCTCAAGTACTCGGTGCCAAGCTTGTCCAAGCGGAAGTCAAGTCACATACATCACCTCTGAACGATGAGAAGATTTTTGATTCTCTACCTCCCCGCAACCCCTTTTCCTCGCCAATATTTCTCCTTACACTACAGAATTTCCAAGCTGAAGAAGAAAAATAAACAAGTTTAAAAGCAATACTAGAATGATATGAATTTATAAAAGACAAGCAAGGCTGAGAAGAGGGGGAAAAAAAGTAGAGAAAAAAATAAATAAAGGAGAATGAAAAAATGTGCGCATAAATTATTGAAAAGGGGGAAAAAACATACGCTCATAAACTTATTGATGAATCATGATTTTTTTTTCTTTTCTTAGACAAGTCAGTTTTTAAAATGGATGGTTATCAGTTTAAAATGTTCTTCTGGCATGCAGCAGACAGCAACAAAAAGATATTTTACAAAGGAAAGAAGCTTCAATGGTTGAGGCATCTTTTATTAATTTTTTTTTCTTCTACGCTAGAAAAAGATGATTAAAAAAAAAGATAGAATGAATTTTACAGTGAGTATTTATTGTTGAACGATGCCAAATTCACAGAAAAAATAATAATGTTTAAAAAACTTATTTAGTTGTACTTTTTGTAGAACTTCAAGCAACAAACGCATTTAATTGCTTGTTTTTTTTTATTTATTTATTTATTTGCTGATGTAAAATGAAATTATATCATTTGAAGTTTAATTAATATAAGGCAGTTAAAAGAAAATATTTTTTCCCTCTTTTTATAGGGACAATTGCATTTAATTATTTATTTTTACTATATATATTGGCTTTATTTAAAATAAATGTATCATTTGCAATATTGCATTCAATGGCATGAAATATTACCCCAATATTGTTGCCAACATTGCAACATTTACATTGGAAATATTTCCCTTGAAATGCTGATAATACACAATTATAATTTTTATTATTTTCTTTACGTTGGCAAAATGTATATGTTTTTTTAATATTGGCAAAACGTAAACACAGCAACATTAGGAAATTTTCCATGCTAATATTGGTCCAATATTGAATTACTACTAGAGTTCAATGAACTTTTTTTTTCTCTTTAACACAAGCTTGTAATTCTGTAATAAAATACAATATAGTTGTAAATTTAATAATATAGTGCTAAAAATTTTAAAGTTTTAGCTCAGTGATCAGAGAGATAATATGTATCTTTGAACTAGTTCGATTTTTCTTCATTGTTGCGACGTTGGAGAATTTAAAAAAATTCAATCTACCACTATTTTAGAATAGTAATTTTAGCTTTATATAATAACAGACATCCCTTGAATAAAGTAAAGTTCACTAGTAGGGAAAAAATGGTAGATATTTTATATAAAAAATTCCCAAATCTGGAATACTGTTTCACTTAGAGTAGTTCGATCTATGAATATTTGAAAAATGTTCACACATAAAAATGAAAATCAGTATTTCAGTACTTCTTTGTTATAAGGCCTTAGCGAGATAAAGAAAATTATCTTGGCAACAGAAGGAATTTTTACACACATACTTTCTAGCAACCTATTTACTGTTTCGTACACACCATTATTTCTTGCTCAATATTTTTACAATTTATTTAATATAAAAAAGCCATTTATCTATTTTTCTATATAAACAGAAGTGATTTATTTATACCTTTAACTAGAAGTATTTTTTAAAAATATCCTATACATAAATAAGCATAATACTTTATCAGATTTGTTTTCATAGCTGTTTATATTGTTTGGCCACAAATCTCACTTTCTGAAGCCGGAATTGCGCCAAGCATTTTTAAAAAGCGCTAAGGTCCGTGTAACAAAGAAGTACCATTATTTGTTTCATTTCAATTTAGTTACGGTAATAACATTGTCACCGAAACAAATCCAGCGCCAAGGCCATAATAAAGAAGTACCATTGTTTGTTTTATTCTGATTTAGTTAAGGTAATAAAAGTCATTGAAACATATGCAGCTCCAAGGCTCCTATAATACAGTAGTACTATTATTTGATTTATTTCGATTTAGTTAAGATAATAAAAGTGTCACTGAAACATATGCAGCGCTAAAGTCCTTATAAAAAAGAAGTACCATTATTTGTTTCATTTCAATTTAGTTACGGTAATAACATTGTCACTGAAACAAATCCAGCGCCAAGGCCATAATAAAGAAGTACCATTGTTTGTTTTATTCTGATTTAGTTAAGGTAATAAAAGTCATTGAAACATATGCAGCTCCAAGGCTCCTATAATACAGTAGTACTATTATTTGATTTATTTCGATTTAGTTAAGATAATAAAAGTGTCACTGAAACATATGCAGCGCTAAAGTCCTTATAAAAAAGAAGTACCATTATTTGTTTCATTTCAATTTAGTTACGGTAATAACATTGTCACTGAAACAAATCCAGCGCCAAGGCCATAATAAAGAAGTACCATTGTTTGTTTTATTCTGATTTAGTTAAGGTAATAAAAGTCATTGAAACATATGCAGCTCCAAGGCTCCTATAATACAGTAGTACTATTATTTGATTTATTTCGATTTAGTTAAGATAATAAAAGTGTCACTGAAACATATGCAGCGCTAAAGTCCTTATAAAAAAGAAGTACCATTATTTGTTTCATTTCAATTTAGTTACGGTAATAACATTGTCACTGAAACAAATCCAGCGCCAAGGCCATAATAAAGAAGTACCATTGTTTGTTTTATTCTGATTTAGTTAAGGTAATAAAAGTCATTGAAACATATGCAGCTCCAAGGCTCCTATAATACAGTAGTACTATTATTTGATTTATTTCGATTTAGTTAAGATAATAAAAGTGTCACTGAAACATATGCAGCGCTAAAGTCCTTATAAAAAAGAAGTACCATTATTTGTTTCATTTCAATTTAGTTACGGTAATAACATTGTCACTGAAACAAATCCAGCGCCAAGGCCATAATAAAGAAGTACCATTGTTTGTTTTATTCTGATTTAGTTAAGGTAATAAAAGTCATTGAAACATATGCAGCTCCAAGGCTCCTATAATACAGTAGTACTATTATTTGATTTATTTCGATTTAGTTAAGATAATAAAAGTGTCACTGAAACATATGCAGCGCTAAAGTCCTTATAAAAAAGAAGTACCATTATTTGTTTCATTTCAATTTAGTTACGGTAATAACATTGTCACTGAAACAAATCCAGCGCCAAGGCCATAATAAAGAAGTACCATTGTTTGTTTTATTCTGATTTAGTTAAGGTAATAAAAGTCATTGAAACATATGCAGCTCCAAGGCTCCTATAATACAGTAGTACTATTATTTGATTTATTTCGATTTAGTTAAGATAATAAAAGTGTCACTGAAACATATGCAGCGCTAAAGTCCTTATAAAAAAGAAGTACCATTATTTGTTTCATTTCAATTTAGTTACGGTAATAACATTGTCACTGAAACAAATCCAGCGCCAAGGCCATAATAAAGAAGTACCATTGTTTGTTTTATTCTGATTTAGTTAAGGTAATAAAAGTCATTGAAACATATGCAGCTCCAAGGCTCCTATAATACAGTAGTACTATTATTTGATTTATTTCGATTTAGTTAAGATAATAAAAGTGTCACTGAAACATATGCAGCGCTAAAGTCCTTATAAAAAAGAAGTACCATTATTTGTTTCATTTCAATTTAGTTACGGTAATAACATTGTCACTGAAACAAATCCAGCGCCAAGGCCATAATAAAGAAGTACCATTGTTTGTTTTATTCTGATTTAGTTAAGGTAATAAAAGTCATTGAAACATATGCAGCTCCAAGGCTCCTATAATACAGTAGTACTATTATTTGATTTATTTCGATTTAGTTAAGATAATAAAAGTGTCACTGAAACATATGCAGCGCTAAAGTCCTTATAAAAAAGAAGTACCATTATTTGTTTTATTTCGATTTTGTTAAGTAAATAAAATTGTCACTGAAACATATGCAGCGCCAAGGCTCCTATAATAAAGAAGTATCATTATTTGTTTTATTTCAGTTTAGTTAAAGTAATAAAAGCGTCACTGATGCAAACGCAGCGCCAAGGCTTCTATAATAAAGAAGTATTATTATTTATTTCTATTTAGTTAAGATAATAAAAATGTCACAAACATATGCAACGCCATAGCCCGTATAATAAAGCAGTACCATTTTTTGTTAGCTCACAGGCTATCAAAGCCTGAGAGCTAATGTCGCCGCCCGTTCTGTAAGTACGTATGTACGTAACGCGATAACTCTTGATAGAAATAACCGTTTTGCTTCAAATTTTGTTTATAGGTTCATTGTGATAAGGCGCTTCCCTGATTAGTTTTGGGGGTTCATTGGTTAAGTATAAAGGGAGAAACGGAGGCTAACCCCCCCGCCCTTAATTTAGATAAACGGGTTTTTCATGTAGAATTAACCGATTTTCTTCAAACTTTGTATATAAGTTCATTGTGATAGGGCGATTCCCTGAGTAGTGTTGGGGAATTCATTGGTTAAGTATAAAGGGGGGAAACGGGGGGCTAACTATCCTTAATTTAGATAAATGGGTTTTTCATGCAGATTTATCCGATTTTCTTCAAATTTCGTATATAGGTTCATTGTGGCAAGGAGCTTTCCTGATTAGTTTTGGGGGTTCATTGGTTATGTATAAAGGGGAAAGCGGGGGGGGGGATAATCCTCTTTAATTTAGATAAATGTGTTTTTCATGCAGAATTACCCGATTTTCTTCAAATTTTGTATATAGGTTCATTGTGATAAGGCCCTGATTAGGTTTCGGGGTTCATTGGTTAAGTATATAGGGGGAAAGTGGTGCTAATCCCCCCTTAATTTTATTTCAATTTAGTGAAGGTAATACAAGTGTCACTGAAACATATACAACGCCAAGGGTCCTATAATAAAGAAGTGTCGTTATTGATTTTATTTCGATTTAGTTAAAGTAATAAAAGTGTCACTGAAACATAATGAAACACCAAGGCTCCTATAATAGAGAAGTGTCATTATTATTGATTTTATATCGATTTAGTCAAGGTAATAAAAGTGTCACTGAAACATTCCTCGCCAAGGCTCCTATAATAAAGAAGTGTCATTATTGATTTTATTTCAGTTTAGTTAAGGTAATAAAAGTGTCACTCAAATATATGCAACGCCAAGGCTCCTATAATAAAGAAGTGTCATTATTGACTTTATTTCGATTTAGTTAAGGTAATAAAAGTGTCACTGAAACATATGCAGCGCTATGGTTCCTATAATAAAGAGGTATCATGATTTGTTTTATTTCGATTTAGTTGAGGCAATGCTGACGGATGTTGGTCAGTGAGATCTCAAATTCCTTTCCCTAATGTTAAACATATAGCGTGGAATGCACTCTCATTTTTAAAATATCTCCTCAGAAAATTAATATTTTTAACTTCTTTTTTCAGTATATTCTTCTCAAAGAATGCCCTTTCTTTCTTTAGTTGACAAAATATTTTTAAATCACATGTTTAATTTAATATTTTATGTGTTAAAAGCTGACGAGCTGTTAGTAAGATTTCAACTTACAGGGGTGATTCTGGTCCGAATTTTCCGAAAAATTAAGACAATGATTTCCGAAAATTAAAAAAAATATATCGGTCATAAATCCGAAAATTCGGACATAAAATGTATCGGTATTTCGACAAATGATCGCCGAAAAAAATTAATCTCGTCATTCGTTCGAAGAAAAGTTGCCAATTTTGTCAAATAAGGATCGCGGGAAAAACATGACTTTCGTCAGAGAATCGCGAAAATACGACAAATTTCGTCAAAAATATTGCGAAAAACGGCAAATTTCGTCAAAAGATCGCATAAAAACGGCAAATTTCGTCAAAAGATCGAATAAAAACGGCAAATTTCGTCAAAAACATTGCGAAAAACGGCAAATTTCGTCAAAAGATCGCGAAAAAACGGCAAATTTCGTCAAAAACATTGGAAAAAACGGCAAATTTCGTCAAAAAATCGCAAAAAACGGCAAATTTTGTCAAAATATCGCGAAAAAAAACGGCAAATTTTGTCAAAAACATTGCGAAAAACGGTGAATTTCGTCAAAAAATCACGAAAAAAACGACAAAATTTATCAAAAGATCGCGAAAAAACGCAAATTTCGTCAAAGGGACGCCAAAAAAGTGGCGGGAGTGGACACCCCCCCCCCCCCTCTTTGTTGTAATTTCAGAAAATTTGCTGTGAATTTCAGAAATTTTTTTTTTTACTCAGAATCACTCCATTTCAACATTTTCAAATAAAACTAAGCATATATTTTAGATATATTTTGACAACTATAAAAAAAAAATAGAGAAAGACATCCTTTAAGAAAAATATACTGAAAAAAGGGGATAAAAAATTTATTTCTTCATGAGCTATTTTAAAAATAATAATACATTCCACGTCCTTATAGGTTTAACATTAGAGAGAGGAATTTAAGATCTATATTAATACTAGAGGATCTAACCCGCAAGCTTTCGGGGTTACAGAACATTGGTGAAAAGTGTTTATGAATTCGGTTTGTTTGTCTGCCTGTCCGTTCTCTAAATCTGTTAATATACTCGGATTGTCATGAAATTTTAATGCATTATTGAATTTTAAAGGGGTTAAAAAATTTATTTCTTCATGAGCTATTTTAAAAATACGAAAACATTCTACGTCTTTGTAGGTTTAACATTAGCGACGGGAATTTGAGAACTATTAATATTAGAGGATCCAACCCAAGCTTTCGGGGTTACAGAACATTAGGTGGAAAGTGTTTATGAATTCGGTTTGTTTGTCTGCCTGCCCGTTCTCTAAATCTGTTAATATACTCGGATTGTCATGAAATTTTAATGCATTATTGAATTTTAATGGGGTTAAAAAAAATTTATTTCCTCATGAGCTATTTTAAAAATATTGCTCGAAAGTGGTTTATAAACCACAACAAATGAATAAATTGCGATACAGTTTTCAAACAAATTGCATTTGATTGTACATTTTGTTTCTATACGACGGTGTAAAAATTAAAATTGTGCAATGTTTAGAAGTTTAATAAATTGCAGTAGCGAAAATTGCAAAACCGAAATTTATTCGTCAGGTATTACCAACCCACCGTGCCCTGAATTCTAGGCCTGAGCGCTGACAAAAAAATGGCAGCAGTCGTTTTTTTCATCGTTTGTTCGGTTCTTTGAATTTCAATAACAATAATTTCTAAAAGTTTTTTCCGCCTTATTTTTCTGAGATTAAATAAGTCAAAACATTTTTCTGGAAATTAATGGTGTCTAAATTCAGGAGGCCGTACAAACGCTTAAAAAAAAAAAAACCACCTACGACATCCGCCATTTTTGTGTCAGCGCACAGGCCTAATATTCAGGGGACGGTGACCAACCACAAAATGACGTCAGTTTTACGCACGGACACGTTTGTCCTTTATAATATAGATTCGCATTTTGTATTGAAATTTTCTGAACCATACTTTATTCAAAACACTATTCACAAACTGGAAAACTAAAATATATGAATGTATTTTCAAATTCTTTTGTACTAAAATAAATAGTCTCTGAAATGTAGGTTTTATTTAGGTGTGAACTGTTTTGTAATGTAACTTCATGGAATTTTTCGAAATTGCATTCTCATTATAACGTCTTTCGTGTATTTGAAATGAAATATATGTAAATATATTGAAATTTTACTTTTGAACAACACAAAAGAAGTAAAAAAAAAAAAAAAAAAAAAAAAAAAAAAGAACTCGTTTAAGCACAGAATTTAACTTGAAAATAAGTATGGTTTTATGTACTTTCCTTCAGCGAGCACTGTTTATTATTGATTAGCCGCATAGCAACAGAGGATTGTTATTTCCAATACTTTTTTATATTATATTCAATGAATAATGATTAGTTTTTAAACGAAAATTTTAGAAATATTCAACACAAATATTATCTTTTAAATTTAGTCAATATGAAATTTCCTTGTTTTTAAAATATGATAAAATATTAGTTTATTTTCAGCCAGTACGCCCTGGTACTATTTTTACAGAGTGTGTCCCAGATTATGAATAAAATCTTGTGTGGATAAATATACACTAAAAACTCCAACGTTTAAAACACCCAGATTGGTTGTTAGTCTTTATTGTTATTCTTTTTAGAAGGTTATTGCCTTTAAACACCTTTATGTTTATATTATTTGTATTAATATGCAACAGATGTATATATAGTCGTTGAAAAAACAACCTTATAATCAGATTGTTGAATTTCGTTATTAAATAAGTTGGGTGGGTGGAGGGAGGGTCTTCTATTTTATGAAACGTATAATTCATGGGTACCATATAGTGTCATTTTAAGAATCTCAGCTGAACAATTTATTTCTCGTTGATACAAACCCGAAATACTTCAACCCGAATAAGCAAAGAAAATTGATCTATTATTTAATACAATTATGAAAAAAAATAGTCTACAATCATATCTGTCATATCAATTTTATCTTTTATGTAAAAAAGTTAACATGTAAAGATTCATTCATATTCAAATACATAGTTTTTCATCTGAAACAATATTCTAGGCATTTTTTTTTGTTTTGCTTTTAAATCGGGTTAACCTAAACCTGACACGTAAGTGTCAAAACTCAACCCAACCCGCAATGAAAAAAAAATTAGCTCCAGTTGGGTTCGGGTAAAATCGGATTACTTGACCCACTGCAGGATTCTATTTGTACGTTGAAAGAGTGAAGCTTTTATTTCCGGGTTTTGTCTAGCGTTTTGCGAATTTCGCAAACATGCGTTGTGACGATAAAACCTAAACGCAATGGAGCAATGTTCTTACATGTTAAATGTAACATTGCACCATCCAATTTTTCTGTTCAAATGTATTCATTTGTAATTTTTTCCATTATTTACTTAGTTGACACAAGTTTTTCATAACACATTGAAACCCAAGCCATACCTAGACTCCAAACCGGGTAAAACGTTCGTGCGTCTCAATCCCGGGTACAACTCGGGAATCCGTTTATTATCGTTTTAGATCATATGCATGACTCTCAGTCGGGTTTAGGTTGTGGTGAATTATAATTTGTAATTTTATACCGAGACTTTTTAAAACGTTTTTATAACTTTAAAATTTATAACTTTTAAGCTTTATATAATACTAGCTGTTACCCGTGACTTCGTTCACGTAACATTAAAAAAAGAATAAATGCATTAATTTAGCAAAACATTTCATTCGATAATTAAAAACGCATATAGTTAACCAAACCTTTATCACATTTTATAGGAGACAATACGGTATTTCTTTGCTATAGGGGCCTTAACATAACCCAGTCTTTAAAAAGTGAAATTTCATGCCAAATAATATATACAATCGCGAAAATGAAACTGCAACCAATGAAAAAAAAAAGGGGCCCAGTAAAATCGTGAAAATCGACGAATCCCTCTTCGTAAAACGGAAATAACAATGAGAGAATTCTTCTATACAACAGTACATTTTAGGTGGTATTTGGTGTGAAATTTGTATATGTATTCATTTCTAAATGGGCATTATTATATTGTTTATTATTTGTATAGACATGTGTTATATATTTCTTACTACATTATTATTTTATGTCTTGTTTATGTATATATTAAATAAACTGCTTCTCGCTAAGTGGTGTAAATAGTTAACAAACTGCTTGTGGATTTTATACATTGATAGATATTTCATAAAGATGTAACAATCTGATGCGATTCTAAAATGTAAATAAAGGTTGCTAGAAAGTACTTTAAATTCTGCCAAAATAAAACCTCGATATTTTTGCTATCGCGTCAAGGACACTCTAAACAAATAACTACCGACAACACCAATCTGATGATCTAAATTTACATATTTTTGTTAGTATATATAGGATTATTTTAATTTATTTCGTGCGCTTGAAATTTTTTATGCTTTTTCTAGGGTTAAGTGTTGAATAAATGTACTTTCTTGTTATTTTATTTTGCCATTTCTATTTATTCTATTTTTCATTCATTCCATTTATGGATATTGATTTAATTTACATATTCTTTTCAAAGAATATTGTTCAAAGTTATTATCAGGATTAGGATAGGATACGATTAGGGGTAGGATTAAGATTATAAACTGGACAAGAATGGTATGATTAATTCAGGTCTAAAGGATGAACCAGGGTGTCTATTTACATCATGAAGTAATAAGAAAATTAGAAAATTATCGTCGGATATTTTTTAATATGTTTTACAATCATAGTTGGCATCAAAGGTGAGCGAGGAAATGATCATCTAAAATACCATTAAGTGTTTACCACGCAAAAACAAATCTGGTTACAACAATGTATTTAATTTTGCGGCAAATTTCACTTGATAAAAAAAGTAAATTGGCTATGGACCCGATTACAGATCCCTAACCTTCCTATTCTCGGAAATTTTCTACCTATATATGAAAACCTTTTCTACTATGTACAGCGCGCTTTTACGTTTATAATATTATGAATTGGCACGATAGGCTTGTTCATGTTTACATAATTCGGCTGGAAGAAAAGTTTCATTACTTTTTGATTTCTTTGCTTTTGCATTACACGAATTTGTCGGTAAAATTGATTTTCGTTTCGATAACATTGTTGTTTTTTAAGTTTTTAAAAATATATTGTAATTTTACTTAAACATTGTTTTAAAATCTATGCCATTTTTCTCAACATACAAGACTTTACAAAAATCTATTATGAAACAGAACTTTAAAAAAAGCTATATTTAAAAATGACGGCAAAGTTTTTACTATTTTAAAGCTAAAAGAAATGTAAAATTAAATTCCGGTTCGAAACAACCATTTAAAAATGTGTTTCAATTGTGGTAAAATGATAGAGGAAAAATGCTATTACTTCGACGCAATCATATTAAATCTTTAGCTTTTATGAAAAAATGAAACTTTCTTTTAAAAAATAAAATTATTTTTATTAAGATTTTCTGATTTTCTATACGGATAATTTTGCGGTGCATAATATTGACATTTGCCGTCCAATATCTTTTCAAAGGTTTTTTTATTTTTTATTCTTAAAATTTAAATTAAAAATATGGTACCTTTATCTTACCCGTGTGCAGATGATAAACCACCAAGTATTATTCCTATCACCATCATTCGTATTGAATTATTATTAAAATATAAATCTTTCACTCATTTAATTTAAAACACAGAACTTTAATTTACAACACATACATTTAAAATAATTCATTTCATGTGAAATAGAAAAAGAACAAAAATAGAGAAATTAAACACAAATAATTTGCTAACACAAGATCATTTTAATTCAACATCAAAACAAATCTGTTTTAAAGATATACAATTATTATAATACAGACATACATACAATAAATACAATAATCCAACATATGGAATGAAAAATTAGTCAGAATGCAGGCTGCAGGCGTTGTTTATGGGTGTTTTAATTTAAATATGTTTTATTTTCGATATATGACATCATATTCGCTTGCTTTCCATACTTACTCGTATTTATGCACCTTGTATTATTATCAAATACTTAAAAACTCAAGTTTTATTTTAATATAACGTCACTTCATATTCTGTGTCTTAAATAATTAATTTTTCATTTGAAAATAAATTATTGAGTAAAAATTATTATTCCAGGTTTTGATTTTGTTTTGGCAACGATGAAGTATTAGCAACGGTAAAGTAAATTTAACCATTTTAAAATATTATACAAAAGAATGTCAATTTATTCTCTATGAAAATAATGAAATTTTGAATTATTAAGAAAAATATTTAAATACAAGAAACAAAAACCAGCCTATGTTCATTTACGGGTTATAATCAACCTATATGCAAAGATACATGATCATTAAATTCTCCATTTTGACGCTGGCTTCAGCCTAACATTTGCACACAATCGGATTTATAATATTATTAGGAATTAGGATATATTTGCTTGTCTGACGAATTTACCTCTTTTTTAAAATATAATAACGTAGCTGCCAACAGTTAAGCTTTTTTGTTACCACTAAAACTTAACAGAAATTTTTGGCTAATTAAATCGCAGACTTCGGCGATTAAAAAAGGCAACATTTAGAGATAAGATAAAAGCTTAAAAGTTGGCAGCTATTATGTTTTAAATAAAAAACTGCGTGAACTACAATACCCTGAATTTGAGGTCCTCTAATTTCGAGGACATTTGGTCACATTCGTTTAGGTAATAAAAATATTTTAACCATGCGAATATTCCTTAAAATATGCCTACAAACTTTGTGTTCCTAGTCTCGACTGGTGAATCTGTATCTCAAGTGTTAATCCTTTTTAACCCTTTGTAACTCAAGAAAATTATTTACTCAGATATTAGAAAACATCATTTTATTGCATGTAAAAAATAATTAAAAAAATTTAGAACATAAGAAGTAAATAAATTATTGACTAAAAGGTGCTTTTTTTCATAAACAGAAAATTACATATTTCTCATAAATATTGTTGATTTCCTAATACAAAATTGCTAAGCATACGAACTTACCTTTGTAAAAAATGCACATTTAGACGTCTAGCCTTTTTAATTTTACAAAATTTACGAAGTTCTTTTTAGCAATAATGATGTGAAACTGCTCAAACGACAAATAAAACTTTGGCATAAAAAATTACCTCAGTACCGCCATCTGTTGAGAATTGTATGGACAATTTAGATTAATTGTTGTGTTGGAAGATGGAAGCAATAAATAAAATCATATTTTAAAGCCCACTATGTAAGTAACATTGACTTTTGGGTATGTTGCAGATATGCAACACGGTAATACAAAGGGTTAATAAAAGTTTTGTTCATTTGTAGTATATATATATTTTTTCTATTACGTAATTGACGACGGTTTTCGTAATCCTTTTTGTTAGCTCACAGGCTATCAAAGCCTGAGTTCTGTATGTATGTACGTATGTATGTATGTATGTACGTAAAGCGATAACGCTTGAGAGAAATATCCGTTTTGCTTCAAATTTTGTATATAAGGTTCATTGTGATAAGGCGCTTCCTTGATTAGTTTTGGGGGTTCATTGGTTAAGTATAAAGGGGGGAACGGGGGCTAAGCCCCTCCTTAATTTAGATAAATGAGTTTTTCATGCAGAATTATCCGATTTGCTTCAAATTTTGTATATAGGTTCATTGTGATAAGGCGCTTCTCTGATTAGTTTTGGGGGTTTATTGGTTAAGTATAAAGGGGGAAACGGGGGCTAAGCCCTTCCTTAATTTAGATAAATGAGTTTTTCATGCAGAATTATCCGATTTGCTTCAAATTTTGCATATAGGTTCATTGTGATAAGGCGCTTCTCTGATTAGTTTTGGGGGTTCATTGGTTAAGCATAAAAGGGGGAAACGGGGGGCTAATTCCCCCTTATTTTTTGTCGATTTCTTTATTTTTCAAGGGGCATTATTTTTTGAAATAATAGTATAATATACAATTAGTGTGAATAGCATGTGAACTGAATGTCATCAGTTTAACTGGGCACATTTCTTTTTATTTGTATACACAACGATTTAATAGTTCTGCTTTGAAAGTAGTTCGCTAAACTTCATTTATCCATATATAAACTGACATCCCTTTTCAAATAAACTTTACTGAAATAAAGAAGACTGCGATGCGTATTTTTTTTTTTCAAAAATGTTTAGTGTTCCAAATGGCATCTAGATATATTTATTTATTTAAGTTTAGTTAGTTTGTAATATTTTCCCCATCAAGAATGTATTTGATACATGATTTGTTTTTTCATTACTTGCTTAGTTGACGTCAGTTCAACGTTCATATAACGTTCAGTCTTTGAATTGAGTTGACGTCAGTTCAACTGACAACTTGGGACTTTTTGGTTTTAATTTTATTAGTTTGCATTGTAATTCCAAACTGCTAAAAGTTTGTTGTGTTATTATAATCATAATTCACAGTACAGTAATCTCTTAACATTCGCCAGTTCTGATTATTCGCGAATATGAAAATGCGGAAAAACTTAACATTCGCAAGACACTGACTTGGTCATTCGTGATTTTTAGGTAGATTTTGTAAGAAATACTACCTATTACATTCTCCCCTAAGTTGGAATTTTTTAAACATTTTTGCAGATCTACGTCGATCATGACTCCCAGAACCCAAAACCACCCCCAGTTCAATACTTTTATCTATCTATCTATGTCACTTTTTTTATAGACACGATAACTCCCATAATTCTGCACAAATCTCTTCCAAACTGATACATGAAATCAAGAGGCATAAAATCTCGGTCAAGTTCGTTAATGAGCAAAATCGAACCAAGGAGGCGGAAATGGGGAGGGGGGATTTTTGAACCCCCCCCATAATTTCTTAATTATGATATGTATCGAATCCGTTTAAAGTTATTATTACTTCTAAGAAAAGGGCCAAAAAATTATGTATGACAGATTTTTGATATTATTAAAAATGACCCCAAGGGGGGGGGGGGCGTCAGAAGAAAAAAATTCATAACTTCGTCCATTCAGAAGATATCAAATCCGCTTAGGTTTATTATAAATCCTCTTAATATTACCTAAAACTTTTATATTGACAAGTTTTTTATAGGACCAACCCTTATAGCAAAAAATAAATAAATAAATAAATAAATAAAATAAAAAAAAAAAAAAAAAAAAAAAAAAAACAATCCCTGTCGGCTCCGTCCGGAAACAAGTTAGGTTTCGAAGTGGGCGTTTCCAAAATGCCGCATCATGGCAAAAAGGTCTTTTCCTCCGCAATTCCCAACAAAAGGCGCCCTACGGCCTGCGTCTTGGAAATCTACCTGTGCCTGTACCTGTAGGCCGCGAGCCGTCAGGGATTTTTTTTTATTATTATCTCTTTATTTTTCGGAATTTAAGTGGTTAAGGATTATTTCCCCTGTGTTTTCTCAGTATGTATTTACACATCAATTTCCAATTGTCAACTGAAAAAGGAGCGAGTTTTGTAGGACAGCAAAATAATAACAACAGCAGAATATTCATTGCAAAGGACATAACGGCATCTTCAATCTATTAATTTAACATGTTCAAGTTCTCGTAGAGATGGAGCTGTAACTGCTCTAAGATGGAAAATAAATGAAAGCATTTCTGTACCATTTAGCTGTATTTAAATATCATATTTTAATATTGTATCGCATAGTGACCCACTAATACATTATCATCTGTTTTCGAACTGAGAGAGTCGAAATTATTTTAAACAAAAACTGCATTTTTAGCTGTAATTATTTCTCTAGTCAGTTAATTTGAATTATCTTTCATAAATAAATTTCATGTTTATGAATATTTGCGTGCATTTAACTTCTACATATACATGGTGATTATAATTAAAGTCCCACTTTCAAAATGCTGTAAAAAAAGGAACCACTGGCCAGAATGACTTCAAATTTGAACTGAATATACTGGAAGAAGGGGGAAACGGTATGGCATAAGAACGAAAAGTTCCAAAGTGTATCAATAGAGGGCGCTGTAAGCGGCATAACGAAAGTGGATTCGGCTACAAGTGACATTTTTAATCGAAATACGACGGCTTTTGAAAGAGTTGCACAGTAAACCAACCGTACTGTTCAATGTGCATGAGTGTTTTGGTTGTTTGACGGAAGAAATAACTTTCAAATCACTCAACAGTTGTGGTAATGTTAGTGGAAAGCCCAAACACCACGGCAAGGTCGTACCACATTGGATGGGAAAAATCGGTTTTTAATTGTCCTTGGGCCAAACATTGCATAAAAAGCACATAATGATTCGGTTTTTAGTTGTCCTTGGACCAAAAATTGCATAAAAAGCACATAATGATTCGGTTTTTAGTTGTCCTTGGGCCAAAAACTGCATAAAAAGCACTTTTAATTTGCATAGTATGCCGCTTACAGCGCCATCTATTGGATACACTCTGAAACATTTTTTTTTCTTACAGTACCACAACTGTTGACCGATGTGGTAGTCATTTTTTCCGTCGAACAACCGAAACACTCATGCACATTGAACAGTACGGTTGGTTTACTGTGCAACTCACGCTAAAGCCGTTGTATTTCGATTAAAAATGTCCTTTGTAGCCGAATCCACTTTCGTTATGCTGCTTACAGCGCCATCTATTGATACACTTTGAAGCTTTTTCATTCTTATGCCATACCTGTTTCGCCCTTCTTCCAGTATATTCAGTTCAAATTTGAAGTCATTCTGACCTGTGGTTCCTTTTTTACAGCATTTTGAAAGTGTGACTTTAATTATAATCACCCTATATGTTAGGCATAACGTATTATTTAAATAAATATATTCTTTATTTTTTAAAATTTCATAGAACGTAACTCCTTTTTTAAGTGCAGAAAGATAGACTCAACATTCGCGATATTTCCCTGGAACGTAACCCTCGCGCATGTTAAGGGATTACTGTATTTCTGATTTATAATTTATGTTTATATGTTAAATTTTATTTTTAACTAATATCATTTTCTTTCTTCTTGCAGGTAAGTGATTACAATTGCAGAATGTATTCAAATGCAGTAAGTCTGAAATTTTGGTTTTGAATATAAATATAATTTACAAGCTATAACTAAATAATCCTCTATTTATACCTATTGATATAATTTATTATGTTTAATCATGATGACAAACTCTTCCACAGATTTGCGATTTTAGACTTTTTTGTATTTTATCGAATTCGTTATTTTTAAAGTATATTTCTTGCTATTCTCACAACAGTGTGTTTTTTAAAGTCATTTTTCGTACTACTATTACAGGAGTATATTTTAAAATATAAATAGTATAAATATATAAAAATATATAAATAATATTAAAAAGTATTAAAGTATAAAATATTAAAGTATTTTCTTACTATTCTTACAAAAAAAAAAAGTATTTTTTTTCTACTGTAACAGAAATACAATTTTAAAAGTATTTTTCTTACTATTCTTGATAAAGTATATACTTTGAAGTGTTTTTTTTCTTATATTAAACCGTACTAAATCTTATTTATTACATCTTAGTAAAGTCTGTTTTTAAAAGTATTTTTCTTATTATTCTTCGGAAAATCAGCAGTATTAGTCTTGCTTTTCTATATTTCTTTCTTAATGCATTTCCTTCAATGCTTTGTGCAATTTCCGATGTTTGTCTCTTTTGAGTGCTTTTATCTTAGTAATCAATATAGTTTTGTCCTTTTCAAATATATAACGTTAAATCTCTTGTGATATTATATAATATAAGTATTATTTTAGAGTACATATGTATATATATAACTTTTTGTAAATAAAATGACTATTAAATCGTAAGATAATATCGACGCAAGAAAAATATGACTACGTATTAAAATACGTTAAAAATAATTTCAATCCAAAAGTGCTGAATGCACTGTACTGATTAAAATCCCAATACAAAAGAAAAAAAATATATATTACAATAAGAGAAAACATAACTTTATATTGTGAAAAAGGTTAACAAAGGCAATATTCCACAATATAAGAAAGTCGCAATGACTTCTGTGTAAGGTAAACTGCGTTTAAACAGAACTGTCTATCTTATAATTTTATCGAATACTACTAGATAAATCATCAATTCTATATAATAAAAATAAAAATGGAAATATAATACTAAGATGAAAACATTCATATCATGAATATATTCACATTACGAATGGAAAAGAAACCAACAAAAATGATTAATGTGAAAAAATAAATAACAAAACACAAAATTTCCGTACCCACACGTACTCTGCAACCGAACTAGAATGTGTTTCAATCATAGAAATATTAGATGTTAGCAGTTAATAGGTTGAGTTAATTCACCTAAATCAGAAAGATAAATAAACTACCTAACGATAAAATAATAATAAATTTGTAATGAGTAAGATAAAAAGAATAATTGTTAAACAAAAGTAATGGTAACATTTGTAAAATTTTCTTCATCATAGCAACACAGAGAAAAAAAGAAGCAATAATCAGCAGAAAAAGAAAAATATTCTCCATGATTTACAGGAATTTACATGATTTACAGAAGTGCTGCCATCTGTTGAATGAAATGATATACTTAAATAAGTAAGCAAAAATAAAGTAACCAAATTACCTAAAGATAAAATAACAGGAAATTTGTAATGAATAAGATAAAAAGAATAATTATAAAATAATTAAGTGATTATAAAATCAGTAATATTTGTCTATTTTAACTAATCACTAAAAAAAGGCATTTATTAGGAAAGGAAGAAAAATATTCTTAGATATTTTGGTATTACACTTTCTCCACATTTTTGCACATTACTTTTTATTTTTGTTGTTCTTTTTATCATAGATTTTCCTGATTTCTTTATGTTATCGTTATAGCTTAAGGTTGTTGATACAAAGAACTTTTTTGGACCTTTTGCAATATTTGTATCGAGCCTTGAGTTTAAACGTCTTGGAATTCGAGAACTGCTAATCGGGCTTCACATATTTTAAGAGTCAAGCCCCACAAATCCTTAGCAGTCAAGTCATATATTCTTATTAGTCAAGTCTTTTCGTGCTAAGCATGAGTTCAATCGTACAAAATCGTGTCTCGATTCTTGTTTTTTCAGCTTTGTTACATATTTGCACGTTGCCTCTTATACTTGCGGTTCTTAGGTATCATGCATTCCCTATATTCAAACCATGAACATTTTGTGTTTTTAAATTATTTGTATAGATAGTTGAGTTTAATCCTCTTAAAATTCGAGAACTTTTTGTCGGGCTTCATACATTTTAAGATTTAAGCGCCTCAAATTCTTAGCAATCATGCCATGCATTCTTATCAGCCAAGTCTTGGGGTACTAAGTATGCGTTCAATCGTGCAAAATCGTGTCTCTCGAACCATGATTTTTCAGTTTTATTACTATTTGAACACTGTCTTTTATACTCGCGGTTCTTTGGTATCATGGATTCCCTATATTTAAATCATAAACGTTTTCGAAATATTCAAATTATTTGTATTGAGTCTTGAGTTTAAGCGTCTTGAAATTCGAGAACTTTTAGTCGGACTTAACACATATTAAGATTCAAGCCTCACAAATTCTTAACATTAAGGCCATATATTTTTATCAGTCAAGTGTTAGCGTGCTAAGTACGATTCCAATCGTGCAAAATCACTTCTGGATTCTTGTTTATTACATATTTGCACATTTGCATCTTATACTCGCAATTCATTGTTATCATGGATTGCATATGATCAAACCATGAACATTTTGGGCTTTCGAATTATTGTATCGAATGAGTAGCTTATACGTCTTGAAATTAAAAAACTTCTAGTCGGGCTTCACACATTTTAAGAGTCAAGCCCCACAAATTCTTAGCAGTCAAGCCATACATTCTTATTAGTCAAGTCTTGGCGTGCTAAGCATGCGTTCAATCGTACAAAATCGTGTCTCGATTCTTGCTTTTTCAGCTTTTTTACATATTTTCACATTGCCTCTTATATTCGGGGTTCTTTCGTATGATCGATTCCGTTTGTACAAGCCATGCACATTTTGGGTTTTTGAATTAATTGTATCGAGCCTTGAGTTTATATTTCTTGAAATTCGAGAACTTCTAGTCGGGCTTCACCAATCTTAAGAGTAAAATATCACAAATTCTTAGGAGTCAAGCCATACATTCTTGTTAGTCTAGTCTTGGCGTGCTAAGTATACGTTCAATCGTGTAAAATCGCGTCTCGATACTTGTCTTTTCATCTTTGTTGCATATTTCCACATTGCCTCTTATATTTGCGGCTCTTGGGTAGATAGGGGGTATCATGGGTTCCCCATGTTCAAACCTTGAACATTTTGAACTTTTGAAATATTTGTATAAAGTTTATACGTCTTGAAATTCGAGAACTTCTAGTCGTTCTTCACACATAGAATAAAGCCTCACAAATTCTTAGCAGTCAAGCAGTACATTCTTATTAGTCAAGTCTTGGAGTTCTAAATATGCGTTCAATCGCGCAAAATCATGTCTCTGTTCTTGATTTTCAGCTTTGTTACACATTTGCACATTGCCTCTTATATTCGCGATTCTTTGATATTGTAAATTCTCTATTTTCAAACCATGCACATTTTGGGCTTTCGAATTATTTATAATCGAGCCTCGAATTTATACGTCTTAAAATTTGAGAACTTCTAGTCGGGCTTTACACATTTTAAGAGTCAAACCTCACAAATTCTCGGCAATAGATTCATAAAAATTTCACAAATTCTTAGCAGTCAAACGATACATTCTTATTAGTCAAGTCTTGGAGTGCTAAATATGCGTTCAATTGCGCAAAATCGTGTACCGATTCTTGGTTTTTCAGATTTGTTTATTTGCACATTGCCTCTTATATTCGCGACTCTTTGATAGTGTAAATTCTCTATTTTCAAACCATGCACATTTTGAGCTTTCGAATTATTTATAATCGAACCTCGAATTTATGCGTCTTAAAATTTGAGAACTTCTAGTCAGGCTTCACACGTTTTAAGAGTCAAACCTCACAAATTCTTAGCAATAGATTCATAAAAATCTCACAAATTCTTAGCAGCCAAGTCATACACTTTACAAAAATTCTGCAGTAATTACAGAAGAGATTCCAGGCAAAAACCCATAAAAGACGGAGTTTTCCTTAGATAAACGGGCTTTGTCCTTAAGTAAATGGGTTTTGCTCATAAAAGTATCCAATTTACGGAATTTGACCATTTAGCTTGAAAAAGTGACATTTTTCGTAAAACCACTGCAGCAATTCATAGTAAAATACCGTGAATTTATAATTTTTTTTACGGTGTACATCCTTATTAGTCTAGGCAGTCTTGGCGTACTAAGTATACGCTCAATTGTGCAAAATCTTGTCTGGTTTATTGTCTTTACAGTTTTGCTACGTATTTGTACATTGCCTCTTATACTCGCAGTTCTTATGTGTTATGGATTCCTTAGATTTCTGCATATTATCGTTAACCCTTATTGTTGTTACTATACTTTTGTGGATAATATGAACACTCTAATCTCTTGTTTCACATGTATCGCGCATTGAGGTTATATGTCCGAACATGGAAGAGCTGGTCGAGAGGCTTCGAACATTTTTTGTGTCATGGTACATAAAAATGTGTGCGAAAATGTGTTTTGAAAAGTTTTACGTATCAGCTATCTAGTCTATAAGGACTTTTTTTTTCTTTTTTCAAACAAAATTTAAAAACTAAGAAAAAAGAAATTCTATTTTCTTACGCATATGTCAATTGCTAATTCAAATGTTTAAATATTATATTTGTTACCCCAATAATGAAGCCTTTCCATATCAGTACATCATTTGAAATTATCTTATGACAGTTTGTTCCATGGTTAATTAACACAATTATAAATTTTGTTGAGTTTAAAATTATTAAAGTATTTGAATACCGCTAAATTAAAAAATGCTACCTTTTTTTGTATTTTATTACTCTACCTTGGTATTTGCTGTTTCTGTAAAGGTTAAATTGCATGTAATAATTTGGCTAAATGCCTTAAAAATGCATTTTTAAAATTCATTGAATATGTTTTGGTATTTGAAGCTTCTGTACAGATCAAATGTTTCTAATGGTGTTGCAACATGACGTAAAAGTATATTTTTAAATTTTGTTAAATATGTTTTGATAATTTTACTTCTCAAACTTCGTTAACATTTCCGTTAAAGCTACGATCACATGTACTATCATATTATAGACAATATCAGATATTTCCTCATAAACAGTTTTAGAGAAAAACTTTCGAAAACGCAGATTGGTAATTTCTCGTAAATTCGTACCTGCTCTATCAGGCCTGCCATCTAAATCAGGCCTACTCTATTGTATATCAAATTCTATGATAGTACGTGTGATTGAAACTTTAGTAAGCGACATGTACTTTTTGTGTAATGATTCCATTCTGTAATCAATATCCTACTTTATATACAATATCAATACTTTAACAACTATAAAATAACAAACTTGAAAACTTAATTTCAGCTTTCCAGGGAAAACTGCCCTGTGTTACCTTCTTTCCAGAGCGTATAGACTCTAACTTCTTTTTTCTTTTCTCATTTTAAGAATTTTCATCGGTTCACCTAACGCACTCAAGCACTCTCTACAAACTTAATTACATCGACGACCAATCTCAGAGGAGGCAGCCAAAACTTATACCCTGTTTTTATCTGTAATTGCTTCTTTCTTTCTGAACTGTCACTTACTGGGGCTGATTAGTAATTGATCAATTGTTGAGAGGAAGGAGAAACTTTGGATGAAGCGTTGGGTTGTACTCAGTTTTATAGCACTTAGCATTCATTACTCTCCGAATGTTCTGCGTATTGGTTACATTAAAGCTGTGATCACACGTACTATCATAGCATAGACAATGTCACATATTTCCACATAAACAGGTTTTTCAGGAGGAAAAACTGTCGAAAAAGCATCATGTGATAGTTTACCTCGCGCAAAATTGCTATTGACGAACTTATCGCAATTTGAATCGACATCGGTAAATATCAGCTCGAATTCCACCTATCAGGGAGCTCTAAAATTAGTTGTTCTCAGTTCTTGAATTTTACACAATTTTTTAAAATACTTAGAATTGATTACTCTCTAAATGTTACGAGTATTGCTTATATTAACGGGTTTCACCCAGTCTTCAAAATAACCCCATTTGCAACTTCAATAAACGGCTCGAAGAAATCGAGAGACAATGAGAGATTGTATGATAGTACGTGTGATCGAAACTTTAGTAAACGACATATTCCTTATATGTAACAATGATCCCATTCTATAATCAATATAATATTAAAATATATCCTATACTTTAACAACTATAAAATAACAAACTTGACAACTTAATTTCAGCTTTCCAGGGAAAACTGCTCTGTGTTATCTTCTTTCCAGGGCGTATAGACTCGTGCTTCTTTTTTTCTTTTTCACATTTTAAGGATTTTCATCGGTTCAGCTAACGCGCTCAAGCACTCCTTACAAACTTATTCCATCGATGACCGATCTCAGAGGAGGCAGCCAAAAATTATACCCTATTTTTATCCGTAATTGCTTTTTTCTTTCTGAACTGTCACTCACTGGGGCTGATTAGTAATTTATCAGTTGTTGAGAGGGAGGAGAAACTTTGACTGGGAGAGTTGGGTTGCACTCAGTTTTATATTTCTTCTTCTAATAAAGTTGTATAGGTGATGAGAAGAGACTGGGAGAAAACCGAGTACGTATTTCTTTTATGCATAGTAAATATTAATAGATGTCGATTAACTATATTTTTTTATGTATACCTAAATATATTTATATCACATCTTTAGTTCAGAAATCACCTTGTTTCTGTTTCTAATCATGTCTTGTCGCTCTAAGCTAAACTAAGCTCATATTTTGAAAATATTCAATACGTATATTTTATTTATAGTAAATATTAATAGACCTCGAATAACTGTAACTTTCAGATTTTTAGTCATTCCATCTCAAATACAGTTGTAGTTTCTTAACTATGTTGTTCGTCTAAACTATGTCCAAATTTTTAAAATGTTTTATATATTGTTTTTTATCTTTTGAAACAAAAATCCAAATTATTGTTTATTGTTTTCTCTAAGTCCATGTCTATGAATCTAGGCTAGATGAAATTTATGTAATTCCCTAACAGAGTACAAGGACGATTTCTCTGTAATTGAGATAGTTCAGAGCAACTTTTCGTAGATGCCCAATTTAATCTCGAGATACCCTCGAATTTAATCACAGAGAGGTAAACGTCTTCAGTTTCAAAATGGGAGGTCCAGCTTTCGATTCCAGCCTATTCCATTGTGTCACAGTGACACATATACCAGTGTCCGAAAAGTCAAACAGAGATTTTTTCCTGATTTTTTCTCCCTTCAAATGCGGGGCTGTGACGATGAAGAATTCACCTTTGGTATTGGTTATTTTAATAATGGATATATCGTGTCATAAGATTATACAATACCCTATAACAAATCTACGCAGATTTTATTCATCTTCGAAGATATGTGATAATTAGAACCTATGTTCTATAGTTATTTTGTTCACTTCTCAGCAAGATAATTCGTTATGGATTTAAGTTGTGTATTACCGTGTATGCACTGTAAATATATTCCATTGTTTGTTAGTACAATTTTCGTACTTTTACGGACATTTTCTTTTTTTGATGGAAGTGATTTCGTAAATGTACCAAAAAGCATGGATTTGAGAATATTTTGACAGTTTATGCTAACCTTTGATTATCTCTAAAGCTGTGAGATTTATTTTTAATTTTACACTGCAAAAGAAAAATCCGGAAATTGTACTGGCAAAATTTTTTTCACATTGTAAACATATACAAAATTCCAAAGCTTTATCAAAAATGACAAATTAAGCGGACTTCTAATTCTACTATATGTCAAGAATAGTCTTAAATCCATAATCGCTAATTTCTGACACACTCACAAAAACATTTCATCGGAGAAAACAATTCTGTAAAATTCCAGAAATTGTTCTAGCAATCAACGAAATTTTTTCTAATAGTGTACATAGTTGAGAACTGAACATAGTTTGGGGAAGCCGATTTTACCAGGATCTGGCTCTATGCAGGAGTTAGCTTCGGATCGTGTTGACTCTTTTTGTACTTTGTGGCTTGACATGTTCAGGTTAGATTTTGGTTCTTGGTAATGTCGTTCTAGTATATCCAGTTTTTGTCTAGGAAGTCTCGAATTTTACTTCAAATGAACAAAAGCTTTATATCTAAATATGAATGAGTAAATATATGTTCATTTTTTTTTCCTTTTTTCATTTTTATGCTATTTTAATAAGTCTTAAGCATTTTATTTGGACAGCATATATTTTTTGGAGATTTTACGCCATTAATCTCGCCAAAATGGGTAACCATCTACTAACTAAAATAACAACGTAAATACATTGATTCACAATTCATTTATTACCGAAAAAGTGCAAATATAATATAAAAGTTTTAAAACATCAAAACCATCAAAGATGTTAAAAAACACACATGTCAAAAATATCAAAATATCCTAAGCGCTTTCAGCTAAGCACTAGCCATCATCAGGGGAGTTAAAAGGAGAAGAAACTGTAGAGAGGCAATAATACATGTAATGATGCATTGTCATATCATATACCACATATATGGTTTAATTTACTTGGCATCACTGGTGCATTTGGTTTTGATTGTCCACCCCATCTTACTGTCGGTGGCATCTCCTCGCTTTCTTTCCTTACCTCTTATTTATTGTTTTTGGTTTTGAGCCTTACTACTTAACCAGTGTACATCTTTAGACCTACAGTTTCTTCTCATTTTAACTTCCCCGATGATGGCTAGTGTTTAGCTGACAGCAATCGGTATATTTTAACATGTTTGACATGTGTGTTTTTTTACATCTTTGATGGTTTTAATGTTTTATAACTTTTATATTATATTTGCACCTTTTTAATAATAAATGTATTTTGAATCATTGTATTTACGTTGTGTATTTTAACTTATTAAAGGGAATATGACGTTCAATATATGTAATTCTCTATATGCATCTACTAACTATTAGATTTAATTATTAAAAATTGCAGATTTGCGTGATATTTTTGTAAAGTGAAAGTCTTTAAAGCATGGTTAACTTCTATCACGATAGATTTCTCCAGACAGGTAAATGAGATGTCTCAAGAATTTCTTGCATCTTTTAAGTAAAAAATTAAACTATACTCTCCGCGCCAATGCGACTTTTTTTTTTAATCTTTTACATTAAAGAATAGGACAACAATGTAACTATAGAACAAAATAATATATATTTTTTCTAAACAGCAAAACATAAATAAATGGAATTTTTCAAAAATACACGGTACATTTACTTTCTTTTATTGTCTCATTCGTTAGTTTTGCTTTTAATAAACGTTCTAAAACTTACATTCTGAAAATTTTCCAAGATATATATTTTGTTTACACCAGCAATAAATGCCAAAAATATCTCCCCCCCCCTTCCCTTCCCTTTCAAATGTTATCTTAAACAAAGAAAGAAAAAAAAATCTTACATATTGTTTTATACCACTTTTTACTTCTTAGATTAATAAGATTTAATAAGCCTTGAAAGAAAAATATAGCGTAAAAACGGAACAGAAAATTTACAAAATACATTTTCTAGGAAATTACTGGCAACGTGTATAATTCATGAGCGGGGGATAAAAAAAAATCGTCTGAAATCTCGCGTAAAAGAAAACCAGGACTGGAAACATGAAAAGTTTTTTGGAAAAGTATGGCAATAAGAAATTTGGCTCGCAAACGGAAGGGGAATTGTGCCAAGAAATGCATATCTTCGGTTCCCGCATTTGTGAAGATAATTTCAGATTTTTCAGGAAAGAAGTTTCTAAAAATTAATCTTTTCTGTTCCCTCGAGGATTATAATAGTAAAAGGAATTTAAAGTTGAATAAGAAGTTCAAGGATTTTTATTTTATTTTATTTTATTTTTTTATTTTATTATTATTATTATTATTTTTTTTGGCTCTAAATATACAGGATGCATCCGAGAGTTGACGGCCAGAATACCAGTCTTGACGGCCAGAATACCAGTCTTGACGGCCAGAATACCAGTCTTCTGCCAGTCTCACAATCTTGACGGCCAGAGTACGTCAAGACAGACAATTTTTGTAGAGTCCTACGCACTAGAGATGAGAAGGGCTCAGCCCGAGCCCGAAAGCCTGAGCCGGAGCCCGGGACCGACACGGGCTCGGGCTCGATTTTTATACCAGCCTCCGGGCCCGGGCGGGCTCGAGCTCATTCTTTCTGAAACTGACAATTTTATTTATTCTCATAGAAAAAATAAAAATAACTTTTCTCTTAAAAAATTACATATTCCATTTCAATTAATTTTAATGTTATTTTGAACAGAATGAATAGAAGGGGAAACAGAAGTCTTATTTTTCTTTTCTAGTATTATCTAGTACTTTAAAAGAAAATTCACGATATTTGCGACGTGACTGGCGACTGGGTGATATGGCGCCAATACGAAGTGGCGCGAATAATGTTTGTTGCTAGATTTTCTTTTGAGACAGTAGGATATTTTTTAATTGGAACGTTCATTTTATTTTATTTTTTTAGATATCTAATGCGAGATGAATATATTTTTTTGTTTTTAGTCAATGAGCAGTAGCTTAGGTTTGCAAATTTTTAGTCTTCTATGGTGTGTGAGTCATACTCGCTCTTCGTACGAAAATAATGTTAGTGATTATATTTTTAATCATGAGCTCTGCTCATGCTAAAGCTCTGCTCTGCACATTTACGAAGAAACTTTTAGTCGTAAGTAGATATAATTGTCATGTATTGTTATTCCTATAGAAAGCAATTGAAGAGTGTTTCCGATTTTCCTATAAAAGCACAGGATCGTTCAGATAACGGTGTCAAATTTTTAATTTAAGTTGATTTTTAGGAAAACGAAATGTTGTTTTAATTAAGGAATCAATTATAAGTTACGATATACACCTTTTATAAGAAATAGAAAACGTTGTTCGATTCTTCGGCATAGAAATAGTAATTTCTGCAAATTGCATGCATTCATTCATAAAACGCATTTTGTCAATTTGGCCAACATATTTGCTTGTTGGGAGAGAAAAATATTTACATCCTTTTAAGGAAATATATTTATATTTGATACCAAACTTCTCTTTTGATAAGATTGAATGTAAATTTCCATATAATTAATTATGTGCACGCGATAAACATTTATTTTCACGTACGAAGTTTTTTAAAAATGAGATATTACTTTAAAAACAATTTTTAAATATTATGCAATTTTTTTTTCGGTATCGGGCTCGGGCTCGGATTTTAAATCATCGGACTCTGGCGGGCCTGGGCTCCCAAAAGAGAGCCCGAACTCAACTTTACTGAGCACCCAAACCGAAAATTATATTATAAGTCAACCTGGCACATTTTAACCCGAAACACTTAAACCCGAACTCGAACTGAACAAGAAACCGGCAAGAAAATTATTTCATATTGTAATGCAATTATGGAAAAATATTCTAGAAGATATTTCTGTAACATCCATTTTATCTTTTATGTTGAGAAATGAACATAATATATATGTATTGTATTATAAGTATCGGTTTATCTATTGTCGATTATTTATGTGATTTAATGGTTATTATTAACAAAAGTCTTATTATATATATATATATATATATTTGTTCTTATTTTTCTACAAGATGAATCAGCATAATCTCTTTGCAGTGTTTGGAGTAATGCATTGTGGGATTTTTTTTTTACATCTGTTTGAATCATTCCTACACCTTTTTTACTTTCTTCTATCTTTACAAGAAGAAAGTATTGGATTCATGAAAATTTTCGACTTCCAGCTTTCGACGGATTTATACGTTTTAGAAGGTCCTGAACACGATTTGACTATTTTTAGAAAATGTCTGTCTGTGACTGTGTCTGTCTGTCTGTCTGTATGTGACAAAAATTTTGTGGGCGCTCTATCTCAAGAACTAATGCTCAGAATTTAAAAAAACTTTATATTCAGTTAGTGCCTGATATAAATTGGTGCTGATTAGTTTTTTGGTAAAAGTTGCGCTGCTATGCAGAATTTTTCGCGATTTCCGCAATAGCTCAATCTCAAGTACTAATGCTCGGAATTTAATAAAACTTTATATTCAGTTAGTCTCTGATATAAATTGGTGCCGATTAGTTTTTGGTAAAAATCGCCCAGCAGGTGGTGCTGCTATGCAGCATTTTGAAGGATTTACACGATTTTAGCGATAGTCATATCTCAAGAAATAATGCACGGAATTTAATAAAACTTGAGTTTCAGTTAGACCTTGATATAAATTGGTGCTGATTCTTTTTAGTGTATGCGAAACCTGTGTGAGACAGTTTTGGGATTGACACATCCGACTAGTTCTTTACTGGTGGGTTGTGCGTACTATTCTCAGGTTTTTTAACTATTGCTTATGGATAATTACTTATTTTTTTTTAAATGTTTCTTGGGTTTCATTTTGATATGTTATAAAGGGCATAATTTTATCATTTTTAGGCTTAATGCCGACAATATTTAAGGAAATAACATATCTTTACTGTGAATTATACTTATGATGCTCCTCTGGCGAATCCATAAGTTATTCATAGTACAAAAGGATTCCGTTACATTACGGTCTATGGGGGGGGGAAATATTTATGGTGTATTTTATTGATGTTACACTAATACAAACATATTGAAATTGATATATATCACTGAGGTGCACTACAAGAAGCTTACTACATAATAGGGTGAACACAGCGTTCATCGTTCATTTCCAGGGACACACAAAAGAATTCGGTTACAGTACTATCTATGAACTGTAATTGTTGAAAGTGCATTTACAATTGCGGTACGCGTTTTTAAATTTAATTAATTTTTTACATAGCACTTGGTGTGCATAAATGCTATAGATCGTATACAGGGCACCACAAAAGATATTGAATGCATTTCGATTTATTCCTTTTAAATGCTAAAGGTGTAAATTAACAACATACTATAAATTAAAATAACTTTTATTAGTTGTTTTACATGTTTCGACTCTTTCCGAGTCATTTTCAAAAACAAAATGAGAATAATCCAAAGTTGCACGGGATCTGAAGTTATTATCTTCATGTACTTTTTTAAAAATTACGCACGTTATCTATTATTTTTTACTTGGTTGCTTATTTTCATATCTGTGACCATGGAGTAACTCGAGCAACAGTTTCGGTAAATTAAAAAATGCCGCATCGTTACATATTGTATTTTTGCGTGTTAGTATCTCTATGGTTTCTCTTATTATGGATGGATAGTATAGACTGGAGGGAAATATTATTTTACTTTCATTGAAATTTATTTGGATGGTTTCTTCTTGATATAATCTTGCCAGGGCTGTAGTTTTTCTATTATATTCCCTCCAGTCTATACTATCCATCCATAATAAGAGAAACCATAGAGGTACTAACACGCAAAAATACAATATGTAACGATGCGGCATCTTTTAATTTACCGAAATTGTGGCTCGAGTTACTCCATGGTCACATATATGAAAATAAACAACCAAGTAAAAAATAATAGATAGCGTGCGTAATTTTTAGAAAATAATAACTTCAAAGCCCGTGCAACTTTGGAATATTCTCATTTTGTTTTTGAAAATGACTCGGAAAGAGTCGAAACATGTAAAACAACTAATAAAAGTTATTTTAATTTCTATTATGTTGTTAATTTACACCTTTAGCATTTAAAAGGAATATATTATTACAAGGTGTGATAATTTATTATATTGTGCATTTCGATTTATTGACAGAAATTGCTGAAAAGGAATTTTAAGTTTCCTAACTGAAGTAAATTTTAGCATATACAATTATATAGTATGTGTAGAAATCTATAAGATCATATTTTGTACTACACAAAAGAATTTCCGACTGTTGATGGTAGTTGCTGAAATTAGGTTTTCAAATTTGTTATGCCTTTTTCCAAATTGTTTTGTTAGACATCAAATCTTACCTTATTAGTCGGTAAAGTTTTGTTAAAGTATTCTGGAAGTATTGGAAAGTGTTTCATAATCTATACTTGACGGATGATTTTTCTTTCTTGTTTCACTGTGAAAATGCTTTTACGATGGAAAAGTTAGTGTTGCGATTTGAAATTTCTGAAATTTTGTCTCTGCAACAGTAACTGTGAAAGCTCGATTGTTGTTCCTAAAATCAGTCATGAGCCCTTATCTTAACCCGGAGTTAGTCGCAATCGGTTTTTAGCCATCATTAGTCGCAATGTATCTCGCAGATAAAACATATGTTTCTTCACCCGATGTGTCTAGGAGATACACGACATTGCACCCAGAAAAAAGAATTGATTAAAACTACAAAACATGTTTTGTTGAGTACATTTTGGTTGTTTCAGCAAAATTCAAGTAAAATTGAACCATTTTACTTGAATTAACCCTTTAGCGGGCGGTGTCCACAAAAAAGGACACTTAATTTAAATTCCAAAACTAATAAATGGCACCAATAATATTTAATTAAAATTTTCCTTTTCTAAAGTACCGGACAATAAGCATGTTTTTATTTTCTAATGAATTCGTTTTTAAATTCTGGTGTCAATTGATTATTTCATCATTTTACAAACAGACTTACTCCGCGCCGGAAAGGGTTAACAAAACATTTTTTGCTGACGATACAAAATTTTTTTTTTGGAATTGCAAAAAAAAAAAATTTTTTTGTTGATTCAAACAAAATTTCTATTGACCTATATTTAAACTGTTAAATATAGGTAAATGGAAATTTTGTTTGAATCAACAAAAAAAATTTTTTTTTGTAATTCCAAAAAAAAATTTTGTATCGTCATGTTTAAATAGAGGTCAATGGAAATTTTGTTTGAATCAACATTTTTTTTTTTTTTTTTTTTTTTTTTTGCAATTTAATCAATTCCTTTTTCTGAGTGTGTATTAGCCGGTTCGTGGTTGAAAAATTGATACCTGCGGGAGAAAGATAGAGGGACATTATTGTTTCCCAATCCACTTGGTTCAGAACTTACAAGAGGAAAATTGTAGCTTGTATCACAGAGATAAGTATGCGACTAACGCAGGCTTAAAATACTCAATTCCGAAATGACATTCCGTTTCCTTGAATGGTTCATTCACTAAAGGCTCATATATCTGCAAAGTTGTTTTTTATGAAGCGCATTTAACATATCCTATGCCTAACTGTAGCAATTTTTGACCAGTTTCGATGTTCAAATTGCAATACCTTTGTTTATATAATAAAGCTTGCAGCATAGCCGAATTAAAACTATCTCTATTATTATTTCTATTGTTCTGGTTACTAAGATTATTATGGAAACCGTGTAATCTAATAATCATATAACATTATCTAGATTATAATTATTGTTATAATCATTATGATTATTATTACTTTTTTCTTTTTAATTCTCTAATATTCTTTACTATTACGTTTTCTTAAAACCATATGTGGCAAGCGCCTTACGTGCTGCAATATCATTAGATAAATGCCTCAAATGGCAATCGTTAAAACTTTAATTAAATTACCTTCATTTATTTATAAACAAACAATTTGCATAAACTTGTGGAGATAATCTAAATTTTATCTAGTGATTTTTTTTTTAATTATACGTCTTGATTCTCATTCCTGCGGCATGGTAAACAAAAATCTGCTTGATTATAATGAGTTAATTATAATTACTCTTTCCATTTTCCTTTAACTGATGTTTTCTTTAACCGCTACATAGTTCAAGTAACAAAAAAATATCTGTTTATACATTTACATTCATTGTTTGTATATATCCGTGTGTATCTTTTTATTTTACGGGAACTATCCGCATACTAATGATCTTTTTATTGCAAGTTTTTATCATTAAGGAGGTAATGATTATGAAGTAGGGTTTTAAAAGTGTTATCTATTAGGGATTTTTTTTTTTTTTTGGCGTAATGATAGCGCTTTGGCGAAGAATACCAATTATCTTAATTATGCTCAATTAGCCTGATAAGTATAATGAATTTTAATAAAAACGCAATGTGCTAAGAAAATTATCGCCAAAGAACCGCCGCCCATTTGCCTGTTATAGATGAGCAACAGCTTCTAACTGTTATACATGAGATAAGAAGAGATTTCTTGCATGATATAATTATCCACAGCGTTAGTGAGATATTTTGAGAAAGTGAAGTTTCGTGTAAAGTTTGCTATAAAAATTATTGGCTGTCAATTTTATAATTTTTTTGTCTTTTTTAAAATGGCGTTTTGGCTCATTTAATTTAGTTGATGTGTATATGCGACATATGTAACAACTGTTCAAGATAATGTGTTATTCTGATAACGGCAGTAGATGTTCAAATAAATAATCATGGGTGTTGTACTTAATGGATCTATACGCCATACTGACTAAATCGCATATATTGTGAAAAATTGCATAATTTTTTCTGTTATGTGTTTTTATCGCAATACTGGAGTTGGTTATAATTGTAACGTTTTTCATAAAATGGTGACTCTAATTCAATAAATTTAACTTCTTTTCGATAGCGTTATAACCTGTTTAACATCTGTTTCTATATCTGGTGTGGAACTGGTAGACTTAGAAGACAAGTCAACTTTCACAACTTTGATTCGCAATGGTACATAGATTGTGAAAAATTGGATATTTTTCTTCTCTTATGTGTTCTTCTCTCAGTGCTTAATTGTTTTTATTGAAACAATCTGGAAGTTCGGTTATAATTGTAATGCTTTTCATAAAATGGTGGCTCTAATTCAGTAAATTTAACTTCTTGTCGATAGTGTTATAGCCTGTTTAACATCTATTTCTACATCTGATGTTGAACTGGCAGAATTAGAAGACAACTTTCACAACTTTGCTTCGCAATGGTACATAGATTGTGAAAAATTGGATATTTTTTTTCTCTTATGTGTTCTTCTCGCAATGCTTAATTGTTTTTATCAAAGTAATTTGGAATTGGAAGTTCATCAATGTTTTTCATAAAGTGGTGGCTCTAATTCAATAAAATTTTCACTCCTTTTCAATAATGTTACAGTTTGTTTATACATCTGATGTAGAAATGGCAGATTTAGAAGCCAAGTCAACTTTTGCAACTTTGCATCGAAATCGTATAGATTGTGAAAAATTGGATGTTTTCTTCTCTTATGTGTTTTTCTCGCTATGTTTAATTGTTTTTATCAAAATAATCTGGAAGTTCGGTTATAATTGTAATGCTTTTCATTAAATGGTGGCTCTAATTCAATAAATTTCAATTCTTTTCGATAGTGTTATAGCCTGTTTAACATCTGTTTCTACATCTATTGTGGAACTGGAAGATTTAGAAGACAAATCAACTTTCGCAACTTTGCTTCACAATCGTACATACATTGTGAAAAATTGGATATTTTTCTTCTCTTATGGGTTCTTCTCGCAATGCTTAATTGAATGTTTATCAAAGTAATTTGGAATTGGAAGTTCAGCAATGTTTTTCATAAAGTGGTGGCCCTAATTCAATAAATTTTTCACTCCTTTTCTATAATGTTACAGTTTGTTTATGCATCTGATGTAGAAATGGCAGATTTAGAAGCCAAGTCAACTTTCGCAACTTTGCATCGAAATCGTATAGATTGTGAAAAATTGGATATTTTCTTCTCTTATGTGTTTTTCTCGAAATGTTTTACTGTTCTTATAAAGTAATCTGGAAGTTCGGTTATAATTGTAATGTTTTTCATAAAATGGTGGCTCTAATTCAATAGAAATTTCACTTCTTTTCAATAGTATTATAGTCTGTTTATATATTTAATGTGGAAATAGCAGATTTAGAAGACAAGTCAATTTTCGCAATCGTTTAAATTGTGAAAATTTTGGATATTTCCTTTTCTTATGTCTTTTTCTTACAATTCTTACTTATTTCTATCAAAATAATCTGGCAGTTTTCGGCTATAATTGTATTGTTTTTTTCAAAAAGTGATGGTTCTAATTCAATAAATTTTACTTATTTTCGATAGTGTTATAGTTTGTTCATACATCTGATGTGGAAATGGCAGATTTAAAAGACAGCGGAACTTTCTCTTTAGAAAATAGATTCTTATACAAAATATATTTTCATATATTTTGAGACTGTGCAGTTTTCGTACGGGAGGAAAAAAAATCAAAATGTTATACTTTAAAAAACATGAAAATGTATTAACTAAATCTGTTTCTGATCTTGTATAAAACATTTAAACAATCGTCAATAAATTTCACTTATTTTCGATAGTGTTATAGCTTGTTTATACATCTGATGTAAAATGGCAGATTTAGAAAACAGCGGAATTTTCTGTTTAGAAAATAGATGCTTATACAAAATATATTTTCATATATTTTGAGACTGTGCAGTTTTCTTACGGGAGGAAAAAATATCAAAATGATATACTTTAAAAAACAGGAAAATGTATTAACTAAATCTGTTTCTAATCTTGTATAAAACATTTAAACAATTTTCAAATTTTACTTATTTTCGATAGTTTTATAGATTGTTTATACATCTGATGTGGAAATGGCAGATTTAGAAAACAGCGGAACTTTCGCTTTAGAAAATCGATGCTTATACAAAATATATTTTCATATATTTTGAGACTGTGCAGTTTTCGTACGAGAGGGAAAAAAAATCAAAATGATATACTTAAAAAAACATGAAAATGTATTAACTAAATCTGTTTCTGATCTTGTATAAAACATTTAAACAATCGTCAATAAATTTCACTTATTTTCGATAGTGTTATAGCTTGTTTATACATCTGATGTGGAAATGGCAGATTTAGAAAACAGCGGAACTTTCGCTTTAGAAAATAGATACTTGTACAAAATATATTTTCATATATTTTGAGACTGTGCAGTTTTCTTACGGGAGGAAAAAAAATCAAAATGATACTTTAAAAAACAGGAAAATGTATTAACTAAATCTGTTTCTGATCTTGTATAAAACATTTCAACAATCTTCAATAAATTTTACTTATTTTCGATAGTTTTATAGATTGTTTATACATCTGATGTGGAAATGGCAGATTTAGAAAACAGGGGAACTTTCGCTTTAGAAAATAGATGCTTATACAAAATATATTTTCATATATTCCGAGACTGTGCTGTTTTCTTACGGAAGGGAAAAAATCAAAATGATATACTTAAAAAAACAGGAAAATGTATTAACTAAATCAGTTTCTGATCTTGTATAAAACATTTAAACAATCTTCAATAAATTTTACTTATTTTCGATAGTTTTATAGATTGTTTCTACATCTGATGTAGAAATGGCAGATTTAGAAAACAGCGGAACTTTCGCTTTAGAAAATAGAAGCTTGTACAAAATATATTTTCATATATTTTGAGACTGTGCAGTTTTCTTACGGGAGGAAAAAAAATCAAAATGATATATTTTAAAAAACATGAAAATATATTAACTAAATCTGTTTCTGATCTTGTATAAAACGTTTAAACAATCTTCAAAAAAGAAAACAAAATCAATCATACAGACTGTAAATATAGATATTAAATTTTATTAAAACAGCTTACAAAAAAAAAAAAAAAAAAAAAAAAAAAAAGTTTTGACCCTATCGGGAGAGGGGGACGGGTAGGCAAAAATCAGTACTTACCTACCCATCTTTTTTGCCTAAAAAAGTGGATTTAAATGAAATAAAATTATCAGTTATTTTAAACAAAGTTTTAATCAATCCAATTTCTGTGTGAATAATACCGGCGACAACTGCAGAAGACATTATTCAGTTGGCGACAACAGATGTTGATATGAATATTTATGAATGTTATACTGAATAGGCTTATAGTTAGCATGGACAAGATTAAGAAAAAGAAAGATATGCCTTTTCTATTGATTTGTTCGGAAAGTTCCTTCCTTTTTTGAAAACCAATTCGTACCGGAAAATTCTGCCCGTCAATTATTAGACATTAAATATTGGAATTAATGCCTAATAATAAAATGATAGAATTCTCCGGTACGAACCAACTTTCTTATATTTATAATTTTTATCAAAATAGAAGTCTATTGTAAATGAAAAGTGAGAAAAAAGCTTCTCAATTGTATTTAATTCGCATGATTCGTAATAGAATATGAGGCATCTATTTATTCAAAATAACATATTAGTCAATTAATGAAGACAGATATTCAAATAAATATTTGTAAATGCCTTTTTTACTATTAGCGTGAATAACAATTATCGATTTTTGGTTAAATTTAAACTTGTAACTTCAGATATGAGCGAGAAAAGAAAAGTAAGTTTATTTCTTATGATATAATCGTTAATTTCCATATTTCTGGTGGTAATACGCGCAATTCGCATTTGATACATTCACATTTTAACAGTGATTTTAGAATGTATTTTCATCTGTTGAGAAATAATATCTTTTAATTAGCATCATTTCTTTTTTTTTCTTTTTTAAATAACATAAAAAATTATGAGTGCCAGAAAATGTAGAATAAATATACAACTATAAATATACAAGTATAAATATAGAAATATACAAGTATATTTGGTATCTGAAATTTATATAATAGACATTTTTTTTAAAATTTGCATTATAAATTGCAAAAATATGTGCCCAATTTTTAGGAAAAAATGTTCATGTCTGTCTTTAAATAGTTTAGCACTATGATAGAAAGGCCTATCTCTATGATAATTGGCCCCAAGATAATACAAAGCGGGTCGAAAATACCCGGATTTTTTTTTTTTTTTTTCGAATATCGACTTAGACTTTTTTTTTTAATTTTAATGTTGAATATATGTTTTACTTTCTTTGCACTTTTCCACATTTGGAGGTGTCGTTGATTTTGCGTAAACAAAGTGTCATTTTTTAAAAATTTAATGACCTTTTTTTTTTTTTTTTTTTTTTTTTGCCGAAATTAATCTGAACGATGACAGGGTAGCAGCTGATAAAATGCGTGACAAAAAATAAATGTGCGTTATTATTATTATTTTTAACGAACAATTATTTTTAAGACCGCATGATGAAAACTTCCGTGTTGAAAAACTGAGAATTCATTGCATTAAAATTGCTTAAAATAATTGCATTCGATTTTAATACCAAACATAGAATTCGCAGACTATAGTAAATATCAGAGTTCATCGACTAGTGCATATTTACATCTCTTATTATTTTAGTATTCATGAAAACAAAAAAAGATAAAAAATTGAGCATGTATCGGTTTTTCAGAGTTCGATAAAAGAGCTCTTTCCTGTTAATGTTGAGAAATATCCGTCGGTCGGAAGAAGCTGATTAAAAACAGGAACGAGGAACAAAAATTCCGATGTCCGAAAATAATTCCGCATTTGCAGATAGCTGTGACTTTCAATAAAACGAAAATTTTATCTTATAGTTTTCATAAAAATGAAAGTTTTATGTTATGCTTGAAAGTATTTAGGTGGGTTTATATTAGGGTCCAGCATCGGGTCGGGTAATCCGATTTTACCCGAACCTGACCCGAATCGGTTCAAGTGGGGTCGGGTTGACTTTAAATATTTCCGTTTCGGGTTGAGTTTTGATTTTTTCGGGTCGGGTTCGGCTTGCCCCGATTTTTCAAAAGAAAATCCTGGATGTTTTTCAAATGAAAAAATAACTACATATTTGAATATTAAGGATATGTTTATTTTTGTACAAAAAAATAAATAAATAAATAAATAAATAAAAATAATAAAAAAATAAAACTGTCATTATCGATATAATTATAGACTATTTTTTATAATTGCATTAAAATATGGATTAATTTTCTGTCATTTCGGGCTCGGGACCGATTCGGGTGTGAATGTTTAGGGTTGAAGTAATTAACCAAAATAATTAATCAACCAGATGACAATTTAGAATCAATAATAATCTTCGCAATTACGAAATAATAATGCACAGCTGATTTTCGAATAATAGAATTTTGTGATGTGCAGATCAAATGTGTTTTTTATTTTAAAGATAGATATCAATCACATGTATCATATTGCAAAGGAAGTATGATACATATGAGAATAAATAATCATTATCCTAGGAACATTGAATTTTTTTTTTTAAATATGTGTTTATTTTTATTTAATTATAACAAGCTATTGAAAGAAACTGTACCTAAAACAAAAGTATAAACAGGTTTATTTAATGTAATTTGTGCATAAAATTGAGAACTGGCTATAATGTAACTCAATATTTTATATTATGTTACAATACATAAATAGTTAAAAATATAAATATAAAACAAAATAAAAGACAAATAGTTAAAAAGAGAAAAATGAAGATCGTACAAGATTTTACATTGAAAATTTATCAAAATAATAAATCAACCAGATAACAATTTAAGACCAGTGATAATATTCACAATTACGAAATAATAACGAGCAGCTTAATTTTCGAATAATAGAACTTTGGGAAATACAGATCAGATTTCTTTTTATTTCAAAGATTGATTCTAAAGGAAATATGATACATATGATAATTAATATAACAGAAAATAGGGGAAAATTCTTATTAATAAGAGAAAATTTCTAACTATTTTTTCGATGTGTGTTTACTTTTATTTAATTGCAACAAGCTATTGAAATAAACTATAGATAAAACAGAAGTATAAGAAAAATTCATTAAATGTAATTCGGTCATAAATTTGAGGTATGGGCATAATGTAATACAAAATTTTATATTTACTTACAATGCATTACTAAAGTATCTAATACAGATGGAACAAAAAGGAAAGAAAGAAAAAAGAAAGAACGAAAAAAGAAAAGAAGATATTGCATAAGATTCTGATACTGAGTTTTTTCAAAATCATAAGTTAACGAGATAACAATTTAGAATGAATGATAATCTTTTTAGTTACGAAATAATAAGGCAAGCTGGTTTTCGAATAATATAATTTTGTGATGTATCGATCAGATTTCTTTTTATTTCTAGAGATAGAATTCCAAAGAAGATAGGATATATATGATTAGAATTAATATAACATTAAAGTACGAGAAAATTATTATTAATAAAAGAAATTTTCTAACTAATTTTTAGATATGCGTTTACTTTTATTTAATTACAACAAACTATTGAGATAAACTATAGATAAAACATAACTTTACACAGATTTAATTAATGTAATCTGTGCATAAATTTGTTCATAAAATTTCGGCCTATATTTAGCACAAGATTTTATATTTAGTTACAATACATTAGTGAAGCGTATAGACAAATGAAAAAAAAAGAAGAATATCGCACAAGATTTTAACACTGAATTTTTATCAAAATAATAAATCGACAAGATTACAATTTAGAATCGATAATAATTTTCGCAATTACGAAATAATAATGCAGAGCTCATTTTCAAATAATAATTTTTTGTCAGATTTATTTTTCATTCTAAAGATAGAACTCGAAAGAAAATGTGGTACATATGATGAGAATTAATATAACAGAAAAAATGAGACAATTCTTATTAATACGAGAATTTTTTTTTAAATTATTATTATTATTAAAACAAATTATTCAGATAAGCGATGGATGAAACATAATGCACAGATACACACAGAATATACACAGATTTATTTAATATAATTTGTGCATAAATTTGAGATCTGGACATAATGTAACACAAGATTTTCTATTTAGTTACAATGCATCACTGAAGCGTATAGACAGGTGGCAATTAAGCAAAGCAGCAGAAGAAGAAAATTGCAAAAGATTTTAACACTAAAATTTTATCAAAATAATAAATCAACCAGATAACAATTTAGAATCAACGATAATCTTCGCAATTACGAAATGATAATATACAGCTGATTTTCGAATAATAGAATTTTGTGATGTACACATCGGACTTTTTTTTTTCATTCTAAAGATAGAATTCAAAGAAAATATGATACACCTGATGAGTATTAATATAACTGAAAATATGATAAAGTTCTTATTTCTACAAGACATTTTCTAACTATTTTTTAGATACTTTTACTTAATTAAAACAAATTATTGAGATAAGCGATAGATGAAACATACACAGGTTTATTTAATATAATTTGTGCATAAATTTGAGATCTGGGCATAATGTAACACAAGATTTTCTATTTAGTTACAATGCATTACTGAAGCATATAGACAGCTGCAGAAGAAGAAGATTGCACACGATTTTCAACACTGAAATTTTATCAAAATAATAAATCAACTAGATAAAAATTTAGAATCAATGATAATCTTCGCAAGTACGAAATAATAATGCACAGCTGATTTTCGAATAATAGAATTTTGTGATGTACACATCGTTTTTTTTTTTTTTTTTTTTTTTTCATTCTAAAGGTAGCATTCAAAGAAAAATTTTTTATTTCTACGAGAAATTTTTAAACTATTTTTAGATACGCCTTTACTTTTATTTAATTAAAACAAATTGTTGAGATAAGCGATAGATAAAACATAAATATACACAGATTTATTTAATATAATTTGTGCATAAATTTGAGATCTGGGCATAATGTAACACAAGATTTCCTATTTAGTTACTATGCATGCATTACTGAAGCATATAGACAGATGCAGAGAAGAAGAAGAAGATTGCACAAGATTTTCAACACTGATATTTTATCAAAATAATAAATCAACCAGATAACAATTTAGAATCAATGATAATCTTCGCAATTACGAAATAATAATGCACAGCTGATTTTCGTATAATAGAATTTTGTGATGCTCATATCAGATTTCTTTTTCATTGTAAAGATAGAATTCCAAAAGTAAATATGATACATATGAGAATTAATAATTAATATCCGAGAAAAATATGGAAAAATTCTTATTGTTAAGGGAAACTTCGTAAATGATATTTGGAACACGGTATTCTGTTCCGGACGATTTTATCAATAAAGTATACAGGAAAACGCCTGGCAGCGGCATGACAAAACAATAGTTTCGATGGCACAAGTTTCTGTTCACGGTACGCTGAATAGCTTTTCTGGGTGTATTGGGGGAAAATGGGAAAAGCTAATATTTAGGAATAGCCTGGAGAAAAAGAAATATGAGTCGAGCATTTTCTTCTTCATTCCTCCATGCTAAGGAATATTTAAAAAAAAAAGTCTTATATTACTTTATTTATTTTTTTTTTTTTCCTTCAAAGATGATAAAATAGTGATGTTAAAGAAAACGTACTAAACAGTTTCGGATCAAAGCAATTACATTGCCTAATTCGATGCTATTAAAATGATAATGTTATTAAATAGTAATTTGCAGTGGGTGAAGAGGAATGTAATAATATTTTAAACATTAAATTACGTATGTTATATAACAAGTGACGCAAATTTTATAAGTTCTATCGCTCACCCGCAAGAAAAATGATACAACTGCAAAAAATTAAATTTTGCTTATTATTTGCACTAATAGGTCTCTCCACACTAAGGAATATATATAAAAAAGTCTTACATTACATTTTTTTTGCCTCCAAAGACGATATAATTGCAATGTTAAAAAAAGAATACAAATTAATTTTGAGTCATTGCAATTACAGTGCCTAATTCAATGCTATTAAAATGGTAATGTTATTAAATAGTAATTTCTAAAGGGTAAAGAGGCATGTGATCATATTTTAAACATTAAATTACTTATATTATAACGAGTGACAAAAATATTATAAGTTATATCGCTCACCCACAAGAATGTAACGCAACTCTAAAAAATTTATTTTGCGTATAAGTTGCACTAATAGGTCTCTCGATGCTAGGAATATAAAAAAAAAAAGGCTACTATGCTAGGAATATAAAATATTTTTTTCCTCCAAAGATGATAAAATAGTGACGTTAAAGAAAGCGTACAAAATAGTTTCGGATCAAAGCAATTACAGTGTCCAATTCGATGCTATTAAAATCATAATGTTATTAAGTAGTAATTTATAATGGGTAAAGAGACATAATCATATTTTAAACCCTGAATTATATATGTTACACAGAAGGTTGTTCAGACTTTATGGAAAAAAATTTCAAAGTCAATTTCTACGCATACATGACATATTCTTTGCAACAATTTGACTTTGTTGGATAGCCTTGACTTTTGGCTATAACTCTGGCTCGAAATTTCTATGATAATAGAATTTCCTTATTACAGTCATGTCAGTTTTTCCTATACCTCTTGTAAAAACTTTCCAAAGTCTTTTCAATGTACGTGAATTCATTTAAACAATCCAAATGCAGAAAAAGGTCACCATTGGGGGAGGCGGGGGGGGGGGGGTGCGTCAAATGGTTTTACATGCATTTCATCAATTAATACACAATTTATATCCGTTTGGGATTCTTTCTTTGCTAAATATGCGTCAGTTGAGTTATGGAAGAACGGATGTTCATATGAAGCTCAATTAATATCTTTTTCATATAAAGGTGGGATTTCTTCTTCAAAAATGGATTCTAAAATATTTTACTGATAATGAAGTGAAATCACCTTAGCTTTACTGCATTTTTAACCTTTAAATTAATTTCACAACAAAATCCAGAAGCAATCATGAATTCCTTCGGAATTTTTTCTTTACATTCACAAACCCATTTCTTTCTTTTCTTCTATTAATTGATAAAAATTGCTCTTATTTTGATACACTGATTTAAATAAAGCCACGTCTCCTCCAGTGTTATGATACATTTTCATTTATCCCCACCTATGTGTTTGTTAAAGCGTGTGTTAGAAAGCACAATCCACAACACATTGGGAGAGTTTGGAAAGTTTTTCAAGAGGTGTGGAAGAAAATTATATGATTGTACTAAGAGAAAAATCGACTATGATGAAAATTTCGATCCAGAGTTATAATCAAGAGTCAGGTCTATACAGTAGAGTAAAATTGTTGCGAATGAAAATCGTTTCCACAAGCAGCGAATGACCTTCTGTATAACAAGTGACACAAATTTTATAAGTTATATCGCTCATCACCCGCAAGAAAAGTGACACAACTAAAAAAATATATATTTATATTTTACGTATTTGCACTAATAGGTCTCTCCACGGTGAGGAATAAAAAAAGTCTTACGTTACATTTTTTTTTTCTACCCCAAAAAGGATAAAATAGTAATGTTAAAGAAATCGTACAATTTTTTTTCGGATCAGAGCATTTACAGTACCTCATTCGATGCTATTAAAATGATAATGTTATTAAATAGCAATTTGTAGTGGGTAAAGCGGTATATAATCATATTTTAAACATTGAATTATGTATGTTATAACAAATGACACAAATATTATAAGTTATATCGCTCATCACCCGCAAGATAAGTGACACAACTAAAGAAATTTTTTTTTCGTATTATTTGTACTTATAGGTCTCTCCACGCAGAGGAATAAAAAAAGTCTTTGTAATGTATGACTTTTTTTATTCCTCAGCGTGGAGAGACCTATAAATACAAATAATACGAAAAAAAAAATTCTTTAGTTGTGTCACTTTTATTGCGGGTGATGAGCGATATAACTTATAATTCTTTTTTTTTTTGTCCCAAAAATGATAAAATAGTAATGTTAAGGAAAGCGTACAATTTTTTTCGGATCAGAGCAACCACAGTGCCTAATTCGATGCTATTAAAATGATAATGTTATTAAATAGTAATTTGTAGTAGGTAAAGAGGCATGTAATCATATTTTACATTAAATTATGTATGTTATATAACGAGTGACACAAATATTATAAGTTATATCGCCCGCTCTCAAGAAAAATGACACAATTGCAAAAAGATCATTTTGCGTATTATTTGCACTAATAGGACTGACTCTCCACACTAAGGAATATATATAAAAAAGTCTTACCTTACATTTTGTGCCCCCAAAGGTGATAAAATAGTGATGTTAAAGAAAGCGTACAAAATAGTTTCGGATCAAAGGAATTACAGCGCCTAATTCGATGCTATTAAATTGATAATGTTATTAAATAGTAATTTGTAATATGAGTGAAGAGAGATATAATCATATTTTAAACATTACATTATGTATGTCATACGTTTTGCACTAATAGGCCTGATATGGGTACGTATTGCTACAGGAAAAATGTCATAAGTGTAGTTATCCGAAAGACCGCTAGATTACGCTGTGTGTCACATTACCACCACTTGGTGTCAGAGGCAAAAGGCAGGAAGATAAGTTTACTCAATCATATCTATCTCTTTTTCGTCTGATTCTTAAAAGTTTTACGCTTTTATGTATACTTTTACAGCTGCATGCTATAGTTTTTATGTTACAGTAAAATAAATAAATAATGCCAATCTTCATAATAATCTGCTTAAAATTTTTATTGGTTAATCGTATTTTTAATTTTTAAATAATGCCCTTTCTTTAAAAGGGTAAAAAGTTTTGAATTTGGTAGAAAACTAACTTTAAAATTATGTTTAACTTATTAAACATAATTTTAAAGTCATGTCACACAAACATACAAAGGCGAAAAAAAAGCACAAGGCGATGTTACACAAAACATACGAAGTAGTTTCGGGCCAAAGAAATTACAATGCCTAATTCAATGCTGTTACAATTTTGAATACTATTAAATAATCATTACTCTCTTCTGAAATGCAATATTTTTGAGTTGTGTCACTTTTCTCGTGGGTGAGCGATATATGCAGTTATGCAGCTTCTTGATATGTAACTGTTCTGCTATGCCTTCTGAAATCTATATTTTGAGTGTCTTTTCAAATTTCCCAAATAGACTTCGATTCCACATTTAATAAGTTGAACATAATTTTAAAGTAAGTTTTCCACCAAATTCAAAACTTTTTACCTTTTTAAAGTAAGGGCATTGTTAAAGAATGTGAAAGAATGTCATTAAAAGTACTAGTAACCAATAAAAATTTTAAGCTGATTCTTTAATAGAATTCATTGGTTACCATAAAATGTTTGATATTTTGCAATTGTACCTTAAAAAATAAAAATGTTACACAAAACATACAATATAGTTTCGGGTCCGAGTAATTACAACGCTCAATAAAATGCTGTTAAATGCAGAATACTATTAAATAATCATTTGTAGGGATAAAGATTAAACGACAAATTATATGCAATAGCTGGAGACTTGAGGCACACATTTTATAAATTACATATACTGTTATATAGCTTAATGCAAATGTTGTGTTATACGAGTTGAAAAATGTATTCTTAATGTATAATCATATTTTAAAGATTAACTTTGTATTGTTATTCTTTTAAGCTGTAAAAATTATCGTTAGCCTTACATGTTTTCTGATTCTTCTTTTTTTCTTTTTTTCTTTTATTCATAAAGTTTTTGAACATATAGTGTATTATTATCTTAGAAGATGTATACTTACATATTAGTAAAAAAATTAATCTGTAAAAAAATAATCTTGAAAAAATTTTGCAGTTTTGCAATTTTTCTATAATTTTGATTTTAGAAATCTTGAAATTGGATAAAATTGTAAAGTTGTTTTCAAATTTGCCACTTGTTCGGGATGGAATAGATCTTACAATTTTTTTTTAACTATCAAAGAAATAAAATTTAAATATTGGCTGTACTTTTTAACACTTTGAAAATTTATTTGAATAAAAAAAAAGAAAAAAAAAAAGACAGATTCAAGGCGAAAGAGTAACGTGAAATTACGAATGTACTTTAATTAATTAACATACTTTTTTTTCCTTAATAGTTTTAGAAATCTTCAAAGAAACTTTTCTCAAAGGGAAAAGAAAAAAAAAATCGTAGCGCACGCACACACACACGAAAACTTGCCTTTATGTAAAAAATTATCTTGAAATTCTTTCTTAAAAGTGCTGACATTTACGTCTTAATGGAGACAAATTGCTGAAAGAAAAAACTGAAGATATTGAAGGCTTTTAACGCATCGCCATACGTGGATGAATTTTAGATGTTCTACTTAAAACTCCTTACAAGGATTTTCTAGTAGACTGCTCCTAAAAGAATTCTTTCGGAATTAAGTGAAAAGTAAAACCCCAGTTGATAACACCGGAGAAAAAAAGAGCATAAATCATCTTCTGTCATCGTGTGAAATTTTAAATTATGGATGCAGTTTTTATATAAAAAAAAAAATGTAAAACACATTTTTTTTAATACAATATAACTTTATTTATGGGAACAATAGAAGTGATTGTCTTATTAAACGAAATGCTTCTTGTACGGTCAGCCATACCCCCGAAAAATTATATGCAATAGCAAGAGACACAAATTTTTACATATACAATTACACAGCATGCAAATGTTTTGTTATACCCCTTGAAAAATGTATTCTGAATGTATAATCATATTTTAAAGATTAACTTTGCATTGTTATTATGTTAAGTAGTAAAAATTATCGTTAGCCTTATATGTTATAAAATATAACTTTATTCATGGGAACAATAGAAGTGATTGTCTTATTAAATGAAATGCCTCTTGTATGGTCAGCCACAACCTTGACAAATTATATGCAATAGCAAGAGACACAAATTTTATAAATTACATATACAATTACACAGCATGTAAATGTTTTGTTATGCCCCTTGAAAAATGTATTCTGAATGTATAATCATACTTTAAACATTAACTTTGCATTGTTATTCTTTTAAGCTGTAAAACTTATCTTTAGTCTTATATGTTTTCTGATTCTTTCTTTTTTTTTATTCGAAAAATTTTCGAACATATAGTGTATTATCTTAGTGTTTTATATAGTGTATTATCTTAGAAGATGTATAGTTACAGATTAGTAGACAAAAATAATAAAAAAATACAAAATATTGAAAATTTCTTGAATTCTCGAAAAATTGAAATATAATCTTAATTTTGAAAATCTTGAAATTGGATAAAATTGTTATCAAATTTGTCATTCGTTCCTGATGTAAAAAATCTGGCGGTTTTTAATTATCCAAGAAATAAAATTTAAATATTGGCTGTACTTTTTAACACTTTGAAATTTTATTAAAAAAAAGAAAGAAAAGAAAGACAGATTGAAGGCGAAAGAGTATCGTAAAGTTACGAATATATTTTAATTAATTAACATACTTTTTTTTTCCTTAAGGCGGTATTAAAAAAAATATATATTTTTTTTTTTCCACGCTCAACAACTCAAAATTTTCTGACACATTTTCAGACTCATTTTTAAAACTAAAAACATGAAACTTGGCAACGTGGTTTATGAAGAGATTTATAAGTGACCTGTAGTTTTATTTTTCGTTCAATTAATTAGAAATTGATTGACAAACAATTATTTTCACAGTACGATAATTTTATTTTGATTCCAGAGCTATCGCTTCGGAAAATACAGTTCAAAATGTCCACTTTGACAGATTTTTTTAAAATATATTCTGCCTTTATCAAAAAATCGATCAATACGGACATTATAAAGTTTCTGAGTAAGAGAACCTGCGCCAATTGGATGCATTTTAGAGCAAAAATGAATTTAAAAATAAGTCACAAAATAAGCAGTTTGGATTTGTGAGTACACCCTACATACTAGAAAAAAGATGCCTTTATGTAAAAAAATTGTCTTGAAATTCTTTCTTAACAGTGCTGACATTTACTTCTTAATGGAGACAAATTGCTGAAAGAAAAAAGACTGAAGATATTGAAAAATTTTAACGCATCGCCATACGTGGATGAATTTGAGATGTTCTACTTAAACTCCTTACAAGGATTTTCTAGTAGACTGCTTCCAAAAGAAGTCTTTCGGAATTAACTGAAAAGTAAAACCCCAGTTGATAATCAAGGAGAAAAAAAAGAGCATAAATCATTTCCTGTCATCGTGTGAAATTGTAAATTATGAAAATGCAGTTAAAAAAAAATTGAATTTGTAAGTTAAACGTGACAAATGTTCTTATTATAACTAGTTTTACAATATAAAAAAAAATCATCTTTAGTGAAATGAATTATATCGTATGCTATGAGCGAAATGACCATGCTTTTTAGATAGATTTCGTAAGAAATACTACCTATTACATTCTCCCCTATGTTGGAATTTCTGAAATTTTTTTGCAGATCTACGCCGATCATGACTCCCAGAACCCAAAACCACACCCAGTTCAAAACTTTATCTATCTATCTATATCACTTTTTTATGGACACGATAATTGCAATAATTCTGCACAAATCTCTTCCAAACTGATTACATAAAATCAAGGGGCATAAAATCTCGGTCAAGTTCGTTAATGGGCAAAATCGAACCAGGGGAGGGGGTTGAAATAGGGGGAGGGCTTTTTGTGAAAATAGAAAAAAAAACCATAACTTCTTAGTTATGATACGTATCGAATCCGCTTAAAGTTATTATTACTTCTAAAAAAAGGGCCGAACATTTATGTATGACAGATTTTTGATATAATTAAAAATGGCCTTAAGGGGGAGGGGGGGGGATAGGGGTTTAAGAAGAAAAAAAATCATAACTTCGTCCATTCACAATATATCAAATCCGCTTAAATTTACTATAAATCCTCTTAAGATTATATACAACTTTTATACTGACAAGTTTTTTATAAGACCAACCCTTACAGCAAAAAAAAAAAAAAAAAAAAAAAATAATAATAATAATAATAATAATAAAAAAACAATTCCCCCCGGCTCCGCCTACAAACACATTTAGATTTTGAAGTGGGCGGTTCCAACTGCCGCATCATGGCAAACGGCAAAAGGTCTTCTGCAATTCTCAATAAACAGGTGCCTCACGGTCTGCGTCTTCGAAATCTACCTGTGCTTGTAGGCCGAGGGATCTTTTTTATTATTATGTATGCCACGTTTATAGATGCGAAGTTTTTTTCGACACCAGACAGCGCTGCAAAATTCACCATGGTGATCTTGCTTTGCGAATGATGACCTCCACGGTTTAATATTTTTATGACTCATAATGAACGAATCTCTTGTGTTTATTTTCTTTAATGGATTGAGATATTCGGCTTTCAACCTAATTTCGGCTGAAGTTATCGCAGAATCTATACATATTTGAATGTAACTCATCTCGCAAACAAACAATTTTTTTTAATGATCTTTCTAAAATTGTAACTTTTATGCAATTTTATTCGAAAAAAATAATTTTGAATAAAAATGGCCTCCTGGCATATGAAAAAAGAAATGGTCAGCCCGTATTTGCTTTCCTTAGTCACATGATTTGCGTTTTTATTATTACATAGATTATGCTTTTATAGATATCATGTCCACAATGGACTTGACAATACTGTTTCACAGTGCACAAAGAAAAGTAAACTGACATAGTACGAAATTCTCTTTTAAGGTGATTCTCAAATTGCCTACTACACAACGCGAAACTTTCTGACATTTTTTTTACTCCTTTTTAAACGTAAAAGCATAAAATCGGCAGACCTGACTATTGAAGCGATTTGGAATTAAACAGCGTTTTCCATTTTTTGATATATAAATTACTTATCTAGTTACAAGCGATTCTTGTCACGCGAAGATAAGATTTTCCTTTTTCTCGCGCTTCTGCGTACGAAATTCGGTTTGAAATGCCGACTTTGGCAGTATTTTCTGAAAGATCTTCTGCCTTTACCAAAAAATGGAAAACGCCTTTCGATGCCACAGTTTCTGGATAAGATTCTGCCAATTTTTCTGCCACAGTTTCTGCCAATTTCATTCGTTTCCAAACAAAAATGAATTGAAAAATGAGTCAGAAAGTAACTTCTTCGGATTTGAGAATAGTCTAAGAGCCTTTTTAGGTGCGTTCGTAGTTATATAAATACATCGCACCTATAATCGTCGTCTTGTCCGTCCGTCTGTCCGCATATAACAGCGCAAAAACTACCCAAACAAATGGTTTGAAATTTAATATATATAATCGTTGCAGAATTTTGTCGAGTCATTTCAAATTGTATGAAAATCGAATCAAAACTTAAAAAGATATTTATATTAAAATTTTCTTCATTCTATTAAATCCTATCATATGTAAATCTATATAATAAAATCAGATGTCATGTGACTGAGGAAAATAAATACGGGCTAACCACATCTTTTTCCATATGCCAAGTGGCCATTTTCATTCAAAATTATTTTTTCGAATATAAGTTGCATTTTTAGAAAGATCGTTCAAAAAAATTGTTTGCTTGAGGAATGACTTACATTAAAAAATGTATAGATCCTGAGATAACTTCAGTGAAAATAACGTTAACAGCCGAATATCTCAATCTATTAGAGAAAATAAACAAAAAATTTATTCATCGTGAGTCATAGAAATTTTAACCATGGAGGTAATCATTCGCACAGCAAAGTCTCCATGGTGAATTTACAGCGCTGTCTGCTGTCGAAAAAAAAAATTCGTATCTGTAAACATGGCATACGTAATAAGAAAATAAAAAAGGCATCCTTATTTCGTTCATAGCAGACGATATAATTTTTATTTCACTGAAATGATAACGGTGATTTTTAACACTTTCCAACCTAGTTGAAAAGTGTTTATGACTTCGGTTTGTCTGGCCGTATGGCCGTCTGGCCGTGCTCTAACTCCCGTAAATAGGCTCGGAATGCCCTGCAATTCTTATATGTTATTGCCGTTATCTATAGCATGTTTCCTTTTTCAACTGAAGTGTGTAGTACTTATAGTTTTTTTACAAGGACGCTCAAAAGAATTCCGTTACATTACGGTATATGGGGAAAAATCATTTGCGGTTTATTTAATGATTTTACACAATTTCAAATACATTGTAATTGATATATATCACTAAGGTGCATTACAAGAAGCTTAATATGGAATATGGTGTGCATAGCACTTATATTTACTTTACAGGGACAGTCAAAAGAATTCCGTTACATTACGTCTATGGAGAAAAATTGTTTGCAGTTTAATCAATAATGTTTCACTATTTTAAACGCATTGAAAATTATATATATCACTAAGGTCGTTACAAGAGGCTTACTACAGAATATTGTGTGTATAGCAGTCATCGTTCATTTACAGGGACACACAAAATAATTCTCTACTGTCTGTTAACAATTATTCCTGAAAGTGCGTTTTAAGTTGCTGAACGCGATTTTAAATTTCACTTTTTGTCTATTACTTGGTATGTATAAATTCTGTATTTCATATACAGGGCAGCACAAAACTTCGCGAACACATTTCCGTTTATTGAAAGAAACTCCAGAAGGAGAATTTTAAACTGTGCTACGCGTTTCCTAACTAAACTAAAATTTAGCATCCTGTGTAGTATATATACAAATCTATAGATCATATACAGAGCTGAATAAAAGTATTCGGATATTTTTCCGAATATTGTATATGTTGAAAATTCCTGAAATTACGTTTTTAAATATGTTATGTGTTTTCCAAATTGTTTACTTAGATGTTATCTTTCAGCTTATTAAACGGTATTGATTTGTAAAATTATTTTTGAAGCGTTGGAAAGTGTTAATCTATGCTTGACGCATGATTTTTCGTTCTTGTTGACATTGTAAAACTAGTTGTAGCACGAAACGAACGCACCTCATTTGTTACACGTTTAACGTACAATTTCCAACTTGTTTTTTAACTATGATCATGTTTTCTCGAAGGGCTAACAGCGCTTTTGTAATGGAAATAAATTGCCAGAGAAACTCCTTTATTGAAGGTGTCTAAGCCAGCGGTATACGTGGGCGGATTTCTTGAACATTTCCCTTAAATCTCTTACAAAAATTTCTTAGACGGATCGCTTTGAAATTAAATGAAAAATAGAATATAGTTTATGGCATATGATTAAGTGATTTCTTCGACTCTCTCCGATTTTATATCAATAAACATGAAAAGAAAAGAAAAAGTTAAATAAGCAAAATGTTTAAAAATACTTTCATTTTCTTTTTTTACAATGCAATTGAGCTTACACAATAACTGATATTTAAATGAATCCGATTTGTTTCATAATGCTTTGATCCTATAACAAAGATGATTCAATAAAAAGTAGCAGTATAATTATTTTTATTATTATTGTATCTTTTCTTTTTTAACCCTTTAGCGGGCAGTGTCCACAAAAAAGGACACCTAATTTTAATTCCAAATCTGACAAACGGCACCAAGAATATATAATTAATTTTTTCCTTTTATAAAGTACGGGAAAATAAGCAAGTTTTTATTCTGTAATGAATTATTTTTTAAATTCTGGTGTCAGTTCATAATTTCATCATTTTAAAAACAGACTTACTCCGCGCCGGAAAGGGTTAAGTAAGATTCCTACAAAAAACATAGATCATACTAGTGATAGGGGATGCGTCACAGCTACGGGTATTTCAACCAGGAATGCGAAAGGGTGTGTCAACGAGTACCTTTGACAGTATAGATTCCCCTTCCTTTTCCCCCCATATTTCCATCGCCTCCCGTAAACCTCTGCCTTAATTATGATCCGTAGAGAAGATAAAATTGGTATTAGAGAATACAGATATAATTGAAGATTACTTTTTATAATTACGTAAAAACATGAATTGACTCCCTTTCATTTCTGGTTACGGATCGGATTCTGATCAAAGTTTATCGTGTTCCGGGTCGGATTCGGGTTGAATCATGTTGGGTTGTGTGTCGAAAATTATTTTGTCGAGTTCGAAAATTATTTTGTCGAGTTCGAAAATTATTTGTCGATAAAATTCATTTTGTCGGATTCCAGGTTGACTTCAAAATGAATTTTTAGGTTCGGATTGTGTTGAACCCGACTTGTACAGGACTCTAATCTCTAAGGAGGGGGAAGAAGACAAACACTTTAGAGATACAACTTAACTAACGAGAACCCTGCGTAACGTGGCTCTAAATTTAGGGTGGAATTTTTGAACTGTAAAAAAGCCGAACTTTTTTATTATTGTTCATAAACAGTGGTCACCAAGAGTTGCACAAATAATATCAATGTTTAGTTGGTAACCAAATAACTTGATGTGAAAAAAGGTCGAGTTCAAATCGAACCATAATTAAGAAAATCATGATTTGGGCGAAGGAGATGGGTGCGGAGAAAACAAACTTGAGAGATACAGCTTAACTATACTTATTGAGAGGATCTCTCTGTAGTGTGCATTTATTCTTTATTCAATATCTCGAGTTCTATGGGTACGATCTTCATTCATCTCGGAACAATCGTCTTGGTTTGTTTCCCAAGAGTTGCACAAATAATATCAATGTTTAGTTGGTAACCAAATAACTAAATGTGAAAAAAGGTCGCGTTCAAATCGAACCATAATTAAGAAAATCATGATTTGGAGGAAGAAGATGGGTGCGGAGAAAACAAACTTGAGCGATACAACTTAACTATACTTATTGAAAGGATCTCTCTGTAAGGTACATTTATTCTTTATTCAATATCTCGAGCTCTATGGGTCCACTCCTCACTCAACTTGAGTCATTCGTCTTGGTTTGTTTTCCACCAATATCACCAACATTTCAGTTTTGGTTCTCGCTTCTAAGGGCGCTGCAATTTCCTGTATTTTCTGCTGCATAGTGTACTTTTCTTCTTCATTCGATATCTCAGATTCTATGGATCCGATTCTCACGCAACTTGGACCATTCGTCTTAGTTTGTTTAGCGCCAAGACCACCACCATTTAAGTTTTTGTTCTCTTCTCCAGGGGCGCTGCAATTTCTTGTGTTGTGTGCTGCATAGTGTACTACATTTCTTTTTTATTCGATATATCAGGTTCTATGGGTCCGATTCTAACACAATTTCGAGAATTCGTCTTGGTTCCCCCCCACACACACACACACCATTTTAGTTCTGGTTCTCTCCACCAGGGAGTGCTCCAATTTTCTGTATTGGCTTTTATATTGCCTTCGATTTCTATTTTTCACGGGCGAGGCGTTCGCTGAATGAAGCTTCCTTTAAGGTTTTTGGCTTCCTTGAACAAAACCTTGAACAAAATCTCTAATGTTTCAAGAGCTGACGTGAAACAGTTAATGCAAAGTTAGCCATAGTTCAGCGAAAGTAATGTAACAACAAAACTAATTTTGTTTTCAAAACGAACTTTTTTACAAAATTACCCGTCAGTAAAATACGATTTTGTAGAGTATAAAAGTGTTCCTGAAAAAAAAAATTACATATTTCCTAGAAAATGTTTTGTTATTATTAATTACCAGAGGATCCAACCCGGACTCCCCGGGTTATAGAACATAGGTGAAAACTATTTTTATTTTAATTAAAAACTTTAATACATTTTTTACATTCAATATATATTTTGAATTCCTACTAACGACACCAAAAATATCCATACGAAAAATATGCATAATGTGTCAAAATAAAGTTTTGAAATTTATTAAACACGATACTTTCGTATTAGCCGCATGCTAGCGGTTAATAGTCGAAGATATTGCTACTCACAGCAGCCTTTTTTTATTCAGATTTGTTCAGTGTTTATTAACCCCTTGAAGCATAGTAGAATATTTTTTATAATTTTTACGAAGATTTGCACCAGAATTTTCTGATCAAATTATATTTTTATAACTTTGGCGAAAGAAAGCTTTAAAAATGCATTTCCTTATTTTCAAATAAGATTTTTCGAAAATTCTGGTATGAATTCAACATTACAGAAACACAACTTGTAAGCACGTAGTTTGATTACATATCTGTTGAATTTCTGTTTTATTTATATTATATTATTTATTTATTTATTTATTGATGAAGTTTTAAATTTATTACGGAATATTAACCGGAAATAGCCGCTAAACTATTTATATTGCTTAAAGTGCAAACGGGTTAATCTTCCGTAAATAGAACTACACGTGATAAAGATATATATATCTTTAAATCATGCCTGGAAATTATTTTAATAAACGATTTAAAAAAGAAATCCATAAATTGAAATGCAGTTTTCAAACAAATTACAGTTGAAAAGTACAGTTTTTTCCCCATATTCGACGGTGTAAAAATTAAAATCATGTGGTATTTAGAAATAATTAAATTTGCGAAAAATGTTAAATGGATTGCTTAGAATCGTTACCACCACCTATTTAACGTCTGCATTACTCGGGGAAATGTTTTGGTACTTTTGTGTTATTGCGGCCCCTGAGGATGAATCACTAAACGACCAAAAGCCTTATCGTCAAATTATAAAACATATATGACATTAATAATAATGTATGATGTATATAACATCTCGTGACATATATTGCCCAGTTATAGTCATATATGACGTATACATATATGACATGTGTATAAGATGTATATGATGCCAATATGGCATATAAGAATAAATAATATGTATATAATAATGACATATATGGCATATATACGAACATTAGAAATAGATATATGTGTATATATGAGACATATGTAAGCTTTGCTATGGTCTTGGTAAAATCGTAGCTGCAATCTTGGCATAATCGTAATTGTGGGGGCCGCTGTAACACGAAAGTACCGACATTTTTGCTTAGAATATCTTCAATTTATCTTTCCCATCAATATTTCAAATTTACTCCCTTTGCATCAAATTTTATGCTTTGATTTACTTCGGGGTAAATCGGGCAAATTTTGGAAACTTAAAAATGGAAACGATTTTATTTTAAACGAACTTTTTACAAATTTCTCCGTAATTATATGACAAGTCGGTAAAATACGATTTTGTAAAACATGAAAATATTTCTGAAAAGAAATACAATCTTAAACCACGCCTATTTCCTTAAAAACTTCTTGTTAATACATTGTTGCCTTCAATCAATCTTTCCTACCAATATTCCGAATTCACTTTTTGCATCAATTTTCGCGCTCTCATTTACTTTGTAAATTTTATGTCGTTATAAATGGCAACGATTTTGTTTTAATCGAACTTTTTTACTTAATTTTCCGTCAGTGACAAGTCCGTAAAATATGATTTTCTAAAACATAAAGGAGTTCCTATAAAGAAACGGTGACAGGTCTATTCTAATGGAGACAAATGACGTAAAAGTCCTTTTATTAAAAGCACCTTAAGCTAGTGCTACGTGGATGATTTTTTGAACATTTTGTTTAAATCCTTTATATGGGGTTTCCCGAGAATCCTTTAGAAAAATGGGATTGGAAGTAATATCTTATCGATGACACGGGAAATAAATCATATTTTTCCTCCTCTCCGCTGATTTAAATATCCCTAATCTTGTTACGAAAGAATTTTCTTAAAATCTGCCAGAACATTTATGTATCGTCCAGAGTTCAGTGAAATTTTTGCTGCGTTTGTTACATATTATTATCCATTTCTTTCCCCCTTTTTTTTTCCTAAACGTAACTTTTGAGTGGCAACAAAGTGAACAAAAATATTCGATCTTGGACTCATGCCAAATCTTTGCTTCCTCTTTTTTAGAACGAGTATGTATACTTTTATTTTCGTGTAATGTATTTTTAATTAATTATTGTAATTTTTATAAGATAAGCTGGAGTTGACATTTTCTGTTTTAAGCCTCATAACGTTGTACATATATAAATATACATATCTAACTAAAATGCCATTTTTAATTGCTTTTGTTGCTTGTGTTGCATTTTAATTTTTCTGAGTAAATATTATTTTAATGGACGCCAGTGAAGGAAAAATTTAGATCTTGGACCAGAGCCAAATGTTTATTTTTTCGATGTTTTAAAAAAATAGAGCGCAAAATCATATAGCATGAGTTCTTTTAATTCTCTTTAACGTTTGTTTAACGAATTTTGCATCGATTTTTCGATAATTTTCGAGAGCATTTATTGTTTGACATTTCAAGGATAATTTATAATTTTAATTAAAGCTATGTTGAACTCCAAAATAACTTAATCTTTGTCTTCACTATTTATCTGCTTTCTATGAAAATTAATTTTATAATATTTTCCATTCGCATTCTTCACTTCATTTCAAATTGGAAAATATGAGCTCTATCATTTATTATTTTCTACACCATTTTTTTTTCGAATACTAATAGGTTTAAATAATTTGTATTAGAAAAAACTCAAATTTGAATAATTATTTATACGATAGAATATATTGTTTTCCTGCATTGTGAGTTGATTTTTCTTGTCTTGGTCATGTGAATTTTGGAATTTTTTTTTAGCAAAACTGTTTGATGCAGAAACAGAGTGTAAAAAAAAAAAAATAACTAGATTTTTTTTTCTAAATCGCTTTTTTTTTAAATATTTAAATCGAATTTTCTTTTTTATTATTTAAATAGGATTTTTTTTTCCTACGTTAAAACATTGAATGCCGACAAAAAGTTGTAGGTTTCCAAAATAATTTATCTTCAAACTTCAACTTACTTATCTTGTAAAAATCTTGCTAAATTTATGTGTACTTAAAAAATAAATAAATAATGTTTTCATAAATTCTCAAACGTGATTATTTTGTGGGTTGGTGGATGTAGCTTGGTAGCACCTAGATCAATTTAAAGGAAGCTAAGATAATATTTTAATAACAAATATTTGCAAAAATTAGTTTAGAAAATCAGAAAAAAAGTTAGTTTTCTTAGTTTTACACCTACACATAAAAACCTCTTGTTAGATTTTTCTCCATATTTTCTTTTTAATATAATTAAAATAACATAAGTAAAATTTACTTTTTGTTTCCACTCGTACATCTAGTTGTAATATAAAGCGCTTTGTACATTCAAGAAACTTTTCAACCAACTTGTATTTTATTATATATATTTTTTTCACTTTGAGGCAAGAATCTTTCTAAATTTATTTCTATATCTTAATTTTTGTTTAGTACTTTACTTATTATTATTATTATTATTTAATAGAGACATCAGTGTAGGTCTTTGTACAATGTTACAATGATCTTGTCTTAGATACTTTATTAAGATGTTTTAATAAATTTATAATTTATATAAATATAACGTGTATACTCGCGTATAAGTCGAACCCCAAATTCGAAAGGAAAAACAGGTTGATTACTGGTATTTAATAACACTTATCTTTGCTTTATTTAATTGAAGAAAATTGTTGTGGATTCTTCGATTAAATAAAACGAAGATATCCAATAGGAAATTCTGGTAATAACATCCTTTTTCCTCATGAATTTCAAGGTCGCCTTATACGCGAGTGTATATACGGTAAATGTAATAAAATTAATTACATGCGGAATTTCCTCTATTTCTTACCAAAAAGAATTAAAAGGATTTTGTGCAAGAGAAAAACATTCAAAGTTCTTTCAAAATTGATCAGCTATAAGCATCTATATACTCACAGCCTTCATTATCTTTAATCTGGTTTTCTGTGCTGTCTGTGACACAACTACTATTTTAAATAAATTAAAAATATTAATTTAACATTCAAATTATAACATAACAATGTCATCTTAAATAGCGTTTAAGTGATGAATATAATGGTATTAATGACCTTGGCTTGGCTATAAAGCCGAACAAATTTATACACATCCGACACTTTGACGTGCAAACTGCACTCTGATACTATGATTTGTTAATCATTTATGATTTTTGAAATGTTAACGGACTTCTCGGACATCAAGTGCTTTTAAAATTGAACACATATTTTCACTACAAAAAAAAAAAAAAAAAAAAAAAAAAAATCATCTTTATTCTTTCGGATCTGTATTTTTTTAATCAAACATTTCCCCCCCTCTCTGTTAGTTGAGGGGGCTAAAAGTAAGTACTGTACTTCTCAGATTGGCTGTGATAGTCCCAATTTTGAGAATCTGTCCAGGGCCGACTTCAATATCGTTCGGTATGTTACATGCGGTACTGAAGTCGGCCGTACTTCAGTATCGGCCGAGAGAGCTGTTGTTTGTTTCTCCCATCTTAGGACGGAATTCATGACGTCAGATCATGTGATCCGAGGCTAACGAAGAAGACAGGCTATCCCGGTTCATTCCGCTTATCTTTTTTTACAGACCGCCGACGTGACGTGAGGCTCTTTTCGTACACTTCCATTGGTGCATTCGAGAATCACGTGACTCCCGCGGTCTGTAAAAAAAGATATGCGTAAAGCACCGCGGTAGCCTTTCTTTTTCGTTAGCTTCGATGTGATCTTCGACCGACTCAATCGGCCGAGAAAATTCTTGTTTGTTTCCCCCTGCCTAGGACGACTTTCTCCGCCGATTGGGTGGGCGAGTTCACGTGATCTGACGTCATGAATTCTGTCCTAAGCCACTGTCCTAACAAACAAGATCATTTTTTGGCCTCCACTGAAGTCGTCGTCCATGGTCGGTCATGGCATCTCATCCGGGCCCCATCACAACTGGCTCGGTTATATCAGAAATGTCCGGGATAGATGAAACAAAGCATAGTAGATTCCGGTTAATTGAGATACATCGGTTCTAGCCCAATTTGTTTTCATAAAGGGGGTGCCCCAATTATCAGAAATAAAGTTAGTGATATTCGATTGTGTTCTTAATATTTTAATCGATTAAACGGTGTCCCATATAACCTGAATCTACAGCATATGTATTTTAAAGATATATGGTGTTTCACGAATGCCCCTTAACTTTGAAAATAAATAACTCGGAAATGGTGATAGATAGAAGCATAAAAAAATGGTATGTTTATTTAAAAAAAAAAAAAAAAAAAAAAAAAGAAGAAGAATTTGATTCACAAACCTCAAAATTTTAGTTAAAAATAGAGCCGATAGATGGCGCTGCGGCCAGCATTACGGATTCTTATAAAGAGAGCTCAGACACCAAGAACGTTTAGTCGCGAAGATTTCGTCGTTGAAACGTGATCGCTATTAGTACAGAGTGAAATAAATTCTGGAAGTGACACCGAAGGACATTGTTTACCGCAACAATCCTTTAACACTCGATGAGCTGGAGGAGACTATTTGTCAAGCGTGTTTTCTGATTTCCCGTGGCATACTACAGGAGTCACTGACAATTTCATTCTTCGTTTGCTACGTGTGTGTTGTGTGAAAGTTGCACATTTTGATTAGCTTTTGATGTGATACAACCTACTCATGGTTATGCCACCTGCAGCCCCATCTATCGGCGCAATTTGTTGCTAACATTTTGAGGTTTCTGTATCAGATTTTTACGATTTTTTTTAATAAACATACTACTGGTTTAATGCTTCTATCTATCACCATTTCATAGTTATTTGTTTTCAAAGTTAGGTGTCCTTCGTGAAACACCGTGTATATACTATAATCTGCATAATGAACACTTCCGAATATCTGTCACCTCTATTTAGCAAACACTTTTTTCAATCCTCAAGACCAATATATTTGTATGTGTTTATCTCTGCATTGGCGACCGCTGTTTAAGGTTTTCTTTAACTGCGTAAGAAAGTATTTTTTAACCCCTATTTAAGTCTTTATTTTGGCAGTGATGGCAAAATATTAATTTGATTTGATGATTGACGCGTTCATTTTCGCTCATGGGAACCAAACAGAATGAGCTAAAATTGCTATTGTAATCGGAATGGAATGATTATGTGTAATGTAAGGTGTGTGTGCATGTGTGCATGCGGGCATAAATTCCTTACATGCACTGGAACTGGTATGGCATCATAGAAATTCTTCCCAATTATGAAGAAGCCACTAATTGCAACTTTTATAAAATCGCCCGAGCTTGGGAGGGGGGGGGGGGGGAGGTGGCGTTAGAATGAGAAAAAATATTAAAGAAATTTTCAAATACTATAACTCAGTGGTTTAAAAATTGATCATTAATTGAAGGAGGATGTATTTTCTCCTCAACCTTTCCCCAAATCCGTGCTCTTTAACAAGTGTTCAAGAATTTTATATAGAGTAAAAAAAAAAAAAATGACTGTGTGTGTGTATTGTGTAAGGGGGAGGGGGCAGCGGATCACGGCAATATTGGCCGAATAATCAGGTCTTATACTAATGCCTATATTGTGCAAAAGAAAAGTTATACCTTTATAACTTCGCTCTTGTAACTTTTCATTTGATTTCTTCACTGGTTTTATATTTATGTTGCAATAACTATACTTTGTATTTATTTGTGAAACTTCCTTGATTAACATTCAGCTCAATTTTCTTAATTAACAATCCTGTTCAACAACATAAAATTTTCTGAAGTCACCATTTTTCTGTCTTGGAACTCACGTTGTTCGGATTTGAGGAACTTATACCCATTTATAATGCTAAATCATTACGTGCTTAAAGAATATTTCGGAAGTTCTTTGAAATCTAAATAATGTACATAAATACTCAGGATATGTCTGATTTCTATTCCGTGAATTTCTCTTGTAACAATAGTTTGAAACACAACGGCTAGACATGATTGAACATAAAAGATAAATGCTATTCTTTAAATTCAATTTCGAATTCACAACACAACGCTACCAGGAAATAAATGCAAAATATGTCCCTCTTTTTTTTTTTTTTTTTTTTTTTTTTAATTTCTACTTCTGAGACTGGGTGCAGAGGCGGACGAAGTATGGTTTGTATTCTCTGAACATCTGACTTACGTGCCATTTGGAAGAATATTTCGCGATCTGACGTGACTTTCTATTCATAATCTCACGAGGATGGAATATGGAATTGTGAGTATTTTGGTGAAATGGAAATGCATACAACTAATTTCTCAATTGAACATGCAGTATACACCCGATTATCCTGCCGAATATATATACATTCATTAATATTTAAATATTAATTTTTTTAATTAGAAAAATATAGGACATTGTTTTGAAAAATCGGGTGAACAAGACCCCGACCCGAAAGTGTCAAAACCAATCCGAAATCGAAACATTTAAAGGCAACCTGACGAGCAGTGAAACAAATTAGCGTCAACCCGCGGGTTCAGGTAAAATTCTGTTACCTGATCCGATACAGCACTCTAATTGGCAGTTCTCATTTAAGCGAGAGAGTGGTGAGATTAAAAAAATACTTTTTAATTTTAAAATTCTCACCATACTTTAATACTTTTTAATTTTAAAATTCTCACTATACTTTAATACTTTTTAACTGCATTATGTTCATCGTTACATACGCACTTTTTTACATCCATCTAATGTATCCCAAAAAATTTGAAACTCTCTTTAATTTTTTAAAGTAAGCAGTGTAAATTGCAAAGGTTTTTAAAATAAGGTCATGTTTATAAAAAAAAAATCCTGCGAATAATTTGAAAAAAAATTATACTTTTTAAATTTGTATACGGTTCCTGGCTTCTATAACTTACATTTAAAATTTCCACCATGATCTGACAAGTAACTAGTGTAAACATTCCATCCTTCTACGATCAAAATTCAACGATATATGATACTTTAAATTTTATAAAAAAAATTTGGGTCTTTCCGGCACTAAAAAAAAAAAAAAAAAAAAAAATCGTCTGCCCTTTTTAATGCCGGAAAGCTCCGAAATTTTATAAAATTTAAAGATCTTGGTGAGTTTAAGTTTGTAGAATGAACCTACTTGTAGAAGAATGGAATTTTTACTGGTTGAGGCCAATTTTAATGATATCAAAAATCTGTCATACATAAATTTTCGGCCTTTTTTCTATAAATAATAATAACTGTAAGCGGATTCGATACGTATCATAATTAAGAAGTTATGGTTTTTTTTTCTGTTTTCACAACCCCCCCCCCCCCCCCCCCGGTTCGATTTTGCCCAATAACGAACGTGACCGAGATTTTATGCCCCTTGATTCTATGCATCAGTTTAGAAGAGATTTGTGCCGAATTATTGAAGTTATCGTGTCCATAAAAAAGTGATATAGATAGATAGATAAAGTTTTGAACTGGGAGTGGTTTTGGGTTCTGGGAGCCATGATCGGCGTAGATCTGAATTTTTTTTTCAGAAATTCCAAAATAGGGAAAAATGTAATAGGTAGTATTTCTTACGAAATCTACCTAAAACCGTAGTTTTTTTCCCTATCAAGATGAGGCTATATGACAAGATATAAATATTCATAATGTTTTAAATCCATGCGATTACAAATCAGCTGACGCAATTGAAATGAATATGACTAACGAAAGGGAGAAGGAGCTAGAGCTGACATCAGGCGAAATAATTATAAATACGTTTACCCAGTACTCCCTAAGTATTACCCAAAATGACGTATAACGCTGTAACAACTTAGCCTACAAAGTTGTATGAAATAAGCTAAATGCGATAGTTACATCGCTTACGAAATTAATTGTTCAGAATAAAAGAAAACTGAATATCTCCGTATGCTTAGATAAGTAAAGTTTCGAAAAAAAAATTGCATTTCGCTAGGCTTTCTTCGGTTTCAAAATTTATTAATAAACCAATGTAAAACCGATTATTCAAAAAAAAAAGTATTTTATCTAAATTGCAATTTATCTCTTAAAATCACTCAATAAAAATCGCTCAAGTAATCTATAAGTCGCTCAAGTAAAAAGTTACAAAATCTGATAACAAAAAAGATTTGTCAAAAGACAAATTCCGCATTGCGTCATTTTCGTTAGGAGCATGAAATAACAAAATGCAATTATATACACACAATGTAATATTATTCTTAATTAGCTTTTTTTCTTTTTGTTCATAATTGGATTGCTATAATAGGTGATAATTTTGATAGATTTATTAGTTTTACAATTGATTGTTTTTTGATACTTTTTTTTTTTTTTTTTTTTTTTTGTTATTTTACAATTTGTTCAAATATCAGTGACCTTGTTAACTGTAATTATACAACCATTGTATGTGCCTGTCAAAATCGTTAGAACGGCCATTTTATTTATACTGTAGTAATTACCGTATATACTCGTGTATAAGCCGACCCCTAAATTCGAGATGAAAACAGGTTTAATGCCAATATTTTACCATAGTTTTCTTCGCCTTAATAATGTACAATAAAATTAGACAAAATAAAGCGTATGAAAAACCATTCTGAATTACTGGTATTAAACTTGTTTTCATCTCGAATTTAGGGGTCGGCTTATACACGAGTATATACGGTAGTGCAGTTTGTCTGTTATTTTTCTATTCCTTTAAGATCTGTTAATATTTCCTTGTAATTGATATTGCATCTCACATGTTTTGATCCGGAAATTTGAGTAAAGTAATTTATGCTTTTCGGCTTATTTTGCTCAAACAGAAATGAGTTGCGATTTACTTATATTGTAGAATTTTGCCTTTGATAGCGTGTTTCGCATTATACGTTTCCAATTTCTTTTTGTAATATTTTCAAATTTTACTCGTGGAATATGTAATCTATAATAGCATTATTATTATTAATTTTTTTTTTATGTGTGGTCGATCTATGTGGTTAGAAAGATTTGAGCTCGGGTGAAATGTTAATATAGAATAAACAGATTTACTCTAATCTCACATCCTGTGTTTTAGGTAGATTTCGTAAGAAATACTACCTTACATTCTCCCCTATGCTGGAATTTCTGGAAAAGTTTTGCAGATCTACACCGATCATGACTCCCAGAACCCAAAATCACCTCCAGTTCAAAACTTTATCTATCTATCTATCTATCTATCTATCTATCTATCTATATCACTTTTTTATGGACACGATAACTTCAAAAATTCTGCACAAATCTTTTTCAAACTGATACATAAAATCAAGGGGCATAAAATGCCGGTGAAGTTCGTTAATGGGCAAAATCGAACAAAGGAGGGGGAAATGGGGGGAGGAGGGGGGCTTTTTGTGAAAACAGAAAAATCCCCATAACTTCTTAATTACGATACGTATCGAATCCGTTTAAAGTTATTATTACTTCTAGGAAAAGGGCCGAAAATTTGTGCATGACAGATTTTTGATTTAATTAAAAATGGTTTCAAGGGGGGGGGGTGAAATAGGGGTTTCAGAAGAAAAAAATCATAACTTTGTCAATTCACTAGATCTCCACAATCGTACAAGATATCAAATCCGCTTAGATTTATTATAAGTCCTCTTAATATTATCTACAACTTCCATATTGACAAATTTTATAGGACCAAGCCTTACAGCAAAAAGAAAATAAAAGCAAAAACATTCTGTCCGCTCCGCCTACTTGACACAGGTAGATTTCGAAGTGGGCGGTTCCAACTGCCGCATCATGGTAAAAAGGTTATTTCTTCTGCAATTCCCAATGCCACACGGCCAGCGTCTTCGGAATCTACCTCTGCCTGTTTGCCGAGCCGTCAGGGATTTTTTACTTTAGGCGTTCTGATTCGGTTTGGTTTTGTAGATTTTAATGGCGCAAATACAGTGAAGATATAAGCGCCAAAAACAGAAAGTTAATTATTTTAGGCGGATATATGATTTGAGTACGTTTATGTTGAAAAACAAAATTTGATAAAAATTAGCAGTTAACACGTTGACGGACACTTGCGTCTATAGCCGCCACTATGTGGCATGACGGCAAGTTCACTATGTGGCATGACGGCAATAGCCGTCCAAAACGAAACGGTGGTTTTTAGACACTACGACTATATCAGCACAAATGTGCATTTACCGGCATACGAGTAGAAGCCCAGTGTCATATTTTGGAAACAATTTTTTAGGTTGAAGTTCGTTTTCCACCTGTTATACGAGTTGCAGCTTCAGTAACAGATGGGCTGATAAGTTCCCGGTCTGGCACATAGATGGCGTTGCAACCGCCGAACCGATGTTTTTTTAGAAAAAAGGTAGTAGAAAAAATGCCATGATGATTCGCCGTGTGGATAAAACGTTAGAGTGGTTTTAGTTGAATGACTTTGTTGATAAACAAAAAAATGGATAAAAAGAATTTCAAGAATTGTTATTTGATGGAGGAAAAAATACCGTTCAAACAAAAGCTTGGTTAGATAAGCGTTACCCGGACACTGCACCAGGTAAATCAACCATTATTGACTGGTTTGCTGAATTTAAACGTGGTCGTACGGACACCAGTGATGCACCACGCAAAAGAGGTGGTTACTCCGGAAAACATAAAAAAAGCACACAAAATCGTTTTGGGGAACCGTAAAGTGAAGTTGCAGGAGATAGCTCAGACTCTGAAGATATCCAAGAAACGTGTAGGTTTTATTTTGAATGAACATTTGTCTATGAAAAAGCTGTTGTCAAAGTGGCTGCCGCGCGTGTTGACTTTTGACCAAAAACAATAACGAGTTTTGAGCACTGTTTGGAGCTTCTTCGTTATAAAATTATGTTATTTATTATTAAATTATTATTATTATTAAATTATTATTATTATTAAATTATTATTATTATTCATTTATTAAATTATTATTATAAAATTATTATTATAAAATTATTTTTAAAATTATTTTTATTAAATTATTATTATAAAATTATTATTTTTAAATTATTATTATTATTATTAAATTATTATTATTTATTATTAAAGTTATGTTATTTATTACAGTTATAAAGTCATAAAGTTATAAAGCTTTGTTAAAAAGTTGTGTTTTCTTTAATAGACCGGGAACTTATCAGCCCATGTGTTATGCACGTGCAGGGTGGCTAGTGGTCAGGGAAAATACAGTAAAAAAATGATAATTACCAGTATATTCTTTTAGAAAAATTCAAATTGATTTATTTGATCGAATAATCAACATAAATTTTTCTATAAGAATATACTGGTGTTTGTCACTGTTTTTGACTGTCTTTTTCCCTGACCACTAGCCACCCTGACGTGGTTGTGAAGGGAGTAGTGCAACCTAATTAAAGGTGCTGGATTAATCAAAATTAAGTTTATTTAAGCAGAAAGAGTAAAACTGTACTTCTAATATTCTAAAAATTACAAAAACGTATAGTGTCAATTTTCGAACTTCACTTGTTCCTACTGTCCGTCAATGTGTTAACATATCAAATATTTATGACTGTTGTGTTTTATTGTTGAACATATTGAATGCTTCACTATTAGCTGCTCATGAAATAGAAATACCTTTTCAAAAAATTTAATAACTAACGCAAAGTAATTTAGAAACTAACGCATTGCGACATTTTCGTTAGCAGCATATAAAGTAAGAAAAATACGAAGCATCTGAGAAGTTTCATTACTGAGAACGCAGACATTTTCGTTGTTAGATAATATTCATTTGAAAATAATTTATTGTCTAAATTATAGTCATTATCTCCCGAACAACTCAATCTCTCTGATGAATCGAACTTGCAGCTTGAGAACCAATGCATTAAAATGAAAACCGGATCATTAAGATCAGATAATGACTTTAGTTTTGTGAAAAAAATTCTTTCACATCTATGTTTTTTTGTATCTTTTACAATATTTATTATCCTCCCTTTTTTTTCGCCAGGAAAAAAAAAAAAAAAATCCTTTCTATCCAGCGTACAGTGTGAATGAAATCCTCGCCAAACCCCTTTTTTTGATCGCCCACCCCTCTAGCCACTTCTTCTGTCTATATATTTTCAACTACCATTAGTGAAATAATAAAATACGTTGAATCCGGCACCGCATCCTAACCGAATTTTCAACATTTTTTTTTCTTCATTTCTTATTTTATTCTTTATTTTTTTTCCTCCGTCGGTTCTTTTGTCACGATCGTATGTTCTTTTTTTCTCTTCCTTTTTTTCTTTCTTCACCTTCCTTTTATTTCGTTATTTATATACATAATACGTTCTTTTACGATCGTTGGTCAGTGAGTTTTTCTGTATGGAATCATGAAATGTCCGTGTGTGTGTGTGTTTGTCCGAAGCATAAAAAGTTTGTGTGTTATTTATTATAGCTTTTTTTCCTTTTTCCATATATTTATATGGAGTTTGGGGGAAAAGAGAAATAAAGCTATGAAGCTTACAGTGAAAAAAGTAATAAATTGTTTTTGGCAAAAGGGCATCGATTTTATATTGTCGAAATAAAAGAGAATTTTTTTTCTGAAGAATGTGATTTGACCGAGTTTTATGGTACATTTTATAGTTACATTTGATAATTGATTTTTATATAAAATGTTCAATCTTTTACTTTTAGGGGTTTTTTTTTTTAAAAATAAATATAGTTTTTATAACATATGATTATGATTGCCAACCTGATGAATTTTTCCTTTTATTAATGATGGATAATCATCATGAGGAATAATTGTTCTTATTATTGATGGATAGTCGTCCTTGTTTTTTTTTTATGATTGATGAATTGCTATTTACTTAATTCTTTTTTCTTTTTCTATTGTTGAAGAATAGTTATTCTGTGGATTTTTTTCTTTTAATGGTGGATAATCATCTTAATGAATTACGTTTGTCATTCATAGATAATCATAATTAGAATTGTATAAAAAAGTTTGTGTGATTTTCATATTTTTTCTCTTTTTTATACATGAAGCTGACAAAAATAGAAATAAAACTATGAAGCTTACAGTGTAAAAGTAATAAATTGTTTTGGCAAAAGCACTTCGATTTTATATTGTCGAAATAAAAGAGAATTTTTTCTGAAGAATGTGATTTTACCGAGTTTTATGGTACATTTTATTGTAACATTTGATAAATATAAAATGTTCAATCTTTTACTTACTGGGGGTATTTTTAAAAATCGAAAATTTTTATAATAATTTGATAATTTTTATAACATATGATTATGATTGCCAACCTGATGAATTTTTCCTTTTACTAATGATGGATAATCATCATGAGGAATAATTTTTCTTATTATTGATGGATAGTCGTCCTTGTTTTTATTTTTTTATGATTGATGGCTTGCCATTTACTTAATTTTTTTTCTATTGTTGAAGAATAGTTATTTTGTGGATTTTTTTTCTTTTATTGGTGGATAATCGTCCTAATGAATTACGTTTGTCATTCATAGATAATCATAATTAGAATTGTATAAAAAAGTTTGTGTGATTTTCTTATTTTTTTCTTTTTTTACACATGAAGCTGACGAAAAGGAAAATAAAGCTTTGAAGCTTATAAGTGAAAAAGTAACAAATTGTTTTTCGCAAAAGGGCATCGATTTTATATTGTCGAAATAAAAGAGAATTTTTTCTGAAGAATGTTATTTGACCGTGTTTTATGGTGCATTTTAGTAACATTTGATAATTGATTTTTATATAATATGTTCAATCTTTTACTTACAGGTTTTCTTTTTTAATAAATATAATTTTTATAACAAATGAATATGATTGTCAACCTGATGAATTTTTTCTTTTATTAATGATGGATAATAACCATGAGGGATAATTGTTCTTATTATTGATGGATAGTCGTCCTTGTTTTTATTTTTTTATGATGGATAGATTGCCATTTACTTAGTTCCTTTTTTTCTATTGTTGAAGAATAGTTATTCTGTGGATTATTTTTTCTTCTAATGGTGGATGATCATCCTAATGAATTACGTTTGTCAATCATAGATAATCATAATTAGAGTTGTATAAAAAAGTTTGTGTGATTTTCATATTTTTTCTCATTTTTACACATCGATTTTATACTGTCGAAATAAAAGAGAATTTTTTTCTGAAGAATGTGATTTGACCGAGTTTTATGGTACATTTTATAGTAACATTTGATAATTGATTTTTTTTTATAAAATGTTCAATCTTTTACTTTTAGGGATTTTTTTAAAATAAATATAATTTTCATAACGTATGATTATGATATAATCAGCATTAATTGTAAGTTATTAATTTTTGTTCACGATATTGGATAATAAATTTTGAAGAATTATTTTCGTTGTTGATGAATTACAAAACCTGATGATTTTTAAAAAATTATTGATGGATAATCATCATGAGGAATAATTGTTCTTGTTATTGATGGATAGCCGTCCTGTTTTTTTTTTTTTTTTTTTTTTTTTATGATTGATAGATTGCTGTTTACTTGATTTATTTTCTATTGTTGAAGATTAGTCATTCTGTAGATTTTTTTTTCTGTTATTGGTGGAAAATCATCCTAATGAATTACATTTGCCATCCATAGATAATCATAATTTGAATTACAAAATAAAAATTTGTTTGATTTTTCATATATTTTTCTTCTTTATATATGAAGCTGAGGGAAAGAGAAATAAAGCTAGAAAGCTTATAGTACAAAATAAATAAATTTTTCTTTGCAAAAAGAAATCTTATTTTTATTGTCAAATAGAAGAGACTCTTTCTGAAAAATTGTGATTTTATTGAGTTTTATGGTACATTTTAGTCACATTTGATTATTAATTTTTACATAAATATTTAATCTTTTGCTTTTATGGGGTTTTGTTAATAAATATGATTTTCATAACATATGATTACGATATAATCAGCATTAAGTGTAGGTTATTAAAATGAGTAATTTTTGTCATCTGTATTGGATAGTCATTAAGATGAATTACTTTTTGTTGTTGATGGATCACCAACTTAATTAATTGTTTCTGTTATTATTGATGGATAATCATCATGAAGAATAATTGCTCTTATTATTGATGGATAGTCGTCCTGATTATTTTTTTTTTATGTTTCATAGATAGCTCTTGATTTTTATCTGTTGTTGAAGAATAGTCATTCTGTTGATTTTTTTTCGTTTACTGGTGGATAATCATCCTAATGAATTACGTTTGTCATTCATAGATAATCATAATTTGAATTGCTAAAAAAGTATGATTTTCATTTTTTTTTTTTTTTTTTTTTTTACATATGAAGCTGAGGAAAAGAGGAGTAAAGCTATGAAACTTATAGTACAAAAGTAACAAATTTTTCTTCGCAAAAAGGAATCGTGTTTATATTGTCGAATATAATATAAATTATTTCTGAAGAATATGATTTGACCGATTTGACCATTTTAGTAAAATTTGATAATTGATTTTTAGATAAAATGTTCAATCTTTTACTATTTGGGTTGTTTTTTATAAATATAATTTTCATAACACAGGATTATGATATAATCAGCATTAATTGTAAGTTATTAAAAGGAATAATTTTTCTCCATGATTTTGGATAGTCATCCTGACGAATTATTTTCGTTGTTGATGAATTGCCAACCTGATGAATTTTTCCTTTTATTGTTGATGGATAATCATCATGAGGAATAATTGATCATGTTATTGATGGATAGTCGTCCGATTATTATTTTTCTCATTCTGTGGATTTTTTTTCTTTTATTGGTGTCTAATCATCCTAATAAATTACGTTTGTCGTTCATAGATAATCGTAACTTGAAGTGCTGAGCGAAAGAGAAATAAAGGTATGAAGCTTATAGTACAAAACAATAAAAATAAAAATAAAAAATAAATAAAAATAAAAAATAAATAAAAATAAATAAATAAAAAATAAATTTTTCTTTCCAAAAAGGAATCGTTTTATATTGTCGAATAAAATAGCTCTTTTTTTTCTAAGAACATGCTTTGATTGAGTTTTATGGTACGTTTTAGTACCATTTGATAATTGATTTTTATATAAAATCTTCAATCTTTTACTTTTAGAGTTTTTTCAATAAATATAATTTTCATAAGATATGATATAATCAGCATTAATTGTAGGTTATTAAAAGGAGTAATTTTTGTCATCTGTATTGGATAGTCCTCTTGAAGAATAATTTTTATTGTTGATGGATTTCCAACCTGATTAATTGTTGCTGTTATTATTGATGGATAATCATCATGAAGAATAATTGTTATTGTTATTGATGAATAGTCGTCCTTATTTTTATTATGATTGATGGATAGACATTTATTCAATTCCTTTTTTTTGCTATTGTTGGAGAATAATAATTTTGTGGAATTATTTCTTTTATTGATAATCATGCTAATGAATAACGTTTGTTAATCATAAATAATTTGAATTACAAAATAAAAGTTTGTGTGGTTTTTCATATTTTACTTCTTTTTTTACATGTAGCTGAAGGAAAAAGAAATAAAGCAATAAAACTTATAGTACAAAAGTAAAAAAATTTTCTTGGCAAACGAGTATCGTTTTTTAATTTATGAATAAAAGAGACTTTTCTCTGAAGAATGTGATTTGACCGAGTTTTATGTTATTTTATTAACATTTGGTAATTGATTTTTGTATAAAATGGTCAAACTTCTACTTTTAGCGATAATTTGATTTTCCTTCTGTAATAATAACAATAATTTTCAAAAGCATCTGTTTGTAAGCAATAGTTGTAAATTTTGAAATTGAATTACTTTTGTTATCATTATTGGATAGTGACCCTGATGAATTATGTATGTTGTTATTGATGGATAGTCCACCTGACGAGATTTTCTTGCTTTTCTTGATGAATTATTTGTCTTGTTATTGATGAATAGTCCTTTTGATGAATAGTATTTTGTTATCATTAATGACTATTCTGCTGGATTTCTTTTTTGTTATTAAGGAAATAGCTTTGACGAATTACTATTTTCTGTAATCGGTGTATAGAGACTTAATGAATTACTTTCATTATTCATGGGTAATCACCATTTGAATTATAAAGTGAGTTGTTTGTTATAATTTTTTTCTATGTATAAAGCTGTGGGAAAAAAGAATAAAGCTAAGCTATGAAGTTTGTAATGAAAAAATACTAAATTATTTTTGGTAAAAGAACATGTATTTTATATAGTCGAATAAAATAAACTTTTTTCTGAAAATTGTGATTTGACCGAGTTTTATGGTATATATTTTATTAGCATTTGGTGATTGGTTTTTGTATAAAATGTCCAATCTTCGAGACTTTAGTAATAGAATATTTGTTTAGGTAAAAGTCGATGTTTCTTATTTAAAAATAAATTTTAAAGATTCAATTTCTACAATCAGCGTTCATTGTAATTGATCAAAATGAATTATTTATTTTTGTCATCATTATTAGATCCTGATAAATTATTTTAGCTATCATTGATGGATTATCAAATTGACTAGTTCTTCTTGTTATTGATGGTTTTCTTATAAATGATGGATAGTTATCTCAATGACTTTCGTTTTGTTATTGTTGGTCAATAATTTTCCTGATGAAATCTTGTACATGTTATTATTGGTGGAGAGTCATTCTGTTGAATTTCTTATAAATGGTGGATAGTTATTGCAATGGCCTCATTTTTATTATTTTTGGTGGATAGTTTTCCTGATAAAATATATTTGTTATTATTGATGGTGAGTCATTAGGCTGAATTTCCTATAAATGATGGATAGTTATTGTAATGATTTTATTTTGTTATTGTTGGTGGATAGCCTTCCTGATGATATTTGTTATTGATGAAGAGTCATTCTGCTGAATTTCTTTTTTGTTATTACTGATAAATAGTCATCCTGATCAATTTCTTTTTATTGATTGACATCCATCTTACTGAATTACTTTTGACATTCATTCGTAATCATTTGAGTTACATAAAAAAGTTTGTATGTTATTTGTTGCAGATTTTGTATATGTATGAAGCTAAGGGTGAAAATCGAAATAAAGCCATGATGCTTACAGTGAAAAGTAATAAGTTAAATTCTGTTTGAGACATTTTTTTCCGAAAGCATCTGACTGTAACGAATTTTTTTATAATTAATTTTGATTCGTAAATTTAAGATTTGGTAGTTGATATACGTAAAAATATACAATCTTCGATATTTTTTTCAAGGACGGAGCATTTCTATGATTGATATAATCTGCAAAATATTAATATCTCTTTTGTAATGATAATAATGAAACTATTTTAAACGTTTGAGTATTATAATCAGCATTAATTCTAAGTTATCAAAATGAATTATTTTTGTAATCTTGGAATGATACTTATCCTGATAAATTATTTTTATTATAACTGCTAGAGTGAAAGTTTGAAGAATTTTTCTTGTTAATATTGATTAATGTCATTATTGGTTTTCTTCTTGATTCCTTCTTTCTTTGTGATGAATTGATTTTGTCGTTATTGATGAATAGTTGTTATTCCGACTATAAATTCTCGGAATAACAATTTCGGAATAGCACTAATTTTTACTTTATCTTTTTTTTTTTTTTTTTTTTTTTTTAACCAAAAATATCGATTGTCACATATTGGGTATCGATTTTATGTTTGCTGGAAATACGTTCTTTTCTGAAATTAGTGACATAATCCGATATTATGATATAAAATTTTATTAATATTTGGTAATTGTTTTTTCGAGAAAATATGTAATCTTGGACTTTTGAGCTCTTTTGTGATTTATATAAGTAGCAACATTTAATATTTTATTACTGTATGTGTTATTAATGTATTATAAGGAGGATTTTTAAACATATGATTATTAGAATCAGCATTTAATATTATCACGACTCCTTACCAACTTTACTTTGTTAGCATAATGAAATATTTTTGGCTAATGGATAGTTGTCACGCTGAATTATCTTCATTGGGATGAATTTTTACATATTTATGCTTTTATTAGATAGTCGGGAAAAATTATTTTTATACTGTTAGATGACAATCATTGTTGTCTCGTATTATTACTGTCATAATCAACATTTATTTATTATGCTAAGTTATTTTTTAACCATGCATAGATAATCATCATGTTGTAGAATTGTCACGCTGAATTATTACTTTCTTCTATCTTTACAAGAAGAAAGTAATTGATTCACGAAAACGTTCGACTTCCGGTTTTCGATGGATTTATACGTTTTAGAAAATGTCTGTCTGTGAGTCTGTCTGTTTGTCTGTATGTTACAACATTCTTGTGGGCACTCTATATCAAAAACTAATGGATGGAGTTTAATAAAACTGTAGATTAAGTTAGACTTTTATATAAATTGGCACTGACTAGTTTTTGGTGTAAATCTCTCAACAGATGGCGCTGCTATTCTGCATTTTTCACGATTTACAGGATTTTAGAGAAAGTCATATCTCAAGAACTAATGCACGGAATTTCACCAAACTTCCTATTCTGTAGGACCTTGACATAAGTTGGTGTTGATTAGGTGTTTTCGTGTAACTCATATGGCAGGTGGCGCTGCTATACTGCATTTTTCAGGATTTTCGCGATAGGTATACCTCAAAAACTAATGGACGGAATTTCATCAAACTTCATATTCTCTTACACTTTCACATAAATTGATCCTTATTAGACTTGGGTGTATACTGCTCAACATATGTTGCTATTATGCTCTTTGTGTTGGCAATTTTGGTTGCAGACATCTAAGAGGGTCTGAGCCGAAATTCAATGATTTGTTTGAAAAATGTATATCTTCTTTTTAAATGCATACAATTCAAAGAACCTAAACTTTTAGAATCTCCATGATGGGCATATAGTGTCATTTTATTTTGGCACTATAATAGCGAATTTTGAAGCATTAACATGTATGATATAGCAGAAGGTTTTGGAATTGGCCTATCTGACTAGTTTTTTTTGTCGTCATTGAAAGTTGGTTATCATTAATTGATAAATTAATTTGTTGTTATTGCTACATATCTATAGTACTGTTGAGTTTTTTTGTCAGTGATGGATAATCATCAACAGGGATTTTTACTATCATCATCAACATTTTATCAGCAAAAAATATTTTTTTAAGCTTTTTTAATGAATAATTATATTTTAGAGTCTAGTTTGGCGTGGGTAATTATGTTTATCACCAATATAATATGGTGATCATGATAAATTACTTCCTCATCATTGCTGAATAGTCGTCCGGATGAGTTATTTTTGTGTTGTTATCGATAGATAAATGACACGAACTATTTCTTTCATTGTTGGTGAATAATTACACTGATGAATTATTTAACTCATTGCTTATAGTTATTCTTATCAATTATTTTTTGATGGATTATTTTTTAATGATTTCTAATTGTCGTGATGAGTTAAATTTGTCATCATCAACTGTTATTTGCTAGGATATGGATATATTATTTTTGATGAATAGTTTCCATGGTGAATGATTGTTATCACATATTTATTAGTAGTTATTACATTAAAGAATTTTAAAAAGTCATATTCTTTGAAAAAAGTATAAAAATAATTTTCACATCTAACAAAATGTTTCTTACATTTTTTTCTCTGTTTCTCACATATATATAAATAGATGATTAGTCATTGGATATAGTCTATATATGTTTTTCCCACTAACTAATTAATAGTATTAAATTTTTCCCGTGTTCAAAAGGTAAATTATTTTGCAGCCATTCTGGATTAAACACTTCCTTTTCAGATAACATAATGAAACGCATTTTTGCCCGAAAACATGTTGAACATCCATGATAATTACTGTTTTTAATCACCATTTTTATGTTTGACACATCTTAAGTTCATGTAATTACTGCATAATTTCTATGCATCTTTCCTAGATACAAGGACCGAGCATAAGTAGTGGCAACTATGTTTTTTCCCCTTAATATAAAAATTCGACCGCAGTTCGAGCATACCGAGCGATCGTATTAGAGCGCTTCCACAACTGTACATCACAGGCGTAGAAAGGGTGGTGTGGATGGTGCACCACACCAAGCATTATCAATTAGGATAGGCGCTGTCATGCTTTAGCGGCACCGGCACTTATCACTGCTGATTCACTGACGATTGGTAGGAAATCCACAATGTAACAGGCGCAAAATAGAGTTGCTGCGGTGATGTTGTACACAGTGCCAAAGCTTTAGATGATAAAACTCTGCTGAAGCATTAGACATTCTATTGTCGTGCAAAAAGGAAGTTCCGGGGCATAAATAGAGTTTATTTATGCATTCATCATTCATCAAGGATGAGGAGACAGATAATTCCACAGTGAACTTATAGTAGCTCTGGAAATCCTGCCTTGCATTGCATGACTGTTGCTAAATGAGCAGTAACTTTCACCAAAGCTTTAAATGAAACAGTGATGTACGATCTTTGCGTTGAAAGTTCAGGAGCATTAGACATTCTACCATCATGCAGAAAGGAAACTCCGAGGCATGAATAGAGTTTATTTATGCAAACTGTCGTCATTCATCAAGGATGAGGAGACAGATAATTCCACACTGAATTTATAATAGCTCTGGAAATCCTGCCTTGCATTGCATGGCTGTTGCTAAATGAACAGAAACCTTTGCCAAAGCTTTAGATGAAACGCTGATGTACGATTTTTGCTTTGAAACTGGCCGTGCATTGTATAACTGTTGCTAAATGAACAGAAACCTTTAAACAAGGTCGTGACAAAACAGGTATGCAATGATCAAAACGTTTTGTGAGCGTATGTATGTGTTTAGGCTGAAGTGTAAAGTGCTGTAATCTCTCGCAGTTTCGAATCAAACATTGGCAATATACTGTAGAATGTAAATAATATTTCAGCATTTTTTGATGTTGTTGTTGTTGTTTTACTACATCACTGCAGTATTGAGACTAATAACTGCATTAAAAATCATGCCGGTGCTCACAACTACAAATACATTTTATGCTGCACATGACTCAAACTTCATGCTGCATGTTTTTTAATTTTTATTTGTTGACTTTTTTTGTGTATAGCTACAAAGTTTCAAGCTACATTGACACTCAGGCAAAAAAATAAATAAATAAAAAATAAAATAAAATAAATCAAAACAAACAAACAAACAAACAAAAAAACATAGTAGTCATTACTTTTTGCTCCAGTCCTTTCAAATGATTATTCGATACGCTGATTAACATCTATTTCACATACTAATATATTTTAAGTACAATAAAAATGCACTGTTGGCTATTGAGATTGCAACACGGTAGTAGAATGAAACTATGTTTATTTTGCTGCTAGCTATGCATATGCAAGGATTATATTATCATTATATACGAAATAGTTTTGGATAATAGATAAAACATCTAGAAATGCAGAGCGTGATTATTTGTTTTGGTTAATCATCAGATAACTGGTTATCAGTGGCGCGCGCCCATCCGAATTACATTGATAGATTTCGTTATTTACTTATTTTTTGAAACGCTAAAAAAAAAAATTTGGTTCTGTTGACGTTCATCAAATCATTTTCCTTGGAAAATATCAAGGACATCGGTTAGCTACACATTAGCACTGAAAGCCCACTCAGCGGATACAAAGTTAAATTTCTCTCAAAAGATAAATTCCCTACATATTTTTCCAGTGAGTATAAGTCAATGACCATCTGTTTTAATGATTTGAATCGATAAAGGATTTAGGTGACTAAGGTGTACATTTTGTACAATGTTTAGCTTTTTGCACTTTTAATTTATAGTAATGTTTAGGTTATTTATAGTAAATATAATTGTCTTTATAAGGAAGAATTTAGGAGAATGTAATTTAATAAAATTATAACTTTATATTTTACTATAAAAAATCATAATTTTACTTCCGATTATCATCTTTAAGCATTCTCTCCCCCGCCACATACATGCACAAAAATCCCATAAATATTTGAGCGCCAATCCAATATTTTGCTAAAGTTGGTGTCACTGCTGGTTATATAATTTCAATGACGACTTCAGCTAATAGATTGGAGTATTTTAGTCCATGTTGATTTCTTCTTATTCATACTTTGCCTCTTGAAGCCACTTGTGGTATACACAATTGACAATTCTTTGTAATATGAATATTTGTGAAGCAATTAATTGTTTGCTTAACATCTAGTGAACGAAGGCATTAAGACTATCGTAGGCACTTCTGATTTATCTACGTTGGTTCAATTAACTGCATTGAACCGTTCAGTTGGAAAAAAAGTTTTAGTGAACGCGATCACCAAGGCAAAAAATAAAACGTTATACATTATATACTTAGCAAATGTCGTATATTGCTAATGAGCTTTTAATGATTTTTTCCAGTCTGTTGATAGATAACACTAAAAATACCCCGGAAAGATGAGATAATGATAAATTGTATTATGCCCCAGAATCTAGAAATCCATTTGTATCTAGAATGTAGATGTTGATTTACTGCTACGATAAGCATAGTTCAGGTAACATCAGCATGCGCACGATTTCTCGTCAAAATTCTTCATCAAAACCTATGATTGAAATTCATTGTCAGGAAGTGTCATTTATGTCCAACGTTTCACGAACTATTGCAGCCGCAGAATTCTACTCCATATTATTAAATAAAGTTTGTGAGAAAATGGCCAACATGCCATTTTTGAAGCTATCACGCTATTCCACTAGCAGTACGCTGCATTGTGCTGTTAGCGATATGTAAAATAGTTGTTTTTGTACATTTCTAATAGCTCTATTCATGGCTTTCTATTGGAGAAGCTATAAACATTACAGAAAACCTATTTTGCAGTACACTGATACGGTTTTTTGATTTACAGTGGCCTTATGGACTTACTGCATATTCTCTTGAATTTTATCATGTTGGAAGGCCTTTCAAAAACTCATCATTTTGCAAGATTTTCCAGCTTTAATTGATTCTAAATTTTCTGATGTTTTACGAACAACTATTTCAGTTGTATCTTTGAATAATTCTGAGCTTCAAAATGCTTTGGTACTCCTATGATCTAATTCTCATTTTTTTTTCAAGTTTCCTTTTTGAGCTTATCAAACCTCTTATGAATTTGTCTAGGTATACAAATACGGAGAAAACACCATTTCCACTTGATAAATTAGCTCGTCGTCATAGATATTTTCTGTTAATTGCTTGTCCTTTTTATTGTGTTGCAATTTTATGGCCATCAGTGCACTTATAGTATATCATTTCAATTTTAACATTTGCTTAGAATTCCGAAAGATATTTATGATTATTGAATTGAGTTTATTGTTACTGTTTATTTTAATTAAAATATTTGAAATTTGTGTCAATTTTAACTAGATGTTTCATTTTCAGCAATTATTCTATTTGTTTTTAGTGCTTTAGTCATTTATTTGCTTGAAAGCTAGATATGTTTGAGATCTTAGTCAAACAGATACTTGCTAATTGTAGATTATTCTCTAACTTTGTTGTAACTATTAGAAGAGAGGAAAACTCGATAAAGTTGCTGTTGGTGGAAATTGTTGGTTGTTGGTCATCAATAACTCATTAAAATAAATTTTATTTCGGACTTTTATGGACTATCGTCAGAATTTCTCTCGTGAGTTTGTAATATGTATGTAAAATTTTGAATAGATAAATTGGCATTTAATCGGCTGGCGATTAAAAATCAAGAAATATGTAAAGTGATATTTCACTTCATGTTTGTTTTGACATGCGTTATATTTTGCTGATGTGGCAATTAAATCAACGTTACTTTTTTATTTGTCATGTTTGTGACTAATCATGGGTACATGCAGGTAAAAGCAAGGTATGCAATCTATAAAGTTTACAAAATTTGCAGAAGTTTCTTGTTTCATATCTTACCACTGTGTTGTTGACATAGGCGGAATCCTCGACAGTTGTTTATTTATGGTTTGTAGATATTTGGTGGTGACAATTTTCGAATCAGTTGAATAACTGATATTTGTCTGTCCGGAGAAAAACTGTAAAAAATTTACCTGCTTATTTGTCACGTTTGTGACTAATCACGGGTAAATGTAAGTGAAATCATGGGTATGCAATCAAAATATTTACAAAAATTGCAGAAGTTTCTTGTTTCATGTTTTGTTGCGATATTTTATCACTGTGTATCATAGCTTATGTAACATGAATTCAATATTAATCAATGGATTTCTAAGTTTGTATGGCTTGTGATTTTAGATTTATACTTGCATCTGTGGTTACAGTAAAGGAGGAGAAAAATGAACATTAGCTGTCAATAATGAACTACAGGAGGATTGATCTACTATCGTCCTTAGGTTTTTCTTGTTTCTTTTTATAAAAGAAGCAAATATTACAGAAATATCTATTTTGAACTCACTTCTGTCATTTCAATTTATGATTATTATTTAAAGATAGAATCTTATAATATTTTCACATCTGCTCATTGAAGGTTTATATAGACACTTTGGTTTGTGAGAAGAAGGCCACTAATATTTGACTCAGAGTACAACCTTTTTTAAAAACGCAAGGCGTGTTTCTTTTTCAAGCTCTGTAAACTTGATGAAGTTTGAATCGATATGTATATTAGTTTTTTCATTAGATTGGGCAAATTTAGATAAACAATTTTGAAATGAATTCTAGTTATCCTAGTTATTTAGTGGCTTCTGTAAGTTTGCATAGCTAGTATTCTTAGTGTAGGTGCTGTGATTGTAGATAATTATGAAACTAAACACATTTTCAAATATTTTGATGTTAGCGGCAATCTAGGGATCGAATAATCTTATTATGAAAGCCGGTTATTTATTTTCCTGACTACTGTTTAATGCTATTCTTTTATCTGTTGCAGACATGGATGATTCGCTGCAGTGTGACGTCAGTTCCGCCCCTTCGGATCGGGCTAGCAGCACTTTGGACACTATTACGGATACCACGGAGGGGGGCCGATGTAGTGGGCCCCTCGACTCCGCCCTGCCTAGCGACAGTGACCCCAATCTGGAGGCTAACCACAGTTCAGAGGAGGAACTTGAAGTCATCAACTGCGGGGCTGCCCGCTGTCCTGAAAAACGCAAGTGGTCTCAGGCCAACACCGGCCAGCAGCGACGCCTGGCGGCGGGTTCAGCTGCCTCTTCTGACGACGAGGTGCGAGATCTAATGTGCGCCTCAGCCCCTGTTGAATTCCGGGCCTCTCCACCGGCCAACGTCCCCAAACCCAGCCGGTCGCTGTCCCCGCCACCTAAGCTGTTTCACCACGACGCGATCCCACCGCACGAGCTGTGCGCCCTAGCCTCGCCCCGGAAAAGGCACAGGCGCGCCCTGCTCGCAGCCGCAAGTACAAATCCCGACGCCGTGCACCGGCCGTCACTGGACTTCGAAAAAATGCAACAGGTAGGTCAGCACTCTTCCTCTCTTCGCTATACTCATAAGACTCAGCTCGTCACTGCCCATTATCTAGACTGCCATCTTCCTCATTATCTGCCATTTACAATAGTTTTCTCTTAGGCTGCACAGTCCATTTGCCCTTATAAGTATTCTTATAGCATGTTCACGATCTACGACCTTTCTTGATTGTTCCTTATAAATGTGTTAGTTTTAAATTATCCCTTAGTATGATAAAATTATAAATCCGAATCTGGTCTTGTCTAAGTAATTTACTTCATTGTGTGGTAACTAAAACTGTGCAAAATATGATGTCATTTCTGCATTTTGAAAAGAAAAATAGTACTAAAAGTTCATAATTTAAGTCTTGAACGTATTCAACTAATTTAGAGTACGTTATTTTTTCAAATAAGCATGTCCGTATCAATAACAATTCATATGACAAAGAAATGCAATAATTTATTGAGAAGTAAAATACCTGTAATGTTTTGGCTGTATTTTACATTTTTAATCATTCTATGTGTGGAAATGTGCGTTTATTCTGGAAATATGATATGAATACTGCAGCTTAATTAAAATTAATCCATACTCTAAAATGCATGTTGAATTGCTTCTCTTCAGTTTATCAGCTGTTAATTATTTTCAAATGAGCGGTCGCTTAAAGCGATCTCCATTATTGTACTATTTTTTTAAATTCATAGCGCCATGTTTGAAAGAGCGTACTAGGTAGGATTCACATTGCTTTTTTTCTACAACTAAATTAAGTACACAGTAATCAGTGTAAACTCAATATAATATTTTATACATAAAACATTGCTTAGATTTCTACAGAATAAAAAAAATCGTTCATTGTCATTACAGTATCCTTAATTTTAATTCGTAGAAATGTTATATGATATATATTTTTTTATTATTAAAATAAATTATCTTTCGCCAGAAAAGTAGAGTAGAATACTGTCAAAGTAATCGATCTTTTGAGAAATAAAGGATGGATGCATTACTTTATTATTTTCCTTTATTTTTTTTTCGGAACTATCCTATCATTATAAAAAAATGTAGCATAATAGCACTTTTAATGCATTAAAGTCATTCAATCCTAATAATGTAAATTTGCATTGCTACATTTGTTTGTTCTGTGTGATAAATTCCTAATTGAACCAAAGCCATTTTCAAGCCATGTAATGACTTAAAATAACCATTCAAATCACTTGAGTGTTTCATTAACATATATAATGAAACGTCGTTCTTCTCTTTTTCCTTTTCTTCTGTCTAAAAGAAAAAAAACATGTTAATGTTTTAAGTAGAATAAATATATGCTCAAAATACATAACCATTATTTGATCTCTTGCATATTGCATTTACTAAATATTTGTCAAATATCCACAATGGCAATAATAGATAATATGTCTCTTTTTAAGAAATATTAAAAATGAAATGGCCATATTGCATATTATGTAATTTATTTATCAGATAATTATATATTATAAATTATTATTTATAAATTATAATTATATATCATAAACACGAAGCATTTGTCAAATTTGGACATTGATTAAAAAATAATATAAGCCTTTCTTCGTAGATCGTTATTTAAGTTAAATGGTCAAATTTTTATTCTCATGGATATTTTCGAATTTCGATTAAATACGGGCAAACTTTCTACAGAATGTAACGTTTGCGTAATATTATCTGATAACCTATCTTTTTTTATTTATGAATTGTCAGAATTTAATTTTACAGATTTTGTCAATATTTATTTGTTGTCAATAACAACAGTTATTTAGAACGGATAAGGTTACACAACATTTCTTCCACACTTGATGTGTTATCTATTCTGAAAGCCAGTATGTTTTTTACGTACACTAGCATTCAGAGGAAAGATTGAATTTTACAGCCCGAAACACAAAATTTTATTCAGTAAGATGTTCGTGGATCGTGCAATCCAAAAATTACCTCTCTGGAAGCTAATTTTGATGCCTGTCATTGGCTACAGTACTTTCAGCTCTTTATCTGAGCTCTCGAGCATAAAATTAAAGGCAAAGGATGGTTTTGGAATTTTTACTTGAGTAACAGTATTATGGCATGAAGTATGACAAACGATAAAATAAATCATAGCAAAACATAATGTTCTCAGTTTATAGGCATACTTTGATGCCCGCCACTGGCTACAATCCTTCCAGCTCTTTATCTGAGCTCTCGAGCATAAAATTAGACAAAGGCTGTTTTTGGATTTTTTATTTGAGTAAAAGTATTATGGTATGGACTATGACAAACGATAAAATCAACTATAGCAAAAGGTAATGTATTCAGTTTATAGGCATACTTTGATGCCCGTCTCTGGCTACAGTGCTTTCAGCTCTTTATCTGAGCTCTCGAACATAAAATTAAAGACAAAGGATGGTTTTGGATTTTTTACTTGAGTAACAGTATGGCATGAACAAACGGTAAAATCAACTGCAGCAAAAGGCAATGTTCTCAGTTTGAAGGCATACTTTGATGCCCGTCACTGGCTACAGTGCTCTTTAGCTGAGCAATCGAGCATGAAATTAAAGACAAAGGCTGGTTTGGAACTTTTTACTTGAATAACAGTGTTATGGTATGAATTTGACAAACTATAAAATCAACTACAGCAAAAGGTAATGTTCTCAGTTTATAGGCATACTTTGATGCCTGTCCCTGGCTACAATGGTTTCAGCTCTTTATCTGAGCTTTCGAGCATAAAATTAAAGACAAAGGCTAGTTTTTGATTTTTCACTTGAGTAACAGTATTATGGTATGAACTATGGCAAACGATAAAATCAACTACAGCAAAAAGTTATGTCCTCGGTTTATAGGCATACTTTGATGCCTGTCATTGGCTACAGTGCTTTCAGCTCTTTAACTGAGCAATCAAGCATAAAATTAAAGACAAAGATGGGTTTGGAACTTTTTACTTGAGCAACAGTGTTATGGTATGAATTTGACAAACTATAAAATCAACTACAGCAAAAGGTAATGTTCTCAGTTTATAGGCATACTTTGATGCCTGTCCCTGGCTACATTGGTTTCAGCTCTTTATCTGAGCTTTCGAGCATAAAATTAAAGACAAAGGCTAGTTTTTGATTTTTCACTTGAGTAACAGTATTATGGTATGAACTATGGCAAACGATAAAATCAACTACAGCAAAAAGTTATGTCCTCGGTTTATAGGCATACTTTGATGCCTGTCATTGGCTACAGTGCTTTCAGCTCTTTAACTGAGCAATCAAGCATAAAATTAAAGACAAAGATGGGTTTGGAACTTTTTACTTGAGCAACAGTGTTATGGTATGAATTTGACAAACTATAAAATCAACTACAGCAAAAGGTAATGATCTCAGTTTATAGGCATTCTTTGATGCCTGTGACCGGCTGCAGTGCTTTCAGCTCTTTATCTGAGCTCTCGAGCTTTAAATTAAAGGCAAACGCTGATTTTGGACTTTTTACTTGAATAACCGTATTATAGTATTTAATATAACAAACGATAAAATCAATTACAGAAAAAGGCAATGTTCTCAACTTATAGGCATAGTAGCTCTCTACTTTTGAATGCCGTATGTCCTTGCTGTTGAAGTAACCTTTCATAAATGTGACAGCTACGCTTTTTCCAAATGTTAAAGTTCAGTTGTTAATTGTCAAATGCTAATAAAATAGTCAAACAGAAAATTTCTGTATAAAATTTTAAAAGAGATCCGTCAGATTCAAAATCTGATATTATAAGTTACGTTTAGAGAAAATTTATCCATGGTGTGCACCCATGGCCATTTTAATTATGGTATGAAATATGACAAATGATAAAATCAACCACAGCAAAAGGTAATGTTGTCAGTTTATAGGCATAGCAGCTCTCAACTTTTGGATGCCATATTTCTTTGGTGTTGATATAACCTTTCATAAAAGTGACAGCTACGCATTTTTTAATTGTTGAAATTCAGTTGTTAGATGTCAAATGCTAATAAAATAGTCAAACAGAAACTTTCTATATAAAATTTTAAAGAGATCCGTCAAATTCAAAATCTGATATTATAAGTTATGGTTAGAGAAATATTAACAACGCCCTGACAATTGAAACAGTAAAATGCCATTCTTTTATGACAAAAATTCATCAAGATATGATACTTTGAATTTTACGAAATTTTGCATTTTGCATTTTATGAAATTTTATGAATTCCGGCACTAAAAATCGTCTGTCCATTTTCAGTGCTGAAAAACTTCGACTAATTTTCTTCTAAATATAACTTATAAAATGCAGGCACCATATAAAAATAAAATATTTACATTTTTAAAATTTATATCAGGACCATTTCATCAACATAATCTTAAATACTAGCTTATTTGGACCATTTTTGCAATTTATATTGCCTACGTACCAACAAGTATTCAATTATAACGCGTTTCGATCTTTTTGATACACCCTGTATATATTGAGGACATTTTGTTTTCATTTTAAATTATGGAAGCAGAGTGAAAGTTGATAATATCCAATTTAAATTTGTAATTGACTATTCATTCAGAGCAAGTTATAATTGATATGCATGAAAATGAAAATATTGAATATGAGAAAAAAAAAAACTATCATTATTTTTGCATTTTTATACTTATGTTACACACAGAGGTTACAATGTTACTAATGGTCTAAAAATTAACTGTGCAGCCATGTCATTTTTGAGTATATATAGCTATTTCTCCATCAACTTATTTCAATAGTAATGCATTTTAAGACTACATTGCATAAAATATGTTTTCTATTCTAATTCCCCAAATAATAATGCAAAAGCATCCGTAATAAGCAATTTAATGACTGTAAATTAATATAAAATGATTGAAGTTTTTCTAAATATTTTTCTAAGGCAAGAAAAAAATAATTGTAGCTTTTGTTTCAGAAAGAAAAAAATTATAATTTTAAAATAAAGACTTTTCAAATAATTTTGGTTTTGTTTGAATATTTGAATAACAATTTTTTTAATTGCAAAACAGGCAATACATCCGAAAAAATAACAATTAAAGATCAGAAAAAATTAAAAATATTTGTGTTTTATTGAACAGTTGTTTTAATTTCACGTTACTTTATACCGCAAAAACTAATATGTTTTGAATTTTGAAAGAAATATAAAACATAAAAATATCGTTTTGGTTATTTTTTTGCAGTTTGTATTTTGTTAAGTTTAATTTGTATTTCACGTTTTTTATGAAATGTTTTTGTAGCTACCTCTCATTAAAATGCTTCTGTTTCATAAAATTTCAGGCTTGTATAATGATTCTAAGTATTTTTTTTCAATTTGTTTCCTTAATTAAAAAAAAAAAAAATACTATGACAGTTTTTTTTTTTTTACAAAAAATTTCTTTTAAATTAGCATCAGAATTTGTTAAATTTCTTTCTGACATCTTCTTCAGTTCTGTAAAATTAATATTTTTATTCTATTGATATTGCATTGCTTTGTCATATGAATGTCTCGTGTCTTATATGGTTATATTTATGATTATAATATAATTTTATCATACTAACTGAAACATAATCGAGTAAAATATATCAAGAATTGATTATTCACATTTCGGTAAAATAAGATATTTTTTAATTAACTATTTTTCTGATTATAATATGACTTTACTTTACTAATTAAAAAATGGGTTCAGCTACGTTGTGTATATCTCGAAAAAGTTAATTAAATATCCATTTTAAGGTAACTCAAAACATTTTCAATTTGTGTTAAAGATTTTTATGTTTATAATATGATTTTACCAAACTAATTTTAAACGATGTGTAATTAAAAACGTGTAATTAAAAATCATTAATAGGAAATATTTTGAAATACATAATATATTTTTCCTAAAAATGCCTTTAAGCTTTTGAATTTTTAAAATTCCCTTTTCACTTATTTTTTCTTCTTTGTGTATTTTTAAATTCTTAATTTTTATGGGCTCTTTAATTTCTTCATTAGTGTAAACTTCATTATATATATGTTATAGTATAAATAATTAGTTCAATGCAGACAAAATTTTAAAGCAAAACCGATTGAAATTTTTAAAATGCACTGAAATCTTCAAAGTGCACTGAAATCTTCAATGTACATTAATATTACCTGCTTCCTCCTGAAAATTATATTATATTCTCCTAAGTTTTTTTTTTTTTTAATGTGAACTAGAAAATCAGCAGAAACCGGGCTCTATCTATAAAAAAAGAAAATGATAGAATAAATAGATTCACATAAAATCGCATTTATTAATTCGTATGTAATCTATTTTGCTATGTCTTTTCAAGTAAAATATACTTTTTTATGATGATTATAAAATGATTCGTTTAATCGGTTTAAAGTAGAAATTGATAACATCAAAGGAATTGATCACAAAGAATTTAATTCATAAAAACAAATAAAAAAATGGCATTTATTCCTGAAAAAAAATCTGAAGTTTGTCTAAGATAATTCTTTTTTTTTCTTAGTTTTTTTGTATACCTAAAAAAATTCTTTTCATTTTAAGAATTTATTAATTGACAATACTCTAGTTCCAATCATAAATAGTTTATTTGTGCCAGCGGCATTCCATCGTAAGTTTAAGCAGCATCGAGCGAGGTTAGAAATTTGGAGTATGACTCCAGTGTACTGGGAGTTCTGCATTTGGCACCGTATCGATACCACATACCAGCACATAAAATCAGTGGTGTGGAATGTCCTCTCGCTAGGAGGTCGGTAGGTCAAATAGAGGTACCGAGTGAATGTCCCCCTTCCTGGTTAGGATCTAAATTGTGGGGACGGAGTTAAGAAATCCAACCTCTCTTGAGGCTCTGGTACCCTTTCTTTAGGGAAAGTGTGATGGTGCATTCCTGGACATTACAACAATATAATAATATTTTACTTACTTTTTCATGTAATATCAAACAACCTTTGTCTATTAAAAAAAAATCCAAATAAAGAAAAAGTAATCTTTAATGATGAAAAACAGAAGCTTATTTGTTATTCTTTACAAATACTATCTAAAAACAATAGCGTAAAAAAATATAAATCATTTTGCAAAAGGAATTTTAAAATACATTACTTAAGGAAGAAAAAAATATATATAGAACGGGAATTATGTCCACCAAAATCCTTGGGTCTTGCTTGGATTACGAACTTTACGGAATCACACTTAAAAATTAAATTATTTTGCAGAATATTCTAAAATAAAAATATCTACCAAGCAAGAATTCAGTGCCCACCTATGTATCCAGATATACTGGATTGCACTCAAAATTTTGTGTAAATTTTCTTAGAATATTCTACAATAAAACCATCTAGCAGAATTTATGGCCTCCGCTTGGGTGATCAAATTCAGTGGCTTCATTCTATAATTGCATTTTTTTCATAGAATATTTTATATAACTAGACATTTACCATAATCTTTGGTCTCGGCTTGGGTTACCAAATTCGCATATCGCTCTCAAAAATTGCATTTATTTCATAGATTATTTTATAATGAAACCGTCTACCAGAATTCATTGTGCTCACTTCGTTGACCAAATTCTCACAAATCTTGTTTCTTTCGAAGGATATTCTAAAATAAAAATAGCTACCAGACTAGAAATCAAGGCCATTTCGGTAACCAGATTTACTGAGTCGCACTCAATAATTATATGTGTGTCAATACCGTCGAATATTTATACCTTTAGAATCTCGAGCCGGAAAGAATAGTTCTTTTATAAGACCAGAAATCATTCTTTGCTGACATTTTCATAAATTTTATTACTTGCTGACTCAAAACACATAACAAAACGGCACATTACACGTATATATAAGGCTTACACTTTACGTTTACATTCTCGGAGAACAAAAAAACAACACGACATAAGAAATTTCTATTTACATAACCAAACTTCGAAAGCGAACTTCTTTCGGCCAAGCTCACGCGTCAACTGATCAAAAAACTCTTCCCAGATCACGTGATGCGTTGCGCAGTTCGCCGGAAGGGTCCATTTCTTTTGGAAGGGGCTTTCTGCGTTACATATGTATTTTCTCTGAATATTCTACAATAAACTTATCTACCAGAAGTCATAGTTCTCATTTGAAGACCAAATTCACGGTGTCGCATTCGCAAATTGTATTTCTTTCCGTAGAATATTCTACAATGAAACCATTTATAGGAATTCATTGTCCTAGCTGTTGCGATTGCATTCTGTCGCATTCAAAAATCTCGTTATTTTCGATAGTCTAAATAAAGCATCTGCCTTACTAGAATTCAAAAATCACTTTTGTAGCGATATTTACTGAGAGGCACTTAGAAATTGTGTGTATTTTCATAGAATATTCTATAATAAAACCATTTTACAAAATTCATAGCCCTTGCTTGAATGACAAAACTCATTGCGTTCCTTTCGGAAATTGTATATTTCTTTCCGTAGATAATTCTATACTGAATTATACAACCAACTATTGGATTAAACCATCTACCGGAATTCATTATCCTCGCTGGGGCGACTGGAATATCCTCACAGAGATGACGGCATTGTCCTTCCTGGGACGACTATATTGTATCACATTCAGAAGTCTCGTTTCTTTAGAAGAATATTCTACGTTAAAGCATCTATACCATACTAGAATTCAAGGCCCACTTCGGTAGTAAGATTTTCTATATCACACTCAAAAATTATTTGTTTTTCCATTGAGTATTCAATTAAAAAAATATCTATCTGAAGTCATAGCTCTCGCTTGGGTAGTCAACTTTAGTATGATGCACTCATAAATTGTTTTTCTTTCGTGGAATATTCTTAATGAATCCATATAGTCATAAAAACAAAAAAAAATCCGCTTCTATTTCCTTTTTTAAATTTTGGAATCATGCTTCTCACACCCTTCCCCCTGTTGGTCTATTTTCTATTTTGTTTTACTCCCTAATTGACGCTTTATTTTGTCTTTCTTAATGAAAAATTGCATGAGTTATTTATAATCTATTTCATTCAAGAGCAAAATATTTGTTATACATTAAACCTACCGTGTGCTCTTTTAGCCTTCAGACTTCCAATCTTTCTTAATTAAAAATAATATATACAATAACCGCTAACCATTGTATTTACAATTTCATTTATCAACAAATATTTTTCTGTATTAAACTACTCCCGTCGAAGAAAGAATGAGAACCCAAACTAATCGAAACGAGATACTTTATGATTATTTATCCAGCTGAAATGTATCTCTATTATTACATAGAAATAATAATTTGTACTAGAGGGCGCTGTCAAATACGCCGCTTCCTGTAAGACAAATAATAGAAGCCTACTGTCGGAAATTGATTAAAGCAATCTATCTGAATGCAATCCCCGAGTAATGGAAGTAGAAGTTGAATGTTAGTTTCAATCTTTCTTAATTAAAAATCTTCTTAACTATTGTCGTTAATATTCGTGTTTATTATTTCATTCAATAACGAATAATCAAAGAACTTTCCCTGGTCTTTCAGCTTTCTACTCTTTTTTAATTAAAACTAATCTACCAAGAACACCACTAATCTTTGTGTTTACAATTTCATTTATCAACGAATCATTTTTCTCGATTAAACCTTCCCTGACAAAGGAAGAAGAAAATAAAGCAATCAAAACCAGATGCTTTATTATTATCATCCGGTTTAAACGTATATCCATTATTACATGAGTTGTTTTAACGCAGATTGGTTTAAGTCACGTTTTCTTTTAAATGCTCAAAAACAATGGCTTTCTGAAAATTCTATAAAAGGCCATTCTCCCAAGTGTGAGTTTTGGCTGCACAAATATCTGATTTTAAAAGTCTTATGTCATTCTCAATTTAAACTTTTAATAACCATTGATATATTGCAGAATAAGATGGGCACAAACTTTATTGAAAAATAAATAGTATATGCCAGTTTTTATCAGACAAAATACCAAAAAATGTCAGTTCTGTCCAAGGGACAGTAGTGATACCTTTTGCAATTTTGCCACTTTACGAAAGCTTTTGAAATGTTGTATGCATTATTTTCAAAAACAGATCAAATCTACGATTAAATGGCTAGATATTTGTTAATCTATAAATATCAATATTTAAATTAATAATGGGAAGGTACTCTTACTTTTTCTCCATTCTTTTCAATACAGAAAATATTCTTTATGAACGAACAGCGAGAAATTACCTTTTAAGAACAACCTAGAAACAATACCGAAAATGACTGCATATTGCCATCTGGTAGAATTACGAGGAAATTGATACACAGGGACAGTAGAGACCAAAAAAGTGAGGGACACATCTTTAAACCCAACAAAAACAAATATTACACATTTCATTCATATAAAAATTATATTATTATGCTCCATATTATATGCATTGGATTTTCTTAAATTTTTTTAATAATTATTGTTTGTTGATGGTTTTAATGATCAAGCTATTGGTTTGGAACAGGGGACAGTGGTGAATTTTGAATTATTTAAATTCCATTAAAAAAGTTTAAAAACAAACATATTTTCACAGTAGAAGTAACATAATGTTATAGAACAATGATAGAGAAACATTTTAACATTAAGTGAGAATTTATATTTGCAAAGAAATGCCGAGAGATATACTGGGGACTGAGAAATCACACTTGAGATTTTGACCCATATAATATGTATTTTTCAAGTACACTTATGAGATATTGTCCCACAGTGATGCCCTGTAGCAGGCACGGCACAACTTTTCACATCCGTGTGTCAAAGTTTAAAAAAATAAAAAAATTTTTACGTAACCATACCGTGTTAACTACCAAAGCATTTTGTGGATCAAATAATAATGAATCAAAATTACCTTAAAATTTCGTTTATAGGATTAAAAAAATACTATAGGTAATATTTGGTTTTACACATTAGAAAATAATTTTTAAAATTTTGTTTCTGTTGGTGCATCTTAGATGTCAAGTAATTGATATCAGCTGTAATTATTGAAATCAGCTACTTAATTATTTTTAAGAGAATGCAAGCCGAGTTGGAGTCATCTTACAAAAGTTTTTACTCGGGTTTTCATATTATTCATTTCCGAAAATAAATACTTGCAGAAAAAATTATCATGGGCAAACTTCAGCCTTTTTAACCACTTAACTGTTTTGTCGGAACGTGCGAAGAGAAAACTGCGCCCGGGGCAAAGTTTCAAATTGGCGCCTCCACCCCTTCCCCTCTTTTTGTGACAGGTAACACAAAACTGATAAAGTACAGAAACAGAAATAAATTCTATTGAATAAACATTTCGCGTTTATTTTGGAACTGTATAAGGTATACTTTTAATTCAGAAATTGCAAACAACTAAATAGCATAAGAGAAAAATGCACTTATTTGTTGGAGAGATAATGATATTTTGCGACAGAAAAAAAAAAAAAAAAAGAATGATGAAAAGAGAAAAAGAAATTTCCCAGAAAATGTTCGATGACCAAAAAATGAATAAATAAATAAATAAAACCGTGGTTGGTAGTACAAATTTGGCGCCCCTTCAATTTCATGAGATCCATTCACGACGAGGGATGCGAAGGCGGCCTTCGCACGGCTCTGTGCCCGAACGCCGCTCGGGCAAGAAGGAAGAGTTTGCTTGCTTCATTACTAAAAGGTTTTAGATACCACTTATTTTTAAATGTAATCTTCACTGTATAAATTGGTAGCCATTTTTCGATTATATAAGGCAAATATTTTTGTACGTAAAAAGTGGTGTTTTGTTGCTATTTTTAGTTTATTATGTCCAAAAAAAAGGGGGGGGGGAGAGAAAAAATAAACTTTTAATTGGTTAATCAGTTCTTTTTTCTTCGTGTCTGAAATTGAATTCCAAGGTTAATATAATTTTACCATAGGTAAAATGGGTATTTTTGCTTATAAGCCTTATAATTGTTCATTTCTAATGATTTCTTAAGCCTCTCTTAATATGAAAAAAATTTCAGTCACTATTGGTTAGATTGGGATTCATTAAGTTGCATTTCAATTTCTGCAACCTGTATGATAACGAAAATGAATAGAGCCAATCGAATTCAGACAAATTCATCGAGTCTAAATTAATACATGTTGTGCGATTTCACTATATTTCGATTTGGAATCTCAATCAATGCCGTGCCGAAAATAACCTGCAGCGTGCCTTACGTTCTCCGTCCCTGTCCTACGGGGTAAAATGCTTTCAAGCACTATTTATAAGCAAGTTTCGTAGAGCTATCACTTATACCAGTGTCTCTCAAACGATGTGCTATGGCACAGTGATGCGTCGTGAATGGATCTCACGTGTGTCAAGAAAATAAGTAAGACTCATCTTGCCTTCAAAGTAGTAGCACGTCTTGTTTGTGCCTGATGAAGAAAGGTAAACTTTTTTCGAAAGGTCTAGTGCATTTCTTAACTTTATGGTGTTATTAAGATTTTTTTGCCTTTACGCCAGTTTGGTCAATATTTTAATGCAATATTTCTATGTGTAAATTGATATGTGTAGATACCCTCCATGCTTTTAACTCAATTTTCCAAAATTGGTGACTTACCTCATTCTGCCTTTTGATGCTTCACATAGAAATAATAATTTATACTAGAGAGCGCTGTCAAACATTCCGCTTCCTATAAGACAAATAATAGAAGCCTACTGTCGGAAATGGATTAAAGCAATCCAGCCGAATGCAATCCCCAAGTAATGAAAGTAGCAGTTAGTCTCGAATTCTCTCCGAGTAACTTCAATGTTTCCTATTGATCCCTCGGTAGTTATGTAATTAAAAGCAGCTGAGGCAATTCTTCATTCGCGTTCTCTCCTAGATTGAGGAATTTCATTTGAGTTTTCTAGACCCGAATTAGGGTTTTATTACACGGACGGATAAAAATGTGCCGCCTGTAATAAAACTGGAATTGAGTAATTAAAACCGCGAATATCAGAGAATACTTTGTAATTAATTTGGACTGTGTCATACGCTGCTTTGCTAAATGCATATTTAAATTGTTTCGTAAATTAATAAGCTTCTTGTAATGAAACAGGTATTGAGTAATTAAAACCGAGAATATAAGAAAATACTTTGCAGTTAATTTAGGCTGTGTAATATTCTGTTGAATATAATAAATTGGATAGGTAATGGCATTCTTTAAACGTTTCGTAAATTGACGAGTTTGCAGTATAATAAAAATGCAATTAAGTAATTTAAAGTAGCTGATGTAACAGAAACTTTGCAGGTTACTTGAGATACACTGTTAATTTCTTTTTTAATTTGGGATTAATAATTGTTAAATGTATATTTGGAGTATTTCGTCAATTCTTTAGCTTTTTGTGATGATGAAACTAGAGCTGGGTAATTAAAACGGCGAAAATAGAAGAATACTTTGCAGTTATTTTTGGACTGTGACATGTTCTGCTTTGTTAAATGCATATTTAAATTGCTTCGTAAATTAATAAGCTTTCTGTAATAAAACTGGAATTGGGAAATTAAAAGCAACGATCTAAAAGAAAACTTTGCGGTTAATTTAGAGCATGTAGTAGACTGCTAAAATGAATAAATTGGTTAAGTAATTGTTAAATGCATATTTAAATTGTTTCGTAAATTAATAAGATTTTCTGATAAAACCAAAATTGAATAATTAAAACTGAGAATGTAAAAGAATGCTCTGCAATTTATTTGCACTGTGTAATGCATATTAAAATCGATTTGTAAATTAAACTTTCTGCAATAAAATTGTAACCGAAATTTAAAACTGAGAAAATAAAAAGAATACTTTGTAGTTAATTTGGAGTATGTAGTGTACTATTGAAAATAATAAATCAGATAAAGAATTGTTAATTGCATACGTACCATGTTTCGTAAATTAATAACCTTTCTGCAGTAAAACCGCAATTAAATAATTTAAAATGGCGACTGTATGAGAAAATTTGCAATTAATTTATGGTTTGTAATGTGTTGTTAAAAAGTTTAAATTAAACATGTTAGAAATTGAGTAATTAAATACGCTAATTTAAATGAATACTGTGTATTTAATTTTAACCGTAAAGCTTTGTTGCTGAAAATTAAAAAAAAATAGATAGATAATTGTTAAATGTATATTTAAAATGTTCCATAAACTAATGAGCTTTCTATAACAAAATTGGAATTAATTTAAAATAACAATTTTAAATGAAACTTTGTAGTAAATTTATGATTTGCAATGTGCTGTTATAAAGTTTTAAATTAAATGTATTAGAAAACTAGTAATTATAGCTGACAAAATAAATGACTACTCTGCAACTAATTTGGACTATTCAACGTGCTGTTGAAAAGAAGAAATTGGATTGGTACTCGGAATGTTTTGTACATTAATAAGCATTCTGAAATAAAATTGGAATTAAGTAATTTAAATCAACGAATGTGAAAGAAACTTTGCAGTATTTTCAAAATATGTAATATTTTATTACAAATTTTTAATTAAATGGACATTTAAAGTATGTAATAAATTAATAAGCTTTTTGTAATAAAGCGGAAGTTAGAAACTAATGTATTATTTTGTATTTTTACAAATAATTCAGTGTAAGAATTTCCAGAATATAAACTTCTTCTTATTCATTTTCGAATTTTCTCTATAAACACATTCTTACAAGAATTTATGTATACAGAGAGGTTAATTATATATTTATTTATTTTTTAATTATACACAAGTTATTACAAACCAAATTAAATTATGTTTCGTAATGCCAATGCAAAAAAACTGGTTTCTGTTGTTTTTCAAATTTTATAAGTCTTTTATATATATATATGTATTGATATATTTTATTCATAAAATAATTTTTAATCATATGTTTATATTTTTAACGGAAAATTTACTGTGGTTTTTGGTAATAAATTACAAAGAGAAAAAAAGAGAAAAATTGTTAAATATAATTTCAATTGGCAGTATAATCTTAACGATACAGCAACAATCGCAATTTATTCATTAATCTTTCACTTAACAAATAATTCAGTATAAGAATTTTCCGAAAATAATTCCCTCTTATGCATTATATTCGTGAAAAGAAGTAACTGTAATAATATCTAAAATAATATATATATGTATTGGTATATTTTATTCGTAAAATATTTTTAATTTATATGTAAATATTTTTTAACCGAAAATTTACTGAAGTTGTTAGTGATAAACTACATACGAAGAAAAAAAAAAGAGAAATTTCTTAAATATAATTTAAATTAACAATGGATTCTTAACCCTACAGCAACAAGCGGAATATATTAATTAATCTTTTACTTTCAAAAAATTCAGTATAAGAATTCTCTGAAAATAATTTCCTCTAATAAAGTATATTCGTGAAAAGTTGTAACTGCAATAATACATAAAATTACTTATGTATGTGTGTGTTGATATATTTTATTCATACAATATTTTTAATTTGTGTGTATATGTATTTTTATCAGAAAATTTACTGTGGTTCTGAGTGATAAATTATATACAAAATAAAGAAAAAAAAAGAGAAATTCATTAAATATAATTTAAATTGGCAGTGGATTCTTAACGATATAGCAACAAGCGCAGTTTATTCATTAATCTTTTACTTAACAAATAATTCAGTATAAGAATTCTGGGAAAATAATTTCCCCTAATTCATTTTCGAATATTAATGTAAAGACATCGTTTTATAAGAATTTATTTTTACAGACAGTTTATTCATTCATGTATTTATTTTTAATTATAACCAAAGTATTCCAAACCAGCTTTAAATTATCACATGGGAAGATTTTTAATGCCAATGTAACAAGACTGGTTTCTGCTGTTTTTCAATTAATTCAAGTCATTTATATATATGAATTGATATATTTTATTCATAAAATATTTTTAATTTATATGTAAATATTATTTAACAGAAAATTTACTGTTCTTGGTGATAGATAAATCACATACAATGAAAAAAAAAACCCATAAGAAAATAATTAAATATAATTGAAATTGAAATTAAATTCTTAACGATACAGTAACAAGCGCAATTTATTCATTAATATTTTACTTAACAAATAATTCAGTATAAGAATTCTTCAAAAATAATTTCCTCTAATAAATTACATTTGTGAAAAGAGATAACTGCAATAATATCTAAAATTACTTTTATATATATGTATTGATATATTTTATTCATACAATACTTTTAATTTATATGTAGATATTTTTTAACAGAAAATTTACTGTGGTGATAAATCACATACAATGAAAAATCTTAGAAATTTATTTAATACAATTTAAATTGTCAATGGATTTTTAACGATACAGCAACAAGCGCAATCATTAATCTTTTACCTAACAAATAACTCATGATAAAAATTTTTCGAAATTAATTTCGTCTAATTCATATTTGCATGTTAATGTAAGGACATCGTTTTATAAGAATTTTTCTTTACAGACACTTTTATTAATTTATTTATTTATTTTTAATTATAACCATATTATTCCAAAAATAGCCTTAAATTATCACATGCTATGTTTTTAAATGCTAATGTAACAAAACTGGTTTCTGTTGATTTAAATTTTTTTCAAGTCTTTTATATACATTTTATTCATAAAATATTTTTAATGTATATGTATATATTTTGAGCAGAAAATTTACTGTGATGATAAATCGAATATAAAGAAAAAAAAAGAAATTTATAAAATGCAATTTAAATTGGCAGTGGATTCTTAACGATACAACAACAAGCACAATTTATTCATTAATCTTTTACTTAACAAATAACTCATTATAAGAATTCTGCGAAAATAATTTCCTCTAGTAAATTATATTCGTGAGAAAAAGTAACTGCAATAATATCTTACTTTTATATATATGTGTTGATATATTTTATTGATAAAATATTTTTAATTTATATGTATATATAATTTTAACAGAAAATTCACAGTGGTGATAAATCACATACAAAGAAAAAAAAATGAAGAAATTTATAAAATACAATTTAAATTGGCAGTGGATTCTTAACGATACAGCAACAAGCACAATTTTTATTCATTAATCTTTTACTTAACAAATAACTCATTATAAGAATTCTGCTAAAATAATTTCCTCTAGTAAATTATATTCGTGAGAAGAAGTAACTGCAATAATATCTTACTTTTATATATAAGTGTTGATATATTTTATTCATAAAATATTTTAATTTATATGTTTATATAATTTTAACAGAAAATTCACTGTGGTGATAAATCACATACAAAGAAAAAAAATGAAGAAATTTATAAAATACAATTTAAATTGGCAGCGGATTCTTAACGATACAGCAACAAGCGCAATTTATTCATTAATCTTTTACTTAACAAATAATTCAGTATAAGAATTCTCCGAAAATAATTTCCTCTAATAAATTACATTCGTGAAAAGAAGTAACTGCAATAATATCTAAAATTACTTTTATGCGTTAGTTTCGTTTCTGTGGGATCACGTCATTAATAAATTTATAGTAATAGCTTCGCGTGATGAAAGTGGTATCCTAAAATAATATACTACATATCCTGTATATTACACCCACATATTTCTGTTGAGTGTAGATTCCTGTATTGTAATTTCTTGGAATATTTATTTTTTTCTTTCCCTTAATTTCATAATATCTATTATGTAGTGAATATTTAATGCTATTTTTTTTTTTACTCTGTTGGATTTATTGTTAAAATGTTATATTTCTGTTATTAATGATATGTGACTAAATGAAATATTAATATAAAAACTGAAACTTAGTTGCATGTATCTGAAGAATGTTACATTTTTTTGGGGTTAAAGAATGTTTTCTTTTTGTTTGAATTGTGTGCAACAAAGTACAAGTATTGAATATGTCATGTTAAATATTCTTGGACATATATTTTCTTACATTTGTCAAAATGTATTGTATAGAAAATATATAATTAATATTCTCTTTAAATGTTTCTCTTCTGAGGAAATTTTAGTATTAGTATTGAAGTGGAATTGCATACATATTTTTTAAAAAATATGATTGTTCACTTGTATGGAGTTAGAAATGTACATGAAAGTATTTCTCATGCTGTTTAAATATTTTTAGATTAAGAGAAAGATATTTTACCTTTTTAAGAGGTAGTGTTACTTGTGGATATTTTGTGAACATGCTATACTGGATTCTCAGATTAGTAGGCCAGTATAAAAATAACAGTCTGCATACTGCTAATCAAAATTTTCGCTGGCAGTTAGGAGGTATACTCGTAATTGGCATTTACAGATAACCTCTAAAAGGACCTCCAGCCTTTAAAATTTAATAAAAACACAGTAAATGCACGGTTCGTACGGCTCCTGAATTTTGCGACCAGGAAATTATTCGGTACCAGTATTTTGTTAGAGAAAATCTCCCCTTAAAAGAAGGCGAAGTTTCGCGAGTTCCACCTAGATTTCTTTTTCTAAAGAAAATACTGGGGAAACTCCTGGAAAATTCCCTGATCCGTACGAATCCTGTAAATCGTATGTTTATAAGATGGTTCATAAATTTTCTGTACAGTAATTTCTATATAAAAAAAGATCCACTATTAGTGGATAGATGACGCAGTGTTTCATTCAACATGAAGAAATGCTCAAATTGACTTTAAAACTTAAAATTGCAATTTTTCTTCTTCTTTTATTTATAAACGGAACAATGAGTAAAATCCAGTAATCTGTCAGATAGAGCTTTCTCACCGTTCAAATCAGTGCAGCTTCTTAAAATGTTAACTCCATTTGAAGTCCACTGGCCAACTATGAACGTGTATGCGGACTTATTGAAGAAAACTACCGTCGTGTTAATTCTTAATTAATTTAATTTTAGTTAATATGATCTTGTAATATAAACATGTATTTGATAAACTCTCTCTTAAAAATAAATAAACGTATTTTGTTTCCGATACAATCAAAACATATTCATTCCATGTCGCTGTCCAAAACTTTTTTTCTAAAATCGATCATATGAATATACTCGTGGCTTTTAAATTTCACAAAAATATTTATGCTTATCACACTACAAATAAAATCCATTGATTTTACTTTAAAAAAAAACCGTCAGCTAAACAAACGTTGAACCCCAATATTTTTTACAAAATAATAATTTAAAAAAGTGTAATATAACTGTTTTAGGTAAAAAACATAAAACATTTTTTTTCTACAAAATATTGCTTATGTAAAGGTGCTATTTGTAACATAAATGGTGCTAATGCATTTTGCACAGTGTTCTGAATGATTAAAAACAAATTTTCTTAAAGGCAACTTGTATATCCAGTATGAAGCATGTTCCATAATTTTCATTAGTAGGTGCAATTTTATTACAATTTTGCTGTAATAAAAAATATATATTCTTAGTGTATTTTCACCACAACTCTTATTGGTATAAATAATTGTATGTTGTATAAGTAACTTATTAACGGGGAAAAAGCACTTCCTTGTGTACGCATGTGTGACCGAACCCAAAAGATCATGTCATTTATTTCACAAATATACATATTTTACAGCTCCTAGTACGTAGGTCAGTGAAAATGTTAACTGCAACTGGCGATAATTTTGTGTTTATGAATCATTCGTTGGTATATTGTCCGTTTTTAAGGATCAGATACTTGCACATAATTGCAGTGATAAGTCCATATTGATTTATCATAGATTTTGCATCAGTTGGATTATTGCATCAGTTGGTATTATTGTAGCACCCATATTGGGAATGTGTATTGGGACTTACGATTGTAATCCAATTTCATATGAAATGTCACATTTAAATTGATATCGTCTGCTACAATTTCCCCATTTCCAGTAATAAATTATTTAATACGAACAGCATTAACTGTCGCTGTTGAAGTTAATGATCGAACTTAATGGTCATAATCCTTAATGTCAGTACAGCCATTATTGAATATCTTCTACATTTTGCAAGTTTCACAATTTCTTCATATATTCAATTGCACGTGCAATCTGGCAGTTGCACTTCTTGCAACTGCCATTGGATTTTGCTGAAGTACAACTTACCGCTATGAAAACGAAATTGCCCCTGCGGTTCCAATTTCACGAAATGTCCAACTGATGCCACATCTTTCGTGACAACTCCAGCCATGTCATGCACTTTAGAGACTGGAGCTTTACCATTGTTTTGCCAAATTTCATTAAAATTTACTCTCTAATTAGTAAAAGTTTCTAAATTTAAAAAGCATGTTCAAAAAAGCGAAAACTCAAAAAAGTATAAAAGCTTTACAGCTTTAACTTAAAAGAAGCAAACAAATATAAAACTGACTTACAGCTTCAGCATGTGCACGCATTTGACATACCTTAAACACTGAAGTTTTATCAATGATGCTACCAAGTTTCATTGAAATTTGTTCTTTAAAGAGCAAAAGATTCAAAGTATAAAGAGCAAGTTTCATTAAAATTTGCCGTTTAAAGTTATCGCCAGCTGCATTTTTTTAAATTCATCCACGTATTAAGGAACGGCTAGTATTAGAATGAATGGTATAAAGGGGAAAAAATCTTGATTTGTAACTTTTATTGTTGTATTTTGATCGTAGTAGTTCAGAGTTATATTCATATCTACACAATTTCTCGATGTATTTCTCTATAAGCTGTGTGATCTTCAAGCTAATCTCTCTAAAACAACGCTGGTGCATCCTGGTTTGCTATGTCAATTTTGTGTTAGAAATTCAATGGTTACATTATTCTCAGTGACTAACTCCCTGCTTTCAATGTGGAATATCAATTATTTAGTAATAATAATAATAAAAAAGGATATAGCTGCCGTAACGCACAACTGATGTAAATAAGGATATATGTTGTGCAGTTGAGCTGATCTCACTGCTTCATTTTGTGGTATCTCGACGTATTGGGTTGATTAAAATTAAAGAAAAAAATTACACTGTTAAAAATACATGCTAATTTACATAAACAGATTTAATTCTAAGCAACGCTGTTATTTTTTCGTTGATAATGAATTTTTTTTTATACTTGGCTATAAATTCATATTTATTTTATTTTATTTTATTTTCTTACTCTTTTTTTTGATGAAAAGTGAATAGACCTTAAAAACTAAAAGATTAAATTATGCAATAATATAATAATTATTGTAACATAAAAAAAAAACTCTTTCGTCTCTTATTAAAAAATTTATTTAAATAACTATAATTCAAAAATTTAATTTAATTTTTAGGCAATATAATTCCTATCTATAAACTTGTAGTTAAATCCAAAGCATGATTACAAATAGTTTTGAGGTGATATTTTACACATCATTAAGAAAAAAATCCGAAAAATAAACATCAGTTCGCTGTTATTAACTTACTAATTTGTTATTATCATATCACTTTAGAAAAGTTTTAGTTTTATCGATATTTTTAATCTAGATGTTAATTCTAAATTTTAAGGTCAAATGTATTTAATTAAAAGTAATTTTTATCTTGTTTTAACTTTTATTGTTTACTTATACTTCAGCGAAAATGTAAAACTTATATTTATAATTTTTATTATTATCTACTATACCAGCACTTCCCAACCTTTTTTCTTTTACGTACCCCTTGCTTAGGCTTTTCAGTTCAGAGTACCCCCATTTATCATAACCCCCCCAACTCCTTTCCTCCCCCACATATTATTAAAATCGTCATCTCTGGTGAATGCGAAATCCATATTTCAAGAATTATTCGTTATTATATTTTTTATTCATTAAGGGAGCACTCATGTTTTCAGTATTATTAAAAGTATTATAAAGTATTATTATTCAGTATTTATCAGTTATGAGAACATGCCTATTAACAGTTGCACTCAGATTTTCTTGCAATACTAAATAATCAAACTGTTTCGAAGAACTTGCAGTTCCCGAATCATCAGGTTGAATTTCAATCGCAGTTGCAATATTTTTAAGAGTTCCAGATTTCAACTAGCTATACATTTTAAATAAAAAACAAATCATTCAAATGATTAGTAAACACTTCAAATTAAATACTCATTAAAAGGAAGGAAGCTTTCCAATTAGTACACGTTAGTGATATAACTCCGCCTATTCGAAAATGAAAATAAAGGCCTGCTTTTCAACACGTTTTAAAATAAAACATTAAAACCAGAAGCTCTGGCTAAATTTAGGCGTTTTATATTTATTATTAAAAACGGGAATAAATAAGGCGTGGGAAAAGAACATTGTAAAATTATCAATAGTATTTTTAGCAAAGATTGGGAACGTATATAAGTACTTATGTAATATGATCAGCAGTAGGCAGAGCTAATGACATAGAATTATATATGGATTATTAAAAGTCTAGTGAACTTTTACCCTCATTTTGAATGTAACATATTGGAGTAACACATGAGGCTAACTTTGTAATCCAAAACTATCAACTTTCTTTATATGTTTTCAGTTAAATAATTTTTGTGATTTCCGCCATTACCTTTATGATTTCCACGTACCCCCAGCAGGCCCACCCCGTACCCCAGGTTGGGAACCGCTGTACTATACCGTTTTCCATTATTTCATTACTGTGCTATTTTTGAAACAGCGTGTAGAATTTAAATTTCTTTATTCACAAAAATATGATATGATGAAGTAATCTGCCTTTATACTTAAGGGGAGTCGTCAGATTACAAAAATTTCAAGATTTTAGAGCTATATTTCGTTTGTCACATTTTTCTTCAGATTTATTCGATAAAAGCCAACTCTTGAGATGGTACTTTTCCAGTATAAGGGCCTTGGTTAATTTTTTGGTTTTAAGCTTGGCGCAATTCGGTCTTCAGAAAGTGAAATTTGTCGCCAAATGGTATAAACAGCTCTGAAAACAAACTTTAATGCACTTTTATTTTTGTTTGTGTAATATACTATGTAATATATATAAGCTTTTTATTTATATATATATATTATTATTGCTTTTTATATACAATTTACTTCTGTTTGTATATAAAAATTGATAAATGGCTTATTTATATTAAATAAATTGTATAATACTAAAAAAATTGCTTGTGTATATGAAACAGTGAATAAGCTGGCAGAAAAATATGTTGCCAAATCTCCTTCTCTCGCTACGGCCCCTATATTGGAAAAGTACCCTTATAATTCATTCTTTACAGTCTGATTATTAAATTTCATTATTAATATCAATGTATAAACAAATTATTTAAGACAATGAAAATATTTAACATGCATTGAAAACATGAAATTTTAGTAAAATTGTTGCATGCACACTTACAACCACAAAAACTAATTTTTAGTTGCAATTTAAAATTTTTATTACAATGAATACGTATTAAATAAATCTACGGCTAATTTTGTTAGCTTATATAATAAAAAATATTTTAGTGCCAGAAGGTTATATTTTTAAATAAATATTCATATTTTTAAACACATTTTAATTCCCACTAATAAAATTTACAGCATTTAACTGACAAAAATGTAGCCTGGGATTGTAGGTAAAACCATTTTACACATACCTGTGCAAAACAAATTTTCTGTCTGCATATATGTATATATATATTACTTTTGAAATCTAAAGACAACAAACAAGTTCGTACAACAAAATCTGACCAAATATCTAATTTAAAGATGACATGTAATTTTATACATTAATTGTTACAAGAAAAAAAATAAATATACGTAAAACACCATATAATAAAAATAACCTATCTTGAAATCTGAGTGTTATGAATCACAATAATTTTAAAGATAGGTGATGCTAAACAAAAATTGAAATAACTATGATTTAGTCATAAAATACAGCAAAATTTAATAAAGAAAAATAAAAATCAAAGGACACGTAAATATTTAATTATCAGTTAGCAAGAACACCCACATGTCCCTAAAAATGCATTATTTTCTATATTTAACAGTGCGCACAAATAACAAAAACACAAAAGGTAACATCAGTTTCTAATTCGGATATTTTTCATTTGGTTTGTTTTGTTTGCTTCAAAATTGTATAAAAATTAAAAAAATATATAAAAAAGGAAAAATCGATTTCTTGAAAATTTAAAAGTGATTACTCTCCTTAAAGGCATGTGCGAAACAGAAAATTACCATTGTGTTTCGTTGTTAAAAACAAACGAAAAGCTTATAAAAAAGCCAACTTCGACATTTATATATTTTTATTCAAATTTATTTTATGGCAGTATTTTTAACAATGTACTATGTCAGTTTTGTTTTTCTGCTTGGTTTACGTTTAACCCTCTCGTCACCCTGGGCCTCATCGAGGCTAACGAAAAAGACAGGCTACCGCGGTGAATTCCACTTATCTTTTTTTACAGACCGCTAGAGTGACATGATGCTCTTTTCGTACACCTGCATTGGTGCATTCGAGTATCACGTGACTCCGGCGGTCTGTAAAAAAAGATGCGCGTAAAGCACCGCGGTAGCCTTTCTTTTTCGTTAGCCGCGGGGCCTCATATGAGGTTCCTACTTCGAATTGCAATATTTGAAAGAAAAAAATTATTTTTGTTAATTCCAGCACCTAATAGTGATAGCATAAGTCGATACATTTACTATTATGACGTTACTTATGTTTCAGCATTTAATAATAATATTATTAATAAAAGTTTTATTAATTATTAGTAAACCGTTGGCGTTTCCTTTAATTGAAACATATGTTTCACTCTTTAAATTTAAATTAGTGACTCCTTTTCCGAATTAGTAATTTGTGATAAAAGATAAAAAATACTACTAAATTGTTTGTGTTTGTTTAATCTGGTTTTAATACGACATTTTCCAAACGTCTTTAAAAATTCTTCCTTAGACTATTTTCATAGGAAAAACACGCAACATAACTACATTCGTTAGATTTCTGTAAAGAACACATTCGTTAAATTTCAGTAAACTGTAACTTTTGTGATTTCGATTGCTACTTTTAATTTTGTTAGCGTAAAAGTAATTTTTCTCAAAATTGGAAAAAGAAAAAATCGGTGCCGAGAGGGTTAAAGAAATTCTGCGAAAATGTCTTTAAAAAAAATCTGAATTCACTAAATTCCAAGTAAGTCTCATTGAATGGGTAAAGCATACAGCAGAATGTATGATCACAATAGAGCCTGAAAATACGAATGTATTGTCACATGCTATATAAATCACTGGTTTTCCGTCACTTTTGTTTACTCTTTACTTACATGCTGACGAAAGGAATATATGAATATGGCTTTTTTTTCTCTGTTGTACTAGTCTCCCCTTGTACTTTATGCATCTTTATATATCCTTTCCCTTTCAGTTTCTCTTCTGCATTAGCTTGAACTGCATAAAGTTTTCACAAATTGTTATAGCTTTTCACCTTTACTGTCACTCTAGTTTATTCCACAAGTTTTCTTCAATGCTTCTTCTCCCCATCACTATGTAGAAACTTTTCCTATTTTCATATACTCTAGGCACTTGCTATGTATTTTTACTTGTTAAGGGTTGTGAAAATTCTAAAGAAGGAGAGCACGATAGAAAATATATCCTAGGAAAAAGAAAAAAAAAAGGGGAAGAATTTTTATTTATTTTTTGGATTTCGTTTTATTATTTTTTTTCTTATACCCAAGTGAAGAGTCTCGTGCTGTCAAACGTTATAACAACTTGGGAACTTATTTTGATGTGCTAGAAGTTGGTATTTGTAAAGAAAATGTTTTGAATACATATATTTCTTATTTAATACTTTGGAAAATTTTCATAAAATTAAAATTTGATATATTTCTTAATACAGTACATATTCCATAGAAAAACAATTTGTTATTTCCGTTTATTTATTTATTTTTCGAATTGAGTAGTCATGTGCTGTCAAATATATTAACAAATTAAGAACTATATTCTGAATTAGTTAGAATCTGATATTCTAAAAGAGTATTATTTTAAATACATTTCTTAAATACCACTTGCAATACAATACATATTTTTTAAATAATTTATTGTTTCATATTATTTTAAAATACTCATTTGGAATGCTTATTCTGTCAAGTATTAATAGCAACTGGAGAATGTACTATGATGTGCTAGTAGTTGTTTAAATTCGTTCTAATTACATGAATTCTATAATACGTCAACACAGGATATTTTCCTGTATAAATATATTTTATCGTTTCCTTTTTTATATATAGCTTCCAAACGCGATAACAGACGAGGAACTTACTTTAAATTAATAATATTATTTCTTGGTACTCAATTAGAATATTCTATACTGCTAAGCACAATAACAGCATAAGAACTTTCTGTGATGTGCTAGAAGTTAATCTATAAACACGTTTTGAAAACACTATTCCCTTAATAGTTATACTGTTACATATTCTTTACATACATAATTTATTGTCTCCGAAAAATTTTCATTTCTGAAAAAAATTGTTCAAATACCTTGTACAATAAATATATCTTTTGTTCAGAAGACAATAAAGGATTAGATCTTATAAGGAATGTGTTATTAACTAATAACGAGTTAAATGCTAGTAAATTAGGCTAAACTTTCTCTTTAGTGATGCAATTTTTTATGTGCTAGAAATTAATATTTCCAGTTTTTTAATCCACCACTTTCTTTATCTTTACAACTCATTACATATTCTTTACAATGACGATTTAAGAGTTGAAAATTAGAAATGATCATTTGGTACAATCTGATATTAGTTAAGAACTTAAAAAAAAAGAAACGTAATTCAAAAACTTTCTGTTTCTTTTCTGTATTTATTACCAACATTCATTGGTTTAATACTAAAACATTATAGTCGCGTAATTTTCATAAGTGTGATACATTAAGAAAACTGTTTTACTTAATGAGTTAAAGAAAAACAATACTTGTTACCAGACAAAATATAGTATGTCAAATTTGTGAAAATTTGTGAAAATTTTTCTCGTTCGCCAAATTCTGAAAACCTTGTATTGCTTTTCTACATTTCTTTTCCAATATTAATTCAAAAATATTAAAATATGTGCACTTTTTACGACTTATACGTGTGATACTCTACGAAAACATTTTTACTTAAATACTTTAAGAAATTAACCAATCAAAATGTTTTGTCGAAATTCGTGAAAAAGTTCTCGCTCTCCGAATTCTTAAAACGTTTTATTATTTTCTTACATTCATTTTCAACATTAATTCATTCTATCCAAAGAAAATATGCAATCTTTATGACTTATAAGTGTGACTCATTACAAAAATTTTGTTACTTAAATAGTTTTAAAAAGAATGGTATTTATTACCAGTCACAATGTTATGCCAAAATTTGTGAAAAAGTTTTTGTTCCCCAAATTCTGAAAACATTGTATTACTTTTCTACATTTTTCCCTATATTAATTAATTCTATCCAAAGAAAATATGCAATCTTTATGACTTATAAGTTTGACTCATTACAAAAATTTTGTTACTTAAATAGTTTTAGAAAGAATGGTATTTATTACCAGTCACAATGTTATGGTAAAATTCGTGAAAAAGTTTTCGTTGCCCAAATTCTGAAAACCTCGTATTACTTTTCTGCAATTTTCCCCAATATTAATTCATTCTATCCAAAAACATATGCACTATTTATGACTTATAAGTGTGATACATTACAAAACATCCTTTACTTAAATAGTTTAAGAAATAGTGGTATTTGTTACCAGTCATATTGTTATACCAAAATTCGTGAAAAAGTTTGCGTTCCCCAAATTATGAAAACATTGTATTATCTTTTTACATTTTTTTCTCAATATTAATTCATTCTATTAAAAAACATATGTACTTATTTATGACTTATAAGTGAAATACATTACAAAACTTCCTTTACTTAAACAGTTTTAGAAAGAATGGCATTTGTTACCAGTCAAAATGTTATGCCACAATTCTTGAAAAAGTTTTCGTTCCCCAAATTCTGAAAACATTGTATTACTTTTCTATACATTTTTCCCTATATTAATTCATTCTATCCAAAAATATATACACTACTTATGACTTATAAGTGAAATACATTAAAAAACCTTCTTTACTTAAATAGTTTTAGAAAGAATGATATTTTTTACCAGTCAAAATGTTATGCCAAAATTCGTGAAAAGGTTTTCGTTCCCCAAATTCTGAGAACATTGTATTACTTTTTTACACTTATTCCCAATATTAATTCATTCTATCCAAAAACCTATGTACTATTTATGATTTATAAGTGAAATGCATTACAAAACCTCCTTTACTTAAATAGATTTAGAAAGAATGGCATTTGTTATCAGTCAAAATATTATGCCAAAATTCGTGAAAAAGTTTTCGTTCCCCAAATTCTGAAACGTTGTATTACTTTTCTTACTTTTTTCCCCAATATTAATTCATTCTATCCAAAAACATATGCACTATTTATGACATGTAAGTGTGATACATTACGAAAACTTTCTTACTTAAAAGAGTTTACGAAAGAACAATATTTGTTGCTAGACAAAATATTATGTCAAATTCATGAAAAATGTTCTCTTTCTTCGAATTCTGAGAAACGTTTTGTTCTTCTTTTTCTAGACAAACTGATAAGCTGAAAATAATGAACGTGAATAAACTTACTATCTGACAATAGTTGAAAAGCAAATACACTAAGAAGTCAAACAGAGAGGGGCAATATCGCAAAAGGAAAAGACAAATTGAGACAGTTCAAATATAGAGGAAAGAGAACGCAAATAAAAGACGGAAAATTTATATATATATATATATATATATATATATATATATATATATATATATATATATATATATATAAACTTGTACGATTTGTCACTGACTTTCCATTGACAGGAGATGCATTAGATTCAGTGTAATTTCTTTTATCTGTTTTCTTTGTTAGATGCTTTTAAAAGCTTTTTAATCTAAAGGATACTTTAATTATATTTTGTCAAATTTTGATAGGGTGAAGAAGTATTTTTCCTTGATATGCAGGTTTTGGAGAGAAATGTCATATAGTGAACTTAGCTTATGTTGCACAAAATATCTCATATACTTAATGTTGTTAAAATACAGCCGAGCCTCGATATCGTTGTTAATCTAACGAGAAGAGAAGGAAATTCGAGATAAAAGATTTTATAGAATATCAAGGTTAAATTTCAAAAGATATATATATATTTAGTGTCATACTCCATACAGCAGATTGAAGATATGAAATACATTAATGGAATATCAAGTATTAGTTTTTTTTTTTTTTTTTTTTTTTTTTTTTTTTTTTTTTTTTTGTAAACTTTAAATGGGAAATATAAGATAATATAAATTTAGATATAGGTAATATAATAGATTTTGAAGCTAGGAATTTTGGAAGATCGGTCTCGAATGAAACACTGGATAGAGTGTCTAAGGGGAAAAGGCTGGATATCAAAGTAACTGAATCGTTACAGAAATGCCTTGTGACAGCAGTTGTTTTCTTTGAAATTCAAATAGAACATGTTATAATGTCATAATGAACAAAGGAAAGTATATTGAACTAGGTAAATTATATTCAATGGTTGGAGTATCATAGTTGAGATTTTTTCCAACAGAGCGAAAATATGCCGGGACCAGGACTCGAACCTGTGTTCAAGTCCTGGTCTTGGCATATTTTCGCTCTATTGGAAAACTCTATTGGATCTCAACTATGATACTCCAACCATTGAACATGTTATAATGGTTTACAAATTGTTCTGATAAGAAAATCAAAGTTTCTAGATAACAAGAGTTCTAAAGGACTAACATTAGCGACCGGAATTTGTGGTCTAACTACAGACCTCTGTATGCTACTAGATCTACGCGCTGACACAAAAATGGAGGATGTCGTAAGTGGGTTCTTTTCAGATTGTACAACCCCTTGAATTTGAATATCACAATTTTTTAAAGTATTTTATGCCTTATTTGATTGCAGAAAAATACGGTTAAGACTACTTTAAGAAATTACTGGTATTAAAATTTAAGGGATCGTGCAAACGCAGAAACAAATATTCCTGCGACAGCCACTAATTTTGTGTCAGCGCGTAGGCCCAGTATTCAGGGGGTTGTTTCCGACTGATAAATAGTCTTTAGTCAACTCGTTACAAAATGTGTAGATCGAAATATAAGTTCATTTAAGTTCTCTATGTTTAAGTACGAGGGGGCTTCAAATATAAAGGACACTTTTTTTATTCCATTATTTATGAAATATTATTTACAAAAGTTATTTTTCTAGATATCCTTGTTTAGCATCTACGCACTTTATTCAACATATTGGGAGGTTTTTTTTTTTTTTTTTTTTTTTTTTTTTTTTTTTTTTTTTAATTCTTGTATAATAAAAATAACTAGGACGTGTTATTGTACAAAATTTTTTTTACTTCTTTATCGGAAGGAATCTTTTTCCTCCTAACACTTTTCTAACAGGATACAAATAAATGTTAGTCAGAAGATGATAAGTTCGGACTTTAAGGAAGGTGATCAAGTGGTTTACACGAAATATTTACTTCGTTGCACCTTTTGTGTGAGGTATTGCATTGCCCCGGAGAAGATCGACATTCGGATCAGAATAGAACGTTTTTAGGAGCGATGTACGACATTAATCTTCTTTAAATATTAACATTACTTTACTGCTTTTAGTACTTTAACAACAATTCAATAAATTGAATGATTATCCAGGTATTCATTATGTATATCCCCCAGATTACCATTTAGTAAAAAGTATAATTTATATTTTTATCCTCAAATGGTTGTTTTCTTTTTTGTGTGTTTGTTGTATTCGTCTATAAAATAGTCAATTGATCAATTTGTAATGTTAACTAATTTTGAAAGTATTACGTCTTTAGTTAAAACATAAAGAAATGTGGTATTTATTTTTTAAAATTAATCACGGAATAGTTACTTTTATTATAATAATAAGTGTTAATGGTAATTAATAATAATCTACAAAATTAATTAGGTAATTAATGTTGTTAGTGATTTCTAGAAATAAAGTCCACATATTTTTTACATTCCACACAAATTTATGAATGACTTTATAAAATTGCCAGTGGCCTTGTAATTTTGCCTTTTTTTGACTTATTTTTTTAATATTAAACAAGACAAAACTAGTCCTTTATCAGTGTTTTAAGAATATAATAATAAAGGATTTAAAGGAACTCTGTTATATAAAACCACATAGCCACATACATTATTGGTGTACTTGATATAAAAATATTGGAATCGAATGGTAGTGATCTATTCTTAAAAAAAGTGTTGTTTCAGCAGGCAGTACATTTCTCCATTGCATGAACAAACAGTACATTTTGTACATTGAGATTAATAAGTAGACAGCGTTAGGATATTCATATTGGCTGCTTGAAGTCATTGCATTTAAATGTGTATTCAAAGAATGTTTTTTAAACATGCATGTAAAATAAAGAAAGTTTTATGTTTTTTTTATTTTTTGTTTGCTTTTTAAATTGTTTTAATTCCTTGGCTGCATGTTCTATTATGTTTATTTTAATACATTTAGTGTAATTTGAACTTCTATAGTGTACTTAAATAGTACTCAAAATTAGCCAAGGCTTTAAAACGATTAAAATGCTTTGTCGGTACATTTACTGTACTTCCGGCTGAAAAATTAAAGCTACCTATATACTAAATTTTTACTATGGTATTTATTTTGTAGCTTGTGCCTCACCTTCTAGTTGGTGGCGCTACGTAAGCACAGATTTTAATAAGAAATATACAGGGTGTTTCACTACCAGACCGACAAACTTGCAGGAGGTGTAGGGGGCACAGAGACGACTCGGAATCACATAGCAATGCAGGGTCGAAAATGCCGTAGTTGCGAGCTATGGTTCAAAGAAGCAGAGACAAAAAAACAGAAACAGCAACACTTTAATGGGACAGAAAATATTTTATTGAAAGTTTGTACTACAGAAGGTGTTAGAAATTACGACCAGAAGTCGTCAGGTAGGTTTGACAGCGGAGCCGCATGGATTCCCTTATGTTCTGGAAGATTCTTGGCGTGTCGCGTATCCTCCCGGAAGTTACAGATATTCAAGCGGCCTTTCGTTCAGCGCCATCTACCGCAAAACTGCAAGTGCTTCTGTCAAGCCTGCCTGGTGACTTCTGGTCGTAATATCGAACACCTTCTCTAGTACAACCTTTCAATAAAATGTTTTCTGTCCCATTAATGTGTTGCTGTTTCTGTTCTTTTTCTCTGCTTCTTTGAACCATAGTTCGCAACTACGACAGTTTCGATACTGCATTGCTATGTGATTCCGAGTCGTCTCTGTACCCTCTACACATCCTGCAAGTTTGTCTGTCTGGTAGTGAAACACCCTGTATTTATCTTATTTGGACATCGAGAGCCATTTTCTTTTTTTTTTTGCATGCTTCAGTTTTGCTTGCAGCTTTTCTTCCTTTTATTTTTTAATTAATTTTTTGTTTTTTTGTTCTTTTGTTTTTATAGGTGTTTATTCACAAGTAATTTTTTATGGCCCAAAAGCATTGAAGAATTATTTCTGGAATAAACTGTTGAGGGAGTGACAATTTGTAGAAGAATTCGTCTATGCCTGTACATTTCTAATTTTGACGAAGCCTCCGAAGATATTTATATGTGTTCATAGTGTATTTATTGATAACTTGTGAAAAAAAAAATCATGTATATTATAGGATATTAAAATTATTGACATTCTAGTTTTACATTTATTTTACTTAACCACAGTTTTTTAATCAAGGTGCGTACACTCCTTGGGAATTTCCAAGGGAATCTGCCACCACTTTTTCAGATTAGTAAATTTCTATAGCATTTTTCAATAGCAGAAAATTTAGTCGCCTCCGTTTAATTGCAGGATTTGTAATATTTATGTGCAATTAAAGAAGGTGAAAAATTATATTAAAAAATTGTGATACAAACTGTACGCACCCTGTTTAATAAACAGAGTTCTTACTTACTTTGAATTTGAGCATTACTATTTCCGAATATTAATTAATTCGCTTTATTTACTAATCGGAGATAGTGGTACCCAAATTCAAGTACTTCATGAACCCTGATAAAAGATCTATGTTTGCAGTATTTTCATTTGGATATATATTCTATGACACACTTATTTATCAGTTAGTATAGTCTAATACAGCTTATTTTAAATTTTCTATTTCTTTAAATGGAATACTTTTATCGGTTACAGAGTGAAACCACTTCCTTTTCCTTCGCGGTAGGTCTATAAATAGGAATGTTTGAAAAATTTGTGTGGATATTGCAGCTATTAAAATATCAGTTTTATATTAATTTACTTAAAAAAATAGTTCTTGTTTACAAGTTTTTGATTTTAAGTATACTTTTTGTAATACATCATCAAATATTATACTTTAGTAAATTTTGTATACATTTCTACCCAAATTCAAGTATTTTCATGAACCCTGATAAAAGATCCCTGTTTGCTGTATTTTCATTTGGATATAATTTCTCTATAACACACTTATTTATATATATTGACTATACTAACACAGTTAGTATAGTTTAATACAGCTTACTTTAAATTTTCTATTTTTATAAATGGAAGACTATTAGCGGTTACAAAGTGAAACCACATCCTTTTCTTTCGCGGTAGGTCTATAAATAGGAATGTTTGAAAAATTCGTGTGGATATTGCAGCTATTAAAATATCAGCTTTATATTAATTTACTTAAAAAATGGTTCTTCTGTACAAGTTTTTGATTTTAATTATAACTTTTTTAATACATCATGAAATATTAATACTTTAGTAAATTTTGTATACATTTCTACCCAAATTCAAGTATTTCATGAACCCTGATAAAAGATACCTGTTTGCAGTATTTTCATTTGGATATAATTTCTCTATAGCACACTTATTTATCAGTTAGTATAGTTTAATACAGCTTACTTTAAATTTTCTATTTTTATAAATGGAAGACTATTAGCGGTTACAAAGTGAAACCACTTCCTTTTCTTTCGCGGTACGTCTATAAATAGGAATGTTTGAAAAATTCGTGTGGATATTGCAGCTATTAAAATTTCAGTTTTATATTAATTTACTTAAAAAATAGTTCTTGTTTACAAGTTTTTGATTTTAAGTATTACTTTTTGTAATACATAATCAAATATCATACTATCAAATATTATACTTTAGTAAACTTTGTTTACATTCCTCTGTTATTTTAAACCAAATCGTAATAGTGGTTAATCGTTGAAGCCCCTATGTTGAAACCCTCCGTCTTTTTAACCGATTTTGTTTATGATAACGTTTTAAAAAGTTCATATACAGTACATGATATAAGAATTCTAAATATTTGACTTTTACACTCATCAACGTAACTACATTTAGACAAAGGTTATCTGTTTGCAAATTGTTTGATTCAAAGATATTTCTCCCTGTAATACCACTACTATATATCAATTGTTTTAATTTAATATACATTTCCTTCAAGTTATTACTTTTTTTCTTTTAGTAAAATCGTAATAATAGTTGCACGTTGATAACACTGTCTTCTTTACCACTATATTTTAATGATTACCATTTAATATTTAAACCTTTCTTGTACATAACTTTGAAGTTTTATGGATACATAACCAGACGTTTTAAAGAAAATTTATTTTAAAAAGTATGACAATTTATAAAGTAAGCATCACTTTTCACTATTATTATTTTTTTTTTTTGCCTATAAAAATCCTCTTATATTAGATAAGATGTTTCGTGACACACTTTAAAGCTTTTTAATAATAAAGCTATACTTTAATAATTTTTTTAATAAATCCTGATTTCAAAGACATTTTATTTAAAATATACTTTTTTGAGCATTAATTGACATTGGTAATAAAAACAATATTTATTAACGATTACTTATAATTTTTATTTTCTAGATTACTTAACATTTAATTTAAAAACTCTTATTTATTTTATTACTTAATGTTTTAAGACGATTAACTTATTACTTAAAAAGTTTTTTTTCTCATAAGTATTTGCATGGCAAGAAAGACGAAGTCCTTAAGCTTTTATTTTAGCTTTTACACATATTTTAATCTCTGTATATATAAAATAAATTATAACCTTTTTTTTTTTTTTTTTTTTTTTTTTTTTTTAAACAGACAAACTATTACTGTTTTTTTTAATCGTTAAGTATTTCGAATATGGAATTATACTTTCATAATTAGATGAATGAATAATTTTTTTTATCAGTTAGATCACCTTATAATATATTTTATTCTAAATTGATTTTTTTTAGACTTTGGATTCAAGAATTTATCTTCTATTATAAAAGATAACTAACAATAGTTTTAATGTTATAAATATTATATTTACAAAGTGTTATACAAAGATCCCTTTTAAATAATATTTTTATAAATTGACGTAAGAGTATAAAAAATTTATGTTTATTGTGCATATCCCCAAATGGTGTTGAATTTAACCAATTAAAAGTTTAATTAAAAAAGATTGAAAGCTCGGCGAGATGTGAAATTTTGATCTATCTCGTAAATTCATATTATCACTTAAAATATCTCTTGAAGTAACTGCAATTTAAAGTGCTATTTTTTTTTCAACTTTTCATGGTTTCTTTAACTCCTTGAAGGGCACCGGTATATTATATATACCACTTAATTTTAATCCCAAAATACCACAATGACACCAGAATTTTATAATCAAATTTTGAATTTATGAGGTACATGAGGAAAAGCTTTTACTTATTTTAAAACAAATTCGTTGGTGAATCCGGGTGTCATCCAATCATTTGAATGTTTTAGCTATCAAGGTACTTTACCCCTAAAGGGGTTAAAAAAAAGTAAAATAAAAAAAAAAAAGCATTTTTTGACATTAACATAAATTTTTGGCCGAATTTTGAGTTTTGATAACTTTTATGAATTAAAACTTAAAAAAAAAAGTGTACTATATTCTTTAAAACAATTAAAAAATTTTAAAACAAATGTGGATTTTACGTAGATTGAAAATATAAGGCTAGAAGTAAATGATTTAAAGAAAATATTTGTTGAATTTTGAACAATTGATATTTAGCAATTTATCTACTCTTATAAACTATAACTAACAACAGTTAAATTGTAACTAACAGTATAGGTATACAATTTAATATTCATTATACACATTCCAAATGCTGTTAAATTCCTTAAAACCAACACCGGCGTATTCTAAGGCTTAAAACAAAACGACCGTGCCTGAGGCAGCCCTGTAAAAAAAATCAGTAAATTTTCATAATATGACAGTAACGTTTACGAAAATTAAGTGTAACTATGCACACGGATTAGGAAACCTTTCTTATTTTTATCAAGTTATATTATTTATTAATGTTTCTAAAGATAAGGTCTAAATAAATCCGAATTCCTTTTTTTGTTCGGAAACGCATGAAATTAGCAGGTGCTCTAATTAAAAAAATATATAATTGAATAGCGTTTTCCATTTTTTGGTAAAAGGAAAATATCCTTCAGAAAATACTGCCAAAGCTGGCATTTTGAACCGAATGTCCGGACGCGGCAGAGCGGGAAAGGAGAAAACATATCGTCACGGGACAAAAATCGCTTATAACTCCATAAGTAATTTATTTAGCAAAAAAATGGAAGTCGCCATTAGATTTCAAATTGCTTCAATCGTCCGTTAGCCACGTGTTACGTATCCAACTGGTAAAAAATTAAAAGGCTAACATAATTAAAAATAAAAACACACGGCTAACAATGGAAGAAACATTTCAGAAATATTTTGTCAAATAAAAAAAGAGAGAAACATCTTTCAAGAAGAGGCTAGAGAAAGAAAGTACTGAATTTAATTTTCAGAGGATTAAATTCAAAAAATACGGATGCATTCCAAGCCCGTAGGTTTAACATTAGATAGGGGAATTTGCGGTATGAATGATAAAAAGCCTCACCTATTTGATGAAGATTGACATTTAAAAAATGAAATTTTCTTGCTAGCCTGAAATATGTATGGATACTCTTGCAATGCCCTTGCATGCCCTGCCAATTTTATGCCTTTACGTTTAAATATGAGTCAGAAAATGTTTCCAAAAGTTTCGCGTATGTTCAGCAGGGAATTTGAGAACTGCATTAAGTAAATTTTTAACCATATTTTGGTCTTTAATGTTTTATCTGCACGCATGCGATTTTATGTAAATGATACGTAATTTTACACATAATTAGCCCTGTTTTACAGTTAACGTGCAATTTTTTTTTTCTATTGGAAAACCTTCTTTATGTAGTTTTCAGATAACTTTTCAAAATTTAAAACTTTATAATGATAAGAATTTAAAACCTGATAATGCATGTTTTGAAAACACAAAATAGTCATTTATATTTCGTTTTTTGTTCAATTCAGTCTTATTTATTTGTCTCCTGAACAATTTTTTTGTGTTTTAGCTGTCAGGTATTTGAAAGAAACTACGTGGATAGGTGTGCATTTTTCAGGTCGATTTAATTATAGAGTTTCTGATATTTTTTGAAAAAAAAAAAAACTAGTATTTTACTTGTTGCAATTTATATTCATGTACCAATAAACATCTATATTTTATTTTAAGCGTTTGTAGTTCTCAATAATTTGTCTCATGATCTGCTACGGTTGATGGAAGTAACAGGAAACTATATATTAAAAATGGCAACCAGACATTTTTTATCGATTACTTATTTATTGATTTAGGTATTTCATATAAAATATTTTTTATGAAACATGCTACGTACAAGCATCAATATGAATAATAATTTGTTAAACATTCTACGGTATTTATGAAGAAATAGATGTGGGTGCTTTTTTTCTTCTTGTTAAGAATCGATTACAACATTTCAAATGCCAATTACTCCCTTGTATACGTGGTGTCCCAAAAACATTGAAACGCGCTTTAATTTTTTACCAGTTAGAGATACGTAAGCAATGTGAATTCCAAAAGTGTTTAAAATAAGGTCGTATTTAAGATTATGTTCATGTAATAGACCTGCCATTAATTTATTTATTTTTACTTTTTCAATCTTTATTCGGTCTCTAGAACCTATAAATTATATTTAGATAAATATTAATCATATTTTGACAAGTAAGGTAGTAAACATTCTATTCTTTTACCACTAAAACTGACCGACGTAAGACACTTCGAATTTCATTTAATTTCGGAGCTGTCCGGCACTAAAAAATCGTCTGTTCCTTTTTAATGCCGAAATTTCAGCTCCGAAATCTTCGAAATTTTATCAAATTCAATCTCGGTGAGTTGTGGTTGTAGAAGAATTTAACTATCACTTTTTCACTTGTTACTTCTTAAACATTATCTAAATATAACTTATAAGATAAGTAGCCGTATTAAATTTTTTAAATGTAGTCTTTTTAAAAAGAATGGCAAATGTACTTTGAATTTCAGGAAATTTCGGCACTAAAAGAAATCAGACGATTTTTTAGCGCCGGACTGCTCCGAAATTAAATGAAATTCAAAGTATCATATGTTGGTAAAGTGTTCCTTTTTAATGCCGAAATTTCAGCTCCAAAAACTTCGAAATTTCATGAGATTCAAAATATCATATCTCAATTAGTTTTGGTCGTAGAAGAATTTAACCTTCACTTTTTCCATTTCTCACTTCTTAAAAATTGTCTAAATATAACTTATAAAATCAGTGGTTGTATTAAAATTTTTTAAATGAATGGCAAATGTACTTTGAATTTCATGAAATTTCGGCACTAAAAAGAAGCAGACGATTTTTTAGCGCCGGACAGCTCCGAAATTAAATGAAATTCAAAGTATCATATGTTGGTAATGTGTTCCTTTTTAATGCCGAAATTTCAGCTCCGAAAACTTCGAAATTTTGTGAAATTCAAAGTATCATATCTCAATGAGTTGTGGTCGTAGAAAAATTTAATTTTTTACTTTTTCACCTGTTACTTCTTAAAAATTATCTAAATATAACTTATAAAGATCAGTGGTTGCATTAAAATTTTTTAAATGAATGGCAAATGTACTTTGAATTTCATGAAATTTCGGCACTAAAAAGAAGCAGACGATTTTTTAGCGTCGGACAGCTCCGAAATTAAATGAAATTCAAAGTATCATATTTTGGTAAAGTGTGGTGGTAGAAGAATGGACTTTTTACGGTTTTATTTATCAGAGCATGGATAAAAATTGTCTAAATATAACTTATAGGATCCAGTGGCCGTATGAAAATTTAATAAAAAGTGTAGTCTTTTCAAAAAGAATGGCAGTTGTGTATGTCTTCAACATAATCTTAAACACGACCTTATATTGAACACTTTTTGCAATTTACATTACCTACGTATTTCCAACAGGTAAATATTAAAGAGCTTTTCAATCTTTCTGGGACATCCTATATTGCAATTTCAGTTTTATAAACAATGTATAGTCGTGGGGAAAATAGTATACCCTCCCCCTCAAGTACATAAGCTGCAAATCATCGTGTAAAAATGATATTGGTAAAATTTATTTGGTAATAACGTTTACTAATAAATGTTATGCAGGAATTTTGGGGGCCGTCTACTTATTAATAGTTATAATACCTTTGTGTTTTCAAATAGTAATGCCTGCTTTTGGCGCTACATTTGCTTGTCTTGGAACAAATCAGCTCGGAGAATTACACAGTTTATACATTTTGTTTTAAATCTTCAGAGTTATAGAAGAAAAAATGTGAAGACAAGTTTAAAAGACTAAAATTAAGTAGAAATACAAAAAAAAAAAAAAGTATCGTAAACATTCAATTAGTAATCTGAAAAATTCCATAAAGTATGTAAATACAGTTAACTTATTAAAACTGAACCTGTCTAAAACGGAATCGTATCGTATATAAAAAAAATTATAGTTCTGCTGGAAAGAATACCATGCAATTATTTCTACTAAAACGAAAACCTTCTTAACCCGAATTCTTCTCCGGTCCCTTCTGATTCCGTCTTAGCAGGTTTTACTGTATATAAAAAATAACTGTATGAAAAAGCAAATTTCACATAACTTTTCCGTTTGCTTTCTAAGGTTTTCTTTTCTCTGGATTCAAACGATAACATAATATATGGTCTCCTTAAATCATCGAAAAATAAAAAAATTCTACATCTCGTAAATGACTGAAATACTTAAGCTATAAATTAATATAGCAATGTTTTCGACATATGCTTGTTCTTTTTATGTAAATATTAATGTAGATCATATATTTTTTATGAGATATTTTTTAATAAGAATATATTACTTAATTTTATTACCAAAAATGTGTTTTTGAAAAAAAAAATGTCTAGTTTATTTTAGAATTCATTCATTGAATCTTATTAAAATAGAAACATTTCAATCAGACGATTTTTTGGGAATGAATAAATTAAAATTTATCTCGTGGATTTAACATTAGAATCTTCAAACTTGACCTTGTCTAACTTTCCGAAGATGTAAGAAAAATGCATGAACTTTACATTTTCCAAGCTGATTTGAGCCAAATATAGAGTTAAAAGTAGGTAGTATCATTTGAAGAAACAAAGTTGTACAAGTTTTCATATGTAGATCGCACACAAACCCTAACACTAATCCTTGCATAACATTTGGTAGCAGACATCATTACCAATCAGGTGTTGCTAATATAATTTTTACATAATGGTTTCCGACAGTCAGCAGGGTATACTATTTTTCTACGACTGTACGCAACTAGGGAAAATGCCGTATTTTTAAAAATATAAAACGTAAGGAAAATTTGAAAGTTACATAAAAATTAACTAACCAAAATTAAATACATCCTACAACTGGGAAGTACTAATTTACTTTTACTTATTTTACTTTTCAACGATCTAAGGAGACCGCATCATGCTATCGTTTGCATCCAGAGAAATTTACTTAACTTTATGCTAAATTTCCTGGTGCAAAATTTTATGTATATTATAGAATTTATGCTTAATTATGTTTATAATCCGGGAGGCACATTTTTGCAACCAATTTTAACGTCTTTGATTGTGGTATATAAAATAGATTAGATGATACAGATAACGAAGCTGCGAGTGATTTGGCATACCAGCGGGGTATAGGGATGCCATAGCAACATCACACCCTCCGCTGCAATGCGAGATGAATAGCAACCCGATTACTGATGATGTCTCGTAGTCGGGGTAATATCAATAATTAGGTTGCCATTCATTTCACATTATAGCAAGCTGTTCGATGTTGCTATTTAAACACTGCCCGCTGTTGATTGGCAGTTTCGTTATCTGTACCAGCTAATCTACCATGTATAGCAAAATCATCGACGCTAAAATTGCTTGCAAAAATGTGACGCTGCCTCCCGGACTATTACGGAGGCCATTGGGTTTTCTTATTAACTTAAACACAAAGCTATTATTTCAGAAATAATCACGTGCAGTTACTGGGATGACAAACGGAGCTTTAGTTTTAAAAAAGAACATAATGTAGTAATAATGCTTACAAAATCAATTAATAATTTTGATTAATTTCACTGTTCTAAAAATGTTCGGATTAAAGAAATATTTTTGAAATTTTGACTGTGGTAAATATTACACTTGTGAATAAATTTATATTACTGTAAATCTGTCTACTGCTTTAAATATTGATAATCAAATTACGAAGAAACATCATTTAAAATAAATATGAAAACCACGAATGCAATCTATGACCGTAGATTTAACTATGGATGGTAGTGTTTAATGTCTGATTTGTAACCAGCTTTAAGGTGATTATTATCATTTATATCAGTAATATACATTGTTTTTCGTCACCACTTTCCAACATAGTTGAAAGTGTTCATGAATTCGGTTTGTCTGGCCGTCTATCTCTAAGTAACGTAAATGTACTCAGATTGACATGCAATTTTTATATGTTAAACAGATTCTCTGTAGAATGTTCGCTATTGAAAGTGAAATGTGTAGCTTGTATATTTTATTTACAGGGACACACAAAGAATTCCTTTACATTATGGCTTATGGGGGAAAAAACGTTGGCAGTGCAGTTTATTTAAATTGTTTATATATCTAAATATATTTATATATATATATTTATTATTTATATATCTAAATTCATTGCTTGAAAATACGAAATTTCTTAATAGCATTTTGTTGATCCTGGAAAGTGTTTCATAAACTATGCATCATTTTTAGTTCATGTTTATATATTACATATTCTTTTAAAAATCACCATTGAATAAATTGATTGGCTATCTACCAAGCGTTATAGAAACTGCATGAAATCTTATTACATTTATTATTTAATTACCATATAAGTATTTCAAGAAATAAATGTTTAAGATAAAAGTTTTATCTTTTTAGTAGATTACTAAATCTATAAATTTTAAGAAGTATATGATTTATGAGAATTACTATTAATATTTACTGATTGACATTCCACCCATTTTTATAGAAACTGCATGAAATCTCATCACATTTATTTTTAGATTATTTAATATTTCAAGAATTAAAACTTAACGCAATAAACTTAAACTTTTCAATACAGTGATAAATCTACTAAATTTTGAGAAATATATGATTAATGAGAAATGCTATTAAAATTTATTGACACCAGTGAATTTTTATAGAAACGAAATGAATTCACATTACATTTATTTCTAAAATACCTGACCTAATATACTGAATATTTCAGGAAATAAAGCTTTAAATTAGAAATTTATGTTTTTCAGTAAATTGGTAAGTCTAATAAATTTTCCGACACGTGTGAGAAATATGAGATATGATAATAATTATTTATTAGCCATCGACCAATTTTTCTAGGAGCTACGTGGAACCACATTACATTCATTTTTAAAATACTCTATAAGTATTTCAGGAAATAAAGTTTTAAATTGGAAATGTATGTTTTTCAGTAAACTGGTACGTCTAATAACTTTTCATACACGTATGAAGTATGATAATTATTATTTATTAAATATCGTCCAATTTTTCTAGGAACTGCATGAGATCACATTACATTTATATTTAGATACTCGATAAATATTTCAGGAAATAAAGCTTTAAATTAGAAATTTATGTTTTTCAGTAAATTGGTTAGTTTAATAAATTTTTAGACAGATATACGAGATATGATAATTATTATCTATTGACCAATTTCTTTACGAGCTGCACGGAATCACATTTAGTTTTAAAATACTAGATAAGTATTTCAGGAAATAAAGCTTTAAATTAGAAATTCGTGTTTTTCAGTAAGTTGGTCAGTTTAATACATTTTTAGACACGCATGAAATATGATAATTATTATTTATTAACTATCGACCAATTTTTCTAGGAGCTGCATGAAATCACATTATATTTATATTTAGAAAGATTGATAAGTATTTCAGGAAATAAAGCTTTAAATTAGAAATTTATGTTTTTCAGTAAATTGGTAAGTCGAATAAATTTTCAGGCACATATGCAAGATATGATAATTATTATTCATTAACTATTGAACAATTTCTCTACGAGCTGCATGATATCACATTAATTTTTAAAATACTCGATAGGTATTTCAGAAAATAAAGCTTTAAATTAGAAATTTATGTTTTTCAGTAAATTGGTAAGTCTAATAAATTTTCAGACACATATACCAGATATGATAATTATTATTTATTAACTATTGGCCAATTTTTCAAGAAGCTTCTTAAAATATCTATTTATACTTATTTTAAAAATAGGTGATAAGTGTTCGAAAAAATAGCTTTAAACATGAAACTTTTTAGTATGTTAGCAAATCAAATAAAGTTTATGAAATATATGATTTATGATAATATTATTTATTGGTCATCGATCAATTTTCTAGAAGCTGCATGAAATCTCATTACATTTATTTTTTAAGTACTACATGAACATTCAAAAAATATAGATTTAAACATGAAACTTTTTAATAAGTTAGCATATCTACACTGTAAAAAAAACCGGCAAAAATTACGGCAAAATTTGCTGTCATTTTATGCACCCAAATTGCCAGCACTTTTTCCTGTAAAATTTATTATGATTACAGTCATTTGTACAATAAAATTAGAATAATTGTAGAGATTTTACTGTAAAATTCCAAAAACAAAAGTTTTTAAGGCACATTTTGCTGTTAATGTACAGTAAATAATGCTGGCAATTTGGGTTCATAAATTTACAGAACATTTTGCTGTATATTTTGCTGTTTTTTCTTGCAGTGTAATAAACATTAAAAACTATATGAGGTTAAATGACGTAATAAACATTGGCTATTTATTGGCTGTAGATAAGTTTTCTGGAAGTAGGAGGAAATTTTATCACATTTAATTTTAAAATACTCAAAAGATTTTCTAAGAAATACAAATTTAAAACATTTCAATAGATTGATAAATTTAGTAAGTTTTAAGAATTATTTGAGACATTATAACTACTATTTATTGACCGTGGACCAAATTATGCATTAGGTGCATGGAATCTCATTACATTTATTTTAAAAATATTCAACACTTATTCCAAGAAATATACCTTAAAATTTGAAACTTGTAAATAGATTGGTAAATCTAATAAATTTATATAACTATATCAAATCTGAACTATATCACAAATGATAATTACTACTTATTGACTATCGACCGATTTTTTTTCCAGAAGCTACAAGAAAATGATAACATCTATTTTTAAAAACCCAATAAGTATTCAAGTAAATATAGTTTAAAATTTTTCAATAGATTGGTAAATCTAATAAATTTTAAGAACTATATGAGATCTTCTCTGTATAGATTCTTCTTAAGAAATTACTAGATGTTTCTGGGCTTTTCTTGTTTTTCATCTTTTCGTGAATTATGGCCCCATTCCTTATATAGAAATTTCCGGTCGCCTTTCTATCGATAAAAATATCGTCTTCATCAACGGCATTTCCGTCTGAAGAACTTCCATAATTTCTACGTGAAAGGATATTCCGGAGACAGCATGTACAGCTCTGCGAAAATATATCAAAGACTTCTTTTTTTCGCCATATATATAAGTAAATAAATACGTACACATCGATATGTATGCTATTAATAGAAATATATATTAATTTGTAGTTTTATGCAAAATTATTAATAATTATTTATTAAATTACATGTTTCATGCAAAAAAGTGATTAAATAAATATATAAACTCATATTTATTTATGTATATATTGTGAAACCCCCAGTAGTTGATACTTTAAGGATTCTTTCTTGTTCAAATCCCTATTACAAAAATTTAATCTATTTTTTACTTACCTTTGTTTTTGAAATGATAGTAGAGATATGTTAAAAAAAAAATTATTGTTGGCAAAAAAAAAAAAAAAAAAAAAAAAAAAAAATAATAATAATAATTTTGAAACATTATACATTTTATTATTAAAAATTAATTTTATTCATAAATAGGGTCAAAAACTCCAGTAACTGAAACCATCTCTATTTTGAAACACCAATAACTGACACAAAGTGAACTAGTGATTGACACTTTATTTTAAAAGATTAAACTGCTTTTTTAAAAACTTTATTCTTTATTATGAAAACAAAATACATTAATATTTATTATAAAAAGTGGGATTTAGTAAGCTGTACTGCATTATGCAGAGTATATAGCAGCAATATTTAGTACTGCATTATTAGTAATGCAGATATCCAATAACTGACATTTATGAACCAGTAACCGACATCTGGTGTCAGACACTGATAAAACAACTTAAATTTTAATGGTATTTACTACAAGATAAACTTAATTTATTATTATGCATTTTTAAACAGTTCAAATAAAGGATTTCAACTTTTTTTAATTTAACTAATAACTAACACCTCTGTCAGAGACTGGTGAAATTGAAATTCTAGGAACCAATAACTGACACACCCCATTAAGCTAAATTAAATAACTATAAACCCTAAATCATGGCCCTAATATATCATATGCATCTTTAATTTCTATATGTATAACTTTAAGAAAAAAAATTAGGATGGTTGGATTACAAATAGATTAGAAAAACACTTCCTTAATTTTAGAAATAAGATGGTTGCTTCAAAATGGCACTTTTTGTATTATCAAAAGTTCTTTCCTCACTGAATATGAAAATTAATTTTATTCATAAATATAGTCAATAACTCCAGTAACTGACACCATCCCTGTTTTGAAATACCAATAACTGACACAAAGTGAACTAGTGACTGACACTTTCTTTTAAAAGATTAAAATACTTTAAAAAAAACTTTATTCTTTATTATAAAAACAAAATACATTAATATTTATTATAAAAAGTGGGATTTAGTAAGCTGTACTGCATTTTGGTTCCCTCTAATGGTGAATAAATTGACTCTAAAATAAAAATAAGTGTCTCATTTACCACTAGATGACATTACTTTGCAGAATTTTACAACAAAATACTTATTTGAGTTAGATTTTTTCTCAAGTGTTAGTTACGGGTTAGGTGCCAATAACTGGGGGTTTCACCCTGATATGTGAAACAATTATTTATAACTCATTAACTACCAATATTAGAAAATAAATAAATATATAAAACTAAGTAAATTTTAAAAAACTGCATTTGTTTAAATCAGTCTTTATTTAAAATATACAGAAAAAAAACATGTCCGTGAGTAACTTTGACGTCATATTGACGGTGACAACAACTGACCAATAAATTTCTCTTTTACTGCATCTTCTAAAACACTTCTTAACATCGCGAACGTTCAATTTCTACACCATCGAATAGAAAAAAAAATCTTTCAAGTAAATATTGTTTCAAAATTATATCTCAATTTCTTGATTTTTTATGTAAGTAGTTTTCATGCATGAATTTCTTTTAAATCTATGTTTATGGCGTACATCTCTATTACAAAAAATTAACCCGTTTGCACTTAAAACATTTTAACAGTGTAGCATTTGTCTCTGGTTAATATTCCGTAACAAAACTGAAACTTCATCAATAAATAAATAATAAAATAATACAAACAAAACACAAATTTAACAGACATGTAATAGCGAAGAGGTTAAATGTTAAATAGTGCAAGAATATGCTTAAAATAGGGTTGCCCAAGCTTTTTGCCTTAAAGTCGTTTGACACAACAATTTCTAAAATGCAATCTTTGTCTTATTTAAGCGCAAAGTTTCTGTCATTAAATTAAAAATTGTTTATTTTGTAAAATAGTGGTAGATTTTGGGCCAGTGGTTGTATAGCCCCTAGCCTAAAATAAGAACTTGTAAACAGTTGATAGTCAAATCTGCTACTAAAATAGTTATCGATGCTTGTTCGATAGATCTATTAACTATTTAAAAAAGTATATTATGATCAAAATATTGTAAATGAAAAAAAAATCTAATCAAATCATGTAAAAATCCTTAAAATAAGCTAGCGATATAAACATTAGAAAAAAATTGCAATAAATAAAGTTAATGTGTGATAATTTCAGTTTATTTCTTACTTATTATTTAACAAATCAGAGATTTACAGATATCTCATAACTGATATATTTTTTTAAACAATTCGTCTTATTTTCAAAAACATCTGAATAATGTACCATCATCAAACTGGTTATATTACGAAATAAAACATTTCATTAAAACAAATAATATCATGTCGTCAATTCAAGACAAAAGTTTTTAAAAAAATGTAACTGCCTTGACATTTTCTCGAACAAACGAAAATTTTGTTCAGTTTATTGTTTGCTTAACAAAATGAGAAGGAATATTTGTTTTTATTGCAATAAGAGAGAATGTTTTTCAATCTCACAAATGAATGTTTTAAAATGAGACATCGCGTTCAGAGGAAAAAAAAAAAATGAAATTCAAATAACAAGTTGTGTTCTTTTCAAATACAAATAAAATATCTACTGTGATTAAATTGTTTATATTTTGGAACTAAATACATTTCAAAAATAAAACAAGAAAGAAAAATCATGCGTCAAGCTTAGATTACGAAACACTTTCTAACATATTCAGAATATTTGGAATACATATAAGACACATTTGAAAACACAATTTCAGTAATTACCATCTATAGTCGAAAAAATATCTGAATTCTTTTGTGCAGCCCTGTATATGATCTGTAGATTTGTACATATGCTACATAATATGGAAAAATTTAGGTCAGTCCGGAAACGCATATAACACATTTGAAAACCCAATTGCAGCAATTACCATCTATAGTCACAAAAAATATCTGAATAATTTAAGCAGCCCTGTATATGATCTGTGGATTTGTATATATGCTACATAATATGCAAAAAGTAAGTTCAGTCAGGAAACGCATATAACACATTTGAAAACCCAATTGCAGCAATTACTATCTATAGTCAGAAAAAAAATATATCTGAATTATTTTGTGCAGCCCTGTATATAATCTGTAGATTTGTATATATACTACATAATATGCAAAAATTTAGATAAGTCAGGAATTGCATAACACAGTTAAAAAATCTTCTTTTGACTGCCCCTGTAAGCGAATTATAAATGCTATGTATTGCAATAGCAATACCGAACATGTCATTGTAAATAACATATATCAACTACAATGCCATTCAAGTATATTTACGAGAGTTAGAATACAGAACGGCCAGACAAACCGAATTCATAAATACTTTTCAAGTATGTTGGAATATGTTAAAAATAATGCCATATAGTTGTATCAAAACAGAAGTATCTTGTTGAAATTTCTTAACATTTTCAAATACATTTTTTTGTTTTTTGTGTATCGTTTATTCAGCAATATCAAAATACACATTATGATATTACTGCTTGTGGTAAGAGAGGAAATGTTTTTGTTTATCTTAAATGAATGCTTTCAGATTTGATTTCATAACTTGAAGGAAAACATTCAAAATCAGTCAAATGGGAATTCGTATTCTTGCGAAAATCTACTGTCATCGCAACGGCAATATTACGAAACAAAACACATTTTATTTATACAAATAACATCAAATAGTCAGATCAAATGTCGTTGAAATTTCTTAAAATTTTTTAGAAACAAACGAAACGTTTGGATTTTATTGTTTGCTAAAATAAATATTTATTATTGCTGCAATGAAGGAAAATATTTTGAATATGTAAAATGATTTTTTTTTCTAAAGAGATTTTATGTTCTGAGCAAAATCATATTAACTCTCATACAGTTAAACTTTTAAACATACAATAAATAAATAAATAGATAAAGAAAGAAAGAAAGAAAAAAAATAAATTTTGTGTTCAGATAAAGACACAGAAATGCCTCTAAAATTCTTTAACATTTTCCCTAACAAACAAAAATATATTTACCGTTTGTTTATTATTTCGGTAGTTTTATGTGAGTCTGGCGCAGGTGATAAATCGCCAAATATTGTTCCCATCGCCATGATTTGTATTGCATTCATTTTATTTAAAATATAAAGCTTTCACTCATTTCATTAAAAAAATAAAATAAATACCATAAACTAAAGCATTTTATTTCAACATCAAAGCAATATTTCACATATAAGAGCTGTTATTGGCGAGAAAACAAAAGGACATTGGCGAGATTTGCGCCCGGCTAACATAAAAGCGCCGTATTTCTTATAGCAGGATAGTGTTTCTTTTAAATGATTAATATCAGTCTTTTAAATAGAAATTTCAGTTCTAGCCAATTTCATATTAGAAATTGCCCAGCATCAATAATTTTAATTTAACCTTTTGAAAGAATATTGTTATAATTTAAACTATTTAATTTTAATCAAAATTTGTACCAGAATTTTTGAATAATTTAAAAAAAAAAAATAATTTACGTGAAAAAAAAAATTGCTTTTATTTATTTTCAACTGAAAATGTTCGCAAATGTTGGTGAATTTTCAACATTACAGTAAAATAATTACTTATCCCTAAAAACGTAAAAAAAAAAAAAAAAAAAAAAAAAAAAAAAAAAAAAAAAAACGTTTTATTAAACCAAACAGAAATATAAATTCAAATTATAAATAAAAACCTTAATATTTTACCAAAGCTTTTTTTCCTTTATTTTATTGTTTAATAAAAGAGAAGTGATACAGTCTTGAAAACTGAATATTAGCAATGTGCTTTAAATATCTCATTAAATATTGTTTATTTAATGAGAACTCCTGCTCTTGATAACTACATATTACAAGTTTGATATGGTTAAACTTCAAAAACTACTACACAAAATATAAGTACCTTACATTTTTTTTAATATAAATTTATCTACAGTACGAAGGTAAAAGCATATTTCAGTAATGAAATTTTCAAGTGTTAATTTAGCTGTGCACTCTTTTAATATTTATCTTTTTGGAGTGGAAGAAAACAGAAGATAAAGAGAGTTATGAAGCTTGGGTCTATCTTGGAAGATCTTTAGAAAATCCAAACAGTCATGAAAATGGAGATCAAGATTTTAATAAAAGATCTTATCTGTTGAGATTTGTCTGCAAATGAAACACTACAAGAAATAATGAGAATTGTTTGTACAAAAAGCAGATTTAATAAACTCTTATTTTATAAAATTCATTGGATCTGGTTTTTATGAAAATGCTTTACATTTTTGTAATATCTGAAACATCATATTAAGACATGAGTGTTTTTGAATATTTTTATTTGTATAACCAAACAATTTACATTGTGGCACATAGAAGTAATTCTCTTACGTTCTTTAAAATTAAATAAATATTTTATTTCTTAAAAATATTACCACTGAGACATTAAAAAAATATATAGATTCGAAAATTTATTAACATCAAAGTTAAACGGGATCAATAACCTCATATATGCCGTCCGAATATTTCTCTACCAAATTGTGTTAAATAAAATTTTTATGAAATTCTGTTAACCAAACGTAATAAAATTCAGCTCTCATGAATTCAAATTTAAATAAATTAAAGACACTGAAAATGAAATAAACACTGAATACTTTAAAGCAATTTCTTAAAAGTATCAACCTGAAATAATGCCTACCATGAACTTGTACATCTGATCTTTTCCGAAAACTCATATTAATCTTTTTGACCTTTTACATCGGAAATGGATTCTAAAGTGATGTTACTCAAAAAATTAAAGTGTTGCACCAAACTCTTTTTTAAACTTTCAAATCGCACACTTATTCAACTCTCCCAAATTCAAATTTAAGTAAATTAAAGACACTGAATATTTAATAAACATTGAATACATAAAAGCAATCTCTTAAAAGTATCAACCAGAAAAAAATGAACGAACTTGTACATCTGACCTTTACCGAAAATTGATATTTATCTTTTTGACCTTTTGCATCGCACATTGTTTGTAAAGTGAAGTATCTAAAAAAAAAAAAATAAACGTTTTCCGTAAACTCTTCTTGCCTTTCAAATAGCGCACTTATTCAGATCTCCCAAATTTAAATTTAAATAAATTATGGACACTGTATGCAATAAACATTGAATGCTTTAAAGCAATCTCTTAAAAGTATCAACCCGAAATAATGCCTACCGTGAAATTGTTCATCTGACTTTTTCCAAAAATTTATATTAATATTTTTGCCATTTTACATCTCAAATTTTAAAGTGACACAACACAAAAAATGAAGTGTTTCACCAAACTCTTTTCTTACCGTTAAAATCACACACTTATTCAGCTCTCCCAAATTCAAATTTAGCTAAATTAAAGACACTGAAAATTAAATAAACATTGAATACTTTAAAGCAATTTCTTAAATGTATCAACCCAAAATAATGCGTAACACGAATTTGTACACCTGACCTTTTCCGAAAATTGATATTTATCTTTTTGACCTTTGACATTTCAAATTGTTTGTAAAGTAACATAACTCATAAAATAAAGTGTTTTACTAGACTCCCCAAATTCAAATTTAAATAAATTAAACACACTGAAAATTAAATAAACAGAGAATACGTTAAAGTAATTTCTTAAAAGTATCAGCCCGAAATAATGCTTACTACGAAATTGTAAATATGACCTTATCAGAAAACTCTAACGAGACTTTTTGACCTTTTATATCGCACATTGTTTATAAAGTGACATAACTCAAAAAGTAAAGTTTTTCAATAGACTTTTTTTTTATCGTTCAAATTGTATATTTTTTTTGTAAAGTAATACAACACAAACAATAACTTTTTTCAGATTTTTTTTTAAATTTAACACTTATTTGTAAAGTGACAAAACAAAAAGCCGAAAGTTTTTTATTAAACACTTTTATGTTACAAAATACATTAATTAAAGTAACATACTATATTTTCCGGCGTATAACGCATGGATCAAACATACATATTTTGGCCCAGAAATATTATTTAATAAAATGTAACTTATTGCTCCGTCATAATTATTTCACATTATCTACTTTATTTGTCAAAATGTATTTTATCAGTAAAGGTAACTAACGTTTTTCAGTATTTTTTTTCTTTTTAATTTAACACTTATTTGTAAAGTTGCATAACAAAAAACCGAAAGTTTTTTATTAAACACTTTATGTTACAAAATACATTAATTAAAGTAACATACTATATTTTCCGGCGTATAACGCATGAATCAAACATACATATTTTCTCCCAGAGATATTATTTAATAAAATGTAACTTGTTGCGCCGTCATAATTATTTCACATTATCTACTTTATTTATCAAAATGCATTTTATCAGTAAAGGTGATAACTTTTCCCAGAATGAAAACATATGGTTTTCTTAATAAAATTGAACAGAAATTAATAAATAATTTGGGAATTTCCAGGATAAAATTGAACAGAAATTAATTAATAATCTGGGAATTTCTCTGATCAAAAGTACAAAAGAAAAAAAAAGAATCACCTCTCTAGATGTCGACAATTAACCAATTGGTTTGTAGGCGGATAAATCCCCATAGTTTGCAAAGAAAATCCGCCAACCAGAAACAAATATTTACATTGATTCATGATGCAGACACAATAATTACACGTTAGATTTAAAATGAAACCATGCAGTATAAGAGAATAAGTACAATAATAAAATACAATAGAATGTGTTTTATAATGAAATACAATAGAATAAGCCCAATATTAATAGTGAATTATATATATTTTTTTAATCCAAAAATGGATACCACAGACATGACTTTGAACTACCACAACACCATGATAAATGCCAAAATTCTACAATTCTAAAATTTTAAAGAAAACAAATAGCAAACATATTTTTCAGGACAATATAAAAATATGCTTGTGATTCACTATTATTTAATATCTTAAAATGCTTCTGTTTTGAATGAAAAAATTTGAATTTCTTTTTAAGATTGATTCACATTAATATCTCAAATTGCATGTGTTTTTTGGAAAATATTTCACAAATAACAATAAATTATTTACCGTAATACGCAAATACTTGCTTATATTAAAGAACTCGTTTAAGAAAAATATTTTATCGTTTATTGTCGCCTTAAAGTACATATTATTTAATAAATTTAATTTTATAAAATTTAGCTGATTTTATTTTTATAAGGTTTCACATTTTACAATATCATTAGTTTGATGTTACATCCTACTAAAAAGAAAATTATTTATAATACTTTTTAAACTTAATGACCAATAGCATGGTTCTCACTGGCTTTTGAGTAGCATTATCAATTTGTCTAATTATAAAATAAAAACTACAAGCAAATACAATATTTTTAGCAATAGATTCGTAGTGAAACATTCTATTCTAAAATCATTCTTTAAAATCCCAAATAAATTCTCCTTTTCCTTTTGCAATTTGTCGTAATTGTTTTTTAAGCAGTTTTTGATCTAAATTAAACCTTCGGTTATAGAAAATAACAAAACAAGTCATTATAAACGCTTTTCAAAGTCAGAAAAAAAGTCTACCCTGATTTATTTCTAATTAGTGTTATGAAACAAAACCCGAGTTTATTCAGGATAGCATTTATGATAATTGGATTAAATGAAAGCACATAAATAAAAATATATGAATGAGTTCAGAAAAAAAAATCAAAATACAAATAAAAAGTTACACAAAAAACTGTCAATCTGTCAATAACATCATTAAAAATGTCACCGAGAAAAAATTCAACTCTTGCAGTTTGGCGTATTTAACATTTCGTTTACTCGCCAAATGAAATATTTTGTCGTGATTTGGCGCAATGTCGATCGACAGCGGGAACACTGCATAATAGTACATAGGTTATGTTTAAAAGCGTTTTAAATATCAACTAAGAATTTGATGACATAATTATTGAGAAAATTAAAAAATATATTTAAAAAATCTTTTTTCAAATGAAATTATATATCGTGTTTCTCTCAAAACAAGACATCAGAATGTATGCTCTATCAGGATTTTTAAAGACGCTCCTAGATAAAAGCACTACCGTAAACAAATAAATAAATAAACATTCCCACAATAAACTCTTTCTCACTTTCTTGAAATATACAATATCTAAAAAAATCCTCCTCACTTAAAAAAAAAAAAAAAAAAAAAATCAAAAATTAATCAGAGTATGGAAAAAATTAAACATTTATAGGGTGAAACCCCCGGTAACTGGACACTTTAAGGTTTCCTTCTTGTTCAAATCACTATTACAAAAATTTAAATCTATTTTATACTTACCTTTGTTTTTGAAAGGATAGTGACGATATATTTAAAAAGTAATGTTGGCAAAATTAAAAAAATATATACATTTTACTATTAAAAATTAATTTTATTTATAAATATGGTCAAAAACTAAAGTAACTGACACCATTCCTATTTCCAAACATCAATAACTGACAAAAACTGAACCAGTGACTGACACTTTATTTTAAAGGAGTTTATTCTTTATTATAAAAACAAAATACATTAATATTTAGTCTGTAAAGGGGAATTTAGTAAGCTGTACTACATTATTAGTAATGCAGAATCTATAGTAAGAGTATAAAGCAGTAATATTTAGTACTGCATTATTAGTAATGCAGATATCCAATAACTGACATTTATGAACCAGTAAGTGACATCTGGTGTCAGACACTGGTAAATCAACCCAAATATGATGTTTACGACAAGATACGTTTAATTTATTATTATGCATTTTTAAACAGTTCAAATAATGGATTTCAAATTTTTAATATAACCAATAACTAACACCTCTGTCAGAGATTGGTAAAATAAAATTCTAGGAACCAATAACTAGCACCCCCCCCCCCCCCATTAAGCTAAATTAAATAACTATAAGCCCTAAAGCATGGCCCTGATGTACAATATGCATCTTTAAACTAATTCATACAAGTATAACTTTAATTAAAAAAAATTTAGGATGGTTGCATTACAAATAGATTAGAAAAACACTACCTTAATTTTAGAAACAAGATGGCTGCTTCAAAATGACATTTTTTGTATTCTCTAGTGTGTATGTCTTTCGTGGTGAATAAATGGACTCCAAAATTAAAATAAGTGTCTCATTTCATTTACCACTAGATGACAATACTTTGCAGAATTTTACAAAAAAAAAAAAAAAAAAAAAAAAAAAAAAAAATGTCTATTTGAGTTAGATTTTTGCTCAAGTGTCGGTTACTGCTTAGGTGTCAATAACGTGGTTTTTACCCTACTTTGAATTCGACCTGTGAAACCGCATGCTGGAAAGCCTTTCATTGATACATCGAAAAACAAAGATAAAAATTCGTTTCTACAGTATAAACATCAAACGAATTTATTAAAATTGAAAAACAGTTATTGAAAATTTAAAAATTACACTTCCAATATTTTCGTATTGCTATACCAAGGCATTCACATACACTATTCAAAGCATACCATTGATAATGTATAAACACACAGCCAATAACAGTAAAACCAAGTTAATACAGACTATTAATAAATTATAAGCACAGACAATATATTTGAAAACAATTCTCAATATTAATTGTTATTAAATTCATAAGTATTAGCCAGTTAAAATTCCAACAAGAACTATTGTGGCAATACATCGAATACTGCCTATTAAAAAAGAATGCATAATCAAAGAAAAGACGGAATTCCTCAAAATTGGACGGAAAAAAATACTTATAAAAAGAAAACTGCCCAGTTAAACTGAGGGCATTGAGCTCACAGGCTATTCACACTAATTGTAAATTATACTCTTATTTCAAAGAATTTGAAATATGCCCCTCGAAAAATAAAGAAATCAACAATATATTAAGGGGGGGGGGTCATCCCCCCTTCACCCCCCTCATAGTTAACTAATGAAGCCCTTAAACTAATAAGGGAAGTCTCTAATTACAATGAATATATATACAAATTTGAAGAAAATCGGATAATTCTGCATGAAAAACCCATTTATCTAAATTAGGGAGGTTATCCCCCCTTTCCCCCTTTATACTTAACCAATGAACCCCCAAAACTATTGACAGAAGCGCATTATCAAAATGAACCTATATACAAAATTCGAAGAAAATGGGATAATTCTGCATGAAAAACCCATTTATCTAAATTAAGGAGGGATTAGCCCCCCCCCCCTTATACTTAACCAATGAACCCCCAAAACTCTTCAGAGAAGCGCATTATCACAATGAACCTATATACAAAATTTGAAGAAAATCGGATAATTCTGCATGAAAAACTCATTTATCTAAATTAGGGGGGGGGTTATCCCCTCTTTCCCCCTTTATACTTAACTAATGAAACCCCAAAACTATTAACGGAAGCACATTATCAAAATGAACCTATATACAAAATTTGAAGAAAATCGGATAATTCTGCATGAATGAAAAACTCATGTATCTAAATTAGGAGGGGGGGGAGTTATTCCCCCCTTTCCCCTTTTATACTTAACTAATGAACCCCCAAAACTATTGGCAGAAGCACATTATCAAAATGAACCTATATACAAAATTTGAAGAAAATGGGATAATTCTGCATGAAAAACCCATTTATCTAAATTATGGGGGGTTAGCCCTCTTTTTCCCCCCTTTATGCTTAACCAATGAACCTCCAAAACTAATCAGGGAAGCACCTTATCACAAGGAACCTATAAACAAAATTTAAAGTAAAACGGTTAGTTCTATCAAGAGTTATCGCGTTACGTACATACATACATACATACATACATACGTACGTACGTACATACAGAACCGGCGGGCACATAAGCTCTCAGGCTTTGATAGCCTGTGAGCTAAAAAGGAAATGTTGGGCGTTTCTGAAAAACAAACTAAAAATTAAAGGACGTACTTAAAAGATTTAAAATGTTCTTGTCCAGCTATTCTTCCGTAAAATGTGGTTTTGATACAGGATTAACATGTTTCGAACCATATATTTTTATTTATTTAATTGCATGTTTCTATGCACTGAGAAAAAATGACACTTTCAAATCTGAGTAAATTGATATTTTAATTTTGTTATAAAACTTTTTGTTTCAAATAGGACGATCCAATGCTTTCAATTTTGAAATACCAGAAATACTCAGAATATTGAAACATAGACAGACTCAAAACTGAGCACATAGAGGTCAATTCATACTCATTTTTGAAACATGGACATATTCAAAAATGTGCACATATAAGTCTGTTCATATTCATTTTTGAAACAAGCACATACTCAAATAGGAGCACATGATGTTTTTTCTTGAGTGTGTGCATGTTTTCTGAATTGGAGTATATACATGGTTCAAACTTGAGTCATTTTGATTCGGAGTCATTTTGAGTATGCAGCATACTCAGATTTAAGTATTGTTTGCTCAGTTTTGAAAATGCCGTTTTCAAAGTGTGTGGAATTTATTTGATTTTATTTCTTAAAAAAAACTTCAAGTTTTTAACCTAAGTCAAAATAATCCACATTTTACGGAAAAATACTGGGAAGTTGGCCGGTATACATATATTTTAAACATTTTAAATTTAGCCAGTTAAAAATAGCACTCTCTAGTGGCCGATTGTACAAAACTTCACATTTGATGTCCAGCTATCCAGTGTTGCAGCTATCCAGTGCTGTATCTCAGATTACTTGATTACCACAACTTTTTTGAAGTAGAAGTATTCGCCTCACTTAATGGCAGGTTAAATAAGGCGAATGGTACTATTTTTAAAAATTGGTGGCAATTTGCATAATAATAAAAAAAAAAGTAACGTACTGTCAACACTGCAGCTATCCTAAAATATTAATTCATACCAGTAAATACTTGTTAGCCCAATGTTAAAATACACACACACACACACACACACACACATAAATTTATCTAGACTACTTATTTAAAATTTTTAATTTATATTTATGTTCCTTAGAGCTATAGTATTAATACAAAAGACTCCAGTAAAACAAGCTTTTAAAGGAGGAAACACGAAAATAAAACGCTGCTTCAAACGATAAAAAGTATATTATGAAATACTAGTAGTAGCTGGTTTCCCTGCAACACCCGTCTATTTTGACAACTGGCCGCAGGAGTGGAAAGTGGCGCTAGTGTGCGCTAACAAATTTAGCACGTACCAGACACACTCTAACTATAATCGCTCTTATGTAGCTTTGCCCCAAATTTGAAGTTGATAGCTTAATTGCTAAATTCCTACAATATCCACCAGCTCGAAAATATTAAAAAAAAAATACACACCAACGCATGTAAAAGTTCTGGAAGAGACATTAACTCTTCGTCACTAGAAATGTGCTTTTTCTGAACATATTTGCATTATTAATGAATTTGCATCATTGGTGCGTCATAAGTTGCTTAAAACTTTCAAAACTCATTAAAAATAAACAAATTATTCTAAAAAATTGCTGTTTGCAGGAATGGGATTAGAGGGAGATCGCATTGTTTTAAATAACAAAAAAATATTTGGTTGAAAAATGACCGATAGATGGCGCTGGCATGCATAGCAGATGTATGCTAATTAGGTTTATATGAGCGTCTTGCAAGTTTCAGCATCCCAGCACATGAAACACGACCCTTTCTCGTCTTCAGTCATTTTGCCGTGTAGGATTTTCTCAATGTGCCAGTTGCTAATTCTCCGCCCTTGTAAAATAGTTTAACCAACAGCACTTGATTTGCTAAGGTTAGCATATTGCTGGCATCCAATGAAGAATATGTGTGAATTGAAAGATTTTATGGACAGCCTGATTTGCATAAATCTGCTTCATATAATGGTTCATGCGACGCCATCTATCGGTAATTTTTTAACCAAAGTTTTTTTTTTAATACGATTTCCCTCTAATTCCATTCCTGCAAACCACAATTTTTTAGAATCATTTGTTTCTTTTCAATGATTTTTTTAAAAGTTTTAACGAACATATAACCCACGTGGTATACGTGCATTTCAGGATTTTTTTTTAAATTCAGAAATGCCGAATTCAAACCAGAAATTTTGAAAACTAATTTTGGATTTATTTAACGACAGACGTTTCGTGGTTACATAAAGCAAAAATTCTTGTTTCAGATTTCAGAAATTCAAACTAGAAATTCTGGAAAGTAATTTTGGATTTATTTAACGACAGACGTTTCGTGATTACATAAAGCAAAAATTTTCTTCTTTCAGATTTCAGAAATGTCGAATTCAAACTAGAAATTCTGAAAAGTAATTTTGGATTCATTTAAAGACAGACGTTTCGTGATTACATAAAGCAAAAATTCTTCTTTCAGAATTCCCGGTATGGATTTTAAATTTCTCAATAAAAAAGAAATTCCTGACATGCACGTATTTAACTGATGAACTTGATGAAAACCTAATCGCGCTAATGATGAAAATGTGTTAATTGAGTATTGATCAAGGCGATGATGTTGAAAAAGGAAAAAAATATAGATTTTTTTTTTTTTTTAGGGCGATTTTACACCTGCATTCCCCCCTTAATATTTACAAAAATATATAGATTTACATATGAATATTAAAACTCTAAAAATATTGCATACATGTATAAACAAAAGATTTTAATAACATGTAAAGTGACAATTGTGAAAGCTTAAAAGTTCACAGAGGAAAATAACAACATATTGCATAGCAAAACTACTAAACATTTACACACAACGAAATTAACCGTAACTCGCAAAAAAAAAAAAAAAAAAAAAAAAAAAAAAAAAAAAAAAAACTTTTAATAAATTAAAGTATGTATAAGATAAATATAATAACAAATTACTTAAAACAATTTTTAAAATAGAAAGTTGTATGCTATTTATCATATTAGATAATTCAGTAATTTAATTTATGTGTAATAAACAATTTAAGATTAATCCTAATTATAGATGAGTCAAAAGTTTTATAAAAAGCAACAAAAAATTTTTAAGTAAATTTAAAAATTTTAAGTTTTTTTTTTTTTTTTTTTTTTTTTTTTTTTTGAGATAGTAGCTTTGCCGAATTATTAAACAGTGCATCAAATATATACTTTAAAACACAATTAATTTTTTAAGTACAGTTTGGTCCATTATTTTGGTAATGATAAATTTTGGCTTTAAAAAAAAATATTAAATTTTATTGTTTCAATTTTAGATTTTTAATTAAATTTACTCTATATAATAAGATAATAGCAATTTTTATTGAGGCATCGTAATGAATCTTTAAAAACATCTAAAATTGTCTTTAGTAAATTTCCTGAAACCAAAAATCCAAAACGCCTTGGTAATGACCACGGTAATGACATTTTTAACGTTAAGCTTATTTAAAAGTTAAGCTAGTTATTATATATAGTTAAAGTTATTAAAAGTAAGTTGAAAGCTTATAGTATAATTACTCAAAAAACAGACACAAACCTTTATTATAAGTCATTCAGTAATGTTAAGTTATTAAAAATGTATTTAAGCAATAATGAACGACACATAATAAATACACTGGCTAAAATTTTGAATCAAGAGTGACAAAATCCGTAGTCCTTACATAGAGCGTCATCATATAAAAACTGCATCTAGCAGAGAGTAGAATGAAAAATTATTGTGTCTCTTCGGAATGACAATTACCAACAGGAAGAATCTTTATATAAGGAAAATTAATAGAAATGTTTTCTGTTATACCTAAAGTGCCAAATATTTATAAAAAATAGAGAAAGGAAATACATACAGATAATTGTTGCATTTTTTCTAAAGTTCCAAATATACAAAAAAAGAAAAGAAATACATACAGATAATTGTTGCATTTTTTCTAAAGTTCCAAATATATAAAAAAATAGAAAAATGAAATACATACAGATAATTGTTGCATTTTTTCTAAAGTTCCAAATATATATAAAAAAAAATAGAAAAGTGAAATACATACAGATAATTGTTGCATTTTTTCTAAAGTTCCAAATATATAAAAAATAGAGAAGTGAAATACTAGTGTGATTTACTACTAATGATATATACTTATATAATACTTTGAATACTAGTGAAATTTCTAAATATATAAATAACAGAGAAGTAAAATGTATCCAGATAATTGTTGCATTTGCTCTAAAGTGGCAAATATATCAGAAATGCAGAAGTAAAATACAACCAGATACACCTTGCATTTGTTCTAAAAAGTTAAATATATATATATATATATTTTAAATGGAGATGTGAAATGTATCCAGACAATTGTTGCTAAAGCTTTCCTATTCTTAAAAATAAAGGCTTCAATTAACAAATCTAAAGTTCGGAACAAACTACGATAATTACATTTATAACATTTTATTTTTTTAAATATTGAAATTTAATTTTCTCTCCATATTTAAACTAGTGCACAATATAGTGTTTGAAAAGAAATTATGATAAAAATTTTAACATTAATGGTTACTTTTTATCCAAGGACAAACAAATACCATTATTCGAGAATGACCGGTACAGATACTGAAAACAACATTGCAAGATACAGGTAGTTCTTAAAATACACTTTAATCTTCATGCGTAAAGATACTGAAAACAACATTGCAAAACAAAAATAAAATGTGACTAGTCTTTAAAATACAGCTTAATATTTGTGCATCAAGATACTGAAAACAGCAATGCAAAACATAAATTAAATACGGGTAGTTTTTAGGATTCCTGTGTCAAGATATTGAAATTAACATACAAAACACAAATAAAACGCAACTAGTTTTTAAATACAGTTTAATTTTTATGCATCAAAATACTGAAAATAACATTGCAAAACACAAATGGAATACAGCTAGTTTTTAATCTTCATATATCAAGAAATTGAGAATAATTTTGCAAAACAATAAAAAAACGCAGCTAGTTTTTACAAACAGTTAAAATTCCATCTATCCAGATACTGAAAACATTGCAAAGCACAAATAAAAGCCAGCTCGTTAAAAAAATAAAAAATCCATACATCAAGATACAGAAAACAACATTTCAAAACATAAATGAAACACAACTAGTTTTTAATCTTTATATATCAATATACTAAAAATATCATTGCAAAATATAGATAAAACGCAATTAGTTTTTAAAATACAGTTTAATCTTTATGCGTCAAGATACTGAAAACAACATTTCAAAACATAAATGAAACACAACTAGTTTTTAATCTTTATATATCAAGATACTAAAAATATTATTGCAAAATATAAATAAAACGCAATTAGTTTTTAAAATACAGTTTAATCTTTATGCGTCAAGATACTGAAAACAACATTTCAAAACATAAATGAAACACAACTAGTTTTTAATCTTTATATATCAAGATACTAAAAATATCATTGCAAAATACAAATAAAACGCAATTAGTTTTTAAAATACAGTTTAATCTTTATGCGTCAAGATACTGAAAACAACATTTCAAAACATAAATGAAACGCATTTCAAAACATAAATGAAATACAGCTAGTTTTTAATCTTCATATATCAAGATACTGAAAACAACATTACAAAATATAAATAAAACGCAATTAGTTTTTAAAATACAGTTTAATCTTTATGCGTCAAGATACTGAAAACATCATTACAAAACATATATAAAACACAATTATTTTGTAAAATACAGTTTAATTTTTATGCGTCAAGATACTGAAAACAACATTGCAAAATATAAATAAAACTTAGCTAGTTTTAAAATACAGTTTAAATTTCATGCATCCGGATACTGAAAACGTTGCAAAGCACAAGTTAACCCCAGTTAGTTAAAATAAATAAATAAATAAAATAAATAAAATAAAACAGTTTAATCTCTTTGCATCAAGATACTGAAAACAACATTGCAAAACATCAATGAAATACAGCTAGTTTTCAATAATTCTAGTTTTTCAAAGATACTGAAAACAGCATTGTAAAACAATAAAAAAAAAAAAAGCAGCTAGTTTTTAAAATTCAGTTTTAATTTTATGCATCCAGATACTGAAAACACTGCAAAACACAAATAAAACACCTCTAGTTTTACAAAACAATTTAATCTTCATACATCCAGATACTGTAAACATTGCAAAACATAAATGAAATACAGCTAGTTTTCAATCTTCATATACAAAGATACTGAAAACAACAATTTAAAACATAGAAAAAAAAAAAACACAGCTAGTTTTTTAAAAAACAGCTTAATCTTTATGCATCCAGCTACTGCAAGCATTGCAAAACACAAATAAAACACCGCTAGTTTTAAAAAACAGTTTAATCTTCATGCATCCAGATACTGCAAACATTGCAAAACACAAATAAAAACACCGCTATTTTTTTTAGTTTAATTTTCATGCATACAGATACTGGAAACAACATTGTAAAACATTACTAAATTGATAAATAATATATCAGCTTAAATATTATGAAAATAGAATTTTATTAAATATCAAAATCGACAATTTTATAAATCCTTGCATCCAACTACATTCATACTTAGAACATAAATATCGTCTATTAGAAACATTAAAATTATTCAGAAGCATTTCATTAAATTTTAGAAAGTTTAGAATTATGTAATTATGATTTAAAAGACAACGTCTCGTAACTGATGATTCTGCTTTTAAAATCGTTAAAAGCATTTCTAGGAACGTATTATTAGAAATCATATTTAATCCTGGAATATGCAAATATCTTTAAATTTAAAACTTAGTTTCTATAATTTACGTGCTCACTAATTTTAAAATACAAAGAATTTAATTTAGAATAAAAGTCCCTTACATTTAGAAATTTCAAGAAACTGCAATTTAATCAAAAGTGCACTTCTAGTGTGGTAGTTACGATTAGCGAATTGTAATGCAGTTACGTACTTGGATATAAAATTTAACGGAATTGGCTGGAATATTTTCAGATTCTTCATTATAATTTAAAGTAGGATATTTTTGTAGACAAATATTAATTAAATATTTAGAAATAACATTGACAAACTTTTCGGGGATCTCCTATATGATGTACTTGCATACACGCTCAAACAAATAACAAGAACGAAAAATCATGCATCATGCATAGCATATGAAACAATTTCCAGCAATAACATAGTATTACTAAAAAAAAAAATCTATTGAATGAAATGAGATACCTAAATACGCAACTTAAAAACAACACATAATACATTGCAACACTTCAATATACACTGCAAAGAAAAAAAAAAGAAAAGAGAACTGTTTCTGTATAAAGCAAAACTTTACAAAAATATAACATAACCTCTTTACACGATTTCAAAAATCGTTCTTTATCCTCAGAAACCAATAAATTTACTATGTTTAAAGAAGCATTTCTCAGACAAAAGTATCCTTTGCTGCCCGTTTCAAAAAACAATGAAAAAAATCGGAACGTTTTTGAGTAGTCTTTACTGTGTATTAATCAATTTTCTCAACACGAAATATTGGTTTTTCGGATGCTATGAAATCTTATTTTAACATTTTCAGCTGTGTAATAGAATCTATATACGTAACAGCAACAAAATAATATTAGATTTTAATGTTAATTCTGTTAATTTAGCAAGTTTGTCTGTTAAACAGGAAAATCTTCACTAGAAAATTGAGAGTATCTGAAAAACCGATATACAAGTTTGAGAAAACTGATTAATATACAGGGTGATTACAAATGAATATTCCAAATTTGAAGGGCTATATCTTCTGAACAATAAAAGGTAGTGTTCCATTTCACACATCGAAGTCAGTGAGAAGTTATGAAGTTTCATAAATGTAGAAAGAAGAAGAAATTCGAGCCAGTTTGCGCTACCAGCAGAAACACGAACGACATCCATTCTGTAAGAGAATTCGTCCTACACGGTTTTCTGTATGTCGGGTGTTACAGTTGCAATAACCGCAGTTATCCTCATATTAATTCAGCAGTGTCAGCTGGTAAAACACTTTATATTTTATGTATATTGGCGGCAACTGCCTGAATGAACTCGCAACGGAATGTGTCGGTTGACATTCAACCCGCCACTCGTTGCGCCATCTCTCGCGAAAAAAAAAAAAAACACTTTACATTAATGAAACTTCATAACTTCTCACTCACTTCGATGTGTGAAATGGAACACTACCTTTTATTGTTCAGAAGATATAGCCCTTCAAAGTTAGGATATTCATTTGTAATAACCCTGTATTATAAAAACTGCTCGAAAACGTTTCCGAAATGGCAGCAAAAGAAACTTTGTTTTTATAAATTCTTCTTTAAATCTCAAAAATATATTGGTTTCTGAAATTTCTAAAGATAAAGAACGTTTTGCAGAATGATGAATAACTCGGAAGAGCTTATTGTATATTTTCGTTCGTGATTGTGTTGTAGATTTAAAAAGTTTGTCTTTTTTCAGAATGTACGTAACTTTCGTTCCCGAATTTTGGGTGAAGTTAAACTACTTGTTAGGTGATATTGATCAGAACTTTGAATTAAAAAAAGGGATAAATCTAGTTAATTTTAAAAGGTTTAATTTGGAAATTTATAAATGAAAATTAAATATTAATAGAATAATTTAAACTAAAAGAAAAGCAATGATAATTTAAAAACAAAAATAAACTCTTAAAAAAATAAATCTGAGTATTTTTCTAAACAAGTGATAAATCTAAATAATTTAGATACAAAAAATAATAATTATACTTGAAATAAAAAAAGCTTAAAAACACACAGAAATGTTAAAAAAATGAACACATGAAAAAAAGTGATGACTACTTTAAATATATATGATTCTGAATAATTAAAAATATGAATGCTTAAAAAGTATAGATTTTAAAAATATCTTATGAATACTTTTTCAATGAATGGTTTATACATATAATAGTGCCATTCAATTTTAAAACTTCTCAAGTGGTTATTTTTGCATTTTTTACTTGAACACGTAAAAAAATTATCAGACACATGTTTTTTTTTTTTTTTTTTCTCTATCGGGCCATACAGTTATTTAAAAAGAAAATTTTTACACAGCCTCGATTACAGGAACATTATCCAATAATTAGAAAACACACGAAACTGGTATTGTTTTACATTTTTAAACATTAATTGGTGGATACACGAACATAATAATGTTCGTGTATCTTTGTTTTAAAACATTTTTCATTCATTTGTTATTAAGATATACGAATATTGTTTAAAATTGCTGCCTTGAAAAGTATTCCATCAAAAGTTTCTTGAACATAATGATGATTATCTAGACAATTGCAGCTTAATTATCTGGATCTCTTACCATAATGGCGTATTATTTCTGGGAAAAAAACATTTATTTATATATGCATGTATTAATTAATGCGCAAACATATTCATGCGCGCATACAGATACATTATTTACATCATACACATGTACCATATACAGTCGTGGAAAAATAGAGGATACACCAACACTAACTCTGCCGCAAATCATCGTAAAAAATTATAATGGTACCAACCGATTACTAATAAAGTCTATTAATTAATACTATACTTATATTATGCTTCGGGGGTCGTCATCATATGAAAATTGCAACAAACTTTAACAGAAATATAATAAAGTCATAATCTTTATTTTAGAGCATTTTACATTCATTTATTTATTAAGATATACGAACATATGCAAATATTTTTTTAGATTACTGCCCTGAAAAATATTTCATCAAAGAATTGGATATCATAATAATGATTATCTAGATATTTACAGCTTAATTAGTTGGATCTGTTACCATAATGGCATATTATTTTGGGGAAAAAATATTTATTTATATATGCATATATTAAATCATGCGCAAACATATGAATGCGTGCATACATCATTTACATACATACACATGTACCATATGCATGTTTAAAAATAGTGGATACATTACCAACCAACTCTGCCGCAAATCGTTGTAAAAATTGATACTGGTAACAACAAATTACTACTAAAGTCTACTAATTAATACTATAGTTATATTATGCTTCTGGGGCTGTAAGCATATTGAAACTGAAACAAATAAAAACTAGTCGGATGTGCTAATCCCAAAACTTTCTTCTATCTCACAAAGATTTCTCATACACTAAAAAGAATCAGCACCAATTTATATCAAGGTCTAATTGGATCTAGTTTTATTAAATTCCGTGCATTAGTTCTTGAACTATGACTATTGCTAAAATCGTGTAAATCCTTCAAAATGCAGCATAACAGCGCCCCCTGTTGGGAGATTTAGACCAAAATTTAATCAACAACAACTTATGTCAACGCCTAACTGAATCTGAAGTTTGGTGAAAATCTGTGCATTAGTTCTTGAGATATAGTTATCGTGATAATAAGGAAAAAAGTAGAATAGCAGCGCCACCTGTTGGGCAGTTTATACCAAAACGCATGCAGCACCTATTTACGTCAAGGTCTAACAGAATCTGAAGTTTGATGAAATTCCGTGCATTAGTTCTTGAGATATAGCTATCGTAAAAAGCATGGAAAAAGTGGTATAGCAGCGCCAACTGTTGGGATGTCTACACCAAAACGTAATCAACGTCTATTTATATCAAGGTCTAACGGAACCTGAAATTTGATGAAAATAAGTGCATTAGTTCTTGAGATAGAGCTATTGCGGAAATCTGAAAAGATGCTGCATAGCAGCGCAACCTGTCGGGCAATTTTCACCAAAAACCAATCAGCACCCATTTATATTAGGGACTAACTGAATGTAAAGTTTTATTAAATCTCGTGCATTAGTTCTTGAGATAGAGCGCCCACAAAAATTTTGTCACATACAGACAGACAGACAGAGTCACAGACAGACATTTTCTAAAAATGGTCAAATCGGGTTCAGGACCTTCTAAAACGTATAAATCCGTCGAAAAGCGGAAGTCGAAAATTTTCATGAATCCAGTACTTTCTTCTTGTAAAGATAGAAGAAAGTATACAGTACTACGACCTAATTTTGACTTCATAATTGGATTCTACGTTAAACTTTACCTGTGGTTACCAAATGGGAAGTCATTCAAACAAGTAGGTTAGGAATTATGCTAATGTAAATGTTTGAACACCTAATCGTTGCGAAACAGATTGAAGTTTTTAAATCATAACTAAACAAGAACGAAAAATCAAGCGTCAAGCATAGATTATATAGCACTTTCCAACGCTTCCAAAATAATTTTACAAATCATACCGTTTAATAAGCTAAAAGCTAACATCTAAGTAAACAATTTAGAAAACGCATAACATATTTAAAAACATAATTTCAGGAATTTCCAACATATACAATATTTGGAAAAATATCCGAATACTTTTATTCAGCCCTGTATAGGATCTATAGATTTGTATATATACTACATAGGATGATAATTTTAGTTCAGTTAGGAAACGCGTAGCACAGTTTAAAATTTTCCGTCTGGAGTTTGTCAATAAACAGAAATGTGTTCGCGAACTTTTGGGCTGCCCTGTATAGGATCTACAGAATTTATACACACCACATAATAGACAAAAAGCAAGTTAAAATTAAAATCGCGTTCAATAACTTAAAACGCACTTCCAGGAATTATTGTTAACAGACAGTAGATAATTCTTTTGCGTGTCCCTGTAAATGAACGATGACTGCTATACACACAATATTTCGTAGTAAGTCTCTTGTAATGCACCTTAGTGATCTATATACATTTCAATGCGTTTAAAATAGTGAAACATTATTTAAATAAACCGCAGACGATTTTTCTCCTTAGACGTAATGTAACGGAATTATTTTTACTGTCCTGTAAAGTAACTATAAGTGCTATGCACACCCTGTTCTATATTAAGCTTCTTCTAATGCACCTTAGTAATATATATAAATTACAATGCTTTTAAAATAGTGAAACATTATTTAAATAAACCGCAAATGATTTTTCCCCATAGACCGCAATGTAACGGAATTCTTTTGAGTGTCCCTGTAAAAAAACTATAAGTGCTACACACTTCCGTTGAAATAGGGAACATGCTACAGATAACGACAATAACATATAAAAATTACAGAGCAATCCGAGCATATTTACGGGAGTTAGAGCACGGACAGACGGCAGACGGCCAGACGGCAGACGGCCAGACAAACCGAAGTCATAAGCAGTTTTCAACTAGGTTGGAAAGTGCTAAAAACGACTTGGCGGAATTAGCTGTAATTTTGGATTTGCATTTTTAAAGCTAAATCGATTTCTGTTATAACGATCATACTGAAATTGTATCAAACTCTGAAACTTTCAATACTAACGCCTATTTCTCGATATAATATTTGGATTTTTTGGTAAAAATTTCCCTAGGATACCAAAAGGGGAGTTATTCCGAGAAGTAGTTTCGGATTTAACCCTTTTTCGCACAGTGGTCCCACTCTGGGCACACCTAATTTTAATTCCAAACTTGCATACAGCACCAAGAATATTTTAGTAAAATTTTGTTTTTACAATGAAAGCTTAAAATTAAGGGTTCTTATTTTCTAAAAATGTCGTTTGTAAATTCCGGTGTCAGTCAGTAATTTCTCATTTTACGAACAGAATTTGTCTGTGCCGGAAAGGGTTAAGAAAGTTTTAAGTTTGGAACCCCTTATGTTAAATTATTTTCTAGTCGATAGCAAACAGATCGCGCTGGAATAATTTTTTAAGCATAATTCAAAAATTACTTGATGAAATGAGCTGTAATTTTGGTTTCGCATATTTTAGAAGTTGATTTCCGTTAATTTTTTTATACGTCACAAGACATATTTCTTTCGAATATAAATTGCATAATTTGTATATTTTAATTAATAATCGAAAAGAATAAGCATTGTAACCAATAAAAATTTTAATAGAAAACGATTTCTAGGAGCTGGAAATATGTTAATCTAAAATGACATCTCATTCCGCCTAGTAGTTTTGGAGTTACGCTTAAAAAACTCTCCGCATTGGGATCTGTTTCGAAACGATTAGGAGTTTATTAGTTCACATCAGGATTCCAAATGTTAACATTTACATAATTCCTAAATTACTTGATCGAAAGACTTTTTTTAAAATAAAATTTACCGAAGAATCCACTTATGTCGTCAAGATTAAGTGTTAGTGTTGGAAAATTTTAATTTATTTTATAATTTCTATGTGTTGACGACCCCCGAAGTATAATTTAAATGTAGAATTAATTTGTAGACGTTATTAGTGATAGGATAATACCAATATAATTTTTATTCGTTCATACATGGCAGAGGCACAGTTAGTATGAGAGAGGGGAATCCCTTTTTCTCACGACTGTACATACAATTACAACTGTACATACTATTACATACAATTTATATAGAGGTATTTTCTCCCTCATGAACTAAAATTTAAATTAAGCGATGTTAAACGAATTAATAAAAATAATCACTCACACGATCTTAAAGAAAAATGTAAATCGAACCATGTGAAATAAATTAATGAATTTATTCCCTCTCAAGATCTTTCAGAAGAAATTCTGAGTGCTGGATCAAAAACAATTACTTCATGAATTTACCCTCAACGTTACATTTTAGATTTAAGAAATATTCTAACAATTTAAAAATTATAACCAATTAAAATTAACATTCTAACAATATCTGTATTCAGATTTAGTCAAAAAGTATGGAGGAATAAAATATAAAAACGATTTGAAACAGTATTAGAAAATGTAAATTTATTTTATAATTTCTATGTGTTGACGACCCACAAAGTATAATTTAAATATAGAATTAATTAGTAGACATTATTAGTGATAGGATAATACCAGTATAATTTTTATTCGTTGATATATGGCAGAAGCAGAATTATAGTAGGAGAGAGGCGTATACCTTTTTTCCACGACTGTACGTGCTTATACATATGATTTATATAGAGGTATTTTCTCTAACATGAACTGAAATGTAAATTAAACCATGTTAAGCAAATTAATAAAAATAATCACTCACAAGATCTTTCAGGAAAACGTATATTGAACCATGTTAAACAAATTACTGAAACTATTCCCTCACAAGACTTTTCAGGAGAATTTCTGAGTGGATAAAAAACAGTTATTTCATGAATTTAGCCTGGACGTTACATTTTAGATTTAAGAAATATCCTAACAGTTTTAAAATAATAACCAATTAAAATTAACCTTGTAACAATATCTGTATTCAGATTTAGTCAAAAAGTATGGAGGAAATATAATGACGATTTGAAACAGACCTTGAATCGATACAAATATTAACGCTCGGTTCACATACTTATAGATTTAAAAAAAAAATAATGATAATTACATTAAACTATTTTTATTTTAAAAGATGACATTTATTTAGATTTGATCGAAAATCTGAAAAAATATAAAATAATGACTACTAAAACTAGCTTTTAAAACGAAACATCATTTAAAATTTATTCGAAACTTGGAATAAATTCGAACAAAAAAACCATACAACAAGCATGCGTTACGAAACACTTTCCCAACAACAAAATAATTCTATTATTATTTTATTTTATATATAATTAAATTGGATATCTAATAATTAATTAAAAATACACATAACTGAGTAAATATTCCTTTTCAGCAATTTATGTATATTTAAGATAATGTGTGCAAATTCCTTAGTGCAGACCTGTATCCTGCATATGATCTATAGAATTAATACATACCACTAAAAATTACATAAGTTTAAAAACAGTTACACCAGCGGAAAACCTAATTCCATCAACTATCAATCATTCCGAATCGATCAGTCATTTCATCAGTCCGAAGTTTCGCACCAGTCCGAATCGATCAGTCTTAATCAGTCCAAGTTTTATCAGTCCGAATTCTTTTGTGTGTCTCTGTAAATGAACAATAAATGGTGCGCATTCCGTAATCTATAGCAAACGTGTTGTTGTGCAGCTCAGTGACTCATTTTAATTTAATTATGTCTGGACTATTATAACATTATTAAAATGCACCACAAACGATTTTTTCTCATAGATTATAATGTAATGGGATTCTTTTGTGCGTCCCTGTAAACGAATTATAAGTGCTACTTATTCTATAAACCTGTCAAAGTATGTTTTTGTCCCCTTCAGTAACGCATATCAATCGCATTATGTTTGAAATTTAGTAAAATCAATAAAATGCACCGCAAACGAATTTTCCCCGTAGACCATAATGTAAAGGAATTTTTTGTGTGGCCCTGTAAATGAACTATAACTACGACACACTTGATTTTCAATACTGAGCATTTTATAATAAATCAAAAATCTATATAAAAATTACATTAATTAAAAATTACACGATTTAGACAGAGGAAAGACAAACCGAATTCATAAACACTTTTCAACAATGCTGGAAAGTGTTAAAAAAGAAACAGTTATAATAATAATAATAATAATAATAATAATAATAATAACAAATACTTTAAACGGACTTTGAAACACTGTGTACAAGCTTGACGTATCTAGCTTCTTTCAAATTTGCTTTCTACTTTGCAGACTAACATTTGTATTTTTTAATTTGCAGACTCACATTTGTATTTTTAAAATTCGAAATTTGTGGGTAGAAGAAGTAAAGTAATAATAATAATAATAATAATAATAATAATAATAATAATAATAAAAGCAACAAACATATAATATATACACTGATTCTAAAAAACAAAAAACAAAACAAGAATGAAAAATTATGTGTCAAGCATAGATTATGTAACACTTTCCAACGCTTCCAAAATAATTTTACAAATCATCACCGTTTAATATGCTGAAACATAACATCTAAGTAAACAATTTGGAAAACGCATACAATATTTAAAAACGTAATTTCAGGAATTTCCAACATATACAATATTCGGAAAAATATCCGAATACTTTTATTCAGCCCTGTATATGATCTATAGATTTGTATATATACTACATAGGATGCTAAATTTTAGTTTAGTTAGGAAATGCGTAGCACAGTTTAAAATTCTCCTTCTGGAACTTCTGTCAATAAACAAAAATGTGTTCACGAACTTTTGTGCTGCCCTGTATATGATCTACAGAATTTATACACACCAAGTAATAGACAAAAAATGAGTTAAATTTAAAATCGCGTTCAGCAACTTAAAACGCACTTCCAGGAATTATTGTTAACATACAGTAGAGAATTCTTTTGTGTGTCCCTGTAAATGAACGATGACTACGCAATATTCAGTAGCAAGCCTCTTGTAACGCACCTTAGTGATATATATAAATTTCACTGCGTTTAAAATAGTGAAACATTATTTAAATAAACCGCAGACGATTTTTCTCCATAGACGTAATGTAACGGAATTCTTTTGACTGTCCCTGTAAAGTAACTATAAGTGCTATGCACACCCTATTCCATATTAAGCTTCTTGTAATGCACCTTAGTGATATATATCAATTACAATCTGTTTGAAATTGTGTAACATCATTAAAATAAACCGCAAATGATTTTTCTCCATAGACCGTAATGTAACGGAATTCTTTTGAGTATCCCTGTAAAAAACTAAAAGTGCTACACACTTCAGTTGAAATAGGGAACATGCTATAGATGACAACAATAACATATAAAAATTGCAGGGCAATCCGAGCATATTTACGGGAGTTAGAATACGGCCAGACGGCAGACAAACCGAAGTCATAAACACTTTTCAACTAGGTTGGAAAGTGTTAAAAAGTAGTTAGTCAAAGTGTGTTGTATCAATATAAGTGAAATTACGTGCCTTAATTTGAACCACATTAAGTTTTTTGGGGGGAAAATATCACTTGAAATACATAGATATTAAAATTATTTTAACACATATTTTAAAAGTAGCCTTTATAAAGCTAAACATACAACGCTATAGAAGACTTCATATATAATAGGAAAATATATAATAGAAGATGAATTGTCAAAGAAGTAGAAAAAGATAAAATTACGATTTAAATGTTTACATATCATTAAATTCTTAATAATATATATATTTTTAATGAAGCAGTATCATTATAAATTAAATGTACACCTAAATCAAAAAATATAGGTGCTGCCATCTGATATCTGATCAATCAAAGACACTATCTGAATTATAGTATTCAAAATATAAAGATTAATAATTTAATGCCTCGTATCATTTTAAAGGCTGGCTGTTACGGTTGATAACCTTATTTTCATTCAAACAAGATATGTGTATTTTTAAGGTGCTACATAAAAAAAAAAACAAAAAAAAAAAACAAACAGTAATATTAATAAACAATGAAATAATAAGGTCAAAGAGTTTCTTAAAAATATCAGAAACATATGGATACACACACACATATGTATTGCGTGTAATGAATTCTATATCGTCTTTATTATGGTTATATATATATATATAAGAACAATATAATTTAAAAAACCAGATGATTATCATACACACATTTCGTGAAAACATTTAACTACGAAGATTAAGGGATAATAAAAATTGAAATCACTATATGAAATTATACTAAATTTTTGTTCATTATTTTTTTCTAAATATTTTGAGTAAAAAAAAATTCGTTATTGGTTTTACTATTTTAGATAACTTTCTAAATGTTGACAATTATAAGTTAATATCTGTGTGTTAAAAGCAGGTTTTAAAATACATCGAATATTCTATTACAAATATTTAATCAATGCTCACGTTAAGTAGAAAACAGTAAATATACAACTTTATTGCATATTTACATTTACATATTTACTTTACAAAAAGAACGCTTTCAGACATATATAAAAAACGTGATAACGGAACGGAATGTTTTATCTGGAGCATGATTTTCCTATGAGAAAAATATTGAAGCAATAAAAAGGGATCTACGTTCAATTTAGCTTATTTTATTTACAAAAATCTAATACATTAAAAAAAAAAAATACGTAATTAAAAAAGAATTACATATATAAATATATTAAACAAAATTTGTTTAACATTTGTATGCTTAATCTAAAACAAATTAACTTCAGCTGTTAAATATTTGAGAAATATATTTGTCATATATTTGTCATTATTCTCTTCCCTTTTTAAGGGGAAGAGGCATAGGGTATGTACTTAATTTCTAACGCTTTTAGACTAGAAATATGCATCAGGTCGGGTAACCAGAATTTACTCGAACTCGAACTGATTCATGGTTTTGGTTGATTAAGGGCTAATGCTATTTTGTTTCGTTGCGGGTCAGGTTCGGGTCGTATTGATTTTAATTGTTTCGGATTCGGGTTGGAATTTGAGTCTCGCGGGGCGGAAGTCCAGAATAGTTTTTTCGATAAAACAAGTTAGAAATTGTACGTCAAACGTGACAAATGAGGTGCGTTCGTACTATAACTAGTTTTATAAATATTCAGATCTTGGTGCAATAGCTGTTGCACTCGTATGAAAAAATCCATTAATGCAAATTTTATTTTATGTGCATGTTTTCATATATTATAGATATTAATTTTATTTTATGAAATTAAGTTTCAGTACACTTTTACAAACACTTAATTACAATTACGTTACATTAAATTTATACTATGCGCAAATATACAATACAAGACAATGTAAAAAAAAACATCGTTATTATTTCAGTGAAAAAATGAATTATATCGTCTGTTTGTTAATATGATATGATTAATTTCCATAATAAAATAAGTACATTTTAAGTTGGCAACATTTTATCTTTTGTTGACATTTTCTGAAAATTCCAACCATAAACTTCAGTCTAGCTTTGAAAATTTGAAAATTTGATATCGATATATAGACTCTTTTTCCATTTAATATCTATTTTTCCGGAAACATCTATCCAAAAAACTATCGGTAGATTATAGGACTGCTATAATTAAACAATTTTAGTGTACAAATTCGGTTTTAAAATTCAGTAATACGGAAATAATATGAGTACATTTTAAATAGGACGTAATCACCATGACAGCCTTGAATCATTACCTATCATGGAATATCATTGAATTCATTACGTATGATAGGATTTAATAGAATGAAGAAAACTTTTATTAATATCTTTTTAAGTTTTGATTCGATTTTCATAAAATTTGAAAGGAATCGACAAAATTCTGCAACAATTATCTATATTAAATTTCAAAGCATTCGATTGGGTAGTTTATGCGCTGTTGAATGTGAACAAACTGACGGACTAGTCGACGATTACAGGTGCTACGTATTTATATAATTACGAACGCACCTAAAACTTATATATTTAAACTTTAAAGTACATGTATGTTTATTTTTCAACATAGAAGTTAAAATTTATATTATTGATATAATTGTACATCATTTTCCCCCCATAATTGTATTAAAATATGGAATAATTTTCTTCCATTTCGGGTTGAGGTTAAACTGTGTCGAATTTCGGGTTGACGACATTTTATTTTGTTGGGTTGGGCTCGGGTTTCGGGTTGACTTAAAATATAATTTTCGGTTCTGGTCGAACATAACCCGATCCGCGCTACACATAACACAGTAAGCAAATTGTTTCTTTGAAATATATTCATTTTACGGTTTTTTAAAAACTTTATGTAAATTATTGCGATATTCTTAAAAAGTAAAATATTTTGCTTCATCTTGGCAACATATTAAGATTTCAAAAATTATTCTGAAAATCACTACAATTTCTAAACATGAAGCGGTGAATGAAATAATTTGGTGAATTATCTAATTTCTCTTTAATCTGTATCGATTAAAATCGTATCAATTTTTTAAACTTTTTAACTTAACAACCTCTAACTATAACTTAAAAACAAGATCTCAATTGAAATATACCTCACAATATCTAAAACAAAATCGTGTTGCATTTAAATTTTTACCTATTTCAATATTCAAAACATGCCTTGTTCATTGTTTTTCCACCAATCTTTACAAATGTCTCAGAAATGTTAACAATTTTGTTTGTAAAAGAGAAAAAACAAAAGAAAAAGAAACTGTACATACATTCTAAGAATTCTTTGCGCATTCTTATTTCATCAATCTTTTAAAGTTACAATAGAATGTTAATGATCTTATTTGTTAAAAACAACAAAAAACATAAAAAATGCAATTATTCAAAACACTGTTTCAGCATTATTTTTCCATCAATCTTTTAGAAACCTCACAAGAATGTTAATGACTTTACTTGTGAAAAAAAAAATTGTAACACTCCTTTAAAAATAGGAAATAAATCAAAAGAAATAAAAACTGAGAAATTCAATGCCATGCCAAATAATCTTGAAAACTTGAATTCGTTTAAAGGAAAAAAAAATGTATAAATTACAATGCATTTTATTAAAGTTATGCATACCTTACAATAAATTAAAATACATTTCTATACATAATCACATAATAAGATCACTAATTATAATTAAAATATAGATAAAATATTTAACCCATTACCGCCCAGCGATCTATTTCTAGATCACCTACAACCAAAAAAAACTTTTAAATTTCAATACCAGTATTTTAGTACGGAAATTTTCTCATTATCTAATCCCAAATTTTGAGTCATTAAATAACTCATAATTACTGCATGGGAAAAACTGGTGTCGAAGAATTAAAAGAAGTGTAAAAACAGTTGGGCGTTAACGGGTTAAGTGATATAAAGAAAAACGCAAGAGGCTTATAAAAATCTTTTAATGATCGACATATGTTTCAGCGTTCATACGACGACATTTATAAGATATACAACGATAAACAAAATCTCGCAATTCCACAAATTTTTCTCGCAAAATTTTCAAAACAAACTTGAAAATCATAAATCATAAGATCGTATATGTAAAAAAGCAGGTGCTTGAAGTAGTCAACTCACGAGATCATATATGTAAAAAAGCAGGTGCTTAAAATAGTCAACTCACTAGATCATATATGTAAAAAACCAGATGTTTAAAATCGTCGACTGTAGTTGACTATTTTAAGCACCTGCTTTTTTACATATACAATCTCGTAAATTATTGTTTTCAAGTTTGTTTTCAAAATTTTGCGAGAATATTTGGTTTATCGTTGTATATCTTGAAAATGGCGCCGTATGAGCACGGAAACATATGTCGATCATTAAAAGGTTTTTATAAGTCTTTTGTTTTTCTCTTTATATCACTTAAGCGTTTTATCTATATTTTAATTACATTTCTTTATTTAAATCAGGATTAACAATCTTTCATAATAATATTTTATGATTTAATTAATAAACAACATACATAAATGTCATTCAGAAGTAGTTAATAGTTATTAAGTGAGAAAATCTAGTTCATAAACATCATGCCAACTCAGTCTAAATCATATTATTTTTATATAATGTTTATTTTCCTTATCATGGATCACCAAATATTTAAGAAGCAGTTAACAATGACAGTACATATATCTTACATTAAATGATATTTCTTTATTTTTATTTCTAATTTAGATATTTTCTTTGTAATGTGTTAAAACTTTGTTGAAAATGACACGTATCAACAGAATTATAAGTAAAAAACAAAAACAAAAACAAAATAAATAATGATACTAATAATGCCTTTAAAAAATGTAATTCACGAATGATAATGTATTTCAAATATTCAAACTGAATAATACTGACATCATACGATGTTTAGCCTCTATTAAAATAAAATCTGAAAGCGTTTATCTATTAATATATATGTGTGTGCCAAAATGTATTTGCGGTTGAAATTTTGTTTAGTAAAATATATAAATAAATATATACTTTCCAAAAAACTAATTTAAATTCCATGCAAATAACGTACATAACATACATATGTATGTTATGTTTGTTTTTGAATGTATATGTAAGGTTGCATATATTACATTTGCATGTATAAATTCAATCTTTGAATTTCAGTACCTATTTTTGGTTCCTGAAACAAAAATATATCAATAAATGGGATAATAGTAAAATTTTGAATACTTAATAAGGATGTAAAAAAGAACTCTCATTATTAAAAAGCCACTTTCAAAACGATTAAATCCAGCTAAACAACATTTTTACATTTTATATATGTCTAAGCTCATTTTTAACAGTAAATGTATTTGCAAATAGACGAAACTTAAATATGCATGTATAATCATGAATATATTTTACAATCTCGATAAATTCATTCCTCATATTTCTATTATAAAAGTTATTTTTAAACGAAAAATTTCGGGATTTGAACTAAAAACTATTTAATTTTTTTATTAATCTTCAAAGAATGTAATCTCATAGCGTATACAATAGACGTAAAGCAATTGTGCATCAATATTGTATCAGATACTATGTTGTTTGAGTTGGTGCATTGCTGGTATATCTATATTTTCTATAAATTGTGACAGATAAAATTTGTACGACCTAAAATAGTAGATTCTTTTTTCTTGGCGTTTGCATATGCACACGCGCATATACTATAGTATACACACACAAAAAATGCAGGCTATAACTTCCGGTCTATTTTCTAATATACACTGCAAAAAAAACAGACAGATGTTTCGAAATCTAGGAAAGTATAATATAACAACGAATGAAAAATTACAACAACCGCGTCCGAGTTACTAACGATTCTGAAAAGCGACTTTTGTGTTTAGATACTCCAGAAATCATTATATTTTCGTGACTTAAAGGAACAAAATTTCTTTTGTTGCCAATGATTTTCGGAAACATTTCCGAATATTTTTTATAGTGTATTAACAGTTTTCGCAATCCAAAATGTAGAATTTTTTGGATGCTATCAATTCTTAAGTAAAGATTTTCATGTACAACACACATACTTTAAGGACAAACATTTTAATAAAACGTGAAAATATAAATTTGAATCATATTTGAATCAATCGTTAGTGATATATAAATTATTGAAAATAACTATTAAATTGAAACTTTGTAATTTCGGCATAGATACTAGAATAATGTAGATTTCTATACCATAGCTGCACTTTTTTTTTTACCATTGTTTTTGAAAAGAAAAACTTGTCTTATTTAATTGTAGATTTTGCTGATTAAATAAATAACGTTTCTCGAAACAAACACAGTTTCATATTAGCTCCTAATTAATATTTTTTCTTCTTTTAAAAGATAGAGCAGTACAAACCTAACCGTATCAAAACTGATAGTCTCATTTTAGCTTCCATTTAACCTTTTTTAAAATAATAGAGCAGTACAAATTTGACTGTACCAAAATTGACGCAGTTTCATTTTACTTCCTATTTATAACACTTTTTTCTTTTTTTAAAGATGGAGTAATATAAACCTGACTGTATCAAAATTGACACATATCTCCCAATTAAAACTTTTTTTTAAAGATTTAACAGTCTACATAACTAATTGTAACATCACCCTGACAGAGTGTGATTTTATCTTCTATTTAAGACTTTTTTTTTCATTTTTAGATTATAGCAGTACAAATCTGACTGTATCAAAACTAACAAATTCTCATTTTAGCTCTTTTTTAACACTTTTTTTCCCTTTAAGGAAGAGAAAAGAGCTGACTGTATCAAAACTAACACAGTCTCATTTTAGCTCCTATTTAACAATTTTTTCTTTCTTTCATTTTTCTCTTTTTCTTTCAAGATAGAAAAATATAAACCTGACTGTCTCAAAACTGACAAAGTCCCCTTTTAGCTCTTATTTAACACCTTTTTTAAAGATAGAGCAGTACAAAAATAACAGTATCAAAAACAGGCGCAGTCTCATTTTATCTCATATTTAGCACTTTTTTTTTCTTCTTCTTTTAAGATATAGCTGTACAAACCTGACTGCATCAAAACTAACACAGTCTCATTTTAGTTCATATTTAACACTTTTTTCACATGCAGTACACAATTTTTATTTATGATAAATTATATCTTTCAAATTCCCTTTAAGATTGCAAATTCTAGATTTGTTTCGAAAATTTTAAATTTCGAACATAAATAAATGTATGAACAGCTTTGTAGTCAACAAAAGTCTACTATAAATATACAAAATCATAAAAAAGTCATTTTGCTGCAAAAAGTTTTATTCTGTGTTTTTAAAACTGAGATGTTATGAATTACATTCAGGTTTTTAATACTCTACCCTAATTCAATGTTAATAATTTTTCAATTTTTAAGCATCTTAAAATAATCAGCACAAAATTCTATAATATCGATAAAACAGCATAGATTTGGACTGTCTCCAAGCTCAAAAATATATAGTCGTATTTAACGTAAATCGTTCAAATGGGTTCCAGAAAAATCTCTTTATGTTAACTATAGACTGAAAGCGTAATCAAAATACAATGTTAACATAGTAGTTTATCGGAATCGTGGTCCCATAAGTCTTACAAAAGATTTTAAAGCCACCCTCTCCCCTATAAATAGGTTTTTTGGGGTTTGATATGATCTTTTTGATTTTTCCAGCGTTTCTGATGTGACATGTATCTTTTATATATGTTGTCTATTCTCTTTTACATGTATATTAAAAAGTAAGGAGAAAAATAATTTGTTTTTCTGCAAAAAAGTTTTATTATTTAGTTTAGTTATAGTTTTAAGTTTTTTATTCGCATTTATTGATTAGTTTTTCCTTTTATTGAGTTGTTCAGAAAATTAATTCTGTTAGTGAAAACCAATTCGTACCGGAAAATTCCGCCCGTCAATTATTAGACATTAGCTATCGTAATTAATGTCTAAAAATTAAATGATAGAATTTTCTGGTACGAACCAACTTTCCCAAACGGAAAGAACTTTCTGAACAACACAATAGTTTTCACAAATCTACACTTTATGTAGTATCTAACTCATTTAGTTTACTATTATAAATTATACGATTCTTCTTCGAATTGGACGCTGCGTTTGCTAAAAAAAAAAAAAAAAAAAAAAAATTTTCAGACTAAAGCTAACGCTAAATGTAACCAAATATTACTGTGATACCAGCTTCATTTTGACACCATATATTCAGGAGTTTATTATGTAATTATATAATCCAATATTTAAAAAAATGTAGTATACCAATCAAATGTAATAACACACAGATATAACTATATTACAATGCAAACATTACAATTGTGAAACGTACATTTAGATGCAATATTCAGTTTTCTATAACTGTAACATAAACAGTCAAATTAAACAGTTAACATTAAAAAAGTAAAGGTATACGTGAAGTTGGAAACAATTATATTGTATTTCTAATGTCTCAGAAATTTTTGTGCTGTAATTAAATATAAGGGTGCGTCATAAATTCGTGAAAAAAAAAATCATAATAACAGAAGTAATGCTCGGAAAAAAAATTCGGTTTGCCTGAATATGATCAGAGGGACATTGGATTTTTTTTCCATGTATAAAAAAAAATAATTTCAAAAGTAACCGAAAGAGGGCACTCACATGTCATACTGAGATGTTTTAGGCAAATCAAGCTAGGAGTATTACACCTGGCCGGAAATGGATTCGTTAGTCTATATCGGCAACAAGCTATCCTTACCAAATCGAGCTTTGGTGGTTAAACTATTCTACAAGAATGGTGAATCCACAAATAATTGCGTTGCGAAAGTTTTGCAAGGAGAAAGGACTGAAGGCGCAAAAAAGCCATATTTCATTAAATGTGATACTGAATTTACAGAGATGTGTTATGCAAATCAGGCTCGCAATAATACACCTGGATGGAAATGGATTCGTCAGTTGATCTCGGCAGCATGCTATCCTTACCAAATCGAGCGTTGGTGGTTAAACTATTCTACAAGAATGGTGAATCCACAAATAATTGCATTGCGAAAGTTTTGCAAGGAGAAAGGACTGAAGGCGCAAAAAAGCCATATTTCATTAAATGTGATACTGAATTTACTGAGATGTTTTATGCAAATCAGGCTCGCAATAATACACCTGGATGGAAATGGATTCGTCAGTTGATCTCGGCAGCATGCTATCCTTACCAAATCGAGCGTTGGTGGTTAAACTATTCTACAAGAATGGCGAATCCACAAATAATTGCGTTGCGAAAGTTTTGCAAGGAGAAAGGACTGAAGGCGCAAAAAAGCCATATTTCATTAAATGTGATACTGAATTTACTGAGATGTTTTATGCAAATCAGGCTCGCAATAATACACCTGGATGGAAATGGATTCGTCAGTTGATCTCGGCAGCATGCTATCCTTACCAAATCGAGCGTTGGTGGTTAAACTATTCTACAAGAATGGTGAATCCACAAATAATTGCGTTGCGAAAGTTTTGCAAGGAGAAAGGACTGAAGGCGCAAAAAAGCCATATTTCATTAAATGTGATACTGAATTTACTGAGATGTTTTATGCAAATCAGGCTCGCAATAATACACCTGGATGGAAATGGATTCGTCAGTTGATCTCGGCAGCATGCTATCCTTACCAAATCGAGCGTTGGTGGTTAAACTATTCTACAAGAATGGCGAATCCACAAATAATTGCGTTGCGAAAGTTTTGCAAGGAGAAAGGACTGAAGGCGCAAAAAAGCCATATTTCATTAAATGTGATACTGAATTTACTGAGATGTTTTATGCAAATCAGGCTCGCAATAATACACCTGTATGGAAATGGATTCGTCAGTTGATCTCGGCAGCATGCTATCCTTACCAAATCGAGCGTTGGTGGTTAAACTATTCTACAAGAATGGCGAATCCACAAATAATTGCGTTGCGAAAGTTTTGCAAGGAGAAAGAACTGAAGGCGCAAAAAAGCCCTATTTCATTGAACGGGATACTGGATTTAGTACGACGTTTTGAGGAAACGTGGGATTTGGAGGATCGTCCTAATTTGCATAAAACGTCTCAGTATGACTTGTGAGCGCCCTATTTCGGTTACTTTTGGAATCATTTTTTATGCATGGAAAAAAAAACAATCCAATGCCCCTCTGATCATATTCGCGCCAACCGAATTGTTTTCCGAGCATAACTTTATTATTATGATTTTTTTTAGGTTTACACAAATTTATGACGAATCTTTTTTGAAGTATTTTTATTACAAAATTTTCATGTAGATGCAATGTTTGTTTACTAATATTCTATACTTACATAGGAAATATGTTTAAAATAATGCTATAATGTTGGAAGTATTCACAAAATTTTGCTATTAATTCACAAATATTTGTATTTACACACTAATATTTTTATTTTAAAATATATATTTTGTGTAAGATTTAGGCGTTTACACTTCGTAATTATCAGTTAATATTTAAACTTTGGTGGTATAACATAAATTTGGAATTATTTACAATATATATCTCTATATAATAAAACACAGTATAACCATGCCGGTTCCTACCACTCCGGTTTGCGAATCGACAGTTGCTAAACGCCATGTTAGGCTTAATGAAAAACATATGACAGCTAAATTATAATTTCTTCTACTTGAAATTATGCCTGTTCAGCATATTTTCGTATAAAACATATATATCATATCCAGTTATAATGTTTTAAGTTTTAAATTAAAAATAACAGATTAAACATCGGATTACCAGTTGTAAACAAACGAATACTGTTGCCATTCAGAAACACAAATTCCAATTCTAGAGAAAACGATTGACTCTTTGAACGTTTTATTAAAATATCCGATTATGCTCTTAAAATATTTGTAAAAGCAGATTAAACTCTTTAAATATTTTAAAGGATTTTTTAAAAATTTATTTCTGTAAGCATTTTTTTCCTGTAAGCACTTTTTTCAGAAATAGTGGTGATACATTTTGAGGCTTTGCGATGATATACCAATATTTTACATTTTGTTCCTAAATACTGTTCTGGCGTCATCTGTTGGCAATAAATACAAATTATACCTTTCTGTATAGATTCCTTTCTGTTGGAAAAAATATAACATAATAATAAAGTTGTAAAATAATATAAAATGTACATAAGCATATTTATAAAATGAGAAAAATTCAGGACGTATTTATTTATTTCAAGATCAACTTTTGTAATGATTTAAATTATTTTTATTATTAATTTTGAAAGGGAAATATTTGACATTGTGTAAAAATTAATGCATTCTTTTAGATTTGGAATAAACTAAAAGATCTTTTTAGTATTATTGAGAACGAAAATTAATACCTATATTTTACTTATCATAATTAATTATTGAGATTTTAATTAATTATTGAGATCGTTATTAGGATTAAGATTTTAATTATTCAGAAAAATATTTGGAAATTTTGAGTTGAAAAACAAAAATAAAGAAAAAGATTACGTTTCGTATAATTTACCATTAACATAACTACTATTAACAGTAAAATTTACCATTAACCCTGAACTTAACAGTTCAGGTCAGTTTTCCTTATTGTCGAAATAGTATATGAATATTTTTATGAATTATTTCAAATTTTAAGTGAAAACCCCGATTTCTATCCACCGTCCTAGGACGGGCATTTACTCTAATATTACTTATACTTTCCAAATATTTGTATTGTAATATAAATATTTGGTATTGTAAAATTTACATCTTGATGTAATGTTTTTGTGTTTATACATTGTAATTATACAACTAAAGTTATAAATATTTTAAAATATAGTATAACCAAGGTGCTTACACTCGCTGGAATTTCCAAGGAGTCTGGTACCACTGTATAGGAGTATAAAATTTCTATTTATAATTTGTAATCACCAAGTTTGATCGTTGAATTTTTAGTATTTTTTTGCGATTAAGTAATCTGAAAGAGATTATATTATAATTTGTTATAAGAACTTTGCATACACTGAATATAACGTAATTCTGGAAATAATTATATTGTATTACTATTACTTCACAAATATTTGCATTCTAATACAAATTTTTTAAGTGTAAAATTTGCATCTCGACGCAATATTCGGAAATAAATTTACATTCATTAAAAACATAAATAATATTTAAAAAATGATGGTATGGTGTAACATTGGAAATATTTACAATGTATTAATAATATTTCACAAATTTTTTTTATTGAAATATAAATATTGTGATACATGTTTAATATATTTTTAAAATATACATGCCGACGCAATATTCGGTTGTTTACCTTCTGTATTTATGGGGATAATATTAAAAAATATATATGGTATTATATCAGATATAATTCCGAATTAACATTAATATTTCACAAATTCATTTTGTAAAAGCATTTTTATTATAAAATATATACTTTCATGCATTATAATATTTAGTAATATTTCACAAAGATTTTTATTATATAATACATATCTTGAAGAGGTATTTGCATAGATTCTGTAATATTTCTGTTACATTTCATAATTATGTAGCCAATATTTAAAATATGCTATAAAGTTGGAAATATTACATTAATATATCAGTATAGTTTGTAATGTAATATAAATACATTTTTATCATGAAATCTACTTCTTGACACAATACTAAAATAATACACATAATAATACACATAAAAATAAGATACTTCTTTTTTTTTATGGAATTTCTGAAGGCAATTAATTGATTAAAAAAAATAATCAAAAATTGAAAATTATTATTTTTTTCTTTTCGTTTTACAAAATTTCTGCTTGTAATTGATTAAAAAAAAAAAACGAAGGTTGGCAACTATACTCGAATGATAAACATGCCCGAATGATTCATTCGAATGACAAAATCATTCATTATGCCGTCACTAGTGATAATAGCACAAATGAAGTGGAAATTCTGTAAATAAACACACTATAAAAACTAAACCACGTTATCACATTTAAAAATAAATAACAACAAATATCACTTTCTGGACGTGGGAGAAGAGGCAAGAAGTATTCAAAAACTAGAGTGGAATCAATCCCGAATGATTCATTCGAATGACAAAAGCATTCATTATGCCATCACTAGTGATAATAGCACAAATGAAGTGGAAATTCTGTAAATAAACACACTATAAAAACTAAACCACGTTATCACATTTAAAAATAAATAACAACAAATATCACTTTCTGGACGTGGGAGAAGAGGCAAGAAGTATTCAAAAACTAGAGTGGAATCAATCCCGATATATTTTTAACCCTCAGACTCCCAGTGGGACACTAAGTCCCAGTTTAACTTAAAAAATTACCACTGGACACAGCAGTCTCTCAAACGCTTAGAAAACCATGTCTGCTTGTCCCACTGGTCTCCCACTGGTTCTGTGACTTTTAGACCTTATTAAAAGAATGTGCTAAATTTGATTTAAAATATCCCACAAAAAATAATTGGTATTCAAGGGGTTAAGCTAATTAACAGCTTTGATTTTTTTTCATAATTTGAGTAAATTAAATTTGTTTTTCAAATATTCGTTGAATTGTTAATACACAATACTTCTTTGAAAATTTTCTTCCTGGAATAACATTAGTAATGAAAAAGAAATTTAAATCTTGAATATTCAAATATTTCTGCGAGTATTATTCGAAGTTGTAGAAATAGATATACAATTTCAAGTAACTTGAGTTTAACACATGATTGGCATTTCCTATCTTCGATTTTGGAATTAGGATTCTAGAAATACCCTGAAGATGTTAAAATCTCTTATGCAGCAAATTCATTGCAGATTGGCATTGTCAGTGAAGCCATAAAGAAACTCTGTTATGCCACAATATCGTCATTCGACGTTTCAACTTTAGGATTTATATATTAAAAAAAGATAAATGGGATGCGGAGATTGACCGATAAATGTATTTAAAAAACTTAAATTTTATAAGCTGTAAATATGTTTGTGTTGCATTAAAAGTTTTTAATAAACAAATAATATATGGGGTTGTTAGGGGGGGTTATTTCCGCTTGGGAAAGTTAATTCGTACCGAAAATTCCAGCATTTAATTATTAGACATTAATTCAGATATCTATTGTCTAATAATTGACGGGCAGAATTTTTCGGTACGAATTGGTTTTCCCAAACAACCCAGTATTTTGTGACATATGTTCGGTAATTGTTTTATCTTAATCAGGGCTTGTAACGTTCTTAAAATTTTCTACATTTGCTACAACTATTTCAAATTAAATAAATAAGTAAATAAAATAAATAAATGATATATTTTGAGATTAAAAAAAAAATCTTAATCAGGGCTCGTTCCTAAAATTTTCTACATTTGCTACAACTATTAAAAAAATAAAAAAATAAACAAATAATATAACAAATAACAACTATTTAAAGATAAATAAATAAACAAATAGTATTTTTGTCACATATGTTCTGTAATTATTTTTAATCTTATTCAGGATCGTAACGTTCCTAAAATTTTCTACTCTTGCTTCAACTATTTAGAAAATAAATAAATAAACAAATAATATATATTGTGAGATATGTTCTCTAATTGTTTTATCTTAATCACTGCAAGTATCGTTCATAAAATTTTCTACATTTGTTACAACTATTTAAAAAATAATAATAGATTGCCCCACCAGTGGCTGAGAAGTTCTGCTCTCAAAGCTAGTAGACGGTTTTGCTGGGTTTAAACAACCCCTGTTGCGCTCGTCAACCTAACCGTTAGAAGTTTTCCATGGTTTTCTTCGAACCTTGCCGTAAATACAGGTTAGGTTGCCTTAGAAAGACCCCCACGGCGCCCTAGGGCCTATATCCCACGTGTACATAATCGACCGTCATAAATTCAATCAATCAATCTTTGCGGTAGATTTCTTTTGCAGATGATAAATGGATCTACCAGGAAGATGTTTGTTTTCCAGATGTTTATACAATAACTTGAGTAAACCACCGAGTGACCCAAGATTCCGAAAAGTGCTCTTTATCTTTCGAAAACCCAGAAACCATTATATTTTAGAAATTTTAAGAAGATAAAAAAAATATATATATTATTTTGCTGCCACTGATATTTGGAAACGTTTCGAGTAGATTTATAGTGTATAAATCTGTTTTCGCAAACAAGAATATAGTTTTCGCGGTTGCTATCCATTCTCAAGTAACCATTTTCATATTCAACAAACATGTTTCACAGACAAACATGATAAACTCACCCCATTAACTATAACATTAAAATTAATATTACTTTGTTAATCTTGCATGTATAAATTCAATTACTCAGGTGAAAAGGTGATATTTAGGTGAGAATTGATAACATCCTAAAAAACAATATTACGTTTTTAGTAAACTGATTAATACACTATTAAAACTATTCGGAAAAATATCCAAAAATCGGTGGCAGCAAAAGAAACCTTGCTTTTATAAATGCCTCTTTAAATCTCAAAAATACATTGGTTTTTGAGGTTTGTAAACATAAAGATAAAGCTTTTCGGGATCATGGGTAAATCAAAAGAGGTTATTGTACATTGGTAGTTTTGTTATATTTTCGTAGATTTAGAAACGTTTGTCTATGTTTATAATATACTAACAGATTTAAAAAAAATTCTCACGTTGTTAGAAATCCCAATTAGAATATCCCAAATTTTTATACATACGTAAAAAAAAGGGATTTTACTTGCGTCTCAAAGTAACATATTTTGATTTTAAAATAGCCTTAGGTTTAAAAAATATATTAGATGTTTAGAAACAAGAAAAGAAAGTGAAGTTAAAAGCAACTTTTAACAAATCGTTTATAAGAAGAAAAATAACTACTGCGATACGAAAGCTACATGTTTTTTAGAAAAATATAAAGTGTTTCTAGTTACAAGACTTTTTAAATTTATAATATTTTGAAGTAGAAAGTTTGGCAATCTTTAATATTAGAAAAAGTAAATGAAAATAAAAAGATTGTTAGAAAAGGTGTAATCCATCCTTATTAAGTAAGAAGCTAGTAATGACACCACCGAGAGACAGTTTAAAAAAAATCGTCGCTGTTGTTTAATTGAATTGTTTCCAAAACTGTAATTAAAAAATAAAAGATGCCCACGTTGTTAAAAATCCCACATTTTTATACAAGCGTCAATATATATAATAATAATAATAATAATAATAATAATAATAATAAATAAAATAAATAAATAAAATAAAAATAAAAATAAATAAATAAATAAAGTAAAAATATAAATAAATAAATAAATTACTTGCGTTTCAAAGTACAAACTTTGATTTTAAAATAGCCTTAGGCTTCAGAAGTATGTTAGATGTTTAGAAACAAGAAAAGTATGTGAAGTTAAAACCAACTTTTAACAAATCGTTTTAAAAGAAGGAATATAACTGTTAAGATACGAATGCTACGTGTTTTTAGAAAAAATTAAAGTGCTTTAGTTTCAAGAGTTTTCTAATTTATAATATTCTGAAGCAGAAAGTTTGGCAATCTTTAATGTTATAAAAAGTAAATAAAATTACTAGGATAGTTAAAAAGAGGTAATCCATCATTATTAAGTAAGAAGCTAATTATGACACCACAGAGAGACAGTTAAAAAATTATTCGCTGTTGTTTAATTGAATTGTTTCCAAAACTGCAATTAAAAAATAAAAGCAACTAGGAATTTTACATTGATTTTTTAACAGCTGATTTTATGAAAAGAAAACTTCATCCATTTTTTCGATATAATCCTAATGTATAACACCCATCAAAATGCCTTTATAGTAACTGAAATAGAATTTTATTAATTATAATTAAACAAAATATATTGATTAAAAATTGGTGCTTGAGATAAAATGAAAATTCTGGTGGACATCATGATTCTCTGCTAATGTGCCTTCAAGCATTTAACATTTTAAAAAAAAAATGCTATACTGAAAAAGAGGTAGCTTAGGATGCGTATAGGGTATACTAAAAATTTTTATCTTCTACCACTTTGAAACAAGAATTTGAATTCAATTTTATCCATAAACATAATATAATATTTGCTTTAAATGTATAAAAGTTTTAATCTTACACTAATTTAGAATTTTAGATTGAAAGTGTTTGGAACTCAGTTTTTTGTTATTTTAGTATAATCGCAATTCATTTGTTTTGTACTACCTGACTGTTAGTTTCATTGCACGAAAACTAGTCTAAAAGGTTAATGTTAATAAAGTATTTAAAAATATTTATTGTACTGAAAGAGAAAAAAAGATTACTCCAGTTGTTCGAATTTGAAATTAAAATGTCTCAAATTTTTAAACATACAGGGGGTGGACAAAATAATACGAACACTCATGAAAAATGGTGAAAAGAGCAATATCTAGAAAAATACATGAGGAATTAACCTGAAACTGCAGGTGTGTAAACAGTATAGTATAAGTTATATATTTCCGTGAAGATGTTTTCCCGAAAGCCCATAGGGGACTGTCAACAAATTGAAAAAGGACGAATATCTTTTGTATAACCCTGTAAAAACTAATGTAGCAAAAGCGTTCAATCTCGAGATTATTAATAAGTTGCTTATTTTAATATACTGTGTTCATTTTTATGAGGATAGCATGTATACTCGTAGAGAAATTAAGGTTTTTATAAAAACAGTCCCAAATTTCGATTAGTGTTTTGCTTATAATTTGCAAAATTTTTAATATAAAAAAAAGTTCTTTTCAGAAAATATGACAAACAACATTGTACTTCATACTCTGCAATCAGAATTAAAAAATAATAAAAATTGGATGAAAAATGAGCAGGTTTACTAAAAAATGTTTCACTGCGCATGCGTGAATGCAATCAAAATATAATATGCATAATGCATTAGCTAAGTATATAGAGCAACTTTTGTGAAAGTCTCAAAACCATAGCTTGAAAATTCTGTAAATTATCGTCGATAGAATAAGCTCGAAATCCGTTGTTCCCAAAAAGAAGCAAAAAGATGAGGGTTTGTATCAAATATCTGTTGATTAGTGCCAAGATAGCGTACACAATATTGCACGTACTACTATATTTGGATACAACCCCTCATATTTTTGCTTCCTTTTGGGAACAACGGATTTCGAGCTTATTCTATCGACGATAATTTACAGAATTTTCAAGCTATGATTTTGAGACTTTCACAAAAGTTGCTCTATATACTTAGCTAATACATTATGCATATTATATTTTGATTGCATTCACGCATGCGCAGTGAAACATTTTTTAGTAAACATGCTCATTTTTCATCCAGTTTTTATTATTTTTTAATTCTGATTGCAGATTATTAAGTACAATGTTGTTTGTCATATTTTCTGAAAAGAACTTTTTTTATATTAAAAACTTTGCAAATTATAAGCAAAAAAACTAATCGAAATTTGGGACTGTTTTTATAGAAACCTTAATTTCTCTACGAGTATACATGCTATCCTCATAAAAATGAACACAGTATATTAAAATAAGCAACGTATTAATAATCTCGAGTTTGAACGCTTTTGCTACGTTAGTTTTTACAGGGTTATACAAAAGATATTCGTCCTTTTTCAATTTGTTGACAGTCCCCTATGGGCTTTCGGGAAAACATCTTCACGGAAATATATAACTTATACTATACTGTTTACACACCTGCAGTTTCAGGTTAATTCCTCATGCATTTTTCTAGATATTGCTCTTTTCACCATTTTTCATGAGTGTTCGTATTATTTTGTCCACCCCCTGTATATCGAGGAAAAAAATACGTGCTTCTCAAAGTACAAACTTTGATTTTAAAATAGCCTTAGGTTTCCGAAGTACGTTAGATGTTTAGAAACAAGAATAGTATTTGAAGTTAAAACCAACTTTTAACAAACTCCTTTAAAAGGAAAAAAATAACTACTAAGGTAGGAAAGTTACATGTTTATAGAAAAATTTAAAGTGTTTCTTAGTTACAAGACTTTTTTAATTAATAACATTTTGCAGCAGAAAGTTTGGAAATCTTTAATGTTACAAAAAGTAAATGGAAATAAAAAGATAGTTAGAAAAGAGGTAATCCATCATTATTAAGTAAGAAGCTAATAATGACACTACCGAGAGACAGTTTTAAAATTTTCTTCGCTGTTGTTAATTGAATTGTTTCCAAAACTGTAATTAAAAAAATACAAAATACCAGGTATTTTATATTTTATTTTTTAACAGCATATTTTGTGAAAGAAAACTGCACGAATTTTTTCGATATAATTCTAATGTTTAACTTCCATCAAAATGCTTTAGTAACTGAAAAATAATTTTACTAATTATAATTTTAAATAATTTATAGATTTAAAAATGAAGTTTGCGATGAAATGTAAATTCTAATGAACATTATGATTCCCTGGAAATAAAACTATCATCGTTAATATCGTTTATTGCTAAAGCTTTCAGCATTTAAGATAAAAAAAAAATTGCTAAACTCAAAAAGAAGTAGCTTAGGATGCGTATAGGGTATACTAAAAATATTTATCTTCTACCCTTTTGAAACAAGAATTTGAATTCAGTTTTATCTATAAACATAAGATAATTTCTGGGTTGAAACCGAATTGTTTGATCCGCGGATTATACGCTGGAAATTACGGTAACTGAAAGAAAGTTTTACTAGTTATGATTTGAAAGAATTTATCTATTTAAAAAGGCTGTTTGAGATAAAATGTTAATTCTGGTGGGCATGATAATTCGCCACAAATAAAATACCATCGTTAGCACCGTTAATATAGCAAAACTGTAAAAGAGGTAGCCTAAGATGTGTTGAGGATACACTAAAAAAAGGTCCTTCTGGCCTGTACCGGGAGGAAAAGGTAATTTTTATAGTCCATGTTTTTAAAAATTAAACTCATTTACTCAAACACCCGAAGCTAAAATGTTTGGAACACGATTATAAAAGACTCAATACCGATTTTCGTTAATACTGAATTTGAATGCGAATTGCAGCATGAGAGTTACAGCATAACAAAAATCAGATTGTTTCAAAATGTCAACCACCCTAGAAATTCAAACTGCCATATCTCAGCCATTTTTTAAGATAAAGCCAAAACAAAAGATGTTCCGGAATCCTTGTATCACGATCTAACACTTAACAAAAACAACTTTTTCAATTTATATTTTTTATACACCTTTTTAAATAAATAAATAATTGCCGCCATTTTGAAAAAAGATGGCGCATGAAGTTGGCCAACGTATTCGGTCGAGACATTGGTATGTTATGTACACACGATCATTCAAATTCACATCGGTTCATAAATACGAGAGTTACAGCATAAGAACAATCAGATTGTTTCAAAATCTCAGTCACCCTAGAATTTCAAACTGCCAGATCTCAGCCATTTTTTAAGATGTAGCCAAAACAAAAAACGTTCCGGAATACTTGTATCACGTTCTAACACGTAACAGAAACAAGTCCTTTAATTTATCTCTTTTTTTCACCTTTTTTCATCTTTAAAAATTATTAATTTTTTAACTGGCTGCCATTTTAAAACAAGATGGCGGATGAAGCTGGACAACGACATACTCAGTCACTTCCAAATAGGTTCATAAATAACAGAGTTGGAGCATGACACATGTCAGATATATATATATATATATATATATATATATATATATATATATATATATATATATATATATATAAATCAACATTTGAACGGAAGGGGGGGGGGTGTGAGGGTCTGGGGGTCATGATCGGTGAAAATATATCAATTTTTTTTTTTTTTGGAATTGCTTTCCTCCGAACGGCTGCAATAGGTAGCATTTTGTAATGAAAGCTATCTAATATTTATCTTCTGCCCCTTTAAAACAAGAACTTGAATTCAATTTTATCGATAAACTTAAGATAATTTTTAATTTAAATGTATAAAAGTTTTCTGCTGCACTCAGTTAAACTGCAAGGATTTGGAATTTAGTTTTTCGTTATTTTAGTATAATCGTAATTCATTTTTCTTTAATTATTATATATGATTACTAGCTGAAAGTTTTTTTTTTCTGCAGTTTCATTGCCCAAAAATTAGTCTAAAAGGTTAATGTTTCTAAATTAAAAAAATATGTATATTGTACTGAAAGACAAAAAAAGATGACTCCAGTTGTTAGAAATCACAATTAAAATGTCTCAAATTTTTAAACATACATCCAGAGAAAATAATTTTTACTTGCGTTTCAAAGTACAAACTTTGATTTTAAAATAGCCTTAGGTTTCGGAAGTATGTTAGATGTTTAGAAACAAGAAACGTACGTGAAGTTAAAATCAACTTTTAACAAATCTTTTTAAGAGAAGAAAAGTAACTACTAAGAAACGAAAGCTACATGTTTATAGAAAAATGTAAAGTGTTTCTTAGTTACAAGACATTTTTAATTTATAACATTTTGGAGTAGAAAGTTTGGCAATCTTTAATGTTACAAAAAAGCAAAAAATAAAAAATAAAAAGTTAGTTAGAAAAGAGGTAATCCATCATCATTAAGTATGAAGCTAATAATGACACCATCGAGAGACAGTTTTAAAAATTTCTTTGCTGTTGTTTAATTGAATAGTTTCCAAAACTGTAATTAAAAAATAAAAGCTACCAGGAATTTTATATTATAATCTTTAATAGCAGATTTTGGAAAAGGAAAATGCACAAATTTTTTCGATATATTCCTAAAGTATAATTTCCCTCAAAATGCTTTAATACTAAATAAAATAAAGTTTTACAAATTGTATTTTTAAAGAATTTATCGATTTAAAAATTGTGTTTGAGATAAAATGCAAATTCTGATGGGTAAAATAATTCGACGGAAATAAAACTACTATCGTTAATTGCTAAAACCCTCAACACTTATGATTTAAAGGAAAAAAAAAATGCAAAACTGAAAATTAGGTAGCTTAGTATGCGTATATGGTGTACTAATACGTATATGGTATAGAAAATATTTATCTTCTGCCCCTTTGTAACAAGAATTGGAATTCTAATTTATCCATAAATATAAGATAATTTTTGCTTTCAATGTATAAAAGTTTTCTGCTACAATTTAGAATTTTAGATTACCAGGATTTGGAATTCAGTAATTCGTTATTTTAGCATATTCGTAGTTCTTTTTTTTTATATATGAGGGGGTTGGGGCAAGAGGGTGCCAAGCCACATTTTTGAACTTCTGAGGTATTTCAATTTGAAAATTTGATCAAATACTCAAATCAAGATATAGAACCTAAAGTTTTTTCCCCAATGTCTTAGTAACATTTGAGATAATCTGAGTAACAAAGTGTCATTACTTTAATGATATTACTATTACGTTTTTTGTAAATTAGCTATCTTCATTGGGGGCATAAACACCTGGGGCAGAAACGAAACCTGTCACATAGGCTGCCACCAAGTGACATTAGAAACAAATTATATATTGGATATTATAATTTACAGTATTAAACAATAGATTACAGTGTTAGATTTATTTCACCGAAAATGTGGCTTGGCACTTTCTTGCCCCGACCCCTTCATATGATTACTAGCTGACTATTTTCTTTCTGAAGTTTCATTGCCCGAAGACTAGTATAAAAGGGTGATGTTTCTAAAAATTTTAAAAAGGTTTATTTTACTGAAAGACAAAAAAAAAAGATTACTCCAGTTGTTACAAATCGAAATTAGAATGTCTCAAATTTTTATATCTAATATTGATTTTTTTTTTTTTTACTCGCGTCTCAAAATACAAACTTTGATTTTAAAATAGCCTTAGGTTTCGGATGTTAGATGTTTAGAAACAAGAAAAGTGCGTGAAGTTAAAATTCACTTGTAACAAATCTTTTTAAAAGAAGTAAAATAACTACTAAGATACGAAAACTTCATGTTTATAGAAAAATTTAAAGTGTTTCTTAAATACAAGACTTTTTTAATTTATAACATTTTGAAGCAGAAAGTTTGGCAATCTTTAATGCTACAAAAAGTAAATGAAAATAAAAAGATAGTTAGAAAAGAGGTAATCCATCATCATTAAGTAAGAAACTAATAATGACACCACCGAGAGACAGTTTTAAAAAATTTCTTCGCTGTTGTTTAATTGAATTGCTTCCAAAACTGTAATTAAAAAATAAAAGCTACCAGGATTTTATTTTTTAACTGCAGATTTTGGGAAAAGAAAACTGCATCAATTTTTTCGAGTTAATCATAATGTATAACTTCTATAAAAATGCTTTTATAGTAAATAAAAGAAAACTTTACTAATTACAGTTTAAAAGAATTTAAAAATAGTGTTTGAGATAAAATGTAAAGTGTTTGTACATGGAAAATATTTTATGTTTTAGATTATGACAAGTACGTGATAAGGACTTTAGTTATTTTTATTTTTATATTTCGAACACATAGTCTAAGGAAAACTTTGTAATTATGATTTCCGTGTGTGTGTATGTAAGAATGAGTGAGTGAACACGGTAACTCCCAAACGGTACTTCCAATTGGGCTCATAGTTAGCGAATATGTTACAGATCACTGTTGCAAGAACTGTATTGTTTTTTTGTGAAAATAGTTCGAAGGATTAGGCATTTAATTCATTTTGAAACCATTTTGAAACCAATTCTGTGCGAAAAAATCCACAAGGAAATATGACAGAGTGTAATAGAAAAATATTGCGGCCATGCGATCAAGCGATAGTGGCGTTGAGGTAACGTTTCCTGTTTCAAAATTCAAGGTCATCGTTTGAATCAAAGATCTTTTACTTTTTCGTTTATTTTACTTTCTGGACACGTGTGGAGTCACTCTAGATTTTTTTCTAAGGATACGATATGGTGAAATTTTTATTTTTTATTTTTTCGAACATATTATTTACTTGGAAAAAATAGAGAATTGATTTGTCTGAAGTAAGAAGCATAATCATAGTTAATTTTGAACATATTCTTCGAACATATTATTTATTTGGAAAAAAAATAGAGAATTGATTAGATAAATTGATTTGTCTGATGTAAGAAGGATAATCTTAGTTAATTTTGATCAATTTGAAAGTTTGAATTTTTAGTACCTACTGAAAAAAGGAGTTTTATAGATCTAATGGCTGGCGTATCATAGTCGAGATTTTTCCAACAGAGCGAAAATATGCCGGGACCAGGACTCGAACCTGGGTACTTTGGTTTGCCGTACCACCGATCTCTCTTACTGAGCTATCCCGACGTTATCCTGGCCGGCATATTTCACTCTTATTTGTTGGACAAGGCTGCGAACTGCAGAGCTATTTTCATTCATCCGAGCTATAACTATAGCATTTTACATGATGAATCTGAAATAACACGGAAATTCCTGTATACCATGTAATTAAGTCATAACCAAAGTATCCAGGTTTGAGTCCTGGTCCCGGCATATTTTCGCTCTCTTAGAAAAATCTCAACTAAGGGTTGGGTTGGGTTGATTATTGACGGCCAATTATCTACACTTGGGATATAGGCCCGGGGGGGGTGCCCTTCGTGGGGGTCTTTCTAAAGGAACCTAACCCGTATTTACGCATGGATAAATCCACGGCTCGAAGAAAACCACGAAAACTCCGAACGATTAGGCCGACGGGCGCGATTGGGATCGAACCCAGCACCTCCCGTCTACCAGCTTCGAGAGCAGAACCCCTCAGCCACTGGTGGGGCAAATCTCAACTAAGATACTCCAACCATTAGTTATGAGTTTGATAGATTTCATACATTTGATAAAGAAGTGTGTATTATATATTTAAAGTTGATTTTCATAAATAAACCTAAATAAAATTTAGACTAGACATTTTTTTTTTTGAGAAAACGGGTTCAACCTGAGCCTGTCTCGAAAGAGTCAAACCCCAATCAGAAACAATTAAAATTAACTGGATCTGAAGCCGACTCAAAACGAAAAAAATGGAGTTAACCCGAACCATGGGTCGGGTCGTGTTCGGCTAAAATCGAGATACCCGAACCGATTTTATCCGAACCACATTACTAAAACTGCACGTACTAGGTCCTTTTTTACCCGAACTACTAGACTAAAAAACATAATACTACTATACACTGCAAGGCTCTAGATAGGCAGAAAAAAATAAAAACGCAATTGGAATGTCTCAAATGCCTTAAATATTTAGAATGTCTTATTTTTTTTCAAAAATTCTCAAATTTTTTGAAATTTTTGAAATTTTGAAATTTTTTGTTAAATTGTCATTATTACTTTTTTGACACTTTTTTTTTTTTTAATTTTTGGAATGCTTGAAAATATTTGAATTTTTTGTCTCGAATATTTAGAATGTCTCGAATTGTATAGAATGACCCTTTTATTTATTTATTTAGAACGCCTCGAATTTTTTTTTAGACCGTCTCGAATTTTTACGCATACATCGATAAAAAGAATTTGCACTTGTGTCTCAAAGTAATATACTTTAAATTAAAAGCCTTAGGTCTTAAAAGTATTTGTGTTGAAACAAGAATATATACTAGAATTAATTAATTTTAACAAATCAATTAAAAAAAGAAATATAACTAAGATTTGAAAGTAATATGTTTTAGAAAAATTATAAGATGTTTGAACTTGCAAAACTCTTTAAATTTGTAATATTTTGTAGCGGAAAGTTATATTTGATGCTATAAAAAAACAGAAAATAATAAGAGAGTCAGAAAAGAGGCAATCCATCATTTTAAAAATAAACAAGCGTTAATGATATAGCGAGAAAATTTAAAAAGATTCTTTGCTTTTGTTTTATTGATATGTTTCCAAAACTCAGAAAAAAAAAAAAAAAAAAAAAAAAAAAAAAAAAAAACAGATACTAGGAATTTTATATATTAATTTTAAAAAGTACATAAAAAAAATTCACAATAAACCACACGGACATTGCATATAGTCATAATGCATAACTTTCATCAGAATGCGTTTATGATAACTAAAAAAAATTTACTAATTAAAATTTTAAAGAGTTCGTAGGTTGAAAAATGGTGTTTGAGACACTATAATGTAAATTTTGCACTTTGAAAATGTTATGTTAAATGAGAAATGGGAGCTTTAGTTAAGTTTTGTTTGTTTGCTACAGCACGTTAAAGAACTTTGTTTTTCCTTCTGCAAACAGACTATTTATAAAAGGAATGTTCATATGATATGAACTCTTTGAAATCAGCAGGATATCTGTGTTTATTTTGAGCGTGTTGAAACTTGAAACATTGAAGTTTTAGTACTTACTGAAAAAATGAGTTTCACTAATTTCATGCCTGTAATAAATAGTGGGATCTATATTTTTAAAATTATTTTATAATTAATAAATTAATCTAAAACAGATTTAGATAAAATTTTTAATTTGTTAAAATTATTTACTACTAGCTGACAAGCCCGGCGTTGCTCGCACCTATGCTATTAACTTTAAATATAACTTTAAAATCATTGTTGAATGATTTTATATATTTAAATGAAAATCAAAGTGAACAGTAAAATAAGCAGTAATACACTAGCGCGCATGCACGGGAGTATATTACCGCTTATTTTACTGTTTATTATTGTTAAGTTTACGGTATAATACTGGCAGCTGAGATGCCAGTATTATACTGTAAAATCAACAATTTTTTTTTGCAGTGTAGTAATGGTATTGTTTCTAATCGAAGCATTTATATGCATTGAACTTTAATTGTAAAAGTACGAATTTTTTTTATAATACGTTTTTCTTAATACGTGTATGTTTTTTAAGTAATACATAAAATGCAAAAGTACCGCCCGTGGGCGGAATTAGGCATGTGCAAAAGATGTGAAATGACGTCTCCCGTGAGCAATGTGTTAAAACGCGAACAGTGCAGTACATATCAAACCTATATAACGTATCGGGCAATACTAAGAGGTCAAAAAGTATGAATAAGAGCGTGTTTTGGTATAAAAATTGAACTTTTAATAGTATGAGCGTGGCAGGATATGGGTATTTATAGAACACCGGCTTATCGAGTTTCTTCGTTACCCGGTCTGCTATTTCGATACTTTAGGCGGGATAGACGAGAGTCTACTTTATATTTTTATTTGTATATATATATTATATATATACCGGGTGTCCCAAAAATGACTGATGTATTTTAAAAATCAATAACTTGCAAACAGTGACAGATATTAAAAAAATTCTTGCAGAAGTGTTATGTGTGATGTCAGGAGTTTTTTTTACTGTGATTCTTGATTATAGTTCAAATTTCAAACAATAGATGGCGCTGACAGCTGGTGTTCAGTCGAGGCCGAAACTGACGCCACTCAGCATTGATGCATCACCTCCTTAATTCTAGATGGCGGCTGTCGCAGGCGGATTTCTTTTTCAGCGTTTGAACGGTCCCTAAACTTTAACACCAATAATATCTAAAAAAAAATTTTGACGCATTTGATCTCAGAATAAACTAGGCGAAGAAAACTTTTAGCAATTTTTGATGTTGAAGTTCGAGGGACTGTTCAAACGCTGAAAAGAAAAAAATCCGCAAGCGAAAGCCGTCATCTAGTATTCAATGGGCGGTGCATCAATGCTGAGTGGCGTCAGTTTAGGCCTCGACTGAACACCAATCACTGTCAGCGCCCTCTATTGTTTGAAATTTTATCTAAAACCAAGAATCACAATAAAAAAAAAGATACTGACATCATACATAACCCTCCTGTAAGATTTTTTTTTTTCAATATCTGTTTCCGTTTGCAAATTATTGAATTTTAAAATCCATCAGTCATTTTTGGGACACCCGGTATATATATATATATATACATCGTGTATCTCAATATTGTACAGCTCAGTTAACATGTTTCCAAATTTCAAGCGTATGTCGATAATAAAAATTTCTACACTCGTCCGAAAGTAATATACTTTGATTTTTAAACTGCCTGAGGCGTCCGAAATATTGCTTAAGGATAAGAAATTATTATGATAATTAATCATAAGATAATTTTTTATAGTCTGTTATTATGATATGATTAATAAAATAAGTACATTTTAAGTTGGCAAGATTTTATCTTTTGTTGACATGTACTGAAAATTCCAATGGGAAACTTAGGCAGAATCCCTATTTTGATTCCTTTATCATTTAATATGTATTTCTCCGAAAACATCTATCTAAAAAACTGTCGGTAGATTATAGGATTACTATAATTAAACAATTTTAGTATACAAATTCTGTTTTTAAATTCAGTAATACGTAAATAATAGGACTCCATCTTAAATAGGGCGTAATACCTATGGCAACCTACAATCATTACCTATCACGGGATATCATTGAATTAATTACGAACGATAGGATTTAATAGAATGAAGAAAACTTTTATTAATATCTTTTTAAGTTTTTATTCAATTTTCATAAAATTTGAAAGGACTCGAAAAAAATCTGCAACGATTATATATATTAAATTTCAAACTATTCGGTTGAGCAGTTTTTGCGCCGTTATATGCGGACAGACGGACGCAACAGACTACAACTGTAGGTGCTACGTATTTATATAATTACGAACGCACCTAAAAAGAAATGAGTACGTAAACTGCATTCTTTAAAATAAGAAGCGTATCCAGGTTTATGTTAAGTACCTTGAAAATTTTAAATTTTAGTATATCTGAAAATGGAAATTTACAGATTTTATGACTTTGATAAAAGAAGGTGTAATTTTTTAAAAATTTTCTAATTATTATAATCCTTATTTTTTGACAACAATATAGTTCATTTTTCATAGTTTATTTATTTATTATAGTTTAAACTTATGTATAGTACATATAAACTTTATAACTAAATAAAATTTAGACAAAAATTTTAAATTATTTAAATTTTTCACTAAACGAAAGTAACACTTTATTGTCTTCAAATTAGTGTAAAAATTTAATTGATATGCTTTTAAAAAAGTGGCCGTCTGAAAAACGAGGAAGTTCAATCAGGATTTAAATTTTTATACGCATGTCAATAAAAATAATTTAGAATTGTGCCTCAAAATAATATATTGGGTTGTCGTTCTTTTCGTTTGGGAAAGTTGGTTCGTACCGGAAAATTATATATCGAATATGTAGAACATCGAATAGGTAGAATACCCTTACACAGAACAATGGCAAAAGACGCACAATGCGTACGTACAGTTTTTGTCCAAACTACGGCAACCCACATTCCAGAAGTTAACAGTACTCGTCAATTCATCCTTACTCGTCTAATCGAATATCAAACTCAGGAGGGTGAGTATTGTTAAGTTCTAGAATGTAGGTTGCCATAGTTTGGACAAAAACTCTGCATACACATTGTGCGTCTTTCACCACTGTTATATATAAAGGCACTCTACCTATTCGATAATTCTCCAGAAGCAGCGCCATCTATGAGAAATTTTTGGAACTTTTTTTATTTGCTTAAACAAAATTTCAGATCATAAGAAGCATTTTCGTACAAACCGCACTCTCGTACGCCAAATGCTTGATCTTTTATTGAATTTTAAACTGTGTCAAGCACTTTTGGGACACCCTGTATAAGTGAATTTAATTTGAAATTTAAACAAATCGGTTTAAAAAAGAAATATAAGTAAGATACGAAAGATACATATTTTAAGAATATGTATCGATGTTTATAGTTAAAAAATCAGTTAAATTTATAATATTTAGAAGCAGAAACTTTGACAATCTTTAATTCTACAAAAAATAAATGAAAATAAAAAGACAGTTTGAAAAGAGGCAATCTATCATCATTAGGTAAGAAGCCAATAGTAGGACCGAGAAACAGTTTTAAAAACTTCTTCTTTTTTAATTGCATTGTTTCCAAAACAGCAATTAAAAAATAAAAGATAAGAGCAATTTTATATTTTATTTTTCAAGAGCAGATTTTGAAAATAAAGACAAGAACTTTTGGAGATAATCATAATGTATAGCTTCCATCAGAGGGCGTTTACTGTAATTAAGACAGAAAGTTTAATAATTGCAGTTTTAAAGGATTTGTAAAAATAAAATTGTATTTGAGATAAAATATAAATTTTGAAATATTACTTTTCAAATCTTTCAAGTTTTGAATTTTGCTTAATAAAATATAAAATAAGCTATTTAACTCTTTTTTTTTTTTTTTTTTTTTTTTTTAAACTGATGCAGCATGTTGGAAATGCAGCTCGTTTTTCCTTCTACGAAAATAATATAAAAAAAACATAATTCATAAATTGAAACCTTTGAAATCAGAAGCATCTTTAAGTTTATCTTAAGCCTGTTGAAATTTTAATTTTTTAATGCCTACTAAAATATAGAATTTACAGATTTTATTCTTTTAATAAAAAAGTGTGTTATGTGAATTTAAAAAAAATAATTTTGAAATTGTTGGGCAAAACTAACTAAAATTTAAGCATGTCATTTAATTTATTTAAATAGTTAATTAAAAGAAAATAAAACTTTATTATAATCAAATTTTAAATGCTTAATAGGCGTATAGCCAACATAGTGAAAAAGTACCCAAGCCGGGACTGGAACCCGGGGCATCAGTATAGTGCATTGACGTTCTACCACTGAACCACTTGGCAACGATACTCAGCCTGCATCTTTATCACTATAACATGTTGGCAAGGCTACAAACGCAGCACAAGATGGAATATTTTCCGTGAGCCGCCAACCCTGGGGCAAACACGAAATCAAAGAAAATCCAGCATCGATAATTGAAATAAATTCCTATTTAATACTTTGAAAATTTTTCATCGAAAATTTCTCCCGCCTCGCATTCATAATAATCAAATTTTAATTGCTTAATAGGCGTATAGTCAACATAGTGCAAAAGTATGTTGGCTATACGCCTATTAAGCAATTAAAATTTGATTATTATGAATGTGAGGCGTGAGAAATTTTCGATGAAAAATTTCCAAAGTATTAAATATGAATTTAAAACTTTATTGTTGCGAAATTACTGTGAAACTTTAATTTTAGCTGCAATTTTATAAAGTTATGTTATAAAGACATAAAATTAGAAAGGATTAATTAAAGTTAGATAAGGATGTCTCTCATTTTATGGGTATGTTGATAAAAATAATTTATACTTGTATCTTAAAGTAACATAATTTGATTTTAAAATAGCCTTAGGTCTCGGTTGTATTGTTTAAAAATATGGAAAGATGTGGTTTAAATAAGAAAAATGACAAATAACACATAAAATCTACATGTTTTTAGAAAACTTTAAAGTATTTCTAGTTGATTTTTTTTTAATTTATAATATTTTGAAACAAAAAGTTTGGCAATCTTTAATGTTACAAAATAAATAAATAAATAAATAAAAATTAAAAGAAAGTTTAAAAAAAAATGAACATTAAGTAAAAAACCAATAATAACATCACCGATAAAAAGTTTTAAAAACTTCTTCCCTGTTGTTTAATTGAATTGTTTACAAAACAGTAATTATAAAATAAAAGATAAGATGAATTTTATATTTTATTTTTCAAAAACATGATTTGAAGCGGGAAAAAAAGAGTGGCAAATGAAGATTATTATAATGTACAACTTCCATCAGACTGTGTTTACTGTAATTTAAAATAAATTTTAGGAATTGCAATTTTAAAGCACTTGTAGAAATAAAAAAATGGCATTTGAGATAAAATATAAATTTTGTACTTTTAAAATATTTTAAGTTTTGAATTTTGCTTAATGAAAGATAAGATAAGGGATTTAACACTAATAATAAAAAAGGATACAGCTTCTTTCAAAGAACTTTTTTCCTTCTGCGAATAGGCTATTTAAAGTTATATGCCGGGTGTGCCATAAACTCGTTAAAACACTAAAAATTCATTATAAAAGAACAAATTATGTTAAAAAAAATGCGGTTTGAACGAGTGGGATTAGAGAAAGGTCGGATTTTTTTTAAATAATTTTTTTTAAATAAAATTTTTAAAATTAAAAAATAATCTCTTTTTTAAAATTAATAAAAAATCTCTTTAAATTTTTAAAAAAAATTTTTTTTAAATAAAAAAAATGTGGTTAAGAAATTACAAATAGATGACGCTGGCATGCAATATATGAAGCAAATAATCAGGCTGTCAATATAACACCTCGATGAATAAGATTCTTCATTCGATGCCAGCAGTACTCTATTTTTACCAGATCAAGTGTTGTAGGTTAAGCTTATTTACATGAACGGGGAATCAGGAACCGGTGCATTGCGGAAATACCGCACGGCAAATGGACTCAAGACGAGAAAAGGGCCCGTTTCATGTGCTGGGATACTGAATCGTCTCAGATACTTCAAAGTAACGGATCTTTTGGAGAACCCTCCACATCTGCTTTGACATCTGCTCTCATATTGTGCGTGTCAGCGCCATCTATCGGTAATTTATTGAACCACAACTTTTTTGTTATTACAAAATCTAATCTCCCTAAAATTTAAAGTTAAATAAAAATAATAATTATAATTCATCCCTTCCGTGAAAATCGCAAATTTTTATCTTTATTTATTGATTTTTAATGAATTTTTAAAGTTTTAACAAAATTATGGCCCACATATATATTTATCAGGGGTGATTGCGTTCCGGTATTTTGTACACCACTAAATTTATATAGAAATAGTCTTAGCATATCATCGCTGAATTTATCGATTAAAGAAGAAAAAGATTGCTATATAAATTTCGTGGTGTGCAAAATACCGGAACACAATCACCCCTGATTTATTTACTTTAATCGTTCACTAAATAAAAGTCAAAATTTATTCCCCGAAATTAGTGTAAAACTTTCATTGTAGCTATGATTTTAAAAAGCTGATTGTGCAGACATAAAAATTAAAAAGCCTAATTAGGATGTCTCTAATTTTTATGCGTATGTCAATAAAAATAATTTGTAGTTGTGATGTCTCATAGTAACATACTTTTATTTAAAAATAGCCTTAGGACTGTACAGCATTGTATTGAAACAAGAAAAAGTTAAAACCAACTTTTAACAAATCGGTTTAAAAACGAAAAATAACTAAGATACGAAAGGTACATGTTTTTTTTAGAAAAATAAAGTTTTGCTAGTCGCAAAACTTTTTAAATTTGTAATAGTTTGAAGCAGAAAATTTAGCAGTCTTTAATGCAGTAAAAAATAAATAAAAATAAAAAAGAGAGTTGGAAAAGAGGCAATCCATCATTATTAAGTAAGAAGCCAATAATGACACAGTGAGACAGTTTTAAAAATATCTCCGCTGTTGTTTAAAAGAATTGTTTCCAAAACTGTAATTAAAAATTGAAAGATACCAGAAATTTTACATTTTTTTTTCAAGAACTGAAGTTAAAGAGAGAAAGAGAAAGAGAGAGAGAGAGAGAGAGGGTGGGGGGGGGAGAAAGAAAGAGTGAGTGATTAGAGTTCTGCTGCACGGTTTGGGTTGTACTCCACAATAATCCCGAATTTCTGGTTAAAGTCAACCCGAACCCAAAATATTCAAACCGAAACCCAATCGGAACCCGAAATGAAAGAAACTTAATCGATATTTTAACACTTTGTTGACCCGTCGCGAGTTAACTCGAGCTGGTTTCACCAATCATCATTGACTAAGGGCGCGATTTTCACCTTACAGAAAATGCATTTATATTATTATGTCCATATTTTCCTTAGATTGTAAGACGTTTTATATTGAATCGGTACATTGAATGATATTTGACACATAAACTTGAGAACCTATCTAGAAAACCATTTAAGAGCCTACAATAGTCACGGGAAGAAACGCTCAAGCTAATGTTAAGTCTATGGGAAGTTTCTAGCGCGATTTCTCGCTCGCATTTTAATATTTTTAAATGCTTTTTTTTGCATAGGATAGCTGAGGTCAATCTCCAACGTTGTTAGTTTTTACTTTTTTTGATTTTGGTTCTAGTTTTTTTTATATAAGGGTACTTTCACTTTCAGAACCGGTTCCAACCGGTTACAAAATTGAAAATGTCCGCTTATAAGAAAAACTGCAACCAAAATCAAAAAAGTAAAAACTGGCAACGTTAGAGATCGACCTCAGCTTATCCTATACATAAAAAAATCATTTAAAAGTATAAAATGCGAGCGAGAAATCGCGCAAGAACCTTCCCATAGACTTAACATTAGCTGGAGCGTTTCTTCGCGTGACTAGCATAGGCTCTTAATGAAAAAGCTTCACAAGAGGGCGAGCTTATACTGCTTTAAAATCAAGATTTCAACAAAATCGCCATTCAACGATGTGTTAATACAATTATGGAAAAATACATTGCAGTTATCTCTATTATAAACGTTATCTTTTTTGTGTGAAAATGTACACATACGCAGTCATTACTATTGAAATAAATAGTTTTCATTTGGAAAATATTCAGCACTTAGTCCGGGACGATATACGGGTCAGATCGGGATCGGGTAAAATACAGGGTGTCCCAAAAGTCTCCGTACAACTTCAAAAATTTATAATTAATAAGGACTTTACGTTGCACATATAAATACTCATCAAACATTTGCTACCAACGTAAATTTCGTTTAATTAAATATGAGTTTAAAACTACATATATAAACAAACCTCGACGTTTCGGTTATTCTTTATAAAGAACATTGGACTTAAATCATGTAACATATATTTAATTTTTGCTGTTCATATTTTTGAAAGTTTTCTTCTGAAGATGGTTATAAAGAATAGCCGAAATGTCGAGGTTTGTTTATATATGTTGTTTTAAACTCATATTTAATTAAACGAAATTTACGTTGGAAGCAAATGTTTCATGAGTATTTAAAAATTTATTACAAAAAAAATAATAATAGGCCTACAGCAAAAATAATTCCAACAGTACATAGAGTAACTTAAAAAGTTTTTTTCTACTACCTTAGTATACTTGTACATGCGATCCTTTCGTTGCACGAAGAATATCAAGTCGATATTCCAATTCCATCCACGTGCGTTTCAGCATCCTAACATCAACAGTAGTTACAAATGTTTGATGAAATCTGAACAAAAGTTAATAGTCTCATGGAATTGAAACAAAAGATCCAAACAGCAGTAGCTACTGTTGATGTTAGAATGAAAAACGTTCGTGGATTGAATTGGAATATCGTCTTGATATTCTTCGGGCTACGAAAGGATCTCATGTTGAAGTTTACTAAGGCAGTAGAAAAAAACTTTTTATGTTACTCTATGCACTGTTCTAAAAAATTACAAATATAAGAAGTTCATAAGAATTTCAGAATATCATTGTATAAATCGTGTTTATTTTAACGCTTCTAATTTCTGAATCCTCCGAAGTATTTTATACGCCTATAAATATGTATGTAATAAAAAAAAATATTAAATTGCTGATGGTACATAATGTGAAACGTGAGGTTAAAACACAATGACTTTGAGGGATGACGTTGAGGCTCCTGATCTGCAGATTTACTAGTTAATTTACTTATTAGAGTTTTAAAGAATGGGTTAAATACCTAGTCCGTCGTCTGATTTCTACGAAAATATATACCGTTGTTGCAACAGTGGTCTATAACACTCCAAATCTACTAATTCCATCTACTGCATTATATATAGCTACTACACAGCCACAGTTATCTAATTCCCGGAGGCACATGCGTACTTTGCGAGATTTAAAGAAATGACATAATAGGTATCATAGTATGTCGATTAAAATAATTTGTAGTTGTTTCAGAAAGTAACTTACTTTGAATTAAAAATAGCCCTAGGTCTTAACAGTATCGTACTAGCAGAAGAAAATATGCGTGAAGTTAAAATTAACTTTTAACAAATCGGGTTTAAAGAAAATAAACTAAGATAGGAAAGCTACATGTTTTTAGAAATATTTAACATATTTCTATTAACAGAATTTGTTAAAATTATAGCATTTTTAAGCAGAAAAATTGTCAATTATAAATACTATTAAAAAAATGAAAATAGAAAGATAGTTAGAAAAGAGGCAATCCATCATTATAAAACAAAAAACAATGACGCTGCGAAATATTTTTAAAAACTTCTTCAGTGTTGTTTAATTGAATTGTTTCCAAAACTGCAATTTAAAAATAAAATATACCAGGGATTTTATGTTTTATTTTTCAATAGGAGATTTCTAAAAAAATTTTTTTTGGAGACAATCATAATGTAGAACTTCCATAAGAATGGGTTTTTAATAACTAAAAAATAATTTCACTAATTACAATTTTAAAGAATTTATAGATTAAAAAATGATGTTTAAAATAAAATGTAACTTTTAAACTCTGAAAATATTTTGAGATTTTGCCAGATAAAAGATAAGAGATTTCATTATTTTTTATTTGAAATGATATGGTATGGAGGAAGAAAATTTTTTCTCTTCAGCGAACAGACTAGTTATGAAGAGAAATAACTAGATAAATTGAAATAATAAACATATTTTTGATTCTTTTGACTGTGTAAACATTTTGAATTTTTAATACTTATCGAAGTCAGACTTTCACTGATAATACATATTTTGTTTAATCCCTTAAAGCGCGGTTGAATATATTTTATACCGTTTAATTTTAATCAAAATTCATACCAGAATCTTTGAACGCAATTTTATTTTTATAACTGTGGTGTTGAAAATTCTAATGCGAATTCAACAGTACAGAAACACAATCACTTGTTCCTGAAACGGTTAAAAAAAAAAAAAAAAAAAAAAAAAAAAAAAAAAAAAAAAAAAAGTGCGGAATTTAATAATAAAAAAAACCCTCTAATTTTGTATTATAAGCCTATCTATTTATAAGCCTATGTGAAATTAACACAAAAAATTCTATAAATTTAAATTACCCCCTTTCCTCTTTATTAAATTTAATAATGTTATTATAATACTTTATTACATTTAATAATATTATTATAATAATTTATTACATTTAGTAATGTTATTATAATATGTTATTACGTTTAATAATAATATAATAAATAAAAATATATTTTTTTGTATCTGTTTCTTTTTTTTTTTTTTTTTTTTTTTTTAAATAACTTGTTAATAGTTGTAAAACTTTTTAAATATTTTACATTTTCATGTAAAAAGTTTGGAAAACCGAGATTATATGTATAAATGAAAATAAAAAGAGAGTATGAAAATAAATAATCCATCATCATTAGGTAAGAATCCAATAATGACAACAAGCGACAATGTTTAAAACTTCTTCTCTGTTGTTTGATCAAATTGTTCCTAAAACTGCAATTAAAAAATAAAAGCTACCAGGAATGTTATTTTTCAAGAGCAGATTTCGGAGAAAAATGACAAAAGCTTTTTCAGATAATAATAATGCATAACTTCCATCAAAATACATTTCCAGCAAATAAAAAGGAATTTTACTAATTACAATTTTAAAGACTTCGTAGAAATAAAGCTGGTGTTTGAGATAAAAAGTAAATTTTGTACTTTGAAATGTTTGAATTTTTAAATTTTACTTAATGAATGGTGTGATAAGAGCATTAATTATTTAATTTGTGTTACATTTATTTTTGTCTGAAATAATATAATATGTTTTGAAAAAAATTTTTCTCTTCCGTTTGCGAACGATATATTTATATAAAGAAATGATTACATAGCTGAACTCTTCGAAATTAGAAATATATCTGGAGTTGAAGGTTTGTATATTTAAAAACTACTGAAAATCTGAATTTTACAGATTTTATGTCTGTGATAAAAGAATGTGCAATACATTTTAAAAAGTGATTCTATAATTAATAAACAAACTTAAATAAAACGTCCTTCAAATTTTTCTTAATTATACTTAAAATCACAGAAAAAAACGTAAAATTTTTTTGTCCCAAATGTAGTATAAAATATTAATTAATTAGTGCGAATTTTAGCGATAATTTTAGAAAGTTGTATTATACAGACCAGAAGTTCAATTAGATTAGAAAGTCACTACTATTTATACATATTTCGATAAAATGAATAAAAATGAATTTTGTAATTAATAAATAATCCTAAATAAAATTTAGACAAAATTTGTGTTTAATTTTACTTAAATTCACACAATGAAAGTAAAATTTTATTGTCCAGAAATTAGTGTAAAATTAACTAGTGTAAATTTTATTGATAATTTTAGAATTATAATATTTATTATTTATACAGATTGTAAAGAACAATTAGATTAAAAAATCACTACTATTTATGCATATATTGATAAGAAAAATAAAAAGTGATTTTGTAATTAATAAATAACCCATAATAAAATGCAGGCAAAATTTTATTTAATTTTGCTTAAATTCACAGAATAAAACTAACATTTTATTGTACAGAAATTAAATGTACAGAAATTAGTGTGAAGCATTAATTAACTAGTGTATATTTTAGCGATAATTTTAGAAAGATACAGACTGGAAAGTTCAATTAATTAGAATATCACTACTATTTATGCATATGTCGATAAAAAGAGTAAAAAGTGATTTTGCAATTAATAAATAAACCTTAAAAATTTTAGGTAAAATTTGTACTTAATTTTATTTGAATTCACAGAATGAAAAAAAAAAGTTTGTTCCGAAATTAAATGTCCAAAAATTAGTGTAAACATATTAATTAACTAGTGTAAATTTTAGCGGCAATTTTAGAAAGATGTATTACACAGACTGGAAAGTTCAATTAGATTAGACTATCATCACTATTTATGCATAAGTCGATAAAAAGAGTAAAAAGTTATTTTGTAGTTAATAAATAAGTCTAAATAAAATTTAGGCAAAAGTTTCGCCCAAATATACTAAAATTCACAGAATGAAAGTAAAATTTTATTGTTCCAAAATTAAATGTCCAGAAATTAATGTAAAACATTAATTAACTAGTGTACATTTTAGCGACAATTTCAGAAATATGTTTATACAGACTGGAAAGTTAGATTAGACTATCACTACTATTTATGCATAAGTCGATAAAAATAGTAAAGGCTATTTTGTAGTTAATAACTAAGTCTAAATAAAATTTAGGCAAAATTTTCGCCTAAATATACTAAAATTCACAGAATGAAAAAACAATTGTTTGTCCAGAAATTAGTGTAAAAATATTAATTAACTAATGTAAGTTTTAGCGGCAATTTTAGAAGGATGTATTATACAGACTGGAAAGTTGAATTAGATTAGACTGTCACTACTATTTATGCATAAGTCGATAAAAAGAGTCTAAAGTTATTTTGTAGTTAATAAATAAATCTAAATAAAATTTATGCAAAATTTTCTCCTAAAAATACTAAAATTCACAAAATGAAAGCAAAATTTTATTGTTCCAAAGTTAAATGTCCAGAAATTAGTGTAAAGCATTAATTAACTAGTGTAAATTTTAACGACAATTTTAGAAATATGTATTATACAGACTGGAATGTTAAATTAGATTAGACTATCACTACTATTTACGTATAAGTAAAAAAAAAAGTAAAAAGTTATTTTGTAGCTAATAAACATCATTTAAATAAAATTTAGGCAAATTTTCAATAAATTTCACATTTAAATTCACAGAAAGAAAGTACAAGTTTATAGTCCTGAAATTAAATGTCCAGAAATTAGTGTAAAACAAACTAGTATAGATTTTAGAGCAAATTTTAAAAAGATGTGTTATACAGATTAGAATGTCACTACATTTTATGCATATGTCGATAAAAAGAGTTTGTATTTCTGTCTCAAACTGACTGTAAAATAGCCTCAGGCTTCGGATGTAATGTTTAGAAAAAAGAAAATATACGTGAAGTTAAAATAAATTTTTAACAAATCTGTTTAAAAAAAGAAAGAAAAATAACTACGATACGAAAAGTATACATGTTTTAGAAAACTTATACAGTTTCTAGTTACAAAACTTTTTAACTTTATAACATTTTGAAGCAGAAAGTTTTACTAGCTATGCTATAAAAAATAAATTAAAATAAAAAGTGAGAAAAGAAGCAATCCGTCATCATTAAGTAAGAAGCCAATAAAGACAGCGCATGGTAATTTAAAAACTTCTTCGCTGTTGCTTAATTGGATTGTTCCAAAACTGTAATTAAAAGATAAAAGATGTCAGGAATTTCATATTTTATTTTTCAAGACGAAATTTCGGAGAAAAATGTCCAGAACTTTTAAAGATAATCCTAATACATAACATTCATCAGAATGCATTTACATTAAATAACAAGAAGGGGAAATCATGCGTCAAGCGTAGGTTATGAAAAATTTTCCAACACTTCCAGAAATACTATAACAAAACTTCACAATTAAATGAGGTGAAAGATGATGTCGATTATTAAGTAAAAAGCCAAGCACATGGTAATTTTAAAACTTCTGCGCTGTTGCTTAATTGGATTGCTCCAAAACTGTAATTAAAAGATAAAAGATGTCAGGAATTTCATATTTTATTTTTCTAGACGAAATTTCGGAGAAAAATGTCCAGACCTTTTGGAGATAATCGTAATACATAACATCCATCAGAATGCAATTACATTAAATAACAAGAAGGGGAAATCATGCGTCAAGCAGAGGTTATGAAACATTTTTCAACACTTCCAGAAATACTATAACAAAACTTCACAATTAAATGAGGTGAAAGATGATGTCTATCATTAAGTAAAAAGCCAAAAAAGACAGCATGGTAAGGACTGTATGGTAATTTAAGCCGGTAAAGACAGTATGGTAATTTTAAAACTTCTTCGTTGTTGCTTAATTGGATTGTTCCAAAACTGTAATTAAAAGATAAAAGATGTCAGTAATTTCTTATTTTATTTTTTAAGACGAAATTTCGGAGAAAAATGTCCAGAACGTTTAGAGATAATCGTAATACATAACATCCATCAGAATGCATTTACATTAAATAACAAGAAGGGGAAATCATGCGTCAAGCATAGGTTATGAAACGTTTTCCAACACTTCCAGAAATACTATAACAAAACTTAACAATTAAATGAGGTGAAAGATGATGTTGATCATTAAGTAAAAAGCCAATAAAGACAGCACATGGTAATTTTAAAACTTCTTCGTTGTTGCTTAAATGGAGTGTTCCAAAACTGTAATTAAAAGATAAAAGATGTCAGGAATTTCATATTTTATTTTTCAAGACGAAATTTCGGGGAAAAATGTCCAGAACTTTTAAAGATAATCGTAATACATAACATCAATCAGAATGAATTTACATTAAATAACAAGAAGGGGAAATCATGCGTCAAGCATAGGTTATGAAACATTTTAGTAGTTCAACATTTCCAGAAAATTGTAACAAAACTTCACCCTTAAATGACGTGAAAGATGATGTCTTAGGTAAAGAACTCGGGAAACACATAATACATTTGAAAACCCAAATTCGGCCATTACCTCTACAGTCGGTAAAATATGCGAATTCTTTTGTGCAGCCCTCTATATGATCTATAGAATTTATACACTCAGAAAAATGACACTTTCAAATCTGAGTAAATGGATGTTTTCATTTTGTTATGAAACATTTTTTTTCAAATAGGACGACTCAATGCTTTCAATTCTGAAATACCAGAAATACTCTGAATATTAAAACATATACATACTCAAAACTGAGCACATACAGGTCAATTCATACTCACTTTTGAAACATGGACGTACTCAAAAATGATTAGAATCAATTCAAACCCATTTTTGAAACATGGAAATACTCAAAAATAAGCACATGAAAGTCAGTTCATACTCATTTTTGAAACATGGAAATACTCAAAAATAAGCACATGAAAGTCAGTTCATACTCATTTTTGAAACATGGAAATACTCAAAAATAAGCACATGAAAGTCAGTTCATACTCATTTTTGAAACATGGAAATACTCAAAAATAAGCACATGAAAGTCAGTTCATACTCATTTTTGAAACATGAAATACTCAAAAATAAGCACATGAAAGTCAGTTCATACTCATTTTTGAAACATGGAAATACTCAAAAATAAGCACATGAAAGTCAGTTCATACTCATTTTTGAAACATGGAAATACTCAAAAATAAGCACATGAAAGTCAGTTCATACTCATTTTTGAAACATGGAAATACTCAAAAATAAGCACATGAAAGTCAGTTCATACTCATTTTTGAAACATGGAAATACTCAAAAATAAGCACATGAAAGTCAGTTCATACTCATTTTTGAAACATGGAAATACTCAAAAATAAGCACATGAAAGTCAGTTCATACTCATTTTTGAAACATGGAAATACTCAAATCTGAGCACATGATGTTTTATTCTTGAGTGTGTGCATGTTTTCAGAAATGAGTATATACGATGTTTCAAACTTGAGTCATTTTGATTCGGAGCCATTTTGACAATACGACATACTCAGATTTGAGTATTTTTTTGCTCAATTTTGAAAATGTCGTTTTTAGAGTGTATACATCACGTAATACGCAAAAAAGAAAAAAAAATGTTAAATTTAAAAAACGCATACAACGTTTGAAAACGTACTTCTAGCAATTATTGCTCACTAGCAGGGCCTGAATACCGACGGGGCATACTTCCACCAGTAAAATTTAATAGAAATTTTCGTCTTATTAAATGCAAAATTCGTCTTATTATCATGCAAAATTACTGATTTGAATAAGGAAAAAAATTCTATTCTTTTTTACTGGTGGAAGTGTGCCCCGTTGGTAATCAGGCCCTGCTCACTAGTGTAAATGTCCATCGTAGGACGGTCTGTAAAAATAGTGGTTTTCACTTTAAATTTGAATTAATTGATAAATAAATATACTCATATTATATTCATCGATAATAAGGAAAGATGTATATCGGAAGATAGTATCGTCTAACTTGTTTTTGCTGTGCACGTTCAAACTCACTAAGTATTTTAAATGCTTATGTAAAAGGATTGTGTCTCATAATTTCATATAATTTACGGAAAGTATGCGTTAAACAATTTTCATTGTGGTCGTTATTAAGTCGTTCCTATACAGCTTGTGCTGTAGCTTTCATTTTGGTGATTTTCCGTTATACCAACAGCATGCCAAAATGTATGCTAATGCGCCATTTATTTCAACTCTGACCAAGAAAAGGTTTTCTACTGCAAACCGTGCCAAACACTGGATTTGTTATTTATTGAATGTAAATTTTTTTAGGTACTTTCCCATTATACAAACACCATTGTCGCGAAACTGTCGAACCGACAAGCATTGTCGAAATTTTTCTGTTAAAATCATAATTTTTCATTTTACAGCATCATAACATTCTAAAAATGCAGTTTTCGAAATTACTTATCGGACTATTAACGTAGAAGTTCTTTTTTATAGTAATTTAAAATACAAGTTAGTTAATAATAAAAATAAAATATTGAAAAAAAAAAGTTTAAAAATTCCTTTAAAATCCTACGAATTTCATTTAGAAAAAAATACAACATTAAAATTGCATTTTTGGCGATGCGACATTGGCTGTAGAGCTGTAGTATTTTTCCCTGGTCAAATGTCATTGTCTTCTGATGTCTCAGTGAGAAGTGGTTTGGATTCATAGCACTCTATTTGGCGACATAATTCGCTTTTGGCGTGAAATTAACAATTAAAAATCCAATAATAAAAAATTAACAGTATAAAAAAAATTATATAATATAATTTTAACAGATAAATTTTATCAGTTCTCATAACTTTTATGTATAGGGTTATAAAATGCACTAGGTCTCGATGCTAGGTGGGAGCTGCACCAAAAGTGGTTCCCTTGTTAGTAAAAATCTATTTTCATCATTTGCTGTCTATGTAATATGTATCCGAATACTTTCGTGCAGCCCTGTATATGATCTATAGAATTTTTATACACTCCACGCAACAGACTACAAATTAGATAAGTTTAAAAATGCCTACCGCAGCGGAAAACGTACTTCTAGCAATTATCAATCTTACTCACTCAAGTAACCGCATTTTTTTGTCTGTCTCTGTATATGAACGATAAATGGGCTCCATAATATATAGAAAACCTGTTGTAATGCCCTTCCCTGATTTCACTATGTTTGAAGTATCATAAATCATTAAATTGTGTCACAAACGATTTCTCCCATAGATCATAATGTAATGGTACTCTTTTGTGCGTCCCTGTAAACGAACTATAAATTGTTTTTTTGCTACTCTCATGAAAAATAATAATTCAGTCCATTTCAGTGACGCATATAAATGGGCTCCATAGTCTATAGAAAACCTGTTGTAGTGCACTTCCCGGATTTCATTATGTTTAAAGTATCATAACATCATTAAATTGCGTTATAAACGATTTCTCCCATAGATCATAATGTAATGGAACTCTTTTGTGCGTCTCTGTAAACAAACTATAAATGCTACTTATTCTACACTCCTGAAAAATAATGTTGCAGTCCATTTCAGTGACGCATATAAATGGGCTCCATAGTCTATAGAAAACCTGTTGTAGTGCACTTCCCTGATTTCACTACGTTTGAAGTATCATAACATCATTAAATTGCGTCATAAACGATTTCTCCCATAGATCATAATGTAATGGAACTCTTTTGTGCGTCCCTGTAAACGAACTATAAATTGTTTTTATTTCTACTCTCCTGGAAAATAATATTTCAGTCCATTTCAATGACGGATATAAATGGGCTCCATAGTCTATAGAAAACCTGTTGTAGTGCGCTTCCCTGATTTCATTATGTTTAAAGTATCATAACATCATTAAATTGCGTTATAAACGATTTCTCCCATAGATTATAATGTAATGGAACTATTTTGTTCGTCTCTGTAAACGAACTATAAATGCTATTTATTCTACATTCCTGAAAAATAATGTTGCAGTCCATTTCAGTGACGCATATCAATCTCATTATGCTTCAAATTCCATAACACCAATAAAATGTACCGCAAACGATTTTTCGCAATAGACCATAATTTAACGGAGTTCTTTTGTTCTTTTGTGTCTCCCTGTAAACGAACTATAAATGCTGAACACTTCATATTCAATAATGAACATTCCATGATAAAAATCAATAACATATAAAAATTACATGGCAATCCGACTATATTAATGAGAGTTACAAACGGACAGTCAAATCGAATTCATAAACATTTTTGAACTTATGGTCGAAAGTGTTAAAAATAACTAGAAGATGAAAATATATCTTCTAAAAAAATTTTTTTAGCCCCAAAATTTTATTGATTTAAAACATTTTGTAGCTGAAAGTTTGGAAACTTTAGTGCTGTAAAATAACAAACAAAATATATATATATATATAAAAGGATAGAGAAGATGCAATCCATCATCATTAAGTTAAAAGCCAATAATGACAACGAAAGACAGTTTTAAAAACTTCTTCCCTGTTGTTTAATTGAATTCTTTCAAAAACTGTAATTAAAAAATAGAAAGAAAAATGTTATTTTTCAAGAGCAGATTTTGAACGAAAAAAAAGGAGAAGAACTTTTGGAGATAATCATAATTTATAACTTCTTCCCGAATGCGTTTACAGAAAACAGAAAGGAAGTTCGCTAATTACAATTTTAAAGAATTTATAGGTTTAAAAAAGGGTGTTTGGAGATAAAATGTGTACTTTTAGAATGTTTTGAGTTTTAGATTCTATTTAATGAGATATATGAGCTTTAATAAATTTTTGCTTGAAATCATGCGGCATGTTCAAAGAACGTTTATGTCTCTATTTTACAAAGGTTTATGTCTCCAGTTCACACAGCTTTATGTCTCTAGTTCACACTGTATTAATGAAAATAAATTGTTGAAGATTTCTCTGATATAAGATGGATATCTGCACTGTAAAAAATGACCAATGTTTCTTATTTTATGAAAATATGCTATATAACCACGAACGAAAATATAATATAATCTTCTGAGTTATCCGAAATTTCAAATAGCATGTTACATTGTATTTTGAATCCCCAGAAACGAATATATTTTCAGAATTTAAAGAATAATTTATAAAAACAAAGTATTTTTAGCTGCCCGAATTTTTCAGAAACGTTTCCGAAGGGTTTTTATAGTGTATTAATTAGTGTCCTCAGGCTGGAATACCTGTTTTTCGAATGTTATCCATTCTCAAGTACACGTTTTCAGCCGCATAAGTTAATTTATACATGAAAGAGTAAAGAAATAATCTTAATTTTAATGTTATTGTTAACGCTGTTAATTCTGCATGTTTGTCTGTTAAACATTTTTTTTTGAGCATGAAAATGTTTACTTCAGAATTGATAGCATTCGAAAAACAGGTATTCCAGGCTGAGGACACTAATTAATACACTATAAAATCCCTTCGGAAACGTTTCTGAAAAATTCGGGCAGCTAAAAATAAATGATTCTTTAAATTTTGAAAATGTATTCGTTTCTGGGGATTCAAAAGACAATGTAACATGCTATTTGACATTTCGGATAACTCGGAAGATTATATTATATTTTCGTTCCTGGTTATAGCATATTTTCATAAAATAAGAAACATTGGTCATTTTTTACAGTGTGTGTTTATTTTCAATATGTTGAAATTTTGAATTTTTAATACTTACTAAAAAATTGACTTTTACAGAAGTTATATATTTTAATAAAGGTATGGTAAATATATTTATATACTGTATAAATGTAACGGTAAATTAAAATGCAGAAAAAAACTATGAAAACGACCCCCAGGAAAAAATATATATATATACTGTAATATCTTCATTTTTTAAAATACTGACTAAAAGGCGGTACCGGCTATTCTTTTTTTTTTTTTTTTTTTTTTTTTTTTGTAAAGCTCTCTCCGGGTTGCGGTGATTGTGATTTTAAATGGCCAGAAAATGTGAAAAATACCTTAAAAAATATTTTTTAAATACTAATATAGCTCTCTCTCTCTCTCTCTCTCTCTCTCTCTTTTTTTTTTTTTTTTGAATGAAAAGTGCCATTGGTAAAAAAAAAAAAAAAAAAAAATGTATCGGCTATTCGCAGTTGTCCTTATCTCTTATTATTATTATTATTATTATTATTTTAAATTTCCTTCGGGCTCCGAGAGATCTCGATTTTAAACTCTTAAGAGCCTACGCTAGTCACGCGAAAAAACGCTCAAGCTAATGTTAAGTCTATGGGAATGTTCTTGCGCGATTCTTGCTCGCATTTTAATATTTTTAAATGATTTTTTTTTGCATAGCATAGCTGATGCCGATCCGTAACATTGATAGTTTTTACTTTTTCGATTTTAGTTACAGTTTTTTTTTATAAGCGGTCATTTCTAATTTCGGAGCCGGTTGGAACCAGTTCTGAAAGAAAAAGTACTCTTATATAAAAATAAAAAAAACTGGAACCAAAATCGAAAAAGTAAAAACTAACAACTTTAGAGATAGACCTCAGCTATCCTATGCAAAAAAATCATTTAAAAATATTAAAATGCGAGCGAGAAATCGCGCAAGAACCTTCCCATAGACTTAACATTAGCTTGAGCGTTTTTTCGCGTGACTGATGTAGGCTCTTAAGAGCTTACGCTAGTCACGCGAAGAAACGCTTCAGCTAATGTTAAATCTATGGGAAGGTTATCGCGCGATTTCTCGCTCGCATTTTAATATTTTTAAATGATTCTTTTTGTATAGGATAGCTGAGGTCGATCTCTAACGTTGTTAGTTTTTACTTTTTTGATTTTCTTTACGTTTTTTTTTTATAAGCGGACATTTTCAATTTTGGTACCGGTTGGAACCGGTTCTGAAAGTGAAATTACCCTTATATAAAAAAAAACTGGAACCAAAATCGAAAAAGTAAAAACTAACAACGTTAGAGATCGACCTCAGCTATCCTATGCAAAAAGAATCATTTAAAAATATTAAAATGCGAGCAAGAAATCGCGCGATAACCTTCCCATAGACTTAACAATAGCTGAAGCGTTTCTTCGCGTGACTAGCGTAGGCTCTTAAAAAAAGCAAAAATCTTTTCTCGCAACAATGTTTTCTCCGGACAAGCTCAGGGAAAGTGGAGATCAATCATGATGCCCGCGAATTGAGGACAATTGAAGCTCGTTCATTAGCATTCGGTGAGGGTTTTTAATTAATTTCTCGATTAATTATAAAAAAAAACGAAAAATCTGAACCTCGGGTACATTGGGACAACTTGCCTGCATCTACATTTATCCAAATTTCCAGACCTAATAAAACCACAATAAATTTGCCTAACCATCGCCTACAAGCGAACACATACACACACACAGAGAGACAAAAACTTTCTTTTAATAATATAGATGAAGTTAGATATTTTTATTTACCCATTAAGGACCGAATTATTTTTCTCAATAAAATACAAATATCGCGATTCATACCACTTTTATATTATAGCAACCTAAGAGTGACTTTATCATGGTGTTTCTTGTATCAAATAAAGTGAATATTTATCCTAAAAACAAACTGGTGTTAACTTAAAATTTGGTGTAAGAAACATAATGTTGCGAAAACGCAACGTCAGTCTTTAATGGGTTAAATCAGATCTCACCACCATTTTCTAATTTTTATGTCGCTTTTAATTTAATTCTAATTAACTTTCTTTCTTTACAAAATTTCTGATAGTAATTGATTAAAAAAATACCAAGTTTGGTAGCTGTGTTTTTGCGCACGCCCGAATAATTAATTCGAATATCAAAATCATTCTTTTTGCCTATCACTAATTTAATCACAAAAAAGTGCACGAAATAACCATTTTTTTCCAGTCTAGAAAGCATTATTTCACTTTATAATACAAACATTGTATGAACTAAAAATTTACAATTAATATGGATGTGAATTTATTTTCAATTAGGAAATATACAAATTTTGTGGTTAAAAAAAAAAAAAAAAAAAAAAAAAAAAAAAAAAAAAAAAAAAGTTATATTAGTCGCATGACGAGTGTATCTCGTCATTTTACAGTTTGGCACGAAACATTCCTGACAAGGCAAACTCATCTTTTTACCAGAAAGGGTTAAAAGGCACAAAGAAGGGAAAAAGTCATGTGTTAACAAATTTCATTTTTTAACACAGTCAGTTTTTAATGGGTTAATCAGTAATATAAACAATAGGAACTAACTGCACTGCCTGAAGCTATTCGGACAGTGACTAATTCATTTCTTTATTATTGTTATTTTTTTTTTAATGGCTCACTAATGGAGATTTTTTTAAAGCATATGAACTATTGTATAACATTTAAACGAAAGAAATATTTTAATCTCAATGCCGCAAAATTTTATGCGTATGCTGCTAAAATCATTCATTATTTGTTACTAAAATAAATTTACTTTGACTTACAAATAGCTCTAGGCTTTGCAACTACTGTTCACAAACAAGAAAATACATGTTAGCTTAAAATGAATTTTTAACAAATCAGTTTGAAAAAAAAAATCTACGATATAAAATCTACAAGCTTTTGGAAAATTTTAATATATTTCTTGTTAAATCGATTTTAGTTTATATCATTTTGAAATAGAAAGTTTGATAATCTCTAATGCTATACAAAAAGAAAAAAAAAACGAAAATTAAAAAGAGAGCTAGAAAAGAGGTCATCCATCATCATTAAGTAAGAAGCCAATGATGACACAGTGAGACAATTTTTAAACAATTCTTCTCTTTTGTTAATGGGATTATTGTTAAATTCTAATAAAAAATATAAAATATTCTCCAATTAATATTTAAGAACAAAATGTACATAATAATGCATAATGATAATTAACTTAAGCTCTAGAATCACTATTTAATATCAATAAAAAATTTACTGATAATCAACTTTGAACAAATCACTTCAAAAAACAAACAAATTATAACACGAAAGCTATACCATCTTTAAAAAATTCAACCCGTTTCTAGCTAGAAAACTTTTCAAATTTATATCATTTTGTAGCGGAAAATTGAATAACTTCAATGTTGAAAAAAAAAGGCAAAATTTTATAACCAGAGAAAAGGAGTAATCTATCATCATTAAATATAAACCCAATAATATCACTAAGAGGCAATTTTAAAAAACTTCTTGTCTGTTGTTCAATTGAATTGTTCGTAATATGTAATTAAAAAATACAAATTGCCTGGATTTATTTTTGAAGAATAGATATAGAAGAAAAAATGAGGAGATCTTTTCAAAGTAATGAAAATATATAACTTCGTTAGAATGCATTTATAATGAATAAAAAGGGATGTAAAAAAAATAGAGTAGGAAAATTGGAAAATTTCATTCATTCATTCGAAAAAATACTTATTTCAAATACATATTTTTAATATTAAAACGTACTATATCAACAAATTTAATAGCAGTGCACGCTAATTTTATTTTTGAAAAGATACGTTTTTCCATATAAAGAAAAATATATTAATTAATTTTTGAAAGAGTTATAGTAATTAATTATTCATAAATTAATCAATTATCCATTATTATTCATTATTTTCTTGAAAGAGTAAATATTAATATTTTTTTAAACAGATAACACTGTTAGAAAGGAAAAAGTAAGTTAGTTATGTTGCACATTTAGTATACTTTTCATGTTCGAGAAACAGGTTTTACAGACAAACATGATAATTTAACAGCAACAACATTAATATTAACATAAATTCAATTGCGCAGCTGAAAATGTTTAATTGAGAATTGATAGCATAATAAAAACCAATATTTCGATTTGAGAAAACTGATTAATACATTATAAAAACTAGTTGCAAACGTTTCCGAAAATCAGTGGCAGCAAAAGAAACTTTCTTTTTATAAATACTTCTTTAAATTTAAAAAATATATTGGTTTCTGGTATTTCTAGAGATAAAGGAGACTTTTCGGGATGATGGATAACTTGGAAGAGGTTATTGTATGCTTTCGTTCGTGGCTATAGTATATTTTCGTTTGTGTTTATATTATATTTTCGTAGATTAAGAAATATTTATCTTTTTTTTTTACAGTGCGGTGCATTTTTCATTATTTAAAATGAATAAAATATAGACTAGAAATCAAACTTTCATACAACCGGCTATAAAGCACAAATTTTCAAGATAGGAAAACTGCATCCTCTTTTAAAATGTACAATGTCTCAAGTTGCAAACGATTTTTAATTGATACCATTTTGAAATAGAAAATTTTACAAACTTCAAGGCCATAAAAAATTAAAGAAAGAAAAGTTAGAAAAGTTGCAATCCATCATAATTAAATAAAAAGAAAATAATGACAGAAAAGCGACAGTTTTAAAAACTTCTTCGCTGTTGTTTAATTAAATTGTTCGAGAACTGTAATTAAAAAATAAAAGATACCAGGAATTTTATATTTTACATTTTAGAAATTAATTTCGGGAAAAAATGACAAGAACTTTTGGAGATAATCATAATGACTAATTTCCAACAAAATTCATTTACTTTAAACAAAAAGGAATTTTACTAATTACAATTTTAAAGAATTCATAGAATTAAAAAGGGTGTTTGAGATAAAAATGTAATTTTTATATTTAAAAAAAAAGTTTATATTTAAAAAAAGTTTTGGGGATTGTTTCGTGAAAGATAAGTGCTGTAAATCATTTTTGTTTGAAAAGAAATAAGGGATGCTGAAAACATTATTACAAGGCATGATGAAAGAACATTTTTGTTCTTCAGCGAATAGAGTATTGATAAAAAGAAATAGTTAGGGAAATTGAATTATTTGAAATAAGAAGCATGTCTGTATGGGATGTAATCTTCCCAACTGGGCGAAAAAGTCCAGGCCAGGATTCGAACCCGGGATCTCTTGGCTGAAGCTGCCAATGCTCTATAAACTGAGCAATCCCGGACGAATATGGCTGAACTAATTCACCAAGTTAACCTTAACGATCATAGCATCTGGTCTGATATCTGAATGATCACAACAGAATAAATCACTGATAACCAAGTTTTACCAAGTTTTAAGCAGATTTTTTTTTCAGTTACAATTACTTGTACCATTCACCATACATCCACCAGGACCATGAAGATTCCTCGTTGTAGACAGATCTTAATTCTACCAATGCCATGACAGGTAATGGCACAGGTTTTGACACAGGTTTTGACACAATTTGAATAATTGTGTCAAAATTAATCTAGTGTAATCACTTTTTTAGCGTTTAGTGGAGGTCCCATTACCTGTGATTTATTCTGTTGTGCTAATTCAGGTGAAAGAAGATATGCGGTTCATCATATATCAGATATTAGACCAGATGATATGATCATTTAGGTTAACTGAATTAATTAGTTCAGCCATTTTTGTCCGGGATTGGTCAGTTGGTAGAGCATTGGCAGATTCAGCGAAGGGATCTCGGGTTCGGTTCCTGTCCCGATTTTTTTTTGCCCTGTTGGGAAGATTACATATCATATGATTTCTTTACCAATTTGAATAATTGTGTCAAAATTAATCTAGTGTAATCATGTTTCGAGCGTTTACTAGAGGTCCCATTATCTGTGGTTTATTCAGTTGCGCTGATTCAGATATCAGATCAGATGCTATGATCATTAAAGTTAACTGGGTGAATTAGTTCAGCCATATTCGTCCGGAATCGGTCAGTTGGTAGAGCATTGACAGCTTCAGCAAAGGCATACCGGGTTCTAATCCTGGCCCGGACTTTTTTGCCCAGTTGGGGAGGTTATATCTCATATGATTTCTTTACCAATTTGAATAATTGTGTCAAAATTAATCTAAGCATATCTGTGCTTACTCAGAATATGTTAAAATTTGAAATTTTTAAGACTTAGTGTAAGATAGTTTTATAGAAATAGTTTTTTTGGAATGACAAGATTCTTAGTGACAAAATGATCTGAAATGAAATGACGTCATGAACTGTGTCTCTATATTCTTATCTACCTGTGATCTAAAGCTGTGATCACACGTACTATCATATCATACACTGAAAAAATAAAGACAAATGTTTCTTAATTTGCGAAAATATTATATAACCACGAACGAAAATATACAGCAACCTCTTCTGAGTTCCTCTTCCTCCATCATTCCGAAAAGCGCTCTTTATCTTTAGATGTCCCAGAATTCTTTCTATATTTAAAGAAGAATTTTTAAAAAGCAAAGTTTGTTTTTCTGGCACAGATTTTCGGAAACGATTTCGAGTGTTTTTATAGTGTATTAATCAGTTTTCTCACCTCGGAATATAGGATTATCGTTTGTTATCCATTGTCAAGTAAACATTTTCATGTTCAACAAACATGTTTTACAAGACATCTATGATAAATTAACGGCATTAATATTAACATTGCAATTTATATTAGTTTGTTACTCTTGCATGTATAAATTCCATTATGTAGCTGAAAATGTTTAATTGAGAAAGTTAACATCCTAAAAACTGATATTTCAGTTTGATTAACATACCTTAAAAACTACTCGGAAACGTTTAAAAAAATTAGTGCCAGCAAAAAAAAAAAAAAAAAAAAAAAAAAGTGTTTTTATAAACAATTTTTAAATATCTAAAATGTATTGGTTTCTGAGGCATATGTATTATATTTTTGTAAAAAACATTTGTCTTTTTTTACAATGTAGTGTATATTTTATTATTAAAAAAAAAAAAAAGACTTGAAATCGACCTTTCTAAAACCGGCTGTAAAGCAAAAAATTTCAAGACCATGAAAACTGCATCTTTTTAAAAAATGTACAATGTCTCACGTTGCAAACGATTTTTTAATTTATAGCACTTTGAAACAGAAAGTTTGGCGAACTTCAAGGCCGTAAAAATTAAAGAAATAAAAAGTTAGTAAAGTTGCAATCCATCATCATTAAGTAAAAAGAAAATAATGACACATAGCGACAGTTTTTAAAACTTCTTCACTGTTGTTTAATTAAATTGTTCGGGAACTGTAATTAAAAAATAAAACATACCAGAATTTTTATGTTTCATATTTTAAGAATAAATTTCGGAGAAAAATGACAAGAACTTTTGCAGATAATCATAATGTATAATTTCTCCTGAATTCATTTACATTAAACAAAAAGGAATTTTATTAATTACAATTTTAAAGAATACATAGAATTAAAAAGGATGTTTGAGATAAAATGTAATTTTTATATTTTTATTTTATTAATTACAATTTTAAAGAATTCATAGAATTAAAAAGGATGTTTGAGATAAAGTGTAATTTTTATATTTTTATATTTTAAAAAGTTTTATATTTTGCTTTGTGAGAGATAAGAAATTTAAATTATTTATGTTGTAAAAAAAAAAAAAAGGCATGCTGAAAACATTATTATTAGGAATGATGAAATAAAAATTTCTTGCTTCAGTGAATAGATTTTTAATGAAAATAAATAATTAGTTAATTACACAGTGTTCGAAAAGTCTTTCCCTGATTACAAAAATTATTCATACCCGTTATATATAAGTTAGACGTATGAAACTGGCGCTAAAATGTTGGAAACTAACTAGCAAGTTTTTTTTATTGCAGGTTTCTGTAACGTGTCTATAATATAGCAGTGACAGTGTCTAGGAAACCGTAAATGTTTACCAATTATGAAAAAGCTCAGTGTACCCTCTGCTCTGAGGCCGCACACTGAAGCTACTCATGCAACATGTCGTGCACCTGTTTTTTCACCTAAAACGCCCTTCATGTTGCTTGAATCCCGTCGGTATGAGGCTTGTCTTAGCATCTGTAATTTACGTGGGGCCGTACGTACTGATTTCTTGAGATTTTGCACAAAATACTGTCTAACGTCTTCCATCCTTTCAGCTGAGATGGATGGTTGAACAGTTCTCGTTACGTGGTCCGGTTTCCTGGACACTGGCATTACTACTTTACAGCCACGTTACGAAAATCTGAAAAAAACAAAAAAAACTCGATTAGTTTTCCAATATTTTGGCACCAGTTTCACATATTTATCTTATAAATAGACGGATATTAAAAATTTTGCAATCAGGGAAGGAAAAAACTTTTCGAAGACTTTGTAGAATTCTTTGAAATATGAAGCAAACATGTGTTTATTCTGAATATGTTACAATTTCGAATATTTAATACTTACTGGAAAATTGTTTTTTATGGATTGCAGAATAAATTTCGGGGAAAACTTGCAAGAACTTTTGGAGAAAATAATAATGTATAATATCCACCAGAATTCATTTACTTTAAACAAAAAATAATTCCACTAATTACAATTTTAAAGAATTAATCGAGTTATAAAAAAGATCTTGGAATTACACCATTCCTACTGACAAAATCATCTAAAATGAAATGACGTCATCTACTGTGTGTGTATAGTCTTGTCTAAGACTCCAATAATATGAACTGACGCATATCCATTTTGATTCGGAATATTGGTACCCAGTTCAGCATCAATCTACCGTAGCCGGAGCTGGGGTTGCCTAAGACTCCTATAGTAAAACAAGTTCTGATTAGCTTGGTTTTTCGACCGGGCTCCAATTCGGGTGCCAAATCTACGAGGATGCGTCAGCCTCTATTATAGGAGTTCTAGTCTTGTGTACAAATGATCTAACATACAATGCATTCTATCAAATATTGTCGAAAAATAAACATATGTCTAAGTAGTATAACACTTTTTGCGTGTAGGTTTAGTTTAGTTACATTTTTGTAATCAGAGACGGATTTTATCCTCATCCTCAGTGGTCTGAAGTAGCACTCTACAAGTTGCGAAACTACAATAGTCTCTACGTTTTCCCAGTAGTTTGTAATGTAGTGCTTTAAATTTTGAAAAATATAATGAAGCGAGTAGCGCAATATAAAACTGGTCGTTGGGGGAGCCACCATAATATTTACCCATCATAGATATGCATAATATAAAATATGAAAATGAAACATGTGTAAACTATTTATAAAATGCATTGCAATTCGAATAAAATCGTGGCTTGATGACGTCCTAAACTTTAATGCTCTATTACAGAATTGCGTAAAAGAAACATTCTTATAACTCCATAATTCCTAATCCTATTAACTAATGGTTTACTGCGTCGGATTAAGCGTCTCTTTACTAATTGAAATATATCTTTGAATTGAAATTTGAATTAAATACAGGGTCATGAAAAATCGAAGAGTGTGGATAATAGGATTACAAATAGCTCGACAACTCATTATCCAATCGACTTCATTCTTTATGCAACATTTCTGTTTTTTTTTTTTTGTATTTTATATTCACTCCTTAAAATAAACAATGTCGAAAATTTTTATATACCTTTTATCAGAACGAATATTTCGAGAGTCCGAAAAAATAGTTCCGGATAATCGAGGTTACTGAAATTCAATAAACTTCTTCTCATTATTACATTCTAAGTACATACCAAATTTCAAATCTCTATCTCAATTTGTTCGAGAGATAAAGCGTTTACAGACACATGCACAGACAGACGGATATGTTTTTCGGAATCTCCAGTGTCTGAAAAGTGTAAATCCGTCAAATTCTTTTTTTCGATTTTCAAAACGATTGATTACAAGACTTACCCTATACTACGTATGATGGGTAAGTAAAAACAGTAGTTTGAAAGAGCGCTGTTTCTGACGCTACTTCAGGGGGGAAAATGGACCATTCTTCTATTCCCATGTGTGTAAATTTTTGTGCAAAATGTGTTCTGCACAACAATTTGCAAATGTCAGCAACTCAGATGCAGCGTTTAGCAACGCCTTCTATGATACCATAGGTTTTTCATTAATACTTGCTGTTTAATTCAAGTGGCAAAATCCAAATCAAAGAAATTTATTTTATTTTTGGAAACACGTCTATTTATTCATTATTAGATCTCCATGTTTTAATGCTGCTTTTCTTCTTTTGGAATTGCTTTATTTACAGATTTATTATTTTTTCATATTATGACAGAGAAAATTAATACTGAATTGTCCTGGTCGGTGAGTGATATGTGCTTACTGTAACATTTTACAGAATCTACAAAACATTTTCATGTATGTTATCTTTTAGATTTTTTAAATTTCTTCATCGTCTTTATTTGATTGTATCCCGGCAAACGCTATTTAGCTACGTTACCATGTGTCGATGGTACCATTTATTACTTAATCCGTGTCCACAATTTCAATTGTAGATTGTATCGTTTCAAAAAATCTGACAGTAGCGGAGTAGTGACTACTTTAGAAAAGTAGTTTGTTCTCGCTACTTTTTAAAACAAGTACGCTGCTAAAAATGCTGTCCTTGGTTCAACCAAATTTTGGTGATGCAGTAGCTGCAACCATAAGATGGTGAAATCTTGTTCCAATATTTGGAGCTCACCGGAGTTTCAAATGTTGGAACGAGATTTCACCATCTTATGGTTGCAGCTACTGCAGCACCAAAAGTTGGAACGAGATTTCACCATCTTATGGTTGCAGCTACCGCAGCACTAAAAGTTGGAACAAGATTTCACCATCTTATGGTTGCAGCTATTGCAGCCCCAAAAGTTGGAACGAGATTTCACCATCTTATGGTTGCAGCTACTGCAGCACCAAAAGTTGGAACGATATTTCACAATCTTATGGTTGCAGCTACTGCAGCACCAAAATTTGGTTCAACAAAGGACAACATTTTTAACAGGGAGTACAGTCAGCCTCTTAATTGTAGTCGCAGTTAGCTACATTCTCAATAAAGTAGTTGTAGTTGTAGTTCGCTACAAATATTAAGTAGTTTTTCCGATCATTGTTCATCCTATATTTTATAGAGAAATGCGTCAAAGAACTTTTAACAACTTACAGTAAGACTTGGTGAGCGGTGACTGTTTATAAAATTCTTTTAATTCCTTATATGTGGTACCAATTCCGTATGTCATAGAGTCAATAGCATCCTATCTATTTTATTCCTATTTTATTTTGCATTGTTTGAAAATTATTTTCCACTTTAATTCTGTCTTTAATTTACACTTATATGACATATGTATACGTTTGTATGTAATGCATGTATGTAAGTGTGTTTGTATGTTTCTACGTATGAACGAATGAATATATGCATGTATGCATGCATGCATGTCTTACTAACACCAGAAAAGGAAAAAGGCATTTCGAAAGAACTCTGTCTTTCTTCTTCATCAGGTGCAGAGAAGGTGTGCTAGCATTTTGAAAGCAGGAACAAGACCGTCTCCTGCTTCTTGCTTTCGCTTTTAAAATAGTAGCTCGTCTTTTTTGCGCATGATGACAGAAATACAAACTTCTTCCAAAAGACCTTGTGCATTTCTTATTTTTATGCTGTTATTAAGGAGTTTTTTTCCCTATCACGTCAGTTTTTCAACATTTTATTATCCGTAAACATTATTTGAAATTCATGAAAATGCACAAAAAATTGATTTTGAACAAATCGGGTATAAAAGAAATATACACCGTTAAACATCTGTCGCAAACCGTTCAGTCTTTAAATAGCGGTTACTTAACCATATTATGAAGCATACCTGACAATATTATTGAATATATTATGGCCAGAAAAAAGTTAAATTACGGCTACGTAACCATTTTCTATAAAAACAGTCGAATGACTGGCCGTTTGCTGTAAATTTTTAACAGTGTAACTAAGGTACACAAATTATATTATCTTTAAAATAATTAAAGTCTCTCTAGTTTCAAAAATTCCTAAATTTATACGATTTTGAAGCAGGCAATTCGGAAGCATTAATTTTGTAATAAAATAAAATAAAGAGAGATAGAGAGTTAGAAAGGAGATAGTCCATCATCATTAAATTAAATGTCAGTAATTAAATCGAGTGATAGTTTAAAAGTTCTTCACTGTTGTTTAATTGAATTACCGAGAAATCGTAATTCAAATTAAAGCTTATGAGGAATTCTATTCTTCAAAAGGTAGATTTCGAAACAAAAAAATGAGAATTGCTTTTGGATATAAACGTAATATATAATGTCTAACATTTCTAATGTCTAATGCTTTTACAGTAAATTAAATGAATTTAAATAATTACAATTTTTAAGAATTTTTTAAAATTCTATTCTTTAAAAGGTAGATTTCGAAACAAAAAAATGAGAACTGCTTTTGGATATAAACGTAATATATAATGTCTAACATTTCTAATGTCTAATGAGTTTACAGTAAATTAAAAGGAATTTAAATAATTACAATTTTTAAGAATTTATAGAAATATAAAATAACGTTTGAGAGAAAATGTAAAATTCGCATTTTAAAAATGTTTTCAGATTTAAGATTCTTATTACTTTCCAAATACTGTAAAAGAAAGACAAATTTCCCTAATCTACAAAAATATATTATGACCACAAAAGAAAATATACAATAACCCATTCCAAGCGTGCTTTATCTTTAGAAACTTCAGAAACTAATCTATTTTTGATATTAGAAGAAGCATTTATAAAAACAAAGCTTATTTTGCTGCCACTGATTTTCAGATAAGTTTGCAAATCGTTTTTATAGCGTATTAATCAGTTTTTTCAAACTGGAATACAGGTGTTTCGGATGCTTCATTCTCAAGTAAACATTTTCATGTTCAATAAACATGTTTTATAGACAAACATGGTTAATTAACAGCATTAGCATGAACATTAAAGTTAATACTATTTCCTACTGTTGCATGTATAAATTCAATTGCGCAGCTGAACATGTTCAATTGAGAATTGCTATCATCCTGAAAATCGATATTCCGGTTTGAGAAAATGGATTAATACACTATTTAAAAAAAAAACTATTTGTTTCCGAAAATCAGTGGCAACAAAAGAAACTCAGGCAAAATATATAATACTATTTTATATTGAATTTTGTGAATCTACTATTTTAAAATCTGACTGTCTGTTTGCATTTCACAACTGCTTCTCCTAGAATATGGAACTTTAAACAATAAAATTAACACCAATTACTCGCATGGATCCGAGGATGTCATATAAACTCCCAGAATTTAAATGTTTGAGTCAATTTTCCAGATATTAATTTTTTGTACTTTTTAACAATATTTCTGTAAAGGTGGCAGCTAAAGTATTTCATATTTTTGGATAAAAGAGGGAGGGAATTATATTTTTATTGATGTCATTTTCTCATTGAAATTGAAAAGAGAAATTATTTTCAATTTGAATTGATGGTGAAACAAATTTTGATTATGTTGAATATTCGAAGAAATAAAAAAAAATTATTTTCACGTGTTCAAGCTTCATGAATCAATGTATGCTACAGAACCAAAAGTCGCCTGTCGACCTGTAGTATATTTTTTCAGATTTACATCAACCAAAGTTGAAGATAAGGCTTCTTGTGTTTGAGTGGACAATTGTTGACACCTAATATCAAGAATTGACTTTAAAGAAAAAAACATATACTATTTTCAATTAATTATTTTTGAAAGATGGTGATTGAAACGTTTCACAAGGATGGTAAACATAAAATGGCTTATATGTGTAAAAATGAAATACAAAGGATGTGTATTTCATTAATTTACAGCGTAGATTCAGCTCTGCTGAAAAATTAATTAGTGTAGGTGTAAAAATGTCTTTTTTTTTTTCTTGTAAAAAATTTTAATTCAAAAAGCTAAAACATTTTTTATAAATTCGTTAAAGTGACTTCATTTTTTCCCACCAGTTCCCAAATTAAAAACGAAATCTTAAAAGAACAATATACTTTTGACAACCAACTTTTTGCCTCAAAAATCACATCATCTGCAAAATGTAATTTTTGAAATTTGTGTTTAATCTGCATTGTAAATGTGATTTCTTATTTGAAATTTAGTATTTAATAAAATTAATGTTCTTCTTTGAATTGCTAAATGGTGTAAAATAAAAAACTTTATAATTAGTAAAAAAGTTTTATTAGATTATTTACATGTTTCGACTTCATCGAAGCCAGTATCAAAACAAATAAGAATATTCTAAAATTGCAGGATCTATGATGTAATGATTCGAAACGTCATCATGCAATTTTTCACGTATTGTTTCATATTAAGCAAATTGTTATTATTATTATTATTTTGCTTGGATGTTTATATTCATATTCGTAATGATGGAGCAACTCAAACCATAATTTTAGTAAGTTGATGCACCGTTGATGTTTAGTAAGATGCTGCACCGTTACATATTGGATTTTTAACAAAATGTGCAATAATATTGGATTATTTTTCCCTCAAGAAATCGAAATATCTCACACAGTTTGCCGCTCATTGCCACACAGCTAGTATTATTTTAAAGCAGTAAAAAGGCATCAATTATTCATTTCGAAAAGTAGATAGAATTGCTAAGTCCTTTTGACTTAGCAATTTTATCTACTTTTCGATTTAAACTACATGCTTTTGAAAAAAAAAAAAAACTTTATCTGTTTCTTGTTCCAAAACTATTTTAAATTTTTAACGTTTTGAAGTAGACATTTGGTACCTTTAATTCTGCTAAGGCAAAAAAAAAAAAAAGATGAAAGAAAAATAAATTCCGAAAAGAAGTGATCCATCCTCATTAAATGAGAAGGCAGTAAATGACGCTGGGCGACAATTAAAAAAGTTCTTTCCTGTTTCTTAATTGAATTATTTCGAAACTGTAATTAAAAAATAAACGATTAAAAGTAATAAAAAAAGACGAGGGTTTTCATTTTTCAAGGGTAAATTTTGGGAAAAAATTAAATGAAATTTGTGGAGTTAATGATAATGCATAACTTTCATCGGAATGTGTTTACAACAAACACAAAGGAATTTTTCTAGCTACATTTTTAATGTATTTATAGAAATCAAAAGTTTGTTTGAGATATAATGTAAATTTTGTTCACTTAAAATGTTTTATGTTTTAGATTTCGTTTGTAAGAGATAGCAACTTTAATTAATTTATTATTTGAATCAGAATGTGTTTACGGTAAATAAAAAAGATTTGTTTCTAAGAACAAACCTAAGAAATTTATACAAATGAAAAAAAATGTTTCAGATAAAATGCTAATTTTGAACTTTTGCATTGTTTAAAGTTTAGATTTTGTGTAACACAAATCATAATTAAGCTAATCTAACATGCAACACTTTTTCCTCAGGGGATAGTGTTGCTAAAAAGAAGATGGCATAGATTTTCGTACAAATCGGCGGACGTACTAGATATTGAATTTAATTATACTAGTTTTTATTATTATTTTAAGCGATTTTGAAAACATTTTATGAGCGATTGTATAGAGAAATTCACTAGGGAAATGTGACAGAGTATATGTTGTAAATATTTTAGCTATGTAGTCAAGCATTAGTAGCACAGAGGTAACTTCTCCAGTTTAGAAGAGGGGGGTCCAGCGTTCGAATCCAGCTGATTTTAATGCGTAAGAAATTTATAAAAATAACCCCGCTTTTATTTAACTTTATGGACACCAACGTCAGTATTCGAAAAGCGAATGGAGTCACTCAAGTTTTTATTCTAATGAGAAATTAACTGGCTTAATCTGCAAAATGTAATTTTCGCAAGTTCTGTTTAACCTACAATGTAAATATGATTTCTTATTTGAATTTTAGGATGTAATAAAACTAATGTTATCATTTTTTTTTAAAATTCCCTTTTCCCTCAAGAAATCAGAAGATCTGATGTAATGTAAATACAATACATTGGGTTGCCACACAGCTAGTATTATTTTAAAGCAGTAAAAAATGCATTAATTATTAATTTCTAAAAGTAGAGATAATTAGATAAAGTAGATAAATTAGAGATAAATTAGATAAATTAGAGATAGTTAAAATAAACTACACGCTCTTGAAAAAAACTTTATCTGTTTCTTATTCCAAAACTATTTTAAATTTTTAACGTTTTGAAGTAGACATTTGGTACCTTTAATTCTGCTAAGGCAAAAAAAAAAGATGAAAGAAAAATAAATTCCGAAAAGAAGTGATCCATCCTCATTAAATGAGAAGGCAGTAATGACGCTGGGCAACAATTAAAAAAGTTCTTTCCTGTTTCTTAATTGAATTATTTCGAAACTGTAATTAAAAAAATAAAAGATTAAAAGTAATAAAAAAAGACGAGGGTTTTCATTTTTCAAGGGTAAATTTTGGAGAAAAATTAAAAGAAATTTGTGGAGTTAATGATAATGCATAACTTTCATCGGAATGTGTTTACAGCAAATACAAAGGAATGTTACTAGGTACATTTTTAATGTATTAATAGAAATAAAAAGTTTGTTTGAGATATAATGTAAATTTTGTTCATTTAAAAATGTTTTATGTTTTAGATTTCGTTTGTAAGAGATAGCAACTTTGGTTAATTTTTATTTGAATCGGAATGTGTTTAAGGTAAATAAAAAAGAATTTTTTAAAAAACAAATTAAAGAAATTTATAGAAATGTAAAAAGAACATTTCAGATAAAATGCTAATTTTGAACTTTTACATTGTTTAAAGTTTAGATTTTGGGTAACACAAATCATAGTTAAGCTAATCTAACATGCAACATTTTTCTGTCAGGGGATAGTGTTCCTGAAAAGGAAATATAACATAGATTTTCGTACAAATCGGTGGACATATTAGATATTTAATTTAATTGTACTAATTTTTATTATTATTTTAAGCTATTTTGAAAACCTTTTACGAGCGATTTTATAGAAAATTCGCTAAGTAAATGTGGCAGAGTATAAGTTGTAAATATTTCAGGGATGTAGTTAAGCATTAGTAGCGCAGAGATAACATCTCCAGTTTAGAAGAGGTGGTCCAGCGTTCGAATCCAGCTGATTTTATTGCGTAAGAAATTTATAACCCCCCCCCCCTTCATTTTTAAAAAACTTTTTGGACACATACCTAATTTTTGGAAAAGTGAATGGAGTCACTCCAGTATATATATTTTTTTCTAATGAGAAATAAACTGGCTTAATCTGCAAAATGTAATTTTCGCTATTTCTGTTGAATCTACATTGTGAATATGATTTCTTATTTGAAATTTAGTACGTAATAAAACTAATATTATCATTTTTTAAAAAATCCCTTTTCCCTTAAGAAATCGGAAGATCTCATGTAATGTAAATGCAATACATTGGGTTGACATACAGCTGGTATTATTTTAAAGCAGTAAAAAATACACCAATCCTTCATTTCAAAAAGTAAAATTGCTCAGTTAAAAGAAACTACATGCTCTTTGAAAAAACTTTAAATGTTTCTTGTTCCAAAAACTACTTTAAATTTTTAACGTCTCGAAGAAGTTTGTATTTGGCAACTTTAATTCTAAAAAAAGAAAGAAAGAAAGAGAAAAAAGAAAAAAAAGAAGAAAAAGAAAGACGAAAGATGAAAGAAAAAGGTTCAAACATATTTAGAAAAGAAGCGATCCATCCTCATTAAATAAGAAGACAATAGTGATGACGGGCGACAGTTAAAAAAGTTCTTTCTTTTTCTTAGAATTATTTCGAAACTGTAATTAAAACATAAAAGATTAAAAGGAATAAAAAAAAAGACGAGGGTTTTCATTTTTCAAGGGTAAATTTTGGAGAAAAATTAAAATAAATTTGTGGAGTTAATGATAAGGCATAACTTCCATAGAAATGTGTTTACATCAAATACAAAGGAATGTTACTAGGTACATTTTTAATGTATTTATTGAAATAAAAATTGTGTTTGAGATATAATGTAAATTTTGTTCGCTTAAAATGTTTTATGTTTTAGATTTCGTTTGTAAGAGATAGCAACTTCAATTATTTTTTATTTGAATCGGAATGTGTTTACGGTAAATAAAAATGATTTTTTTTTAAGAACAAATCAAAGAAATTTATTGAAATGAAAAGAGAATGTTTCAGATAAAATGCTAATTTTGAACTTTTACATTGTTTAAAGAAAAAACATCGGTATATCATTATATATTTTTATTTTATTGATTTATGTCTGTATTGTTAGAACCTATTGTTAAAAACATAGATGGAAGATGGCAGTTCTCTGAATGATAACTAAAGTTTATTTAATTTAACCCTTTACAGTCTATTTTATGCATACTACATATTATATTTTTATTAATTGTATTTTATTTCATTTCTTTCAGAAGCAAAAGCAGCTACAGATACGAGAGGGCAAAAACTGAAACTGGTACAATGAGCTTTAATGGCAGACTAGAAGATGTTACGGCTGCAGAGAAATTTGTGGTAATTATATTTCATTCTACAGACGAGTCTCTCTATAACGAACTTCCATATAACAAATTTCTTTATATAACGAATTTTTAGCAGGAACGGTCACTTTTCCAAATGATTACATTAAAAATAATCTCCATCTAACAAATTTCTATACATAGCTAATTTTTAGCAGGAACGGTCACTTTTCCCGATGATTATATTAAAAATAATCTCCATATAGCGACAGATCTATCTCCATATAAGGAATTTCTTTATATAACGAAATTTTAGCACGAACATTCACTTTTCCTCATGATTACATAAAAAAATATTCTCCATATAGCGGAAGATCTATCTTCATATAACGAATTTCTTTATATAACGAATTTTTAGCAGGAACGGTCACTTTTCCCCATGATTACATTAAAAATAATCTCCATATAGAGTAAGATCTATCTCCATCTAACGATTTTCTTTAAATAACTAATTTTTAGCAGGAACGGTCACTTTTCCAAATGATTATATTAAAAATAATCTCCATCTAACGAATTTCTATACATAACAAATTTTTAGCACGAACGGTCACTTTTCCCCATGATTACATTAAAAATAATCTCGATATAGCGACAGATCTATCTCCATATAAAGAATTTCTTTATATAACGAATTTCTCTATACAACGAATTTTTAGCACAAACGGTCACTTTTCCCCAAGATTACATAAAAAATATTCTCCATATAGCGAAAGATCTATCTTCGTATAACGAATTTTTTTATATAACGAATTTTTAGCAGGCACGGTCACTTTTCCCCATGATTACATTAAAAATAATCTCCATATAGCGTAAGATCTATCTCCATCTAACGAATTTCCTTAAATAACGAATTTTTAGCAGGAACGGTCACTTTCCCCCATGGTTACATTAAAAATAATCTCCATATAGCATAAGATCTATCTCCATCTAACGAATTTCTTTATGTAACGAATTTTTAGCAGGAACGGTCACTTTTCCCCATGATTACATTAAAAATGATCTCCATCTAACAAATTTCTATATATAACGAATTTTTAGAAGGAACGGTCACTTTTCCCCATGATTACATTAAAAATAATCTCCATATAGCGTAAGATCTATCTCCATCTAACGAATTTCCTTAAATAACGAATTTTTAGCAGGAACGGTCACTTTCCCCCATCGTTACATTAAAAATAATCTCCATATAGCGTAAGATCTATCTCCATCTAACGAATTTCTTTATGTAACGAATTTTTAGCAGGAACGGTCACTTTTCCCCATGATTACATTAAAAATGATCTCCATCTAACAAATTTCTATATATAACGAATTTTTAGAAGGAACGGTCACTTTTCCCCATGATTACATTAAAAATAATCTCCATATAGCGTAAGATCTATCTCCATCTAACGAATTTCCTTAAATAACGAATTTTTAGCAGGAACGGTCACTTTCCCCCATGGTTACATTAAAAATAATCTCCATATAGCGTAAGATCTATCTCCATCTAACGAATTTCTTTATGTAACGAATTTTTAGCAGGAACGGTCAGTTTTCCCCATGATTACATTAAAAATGATCTCCATCTAACAAATTTCTATATATAACGAATTTTTAGAAGGAACGATCACTTTTCCCCATGATTACATTAAAAATAATCTCCATATAGCGTAAGATCTATCTCCATCTAACGAATTTCCTTAAATAACGAATTTTTAGCAGGAACGGTCATTTTCCCCCATGGTTACTTTAAAAATAATCTCCATATAGCGTAAGATCTATCTCCATCTAACAAATTTCTTTATGTAACGAATTTTTAGCAGGAACGGTCACTTTTCCCCATGATTACATTAAAAATGATCTCCATCTAACAAATTTCTATATATAACGAATTTTTAGAAGGAACGGTCACTTTTCCCCATGATTACATTAAAAATAATCTCCATATAGCGTAAGATCTATCTCCATCTAACGAATTTCCTTAAATAACGAATTTTTAGCAGGAACGGTCACTTTCCCCCATGGTTACATTAAAAATAATCTCCATATAGCGTAAGATCTATCTCCATCTAACGAATTTCTTTATGTAACGAATTTTTAGCAGGAACGGTCACTTTTCCCCATGATTACATTAAAAATGATCTCCATCTAACAAATTTCTATATATAACGAATTTTTAGAAGGAACGGTCACTTTTCCCCATGATTACATTAAAAATAATCTCCATATAGCGTAAGATCTATCTCCATCTAACGAATTTCCTTAAATAACGAATTTTTAGCAGGAACGGTCACTTTCCCCCATGGTTACATTAAAAATAATCTCCATATAGCGTAAGATCTATCTCCATCTAACGAATTTCTTTATGTAACGAATTTTTAGCAGAAACGGTCACTTTTCCCCATGATTACATTAAAAATGATCTCCATCTAACAAATTTCTATATATAACGAATTTTTAGAAGGAACGGTCACTTTTCCCCATGATTACATTAAAAATAATCTCCATATAGCGTAAGATCTATCTCCATCTAACGAATTTTTTTAAATAACGAATTTTTAGCAGGAACGGTCACTTTCCCCCATGGTTACATTAAAAATAATCTTCATATAGCGTAAGATCTATCTCCATCTAACGAATTTCTTTATGTAACGAATTTTTAGCAGGAACGGTCACTTTTCCCCATGATTACATTAAAAATGATCTCCATCTAACAAATTTCTATATATAACGAATTTTTAGCTGGAACGGTCACTTTTCCCCATGATTACATTAAAAATATTCTCCATATAGCGAAAGATCTATCTTCATGTAACGAATTTCTTTATGTAACGAATTTTTAGCAGGAACGGTCACTTTCCCTCCATGATTACTTTAAAAATAATCTCCATATACCGTAAGATCTATCTCCATCTAACAAATTTCTTTAAATAACGAATTTTTAGCAGGAATGGTCACTTTTCCCCATGATTACATTAAAAGTAATCCCCATATAGCGAAAAATGTATCTCCATATAACGAATTTTTTCAGAAATTTTACTTCATTTGTTCAAAAAAAGCTTCAAAAACCACGTGGAATCAGTTTTCCTTCACTGATTCCTGGTTTATATTTCAAAACTGAGTACCTCTACCTTATTCCTTATTTTGTTTATCAAGTTCATTTTCGCAAAAAATTTGCAAAATTAGTTTATTAATCATTATTGATCTTGAAAATGTCACGGTTTGAGCGTACGAAACTTGTTCGTATGTGTATTAAAAAGGTATTTATAATCCTTTATGTGTGTACTGTTATCACTTTAAGCATATACATTTTCTCTTTAATGATAATAAGTTATTTTCTTATATTTTTCTGAATTCCTTGTTAATGTTTGAAAATTGTTCACAAGGGTGTAACCGTGATTACATTAAAAATAATCCCCATATAGTGAAAAATCTATCTCCATATAACGAATTTTTTCAGAAATTTTACTTCATTTGTTTAAAAAAAAGCTTAAAAAACCACGTGGAATCAGTTTTCCTTCACTGATTCCTGGTTTAAAATTCAAAACTGAGTACCTCTACAGAAGATTAATTTTAACACAATTATTCAAATTGGTAAAGAAATCATACGAGTTGTAATTTTCCAACTGGACGAAAAATGTCCGGGATGAATTATGCCCTCCAGATTCGACCGGGATAGCTCAGTTGGTAGAGCGTGGCAGCTTCAGCCAAGAGATCCCAGGTTCGAATCCTGGCCCGGACATTTTTCGTCCAGTTGGAAAATTACAACTCGTATGAGTACCTCTACCTTATTCCTTATTTTGTTTATCAAGTTCATTTTCACAAAAATTTTTGCAAAATTAGTTTATTAATCATTATTGATCTTGAAAATGTCACGGATTGAGCGTACGAAACTTGTTCGTCTGTGTATTAAAAAGGTATTTATAATCCTTTATGTGTGTACTGTTATCACTTTAAGCATATACATTTTCTCTTTAATGATAATAAGTTATTTTCTTATCTTTTTCTGAATTCCTTGTTAATGTTTGAAAACTGTTCACAAAGGTGTAACCGTGATTACATTAAAAATAATCCCCATATAGCGAAAAACCTATCTCCATATAACGATTTTTTCAGAAATGTTACTTCATTTGTTCAAAAAAAGCTTCAAAAACCACGTGGAATCAGTTTTCCTTCACTGATTCCTGGTTTATATTTCAAAATTGAGTACCTCTACCTTATTCCTTATTTTGTTTATCAAGTTCATTTTTACAAAAATTTTTGCAAAATTAGTTTATTAATCATTATTGATCTTGAAAATGTCACGGATTGAGCGTACGAAACTTGTTCGTCTGTGTTTTAAATTCGTCTGTGTTTTAAAAAGGTATTTATAATCCTTTATGTGTGTACTGTTATCACTTTAAGCATACACATTTTCTCTTTAATGATAATAAGTTATTTTCTTATCTTTTTCTGAATTCCTTGTTAATGTTTGAAAATTGTTCACAAGGGTGTAACCGTGATTACATTAAAAATAATCCTCATATAGCGAAAAACCTATCTCCATATAACGATTTTTTTTTCAGAAATGTTACTTCATTTGGTCAAAAAAAGCTTCAAAAACCACGTGGAAGCAGTTTTCCTTCACTGATTCCTGGTTTATATTTCAAAACTGAGTACCTCTACCTTATTCCTTATTTTGTTTATCAAGTTCATTTTCACAAAAAATTTGCAAAATTAGTTTATTAATCATTATTGATCTTGAAATTGTCACCGATTGTGCGCACGAAAGTTGTTCGTCTGTGCATTAAAAAGGTATTTATAATCCTTTATGTGTACTGTTATCACTTTAAGCATATACATTTTCTCTTTAATGATAATAAATGATTTTCTTATATTTTTTCTGAATTCCTTGTTAAAGTGTGAATTTTTTACGAGGGTGTAACAGTTTTGAAATCAAAGCAATAAAAAAATACAGCTTTCTTCGTCTAAAACAAAGTTTCTCTTATACGTTTTTTACCAAATGCTTTCAAATACATGTTTATTTTCCTTTTTGAGACTGTCTAAATAATTAAAAAATACAATATCAAGTTAATATTTAGAGTTAAGTATTTCAAAATCTTAATTAAACACCTAAAAAACATTTTTTTTCAAAATTTACACATTAAATAGCAATTATTTTCCCTTATTCTCTGTATAACGAATTTTCTATATACCGAATTTTTTGACAGAGGATTTCGTTATCTAGGGACTCGACTATATTCATCTTATTTTTTTTCGTTATTCTCTATGTCATGAATTTGTCTATACACCGATTTTTTTGACTGGAACGGTGGATTTCGTCATATAGCGACTCGACTGTATTTATCTTATTTTTTCGCTAATTTCTATGTAATGAATTTTTATATATACCGAATTTTTTGACTGGAACGGTGGATTTCGTTATATAGAGACTCGAATATATTTATCTTATTTTTTTCGTTATTCTCTATGAAACGAATTTTTATATATACCGAATTTTTTGATTGGAACAGTGGATTTCATTATATAGAGACTCGACTGTATTTATCTTCGTTTTTTCCATTATTCTCTATATAACGAATTTTTCTATAACTGAATTTTTAAGGTCCACTACGAGAGGGAATTGTGACTATCTCTGTAGGTTTTCACACCCCTCGAGTTCTGGTAGAGCAAGTGCGGGTTGGAACAACCCGACTTAAGGCCTAGGGCCTGGTTCCCTTTTGGGTGTCCAGCTCCGAAGCTATTGGGGGACGCCGGCCCGTCTCCAAGTGTCTCGTGGTGATTCCCCTACTGTTTTTCACCACGTATCGCAACGACTAACGTCGTCGACACGTGGGTTTAAGGTTAGAGGGTGCGCAGGTGGCGGTCCTCTGATCGGTCGAAGCGCCGTAGGGAGTCAAACCTGCTGGTGCGATAAATGTCCCTCAGGACTTGGGTTTGGTGGTCGTCTACGCGCCGGGCGCTCCTTCAGGGCGTCTGGCGGCGCAGCTTGCTTTTATACCGAATTTTTAGCTGGAACAATGTATTTCGTTATATAGAGATTCGACTGTATTTAGCTTATTTTATTCTGGTTATATATCTGTATTTTATTCTAGTTATCTCCAGGAGCACTTAATCTGTCAAATTAACAGAGAGTTCTCCCTCTCATTTTCTACTAATAAATTTCACATATAATTTTAATGCGTCTTCTGTTTATACATGACTTAAAAGGAAAAACAATTGCATAAATATTTTTGTGGTTATTAAAATTAGCTTCCTTTCAATTGTTTTGCTTTTCTAGAAAGATAATTCCTTTTTAGAAATGTTTAAAAGAAAAAAGTCAAAATCGCGTAACTATTGATTTTTTTTTTTTTTTAAGATTCTTGTCGAACGATTAATTTATATTCTAGCTACTGCCAAAATTATTAAAATAAATGTAAAAATTTGTTCAATTTTTTGAAAATTGAAAATTAATAACAAATAATTTTTTAGATCAAAAATTAAAAGTTAATAAGTGATGAAAAAATTGTTATTAACTTATAAAAACTTATGAATGATTAATTGTCAGTAATTTTTCAGTTCCATTTAACTTTTCATTGTTAACTTTCTATTATAATAAAATAAAAGTTTGTATTTTAGCTTTATATCCTCTATTATTTATCTAAATGTAAGCCGAGTAAAGCCATGTCAGCATTTTTATTAGAAAACACTGTTTTCTGACAATATTTTCATAGAAGATTTTGCTTTACTAAGGTTCTTTATAGTGGAAATAGGGTAAGTCTAGGATAGTTGCCCTACTTAAGCCCCCTTCATTTTCCTTTTTTATAGCAATGTACGTAGTGCACATGTAACCTATACACTTTAAATTTTATGTAGAACATCATAACAAATATTACTTTAATATAAACACCATATAAAATAGTGTTTTTATCAAAAAACTTAATCAATGATTTTGGCCATTTATCAAGGTTAGATACCCCACTTGTTCGGGATACATGCCCCATTCGAAAAAGAATAGGAAGTATAGGTAATTAACATTTATAATTCAAAATATAGATTTGCATTTGACATAATATACTATTTACATCCAATTTGTGATTTCCTTCTATATATAAAAAAAAGTAATGGTTTGGAAATGGACCAATAAATATCTGCGTAGATACCGTGAAACGTATCTGATTGGTCAGAGCTTTCTGACTTTTATTAGGGGGAATTAACATGAAAGTAGAGAATTTAGATAGGGTGGGCGCTATTAGGGGGGTTACCAAGGGGAAGGGACCCGGGTCTGTCGCCCAGTTTGGTGGCAAAAATTAGCTGCCAAAGTGGCGCCAGCTTGGCACTATTTCCAGTATTTCGCCAAATTTCCATAGACTCTCATTGAAATCAAATAGCGTTAACTAACTTGCAAAAAATCAACAAATTGAGATATTGCAATGCAACAAAAATTAATACTAGCTTATGAATAGAGCTTAATTGAACTATTTACATTATTTTTAAGCACAAAAACTAACTATTTATAATATTCGTAACAATATATATACAATTGGTACTTGTTAGTTATCCTGTCGACCAAATTACTGTCGCCAAATTCATATATATTAAACGAGCAAGGGATTTTCCCGATTATGAACGATATCGTAAACAACTGGGAAGATTTTCACGAGACTTGCCCCCTATACTAAATCGAGCACGAGAAAAAGATAGGTTCCGAATACAACAAAATTCGTTTTTACAGGGTAAAACAAACTCAGCGCTGAAAATGTGTTTTTTATAAATGGAAAAATACACGAAGCGTGTTGCCTCTACTAATTGGAGCACGAGAAATCCATCTAGCTAGGTTTCGAATTCGGGAAAGGTCATTTTGATCTATTAAAACAAACTCAGCACTAAGAATGCTGCTATATATCGAAAACGGCTCTAACGATTTTCACAAAAATTGACTATACTAATTCGAGCACAATAAATCGATCTAGCTAGGTCACTAATTCGAGAAAACTCGTTTTCTGTGTTTAAAACTCGACGTGGTATTACTCGAAAAGATGGTATCAATCGAAAAAAATTCCGACTATTTTTATGAAATATGATATGAGAAAAATATCTAACCAAGTCTTGATATCAGAAAAAATTAATTTTTCTCGGTTTAAATTTTTTTTCTATCTTTTGTAATCGAAATTTTTGCCTAATTGATCTAATGCCAGCTAACAGTCATTTATCATAAACACAATAAAAACTCTCTAGAATACGGCTCTTACGGCTTATCTTCTATACTAAATCGAGCCCTAAATAACGGCCTATATGTAAGTAAAAAATATGGTAAAATTTCTTTTAACTGGCTAGAAAAAATAAAATTAATTGATTTTAGCAATTGTTAATTTCGTGAACTTGAGTATTTTCAGAAACATAGGTACTTTTCGGTTAGCTGGGCACCAGTGTAATATATACACACATATACTATTACATCTGGGGTTGGCTAGGGCGCGATTACGCGGGGGGTTGTTGAGCGTAGCGAGCAGGGGGGCCGAGGCCCCCTAGTTTTTAAAAAAATGAGTTTACATGCTCTGTATCCTAATCCTGCATCACACTCTCCCACATCAAAGGATATTTGCTATCCCCAATTTTTCGAATAAATGGGTATACAAAATTTGAAGCCATTCAAATAATTCTAACGAAATCTAAACTAAGATGAATTACCCCCCTCTCTCTTCTTATATTCGATGTACAAACACTGAAAACTAATTCGGAAGCAAATTTAACATTCTTAAATTAAATGGGTTAGATTTTTATGTTTCTGTAAGAATGAGTTCAAAATATTTTATATATTCTACGGAAGGTACAATTTATATAATTTAAATTAGGGTGGTGGGGGGGGGGGAGAAAACTTACCAACAATAAAATAAATATATTTCTTTGATGGATAAAATATTTATTTCAAGAAGTAAATCGCTGTAACTTCGTCTACTACGCTTTTTTATAACAGTTGATTATAGTTGAACGTCAGTAGCTCCGACATACGTACAACAGCTGAAATACAGTGACTAGGGCAACTAACTTGATGGGGTATCTAACCTGGATTTACCCTTATGATCTATCTGTAAAAAGGTTGATTAGATTATAAATGAATTTCACTCTACCTGCACAGTATTAGGTCTACGAATTTAAGTTACAAACTTTTGAAGTATGTAGAAAGTCGAGAGGACATGTATAGAGTTCAATAATCACTCTGGCTTGGAACTATAGGCTATAGTTCAATAATCACTCTGGCTTGAATAAATCTATAATCCCTTTATGATCGGATGGTAATTTTAAGTATCATTAAAGAAAATCTATACTAACATTATAAAGAATTAACGCTTGTTTGTTTATTTGTAGGAGTAATCTCTAGAACTACCAAGCCGATTTCAAAATTAAAGGTGTCAAAATACTGGTGACCATCTTTACTCCAATATAGGCTATATTTTATTTAGGTACAGCAACGCCTAATGGAGTGTAGCAATAAAAAAAGGTTCTAAAATTGCTATTTCGTGATACTGCTATGGCTGAAATCGAGATATTACGCATGGTGGTTACTTTAAAGGATTCTTCTCTATTATCCCATCGACCACTTTTCATAACAAAACACTATCGCCAAACTGTAATGCAAATAAACGGGAGAACGTTGCCATTGGAATATCAAAATAAATAAAATATAAGAATTTAAGGATACAATTGTTATTTTAATTAATGAAATAACTAATAAATCAGTAAAACATAATGAAAAATATACACAAATGTCGAATTAAAAAACACTTGGTGACATAACAAACATGTATAATGCTTCTGACATCAAGTAAATGGGACTGCGTTTTTGGCGTTTAATCTTACAGTTTGGCGATAGTTTTTTGTTATGAAAAGTGGTCGACGGAATAATAGAGAAGTACCCTTTAAAGATGTAAATGCTCACTGAGAACGGTTTCTAAAAAATTCGAAATTTCAAAAGGTGAAATGAGCGAAAAGCTTTCTAAAAATATTCTCACTCAAAAAACATTATTTTCAGCTTTTGAGATTTGAAAATATTTTCCTTTAAAGTATTTGACAGTATAAATGTCTACATTATAAAGTAGTCACTAAAAATAGATTTATAAAAAGTATTGCAAAGAGTTAAAAATTGGATTTTAAAAACATATTTTCACCTTTTGAAATTTGAAAATATTGTCCTTTAAAATATTTGACTATATAAATGCCTATACATTATAAAGTAGTCACAAAAATAGATTTATAAAAAGTACTGCAAAGAGTTAAAAATTGGATTTTAAAAACATATTTTCACCTTTTGAGATTTGAAAATATTGTCCTTTCAAATATTTGACTATATAAATGCCTATACATTATAAAGTAATCACAAAAATAGATTTATAAAAAGTACTGCAAAGAGTTAAAAATTGGATTTTAAAAACATATTTTCACCTTTTGAGATTTGAAAATATTGTCCTTTAAAATATTTGACTTTATAAATGCCTATACATTATAAAGTAGTCACAAAAATAGATTTATAAAAAGTACTGCAAAGAGTTAAAAATTGGATTTTAAAAACATATTTCATCTTTTGATATTTGGAAATATTTTCCTTTGAAATTTGCGACTGTATATATATAAAAATATGTTTTATAGATTTATAGTTTAATATTAATTTACGACTATACATTGGAGAAATCAATTTATAAATCCTAAAAATATAGCTTAAATAACATTTCATTTTTTCTTTCCTGCTGCCATACCTTAAAAAAGAAACAGAGCAAAAATTATTATATTTTTTAATAAATTCACTTGCTTTTGGATTTAAAAAGATATTTTCAGCTTTTGATATTTAGAAATATTTTTCTTAAAAATTTTGACTGTATAATTACCTGCATTATAAAATAGTCACAAAACAGTTAAAAATTGGATATTTAAAACTAATTTTTTAGATGCAAACGTTAATCTTACTTTATATAATGCTATTACCTACCTTTACAAGGTGAACTTGTGGTACCCACGTTATCTATGTTAGAAAAAAATCTGTTCATAATTATATCATAATACTTTTATCAGGTCGTCTTGGAGCTTCACAAGATTCAGCTAAGTAAGCGACTTGTCTGTAGTCGTAAACCCTTACCATTGTAATTTCTGTTTTTATTTCCAGGCTTAGGTCAAGAGCGAATCCGTGTAAGGTTAAAATGAATTTGTTTTTTTCTCTCAGAAGCCAGTGCATTGAGATTATCTATAAAAAAGGGTTTGCGAGAATAAAGTTTCTAATTGTTACGTAAAAATTGCTTTTATTCCACCGTACTTGTTTCATATAGGTGCGTCCCGAATATGATTTTCAGACATTCCAATTTCATAGTCTAAATATAAATGACAGGCAAGGTTCAGGTAATTTAATGATTTTTCCTACAAATCGTTCACACTGTACGAAAAAAAAAAGTAAATTTACGGGTATTTTACCGTGAATACCTCGCCGTGAACCTAATTGAGATTATCCATAAAAAAGGGTTTGCGCGAATAATATTTGTAATTGTTACGTGAAAATGGCTTTTATTCCACAGTACTGATTTTATGCATGTGCGTCCCGAACATGATTTTCAGACATTCCGGTTTTTTTTGACTGAATTTAAATGACCGGCACGGGTCAGGTAATTTAATGATTTTTCATATAAATCGTTTACACTGTACAAAAAAAAAAAAAAAAGTAAATTTACGGGTATTTTACCGTGAATACCTCGCCGTGAACCTAATTGAGATTATCCATAAAAAAGGGTTTGAGCGAATAAAATTTCTAATTGTTACGTGAAAATGGCTTTTATTCCACAGTACTGGTTTTATGCATGTGCGTCCCGAACATGATTTTCAGACATTCCCGGTTTCTTTGACTGAATTTAAATGACCGGCACGGGTCAGGTAATTTAATGATTTTTCATATAAATCGTTTCTACTGTAAAAAAAAGTAAATTTACGGGTATTTTACTGTGAATACCTCGTCGTGAACCTAATTGAGATTATCCATAAAAAAAGGTTTGCGCGAATAAAATTTCTAATTGTTACGTAAAAATGGCTTTAAATCCATAGTACTGATTTTATACATGTGCATCCCGAACATGATTTTCAAACATTGCGGTTTCTTTGATTAATTTTGTACTTATTATGTAATATTGAGAAGAGGCCTATTGAATTTCAGTATCCTCGATTATCCGAAACTATTTGTTTCGGTCTCTCGAAATATTCGTTCTGATAAAAGGTATATAAATTTTTTCGAAATTGTTTATTTTAAGGAGTGAATGTAAAAGACAATCCTTCTATATATAAAAAAAAGTAATGGTTTGGAAATGGACCAATGAAAATCTGCGTAGATACCACAAAACGTATCTGATTGGTCAGAGCTTTCTGACTTTTCTTAGGGAGAATTAACATGAAAGTAGGGAATTTAGATAGGATGGGCGCTATTAGGGGGCTTACCAAGGGGAAAAGACTCGGGTCTGTCGCCAAGTCTGACGCCAACTTGGCGATATATCTCCAAATTTAGCTGCCAAAAGTGGCGCCAACTTGGCGCTATTTCCAGTATTTCGACAAATTTCCATAGACTCCCATTGAAATCCAATAGCGTTTACTCGCTTGCAAAAAAGCAATGCAACAAAAATTATGCAACAAAAATGTCTGGGGTTGGCTAGGGCGCGATTACGCGTGGGGTTGGTGAGCGTAGCGAGCAGGGGGGCCGAGCTCCCCTAGTAAAAAAAAACAAAAAAAAACAAATTTTGCATAAAGAATGAAGTTGATCAGATAATGAGTAGCCGAGATATTTGTAATCATATTTTTCACACTCTTCGATTTTTCATGACACTGTATTTCATTCAAATTTCAATTCAAAGATATATTTTAATTGGAAATGAGATGTTTAATTCGATTTTATTTTGAAATTGCAATGCATTTTATAAATCGTTTACACATGTTTTATTTTCACATTTTATATTATGCATATCCATGATGGGTAAGTATTACGGTGGCCCCCAAACGACTAGTTCTTTCTTATCAATAATATTTTTACACTACAACTGCCTGTCATAACTATCAGTTTTACCAAACAGAATTTCAACCTTTTACAACCCCCCCCCCCTCCACACACCGCCTAAAACCTGTAAATGAATGTCTTGAGATCTTGAAAGAAGGAAGGGGAAATATAAGGGAGTTTCTAACACCGCCCCTTTGTAAAATTTGTAACTGAGCCATGGAAAGGAAGAATCATAAAGAAAAACTTTGTTTCTTTCTTTAACCCGTAGTCCATTATGAACGCGTTCAGCGCGTCCACATCTGAGTCTATTTCCCAACGTTACGGACGCTCTGCATGCGTGTGTGACATGTCTAATAATAAAGTTGCCAACGCTTCTGTCATAAAATAAAATAAATAAATATATTCGGTAACATTGGTATTTGTAAAAAAAAAAAAAGGTGAGTTCACTCCAAACTGTGGAAAAGTGTTTCGTAATCTACAGGGTGATTATAAAAAAACTATCCCGATATATGAGTGCTTAACTATCACACCGTTCACAGAAACTGACTGAAATTTTGGTTATAAGTATTTTGAGGTATGCGCTCAAGAATCATAAGGAAAACAACAATTACTGTTACAGTGACAAAATTTTGAAAATTTCAAATGGCAACACCTATTTTTTTTATTATTGGAATGTGATCTTCATAGTGAAAAACCATAAAAAGCGTCGAAACGGTACCTGTAACACGAAAATTGCCGGCGCTAGAGAGACTAAGAAGAAAAGTGAAAACAACCCATAAAGGACAGAGAAGCAACAGAAAGTAAAACATTTTGTTATTCAGTGCTATCCACCATCTGCCGCTGCCGCATGCAACATGTCTTCGTGTGTGACGTGGAAAATTTGTGAAACACAATAAAATGTTTTGTTTTCTGTCCTTATTCGTTGTTTTCACTTTTCTTCTTAGTCTGTCTAGCGCCGGCAATTTTCGTGCTACAGGTACCGTTCCAACGCTTTGTATGGTTTTTTACTATGAAAATCACATTCCAATAAAAAAAAAAAAATGGGTGTTGCCATTTGAAATTTTCAAAATTTTGTCACTGTAACCGTAACTATTAGAGTTTAACTGTTGTTTTTCATACGATTCTTGAGCGCATACCTCAAAATACTTAAAACCAAAATTTCAGTCAGTTTCTGGTGAACGGTGTGATAGTTAAGGACTCATATATCGGGATAGATTTTTTATAATCACCCTGTATGTTTTATGTAATTTTTTTATTTCTGGATAAAAATGTAAAGGAATCACATAGATGAAAAATTTGAGCTCATAAAGAAATTCAGAAATGGTTAGAGTAGAGTAAGTAAAGTAACATCCATTTAAAACTTCCCATTAAAATATCAGTTCATCATAAATATGATACTCGCATAAACGTAAATGCGGAAGAAATTTTAAAAAGGAAGCTACCGTACATAATTTATCTTTAAAATAACAGTTATTGTGTAACTTCCAAAAGATAAATTTCCGTATATATAAACTCTGGAGATAATTTTCTTCTCGCAGATAAATTTCTGTCCTCATAAGCACTAAAACCCTTCTTCTTCTTTTTTCTTTCCTTTTATCTTAATTCATATCTCAACTTTCAAAAAAATAAAAAATAAATTCGTTCATCTTAAAAACGGTTTCATTTCTTTGAACTAGCAAAAGAAATAAAAACAGGAACTCATATCGTAAAGGTTTATGATAACAGGCAAAAGCTGAGCTAGCAAATAAATTTGCTGATGCTTTATGAAGCTCTGATGCTATTAAAAGATTCTTTTTTTTTCTTGGAGCAAAAATTTTTATTGATGAGAGACAGGATATTAGAATGCTATCTGGAGGAAAGTGGAGTGAAAGATATACGTATGTGATTAAGATAAAAAGAACTTAATGTGGCTCGAAGAAACTTTGTTTAAATTTATTATTGTAATTTAAATGTAATTTGAAGATTGGGAAAGATCGAAGGGATTAGATAACCTTGATTTGAATTTCTAATTCTGACCATTTTGTTGTCAAAATATTGATGTAAGATATTTTTAAAACTGTGATAGACTCGAGCTTTATGTTGAGTATACCAATAATTATTTAACTAGTTTAACTGTGATTAGGAAGAAAAAAAAATAGACAATTTTAAATTGAATTTCTGATTCTGACTATTTTATTGTCAAAATAGTTATACAAGATATTTTTAAAATGATGATATTCAAACTTTATGTTGACACCAAGAACTATTTGACTAGTTTGTATCTGATTGGGGGAAGAGAAAAATTACACAATATTGATTTGAATTTCTAATTCTGATCATTTTGTTGTCAAAATATTTGTGTAAGATATTTTTAAAACAATGGTACTCAAACTTTATGTTGACCACCAAGAACTATGTGACTAGTTTAAATGTGATTAGGGATAGAAAAAAACTAGACACTCTTGATTTGAATTCCTAATTCTGACCATTTTGTTGTCAAAATAATTATGTAAGATATTTTTAAAACGATGATTCTCAAACTTTATGTTGACCACGAAGAACTATTTGACTAGTTTAAATGTCATTGTGAGAAGAGAAAAATTAGTCAATCTATATTTAAATTTCTAATTCTGACCATTTTGTTGTCAAAATACTTATATAAGATATTTTTAAAACGATGATACTCAAACTTTATGTTGACAAACAAAAATTATTTGACTAGTTTATATGTGATTGGGGACAGAGAAAAATTAGACACTCTTGATTTGAATTCCTAATTCTGACCATTTTGTTGTCAAAATATTTGGGTAAGATATTTATAAAACGATGATATTCAAACTTTATGCTGATTACCGAGAACTATTTGACTAGTTTAAATGTGATTCGGAGAAGAGAAAAATTTAAACAGTCTTGATTTGAATTTCTAATTCTGACCATTTTATTGTCAAAATATTTGTGTAAGATATTTTTAAAACGATGATACTCAAACTTTATGTTGACCACCAAGAACTATTTGATTAGTTTAAATGTGATTGGGGATAAAGAAAAATTAGACACACTTGGATTGAATTCCCAATCCTCACCAATTTGTCAAAATAATTAAGTAAGATATTTTTAAACGTGATACTCAAACTTGACCACCAAGAACTATTTGACAAGTTTAAATGTGATTGGTGTAGTAAAAATAGTTTATTTACTGTGGGACCTTTTAACGTGCAGTTAATGGCCACTCTAAGTTTATGTATATTTAAGTAGGGGTAATCTTTCAATATAAAAATATATATATTTCCTGTCTTTATATAGTAAACAGTTGAAAATCATATAAATAGGTAAAGTCTTCTTACCTTCTGTTTTCGGGATTCAGGAATTGTGTATCCAATTTTATCGTGTCATTTATTTATGACTCTGGTTCCGTGTTTTCACATTTCACGTTCTCTCTTCCACTTATCACTACTTAACCGTGAAGGAAGAAAATTATTATTAAAAAAAATTGAGTATTATGAAATTGAATGGATTCATAGGTTTAGAAGGTTAAAAATATTTAATAGTATATTTTACATTTTTTTTTACATGTTTAAAGATATAAAAGTTTTATACGCTTTAGGAGCGATTAAAAGTCACGTCTTTCAGTCCGGAAAAATCATGTTACACTGACTTTGAAACAGTCTATAAAGAACATAGTTGCTATGGCTGCATGAGGCCCATTTTTGGGGTATTCACAGTTTTAAGTGTTTACAGAAGTTCTCGCACATGGCTTTGACGTCACGAGCAATCTGGTTTCTCAAGTGCAGAAAGTTTCGGTTTGATTATAGCTTCCTGAGTGATAAGCTGGGATTACGTGTTTCGGAGAAAGAGGGTTTTCAATACACCCCCCTTAATCCCAGGTTGAAGGAAGTTCTTGCAGTTTCAGTCTTTCAAGGTTTCTCAGATGTTCAGGTTTGGGAGTGGGCTTGGTCAACAGATCTGCGATCATGGATTTGCTAGGACAGTACTTCAGTGCGATTATCTTTGCTTCTGTTAGGTGTTTGATGACGTGGTACTTCACCTCGATGTGTTTTGTCCTGTTGGAAAGTTTCTCGGATTCCGTCATCTTTATCGCTGAGAGATTGTCCTCGTATAGTGTAATTGGACAATTTTGCGGTAAATCTAGATCGTCTAGAAGTTTTATGAGCCAAACGATTTCATTGGCTGCGCTTGCTGCTGCTACGTATTCCGCTTCGGCGGATGATTGAGCGATGCAAGACTGTCGTTTGGATATCCAGTAGATTGGATTCTTGCCTATCATAAAAACATTTCCTGTAGTAGATTTTCGCGTTTCGGGATCTTGTGCCCAATTTGCATCTGAATATGCTTCTAAGATTGGTGCATGTTCGGTGTTTATAATTAAGTTTAAGTTCTTTGTGGTATTTAGGTATCTCATTATACGCTTCAAAGCTTTCCAGTCTATTTCGGTTGGTTTTTCATTTTTCCTGCTTAGAATGTTTACAGCCGTTAGTATATCAGGTCTAGTTACTGTCGCTAAGTATAATAATGCACCTATTCCTTGTCTGTACTTGTGATTATTTGGAAGTAGGTTTTCGTTATTGTTTATTTTTAGATAACCTGTGTCCATGGGTGTGCTGTATGGTTTACTTTCTTCAAGATTAAATTTATTTATTATTTCACTAATTTTCGTTGTTTGGTTTAGAGCGTAGCCGTTGTCTAATTTCTTTATGCTTATTCCTAGGTAATTCGTTACTTCTCCTAGGTCACTAAGTTTGAATTTAAGTTTAAGTTTTTCTACAAATTTTTCAATGTTTTCTTTGTTTCCTGCTACGAGCAGATCGTCCACGTATACAATTATGTAGACTGTGTCTTCCTTGTTTTTCTCTTTGCGCGTAAATAAACAAGTGTCTGTAGTGCTTTGCACAAATTTCATTTCCTTTAATGTTTCACTGATTTTCGTGTTCCAGGCTCTCGCGGCCTGTTTAAGTCCGTAAATAGCCTTCGTTAATTTGCATACTTTATTTATTTGGTCTGGTTTCTCATGACCTTCGGGTTGTGTCATGTATATGTCTTCGTCTAGCTCTCCGTGTAGAAAAGCTGTTTTGATGTCTAGGTGGTGCACGTTAAATCCGTGGTACGCAGCTGCTGCTAGAAATGTGCGGATTGTTGTGTGAGACACCACTGGGGCAAAAGTCTCGTCATAATTTTCACCATATTTTTGAAGAAAGCCTTTTGCAACTAGGCGGGCCTTGTATCTCTTCACGTTTCCCATATCGTCATATTTGACTTTAAAAGTCCATTTACTTCCTATGATTTTCTTTCCCTGTGGAGGTTCGACTAGTTCCCAGGTTTTATTCTCCTTTAACGAATTTATTTCCTCTTGCGCGGCGTTTATCCAATTTTGTCTTTCAATGGGATTTTTAGTGTTTATCATTTCTAACCAGTCTTTGGGTTCGTTAATTATGTTTGTTTTCACTGTATATGCGAAGCGATCGGGTGGTACTCCCCGATTTGTCCTCTCTGATCTTCGCGGTTCACTTGTGGATTGTTTGGGCGCGGGTGGTTCGCATTCTTCAGGTGTAAAGTCTATCAATATTTCCTTTGAGTTATTTTCAACTAATTGTTCATTTTCTACGGGTTTTGATTTTTCCTCTTCCGGGTTGCTATTGTTTTGAGTGTAAGGACATTTATTTTCAAGGAATTTGACGGATCTTGAAAGTATGACTCTTCCGTCGTTTGTGTATATTCTGAATCCTTTACTTCTGTTATCGTAACCGACAAATTTTCCCTGTTGTGCGGTTTCGTCTAATTTTCCGCGTTTTGATTTATTTATGTGTGCATAGGCTAAGCATCCGAATACTTTTAAGTAATGGATATTGGGCTTCCTATTTGTCCACATTTCGTATGGGGTTTTATAGTTTGATCTTGTCGGTAAGCGGTTTTGAATATGGTTGGCAGTGCATATTGCTTCTCCCCATAGTTTTTGCGGTAATTGCGCCTCTATTAACATGCTGCGGGTCATTTCTAGTAAATATCTATTCTTTCTCTCCGCAATTCCATTCTGGCTGGGTGATTGTGGTACTGTGAGTTGGTGCTCTATGCCTTTTTCGCTTAGGTATTCTTCCATTTCGGTACTAGTGTATTCACCACCGTTGTCTGATCTTATACTGTTTGGGTATCTCCCGAATTTATTGTGTACTAGAGATATGTAGTCTTTGAATTTATCGAATACTTCGCTTTTTCTGGACATTAAATAGATTACACAAAATCTTGTTTTGTCGTCGATGAAAGTTACGAAGTATGTTTTTCCACCGATTGTAGGGGTCTGCAACGGACCACAGACGTCGCTGTGTATCAACTCGATTTTTCGTGTGGCTCTGTATGACGCGTGTTTGGGGTACGGTGCTTCTGTTGTTTTCGCTCTTATGCATACCTCACATTTGTTTTCGTGTCTGCAGTTATTTATCGTTATTCCTGTAACTAGTTGATTTGTTTGCATTTCTTTAATTGTTTGATAACTACGGTGTCCCATTCTGCGGTGCCATAATTCCACACAATTGGGATTTTGACAGCTGTATGTCATGTCTACATAATTTTGTTCTCTAGTATCGTTAGTTAAATTTATTTCATATAGATTATTTTTCAACTTTCCTTCTAATATTGTTTTACCGTCATTTATTATGCTGCACTTTTCTTTTTCAAAGGTTACTTCACAACCGTTTTGGGTCGCCTTGCTTACGGAAAGTAGGTTTGTTTCTATTTTAGGTATGTATAGGACGTTTTTGAGTGTAATTTCTTGTCTTTTGTTTTCCGTTTGAATTTTTATTTCTCCGGAACCATATGATGTTAATTTGTTACCGTTTGCGACTGTTATTTCTGTTTCGGCGTCTTCGTTGAAGTTTGAAAGTAATGTTTTGTCGTTGGTAATATGATTTGAGCTGCCGCTATCTATTATCCATGTATTTGTTTGAGCTTTGTCCGCTAAAAATGCTGCGTTATTTATTTTATCATTCTTTGTTTCGTGTTCCTCATTTTTAGGATTCGGGTTTGTCTTTTCGAAGCATAGTGATGATGAGTATTGCTTTTGTTTGTAATGTCTGTTTGGTTGCGGATGGTGGTTAGATGTTTGTTGAGTGTAGCTGTTTTGGTTCTGTCGTTTTACGAACCAGCATTGGGCAGTATTGTGATTTCTCATTTTGCAATGTGTGCAGTATCTATTCTCTCTTTTGTTGTTATTTACGTATGCAGAATTCTTTAGTATTTTATACGCTTTTGATGTATTTTGCGGAATATCTGTGTTTTCTGCTCTTCTCATGTATTCGTCGATTAACTTCGTTCTTAGGAAATTAGGTGTCAGATCGGTCTCGGGGCGCGATTCAAGTGCGGTGATCAAGACGTCATAAGACCTTGGTAAAGAGCATAGCATTATAGCTGAAATATGTGAATCGCTTATGCGTTCACCAATCGCGGCTAATTTATCTATAAGCTCTAGTATATTTGTTATGTGCGTTTGCATATTTCCGTTCTCACTTAATTTGGTGTTGTATAATTTCCTAAGGAGAAAGAGCTTGCTTGATAGGGATTCGCGTTCGTGGATTTCTTTCAGTTTGTCCCATGTTTGGCGAGCAGTTTCGAGATTCTTTATGTGTATTATTTGCGCGTCTTCGATGCTCAAATTTATCAGAGCACGCGCTTTCTTATCTTTTTTGTTCCAAGCGGAAAATGCCGCATCCGTGCTAGCTGGAGCTTGCTCCGTTATAGTTTCGATTAAATCATCTTTCGTTAATATCATCTCGATCTTGAATCGCCAGTTAGCGTAGTTTGTGGCGTTTAATTTGTCTATCATTTGAGTATCTCTAAATGACGCCATCATTAAGTTTTCTTTTCTTCTTTTACTTTTACTTTTTCTTTTTATATTTTTATACACTACTTTTTGTTTTTATTTTATTTTATATATAGCGCAGATTCAGACATTTAGTCTCGAATTCTTTTTCAGGCTCGAAATCTTTTTTATTGTAGTAAAAATAGTTTATTTACTGTGGGACCTTTTAACGTGCAGTTAATGGCCACTCTAAGTTTATGTATATTTAAGTAGGGGTAATCTTTCAATATAAAAATATATATATTTCCTGTCTTTATATAGTAAACAGTTGAAAATCATATAAATAGGTAAAGTCTTCTTACCTTCTGTTTTCGGGATTCAGGAATTGTGTATCCAATTTTATCGTGTCATTTATTTATGACTCTGGTTCCGTGTTTTCACATTTCACGTTCTCTCTTCCACTTATCACTACTTAACCGTGAAGGAAGAAAATTATTATTAAAAAAAATTGAGTATTATGAAATTGAATGGATTCATAGGTTTAGAAGGTTAAAAATATTTAATAGTATATTTTACATTTTTTTTTACATGTTTAAAGATATAAAAGTTTTATACGCTTTAGGAGCGATTAAAAGTCACGTCTTTCAGTCCGGAAAAATCATGTTACACTGACTTTGAAACAGTCTATAAAGAACATAGTTGCTATGGCTGCATGAGGCCCATTTTTGGGGTATTCACAGTTTTAAGTGTTTACAGAAGTTCTCGCACATGGCTTTGACGTCACGAGCAATCTGGTTTCTCAAGTGCAGAAAGTTTCGGTTTGATTATAGCTTCCTGAGTGATAAGCTGGGATTACGTGTTTCGGAGAAAGAGGGTTTTCAATAATTGGGAGAAGAGAAAAATTAGACAATCTTGATTTATGTAGGATATTTGTGAAATATTTATGTAGGATATTTTTTAAATTAGGATAGATTCAAGCTTTATGTTGACTATCAATAATTATTTAACTATTTTAACTGTGATTTAGAGATACAGAAAGAATTAACAATCACTTGCAAATGCAGTTTTATAGGTGGTTTTGATGCTAATTTCTAATTATGATTACAAGGTAATTAAAATAGTTATTTAAGTTACTTTTAAAGCGTTGATAGGTTTCTTGAATTGCATGTTGAGCAACTATCAAAACCTATTTAACTAGTTCATATGTGTTTAGAATTGTAGAAGGATACACTGCAAAAAAAAAAAATATATATATATATATATATATATATATATAATTTAACAACTTACAATAATCATTGGAAAAATGTTCCGAAAGCTTAAAAAATAATAAATAATAATAATAATAATAATAATAATTACCGTACTTTCATGAACGGTCCCCCACAATTATGATTATGCCAAAGTTGCAGTTATGATTTCGCCAAGATCATCGCAAAGCTTATATATGCATCCTATATTCGCAAATATATATATTCCAAACACACTTATATGTGCCCTATACGTCATTATACACATATTATTTACGTCTTAAATGTCGTATATACATCATATACACATGTCATATATATACATCATATATGCATCCTATATGACTATAACGTGGCCACATACGTCAAGAAATGTTATATATATATCATATATTATTATAATGTCATACATGCTTTATAATTGGGCAATAAATCTTGGTCGCTTGGCGATTCATCATAGGGGGCCGCTATAACACGAAAGTACCGAAACAAAAATATTTCATCCTTGGAGGCGTTATAACAGGAAAAGTACCAAATTTCTATTTTATTTTTCATATCTGATAATTTGCATCGATTCTTTTTGTAACTTTAACATTTTTTTAACGATTTTATGCAATTCTATTGTCTATTCAAAGAAAAATTCTTCTAAAGTTACAGAATTTCGTTAAAAACGCTTAAATAGTAAAATGCGACATCATTTGGTCCATTCTCGACCGAAAGCAACAACCATTTCCACAATGGGTAAAAAAACAACAAAAAAAAACAACAAAAAAAAAAACGAAAGAAAGAAAAAAGAAAAATGAAAAAAGAAAAAAGAAAAAAGAAAAAAGAACTAATGTGGCTCGAAAAAACATTGTTTAAATTTTTTATTGTAATTTAAATATAATTTTGAGATTGCAAAGATCGAAGGGATTAGATAATTCTGACCATTTTGTTATCAAAATATTTATGTAAGATATTTTTAAAACTACGATAGACTCAAGCTTTAGGTTGACTACCAAAAACTACTTAATTTGGAGTGAGTCTCATTTGTCAATTGTGTTTGGCATTTTATATTTGATTTACTCAGTCATTTCAAGCAAATGAATATTTTTATTACACTTAGCCTTTCGAATCCAGCAATAGCCGAAAATAGCCCATTTCTCTGAAACCCACAATAGTCCTGGATAGCTGAAAGGATTTTCCTTCCCCTTAATCTCTCAGTGATGGATGGGGTAATGTGTTGGCATTTCTGGACAGAACAGAAAGAAAAACAAGATTTTTTTTCTGTAACTGGAGCAATGATAAGCAGGGGGATGTAACACCTGTCGAAATTTGAATAAAGGGAGAAGGCAGTAGGGTCATTTCCACTAATTACCTAGTGAAAAAGGGGGAACGAAAAAAAGTGAGTATTTTGGGCTATTTTGTTGGGATTCTAAGGTAAATCAGTTTTTTAAAACTTGGGATTTAAATAGTTAAAATTACTTTTTTATTTAGTTCAAAATTTGACTGTCAAAGACTATTTAACTAGGCCAAGTCATGTATTTCATGTAGTATTTCGAAGTCTGTCGTCACAAACAGCAAGGCAAAGAGATAAAAAAGCGAGACAGCGACTTCTAAAATATAAGCTGTTTTCTGCCATTGTATATATGGGAAGTGCACATATCGTAAGTGATACGTGTATCTCATGTAGTATTACTAGATCTACGGTCCCAAACAGCAATACAGGAAGATAAAAAAGTGCGACAGCCGCTTCTACAATATAATTTTTTTTCTGTCGTATTTATGAGAATTAGGTGATTCTTAAGGGATACCTGTTTCTATGTATAGTGCTCCCAGGTCCTGCCAGTTCTCATGTAAGTCCCATATATATACAGGGGGATTATAGTTAAAATTGCACTTTTAAAAGGCTGTAAAAAAAGAAACAATGGTCAGAATGACCTGATATTTCATCTGAGTATACGTGAAGCAATGAGAATTTGTTTTGCTAAGGAAAAAAAAAAGTTCAAAAGTTGACCGATAGTAACGCTGTACTCGTCATAAGATGCTAATTAAAAGACGTTACATGCTGTTGTGGTACTCTTTGTTCAAAGCCTGTCCACTGCGACAAGGTGGTGTCACAGCAGATAGGAAAAAATCGTTTTTTCTAGGCCAAAAGCCACAAAAAAAGCAAAATTAAATCGGTTTTTAATTGTTCCTAGGCCAAAAATCGTAGAAAAATCTAAAAAAAAAAATCGGTTTTTAATTGTTCCTAGGCCGAAAACCGTAGAAAAAAACAAAAACGAAATCGGTTTTTAATTGTTCTTAGGCCAAAAACCACAGTAAAGGCAAAAACGAAATCGGTTTTTAATTGCCCGTAATCCAAAAACCGTAGAAAAAAACTTTTTTTTTCGTTGTGGACCTGTTTCGGGTTGAAGGCTGGGGTGGGTTAAAATGATTTTTTTAAAGATACATCGCCGAACTCGGTTAATACGACTAGCAACGGAATTATAAAAATTCTTGTATTAACCGTTATTCGTAATACCAGTGAAGAGAATGGAAATTTTTAAAACACACACATAAATACACTAATTGCTACTATTAATTGCTCTGATTTTCTCAATGCTAAAATTAACTTAATATCATAAAGTTAACATGAAATATTCAATCTTAACTTTGGGAATGTAATTTTCTTTAGAGGGGCATTTTCTTTAGAAAAAAACCCACAGTACTGAAATCAAAGCCCCCTAAAGAACTAGTAATTCCAAAGGATATGAATGACGTACATAGATGCATTTGATTGCATTATTTTTCCAGGAAAAACTCGGCTAACATTGCAATAGTCACTGTAGTTTTCAAGCTATTGATTTCACATATCCTTTTCATTTTAACAGTACAATAAGAGACATGAAAAGGCTAGTTAATATGACTCAGATTACGAATTTAAAGAAATAAACAGATAAAGGGTGTTTTCAATGATCTTTCTTTTCCATGGCCCATTTGCAATACAAAGGGGCGGTATTTGAAGAGTCCTATCTTTCTCTTCTTTCTTTCATTCTTCCAAGACCTCAGGACATTACTTTTATTTTCTTAGGGGGGAGGGGAGAGTCTCTTTGAAGGTTGAAATTTTGTCTGGCAAAGCTGATAATTTAAAACATTTTGACAGATACTTGTAATGTAGAAAAGTTATCTCTGGGAGAGAGAACAGTGTACGATAAGAAAGAGATTTCGGTTCTAAAACTATCCTAATTTTCGCCGAAAATCGCATTGATATGAACACATGGTTTATTTATATTAGCCGTGATGCTGCTTATATCTAATAACAAGTTGGAAATTGTACTTCAAATGTGACAAAGATTGTGCGTTCGTACTATAGCTAGTTATGTAAATGTTCAGATTTTGATGATTTCTAATTCTGTGAAATGAATTATATCGTCTCCAGATTAATTTCTGTCATAAAATAAGTATCTCGGTCGCTTTACGATTAAACCTCGGAAGCTCCTATAAGAAAAAAGCACCGATTTAAAAAAAAAATTCAAATTTCTTAATAAATATTTTTATTAATATCTTCTAAAGTTTTGATTCGATTTTCATAAAATTTGAAATATCTCGACAAAATTCTGCAAGATAATATATTTTAAATTTCAAACTGTTCGGTTGGGTAGTTTTTGCGTTGTTATATGCGGACAGACGGACGGATGGACAGACAGACGGACGGATGGACAGACAGACGGACGGACCAGACGACGACAATAGGTGCTACGTATTTATATAATTACGAACGCACCTAAAAAGGGTGAAAATCGTAATATAATACCTTAAATGATGAAGCATTTTTATTAGTGTAGTAATTGTACTTTTTAACCGTGTCTTCGTTTTAGCCGAGCTCGTTATAAATGTGTTCGACTGTATATATACCATTTTTTCAACATAAAAGACAAAACTGATATTAGAGGTAAAATTATAGATTTTTTTTCCAGAACTCTACTAAGAAAAAATAATTATTTATTTTACTTTCGGGTTTCGGGTTTAAAGTATGTCGGTTTCGAGTCGGGTTTCTGGCTGATTTTATGTATAATTTTAGGCATTGAGTCGGCTATAACTTGACCAGTGCAGAACACAATACCATTTCGGTTATTGATATATCACACAGCATGAAGTTTGTGAGAATGTAACTGCCGTGCATAATGTATCACGACACGCATCACGTGATAGATTACTACCTATATCACGAGAATTCAATATTATTCGTAAGAACACATATGCAAAATAACATAAAAAGGCTGGAAATCCAATCTTTTCTCGTGACCTAAGTAATTGCTCAATTTTCATAACATGTAGTCGTATTATTTGAATTTTTTCTTTGTATTATTCCTGGTACTGAACTATGTTATTATATACAGATTAAAGTACGAAAAAAGTCGTTCTTTGAGGCCACAAATAATTTGTGAAATGTAATAATATGTAATAAAAGTTTCATAACAGTTATTGAAACATCAAGGTGAAATATATTAATTTTATTAAAGTTGCATGATTTTATAAATCAGGTTTAAAGAAACTACAATCATCGGATAAAAATTATGTTTGGAAAATCTATATATATATTTCTCTTACGTGGCGCGGGAATAAGGCTGAATTTGTAGCTTAGTGTTTGGCAACAAACGTAGTTTCCAGAGCTCAGACCAATGAACAGTCTAGATTGGGTAAGATCAGCTCTGCCTCCAACTCCAATATGGCGGTCAGTGTGAGAGCAGTCAAACTCAAACTAGCAATTATTAAAAATAAAATAACACGTACGTAATCCAAAGCGTTTGAGATGATTCCTCATTTTAATTATGAGTAATATCAACTGAATTATCAACTCTTAATTAGAATTTATTTACGAATCTCAGTCACATGAACATTGGAGAGAATAAAAATATCAACTGTCTAGATTGTACCTGCTGCTATCTGTTGCTACATTGATGAAGTAAAAAATAATTTCTTTTCCAAAAATCTATAATAGAATGATTGATGATATACAGGGTGTCTCAAAAGGTCGTTTACAAACTTAACATGCAGGTCTGTCATATCATGATGAACAAGATTTACATAGGAACTTGTGTTCGAAAATGCAAACTGCGACCGCTAGAGGGCGATGATCGCAGGTGTGGAGGGGAAGAAAGAAAGTATATCGAAAGAGGTATTAATATGACTTTTATTAAAGAACATGGTTTAATTTACACAAGATGTTCAAAATTCATTCCATTCGCCGCAATGCATGCTTCACAACGTCGACGCATGAATTCACGGACCCGTTCAAAATGGGAAAATCCGGCTGTGCGACCCGTTGTTGCAAATACCAGCGTGCGAATGCAACGCGTTGGGGATAATCGTTAACGCACAATGCCTGTACTATTTGTAAGTGGTAGGGGTGGTTCGTGTCCTCATGCAGTATGCGCATAATGCTGGAACGACATACACCCAAGACGCGTTTGCTTGCTCGGAGACTTGTTTGCGGGTTCCTGTCAAATTCCCGTAGCACGGTCTCTACGACAGGCGTGCGTGTAGTGCGTTCTTGACCGATGTAGCTACGTACTTGGAAAGCTCCTGCTTCACGCAATCTGCGGTGCAATTGTCTAAACAAAACATGACTTGGCTGACGTCTGCTTGGGAAGCGCTGAAGGTATATCCGTACCGCGGCTCGGGCATTTCCAATCGCGGCGCCATATACGTAATGCATATCGGCCAATTCTGCGTTACTAAACCGATTCATCCTTCTCCTGTAACGTCTTCGCCTGAAATGATTGCGCTTTCCACTCTCCCGTAAGTCTGCGCTTATCGCCCTCTAGCGGTCACAGCTTGCATTTTCGAACACATGTTCCTATGTAAATCTTGTTTATCATGATATGACAGACCAGCATGTTAAGTTTGTAAACGACCTTTTGAGACACCCTGCATATAAACTAACTTCCTATCACGTAGTGTTTTTTTTAAATGAATACAATATTATAGATACAATGAGTTTTAAACTGATTGTGTTTCCTAGATCATTTTTTCATAGTATTTAAATGATTTATGTCCACTGGTAGCACCAACTAAATGCATTTTTAATCGTATTTTCAACGAAGTTTTCATTTACTTTTTTTACATTAAAAAAAATGTTAATTTCATATGTTAAAATGATTTATGATAGCATTCATTCTGGCTAGAATTGCTGAAAAATGTGACGAGCACGCGAAGCGAGCTGGAACTGCGTAGCGTTCCCAATGTGAATTGCGTCACAATTCACGGGGGTTGGGGAGCGTTAGCGAGCAGGGGGTAGAACCCTCTAGTAAAGTTATAAGAGGATTTTATATGCTTTACAGATTAGTTTGTTAAAAAGGACAAATGTTTCTTAGTACGCGAATATGTACTATAACCAAGAACGAAAATGTACAATAACTTCTTCCGATTTACAGATGGTTTCGAAAAGTACTCTTTTTAGAAACATCAGAAACCAATATATTTTAGAGATTTAAAGAAGCATCTATAAAAATAAAGTTTCTTCAAAGATTTTCGGAAATGTTTCCGAATAGTTTTTATAGCGTATTAATCAGTTTCCTCAAAACAAAATATCGAATTTTTAGATGTTGTCAATTTTCAGTTAAACTTTTTAAGCTTCGTAATTGAATTTATGCACGCAAGAGTGACAAAATAATATTAATTTTAATGTTAATGTTAATGATGTTACTTTATCATGTTTGTCTGTAACACATGTTTGTTAAATAATATAAAGATATATTTATATCTTAAAATGAGTTGATGTCTATAATTCATAAATAAAAAATCACCTGTATGGCACCAATAGGAGACGGCACTCTGTATATATATATATATATATATATATATATGTGTGTGTGTGTGTGTGTGTGTGTGTGTGTGTGTGTAAAACCCCAATGAATACCGTTTTCACTTAAACAGCTCTTATTATAACAACAACAAAAAATCTAAATTTTTTGCAATTGGAAAGGTACCTTTAAAATAAATAATTGGTTCAATAATTAGCTCTTAGGCAGCGATAGGGAACGGCAATCTGTACATTTATAAAACCTCAATGAATACCGTATTGACTTAAACGGGTCTTAATATAATGACAAAAGCTTTCTAAATTGTTTGCAATCGGAAGTGTATCTATAAAATAATTGATTCAAGGATTAGTTCTTAGGCAGCAAAAGGAGATGACACCCTGTATATATGTAAAGCTTCAATGAATATTGCATTTACTGTATCTTAATATAACGACAAAAATATTTAAAAGTTTTTGCAATTGAAAGTATACTTTTAAAGTAATTGGTTCGAGAATTAGCTCATAGGCAGTGATAGGAAGAGACATCCTGTGTATATATAAAACCTCAATGAATGCTCTATTGACGTAAACGTCTTTAAATATAATGACAATATATATATATATATATACAGGGTGTTCCGTTAAAGGGGTCCAATATTAATAGGGGTAATAGAGGAGATCACAAGGAGCATAAATCAGTATATAATGCCTATCCGGATCTCAATAATTTTCAAGTTACAGCAAATAGAATGAAAAATCGGAAATTTGTAAAAAAACCCTCATTGCTAAACTATCGATAATGCTACATAAAAACGAAGCACATATTTAGAAAGAGCAGAAAAAATCCTACGAAATGACATAAGTTGTTTTAGAATATTGAGAATTAATGGCGAGTTACAAGCTCTGAAACAGTGAAAAAATACAAAATCAAATATTTAGCAAAATAGTTAATCGTTAATTCCAAAAATGCAACTCTACCTACATCAAGGAAAATGTTATAAAATTTGGTCCATTCCGAAAGCTTTCGAAGAAGCTGACAATAAACCATATCAGTTTAATTGTATGGGAGAAATCAAGCAGTTCCCTAGTTACAACTCTGTACTGTTGCACGCTCGGAAAGAGCGAAACTCCACCCATGACGATTGTAAACACCCCGTTTTAATATCTTTCAATTATACATTTCTGATCAACCTCTATCAATACCCTTTCATTATTCAGTCTGGTCAAGTGAATGACATATTGTGCAGCTCTCGCCTTGTCTTAAAGCAAACTCCGTGACTGCTGCGTTTCCTCCATGAACTTTCAGGATGATGAAGGAGAAGTACTTTTTATGCAAATTTTCTATGTGTATAGGAAGAAAAGTGTAATAAAACAGCAGTCATCAGTGGGCGTTATGTTAAAGGGAGGCTGTTGTAAGTGGGATTGTAGTAAGTTGATGTATAATAATTATGCCGGAATATTCTAACGAAGAATATGCGGACATGCATCTGATGTACGGGCAAGCTCATGGAAATGCATGTCTAGCACAGCGCATGTACCGTGAGCAATTTCCAAGGAGACGTTGCCCAAGTTCGAAACTCTTCATAAAAATCGATAGACGATTATGGGAGACTGGATCGTTTAATACAGCAAGCATTGATGCAGGGAAACCTCGACATGTACGAACACCTGCAATGGAAGAAGATGTACTGAATATTTTTAAAGATAACCCCTCCACGAGTACACGAGCTGCTGCGTCTGAAGTCGGTGTTTCTCACCAAAGTGTGTGGCGTGTTCTGCGTGCAGAAAACATGCACCCCTTTCATGTGCAGCGGGTACAACTGTTATCAGTAACAGATTGTGCTCAGCGGACAGAATTCGTACGCTGGTTGCTTAATGTAACAGAAAATAATCCACAATTTCTGGAAAATATTTTATTTACTGAAGAAGCAACATTTACGAGAGAGGGCGTGGTAAACACGCACAATATGCACACATGGTCATATACAAATCCGCACACTGTTTTCCCGTCGAACGCACAACAAAAGTTCAGTGTGAACATATGGGCAGGTGTCCTCGGCGATTATCTCATAGGACCATATTTACTCCCAGATGTACTCAATGGCAGTACGTACTTGGTTTTCCTACGGGATATCTTACCGCAGTTACTGCAAAATGTGCCAGCAACATTGCGCCACAATATGTGGTTTATGCACGATGGCGCACCGGCACATTTTTTCATAGGTGTTCGCAATCACCTCAATTCAACATATCCTGGGAAATGGATTGGACGCAGTGGACCTGTTGCTTGGCCTGCACGCTCTCCAGACCTCAATCCGTTAGACTTTTTTGTTTTGGGACACCTTAAATCGCTGGTTTATGAAACGCCTGTGGATACACCGGAGGATTTACTAGCGCGAATCGTTGTCGCTGCAGGAGACATTCCCAACTCCGTCGGAGTTTTTCGGCGTGTTCGCCAATCTTTACGACGTCGCTGTCGGCTGTGCGATTCTGTTAATGGGCGCAACTTCGAACACCTATTATAATAATGTCCGTTCGTCTGCCTTCCGACATTGAACTGTGCAGCGCCGGCCAGAAGACTATGCTTCACATATGTCATAAAGTACGTGGAATGTAATTCTTTATTTGTCATTTTTCTTTTATTTTCAACACTTTTTGGCACAGTATTTTGTAAGTCACAGACTGTGGTGTACTCAAATTGTAAATTACAAAGTTTGTATGAATTAATTTAAAATTTAGTGTCTTTTTTAAATTTATAATTAATAAAATTATTATGCTATTTGTTATTATTATTTCCTATCATAAATTATGATGCACATATACATACAATAATTGTCCATGTAAAACATGTACTGAAACTTCTTGCATAGTTACAAATCGCAATATTTTTAATTATTTCCGAATTTTCACCACCAGTTTAATTTTAAGGAATTTAACTTAAGCTTTATATCAATAAAAGACCACTTTAAAATGTAGACTATTATTGTAAAGTTATTTTGGTTCATTCAACTCTTGAATAATTAAAAATGTTGCATCTCAGAAGAAGCATGATCGAAAATGTATAGTTGAGAGTAATTAAAAAGGCGGTGTTTCCAATCGTGATGGGCGGAGTTTAACCTTTGCTAGTGTCAAAGAAAGCGGAGTTGTAACTAAGAAACTGATTAATTTCTCTCACACAATTAAACCGATATGGTTCATTGTAAGCTTTTTCGAAAGTTTTCGGAATGGACCAAATTTTACTACATTTTCCTTGTTGTAGCTAGAGTTGTCTTTTTGGAATTAACGATTAACTATTTTGATGTATATTGGATTTCGTACTTTTTTCACTGTTTCAGGGCTTGTAACTCGTCAATAAATATTGCTATTTTAATACAATTGATGTCATTTTGTAGGTTTTTTTCTGCTCTTTCTAAATATGTGCTTCGTTTTTATGTAGCATTATCGATAGTTTAGCAATGAGGGTTCTTTTACAATTTTCCGAATTTTCATTCTATTTGCTGTAACTTGAAAACTATTGAGATCCGACCAGGCTTTATATACTGATTTATGCTCCATGTGATCGCCTCTATTACCCCTATTAATATTGGACCCCTTTAACGGAACACCCTGTATATATATATATACAGGGTGTAACTGAAATGCTTCAACAAACTTTGAGGGATGATAGTACTCATGAAGATGAACAAAAAATGCAATAGAACACGGGGTCGCAAATGACATTTAACCCTTTCAGGGACAGTGGTATGTCTAAAAAACCACTTAATTTTAATTCCAAAACGCCACAATGGCACCAGAATTTTGCTAAAATCTTTTCCATTTAATATTTATGTGAAATATAGCCTTTTTCTTATTTACAAACAATTTTTTTGTAAATTCCGGTGCCAGTCCATTTTCAGACGCATTTTCTCTATTTTTATCCTTTAAGCCTTTTAGGGGCAAACTACTTTTAGTACTAAAATGTTGAAATAAATGACTGGCACCGGAATTTATAAAAAAATTTGTTTGTAAATAAGAAAAAGGCTATATTTCACATACGTATTAAATGGAAAAGATTTTAGCAAAATTCTGGTGTCATTATGGCGTTTTGGAATTAAAATTAAGCGCTTTCATAAACATACCACTGCCCCTGAAGGGGTTAAACGTCATTTGCGACCCCATGTTCCATTGCATTTTTGTTCGTCTTCATGAGTACTATCATCCCTCAAAGTTTGTTGAAGCATTTCAGTTACACCCTGTATATATATATATTCTAAAAATTTTGCAATTGGAAGTGTATCTTTAAAGTTCAATAATTAGCTCTTAGGCACCGATATGAGACGGCACTCTGTATATATACGTGTGTGTGTCTGTTTGTAAAACCTAAATTAATACCGTATTCACTTAAACGGCTCATAATATAACGACAAAAAAATTCTAAAATTTTTGCAATTGGTAAGGTACTTTTAACCCTTTCAGGGGCAAGCACTTGTGCTCCTGTAACGTTGAATTCTCACCGGAATTTAAGAAAGAATTTAGTTAAAAATAAGGAAAAACAATTTTTCAACTTTTTCCCGTCAAAGTTAAAAAAGTAAAATTTAATTAAAAGTTTCTGGTTTGGATTGGATTAAAATTAGGTGGTATATCTTCAAAGGGTTAAAATAATTGGTTCGATATTTAGCTCTAAGGCAAAGATAGGGAACGGCAGTATGTATATATATATAAAACCTAAACCTAATTAAATACATTCCGATTCGAACCAGAAATTTCTTTTTAAAATAAATTAAATATAAAACTCACAGAAATACGGTAAATGAATAAGTTAAGTAGTTTTAAATAAAATTTATGGTGTGAAATAGTTTTAAAAAACTTGAGTAAAATTTCCGGTAAATTTGTGTTAATTTTTTTGCTATTGGAAAGGCGCATTTAAAGTAATTGGTTCGAGAATTAGCTCTGAGGCAGTTATAAGAGGAGAATCCCTGTGTATATATAAAACCCCAATGAATGCTGTATTGACGTAAACGTCTTTAAATATAATAACAAAAAAAAAAAAAAAAAAAAAAAAAAAAGAACATTCCAAAAATTTTGCAATTGGAAGTGCATTTTTAATTGGTTCAAATTAGCTCTTAAGCGATAGGAGAGCAGATATGTAGTATATATAAGATAGTGGTACATATATACCCTGTATACATAAAAACCTCAATACCGTATTGACGTAAATGGCTTTTAATATAATGAAATAAATAACCTTTTAAAATTTTTGTAATTGGAAGTGTACCTTAAAAAAATTTGATTCAAGAATTAGCTCTTAGGCAGCTATAAGAGAAGACACCCTGTTTATATAAAAAACCCCCAATGAATACCATATTCTTAAGCATGCAAATCTGTTAATGAAATAAAAATATACTAGAATATTGTGATGTTAACAAAGAAAAGCATATTAATACAATTTTTTGTTTTATTTCCTTCAATAAACCTCTATTGGAACTCTTCCTAGACTAAGAAATTGAAAAAAAGGAATAAATATTATATTTGAGATATTAATTACTGTACGTTATTCTGATTCAAATATTAGTATATTATAGCGAAGGAAATGTATGACAATTTATCTGTCGTGAATAATATATCATGCAACATGTCACGACATCTATCGCTGCATATATCACGATATCACGAAAATATAATATCATTCGTGACACTATATCTGTAAAAAGTAATATAAAAAGGGAGAAAATTTATGCAATCATTTCCAGTTTTTTTTAAAAATCTTTTCTCGTGACCCAGGTAATTGCTTAATTTTCATTAATGCGTAATCGTACGATTCGAGGGTTTCTTACGTATTTTTGTATTTGTCGTTCTATTCAGTCAGTGTTAGTACGTAAAGCAATGCAATAATAAGTGGATAAAGCATAGATAAGTGAATGCCAAAATTTATTATATTATGGAAGTGATTGTTTAAACAGCATAATTTTAAAAGTATTTTCGTATAGCAAAAATGTAAATGAATCATTTTATCTTTCCGGATTCATTAAATAATATATTCTAAATTCGTGACATTATTAGATTCCATTTTCAAAAAAAGAAATGAATATAATATGTCTATTGAATTATATAGCGTGCATTGTCGAGTATAATAAAATATTTAGTTCGGATAGAAATTATGGTCCACCGGTTTGAAATGATTCTTCGTGCATTATCTTCCACAAAAATGAGTACATAAAAGCAATGAGTATACAAAAAAAGGTCGCTTGCAATAGAAATTCAACTGTTTATAACAAAACTCTAAGGGTCATTAACTGAGAAGCGGCTGTTTTTATTTTAAAAAAACAGACGAAATAAATTTCTCTAAAACAGATTAACCTTACTTATACTAATAAAAAATCTTATGGGTTTTTTAATATGCATTTTATTGCATTAGATTAGTTGTATATTAGAGGACACTAGTAAGGAACCACTTATTTGTTGTATAGTAGGGGAACTTGGGGTATTATGGAATACTGGGATAATATGGAATACCAAGAGTTCTATCTGGTAAAGTGCTGCCACCAAGCGCCAATATCATAAACTACTTAAGAACATTTCCAGAAGATTAATCTTACTTATTCTAATAAAAAATCTTATGAGTGGTTTTAATATGTATTTTATTACATTAGATTAGTTGTATAGTAAGGGACACTAGTAGGGGATCACTTATTTGTTGTAAAGTAGGGGAATTTTGGGTATTGTGGAATACTCGGATAATATGGAATACCAAGAGTTCTATCTGGTAAAGTGCTGCCACCAAGCGCCAATATCATAAACTACTTAAGAACATTTCCAGAAGATTAATCTTACTTATTCTAATAAAAAATCTTATGAGTGGTTTTAATATGTATTTTATTACATTAGATTAGTTGTATAGTAGGGGACACTAGTAGGGTATCACTTATTTGTTGTAAAGTAGGGGAATTTTGGGTATTGTGGAATACTCGGATAATATGGAATACCAAGAGTTCTATCTGGTAAAGTGCTGCCACCAAGCGCCAATATCATAAACTACTTAAGAACATCTCCAGAAGATTAATCTTACTTATTCTAATAAAAAATCTTATGAGTGGTTTTAATATGTATTTTATTACATTAGATTAGTTGTATAGTAGGGGACACTAGTAGGGTATCACTTATTTGTTGTAAAGTAGGGGAATTTTGGGTATTGTGGAATACTCGGATAATATGGAATACCAAGAGTTCTATCTGGTAAAGTGCTGCCACCAAGCGCCAATATCATAAACTACTTAAGAACATTTCCAGAAGATTAATCTTACTTATTCTAATAAAAAATCTTATGAGTGGTTTTAATATGTATTTTATTACATTAGATTAGTTGTATAGTAGGGGACACTAGTAGGGGATCACTTATTTGTTGTAAAGTAGGGAAATTTTGGGTATTGTGGAATACTCGGATAATATGGAATACCAAGAGTTCTATCTGGTAAAGTGCTGCCACCAAGCGCCAATATCATAAACTACTTAAGAACATTTCCAGAAGATTAATCTTACTTATTCTAATAAAAAATCTTATGAGTGGTTTTAATATGTATTTTATTACATTAGATTAGTTGTATAGTAGGGGACACTAGTATGGTATCACTTATTTGTTGTAAAGTAGGGGAATTTTGGGTATTATGGAATACTCGGATAATATGGAATACCAAGAGTTCTATCTGGTAAAGTGCTGCCACCAAGCGCCAATATCATAAACTACTTAAGAACATTTCCAGAAGATTAATCTTACTTATTCTAATAAAAAATCTTATGAGTGGTTTTAATATGTATTTTATTACATTAGATTAGTTGTATAGTAGGGGACACTAGTAGGGGACACTAGTAGGGGATCACTTATTTGTTGTAAAGTAGGGGAATTTTGGGTATTGTGGAATACTCGGATACTATGGAATACCAAGAGTTCTATCTGGTAAAGTGCTGCCACCAAGCGCCAATATCATAAACTACTTAAGAACATTTCCAGAAGATTAATCTTACTTATTCTAATAAAAAATCTTATGAGTGGTTTTAATATGTATTTTATTACATTAGATTAGTTGTATAGTAGGGGACACTAGTATGGTATCACTTATTTGTTGTAAAGTAGGGGAATTTTGGGTATTATGGAATACTCGGATAATATGGAATACCAAGAGTTCTATCTGGTAAAGTGCTGCCACCAAGCGCCAATATCATAAACTACTTAAGAACATTTCCGGAAGATTAATCTTACTTATTCTAATAAAAAATCTTATGAGTGGTTTTAATATGTATTTTATTACATTAGATTAGTTGTATAGTAGGGGACACTAGTAGGGGACACTAGTAGGGGATCACTTATTTGTTGTAAAGTAGGGGAATTTTGGGTATTGTGGAATACTCTGATAATATGGAATACCAAGAGTTCTATCTGGTAAAGTGCTGCCACCAAGCGCCAATATCATAAACTACTTAAGAACATTTCCAGAAGATTAATCTTACTTATTCTAATAAAAAATCTTATGAGTGGTTTTAATATGTATTTTATTACATTAGATTAGTTGTATAGTAGGGGACACTAGTAGGGGATCACTTATTTGTTGCATAATAGGGGAACTTCGGGTATTGTGGTATATTCAAGTAATATGGAATACCAAGATTTCTATTTGGTTAAGTGCTGCCATGAAGCGCCAATATGATAAACTACTTCAAAATATTTCCAGAGTGCCCCCCAAATTTCAATTTTGTCGGTCTTCGTCAGGGCGCGTTGTGTGAATTAACATTTGTGTTTCGAGTTTGGAAAGTTTCAAGAGATAATTTTTCAGTACAGTAATCTCTCACTTATACGTCGTTGCAAAGGACTAACCAAAAAACGACGCATAAATGAGAGAGACGCATAAATGAAATCTAAGCAAAAATTACGTTTAAAATAAAAGTTAAGACAAAATTCATCATTAACTGGTTAAATAACATGCAGAATAATCAAAAATACAAATTATTTAGATTATTAAAGATTTACTAATTCAAATCTGAAATATATACAGCTCAAAATTTTAATTATATACGCTATTTTTTAAAGAGTCTAAAATTGAAGATTAAGAGCTTGTTGTCTGTCCCTAAAAATAGCTTTTCGAGCTCATTGAAACATGATTATCTTGAACCAGATGAATCAATTCATTGGATGTAGTGACGGAGGGTTTGCATAGCATCTATTGCTTTTGCAAAAAGTCGGTAGTTGGTGTTTCTACATTTTCTTCGTTATCGTATTCATTTTCATTGGTATCAACTTTAATTTCTGCGACAATTTCGTGTATGTCCCTCTTTTCTGCTGTTATTACATTTTCATCAATATCTACAAAATCGTTAAAACTAATCATTCCCCAAGAAACGGAACTCCATTCTTCATTTAATACTGGTTGATCTTTGGCACAAGATGCATCATTTTCAAATTCCGTCAGAGTGAAACCTGCTTTTTGGAAACAGTTCTCCTAGAAGCAGCATGTGTTAACCCTTTCCGGCACAAACAAATTCTATTCGTGAAATGCAAAATAACTGACTGACACCGGAATTTACAAACAACTTTTTTAGAAAATTAGAACTCCTTATTTTAAGCTTTCATTGTAGAAGCAAAATTTTATTAAAAAATTCTTGGTGCCGAATGCAAGTTTGGAATTAAATTTAGGTGTGCCCGGAGTGGGACCACTGTGCCGGAAAGGTTTAAGTGATGTGACCCAAGAATGTAACTTATATTAATGTACAGAAAACAAAATTAAAAATAGAACGAATTCACTTTCCATTCGCAAGCTGATCTGAAATTTCTTGGAAGGGACATGTGTAGAATGGGAAGAAATGGCAATGTAAACGTGAAATTTCTCCGACGCAAAAGTGAGATATGCATTCACATTGCGACGCATAAGCGAAAAAAGATAACACTATATTGCTATATCTTTATCCGGGACTACCGAGAATCGACGTATAAATGAGAGAGACGCATAAAAGAGGAGACGTATAAGTGAGAGATTGCTATATATTTTTTTATTCATTATTAGAATTATCTTTTAACATTGACATTCAGCATAATGTACACCGAAATACTAACAGTTTATGATGTAATACTCGTTTTTAGCTCGCGATTCATACCAATAAACATAGAGTAATTTTTTTTATCCAAACTGGTGGTGTCGAGTTATATGGAATGTCAATATCTCATAATACTCCATGATTATGGTTGGGGCAGACAGATCCTTATATTTGTGATTTGTGCAAATCTGAAGTATGAACTGAAGTATATTGTATGATTACTTTGACACTAGATTTTGATCAGCCATGCTCTCTTTACATCATTAAATCAGTATTTTGTCAAATTTTGTTCGTTTTCTTCATTTTTAACCTCATTATTTCCGGACTTCAAAATAAGCTTATTGTTATTATTATGTGTTTCCAAGTGATGGAATTTCGTAAAAAAAAAATTTGTCTATAGAAGCTATTCGCAGACAGTTCAAGTTTGTAATTGTATTCGGTTTTCGAGTTTTAAACAATATCGGGATGTTGTATCGCCCCAAATGTAAATAATATTCCTTAATACCCCAAGTTCCTCTACATATATAAGTGGATTTAGATCACTGCCTCATATATTAAAACTATGAGTGAATAATAAAATACTTTTGAAAATAACTTTGTACACAAATGATTAAGCTTGTTTATATTTTCAGTTGCTAAATATCTTTTGAAACACATTTCTAATAATATATTAACAGAAAAGAAATTTTATTTGTTTATATTAAAAATATAATAGATGACGAAATGATGAGTAATAAAAATACTTTGAATTAATACTCGAAAGCATTGTGACACTACTCTATTGAAACACTCTAAAAACGACATTTCCAAAACTGAGCAAAAAATACTCAAATCTGAGTATGTCGCATGGTCAAAATGGCTACGAATCAAAATTACTCAAGTTTGAAACATGTATATACTCATTACTGAAAACATGCACACATTCAAGAATAAAACATTAAGTGCTCCTATTTGAGTATGTCTATGTTTCAAAAATAAGTATGAAGTGACTATCTGCGCATTTTTGAGTATTTCCATGTTTCAAAAAATGAGTTTGAACTGATTCTAATCATATCCAATGGTTGGAGTATACTTTCCTCTGTTCATTATGATTCTAATTATTTTGGAGTATGTCCATGTTTCGAAAATGAGTATCAACTGAGCTCTATGTGCTCAGTTTTGAGTATGTCCATGTTTCAATATTCTGAGTATTTCTGGTATTTCAGAATTGAAAGCGTTGGGTCGTCATAGTTGAAACAAAAAGTTTCATAACAAAATGAAAACACCAATTTACTCAGATTTAAAAGTGTCATTTTTCTAAGTAAATGATGAGTAATAAAAATACTTTGATTTAAGACTCAAAAGCCTTGTGCTGTTGAGAAATGTTCTTGAGCAAAATACAAGATGGTTTTTGTTACTTTACTCCTATAAGGTAAAGCCAGGAGAGATTGCACACAAAGAGGTTCAGGGAGAAGGAGTTGAGTCCGCGCGCAGCGACTCCAGGTAGTTGTACAATAGCAGTAGTGCAGTGTCTACATGAATGTGCACGTCGATTGTTTCCAGCGTCTAGGATAAACAATTGTATTTTCTTTTGTTTTTAGAAAGTAAATGCTTGAATTTTCATAACTATTCGTCCGAATTTCTATATAGTGTCAGTATTACAAAATATTTTAAACTTAAACGATTTCTCATAAGCTACTAATCTAGACTAACGGTGCGAACACCAGTGGTTCGTTTTAGAAGCGGCCATATTTAAGTAAAAGGCCGCACAATCTCTCCTAACGAAATTGGAGAGTTTGCGCATTTGCTACTTAGGAGAGAGGGCGTATTGTTCCCATTAGTTTCCATGCTAGGAGAGATTACGCATCTTAATGGTATATTTGCATATATTACAAATTACATGTAAAACATATGAATGAATCAATTTTGAAATAATTTTTGAAAAACACATAATTATCGAAACTAAATTTGGCAATAAATTAATTTGTTAAAAAATACTTTGCAATGAGGATAGGTGATCTGAATGTCTGGAATTGTATCATTAGGTTGAAATAATCCCTCCTAATACAATAATATTTATTCACAAAAGCCTTACAAGAATGCCATTTAAGTGTAATTGTTATTGTTAACAATTAAATTGTAGTTAGAATCTCTCCTACCCATGTGCGCAATCACACCAACCCTGTACGGACAGATTGCGCAAAATAGCTTTCTTGGTTTTATTACAACTGTTCTATTAAATTATAGCATTACAACAAAATAACAATGGAAATGCATAAAAAACAAATGAAGTCAAAATTATTCATGAATAGTTAAGCAAAAAATTAATATTTATATGTATTTTTATTATTCTGCTGAATTGTGTGCAGACTCTTTTACCTTACAGACTATCCTAGACCTATATAATGCATGTGCTGTCATTTACTGAGTAAATAGGAACAGATTTATTGTAATGTGAGGGAACGGTGTCAGTTACTAAGGACAACAATAACAAGAACGAAAAATCATGCGTCGAGCACAGATTATGTAGCATTTTCCAACACTTCCAAAATAATTTTGATAATCTTTACCATTTAATAAGGTAAAAAGATGTTATCTAAGTAAACAAAGTCAAAGTCAAACCGCGCGGGAAGGCCCATCTTTCGGCTTTATCTCAATTAACTTGTAAAACGCATAACATATTTAAAAACCAAATTTCAGGAATTACCAATAATATTCGAGAAAATATCCGAACTCTTTTATGAAGTCCTGAATATAATCTATAGATTTGTATATATACTACATAGAATGCTATATTTTAATTCAGTTAGGAAATGCGTAGTATAGTTTAAAATTCCACTTCTGGAATTCCCGTCAAAAAACGAAAATGTTCTCGAGAACTTTTGTGCTGCCTTGTATATAATCTATAGAATTTGCACACAACAAGTAATAAACATAAAATTAGTTAAAATTAAAAACGCTTTCAACAACTGGCAAAGCACTTCCAGCAATTATTGTTAACAGACAGTATCGAATTCTTTTGTGTGTCCCTGTAAATGAACGATGAATGCTATATACACAGTATTCTATAGTAAGCCTCTTGTAGTGCACCTCAGTGATATACATCAATTTTAATGTATTTGAAATTGTGTAATATTATTAAAATAAACTGCAAATGATTTTTCCTCATAGACCGACGGAATTGTTTTGAGTGTCCTTGTAAAAGAACTATAAGTGCTACACACTTCATTTTGAATACCGAACATGTCATAGTAAACTTCAATAACATATATAAATTGAATGACAATCTGAATATATTTACCCAAGTTAGAGCACAGATAGACAGACAGAAAAAACGAATTCATAAAGACTTTTCAACTATGTTGGAAAGTGCTAAAAACTGTCCTGATTTCCCTCATTGCACAAACAAAGTCTAAATATAATAAAATGGCTGAATGTTTATTTAAGTATTTTTAATAGATTTTATATAAAAGAAAACAGAAAAAAAAACTTAAATGTTATAATGGCATCGAAACGATTTTTTTTCTTACATCTGTGAATAAAGACACTGTAAGGGAATGATATTTGAGTTAAAAAAAATATTTTTAATGTTATATTTCATTTTTAATAAGCAAATAATCACAGTTTATGTATATAATTGATTAATAATGATAGTTTAAATCACCATTTCCTTTCATTATTTTAAAAATACGTTCACAAGATCCCTGGGACACGAAATTGCTACTTTTCTAAGAATTACTCAGAAAAATATTGTGAAATTACATATTATAGTTCAAGAAACTATGAAAATTCGCGCACTCTTAACTTTTGAACACCTACAGCTATCATGTATATTATTTCTAATGATAAACATATTTTTTTCTATGCACACATAAAACGCACAACGGTCAACGAGCTATCATGCGAACGGTTTCTAAAAGTTTTTAAATATAGAGCACTCCCACTTCGTTAAAATACGTTATTAGATTAAAAAATGCAGTTAATTAAAAATTAATGAAAACCGTATCAGCAAATAATCGCATAAATGGCAGTGTAACAGCTTCACACTGGTAGTAATAAAAATGGTATGTAGGTAAATTGACTGTACGCTCACTTTAAAAACGACATTTTCAAAACTGAACACAAAATACTCAAATCTGAGTATGTCGCATAGTCAAAATGGCTCCAAATCAAAATTATTCAAGTTTGAAACATGTACACACTCAAGAATAAAACATCATGTACTCATTTTTGAGTATGATCATGATCATGTTTCAAAAATGAGTTTGAACTGACCCTAATCATTTTGGGTATGTATATGTTTCAAAAATGAGTATAAACTGACCTCTATGTGCTCATTTTTGAGTATGTGTATGTTTCAAAAATGAGTATAAACTGACCTCTATGTGCTCATTTTTGAGTATGTCTATGTTTCAAAAATGAGTATAAACTGACCTCTATGTGCTCATTTTTGAGCATGACCATGTTTCAATAAAAAGTTTAAATAAAAAGTAATTTTGTTTAAAACTGAATATTTCTGGTATTTGAAACAAAAAGCTTCAGAACAAAATGAAACTATAGATTTACTCAGATTTGAAAGTGTCATTTTTTTAGTGCTCTACGATGAGACTGCTTACAGTGCTTCTTAGCAGTAAAATTAAGAGATAGTATTGCGATCTAGAAAACTATATCAGAGGCAGGAAAATCGTGAATTAGAAAGCTGTAGAGTAGCATTGATCTAGTAAAAAAACACACATTGCGCACATAGATACTAAGACGTAAACGCGTAAAATACTCATATGTTTGCGATTTCCAACCCAGTAACGTAACACAAATGTGCACTTTACGAGTTCTATTCTTAGCATTTATGAGCGCAATGTGTTCTTTCGCACTAAATCAATCCTACTCTTAAATATTCTTTGTAATTGGCTATTTTCATGTATATCCCTTTCCGGCACAGTGGTCCCACTCCGGGCATACCTAATTTTAATTTCAAACTTGCATGCGGCACCAAGAATATTTTAATAAAATTTTATTTCTACGATGAAAGCTTAAAATAAGGAGTTCTTATTTTCTAAAAAAGTCGTTTGTAAATTCCAGTGTCAGTCAGTAATTTTTCATTTTACGAACAGTATTTGTCTGTGACGGAAAGGGGATATCGTATAACTTTCAAGATCTTCACGCTAACTCCCAACTTTATCACGAGAACTCTGTAAAGCAGCCTCTTTGTAATTTAATTAAAATTTAGCATTTTCTGTTGCTTTATCAACACTATGCGAGAATTAAAAAAAAATGACGGGCACTATTTTTCTTGTTCAATATCTGATTTTATACAAGAAAAATTTAATGAAAGTAATAACATTATTACAACTGCTCATTTCTTTTTGCACAACTTGTACTTGATACACATTTTATCATTGAATATTAAAAAAAAATAAAAGTTAAAATTTAGAACAGTATATGTTTCTAGCCTTCCCACTCCGGGCGTGAAAGTTCAGTTTTTAGTTCATTAACCACTTTCGTGGTTCGATTTGTATTTGTTATTTTTATAACACCATATTTACTCCTCCAAACAAAAAAAGTTAACGAGTATTTTTACTATTTGAAAAAAAAATCTTAGTAACATCTCTGATATGAAGTATCCACATTCACTTGCCGAAGAATCGAACAATGTGTTATTTATTTGTTTATTTATTTGGATGAATCTTTTCTTACAATCAATTGTTATTTTAGGACCTGTTACTGTGTGTCTCAATTCGACTCAATTCGACACAGCGACTTTAACCCTTTCAGGGGCAAGCAATTTTGTTCCTGTAACGTCGAATTCACACCAGTATTTAAGAAAGAATTTAGTTCAAAATAAGGAAAAGCAATTTCTCAACTTTTCCCGTCAAAGTTAAAAAAGTAAAATTTAATTAAAAGTTTCTGGTTCGAATCAGATTAAAATTAGGTGGGATATAATATATCCCACCGCCCTCAAAGGGTTAAAGGCATTCTTTCACAACAAACTGAAGAAATCCTTTGAACATGAATAATACTATTGACACATATGTACGAAAACGATTTTATGAATGTGTCAAAAAGATGCGAACTTCGATTTGATAACAAGTTAAATATAGACATATTTTGAGACACATTCATAGACATATTAAACGTTGAACGGTTGAATAGTTTAGGCATTTAATGGTCTTCTTAGAAACATAAACTTTTAATTTTGGATTATTTAATATTAAAACTGTTCTATACAAATTTAACTGGTACAGGTGCGTATTTTAGAATTTTTATACATTGAAGATTGAGGGATGATTACGTTTATATCCGTCACAACCACTTGAGTGGTTAATTGTTTGAATTAAACTTTTCTCAAACTCAAACGTATTACATTCTGACACATTCTTGAAATCCTATTTTAGAGTGAAATTTGTACGTCATGTATGATAAGTTACTGTTTACTGTTTATTATATATTAAACATTTTTCTGTACAAATTTTACTGGTAAAAGTTGTTATACAATGAAGAACAGGGATTATGTCTATATCCGTCACAATGTAATTTCATCACATAAAACATTACTGCAATCAATAAAGTGGCTAACAATGCAACTAATAATATTTCAATTAATAATTTGAACCGGAAATATTTTTAAATGTATTTCATAATAAAATTTTTGAATATTCATTTTTAAACCTTTTTCTATACAAAATTTGCTATTAGAAGTTTATATTTTAGAATTTTTATATAATTCGAGGGGTTACGTCTATATCCGTCACAACCACATGAGTGGTTAACTGTTTGAATTTAGCTTTTCTTAAATCCAAACGTACTACATTCTGACGCATTCTTGAAATCGTGTGATAAATAAAAAAAATGTAATTTCATCAGATACAATTTTATTTAACCGTAAAAGTGGTTAATAGTGTAACTTATAATTATTTTGAACCCGAAAAATTTTAAAGTATTTTTAATATAGATGAATAGTTTAGGCATTATTGTACATTAACTGTTATTCGTCTTATACTAACATTAATTTATCTATATTTAAATGTATGGCAAAGAAAACTGCCCTTTTTTTTAACCTGGGGTAGATTTGCTCTCTTCCTGCTTTACTTTGCCTTTATTGCGAACGATTCTCCTCTAAAAACAATTAAACATCTTTTCTCATCATCTATTTAAATATTTTTCTTCGAAATTATTCTTATTTAATGCTTTTCTACTCATTTTTCTATTTTTTTCCCTCCTCCTTCCATTCTTAAACTGCAAATTAAATGTGATTGGCTGCTTTACGCAAACTAATTTTGATTGGCTATCTTACTTATTTCGGATTGGCTAATGAAACTGACGGTGAAATCCTCTGCTTTTCTTTCATTTTACAGTGCATTTTTGCCTTTTTTATACTTTTTTTCATATCTCCTTTATAATGTGATACAAAAATACCTATATACAGGGAGTGGAGTTGCTTGCAACTGGGAATCCTTTAAAATCGATCAACTGTTTATTATATGTTAAACTTTTTTCTGTACAAATTTTACTGGTAAAAATTGTTATACAATGAAGAATAGGGATTAATGTCCATATCCGTCACAACCATTTCAGTGGTTAACTGTTTGAATGCTTTTTATTTTCATCATTTTATATATTTTCTCACACATGTTTTTTCTTACTTACAGGTGTTTACATTGGGAAGCCTCCTAGCCTCAGCATATGGGATAAACAGAACCTTTGTAAGATGCAGACATGTTTGTATAAAATAATTATTTATCAACAACACCAGTGAAATGGACATTTTATAGCAAAACATCCTCAAGGTCTGTACCATAACACTACTCTAAACTATGTTTAAAATGAACTCGAATGCTGTTGTTCCCTTAGCTACAGAATGGTTTTTCAATTGAACATCGATGAACAAAAAAGGGGCGATCGACCGTCAATTGAAGTTAACTGCTTCAAGCATGTTCCACTTGAATGTAGCTGCTACAAAAAAAAAAGCAACCTTGGCTTATGAAAAAATTGGAAGGAAGGTCGCCAAATATTGAAGAAGACTGTGAGAAAAGGGATGGAACGCACAAAAAGCAATCAATAAGAATACTTCTAGAGGACAATATTTCCGAATATAAATGTTATAGAATCCCTCCCAAAGAAAACATACATTGTAACTTTTTTTTTTCAATATCTCCGTTCAAGACGATCTATTATAGGATTGTCTCTAAGACGAAATCTCTGGCAAGCGTAAAAATAAATAAAATAATAACTAATAAAAAAAATTTACGATTTTCACTTTATGGTGTAACTGAAACAATCATAGAAGAAAAAACACAATAATAATTGGAAGACCTGCACAGATCTGTACTTCAGTTGTTAGTAGTATGAAAAGTACAAATTTTGTGTAAATAAAAATTAATAAAATTCTTATTGTCACTGTTGATTATTTTTTTATTGTTTCAGAAATTATTTGATTACAGTTTGTACATAATATTAACATAGGTCTAATACAGTAGTACTTCGTCAATACATGCTATTACAGTATCGCTCTTATTTGAATCACTGTTTAAACCGCTTTTATGAAAAATAATTAAACACATATATAAAGTACTTTACATAACTTATATTACCGTATATACTCACGTATATGTCGATCCCAAAATATCGAGAGGGAAGAAAGGTGAACACCATTAAATCCTAATGGATATCTTTGTCTTATTTATTCGAAAAATGCATGCTAATTTTCTTCGATTAATTAAAACGACGATAATAATTATTAAATACTGGTATTCAACCCGTTTTTCTTTTCTAATTTCGCGGTCGACTTCTACTCGAGTATATAGGGCATGAAGCGTAGTAAGAAACATTCTGATATAGGAAACACATATTTAATTAAAACTTTTCACAGCTGATTCAGCATATAGACAGGAACAGAGATAACTGCTCAACACATGCCAAAAGCAAAAACAAAATTTATGCATAAAAAATACAAGTACAACAGATCATTAAAACAAATATCCAGTAATCCTTCATATTCAACTCAATGATTCAAAAAATAACTATTTAAAAAAGAAAACATACATTGTAACTTTTTTTTTTTCAATATCTCCGTTCAAGACGATCTATTATAGGATTGTCTCTAAGACAAAATCTCTGGCAAGCGTAAAAATAAATAAAATAATAACTAATAAAAAAAAATACGATTTTCACTTTATGGTGTAACTGAAACAATCATAGAAGAAAAAACACAATAATAATTGGAAGACCTGCACAGATCTGTACTTCAGTTGTCAGTAGTATGAAAAGTGCAAATTTTGTGTAAATAAAAATAAATAAAATTCTTATTGTCACTGTTGATTATTTGTTTTATTGTTTCAGAGATTATTTGATTACAGTTTGTAAATTAACATAGTCTAATAGAGTATTTATCTATACTAACATATACACACACTATTATAGCATCACTGAATAACTGTTTAAATTCACCTACCTCTTTGTGAAAAAATAATTAAAACAAAAACAAATTACTTTCCATAAATTAGTTAAATAACTTAAATTACCGTATGATGTACAAGTCCACCCCAAAATATCGAGAGGGAAAAAAATTGAATACCAGTATTTCCTAATGGATTTCTTCGTTTTATTTAATCGAAAACTTCGCAATAGTTTTCTGTGATTAAATAAACAAACTGAAGATAATTATTATTAAATATCGTTTTCCTATATTCGAGTACCGTAAATTCTAAAGTATGCGCCATGGCTAAAATATGTGTGTTTCTAACCAGAAATTTTATTAAAAAACTGAAGTAAAACAATTGGCAAGCATAAATAAGCTACATTTTATCGAAAAAAAAAAATCTAGAAGGAAACAGAGTTACTTGAGCAGCGGCTTATACGCTGAAAATTACGGTATATACGGTATTAAACAGAGTAAGAAACAGATATTTATTAAAACCTTTCACAGTTGATTGAGCATCTACACAGGAATAGAGGTAACTATTAACACATGTCAAAATAAAAAAAGAAAATTTATGTATAAAAAAATACAAGTAAAACAAAAAACTAAAACGAAATCCTAACACATGGGCTGATAAGTTTCCGGTCTAATAAAGAAAACACAACTTTTTAACAAAACTTTATAACTGTATGACTTTATAACTTTATAACTTTAATAAATAACATAACTTTAATAATAAATAATAACAATTCAATAATAATAATAATAATAATAATACTATTTTGATAATAATAATAATAAAAATAATAATAATTTAAAAATAATAATAATAATAATTTATTAATAATAATTTTATAATAAGTTAATAAATGAATAATAAATAACATAATTTTATAACGAAAAAGCTCAAAATCATCAACTCGTTGTTGTTTTTGGTCAAAAGTCAACACATGCGGCAGCCACTTTGACAACAGCTTTTTCATAGACGTTCATTCAAAATAAAATCTACACGTTCCTGGGATATCTTCAGAGTCTGAGCTGTCTCCTGCAACTTCACTTTACGGTTCCCCAAAACGATTTTGTGGACTTTTTTTTATGTTTTCCGGAGTAACCACCTCTTTTGCGTGATGCATCACTCGTGTCCGTACGACCACGTTTAAATTTAGCAAACCTGTCAATAATGGTTGATTTACCTGGTGCAGTGTCCGGATAACGCTTATCAAGCCAAACTTTTGTTTGAACGGTGTTTTCTCCCATCAAATAACAACTCTTGAAATTCTTGTTTATCCATTTTTTTGTTTTTCAAAAAAGTCGTTCAACTGAAACCACTCTACCGTTTTATCCACACGGCGAATTGTCATGACATTTTTTTTTGCTACCTTTTAAAGGTTAGTATTTACTAAAAAAAACATCGGTTCGGCGATTGCAACGCCATTTGTGTGCCAGACCGGGAACTTATCAGCCCATGTGTTATCACGGTTGCCAGTTTAGCCTTTTTATTATTTCGAAATTTCGCATTCATACCAGAAACCCCTTACATTATTTTTTTCTTTATTTAATGACAGACATTTCGTGATTACTTAAAGTAAAAATTCTTCTTTCGGAATTTCCTGTAAGAATTCGAAATTTTTCAATAAAAAAAAGACCAACCTGGCAAACCTCAACCCCACAAATATTTCATATACAAATCAATAATTACAGAAAGGACTGCTTAAAAAAAGAAAGACGCCAAAGAAAATCACATATGAATCACATGTAATTTTTTTTCAACCTCTGCGTTCAAGACATTCTTTGGATTCCCGTTCTTTGGATTGTCTCTAAGACGAAACACAGAGTAACTCTAAGTAGAAATCTGCGATTAAATAAAGCCACGATTATGAGTCAGAAAAAAAAAAAGTAGATACTTTGAATAAAAGATTGGCTAATATTAACCAAACATGGCAGCTCCGATTAAAATCTCGCCGCATCTTTTAAATCTCACCAACCACTTTTATGAAAAAATAAACAAATATATATATTATATATATATATATATATATATATATATATATATATATATATATTTCCCATGAATTAGTTTACATAATTTAAATAACTAAACACATTAAGAAACATAATTAATAGAAAAAACATACTTAATGAAAAAGTTCCCATTTTGGACCAACGCACAACAGAAATACCTACACAATACATATAATAGCAAACACAGAAATAAATAGTTAAAATTGCAACTACAACCGAAAAACACTTAATCTTTCATATGGAAATCAATAATTGTACAAAAAACTACCGCAATTTTCGGCGTATAATCCGCGGATAAAACAATCATGTTTAGACCTAGGAATTTTATTTCATAATCAATTATGTAAATTTTTTACATAGTAAATTATTTACAACGATCTAGTAAGCTACATTTTATAATATATAATTTCTGGGTAGAAACATGTTTGTTTGATCCGTGGATTATACGCCGGAAATTACGGTACTTAAAAAATAAAAAATAAAATTACAAAACTATTTTCATTTTTTTTTGGAGATTGTAAGTAAATACTTGTAAAATGTAGCTTCTACAAAAAAGCTAGCTCGTCATGAAGATAAAAAGAAAAAAAGAAGGAAGGTTGTCAAACAGTGAAGAATATCGTAAAGAAGTATTAACTGTAAAAAAAAAATCAATAAGAATACTTCTAGAGAACAATACTTCCAAATATAAATTGTATATAATCATCACTCTTTCCCAAAAGAAAACATATATTGTAACTATCTTTTACAATATCTCCGTTCAAGAAAAGCTTTTACAGAATTTTTCCTAGAACAAAACCGTATAAAACTCTCTAACTCTAGCATAAAAATAAAGAAAAAACTAGTCATATGTGCCAATCCCAAAATTTACTTCTATCTCCTGCCTTCTAATATTTCAAAAAGCATAATTTTTGTAATTATACATTTTAGAGACAAAAAATGAGTAGTTAACATATCTGCTATTTATTTTTTTTTATTGCACTTAAAGTTTTTTGTCAATAAATGTTACAAAACTATGAAAGGAACGGATATCGTAATGAAGTTCAATTAACGTGTAATATATCAAAAAACGTAAAAAAATTTTCTTATTACAAATATGCAAATTAAACTTAGATTGGACAATTGGGTGATTCAGTATGATTTTTTTTTTTTAACAGTTACCGCGCCCTTCCCGAAAATCGAACAAAATTCCCTATCACAGCGCCCCCTTTAGGACAATTTTCTCCAATATTTTATGCAAACATCGGCCTATTACATTACATCTAAATATAAAATTTTATTGAAAAATATTTATAAATGCTTCACTTATACTGCAGAAAATCGCACTAAAATCGCTATCACAACGTCCCCTTCCATGGGAATATCCCCATTTCCAACTGGGACTTGACATCCATAGTCAAAAACATAGATATCAAGTTTGGTTCAATTCTATCCATACATTTTCCGATGATGCAAAAGAAAAATCGCATGTAACTTCGCTATTACATCGCCACCTTCTGGGCAATTTTCTCCAAAATTTTATACAAACCACGACCTATAACATTACATTTAAATATTAAATTTCGTCGAAAAATATTTATAAATTTATCACTTAAGCAGAGAAAAACGAGGAAATAGCACAAAAATCGTTTCCATAGTCAAAAACATATATATCACGTTTGGTTCGATTCTATCCATAACTTCATACACTTTCCGATGATAAAAAAAAATCGCATGTAAATTCAGCGACACGTTCTGGAGGAATATCCTCATTTTCAACTGGGACCTGACGTCCATAGTCAAAAAAGTATATATAAAGTTTAGTTCAATTCTATCCATAACTTCATACACTTTCCGAAGATACAAAAGAAAAATCTGAGAAAAATTGTTATCACAGCGGCCCCTTCCGGCGAGCCAAAAACATATATATAAAGTTTAGTTCAATTCTATAGATAAATGTATGCACTTTTTGATAATACAAAGACGACATACAGACAGACAGACATTTCGACCCCCCCCCCCCCCCACACACACACACCTAAATTATGTAAATCCGTCAAAAACCGGATATAGAAAAAAAATATGATTACAATACTTTCTTCTATTATAAATAGAAGAACGTAATTACGATTTTTACTTTATGGTGTAAGTGAAACAATCATAGAAAAAAAAACTCTATAATAATTTGAAGACTGTACAGATCTGTATTTCTGTTTTATTTGTACAGAAAATATTATTGTTCTGTTTTATTTGTATAAAAAGTACAAATTTTCTGTAAAATAATAATAATAATAATAATAATTCTTATAGTCACTGTTGATTAATTTTTTCATTGTTGTAGTAGTTTTTAGATAGAGAACACATATGCTACTAAATTGAAATAGAGTCTCTATCACACATACAGGCTATTGCAGTCTTTTTTTATCATCCCTGTTTAATCGTATTAACATCATTCATGTATAAATTTAAAAAAAATTACTTTAAAGAATTAAAGAATGACTCATCTTAATGCAAAGTATAAGCATGCTGCATACATGTTTAAATTTATTTGTTTTTTGCAATACAATTTAAGCCCCAATATAGGCAGATATCTTGGCATTTCTTGCAAAAATCTTGGAAATTTGTTTAGATTTATTCATTTATTCGCTTTCTAATCTAAAAATCCTATTATATTTGAATCATTTTTTTTATATGAACTGTATTCAATTACTACTGATTTTTCTAGACCATTTTTGGCAGAGAAACGAACAATAAAGAATTAATGAAATATTTCAGGTATTTTCTTGCTTAGTTCTCAAAAATTTTTTACGAAGAATGTCTTAAATGCTTTTATATATTATCTCTTTTAAAACTGATTTTCTTTTTTGCCCCCTCTTTCTGCTTTATTTTATATTATTTTATTCAAGAATATCATGCGAAATACCGCTTTCTCAGGATCTAAATATTTGCGTTTCCTTTCTTTGGAAACAAGTAATAATAAAGCAGGTAAGTAATGTACTTTTACAATGACTGTTTTGGTCAAGAACCCATAATATTAACTTTCTGAAAATTATTTCGAATAATTGCAATAATCCAGAAAAAAATCGTCGGAAAAATGATTAAAGTTTAACTTTTTATAAATGATATATGAGCAATTATATATAAAAACAACACTGAAATTATTTTTTAAAGTTGCTTGATTTTTTTAAAATTTAAATATTGATAGAAATAGATCAAAATCATCATACTTTTTTTCTGACTGTTGATAAACTCAGGGGTAAAAAAATGATTATCATGTAATGTATGTCATTTTTCAGGAATGATTTTTCCCAGATTTTTGAATATCACTATTTACCAATAGAAATGTTTGTCTTATTTAATCACAGAATTTCTGTACTAAATAAAGCGAATATTTCTATTCGAAAATAGTGAAATTTAAACTTACGGAGATTTGGCATCTCTGCTTTTGGCCAAAATATTCAAATAGTAAATGCCTGAACACTGATTGGAATAATTGTAACAATTAAGAAAGTAAAAATAATCAAATATTAAAATAATAATAATAATAATAATAATAATAATTGCGAACACATTTAATTGTTTCTTTACTAAAAACAAAAATTAAAGGATAAAGATATATTTCAGTAATTTCCTTTCACACATTTTTCGTAGAACTGAAATATAGAATTCACCTATGCGAATAGATTTACTCGTCTCTTTAATAAAAGCGAAAATTAAGATATTAAAGTTATTTTTTAATAATTTCCCTGCACACATTTTTCATAGAACTGAATCATAGAATTCAACTACGGATAGATTTTCTCGTCTCTTTAATAAAAGCGAAAATTAAGAGATTAAAAGTATATTTCAATAATTTCCTTGCACACATTTTTCATAGAACTGAATCATAGAATTCAACTACGAATAGGTTTACCCGTCTCTTTATGAAAAAAAAAAATATTTAAAGATATATTTCTGTAATTTTCTTGCTCACATTTTTCATAGAACTGAATCATTGAATTGAACTACGAATAGATTTATTCGTCTCCTTTCTAAAAAGGAAAATTAAAGGATTAATGATATATTTCAGTAATTTCCTTGCACTCATTTTTCATAGAACTGAATCATAGAATTCAACTATGGATAGATTTACTCGCCTCTTTACTGAAAACAAAAATTAAAGGATTAAAGGTACATTTCAATACTTTCCTTGCACCACACATTTTTCATAGAATTGAATCATAGAATTCAACTACGAATAGGTTTACCCGTCTCTTTACTAAAAAAACAAAACAAAACAAAAAAAAAGAGGATTAAAGATATATTTCTGTAATTTTATCGCTCATAGATTTGAACTACGAATAGACTTATTCGTCCCCTTTCTAAAAAGGAAAATTAAGAGATTCAGGATATAGTTCAGTAATTTCCTTGCACACATTTTTCATAGAACTGAATCATAGAATTCGCCTGCGAATGGATTTACTAGTTTCTTTACTAAAAACGACAATTGAGGGATTAAAGATATATTTCAGTAATTTCCTTGCACACCTTTTTAATAAAACTGAATCGTACAATTGAACTACGAATTAATTTATTCGTCTCCTTTCTAAAAAGGAAAATTAAGGGATTAAAGATATAGTTCAGTAATTTTCTTGCACACATTTTTCATAGAACTGAATCATTGAATTCAAATACGAATAAATTTACTCGCCTCTTTACTAAAAACAACTAGTCGGATGTGCCAATCCCAAAACTTTCTTTTATCTCATATATGTTAATACTTCAAAATTTGCTATTACATCGCCAATTAAATCAATATTTTTCGTCATTCTGTTGTATGTCAGCTGCTTGCGAATCGTCGGGTTACTTGGATGCGAAGCACCCTTTGTTGCACTAGCAGCCGATGTACAACACAACTGCGAAAAGTTCGTCTGGCCTGTACCGGCAGGAAAAGATAGCCTTCCTATTCCTTAGTTTTTTTTTTCGCTAATTTTACTGGAAAACACAAGCTGAAATGAGTGGAACCCGATTACAGAAGATTCATTCCCGCTTCTCGTCAATAATGAATTTGAATGAGAATGTCGCAAAATGGCGAATATGAATATATTATATTGTTGGAACGATGGGTACAACAATGAAAGAAAATTTGCTAGAAACCACGTTCACTAAAACTCATAAATTAAATTTGTTTGTGGAGGAATCCTACCTATTTGTTTCAAAATATCAGCCACCCTAAAACTTCAAACTGCAATAGCCATTTTTTAACATAGAGGCAAAATAGAAATTGCTCTAGAAACCTTGGATCAAGGTAGAACAATTAACGGAAAAAACTTTTAGGATTTCTAATTTTTTTGTACATCTTTTTGAAATTGAAATATTTAAGTGGCTATCTCAGAAACCCCTGTTGGGGGCCCAAATTAAACTGGGACCTGCAGGCCATAGTAAAAAATGTATGCCTAAAATTTGGTTCAATTATATGCATAGCTGCATGCTCGTTTCGCGATACAATATTGAAAATGGAACAAAATTCGCTATCACAGCGGAATATCCCCAAATTCAAGAAGGTCTTGCTGCCCATAGCCTAAAACATAGAAACAAAATTGGTTCAATTCTAAGCATAACTTCAGTTAACTACCAAATTTCAACTAAAATTCAATACAATGCGAATTAATTTGATCCAGGTTAAACACGTTTCTAACTAGAAAATATTAGTTTCATGTTTTTTCATGGAATTTATTTAATCGCATTTCTTAAAAAAAATTCTGTCTTGAAACTTGTTTAATCTGGATTAAATTAATCTACATTGTACGAAAGTTTAGTGCGATCTTGGCAGGTATGACTTCATACACTTTTTGATGCTAAAATGAGGAAAACCGACACACGGACAGACAGACATTTTGTAAAAACATGTTTTTCGGAATCCCTGATCCTTAAAACGTGTTAATCCGGCGAAAAAAAAATCGAGTACAATACTTTCTTCTATTATACATAGAAGAAAGTAAAAATTAAGCGATTAAAGGTATATTTCAGTAATTTCCCAGCACACATTTTTATAGAAACTTCTTCAAATTCCAAAGAATGTCTTAGACTCTACAAAACCTATTCCCTTACTTTCCTATCTTTCTTCAACTTTCTTTATTTTATTCTAGATTATCAGTTTGGAATGCCGCTTTCTCAGGATCTAAATCTTTCAAGTTTCCTTTCTTCGGCAATAAATTCTTCTCCGAGATCCTTTGTCATATTTGATAGAAACGCCCAAATGAAGTGCTCACATTCTTTCAGTAGATAGCGGTACAAAAAAATGAAAAAATTACTTGGGATAAAAACATCAACGATATTTTTGAGTAATTGTCACCTAATGAAAAGAAACCAGTGATAAAAAGAGCACATAGAATGTAAAACTTATATGAAATTCACATTTAAGGGAATTTTTAAAAGTATGTATGACTTTTCTTTTAATTAATTAAAATAGATGAACAGTGTTAATTTTTTTCTTCAAATGTTTAAAAGTACATTTAAAAGTTGCTTTGCTATAGAAAAGTACTTTCAGAAAGGGCAAAGAATTTTTTTTTTTTTTTTTTTTAAAAAGAATGTATGCTATTCCGTTTCTTTCATATTTATTAAAATATATCAGTAATGTTAATTTTTTCTAATTTTTAAATATGTATTTTAAGCTTTAAAATATAAAAGCACTTTCAGAAAGGGCAAATATATTTTTAAAATAATGTATGATATTCCGTTTCTTATATAATGATTAAAATGAAAATTTTTTCTAATGTTTAAATGTGCATTTTAAGCTTTAAAGTAGAAAAGTACTTTCAGAAAGGGCAAAGAATTTATTTTAAATAATATATGATATTACGTTTCTTATATATTGATTAAATTATATGAATTATGTTAATTTTTTCTAATGTTTAAATATGCATTTTAAGCTTTAACATAGAAAAGTACTTTCAGAAAGGGTAAAGAATAATTAAAAAAAAATGTATGATATTTCGTTTCTTTCATATTTATTAAAATATTATCAATATTGTTAATTTTTTTCTTAATTTTTTTCTGATGTTTAAAATTACATTTTAAAGGTATTTTAAAATAGAAAAATACTTTCAGAAAGGGCAAAGAATTTTTTAAAATAATGTATGATATTCCGTTTTTTATATCTTGATTAAAATAGACCAATAGCTTTAATTTTTTTCAGATGTTTAAAAGTACATTTTAGGGAGCTTTAGAATATAAACGCGCTTTCAGAAAGGCACATAATTCTTTTAAAGGAATGTATGCTATTCCGTTTCTTATATATTCATTAAAATATATCAAGCATGTTAATTTTTTCAAATGTTTAAAAGTACATTTTAAGGTTATTTTAACATAAACAAGTACTTTGAGAAAGAAAAAATAATTTTTAACACTTTGCCGTCCGGCGATACCACAGTGGTGTCGTCATAAAGTAACTTAATTTTAATCCTTAAATGCTACATTGGTACCAGAATTTTGGAATGAAAATTTTCATTTTATCAAGTACACGAAGAAAAGATTTTACTTATTTTCGAATAAATTTGTTTCTAAATTCTGGTGTCAATCAATCATTTCAATTTTACGAATAGAAGGCAATCCTTTAAAATGTGATGAATTATAAGTTCTGTAAAATAAAAATGTGGTACATGGGAGCTGAATCTCGTAAAAAATATTTTTATGGGTAATTCTTGAGTGACCTGTACGCAGACGGTCTTTAAAAAGGAGATACAGTCATTGTATATACATGGTACACACTCTGTTCATTGCAAAATTTTTACATATTACCTTTTCAAAAATTTATTACACAGGGAAACCAAAAAAAGAAAAAAAAATTGAATCTTTTTGGTAAATTTGATACATAAAAATGTTTATAATTATGGAATAAAAAGTAGTTAATTGGATTGGCTCTGGTTCTTGTAATAATTTTTTTTGAAGGTGCATTTTTTACATAGTCATTTAGACAGATATCCTGGAAACCTTGGTGATTCTAATGAAGAGCAGGGTGAACTTTTTCACCAAGATATCAGAATAATGAAGCAAAGATACCAAAGACGTTGGGATCGTCACATACATGACGAACTACTGTTGGACCTTACAAAGAGATTATCCTGAAGAGAAATATAGTCATTTAGACAGATGTCCTGAAACTAGTGAAGAGCAGGGTGAACATTTTCACCAAGATATCAGAATAATGAAGCAAATATACCAAAGACGTTGGGATCGACACATGATGGCTGACTACTGTTGGACCTTACAAAGAGATTATCCTGAAGAGAAATATAGTCATTTAGACAGATGTCCTGAAACTAGTGAAGAGCAGGGTGAACATTTTCACCAAGATATCAGAATAATGAAGCAAATATACCAAAGACGTTGGGATCGACACATAATGGCTAACTACTGTTGGACCTTACAAAGAGATTATCCTGAAGAGAAACATTCTATACAATCATACAGGAAACGGTCTTAACAGTAATGATAAATCTATATTTCTGTTTTGAAATACTTATCTCACTCGAAATAAAACTTTTCAAAAGATATATGAAAAAACATTATCATATCATCAAATATATTAAAAACTAATGATTGAACTGGACCATAACACCATCAAAACATTATCGTATATAATTTTTGAGCAAGGTAAACAATACGTTATTACTAAATGGTGTAGAAATATTTAAATACATCAGATTAACGTTTCGTTCAATATCTATGACCAGGGCTTGACAAATGCGGTCGCCAGGTCGCCACTGGCGACTAAGTTTTCTTATCTGGCGACCAACTTATTTAATCAGGGCATTTTCTTGGTACAAATATTCACCAAAGATATGAGCACAAATGGCATTTTCTCTCTCTCCTGCCCCTATTCGTACGCGGCAAGCATTGATCTTCCTCTTCTCTCATACTTTTAATGGAAGAATTAAATTTAAAATGCATTTTCCATCTCATGCACAGCAAACGCCATTCTTTACCGCTCTAGCCAGCTAGTATGTCACATGATTACAATGTGGTGGGAGGAGGGGATTCAATAAAACACTAAGAAATAGTGGCAATCCAGCCTCTGTGGCATCTAAAATTAGATACAATGCTAAAAACTGTTCAAGTTTCTTTATAAGTCTAATATCAGATTTCTGTGTTCAGAATTAAAACTGATTAATCTGTCACATTCATTTTAACGAAAAATAACATATAAGTGATTATAAGTAATTCATTTGAAGTAAATCTAACTAATAATTCTAAACAATGATTATTAATTTTTCTAAATTAATTCATAAAAAGCTTTTGTAGTTTTGAAAATCAATGACGGGGAGAGAGATGTGGGTTAATATATTTTACTGGCGACTGGAATTTTTTACTGGCTACCAGATTTTATGAAATTTGTAAAGCCCTGTCTATGTTAAATTAAATACACTTTAAAGCAAAGGAGAACCATCTTGAAATGTAATTCACACACTCATGAATTACTACATGTGTGAATTACATTTCAAGATGGTTGTTGTCCTTTGTTTTTAAGTTTATTTAATTTAACATCCTATTCTGAAGATGGTTATAGATGTTGAACGAAACGTCAATCTGATGATGGTTATAGATGTTGAACGAAACGTCAATCTGATGATGGTTATAGATGTTGAACGAAACGTCAATCTGATGTATTTTTAAAGTTTTAATCATACATAAATATTTATACATCATTTAGTAATAACGTGTGGTTTACCTTGCACAAAAATTATATACGATAATAATAAAAAATTTTTGGCTTTATTTCAAAAACGAGAGCCAAGCCAGAAAATTTACTATTGTTTTCGTATTCAGCAGACCAAAATTACTCGAAATCCGTTGGCTAACACCATGCCAAAAAAATCACTGTTCAACGGTGTTATTGAACATTTCTGAATTTATCTGTTTTGTAGGTATATTACACTAAAGATGACATACTTCTTTTCAATATGCCAAACCATTATTGTCTACGATAGCCTGCGGTATCGCATTTTTTTTAACATACACAGTCAGTCAATGCATACTTTTCTTTTCTTAATTTTTCATTTACAGTTTACGAGCAGCTATCGGTAATTATTCATTACATAATATCTTTTCTCAATAATTTCTTTGACAATTTTTCATAAATACACATGATTCAGAGTAACATTACTTTTAGTAACATCTTCTTTACATTTTTCTAAGGTCACTTCTGTCATTTTATAAAATTTTTGCAGTACTAGTGGGCCACATTTTTCTATCAATGCCATATATAAAAATTCTTTTATGGGTTTTTTCGGGTATTGAATATATGTTTTAAATAGTATATAGGTTTTTGCACAACATATGATATGTTTGTGTACACGTTTAGTCAAGATGATTTTTTTGTTTCTTAATATCACAACATATATTCCATTATTATTTCTCTCCAGTTTATTTTCACAGTTTCAAGGAAGATCGGTATTTTTAAGGTTTGTATCTATATTACAGTTTCAATGAATAGTTTATCCTTTTTTCATGGTTTGTTAATATTATGAACATTATCCCTTATACAAAAAAAAAAGTGTATATTTTTTTATTTGCATCAATAATTAGCACAACCATGTCCATTTCTATACAAAAAATTATTAAAAATAACATTTTTCCTTTTTCTAAACATACGACATAGTATGCTATTCTTACAGCCAAATACTTTCAGACGATTTTCACTGTTTTGATATACGGTTCATTTTCTTCACACTTATACAGATTTTTGTTTGTGCCAAGCTATCACTTTTTATGCATTTTATTACTATTTAGTAAATACAGTTTGCTTTCTATAAATTTAGTAGCATTATTCACGATTTTCTTTCTCAACATCTTCAATACGTAGCGTACCCGGCAAGGCCGTTACTTTGTAATTCAGTCATAACTCAGTTTTAAGGTATAAAAATACTTTATTTAAGCTAAGGTGGCAAGGAGAGTGGTAGAGTCCCTTAATGAATGCAGTCTATGCTATACGACAATTAACAAAGACAATAACTCAATTTTAACTTAAAATAACTAGAAGATTACTAAATATCAAAATTGTACTCACGAATAAGACCGCTGGCAGCTCAAGTCACTATCGAATTCTACACTCAAGTACGGCTTTAGCGGTAACGCAAGAATTCATCGAAAACCGTTAATACAATCTAAATTCTACTGAATTTAGCAACCCATGGTTGCCAAAAAGTTTTATTTTCAAACTATAATTCAAAGTCTGTTATCCAAACGGCAAATTTTCACTCAGTATTATTTGATACCTCTCAGCACCTGTCGAAATCACAAAATTTACTTCGTCGACGCAGGCCTTGATTACCAGTCTGATAGGACTCAACCAAATCCAACGATACAACCTTTCACTTCAACTTTTATACCTTGCAGATCGACCAACGAAGCTAAATTTGCATAAACTTACAGCAAAAAAAAGTAATTGCAAACTTTGGAAGCTCCAAACATACATCGGAAAATTAGAGAAAAATAAGTATAGGTGTCGCTGTTGCGCACACACGACAACACGTTCGCATTCACAGAACTAGAATCCCTTTATAAGAGAGTTGCTAGTCCACTACAAATAGACTTTGAGTTATATTGCATCTGCATCTGATTTTATATTATTCTACAATGTTGTTTATAAAACCATTCAGGTATTTATAAGCAGAATAAGATTAGATTAGAGAAAAATTTAAATTAAATTAAAAATTAAATTTTAAATTAAATTAGAGAAAAATAAAGTACAGATGTCGCTGTTGTGCACAAACGAAAACACATTCGCATTCACAGAACTAGAATCCCTTTATAAGAGAGTTGCTAGTCCACTACAAATAGACTTTGAGTTATATTGCATCTGCATCTGATTTTATATTATTCTACAATGTTGTTTATAAAACCATTCAGGTATTTATAAGCAGAATAAGATTAGATTAGAGAAAAATTTAAATTAAATTAAAAATTAAATTTTAAATTAAATTAGAGAAAAATAAAGTACAGATGTCGCTGTTGTGCACAAACGAAAACACATTCGCATTCACAGAACTAGAATCCCTTTATAAGAGAGTTGCTAGTCCACTACAAATAGACTTTGAGTTATATTGCATCTGCATCTGATTTTATATTATTCTACAATGTTGTTTATAAAACCATTCAGGTATTTATAAGCAGAATAAGATTAGATTAGAGAAAAATTTAAATTAAATTAAATTTTAAATTTTAAATTAAATTAGAGAAAAATAAAGTACAGATGTCGCTGTTGTGCACAAACGAAAACACATTCGCATTCACAGAACTAGAATCCCTTTATAAGAGAGTTGCTAGTCCACTACAAATAGACTTTGAGTTATATTGCATCTGCATCTGATTTTATATTATTCTACAATGTTGTTTATAAAACCATTCAGGTATTTATAAGCAGAATAAGATTAGATTAGAGAAAAATTTAAATTAAATTAAAAATTAAATTTTAAATTAAATTAGAGAAAAATAAAGTACAGATGTCGCTGTTGTGCACACACGACAACACGTTCGCATTCACAAAACTAAAATCTCTATATAAGAGAGTTGCTAGTCCACTACAAATAGACTTTGAGTTATATTGCATCTGCATCTGATTTTATATTATTCTACAATGTTGTTTATAAAACCATTCAGGTATTTATAAGCAGAATAAGATTAGATTAGAGAAAAATTTAAATTAAATTAAAAATTAAATTTTAAATTAAATTAGAGAAAAATAAAATACAGATGTCGCTGTTGTGCACAAACGAAAACACATTCGCATTCACAGAACTAGAATCCCTTTATAAGAGAGTTGCTAGTCCACTACAAATAGACTTTGAGTTATATTGCATCTGCATCTGATTTTATATTATTCTACAATGTTGTTTATAAAACCATTCAGGTATTTATAAGCAGAATAAGATTAGATTAGAGAAAAATTTAAATTAAATTAAATTTTAAATTTTAAATTAAATTAGAGAAAAATAAAGTACAGATGTCGCTGTTGTGCACAAACGAAAACACATTCGCATTCACAGAACTAGAATCCCTTTATAAGAGAGTTGCTAGTCCACTACAAATAGACTTTGAGTTATATTGCATCTGCATCTGATTTTATATTATTCTACAATGTTGTTTATAAAACCATTCAGGTATTTATAAGCAGAATAAGATTAGATTAGAGAAAAATTTAAATTAAATTAAAAATTAAATTTTAAATTAAATTAGAGAAAAATAAAGTACAGATGTCGCTGTTGTGCACACACGACAACACGTTCGCATTCACAAAACTAAAATCTCTATATAAGAGAGTTGCTAGTCCACTACAAATAGATTTTGAGTTATATTGCATCAGCATCTGATTTTGCATTATTCTACAATGTTGTTTATAAAACCATTCAGGTATTTTTGTATTACATCCATACATCCATTACATCCATTTTGTATTACATCCCTGTTAACTTTTCTAACTAAATTTTTTGTTTCCCTTAGCTGAAGTTTTCAGATATAAAAATAATTCATCATGAAATATATCTGACAGTGATAATTTTTTTAAAGTATACTTAGATTCAATTCTATGAACTTTAGGTATCCTAAATATCAGAAAATACATTTTACATTTAACACACATTTTTAAATTGATAAGGGGTTGTTCTTCAGTTTTAAGTAGTCTTTTGTAAACACTAGATTTAACTTTAAAATACATATACAGTCTTTAGTATATTAAATCACTCATTTTTCAATTTAAACTGTGTGTTACATCAAGACCCTTGTACATTCTATCAACAGTTTGTATTCATATTGTGTAAAATACATCTTTGCATCAGGTCTGATCCATTGATATTATGTGAAAATACTTTTGCATAGTAATGTTATGTCATTTTATACGTACTTTAGTTTATATACAGTATTTTTTTAATGTTTAATATTATTCTTTATAGATACAATTGCAGTCATTTTTATAAAATTTATGTAGCATTGATAATAGTTTCAGGTTATATTATTGCATATTATCATTATCAATTAAGGCGGTATTAAAAAAAAATATTTTTCCATGCTCAACAACTCAAAATTTTGCGACACATTTTCAGACTCATTTTTAAAAGTAAAAACATGAAACTTGGCGGCGTGATTTATGAAAAGATTTATAAGGGACCTATGTGTTTTTATTTTTCGTTCAATTAATTAGAAATTGATTTACAAACAATTACTTTCAAAGTACGATGATTTTTTTTTGTTTCCAGCGCTAACGTTTCGGGAAATTCTGTTCAAAATGTCCACTTTGACAGCATTTAAAAAAATATATATTCTGCCTTTATAAAAAAAATCGACCAATACGTACATTATAAAGTTTCTGAATAAGAGAACCTTCCAATTGGATGCATTTTAGAGCAAAAATTAATTTAAAAATTAGTCTCAAAACAAGCAGTTTGGATTTAAATACACCCTTAAGTACTAGTTATACCATATATTTATTGGATGATTTCATACTATTTGCTATACTCACCAATATTGGTAAACAACTGTACTTATTTACCTGTTGCAGTCGAAACAATTTTAGTATTTTTAGTTCTCATAACACTTTTATCCTTATAAGTGTCATTACTTACCCTTCTTCTATATTTTCAGTCATATTTAAATAACCATATAATTCCAGTTTTTCTGAAATAATAATAAAAGAAAAATATTGTAATTGATAATTATGAAAACTGCAAATTTTCCATTAAATTTAATTACCTACGGTTGATATGTATAAAAATTGTGCTACATTGAATCATACCTTGTTGGTGATTATATTATTTTCATAGGAATATGATTTCATAGAAATCTATTTAGATTTCCTGTAATGCACATAGCTCTCATGAAATATTTAGGATGAAAGCATCAAATATTTCATTCTGTAGATATACACAAATATCTTACACATTTCTTTTTCTACTATCCCTCAAACAGGGGTCGGAAAAACTACTTTGTTATTGTAGCGAACTACAACTACAACTATTTTATCGAGAATATAGTTAACTACAACTTGAGAATGTAGTGAATTACAACTACAACTACTTGTTTAAAAAAGTAGCGATTGCAAACTACTTTTCAAAAGTAGTCACTACTTCCCTACTTTTAGATTTTGTCAAAGGGTTCAATTTACACTGGAAATTGGAGATACGGATTAAATAATAAAGCGAACCCTCGTTTTATCGCATCTGCCGGGATACAATTAAATAAATGTGACACAAGCGATGGCATTTAAAACATTGAGAAAGGTAATATACAGGAAAATATTTTGTGTTTGTCTCGAAAACGTTTGTTATACACACATTACAAATTTTGTAGCAAAATTACGAGAAATATTATAATCTAGAAAATTACAGAAAAACATCTATGAATGCAAAAAAGGAATAAATGTGTAAATAAAACGATTCCGTATAATATGTAACCCATCCTTAAAACATGAAGACTTAATAACGAGTAAATAGACAAGTGTTACCAGATAGAAAATTAATCCCTTTAGTGGGTTAGTACTGGATTTTAGTAGCAAGTGTCAACGAGAAAAATCTATGATTTCATGCTCTACACTGCGGCTGAGATTTGCCGCGGAGATTCGCAAATTGTTGAGTACAGCAAATTTTGCACAAGAGAAGCAAGTTTCGGCTATGAGATTTGCAAAATGGCACATTTTTTTCAAATGATGTAGCGTTAAAAGTATCGTCGATTTTCACTAAAAAACATCTATGAATGCAAAAAAGGAATAAATGTGTAAATAAAACGATTCCGAATAATATGTAACACATCGTTAAAACATGAATTAATAACGAGTAAATAGACAAGTGTTGCCAGCAAGAAAATTAATCCCTTTAGTGGGTTAGTACTGGATTTTAGTAGCAAGTGTCAACGAGAAAAATCTATGATTTCATGCTATACACTGCGGCTGAGATTTGCCGCGGAGATTCGCAAATTGTTGAGTACAGCAAATTTTGCACAAGAGAAGCAAGTTTCGGCCATGAGATTTGCAAAATGGCACATTTTTTTTAAAAATGATGTAGCGTTAAAAGTATCGTCGATTTTCACTAAAAACTACTGATTTTTTGGATCGCACTACTCACTACACTACATTATTCAAAATGTAGTGCGCTACACTACAAACTACTGTAGCAAGTAGAGACTACTCTAGTTTCGCTACTTCCTACCGCTGCCCTCAATTATAACACTACAGTCGTTTTGGTGATTTTTTCCATCTACTCTATCTACTCTAGTCGCTATTTCTCTTTCATATAAACGAAAATATATTTTATTACAAACACAGTATATATTCACTTTAAATGTTCTAATTTATTTTTATTATATGCTCAGTTTAATCATCTCCTCCATAAAGTGATTGTCACATTTTAGTTACACTTCTTGTCATGCCTACTCAACTCTCTTAGTCCATTCAATATGTAACTCATTTTTACACAAAACATACCGTTTTCACATTTTTCATGTTGGCAAAAAAGCCGCCTCTGCTCTGCGCTGTAGGTTACGCGCGCTAATACTTAGATAAATAAATAGATATCATTCTGGCCATGAAAACACAATTAATATAATAATATAGGTAATTTCTTACCTTTATCTTTCTTCAGCAGCAGTATTCCTCATACTTCGGCTCGATGCACATTTGTTAACTGCGGTGGGTAATCCATTTATTACGAAGCTAAAGTGTTAAAAACATAAAAGTGTTGGTTAAATGAATTATATTATTTATATTGAGTCCACACTTGAGACTTGATCATTTTTGTAATGGAGAATTATATTTAAAATTTTGACTTAATATTTTCAATTAACATTTTACATACAGCTGCCTTTTCAGCAACAGATTAAAATTATTACATCTTTCTCTATTGAGATAAAAAGGGCAACTAACTTAATAATAAAAAGAGTTTTTTTGAGTCAGAGTTCTTTTGATGACGTCAGACAGACGCAGTATGCGTGGGTTGATATTAAAACTAATTTCGCGAACATATTTCACATATTAATATCATTGTTTATCTTGAGTAGGATGATTTGGCTAAAATAGAAAAGTTTGTTCATTATAGAATGATTTATTATCACTTAATGTATTTATTTACGTGTTCAAATGTTTGTGTCCTTGAATTGCTTCCTGTTTTGAAATCAGTTAATGATATCTGAGATGGTTATAAATCCATCATTTTACAGTTTTTAGTAGTTAAAAGTATTCTATTCATAGTTCTAAGGTAATTGTAACATTTATTTGGAATTTATACCAGATATATCTTCTGTCGGTGTAACATCAATGGTTGAATTCTAACTGTAGTTACACACATATTTTCTAATGCCCTTCTTTTCATTTTGCGTGCAGATTCTGTTACATTAAAGATACATTGTATCATTATTGCATCATTATTATACACTAATGCATTTCTTTTAATGGATATTTCTTATTTTTTGCACTAATAGTGTCTAATATGTCTATATTCAGTTTAAGGAATTCATAATTTTGCACTTTATATGTAAATGTTGCATGCTTATACACTGTTCTCGGCGTTTTCTTTGTTACTGTGTATGGTTATTTTAAAATAGTTTCAAAAATAAATAAACATCGTACATTTTCTATTTTGTTCATACTCCACCTTCCACATATTTCCTAACTCATTCAATCGTAATATCACACAGTTCTCTTCTTTTTAATTTACATTTAAATTTACATCATATGATAATTTTTTTCTCTGTCTTAAAATATACGACATAATTTTCTTACATTAATCTTTTAAACATTATGATGTAATTTTGTTTGACCGTTACCTTGCCATTACTGGGCAACAGCCTATTTTGTTATTTCTCATGTGTCAAAATTGACGACATGTTTCTAGATGGTAAAATGTCGTGATCCCTCATAGATTCTTTAACATTCAAGATACACTGTATCATTATTATACACTACTGCATTTCTTTTAATGGATATTTCTTATTTTTTACACTAATAGTTTCTAACATGTCTATACTCAGTTTAAGGATTTTACATTTTTGCACGGTATATGTAAATCTTGAGTGCTCGACATTTTCTTTCTGAAACTTTGTTACTTTTTATGTTTATTTTAAAAAATTGGGTTATCCGAAAAGTGGGAAAATCAATTCGTATCGGAAAATTCTGCCCGTTAATTATTAGACGTTGGATATCGGAATCAATATCTAATAATTAAGTGATAGAATTTTCCGGTACGAATTGATTTTCTCAACCTGCGCGAACACTCCGGACAACCCAATAGGTACAAAAATAAATAAACATTGTACATTTTATATTTTGTTCATACTCCATTTTTCACTATTTCCCCAACTCACTCAATCATATGATATCACACAGTTCTCTTCTTTTTAATTTAGATTTAAATTGACATCATATGATAATTTTTCTCTCTGGCTTAAAATATATGACATAATTTCCGTGCATTACTCTTTTAAACATTATGATATAATTCATATCATATTAAAATAATCATATCATATTAAAACATCATATGATTATTTTTCTTTATGTCTCAAAATATATCACATTACTCTTTTAAACATTATGATATAATTTCATTTGTCTCTTATCTTGCCATTATTAGGCAACAACGTATGTTGTTATTTTTCATGTATCACAATTGACGACATGTTTGTAGATAGTAAGTCATGGTGATAGCTCATAGGCATCACCATCACTGCGACACACATTTCACTTTAAACATTTTACTCTTTCATTTACCTATTAAATTTTTTATCAACATTTGTTTAATAAACATAATTTAGATAGGTATATATGCATTATATACTACAAAGTTTTTCCAGTGTCACAATTGGCGAAATGTTTGTAAATGGTAAGTTGTGGTGATCACTCATAGACATCACCCATCACTGGACACATATTTCACTCTACACATTTTTACTCTTTCGTTTACCTATTAAATTTTTAATCAACGTTTTTTTTAAATTTTAATAAACAAAATTTAGATAGACAGATATGTGTTCTATACTACAATATTTACAACCTTTCTGAATTGGCTACTTTATTATATTGCCTTATCAATCTACTTTATGGATAAGTTTATATACTATGTGTTTATTTACATGTTACTCTTATTTTCAGCTGTATTGCTATGCGCAGCATCATTATTGTGCTGATAAAAATAAAAAATGTATCACATTATATGGTCTTTATTTGATCAACTATTTACTTTATGCGTGGCCAGATGACCTATGAGGTAAGTTTCTTTTGCATATACATATAATATAGGTCAATTAATCTAAAGGACTATGATATAAATATATAAATGTGCACAATTTTATATAAAGCTGCAGCTGATTATTTTTAAGACGACATACAGATAATAATAATAATAATAAACAAGCATGTTGTATTTTGAAATTTTTGTGAATTCACTATAATATTAGTCAATATCTGTAATATTTATGTTCGTGGATGGGCGCCATGTTTCCATTTTTTAATTAATTATGTATGTTTATACAAGTGCCTATTTGTATTTCAGTGCAAATGTATTATGCAACATAGTGGCGAGAGCACATGATCTTTTCCTTCCCCCGTTATATAATTCTAATTGTCTTCTTTGGTGAAGGGGGATTTTTATATTGATGCGAAATCACATGTAGCTTTAAATTATCTCCGTTTACTTTATTAGATGTCTTTTTCTATCCATATTCATTGATTAAAAATATTTTAAATTTTATTTAAATTCCATGCTTTTCTATTCTATATAAATGATAGAAATAATTATATTTTTCTAGTATTAAACCATCCCCTCCTATAAAAAGAATGAATAAATAAATAAAGGATAATTAAATTATTTCCATCTTACGCAAGATATTGCATATTGCCCAGTTAATTTCTTTTCATTTTAAAAAGCAATACGCTTTGTAACACACTTTCAGTTGAAATGAATAAATGATAATAATAATAATAATGATGATGATAATAATAAATAAAAGAAATAAATTAATTATTTCTAATCATTAAAAAGCATTTCTGATGACTAATGTTTATCAGCTCCTGTCATGATTAAACCACAACGGTAAAAGTTATTTTGTAATACGCCTAAATACAATCCACTTAATTCAAACACAAACTCATTTATTCCTTTTTCAAATCACCCATTATGTTCATATATCTTGAAAAGCCCAATTGTCGTTTGTCAATCTCAATTTGTCAGCCCATTTGTCAATATAACTCATGTAATCAACATCAGTACTATTTTCAATAATATGCCTTCTCACTGGATTGTAATAATTCTTGCGTAATATTTTATTTGACTACGATTCAAGGCCACTAATTTCTTGTTTCACCTGTAAATTAGAAAATTGAGGGGCCCTCTGCAATAACAAGGTAAGTGAAAAAAGTTTTCAGATACGAAGCTTTTAAATTTACTTTCAACATTTTAATTTAGAATACCGTACTTTCTGGTGTATAAGCCGCGCCTAAAAAAATTCTGTTACGAATCAGAAATTTTATTTATTAAAAAATGTCAAATAACTTCCAGGCACAAATAGGTCATATTTTATTAAATAAACTTTTTGGTAGGAAACAGATTTATTTGAGCCGCGGCTTATACACCGGAAATTACGGTATAAGTTCTTTGCTTATAATTCCCATTAAGAAGAGTTTTCTAGCGTCTTTTCCTTGTTTATTTTTCCTTATATGCTGATTAATACATTATATAAATCTGAAAATTGAACACTTACCTTATCATTGCATATCCTATGGTTTTGGGTGAAAGAATATGTACATTTGGAACATATAATGACTTTTTTACAACTTTCATATAGTGCAACACAAGAATTTACAAAATATGAAATCATCTAAGCGCTTTTCTTGTTAAAAAAATTCTAATACTGTCCTCAGCCCTGTTTAAAACTCCAAATCCAATTCATCCATTTCAGACTCTGCCTCCTGGAGAAAGAATACAGCACATAGTTACATAATATACACTACACAGGAACCCAATACACCATCAGGGTTCAGCAAATTCTTGTAAAACTGCTGCTTTTCAGGAGTAATAAATCTTATCAGAGATTCAGAATCCTTCTTTTTAAATTTTTCTGGTTTATTGAGTGATGACAGAACGGTATCCAGTTTTGGTGCCTGCACTGTCTAGACGTTTTCTCCTATGCCGCAGTAGTTTTCCGAAACTGACACAGATCCATTTGCTTTGTATGTTACTCTTACAGCCTTTAAGATATGGAGGTCTTTTCCCTTCTTAATCTTGCCCCACATCTTCTTATTCAGTTTCCAACAGCTCCATCCTTTTCAACCTCTGAGAATAGTAATAGTTCCCAAAGTTCCTGATGAATTGGCAATATGAGTGCCCTTGTGCAATGTGAGTTGCTTGATAACAAATTTCCTAGAAGAAGGATCCGACGTTATAAACCAACTACTCTTAGATGTTTTCTTTTGGAGATACAAAAAGGACAGATTGTTTGCAACACCAGTAAAAGATATGGAAACACTCATGATCAGGATCACAAATGTTGTGTCTAATGTAACAACGCAAATGTTGGATAATAAGTGGCGAGAAAGGGAATACCGCCTTGACATTCTTCGAGCTACCAAGGGTGCTCATATCGAAAATTACGGACGTATGTACTTGTATTAAAAACTTCATAAATGTCTTTACAATATATTGAAACAAGCCTATGCCTAATTATATTAGTTTTTCTGCAATAAATTGTTGTAATCAAGGAAAGGCTTTATGACCACCCTATATTTTCCTAGACAAAGAAACATTTGTCTACTTTTAGAGTGTAGACAACAGTTCTTGAAAAAACAAACATTAAAGGATTAATGAGATATTTCAGCAACTTGCTTGCACACTTTTACAATAAAATTTTCCAAAGAATGTTTTAAATACTTCATGATATTTTACCTTCTATAAAAATGATTCGCTTTATTTTTTTATTACTGCATTTTCTTTCATTATAGATTATCAGTTTGGAATTCTCTGGATCCAAATCTTTCGCTTTTCCTTTCATTGGAAATAAATTTCTCTCGCAGATCTTTTGTCAAACTTAATAGAAACGCCCAAGTAAAGTGTATACATTCTTTCCAAAGATAGCAATAGAGAAAATGGAAAGAGATTACTTGGGATAATAACATTGGAGCGTTCTTTGGACAATTTTAATGTGATAGAAAGAAATAAACAAAAAATTGGATAAAGAGCAAATTTTCGTAACTAAAATGTGAAATATTTTTATACAGGGTGTCCGAAAAGTCTGGAAACGGTTGAATAACTCAAGAAATATACAACGGATTGGAAAACGCAAAAACGCATGTTCAGTATTTTTGAAAAATCTATTTAGGGTTATCAAAGTTGCCCCGCAACCCAGCCCTCTGGGGGGAAAGGGGGGCTACTTTGAAATCTTAAATGATAACACCCTTTTTTATTGCAGATTCGGATTCTACGGGGAAAAATATGTAACTTCTGTGTTGAACATTTTCTTCGGAAAATCGTAGATGGCGCTGTAATCGAGTAAAATGCAGTGAGAATACAGTGTTATCTAGGAGTTTTGGAAGAAAATGTTCAATACAAAAGTTACGTATTTTTTTCCGTAGAATCCGAATCTGCAATAAAAAAAGGTGAGTTACCGTTTAAGATTTCAAAGTTGCCCCTCTTTCTCCTCAGGGGCAGAGTTGTGGGGGGGGGGGCAACTTTGATATTCCTAAATTAGACTTTTCAAAAATATTGATTATGCTTGTTTCCATTTTTCAATCCGATGTATATTTCTCGAGTTATTCAACCGTTTCCAGACTTTTTGGACACCCTGTATAACAATTAACATTAAAATAACATTTTTCGAAAATATCTATGACTTTTCTTTTCTAATATACAGGAGGGTGCAAAAATAGGTATAAAGTTTTTATTATTAAAAAAAAAGTAGTTTTATTAAGTCCCAGGAACAATAACATACAAATTAGAATAAAGCACTCAATTTTCCGGCCGTCCATGTGTTTCGCCGATCCATATTTATAAAAAAAATTGAGATGTGCATATATGATTTTTAAAAACTTTACTTGTTTTTATATTTAGGGGAAGACAAAATAAGGCACTCCAATCACTGCAATAGGCTTAAACTTGGAGCTACGATCCGGAAGTCTCTTCCATATCCCTTTTTTCCAGTCTGATGATCCTCGTAGTGAAGACCCCTCACCGCAACAGGTGAAAAGCATCGAACTCGTATTGACAGAATGGTTCATGCTAACAGTCAAATCAAACAGCGACAGAACGCCATATAGCTCCACATTTTCCAATAAAAGTTCACTTCATCATAACTGAACTGCTGATATCACAAGGTGTGTGCTCGTTTGGGTTCCACAGATGTTCACTCAAGAACACAAAGTGAAGAAAAAACAAGTTTGTCAGGGTATGTTGGCCCAGAACGAGCGTGAGGGTGCGGGTTTTCTCCATCGCATTGTCACTGGAGATGAATCATGGGTGCAATATTTTGACAGCGGAAAACTAACGACAATCGTCGGAGTACCGCCATCCCTCATCTGCATGTCCCAACAAGTTCAGGGTTACCAAGTCTGCTGCGAAAGTCGTGGTGAGCATCCTTTGGGATTTCCAGGATGTCGTGCATATTGAGCTTTTGGAGACGGGAACCACGATCAGCTCAAGGCGCAAAACTTTTTCACGACAGGTTGCGAAAGCTACGCGCATGGTTGCATCGTGTTCGATAGGATTTTGACCCTATTATTCAGCACTAGAACGCCCGTCCACACACGAGTCGTGAAACACAACAGGAGCTGTAGCAACGGCAGATCAAAGAGGTTCTTTCCATCCCATCGTACAGCCCCAATCTTGCTCAAGACGACTTTTCCCCTTTTCCAAAGATGAAAGGGCACCTTAAGTATCAATACTTCAAATATGACAACGAGTTGAAAGTTTCCATTCGGCCCACCTGCTGAGAACAGCCACCAGCTTTCTTCTGCGACTGGTTTACCTGACTCTTCAGCGATGGCGTACGTGTGTGGAAAGGGATGGGGGCTACGTTGAAAAGTGAATAATGCATTATATAGAGAATAAACTGAGCTATGATGGACAATAAAGTGTTCAATTCTGTTCAAAGATAGAAAAGTTATAGTTATGGAAGCATTACTTTTTAACCCAACATACTTGAATTAGATTTTGTAGCGGCCCACCTAAAATAGAAAATATATGTTTGCGGGAATGACTGCTTTAATGAATGCTTTAAAAAAATGACTGCTTTAATCTAACAACGTTAGAAGTTTTTTGTTTTTTTTAAGACTATATTAATTTTGGTAGAACACACTAATAACAAAAATTAAAAACACTGAAAAATTCTAAATAGTTTTCATTTTATTCAAATTTAACATTGTAAAGATATTTTTGGAAAAACAATACGACTTGGTCTGTATTCTAATTAATAAATAAACAATCTAACGTAATCTGGTTAGATTAGAATACTTTTATAAACAGAACAGTAACAAAAAAAGACAATCTATTTCGCAATTAAGGAAACGTCTTATGATCCTGAGAAAATGAGGACAAAAAACTTATGAATGAGGATAAATGTATCCTAATTTCCATTTTTCAAGACATGCAAAACGCCACTTTGGCTTTCCCTTTTTTCAAAAATTCCGAATTCATACAAAAAGGACAGAATAGTAATTTTTGATTCAATTTATGACAGACATTTCGTGATTACATAAAATGAAAATTCTTCTTTCTGAATTTCTAGTATGAATTCGGAATTTGTAATTAAAAAAGAAAAACAAACTGATAACCATGATGCAAAACGCCTGAAAAATGAGGACAAATGGTTCTTCTAGTCCAAAGCATGTGTATTCTGCGTAAAAATCTATACTTGTTATTCTGTGTAATAAAATTTTAGCATATAAAATGCAACATAACTATTTAAAATAACTTCGTATCACTTTATTCAGAAAACGTATGGATACGTATTCACTTTCTAATAAAAAAAGTTCAATGATATTCAAGTTATTTTGTCAAGTACATTCTACAGGCACTTTTGCATAGAAAGTTTGATAAAATAGTACCTTTATAAAGGTTGAAGAATATTTAAAAAATAATATTTCGTTTTTTACATATTGATGGAAATAGATCAATCAAGTTGGATTTACTTTTAAATTCTGAAAGGTACATTCTAAAGGTACTTGTAAATAGAAAAGGGCTTTTAGATAGATTGAAGAAATGTGGAGTGAATATAAGAAAAATATACACCTTCCTTTGTTCGCCGACCTTTTACGATAATATCAGAGGAAAGTTGTCATTACACTCGGAATATTGTCATTAAAATTTGCATCAACTTCGATTTTTCAAAGGGTAACACACACTTTTGATGTTTTATTTGTGCTACTTGGATCATATCAGATCGGAAAGTTATATAGTTTATGTATTGTTGTTAAATCATTATGGAATTAAATTAGGTCAAAATTTGAGGGATGCTAATGTTATATTCCCATGACAAACTAATTTATATTTTTCCAAAAAATAATCCAATTTAAAATGTTTGTTTTCTGTGAGATACGTATAATGGACCCAGACATATTCTAAGCATTTTTTTTCAAAGGCATAATTTTACTTCTGAAAATTATTAATAAATTAATATTAAAAAAAGAATTATGAACTGTGTATTAATTTTTACATAAACAGCAAGTGAATCGCCAAAAAAATAGGCCTGTAAGTTCACAGTTCATTCCAATTATTATTTTCCGAGATATAGGGAAATTTTACATTTCGAGGAAAGGGAAGCATATTCTGCTATTCTTCAGTGTTACATATATGAAAATAGAAAACTGCCACCAGAAAATTTATTTGAAACATTCTTTTAAATTGGAAACCCAAGAGCCCCTCTTTTCCCCTTTTTCATAAATTGCCTTAAAAGTATTTTACTTGTGTTAATCTGAATGTTTTTTTGTGACTTGTGCGATCCTAATTTATTTTTTTTTCTAAATTTGTGGATATAACCATAATATGTTTTCTTTTATAACTTTATGTGAAGATTTAATAAAAAGTATATAAACTATACCTTTTTATGGACTGTCTTGATCCAAGGAACTCAAATATTACGTCACAAATGTGTGTTACCATTTGAAAAATTGAAGGTGATGCAATGCTTAATATGTAGACGATCTCTATTTCAAAAATTGCATTTATATTCCGAGTCTAATGACACCTTGGTGGGATTTTATCATAAACGGTCTGTGAATAAACGTAGGTGTATCTTTATTTTTATAATAACGTATCGAGGAGCTTCTATAAAGGTTACTTCTAGTTTCCTTCCGGGGAATGGACAACACACACAAAAAATGTTAGTACACTTAACTAGGATAGACAATAAACAAGTTGGAAATTGTACGTCAAACGTGACAAACGAGGTCCGTTCGTACTACAGCTAGTTATATAAATATTCACATCTTGATGATTTTTAATTCTGTGAAATGGATTATATCGTCTGCAGATTAATTTCTGTCATAAATTAAGTATCTCGGTCGCTTGACGATTAAACCTCGGAGGCTCCTATAACGAGAAAGCACCGTTTAAAAAAAAATTCAAATTGCATAAAAAATATTTTTATTAATATCTTCTAAAGTTTTGATTCGATTTTCATAAAATTTGAAATGTCTCGACAAAATTCTGCAAAGATAATATATCTTAAATTTCAAACCATTCTTTTTGATAGTTTTTGCGTTGTTACATGCGAACGGACGGACAGACAGACAGACGGACGAACCAGACGACGACAATAGGTGCTACGTATTTATATAATTACGAACGCACCTGAAAATGAGGCAAGTTAGTGCCCCACCACCGTCACAAGTCCAGATGACTAGACTGGAGACGCCCCATGGCGGAGTAGAGAATGACAGCAAAAATATGATCCGACCAGACATGATACCGCCCAAGCCCGTTAGCGCATCTGCGTCAGATACGACCACCTGCTTTCCAAGTCCTTAACCGGCCTTCCAACCGGCCCCGACACTGCAACCAACTGTCTCCGGCGCCCCCTGCCAGGTGCCCTGAGCTCAGTCAAGCGACGCACTCATCTTGGCTAAGCTCTGGAGTAACGGAAGCAGGACGAGTGAGACTCAGTCCGCATGATGCCGCATCCCAGTTAAAATTCCCAGCAGGTACTTAGGACTATTAGGCACGACCAACGAAAGTCAACGAAAGACCCCGCTTTAGCCCAATCCCGAAAATGGAACTGGTCATCGCGGCATCTTCGGCCAGGCTCCCGGTCATCCTCCCGCACCACGCAGAGGTCGGGTTGAGTCGGAAACACCTGGAGAAGCACCCTGCCACTGTACGTTCTATAGCAGGGTTGCCAGTTTGGTCTCCTTTCTTATTCAGAAATTCCTAATACCGGACATTCCGAAAGAAGAATTTTTAATTTATGTAATAACGAAATAAAAGTTTTTAAATAAAGCAAAATTACTGTTAGGAATTTCTAGTATGAATTAGAATTTTTCAATAAAAATAGAGGCCAACCTCGACAAGCGTTAGTCCCTGCACTTTGGCTACGATTTCAAAAAATGGATCGTGCTGCGTGCATGCGCATTGCTCTAGACAGTTTCAACGAGAACCATTTTAATTTTATTTCATTCCGCGGCAGTTTTTTTTAATTCGTAAAAGGATTTTGATTTAAAACATTTAGCGTAATATAACTAAATATTTTCTTTCACAATTTTCATTATTTTTAGGTTTTTTTTTTTTTTTTTTTTTTTTTTTTTTTTTTTTTTTTAACATTCTTAAAGAAATTCAATTTCAGACTTTTACTAAAATACATTTTTTTGCCTCCGGATTTTTCAATTTTTAAGGATTTTTAACGATTTTATAGCGTTTTAAAGCGAATTTTTAACATCCAAAAAACAATTTTTAACATTAAAAAAAACATCACTGGACACACGAAACTCGCTTTGCAGCAATCTCTAGAATGCACGAAATTCATTCAAGCCGCGGTCAATAACTTGTGTATGTACACTTCGCGTACATTAACCGAAGAAAAAACATCACTGGACGCATGAAACTCGCTGTACAGCATTCTCTAGAATGTACGAAATTCATTTATAACCAAATTTCATATTTATTTCCATTTTGTTTCAAACTTTCCATCGCTTATATGTTGAAAAATGGAAACTTTATATTTTTTTATTCAAATTATTTTTTATAACTCAAATAAATACTGAAAATAAAACTTTCCGCCGCTTTCATTCGAACTCAAGACCACAGAACGGAAGAGAAATGACATACCACACAGCTATACGCACTCATTTTAAAATGGCTTAGAACAAAATTTTAAAGTATCAGACAAGCACGCATGCGCGCAGAGTGATCTGTTTTTTGAAATCGTAGCCAAAGTGCAGGGACTAGACGCTACTCACCTCGTAGCGGTGTTGTATTGGCACTTTTCGATAACCCTTTATGATCACGATATTTTAATCGGCTTATAAACATATTAGCCCAGTCAAATAAGGATACAACCTCGGAATGAAAGATAACAAGCTGAAAATTTGCAAAAATCTTTGGATTGACATTCTAAAAGTAAGCTAAAAAGTCTCATATAATCTCGTGTCCGCGTCTCGAGATATTCAAGGTCAAATGTCTGGAAAATCGTTTTTTTGCTTATATCTCGAAAACTGTGCATTTTATTAAAAACAATCCAGTTACAAAATTAAAGTAGACAAAATTTCCTATAAAATACATACATTATCTTTAATTTTCTGACAAAGGGTTTAGGCGCTAGAGCGCGCTGAAGAAAGACAACTTTTTGACCTTCAGACCAAAACGAGAGAAACTTAATCTTTCACCCTCGATTTCTCAAAACCTATGCATTTTATCGAGAAAACATCTGTTACAAAAATAAAATAGGCAATATTTTCTACAAAATTCATAAATTAACTTTAATTTCTGACGGAATGTTTTGGCCCTAAATAGCTCTGTAAAAAAGCGACTTTTTGACCTTCTAGCCAATACAAAAATAACGGCCCTTTCCTACCTTCGATTACTCGAAAACTGTTCGTTTTATCAAAGAACATTAATTACAAAATTAAAGTCCACAACAGTATCTAAATATTGCAAAAGTAAATTTAATTTTTTGACAAAGAGTTCAGGCGCTAAAGCTCGCTGAAAAAGGGCTAGTTTAAAGCCCTCTGCCAAAACAAGAGAAACATTCCTCAAGATTGTTTCCTACGCTTCAAATGGTGTTTGAAATATAACAAAATTAAGAAATTTAAACTGTCCACTTATTTATAAATGACATTCATAAATAAGACATTCAGAGTAGGCAACATTTTCTACAAAATTCATAAATTAACTTTAATTTTCTGACGAAATTTTTAGGCGCTAAATGGCGCTGAAAAAAGTGACTTTTTGACCTTTGAGACAAAAAAAATAGAGAAACTCCCTTTCCTACCCTCAATTACCCCAAAACTAGGCATTTTATTGAATAACACGAGCTACAAAATTAATGTACATAACATTTTCTGCAAAATGCCTATATTAACTTTAATTAGTTTTTGGCCGTCTGGCCTAAAAGGGAGAAAAACCCACTAAAGATTTTTTCTTATATTTCCAATGATATTTGAAGCTATTACAAAACTTGTAGAGAATAAAATTATCTACAAATTTAGTTTTAATTAGTTACATTATTTACTTATTAATAAATATTAATTATAAATAAGAATGAATTATAAATAAATTTGATAATACTTTGTTAAATTATGTATAAATAATAACACATTGAAATGAGTTTTTATGTATTGTAATTGCATTTTTATTTATCATAAGATTATCAAATCTATTATATTTTGTTTAAGTTAAATTATAAGGCGATTATTACCTTTGATTATCAATAGCAGGCATACAGCTTACGTTTCCTCTTGTTCGTCGTCGTCTCCTTCTTCTGGTCGCCCATATAAAATCTCCAGATCGTTATCATCATCCTCGTTGTCCGTAATACTTGGCTCTAAAATCTCAAGAATCTCAGGTACATATTCACTTTCTTCATCAAGATCATTTGCATATGATGAAGCGTTGAGACATGCTTGTCCGTTACACTGGCCACAAACTAAGGAGCATTGCAACCCTACTTTTCTACATAAACAGTTCGAGCCACAGCCTTTCTTGCAATTACAAAAGATCGTACTGAGTAGTTCTTCTGGGGCTGAAGGTAATAATGTTGTTGTGATTTCCAGGATCTCGTTTTGTATTACCCACCCCCATTCTCTGGGTTCTAAATCTTTCCCTAACCAAGTTTGGATCTGATAGTAGACAACGATAAATATGCTGTCGAGCTACTGCACTTGTTGGTGGAAGAGATAATAATTGCACCGGTTTATTGAGTCTTGTTGATTTAATGAATTGTGTGTACCTTAAATTGTCAATACTGTGTTCTGATTTTGGAGCATTATACATTGCTAAAAGAACACGTATTCCATTTTCAAATAATGTGTTTGGAGGGCAGTTGTCTTCCTGAAACAATTGAGCTGATTCTTGCAAATTGGAATACTTCTCGAACATTTTTATAATTGTCAGTTTTCCTTTTTTAAACACTGCAGATGTTGTGTCACATCCACTGATAGCGTTCAAAAATATAATATGTTCTTTAGAACGAAGATATTTGTCGAAGCTTTTAGACGAATACATTCTTGTCTCCACATTGCCATTACACATTTTTTTAAAAGATTTCTCGCTGATGTGGCTGTGTTCGTCCTATTAAAATAACTAACAGATCAACATCTTCTCCAACTATGACGGCGGTCTTTTGATGTTTCGATTCTTTAATGGCTGTTTCGATGATGGGGGTATCAGCATCATCTCTGGCTTGTTTTGTAGTGATGTTAACAATTTTTTAACTGCTCAATTAGCATTTCAATAAAGTTTTTTTTATCGCACCGGTTCAATAAAAACTTTTCCTGGCTGATTGGCACAATCATTGTCTCATCAAAACGAACTTCGTAAGATGTTGAAACAGCAACAGTTCTTTTGAGTTATTCCATTGCTTTTATATTTTTACTGTTATCTGAATAACCATCGAATACAACAACAATATTTGAACCAAAATGCATTTGCAAATATTTGACGTATTTCTGAAGAATAATTGAGAAAGTATAGTCTTTTCTCCATATGACGCGATGCAGAAGAAATATATATATATATATATTATCTAACAGAACTTTAATAGGACTGTGGCCACTTCATCACAGCCATTAATATAAACAGAAAAAAGGAAATGGTCTTATTAGGAGACCGTGTTTCAGAAAATATTATACGTAGGTTTATCCAAGCACTTACGTTGTTCGAAAAATAAATACTTAATCCCTTTCCTACTTAAAATATTATAAACAAAAATGTAATTACACTGTATTTAAACTATTTAATTTCAATATCTTATTATTTATATAAATTAATTAAATATTATCATACGAATGTCTTATTTATGAATGTCATTTATAAATAAGTAAACAATTTAAATGTTTTAATTTTGTTATATTTCAAACACCTTTTGAAGCGTAGGAAACAATCTTGAAGAATGTTTCTCTTATTTTGGCAGAGGGCTTTAAACTAGCCCTTTTTCAGCGCGTTTTAGCGCCTGAACCCTTTGTCAGAAAATTAAAGTTACTTTTGCAATATTTAGATAATGTTGTGGACTTTAATTTTGTAATTAATGTTCTTTGATAAAACGGACAGTTTTCGAGTAATCGAAGGTAGGAAAGGGCTGTTATTCTTGTATTGGCTCGAAGGTCAAAAAGTCGCCTTTTTTTCAGCGCTATTTAGGGCCTAAACATTCCGTCAGAAGTTAAAGTTAATTTATGACTTTTGTAGAAAATATTGCCTACTTTAATTTTGTAGCAGATGTTTTCTAGATAAAATGCCTAGTTTTTGAGAAATCGAGGGTGAAAAATGAAGTTTTTCTCGTTTTGGTCTGAAGGTCAAAAAGTTGTCTTTCTTCAGCGCGCTCGAGCGCCTAAACCCTTTGTCAGAAAATTAAAGATGATATATGTATTTTATAGGAAATTTTGTTTACTTTAATTTTGTAACTGGATTGTTTTTAATAAAATGCACAGTTTTCGAGATATAAGCAAAAAACCAATTTTCTTGATCTTTGACCTTGAATATCTTGAGACGCGGACACGAGGTGATATGAGACTTTTTAGCTTACTTTTAGAATGTCAAAACAAAGATTATTGCAAATTTTCAGCTTGTTATCTTTCATTCCGAGGTTTACCCCTTTTTTCACCTTATTTGACTGGGCTGTATATATTTATTCTTCATTCACAGCGATACTTTTTGTATTATATTACAAAATTTGAGACTCAAAATAAATAAATAAAAACTAAATTAGATTAGATAACTGTCATTAAATAGATATGCAGTATTGTCTTGGATAATTTTGTTGTGAAAACATTCATATTCATATCTGCTTTCTAAAAAAAATATTTATGTTTTTGTATGAGCTGAATTTAGTTAGTAATGATTTTAGGACACGTTTTCTAATAAAAAAAAATACTTATATTTCAATATTAACTAAATCCACTAATTAATATTTGTAGACCATTTTTTGTGAAAACACGAACATTAAAAGTTTATTAAGATATTTCCGCTATTTTCCAGCACATTTTTACAAAAACATTTCCCAAAGAATGTGATAAATGCGTTCATAGTTTATCTTCTATAAAAGAAATTTCTTTTTCTTTTCTCTCTCTGTCTAGGTTTTTTATTTTATGTTAGATTATCAGTTTGTAATGTCTCCTTTTCTAGATCGTAATTTTTTTCGTTTTTCGTTAGAAATAAATTTCTCACACAGGTCTTTTGTCATACCTGATAGCAATTCCCACATTCTATCTGATAATAGGAATAAAGAAAATGAAAGAGATTATTTGGACAAATAAAAGGAAAGAGTACTCTGGATTATTCTAACGCAGTGGTTCTCAACCTGTGTGCCATAAGATGACGTCATGTGTGCCACGAAAAGTTTCAGGCATGTCGTACAAAGATTTTAAGAACCTTCACATGCATATTTGATTTCTAATAAAAAACTTTTTTATTTTTATATCAACTAAATTCAGTTAGTAATGATATTTTACACGTTTTCTAATACAAAATAACATATTTTTATATTAACTAAATTCAAGTAATAAAAAGTTGTAGACCATTTTTGACGAAAAAACGAACATTAAAAGATAATTGAGATAGTATTTCTATTATTTTCTATCAAATTTTTACAAAAAATATTTCCCAAATAATATCAAAAATGCGTTCATAGTTTATCTACTATAAAAGATGGTTCTCTTTCTTTTCTCTGTGCCTGAATTTTCTATTTTATTTTAGATTATCATTTTGGGCTGTCTCTTTTTTCAAGACCATAAATTTTTTGCGTTTTTTTTTTTTTTTTTTTTTTGCTTCTGAAATAAATTTCTCACGCAGGTCTTTTGTCATACGTGATAGCAACTCCCGCATTCTTTCTGATAATAAAAGAAAGGAAAATGAAAGAGATTATTTAGACAAATAATATGAAAGAGTCCTCTGGATTATTCTAACGCAGTGGTTCTCAACCGGTGTGCCATAAGAAGACATCCGGTGTGCCCACGAAAAGTTTCACGCATGTCGTATAAAGATTTTAAGAACCTTCACATGCATATTTGTTTTCTAATAAAATATATTTTTATTTTTATACCAACTAAATTCAGTTAGTAATGATTTTTTACACGTTTTCTAATAAAAAATTACATATTTTTATATTAACTAAATTCAAGTAATGAAAGTTGTAGACCATTTTTGACGAAAAAACGAACATTAAAAGATAATTGAGATATTTCTATTATTTTCTATCAAATTTTTACAAAAACATTTCCCAAAGAATATCAAAAATGCGTTCATAGTTTATCTTCATTAAAAGATGATTCCATTTCTTTCCTCTGTGTCTGGGTTCTCTATTTTATTTTAGATTATCAGTTTGGAATGTCTCTTTTTCAAGATCGTAATATTTTTTGCGTTTTCTTTCGTTAGAAATAAATTTCTCATGCAGGTCTTTTGTCATACCTGATAGAAACTCCCACATTCTTTCTGATAATAGAAGTAAAGAAAATGAAAGAGAATATTTCGACAAATAACATGAAATAGTACTCCGGATTATTCTAAGGCAGTGATTCTCAACCGGTGTGTCATAAGAAGACGTCAGGTGTGCCACGAAAAGTTTCAGGCATGTCGTATAAAGATTTTAAGAACCTTCACATGCATCTTTGTTTTCTAATAAAATATATTTTTATTTTTATATCAACTAAATTCAGTTAGTAATGATATTTTACACGTTTTCTAATAAAAAATTACATATTTTTACAATAACTAAATTCAAGTAATAAAAGTTGTAGACCATTTTTGACGAAAAAACGAACATTAAAAGATAATTGAGATATTTCTATTATTTTCTATCAAATTTTTACAAAAACATTTCCCAAAGAATATCAAAAATGCGTTCATAGTTTATCTTCTATAAAAGATGATTCCATTTCTTTTCTGTGTGTCTGGGTTTTCTATTTATTTTAGATTATCAGTTTGGAATGTCTCTTTTTCAAGATCGTAGTATTTTTTGCATTTTCTTTCATTAGAAATAAATTTCTCATGCAGGTCTTTTGTCATACCTGATAGCAATTCCCATATTCTTTCTGATAATAGAAGTAAAGAAAATTAAAGAGATTATTTGGGAAAATAACATGAAAGAGTACTCTGGATTATTCTAACGCAGTGGTTCTCAACCTGTGTGCCATAAGAAGACGTCAGGTGTGCCACGAAAAGCCTCAGGAATGTCATATAATGATTTTAAGAAACTTCACATTCATATTTGTTTTCTAATATAAAATATTTTTACTTTTATATAAACTAAATTCAGTTAGTAATGATTTTTAGACACGTTTTTTAATAAAAAATTACATATTTTTATATTAACTAAATTCACTTAATAACAGTTGTAGACCATGTTTGATGAAAAAACGAACATTAAAAGATAATTCGGATATTTCTATTATTTTCTAGCAAATTTTTACAAAACTTTTCCCAAAGAATGTCACAAATGCGTTCATAGTTTATCTCCTATAAAAGATGGTTCCATTTCTTTTCTCTCTGTCTGGGTTTTCTATTTCATTTTAGATTACACTAGTTTACAAAAAAAATATTTTTTTTTTGTTCATGAAATGAAACATATAATATTTATGTAGGCTGTGGACGGTAGTTAAAAAAATATATTTTTTATTTTTTGTAGCACGTCACAATTCTGAGATATGAAGGTCTTTGTTTTTTATCCATACGCATTTGTTTAAATACGTTTATAGTTTAATTTGTAAACAATGGTGTGATTCAAAAGTCTTATTTTTATATAAAAAATGTCATCTAGAGTGTGTAAATTACATCCAAACCGATTTTGTTATGTTTGTGGCCAAATTGTTCAGTTAAATCGGAGTTTTCCCATAACAAAACCATTGCAAGAAGCCTATTTATATTATTTTGGATTTCCTGTGTCAAATCAAGATAAAAAATTTGGTTCCTTTTGTGATTTGCACTAAATGTAGATTGGTCCTCAGCTCCTGGTATTCAGGTAAAAATAGATCACTGAAATTTGGTAAACCAATGATATGGAGAGAGCCAACTAACCACGTAACCGATTGTTACTTTTGTTTAACAAAAACTTTCCGTTTTAACTCAAAAAATAAAGATAGCATAAAATATGCAGACGTTCCATTAGTGACTAAGCCGGCCCTTCATTCAGAGGATTTACCAGTTCCCACATCACCTGGCAAAAGTGACCAAACTCCCACAGATACATCAATTAGTATTACAATGCACGAGCATAGTGACAGTAAACAATCAAGCTCAGATAAGTTTGTCGATGATGAGGACAGTCTACATTTAATTACTCAGTCTGAACTCAACGATCTTATAAGAGATTTGTAGCTCTCAAAAGCGGCATTACTTGACACCAAGCTGCAACAGTGGAAATTGCTTGCTCCTAGTACACAAGTTAGTATTTATAAAAAGATTGTTGAAAACTTATTGCAAAATTACGAGCGTATAGGTGTAAAAATGTCACTAAAATTTCATTTTTTGCATTCCCATTTAGATTTTTTTTCCAGAAAATCTTGGTGGTATAAGTGATGAGCATGGTGAGTCGATTCACCAAGATTTAAAAGAATTTCAGCAAAATTATCAAGGTTTTTGGGACCAAAATATTCTAGGTGACTATTGTTCGTCTGTTGTGAGAGAGACAGATGAAAATATTTATAAAAAAAGAGCAAAAATTACCCATTTTTAACTGTCTATTGTTTATTTAGATGTAGTATTTTGTAAAAATCTTCTTAATAAATATTTCAAAAAACTGACGTGCTGGATTTTTAAAAATATTTTTTCCTAGATGTAGATACCCAAAGTAACGTAAACGTATATATTTCATTTCATAAACAAAAGTCATGTAAACTAGTGTTATCAGTTTGGAATGTCTCTTTTTCAAGATCGTAATATTTCTTGCATTTTCTTTCGTTAGAAATAAATTTCTCATGCAGGTCTTTTGTCACACCTGATAGCAACTCCCACATTCTTTCTGATAATAGAAGTAAAGAAAATGAAAGAGATTATTTGGACAAATATCATGCAAGAGTACTCTGGATTATTCTAACGCAGTGATTCTCAACCGGTGTGTCATAAGAAGACGTCAGGTGTGCCGCGAAAAATTTCAGGCATGTCGTATAATGATTTTAAGAACCTTCACATGCATATTTGTTTTCTAATAAAATATATTTTTATTTTTATATCAACTAAATTCAGTTAGTAATGATATTTTACACGTTTTCTAATAAAAAATTACATATTTTTACAATAACTAAATTCAAGTAATAAAAGTTGTAGACCATTTTTGACGAAAAAACGAACATTAAAAGATAATTGAGATATTTCTATTATTTTCTATCAAATTTTTACAAAAACATTTCCCAAAGAATATCAAAAATGCGTTCATAGTTTATCTTCTATAAAAGATGATTCCATTTCTTTTCTCTGTGTCTGGGTTTTCTATTTTATTTTAGATTATCAGTTTGGAATGTCTCTTTTTCAAGATCGTAATATTTTTTGCGTTTTCTTTCGTTAGAAATAAATTTCTCATGCAGGTCTTTTGTCATACCTGATAGAAACTCCCACATTCTTTCTGATAATAGAAGTAAAGAAAATGAAAGAGATTATTTGGACAAATATCATGAAAGAGTACTCTGGATTATTCTAACGCAGTGATTCTCAACCGGTGTGTCATAAGAAGACGTCAGGTCTGTCACGAAAAGTTTCAGGCACGTCATATAAAGATTTTAAGAACTTTCACATGCATATTTGTTTTCTAATAAAATATATTTTTATTTTTGTATCAACTAAATTCAGTTAGTAATGATTTTTTACACGTTTTCTAATAAAAAAAAATTACGTATTTTTATATTAACTAAATTCAAGTAATAAAAGTCGTAGACCATTTTTGACGAAAAAACGAACATTAAAAGATTACTAAGATATTTCTATTATCTTCTGGCAATTTTTTACAAAAACATTTCTTAAAGAATGTCATAAATGCGTTCATAGTTTATATTCTATAAAAAAATGTTCCCTTTATTTTCTCTCTGACTGAGTTTTCTATTTTATTTTATATTATCAGTTTGGAATGTCTCTTTTTCAAGATCGTAATTTTTTTTCGTTAGAAATAAATTTCTCACGCAGGAGTTTTTTCATACCTGATAGCAATTCCCACATTCTTTCTGATAATAGAAGTACAGAAAATGAAAGAGATTATTTGGAGAAATAACATGAAAGAGTAATATGGATTATTCTAACTCAGTGGTTCTCAACCTGTTTGCCAAAAGAAGATGTCAGGTGTGCCAAGAAAAATTTCAGGCTTTTCGTTTAAATATTTTAAGAAACTTCACATGCATATTTATTTTCTAATAAAATATTTTTTATTTTTATATCAACTAAATTCAGTTAGTAACGATTTTTTAGACACGTTTTGTAATAAAAAATTACATTTTTTTGTATTAACTAAATTCAATTAATAATAGTTGTAGACATTTTTTCACGAAAACACGAACATTAAAAGATTATTGAGTTATTTCCACTATTTTTTAGCGCACATTTACAAAAATATTTCGCCAAAAATGCGTTCATAGTTTATCTTCTATAAAAGAATGTTCCCTTTCTTTTCTCTCTGTCTGAGTTTTCTACTTTATTTTAGATTATCAGTTTAAAATGTCTCTTTTTCAAGATCCTAATTTTATTTGCGTTTTTTTTCGTATACCTGGTAGCAACTCCCACATTCTTTCTGATAATAGGAGTAAAGAAAATGAAAGTGATTATTTGGACAATTAACATGAAAAAGGACTCTGGATTATTTTAACGCAGTGGCTCTCAACCGGAATGCCATAAGAAGACGTCAGGTGTGCCACGAAAAGTTTCAGACATGTCGTATAACGATTTTAAGAACCTTTACATGCATATTTGTTTACTAATAAAAATATTTATAATTTTATGTCAACTAAATTCAGTTAGTAATGATTTTTTAGACACGGCTTCGAATACAAAATTACATACATTAACTAAATTCAATTATTATTAGTTGCAGACCATTTTTCAGGAAAACACGAACATTAAAAGATTATTGAGTCATTTCCGCTATTTTATAGGGCACTTTTACAAAAAACATTTCCCCGAAAATGTCATGCATGCGTTCATAGTTACTCTTCTATAACAGAATGTTCCTTTTCTTTTCTCTGAGTCTGGATTTTTTTTTTTTTTAATTCTAGATTATCAGTTTGAAATGTATTTTTTCACGAGATAATTTTTTTTCGTTAGACATTAATTTCTCACGCAGGTCTTTTGTCATACCTGGTAAAAGTAAAGTAAATGAAAGAGATTATTTGGAATAATAACAGGATAGGTTTATTCTAATGCAGTGGTTCTCAACCGGTGTGCCACGAGAAAACGTAAGGTGTGTCACGAAAATTTTCATTCGCACTGTTGAGATATGTAAAAAAATACATATATTTCTTAATCTAAGAAAATATCTTATAGCAGGGCTACACTAGATACCGGGCTGGCTCATTCATTATCATGACGTCACAAATGGTGGCTGTCCGCGACCAGCGATTGGTACAAAGAGACGCGCCCATCGGTTTGTGCCAATCGCTGTATGTCTTTCGTTTTGTAGTTTCGCTTTATACCAATCCACAAACGAAAACATACAACATTGAAACTAACACCTTCCGACATAGAAACAATTTCGAAAAACGTTCTTTTCTTTAGTAACCCCAGAAACAAATTTATTTTTTAGCTTTAAAGAATCATTTATGAAAATGAAGTTTCTTTTGTTACCACTGATTTTCGAAAACGTTTTCGAATCGTTTTCATAGTGTATAAACTCCTTAAAAGTTTCCTTTTTTTGACCCAATAAACTAAAAATAGGGAAGAAACACCAATTTTTCAGTACTAAAATATTTGCCTTATATAATCGAAGAATGTCTGCCAATTAATAAATCGAAGACTACAGTTAAAAATTAGTCGTATTCAAACGCTTTTAGTAATGAATCAAAGAAACTCTTATTGCCCGAACGCCGTTCGGGAAAAACTGTTAAGTGGTTAATCAGTTTTCTAAACCCAGAATATAGGTTTTTCAGATGCTATCAATTCTCAAATATACCGTTTCCAGCTCAACAAACATATTTCACAGACAAACATGATAGATTAATAGTTTTATATTAACATAAAATTAATATATATAAATTTTTACTCTTCCAAGTGTACATTTAATTGCGAAGCTGAATATGTTTAATTGAGAATCAATAGCATCTTAAAAAACGATATTTTGGTATGAGAAAACTGATTAATATACTGTAAAAACTACTCGGAAACGTTTACGAAAATCAGTCGCAGCAAAAGAGACTTTAGTTTTAAAAATTCTTCTTTAAATCTCTAAAATATATTTGGTGTTTCAGATTTCTTATGATAGAAGACAATTTTCGGAATCCTGGATTACTCGGAAGAAGTTATTGAATATTTTCGTAGGTGGTTATATTATATTTTCGTAGATTAACCCATTCGCTGCCAACTACGAGTATACTCGTGGTTTTTAAATATAAAATTACGAATTTGTACCGGAAATTTCGAAAGAAGAATTTTTATTTTAAGTAATCACGAAATGTCTATAATTAAATAAATATTGCTATTAGAATTTTCTGGTATGAATTCTAACTTTCTAAATAAAATAAAATTCCGGTAATTTTAACCCGGCAGTGAACGTATTAAGAAACATTTAATTTTTTTACATAGTACGTTGTATCAAGGTTTTAAAAATTTACACCTGTATTTTAACACCCAAATTATACGATTTACTTTGAAGTTAGGTTTAGTGTCATAAAACTGTAGTATTTAGAAGTTTATTTCTCTTCTTGTATACGAAAAAAGAATGAAAATGGTCTCATATCTTCGGAAAAATTTAATTCTTTCAGATTAAAATTATTCCTCCTGAAGCAGAAGTCTTAGAATATAAAATACAGTGTTTGAAAATAATTTAAGTGTAAGACAAAATTTACAAAATTTTAGCATCAAAATATGCGACATGTTTATGGATCATTTTGTTGCGAAAACCTTTACATGCCATATCCGTTTTATAATAAAAAAATATTTTTATTTTAATACATACATAGTTTTGTATATATTCATTTAATAATGATTTTTGAGAACCGTCATTTGTTTAAAAAATATTCATACTGAATATTAACTAAATTCAATTATTTATATTTTTAGACCATTTTTTGCCTAAGAAATGAACATTAAAGGATTATTAAGTTATTTCAGCTATTTCCTAGTGCTCTTTTACAAAAACATTTTCCAAAAAATGTCATAAATGCGTTCATAGTTTATCTTCCATAATAGTGGATTCCCTTTCTTTTCACTCCGTCAGTTTTTTTTTTTTTTTTTTTTTTTTTTTTTTTTTTTTTTTTTTTTTTTTTTAATTCCATATTATCAGTTTGGAATGTCTCTTTTTTAAGATTTTTTTTTTTTTTTTTAAATTCCAGATTATCAGTTTGGAATGTCTCTTTTTTAAGATTTTTTTTTTTTTTTTTAATTCCAGATTATCAGTTTGGAATGTCTCTTTTTTAAGAGCTTTTTTTTTTTTTTTTTTTTTTGCGTTTCTTTTCGTTAGAAACAAATTTCTCACGCAGGTCTTTTGTCGTACCTGATAGCAACTCCTACATTTTTACAGATAATAGAAGTAAAGAAAATGAAAGATATTATTTGGACTAATGACATGAAACAGTTCTGTAGTATATTTTAACGCAGTGGTTTTCAACCCGTGTGCTGCAGCACAATGGTGTACCACGAAAATTTTCTGTCACGCTGCAGTAAGATTTTAACAATTTACATATGTATCAATATTTTAACAACGAAATTATACTACTTACTTCGAAGTTAGATTTAGTGTCATAAAATTGTATTAGTTAGAAGTTTATTTCTCTGTTTGTATACAAAAAAATAATGAAAATGGTCTTATATCTTCAGATAAATTTTAATTTTTCAGAGAAAATTATGCCCCTAGGAGGAAAAGCCTTAGAATAGAAAATGCAGTGTAAATGATCGTTTGAAAATGATTTAAGAGTATGTAAATGTTACAAAATTTTAGCATGAAAATATGCAAGATATTTAGGAATGATTTTGTTGCGAAAACCTTTACGAACGAGAAAAATTATAAAATATTCGTTTTATAGTAAAAAGTATTTGTATTTTTACACATAGTTATATATATATATTCTGTTAATAATGATTTTTGAGACCCGTCATCTAACAAAAAGTATATTTATATCTTATATTAACTAAATTGAATTAACCCTTCTTTGCATGAGTTTTTCTTTTACAATTGTGTTTTTTTATACATATATTAAATATTAGACACCAGAAATTTTAAGATAGATTTTTAACTTTGTTCAGCAACATAGTTCACGGGAAATTTACTGCATTAATAGTTCTATATAAATATAGTGGTGGCGAAGAAGTTGATTTATTTATTAAAAGTTAAATAAACAGTGATGGAAATTTACATCACTATGCAATTAAGGGTTAATAATATTTTAGACAATTCTTTAACGGACATTGAAGGATTATTGAGTTATTTCAGCTATTTTTAGCAAACTTTTACAAAACGTTTTACTAATAAATGTATACCATCCAATAACATACAATAAAACAATACCATCAAATTGTTTTTCATAATCTTCTATAAAAGTAGGTTCCCATTTTTCTTTTGGACTGTTTTCTATTCTAGATTTGGAATGTCTCTTTTTCAAGATCGTAATATCTTTTGCGTTTCTTTTCCTTAAAAATAAATTTCTCACGCAGGTCTTTTGTCATACCTGATAACAACTCCCGCATTCATTCAGATAATAGAAATAAAGAAATTAAAGATATTATTTGGATTAATAACACGAAAGAGTTCTGTGGTATATTCTAACACAGTGGTTTTCAACCGGTGTGCCGCAGCACAGTCGTGTGCCGTGAAAGGACCTCAGGTGTGCCACGAAATTTTTCAGTCACGCTGTATCAAGATTTTAACGATTTACTTATGTATCATTAATTTTTTAACACCCAAATTACACGGTTTACTTTGCAGTTAGGTTTAGCGTCATAAAAATGTATTATTTAGAGGTTTAATACTCTGTTTCTATAAGAAAAAAAATGAATGAAAATAGTCTCATATATTCAGATAAATTTATTTTTTTTCAGAGTAAAATTATACTTCCTGAAGAAAACTTCTTAGCATATAAAATGCAGTGTAAATGATCGTTTGAAAATTCTGAAATGAGTATGTAAATGTTACAAAATTTTAGCATCAAAATATGCAGCGCGTTTATGGATAATTTGGTTGCGAAAATCTTAACATGCATATCTGTTTTGTAATAAAAAAATATTTATATTTTTATCTATAGTTCTATATATATCTTCAGTTAATAATGATTTTTAAGACCCGTTATTTAATAAAAAAAGTATTTATCTTTTTATATTAACTAAATTCAACTATTAACATTTGTAGACCATTTTATACGAAAAAACGAACATGAAAAGTTTATTGAGTTAGTTCAGCTATTTTTTAGCATACTTTTACAAAATAATAATAATAAAACAAAAATCAACGAATGTATCAAATGCTTTTTAATAACTGATATTCTATAAAAGAAGTTTCCTATTATTTTCTCTCAGTCTAGGATTTTTTATTTTATTCTAGATCTAGATTATCAGTTTAGTATGTCTCTTTTTCAAGATCAAGAAAAAAAAATTTTTGCGTTTCTTTTCGTTAGAAATAAATTTCTCACGCAGGTCTTTTGTCTTACCGGATAGCACCTCCTACATTCTTTCAGATAATAGAAGTAAGGCAAATGAAAGAGATTATTTGGCATAATAACACGAAAAAGATAATTAAGAGATAACCCAGAGGTTATCCTAACGCAGTGGTTCTCAACCGTTGTGCCAAATGCCGGTGTGCCAGAAGTAACTAAATGTATAAATGTGAAAATAACAATAGAACATTATTTTAATGTTAATGTTAATCATGTTAGTTTATCCTATTTGTCTGTAAAACATATTTGTTGAACATGAAAATGTTTACTTGAGAATGGATAACATCCGAAAGACCGATATTCCAAGTTGACAAAATTAATTAATACACTATAAAAACTACTCGAAAACGTTTATGAAAATCGGAAGCAACAAAAGAAAATTTGTTTTTATAAATGCTTTTTTAAATACGGAAAATATTACAGTTTTGAATGTTTCTAAAGATAAAGGACGCTTTTCGGAATGGTAGGTAACTTTGAAGTAGTTATTGTGTATTTTCGTTCGTAGTTACATTATGTTTTCCTAGATTAAGAAACATTTATTTTTTTTTACACTGTAGGGATACGCATACTACACTTTGGTAAAACCTATTCTACACTGTTAATGCCAAATATCGGAAACGTTTCTGAAACTCAGTGGCAGCAAAATAAAATTAGTTTTTATAAATGCTTTTTTAAATATGGAAAATATTACCTTTTTTAATGTTTCTAAAGATAAAGAAAGCTTTTCGGAATGGTGGGTAACTTGGAAGAAGTTGTGTATTTTCGTTCGTGGTTATGGTATGTTTTCCTAGATTAAGAAACATTTGTCTTTTTTTACAATGTAGGGATACGTGTACCACACTTTGGTAAAACCTGCTCTATACTATTAATGCCAAAGAAAGCGAGCATTAAAGGATTAATAAGATCGTAAACGTTTCTGATACTAAATGCCAGCAAAAAAAAAAAAAAAAAAAAAAAAGTTTTTTTAAATGTTTTTTTAAATATGGAAAATATTATTGTTTTTGAATGCTTCTAAAGATAAAAAACGCTTTTCGGAATGGTGAGTAAGTTGGAAGAAGTTATTGTATATTTTCGTTCGTAGCTATATTATGTTTTCTTAGATTAGGCAACATTTATCTTTTTTTACAGTGTAGGGGGTACGCGTACCACCTTTGGCAAAAGTGTGTGTCTATTAATGCCAAAGAAAACGAACATTAAAGTATTAATAAGATCGGAAACGTTTCTGAAACTCAGTGGCAGCAACAGAAATTTTGTTTTTATAAATGCTTTTTTAAATATGAAAATATTACTGTTTTGGATTGATTCTAAAGATAAAAAACGCTTTTTGTAATGGTGGGTAACTTGGAAGAAGTTTTATATTTTCGTTCGTAGTTATACTATGATTTCCTAGATTAAAGAAAAACATTTGTCTTTTCTTATAGTGTGGGGGTACGCGTACCACATTTTGGTAAAACCTGATTTACACTATTAAAGCCGAAGAAAGTTGTTGCAATTATTCCAATCAATTTTGAGAGAGTTAGTATTCGATATTTTTTGGCATAAGATACACTTTAAACGATGGTCATGTATTTATACATGAATTCACCAACATTTAGTTAAAAATGTATGATGATTTTGATATATCTTCATCTTTATTTATAAAACGAACAATCATGCATCTTTAAAAAAAAAATTCATATTTACAAATTAATTCATCAACTTTTAATTATAAATGTGATTGATTGAAAAATGTGATTGAAAAAACGATTTTGATATATTTTCATCGTATATTTATAAAACTAACAATCATGTAACCTAAAACAAATCATATTTACAAATGGATTCATCAACATTCAGTTATAAATGTAGTAATGTTCATTTATTACGTATAAAGGATTAGTAACAACTGATAGGATTAATAAGATATTTCAACTATTTCTTTTGCACATTTTTACAATAAACTTTTTAAAATAATGTCGTTGATGCTTTCATATTTCATCTTTTATAAAAATGAGTATATTTATTTTGTCTCTTGTCTGTTACTGTTTCTTTTTCGTCTTTTTTATTTTCTTTCTTTTTTCTTTTTTTGTTAAATTACTATTATAAATCATTTGTTTGGAATTTTCAGGGTATAAATCTTTTCATTTCCTTTCATTCTAAATCAATTTCTTTCGCAGATTTTTTGTCATATTTGATAGAAACGCCCATGTGAAGTGCCCACATTCTTTCACAAGATTGAAGTAAAGAAAATGAAAGAGAATATTTGAGATAATAACATAAAAGAAATATTTGGCTAATGTGAACGTAATAGAAAGAAATCATCAAAAAATTTGACAGAGAAAATTTTTGTCTATAACATGTGAATAGTTAATATAGCAAACAGTGAACATAAAAACAATATTAAGTTGATTTTTTTAAAAGAAGATTGTTTTTCATTTTTAACATGTTAATGAAAATATCATGTTATCAAAATCATGTTCTTTTTTTATGATTTTTGATGATTTTATGTATAAATAAGTAATGGACTTTCAAATTGTATATTTTGGTCAAAGTGCCCGAATACAAGAAATATGAAAAAAATATATGAATAATTATAACAATTGAGAAAATAGAGTTAAAAATAAAAATTTTATATGTAATATAGGAACAGTTGTATGTAAAAAAGTCAAATAAAATTGAATTTATTAAAGTTTCACGATTGTTTGTTTTATAAATAACGATGAAGGTATATCAAAATTATAAAATATAACAACATGGAATATAAGATTCAAATAAAATATAATTTTTTAAGGTTTCACGATTGTTTGTTTTATAAATAACGATGAAGAGATATCAAAATCATAAAATACAATTATAACAACGTAACATATAAAAGCCAAATAAAATACAACTTTTTAAAGTTTCACAATTGTTTGTTTTATAAATAACGATGAAGGTATATCAAAATCATAAAACATAATTATAACAACATAAAATATAAAAGTCAAATAAAATACAATTTTTTAAAGTTTCACGATTGTTCGTTTTATAAATAACGATGAAGATATATCAAAATCATAAAATATAACATCATGGAATATAAGATTCAAATAAAATATAATTTTTCAAGGTTTCTCGATTGTTTGTTTTATAAATAACGATGAAGAGATATCAAAATCATAAAATACAATTATAACAACGTAACATATAAAAGTCAAATAAAATACAATTTTTTAAAGTTTCACGATTGTTTGTTTTATAAATAACGATGAAGATATATCAAAATCATAAAATATAACATCATGGAATATAAGATTCAAATAAAATATAATTTTTTAAGGTTTCACGATTGTTTGTTTTATAAATAACGAAGAGATATCAAATTCATAAAACACAATTATAACAACGTAACATATAAAAGTCAAATAAAATACAATTTTTTAAAGTTTCACGATTGTTTGTTTTATAAATAACGATGAAGGTATATCAAAATCATAAAATACAATTATAACAACATAAAATATAAAAGTCAAATAAAATATATTTTTTAAAAGTTTCACGATTGTTTGTTTTATAAATAACGATCAAGATATATCAAAATCATAAAATAGATTTATAACAACATAAAATATAGAAGTCAAATAAAATACAATTTTTTAAAGTTTCACGATTGCTTGTTTTATAAATAACGATGAAGATATATCAAAATCATAAAATACAATTATAACAATATAAAATATAAAAGTCAAATTAAAAATCTTTTTTGAAGTTTCACGATTGTTCGTTTCATAAATAACGATAAAGATAGATCAAAATCATCTTACATTTCTAATCGAATGTTGATGAATTCATGTGTAAATACATAAACATCATTATAAGTGTATCTTTTGGAGGAAAATCTCTCACGTTAACTTTTTCAAAATTGTTTGAATAATTGCAACTACTGAGAAAGAGAACATCACCGATTACTTCGAAAAAAATTAACCATCGAGATGAACCAGGAATCGATTTAATAATTTCTTTACAAAAAAGGAAAATTAAAAGATTATTAAAATGTTTCATATAGTTTCTTGCATACTTTTATAAAAACTTTTATCATTGAATGTCTTAAATACTTTTATTATCTTCTTGATTCCCTTTCCTTTCTCTCTTTATGCATTTATTTTCTTTTATTGGGTTATCCAGAAATTTCTGCGTTTTTTCAAAGCGAAGCTCGAATTCTTCTAGTTATTCTGCCACTGCTTATAAGGAATAACCTTGAATGACCCAGATATGTACATTCCATCATTTCTGCTTGCGCTGTATAATTCTAACTTGTATTGTGGCATAAATTTTGTATCAGTGCTGAGCGAAAAATGGAGAACCAAAAAGTTAATTTTTGTCATACAGGGCTCCCCAAAAGTCCTTGACACATTTTAAAATTCAATAAAAGATCAAGCAATTAGTGTACGAGAGTGCGGTTTGGACGAAAATTGCTTCTTATGAACTGAAATTTTGTTTAAGGGAAATAAAAAAAAAAGTTCAAAAAATTTATCATAGATGGCGTTGCTTCTGGAAAGTTATCGAATAGGTAGAATGCCTTTTTACATAACAATGGCGAAACTAGGGCAACATACATACATAACTATACATAACCATGGCAACCCACATTCCAGAACTTAACAATACTCGGCTTACTGAGTTCGAATAAACGAGTGAGGATGGATAGACGAGTATTGCTAACTTCTGGAATGTGGGTTGCCATAGTTTGAACAAAAATTGTGCATACGCATTATGCGTCTTTCGCCATTGTTATGTATAAAGACATTTTACCTATTCGATAACTTTCCAGAAGCAGCGCCATCTATGAAAAAATTTCGGAACTATTTTTTTTATTTGCTTAAATAAAATTTCAGATCATAAGAAGCATTTTAGTCTAAACCACACTCTCGTACGCCAATTGCTTAGTCTGTTATTGGATTTTGAAATGTGTCAAGAACTTTTGGGACACCCTCTATTATGTTCTTTTATTTCAAGAAAGGTAAAAATGCTAGTCAGTCTGCTCGTAAGATTTGTGTTGTATATAGACAAAATTCTGTTTCAGATGACTCAGTTAGAAGGTGGTTTGAGAAGTGTAAGCTCGGAAATTTCAGTCTCGAAGACGATGTCCGTTCTGAACGACCATCATCTGTAAAGGAGGACTCTTAACTCTTTAAATCCCAAGATTTAAAAAACTGAATGACCTTAGAATCCCAACAAAATAGTCCAAAATATTCGCTTTTTTCGTTCCCCTCTTTTTCAATAGATAAGTAGTGTAAATGACCCTACTGCCTTCTCCCCTTTATTCATATTTCGACAGGTGTTACACCCCTCTATTTATCATTGCTCCACTTACTGAAAAAAATCTTGTTTTTCTCTCAGTACTGTCCAGAAATGCCAACACATTACCCCATCCATGACTGAGAGAGATGGCCCTTGACAGCACCCCGATCCATTTAAGGGGAAGGAAAATACTTTTTGCTATCCAGAGAAATTGTGGGTTTCAGAGCTTTGGGATGATTTCGGCTATTGCGAAATTCAAAAGGTTAAAAGAAGTTATCTCTGAAAATCCGCGTTACGTAGTTCAGAAACTGTCACATAAACTAAATATTCAAAAACGAACAGTGCATGTCATTTGATAGCTTCTTTTACAAAGGTCCCCCTTTACAGATGATGATGGTCGTCACAAGCGGGCATCATCTTCGATGCTGAAATTTCCGTGCTTAAACTTCTCAAACCACCTCTCGAACTGTGTCATCTGAGAAAGCAATTTGTCCATATACAGCACAAATTTTACGAGGAGTCTGACTAGCATTTGCATTGAAAAATATGACACTTTCAAATCTGAGTAAATCGATGTTTTCGTTTTGTTATAAAACTTTTTGTTTCAAATAGGACGACCCAATACTTTCAATTCTAAAATACCAGAATTACTCAGAGTATTGAAACATGAACCTACTCAAAAATGATTAGAATCAGTCCAAACTCATTTTTAAAACATGATCATACTCTAAAATGAGCACAGAGAAGTCAGTTCACACTCATTTTTGAAACATGGACATACTCAAATATCAGCACATGATGTTTTATTCTTGAGTGTGTGCATGTTTTCAGAAATGAGTATATACATGTTTCAAACTTGAGCAATTTTGATTCGGAGCCATTTTGACTATGCAACATTCCCCGATTTGGATATTTTTTGCTCAGTTTTGAAAATGTCGTTTTTAGAGTGAGTACTTTTCTTAAAATAAAGGAACATATTATGACAAAAAAGGATCTTTTTGGTTTTCCATTCTTAGCACTGCACTGAAACAAAAATTATGCCACAGCACAAGCAAGAATTAATCAGCGCAAGCACGAAAGACCGAATGTACATATCTGGGTCCTTCAAAGGCATTCCTTCACCAGTAGCAAAATATAACTAGATAAAATCGTGCTTCGCTTCGAAAAACCACAGAACTTTCTAGACCAACCAATATTTTATTATATATTATCAGTTTGGAATGCCGCTTTCTCAGAATCTGAACCTCTTGCGTTTCCTTTCATTGGAAATAAATTTCTCTCTCAAGACTTTTGTCGTACTTCATAGAAATGTCCACTTCAAGTGTCCACATATTCCTTCTGAAGATAGCAGTGAAGGAAAATGTAAGAAATTATTCGGATTAATAGCATGAGAGAGATATTTTGGACAATTCTAACGTAATGAAGAAAAAATCTCAGGAAAAAAATGCATATAAAATGTGAAGAATTTTATGTAAAATTATTATTAAAAGGAATTTTTGTGAGATGTGCAAACTTTTTTTTCCCAATATATATATTACAGGCTGGCCACCGGTCAGGGAAATTTTCATGAAAAATCCTAATATTTCCTTTTAGAAAATTTGCCTTATTTAGTCGCGCGATTATAAGGTAATTTTTTCTGTAAGAAAATATAGTATTTTCCCGGAAAAATTCTCTAACTTGTGCATACACTGTAATTAAAACATATGTTAGATTTTCTCTTCATTGTTGAGAAGTACATTCTGAAGAATATTCTTGGAAATAAAATTTTATATTTAGAAAGAATGAAGATTTTTTTAAAATCATATTTCTTTTTTTTACATACAGGGTGATTTTCTTTTAAAGTTGTGAAAGTAAAACCCTATAACAAGAGAACCACTGATCCAAATGACCTGAAATTTCACCAGTATGCTCCCAAAGCAATGGGATTTTTTAGGCGTGGTTAAAAAAAAACTTTAAATTGGACCGACAGATGGCGCTGTAAGTAAACAGAAACAAAGAATATCATCAGTGGGAGGAAAACAATTGACGGTACTTTGAGAAAAAGAAAACTTTATTATGCATATCAAGAACATACAGAATGCAGTAATTGCGAAAAGTAACTGCGAACACTTTCGCAGAAACAGAACAAAATAAAAATATGGAGTAAAGATTTTGTACGCGTGAAAGTCAACTGTGAAACTAATGCAATAAAGTTTCAGTGTGCTGTCTGCTGTCCACCGTTTTCAGCTACGAGTTGGAAACGTGAAGCCGCATGTTCCTCAACAGAGCAAAGAGTATCCGGCTGGATTTGGTGCACAATATGTGCCTTTAGGTCAGCTAAGTTCGTAACATCACCACAATACACAAAATTCTTTAGGTACCCCCAAAGTCAGAAATCGCACTGTGTGCGTGCTTCACCTTTTTTATCGCCACTGTGCGTGTGTCGTGCGCAAGCTCGTCTCGCGACTTTACTGCACATACAGCGCCATCTGTCTGTGCGATTTTAAGTTCCTTTTAACCCCGCCTAAAAATTTCCATTGCCTTGGGAGCATACTGGTAAAATTTCAGGTCATTTGGATCAGTGGTTCTTTTGTTATAGGGTTTTACTTTCACAACTTAAAAAAAAATCACCCTGTATTTAGAGTTTCTGCGTTTCTTAATTTTTAATTATCGCTATTTCCGATTACACAAACAATATATTTGAATGACAATTTTTAACTCTAGAGCCGATTTCTCTTTTTTTCCCCTTATTGAAGCGTGGCTGTGAGAATGAAAGATCAGGCCTTTTTTAAAGTCATCTATAAATAAAAGATTCACAAGTTAAAGTACACTTTCCACAGGGCTAACACACAAAAGCTATTTTCACAGCAGTCAGAGTTCTTCCATGGCACGCATGGAGGTTACTGTGACCAAAAGAGAGATTCCAGCCCAAACCATGATTCCACCTCCTTTATAACTATGTCTTTCCCCAATAGTACATAGGTAAAATCTGATGCCTTGTTCTTTCCAGATCAACACACGAAATGAATCATTCTCCAAAGCAAAATGGATCTCGTCTGTGAACAGTACTGAAGCTCATTGTTGTCTGTTCCAGGTAACGTGCTCTCATGGCCAACATAAACGGCCACTTCTGTGTTGTCTATTAAGTGGGATGTATGCAACGGGTCGTCATGAATATAATTCTTATTTTCAAAGACGGATGTTCACCGTAGTAGCAGATATTGTCATCCCTGTTGCATTACGATGATCTGAAATGAACTGAATCACAGTAGGTTCCTCCTCCTTCGAACCAAAGGAGCTATGAAGCGATCTTGTGCAGGAGTTATAAACCCGTGAGTGGTCTGGAAAAAGTCTTCTTCGATACAGAATTTTCGGATTCAAATTGATCCGATCTTTTGTCCACACTACGAGACACATTAAGATGTCTAGTAGCACCAGCTTGTGATACCCCATTTCCAGCCATCCGATTGCCCGTCATCTTAACAAATCAAGTAAAGGACATCTCCTAGATATGGATAACACTATTTTAGCATCAACAATTCAAGATCAACAAGCCTAAAAAAATCACACATATTTTCAAAGTGGGATGCTCGCAGTTTCTCTGGACTGCCATATAAATGTCCAATTCTTAAAAAAAATAGAGATGGGCATAATTGTTGCATAAGGTTTTATTGAAGCTACTTATTCACACTCATATAAATCGTAGTTTTTACCTTTATTTTCATTCTTTTAATAGTGAACCTCAAGAAACTGGTTGTACCTTACCTTTTGAAGGCCAGTGTATAATACTGCATAACCAAGCTTTGCACGCAAATAACAATTTCTATTCAAACACACATTATCTAGACACTCATGAAAAGATCCCTCAGAAAGAAACTCTTCATGCTGTTCAATAGAAGTAGATATAAGAAGACCGCTTTGTTGCCTGGGGTCCATTAACTGGGGTGTCCTGTCCAACCAGCGATTTAAATATATCGAGACACAAGTATTGAAATACAAGGTGTTCCAAATAAAAGTATAAATTTCTGAGAGGGAAAACGCAAAAACTATTCATCAGAAATTCATGAGAATTTGGAAGTGTAATAAGGAGGCGAGAACAATTTTTTCTAGAGTAAAAAAAGTTAGTTCTAAAAATCACCAATAGAGGGCGTCTAATATCCCTATTCAGTATGTATATCATCGCAGCTAATCGGTCAAACTAGGACAAACCATGTTTAATATGACGACAGCCATTGTCTGCTACCACCTGGCACGTAACATAGCATGTTCAATGATTGGATACAGCGTAGTATTCGTCAAAATGTTTCGAACATGGTGTACTATGTTGTCTTGTGGTGTAATTGTTCGGAAATTGCACTTGGAAAGTAGCCATGATACAAAATTAACAATAACAACAGTTTATTTAAAATTGATAATAAGAGTATTTGGAAGCAGAGCGGTCAGACTTCATTATATATAATCAAATAATAAGCTTAAAACACTAAAAACTGAGAAGGGGAATCCTTTCCTAAAATATTTATTAAATTCAAGTACTTTGCTCAAAACAAATTGGCCTCGCTGTTCGTTTCCAGGAACCTAAGAAAAATGTCACTTTAGCCCACTATAAAATATCACTGGATAACTATAAAATGTCATTTTAAACACCGAAATAGCACTATCAAAAGGAAACATGTGGATCCCAACACTCTTTTACTCACTATACTGTTTCTTAACACCTTACCATGCTCGCAAACACACAGCCGTAGAATTTCCTCCAAACACAGCTAAATGTAAACTTCGCTTGCTACATAACACGTGAGGAATCTTCTATGATCAAAAGCAGGATGCTGTGAAACTCTAGACTAATGAACCACTATGGTCGAGATGCGTCAAAATACATGAAACATAACTCCTACCGCACTATCTATAGCAACTACAATACCACATATACCTAATCATCATACCATTGCTACGAATAACCGTGACAATCATATTCCCGGAAATTTAGACATACCTTGCGAAACTTTAAAAAATAACAGACTAGGTAGGTCATTTACGCTCAAATGTTAAGACACAATTCAGGACATTACGATTGAGCACAAAACCCCAAAACTTACTCGATTACAGAGTACCTTCATAAAAGCAGTATCTAGGCACTATGGTACAGTCTTTAAGACCGTTCGAAGGTCTTATGGGTTCATGATAGATCAACTCGTTGCGATATTCCCAGAGCCAAAAATCGCATGGATTAAAATTTGGCGATCTTGAAGGCCAAGCCTTGGAAAAATGACAGCTGATGATTTTGTCATCAGAGAAATGGATAATAAGCATTTTCTTACGCACAATCAGCTTTGTGTGGAGTGGAGAACAAACACTGTTGTTTTAACACATTGGCGTTCTTGGAAAGCCAGAATGACGGAACTTCCCACTAAGGATGTGTAAAGTGTATCGGTGATAGAATAAGTTACAGGAACTTCGAGGCCAATCACTTCAAAATAAAACGAAACAAGAACGAAAAATCATGCATCGGGCGTGGTTTCTGAAACACTTTCCAACACTAGCAGAATATTATTAAGAAATTCAATTTTTTCTAACAATGATATAGATATCTAAATATACAATTTAAAATAAAATGCACCGCAAACGATTTTTCTTCATAGACCATAATGTAACGGAAATCTTTTGTGTGACCTATAAATGCTCCACATATTTTTCAATAGCGAACATTCTATAGTGACCTAATTACCATTTAAAATTATATGTCAATCTTAGTGAATTGGATGTACGCTAGTTAGAGCACGGCCAGATGGACAGACAAATCGAATTCATAAACACTTTTCAATTATGTTAGAAAGGTCCCAAATAAATGTGACAGTAAAACCACACTATATATTAACCATAGAACAGTATAAGGGAATTTGTAGATACTCATGTGGATTATTTGAATCATCTTGAAATGCGCCCTCTATTAATGGTTTTTGGCACTAATATTTTATTCCAGAAAAAATTCCCGTCATCTCTTTACTACATTTCCCGATTCTCATGACTTTCTGATGCATAGTTTTTGCGTTATTCTTCCCTGAAATTTATACTTTTATTTGAAACACCTTGTATCTTAACACTTGTGTGTCGATACATTGTAATCGATAGTTGGACAAATACGGCTCCCAGACAACAAAGCACTCTTCTTGTATATTTTGTCTATTGAACAGCATGAAGAGTGTTTTCGAAGGGATCTTTTCAAGAGTGGTTAGATAATGTGCTTTTGAAAATAAATTGTAAGTTGCATGTAAAACTTGGTTATTCAGCATTGTATATTAAATATATCATGCATATTTAAAAGAACATAAGAGAACTGGCTGGCTACATTTGCATTTGTTTTCTTTCGTATTTGTATTTATTTTAATTGAGTTATTCTTGCTTATTTAAAATGTGCTTTTTATTACTTACCCATCATACGTAGTATAGGGTAAGTCTTATAATCTTTTAAAAATCGAAAAAAAATTGACGGATTTACACGTTTCAGACACTGGAGATTCAGAAAAATATATTTTAGAAACAAAAATTGCCGTCCGTCTGTCTGTGTGTGTGTCTGTAAAATTTCTATCTCCCGAAGAAATCGAGATACGGACTTTACAATTTGGTATGTACTTAGTATGTAATAATGAGAAGAAACCTATTGAATTTCAGTAACCTCGATGATCCGGAACTATTTTTTTCGGACTCTCGAAATATTCGTTCTGATAAAAGGTATGAATTTTTTTCTAAATTGTTTATTTTAAGAAGTGAATATAAAAGACAATAAAAAAACATAAATTTTGCATAAAGGATGAAGTCGATCGGATGATGAGTTGCCGAGATATTTGTAATTGTATTTTCCACACTCTTCTATTTTTCATGACACTGTATTTCATTCAAATTTCAATTCAAAGGTATATTTTAATTGGAAATGAGACGCTTAATCCGACGCAGTAAATTCTTAGCTACTATGATTATCATTTTTGGAGTTATTTTCATATTTTATGTTATGCATATGATAATGATGGGTAAGTATTGACTCCCCAATGACTAGTTTTTAAATTTGTTGGTGATAGAAGAAAGTTGTAAGTACAGACAACATAAGAAAAAGGATACATCCGCCTTTATTCACAGACTGTTTACGATACAATTATACTAAAGGTATCATCAGACTCGATATATTTATTTATTTATTTATTTATTTTTAATAAGGATCATCCACATATTAAAAATTGCACCAAATGTGATTTATCAAGCAGTAACCTTTACTTTTGATACTTTATATAGGTGTCTTGAATCAAATTATCCCCCGGAAAAGTATACAGTTTATGCATTTTTGTTAATTATTGGAGTTACAAGAGTTCAACTTTGAAGATGGTAATGTTAAATTCACATGATAAGCTTTAATTTATATCTATTCATTTAAATTCATTTCATTTAAAAATTTTGTTTTCAGTGAGCTACATTGATTAGATCCAAACATGATCCTGTCTTTTTTTTTTTTTTTTTTTTTTTTTTTTTTTTAACTGAAAAGCATAATTTCTATTACAAAAATTATTAATAAAATTCTATTTCAGAGATTATGAATTACGACCTACACCATTTTTTACATAAACAGAATGGGCATCGTAAAAAGCATGGGTGGTAAGTTTACAGTCCATTCTAATAATTATTTTTCAAGATATAAGCAAAATTGTACTTTTCGGAAGTCTAAAGGGACCATATTCTGCTATTGTTCAATCGCATATAAGACTATCAAAAATAGCAATAAGAAAATATATGTGAAAATTTATTTAAATAAATTTAAGAAATAAAAATTGTCTTTTGTTTATTTTATATATTAACTGCCTATACAATTTTTAGTAGTGTGAATGTCGATGTTTTTTTTTTTTTTGTTTTTTTTTTGAGATCTTATAATTTAATTTTCGTAAGTTTTGAGATTTATCCTTAATAAATTTTCTTTTTATATATACCACGTCTTTTTCCTGGCTGCCTTGATCCAAGGAACTAAACATGATGTCAAAAGTGGGTGTTACCATTTGAAAATTCAAAGTTGGTGCAATTTTTAATACATAGATGATCACTATTTCAAAAATTGTATTCATATTCTGAAAGAAAAAAATATTCCGTGTCTAATGACACTTTTGGTGTGATTTTACCGTAAACGGTCTAGGAATAAAGGTAGGTTATCTTTTTTATACTAACTGCACATAACGAAACATTATACAGCATTTGGTTAGTAGTAAAATATTCATGAAATTGACGATGTTTTGTTTCTTTCTTTAAAGTAATTGAAAAACTAAATTGTTAAAAAGGCATTTCTTCTGTAAAAAAATTGAAAAAATGGAAATGGTTGATTATCGGCAAGCTCTTCATTAACCCTATCAGAGGCAAAGTACTGACTTGCTAAAATGTTGAAATTATTGTATGACACCAAAATTTACGAATAGATTTAATTGAAAATTAGTGAAAGCTTTAGTCCACTCATACTTATGAAATTTTATTTGAAAATTCTGGTGCCATTATGGAACTTAGAACTTAAAATTAAATGATACAAATATATATACCACCGTCGTCCAAAGGGTTAATATTTTTGGGGGGAAAATAGGGCTAGCAAATGATAGTTCAGTCTTTTATACTGAACAGTATGAAGAGATCTTCTATAAGAATTTTTCAAGAACTGTAAAATAATGTGTTTCTCTAAAAGAAATATAAATCGCATGCAAAACTTGTTTATTCAGCATTGTATATTAGATACATAGTGCATATTTCCTTTTTCAAATGTTGTTCTTTGTCATATAAAAATTTATTTACGTCAAAAAAGTTATTTTTTTAAAAGTGGCGAAATTTAAATTTTATATTTCCTCCGTGTGCTATAAGTTGTATTTCCAAAATCTTTCTGCATCTTCTGACAAGTAAAATAGACTGACCGAGTTATGATTCTTTGAATTTTATAAACTTTCAGAGTTTTCTGTCACTAAAAACGAAAATAATTATTTTGACGTAATTGTTTTTGCAACTGGATTTATATTTCTAAAATTTACGGTTTAGGAATTTGTTATTGGGAAACTATAAGAATTGATACCCTGCATATAATATTGATGTGATTACTTTAAAAATAACATCGAGGTGATTTTCATCAGCGTTTACATGTATTACATAAGTGCTAAAGGTTCATATATTTGAAATAAATAATAATGCTGTTGTACTAATTATTGCTAATAAACTCATATTTAATGAATTTTATAAATTCAGAAGCCATATTTAGAGGCGTGTATTAGTATTAATTTTTTTATGTACACTTATTGCAACGTAAAAAAATATTGGTTCAGAAAATTCAAGATAATCAAGATTTTAATCAGGAATGCTTGTTATACAGTCAGACCCCTATTTCACGAATTCGCTAAATCCAGCAAAAAGGTTCGTTATATGGAAAATTCGTTAAATAGAAATCCAGCTTTACAGATATTTTAAACTACCTAAATACAAATTTTTAATTAATAAACACTAAATATCATATAAAAAGTAAATTATATGGCTGTAAAACATCATAAAATGCAATGCTGTGGTTTTGTTTTCCCACAGTTCTGTCAAACTTTTCTTTTGCTGGTTGCATTGTAAACTACTTCACAATAACGTTACAAATTGAAAAGTACCTTCTAATATTATAGTTTATAAATGAGTTTTTTTCGTCTCGATATGATCTTTGATAGGTGTACAGAAGCTTACATACAATTTCAACTTATCGTAAAGAAGCGTATTATGTGACTTTTGCATCTAGACAACAACTGTTCATATTTTACAATAATGATAAGGTACCTGCAGATAATATGGCCACCCTAAGGTTAGACATTTTTAAACAATAATGATAATTGATTTTAAAAAATAATTAATTGACTAAGAAAGTGGGTCCTTGACAGGACTGGAAAAATATTTTAAAAGTTAAGTTAGTCAAAACTTGAACCTGTTGCAGTTTGTTAAAAAAATGCTGGTAAATCCGACACATTTATCATGAACTTAATTACAACAAAAAACACATAATCTCATATCTATAGCTTATTAGTCCATTTGGACAAATTTTCAACAAAAACCAATTTTATAAACGTGTTCATAATTCTGTCTGTGCACTCCGATATTGAAATTCGTTTATACAGTTAAAAATAGCATTAAACAAGCTAAAATATTATGTGTAACAGTAAATACAAATACTTTGTTTAAATAAGAAGAGTAACAAACTTACCAGAGACAAATTTATAATATGCCAACGCAACTAACAACTAACCAACAATGACTGCCCTCCCGTGCACGTGATCAAGGACTGCAGCCAACCCGGTACTAAACTATGTTCTTCTGACTTCCAGCGACTAGATTCAAGCGCTATTCTTTGGATTCCACTGAAATTAATAACATTATTGAGGGTTGGCCATATTACCAGCATTGGATATATTATCATCAGACACCTTATATACAGGGTGATCAAAAAAATGTATACATACACTGTTTAACGTGCCGTAACTTTCTGACTTTTCTTTCTTATCAAGTTGTAATTAATTGGTAATAATGAGTGGATCAATATTAACTTTTGAAAAAAGAAAATTTATTTTTAAATACTATTGTAAGTATGAAAATGTAGCAGAAGTACAAAAATAATATCGCGGGGAATTTCAGGAAAATCCACCTATGCGACTTACAATTCATAGGATAAAAGATAAATTTGAAACGAATAGTTCATAGACAAAGTTCCGGAACTGCAAATAGCAAGAATGCGCCACTGCACCAAATGAAATGTTTGTTGAAGTTTGTGAATCAATAGCCCACCGTTATAAGAAGTGTATTGATCAGAACGGTAATAATTTTGAACATCTGCGGTAGAGGAAGAAATGTTATACGGTTTATGTAGATTCTTTTGCAATTTAAATATTATTTATATGTGTATAAAAACTGGAGTTATAATCATTGTAAGTGTGTATACATTTTTCTGACGCGCCCTGTATAAGCTTTTCTTGACAATGATGTCAACTGGTGACGTTAACTGATGACGTATGGCGATGGAAAATATTCCGGACAATTTCGCTGGTTTTGTCATTGTAGTGCATCAGTTTTGAGAAATTTCCAGATAAGGGATAGGTGATGTCAACTGATGATGTTAACTGATGACGTATGGCGATGGAAAATGTACCAGACAATTTCACTGGTTTTGTCATCCTAGTGCTTCCGTTTTGAGAAATTTCCAGATAAGGAATAGGTAATGTCAACTGATGAAGTTAACTGATGACGCATGGCCATGGAAAATGTTCTGGACAATTCCGCTGGTTTTGTCATTCTAGTGCTTCCATTTTGAGAAATTTCCAGATAAAGGATGGATGATGTTTACTGATGACGTTAACTGATGACGCATGGCGATGGAAAATGTTCCGGACAATTCCGCTGGTTTTGTCATTCCAGTGCTTCCGCTTTGAGAAATTTCCAGATACGGGATACCCATCCCTTATCGTCAGCTGATGACGTTAACTGATGATGTATGGCGATGGAAAATGTTCAGGACAATTCCGCTGGTTTTGTCATTCTAGTGCTTCCGTTTTGAGAAACTTCCAGATAAGGGATAGGTGGTCAAAACGGTTGCCAAAATTGCCAAATCGCCAATAAACTCTCTTAATACGTTGCCAAATTCAAAATTTCATTATTGCAGAAAGCGGGTTTTCGTGTACATTGGATATGAAACTGCTTCTTTTCACTGTAGGACTTTCCTTTGTTTGAGGAAATTTGTAACAGTATTCTATAATACCCAAGAACTTTGAAGAATACCCAATAATAAGAGAGACCAATGGACCAGCGCGAGAATTTCGCACTGCAGTCTAATAATTTTTAGCAATATCTAATATTTTATGTAGATTATTTTGCAATTTAAATATTAATTATACGTGTATAAAAACCGGAGTTATAATCCTTCTGTGTGTATAAATTTTTCTGACGCGCCCTGTATAGCTTTTCTTGACGATGATGTCAACTGATGACGTATGGTGATGGAAAATGTTCCGGACAATTCCGCTGGTTTTGTCATCCTAGTGCTTCAGTTTTGAAAAATTTCCAGATAAGGGAAAGGGAATGTTCCGGACAATTTCGCTGGTTTTGTCATCTTAGTGCTTCAGCTTTGAGAAATTTCCAGATAAAGGATAAGGAATGTTCCGTACAATTCCGCTGTTTTTGTCATGTTAGTGCTTCAGTTTTCAGAAATTTCCAGATAAGGGATAGGGAATGTCCCGTACAATTCCGCTGGTTTTGCCATCCTAGTGCTTCAATTTTGAGAAATTTCCAGATAAGGGATGTCAAAACTGTTACCAAAATTGCCAAATTGCCAAAACACTCTCTGAATACGTCACCAAATTCGAGCTTTCATTATTGCAGAATGCGGGCTTGCCATTTCATTTGATATGAAGCTGGTTTTTTCATTGTAGGACTTTCCTTATATTGTTCGAGGAAATTTGTAACAGTATTCTATAATACCCAAGAACATACAAGAATAAGAAAGACTAGTGGACAAGTGCGAGGATTTCGCACTGCAGTCTAATAATTTTTAGCAATAGCTAATATTTTTTAGATGCAGGTTTAAACTTCTAACTAAGGATAAAATTATCTACAAACAATATTGGTCAAGCTAGAATATCGTCTCATTTATTCCATCAAAGTTATGGTAAAAACTGATTGAAGATAGCAAAAGGCACGCGCGAGAAAAAAATTGACAATCGTATTTTAATGCATTAGAGGATGACGTCATCCGCTTCAGGAAATTCATGGGACAAAGAAAAATAAATTAAATATAGATAAAATACAATTTAATTTAATGTAACAAAGAATACATTTTAGGCTGCACGTGAAATTACCACTGCTTCGACTAACCGATGGTGTCTTTTTCTTCGAAACATTTCATTTTAAATATAAAAAAAAACCCGTGCGGACACATCACACTTTATTTTTTGCGCTATTTATTTTTTTATAATCATTGCTGAGCATGATATAATGCGGCATTTTATTTTTGTGGCAACATTGATTTGAGAGTAACCAGTAATTTCATTTATGGAAGCAATGCTGATTTAACGTTTAATTAACTGTAATTTTAAATTAAAAAACATGTTTTAATGAAATGTCAGTGTACTATGTCAGAAGCCGACCTTTCGAATGATGTCCGAATGATGCCACGATTCATTGTTGCGCGTTTTGTAAATACATAGAAAAAGAGATATTGGAAACTGAAATAATATAAATATATATATAATGATTTTTAAATTCCTACACTCTCTCTATATATATATCTTGTTGGAATTTTCAATCGTTAATAAAATATTTTCTATTCATCCATTCAAGTTCAAATAATTTTTTTTAAACATGTACTGGATGACAATTGATATTAATACAGTTTTTTCAAATATTAATTCATTCACTAAATTAAATTAATTAATTTTAATTTTTATATGGGAGAAAAAAAATTCTCCCATTGTTTTCATAAATGAAATGAAATATTTATCTCAGATTAGTGATGCGAACAAAAAATAAAATACCGCAACGATGATTATAAAATAATGTTCAATAAAGATAACGTGGGCCATTAATGCTGCACGGGTTTATTTTATATATTTATGATTAAAAAGTAGGAATTGACTTTAATTTTTTTTTTATATTACTTGTTTTATACTTTTATATGTTAGCCAGGCGCAGGTGATAAATCGCCAAATATTTTTTCGATCGCCATCAACCGTACAGCATTCATTTCAATTAAAATATAAACCTTTCACTCATTTCATTTAAAATACATATATTACACATATTTAAAATACATTTCTTTGTCCATTTTATTTCATATACGAATAAATAAAAATTAAAAAATAAAAATAAATAATACGATAAACCAAAACATTTCATTTCAACATCAAAGCATTGTTTTTAATTTACACCCACGAAAAATAAATTCTGATATGGGCGATATTTGCGTCCGTTTAATATACAAAAACCGATATATCTTTACTTTAATCAGACTTCTTGAATATTTTAATCAAAATGTCTAGCAATAAACATTCGTAAAATTCCATAGACCAAATCACAGAATAATGTTTCAGAGGTAGAGAAGTTTATTTAATGAAAACTATGTAAATATAATAACGAACTGCTAATGATATATTTATAACCATAAACACAAGCTAAGCTATATAATTTCTTTTATATGTTCATTCAAACTGTACAAAGTATCTAATATTCATTGCTGAATAGATAAGCTTACATAAGGTTTATGTTTCTTTTTCTGAAACATATTATCCGACCGTTCTTGAAAAAGCTTCACTTAGAAACTTTTCTCATAGTGTTCAATAGATGATGGATATAAAAAGACCGTTTTTTTGTCTGGAAGCCACATTTCTCGATCTACCGTTTTCAATGTATGGATATATTATGTATTATGATATTTATAGTTGGCTTTCTGGACGTCTGGCCTTTCATTCTAATAATCAGGACTGGAGAACAGGAAAATAAGAAAGTCAATGCTGGATGAATAAGAAAATATATCATAAAAAATATATATCAGTCGAAATTAATGTTTGTAGTTGATTTGTATAGAGACGACATATGGATAAGCATGTATAGAAATTAGATAAGACAGATCAATGTTTATACATTGAAAGGAAAAGAATAAACAGCAGTGTAACATAAAAATAGCAAATAAAAACTTGGTGCAATAATATTAAAAGGAAGAATACCAACGTTCTAAATTCATAAATAATACACGAAAAAGCAGCAAATAGCTATTTCGAATCTACAGGCGAGATTCTTCTTCAGTGCGACAAAGAGCAAAGCACAGCGTGCTAGAAGAAGCAAGACTGGGCAAAACGACAGAGGGGCGGTGGCTTACATACCCGCCGCGGGTAGAGAACGCGCCAAAAGCAACCAATGAGAAGAAAGCAGCATGAAACGACTGAGTGGACAGGTAGAAACATCTACCGGAAAACAAAAGAAACGAAAACTAAAAAAGGGGAATAAATTAATGCTTTCCAAATACTTGGAAAATCAGAAGTACTAGATAAGTCCTTGACCAAGGATTGAGAATTTTTAATGATGTGGTAAGCTTCCCAAAAATCAAGATAAAGGTTAGAAGAACATTTCTAGATAATACTGGCTGAGGAAAAGTTGAACCTATGATGAAAAGGCCAACAATGTTGAGCAATAGAAGAATGTTTAAGATCCTGATTTTTAATATAATCTTGATGCTCTGTGAAACGAAATCTAAGAGCACGTTTAGTCTGACCAATATAAGAGAGACCACACTGGCAAGAGATTTCGTAAATACTCCAGTTATCTATACGATCAATGGGGTGTTTGAGATTTGAAAAAGAGATTTTATTAACAGGAGAAAAAATAACATTGAATTCAAACCTTAAAATTTTAGCAATTTGCTGACTGATTTTAGGGGAAAATGGCAAAACAACTGACGTATTAATTTGGAAAATTATTACCAGAATGAACAGGTTTCGTCAATTTCTTATAAATAGAATCTATAATATTAGAGGAATAACCACGGTCAACAGCAAATGCTTTGTGATAATCAATTTAAGCACTAACTAACTGAGGAGTGGAAGAAATATTAGAAGTCCGAAAAACAAGAGTATTGAAAGCAGCAAATTTCTGGTTAGGATGATGAGAAGAACACCTGTGAAGTGGAAGACTGACAGCAAAAGGTTTACGAAAGATGGTAGTCTGAGAGCCATCTTCACTGCGATTAACAAGAACATCCAGGAAAAGAAGACAATTGTTGGTCTCAATTTTAAAAGTAAATTAAATGCAAGAATCCATGAAATTCATAACAGAGAGAATATGATTAATATCCGAATTCATATCAACAAAGACATAATTATAATTAACAAAATTGACAAAAAAAACGGAAACTTTAATATTTCAAACATTTTGACCTCAAAATTGTGCATGTAAATATCGCATAAAATTGGACTAAGAGGATTGCCCATAGCCAAACCATCAGTCATATGAAAGAAGTTCTCATTAAAAACAAAAGTATTTTGCGACAGGCAAGCACGGGTGAGAAGGGTGATCTCCTCAATTTCAAAACAAGAGAGATGAAATTCACTAATCCTTTTCTTGAGGCAATCTAAAGCCCCCTCAACATTAGTAAATAATGAAGTAACATCAAAAGAAACCATCATGGGGCCCTGTGGCTTAAAACTAGGAAGTTTCTTAACACATTCAAGAGAATTCTAAACAGTGAAACAATTACTGCTCAAAAGTGGAGAGTAAAACAGAAACTAAATATGTGGCAAGCTTATAAGAAGCTGTACCGATACTAGGTCTCAAAGGAATGTCAGGTTTATGGACCTTAGATAAAGCATAAAACCTGTCACAATGCGCAATAGAAGGAATATGAGACCTCGTAAAATTAGGAGGAATAATGGAAGAATACTTGATGGTGGACTTAATAGAGTTAATTTCATTAGTGAAAATCGTTAGTAACTCGGAAAAATGTTATTGTGTAATTTTGATCGGCGTTATATTAAATTCTCCTACATTAAGAAACATCTATCATTTTATACAATGTAAATATTAACAAGTATCTGCTAATGCTATATTTATAACCATAAACACAAACTAAGCTGTATCATTTCTTCCATATGTTCATACAAATTGTACAAAGTACGTAATATCCAATGCTGAATAGCTGAGCTTGCATAAGTCTTATGTTTCCTTTTCTGAAACATATTATCCGACCGTTCTTGAAAAAGCTTGAGATAAAAAAAATTTCTCTTAGTGTTCAATAGATGATAGATATAAAGAAACGTTTTGTTGTCTAGAATCCATATTTCTGGATCTACCGTTTTCAATTTATGGAGATATATGTATTATGATATTTATAGATTGCTTTCTGGACTTCTGGCCTTTCATTCTATTAATCAGGACTGGAGAACAGGAAAATAAGAAAAGTCAATGCTGGATGAATAATAAAATATCTCAGAGAGAAAATATCAGTCGAAATTTATGTTTGTTGTTGATTTGTATACAGATGATATATGGAAAAAGAATGTATTGAAATAAGATAAGACAAATCAATGATTATACAATCGAAGAAAAAAAAACAGCAGTATAACATTTAGAAGTGGTTGTATTAATGTTTAAAGGGCGTCACGTATACAAGTCGTATAGTTCTTAATTTGTGTACTAATATTTTCTAATAATAATATTCGATATACAATTTGATATACATTTATTCATGCAAGAGTAAGAAAATAATGAATATTAATTTGTTAATATTAGTGATGTTTTTATCGTGTTTGTCTGTAAAACATGTTTGTTGAATATGAAAATGTTTACTTGAAAATGAATAGCAATTTGATTGATTCTCCGGGTTGAGAAACATGATTGATACACTATCAAAACTACTGGGAAATGTTTCAAAAATCAGTGGCAGCAAAAGAAACTTTGTTTTTATAAATGCTTCTGTAAATCTGGAAAATATATTGGTTTCTGAGATTTCTAAAGATAAATAAAGGTTTTCGGAATCGTTAGTATAACTCCAAAGAGGTTATTGTATATTTTCGCTTGTGGTTATATTACAATTTCCTAGGTTAAACATATGACATTTTACTGAAAGTAAATATTAATAAGTATCTGCTAATCATATATAGTAGACTCCCTCAAATTCGCAACCCTGAAATCCGCAATTTCCTAAAAATCGCACATCGTTTCAGATGTAAACAGTTAAGATGTCGATGAAAAATTTAAGTTTTTTTTGTATTTTTATATCATTCTGGTACACATTTTAACATGGAAATCTAGTTAATATGATTGAACTCATGTTTTCTCATGAAGGAAGCATAAATGTATTTCTGAAAATTTTCATGATAGAGCTGATATTAGTGGCGATCACTTTCTTTTGAATACATTTATGTATTAATCAAGATTTTTGTTTATTAAGTCGGGCTAAACATGAAATAAAACTTTGTTATTTTAAGATTTTGATGTGAATTATTGGTGTACATGTCTAAAGAGAGTTTCACTGAATAATTCAAGAAAAAAGTATCTCATCATTATGCATATTTAGTTATGCATTATGAATTATTTATTTGACCTTTACTTTTAATATTTAAAAAAAATAATAATAAATTTTCTTAATTTTTCTTATTTTACTTTATTGTAAGCATTCATTAAAATTTTGAGTGCATTATTAAATTCAAATTACTGTTTAAAAATGTAAACAAAACAATGATCAGAAATCCATAAAATTCTAAAATCCGCACAACCTCTGGTTTTACGCTTTGCGGATTTAAGGGTGTCTACTGTATTTATAACCATAAACACAAGTTAAGACATATAATTTCTTTCATATGTTCATTCAATCTGTACAAAGTATGTAATCTTCATTCCAGAATACATAAGCTTGCATAAGGCTTATGTTTCCTTTTCTGAAACATTATTATACGACCATTCTTGAAAAAGCTTCATATAGAAACTTTTCTAATAGTGTTCAATAGATGATAGATATAAAAAGATATTTTTTTTGGTTTGGATGCCGTATTTTTGGATCTACCGTTTTCAATGTATGGAGATATATTTATTATGATATTTATTTTTATATATTTATGCCTTTCTTGGGACGTCTGACCTTTTATTGTAATAATCAGGACTGGAGAACAGGAAAATAAGAAAAGTCTATGTCGTTGGAATAATAAATCAGAAAAAAATATATATCAGTGGAAATTATTGTTTGTAGTTGATTTGTATTGAGAAGTCATATGTATTATGGTTGTATAGAAATGCGATGAGGTATATCTATATTTATACAGAGAAAGAAAAATCAGCATTATAACATTTGGAAGTGGTTTTATTAACATTTAATTCCTTTGAAAAAAGCGTTATGTATATGGTACTTAATTTGAGTAGCTATATTTTTGAATAATAATCTTTTATGTTAGCCGAGTGCAGGTGATAAATCAAATATTGTTCCCATTGCCATCCATCGTATAGCAATTTATTTGAATTAAAATATGAATCTTTCACTCATTCCATTTAAAATACATGTATGCAGAGTTAAATTACATATATTGTAAAGATTTAAAATACATTTCTTTAGCCCATTTTGTTTTAACTACATAAAATTAAAATTAAAAACAAATAAATAAAGAATACTACAAACAAAATCATTTTATTTCAACATCAATATTTCTAATTTACACCTGCGAAAAATGAAAGCTACTATTAGCGAAACTTTCGTCCTGCTAACATAAAAATACCAATTTTTCTTTACGATGATCATACTTGTTGAATATTTTAATCAAAATGTCTGACAATAAAAATTCATACAATTCGATAGGCTCTTTAATTACGGATACGTAATGAGTAATATAGCCCAGATACTGAATCTTATTTAACCATTTTTTACGGTGTTGGGACACCGTATATCCCAGCAACAATTTTTGTATTCTGTTCGTACAACTTTTTGAAAAATAATCTATCATACACTTTTAATAGGGAACTTTCAAAAGATATCTACCACAAAGAATTTTTTTTGTAAATTGTGGTACGAATGAATATAAAAACAGTCTCTAATTCTGTCCCACGTGTTGCGCAATACATTCCAGATAGTGAATCTTATTTAACCTTTTTATTACGGGGTTGGGACACCGTATATCCCAGCAATTTTTTTTAATTCTGTTTGTACAACTTTTTGAAAAATAATCTATCATACACTTTTAATGGAGAATTTTGAAAAGATATCTACCACAAAGATGATTTTTTTTTGTAAATTGTGGTACGATTGAATATAAAAACAGTCGCTATTTCTGTCCCACGTGTTGAGCAATATATTCCAGATAGTGAATTTTACTTAACCCTTTTTTTACGGGGTTGGGACACCGTATATCCCAGCAAAATTTTTTTATTCTATTTGTACAACTTTTCAAAAAATAATCTATTATACACTTTTAATGGAGAATTTTCAAAAGATATCTACGACAAAGAATTTTGTTTGTAAATTATGGTACGATTGAATATAAAAATAGTCGCGATTTCAGTCCCACGTGTTGAGTAATATATCCCAGATAGTGAATCTTATTTAACCATTTGATTACGTGGTTGGGACACCGTATATCCCAGCAACAATTTTTTATTCTGTTCGTACAACGTTTTGAAAAATAATCTATCATACACTTTTAATAAATAACTAGATGGAACCCGTCAAAATTTGACGGCAAACAACTTGATAATACCATAAAAGTAAAATTTATAGTTGCTTTAACTTGACAAATTTCATAGTGGGGAGCATAATATGATTAAGTGGTCACAGACTTTTCCATCGATAAATCACATGAGGGGTGTATGCAAAATTTAGAAAAGTACACCCTTGGGGGGTCAAAGTGGGGGGATGGACATGGGAGATGCATAATATGATTAAGTGGTGACAGACCTTTCCAATGATATATAACATGAGGTTGTGTGCAAAATTTAGAAAGTACCCCTTGGGGGGGGGGGCAAAGTGAGGAGATGGACACCGGAGATGCATAATATGATTAAGTGGTCACAGACCTTTCCAATGATATATAACATGAGGGTTGTGTGCAAAATTTAGAAAGTACGGGGGGGGGCAAAGTGGGGAGATGGACATCGGAGATGCATAATATGATTAAGTGGTCAAAGACCTTTCTAATGATATATAACATGAGGGTAATGTGCAAAATTTAGAAAGTACCCTTTGGTGGGGGCAAAGTGGGGAGATGGACATCGGAGATGCATAATATGATAAAGCAGTTACAGACCTTTCCAATGATATATAACATGAGGGTAATGTGCAAAATTTAGAAAGTACCCTTTTGGGGGGGGCAAAGTGGGGAGATGTACATCGGAGATGCATAATATGATTAAGCAGTTACAGACCTTTCCAACAATATATGACATGAGGGGTGTCAACAAAATTTAGAAAAGTATCTCTTGGGGGGGGGGCAAAGTGGGGAGATGGACATTGGAGATGCATAATATGATTAAGTGGTCACAGACCTTTCAATGATATATGACATGAGGGGTGTCAACAAAATTTAGAAAAGTATCCCTTAGGAGGGTGGGGGGGCAAAGTGGGGAGATGGACATTGGAGATGCATAATATGATTAAGTGGTCACAGACCTTTCCAATGATATATAACATGAGGGTTGTGTGCAAAATTTAGAAAGTACCCTTTGGGGGAGGGAGGGGGGCAAAGTGGGGAGATGGACATCGGAGATGCATAATATGATTAAGTGGTCACAGACCTTTCCAATGATATATAACATGAGGGTAATGGGCAAAATTTAGAAAGTACCCTTTGGGGGGGGGCAAAGTGGGGAGATGGACATCGGAGATGCATAATATGATTAAGCAGTTACAGACCTTTCCAACAATATATGACATGAGGGGTGTCAACAAAATTTAGAAAAGTATCCCTTGGGGGGGGGGGAAAGTGGGGAGATGGGCATCGGAGATGCATAATATGATTAAGTGGTCACAGACCTTTCCAATGATATATGACATGAGGGGTGTCAACAAAATTTAGAAAAGTATCCCTTAGGGGGGTGGGGGGGGGCAAAGTGGGGAGATGGACATTGGAGATGCATAAAATGATTAAGTGGTCACAGACCTTTCCAATGATATATAACATGAGGGTAATGTGCAAAATTTAGAAAGTACCCTTTGGGGGGGGAGGCAAAGTGAGGAGATGGACACCGGAGATGCATAATATGATTAAGTGGTCACAGACCTTTCCAATGATATATAACATGAGGGTAATGGGCAAAATTTAGAAAGAACCCTTTGGGGGGGGGGCAAAGTGGGGAGATGGGCATCGGAGATGCATAATATGATTAAGTGGTCACAGACCTTTCCAATGATATATGACATGAGGGGCGTCAACAAAATTTAGAAAAGTATCCCTTAGGGGGGTGGGGGGGCAAAGTGGGGAGATGGACATTAGAGATGCATAATATGATTAAGTGGTCACAGACCTTTCCAATGATATATAACATGAGGGTTGTGTGCAAAATTTAGAAAGTACCCTTTGGGGGAGGGAGGGGGGCAAAGTGGGGAGATGGACATCGGAGATGCATAATATGATTAAGTGGTCACAGACCTTTCCAATGATATATAACATGAGGGTAATGGGCAAAATTTAGAAAGTACCCTTTGGGGGGGGGGCAAAGTGGGGAGATGGACATCGGAGATGCATAATATGATTAAGCAGTTACAGACCTTTCCAACAATATATGACATGAGGGGTGTCAACAAAATTTAGAAAAGTATCCCTTGGGGGGGGGGAAAGTGGGGAGATGGGCATCGGAGATGCATAATATGATTAAGTGGTCACAGACCTTTCCAATGATATATGACATGAGGGGTGTCAACAAAATTTAGAAAAGTATCCCTTAGGGGGGTGGGGGGGCAAAGTGGGGAGATGGACATTGGAGATGCATAAAATGATTAAGTGGTCACAGACCTTTCCAATGATATATAACATGAGGGTAATGTGCAAAATTTAGAAAGTACCCAGCAAACACGAGATTTTTGGCCACCTGTTGTAAACGTTGTGGCCAAAAAAGTTTGCGGCAATTTGTATCCAGCCATTAATGTATTTTAACTGAAGCGCCCGCACACCGGATGTCTATCGCCAAATCGTTAACGGGCAAATGGCGGGGAAACTTAATGCAATTTCAGTGCCCAATAGCGAATGAAAGTACGTTTGCGGCCAAGATATACAAATCTATCATTGTTTAAAAGTCAGTGGCCCAGTATAATCTTCTCGACATTTTTATTATAAGAAATAAAAAGTATCTTTACTTCACATTTTATAAGATGATTTTCGTTATTTTAAACCTGGATTTATGTGAAACGATAAAATATGCTGCATTTAAATATTTTATGCAATAAAAAATACACAAAAAGTACCCTTCTTTAATTTAAAGAGTTTTTATGGAAAAAAAAAATCATAAAAACTGTTAATGTTTTTGCTTTTAAAGTATGCATTAATATCTTTAAATGAATATTTTTTGTGAGCACCTAGAATGAAAATGAATATTGCAATCTTTAGACATACATATTATATAAACATATTAAAAAAATTAATGATAAATGGGAATTTAAATTTCAATTTCAATGAAAAAATATTTGTCAAAAGAAATAAATGCCACTTTACCAAAAAGCAGTTACTGTTAAACGAAAAAAAAAAAAAAAAAAAAAAAAAAAAAAAAAAAAAAAATTCTTTTTTTTCTTGGAGGGGGGGGGGGCGGTGATTTTATATTATCTGTATATTATCTATAAATCAGTTCCAAAAAATAAGTTATTTTCATTTTTTGAAACACTCCAAAATTTAGATTTAAAAGAAAAAAAAATCTTAACTAGCTTAAATAAGCAATAATACCAAATACCGATCCCCCCCTCCCACTCCTTTCACACGGCAAGCCGGGAGTAATGCAGGGAAAGATGAAACAAGATTTCCCTTTTCCAACACATTTTTTTTCCCAGTGGGGATTTTTGTAAATATATTTTTAAATGTTTTCCGCTTTGTAATAATCAGCATTGAAAAATTTCCACTTTTAAAATTATTTAATGTTGTATGAGAAATTTTGAAGATAAAAAAAAAAACTTGAAAAAATAAATCTATTGAAATATAGCTTTTTTTCTGCGGTCTCGTAGGGATTTTTATGTCTTTTTGGCAGCGTCATCGCACATCGCAGCGTTGTTTACATTTCCCTTTCCTGCATCGTGGCGTCGTCTATGTCTAAGTCTCGTCATTCACTGGTTTTTGGATATTTAGATTTACTAATTAGGTAAGATTATTTTTCTATATTATTCCAAGAGTTAGTTAAAAATTAGTTTTCATCATTCTCAGGGACAGATTTAAGTTCAAGATAAAGAAAGCTGAGAAAAAGCATCAGCAATTGTGTAAAATTAACTGCATTGCTTTGCTTATTATGCGACTTAATTCTACAGAAGTGAATAAAAAAAAAAGTTCTTTACTGATCTTACATCTGCCCTGAATATGCTATTAATAAGTTGATTGTAATTATATATATATATCAGAGTAAAATGTGTCCGTAATGAACAATCTCGGAAGTTTTTGGTTTATAAAAAAATTAACCAATAAAAATTCAGCTTTTATTTTTTTCATAATTCTCCGTTGCCTGTTTTATAATTTGCTTTATTGCTGACAATCTTAAACCAGTCAGGAAGCGGAAAGTAATATTTTACAGCTCCAGTGTCTTTCAGTGAAATTATACTTCATATGTTAAGATCTGGTTTTAATTAACTAATATATATATATTCTGTATTTTCTGATGATACTGGCATATTTTTATTTTGATAGTAATAGAAAACTTCGAATTTTATGTACTAATTAATGACCATTTGCAAAATTTCACTTTATTTTTAAGATTTTAATAAAGTAGGTAATTTCTTTTTAATTCATTAATGTGATTTTTAATTAGTCATGGCAATAGTGCCCAAAATGTTTTGGTTTAGCCGAAAAGCTAAGTAATCTGATTTAATTTTTAAATTCCACTTATCAGAGTCGTGTAATAGGAACACAACTTGGTACTTTTCTGTTATACCAACACATGCCAAAATATACGCTAATCTGCCATTTATTTCTACCCTAACCGTGTAAAGAATTTTTTATTGCAAACTGTACCAAGCATTCTGATTGGACTATTTATTGAACGTGAATCTTTTATTATTATTATTTAATCGTAACCTCATAAAACATCTTAACTTGCTACTTTTCAAATAGAAAATATTTATTAAATTATAACTTGCATTTATTATTGACACTGAAATGAATTTTACCATTAAGCTGTTACTTGATGATGTAGAAGCGGCAATAAAATTGTTTTAGGACTTTAGATACATAAAAAAAAAAGTTTTTATCAAAAACACTCATAAACATCTTCATTCAAAAAATGAAATGTTTACAGCAATCCTAAGAGACGTTTACAATTTCAAGCCTGTAGTTTAAATAGAGTTTTATTTTATTACCTTATGTAATATTTATTTGTTCTTTTATTTTAAGTGCATATTTTGTATTGCAATTTTCAAACGTTTTATTTTTAAGTGCTTAAATTCGTGCCAACAATGTTATTTTTGTTTTCAAATGATTCGTTTCATGTGAATTTCCTTTTGTGCCGATTATTATGCTTAGCGACAATGGTGTTGGTATAGCAGAAAAGGACCCAAACTTTTTATAAACAGTTGCTTTTAATATATTTTCATGTTGTAAATATTTTTTTAATAACAAACCAGATTAATTTTTAATGGGTTTTTTTTTTCCTAATGAAAGCACATAATTTGTTTGGGTACATTTCGGTTAGCCGGGCGCCAGTGATATATATACATGTATTATATATACACATATCTATGTATATACACATATGTCTGCATATACATATATATACATACATATATTTATATACATATATGTATGTATATACATATATAGGTATATACATTATGTATTTATATATGTTGATATATATCACTGGCGCCCGGCTAACCGAAATGTACCTTTTTTTGTTTCAAAGTATTGCATCGTCCCTTACCCCTCATGCAAAAACAAATTTGTCTTTAAGGACGTCTTCCTTTTTAAAACTTGTTTTAAGCCTTTTTTTAACCTCATCTCCCCCGAGTCTGAAATTTTCTTTCTGTGTTTGTGACAACATACTCTCAAAGCATGCAATTTCTTTCTTGGAATCCAAAATAGTTGCACACTGTTATACTATACTGTTACATTTTTTTTTTTTTTTTTTTTTTTTTTTTTTTACACCCATCCAAAATATTAAGAGGAGAGAGCCTGTCTGATATTACACTTTTAATTTTATGTTAAATAAAACATTGGGTACTTTTCGGTTAGCCAGGTGCCAATGATGTGTACAAGTACATACATGTATATATATTACTGGTGTCCAGCTAACCGAAAAGTACCAAACATTGTATCAATTATCTTCCTTAATTACTTTCCTGGAACTATAATTTATCTCCATCTTTTATATTATGTTCTGCAGTGTTTTTCTTTTTCAGTACCATAATTTCAGTAAAAAGCGCTATAGTGCATATGCGTGTAAAAATTTAAAACAGTCTAAGTGCACAGCACTTCTGCTGGTGTGGCTGATTCAGTAATTTTTTTTTTCTTTTCCTCCCCATAGCAATATTTAGATAAGATGCCATTTTATTTAATGCAAATTATGTGTGTGTGCATGTTGAAATAAGTTTTGATTTAAAAGAAGAAGAAAATGATTCACTGACATCAGTTATATACATTAATCAGTTGTACTTTTTCTTTTTAATTTTCTAGTTGAATATGATAAATGCTTAATATTGCAACCTATTACAATTTATTTTCATATTTTTCAGGAAACTGTGGTGGCGCAGTTCAGAGATGGCAGCAGAGATGACTGTGCAGCATAAACTCGTTTGGCATTCAAGCAAAGGTAAGTTGTCAATTTACTCAGTTTGTAACGCAGGGCTTTTATCTTAGGGCCCATTTTGAAAAAAAATAAAAGTTATTTGTGTGAAATTTATTCTTTTTTTTTTTTTGTGAAAGATAACATTTTGTAATGAATATGAAATTTAGTTACTCAAATTTGAACCAAACGTTTATTGATAACTTCTTTAAGTCCTTCTGTTAAAGTTTTCCTTTCAATTTGTTTGCAAATTACACATTTTGAAACATAAAATAAAAATTAACAATGAAGAGTATGTTTTTATGGATTGTTTATAAAATAGTCAATTCAGAAAATTCCAGATTTTAAAAGTATTGCTACCCCACATGCAAAAACAAATTTGTCTTTAAAGACTTCTTCCTTTTTAAAACTCAATTTTTTTTAAGTTGCCTGTGTTATTTAAAAAAAAAAAAATGGGAAGAGATCCTGTTTATTAAAAGGTATATTGTGAAGGGACCTGCTTTACTAGGAAGAATTTTGGGATGGTCCCCTAAATAGGCTCCAAATTTTGTCTGTATTGATCAATTTACATTAGTAAATTTAATTTCACACATTCATAAAATAGAAGTGCACTCTTGTATTTTAGCTGCATACAGTTGGTAAACGTTAAAGCTCTTTACAAAGCTTTCCAACCTTTGCACTTTAAGTGTAAAATTTACACTTTTTAACCTTTTTTTACAGCTAGAATGTACTTATTTTTTACTCTTAAAAGTTATAGAAAAAAAAAAGCTATTAAAATATTTTTCGGCAGATTCCTCGAATAAGCGAGGGTCCCCGATTTGGCGATTTTTTTGACGCACGCCAAGGAACGACGCGCGCCAACCGAGAAATCGGCAACCTCCAAATTCTACCCAATCAGAACACGAGCTTTTCGGCAGACGACTTATTACTTACACACATCGTCAAGCAAATTCTTTCACAAAGTACACCGTGAACGTAGCATTGATTTTATTTCGTTTTAAGAATATTTACAAAGTTTTAGTAAATTTTACCGCCACATTTTTCGATTTTTACATACTTTTACCAATATTTTCCTTCAGATATTTCAATTTTTACAAACTTTTACCGATATTTTCCTTCAGATATTTCAATTTTTATAAACTTTTATCGATTTTTTCGTTCCGATTTTTTCCATTTTTACAAAATTTTTAGCTATTTTTCCTGCCGGATGTTTCCGTTTAAAAAACTATTTAGCTATTTTTCACTCCGTATTGTTTCATTTTTAGCAATTTTTCTATCCAAATTTTGAACTATTTATTCCTCCGGATATTTTTATTCTTACAAATTTTTTCCTCCGGATTTTTCCATAAAAAAAAGTTCTACCCTATTTTTTCCTCCGGATTTTTCAATTTTAACCTACTTTTTTCATTTGGATTTTTCGTTTTTACAAGTTTTTAGCTATTTTTCATCTATTTTTCATTTTTACAAATTTTTAGCTATTTTTTCCTCTACATTTTTACAAATTTTAGCTACGTTTTTATTTTATTTCTTTTGTTTTCATTTTTATAAATATTTAGCTATGTTTTTACTTTTTTTTTTCATTTTTATAAATATTTAGCTATGTTTTTACTTTTTTTTTCATTTTTATAAATTTTTAGCTATGTTTTTCCTTTGTTTTTTTTGCATTTTTTGAAATTTTTAGCTATTTTTTCCTCCGGATTTTTCCGTTTTTAAAAATTTTTAGCTATTTTTTCCTCCGGATTTTTCCGTTTTTAAAAATTTTTAGCTACTTTTTCCTCTGGATTTTTCCGCTTTAAAAAATTTTTTAGCTACTTTTTCTACCGAATTTTTCAATTTTTAAAAATTTTTAGCTACTTTTTCCTCCGAATTTTTCAATTTAAACAATTTTTAGCTACTTTTTCCTCCGGATTTTTCAATTAAAAAAAAAATTTAGCTACTTTTTCCTCCGGATTTTTCAATTAAAAAAAATTTTTAGCAATTTTTTCTCCAAATTTCTCAATTTTTTTAAAAAAAATATCTATTTTTTTCATTTGGATTTTTTATTTTTACAAATTTTTAGCTATTTTTTCTTCCGGATTTTACCATTTTTACAAATTTTTAGCCATTTTTTTCCTCCAGATTTTTCCATATTTTTAATTTTCTTTTGTATTTTTCATTTGTATAAATTTTTAACTATTCTTTCCTCATCATATTTCCATTTTTACAAATTGTTAGCTACTTTTCCTCCAGATTTTACAATTTTCCCACATTTTTAGCTATTTTTGCCACCATATTTTCCGAATTTCCAATTTTTTTGCTATGTTTTCCTCCAATTTTTCCATTTTAAACTATTTTTTCCCCAGGATTTTTCCTTTTTTTTAAATGAATTTTTAACTATTTTTCCTCCAGATTTCTCCATTTAAAAAAATTTTTAGTTATCTATTCCCTCTAGCTTTTTCAATTTACAAATTTTTAGCTATTTTTTCCTCCGGATACTTCATTTTTACAAATTTTCGGCTATTTTTTTCCTCCGGATATTTCCATTTTTACATACTTTTATCAAATTTTTTCTATTTTTACATATTTATAGCTTTTTTCTTCCATCTGTATCCATTTTTACAAATTATCTTTTTTTTTCTATGAATTTTTTTGAAATATTTATCAAGTTTAATAATTTATTACCTTTAACAATTAAAAAATTTCTAGTAAAATAAGGCTTAAAATTGAAAATTGTCACAAAACGGAATAAAATCAACGTTTACTTCATGAAAGAAATTCTCATAAAAACTCTATAAATAGTCAATTCTCTGCATCACACCACACACGTTATAATTGAGGAAAATTTCGATATTCTTCATTTTTCTAATACATGCAAGACGCGGTTGACTATGCTTCGCGTACATTAACTGAAAAAAAACATCACTGGACGCATGAAACTCGCTGTACAGCATTCTCTAGAATGCACGAAATTCATTTAAGCCGAGGTCAGTAACTTGTGTATGTACGCTTCGCGTACATTAACCAAAAAAAAACATCACTGAACGCATGAAACTCGCCGTACAGCAATCTCTAGAATGCACGAAATTCATTCAAGCCGCGGTCAGTAACTTGTGTATGTACGCTTCGCATACATTAACCGAAAAAAAACATCACTGGACGCATGAAACTCGCCGTACAGCAATCTGTAGAATGCACGAAATTCATTCAAGCCACGGTCAGTAACTTGTGTATATACGCTTGGCATACATTAACCGAAAAAAAACATCACTGGACGCATGAAACTCACTGTACAGCATTCTCTAGAATGCACGAAATTCATTCAAGCCGCGGTCAGTAACTTGTGTATGTACGCTTGCCGTACATTAACCGAAAAAAAAAACATCACTGGACGCATGAAACTCGCTGTACAGCAATCTGTAGAATGCACAATATTCATTCCTGCCGCGGTCAGTAACTTGTGTATGTACGCTTCGCGTACATTAACCGAAAAAAAACATCACTGGACGCATGAAACTCGCTGTACAGCAATCTGTAGAATGCACGAAATTCATTCCAGCCGCGGTCAGTAACTTGTGTATGTACGCTTCGCGTACATTAACCGAAATTTTTTTTTTTCCCCCAACAATCCATTGACTAATTTTAAGATTTTTTACCACGATTGGCTGATAAATTTGGCGATATCTTTTAAATGGCCAAAAAATCATTTTGTAAACTTTTTCATATTAAAATTTAGTTAAATTGTAATATTTTACCAAAACTGTATTCAAAAAGTTATCATAAAAAAAATCTTCGTCTATTACATATTGCATAGGAATTGTTCATTTTTATTAAAATTATTTTATTCAAAATTGTTATTTTACAGTTTGTTAAAACAGTTTAGCAGAGTTTCATGAAATGTAAACATCTTGTACAATGGGTCCTTCAAATTACTCAAAATTTTGATGCTTCAGCTCATGTGCTTAGAAAATGTTTGCTTTAAATGTTTTAATATTTGTTTCAAGAGTGATGATTCAGTTTTGTGATTATTGTGACACCTCTGGAAATATAGTGCATCTAATCTGGACTTACATTTAATAAAAATTAAATTAATTTAAATTTTTGAAATGTAAAATTTAATAGAAAAAGATTGAGTATTTTTTAAAGTTTTGCAGAAATGTGTCAAATAATTTTTGTTAACAGGGTTTTTGACTTTCATGAACTTTGACAATACTTAAGATTACACAGATTTATGCTAAATAATTTTTTTTTAATTTATGCTATGTATGTAGAAGAGGAAGGGAGGTGGTGATAAAATTATTTAATCTTCTGACCTCTAAATTAAGGATTTTTTTTTAATATGTTGTCATATAAATTAATTTGGATTTTGATTATATGTAATGTATAATTTTTAACAAATTAAAAATAAAGCAGATTCTTTGGAGAAAGGGACCTTCTTTAATACTTTCTTTGACCCTTTTTTCTTAAGAAACTTTAAAAAATGATATTTAAATTCAAGGTATTTTTAAAACATTCTTATGTTTTGCCCAAAATATTTTGCAAATGTAAGATTCTGGAGAGGAGCTGAAGGTTCAAATCCATGTTTTTAAATTTTCCTTTAAATCAAATATCAAGTAATAAAAATGGTGATTTTTTTTTCATTGCTAACTAAGCGTAAAACTGACAGTGTGAAATATGTTCGAGCCTGGAAGCTTGGTTACGCTTAGTTAGCAATGTAAAAATTCACATGTTTGTTATTCAATAATTTCGAGTTAATTTCACTGCTGAAAATAAATTAAAATTACTCAAATATCAAGTTTTTAGAATAAAATAACTGTGGTAATATTTGTATTGGAGTAATTAGTGTTTCCCCTAGACGTTTTCGAGAGGGCGCAGCACCCTGCCCATTTTTTTATAGTTGTAAATGCGCCCTGCCCGTTTTTATATAGCTGGAAATGTGCCCTGATTATTGTGGATTCGCAAGAATTTGCTTTCGCGAATTTCACCAAAATTTAGCGGGAAAATATCACAAAAATCATCTATCGGTCATGAGACAATATCGCAAGATTCGTCTATTGGTCACAGTAAAATATCACAAAATTTGTCACTTGGTCGCAAGAAAAATTACAAAATTCAAAAATCTCAAAATTCGGCAGTTTGTTGTAGGAAAAAAATTGGGAAATTTGCTTATTTGTCGCAAAACCTCCCTCCCTGCACAATTCGGCAATTGGTAGCAGGAAAATATTCTGAAATTCATCAGTCAGCTGCGGGAAAAATCACGAAACTATTCAGTCAGTCATGGGAAAAAATAGCGAAATTCTTCCAAGATCGCATGAGAAAAATTGCTAAATTTGTCAATCGATTGCGGCTAAAAATAGAGAAATTTATATATCTGTCATGGGCAGGGCATTCGGGGCACGGGCCCAGGGTCCCCGATTTTCAGGAGTCCCCAAATGCTACTAAAAATTTTTGAATTATTGGCCAAAACAGTTTTAACTGTTAAAAAAACAAAATTAAAATGGAAAAATCTGTTTGTCAGAGATTGTCTATGATGTGTCAAAGCAGGGTTGGCAAGTTTCTTCCAAAGTGGAAAAAACCGGCCTGAAGAAATAGGTTTCTTCCAAGTGGAAAAAATGGAAGAAACTGTTTTTCTTTAAGAATTTACCATATAAGTTACAACTTTGTAAAATACAATAAAAATAAATGTATTTTCTAATAGATAACCTTACATCAATTTAATTAGACTTATAAAAATTTAATTATGTATGATAAATTGATAATTACACCAGTTTTTTAGCCAAGATCACACACCTGTCTAAAGCTTTCCAATCATTGTGTACCTGAATAAAATAAATGGGACTTTTCTAACACCATGCCAAAATGTATGCTAATGTGCTATTTATTTAAACCCTGAACGTGTAAATATTTTTATTGCAAACCGTGCCAAACATTGTGATTTGCTATTTATTGAACATGACACTTTTTAATTATTATTACTTAATTTACTCTGTAACCTCGCAAAACATCTTAATTTGCTATTTTTCAAATAGAATATATTTAATATTAAGTAGTAACTTATATTTATTGTTGACACTAATGTGGATTTTACCATTAGGCATTTACCAGATGATGAGGACGCTGCAATAAAATTGTTTCAGGACTTTGGATACAAAAAAAAGTATGAACGTCTTCATTCAAAAAGTGAAATGCTTACTGCAATGCTAAGAGACATTTACAATGCTATGCCTGTAGTTTAAATTGAGTTAATTTTATTAATTTATCATATAATATTTATTTGTTCTTTTATTTTAAGTCTATATTCGTGTCGATTTAATAAAATAGTTCGTGAAAGTCTGTAATTTTCAAATGTTATATTTTTAAATGCTCAATTTTGTGCCAACATTTTTTTTTTTTTTTCCAATTGAATCCTTTCACATGAATTTCATTTTGTGCCAATTATTGCACTTGGTGACGACAATGGTGTTGGTATAATGGAAATGTACCAAATAAATTTATCCAAAATACACAAAATCAATTAAAGGTAATTCAATTCAAAAGAGGCACATTTTTTTTAATATATATAATTTAAACTTCTGTAACCAGTAGTAAATAGTATGTGGATCATTTACCTATTGTAGAATGAAACTCTTTTAAATAAAAGACAGTGCTTTGAATTTACGCCCATTTTATTAAGGAAACTAATATACAGTAATTACTGTATTGAAGGATTTCATTAAAATCTCCATTTTCCTTACTACAGTGCAACATTGTATAACAAAACAGAAGTAATTTAGCTTTAAGATGCTGCAATCAATTTCTCAACTTAGAATGGATGAATGCAAAAGATGAAAAAAATTCTTATCCCTGTAGAGTTTATTTTCAGAACATTTATCTTTTAAATCAGCATGCTAGTATACATAATTACAAATTTGTTTGTTTTAAGTTTTGCACAATAGTTTTTAAAATATTGCATTTTTATATGATAAATAAGGAATTGGTAGGTTTTTTTTTTTTTTTTTACAGAAATTATATAAACAATAAAAAAATATCCCCTACCTCTAAAGTTGTAAGAAACATAACCTGTAAATACCTGCTGAACCTGAAGTTTGTTATTAAAAAATAACTTATTTTTCCATAAATAATATTTTTAATATTAATTAGTTTCCAATTTAAATTTCATATAATTAGGTTTTGAATTTAATTCTTTTATATAGTTAATATATTTTAATTTTGAGCATCTGTTTTGTTTTCTGTTGGTTTCTTCCAGTTTTTTCCATTTTTTCCAGTTTCTTCCGGAAGAAACCCAACCCTGTGTCAAAGTAACTTCATTTTTTCTTTATTGTCTTTTAACCCTTTGAGGCGTGGTGGGATATATTATATCCCACCTAATTTAAATTTTACTTTTTTAACTTTGACGGGGAAAAGTTGAAAAATTGCTTTTTGAGAATTGAAATGCTATCGTTTTATGAGTGATAATATCAGATTTATAGCTTGGAGGTACACAATGTATTGTCCTACTTTACAAAGCCATTTTGAAGGAAATGTTATGTGAAAAAATAAGGTACACAATGTATTTTCCTACTTTACAAAGCCATTTTGAAGGAAATGTTATGTGAAAAAATAAAGTGAAGAAAATAAAGAACTGCTGGTTTCTAGCAATACAAATTCTAGAAACATTTACAAAGTGAGCAATTCGACTTTTATGAAATGAACAGAAAGAGCACCCATACATCATATGTAAAGAATATGAATTTATATATTTGAAGTTATTCAAAAGAATTTATAGAAAGCCTGTTTTTATTTTGTTTTAGTGATTAACACAGAGATAAAGTATTTAATATATACAGCCCCCCCCCTCCCCCCCTGCTCTTAACACATAAAAATAGAAACAATATTATTGTTAACATGGTTGCAAAAAGAAATGAGAGAATATGATATAACATAAAATTGCCACCATGAAATGCAGTTTCGCACCTAGAAAAAAAAAAGGAATTAGGTGTCATTTGACAACGCTGCCCTTTCATGAGTTTTTGTTAAAAGCAAATATAGGTATACTGCAATAAAATAGTTTCATTTTGTACAAATAACTTGAACTACAAAGCTTTTTGTAAATAGTTTTTTTAAATTACAGTAGATTCCCGTTACAACGAATTCCATTTCAACGAAAAATCCCGTTACTACGAAATTTGACAAATCCCCTTTTCAAATTTCATTAACCCCAATGTATTAAGAATTCCGATTTAACAAAGTGCATTTTACTAGCAATTCCGTTACAACGAAAAATCATCGAGCTTTTTTTTCTTTTTTCTCAATTGCTTAACAGAAATGAAATATACTTCGAATAGCACGTCGAAGTTAAAAAATAACGTTGTTTTGGGGACAGGTGCTATTTCATATTTTTCTCTCCTTTGCTATTTTTTCGTTTGTTTACTTCTGTTTCCGAATTCCTTTTTTTTTCATTAGCCCATACGCTTCAAAATGATCACGTGACAAACAGCAGGTGCACTTCACTGTGAAAGAAGTGTTTGTGCTTGTTCTGGGATATCTTTGACGCCAATACCTGTTGCAGTGTGTTTCTTGCTTCGTTCATTGATAAAATATGGCTTGTGTGAAACGAAAACAATTTTCGTTGGAAGAAAAGAAAGCTATAATTTCTGAGATTGATAAAGGATTGCGGAAAGCTGATGTGGCCAAAAAATATGGAATAACACCATCGAGTTTATCGACATTTCTAAAAGATAAGGAAAATATTGACAGACAATTCCAAATTGCAAGCATTTGTTCCCATAGAAAACGAATGCGACAGTCCCAATTTCAAGATGTCGATAAAGCCGTGTTCAAGTGATTGTGCCGATGTTCGTTCACGCAATGTGATCCTCTGATAAGGCAAAAAGCTCAAGAGTTCGGAATAATGCTTGATATCGAAAATTTCCAAGTCAGTGTTGGATGGCCCAATCACTTTCGTACTCACCATGGAATTGTAATAAAATCAATTTGAGGCGACACAAGTGATGTACCTACAAAGGCTGTAAATGAATGGAGAGCTGGAAAAGCAACTGCCCTTATAAAGACATACAGCTCCGATGATATTTTTAATGCTGACGACGCTGGAATATTTTATCAACTTGAACCGAGAAAAACATTAACATTTAATGACGACAAATGCATTGGAGGGAAAACTTCAAAGAAACGAATTACAGCACTTTTTTTTGTAACAAATCTGGAACCGAGAACAGAAAAATATTAATTGTTGGTCACTCTGGCAAGCCCCGTTGCTTTAAGAACTGTCATTCGCCTTGTGATTATAAATTCAATAAGAAGGCATGTATGACACAAGATATCTTTAGTGATTGGCTAGTGCGATTTGACAGAGAAATGAAAGCTAAAAAACGGAAAATTCTTCTCCTGATTGATAACTGCATGCCTCATGATAATTCCTCCAAATTAGACTGCATCCAATTTGAGTACTTCCCGCCAAATTGCACTTCTATTCTTCAGCCTCTAGACGTCTAGACCATGGCATCATCCGTGCTGTAAAATCTCGCAACTGAGCTCTTTTGCTAAAAGAAATTCTTTGCGGCTTAGAGAATGGCAAAAGACCAAAAATAAATCTCAAAGAAGCTATTGAATTGATCTCTGGTTCGTGGCAAGAAATTAGCCAGAAAACAATTTCTAACTGTTGGAAACATGCCCGATTAACTGACACCGAAGAAAATTAATCAGAAGTTTTAGATTTGGATATGAGTTAAACACAGAGTTAAACTTCTGAGTTAAACACAATTTGGAAGGCTACCAGAAAATTAACATCAATCTCTGATCAGGTGGATTGGGAGGATTTCTTATCTGTGGATGACAATATTCAAACATGCTCTGAAGTGACTGATGAAAATATCATTTTAACCATTAAAACTACATTAGACCAACAAAATGACGAAAATAGTGATGACGATATTGGTGTCACCGACGATTCAAAAGTTACCTCTTCGGAAGCTTTCTCATGCTTGGAGAAAATACGTGCTTTTGTTTCTCATCAAAAGAATGTTCTAGAGGAGGTATTTTCTCACATTCATTCGTTGCACACGTTTTTGTTATAATAAACTAACACATTCCTTTGTACAAATTAAAATTACAGATTTTCTGCAATAATGTATTACTAAATAAAGGTTAGTCCGTAATTTTGTAATTTTAATATTGAATTTTAATTTACTAACTTTTTCTATGTTAATTTAACTAGTCTTCCATTAAAATCCTCTATAATGAAAGGTACATTTTCTTACATAATTACTTTCTAACATACATCTTACATAATTTATTTACGTGTACATGTAATTCATTAGATAAATAGGAGTAATTCCGTTACAACGAAAAAATCGTTACAACGAAATATTTTAGTGGTCCCGTGGCGTTCGTTGTAACGGAAATCTACTGTATAATTTCTGTTCCGATTATATTTATAAATGGCTAATTAATAAGTGGTGTTTTTAAAGTAAGGCATTTTAATTTTGTTTTGTAAAATTTATTTTTTGTTTTTCAGAAGAAGAATAAAAATCTGGAAAGAAAAAAGTTCTGTGAAGATGACTGTAGATTTTCAGCTCTTGTTTATAAACTTAAATTAAGAAACATCAGAAATTTAATTGTAACAGGATTAAATTTTCTTGTAAAATATTTCTGATAAATTTTGAGCATCTTGTAAATACATAAATAAATGTTTTTTGGTTGGTTTGTTTTACATTTGTTGTGAAAAATAAAATTTATATGAAAAAAAAAAGCATTCAGTTCTAGTGTTTTTAAATATATATATTTATTTATGCAAGTGATGTTGTTAAAAAAGATGTACTATATATTTTCCCCTTCTTTCTCATTCTGAGAACATTCCCCCTTCTTTTTACAGGTTAAGATATAATTGAATAAAAGTGTTTTATGTAGGCTATATTTTAAAAACTGATAAACTGTTTTTGTTGGTTGATTATAAATTAGCATTGCTTGGAGATCAGGTATTAAAAATAATTTGCTGTATAAAAACTTTTGAAAATTTTAATAAAAATTTCATCATAATCTCATTAGAAGTTGAGATTAAAATTTTAATGTACATAATATTGTATGAATCAGTTTGAAATTTTGTTAGTCAAAAAGTCACATACCTCCTGCTGGAAGGAAAAATATTTTAAAGATTTCTTTATTGGTAATATATTAAAAAAAAATATATATATATTCAGTACTCATTACTTGCTAATTTTTAAAAAGTAAAAACAATGATATATTATTATTTATGAGTAATGTTTAGTCCATTTAAAAAAAAAAAAAAAAAAAAGATTTAGTGTATGAATGGTGAACTTGCTGTGTTCTAGAAGATCAACTGCCACTACTATTTTGAAAAAATATTAAACTTATTTAATAAGAGAAATTTTAAGATTACATAAGAAGGAAAATAGTGACAATTGGCTTTCTGTCAATTAGTAATATTTTGTAAATATATATACATTGAAATTTTGTTCTATGATGTGTATAAAGGGGGGAAGAGTCCTTAACAGACTAAAACATTACTTTATAGGAATACTGCTACATTTTTCTGATATTATATGCCAAAGAGATGAAGATAGTGAAATGACATTTTTTGAACGGACCTAATTTACATATATATATAGTTACATCATTAAAAAAAATTCTTAAATTTCAATGATCAGTAATGTCAACATTTTACCAATTTTATAAAATAGAGTTCCTGCGTTTTTGTTTTATTTTCAAGCTGGATAATTGGAAGAAACATCCAGGTAAGAAATTGTATTATAAAAGCACCAGTGGACCCGTGCGAAGATTTCACACTGCAGTCTAATACTTTTTAGCAATATCTAATACTCTTTAGATGCAGGTTTAAACTTGTAAAGGAAAATTAAGGACTGAAACTATCTTCAAACAACATTAGTCGAGCCAGAATATCATCTTGTTTATTCCATCACAGTTACAGTAAAAACTGATCGAGCATAGCAAAGACAAAAAAATATATATATCTATAGTTAATTAACTGCTTTAGAGATGACATCATCTGTTTCGGAAAAAAACATGGGACAAAGAAAAATAAATTGAGCATTTCAATTTTGCTTTTTAGTCATAAATATAAAATAAACCCGTGCAGCAACTATGTCCCACTTTATCTTTTTTGTAGTATTTATTTTTTATAATCATTTTAAGCATTATATAATGTGGTATTTTATTTTTGTGGCTACACTAATTTGAGGAAAGCCTTTCATTTCTTTTATGAAGACAATGCAGATTTAATTTTTAATTTACAGCAATTTTTAATCAAAAAATATGTTTTATCGAGATGTGAGTGCACTATGTCAGAAGCTGGTTCAAAATCCTTTCTTATGGCATCTCGTTCATTGTTGTGCATTTCATATTTTCTGAGAAAAGGGGATGTTGATAACAGAAATAATATATACTAGTGGGCCTGTGTGAAGATTTCACACTGCAGCCTAATATTTTTTAGCAATATCTAATATTTTTTAGATGCATGTTTAAACTTCTAAAAAAAATAAAGCCAGAATATAATCCAATTTATTCTTTCATACTTTACAGTAAAAACTGACTGAAAATATCAAGAGCTATATATATATATATATATAAATTGTATTTTAACTACATTAGAGAGTGACATAATGTTTTGAAAAAAAAAAAAAAAAATTGAGCGTTTGAATTTAAATTTTGCTTTTTTATCATAAATATAAAATAAACCCATGCAGCAACCATGTCCACTTTATCTTTATTGAACATTTTTTTTATAATCATTGTTGTGGAATTTAATTTTTGTGGCAACAGTAATTTGAGGAAAAACTTTCATTTCTGAAAACAATGCCTATTTAATTTATTACTTGCAATTTTAACCAAAATACATGTTTTAAAGAAATGTGAGTGTACTATGTCAGAAGTCGCTTGAAAATCCTTTCATATGGTATCTCATTTAACATTATACATTTTTTATTTGCTTCGAAAAAGGGATGTTGAATATAATCATTAGATAACAATTTTCAATGGAAATTCTGGCTGGACAATCCACCTGGTGAATTAGCTTGAAGAAACATAAATTGAAACTACTTAAAAATTTACTCCTTTGAATAGAATGTTTAAACCTATAATTTAATTAAAAATTGAAGAAAATTAGTTTTTTTTTCGTATTCTCACCATCATTGGTAATTTAACGCTCAATATATATTTTACACCTTGTGTTACACCTTATTTTACAACTTTTTTTTTATTAATTACAATTATGGCTTTTGCAACTTTTTCAGAATAACATTAAAAAATAAATCATAACCATATGGCCTTTTATTCCGATCTAATGACATGAGTGGATACGGCCAATTTTTGCCTCCATTGGGACACTTTTTTTAAAAAAAATTATTATTATTGCTTCCAGATTGAAAGTATTCTATACAAGATATGAAGCACTTTCGATTTTATTGTATTTTGACCTTTTTAATATGGGGTGCTTATAACACCATTGCAGTTTTTAACTGAAAAATATTATAATAAAGTGAAACATGTTTGCATAAAAGTCAGGTTGGTGTTATGAGCTCTTGTTAAGAAAAATATTCCAATAGATTATTATTATTATTTTTTTTTTTCAAATTTTGAATAAAATATTTAGAGTTTTCAGACAAAAATTATGGACCAGTAAATTTGGATTCTAAAGTTTAAAATAACTTAAAAAAAGAAAAAAAATTGTCCCTGCCAAAGGAGTAAAAATGGAGATTTGCTCAACTTTACTTTTTTGAGGACCATAAAAAGTATAATTCTGGCCAGCTTCCATTCATGATATCTAATAGTGGCATGAATATGGCTAGCTTTGGGCTATCATTCATTAATGATGCCCATTGATGGCGACAAAGTGGCTAGCTTTCGGCATGCATTCATTAATGATTACCATTGATGGCAACAAAGTGGCTAGATTTCGGCTTGCATTCATTAATGATGGCAACAAAGTGGCTAGCTTTCGGCTTGCATACATTAATGATGCCCATTCATGGCAACAAAGTGGCTAGCTTTCGGCATGCATTCATTAATGATTACCATTGATGGCAACAAAGTGGCTAGCTTTCGGCTTGCATTCATTAATGATGGCAACGAAATGGCTAGCTTTCGGCTTGCATACATTAATGATGCCCATTCATGGCAACAAAGTGGCTAGCTTTCGGCATGCATTCATTAATGATTACCATTGATGGCAACAAAGTGGCTAGCTTTCGGCTTGCATTCATTAATGATGGCAACGAAGTGGCTAGCTTTCGGCTTGCATACATTAATGATGCCCATTCATGGCAACAAAGTGGCTAGCTTTCGGCATGCATTCATTAATGAATAGCATTGATGGTATGTGGATGGCTGGCTTAAGGCTAGTTTACATTAATGATGACCAATAAATTAACATTTATGGCCAGCTTTGGGGTAGCTTTTATTCTTAACAAACGCAGGTGGCATGGCTGTGGCGATCTTCTGGCTAGATTTTATTCACGATGATCGTTAATGGCCAAACTGTGGCTAGTTTTCATTAATAATTGCCACTTAAAGTATAACTGTGGCCAGTTTTAGGCTATCCGTCAATTATGATTAACCACTTGTGGCACAATTATGGGCATCTTAATGTAGTTATGGCCAATTCTGTTGCGGCCACATTGTGGCCGGCGTGACAGTTTTTTTAAGTTGCCGTTACGGCAAACGATTGCGGCCCCTCATCTACTAGTTTGGGCCAAGGCTAACGTAGCCATCAGTGGCCCGCAAGTTCTGTGTTAGTTGGGTACCCTTTGGGGGGGGGGGGGGCAAAGTGAGGAGATGGACACCGGAGATGCATAATATGATTAAGCAGTCACAGACCTTTCCAACAATGTATGACATGAGGGGTGTCAACAAAATTTTGAAAAGTGCCCCCCTTAGGGGGGGGGCGGGATGGACCCCGGAGATGCATAACATGAATAAGTGGTCAAAGACTTTTCCACCGATATATCACATGAGGGGTATGTGCAAAATTTAGAAAAGTGTCCCACTTGGGGGGGGGGATGGACACCGGAGATGCATAACATGAAAAAGAAGTCACAGCCATTTCAACTTGCAACCTTTTTCTCGAAGGCATTTGACAATATTAAATTTTTTTTTACCCAAGACAATTTAACGATATTCTAATTTTTTTTTGCGTAATTCGTCAAACGTTCATGGAAAAAATCAGGAAATTCGCTAATCAATAGTTGATAAATTATAAAATTCAACAATCGATAGCAGTAAAATTGGTCAATCGATAACGGAAAAATCACGAAATTCATCAAATGGTCTCCCGTAAAAAAAATTGTCCTGCACACTGATGTGATGATAAAAAGGGTTTTGAAGTATAGGACAAAATTAGCACTTGCCAAACAGCGAGTAATACTGAAAATTTGGCAATGGACTTTATTGCCACCACTGGTCAAACATAATAGTCACACTCACCAATTGCGATGATTGAATGGAAAAAGATTTTTTTTCTCTGCTGTCGCGCGACAAATTTTGAAACCATTTGGTAAATTTCATCCCCGAAATTGGCAGATTGTGAATTTTTTTCTCGAAGAAATTCGACGATATTCGAAAAATTTTTCTCCCGAAACCAGTTGATGAATTTTGCGATTTTTCCACTGTGTAGATTAATGAATTTTGCACTTCTTCCGCTATCGATTGACGAATTTCGAATTTTATCGACTATCGGTTAACGAATTTCACGATTTTTTCCATGAACGAACAAATTGCGCACTTTCTGCTAATTGACACATTTCGCCCTTTACAATTCAGTCAATGAGTTGAACGTTGTTTCTTTCGAGAAATGTCAGGAATGAAACAATGATTCTTTAGGTTGAATTTACTTCGTTCAATGCCCCATGGAAGAATGTGTGCGATGCAGCAACGGGCGTCACAGACTTTTTAAGGGCACCTGCAGACTAAAAACATCTAACCAATCTTCGCGGGGGGAAAATAACAGATTTTGTCAAATGATTGAGGAAAAAACACTACTTTATCAAAGGATAATGGGAAAACATGACTTTTGTTAAAAGACCACAGAAAAAACGTAATTATGCAAAAGGATCGCGAAAGATAAGCAAATTTTGTCAAAGAATCGCAAAAAAGGAAATTTCACCAAAAGATCACGCTTTTTTACTAAATTTCGTCTAAAAATTGCGGAATAAAATGTATTTTATCAAAGAATTGCTGGAAAATGCGAATTTCGTTAAGGATCGTGAGAAAAATGCGAAATTCTTCAAAGGATCGCTGAAAAAACACTAATTTCGTCAAAGAATTGCTGAAAAAACATGAATCTCGCCCAATAACAGAAAAATCATGGTTCATAATCATTATATCTAGTAGTATATGTAAATACAGTTTGTGATATAAGACAAAATTAACATTCACCAATCGGCGAGTAATACTGGAAATTGGTGATTGATGTTATTGCCACCACTGGCTAAACTTAGTCACACTCGCCAATTGCGATGATTGAATGTAAAATGAAATTTTTTTTCCCGCTGTCACTCAAAGAATTTTCAAACCATTTGGTGAAGTTTTTTCCGAAACCATTTTGTGAATTTCCCGATTTTTTCTTCAAAATCATTTGAGAAAGAGACTTTTTTCTCGATGGCATTTGACAATATTCAAAATTTTTTTACCCAAGACAATTTGACGATATTCTTAATTTTTTTTGTGCAATTCGACGAATGTTCATGGAAAAAATCATGAAATTCGTTAATCAATAGTCGATAAATTGTGAAATTCAGCAATCGTTAGCGGTAAAATCGTAAAATTTGTCAATCGATAACGGAAAAATAATGAAATTCATCAAACGGTTTCCGGTAAAAAAATTGTCTTGCACGCTGATGTGATGATCAAAAGGGTTTTGAAGGCATTTATTTTATTTGTTGTATTGTGTATAAATACCTAGGTGGAAACAGTTTGCTTATTTTGTCAAATGTTTCAACAATATTCGACCCAATACGCATGCATAAAAAAAATCTTCCGGTAGGACCGGCCAATGAGGTGAAGGTCTATTGCGGTCTCTAGAAACGTGTTTGGGATCATCTCCTGTTGTTTTTTTCTTGCACTTTGCGTTAAACCTAGGAAGGTATTTATATAGAACTCACTGTGGAGTGTTTAGAAGGTATTTATTTATTTCATTTATTATAATTTGTATGAATACTTAGGTGTCCATTTCGGATTTACTGTTTAAAAATGAATTTAGGCTCTTTTAACGTTCGCGAAATCAATCCCGATGGAAATTGTCTTTTTAGATCTCTATCATTTTGTTTATATAGTACAGAAAATGATTATTTAAATGTATGTAAAAATATCGTAGAACACGTAATACAAAATTGGACCACTTATAGTCCGTTTATTATCGGGGATGAATCTTATGGTGTTCCGATTGCTAATGAAGACAATGATGTAAATATATGGTTCTTCATAGAGGTATATGGTTCTTCACACTTCAATAGAAGCATTGTTTAAATTAATATAATTCTACAAATATGATGCAGTTTTAAAATATCGAGTAATGATTAATACTGTCAAAGAATATACTCATATACGTAATTAAGTTTTGGTACTTCTCTATTATCTCATCGACCACTTTTCATAAAAAAAAAACTATCGCCAAATAAATGGGAGAACGTTGTCATTGGAATATCAAAATAAATAAATAAAATATAAGAATTTAAGGATACAATTGTTATTTTAATTAATGAAATAACTAATAAATCAAATAAACATAATGAAAAATACACGCAAATGTTGAATTAAAAACAACTTGATGACATAAAAAACACGTATAATGTTTTCGACATCAAGTAAATGGGACTGCAATTTTGGCATTTAATCATACAGTTTGGCGATAGTATTTTGTTATGAAAAGTGGTCGATGGGATAATAGAGAAGTACTCAAGTTTTTTATACCAAGTTTGAAAATTTATCTTTTTTTGACATTTAAAAAAAATAACATAAAAAAACATTACAAATTTGCCCATTTAAAACATTCAAGATTTGTATATATACAAACAATACAATGTAAATATTAATATTGTTACATGATACATTATATACATTGTTTGCATATATACTTCTTTGTATACATATATTGTTTGTATACATACAAACAAATATAATGTAAACATTATTCAAATATTAAGAGTTTGCAAATCAAAACATTCTAAAGATTTGTATACATACAAACAATATAATGCATACATACTCTTTACAAATAAAATAGCCCACTTATATAATGACAAAACTTTTAAATCGAATAGAGATAATATATTTCTGTTTTGTTATGAAAAGTGGTCAATGGGATAATAGAGAAAAGTACCTAAGTTATTTATACCAAGTTTGAAAATTTATCTTTTTTTGACATTTAAAAAAAATAACAGAAAAAACATTACAAATTTGCCCATTTAAAACATTCAAGATTTGTATACATACAAACAATACAATGTAAATATTAATATTGTTACATGATACATTATACATTGTTTGTATATATACTTCTTTGTATACATATATTGTTTGTATACATACAAACAAATATAATGTAAACATTATTCAAATATTAAGAGTTTGCAAATCAAAACATTATAAAGATTTGTATACATACAACAATATAATGCATACATACTCTTTACAAATAAAATAGCCCACTTATGTAATGACAAAACTTTTAAATCGAATAGAGATAATATATTTCTGTTTATTTTATAACTTATATTCAGATGCTCAGATTCTGCTTTTTTCGAACACATAATAATAAAAATATTACTACCGTGCGTACTGTCTTTTGACATTATATTTACATAATCGAATTCATTATCAATCGGAACACCATAAGATTCATTCCCGATAATAAACAGACCATAAGTGGTCCAATTTTGTATTACGTGTTCTACACGTTTGAATAATTATTTTCTGTACTATATAAACAAAATGATAGAGATCTAAAAAAAAAATTTACATCGGGATTTCGCCAACTTATGAGCCTAAATTCATTTTTAAACAGTAAATCCGAAATGGACATCTAAGTATTCATACAAATTACAATAAATAAAATAAATAAATAAAATAAATACCTTCTAAACACTCCACAGTGAGTTCTAGATAAATATCTTCCTAGGTTTAACGCAACGTGACAACAGAAAAAAACATCAGATGATACGATCCCAAACACGTTTGTAGAGACAGTCATAGATCCTCACCTCATTGGCCGGTGATTTTTTGACGCATGCGTATTCGATCGAATTTCGATGGAATAGATTTGATAGAATTACCAAACAGCTTTAAATATATGGATTTTCAAAACATATCCATCACAAAGAATTTTTTTTGTAAATTGTGGTACGATTGAATATAAAAATAGTCGCTATTTCTGTAAAATTATGTAAATATTAATATATTTTAGTGATATATTTATAACCATAAAGAGAAACTAAGCTGTGGCATTTTTTTATATGTTCATTCAAACTGTACAAAGTATGTAATATTCATTGCTTAATATGTAAGCTTGCTTAAGTCTAATGTTTACTTAAGACTAATGTAACTTAAATTACTTAAATTACTTAAGTCTAATGTTTACTTTTTTGAAACTTATTATCCGACCGTTCTTATAAAAACTTCACATACAAACTTTTTTCATAGTGTTTAATAGATGATGGATATAAAAAGACCGTTTTGTTGTCTGGAAGCCATATTTTTTGATATACCGTTTTCAATGTATGGAGATCATACTATCTCCATGATATTTATACATGGATTTCTGGACGCCTGGCCTTTCATTCTAATAATCAGGACTGGAAAACAGGAAAATAAGAAAAGTCAATGCCGGGGGAATAATAAAATATATCAACAAATATATATATGTCAGTCGAAATTAATGTTTGTAGTTGTTTTGTATAGAGATAACATATGGAGTAAGCATGTATAGAAATGAGATAAGGTAAATCAATGTTTATGCGTTGAAAAAAAGTAGCAGGATAACATTTGGAAGTGGTTGTATCAATATTTAATTCTTTTTGGAAAAAGCGTTATGTATGCGTACCATATAATATGATTTGAGTACCTATATTCTTGAATAACAATCATTTGTGTTAGCTGAGCGCAAGTGATAAATCGCCGAATACCGTTTCCATTGCCATCAAACGTATTACTATTCATTTCAATTAACACATTGACGGACAGTAGGAACAAGTGAAGTTCGAAAATTGACACTATATGTTTTTGTAATTTTTAGAATGTTAGAAGTATAGTTTTACTCTTTCTGCTTAAATAAACTTAATTTTGATTAATTCAGCACCTTTAATGAGGTTGCACACTCCCTTCACAACCACGTCAGGGTGGCTAGTGGTCAGGGAAAAATATAGTCAAAAAAAGTGATAAACAACAGTATATTCTTATAGAAAAATTTATGTTGATTATTCGATCAAATAAAAAGTATTTTAAACTTAATTCATATGGCTCTCTTAAGATGTGATACACATTTTACTCATACACTGGGAGTTGGTTGTCAACAACTGGGTATCCCATTGAAGCAATACCCTGTTTCACTGTTTTCAATTTGAATTTTTCTATAAGAATATACTGGTAATTATCATGTTTTTACTGATCACTAGCCACCCTGCACGTGCATACTGAAGCTGCAACTCGTTTAACAGGTAGAAAACGAACTTCAACCTAAAAATTGTTTCCAAAACATGACACTGGGCTTCTACTTGTACGCCGGCAAATGCACATTTGTGCTGCTATAGCCGTAGTGTCTAAAAAGGACCGTTTCGTTTTGGGCGGCTATAGACGTCATGCCACATTGTGAACTTCGCTTTGACGGCTATAGCCGCAACTGTCCGTCAATGTGTTAAAATGTGAGTCTTTGACTCAATCCATTTAAAATACATATATTATGTAGAGTTAAATTACATATATTGTAAAGTTTTAAAATAAATTCTATAGCCTATTTTATTTAGAATACATAAAATTAAAAAAAAATAAAGAAAAAAATACTACAAACAAAAACATTTTCTTTCAACATCAAATATTTATTGCTAATTTACTTCGGCGAAAAATAAAAGCTACTATAAGCGAAACTTTCGCCCAGCTAACATGCAAGTACCGAATTTTCTTTACGATGATCATACTTGATGAATATTTTAATCAAAATGGGTGACAATAAACATTCACACAATTCCATAGGCTCTTTATTAATGATACATGTTGAGTAATATATCCCAGATAGTGAATCTTATCTAACCATTTGTTTACAGGGCTGGGACACCGTATATCCCAGAAACAATTTTTAACTCTTTTCCCACAACTTTTTGAAAAATAATCTATCATACACTTTTAATAGAGAATTTTCGAAAGATATCTACCAAAAAGAATTTTTTTTTTTTTTGTAAATTGTGGTACGATTGAATATAAAAATAGTCGCTATTTCTGTCCCGTAATCAAAAGGTTAAAGAAAATTATGTAAATATTAATATCGTTTAGTGATATATTTATAACCATAAGCACAAACTAAGCTATAACATTTTTTTGATATGTTTATTCAAATTGTACAAAGTATGTAATATTCATTGCTGAATAGATAAGCTTACATAAGGCTTATGTTTCTTTTTCTGAAACATATTATCGGACCGTTCTTATAAAAGCTTCACATACAAACTTTTTTCATAGTGTTCAATAGATGATGGATATAAGAAAACCATTTTGTTGTTTGGAAGCCATATTTCTCGATCTACCGTTTTCAATGTATGGAGATATTATGATATTTATAGATGGCTTTCTGGATGTCTGGCCTTTCATTCCAGTAATCAGGACTGCAGAACAGAAAAATAAAAAAAGTCATTGTCGGAGGAATAATAAAACATATCTGAAAAAAATATATATCAGTCGAAATTAATGTTTGTAGTTGTTTTGTATAGAGGAGACATATGGATTAAGCATGTATCGAAATGAGATAAGATAGATCAATGTTTATACATCGACGGAACAAAACAGCAGGATAACATTTGGAAGTGGTTATATTAATATTTAATTTCTCTGGAAACAGCGTCACGTATGCGTATCATATGGGATGCGTATGATTCTTAATTTGTGTACCAGTATTTTCGAATTATAATCTTCGACATACAATATGCTATACATGCAAGCATAAGTAAATAATATTAATTTTAATGTTAATGATATTTGTGCTAATTTATCATGTTTGTCGGTAAAACATACTTTTTTAACCTTAAAATGTCTACTTGAAAATTCATAGCATCTTCAACACTTATTTCCTTGCTTTAAGCAAACTGATTAATAAACTATAAAAATACTGGGAGACGTTTCCAAAAATCAGTGGCAGCGAAATAAACTTCGTTTTTATAAATGCTTTTTCCAATCTCGAAAATATATTAGTTTCTGAAATTTCTAAAGATAACGAATGCTTTTCGGAATCGTTAATAACTCGGAAGACGTTATTATACATTTTCGTAGATTAAGAAACATCTGTCGATTTATGCAGTGTAAATATTAATAAGTATCTGTGAATGCTATATTTATAATCGCAACACACATGTAAGGTAAAGCCAGGAGAGATGACGCAGTCGGAGAGATTGCGCACATAGAGGTTTGGAGGGAAGGAGTAGAGTGAGCGTGCAGCGACTCCAGGTAGTTGTACAACAACTGTAGTGGAGTGTCTACTTGAAAGTGCACGTTGATTGCTTTGAGCGTTTAAGATAAAGTATTGCGATTTTGTTTTTTTTCCCAAAGTAAGTGCTTGAATTTTCATAGCTCTTCATCAGAATTTCTATACAATGTCAATAGTACAAAATATTTTAAACTTAAACGATTTCTCATAAGCTACTAATCTAGACTAACAATGTGAACATCAACGGTTCGTTTTAGAAGAGGTCATGTTTAAATAAAAGGCCGCGCAATCTTTCCTACCGAAATTGGAGAGTTTGCGCATTTGCTACTTAGGAGAGATGGCGCAGTATTCCCATTCGTTTCCATGGTAGGATAGATTACGCAGCTTATTGGTAAATTTGCATAAAAAAATGAAAAATGAAAATGGACTAATTTTAAGTTAAACGTGTTATTAACTAACATAATTTTATTTTTTAATCTTATCTGGACTTGCTTTTTCTGATTCTTTAATTTTTTTTTCCTTTAATTAAAATTTTTTAATCGTTTTTAAAATTATTTCCTTTTTCTGATTCTTTAATTATTAGGTTGAAATATTCACTCCTAATACAATAATATTTGTTCACAAAAACCTTACAGCAATGCCATTTAGGTGTAATTATTACTGTTAACAATTTAATTGTAGTTATTATAAGTAACAATCTCTCCTACCCATGTGCGCAATCACACCAACCCTATAAGGAGAGATTGCGCAAAATAACTTTCTTGGTTTTATTACAATTGTTCTATTAAATTGCAACATAACAACAAAAGAGCAATGGAAATGCATAAAAAACAAATGAAGTAAAAGTTATTCATGAATAGTTTAGCAAAAAATTAATATTTAGATTTTTTATTGCTATTCTTTTGAATTGTGCGCAGACTATCCTAGCTTTACCTTATATAACACAATGTAAGCTATTTCATTTCTTTCATATGTTCATTCAAATTGTACAAAGTACACTGAGAAAAATGACACTTTCAAATCTGAGTAAATCGATGTTTTCATTTTGTTATGAAACATTTTATTTCAAATAGGACAATCCAATGCTTTCAATTCTGAAATACCAGAAATACTCAGAATATTGAAACACGGACATACTCAAAACTGAGCACATTGAGTCAATTCATATTCATTATTGAAACATGCACATACTGAAAAATGATTAGGATCAGTTCAAACTCATTTTTGAAACATGGACTTACTCAAAGAGGATTAGGATCAGTTCAAACTCATTTTTGAAACATGAACATACTCAAAAATAAGCACATGAAAGTCAGTTGATGCCCATTTTTAAAATATGGAGATACTCAAATATGAGCATATGATGTTTTATTCTTGAGTTTTTTGTGTGCATGTTTAGAAATGAGTATATACATGTTTCAAACTTGAGTAATTTTGATTCGGATCCACTTTGGTTATTCGACATACTGAAATTTGAGTATTTTTTTGTCAGTTTTGAAAAAGTCGTTTTTGGAGTGTATGTAATATCTCATTCTGAATAGACAAGCTGGCATAAGTGTTATGTTTCCTTTTCTGAAACATATTATACGACAATTCTTGAAAAAGCTTCACATAGTAAATTTTCTCAGAGTGTTCAATAGATGATAAATATAAAAACACCGTTTTGTTGTTTGGAAGCCATATTTCTGGGTCTACCGATTTCAATATATGGAGATATTATGTATTATGATATTTATAGATGGTTTTCTGGACGTCTGGCCTTTCATTCTAATAATCAGGACTGGAGAACAGGAAAATAAGAAAAGTCAATGCTGGAGGAATAATAATATATATATATATATAAAATATATGTCACTCGAAATTAATGTTTGTAGTTGATTTGTATAGAGAAGACATATGTATTAAGCACGTATAGAAATGAGATAAGACACATCTATGTTTATAAATTGAAAGAAAAAAAGCAGCAGGACAACATTTGGAAGTGGTTATATTAATATTTAATTTTTTGCAAATAGCGTCACGTATACGTATCGTTTGAGGTACATATGGTTCTTAATTTGTATACCAATATTTTCGTATTATAATCATCGACATACAATATGATATTCATGCAAGCATGATAAAATAATATTCATTTTAATGTTAAGTATATTGCTGGTAATTTATCATGTTTGTCAGTAAAACATATGTGCTTAACCTTAAAATGTTTACTTGAAAAATTATAGCATCTTCAACACCCATACCCCGGGTTGAGAAAACTTATTAATATACCATAAAAACTACAGGGAAACGTTTCCAAAAATCAGTGGCAGAGAAATAAACTTTGTTTTTATAAATGCTTTTTCCAATCTCTAAAATATATTAGTTTCCGAGATTTCTAAAGATAACGAACGCTTTTCGGAATCGATAGTAACTCGTAAGTGGTTATTGTATATTTTCGTAGATTAAGAAACACCTGTCCTTTTATACAGTGTAAATATTAATAAGTTTAAGCTAATGCTATATTCATAACCGTAAACACAAACTAAGCTATTTTATTTCTTTCATATGTTCATTCAAATTGTAGAAAGCACACTGAGAAAAATGACACTTTCAAACCTGGGTAAATCGATGTTTTCATTCTGTTTTGAAACTTTTTGTTTTAAATATGACCACCCACTGCTTTCAGTTCTGAAATATCAGAAATACTCCGCAGATTGAAACATGGACATACTCAAAACTGAGCACATTGAGTCAATTCATATTCATTATTGAAACATGGACATACTCAAAAACTATTAGAATCAGTTCATACTCATTTTTAAAACATGGAAATGCTCAAAAATGAGCACATAGAAGTCAGTTCATACTCATTTTTGAAACATGGACATACTCAAATATGAGCACATGATGTTTTAGTTTTGAGTGTGTTCATGTTTTCAGAAATGAGTATATATCGTCGCTACCATGTCAAACTATCGAATGTGAAAAAATGCATTTTTCGCTACTTTTAAATATGGGACAATTGTCACCAATAAATTTTATTAGAATTTTTCACCGAGTAAGAATTTTCATAAAATTTCTGTGACGAACAGGGTTGCCAGTTTGGTCTTCTTATTGATTGAAAGATACCGAATTCATACCGGAAATTTTGGGAGAAAAAAAATTACTTTAAGTAATCACGAAATAACTGTCATTAAATAAAGCAAAAATTTCTGCTTGAAATTCTGGCATCAATGCGGAATTTTTGAATTAAAAAAAGAGGCCAAACTGGCAATCCTGCTGAAGAAAATTATTAAAATTTAGTGGTGGCAATCGGCCCATTTAAAAAATAATAAAAAATGCATTTTTGAGCATTCGATAGTTCGACATGTTACCGACGATATATGTTTTAAACCTGAGGAATTTTGATTCGAAGCCATTTTGACTGTGCGACATACTCAGATTTGAGTATTTTTTGCTCAGTTTTGAAAATGACGTTTTTATAGTGTAAGCAATATCTAATGCTAAATAAATAAGCTTGCATAAGCCTTATGTTTCCTTTTCTGAAACATATTATACGACCGTTCTTGAGAAATCTTCACATAGTAACTTTTCTCATAGTTTTCAATAGATGATAAATATAAGAAGACCGTTTTGTTGTTTGGAAGCCATATTTCTCGATCTACCGTTTTGAATGTATGGAGATATTATGTATTATGATATTTATAGATGGCTTTCTGGACGTCTTGCCTTTCATTCTATTAATCAGGACTGGATAACAGGAAAATAAGAAAAGTCAATGCTGGATGTGAATAAGAAAATATATCAGAAAAAATATATATCAGTCGAAATTAATGCTTGTTTGGGATGGAGTTTTGTATAGAGAAGACATGTGAATTAAGCATGTATAGAATGTTTGTACATCGAGAAAATGAAAACAGCAGATAACATTTGGAAATGGTTGTATTAATATTTAACCACTTTGGGAAAAAGCGTCTCGTATAGGGTACGAACGTGTGTTGATTTGAGTACCAATATTGAGTACCAGTATTACTTATATAGTCGCAGATTTTCTGTGACTTTTATATAAGGTGATGTTTACTTCTCTGAAAGAGTGGTACGCAAAAAAAAAAATTGTATGTAGGATGTTCGTTCATTAAAAATTAAGGTATAATGGTCGGAAAAACTTCTTTTGTTTTATAGCAGACTATAACTACAACTACTTTTGCGATGTAGTTAACTACACAAAAAATAACACCTAATACGGATAAAAAAAAAACGATTTGGGATGAAAGATTCTTAGCTAAGAGATTACCCAATTTTGGTTTATGTCATGACCCATGACTGTTTGGGTTATCACTGTGTATCCATTTTGGGCACTGTTAAAATACCCATTTGGGGTATCTTAAGACCCATTCTGGACATCACCTAAAAGGAGTATTTAACAGTGCCCAAAATGGATACACATTGGTAACCAAAGCAGGCATGGGTCATGAAATGGACCCAAATTGGGTATCCTCATACCTAAGAATCTTTCAACCCAAATAATTTTTTTTTACCTGTTTTAGGTGTTATTTTTTTTTCTGTGTACATCTACAAACAGGGCTTGATTATCGACGGGGCACACTTCCACCGGAAATATTTAAGATAAATTTTCGTCTTATTAAAACGCCCTATTCATGCAAAATTACTGGCATAAAAAAGGAAAAAAATTCTATTCCATTTTACTGGTGGAAATGTGCCCCGTTGGTACTCAGGCCCTGACTACAAACACTTGTTTTAAAAAGTAGCGACTGCAAGATACTTTCCAAAAGTAATCACTACTATGGTACTTAAAGGTTTTGTCGACAGGTTCAATCTGAAGTTGAAATTGAGGACATGTATTAAATAATACTGTGGCCCTTCATTATATCGCGTCTGCCGGGATGCCGTAAAATAAATGCAATATAACGGGAGGCTTTAAAAATTTAAGAAAGGTAATGTACAAAAAAAGTTTTATGTTAGTATCTAAAATGTTAGTTTATACACATATCTGGTATGGGGGACACGAAAACAGAGCAATATATCTGAACAAACGATAAAACGATGGGCTACGTTTGTAGATAACATATTTATACGTAACTGCATATATTTTATTTACTAATCTCCTACTAATTTGTTGCTGACATTCGCAAGTTGTTGCGCAGAACACTTTTTTTTAAGAAAACAAAAATTAATAATCTCTATATTAAAGCATAAGCAAGCTGAAGGGCCCAGGCTCGAGCCCTTGCCCATGTCAATTTTTCACTCATGTTGGTTTACTGTATTGAATTGTCTGATTAAATGTGTGTTCTTATATTGTACAATAAAGTAATCAGGGGTAGTGCATTGCTTTAGTATATATATAAATTAATTACTGACCGATGAATTCAGCGTGTTATGTCATCTGAAGCAGCAAAACTGCTGGCCGATGACTGTTTTTATCATGAATAAGTGTGATAAATTGCCGGGTTAGGATATCGATCTGGAAGGCTTAGTGGCAGAGCATCAGCACGGTACGCTGAAGGTCCCAGGTTCGAGTCTTGGCCCAGGTAAATTTTTCACTCATGTTGGTTTAGTGTATTGTATTGCCTGATAAAATGTGTGTTCTTATATTGAAAAATTAATAACTTCCACAGACCTGAGGTGTAGACATCTATTCTTTTCGTCATAAAAACTAAACTGTTTAAATTTTTTGTATTTTTCGTTACTTCTGTATAGCTATATTTTTTTTAACTTTCAAGCAAAAGCAATAAATGACAGTACTGATGCTTATTTCCTCATAAAAGCAATGTTATTTTCATCTGAACTTGCAAAATGCTTTCAAGACAGTGTTGCCAAGAAAATAAGTAATTTTCGTAATTATTTAACTTAAACACTTGACAATAAAAAAAATTGAGGATTTGTAGATCATTCATTTCAAATGTTATTATATTTCAAATAAAGTGGAGGGTCAAAATACGTCCATTATGATTAACTTTTAAATATACACTAAAAACACTTTTTTATTTTGCTTAAAAGACGTCAACATAAACATTAAAGATGTTAAAATTTAAATTTTTCATGTTTCGATTTGTTCATCAAATCGTCATCAGAATATACACAAACCACAAATACAATGTACATAAAAAACGAGAGATTAAATTAATTAAAAACCAGAGAGTCTGAACAGTCACTATGTGAAAGAAGGTACAACGCCCTCTATACTTTTAATTTTAACACCGCTCTTAGATCCATCTACAGACCGCATCCCGCTATTAATCAACCACTCAACCCAAATCTTCGGAATATTAAATGACAACGTGTCATTACATGCTTTCGAGCCTCTTAAATCAATTTCAATAGATTTCCTCACAAAAAGTTGAAAATAAAAAGTAAATAAAATAAAAGTTGAAAATTTTAAATTTTAACATCTTTAATGTTTATGTTGACGTCTTTTAAGCAAAATAAAAAGTGTTTTTAGTGTATATTTAAAATATCATTCACTTGTTTAAACTCCTCCAATTTGTTACTGCGTGAATTTTGGTTATTGATAATAAAATTGATATTTTAAGGGGACTAGCAATTTTAGATCCGTATTTATTAACCTAAATTACAAGTCATCTAAAGTATCAATTTTAGAAAAAGGACTCTATAGTGTCGTTTTAAATAGGGACTGCTCAGACAAGAAAACCAAGTCTGTAGAGCATAGTATCCCTCCCGGTCCTTTAAAGAATGGATGTGTATTTATAGTATTATTTTACCCTTGTTGTATCAACAGGATAATAGCTCTTAAAAAATAACAGAAGCCGTAACCGGGCAATAGATAAGAGATTAATCCTTTGACTACTGGTCGGGTCATATACTTCAAAGAGGATTATATTTTTTATTCTTTTCGAACCACTTTTTGAAAAATAATCTTCGCCATACACTTGAAAGGATATTTATACGAGAAATCTACCAGATAGAAAGTTTTTGGAAATTGTGGTACGATCGAATATAAAAACAGTCGCCAGTCATCGCCTGTAATTAAAGGGTTAAGCCGGTATTAGACGGTATTGGTATAAAATGAAAAGCTCTGGTTGGTGACGCCATTCTTGAAGCAGATAATGGTAGTCATTCAGTCTCGCATATATGAAACTGCACTTAACTTGCCATTAATCTACAATGTCCTTTTGGTTAAGCTGCATTATAAGAATGAAAAAAATTCCAGCGCAGGACTGTGGTCAGATCATATCGGTTCATGTTTGGTCATTGAGCTCCATATATTACAGGAGTCGGTGGTCAGAAGCTCGCACGACAAATGAAACTTGCAAGGCAAAAGGATAAAATAGTCCTCATTGTCAATATTAGATATTAGTGTTCTCATTTACTACTATCCGGATTTATGCTTCTGTAATTAAGTATGCTTATCTAAACAAAAAATGATTATCTGATCATGTCTTATCATGCTGCGATAGACAGCAGCATGTTTTGTTATGAATGTGAACAAAAATTACCGTCATTTTATCCTTCCACGCTGACTATTGGAAATCATGTTGGAGAATAGGAATACACATCTCCTGTTATAATATGGAGCTCCGTGTGTATGGTATGCGAGACAGTAAAGGGCAAATAACGTGTTCTACAGAGAAAAAAAAGATTGACAATTTTGATCCAACACGCAGCGATGATTTGAGGATGTGGTCCGAGGATGTACAGGGTTCGCACGCTTATAAGCCACACCCCATTTTGTAAGGACTCTTCCACCAGTAATCGTATAAAACTATTTTCTACCTAATGAATCTTGAATACCATTAAGAAGAAAATTATCTTTCAATTATACTGGTGGCAGAGTCCGTACGAAATGGGGCGTGACTTAAGAGCGTGCGAACCCTGATGTAGACATCCCAGCATGCCCCGCCCCCCATAAGATTTGCAATTTCATTAGTGGTCAAATAGTGCAAATCCCTCCCACACACGCTGTAGTCACAAAAATCCCACACCCCCCCCCCCCCCCAAAAAAAAAAAAAAAAAAAGTGTATAAATTCAACACTGAGCAAGAGGTTTTTTGACTTCAGGTCCAAGTAATGGCCACCAATGAACATCCATTGGTTTTCAGGGATGGCACAATTATCGGGCAATCAGAGCGGTTGCGCAAGACCTCGCGCCAATTGGAGTCTTGTTAGAGGCATCCAATCTCTATACAATTCGAAATAAAATTTCCTCTGTATAATGTAAGAATATTTTTGCTCTAGATTTTATTTTAAATGTTTCTTCGTGAGAAAAAATTGAGTATTGACTTGATTAATTATGGGCAAAGTTGATGTAATTGTTGGGGAAGTATAGATTTTTTACTCCTGAAAGTAAAAAATAAATATTTAAAATACTGTGAAGGAGGGAAAACTTTGTGAAATTAAAAATAATTATGCACATTAAATGTGAAAATAGTGGTATTTTCATGCATTTTATTACATCATATATTATACGATACATACAATTTAAAAATAAATTTTATTAGTCCAGTATTGCAGTATACGTTGGGTCCCAGTAATTGCTTGGTCAGGGCTCCACACGACGTTGGGCCTTACTTGTTTGTGTTGTCCAGAAAGTCGAAGCAGGCAGTGCAAGTTAAAAGGGGATAGGAGGGACAACTGAATATCTGCGTTTCATACTGAAACTCGATGACGTGATAGTAACGCCAAAATGAAGAAATGGTGCCCTCATATACGATATTGCACAAAGATATCACGAGGCAGACTAAAATATTTATATTGAACTAGTCGATGTCGATCACATGTTAAAATTTCCTGTTAAAAGTCGATGACGTGATAGATCAAAATGATAAATTGGCCAAAATGACTAATTTTCGCCCCCTCCTGCTCATATCGAACCAAGATATAACAAGACACATTGAAATATTTGTATTGTACTAGTTGATATCTAAAACATGTCAAAATTTCATGCCAAAACTTGATACAATGATAGTACCGTGAAAATGAAGATTTGGTGGCTCCTTCTGCTGATACTGTTAATAATTTTGCTTACATCCTTAATTCGTCTCGTAAGTCGATGACGTAATCATCTTAATCGCCGTAGACCGCTCTATAAGAATGTGGAAAATAAATGCACGTTTTGATTTTTAAAGGTAAAATTAAAAAAAATTACAAAATTCAGTATTTTTCCATTCTGGTCAATTTCTAGTGCAGATGTAATATGAGCGATCCAGTAATTGACCACTCTCTTAAAACTGCATACATTTTTATTTCTTGTATAGAAAAATAGATTTATTTACATGAAACAAATGTAAACTACATGTCACAATTGATGAGACCGAGGAATCATATTGAACTTTATAATAAAATAAATTGTGAACATACCATGATTTTTTTCTAATAGTGGGAGCTATTTCTAATAGTAGGAGATAATATTTAAAAAATTTCTACATCAAATGTATTATAAAAATTTTGATAAAATTCGGAAGTTAAATATTTGTAACTATTTCGGTATAAAGAATATGTCTGGAACATGTCTCATACCTCCCTCAGTCTCAGTGTCGTATTTCTTCCTTCAGATAATGCAGGGTGCCCCGAAAGTCCTTGACACAATTTAAAATTCAATAAAAAATCAAAAAATTAGCATACAAGAGTGCGGTTTGGATGAAAATGTTTCTTATGATTGTAAATTTTGTTTAAGTAAATCAAAAAATTAGTTCCACAAAATTATCATAGATGGCGCTGCTTCTGGAAAGTTATCTAATGGTAGAATGCCATTATATCTAACAATGGCAAAAGAAGCACAATGCGTGTGCACAGCTTTTGTCCACATTATGGCAACCCACATTCTAGAAGTTAAGATTACTCGTTTATCCATCTTCACTCGTCTAATTGAACTCAGAACGGCGAGTATTGTTAAGTTCTGGAATGTTGTTGCCATAGTTTGGACAAAAACTGTGCATACGCATTGTGCGTCTTTAGCCATTGTTACATATAAAGGAATTCTACCTATTCAATAGCTTTCCATAAGCAACGCCATCTATGAGAAATTTTTGGAACTACTTTTTTTATTTGCTTAAACAAACTTTCAGATCATGAGAAGCATTTTTGTCCAAACCCTACTCTCGTACGCCAAATGCTTTATCTTGTATGGAATTTTAAAATGTGTCAAGGACTTTTGGGACACTCTATATATTTAATATACAGGGTGATTTTTTTTAAAGTTGTGAAAGTAAAACCCTATAAGAAAAGAACTACTGATCCAAATGACCTGAAATTTCTCCAGTATGCTCCCAAAGCAATGGGAATTTTTTGGCACGGTTAAAAAAACTTAAAATCGCACCGACAGATGGCGCTGTATATGCAGTAAAGTCGGGAGACGAGCTAGCGTATGACACACGTACATGGGATACTCTTCACTCTGTTGTGGAACATGTGGTTTTACGTTTCCAACTCGTAGCTGAAAACGGTGGACAACACATTGAAAATCTTATGCGTTAGTTGTGCAGTTCTGTACGAATGTTTTACTCCATATTTTTATTTCGCTCTGCTTCTGTGAAGTTGTTCGTAGTTCCTTTTCCCAGTTACTGCATTCTATATGTTTTTGATATGCGTAATAAAGTTTTCTTTTTCTCAAAGTACCGTCCATTGCATTCCTCCCACTCACGATATTCTTTCTTTCTGTAGACTTACAACGCCATCTGTCGGTGCGATTTTAAGTTTGTTTTAAATAAAACCTAAAAAATCCCCATTGCTTTGGGAGCATACTGGTTAAATTCCAGGTCATGTGGATCAGTGGTTCTTTTGTTAAAGGGTTTTACTTTCACAACTTAAAAAAATAATCACCCTGTATATCTTACTACGTTGACCATGCTACTTTTAGGCTTATCTTAATTATAAACTTGTAAGAAATATGAAATTAATGCAATTATTTATATAATTTGTTTTGCAAATTTCATGACTCTCTAAACCATTTTCAAAATCTAATTCAATACATATTTTGATATGCATATGTGAGATATTTCAAAATGTTACCACAAATGTCTTTGCAAATGTTTTCAATCTTGTGACTATAAAATGTGTAAGCATATATAAATATATTTATAGAGGCTCTATCTGGCATAGAACTGAAAATAAATAACAGTGCTTAGTTTATGCGAAATTAGTGTTATTTCACTCTTAACTGTCATATTCCCCTATAAATTAAGACACACCTTTATACTATATATGAGCATAAATTATATAAAAAACAAGCAATTTCTGTAAAATTTATGAAATTGATGCAATAATTTATATAATTTGCTTTGCAAATATCATAACTCTCAAAACCATTTTCAAAATCTAATTCAACATTTACTTTTGATATGCAAATGCGAGATATTTCAAAATGTTACTACAAATGTCTTTGCAAATGTTTTCAATCTTGTGACTGTGAAATGTGTTAGCATATATAAACATATTTATAGGTACTCCATCTGGCATAGAACTGAAAATAAATAACAGTGCCTAGTTTATGCAAAAGTAGTGTTATACCACTCCTACTACTGTCACTTCCCCTATAAATAAAGACACAACTTTATACTACATACGAGCACAAATTATATCAAAAACAAGCAATTTATGTAAGATATCTGAAATTAATGCAATAATTTATATAACTTGTTTTGCAAATTTCATAACTGTCAAAACCATTTTCAAAATCTAATTCGATACTTACTTTTAATGTGCAAATGTGAGATTTTTCAAAATGTTACTACAAATGTCTTTGCAAATTTTTTCAATCTTGTTACTGTGAAATGTGTTAGCATATATAAACATATTTATAGGTACTCCATCTGGCATAGAACTGAAAATAAATAACAGTGCCTAGTTTATGCAAAAGTAGTGTTATACCACTCCTACTACTGTCACTTCCCCTATAAATAAAGACACAACTTTATACTACATACGAGCACAAATTATATCAAAAACAAGCAATTTATGTAAGATATCTGAAATTAATGCAATAATTTATATAACTTGTTTTGCAAATTTCATAACTGTCAAAACCATTTTCAAAATCTAATTCGATACTTACTTTTAATGTGCAAATGTGAGATTTTTCAAAATGTTACTACAAATGTCTTTGCAAATTTTTTCAATCTTGTTACTGTGAAATGTGTAGCATATATAAATATATTTATAAGTACTCCATCTGGCATAAAATTGAAAATAAATAACATTGCTTAGTTTATACAAAATTAGTGTTATACCATTCATACTACTGTCCTGTCACACTCCCCTATAAATTAAGACACACCTTTATACTGTATATGAGCACAGATTATATCAAAAACAAGAAATTTCTGTCTCATAGCTTGAATAGGTAAGATTGCACAGGATTTATATTTCTTTTGTAAATAAATTATTCGACCGTTCAAAAAAATAATGTTCAATAGAAAATATGTATAAATGGCCGTCTTATTATTTGAAAGTTGTATTTTTCAAACTATCGATTTAAACAGATCGAGGTGTAATTATTATGATACTTATAGACTTTGGTACAAGTCTGGTTGTTAACTTTGAATAGCCCCTTTTGGGTAATGGAAAAACGGAGAGAAGTCAATATCAGATTAAAAAAAAAAGAAAAAAAAGAAAAGGAGGGTATTGTTTCTAGTTTATCTGTATAAGCAACACAGATTCGTCGCTACCATGTCAAACTATCGAATATGAAAAAATACATTTTTTCATTACTTTTAAAAATAGGTCGATTATTACCACTAAATTTTAATGGTATTTTTCAGCCGGGTTGCCACTTATGCCTCATTTTTTATTCAGAAATTTTGAATCTGTACCAGAAATTAGAAATATAAATTTTTGATTTATTTAATAACAGACATTTCGCGATTACTTAAAGTATGAATAAAATTATCAAATTTTCCGGTGTAAATTTAGAAAATTAAATAAAAGAAGGCTAAACTGGCAACTCTGTTTTCTACATAAATTTTATTAGTATTTTTTACTAGGCAAAGAGTTCTAATACAATTTAGTGGTGTCAATCGGCCCATTTTTAAAAGTAATGAAAAATGCCCTATTTCATATCCGATAGTTTGACATGGTAGTGACGATATGTAGAAGTGAAATAAATTAAATTTATATTCATATATTGGTAAAAAAAATCTATAGGGTAATGTTCAGAAACGATTGTACTAATTTCTAAATACAATATTAGATACTTGTATGTCTGCTAATGAAACAGTTATTGCGTGTCTATTTATCACATGTGTTTATCTAAAAAAAAAATACATTAATAAGATTATATTTGGAGGATCATTGTGCTTATTTTAATCAGCATTTAATAAGTAAAGGGTTATGCAGTGGGGTCATTCTCTCAGAATTGTACTTTTACAAAGTCATTTCCACGGACATGCAAGTCATGCCTATGAATAAACCAGTTAAAGCAAATTAAAATGCAAAATAAAAATAATAATATGATAATAACATAATAATAGTAATAATAACAAAACTCAACTATAATTTGCATTTTACTATAAATTAAGTACAATATAAATTATCTATATTATAAAGTAACAAGAACGAAAAATCATGCGACAAGCATAGATTATGTAACACTTTCCAACACTTCCAAAATAATTTTGCAAATCTTTACCGTAAGGTGTAAGATGATATCTAACTAAACAATTTTGAAAACGCATAACATATTTAAAAATCCAATTTCAGGAATTACCAACAATATTCGGAAAAATATCCGAGCTCTTTTGTACAACCCTGTATATGATCTATAGATTTGTATACAGTGAAACTTCCATTTAACGAAGTCGCATCGTTACACTTAAACACTTCGTTATGAAGAAAATTCGTTAAATAGAAAACAGCTTAAATTTATGAAACTTTTGTACACACAACCCACATAAAATGATGAAATTTGAAAAGAAACGCCCCAAGGAGCGTTAACATTAGCTTGGAAGTTTTGTCTTGTGATATGTCAAAGTTCGATCTTCGATATTGCCGACCCAAGCAGGAAGAGTTCTAGCACGAAACAACAATTAGTTGTATACACATAATCATTTGTAAACACATAACCCACATAAAATGGAAAGTACACATAAAATAGAAACATTTGAAAAATATATTTTAATTCGAGCAGTCCTTTTTTATGCAATGTAGATATTAGAATAATTTAATTAAAATATTATTAAAAAAACACATAACAAAGAGAAGTAAGCAAAAACCGAAGCGTTCCTTTTCTTTTTGTGATTAAATGTGTGTTTTGATTAAATGATTCAAATGTGTTCATTTTCATACAGTCCGCTGAAATAAATTCATACACCCATCGCAACAGCAAGCTCTCCGTTTGAATGCTGTACACGCACGAAAGTGGAAAAAACTTCGTTATATAGAATAAGTTTTTTGGTAATATGGAGATTAATTTACATATTAATGATGTTCAAAGTCAAGGTTCTGCAAAAAATTTCGTTAAGTAGAAAACTTCGTTAAATAGGGACTTCGTTAAAGGGAAGTTCCACTGTATATACTAAATAGAATACTAAATTTTAGTTCAGTTAGGAAACGCGTAGCACAGTTTAAAATTTCCCTTCTGCAATTTCCGACAATAAACGGAAATGTACTCTTGAACTTTTGGGCTGCCCTGTATACAATCTGTACAATTTATACACACCAATTTATAGTAAAAAAAATGAGTTAAATTTAAAAACGTGTTCAGCAACTGAAAAAGCATTTCCAGTAATTATTATTAATAAGCAGTACTTTAACCGAATTCTTTTGCGTGTCCCTGTAAATGAACGATGAAAGCTAGAGACACAATAACACAATATTCTATAGTAATCCTCTTGTAATCCACGTTAATGATATATATCAATTTCAATATGTTTGAAACAGTGAAACATTATTAAAATATAAACTGTAAACGATTTTTCTTCATAGACCGTAATGTAATGGAATTATTTTGAGTATCCCTGTAAAGGAACTATAAGTGCTATGCACACCACATTCAATAATTAGTCTCTTGTAGTGCACCTCAGTGATATATATCAATTTCAATATGTTTGAAATTGTGTAACAGCATTAAAATAAACCGCAAATGATTTTTCCCGATAGACCGCAATGTAATGGAATTCTTTTGAGTGTCCCTGTAAAAAAACTATAAGTGCTACACACTTCATTTTCAATACTGAACATGCCAATGTAAGCCTCAATAACATATATCAATTGCATGACGATCCGAGCATATTATCGAGTTAGAGCACGAGCAGACAGACAGACAGACAAACCGAATTCATAAACACTCTTCAACTATGTTGGAAAGTGTTAAAAACATATCTGTGAGTAAAGCTGACGTCATATTGACGGTGACAATACCTGACAAATAAATTTCGCAATTTTTTTTTAACTTCTAAACATCGCACAATTTTACTTTTTACACCGTCGAATAGAGATAAAATGCTCTTTGAATGCAATTTGTGTGAAAACAATATCTCAATTCAAAGCATTTTTTCACGGATTTTAAAATTTTAAGAATGATTTTTTAACAAATCTATCTTTATCAACTGCACTTCGGTTACAGATAATTTAACCTGTTTGTACTTAAGACAATATTAGGGTCATTCCACAGTATTCATGTGTTACGCACGGGAAATTTTTAAGATATTTGTACTTTTTTTCAGTATCAAAATATAAATGAGAAAGTTTGCAATTATTTTTAATGCATTATATATCACTTCAACTAGATTCTTATGAAATTTCTCTTTGTTTGAGCCAATACATATATATATTTTTAATTAATAAAGTTGTGTTACGTACGGGACATCACAACAAATTGTTTTAAAAGTACCTCTAGCAATTTGGATTTTGCTCTGAATTTATTTAATATTTTCACAAATAAATTTAATGAGTAGAAGCAGAAATATACATTTTATTAATTAACTTTAAAATTATTTTTTAAAATTGCGTCATTAATTAATGAAAGCTAATTATTTCTGTTACATACGGGACAAAGCTATTTGTTACATATGGGACCTATGACCAAATTTTTCTATATGGTTGCAAAAAATGCTCTAATTTTTATTTGATTTAAAAATAATAATAATATTTTGGATAAATTTTAATAGAAGAGATTGAAAAATTTAAAATAATGTATTACAGTTAACTTTTTATAAAACATTTTTTCAAACTTATGAAGCCAAACACTGTGGAATGACCCATTAATAGTTCAGCATTTGTTTCTGGCTAACATTCCATAAACAAAATAAAAGTTTATCAATAAATAAATAAAATAATATAAATGATATAAATAAAACACAAATTTAACATATATGTAAAAGACCAACGCGTTTAAACATTGAAATAATTCGAATTAAAATATGTGCTGTAAATAATAAAATGTATGGTGACTTCTTCGGCTATTAACCCATGGCCTGCGGCTAATACGAAAGTACCATTTTTAATAAATTTCAAACCTTTGTTACTTACCCATCACACGTAGTATAGGGTAAGTCTTGTAATCGTTTTGAAAATCGAAAAATTTTTTTGACGGATTTACACGTTTCAGACACTGGAGATTCCGAAAAACATATTTTTAGAAAAAAAAAATTTGCCGTCCGTCTATCTGTGTGTGTGTCTGTAAACGCTCTATCTCCCGAAAAAATTGAGATAGAGACTTGCATTTTGGTATGTACTTAGTATGTAATAATGGGAAGAAGCCTATTTCATTTCAATAACCTCGATTAACCGGAACTATTTTTTTCGGACTCTCGAAATATTCGTTCTGATAAAAGGTATATAAAAATTTTCGAAATTGTTTATTTTAAGAAATGAATATAAAAGACAATAAAAAAACATAAATTTTGCATAAAGCATGAAGTCGATCGGATAATGAGTTGCCGAGATATTTGGAATCCTATTTTCCACACTCTTCGATTTTTCATGACCCTGTAATTTATCCAAATTTGACTTTAAAGATATATTTTAATTGGAAATTTGACGCTTAATCAGATGCAATAAACCGCTAGTTAATAGGATTATTAGTTTTGGAGTTATAAGGAAAAACCTCTTTCAAGCAATTCAGTAATCGAGCCTTTAAAGTTTATGACGTCATCAAGCCACGATTTTATTTGAATTGCAATGCATTTTATAAGTAGTTTACACATTTTTATTTTAATATTTTACATTATGCATATCCATGATGGGTAAGTATTACGGTGGCCCCCAACGACTAGTTTTAATAATACACTGATGTCCAGAAATTAAGGGGCAGTGACCAATTTCAGACGTTTCGTCGCATATCTACTGAAACTCGTGAGGAAATGCACGAAATATCCTTGAACTTTGAGGATGTAAAGAACATGCTTGAATTTATGTTTTTCACTGAATATTTTGTCGCGAGGACAATTAAGGGGGGGCAATAATAATTTTAATAATAAAATAATATTTTCGATCACCCAAATAACAGAAAATGCTAAAAATGGTCCGTTACTGTAGCAAATGACTATGCAGGTCCTGTTCAACATTTGTATGCAATTGTGTAAGCATAGCACGTATATTCGTGAATATGTTAACGTTTCTGTGAAAAATTCAAAAGGTTTTTGTAATATTTCGTGATTGTAATATTTTGTGATATGTAATATTTCTTTGCATTTAAATAAGGAGAGCAATTCTATAAAAAATTTGTGGTATAAAAGCGTATGAACCCTGTCTGAGTTGTACTTTATGAATATGTAATACTATTAAAAATTGTGGTAAAAGCGTACGAACACTGTTTGGGTTGTATTTTACGAATATGTAATACTATTAAAAAATTGTGGTAAAAACGTACGAACACTGTTTGGGTTGTATTTTATGAATATGTAATAATATTAAAAAATTGTGGTAAAAGCGTACGAACACTGTTTGGGTTGTATTTTACGAATACGTAATAATATTTTTCGTCGTGTTTTTAAATCAAAAGTTATGAGGTAAGCAAAGTCGACAGTTAATTATAAACACCCTGTATTATTAGTTAAGTTAACATCGATAATAACTTGAACATTATTTACATTCCCCTTCAGGGCATTTTCATTTATACTTAAACTGAAAAAAGGAAAAATTAAACGTATAGAAACAAATGTATAGAAACAAAACGATCAAATGTATAGAAACCAAAATAATTTTTAAATACCCTGTATTACTAGTTAAGTTAACATCGATAATTCGGAAATTATTTGCATTCACCTTCAGGGCATTTTTATTTATGCTTAAAATGAAAGAGGAAAAATTAAACGTCATCAGATGTATAGAAAAAATATAATTTTTAATCACCCTGTATTACTAGTTAAGTTAACATCGATAATTCGGAAATTATTTGCATTCATCTTCAGGGCATTTTTATTTATGCTTAAACTGAAAAAGGAAAAATTAAACGTCATCAAATGTATAGGAAAAAAATGTAAAATAAAAAAGAAACACCCAGCCTTAAGCAGTCTTTTACTCCTATGCATTTTAGTAAAATTTGCACTATAAGTATCGGGAATTTAATATTCCTTTTTTCAATCCATCTTTTTACCGAGCGATCAGGGATTTAACTTTTTCCAACCCTCCCTCATTTTATATCCCTTCGAGCAAAAACTTTTTGCTGGCGTTTTTCTTGCTTTTTTTACTTTTTTTCTTTCTTGTCTAAGTAGGAGAAATGTGAAAAAGGCTGCAGCTAAGTTTGAATAATTTATAAACGTTCGCACATTTTCCAATACCTTATGTTGGTCGAAGCAGATGTCCCCACTATGGCGCCATTTTCAGTCGTTAAAAAAATATCAAAATTTTTACCTATGCATCTTTTTTTTTTATTCTCTTTTGCATTTCGTAGTTTTTTTTTTTTTTCCCCCTGAAGAAATAAGTACGGAAAACTGGGCCTTCATTATCATCCAAATCTTTTCTTTTTTTAAAGTACTTTTTTTTATTTCATGCCACCAAATATATATATATATATATATATATATATATATATATATATATATATATATATATATATATATATATATATATATATATATATATATTAATGCATAATGGAATCTTTTTCAGTTTGGAAGTTTTGAATATCTACTTTAGTGAACTGAGAAATATTTTTGAAGATTTACTTCTCTCCACCACTATTTCTTTACTCTATTCTAAAACTCAGGGGGATAGTTTTCTTTTCTATTTTAGAAGAATTTTAAGGAGATCTTGATTCATTTTCTTTCTCACCGAGAGTGAATTTTAGTTCATCTTTTTTTTTTTTTCTTTTTCAAGCATTTTAGTGGATCGAATAACATAAATATTTTATTTAAAGGTTTCCAAACATGCACACCTACCTACGTCCATATGTGTATGAATAAATATATTAAAAAATGAAAGTACTTTTTTCAGTATTTTGGCATAACTATCGTGGCATAAGTACAACATGAAAGATACCGTAAAGCTAGTTTTCTGAAGATTAAATAACTTAGTCTTAAAATAAGACGATTTTACCATTAAAGTATTGTAATCATTTCAAGTGAGGTTCAATGTAGTAATTGGCATAATGAATGATTTTGTCATTCAAATAATAAAATAAATTATTCGGGCATTCATAAAAGCATAGTTTCCACCCGTATTTTTTAATCAAATGCCAACAGAAATTTTGTAAAACAAAGAAGCAACTTCATAGTTGCCAACCTTCTTATTTATTTTAAATCAAATACCACCATAAATTTTGTAAAAAGAAAAAAGAAGCAACTTCATGCTTAGCAAACTTTCGTATTTATTTTAAATCACTTGTCACCAAAATTCTTGTAAAAGAAAATAAATTTCATATTTTTATGTGGCTCTTAATTTATGTCTAATTAAAATAAGATTTTTTTTTAGAAAGAATTTTATCTCGATTCATTTTTTTTTCTTTTTCAAGCATTTGAGTGGTTTGAATAACATAAATATTTTATTTAAGGGTTTCCAAACATACACACATACCTACATCCATATGTGTATGAATAAATATACTAAACAATGAAGCTACTTTTTTCAATATTCTTTCATGGGAAATATACTTTAAAGATTTTTTTCTAAAGATTAAATGATTCTTAATCTTAATATAAGACGATTTTACCGTTAAAGTATTATAATAATTTCAAGTGAGGTTTGATTTAGTAATTGGCATAATGAATGATTTTGTCGTTCAAATAAATTATTCGGGCATTCATAAAAGCATAGTTTCCACCTTTCGTATTTTGTAAAAAGAAAAAAGAACTAACTTTATACTTTGCCAAACTTCGTTTTTTTTTAAAAAAAAAAATCATTTACCACCAGAAATTTTGTAAAAAGAAAAAATAATTAACTTCATACTTTGCCAAACTTCGTATTTAAAAAAAAAAAAAAAAAAAAAAAAAATCATTTACCACCAGAAATTTTGTAAAAAGAAAAAAAGAAGCAACTTCATACTTTGCCAATTTTCGTATTTATTTTAAATCATTTTCCACCAGAAATATTGTAAAAGAAAAGAAATTTTATATTTTTATGTGGCTCTAAATTTATGTCCAATTAACATAAGATTTTTTTTAGAAAGAATTTTATCTTGATTCAGTTTCTTTCTCACCGAGAGTGAATTTTAGTAAAAAATTTTTTGAAACAGTTGAGTGGAACGAATAATACAAATATTTATTTAAAGGTTTCCAAACATACACACACATACATACACATCGATATGTGTATGAATAAATATACTAAAATAATGAATTTTCTTTTCTTCTTTCAAATTAAGGTATTCTTTCAAATCAAAGATACCTTAAAATTAGTTTTCTAACGATTAAATGATTCTTTGTCTTACAATACGAAATGTTTACAGTTAAAGTATTATGACCCTTTCAAGTGAGGTTTAATGTAATGATTGGCATAATGAATTATTTTGTCATCGAATGCATCGAAAAAGCATAATTGCCAACCTCCGTATTATTATTATTATTATTCATCAAGTATCACCAGTAATAATGTAAAATAAAAAGAAACAAAAACATAGTCGAAAAACTTCGTTTTTTTTTTTTTTTTTTTTTTTTTTTTTTAATCAAGCATTACCAGTAATTATGTAAAATGAAAGGAAACAAAGGTATAGTTGATTTCCGTCGTATTTTTGTTAATCAATTCGTGTCAGAAATTTTGTAAAATAAAAAGAAACGAAATCATAAATATGGCAAATTTCGTAATTTTTTTTACCACCAGAAATCATGTAAAAAAAATTCATATTTTTATGCGGCTCTTTATTTAAATCTAATTCAAATAAGAAACTTCTTTTTTTTTCTTGTAAGAAGAATTTTATTTTAAGAAGATCTTGATTCATTTTCTTTCTCACCGAGAGTGAATTTTAGTTCATTTTTTTTCTTTTTCAAGCATTTGAATGGATCGAATAACATAAATATTTTATTTAAAGATTTCCAAACATACACACACCCTTGCATTCATTTGTGTATGAATAAATATACTAAAGAATGAAGCTTCTTTTTCAATATCTTTTCAAATCAAATATACTTTAAAACTAGTTTTCTAAAGATTTAAATGATTCTTAGTCTTAAATTAAGACGATTTTACCATTAAAGTATTGTGATTCTTTCAAGTGAGTTTTAATGTAGTGATTAGCATAATGAATGATTTTGTCATTCGAATGAATCATTCAGGCATGTGTAAAAGCATGGCCGTATTTCTTTTAATCAAATAGCATTAGGAATTTTGTAAAGTAAAAAGAAACAAAAGCACAGTAGCCAACCTTTTATTTTTTAAATTAGATTCCTCCACCAATTTGTAATATTTATCTGGCTTCTAATTAACTTTCTTTCTTTACAAAATTTCTGGTAGTAATTGATTAAAAAAATACCATGGTTGGTAACTGTGTTTTTTGCGCACGCCCGAATGATTAATTCGAATATCAAAATCACCCTTTTTGCCTATCACTAGTTTAATCATCAAAAATGCGCACGAAAGAACCATTTTTTTTCATTATAGAAAGCATATTTCACTTTACAATGCTTTACGATTAATATGGAAGTGAATTTATTTTCAATTAGGAAATATATAAATTTTGCGGTTAAAAAAATATATAAGTAACATCAGTCGCATGACGAGTGTACCTCGTCATTTTACAGTTTGGCACTAAACATTCCTTATAAGGTAGACTCATCATTTTACCAGAAGGTGTTACAAAGCACAACGAAGGGAAAAAAAGCCGTGTGTTAACGAATTTTGTTTTTTCTAGAAGATACAAAAATGCCCAAATACAAGATATAAAACAAAAGTTTAGCAAGGACAACAGACACGCACAGGAGTAATGGAACATCAGGAGCGTAATGGAAATGTTACTTGTTTTTTAAGCCGAGGGAGAAAGATTCGTTACTTCGAAATGAGTTCATTTAGGTTGCATTTATAGGGTAGTTTAAAGAGCTTTACTTTTGAGAAATCTTATTTTAAACTACTAGTGTTTGTAATTTCTGGTTATAGGCTTTTATTGATTTTAGTATCTAGAGCCCACGCTAGTTATGCGAAGACACTCACAAACTCACGTTAAACCAATAGTAGCGCTCTTTTCAAATTTCTCGTTTTCATTTTAATAAATATTAGCTAAGCCCGGTCCGGTGTTGCCCGGTCCCGTGATAATACATTAAAAAAATATCAAGTTTTTATTATTTTATATCTTTAATCCGATTTTGTATGAAACTATATTTTAGAATGAAAAAATTGTGAAAAAATATTTATATTTAGTGATAAAAGCGCTCATTTTCTTGTTTTTTTTAAGTGGGGTCGTTTCATAGTTTTAAAATAAAAAGTTATTTTGTCGAAATCTTTGAAATCGTTATTGGTGATGAATAAAACGGTTTTAGAACGCGTGTAAAAATTTCGTGAAAAAATATTGTTAATGTAGTAAAAGAAATGTTTTCTTCTCGCTTTTTTGTTTGTTTTCGCATTGGCGCCTTTAACATAACAATAAAAAAATAGTTCTCATCTTCCGAACTCTCCGACATTTCAATCGGTTAGAAATATCCAAGTTCTCTTTAAAATTTTGCCAAAAAATATGCATATTTAGTAGTGAAAACATGAGCTCTTTAAAAGAAAGCTTTAGCTTTCAACCTCAAAGCAAAAATATGTTAGACGGTCTATGCTTTCAATGCTTTCCGTACGCCTCCATCCGTTTTCAATCAACCTTTTTCAACCCCCCTAGGATAAAGAGGTGAGGACTAATCAATCAGGTTTCCCGTTTCTGAAGGGAGAAGCCTTAAAAAAGTTGAAGCATGCACAAAGAGACCCTTTTCGTGTGGAAAAATAATGTTGGAATTTGACAAAATGCGTTTTCGTTTTAAATATATAGATACTAAAGAATGAAGCTTCTTTTTTCAATATTCTTTCAAATCAAAGATACCTTAAATCCAGTTTTCTAAAAATTAAATGATTCTCAGTCGTGAAATAAAATTATTTTACTGTTAACCCGTTGACCACCACAGATTGCGACGAAATGGCATTTCTGGCAGATATTGACAAAGCGGTGTTCAGTGTTTACCGAGTTTGTTCACAATTTTCCATTCGCGGCAATGTTTATAACGAGTTAACAAGTGTTTGTTTCATCAAGCAACGTTGATTAAAGGCGCGGCAGAGAAAATGCATGTATATTATGTTGTCCATATTTTTACTTTCTTCTATCTATAATAGAAGAGAGTATTTTAATCGAAATATTTTTCGGTTTTCTTTGGACTTACACGTTTTAGGGGTCAGAGATTCCGAAACACATATTTTTACAAAATGTCTGTCTGTCCTCTTTGTATCATCGAAAAGTGTATGAAGTTATGCTTCAAATTGAATAATTTTCTTTTGTGTGTTTTTGGCTATGGCCACCATGTTGCACTCGAATTTGGGTATATTTCGACGAAAGCACTGTGATCGCGATTTTTGTTCCATTTTAACTATTGTATCATCGAAAAGTGTATGAAGCTATGCAGATAAATGAACCAAATTTTTTGTATATGTTTTTAACTATGGCCTGCAGGTCACAGTTGAATTTGGGGATATTGCACATGGAGGTGCACATGGCTGTGATAGCCATTTCAAATTGAGAAGGATGTAAATAAATTAGAAATCCTAAACATTTTTTGAATTAAATGTTCGGCCTTGATCCAAGGATGCCAGAGCATTTTTTGTTTTGCCTCTATCTTAAAAAATGGCTGAGATATAGCAGTTTGAAATTATAGGGTGGCTGATTGTGTGAAACAATACAGCACGATCCCTTCATAAATGGGTTTAAATTATGGGTTTTAGTGAACATGATTTCGTCAAATTGACAAGGTAGACTCATCATTTTACCAGAAGGGGTTAAAAGAAACAAAGAAAGTAAAAAAGTCATATGTTTTACCAGAATGTCTATTTTTTTTTCTAGAAGATTCAAAATACGTAAATACAAGATACGAAATGGAAATTTTTTTTTGTATTTTATAAATACGGAATCATGTTTGTTACTTCGAAAGGAGTTCATTTAAGTTAGAGTTATAGGTTTGTTTGAAGAGACATATTTTAAACTAGTGTTTGTAATTTTTTGTTTAGGCTTTTATTGGTTTTAGTATTAAAAGCCTCAGAAGTTCAAGTTAAACCAATAATAGGTTAAAAATTTTCGTTTGAATTTTTAATTTTTAAACTTAAATTTATATAAATTTTATTTGATATATAGATGTATTTTTTGCATAAGAAAATTGAGATCGCTGTCTAACGGGATACTTTTGTATTTTTTAAATTTTGGTTTTCAGTTTTTTTTCTGAGGACACTTATTTCATTTTCGGAATTAGTTTGTTAGCTTGCAAATGTCTTCCCGTTACTAGCGTAGGTTCTTAACCCCTTGGGGACGAGCGACACGTATACGTGACGCATAAGATGCTCAGAATCCTCGATTTTTCCCACCAGTTACTTTCTATTGTAAGCTTTGCCTTCTTAAATCTTAGCATTTCCGCGATTCAATTAGGCAAAAATTTCTGTTTTGAAAAACCGGTGGTAAAAGATTAAAAATTCTGTGAAAGACGCTCGTTGCGAAGAGGTTAATATTCATTTAATACACACAGATTTTTCAATATATATATATATATATATATATATATGTTGTTATAATATACGTGAAGAAAAGATTTTAACTATTTTCAAATAAATTTGTTCGTAAATTCCTACTATTATTTCACCATTTTAACTGAATTTAACTCAATTACCTCACCATTTTAGCAGCAGAAGTACTTTCCCCCTCAAAAGGTTAAAAGGCACAAAGAAAGGAAAAAAGTCATGAGTATCAACAGAATGTTTTTTAGGTGCGTTCGTAATTATATAAATACGTAGCACCTATTGTCGTCGCTTGGTCCGTCCGTCCGTCCGCATATAACAACGCAAAAACTACCCAACCGAATGGTTTGAAATTTAAGATATATTATCTTTGCAGAATTTTGTCGAGACATTTTAAATTTTATAAAAATCGAATCAAAACTTTAGGAGATATTAATAAAAATATTTATTAAGAAATATGAATTTTTTAAAAAAAAATCGGTGCTTTCTTGTTATAGGAGCTTCCGAAGTTTAATCGTCAAGCGACCAAGATACTTATTTTATGACAGAAATGAATCTGCAGACGATAGAATTCATTTCACAGAATTAAAAATCATCAAGATCTGAATATTTATATAACTAGCTATAATACGAACGCACCTCATTTGTCACGTTTGACGTACAATTTCCAACTTGTTTTTTTTTTTTTTTTTTTTTTTTTTCTAGGAGATACAAAATACGTAAATACAAGATTTAAAACAGAAACTAGCAAGGACAAGAAACACGTACAGGAGTAATTCGTGTCCGGAGACTGAGACACTGCCATAATGGTAATTTTTTTTTTGTATTTCAAACAGAAGAAGACAGATTCGTTTCTTCGAAATTAGTTCATTTAAGTTACTTTTATAGTGTTTTATGAAGAGCAAACTAGAGTTTGTAATTTCGTGTTCAACACTCTAAAAACGACATTTTCAAACCTGGGAAAAAAATACTCAAATCTGAGTATGTTTCAAAGTCAAAATGGCTCCGAATCAAAATGACTCAAGTTTGAAACATGTATATACTCATTTCTGAAAACTTACACACACTCAAGAATAAAACATCATGTGCTCCTATTTGAGTGTGTCCATATTTCAAAAATGAGTTTGAACTGACGTGCTCATTGAAGATGTGCTCATTTGGGAGTATTTCCATGTTTCGAAAATGAATTTGAACTGATTCTAATCATTTTTGAATATGTCCATGTTTCGAAAATGAGTATGAACTGACTTCTATGTGCTCATTTTTGAATATTTCCATATTTCAAAAAGGAGTTTGAACTGATTTTAATCATTTATGAGTATGTCTATGTTTCAAAAATGAGTATGAACTGACCTCTATGAGCTCAGTTTTGAGTGTGTCCATGTTTCAATATTCTGAGTATTTCTGGTATTTCAGAATTGAAAACATTGGGTCGTCCTATGTGAAACAAAAAGTTTCGTAACAAAATGAAAAATCGATTTACTCAGATTTGAAAGTGTTATTTTTTTCAGTGTACACTTTTATTAGTTTTAGTATTAAAAGGACTCTTCAGTCAAGCGACGACCGTCACAAGCTAATGTTAAACCTATAGAAGGATTCTTTTCAAATTTCTCAATAAAATTTGAAAATTTTTAACCGAATTTTTTGGCATAGGAGAGTTTAGTCGTTCTCTGAGAAGGTCATTATTCCTTTTTCGATTTTCGTTGCAGATTTTTTTTAATAAAAGGTATTTTTAATTTCGAAACCGGTACGAGCGAATCTGAAATATTAAAAAAAGAAAACTAAAAAGTTCCTATTTAATTTTTTTTATTTAAATTTTACTTTTCTCTTTTTTAAAATTAAAAGTCTCCTACGCCAAGAAATTCGTTTAAAAATATTCAAATTCAAAGAAGAAATTTGAAAAGAACCCTTCCATAGGTTTAACATTACCTTGCGTATTTAAAAAATATATGTTCCACTCTTTATTTTTTGTTTATAATTTATTTTTTTTCTTTTTGGCGTTTCAAATATTTTATTGTTGCAGTTTCACAGCTATATCGCATATTTCAGCAAAGGTGGTTTAACGCATAATTAACTCTTATGTTGCTGTACCTTGTATGCAACTGCAGAGGTGCCAAGATCTCACTAATTTTGTGTATTATGTAAGAAAATTTGACCCAGGATTAATATATTTCGCACCCGAAATTTTTAAAGAAATTAAATTAAATATAATCCACGTAAAAATCTGATAATAAATAAATAAAGATTCATGAAATAAATTTTCTGGTTGCAAACGTTATTAAACTGAGTCATATTAATCCACATATTACAGAAGATTGGGGGGAGCTTGGCATCTCTAGAACTGTAACCAGTGGCGGCACGTGACTTGCTTAATTTGGGGCACAAAATGCATGGTTGCAAAACTTATTCTTTTTTTACCACTATTTTGTAAAAGACATATTTGCCTTATTTATTGATAGAACGTTCTGCCATTAAAACAAAGAAAATATTTGTTTAAAAAAAAGTAAGAGAAGAATAAAATTTTCAAGCATAGTACCCCAAAAAAGAGCGTCACGAGCCACTACTGACTGTAACCATAAGGAATATTTGGTGATTTATTACTTGCAACAGGCTAACCGAAAAATGTCTTAGAATTATTTTTTAATATATAATAAAGTTCTAAAAATATTAAAATTTTGTATTGCCATTTAAACTTACCTGTGTACATATTTTTTTATTTTTATTTTAGCATAACAGGAAGTGATTAAAAAATTGGTTGCAAAATTCCATCTTTACATACATAACCCAAGTTAAGTTAAATGAAAACGTGTGAAAAAAACAAAATCTCAAAACTGTCTTCTCTTTTTTAACATTAAACAGCTCTTCCCATTTCCAAAACAAAATCATTCTGCAACGTCACACACTTCAGCATTATGAAACAAAAGTTACCGCAGTTACATGACTGAGTCATTAAACATTTCTAGAGAAATTACGTTATACGCCATGGCAACGAGACATTAACCCCTCGGGTGGCAATCTTGAAACCAAGAAGCGGCATTATAATATATCTCTAAAAAGATGCCGCGAGCATCATTTGGGATGATTATAATTCCAGAGGAGGGCCGGAAACGGTCAATTTGCCAGGCAGTGAAAAACAATGGACCACAATTTTTACGAGTGGTGATTTTCGGTTTGCCGCTCCATCCATCTGCCCTGTAATTTAGAAGGCCAGGGACATTAGTGTCAATTGAATTTTCGAGAATGCACCAGTGGTGTGATTAGAAGCGAATATTCAGAACTTTCTGTTGTTAAAGAATTGTTTTATTTCAGCTTTATCCAATGCCCAAAAGGTTTGAATTGATTATATCCATTCTAAAACCATTTAGATGCAGCGACAAAATAAAAATGAAAATTCAGTTACCAGAACTTTTTTTTAAAGATTTTTATTACATAATAATTTACCTAAATAGCTGTTAAGCGCTCAAAAATGTAAATTTATTGTAATTTATTTTCTCTTTCATATCCATAGTGTTACTTCTAACGAAATAATATTGCATGGCTACCATTAAAATGTGCTTTGTTGTCGTGGGTTTTTCCTTTTTCATCTCGACTGTTTTGAACAGTTGAACATTTCCAATTTTTACTTATTTATTTTTTACAATATAATTACAATATTTCTTTTTAACAATATTTCAATTTTTACAATTTTTACAATATTTCTTTTTAACAATATTTCAATTTTTACAATTTTTACAATATTTCTTTTTAACAATATTTTTTTTTAACAATATTTTTTTTTAACAATATTTCAATATTTACAATGTTTACAATATTTCTTTCCAACCTAGTTGCAAAGCGTTTATGACTTCGGTTTGTCTGCCGTCTGGCAGTGCTCTAACTTGCGTAAATATACTCGGACTGCTCTGAAATTTTTGTATGTTATTGTCGTTTAATATAGCATAATCTCTATTTGAACTGAAGTGTGTAGCACTAATAGTTTTTTTACAGGGACAGTCAAAAGTATTCCGTTACATTACAGTCAATGGGAAAAAATCGTTTCAAGTGCATTTTAATGATGCTACGTCATTTAAAACATGATGAAATTGATATATAATTATGAAGCGCATTAAAACATGCTTTTTATAGAATATGGGGTGCAAAACATTTATTATTCATTTACAGGGTCAAATAAAAGAATTCTGTTGCACATTGTTCTATGAGGAAAAATCGTTTGCAGTGTAGTTTAGTGATATTTCACTGTTTCAAACATAATGAAAATTACATGCATTACTGAAGTACACTATAAATTGCTCTCTTGAAAGTGTGGTGTGCATTGCATTTATTTACAGGGACACACAAAAGATATCGGTTACAGTACATGTGCGATATTTACAGTCTATGTGTGATAAGTGCGTTTTCAACTTTGGTTTGCGTTTTTAAGTTTAACTAAATGTTTTTATAGTATGTGCGTGTTTATAAACTCGGTTGATCATATACAGGGCTACACAAGGGAATCCGTAAATATTACTGACTATGGGAGTGAATTGCTTAAGGGTAATTTTTAATTCTGTTACGCATTTTCTTGCTGAACTTTAGTAGAATTTAGTAGACTAATAGAAGTTTGGGGAATAAATTCATATACAAGGCTACGCAAAATAAAAGATACATTGTCGTTTACGGTTGGTAATTGCTGCGAGTGAGTTTTAAGTTGCCTTTTAGCTTAATATGTTGTGTGTACAAAAGTCTTCATATAATATACAGGGCTGTACAAAAGATTTCGAGTGCATTTCAATCGATTGAAGAAAATTGCTAAATGGGAATATTCTAACTGAACTAAATTTTATCATGCTATATATCCACATCTATTGATCATACACAGGACTGCACAAAATAATTCGACTACTTTTTTGACACTGGAAGGTAATTATGAGAACAATATTTTAAAATGTGTTATATGTTTTCTAAACTGTTTACTTACATATCTTCTTTCACCTTATTTAACGGTGAAGTTTTGTTACAGTGTTCTGGCTGTGTTGGAAAGTGTTTCATAATCTATGCTTGAAGCATGATTTTTTGTTCTTGTTTTAAGTATAATTATATTTCTCAATTTTAAACTAAACCTAAACGCTTTTCTATATTTACATTTATCATTATACTTGTTCTTAAGTAGTTTAGACTACAGTTATTCTTCTTCTCTCTTATGGCCATCTATGTCTTAGAAATATAACTTTTCCTAAACAGGGTGTAATATTGATGTCAACTAGAAAGCTCATGATATGCCTAAATGATTGAACTGTTTTTACTACTCTACTGATTCTAAAGTAATCTATAAGGAATTTTGTATTTATTAAATCAAGAATACCGCACTCGTTATTCTATACGTTATTCTCAAAAAGTGTAAACTTCCTGGGTATGATAATATTACTAGCACTGCTTAAAAAATTAACCTGTAAATTGTATTATTTATATTAAAAACATCACTAATTCTATCTTTAAAAATTAAAAACGTTTGTTTTCTCATCTACTCCTAAACCCACAGCGTTCTCGATACTATGCCTACGCGCTGACATAAAATTGGCAACTGTCGTAGGTGGATTTTTTTCAGCGTTTGTATGGTCCCGTGAACTTGGACACCAGTATTTTCTAAAAGTATTCGTCGCCTTTATTTAATTGAAGGAAAATCGGGCAAAGAATATGTTTAGAAATTACTGGTATTAAAATTTAAGGGAACTGCAAACGCAGAATAAAAAAATCACCTACGAAAGCCGAGATTTTTGTGTCAACGCGTAGGCCTAGTATTCAGACGGCTGTACCGGAACATCAAACTAATCTCCAGGATCCTACTACTATTTGTCCAATTTCACTTCTTCCTTCTCGAGGTTACTTTTATACTACTTTTTTGAGAATTCATAATGTTTGTAGACAGTGTATGACTATATCTGGATGGGTAACCCCATCCAGATAGTTTTCTCATTGAGCTTTGGTTTCTTTAGTTTTTTAATTAACATGACTTTTGGTGGATTTTTTTTTTATTGTTTCTTAATTTTTACTTTGGCGCAGCTTGTCCCCAATGGGACCTTGTGCCATTAAACCTTATGCAACCAACCAACCAACCTTCTAGAAGTAGAGAGTTGAAAATTTTCCATAGAATTATTCTGATACAAATTGTATTTTGAACTTTTGAATGGAAACTTTTAGAAAATTGAATAGAAAAGTCATTTTATTTTTGAAATTTGAATGTGTATCTTTTACTTTTAGTCTATAACATTGCTTTTATAAAATAATTAATAAGGAATGAGTTCAAAACAAATCTGGAATTGCCCCCCTAAAAGATCAAATTGCCTCCTTTTCGTTGGTTTATTTTATTGAAGAATTCTCCTATTTGAAAAGGAGAAGATTTTCGTTCTTAATTACTCGTGGAAAAAAATCCTAGCAGAATCTATGAACACAGTACATAAGAATCATTTCTAAATTATCAACTTTATCAATTTTAAATGGTCTTTTTCTTTTCCATATTAACGCACACTTATTTAAGGCCGTTTTCTGTGATTAAATTTGACAAACATTTCCAATCAGAATTATATAGGTGACGAAAGGTGATTACAAATTCTATAAAAGACGCTAGTCTCGAAGTTGTTAAACATCCATTTGAATAGTTTCATGTGTGTCATAGATGCTTCGACTCATTCAATAAATAGTCGAAAATGTTGTATAAAATTCTAAAATACATTTAGGAAAATTGTAGAGAATTGTTAAATGTTATATAAAAGTGTTTAAATATCTTCAAAAATTTTCCATGGAATTATTCTGGTACAAATTGTATTTTGAACTTTTGAATGGAAACTTTTAAAAAATTGATTCGAAAAGTTATTTTATTTTTGAATTTCGAATGTGTATCTTTTACTTTTAGTCTATAACATTGCTTTTACAAAAGAATTAATAAGGAATGAGTTCACAACAAATCGGGAATTGCCCCCCTAAAAGATCAAATTACCTCCCTGTGGGGCGCATGCCCCACGTTAGGAACCACTGATTTAGATCCAACAACAAAATAAATAAATAAATGAACACCAGTAACATTGCAGAATTTATTGAATGGTAAATTTCAGATATTGTTAATTCGTGGCGATAAACTTATTATAATCTTATTCTTACCATTTCATGATTATCATGAATTTTAAAGTTGCTTTAAGAGATTTGCTCTATTAACCCTTTGAGGGGCGGTGGTATATAATATATACCACTTAATTTTAATTCCCAAACGCCACATTGACACCGGAATTTTGGAATCAAATTTTACTTTTATAATATACGTGAAGAAACGCTTCTACTTATTTTGAAATAAATTTTGTTTTTAAATCCCGGTGTGATTCACTGATTTCAACATTTTAGAAACATAAGAACTTTGCCCCTGAAAGGGTTAAAGTAAAAAGATGTTCACTTCTATGAATGGAATCGGAAATTCCAGTCTTTAAAGAAAAAGTAAAAGCCAAAAACGCAGAATATTGTTTTTAAAAGAGCTCTCAAATCCAAATTGACTACTTTCTGACTCAGTCATCTTATTTGTAAATGTGTGTAATTTCCACGTATTCTAATTCTTATATGAAGAAGTCGAACAGCATTAATTATTTTTCTGTAAAAGTAACGAATCTTTAAGAAAATGTCCTGAAATCTGGCGTTTTTATCTGATTTTCCGAATTACGAGGATTTTATGAATAGAAATCGGATTTAATTCTATGTATTTTATTTAAAGGAAAGTGAAATGCTATTAGATTTGCGAGTACTTGATTACGAACACTTGAAATATGCAGAATCTAGTTAGCGCATTTTGGAAGCGGATGGTGGCAAATTCCACCACTTCTTGCAATATAGTTACTTTTCGCACATTGCAAGGACAGTCTCTTCAAATTTTCATTAAAATGTCTTCCCTTTACTCAAACCTACTAACGGAAACAAGAGTTCAGGTAGATTGGAACACCCTGTACAATGTCTTCCCTTTACTCAAGCTTATTAACGGAAACAAGAGTTCAGGTAGATTAGAGTACCCTGTACAATGTCTTCTCTTTACTCAAACTTTTTAACGGAAACATCAGTTCAGGTAGATTAGAGTACCCTGTACAATGTCTTCCCTTTACTCAAACTTTTTAACGGAAACATGAGTTCAGGTAGATTAGAGCACCCTGTACAATGTCTTCCCTTTACTCAAACTTTTTAACGGAAACATGAGTTCAGGTAGATTAGAGCACCCTGTACAATGCCTTCCCTTTACTCAAACTTTTTAACGGAAACATGAGTTCAGGTAGATTAGAGCACCCTGTACAATGCCTTCCCTTTACTCAAACTTTTTAACGGAAACATGAGTTCAGGTAGATTAGAGCACCCTGTACAATGTCTTCCCTTTACTGAAACTTATTAACGGAACAAGAGTTCAGGTAGATTGGAACACCCTGTATTTTTGACTGAATAAGTAAATTGTGACTGATGTTGCCGGGTACACATTTAAAAAAAAAACAGACAAGGATACAAAGAAATCGGGACTAATCCATACATAAATACAGTAAATCCTATATAAACGGAACTTGTCTATAACGGAATCGTGTCTGCAAGGTAAAAAAGTCCATGGTCCCTACGGAAGAAATACTATAGTATTATACCAACTAAGCCGGAAAACTGTCTAAAACAGAATTTTTCGTTGATCAATTGAGATAGCGTCATAATTGGTTTTGCTGTACTAAATAAACATAATTATCTTCTACCCAATTAAAATCTGTGCGCGTATCTATTTATATAAGCTCAAAAACTCGGAAACCACAGGGCGCAGGGCTACAAAATTTGGCACACGGGTTGCTGGTAGAGGGATCATGAATGATTGGGGCAAAAAAATCGAAAATTTTAAATAGATTTATTTTTATTTTATGTTTTTGACGAATGTTTGCGTTTTTGATGTTCAACCCGTAATCGCGCGAGTTCTAACCAGTTCTAAATGTTTACTTCAATGTGAGATATACATATTACGTACGCCACGCTGCAATACTAAGAAGCCGTAGCGGGAATTACGATAATTCTTTTAACTCGTATGCAAATAATTAGAAATTATTTAATTACCCTTAATTATTACCTTTTTAAAAAATAAAGAAAAACATTTTATCCCAAACATCAACAAAACTCTTTATTTTACTTATTCCCTTATTCCAAAGATATCGTTTTATCGTCTGCTGCCATAGCAACACGATAAATTAAATTTCATTAAAAAAAATACACAGTAATAGAAAAATATTTTTCTATGGGTTAAACAGCTTGTCTTATACAGTAAAATTTGTGAAAGGGGACGCACTAGGGATCGAAACAAAATTCCGTTTTGTAGTGGTTTTCCATTGAGTAATTATAATTGTGTGGTATTTCTTCCGTAGGGACTATGAAATTTGTACGTTTGAGTTCAAATTCGTTATAAGCAAGTTATGTTTTGACCTAAAAACAGAAGCATAAGGATCGAAAAAATATATCATCTTATACAGGATTCCATCTTAGCAAATAGATTTGTATGGTTTCTTCTTTCGGTGGAATCATAAAAAAATTCCGTTGTAGGATTTTACTGCATTAACTTTCATTCGATGCAGACTACGGAATAGCATGGTATTATTATTATTTTTTTTTAAATAATTTGTGCATCATGAGAAATCAAAAATTCTGGTGTCCCATGTAGTGGTTCCACGGAACGAATCTTTGAACCCATAAAAATCGGGATGCCTCCCTTAGCAAGTAGACTTGTACAATATTCCTTTCAGCGTAATTATAAAAAAAATCCGTTATAGAAATTTGATTTTGCAGGTTTTGCTGCATTAAACTAATGAATAGCGTGGTACTAAAATAAATTTAAAAGAATTTGTGCATCATGAAATATCGGGACTTTTGGCGCGTCCCATGCAGTGGTTCCAGTGAACGGGTCTTTGAACCCCTAAAAATCGGGACGTCTCTCTTAGCAAGTAGATTTGTACAATATTCCTTTCGGCGGAATTATAAGAAGTTTTCCATTATAGACAGAATTTGTTTTTACAGGTTTTGCTACATTAAACTAATGAATAGCTTGGTACTAAAATAAATTAAAAAAGATTTGTGCATCATGAAAAATCGGGACTTTTGGCGTCCCATGGAGTGGTTCTACGGGATGGGTTTTTAAACCCCTGAAAATCGGGATGTCTCTCTTAGCAAGTAGATTTGTACAATATTCCTTTCGGCGGAATTATAAAAAATTTCCATTATAGACAGGATTTGTTTTTACAGGTTTTGCTGCATTAAACTAATGAATAGCATGGTACTAAAATAAATTAAAAAAGATTTGTGCATCATGAAAAATCGGGACTTTTGGCGTCCCATGGAGTGGTTCTACGGGATGGGTTTTTAAACCCCTGAAAATCGGGATGTCTCTCTTAGCAAGTAGATTTGTACAATATTCCTTTCGGCGGAATTATAAAAAATTTCCATTACAGACAGGATTTGTTTTTAGAGGTTTTGCTACATTAAACTAATGAATAGCATAGTACTGAAATAAATTTAAAAAGATTTGTGCATCCTGAAAAATTGGCACTCTTGGCGTCCCATGCAGTGGTTCTGCGGGACGGACCTTTGAACTCCTGAACTTCAGAACGTCTCCCTTAGCAAGTAGATTTGTACAATATTCCCTTCGGTGGAATTATAAAAAAAATCCGTTATAGACACGATTTGTTTTTACAGGTTTTACTTCAGTATGTTCCATTTAATGCAGACTAATGAATAGCATGGTACTAAAATAAATTTAAAAGAATTTGTGTATTATTAAAAGTCGGGATTTTTCACGTCCCATGCAGTGGTTCCGGGGAACGGACCTTAGAAAGCCTGAAAATCGGGACGTCCCACGTAAATCAGGACACCTGGCAATACTAATCGTGACCACAGGTTCTCGTATAAAGAATAACTTGTCTTTACGAAGAAGAATTAATTATTTAAGAATTATTTAAGAATTATTTGTGTGCTTGATCTACCCTTAAAGTACGTCTAAGGACTTTTCAATCACAATATTTCAATGCAATAACTCCAGATGTCTGATTAAATTAAGAGAAAATCAAATGAAAACAATTAACTTTAAAAGCCGTGTAAATAATATGTCAAAATTTCAAAACATTCTTGCATTTTTGTTCTTTTTTTTATAATGAAAAAGTTAAAGGTACCTGAGTATACACTGCAAAAGCTCATACACAAAAATAAACACACAAAAAAACACATTTAAGAACACATTTTGTCCTCAAATTCAGAACATTTTATAGTGTTGTCAGTTAGAACACTTTATAAACAACACTTTATTGTGTTGTGATAGTGTTCTGCAATGTGTTGCGATCCAGAAATGTGTTCTAAAAATAGTGTTGTAAATAGTGTTGTGATTAAAATGTGTTCTAAAAATAGTGTTGTAAATAGTGTTGTGATTAAAATGTGTTCTTACAATAGTGTTGTACTGTACAACGCATTGTCCCCAAATTAAGAACACTTTTCAAGCATCACGCACAATTTAGAACACTATAAATAGAACACTATATTAAGCATCACACGCAATTTAGAACACTATAAATAGAAAACTATATTAACGCATTTAACATACTTTCTAAAATAAGATTTTTTTAAACACAGAAATAATGAATTAATGTTCCAATTTGTTAATAGTGTAATACGGAAAAGACAGCGAAATCCCATTAAAATAAACTTCCTGAAATAATGAAAATAATAACTTCACATAGGATTTTTATAATGTAATAAGAATTTCATATTATAAACATTGGAAAACGTACGAATGATGTATGTGCGAAAAATTATATTTTCATTCAAATATTCAATCGTTTTCAATACAGGTAGGTCATCACGTTGATTATTGAAATTCCTTTTTCTATTTTTTTAATACAAAGTTTTATGATTTATTTATTACAACTAGATGTTATATTATATATTTCTAAGTTACCCATAACCTTCCCCTTGGATCCGCGTTTGTATATTCTTATGTAATCACTTAGCATTGAATGATCTATGAAATAACTGCGAATGATCTATGCGAAAAAATTATATTTTCTTTCAAATCTTCAATCGTTTTCAATACAGGTAGGCCATCACGTTGATTATTAAAATTCGTTTATTTATTTATTTTAATACAAAGTTATATGATTTATTTATACAACTAGATGCTATATTATATATTTCTATGTTCCCCATAACCTTCCCCTTGGATCCGCGCTTGTACATTCTTATGTAATAATTGAGCATTGAATGATCTATGAAATAACTACGAATGATCTATACGCGAAAAAAAATATTTTCTTTCAAATCTTCAATCGTTTTTCAATTACCGGTAGACCATTCATGTTAATTATTGAAATTCCTTTTTCTATTTTTTAATACAAAGTCATATGATTTATTTATGTAACTAGATGTTATATATTTCAATGTTCCTCATGAACATCCCCTTGGATCCTCGCTTGTATATTCCTATGTAATAATTGAACACTGAATTATTTATGAAATAACTACAAATGATCTATACGCGAAAAAATATATTTTCTTTCAAATCTTCAATCGTTTTTCAATTACCGGTAGACCATTCATGTTAATTATTGAAATTCTTTTTTCTATTTTTTTAAATACAAAGTTATATGATTTATTTATATAATTACATGTTATATTATATATTTCTATGTTCCCAATGACCATCCTCTTGGATCCGCGCTTGTATATTCCTATGTAATAACTTAACATTTATTTCTCATAAAATTAAGAAAAAATCACTTGAAAAGAGTTAACTTTAAAAGCCGCGTGAATAATATGTCATCATTTCACAAAAATACTTGATATATTTTTTTTTCTTTTCATAATAAAAAGTTAAGATAGCTGAGTGTAACATTAAAAAATGTACGAATGATCTATGTGCGAAAAATTATATTTTCTTTCAAATCTTCAATCGTTTCTCAATACAGGTAGGCCATTCACGTTGATTATTGAAATTCCTTTTTCTATTTTTTATCTATAAAGGCTATTATGCTATAAAAGCTTCTAGGGATAGAATAAGGCTTTTACCAAAAGGAAAAGAAAAATTGAGAAAAAATTAAGCTTAAAATGTTTTTTCAAAAGAGGGGGGAAATTGTCCAACAGATCAGAATGGGGAATTTCTTTTGCAGACATCGAAAATGGTAGGGTGTACACAATACTTACTGACAAGAATAAAAAAAATATATAGATAAAAAAAAAACATCTTCACGAGCCATTACTTAAGGACATTTATGCGGGTTTTACCTTTCTGTCATTCCAAGTTCCGTCTTTCCTCGCTTTTCTTTTTATATTTCATTTACTTTTTTCTTCGAATTTCTTCCTCCCGTTTTCATTTTTCAAAATGACGGAAATAAAAAGATAGGGGAAAAAACATATACGAAAAGAAAATTCAAATTGTAGGAATAAGAGAGGGAAAAAAAAATTCCTCTAAGAGTTTAGATTTTATTTTTTACTTTAGTTCTTTTTTGCAATTTTTTTTTTTTTTTTTTTTTTTTTTTTTTCTGTAGCTGGCATTGTCGCGTAAAGAGAATTTCGTTCGCATTTATGATAAAGATGAGAAGTAATATACAATGGAAAAGGGCTTAAAATAAGTAAAGAAAAAAGTTTTTTCGTGTCTGGAAATATATAACAAGGAGTTGAACAAAAATGTACGCTTGACGAAATTTATTTTATATGTAGTTCTTTTATCGTTCTGTTTCTGATCAGAAAATATATTCGAATTGAACTGGAGAAGGCCTTAGTTTATTAAAAATGAGCAGGGGACTTAAAGAAGAAATGTTTTTGGGGCAAAAGATAATTAGAATTTTACTTTTTTTTCTTGCATTTTCTTGCTGAGAACTTTTTAGACTGTATAAAAAAGAGGGAAAGGTTATTGAAGTATAAATTATTTTTTATCATTATTATGGAATTGATGTTGGCAACAGTTGTTGTTTTTTTTCTCTTGTGAGAGGTTGTAAATGTACTGCGTAACATTCCCTAAAAACTATTTGTATTTTGAAATAAATTTTATGTATGTATTTCTTCTTGAACGAGAAATTGTATGCTAACGTATGCATATATGTTTCATTCGAAAATGTATTCGAATTAAACTTGACAATATTCTAGTTTATTGAAAATGAACAAGGGTCTTAAAGTAGAAAAGTTTTTGGTAAAAAGATAATTAGAATTTTACTTTTTTCATTTCCTTGTACAGAATTTTCCAAAAGACATAGCAAAAGGAGAAAGATTATTAAAGTATAAATTATTTTTTATAGTTATTAAGGAGTTGATATTGGGAACAGTTGTTTATATTTATTTCCAGTTTTATGCTAAAGCTTAGAAATGTTAAACATTCTTTAAAATCTATTTGTACATAAAAATTACTGTCGTATACATGTAATCAAACGAGAAACGTATATGAACGTAGGCATATAATATTGTTCGAAAAGATATTCGAATGCAACCTGACAAATTTCTATTTTATGAAAATAAACAGGGGATCTTGAAGACATGTTTCTGGGCCAAAGTTAATTAGAACTTTACTTTTTTCATTTCCTTGTAAAGTATTTTCCGGAAGACATAAAAATGGGGGAAAGGTTAATCAGGTATACTTTTTTTAAATGATTATTGAGTATTTGATATTGGCAACAGTTGTTTATATTTATCTCCACTTTTATGCGAAAGCTTAGAAAATGTTAAACATTCTTTAAAATATATTTGTACATTAAAATTACTTTCACATACATGGATTAAAACGAGAAACTTCTGAAAACGTATGCATATATTTTTCGTTATATAGTAAAATGTATCTGAGTTAAACTTGTAAACGGCCTGGTTTATTAAAAATTTACAGGTGTCTCAGAAAAGTAAATTTTTTGGGGCAAGAGATAATTAGAATTTTACTGTTTTCATTTTCTTGTAAAGGATTTTTCAGAAGACATAAAAAACAGGGGAATGGTTATTAAAGTATAAATTATTTTTCACCATGTTTAAGTATTTGATATTGGAAACAGTTGTTTATATTTATTTCCACTTTTATGTGAAAGATTAGAAAATGTTAAACATTCTTTAAAATCAATTTGTACATTAAAATTACTTTCATATAGCTGTATTCAAACGAGAAACATATGAAAACGTATGCATATAATTTCGTTCAAAAATGTTTTCGAATTAAACTTGAAAATGGTCCGATTTATAAACGTTTCTGTGGAAGAGATAATTAGAATTTTACTTTTTAGCTCACAGGCTATCAAAGCCTGAGAGCTAATGTGACCACTTGTTCTGTATGTATGTACGTACGTAACGCGATAATTCTTGATAGAAATATCCGTTTTGCTTCAAATTTTGTTTATAGGTTTATTGTGATAAGGTGCTTCCCTGATTAGTTTTGGGGTTTCATAGGTTAAGTATAAAGTGGGGAAACGGGAAGCTAACTCCCCCCCCCCTTAATTTAGATAAATGGGTTTTTCATGCAGAATTATCCGATTTGCTTCAAATTTCGTACAGCAGAACTCCAATTATCCAAACTCCAACTATCCGAATCGCTGATTATCCGAATCGCTTTCAGAATTTCAGAAAAAAAAATTAAGACGGAAACGTACTGCGATTCTCAAAATAATGATTCTGTCTACGAACGCTATTGTCCTTCCTTCCGTGAATCTAGTGTAGGCGTAGCGCGAACATTATTGATATGATGAGTCACCGTCTCATAGTGCAGTTCGATTATTGGCTGTCATCCGTCGCCAGGTGGCCGGCCCGGCCCACCTGGGTTTCAGGCCCTGGGTTTCAAATTCTAAATGAAGATGAACTTTTTGAAAGTGTGAGAGAAGAAAGTGTCGAGGAAGAAGATGACCTTAATGTCGAAGTTGAAGCAGACAGCTCACTAGTGACCATCAGCTAGTGAAGCATTTGCCGGCCTTGAAACTGCGTTGAAGTGGATAGAGCGTCAGTCTGAGTGTGACCATATGCAACTTTTCACTGTCAAGCGGATGCGTGACTTGGCTGCCCGAAAAAGGATGAAGACTGTCAAAATGATGAAGATGTTCAGCAAGCAATGACTTTCATTTACAGTACGGTACGTAAATACTGTACTAATGTACAGCACTTGTAAGTACGCTTAACATGTAAAAGTATTGCCTTTTCAGTTAATTAATTAAAAGATCTTTTACTTTAAAAATGTTTTTTTCCTCCCATTTTCATTATACATACAGTAATTAATTAAAACAGACCCTTTTTCGGAAAAAATTCAATTATCCGCATGGAGTCCGGTCCCAATTGATTCGGATAATTGGAGTTCTACTGTATATAGGTTCATTGTGATAGGGCGCTTCTCTCATTTGTTTTGAGGATTCATTGGTTAAGTATAAAGGAGGAGATGGAGGCTAATCCCCGCCTTAATTTAGATAAATGGGTTTTCCATGCAGATCCAATATGCTTCAAATTCTGTATAAAGGTTCATTGTGATAAGGTGCTTCCCCGATTACTTTTGGTGGTTTGTTGGCTAAGTGTAAAGGAGGTCTAATCCTCCCCTTAATTTATTGTCGATTTCTTTATTTTTCGAGGGGCAATATTCTTTGAAATAAGAGTATAATGTACAATTAGTGTTAATTAATTTGAGTGGGCACTTTTGCTTTTATTTCATTTTCTTGTTGGGAACTTTTTACAAGAATGAAAAATCATGCACCATAGCATAGATTATGAAACACATTCCAACACTAGAGAGTAGCGTTTATGTGCATGAAATGGAAAATCCCTTTTAAAATTGGCTTTTCCATTAAAAGTACGAGAGAAGAGGGAGATCACCGATTGCTGTATGCACGAGTAGGGGTGTTGAAGATACAAAATGTCGTTTCTTCGTTTAATTTTTGTAAAAAAAAGTCAGAATAATTAATTTAGTCGACAGATAAAAAAAAGTTGGTCGCCAGTGACAACCTGGCGACCGCATTTGTGAAGCCCTGGTTTTGACTCATAGTCAGTTCTGTAACCGAAATCTTTTGAGTGTCTCTGTAAATAAATGAATTATTCTACGCACTTAATAAATCTACAGAAAACATGCTCTAGTGCACCTCAGTAATGTATATCAATTTCATTAAATACAATATAAATGATTTTTCCCCATAGATATTAACGCAATTGAATGCTTTTGAGCGGTCCTGTAAACGAACTATAAATGTTACTTACTCTGTACTGCATATGTTGCCAGTCACCTCCGTGATGCAGATAAATTTCCTTGTGTTTGAAACAGTTTAACATCATTAAAATGATGTTACTGCAAACGATTTTTACCCATTGACCGTAATGTAACAGAATACTTTTGACTGTCCCTGTAAACAAATTACAATTACTACTTATTCTATTCTCAATAGAAAACAAGTCGTAATCTTCGTCAGTGGCGCATATCAATTTTTTTATGATAGAAATAGTACAATATTATTAAAATGCACTGAAAACGATTTTTTTCTATAGACCGTAATGTAACAGACTACCTTTAAGTGTCCCTGTAAACAAATTAGTTCTACTTATTTTATACTCTATAGAAAACAAGTTGTAATCTTCGTCAGTGGCTCATATCAATTTTGTTATGATAGAAAAAGTGTAATATTTGTAAAATGCACTGTAAACGATTTTTTCCTATAGACCGTAATGTAACAGAATACTTTTAAGTGTCCTTGTAAACAAATTATAATTGCTACTTATTCTATACTCAATAGAAAACAAGTTGAAATCTTCCTCAGTGGCGTATATCAATTTTGTTATGATTGAAGGAGTGCAACGTTATTAAAATGCACTGAAAACGACTTTTCCCCAATGACCATAATGTATAGGAATACTTTTGATTGCCCCTGTAATCTAACCATAAATGCTTCACACTTCATTTTCAATACCAAACATGCTATGGACAATATCAATAACATATATCAATTGCATGACAGTTCGACTGTATTTGCGTGAGTTAGAGCTCGGACAGACAGACAGATAAACAGACAAACCGAATTCATAAACACTTTTCAACTATGTTGGAAGTATTAACAAGAACGAAAAATCATGCGTCAAGCATAGATTATGTAACACTTTCCAACGCTTCCAAAACAATTTTACAAATCATTACCGTTTAATAAGCTGAAAGATAACATCTAAGTAAACAATTTGGAAAACGCATAACATATTTAAAAACGTAATTTCAGGAATTTCCAACATATATTTCCAACATATACAATATTCGTAAAAATATCCGAATACTTTTATTCAGCTCTGTATAGTATCTATAGATTTGTATATATACTACATAGGATACTACATTTTAGTTTAATTAGGAAACGCGCAGCACAGTTTAAAATTCTCCTTCTGGAGTTTCTGTCAATGTACGGAAATGTGTTCGCGAACTTTTATCCTGCCCTGTATAGGATCTACAGAATTTATACACACCAAGTAATAGACAAAAAGTGAGTTAAATTTAAAATCGCGTTCAGCAACTTAAAACGCACTTCCTGCAATTATTGTTAACAGACAGTAGCGAATTCTTTTGTGTGTCCCTGTAAATGAACGATGACTGCTATACACACAATATTCTCTAGTAAGCCTCTTGTAATGCACCTTAGTGATATATATAAATTTCAATTCGTTTAAAATAGTGGAACATTATTTAATTAAACCGCAAACGATTTTTCTCCATAGACGTAATGTAACGGATTTCTTTTGACTGTCCCTGTAAAGTAACTATAAGTGCTATGCACAGCATATTCCATATTAAGCTTCTTGTAATGCACCTTAGTGATATATATCAATTACAATGTGTTTGAAATTGCGTAACATCATTAAAATAAAGCGCAAATGATTTTTCCCCATAGAGCGTAATGTAGCGGAATTCTTTTGAGTGTCCCTGTAAAAAAACTTAAGTGCTACACACTTCAGTTGAAATAGGGAACATGCTATTGATAACGACAATAACATATAAAAATTTCAGGGCAATCCGAGCATATTTACGGGAGTTAGAGCACGGAGAGATGACCAGACGGCAGACGGCCAGACGGCGGACAAACCGAAGTCCTAAACAATTTTCAACTAGGTTGGGAAGTGTTAAAAATGTTTGAAATGCTATTGAAGTATAATTTATTTTTTACTATTATTAGGGAATTGATGATGCTTGCTTTTTTTTGTTTTGTTTTTTGCCATAGAAAATTTGTAAATATGATGAGTTAAACACTTCGTAAAACGTATTTATACGTTGAAATAAAATTTATGCATATGTTTTTATCGAACGAGAAACGTATGCAAACGTATCAATATTTTTTGCTGTTGTTCGAAAAGGTATTCAGTCTAATTTATTAAAAAAGAACTGGGGTATCAAGGAAAAATTGTTTTTTGATGAAAGATAATTAGAATTGTATATCATTTTCAATTTTAAAAGCTATAATGAAGGAGAAAATATTACTGAAGTATAAATTATTTTTCATCGGTAATAAGGAGTTGATATTGGTAACAGTTGTGTCTATTTATTTCCATTTGTATGTGAAAGATTAGAAAATGTTAAACACTTTTTAAAATCAATTTTTACATTGAAATTACTTTTATATACTTGTATTTAAACGAGAAACATATGAGAACGTATGCATATAATTTCGTTCAAAAAATGTTTTCGAAAAAAACTTGAAAATGGTCGCATGATTAATGTTACTGTGGAAGAGATAATTAGAATTTTACTTTTTTCATTTGCTTGTTAAGAAATTTTTAGAAGCTATAACAATGGAAGAAAGGTTATTGAAGCATAAGTTATATTTTACCATTATTAGGGAATTGATGATGTCAACATTTGCTTGTTTTTCTCCCGGAGAAAGTTTTAAATATGATAAGATGACTCCCTAAAACCTATTTGTACGTTGAAATCAAATTTGTACATATATATTTATCGAACGAGAAACGTATGCAAACGTAACAATATTCGTTGTTGTTGTTCGAAAATATATTCAGTTTAATTTATTAAAAAAGAACTGGGGTATCAAGGAAAAATTGATTTGGGACGAAGGATAATTTGAATTGTATATAATTTTCAATTTTAAGAGCTATAATGGAGGAGGAAATGTTACTGAAGTATAATTTTTTAAAATCATTATCAGGAAATTGAGATTGGCAACACTTGCTTTAATTTTCTTACAATTTTATAAGAAATTAGGGGGGATCCGGCCACCCTGCTTGCTGTGCTCTCCAACCCCGCTAGTAATCGCTTCGCTCTCCGTTCGGTGTCTCGCAGCAATGCCTATTTTCTAGAAGAAAATAAAAGAAAAAAGCCTGGAAGATCTACGCAGATTTTCATTGGTTCATTTCCAAATCGTTCGGCACATTTCCAAACAACATGTATACAAATAAAAATATATTTTGTATTTGATTGTAATGAAAAAAATGGCACCAACAAATGCATAATCATAAAAGAAACCCAATGGACAATATTCCCGTGAAGTCACAATAAATATGAATTTTTATTCGCTTATAAAAATAAAGTGCACGCGGATAAATATTTTTACCGAAATTTAACTTGCAAATAAAAAAATTTGGCCTAAAAGCCACGTGTCTTTGATATTTATTATTTCCCTTTTATCCTCGCAACAGTGGAAAGAAAAAAAAGCCGGGAAGATATACGCAGATTTTCATTGGTCCATTTCCAAATCGTTTGGCACATTTCCAAATCGTTTGGCACGTTTCCAAATCGTTACTTTTTTTTAAATATCGAGGGATTTTAGAAACTAGCTAATTTATGCATTCCCAAAGATGTATTTGTTCTGTTGTGAAAAAAGGAAAATACCTCCCCTACTAACTCCGAAAATCATCGTATAAAATAGACTGGTACCAATGGATTAGTAATAACGTCTTCTAAGTGATACTATACCTAAATTTTTCTTAGGAAGTCGTCTTTATATAGAAATTATATCAAACTTTGAAATTTTCAACATGAACACAGAATTTTGGCATCATGTTTGAATTCTCCACTAAATTGTACTATTTTCGGATACCAAACCGGAAGATCTTCGGTCAAGTAATTTAGGAATTATGATTGCTTAAAATGTGGAACTCCTATGTTAAATTAAATTTTAATCGTTGTAAAACAGATTGGCAATGTGAGTAGTTTTTTTTAAGCATAACTCTAGAATTACTGCCAAAATGAGCTGTAATTTTGGATTAGTATATTTCAATTTTCAAGAAATTAATTTTTTTCGTTAAAAAAAATCATAGGTAAAATTTCATTTTGTTTCTGAAAATTGCTTTTAAATTACGCTAGCTGACCCCCGCTCGGCGTTGCCCAGGTCCGTGATAATAAATTAAAAAAAAAACATCCAGTTTTTATTATTTTATATCTTTAACCCGATTTTGTATGATATTATATTTTAAAATGAAAAATTCCTGAAAAAATATTGATATCTAGTGATAAAATAGTTCATTTTCTTGTTTTTTTTTTTTTTTTTTTTTTTTTTTACGTAGGGTTGTTTCATAGTTTTAAAATAAACAGCTCTTTCTGTCCGAACTCTTTGAAGTCTTTATTGGTGATAAATAAAACGGTTTTACAGTCCGTGTAAAAATTTCGCGAAAAAATATTGTTATCGAGTTGTAAAAGAAATGTTTTCTTCTCTCTTTTTTGTTTGTTTGTTTGTTTTCGCGTTGGCTCCTTTAACATAGCAATAAAAAAAAAAGTCCTCATCTTCCGAACTCTCTGACATTTCAATCGGTTATAAATAGCCATTGTATCCAAGCTCTCTTTAAAATTATGCGAAAAAATATGCATATTTAGTAGTGAAAACACGAATTCTTTTAAAAAAGGCTTTAGCTTTCAACCTCAGAGCAAAAATATGTTAGAAGGTCTATGCTTTCAATACAATGGTACACCTCCATCCGTTTTCAATCAACCCTTTTGAACCCCCCTAGGCTAAACAGGTGAGGGATGATCAATCAGGTTTCCCGTTTCTGAGAGGACAAGCCTTCGAAAAATTGTTGAAGCATGCGTAGAGACCCTTTTCCTGTTGAAAAATAATGCTGGAATTTGACAGAATGCGCTTTTCGTTTTAAATATATGGATTTTTTTCTCGATAAAACAAACATTTTTATGCATGAAATTTTGCGGAAGAAAATTATCTAGACATCTGTTAAAATAATAAATAATTATTAAATAAATCAAACAAACTTCTTGATAACACCATACATTTAAAATATGCACTAGGCCTTTCGAAAGAACTTTGTATTTCTTCATCAGACGCATAAGACGTGCTGCCACTTGGAAGGCGGGAGCAAGATTGAAAGAAAATGGCACGGGAAGGGGGTAAGTCAGAGGAAACAGCTAATAGGCATGCAGGAGGCATCAGCCAATCACAAGAGAGCATTACGCAGACAGGAGAACACAAGAATATAGGTAGAATTATGAAGCAAATTGAATAAACAACAGAGTCAGAAAAGATAAAGGAAATTACATACAAATATGAAATATGTAATAATAAATAAAGAAAAAATAAAATGAATACATAAATTAAAGAATTAAAAACAAATAAAAAATTAATCGTTGGGGGCCACCGTAATACTTACCCATCATGGATATGAATAATATAAACTATGAAAATAAAACATGTGTAAACTATTTAGAAAATGCATGGCAATTCGAATAAAATCGTGGCTTGATGACGTCCTAAACTTTAGATGTTCTATTACTGAATTGCGTAAAAGAAACATCCTTATAACTACAAAATTGATAATCATATTAACTAACGGTTTACTATGTCAGATTAAGCGTTTCATTTTCAATTAAAATATATTTTGAATTGAAATTTGAATGAAATACAGGGTCATGAAAAATCGAAGAGTGTGCAAAATAGGATTACAAATATCTCGACAACTCATTAGCCGATCGACTTCATCCTTTATGCAAAATTTATGTTTTTGTATTGTCTTTTATATTTACTCCTTAAAATAAACAATTTCGAAAAGTTTTATATACCTTTTATCAGAACGAATATTTCGAGAGTCCGAAAAAAATAGTTCCGGATAATCGAGGTTATTGAAATTCAATAAGCTTCTTCCCATTATTACATACTAAGTACATACCAAATTTCAAGTCTCTATCACAATTTGTTCGGGAGATAGACCGTTTACAGACACACACACAGACAGACGGACGGCCCCCTTTTTTTTTTCTAAAAATGTGTTTTTCTTTTAGTATCTGAAACGTGTAAATAGGTCAATTTTTTTTTCGATTTTCAAAACGATTACAAGACCCTATACTACGTATGATGGGTAAGTAATAAACAATATGAAAAAATAGAGATTAAAAATTATTAATTATATATATATATGGTTGAACTGAAAAAGTTTCATACAAGTTTATTAACAGTTTATTACTTTGAAAATAACATGCCGATTGAAAAATATCTGCATTTAAAGGCCCAACATTTTCTTTTACAAGGAGTGTATTTAACCTATTTCCATCATTAATGTATATATGCATACATTTAATATACGTTAATGGTGCAAATGGGTTAATAATAAAATTAATTGGTAAATCTGCTTTCAAACGGGTAACAATTTATTAGTAAAAATAAAAAAAAGCCCAATTGAGAAAAACAAAACGCAACAATAGAAATTACCAAAGATTCCATTTTAGTGATATATTCAAATTATTACAATAATCGTGTTTATAGGTATGTTATATGTTACAGAATTTCAATAAAGATGGTTTACAGAGAAACATGATAAATTGACAGCATTTACATTAACATTGAAATTAATATTATTTTGTTAGTCATAAATTTAGTTACACAGCGGAAAATGTTTGAATGAGAATTGATAGCGTCCTAAAAGCCGATATTCCGGTTTCAGAAAACTTATTAATAGGCTTTTAAAGCAGAAACGGGACCGTTTCCAAAAATCAGTGGCTGTGAAAGAAACTTTGTTTTTATAAGTCTAAATTAGGCTTGTTATTATTTTTTCTCAATTAATTCATATATATATATATATATATATATATATATATATTAGATTTTTTTTTTCGGGGCAGAAGGAGACTGATTACCACAGACGCAAACTTCCAACAACATTTTATACTAGAAATTTTCGCTTTGTTTACGATATAAATTACACGTTTAAGGGTAAAATTTATAGGAAATGTATAGGTGAAAATAAATAAGGTGAAAATTTCTATATCAAAACATTGCTGGATGTTTGTCATTGCTTTGGTAGTCGAGCCCTGGGGCTATTCCCCCTCCCCCGCCCCCCATGACGAAAAATCCTTACTCCCTACTTTCTTTAGTTTTCAATTATTTTAAGAGACTTGGGATGAATATCCTTTTCAAAGTCGCAGGAAAAGAAAGTTTTTTTAATTAAATTAAAAAAACCCAGTGAAGGGTAATAGGTCTTGCCTGACCCTACCCCCTAATTCCTTACTAGAGCAGATATTGTGGATTATTTCAATTACATATAACTAAAATGATTTAAATATTATATCCAGTGTTCCCAAATGGTCCGCGTTTTGAATACCAGTACATTCTAAGAAAAAATTTCGTGGTAGGTCTACATCATTTGCAATAGAAATAACCTTCAGTGCAGGTTTCTAGTCAAAAAAGTTTTTCCTCAGAAAATACTTGTATTTAAAAAGTGGACCATTTGGGAGCTCTGTATATCCTTAAAATTGACTAAACGAGAAAAAAAAAAGTCAATACTGTTGCACTACCCTTGTAATACGGATGTGCAACTAGGTTTATATATATATATATATATATATATATATATATAATTATAATATCTATGAATTTCAAAAAACATATCAAGTTCATGTATATATATATAACATTATATTAATAAATAAAACTTTCTGTTACTTTAATAATTTTACCGAATTTAAATACCTACATAAAAATGTATGCAAAATTTGCTTATCAAGATTCATTACTCATCGAATTTATAATGTCGTTCGCGCTGCGATTTCTGTATCCATTTAGTAATTTTTTCTCTCTCTTTTTATTTAATATATCGTTGGCCAAGCTTTTCGTTACTGATTACTAAAGACGCAAACTTCCAATAACATTTTATACTAGAAATTTTCGCTTTATATAAGATATCAATTACACGTTTAAATAAGGTGAAAATTTCTTTATCAAAACATTGGTCGATGTTTGCCATTGCTTTGATAGACGAGCCCTATGGCTACTCTCCCTCCCCTTGACGAAAAATCCTTAATTCCCTATTTTCTTTAGTTTCCAATTATTTTAAGAGACTTGTGACGAATTTTTTTTTCACCTATCAAAGTCGCAGGAAAAGAAAGTTTTTTTTTTTTTTTAATTAAATTAAAAAACTCAGGGAGGAGTAATAGGTCTTGCCTGTTTCCCCTGATTCTTTACTAGAGAAGATATTGTGGATTATTTTAGTTACATACAACTATAAAGATTGAAATATTACATATATCCCAAAAATTGACTAAACGAAAATAAAAAAGTCATTCTACTGTCATGCTGATGCTTTACGCTTGTAATACTGATGTGCAACTGTAATTTTTTTTTTTAATTTTAATACAAAAAAATATATGAATAAATAAAACTTTCTGCTCCTTTAATATTTTTATCGAATTTAAATACCTACATTAAAAATTATGCAAAATTTGCTTTTCAAGATTCATTACTCATCGAATTTATAATGTCGTTTGCGCTGCGATTTCTGTATCCAATTAGTCATTTTTTTCACTCTCTTTTTATTTGATATATCGTTGGCCAAGCTTTTCGTTACTGATTACCACAGGCGCAAACCTCCAACAACATTTTATACTAGAAATTTTCGCCTTATATAAGATATCAATTACACGTTTAAATAAGGTGAAAATTTCTATATAAAAACATTGGTCGATGTTTGCCATTGCTTTGATAGTCGACCCTATGGCTACCCTCCCTCCCCTTGACGGAAAATCCTTAATTCCCTATTACTTACCCATCATATGTAGTATAGGGTAAGTCTTGTAATCGTTTTAAAAATAAAAAAAAAAAATTGACGGATTTACACGTTTCAGACACTGGAGATTCCGAAAAACATATTTTTAGAAAAAAAAAAATTGCCGTCCGTCTGTGTGTCTGTATGTCTGTGTGTCTGTGTGTCTGTGTGTCTGTGTGTCTGTAAACGCTCTATCTCCCGAAAAAATTGAGATAGAGACTTGAAATTTAGTATGTTCTTAGTATGTAATAATGGGAAGAAGCTTATTGAATTTCAGTAACTTCGATTATCCGGAACTATTTTTTTCGGACTCTCGAAATATTCGTTCTGATAAAAGGTATATAAAAATTTTCGAAATTGTTAAATTTTAAGGAGTGAATATAAAATACAATAAGCATAAATTTTGCATAAACCATGAGGTCGATCGGATCATGAGTTGCCGAGATATTTGTAATCCTATTTTTCCACACTCTTCGATTTTTCATGACCCTGTATTTCATCCAAATTTCAATTCAAAGGTATATTTTAATTGTAAATGAGACGCTTAATCAGATTCAATAAACCGCTAGTTAATAGGATTATTGTTTTTGGAGTTATAAGGATGTTTCTTTTAAGCAATTCCGTAATCGAGCCTTTAAAGTTTATGACGTCATCACGCCACGATTTTATTCGAATTGCAATGCATTTTATAAGTAGTTTACACATTTTTTATTTTAATATTTTACATTATGCATATCCATGATGGGTAAGAATTACGGTGGCCCCTAACGACTAGTTTTCTTTAGTTTTCAATTATTTTAAGAGACTTGGGACGAATTTCTTTATCACCTATCAAAGTCGCAGAAAAAGAAAGTTTTTTAAAATTAAATTAAAAAACTCAGGGAGGAGTAATAGGTCTTGCCTGCTCTCCCTGATTCTTTACTACAGCAGATATTGTGGATTATTTTAGTTACATACAACTATAAAGATTGAATGATTGAATTATTACATATATCCCAAAAATTGGCTAAACGAAAATAAAAAAGTCATTCTACTGTCATGCTGACGCACTACTCTTGTAATACTGATGTGCAACTGTAATATTTTTTCAAATTCCTACTATTAGCTCACACTCTATATTTATATATCTTTTTTAATTTTTCAATCGTTAATAAAATATTTTCTATTCAACCACTCAAGTTCAAATACATTTTTTTAAAACTTGTAATGGATGACACTTGATGTTAATACAGTTTTCTCAAATAGTAATTCATTAATTAAATTTAATTAATTAATTTTAGTTTTATATGGGAGAAAAACAAATTCTCCAATTGTTTTCATAAATGACATGAAAGATTTTTCTCAAATGAGTGATGCCACAAAAATAAAATACCGCAACGATGATTATAGAAAAATGTTCAATAAAGATAACGTGGGGCATTAATGCTGTACGAGTTTATCTACAAAAAAAACTTTTCAAAAGTAAAAAAAACCAAGCGTAAAAAAAAAAAAAAAAAAAAAAAAAAAAAAAAAAAAAAAAAACGTTGTGGCTAAAAAATGGTGTGATATCAAATTTCCAAGCTATTATATTACTTATTTAACTTTTTTCCATTAAATAAGTTATCATATATATAAGTCGAGTGCCTACGTATATGTTAATAGAAATCGTTTTCTCCTGTACTAAATACATCCTAACGAGTTTCTGAAAATTCAATTTTTTTCAAATTATGCATGATGGGCTTGGCGGCCATCTTTGCATATTATTCACAAAATTCTAAGCACCCAAATCCACAGTTGAAATCCGAAGTTCAAAATTGTTATTTCAGCAAAAAGTGTTTCATTTATAGACTTGTATGCTCTGAAAATTGTGTCTTAAAGTAATGTGACTTATCTTAAAGATTCATCATATGATTTATTTGTTAGAGTAATTAATACTTTCAAACTAGTAAAAATCAATTTCTCAAAATATCAGTCTTACCTAATGTACCTGTCCGTAGTTAAGTTCGAAATTGTTATAAACATATTACATTGCAAACATATTACGCTTTTACTTTAGAAATTTGGGTGCTTAGAAATTTGGAAAGATGGCCGCCAAGCCCATCATGCATAATTTGAAAAAAAAATTGAATTTTTAGAAACTCGTTAGGATGTATTTAGTACAGGAGAAAAGGATTTCTATTAACATATACGTAGGCACTCCACTTATATATATGATAACTTATTTAATGGAAAAAAGTTAAATAAGTAATATAATAGCTTGGAAATTTGATATCACACCATTTTTTAGCCACAACTTTTTTTTTTTTTTTTTTTTTTTTTTTTTTTTTTTTTTTTTTTTTACGCTTGGCTTTTTTTTACTTTTGAAAAGTTGTTTTTGTAGATATCATTTCTTTTTTATTAAATAGATTAAACATAATTTAAATAAACTAAACATGAGAAATATTTTAAAATTACATTTTACCTTCAGTCATTGTTTAAAGGGTTAACTTTCAAGGGTTACGATTTTTCAATTAAACTAATTGCACTCTTAAAAACAACATACTAAATGTGGCTTGTTATAATACTTGTTATCCTCCGTTAAAAATATCACTGACTTATCCATGAAATGAATAAAAATGGAATACGTACATAGCGTGTCAGCGCTGCATTTGAAATCAAACATGATATCACGCTCTTTTATTATTAGCAGTAGCTGGCTTCGCTCGCTAGCGGGCCCCTAATTTACATCGGGGCCTCGAATCTTGTAAATCCTCGAATAAGATAAACCTCGAACCGAACGAACCTCCGACCTGGTTCCCCGCTGCCTTCGGCAACGGATAATCCCTTAATTTGCACATCGAATAGTATAAACCTCTAACCAAACGAACCTCCGACACGGGTCCCCGCTGCCTTCGGCACCGTATAGCAGTTGTGCTGTGCACGCTCAAGTTCCATCTTCCACCACCAGGTAGCGCAATCTGTTCTATATGAACCTCGGGAACTGAAATCGTTAAGGCTATAGATGTCGAGTCGAATGAGCTATACCCCGTCATGATCCAGCCCATAGAACCAGAGATAGGAAACTGCCTCCTGGTGGTGACAAAACGAATTAAAATCGGAAATCTCTATAGATGTCGAGTCGAATGAGCCATACCCCGTCGTGATCCGACCCATAGAAACAGAGATAGGAAAACGCCCCCTGGTGGTGAAAGCTAATCGCGTTTGGGGGGCAAAGTAGGGGGATGAACACCGGAGATGCATAATAGGATTAAGCGGTCACAGACCTTTCCAACGATGTATCACATGAGGGGTATGTGCAAAATTTAGAAAATAACCCCTCCCCCTGAATAATATGATTAAGCGTTCACAGACCTTTCCAACGATATATCACATGAGAGGTGTCGGCAAAATTTAGAAAAGTGCCCTCTCTAGGGAGGGTGAAAGTGGGAGGATGGACCCCGAAGATACATAATATGAATAAGCGGTCACAGGCCTTTCGAACAATATATCACATAAGTAGTGTCGGGGGGGGAGGGGGCGCAAAATGTGGGGGTGACACCTGTGGTGCATAACATGAATAAGTGGTCACAGCCCTTTGTAACGATATGTGACATGACGGATATCGTTAAAATTTAGAAATTCCCCCCCCTCCCCTTGTGTAAGCAAAACGCGCTCCACCCCTCCCTATAATTTTTGACGCGGCTTTATTCTTAAAATTTATGTTATGTGTTATAAAATATCGTAAAGTTTCAAACAGATAGCCTTATTATACTTCCTAATTTTGTTCGCGCCCCTCCCCGAAATGTGACGCGCCATTCTTTTTTATAAATTTTTTATCATGCGTTATAAACTGTCTTAAACTTTCTTAAAGTTTAAGACAGATCGCAATGGAATTTAATATATTTGCTGAAATTACTATTATATATAGAATAATATAGAAATAAACCCTCCTTTAGTTTGCAATTAAGATATATGAACAATTTTTAGAATTTCTGAAAGCTGATTTATATTTATTTATTTATTTATTTATTTATTTTTGTTTATTTATTTATTTATTTATTTTTGCGTTGCCGTGTGCATGTTTGGAATTTCTTAGCAATTTCTTAGATTTACATTATTTTATTCAATTAAACATTGTACTGTTACAATAAATTTAAATGGAAACTTCACTTCTAAAACAAAAATAATTTAACAACTGGATTTCATTAATTTATAGGAAAATGACGTGAAAGGTATTCCTGCGAACAAAATGCCTGTCCTTTACCATGTTTTTTTTTTTTTTTTTTTTTTTTTTTAGAAATAAATGAATCACATTTAATTCATTTCAAAAATTTTGTTTACCTTTGGAAAGAAATTTGAAATGCCGATAACTCTTAATGTATACATTTTAGAAGGTATATCTTCCCTCAAAAACTAATTTATTTTTAAAGATCTTTCTAAAAACGTAAATTATATATTTAAAATATTTTTTAAAGCATAAACACTACGTCTGATTACTTTATTTTACAATATTATAAGAACACGCATTTTATCAGACAACTAAAGACACTGAACAAACATGAGCGAAAAATTGATCTGGGCCAGGACTCGAACCTGGGACCTTATGTGTGTTACGAAATCCTTGATCACATGTTCTGTGGGCGGGGTTATGCTCACGGCGCGCGTTACGTAATGTGACGTAACCTCGAACCGATTAGAAAACAGCTTTGTTTTTGTCAGTTGGAATAATTTGTATCGTGAAAAATGGAGCTTCTTGGCGGCTCTCCTGAAACTTAATATTTTTTTCAGTCTAATAATCTTTATTAATTTATTTTTGTGTTTAATGTGCTGTCGAATAAAATATGAAAAGACATCAAGACTATTATGAATCTATCATCCTCACACCTCTCCCAGAATGTGTATTTATTGTGTTTCGTCTTTGGAAATTACGTTCTTTCTGACTGTATCTGCTGCTGATTATCATTATTTTTTATGGTGCCGATAACGCGGGAAATCAAGAAATTGTTCTGAATTAGTTATCGACGTGAATATATAGGAAAGAATATTTATTGGAAGGTTGTTTTTCTCTTCTTGTGGACTATGCTCGGATGAAAGGTACTGTAAAAACTTTATTATTATTATTATTATAAAATGGAAAAGCTTGATAAATTAAAAGCAAAACGTAAGCTTGCTCGAACTTCATGCACTAAAGTAATTACTTCTATCGATAGATTTATGGAAAGTATTGATACTCAAAGTGACAATGATAAATTTAAACTGTCTGAATATTTAATAAATTTGCAAGAAAAACAAGATGAGCTTAAAAATTTAAATGAAAAAATTGAAGAATTAATAGATGATTCAACGGAATTTGAAAACGAAATACAAAAGTCACTTGAGTATGAGGAAGCTATATCTGATTCGAAAACCAATTTAAGAAGTAAATTAAAGCAATTCAAGGTCGAGCAAGCTGAATCCGTGAAAAGTAATAATAGTACTTCTAATTTAAATAATGCATCACAGAATCCTGTCAATTTGCCAAAAGTAAACATAACCACCTTTAGTGGTGATTCAAGTAAATTCTTGGAATTTTATAACAGTTTTGAAAGCGCTATAGATTCAAATGAATCATTAACAACTGTTGATAAATTTTTATATTTGAAATCTTTCTTAACCGGTGAAGCTTACAAATCAGTAGCTGGTTTTGCGTTAAAAGAAGAAAATTATAAATCTTGTTTAACTTTATTAAAAGAAAGATATGGTAAGCAAGACCAGTTAATTAGTTGTTTTGTTAATAAATTATTAGAAATCGAACCTGTTAAATCTTCATCAAATATTAAGGGTCTCAGACATATTTATGATGAAAGTGAAGTCAGTATTAGGAATTTGCAATCTATGGGTATTGCTTCAGATAAATTTGGATACATATTAATCCCTATTTTGTTAAAACAATTGCCACATAATTTAGTGGTAGAATTTCACAGAAAAAGGGATCCTAAGAAAATGGGTGATGTAGGGGAATTAATGAAATTCATCAAGTTTGAAATCGAATCTAGGGAGGCTGCAGATCTGGTGTCAGGAATTTCGTTGAAAGGTCAGGAAACGTTTCGTTCGAAAGCTGAATATTCTAAAGAGAAATTTAAAGTAAAAAATAATTTCCCGACATCAGTTGCATTAAATACTGTTACTAAAGGTGTTTGCATTTTTTGCAATTCTAATACACATACTGGATTAGGATGCAAAATCTTATCCAATGAACAAAAAAGATTTAAGTTAAAGAAAGACGGACGTTGTTATAAATGCTTTTTCAAACACTTACAGTCAGCTTGTAAAGTAAAAATTCAGCCATGTCAAACATGTCAAAGCACACAACATAATCACTTATTTTGCCCACAAACAAAATGTAAAAAATTGGTTGAAAATCAAGATTCAAAATTAAAACAAGTTAGCCAAAATCCTGAAAACGAAACAGTAATGCAATCTATTCATAAGTCAAAAAATTTGAGGAATAATTATATCACTCTACTGCAAACAGCTTGTGTTCAGGTGGAAAGTGGATCTAAAAAATTATTTGCCAGAATACTATATGATTCTGCTTCCACAAAAACCTTCATTCGGAGTGATTTGGCAAAGGCATTAAATGCCAAAATCCTAAGAAAAGAAAAACTTTTCATTTACACATTTTCTAACAGAAATCCTACAGAAAAAGAATTTGAATGTGTATTAATAACCCTGAGAAGCAGATATCATCCGTATAATTCGGTTAATGTTGAGGCATTAATTACGGATGAAATCTGTGGTACCCAATTATGTCAAAATATTAATCCTCAGGTTCAAAACCTTATTTCAAAGGAATATCAATTAGCTGATTTATTCGAGGTAAATTTACCAGTTCAAATTTTATTAGGAGCTAATTACATTTATGAAACATTATGTGGATCGCTTACCAAAATAAACAAGCAATTATACTTTCAAACGTCTATTTTCGGAACAACATTAGTTGGACAAATGCCAGATAATTCTTCGATGAATTCTATTTCTTGTTTAAATGTAATTTGTTATTCGAAAGAAAGAGATTTAACATGTTTAAATGTTTCGGGTGAAAATTTAAATACTCAATTAAAAGCATTTTGGGAACTTGAAGCAATTGGTATTATTGAAAGTAATGAAAAGAAAATTTCTAATTATGAAGTAATAAATAAGTTTCAAGAAAACTTAAAATTCGTGAATGGTCACTATGAAACACGTCTTTTATGGAAAAATTCTCGTGATTTGCTTAAAAATAATCTTGAAGTAGCAAAAAAGCGGTTTTCTAGTTTGGAAATTAAATTCCTGAAAGATGAGTCTTTATTCACAGAATACAATTCTATTTTGCTTGACCAAGTTAATGAAGGTATAGTGGAATTGTGCCCTAAAAAGTTTTCCGAGAATAACTATTACTACATGCCCCATAGACCTGTCATCCGAGAGGATAAAATTACAACAAAAACTCGGATTGTTTTCGATGCTTCCTCTAAACAAGCGGATTCCTTATCTTTAAACGAATGCCTGAATCCGGGTCCTAACTTGAACCCAAATGTTCTGGATATTATTTTAAAATTCCGATTACACAAAATTGCCCTTTCAGCTGACATTGAAAAAGCCTTTCTCCAGATATCTATAGCGGAAGAAGATCGCGATTATTTAAGATTTTTATACTATGAAGATTTTGACAAAAATAAAGAAATTGTCCCCTATAGAATGACTAGGGCTACTTTTGGTGTCACCTGCAGTCCGTTTATCCTTGCCTGTACTATCAAAAACCATATAAAAAAATACAAAGACTCTCACAAGAAAACATTTGAAATCCTTAATTCGTCCCTTTACGTAGATGACTTATTTACCGGAGAAAATGATGTTGTACAGGCTTTTAATTTATCTAATGAAGCTGTTAATATTTTGAAAGAAGGGGGAATGAATTTAAGAAAATTTGAAACTAATTCCGAGGAGCTTAGAAAAGGATGGATTGATAAGAGCATACCTATTTCTAATTCCGATCCACCAAATAACTCTCTAAAAGTATTAGGCTTAACTTGGAACAATAATGAAGATTATTTGGGACTAGAATTACGTCCATTGTTATCAAAATTAAATAATGATTCTTGTACAAAACGGAATGTCTTGAAAATTGCAGCTATGTTGTTTGACCCGGCTGGGTTAATCACTCCTTTTATTATTCGAATTAAATATTTATTGCAACAATTATGGGTAATGGGCATATCATGGGATGAAAAATTTTCTGGTGTGTTAGAAAATGATTGGAAAACTTGGATTTCAGAAATACAGGATCTCTCACAACTGAAAATTCCCAGATATTATTTTAGCACCCTGATCATGGAAAAGGAGGGTCTTCAGTTACATATTTTTACAGATGCTAATCCCAAAGCCTATGGCGCAGTAGTATACTTACGATATCAAACATCTACAGAAAATTTTAAAACTAGTTTTGTCATGTCTAAATCTAGAGTTGCCCCCTTGAAGAAATTAACTCTCCCACGTCTTGAATTGATGGGAGCAGTTATTGGTGCAAGACTTGCAAATTATCTTAAAAATATTCTCCAGGTATTCCAGTTTGTTTTCTGGACAGATTCTGAAATTGTCCTTTATTGGATAAAAGGATCAAAAGAAAAATGGAAACCATTTGTCGCGAATAGAATTTCAGAAATTCATGACTTGTCTGATCCTAGTTTATGGAGACATTGCGAAGGCAAACTTAATCCTGCCGACCTAATCACTAGAGGTTGTTCAGGAAAACAATTGGTCAATTCTCAGAAATGGTGGTACGGTCCCGAATTTCTTTCCTTGCCTGAAGATCAGTGGCCCAGAGTTAAAATGCCCGCAACTCAAGTGTCTAATGTTTCTGAAGAGCGGTCTCGAAAAGCAGAAATTATTTATTGTGTAGTTAATACAAATAATGCTGATAAAATTCAAGTTTTAAATTTATCAAGGTATAGTTCACTAAAGAAGTTGTATCGAGTAACTGCATGGGTATTTAGATTTATTTTTAATATAAAACTAAACGCAGAAAAACGAAATCTTGCAGAGTTATCAGCTGATGAAATAAAAAATGCCGAAAATTTTTGGGTAAAGCTTGTTCAAGAAGAAAGTTTTCCTGAGGTTATAAAATGCTTAAAGATGAACAAAAATATCCCTAAAGAATCCAACCTTTTGCAACTAAATCCTGTGTTGTCAGAAGAAGGATAACTCTTGGTACGAGGGCGGTTACAAAAGGCTAACTTGCCATTTTATGATAAACATCCTATCGTACTTCCTCCCAAACATAAATTTACTGAATTGATTATTAAAGACTCCCATGAAAGGGTTTTGCATGCAGGAGTATCAGACACACTGGTACAAACTCGTGAAAAGTTTTGGATTTTGAGAGGTAGACAGTGCATAAAATCAGTCCTCAACAACTGCACAATCTGCAAGAAATTTAACATACGTCCTGGTCAACAAGTAATAGCACCTCTTCCAGGTGACCGCATTAACGAAGCACCCCCATTTTCCGTTACAGGCCTCGATTTTGCGGGGCCCCTATATGTGAAGGGGAGTGAGAATAAAAATTACATCTTATTGTTTACTTGCGCTATCACAAGAGCAATTCATTTGGAGCTTGTGAAAGACATGTCAACTGCAGAATTTTTATTAGGATTCCGCAGATTTATTTCAAGAAGAGGGCTGTGTGCTATAATCTACTCGGACAATGCTAAGACTTTCAAAAGAGCTGAACTTGAATTAAAAGAAATGTGGAAAGCTATCCGCCATCCGGACGTAAAAAAGTTTTATGCCGATCGGGGAATTTCTTGGAAATTCATTGTCGAACGTGCCGCCTGGTGGGGTGGCTTTTATGAGCGAATGGTGCGCTCAGTGAAGTTTACTTTACGTAAAGTCATCGGCAAATCTTCGTTGACTCTAAGTGAACTGGAAACTCTTCTAGTTGAAGTAGAAGCTATCATAAACTCTCGTCCATTGACTTATGTTTATTCTGAACTAGATGAACCATTTCCTCTAACACCTGCTCATTTTATTATAGGAAAACGAGTTCTGTGTTTACCAACTATAAAAGTAAACGATTTGACCTTACCAGCAACCAAAGAAACTTTAGTGAAACGTTTTCGTTTACGTGAAACTACTTTAAATCATTTTTGGAAGCGCTGGAAGAATGAATATCTCCTCAACTTAAAATCTGCTCACTGCACGGATCAAAATAAAACTTCTGATTTCAAGATAGATGATGTTGTGCTTGTGCATAATGAACATTTACCTAGAGCTTTCTGGAAGTTGGGAAGAATTACAAAAACATTTGTTGGAAGAGATGGAAAAATAAGGTCTTGTGAAGTGAAAACAAACAATTCAACTATTAAAAGACCAATAAATCTCTTGTATAATCTTGAAATTAGTGACTTGAAAAACTGAAAAACTTTTTTTTTACTTTCAAAAGACTCTAAATTTTTTCTTGATGATATTTGAATTGGACTTTAATTTCTTTTACTTATCCTTTTTGAATTTTTATAAAATAATTCTTTGCCTGATAATAGAATGTACATGAATAATATTTTTAACTGTTTCTTTTTATATTTTTAGTAGAAGATATTGTAATTTGTTTTGTGCTTATTGAAGAAGGTATGTAAGTATCAATGGAATATATATTTGCATTGTTTCATGAATTTAATATTTGAAAATTTCTTGTGTTCATGATTTGATCTAGATAGCATATCAAACTTTGATTTTCAGGACTATGGTTGTATCTTGGACAGTTGTATCTTGACCTGAATTATTTTAAATTTAAATAATTTATTTTATATTTGACTGTCTTCTTGAAATTCTGGGCAAAATTTTAAAAATGTTTTGTTTTACTTACTTGGTTTCATTCTTGAATCTTATCTTGGATATATTATTATTATTTTACTTTTATAATTTAATTTAAATCTTGTACTTGGAATAGATATTGATCTTGAATAATATTATGTTAAATTGTTTACTTGAATACCTTAATATTACTTTTTATTTGAAAATTGTGTACAATTTAGTTAATTGAGGTATTTGTTAATTGAAAACTAGGTTACTTGTATTGATGTTATATATATATATGATGTTATATATGTATGATGTAACATTTTTGAAAACTTTTGATGAACCCCCATGTGTTTATGGTGGGGCAGGATGTTACGAAATCCTTGATCACATGTTCTGTGGGCGGGGTTATGCTCACGGCGCGCGTTACGTAATGTGACGTAACCTCGAACCGATTAGAAAACAGCTTTGTTTTTGTCAGTTGGAATAATTTGTATCGTGAAAAATGGAGCTTCTTGGCGGCTCTCCTGAAACTTAATATTTTTTTCAGTCTAATAATCTTTATTAATTTACTTTTGTGTTTAATGTGCTGTCGAATAAAATATGAAAAGACATCAAGACTATTATGAATCTATCATCCTCACACCTCTCCCAGAATGTGTATTTATTGTGTTTCGTCTTTCGAAATTACGTTCTTTCTGACTGTATCTGCTGCTGATTATCATTATTTTTTAATGTGTACCGTGCCGACACTCTGCGACTGAGCCACCCAGACCGATGTCCTTGACTGGCAATTTCTCATACTTATTCATGTCGGAAACAGTCATCTGCCACAGTTTGCAGTCATATTTAATTGTCTGATAAAATGTGTGTTCTTATAATTATGAAGTTTTATTTTTAAAAAAATATCTTCAGAAGAAAATGTCTGACTCGCAGATGAAATTTGATGTGGTTATAACCTGTAACTGATTTGTGCTATTATAATACATATGGTACATGGTCGTTGGCGGGTTTTATCCCTGTTTTGGCATAATTTTTTAATCGCCAAGTTAATTAACAGTTTTTTGCTAATTAAGGATAAAAAATAATTTTTTTTACACTGGATTTTATAAAAGCACATAGATTACGTAATTACTTGTCCAAAAATGCAATCCTTTTTTTATTCTGCCCAATATTAAGGCCTGTAGGTTGTTTGAAAAAAAAAAGTTTGACGAAGAAAAAAGTGATCTACAAAAACAACTTTTCAAAAGTAAAAAAAAAGCCAAGCGTAAAAAAAAAAAGAAAAAAAAGTTGTGGCTAAAAAATGGTGTGATATCAAATTTCCAAGCTATTATATTACTTTTTTAACTTTTTTCCATTAAATAAGTTATCATATATATAAGTCGAGTGCCTACGTATATGTTAATAGAAATCGTTTTCTCCGGTACTAAATACATCCTAACGAGTTTCTGAAAATTCAATTTTTTTCAAATTATGCATGATGGGCTTGGCGGCCATCTTTGCATATTATTCACAAAATTCTAAGCATCCAAATCCGTAGTTAAAATCCGAAGTTCAAAATTGTTATTTAAGCAAATATTTTAAGCGTTTCATTTATAGATTTGTATGATCTGAAAATTGTGTCTTAAGATAATGATGACTTATCTTAAAGATTCATCTTATGATTTATTTTTTACAGTAATTAATAATTTCAAACTAGTAAAAATCAATTTCTCAAAATATCAGTCTTATCTAATTTATCTGTCCGTAGTTAAAATCTGAAGTTCGAAATTGTTATAAACATATTACATTGCAAACATATTACGCTTTTACTTTAGAAATTTGGGTGCTTAGAAATATGAAAAGATGGCCGCCAAGCCCATCATGCATAATTTGAAAAAAATTGCATTTTCAGAAACTCGTTAGGATGTATTTAGTACCGGAGAAAACGATTTCTATTAACATATACGTAGGCACTCGACTTATATATATGATAACTTATTTAATGGAAAAAAGTTAAAAAAGTAATATAATAGCTTGGAAATTTGATATCACACCATTTTTTAGCCACAACTTTTTTTTCTTTTTTTTTTACGCTTGGCTTTTTTTTTACTTTTGAAAAGTTGTTTTTGTAGATATCATTTCTTTTTTTAAAAACAGAATAAACATAATTTAAATAATCTAAACATGAGAAATAATTTAAAATTACATTTTACTTTCAGTCATTGTTTAAAAGGTTAACTAGAAATACCAGTAGATTTTTAAATTAAACTAATAACAACATACTAAATGTGGCTTGTTATAATACTTGCTATCCTCCGTTAAAAATATCACTGACTTATCCATGAAATGAATAAAAATGGAATACGTACATAGCGTGTCAGCGCTGCATTTGAAATCAAACATGATATCACGCTCTTTTATTATTAGCAGTAGCTGGCTTCGCTCGCTAGCGGGCCCCTAATTTACATCGGGGCCTCGAATCTTGTAAATCCTCGAATAAGATAAACCTCGAACCGAACGAACCTCCGACCTGGTTCCCCGCTGCCTTCGGCAACGGATAATCCCTTAATTTGCACATCGAATAGTATAAACCTCTAACCAAACGAACCTCCGACACGGGTCCCCGCTGCCTTCGGCACCGTATAGCAGTTGTGCTGTGCACGCTCAAGTTCCATCTTCCACCACCAGGTAGCGCAATCTGTTCTATATGAACCTCGGGAACTGAAATCGTTAAGGCTATAGATGTCGAGTCGAATGAGCTATACCCCGTCATGATCCAGCCCATAGAACCAGAGATAGGAAACTGCCTCCTGGTGGTGACAAAACGAATTAAAATCGGAAATCTCTATAGATGTCGAGTCGAATGAGCCATACCCCGTCGTGATCCGACCCATAGAAACAGAGATAGGAAAACGCCCCCTGGTGGTGAAAGCTAATCGCGTTTGGGGGGCAAAGTAGGGGGATGAACACCGGAGATGCATAATAGGATTAAGCGGTCACAGACCTTTCCAACGATGTATCACATGAGGGGTATGTGCAAAATTTAGAAAATAACCCCTCCCCCTGAATAATATGATTAAGCGTTCACAGACCTTTCCAACGATATATCACATGAGAGGTGTCGGCAAAATTTAGAAAAGTGCCCTCTCTAGGGAGGGTGAAAGTGGGAGGATGGACCCCGAAGATACATAATATGAATAAGCGGTCACAGGCCTTTCGAACAATATATCACATAAGTAGTGTCGGGGGGGGAGGGGGCGCAAAATGTGGGGGTGACACCTGTGGTGCATAACATGAATAAGTGGTCACAGCCCTTTGTAACGATATGTGACATGACGGATATCGTTAAAATTTAGAAATTCCCCCCCCTCCCCTTGTGTAAGCAAAACGCGCTCCACCCCTCCCTATAATTTTTGACGCGGCTTTATTCTTAAAATTTATGTTATGTGTTATAAAATATCGTAAAGTTTCAAACAGATAGCCTTATTATACTTCCTAATTTTGTTCGCGCCCCTCCCCGAAATGTGACGCGCCATTCTTTTTTATAAATTTTTTATCATGCGTTATAAACTGTCTTAAACTTTCTTAAAGTTTAAGACAGATCGCAATGGAATTTAATATATTTGCTGAAATTACTATTATATATAGAATAATATAGAAATAAACCCTCCTTTAGTTTGCAATTAAGATATATGAACAATTTTTAGAATTTCTGAAAGCTGATTTATATTTATTTATTTATTTATTTATTTATTTTTGTTTATTTATTTATTTATTTATTTTTGCGTTGCCGTGTGCATGTTTGGAATTTCTTAGCAATTTCTTAGATTTACATTATTTTATTCAATTAAACATTGTACTGTTACAATAAATTTAAATGGAAACTTCACTTCTAAAACAAAAATAATTTAACAACTGGATTTCATTAATTTATAGGAAAATGACGTGAAAGGTATTCCTGCGAACAAAATGCCTGTCCTTTACCATGTTTTTTTTTTTTTTTTTTTTTTTTTTTAGAAATAAATGAATCACATTTAATTCATTTCAAAAATTTTGTTTACCTTTGGAAAGAAATTTGAAATGCCGATAACTCTTAATGTATACATTTTAGAAGGTATATCTTCCCTCAAAAACTAATTTATTTTTAAAGATCTTTCTAAAAACGTAAATTATATATTTAAAATATTTTTTAAAGCATAAACACTACGTCTGATTACTTTATTTTACAATATTATAAGAACACGCATTTTATCAGACAACTAAAGACACTGAACAAACATGAGCGAAAAATTGATCTGGGCCAGGACTCGAACCTGGGACCTTATGTGTGTTACGAAATCCTTGATCACATGTTCTGTGGGCGGGGTTATGCTCACGGCGCGCGTTACGTAATGTGACGTAACCTCGAACCGATTAGAAAACAGCTTTGTTTTTGTCAGTTGGAATAATTTGTATCGTGAAAAATGGAGCTTCTTGGCGGCTCTCCTGAAACTTAATATTTTTTTCAGTCTAATAATCTTTATTAATTTATTTTTGTGTTTAATGTGCTGTCGAATAAAATATGAAAAGACATCAAGACTATTATGAATCTATCATCCTCACACCTCTCCCAGAATGTGTATTTATTGTGTTTCGTCTTTGGAAATTACGTTCTTTCTGACTGTATCTGCTGCTGATTATCATTATTTTTTATGGTGCCGATAACGCGGGAAATCAAGAAATTGTTCTGAATTAGTTATCGACGTGAATATATAGGAAAGAATATTTATTGGAAGGTTGTTTTTCTCTTCTTGTGGACTATGCTCGGATGAAAGGTACTGTAAAAACTTTATTATTATTATTATTATAAAATGGAAAAGCTTGATAAATTAAAAGCAAAACGTAAGCTTGCTCGAACTTCATGCACTAAAGTAATTACTTCTATCGATAGATTTATGGAAAGTATTGATACTCAAAGTGACAATGATAAATTTAAACTGTCTGAATATTTAATAAATTTGCAAGAAAAACAAGATGAGCTTAAAAATTTAAATGAAAAAATTGAAGAATTAATAGATGATTCAACGGAATTTGAAAACGAAATACAAAAGTCACTTGAGTATGAGGAAGCTATATCTGATTCGAAAACCAATTTAAGAAGTAAATTAAAGCAATTCAAGGTCGAGCAAGCTGAATCCGTGAAAAGTAATAATAGTACTTCTAATTTAAATAATGCATCACAGAATCCTGTCAATTTGCCAAAAGTAAACATAACCACCTTTAGTGGTGATTCAAGTAAATTCTTGGAATTTTATAACAGTTTTGAAAGCGCTATAGATTCAAATGAATCATTAACAACTGTTGATAAATTTTTATATTTGAAATCTTTCTTAACCGGTGAAGCTTACAAATCAGTAGCTGGTTTTGCGTTAAAAGAAGAAAATTATAAATCTTGTTTAACTTTATTAAAAGAAAGATATGGTAAGCAAGACCAGTTAATTAGTTGTTTTGTTAATAAATTATTAGAAATCGAACCTGTTAAATCTTCATCAAATATTAAGGGTCTCAGACATATTTATGATGAAAGTGAAGTCAGTATTAGGAATTTGCAATCTATGGGTATTGCTTCAGATAAATTTGGATACATATTAATCCCTATTTTGTTAAAACAATTGCCACATAATTTAGTGGTAGAATTTCACAGAAAAAGGGATCCTAAGAAAATGGGTGATGTAGGGGAATTAATGAAATTCATCAAGTTTGAAATCGAATCTAGGGAGGCTGCAGATCTGGTGTCAGGAATTTCGTTGAAAGGTCAGGAAACGTTTCGTTCGAAAGCTGAATATTCTAAAGAGAAATTTAAAGTAAAAAATAATTTCCCGACATCAGTTGCATTAAATACTGTTACTAAAGGTGTTTGCATTTTTTGCAATTCTAATACACATACTGGATTAGGATGCAAAATCTTATCCAATGAACAAAAAAGATTTAAGTTAAAGAAAGACGGACGTTGTTATAAATGCTTTTTCAAACACTTACAGTCAGCTTGTAAAGTAAAAATTCAGCCATGTCAAACATGTCAAAGCACACAACATAATCACTTATTTTGCCCACAAACAAAATGTAAAAAATTGGTTGAAAATCAAGATTCAAAATTAAAACAAGTTAGCCAAAATCCTGAAAACGAAACAGTAATGCAATCTATTCATAAGTCAAAAAATTTGAGGAATAATTATATCACTCTACTGCAAACAGCTTGTGTTCAGGTGGAAAGTGGATCTAAAAAATTATTTGCCAGAATACTATATGATTCTGCTTCCACAAAAACCTTCATTCGGAGTGATTTGGCAAAGGCATTAAATGCCAAAATCCTAAGAAAAGAAAAACTTTTCATTTACACATTTTCTAACAGAAATCCTACAGAAAAAGAATTTGAATGTGTATTAATAACCCTGAGAAGCAGATATCATCCGTATAATTCGGTTAATGTTGAGGCATTAATTACGGATGAAATCTGTGGTACCCAATTATGTCAAAATATTAATCCTCAGGTTCAAAACCTTATTTCAAAGGAATATCAATTAGCTGATTTATTCGAGGTAAATTTACCAGTTCAAATTTTATTAGGAGCTAATTACATTTATGAAACATTATGTGGATCGCTTACCAAAATAAACAAGCAATTATACTTTCAAACGTCTATTTTCGGAACAACATTAGTTGGACAAATGCCAGATAATTCTTCGATGAATTCTATTTCTTGTTTAAATGTAATTTGTTATTCGAAAGAAAGAGATTTAACATGTTTAAATGTTTCGGGTGAAAATTTAAATACTCAATTAAAAGCATTTTGGGAACTTGAAGCAATTGGTATTATTGAAAGTAATGAAAAGAAAATTTCTAATTATGAAGTAATAAATAAGTTTCAAGAAAACTTAAAATTCGTGAATGGTCACTATGAAACACGTCTTTTATGGAAAAATTCTCGTGATTTGCTTAAAAATAATCTTGAAGTAGCAAAAAAGCGGTTTTCTAGTTTGGAAATTAAATTCCTGAAAGATGAGTCTTTATTCACAGAATACAATTCTATTTTGCTTGACCAAGTTAATGAAGGTATAGTGGAATTGTGCCCTAAAAAGTTTTCCGAGAATAACTATTACTACATGCCCCATAGACCTGTCATCCGAGAGGATAAAATTACAACAAAAACTCGGATTGTTTTCGATGCTTCCTCTAAACAAGCGGATTCCTTATCTTTAAACGAATGCCTGAATCCGGGTCCTAACTTGAACCCAAATGTTCTGGATATTATTTTAAAATTCCGATTACACAAAATTGCCCTTTCAGCTGACATTGAAAAAGCCTTTCTCCAGATATCTATAGCGGAAGAAGATCGCGATTATTTAAGATTTTTATACTATGAAGATTTTGACAAAAATAAAGAAATTGTCCCCTATAGAATGACTAGGGCTACTTTTGGTGTCACCTGCAGTCCGTTTATCCTTGCCTGTACTATCAAAAACCATATAAAAAAATACAAAGACTCTCACAAGAAAACATTTGAAATCCTTAATTCGTCCCTTTACGTAGATGACTTATTTACCGGAGAAAATGATGTTGTACAGGCTTTTAATTTATCTAATGAAGCTGTTAATATTTTGAAAGAAGGGGGAATGAATTTAAGAAAATTTGAAACTAATTCCGAGGAGCTTAGAAAAGGATGGATTGATAAGAGCATACCTATTTCTAATTCCGATCCACCAAATAACTCTCTAAAAGTATTAGGCTTAACTTGGAACAATAATGAAGATTATTTGGGACTAGAATTACGTCCATTGTTATCAAAATTAAATAATGATTCTTGTACAAAACGGAATGTCTTGAAAATTGCAGCTATGTTGTTTGACCCGGCTGGGTTAATCACTCCTTTTATTATTCGAATTAAATATTTATTGCAACAATTATGGGTAATGGGCATATCATGGGATGAAAAATTTTCTGGTGTGTTAGAAAATGATTGGAAAACTTGGATTTCAGAAATACAGGATCTCTCACAACTGAAAATTCCCAGATATTATTTTAGCACCCTGATCATGGAAAAGGAGGGTCTTCAGTTACATATTTTTACAGATGCTAATCCCAAAGCCTATGGCGCAGTAGTATACTTACGATATCAAACATCTACAGAAAATTTTAAAACTAGTTTTGTCATGTCTAAATCTAGAGTTGCCCCCTTGAAGAAATTAACTCTCCCACGTCTTGAATTGATGGGAGCAGTTATTGGTGCAAGACTTGCAAATTATCTTAAAAATATTCTCCAGGTATTCCAGTTTGTTTTCTGGACAGATTCTGAAATTGTCCTTTATTGGATAAAAGGATCAAAAGAAAAATGGAAACCATTTGTCGCGAATAGAATTTCAGAAATTCATGACTTGTCTGATCCTAGTTTATGGAGACATTGCGAAGGCAAACTTAATCCTGCCGACCTAATCACTAGAGGTTGTTCAGGAAAACAATTGGTCAATTCTCAGAAATGGTGGTACGGTCCCGAATTTCTTTCCTTGCCTGAAGATCAGTGGCCCAGAGTTAAAATGCCCGCAACTCAAGTGTCTAATGTTTCTGAAGAGCGGTCTCGAAAAGCAGAAATTATTTATTGTGTAGTTAATACAAATAATGCTGATAAAATTCAAGTTTTAAATTTATCAAGGTATAGTTCACTAAAGAAGTTGTATCGAGTAACTGCATGGGTATTTAGATTTATTTTTAATATAAAACTAAACGCAGAAAAACGAAATCTTGCAGAGTTATCAGCTGATGAAATAAAAAATGCCGAAAATTTTTGGGTAAAGCTTGTTCAAGAAGAAAGTTTTCCTGAGGTTATAAAATGCTTAAAGATGAACAAAAATATCCCTAAAGAATCCAACCTTTTGCAACTAAATCCTGTGTTGTCAGAAGAAGGATAACTCTTGGTACGAGGGCGGTTACAAAAGGCTAACTTGCCATTTTATGATAAACATCCTATCGTACTTCCTCCCAAACATAAATTTACTGAATTGATTATTAAAGACTCCCATGAAAGGGTTTTGCATGCAGGAGTATCAGACACACTGGTACAAACTCGTGAAAAGTTTTGGATTTTGAGAGGTAGACAGTGCATAAAATCAGTCCTCAACAACTGCACAATCTGCAAGAAATTTAACATACGTCCTGGTCAACAAGTAATAGCACCTCTTCCAGGTGACCGCATTAACGAAGCACCCCCATTTTCCGTTACAGGCCTCGATTTTGCGGGGCCCCTATATGTGAAGGGGAGTGAGAATAAAAATTACATCTTATTGTTTACTTGCGCTATCACAAGAGCAATTCATTTGGAGCTTGTGAAAGACATGTCAACTGCAGAATTTTTATTAGGATTCCGCAGATTTATTTCAAGAAGAGGGCTGTGTGCTATAATCTACTCGGACAATGCTAAGACTTTCAAAAGAGCTGAACTTGAATTAAAAGAAATGTGGAAAGCTATCCGCCATCCGGACGTAAAAAAGTTTTATGCCGATCGGGGAATTTCTTGGAAATTCATTGTCGAACGTGCCGCCTGGTGGGGTGGCTTTTATGAGCGAATGGTGCGCTCAGTGAAGTTTACTTTACGTAAAGTCATCGGCAAATCTTCGTTGACTCTAAGTGAACTGGAAACTCTTCTAGTTGAAGTAGAAGCTATCATAAACTCTCGTCCATTGACTTATGTTTATTCTGAACTAGATGAACCATTTCCTCTAACACCTGCTCATTTTATTATAGGAAAACGAGTTCTGTGTTTACCAACTATAAAAGTAAACGATTTGACCTTACCAGCAACCAAAGAAACTTTAGTGAAACGTTTTCGTTTACGTGAAACTACTTTAAATCATTTTTGGAAGCGCTGGAAGAATGAATATCTCCTCAACTTAAAATCTGCTCACTGCACGGATCAAAATAAAACTTCTGATTTCAAGATAGATGATGTTGTGCTTGTGCATAATGAACATTTACCTAGAGCTTTCTGGAAGTTGGGAAGAATTACAAAAACATTTGTTGGAAGAGATGGAAAAATAAGGTCTTGTGAAGTGAAAACAAACAATTCAACTATTAAAAGACCAATAAATCTCTTGTATAATCTTGAAATTAGTGACTTGAAAAACTGAAAAACTTTTTTTTTACTTTCAAAAGACTCTAAATTTTTTCTTGATGATATTTGAATTGGACTTTAATTTCTTTTACTTATCCTTTTTGAATTTTTATAAAATAATTCTTTGCCTGATAATAGAATGTACATGAATAATATTTTTAACTGTTTCTTTTTATATTTTTAGTAGAAGATATTGTAATTTGTTTTGTGCTTATTGAAGAAGGTATGTAAGTATCAATGGAATATATATTTGCATTGTTTCATGAATTTAATATTTGAAAATTTCTTGTGTTCATGATTTGATCTAGATAGCATATCAAACTTTGATTTTCAGGACTATGGTTGTATCTTGGACAGTTGTATCTTGACCTGAATTATTTTAAATTTAAATAATTTATTTTATATTTGACTGTCTTCTTGAAATTCTGGGCAAAATTTTAAAAATGTTTTGTTTTACTTACTTGGTTTCATTCTTGAATCTTATCTTGGATATATTATTATTATTTTACTTTTATAATTTAATTTAAATCTTGTACTTGGAATAGATATTGATCTTGAATAATATTATGTTAAATTGTTTACTTGAATACCTTAATATTACTTTTTATTTGAAAATTGTGTACAATTTAGTTAATTGAGGTATTTGTTAATTGAAAACTAGGTTACTTGTATTGATGTTATATATATATATGATGTTATATATGTATGATGTAACATTTTTGAAAACTTTTGATGAACCCCCATGTGTTTATGGTGGGGCAGGATGTTACGAAATCCTTGATCACATGTTCTGTGGGCGGGGTTATGCTCACGGCGCGCGTTACGTAATGTGACGTAACCTCGAACCGATTAGAAAACAGCTTTGTTTTTGTCAGTTGGAATAATTTGTATCGTGAAAAATGGAGCTTCTTGGCGGCTCTCCTGAAACTTAATATTTTTTTCAGTCTAATAATCTTTATTAATTTACTTTTGTGTTTAATGTGCTGTCGAATAAAATATGAAAAGACATCAAGACTATTATGAATCTATCATCCTCACACCTCTCCCAGAATGTGTATTTATTGTGTTTCGTCTTTCGAAATTACGTTCTTTCTGACTGTATCTGCTGCTGATTATCATTATTTTTTAATGTGTACCGTGCCGACACTCTGCGACTGAGCCACCCAGACCGATGTCCTTGACTGGCAATTTCTCATACTTATTCATGTCGGAAACAGTCATCTGCCACAGTTTGCAGTCATATTTAATTGTCTGATAAAATGTGTGTTCTTATAATTATGAAGTTTTATTTTTAAAAAAATATCTTCAGAAGAAAATGTCTGACTCGCAGATGAAATTTGATGTGGTTATAACCTGTAACTGATTTGTGCTATTATAATACATATGGTACATGGTCGTTGGCGGGTTTTATCCCTGTTTTGGCATAATTTTTTAATCGCCAAGTTAATTAACAGTTTTTTGCTAATTAAGGATAAAAAATAATTTTTTTTACACTGGATTTTATAAAAGCACATAGATTACGTAATTACTTGTCCAAAAATGCAATCCTTTTTTTATTCTGCCCAATATTAAGGCCTGTAGGTTGTTTGAAAAAAAAAAGTTTGACGAAGAAAAAAGTGATCTACAAAAACAACTTTTCAAAAGTAAAAAAAAAGCCAAGCGTAAAAAAAAAAAGAAAAAAAAGTTGTGGCTAAAAAATGGTGTGATATCAAATTTCCAAGCTATTATATTACTTTTTTAACTTTTTTCCATTAAATAAGTTATCATATATATAAGTCGAGTGCCTACGTATATGTTAATAGAAATCGTTTTCTCCGGTACTAAATACATCCTAACGAGTTTCTGAAAATTCAATTTTTTTCAAATTATGCATGATGGGCTTGGCGGCCATCTTTGCATATTATTCACAAAATTCTAAGCATCCAAATCCGTAGTTAAAATCCGAAGTTCAAAATTGTTATTTAAGCAAATATTTTAAGCGTTTCATTTATAGATTTGTATGATCTGAAAATTGTGTCTTAAGATAATGATGACTTATCTTAAAGATTCATCTTATGATTTATTTTTTACAGTAATTAATAATTTCAAACTAGTAAAAATCAATTTCTCAAAATATCAGTCTTATCTAATTTATCTGTCCGTAGTTAAAATCTGAAGTTCGAAATTGTTATAAACATATTACATTGCAAACATATTACGCTTTTACTTTAGAAATTTGGGTGCTTAGAAATATGAAAAGATGGCCGCCAAGCCCATCATGCATAATTTGAAAAAAATTGCATTTTCAGAAACTCGTTAGGATGTATTTAGTACCGGAGAAAACGATTTCTATTAACATATACGTAGGCACTCGACTTATATATATGATAACTTATTTAATGGAAAAAAGTTAAAAAAGTAATATAATAGCTTGGAAATTTGATATCACACCATTTTTTAGCCACAACTTTTTTTTCTTTTTTTTTTACGCTTGGCTTTTTTTTTACTTTTGAAAAGTTGTTTTTGTAGATATCATTTCTTTTTTTAAAAACAGAATAAACATAATTTAAATAATCTAAACATGAGAAATAATTTAAAATTACATTTTACTTTCAGTCATTGTTTAAAAGGTTAACTAGAAATACCAGTAGATTTTTAAATTAAACTAATAACAACATACTAAATGTGGCTTGTTATAATACTTGCTATCACCCGTTAAAAAATATCACTGACTTATCGATGAAATGAATAAAAATGCAATACATACATAGCGTGCCAGCGCTGCATTTGAAATCAAACGTGATATCACGCTCTTTTATTATTAGCACTAGCTGGCTTCGCCCGCTAGCGGACCCCTAATTTATATCGGGGCCTCGAATCTTGTAAAACCTCGAATAAGATAAACCTCGAACCGAACGAACCTCCGACCTGGTTCTCCGCTGCCTTCGGCACCGGATAATCCCTTAATTTGCACATCGAATAGTATAAACCTCTAACCAAACTAACTTCCGACACGGGTCCCCGCTGCCTTCGGCACCGTATAGCAGTCGTGCTGCGCACGCTCAAGTTCCATCTTCCACCACCAGGTAGCGCAATCTGTTCTGTATGAACCTCGGGCACTGAAATCGTTAAGGCTATAGATGTCGAGTCGAATGAACTGTACCCCGTCGTGATCTAGCCCATAGAACCAGAGATAGAAAAGTGCCCCCTGGTGGTGAAAAAACGAACTAAAATCGGAAAGCTCTATTGATGTCGAGTCGAATGAGCCATACTCCGTCGTGATCCGACTCGTAGGAACAGATATAGGAAAGCGTCCCCTGGTGGTGAAAGCTAATCGCGCTTGGAGGGCAAAAGGGAGGATGAACACCGGAGATGCATAATAGGATTAAGCGGTCACAGACCTTTCCAACGATGTATCACATGAGGGGTATGTGCAAAATTTAGAAAATACCCCCCCCCCCCTCCTGCATATTATGATTAAGCGTTCACAGACTTTTCCAACGATATATCACATGAGAGGTGTCGGCAAAATTTAGAAAAGTGCCCCCTTTGGGTGGGAGGGTTGAAAGTGGGAGGATGGACCCCGAAGATACATAATATGAATAGCGGAACAATTTTTAGAATTTCTGAAAGCTGATTTTTATTTATTTATTTATTTATTTATTTATTTATTTATTTATCTATTTTTTATTTTTTGTTTATTATTATTATTTTTTATTTATTGCGTTGCCCTGTGCATGTTTGGAATTTTTTAGCAATTTCTTAGATTTACCTTATTTTATTCAATTAAACATTGTACTGTTACAATAAATTTAAATGGAAACTTCACTTCTAAAACAAAAATAATTTAACAACTGGATTTCATTAATTTATAGGAAAACTAGCAAGCTACGCCCGCTGCGCTGGTCGGTTTCTACAAATGAACCCTGAATCAAACGAAATATATCGTTTAATTTGACCTTGTATTTGAAAGCAATCTGTATATTTACGTGGAATATCCTTCCACATTACTGAAAAATGACGCGATTGCGCTATTATATTTTCTAATGTGCAGTCAAAATTTTAGCTGTTAAGGACCAACTCTTTTATTTGGTCATTTACAGTTAGGGTTTGCTAAAGAATGATAAAACTATATGCAATATACTAAAACCATCACTAAAAATTATCGAAATAACAATGCAAACAAATTAACTAACAAAATCCATTCAGAAGAAGTTTTATAAAGGCTAATCTTTGATAATCTGATTATTGAACTTTTCCACATAATTCTAAAACAACAAAACGATATAAAATATACTAAAACAATCCTTACAAATTATCTACTTAACAATGCAAGTCGCAAAAAATACGCCCAGTAAAAACTATCAAAAAGGCTAATATTTCGGAATCGGGTTCACTTGACTATATAACCTTCACACATAACTGATGGACTAAGCAACGTAGGACAATATATAGTACATTAACACCATTTCTGAAATAGCATCTAACTAACAGTACAATTCTCATCAAAATCCGTTCAGTAGAACTTTTTTAGAAGGCTAATCTTTCATAATCGGAATCAAATATTGAAAAGGCTAATATTTGATAAAAAAAATGGTCACCCGATTTTCGAATTTCCCCCTATAATTCTAGAACTAAGCAACGTTATATAATAAAACGTTTCCTAGAAAATTATTTAACAGTATAGGTTCCATCGAAATACATTCGGCAAAATCTATTAAAAAGGCTAATCTTTCATAATCGGATTGATCTGATTATAGAACTTCCCAGAATAATTATATAACTAAGCTACGTAGAACGATATGTTATACATTAAAACCTTCCCTTAAAAATTATCTTAGTTTAAGTTCTACGAAAATGCATTCAGCAGAACTCGAGTTATAAGCAGCCGGAACGAAATTTCATATATGTAGAAGTAAATAGAAGTATATTGCCATTAATATAGTTTGCATTTGAATAAACAAAGGTACTTTTCGGTTAGCCGGGCACCAGTGATATATGAACACACACACACACACACACACACACACACACACACACACACACACACACACATATATATATATATATGTATGTATATACATGTATTTGTGTAGATATATGTGTATATATGTGTATCACTGGCGCCCGGCTAACCAAAAAGTACCAAAAAAAAAAATACTGCGAAAATGCAGTCGTACACTTGGAAAAAAAACACCTTTTGGCCTAAAATCTCTCATCAAAACTGTTTTTCTTTTTTTTTCTTTTCTTTCTTTTTAAAAAAAATAAAATTAGTAACAGTTTTTTCTTTTATTTTTCCAGATGTATAGCCATTTCAATCCTTTCTGCAACAAAAAAAGACACTTTTTGGCTTAAAATCAAATTGTTTGGGGTCAAAAGTAAAATCAAAATCGCCAAAAACAAAAGATAAATCGCCAAATTTGTTTCAATAGAAATCTTGCCCCTTGAATAATGTTTTAAGCATTATGAACATTTCTAATCATGTTTAAATTAAATATTTTCGTTTTATAATATTCTCTCATCAAAACTCTTTTTCTTTCTTTCTTTCTTTCTTTCTTTTTTTTTTTTAAATAAAATTAGTAACAGTTTTTCTTTTATTTTTCAAGATGTATAGCCTTTTCATTTCTTTCTGCAACAGTAATGATCGCCAAAAAATTAGCAATGGTAACCTTTTCGGCCAAAATAACAGAACTTTCTATCATAATTCGATAGCTATTATACGTAGAACGTTGTGTTACATACTAAAACCTTCCCTGAAAAATTATCTCTCGAACAGTGCAAGTTCCAGCAAATTCCATTCAGCAGATCTCGAGTTATAAAGAAACGGAACGAAATTTCCGTTTGTGTTTTATATATATAGTGAGGCTAACGAAAAAGACAGGCTACCGCGGTGCGTTCCACTTATCTTTTTTTACAGACCGCTAGAGTGACGTGATGCTCTTTTCGTACACCTGCATTGGTGGATTCGAGCCTCACGTGATTCCCGCGGTCTGTAAAAAAAGATACGCGTAAAGCACAGCGGTAGCCTTTCTTTTTCGCTAGCCTCGTATATATAGTAGATGACGTGAAAGGTATTCCTGCGAACGAAATGCCTGTCCTTTACCGTGTTTTTTTATTTTTAGAAATAAATGAATCACATTTAATTCATTTCAAAATTTTTGTTTACGTTTGGAAAGAAATTTTAAATGGCGATAACTCTTAATGTATACATTTTAGAAGGTACATCTTCCCTCAAAAACTAATTTATTTTTAAAGATCTTTGTAAAAACGTAAATTATATATTTAAAATATTTTTAAAGCATAAACACTACGTCTGATTACCTTATTTATAAGAACACGCATTTTATCAGACAATTAAATACACTAAACAAACATGAGTGAAAAATTGACCTGGGCCTGGACTCAAACCTGGGACCTTATGCGTACCATGCCGACGCTCTGCGACTGAGCTACCCAGATCCATATCCGTAACAGGCAATTTCTCATACTTATTCATGTTAGAAACAATCATCTGCCACAGTTTGCAGTCATATTTAATTATTTGAAAAAATATGTGTTCTTATAATTGTGAAGTTTTATTTAAAAAAAAAATATCTTCAGAAGAAAATGGCTGACTTGCAGATGAAATTTGATGTGGTTATATTATAACCTGTAACTGATTTGTGCTATTTTAATACAGATGGTACATGGTCGTTGGCGGGTTTTATCTCTGTTTTGGCATAATTTTTTAATCGCCAAGTTAATTAACAGTTTTTTGCCAATTAAGGATAGAAAATATTTTTTTTTTACACTGAATTTTATAAAAGCACATAGATTACGTAATTACTTGTCCAAAAATGCAATCCTTTTTTTATTCTGCCCAATATTAAGGCCTGTAGCTTGTTTGAAAAAAAAAAGTTTGACGAAGAAAATAGTGATCATTTTAAGTAACTCGACGTTTTTAAAAGAAAGCTATATCTCTGTTTATAAATCACTTATGAAGATGAGTTTGGTCTTAAATTGAAGAAATTCTTCCTTAGATTCTTCTAGTTTTCGTTTTTTTTTTCTACGACGCTTGGTTTGTTTGATATCTGATATTTTAATCTGGCATGTTTTGTCGATTTAACATTGCGAAGTTGCTTTCTGTATATAAGCATTAGCGGTCTTTATTCCAGTTCTTGGCGTTGTTTGTGTGGCGTTTTTTTTTTAAGCTTGGCTTGGCAGAGCGACCGCCCTGCTTGATCATTTTAAGTAACTCGACGTTTTTTTAAAAAATCTATATCTCTGTTTATAAATCACTTATGATGATGAGTTTGGTCTTAAATTGAAGAAATTCTTCATTAGATTCTTCTAGTTTTCGTTTTTTTTTTTTTTTTTTCTGCGACGCTTGGCTTATTTGATATCTGATATTTTAATCTGGCATGTTTTGTCGATTTAACATTGCAAAGTTGCTTTCTGTAAGTAAGCAGTAGAGTTCTTTAGTCCAGTTCTTGGCGTTGTTTGTGTGGCGTTTTTTTTAAAGCTTGGCTTGGCAGAGCGACCGCCCTGCTTGATTTTACATATTTATGATTAAAAAGTAGGAATTGACTTAAAAAAATATATATATACATATATATAACACTTGTTTAAATTTTAATTAAAAAAAATATATTAATAAATAAAACTTTCTGCTACTTTAATATTTTTATCGAATTTAAATACCTACATAAAAAATGTATGCAAAATTTGCTTTTCATGATTCATTACTCATCGAATTTATAATGTCGTTCGCGATACGATCTCTGTATATCCAATTTGTCATTTTTTTCTCTCTCTTTTTATTTGGTATATCGATGGCCAAGGTTTTAGTCCTTGAAATAATCCAGTTTTTTAATTCACTGACCATTTGATATTTTGATCAGATGCGAACGAAATTACAGATTCGCTGAGTCATGAATTTTGAAGTGCACTTTTTTCAATGAATTTTTTTATATAGAAATTTAAATTTTACGATTTATACGTGAAGAGGTTTCAAATTATCCGCGTTGTTAAAGTTTGAAAGTTCTCTCTTTTTTTACTCTTAACTGAAACTCTAAATTTCATCCTCAAATTTTGTCTTCAAGAGATGTTTAATTATGCAAAAAATATATTATAGAAAAATATATCTGATAATTTCAATAAAATTATTTTTTTTTATACAAACTATTCATTCACCCGCATAGTTTTTTACACTATAAGGGTTTTATATTTTTTGTAACTACGTGAATTTAATTTTTTTTTCAGTTGGTAAGAAAAAATTAAATGCATACCATTAAAAATTTTCAGTCGAATTATTTAACTTTTTAAAGAAAAATTAAGGAGAATGAAGAAGAAAAAAAAGTTGCTTTCTGTCTAGTAAGTTGTTCGTGCATAAAATGTTCGTCGATACTTAAAACTTCAATTATATTTTTAAATTATGATCTTATTGCAAAATAGTTTTTATTTTTTTTTAAACCAATCAGTTATTAATTTTTTCCTTTTTATGGTCTTAATGTAGAAATTTAAATATTAAGTTTTATAGTCTAAAATCCTTATAACATCCACACTATACTTTATAAGTAAAATTTACTGTGTTCCAATTTTAGACTAAGAGTAATTTTATTCGAATACTGTGTTCAGACGATGTTAAAATATGTAATAAAACAAGCTTTAAGTTCAGTGTAAGTAGTATAATATTATAGTATAATCATCTTCCAGTATAATTATAAACGTAAAATTTTGTTTTACATGCAGAACTTCTTTTTTAACTGTGATTCCAATTTTTTGCTCGACAAGTTAAAAAAACTCATATTAAAATGAATTTCCCCTATTATGATATGAAAATAATAGGAAATGAAAGAAGTAACTTATATCTATTACTAATGTAAAAATATTGTTTTTTTTTAATGCATACCTTTAACATATACATGTTGGAAATTGCACGTCAAACGTGACAAATGAGGTGAATTCGTACTATATATAATTTTATAAATATTCAGATCTTGGTGCATCAGCTGTTGCACTCTTATGCAAAAATGCACCAATACAAAATTTATTTTACGTGCAGATTTTCATATTACATACATTAATTTTATTTTATGAAATTAAGTTTCAATACACTTTTACAAACAATTAATTACAATTCTATTACATTAAAATTATACTATGCGCAAATATCCAATACAAGGCAATATAAATAAAAATCATCGCTATTATTTCTGTGAAATGAATTATATTGTGTGTTATTATGATATGATTAATTTCCGTAATAAAATAAGTACATAATAAGTTGGCAACATTTTGTTTTTGTTGACATTTACTGAAAATTACAATGGGAAACTTAAGCCTAACTTTGACAATTTCAGAACTTGAAATCCATATTTAGACACTTTTTCCATTTAATATCTGTTTCTCCAGAAATATCTATCCAAAGAATTGCCGGTAGATTATATGAGTGATTTCAATTAAACATTTTAGTATAAAAATTCGGATTTTGAATTGAGTAATACGGAAGTAATATAACTCCATCTTAAGTAGGACGTAATCACCATGGCAACCTAGCATCATTACCTATCATGGGATATAACTAAATTAATTACGTATGATAGGATTTAATAAAATGAAGAAAACTTTTATAAATATCTTTATAAGTTTTGATTTGATTTTCATATATTTTGAAATGCCTCGGCAAAATTCTGCAACGATTCTATATATTGAATTTCAAACCATTCGGTTGGATAGTTTCTGCGCTGTTATATGCGGACAGACGGTCGGACCAGACGACGACTATAGGTGCTATGTATTTCTATACTTATAAACGTACCTAAAAATGACAAAAATGGTCATTTTTTCACTTTTCGACATTTTAAGAGTCGTAAGTCCTCTTAAAAATTTCACATTAATAGTAATATCATAGTCTGAGAGTGTAATTCTTTGTGTGTGTTTTCTTTTGTTGTCTCACTGTTTTATTAGAAAATAATAATACTAATAATAAATCCTTTCTTATTTAAATAATAGCTGACATGCCCGGCGTTGCCCGGACCCGTGATAATAACCTTAAAAATACCCAAAATCAATGCTGAATGACTTTATATATTTAAATGAAAATCTATCCAAACGAACTGAAGGAGAGTCGTTATAGTTATTGCCGATGTAATGTCGATTTAATTCCTGACGTTTTGATATATTAAACTTTCAATTCTGACCAGAAGTTCCTGAGGAAACCTAAATAATATAAAGCGCTCCCCCACCTTTCCTCTTTTAACCCCAAAATAATATACAGTATTGGCCAATTTATTAGTCCCATTCGAAAAAAAATTCCAAAACCTCGTTTATAAGATGATTATATTAAAATTAAATAAAAATCATGCTCTAGTGGCATCATAATTCACTTTTATATTTTAACAGAATAGTAAGGCTATTATAATTTGTGACTCGTGCTATAGCCAGTATACGTCAGGACGCATGTCCGTTATCATTATCTTCTTGCGCGTGAAGATTTCCTTATGGTGTCTCCATTGTGAAATTTGGTAATTTTTTTAATTCAATATTTGAAAAACGGCATAATCATTAGATTTGAAATTTATATTCAGAAAAAATACAATTTTTTACCTTTCTAATGAAGTTTGTCTAACAATTTTCTGACATATACTTTTCGAGCTATTAATTTTTTCAGCAACTTCAAATGTTTCAGTTTCCGAGATTAATCTGTGGCAACGATTATCGAAAATCCCAGTCGTCAGCAACGCATAGCTTTTTATTAAAAAAGGATAATCAACCATACTATTTATTCACACAAATGAATTTTTAGATTATAAGAGTAAGAATCTATTTATCTTCTTTTCAATCTCAAACTTGAATCGGAATTTTTCTTTCTTAGGAAATATTTAATTATTTAATTAATATTTATAGAATATTTATTTAGATACCACTGTTAAAAATAGAGAGTAAAATATATTTTCTCATTCGAATATAATCATTTGAATTATACGCAGTAACAATATATTTTTCAGCTTTAGCATGCATTTTGAACATAAAGATTCTCTATAAAACATTTCTAAAAAAATTTTTCGATAGCAATCTTTAGCATTAGATTTCTATAAAGAAAAATTTTAAAGAAACCCTTTTATAGAAATAGAAAAGATTGGATTTCCTCGAGATTTTTTTTTATATAAAAGGAATATTATACACAAAGCTATAGAATACTATAGAACTCTATAAATTTTTATAAAACATTTTCGTAGGGAAGAATATTTTCAAAATATCTCATATATGTCTATAATACTGCAAACTTTATGTTCTGATTATGTAATATTAAAATAAATATAAAAGAAGATTTTTCATACCCTATCTACCATTACATTAAATTAATCACATATGGAATTTCTCTTTAGAAGATGCTTAATCTTGCAAAATATGCTACAGAAAATCTTTTTATTTCAATTAAAACTAGTTCGTTGTGACACTGGCTGCTCGTGAATGGCTTTATTTAGGGCACTAAATGCATGCTTGCAATTTTTTTTGCTTTCTTACCACTGTTTTTTAAAAGAAATATTTGCCTTATTTATTGATAGAAACTTCTGACATTAAAACAAGTAAAAGATTTCTTTAAAAAATTATGGTGAGAAAAGAATAAATTTTTCAGCCATACATTTGGTGTTCCAAAAAAGAGCCAGTCACGAGTCGTCACTGGTTGTGACTATCACAAAACTTTCTTCTATGTAAATCAAATCAATTAAGATTTAAATAGTGCAAGAAATTACATCGATTTAGCAAAAATGTTTTTTTTTTTCGGCAACTCCTTTTAGATGTCTGCAACCAAAATTGAATGACAATGTAGTCTCATATTCATGATGCTAAGCGTGAAGTTTAGTTGAATTCTGTCCATTTAAACTGGTGATACAAGAATCGCATGCCAAATTCTAATTTCAGCACCCACTCTTAGATGACCGCAACCAAAATGGAATGACAATCAGTTCCTGTTATTCGAATTCTAAATTTGTTGTTTCGTTGAATTCTGCACACATAACTGGAGATATAAGCATCACATAACTCGGACAAATCATCGATTTCCTGTACATCCTTTTGGTGGATTTTGCCCCAAAACTAATTAGCACCAGTTCACATAAGGGAATGTCATATGATAATTCATTCTATTCTACGCAGTAGTTCGTGAGTTAGAGTGCCCACAAATTTTGTGCCGCATGCAGAGAGACAGACACATGGACAGACACGTGGACAGACATTTTCTAAAAATAGTCAAACCGTGTTCAGTACTTTCTAAGGGATTAATCCGTCACAAATTTCCACGAATTTTCTTCTTGTATATAGAGAAAAAAATAAAATAGCAAGATATTATAACGGCAATATTATTTACATCAGGATGTTTTGTTCAAAATAAATTCTCGATTAAAAAAAATAGCGCCTTTATTTATTTTAATTTATTATATATAATTAGAGTTTTCGCGTAAAGTATCGTACACGGCTAATTAATGGACATAGGATTTTTAAATTTTCAAAAATTCGATTTTTTCGAATATATATATATATATATATATATATATATATACATATATATTTTTTAAATGATAATCTTTTCTGAACATTTTAAAACATGCCGCATTAAAAAATTCCTATAATTACTCGAGTTATAGCCTAAGACGTACAAAGCCCCAAATATAAACAAGTTTACATTTGAGAATGTATTTTGGGAATTACAAACAAAACGTAAACAAGTCAGTTTCCTCAAAATGAGATTTTTGGGCATAACGCGGAAGATATTTCAAAAACTTTTCAATATATTTTCATGAAATTTTCAGAGGATACATTTTATGTTAGTCTGCATAAAGTGAACCTAAATTTTCATTTCTATTGTTTAAAAAAAAAAAACATTGTTTTTGGTAGTTATGCTGTTGAAAATTTCAAAATTTTGTATAATCTAAATGCGATTTTTTATTAAAAAATATAACAATGCTTTAAACACAAAGTTATTTAGTTTCAGGGTATTTATTACAATCTGAAGCATCATTAAGCACCAACATTTTTGTTTTAGATGCAATTTTTTTTTTTGTAATCCTACGAGTAAGCTCTCATGCCAGTTTTCTGTTCGACAAATATCTGACAGTTTGAAGCCCGCTATAAATATTAATTCTTCATTATTGTATTTTTTAAAATCTATGTAATGAAAGACTATGCTTTTATCTTTCATCTTTTTTAAAAATATTTTTTCAAATCATATGTATTTTAAGATATTAAAAGTTGAAATATGGTAATTTTTTTCATTTTTAGGTGCATTCGGAATTATATAAATACACAGCACCTATAGTCGTTGTCTGGTCTGTCCGTCTGTCTGTTCGCATATAACAGCGCAAAAACTACCCAACCGAATGATTTGAAATTTAATAAATATAATCGTTGCCGAATTTTGTCGCGTCATTCCAAATTTTATGAAAATCGAATCAAAACTTAAAAAGTTATTAATGAAAGTTTTCTTTATTCTATTATATCCTATCATGCGTAATCTGTATAATAAAAGCGCAAGTTACGTGACTTACGAAAACAAATACGGGCTAACCCCATTTGTTTTCATGTACCAAGCGGCATTTTTATTAAAAAAATATTTTTTTGAATAAAATTTTGTAAAAGTTACATTTTTAGAAAGATCGTTCAAAAAAAAAAAAAAAAAAAAAAAAAAAAAAAAGTTTTCTTGAGAGCTGAGTTACATTCAACAATCTATAGAGTGGAAATTAGGTTACCCGAATATCTCAATCCATTAGAGTAAATAAACACAGGAGATTCGTACATTATGAGTCATAAAAATATTGAACCAGGGAGGTAATCATTCGCAAAGCAAGATCTGCATGGTGAAAAAAAAGTTCGCATTTGTAAACATGGCAATACGTAATAAGAAAAACAAGAACGAAAAATCATGCGTCAAGCAAAGATTATGTAACACTTTCCAACGCTTCCAAAATCATTTTACAAATCATACCGTTTAATAAGCTAAAAGATAACATCTAAGTAAACAATTTGGAAAACGCATAACATATTTAAAAACATAATTTCAAGAATTTCTAACATATACAATATTCGGAAAAATATCCGAATACTTTTATTCAGTCCTGTATAGGATAAATAGATTTGTATATATACTACATAGGATGCTAAATTTTAGTTCAGTTAGGAAACGCGTAGCACAATTTAAAATTCTCCGTCTGGAGTTTCTGTCAATAAACGGAAATGTGTCCGTGAACTTTTGTGCTTCCTTGTATAGGATCGACAGAATTTATACACACCACGTAATAAACAAAAAGCAAGTTAAAATTAAAATCGCGTTCAGTAACTTAAAACGCACTTCCAGGAATTATTGTTAACAGACAGTAGTTAATTATTTTGTGTGTCCCTGTAAATGAACGATGACTGCTATGCACACAATATTCTGTAGTAAGCCTCTTGTAATGCACCTTAGTGATATATATAAATTTCAATTCGTTTAAAATAGTGAAAAATTATTTAATTAAACCGCAAATGATTTTTCCCCATAGACCGCAATGTAACGGAATTCTTTTGAGTGTCCCTGTAAAAAAACTATACGTGCTACACACTTCCGTTGAAATAGGGAACATGCTATAGATAACGACATATAAAAATATAAACATATAAAAATTGCAGAGCAATCCGAGCATATTTACGGGAGTTAGAGCACGGACAGACGGCCATACGGCAGACGGCAGACGGCCAGACAAACCGAAGTCATAAACACTTTTCAACTAGGTTGGAAAATGTTAAAAAAGGCATGCTTATTTCACTCCTAGCAGACGACATAATTCATTTCACTGAAATAATGAGGATGATTTTTTTTTTACATTGTGAAACTAGCTATAAAACGAACGCACCTAATATGTCACGTTTAACGTACAATTTCCAACTTGTTTTTAATTTTTTTTCCAATAAGTCCTAAGACTCCTGTGTGTTTCAGTAATAAGGAACACATGTAGCGGCATATTAATATTATAGAACTTTGTGTTCATTGGGTCATTAGTCGATATATAAAATTATAAAATGGGTGTATTTGAAAAAAGTTTCATGAAAAAAACTTTATTGTATCATTTTTATTTTTAATACGGATATTAATTTCTATCACATATGTCACAAAAGGTTCGGCATTCTCTGCATGATAAAACGCACTTTATTTTTTCCCCATATTACCTGGACTTGCTCTTCATGATATATATTTAATCACGAAATAAATGTATAATAGAAAATATATCTCATCGTTTCAATAAAATATTCATACCAGAAAAATTATTTTCTCATTCAAACCTCACTATTTATTCACCCACATAATCTTGTTTCAAATCAAGGAATAATAATAGTAAAAAAAAAATTTCGATCTGTACCCAGATATTTTTTTACTTTTTCCTAAATCTTTAATTCCATGTCGAGGCGCAATATACGGTTGAAGAAACTGCCTAATGAGAAAGCAGCTTTTTGTTTGATTTATCTGTAGGCGCCAACGGGTATTTTAGATTAGTTTTTGGTTTAATTTATCTTCCCCCTTTTCTTTACTTTGGGCTATGTATCGACAAAGCTGCTGCGTTTTTTTTTTTTTTTAAAGAAATGATTTTTTTTAGCAAGGTGTATGTTTAATGGTTTTCTAATGGAATTTCACCTTTTTCTTAACAAAAAAAAATCTAGGGTTCTGATTTTACTTTGATAATTCAGCATTTTTCATTTTTTGTTCCTTTCAAAACCTATGTTTCGATTTTAAAATTTTTGAACTAAAGTTTAAGCATTGAATTCCTGTTATCTTTTCTTGTTGTATTTTGGGAGGAGAAGACTGTTGGCTTATCGGAATTGCTTTTATAGGTAGAAATATTATATGTATTTGCATATGAATACATTAATTTTAGAAACTTCTCGGGTTTTTTTTTTTTTTTCGATTGCTAATGTGTTGTATTTTCTATAATTGATAAAAAAGTAAATTATACAACAGGTAAGTAATAGAAAAGATAACAACTTTTTTTATATTTAATTTTTAATTAATATTAATATTCTCTCTCTTTATCTTGCTTTAAAATGAAGCGATTTTTGTAATTAGCTGAATATTTTGAAATATGCGTGTAATTTTTTTATTTATTTGTCAATTGTCAATAATTTAAATGAAAATCATTTTTGTAAACAAGGTTGGTTTTTAAGAATATTCTGTAATTTTAATATAGATGGACTATATTTAAAGGAATCAGGGCACGATTTATCCATAAAGATTTTCGATAGCTGAATCTTATTAAAATAGGGCGCAGAACCTAAAAATTACGCCAGTCAAGGAAAGTGTTCCATATCCTGTGCTAGTTGACACGATTGGTAAAAAAAAAAAAAAAAAAAAAAAAAATGGTGCCAAAAAGGATGTGACGTCACGTAGATAAAGTCCATTCCACTAGTTAAAAATGTAACTCCAAAGGCCGAAGATCGCAACAACCACATCAAGCACTTATCGCCAAAATAAAGTCGCCAAAAACAACAAGCTCAGGATACCGAACTCTTCCCTCAGTTAGTAATGTATTATGTCGATTCCCCTAATGTAATAACTTCGTTTATCTATCTATCTAAATATAGGGTGAACTCCTGGGGAAAACTTTAAGTGGTGATAGAACATGACAAGACAGCAGTAGTGATCAAGGTTGTTTGTGTTTATTCATTTTTAAAAATTTATTTTCATGTGCAAAAAGTAAAAGTGAAAGTGGTACAAATCTGTTTTCGAAGTGAAGTGGGCTGATGATGGTCGCGGTAGCCGGTCGAAAATACTAGGACAGTTTGTAAACATCTGTTAACATCTCTTTGTGTCTTTTAAATGTCACCTGTTAAGTAACAGTGGGATCTACCGAGTTTCATATTGAAATTTTATGAATAAAGTAAGGTGAAATTTGAATTTCGCTCTATGTGTTTTGATTTAGGATACAAACAATTACGGAACTATTAACAATGTTTTAAGTGAAAACAAGTTAATCTTCATTAATGGGATTGCACGACAGTTGGTATATTTACACATTTTTATTTAACTTAACTTGATTCATGTATTTAAAGTTGGAATTTTGAAATCCAATTTTCATTTATTTCCTTATATGCCAGATATCTGTAAATTATGTAGAAAGAGGTGTTTCCGATTATCATAAAATATTTTAATATTTTTAGAACTTAATTATAAATGAATAAATTAATTTCAAGGTATTTTTTCATTAACCGGACACAAGAATAAATCGCCAAATATCCTTTCAAATATACAATATGATTACAAAGCTGTAAACAAGTTAGAACAATGGAGGTAATTATGTACCATACCCCGCCTTTGAAAGGTTGAATGTGAACAATTTAAACTTATTGAATTTGTCTTTTAAATTTTTGTGAAATTTTGTTCGTCGTGATTCCGCCGCAGATTTCGCGGAGCGAAGTTTCTATACCCTTTCGGAGACCAGTCGCTACCTCCTTCCATAGGTTTCGATGTTCGGCAACTGCGGTAGAGCAAGGGTGATTGGGGAAGCCCGGCATAAGGCCTAGGGCCCGGTTTCCTCTTTTGGTTTCAAGCCCCGAAGCTGTCAGGGGACTCCAACGTCTCCCCAAGTGTAGGGTGGTGGTGACCCAAGAGGGTGGGCACCTCCGCTAATCGCAACAACCGTTGTCATCAATACTTGGGAGAAGTCAGCCCGTAGCACATACAGGTGCATTCCCGGTCGTGCGCGTTAAAAGTTCCTCAGAACTTTGGTACGGCGGTTGACGTGCCTGACAGGCGCCCTCAGGCACCTGCCGGTGCAGCTCAGCTTTTATACGCTTTCGGAGACAAACTTGAGCGGATCGAAAAAAAAAAAAAAACAATAAATAAATAGAGAGTCACCGGACAAATTTAAAAGCAAAATTTATTAAATTAAAGACTTCGAAAAGCGGAAAGGGGTCTCGTGGCTCTGAGATCGTCGTACGACAGCAGCGGCTTCAAACTTATTGTTCGTAACGAGCAGTTACACAAATATTATCTTTCTTTTGAAAAATTAAAACGTGTAATTCGAATAAAAATGGAAGAACTATGATCAGAGGCGGTCCAAGGTAGATTTTTCAACCGAGCAAAATCATTTACGCGCCTCTCTTCCCTCCTCTCTAACTACCCTAACTTCTAACCAACCTCACTCTTTTTTTCCAGTCACTTATTTCTCTAGACACTTGATTTGCGCTAGAATGAAGATTTTTGCCTTTGAGTATGTGATTTAACTTGTGATATAGATTTTTTATTTTATGGTTATCAGTTTTTAAGCCTGTTTTCGAAAAATATTCTAAAACGCTCAAAAACGTGTAACTTTCTGTCACATTCGAGCGATCATTTAGGCACGTAAAATAATAAAATTTATCGGCAGGGCTATTGTAGTAATATAAGATCAAATGGTGTGTTGTTGTTTTTTTAAATATAAATTATTACATTTTGAGTTGCAGTCGATTGCTGTATCACGACGTCCTCTCGCAGGCCCCAAAAATTGAATTAAAACATCCACTTTGGCAGCATTTTTTAAGGGATTTTACTTAACTGCAAATTTTCAAAAAGGCATTTTTATTGCATTTTTATTGCATTTTCTGAAAATATAATTAGTAAAAAATATTCAGTTACATTTTGTAGTCGATATGATAAAAATGAAGAATGTTACGCCGCATTAATTTACCATGTCCTGTCATGCATAAAACATAACAACAAACACATGTATAATAATTATCTGTTATACCTATTACAACATTCATTAATTTATTTTAAAAGCACATCACACGTTTTTGGAAGCTTTTAGACATGTGTACTGTTCTTTTATGTGTTTTTAAAATAAATTAATGTATGCTGTAAAATATGTAGTATACATATAATTATTATGTCGATAAATGATATTATGGATGATCGTAGATAAAAACAAATGTATATTTCGAGTATAAAATTGACCAATACTGGTACAAAATCAACCAGATGAGTACAAATTGAAGATTTAATAAAAAATAATACGAAATAAAAGCGCAAAATCTGTTATAAATTTCTTTATTAAGATAAATAAAATGAAAGAGAAAGAGAAGACAGCATCTAAAAATAAGCTTATATGAAATATCAAGCAGAATTTACCGAGTACTTGATATAGAGAATACATTAATAATGCTACTTTTAAAATAGTTCATATAACTGAAATAACAATATTTGAAATACATTGCTTTAACAAGTTCAATGTATATTTACAGTTAATTAGCACTTACCCGTTTTTAAATAAAGATACTTCAATTGATATCTATTTTGGGTTCACGTATTCTCTCTTATTTACCTGAAATCGATAGCTGAACAAATTCAGATAGGTTATAAGCAAATATATCAGCTGTTGGAAACATGAAACTGGCCGTTCGAACCGGTTTTAGGAATTTTACGGTATTTGATTACTGCCTTCTGTTAGTGGCGTTAAAATCAATACAGTGGAGAGGGAAATAAAGGTCATGTAAAAGCAGATTATATAACACACGCCTGTATTTTTTAAATATAATTTTATTGGCTAAAAATGCACATGCATTAAGGTAATTTCGTTTTAATTATAGCATAAAAATACTTGTTTCATGAACAGAAAAATGCTTGATTGTGTAAAAAGTTAAACTTCAAAAATTGAATGAACATATGCGTAATCATAATTTCCAAGTGTGACGTTTTTATCAAATTAGTGTACCACTGTTTCCGAATAGTAATAGTCGTATTATTTAAACGCCGATTTTCTGGATTAAGTCATGCAAATATTACCATAATTACCCACTTTTTCTCTTTTTTGTTATCACTAAAATTTGATAGAAAATTTTGCTTTATTTAATCGCCGATTTCGGAGATTAAAAAAAGAACATTTACAATTGAATTTTAGTAGTAAAAATTTCGTAAAAGCTGGCAGCTATGTATTACTATTGAAAAAATTTGTTCTCGGTTTTACAGTTGCCGTGGCAACGCTGGCAATGCGGAAATTAGACTGACACATGATTGAGTAAAAAAGTAAAGTTCCCAAATGTGCATGCAAAATTTGCAGATTGGACTAACGCGGAAATGTGAAAAAAAAAATCATACATAATGTATACATATCGAATTTATACATCACTGTTTTGAAAACTGAAATTCAGAAACACTAGGGGGCTCGGCCCCCTACTCGCTAACGCTCACCATCCTCCCGTGAATTGCGAAACAGTTAACATTGAGACTGCTACGCGGTCCCAGCTCGCTTCGCTCGCTCGCCCCCTTTTTATTTTTCACCAATTCTAGCAGGAATAAGTTCTACCATAATTGAACATACGAAATTGACATTTTTTTTAATGTAAAAAAGTAATTCTCCGTTGAAAACACAACTAAAAATGCATTTAGTTGGCGCTACCAATGGGCATATAAATCATTTAAATACTATGAAAAAAGGATGTTGGAAACAGTTTAAAACTTATTGCACCTTTAATATTGTACTGCACGGCTTAAATTGATTAGTAAAAAAAATCTACGTGATTGGAAGATAGTTTATATATATCATCAATCATTGTTTAAATTTCGTTCGACATTTTACTGGTCTAATTAATTATAGATTTTTACAAAAAAAAATACTTCATGAAGACAGCAACAGATGGCGGCAGGTGCAATCTAGACAGTTGAAATTTTTATCTTCTCCGATTTTTGAGTGAGTGAAATTCGTAAATGAATTCTAAATAAGAGCTGAGAATTCATTTGAAATTAACGACATTACTCATAATTAAAATAAGGAATCATCTCAGAAGCTTTGGATTACGTACATGTTATTGCTAGTTTGAGTTTCATTCTATGGTTTCACTGCTCTCACACTGACTGCCATATTGGAGGCGGAGCTGATCTAACACAATCTAGTCTGTTCATTGGTCTGAGCTCTAGAAACTACGGTTGTTGCCAAACCATAAGCTACAAATTCAGCCCTATTTCCGCGCCACGTAAGAGAAATATATATATAGATATCGATACTAAATAATTGTTGATTTTTTTTTTAAATGTACGATTTGAAAATCCGTATTAATTATGAATGGAATTTCATGATGATTCAAAAATAACTTAGAGCTGAATGGTGTTTTTTTTTTTTTTTTGTTTTGTTTTTTAAATGATGATTGTATTAAAAAAATCATGAATAGAGTTTAAATATCTATGCACATAATAAACAGATAAAAAACGATTTCATAAAAAAAAAATTCTAACATTATTCTGAATTTTAATTAACCCAAGAATTTTATTTAGCACGATACTCGTTGTTTCTATTTATTCAGATACCAAGTTTTAAAAAACTTCCTGAAGATCCGATGAATAACATGCTTATAATTGACTTCTTTAGCGTAGTCTGAATTTATAGAAGCTAAAATAAGAGAATTTTTGTGTCGAGTAATTAGTTGGACGTTTTTTAAATTTTCAGTAAAAAATTACTTGCTTCATTGTTATCTTTAACCGCAACATGTTTTGCCACAATGACTGTGGTTCATTAATTTGCATGGAATTTATATCGTGAGTAACAAGAGTTTTTTGCTTTAAATTTTATCATTTATTGGTATGCTTTATTTTCATGTGTGTTTTATTATTTCTTCTTTATATATATATATATATATATATATAACCATTAATGAAACATTACCGAAACACCAAGAAAACTATGAAATCGTGAATTAGAATGTAATAATTAATTGACAACAATAGTGTTCCCCAACACTCTGAATATAGATTCCATATACATAGTAAGAAAAAAGAAGAAGAAGAAGAAATTAAATTAAAAATTGAAAAACTGAAATTTGTGGAATTTATACAGAATCCTCAGGTCCCAAATGCCTAAATTACCACAAATAAAATGTGTGGTTTCATCATCATATTAGCCATAACATTGCTAAATAATATGATTTTGGGACTACCACACCAAAATAGACAAATAAACTGTGAAAAAATCATAAAGTTAAAAAAATAAAAACAGTATTAAAAAGGAAAGAAACTTTACCCATAGAAAAGAGAAAAAACTCTGAAATATAATCATGAAGTTCAAAATACAACAAGATTAAAAAGGATATAGGGAAAAGAAAACAACGGTTACCAGATAGAATACATGATCCAAACAGGAGTCAACACATAACACAGCAATGAATTAGGGAAAATCATTACATGTTGCCAAAATAAGTTTTAAAAGATGATTGACCAAGGAATATTATTGTACAGCAAAGCCCAACACAAACCAATATAAAATCAGTTCTCTCTGTAGAAAATTTAAAATTGAACACCAAACATGTTTTCAAATGAATTAATAAGGTGCTGCCATCTATGGGAAAATTAGTGAATATTCTATGATTTAATAAAAGTATTTATTATTACTATTATTACTATTATTAGTTAAAGATTAAAACAAATACTGTCTAAATAATGATAACTGTTAGTTAAATAATAAATAAATATAATTAAATAATAAATATAATTATGTTGATAAATTATTCAATTACATTTTTTTAAAAAAGTAATGGATGTATTAATGAGAAATTCTATGTAAAAAATAATATGTAAAATGGTAAAATTAATAATTATTGATAAATGTTTCAGATAAATATTTGTACCAAGCAATGACATAGCCACAATTAAATAGCTTTGAAAGAAATGCAACATCACGTAAATTAATTTATAATCAAATTTAAATAAAAAATAATAAGAATTAAAAATATACATAATGGTTTTTACAAGTAATTAGGTTCCCCGTGAAAACATTTATTGCGAAAGCCATTTTTCACAGTTCAGGGATCCCTTTTCAAATATTATTTGCTTGTAAAGCTATGAAGTATCTCACTCAGCAATTTTTTTCAATTCATTTGATTTTCCTTAAGGGGACCGTGGACCTTTATTTGATCAAAAAGCAACTCAAAAATCAAAATTTATTTTTGAGTGTATTATTATTTTTCAGTTTGTATTGATTGAACCATTTGAAAAAACTGCATGCAACCACGGTGATTTTTCGCTAAGTTACAAGCGTTTGAATTATGTGCACAATCAATGTTTTGGTGTTTTAGTAAACTTTATACCTGTTTTTCTCAATACAGATTTTACACGTTTTTTAGATTTTTAAAATGCTCCATGCGTCTTAATTTTTGTTCAAAATTAATGAAATTAATTGATAAGGAAGAATCCCGATACTGTTTACAAAGAAGCTGTGTATGCATTTTACAATTAGACTTCGTTAAGATAATTAAATTTGACTTATAACTTATTAACATGCTAAATTTTGATGAAAATCGGAATGATCTCTCAAAAATTAATTATTCAAGGGATTAACTAGCTGATACACAGATTTGTTTGTAATATAGTTTTAAGTGATCCAAATGCCAAATCGAGGAAATATCATAAAAATTAAGACTCAGGGAGCATTTTAAAATTTGGATTATAAATTTTAATTATTTTAATAAATATTAAAATTATATGAAGATTAGAAAATCTTTTGAAGGTATTCTATAGACTTTTGGTGAAATGTATATTTGCACAAAATTTCATATATCTATGATGAAAAATAAAAAAAATCAATTTTAACGTCCTCCATATGTTAATTTCGTATATTTTCTGTTTTTAATTTAATTTTATATAATTTCTCATTCCATTTTGTAATGTTGGTTTCAGTATGTTTTCTGCAAATAAAAGGTCACAATTATAAACTTATAAATAAAAAAAAAATGTCTGATATACTAAATAAACTGTGAAAATTTTTGTAGCAGCGCATAAAATATAGTCTATATTGTCATGGCACGTACATACACAATATACACTAATATATTTAGTAATCAAAACAAGGCAAAATAATATTATATTATTTTTTTCCTGCTTCATAAAAACTCCCTGTGTTTTTACATTACTTAAAGTATATTTTGTTAAAAGATACTAAATATTTACTACATTGTCTAAAAATTTAAAATGATTTGGAGGAATAGAAAGTTACAATTATAAACTATACTTTTTACATTATTTAAAATATATTTTGTAAAAAAATGTTAAATATTTACTACACTGTCTAAAATTTTCAGATGATTTGGAGGAATAGAAAGTTACAATTATAAACCATACTCTTTACATTATTTAAGGTATATTTTGTTAAAAAATGTTAAATATTTACTATATTGTCTAAAAATTTAAGACGATTTGAAGTTAAGAGAAAGTAGCAATTACAAACTACAGACAAATTTTTTAGAATGTGAAAACATCTGTTGTATCGCAAAAAATACAGACAATATTCTCATGGCACATAAGTACAATATACACTAACATATTCAGTAATCAAACCAGGAAAAAAATATCACATTATCTTTTTTTCAGATCCAGAAACAACATCCTCCGTTTTTACATATTTAAAGTATATTTTGTTGAAAATGTTAAATATTTACTACATTGTCTAAAAATGTAAGATTATTTGGGAGAACAGAAAATTACAATTATAAATTATGGACAATTTTTTTAGACTGTGAAAATATTTGTAGTATCGTATAAAATACAGACAATATCCTCATGCCACGTATGTACATTGTACAATATACACTAACATACTCAGTAATCAAAGCAGGAGAAAAAAAATCATATTATTCTTTTTCCAGATCCAGAAACAACATCCTCTGTTTTTACATATTTGAAGTATATTTTGTTGAAAAATGTTAAATTATTAATACATTGTATAAGAATTTAAGACAATTTGAAGGAAGAGGAAGTTACGATTACAAACTATAGACAATTTTTTTAGAATGTGAAAATATCTGTAGTATCGCATAAAATACAGACAATATTCTCATGGCACATATGTACAATATACACTAACATATTCAGTAATCAAACAAGGAGAAAAAAAATCATATTAACGTTTTTCTAGATCCGTAAACAACATCTTCTATTGTTACATATTTAAAGTATATTTTGTTGAAAAATGTTAAATATTTACTACATTGTCTAAAAATTTAAGATTATTTGAATGAAGGAATAGAAAGTTACAATTATAAACTATGAACAGATGATTTTTTAGAATGTGAAAATATCTGTAGTATCGCATAAAATACAGACAATATTCTCATTGCACATATGTACAATATACACTAACATATTCAGTAATCAAACAAGGAGAAAAAAAAATCATATTAACGTTTTTCTAGATCCGTAAACAACATCCTCTATTGTTACATATTTAAAGTATATTTTGTTGAAAAATTTTAAATATATGCTGCATTGTCTAAAAATTTATGATTATTTGGGAGAAAAGAAAGTTACAATTATAAACTATAGACAATTTTTTTGAATTGTCAAAATATTTGTACTAGCAATATTAGGGTTAGCCTGTTTCTTTCAAGGAGAGGGTCAAGCTTGGTAATCACATATTTTGATTATTTTTTTATATGTTGTAGGATAGAAGCCCCTTGGTCTCAGGTTCAATAGATTTTATACAACGCTTCTTAGTTCTCGGAAAATAGGGGGTCTAATATTATAATAAAACTTAAATACTTACTTTGTAAAGAAATTACTGCGTTGGTCGTAGCTCAGTTGTTATGGCGTCTGCTCGTTGATCCTCGGGTTCAAGGCCGGAACACGCTACATTTGTTTTTCTCATTTTTTATTTTATACATATACTTGTAATTTTAATTTAATAACCTCACAATTAAAAAATACAATATTGTGCATTAATTATAATGTTAACTTAATTATTTTTTATTTGTAACTGAATCGTTGTATAAAACATCATTAAACAGTTAATTTTTTTAATCACTTTTAAAATGTATTTCATATATCCTTTTTCGATGCAATGATATTGAACAATTCTGTCAATTCGTGATTTTGAAGAAATATCATTCATATAGTGCTTTAACAAGTGAAGTCAATGCGATTATAATACTTCTCTGTTTTTAAAGTAAGAAGCATAATTATATTAAATATTAGCATAAGAATTAAATTTCAAGATTTTTTTTGCATATTAAAGATTTTTAAATTTGTAATACGTTTGCTTGCGCTTAGAATTATTTTATTTTCTCATTTATATTCTTTCTGCATTTATTTTTATTTTATTTGAAAATGTTTTACCATAACTAGAGGGTGCCACAACAAACTTTGTAACACATTAAGTATTTAAGCTGTGTTATAATATTAGACCCCACCCTATTTCTCGAGAACTAAGGAGTGTTGTATAAAATCCGTTGAGCCTGAGCCTGAGACTAGGGGGTTTCTAACCTACAAAATGTATAAAAATAATAAAAATCTTGAGTACCAAGCTTGGCCCTCGTTAGTCCTTACTTCCCATACACTAACATAACATAATAAAAAGAGTACACGTAAAATGTAATTCGTTCTCTTTTTCCCTGATCCATAAAGAGCATCCTCTGCTTTTAAATTACTTAAAGTATATTTTGTTTTAAAAGAAAATATCAATTATTTATTAAATTTTCTAATAATCTAAGGTGATTTAGAAAATTAGAAAGTTATAATTATAAACTACAAATAAAATTTTTAGACTGTCAAGATATTTGAACTGGAGTAGACTGTTAGACTGTATCCTCATGCCACATTACACTAACATAGCATATACGGTAATCAAAGCAGAAGAAGAAAAAATTATTATATTCTTGATCCATAATCAACATCCTCTATTTTTACATTATTTAAAGTATATTGTTCTTTAAAAGAAAATGTCAATTATTTAATACATTCTCTAATAATTTAAGATTATTTAGAAAAACAGAAAGTTACAATTATAAACTATAGATACAATTTTTAGATTGTCAATATATTTGTATTATCAATATAAGAGTTGGCCTGTATTCTTATTTCATATGCCACATACACTAACATAATATATCCAGTAATCAAAACAGAAAAATAATGTTTATATTTAGTAATTATTAATGTTTATATAAGTATTATATTATCTCTTTCTCTGATCCATAAAGTACACCCCCTGCATTTACATCATTTAAAGTGTATTTTGTTTAAAAAGAACATCTGAATTATTAATGACATTTTGTAATAATTTAAGATGGTTTAGAAAAACAGAAAGTTACAATTATAAACTATAGATACAATTTTTAGATTGTCAATATATTTGTATTATCAATATAAGAGTTGGCCTGTATTCTTATTTCATATGCCACATTCACTAACATAATATATCCAGTAATCAAAACAGAAAAATAATGTTTATATTTAGTAATTATTAATGTTTATATAAGTATTATATTATCTCTTTCTCTGATCCATAACGTACACCCCCTGCATTTACATCATTTAAAGTGTATTTTGTTTAAAAAGAACATCTGAATTATTAATGACATTTTGTAATAATTTAAGATGGTTTAGAAAAACAGAAAGTTACAATTATAAACTATAGATACAATTTTTAGATTGTCAATATATTTGTATTATCAATATAAGAGTTGGCCTGTATTCTTATTTCATATGCCACATTCACTAACATAATATATCCAGTAATCAAAACAGAAAAATAATGTTTATATTTAGTAATTATTAATGTTTATATAAGTATTATATTATCTCTTTCTCTGATCCATAACGTACACCCCCTGCATTTACATCATTTAAAGTGTATTTTGTTTAAAAAGAACATCTGAATTATTAATGACATTTTGTAATAATTTAAGATGGTTTAGAAAAACAGAAAGTTACAATTATAAACTATAGATACAATTTTTAGATTGTCAATATATTTGTATTATCAATATAAGAGTTGGCCTGTATTCTTATTTCATATGCCACATTCACTAACATAATATATCCAGTAATCAAAACAGAAAAATAATGTTTATATTTAGTAATTATTAATGTTTATATAAGTATTATATTATCTCTTTCTCTGATCCATAAAGTACACCCCCTGCATTTACATCATTTAAAGTGTATTTTGTTTAAAAAGAACATCTGAATTATTAATGACATTTTGTAATAATTTAAGATGGTTTAGAAAAACAGAAAGTTACAATTATAAACTATAGATACAATTTTTAGATTGTCAATATATTTGTATTATCAATATAAGAGTTGGCCTGTATTCTTATTTCATATGCCACATTCACTAACATAATATATCCAGTAATCAAAACAGAAAAATAATGTTTATATTTAGTAATTATTAATGTTTATATAAGTATTATATTATCTCTTTCTCTGATCCATAAAGTACACCCCCTGCATTTACATCATTTAAAGTGTATTTTGTTTAAAAAGAACATCTGAATTATTAATGACATTTTGTAATAATTTAAGATGGTTTAGAAAAACAGAAAGTTACAATTATAAACTATAGATACAATTTTTAGATTGTCAATATATTTGTATTATCAATATAAGAGTTGGCCTGTATTCTTATTTCATATGCCACATTCACTAACATAATATATCCAGTAATCAAAACAGAAAAATAATGTTTATATTTAGTAATTATTAATGTTTATATAAGTATTATATTATCTCTTTCTCTGATCCATAAAGTACACCCCCTGCATTTACATCATTTAAAGTGTATTTTGTTTAAAAAGAACATCTGAATTATTAATGACATTTTGTAATAATTTAAGATGGTTTAGAAAAACAGAAAATTACAATTATAAACTATAGATAAAAATTTTAGATTGTCAAAATATTTGTACTAGCAATGCAATAGACTGTATATTCTTCCTCAGTCCTCAAGCGAGATACACTAACATAACATATTCAGTAGTCAACAACAACAAAAATGAAAGTATTATATTCTTTCTTCCTCTTAATTGATAAAAAACATCCCCTGTTTTTACATCATCTAAGTATATTTTGTTTAAAAAGAACATCCCAATTATTTATTACATTCTCTAACAATTTAAGATTAATTATATAATTAGAAAGTTACAATTATAAACTATAAATAAAATTTTTAGAATATCAAGTTATTTGTACTAGCAATATAAGTGTTAGCCTGTATCCTCGAGTCCCCGTGTGACGTACACTAACATAACATAATCAGTAATCAAAATAGAAGAATAAAAAAACATTATATCATCCGTTTCCCTGATACATAAAAATCAACTTCTATTTTACATTACTTAATGCATATTTTGTTAAAAAAATAACATGTTATACAGATTAAATACATAAACAGTACATAATTGTACTTGTACTTTGCTAAAACAGAGTAAAATGGAAACGTTAAAACTTAGTTAAAAATTAAAATATTCCAATAGTTTCGGCTACAATTTTATAGCCATCATCAGGGACATCAAAGGACTAAAGTGGTAAGATTATAGCTTGAAAGAATGCTCAATTTTGGATGATTTAGAAAATTAGAAAGTCACAATTATAAAACTTTTAGATTGATAAAATATTTGTGCTAGCAATATAAGAGGTATGATGATTTATAAAGTTAGAAAGTTGTAATTATAAACTATAAATAAAATTTTTAGAATATCAAATTATATGTACTAGCAATATAAGTGTTAGCTTGTATCCTCAGTCTGCGTGTGACGTACATCAACGTAACATATTCAGTAATGAAACAGAAGGAAAAAAAACAAACATTATATTATATCTTTCCCTGATTCATAAAGAACAACCTCTGTTTTACAGTACTTACTGTATATTCTGTTTAAAAATAACATGTTGTACAGATTAAAAATATAAACAGAACATAACTGTACTTGTACTTTGCTAAAACAGTGTAAAATGGAAACGTTAAAACTTACGGAGACCGCCAAACATGGTGCGCACAGAGTTTGATGATTTTAAGGTATGTTATAGAGGTCAAACCCCTAACTATCCTGGTCAAAGGTTTCCTTCAAATGGCCCTTAGTTTTTGAGAAATTCGGGGTTAAAGTTCAGCATACGTTTGAACTACCCAATAGATTGCTATTTCGAACGAGGTCTCTGTGGTGCAGCGCTAGCATGCGGGATTCCTGAACGCAATGCAAGGGTTCTGTCCCATCCTATGCCTTTTTTTTTTTTTTTTTTAAATTTTTGGCGCATTGTACGTTTTAAGCAGAAGTGGGAATTCTGCATCTTTGAACTTTTTTATAATTTCATAATAAATTATATTTACATTTTCGAATGTTTCATAAAAATTTATAGTTTTTCTGCAATTATTAAACTAATATTTGTGTCGACGAAAATCCAAGATAATTAAAATTTAGAAGTCCCGTCTTTTTTTTTTTAACTTACTATTATTGTTGGCATTTATGTTTATTTATTTATTTATTTATTTATCATAGTTATAAAATAATACATACTTTTTTTACTTGCATTTTCTATTTTTTTTTTTAAAGTAATTGATAAGGAAAACATTTACAAAATAATATATCCTTTTAATATTATTTGATTCGTTCTAAACATCTTGCAACATCTTAACTGATGAGATACAAAAATGTTTTTCATTACCGTCATTGACATTTTTAATTAAATAAATATAGAATTAATTGGGTGATACATATCGCAAAAGTATTCAAAACATAAAATGGCATTAAAAATCGCCATAAAAAGAATTTCTTAAGATGAAATTTTTTTAACAATGTTGGAAGAATGCCTTAATTAACATAATATATATTTTTTAAATACTCTACTTTTATATATATTAAAAAATGCATTAAAAGTTGGAAAATAAATGCTAATTATCACCCGTATAAGTCCAAATAAATACACATTTAATAAAGGATACTTATTGTAAAAACCTTTAAAACATAAAATGACATTAAAAACAGCACAGTTTATAAAAAGCGACTTTTTTGCATGATCATGAATGTTTTTAACATTGTTGGAGAAAAGCATAAATAAATTTAATATATATGTATATATTAGTACTTGATTTACGATAAATACATTAAAAAAGGGTAAATGAATATAGTATGTATGCTTTTTAAAACTTAATTTGCGGTAAATACGTCAAAAATACGTTCAAAGATGAGAAACAAAAATGCTTAATCATCACTAGTAAATACACAGTTAGTTGGATGATACTTATCGTAAAAACATTCAAAACATAAAATTACATTACAAACAGCACAATTTATAAAAGCAACTTTTTTACACGAACATGATTTTTTTAACAATGTTGTTGGAAAGCATAAATCGTTTAGATTTATGAAAATTTCTCTGCTATCTATTAATTTTTATGCAGACCATGCGTATCTTATCATAGGGCGGAAGTGAGGGGAGCTAAATTGATGTAATATAATTGAATGTATTTTTATAATATCTTCTCGTGAAGATATTTCCCTCTGGTTTTCTAGCAAACTTGTTGCATTTTGTAACCTTTTCATGAAATTTTTTACTTGGCGAAAAAAATAGACATCACATGGCTGGCAAACAGGGGTACATTTTGGTGGAATTATTTTTTTTATGCATGATACCTCCCCATTTTCATTTTCGAAAATCTCATCATAGATTGTCGAATCTGTCTGACCTCCCCACGAATCAATTATCAAAAGAAAAGTATTTTTCTTAACGTAGGGAAGAAGACAAGTTTTTAAATATTCTGCATAGGTTTGCTTTGTCAACTTACCGGATTTTGAATACGTAACGATTACGTTCTGAAACGTGGCGCTCAATTCACTTACCTTCTTTTGAACAATTGGACCAAATGTTCCAGATTGTTCACGTAAGCAAATGAACACGAATGGTAAAACAATTCCAGATGCTGTAAGAGAGTACTGTGCTGTGTAAGAATGCGTTAATTTATTAAAAAATTTTTGACAAACACTGATTTAGCTCCTCGCTCAGCAAGTGATCTGTTGTAGGTTGTTTGGTACTGGCATCCAATTTGATCCGTATTAATTACGTAAACCAAGTCAAATTTACTAATTAGCACTTTTGTTTGTAAACGGAATCTTTCAGCCGCTTCCATTATTTCTTCAATCGTTGTAATTTCTTTGTGACTGACAAATTTCGTCACTTTACGTTGTCTTATCCGATGGTTCTTTTTAAATCTTTCTACCCATCTGGGACTTGCAAGGAAATGGAAATCATCCGACTGAAAACAAGCAGCCGCACTCATTGCCCAGTCCGTGTCGTGACCTGTATATTAGTAATAAAAAATGAGTTAATAAATTAATATAATAGTTTTCAATTTTTTTTGCAGTTACATCAGTAATTGAAAAATTTCGTTTTGTTTTACCTGTTCCATATTATTTCGAGCTTCAACAAATCTCTCATACGTTTCATAATCGATGCTTTTTCATTTGTCAAAATAAGTACCTCCACGATTTACATCATCTTTCCATCTACGTAAAGAGATGCTTTTGTTTTAAGCGACTTGCTCCATTAGCTTGCAATGATTTTAAACTCCATTTTGGATGGGCTTCAGCTAAAGCAACCGCAATCTATTTGTACCAAAATGGGATATAGTCACGTGGTTCGGGTGAAAATTCCTCAGCCACAAAATTCACTTCATCTTCGTGAAATCCCGGACACTACATAAATAAATAATTAAAATTAAATTATTTGATTTCGATTTTTTTTATTGAACAATAAATATAATGAATATTTTTGGTAAAGTAACAAAACATACCTCTGTAAATTCGTTATGTTCATCTTCTTCATTCATCATTATCAATTCATCTGAATAAATAATTTGCCGACTGTCCAATATGTCTAAAATTGAGCTATGGAATTCTTCAGCCATTGCTATAGAAGCACTAGAAATATTAACAGATGGCGAATGTGTAAAGAGATTATCATTTTCTAACAATGTCTCGCAATATTTTAGAGCATTCGTTACTTCATATTTTAGTTTTTCTTCCAAGCCAGAATTGTCCATATCAGTGCTTGTTCCTTCCATTATATTACAATCTAGAGAATTTTCCTATATACAGCATTACTCCAAACATTGCAACTGGCTGCAAAAAAAGCTTATGACAAGGAAAATAATTTCATTCTGATATTTCCATGAAAGTCGCAGCAGACGATTAAAAAAATATATTTTTTTTTGTATGTATTGCAAATTTTATCTCTCATTTACAGACGATTTTTGCTTTTCCAGTTAAATTTCTATGCGTGATATTGGCAGTGTTTTTACTTGTTAGATTGAAAACAAATCTGAAATGTAATCTGTCATTTTTTTGTGCGATTGAAAAATGATATTGAGTTTGAACTTTGATGATAAATGTATTTAGAGTGCACTAAATATTTATACAACTGGAAAAAACTTAAATATAAGTGTTACTGCTTTAAAATTTTATTATTTCTTTGAAAATATCTAATCTCACATACGTTTGGGAGATTCGAAGTGAAAATTATTTTGTATAAGTTATACAAAACAAAATTGTATAACATTAAAAAAAAAAAAAAAGAAAAAAAAAAGTATTTTTTCAGAACTGTGCTTAAAATATAAAAAAGTAAATAATAATAAATAAATAAATAAATCTATACATTAATTAGCTTGGAGTTTCGTAAATAGAATATTAGTTTAATAATTGCAGAAAAGCTATAAGATTTTATGAAACATTCTATAATTTATTAGGAAAAATAAAAAAATAAATAAAAAAATATATATAATATATATAAAAAAGTTCAACGTAGAATTGCCACTTCTGCTTGAAACGTACAATGCGCCCCCCCCCCAAAAAAAAAGCATAGGAGGGGACAGAACCCTTGAATTGCGTTCAGAAATCCCGCATGCTAGCGCTGCATCACAGAGACCTCGCTCGAAGTAGCAATCTATTGGGTATTATAAACGTATGATGAACTTTAACCCCGAATTTCTCAAAAACTAAGGGCCATTTGAAGGAAACCTTTGGCCAGGATAGTTAGGGGTTTGACCTCTATAACATACCTTAAAATCATCAAAATCTGTGCGCACCATGTTTGGCGGTCTCCTTGTTAGTTAAAAGTTAAATTATTCCAACAGTTTCGGCTAAAATTTTATAGCCATCATCAGGGACATCAAAGAACTAAACTGGCGAGATTATAGCTCGAGAGAGCTCTCAATTTAAGATGGAATTGGAAAGTCACAATTATAAAACTTTTAAATTGTTAAAATATTTATACTAGCAATATAAGAGGTATGATGATTTATAAAATTAGAAAATTACAATTATAAACTATAAATAGAATTTTTTATTAGAAATATTAACCTCATCCGACTAATTTATCACCAGAAAAACCACTTTCATTTCCTTTTTGCGAAACGGAAAGAAAGAAAGACCTTGAAAATGTTTCAAAGTGATCAACATTTCTTTCGACTCATAATAAATTACTTAGTGAGATTTATGACCCTACTCAACTCTAGATAAATGTTTCAAGAGATCTACTAAATTAATAAACTGTTATTATGCGAAATAGACTAAAAAACATTTGTACAATAATTATAAACATTGTTATACTGATTACACTCTTACGTTCAGACCCTGCAATATGTGTTTTTTTCTTCTGACGTATGAGTAATTCCAATGATGCAATCATGAACTATGAACTCATTCTTTATGACTTTAATTTAGCAGTCTCCACCAAAATGTAAACGCGTAAACAACTAGAGCGAATAAGCTCTAAAATGTCATATGAATATAATCTAAACCTAATTGTTAAATGTTAACGTTATTGTAATGTCCATCTGTTCTAATTTAGTGAATTAAATAATCAAGAATGTGTTTTAAAAGAAGTTTAATTATTTGCAGTCAAAGCCTAATTAAATACTTAGTTTTTCAGTGAAGTGTTCCATATGATCGATTTACCGATCCCTTGAATTTACGTGGATTATCTTACACTTTAATGGATACACAATTGGAGATTAAATCATGAGATGCACCTTCAGAAAAGGTAAGAAAATTTATCTTATCCTTTTTAATCTTCTTGAGATAACATCAGCGCTCGATCAGTGATATCGAACTCCTCCTTCAATGATTATTGAGACTGAAAAATTGTCTCAGAAGGAAGGTGTGAATTAAAAACTGAAAAACTGAAAAACATTTTAAAACTCATTTAGAAAGCACATAGAACTAATTTCAAAAGAAAGAAAATAAATATAAGAATCTTTAAAGAAATAATTAAATAAAACTTAATAAAAACAATAAAGAAAAATTAATCGAAGAAATGGCTTTCTCAAAAGAAACACAGATAATTGAAAAGTTAAACAAAAATAACTATTCTATATGGAAGTTTAAGGTCCAAATGTTATTAATCAAAGAGGATTTATCTGAATTAATAACAGAAGAACCACCAAACTCAATAACACCTGAATGGCAAAAAAGGGACAAGAAAGCAAGGGCAATAATTAACTTAAGTCTTGAGGACTCACAAATCGTTCATATAAGAAATTTAACCACGTCAAAGGAAACATGGGACACATTAAAAAATATTCACGAAAGAGACAATCTGTCAAGCAAACTTTATTTGCTTAGAAAATTATATGGAGCTAAATTACAAGAACATGGCAATATGCAACGTCACATAACAAACATTCTTGAAACCATCGACAAACTCTCCGCAATTGGAGAAAATATAAGTGAATTGCACATATCAGCACTATTACTGTGCTCACTTCCACCTAGTTACAACACACTCATAACGGCTCTGGAAGCCAGGCCGGAAAATGAATTAACACCAGATTATATTAAAAATAAACTTGTCGACGAATATACTAAACGAGTAGAAAACTCGGAACCAACCGAAAATTCGGCAAAAGCGTTTAAAACACAGAAAAAGTACGTAAATAATGATTACAAAAATCATAATAAATATTGCACGTATTGCAAACAAAATAATCATAACTATAAAGAATGCTGGCACTTAAAAAACAGAAATTCACAAAAAGCTACACCGAATAAACAAACATTTAAACCAAAGAAGTTTACATCGTCGCTCTGCTTCGAAAACACAATCGGTGATAGTGAAAATGATAGGTACGAAACGAAAGAAAAAATAAATAAAAACGTACAAATAAATCATAACAAAAATCAAGATGCAGCATTTATAATCGAAAAGCCCGGAAAACCAACCTGGATTATTGATTCCGGAGCATCTTCCCATATTGCGAACAGCAAAGAAATATTTACTGAAATAAACAACACCGAACAAACATCCGTAATAATCGCGAACGGAAACACACTCAATTCCTATGGATCCGGTGAAGTTATGATTACAACAAAAACATCAAACGGGGACTCAAATAAAATAAAATTAAAAAACGTGTTATATGTTCCAGATTTGGAAACAAACTTAATTTCTGTGAGTAAAGCAACTCAACACGGTTACAAATTAATATTTGAAGACGAAAAATGCATGCTATCCTGTAACGGCAAAACGTATCTGGAAGCGAAAAAGAAAAATAACTTATATGAGGTAATTCTCTCAGATAAAGATATCCCAAACACAGCAAATATCGCAAACGACTGCAAAAATAAAGAATGTCTAGAACTTTGGCACAAACGCCTAGGTCATAGAAATTACGAAAGTATAAAACAAATGATGAAAAACAACTTGGCCAATGGCATAAAATTAAATAACTGCAGTCATACTACACACTGTGAAACATGCATAAAGACAAAAACTACTGATGCACCATATCCAAAATTATCTGAACATAAAACGACACAGATACTCGACCTGATACATACAGACGTCTGTGGACCGATAAGAACAAACTCTTTAGGGGGAAAAAGGTATTTCGTCACATTTATTGACGACCACTCAAGATTTACTGTTACATATTTACTATCTCACAAAGATGAGGTCTCAGACAAAATAAAGGACTATACTCAAATGGTTCACACACAATTCGAGAGATATCCCAAAGCATTCAGATCGGATAACGGGGGCGAATATATCGGTAAAAATACGGAGGACTTTCTTAGAAAAAGAGGTATAAAACACCAATTTACTATTCCACACTGCCCGAGCCAGAACGGGATTGCTGAAAGGAAGAATAGGAGCCTGATAGAAATGACCCGAGCTATGCTCTCAGAAGCTGGGTTACCCCACAGGTTCTGGGGTGAAGCAATAAATACAGCAACACATCTCCAAAACAGACTACCAACAAAGGCTACAAATAAAACTCCGTACGAAATTTGGTTCGAGAGAAAACCAAACTTACATTACCTTCGAGTATTTGGCTGTAAAGCTTATATATACATAAACAAGATACATAGAGGAAAATTAGATAACACAGCCAGGGAAGGAATATTTATGGGATATGATAACCACTCAAAAGGTTATAGAGTATACACTAAAAATAATGAAATCATAATCGGGAGAACTGTAAAATTCTTAGAGAATAACACACACATTCTGAATGAAGAAAATAATGAACCAGAATGCCTGCTTGATAACAAAAATTATATTGAAACGGAAATAAACAATACAGAACAAACACAAGCAGAACCCGATCAAAACATTCCTACATTAAGAAGGTCAGAAAGGACAAACAGGGGAGTTCCACCCAATAGATATACATCCGATAGTTACATCTGTATAGTAAAAAACGATGAAACAATAGAACCGAAAAATTGGAAAGAAATCAACGAAATAAAAAATCCTAAAGAAAAAGAAAATTGGCTCAAAGCCACAGATGCGGAAATAGAAGCGCTAATGAAAAACAAAACATGGGAACTGGTAGAACCACCACCAAATAGAAAAATAATAGGATCAAAATGGATCTTGAAAAGAAAAATCGATAGCTCAGGAAAATCACCCATATATAAAGCAAGACTTGTTGCACAAGGATTTAGCCAAAAATTCGGTGAAGATTATGACGAAACATTTGCACCAGTAGTGCAACATACCACCATTCGTGCATTTTTAACCGCAGCCGCTTATAAAAATCTAGATGTACACCATATTGATATAAACGCGGCATTCCTTCACGGAAATTTACAAGAAGAAATTTACATGCAACAACCAGAGGGTTACATAGATAAAAACTCTAATTATAAAGTTTGTAAACTAAACAAGACCATATACGGTCTCAAACAGGCAGCAAGAGCCTGGCATATGAAAATAGAAACTTCATTAAAAGCACTTAATTTCTCGCAAAGCACAGCCGATACATGCTTATTCATAAGAAAAGAAAAAGAAAATTTCACATACGTAATAATCTATGTAGACGATATACTTATAGCAAGTAAACCGGAAATAATAAAAGAAATCGTGAAAACATTAAACGAAGAGTATGAATTGAAAAATTTAGGACAAATAAAGAGATACTTAGGAACCGAAATAGAAAAATTACCGAACGGTTACGCACTAAACCAAAAATCAAAAATTGAAGAATTAGCTAAGAAATTTAACCTTGAAAATGCGAAACCATACGGTACACCAATGGAACCCGGTTTTAATAAAATAGAAGATGAGGAAAATTTGTTACCAAACAACACAGAATATCGAAAAGCGATAGGATCACTTCTTTACATCGCGACAGTTACTAGACCAGACATATCAGCACAAGTCAACATCCTTAGTAGACGTAATGAAGCACCGCGAAACAAGGACTGGAATGCAGTAAAGAGAATTATCAAATATTTACACTGTACGAAAAATTTAAATTTGGTTTTAAATACAAAAAAGTTACCTAAATTGGAAGTATACACCGACTCAGATTGGGCCGGAGATATAACAACGAGAAAATCAACTTCAGGCAGTATTTACATGTTGGGAGACAATCCAATACAGTGGATCACAAAAAGGCAAACATGTATTGCCTTATCATCTGCTGAAGCAGAATATATATCTGCAGCAAATGCTTGTCAAGAAACTTTATGGTTAATTAAATTACTGGAAGATTTAGGATTAACTCAAGAAAAACCAATAACAATGCATGAAGACAACCAAAGTTGCATTAAAATGATACACAACGAAAAGTTTGGTAAGCGTACCAAACACATTGATGTAAAATTTCACGCCATAAAACAGCTTAGAGAAGAAGGAATTATAGAATTAAAATATTGTCCTACAGATCAGATGATAGCAGACGCGTTAACCAAGCCCATACCCAAACCTGCACTGGAAAGACATAGAAATTCAATGAAACTTTTTATGATCAATTCCTCGGAAGAGCTTAAGGGGGAATATTAGAAATATTAACCTCATCCGACTAATTTATCACCAGAAAAACCACTTTCATTTCCTTTTTGCGAAACGGAAAGAAAGAAAGACCTTGAAAATGTTTCAAAGTGATCAACATTTCTTTCGACTCATAATAAATTGCTTAGTGAGATTTATGACCCTACTCAACTCTAGATAAATGTTTCAAGAGATCTACTAAATTAATAAACTGTTATTATGCGAAATAGACTAAAAAACATTTGTACAATAATTATAAACATTGTTATACTGATTACACTCTTACGTTCAGACCCTGCAATATGTGTTTTTTTCTTCTGACGTATGAGTAATTCCAATGATGCAATCATGAACTATGAACTCATTCTTTATGACTTTAATTTAGCAGTCTCCACCAAAATGTAAACGCGTAAACAACTAGAGCGAATAAGCTCTAAAATGTCATATGAATATAATCTAAACCTAATTGTTAAATGTTAACGTTATTGTAATGTCCATCTGTTCTAATTTAGTGAATTAAATAATCAAGAATGTGTTTTAAAAGAAGTTTAATTATTTGCAGTCAAAGCCTAATTAAATACTTAGTTTTTCAGTGAAGTGTTCCATATGATCGATTTACCGATCCCTTGAATTTACGTGGATTATCTTACACTTTAATGGATACACAATTGGAGATTAAATCATGAGATGCACCTTCAGAAAAGGTAAGAAAATTTATCTTATCCTTTTTGATCTTCTTGAGATAACATCAGCGCTCGATCAGTTATATCGAACTCCTCCTTCATTTTTAAAATGTCAAGTTATTTGTACTAGCAATATAAGAGATAAGATACAAGACTAGTATCCTCGAGTCCCCGTGTGACGTACATTAACATAACATACTCAGTAATCAAAACAGAAGAATAAAAAAAACATTATATTATTCCTTTCCCTGATCCTTAAAGAACAACCCCTGTTTCACTTTACGTAATGTATATTCTGTTTAAAAATAACATGTTGCACAGTTTAAATATATAAACAGTGCATAATTGTACCTGTACCTTGCTAAAACAGTGTAAAATGGAAATGTTAAAACTTGGTTAAAAGTTAAATTATTCCAAAAGTTTCGGCTAAAATTTGATAACCATCATCAGGAAAATCAAAGGACTAAACTGGTGAGCTTATTATGATGGTGAATCATATATATCTTAAATTAAATTTATATTCTAAATTATATTTTATTTTTCATCCCTTCTTACTAAATTCGAATCCAATTATTCTTAAAAGAACAAGGTCATTTTATTTAAACTCATTTTATTCTGCTAGGCAATCTCAGATCCGTTCTTCTATCAAGGCGACCTCATATAATAATAAAAATATAATAAAAATGGAAAAGAAAAGAGCAATAGTCATAAAATATTGATATCGGCATTCACCATATGTCTGATCCGCGTTCAAAATGAAATAATTTATAAAAACAAAGGATGTTGTGGCACGTCACTTATATGTAATACCCTAAACATTAAAGATCGCAGACGCCTGCTTTTGATAAACTTTCATGTAATAGCAGATGTTCTTTCGGCCTTTCCCATAAGGGTTAATGTTATAAAATTCATGGCTTTCAGAGCTTCTGGTAGCTCAACGTCGCGCCAAGCAAATTCAAACCACCCCCATTTGATTAACATTAATGAATCTTTTTTCTGTTATTCTTTGGCATATTTTCGCAATCGCCATGACTCTATATTTCAATCTTGGCTGTTAAAATGTAACCACGATCTAATAATCACTTCATCGCCTCTACTCATAGAGTGAAGTTCTAATTAACAAATCGACTGCGAGGCCATCCCATATTTTTCAGTTGTTCTATCCCATGCTTGTATTTTGTTTATATCCCTTGACTTCAAACTTTGCTTTACTGTCTCTCCAATAAACGATGAATATGCAAAGAAATCGACACGTGTGGACTATTATTTACATCTTTCCAGGATTATTCATTTTCAGGATCTAAGGACGTCTGGTGGATTTGCGGGAACAACTACCGTGCTAATGTACTCCTGCCACAATCCCTTACAATCACCTAGGATCTTTAATAGATATAAACGATCCTTAACAAAAAACTACATTAACATATTTATACCAAATCGGCTCTATACCATATATATGTGGTGCCGAAAGGTATTCAAGAGCTGATTTGTATGGGATATTTATACAACTCGGAAAGGCCTCCGCTTGAATATAACAATCTGTTTGCCTTCTAGTGAATATTGTGCATCGAATAAAGACATAAAATTTAGCCTAGACTTCATCCGTAATTTTATGCAAGGTTATTACCTTGCAACCGTAATTTTACAACCGTAATTTTATGTGGTGCTCCATAAACATTCACCGGCTCGTGATTTAATTTTCTCCATCACCTATGAACAAACTAGACTTTATTTACCGATCTGCAACGTTTTTTTTTTCTCCATCATCCGTGTGAAAGGACAGTGGATTCTGACCTCACGCCTCTGAATTTAAGATTGTTTAGAAAATTAGAATGTCAAAATTATAAAATTTTTAGATTGTTAAAATATTTGTTCTAGCAATATAATAGATATGATGATTTATAAAATTAGAAAGTTAGAATTATAGCTATAAATAGAATTTTAAAAATACCAAGTTATTTGTACTAACAATATAAGAGTTAGCCTGCATCCTCAGTTCCCATGTGACGTACACTAACATACCATATTCAGTAATGAAAACCGAAGAATAAAAGAATACATTATATTATCTCTTTCCCTGATACATAAAGAACAACCTCTGTTTTACATTACTTAAGTATATTTTGTTTTAAAAGAATATGTTATACAGATTAAAGATATAAACAGAACATAAATGTACTTGTACTTTGCTAAAACAGTGTAAAATTGAAACGTTAATACTTAGTTAAAAGTTAAATTATTCCAATAGTTTCAGCTAAAATTTTATAGCCATCATCAGTGACATCAAAGGATTGAACTGGTGAACTTATAGCTTGAGAGAACTCTCGATTTAAGATGATTTACAAAATTAGAATATCACAATTATAAAACTTTAAAATTGTTAAAATGTCTGTACTAGCAATATACGATGATTATAAAACGATGATTTATAAAATTAGAAAGTTACGATATTATAAATTATACATAGAATTTTTAAAAAGTCAAGTTATTTGTACTAGCGATTTAAGATTTAGTCTGCATTCCCAATCACTGTGTGACGTACACTAACATAACAAATTTAGTAATCAAAACAGAAGAATTAAAAAAAAAAACATTATATTATCCCTTTCCCTGGTCCTTAAAAAACAGCCTCTGTTTTACATTATGAATGTATATTTTGTTTAAAAATAACATGTTATACAGATTAAATATATAAACAGTAAGTACATAATTATACTTGTACTTTGCTAAAACAGTGTAAAATGAAACGTTAAAACTTAGTTAAAAGTTAAATTATTCCAACAGTTTCGGCTAAAATTTTATAACCATCATCAGGGTCATTAAAGGAATGAACTGGTTAACTTATAGCTTGAGACAGCTATCAATTTAAGATGATTTACAAAATTGGAAAGTCAGAATTATAAAACTTTTAAATTGTTAAAATATTTGTACTAGCAATATACGATGATTATAAAACGATGATTTATAAAATTAGAAAGTTACAATATTATAAACTATAAATAGAATTTTTAAAATGTCAAATTATTTGTACTAGCAATATAAGATTTAGCCTGCATCCCCAATCACCGTGTGACGTACACTAACATAACATATTCAGTAATCAAAACAGAAGAAGTAAAAAAAACATTATATTATCCCTTTCCCTGATCGTTAAAGAACAGCCTCTGTTTTACATTATGACTGAATGAATTACTAAATGTATATTTTGTTTTAAAAGAACATGTTATACAGATTAAAAATATAAACATGTCATAATTGTACTTTGCTAAAACAGTGTAAAATGGAAACGTTAAAATTTAGTTAAAAGTTAAATTATTCCTGCAGTTTCGGGTAAAATTTTATAACCATCATCAGGGTCATCAAAGAACTAAACAGGCGAGCTTATAGCTTGAGAGACCACTCAATTTCAGATGATTGAGAAAATTTTAAAGTCACAATTATAAAATTGTTAGATTGTTAAAATATTTGTACTAGCAATATAAGAGCTACGATGATTTATAACATTAGAAAGTTACAATTATAAACTAGAAATAAAACTTTCAAACATTCAAACATTTTTTTTAACATTCAAAAATTTTAGAATGTTAAGTTATTTGTTCTAGCAATATAAGAGTTAGCCGGTATCCTCAATCCCCGTGTGACGCTCACTAACATAATGATAATATACTCAGTAATCAAAACAGAAGAATAAAAGAATATTATATTATCTCTTTCCCTGATCCATAAAGAGCAACTTCTGTTTTACATTACTTAACGTGTATTTTGTTTAAAAAGAACATGGTAATTATGTATTAGATTCTCTAACAATTTAAGATGATTTAGAAAATTAGAAAGTTACAAGTATAAAGTATAGATAAAACTTTTTGATTGTCAAAATATTTCTACTAACAATACAAGAGGTAGACTGTATCCTTAATGCTCTTGCCATATACACTGACATAACATATTGAGTAATCTAAACAGAAGAAGAAAAAAAGTATTATATTCTCTCTTTCCCTGACCCAGAAAAAAACTTCCAAATGTCCTTGGGTTCTAACGACCCCGCGGCCTTGACCTCTCTCTACCTCTGCAGTCATTTCAGATTATGATCCTGAATTACGCATTTTTCCCCATTGATGTTGGCAACGTGTAGGATGGTTTTTTTTTTTTTTTTTTTTTTTTTTTTTTATTTCTTTTTTTTGCTTTATCTTTGTGCGATGATTTCCGCGTGTAGTTCATTAACAGCTAAACTGAGGTTGTTAGAAAAGATAAAAGAACAGAGTGCGATATTTATTGTGATATGGGTGAATATTTAGATAATGTAGATAAAGTTTTATGTGGAGATTATAGTTATTAATAGATAAAAAGGGTTTAATCTTAGTACATGAATCAGGCTTCATCAGGGAAATAATCAGGGAATACTTTATGTGGTAAAAAAAGAAGGAAAGATAAGTGTAAAAAGATAGGAAATTGTTCCAGTTTTAGCTTAGTCAATATTTTATTTATTTATTTATTTATTTAGTATGTGATAGCAGGATAATGAGGGTATAACGAAATATACTTTTCTTAGTTAGGGATCAGAATACTATATTTAAAATCTTATTTAAAGTAAATTTAATAAATTTGATATCAAATATACTTTCATTAACATCTATGACGCATTTTAATATCTTTTTTTCTCTCTCTTTTTCTTAAAATCTTTAATATATATTTTTTAATTTATGAAAAAGAAATAATTTAAATTCTTAAGAAATAGATTAGTTATGCAAACTTACTCTTGTGATATATATTTTGATTGGTGTGTGTGTGTGTGTGTGTGTGTATTAATACATATATATTGCAAATACACATTAATATATATAATAATTAATAATATATATTATATATATATATATATATATATATATATATATATATATATAGAGAGAGAGAGAGAGAGAGAGAGAGAGAGAGAGAGAGGGAGAGAGATAGATATATTTCTGACACAATGGAATCAGGTGGAGATTCAAACGCTGGACCTACCGTTTTTAAAATGAAGACATTACTTCTACGCTATTAATGCTTGATGACATTGCTGCAATATTTATTACTTGTACTTAGTCACATTTCCTTAGTGATTTTCTCCATAGAATAGGTCGCATAATGGTTTGAAAATGGTTTAAAAATGGATTAAATACATAAAAAATTGGCTGATTTTTTTTACGAAAATCTATACAATTCTTGCGACAGTGGTCTATAACATATCGCCAAATGGGAGCTCAATATGAAATACCGTTTGGACACATTGAATTTGGACATGTACATCATGGAATATCATACACATAATATGTGAATATAACGTCATATGTCTTATAATTTTGCTATTCATTTAGGTCGCTTGGCGATTCATGATCGAGGGCTGCTATAACGAAGAAGTACCAATTTTTATATATTTATATAAAGTTATATTGATATATTATCGATATATAAATAATAATTTCGTATTATCAATAAATAATTTACCGTACTATCCATGTATATTATGTTGTTTTTAATACATATTATATCTTAGCGTTTTTATATATAATTTTAATTGCACATGGTTAGTGAATAATTATTCTGTAGTACATTTTTGAATTCGCATGAAAGTCGTAGAAATGACTTTTACTGTCTTGTCACCGCAGTCATTTGATAAGGCATCTGCTTTCGCTGATGTATATATATTTTTTCATTTATCAAAAACGGAAATGAAATACTTAAAAATCTTGTAAAAGGGTTAAGTTATGCAACATTTGCACATGTGATATCTATTATGACGTTGATGAAATCTTAAATAATGCATATAAATATTTTTGGAGATATTATAGTTATTAATAGATAAAAGTGTTTTAATCTTAGCATATAAATCACATAACCTACGGCTTTAGAACGATGAAAATTTAGCATAATTTGTCAAAAAATATTCTCAAATCCATGTTCGAAATGCTTTTTGACAGATTCATAAAATAACTTTCATCGGAAAAAAAAAATCCATAGAAATACCGAAATTTTACTGGTAATATTTTTTACAGTTTATTTTATTTTATTTTTATTATAAAAATGTTTACTGGAATATTTGAACACGGAAAATAAATATTCAAACTCCGAATTAACTATCCAACACTTACATGAATGAAATTTGTAGAATATCAAGGAATATTAAAAAGAGATATCCTATATATCTATGTATATTTTAAGGTCTGTATTTAATATTTTTTCTTTACATTATCGATTTTATTATAAGACATTATGGCATATCAAGCTTTTAAAATACGTTAAAAAAGTTCTATAAAAACAGTCCACAATTACAGAAACGTTTTCACTCTAAATAGAGCATCTTCAGTTATCAATTTCCAAATATTCTTCCTTTCCTTATTTATCTGACGTGAGACTGACAGATTCCCTATATCCCCTGCGTCTTTCTCCTTTAGAGTATGGATGTGCTTCAGAGATAAAATTGAGAAAAGCAGAGAGTCTGTCTCTCTTTAGAGAGAAAAAATAGAGAGAAAGACGTAGGAACTATAGAGAATCTATAGGTTTCAAATCAGATAAATAAGGAAAGGAAGGACACTTGAAAATCGACAACTGAAGATGCTCTAGTTAGAGTGAAAACGTTTCTGTACTGGTGGACTGTTTTTATAAAACTTTTTAACATGTTTTAAAAGCTTGACCTGCCATAATGTCTGATAATAAAATTGGTAATGTAAAGAATAAATATCGAGGAATATTCAGATAACGCAAACTTTACGAACAGATTATTAAGAGATTAAAAAGTTTTTATGCATATAAATCGGATTTCCAGAACAATTTCTGCTATTAAAGAAAATGAAATGATCAGTAAAAATATATAAAAGGTTTCAGTAATTACTTTATTGAGTATTTATTTTTTAATTTAAAAAAAGAAAGAAAGATACGATGGTAGATAATGAATTTCAAGAACTGAAAAAAATTATAAAAGGCGTAGGGACTATAGGGAATCTACAGGTTTCAAGTCAGATAAATAAGGAAAGGAAGGAGACTTGAAAATCGACAACTGAAGATGCTCTAGTTAGAGTGAAAACGTTTCTGTAATGGTGGACTGTTTTTGTTAGAACCTTCGGTAGCATAAAAATTTTCTATTCTTATAAATTGTTATATCAGTCTTTATATTTTAATTTTAGTTTTCATCTTTTGATAATAGTAAAAAAGTTAATTCAGCTTACCTGAAATTTACCATCGCGCTAAGATTTATCCACAGTATTATCCTGATACTTAACCTTTTGAATCCTTGTCGTATCACTGTTTTGAGATAAGAAACAATATTAGTAGTAAATAACAAATTGGCATGTAGTAAGTAGATATCCATTTTGGTTTGAATATAATATTATTATTCACTTTCTTGGCTGCATATATACATTTATTTCGCGTTTGGAATCTGCTTATAAATGCTCCAATTTTACATTAAACTTAAAATATATACATCGTATTTACACGGACGTTTTTACGGTACGGTTACATTTTGCATACTGAGAAAGTTTTTATTGAGTTCACACGCGCGGTATCAGTTGAAGGTTGAAGAGGCAGTCTGGAGTATTTCTGGGTTGATTAGTTTCGACATAAGGTCCATCTGGTTATATTCAGTTTGGTTCGCAGCTGCGGTCATCACTTGAGGAACTAGAGTTAATTGGGGTCCGGTTTTTAACATTTAGTGTTTTCACTACGATGTTTATAAGTATCCCCTGAGTAATGTTCGATGCGTTCTTTCCATCGTTCACAACACGTGGAGATTATTAACGGGTAAAAAGGTTTCTCCGTCAGTTTTTATAAGAACTTTTTAACATATTTTAAAAGCTTGACCTGCCATAATGTCTGATAATAAAATTGGTAATGTAAAGAATAAATATCAAGGAATATTCAGATAACGCAAACTTTACGAACATATTAAAAAGGTTTTATCTTATTAATGCGTATAAATCGGATTTCCAGAACAATTTCTGCTATTAAAGGAAATGAAATGGTAAGTGAAAATATAGAAAAGGTTTCAGTAATTCCTTTAGTGAGTATTTATTTTTTAATTTAAAAAAAGAAAGAAAGATACGATGGTAGGATAATGAAATACAAGAACAGAAAAAAAATTATATCTAAAAAAAAAAAAAAAAAAAATCTTAAAATAAAATTAGGAATCGGATTTTATGAGCGTGTTCAAGTTTATTTTTATAATTATTTTTGTGACGTTTATCAATTGCGGAAATAGAATGCTCAACAATCTAGAAAAATTATTTAGTTACGCAATACTTACACGTGCGATATCTATTTTGATAGGGATGAATATTTAGATAATACAGATATATATTTATGTGGTAGCTGTTAATAGATTAAAAAGTTTTATTCTTAAGCGTTTAAAACAGGTTTTGAGAATAATATTTATGCCATTTTTTTTTTTTTAAAAACGAGGAAAGATAAAAAGATAGAAAAGGATTCTAGTTTTAGATAAGTGAATATTAAGTGTGATTTAAAAAAATGATGATAAGAGGATTGAGAATGTTGATAAGATTTTTTTAAACTTTTTTATTTAGAAATATGTATCTATATTTATATATATTGTTTGTTCAAGAAACTTTGATAAATGGTATCTATTTTAGCAGATATCATTATCTGTTAACCTTGATACTTCTTACTTTTTTCTGAAATATGTTAATAAGAATATTAAAATTTTACAATACTTGAAAATGTGTTAACCCTTTGTGACTCAACAACTTCGGTTTTAAAATTATTTACGCAGATGTTAGAATACATCATTTTAAGCATGTAAAAAATTTTAAAAAATCAAAAATTTAGAACATAAAAATAAAATATTATTGACTGAAAGGTATATTTTTACACATCTGTAATAAACAGAAAATTACATACATAAATATTGTCAATTTTCTAATACAAAAATATAAAGTATACGAATTTACCTTTGTAAAAAATCTATTTTTGAAAGTTGCCAGCCTTTTTAATTTGACAAAATTTACGAAGTTCATTTTAGCAATAATGATGAGGAAGTGCTCAAATGAACGTTGGTACGGAAAAATAACTCATTATCGCCGTCTGTTGAGAGTTCTATGAACATTGTATATTAACAGCTGTGTTGAAAGATAGCAGCGTTATTTAAAATCGTCTTTTAAACATCACTGTATACGTAAGATTGATTTTTGGGTATGTTGCAGATATGCAACGCGGTGATACACAGGGTTAACTATGCAATATTCACTACATCTCATTCTTAACTACATCTACATAAAATTATATCTATGCATGTATACAGTTATTACACAATTATATTTATATATTCAATTGTTGAAGTATTGAAGTATCATAGTTGAGATTTATTCCAAGAGAGTGAAAAATGCCCGGGATAGGACTCGAACTTTGGTACCTTGGCTTACCGTGCCAACTGACAATGCTCTTCCTATTGAGCTACCCCAACGATATCCTAGCTGGAATAATTCACTCTTATTTGTTGGACATGGCTGAAAACGGCAGCGCTTATTCCATTCATCCGGGCTATAACTATAGCTCGGATGAATGGAACTCCTGCGTCTAAATTATTCACCTCTTCATTTCTACGCTTTTGATGAAGAGTTCCGACGTTACATCATGATTTACCCGCCTCGCTTATTCTTTTCAACCAATCACTAAGCATTTACATATAGTATTTACATGATTAAAGTGTGATACAACATGGGAACTCCTGTATACCATGTAATTAAGTCATAATGAAAAGAAGAAAGTTATTTCAACTATGTAAATCAAATTCAATGGTTGGAGTATCATAGTTGAAATTTATTCCAAAACAGTGAAACATATTTATATATTTCATGTACAAACTTATCAAGCTAAAGCATCCATCTGCTTTGATAGCTTTATAAAAATGGTAGAAATGAAACATTTTAAGATATTCTCAAGCATTTTTATTATGGAAATATTTTGAAATGAATTTAAATGAGAATTTAATTCGTATTAATAACACAGATTAAATGGAAATCTTTTCAACTTTTTCTTTTCATTTGCTCTGCAATTATGGTCAGCACAAATTAAAAATTGTAAAATCCGAAAAAAAAATATCCCTTTCGAACATTAATCCACTAAAAATTTCGAAAAATGCGGGGTGAATTTGTCTTCTAGGCATTGTTAAATCCGAGAAAGGAAATTATTCCTTTCGGGACATTAATACACTAGAAAATTCGAAAACTTCTGGGGGGGGGGGATCAATTTCTCTTACGGGCATGTAGCATTTTTTATTATATATAATATAGATATGTAATGATAAAAAAATTTCGCCATTTTACCTTAATTATAATTTATTCCAAATTCTTACAATATCTACATTTCCCCCCCTGTCTTTTAAATATCTTAAATATAATTTATATTTTATTTCCATACCTTTAACCAACACATTCTTTTAATTCTTATCCTAAAAACCTTAATCTGTTAAAAATGACACTTCTTTGTAAAAAACTCATAATTTATTCAATTTTTATTTCTTTAGAATGTTTCTTAATACCATTTTTATTTTATTAAAATTATTATTCGATATCCCAGTATTCTTTGCAAGTAACTCCTGAGTCTAAATTATTCACCTCTTTATTTCTACGCTTTTGAAGAAGCGTTACGACGTTACATCATGATTTACCCGCCTCGCTTATCCTTTTCAACCAATCACTAAGCAAGCCATTGCTCTATTCCCCCCCCCCCCCCGCATCACTCCTAACTAAAATCCCGTTGGCGCGTCCATAAGGTGCATCAAAATATTCTTGGGCGAATTGCTAGTATAAAACGATGTTACGCAGCCTTGCAGAGCAGATTTTGTACGTTTTTCGATTTGCTAAATAAACCTATGTCACTTGGAGGAGATGTTCTTCAAATTGATGTATCTCTAACATCTTAATATCTTCAGTCTTTTCTATAACGTAACACAGTCCCTTTATGAGTTCCAAACTGGACAATTAGCGGAATTGTCACTGCTTTGTGAAGTTTAATAAATTCGTTGATAATAATGCAGCTTCTTTTTAATTTTACGAGAAAATTTTCCAATGTATTCATAACATCGCTTTCAATTGTGATCACTTCGACTGCAAATTAATGGTTCTACCAATACATCAGTTGTCAGAAATTATATGTCAATATATGGAAAACCATCTCATATATACATATATATATATATATAAATCAACATTTCAATGGAGGGTGGGTTTTGGAGGTCTGGGAGTAGTCATGATCGGTGAAGATATATCGAAAATTTCCGGAATTTCTTTTCTCTGAACCATACAAGGTAATTATTACCCCATAAAAAGATATTTATATTAGATTTTTTCCGATCGGTAAATGCATCAAAAATTGTATTTGAAGACCTTTGTTTGTTTGTCAAGAAAAAGTCGCAACTTATGCATGATTTTTCAAGTGATTTATAAAAGCTTTTGTACAAAGATTCTTTCAAAGCATAGTTTGATTGTTGTGTGAACAACAGTACAACAATCATACTCAATATCCATCATTTGTTGTATCAACAAATAACGTATTTACTGTTACATTGTTGGCTAAAAAATTTTAGCTACGTGTAAAGAAAAAATCCTTTAAACAATGAAAATTTTAACAATGATTTTTTTCCAGCTTAATAATAAGAAAATATTTCATTCTTAAAAATCTTGCAATTCTTTGCGAACTTTTCTAAAAGCGATTAAACTGTAATCTGATAAATCGTTTTTATAATTTGAGTTTATTTAGTGATTTATTTTTATACTATTGTCTGTCTTATTAATCTTTTTGATTGGAATCATGAAGTGGCATAAAAGATTGAAACATAGAATCACGAATATTTTGTGAGTATTGAGTGAAATTTGGATTGTAACTTAAAAGTATTATTTAAATTAAGTATGTTATTACATTATTCATAACTTCCTTTATTTAAACATAAAATGTAACAATATCCATAAAGCGCCTATAAATCGCATACATTTTGCTGTGATATTTAACTGTTGCTCTTAGTCTTATAATCTCTATTTTTAATTAACAATACTGGTACTTCTATGTTAGCCAAGTGCAAATCTCGCCAATAGCAGCTTTTATTTTTTGCGTGTGCAAATTAGAAACAACGATTTGATGTTGCAATGCTGTTGCATAAGGTATTTTGGCTGTTCAGGGAGAAAAACTAATCTAATTTAGCATTATAAGTTTCTAGACATAACATTTCCCGTTAATTCGTAGTTTAGAACGTTTTTCAATCATTTCATCTTTTTAAATTTCGTATAATTTAAAAAAAAAACGTCCTTAGCGAGCAAAAGTAACCGCCATGTGAAATTTCCAGTGTTTAGCCCCAGTTGTATCACAGTAATTATAATTTTAGAACTTTTTTTTCTCCTGCACCCTTTTAAATTTCGATTTTTTTAAAATACTGTTCTGTGCGAACATTTACATGCTAAAAGTAACAGCCATGGGAAGTTTCCTGTTTATATCCCTAATAATTTACTATAAATCGTAATTTAAAACGTTTTTAGAAAGTTTTCCGCTTATTCCACCCTTTTAAATTTCGTATTTTTAAAAATTGTTCGTAGCGAGCTTTTACATCTTAAAAGTAACCATCATGCTGCATTTCATGTTTCTAGCCCCTTACAAAAATAGCATTTTTAGTACGTTTTTATGCTCCTGCATCCCCTTTGGAGTTCTGGAATCGAAATAAAATATAGCCTATGTTGAACAGTGACTGTCACCATTATTTTGCCTCCATCACTTTTGAAATCGGTTCGGTAGTGCCCCTTACAAACAAACGTTTCTTTTTTATAGTATTAGTGTAGACTTCTTTCTTTTCTGTATAAATTATTAAAATGAATGCAATAAGAATAATGGCGATTGGAGCAATATTTGGCGATTTATCATCTGCGCCCGGCTAACATAAAAGTACCAAAATATTTTACGAAATCATTTGGAAATTGAGAATTTACTTTTGATTCGAATACAAACTTGCAAATACGAAATTTTGCAAACTTTTTTTAATTTTAAAATGATGATTTTAGCACAATAAAGCAGCAACAAGTGCTACAAGAATTAACTATTTGTTATTTTAAGATTTATTTAAATATAGAGTAATTCATAAAGGTAGACTCGATTTTTCTTCAAGGCTATACATTCCTTAAATCATACATTGTTATGAATGACATGTGAATGTCACATATGAATGCGATCGATTAGAAGATGAGGTACTTTTGAATCGACAAAAAAATCGAATTATCTTTGATTCATTCATATTAAAATGTTCCCATCTTGGGGTTTGAATATGTTTTCAATTTTAGGAGACAAAAAATGTTATTAAAATTAAAAGTAGCTATTCAAAAAAGTAGTTATGTCAGAAAAGTTAAGGCTTGCTGCAATTTAACGAACATATCATTTCCTGAAAACTGACGAATATACTTATTTTGCGTATAATATTCATATGACAATACACAATAGGCTAAGAATGAATTTTTTAATGTGTCGTATTACAACAAGATTAAAATAAAAAATAATAATCAAAAAGTGCTCAATGCCCCTACAAATCCAGAACACACAAGTGGTGAAATTGTTGCAGTTGCTCTTTAGTTGCCGTATAGATTTTGAAGTAAGTGTGATCAATATCCAAATCACCAAACAGACATAACAATATTCTAGATTTTTTAATGTTTTATCATAAATTATTCCATCAGGAAAGTCAATTCAAATTTTTAATTTAAAGCGTGAAACACAAGTTTGAAATAAAAGTATATAGGCATGTTTGAAATAAAATTATCGCCATGTTTGAAATAAAAGCGTAAATAGATTTAAATAAACTTTTATTATTATTATTATTATTATTATTATTATCATCATTACTAAATACTGAATCATAAATGAAGGAATGATAATAAATGTATAGGCATATGCTCTCATTACTACATGTAGATAATTACAAAATTAATTGCTGAGGCTAAATAGTAGCGTTAACTGCTAATTTTATAATTAAAAAGCAGTACCTAATAATAATAAAAAAACGCATTTAAAGTTTATCATAAGAACAAATGTTATGGTGAAAATAACTATCGCCATATTCAGCACAAGGAATGTTTAACTTTAAGCTAATTTTAATGAAAACAGTATATATTTCAACAGAGTAGCTGAATTCAATGTTGAATTAAGACATTTTTAGATGGGAGTGACAAATGCAGCTCCAGGAAAAAGAACATTATTGACTTCCAGGTGTGTTTGCACTTTTGACCATTAAGGGGCTACTAAATCACGTAAATATACTCGCAGGATAATGTTAAGCCTATGGGAGGGTTCTTCAGAAGTCTCATTTGCCTTTAGATATTTGTAAATATATATATATTTTAAACTAGATAGCTGAAGTCGATCTGAATATAGGTACTATATAATCTCTATAGAGGTAGACTCGATTTCATAAGGCAACAATCATTAAATCATACATTCATTGTATATGTGAATAATCTACAGACCATTTAAGGGATCAGGTACTTTTGGCTTTTTCTAATTTGGCCTTTTTTTAGTTTTTCGATTTTGGCAGCAATTTTATTTATTAGGATACACTCCCTTTCGAAACCGGTTCCGAAAGTAGTAATTTCGAAACAAGATACGATGTATTGGAAAATGATGATATAGAGGAAAAGGTGTAAATATGGGCACCCTTTTTTGTTTTTGTCTTAAAGTGACTTTCCGTTTGAAAAATTCCAGATTTTTTACCTTCAATCACAACTATAACAAGTTTACAAAGTGATAGGAAGCAAAACAATGATTAATATCAGGTATTTCAATTCGAAGATGCAGATTTATAAAAAGATTTAAAAAAGCACCAGCAAAAAATGGAGTGCTAATATGGACCCGCTCTAGAAATGTTTCAAAAATAGTTTCAAATGTTTTAAAGCAGGCTAAAACAATAAAAAATTGTATAGAATTTATTTATTACAGAAAAAAAAATATTTACAGAAATCGCAAACATAACTGACTCTTTCAGCTCCGGCACAATCTAAGTGCGCCCACATTTAGCACATAACACATTTAACCTACACTTCTCCGTAAGTGTCTTCAAAGAACTTTCTATCACAAAAGCTGCAAGTTGCATTGCTCAAGTCTGGTTTATCCTCATCGTTGATATCCAGATTGATTTCATAATCGGTATCCAAAAGGGGAGGGTCACGGCAATCTTTAGTCTTGCTACCCCTTCCCCCTGGCATTACACCATTATGTTAGATTAGGCACATTACCAAATGTATTATAAAATAAAACTAACGAATGCTTTGAGGATTTATAGATAATAAAATGCCGTTATAATCACCTATAAATTTATTATTATCTACATCTAGGGTAATTTTAAAGTTCTCTTACTTCAAAGCATTTGTTAGGTTTATTTTATAATATATTTGGTAATGTGTGTAATGTAGGAAATTGCTGATTTCACGTAAAACATTACTGAAATAATTTATGTTGTTTAAGAAAAATTTAGCGTAATTAGGGGCCGAGGGTCCATATTTACATCAACACCACCTAAGAAAGATGGCCACTTTCACATCTAAACTAAAGGCGTGCGTGACTAAAGGCATGCTTCTAAAAGTAACTTAGGATCTCCGCTTTCTGGATATCACTGTGAAATTATTTTAAACTAACCATAATGATATGAAAAGAAAACGATTTCAAATAGCTGTCAAAAGTTTGCAATCCAGAACAAACACCAATTCGCCCAACAACTCACGCTGCATCCGCACTACTAGAATGAACGGTTCCAACTGCTCTCTGCTATGTCATATCAACAAATGCATCATCTACAGTCCTGGCCACTCATAGCCCACTTGGGGTGGGGTGCCTATATTTACACCTGTGCCCGTTTTTACACCTTTTCCTCTACTGGACATAAATCATATCCCATGAGTTTGGAAAGTACCTTGGTAGAATATTTACTATACAAATACAATCATTGCTCATGTTTTATGTTACAACGCAGATTAAATGGCCGATTTTGACTTTTTATTGAATTTCAAAATGGAAAAACTGTCATCGTATAAAGAACTTTTTAGAATGAAAAATAGGACCTGCTTAAATTCTAATATTACAATAATTAATCTCGATTTGTAAGGAAAAAGTGTTAATGATAACGTAAAAAACTGGACGACCAAAAAAAATTTATTTTGTTCTTGTGGACGAAATAAAAAAGATGAAATATGGCGCAGTTTCAATTCTCAGAACAGCCATTGAATAAAATAAAACATGCCACATGTTTAGACGAGTCTAAAAAAAATAATTTTCCCCCGATGAACAACGCGAAACTTTCTGATGCCTCATTTTCAACATAAAAGTTGCAGGCATGATTAGTGATTTGTAATCGAACAGTTTTTTGCATTTTCCGATAAATTAATTACAACTTGAGTTACTTTCTACCTCTCCCCCCCCCCCTTTCGATTAAAATAAACATTCTGTGGTACCTTTTTTTCTCGTAAATCAAGAATTTGCCTGTTTATGAATCTGCCGGTTAACAGGGTTCGTTCACTTTTACCCCATTTTTTAATAGAATTGCTTGTCTTATCAAGGTGCGTATTCCCCTTGAAATTTCCAAGTAGTCTAGCACTATTTTTTCTGATTAGAAAATTTCTATTTAATATTTACATAGCAGAAATTGTTAACGTCTCGTTTAATTTCATGATTTGTAATACTTTTCTGCATTTAAATAACGCGAAAAAAGTCTATTAAAAATTGTGGTAAAAGCGTACTAACACTGGTTAAGTGCTTACAAGTAATATTAAAAAGTTTATCAATATAAATGCGTAATGTAATTTGCTCTCTGTACACAATGAAAATTTTTACCAACAATGATATTGTAATATTTTTATGAAATCTACGCTTTTCTGCGTGTATGAAAGTAGATTTGTCATTAAAAATGCAAGTTCTCCAGCAATGAAGGTGATTTATTTGAACTAATTCAAGAAACACGATGCACAGATACAATTCTTATCACCGGAAAAAAAATAGAGTAATATAACTCAGAAAATATCAAATATCGTTTACCATCGTTATTCTCAAACTAAAATTGCTTGGCAAACCACAGCACCTTCCTTCCGCTTCCGATAAGGTTTTTTTAACATTATCAGCACCCTGAACTGATATATCCGTTCACAAAGCTGCAGGATTCACTACACTAGAAGCATAATTTGAATTAATATAATCATACAGATATAATTCAGTTTTAAAATATTGAATAATAATTACTCTCAAGTATTACTCTCAAGAATTATGTTCATATATACGTGATTATTTTTTGTGATTATATGTTGGAAAAATCCTCCCTTTTTTTTACCATTTAAAAAAAATTACGAAGAAAACAACATTACAATTTTGACCTGACGCACTACCGGGACTCTCTGATTGGTCAGTATTACAACGCAGAAAACAACAATAACAGCAACATAATCAAAAACAAAAACATATCTCTGATAGTAGCTGTGCCAAAATTCCACGTAGTAACAGATCGATCTATATTGCGCTGAATTCCACGAAAAAGAGCTCCAAACTGCTCTCAAATCTCAGTATCCAGAAAAAGGTAATCTTGCTGTCCTGAACTTTAATGAAATAGAATGAAAGACACATATCGTATCTAAATGCGAGCGTTTTATGAGGTCTTACATTTTTATAGCCCAAAAATAATCGCTTCAAAATGCACACAGACTGTCGTGTCACTTAGTCGAACTTTGGATGTAAATGGGTGTTATTCAGCCAAACTCGAAATATTTTAAAGACACAGTAATTAAATTATTGATAATAATTTAAGGTAGATAGAGGAAATTTAGTTTTTTGAATGAAGTAAAAATCGAAGTTAATTAATATTCAAACAAGGATTCAGTTAATTTCTAAAATACATAAAGTTTTGACGAAAAGCTTGAACTGAAACAGCTCTAACAATGTTGGAGATAGAAATTGAATCTCTCTTCATATCAGTCCTATTTATGTAGCTTTTTCGAATGACGTTATCAATTGTGATGACGTATTTCTTGAAGCAGAATATTCTAAACATTTCCATCGCAGAAATTCCGTTTCTTGAAATTTCCATATAAATATTTTGCGAACAAAGTGATCGCCAAGTCGCAAATAAAGATGCCAAATTCGTAGCCAAGGCCGATCATTCAAATAACACGATAAAAGGATCTTGCTGTTTATTGTTGATTATAATCAATGTTGGATTTTCCTTACATTGTTGTTTTTTTATTTGGATTTTGTAACAATATTTACAAAAACTGTTTGTTTCACTATTAAATTAAAAATCACAATCAATCTACCATTGTTGACAGTTCTTTGTTTAAATTGAAAATCGTTTAATTGACAGCTTAACAATGTATCAAACAAAATTAACAATTAAATCATTTTTAAGTGAAATATTATGTATTACTCCATTTCTATGTCTCTTTGATTATGTTTGAAAAAGCGACTAACTTTTATGGATATTAATTTGTGATTTATGAAGTTATAAATACATACTTCGTTTAATTGATATCTCAAATATTTGAGTTATTTGAATTTTTGCATATATATTTGTCTAAATAAAGTCTTCAATTATGAAGTGCATCGAAATCTTAAAAGCAGAATTTCAAATTTTATGTAAGTATGGAACATTAAAAATTTCATTATTAATATTTTTGTTTTATATTTTATAATGCACATTTATTCATTTCTTAAATATATATATTTGAACGTATCTAATGGCTATTTCGAGAAACCTATTTTACTTTATTCGTTAACCTTATTTTAGTATATAAAATTATTTTTATACATTTGATTCAATTTAGTTTTCATCATTGATATTTTTATTTTATGTTTTATAATGCGCATTTATTCCATTCATCCAAAAACATATTTTGAAACTTTTTGTTAGTTATTTTGAGAAGGCGTTTCTATTTTAATCGATAACCAAATTATACTCTAAAAATTTATTATTATACACCTGATATAATTTAGTTATCATTATTGATATTTTTAATTTATGTTTTATGATGCGCATTTGTTCTTAAATTTGAAAAACATATTAAAACAACTTTCTGCTGGTTATTTTGCGAAAGCATTTCTAATTTATTCGTTAATTTTGTTTGACTCTAAAATAGATTATTATACACTTGATTTAGTTTAGAGTTCATTATTAATATTTTTAAGTTACCAAAATTAGTTGTTTCTTGTTAAGTTTTTTTACGCTGATTCAAAATCTACTTTTAGAGTTTCTCCAGCACGTCAAATTTTTCAGATATTTGCATAATTTTATTACGCAATTTTTGGAATTTTTGTATAATTATATGCAAATTTAAAGCATAAAGCATTATCAGACTGGATTTTTTGTTTTATGTTATGATTATTGTCCAGTTTACTTTACAAAAGTGTTGTGTCTGAGATTATTCTGACATGTGACTGAGAAATATTGTGCCTAATTTACATATTTTCCATTTTTTTCTAATAACGATTCTTGACGTCCAAATATTTCTACCACACGAGTACTTTAATGAGTTTCTAAACCAGTTTTTTACGCTGATTTCAAATCCGATAAATCAGCCGTTGTACTGGTGTCCGTTTTCTTCTATCATGTGTAGTTTTTAAAAAAAGTTGAAATTTTATTTTTTTTGGTAAACAAAAAAGCCTGAAAATGCTTTTTATGCAACTTTACTTTGTGATGTACTTCAGCTAATTACAGGGTTCGTGCGCATTTACCACAAATTTTTAACAGAGTTTTTCAACTTATTTAAAACCAGAAAAGTATTGCAAATCCTGCAACTACACGATGCGTCTACAATTTCTGCGATATAAATATTAAAGGAAAAAATTCTATTAAAAAATTGCGATACTAGCGTACGAACACTGAATTAGGATAGGTTCTACTACTTTTTTCAATTGTTTTTCGATTATATCAATTAGTGATTATGTCCCTAATAGGAATCTGATACTGTTCACCTTTTGACAATGAGGTACACACCCCTGAAAATCATTTTACATCAAACTTGTCAAAAGTAAAAAAAAAAAAAAAAAAAAAAAAACTAGTCGTTGGGGGGCCACCGTAATACTTACCCATCATGCATATGCATAATGTAAAATATTAAAATAAAAATGTGTAAACTATTTATAAGATGCATTGCAATTCAAATAAAATCGTGGCTTGATGACGTCACAAACTTTAAAGGTTCGATTACTGAATTGCTTAAAAGACACATCCTTATAACTCCAAAAACAATAATCCTATTAACTAGCGGTTTATTGCATCTGATTAAGCGTCAAATTTCCAATTAAAATATAACTTTGAAGTGAAATTTGGATGAAATACAGGGTCATGAAAAATCGAAGAGTGTGGAAATTAGATTACAAACATCTCGGCAACTAATTATCCGATCGACTTCATGCTGTATGCATTTTTTTTTTATTGTCTTTTATATTCATTTCTTAAAATAACCAATTTCGAAAATTTTTATATACCTTTTATCAGAACGAATATTTCGAGAGTCAGAAAAAAATAGTTTCGGTTAATCGAGGTTATTGAAATGAAATAAGCTTCTTCCCATTATTACATACTAAGTACATACCAAATTGCAAGTCTCTATCTCAATTTTTTCCGGAGATAGAGCGTTTACAGACACACAGACACAAACACAGACGGACGGAATTTTTTTTTTTCTAAAAATATGTTTTTCGGAATCTACAGTGTCTGAAACGTGTGAATCCGTCAATTTTTTTTTTTCGATTACAAGATTTACCCTACGTATGATGGGTAAGTAATAAATACAAAAGTAGAAATTTATTTTACTTAAAATCTAGACAAGATATAAGGAAATGGATTGCAGATTCGAAATCAACATAAAAATCTAGTCTAGAAAAACATTACGTCAATTCTGTGGTAAGATTTTTAAAGTTGAAAGTAATGTAAATATCACACTATTGAAAAATACGCAAATTAGGCATAGTAACTGACAGGTAAATGTTCAGAATATGCTGACTTCGACATTTCTCTGAAGCAAATAGTCCAGTAATCATAATCTAAAAAAAGCAATTCAATCTGACATTGATTGTACCTAAAATTTCCATAAAATGACAAAAAAAGCTTAAACTTGCATACACATAATATGCGAATTTCTCAGAAACTGGACAATCTAGACAAAAACGGAAAGTATATTCGGATTCAGCGCAAAAAACTGATCTAGGATCATATACAGGGTGTCCCAAAAGTCTCCGTACAACTTCAAAAATGTATTACAAAAAAAATAATAGGCCTACAGCAAAAACAATTACAACAGTACATAGAGTAACTCAAAAAGTTTTTTTCTACTACCTTAGTATACTTGTACATGAGATCATTTCGTTGCACGAAGAATATCAAGTTGATATTCCAATTCCATCCACGTGCGTTTCTGCGTGCTAACATCAACAGTATTTACAACTGTTTGGATCTTTTGTTTCAATTCCACGAGACTGTTCACTTGAAACAAAAGATCCAAACAGTTGTAACTTTATATTAAAATCATTAAAATTACAGTTGTAAAAAAAGTTGTAACTTCTGTTGATGTTAGCATCCTGATACGCACGTGGTTGGAATTGGAATATCGACTTGATATTCTTCGTGCAACGAAAGATCTCATGTACAAGTATACTAAAGTAGTAGAAAAAAACTTTTTAAGTTACTCTATGTACTGTTGTAATTATTCTTGCTGTAGGCTTATTAGTTTTTGTGTAATAAATTTTTGAAGTTGTACGGAGACTTTTGGGACACTCTGTAATTTCAGTTCTGAGGCAGAATCATTATTGTCCAGTGTTATATTTTATTTGCTAACCTTATTTACTCTACAAAATTATTATTACTCATTTCATTTAATTTAGTTTTAACATAGTCTACTCTAAAAGAGGATTTTAAAAAAAAAATTAATTCCACTTCTAACTTATCTGAATACTCGCTCCTATGCGTCGATTTAACGGAGCAACGGATGCATATCAGGCAAAATTCCACCACAAATTTTAGAATGTTGTTTTTGTTTTAATTAATCACAGTTTTTGAATAGGACGAAAAAACTTTTTTAAATCAGTGGTAGAAATATGCCTTATTGCCTATTTCAAAAATCGTGAAGAAGACGCATATTCACTCGATCATGACATAGCGTCGAATTTCAAGCTTAAAATCGCAGGTTTTTTACCATGTATTATCAATCAGATTCTAGTGGCGCAGCGAAGGTGGGGGTTTTGAAACTCGAACTACCACTATTTTAATATAGTGAACTTTATCTTATTTAATTGTAGAAATCTTTCAATTAAATAAAGCGTACAAAATTCTTAGAAAAAAGTTGTATCTAGTGACTCTAATGCCCACATGCTGGCTGCGCCACTGTCAGATTCAAACTATCGAATAGCAGCTTTTATTTAACGACTAACAGACCCGCCTAGCGTAGCCCAAGCCCTAGGTAATAACCTTAATTGTATCCAATAAATGTACCTAAAATTACATTACCTTTTCTCGGGATTAATTAAAAAATATGTCACTACGGTAATACGTTTTTCCAAGCGAACCATTTCGCGATAAATAGATTTCTTTGGAAACCAATGCTGGAACTTTTTGTTGTTTTTATTCGATGCTTTTTTTTTTGACTGATGCTTTTAGTTTCTTCAATAATTAATTAAAAAATATACTTTTATTTTTATTTATTTTTTAAACGGTTAATGAAAGTCTGCTTCATACATGAATATAAAATATAAAATTAGATGGAAAAAGTATTAAATTGATAATTGTTGATAAATATATATATATATCTATATTTTTGGCAATTTGAGCACTTTAAAAAATTTTCGAAAAATTCAACTATCGCTATACGAATTAAGAATAAACTTTATTGAAACGAGCACAACATTTACTATATCAGGCAAAAATATTGAATTTCGCTGTTTTTGTTAGTAGGCGGTGAATTTGGGAGATCGGACAAATATGCGAATTTCTTCGTTCAATATAAAATAATAAAAAACCCCAAATTCCGAGCTTCAAGTGCAAATCGACCTGTCTTTGGCTGTCCTTATAGTAAATTAACAGAACTCTACGTGCGATCGAATTCCCTATTCATCAACAACAAAGAAACAGACAAACAGACACACGCGCAGACATAAACTTTGTTTTATTAACATAGATTGTTGTTTTGGAATTGCTTGCATTTAACATATTATGGCATTGGAACTGACTTAACGGGGGCGACAAGGGTAAATCAGGCAAACTTTCATCACTAATTTTAAAATGCTTTTCTTTTTTACTTAATTAGTCACAATGATTTAATAGTAATAAAAAAACTTTTTTTAAAAATATGTGGTAGAATAACGTCTGATCGCATATTTGGCTCGTGTGAAGTCGGCGCCTATGCATTATGGTACTTTGTTTAACAAAGTTGACGAGATTGAAAAATTATATTTTAAACTATGCGTACTTTGAAATTATTTAAACTTAGTAAATTTTGATACTTTATATCATACAGTTGATAAAATTGAAAATTTATTTTCTACGATATCTATTTAAATATTTTTTGAAAAGTAATAAAAAATATATATTTATTATCTATTCCAGATAATTATTTTATGCGAGTTGGGTTGGGTTGATTATTGACGGCCAATTATCGACACGAGGGATATAGGCCCGGGGGGAGTGCCCTTCGTGGGGGTCTTTCTAAGGGAACCTAATCCGTATTTACGCATGGAGAAGATCCACGGCTCGAAAGAAAACCACGAAAACTCCGAGCGATTAGGCCGACGGGCGCGATTGGGATCGAACCCAGCACCTCCCGTCTACCAGTTTCGAGAGCACAACCTCTCAGCCCTGGTGGGGCTATTTTATGCGAAGTGGATTAAATTACACAGTAATATATGTTATTGTGGCTTAATATATATTACTTACACACAGTATATTCAAGTAACTCATTTTATGCTCTTTAAATGTTTGAAAATTTACTCAATTTTCTTTTTTTTTTTTTTACAGTGGCTTCCGTGGTAACAGAGATCACAATAGGATCAACAAAGAAGATAATAATAGTATTTGCAACACTGCATCGGTGAAAAATGAAGAAAAACGCCATGAAACGTTTCAGAAAAACTCTCCAAGTAAAGTAGATTACAACCAGAGCAATAATCGCAATAATCTTACCGTAAAGGAAATTTCACTTGCTGAAAAATCTAGATTTTGTGAAGGTGATTGTATTACATTTCAAAAGAAATATCAGTCTACAGATGAAAAACAAGATTATCCTGAATGTTTCAATCCTTTCAGTAAGGAAAATTATGAAGATTATCCAATTGAATTAAATCCGTTTGAAAATGAAAGTACAATAGAAGAAAAAAATGATGACTACCCTGACAAATTTAATCCTTTTAGTGAAAATAAGAATGATAAGTCCCACACCGAATATTCAGAGGAGCTCAATCCTTTCAATGATGAAGAATCAGAAAATAGTTTTAAAAATGATAACATAAAGAATCTTTCTGTTATTGAAAATAAAAATGAAGATAAAGATACAGTTAAAGAAGAAAACAATGATGACTACCCTGATAAATTTAATCCTTTCAATGAAAATAAGAATGATAAGTCACACAGTGAATATCCGGAGGATCTTAATCCTTTCAATGAAAATAAGAATGATAAGTCCCACACCGAATATTCAGAGGAGCTTAATCCTTTCAATGATGAAGAATCAGAAAATAGTTTGAAAAATGATAACATAAAGAACCTTTCTGTTATTGAAAAAAATGAAGATAAAGATAAAGTTAAAGAAGAAAACAATGATGACTACCCTGATAAATTTAATCCTTTCAGTGAAAATAAGAATGATAAGTCTCACACCGAATATCCAGAGGATCTTAATCCTTTCAATGATGAAGAATCAGAAAATAGTTTTAAAAATGATAACATAAAGAATCTTTCTGTTATTGAAAAAAAATGAAGATAAAGATAAAGTTAAAGAAGAAAACAACGATGACTACCCTGATAAATTTAATCCTTTCAGTGAAAATAAGAATGATAAGTCCCACACCGAATATCCAGAGGATCTTAATCCTTTCAATGATGAAGAATCAGAAAATAGTTTAAAAAATGATAACATAAAGAATCTTTCTGTTATTGAAAAAAATGAAGATAAAGATAATGTTAAAGAAGAAAACAATGATGACTACCCTGATAAATTTAATCCTTTCAGTGAAAATAAGAATGATAAGTCCCACACCGAATATTCAGAGGAGCTTAATCCTTTCAATGATGAAGAATCAGAAAATAGTTTGAAAATGATAACATAAAGATTTATTCTGTTATTGAAAATAAAAATGAAGATAAAGATAAAGTTAAAGAAGAAAACAATGATGACTACCCTGATAAATTTAATGCTTTCAATGAAAATAAGAATGATAAGTCACACAAAGAATATCTGGAGGATCTTAATTCTTTCAATGAAAATAAGAATGATAAGTCCCACACCGAATATCCAGAGGAGCTTAATCCTTTCAATGATGAAGAATCAGAAAATAGTTTGAAAAATGATAACATAAAGAACCTTTCTGTTATTGAAAAAAAATGAAGATAAAGATAAAGTTAAAGAAGAAAACAATGATGACTACCCTGATAAATTTAATCCTTTCAGTGAAAATAAGAATGATAAGTCTCACACCGAATATCCAGAGGATCTTAATCCTTTCAATGATGAAGAATCAGAAAATAGTTTTAAAAATGATAACATAAAGAATCTTTCTGTTATTGAAAAAAAATGAAGATAAAGATAAAGTTAAAGAAGAAAACAACGATGACTACCCTGATAAATTTAATCCTTTCAGTGAAAATAAGAATGATAAGTCCCACACCGAATATCCAGAGGATCTTAATCCTTTCAATGATGAAGAATCAGAAAATAGTTTAAAAAATGATAACATAAAGAATCTTTCTGTTATTGAAAAAAATGAAGATAAAGATAATGTTAAAGAAGAAAACAATGATGACTACCCTGATAAATTTAATCCTTTCAGTGAAAATAAGAATGATAAGTCCCACACCGAATATTCAGAGGAGCTTAATCCTTTCAATGATGAAGAATCAGAAAATAGTTTGAAAATGATAACATAAAGGTTTATTCTGTTATTGAAAATAAAAATGAAGATAAAGATAAAGTTAAAGAAGAAAACAATGATGACTACCCTGATAAATTTAATGCTTTCAATGAAAATAAGAATGATAAGTCACACAAAGAATATCTGGAGGATCTTAATTCTTTCAATGAAAATAAGAATGATAAGTCCCACACCGAATATCCAGAGGATCTTAATCCTTTCAATGATGAAGACTCAGAAAATAGTTTAAAAATAATAACATAAAGAATCTTTCTGTTATTGAAAATAAAAATGAAGATAAAGATAAAGTTAAAGAAGAAAACAATGATGACTACCCTGATAAATTTAATCCTTTCAATGAAAATAAGAATGATAAGTCACACAGTGAATATCTGGAGGATCTTAATCCTTTCAATGAAAATAAGAATGATAAGTCCCACACCGAATATTCAGAGGAGCTTAATCCTTTCAATGATGAAGAATCAGAAAATAGTTTGAAAAATGATAACATAAAGAATCTTTCTGTTATTGAAAATAAAAATGAAGATAAAGATAAAGTGAAAGAAGAAAACAATGATGACTACCCTGATAAATTTAATCCTTTCAATGAAAATAAGAATGATAAGTCACACACCGAATATCCGGAGGATCTTAATCCTTTCAATGAAAATAAGAATGATAAGTCCCACACCGAATATCCAGAGGATCTTAATCCTTTCAATGATGAAGAATCAGAAAATAGTTTAAAAAATGATAACATAAAGAATCTTTCTGTTATTGAAAAAAAAAATGAAGATAAAGATAAAGTTAAAGAAGAAAACAATGATGACTACCCTGATAAATTTAATCCTTTCAGTGAAAATAAGAATGATAAGTCCCACACCGAATATCCAGAGGATCTTAATCCTTTCAATGATGAAGAATCAGAAAATAGTTTTAAAAATGATAACATAAAGAATCTTTCTGTTATTGAAAAAAAATGAAGATAAAGATAAAGTTAAAGAAGAAAACAACGATGACTACCCTGATAAATTTAATCCTTTCAGTGAAAATAAGAATGATAAGTCCCACACCGAATATCCAGAGGATCTTAATCCTTTCAATGATGAAGAATCAGAAAATAGTTTAAAAAATGATAACATAAAGAATCTTTCTGTTATTGAAAAAAATGAAGATAAAGATAATGTTAAAGAAGAAAACAATGATGACTACCCTGATAAATTTAATCCTTTCAGTGAAAATAAGAATGATAAGTCCCACACCGAATATTCAGAGGAGCTTAATCCTTTCAATGATGAAGAATCAGAAAATAGTTTGAAAATGATAACATAAAGATTTATTCTGTTATTGAAAATAAAAATGAAGATAAAGATAAAGTTAAAGAAGAAAACAATGATGACTACCCTGATAAATTTAATGCTTTCAATGAAAATAAGAATGATAAGTCACACAAAGAATATCTGGAGGATCTTAATCCTCTCAATGAAAATAAGAATGATAAGTCCCACACCGAATATTCAGATGAGCTTAATCCTTTCAATGATGAAGAATCAGAAAATAGTTTGAAAAATGATAACATAAAGAATCTTTCTGTTATTGAAAATAAAAATGAAGATAAAGATAAAGTGAAAGAAGAAAACAATGATGACTACCCTGATAAATTTAATCCTTTCAATGAAAATAAGAATGATAAGTCACACACCGAATATCCGGAGGATCTTAATCCTTTCAATGAAAATAAGAATGATAAGTCCCACACCGAATATCCAGAGGATCTTAATCCTTTCAATGATGAAGAATCAGAAAATAGTTTAAAAAATGATAACATAAAGAATCTTTCTGTTATTGAAAAAAAAATGAAGATAAAGATAAAGTTAAAGAAGAAAACAATGATGACTACCCTGATAAATTTAATCCTTTCAGTGAAAATAAGAATGATAAGTCCCACACCGAATATCCAGAGGATCTTAATCCTTTCAATGATGAAGAATCAGAAAATAGTTTTAAAAATGATAACATAAAGAATCTTTGTGTTATTGAAAAAAAATGAAGATAAAGATAAAGTTAAAGAAGAAAACAACGATGACTACCCTGATAAATTTAATCCTTTCAGTGAAAATAAGAATGATAAGTCCCACACCGAATATCCAGAGGATCTTAATCCTTTCAATGATGAAGAATCAGAAAATAGTTTAAAAAATGATAACATAAAGAATCTTTCTGTTATTGAAAAAAATGAAGATAAAGATAATGTTAAAGAAGAAAACAATGATGACTACCCTGATAAATTTAATCCTTTCACTGAAAATAAGCATGATAAGTCCCACACCGAATATTCAGAGGAGCTTAATCCTTTCAATGATGAAGAATCAGAAAATAGTTTGAAAATGATAACATAAAGATTTATTCTGTTATTGAAAATAAAAATGAAGATAAAGATAAAGTTAAAGAAGAAAACAATGATGACTACCCTGATAAATTTAATGCTTTCAATGAAAATAAGAATGATAAGTCACACAAAGAATATCTGGAGGATCTTAATTCTTTCAATGAAAATAAGAATGATAAGTCCCACACCGAATATCCAGAGGATCTTAATCCTTTCAATGATGAAGACTCAGAAAATAGTTTAAAAATAATAACATAAAGAATCTTTCTGTTATTGAAAATAAAAATGAAGATAAAGATAAAGTTAAAGAAGAAAACAATGATGACTACCCTGATAAATTTAATCCTTTCAATGAAAATAAGAATGATAAGTGACACAGTGAATATCCGGAGGATCTTAATCCTTTCAATGAAAATAAGAATTATAAGTCCCACACCGAATATTCAGAGGAGCTTAATCCTTTCAATGATGAAGAATCAGAAAATAGTTTGAAAAATGATAACATAAAGAATCTTTCTGCTATTGAAAATAAAAATGAAGATAAAGATAAAGTTAAAGAAGAAAACAATGATGACTACCCTGATAAATTTAATCCTTTCAATGAAAATAAGAATGATAAGTCACACACCGAATATCCGGAGGATCTGAATCCTTTCAATGAAAATAAGAATGATAAGTCCCACACCGAATATCCAGAGGATCTTAATCCTTTCAATGATGAAGAATCAGAAAATAGTTTAAAAATGATAACATAAAGAATCTTTCTGTTATTGAAAAAAAATGAAGGTAAAGATAAAATTAAAGAAGAAAACAATGATGACTACCCTGATAAATTTATTCCTTTCAGTGAAAATAAGAATGATAAGTCACACACCGAATATCCGGAGGATCTTAATCCTTTCAATGATGAAGAATCCGAAAATAGTTTAAGAAACGGTAGCATAAATAATCTTTCTATTATTGAAAATAAAAATGAAGGTATTAATGAAATTCCTTTTGAAGACAATAACTATGGCTCACTAAAAGTAATTTGCAATATAAGAAGTAACTACGAAGATTCACAAAATTCTTTTGTCCTAATGAAATTCCAGCAAAAATATCAAAACCTATTCATGACTGTCCTGAAAAAAAAATCAGTAATGACAAATGAAATCACTAATTTGCCGAAAACTCATAAATATCGATAAAAGTATCCTGCGCCAAAACCCCCGTCAATCTACTTATCATATTCAAAGAATTGCTAACTCTACAATAGAAGAATCTAATATTACAGAAAATCTGCAATTTAAATGCAATAGAAAGAAAAGAAGAGTTCCGCCGATCCCAGATGCTAAACAGATTGATCCCTAGTGCTCTGTATCATGTCCTGCAGAAACTTCTTCGATACAACTACAATATATAGAGGCTAAAGATGAACAGATACGTAATTCTAAATTTAAATACACAAATGCTAGCATGAATAAAGCATGCAGTAAAGAACCAATCAGTAAGGCACAAAAAAGTTTAAGTGAAAATAATATTTGGGAAAAAAAGCCTGTAGTTTCTATTAAAAAGTCATTGTTACTGCCATTACAATATTCAGTTTCTGATCCTGAACTTATAAGGGAAATAAAAGATTTTATCGTAACATCTGATGAAGACAAAAATCAGAAAATATTAAAAAATACTAATAGGAAATCCCCCTTCCCTTCCTGTTTCAGATCTACAACGTCAAGAAATAAGAAGAAACCTTAAAAGGAAGGCTCCTGAACCTCCAGTATTAGAAAAATCAAGAATAAATACTAAAACAAAAGCCCCACTTCCTCCAACTGTAAACACGTCTAACCAAAAAATCAAGAAAAAATGTTAAAATAACCACGGATGCCTAAACTAGGAAAATTCTTCAGAAATATTTTTACGAAACATTAGTTAACATCATTTTGATACAGTTCATGCCACTTGTTTTGTTTTTTAATTGATATTCTAACATTAATAATTGTGTGCTTGAAGATCTCTTGCGCAGTATTTTGGATTTTGTAACATTTTCCCGGATAAGACTTTTTTTTATACCCGACTGTGACTGTAATGCTCCCATCGTCTTCGGCTTCTTCCATCATCTTGTACTCTATTTAACATCTTAACATCTTGAAGGTCCTCCCCATCACCCGACTGTGACTTTAATGCTTCCATCTTCTTCGTCTTCTTCCGTCATCGTGGACTCTATTTAACATCTTAACATCTTGAAGGTCCTTTCCATCACCCGACTGTGACTTTAATGCTTCCATCTTCTTCGTCTTCTTTCATCATCGTGAACACTATTTAACATCTTAACATCTTGAAGGTCCTTTCCATCACCCGACTGTCACTTTAATGCTTCCATCTTCTTCGTCTTCTTCCGTCATCGTGGACTCTATTTAACATCTTGAAGGTCCTCTCCATCACCCGACTGTGACTTTAATGCTTCTATCTTCTTCGTCTTCTTCCATCATCTTGAGCTCTATTTAACATCTTAACATCTCCAGCTCCTATTTTAACATCTTGAAGGTCATCTCCACCAGCAAATGTATAGGCGTACGTCCCATACACTCTTAAAAGTATACCTCTTATTTAAAAGGCACAAGCACCTTGTGCCTTCTATTATTTTAATATAAGAGGCACGTAGACAATGTGCCTCTGATTAGGAGAAAAACGTTAGAGGCACATTGAAATGGAAGGCAGCGATAACACAGCGAAATGTCTCAGAGGCACCACGTTAGCCTATAACAGATTTGTGCCTTTTAAAAAAAAACCAGTCAAGTTTCAGCGGCACGCTGATAAACGGACATGCGCAATACCCGTTTACCCGTCATGCATTGGGATCAGTGGAAGCGAAGCAGTGGCCGCCATTGTCAATACACCTGTGAACAAGACGAAGCAAATAATGAGTCTGGAATAAGTAAGTAGTATATTTAGTATTAGTACTTAGTATTCTTTTCTGTGAATGTTATAATATAAAACATTATTCTTTATACATTTAGACACTCAGGATTAGGGACGGGGCAACGATAAATAATTCGTCAATCTCTTAGTTATTCAAGTTCTATCATACTATTTTCAAAGATTTACGGGGAATGCGGCACTTATACCCTGCACTAGAACTCGTATAATATGAGTCTTACCCTGCATTGCGTACATCCATGTATATGTATATATTATGTATGTGTATCTCTCAGCCAATCTTTGTTTTTATGTTCATATAAATAGTACTTAATAAGTAATAAAATGAATAATACATTCTGTAAACATATATAGTATTTCCAAGACCATAATCAGATATTTTTTTTCTCGTGTTTGTGTGTGTATGGAGGGGGAGGGGGGTACCTTGTAGATGTTAAGCTACAGTGCTTTTCTTTTAAATAAAAGTATAATATGAATTGATCCTTCCCAACTGTTTTTGAAGGAGGGGGCAGGTAGGCACTCACTTGGCGACAGCCTTGAATACTTTCTACATTTTATAAAGTTTCACAAATCCCAATGTTGCTTCCCATTTTGCACTCTAAAACATTATTTGTATATTTCAAGTAAAAGTTCCTTAAAAAATATTATTTGTGTAAAAAAAATATAATTTAATTTAGATAGTGTTTTTTAAAATTAAAAAAAAGGGGAGGGGGATGTATGTTTGTTGTAATATTATAAGCTTAAAATTCTGAAATTTTTTGAGTGGATCTCAATGGGATCAGGAGTTATCAAATAGAAGCTAGAACATTGCCATTTATGGAGGGGGAGGGGGGGGTACCTTGTAGATGTTAAGCTACAGTGCCTTTCTTTTAAATAAAAGTATAATATGAATTGATCCTTCCCAACTGTTTTTGAAGGAGGGGGCAGATAGGCATTCACTTGGCGACAGCCTTGAATACTTTCTACATTTTATAAAGTTTCACAAATCACAATGTTGATTCCCATTTTGCACTCTAAAACATTATTTGTATACTTCAAGTAAAAGTTCCTTAAAAAATATTGTTTGTGTAAAAAAAAAAGAAAAGGGGGGGATGTATGTTTGTTGTAATATTATAAGCTTAAAATTCTGAAATTTTTTGAGTGGATCTCAATGGGGTCAGGAGTTATCAGGAGAAGCTAAAACATTGCCATTTAAATAACAATCTAACTCTATCTATTTTGTTATTTATTTATTATTTGCATGGTAATCTTCAGCTTTTATTTCATAATCCTTGATCCGATTGAGATCCCACTCTAAAAATTTCATAATTTTAAGTTTATAATATTACAACAAACATAATGTTAAAAAAAAAAAAACCCACTATCGAAAAAATTTTAAATTAAAAGAAAATTAGTAATATATATTTTTAGAACTAAGCATACTCAACTTGCATATCAAATTAAACCTTATAAACCCGTCTTTAAAATGGGGGGAGGGGGGGGGTCATAAAATTCTGTATGTTTGATAGAACTTGAGAAATTAAAAATTGAAAAATTTCGATCAAATTTTCTGCAAGTCAAAAAATGATGATTTTCCAAAATTTAAATAATTCATGGTATGAAAACTTAATGCAATAAAAATATATTCTCATTTATATCATCAGGTAGAATATTGAAATTTGTTAGCTGATTTGGCATGGAGACCGAAATATTATGTTTTTTACCTATGTGTTTTTTGGGTAAAAAATTATAGTTTTTCAAAAGATGGTAAAAAACACCAAGTAATAAATATCTGCCACCTCTGACTTAGCCACATATTGCCATTGAGTATTTCTTAATGTCAGTGATTGAGGAAAAACTATATTTTGTAGCAAACTATTCTTAAACCACCTTATTTTAACTGCGGTAGCCGACATTACCGATTGATGTTCTATTACTTCAGTGGCGCCTGTATCATTTTTCATGTTTTTAATGTTTGTCTTATTTGTTTTTAATAAAGCTTTTATGCCTTTTTATGTATAAAATAAATTGATATGTTGTCAAGGTTCTTTATTGAACCACAGAACTGACTTAGGCCACATGGACACACATTTTAATATTTATTTCAAATTTATACTCGGGGTGAGAAAATTTTCTATTAAAGTATTCTGCCTTAGACAAAATTTAATCAATGTCTTTGGATGCCATACTGGGAAATCTTTCTGCAGTAGACAGAATTTACTGTAAAGATATAAATTTAATATAAAATATAATTAAATCACAGTCTGTGCCTCTTATAATGGTGGCACATGCAAGTGCCACCATTATAAGAGGCACAGAATCTATTTTTAAATAAGAGGCACTTGAATATATAAATTCAACGGCACACTGTGCCTCTTAATTTCAAAGGCACTTAACGCTGTGCCTCTGAATCCTAAAGGCACTATGTACCTCTTAATTTCAAAGGCACCGCATGCCTCTTAATATTCAGAGGCACAAAAATTCCGAATGTACCTCTTAAATCAGAGGCACAGTTTTAAGAGTGTACCAACAGGGGCGTGGGAAGGAAGGAGAGTACAAGGGAGTAAAGTGTAGCCTGCCTCCAAGTGGTGCTCCCGATCAACGCTTTTGCAATTACGCGAAAATGGTTACAAGTCAAAATCCTTTCTCTAACAAGAAAAATCTTATTGGAAAATTATACTTTATTGAAGATTTATAGTTTATCACATGGAGATTTTTACAAATGTATTTCAAGAGAATCAATTTCGGAATGTTTGAAAAAAAAATTCTATTGTGTTGGAGATTGCTTGAGAAAATTTTTGCTGCAGAGTGAGGGATTTATATGTTATAAATTATTTCATTTGGAAACTGTGAAATAAATGAGGATTAATTTCTTTGTAATGTTAATTTCCTTTTTTATGATTATTTAAATAAGTATGTTTTTACTGCGACATTTTTAGTCTTTTTTTTATGTGTTGTGTCTTTTCAGCACACACATCTATTAATCAAACTATTAAGAGTAATGGATGTTTGTATTAACCCTTTCAGTGGCAAAGTACAGCTGGGCTCCCAAATGGTCTCAAATGGTCTCCCAATACTGCAGGGCTCCCAAATGGTCCGTCAACTGAATACCATTACAGAAAATATTATCGAAAGTTTCTACAACAGTTCAGCAAAAAATTACCTCCGAAGGTGGTCTCTGCAAAATTTTCAAGAAAAATCTGAAAATAAAATTTTTCGAAGACAATACCGATATTAAAAAAGCGTACTATTTGGGAGTCCTTTATTGCTAAAAGGGTGAAATTATTAAATGACACCATAATTTACGAACACATTTATTTGAAAATTAGAGAAAAAACTTTTCTTCGCGTTCATAATAAAAAAAAAAATATTCTACAGTTTTGGTGCCATTTTGGCATTTGGGGTGGTATAAAAATGCATCGCCGAACTTCAAGGGGTTAACATAATATTATGATTTTTTGAATAATTCAACTCGATAATTCAAAATTCGAGTCTTTTGAGCACGAGTTTTGAATTATTAATAATTCCTAGCGTCCCTAAAAAATCGGTGCCATTGTGGCATTTGGGGATTAAAATGAAGTGGTATAAAAATGCATCGCCGCGCTTCAGGGGGTTAGCATAATATTATGATTTTTTGAATAATTCAACTCGATAATTCAAAATTCGAGTCTTTTGAGCTTGAGTTTTGAATTATTAATAATTCATGGCATCCCTAAAAAAGCGGTGCCATTGTGGCATTTGGGGGTTAAAATGAAGTGGTATAAAAATGCATCGCCGGGCTTCAAGGGGTTAACATAATATTTTGATTTTTTGAATAATTCAACTCGATAATTCAAAATTCGAGTCTTTTGAGGACGAGTTTTGAATTATTAATAATTCATGGCGTCCCTAAAAAAGCGGTGCCATTGTGGAATTTGGGGGTTAAAATGAAGTGGTATAAAAATACATCGCCGCCCTTCAAGGGGTTAGCATAATATTATGATTTTTTGAATAATTCAACTCGATAATTCAAAATTCGAGTCTTTGGAGCTTGAGTTTTGAATTATTAATAATTCATGGCGTCCCTAAAAAAGCGGTGCCATTGTGGCATTTGGGGGTTAAAATGAAGTTGTATAAAAGTGCATCGCCGCGCTTCAAGGGGTTAACATAATATTATGATTTTTTTAATAATTCAACTCGATAATTCAAAATTTGAGTCTTTTGAGCACGAGTTTTGAATTATTAATAATTCATGGCGTCCCTAAAAAAAAGCGCTAGTGATAAGTAATCCACACACTGTGTCTTTAAAAAAACTACACCAGAACCAACTTCACTCTGTCATGTTGGCGACTAAATAGACGAAGTGAAAGGAATTCAGCATAATATCGAATAACGCGCACGAATGTGTTTGTGAACTTAATGTTTTCTTCGGAAAAGTGTTCTTACACTGTTGAAGTTTATTTTTCCGACAAGTAATTGCTTATCGAAGTTAACAAGTACATGTTCTATCCAACTCAGCAATTAACCGAATAATTCAGTGGTATCTTAAAGATCAAACAATTATCTAACATGTTGAAACAAGACTTAGCACATGGGCTGATAAGTTCCCGGTCTAATAAAGAAAATACAACGTTTTAATTTTAACATAACTTTATAACTTTATAGCTTTAATAAATAACATAACTTTAATAATAATAATAATAATAATAATAATAATAATAATAATTTAATAATTAAATAATAATGATAATTTAATAATTAAATAATAATAATAATAACTTTATAATAAACTAGCAAGCTACGCCCGCTAAGCTGGTCAGTTCCTTATAACGAACTTTTAATCCAACAAAATATTGTCATTTCATAATTCACTTTTATATTTTAACAGAATAATAAGGCTACTATAATTTGTGACTCGTGCTATAGCCAATATACACGCCAGGACACGTCGCCCTTATCATTATCTTTTTACGCATGAAGGTTTCGCTATGGTACTCCATTGGGAAATTTGGTAATTTTTGAAATTCAATATTTGAAAAATGGCATAATCATTAGATTTGAAAATTATAACAAGAAAAATACAATTTTTTACCTTTCAAACGCAGTTTGCCTAACAATTTTCAGACAAATACCTTTCGAGCTACTATTGTTTTTCAGTAACTTCAAATGTTTCATTTTCTGAAATTAATCTGTGGCAACAATTAGCGAAAAACCCAGTCGTCAGAAACGCATAGTTTTTTATTAAAGAGGCTGTTGGAGCAGGGATTGTCACCACAAATTTGCCACCATCACTTTTGAAATCGGTTCGGTAGTTCTAGAGATTCCATAGAAGTTGTAATTTAGAATGTTTTTAGAACGCTTTTCGCTCAGTTCACCCTTTTAAATTTCGAAATTTTTTTATTTTGTTTTTAGAGAGCATTTACATGTTATAAGTAACTACGACGCCAAATTTCAAATTTCTAGCTCCTTCAGTATAAAAAAGATCTCAATTTTAGAACGTTTTTCGATCCTGCACCCCCCCCCCCCCCCGGAGTGAGTGACACCGACATAAAATATAGCCTATGTTGGAGCAGGTGTTGTCACCATCTATTTGCCACCATCACTTTTGAAATCGGTTCGGTAGTTCTAGAGATTCTATAGAAATTGTAATTTAGAATGTTTTTAGAACGCTTTTCGCTCATTTCACCCTTTTAAATTTCGATTTTTTTTTTGTTCTTAGAGAGCATTTACATCTTATAAGTTACTACAACGCCAAATTTCAAATCGGTTCGGTAGTTCTAGAGATTCCATAGAAATTGTAATTTAGAATGTTTTTAGAACGCTTTTCGCTCATTTCACCATTTTAAATTTCGATTTTTTTTTTTTTTTTTTTTTTTTTTTGTTCTTAGAGAGCATTTACATCTTATAAGTAACTACAACGCCAAATTTCAAATCGGTTCGGTAGTTCTAGAGATTCCATAGAAATTGTAATTTAGAATGTTTTTAGAACGCTTTTCGCTCATTTCACCCTTTTAAATTTCGAATTTTTTTTATTTTGTTCTTAGAGAGCATTTACATCTTATAAGTAACTACAACGCCAAATTTCAAATCGGTTCGGTAGTTCTAGAGATTCCGCAGAAATTGTAATTTAGAATGTTTTTAGAACGCTTTTCGCTCATTTCACCCTTTTAAATTTCGAATTTTTTTTATTTCGTTCTTAGAGAGCATTTACATCTTATAAGTAACTACAACGCCAAATTTCAAATATCTAGCTGCTTCAGTATAGAAAAGATCACAATTTTAGAAAGTTTTTCGCTCCTGCACCCCCCTGGGGTAGTGGCATCGACATAAAATATAGCCTATGTTGGAGCAGGGGTTGTCACCTTCAATTTGCCACCATCACTTTTGAAATCGGTTCGGTAGTTCCAGAGATTACGCCCTACAAACAAACAAACAAACAAACAAAGAAACAATCTTTACTCCTTTATAATATTAGTATAGATAACACAATTTTATAACGAAAAAGCTCCAAACAGTGCTCAGAATCATCGATTCGTTGTTGTTTTTGATCAAAAGTCAACACGCGCGGCACCAACTTTGACAGCAGCTTTTTTATAGACAAATGTTCATTCAAAATAAAACCTACACGTTCCTTGGATATTTTCAGAGTCTGCGCTATCTCCTGGAACTTCACTTTACGGTTCCCCAAAACGATTTTGTGGACTTTTTTGATGTTTTCCGGAGAAACCACCTCTTTTGCGTGGTGCATCACTGGTGTCCGTACGACCAAGTTTAAATTCAGCAAACCAGTCAATAATGGTTGATTTACCTGGTGCAGTGTCCGTATAACGCTTATCAAGCCAAGCTTTTGTTTGAACGGTGTTTTTCCCATCAAATAACAGTTCTTGAAATTCTTGTTTATTCATTTTTTTGTTTATCAACAAAGTCGTTCAACTAAAACCACTGTAATATTTTATCCACACGGCGAATCGTCATGACATTTTTTCTGCTACTTTTTAAAGGTTAGTATCTACTAAAAAAAGCATCGGTTCGGCGATTGCAACGCCATGTGTATGTCAGACCGGAAACTTATCAGCCGATGTGTTATGATTAATAATCATGCATAATTTGTGTCTAGAAATTTGTAACTGGAAAAGGGAAATTTGAAGGTCTATTGTAGATGAAAATATATAAATGTAAAGAATTTCTTTGTAATTTTTTTTGAAATATCAATTCACATTTTTACTTTTTGGTATACCCTGTTTTATATAAATCTTGCACGACTTTCAACACGTTTTGAAACAGAATTAGTGATACAATAGGAGAAAGTTTTAAGTCGTAAATAGAACAATAAGAGATCAGAATGTTGAATGCCTTCTAGTTCTGAAAATTTCACACAGCGAAATTTTTCTATCATATAGTAGAAAAATTGTTATAGTTAGAGTTAAAATTTGAGCTAATCATCATCGATCACAATATGCCGTACTAAAGATAGGAAATTATTATTAATTTATGATGTAAGAATACTAAAATAGGCTTAAGTTTTACTTAAATTATTTTATAGATTTATATATATCTATCTATCTACATTATATATATTATGGGATCCGACACGGCCTTCCTGGGTAACAGAATACAGGTGAAAAATATGTTTTCAAAATTGAAAACTCTAACAAATTTTTACATTTAATACATTTTTTATATTGCCCTTTAAAATAAAAAGGACATTTTTTAAAAAATTATTATTATTATTATTATTTTACAAAGCATTTATTTTAATTGAAAAATCTAAAATATGTCTTTTTTTATAATTTTGTCAAAATGACGTCATTTTCATCCCACCAACTTTGAAATGAGAAACCAAGGACCCAAACGCATAAAGACGCACAGTGGAGTATTTAAGGGTAAATCCTGGCCAAAATAACTTTTCATGGTGTTTTAAAGTTAACACCATTGCTGTTGATTTACTATTAGTAAATACACTTAATTAATGTTATACACACATAAATGCAGGCATTTATTTAAAAGAATAAATAGATAAAACAACGCTTACTTAACTGTTTACTGTTTATGAGAGGAAAGTAATTGTTGATAGGCTTGTTTTATTTACAAGTAATGTTTAATTCAATGTGGTAAATTTTACTACACATAAATGTTTAATTATTTATCTAAACCAATGTATATAATATATATATATTACTTGCATTTAGTATTTAGCAAAGTTGAGTCTCTATAGTATAGAGAGATGCTGGTTTTTGAGTTTTTAGTAGTTTTGCCGTCCGCCCAAAAAACATTGATCTCTAAAAATAGCAACAATATGCGGATTTTTTTTTTTAGTCCTAAAATCTATAATCAATACGATTATAATTCAAAAATGCTCCGACAAATCCCGACACAGCTTTAAAAAGCTTTGGATATATTAGATAATATATTTCAATAAATTAAATATAAAAAGTCATAAAAATAACCATTTTCAATTTTAATTATTTTTTAATATATGAAAAATAAAATTATTTAAATGAACATGTCAAAGTATGCATTTAAACACAATTACAAAGTCAAAACATAACAAAAAAGCAAGTCTTCACTCAGAACAACTTTCACTTCAACTGAGGCTAGGAGTCGCCGATATGACTAATGCTCCAGAAAGAGACAAAGACCGACACACCAGTTTGTCAGCTATTATAAAATATGCTTTTTACAATTTGTAAGCAAATTTAATTTTCTGTGTTTTTGGCTAGAATTTTACATCAAATACTACACTGTGCAACGGAATGATAACTCAATGAAAAATTACGTTATTTTGATGTAATTAATTATCTTAGTTTTATTTTAAGTGCTATGAATGAAAATGTGCGTTTATGATGTCATTTTTCACAGTCGAAAGTGTTCCGCCTCGCCGGTCTAAGTACAAAGTCCCAAATCTTAAAAGAACACTATACATCTCCAAGTTAAAAAATTAGTTAAATAGAAAAAAGAATTGTGAAAAAATGTTTTTTTATGTATCGCTTATACAAAAAATATTACAGGATAAAACTTAATATTGTAATAATCTATATAGTTTGTAGAATCTGTTAGCATAAAAATTAAAGGAAATAATACAAAAATTAAAATAATTATTCACACTTGGAAAAAATGAAAATATAAGAATAACCATTTACCTGGTTGAAAATATTAGAATAATGCATTGTAAATATCACGTGTTTTTTTTTAAAAAAGGAAAAATAGTTATTCTTTAATATTTTTAGCATCACCTGTACATTTTATTACTGCACGAACTCGCTTTGCCAAGCTAGCTACAAGTGGTTCACAATGTTTTCTGCCCAGACATGACCATGTCGACTTTATGCAAGAAAGATTATCAACTTTGTTTTTTGGAGCAATATATTGCAGTCTTTTCTTCATTACTCCCCAAAAATTGTCTTTTAGATTTAAATCCGGCGAATTATCCGACCAAGGAAGTATGTTAATTTGGTGTTGGCTAAGCCAGTTCTTAGTGGACACTGACCTGTGTGAAGGTGCTAAATCATGTTGTAAAATAAAATCGTCACCAAATAGATCTTCCGACGATGGTATCATGAAATGCTCGATGATTTCTTGATATATCTCAGAATTAGTCCTTTCGTTAACGATACATAGCTTTCCAGGGCCATCTGCAGTCATGCAAGTCCATACCATTACACTGGCTGCAAATATCACAGATCGTTTCGTGCAGTCTTTCTCATATGCTTCTTGCTCCATTCGCCTTACACGAACACCATATGTTACACAAAACACATTTTCACCACTAAACAATGTGTTCACAGGCAACACCTTCGGAGGCAAAACATTTAACTTTATTGTCTCGAAACACTGTTTTTCAGCGGTTTTGCCACGATAACTTTTGAACAAGTTAACAGATTTACATGCTTCTTTATTTTTAAAAATAACGAAAATAAAAGTCTCTACAAACTATACTTGAAAACAAACGAACAAACATTTTTTTTTCAAGTTATGATAAAAAAAAAAAAAAAATTATTTTTTACGAATAATTTTTATTTATTTATTTTTTATTTATTTTCTATTTTTACTTTTTTTGTTTAAGGTATAATTCAGAGACAACGTAATACTAGCGCTTGAAAATAGGACTCAAAAATATGGAACCTGGATTTCAAAATCATGGCAAATCTTTACAGGATTAACTTTGTCGTAACATTATTAAAATTTTTGATACTTTTCCGTTATAGGAACACCATGCCAAAAAGGAATGCTAATGCGCCATTTATTTCAACCCTGACTGCGCTGATTTTTATTGAAAACTGTGCCAAACATTGTAATTCGTCTTTTATTGAACGCGAAACATTAAAAATATATATTATTTTAAATTCACGCGAAACAATTGAATTTGCTATTTTTTGAATTGAAAATATTTTTTATTCAATTATAATACATCTTTTGCTGACGCGGAGATAAATTTAACCATTTGGTAATTACTAGATAATGAGGCAACTTCAATAAAATTGTTTCGGGGCTATGGAATTATATACCCAAAGAAAGTTTTTTTTTTTTTTGCCAGATACCGGTTACGAACACGTCACAGTAAATCACAAATATATTTTTGCTGACTTTAACACTGGATGTCATACCCTATCTGTTGAGGGATTGTAGGTCATCGCAAAATGGTGCAATAAAAGACAGCGCGCCATTAATTACATTCCTATGTCACAGAGTTCACGTAGTGACATCTTTTATCAAATAATGAAATTTTTACTGCAATGCTAAGAGACATTTGAAATTTCATGCCTGCTGTTTAAATTGAGTTTTATTTATTTATTTATTTATTTATTTGTACATTATTTATTTATTTATTTTGTATAATATTTATTTATTCGTTTATTTTAATTATATATTTGTATTGATTTAATAAAAAAGTTCGTGAAAGAGTGAAATTTTCAAATGTTATATTTTTTACATGCTAACTTTCGAACCAATATTGATAGATTTTTCAGAATGTTTCATTTGGCGCCAACTATTACGATTGTCGACAATGGTGTTGGTATAATCGAAAAGTAGTGTGATATTTTCAAAGACTTGGATATCTCAGCTAGTATAGCTCCTTGTATGATATTTGGTTCCCACGCTTGGGAAAGCCACCCGCGGCGGACGTTGAGACCAAAGGCGCCCATTAGTTTTTTCTGGATGACAAATTTGACTACAATCTTGAATAGGCTCAGACATCGAGTCGCCCTCGTCTTTTGATAATTGATTACGTTTGATCACCAAGACTTTCCTATTGCAGAGTTTTGTTCCAGACACGCTTGGCACCGTGATGCAACTCCAATAATCCAATGGAGACGAGAATTCAATACAATAGGCTAAGAGTTACGAAGCTGAGTACCCATGTCGCCCCCCCCCCCTCCGAAGGAGGTTGCAAAGAGAAGAAGGAAAGAAGGAAGAGGAGTCATTCTGGTTTTGGAGAGGAAAAATGTGAGAGTTTTCTACCTTCCGATACTGGCAAAAAGGACCAACGGAGTTTGCGATCGGATCTCTTGTGAAGCGACCCAGAAGAGAGATGAAAAAAGGAGCCCCTGCTTTTTATTGATGAGAACGTGATAGAGAAACCAGGAGTAGTGCTCCTGCTACTTACGAGCGATAAAAAAGCAAAGAAGAAATATTTTTAGTGTGACTAGTAACTGATTGACCTCTGATGGTAATTAAAAAAGCAAAGAAGAAATACTTTTAGTGTGACTAGTGACTGATTGACCTCTGATGGTAATTATCCGACCGAAAATATTAACAGCGATCTCTCAGTTTAACCTGACTGTTAAGTCAATAGTTTCAGTTTTAAAATACTCACCAACTCAATATTAATATAAACTTTATAATTGCTTGGATGTAAGCTTTACAGCGTTGTAAGTTCAACAGAAATAAAATTTCCATCTAACAAATATAAATTAGCGTTGATTCGGTAATTACAGCCCCACTATCCTAAAACTTATTGCCATTCCATACCGGAGACACCACAAAAGCAATTTCGTTCTTGTTTTTTTTTTACTATTTAACAAATATTTTTCATTTCAATAAAACATAAATAATTAAATGCAAAAGAAGTAACAATCTAAATTAATTAAGGCTTCCTAATCTACTGTCCAAATGCATGCATTTTTCGTCATTTCAACCTTTTCAGGCCTCTTAAAACATATGCGTTCAGCTAAAGAAAACATCAACAACTAAAAAAAAAAAGATATTTACGTGTGTGGGTTTATTTCATTTTTTCTCGCCCACACCATATCTGTAAGTTAATATCTTTTCTCAATGCTTCGATGACATCTCCCTTTCTTCCTCTTCTCTATGCAAACAAAAACAGCTTTTTAAGAAGGTGACAGTTCCGGAAACGTTCTGGAAAAACTGAATGCATGGAAATTATATTCTTTGGCTGGGCGTTCCATGGCCGAAAAATGTGGGCGAATAACAGGTGCAGCTGACTGTAACAAGAATAGACGGGTGATGTCATGAAAGGAGTATTTTGTGCATATTTGAATGGTTATAATAATTCAAAATGAATTTTGTATTTTGATAATTAAAAGATTATTTGATGCCATCTAAAGTAACAAATAGTAATTTAGCAGTCATATGAAATAATGACAAATTTATATTCTTTGAGTAGGTGTTATTATTTTTTTTTCTGGCCCTTGGTAATAAATAAATAAATAAATAAATAAGCAAGTTTTTATTATTTTATATCTCTAGCCTGATTCTGGATGAAATTATATTTTTAAATGGAAAATTCACGAAAAAATATTGATGTTTAGTGATAAAAGCGCACATTTGTCTTTTTGTTCGAACGCTTTGTTGCTAATTCCTGAAATTTGGTTTTTGAATATGTTATGCGTTTTCCAAATTGTTTACTTAGACAATTTGGAAAACGCATAACATATTTAAAAAAAAACAATTTCAGGAATTAACAACAATATCTGGAAAAATATCCGAATTCTTTTCTGCAGCCCTGTTTATGATTTCCAAATTGTTTACTTAGACAATTTTCAGAATTTGTATTTGTGGAGTCTTGTAATTTCAGAATTTGTATTTTTGGAATCTTGTATTTTCATAATTAGTATTTCAGCATTACGTAGTAAAATTATTGTTCAATATCACAAAGTATGATTTAGTAATGCTCAGTATAATAAAGTAAACAAACCTGCTGGGCGGGGCTAGTTGAGCTTAAGCCAAAAGATAGGCCTTCGCGCCTGGTTTGACCTTCACCTTGTTTACTTAGACATCATCTTTCACCTCATTAAACGGTAAATATTTGTAAAATTATTTTGGAAGTGTTGGAAAATGTTACATAATATATGATAGGCGCATGATTTTTCGTTCTTATTTCTTGATCAAATAATTTTTCTTCATAAAATCATTCAATAATGAAAAAAATTTCAAAGAATACTAAATCTTCTTAATAAATTTTTAGGCAGCCTCTATTTTGTCTTTAAAAATAAATAAATCCGTTTTTATTTTTAAAGGCTTTTATACATCCCTTTATTTCTACATCGATATTTTATTTTCCAATAATCATAAAAATAATAACACAAAATGTCTTTTAAATTTCCTCTTTTATTTTCAACTGGAATTCTAGGGATGAGCGACATTTTCCAGAATTTCATTTAAGAAGAGTAACGAACTGAGAAACACAAATTAATTTAGTTGCCCAACTTTCGTTTTTCCCCGAAGATTTCTACTTTAAACTTCGGTTTTATCGCATTGCGCTGTACTCAGTGGGATTTGTTTCACGTGAATTCACAACCAAATGAAAATTCGAAGACTTGTTCCGGTACTAAAAAGTTGGGAAAAGAATAACTTACGACGAGCATTGTTCGTGCTCCATAAAGTGGAATGAGAAACTTCTGAAAGTGAATTTCTTTTGATTCGATTTGTGCGAAAAGTTCTTACAGTTTCGAGAAATAATTTACTACCTACTTAAAATAGAGGATATAAACTCGGTTTTATATTATGTAAATAATAATAATAATAATAATAATAATAATAAAATGGTTAATGTTAATGTATTATATATTATTGGTTTGCAATCTTCGTGAGTCTTTCGTATGTAATTTTATATCAAACCTGAATTACTCAATGTTTTGCCAACTCGTGCAGTTTCGTGAAATCATGATTCTTTCCTGGAATTTTTCATGAGGAAATGCTTCCTCATTTGCATATTTTACTGTCATATTTTATTCACCTTTTTCCTGTTTTTTGTTTACTTACCCATCATACGTAGTATAGGGTGTCTTGAAATCATTTTGAAAATCAAAAAGTTTTCTTTGACGGATTTGCACGTTTCAGACACTGCAGATTCCGAAAAACATATTTTTAGAGAATTTTTTTTTGCCGTCCTTCTGTCTCTGTGTGTGTGTCTGTAAACGCTCTATATCTCCCGAACAAATTGAGATAGAGACTTGAACTTTGGTATGTACTTGGTATGTAATGGGAAGAAGCTTATTGAATTTCAGTAACCTTTATTATACTGAACTATTTTTTTCGGACTCTGGAATTATTCGTTCTCATAAAAAGTATATAAAAATTTTCGAAATTGTTTATTTTAAGGAGGGAATATAAAAGACAATAAAAAAACATAAATTTTGCATAAAAAATGAAGTCGATAAGATAATGAGTTGCCGAGATAGTTGTAATCCTATTTCCACACTCTTCGATTTTTCATGACCCTGTATTTCATTCAAATTTCAATTCAAAGATATATTTTAATTGGAAATGAGACACTTAATCCGACGGAATAAAGCGTTAGTTAATATGATTATCAATTTTGGAGTTATAAGGATGTTTTTTTTACGCAGTTCAGTAATAAAACATTTAAAGTTTATGACGTCATCAAGCGACGATTTTATTCGAATTGAAATGCATTTTATAAATAGTTTACACATGTTTTATTTTCATATTTTATATTATGCATATCAATGATGGGTAAGTATTACGGTGGCCCCCAACGACTAGTTTTTTTTTAATGTACGATTCCCCAAATCTTGTATTTTTTTAGCTTATTATAGCTTGTGCAAAGATAAAATTGTACATTTTTTTCAAGAAATAATTTACTGCCTACTTCAAATAGATGATATAAACTCGGTTTTATATAATGTAAATAATAATAATAATAATAATAATAAAATGGTAATGTTAATGTATTATATATTATTGGTTTCAATCTTCCTGAGTTGTTCCTCTGTACTTTTATACCTATCCTGAATTAGTCAATGTTTTGGCAACATGTGCAATTTCGTCAAATCATGATTCTTTCCTGGAATTTTTCATGAGGAAATGCTTCCTCATTTGCGTATTTTACTGTCATATTTTATTCACCTTTTTTCTGTTTTTTCTGTTTTTTTTTTTTTTTTTTTTTTTTTAACTTACCCATCATACGTAGTATAGTGTCTTGATCATACGTAGTTTTGAAATCATTTTGAAAATCGAAAAATTTTCTTTGATGAATTTGCACGTTTCAGACACTGGAGATTCCAGAAAACATATTTTTAGAGAAAATTTTTTTACCGTCCTTCTGTGTGTGTATGTGTCTGTAAACGCTCTATCTCCCGAACAAATTGAGATTGAGACTTGAAATTTGGTATGTACTTAGCATGTAATGGAAAGAAGCTTATTGAATTTCAGTAACCTTTATTATACTGAACTATTTTTTTTGGACTCTGGAATTATTCGTTCTGATAAAAGGTATATAAAAATTTTCGAAATTGTTTATTTTAAGGAGGGAACATAAAATACAATAAAAAAACATAAATTTTGCATAAAAAATGAAGTCGATCGGATAATGAGTTGCCGAGATATTTGTAATCCTATTTTCCACACCCCTCGATTTTTCATGACCCTGTATTTCATTCGAACTTCAATTCAAAGATATATTTTATTTGGAAATGAAACGCTTAATACGACGCAGTAAAGCGTTAGTTAATAGGATTATCAATTTTGGAGTTATAAGAATGTTTTTTTTTTAACGCAGTTCAGTAATAGAACATTAAAAGTTTTTGACGTCATCAAGCGACGATTTTATTCGAATTGAAATGCATTTTATAAATAGTTTACACATGTTTTAATTTCATATTTTATACTATGCATATCCATGATGGGTAAGTATCACGGTGTCCCCCAACGACTATTTTTTTTAATGTACGCTTGCCCAAATCTTGTACTTTTTTAACTTATTATAGCTTGTACAAAGATAAAATTATACATTTTTTTCGAGAAATAATTTACTGCCTACTTCAAATAGATGATATAAACTCGGTTTTATATTATGTAAATAATAATAATAATAAAATGGTTAATGTTAATGTATTATATATTTATGACTTATTGGTTTGCAATATTCGTGAGTCGTTCCTCTGCAATTTTATACTTATCCCGATTTGGTCAATGTTTTTGGCAGCATGTGCAGTTTTGTCAAATCATGATTTTTTCCTGGAATTTTTTATGAGGAAATTTTTTCTCATTTGCATATTTTAATGTCATGTTTCATTCATATTTTTTAAGTTTTATTTTAAATGTACGATTGCTCAAATCTTGTACCTTTTTAGCTTATTATAGCTTGTACAACAATAAAATCGTACATTTTTTCTAGAATCTAAGGCATATATATCTTTCGAGAGATAATTTACTAAATAGATGATGCAAACCCTATTTCATATTACGTAAATAATGGTGATAAAATGTATTATGTAAAGGCTCAAATGTATTATCTCAATTAACTGAACTGTAAGTATTACTATGTTTAAGTTTGCCATAATGACATGTATTTTACCGATTTCCATGTTTTCCACAAACTTTAGTTAGGGCTGCTATAATACAAGCAGAATCATCAAGCCTTTTGTTGCCCAATTAGACTAATCAGCGGCCATTGTCCACGCGGCTTGACCAATCGTTCTTCTCCTATGGGCAATTAAATGGCGGCGTGACCAATCGTTCTTCTCCTATGGGCAATTAAATGGCGGCGTGACTAATCGTTCTTCTCCTATAGGCAATTAAATTCTGGCGTGACAAATCGTTCTTCTCCTATGGGCAATTAAATGGCGGCGTGAGTCAGCCCGGATTGTATAAACTTGACCTTTAGTATGGGGCTGTACTGTACATCTATAACGATACCAACTTTTCGGTAATTTTGAACCCCTGCTTCCTTTACGATATCATACGTTATCATTCACCGACCCCCCACTTCTATCCCCAATGATATAGTTATCAGTGTCTCAAAACTCTTTTTATTTTTACAATTTTTTTTTATATATTTGCAGTGATATGCAGATATGGTTTTACATTTGTTGATTACTCTACTGATACAAATGAAGAGAAGAAATGTATGAAGTATCTCTATTATACGTGAAATAACTTTATACCATCTAATACTTAACAGAAATAGTTACTATTTAAAAGTAATTGATAATAGCTTTTTGTTGCATAATACATTCAACAGTAATATTGTCTTCTTGAACCTGTCCCCTGCACGGGGAGGGCCAAACAGAATTTCCTATAAACAAAACATTCTTTCTTTTTTCTTTCTAGTAAACACAACAAGTATCATTTCAAACATAGTTCGTACCTGGTTTCTCTAACAGCAGATGAATAGGGGTGGGAATGAAATAATTTTACAATCATTTAAAAATTTTAATAACAACTTTGCATTTTCATGAAAATACAAGTTAAAAAAAGGACTATTTTGATGTAAAAAAAGTTACAAAACAAACAGAAAAAAATAAAAGAGAGAAAATTTTGATTGGATTAAAATTGATCATGGTATCAAAAGACAAACCTCCCTTCCCCTGGATATATCTTACGATATCAAGTGCCTGAAACCCTCCCCCCTGAAGTGATATACGTTATATATACACAGTCCCTATTAGCTGTTGAGTAACATCATGACATCATTCCAAAAATATCGGACACACTTTCGGTTTTCTGGGCCCTTATTATACGCCAGTGATATATACAGCGTCACATACAATGGCGGCAGATGACAGAAAATTCTATATTGAATTTAATTTTCCATAAGTGTACATAAAACATGTTCTTGGAATATTAATTTAAATTGGCACTACAAAGGATGTGCATTTTGTTTCACTCTGCTAAACAGCGTGCAACCAACAGAATGAAAAATGTGTCCAGGCCGGGGTTTGAACCCAGATCCTTGATATAGCACACCAAGTGATTTACCAATTAATCAATCCGGACGCCATCCAATCTGGCCTTTTTTCATTAATATACGTTGGCAAGGCTGCAACTTCACAGCGCAAGATGAAATGTTACCATGAGCACACTATTCAGTGGCGAACATGAGATGAATAAGTTCCCAGCATCGGATAATATAATTGGTAAAGCTTAATTTGTAAACCACTTGGTGCGCTATACCAAGGTGTCTGGGTTCGATCCCCGGTCTGGACACATTTTTCGTTCTGTTGGTTGTACGCTGTTTAGCAAAGTGAAAAGAAAATCACATCATTTGTAGAGAAATTTAAAGAGTTATGGCGTAGTTTCAGTCCTGCTGAAAATTTAATTCAAATTGTAAAGAATATTTAGGCTTCGTTCTGCAAAAAGTAAAGTATCCATTGCAAAATCTGGAAATATATGAATTTATGCTTCAGTTTTCCTATTTAATTTAAAACTCGTAGGCTTAATCCCGCAGGAACTGTGAATTGGAAATGTTTTGAATGCTTAATGTTTCTGTTTCTTTAAAATGTTTAAAATGAGGAAATCTCCGTAACCATCTTCAGAGCCAAATGGCGTATTTTAGCGATCGTGGTTTAGTGAAAAATTAAATTCCTTCTTTCAACCAGGTTTGTTTCGGAAATGCCAAAGAAAACATTCATAACTATTTCAGTCTTTCATTCCTTGCTCTCCACAATCTTTTATTTTTCTTTTGAATGCTTTGTATTTTTACTTTGTTTTCGATTGGTTTTATTCACTAGCTCTAAGAAATTCATTGTTACAATTTAATCTTTTTAGCACTTTCCAACCTAGTTGAAAAGTGCTTATGACTTCGGTTTGTCTGGCCGTCTGCCGTCTGGCCGTCTGCCGTCTGGCCGTCTGCCGTCTGTCCGTGCTCTAACTCCCGTAAATATGCTCGGATTGCTCTGCAATTTTTATATGTTATTGTCGTTATCTATAGCATGTTCCCTATTTCAACGGAAGTGTGTAGCAGTTATAGTTTTTTTACAGGGACACTCAAAAGAATTCCGTTACATTGCGGTCTATGGGGAAAAATCATTTGCGGTTTATTTAAATAATGTTTCACTATTTTAAACGCATTGTAATTTATATATATTACTAAGGTGCTTTAGAAGAAGCTTAATATGGAACAGGGTGTGCATAGCACTTATAGTTACTTTACAGGGACAGTAAAAATAATTCCGTTACATGACGTCTATGGAGAAAAATCGTCTGCGGTTTATTTAAATAATATTTCACTATTTTAAACGCATTGAAATTTATATAAAGGTGCATTACAAGAGACTTACTACGGAATATTGTGTGTATAGCAGTCATCGTTCATTACACAGGACACGCAAAAGAATTCTCTACTGTCTGTTAACAATAATTCCTGGAAGTGCGTTTTAAGTTATTGAACGCGATTTTAATTTTAACTTGCTTTTTGTCTATTACGTGGTGTGTATAAATTCTGTAGATCCTATACAGGGCAGCACAAAAGTTCGCGAACACATTTCTGTTTATTGACAAACTCCAGACGGAGAATTTTAAACTGTGCTACGCGTTTCCTAACTGAACTAAAATTATCATCCTATGTAGTATATATACAAATCTATAGATCCTATACAGGGCTGAATAAAAGTATTCGGATATTTTTCCGAATATTGTATATGTTGGAAATTCCTGAAATTATGTTTTTAAATATGTTATGCGTTTTCTAAATTGTTTACTTAGATGTTAGCTTTTAGCTTATTAAACGGTATGATTTGTAAAATTATTTTGGAAGCGTTGGAAAGTGCTATATAATCTATGCTTGACGCATGATTTTTCGTTCTTGTTTGATATTCATACAGTTTAAGTGTATTCTTCAATAACTCTTAGCGATTTGTGTTCTAATATTCCGCAATGGTGTTCACAACTGGCGTTGACGCCAAAGATGAGTGAGAAATTTGTTATTATAAATTGTTTGCTTGCACATAAAATTTATATCTTGTTACAAATATATATTTAATTTTGATGTAAACCAACTTTCCCGAAATTACGCGCAATGTCTCCATAATCGGGTCCGCTATAAGATCCATCTATAAGATTCACTTAACTTACAAACACTTGCAATGTCTCTCTGATGACAGTAAGCTGCTTATTACCGAAACCAGTGTGCAATATTTAATGAATATTTTTGTCCTATAAACGTTGCTTTGTTTATTTATGCTGTATTGCGCCATAACACCATTTCATGATGAGAAAGATATAGCGCTATACAGCATCTAAACATGCTATGCTCTTTAGATGTTGGGATAAGAGTTAAAAGTTAATAACGTTTTGTAATTTAAGAAAAAAAAAACTTTATTGAACTAGAATTGAACAAGAGTACAAGAAGTTACAGATTATTCATTAGAAAAGGAAACAAAAGATTAAAAATGTTGCCATTCACATACGATTAATTTAGTGTTGCCAAACATCTCATTAATTATACCACATTCACCCCTTCTTCAAAAATGTTTGTCAAAAATGTCATATACAGGGATGAGAATTATCCGTCTTTTTTCATACCAGTATAATCTTAAAGAGAATGTTTTTTTTATTTAATCGGAACATTCTGCGATTTAACAGAACAACATTTTCTCTAAGGTTATACTGGTATACAAAAAGACAGAATTCTCATCCCTGCATATAGTCCACCAAATAAGCAGACCGATGTGTTTGACTTCTAGGACATAGGGATTAATCTCTATGCAAATACTCATCAGGTTTTTCCTCAAGACCTTCTGGAGTGCTAGGAAAGATAAAGGACTACCTTGAGGTTCCTCTTTTGTTGATTTTGTGAGAATTTCTGATGAGGGCTGAGAAACTCCAGTGAGCAATTTAGAATTTTGATGGAGAAAGAATCCAGAGAGGAGCTGGCATTCATCTATAAGCTCTACATCATGAGTATTTATTACAGTAGTTCCTCTTTGTGCCAAATATCATTAAAGCAATCCAGAATTTTAACGTGAACGTAATCTGGGTTTGCTTCAATAAGCTCTACTACTTTACACAGTAGGTTCATATTTTTTAACACGTGCATGGTATTCATAAATACTGCACTTGGAAGTGCCAACCAAGTGGGTAAAGAACGCCCGTTGTAGGATATTTTAGCATGGGTAAACATATGTTCATGAAGTTTAGCATTGCTCACCGTTCATAGCGGTGATCGAATGGCATACAAAACAAGATGTATTACTTCCTACCAACGTTCAATCACCTTTTTCTTTGATTTTAGTGCCAATTGGAGGGTTTTTCATATGAGGAAATTGTATTTTTTAACCTGGCCTTCTATTTCTTTGAGAATTATGCGCAGCCGTTTGACTTACTAATACTCCAATGGAAGTTAAAAATTCTTTTAACTAACGAGACATAAATGCTAATTATCTTTCAAGCTGAATTGGGCTGGTATTCCAAAAATTGAAAAACAAATTAGGTGAGAAATGACAGTGGATGATGAAATATCAGGGCATGGCATTGCAAAGAGGAATTTTGAAAGCTTATCCACAATATTAAGAAGAAAAAAACACTTTCTGGAAACTGAAGGCAACGGACCTTTGATATCCAAATTTAGTCATCCAAAAGGAGAAGTTGTTTTAATTAATTGTTTTTCATTTCTACAGAAGCGAAGTTGTGGCGACTCATCCGTGCAGTGCTCTCTAGCTGTTGCCGTTGTGGACAAACTCTAGAATCTAACTGCCCTAGATTCGAGCAACTCATTCATGCAGTTACTCCAGTTGTTTCGACAGTGGACAAATTTCACCAGCGAGACCTACTGGTACTGAGATATGGAAGTACTCTACTTCTCGACACCCACTTCGATGGCTCGGCTTATCGATGCGAATTATCTGATGACAGAATCGGACGGGTTGATAAGATGCAAGATCTCTCAAACAGGACTGTATTCATTAATTCTTTTCACAATGGCAACAGGCGAATGCTCTTGTATTTAAACTGGAAGTTATTGACAAGAAGCGAGGCAGGAAGTCAAGAGAGCATTACAAAGCTTTCTAGACAAACTGGACATGTGTGTCTTTAGCAGTGCAAAAGCATGTTACTTTTATTTTATAAATTTCATAACTTATGTTCGTTAGGTTAATAAAAGAATTGGTTAACCTCCATTGGTCTAGCTGTCGTCTACATACTTTCACACGCAATAATATTAAGCTGTTGGTGACATTGTAGGGTTAAGTTCATGTTACAGCTATACTTACCCGTTCGCCACCTCTACAAAGTTTTGCGTCATTGCAACATCAACACGAATTCAGTATTCTGTTAACTTCGTCTAGAGAAAAGGGCAAGTTTTTAGACCGTATCGAATGGTACAATCAAGTAATATCTGGGTGACAAAGTTGATTGTATTTAAAGGTATACAATTATTATACAGACATACCATACATTAAATAAAATAATCCAACATGGAGTGAAAAATTAGCTAGAACCAGGAATCGAACCTGGGTCCACAGCGTTCCGGGCGGTTGCTTTAACCACTGAGCCACTCCGGCTGATTCCTGAGTCTGCAATTTCTCACTAATAAACCATGTTCGAGAGAAAGTCACCAGCCATCTGACAGACAGCCTTGGATGACCAGACAACGGTGAATAGATTTTTACTATTCCACCGATCTACAAATATATATTAAAACACACATAAATAACGCCTGCATTCAGCATTTAAAGATATACAATTATTATACAGACATACCATACATTAAATAAAATAATCCAACATGGAGTGAAAAATTAGCCAGAGTCAAGAATCGAACCACAGCGTTCCGGGCTGTTGCTCTAAACACTGAGCCACTCCGGCTGATTCCTGAGTCTGCAATTTCTCACTAACAAACCATGTTGGTTTATTAGATACGACGATAACTACTAACGATAAATAAAAATAATATATTGTAGATACACGTTAAAATGTAATGAACAATTATATTAAGGTAAGATCTTCTGCATTATATGCTTTTAGAGTGAATAAATCTTTAAATCTAAACTGGATTGAAAAAAAAAGTGTTTCATGTAATATCAGTTCTTCTCCGAATATTGAAGTTTACGTTACAATTCATTGTCGTTAGAGAAGCACAATCAGCTAGTTTATTTTAAATAACTGAGAAAAATTTATTGGCTATGATGTCTTACACTCACGCACCTATTTTTTTTTTAATCAGTTATAAAAAGGAAAAAACTCACCAAATTTTGGAGATTTTTTCCTTTAATGGTATCTTGACTATCGTATTAAGTTATTGTTTTGGCGCGGGCTTGTAAATCACACCAATCAAAAACTCGCCAAACATCTCTGCGTGAGTGTAAGACATCTGTTCCAATTTATTTTTTTCTATTAACTATAAATGAAATTTTGTATTAATTTGTATTTTCAGAGAGTGCGAAAAATGCAATTTTTGACCCTCTGAAAATGGGTGCCCGGGGCACGTGCCCCATGTGCCCATGTGATAATCGATATTACACTTTTCGAAAATCACTGAGAAAAAAAAACGTTCTCTTTTATTTTCATCTGCAATTCTAGGGACGAGTGACATTTCTCAAGTATTCCATTCCAGAAGAGTAACGAACTGAGAAACACAAATTAATTTAGTTGCCTAACTTTCATTTTACCCCGATGATCTCTACTTTAAATTTCGTTTTCATCGCATTGCTTTGCACTCAAAGGGATTTGTTTCACGTCAATTCACAACCAAATGAAAATTCGAATTCTTGTCGTGGCACTAAAAAGTTAGGAAAAAGAATAATTCACGACCAACAATGTACGTGCTCCATAAAATGGAATGTGAAACTTCTAAAAGTGAACTTCTTTTGATTCGATTTGTACGAAAAGTTCTTATAGATTCGAGAAATAATTTACTGCCTATTTAAAATGGATGATGTAAATACGGTTTTACACTAGTAAATCTGCAGATCAGGAGCCTCAACGTCAGCTCTGAAACTCATTGTTTTTTAATATCACTTTTCATATTATTTAGCATCTTACAATACGCATTTTTTTATGTTATTTACATATTTATAGGCATATAAAATACTCCGGAAGTTTCAGAAATTAAAAGCGTTCAATTAAACATGATTTATGCAATGATATTCTGAAATTCTTATGAACTTCTTATTCTTGTATTTTTTTTTATACAAAAATGCATTTCTTATTTTAATATTCTTTGAAATAGGGTTGCTAAGCAACAAATAGAATAAAGAGTAAAGAAAAAGAAATGCAATTTAAAATTTGTAAAAAATAGGAAAATAAAATGTTTTATATCTCCATAACAGTTGCAAAAAATTTTCCAATAATTTAAACAATTAATTTCAAAATACTAATAGATGTATCGTTAAATTGTCAAAGCTATTGCATATTTTTAAGACCCCAATATCGGAACTTTACGATTCCGTAATTTTACGTTTGAATCCATTATTCAAATATGCGATTTTCATTTCAGTTAAAAATGAAATTTGAAAATCATCTGCATTCCCATAGGAAAGTATTATGGCCTAAAAAGAAATATTCTATATTTTGCGAACGAATGAACCGAATGTAACTAAAAACTATACAGCTAATTCCGGTTACCTCACCCACATACCCACCAAAAATCAACTTAATAGGACGTTTTTTACGGCAGTTATCGCTTCACAGACAGACAAACAGACGGAAACCAAAAACTTTTCGCATCTCCACAGTCAGCCTTCACTGACGTTTTGGCAATTATGTAAATGGAAATATAACCAATTATATCACATTGTAATAAAATAATCCTTTTAATTGCTAAACGGTGTAAAATAAAAACTTTATAAACAGTAAAATAAGTTTTATTAGACTGTTGACATGTTTCGGTTCCATCGGAGTCATTATCAAAACATATAAGAATATTCTACAACTGTACGGTCTATAAAGTTGTTATCTGAAACGCCGTTATTTAATTTTTCACGTACTTCTACAAATTACGCATGTTATTTTTTATTTTTACTTGGATAGTTCGAGTTACTCCAGTGTTACAAATATGGAAATAAACATTCAAGTGAAAAAAAAACAAAACGTGCGTAATTTGAAAAAGTACATGAAAAATTAAATGATGGTGTTTCAACTAATAACTTTATAGACCGTGCAATTTTAGAATATTCTTATTTGTTTTGATAATGGTCCCAATCGAGCCGAAACATGTCCAAGAGTCTAATAAAACTTATTTTACTGTTTACAAAGATTTTATTTTAAGTCTTTTAGAAAATAAAAGAAGCATATTATGTAAATGATTATAATAAAATTGTTAATGTAAATGTATTTTATCAAAATCAATAATAGTAAAAAAAACCTTGCCTAAATGCAATATTTTATTGATTACGTATGATAAAATTAATACACATACTCTTAAATTGTGTTCATACAGAATATTTAATACTTATCCATAAAATACAGAATTTTCATACTTATATTTGTATATAATTAGTATCCTTACCATTTTCATATACTTACTTCTATCGTAGATATTTATATGCAACTTATATACTTACATGCATTTTATAACATACATACATAAATAATTTACATAGCAGCCAATTTTTACGCTTTCTGCATACCACTATTTTTGAACAGAATAAGTTTCTTTATTTTATCCTAATTCTTTTTATGACTGAATAAGACAATTTTTTTTCAAAAATAGTGGTCGGAAGAAATCTTAAAAGTTGGCAGCAATAATGTACAAAAATTTCATATAAACAATATAAATAACAAACCTACGTTTCAACAAATTAAAATAATTGTTATTACTAGGGAATCTTCCATATTCTTCATCCGTAGAACGAAAATTAACTAAGTCAATATTTATCTGTAAAATTCCAATGCTCTTTATACTATATTATCTTTATACAGGGTGTCCGAAAAGTCTGGAAACGGTCAAATAACTCGAGAAATATACATCGGATTGAAAACGGCAAAATGCATGTTCAATATTTTTGAAAAATCAATTTAGGGATATGAAAGTTGCCCCCCCCCCGGGGGTGAAAGAGGGGCAACTGAAATCTTAAATGATGAACCCCATTTTTTATTGCAGATTCGGATTCTACGGGAAAAAATACGTAACTTTTCTATTGAACATTTTCTTCGAAACATTGTAGATGGTGCTGTAATCGAGTGCAATGCTGTGAGAATCGTTACCATTGCAATGTCTGGAAACGCTCGAAGTTTAATATTTTAGATAAATGGCAGCTTTCATATCCCTAAATAGATTTTTCAAAACTATTGAACATGCATTTTTCCGTTTTTCAATACGATGTATATTTCTCGAGTTATTCGAGCGTTTCCAGACATTGCAATGGTAACGATTCTCACAGCATTGCACTCGATTACACCGCCATCTACAATGTTTCGAAGAAATTGTTCAGTACAAAAGTTACGTATTTTTTCCAGTAGAATCCGAATCTGCAATAAAAAATGGGGGTCATCATTTAAGATTTCAAAGTTGCTCCCCTTCCCCCCCGGGGGGTCAAAGTTGGGGGCAACTTTCATATCCCTAAATAGATTTTTCAAAAATATTGAACATGCATTTTGCCGTTTTTCAATCCGATGTATATTTCTCGAGTTATTTGACCGTTTCCAGACTTTTCGGGCATCCTGTATATGCTCTTTATATTATACATTATATTTTACATGTTAACTTTAAGGGGACAGTGGACATTAAAAGTCAAATCCTACAATTTTCAGTGGATTAATTTGAAAATTCGTACACTTGTTCACGGCAAGCTCCAATAGATACATTAAAAATTTGGTGTTAAAATAATAAAAAGGTTTTTAAATTATTTAATTTATATATTTTTTAAAGTAACGAATATTGTCATATTTTAAGATGTCCCAAGCGCATTTCTTTTACATAAAATATGACAATATTTATTCATAAGATATTTTTATACATTAGAATGGAAGTTGGTATGAATTGTAAAAATTCGCTGAATGTATAAGTAGAATTTTTTTTTTCATAGTTATGCTTTTTTTTTTAAGTAGCTTTATATTTCGATATGAGCATAAATTTCAGCACTAATAAAACACCCCTGAATAGCAACTTTTTATGCTAACATTTATTTATTATTGTATAGAGGATATACAGTATAAATTTCTAAAGAATCTGATAAATGAGCATGGAACGTTTCACAAATTAGAAACGTGCGAAATTTTCAATTTTGAGACAACAGCATTTTATTTTTTTTTAAATAATAAATATATGGAGTTTTTACAATAATAAAAGCTTTTATCAGTGCGAAGACGCGTCAGAATTGAAAATTTCTTTTTGCATCAGATAATTTTGAGCATCTAGTTTCATAATTCTTCAAATTAAAAAAACTCGATTTTTTAGTCGAATTTCGTGATTTAGAAAGTCCACTGTCCCCTTAAATTTGAATCCTACTTCTTCAATTCCTTTGAAAATTATTCATCGATATTCCACTTTTCAATAGTCACTGAAAAAAATTCTGGTGTGACGAGTCAAAAAGTTGAAAGAAAGTAAAACACACCAGTTTTGAAACTGGAGACGTTATTTCCACGCCATTAATGCTCGATTACATTGTTGCAATATTTATCACTTATATTCTGTTACCTTTCCTTGGTGATTTTCCCTATAAAATCGGTTGCAAAATGGTTTGAAAATGGTTTAAAATTGATTAAATAACTAATCCGTCGTCTGATTTTATCGAAAATCTTTACAGTTGTTGCGACAGTGGGCTATAATGTTCCAAATCCACTGATCCCATCTATCACCGCATTATACATATAGCTACTACACAGCCGCATAATTAACAGAACATTGCTAAAATAACCGTGACAGATTCCCGGAGATACACACGTACTTTGCGAGAAAATGACAGCATAAATTTCATTCACGAAAAAATGCTTGAATTCAAGTAATTACGATCGCACGCAAGATATCAAAACTCACTTATCCACTAAAGTACCCTTATAAAAGAGTAGCTAGGCACTATGTCACATTTCCTTGGTAATTTTTCTTAAAGAATCATTCGCAAAATGGTTTGAAAATGACTTGAACATGGCTGAAATACCTAATCCGTCCTCCGATTTTTACGAAAATCTGTACAGCCCTTGCGATAAAGGTCTATACCATATTCGCCAAATGGAGCTCAATTGGAAGTGCTGTTTGGGAGTTACCTTGTTCACTTACACACAAACATACAAATCATGATTTATGTGTTAGGAAAATAATAAATAAATGTTCTGTTTTATTTTCATCCCCAAATGTAGAAATGAGTGACATTTTTCAAGTATTCCATTACAGAAAAGTAACGAACTGGGAAATAGAAATTAATTTAGTTGTCTAACTTTAATTTTTTCCCCGAAAATTTCTGCTTTAAAATTCGGTTTATCACTTTTCTCTGCACTCAGTTAAATTTGTTTCACATTAATTCTCAACCGAGTGAAAATACCAAGTCTTGTTTCGGAACTAAAAAGTTCGGTAAAGAATAATTCACGGCGAGCATTGTTCATGCTGTATAAAGCGGAAGGAGATATTTCTGAATGTGAACTTCTTTTGTTTCGATTTGTGTGAAAATTTCTTTCAGTTTGCAGAAATAACTACCTACTTAAAATAGATGACATAAACTGGATTTATAGTATGTAAATAATAATAATAAAAGGAGTAATGTATTTTATATGTGTATATACATTTACATATTTATACATATATATGTGTACATATACATGCATACATATTTACATATATATATACATATACTGTAGGTGTACATGTACATATACAAACAGACTTACACATATACATGCTTATGTATATACATAAATACCTCTACATATACGCACATATATATGTGTATATATACATATATACATACATATACATACATATACATACATAGATACAAACATATACAGTGGAACTCCAGTTATATGTTTTGCTAAGGATCAGACAACAAATCGTATAACTCAGTAAAACGTACAAGTCAATTAATGGTCAACCGAAACCATTTTTTAAATATATCGTAAAAACACTGTTCCGCTAAGGAATTTGTTACCTTTAATATCGAAAACGGAAGTTAGACATAAATTTTCGGAATGAGAGTAGTTAGTAGAGAAAAAAGTTACATAAGAAAAGTACACATGAAGTTATTTTATCACAAAAGCTTTATTAAAAATATTTTTAATACACAAAGATTAACTTAAAAGAAATAACTGGAATAGCCTTCGCATGTAAATCATTTATCAAAAGACATTTCAATAGTTTGCTGAATCTTGTTGAAGGAATCACTAATCTCGCGACCTACGTTATACAGGGCCGGTGCATGACATTTAAAACGTCACATGGAGTGGATCATTTTTACACAGCGATTGGTGCAAAACGATGGGAACGGCGCTTTGCACCAATCACCATGTAAAAGTCCTTCCGGCCTGTACCGGGAGGAAAAGGTAGCTTTCCTATATCTTCGTTTTAAAATTTTAGCTAATGTTACACGAAAACAGCAACTTAAAATGCAAATAAAACGTTTACAAAAGATTCGTTAATACTGAATTTGAATACGAAATTCACCAAATTATTGAGCAATAGCCAAATTGGCTTTATTTATGAAGACTTATTTTGGTCGCCAAATTTGGCGATATTTCGCCAAATGTCGCCAAGTTTGGCGAGAATTTGGCGCTAACGGATATGAATATATAGTTTTATGCGTTTGATTGGGAAAATTATTACAACAATGAAAATTTTTGTAATGTGCTGTCTTGTTTCAAAATGTCAGCCACCCTAGAATTTCAAACTGCTCTATCTCAGCCGTTTTTTAAGATAGAGGTAAAGCAAAAAATGCTCTGGAATCCTCGTTTCAAGGCCTAACACTGAATTAAAAAATAAATTAGAATTTTTAGCTTTTTTGTATATTTATTTTATTTTTAAATTTTTAATTGGCCGCCATCTTGAAACAAAATGGCGGACCAAGCTGGCCAACGAACTTGGTCGAGACATTGGTGAGCTTAATACACACAATTAGTTTCATCAAAATTGATTTATAAATACGAGCGTTATCGTATGACATAGGTCAGATATATATATATATATATGGAGATATATATATATATATATATATATATAAATCAACATTTGAACGGAGGGTGGTTTGGGGTCTGGGGGTCATGATCGGTGAAAATATATCGAAATTTTCCGGAACTGCTTTCCTCCGAACGGCTGCAATAGGTAGCTTTATACTTTTTTGTATTGAAAGCTACCTAAAAGATCCACTCCATGTGACGTTTTAAACGTCATGCACCGGCCGTGTATAACGTAGGTCGGGCTAATCTTCGATTGTTTCTTTTCGGCAAAGTCAACATTGAACAGCAAACTTTGCATTTCTGTTAATAATGCACAATGCAGCCGCCTTATCGTTACTGATTTTACAACTGACGAACCATTTTACTACGTCAAAAGTCCTCAGAGCAGCTCCGAAGTTTGAGTAGGATCGCGACATACGTTATACACGGCCGATGCATGACGTTTAAAACGTCACATGGAGTGGATCATTCTTACATGGCGATTGGTGCAAAACAGGGGCCGCGTCGCTTTGCACCAATCAACATGTAAAAATGATCCACTCCATGTGACGTTTTAAACGTCATGCACCGACCGTATATAAAGGATCTTTCTAATCAGACTCATCGGACGCGTCGTCAGTGTTTGCGGTTACAAAATGTATAAATGAGACAAAATTTTGTCCGGGGACGCAAAAACGTAACATATAACTGAGGGAAATGTATAACTCAAAACGTATCACTCAGTTAATTTTTAATGGCAAGCGGCCAGGACCGTTGAGTTGAAACGTATAACTGAGGGAAACGTACAAATCAGGTAACGTATATCTGGAGTTCAACTCTCTCTATATATATCTATACTAATATTATAAAGGAGTAAAGATTGTTTGTTTGTTTGTTTGTTTGTAGGGGGTATCTCTAGAACTACCGAACCGATTTCAAAAGTGATAGTGGCAAATTGATGGTGACAACCCCTGCTCCAACATAGGCTATATTTTATGTCGGTGCCACTAACCCCAGGGGGGTGCAGGAGCGGAAAACGTTCTAAAATTACGATTTTTTTTTGTACTGAAGGAGCTAGAAATTTGAAATTTGGCATTGTAGCTACTTATAAGATGTAAATGCTCTCTAAGAACAAATTTAAAAGAAAAAAATAAATTTAAAAGGGTGAAATGAGCGAAAAGCGTTCTAAAACATTCTAAATTACAATTTCTGAGGAATCTCTGGAACTATAGAACAGATTTCAAAAGTGATGGTTGCAAATTTATGGTGACAACCCCTGCTCCAACATAGTCTATATTTTATGTCGGTGCCACTATCCCCAGGGGGGTGTAGGAGCGAAAAATATTCTAAAATTGCGATTTTTTTATACTGAAGGAGCTAGAAATTTTAAATTTGGCATTGTAGTTACTTTTAAGATGTAAATGCTCTCTAAGAACAAAATAACAAAAAAAAATTCGAAATTTAAATTGGTGAAATGAGCGAAAAGCGTTCTGAAAACATTCTAAATTACAATTTCTATGGAATCTCTGAAACTACTGAACCGATTTCAAAAGTGATGTAGGCAAATTGATGGTGACAATCCCTGCTCCAACATAAGCTATATTTTATGTCGGTGCCACTAATCCCAGGGGGGGGGGGTGCAGGAGCAAAAAACGTTCTAAAATTGCAATTTTTTTTTATACTGAAGGAGCTAGAAATGTGAAATTTGGCATTATAGTTACTTATAAGATGTAAATGCTCTCTAAAAATATATAAAAAAAATCGAAACTTAAAAGGGTGAGATGAGCGGAAAGCGTTCTAAAATCATTATAAATTACAATTTCTATGGAATCTCTGGAACTACAGAAACAATTTCAAAAGTGATGGTGGGGTTAAATTGATGGGGACAATCCCTGCTGAAACAGTCTCTGTAATAAAAAGCTATATCGTTGCTGACGACTGGGTTTTTCGTTAATTGTTGCCACAGATTAATCTCGGAAAATGAAACATTTGAAGTTACTGAAAAAAATAATAGCTCGAAAAGGATTTGTTAGAAAATTGTTAGACAAACTGCGTTTGAAAGGTAAAAAATTGAATTTTTCTTGATATAAATTTCAAATCTAATGATTATGCCGTTTTTCAAATATTGAATTTCAAAAAATACCAAATTTCACAATTTAGTACCATAGCGAAACCTTCATGCGTAAAAAGATAATGATAACGGTGACGTGCCCTGACGTGTATATTGGCTGTAGCACGAGTCACAAGTTATAGTAGCCTTATTATTCTGTTAAAATATAAAAGTGAATTCCAAAATGTCAATATTTTGTTTGATTAAAAGTTCGTTAAGAGAAATTGACCAGCGTAGCAGGCTATATAATAAAACTTTTGTGAGTATTAACCATCAAATCACATAAATAATCGACAATATAAGAACCGATAATTATAATAAAATACAAAGACACATCCGAACAACGTGAAACTACTATGCAGAAAAAAACTCATTGTAAAGCAGTGGCCAAAATTGCGAGAATAGATCTAGTATTTAACAGTAAGCATTACAAAAGCATGGGTAACAAAAGCAGGAATAGTGCACTAAAAGTGTATTTAAATTAAAGATTTGAAAAATGCAAATACACAACTAAATGCACAAATGCAGAAATGAAATTATGTATTTTAAATTATCATACCTTATCTTAAATTATCTTAGTATTAATTTGCCAAAACTGGGCAAGATTTAGGTGTTAAAACAGTGTATATATATATATACATATACATATACATATACATATACATATATATATATACAAATATATCCATATATAATACATTAATATATATATATATATATATATATATACATACACACATATAAGTATATATGTGTGACGTTTCCACTGAATCACCGTATTTTTTGTAAATCACACTATAAAGGCCAGAGGTTTCACCCTAGGAATTTGCAGTCGTAGCGTCGATATTTCCAGTTCATGGTGTGCTGACTGAAGGAAAATAATAAGGCAGTTGATTCCAATCCACATTTTATTAAAATCCGGAAAATTTCTGAGGCTATGCTCTTACTAGTTCACATAATAATTCCATGCAGAATGACTTTCAGTACCAAGAGAGGCTTCGTGAATTAAATTAAATACTCGAAGAAGACACAAGATGTTACTAGGCAGCGTCGTAGATTCTATCGGCGGCTTCGGGGATTTTATTCCATGGTCGCGAGCACGTGTCGGACCTCCGCTACATCATGATCCTAGGAACAAATCTGCCCTCAAGGCGGGAAAACCCGCATATAACACTTCTCCAACGCTCACGAATACGTCAAAACTCTCTTTCGACCAATAGTACCACGGAACACCACAGAAATCTATTTCTTTGGCGCTATTATTTGAAGGAGAATAAAACTTCAGACTGAAAAAGCGCGGGAATGATATTCTAGGCTTGCTCCGGAAAATAAACCTGATTCTTTCGGACAAATAAGAAATAAAAAAAAATACGTGAGTTTTACTGGGTCTGGGCAGAATGTCAAGATAAAATTTTACATTGAAACTGAGATTAGCTTTTATATTTTGAGAAAGAATACTTTTTTGCCAGAAAACATAGGGAAATAAAAATAGCAAGATATAGTTTGTTTTTCGAGATAATTAAAATATTTAGCTGGGAAAGTGATATTTTAAAAGAATTAAATTTTAGGATGCGTTATTTTAATGGAATAAAAAGTGTGTAATTTTAACAGAACCGCATCTAGCGCCAATTTTTTTAAGCGAATGAATTTAGAATAAAGAATTTTTAGCTATGCGGGATTTTGACAATCTAAATACTAGAACGAGAAAATAATTTAGAATAATGGGAAATAAACAAAATTATAGAATTGATGAGGCCAACAGCGACAAAATTAAAATTTGTTTCATATATATATATATATATATACATAGATATATATCTTACAAACTTACATCCATCTTATATATTTAAATTAATCTTATATATATATATATATAGATTATAACATAGATACAGGGTGTTTCACAAAGGACCCCTAACTTTAAAAATCAATAATCCGGAAACGGTGATAGATAGAAGCATGAAACTAGTGGCATGTTTATTAAAAAAATCGTAAGAATCTTATACATAAATCTCAAAATTTAGTTAAAAATTGCGCCGGTAGATGGCGCTGAGATAAATAGGCGTATCACATTAAAAGTAATTCAATATGTGCACCTTTTACACAACAGACATGTCGCAAACGCAAAATTGTCAGTGACTCTGTGTAGTGTGTCACTTGAAATCCACACATGAGCTTGACAAATAGCCTCTTCGAGCTCGCCGAGTGCTAAAGGATTGTTCCGATAAACGATGTCCTTTAATGTGATTCACAAAAAAAGTAATCACAGGGAGTGAGGTCAGGTGATCACGGAGGCCACTCCATGCCTTTTCCCTCACTCTTGAATAGTTCAACGCAATAACTCTATCGTCGAAGTATTCGTACAGGAATTCAAAACCGTCTTGTGTAGGATGCGGACAAGCCCCATCTTGCATGAACCACGCCGTGCCTGGTGGATCGTCTAACGGTTGTTGAGTGGCGACAAATTGTTTCAAAAGCTTAATATACCGTTCAGTCGTCACCGTTTCTCGCAAGAAAAAGGGCCCAATAATGACTTTGCGACAGACTGCAGCCCAAACTGCAAGTTTTTGGCTATAGAGTGGTCGTGCGTGAGTCAAATTTGGATTTTCTGTGCCCCAAAATCGCCAATTGTGTCTGTTAACGACACCATCCAGATAAAAATGGGCCTCATCCGTAAACCATATTCGGCCGACATCGAAACCAGAACAATCAATATTCTCGAACATCTTGTTAGCGAAATGCTCTCGTTGTTGTTGAGCTTGAACTTGTGTGGCGTTACGGCTCTCTACGTGCTGGATGGTTTGATTCCGGATTCAGCTGCAAGTCTGCGGACAGATTTATTCGAATTACGCTCAATAACTGCAGCAAGTGTCGTTGAATTTTCAGGAGTAACGACGGAGTGGGTCCGAACCACATTTCCGACTAACGCATAGGCCACGTTGCCTGTCTCTTGAAATTTTTTGAAAAGTTCACGAATTATTTTCCCATCTGGGCCTTTTGCGACTTGAAATCACGTTTGAAAACTTCTCTTTATGGCAGTAGGACTCTGATTTGATCGGTGGTACTCCAACACACATTCCTCCACGGTATACATCAGTTTCGGAATTATTTTCACTATACGCTATATATATAGTGGTCATATACTATATATAGCGGTCAGATTTCAATGACGAAATCTTCGACGGGTAGTCTTGCTATGCTTCTGAATTCTCTTTACAAGGATTCTTAACGCTCTCAGCGCCATCTATCGGTGCTATTTATAACTAAATTTTGAGATTTATGTATAGGATTCTTACGATTTTTTTAATAAACATACCACTGGTTTCATGTTTCCATTTATCACCGTTTCCGGGTTATTGATCCGGGTTATTGGTAGCAAAAAAGTATTAAAGTATTTATCTATATGCAAATGATATGATAATTTTTCAACGATTGTAATGAATAGTAAATAATTTATCCCTTAAAGTCATTTTTTATCATTTAAGCCATTCTGTTTTTATTATTTTTACACTTTTTTTAAAAACTTAATATGGTTCATCTACGTAAAGGGGGAATTTCGTAATCGATTTTTGGCTCATTTTTTGATATACCAGAATTATAAAAACAATATATAAACAAATGTGTTTCCGATGTCAAAGATCATTTTAATATTTTTAGAACTTAACTACAGCGCCTAGAATACAAAGTGTGGTAAACGGCTACAAAATATTAATAAAAAATTGAATCCGATAAATGTAGAACGATGCTGAAAAGATAAAGGGTTGATCGCAGCGACTTCTTCTAGCAGTGGCGTAGACAGGGTGGAGGTCCAGATGGTTTGGATACCACTAATTTTATAACAATTCTTTTGTCTTATCTAATCGGAGAATCTTCTGAGATATTGAAGGCGAAGAAAACTTTATAATATTACTGGCATTTGGACCCCCTCTTTGGCTACACCACTGTCTGCTAGCTCTTTTCAACGCAAACATTGTAATATAAGAATCGAACTGAGAAAACGTTTCAGCTGGTGGTAAATATTTTAAATAATTAAATTACGGATGTGATATGCTGGGATATTTACTGTTTCCTCGCTGCATATATATCGCTACCATATATATCGCTACATCCATATATATCGCTACTCGGGTTGGTCTCGTAATTTAGAACCTTGATCTGGTGACGAGACCTTCCCCAGACTAGTCACCCTCAGAGGTGTAATTCACAGGTAACTTGGAGGACTTTACACCCACGACAGATTTTACATGCACCGGACGCCATTAGCGTGCATGATTGAGGTCCAGATGGTTTAGATACCACTAATTTTATAAAAATATTTTTGATAGATCTAATCGGAGAATTTTCAGCGATATTGAAGCCGAAGAAAACTTTATAATATTACTGGTTTCCAGAGCATTTTGACGCCCATCTCTCGCTACGGCACTGTCTGCTAGCTCTTTTCAACGCAAACATTGTAATATAAGAATCGAACTGAGAAAATGTTTCAACTGGTGGTAAATATTTTAAATAATTAAACTATACCTTATTTCCTTTGACTTCGATAGTGATTTTCATAAGCTATGAAAATATGAATGATATTGATCATGGCCAAAAAACGTGATACGCATTCTTTTGTGCCTGGTTGCAGTACTCGATGCAAGACAGCAAACTAGAAACTATCCCTATTTCGCATACCAAAGGATGAATCTCTGCTAGAAGAGTGGAAAAGATTAATTCTCTGATATGATAAAAAACTAACTTCAAAATCAGTTACATCTGAAATATACACTTACAAGAAGATTTTATTAATAGAAATTATGTTCATGTTGTCAATAGTGAAACGGTCACTTTTGCTAGAGGTAAATCTATTTTTAAAGAAGATGTCGCTGCGATCACCCTATTATTGTACCGCATCGTTGCACGTTTATCGGCTGCAATTTTTTAGCACTTTTTAAAGCATTGGCAGTTTGGCCTTTTTTTAATTCCGAAATTTCGCATTCATACCAGAAATTCCCTAAAATGTTCTTTTGGTTACTTAATGACAGATATTTCGTTACTTCTTGAAGTAAAAATTCTTGTTTCAGAATTTCCGGTTTGAATTCGAAAATTTTGAATTAAAAAAAGTTAAAACCGTATTCCACACTATGTATTCTAGGCGCTGTAATTTAACTACAAATTAATAAACTAATTTTAAGGCATTTTCTTTTTAGCCAGGCGCAGGTGCTAAACCACCAAGAATTTTTTATAGTTACAACTGTATACGGTTACAACAATGCAGTTAATTATATGCTGAATCCTGTTCCTTGAGCTATACCAACTCACTGTGAAACTGCAACAGTGAAATATTTTAAATACTAAAAAGTGAAAATTATAATATAAATAGAAGAATAAAGAGTACGAGTTGGAACCACATTTTCGACTAACGCATCGGCCACGTTGCCTGTCTCTTGAAATTTTTTGAAAAGCTCACGAATTGTTTTCCCATCTGGGCCTTTTGCGACTTGAAATCGCGTTTGAAAACTTCTCTTTGTGGCAGTAGGACTCTGATTTAATCGGTGGTACTCCAACACAATAAACACACGTTCTTCCACGGTATACATCAGTTTCGGAATTATTTTCACTATACGCTAATAGCGATCAGATTCGAGGCTAACGAAAAAGAAAGGCTACCGCGGTGCTTTACGCGTATCTTTTTTTACAGACCGCCGGAGTCACATGATGCTCGAATGCACCAATGGTGATGTACGAAAATCGCATCACGTCACTCTAGCGGTCCGTAAAAAAAGATAAGTGAAATGCACCGCGGTAGCCTGTCTTTTTCGTTAGCCTCGGATCAGATTTCAATGACGAAATTTTCGACGGCTAGTCTTTCTATGCTTCTGAATTCTCTTTACAAGGATTCTTAACGCTCTCAGCACCATCTATCGGTGCTATTTTTAACTAAATTTTGAGATTTAAGTATAAGATTCTGACGATATTTTTAATAAACATACCACTGGTTTCATGTTTCCATCTATCACCATTTCCGAATTATTGATTTTTAAATTTAGGGGTCCTCTGTGAAACATCCTGTACATACATACAAACGTACAACACGTTTAAATATATACAATATAAATGCACTTCTATGAGAATAATTGCGACTAATGTGGAGTCTTTAATAAAGACATACGCATTTTATAACATACATTTTCATACTAACGTACAACGAGTTTCAAAACCTACAATAGTTGTACTAATAACACCGTCATTTTCCGTAGGAATTCGACGAATGAAAATGTTTAAAAGAACTGTTAGTTTGTATTTATATTAAAAAAACATACAAATATATAAAAAATCAATTTTACATTGGCTGGGCTAACTCTTAAAACAACTATATATTTTTAAATTGCTGTTTCCATTAACTTCAACTTTTGATATTATTGAAAAATGAAACTTTATTCCTATAAGTAATTAGTAACATGTAATCAAGATAAGTAATTATAAAGTTATGAATTGAGGCTTTGATCTTTGGTATTACGTAATGAAAAATCAGAAAAAATTGCACCAGTTTGATACAATCATAATTTTCTTTTCAACGAAATATAAACATGACGTCATTTTCACCATCGCAAAATTTATATGCGCAATTTTCATATTCATATTCCCTATTTTAGAAATATTTTAACGTGCAGCAGATTATTAATACATATTTTTACAAACTTTATAGCACGTTTGCCAGATACGATTTTGCATGTAAACATTTGCACTTTTGATATCAGGTTCTAATTTCAGTAAAGGCTAAATCCAGAAATTATAATTTTGAACGTATTCATAGTAACATATTTAGATTTATCTAACAAAATACTCGTTTCCTTTTTACTATGACGTCATTTTAACCCACTTAAACATTTCGCCTCCCTCTGAGATATGCGTTTCAAACTCAGTAGCAGTGGAATGAAACAATATTTAAATGTAACAGCTGCATGAAAACAAGTGGGTAAGTGTGATCGGAGATCGCTCAAAGGGTTTCGTTTAATATTCCTTTCAAAACACTTTATCCTTTCTTTAATAAATCCAAATAAATTTAATTTAACAACAATAAAAAAAAAAAAAAACCTCAAGTTTTTTGTTTTTTATAAAGTAAAAATTTACCGGTCTATTTTTTCGTTTTTTCGAGTATCCAAACCAGCCCGATAGCGGGCGAAGCCGGCTATTATATTCTGTCATAAAAATATCTGTCACGCGGACTAAATGCGATATAAAAAAATAATTTCAAAATTAAACATGTTGTACACTTTCAAAATGTTAAAATATGCGAATATTGAATATTTCCATAATCGGATTTGTATCATGATTCAATATGTTTCTCAAACGCATATATTTACTATTCTCTATTACTCATATTGATACTCGCTTTGTATTATTCTCAAACATCTAAAAAATTCGTTAAACTTCCAATAGGACGTCAGATTTTCTTTTTAATTCTCTAATGACGTGATATTAATCTGCTTTGTGTACATACATATACTCATACTCCTTGTATTATTGAGAAATCTTTGAAAATTCCATTTTATTACCACTATGACAGCAATCATTTTTATTTCATATTAATCTTTTTACTTACCCATCATACGTAGTATAGGGTAAGTCTTGTAATCGTTTTGAAAATCGAAAAAAAAATTTTGACGGATTTACACGTTTCAGACATTGGAGATTCCGAAAAACATATTTTTAGAAAAAAATTTTTGCCATCCGTCTGTGTGTCTGTGTGTCTGTAAACGCTCTATCTCCCGAAAAAATTGAGATAGAGACTTGCAATTTGGTATGTACTTAGTATGTGATAATGGGAAGAAGCCTATTTCATTTCAATAACCTCGATTAACCGGAACTATTTTTTTCGGACTCTCGAAATATTCGTTCTGATAAAAGTTATATAAAAATTTTCGAAATTGTTTATTTTATGAAATGAATATAAAAGACAATAAAAAAACATAAATTTTACATAAAGCATGAAGTCGATCGGATAATGAGTTGCCGAGATATTTGGAATCCTATTTTCCAGACTCTTCGATTTTTCATGACCCTGTATTTCATCCAAATTTCACTTTAAAGATATATTTTAATTGGAAATTTGACGCTTAATCAGATGAAATAAACCGCTAGTTAATAGGATTATTATTTTTGGAGTTATAAGGAAAAATCCCTTTCAAGCAATTCAGTAATCGAGCCTTTAAAGTTTATGACGTCATCAAGCCACGATTTTATTTGAATTGCAATACATTTTATAAGTAGTTTACACATTTTTATTTTAATATTTTACATTATGCATATCCATGATGGGTAAGTATTACGGTGGCCCCCAACGACTAGTTTCGATTGGTGAAACTTTTTATTTCATTTTCATTTTTCACGTGGAAATCGTCTGATAGAAAATTAATTATTGTAGAAAGAATTTCATCGTGGATTTTTAATTTTTGGCATCTGCTATAACGAAAACTATTTAAATTTAATACGAAAAGGCTGTTAGAATTTTGGTTTTTTATCTCTATTTATTAAAATAATATGAAATTTTCAAATTTTAATATTTTGAGCTCTTTGTAGCTGGTATTCAGCTATATACACAAAGTTTCAACTCTGTAAGTTACATAGTTTCTGAGAATAGTGCTGAGAATAGTTCTCTGTGACGGACAGACAACGGAGCGGGAGTAATAGGGTTTCGTGAGATGAACGAAACCCTAAAAAGGCGTGTTTTTTTTTTTTTTTAACCATAACGTTATTTTCTGTTCATATTAAAACAACATTATATTTTTAAAATTGTAATTAAGAAATGGTATCAGTAAAATTATAGTAATTACCATCATTGGAAGAAATCTCATAAAAAACTTTTAAACTAAAATTGAAATATAAAAATGGAAATATTTTTAAAAGTAGCTAGTGCGGGCAGATCTACAAATGAACTGCTTTCATTGAAAATAAATATTATTATTAAAATTGTTATTAAAAAATATTATTTAAAATCAGTAGAATGCTCAAGGCATATTATTAAAAGAAAAACAGCATTGGGTTTGAAATATATAGCTAATATTAAAAAAAACAAAAACAAAAATACGCCTTTATTAAAAAAAGAATCTTTATTTCTCTCATCGCTTATAGCAATTTATTCATCGGTATTGCACTTTTCAAAAATCATTAAAAGATTAAAAATAAATACAAAATTCTCTTTTATTTTCATCTGCAACTCCAAGTATGAGTGATATTTTCAAGTATTCTATTTCGAAAGAGTAACGAACTGAAAAACACAAATTAATTTAGTCGCCTAACTTTCATTTTTTTTTACCCCGCAGATCTCTATTTTAAACTTCGGTTTTATGGTATCGCTCTGCACTCAGTTGGATTTGTTTCACGTGAATTCACGACCAAATGAAAATTCGAAGACTTGTTCCGGCACTAAAAAGTTCGGGAAAAGAATAATTCACGACGAGCATTGTTCGTGCTCCATAAAGTGGAATGAGAAACTTCTGAAAGTGAATTTCTTTTGATTCCACTTGGTCGAAAAGTTCTCGATAGTTTGAAGTAATTTATTGACTATATATAAAATGGTTGATGTAAACCCATATTTAAATTACGCAAATAATAATGCTAAGATTTGCATTTTAATGTGTTTTATGAAATATATGTAATGAAAATGGTAAATATAGATAATGATAAAATCATTATATATATATATATATATATAATAATCGTATTTTTGTGATTTCTAATCCTTTTTTTCGTTGTTTACATTATTTATTATTATTAATTGAGTTTATTTATTACAATTCAGTTTATGTAAAGAAGATGATGTAAAATAAATAATGTGAAAGTATCTATATTAATAAAATAAAGTTTCGCTCTGTGTGTGTGTCCGTGTGTGTGTCTGTGTGTGTGCCTGTTGGCGATGGCTAGCAAAATCTAACCCACCTAGAAGTCTGGAAATTTAGGTGTGGATAGTCCAAGGTCTGGCCATGTGCAGCTGAGCCTCAGAATTTTAATATTTTGATAATTATCCAAGATTTTAATTAGATTATCATTAACCACAGCTTCTAAAATGGCATCTTTTAAATCAAAATGGCAAAAGAAACGAACCGGCGCGCGGCGCATTGGATTTGCAAGCGGAAATGAACAAATTCAATATTATTTTACTAATTAGCGAATTTTAAGAAAACTAATTGAGATATGAATTTGAAAATTTCTGAGCATATGTAAAGAAATATTCTGCATCTGACTATGTGATTTTTGAAAAATTCGGTTCGTATTTTTTTTTATTTATGTAAAAAACTGCCAAAAATATGCCGGCGCCAGTGAAAACGATTCGAGAAAGTTTCAGACAGGGATCTGCTTTCATTAAAAGCTGAACTACAAAGAGATCTGTTTCTCAGGCCGATCCCTCCATTTAGTTTGCGAAAATGAAAGGAAATAATTGCCAATTTTTACTAATGAACAAAAATTTAGGTAACTAATTAAGGTATAAATTTGAAATTGATATCGGGAAGGGGTGTCATCTGCCGGCTATTTTAGCGTAGCGTCTTCGTTATGTCCTAATTATCAGAAAAGTGTAATTCTTTTTTTAATGATCGCGTTAATGCAGGTGACGGTGGTTCTCTTGAACAAATTATTCATTATATTTGCGGGTATGGGGAGGGAGGGGTTTAACGCCTTTCTCTGAGATTGTAATTATCTCGGGCCCGGGCAACGCCGGGCGGGTTAGCTAGTAATAAAATAAATGAACAATCTGAATCCTGTCTATATGTAAAATGGAAGCAGTAAAAACAGTTTTAGTTTACCATACAAATAATAAACTAATCGTTGGGGGCCACCGTAATACTTACCCATCATGGATATGCATAATATAAAATATGAAAATAAAACATGTGTAAACTATTTATGAAATACTGTAAATCCAAAATAAAATTTAAACGTATTTTTAAATATTTTTAAAAGATTTATTCATATAAATAATTATACAAATCTATACACTTAAAAATCACTGAACATTCGAAATCTAAACAAATATTTAAACAAACGAACAATAATACTAGACAATATATAACAAAAAAAATTATATATAATATACAATCTTATATATAATATACAATATTATAAACGAATATGAAAAGTTTAATACAGGTAGATAGAGTGTTTAAAATCGTATGGCTTGATGACGTCATAAATTTTAAATGCTCTATTTCTGAATTGCGTACAGGAAATATTCTTATAACTCCAAAAATGATTATTATACTAAGTAAGAGTTTACTGCATCGGATGAAGCGTCTCATTTCCAATTAAAATATAAATTTGAATTGAAATTTAGATGAAATACAATGTCAAGAAAAATAGAAGAGTGTGGGAAATAGGATTATAAATATGTCGGCAACTCATTACCCGATCAATTTCATTCTTTATGAAAAATTTATGTTTTTTTATTGTCTTTTATATTCACTACTTAAAATAAACAATTAAAAAAAAATTATGTACCTTTTATCAGTACGAATATTTCGAGAGCCCGAATAAAATAGTTCCAGATAATCGAGGTTACTGAAATTCAATAAGTTTCTTCTCATTATTACATAATAAGTGCATACCAAATTTCAAATCTCTATCTCAATTTGTTCAGGAGATACAGCGTTTACAGACACACACACAGACAGACGGACGGCAATTTTTTTTCTAAAAATATCTTTTTCGTAATCTCCTGTGTCTGAAACGTGTAAATCCGTCAAATTTTTTTTTTTCGATTTTTAAAACGATTACAAGACTTGCCCTTTACTACGTATGATGGGTAAGTAATAAAAATAAGATAACATAAATATATTTTATATAAGAACGATAGTTTTATATTGGTAAATATCGATAAATTAATATTTGTATTTTCTATTTTATGCCTTTTTTTAGGTGCGTTATTAGTTATATAAATACGTATCACCTTTCGTTGGGAATTTTGTCGAGTTATTTCAAATTTTATGAAAATCGAATCAAAACTTTAAAAGATATTAATAAAAGTTTTCTTTATTCTATTAAATCCTGCGATACGTAATCTATGTAATATAAGCGGAAGTCATGTGACTGAGGAAAACAAATATGGACTAAGCACTTTTTACTTACTCATCATACGTAGTATATAGGGTAAGTCTTGTAATCGTTTTGAAAATCGAAACAATTTTTTAACGGATTTACACGTTTCAGACACTAGAGATTCCGAAAAACATATTAAATAAATAAATAAATAAATAAATAAATAAATAAATACAAAAAAAATTGCCGTCTGTCTGTCTGTGTGTCTGTAAACGCTCTATCTTCTGAACAAATTAAGATAGAGACTTGAAATTGAGTATGTACTTAGTGTGTAATAATGGGAAGAAGCTTATTGAATTTCAGTAACCTCGATTATACGGAACTATTTTTTTCGGACACTCGAAATATTCGTTTTGATAAAAGGTATATACAAATTTTCGAAATCGTTTATTTTAAGCAGTGAATATAAAAGACAATAAAAAAACATAAATTTTGCATAAAGAATGAATTCGATCGGATAATGAGTTGCTGAGATATTGGTAAATATATTTACCACACTCTTCAATTTTTCATGACCCTGTATTTCATTCAAATTTATATTCAAAGATATATTTTAATTGGAAATGAGACGCTTCATCCGACGCAGTAAACCGTTAGTTAATAGTATTATCAATTTTGGAGTTATAAGGATGTTTCTTTTACGCAATTCAGTAATAGAACCTTTAAAGTTTATGACGTCATCAAGCCACAATTTTATTCGAACAGCAATGCGTTCTATAAATAGCTTACATATGTTTTATTTTCATATTTTATATTATGTATATCCATGATGGGTAAGTATTACGGCGGCCGCCCCAACGAGTAGTTTTTTACATATGCCGCGCGGCCATTTTTATTGAAAATTGTTTATTCGAATAATATTGCATATAAGTTACATTTTAAGAAATAAATGTAAAAAAAAAAAAATTGTTTGTTTGAGAGATGCGTTACATTAAAAAATGTATAGATTCTGAGATAACTTCAGTGGAAATTATGTTAACAGCCGAATATCTCAATCCATTAAAGTAAATAAGCATAAGAGATTCTTTCATCGTGAGTCATGAAAATATTAAACCATAGAGGTAATCATTCGCAAAGCAAGATCTCCATGGTAAATTTTGCAGCGCTGTCTGGATGATATAATTAATTTCACTGAAATAATAAGGATGATTTTTTATACATTTTAAAACTAGTTATAGTGCGAACGCACCTCATTTGTCACGTTTAATGTGCAATTTCCAACTTGTTTATTTTTAGTATATTTTCTTATAAACTGAATTTACATATTGGAATTTCAATTATTAGTAACAAGAATGATGTAAATAATTATAATAGTAACATGCAATCAATAATGAAAAATTGTTAATGGTAACTTTTGAATAGTTATGATAAAATGTAAAAAAAAAAAAAATGCTAAAATTTGAAAATATTGATAATTATAAAAATATTATCTATGATTTAGCATTTGTTATTTTATTATTATTATTATTATTTACAATATTTTTTTTTATACTGTGAATTGACATGTTACAACACAATTAACGTAAAATGAGATAATGTAAACATTTTTGTGATATTATGTAAGTAATTAAAATAATAATGATAAAAATAACAAAGTGTTTTATATAAAAATATATATTCTAAAATGGCGAATATTGACAATGCTTAAAATACAGGCACTAAATAAATTCGTTAAAACTTTAAAAATTCATTAAAAGGGAACAAATTATGCTAAAAAATTCCGGTTTGCCCGAATGGGATTAGAGGGAGGTCGGATTTTTTTAAATAACACAAAAGTTGTGGTTCACAAAATTACCGATAGATGGTGCTGTCATGTATAATCTGAATCCGATTTATGCAAATCAGGCTGTCAATAAAACAGTTTGATGCACAAGATTCTTCTTTAGATGCTATCGTTTCCAGCTCAAGCGCTGTTGGTTATGCTTTTTTTGGAAGAACGGGGCATCAGCAACCGTCGCATTGCAAAAATTCCGCACGATAAAAGCAATCGAGACTAAACAAGTTGGAAATCGTAAGTTAAACGTTAAAAATGAGGTGCGTTCGTACTATAACTAACTTTACACTGTAAAAAAATCATCGTTATTATTTCAGTGAAATGAATTATATCGTCTGTTATGAGCGAAATAAGCATGTCTTGTTTTTTTTTTATTAAGTATGAAACGTTTACGGTTGCGATTTTTTTTTTCAACACCAGACAGTGCTGCAAAAATTCACCATGGAGATCTTCCTTTGCGAATGATTACCTCCATGGTTTAATATTTCTGTGATTCACTTTGAACGAATCTCTTGTGTTTATTTACTTTAATGGATTGAGAAATTCGGCTGTTAACCTAATTTCCACCGAAGTTATCACAGAATCTATACATTTTTTTAACGTAACTCATCTTTCAAGCAAGCATTTTTTTTGAACGATCATTCTAAAAACTAACTTTTATGCAATTTTATTCGAAAAAATAATTTTTTAAAAAAATGCCCACTTGGCATATGAAAAAAGAAATGGTTATATAAGCCCGTATTTGTTTTCTTCAGTCACATGACTTCAACTTTTATTATAGAGATTACATACGATAGGATTTAATAGAATAAAGAAAACTTTTATTAATATCTTTTTAAGCTTTAATTCGATTTTCATAAAATTTGAAATAACTCGACAAAATTCTGCAAAAATTATATATGTTAAATTTCAAACCGTTCGATTGGGTAGTTTTTGCGCTGTTATATGCGCATGGACGGACAGACGGACGGACTATAGGGTCCGTTTCACGTGCTGGGATACTGAAGTTTGTCAGGCACTTCAATGATTCAGGTCGTTTTGAGGATCGTCCAGAAGTGGACCGCTTCCTTGATATCTGCTTCATATTATGCATGTCAGTGCCATCTATCGGTATTTTTAAACACATTTTTTGTTGTTGTTGTTAAAAGAATGCGATCTCCTTCTAATCCCATTCGTGCAAACCATATTTTTTTAGCATCAGTTATTCTTTTAACGAATTTTTTTTAAGTTTTAAATAATTTATGGTGCACCCAATATTATTAAATCTTTTTTTCATTTCAAATGTATTATTTTTTAATTTAAGACTATTATTATAATTTTTTGAATTGACATTTTTATACAATCCATTTAATCTAAAAAAATATATAAAGTTGATAATGTAAAACATTTTATATAAAAAAAAATTGGTATTTTTATTTCTTGATAATGGAGCCGTATACCTTGATCAGTACAAAAACCCTTAACGGGTTAAAAGTTGTGACGCAGCACTATCTTTTGGCTCTATGAATTTTAAATATGGGTCTTAAAAGCAATGATATCAAATTTAAGTGACGCTATGTTAATATTTTTTTTTAAATCATAATTTTCTTTTTAGTTTTATTTATATTCACTGGTGCAATTATTATCTTAATATGAAAAAATATATAAAATTTATTCGCTGATTCTTTTTCATTCACATCTCTCATGAATTCAAAATATGGGTTTTAAAAGAAATTATATCAAAATTTGAGTGACACCTTGACGTTAATTTAATAAGACTCTTTTAAAATTCAATTTAAATTATTTTTGGTTTGTCTTCTAAAGTATATTTACACATACAAACAATACTTTTAATTTTTCAATACACTTTTAAATATATTACTTTCACTGAGCCTATATTATGTAATGAAATGTATTTATTTCAATAAATTGATTTATCTTCTGTGCCACGCTATCCAAAATCATAAGTAAAATTTATGTAAATGATTATTTTGCGTCATAATATCCAAACAAAGCGAAATGTATGCAAGTGGATAATATGACGCAAAATAATCATTTACATAAATTTTATTTATGATTTTGGATAGCGTGGCACAGAAGATAAATCAATTTATTGAAATAAATACATTTCATTACATAATATAGGCTCAGTGAAAGTAATATATTTAAAAGTGTATTGAAAAATTAAAAGTATTGTTCGTATGTGTAAATATACTTTAGAAGACAAACCAAAAATAATTTAAATTGAATTTTAAAAGAGTCTTATTAAATTAACTTCAAGGTGTCACTCAAATTTTGATATAATTTCTTTTAAAACCCAGATTTTGAATTCATGAGAGATATGAATAAAAAAGCATCAGCGAATAAATTTTATATATTTTTTCATATTAAGATAATAATTGCACCTGTGAATATAAATAAAACTAAAAAGAAAATTATGATTTAAAAAAAATTATTAACATAGCGTCACTTAAATTTGATATCATTGCTTTTAAGACCCATATTTAAAATTCATAGAGCCAAAAGAAAGTGCTGCGTCACAACTTTTAACCCGTTAAGGGTTTTTGTACTGATATCATTACTTTTTTAAGGTTATTGATGAAAATGTCAATTAGTCGAAATTAAGTATAGGGTATAAATTAATCATTAGAATAAAATTTTAAAGAAATGCTAAAAAAGACCCCTTGGACACCAATAAAATATGATGGTGGTGGCCCAGGGAGAGGAATCCAAGACTCAACTTTTAAATTATACAACGAGAGAGTAACACAATTAGAAGGATGAAAATGCATGGCAAAACCCGTTTGTTCTATCTTCCTCCACCAAAGGGCGCAATCTTTTCTATACAAACATAGCTGAAATTCCGAGTCAAATGAGCCATACATCGTCGTGATCGGTCTCATAGAACCCGATAGGAAAGTGCCCCTGGTGGTGAAACTTGGAATTAAAATCAATATATCCTGTCGATGTTGAGTCGAATGAATCAAACTGCATTGTGATGGGACCCATAGAACTTGAGATAGCTGCAAAATCCATTAGTTCCATCTTCCACCACCAGGGGGCGCACTCTGTTCTATACAAACATAGCTGAAATCTTTTAGGCTGTCGATTTCGAGTCGAATGAGCCATACCTCATCGTGATCGGGCCCATAGAACACAAGACAGGAAAGTGCCCCCTGGTGGTGAAACTTGTAACTAAAATCTATACATCCTGTCGATGTCTAGTTGAATAAATCAAACTGCATTGTGATGGGACCCATAGAACTCGAGTTAGCTGCAAAATCCATTAGTTCCATCTTCCACCACCAGGGGGCGCACTCTGTTCTATACAAACATAGCTGAAATCTTTCAGGCTGTCGATTTCGAGTCGAATGAGCCATACCTCATCGTAATCGGGCCCATAGAACACGAGATAGGATAGCGTCCCCTGGTGGTGAAACTTGGAACTAAAATCCATATATCCTGTTGATGTCGAGTCAAATGAATCAAACTGCATTGTGATGGGACCCATAGAACTCAAGTTAGCTGCAAAATCTGTTAGTTCCATGTTCCACCACCAGGGGGCGCACTCTGTTCTATACAAACAGCTGAAATTGTTGAGGCTGTCGATTTCGAGTTGAGTGAGCCATAACTTGTCATAATCGGGGCCATAGAACCTGAGATAGGAATGCACTCCCTGGTGGTCAAACTTGAAACTAAAATTGATATATCCTGTCAATGTCAAGTTGAATGAATCAAACCATGTTGTAATGGGACCCATAGAACTCGAGTTAGTTCCAAAATCCTTTAATTTCCCCTTCCACTGCCAGGGGCGCACTCTGTTCTATATGAACATAACTGCCCCTGGTGGTGAAACTAAAATCAGTAAGTTCTATCGATGTCGAGTCGAATGAGCCAAACTGCATCACGATTAGGAATGCACAACCTGTGGCCCGTGATGGGTAACTGGTGGCCCGCAGAGACCATACATGCCAACCTATCCAAAAATTTCGAATTTCCTTAATAATTCGTGAGAAAAATTTGCAAATTTTGTCCATAGATCGTAGGAAAATATGAATTTCATCGATCAGGTGCATAAAATCATGAATTGCATCGACTGGATGCGAATTTTGTCGAATGGACATGGAAAAATCACAAATTTCGCCATTTTGTCGCTAGAAAAAAAATGCAAATTTCAGTAATCGGTCAACAGAAACCAGAGATGCCAAAATCGGTAATTCCAGAGTTGTAAATTTCGTCAATCACTCAAAATCTTGAATTTTGTAAATCAGTTGAAAAAACCTGCAAATTTTGTCGATAAGGCACATAAAATCGCAAATTTCATGGATCGAGCAACGAATTTCATCGAATGGCATGGAAAGATCGTGAATTTCAACGAACAGTCGCGGAAAAAATTTGCAAATTGTCCATAGATCGTGGGAATACATTATGAATTTTGTCTATCGGTTCTGCAATATTATGTATTTTGTCGATAGGCATGGAAAATCGCAAATTTCGTCAATTGGGCGTGGAAAAATCAAGAATTCCATCGAATGTTTGTGAAAAAATTGTAAATTTCAACGAACGGTCAAAAAAAAAAAATTGCAAATTTTGCCATTGTCTAGAGAAGAAAAATTGTGAATTTCATTAAATGGCCGACGAAAAGCATATCAGTTGAAAATCACGAATTTTGTCAATCAGGCACAGTAAAAACATGAATTTTGTGGATCGGGAAAAGGGAAATCATAAATTTTGTTGAACGCATGCATAAAAATCATGAATTTTGTTTATCGGCATATAAAAATCATTAATTTCGTCAAACGGATGCATAAAAATCAAGAAAGTCATCAATCGTGTGCGTAAAAATCTTGAATTTCATCGATCAGGCGTGCAAAAATATAGGACAAAATTGCCATTCGCCAATCGGCGAATAATACTTAAAATTTGGCGACTGACTTTACTGCCACCACTGGTCAAACTTAATAGTCCCAATTGCGATGATTGAATGGAAAAAGATTTTTTCCCCGCTGTCGCTCGACAAATTTTGAAACCATTTGGCGAATTTCACGATTTTTTCCCCGAAATTATTTGACGGATTGTGATTCTTTTCTTCTCGAAGCCATTCGACGATATTCGAAAAAAATTTCCCCTGAAACCAGTTGATGAATTTTGTGATTTTTCCACTATCAATGAATTTTGTGATTTTCTGCTATCGATTGATGAATTTCGTGATTTATCGACTATCGATTAATGAATTTCACGACTTTTTCCATGAACGAACAAATTGTGCACTTTTTTTCCACTGCTATTCGACGAATTTTGCAATTCTGTTCTGCGATTGTTAGACGAATTTCACTATTTTTCTCCCGAGATCATTTGACGAATTTTGTGATTTTTTCCCCCCGAACCTATTTGACGAATTTCTCTAATTTTTTCACGACAGTTAGGCATAATTAATTTTTTTCCTGCAATGCCTGATTTCTTTCCCGAGACCATTTGACGAATGTCGCGATTTCTTTCCCAACACTATTTGACAAATTTCGCCGTTTATTCCACAATCGTTTGACAAATTTCTTAAAATTTTTATCAAGTATTTGTAAATTTGTTATTGGTAAGTGCTGAAAAACAGGAGTAAAACAATCCGTGTACCAGCCAGTGGCCACTGAGTAAAAAAGTTTAAACCTATACATAAAAGTTGAACCTATACATAAAAATCATGAATTTTTTAGAACGGGCACATAAAAATCACAAATTTGTCAAGTAGCCGCATAAAAATCACAAATCCATCTAGTGGGTGCATTCTTCCAAATTTGCAACCGAACAGTGCTGTATGTAAGGATAATGCTAATTATCCCCCCCACCCAACATCTCCTCGAAACAAAATTCTCTCTGTGCTACTGATGGTGGTCCTCGACAACCCAACAATTTTTTAAGTGGCCCTTCGCCTAAAAAGATTGGGCACCTCTACTATCAATTAACAATAAATTAACCTATCGCTTGTGTCATGTATTCATGAGCGGTGATTGCGATGCAAATTCTTGTTTACAAGAATAAGACTCATATTAGGTATTTTATTATTTATTTTTTGTTTGTTTACTTATTTTGATTTGATTTTCTTGTCCTTTTAGAAATTGACTTTAGATTGTTACTTAAATGGTGAGATGATTGTCAATTACCTGTTTTATCGATAAAAATGATACAAGGTAAGGAAATTGCATCGTGTCGAGTGAATATTTAGGAAGTATTTTAAAAACCGCAGACTAAAGAAGATTTGTGTTTTACTTGTTAGCTATATTTTGCAACTCTCCAAATTACTGCAATGTAAATATAGTATGAAGTTTTATCCTATACTAAACTTTCCTCTGTTGTATAGCTAATTTTATTGAAAAAAAACCCTGAAAATGCATTGTTGTAGTAATCAATTATTTTTGCAGTTGTGTAAATTCTGTCATAACAATTTTCAACTAAGGGAAATCTTACATTGGACATTTAATCACAGTATTTTAAATAAGAAAACTTAAAATATTTGCAAATTAAAGAAATGAATGAAGAGATTTTGTTTAAAATTACATCTAAAGATTTTTTTTTTTTTACAAAAAATGCAAAATTCGCCAGTCATTCGGGAAATTATCACAAAATTCTACTAATAAAATGGGACTGTAAACAAACCGGTTCAAAATGTGTCCTTTTTAAAAATTAAATTCCATCCCAGCGGCCCTGTTGTTATGTTAGTCGAGCACTAGCTGATTGACAAAATTTTTTAATCTCGCCAACATTTTTTTTCTGACCAATCTTTAACATAAGCTAATAAAGTATAGCCAACATTTTACATTGCTATATAGTATCTTAAAAAACTTACTTAAAAATAGCTGAAATATAATCTTGATAAAATACGTAAATACAAACATATCAATACAAATAACAAAATCTCATGTAATCGGGTAGGGGAGACCGGTACACAGTGGACCACTTTTTCAGTTAACATTTTTTTTTCTCTTTAACAGACTGACCAATCTGTATGAAAATATTTTTGAATATTCCTTAAACCTTCTTACATCCATCATAATTTTCTCACAACATAGTTTTCAATACATTAAAAAAAAATTATATACACTGGTCCTCCCACTGCGGTACAGTGGACCACTATTAGGTATTATCTAAAATATAATATAAATCTATTTTTCATTAATCTGATTATTTTTTGTTGGCCCTTCATTCGCAAAATAACATAGTAATATCAATTTTGAAACAAAAACAAAAAATTAATTATATTTTGAAAATAATAACAGATTAATACAGGAACAATTGCAATTTAGTTGAAGTTATTAATTAAGTACAAAAAAAATCGGCTCACATTAAAATTTGCAAATGAAATTCCAAAGTACTTATCAGTAAGATTGAGCCTGGAATTTTCAAGAAATAATTTTGGGTCTGCGAGCAACATTATGAAATCATTGACATCAACAGCAGATTCATCTACAGTTTCGGGAGAAGTAAACTGATTTCCATTCAATTTGCGTCTCATGAATCTTACTTGAATAGAATCATCAACAATTAGACTACAGTTATATTTATCAAAGGCAGTAAATACAAAACAAAATATTTCTTACTATGTTAAATAAATTGTTATTTTTATTTGTTTACTTTATTTTACAGTTAAATCTACTTTAAAACAATCTTTCTTTATAGAAAACAAGCAATTATTAAATATTTTGAACATTCTGCATTAGAGGAGCAGAGTGGATTGTGGACCACTGTGCCCCAGGAGTGGGTGGTTCACTGTACCCCATGTTGAAGTTCAATAAATAATCATATTAATATTGTTTATAGCTTTCTTTTAAACATATTAACTTTAAAGTAAAATAAAAACAAGTATCTTAGCTTTGCAAAAAAGCTGTTTTATTTTATTTATCTACAACCTTTAATTACTAAAAAAATAAAAATATGATGATGAAAAATTTTACTTTTAGAAGCTCAAAACAACAAAGCAGGATAAAATAGTTCAATCTGAGCTAAAAATAGTTTCTGAAGGCTATAAATAATCATTGCAGTGCTGTTGTCTATTAGGATAGAAGAGAAGTAAAAAAAAAAATTAAATAAATAAAATATTAGGGGGTGGTACACTGTGTCCATAGGTCCACTGTGTACCGGTGTCTCCTATATTAATGATAGGCTTAGTCAATAACAAAAATGTTAAAGTAAGCCATAACATAAATTAGAAACATTGTATTTCATAATGAAAACATCGTATCTAATTTTATATACATAAAAGTGAAAACTTACGTTATATAAATTCCCTATATAATACACCAAAGTTTCATCACAATTAAACGTATTTCAATCACACTGAAATAAAAAGTTTTAGTTATTAAATTTGTGTGAGGTGAATGATGGGAAAGTTTGATTTGGAGAGTTGGAAAATATAGCTAACAAGTAAAAAACCAATCTTCTATCGTCATCCGATTTTTAAAAGACTTCTTTAAAAGATTCACTGGCCATAATGCAATTTCCTTATATCATTTTTAATGATAAAACAGGTGACTATTGACAATTATCTCACCATTTACGCCACTAAATCAAAAGACAATTTCTAAAAGGACAACCTAATCAAAATAAGTAAACAAACAATAAATAAATAGTAAAATACCTCATATGAGTGTTATTCCTAAACAACATTCGCGACACAAAACAAACAGATGATTGATTCGTTGATTAGAGTCTGTTTCAAATTAACTGATAAAAAAAAAAATCTGAATCTTTTTTTCCTTTAAAAAATGACAAATTAAATATATAAATAATAATTAAATTGTATATATATAATTATAAAATATTTCAATATTTTAATCAAGGAATCTAAATATTTTTCGACTTAATGAAGATTTTGAAATAAGAAATTCTTTATTATAACAAAAAAGAAAAATATACAAACAATAATTTCATTTAATACATATATATTACATATTAAAAATTGCATTAAAAACTGTTTTCGTATTAAAAAAAAAGAATCTAAATAGTTTTTCAGCGATATGGCGATGTTTTAACGTTTAACTGTAACCATGATAGCCATGAGCCTCCTTATTGCGCAGTAATAAAAAAGGGTGAAAAGTCCGAATTTTTAGAATGATAATCTATGAGGAAATGCAAAGGAAAAGAGTCGATTTTAAAACTGGATTATATAAAAAACAAGAGTTTTCCTACGTTAACGCAAAATCTTTTCGCTTCATCTAAAACCGATTAATATAATATATTAATTAAAAAAAAAATCCTTCGAGCCCTTTTGGAGATAATAGATGTGTGCCCATTACATTTCCCATTTTCGCTTAAAAATTGGTTTCCAGATCTCAAAATCTACTGCATGTAGAAATTTATAAATTTCAGGATAGAGTTAGGCCATAGATATAAGACTAATGTGAAAAAATCGGAAAAAATCGGAAATGCGAAACGGTATACCTCATTTTTACTGAGATATTAAATGTCGGCGTTTCGATTTTTCTTTGATGTCCTGCTAGCTGTATATATGAGAGTGACGGAATCTTCGGTTTTGGGCTTTCGGTTTTTCGGTTTTTCGCTGCGTCACTCGAGAAACTACCGTCTCTCATGATAAAGGCGCCGTATATCTTGATAATGGCGCCGTTGGATCGTTGAAACATATGTTGATCTTTATATTAAAAGTTTTCTATAAACCTTTTTGTGTTTCTCTTTGTATCACTTAAGCATTTTATCTATTTCTAATTATAATTAGTGATCTTATTATGTGATTATGTAAAATATTTGTGGTTTAAATGTTCGAATTGTTAATCCTTATTCTGAACTACCTTTTTACACCGTAATTTCCATTATCAAGATATACGTTGGAGCCTTGAAACATATGTCGATCTTTATATTAAAATGTTTTTATAAGCCTTTTTGTGTTTCTCTTTGTATCACTTAAACATTTTATCTATTTTTAACAAATATTTTATGTAAAATATTTCTATAATTACCCTGAAAATCATCTAAAAATGTGCGAACACCATCTGTATTCTGTTGAGCTGTCTGCATGGCAGATGCTATTGCCTCGTATAAGGTTATCTGAGTGAAATGTGTCCGCCGGTCGTCGACTCAGGTAGATTGATAGGTAGATCGTTGTCAGTTTAAGTAAAAGGGATCTTGGGTTCGACTCTCGGCTGGGATATTTTTTCACTCAGTTGGAAAAATTCAGTTCGTACCATATCTTTAACAATCAGTATGATAGAGTTAAAAATAAAAAAGCCGACTAACATTATTTATTTCGTCGTTATCATTATATATACGTCGCTATTTTTACCATATAACCCGACGTATAATTTGCACTTTTGATAAAAGAAAATTGATAGAAATTTACGAGCGCTGAGATAGTAGTATTTGTTCCATTTTTATTATTGTATCATCAACAAGTGTATGACGTTATGCATAGAACTGAATAAAATTTCTTTTATATCTTTTTGACTATGACCAGCAGGTCCCTGTTGAATTTGGGGATATTCCACCGGAAGGGGGTGCTGTGATAATCACTTATAGATTTCAAATGCAAAAAGAATCATAAATCCTAAAAGTTATTTCCGTTAAATGTTCGGCCTTGATCCAAGGATTCCGGAGCAATTTTTATTTATCCTCTATCTTAAAAAGATATAGCAGAGCAGCCTGAGATATAGCAGTTTGAAATTGTATGGTGGCTGACATTTTGAAATAAAACACCACACTGTTAAAAATCTGCAGCAATCTGTCCAGTCATTTGACCGTTTTTATAGAAAACGGTTACAAAACCGTAATTTAACTCTCTTCTGACCATACAATTGCCCATATTATGGTCAAAATATAGTTAAATTACGGTTACGTAACCATTTTCTATAAAAACGGTCAAATGACTAGACAGTTTGCTGCAAATTTTTAACAGTGCAAGGTACCTCCATAAATGGGTTTAATTTATGAATTTTAGTGAACATGGTTTCTGGGAAATTTTCTTTCATTGTGGTAAACATCATTTCAACTCTTATATGCTCAACACTATACAGTAGTGGCCAAAGTGTGGACATTTTTTAAAAGTTACTTTTCAAATTTGTGTGCTTGTAGAATATATTAATTTTCACTTAAATACAAACGTTTATATATCAAATTGAAGGTAATTTAATGTAGAATTTAATAATAAAAACAGTATTACAATATCTGTATTACAAAAAAAGTTATGCAACTAATAGTAAGATCTATCTTAGATTTGCATTTTTTTAAAGTGATACTTACACACTTAGTAGGATAACCCTTATTTTTTAAGACAGCTTCACAGCGTCTTTTCATCGAGTGAATGAGTGTTTGGAGTTTATCTTTCGTAATAACATGGTGCCAAGAATCAATTATAGCTTCAATAAGTTGTCTTTTATTGGATGGACGTTTTTTTCGTACAAGAATTTTCAAACGTCGCCACAAATTTTCCATTGGATTGAGATCAGGCTGTTTCCTGGCCATGGTAATATATCTGCTTTGCATACTTTTGCTGTGTGGCATGGAGCTGAATCCTGCTGAAAAATAAGTGGTGCGTTGTTGGGGAAGAGATCCCTGATGGAAGGTATCAATATTGGTTCCAGGACAGTTTCGATGTATTTTTTGGCATTCAGGATGCCATCAATCACTTGAATTCAGCCCAAACCATCTGCAGACATACATGCACAAATCATGACATTTGTTGGTTTTTTTTGTAGTTGCTTCAATGCAATCAGGATGAAGTGCATCTCCTACTCTACGTCTCACGTATTTTCTACCATCACTACCAAAAATCGATATTTTACTCTCATCGCACCAGATTACTTGCTTCCATTGATTTTCTGACCATTTAATGTGTTCATTTGCTCACTTAACTCGTTTTTCGCGTTGCTTTTGATTTAAATATGTTTTTTTCCTTGGAATTCTAGCTTGTAGTCCAAATTCTGATAACCTTCTTCTTATTGTTCTTGAACTTACTGCAATACCCACTGCATTCATTTCACATCTAATGGCATCTGAGGAAATTTTTCTATCTTGAAGGCATAGCCGTTTAATTTTTCTATCGGCAGTAGCACTTGTGCATTTTTTTCGGCCTGATTTGGCCTTATATTCCACTGATTTCGTTTTTTCATAACGTAAACAGAACTTTCGTACTCCAGAACAAGTCACTGAACCACCAACTTGTCTTGCAATTTCAGCATAAGAGACGCTAGTTTCTCTCAATATGACAATTCGGCTCATTTTTGCAGATGTCCAATTAGTTCTTCTTGTTGATGACATTGTTTAAAATTATTTTAATTAAAAAAATGACTTAAATATTCAAAAACAGCAATACTCTATTTAATTGTACTAGTATGCATCATTCCGCAAAATATTTCCACAACAATAACTCTTTTACCATCCAAATAACCTAAACTATAGTTACAGACATTTAACTGGTCCTCAGAACAGTGTTTGTGATTGGCTAGTACGCTTTTATTACAAAACACGTCCTTATTCAAAACGATTTGTGTTTGTTTGTTCTACTAAAATGAGCCTAACTTTTTTTATAATACAGATATTGTAATACTGTTTTTATTATTAAATTTTACATTAAATTACCTTCAATTTGATATATAAACGTTTGTATTTAAGTGAAAATTAATATATTCTACAAGCACACAAAGTTGAAAAACATGAAACTTCCAAAAAATGTCCACGCTTTTGGCCACCACTGTATATTCAAATTCTCGACTCGCCAAATTTGGGCGACAAAAATAGGTTGCCATAAAAGAAGAAGACTCGACTATGTCTGACTAATTTGGCGAATTTCTCATTCAAATTCAATATTGATGAGAACTGGAAATGAATCTTCTGTAATCAGGTTCCCCATATTTTAGCTTCGTGTTTTCCAATAAAATTAGCTAAAATCTTAAAACCAAAGAATAGGGAGGCTATAGGCTAGAAGGACTTTTCGTAGTTGTGTTGTACATCGGCTGTCCATGCAACGATGGGTACATCGTATCCAGGTAAACCGACGATTCACAAGATCTGACATACAACAGAATAACGAAAAGTACTGATTCTATTGTCGATATGATAGCGAATTTTGAAGTATTAAAATGAATGAGATAAAAGAAAATTTTGGGATTTGCACGTTTGATTTGTTTTACATTGTATACCTGAAAATAGAAAAATGAAGTCTGAAAGTTTATGTATACGTTATACACAGGAGAATGTTATACTCCGGCATATACGGCATTTGCATTATATATATATATATATATTATATAAACTGGACTCTTTTCTATTTTTTACAACCTATTTCGTATATAACTTTTAAATACTTGCATTATTTATTTCATTTAAGCGGCAAATTATTTCTCTTAACCATAAAAAGTTTCAGTTCAAATAGAATAAAAATCAATTCACATTTAGAAGTTTCTCTTTCAACTTTTTGGAGCACGAACAATATGGTCCTCCTGAATTAGTATTTTCTGAACTTTTTAATGTCGAAACAAGATTTCAAATTTCCATTTATATCTGTGAATTCACGTGAAACAAATCCCAAAGAGAGCACAAAAATGCGATAAAATAGAAATTTAAAAAAGAGAAATCTGGGAGAAAGCGGAACTTAGATAACTAAATTAATTTGTTCTTCCTAGTTCATTACTCTCTTCAAATGCAACAGTAGAATGTTTCGCTCATTATTAAAATTACAGCTGAAATGCAGGACATACATTACAGAATTATTTTATTATTTTGATAGAACAATGGTATTTAACCCAGGTTTCTCGGGTTTCAGAACATAAATGAATACAACTTTTCGTTTATCGGAAAATATAAGAGATATTTTTAATGTAACATATATTTTTAGATGATCTACTAAGAACATTAAAAAGCATTTTTATATGAAAATTATCAAATATGTAATCAAATAATGTTTTGAAATTTAATAAAAGCGGAAAACCTCTGTATTTACATGAAAGCAGTTAATAACTGAAAAAAATCGCCAAAGATCGCGACTTACACCAGCCTTTATGATTCTCATAATTTCTATAGTTTAAGCGCGTAATTCGATTACATGTCTATTAAATCTGTAATTTATTTATATTATTTTATTTATTTATTGATAAAGTTTTAATTTCGTTATCGAAAATTAGCCGGTAAAAGATGCTGAATTATTATCTTTCGTAGTCGGTCTGCACGCGATAGAGATAGATTAAGAAAAAATAAGCTTGAAAATTATTTTAAAAACCATAAAAAAATAAAATAATAAATTGAGATACAGTTTTCAGTCAAATTGTATCACAAAGAACATTTAGTTTTATTATTCGACGGTGCAACAATTGAAATTATGCAATGTTTAGAAGTTAACAAAATTGTAGTAAAATCGAAATTGATTGGCCAGGTGTTACCACCGTTTATATGACGTCCGCATTACTCACGGACATGTATTTGCTTATAAATATAGATTTGAATTATCTATTGCATTTAAGCAGTAAATTATTTCTCCAAAACCAAAAAAAACGTTCATTTCAAATCGAATCAAACTAAATTGCTTTCCAAAGTTTCTTTTTTTAAATTTATGGAGCACGAACAATATGTTCCTCGTGAATTATTCTTTTCTGAACTTTTTAATGTCGAAACAAGATTTCAAAGTTTCATTTAGTTGTGAATTCAAGTGAAACAAATTCCACAGAGTGCAGGGAAATGTGACAAAAGCGAATTTTAAAAAAGATAAATTTGAGTAAAAACTAGATAAATAATTTAATTTGTCCTTCCCAGTTCATTACTCCCATGACATGGAATAGTGGAATGTATCGTGCATTATTAAAATTGCAGTTGAAATTCATTACATAAATTATCGAAACATTTTATTATTTTTAATGACATTTAGAAAAGAATATTTATGAAAAAGCTATATTCATAACGTAATTACCGAAACGTCAATTTAGACTTTCTATGGAGCCAAAAACTTTTTGGTTTCGGTTTGACTGTAAGTCTGTCTGTTTCGCGATAACTACGGCTGAAAGTTTTCGATTACCTTGTAATTAAGTAGTTATGTTGATGTGGTATCTGGATTCATTTAAAAAGTTTATGGTTAAATTTGGTTAATTTGTCCAGAAAACATAGAATATTTTCTTTCACGAAATAATGCTTCTCTGTTAGAATTTTAACGATATTATAATTTTACCATTCATCGAAAAGAAAATGGGCCAATTGAATAGTTGATTCAAAATGTTAAATTGTGGATTCTACAATCTTGCAATGGGGTTCTTAAGTTCTCCAAACCATAAGAAATTTTAGTTCAAATAAAATCGAAATAACATCTGGTGCTTTACTTCCAGGTAAATCGACGACTCGCAAGCAGCTGACGTACAACAGAATTTTTATTTAAATTGGTGGATCTAACTTTGTGCCGTTATATTAAAAAATAAATCAACAACGTAAAATAGCACAAATAAAAATATATAAAATGGCAAACAGCTGTTTCGGAGCCCCTAAAGATTCATCATCAGTGCCAAATTTAAAAGATTAAGCACCGATTAAAAAGCTCACGCCATGTAAATATGCTTGCGTCTCCCTCACGCTCCCAAGACTAAAAGGCAGTGATTTTTTCGAAACAACAGCGGAGTCAGGAAACACATGTGTCTCAGGAGACCAATAGAATCGCCCAGCCAGACTGGACGAGTTTAAGTATGAAGGAGAAAAAGGGAAGGGAACGAATAGCATCAATTAAATGAAAAGTAGCCAGCCATTTGAAAAATTTGGTGTACTGGACATATCATTAACTAAGTTGCCTGAATTCTTCCACATATGGTAAGCTTCCCAAAAATCAAGGTCGTAAATAGATGAGAATTTCTGAATTATTGAACACTCTGAAAAATTAAAACTGTGATTGTCAGACCAATAATGGTTAGCAATCGCAGATCGTTTAGTTTCACAATTTTTAACATAGTTTTTATGTTCTCCCAAACGGTCTTTAAGGGGTCGTTTAGTTTGACCGATGTACATTTTATCACACTCGCAAGATGTCTTATGAATTCCCTAATGTGAAAATCTGTCTATTGCATGTTTGAGATCTATAAATTTCATTTTGTTAATTGAAAAATAAATTATTTTAAAATCGAATCTTTTCAAAATTCTAGATATAAAATATGTTAAAATATATGTTAAAATGTATGTTTCTGTTTGTCTGTAAGTCTGCCTGTCTGGCGATATCTATTTCTAAAAGATTCCGATTACCTTGTAATTAAGTAGTGTTGATGTGGTACTCGGATATAATTGTATTGTTTATACTTAAATTTGGATAATTTGTTTTGAAATATAGAATATTTTATTTCACGTAATAATGCTTTCCTGTGCGAATTTTAACGATATTAAAATTTTACCAATCATCGAAAAGAAAATGGATCAATTTAGTAGTTGATTAAAAATGTTAAATTATGGATGGTGTAATTTTGTAATGGAGGTGTTAATTTCTTATAACCATAAGAAATTTTAGTTAAAGTGGAATCTGATTAACTGGATTTCTCTAACAATATAATACTATACTATATATATATACAATACAATACTATACAATACTATACAATATATACTATATATATGAAATGAATGTGAAAAAGTATGAAAGAATTTTGAATGTGAACGAATGTGGATTGATATGAAAGGATAGTTTAGTTAAACCCATTCCAAATCAGAAACTAAAATATAAAAATTCAAAGTTTAAAATCCCTAAATCGCGTGTCAAAATTTTAAAGTTTTGCCTTCATTTCTAGTTGCCCCTGTAACTTAACTTTCCTTACGATACATTTATTACGAACAGATATCAATTTTGAATCGTCGTTAAGATTAAAAGTGCTGACGGTAGCGCATCTCTCTTCTCCCGGTGGCTACATCTTGCATGTTAATTATCTGGGCTGCTTACCCAGATATCAGTCAAGGGCTAATTAGCCAATTAAATTACATTATTTCATAAGTTGCAAAGCGGTCTCTGGCGGTAGTTTCGATGTATATAATGTGAGGAGCACGTTTTTGCGTGGCTTTTGACTCTAATCACTCTCCACAAAAACTACGGCCAGTATTCTTCGAAGTGCGACGGCATCCTTGCCGTTGTAAGTCCGGCAATTCGCCGAAATATGAACGATAAGACGATGTTTCCCCGGTAAAAGACTCTTCAAACTGTCCCCTGGGCCTAGCTTATGAAGAGACTTGTAATTAATTGGAATAAAAGCTAGTTCCCAGGAAAATGCCTGCTGATTTTTCTTACATTCGCACGACTACATCAACGACGTTATACCTATTACTGGGATGTGTGATGGCGGCGATCGACCGTCCGTCGTTACAGAGGGATCGATGTGCGTTCGTTATACCGAGATGCGCTCGTTATACAGAGGCGTAGCGATATATTACAGTGAGTCTGCTTGGATTAAATACCTGCCATGGGAAAATCCTTTCTTTTAAATAACTATTCATTAATAAGAAACATCGTAATCGAACCAACCATAAAAAGACTTTTTTTAATCACCGGGCCTTTAAAAGAAAATAACAGAAGACTAGTGTGTTTAACTGAAAAGAAAAAGTTTGTGTCCAAAATAAAGAAATAAATATCTACGATCAGTTAATAAAAGAGCTCCTGCTTCGTTCCTCATTAAGCTATCAAATCTCGGATAAACATTTTTTTCGTTGCCTACTTAAAATAAACAATTTTTCTTCAGCGCTTCACTCCAAAAGAAAAACAGTTTTGTTCATTCACTTTCAATAGTTATCTCAAATGACCTACTATCCAGTGAAAGGGATGGTTCACAGATGGTTTGTGGAAAATTCAAGGTCAACGATCTCCTGGCAGAAGGAGGAATGTTCTTTTTTTGTCCCTTTCTTTGCGTGTGTCAAGAGTCCGTTGTTTGGTTGATGCTTCCTGTTTTGGTTTCGTTTTACTGTTGATATTTTTTTTTCTTTTTTTCACGTGAGTATTCTGTGCAATCAAATGGATTTAAAAGAAAAAGAAGAAATAGGTATGTTCGATTTTGTTATTTTTTAAGAAGAATTTAAAAGCGGACAGAAACTTTCTATTTTTATTTTTTGAAGCAGTAAGAGAGAAAAACAATTAAAGAAAAACAATTTGAAATTTTATTATTTTTTAAGTGTTATTTTTATGAAAAATACTATTATTATTATTTTATTATTATTATTATTATTATTATTATTATTTTATTATTATCTCTATGTTACAACTTAAGTGATTAAATGAAGCAGATTATTTTTGTTTATTATTTTGGAAATTTAAGCGGGATTTAATGAAAAATTAAAAAAAAAAAAAAAAAGAAAAAAAAAAGAGGGCAAATTTAAAAAAAAAAAATGATTTTTTCTAGTAAAAATATATTTTTTTTTAATATTTTGTTTAATGAGATTGTAAAAATAAGTAATAAAAATGAGCGCAGAAGACAAATCCACTCAAGTGAGTGAAGGTGACGAATCTTTAAAGGAAAAAAATACAGAAATTGAGGGAAATGGGAATCCCCTTGAAAGTCCTCCAAATACGGAAATACATGAAAGTGCCCCTGTAAATATGAATGGAGCTATCAGTCAAGTGAGCCAACAACCTGTTAAAAATCAGACCCTAATCCCTGAAATAGAGTCAATCAAAAAGGCCGCTGTAGGTACCTATGCAGCAAATAGTGAGGAAAAAACAAAAGACCCCGAGATTATCCCGTTTTCGCCGGAAACTAAGATGATCTTTGCCTCTTGGCTTGCTTATTTTGAGGCTATATGTATTGAGTCCAGAAAAGATGATGTTTGGAAGATAAGAAACATCCAGAAATTTTTAAAAGATAGTGCCCTTACCCTATACATTAACAACTGTCTTAATGTTTTGCACTGGAATGAGTTTGTTTCACTATTCCATGAAAATTTTTCTACCCCAGATACACTATCACTAAGCGACTTTGCTAGTATTCGGTATAGGTCAGGTGATGACCTCAACGAGTACTACCAAAAGAAAACTAAAATGGGTCGTAATCTGGGTTTAGATAACAAATTCATTCTAGAAGGGTTATCCGAAGGTTTGCCAATTTCGATGCAGAGACTTATTGTGACTAATGCCCCTAAAACTGCCACAGAATGGAGAGAATTAGTTTTTAAACTTACTAAGCTTGAAGTAGCAGGCAAGAGTCCTGAAAATAAACCAGACCCAACTCCCCAAAATCAGTTGAGACAATGGCGACCATATCGCCCTAATACCGCTGAGCAGAATTTTCCAATGCGATCCTGGAATTATAGATACCCTTATCAAAACCCCCAGAATCGCCCAAATGTGTCTAACCCTCAAAGAACTTTCCAAAATGTGAGACCATTTCAACCGTCTCCTCCTAGACCAAATATACACTACCAGGCTACATTGCCACCATCGCCATGCCGTGTCTGCCTTAATCTTAATATTCCAAATGCTTACCATTGGGTACGAGATTGTCCTTTTCGAAAGCAATCTTTAGAGGCCTCCTCTCTAACCTAACAACCAAACATTCAAATCCAGAATCCAAATCAGACACAAAGTGATTTTTCTGCAAGCCCAAGTAGTAACCAATGACAACTAATAGTACCCGGGTACATAGAAAAAAGAAAAGGATCCAAAGAAAACCCAAAGAAACGTCAAATTACTACTCTAGGGATACCAGAAAACTCAATACCCTGTTTGATTGACTCAGGAAGCTCGTTAAGTGTCATTCCATTACATTTAGTCCAAAAATTCCAATTAAACACTTCCAAAACTCGTAAAGGTCTATCGGTCGCTCAAACACAAGGCATTCTCACCTTGCAGGAAAAATGTCGTGTTAATTTGAAAATTGGCCGCATATCCAAATATGTTGATCTTTATGTTATTGATAATAAATTACCCTATACCCTTATTGGACTTAACCATTGCCAAAGTTTCCAGTTAAATATTGATTGTGTTAAGATGCAAATTTTCCAAAATAACCAAAGAGTGCCTCTCCTGAACCAATTACGAAATATTCCAACCATTAATTCCTTGCACGTGTCAGAACCTAATGAAGATATCTCAGAAAAGGAAAATGCAGGGATATTTGGCGAAAATTATGAGCCGGAGTTTGTAAACGCCACTGAACCTATCCAAGTTCAGTCTGCACCTAACAAACTGCCTACTCTCTTAGCCAAATATGTCGGTATTTTTGCCAAAGATAAATATGATGTAGGATGTGTCAACATGGAACCACAGAGAATACATTTAACTTCTGACTTACCAATTTCGCTTAGAGCTCATCGTACTTCCCCTAAGGAAGAAGAAGAAATTAGAGAACAAGTTCAAAATTTGTTAAAAGCCGGTATCATCAAAGAAAGTCATTCCCCTTATTCCTCACCTGTAACCTTAGTTTATAAACGTGAAGAAGGAAAGAAAACTCGGTTGTGTGTCGATTTCCGAAAATTAAATGCCATAACCAAAACAGATGCAGAACCCTTACCCCGAATCGACACTTTATTGGACAAATTGGTGCAAGCTAAAGTGTTTTCCACTCTCGATTTAGCAAGTGGATATTGGCATATACCTATCCACCCTAAAGATACTGAAAAATTAGCTTTTGCCACAACGTTTGGCTTGTTTGAGTGGAAGAGGCTCGCCTTCGGCTTGAAAAATGCGCCCGCGAATTTTAACCGTATCCTTCGAAGAATCCTAAATAAATATAAAATTGACTTTGCATGCAGTTATTTTGATGATATTATTGTATTCTCACAAAATGAAGAAGAACATTACCATCATTTGGAAACCATTTTTGATATTTGTGTCCATGAAAATCTTAAACTAAAGCTGTCTAAATGTAATTTTGTTAAAAAAACAATTAATTTTCTTGGATATGGAGTGTCGAATGGTTGTATTACACCCGATAACCCGAATATTGAAACCATCAAGAGGTTAAAACCACCAACTAATGTGAAAGAGTTACAACGCTTTTTGGGATCTATTAATGTTTATAATAAATTCATTCATAAATATGCTGAGGTTAGATATCCTCTAAATAATTTGCTAAAGAAAAATGTTCCCTATGTATGGGACCAGAACTGTCAAAATTCTTTTGAAAAATTAAAAGCAGCTCTAATTCAAAAACCTATCTTAAGATTGTTTGATCCCAAAACACCTTGTAATTTATTTGTAGATGCATCAAGTCTTGGAGTGGGATGTGTTGTGAAACAGGCTGATGAAAATGGTATTTTGCACCCCATAGCATATCATTCTAGAAATCTTCGCGACTATGAAAAAAATTATGCAATTACTGAACTCGAATGTTTGGCAATTGTGGATGCTCTAGATAAATTTTACCATTATTTACACGGTCAAAAATTTGTCATTCATACAGACCATGCGGCTCTCACTTGGCTAAAAAATGTTAAAAACTTAAGAGGACGTCTTTTCCGCTGGTCCCTTAAACTGAGTATGTTTGACTACGATATTAAATATAAAAAGGGCTCCACTAATGTAGAGGCTGATATGCTGTCTAGATTACCTGTTTCAGAAGACCCCCCACATCATACACATTTACTCAACTTGAATGATATCAGAGAAAATCAGAAAAAAGAAAATGTCAAGGTAGATGGTAAAAAATATGTTGAAATTAATGATGTTATTGTGATTAAAAAGAAAAGTTTGTATAAGATTATCGTCCCCATGGCTTTACGTTTACCCCTCTTGGAAAAAGCCCACACAGATTTTGGACATCCTGGAATTTATAAGATGATAAATTTAATTACAAATCAATATTATTGGCCTAATCTTAATAAAGATATTGAAAATTTTGTTAAACATTGTCATACCTGCCAAATCAACAAAAAAAGTAGGCAAAAAAGATTTGGTTTGTTGCAGCTCATGCCCCCAACGGATATACCTTTTGAATGCTTGGTATTGGACTCTGTTGGCGGATTTAATCATTATAATTCGGCAAAGAAATATCTGCATTTGGTCATAGACCATGCAACTCGCTATGTGTGGGGTTTCGCGTCAAAAAGTGTAACAACTAAAACTTATACAAACATTTTGAAACAATTATTTCAAACTCAAGTACCAGAAAAAATACTTACTGATAGAAATGGAGCATTTACAGCTTCTAGATTTAAACGTTTTCTTCGTAATTATACTATCAAACACCGATTAACCTCCAGTCATCACCCGGAAACGAATGGGAAAATTGAGCGTTTGAATCAAACTATTGTCACCAGATTAAAATGTATTGTAAATTCATCACCAACTAAATTACCTTGGACAAAATTTTTAGATGAAGTATTGTATCAATATAATGCTACTCCACATTCTGTAACTCAATTTCCACCTAGTTATTTGCTGTTAGGAAAATTACCTTATGATCCTCTTTTGCCAGATAATGATTATTACCCTCCTGTTGAAGAAGCTAAAAAATTAGCTAAGGAAAGAACAATAGCTTACCATGAAAAAAATAAAATCCATTACGATGCTCGTTTTCTTCCTGTAAAGTTTAAAGTTGGTGACATTGTAATGTATGAAGAATTCCACTATCCTAATACACGTAAATTGACTCCACCATATTCTGGACCATATACTATCTTAAAACAACTATCTGATGTAAGTTTTGAAATTGATAAACCCAGTATACATTTTAAGAGAAATTCTGAAATAGTGCACTCCTCCAAGTTGAGATTCTATAACCCTCCTCAAAATTTAAAACTCTACCATGAATAACACCCGTCTATTTCTTTCATCTTTCAATTTTTTATTTTTGCTTTCCTATCGTCCCTCTATCATTTTAGTGTTTGGATGAGGACCCAGCTGGATGTTAATTTAAAACCCAGCGGTGTAGTTGGCGGAGCAGTTTTAAAGTACTGCTAACCTTTTTATTTTTTTTATTACTTATACAATGACAAAACTAGGAACACGTTAGGGGTCCTCCGCTCCGTGGCCTCCCGTCTATAGTCGAACTGTTTTCCCATTTTCTCTTTCCATGTAGAATGGAGAATTTGGCAAAACTGCTTCGCTTTCCCTCTGTAGGTGATTATCGGGCATCCACTTTTCCTTTTTCCTTGTGCAAGAGACACATTTTTTTGGATGATAATCACCTCAGAGTTTAGAAATCCATGTCTCACTGAGCATGGTGGAAAGGATAGCCTAATTTTTTTTTATTTTTTTGGTTAGAATTTCCTATTTTTACAAAGTTTCAAGTTCAAATTTTTTTTTCTCCTGAGAATAAGTCCCACTAGAGTGTCCTATAAGCCCAAAGATGCTTATAAATAGATAATTTGGAGTAGTAACAGAGCTTGTAACTGCTCAGATGACATTTTCATGTTTGTGTTATTTTTATTGCATTTGTAGTAATTGTTTTGTCCTATATTTACAATATATTTGAAATATCTTTTATGATATATTTTTTAAATTTAATGTTTTGAATAAGTGTTTATATCATGTTGAAGTATTTTTATAAGTTTAAGTGCATATTTTAATTGTTTGTGTTTGTAAATAATATAAGTAATTGCCATATTATATTTCTGCTTTAAAGTATCATATTATTTAGTTTTTATTGTATTGTATGTTTAAAGAAAGGTGCAATGTTTACCTTTCCTGATGAACCAAATATAACCCACGAACAATTCTAACAGGACATATTGGTTAACAAAAACGTTTGCAATGTGCTAACAGACTTTCAAAAAAATAGCACACAATGTTCTCGCGAGAAATGTTTAAATTTTTTTTGCTGCAGCTGTGTGTTTTGTTTACAATATATGTCATATGTTTAATCTCAAGTGTATATCATCAAATAGTACCAGTATTTTATGTAAAAGTAAGCCCAAGCAGTTTGAGAGTCTAATTAGAATTCCGTAGAAAAAAAAAAAAAAATTGATAGCCTAGTTTAAAATGTGTTTAACTTATGGGGTTGAGCCCCACAGCCCTTGCTAGCAAGTACTGTGGCGCTCATTTTTAAAGGGGGGGGATGTGAAATGAATGTGAAAAAGTATGAAAGAATTTTGAATGTGAACGAATGTGGATTGATATGAAAGGATAGTTTAGTTAAACCCATTCCAAATCAGAAACTAAAATATAAAAATTCAAAGTTTAAAATCCCTAAATCGCGTGTCAAAATTTTAAAGTTTTGCCTTCATTTCTAGTTGCCCCTGTAACTTAACTTTCCTTACGATACATTTATTACGAACAGATATCAATTTTGAATCGTCGTTAAGATTAAAAGTGCTGACGGTAGCGCATCTCTCTTCTCCCGGTGGCTACATCTTGCATGTTAATTATCTGGGCTGCTTACCCAGATATGAGTCAAGGGCTAATTAGCCAATTAAATTACATTATTTCATAAGTTGCAAAGCGGTCTCTGGCGGTAGTTTCGATGTATATAATGTGAGGAGCACGTTTTTGCGTGGCTTTTGACTCTAATCACTCTCCACAAAAACTACGGCCAGTATTCTTCGAAGTGCGACGGCATCCTTGCCGTTGTAAGTCCGGCAATTCGCCGAAATATGAACGATAAGACGATGTTTCCCCGGTAAAAGACTCTTCAAACTGTCCCCTGGGCCTAGCTTATGAAGAGACTTGTAATTAATTGGAATAAAAGCTAGTTCCCAGGAAAATGCCTGCTGATTTTTCTTACATTCGCACGACTACATCAACGACGTTATACCTATTACTGGGATGTGTGATGGCGGCGATCGACCGTCCGTCGTTACAGAGGGATCGATGTGCGTTCGTTATACCGAGATGCGCTCGTTATACAGAGGCGTAGCGATATCTTACATATATATATGTATTCTTCAGGATTTCTCTAGTTTATATAACTTACTTTATTAATATGAGTGAAGCGAATACTCTTCTAGGCTACACAAATTACATTTTGTCGTGCACTTTATAAATAAACTAGTCAGTATTTTGAGTTGAAATTAAACATAAAAATAAATTATGTTCTGTAGATTTGCACAATATTATTATTTTTTTATACAGAATAACCTTTAAAAATGTATTATTTTAATTAATTTATTGTATTACATGTTTTTCCATTACGGACGCATTTTTGCAAATAAACAATAAAACACGTATATTTTCAGAAGAAAAAATAAATTATAGAGTTAGTAATTATAGATAGAACCCTGATTAATTAAATAAATCCGCCAAAATATCTCAAAAACTGTTTTTTTTTCATTTAATTAAGGAAAGAAATATTTTTGGACTTGATAGAAATAAAATATGATCTGTAGATTCTGACAATACTATTTTTTTGTCGAATGATTTTAAAAAGGCATTTTTTATTATTTTGTTGAATATATTTTTCCATTATACGGATTTATTTTTGTAAACGATATTGAAACCTGCGTATTTCTTGCAGTAAATAAAGATCATTGAGTCAGTAAAAATGAATAAAGTCATGAATGATTAAGTTCGTAAAATATTATCGTTGCACCAAAATTCCTCATTTATTAAAAAATTATTTAAATAAGGAAAGGAACCTATATATCTGCATTTTGCGAAGACGAAATATTTTAAATATTGAAAATAATTGCAGAATTTATACTTGAAACCGTAAAATAACATTAAACTTTCTTATGTTAAAAATGTATGTTACTTGAGAGGAAAATATACATTTTAATAGAATAGGTTATTAAGATTGGTTGGAAATGGCGCATATTTTGGTGTTCATTCCTTTTAATCATATATTAGTTTCACGATTTCTTTTATGAAATTTTTAAAATACCCTTTTTTATGAAAATTATAGCATATTTTTAATGAATTAAAATACGTGAAAATTCAATTATTTACATTCAATTATAAAAGTATTTTCAGTGTTAAGAATTCAAATACACAATTTATTCTTATGTGAAATCATTTACGCAGACGATACTTACGCATTTTAAAATAATTATATTAAGATTTTTTTAAAAAAGGCAACAAAAGAATTGTAAACAAATAAAATATATAAAGCGTTATTCGAATTCGAAGGTTGAAGATTGAACCAAATGAAACATATTTACTCTTAAGAAGTAATTACTATTATTATTATTTTTAATATGTTTGCCGTTTAAAAACAATTTACGGAATGTATTAGTTCTATTATAAAAAATACCGAGAAAACGTACACTTACTGGTCGAAAAGAACGCGAACATGATTCAGCTTTAAGGCAAGAGGCTAGATATCAGAATAAAAAACGACGACATGACGAATCTCTTCTGACAGAGAAGTCATGTGCTTGGAAATATGCTTTAAATTTCGAAGATGCACAATAAATAAATAAATAAATAAATAAAATATTTTTGTAAAATTTGTCATCGTCGTTGGTTTGACATGCATATTCAATCTGGCAGATCTTGTAAGACTTACGACAAATGTATAGTAAATTATGAACTAAATATTTTTTCTGTAGATAATAATATGAATCCAGGTCCAGAACTTAACTTTCGTTGAGGATAAATTAATTGCGCAAGTTCATCCAGTCATTACTGTTTATCGCATCAAAGCTTGGATACAGTGGGAAAGTTATTAATTTCCATCAATATATTACAGAATTTTGTACTTTATTACCTCATTCCATAGATACTATATCACAGTACATCTTTGTTAGAAGACAAGATGGTGAAGAATACAAAGATTTTATAGTGAATCGTGAAAACGTTAAGTCTGCTTTAGAATATCTAAAGGAAAACAATCCTTGGTATCGTTATATTACTATTGATGAAAATAATTTGCAGAGTTTACCCGAAAATGAAAATATTTTTCAGCGCATAATACTCAGTCAAGAGCAACAGCAGATTTACTTACCATCATTTGAAAAAACTTTGAATCCTGTAGATGATCAATGTCCATGGACAAATATTATATATGAATCAGGAGTCCCAAATGTAACTTCCAGATGTAATCGAGAGGCAATAAATAGTATGTTAGGAATTAAAGAAAGAAATGATGAATGCAGTGTTATTCCTTGGCCTCAGATAGATACTGAGCCTATAAATGAATTTTCATGTGATGGATATATTTGTAGAGCTTTTCCAACGTTATTTTCAACAGGAAGAGGTGAAATTGATAATAGGACAGAAAATAGGATTTTGAAGAAGTAACTTTCTTCAAGCTCTCTTCGAATATATTATTCTAAGATTGCTTGAAAGATTATGAAAGATTATTTGATATGAATTACAGAGATTAGAAACATACCTATTTCAAACTATTTGAGAAAGCACCAGAGGCTTTTGGAAAATGTAAAAACATCTTTAAAAGAGCTTTCAGTGGAAAATTTTAAAATATTTTGTAAATTTTGCTTCGAAAATATTTTTATTTATACCAGTCTTATATCATACATAAAAAATTCCGAGGAAATTCTCAGTTATTTGGCTAAATTTACATTTCTAAAATTAAAATGCGCCAAAACATAAAATAACGTTTTTGCTTAATATAGATGACAAAAATAATATAAAAAATATTGTTACTTTCAAATATTTATCTTATGAAATAATGCCTTCGCGAATCCAAACAAAGCATGGCTTTTGCTAGTATATAACACTTTAACTACATTTGCATTATCTATTCACTTAAGCAGTAAATTATTTGTCCAGCCATAAGAACTTTCAATTCAGATGCAGTCAAAATAAATTCATTTCCAGTAGTTTCTCTTCCAAATTTTATGGAGCACGAACAATACGTTCCTCGTGAATTAGTCTTTTCTGAACTTTTTAATGTCGAAACGAGGATTTAGAATTTTCATTAAACTGGGAATTCACGTGAACCAAATCCCACAGAGTGCAGAGCAATGCGATAAAACTAAAATTTAAAAAAGAAAAATCTGGGTGAAAGCGGAACTTAGTTAATTAAATTAATTTGTCATCCCAGTTCATTACTCTCCTGAAATGAAATAGGGGAGAATGTATCGCTCATTTTTAAAATAGCAGCTGAAATGCAGGACACAAATTACAGAATTATTTTATTACTTTTAATGGCATTTAAAGAAGAATATTTATATTAAGAAGTGGGAAAGTGTATGTTAAACGTGACAAATGAGGTGCGTTCGTTTCGTTCTATAACTAGTTATACAATGTAAAAAAAAATCATCGTAACTGATTTCATTGAAACAAATTATATCGTCTGCTATGAGCGAAATGAGGAGGCCTTTTTTTTGTTTCTTATTACGTGTGCCATGTTTACAGATACGATTTTTTTTCGTCACCAAACAGCAATGTAAAATTCACCATGGAGATCTTGATTTGCAAATTATTACCTCCATGGTTTAATATTTCTATAACTCACGATGAATGAATCGTTTGTTTATTTACTTTGATGGATTGAGATATTTTGCTGTTAACCTAATTTTCACTGAAGTTATCTCAGAATATATACATTTTTGAATGTAACTCATCCCTCAAGCAAACAATTTTTTTAAACGATCTTTCAAATAATGTAACTTTTATGCAATTTTATTCAAAAAAATAATTTTTAGTAAAAATGGCCGCTTGGCATATGGAAAAAGATGTGGTTAGCTCGTATTAGTTTTCCTCAGTCACATGACTCGCGCTTTTACTATATAGATTACGTATGATAGGATTTAATAGAATAAAGAAAACTTTTATTAATATCTTTTTAAGTTTTGATTCGATTTTCATAAAATTCGAAATGACTCGACAAAATTCTGCAACGATTCTACATATTAAATTTCAAACTATTCGGTTGGGTTGTTTTTGCACTGTTATATGCGGACGGACGGACAGACGGACGGACCAGACGACGACTCTAATTGCTGAGTATTTATATAATTACGAACGCACCTAAAAATTGTATTCATTACATAATTTAAAAAAAAGTAAAGACATCATATTTTTTGCACACATTACAAATACACTGCAAAAAAAAAAAAAAAAAAAAAAAAAAAAAATCTGTTGTTTTTACAGAAAAGACTGTGAGTCAGGACGTCAGTCAGTAAAATACAGGGTGTTTAAAAAAGCATGATCCGATTTGAACCGCGAAAAATGTTGAATTTATAGAAACTTAAGATTAATTTTATATTACACGGCTAGTTATAAGGTTTTTTACAAACCAAATTATATGTGCTGAATATCTCCACCTTTGGATGCACGCCATATGTCTTTTCAGCAATCAAATTTGTTCTAAACTTTTGGGAGCATGTCTCCATCCACTGCTGCCACGGCTGCTGGCTATTTTTTAAATAAAAAAACTACTTTGAATAAGGAATTACGTTTAATTAATAATAAATACGTCTTTCTTCAATGCGGTAGTCATTTGAAATCTCTAATTAATTTCATTCGTTAAATTAATTGCCGTTTCGAAGTATGTTTTTTGTTTAATGCCGGAAGTTCGTATGTATGCAAGGATAGTAAACGAGTATTACTTTTCTAATTACCCTTTCTTTACATTAGTATATAGGTCTGTGTTGCGACACATCTAAAATAGTAAACATTTGTTTGCGACCCGCCAGACAAAAATAAAGTATGGCTGTTCTACGTAGTATTTAATCTTTTGATTCATTAAATAAAATTTCTGATTGAAATATGCTTATTTGACTTCAAAAAACTCCCCAAAAGATTGGCAGATATGTATGAGTGAGGCTTAGCGATAAAATGAAGTAAAACAAGTTTAAAATTTTACGTCAAACGTGACAAATGAAGTGCGTTCGTACTATAACTTGTCTCGTAAATATTCAGATCTTGCTGCAATAGCTGTTGCACTCTTATGCAAAAATGCATGAATACAAAATTTATGTTATGTTCAGATTTTCATATTATAGAAATATTTATTTTATTTTAAGAAATTAAATTTCAATACACTTTTACTAGCAATTAATTACAATTCTGTTGCATTAAAATTATACTATGCGTAAATATCAATACAAGACAATGTAGAAAAAAACAGTGGCTTAGAGGTTCTGCTATCAAAGCTGGTAGACGGGAGGTACGTGGTTCATGTCGCGCTCATAGACCTAACTGTTCGGAGTTTTCCGTGTTTTTCTTCGAACCTTGCGTAAATATGGGTTAGGATCCCTTAAAAAGACCCCCATGTAGGGCACTACCCCCCCCCCCTTCCTCCCGCCGGCCTATATCTCTAGAACATATAATCTGCCGCAAATAACCAAGCAACGAACCGTAATAAAATAAGTGCATTTTAAGTTGTCGACATTTACTGAAAATTCTAATGGGGAACTTAAGCCTAGCTTTGAAAATCTCAGAACTTGAAATACATATTTAGACTCTTTTTCCATTTAATGTCTATATCTCTGCAAACGTCTACCCAAAAAACTGTCTATAGATTATATGACTGATATAATTAAACAATTTTGGAATACAAATTCGGTTTTTAAATTCAGTTTTACGGAAATAATAGTACTCCATCTTAAATAGGATGTAATCGCCATGGCAACCTAGAATCATTATCTCTCATGGAATATCATTGAATTAATTACATATGGTAGGATTTAATAAAACTTTATTAATAAAACTTTTATTAATATCTTTTTAAGTTCTGATTCAATTTTCACAAAATTTGAAATGACTCAACAAAATTCTGCAACGATTACACATATTAAATTTCAAACCATTCGGTTGGGTAGTTTTTTTGCTGTTATATTTGGACAGACGGACGAACCAGACAACGACTATAGGTGCTACGTATTTATATAATTACGAAAGAACCTTAAAACAGATATTAGCGAGACATTATAATGCATAATTTATGTAAGTTAATTTATTTATTTATCTTATTACCCTAACGCCGTCTGAATTTCATTGATCCTGTCTGTGTAAATATATGCTTTTAAGAAAGTGACAGCTACTGATGCATTCAAGAAGAACCGAATACATAGACATTATTTTTTTATTATTTGTGTGTTCCATAGCCGACAATGTGGGTGAAAAACAGCTGCAATTGACTGCAAGAAGAAAAGATGGATTTGTCATAAAATAAGTTTTTATGTCTATTTGAATAAATTAACATCGCAAAAAGCATTTTTAATGTTATGAATAGTTAGAAAAGATTCCATTGAAAAAGTAGCTTGTCCATTGTTCATATGAAATCTTTATAAATATAATGTCGATAAAGACATGAATATCCTTTTTGTGTTTTAGGAAATTACAAAAATTAAAACATATTTTGGCGTACTATGGTGATTAGAGTTTATTCTGATACATAAAATTAATTCACGATAACTTAAAGAAATTATTTTTTAACATTATTTCATTCTATTCTTAGCATTTATGCGCGCAAGGTGTATTTTTGTAACAAATCGATGATTCTTTCATTTTTGGAATTGAAAATTTTCCGGTATATCGCATAGATTATAGATTAGTCCGCTAACTTCCAACTATAGACAGTTACAGATTATAGCGATAGATGGCGCTATAAAATGTCTCATCGTTGAGATCCTATATAACAGAGAGATTGTTATATAAAGTTTTGTTGATGAGATATCCGCCATTTTCGTTTCAAAATAGATGGTTCGCCCAGAACGCAATATATTTTTATCAACGTCTTACACACGATATTCAATTAAAATCATAAGAAATTAGTTGTACATGCCTTCAGAAAGATATGTTAGAATATAAATATAAGTGCATTTTCACTTTAGTGGATACGGATTCTTAGAAAATGTATTTTTACTATTATTCTAAATGCATAGTCACTTCAATATACCTAGACATCATTTTTATCACTATAGATTTCTAATCTTGTGACTTATCTTATCACTATATATTTCTAATATTAGTATTGTCTAATCTTCCAACAAAAATTAATCGGAGAGTCCGTAAATATTCCCCTCTAAATTACATTAAAACAGTCAAAACATCTTCGAAAGAAGAACAAATTATTTTCCCCTATGTTGGGTGGGTGGAGGGAGGGGGGGGTTTGGCAAAATCAATGCTTATCTATACTTGCTTCTTTTGGTGCTATGTTGAACCAACTTTTGGTGTTGCAGTGTCTTCAACAATAAGGTAGTGAAGCCTTGTTAAAATACTTGGTGCTAAGGTTGAACCATAAACTGGTGAAATAGTGAACCATAAATTGGTGAAACGTTGCAGTTTATTGTTCAACATTTCACCGATTTAAAATTCAAATCTTTACCAATTTATTGGTTTAACATTTAACTATTTCATGCTTCAACGATTCACGAATTTATGGTTATACCTTAGCACCAAATGTTGGAACAACGTTTCATCATCTTATGGTTGCAGCTATTGTTGCACCAAACATTGGTTCAACGTTTAAGCAAACACTGCTCAAAAAATTCAACAATGTAGCTGTCAGCGACCGGAAAAAAGAGCGTGAGGAAGGACATGTATTGAATACTCTAAATTAAAAAATGTTTTATAATTTATGTATATTACAAGTATATTCTATTCATGTTTTACACATCTTCATCAAAAGATTACCTTCATTTTTAGAATGCTGTCATTAGTATAGAGGATAAGAGGATAAAAATAATGTCAAAATGAAATTATAAGCCGTGTTCTTTTTTTAAAAAATTTCAATCGATTTCAGAGAGCAGAAATGATACTCCGAATGAATTATTTTTTTTAGAGATTTCTAATGCCGGACAGGACTTCGAATTTCCTTTTGACTGTGTCAAAAGGAAATTCGAAGAAAGATTCAGGCAAATGATATCGATGATGAAATGATGCAAATGAAATGTATAACAATTCATTAAAATGAAAATAGAGGTAGAGATTTGAGAAAAATGACAACTTTATTATTGGAATTAATTTATTATTCTTAGTCCATTTCTTTTCAGAAAACATGAAAAGAAGAAAACAATATAACAATATAATTGTCGATTTCTCGCAGTTGTAACTAAGATAAAGGGATATTATTTTTAATTTTACGATTTTTTTCTTTTCTTCTTGTTTCTGTAACTTTTAAATGTAGGGACTTTGAATTTTTTATTTAGATGTGAATTCACATAAAAGATTTTGTTCTAATGTAGAACAAACAATTAAAATGAAAGAGATCTGAGAAAAATGAGAGTTGGAATACTAAAATTAAATTATGTATCTTGGTTCATTCATTTCTCTTTCGAAAAAAGTGAAGAGAGGAAAAATAATAATGAAACATTTGTGAATATCTCAGAGTGGCAACCAAGATAAAGGGATTTTTCTTTCTCTCGTTCTTTTTTTAAATTTCTTTCTTTTTCTTTTACTTTCAAGTGTTAGAACTTGACTTTGAATTTTTATTTAGCTGTGAATTCACGCAAAAGACATCGTATTGAAAGTAGGGCAATATGATAAAATCGATAATAAAGTAGAGATAAGAGAAAAATGTGAGTTGGATTACTAAAACTTATTTATATCATTCTTGATTCATTTCTCTTCCAGCAGAAAAAAGGAACAATTTTCTCTTTCTAGAAATTGCAACTAAGATAAAAGGGTATTTTTCTTTCTTTTTTTACTTTTACTTTTTTTTTAACTTTCTGTTTTTTATCTTTCAAGTTTTACGACTTTGACTTTCAATTTTTCTTTAGATGGGAAATCGTGCGAAAAAGAGCGTATTGAATATAGAACAATCTGACACAATTGAAGATAAAGTAGAGATAAGAGAAAAATGAGTTGGATTACCAAAATTAATTTATCTTTCTTGATTTTTCTCTCTTCCAAAAAAGTGAAAAAATAAAAAAGTTATAGAAACAATTAACGCTTTCGTAGAATTGCAACTAAGCGATTTTATTTTTTAAAGGTTCTTTTTTCCTTTTTTTTCCCTCTTTTCTTTTCTTTCTTTCTTTTTTTTTTTTTACTTTTGTGCATTATTTCCTAACATTGAATTTTCATATAGCTATATATTTACGCAAAAGATATCGCAACTGATTGTAAAACAATCTACTAATAAGAAAATTAAGGTAGAAAGCTGAGAAAAACGAGAGTTGAATTATTAAAATTATTTTCTCATTCTTGGTTCATTTCCTGTCCGACAAAAGTGAAAAAAAAATAACGGGACTTTTATTGATAGTTGCAACTATTGTAAGGCGAGATTTCATTTTATTTTATTATTTTATAGTACAGAATATAGTGTACTCCATTAAGTTGATCTGTGAAAAATGATACATGGATTACTAAAATGATTTTATCATTCTTGGTACATTTTCCTTTCGAAAAAATGGGAAAATTAGAAAAAAAATAATGAAACAATTATCGTTTTATCGGAGTTGCAGTTAAGTCAAAGGGAGACTTTTAATTACCTTTACGATTCTTTTTTTATTTCTGTTCTTCTTCTATACTTCTACTTCTTATTAACTTTCGAGTGTTAAGAGTTGTCTTTGAATTTGCATTTAGCTATGAATTCGCTCAAAAGTTATCGTACTGAATGCAGACCAATTCATTAAATTGTAAGTTAAAGTGGAGATATGAGAAAAATATTAGTTGGATTACTGAAATTAATTTATCGTTCTTGGCCTATTTCGCTTTCAAAAAACAGGAATAGAAAAGAACATTATGGAACGTTTGTCGATTTCTAGAATTTTAAATTAAAATAAACTGAATTTATTTTTTAATTATTCTATTTTTTCTTCCGCTTCTTTGTTAAGCATTCGGGTATTAGGACTTTATTCGAATTTTCATTTAGTTGTGTTTATGTGAAAGATTTCTTACTAAATGTAGAACAATCACTAAAAAAATGCTAGAAATTCAAAAAATGGAGAGCATTTCTAAAATTAACTTATCATTTTTGATTCATTTCTCTTTCAGAAAAAGTGAAGATAATTGAAAAAAAAAAAAAAAATTACAGAACGTTTGTCGATTTCTCGGAGTTGTAACTAAGATAAAGGGAGATTTTTTTTTTATCATTCTCTTTTCGTTCTTTTTTTTCATCTTCGTTTTAAGTTTTCGGGTGTTAAGACTTAACTTTGAATTTTCATTTAGTTGGGAAATCACACAAAAGATATTGTACTAAACGTAGAGAAATCCATTAAAATTAAATAATTAATCCATTAAGATTATCCATTGAGATTTGAGATTTTCTCTTTTGGGAAAAGTAAAAAGAAGTTAAAAAGTGATAGAAGATTTGTCGATTTCTTGAAGTTGCAAATAAGGTAAAGGGAGGTTTTTTTTTAAATGATTTTTCTTCCTTTTTTTTTTATTCTTCTTCTACATTTTTATTAAGTTTTCGAGAGTTAGGACAAGACTTTGAATTTTCATTTAGTTGCGTATTCATGCAAAAAATATTTTACTAAATTTTGAACAGTCCATTAAGATTGAGATTTGAGATTTTCTCTTTTGGGAAAAGTAAAGAGAATTTTAAAAATGATGGAAGATTTTTCAATTTATTGGAGTTGCAACTAAGGTAAAGGGAGATTTTTTTTTTTTATCATTCTCTTTTCGATCTATTTTTCCTTCTCGTTTTAAGTTTTCGGGTGTTAAGACTTAACTTTGAATTTTCATTTAGTGTGGAAATCACGCAAAAGATATTGTATTAAATTTAGAACAATCCATTAAGATTGAGATTTGAGATTTTCTCTTCTGGTAAAAGTAAAAAGAAGTTAAAGAATAATAGAAGATTTGTCGATTTCTTGGAGTTGCAAATAAGGTAAAGGGAGGTTTTAAAAAAAAATGATTTTTCTTTCGGTTTTTTATTCTTCTACATTTTTATTAAGCTATCGACTGTTAGGACATGACTTTGAATTTCATCTAGTTGCGCATTCACGCAAAATATATTGTACTAAATTTAGAACAATCCGTTAACATTGAGATTTGAGATTTTTTCTTTTGGGAAAAGTAGAGAGAATTAAAAAAATAATAGAAGATTTGTCGATTTCTCGGAGTTGCAACTAAGGTAAAGGGAGAATTTTTTTTTATCATTATCTTTTTGTTTTTTCTCTTCTTCGTTTTAAGGTTTCGGGTGTTAAGATTTAACTTTGAATTTTTATTTAGTTGGGATATCACGCAAAATATATTGTAATAAACGTAGAGCAATACATTAAAATGAAAGTTAATAGTGAGATTTAAGGAAAATGAAAGTGGGATTACTAAAATTAATTTATCATTCTTGATTCATTTCTCTTTCGGAAAAAGTAAAGCAAATTAACAAAAAAATAGTAGAACATTTGTCGATTTCTTGGAGTTGCAAAAAAGATAGAAAGATATATTTTTTTTATGATTCTTTTTTAGTTCTTTCCTCTTCTTCTTCTTCTTTTTTTTTCTTTCTTTTTTCTTTTTTAAACTTTCGGGTGTTAATACTCGACATTGAATTTTCATTTAGGTGCGAATTCACACGAAAGATATTGTACTAAACGTAGAGCAACCCATTAAAATGAAAGTTAAGATTGAGATCATAGAAAAATGAGAATTGAATTGGTAAAATTAATTTATCATTCTTGGTTCATATCTTTTTCGGAAAAAATAAAGAATATTTAAAAAGTAATAGAACATTTGTCGATTTTTTGGAGTTGCAAAAAAGATAAAAGGAGATTTTTTTCTGATTCTTTTTTGTTCTTTCTTCCTTTTTATTTTTATTTTTTAAGCTTTCGAGTGTTAAGACTTGAATTTGAATTTTCATTTAGTTGTGAATTCACACGAAAGATATTGTACTAAACGTAAAGCAATCCATTAAAATGAAAGTTAAGATTGAGATCTGAGAAAAATGAAAATTGGATTGGTAAAATTTATTTATCGTTCTTGGTTCATTTCTCTTTCGGAAAAAGTAAAGAATATTTAAAAAGTAATAGAACATTTGTCGATTTCTGGGAGTTGCAATTAAGGTAAAGAGAGATTTTTTTTTTTTTTTTTTTTGGTGATTCCTTTTCGCTCTTTTATTCTTTTATAACTTTTTTATTAAGCTTACGAGTGTTAGTACTTGACTTTGAATTTTCATTTAGTAGGAAATTTACGTAAAAGGGTATTATACTAATCGAAAATCAATGCATTCAAATTAAAGTTAGAATTGAGATTTGAAAAAAAAATGAGAGTTGGGTTATTACAATTAATTTGGTTCATTTCTCTTTCGGTAAAATCAAAGAGAATTTAAAATATAATCGAAAATTTGTCGATTTCTTAGAGTTGCAACTGAGGTAAAGTGAGTTTCTTTTCCTCTTTTCGTTCTTTTCTTCTTCTTCTTTTTTTTTAAATTTCAAGTGTTAAGACTTGATTTTGAATGTTTATTTAGTTGCGAATTCATGCAAAAGTTATTGTACTAAAAGTAGATCAATCTATTTAAAATGAAAGTTAAGATCGAGATCTGAGAAAAACGAGATTTTAATTATTAAAATAATTTTTTCATTCTTGTCTCATTTCCTTTCCGAAAAAAGTAAATAACAATGGTCGAACATTGATTCGATATTTGGGAGTTTCAATTAAAGGAATAAGTAAAATGACAAATTTTTTTTTAGTTTATTGCTCATTTTTCTTCTTCTTCTTCTTCTTTTTTTTTTTCTTAACTTTCGAATGTTAGTCCTTGAATTTAAATTTTCATTGAGCTGTGAAATTCTGAGAAAGATATCGCACTGAATGTAGAGTATTCCATTAAAATGAAAGTTATGGCTGAGAAAAATGAAGGTTACATTTTTAAAATTAATTCGTAATTCTTGGTTTATTTTTCTTCCGAAAAAAGTAAAAAGAAGTAAGAAAAATTGGAAGATTTGTTGATTTTTCTATATTGAAATTATGGATATATATATATATATATATATTAACTTTAAGAATATATTTTCTGAAAGTTAAAAGTAAACCGAAAAAATAAAAAGAAGTAAGAAAAAAATAATGGAAGATTTGCTGATTTGCTATGTTGAAATTAAGGATATATATATATATATATATATATATGTATACTAGGGGGCCTGCCCCCTCCGAGCTACGCTCGCCAACCCCCGCTAAGACTTCGAGGCCTCTAAAAACATGACAGCGTGCTTTATTTTAAAAATATTGATAAATCTGTAATTGGGTTGCAATGCTTTTAACGTTTTAATGGGGCATTTTTTGATTATCATGGCCTCATACACAGCTGTTGCGACAACTGACGACTGTTTTCAGAATTGATAAGTAAAATCAATTACAACTTGAAAACCAGCTTGTGTAAAATGGTTAGGTTTAAATTGTGGCTACATCTCGGACTTTTATAACAACGATCTGTATTCTATTCTTCCTTTGCGTTTAAGGATGAGAAAAATTCCATCTGCTTGTGAATAACATTAAGAACCACGGTATTGAAAAGTACTATGTTATAGACATTTTCAGTAACAGGTTTTAATTTCTCGCTATTTTAGTGCACCATCATGCATATTTTCATGTTATTTTAAATATGTAAATTATTTATTTTAATTAATATGTATATACGAATTTTCTAATAATTATTTATCATACAAAATTAATTAAATATTTTGTGCATGCATGCCTGCATTTATTCGGCATCAATTGATGAGATATTTAAACAAATTTGCTATCCGCGATAATTTTACGCCATGTTATGTCACTTGAATATTGTCCATAAGAAAATCGGATACTTTTCCAGTATAGGATCCTTTGCTTTTAGGTTTGGCGTAATTCAAGCTTCAAAAAGGGATAGATTCGTTAATATACATAGATTTGTTGCCAAAAGTTATGAAAACAAACCCAATGAACTTTTGGTGCTTTTCTATTATAGGGGTCTTGACGCTTTTTTAAAAAGCTTGGCGGAAAAAACCAAGCAGGATATTTTATTGTGCTTCCGTTCAGTTGGGCAATTACTATTTTATATATTCGTTTCAAATATCCGAATTAGTGATTTTATAAATTCGTTTAATTAAATTTTACAAAAAAATAACAAAATGATATCAATAAATAATAATTACTATAAATTCATTTCTTTTGCGTTTACATAAATGACGTCATTTGGACGTATTTATTCAAAATATTTTCAGTTTATAAATTAAATTAAATGCTGACAGACGATTGAAACCTGACGATAGAAATATGATTTTTTTTTTCAAATTTTCCTGAAAAACATAATTTAATCACAATCTTGTCTTCATTATCGATTGAAATAAAAGATAAATTCAATTTCAATTTGAAAATGACGAATAAAAAGAAATCAATAATCCCTATCGGGATCCTTTTCAATTTTTTTCCCTTTTTGTCACAAAAAAAAAAAAAAAAAAAAAAAAAAAAAAGAGTAATTAGTTGCCATCATTACAGAAATGTCATTAAAATTAGAAAAAAATTAATATCTCGAAAACTAAATCCAATTTCAAAATTCTATTGACAGTTTTGACATCCGCGGATTTTTATGGACAGTTAGTATTAATTTCACCATCAAGCGTTTAATATTTTATTAAAAATAGCCCTGAAACATAATCAGTCGTTTAATCAGTCGTTTCATAAAATCGTTTCATAAATTCGTTTTATAAAATCGTTTCACAAATTCGTTTCATTAGGATTTTATATATATAGGGTAGATATATATATATATATCACGGAGATAGAACCTGGAGGGGAAACTAGAATAGGCGAGAATATCGAAAATGCAAGTCATATTTTTTTAATGAAAGAGGGCGCTGTAAAATTTGGCGGCTGCCTTTAAACAAACTGTCATTAGATTACATGTTAAATTCCGAAAGTATTTTATTCGATTATTTTTAATTGTAGCAATTATATGTCATAAATTTAAGATGAGATATAAATGTTTTATTCGGGCTATGATGATGAGATAAACAAAAGAAAAATCGAAGAATTTTTTTTTTTTTTTAAGTATGTTTAGAGCTCCAAAGGTGAGTGCTTTTAGGTAGATTTCGTAAGAAATACTACCAATTACATTCTCACCTAAGTTGGAAATTTTGAAAAAATTTTGCAGATCTACGCCGATCATGACTCCCAGAACCCAAAACCACCCCCAGTTTAAAACTTTATCTATCTATCTATCTATCTATCTATCTGTCTATGTCACTTTTTTATGGACACGATAACTGGAAAAATTCTGCATAAATCTCTTCCAAACTGATACATAAAATCAAGGGGCATAAAATCTCGGTCAAGTTCGTTAATGGGCAAAATCGAACCAAGGAGGGGGGGAAATGGGGGTCTTTTTGTGAAAACAGAAAAATCCCCATAATTTCTTAATTATTGTAAGTATCTAATCCCTTTAAAGTTATTATTACTTCTAGGAAAAGAGCCGAAAATTTATGTATGACAGATTTTTGATATAATTAAAAATGGCCCCAAGGAGGGGGGGGGGAGGGGGTTTTAGAAGAAAAAAAAATCATAGCTTCGTCAATTCACAAGATATCAAATCCGCGTAAATTTATTATTAATCCTCTTAATATTATCTAAAACTTTTATATTGACAAGTTTTTTATAAGACCAACCGTTATAGCAAAAAAAATTAAAAACAAAAAAAATCCCTGCCGGCTCCGCCTGCAAACAAGTTATTTTTCGAAGTAGGCGGTTCCAACTCCCGCATCTATTCGAAACTGATACATAAAATCAAGGGGCATAAAATCTCGGTCATGTTCGTAAATAATGGGCAAAATCGAACCAAGGTGGGATGGGGATGGGGGGGGGGGGGGCTTTTTGTGAAAATAGAAAAATCCCATAATTTCTTAATTATGATACGCATCGAATCCGTTTGAAGTTATTATTACTTCTAGGAAAAGGGCCGAAATTTTATGTATGACAGATTTTTGATATCATTAAAAATGACCCCAAGAGGGGGTGGGGAAGGGGGGTTTTAGAAGAAAAAAATTCATAACTTCGTCAATTCAGAAGATATCAAATCCGTTTAATTTGTTATAAATCCTCTTAATATTATCTAAAACTTTTATATTGACAAGTTTTTTATAGGACTAACCCTTATAGAAAAAAACCCCTGCCGGCTCCACCTGCAAACAAGTTAGGTTTCGAAGTAGGCGGTTCCAACTGCCGCATCATGGCAAAAAGGTCATTTTTTCCGCAATTCCCAACAAACAGGCGCCCAACGGTCTGCGTCTTCGAAATCTACCTGTGCCTGTAGGCCGAGCCGTCAGGGATTTTTTTATTATACTTTAATTTAAAGTTATATGCATGTAATCATTTTTAAACTAAGAAATTTTTATTCTAGTATATCGATCTTAGTGTATATATTTTTAAAATGTTATACTTAATGAATGCTAATGTCTGTGGCTAATTGACATGGCCATTTAAATTGTCTTATAGAGTGCTATTTGTTTGGCTGTAATCTGAAGCTTTTTTTATTTGAATAATACTTTTAATCTCTAAAAATTATACATCCATACATTACGGAGGATGTATAAATCAGCAGTACAATACGGATATTGTACTGCGAAGTATTTCTTCGCAGTACAATATCCGTAATATTTATTTTTAAATGACTATTCAGATGCTTCTGTCAGGGTAAACTCTTATTTAAAGAGTTATAAAAAGCAATCGAAACGCCAAATATCTATTAAAATATATGCATGGTGCGAAGAAAACTTTATTTAATAAAATTTTTACTTGTTTGACTTTTTTAAAGTTCAAATTTTCAATCAAAAACATTTAAAAAATGAATGCTTTTCGCATTGAAAAGCATTGCAGAAGCAGGTTAGGACAGCCTTCAGTTTACCGTGGCGCCATCTATAAGGAGAAAAACTGTATTGTAAAATTTCAACGTTACTTTCCCCTCCATCTATCTTCCTCCGTGATATATATATTAACTTTAAAAATATATTTTCTTTCTTTTCTTGTTATTTTCTCTCTTTTCTTTTTAACTTTAAGAGCATCTTTTCTATCTTTTCTTCTTATTCTTCTCATTTTTTTACTTTCAAGTGTTGGTACATAACTTCCAATTTTCAATTAGCTGTGAATTTTTGCAACATATATTGTACTGATTGTAGAGCATTAAATTAAAATGAACGTTAAGGTAGAGTTTTGAGGAAAGTGAGTATTTTTATAAATAAAAATAATTTAATAATTTTGGTTCATTTTTATTTTGAAAAAAAAATGAAGAGGCAAAAAATAGCTTAAGTTTGTAATTTATAGGAGTGAGAACTAAAATAAAGGTTTTTTTTTAATTTTACAATTCATTTTGCTTTCTTTTCTTCTTCTTTGTTTTTAAACATTCTATTGTTAGAACGTGACACTGAATTTTCATTTAGAAATGAATCCACGCAAAATGTATAGCACTGAATCTAGATCAATGTATTAAAATGTATGTTAAGGTAGAAATCGGAGATAAATGAGAGTTGCATTATTAAAATTAATTTATTTTTCGTGTTTTCTTTATCTTTCGAAAAAAGTGAAGTGAAAAAAATTAACTAGCGGAACATTTGTCGATTATTCGGATCGAAAACTAAGATAAAGAGATTTTTTTTATAGAAATATATTTTTTACCTTCTTTTTTAAACTTTTGAGTACTAGGACTTCATTCCGAATCTTCATTTAGCTGTAGATTCACGCCAAAGATATCTAATTGAATGTAGAGAATTCTTTAAAAAATGCTTTGGTAGAAATCTAAGAAAAACGAGAGTTGCATTACTAGAATTAATTTATCATTCTTTATTCATTTCTCTTTCGAAAAAATTACAGATAACTAAAAAGATAAAAGAGCATTTGTCGATTTCTGATTCGAAATCGACTTTTGAGTTACAACTAATATAATGGGGGAAATTTTTTTCTTTCTTTTCTTCTCCTTTCTTTTATTTTCAAGCGTTAGAACTTGGTTTTAATTTTTTGTTTACCTGTGTAATTACACAAAATGTCATAGTGAATGTAAAGCAATCAATTAACCCATTGACTACCAACGGTAAGCATATACACCGCTTATTGTAGTCAAAGGTGACATTTTTTGTAATTTTTTTCAATAATTATTTCTAACTAATCATCTTCATTTTTAATTTCTACTAGAAATGTATTACGAAAATTATGGTATTGCAGTAGTGGTTGACCATGACTAAATAATAAACAAAAGGTGCCTCTGGGGCAATCCTGTACCAATAAATATAAAAAAATTGGTATTCTAAGGGTTAAAATTAAAGTTAAGATAGAGATCTGAAGAAAAAGAAAATTGGATTACTAAAATTAATTTATTATTCTTGGTTCCTTTGTCTTCCTCGAAAAAGGTGGGGGAAAAATGGATCATTTGTTGATTTCTATGAATTGCAAATAAAGCAAGTTTTCTTTTTATTGTAAGATTTTTATCTTTTTGTCATTCCCCGGTTTCTTTTTTGTTTTCTTTTCTTTGTTTTCCCCCTTCTTTCTTTCTTTTTTGTTTTCTCCTTTTTTCTTTCTTTTTTGTTTTCTCCTTTTTTCTTTCTTTTTTGTTTTCTCCTTTTCTCTTTCTTTTTTTTTGTTTTATCCTTTTTCTTTCCCTTTTTCTTTCTTTTTCTTCTTCTTTTTTTAGCGTTAGAACATGGTTTCATATTTTCATTTACGTGTGAATTTATGAAAAATATTATAGTGAATGTAAAACAATCCATTAAACCATTGACTACCAGCGATACACCACTTATTGTAACCAAAGACGACTAATTTTGTAATTTTTCGTACTATTATTTCTAACCAACAATTTTTATGTTTAATTTCTGCTAGAAATATATTACGAAATTTATGTTACGGAAATAGTGGTTGACCATGTCGAGAAAATAAACAAAAGGCGCCTGGGACAATCTTGTACCATGTAAAAAAAGTGTATTCTGAAGGTTAAAATCAAAGTTAAGATAGAGATCTGAGAAAAATGAGAATTGTATTACTAAGATAAATTTATCATTCTCGGTTCATTTCTCTTCCTAGAAAAAATGAAAAGGAGAGGAAAAAATGTATCATTTGTCGATTTCTCTGAATTACAACTGAAGCAAGTTTTCTTTTGATTTTACGATTCGTTTTTCTTTGTTTTCTCTCTTTTTTTCTTTTCTTTCTTTCTTTTTCCTTCTTTTTTGAGCGTTATAACATGGTTTTGAATTTTCGTTTACGTGTGAATTTACAAAAAATATTATAGTGAATGTAAAACAATCCATTAAACCATTGACTACCAACGATACACATGTACACCACTTATTGTAACCAAATACGATTATTTTTTTAATTTTTCGTACTACCATTTCTAACCAACAATTTTTATGTTTAATTTCTGCTAGAAATATATTACGAAAATTATGTTGCGGAAATAGTGGTTGACCATGTCGAAATAATAAACAAAAGGCGCCTAGGACAATCCTGTACCACGTAAAAAAATTATATCCTGGGAGTTAAAATCAAAGTTAAGGTAGAGATCTGAGAAAAATGAGAGTTGGATTATTAAGATTAATTTATCATTCTCGGTTCATTTCTCTTCCGAGAAAAAGTTAAAAGGAGGGGAAAAATTAATCATTTGTCGATTTCTCTGAATTGCAATTAAAGAAAGTTTTCTTTTTACTTTAGGATTCTTTTTTCTTTGTTTTTTTCTTTTTCCTTTTCTTTCTTTATTTTGCTTTTGTTTTTAGCGTTATAACATATTTTTGAATTTTTCTTTACGTGGGAATTTACGCAAAATATCATAGTGGATGTAAAACAATATATTAAATAGATCTGAGAAAAATGAGAGTTGGATTAATAAGATTAATTTATCATTCTCGGTTCATTTCTCTTCGGAAAAAAAAGTGAAAAAGAGGAAAAAAAATATGGAACAATTGTCGATTTCTGGAAATTGCAAATAAGATAAAGGCAAGTTTTATTTTTATTTTACAATTCTTTTTTCTTTCTTTTCTCTTTTTCCTTTTCTTCTTCTTTTCTTTTTCTTTTCTTCTTCTTTTTTTTATATTCGAGTGTCAGAACTTGGTTTTGAATTTTCGTTTACCTGTAAATTTACGCAAAATATCATAGTAAATGTACAGCAAACCATTAACCCGTTGTCTGCCAATGGTGCCCGTGTGCATCACTGATTGTAGCTAAAGACGATTTTTTAAAAATATTCTTCGTACAATAATTTTTAACAAATAATTATTATCGTTAATTTGTACTATAAATATATTACGATAATGATTTTAGGGAAATAGTGGTTGACCCTGGCGAATTAATAAACAACAGGCGTCTAGGACAATCCTGTATCGTGTAAAAGAAAATATTCTAAGAACTAAAATCAAAGTTAAGATAGAGAAAAATGACAGTTTGATTACTAAAATTAATTTTTCATTCATGGTTCATTTTTCTTCCGATAAAAGAAAAAAAAAGAAACATTTTTCGATTTGCCGGAATTGCAAATATGATAAAGCAAGTTTTCTTTTTATTTTATGATTGTTTTTTCTTTCTATTCTCTTCTTCTTCTTTTTTATTTCATTTCTTTTCTTCTTCTTCTATTTTTATATTTGAGTGTCAGAACTTGGTTTTGAATTTTCGTTTACCTGTGAATTTACGCAAAATATCATAGTAAATGTAAAGCAAGCCATTAACACGTTGTCTGCGAACCGTACCCATGTGCAACACTGATTGTAGCTAGGATTTTTTTTAAATATTTTTCCCACCGTAGTTTTTAACAAATAATCATTATCGTTAATTTTTACTAGAAATATATTACGAAAATTATGTTAGGGAAATAGTGGTTTATCCTGACGAAATGATAAACGAAAGGGGACTGGGATAATCCTGTATTGTGTAAAAAATTGTATTATAAGGGTTAAAATCAAAGTTAAGATAGAGATCTGAGAAAAATGGGAGTTGGATTACTAAGATTAATTTAGAATTCTCATTTCTCTTTCGAGAAAGAGTGACAAGGAGGGAAAAAATATGGAACAATTGTCCATTTCTGGAAATTGCAAATATGATAAAGTCAAGTTTTCTTTTAATATCACGATTCTTTTTTCTTTCTTTTCTTTTATTCTTCTTTTATTTTTATTTTCTTCTGTTTTTATATTCGAGTGTCAGAACTTTGTTTTGAATTTACTCAAAATATCATTGTGAATGTAAAGCAATCCATTAACCCGTTGACTACCAACGGTACACATGTACACCACTTATTGTAGCCAAAGACGACCATTTTTTATTATTTTCTTACCACTATTTCTAACCAACAATTTTAGTTTCTACTAGAAATGTATTACGAAAATAATGGTATGGAAATAGTTGTTAACAATGAAGAAATAATAAACGAAATGTGCCTGGGATAATGCTTTACTGTGTAAAACAATTGAATTATAAGGGTTAAAATCAAAGTTAAGATAGAGATCTGAGAAAAATATGAGTTGGATTACTAAAATTAATTTATCTTTCTCATTTTTCTTTAGAGAAAAAGTGAAAGGGAAGGAAAAAATATAGAACAATTGGTGATTTCTGGAAAGTGCAAGTATGATAAAGACAAGTTTTCTTTTAATTTAATGATTCTTTTTTCTTTCTCTTATCTTCTTCTTTTTCATTTCATTTATTTTCTTCTTCTTTTTTTAATATTCGAGTGTTAAAACTTGGTTTTGAATTTTCGTTTACCCGTGAATTTACGCAAAATATCATTGTGAATGTAAAGCAACCCGTTGACTGTCAATGGTACACATGTACACCACTTATTGTAGCCAAAGATGATATTTTTTAAATATTTCCTAGAATAATTTTTAACAAACAATCGTTATCGTTAATTTTTACTAAAAATAGATTACGAAAATTGTGTTAGGGAAATAGTGATTTACCCTGACGAAATAATAAACAAAAGGGGACAGGATTATCCTGTACTGTGTAAAAAAATTAAATTATACGGGTTAAATTCAAAGTTAACATAGAGATCTGAGAAAAAATAGAGCAGGATTACTAAGATTAATTTATCATTTTCATTTCTCTTCCGAGAAAAAGTGAAAAGGAGAGAAAAAAATTATTACAATTGCCAATTTCTGGAAATTGCAAATATGATAAAGGCAAGTTTTCTTTTAATTTCACGATTCTTTTTTTTTTCTTTTCTTTTATTCTTCTTTTATTTTTCTTTTCTTCTGTTTTTATATTCGAATGTCAGAACTTTGTTTTGAATTTCCGTGTATCTGTGAATTTACGCAAAATATCAATGCGAATGTAAAGCAATCCATTAACCCGTTGTCTGCAACGTTGCACACGCGCATCACTGGTTGTAGATAAAGAGGATTTTTTTTTTTATAGTTTTCCTGCCATAATATTTAACAAAGAATCGTTATCATTAATTTTTACTAAAAATACATTACGAAAATTATGTTAGGGAAATAATGCTTGATCCTGACGAAATAATAAACAAAAGGCGTCCGGGATAATCCTGTACTGTGTACAAAAATTGTATTATAAGGGTTAAAATCAAAGTTAAGATAGAGATCTGAGAAAAATATGAGTTGGATTACTAAGATTAATTTATCATTCTCATTTCTCTTCCGAGAAAATTGAAAAGGAGGGAACAAAAATGGAATAATTGTGGATTTCTGGAAATTGCAAATATGATAAAGGCAAATTTTCTTTTAATTTCCGATTCTTTTTCTTTCTTTTCTTTTATTCTTCTTTTCTTTTTCTTTTCTTCTGTTTTTATATTCGAGTGTCAGAACTTTGTTTTGAATTTCCGTTTACCTGTGAATTAACGCAAAATATCCTTGTGATTGTAAAGCAATCCATTAACCTCGTTGATTACCAACGGTACACATGTGCACCACTTATTGTAGCCAAAGACGACCATTTTTTATTATTTTCTTACCACTATTTCTAACCAACAATCTAAATTTCTACTAGAAATTTATTACGAAACTTATGGTATGGAAATAGTGGTTGACCATGACCAAATAATAAACAAAATGCGCCTAGGATAATCCTGTATTGTGTACAAAAATTGTATTATAAGGGTTAAAATCAAAGTTAAGACAGAGATCTGAGAAAAATATGAGTTGGATTACTAAGATTAATTTATCATTATCATTTCTCTTCCGAGAAAAAGTGAAAAGGAGGGGAAAAAATATGTAATAATTGTCGATTTCTGGAAATTGCAAATATGATAAATGCAATTTTTCTTTTAATTTAACGATTATTTTAGCTTTCTCTTTTCTTCTTCTTTTTTCTTTCTTTTCTTTTCTTCTTCTTTTCTTTTTATTTTCTTCCTTTTTTATATTCGACAGTTAGAACTTTGTTTTGAATTTTAGTTTACCTGTGAATTTACGCAAAATATCATTGTGAATGTAAAGCAATCCATTAACCCGTTGATTACCAACGGTACACATGTGCACCACTTATTGTAGCCAAAGACGAACGACGAAGCTGATCACAGCCCAAATATGATAAAGGCAAATTTTCTATTAATTTCACGATTCTTTTTTCTTTCTGTTCTTTTATTCTTCTTTTATTTTTCTTTTCTTCTGTTTTTATATTCGAGTGTCAGAACTTTGTTTTGAATTTCCGTTTACCTGTGAATTAACGCAAAATATCATTGTGATTGTAAAGCAATCCATTAACCCGTTGATTACCAACGGTACACATGTGCACCACTTATTGTAGCCGAAGACGACCATTTTTTATTATCTTCTTACCACTATATCTAACCAACAATCTTAATTTCTACTAGAAATTTATTACGAAATTTATGGTATGGAAATAGGGGTTGACCATGACCAAATAATAAACAAAAGGCGCCTGGGATAATCCTGTACTGTGTACAAAAATTGTATTATAAGGGTTAAAATCAAAGTTAAGACAGAGATCTGAGAAAAATATGAGTTGGATTACTAAGATTAATTTATCATTATCATTTCTCTTCCGAGAAAAAGTGAAAAGGAGGGGAAAAAATATGTAATAATTGTCGATTTCTGGAAATTGCAAATATGATAAATGCAATTTTTCTTTTAATTTAACGATTATTTTAGCTTTCACTTTTCTTCTTCTTTTTTCTTTCTTTTCTTTTCTTCTTCTTTTCTTTTTATTTTCTTCCTTTTTTATATTCGACAGTTAGAACTTTGTTTTGAATTTTAGTTTACCTGTGAATTTACGCAAAATATCATTGTGAATGTAAAGCAATCCATTAACCCTTTGATTACCAACGGTACACATGTGCACCACTTATTGTAGCCAAAGACGAACGACGAAGCTGATCACAGCCCAAATATGATAAAGGCAAATTTTCTATTAATTTCACGATTCTTTTTTCTTTCTGTTCTTTTATTCTTCTTTTATTTTTCTTTTCTTCTGTTTTTATATTCGAGTGTCAGAACTTTGCTTTGAATTTTAGTTAACCTGTGAATTTACGCAAAATATCATTGTGAATGTAAAGCAATCCATTAACCCGTTGACTGCCAACGGTACACATGTACACCAATTATTGTAACGAAAGACGACTATTTTTTGTTATTTTCTTACCACTATTTATAATCAACAATCTTAATTTCTACTAGAAATGTATTACGAAAATTATTGTATGGAAATAGTGGTTGACCATGACCAAATAATAAACAAAAGGCGCCTGGGATAATCCTGCACAGTGTACAAATATTGTATTATAAGGGTTAAAATCAAAGTTAAGATAGAGATCTGAGAAAAATATGAGTTGGACTACTAAGATTAATTTATTATTCTCATTTCTCTTCCGAGAAAAAGTGAAAAGGATAGAAAAAAATATGTAACAATTGCCGATTTCTGGAAATTGCAAATATGATATAGGCAAGTTTTCTCTTGATTTAACGATTTATTTTGCTTTCTGTTTTATTCTTCTTCTCTTTTCTTTCTTTTCTGTTATTCTTCTTTTATTTTCTTTTTCGTCTTTTTCATATTCGAGTGTCCGAACTTTGTTTTGAATTTTCATTTACCTCTGAATTTACGCAAAATATCATTGTGAATGTAAAACAATACATTAACCGTTGACTACCAACTGTGCAGATGTACACCACTTATTGTAGTCAAAGACGACTATTTTTTGTTATTTTCTTACCGCTATTTCTAACTAACAATCTTAATTTCTACAAGAAATTAAGATTGTAGACGAATTTATTTAGTATTAGAAATTAGTTTAGTATTACGAAAATTATGGTATGGAAATAGTGGTTGACCATGACCAAATAATAAACAAAAGGCGCCTGGGGCAATCCTATAAGAATAAGTATAAAAGTTTGGTATTCTAAAGGTCTAAAATCAGAGTTAAGATACAGATGTGACAAAAATGAGAGTTGGATTACTAAAATTAATTTATAATTCTTCGTTCATTTTCTTCCAATAAAAGTAAAAATGAAAAAAAAAAATAAGGAAACAGTTATCGCTTTCATGAAGTTGTAGCTAAGATAAAGGGATATATTTTTATTTCATTCATGATTCTTTTTTCTTATTTTGGATATTCGCAAAAAACCTCGTATAGAAAGTAGAGAAATCCAATAAAATCAAATTTGCCCAGAAAAAAGTTAGAGTTGGATTAATAAACTAATTTAATAATCTTGGTTCTTTTTATTTTTTATTATCTCTCTCTCTCTCTCTTTTTTTTTTTTTTTTGATAATCAAAAGCAAAGTTTTTGGAATAAATGTCGTTTTATCCCATTTCCAGCTATTATAAAGAGATATGTTTTTTTTCGTTTTATCATTCATATTTCCTCTTTTTTTTTCCGCGATTCTTTTTTAACCTTAGAGGAAGGTAATTCCATTTACAAATGGATTCACGCAAAAGAGATTATACTGAACATAGAACAGTCTGATAAAATGAGAGTTAAGTTGAGACATAACGAAAATGATAGTTGAATTACTAAAAATAATTGATAAATCTCAGTTCATTTCTTTTCCAAAAAAAAAATGGAACAATTGTCGCTTACTCGGAATTGCAACAAAGATAAAAGGGAAATTGTAGTTTTTTTTTTCTTTTTTTATGATTCTTCTTTTATTTTGAATATTTTTGGTTTTCGACTTGCAACTTTGCGACTTTGAATTTTTATTTAGTTATGCATTCAAGAAAAAGAGGTTGTATTGCATGTTGAGTAACATGGCAAAATAGAAGTTAAAGTAGAGATAAGAGAAAAATGAGGGTTAAATTACTGAAATTTATTCATAATTCCCGGTTCATTTCTTTTCTTTTTAGAAAAAAAGAGAGGGGAAAAAAGGAAAAAGTAATAGAGCAGCTGTCACTTTCTTGGAATTGCAACAAACATAAAAGGGAAATTGTAGTTTATTTTTCTTTTTTTATGATTCTTCTGTTATTTTAAATATTTTTGGTTTTCGACTTGCAACTGTAGTACTTTGAATTTTTATTCAGTTATGAATTCAAGAAAAAGAGGCCGTATTGAATGTTGAGTAATATGGCAAAATAGAAGTTAAAGTAGAGATAAGAGAAAAATGAGGTTTTGATTACTAAAATTTATTTTTTAATTCCTGGTTCATTTCTTTTTTTAGAAAAAAAAGAGAGAGAGAAAAAAGAAAATGTAATAGAGCAGCTGTCAATTTCTTGGAATTGCAACTAAGATAAAAATACATATCTATCTATCTAATTTTATCATTATTTTCTCTTTCTTTATCTTTCTGTTTATTTAACTTTCAAGTGTTAAGGACTTAACTTTGTTTTTTTTATTTAGCAGTGAATTAACGCAAAAGACATTTTATTGAATATAGAGCATTCTAACAAAATATAAGTTAAAATACAGATAAGAGAAAAATGAGAGTTGGATTACCGAAATATTATTTATGATGCGCTTTTGTTTCTTCTTCTTCAAAAAAAAAAAAAAAAAAAAAAAAAGGAAAAAAATAGCGAATCATCTGTGGCTTTCACAGAATTGCAACTAATATAAAGGAATATATGTAATATTGAACTCTGTTAATACGTCTCCTTTTAAGAGGTATCTCCGAATAATGGGGGCAATTTTGTTTTCCCCGTCATTTCCTATTTTCAATTAATTTTGTAGCGTACCCGGCAAGGCTGCTACCTTGTAAATCAGTCATGACTAAGTTTTAAGGTTTAAAACACTTTTATTTGAACTGAGTGGGCAAGGAGGGTGGCAGAATCACTTTTCGAATTTAGCCTGCAATGTGCGATGATTAACAAGGATCAATCACTAACTTAAGCTACACTAGAAATTTCTAGAAGTTTTATTAACAAGTTGGAAATTGTTCGTCAAACGTGACAAATGAGATGCGTTGTTACTATAACTAGTTTTATAAATATTCAGAACTTTGTGCAATAGCTGTTGCACTCTTATGCAAAAATGCATGAATACAAAATTTATTTTATGTGCAGATTTGCATATTATAGATATTAATTGTATCGTATAAAATGAAGTTTAAATAAACTTTTGCAAACAATTAAATACAATTCTGTTACATTTAAATTATGCTATGCGCAAATATTCAATACAAGACAATATAAAAAAAAACATTATTATTTCACTGAAAAAGTGAATTATATCGTCTGTTATTATGATATGATTAATTTCTATAATAAAATAAGTACATTTTAAGCTGTCAACATTTTCTTGACATTTACGGAAACTTCCAATGGGAAAATTAAGCCTAGCTTTGAAAATTTCAAAACTTGAAATCCATCTCTTTTTCCATTTAATATATATTTTTCCGGAAACATCTATCTAAAAAACTGTCGGTAGATTATAGGGTTGCTATAATTAAACAATTTTCGTATACAAATTCGGTTTTTAAATTCAGTACAACGAAAATAATAATGATTTTAATATGACATGTCCATTTTAAATATGACGTAATCAACATGGCAACCTAGAATCATTACCTATCATGGACAATCATTGAATTAATTACGTATGATAGGATTTAATAGAATGGAGAAAACAATCTTCATTCTATTAAATCTATCTTTATTAATTTAACTTTATTATTATCTTTATTAATCTATCTTTATTAATAATATAGCTTTATTAATATCTTTCATCTATCTTTATTAATATCTTTTTACGTTTTGATTCGATTTTCATAAAATTCAAAATGACTCGACAAAATTCTGCAACGATCATATATATTAAATTTCAAACCATTCGGTTGGGTAGTTTTTAGGCTGTTATATGCGGACAGACGTACGTACCAGACGACGACTATAGGGAAAAGTGCACGGCGACCAGGCATACCTACGGAAAATGTTGAAAGAATGAGAGACACTTTTCTATGAAGTCCAAAGAAATCGACTTTTTGCGCCAGTTTACAATTGGGAATTCCTACGTGACACTCTACAACGTGTTTGACACGAATTTACACACCGTCTTGACATTATACATGTAACTAAAGGAAGTTTTAGCGAACACTTGTAAAATAAAAAAATCATTATTTTTCCTTTGTAGTCATGTATTACTTATCATTCTGTGTCGTTTATTTATGAAAATATAGCATTTTGAAATCGGATGATTCATTTCGATTAACCCCTGTATATATTTTTTTATAGTGCAGGTAATTTTAAACATATAATATATGTCTACTCCATAAGACAATTTTGGCTCACTGTGACAATTTATTTATGGGAAATCCTGCGCGCGTGGCATATAAGGTAAATTCATTTATTAACAAAGCGTTAAATTTTAAAATAAAATTAAAAAACTTTATAGTACGTATCTAGACTCTTTTTTTCAGAACATTAACTGTTAGCATATATATCTTTTAGTGTGCGTTTAAAATTTCCTATCGAAAAATTAATCAGATTTGGAGTTATTGCATTCCATATTAGCGTCACATTTACATGTAATTTGTCAGTTTCAAAAGGTACTTTTAAATTACTAAATTAAAGGAAGGACTGTTTCTTTCGAAATAAAGTTGGTAAGCTATTTAATTTCTGCAATAAACGTAATTCAATTCTGTAATAAACGTAATTTATTCAAAGCTGGAGTTACTGGAATCCATATTAGGGTGACATTTACATGAAATTTGTCAGTTACAAAGGTATTTCACCACTTAAATTACTAAATTAAAGAAAAGACTGTTTCTTTCAACAAAAAGTTGGTAAGCTATTTAATTTCTGTAATAAACGTAATTCAATTCTGTAATAAACGTAATTTATCCAATGCAAGGAATTATTTTACACCATTTTTAAAGCAAACTTCGATTAGTGTGGACGAAAAATGGCCTTCCTTGGAATTCTTCGCACTAACGAGAGTTCAAAGTGTTATTAATCACAGTACAATTCCTGTGATATTAGATGCATAAAAATACTAAACACGTTGTAAATTTAAATGAAAAGTCGGTGTTGGTTTTGTTATTCCTAACGGGAATATAATATAACACATTGCACACAGGCGCTTCGTAACAGTGTGTTTTAACACATTGACGGACAGTAGGAACAAGTGAAGTTCGAAAATTGACACTATATGTTTTTGTAATTTTTAGAATATTAGAGGTATAGTTTTACTCTTTCTGCTTAAATAAAATTAATTTTGATTAATTCAGCACCTTTAATTAGGTTGCACTACTCCCTTTACAACCACGTCAGGGTGGCTAGTGGTCAGGGAAAAATACAGTCAAAAAAAGTGATAAACACCAGTATATTCTTATAGAAAAATTTATGTTGATTATTCGATCAAATTATCAATTGGAATTTTTCTATAAGAATATACTGGTAATTATTATTTTTTTACTGTATTTTTCCCTGACCACTAGCCACCCTGCACGTGCATACTGAAGCTGCAACTCGTATAACAGGTGGAAAACGAACTTCAACCTAAAAAAAATTAGATTCTATTAAATCTATCTTTATTAATTTAACTTTATTAATAACTTTATTAATATCTTTATTAATCTATCTTTATTAATAATATAGCTTTATTAATATCTTTCATCTATCTTTATTAATATCTTTTTAAGTTTTGATTCGATTTTCATAAAATTCAAAATGACTCGACAAAATTCTGCAACGATCATATATATTAAATTTCAAACCATTCGGTTGGGTAGTTTTTAGGCTGTTATATGCGGACAGACGTACGTACCAGACGACGACTATAGGGAAAAGTGCACGGCGACCAGGCATACCTACGGAAAATGTTGAAAGAATGAGAGACACTTTTCTATGAAGTCCAAAGAAATCGACTTTTTGCGCCAGTTTACAATTGGGAATTCCTACGTGACACTCTACAACGTGTTTGACACGAATTTACACACCGTCTTGACATTATACATGTAACTAAAGGAAGTTTTAGCGAACACTTGTAAAATAAAAAAATCATTATTTTTCCTTTGTAGTCATGTATTACTTATCATTCTGTGTCGTTTATTTATGAAAATATAGCATTTTGAAATCGGATGATTCATTTCGATTAACCCCTGTATATATTTTTTTATAGTGCAGGTAATTTTAAACATATAATATATGTCTACTCCATAAGACAATTTTGGCTCACTGTGACAATTTATTTATGGGAAATCCTGCGCGCGTGGCATATAAGGTAAATTCATTTATTAACAAAGCGTTAAATTTTAAAATAAAATTAAAAAACTTTATAGTACGTATCTAGACTCTTTTTTTCAGAACATTAACTGTTAGCATATATATCTTTTAGTGTGCGTTTAAAATTTCCTATCGAAAAATTAATCAGATTTGGAGTTATTGCATTCCATATTAGCGTCACATTTACATGTAATTTGTCAGTTTCAAAAGGTACTTTTAAATTACTAAATTAAAGGAAGGACTGTTTCTTTCGAAATAAAGTTGGTAAGCTATTTAATTTCTGCAATAAACGTAATTCAATTCTGTAATAAACGTAATTTATTCAAAGCTGGAGTTACTGGAATCCATATTAGGGTGACATTTACATGAAATTTGTCAGTTACAAAGGTATTTCACCACTTAAATTACTAAATTAAAGAAAAGACTGTTTCTTTCAACAAAAAGTTGGTAAGCTATTTAATTTCTGTAATAAACGTAATTCAATTCTGTAATAAACGTAATTTATCCAATGCAAGGAATTATTTTACACCATTTTTAAAGCAAACTTCGATTAGTGTGGACGAAAAATGGCCTTCCTTGGAATTCTTCGCACTAACGAGAGTTCAAAGTGTTATTAATCACAGTACAATTCCTGTGATATTAGATGCATAAAAATACTAAACACGTTGTAAATTTAAATGAAAAGTCGGTGTTGGTTTTGTTATTCCTAACGGGAATATAATATAACACATTGCACACAGGCGCTTCGTAACAGTGTGTTTTAACACATTGACGGACAGTAGGAACAAGTGAAGTTCGAAAATTGACACTATATGTTTTTGTAATTTTTAGAATATTAGAGGTATAGTTTTACTCTTTCTGCTTAAATAAAATTAATTTTGATTAATTCAGCACCTTTAATTAGGTTGCACTACTCCCTTTACAACCACGTCAGGGTGGCTAGTGGTCAGGGAAAAATACAGTCAAAAAAAGTGATAAACACCAGTATATTCTTATAGAAAAATTTATGTTGATTATTCGATCAAATTATCAATTGGAATTTTTCTATAAGAATATACTGGTAATTATTATTTTTTTACTGTATTTTTCCCTGACCACTAGCCACCCTGCACGTGCATACTGAAGCTGCAACTCGTATAACAGGTGGAAAACGAACTTCAACCTAAAAAAAATTAGATTCTATTAAATCTATCTTTATTAATTTAACTTTATTAATAACTTTATTAATATCTTTATTAATCTATCTTTATTAATAATATAGCTTTATTAATATCTTTCATCTATCTTTATTAATATCTTTTTAAGTTTTGATTCGATTTTCATAAAATTCAAAATGACTCGACAAAATTCTGCAACGATCATATATATTAAATTTCAAACCATTCGGTTGGGTAGTTTTTAGGCTGTTATATGCGGACAGACGTACGTACCAGACGACGACTATAGGGAAAAGTGCACGGCGACCAGGCATACCTACGGAAAATGTTGAAAGAATGAGAGACACTTTTCTATGAAGTCCAAAGAAATCGACTTTTTGCGCCAGTTTACAATTGGGAATTCCTACGTGACACTCTACAACGTGTTTGACACGAATTTACACACCGTCTTGACATTATACATGTAACTAAAGGAAGTTTTAGCGAACACTTGTAAAATAAAAAAATCATTATTTTTCCTTTGTAGTCATGTATTACTTATCATTCTGTGTCGTTTATTTATGAAAATATAGCATTTTGAAATCGGATGATTCATTTCGATTAACCCCTGTATATATTTTTTTATAGTGCAGGTAATTTTAAACATATAATATATGTCTACTCCATAAGACAATTTTGGCTCACTGTGACAATTTATTTATGGGAAATCCTGCGCGCGTGGCATATAAGGTAAATTCATTTATTAACAAAGCGTTAAATTTTAAAATAAAATTAAAAAACTTTATAGTACGTATCTAGACTCTTTTTTCAGAACATTAACTGTTAGCATATATATCTTTTAGTGTGCGTTTAAAATTTCCTATCGAAAAATTAATCAGATTTGGAGTTATTGCATTCCATATTAGCGTCACATTTACACGTAATTTGTCAGTTTCAAAACGTACTTTTAAATTACTAAATTAAAGGAAGGACTGTTTCTTTTGAAATAAAGTTGGTAAGCTATTTAATTTCTGCAATAAACGTAATTCAATTCTGTAATAAACGTAATTTATTCAAAGCTGGAGTTACTGGAATCCATATTAGGGTCACATTTACAGGAAATTAGTCAGTTACAAAGGTATTTCACCACTTAAATTACTAAATTAAAGAAAAGACTGTTTCATTCAGCAAAAAGTTGGTAAGCTATTTAATTTCTGTAATAAACGTAATTCAACTCTGTAATAAACGTAATTTATCTAATGCAAGGAATTATTTTACACCATTGAAATGCTTACATCGTTTAAAGCGAACTTCGATTAGTGTGGACGAAAAATGGCCTTCCTTGGAATTCCTCCGCACTAACGAGAGTTCAAAGTGTTATTAATCACAGTACAATTCCTGTGATATTAGATGCATAAAAATACTAAACACGTTGTAAATTTAAATGAAAAGTCGGTGTTGGTTTTGTTATTCCTAACGGGAATATAATATAACACATTGCACACAGGCGCTTCGTAACAGTGTGTTTTAACACATTGACGGACAGTAGGAACAAGTGAAGTTCGAAAATTGACACTATATGTTTTTGTAATTTTTAGAATATTAGAGGTATAGTTTTACTCTTTCTGCTTAAATAAAATTAATTTTGATTAATTCAGCACCTTTAATTAGGTTGCACTACTCCCTTTACAACCACGCCAGGGTGGCTAGTGGTCAGGGAAAAATACAGTCAAAAAAAGTGATAAACACCAGTATATTCTTATAGAAAAATTTATCTTGATTATTCGATCAAATTATCAATAGGAATTTTTCTATAAGAATATACTGGTAATTACTATTTTTTTACTGTATTTTTCCCTGACCACTAGCCACCCTGCACGTGCATACTGAAGCTGCAACTCGTATAACAGGTGGAAAACGAACTTCAACCTAAAAAAAATTGTTTCCAAAACATGACACTGGGCTTTTGCTTGTACGCCGGTAAATGCACATTTGTGCTGCTATAGCCGTAGTGTCTAAAAACGACCGTTTCGTTTTGGGCGGCTATAGCCGTCATGCCACATTGTGAACTTCGCTTTAACGGCTATAGCCGCAAGTGTCCGTCAACGTGTTAAGAATAGCAAGCACTTTTTCAAAAAACTTGCAGTAAATCGAAAAGAATTATACTATCGAATAGTAAATTAACCCTTTGTATCACCGCGTTTCTTATCTGAAACATACCCAAAAGTCAATGTTACTTACTCAGCGGGCTTTAAAAAACAATATTAGATATTGCTAGAATTCCCAACAGATGGCGATACTGAGTAAGTTTTCATGCCATAGTTTTATATATGATTTGAGAAGTTTCACACCATTCTTGCTAAATTAAACTTCGTAAATTTTATCAAATTAAAATGGCTTGAGACGTCCAAAAATATATTTTTTATAAAGGTAAATTTGTATACTTCACAATTTTCTATTAGAAAATTGACAATATATATCAGAAGTATGTAATTTCTTGTTTGTTGCAGATGTGAAAAAAAAAAAAAAAAAAAAAAAAAAACCTTTTTGTCAATATTTTTTTATTTTTGCTTTCTAATTTTTAAAAATTATTCTTACAAGCTTATTACAAGCTTATTACAAGCTAATTTTTTAATAACAAAAAAGTTGTGGTTAAAAAAAATTACAGGTAGATGGCGTTGGCATACATAATATGAAACAGATTTATGAAAATCAGAATGTTAATAAAACATTCCGATGCACATAAGTTTTTTCATTCGATGGCAGCAGTATGCTATCGCTACCAGTTCAAGCATTGTTGGTTATTTTTACAAGAACAGCGAATCGGCAATCAGGAAATCATTGCAAAAATTCTGCAAGACAAGAAAAGGACTCGTTTCATGTGCTGAGATACTGAAGCTTTTCAGACGCTTCGAAGAAATAGGTCTTTCACTATAAGCCTAATTTGATTACATCTGCTTCCTATTATGCATCCCAGCCCCATCTATCGGTAAATTTTTGAACCACAACTTTTTTATCGTTAAAAAAAATCCGATCTCCCTCTAATCTCATTCGTGCAAACCGAAATGTTTTAGCATCATTTGCTCCTTTTTAGGGATTTTTTAAAGTTTTAACTAATTTAGGTCGCACCCGTTATGCATGCCAGCACCATAAATCGGTAAATTTTTGAACCACAGCTTTTTTTGTTATTAAAAAAAATCCGATCTCCCTCTAATCTCATTTGTGCAAACTGCAATTTTTTAGCATCATTTGCTCCCTTTTAGTGATTTTTTAAAGTTTTAACGAATTTATGTCGCACCCGTTATGCATGTCAGCACCATCTATCGGTAAATTTTTGAACCACAACTTTTTGTATTATTAAAAAAAAATCCGATCTCCCTCTAATCTCATTTGTACAAACTGCAATTTTTTAGCATCGTTTGCTCCTTTTTAGTGATTTTTTAAAGTTTTAATGAATTTACTTTAACAAATTGCACACAGTTGTTTCGTAACAGTGCATTTTAGGTATAGTGAGCACTTTTTCAAAAATTTCGCACTAAATCGAATATAAGTATACCATAATAGTAAATTAAAAAGAATTTGATTACATGTCGTGTAATTTCCGGTACAAAATTTTGTATACAAGTACTAATTTCTTCTATAAAGCATATTTAAACTATAATACACGTGCTGAAAATCTTGGTCGAATGCTTTTAACCACTAGTGTAAATTTATCGAAAACTTTTGTTTCTTTTGTATGTTCTTAAAGAAATATTTAACAGTGTAAATGGCAGTTGAAAAATCTTGGTTTAACTGAAATTAGGTCACTAACCTAATTTATCTTTTGCGGTCCATTAATTCGCTGAAATGTATTGCTCGGGAGAAAATTATTCACTTTGAAAATTCGTCGAGGAAAGGAAAAGTTTCCCGAGATTAATTATCGAAAAGTTATCGATTCCGTTTACTTTCTTGTTTTTATCTGTGAGAAAATAGATGTGCGTACAAAATGTTATACACTGTAAAAAAAATAATGTTGATTTTACAGAGAAAAAACATTAGCCAAGAAGCCCGTAAATAACTGTTTATTTTACGGAAATAATCTGTATTTATTACGAACTTACGGACAAAATCGGTTAAAATAACAGAAAGTTGAAAAAACAAAAACTTTTTTACTATCGTCCTAGATACATTTTTTTTTATATATAATTAGCAGATTTCTTTTTTTTTTTTTTTTTTTTTTTTTTTTTACAGTCAACAACTCTAACACATGTGCTGAAAATCTTGATCGAATGCTTACCACTAGTGTACATTTATCGAAAACTTCTGTTTCTTTTGTATATTCTTAAAGAAATATTTAGCAGTGTTAATTGCAGTTGAAAAATCTTGGTTTAGCTGAAATTAGGTCACTAACCTAATTTATCTTTTGCGGTCCATTAATTCGCTGAAATGTACGGCTCGGGACAAAATTATTCACTTTGGAAATTCGTCGAGGAAAGGAAAAGTTTACCGAGATTAATTATAGAAATGTTGTTGATTAACTTTTACTTTCTTGCTTTATCTGTGAAAAGACAGATGCGCGTACAAAAAAAGTGCTATATACTAAAAAAAAAAAAAAATAACTGTTTATTTTATAGAAATAATCTCTATTCATTACAGACTACGGACAAAATCTGTTAAAATAGCAAAAAGTTGAAATAACAAGCAGTTTTTTTACTGGCGTCATGCTGACAGAAATTTTCTGTATAATGAACAGATTTTTTTTTTTACAGTGTACAGAAATTTGTAAACAGAAATAGTAAAGTTTCCCAAGTGAAATAGATATTGATAAAAAAAATAAATATATAAAATAAAAACACGCGCAATACATAAGATACCAAAAGATACTTGAAGAACAAGATGATACATTTGTCTAAAATTTTATTAATCAACCCCATGCCGGTAACGCCCGAACTAAGTTCGGGTAACACAAAATACACCAATTTTGAAATGCCCGACCTAAGTTCGGGCAACGGAAAATGCGCCAATTTTGGAAGGACCGACCTGAGTTCGGGCAAGAGAAAAATCGGTGTTTCAATTCCGTGAAGCCCGAACACAGTTCGTTCAATGCATAATATGTAATTTACCATTTTCCAAATAGATGGCGATACTTTCCCGCGAAAAGTTCGGCAGTTTCGCGCCATTTGTCTGATATTTGTGATTTTGCAGTTCTTCCCAAATTTCATTCAAACCACATTATGTTTGTCAGGCAGGTATATAAATTTTTCGCAAGTTAAAAGTTTCTTTCCATTGTTTTTAAGGAGAAAATTTTTCAATAAAAAGTTAAAATTTCAGTGCAAATTCACCTTGTTTAATAATTAGAATTTATAAAGATACAACTAAATGTAAATATATTGCTTGAAGGTGCGTAAAAACATACTTAAAACATTTAAAAGCATATTGAAGTCATTTTCAGAATTCAAAACGTTTTCAACCGAACGACGCGGTCATCATCAGTGAAAAACTAACAGTTAAGTTGAGTTGTTGTGTCTTGCCCGGAACAAACCATTTTACTTCAAGGGTGTGGAATATAAGGTGGTAAGGTCATTCAATATTTAAAAAATAAGTACAGGTAACGATGTATTATCATTTGATATCCACGAAGTCTGGAATGAATTAATACATGATTGATTAACCTGTACTTATTTTTGAAATATTGAATTACCTTTCCCATCCCACCTTATATTCCACACCCTTGAAGTAAAATGGTTTGTTCCGGGCAAGCTAGAAAAACGCGAAGAGACAAAAACTCAACTTAACTATTAGTTTTTCACTAATGATATCCGAGTCGTTCGGTTGAAAATGTTTTGAATTTTTAAAATGACTTTAATGTGCTTTTAAATGTTTTATGTATGTTTTTACGCACTTTCAAGAAATATATTTACATTTAGTTGTATCTGAGAGAATTTTATTCCCCATTTTTGGCTCGTTTTTCTCAAATGTATTCCACAAGAAAGGGGTTAATAAATGAAGTTTAATTCGAAATTTATCAGTCGTTGACTCTTAGAAGAGATCCGTGTGAGATAGAGACAAGCTTTGAATTGGAGTGTAAAAATCTGAACTTGAACTAAGTCACTAACTTAATTTACCATTTACGTTTCATTAATTCGCTGAAGTGCGCTGTTCGGGAAACAATTATTCACTTTGAAAGTTCAGGAGAAATGGGAAAAAAATTTTAGAAATTGATCCCAGAAAAGTTATACAGTTTTCGTTTTTATTTTTGCTTACAGTAAAATGCATACAAAATATTACAGATATTTGCTAAAAAGCAACATATGTATATGTTAGGAAATTAAATTAGAGAATTGGTGTAGTTATCAAGATACTAAACTCAAAATACTTCGTATAATAAATTTGATTAAACATATTATTTTATTAATAAATGTAGTTTAAATCCAATTTTATTAACTCTGGACACCCAGAACAGATACACGAAAGGTAGAGACAAGTTTTAAATTGGAGTTAAAATTTTGATTTAACTAAAATTAGGTTCCTAACTTAATTTATATTTTACGGTTCATTTATTTTTTTTAAATGAATGGCTGGAGAAATATATTCTTCTCGTTGAAAGTTCGTGGTGAATTGGAAGAAAAGTTTTCAGAAATTAACCCTTAATTACTGTTAGCTGTGTCACAATATAAAATGTTATAAAGTTAGTTTTGTTTACTGTTTCTATCTTCAAGAAAAGTGTGTATAAAATGTTACTCAGGCTTACTTTTTCACATGAGTACATTAGGTATTGAAAAGATAAAAATTTGGAAATCGCGTAGTTATCACGATTCCAAAGTCAAGATACTTAAACTAGTTAAGTACATATGAGGGGGTTGGGGCAAAAAAGTGCCAGGCCACATTTTTGGTGAAATAAATCTAACACTGTAATCTGTTTCTTAATATTGTAACTTATAATATCCAACATATAATTTATATTAAAATCATTAAAATTACAGACATTACATTACAATTACATAAAACATTAACCCTTTCCGGCACAGGCAAAGTCTGTTCGTAAAATAGGAAATTACTAACTGACACCGGAATTTACAAACGACTTTTTTAGAAAATAAGAACTCCTTATTTTAAGCTTTCTTTGTAGAAACAAAATTTTATTAAATATTCTTGGTGTCGAATGCAAATTGGGAATTAAATTTAGGTGTGCCCTGAGTGGGACCACTGTGCAGGAAAGGGTTAAAAACATATCAAAATTGGACGTTTCGAATTTACATGAAAATCCCTCATCAACCAACTTTTTTTTTATTGTAAGTCACAGTTCAAAAATATCAACAAATAGAAAATGCAACGTATCAAAATGTCGAGGCCAAAGTTACAGTTATAATAACACGGAGTATTCATTTGGGATTGCACCTGCTTCATTAAGAGGTAAATCTGTAATTTTCGTATACCATGCTTCTAAGAAAGTACACGAGTTCTGTAGTTGCTGCACCTCGATCTGATTACAAAAGATTTAGCAAAATCTGGTAAATAGTCAGTTTTTATTGCATGATCCACTATTTTGGAATTTAAATTTATATTTTGAAATGCACACCTGTGCTCCTTTAGTCTTATCTCAACTGTTCGACCTGTCTCCCCTATATACATCTCATTGCATTGTTGGCATGGAATACCATAAACTACATCTTTAAACTGAGAACTGGGATATTTATGTTTGAAGTTTTTTAAAAAACTATTTAAAGATTTCTGTGAGATGAAAGCTGTATGGATACCGAGTGGTTTCAAGAGATGCGAAATCTTTTCTGAAATACATTTGTAATATGGAATTGCTGCGAACTGGTTCATCTTAGTACGTTGGAAAGGGGGGTGTTCATGTGTGCTTGTATATGTTCCGAGGTTACACATTTACAAAATCTTGTAGGGTAGCCATTCAATTTCAGATCCGATAAAATTCTCTTTTTTTCCAATATTAAAAAGCTCATCAGTGCTACAGTAGCGTAAATCTCTAGTGAGTAAGGTCTTGATAACTGCTAACTTATGGGATTTAGGAGATTCGGAATTAAAATTGAGATATTGACCAGAGAAAGTTGTTTTTTTGTATACTGACGTAACAATGGTTTGAGAATCGAATGCTTCGCATATCTCGATAATAATGAATTTAATATAAATATAAATATGTTCAGACGTAATATTTTTGTCTACTTCAAACATATAATTTGTTTCTAATGTCACTTGGTGGAAGCATATGTGGCAGGTTTCGTTTTTGCCCCAGGTGTTTATGCCCCCAATGAAGATAGCTAATTTACAAAAAACGTAATAGTAATATTATTAAAGTAACGCAATATTGTTACTCAGAATATCTCAAATGTTACTAAGACAGTGGCGTAAAAACTTTAGGTTTTGTATCTTGATTTGAGTATTTGATCAAATTTTCAGAAATATATCAGAAGTTCAAAAATGTGACTTGGCACTCTTTTGCCCGACTCCCTCATATATCTAAAATTTATTAATAAATATAGAATAAATCCAATTTTATCAGCCGTGGACTCTCAAAAAATATCCACGAAAGTTACAGACGTGTTTTAAATTGAAATAAAAATTTTGGATTAATAGACTAATGTGGCGAAAATTGTGGCTTAGATACTGTGAGCTGTTTGTGAGACCGCTTGATCACAGGATAAATAAAAGACTCGTATAACTCATAGGATACTGTTTCTGTATTAAACTTTTTTTTATGTACAAGATTATTATAATTAAAATTTACCTATTCAGAAGACTCTAGCGAGATACTACGGCTTCAAAAGAAACACAATTTCCCCCTTGCCTGTGGAATATATTTGAAAAAAAAAAAAACAAGCCAAAAATGGATTTTTTTCCTCTTTAAAAACAATGCAAAGAAACTTTTAACTTGCGAAAAAATTATGTTCCTGCCTGTCAAACATAATGTGGTTTCAATAAAATTTGGGAAGAACTGCAAAATTACAAAAATCCGACAAATGGCGCGAAACTGCAGAACTTTTCGCGGGAAAGTATCGCCATCTATTGGGAAAATGGTAAATTACATATTATGCATTGGATGAACTAAGATCGGGCTTCACGGAATTGAAACACTTATTTTCTCTTGCCCGAATTCAGATCGGGCATTCCATAATTGGTGCATTTGCGTTACCCGAACTGAGTTCGGGTGTCACAAGCAAGGGGCTAGTATCTATAGTTAAACCGAAAATTACAAGTTAAACTGTGAAATTTAGAAAAAGCAGTGGTCTGTGAGATTGCAAAAAGCAGTTAAGGGTTAAATCCAATTTTATAAGCAGTGGACTCTGATAACAGATACATGAAAGGTAGAAACAAGTTACAAATTGGAGTTAAAGTTTAGCTTAACTGAAATTAGGTCGCTAACCTATTTTATCTTTATTTTTTTAACTGAACGGCTTGGTAAACATTATTCACTTTGGAAGTTTGCGGAAGAATGGAAAGAAAAGTTCTCAGAAATTGTTTAAAGAAATGTTGAAAAATTACGTTGTCTTTCATTTTTATATCTGCAGGAGAAGTTTGTATAAAATGTTGCTCAGGCTTATTTTAATAGGTATTAGAGATAAAATTTTAGAATTCGCGTAGTTATCACGATACCAACTTAGTTAAATAAAAATTTTATTAATTAATAAAAGGTAGTTTAAATCCAATTTTATCAGCCGCGAACTCTCAGAAAATATCCACGAACGGTACAGACACGTTATAAATCGAAATAAAAGATCTTAGATTAATGGAAATGAGCTTAAATTTATTGTTTAAAATTCATTAATTTGCTGAAATGAACGAATCGAGAGAAAATTATTCACTTTTGAAATTCTTCGAGAATCGGGAAGAAAGTTTCCTGAAATGAATTATTGAAAGTTTGTAAATTCCGTTTTATTTCATGTTTTTCCCTGCGAAAACTTTATATATAAAAGATTGGTACAGGCTTACTTTTTCAGAAGTGAAACAGGTATTTAAAAAATAAAATAAAGAACTCAGATACTTATCAAGATAACAAACACATTTGTCTATTTTTTTTAAAATTAATAACTGTAGTTTAATCTAATTTTATCAACCTTGTATTCTCAGAACAATTCCACGAATTGTAGAAACAAGTTATGGATTATAATTAAAAATCTTGGTTTAACTGAAATAAGGTCACTAACCTAATTTATCACTTACGGTTCATTAATTCGCAGAAATGAACGGCTCAGGAGAAAATTATTCATTTTGAACGTTCGCCTAGGAAACGGAGGAAAAGTTTCCGGAAAGTAATTGTAGCATCATTATTGATTCTGGTTTCCTCCTTTTTTTTATTTGCAAAAAAAGTATATACAAAATGTTATGGCGGCTTACATTTGCCCAAGTAAAATAGATATTTAAACTAGTCGGATGTGCTAATCCCAAAACATTCTTCTATATCATACATGTTAATACTTCAAAATTTGCTATCACACCGTCTATAAAATCAATACTTTTTGACATTCTGTAGTACGTCAGCTGCTTGAAAATCATCGAGTTACGTGGATCGTTGCACTAGCAGCTGATGTACAACACGATTAAGAAAAGCCTTTCTGGCTTGTACCGATGGGAAAAGATAGCCTCCCTATTCCTTGGTTTTAAGATTTTAGCTAATTTTACTGGAAGACAGGAAGATAAAATGCGTAGAGCCCGATAGAAGAAAATTCATTTCCAGTTCTCGTCAATATTGAATTTGAATCAGAATTTTGCCAAATTGACAGGTTATAGCCAAGCTGGCTTTTTTATGGCAACCTATTTTTGTCACAAAAGGCGACATTTGGCGAAGTATCGCCAAGCTTGACGAGAATTTGTTGCTGGCGAATATGAATATATAGTGTTAAACATTTAAGAATTGGAACGATGGGTACAACAATGAAAGAAATTTTGCAAGAAAGCATGTTCACTAAAACCCATAAATTAAACCCTTTTATGGAGGAATCCTGCTCTCTTATTTCAAAATGTCAGCCATCCTAAAATTTCAAACTGAGATGCCATTTTTTAAGATAGAGGCGAAACAAAAATTGCTAAGTAATCCTTAGATCAAGTAAGAACGTTTAACTCTTCTTTGCATGAGTTTTTCTTTTACAATTGTGTTTTTTTATACCTATATTAAATATTAGACACCAGAAAATTTCAGATAGATTTTTAACTTTGTTCAGCAACATAGTTCACGGGAAATTTACTGGATTAATATTTCTATATAAATATAGTGTTGGCGAAGAAGTTGATTTATTCATTAAAAGTTAAATAAAAAGTGATGGAAATTTACATCACTATGCAATTAAGGGTTAGTGGAAAAATCTTTTAGGACTTCTAATTTTTTTGTAAATCCTCTTGAATTTGATATCTTTAAAAGGCTATCACAGTGCTCCTTTTCCGGCGGAATATCCCCAAATTTAACTGGGACCATGAAAATGGAACAAAAATCGCTATCCAAACGTCCCCTTTCTTCAGCATATCTCCAAATTCAAGTGAGACCTGCTGGTCAAAGCCAAAAACCTATAAATTAAATTTGGTTTAATTTTAAGAGTAACTTCATACACTTTTCGATGATACAAAGAGGACATACACACGGACACACGGACAGACAGACATTTTGTAAAAACATGATTTTTGGAATCTCTGACCCATGAAACTTGTAAATTCGTCGAAAACTGGAAGTCGAAAAAAATTTCGATTACAATACTTTCTTCTTTTACAGATAGAAGAAAGTAAAAATGGAATTTTAGATGTCGAGTAATAATTATTATAGTAATAAAGATACCAAAGTTAAGATACTTCAACTTAGCTTAGTACCATTGACTAGCAGTTTTCTTTTATTAATAAATGTAGTTTAAATCGAAACTTAACAGCCGTAGACTCTGAGAAAACATTCGCGTAAGGTAATGCTAAGTAATAAATTGGAGATATTACTCAACGGAAACGGTGTCACTAACTTTATTTATAATTTACGGTTCATTAATTTGCTAAAATGAACAGCTCGTGAGGAAAACTTATTCAATCTGGGAGTTTGTGGCAGAATGAGCAGAAAAGTTTCCAGAAATTAATTATCGAATGGTTATAAATTCTGTTTTCTTTCTTGTTTTTATCTGAGATAAAAAATATATACAAAATGTCAAGGATTTGGCATAGGACAGATTATGAATTTACGGACATATTATGAATTGGAGTTTAAAATCTTGGTTTTAACTTATACAAGGTTATTAACCTAATTTATCTTTAATGACTCATTAATACGTTGAAATGAATGGCTTGGATGAAAATTATTCCTCTTCAAAGTTCGTCGTGGAATAGGGAGGAAAAGTTTTCTGAAATTAATTATAGAAAGGTAATAAATTCCGTTTTCTTGTTTGTTTTTGTTTGCGATAAAAGTGTATTTAACTATGTTGCGGAAGATCCACTAAAGGTAGAGATAGATTACGTATTTGAGTAAGAACCGGGGTGTAAATTAAACTAGGCCACTTTCCTAATTTGTAATTTACGATTCATTAATTTGCAAAAATGAATGGCTCGGCAAAAAATTATTCACTTTGGAAATTCATCGAGGAAAGGGAAAAGTTTTCCGAAACTGATTGTAGGAAAATAGAGTAATATCAGAAAAAAAAAAATTACTTATTATCATTAGAATGAAACAACATATACGTAATTTTATGTAGAAAAGCTGTTGATTTTGTACAAGGTCGTGTGGGATAATTCCAACCACTTTCAGTAAATTTGTTTTTTGTTAGTAAATACGGGTTTTTAGACAAACATAGAGTGTTTCATTTTTTGCAAAAATAATTTGTTTTTCTATGAATAATGTGAAAGGTAAAAACTAGGTTAACGTCTTTTTTTTTTTTAATAAGTAAGAGGGTTGATCTAAATTACCCCGGTTAAAAATAAACGTTTTAAAAATTTGGGGTAATCCGAACCATTGTTTAGTTTCTTGAAATACTGTCAAACATAAATCTGTTAAACAATTTTTCAGTCCTTGTTTGCTATATCAGCGTTTTACTTTTGTACAACTGTTTTTCTACTTTGTACTTTCTTTGCTTTGATAACTTCATTTTCCCCCCAAATCTCTTCAATATACTTTCTATTGTTAGAACTTCTTCATATTTCCGTATTCAAATCTTGATCTTTTTAAAAGGTGTCTTTCGCGACCATGCTCTGCTGGATCATTTACAGGTTTTCTCCAGTTTTTCTAAAAATATGTCTAACAGATTTTTGTGTTGGACTGACTAAAGAGTCTTTGGAATTAGACGTCTTTATTTAAATTGAAATTACTTGCTAAACATGAAGATTTTTTTGGAATGGACCATATTGATGACAATTAGATATTGTTCTAGATCAGTTGGAATAAATTCTGATTCTGGAAGTTGTGTTTTGTCAAAAGAAGAAATTTCAATGGTTCTAAGGCCTCATTATGCTTCTTGGTTATATAGCAATATGCTATAATTCTCCTAAGAGTTGAATAAATATAGACATTGACTGGCGACTCATTAGACCAATAGTACTTTCCGTCTAATCCATAATATTGATGTCTCAAGTAGTTTTTGCAGAAACAGAGAACAAAAGACACATTTAACCCTTTATGCACCAACAGTACTTTAAAACAGCATTAAAAGAAACGTGTTATACAATTCATATAACGCATTTATTGCTAGTAATGCAAGTTAACATAAGTTCTAGATACTTTACTTTATCATGTTCCAAAGGCATTATTCGCTGTACAAAGCAAAAACATTTTTTAATAGATATTTTTTTTTCTCAATTGTAACTGCTCAGATTTTTTTTAATGTTGCAAGACATTCAATTGAAAGTTTCTTTTCTGAAAATTTTCTATGTTTTTATGTGAAGCTATTACTTTTTATATTTCCTAATTCTATAAATTTTTTTTTTCTAAAACAATATCCTGAAGAAATGGTTTGAGTAGAGTTGTAAATAGTCTACAAAATCCATGTAAATACTGATTTAGTTAATTACATTTTCATAAATAGAAATTTTCTAAAATTTATTTAATGATTTCATAAATCCACTAATATTCAGAATAATTCAAATATTCAGAAAAAAATGCTTTGGAAGGCGAAATTTCCATCAATTCATAATTTGATACATAAAGGGTTACAAGACCAAAGACACATTTATCTAGTGGCTGCTATTTATGTGTTAACTTTTACTGGTGCTGTGGTGCCATGTAGTTTCCACGTATTTTTCTACTCGTGTAAATTTTTCATTAAACAGTATGATTCAGAAAAAAATAATGCAGCATGTAAGTGATATTTACTGAATTATTCAACTGAGACATGCAATAATGTAAAAATATTATTATTTTATAAAAATTCATTTTATTATTATTATTTTTTACAATGCTAGCTGGGGACGAGGTAGCGCAATGATGTTAGTTGCGCAGGAATTTTCCGTGCCAGTTAGTGGATGTTTAATAATAATACTTAATAATTATTATATTTATTATTATTATATTATATTTTTTATTTAATAATTATTATATTTATTAATATTATATTATATTTTTTATTTAATAATTATTACGTTTATTATATATTTTTATTTATTTTTATTGTATTTTATTAATTATTATTATTAATCACTTATTTTTATTTTTATTTATTATTATTATTTATTTTTATTATTATATTTTATTAATTTTAATTATTAATTACTTATTTTTACTTTTATTTATTATTATTATTATTATTTTATTATTTAATATTTAATAATAATAATAATAAATTGATTTAACAATATTAATTTAATAAATTTATTAATATTATTATTATTAATGATATTTATTAATAATAATATTTAACAATTTTATAATTATTATTTATTATTATTAAGAATATATGTTAATAATAATATTTAATAAATTTAATAATATTAATAAAAAAAATGACTTGGCAAATGTAACTATATTATACTATTTTTTATTGCTTCTAATCATGTTAAATGCTTATATGTTTTAAATGATCACAAAAATTACCGGTCGGACACTTCCCATATTTCACAAAATTTTGGGGTAATAGTGAAGCTAGAATAAAATTTAATTTGAAATCAACTTTCATGCAAATATTCGTTATTTTATTTAAACGAATTCAACAAAAATATGAATTTTTTTTATTTTTTTTCAGTAATAATATTTCTCTTTTGAGTGTTAAAAAACAAAACTGTTTTTCAAAATTTTTACACTACTGCAAATTATATCTCAGACAGTACTTGATGCTGCTAACAATACGTACTTCTAAAATATAAAATATAGAATGAGAATAAGAAAACACTTTTTTTTTTGTCTTACAAAAATTAGCTTAAAAATAAGACAGTCATATATACCGCATAGTCAGAATTACTCTCCAACTGGCTCAACTTTCTGCGGAATTTTCATCTGCGAAAATGTGTGTACAAAATGGTTTACACTTTCAGAAGCGAAATAATTACTGAAAAAAAATAAAATTTTTGAACTCGTGTACTTATCAAGATACTAAACTGAAGATACTTCAACTGGGTTAAGAAAATTTGTCTATATATTTGTAGGATTTCAGTGTAAACACTTCATTTCCTTTATGACGTACGTGCATGATCATCAAATTAACTGACACTGTAGTACTATTATTATCCATGATTTAAATGCACGAGTTATAAATATTTTGGATCGCGAGATCAAGATTTGAACATCTTCAAATCTTGGAAAAGAGCAGTCTTCTAATTTTTGTTGTGAAGCAAGCATCAAAATGAGAAATAGCTAGTAAAGGCGCTGTTAGGCCTAGTTGGACTATTGGAAAATAAACATATTGTATGTATTGGGTGAAAAGTGTATTAGTTGAAAAGAAATTATGAGTAAAGTATTGTAGAGTTATCTGTCTAGGACTGTATTAAAGCTTATATTTTGTTATTAACGTCTAGTCGTTCATATTGTTCCAGTAAATCAACTATTTACATATCATCTTCTTACATATATATATATATATTTACCTATACATGTACTTTAAATTGAAACTTATCAGCTGTGGACTATCAGAAAAAGATCCACGAAAGTTAAATACAAGTTAGGAATTGGCGTTAAATATTAAGAAACTAGGTCACTAGCCTAATTTAACTTTTACGGTTCATTAATTCACTGAAATGAATGTCTCGGGAGAAAATTATTCACTTTGAAAGTTCCTTGAGGAAAGAGGAGAAAAGTTTCACGAAAATAATTATAAGAAGGTTGTAAGTTCAATTTTCTTTCATGTTTTTATCTGCGGTACAAAATATTGTGAAGGCTTACTTGCAGAAGAGAAATGCGTATTGAAAAAATAAAATAAAATAGGAAACTCTGGGTAATTATGAAGATACGAAACTCAAAATACCTCAATGTTGTTCAATAAATTTGTCTAAAAATTTCATTAATTAATAAATGTACACTTAGCTACAAAAAGAATGTTAGACTTTGTTCTTCCCTAAAGGCAAAGCAAAATTTGAGAAGCAAGAAAGTTCAGTATTACAAATAAGACCAAAATAATGGGACATATTTGAAATTTCAGCGCAAAAATATGAAAAAACTCGAACAATTAGAAAAACACAAAGTTTTTATTAATTTGAAAACGTCATCAAGAATGTTATAAACTGAAAAAGCGATCATTGGCGGTAGAATTAACATTAATTAGTATTTCGTTCTGCTTCCCTTTGAAGTAATAACATCGATCAGTCGTTTGGGAATCGATTTGTACAGGTTTTCGATAAATTCGATACGATTCGAATTGATCTCAATTACGGCGTCATCCATTGCGCGCCAGAATTCATCAAAGTTATTATATTGCAACTGCTTCTCATAAATGATGCCAGGCATCTTTTTTCACACATTGTCAACCATATTTAGATTAGGATTCTTCGAGGGCGAATTGAGAGTATCCAATTGGATGTCACGGAAAAATTGTAGCGTTGATTTCGAGACATGACATGGGCAATTATACTGTTGAAATAGATATTTTTTCTACCAAACCATTGATAAAGTATTGGTTTGATATCTTGGCCGATAAATTTCTGTTAAACATTGGAATTTATCCGAACTTCAACAGATTGAATGTGAAGGTAGCCATTCAATAAAATCCAACCCCACAACATAATGCCACCACCCTTATTCTGGCGATTATTTTTGATCAATTGTCGCTCTCGGTCCATCCCGCTAGACCAATCATATGGTCCGTCAGGACGAAATCTTTTTTTGTCAGTGAAAACTGTTGCAAACCAGTCGTGAGAGTCCGTTATCCATGGTTGTGCCAACTCACGTCGTTTCTGCCTGTGTTTTTTCACAATATAATTTCTTTTGTTGGCCGACAGTTGGCTGCAGTAACGCGTTTTCTGTTATCGTCCAACTCTCTAACCTCTCTTTTAACTCTTATCTCCTCTTTCCTCGAAAGTATCTTCTTTGGTTCACACTTTTTGAGAGCCTTACAAGAAATTTCCGTCTGTCCTTTAAACCATTGTCTCACCGTCAATTCTGGTATACCGAAAGTTTCAGAAGTTTTCGAAATACTATTGACTGTAGTACGAACCCTGTAGAATGATACAAATTCAGTTTTCTTATCTGTGTTAAAAGTGTGTACAAGATATTGTGGAAGATACATGAAAGATAGAGACAGATTAGGAATTAGAGTTAAAATCTTAGGTTTAACCGAAACTTTCCTTCTAACTTTATTTATGGTTTATTAACTTGCTGAAGTGGACGACTAGAGTGAAAATAATTGGATTGAGAAATTCACGGAGGAATGGAAAGAAAAGTTTCTCTAAATTTACAGTAGTTGTTTTAATGATTATTTCCCCTCTTCCTGCTTTTTAGTCGCAGAAAAATGCATGAAAATGTTGCAGATGTTAATTTACAGAAGTGAAATAGATATTGAAAAAGTAAAATATAGATGTGTATGTCATGTGGGGGAACCCCGGGAAGCTTGACCAGGAAGGATACATGAACCACCACAATTATATTTTTCAAATTTCATGCTATTTGGTTAATTGTTGCTTTATAATAAACATTATAGAGTCATAACCTCACCAAGGCGGTAAAAGTGCCTTCCTAATTGACGTTTGATTATTTTATCTTTTACGGTTCATTAATTTGCTGATACGAACGGATTGTGAGAAAATTATTCTTTTTCGTAGTTCGTAGAGGAATGGGAGAAAAGTTCCCGAAATTAATTATAGATAGTATACAAATTCAGTTTTTTCTCCTGTTTTTATCTGTGTTAAAAGTGTGTACAAAATATTGTGGAATATACAAGAAAGGTAGAGGCAGATTATGAAACGAAGTTAAAATCTTAGGTATAATTGAAACTATGTCTCTAACCTATTTTATCTTTTACGATTCATTAATTTGCTGAAACGAATGATTTGTGAGAAAATTATTTACTTTTTCATGTTGTAGAGGAATGGGAGAAAAACTTTCCAGAGATTAATTATAGAAAGATTATAAATTTGTTTTTCTTTCTTGTTTTCATCGGCAGTATGCAAAATGTTGTGAGAGTCAATGATTCCTGTAAGGTAAAGACAGATTATGAATTACAGTTAAAAATGAAGGTTTAACAAAAAGTAGGTCTGTAATCTACTTCATTTTTTACGGTTCATTTACTCACTGAAACTAATGACTTGATAGGAAATTATTCACATCCGTAGGTCGTAGAGGATTGGAAAAAAAAAACTTTCCCGATATTAATTATAGGAACGTTCCATTGTTCACAAAAGGTAGATAGTGTTAGACAAAATTTTACCTAACATGTATTAAGGCGTGAGAACGGTTAATTACCTCCTATGTTTGGTTTCTAACTTAATCATATTTCTTCACAACATCTTCTAGAAATAAATAAGAATGTTCTTACCGTTTGGTAGCTTCGTCACCTCTATATCTGAGTAATCCATTTGAAACAACGTTGTTAGTTGTTGTGTGAATATTATTTTATTCGTGTATCCAATTGGAAAAGAAATTATATGATTTTACTATACAGATGATCACTGCTGTAAAATTATGTATTCCGTATTGGCGTAGTGGTGCACTATGTAGAGAAAATCATCTTCACACATTTAAAGGAAAAGAAAGAGATTTAATATAAGATAAAATTGAGACTGAATATTTTGCACCCTCATAGGCGGGTGTTCAAGCAAGGAGTGAGCAAAAAACATATATACGTAATACACACGTGATTTGCTCAAAAAATGGGTTACATTCAAAGGTTATATACGTTATACACATCATTGTATAAAATTGGCCAATTTTGCATCATTGAAGTCAAATTCAAGTGTTTATAAAATAGAGAAAGTCTCATTAAACAGAAGTTGAGCTAAACTGTCTTTATAAGTGTCCGTCGCTGTTTTGTACAAATGTTCTGCAGAGGCGAACGGAATAAACAGTCTTTCCTAAGAGGCAATAAATTTGCATCATTACTGTCAGTTAACCAGATGTGAGCGGCACAGAAAAGGGTCCAGATGTAAGTTCTATGAGATGTAACTTTTTTTTCTTTATTTTTGGTTGAACAATTATCTTTACAATTATCTTTTCAAGGCTTTTTATTAGGAGGCTTAATTCCGTATCACGGGCAACAGAGAGAGATTACGAATTGGAGTTAAAACTATTGGTGTAACTAAAACTCGCTCACTAGCCTAATTTATATTTTACGGCATCTTATTCAAAAATTAAATATATAATAAAAAAATGTAACTCGGGTAATTATCATGATACTATACCCATGATACTTAAATTTAGTTGCGTTTAATTCTTCAGATTTGTCTAAAAATTTTATTAATGAATAAATGTAATTTAAGCTCAGTTTCATCAGCCGCACACGTTCAAAAAAGATCCTCTAATGGTAGAGGCAAATTATAATTTGGAAGTGAAAATCTTCGTTTAATCCTCCATCGTTTGCGCCCGCTTCTGCCACGCAATCATTTGCAGGATGTTGCAAACACTTCAAAATTTTATCACAATTGTAATGAATAATGTTATAATGAATTATGATAATTTTGTAATTTAACAGTGATTAAAGTAGTTTACTTTAAATTATTCTAAATAAATAAAATTCCAAAATACTTTAAATATACTCAATTTTATAAAAAAAAATATATATAAAAAGTTTTATTTTTACTACTACATTACTATTAAAATTTTATAAAAAGGATTTACATTTACTACTTATATTACTTGTTCTCTAAAAATATTGTACTATGACATTCACTTGGTACATTACAACACACATTGAGTTTGTTAATATATAATGATTTGATAATGTTATTGATTAAAACAATTTGCAGAAATAGATAACACATGTTTTAAACATATATTCTTTTTACTAGAAACGCAGCAGAAATTAGTTTTTATGTCCTTTACTCGAAAGCACATCACACAACGATCTTTCTTTGGAGGATTGGTGCTTTCCAAACTTGTTCTAGGATTCAAACTTCTTTTCAAGCTTTTATAAGGAAAGGGCATGTTTACGAACAAACAATTCCATCAACCAATCTACCACTACAGTTTTGTCGTAGTGATCATTGCAGGAATCGTTATGGCGACGTAGGCCAACCATATCATAGGCCACATTAACGTACACCAATCAAATTGTCCCATCTCAAGTGTACAGTAGGAGTCATAAAGAACGAACAAGATTTTTCTTGTGAATCAACAGTAATTTAACCAACAGTGACGTCAGCTGCCCTTTCCTTATTAATAGTTGGAAGCTGTGCTGTTTTATCTCTGTGAGTTGTTTCACATTGAATCCAATTTCATCTATACAAAATTCGAACGTGGTATTTCTTTATTTGGAAAAAACAGAATAGTTTAACATAAAAGCATTGATTTCTACTGTGATGGTGAAAAAATATGGTGAAAAAATATTCGGATGAATTGGAGAAACGATTGCAAATTCTTGATACGTTATGAGTATTGAAAATTTGATCAGCTGTGTTAATCCCACATTTAGTAGAATTGCAAAATTGTATGCTTCATTACTCCAGAGTTTGTTTCAATTATAGTATCATCATTATAATGCATTGTAGATAAAAGAATTTCACGTTTATTACACTGATAAACAAAAATTGACTTATTATTTTTTCTTAAATTTGAAGCTAATATTCTAATTATATACACTCTTGAGTAAATAAAAATGATATTAGAAATTTTTACTTGGTTCTTATTTTTTTTTAAACGAATGATATGTATTTTTAGGTTATTACGATATATCACAATTATGGAAATCGTACAATAATGCATATTAATAATACATAAATATTAAATTTACCAGTAGTATAGTTGTACACTGTTTATACACATTTTCTACATATTTTACGCAGCTGAACACAATTTGAGTGTATTAATTTGAGTACATTAGTACCTATTTTTGCGTTTATATTTATGTTCAGTATCTTCTCTCTTGATGAACCAACAGTAATGTGCAAGCATTGCTGCATTCCATTGCGATCGATAACGAAATTCCATAGCAGAAATTTGTTGGTGAAATCGTTCACCATGCTCGTTGCTAATTGATCTCATATTATATGGGGAAAAGTCAATGTGAGAGTGCAAGAAATGAAACTTTAATGACATGTGACAATTTAGCTTTTGAAAATTGTTTACCATATTTTGAACTATACACTTGTAATTTGTAGCTTTGTTATTCCCTAGGAAATTATGCACAATGTACTTTACTAAAAGCCATGCGTCTTTTTCTACCGGCATAAGAATACTTTCAAACTGGTCATTTTTCATAATTTTCCGAATGTCTAAACCTACATACACGCCTTCTTTTATTTTGGCATCCGATATTGATGGGAACAACTTTCGGATAAACGCAAATGATTTACCGTCCCGATGAAGAGCTTTCACGAAAATTTTTATCAATCCCAACTTGATATGGAGAAGTGGGAGTAATATGTCCACTGATGCTACAAGAGATTGGTTAATTACATTTTTTTTACCAGGTTCTAGAGACTTTCGAGAAGGATACGTTTGCAAACAATAATGCTTATCTTTTGCACGACTGTCCCATTCTCAGATAAAGTATGAATGTTTCGTGCAACCTTGTTACATTCCTAGCAGAATAGAAATGACTTTCAAGTCTGCACAAATTTTCCACTTAGAACCATTGTACTTTAACACAACTATTAGTTTCTTCAGGGTATGTTTCTTTTCCTCCTGAAGCATATCCTACAGGCAGGGCCTGATTACCGACGGGGCACACTTACACCAGTAAAATTTAATAGAAATTTTCGTCTTATTAAAACGCCCTATTGATGCAAAATTACTACCATGAATAAAGGAAATATTTCAATTCTTTTTTACTGGTGGAAGTGTGCCCCGTTGGTAATCAGGCCCTGCCTACAGGAATGGAGTTATATTTATTTACATTGTGAAGGAGTACTGCTTTTAGACTCGCCTTAGACGCATCAATAAAAAGTCGTCATTCCTCTGTTTTATGACATAGATCTAAAGATGCCATAACGCTTGGAATGTCGTTACAAAAGCATATTTCACCATCTTTTTCATAAAAAAATATGAAGTCTTTATGTCTGTCATGGTATATAAAAATACGTACATGACTAAGCCAACACTCCTGAAGTCTTGATCCTAGAAATTCGGCTTTATTTTTGCTTAACCCCAAATCACGCACAAGGACATTCAACTGTACTTGCGTTATCATATGATGCTTCAAATATTTCTGTGGTGGAATTTAATCCATTTTTGTTTCATTTTCATGACTACAAGATGGCATGCATTCTTCATCAACTGAAAGACTGTAGTTTACAGGCGGCTGTGGCTCAGGAAGCACGTCACTGTGAGGTACTGGCCTCATAGCAGAATCGATGTTGGGATACTGAATATGCTTCTGCTTCTTAAAATTAATTCCTTTTGCTGTTGGAGTCATAGAAAAATAACAATCTTCTAAATGATCTCTAGGTTATCTCCAGATCATTGGTATGGCGAAAGGCATTAAAATCCCATTTCCCTTATTCCAATCTCGAAGCCGGGTAGAAAAGAGCAAACAACAAAAGTGTGGTGTCCATGGCTTATCCTGATCGCCCATTTCGCATCCAAAATAATGTTTATAGGCAATTTTAATTAAAGATGTAATGTTTATTCTGCAAGTAGTGCTCATAAATTCGCCACAAATATAGCAAAAATTATCACTGGAATTAACACACACACTTACGAGACATTTTAAAAGCACCCGTTCGTCAGCTAATTAAATGATAAAATGATCAATTTTTTAGAAAGAACAAAGAAAATCCTCATGACACCACAATGTCTGACGAAACTCATCTTATTGGCGCCTATATGTGCTATAAGTAACAGATATTTGTTCACTTTCAGGGTCATTAGACTGTAGAAACAAAGTACTTTAAAAGCCAACAAAATAACATAATGAGATATATTTAAACACAGATATCTCTGAAACGGAAACCAACTTCACCTTTTTGTGAATATTTCCTAAATTCCCAAGGGTATGATTACTTAAATCTGTTAAAATTTTCCAATAAAAAATTTCTTGTTTGTCAGTGTTATTTTTCTTACAATAAGAAACTCATCATCGGTCGACTTGTGATAAAGCCGAATGTCAATGTACCGGGCGCTTGCTGCTGTGTCATCATTATAATGCATTGTAGATAGAAGAATTACACGTTTATTATTTTTCTTACAATAAAAAAATAGAGTCATGGGCGTCTTCTGGTGAAACCGAATGTCGATGTACTTGGCGCTCGCCGTTGTATAAATTCTTCCGGAAATTATTTGTTTTTCTTAGAGTACCAACTAATGTGAGCTTCTTCTTCAAAAATTCCTCTACCAGTGGAACATTCATGTACCAATTATCGCATGTAATATCCCTTTTTGAACTATATAAACTTTCGCCTACTCTCATAACTATAAGGGTGTATCTGAAAAGTGGGCAAAACTTTACGGTGGGGCAGAATGCAGCTACACGAGCATATTTCGTCATAGAATGTATGGTCGCGCGAGCCGCCAGGTGGTGCTGTAAATGGTATGAAACATTCCTACGAGAGGTGTTGCCGGAGCTACTGCGTCCAATTCCAACCCTCATCAGATCCAGAATGTGGGTTCAATACGACGGTGCACTTGCACACTTTGCCTTGGATGTGCGGAACACTTTAGATGCAACGTTACCAGGGCGATGGATTACTCGAGGTGGTTCCAAAGCTTGGCCACCAAAATCGCCGGATCTCTCGTGTTTGGACTTTTTCCGGTGGGGCCATATGAAAATCCTAATCTACGAGTGCCCCATTGAAACCGATATGAATCCAGTAGCCAGGATGACCGTTGTTGGCGGGGATATTCGGGAAATGCCTGATGTCTTCGCAAATGTGAGTCTGTACCTATCCCGCTGGTGTGAAACGTGTATTACAGCTGACAGAAGATCTTTTGAGCGATTTCTTTGCGCATGTACTTAATTACATTGGTGTTAATACATTATTTTCGGAAGTAACCCCTCTCATTCTTGTGTTAATTCTTTAACTGTGACTGTGGAAAACTACCCTCTAACTTCACGCCACTTGCGTTCCGTCCATACTTCTATGACGAAATTTGCTCATTTAGCTGCGTCCTATCATCCCGTAAATTTTTGCCCACTTTTTCAGATACACCCTGTATATAAGGTGGCATAGGAAATTTTGAATGACTCACCTGGTTGAGTACCAACATAAGGTTCAAATTTTACGATATGAAATGTTTTGACATCACCTAACGCAAACAATTTTAAACCTTATTTTCCAGGTTTTATTTTGCATAAACTGTGAAATGGGCAAATTCCTCTAAATTTGAGCTACTGCTCATGAATCGTCACATTTTCACTGACTGAATATTATTTGACACAAATACCGTTAAACTTTGAAAATAAGTCTCTGATGTGAGAAAATTTATCCAAAGATTTTATTTCAACACCATCAAAAACATTGTCAAAACGAATACAACGTAATATCAACGAAAAACGATTATAAGTAATTGTTTTCTGAAATATATTAATGCCAAGACGGGAGATGTTCCATAAGTCACTCAATTTCCTGCGACTGGATTCACAATCCAGGAAGAATTACTAAGCCAATTAACGTATTTATTTCTGTTTCATTTGTCACTTGAAGCCACTTTATCTAAAAAAATTGAATTGTATTTCATCTATCTATCTATCTATCTATATATATTTGTGAGCTTAACTACATCTTCGATTATATCATCTGATATATGAATTTTGAAAAATTCAATTGTCATTTTATAAGACTCAGCGCCCGGCAAATATAACTTATGTTCGAAGAACGAGTAAGTATGGTAGTTTTGCCTTTTTTTCTTGTACCATTTCGTGATTTTTTCCTTTTATAATTAATATGGAGAGTCCAACTGTATTTCGGCATCAATATCTTGTTCCAGTATTTTTACAGATTATTCTTGCAATTATTCTTGTTCTCATTCCGGGTTGCAATCAGAACGTTCTACAAAATGTACGTCATCCTCCAAAAATTTATCATCCAAACTTGTTGCTTCACCATCTTCAGAATCTGATGAAACAGATGCCAAAAGATTTAGTAAACTCCCTTGTTCTACTTTTCATGAAGATTTCTCCATTTCCTAGAAAAAAAAGGTAGAAAATCATTGTAAAAGACTCGAAATAAGTTAAAAAAATAGTTATTCATAGATATAAGTGTTTCAATGATAAAAATAAAATAAACTGTAATATATTTTTAATTTTTTTTTTCAAAGAAGAAAAATTTCGTGATTACTCGCGGGGTGCTGTGAGACCCCACGTGAAAGATTTCACGTCGTCTCTTCTTCGGAAAAAACGGTAGAATGAACATCTGTTGTCTGTAGACGTGAAATCTAAGAAAGTGCAGCTACCAAGAGTATTTGACTTTGGTCTTGAGTAGTTCTGTATTTGTGTGCAAGTTTTTAATTCTGGAGTGTTTAGAACACCCCATGATGAAGTGTTAAGTAAAACTAGGTCAACCTAATTTATCTTTTACGATTCATTAATTTGTTCAAGTGAACCCGGCTTGGGAGAAAATAATTCATTTTATAAGTTCGCGAAGGAATGAGAAGAAAAGTTTCTCGAATTTAATTGTGGTAATGCTATCGGTAATATTTTCCCTCCTGGTTTTTATCTACAGAAAAATGCATACAAAATGTTGCAGATGAAGTCTGAATGAATTTACAGAAGTTTAAAGAGATATTGTTAAGTAAAATAAAGATGTGAGGCAATGAATATTTGTATTTAAAATTTACCATATATCGGGGAAAATATGAGAATAGTTACAATGACTTGTGAGATTTGTGAATGAATTTAGGATTTTAAATTAGATAGTGAACGGTGATTTGAATGTATGGTGTTTTTATTTCAGTTAATTGCCCCTAGAGCACTAAAATTTGCAAAGCTCTGTCTATGCGGTATCGCCATCTATTTAATCATTTTTTGTTATACTGTAAGTAGCCACTGAATGTCGCGTAGTAATGTAATGTGTGAGCTGTGATGTTACACATGTGTGAGCTGTGATGTTACACATGTGTGAGCTGTGATGTTACACATGTGTAAGCTGTTATAATTAAACCTCTAGTTACTAAGCCTTACTCGTGAATCTCATTTAGGTATTTAGTTAGTTTAATTAATTAATCTTTAAGACATCATAGAAAACATTTTCGTCTGCTAAATTTCTGTTCTAATTACATTTTAAGTTTTTAATACACTCGATTTATAACGGTGCATTTGTCAATCCGAGATTAAGGTATTTATTTTTAGAACGTTTCTGCAATATGTGGATGCCTAGAGTTAGTAAATCAACAAAATATGCGCACCCATTTGCCTTCAGTGTTCAACATTTTTGGCTACTCAATATAATTTTACTTAATCCGACACATTCATCTGAAATCTATTTAAATTAATAAATATATTCCAAATCCAATCTTATGAGTTATGGACTTCTTGAATAAATGGATGAAAGGTAGATACATGTTATCGATTCGAGTTGAAAATCTTGGCGTAATGGAAACTAGGTTACTAATCTAATTTATCATTTCTGGTTCAATAATTCGAGAAATGAACGACTCGAGAGAAAATTGATCGTTTAGAAACAAATTATAAAAATGTTATGGATTCTGTTTTATTTGTGGTTTTTAAAGAAATATTTGTGTATGAAATGTTGCAGAAATGTACTTTTCAGAAATGAGCGAGTTAATAAAAAAAGAAAAAGAAAAAGAAGAAACACTGATATGAGGTGCAGTAAACTCTTATAAATTTTGTCCTGGGGTGAAACAATTTTTGGTGTTACAATTTCAGGTGAAACTTTGTTTTGACTTTCAGTACAATGGTTGAACCCTAAACTTGTGTGGGTTCAACCGTAAACCTTTAAAGCGTTTAAAAGACTTATAGAATCCAAAGCGACTAAACAGGTAAAAAGTTGAACTATAAAGTTGCTACTGTTATACCCTATAAAGAAGGGCTTATTAGACCTGGACCTCTGTTTAATCTTTAATTACTGCTACAGAAATTATTGTATGGTTACTGTGAGCGCGGGTTATGAGACCGCTGGATCAAAAAATGAATAAAATCTCGCTTAACTCTAAGATCATTTTTCTGTACTACGTACAGAAGTTTTATAGTTAAAATTCACCTATTCAGAAGTCTCTGGCGATAGTATTAGGATTCCAAACGATACGAAATTTTACATTTTACTAGTATCTGTAGCTAAAGTGGAAGTTACAAGTTAATCTGTGAAAATAGAAAAGGAAGCGATATGTGAGAGCGCAAACTGAAGTTAAAAGTGAAACTGGAATTCGATGCATTTTGAGCTTTCAATCCTGAATCGGATTTTGAATATGACACCTCTCCCATGTTAGAGGGGGGGGTCGAAGTGGATCACATTACTACCAGTAACACTACATTTGGACTTATTTAATCGTTGACCGTTATGAATTAAATAAGACCAAAGTTTGTATCGATAAAAATACTGGTAGTAAAGTGATCCGACCCCTCCCTCACGCTACGCCATTGTCCCATGTTCTGACCACTACACAAGCAATTGAAGACCTTCGTAGCTTAAATCACCATATTCAGAGTGCACAGAACTATGTATTTTTACTGCCTGTTGAGTAACTCCGGTTAAATTCATTTTGGAGGTTGAACCATCAAGGTATCTTAACAGTTAAAAATAACGGTATTTTGGTCATTCTAATTACTTTATACCATAGAAATTACCATAGAAACTTTATACCATAGACATTACCATAGACACTTTATACCATAGAATACCACTCTTGATTAAAAGCTTGCACAGTGCAAATTCTGACAGTCCGACATTCACGGGAAAAAGGTAATATCGGAAAATAGAGATATCGAAACTTAAACAACAGTATACATTAACAAGATCATTTTATAAATAAATAAATATCAAACTAAAAATAAAAATAGTGTGAATAAGATAAATAACTAAAAGAATGAAAGATGACACATTTAAGAAGCAAAATATGTAATTACTATTTTAATTCGCTACAAGTAGCAATAATCCAGATTAGGGGGAGAATATGTAGTAGGGGTGTTGTAGAGTCTGTTAACCAAGTGTGTTGGGTAATTTAGTATTGGTTAATCTAAGTCTATCGTGTTATGAAATTTCCGTAGGCAGAGTTATATTACTTTTATATTATTACTTTATATTATTATATTTATATTATTACTTTAATATACAGAGCATTATTACTTTTGCTTATTGAAAAAGAAATGTTATAAAAAAATTATTGGACACTCTGGATGATCCTCAAATATATATTTATTAAGTTTCAGTTTGTTTTTTTAATGTAAAGTCACGTCGTCAATTTTTTCACCAATGAGAAATATAAGCATATAAGCATATGTAAGCGTTTCTTCCCTGGTACCCAAAGAGTCGTTTAAATACAAACTAATCCACCGCAATAAATCAATCTAACTTTTCTGCCTATAAGATAGAAAAATGAAAAATCGCGCAGATATCTTTCCTCTAAAATAAAAATCATCAAAATATGCCATTGCTATATAAACGTAATATATTAAATGTATGTAATATACAAAATAAAATGTTATTCAATAATTAACCCTTAACTGTTGTGGCCAAAACAGTCGCATAGATACTGTAATCGGTCTCTGAGAACGCTTGATCGAAAGATGAATAAAAGTCTCGTTTAACTCATAGGATGCTGTTTCTATACTAAATTTTATGTACACGATTATCATAATAAAAATTTACGTATCCAGAAGGCTCTAAAGATAGTACTAGGGCTCAAAACGAAACAAAATGTAGCTCTTGTACTATTATAGCTAGAAACTTCTGAATAGATGAATTTTAATTATAATAATCCTGTACATAAAGTTCAGAGAAACAGTAGACTATGAGTTAATCTAGCCGTTTATTCATCTTTCGATCAAGCGGTCTCAGAGACCACAGAAACTATGCAATAAATTTTGTCACAGCACTTAAAGGTTAATCCCATACACTCACTTGAAAATTTAAGTAATTAATAAACTGCATTTTAATTCCAGATTTATTTGACGTGGACAGTGAACAAATCTATGAAATTTAGACAAGTTATAAAATGAAGTTTAAAATCCTGCTTTAACAAAACTGTGTTATTTACATAATCATTAACCACTGTCACAGAAATTTTTGCATAACTATTGTCAACGGTCTCTGAGACCGCTTGATCAAAATATGAATAAAAAGCTCGATTAAGTCATAGCATACTGTTTCGCTACTAAACTTTATGTACGGGATTATTATAAATAAAATTCACTTATTCAGAAATCTCTTGCGATAGTACTAGGACTCCAAACGAAATAAAATTTCAGGAGATAGTCAATAGTTAAACTTAAAATTGCAAGTTAACCTTTTGAATCCCGAAATAACCGAAATCATCCTAAAGCTCTGAAACCCACAATAGCTCTGGATAGCTGAAAGGGTTTTCCTTCCCTTTAAATGGATCAGGGTGCTGTCAAAAGGGTGGTCTCTCTTAGTGATGGATGGGGTAATGTTTTGGCATTTCTGGACAATACAGAGAGAAAAAGATTTTTTTGAGTTACTGGAGCGATGATAAACTGAGAGGTGTAACACCTGACGAATTTAGAATAAAGGGAGAAGGCATTAGGGTCATTTCCACTACTTATCTAAGGATAAAGGGGGGGACGAAAAAAGCGAGTATTTTGGGCTATTTTGTTGGGATTCTAATGTAATTCAGTTTTTTAAAGCTTGCGATTTGAAGTGTTAAACTGAGAAAACTGAAAAAAGTAGTGGTCTGTGAAACCGCTAACAGCAGTTAAATGTACATTTATCATTTACAGTTCGCTGAAATGAACTTACTCATTCGAAATCATTCCTTTTGAACTTTTTTAGAGAGATGAAAAGCTTTTCTTTTACCAAAGAACTGTCAAATATCATGTTCTAGAATAATGAAAGCAAAAGATAGGGGGAATTTTGAATATGTTTTATCATATAATGGAATTTTCATAACATGATGGCGTAACAACACAATTGTTTCTGCCTATTCAACATGCCATGCAGTGTTTCTTTTGGAATCAGTAAAATTTCCTGTAAAGTCTTGTAAACCAAGTCAGTTCCTGTAAAATCAGATAAAAATAATAATAATTTTTTTAACATACAAGTTTCAAGACTGTTGGAGCTAGTAACAAGTTTATGCGAAGTACCGATTTGATGGATACCAATAGATACTGAATCAGTATACTTAGGAAAAAATGGTATTGGCCTCTTAATACATGACAAGTAGATGCAGCAATTTCTAATACCTGGAAGTTGTGGAAGATTTTTGGTAAAGAGATGAAACAATTATAGTTCAGAAGGGAAGTCGTAAAAACATATTTGATACATTTCAAATGTTCTGGAAGACACCTCAGCTTCAAACAAAAGTGCTACAGATGACAGAATTCTAAATTCACCCAGATTTGCCTCTGTCAATCATCTAAAAAAAATTATCAGGGAATAAAAGACAAAGTAGCGCAAAACAATATTGCAAATTTATTGTACAATCAGTGTAAAATGTAATGTTGGCATTTTTGCAAATTTCTTTTACGTATTCCATACGTAAATGTAAGTTATAATTAACGATGTGTTAAATTTGTATAAAAATACAAAACCTATTGATTAAAGTTCATTTTTTGTTGAAAAAATATAAAGATGATTATAACCATGCCTTTTCAATATTTTATTAAAATTGAGCCTAGCGTTGTAATTATGCAACAACCTGTATTTTACACAATATTTATAAATCATCTTAAAACCTATAGAAATATGTAACATGACCTTATTGAAACACAATTTAATGATTTAATTCAAAATATTTTTCTGGAAATAATTCAGGGTTTTATGGGTTAATTTATTTTATTTTAGTGTAGGGAAGGTAACAGCAAAGTAAGTTGCGGAATGAAGGTTAAGTACTGCTACTTATATACTTTTATTTTACTGAGAATAAAGTAAAAATATATGTAATGCATTAAACGGTGCAAAACTAAAACATATATCTTTTACTGTTCAAGATATTTCACCGATGCATTCACCTGAAATATTTGTTATTGGAAAAATTGCATTCAAAATTCAATTTTATATGACATGGACATTCTGAACAAATCCACGAAATGTACAGACAAGTTATTAATTGAAGTTTCAAAATCTTGGTTTAAGGGAAATTGCGTTATTACCTTAATTCATCATTTGCGGCTCATTAATTCACTGAAATGAACTAGTCGGGGGAAAATCATTCCTTTCGGAAGTTTATGGATAGATGAAATGGAAAGTTTCGAGAAATTTGATTATAGAAAAGTTATTGGTTCTGTTTCCTTTTTTGTATTTAGGGGTATACAGTGACAGTTGAAGTACTTTTTCTAAAACTGACTATATATATATATTTTTTTGTAATCAATATAGAGAAATTGGATCAATATGTCAAGAAAGTATGATTACTTCTCTACAAAATATAAAGTACATGCTGTTCTACAGAGATTGTGTACATTTTTGTAATGATTTTAGAAAAAGAAATATACAAGCAAATTAAAGAATTTCATTTTCTAATATGTTCAATCATATAGCCCTTTTGTTGAACTATCATATTACATCTTGATTTCCAAGATAAAAGAACTTTTTTTTTAATATCAAGATTGATTTTTGTTCCACTATGCGACCGCAATCTTCCAGAGTCCATCCAGTGTTTAGGAATGCCGCTTTAAAAAGATTGTTTTAAAAGTCCAAACTTAAAATACATTATTTTCTAGATTAATGAACAAAAGTGCTGCATCTGTAGTTAGAAAAGCTTGAAGATGGTTGAAGTATCCGTCGTGTGGGAGATATTTGAGCTAGGTAACCGGGACATAGGATCCTATTACAGAAAGACACCAACAATAAGTACTAAAATTAAAATAAAAAGTATTTTGTATTATACAAAAACAGTAAAATAAAATTGATAAAATCAATGACGACCCATGAAACAACACGTGGTTACAAAATAATAAAAAAGTACACTATATACATATCTTACAAATTAACCCTGGCAGTGACATCACAGGCCATTCAGACCTATGGTGTTGATTAAATGACTTTTAGGCCTCACAGTCAGGGCCCGACTAGTAAGGTTTTGTGCCCAAGGCACTTTGAATTTTTCGTGTCCCCTTAGATTAGTTGATTTACTGAAACTAGCTTTTTTCACATATTGCAAGCTTATTTGAAAAATGTCAACTCAAAAAATTACTTTTTCCGGAAAATTGAAAAACGGTTCCAGGAATAAAAATAAAATATTTTTTCTATTATTTATTGAAATGTGCTTTTAACTATAGATTGAGGTATATTTTTGTAATTTTATCATATTAAATCTCAAATATCACATTTTTTTCAGATGTGTCACTTTTCGAATAAATGTGCAGTATGATAAAATTGAATGAATTTATAAATACAGTACACCAATTACTAGAAAATAATGATAAAAAGTCTACTTATTAATGATGTTATTGATATTAAATGATAAAACCAAACTGATACTGAGTGCAAACAAAAGTCCTAAAAGAAATAAAAACATTGGCACAAGTATGATCCTTTTTTAATGGAAATTTAGTTGAAATTATGAAAAATTTCATGCCCAAGGCATGGGCTCCGGGTGCCCGTGCGAGACAAGGCCTGCTCACAGTCCTATGATATTTGTAGATAATATTTCTTCCATAATACCTCCTATTATGGAATGGAAATTATAGGAAATTATACGAATCTCATTGCAGAGGCCTCAATGGCCGGCCTACAGCGTGGCATGAGACAGTAATAAAAAAAAAGGGGGGGGTTACTGTCAGGTTTTTTTTAAAAAGGTGAGAAAACAATAAAAACAACAATTTGTACTTTGAGGTTTAAAAATAAGTTTGGTTTAAAAAAAACAGACAAGAAAATAACAAAAATAACAATTTTTACTTTGAGCATGTCAAAATTTGTTTCAGTCTATACAAATCAAGCGTCAATGCGGAACGCAGTTTTGACTCCTAGGTGAGTTTCTGACTCCTCTGCAATGGGTGGTATGACGCAACATTCAACCACACATATTTGAATTTATTTTCTTATGGAATGAAAATCATAGACCGTTTGATGAATCTCATTTCAAAGGCCTCAGAGGCTTAGAGTGTGACATGAGCCACTGATATAAAGAGGAGCATTGCTGTCAAGTTTAAAAAAGACGAGAAATCAACAATTTTTACTTTGAGCATGTCAAAATTTGTTTCAGTCGATGCAAATCAAGCGTCATCCGAACGCAGTTTGGATTCCTAGGTGAGTTTCTGGCTCTGTAATGGGTAGTATGATGTAACCATCGACCACATGTATTTGAATTTCTTTTCTTATGTAATGGAAATTATAGAAATTTTGATGAATATCATTGCAGAGATGTCAGAGTGTGACATGAGCCAGTGATAAAAAGGATGTGGTACTGTCAGGGTTAAAAAAAGGACTAGAAAACAGCAAAACAACAATTTGTACTTTGAGCATGTCAAAATGAGTTTTAGTCGTTATAAATAAAGCGTCAATGTGGAACGCCGTTTCGCCTCCTATGTGAGTTTCTGATTCAGAAATGTATATTATGAAGTAACAACGACCACACGCCTTAGAATTTCATTTCTTATGGCATGGAAATTATAGGAATTTTGATGAATCTCATTTCAGAGACCTCAGAGGCTTAGAGTGGGACATGAGCCACTGATAAAAATATGAGTGTTACTGTCAGGTTTATAAAAAACGAAAAAACAACAAAAACGACAATTTTTACTTTGAGTACTTTCGAATATGTTCACAGTCGATCCAAATCAAGTGTCAATGCGGAATTCAGTTTTGCCTCCTAGGTGAGTTTCTGACTCTGTAATGGGTAGTACGAAGTAACAATCGACCAAACGTATTTGAATTTCTTTTCTTATTAAATGGAAATTATGGAAATTTTGATGAATATCATTGCAGAGATGTCAGAGTGTGACATGAGCCAGTGATAAAAAAGGGTTGTTACTGTCAGGGTTAAAAAAAGACGAGAAAAACAACAATTTGTACTTTGAGCATGTCAAAATGTGTTTAGTCGTTATAAATAAAGCGTCAAAGTGGAACGCCGTTTTGCCTCCTATGTGAGTTTCTGATTCAGAAATGGATATTATGAAGTAACCACGACCACACGCCTTAGAATTTCATTTCTTATGGCATGGAAATTATAGGAATTTTGATGAATCTCATTTCAGAGACCTCAGAGGCTTAGAGTGGGACATGAGCCACTGATAAAAATATGAGTGTTACTGTCAGGTTTATAAAAAACGAAAAAACAACAAAAACGACAATTTTTACTTTGAGTACTTTCGAATATGTTCACAGTCGATCCAAATCAAGTGTCAATGCGGAATTCAGTTTTGCCTCCTAGGTGAGTTTCTGACTCTGTAATGGGTAGTACGAAGTAACAATCGACCAAACGTATTTGAATTTCTTTTCTTATTAAATGGAAATTATAGAAATTTTGATGAATATCATTGCAGAGATGTCAGAGTGTGACATGAGCCAGTGATAAAAAAGGGTTGTTACTGTCAGGGTTAAAAAAAGACGAGAAAAACAACAATTTGTACTTTGAGCATGTCAAAATGTGTTTAGTCGTTATAAATAAAGCGTCAAAGTGGAACGCCGTTTTGCCTCCTATGTGAGTTTCTGATTCAGAAATGGATATTATGAAGTAACCACGACCACACGCCTTAGAATTTCATTTCTTATGGCATGGAAATTATAGGAATTTTGATGAATCTCATTTCAGAGACCTCAGAGGCTTAGAGTGGGACATGAGCCACTGATAAAAATATGAGTGTTACTGTCAGGTTTATAAAAAACGAAAAAACAACAAAAACGACAATTTTTACTTTGAGTACTTTCGAATATGTTCACAGTCGATCCAAATCAAGTGTCAATGCGGAATTCAGTTTTGCCTCCTAGGTGAGTTTCTGACTCTGTAATGGGTAGTACGAAGTAACAATCGACCAAACGTATTTGAATTTCTTTTCTTATTAAATGGAAATTATAGAAATTTTGATGAATATCATTGCAGAGATGTCAGAGTGTGACATGAGCCAGTGATAAAAAAGGGTTGTTACTGTCAGGGTTAAAAAAAGACGAGAAAAACAACAATTTGTACTTTGAGCATGTCAAAATGTGTTTAGTCGTTATAAATAAAGCGTCAAAGTGGAACGCCGTTTTGCCTCCTATGTGAGTTTCTGATTCAGAAATGGATATTATGAAGTAACCACGACCACACGCCTTAGAATTTCATTTCTTATGGCATGGAAATTATACGAATTTTGATGAATCTCATTTCAGAGACCTCAGAGGCTTAGAGTGGGACATGAGCCACTGATAAAAATATGAGTGTTACTGTCAGGTTTATAAAAAACGAAAAAACAACAAAAACGACAATTTTTACTTTGAGTACTTTCGAATATGTTTCAGTCGATCCAAATCAAGTGTCAATGCGGAATTCAGTTTTGCCTCCTAGGTGAGTTTCTGACTCTGTAATGGGTAGTACGAAGTAACAATCGACCAAACGTATTTGAATTTCTTTTCTTATTAAATGGAAATTATAGAAATTTTGATGAATATCATTGCAGAGATGTCAGAGTGTGACATGAGCCAGTGATAAAAAAGGGTTGTTACTGTCAGGGTTAAAAAAAGACGAGAAAAACAACAATTTGTACTTTGAGCATGTCAAAATGTGTTTAGTCGTTATAAATAAAGCGTCAAAGTGGAACGCCGTTTTGCCTCCTATGTGAGTTTCTGATTCAGAAATGGATATTATGAAGTAACCACGACCACACGCCTTAGAATTTCATTTCTTATGGCATGGAAATTATAGGAATTTTGATGAATCTCATTTCAGAGACCTCAGAGGCTTAGAGTGGGACATGAGCCACTGATAAAAATATGAGTGTTACTGTCAGGTTTATAAAAAACGAAAAAACAACAAAAACGACAATTTTTACTTTGAGTACTTTCGAATATGTTTCAGTCGATCCAAATCAAGTGTCAATGCGGAATTCAGTTTTGCCTCCTAGGTGAGTTTCTGACTCTGTAATGGGTAGTACGAAGTAACAATCGACCAAACGTATTTGAATTTCTTTTCTTATTAAATGGAAATTATAGAAATTTTGATAAATCTCATTGCAGAGGTCTTAGAGTGTGACATGAGCCAGTGATATAAAAAAAGGGGTTACTGTCAGGGTTAAAAAAAAGACGAGAAAAACAACAAAGACAACTATTTGTATTTTGAACAGGAAATATGACAAAGATTTTTGTGGTGGTTCATGTCTCTTCCCTGGTCAAGTGTCCTGAATTTCCCCTATGTATATCATGAAGCGGCATAAAACAAAAACCTACATAACTACACTCCAAGTCATTTCAATGATGCATTTCACTTGGAAATATGATTAATTAATAAACTGGATTCCAAATCGAATTTTACCTGGCATAGGTTGATTTTCGAAATGTAGAGATGTTGTAAATTGAAGTTTAGAATCTTGATTTAATGGAAACTGGGTTGCTAACTAAATTTATCAGTTACAGTTCGGCAATTCTCTGAAATAAACGGATTCGGGGGAAAATAAATCATTTTGGAAGTATGCAGAGGGATATAGCAGATCAAATAGTATGAAATTTAAAAAAAGATATTTGTAGTGTTTCTTGTCTACTCTCTGGTAAAGTGCGTAATACTGACTGATACATAAAAATATTCATGAAATACAGCATTTAAATTTTGGCTGAAAAAATTATTCATGAAAAAGCGTATTTAAATCGTAACTGGAAAATTTCTCAAGAAATACTGCATTTAAATCCTCACTGAAGCAAATACTCATGAAATACCGCATCTAAATCCTGATTGAAAAGAAAATACTCATGACATACCGCATTTAGATACTGACTGAAAAAAAATCATGAAATATCGCATTAAATCTTGATTGAAAAAAATGCTCATGAAATACCGCATTTAAATGCTGATTGAAAATACAAAAACTCATGGAATATCATATTGAAATTCTGACTGAAAAAAGCATGAAATGTCGGATTTAAATGCTGACTGAAAAAAATATTACTCATGGAATATCGTATTGCAATTCTGACTGAAAAAAATGCTCAAGAAATATCGCATTTAAAGGCTGACTGAAAAAAAGAATACTCATGGAATATCGTATTGAAATTCTGACTGAAAAAATGCTCATGACATACCGCATTTAAATGCTGACTGAAAAAAAAAATACTCGTGTAATATAGTATTGAAATTCTGACTGAATAAAAAGCATGAAATATCGCATTCAAATTCTGACTGGAAAAATACCCATGAAATACTTCATTTTCTACTCTGTAAGCCTAACGCCTCACGCCTAGCTACCCTGGGGTACGCAGGCTGCGGCGGACTAATTATCCTAATTTTTTTTTATTTCTATCTTATTTTTTATTTTCTAATTATTTATGTTTTGTGTTATTTTGTTCTGCAGATAAAGAGCTGGTGATTGCCTCTGTAGACTTTTAGCGATCCGAGCTGGCGGTAGAGTAATTCTGAGGTACTGACTCAGCACTAGTTCTTGGGCCTATGGTTTGGTCCTATGGACTACCATTGATAACCCGGGGGCGAACGGGCCTAGTTAGGAGACCAGACCTGCTTCGACCCCTCTCGGTCTATTGAGTGGGGTTTTAACGCAATGTCCGCAATCGTTTAAAAGCCCTGTCATGTCCAGTATTGGATGAGTACAGTACTAATAGTTTTCAAATCTTACCTAAAAAAAAAAAAAAAAAAAAAAAAAAACTCATAAAATGATGCATTTAACTGACAGCAAAATTTTGTTAAATTAGATAACAGAAGTACAAATCACCAATTGATTTGAGATAAAACATAAAATGTTTCGTTATTCAGGTCAGGTTTTTGCATATAAAAGAATGAAAAATAAAAATTCGGATAATTTTTACCGGAGAAAAGAAAAATCAACAAAATTATGAAGCAAAATGTACATTTGAAAAGTAAAAACGAATACATGAACAAATGTAATATAAAAAGTAAAAATATATGTAATGCCTGGAACGCACATAACTATAATCTTTTTTTCTGTCTGTCTTCATACCAATACATCTTAGTGCGATACATCCACTTAAAATTCCATCATTCAATTATTTTATTCCAAATACAATTTTATCTGGGATGAACTCTCTGAACAAATCCATCAAATGCACAGAAGTTATAAATCAAAGTGTAAAATCTTGGTTTAACTGAGACTTCGTTATTAACTTAATTTATCATTTACGTTTCATCATTTTGCTAAAAAGAAGAATTCGGGGAAAATTCATACATTTTCGAAATCTATAGAGGGATGAAAAAGAATATTTCTAGAAAATATTTGTTGAAAAGTATTCAATTCCACGTTCTTACTTGCTTTAATCGCTAAACAATATATATATATATATATGTGACCTTTTGTCACAAAAGGAAAAAATATCTAACAAACATTTAATTTAAACGCAGTCGTAATTGAATATTCATCTCAGCAGCCGAGTAGTGTAGATAGATTTCAAGAAACACAAATATGACAGTCACATTCTTTTATTAAAACATGCCCAACTCCGGGAAAATGATCTCGTTAGCTATTGATAAATTTCATTACTTTTCGCAGAAGAACACATCAATTAATCACTCTTCGACGAACACATTCCACTGCCGTGCCCGTTCTTCAGTATCGTAAGACACTACCTAACTCTTCGAAAAAACATATTTCAATCATCTATCTGCCCACCCTCGTTCTCGTCTCCGTCTACCTGATTTTACTGTGCTTGTGTGTTTCAGTAATCACGCGCAAAGTGAGAATTAAAGTCATCTGATTCTTTTACACCATTCATAAACGATTTAAGAGGGGCTTATTTAACAGTTCCGGTGTATTGATTTTGAAGTAAATTGACTTCTGGGGGAAAAGTCATCTGGAACCTTCTAAAGCTTCGACCCAGGTAAACTTCATGTAAATAAACAAGGCGCTTTGAATCGAGAGTGTTGCTAAAAACAGATTTCAGACGATGTTTTAGCGCGCAACAAAAAAGAAAAATAAATAAATTTATTGATGCGGCATTGAAACGTGAAGATAGAATATAGAATAAGTAAGCAAGTGTTTCCAGGAAGAAAATTAATTTCTTTGATTTGGATTTTGGCACTTGGATTTACCAGCAAGTGTCAGTGGAAATATCCATAATGCCATATTATGTGTTGCTAAACGCTGCAGATCAGTTGCTGATACTGTTGAGCATATTGTTGTGCAGAATAGAATTTGCACAAAAGAAGGAATCTATCACGTGACTAGAATAATGGCGCACCCCCCCCCCCCCCTCTAAAGTAGTGTTAAAATGTAGTCAAATTTCGCTACAAACTATTTTTATTTTTATTATTTTTATTTATTATTTTTATTTATTTATTTATTTATTTTTGTATCGCGCTGTTCGCCATATTACATTTTTTCAAAATGTAGCGCCCTACACTACAAACGACCGGTAAAAGTAGCGACTACTATAGTTTCGCTACATCCGACTACTGCCCAGAGTTAACGTCTCGAATTTCGAAACAGGTGGTCCAGTGTTCAAATCCAGCTGATTCTGTTGTGTTTGATATTTATCTATAACCACGGTATTTTATAACGTGTTCGCTAACGTAAGTGGCACCACTTTAGATTTTTAAATTTACAAAGAAAAGTTTCACGATGATGATGATGATTACAGCGTATTATTACTTCCGCTAGTATTTCGAATTCAGGCACTGAATAAGCATCACGAGTATTAGTTAAAATCCTTTTATACTAACGTGTTATTCTTATTCGGCCGCGCTTAAGTCTGATTTCTTTTTGTTTCTTCCGAAGGATTATCATATAAGGATTCTTGAGAACACGGAAGATGATTTCAGTTTGGATACATTGTAACAACTCAATTTTCTTTTCTTGTTTGCAATGAATTCATTTGCATTTTCATAATGATTATAAAGTGAAAGTACTTTAAATCAATAGATTTTTTAATTTATTTAATTTCGCAAAGGGTATTGGAAAGTCATATAATAATGAGATTAGTACTACAAATACGTGACTGAGGTTATAGTTGTTTACTGCCACCTGAAAAACATATTTTATTTTTCAGTTCTAATCTCAAAGGGTTATTTGCATTGTATGGGTAATTATAAAGTGAGACTTCTTGTTTTTTTTTTTTATTCATTCATTTTTGGAAAATATATTAGCAAATAGATTAATAATGAGAGTAATACTGTTGCAATTACGAAAAATGTATCAGTAAATATATTTATAACGGGATTGATATAATTACGTGACTGAAGCTATAGTCCCCTTACTTTAAAATGGAAAGCATAGTTTTAATTCTACGGAAAGCATAGTTTTAATTCTATGGAAAGCGGTGGTCGAATGTTTTAGGTCATTTCGCCATATCTCAGCAGCAGTTATAGGTCGGAGCGCAAAAATCAGGAAAACAAATCTACTAAAAAAATGATTAAACATGTATTTCAGCAATTTTAGAAATTCCCCTCTCGAAGGGGATTAAAGGGGTGTCGAACGTTTTAGGTCATTTCGCCATATCTCAGCAGCAATTTTAGTTAAGAGCACAAAACTCAGGAAAAACACATCTACTGAAAACATGATTAAACATTTATTTCAGCGATTTTAGAAATTCCCCTCCCGGAGGGGGTTAAAGGGTGGTGGTCGAATGTTTTAGGTCATTTCGCCATATCTCAGCAGCAGTTATAGGTAGGAGCGCGAAAATCAGGAAAACAAATCTACTAAAAAAATGATTAAACACGTATTTCAACGATTTTAGAAATTCCTCCCTTTAAGGGGGCTAAAGGGGGTGGTCGAATGTTTTAGGTCATTTCGCCATATCTCAGCAGCTGTTTTATGTAGGAGCACGAAATTAAGGAAAACAAATCTACTAAAAAATTGGTTAAACACGTATTTCAGCGATTTCAGAAATTCCCCCCCCCAAAGGAGTTAAAAGGGGGGGGTCGAATGTTTTAGATCATTTCGCCATATCTCAGTAGCAGTTTTAGTTAGGAGCGCAAAAATCAGGAAAACAAATCTACTAAAAAATGAATAAAACACGTCTTGCAGCAATTTTGGAAATTCCTCGCAGAAGGTGATTAAATAGGGGGGGGGGGGTCGAATTTATTAGGTCATTTCCATATCTCAGCTTTTATGTAGGAGGGCGAAATTTATTAAATGAAATCTACTAAAAAAATGATTAAACACGTATTTCGGCGATTTTGGAAATTTCCTCCAGAAGGTGGATTAAGGGGTATTCAAAAGTTTTTTGTCATTTCGCCATATCTCAGCAGCAGATTTAGGTTGGAGCGTGAAATTCAGGAAAACACATCTACTAAAAAATGGATAAACACGCATTTCAGTGACTTTAGAAATCCCCCCTCCCCGAAGGGTTTTAAAGGAAGTGGTTTCAAAAATTTTAGGACATTTCGCCATATCTCAGCAGCTGTTTTATGTAGGTGCGGGAAATTCAGGAAAACAAATCTACTAAACAAATGATTAAACACGTATTTCAGTGAATTTAGAAAGGTGGTTAAAGGGGATTCGAAAGTTTTAGGTCATTTCGCCTTATCTCAGCAACAGTGTTTGGTAGGAGCGCGAAATTCAGGAAAACAAATGTATTAAAAAATTACATTGTCTACCCTTGCAAAGCCGGGACAGCCGCTAGTATATTTATAAAGGGATTGATAAAATTACGTGACTGAAGCTATAGTCTCCTTACTTTAAAATGGAAAGCATAGTTTTAATTCTACGGAAAGCCTTTTTTTTTTTTTTAATTTAATTATGATTATAAAGTGGAAATGTATGAAATCTACAGTTTTTTAAATTTATTTCATTTTGCAAAGGATTTTGGAAAGTCGTTTAATAATGAGATTAAGTACTACAAATAAGTCACTGAATTTATAGTTGTTTACTGCAACCGGAAAAGCATATTTTATTTTTGAGTTCTAATCTCAAAGGTTCATTTACATTTTACGGAAAAAAAAATAGTGATTATAAAGTGAAACTTCTTTTTTTTTTTTTATTAATTCATTTTTGGAAACTATATTAGCAAATAGATTAATAATGAGAGTAATACTGTTACAATTACGAAAAATGTATAGGTAAATATTGTGCTGTCCTCTAAAAAACCCCCAGAGTGAAATGTTTCTTAAAAAAAAACAGCACTAGTATTTCATCAAATATTTCACTGATGCCAATTTTTTTTTTGTCCTTTTTTTATATGCCATTTATAATAATAAAAATATTAAAAAATATCTAATGAGAGATTATTTAGTTTAAAAGAATTTAAATTAACAGTTACAGAATTCTGGCAATACATGAGCTTCATTTTTACAGATTTTCTTGTTATAATAGAATTTTAGAATGATGTACATAATTTTTTTTTGTTTTTATGTCAAACTATTAATATGTAAAAAAAAAAAAAAAAAAAAGGTTCATTTTCAGCTGAGTATGTGTGTCATTTTTTTCTGGTAACATGGGTTATTAATTGGAAAAGAGGTTTATTTTTTTCAAATTCTTGTTTAATTGGCGTACACTTTGTAATAAAGCGATAAAATGAAAATCGATCGACATTAAAATCTTTGTCAGAACAAGCTGTAAAAATTTAGCCATGTTTATTTTTTTTAATCCTTTATTATACTTTATATAGAGGAAATTTCAAAAAATGGGTTTTTTTTAGAGGACAACACAATATAATTATAACGGGATTGATATAATTACGTGATTGAAGCTATAGTATCTTACTTCAAAATGAAAAGCATAGTTTTTAAATCTACGGAAAGCTTTTCTTTTTTTTTTCTTTTTTCGGAATTTAATTGTGACTGTGAAACTGTATGAAATCTACAGTTTTTTTTATTTATTTCATTTTGCACAAGGCATTGGAAAGTCGTTTAATAAAAATATTAATACAAATGTGTGACTGAAATAATATTTATTTACAATAAAAACACATATATATTTTTTTAATTCTAATGACAAAGAGCTTCATTTGCGTTCTATGGATAATTGTAATGTGAAACTTCTTAAAAAAATAATTCAAATTTGCAAACGATATTAGAATTAGACAAATACAATTTCAATTTCGAAAAAGATTTTGGAAAATAAATTAACAATGGAATTAATATAATTACCTGACAAGAGCTATACTTCTTTACTTCAATATAAAAAGCATAGATTTAGCTCTACTGGGAAGTGATTTATTTTAGGGTTCTGTACTTAAAAAGTAAAATTGGAACCATTTTAAGATCACTCCTGTGTCTGTCCGTCCGTCTGTCACAGTCCTTTTTTTCTCGTAAACTATAGGACGTGGAAAGTTCAAACTTGGGAAAGTTATAAAGCCTTTTTACCCACATATTTTCAGATTATTAGCGATTCCCAAATATGTCTAGGAAAAATTTAGGAGGCTAATGAAGTTACTTGAAAAAAAAGTTTTCCTTTTGTATATCTTGTGGGGTATCGTGTGAAAGATCTCGTAATATCGAACTCAAAAATATATTTGTTTTAATTTTAGATATTATATTTTCAGAGATGTCATCGAAAATGCACTGCAAAAATATGTCCTCCCCCCCCCTTTATTTTGGAATCTACTGAAACTAAAATTATGAAAAAATTAGCTGTATTAGAGGTTTATTTAATCTTTGTAGGAAAACTATAACAATTTTCCTAAGTAACATAGTTTTTGAGAAAAACGCATTTTTCCGCTACACACAAACTTTACTTTTCGTGCGGTTAGTGGAGGAGATGACGGGCGTTCGAGGTATGTATCGACACAGAATCATTCAAGGATATCTGATAATGATTTTCGAAAAAATGTCAGTAATTGGCCTAAATATTAATTGAGTCACTTGAAAAAAAATTCTTTTTATATATCGTGTAGGGTATTGTTCGAAAGATCTCATAACATCGAATTTAAAATGTTTTAATTTTAGAGAGATTTTTTTAATTTAACAGAATTAATGAGAGTAATAGAGTTAAAGATTACATGACTGAAGTTATTGTTGTTTTCTACCGTATTATAAATGTACAACATGTCTACAATGTCTCTTTACAGTTTTAAAATTTTATTAAAAACACAATTGAACAGATACGTATATGGAAACTTGTACAATAACAAGTATATGTATTAACGTTTTTATTGCATTAATTAATAAACCTCTATATGTGCACCATTGGTTCCACGAAGCACATCTATGCTAAAATCGCCGACGTTTTCTGTTTTACTTACCCATCATACACAGTATAGGATAAATCTTGTAATTGTTTTAAAAATCGAAAAAAAATTGACGGATTTACACGTTTTAGACACTGGAGATTCCAAAAAACATATTTTTTGAAAAATAAAATTGCCGTCCGACTGTCTCTGTGTGTGTCTATCTCCCGAACAAATTTAGATAGAGACTTTAAATTTGATATGTACTTAGTATGTAATAATGAGAACAAGCTTATTGAATTTCAGTAACTTCGATTATCCGGAACTATTTTTTTTCGGACTCTCGAAATATTCGTTCTGATAAAAGGTATATAAATTTTTCGAAATTGTTTTTTTTAAGGAGTGAATATAAAAGACAATAAAAAAACATAAATTTTGCATACAGAATGAAGTCGAACGGATAATTAATTGCCGAGATATTTGTAATCACATTTTCCACAATCTTCGATTTTCATGACCCTGTATTACCTTTAAATTTCAATTCAAAGATAAATTTTATCTGGAAATAAGGCGATTAATCCGACGCAATAAACTATTAGTTAATAGGATTATCATTTTTGGAGTTGTATGGATGTTTCTCTTGCGCAATTCAGTAATAGAGCAGTTAAAGTTGATGACGTCATCAAGCCATGATTTTGTTCGAATTGCAATGCATTTTATAAATAGTTTACACATGTTTTATTTTCATATTTTATATTATGCATATCCGTAATGGGTAAGTATTACGGTTTGCCCCCAACGACTAGTTTATACTCTGTATCGTCTACCCTTGCTTTATCCAATACTGAGGCGATCTGTATGAATTTATTGTGCTAATTACAGGGCGTGTCGTGGTCACTTTTTGGATACCACTGTTTCAAAACAGTATTTTTTGTAGTATATTTCTATAAAATATGCAAGATAAATAATCTCATTGGTTGAATTCTACAGCATTTGATAAATAAATCTGAAAATAGCGGTAGGCAAAAAAGTGATCGTAAACAGAGCCTGCTTATCGACTGGGACAACTTCCACCAGTAAACACGAATATAAATTTTGTATTCGTTTATGAAATACTTTCTGCATGAATAAAGCATTTAAATAAGAGGATACTTTCTGTTCAAATTTACTGGTGGAAGTTTGCCCCGGCAAAAATCAAATCCTGGTCGTAAAGAGCACTGTAATTATATTTTTGTAAAATAGAAGTTAAAAAAATCATTATGCCGCAAATACAATAAAAGTGTGGTATAACTACAAAGAAAGCTATATTCAAACCTGAAATTTAATTAAGTTCTTGAGGATTAGTTTGCTTTATAAAAATTCTGATTCAGCTAAAATTTCAGAAAATTTAAAACCAGAAAACGCAAAAACGCAGAAACGCAGAGCACGGAACTTTACATAGTCTTCCTGTTTAAAATATTTCCTCCTAGTCCACTATATTAAACTTTAAATATCATTAACTAACATATTATTTCCAAATCCGATTCTACCTGACAGGGATCTCACAGAATATATATTTTTAAATAAATAATAAATATATATAACAGAAATCCTTATTCCGCAAATACAATAAAATGATGTTATATATATAAAGAAAGCTACATATTTTCTGGAAATTTAAATAATTTTTTGAGGACTAGTTTCCTTAAGAAAAAAAAAAAAATCTGATTCAGATAAATCTTAAGAAAACTTAAATTCAGAAAACACAAAAAGGTATCAAACGAAAACTTACATATTCCCCAGGTTAAAAATATTTCATCTTAGTCCAATATATTTAACTTTAAATATATATTTAATTGAAAAATTCTTTACAAATCCAATTTTACTTAACACTGACGTCACGAAAAATATTTTTAAAAACAAAAGTTAAAAAAAAAATCCTTACGTCGTAAAAACAATAAAAGTATGTTATATCTATAAAGGAAGGTCAATTTTAATCTGAAATTTAATTAATTTCTTGGGGGTTAATTTGCTTTGATAAATTCTTATTCAGCTAAAATAAATAAATAAATAAATAACTTAAATTCAGGAAAGGCGAAAATTCACAAAACGAAAGTTTAAATATTTCCCCAGTTCAAAATATTTCCTCTTAGTCCAACATATTTAACTTTAAATATCATTAATTGACATATTATTTCCAAGTCCGATTCTGCCTGACACTGACCTCACGGAATATATTTTTAAAAATCAATATTTAAAAAAATCTGTATTTCGTAAATACAATAAAATTATGCTATATCTATAAAGATACATACATTTTAATCTAAAATTTATTTTATTTCTTGAGGATTAGTTAGCTTTAAAAATATCTTATTCAGATTTTAAAAAAAATAAAAATAAAAAAAAATAAAAATAAATCTTAAATTTAGGAAATGCGAAAACGCACAAAACGAAAATTTAAATATTTCCCAAATTCAAAATATTTCCTCTTAGTCCAATATATTTAACTTTAAATATCATTAATTGACATATTATTTCCAAATCCGATTCTACCTGACACTACCTCACTAAATATATTTTTAAAAATAAAAGTTTAAAAAAATCCTTACGCCGTAAATATACAATAAAAGTATGTTATATCTATAAAGAAAGGTCCCTTTTAATCTGAAATTTAATTAATTTCTTGGGGGTTAATTTGCTTTGATAAATTCTTATTCAGCTAAAATAAATAAATAAATAAATTCAGGAAATGCGAAAACTCACAAAACGAAAGTTTAAATATTTCCCCAGTTAAAAAAATTCCTCTTAGTCCAACATATTTAACTTTAAATAGCATTAATTGACATATTATTTCCAAATCCGATTCCACCTGACACTGACCTCACGGAATATATTTTTAAAAATCAATATTTAAAAAAATCTTTTTTTCGTAAATACAATAAAATTATGTTATATCTATAAAGATACATACATTTTAATCTAAAATTTATTTTATTTCTAATACGCACAAAACGAAAGTTTAAATATTTCCCAAGTTCAAAATATTTCCTCTTAGTCCAATATATATTTAACTTTAAATATCATTAATTGACATATTATTTCCAAATCCGATTCTACTTGACACTGACCTCACTGAAAATATTTTTAAAAATAAAAGTTAAAAAAAAATCCTTACGCCGTAAATATACAATAAAAGTATGTTATATCTATACAGATACATACATTTTAATCTAAAATTTCATTTACTCCTTGAGGATTAATTCGCTTTAAAAAATTCTTATTCAGCTAAAATTTAAAAAAGAAACTTATATTCAGAAAATGAAAAAACATAATTCCCTGGTGGAAATATTTCTCATATATAATCCCATATATTGTCCAACATATTCAAATTTAAATATCATTAATTGACATATACTTTCCAAATCTAATTCTATCTGACACGGACTCTGACCAAATTTTTGAAATGTAGAGACATGTTATAAATTGATGTTTAAAATCTTGGTTTAACCAAAACTAGGTTCCTAACTTAATTTATCATGTACGGTTCATTATACAGTTGAAATGGGGAAATTCGTTTTTTTTTTTTTTTTTTTTTTTTTTTTTTTTGTGGATATATGAGAAAAATATTTCGCGAAATTTAATTATAGAAAACTTGTAGGTTCCGTTTTCCTTCTTAGTTTTATCCGTAGAAAAATGCGTGCAAAATTTTCCATTACTGTATTTTACAAAAGTGAAGAATGTATCAGAAGGAAGATTAAGTACCTAAATTAAACTTGCAGCGTTACGATCAATTAACCCCTTAACAGTATTTTTTTTTGACACAATAAACTAAAACTACGGATTAAACACCACTTTTTCCGTACTAAAATATTTGCCTTAAATAATCGCAAAATAACTGTTAATGAATAAATCGAAGATCACAGATAAAATGGTGTGGTATCTAAAAATTTCCAAATCTAATTCTACCTGATACGTACACTCTTAGCAAATTTTTGAAGTGTAGAGACATGTTAGAAATTGAAGTTTAAAATCTTGGTTTAACCAAAACTAGGTTCCTAACTTAATTTATCATGTACGGTTCATTACATAGTTGAAATGGAGAAAATCGTTCCTTTTTTTAAAAAAAGTTTGTGGAGAGATGAGAAAAATATTTCACGAAGTTTAATTATAGAAAACTTGTAGGTTCCGTTTTATTTCTTAGTTTTATCTGGAGAAAAATGCGTTCAAAATTTTGCATTTATGTATTTTACGAAAGTGAAGAAAGTATAAAAAAAAATATTGCAGAAGAAAGATTAAGTACCTAAATTAAACTTGCAGCGTTACGATCCATTAACCTCTTAACAATTGGGGTTTTTTTACACAACTAAAAAGAGGGACTGAACAACATGTTTTCCGTACTAAAATTAATTTATCATGTAAGGTTCATTACATAGTTGAAATAAGGAAAAACGTTCCTTTTTTTAAAACAAGTTTGTGGCGAGATGAGAAAAATATTTCGCAAAATTTAATTATAGAAAAATTATAGGTCTTTCTTAGTTTTATCTGGAGAAAAATGCGTTCAAAATTTTGCATTTATGTATTTTACGAAAGTGAAGGAAAAGTATAAAAAAATTGCAGAAGGAAGATTAAGTACCTAATTAAACTTGCAGCGGTACGATCCATTAACTCCTTAACAGTTTGGTTTTTTTTTTGACACAATAAACTAACAAGAAAGAAAAATCACACATCCGTCATAGATTATGAAACACTTTCCAACACTAACAGATTATTATTAAGAAATTTATTTTTTTCTTAGAATGAAAGGAGATAGATAAATAAGCAACTTGAAAAATATATAACTCAGGCATTTTTAGCAATTGCTGCCCACATTCGAAGTCTTTCGTGCAGTTCTGTATATGATCTACATAATTTGTAAACATCACGTAATGCACTAACAATTACATGAAATTGTACACCACATCGGAAAAAGCAATGTCAGCAATTCCAGGTCATAGTCAGTCCTTTAACCAAATTATTTTGTGCGTCTCTGTAAATGAAATGAATGATAAATAGTACGCACTCCATAATTTATAGAAAATAAGTTGTAGTAAACTTTAGTTATCTTTTAAATATCATTATGTTTCAAGTGTCATAGCATGTTCAAAATGAACCGCAAACGATTTTCAACTTGAATCATAATGTAAAGGAATTATTTTGTACTCCCCTGTAATTTAATTATAAATGCTACTAATATTATAAATAATACTCCGGTGAAAGCATACTGTAATCCACCTCAGTAATGCACAATAAATTCATCATGTTTGAAATATCGTAACATCAATAAAATTCGCCGCAAACGATTTTTCTCCATAGACCAGTCGTTAACGTTTTCAACGTAACAACATAAGCCGTAAGTTCGACACCTCCGTCCATACTGTGGACAGAAATGACCAATTGTTACCACTAAATTTTAATGCATTTTCTTCGTCTTAATAAAATTCGTAAATTCTATTGAAATTTAGTGGTGACAATCGGCCATTTGTGGCGCAGTGCTTCAATCCCTGTTTAAACTAAAGTTCAAAAATAATTTTATTATTGATTAAATGCGTGCAAATTATTTCATTAACTTATTTTATGGAAAAATGAAGGAAATATTAAAAAAAAAATTGCCGAATAGAGTAAAATTATGAAATGCATAAAACACGAAAAACATAAATTTTTCTCTGTTCACTGCCTTAATCCGATATGTCCACTTGGAAATTTCATCGATTAATAAATTGCACCCCAAATCCAATTTTACTTGAATAAATCAATGAAATGTAAAACAATTTATAAACTAAAGTTTAAAACCTTAATTTAACGGAAATTGGGCAAGTAAACTAATTTATAATTTACGGTTCATTAATTCGAATGGAAATGAATGGATCAGGAGAAAATCATTCATTTTGTACGACTGTAGATGGGTGAAAAGGAAAATGTAATTTAATTACAGAAAAATTATCTGTAGCGGTTTTTTTTTTCATATTTTTATTAGCAAAAAATGAATTTAAAATGTTGACTTAACTTATTTTACGAGAGTGAAAAAATATTCAAGAAAAATATAGACAGAACGTTAAGTATTGTGGATAATTATTCATATTTCTTTCACAATGATAATAAATATTATAAAAAGACGTTTACAGATTTTTTTTAAAACTAAAGTTCAGAAATAATTTTCGTACGGCTTAAATGAGTGTAAATTGCTTCATTAATTTATTTTATGGAAATGAAGGAAATATTTAAAATTTTGACTTAACTCATTTTACGAAAGTGAAAAAAATATTCAAGAAATTATAAAAAATTAATAAAAATTGGAGGGAATTGGCGTTAAATCTTGATTTAAGATAAAAAAATATTCAAGAAAAATATTCAAAATAATTATTCACATTTCTTTCACTATGATAATAAATATTAAAAAAAGAAGATCCCTAAACTAAAGTTCAGAAATAATTTTCATACGGCTTAAATACGTGTAAATTGTTTACTTAATTTATTTTATGTAAATGAAGGAAATATGAAAAAAATGTAGAATGGAGTTAAATTATAAAATGCATAAAATGAAAGACTTAAATTTTTCTTTGTTCACCACCTTAATCTGATATATCCAATTGGAAATTCCATCGATTAATAAACTGCACCCCAAATCCAATTTTGCTTGAACAAATCAATGAAATGTAAAACAATTTTTAAACTAAAGATTAAAATCTTAGCTTAACAGAAATTGGGGTGATAATCTGATTTACAATTTACGGTTCATTAATTTTCTGAAATGACTGACCTGGGATAAAATCATTCATTTTATAAGATTGTAGAGGGATAAAATGGAACGTTTCCAATAATTTAATTATACAAAATTCATTGGTTATGTTTTATTTTATATTTTTATAAGCGAAAAATGTAGTTAAAAATATTGCATTAACTTATTTTGCGAAAGTGAAAAAATATTCAAGAAGAATGTAGAAAGAGAGTTAAGTATTGTAGATAATTATTCATATTTTTTTCACAATGATATATAATATTTAAAAAATACGTTTACAAAAATTCCTTTTAAACTAAAGTTCAGAAAAAAAATTTCATACGGCTTAAATGCGTGTAAATAGTTGATGTTAATTTATTTTATGGAAATGAAGGAAATATTTTAAAAAAATGTAGAATGGAGTTGAATTCTGAATGCATAAAACGAAAAATTAAAATTTTTCTCTGTTCACCACTTTAATCCGATATATCCAATTGGTCATTCCATCGATTAATAAACTGCACCCCAAATCCAATTTTGCTTGAACAAATCAATGAAATGTAAAACAATTTTTTAAACTAAAGATTAAAATCTTAGCTTAACGGAAATTGGGGTGTTAATCTGATTTACAATTTACGGTTAATTAATTTGCTGAAACGACTGACCTGGGATAAAATCATTCATTTTGTAAGATTGTAGAGAGATGAAAAGGAAAGTTTCCAATAATTTAATTATACAAAAGTTATTGGTTATGTTTTATTTTATATTTTTATAAGCGAAAAATGTAGTTAAAAATATTGCATTAACTTATTTTAACAAAGTGAATAAAATAAGTAGATAAACTGTAGAATGTAGGTTAAGTATTGTGGATTAATATTCATATTTCTTTCAGAATGAGAATAAATATTTAAAAAAAAATACGTTGACAGAATTTCCTTTTAAACTAAACTTCAGAAATAATTTTGTTACGGATTAAATGCGTGCAAATTGTTTCACTAATTTATTTTATTGAAATCGAGGAAATGCGAAAAAAAAAATTGCAGAATGGAGTTAAACTATAAAATGCATAAAAAACGAAAACTTATTTTGTTCTCTGTTCACCGTCTAAATATGGCATATTTACTATGGGGAATTTCATCAAATAACAAAACTGCACCGTATATTCAATTTTATTTGAACAAATAAACGAAATGTAAAATAATTTATAAACTAAACTTTAAAATCTTGGTTTAACGGAAATTGAGATGCTAACCTAATTTACAATTTGCGGTTAATTAATTCGCTGAAATGAACGACTCGGGAGAAAATCGTTCATTTTGAAAAATTGTAGAAGGATGAAAAGAAACATTTCGAGTAATTTAATTACAGAAAAATTATCCGGTCCGTTTTCTTTTGTATTTTTATCAGCAAAAAATTTAGTTAAAAATGTTGTATTAACTTATTTTAACAAATTGAATAAAATATGAAGATAAAATGTAGAATGAAGGTTAAGTATTGCGGATTATTATTCATATTTCTTTCACAAATAAAATAACTAAAAAAAGACATTGACAGAATTTTGTTTTAAACTAAACTTCAGAAATAATTTTCATACTGCTTAAATTATGCAAATTGTTTCATTAATTTATTTTATGAAAAAAAAAAAAGAAATATGAAAACAAATGCAGAATGGAGTTGAATTATAAAATGGATAAAATGGATAAAATGGATAAAAGGAAAAACGTAAATTTCACTCTGTTCACCGCATTTGCAATATATTCACTTGGAAATTACATCGATTAATAAAATGCGCAAGTTGAATTTTACTTGAACAAAAAAGGAATGTAAAAATAAATAAATAAATAAACTAAAGTTTGAAATCTTGGTTTAACGGAAATGGGACTACTTACCTAATTTATAATTTACGGTTCATTAATTCGCTGAAATGAACAACTCTGAGAAAATCATTCATTTTGTAAGATTGAAGAGGGATTGAAAGGAAAGTTGCGAGTTATTTAATTACAAAGAATTATCGGTTTTGTTTTATTTGGTATTTTTATCAGCAAAAAATGTAGCTAAAAATGTTGCAATAACTTTTTTTACGAAAGTAAAAAAAAATATATTCAAGCAAAACTGCATTATTGAGGTTAAATATTGTGGATTATTATTCGTATTTCTTTTAAAATGAGAATACTTATAATATAATGAGAGTATTAAAAAAACCCTGACGTCTCAGCCTACAGGCACAGGTAGGTTTTGAAGACACAGACCGTGGGGCTCCTGTTTGTTGGGCATTGCGGAAGAAATTATCTTTTTATCATGATGCCGCAGTTGAGACCGCTCACTTCGAAATATCACTTATTTGCAGGCGGAGCCGGCAGATATTTTTTTTTTTTTTTTTTTTTTTTTTTTTTTTTTTTTTGGCTATAAGGTTGGTTCTATCAAAAGCGTGTCAGTATAAAAGTTTTGGATAATATTAAGAGGATTTATAATAAATTTAAGCGGATTTGATATCTTGTGAATGGACGAAGTTATGAATTTTTATCTTCTAAACCCCCCTTCCCCCCATTGGTGCCATTTTTAATGATATCAAAAATCTGTCATATATAAATTTTCGGCCCTTTTTCTAGAAATAATAATAACTTTAAACGGATTCGATACGTTTTATAATTAAGACGTTATGTTTTTTTCTGTTTTCACAAAAGCCCCTCATTTCCCCCCCTCCCCTGGTTCGATTTTGCCCATTAACGAACTTGACCAAGATTTTATGTATCAGTTTGGAAGATATTTGTGCAGAATAATTTCACTTATCGTATCCATAAAAAAGTGACATAGATAGATAGATAGATAGATAGATAAAGTTTTGAACTGGGGGTGGTTTTGCGTTCTGGGAGTCATGATCGACGTAGATCTGCAAAAAAAAAAAAAAAAAAAAAAAAAAAAAAAATCTAACTGAGGGAAGAATGTAATTGGTAGTATTTCTTACGAAATCTTCCTAAAAAAGACGTTGACAGAATTTACTTTTCAACTACAGTTAAGAAATAATTTTCTTATTGTTTAAATGTGTGAAAATGCTTTCATTAATTTATTTTATGGAAATGAAGGAAATATGAAAAAAATTGCAGAATGGAGTTTAATTATAAAATACATGAAACTCAAACTTACATTTTTATCTGTTCGCTGCATTTTCCAATATATTCAAAGGAAAATTCCGGCGATTAATAAACTACACCTAAAATCGAATTTTACTTCAACAATTCAACGAAATATAAAACAATTTATAAACTAAAGTTTAAAATCTTGGTTTAAGGGAAATTGGGAAACTAACATAATTTATAATTTCTGGTTCATTAATTCGCTGAAATGAACTTCTCCGGAGAAAATCATTTATTTTGTAAGATTGTAGAGGGGGATTGTAGAAAAGTAAAGTTTTGAGTAATTAAATAGAGAAAAATTATCGGTTCCGTTTTCTTTCGTATTTTTATTATATTCGTGTGAAAAGTAAAGTTTTGAGTAATTTAATTAAGACAAAAATTATCGGTTCCGTTTTCTTTCATACTTTTTTTCAGCAAAAAATGTATTTAAAAATGTTGCATTAAATTTATTAAATTTTAAGAAAGTGGGAAAATATTGAATAAAAACTGTAGATTGGAATTTCAATTACTGTGGATTATTATTCGTATTTCTTTCACAATGACAATAAATATTTAACAAAAAACGTTGACAGAATTTCCTTTTAAACTGAAGTTCAGAAATTATTTTCTTACTGCTCAAACGAGTGTAAATTGTTTCATTAATTTATTTTATGGAAATGAAGAAAATATGAATATAATGCAGATTGGAGTTAAATTATAAAAATCATAAAACGAAAAATGTATTTATTTTTTCTGTTTACCGATATTATTCACTTGGAAATTTCATCGATTAATAAATTTCATCCCAAATCCAATTTTACTTGAACAAATCAACGAAATGTAAAACAATTAATAAACTAAAGTTTAAAATCTTGATTTAACGAAAATTGGGCAAGTAAATTAATTTATAACTCAAGGTTCATTAATTCGCTGAAATGAACGACTCAGGAGAAAATCGTTCATTTTGTAAGATTGTAGAGGGTTGAAAAGGAAACTTTTGAGTAATTTAATTATAAAAAAAATTTGGTACCGTTTTCCTTCATATTTTTATTAATAAAAAATGTATTTAAAATGTTGCAGTAATTTATTTTACGAAAGTGAAACAAATTTAAAGAAAAACTATAGAATGAAGATTAAGTATTGTGGATTATTATTCATATTTCTTTCACAGTGAGAATAAATATTAAAAAACCTGTACCGGTAGGAAAATGTAGCTATCTCTTGTTAACACTTTCCAACCTAGTTGAAAAGTGTTTATGACTTCGGTTTGTCTGGCCGTATGGCCGTCTGCCGTCTGTCCGTGCTCTTACTCCCGTAAATATGATCGGATTGCTCTGCAATTTTTATATGTTATTGTCGTTATCTATAGCATGTTCCCTATTTCAACGGAAGTGTGTAGCACTTATAGTTTTTTTACAGGGACACTCAAAAAATTCCGCTACATTGCGGTCTATGGGGAAAAAATCATTTGCGGTTTATTTAAATAATGTTTCACTATTTTAAACGCATTGAAATTTATATATATCACTAAGGAGCATTAGACGAAGCTTAATATGGAATAGGGTGTGCATAAAACTTATAGTTACTTTACAGGGACAGTCAAAATAATTCCGTTACATTACATGTATGGTGAAAAATCGTCTGCGGTTTATTTAAATAATGTTTAACTATTTTAAACGCATTGAAATTTATATATTAAACTAAGGTGCATTACAAGAGGCTTACAACAGAATATTGTGTGTATAGCATTCATCATTCATTTACAGGGACACACAAAAGAATTCTCAACTGTCTGTTAACAATAATTCCTGGAAGTGCATTTTAAGTTACTGAACACGATTTTAATTTTAACTCGCTTTTTGTCTATTACGTGATGTGTATAAATTCTGTAGATCCTATACAGGGAAGCACTAAAGTTCGCGGACACATTTCCGTTTAGTGACAGAAACTCCAGACGGAGAATTTTAAACTGTGCTACGCGTTTCTAAAATTTAGCATCCTATGTAGTATATATACAGATCTATAGATCCTATAAAGGGCTGAATAAAAGTATTCGGATATTTTTCTGAATATTGTATATGTTGGAAATTCTTGAAATTATGTTTTTAAATATATTATGCGTTTCCAAATTGTTTACTTAGATGTCATCTTTTAGCTTATTAAACGGTATGATTTGTAAAATTATTTTGGAAGCGTTGGAAAGTGTTACATAATCTATGCTTGACGCATGATTTTTCGTTCTTGTTTTTAAAGTTTGAGCTCATTTTACTCAAACACACGAAGCTAAAATGCGTGGAACGTGATTATAGAATATTCAATCCCAGTTTTCGTTAATACCGAATTTGACTGAGAATTTCGCCAAATAAGTCAGCTATATCGAAGTTGTCTTCATTTATGGCGAATTATTTTTTCTCTACAAATGTGGCGTTATTTCGCCAGGTATGGCCAAGCATAATGAGAATTGCACGCTGATGGGTATGGCTATATAACTCTAAGGCATAAGAGTAAAAAAAATTGTTACAAATTTGTTAATAAATACGAGTGCAACCGCATGAAAAAATGCAGATTGTTTCAAAATGTCAGAGACACTAGAATTTCAAACTGCTATATCTCAACCAAATTTTAATATAAAGCCGAAACAAAATTTGTTCTGCAATCCTTGTACCAAAGTCAAACACTTAAAAGAAAATACTTTTTTTTTCTAAGTTGTTTTGCATACTTTTTTTAATTTTAAAATTAAAAAATGTTTAAGTGACCACCATTTTGAAACAAGATGGCGAATGAAGTTGGCCAATGAACTTAGTCAAGATCTTGGTATGTCCTGTGCACATGCTCAGTGACATTCAAATCGGTTCATAAATACGCGAGTTACAGCATAACAAAAATCAGATTGTTTCAAAATGTCAGTAAACCTACAATTTCAAACCGCTATATCTCAGCCATTTTTTAAGATAAAGCCAAAACAAGAACTGCTCCGAAATCTTTGTATCAAGATCTAGCACTTAACGGAAACAAGTTTTCCATTTATAATTTGTCTTGTACATATCTTTTAAATTTTAAATAATCAAAAATATTTAAGTGACCGCTATTTCGAAACAAGGGGGCGGATAGATTTGGCCAATGAACTCGGTTGAGATTTTGGTATGTCCTGTACACATGCTCAGTCACATTCAAATTGTTTCATAAATACGCGAGTTACAGCATAATAAAAAGCAGATTGTTTCAAAATGTCAGTCAACCTAGAATTTCAAGCTGCTATGTATCAGCCATTTTTTAAGGCAAGGCCAAAACAAGAACTTTCCCGGAATCTTTGTATCAAGATCTAACATTTAACGAAAGCAAGTTTTCCATTTATATTATTTTTGTACATATTTTTGAATTTTTAAATTTTTTTTAATTTTTAAGTGGTTGCCATTTTGGAACAAGATTGTGGATGAAGTTGGCCAACGAACTCGGCCGAGACCTTGGTATGCCCTGTACACATACTTAGTCACATTCAAATCGGTAAATTGGTTCATAAATAAGAGAGTTGCAGCATGACAAATCTCATATATATATATATATAGAAGGCATCAAGAGGATGAAAACTTACTATAGAACATGGGGTCGCAAACCACGTTGAATGGGAGAAAATAGCAAAAATTGTTATGAAGTGTGTGACGTCGAGTGGAACAAAAAGGGTCAATAATAAGTATAAAAATAGTTATTTGACGACAAGCATAATTACAATGCCTTGCATTTCAACGTCAGAAAGGAGACCACGACACATTTGTATAGAAATTGTTTGAAGTTGTGGCCATGAAGGTCATTGCACAGCCGACACCGACGGACGAAGGATTGCCAGACGTATTAAAACATATTTCTATGAAAATGTCTCGTCGTCTCCTTTCTGACGTTGAACTGTAATGCATTGTAATCATACTTTATGTCGAATAAATGTTTTTTCTATTTATTACTGGCCCTTTTTGTTCCACTCGACGTCACACCCTTCATAACTATTTTTGCAATTTTCTCTCACTAAACATGGTTTGCGACCTCATGTTCTATGGTAAGTTCTTATCCTCTTGATGCCTTCTATTACGTCTCTTAATTTGTCGGTAGAATTTTGAAACACCTTGTATAGATAGGTAGATATAGATATATAAATAAACATTTTAACGAGGGGTGGTTCTGGGGTTCGGGGTCATGATCAGTGTAACTATACCAAAATATTCCGGAACTGCTTTCCTCCACATGGCTGCAATAGGTACGTTTTTACTTTTTGAATTCGAAGCTACAGAAAAAAGACGTTGACCGAATTTCCTTTTAAACTAAAGTTCAAAAATAATTTTACTGATTAAATGCGTGTAAATTATTTCGTTAATTTATTATTTTATAGAAGTGAAGAAAACATATATAAAAAACAACAACTGCAGAGTGGTGTTCAATTATCAAAGGCATAAAATGAAAAACTTACATTTTTATCTGTTAACCAATTTTCCTATACATTGTACTTGGAAATTTCACCAATTAATAAACTGCACCCTAAATCCAATTTTACTGGAACATATCAACGAAATGTAAAACAATTTTTAAACTAAAGTTTAAAATCTTGGTTTAACGGAAATTGGGCTATTAACCTAATTTATAATTTCCGGTTCATTAATTCACTGAAATGAACGACTCGGGAGAAAATCGTTCATTTTGAAAGATTGTAGAAGGATGAAAAGAAACATTTCGAGTAATTTAATTACAGAAAAATTATCGGGTCCGTTTTCTTTCGCATTTTTTATCAGCAAAAAATGTATTTTAAAATGGTCTATTAACTTATTTTACGAAAGTTAGAAATATTTCAAGAAAAACTGTAGAATGAAGATGTGGATTATTTTTCATATTTCTTTCACAATGAGAAGAAATATTAAACAAGAAAAACATATCAGGCGTGTAGCATAGATTATGAAACATGTTCCAACATATTCAGAATATTGTAACAAAACCTTCCGGTTAATGAGTTGAAAGATCATGTTTAAGTAAACAACTTTGCGAACGCATAAAGCATTTGTTCAATGTTAAATAAAGTTTTATGTTTCCAATTCGTGTTTCCAAATCTTTATGAGCCATCATTTCGCCTCGTGGTCGAAATTTGAACTATTATTTTTTTATTGGATATTTATCTTCCCCATGATCCATATAACGTATATAATAAGTTTAAACCAAATTTGTTAACTAGAATGGGCTTCAGATTTGTCTGAGTAGTGCATTTTAAATTTTAACCAACCTGTACATTAGGCTGGGTCGAAAAAACCGAAATTAATATAATCAAAACATAATAGTGCGGGATAGTTGTCATTGATAATAAGGAATAAATTCGCAAAATATTACACCAAATGGTTAATATCTTTTACCGCCGCAAGGGGGCCAAAGTTTCGAAAAATTGCAAAAAAATGATTTTTTCGAAAAAAAAAATTATCCAACCATAACAATACAATTTCTAATAGATTGCAACAGATTGCAAGATGTTAGCAATATTCCAATAAAATGTTATTATGGTGAAGTCATTTCTATTACCGCCGCAGAGGCGGTCAAAATTTTGAAAAAACGGCAAAATTTTCAATTTTTAGTTTTTTCCAATTTTCCCAAATTTTATTAAATGTCTACAATTAAATAAATTTACATTATGTCTAGTAATAACTCATAAATGTCTAGTAATTTTGATCATGGTGTAGCCAACCAAGGTCGAGAGCGGGTCCGCCCCCCTCCTAAATTTGAGAGAAAAGGGCTTTTTGAAGGGATTGTGGGAATTTTCCGGAAATTTTTAGTGTTTTTTTTTTTTTTTTAAGGTGCCCCCAAAAGTGGAAAATGATGGGTAATTTATGTATGGGGACCCCCTACAAAAAAAATCACCACAATTTCTCGGAAATTCCTTAAAGTTCCTTCAAAAAGACTTTTTCTCTCAAATTTAGGGGGGCTGACCCCTCTCGCCCTTGGTTGGCAATGCCCATGATAAAAATTGCTAGACATAACTTATTACTAGATATAATGTAAATTTGTTTAATTTAGACAAATAAAAAAAATTGGGAAAATTGAAAAATACTGAAAATTGAAATTTTTTCCGTTATTTTTTCAAAATTTTGACCGCTTTTGCGGCGGTAATAGAAATGATTTCACCTTAATAAAATTTTATTGGAATATTACTAAAATCTTGAAGCAACTGTTGCATTCTATTACAAATTTTATTGTTATGGTTGGATAATTTAACTTATTTTTCGAAAAAAATTATTTTGTTGCGATTTTTCGAGACTTTGCTCCTTTTGCGGCGGTAAAAGATATTAACCATTTGGTGTAATATTTTGAGAATTTATTCCTTATTACCAATGGCAACTTTTCCGCACTATTATATTTCGATTATATAAATTTTGGTTTTTTCGACCTGTACATTTTTAGCAAAAAATTTGAAAATTGATATTTTTGGTCGTTTTTCGCTAAATGAAGTGTACAGAATCCCCTTAACGTATGAAATTAGAATACTTATTGTTCTGATATTTTTATTGCGTTAGTCGAGTATTTTAGAATCGTTTTTAAATATTATCAGTCTGTAAAGTTCAGCATACACCAATAAAATTTTTAAAACTGGACAAATCTTTCAATTTTACATTTATTTATATGTAAATGAATAATGTGAAATTGTATAAAAAATGCTATAAAATTCGAATACTTCTGCAAGAGTAAAGATTGATAAAAACTGTTTTTATATATATTGATATGATGAAAAGCACTTCAGTGTTACTTCATAAAATTGATAGATTCTGGTTACATTCTCCGATTGAGAAATCGATGCATTATATCCCTGTAGTCGAGTTGTACTTTAAAACTGAATAAAAACTTTTAATTTTATATTTAAATGAATAATTAGCAAGGGTTAAAGATTGATAAAAACTGTTTCTATCTCTTTATATGATGAAAAGCATTTCGATGGTACTTCATAAAATTGATATATTTTGGTTGCATTTTCCGATTAAGAATTCCATTCCTCTAGTTTTATTGTATTTTAAAACTGAAAAAAAAACTTTCAATTTTATATTTATATGTAAATGAATAAAGTCAAATTATATTAAAAGTAATATAAAATTCTAATTCATATGCAAGAGTTAAGGATTGATAAAAACCTTTTTTTTAATCATAATAATATGATGAAAATCACTTCAGTGACCCTTCATAAAATTGATATATTTTGGTTGCATTTTCCGATTGAGAATTCCATTCCTCTAGTTTCATTGTATTTTAAAACTGAATAAAAACTTTCAATTTTATATTTATATGTAAATGAATAATGTCAAATTATATTAAAAGTAATATGAAATTCTAATTCATATGCAAGCGTTATGGATTGATAAAAACCTTTTTTTTAATCATAATAATATGATGAAAATCACTTCAGTGACCCTTCATAAAATTGATATATTTTGGTTGCATTTTCCAATTGAGAATTCCATTCCTCTAGTTTTATTGTATTTTAAAACTGAATAAAAACTTGACGCATAATAAAAAGCAGATTGTTTCAAAATGTCAGCCAACCTAGAATTTCAAGCTGCTATGTATCAGCCATTTTTTAAGGCAAGGCCAAAACAAGAACTTCCCCGGAATCTTTGTATCAAGATCTAACATTTAACGAAAGCAAGTTTTCCATTTATATTATTTTTGTACATATTTTTGAATTTTTAAATTTTTTTAAATTTTTAAGTGGTTGCCATTTTGGAACAAGATTGTGGATGAAGTTGGCCAACGAACTCGGCCGAGACCTTGGTATGCCCTGTACACATACTTAGTCACATTCAAATCGGTAAATTGGTTCATAAATAAGATAGTTGCAGCATGACAAATCTCATATATATATATATATATATATATATATATATATATAGAAGGCATCAAGAGGATGAAAACTTACTATAGAACATGGGGTCACAAACCACGTTGAATGGGAGAAAATAGCAAAAATTGTTATGAAGTGTGTGACGTCGAGTGGAACAAAAAGGGTCAATAATAAGTATAAAAATAGTTATTTGACGACAAGCATAATTACAATGCCTTGCATTTCAACGTCAGAAAGGAGACCACGACACATTTTTATAGAAATTGTTCGAAGTTGTGGCCACGAAGGTCATTGCACAGCCGACACCGACGGACGAAGGATTGCCAGACGCATTAAAACATATTTCTATGAAAATGTCTCGTCGTCTCCTTTCTGACGTTGAACTGTAATGCATTGTATTCATAATTTATGTCGAATAAATGTTTTTTCTATTTATTACTGGCCCTTTTTGTTCCACTCGACGTCACACCCTTCATAACTATTTTTGCAATTTTCTCTCACTAAACATTGTTTGCGACCTCATGTTCTATGGTAAATTCTTATCCTCTTGATGCCTTCTATTACGTCTCTTAATTTGTCGGTAGAATTTTGAAACACCTTGTATAGATAGGTAGATATAGATATATAAATAAACATTTTAACTAGGGGTGGTTTTGGGGTTCGGGGTTATGATCAGTGTAACAATACCAAAATATTCCGGAACTGCTTTCCTCCACATGGCTACAATAGGTACGTTTTTACTTTTTGAATTCGAAGCTACAGAAAAAAGACGTTGAGCAAATTTCCTTTTAAACTAAAGTTCAAAAATAATTTTACTGATTAAATGCGTGTAAATTATTTTGTTAATTTATTATTTTATAGAAGTGAAGAAAACATATATAAAAAACAACAACTGCAGAGTGGTGTTTTTGGTGGCTGTGAGTGGTGGCTGCAGAGTGGTGACATTTTTATCTGTTAACCAATTTTCCTATACATTCTACTCGGAAATTTCACCAATTAATAAACTGCACCCTAAATCCAATTTTACTGGAACATATCAACGAAATGTAAAACAATTTTTTAACTAAAGTTTAAAATCTTGGTTTAACGGAAATTGGGCTATTACCCTAATTTATAATTTCCGGTTCATTAATTCGCTGAAATGAACGACTCGGGAGAAAATCGTTCATTTTGAAAGATTGTAGAAGGATGAAAAGAAACATTTCGAGTAATTTAATTACAGAAAAATTATCGGGTCAGTTTTCTTTCGCATTTTTTATCAGCAAAAAATGTATTTTAAATGGTCTATTAACTTATTTTACGAAAGTTAGAAATATTTCAAGAAAAACTGTAGAATGAAGATGTGGATTATTTTTCATATTTCTTTCACAATGAGAAGAAATATTAAACAAGAAAAACATATCAGGCGTGTAGCATAGATTATGAAACATGTTCCAACATATTCAGAATATTGTAACAAAACCTTCCGGTTAATGAGTTGAAAGATCATGTTTAAGTAAACAACTTTGCGAACGCATAAAGCATTTGTTCAATGTTAAATAAAATTTTATGTTTCCAATTCGTGTTTCCAAATCTTTATGAGCCATCATTTCGCCTCGTGGTCGAAATTTGAACTATTATTTTTTTATTGGATATTTATCTTCCCCATGATCCATATAACGTATATAATAAGTTTAAACCAAATTTGTTAACTAGAATGGGCTTCAGATTTGTCTGAGTAGTGCATTTTAAATTATAACCAACCTGTACATTAGGGTGGGTCGAAAAAACCGAAATTAATATAATCAAAACATAATAGTGCGGGATAGTTGTCATTGGTAATAAGGAATAAATTCGCAAAATATTACACCAAATGGTTAATATCTTTTACCGCCGCAAGGGGGCCAAAGTTTCGAAAAATTGCAAAAAAATGATTTTTTCGAAAAAAAAAAATTATCCAACCATAACAATACAATTTCTAATAGATTGCAACAGATTGCAAGATGTTAGCAATATTCCAATAAAATGTTATTATGGTGAAGTCATTTCTATTACCGCCGCAGAGGCGGTCAAAATTTTGAAAAAACGGCAAAATTTTCAATTTTTAGTTTTTTCCAATTTTCCCAAATTTTATTAAATGTCTACAATTAAATAAATTTACATTATGTCTAGTAATAACTCATAAATGTCTAGTAATTTTGATCATGGTGTAGCCAACCAAGGTCGAGAGCGGGTCCGCCCCCCTCCTAAATTTGAGAGAAAAGGGCTTTTTGAAGGGATTGTGGGAATTTTCCGGAAATTTTTAGTGTTTTTTTTTTTTTTTAAGGTGCCCCCAAAAGTGCAAAATGATGGGTAATTTATGTATGGGGACCCCCTACAAAAAAAATCACCACAATTTCTCGGAAATTCCTTAAAGTTCCTTCAAAAAGACTTTTTCTCTCAAATTTAGGGGGGCTGACCCCTCTCGCCCTTGGTTGGCAATGCCCATGATAAAAATTGCTAGACATAACTTATTACTAGATATAATGTAAATTTGTTTAATTTAGACAAATAAAAAAAATTGGGAAAATTGAAAAATACTGAAAATTGAAATTTTTTCCGTTATTTTTTCAAAATTTTGACCGCTTTTGCGGCGGTAATAGAAATGATTTCACCTTAATAAAATTTTATTGGAATATTACTAAAATCTTGAAGCAACTGTTGCATTCTATTACAAATTTTATTGTTATGGTTGGATAATTTAACTTATTTTTCGAAAAAAATTATTTTGTTGCGATTTTTCGAGACTTTGCTCCTTTTGCGGCGGTAAAAGATATTAACCATTTGGTGTAATATTTTGAGAATTTATTCCTTATTACCAATGGCAACTTTTCCGCACTATTATATTTCGATTATATAAATTTTGGTTTTTTCGACCTGTACATTTTTAGCAAAAAATTTGAAAATTGATATTTTTGGTCGTTTTTCGCTAAATGAAGTGTACAGAATCCCCTTAACGTATGAAATTAGAATACTTATTGTTCTGATATTTTTATTGCGTTAGTCGAGTATTTTAGAATCGTTTTTAAATATTATCAGTCTGTAAAGTTCAGCATACACCAATAAAATTTTTAAAACTGGACAAATCTTTCAATTTTACATTTATTTATATGTAAATGAATAATGTGAAATTGTATAAAAAATGCTATAAAATTCGAATACTTCTGCAAGAGTAAAGATTGATAAAAACTGTTTTTATATATATTGATATGATGAAAAGCACTTCAGTGTTACTTCATAAAATTGATAGATTCTGGTTACATTCTCCGATTGAGAAATCGATGCATTATATCCCTGTAGTCGAGTTGTACTTTAAAACTGAATAAAAACTTTTAATTTTATATTTAAATGAATAATTAGCAAGGGTTAAAGATTGATAAAAACTGTTTCTATCTCTTTATATGATGAAAAGCATTTCGATGGTACTTCATAAAATTGATATATTTTGGTTGCATTTTCCGATTAAGAATTCCATTCCTCTAGTTTTATTGTATTTTAAAACTGAAAAAAAAACTTTCAATTTTATATTTATATGTAAATGAATAAAGTCAAATTATATTAAAAGTAATATAAAATTCTAATTCATATGCAAGAGTTAAGGATTGATAAAAACCTTTTTTTTAATCATAATAATATGATGAAAATCACTTCAGTGACCCTTCATAAAATTGATATATTTTGGTTGCATTTTCCGATTGAGAATTCCATTCCTCTAGTTTTATTGTATTTTAAAACTGAATAAAAACTTTCAATTTTATATTTATATGTAAATGAATAATGTCAAATTATATTAAAAGTAATATGAAATTCTAATTCATATGCAAGCGTTATGGATTGATAAAAACCTTTTTTTTAATCATAATAATATGATGAAAATCACTTCAGTGACCCTTCATAAAATTGATATATTTTGGTTGCATTTTCCAATTGAGAATTCCATTCCTCTAGTTTTATTGTATTTTAAAACTGAATAAAAACTTGACGCATAATAAAAAGCAGATTGTTTCAAAATGTCAGCCAACCTAGAATTTCAAGCTGCTATGTATCAGCCATTTTTTAAGGCAAGGCCAAAACAAGAACTTCCCCGGAATCTTTGTATCAAGATCTAACATTTAACGAAAGCAAGTTTTCCATTTATATTATTTTTGTACATATTTTTGAATTTTTAAATTTTTTTAAATTTTTAAGTGGTTGCCATTTTGGAACAAGATTGTGGATGAAGTTGGCCAACGAACTCGGCCGAGACCTTGGTATGCCCTGTACACATACTTAGTCACATTCAAATCGGTAAATTGGTTCATAAATAAGATAGTTGCAGCATGACAAATCTCATATATATATATATATATATATATATATATATATATATAGAAGGCATCAAGAGGATGAAAACTTACTATAGAACATGGGGTCACAAACCACGTTGAATGGGAGAAAATAGCAAAAATTGTTATGAAGTGTGTGACGTCGAGTGGAACAAAAAGGGTCAATAATAAGTATAAAAATAGTTATTTGACGACAAGCATAATTACAATGCCTTGCATTTCAACGTCAGAAAGGAGACCACGACACATTTTTATAGAAATTGTTCGAAGTTGTGGCCACGAAGGTCATTGCACAGCCGACACCGACGGACGAAGGATTGCCAGACGCATTAAAACATATTTCTATGAAAATGTCTCGTCGTCTCCTTTCTGACGTTGAACTGTAATGCATTGTATTCATAATTTATGTCGAATAAATGTTTTTTCTATTTATTACTGGCCCTTTTTGTTCCACTCGACGTCACACCCTTCATAACTATTTTTGCAATTTTCTCTCACTAAACATTGTTTGCGACCTCATGTTCTATGGTAAATTCTTATCCTCTTGATGCCTTCTATTACGTCTCTTAATTTGTCGGTAGAATTTTGAAACACCTTGTATAGATAGGTAGATATAGATATATAAATAAACATTTTAACTAGGGGTGGTTTTGGGGTTCGGGGTTATGATCAGTGTAACAATACCAAAATATTCCGGAACTGCTTTCCTCCACATGGCTACAATAGGTACGTTTTTACTTTTTGAATTCGAAGCTACAGAAAAAAGACGTTGACCAAATTTCCTTTTAAACTAAAGTTCAAAAATAATTTTACTGATTAAATGCGTGTAAATTATTTTGTTAATTTATTATTTTATAGAAGTGAAGAAAACATATATAAAAAACAACAACTGCAGAGTGGTGTTTTTGGTGGCTGTGAGTGGTGGCTGCAGAGTGGTGACATTTTTATCTGTTAACCAATTTTCCTATACATTCTACTCGGAAATTTCACCAATTAATAAACTGCACCCTAAATCCAATTTTACTGGAACATATCAACGAAATGTAAAACAATTTTTTAACTAAAGTTTAAAATCTTGGTTTAACGGAAATTGGGCTATTACCCTAATTTATAATTTCCGGTTCATTAATTCGCTGAAATGAACGACTCGGGAGAAAATCGTTCATTTTGAAAGATTGTAGAAGGATGAAAAGAAACATTTCGAGTAATTTAATTACAGAAAAATTATCGGGTCAGTTTTCTTTCGCATTTTTTATCAGCAAAAAATGTATTTTAAATGGTCTATTAACTTATTTTACGAAAGTTAGAAATATTTCAAGAAAAACTGTAGAATGAAGATGTGGATTATTTTTCATATTTCTTTCACAATGAGAAGAAATATTAAACAAGAAAAACATATCAGGCGTGTAGCATAGATTATGAAACATGTTCCAACATATTCAGAATATTGTAACAAAACCTTCCGGTTAATGAGTTGAAAGATCATGTTTAAGTAAACAACTTTGCGAACGCATAAAGCATTTGTTCAATGTTAAATAAAATTTTATGTTTCCAATTCGTGTTTCCAAATCTTTATGAGCCATCATTTCGCCTCGTGGTCGAAATTTGAACTATTATTTTTTTATTGGATATTTATCTTCCCCATGATCCATATAACGTATATAATAAGTTTAAACCAAATTTGTTAACTAGAATGGGCTTCAGATTTGTCTGAGTAGTGCATTTTAAATTATAACCAACCTGTACATTAGGGTGGGTCGAAAAAACCGAAATTAATATAATCAAAACATAATAGTGCGGGATAGTTGTCATTGGTAATAAGGAATAAATTCGCAAAATATTACACCAAATGGTTAATATCTTTTACCGCCGCAAGGGGGCCAAAGTTTCGAAAAATTGCAAAAAAATGATTTTTTCGAAAAAAAAAAATTATCCAACCATAACAATACAATTTCTAATAGATTGCAACAGATTGCAAGATGTTAGCAATATTCCAATAAAATGTTATTATGGTGAAGTCATTTCTATTACCGCCGCAGAGGCGGTCAAAATTTTGAAAAAACGGCAAAATTTTCAATTTTTAGTTTTTTCCAATTTTCCCAAATTTTATTAAATGTCTACAATTAAATAAATTTACATTATGTCTAGTAATAACTCATAAATGTCTAGTAATTTTGATCATGGTGTAGCCAACCAAGGTCGAGAGCGGGTCCGCCCCCCTCCTAAATTTGAGAGAAAAGGGCTTTTTGAAGGGATTGTGGGAATTTTCCGGAAATTTTTAGTGTTTTTTTTTTTTTTTAAGGTGCCCCCAAAAGTGCAAAATGATGGGTAATTTATGTATGGGGACCCCCTACAAAAAAAATCACCACAATTTCTCGGAAATTCCTTAAAGTTCCTTCAAAAAGACTTTTTCTCTCAAATTTAGGGGGGCTGACCCCTCTCGCCCTTGGTTGGCAATGCCCATGATAAAAATTGCTAGACATAACTTATTACTAGATATAATGTAAATTTGTTTAATTTAGACAAATAAAAAAAATTGGGAAAATTGAAAAATACTGAAAATTGAAATTTTTTCCGTTATTTTTTCAAAATTTTGACCGCTTTTGCGGCGGTAATAGAAATGATTTCACCTTAATAAAATTTTATTGGAATATTACTAAAATCTTGAAGCAACTGTTGCATTCTATTACAAATTTTATTGTTATGGTTGGATAATTTAACTTATTTTTCGAAAAAAATTATTTTGTTGCGATTTTTCGAGACTTTGCTCCTTTTGCGGCGGTAAAAGATATTAACCATTTGGTGTAATATTTTGAGAATTTATTCCTTATTACCAATGGCAACTTTTCCGCACTATTATATTTCGATTATATAAATTTTGGTTTTTTCGACCTGTACATTTTTAGCAAAAAATTTGAAAATTGATATTTTTGGTCGTTTTTCGCTAAATGAAGTGTACAGAATCCCCTTAACGTATGAAATTAGAATACTTATTGTTCTGATATTTTTATTGCGTTAGTCGAGTATTTTAGAATCGTTTTTAAATATTATCAGTCTGTAAAGTTCAGCATACACCAATAAAATTTTTAAAACTGGACAAATCTTTCAATTTTACATTTATTTATATGTAAATGAATAATGTGAAATTGTATAAAAAATGCTATAAAATTCGAATACTTCTGCAAGAGTAAAGATTGATAAAAACTGTTTTTATATATATTGATATGATGAAAAGCACTTCAGTGTTACTTCATAAAATTGATAGATTCTGGTTACATTCTCCGATTGAGAAATCGATGCATTATATCCCTGTAGTCGAGTTGTACTTTAAAACTGAATAAAAACTTTTAATTTTATATTTAAATGAATAATTAGCAAGGGTTAAAGATTGATAAAAACTGTTTCTATCTCTTTATATGATGAAAAGCATTTCGATGGTACTTCATAAAATTGATATATTTTGGTTGCATTTTCCGATTAAGAATTCCATTCCTCTAGTTTTATTGTATTTTAAAACTGAAAAAAAAACTTTCAATTTTATATTTATATGTAAATGAATAAAGTCAAATTATATTAAAAGTAATATAAAATTCTAATTCATATGCAAGAGTTAAGGATTGATAAAAACCTTTTTTTTAATCATAATAATATGATGAAAATCACTTCAGTGACCCTTCATAAAATTGATATATTTTGGTTGCATTTTCCGATTGAGAATTCCATTCCTCTAGTTTTATTGTATTTTAAAACTGAATAAAAACTTTCAATTTTATATTTATATGTAAATGAATAATGTCAAATTATATTAAAAGTAATATGAAATTCTAATTCATATGCAAGCGTTATGGATTGATAAAAACCTTTTTTTTAATCATAATAATATGATGAAAATCACTTCAGTGACCCTTCATAAAATTGATATATTTTGGTTGCATTTTCCAATTGAGAATTCCATTCCTCTAGTTTTATTGTATTTTAAAACTGAATAAAAACTTGACGCATAATAAAAAGCAGATTGTTTCAAAATGTCAGCCAACCTAGAATTTCAAGCTGCTATGTATCAGCCATTTTTTAAGGCAAGGCCAAAACAAGAACTTCCCCGGAATCTTTGTATCAAGATCTAACATTTAACGAAAGCAAGTTTTCCATTTATATTATTTTTGTACATATTTTTGAATTTTTAAATTTTTTTAAATTTTTAAGTGGTTGCCATTTTGGAACAAGATTGTGGATGAAGTTGGCCAACGAACTCGGCCGAGACCTTGGTATGCCCTGTACACATACTTAGTCACATTCAAATCGGTAAATTGGTTCATAAATAAGATAGTTGCAGCATGACAAATCTCATATATATATATATATATATATATATATATATATATAGAAGGCATCAAGAGGATGAAAACTTACTATAGAACATGGGGTCACAAACCACGTTGAATGGGAGAAAATAGCAAAAATTGTTATGAAGTGTGTGACGTCGAGTGGAACAAAAAGGGTCAATAATAAGTATAAAAATAGTTATTTGACGACAAGCATAATTACAATGCCTTGCATTTCAACGTCAGAAAGGAGACCACGACACATTTTTATAGAAATTGTTCGAAGTTGTGGCCACGAAGGTCATTGCACAGCCGACACCGACGGACGAAGGATTGCCAGACGCATTAAAACATATTTCTATGAAAATGTCTCGTCGTCTCCTTTCTGACGTTGAACTGTAATGCATTGTATTCATAATTTATGTCGAATAAATGTTTTTTCTATTTATTACTGGCCCTTTTTGTTCCACTCGACGTCACACCCTTCATAACTATTTTTGCAATTTTCTCTCACTAAACATTGTTTGCGACCTCATGTTCTATGGTAAATTCTTATCCTCTTGATGCCTTCTATTACGTCTCTTAATTTGTCGGTAGAATTTTGAAACACCTTGTATAGATAGGTAGATATAGATATATAAATAAACATTTTAACTAGGGGTGGTTTTGGGGTTCGGGGTTATGATCAGTGTAACAATACCAAAATATTCCGGAACTGCTTTCCTCCACATGGCTACAATAGGTACGTTTTTACTTTTTGAATTCGAAGCTACAGAAAAAAGACGTTGACCAAATTTCCTTTTAAACTAAAGTTCAAAAATAATTTTACTGATTAAATGCGTGTAAATTATTTTGTTAATTTATTATTTTATAGAAGTGAAGAAAACATATATAAAAAACAACAACTGCAGAGTGGTGTTTTTGGTGGCTGTGAGTGGTGGCTGCAGAGTGGTGACATTTTTATCTGTTAACCAATTTTCCTATACATTCTACTCGGAAATTTCACCAATTAATAAACTGCACCCTAAATCCAATTTTACTGGAACATATCAACGAAATGTAAAACAATTTTTTAACTAAAGTTTAAAATCTTGGTTTAACGGAAATTGGGCTATTACCCTAATTTATAATTTCCGGTTCATTAATTCGCTGAAATGAACGACTCGGGAGAAAATCGTTCATTTTGAAAGATTGTAGAAGGATGAAAAGAAACATTTCGAGTAATTTAATTACAGAAAAATTATCGGGTCAGTTTTCTTTCGCATTTTTTATCAGCAAAAAATGTATTTTAAATGGTCTATTAACTTATTTTACGAAAGTTAGAAATATTTCAAGAAAAACTGTAGAATGAAGATGTGGATTATTTTTCATATTTCTTTCACAATGAGAAGAAATATTAAACAAGAAAAACATATCAGGCGTGTAGCATAGATTATGAAACATGTTCCAACATATTCAGAATATTGTAACAAAACCTTCCGGTTAATGAGTTGAAAGATCATGTTTAAGTAAACAACTTTGCGAACGCATAAAGCATTTGTTCAATGTTAAATAAAATTTTATGTTTCCAATTCGTGTTTCCAAATCTTTATGAGCCATCATTTCGCCTCGTGGTCGAAATTTGAACTATTATTTTTTTATTGGATATTTATCTTCCCCATGATCCATATAACGTATATAATAAGTTTAAACCAAATTTGTTAACTAGAATGGGCTTCAGATTTGTCTGAGTAGTGCATTTTAAATTATAACCAACCTGTACATTAGGGTGGGTCGAAAAAACCGAAATTAATATAATCAAAACATAATAGTGCGGGATAGTTGTCATTGGTAATAAGGAATAAATTCGCAAAATATTACACCAAATGGTTAATATCTTTTACCGCCGCAAGGGGGCCAAAGTTTCGAAAAATTGCAAAAAAATGATTTTTTCGAAAAAAAAATTATCCAACCATAACAATACAATTTCTAATAGATTGCAACAGATTGCAAGATGTTAGCAATATTCCAATAAAATGTTATTATGGTGAAGTCATTTCTATTACCGCCGCAGAGGCGGTCAAAATTTTGAAAAAACGGCAAAATTTTCAATTTTTAGTTTTTTCCAATTTTCCCAAATTTTATTAAATGTCTACAATTAAATAAATTTACATTATGTCTAGTAATAACTCATAAATGTCTAGTAATTTTGATCATGGTGTAGCCAACCAAGGTCGAGAGCGGGTCCGCCCCCCTCCTAAATTTGAGAGAAAAGGGCTTTTTGAAGGGATTGTGGGAATTTTCCGGAAATTTTTAGTGTTTTTTTTTTTTTAAGGTGCCCCCAAAAGTGGAAAATGATGGGTAATTTATGTATGGGGACCCCCTACAAAAAAAATCACCACAATTTCTCGGAAATTCCTTAAAATTCCTTCAAAAAGACTTTTTCTCTCAAATTTAGGGGGGCGGACCCCTCTCGCCCTTGGTTGGCAATGCCCATGATAAAAATTGCTAGACATAAGTTATTACTAGATATAATGTAAATTTGTTTAATTTAGACAAATAATAAAAATTGGGAAAATTGAAAAATACTGAAAATTGAAATTTTTTCCGTTATTTTTTAAAAATTTTGACCGCCTTTGCGGCGGTAATAGAAATGATTTCACCTTAATAAAATTTTATTGGAATATTACTAAAATCTTGAAGCAACTGTTACATTCTATTACAAATTGTATTGTTATGGTTGGATAATTTAACTTATTTTTCGAAAAAAATTATTTTGTTGCGATTTTTCGAGACTTTGCCCCTTTTGCGGCGGTAAAAGATATTAACCATTTGGTGTAATATTTTGAGAATTTATTCCTTATTACCAATGACAACTTGTACGCACTATTATATTTCGATTATATAAATTTTGGTTTTTTCGACCTGTACATTTTTAGCAGAAAATTAGAAAATTGATATTTTTGGTCGTTTTTCGCTAAATGAAGTGTACAGAATCCCCTTAACGTATGAAATTAGAATACTTATTGTTCTGATATTTTTATTGCGTTAGTCGAGTATTTTAGAATCGTTTTTAAATAATATCAGTCTGTAAAGTTCAGCATACACCAATAAAATTTTTAAAACTGGACAAATCTTTCAATTTTACATTTATTTATATGTAAATGAATAATGTGAAATTGTATAAAAAATGCTATAAAATTCGAATTCTTCTGCAAGAGTTAAAGATTGATAAAAACTGTTTTTATATATATTGATATGATGAAAAGCACTTCAGTGTTTCTTCATAAAATTGATAGATTCTGGTTACATTCTCCGATTGAGCATTCTATGCATTATATACCTGTAGTCAGTCGAGTTGTACTTTAAAACTGAATAAAAACTTTTAATTTTATATTTAAATAAACAATTAGCAAGGGTTAAAGATTGATAAAAACTGTTTCTATCTCTTTCATATGATGAAAAGCATTTCAATGGTACTTCATAAAATTGATATATTTTGGTTGCATTTTCCGATTGAGAATTTCCATTCCTCTAGTTTTATTGTATTTTAAAACTGAATAAAAACTTTCAATTTTATATTTATATGTAAATGAATAATGTCAAATTATATTAAAAGTAATATAAAATTCTAATTCATATGCAAGAGTTAAGGATTGATAAAAACCTTTTTTTTATCATAATAATATGAAAAAAATCACTTCAGTGACCCTTCATAAAATTGATATATTTTGGTTGCATTTTCCGATTGAGAATTCCATTCCTCTAGTTTTATTGTATTTTAAAACTGAATAAAAACTTTCAATTTTATATTTATATGTAAATGAATAATGTCAAATTATATTAAAAGTAATATAAAATTCTAATTCATATGCAAGAGTTAAGGATTGATAAAAACCTTTTTTTTATCATAATAATATGATGAAAATCACTTTAGTGGCCCTTCATAAAATTGATATATTCTGGTTACATTTTCCGATTGAGAATTCTACACATTATATTCCTCTGGTCGAGATGTATTTTAAAACTGAATAAAATCTTTCGATTTTATATTTATATGTAAATGAATAATGTCAAATTATATTAAAAGTAATATAAAATTCTAATTCATGTGCAAGAGTTAAGGATTGATAAAAACCTTTTTTTTTATCATAATAATATGATGAAAATCACTTCAGTGTCCCTTCATAAAATTGATATATTCTGGTTACATTTTCCGATTGAGAATTCTACACATTATATTCCTCTGGTCGAGATGTATTTTAAAACTGAATAAAATCTTTCAATTTTATATTTATATGTAAATGAATAATGTCAAATTATATTAAAAGTAATATAAAATTCTAATTCATGTGCAAGAGTTAAGGATTGATAAAAACCTTTTTTTTTTTATAATAATAATATGATGAAAATCACTTCAGTGTCCCTTCATAAAATTGATATATTCTGGTTACATTTTCCGATTGAGAATTCTACACATTATATTCCTCTGGTCGAGATGTATTTTAAAACTGAATAAAATCTTTCAATTTTATATGTAAATGGACAATGTAAATTTATATTAAAAAATAGTATATAATTTAAATAAACATGCAAGGATTAAAGATTGATAGAAACTGTTTTCAGCATATTGATATGATAAAAAGCACTTAAGTGTTACTTCATAAAGTTGATATATTCTGTTTACATATTCCGATTGAGAATTCTATTCATTATATTCTTCTAGTCAAGTTGTACTTTAAAACTGAATAAAAACTTTAAATTTTATATTTATTCTTATGTAAATTAATAATGTAAAATTATATTAAAAATACTATAAAATTCAAATAAACATGCAAGGGTTAAAGATTGATAAAAACTGTTTCTATCATGTTCATATGATGAAAAGCACTTCAGTGGTACTTCATAAAATTGATATATTTTGGTTACATTTTCCGATTGGGAATTCCATCCATTCTATTCCTTTAATTCGGGTTGTATTTTAAAACTGAATAAAAACTTTAATTTATTTATTTATTTATATGTAAATGAATAATGTGAAATTATATTCAGAAATAATATAAAATTTCAATTCATATGCAATGGTTAAAGATTGATAGAAACTGTTTCTGTCATAATATTCATATGATGAAAAGCACTTCAGTGGTACTTCATAAAATTGATATATTTTGGTTACATTTTCCGATTGGGAATTCCATCCATTCTATTCCTTTAATTCGGGTTGTATTTTAAAACTGAATAAAAACTTTAATTTATTTATTTATATGTAAATGAATAATGTGAAATTATATTCAGAAATAATATAAAATTTCAATTCATATGCAATGGTTAAAGATTGATAGAAACTGTTTCTGTCATAATATTCATATGATGAAAAGCACTTCAGTGGTACTTCATAAAATTGATATATTTTGGTTACATTTTCTAATTGAGAATTCAATTCATTATGTTCAATTCATACTAATGATAAAGATTTTTGCTGCTTTTTAGATGCGTTCGTAATTATGTAAATACACGTAGCACCTATATTCATCGTCTGGTCCATCCGTCTGTCTGTCCGTCCTTCCACATATAACAGTGCAAAAACTACCCAAGAGAATGGTTTGAAATTTAATATATATAATCGTTGCAGAATTTTGTCGAGTCATTTCAAATTTTATGAAAATCGAATCAAAACTTAAAAAGATATTAATAAAAGTTTTCTTTATTCTATTAAATCCTATCCTACGTAATCTATATAATAAAAACGCAAGTCATGTGACTGAGGAAAACAAATACGGGCTAACCACATCTTTTTTCATATGCCAGGAGGCCATTTTTTATTCAAAATCATTTTTTCGAATAAAATTGCATAAAAGTTACCTTTTCAGAAAGATCTTTAAATAAAAGTGTTTTTGAGAGATGAGTTGCATTTAAATATGTATAGATTCTGATATAACTTCAGTTGAAATTAGGTTGACAGCCTAAACTCTGAATACATTAAAGTAAATAAACACAAGAGATTCGTTCATCATGAGTCATAAAAATATTAAATCATGGAGGTAATCATTCGCAAAGCCAGATCTCCATGGTCAATTTTGCAGCGATGTCTAGTGTCGAAAAAAATATTCGCATCTGTAAACTTGGCATACGTAATAAGAGAAACGGTATGCTCATTTCACTTATAACAGACGATATAATTCATTTCAATGAAATAAGAACGATGTTTTTTTATTACATTGTAAAATTACTCATATAGTACGACCGAACCTCATCTGTCACGTTTAACGTACAATTTCCAACTCGTTTAGAAAATATATAATATTTTTATAAGAGGATCCTTGTAATGTGGCAGAAAGTAGTGCAAAGAATCCGAATACGTGGAATGTGTAATATAAATGTAATTTATTCTCTTACGCGTCATAGCTTTGATGAGACGAAGGACAGGAATTGAATTTCTAATCAATTGTGACAAGATCCGTATCCTTCCGGCATTTGTGAAATTTAGATTGAGTTTCCTGAAACGATTATTTGGATTTTTATATTTTAAAAGATTTTGATAGATTTTAGTTTGTTGGAAAACACACTATACACACTATACTCTTACATTATAAAAAATATCTATGAAATGTTTCTGAAAATAAGTGGGGCGAAAGAAGATTTATTTTCATAAATGTTTCCTTAAGTTTCGAAATTTTATTGGTTCTAGAGGTTTCTAAAGATAACGATTGCTTTTCGGATTATTATATATTTTTGTTCGTGGTCATATTATATTTTTCTAGATTAAGAATTATCTGTCTTTTTATACAGTGTGTTATTTCTTTCTGCCAGTAATGTCCTGTATTTAAGACTTCAACTGTCATTTTTTTTTTTTTACTGTCCTTTAACTATTTTACCCTCTACCCTATTAAAATCCGTGCGCGTATCTATCTATATAACCTCAAAAACTCGGAAACCACAGGACGCAAGGCTACGAAATTTGGCACACGGGTTGCTGGTAGGGGGCCCCCATGAACGATTGGTGCAAAACATTCAGAAATTTTAAATATATATATATTTTTTAATTTTATGTTTTTGACGAATTTTTGCCTTTTTTAATGTTCAACCCGTAATTGCGCGAGTTCTAACCAGTTCTAAATGTTTACTGCAATGTGAGATATACATATTACGTACGCCACGCTGCAATACTAAGAAGATGTAGCGGGTATTGCGATAATTCTTTTACCTCACACGCAAATAATTAGAGATTATTTCATTGCGCTTAGTTATTGCCTTTTTAAAAAAAAAATAAAGTAAAACATTTTATTAAACACATCAATAACACATTTTATTCTATGCATTCCCATATTCCAAAGATATAGTTCTATCGTCTGCTGCCATAGCAACATGATAAATTAAATTTCATTTAATTAATTAATTTATAAATTATTAATTGATAAATTAAATTCATTTAAAAAAAATGCACAGCGGTAAAGAAATATTTTTCAACGTATTACATAGATACAATTAGTTGTACTGATTTTTATTTTTAATTTTGGTGTTAGAATTATGAACTGTAGAACGGGTTAAACAGATAGTTTATTATTATTTAATGACCTGCTTTATCTTTACCATTACAAATGTATAAGAAGATCCTTGTAATGGAACAGAAAGTAGTGCAAAGAATACGAAAACTTGAATACATATATAGTATATATATAATATATATATATACGCATATAATTATGAATGTAAGTCATTTATGATGTCTTTATATTATGATATCTTTTCATTTTGAATTTCAACAATTCATATTGATCTTTTTTCTTATACATTATGGTATCGTATATATATTTTTAAATATATAAATAATGGTGCTAATTGATTTTTGCAATCTTTTAAATATTATAAGCATTGATCTCTGCTGCAATTGCGCATTATCATTTGTGTATTTTATATTTGATTTCTACTTGTAGATATCTGATACCTCGCTATAGGAATTTCCAATAATTGATTCATTATTTACATCACACGATTCATTATATGAATTTAACTAATCCTTTTCTTTCTGTTTCCATATTCAGTGTGTTGGGGAATCTTTCATTGACAACTAATTATTACATACTTAATCATTATTTCATTTTTTAAGCTGGTGTTATGATAATGTTTCATTTATGGTTATATATTAGCATTCAAATTATTATGCTGCACATGCGCATATAATTATGAATGTAAGTCGTTTATGATGTCTTTATATTATGATATCTTTTCATTTTGAATTTCAACAATTCATATTGATCTTTTTTCTTATAAATTATGGTATCGTATATATCTTTTTAAATGTATAAATAATGGTGCTAATTGATTTTAGCAATCTTTTAAATATTATACGCATTGATCTCTGCTGCAATTGCGCATTATCATTTGTGTATTTTATATTTGATTTCTACTTGTAGATATCTGATACCTCGTTATAGGAATTTCCAATAATTGATTCATTATTTACATGACACGATTCATTATATGAATTTAACTAATCCTTTTCTTCTTGTTTCCATATTCAGTGTGTTGGGGAATCTTTCATTGACAGCTAATTATTACATACCTAATCATTATTTCATTGTTTAAGTTGGTGTTATGATAATGTTTCATTTATGGTTATATATATATATATATATATATATATTTAAATATATAATTCCTTTTATAAGAAGATCCTTGTAGTGTGGCAGAAAGAAGTGCTAATATTCCGAAAACTTGAATACAGGGAATGTATATATAATTTAAAAAAATATATATATATAATATATTTTATAAGAAGTTCCTTGTAATGTGGCAGAAAGTAGTGCAAAGAATCCGAAAACTTGAATACGTGGAATGTATAATGTAAATTTAATTTATTCTCTTACGCGTCACAGCTTTGATGAGACGAAGGACAGGAATTGAATTTCAAATCAATCGTGATAAGATCCGTATCCTTCAAGCATTTGGGAAATTTAGATTGAGTTTTCTAAAACGATAATTTGGATTTTTATATTTTTATAGAATTTGGTTGATTTTAGCTTGCTGGCCATCGATGTTTCAATACATAATCCTTATTTAATAATGTAAAACATTGTAATATAAAAGATAAAGCAGGTCATTAAATAATAATTTTTAAATAGTTAAATGGAAGTCAAGAAAAAACTGGCAGTTGAAGTCTTAAATAGAGAACTTTACTGGCAGAAAGAAATTACACTAGCTAGTAAACTGTAAAAAAAAGACAGATACTTAATCTAGGAAAATATAATATAACCACGAACGAAAATATACAATAACCTCTTCCGAGATATCCACAATTCCGAAAACCATCCTTTATCCTCAGACAGCAATAGATTTTTGAGATTTAAAGAAGCATTTACGAAAACAGTTTTCATTTGTTGCCACTGATTTTCGGAAACGTTTCCGAGTTGTTTTATATTGTATTAATCAGTTTTTTCATCCCGAAAATATGTGTGTCAATAGGTTTTATAACTCTTCTGAGTTTGAACGTTCCACTTTCCATAGTTTCGAGAAAAACGACTGTGACAGGCGGACAGACAGACACAGGAGTGATCTTATAATGGTTTCGTTTTTACATCTAAACTACACGGAACACTAATTATAAAAATTTATTAAATTGCTGTATATGCATTCCCTGTTTATTTTTCTGATTTAAATTTTTACGAGCAGGGAAGACCGAGCTATGCTCGTTCAAAATTAAATTTGAGTTCAAATATCATGACCCATGACCAAAATGACCTATTTTAAGATCAGCTATTTTAAGATAGAATAGCTTGACCCCTAATGACCCATGACCCACTAGACCCACTAATTGAATTTTCTCGAACATGTGACCTAGCCCAACAGTCTTCTGGTGTCCGGGAACCATAGGATGCAAAACTTAATGTAAATAGTCTGAGCAGGTTTTAAGATAAAATAGCTTGACCCATAATGACCCATGACCAAAAATGACACACTAATTGAATTTTCTCGAACATGGGACCTAGCTCAACAGTCTTCTCGTGTCCAAAAACCATAGGATGCAAAATTTAGTGTAAATAGTCTGAGCCGTTTTTAAGATAAAATAGCTTGACCCTTAATGACCCATGACCAAAATGACCCACTAATTGAATTTTCTCGAACATGTGACCTAGCCCAACAGTCTTCTCGTGCCCGAAAACCATAGGATGCAAAATTTAGTGTAAGTAGTCTGAGCTGCTTTTTAGATAAAATAGCTTGACCCATAATGACCCACTAATCGAATTTTCTCGGACATGTGACCTAGCCCAATGATTTTCTCGTGCCCGAAACTCGTAGGATACAAAATTTAATCAAAATCGTTACAGCCGTTTTTTAGATAAAATTAATTTGACCCGCGTTGACCCAAAAATGACCCACTAATCGAAAGTTCTCGAACATGTGACCCAGCCCAATAGTCTTCTCGTGCCCGAAAAGGGTCGGATACAAAATTTCGTCAAAACCGTTTGAACCGTTTTTAGATACAATTAGCTTGACCATGACCCAAAATGACCCACTAATCGAATTTTCTCGAACATGTGACCTAGCCCAATCGTTTTCAGGTGCCTCAAAACGGTAGGATGCAAAATTTCGTCAAAATCGTTAGAGCCGTTTTTAATATAAAATTTGCATAACCACACACTCAAGATGTGCTCGTATTAGAATATATGGTATTTAATACAAAACACTTTGTTTATATAGATAATGTTTACTACATTTTAGTCTCTCTAATTCCACCGAAGTTTAATTGCATCGGTAATATAAATGTCTGAAACTCTCGCTTAAAAAATCCAACGAAAATCTAACTGAGCAATCAAATATGAAATTAGTTAAAACGTCTTTCAAAACTATAAAAAAAGTAAAATTGAACGAATAATTTTTAAAAGGCATTGTGTCTTAACTAAACACGAAAGAAATCTGTATACCTTCTAGAATTCAAGATATTCACAAAAAAAAAATTGGAAATTTTACGTCAAACGTAACAAATGAGGTGAGCTCGTACTATAACTAGTTTTATAAATATTCAGATCTTCGTGCAATAGCTGTTGCACTTTTATGCAGAAATGCAAGAATACAAAATTTATTTTATGTGCAGATTTTTATATTATAGATATTAATTTTATTTTATGAAATTAAGTTTCAATACACTTTTACAAACAATTAATTACAATTATTTGACAATAAAATTACACTATGCGCAAATATCCAATACAAGGGAATGTAAAAAAAAAATAGCGTTATTATTTCAGTGAAATGAATTACATCGTCTGTTATTATGATATGATTCATTTCCGTAATAAAATAAATACATTTTAAGTTGGCAACATTTTATCTTTTGTTGACATTTACTGCAAATTCCAATGGGAAACTTAAGCCTAGCTTTGAAAATTTCAGAACTTGAAATCATATTTAGACTCTTTTGCTATTTAATATCTATTTCTTCGGAAACGTCTATAAAAAAAAAATGTCGGCAAATTATAGGATTGCTATAATTAAACAATTTTAGTATATAAACTCTGTTTTTAAATTCAGTAATATGAAAATAATATGACTCCATCTCAAATGGGACGTAACACCATGGCAATCTAGAATCATTACCTATTATGGGATATCAATGAATTAATTACGTATGATGGGATTTAATAGAATGAAGAACACTTTTATTAATATCTTTTTCAGTTTTGATTCGATTTTCATAAAATTTGAAATGATTCGACAAAATTCTCCAACTATTATATATTTTAATTTTAAAACCATTCGGTTGAGTATTCTTGGCGCTGTTAAATGTGGAAAGACGGACAAACGGACGGACCAGACGACGACTATAGGTGCTATGTATTTATATAATTACGACCGCATGAAAAAAGTAAAAAATCTTATAAAGTACTCTAAAATTGATAGCTGTTTAATTTATCTTATATAAAATTATTCAAAAGTGGTGCTCTATTAACACTATGCAACTTGCAACACCGTATGCGTATTCTTTTAAGTTAGGGGGCAGTCTAAACTAAAACACATTTAAGGTTTATGGGACGCGCAGAGTTCTTCTGTAAATAGTTTTATGAAAATTTTTAGATTTACCAGCTGTAGAAGGACATAAAAAAAGGAAATTATTATAACGTACTCAAAGATTTAAAAAAAAATGTTTAACATTCCTTTAACAAATTTACCACGAATGCTACTGTTCAAAATATACAATGTAACATGTAATACTTTATAAGTTTACTTTTAACTCTTTGTATCATTATGTTGTACATCTGCAATAACCCCAAAAAATCAATGCTATTTCCTCACTGAGCTTTAAAAGACGATTTTATTGAATGCTAATATCTTCCAAAACTGTAGTTATTATAAAACTATCTGTATAATATCCAGGTACTGGTCGTAATATACAATGTAATTTGTAATACTTTATAAGTTTTCTTTTAACTCTCTGTATCATTATATTGGATATCTGCAACATATCCAAAAAATCAATGTTATTTCCACAATAAGCTTTAAAAGATGATTTTATTGATTTCTAATATCTTTCAAAACTTCAGTTAATATAAACTATTTGTAGAATATCCAAATACTGGTCGTAATATACAATGTAACTTGTAATGCTTTATACGTTTACTTTTTACTCATTGTATCATTATGTTGTATATCTGCAACATATCCAAAAATCAATGTTATTTCCAAATTGAGCTTTAAAAGATGATTTTATTGATTGCTAATTTGTTTCAACACTGCAGTTAATATAAATTGTTCGTTGAATCTCCAACAAATCTTAATATTGTGTTATTTTTAACTCAAAGTTTACTTTTAACATTTTGAAATATTATGTTGTACATCTGCAACTACCCCGAAAAATAAATGCTATTTCCACATTGAAATTTTAAAGACGATATTATTGATTGCTGATATATTCCAAAACTACAGTTATTATAAACTATTTGTAGAATATCCAGCTACTGGTCGTAATATACAATGTAACTTGTAATACTTTATTCGTTTACTTTTAACACTTTGTATCATTATACTGTATATCTGCAACATACCCAAACAATCAATGTTATTTCCACATTGAGCTTTAAATGAAGATTTTATTGATTGCTGATATCTTTCAAAACTGCAGTTAATATAAATTGTTCGTTGAATCTCCAACAAATGTTGATACTGCGTTAATTTTAACACAAAGTTTACTTTTAACTTTTTGTATCATTATGTTGTACATCTGCAAACACCCCCCAAAATCAATGCCATTTCCACATTCAGCTTTAAAAGATGATTTTATTGATTGCTAATATCTTTCAAAACGGCAGTTAATATAAATTGTTTGTTGAATCGCCAGAAAATGTTGATACTGCGTTATTTTTAACTCAAAGTTTACATTTAACTTTTTGTATCATTATGTTGTACATCTGTAACAACCCCTAAAAATCAATGCTATGTCCACACTGAGCTTTAAAAGTCGATTTTATTGATTGCTAATATTTTCCAAAACTGCAATTATTATAAACTAGTTGTAGAATATCCAGCTACTGGTCGTAATATAAAATGTAACTTGTAATACTTTATAAGTTTATTTTTAACTCATTGTATCATTATGTTGTATATCTGCAACATATAAAAAAAATCAATGTTACTTCCACATTGAGCTTTAAAAGAACATTTTTATTGATTTGTAATATCTTCCAAAACTGCAGTTATTATCAACTATTTGTAGAATATCCAGCTACTGGTCGTAATATACAATGTAACTTGTAATACTTTATAAGTTTACTTTTAACTCATTACATCATTATGTTGTATATCTGCAACATATCAAAAAATCAATGCTATTTTAAAAGACGATTTTATTGATTGCTGATATCTTTCAAACTGCAGTTAATATAAATTGTTCATTGAATCTACAGCAAATGTTGATACTGTGTTATTTTTGTAACTCAAAGTTTAATTTATCACTTGAGCTGTTTCAAGTGGTTATTCCTAAAATAAACTTAATGGATTTTGTGAAATTAAAAAAGCTAGAGATGTCCAGAAATAGATTTTTCATAAAGGCACGTTTATATACTTTACAATTTTGAAATAGTAAATGTGCAATATTTAAGAGAAATATGCAATTTTCTTCTTGTTTCAGATATGACACAAGCACATTTTTGCTAATAATTTATTATTTTTGTATTCTAATTTTGTTTTAAAATTATTTTTTACATATTGAAATGATGTACTCTTACATCTGAGTAAATATATTTTAAATGAGAGTTTCTGCCATACAAAGGATTAATTTTAATACCGTTCTGTATGGAGTTAAATAATGCATAGAATTATTTAAATGTACTAAATTTCTAATGTAATGCAGCGTTTCCAAGAAGATTTTTGGAATGCAGCAAAATTTTATAAAGAAAAGTCCAAACTTTGCCTAAAAAAATGCCTAAGTAAACTTAATTAAACTTCTTGTACTTCTAAGAGCTGTTGGAAAGAAAAACAGTGAAGAGGATAAAAAGAATTGATAAGAAAATGATAAAGCATGTCTCCTGCATTGTCTGATACCTGAATGAATTTTCTTCAACGATACTTTTCTTTTTTATCTCCGACATATTTAGTGTTTAATATTATTAATTTACTTCGTGTTATCAACGATGGATATTACTAATTTCATTATTAAAAGCGAAGCACAAAATGTAAGGAATTATTTAAAAAGAAAACCTGACACGTCAAGTCTCTTTTATTGTACCTTTACGGGCAAAATATAAAATTTATACTGCCACATAAAATCTTTATGAATAATTAAAAATATTTTTTAAGATATTAAACGAAATTGTTTTCTTTATTTTTGAGGTTTAAATGGTTTGATATGTAAAATATTGTTTTAATTCGGCTCTCAAAATATGCAAATTGGTGATAAGATTGTTTAAGCGTATAATAGTAAAATATTCAAAGAATACTGAACTGATGAGGGATATTTAAATAGGAATGTAAATAAGCACAAATTGTTGCAACACTGGGAAAAACTACATATTTATACACTTAATTAAAACGTAAATTATAAGAAAATAACAGAATATGAATTTTAATGGAAATATGTGCATTAGTTCTTGAGATAGAGCTACTGCGGAAATCGTAAAAGAAGGCAGCATAGCAGCGCCATCTGTTTGGCTACTTAAACTAAAAGGTAATCAGCATCAATTTATATAAAGGTCTAACTGAATCTAAAGTTTCATTAAAATCTATGCATTAGTTCTTCAGGTAGAGCACCCACAAAATTGTGTCGTGTACAAACGCACAGACAGACGGACAGCATCACAGACAGACATTATCTAAAAACAGACAAATTGTGTTCTGGACCTTCTAAAACGTATCAATCCGTCAAAAATCGGAAGTCGAAATTTTTCATGAATCCAATACTTTCTTCTTGTAAAGATAGAAGAAAGTAAAAATAGCTAAAATATCTTCAAGACGACTCAAAATTATGTTTAATCTTGAAAAAGTAGTCTGCTTCATATTTTTTTTACATCGTTTAAATAAAAAATGACCGATTTTGTGGACCCTATTAACGTTCTTTCCTCAAGCAATGGATAGTAGCTTCCCCTTTTGAGTGGTCAAAGTCAAAATAGAATTAGCATCTATTTATGTTAAAGACTAAAGGACTAAATCACCTGCAGGAGCACCAACCGTGAGGCAGAGGAGATAAAATCTCCTGCAGAAATTCTCTACCTACATACAGCAAAACCTTCCCCTGGAACGGGCCTGGAATCAACTAACAATTATTGAACCATGTTCACAGGGCTACTGTATACACATACTGAATACATCAATGCAGAAAAAGAAAATAAAAAGCAATAAATTAACATGATTTAAGGACCAGAATATAACCACAAGTCCATTAACATATACGAACTATAAATTTATAAATAAAAACAACTTTAAAGACCATTAAAGTTACAAAGGTCTAACTAGCCTATAATAAAACTAACTAAAACTAATAAAATTTTAACAATACAGTAATACAGGGCCTTAAATATAAACGAAAATTACATAAATAAATGTATTTTATAAAACTGCACACTGAGACAGCAACACAAGTAATGCAGAGTAGCAGAGTCAGTACCAGTTCTCACACCAAAATGTTAATTCTGGAAACCACAACACACACTTAAGGCACAAGTCAGTTAAAGACTAGCAGAATATGAAGTTTCATGAAATTCCGTGTTCTACTGCTTGAGATACAGCTATTGTAAAAATCGTAGAAAACACAGCATACCAGCGCCGCCTGTTAGTCTATTTACATCCAAACCTAATCAGCATTATATTATGTTAAGGTGTAACTGAATCTGAAGTTTAATTAATTTCCGCGCATTAGTTCTTGAGATAGAGCACCCACAAATTTGTCTCACGCACAGACTCATACACAGACATTGTCTAACTAGTCAGATATGTCAATTCCAAAACTTTCTTCTATCTCACACAGGTTTGCATACAATAAAAAGAATCAGCACCCATTCATATCAAGGTCTAACTGAAACTAAAGTTTTATTAAATTACATGCATTATTTCTTGAGATATGACTATTGGTAAAATCGTGTAAATCCTGCAACATGCAGCATAGTAGCGCCACCTGGTGAGAGATTTAGACCAAAACCTAATCAACAACAACTTATTTCTACTTTTTTAAAAACTTTTTTTAAATTTTCTACTTTTTTAAAATTGGTACCAATTTGAAATAATTGTGTTAAAAAATAATCCAGTGTATTCACGTATCCAGCGTTTACTGGAGTTCCATTACCTGCTATCTTTTCTGTTGAGCTGATTAAAATATCAGACCAGATGCTTTGATCAATAAGGTTAACTGGATGAATTATGCCCTCCAGATTCGACCGGGATAGCTCAGTGGTAGAGCGTGGCGGCTTCAGCCAAGCGATCCCAGGTTCGAATCCTGGCCCGGACATTTTTCGTCCAGTTGGAAATTTACAACTTGTATGATTACTTTACCAATTTGAAATAATTGTGTTAAAATTAAAAAAATCCAAATAAATTTCAATTTCAAAAAAAGAAAAAAAAAGTCATGTTTTTCATAAAGTAAAAATTTATTGGTCTATTTTTTTCTCGTTTTTTCGAATATCTGAACCGGCCCGTTATTATACTCTGTCATAATACTATCTGTCATGTGGAATAAATGCGATATTAAAAAAAAAAATCTATTTCAAAACTAAACATGTTGTATAGAGACCTTCAAAATGTTAAAATATGCCAATATTTCCATAATCAGGTTTTTATCATGATTCAATGCGTTCCTCAAACTCATATGACATTATAATCACTTGCTGACGTCCTATCTACTTGATTTCTCTATTATTCATATTGGTACTCTCTTTGTATTATTCTCAAACATTAGAAAAGTCTGTTTAACTTCCAATATGACGTGCGATTAATTTTCTTTTTAATTATCTAATGACGTCATATTAACCAGCTTTCTGTACCTATCCAATTACACATACTCATATTCCTTGTACTATTGAGAAATGTTGGAAATTTCCGTTTTATTACCAATATGACATCCTATTAATCTTTTTCTCAATGGGTGAAACTTTTTATTTCATTTTCATTTCTCAAGTGGAAATCTTTCAATAGAAAATTAATTAGTGTAGAAAGAATTTTATTGTGGGTTTTTAATTGTTGGCAACTGCTATAACGAAAAATGTTTAAATTTAATAGGAAAAGGCTGTTAGATTTTTGGATTTTTATCTCTCTATATTAAAATAATACGATTTTTTCAAAATTTTATGATTTTCAGCGCGACAGTAGCTATTCAGCTGTAAGTACACAGAATTTCACGTCTGTAAATTATACAGTTTCTGAGAACCGGCTCTGTGACGGACAGACAGAGAAGCGGGACGAATAGGTTTTCGTGAGATGAACGAAACCCTAAAAAAGAGACAAAAGTCCTTCCGCGAATCTCAGTTTTAATTCTCCAAATGGAAATCTCTTGTTATTATTCTTATTCTTATTGGTATATGGGTTTTTAGAATATTTTGTATTAATTATCTAGTATATGTCATGCACAATGAATAATATATAAATGGAATATTATCTATGAAAAATTAATAATAATAGTAAAACAATACTACAAATGCTCAACTATTCGTGTAGCGTAAAGAAAACTAAAGATTGATTATTTTTTGTTCTTCCCAATCAATACGATAAATAATTTTAAAGGTTGTTACAAAATTTGTAACATTGTAGATTTGTCTGAGAAATAAAGAGTTACTTTGAAGGATTCCCTGAAGCTGTATCTCATTCAAAATTTATGGTGCTCGTAGATTCTTCCAAATGATGTGACTGAATTCAATATTAACTGTAATATTTTCGAAATACATTCTGAGAATTTAGTTCCAAAGCAAAATAGAAAATATAATATCTGGTTAGGTAAATTAAATTTCTTATATTGTGGCATATAATAAATTAAGAATATAATATAAAATTAACAGTTAACAAATATAATATTACATTAAATAATTAATAAATAATAAATAATTTAAATAATAAATGCAACATTTTAAATTAAGAATTTTATTGTCATACTTTGTATATGATAACTTAATTTTTTTTGTTCTTTCCAATCAATACAATGGATAATGTTCAAAAGTTGTAACAAAATTTGTAACATTGTGGGTGTTTCTGAAAAATTACAGACCACTTCGTACTCTTCCCTGCATCTTATATCACATTTAAAATTTATGGTACACGTAGATTCTTCCAATATATGTGTCGCAATTGACAGTTGATTGAAACATTTTCCAAACAGATTGAGGGAATTTAGGAAAAAGTTCCACAGCAAAATAGAATTTTTGATGTCTGGTTAGGTAAATTTAATTTATTATATTGCGCTTATAACAGTTTAAGTACATAATATAAAATTAAAAGTTGACAAATAAAATGTTACATTTATGAATTAATAATTAATCAATAATTGAATTGATGAATGCGAAATTTTAAATTAAGATATTTTATTGTCATAGTTTGTAATATGATAACTTAATTTATAACATGATATTTATTAATATGTTATTTATTTATTATTTAAAGTCGAACTCATTTAATACGAGCTCGCATAACACGAGAACACGGCTAAAACGAGAAAAAACATCTGTTCATGTCAATGTAATTTTCGGCTGAAAGTAGGTGTAGAATTAGGGAAGAATTATCTTTCTTATCGATCACTGTTTTGTCTCAATGATAATATTTGTCAGTTACAACTATCTGATAAATGTAGTAATTTATCAGTTTTACCAGACATAATTTCAACCTTCAAGGAGACCCCTCACCTAAAAAAAATGGAAAGGAATGTCCAGAGGTCTTGAAAGAATGAAAGAAAGAAGGGAGGGATAAGAACGTTTCAAATACTGCTCCCTTGTAAGATTATTCACAAGGGAATGTGGAAACCATTTATTTTTTAAAGGAAAATTCTAGTAGATATTTTACATTTAATATTTTTTTTTAATATATTTCTCCCTAACAACTCAAAGAGCATTTTTATATGAATATTCAAATAAAATTTTGAAATTTATTAAAAGCGGTAATTTTGTATTGCCCTCGTGCCAGAAGTTAATAGACAAATAAATTTCGTTATCTACAGAAGTTTTTTTTAATTATGATAATTTCAGCGGCTTTAAGCGCTTATTTCGATTATATGTCTGTTAAATTTGTGTTTTATTTATACTATTTTATTTATTGATTAATGAAGTTTTAATTTTGTTAGGGAATATGAGCTGGAAACAAATGCTGAACTTTTTGTATTGTTTAAATTGCAAACGGATTAATATTTTGTAATCGTCTGATGGCGATGGAGATAGATTAAAAAACCATGCTTCAAATCTAATTTAAATGCCATAATAAATCAGTCAATTGCGATACAGTTTTCAAACAAACTGCATTTGAAAGTAAATTTTTTCACTATATAACGGTGTAAAAATTGAAAATGTGCGATGTTTAGAAATTAAAAAAAATTGCCTTTGCAAAAATCGCAAAACCGAAATTTCCTCGTCAAGTGTTGCCATTCGCAAAATGACGTCAGCGTTACGCACTTTTATAATATAGATAGTCAGAAAAATATTCGAATTATTTTGTTTATCCCTGTATATGATCTATAGATTTGTACATATACTATATACTAGATTAGTTTTGACATAATTATTCAAATTGGTACAAAATTCATGTAAGTTGTAATTTTTCCAACTGAGCGGAAATCCGGGACAGGATTCGAGCCAGGGATCTCTTGGCAGATGCTGCCAATCCTCTAACATCTGAGTAATCCCGGACAAATCAGGCGGATCAAATTCACCCAGTGAACCTTATTGATCATAGTATCTGGACCGATATCTGAATCAGCATTGACAGCTTTAGACAGGAAATCAATGGTTCGAATCCTGGTTCGGACTTTTTCGCTTAGTTGGGAAAATTACAACTTACATATACAATATAGTTTGCTAAAACTTAATTCAGTTAAGAAGCGCATAGCACAGATGAATATTCACTTTCAGAAATTCCCGCCAATAAATGGGAATGTACTCGAGATCTTTTGTACAGTCCTGAATATGATTTATAAAATTTAAACACCCCAAGTAATGCACAAAAACTAGTTAAATTTAAAAACGCATACCACAATTGAAAACGCACTTCCAGCAATTATTTTTCATAGGCAGTTCTGTAAAAGAATTATTTTGTATATCCCTGTAAATGAACGATGAATGCTATGCAAACCATATTCTATAGTAAGCATCTTGTAGTGCACCTTAAGAGGCTACTTCACACAGGCGAAAACACCCGCTCGCTAATGTTAATCCTATGGGGGAAATAATTTATGATATCTCGTTCGCATTTCAATATTTTTAAATGATTTTTTTTTTTTTTTGCATTCGATAGCTGAGGTCAATCTCCATGCACGCTCCTTTGTACTTTTTCGATTTTGATTACAAGTTTTTTTTTATTATTAAGATACTTTCACTTTCGAAATCGGTTTTGAAAATGAAAGTATCCTCAATAAAAAAGAACTGCAACAAAAATCGAAAAAGTACAAAGGAGCGTTCATAGAGATTCACCTCAGCTATCCAATGCATTAAAAAAAATCATTTTAAAATATTGAAATGCGAACGAGATATCATAAATTACTTCCCCCATAGGATTAACTTTAACTAGTGGGTGTTTTCGCCTGAGTGAAGTAGCCTTATAGTGATATATACCGATTTCGACATGTTTGAAACAGTGTAACAGGCTTAAAATACACCGTAAACAATTTTTCCCCATCGTCCGTAATTTAATAGAATTTTTTGGGCATCCCTGTAAACGAACCATAAATGCTATACTCTTCATTATCAATACCGAACATGCCACAGTAATCCTCAATAACATATATCAATTGCATGGTAATCCGCGTATATTTACGAGAGTTAGAGTACGTACAGAGGACTGACAGACAAACGGAATTCATAAACATTTTTCAACTATGTTGGAAAGTGTTAAAAAATAGACAGTAAATTTAATTTATTACATGGTCTGTGCAATAATTTAAAGTATCTAACCCAAAATTAATTAATAATGACTAAAATGATGTTTTTAAAAATAAATTAGTTACAAATAAATGTAATATAGCAAATTAACTTAATCTTACTACACAACGTATAACTTAATTTATATTTTTATACTTCTGAATGCATAATTTATATATTAATTAATAAACTTACTTTTATATTTCTTCCAATGTGACAAACTAAGTTTAACGATTGCAACAAAATTTGCAACACTATATATTTTTCTATGAAATGAAGAGTAAATTCAAGAGATTTCCTCCAGCGGAAATTCATTTAAATTTTATGGTGCACATAAATTTTTCCAAAAGGCATATAACTTTTAACAATTTACAATTAACTGCAACAATTTCGGAGTAGATTGTGTATATGTAGCTAAACGTTGCAAAACATAGTTGAAAATTAGATACATGAATAGTTAATTTAATACAAGGTTTAGCATAAATGAATGAGAGAAATTAAAAAAAATTATATTTTCAAAAATATTACAGATATTATAATAAGTGTTATATGAAAATAAAGAAAAACATCCCAATTTTTTTACTTTCTTCTATCTTTACAAGAAGAAAATATTGGATTCATGAAAAGTTTCGACTTCCGGTTTTTGACGGATTTATATGTTTTAGAAGGTGCTGAACACGATTTCACTGCATTTAGAAAACGTCTGTCTGTGAGTCTATGACTCTGTGACTCTGATGTCTGTAACTCTGTCTGTTTGTATGTGACAAGAATTTTGTGGACGCTCTATCTCAAGATCTAATGCACGAAATTTAATAAAACGTTATATACAGTTAGTTCCTGATATAAATTGTGGCTGATTACTTTTTGGTGAAAATCGTCTAATAGGTGGCGCTGCTATGCTGCATTTTTCGCGATTTTTACAATAGCTCTATCTCAAGAACTAATGCACTTATTTTCATCAAACTTCAGAGTCTGTTAGACCTTGACATAAATAGATGTTGCTTACGTTTTGGTGTAAATAGCCCAACAGATGGCGCTACTATGCTACTTTTTTAATTATTAACACGATAACTATATCTCAAGAACTAAGGCACGGATTTTCATCAAACTTCAGATTTCTTCAGGCGTTGACATAAGTTGTTGTTGATTAGGTTTTGGTCTAAATCTTCCACCAGGTGGCGCTACTATGCTGCATTTTGCAGGATTTACACGATTTTAGCAATAGTCATATCTCAAGAACTAATGCACGGAATTTAATAAAACTTTGGTTTCAGTTAGACCTTGATATAAATTGGTGCTGATTCTTTTTAGTGTATGTGAAACCTGTGTGAAATAGAAGAAAGTTTTGGAATTGGTACATTCGACTAGTTCTTTTTTCTTTTTGCCGTCGCTCAACGCTTGGATTGGATGAGCGGATAATGATGATTTACCCTTATTCACAGTGCCACTAAAATCTCCAAATCTTGCGCCATGTGATTTTTTTTTTGGGGGGTGGTTACATAAAATATTTTGTTAGGTGCGTTCGCAATTATATAAATACGTAGCACCTATAGTCGTTGTCTGCTCCGTCTGTCTGTCCGCATATAGCAGCTCAAAAACTACCCTACCGCATGGTTTGAAATTTAATATATATAATTGTTGCAGAATTTTCTCCAGTTATTTAAAATTTTATGACAATCGAACCAAAACTTTAAAAGATGTTAATAAGAGTTTTCTTCCTTCTATTAAGGTATCCGAACACCTTTAAAAGCCGATTTTCGGCCAAAACATCGAATTTTAGATTTTGGTATAATATAATAGCCGGACTCTTTATCTTTCCAAATCTGTTTGAATTTTGTTTATATCTTATTTAGAAGTCAAGTTATTGCCTTTTTTAAATTACAAAGCATCAGTATTATGATACCGGAAGTATCGTTCTGCTCACCGGAAGTCAGCACGTTTTTCAATGCTATGTAAACTCAAAAGTAAAGAAGCAGAGAAAATTTTAAAAGAATTTGAAAAAGAAAAACAGCAATTGTTTTAAACAAAATAGATAATATAGTGTACAAATAGAATAACATATTATGGTTTGCTTTTCAAAATAAAGGTAAGATTTTGAATTAAATTTTGTTTTTGCGTTTTCTGAAAATCAATTTTTTAACATTTTATGTTTACGCAAAACATCATAAAGTCAAAAATTATGGATGAATCTCTTTCAAATTTTTTTGTATGCTTTGCAAAGTGCAATAAAGGGAATGAACTACACTCGTAACAGTAAGTGTATTCGTTTTTTTTAAATTATTGATAAAGTTTCCAATTTGCAATAAATTTTTAGTAATTTTTGCTTCATCACTGATTAACTTTCTATATAGTTTTAAATATTTGACTCACAAATATGAGAGTAGTTCACTCCCCAGAAAAAGATTTAATAATTATAATAATGCTTACAAAATAAAAATATCTTGATTTAAAGTTGAGTTATGATGTTTTGCGGAAGTGATTATTTTCGCTGTTTTTTGCTTATTTTTTCCCCAAAATATAAAAAATAATTTGAAATGTATAAGTTTTTCTGTTTTATTTTACTTTTTTAATCACATCATGATATACAATGCAAAAAAAAGTCATATTTTAAAATAATTTAAAAAAAGGCCCTCCGAAGGTATTCGGATACCTTAAATCTTATCATACATAATTAGTTCAATGATATCCCATGATAGGTGATGATTCTAGGTTGTCATGGTGATGACGTCCTATTTAAGATAGAGTCATGTTATTTCGGTATTACTGAATTTAAAAACCGAATTTGTGTACTATAATTGTTTAATTATAGCAATCGTATAATCTACCCACAGTTTTTTTGGAAAGATGTTTCCGGAGAAATAGGTATTAAATGGAAAAAAGGGTCCAAATATGGATTTCAAGTTCTGAAATTTTCAAAGCTAGGCTTAAGTTTTCCATTGGAATTTTCAGTCAATGTGAACAAAAGATAAAATGTTGCCAGCTTAAAATGTACTTATTTTATGACGGAAATTAATCCTATCATATTAACAGACGATATAATGCATTTCGCTGAAATAATAACGATATTTTTTTTGCATTGCCTTGTATGGGATATTTGCGCATATTATAATTTTAATGTAACATAATTATAATTAACTGTTTGTTAAAGTGTATTGAAACTTAATTTCATAAAATGAAATTAATATCTATAATATGAAAATCTGCCGAAAAAAAATAATTTTTCTATTCATGCATTTTTGCATAAGAGTACAAGAGCTATTGAACCAAGTTCTGAATATTTATAAAACTAGTCATAGTACGGACGCACCTCATTTGTCACGTTTGACGTACAATTTCTAACTTGATTACGTACCACCATTGCCGAAAAAACTCAAAGAAATTAAAGAAGGCATCAGTGCTGCATTAAGAACCATTGACAATGTAAAACTGCAAAATGTGTGGAATGAACTTGATTACAGATTACATAATTAGCGTATTACGAAAGGTTCACACATCGAACATTTGTAATTGAAAAGAAACTTACAGTGATTCTCTTTATTTTCATATATCACTTATTATAATATGTGCAATTGTTTTGAAAATATAAATTTCTTAAATTGGGTAATTCATTTATGCTAACCCTGTATATTGCACTTGGATGTTTTGATTAGATAAAGAGAGAGGTAGTAGGATAGCAAGTTTGAAATCGTACCTCAAACGTTACAAATAAGGTGCGTTCATACTATTACTAGTTTTATAAATATTCAGATTTTGGTGTAAAAATGTACTCTTATGCAAAAATGCATGAATACAAAATTTTTTTATATGCATATTTTCATATTATAGATATTAATTTTATTTTATGAAATCAAGTTTCAATACACTTTTACAAACAATTAATTAAAATTCTGTTACATTAAAATTATACTGTGCGTAAATATCCAATAACAGGCAATGTAAAAAAAATCAACATTGTTATTTCAGTGAAAAAATGAATTATACCTATCGTCTGTTATTATGATATAATTTCCGTAATAAAATAAGTACATTTTAAGTTTATTTATGTACATTTAAGTTTAATTTATATTATTAATTTATGTTATTTATATATTAATACTTAAATTTGCTTATATTTTAAGTATTTGTGTAATTAGGAACTCACATAAAAATGAATTACGGGATGGTAAAACACTATAAGAATTATTCAAACAATAAACGCAGTAAATATTAATTTACTTCTATTCTTTATGAGTATCCTTAAAAAAAAATGCACGTTTAATCGGATGATAAATTTCAAGAAAGAATCTGCTGTGATATGTGTCGTATATTTAAATTCCGTAACATTTAGAATCAATTTATGGAGACATTACACGATAAATTTATTAAAATCTTTGTTGAGTAGGGGAGACCGGGTCATGTTGGCCATAGGAGCACGTTTCTCCACCTCCGATATTTTTCAAACTATCCCGTAGATAGCGTTACTAGCTAAGTGAAGTATGTCTTGTCAGGTATTTTTTTTACCCACAACAACGTCAGCAATTAAGAATCAATAAAACGAAAGCCACTTCCAATTTGAAAAATTCACAGAGGTAAGATTTTATTTGCACTTATAAATAATCGTTTCTGATTTATTTTTAAATTAAAGTTTCACTAAGATGAAAAGCTGTTTAATAGACCGTTGTTCAGAGATTATTTTCTATCTACTGATTTTTTAAAATATTAACAGAACATTTTTATACGATGATCAAAAAACAAAATGGCGATATGGGGCAGGTTGGACCATTTAATTTGGGGCATGTTGGGCCCCGCAGTCCAAGAATTTGTTTTCTACATTCATAAGGCATATAAAAGTCAATATAATTGCATAATTATACTAGGGAAAACTAATAGGAAAATAAGACAAATATCTAGGCCCGTAAATCGGACGAGCGTGTCTTTATAAATATAAAATAATAATAATAATAATAACAATAAAATTCTATAAAACTCTCATTTTTATATAATCTAAAATTTATAACTTATAAAACTTCACAAAATATTTTTTTCTTTTATTGGATAAATAACTGATGAAAAAACGGTGTAATGTAAAAGAGACTAGAGGACTAGTTCTTTATTGAAAGCCATGAAATTTGTGAAAGTTTATTTCCAGAAACTTTGTTATAAAATTATTGTATTAGTTAATTGTATTCTCAATTATTAATAAAAACTGTAAGTGGCATTATTTAAGAATTCTTTAAAAGCAACTTATGGTGACATCACGGCGACGTCACTGTGAAGTCACACTGTGACTTTGTGACAGTCGTCGTGACGTCACGTGACGTCGATGTGAAGTCACTGTGACATAAATGCGAGGTCGTTATGGCCGTTTTCAAGGCTTTCTGTGACCTCACAATGTGACTACTTTGTGAAGTCACCGTGCGACTTCAATGTGAAAAATGTGACGAATCTGCATCGGATAGGGTGACCAGATTTTACCCGAATCCTATACGGATTGTTCGGATCAAAATTTTTGTATGGTTCAAGTTTGTGACGTTTGTGACGACACTGCACCGGATCGGGTGACCAGATTTTACCCGAATACAATCCAGAAACTTCGGATCGATCTTTTTGGATTTGTTTGGTAACAGAATAGATTTGGATTAGTTGTCGTGTGACCTGATTTTCGTGAACCCGATCTGACCCGAGTCGGGTATAATGTTTTTACTGTAAGTCTTGTTCAGAATAGAATCTTGCATACGACCAAGTAATCAGATTTTATCAGAAATTGTGTTACGATACAATTTCTGATGTCGGCTCGGATCTTTAGTCATGCACGAATCCGGTTATATACTTCTTGAACATGATTGAATGTCTACTTGAACATGAATGATGGTTGACTGAAACTATATTTACATTCAACCCGTAATCTTACCCTAACCCAACAACAACAACAACAAAAATTCTGTAGGCCCACAACCCGACCGAACCTGATAAATGATTTCGCATAGATTCGGATAACAAGATTTCACCAAATACGGATAAGATCGACGATAAGGATTGGATCGGCAATCATTTTTTATATGCAACTCGTATTCAAATTAAAACTTTGCATCTGATTGGGAAACCGGCTAATGTAGCCGTTAAACAAGAAAATTATAAATGTAAAAAACGCATACTAATATAAAAATAATAGATGAATCCATTAAAAATTATAATAAAATTAAATATTTGAATAATATGAAATTCTGTTGTGCAAATAACCACTTTTAAAAATAACTTCGACTTCCATTTGTTTTATGTAACCACCAAAAATGTTGACAATAATTAAAACTATATGCTATTTTGCTTTTAAGTATTGAAGTTTTTAAATGTGTATACTTTGCCATATTTCCCCTCGTTCAGTATCACGAAACTTTCTGACACATTTATGAACAAATTTTTAAACGCTTGGCACTTGCATGCCTGATTATTAAAGTGATTTGGAATGAATAGCGTTTTCCATTTTTAGATAAATGAAATGCTTAAGAGCAATTTTGGTCACGTTTTTTCCGTTTCTGACGCTGCGCGTCGGAAATTCGGTTCAAAACACCGACTTTGATAGTGTTTTCTGAAACATCTTTTGTCAAAAATGGAAAATGCCATTCTATTACATATATTCTGAATAAGAACACCTGCCAATTTCATGTGTTTCCGAATAAAAATGAATTCAGAAATTAGTTATTTTGGATTTGATTACAAATTTAATGAAAATAAAAGTATAGATTTTTAAATAAGCATTGTGAAAAATTTATATTAGGAATCCATTTAAATAATAGATCTACCTATTGTGCGATATTATTACATAATAAACATTGTATCAAGCAATAAAACATTTTTCGAAGCAAATGAAATTTAAAGCTTCGGATCATAAACGCAAAGAAAAAAAAAATATTTTTTTTTTCTTTACAAATTATTTTATTTATAGTTTTTGATAGAATACTAAATGCAGAGCTTAAATATCAATTTTTACTATAGAAAAAATTCGATAACATAACTGGAAAAATTACCTTAACTGAATAGCTGTTTTATTGTTTCATCAATATTCATTATTTTTGTGCACCTAATATTGACATATCTTGACAACTAAATTTGTAATGAGTTAAATTGTCGCAATTATTTCAAATATACAAGAAAATTATTTCTCAAAACCTCCACTAGCTAAGAAATTTTCAAATTGTAAATCAAATATTAATAGTTTTAAAAATTGCAATGTTTTTAATTACAATGAATAACTATGAAAATTGAACTGAGAAACGCAAAATATAAATACATTCCTCGTTATAAATAACACTTTACATTTAGAATATATATTGTTAGTAAATACTTTAAGCTTTTTTCCAAACTCTCTATTTAAAAGGATTTAAAACATTAAAGATAAAATTTTATACAAGTGATTAAAAAAAAAAAGATTTAAACATCTTAACATTTAAATAATGCACTATTAATGTACCATTACTAAATATGCACTATTAACAAAACTGCGAAGACATTAAAAGTTACCTACTAATCTATAAGTAAAACCACCAGTTCTAGGGATTAAGTTTTAATGGTCGTTGACTGCTTCCTTTTCATTGAAAAATGAGACTCAAATCCACTGCTTTAATTTTCAAAGTGTCCAGCTTAGGTGTGTTCATAGATCTGAGATATCAAATATCACGCAGACCTTAATAACGCTCCCAGCTAGACATAAGGATAGGTTAAAATGGATGATTCACTTTAAAACGTTAATTCACTTTCACGGTATAAATTCCACAATATACTTCCACAAACTTAAAAGAACACCACACACTCTAATCCGCCGATGAAAATAATCGTCTGCCCTCAACATCTGCGATCATGATCTGCGCAGTAATGTTTACCACAAAGTAACATCTAGCAGGTGTTTCCAGAAAAAGAATAGAAAGAAAACAGTTAAATAAAGACATTTCAAATGCTTTATAGTTTATATGGCTGACAAATAACTTCTAATAAAACTATAATATTCTGTTTTTATATGAGAGAGTTTAATATTCTTGGAAATAAGCTGTGAAAATTTAAATTTTTATATATTTTTTAATCATTTGCATTTGTTTTAGGCGTCCAAAGTAAACATAAATTTTAAATAAAAATGGATTTAATAGTCTTTATAAAATAATTACGACATAAATATAAATACTATTCTGCAATCAGATTTCCTAAATACGATTTTTTCATTTTTTACACTCTATTGAAAAGAGCAATATATTTAACAGAGGTGATATCTTATTAAGCACTGACCAGTTTTGGAATAAATTGCTATAGGAATGACATATACTTTATGACATATTTTTAATTCGTTTTTGTTCGGAAACGCATGAAATTGGCTTTTGTTTTTATTCAGAAACTCTGTAATTGAAAGACGTTTTCCATTTTTTAGTAAAATCAGAAGATCTTTCAGAAAAGAATGTCAAAGTCAGCGTTTTGAACCAAATACCCGACGTAACAGGGAAAGAAAAGAGAAAAAACAGTCGTCACGTGACACGAATTGCTTATAACTCGATAAGTAATTTATTTATCAAAAAATGGAAAACTCATTTCGATTCCAAATTGCTTCCATAGTCAGTCCTGTCCATTTTATGCCTTTGCGTTTAAAAATGAGTCAGAAATTATGTCAGAAAGCTTCGCGTTGTGGAGCAGGTCAGTTGAGAACCACCTTAAATATTCAGTACAAGAAAAATCTTGAACGCGTTCGACGGTCACCCCGAGCACCCCCGATGTCGAACTCGCAAAAATGGTGTCCTCACTTTTTAAACAGAAAGCTGATGATTGGGTTGAGTGGCCCCTCAAAATAATAAGAGATTGGAGATTTTTAAAATATTTTTAGTATCACAAAATTAGCAAATGAGTTCTATGCGGTGGTAGGAAAAAAAATTAAATGTTTGTATTTAAAATGCTAACAAATCTCTAATTCGCTAACAGTTTTATTAGAATGGGAGATCTATTTCTGAATTACTTTCCGCCAAAACTTTCCTACGTTACTAAATTTCTATTTAAGGATTTTTACCTGTGTATTATATAGTATATTTTGTTAAATTTCATGAAAATGGCAATGAAAATTGTAAAAAAATATCTGCCCCATATATGTAGACAAATATTTATTTATTATTTTATTTTGGAAATACAATATATTTAAATAATGTGTGACAATGTTTTTATTAATGATTTAGGTACATGACATAATTCAATTCTATATTTTGAGTTTTTTTCCAAATTCTCTCTCCGATCACACCGTGAAGTCACAGAGTGTTGGCATTTTGGTCATAGGTTTTACGTGACTTATGTGACTTGCAGTGACGTCATTGCAACGTCACAAAATTTTTTTAAGCTGTCAAAAAGTAATTTTCTTCATGCCATAAGATGTTCTAAAGTTTATTTTAAGTTTTCTTTAGATCTTCAAGACGTTCACATTTTCATCACAGTGTGACGTTGCAAAGTGGTGTCATTTTGGTCACAGATGTGACGTGACGTACGTGACTCACAGGGACGTCACAATGACGTCACTGTGACTGTGCATGCTATGCGGGTTGCATTAATATTGGTCCCAATTTTATTTTGTCTAGGGCTTGCTAGAGCTACTATATCATCTCTAGCACACAAGATGGTTCGTAATTATGTTAGAAAATCAGACAGAAGAAAGCTTCCAGAAGGGGCAATGAACGTTGCTGATCTCGAAGTGAAATTGAACAAGAGATCAATGAAAGAAGCTGTAGATCCATCCAGTGAAGAAGAATACCATCAAAAAGATGATTCCCTACCCTATGTCTTCGCTGTTTTGAATCATTCAAAAACAGTAAATAAGGAGAACAGTTGAGTCGTTGAACCAGGTGCAATCGTTCGGCACACGAATCATGTGTCACCAAGGACACGATATTTTATGTTTGCATTCATTGTGATGATGCGAAAGATTTCAATGAAGGCAATAGTTAAGCTGAACAAAATATATTTTCTTATCCTTTGTATCTTTTTTAGACCAAACTAAAAGTACTTATCGGCGGCGCAGTTTATTTAATGTGTAAAATAGTTTCTTTAATTCTATAAAAACAGTTATTCAAAAATAGAGTTAAGTAAGCATGCATTCGCTTACCTGATTATAAGTTCAAACCTTCCTTAAGTTTATCCAATGGGTTATATCGTAGCACATTGTGAGTTTCCATATTCACGATGTAATCCAAATGATTATCGATGATGATCAGCACATTACTCATTTCTGAAATATATATATATTAGCACAATTGAAACTTCATAGACAAAATTAGTGCCATTTGCCTTACGATTAACTATTATTTAATTTCTGGATTATTACATAACAGAGCATTTACATTTGCTCTGACATTTTTACACACTACATTATTCAAAGAAATTCACACAACAACTGACTAAAGTCTAAAGAGTTTTTCAGTCCTTGGTAGCCTTGGATGACGTCACTGGGAAAAACACATGATAGCACGTGATAATCATTCTTTCACGTGGGCGTTTATTCCATGTACTTAGCTGAGTTGAAAACAGTTTATGAATGGGTTTTTCCGACGAGATAATTAAAGTTGCTTACTGCAAATTTAAAGTACTTTATTATTATCTGACGATTGAAGAGTAGTTGATTCCGAATAGAAGATTATCCTTTAATTGCAATTTCCGTCACTCCCCCTTAATCTTCTATGTAGGATATGGAAGTAAGTTCAGATTGTTTCGGTGTTTAATGAATTCAGTTTTGGGGTTGGGCTTGGTGAGTGAATCTGCGGTCATAAATTCTGTGGGACAATACTTTAAATCTATTATTCCATCTTCCTTGAGTTGTCTTATCGCGTGGAATCTGATATCTATATGTTTACTTTTTCGAGTATGTTTTTCACTTTCAACCATTTTTATACATGGCTGATTGTCCTCGTATATTGTTATGGGTTTCTGTTGCGGTAATTTTAAATCTTCCAGGAGTTTTATTATCCATAATATTTCCTGTGCTGCGTTACTTACAGAAATGTATTCAGCTTCTGCTGATGACAGAGCAACGCATGTTTGTCTTTTCGTTGTCCAATGTATGGGACATTTTCCTAACATAAATATATTTCCTCTGGTGGATCGTCTAGTTTCTGGATCACCTCCCCAATCTGCATCTGCGTAAACTTCGAGAATAGGCTTATTTTTCGAACTTAGCGTCAGGTTGAGGTGTTTTGTGTTGTTTAAGTATGTTACGATTCTTTTGACTGCTTTCCAGTCTTTTTCTCGAGGGGTTTCATTTCTACGGCTGAGTATGTTGACCGCTGCTGAAATATCTGGCCTGGTTAATGTTGAGATGTAGAGTAATGTTCCCGTTGCTTGTCTGAATTTGATATTGTTAGGTAATAGATTTTCATCATCGTTGAGTCGATTGTAACCTGCTTCCATAGGTGTGCTGTAAGGTTTTGCATTTTGAAGATTGAGTTTATCTACCAATTCTTCAATTTTTGAATTTTGGTTTAAGTAGAAATTTTTATCGTCTCTTTTTATATTTATTCCGAGATAGTTATTGACTTCTCCCAAATCTTTCAATTCATATTCCCTTTTGAGATTGTTTATTAATTCAATTATATCTTCGTTTTTTCCGGCGATTAACAAATCGTCCACATAAACTATAATGTATGTCGAGTTTTCACCATTTTCGCGTATAAAAAGACATGAGTCAGATGTACTTTGTACAAAATTTAATGCTTTAAGACTCTCGGAGATTTTCGTGTGCCATGCTCTGGCGGCTTGCTTGAGCCCGTAAATTGCTTTTTGTAATTTACATACTTTGTTTTGTTGATTTGGAGCTATATAGCCTTCCGGCTGTTTCATATATACCTCTTCTTGTAGGTTTCCGTGTAAAAACGCTGTATTCACGTCGATATGATTAACTTTAAGGTTATGATTTAATGCTGCTATGAGAAATGCACGGATTGTGGTATGAGAGACAACTGGAGCAAAGGTCTCGTCATAATCTACTCCGAATTTCTGACTGTATCCCTGTGCCACGAGTCGTGCTTTATAGGTTTGCACTTGGTTTAGGTTGTCGCGTTTTAATTTAAAAGTCCATTTTGAACCTATCACTTTCTTTCCTGGTGGCGGATCGACTAATGTCCAAGTTTTATTTTTAGCTAGACACTTGATTTCGTTTTCGGTGGCTTTGAGCCAATTTTCCCTATCGTGTGGATTTTTCATTTCCATAATTTCGTTCCAATTCTTTGGTTCATTTGATTGTGTGTCTTTAACTAAACAGACAAATCTATCTGGTGGTACTCCTCTGTTAGATCTATTTGACCTTCTTGGTTCTATTTGTGTTTGTTTGGACTCGCATGGTTGTTTTTCTTTATCATTAATGTCAATTTCAATGTAATTTTTATTCTTCTCTTCTTGATTTCTATCATCAGTGGAGATTTCTTCGAGATTTGAATCTTCCTCAATGTTGTTTGAGTGTTTTATTTCATGTTCTATGAATTTTACAGTCCTGGCAATTATTATTTGTTTGTCTTTTGTGTGTATGCGATATCCTTTGGAACGTGTGTCGTAACCTAGAAAAATACCTTCTTGCGCTCTATTATCTAGTTTTCCTCGATGTATTTTATTAATGTAAACAAATGCTTTACATCCAAAGGTTCTTAAATGTTTGAGATCAGGTTTGATACCTTTCCATAGTTCGTATGGAGTTTTGTCGTTCGCTCTTGTTGGCAATCTGTTTTGTAAATATGTCGCTGTGTGTATTGCCTCTCCCCAAAATTGTTTATTTAAATTTGCTTCTAAAAGCATGCTACGTATCATATCGACTAGGCTTTTATTCTTCCTTTCTGCCACGCCGTTCTGGCTCGGGTTGTGTGGAATTGTGAATTGGTGTAATATCCCGTTTTCCTTTAGATAATTCTCTATTTCGTTGCTATTATATTCTCCTCCATTATCGGATCTTATTTCTTTTGGTTTTCTACCGAATTGATTATTTACCATTGCAATGTATTCTTTTAATTTATCAATTACTTCGCTTTTCTTAGATAGTAAGTATATAGTTGTATATCTCGAGTAATCGTCGATGAATGTGTTAAAGTATTGTTTTCCTCCTAGTGTTGGTGTACTTATAGGTCCACAGACGTCGCTGTGTATTAAATCGAGAACTTTGTTTGCTCTATTTGTAGCCGATTTTGGATATGGCGCGTCGTTTAATTTAGATTTGATGCAGGTTTCGCATAATCTATTATTGTGTCTGCAGTTTTTAATTTTTATTCCGGTAGCTAGCTGTTTGTTAACAATTGTTTTGATTGCTTCATAATCACGATGTCCTAGTCTTCGATGCCATACTTCTAAACATTCTTTATTATTATTACAGCTTAGTGTGACGTTTGCATAGTTTTCTGCATTTTCTGAGTGGTTTGTTTGTTCGATTTTGTATAAATTATTTTTGTTCTTCGCTCTTATATAAATTTCACCATCGAATGTTAAATCGCATTTGTCATTTTCAAAGATTAATTTGCATCCATTTTTAGTTGCTTTTCTTACGGATATTAAATTGGATTCTAGTTCTGGGACGTATAGGACTTCTTTAGTCTTGTGCGTTTTATTTCTCCATTTGAGGATTTCGTTTTTATTAAAACGTCGCCTGAACCGAATGCTTCGAGTTTGTTGCCGTTTGCGATGGTGACTGATGATTTTTCAAAATTGTTAAATTTATCAAATAACCTTTTATCATTTGCAATGTGTGAGGTACTGCCACTGTCGAGTATCCAGTTTTGTTTTCCTAATTTTTCTGTTATTAGTACGCGATCTTCGGATTGATTAGTTTTTGAGCTTATTTTCTGATCATTCGCGTTATCGTGACAGTCAATATTCTCTTTATAATTCTCTGTGTTTTCATAGCATAGTGATGATGAGAAAGGTTTAGCTTTGTTTTTATTATTTAAGTTGTTCACATTTTGATATGTGTGTTTGTTTTTGTTGTGCTGTGTGTATCTGCTCTTGAGGTGATAGCACTCGCTATTATAATGATTCGTCATCTTACAGTGACTGCAATATTTTGAATTTCTTTTGTAGTCGTTATAAGTGTGTTTTCTTTGTGTTTTAAATGCCTTTTCAGAGCTGTTGTTTTGTACAGACATTTCTTGTCTGCGATTATACTCATCTATGAGTTTACTTCTGATAAAATCTGGGGATAATTCGGCTTCGGGCCTTGCCTCTAATGCTGTGATAAGCGTGTTGTAGCTGGGCGGTAATGAGCATAGAAATAGTGCGGATATGTGTGAGTCATTTATATTCTCGCCTATGGCGGATAATTTGTCTACTATTTGTAGAATATTTGTTATATGATTAATCATATTACCGTTTTCGGGCAGTTTAGTACTGTACAGTTTTCTCAATAAATACAGTTTGCTACTCAAATTTGCTCTTTCATGCGTAGTTTTGAGAGCTTCCCAGGTTTGCCTGGCTGTGGTAAAATTTTTTACATGCACAATTTGTGTGTCATCTATGCTTAGATTAATTAAAGCTCTTGCTTTTCTATCTCTTTTGTTCCAATCCTCATTTAAAGGAGTTGGCGGTTGATCACTTATTACTTCGAATAAGTCTTCTTTAATGAGAAGCATTTCGAGCTTAAATTTCCAGTTGGAATAATTGCTCGAATTTAGCTTCTCGATGAATTGGCTTTCTTTAAATGTAGCCATTTTTATTTTCTATCTTTAATTATTTTTAAAGATATTTAATTTAATTTTATACGAATCGCTTTTCTTTGCGTTCGTTTTTATTTTCTATAAAGCGAGTTTTTTCAGCATATAGCTAATGTGCTTAAATTTTTTATTTAATACATAATATCAGTCTTTCATAATCTATCGGCGGCGCAGTTTATTTAATGTGTAAAATAGTTTCTTTAATTCTATAAAAACAGTTATTCAAAAATAGAGTTAAGTAAGCATGCATTCGCTTACCTGATTATAAGTTCAAACCTTCCTTAAGTTTATCCAATGGGTTATATCGTAGCACATTGTGAGTTTCCATATTCACGATGTAATCCAAATGATTATCGATGATGATCAGCACATTACTCATTTCTGAAATATATATATATTAGCACAATTGAAACTTCATAGACAAAATTAGTGCCATTTGCCTTACGATTAACTATTATTTAATTTCTGGATTATTACATAACAGAGCATTTACATTTGCTCTGACATTTTTACACACTACATTATTCAAAGAAATTCACACAACAACTGACTAAAGTCTAAAGAGTTTTTCAGTCCTTGGTAGCCTTGGATGACGTCACTGGGAAAAACACATGATAGCACGTGATAATCATTCTTTCACGTGGGCGTTTATTCCATGTACTTAGCTGAGTTGAAAACAGTTTATGAATGGGTTTTTCCGACGAGATAATTAAAGTTGCTTACTGCAAATTTAAAGTACTTTATTATTATCTGACGATTGAAGAGTAGTTGATTCCGAATAGAAGATTATCCTTTAATTGCAATTTCCGTCAGTACTTTTGATATTTTATGTGTTTTTTCATTTCCATTCGCAATCCGAAAATTAAATCAATTTAGAGAGCCAACCTACCCCGTTCGATGGGTCAGGTTGGCCCAGTGACTTGATGTCCCGCTAAGCTTCATATAGAAATTATTAATTAATATTTTACAAATTTTCTCATACGTGGTTATGCTTTAAGGTGCGCTGATTGTCCAAACTGAAAAAAAAAAATGAATAAAATAAAATAAATAAAAAATATTGAAGTAAAAATAGGTCGACAAGCCCTGGTGTCCCCTACCAATAAAACGAACTATAAACGAGACGATGTCTATTTTGTATAAATTTTTTAATTGTACAAGCTTCATTCTTGGCAATCGTTTGTAAGGGGGGAAAGGTATAGTTAAAAATATGCTTCATAAAGCTAAATGTTCTTAAAACTTGCGAAATGTTCAAGGCTGATTATCCTTACAATGCTTTTATTTTCTTTACAATTAGCTTGACGAACAATGTTCAGAATTTGCAACAAGAACAACAACAAAACTTGCAATACACGATATCCCCTGTAGCTAAATCTCATTTAAATTTTATGGTAAACGTAGAAACTACCAAAAGGCATGTATTGTACTAGAATGAATTTACAATTAACTGCAACATGTTTGAAACAGATTCTAACAATGTAACAGAAAAATAGAAAGTTAGACAATGTCTAGGTAAACTTAATTTATTATACTGCGTCTTAGAATCTTTTATGAGATGAAAAAGGAAGAGAGAACAAAAATTGATTTATCATTAGAAATCAATAAATGCCCTTTTGCGGATTGCTTTATCTTATATTTCTTGTATTTATATCTTACGTTGCTATATCTTTTATTGGCGAGTGAGTTTTCGGTATTTAGTACAACTCGGTTCATGCTGAAGTGACTAATACTAAATTCATACCTATTGTATGTATGCACAAATTTGGTACCGTTATTCATATCTGTATACAAGGTACCACAAGAAACATGGTAATAACTTTAAGAGACGATAGAATACACCATTTTTTGTTACAGGAACACAAGGGAAAATGTGAGCTGTTAAATACAGGCCTTTCAGGCATTCCTTTTATCGTAATATCATAACATTTCCTATCGCAGTATAAAATTTAATTTTGCATTGCATCAACATGTATTTGAGTGGTTCCATCATATGGAAATGCAGGAAAGCATACTCTAAAAACGACATTTTCAAAACTTAGCAAAAAATACTCAAATTTGAGTATGCCGCATGGTCAAAATATCTCCGAATCAATATTACTCAAGTGTGAAACATGTATATACTCATTTCTGAAAACATGCACACACTCGAGAATAAAACATCTTGTGCTCCTATTTGAGTATGTCCATTTTTCAAAAATGAGTATGAACTGACTTCTATATGCTCATTTTTGAGTATTTACATGTTTCAAAAACGAGTTTGAACTGATTCTAATCATATTTGAGTATGTCCATGTTTCAAAAATGAGTATGAACTGACATCTACGTGCTCATTTTTCATGTTTCAAAAATGAGTTTGAACTGCTCCTAATCATTTTTAAATAAGTTCATGTTTCAAAAATGAGTATGAACTGACCACTATGTGCTCAGTTTTGAGTATGTCCATGTTCAAATATTCTGAGTATTTCTGGTATTTCAGAATTGAAAGCATTGGTTCGTCCTATTTGAAACAGAAAGTTTCATAACAAAACGAAAGCATAGATTTACTCAGATTTGAAAGTGTCATTTTTCTCAGTGCATTTATACTAATAGCACCAAATTTTAACATTCGTTATGTTATTACTCCATTCCTCATTCACTAAAATACCTTGGTATAAAAATTCCTATTATGACAAATAGTTTAATTATTTTAAACAGAAAACAGCAGATAAGAGTAATTTTTTAATTAAATTTTTCTATTTTGAAAAATCGTTATCAATCCGGGAAGGACGGGGACATTGAAGAGGAAGAGCACCTTGGGGCTCCCCCTAAATGGGGTACTTATTTTTGCCAAATTAAAAATGCCGGAAAGGAGTATAAATGCCGTTTGTGATCATTTCTCGGGTTAATTTTTGTACCCCCAAAAAAAAGTTTTGGTCAACAAATAAAAAATTTAGTCGCCACACCGCATTTGTCAAGCCTTGATTGTAAGATACAAAAATTTCCCGACTAATTTGTCTTTCTTCCCAATCAATGTATTAAATAATGTTCATAGATTGAAGCAAAACGTGCAACATTGTATAATTTTCTGCGTAATGAAATGTCGCTTTTAAAGATTCCTTCCAGGTGTATTTTATTTTAGGACGTGCGTTTCAAAACTCGCCTTATCCTAAATTTAAAAAATCGTGTTTTCTCTATCAATCTATTCTATTGGTAAATCTTCACTGAAAAAATACTACAATCTGCAGAAAAACTAGTTTTAGCATATATTTCTGGCGTTCTAAAATCTTGGTTTACACTGAAAACCAATGGAAGCAGTTAGAAGTTTTTTGCGATTTCCTCGAATTTAATTTTTTGGATAATGCGAGTTTTGAAACTCACGTCTTCATTTACATTTTTATGGTACATGTAGGTTCTTACAAATGGTATGTCTGACACTAGACTGAATTCATAATTAACTGTAACAAATCCAAAGAAATGTCTGATAATGTAGGAGAAAGTTTAAAAGCAAAATAGAAAATTAGGTACATAGCTAGATAAACTTAATTTATTATAGTACATAGCTGGGATTGCCAACAATTCAATCGCGGGCCGCAGATATACCAGTAATATAGAAATAATATTCGCCTTATTTAATCAGAAAAAGTAACTCAAATACTTCGATTAAATAAGGTGAAGATTACTTTATAAAATTGTTGGTACGTCTGCAGCCTCCGTTTGAGTTGTTGGAAATCTTTGGTGTAAATATAATAAATTAAATATACAATATAAAAGTAATTCGTACATATAATAATACATTTAGGAATTGATAATTAATAAGTGAGGATGAGGAATAAATAAAAGTTATTTCATTATTACATAGTGTATTTTATGTTAATTTATTACATGCTATTTATTAATATATCATTTATTTAAATATATAATATAACTTCACAGTATAAAAATAATAATTCGTATACAGAATAATACATATGAGAATTAATAATTAACAAATAATGAATAAATATAATATAATAAATTATTTTATTATTTAAGTGTATATAAGAATTTATTACGTGCTATTTATTGATACATTATTTATTTACATGTATAATATAACTTACATATAAAATATAACTTTCACATGTATTACACATATTACAAATTAATATATTGTAAATAAAACGTATTAATATATTACAAATGTATTAATGTTATTCATTTACTTAGTTTTATATATTTATACATTATATATAAATATATATCTTATACATATATATTTGTCATCATATATATTATTTCATACCTATATATTTAATATAATTATTTACATATATAATATAATTTGAATTATTACTTATTATAATGTGTCAAATAATTTTTCAGGACTCCAATAAATCTTGTAGCTTTGTATATTTTTCTTTAAATTGAAGAGTAACTTCTAGGAGTTCCTTTCAATTGTATCTCATTTAAGTTTGATGGTACAGTCGTGGGAAAAAAACTGAACACCCGCTACTAACTCTGCAACAAATTATTGTAGAAGAATGTTACTGGTACCAAACGATCGGAAATAAAGTCTACTTTTAAATTATGTATATAAAATTTGCTTAGGGGGCCGTCTACATAATAAAACCAGCCTAAACTTTATTTTTGTCAATGGCAACACCCAATTTTGACATGATATTTTCAATCTTCCGTTCAAACTATGCCTAGATACTAAGTTTTAAGTCATTTGGATGATAAGTTTACGAATTATAAACATTCAAATTTTAGAGCTTCTAATGTTAAATTACATTTTCATATTTTTATTAATATCTCCTGAAATTATAATCCTAATGTGCTAATGTTTTGTTTGGTTATAATACTCAAAAACCCAAACATAACTACGTAAAATTTGTAATTTTTATAATTTTATAATATGAATTATGAAATTAATATTCGAAAAAATTATGAATTGCAACCTACAATTTTTTTGATGGATTTATATTTATTATGTCTTGCTTTATGCGTATTCGAAATTTCAAATTTTTCTTCCAAGTAGTTTTCAAATTATGCTTAAACAGCGGCAAGATGCTGCTTTAAGGGGTCGTCTATGATGTGCATTAACCCTTTTACGGATAAAGCACTTCAATTGCTGAAATGTTGAAATAAATGATTGACACCGGAAATTATGAAACAATTTATTTGTATATAAGAAAAAAAAAAAGTGATATTTCACATACATAATAAATGGGAAACATTTCTATTAAAATTCTGCTGTCATTGTTGAATTTCGTAATTAAAATTTTGTGGTTTCGTAGGGAAACCAATGTCCGTTAAAGGGTTAAAGCATAGCTTGAACAGGGATGAGAGCGCTCCCACTCAAATGCCCAATTGTCACCACTAAATTTTAATAGTATTTGTCACTTTATTCAAGGACAGAATTTCTGAATTTCATTACGGTGGAGAATACTATTAAAATTTAGTGGTAATAATCGGACATTCGGGTCAGAGCGCTCTAATCCCTGTTTGAAAAAGTATTATACTCATAGGCTGGTATTACAGTGACTTGATAAACTTAGAGATTAAGTCTGTATTACGATATAAACAATGCGTAAACCGTATTTCAGTGCTTCACGATCTTAGACTAATTTGAAAGCTAGCTTAAACTGATGCGTAAGTGAATGCGCGCGCGAGCACAAGAAACCTGACAACGACATATGATTGGAGTAAGATGTAAGATAGCGAGGCACTAGAATAATCTCACCTTGATTAGTATATATATATATATATATATATATATATACAGGGTGTTCCGTTAAAGGGGTCCAATATTAATAGGGGTAATAGAGGAGATCACACGGAGCATAAATCAGTATATAATGCCTGGCCGGATCTCAATAATTTTCAAGTTACAGCAAATAGAATGAAAAATCGGAAATTTGTAAAAAAACCCTCATTGCTAAACTATCGATAATGCTACATAAAAACGAAGCACATATTTAGAAAGAGCAGAAAAAATCCTACGAAATGACATAAGTTGTTTTAGAATATTGAGAATTAATGGCGAGTTACAAGCTCTGAAACAGTGAAAAAATACAAAATCAAATATTTAGCAAAATAGTTAATCGTTAATTCCAAAAATGCAACTCTACCTACATCAAGGAAAATGTTATAAAATTTGGTCCATTCCGAAAGCTTTCGAAGAAGCTGACAATAAACCATATCAGTTTAATTGTATGGGAGAAATCAAGCAGTTCCCTAGTTACAACTCTGTACTGTTGCACGCTCGGAAAGAGCGAAACTCCACCCATGACGATTGTAAACACCCCGTTTTAATATCTTTCAATTATACATTTCTGATCAACCTCTATCAATACCCTTTCATTATTCAGTCTGGTCAAGTGAATGACATATTGTGCAGCTCTCGCCTTGTCTTAAAGCAAACTCCGTGACTGCTGCGTTTCCTCCATGAACTTTCAGGATGATGAAGAAGAAGTACTTTTTATGCAAATTTTCTATGTGTATAGGAAGAAAAGTGTAATAAAACAGCAGTCATCAGTGGGCGTTATGTTAAAGGGAGGCTGTTGTAAGTGGGATTGTAGTAAGTTGATGTATAATAATTATGCCGGAATACTCTAACGAAGAATATGCGGACATGCATTTGATGTTCGGGCAAGCTCATGGAAATGCATGTCTAGCACAGCGCATGTACCGTGAGCAATTTCCAAGGAGACGTTGCCCAAGTTCGAAACTCTTCATAAAAATCGATAGACGATTACGGGAGACTGGATCGTTTAATACAGCAAGCATTGATGCAGGGAAACCTCGACATGTACGAACACCTGCAATGGAAGAAGATGTACTTAATATTTTTAGAGATAACCCCTCCACGAGTACACGAGCTGCTGCGTCTGAAGTCGGTGTTTCTCACCAAAGTGTGTGGCGTGTTCTGCGTGCAGAAAACATGCACCCCTTTCATGTGCAGCGGGTACAACTGTTATCAGTAACAGATTGTGCTCAGCGGACAGAATTCGTACGCTGGTTGCTTAATGTAACAGAAAATAATCCACAATTTCTGGAAAATATTTTATTTACTGATGAAGCAACATTTACGAGAGAGGGCGTGGTAAACACGCACAATATGCACACATGGTCATATACAAATCCGCACACTGTTTTCCCGTCGAACGCACAACAAAAGTTCAGTGTGAACATATGGGCAGGTGTCCTCGGCGATTATCTCATAGGACCATATTTACTCCCAGATGTACTCAATGGCAGTACGTACTTGGTTTTCCTACGGGATATCTTACCGCAGTTACTGCAAAATGTGCCAGCAACATTGCGCCACAATATGTGGTTTATGCACAATGGCGCACCGGCACATTTTTTCATAGGTGTTCGCAATCACCTCAATTCAACATAACCTGGGAAATGGATTGGACGCAGTGGACCTGTTGCTTGGCCTGCACGCTCTCCAGACCTCAATCCGTTAGACTTTTTTGTTTGGGGACACCTTAAATCGCTGGTGTATGAAACGCCTGTGGATACACCGGAGGATTTACTAGCGCGAATCGTTGTCGCTGCAGGAGACATTCCCAACTCCGTCGGAGTTTTTCGGCGTGTTCGCCAATCTTTACGACGTCGCTGTCGGCTGTGCGATTCTGTTAATGGGCGCAACTTCGAACACCTATTATAATAATGTCCGTTCGTCTGCCTTCCGACATTGAACTGTGCAGCGCAGGCCAGAAGACTATGCTTCACATATGTCATAAAGTACGTGGAATGTAATTCTTTATTTGTCATTTTTCTTTTATTTTCAACACTTTTTGGCACAGTATTTTGTAAGTCACAGACTGTGGTGTACTCAAATTGTAAATTACAAAGTTTGTATGAATTAATTTAAAATTTAGTGTCTTTTTTAAATTTATAATTAATAAAATTATTATGCTATTTGTTATTATTATTTCCTATCATAAATTATGATGCACATATACATACAATAATTGTCCATGTAAAACATGTACTGCAACTTCTTGCATAGTTACAAATCGCAATATTTTTAATTATTTCCGAATTTTCACCACCAGTTTAATTTTAAGGAATTTAACTTAAGCTTTATATCAATAAAAGACCACTTTAAAATGTAGACTATTATTGTAAAGTTATTTTGGTTCATTCAACTCTTGAATAATTAAAAATGTTGCATCTCAGAAGAAGCATGATCGAAAATGTATAGTTGAGAGTAATTAAAAAGGCGGTGTTTCCAATCGTGATGGGCGGAGTTTAACCTTTGCTAGTGTCAAAGAAAGCGGAGTTGTAACTACGAAACTGATTAATTTCTCTCACACAATTAAACCGATATGGTTCATTGTAAGCTTTTTCGAAAGTTTTCGGAATGGACCAAATTTTACTACATTTTCCTTGTTGTAGAAGTTGTCTTTTTGGAATTAACGATTAACTATTTTGATGTATATTGGATTTCGTACTTTTTTCACTGTTTCAGGGCTTGTAACTCGTCAATAAATATTGCTATTTTAATACAATTGATGTCATTTTGTAGGTTTTTTTCTGCTCTTTCTAAATATATGCTTCGTTTTTATGTAGCATTATCGATAGTTTAGCAATGAGGGTTCTTTTACAATTTTCCGAATTTTCATTCTATTTGCTGTAACTTGAAAACTATTCAGATCCGACCAGGCTTTATATACAGATTTATGCTCCATGTGATCTCCTCTATTACCCCTATTAATATTGGACCCCTTTAACGGAACACCCTGTATATATATTTATTTATTTATTTTATTTTTTCAATGTCTACTTTTAAATTTTTAGCACTTTCCAACCTAGTTGAAAAGTGCTTATGACTTCGGTTTGTCTGGCCGTATGGCCAGATGGCCGTCTGGCCGGATGGCCGTCTGGCCGTCTGGCCGTCTGTCCGTGCTCTAACTCCCGTAAATATGCTCGGATTGCTCTGCAATTTTTATATGTTATTGTCGTTATCTATGGCACGTTCCCTATTTCAACTGAAGTGTGTAGCACTTATAGTTTTCTTACAGGGACACTCAAAAGAATTCCGTTACATTGCGGTCTATGGGGAAAAATCATTTGCGGTTTATTTTAAAAATGTTTCACTATTGTAAACGCATTGAAATTTATATAGATCACTAAGATGCATTAGAAGAAGCTTAATATGGAATAGTAGGTGTATAGCACTTAGAGTTACTTTACAGGGACAGTCAAAATAATTCCGTTACATTACGTCTATGGAGAAAAATCGTCTGCGGCTTATTTAAATAATGTTCCACTATTTTAAACGCATTGAAGTTTATATATATTACTAAGGTGCATTACAAGAGGCTTACTACAGAATAGTGTGTGTATAGCAGTCATCGTTCATTTACAGGGACACACAAAAGAATTCTCTACTGTCTGTTAACAATAATTCCTGGAAGTGCGTTTTAAGTTACTAAACGCGATTTTAATCTTAACTAGCTTTTTGTCTATTACGTGGTGTGTATAAATTCTGTAGATCCTATACAGGGCAGCACAAAAGTTCGCGAACACATTTCCGTTTATTGACAGAAACTCCAGAAGGAGAATTTAAACGGTGCTACGCGTTTCCTAACTAAACTAAAATTTAGCTTCCTATGTATATATACAAATCTATAGATCATATACAGGGCTACATAAATGTATTCGGATATTTTTCCGAATATTGTATATATTGAAAATTCCTGAAATTACGTTTTTAAATATGTTATGCGTTTTCCAAATTGTTTACTTAGATGTCATCTTTCAGCTTATTAAACAGTAATGATTTGTAAAATTATTTTAGAAGCGTTGGAAAGTGCTACATAATCTATGCTTGACGCATGATTTTTCGTTCTTGTTCATTAAAATTACGTAAAACGTATTTGCATGAGATGTATGTTTACGTCATTTATGCAAAATAGTTTCGCTTTTATTGATAAATTAATAAAGCTCATTTTGGAAAAATATGAATAGTTCTACCTTAGAAAAAATTAATCATTTTTGTTATCTTTAAATGAATTGATAGCGTATTTTCCAGTTAATAAAGCTATATTGTTTATTCTGCAGTATATATGTATGAAGTGAGGTTTCTTATAAATGCATATGCGTAGTGTATTTGCTGAAACAAAATGGCCCCACAATATATTTTCCCAAAACATTGCCTCCCCCCCCCCCCTCCGCTTCAATATTCAAATCCAAATTATCACTGCTTGCTCTAAAATGTTAATTGATTCTTTCATTAAATGAATTAAGAAAATATTTATAAATGCAACTTTCTCTATATGCTATGCCATACCATTAGAATTAGTTTTGGTTTTAAAGAATAACTAGTTATTTTTAATCGCAATAAAGATTCTTTTTATGACAGGTCTACAGATATAAATCCTTTAACTTGTCAGCTTTGGCAAACATATCATAGCGACAGCGATAAAACACGCCTTTCTACCATCTTTACAGAACTGAGTGAACATTTTCAATAGAAATTTCAATAGAGGCATTAATCAGTTAATTGTAAAATTTCAAATGAACTACCAGAATAGGTTTAATCATAGAATTATTAACACTATTCCGAAAGAGAATAACGGATGTAAAGTAATTTAGATGTCTTTATAACATAGATTTAGTTTTAGTTTTTCCAATAAATCGGAATATAAATCCTGCGAACATATCTCAAAACAAGACCCCCCCCCCTCCTACTCTAAAAAAGCAATGTCGAGATTTATTTTCAAACTAAAAAGCAATTTATCTGCGGGGATTTTTAAATTTTTTTTTTTTATTCCTTACGCTGCTTTATACTATTTTTTTTATTCTAAATTTTGTATTTGTCAATATTATTCACGTTTCTGCCAATAATTTTTTTAAAGAGTGAGTTAACTATATGAAAAATATGAAAAAGCATTATAAAAACACCTGTAAAATTCCAATAACATTTACATATTCTAAAACTATTTTAATTACAAATAATCTTATATATATATTTAATCGATTAATTCAACACTTGTAAACATTATTTTACCGCATATAACAATAACCGAAACTTATTAAGTGAGTAAAATGATCATATCGCTAAAACATAATACATTAAAAGAAGTGACTTAATCATTCCGCAGCATTTCAACAATCGAGTACCGAACTTCAATTTGGATACAGTCCCTAAAATATGCCCATTATAAAGTAATTAATTTCTCTGAAACTAATCGTAGAAATTTCATGAAATTTGGTATCTAGGCATAGTTTGAACTGCAGATTTCAAATATGTTTTCAAATTTGGGTCTTGCTATTTAAAAAAACAAAGTTTAGGCTGGTTTTTATATGTAGATGGCCCCCTAAGAAAATTTTATATACATCATTTAAAAGTAGACTTTATTTCCAATCGTTTGGTACCAGTAAATTTCCTCTACAATAATTTGTTGCAGAGTTAGTAGGGGGTGTTCAGTTTTTTTTCCACGACTGTACATGTGGAGTCTTAAAAAAAAAAGTCTGACACTAGACCAAATTTACAATTAACTATAATGCATTCGAAATAAAAAGTTCTAAAACAAATACAGTGGAACTTCCCTTTAACGAAGTCCCTATTTAACGAAATTTTCTACTTAACGAAATTTTCTGCAGAACTTTGACTTTGAACCCCATTAGCATGTAAATTAATCTCCATATTACGAAAAATATATTCTATGTAACGAATTTTATTCCACTTTTGTACGTGTACAGAATACAAACTAAGAGATTTCTGTTGCGATGGATATGCGAATTTATTTCAGCGGATTCGATTGTATGAAAATGAACACATTTAAATAATTTACATTCTGCTTGGTGTTACATAAAACATTTTTTTTTCAGACTAAGTAAAACACTTCTTATCATTACTCTCCCACACCGAGACCCCAGCGCTCACAGTTGGGGGAAGTCAAAATCCCCTTTTAGCATTCAATGATATAGAAGTTGCAGTGACGCAATGGCGTCAGATACATTGAAGCAAAAAATATCAATTACAGTATGTCAGTTACCATTCTGACCTTTCATTGCTGATAGACAACTGCTTTGCACATCCACAAGAACGTGCTTCAAAATTCAAATCAAAGAACATCAAAGTTATTTTTGTTCCTACCAATACAACTACTAAATTTCAGCCATTAGTCTAAGCTCTAAGGAATAATAAAAAATCTTTAAGTACATTATCGAAAAAGCCAGAAAAAAGGCAATGTAGTGAAAACATTAGTTTGAGAACCTGTGTATCAGAGCTGATGAAACCTTGAGCCAAAGCTTGGGAATGTGACGATATTTCAACAACACAACTGTTTTGTAAAAAACGGCTACATAAATGAAACTGAATCAAATGCTTTAATATCAGAATCTAATACCTGATTGTCATATCTGAAGGAAAAATTTCATGAATTTAAGTTGATTTCTGTTTAACGAATTTTCTTCATAACGAATTTTTTAAGTGTAACGATGAGATTTCGTTAAATGGAAGTTTCACTGTATTAGCCTTATTAATTTGCAGAAAGTAACTCAAATACTTCGATTAACTAAGGTGAAGATTACTTTATAGAATATATTTTTGGTATGTTTGCGACCAGCATGTGTGTTGTTGGAAACCCTTGGTGTGTATATAATAAATTAAGTACGAGTATACGATATAAAAATAATAATTAGTTTATATCCTAATTCTTAATAATATTATAAATCTGATTGTGTGCAAATGTTAGGCTGAAGCCAGCGTCAAAATGGAGCATTTAATGATCCTGTATTTTTGCATATAGATGGATTATAACCCTAAAATGAACATAGGCTGGTTTTTGTTAATTTTATTCAAATATTTTTCTTAATAATTCCAAATTTCGTTATTTTCATAGAGAATAAATGGACATTTTTTCGTATAATATTTTAAAATGGTTAAATTTACTTTACCGTTGCTAATACTTTATCGTTGCCAAAGCTAATTAAAAACCCGGAATAATAAGTTTTACTCTACAATTTAGATTCAATTGAAAAATTTTCACGTGAAAAATGAAAATGAAATAAAAAAAATTAAAGAATTAAAAAGATTGAATAACATTATTAGAAATAAAACGTACTTTTTTTAGTTTTTGATAATAATACAAGGTTTCAATATGCGTAACCATAGGAAACAGGCTAATATGACGTCATACATGGAAAATAAAGCGGATATGCTTTGATTGGTGAAATAAAATTATCTTAGGTTTTTTTTCTTCAATTTTTTTTCTTTTTTTTTTTCTTTTGTATGGTAACGCGTTTTACCGTCTGCGTACGGCTAATATAACTATACCGTACTTTTTATTTAAATTTTAAAAAAGTAAAAAGAAATTTCAAAAGAAAATGGTTAGCAAATGTCAATAATATGCTCCGCAATATTATCCATGTCGAAAATGATGTCATGGATAGCGAGAAATAGATATTTTCATTCTTAAAACTAAAAGAAATACTTGGATTACCTAAAAAACAATGACGAATGTTAATAGTTGCATTTTTGTTGATAAAACCTAAAGATTTAACATTATTTCGTTAAAATAACATAATTTCCCCTATTCCAGTATTGAAATTGATTACTTGGAAAAGAAAATTAACAAGTATTATATCATTTAAAAGGGATTTCTCTGGGGAAATATATATTTGAAATAAAACGGGAATTTTCCGATATGTTTTAAAATGAATTTGAATCAATTCCTTACATTAATAATACAAGGATCAGTAAGCATATAAAGTAGATGAGTTTCACGCCATATTTATAACGAAAAATTTAAATGTTTTTTTTTTATCTATACTGGTTATTAAGCATGAGTATCCATTATATACAGATGAGAGTTTTCTGCTAAAAATCACATCATAATAAAAAGGAGAAATAAAACAGATCAGTATATTGTTTATACCATTTTCTCATTAAAACTGAAAAACAGAATTTATTTTCACTTTGAACAGATGGTGAAAAGAAAATCTTGATTTCAGTAAATTATCCGAAAAATAAAAACATATTTTCACATATTCAAACTTCATGAATCAATTTATTCGGGAGTACAAAAATTGCCTGTCAACATACTGTCATTTAGAAAACAAGATTTGTTTCAGCTATACATTAAACCAAGGAGGCAGAATTGAATTTAAAGAAAAAGCTTATACTATTGCCAATTAATGTTTTTTTTTGAAGGATGGCTGTTAAAACGTTTCACAAAGGCGTTAAAAGTAAAATTGTTCATCAGGTAAAATTGACATGTGTTTTTACCCAATTCGTCTATTTCCACGATTTTATTTGACCCTCCTTTTTGCATTGGTTGCAATTTCATTTTCGCGATTATTTGGCACAAAATTTCACTTTTTTAAGACTGAGTTATGTCAAGGTCCCTATAACTCCTATGAAATGTGATAAAGAGTTAGTTAATTATTAACGTTTTTAATTATCAGGAGTGAAATATGTTGCTTAATTAATGTATTTATTATTATTTTAATGTTGCGTAAACGGAGTCACGGGTAACAGCTAGTAATATTATAAATCTGATTGTGTGCAAATGTTAGGCTGAAGCCAGCGTCAAAATGGAGCATTTAATGATCCTGTATCTTTGCATATACGTTGATTATAACCCTCAAATGAACATATGTCTGCTTTTGTTAATTTTATTCAAATATTTTTCTTAATAATTCAAAATTGCGTTATTTTCATAGAGAATAAATGGACATTTTCCCATAAAATTTAACCATTTTACTTTATCACTGCTAGGGCTTTGATCGTTGCCAATAAATAAAAACACGGAAAAATAATTTTTTCTCAACAATTAATTTTCAATTGAACGATTTTCACGTGAAAAATGAAAATGAAAATGAATTCAAAAGGAGATAAATTTCCGTGATATTTAAAAAAAAAATATGGAGTATTTGTTATTATACATGAAGTATGAATATGGGTTACATTAAAAAGATCTTTTTCTGTCAAAAAACTGCGTTATAATTAGAAGAAAAATGAACAATAATTATATTCTTAAAAATAGATTTCGCTTGGACCATGGAACTATGAAAAGGATCCTCCTCGGTTTGGACAAATATGACGTCATAAATAAAACATGTATTTTAAAATAGTCGTAATAATACAAGGAGCATGAATATCAATGTATAATTAAAGTAGATAGATAATGAACGTAATGTTTAAGATGAAAAACTAAAATATTTTTTAATGATACTGATTAATAATTAGCTTGAGTACCAGTTGCATACAAATGTGAGTTGTCTGCTAAAATTTACGTCCTGATTGCCAGAAGACGAAAATTAACAAGAATTATGGAATTAAAAAGAGATTTCTCTGAGGAAAATGTGACGTCATATTTGAAATAAAACGGGAATTTTCAAATGCGTTTTACAAGGAGCGGGAATTAATTCCGTACATTAATAATACAAGGATTAGTAAGTATAGAAAGTAGATTAGTTTCACGACATCTTTAAAACGAAAAATTGAAATTTTTTTTATCTATACCGATTATTAAGCATGAATATCAGTTACATACAGATAAGAGTTTTTTGCCAAAAACCACACCATGATTATTAGGAAAATAAAAATAAATACGAATCTATTATATTAAAATCTGACCACCTGTTTGTATTTCGCAACTACTCTTTTCAGATTGTCGAACGCAACGCGATTTACTTAACACTGGTTATCATTCATCCGAGGATGTCATAAACTCTCAGAATTTAAAAAATGATTTAAATTCCGAAATATTATTATTATTATTTTATTTTATTTTATTTATTTATTTATTGTAAATTTTAACGAAGTTTCTCTAAAAATGGCAACTAAATTATTCCATTTTTGTGGATAAAAAGAGGAAATAAAACGGATTAATATATTTTTTCTCATTAAAACTGAAAAAAAAGAATTTATTTTCAATTTGAATAGATGGTGAAAGAAAAAAAAATCTTGATTACAGTAAAATTTTTGAAAAATAAAAACGTATTTTCACATTTTCAAACTTCATGAATCAATTTATTCTGGAGAACAAAAATCGTCTGTCAACATATTTTCATTTAGAAATAAAAAATGTTTTTCAGTTATAGATTAAAGCAAGGACGCAAATTTAAGCTCCTTGCATTTAGGTCTACAATAAATGCTTCCTATTCACAAGAATTGAATTTAATGAAAAAGTATATACTATTTCCATTATCTTTGAAGGATTGCTATTAAAACGTTTCACAAAGGCGTTAAAAGTAAAATGGTTTACCAGGTAAACTTGAAATATGTTTTTTTATAATTCGCCGATTTCCACGATTTTATTTGGCCCGCCTTTTTTCATTGGTTGCAGTTTCCTTTTCGTGATTATTTGTCACAAAATTTCACTTTTTTAAAACTTAGTTATGTCAAGGCCTCTATAACATAGAAATACTGTATTGTCTCCTATGGAAAGTGATAAAGAGTTAGTTAATTATTTACGTTTCTAATTATCGGGAATGAAATATTTTGTTTAATTAATGCATTTATTCTTCTTTTAATGATACGTGAACGAAGTCACGGGTAACAGCTAGTAATCATATATATCTATGAAATAATAATTATTACATAATGAATAAATATAATATAATAAATTATTTTATTATTACATTGTGTATATTATGTTAATATTTTACATGCTATTTATTTATATATTATTTATTTACATATGTAGTATAACTAACATATAAAATATAACTTACGCATATATTAAACATATATTAATATTATTTATATATTTAGTTATATATATGTGTGCTTTATATTATTTACGTATGGATATATAACTTACATATTATAATAAAACTTAATTTATTATTTATTCCATATGTGACGAATATTTTTTCAAAATTACGATAAACCGTGTAACATTGCATATTTTTCTCTAAATTTCTAGGAGTTTTTTATCGTACATGTAGACTCTTTCAAAAAAAAAAAAAAAAAAAAAAAAAAGAACATGTCTGACACTAAACCAAATTTAAAATTAAGTGTAACGCATTCTAAAGAAATTTTGTAAAAAAAAAAAAGTTCTAAAACGAATATTAGCCTTATTAATTCATAGAAAGTAACTCAAATACATCAATTAAATAAGGTGAATATAACTCTACAAAATTACTGGTATATAAAAATAATAACTGGTGCATACTAAATGCATTCCTGAAACATTTATTATTTTTATACCATTACTTTTTTTTTAGAAATTTTTTCTTGTTTAATAGCAGAATTTTTTTGCCAATAAATAAAATAAAGTTTTCTTTTTAATAATAGTGGTAAGAAAAAAAAAATATTTTGGCTGCTGTGTATTTGGTGCCCCAAATAAAGCCAGACACGAGCAGCCACTGACTGGTGCATTTAAAAAATATATATGTATGAATTAATTTCATTTTTAGGTGCGTTCGTAATTATATAAATACGTAGCACCTATAGTCGTCGCTTGGTCCGTCCGTCTGTCTGTCTGTCTGTCTGTCTGTCCGTCTGTCTGTCCGTCTGTCCGCATATAACAGCGCAAAAACTACCCAACCAAATGGTTTGCAATTTGAAATATATTATCTTGGCAGAATTTTGTCGAGACATTTCAAATTTTATTAAAATCGAATCAAAACTTTAGGAGATATTAATAAAAATATTTATTAAGAAATTTGATTTTTTTTTTAAATCGGTGCTTTTTTGTTATAGGAGCTTCCGAAGTTGAATCGTCAAGCGACCGAGATACTTATTTTATGACAGAAATTAATCTGCAGATGATATAATTCATTTCACAGAATTAAAAATCATCTAGATCTGAATATTTATATAACTAGCTGATACATATATATCTGAATATTTATATAACTAGTTAAGATATTTGTATGAACAGTGTCATAAAATATATACTTAACTAGCTGTTTAACCCGTTCTACGCACGGGATATCATGAATTTAATTCTAAAACGTGCGTACGAACGCACCTCGTTTGTAACGTTTGACGTACAATTTCCAACTTGTTGAATTTAATTACATTTATGAATTAATAATTATTACATAACGAATAAATGTAATATAATAAATTAAGTTATTTTATTATTATATTATGTAAATTATGTTAATATCTTACATGATATTAATATATTATTTATTTACATATATAGTATAACTTACATATAAAATATAACTTATACATACATTAATGGTACAAAACACTTATATTACGCATTTATTATTATTATTAACTTACTCACTTATTTATATATAGATACGATATATCATATATACACACACACATATATAACATAACTTAATATATATATATTATTAAAATTAAACAAATAATTTCAGTATTGCAATAAATCTTGTAACATTTTATATTTGTGTCTGAAGTGAGTATTGCATCTCATTTAAATTTTATCGTACACGTAGGTACTCCTAAAAAAATGTGTCTGACGCTAGACCCAAGTTGCAGTTAAGTATAATACATTCTAAGGAAATTCTGATAATGCAGCAAAAAAATCTAAAGTAAAATAGAATATTAAATTGTATAATTATAGATTAGTATAACTTACATATAAAATTTAACTTATGCATACATTAGTTGTACAATACTTGTATCACACATATATTAATATTATTTATTTACTTAGTCATTTATATATATGTTACGGTCAATATGATTAATCCGGTCATTATTAATAATGACCGCGGTTATTATTAATACTATCCACTCGTTATGCCTGGTCATTATTAATAATAATAAGCGGATTTATCATACTGACCGTAACATATATATATATGTTTAATTTATATATATATATATGTTTAATTTATATATATATATATATACTTAATATATTATTTATTAAAATGGAATAAATAAATTTTCAGGATTGCAATAAATCTTGTAACATTTTATATATTTGTCTGATTTGTAGTGACTATTGTATCTCATTTAAATTTTATCGTATACGTAGGTACTTCTAAAAAAACGTGTCTGACACTAGACCCAATTTAATTCAATAAATTATGTAACTTTGTATATTTTTCTCAAAATTTAAAAGTAACTTCTGGGAGTTCTTTTGAATTGTATCTCATTTGAATTTGATGGTACATATATATTCTTTTATAAAACACGTCATATATACAGGGTGATTATAAAAAAAATATCCCGGCATTTGGGCCCCTAACTATCATACCATTCACAGAAACTGAATGAAATTTTGGAAAAAGGTATTTTGCGGTATGCGCTCAAGAAGGATATGGAAAACAACAGTGTCACTCAAACAGTTACGGTTACAGTGAGAAAATTTCGAAAAAGTCAAATAGCAACATCCAGTATTTTATATTGGAATATGATCTCCATTGTGAAAAACCCTAAATAGCGTTGGAACGACAACTGTAGCATGAAAATCACCGGCGGTAGATATGCTAAAATTAAGGACAACCAATAAGAACAGAGAAGCAGCATAAAATAAAGCATTTTATTGTGTTTCACAAATTTTCCACATGACCTCCTTCACACACGATGACACTTTGCATGCGGCTGATGGTGGATAGCACTACAGCACGTATCATGGCAATAGGAATCTCTTGAATCGCAGTTCTGATGGCATCTTTCAAATCAGATGCAGTTTGAGGACGAAACTGATACACTTTGGATTTCAGATATTCCCACAGCCAGAAATCCATTGGTGTCAGATCAGGAGACCTTGGTGGCCACGGAAACGGAAAATGACGGGAGATAACTCTGTCACCAAACTGTTGAGTTAAGACACGTTTGACTGAAGTCCCGACATGTGGAGGAGCGCCATCTTACATCCACACAACTTCAGATAGAGCATTTTGCCGTTGCAATGAGGGAATCGTGTAATGAGTTAACATGTCCAGATAGCGAGCACTCGTTACTGTACGCGTTTTCAGATCACCGGCAGTAACCTCTTAAAAAAAGTAAGGGCCGAGGATGAACGTACTCGTTATACCACACCACACAGTCACTTTTTCCTCGTGTAATGGACGTGCATGCACATCATGTGGATTATTCCCTTCCAGTGCACGCAATTTTTCAAATTCACGTTACCAGTTAACGAGAAATACACCTCATCTGTCCGCAGAATGCGTAAAGGCCAGCTGCTATCTTCATCGTACCGGATAAGGAATTGTTTTGCAAAATCCAGTCGTAATTGATAGTCTCCCGCTTCCAAAATCTGGACACGCTGGAATCGATACGGAAACATGTTTAGAACAGAGCGCAGAATCTTGCGTACAGTTGAATTCGGCAGATCCAGAACACGTGAAACACCGCGTGCAGTTGCGGGACGAACTGTGCTTATCGTCTGATGGACTTCTGCAACAGCTTCCACAGGAACGGAAGGTCGTCCAGACCGAGGTTGATCACATGTGCAACCAGTCTCTTCAAATTTATGAATCAAGTCCCGTACAGCTTTGACAGTACACGGGCCTCGCCGTAATCCATGGTTTCTGCGGTAAACACGCAATGTCTCTGTGGCATTTTGTTCAATCGGGTAATAAATCTTTACGATTTCCCCACGTTCTTTCCCTGAAAGCGGCATCTTGTTCGGAATGGCAGAAAGGAACATATGCGGCTCGCATTTCGCAGTGCCTTTTCTTTCACCTAGCGTGACGACGTCAGTCATGACTGTGTCTTACGTAGAATCCGAAATTTGCGTTTCTTGGTTTCTTCTCGTTTTATGGAGAACTATACAGGCTGGGATATCAGCCAAAGAAACGGTGTGACGTGTGACGTAATTGAAACGAAAATTAATGCTCTGGTGCACGGCAAAGTCCTTTTTACTTTTCCCTTGCCTAGTTCCGGTGATTTTCATGCTACAGTTGCCGTTCCAACGCTATTTAGGGGTTTTCACAATGGAGATCACATTCCAATACAAAAAACTGGGTGTTGCCATTTGATTTTTTCGAATTTTTTTCACTGTAACCATAACTGTTTGAGTGACACTGTTGTTTTCCATATCATTCTTGAGCGCATACTTCAAAATACCTTTTGCCAAAATTTCATCCAGTTTCTGTGAATGGTATGATAATTAGGGGTCCAAATGTCGGGATAGTTTTTTTATAATCACCCTGTATTTATTCAACCCAATCCGGTCATTATTATTAATAACCGGATTTACCATACTGACAGTAACATATATACTGTTATAGTTATATATACACATTTATATAACTTGCATAAAAAATATAACTTAATATATTATTTATTAAAATGTAACAAATAATTTTTCAGAACTGCAGTAAATCTTGTAGCATTTTATATATTTTTCTGAAGTTACTGATGTATCTCATTTAAATTTTATTGTACACGTAGATACTTTTAAAACAACGTGTCTGACACTAGACCCAATTTGCAATTAACTATAACACATTCTAAGAAAATTCTGGTAATGCTGCAAAAAATTCTAAACCAAAACAGAATATTTCATAGTATATTATATAGATTAGTATTACTTACATATAAAATTTAACTTATACATACATTAGTTGTACAATACACTTATATCACACATATATTAATATTAATTATTTACTTAGTCATTTCTATATATCTTACGGTCAATATGATTAATCCGGTCATTATTAATAATGACCGTGGTTATTATTAATAATAACCGCTAATTATGATTGTTCAATATTAATAACAACTGTTTATTAACAATAATGACCGGATTTATCATACTGATCGTAATGATATATATCTGTTATATATACATATATATGTAACTTATATATATAATATAACTTAATATATTATTTATTAAAATGTAACAATTAATTTTTCAGGATTACAATAATTTTTGTAACATTTTATATATTTGTCTGAAGTGACTATTTTATCTCATTTAAATTTTATCGTACACGTAGATACTTCTGAAAAAATGTGTCTGACACTAGACCCAATTTGCAATTAACTATAACACATTCTAAGGAAATTCTGGTAATGCAGCAAAAAATTCTAAAGTAAAACAGAATATTAGATACATAGACGGCTGGGCAAACTTAATTTATTATATTGCGCTTGAGAGCTTTAGTGGGACGAATAAAGAGGTAGGGAGGGAATAAAAATTGATTAGAAAATGATAAAGCATGCCCTTCCGGGTATCGCACTATCTTAGATTAAATTCCCTGTAGCGATATCTTGAGTTTTTGTTTTACTTTTTTTTACTGATATGTGGGTTTTAATATATTATGTATTAATTATTTGGATGTTATCTATGATAAATAATTTTCATTATGGATAAAATTAATATAATAAAATATATAAGGAATAATAGTCACTATGCAATTAAAACCAAACTAGTCGTTAGGGGCCACCGTAATACTTACCAATTATGGATATGCATTATATAAAATAATGAAAATAAAACATGCGTAAACTATTTATAAAATGCATTGCAATTCGAATAAATTGCTGGCTTGATGACGTCATAAATTTTAAATACTCTATTACTGAATTGCGGAAAAGAAATATCCTTATAACTCCAAAAATGATAATCATATTAACTAAAAGTTTACTGCGCTGGATTAAGAGTCTGATTTCCAATTAAAATATATCTTTGAATTGGTACTTGAATGAAATACAGGGTCATAAAAAATCGAAGAGTGTAGAAATAGGATTACAAACATATCGGCAACTCATTATCCGATAGAATATGTTTTTTATTGTCTTTTATATATACTCCTTAAAATAAACAATTTCGAAATATTTTATGTACCTTTTATCATAACGAATATTTCGGGAGTCCGAAAAAATAGTTCCGGATAATCGACGTTAGGAAAATTCAACAGGCTTCTTCTCATTATTACATACTAAGTACATACCAAATTTCAAGTCTCCATCTCAATTTGTTCGGTAGATAGAGCGTTCACAGACACACAGACAGACGGACGACATTTTTTTTCTAAAAACATGTTTTTCGGAATCTCCAGTGTCTAAAACGTGTAAATCCGTCAAAAAAAATTTTTTTTTCGATTTTTAGAACCATCACAAGAGTTACCCTATAGTACGTATGATGGGTAAGTAAAAAGTAAAATCATGTGTCTAGCATAGATTATGAAATATTTTGAAACACATGCAGAATGCTGTAACAAAACTTTACCGTTTAATAAGGCGAAAGATGATATCTAAGTAAACAATTTGGGAAACGCAAAACAAGACATATAAAAACCTAAATTCAGATATTACCATTTATATAATCGGAAAGATATCCGTATTCTTTGATGCAGTTCTGTATGATTTTCCATTTCATAGTGAATTATATCAACATATTAATTCTGGTATTCGATGAATTTGTAGAATAACATATGTTTTGTTGTTGAAGACTCCAGATGGAAGACGATGTTTATGAAATGCACTAGGAATTTTCCCGTAAAAATAACCGGAAGCTACATCAATATCAATACATTTATTGACAATTCACAAATCATAGACAATTCCACTAATTATCAAGTTGAGAATTCATAACTGAGCTGTGCTACATCATAGAAAAAAAGCATGAGGATGTTACATATTATAAGAGATATACACCAATTTAAAAATACTTCTTCTCCAAGTGACGGGTTTTGTTTTGCAATTCAAAAAACGTAAAAATTCTGAGCTCCGGGGCTGCGTAATGCGTTTTAAACACCACGAGGCCTAGGGATATTTTGCCAGTGCAGGGCTAATTTAACCAATGAGTGGGTTGCAAGGCTGTGGGACTCTTTATTATACTCGGCATAAATTTGAAGTGAAAAAGTTAGACGCGGGAGTTGAAATGAATCATGGGATATCGAATGATAATTTTAATAAAAATAAAATTATATTAAGAGACTTTCTAAGGAAATAAAAATTTAATGTCTCAAAAGAAGAAATAAACTATGGGTTTTTACAAATAAAGATGATAGATTAGCAATAATAGATTAGAAATAAAGATAGCTTTTAACAGATTCAGATTTTTAGAATAAGAAATAAAAGAATATGTTGATTGACGATACGGAATAAAGTATAATTTATATTTAAGATATTATTTAAAGACACGGAAAAATAGAATTGTAAGAATTTGGAATAAGTTAATTAAGGTAAAATGGCGAAATTTTTTTATTAATACATGTATATGATGTATAGATTTGTATATAAACTACATAATAAGCAAAAATTTAGTTCACTTGGGAAACACATAAAACAATTGAAAATTTTCCTGCAGCAATGTTCGTCAATAGGCGGAAATGTACTCGAATGTGCATTGCCAAAATTGTTTACTTATATATAATCTTTCACTCTATTAAACAATGATTTTTGTTTCAGTATTCTGAATGTATCGGAAAGTGTTTCACAATTTATGCTTGACATGTGATTTTTCTTTCCTATTTATCTTGTTAGAGGCTCTCTGAAATTGTAATTTATTATAAATTGTAATTTATTATAAATTGTAATTTATTCATAATTAAACATTTGTGGTTTCTTTGATGTTTATACATAAGAGTAGAGACTGGATAGGAGTATTTAAATTCACTGAAGTAAAAATAGGAAAAAAATTTTTTTGTGTTATAAAGCTTTGCGAATTAAACGATGAAAATACCTGAAATATTTGTTATAGAATTATGAAAAAAATTAAATTGAAAAACATCTTTGGGACATACTGGTACAAAAACAAAAATTAAAAAAGATACAGTTTTTTTAAACGTGATTATACTCGATCTAAAAATAAAGATAAAGGAAAAAGTCCTAAAAATGTTAACTATTGTAATTTTATCTATATAAACATTAAAAAATTACTAAACGTCTACGGCACAATTATTCTGAAAAATGGTGTACAAATAATGCAAATGTCTTGTGTTTCTGAAACTTGTCGTTACAAAAGGTTTGTATAAGTTAAATTTCTTACATATTTCTGAAAAAAAAAACAAGAACGAAAAATTATGCATCAAGCATAGATTATGAAAAACTTTCCAACACATCCAGAAAATTGTAAAGAAACTTCACCGTTAAATAAGGTGAAAGAAGATATAAAAGTAAACAGTTTAGAAAACATATAATACATTGAAATCTACAGTTTTCGAAATTGCCTTCCATTGTCAAAAAAGTACTCGAATTATTTTGTGCAGCCCTGTATATGATCTATAGATTTGGATATATACTAAATAGAATGATAAATTTTAGTTCAGTTAGAAAATTCACATTTAGCAATTGTTGCCAATCGAAATACATTTGAAATATTTTGTATTGCAATGTATATTATTTAAAGACTTTTTGTACACACCACATATTAAGGAAAAGGTAAAAAACGCATAAGGAAATTTAAAACTCACTTCCAGCAATTACCAACCGTAAACGACAATGAATCTTGTTCTTTGCAAAGCCCTGTATATGAATTTATTTATATTACATAAAGTTCTATTAATCTACTAAATATAGTTCAGTAGGAAAGTGCGTAGCAGCACAATTAAAAACCACCCTTCAGCAATTCACTCCCATAGTCTGTAATATTTACGAATTCCCTTTTGTAGCCCTGTATATAATAAACCGAATTTATACACACCACTTACTACGTGAAAATTTAGTTATACTTAAAAAGGCAAACCAAATTTGAAATCTCACTTATCATGTAGTAGTAGACTGTAGTTATCGCACGTATCTGTAATCGACATATTTTTTGTATGTCCCTGTAAATGAACGATAAACACAATGCACACCATACTTTTAAGTGAGCAATTTATAGCAATGCATATCAATTTCATTATGTTTCAAACAGTGAAACATCAGTAAATTACACTGCAGACGATTTTTCAGCCGTAGAACAATGTGTAACAGAATTATTTTGTTTGACCCTGTAAATATAATAAATGCTTTGCACTCTATATTCTACAAAAACATGTTTTAATGCGCTTCATAATTATATATCAATTTTATCATATTTCAAATGGCGTAGCCTCATCAAAATCCACTTGAAACGATTATTTCCTATTGACTGAAATGTAACGGAATACATTTGACTGTCCGTGTAAAAAAAGTTATAAGTGCTACACACTTCATTGAACTAGGGAACATGCTGTAGTAAACGACAATAGCATACAAAAAATGTCAGAGTAATCCGAGTTTATTTACGCGAGTTAGAGCACGGACAGATGGTAGACTGCAGACGACAGACAAACCGAAGTCATAAACACTTTTCAACTAGGTTGGAAAGTGTTAAAAAATATTTTTTAAAGGCATTTTTGAAACATTACCATAAAAACAGCTAAGGCGACGTAAATTAGCGGAAGCAACAGAACTTTAAAATCAGAATTATAGATTCATTAAAAAAATTAAATATTCGAAAATCCTATATCTTCACATGCTATAGATAGATATAAAAAATTTATTGAACACACCTCTGTATAATCGTTGTTGTAAATGATTTACAAATGATGTAAAACAACTTGTGCAACCTTCTATGTATTTTCTTTCAACTGAAAAGTCACTGCGAGAGTTTCCCTCCAGATGAATCTCATTTAAATTTTATGGGACACGTAAATTCCAGGAAATGGATTGTCTGGCACTGGGCTGAATTTCGATTTAACTGTAGCGCAAACGGAATTCTCTCCATGTTGTAGAAAGTTATAGAGCGGAGTCGAAAATTGTATAGACGGAATGTCTAGGTAAACTTAATTTATTCTGTTACACGTCTTTGATAAGATGAAGAAAATGATACAAGAAATTTGAACTGATTGGAAAATTATAAGGCAAAACCTTTTGGTGATTGTACGTCTTAGGTTACATTTCCTGATGCAATGAGCTTATTTATTCTTTTTATTATTTTTTTTTTTGAAGGATCTTGGAGATAGTTATTAATTTAATATTTGTAATTTATTTGGAGGTTTTATAAAAAATAAAATCTGAGTTAAGGTTTGGTTGCTTAAAATCAATGAGGTATGAGAATCTGAGGTATATGAAGCTGTCAGGTAAATCTCTTTAACAGTAATGATATGTATCATTTGGGGCAAAGATCTATAACATTAAAAACACCAAAGATTTAATCATTGGTTTTTTATTTTTACAGAGCTTAATGAATAAAAATGCATAGAAGTATTCGTTTATTTAATGGCATTAAATCTGCAATTAAATAAGTCGATATTATTTTCGACTTATGATTTGTTGACTTATACTTTTGACTTATAAATTATGTCTTTAAATAAATATAATACTTCTATTCGGAATTATTGGTATCATAATTTGTTACTATTCATCCGTTGTGGTAATGAAATATTGGAGTGTTTGGCAGATAGGAAAATATATGTAAAAATTTTAAATATTATTTCACTATCAGTAAAACATAGAAAATTTATTAAACATTGCTGTGTATATAAGTAACATATATAAAAGCTGGTTATTTTCTATGGTCTAAATGCACAGGATTTCTTGCATATTTATGAAAATATATAATTTGAAGGCATTTTTGAAAAAGAACAATTAAAAAACTAAAGCAGTATATATTTGCAGGAGCTATGGATATTTCTAAACAGAATTATAGATTGTTTGAAAGAAAGTAATACGCAAAAATCCCGTACTATAAAAAACATCGAACATATATTAAACATACATATGTACAATCATTGTTACAAATGCTATGCAAATAATAATTAAAAAAAAAAAAAAAAAAAAAAAAAAACTCTGGCACTTCGGGAGTGCCGACAGAAGTGAAAACTTGAACAATTACGTGTGTATTTTTTGAATCGTCAGGAAATGTTTTAATATTTATGAAATATAATAATATATATATATATATGGTATGATTATTATATTATTATTATATATATATGTATATATATATATAATTATATATACTTTATATATAATATTATATTACATAATTATATGGTTAATATTGTCATATATATATATATATATATATATATATATATATATATATATATAGATGACCCCGCCCTACCTCGCCCTACCTCATACCGAACTATACACATTACATGTACATACTTATATACAGAGGTGTCGGTTACAGTAACAGTGTCGCGATTTCAATGTTTTTTTCCCATCTCAAAAAATGCCCAACACGCCTAAAGAAGTTTTCACTTCAAATATACAGAGGTGTTGGTTACAGTAATAGTGTCGCGAGTTCAATGGTTTTTTCCCATTTCAAAAAATGCCCAACGCGCCTAAAGAAGTTTTCACTTCAAAAACCTTGCGAGAAAAGATGTATTTTTTTTTCAGCTGAAAAATTACTTTCAAAGATTCCCTCCAGCCGAATCCCCATTTAAATTTTATGGGACACGTAAATTCTAACAAATGGATTATCTGTCCCTTATTCTGAATTTTAAATTAACTCTAACGCCTTCGAAACAAATTCAGAAAGTTATAGAGCGGAGTCAAAAATTGGATATAATACGGATTGTCTAGGTAAACATAATTTATTCTCTTACACTTGAGAGCTTGAATGGGATAAAGAAAAGTATAGAAGTTGGAACTGATTGGAAAATGCTAAGGCATGCCCTTCTGATGATTATACATCTTAGATAGAATTGCCTGAAGCAATATACTTTTTTTTTTTATCATGTTGGAGGATCTTGGAGATTAGTTATTAATTTAAAATTTATAGTTTTTTTAAAGTAAAGACTAAGTTATGGTTTGGTTGCTTAAAATTAGCGAGGTAAATGTGTATGAAACTGTGAGATAAATCACTTTAACAATAGTGATCTGTATGAATTGGATTTATAACAGTGAAAAATCAAGATGTAATCATTGATTTTTTTTGTTACGGAGATTAATGAATAAAAATGTATAGAAGTATTCGGTTTATTTAATGACTATTTCAAGGACTAAATAAGTAGAATATTATTTTGTATTTATAATTTGTTTCCTTAAATAAAAGTAACACTTCCATTCGGAATGATTGATATACAACCGGAATAATTTGTACGACAATTTTTACTATTCCAGGAATTAGGTTTCTCCGACTTTTTGCATACCAGTATAATCTTAGAGAAAATGTTGTTCTGTTTAATTGAAGAATATTCCGATTAAATAAAATTATATTTTCTTTAAGATTGGTATGCAAAAAGTCGTAGATATATCATCCCTGCTATTCGTAAATAGTGGCATTCAAAAAACGGTCGAATTGCCAAATATGAAGATATATGTAAAAAAATTAAGTATTTTTATAATAGCAATAAAACATCGAAGACTTATTAAACATCTCCTTCACAATTGCTGTGTGTATAAGTAACACAAATAAAACCTCGTTCTTTTCAATGGTCTAAAAGCATAATATTTCTCACATGTTTATGAAAACATTTCATTTAAAGGCATTTTTGAAATACAATAATAAACAAGTTGGAAAAGGTTCGTTAAGCGTGACATATGAGGTATGTTCGTTTTATAACTAGTGTCACAATGTAAAAAAAAAATCATTCTTAATTTTTCAGTGAAATGAATTATATCGTCTGCTATGAACAAAATGAGCATGCATTTTTTTTTTTTTTTTGCTATTACGTATGCCACGTTTACAAATGAGATACTTTTTCTACACCAGACAGCACTGTAAAATTCTCCCATGGAGAGCTTGTTTAAGAATGATTACGTCCATGGTTTAACATCTTTATGACTCATAATGAACGAATATCCTGTGTTTATTTACTCTAATGGATTGAGATATTCGTCTGTTAACCTAATTTCCATTGAAGTTATCCCAGAATCTATACACTTTTTTATTTAACTCATCTCTCCAACAAACAATTTTTTTCAACGATCTTTCTAAAAATGTAACTTTTATGCAATTTTATTCGAAAAAATAATTTTGAATAAAAATGACCGCCGGGCATAGGAAAAAAAGAAGTGGTTTACCCGTATTTGTTTTCCTCAGTCACATGACTTGCACTTTTATTATATAGATTACGAACGACAGGATTTAATAGAATAAAGAGAACTTTTATTAATACTTTTTTAATATTTGATTCTATTTTCATAAAATTTGAAATGACTTGATAAAATTCTACAACGATTATATATATATTAAATTTCAAAACATTCGGTTGGGTGGTTTTTGCGCTGAATATGTGGACGGAAGGTCAGACGGACGGAGGAGACGACGACAATAGGTGCTACGTATTTATATAATTACAAACGCACCTAAAAAGCCAAAGGAAAGTAAATTTACTGGAGCAATGCACATTTAAAAACAGAATTAAAGATTTGTTTAAACAGAAGTAATATGCAAAAATACCACACTATAGATAAGTATAGAAGATTTAATGTCTCTACAATTAGCTTTAGAAATGATATTAAAAAAATCAATACAACTTGCGACACTGTATGTATATTCTTTCAGCTGAAAAGTCACTGCGAGAGTTTCCCTCCAGATGAATCTCATTTAAATTTTATGGGACACGTAAATTCCAACAAATGTGATTGTCTGGCACTGGTCTGAATTTCGATTTAACTGTAAGGAAACGGAATTCTCCCCATGTTGTAGAAAGTTATAGAGCGAAGTTGAAAACTGGATACACGTAATGCCTAGGTAAACTTAATTTATTCTATTACACTTGAGAGCATTGACGGGTAGAAGAAAAAGATAAAATAAGTTGGAACTGATTAGAAAATGATAAGGCATGCCCTTCTGGTGATTGTACATCTTAAATTGAATTGCCTGAAGCTATAGACTGTTTTTTATCTTGTTTCAAGATCTTGGAAATTAGTTATTAATTTAATATTTATAGTATTTTAATGTTATATAAAAAGTAAAGGCTGAGTTAAGGTTTGATTGCTTAAAATCAGCGAGGTAAATGTGCATGAAGCTGATAGATAAATCTGTTTAACATTAAATTAGCTTTAGAAACTGCTGTACAATTAGCTATAACAGCTTACAATATTATCATAAACATGTACAATTAGCTGTACAATTAGCTTTAGAAATGCTATTCAAATAAATCAAAACAATTTGCGATACTGTATGTATTTTATTTCAACTGAAAAGTCACTGCGAGAGATTCCCTTCAGATGCATCTCATTTAAATTTTATGGGACACGTAAATTCCAACAAATGTAATTGTCTGTCACTGGGCTGAATTTCGATTTAACTGTAAGGAGTCGAAAATTGGATACAGGAAATGTGTAGGTAAACTTAATTTATTCTATTACACATGAGAGCATTGATGGGATGAAGAAAAGCATAGAATAAGTTGGAACTGATTAGAAAATGATAAGGCATGCCCTTCTGGTGATTGTACATCTTAGATTGAATTGCCTGAAGCTATAGACTGTTTTTTTTTAAATCTTGTTGGAGGATCTAGGAGATTAGTTATTAATTTAATATTTATAGTTTTTTAATGTTTTATAAAAAGTAAAAGCTGAGTTAAGGTTTGATTGCTTAAAATCATCGAGATAAATGTGCATGAAGCTGTTAGATAAATCTGTTTAACACTAATGATTTTTATCATTTGGGGTAAAGATCTATAATACTATAAAATCAAAGATGTAATAAATGATTTTTTATTGTTACAAAACTTAATGAATAAAAGTATATAGAAGTATTTGTTTTATTTAATGAAAATAATTCTGTGATTAAAAAAAGTCGAATATTATTTTTGACTTGTAATTTATTACTTTAAATAAAAGTAATATATACTTCTATTCGGAATTATTTCTGCACAACCGAAATTATATTCGAAATTACTATCGAAATTATTTATATTATTATAATTATTCAAAAAATGGACGAGTTGGCAGATATGTGTATAAATGATTTTTTTTTCTTATAGTATAAATAAAACTTCGAAGACTTATTAAACATCTCCTGTACAATTACTGTGTGTATAACTAAAATAAATAAAATCTCGTTGTTTTCAATGTTCTAAATATGCATAGGATTTCTTATATATTTATGAATAATTTCATTTAAAGGCATTTTTGAAACATAATTATAAAAAAGCTAAAGCAGTATAAATTCGCTGGGGCAATGGATATTTAAAAACAGAATTATAGATTTGTTAAAAAAAAAGTAATATGCAAAAATGCCATACTATCGATTAGTATTGAAGATTTATTAAATTGCCCTTGTACAATTAATGTTAGAAATGATATTCATATAAATCAAAACAACTTGGGTCACTGTATCTATACTAGGACTTCCCTCAAAGGGATTAGTCTGAGTGATATTGTTAAGAACATAGAATCTCATTTTTTAAGCGCGAATTGCGTAAAACTAAGGAAAAAAAAGAAGAAGAAGTCGGCCGTTTTTTTTTAAAACGCCAAATTTTTTACAGTTATGTAATTGGATTTCCAGCCAATAACGTATTTTAGCAAGCGTGGCTTAACACAAATTTAATTTCATTGTTACAAAAGTTTCTTTGTGACAAATATTTACATTTGAATTACAAATTTTTCCTCTACCCAAACTCTACCCAACTCTTTTCCCGTCTCGCTATCTATCTGTCTATCCGTCTCTCAACCTGTCTCGCTTGCCGAATCATTACCAGTCTCTCGACATGTCGTTCTGTCTATATACGCCTCTCTCTACCCAGCTCTTTATCCGTCATGCTATCTATCTGTCTATCCGTCTCTCAACCTGTCTCGCTTGCCGATTCATTACCAATCTCTGGACATGTCGTTCTGTCTATATACGCCTCTCTCTATCCGTCTCTCAACTAGTCTCTGTGCTCTTCTTTTGTCGTCTCGTGATCCGTCTCTCAACCCATCTCGCTACCCCACTATCAACCCTCATGTTACCTGTCTTGCTACCCGTCTGCCTATTCGTTTCGCAACCCGTTAGCCTATCTCTGTATGCTACAAATGCTGTTTTTTTTCAGGAGAAACTATCTTAATCGGACCCGCAAATCGGAGCATTTAATATCATTATTGTAACTCTTATAGAGTTAAAACAATATTGTTTCTAGCCTTACTGTTGTTTGAGACCAACCTTGCCCGTGTATCTGAAAGGGGAAAAGTTCCGTATCCTGTGCCGGTTGGCGAGATTGGCGAAAAAATTATACATGGTGCCAAAAGGCAGTTTTACCATCTTACCAAATTTTTCTCATATTTTCTCAAATTTTACCCATCTCACTATCCGTCTGTCTACCCGTTTGTTTACTCGTCTCTCTACATCTTGCCACCTCTTCCCAATAGTTACACTATTCATTTAATATACAGAAACCGTTTATCTGTTATTAAATGCAAACAGAAGTAATTTATCTAATAAGTGTAATCAGATGCATTTTTAAAAAATACATACGTACATAAACCAGCATTATAATTCGTCAGTTTTATTTTCATAGTTGTTTATATCATTTGGCAGTAAATCTCAACTTCTTAAATCCGAATTGCGTCAAGCTTTTTAAAAAAGCCGTTTCAGTTTTTTTTGAACTTCAGAATCAGAAGTTTTTAGATGTAGGGTAAAAACATTCCATAACTTTATCACAAAGTAAAGTTTATTTACAGTTCTAAATTGTACACTCGTACACTCGTTTGTTTTAACTCACAAAACTATACTCAGCAATACTTATGGCGTAATAATATATATTAAATTTCTCAAAATAAAAGAAATAGAATCTCAAAGCCATTTAACTGCGTATTAACCAAAAAAGGAAAACATGAACACAAGACTGTTGCCATCTGCAACGTAACTTACAAAATATCAAAAACAAAGATAATAATCATGTAGAGTTTTAACCCAACATCCTCCCACCTAAGTTAAATTTTAACATAAAAGTTAACTTACAATTAATAATAGTCACAATTACAATAGCAAAATTATATAAATAGTTCACAAGTCCAGTCTATGAGGCATTTTAATGATACGGCCACTTCTAGTTTTCCTTGCCTCCTCAGAAGATTCAATATTGCAGTCAATTGATTGACTGGCTGTTGGTTTCTCACTTAATTTTTTACCTGCCAATTTTTCTCCAACTAGAAACGACTCTGATGCTGACACTTCTAAAGGATAGAGTCGTTGTAGCGGTCTAAGCAACTCACCCCTCGCAGTTTTTAGTCTCACAAGTCTTGTAACACCATCTTTCCCGGGGATTACCTCGATTATTTTCCCAAGTGGCCAACTGATACGTTTTGTATTGTCGCTTCCAATTAAGACAACGTCACCAACCGCTACTTTGGCAGCTCTTTTATGTTCTGGTCTCTGAAGTAGAGCTCCCAAGTATTCCGATCGAAATCTATTTCTTAAGGCCTCTTGTAAATTTTGACGATACTTAACACGTTGGTTAAGACTCCGGTGATCAATTCTATCACAGTCAGGAACACCACTCACTTTGATATCTTGTAGGAACATTGAAGGAGTCAATGGAACAAGCTCTGCGTCGTTATCTGCGACATACGTCAACGGTCTTGAATTGATTATGGATTCACAATCACACAGCACCGTCGTCATTTGTTCGTAAGTTAAAGAAGATCGGCCCAGTACTCTTCTCAACAATTTTTTAAGAATACCGACCAGTCTCTCCCACCAACCACCCCACCAAGAGGCAGTCGGTGGGTTGAATTTCCACTTAATAGGATGAAGAGCAGTGTCACTTACAATAAGGTTCCAATCCAGTGCACTTAGCAGATTTGAAGCACCCACAAAATTGGAGCCATTGTCACAATAGATAGTGCTGCATCGTCCTCTACGGGCTACGAACCTGCGCAAAGCTAGTAAAAAGGAAGGTGTAGATAAATAATCCACTAATTCAATGTGTACTGCCCGGTAGACGGCACATGTGAATAGACAAACCCAGGATTTCTTATTATCTCTGAGAAACAGTGGCCCCGCCAAGTCAACTCCACAGATCTCAAATACAGCAGCGTCTCGTACACGGTCCTCTGGAAGAGATGGAGTGAGAGTATCGAGCTTTTTTACAGAATGTCTCCTACAAACAATACATTTGGATAAGATGGATCTCACTGTCTTCCTACCATGCAGAATCCAGAATCTCTCTCTTAAAATGTTAAGCAGCATTTGAGTCCCAGCATGAGCATATTTTTCATGATAGTATATCACTATACGCTTTACAACTTCATGTTGAGATGGTAAAATTGCAGGCATTATAAAATCTTCACTATCTTGTCGATACAAAAGTTTTGTTTTCAATCGGATAATATCGTTTTTATCCTTGAAAGCTCCCAGAGTTTTTAACTTTTCATCCTTTTCATTAACGAAGCTTTCTTTCTGTATTATTCTGATAACTCTATACTCAGCTACAGAAATTTCTTCGGAATCAAGGCTACCATATTTTCTACTACTTCTCGGAATACGACTATTATTGATGAATCGAAGTAGCCAGGCAATAATTCTTACAGTTTTGTTGTAGTTCGAAAACTTATGGATAAAGGAACTGTCTATATTTTGAAGGTTCACCATAGATGATACTATTTCCTTTCTCTTTTCCTTTAACACTTCTTCTTCATTTACTGAGAATTCTGATCTAGGCCATTCATCAGATGGGTAATACAGCCAAGGAGGACCTTTCCACCACTCTGTCTCCAATAATTGTCGAGCGGAACAACCTCTGGAGGGTAAATCCGCTGGATTGATCGACCCAGGTACATAATACCAATTTTCTGGTTTACTCACTAATCTAATTTCTCGCACTCTGTTATACACAAATGGTGTCCAGTTTTCGCTACCCTTTATCCAATATAATGCGTTACTGGAGTCAGTCCAAAAGAAGGTGGGAATATCTCCTAATTTTAAATCTGCTATAACTCTTTGCCACAGTCGGGTACCAATAGTGCACGCTAACAACTCTAACCGAGGAATTGTAATAGACTTCAGCGGAGCTACTTTAGATCGTGCTTGAACTAGTTGACATGAAGTTAAGTTCTTACTTTCACTCCTTAAATATATGCAGGTAGCATAAGCTACTTTGCTCGCATCACAAAAGACGTGTAAACTTAAATTGCAGGTATCATCAGGGTCTTTTATTAAGCATCTAGGTATAGTAACTTCTTTTAGTAGATCCAGCTGTTTTCTCCACTTTTTGAATTTTTTAGAAATTGCTGATGGCAGCTCTGCATCCCAAGTTGTTTTCATTTCCCACAGTTCTTGTAACATTAATTTCGGATATAAGGTCACTGGACAAGTATAACCAATAGGGTCAAAAATTTTGTGGACTTCTGACAATATTTTTCTTTTAGTAACAGGTCCATTATCTTCACAAACTTCTTTTAAATTTACAGAAAGAGTATCTGAGTTCAAGAACCACTGCAGGCCTAATACTGGGACAACTTTATTTTTTGTACAAGAAGCCTCTTTTGTTGAGGAATGGGGATAATTGTGCTCCCACCCTCTAAGGTCAAACTTCCTTTCTGACATAATATCTGTAGCTACTTTAATGAATTCATGCAATTCTGTCTCCGTTTTTACACTAGTTAGACAATTGTCTACATAAAAGCTGTTCTTAAGTTTCTGGACAATATCCACAGGGTATTTTGAGTTTCCAAGTTGTGCTTCCTCCAAAATCATTTCCAGATGATACTGAATCACAGAATTAAGTAAGAAAGGACTACTTGAAATTCCGAAGACGACACGACAATGTCTATAATATTTCAGTTCATTATTTTCGTCATACCAAAGAAATCTTAAATAATCTTTATCGCTTTCTTGTAGGCGAATTTGTAAAAATGCTTTACGGATGTCCGCCGTAACTCCAAACTTGTTCATCCGAAAACGTGTTAATATTGTAGGAATTAACTCAACAAGGTTTATCCCTTTCTCCAGGCAGTCATTTAAGCTTGGGAAAGCTCTCAGCTTTGCTGAAGCATCAAACACAGGTCTGATTCTAGTTGTGCTATTTTCTTTCACGATATGTCTGTGTGGTAAATAATGAGACGGTAATTGAATCTCGTGCTTAGGAATTTTTTCAATTATTCCTTCTTTTTCCCATTCTTCAAATATTTTATTATAATCATCATATAAATTTTCTTCTTTCAACTTCCGTGTAGTACCTTCCAGTCTCTTTAAAGCCAGGTTATAATTATCAGGTAGTGGAGGGTGATCGGCAAGCCAAGGTAAATGTACCACAAAACGATTGTCTTTGTCGATTTGAACTGTGTTAAGAAAATGCTCTCTGGCGGATTCATGAAGGTCTTCTTTAGTTTTCTTCTCAGAAGGATCTGTAATACCGAGAGTGTCAAGAGTCCACAATTCTGTTATTGTTCGAGTAGTAGAAAGCATAGAATTAGCTACTGAGATTTCATTTACCTCTGAAGAAATCTGGGGTATACGTCCCATTATGGTCCACCCTAAACGTGTTTCCATTGCTGTTAAACCACATGATAAGGATTTGTAACCACCGGTAATGATTTTTCCGGCTACATCGGCTCCTATTAAGATTTCAATAGGACCTATATAATCATCGTTGACACAAATATTATAGTCAGTAAGCTCTTTTAAATGAATCGCAGGTATTGTCGGTGGAACGCTCCCACAGATAACAGGTTGACTCAGTACTTTAAAATGACAGTTATAAGATCCATCGCAACTTGTCAAATATAAAGTAAACACATCATGCTTGCACACTCCTGTATTTTCTCCTCCGAACAGAGAATGCTGAAGATATTCATAGTCTTCCCTTTTATATTTCATCTCTTTGGCAGTGTTTTTTAAAATGTAAGAGCGCTGCGAAGCAGAATCTATGATGGCTCTTGCCTTCCGTTTTCTCCCATTACCTCTGATCAAAACCGTTAATGTTAATAACATAACACTAGGGCTTTTGGATATATTCGCAAGTGCTTGATCCTCTTTTGAAACATTATCTAACTCTGTAGTTTCTTTTCCGGTTGGTGAGAATGCTGGTTGCTTTATGTTACGACAGAGTAATATGTGATGTCTTTTTCCACAACCCAAACAAGTTATCTTTGAATTACACTTACGAACTTGATGACCCGGTTTTAAGCACAGAAAACAGCACCCTGATTTCTCTACGAGATTTTCTCTATCTTTCATCGTCATTTTCCGTACCTTCAAACAGTCAGTGGAATTATGGAAATTGCGGCAAAATATGCACTGCTTTTGTTCATTCGAAGAGGTCAAAAGCTCAGCTGCACTAGCTATTTGACGAGTGTCCCCGTATTTGTGTCTATCATTTCCAGCCCTCTTCTCTTTGAACAATTTAAAATTACTCTTGGTCTCAATCCCAAAGTTTTGAGAGGCTAGGATTATGCGCTCCTCTGCCTGCACTTCATCTTGAAGAAAATCAAGAATTGAATCGAGATCAGTCTTTTCAGTAATTTTAGATGTATTTTGATCCTCCTTCTCATGTGATCTATGACTTACAGATCTATATCGTTCCCAAGCTAGAAGCGTTTCCTCAGGTAAAGCAGATTCGACAAGTGGTAAAAGCATCGACGCATACTTATCTCTCGTTACCCCTAGTATTTCAAGCGCACGAAGCTTTGTTTCTAATAAATCATAAAGATTTCTCAAAGATTTTTTTGACATATTCTGCTTTTGGATAACCAATGACAGAAGATCCCTAACATACACCTGTATAAGTAGCTCTTCTCTCCCAAAACGTAATTTCAATTGTTCTATTGCTTTCTCATAACTATTTCCCCGGGTGGAAAACTTTTAATTAACTCTTCGGCAGCACTTCCCTTCTCCATACATTGGGATAGATATGCAAACTTATCATGCAGATCTAAATTAGGGTCTTTATTAATTTTCTCAAACTGCCCCCCAAAACTAACCCAGTTCCTTAGATTTCCATTAAATGTAGGCAATTTTATTTTTGGGTAACGTAATAACGTATTTTTCTGAGAATCACTACAATTCGAAGAAACGTCTTCTCTTTCTGAAAGCAAAAGCTGACTCAACTTAATCTGTAATAACCGCCAACGGTCTATATAACATTCGGATTCATCGATCTCTTTTTCAATTAAATCATCTGTAATGTTTTCAGAATAAAGAAACTGTTTAACATTTTCTTCAGAATTTAGCATTAGCGTAGCTTTCTCCTCAATAAGTTTCAGTTTAATTATTTTGTCAGAATTTGTTAAGTTTGTTTCTTCAGTATCGAACTCGTTACAAGCTTTGCTAAACAATCTCCTATGCTGAGTTCTAATTTTCTTTGCTGCTTCCATATCAACTCAAAAATAAGACAAACAAAACAAAACTTACTCGATAATCAGCAGCCGAGTCCTGTCGGCGGACGCCAGAAGTTCAGTTTTTTTTTTAACTTCAGAATCAGAAGTTTTTAGATGTAGGGTAAAAACATTCCATAACTTTATCACAAAGTAAAGTTTATTTACAGTTCTAAATTGTACACTCGTACACTCGTTTGTTTTAACTCACAAAACTATACTCAGCAATACTTATGGCGTAATAATATATATATTAAATTTCTCAAAATAAAAGAAATAGAATCTCAAAGCCATTTAACTGCGTATTAACCAAAAAAGGAAAACATGAACACAAGACTGTTGCCATCGGCAACGTAACTTACAAAATATCAAAAACAAAGATAATAATCATGTAGAGTTTTAACCCAACACCAAGGTCCGTATAACTGGGAAGTACCCTCAGGGCTGTTAGGTACATGTTATAGTAAAGGGAAAGTTTCGTAATCGGGTTTGCAGCTAATTGCTTATGTCAGAAAGCGTAGCTTAACGCCATTTTAAATTCATTGTTGTAACTTTTTTTTTTTTTTGGGGGGGGGGATACCAAATATATACATTTCAATTCAAACTTGTGCATCCATGTTTATATTAGTGTTCTTGTATTATTAATTAATATTTTGTTAACCGAGTTTCATTCGAAACAAATATAAAAGATTTCTTCTACTGTTTTTTTTTTCAGGAGAAACTACCGTAATCGGACCCAAAGCAAATCGGAGCATTTAATATCATTATTGTAACTCTTATAGTGTTAAAACAATATTGTTTCTAGCCTTACTGTTGTTTGAGACCAACCTTGCCCGTGTATCTGAAAGGGGAAAAGTTCCGTATCCTGTGCCGGTTGGCGAGATTGTCGAAAAAACTATACATGGTGACAAAAGGCAGTTTTAGCATCTTACCAAATTTTTCTAGAGAACGGAAAAACATGTTTTTCAAATATTTACAAACGTACGTTTATTAAACCATGTTTTTACGCCATCTTAAAAACATAAGTACGATGCTAAAATAAAATTTTATCGCCATTTTCGAAATTTTAATAATTAATGAAAATACATAAACAAACATATTTAACAAACCTAAGAGGCATGTTTGTGATAAATAATTGTCATTGACAGGGGGGCAATTGTAAACAATTAATAACCGAAAGAAAAACTTACCTAAATTAACTTGTAGGAATCTCAGAAAATAAATTTTGATGTAAATAGCTTTTAAAATCTTTAAATGGAGAAGTGTTCCTTATAAAAATGCAAAACATTATACGCTTTATATAAATCTTTTTGGAACAGCTGTCGCAGACGCACCGGGATTGACGCGATATTTGTTTTACTCTATTTTAGCGAGAAAACCCCGTTTTTGAGTAACTGTTAGTCCTAGATTGCTAAAACAGCATGCTAGTTTGGTTTTATTATGTTATAAAGCACACACAATTTTTATTTAAGCACACAAAAAAATATTTTATTATAAAACACACACATTGATTAATTTATTATAAAACACGCAATATTTAATTTAATATAAAAGCACAGAATCTGCTCTACCGGGTTGCTATACGAAGCAAAATCTTGCCAAAATCGCCGGGTTGCCATAAAAAAGATACCCCAGTGCACCTGCCACAGCTGTACCATCTTTTTTTAATGTTTTAAAATTTACGAAAGTCAGATAAAAAAGTAAAAATCTCATTCCTAACTGCCATTACAATTTAAAGCATATATAACTATATATATACAAAATAAAAAAATTATCTATTAAAAAAATATTTACATAATATTACATCTGCAAAAAAACACATTTAGAAAAGTTAACCGAAAAACTGAAGATCGCAACAACCACATCCAAACACTTATCATCAAAACAGAACTCACCAAATTTACCGACACAGGACATGGAACTTTTCCCTTTGAATGCAGAATATTAGCTATTTTTCTTGTACGATGGGTGGTTATAATATAATTGTTTCATTTTTTTTTCTTTTTTTTCATTTTTTTTATGTTAACCTGGCGCAATTGATAAATCGCCAAATATTGTTCCTATAACGTCTTCATATTGCATTCATTTCATTTAAATATAACTTTTTCGGCACAGATGTCATATACGCACCACACTGGCGCGATTTTTTTCCCTCGCCAATTTGGCGAAAACTTTGTTTTTGAATATTAACGTTATAACGCTATAATATTAATTGTTCCTAATATATACTTTTACTCACGCAAAATATGAAAGCTGGTATTGGTGAGATTTGCGCCAAATCTCTAATTACTACGTTATTACGGGGGTTTTCGTTCAAACCGAAAAAAATTCACATTCATTTTCCATTTTTGTTAAAAATTGAAATATATTTTATTGTATACTGAATATTAGTGCGTGCATATTTTTTTGCTCCCTGCTCCATGAACTTTTCATTTCCGATTGTCTACAAAAATCCGGTGAAAATGACGCCGCCGGTGAAAATGACGTACGCACAAGAATTTCGTGACGTATGTACTTTAATTGTGCTTTTTTATCTATTTTTTAATACAATTTCCAAACTGTTTGACATTTATTCTTGGTAATAAATAGACGTCGTTATCACCTTTATAGGTACCTGCTGTAAAAATTTGAACGAAATCCGTTAAATATTTTTTGAGTTATGCTTGACGAAAGGTTTTAATATCCATCGTAGCTATATATGGGGCAAAGTAATACTGCGCTGTGTATGAGTCTTCGTTGCACTCAGACAATTATTTTAACTGAAAAGTCACTGCGAGAGTTTTCCTCCCTCTGAATCTCTTTTAAATTGTATGGGACTTGTAAATTCCAACAACTGGATTGTCTAGCGCTGGGCTGAATATGGAATTAACTGTAATGCTTTTGAAACGGATTCTCTGTATGTTGCAGAAAGATATAGAGTGAAGTCGAAAATTGGATACACGGAATATCTAGGTAAACTTAATTTATTCTCTTACACATGAGAGTTTTGATGGGGTAAAGAACAGGATTGAAGTTGGAACTGCCTAGAAAATTATAAGCCATGCCCTTCTGGTGATTGTACATCTTACGAGGGCAGTTTGATAAGTTCTTGGCCTAACACAGAAATGGAACAAGTATGGCGAAATTACAATGTTGTTTGTAAAGTATGATCCTTTTGATAACATGCCGCGGAGTTACAGACGCGTGAGTTTATTGGTTATTGCTGGGCGATAAAGTAAAGTAAACAAGTTTTGACATTTTCAAAAAATTGAAAAAATTGAAGTTCGAGCTGTCACAAAATACGTTGTTAAAAAATATTTAACACCCACGAACATACTAAAAGAGTTACAGTCTATCTTAAAGGATTCTTATCCTTCATATTCGACGATAAAAAAGTGGGCTGCTAAATTTAAACATGGTAGGAAATCAATTCACGATGATGAACGCTCAGGACGCCCAAAAACCGCTACGACCGACGAAATCGTTAAACAATTCTCAATGCCGTATTGAATGATGCCCGATTGAAGATACGCGAGCTTGCTGGCATTGCAAACATCTCGACAGACCGTGTACACCACATTTTACACGATGTTTTGGGTATGAAAAAGCTTTCCGCTCGATGCTTGCCGCGCTTGTTCAACATCGGCCAAAAACGCCAAAAAATGAACATTTTTCAAGAGTCTTCTGAAATGTATTGTGTTGCAAGTTGAACAAAAAAATGAAATATTGTCAAAAATCTAGTATTTTCTTTTTCAGGACGGGAACTTTTCGAACCACCCTCGTACAGTGCTGCACTAAAGAATTCACACAGGAGAGTGTATCTTAAATGTATTGAGTTTCAAGGGGACTGCACTGAAAAATAATATGAAATTATGTCAAAAATCTTGTGTTTTCACTGTGAGGCTGAAAACTTATCAAATCCTCCACCACCCTCGTAAATTAAACTTCCTTGTAGAAATAAACTTTTTTTAAAAAATCTTGTTGGAAGACCTTTTGATATTATTTATTAATTTAATATTTGTAGTTTTTTAAGGTTTAATGAAAAGTAAATACGTTAAGGTTTTGATGCTTAAAATAAGCGAGGTAAATGTATATGAAGCTGTCAAGCAAATCTCTTTAACACTAATTATCTGTATCAATTGGGACAAAGATCCAGAAAACTAAAAACCAAAGATCTAATTATTAGTTTTTTATATTTACAGAGATTAATGAATAAAATTGTGCAGATGTATTTGTTTATTTAATGGCATTAATTCTGCGATTAAATAATCGAATATTATTTTTGAATGATTATTTGCTGACTTATATTTTGTACTAATAATAATTTATGTCGGTAAGTAAATGTAACACTTCTCTTCGGAATTATTGGTATTCAACCGGAATTATTGATACCGTAATTTATTACCATTCTTCCGTAGTGGTAGTCAAATAATGGTGGGGTTATCAGATATGAAAATATATGTAAAAATTTTAAATATTCTTACAGTAACAGAATAATTAAAAAAACTAAAGCAGTATAAATTTGCTGAAACTAAGGTTATTTAAAAACACAATTATAGATTTTTAAAAGAAAGTAGTATGCAAAAATCCCATACAAAAATATAAAATATTTATTAAACATACCTCTGTAACATCATTATTACATATGCGATTCAAACAAGTTGTTGGGGGCCACCGTAATACTTACCCATCATGAAAATGCATAATATAAAATATGAAAATGAAACGTGTGTAAACTTTTTATAAAATACATTGCAATTCGAATAAAATCGTGGCCGAGGCTAACGAAAAAGACAGGCTACCGCGGTGCGTTCCACTTATCTTTTTTTACAGACGGCTAGAGTGACGTGATGCTCTTTTCGTACACCTACATTGGTGCATTCGAGCATCACGTGACTCCGGCGGTCTGTAAAAAAAGATACGTGTAAAGCACTGCGGTAGCCTTTCTTTTTCGTTAGCTTCGATCGTGGCTTGATGACGTCATAAACTTTAAATCGAGGCTAACGATAAAGACAGGCTACCACGGTGCATTCCACTTATCTTTTTTTACAGACCGCTAGAGTGACGTGATGCTCTTTTCGTACACCTGCATTGGTGCATTCGAGCATCACGTGACTCCGGCGGTCTGTAAAAAAAGATACGCGTAAAGCACCGCGGTAGCCTTTCTTTTTCGTTAGCCTCGCTTTAAATGCTCTATTACTGAATTGCGTAAAATAAACATCTTTATAACTCCAAAATTGATAATCGCATTAACTAACGGTTTACTGTGTCGGATTAAGCGTCTCATTTCAATTAAATTATATCTTTCAATTGAAATTTGAATGAAATACACGGTTATGAAAAAATCGAAGAGTGTGGAAAATAGGATTACAAATATCTAGGCAACTCATTATCCGATTGACTGCATTCTTTATGCAAAATTAATGTTTTTAATTGTATTTTATATTCCCTCCTTAAAATAAACAAATTCAAAATTTTTTATATATCTTTTATAAGAACGACTATTTCGAGAGTCCGAAAAAATAGTTCCGGATAATCGAGGCTTTGGAAATGCAATAAGCTTCTTCCCATTATTACAATCTAAGTACATACCAAATTTGAAGTCGCTATCTCAATTTGTTCAGGAGATAGAGAGTTTACAGACACACATACACACACACAGACAGACGGACGGCAAAATGTGTTTTTCTAAAAATATGTTTTTCGGAATCTCCAGTATCTGAAACGTGCAAATCCGTCAATTTTTGTTTTCGATTTTCAAAACGATTACAAGACTTACCCTATACTATGTATAATGGGTAAGTGATAATACAAAACAACTCGAGACACTAGATGTATTTTCTTTTAACTAAAAAGTCACTGCGAGAGATTCCCTCCAGCTGAATCTTCATTTAAATTTTATGGGACACGTACATTCCTACAAATGGATTATCTGTCCCTTGTTCTGAATTTTGAATTAACTGAAACGCCTTCGAAACAAATTCAGAAAGTTATAGAGCGGAGTTGAGAATTGCATACATGGAATGTTTAGGTAAACATAATTTATTCTATTACACTTGAGAGCATTGAAGGGATGAAGAAAGTGATAGAATACGTTGGAACTGATTAGAAAATGATAAGGCATAATCGTCTGATGATGGTGCATCTTATATTAAGTTGCCTGAAGCAATAGATTAATTTGTTTTTATTTTATTTTATTTTGAGGATTTTGGAGATTAGTTATTAATTTAATATTTGGAGTTTCTTTGGAGTTTTACAAAAAAAAAAAATAAAGATTGAGTTAAGGTTTCGTTGCTTAAAATCAGTAAGGTATATGTGTATGAAGCTGTCAGATCAATATATTTAACACTAAAGATTTGTATCAATTGAAATAAAAATTTACAACACTAAAAAATCAACGATGTAATCATTTATTTTGTTTTAATCGTTACACAGCATAATGAATAAAATTGTGCGATAGAATTTGTTACATATATGTTAAAAAACATACAACGAATGAAGTTTTTGAATACAGTAGTACAAAAGTTATATAACAGGATAAAGAAATTTTTAAATAAAATTATGCCGAATTACTTGAAAATAAAATGCTGAATTTTTTTAAATGTCAATAATTCTATATAGAAGTATTATTTTTTTATTAAGGAAATTTTTTTTGATTAAATAAAACGTAGATTACTATTCGGAAATAGTGGTAATAAAAAAATAAAGGGGAACAACTACGAAGATATATGCAAAAATCTTAAATTTTCTTACAGCATCATTTAAATGTCGAACTCTTATTAAACGTCTCCTGCGCAATTACTGTGCGCATAAATAACACAAAATACCTCCAGCTTGTGATGTTGGTTGTTTTCAGTGTTCTAAATGCATGGGATTTTTTACATATTCAAGAAAATTTAAAGGCATTTTGTATTATTATTTTTAGAAGACAGTAAAAACGCTTAGCCAAGATAAATTGGCTGAAACAACGGAATTTTAAAAACAAAATTCTTGATTTAGTAAAAATAAAGATATATGCTAAAATCTCTAAATATTCTTATGTTACATATAAATAAAATTATTTGTTAAATGTCCTTCTGTAAAGTCACTATCTCATCAAAAACAACTCGTTGTAAATCAGCGGTTCCCAACCTGGGGTACGCGTACCCCTGGGAGTACGTGGAGGGTCAGCAGGGGGTACGTACAAATAATATCAGTAATGGTGGAAATCACAAAAATGATTTCACTGAAAATACAAAAAGAAAGTTGATACTTTTTGGATTACAAAGTTAGTCTCATGTAATTCCAATATGCTAAGCTCAAAATGAGGCGAAAGGCCCACTAGACATAATAATTCATTGATAATTCAATGGCACTAGCTCCGCCCTCGGCTCATCATATTGCATGAGTACTTATATATTTACCCCTATCTTCATGAAAACTGCCATTGATCATTATACAATAGTACTTTCCCACCACATTTACTTTATTGTTAATGTTTTGAATAATAATTGCAAAATGCCTTAATTACGTCAGAGTTCCTATTCCTAATGCTCTGTTTTGAAAGGTGTTGAAAAGCAGGTTCTTCTTTTTGTTTTCGAATATAGGCAGGGTTATGTCACTTAATAGGAAAGTTTTCGTCTTTTTAATGAGTATATTCCTAATTTTAAAAAAGCATATTTGTGTTTTATGGGTGAGGGTAGAGGGGGGGAGGATCCCATATAGCACATGTGCTTCCCTAGGACGTCCCCAGGAAGATTGACATTCATCCTCCAGGCATCCCTGAGGATGCAAAAATTTGTCATCAGGAGGTCCTCAGGAACCGAAAATGTCCGCCTCATAGCATCCCAGGGAGCTCCCCAGGACCTCCTTCAGGTTCCTCCTCAGGTTGTTCTAGGGAAGATTTCAGGAAGTAATACCGGAGGAATTTGGGAGACTTCAGGGTCACTTAATGTGCATAAAAAACATCCGAAGTTATTATTATTCGACGTAATGCAAAAAGTATTTAATTTTTTTTTCTTTTTTTTTTTTAATTAATAAATACGGACATTATCTTTTAAAAATTTACATAATACACATTACTTTTGTTAATCACGCACACAGAATCACATGACAGTTATGATACAGATTTTACGGAATAAACTTTCTTACCGCCCACTGGATTTGAACCTGGGTACTTACGCATACGAGAAACACGCTCTAGTGATTACGCTACACGGCCGCTGTACCTGAATCGTTTATAAGGTATTCATGTATATCTTTCTCTTCTTATGAAAGTCAGTATATAGAAAACATGCATATTTTTATGCTTCGTATAGCAGGAATTCTGTAACTTTTATTGCAAATAAAGATGCATACCCTTTGATATATATTCAATACAATATTAAATTGATAACTAGAAAAAAAACGTATCAATTATTTAAGGCTGTTCTCAAACCCAAAGGAGCTGTTTTCTGACACATTTTTTAACTCGTTTTTGTTCGGAAATGCATTAAATTGACAGGCGGTCTTATTTAGAAACTATGTAATACTAGAAAAATGTTTTCCTTTTTTTTTATTTTTATTTATTATTATTATTATTATTATTATTATTATTATTATTTTGTAAACGCAGATCTTTTAGAAAATACTGTGAAAGTCGTCGTTTTGAACCGAATTCCCCACGCGGCATCGCAATAAAAGGGAAAAGGGAAGGGGTGTTTTATCATTTGCAACAACAATGCGTTTTATCATTTTAGTTAGGAGCCACATATATCAGGGTCAGGGGTCTATGATAAAGGGGCCAATTAAATAAAAATATTTAAAATTAAATAAATTAAATTATAAATAATCACAATTAAACAAAGTAAGAGAAAAATTGACGTTTTTATGAACCAAAAATTGAAAGACAAATTCAAAATGCACTTTTTTTTAAATTAGAAATATTATAATTTTAAATTTAGAATTAGAATAAGCAAAACTCAATTTGATTTCTAATATTGATATTACCATATTACAAGTTGTTAAACGATATATCTATAAAAGCTTTTCTGAGTTTATGCATGCTAGGCTGTTTTCAAATTCAAATTGGCTACTTTATGACATATTTTTTAGTTCATTTTTGTTCGGAAACGCTTGAAATTGGCAGGTGTTCTTATTTATAAACTTTGAAATCAAAAGATGTTTTCCCTTTTTTTGGTAAAGACAGAAGATCTTTCAGAAAATACCGTCAAAGTCGGTGTTTTGAGCTGAATTTCCGACGCCGTAGCACGAGAAAGGAGAAAAACGTGTCGTCATGTAACATGAATAACTTATAACCCGATAAGTAATTTATTTATCAAAAAATGGAAAATTCATTTCGATCTCAAATCAATTCAATAGTCAGGCCAGCCAATTTTATATCTTTGCGTTTAAAAATAAGTCAAAAGATGTGTCAGAAAGTTTCGCGTTGTTGAGCAGATCATTTGAGAAACACCCTAAGATACATAAATACGTCGTTTAATTTTCAATTACCTACATGAAACTGCTGTTTAAAATGACAATAATATTTCTTTAACTCTTAATTTTTAAAGTATGGGCATTTCTACTCTATATCTGTAACTAGTTAAATATGAAAAAAAGTACTGTTAATAAAATTTGTGTCTGTAACAAAAATATTTTTTTTCTTATTGTAATAAATGAAACTAATTTACAATTAAATCTCCATTTAGCGATCTTTTGAAATCCAGTGAAAACATTCAATACATAGAAATTTCATTATGCACTATTTTTCATTGAAATGTAATTTCCTTTTAGCTAAGAAAAGTAATATTTCAGGAGATTTAAAATGCCTAAATGTACGGATACTTTGACATAAAATATGAGTTCTTTGTTATGATTGTCATCGAAGTATTGTGTAAAAATTCTAAACAAGGAAATCCTTTAAAAGCAATACTTTTGTCTTTTATAGAATCATTGGTCGACTGCTTTAACGATTATTTTTCTATTGTACCTACAATTGTTTATTTTAGTTATCTCAAAGCTAAATTTGAAATAGCTTACTCCTTATTCTGGGAAGAAGAATGTTTCTCTCCTTTCAACCATGGAACTAAGTTCCATGCTTTCAACTATTTTTCTTTGCAAGTATTGCATGCATTCCAGTAAACATACATATCCATTCTTCATCCATCAAAAGGAATTGGAGGTTGCTCAGTACTATTCATGTTCTTATTGTAGTTAAAATTCTACCCTTACCTGACTAAACATATTTGCATTATGGGACTTTTGCAGCTGATTATATAATCGTTCTTGACATCTGGATAGAGGTATTTCCTTGCTTAAACAGGAGTGAAGAATTTGCACGGAAAATAATCTTTTATAAATATCCTAAACTAAAAAGTTTGCCAAATATAAAATAGGTTTCTTAAATGAAAGTATTAACAACTAAAGCAAAACACAACTCAGTTTTAAATTCTGGAGAAATATTTGTTATTTAGAAAGATAAATATTTATTTATATTTTCTGAATCTGTATGTTGTTAATATTTCTTAAGTTGACTAAATTGAGATTTCACCTTCATTATTAAGAATTAAAAAATACATACCATGTATCGTAATTTGAAAGAGATAATAGAAAATAACTAATTTGTATTTAAAAAATAAAATTAAATTAATATGGTAAAACCTCCAGAACAGACGCTTCATAAAAATTCATACATAATTAAAAATTGACATCATTTAGCGAACATATGCTCATTACCAACACATATATAAAGTATATTAAATGAGACAAGTGGTATTGACCAGGTCCGTGATAATAATCAGCACGAATTTATATCTTTAACCCGATTTTGTAAGAATGTATATTTTTAAATAAAAATCTTTCAAGCAAAACTCTTATTCAGGGGGGAGGGGGGGGGATGTTTGTATTTTTTAAAACCAAATGTGCCATTTCAATAGAGCATGTAATCTCTTTAAGTTGGTGTTATAATTTAGACTTAAAAGTAAATTATTGATTTGATAATGACGATAAATATAAAATTATTAATTAGTTGAAAATGTAATAATAAAATACATAAATATATATGTAATTTTTAAAAAGATCAGAAAAAAATAATTAATAGAAGAAGAAGAATAAAAGTAAATATGTTCGATATGACTTAAATATGATTCAATTTTGAAACTTACATGAAAATTAACTTTTACAATCGAAATAAGATTTTTTTAAGTAGATTGTTTAATTTAAAAATGCTTATCTCTAATCTATTAACTATCAAATTCTGAATAGATACAAATATGTAAATATATATTAAACTGTTGATAAAACCCTTATTTGTAACAAATTTTTGATTCCTTTTGATTTCTTACAGTTACGGAAAAAAAAACCCTCATCTATTAGAAATAATAAAAGAAATATATATATATATATATATATGATAATTTAAAATGGTCAGCGAAAAAAAAAAAAATCTAATTTATATTTTAAAATTAAATATTGATCCAAAAATTATTTATATATATAATTCAAATTAATATGAAATGATTAATTATTTAATACAAATAATAATAATAATTCAATATATAAGACTATATTTAAAGGATCAGAAGAAATAATTTTTAGTAGGTATCTCTAATCCTTAATTTATAAAATATAGTTTATATACAAATATATAAATATATATTAAACTTCGTGTTTCGAAAAAAATAATTCTGATTTCTTATAATTGAAAATAAAAATAATTTATTAGGAGAAAGTATCAATTTTATATTTAAAATTAAATTATTTCTATAGAAACTAATAAAGTATATAAGTGAAATCAATGTAAAATTATTAGTTATATGAAAAAGTAATAGTAAAAATATATAAGTAATTGTTGAAAGTTCAGAAAAAATAATTAATTAATGTAATGATAAAATGAATTAATATATAAGTTAATTTTTAAAAGATCAGAAATAAAATAAATAATAAATTTTCAATTTATATTTAAAGATTAATTTATTTTAATTATTTATTTAACTACATTTTGATTGCATTTTATAAATTAAAAATATATCTAAATAAGGATAATTAAATATTTTAACAATAATTAAAAGTTAAACAATAACCATATGTGCTTAGGAAATAAAATAAATAAAATAATAATATAAACTATATTAATTAAAAAATCGAACCACATCAAATCAAATATTTTTTTTAATAAAAAATTATAATAAGTTATTTTAGTGTCAAAATCACCCATGAGATGGCACCAGCACCGTCTTTTCCTAGGTACTTCCTTAGGAATATCATCCCGAGGAGCTTGCTCCCTGGGAGGGATCTGGGAGATCAGTCCTGGGGAAGTGATTAAAGTATCTTCCCCAGGAACGCCTGATAGCGTCATTACAGTTTCAGGAGGAATTTGGGATGAATTGGAACTCCTGGGGAGGTTTTCAGGAGCTTTGGTGCTATATGGGATGTTTCTGATAAAAGGGGGTACTCCGAAATGAATAGCCCAAGCAAGGGGTACGTGAAGGAAAAAAGGTTGGGAAGCGCTGTTGTAAATGGTCCCGCCAAGCCACAAACCTAAAACGTCAGTCATAAAAAGAAGTGATATCACATAAAAAGAAACGATGTAGAAGTGCATACTCCGAGTCCCGTGTAAAAATCTATCACCACTCATAATGTTTCCAAAAGACTCGGAGTAAGGTACAGTATGTGAAAACTGCTTGGCGACCTGCAGGCTTTTATGATATTGGCGTTTCCTGCAATTACATATGACTATATTATTTTTATTTTATTTTATTTATTTATTTATTTTGCTCCCATAAAATTGTAAAAAGTTGAAGCTTCTGTGTTTGCATGTCCTTTCTTATTTATGAGCCTGAAAATTCAATTTGTTGACTTTTTTTTACCATTATTTAAACTAGAAACACCACTCTTACGAAGATGATTTTTTAAGTAAACATGTAAAGATTTTGAGTTTGTATATATATATATATATATATATATAATGATCATACGCATATTAATAACAATTCACCTTATAATAAACGTTAACAAAATTGAGATACATTGCAGTAATTCTAGCGTAAGCGGAATCGCAGAGATCTGGGGAAAAATCCGTTCTGTCAGTTCTTTCGCATACAAAAATATTTATAAAAGTGATAGAAAAAAAATTAAAAAATTATTTTTTTTATTTTCAAAATTCATGTACTGCATATATTATAAAAGCCTGCAGGTCGCCAAGCAGTTTTCACATACTGTACCTCACTCCGAGTCTTTTGGAAACATTATGAGTGGTGATAGATTTTTACACGGGACTCGGAGTATGCACTTCTACGTCGTTTCTTTTTATGTGATATCACTTCTTTTTATGACTGACGTTTTAGGTTTGTGGCTTGGCGGGACTATTTACAACGAGTTGTTTTTGATGAGATATCACTCCTTTTTGTAAGGTATTTAATTTGAATTATACAGATTCCACTTTTATTCAGAAAAGAAAAGATAAAAGAAAGATGAAAGGGGCAAAAAAAAGTGATGCTATAAACAGAATTATACATCAGAATTATACAATTTATTGAGTGACTTATTCCAATGTACATGTCGCTACCATAGCAACGGGGAAACTTTTATATTAATTTCCTTACATTGTATTCATCAGATTATTTATGACATGTTTATTTTCCTTTTTCTTTTGTTTATATCACTCTTCCGTTTATATACATGCAAAAAACACAGAATTAGAAAATTTTACAGTAGTTTACAGACTAATTAAAATACTGCAGTTTCAGAAAAATGTGGAAAAATAAGAAGCGCTTTTTTTCGGTCAATTATAACAATAAGTTTATGGAGCATACTTTACCGAGAACAATCAATTTTTTTTCTACGAGCCATTGTAATTTACAGGGATTTTTTATACTAATATATTAAATATTATTTTTGAAAATTACTGAGCACCTTAAAAGTTTTTTTATTTGTTAAGTTTTTTTAACTCAACGTTTCGAGAATCAGAAAAATATAAGATCTGCAATGTTTGCAAAAGTATAAAAACTACTAAAATGATTTCAAAATAGAAACTGTTCGTAGGATGACATCTATTCCAAAATTTTGTGTGATTTTGTAAATATACCGCAAAGACTAAAGCGTTTACATAATGAACCGTTTAAAAAGATGTAAAATTTATTAAAATTTTTTAACTGATAATTCATAAAGCTTTAAATTAGATTTTAAAAAGGAGCATGATTAAACCAAAAAAGACTATATTTACTAAATGCACAAAATACATAAAGACACAAAATACATAATTAATGTTTCTAGTCTGTTCATTCCAATTCGGGGATCCTAAAATACAGGTCCCCAATCCCCGGCAGTCCATGAATTAATTAGGAAATATGTATGCAACTGTTAAAATGTTCTCAAAGTCGACAATAGAGGCAATAAGCATAGCTCGGCAAATATGAAACACGGCATTGCTTCGTCATGGCTTTGTTTCGTGAGGTGTTTGTTCTCCAAACATAAAAATCTCTCGAAAGTGTTCGTTATCCGAACATATGAATCTCATGCGGAAGTCTTCGTTAACCGATTTGTTCGTAAACCGAACAATCCGTTACCGATCACCTATTGTATACGAAATTTAGCATTTTTAATTTTTATGGGGAATTAAAAAAATTATTTCCTTTTCATTGTATATTAGGCCCGTTTTTAGAGCATTTTAAGTTCGTCATAGCCGGATATTCGATGAAAAGGCAAATATTTAAACGCAAAACTTCTAATCTTGGGGTCGCAACATTTTTACATTCTATTACTCAGCGCATGAATGTAAAGTTGTAATCGCTATTTCAATTAATTCCTGATACGCTAGAATTATATATTTATAAATAAACAGTTTTTTAATCGATGAAAATACGATATTTTAATAGATTTAGAGCTTAAGATCGACGAGCTTTCAGACGGACAAAATGAACTCGTGTTAAATTTTAATGCAAGATAATAAAACCTTACAGAGATTGAAACGGTATAAAATCATTACAATATATCTCATTAAATAAATATACATCAATTGTAATGTAATCAAGATCTTCTAAGAGACTCTGTAAACGAAACGTTATATGATTCAATGCCGCTTTACAATAGAGAGTTTAAATGAATCGGATGTAGTAACATATTTGAATATCTTGTGTATATAGCCACTTTGACAAAAGTTATGATATTTACTATTGTTTCCCCTATGTTAAGTACAAGAATCAAGTACTTCAACGTAAAAATTAGCTAATTACACAACTATTTAGTCTTATTAAAAAATCTTTTGAGTTATCCTGTAAACGAACAGTAAATTCTACAATTCTGTTTTACAATAGGAAGTTAACTTAGGTCGTTCGTAGTAACATATTTTAACATCATGCGCATACGTTCTTTTTGAAAAGAGTTAGATCATTTAATATTTCTTTGCTTCATCTTAAGTATAGGAATAAATCACTTTAAAGTGGTATACATAAAAAACTAATCAATATTTTTACACGAAATATTAAACATTTGAACTACTCATAAAAACAATTCATATGCTGCAAACCGAGTAAAAATCGGATAATTACACAACTCTATAGCCCTATATCAAAAGATCTTTTGTGAGACACTGTAAACGAACCTTAAATGTTGCTATTTTTTTATAATAGGAAGCTTACTTGGGTCGACTGTAATAACATATCGCAATATCATGTGTATACGACCATTCCCAAAAGAGTTGGGTTATTTATTAATTTTTTTTGCTCTATGTTAAGTATAGGAATCAATAATTTTAAACTGATATAAGTCAAAAACTAATTAAAATTTTTACATGAAACTTACAAAGGTTTGAACTACTCATAAAACCAATTCGAATGACGTAAACCGCGTAAAAACGCGATAATTACACATTGCTGTAGCCCTGTCAACAGTTTTTTGCTCTATGTTAAGTATAGGAATCAATAACTTTAAACTGATATAAATCAAAAACTAATTAATATTTTTACATGAAACTTACAAAGGTTTGAACTACTCATAAAAACAATTCAAATGACGTAAAGCACGTAAAAATCCGATAATTACACATTGCTGTAGTCCTGTCAACAGTTTTTGGTCTGAACAAGATTTAAAAAGTGCAAGAAACAGCACTTTTAAAATCGCATTTACTGAAAACCTATTCGTCGGATTTTGTTTTACTTTTGATTTCTTAGTCACGTGGCACGCCCCATTCCATAGAATCAAGAATTTTGTTTCTATCATAAATAGAACGCGAGATATAGATGTGTCAAAAACCCGTTTTGTCCCGTCCGCAAAATATAAACTAGACAGAGTTAAAAAAAAATTGCAAAATCGTTTGGCATCCATTGGCGGAAATTCCTTTCATTTACGGTTCAACGCATTACTGTTTCTTATGCTTGGCGAGAAACTCTGTCGAGTTTCTATGATTACAAATAAGTGTTCAAACAATGCAATGGAACTTGCAACGCTGTATCTATTTTTTCTTTCAACTGAAAAGTCATTGCGAGATATCCTCTCTAGCATAATCTCACTTCAATTTTATGGGACACATAAATTCCTACAAATGGTGTGTCTAACTCTGTTTTGAATTTGAAATTAAATGTAACCGATTTGAAGCAAATTCTTTCTATGTAGCATAAAGTTACGGAGTGAAGTTGAAAATTGGATACATGGAATGTCTATGTAAACTTAATTTATTCTCTTACACTACAGAGATTAGATGGAATGAATGATAGGATACAATAGAAGAAATACAAAATGACTAGAAAATGATAAGTGTTCAAACAATGCAATGGAACTTGCAATGCTGTATAAATTTTCTTTCAACTGAAAAGTCATTGCAAGTGTTCCGTCTAGCTGAATCCCATTTCAATTTTGTGGGACACATAAATCCCTACAAATGTTGTGTCTAACTCTGTTCTGAATTTGAAATTAACTGTAATGGTTTTGAATCAAATACTTTCTATAAAAAGCATAAAGTTATAGAGCGAAGTGTTGAAAATTGGATACACGGAATGTCTCTGTAAACGTTTTGTTAAATTTGATAAAATTTTAATATTAATTATTATTTTCATTAATTATATTAATTATATTAGTCAAGTAATAACTATCATCAAATAATAATTAATATTAAAATTTTATCAAATTTAACAAAACGTGTTTGATGAATTATGCGGATAAAGTTAGATAGATAGATATACCTAATCCATTAATAACTTTTTAATAAATTTGATAGAATTTTCATGATTGATCTCGGATTTTAGGCTGATCTCGGAAGAATGTTCGTATCCTATCCTTCATTTTGTCGTCCGAAGTAAACTGTTGTCCTCGGAGTGCCTTCTTAAATAGCCCGAAGATGTGAAAATCAGAAGGTGACTAGTCCGGACTGTACCATCACATCGACAGCGGCGACTGATGCATCGGTGATGGCAGCGTGGACTTGGTCTGGTCTCGGTGCATCATTGACTGTCTTTCTACCTTGTCTGAAACTCTTGCACAAGTTGTTCACTTACGGCCTAAACAGTGTTCACCATAAACATGCTTCATTCGGCGAAAAATGGTCTGCATTCGTTGCCCCTTCAGCCTCCAAAAAAATTACTACGCCTCGTTGCTCGACACTGGTGGCTTCCCTCCTGTTCACCCTATGTTTTAGCCGTCAATTATACAGACACAACTTCTTTCCAAAAGACTCAACTTTGTCTAATGCGCCACTAACCCTGCGCGAAGCCAAAATCAAATAAAAAACCAGTTGGGCAGTGTTTTGATAACGTTGCAGATCAGCTGTCCACTTTTAAATTGGGTACCCCTTATACTAAAAGTTCTAAATATACTTACCTCATTGATAAATAATGAAGATTTGTTAAATATCCTTCCGCTGAATGGCTGTGGCAAATCGTGTTCAAATAATGCATAAGAATTTGGGACGCTATTTTCGAGCAGTCGTTCACAACATGGGATACGCATACTCCTTTGGGTACATAACTTGCTAGTGAGGTGTATGTGAAAATAATACTGGTGAATACAAGACAATGTAAAAAAAAATCATCGTTATTATTCCATTCAAAAATGAAGTATATCGTCGGTTATTATGAGATGGTTAATTTCCGTAATAAAATAAGTACATTTTAGGTTGTCAACATTTTATCTTTTGTTCACATCTACTGAAAATTCCAATGGGAAATTCCTGAAGCCTAGCTTTGAAAATTACAGAACTTAAAATCCCTATTTAGACTCTTGTTCCATTTAATATCTATTTCTCCGGAAACATATATATTCAAAACACTGTCGTTAGATTATAGGATTGCTATAATTAAACAATTTTAGTATACGCATTCGGTTTTTAAATTCAGTAATACGGAAATAATAGGATTCCATCTGAAATAGGACGTAATCACCATGGCAACCTAGAATCATCACCTATCATGGGATATCATTGAATTAAACGTATCATAGGGTTTAATAGATTGAAAAAAAACTTTTATTAATGCATTTCTAGGTTTTGTTTCAATTTTCATAAAATTTGAAATGACTTGACAAAATTCTGCAACGATTATATATATATTAAATTTTAAACCATTTCGTTGGGTAGTTTGTTGCGTTGTTATATGCGGGTAGACGGACGGACCAGACGACGTGTATAGGTGCTATGTATTTATATAATTAAGATCGCACCTAAAAAGTTCAAGAACTGCTACTCTAGATATTATTTCCAGACGAATATTAAACTTTACTCGACTTTTAAACTTTATTCGACGCGTAAAAGGGGATTGCCTGGCAATGGGCTAAATTTTAAATTAACTGTAACGCCTTCGAAACAAATTCTCTTTATGTAGCAGAAAGTTATACAGCTAAGTCAAAAATTAGATACATAGAATTCCTAGGAAAAATTATTCCTTTATACTTCGGAAGGTTTATAAGATGAAGGATAGGATAGGATAAAAGAAAAAGACAATGATTAGAAAATGATAAGGCATGCCCTTCTGGCGATTGCACATCTTAGATTGAATTGCCTTAAGCGGTAAGTTGATTCAGAAAAAATCTTGTTGGAGGATCTTGGAGATTAATTATTAATTTAATATTTAGAGTTTCTTTGGAGGTTTATTCATAAAAAAATAAAGAGTCGCTTAAGATTATCGAGGTAAAAATATTAAAATGTAATGCTTGTTTTTTAGTGTTATGGAGCTGAAAAAATAAAACAGTAAGATACTTAGAATTTGGGCACTGAATTATAAAAAATCCTTAATAAGACGAAATTTAGGAGCACGATATTTCAAAGAAGTGAAATAAATAAATAAATAAAATTATAAATTTACTGAAAATAAATAGATGCTTAAAATCGTAAGATATTCTTAAGATTCAATGAAAAAAAAAAAAAAAAAAAAAAGACTAATATTTTTTAATCTTAAAAATTATATAATCACGAACGAAAATATACAATAAACTCCTACGATTTATCCACTATTCCAAAAACCGTTCTGTACCAATAGAAACTTCAAAAACACATTTATTTTCGAGCTTTAAAGAAGCATTTACAAAAACAAAGTTTATTTTGCTGCCAGTGATTTTCAAAAAGGTTTCCGAGTAGTTTTTCTAGTGCATTAATGATCTTTCTCACACCGGAATATCGGTTGTTAGGATGCTATTAATTCTTAATTAAACATTTTCAGCTGCGTAATTGAATCTATACATTCAAGAGTAACATGATAATATTTGTTTTACAGTTATTGTCAATTCTGTTAATATACCATGTTTGTCTGTGAAACATATTTGTTGAACATAAAAATGTTTACTTGGGAATTAATAACATCTGAAAAACCGATATTCTTGTTTCAGAAAACTGAGTGATACACTACAAAACTATTCGGAAACGTTTTCGAAAATCAGTGGCAGCAAATAATCTTTGTTTTTATAAAAGATTCTTTAAACAGCAAAAATATATTGGTTTGCGTAGTTTCTAACAATAGAGGATGCTTTTCGGAATCGTGTAGTTCGGAGGAAGTTATTGTATATTTTCGGTCGTGGTATATTTTCTAGAGTAAGAAACATTTGTCTTTTTTTACAGTGCATAGACAAACATTGAAGGGTATGAAACTTTCTCCCGCACAGTCATTGTGACAAAAAGGGGCTTAAACTATGCAAAACAACTTAAGACACCACATGTATTTTCTTTCGATTGAGAATTCATCACAAGTTATACCCTACAGCTGAATCCCATTTAAATTTTACAAGTAAATTCTTACAAATTAATTATCTGACGCTTGTCTGAGTTTTGAACTTACTGTAACGCCTTCCAAGCAAATGTGGTAGAAAGTTATAGAACAAAGTGGAAAATTGGATATTGGAATGTATACAGGTTAACTTAATTTATTCTCTTACACGTCAGAGCATTGATGGGATGAAGAATGGCATCGGAGATAAGAGGATAATGATAAGGTATTAAAAAAAAAGGGTTTTCTGGCGGTTGTACATCTTACCAGGAAACCACGCCGTTAGTGTAACAATGAAAAAAAATTAAGTAAGCAGCAATCGAAAGAGAATAGTTAAATGTGTTTTTTAACAGATAATTCATTTTCCCTCGTCTCCTCGTTATCGAGATTTAAAGTCTTAAAATTTGCTAATTTATTTGTTTAATTTAGGGAGAAAAGGCGTGGTTCTGATTCAGAAATGTTTATAATCAGATTAATATAAAATGCAAAACATATTCAGATATAGTAATATAAAAATGAAAGAAACTCGCAAAAAAAAAATGCTATTTGACAAATATGGTACTGAAACAAAAAATGATTGAAGCATAGATAACAGTGCCACCAGGGAACATTTCAAGTACTTAATTTTAATGCAATGATTACAATGGTCCACTTCCTGAGAAGAACAAAATTACAAGGGTGTTTCAAATGGAAGTGGCCTAGTTTACACTAACCCGGACATGTACCAAGAATATCGAATCACGTCGGAGTATTGCGGCGCACTAAACTGGAAATGGACAAGTCACTGGAGTTTGATAAAGTTGTTACGTCGAAAACGTAAGGACTCCTCCTTTCATCCTATTAAATCAATAAATTAACAAATTTTAGGACTTTATATCTCGATAACGGGGAGACGAGGGCAAATGATTTATGCTTCAAAAAACACGTTTCACTTTGCTCTTTCGATTGCTGCTTGTTTGGATTGTTTTCATTATGACACTAACAGCGTGGTTTCCTGGTTAGATTGAATTGCCTGAAGAAAAGGGGCATTTTCTGGAGGATCTTTGAGTTTAATTATTAATTTAATATTTATACTTTTTTCGGAACTTTATTCATAAAGAGTGTAAAGAGTGAATTGAAGTTTGGTCTCTAACGATTATTGAGGTAAAAATATCAAAATGCAATGTTTTATTTTCAGTGTTAAAGAGTTTAAAGAAGAAAACATTAAGGTACTTGTAATTTGTAACAGAGTTATGAAAAATTCTTAAATTATACGAAATTTTGGGACGCAATGTTTCAAAGAAGTGCAATTTCCAAAACAGAATTATAAATTTACTGTAAAACAAAATGCTGCAACATTCTTAAGACAAACGTTTCTTAACCCCTTGAAGGGCACCGGTATATTATATATACCACTTAATTTTAATTCCAAAATGCCACAATGACACCAGAATTTTATAATCGAATTTTGAATTTATAAGGTACATGAGGAAAAGCTTTTACTTATTTTAAAATAAATTCGTTCGTGAATTCTGGTGTCAATCAATCATTTTAATATTTTAGCTACAAGAGTACTTTGCACCTGAAGGGGTTAATCTATGAAAATATACCATAATCAGTGGACCCGTGCGAAGACTTCGGACTGCAATCTAATATCTTGTACTGTTTAGCTCTGGTTAGAAAAGCTCTGAAACCGGTCTCCGCTCGGTCCAGTTGCCAAGGTAACTGGTCAGTCGACTTTATTTGAGAGAAGTTCGGTATTTTCTTTTCGCGCAAATTTTCCCCCATTCAGCTGGTCAGTCCGAGAATTATCGCAGTCTGCTCCTACTGACGAAATTCTCTCCCTACAAGTTTTGGAACCTTCGAATGAAGCAACTCTACCCAGGGTTTTTCTTGTCTCGGTAATACAGTAGCAATATCTAATATTTTTTAGATGCAGGTTTAAACTTCTAAAAAAATTGAGGACTAAAAATATCTGCAAACAACATTAGTCATGACAGAATATCAACTCATTTATTTCATCAAAGTTACAGTAAAAACTGACCGAAGATAGCAAACGTAAACAAATATATATCAATCGTATTTTAAATGCATTAGAGGGTGACATCATCTGTTTTGAAAAAAAAAAGGTATTAAAAAAATAAAAAGAGCATTTGAATTTAATTTTTACTTTTTAATCATCAACATAAAAGAAACCCGTGCAACAACTATGGTCCACTTTATTGAACATTTTATTTTTATAATCATTGTCGCGGTATTTATTTTTGTGGCAACACTAATTTGAGGAAAACCTTTCATTTATAAAAACAATGCCGATTTAATTTTTAATTACTTGCAATTTTTAATAAAAATACACGTTTTAACGAAATATGAGTGTACTATGTCAGAAGCCGCTTCAAAATCCTTTCATATGCGCTGTAAAAAAAATTGCAGTAAAATTACGGGCTGAGGCCGGCAGCAGAGATTCCAGTCATACCCCATAAAAAAAAAGTTCATGCCCATCATTTTGTGTAGCCCGTAATTTTAAGGGGCAAAGTAATATAGCATCATAATGCACAGGATATAATGCACTTTAAAACACAATAACACTTTGCTTACTGTTCCGCAACACGTAGCATGTTAGATAATCACCACAGAATCGCAGTTTTGGCGGGTTACAATTTTCGAAACACGAGTAAAATGAAGGGTTACACCCTAACGGTGGACAATGTATGGGGTCGTACCGTATTTTTGCTAACATATGGGCTAGAACTGTAAGAATATGTGGATTGCTCTTAATTTTCTAAATATCTAAGGGATAAGGCCGCTTATTTAGTGGATCAGGCCGTTTTTCATCAAATAAGGCTGTAGCCCGTGAAAATTGAAGGGCAAACGCTCATAAATTTACAGTTTTTTCTGAGAGTGTGGTATCTCATTTATCGTTCTGCGTTTTTTATTTACTTAGAAAAAGAGATGTTGACAACAGAAATAATATATAGGATATAACCACGAACGAAAACTTATCTGCGATTTTGAAAAGCGTACTTTAGTTTTAAAACCTCAAAAACCAGTATAATTTCGAGATTTGAAGAAACATTTATAAAAGCAAAGTTTCTTTTGCTGTCACTGCTTTCCGATAACGTTTCCGAGTAGTTTTTATAGTGAATATTATGAATTTTCTCACACCGGAATATTAGTTTAAACATGTTATCAAATCTAAATTAAACATTTTCAGCTGTGTAACATAATTTATACATGCAAAGACAACAAAATATTGGGTTGGCCGAAAAATTCGTTCGGTATGCGAAAATTAATTTGTATCGAAAAATTCTGCCGATTTATTAATTATTAGACATTAACTGTCGGAATTAATGTGTAATCTTACTTTCTAAAACTGCAAATTAAATATGATTGGCTGCTTTACGCAAGCTAATTTTGACTGGCTGTCTTACTTATTTCGGATTGACTGATGAAGTTGACGGTGAAATCCTCTACTTTTCTTTCCTTTTACAGTGCATTTTTGCTAACTTTATACTCTTCATTCATGGCTCCTTCAGGATGTGATACACAAATACTCATATACAGGGAGTGGAGTTGCTAGCAACTGGGAATCCCCTCGGAACATTCTACTGTTTCTGTTTCTTGTCTAATTATTAAATGATAGAATTTTTCGGTACGAATTAATTTTCCCAAACGGAACAAATTTTCCTGAAAACCCAATAATATCAGGTTTAATGTTAATATTAAATCCGCTAATTGACATGTTTGCCAATGAAACATATTTAATTAAAGTGAAAATGTTTGCTTTAGAACTGATAGAATCTAAAAACCGATATTTCGGTTTGAGAAAACTGATTAATATACTATAAAAACCATCCGGAAACGTTTCCTAAAATCAGTGGCAGTAAGAAAAACTTAACTTTGTTTTTATAAAAGTTTCTTTAAATATCATAAATATATTGGTTTTCGAGGTTATTTTCTTTTATCAAGAAACATTTGTATTTTTTTACAGTTTAAAGATTGTAGAGAAGTTTTAAAAGAAAGGTATCTTTCTTGTTTTTCTCATTTATTTTCACAAACACAAAAAAAAGCATGAACATGACAAAACAAAAACTTCACAGTTGACAGTCACAAATAAATACAACACAAGTTCTAGTTTCACATCTATTCACTAATTCAAAAATTTTCTTAGGAATAAACTTATTTCAAAATACTTTCACCTTACATGAAAGCTTTAAACTAGATTATAAAATAAAGTGTAAAGTAACCAACCAACATGGGCGAAGCACAGTAAAATATAATTAAAAAACATAAACATTTTATGTCTTGCAAAGCATTTCTACCATTCAACTCAAAACTGACTGACTGTCAGAATTCTGAATCAAAATAATCCAAAAATTACGTAGTGGCGCCATCTATTGTCAAACAGAACAACTAAATCAATTGTAGTAAAAATTAATTGTACTGAACAAAGATACTTACGATTTTTCAACGAGTTATGAAAAAACTTAAATTACCAGATCTTTCAGAAAACAATGTTTAAAAAGAATAGAATTTCAAAACGAAAATTATAAATTTAATGAAAATATAGAGATATTCGAAATATTCTTACGATATAAACAATCATTGAAGAGTATCAAAATTCCTTCTGCACAATCATTGAGACAAAGGGTGTTTAAAGTATGCTAAACAACTTGAGACTCTGTATGTATTTTTTTTCTGCTAAGAAAGGAATAGATTTCCTTCAGCTGAATTTCATTTCAATTTTACAATAAAAGTAAATTCCTACAAATCAATTACCTGGCTCTGGTCTGAATTTTGTACTAACTCTAACGCTTTGCAAGCAAATTCTCTGTATGTTGCAGAAAGAGCAAAGTCGAAAATTGGATATTCGGAATGTTTATAGACAAACTTAATTTACTCCCTTACGCTTCAGAGCATTGATGAGATGAGAAATGGAATCGAAGATAAGATGATAATGATAAGGTATGCCTTCTGGTGATAGTACATCTTAGCTTGAATTGCCCGAAGCGATAAGCTGATTTTAAATAAATCTTATTGGAGTAACTGGTATTAATTATAAATTTAATACTTATAGTTTCATTGGAGGTTTATTCATAAAAAAGTAGAGAGTGCATTGATGTTTGGTCGCTGAAGATCATCGTGGTAAAAATATTAAAATGAAATATTTTAATTTTAGTGTTACAGTGCTTAAAGATTTAAACATTATGTTTCTTACAAGGGGACCGCCAAACATGATGCGCCCAGATTTTAGGATGATTTTAGGGTATGTTGTAGAGGTCATACCCCTAACTATTCAGGGCAAAGGCTTCCTTCAAATGGGCCTTAGTTTTTGAGAAATTCAGGGTTAAAGTTCAGCATACGTTTGAAATACCCATTAGATTGTAATTTTCAACGACGTCTCCGTGGCGCACTGCTAGCGTTCGAGATTCCTGTACGGAATTCAAGGGTTCTGTCTCATCCTATGTCCTCTTTTTTTTTCTTTTTTAAATAATTTTATATTTTTGACGCACTGTAAGTTTTAAGCACAAATGTGAATTCTGCATCTTTTTTATATTTTCCTAATAAATTATATTTACATTTTCGAATTTTTCATAAGAACTTATAACTTTTCTGCAATTATTAAACATAATATGTCTATTTACAAAACTCTAAGCTAATTTATGTATAGATTTATTTATTTATTTATATATTATTTACTTTTTTATATTTTAAGCCCAATTCTGAAATAATACTTTTTTTTTTTTTTTTTTTTTTTTTTTTTTTTTTTTTTTTAAAACGTTATTCAATTTTAAATGAAAAATTACAATTTCTTTTGTATAACTTATACAAAATAGTTTTCACTTTGAATCTTCCAAACGTATGTGAGATTAAATATTTTCAACATTTTAAAGCAGTAATACTTATATTAAAGTTTTTACCAGTTGTATAAATATTTAGTGCACTCTAAATGCATTTATCTGTAAAGTTCAAACTCAACATCATTTTTCATTTGCGCAAAAAATGACATATTACATTTCAGATTTGTTTTCATTCTAACAAGTAAAAACATTGCCAATATCCCACATAAAAATTCAATTGGAAATGCAAAAATAGTCTGTAAATAAGAGATAAAATTTACAATACTTACAAAAAAAAATATTTTCTTTTAAATCGTCTGCTGCGACTTTGATGGTAATATCAGAATGAAATTATTTTCCTTGATATAAACTTTTCTGCAGCCAGTTGCAACGTTTGGGGTAATGCTGTATCTAGGAAAATTATCTTTATGAAAGTTGACAACAGGCTACAGATTGTAATATAATGGAAGGAACAAGCACTGATATGAACAATTCAGGTTTGGAAGAAAAACTAAAAGATGAAGTAACGGATGCTCTAAAATATTGCGAGACATTATTAGAAAATGATAATCCCTTTAAAAATTCGCCATCTGATAATATTTCTAGTTCATATTTTTTTAATTTATGCATTCTTCCAACATTGTTTAAAAAAATTTCATGTTAAGAAATTCTTTTTATGGTGATTTTTAATGCCATTTTATGTTTTGAATATTTTTGCGATATGCATCATTCTATATTTATATAATTAAACTAGGGGGCATACCCCCTGCGAGCTACGCTCGCCAACCCCCGCTCAGACTTCGAGGCCTCTAAAAACATGCCGCGTGCTTTGTTTTAAAAATATTGGTAAATCTGTAATTGGGTTGCCATGCTTTTAGCGTTTTAATGGGGCATTTTTTTTAATTATCATGGCCTCATACACAGCTGTTGCGACAACTGACGACTGTTTTCGGGATTGATAAGTAAAATCAATTACAACTTGAAAACCAGCTTGTATAAAATGGTTGGGTTTAAATTGTGGCTACCTCTCGGACTTTTATAACAACGATCTGTATTCTATTCTTCCTTTGCGTTTAAGGATGAGAAAAATTCCATCTGGTTGTGAATAACGTTAAGAACCACGGTATTGAAAAGTACCATGTTATAGACATTTTCAGTAAGGTTTTAATTTTCTCTCTATTTTAGTGCACCATCATGCATATTTTCATGTTATTTTAAATATGTAAATTATTTATTTTAATTAATATGTATATACGAATTTTCTAATAATTATTTATCATACAAAATAAATTAAATATTTTGTGCATGCATGCCTTCATTTATTCGGCATCAATTGATGAGATACTTAAACAAATTTGCTATTCGCGATAATTTTACACCATGTTATGTCACTTGAATATTGTCCATAAGAAAATCGGGTACTTTTCCAGTATAGGATCCTTTGCTTTTAGGTTTGGCGTAATTCGAGCTTCAAAAAGGGATAGATTCGTTAATATACATAGATTTGTTGCCAAAGGTTATAAAACAAACCCAATGAACTTTGGTGCTTTTCTATTATAGGGGTCTTGACGCTTTTTTAAAAAGCTTGGCGCAATTCGGGCATCAGAAAGAGAGATTTGGTACCAAATGACATAAATAGCCATGAAAACAAATTCGACGATTTTTTTGTTTATATGCGTATTTTAATTATACGTATATTATTATTGTTTTTTTCTATACAAATTACTTCTGATTATATATAAAATAGGATAAATGACATTTTACACTAAACAAATTGTATAAATATTTAAAAAATGCTTGTTTATACGAAATGACAAAGTGAATAGGTTGACAGAAAGTATGTTGTCAAATTTCCTTTTCCACCAAGGCTATTTTCCCTATTTCGTCAAGTCCCCATATACTGGAAAAGCACCGAACTTTTAGGCTTGTTTATACATGTATTAATATGTATATATACAATTTATTTATAATTGTCTTTCAATTTACCTCTTTTAGTACATAAAAATAGATAAATGGCTTCTTTATATTAAATAAATTGTATAAATATCGAAATAATTGCTTGTGTATATCAAAAAGGGAATAGATTGTTAGAATTCAATTCACCGAATTTCAATTCATCGCCAAGGTCACTTTCTGTATCTCGCGAAGGCCCCTAAATTGGAAAATAAACGAAAATCATTTTAATATATAGCGTAATTTACACATTAAGTGTGTTTCCAGTATAGTAATTTAATTATTTGTAGTTTTTCTTCTCTTTGTTATTTATGTGTAAACATATAATTCATTATTAAAAAAGTAATGCTACTGAAATATTCATTTGTTTTAAACTTTAATAGCATTTCTCAAATGTATAGGGAGTATTTTTTTGCCTTGCTGCCAATAAAACAGAGAAAGGAGTAAATGTCATTTTACCATAATTGATGTCATATTCTCATTAAAATTGGAAAGAAAACCAAGTAGGATATTTTATTCTCCTTCCATTCAGTTGGGCAATTATTATTTTATATATTTGATTCAAATATCCGAATTAGTGAATTTTATAAATTCGCTTAATTAAATTTTACAAAAAAAAAATGACAAAATGATATCAATAAATAATAATTACTATTAATTCCTCCCCCCCCCCTTTCTTTTGCGTTTACATAAATGACGCCATTTGGACGAATTTATTCAGAATATTTTCAGTTAATAAATTAAATTAAATGCTGACAGACAATTGAATCCTGACGATAGAAATGGGATTTTTTTTTTCAAATTTTCCTGAAAAACATAATTTAATCACAATCTGGTCTTCATTATCGATTGAAATAAAAGATAAATTCAATTTCAATTTGAAAATGACGAATAAAAAGAAATCAATAATCCCTATCGGGATCCTTTTCAATTTTTTTCCCTTTTTTGTCACGAAAAAAACTGAGTAATTAGTTGCCATCATTACAGAAATGTTATTAAAATTAGAAAAAAATTAATATCTCAAAAACTAATTCCAATTTCAAAATTCTATTACCAGTTTTGACATCCGCGGATTTTTATGGACAATTGGTATTAATTTCACCATCAAGCGTTTAATATTTTATTAAAAATAGCCCTGAAATATAATCAGTCGTTTAATCAGTCGTTTCATAAAATCGTTTCATAAATTCGTTTCATAAAATCGTTTCACAAATTCGTTTCATTAGGATTTTATATATATAGGGTAGATATGTCAATGACGGTAATGATAAACATTTTTGTATTTCATCAGTTAAGATGCTGCAAGATATTTAGAACTAATCAAATATTAAAAGGATATATTATTTTGTAAATGTTTTCCTAATCAATTACTTTTCTTAAAATGAAAAATCCAAGTAAAAAAAGTATGCATTATTTTATAACTATGATAAATAAATAAATAAACATAAATCCAAACAATGATATTAAGTTTAAAAAAAATACGAGACTTCTAGACATAAATTATCTTGAATTTTCGTCGACAGAAATATTAGTTTAATAATTGCAGAAAAGCTATAAGTTTTTATGAAAAATTCGAAAATGTAAATATCATTTATTAGGAAAATATAAAAAAGTTCAAAGATCCAGAATTCACACTTCTGCTTAAAACGTACAATGCGCCAAAAATATAAAATTATTTAAAAAAAGGGCATAGGATGGGACAGAACCCTTGCATTCCGTACTGGAATTGCGAACGCTAGGTTTGAGCCACGGAGGCCACGTTCAGAATAGCAATCTAATGGGTATTTTAAACGTATGCTGAACTTTAATCCTGAATTTCTCAAAAACTATGGGCCATTTGAAGGAAACTTTTGAACTGAATAGTTAGGGGTATGACCCCTATAACATACCTTAAAATAATCAAAAGCTGTGCGCATCATGTTTGGCGGTCCCCTTGTTATAATTTGTCACAGAATTGTAAAAAAATAGATGAACTTTCGAAAGACAATGTTTCAAAAAATAAAAATTCAAAAACAAAAAATTCAAAAACAAAATTATAAATTTAATGGAAATAAAGTTACATTCAAAAGGCTGAAATATTCTTTCTGTATGGAAAAACATTGAAGAATATCAAGCTTTCCTCTGCACAATCATATTGACAAAAGGTGTTTTAAATATGCAAAACAACTCGCGACACTGTATATATTTTTTTCCTACTGAGAAATCAAAAGATTCCCTCCAGCTGAATCTCATTTAAATTTTACAAGACAAGTAAATTCCGACAAATCAATTACCTGGTGCTGGCCTGAATTTTGAACTAACTGTAACGCCTTCAAAGCAAATTCTCTGTATGTAGCAGAAAGTTATAGAGCGAAGTCGAAAATTGGATATTCGGAATCTGTATAGGTAAACTTAATTTATACTCTTACGCTTCAGAGCTTTGATGGGATGAAGGATGAGATTGGGAGATGTGGGGAAACTGATTAGAAAATGATAAGGCATGTCCTTCTGGCTATTGTACATCTTAGATTGGATTCACTGAGGGTATAGGTTGAATTTTTATCTATGGGATATTTGAATTTATTTTTTCATGTTTGTAGTTTTTTTTAGCATTTTATTCATAAAAGAAACGAACTAGGCAAAGATTTAGTCGCAAAATAGAGTGTATTTTACAGATTTTCAATTAATGATTTCCAGCAACATAATAAATCAGAGGGCCCGTGCGAGGATTTCGCACTGAAATCTAATATTTTTTAGGTACTGCTCTATAATCCCGTCGACCACTTTTCATAACAAAAAACTATCGCCAAACTGCAAGATTAAACGCCAAAAAATGCAGTCCCATTTACTTGATATCAGAAGCATTATACGTGTTTGTTACGTCATTAAGTGGTTTTTAACGCGACATTTGTGTGTATTTTTCATTATGTTTTACTGATTTAGTAGTTATTTTATTAATTAAAATAACAATTGTGTCCTTAAATTCTTATATATTATTTATTTATTTATTTTTGATATTCCAATGCCAACGTTCTCCCGTTTATTTGGCGATAGTTTTTTGTTATGAAAAGTGATCGACGGGATAATAGAGAAGTACCATTTTTTTATCAATATGTAATATTTCTTAGATGCAGGTTTAAACATCTAAAGAAAAAGTTAGGATAAAAATATTTGCAAACAACATTTAGTTTTTAGTCAAGCTAGAATATCATCTAATTTATTCCATCAAAGTTATAGTAAAAACTGATCCAAGATTGCAAAATGCACGCGCGAGAAAAAAAAAAATTAACAATCGTATTTTAACTGCATTAGAGGATGACGTCATTCGCCTCGGGAAAACCATGGGACTTAGAAATATAAATCTAAACATTTCAATTTCAATTTCGCTTTTTAATCATAAGTATAAAATAAACCCGTGCGGTGTTTTTTATTATAATTGCTATGAGCATCATATAATGTGGTATTTTATTTTTGTGGCAACGATACTTTGAAGAAAACCTTTCATTTCATTTATGAAAATAATGCCGATTTAATTTTTAATTTTCAGCAAATTTTAATCAAAAAGGTGTTTTAACGAATTGTTAAGTGTGCTATGTCAGAAGCCAGTTCAAAATCCTTTCATATGCTATCTCATTCGTCGTTCTGCGTTTCGTATTTTCTGAGAAAAGGGGATGTTGACAGGAGAAATAATATATATGATTATCACACCTTGTAATAATATATTTCTTTTAAATTCTAAAAGGTGTAAATTAACAATATTATAAATACACAGTAAAATAACTTTTATTAGGTTCTTTGACATGTTTCGACTGACTCCGAGTCAATTTCAAATCAAATGAGAATAATTCATAATTGCACGGGCTTTGAAGTTATTATTTAAAATGCTATATATAATTTTCATGTACTTTTTTAACGTGCGTAATTTTTAAAAAAAGTACACTTTAGTTGATATTAAAATCAATAAACTTGGTGTCTTTTAGAAAAAAAATTCCTTCCATCGATGTGCCAGCATCTACGGAAGGGATCATATAATTAGAAATTTATTTTTCTCTTTGCTTCGTTTGGTTAATCGGTGAACATATTTTTCTAATGGCAAATTGGTCACGTTGCTTGTATTAAATTTCGATTTCCACAGAGAGGTGGAAGGAGTGTGGAGGTGAGGGAGGCTGATAAACTCATTGCATAAATTACGAATAATCAATGCAAAAGTTATTTCGCCCTGTATTCAGATATTTGTTTCTCTTTCGTTAAAAAAATTACTTCAATGATTTTTTAACGGGATATTTAATTTCTCATTTCTTGACGTCTGTTTTCGTATATACAAAGATAATTACATAGCCGTGAGTTACCAATGATTTCGTGTTGCGTTAGATAATTCGCTGCATTAAATATTTTTTATAAGAATAACATTTTTAAAAAGTGGATTCTGAAATTTAATCAAAAAGTGTATTTTAATCGGTAAATATATTTTTCTAATGGAAAATCGGTCATGTTATTTGTATTAAATTTCGATTTCCGCAGAGAGGTGGGGTGGGAGAAGAGGGAGGTAGGCTGATAAACTCATTGCATAAATTACGAAGACTCAATGTAAAAGCTATTTCGCTCCGTATTGAGATATTCGTTTTTCCTTTGTTAAAAAATAACTTCTATATGTTTTGAAATGGATATTTAATTTCTCATTTCCTGGCGTCCATTTTCGTATATTATATGCAAAGAAAATTATATTACATAACCGTGACTTACCAATGATTTCGTTTTGCGTTAGATATTTCTCTGCATTAAATAACAAAAAATAAAAAATAACTAAATAAACATTTTTAAGCAGTTTATTCTGAAATTTTTGCAAAATATTTATCTTAGAATATAATAATTTCAGTTTGCTGAAAGGTTGAATGATTATTTGAAGTATTTACATACGATGGAACGAATCTTATAATTAGAAATTTATTTCTCTCTTTGCTTCTTTTGGTTAATCCTTGAACATATTTTTCTAATGGGTAAATCAGTCAAGTTACTTGCATTAAATTTCGATTTCCGCACAGCGGTGGAGTGGGAAAAGAGGGAAATAGGCTGATAAACTCATTGCATAAATTACGAAGAATCAATGCAAAAGCTAGTTCGCTCCATATTGAGATATTTGTTTTTCTTTCGTTAAAAGATCACTTCAATATGTTTTGAAAGGAATATTTAATTTATTATTTCTTGGCGTCTGTTTTCGTATATTATATGCAAAGAAAATTACATAACCTTGTCTTAACAATGATTTCATTTTGCGTTAGATATTTCGCTGCATTAAAAATCTTTTTAAACATTTTTACAATATTTATTATGAAATTTTATTCAAATATCTATCTTAATTGGTGAGTATATTTTTTCTAATGGCAAATAGGTCATGTTTGCTTGTATTAAATTTTGATTTCCGCAGAGAGGTGGAATGAGTGTAGAGGTGAGGGAGGCTGATAAACTCATTGCCTACATTACGAAGAATCAATGCAAAAGCTACACTATATATCCAAAGGTGACCGGTCACTTGCAATTTTAGACGTTTTGTTAACTATCTAGAAAAATACATGAGAAATTAACCTGACACTGCAGGTGTGTAAACAGTATACTATAGGTTATATATTTCCGCGAAGATATTTTCCCGAAACCCCATAGGGGACTGTAAACAAATTGAAAAAGAACGGATATCTTTTGGATTACCCTGTAAAAACTAATGTAGCAAAAGCGTTCAAAGTCGAGATTATTAATAAGTGGCTTATTGTAATACTGTGTTCATTTTTATGAGGATAGCATGTATACTCGAAGAGAAATTAAGGTTTTTATAAAAACAGTCCCAAATTTCACCAAGTTTTTTGCTTATAATTTGCAGAGTTCTTAATATAAAAAAAAGTTATTTTGAGAAAATATGCCAAACAACATTGTACATAATACTCTGCAATCGGAATTTAAAAATAATAAAAATTGGATACAAAATGAGCAGGTTTACTAAAAAATGTTTCACTGCGCATGCGCGAATGCAATCAAAATATAATATGCATAATGTATTAGAGAAGTATACAGAGCAACTTTTGTGAAATTCTCAAAATCATAGCTTGAAAATTCTGAAAATTATCGTCGATAGAATAAGCTCGAAATCCGTTGTTCCCAAAATGAAGCAAACAGATGAGGGGTTGTATCCAAATATAGTAAGTAGTACGTGCAATATTGCGTACGCTATCTTGGCACTAATCATCAGATATTTGATACAACCCCTCATCTTTTTGCTTCTTTTTGGGAACAACGGATTTCGAGCTTATTCTATGGACGATAATTTTCAGAATTTTCAACACGAAACAAAACGTCTAAAATCACCTTTGTCAATATAGAGTATTTCTCTCACTATTCAGATATTCGTTTTTCCTTCACTAACAAAGTACTTCAATATGTTTTGAAAGAGATATTTAATTTATAATGTCTTTACCTCTGTTTTCGTTTATAATATACAAAGAAAATTATGTTATATAAGCCTGACTTATGAATGATTTCGTGTTGCGTTAGATATTTCCCTGCATTAAAAACAAATTTAAGCATTTTTTTAAAAGTTTATTCTGAAATTTTATCAAAATATTTATCTAAAAGTGTAATCATTTCAGTTTACCGAAAGCTTGAATGTTTATTTGAAGTATTTACATACGATGGGAGGGATCATATAATTAGAAATTTATTTTCACTTTTGCTTCTTTTAGTTAATCCGTGAACATATTTTTCTAATGGGCAAATCGGTCATATTGCTTGTATTAAATTTCGATTTCCGCAGAGAGGAGGTAAAGGTGTAGAGGTGCGGGAGGCTGATAAACTCATTGCATAAATTACGAAGAATCAATGCAAAAGTTATTTCGCTCCGGATTCAGATATTTGTTTTTCCTTCGTTAAAAAAATCACTTCAATATGTTTTTAACGGGTTATTTAATTTCTCATTTCTTGGCGTCTGTTTTCGTGTATTATATGCAAAGAAAATTTATATTACTTAACTGTCACTTACCAATGATTTCGTTTTGTGTTAAATATTTATCTGCATTAAAAAAAATAACATTTTTAAATTTTCTAATGGGAAATTGGTCATGTTACTTGTATTAAATTTGTATTTCCGCAGAGCGGTGGGGTGGGAGAAGAGGGAGGTAGGCCGATAAACTCATTGTATAAATTACAAAGAATCAATGAAAAGCTATTTCGCTTCGTTTTCAGATATTTGTTTTTCCTTCGTTAAAAAATCACTTCAATATGTTTTGAAAGGGATAATTAATTTCTCATATCCTGGCGTCTGTTTTCGTATATTATATGCAAAGAAAATTATATTACATAACAGTGACTCAACAATGATTTCGTTTTACGTTAGATTTTTTGCTACATTAAAAAAACTTTTTTTAAACATTTTTAAAAGTTTACCGTGACATTTTACCAAAATATTGATCATAGTATATAATAATTTATCTAAATCTTGAATTTGTGTTCGAGTATTTACGTACTAAACTTTTATTCGTGTGCGTATTAATCTATACCCTGGTAGGTAGATAGACAGAGAAACATAGTTACACTGACATTGAGAGATATAGAAAGGCATACACATATATAAATAGTTTTAAGACTCTGTGTTGTTACACAGAGGAAATATATAGTATGTATAGTACATGTACGTGTATAAATAGATAAAACAATAAAGTTTATGCATAGATAAATGGATAGATAGATTCTTAGGTACAGTTGGCCAAAAAAAAAGAAAGAAAGAGAGAGAGAGAGAGATAGAGCACTAATTTTAATCACCACATAATGTTAATCCCTAATGGCCACCCCCACAAAAAGAAAAAAATATACAGGGTGTTCCAAAAGTCTCCGTACAACTTCAAACATTTATTACAAAATAAATAACAGTAAAAATAAGCCTACAGCATAAATAATTACAACAGTGCATAGAGTAACTTAAAAAGTTTTTTTTTCTACTGCCTTAGTAAACTTCGTCATGAGATCCTTTCGTAGCACGAAGAATATCAAGACGATATTCCAATTCAATCCACGAACGTTTTTCATGCTAACATCAACAGCAGCTACTGCTGTTTGGATCTTTTGTTTCAATTCCATGAGACTATTAACTTTTGTTCAGATTTCATCAAACAGTTGTAACTATTGTTGATGTTAGCATGCTGAAACGCACGTGGATGGAATTGAAATATCGACTTGATATTCTTCGTGCAACGAAATGATCTCATGTACAAGTATACTAAGGTAGTAGAAAAAAACAACTTTTTAAGTTACTCTATGTACTGTTGTTATTATTTTTGCTGTACGTCTATTATTATTATTATTTTTAAATAAATTTTAGAAGTTGTACGGAGACTTTTGGGACACCCTGTATATAAATATTGTGAAATTGATTTTCGAAAAATATATGAATGTTAACGTATGATTTTTTTAATATAAATTGATTTCTAGAAGCTTCAAATATGCTAATCCGAAATTACAGCTCATCCGGACAAGAAGGTGATGAATTATGTTATAAAAACTACCTACAAAGCAATCTGCTTTGCAACAATTGAAAAAGAATTTAGCATTAGAAGTTCTAAACTGTAAATCTTCATACTAACTGTAAATCTTCATCTAAACTGTAAATCTTCATCATTTCACCAAATGCCTTCCGTTTGGTATCGTGGGTAAAAAATTACCGAAATAACCAAATAGGTTATTAAATTAGGTTGTTTGTATTGAAAAGTTCAGAGTTTGCTACAATTTCCGTAAGACGACCACCTAAGCTTATTTATTTATTATTTTTTTTTTTTACAGAAAATGAAAAGAGACACAATATTCAGTCAAATGGCTATTTCCATTTTTTTTTTTTTTTCTGAGACAATTTGGATGATTAAAATATATAGGATGTTCTCTCCCTTTTTTAGGTGCGTTCGTAATTACATAAATACGCAGCACCTATTGTCGTCGTCTGGTCCTTCCGTCCGTCTGTCCCTCCGTCCGTCTGTCTGTCCGTCCGTCCGCATATAACAACGCAAAAACTACCCAACCGAATGTTTTGAAATTTAAGATATATTATCTTTGCAGAATTTTGTCGAGACATTTCAAATTTTAAGAAAATCGAATCAAAACTTTAGAAAATATTAATAAAAACATTTATTAAGAAATTTGATTTTTTTTAAATCGCTGCTTTTTTTGTTATAGGAGGTTTAATCGTCAAGCGACCGAGATACTTATTTTATGACAGAAATGAATCTACAGACGATATAATTCATTTCAGAGAATTAAAAATCATCAAAGTCTGAATATTTATAGAACTAGCTATAGTACGAACGCACCTCATTTGTCACGTTTAACGTTTTTAACAACTTGTTTTTTTTTTTTTTTTTTGGCCGGCTGTACTTTAAATTAGGTCATATAAATGACTCATATACACTGCTGTCCAAAAAGTAAGGGACAGTGAAAGGACGCTTTCGCTTTTAAAACGGTTTATCGAATATCTACTGAATTGTCCTGGAAAATCGAGGATGTAAAACACATGTTTGACTTCAAGAACAGTAGATACATTATACTGCAATTAAAAGATAAATATATATAATATTTGATGAGATATGGGCATTTGTATGAAATGAATTTTAACTGCGCATGCACGAACTATACGAAATATTTTTTTCATGATTCAGTAGTCAATTCTATAGAGCAACTCATATAAAAAACCCAGGCAAATATTGTGAAAACTCATAATGATGTCGGCAATACAGTGAACTAATTGACAAATTGAGAGGGGGGAGGATTTCTTATCATCCAGTTGGATTTTCCCCACAATTTTTTGCACAAATTGGTACTTACGTATTAACGCCACCACAGCAGAAGTTGCGCTAATGCTCCAATAAAGAGCAATCTTGTTGTTCGCACGCGCACGCAGTTATCTTTTGGATTCCTTTTTGCCTTGTTGTTTGCTGATTTTTGACGCCATTTTTTAGTGCTACGAAAGATTGGCGGCACTTAAAAACCGCTAAATCAATAGCTGCGGTGGCGTTAATACATAAGTACCCACAAATTGTATACCTTATTCTATAGCAAGCCTTTTGTAGTGCACCTCAGTGACATATATCAATTTGAATACGTTTGAAGTAGTGTAACATTATTAAAGTAACACCGCACACGATTTTTTCCATAGACCGTAAGGTAACGGAATACTTTTGAGTGTCACTGCAGTGCTGCAATTAATGCTACACACTTTATTTTCAATACCGAACAAGCCATAGTAAACCTCAATAACATATATCAATTGTTTGTATATCAATTCGAGTATATTTATGTGAATGGGGTGTGGTTGAACTTTCCCATTACAACGCCCGACCACAACAAAAGAAGCGCAGCACTTTCTCACGAGAATTAACAAAGCTAGCAAAACTGGACACACAATAAACTTGGCCGGTGATTTGCATCTCCGGCCTGAGAACAGAATATTAAAATTCACTTCAAATTTCGTTTTCGAGTTGGTCTGGACAGACGGTCCAGCCAACCTCTGATATCGCCGAAGTACTAACAGCCGATAATTGCATTAGATGTCCCCTTTTCCCATTAACCCTTTGAGGGGCGGTGGGATATATTATATCCCACCTAATTTTAATACAATTCGAACCAGAAAATTTTAATTAAATTTTACATTTTTAACTTTGACAGGAAAAGTGGAAAAATCGCTTTTCGTTATTTTGAACTAAATTCTTTCCTAAATTCCGGTGAGAATTCAACGTTACAGGAACACAAGTGCTTGCCCATGAAAGGGTTAAAACCTGTATATAATTTGTATGTGTCCTGTAAATAGAAGTACGTGTTCTGTAAATAGAAATCATGCCTTATTCCAGATATTAAATCCGTATTATTTCTACATAAGAGAGTCCTCAATTAACAGCACTAACTACCCAAGGTAATTACATATGTATCTTAGTTAGAGGACGGACAGGCAGACGGACAAAGGAACTAAATCATAAACACTTTTCAACTATGTTGGAAAATGTTTTAAAATAATCTTAATCTGTTTTAGATAATACGCTGTTCTTCGATGCATCGATAGAAGGGATCATATAATTAGAATTTTTCTCCTTTCTTTGGTAATGGTTGAATATATTTTTTCTCTGGTCATCTAACATGCATTAAATTTCGATTTTCGAAGATGGGAGGAGAAAAAGCAGGACAGGGTAAGGTAATGAACTCATTACATAAATTACGAAGAATCAATGAAAAAATTATTTGTTTTCGTATTCATTTTTAGCTCACAGGCTATCAAAGCCTGTGAGAGTATATATACAATTGTGTGTACAATAAGAGTATAATATACAATTGTGTGAATAGCCTGCGAGCTCAATGCCACCAGTTTAACTCGGCACTTTTCTTTTTATTACTTTCTTCTATCTACACAAGAAAAACGTATGGGATTCGGAAAAAATTTCGACTTTCCGTTTTAGGCGAATTTTGTCCGTTTTAGAAGGTCCTGAACACGATTTGAATGTTTTTAGAAAATGTCTGTCCATGAGTATATCTGTCTGTCTGTATTTGACACAATACTGTGCCAAATACAGACTGTGTCAAATTTCTGTGCGCTCTAACTCTGTGTGCACGAACTATTGCGTAGAATAGGATGAAATTTTGTATAAAGTTACATCATTATGTGAACTGGGGCTGATTAGTTTTTGGGGAAAATATCTCAAAAGGGAGTGCCGCAAATCGAAGATTTGATCTGTTTATGTAATGCTTATATCTCCAGTTTATGTGTGTGAAATTCAACGAAACAATAAATTTAGAATCTCCATGTCTAGGAATAGATTGTCATTCAATTTTCATTGTGGTCATCTAAGAGGGGGTGCCGACATTAGATGATTGTTCGAAATATACTATGCTTATATCACCAGTTTAAATGCCCATAATTCAACGAAACTGCATTCTGAATATGAGAATACATTGTGTAAAAAATTTATTTGCTAAATCGATGTAATTACTTGTACTATACTTAAATCAATTACTTGGTTTGATTTATATAGAAGAAAGTTTTGTGATGGCCAACACATACTATTTTTTTTACATCTTTTTTACAATTACCTTGATTAAATTTTATGGGATACCAAATTCCTACAAATAGTTTGTCTGGTACTGGAATGAATTTTAAATTAACTGTAATGCCTTCAATGCAATTTCTTTGTACCTATGTAGCAGAAAATTACAGAACGAAGCCGTAAATTGTACATACGGAATATCTAGATAAACATAATTAATTCTCTTACACTTGTGAGATACGATGGGATAACGGATAGGATAGAACACATAGAGAAATGATTAGAAAATGAAAAGACATGCCTTTCTTGCAATTGGACATCTTAGATTGAATTGCCTGAACTAGTTTAGATACTAGTTTTTTTTCTTTTAACTTTGAAAAATCATTTCAGTGTTTTTCATAAAAAGGAATATTTAATTTTCCAGGGGTGATTGTGTTCCGGTATTTTCAACACCACTAAATTTATATAGCAATATTCTTAGTATGTCATCGCAGAATTTATCGCTTGAAGAAGACAAATATTGCTATATAAATTTAGTGGTGTACAAAACACCGGAACACAATCATCTCTGATTTTACATCTTTGTTCCCCTACATACGAAAAAAATAATTCTTAGGATACTAACTTACCTATGGTGAGTTTTTATGTCTGTTTAGAAAATTGTTTGGTAAATCTTTGTATGTATAGATGTATGTGTATTGATACATAAATGAATAGGTAGATTTAGACATATAAAATGTAAATAGTGGACTCATAAATTTGATTAAAATAAGAGTTCATATACTGTTACATTAAATAAAATTTTTTTAGAATATATTTGATTTTGGTCAGACATAAGTCAAGAGCATCTATATATCTATACTATTATATAAAGAGAGAACACCTGACTGACTGACTGACTGCATGACTCATCAATGCCCAGCTGAAACGATTAAAGTTAGGATCACGGAATTTGGACAGTAGATTGCGTTTACGACCTAGACAAGCAATAAGAAAGGATGTTTGAAAATCCCCCCCCCCCCTCCGAAGGGTTTTAAAGGGGTAGTCGAACGTTTTAGTTCATTTCGCCATATTTCAGCAGCAGTTTCAGGTAGGAGCGCGAAATTCAGAACAAAAATCTACTAAAAAAATGATTAAACATGTATTTCAGCGATTTTACATGGTTAAATGGAGCAGTCGCACGTTTTAGGTCATTTCGCCATATCTCAGCTGCAGTTTTAGGTAGGAGCATGAAATTCAGGTTAACGAATCTACTAAAAAAATAGTTAAACACGTATTTCAGCGATTTTAGAAATTCACCCACTAAGGGGGTTAAATGGGCGGGGGGGGGGAGAGTTAAACGTTTTAGTTCATTTCGCCATATCTCAGCAAAAGTTGTAAGGAGAAGCATGAAATTCAGGATAACAATTCTATTGTAGTGTTTTCGAATACGACGCGGGAAAAGATGGAGTGGTAACGCGAATACCGTGTTCCAACACAGAAAATATTTTAGCAGAAAACAATTGATTTAATTAATCCATATTAATCCATTCGTTACTAAATACATTAAATAATTGAAGATGGGCTAGGCAGATGATAGTTCAAGATAACCTAGAGGATTATTGAAACAAAGTAAGCAATGCAATGATAGATGCTAAAGTCTCTGATTAACAAGTCTAATATTGTATTCTTTTAGAGGTATCGCTTCCGGGAAAGGTTTCTCGTCGTAAAAACACAAGGTTCCTCTTAGATCATTGATAGATCTCATCCTCTCAAATCTCTGATTGGAGTCTCACACTATAAGTTCCTCGTCTCGCTCCCGAAACTCGGGAGATCATTTATTTGTTAAATTGTTAATCGGGCGTATCCATATCTAGATGTAGGTAGGTAATGAATAGGGACGCACGATTGCAATTTTGGTACACTGAATATTCGAATACTTCCGAATACCTAATATTCGGCACATACGTGAACCAAATATTTGGTTTGTCGAACGGTAAGATGAGTAGATATATAAATAGAGACATAATTTATATATATATATATATATATATCCAGAGATACAGACAGCTATTTAAAGTTTTAAGAAATTGTTTGTCTGACTATACACGGCAAATACAGGGTCGCCAGAAAAATATATACACACTTTGAATGATTATAATTCCAGTTTTTATTCACATATAATTAATATTTAAATTGCAAAAAAATCTACATAAAATATATAACTTTTCTTCCTACCGCAGATGTTCAAAATTATTACCGTTCCAGTCAATACACTGCTGATAACGATGGGCTTTTGGTTCACAAACTTCCAGAAACATTTCATTTAGTGTTGTCGCGCATTCTTGTTCAATTGCGGTTCAGGAACGTTTTATATGAACATCCATTCGTTTCAAACTTATGTTTTATCCGATGAATTGTAAGTTGCATAGATGGATCTGCCTGAAACTCCCTGCGATATTGTTTTTGTACTTCTGCTACATTTTCATTCTTACAATAGTATTTAAAAAAAAATTGCGAAAGTTAATCTTGGTCCACTCATTATTTTCAGTTAATTACTCTTTGAAAAGAAACAAAAATGAGAAAGTTATGACCCGTTAAACAGTGTATGTATACATTTTTCTGACGCACCCTGTATATACAGTGTGTCCATAATTAAACGACACTAAAGTTGTCTACAGACGAAACTATTGGTCAGATAGTTGTGAAAATTTGTGAAGGACATAATGAAGGAGTGGGAATTTGTTTAAGCGAAAAAAAAAAAATTAGTTCAAAATTTCGCCCCCAGATGGCGTTTTTAATAAATTACTCATTTAGCATACATTTACGATAGTTTACGTATTTTATTGCAACAAAAAAAGTTCCACATGACGACCATAATTTTCAGCTACCATCTGGAATCGTAGGATAACATGTTCCACAGTTGACCGCAGTGTGTTCTGGGAAATGCTAAAAACGTGTCGTGAAATGCTGTCTTTAACATCAGGTAAAGTTCTTGGTTTATCATGGCTTACCAAATGTTTAAAATGCGATTGATAGATTAAAAACGCCATCTGGTGGCGAAATTTTGAACTAATTTTTTTTTTCGCTTAAACAAATTCCCATTCCTTCATTATGTCCTTCACAAAATTTCACAACTTTCTGACCAATAGTTTCGTCTGTAGACAACTTGTAGGGTCGTTTAATTATGGACACCCTGTACTTATATGTATGTATGCATGTAGATAGATAAATAAATAGGTATAAATACATAAAGACTCTTATGTAATTTCCATTAGGTTATATAATTAATTTAGATTTTCTTGTTAAATTATGTTATTTTATAGAAATTGTAAAAACAAATTCAAGAGCGTTCCTTGTAAGTAATGGGCGGCTGGGTTACCCATTATTTTTAAGGAACGTTTCCTGCAAATAATTGAAAATTTACTACTGAATGCGTTCCACTGAATTATCAGTAAGCTTCTTGTGAAAAACTAGGAATGTTTTTATTTCTTTTCCAGGAAATGGGCCGATATTCCAGTGCAAGGTTTCGATTGTCAAAGAAAAATTCCTTGTAAATATCCAGGAAGTTTACTATAATGTTTCACCAGAATCTTCCAGAATTAATGAGTCGATTTTCTATTATTTTTAATAAACGTTACCAGATTCTTTCTAGTGCAGCACATTCGAATTCCAAGGAAGACGTGGTTGTAAACCTTTTTGCGCGTAATGAGCAAATCCATTATATATTAAGACTGCGCAAATATATGAAATAAATTTCGCAAGTTAAAAATTGCGCCCTCTTAAAACATATAGTGTTTTGCATGCTGGAAAATTAAAGGTTTAAACCAGAAAAATACCAAAGAGAAATTTATAAATATTAATCCAGCTAAAAATGAAAATTTAGATGAAACGTAGGCTCTAAATTGAAATCGAGGCTGCTGAAATTCAGTTTGATGGAATAAGGAACCTATGAATTACTAGTAGCTATATTATTTTCCCACGAAGTTTTGCTTTGATAATTCACCGCAGGAGAGGAAAGTGGCACTCATGTACAGGAACAAAATTTGTATATAGTGCAGAATTATCAGTTTGGCGTCTATTTTTATTCAGAAATTCTGAATTCAAATCCAAAATTCCGAATATTAATTCTCATTAGACATTTCGTTATTGCATATAGAAAAAGAAAATTCTATTGAAATTTCCGGTATGAATTCACAATTTCAGAATAAAAATGGAGCCCAAACTGGCAACTCTGATATAGTGCATTGATAAAATAATTATTTATTTACTAAAAATATGCATAAATTTTATTTAAAGCCATTCCATTAGCGTCATTTCGATTGTACCCGGTTTCGGGTCATTCGAGTTTGATTAAAATTGGGTTACCCAACCCGATGCAGGACCCAAATCTGGATATTATCTGAGTAATTCAGTGATGGAATAGTAGCGCATATTACCAATATCCCAGATTCGAATCTAGGCTAGAATATCTTTCACTCTGTTTTGAATTTTTTTTTCATTTTTGACTTCTACTCTACAAATGACTCTAGCATTCTAAATTGTAATTTCATACATACAATTTTTGTTATAACGATATCTTTCTTACATGCATGGCGTAACTTCTCAGAGACTTTCTTATCGGAGCTACAGAGTACATGTGCTTCTGTTTATCATAAAACAAAAGAGTAGCGTTATATAAAAAAAGAACATAAAAAAACACTAGCACCCAATTCCTTTCGCTTAGCCTATATTAAACGATTCCGAAATCGTTTTAAAAAGTATAAAAGCATATTTATATATTACTTATTATAAGATGCCTATATTTTCCAGTTGCTTATACATGCATGGTGTAACTTCTCAGAAACTTTCTTATCGGAGCTACAGAGTACACGTGCTTCTATTTATCATAAAACAAGAAAGTATGTTATATAAAAAAGAAAAAAAAAACTCTAGCACTCAATTCCTCTTGCTTACCCTATATTAAACAATTCCGAAATCGTTCAAAAAAAGTATAACAATTATTTATATATTACTTATTATAAGATGCCCATATTTTCCAGATGCTTATACATGCATGGTGTAACTTCTCACAGATTTTCTTATCGGAACTACAGAGTACATGTGCTTCTATTTATTATAAAACAAGAGAGTAGCGTTATATAAAAAAAGAACAAAAAAACCGCTAACACCCAATTCCTTTCGCTTACCCTATATTAAACGATTCCGAAATCGTTCTAAAAACTATAAAAATTATTTATATATTACTTACAATAAGATACCCATAATTTCCAGATGATTGTACATGCATAGTGTAACTTCTCGGAGACTTTCTTATTGGAGCTACAATGTTTATGTGCTTCTATTTATCAGAAAACAAGAGAGTAGCGTTATATAGAAAAAAGAAAAGAGAAAAAAAAGAACCCAATCTCTCTCGTTTATCTTATATTAAATGATTCCGAAATGATTCTAAAAACTATAAAAATCAATTGAATATTACTTTTTATAAGATGCTTAATTCCATTTATTCAATTTTTATTTAATTTCTTATTCTTTCAATGTTTTTGATTCCATATTAAGTGTGTTGGGGAATCTTTCATTGTCAACTAATTATTTCATACTTAATTATTTCATTGTTTAAGTTGGTGTTATGATAATGTTTCATTTATGGTTATATATATATATATATATATATATATATATATATATATATATATATATATATATATATATATATATATATATATAAGTGCTGTCAAACGAAAAATCTACAAGAGACCACTCCATTTTACCGATCAAGGGTCCATTCCTCCTCCAGACCTCCATCCCTCATGTTTTTATTTATTCCATCCAATCCAGGTCTTTCGTGGACTTCCTCGTTTCCTTTTTTGGTTTGTTCTATAATTAGATACAATTTTGGATAGTCTCTCATCAGTCATTCATTTTACATGGCCATACCAGATTGATTGCTTCTTTTGGAGGTCGTCTAGTATGGTTCCCTTTATTTTCATCATTTCTTTGATTCTTTGATTTCTTATTTTTTCTATTCTTGATATCCTGCATGATCTCATTAGGGCACTTAATTCCACTGCTGCTAATTTCTTTCTTTCTGTCTCCATAATTCTCCATCCCTCTGCTCCATATAACAATATGCTCTTTACAATAGAATTGTATATATTATATTTTCTTTTCCTGGAAATCTCTTCAGTCCACCAAATAGAATTTAATAGTTTATTTACAGTCTTTCTTCCTTGACAAATTCTGTATTTAATTTCCTGTGAGTCTGTGCTTTCTCTATTAATGTCTACACCAAAGTATCTATAATACTCGCAGCTTTCTATTTTTATGTTATTATTTAAATTTAGTTCTATCACATTTCCTTCTACACTTACGTATTTGATCTTACTAACGTTCATATAAAGTCCCCATTTCTGATATTCTTCCTTAATTTTTATCGTCATTTTCTCTAAATCATTTTTAATTTTTGCAATAATAATTTGGTCATCTGTGATTTGCAGAGTAAAAATTGACGTTCCATTCACATTAAGTCCCATTCCTCTGAAATTTTCTTTCCAAATTTTCAATGCTTCTTCAACATTAATTTTAAAAAGTGTTCGGGAGACACAACAGCCCTGTCTGAGTCTTTTATCTATACTAATAAAAGAAAGTTTCGCTCTGTGTGTGTGTGTGTGTCTGTTGGCGATGGCTAGCAAAATCTAGCCCACCTAGAAGTCTGGAAATTTAGGTGTGGATAGTCCAAGGTCTGGGCTTGTGCACCTGAGCCTCAGAATTTTAATATTTTGATAATTAGCCTAGATATTAATTAGATTCTCATTAACAATCGCTTCTAAAATGTCATCTTTTAAAACAAAATGGCGAAAGAAACGAACTGGCGCGTTGGATTTGCGAGCGAATATGAACAAATTTGAAATTATTTTACTAATTAGCGAATTTTAAGAAAACTAATTGAGATATCAATTTGAAAACTTCTGAGCATATGTAAAAAAATATTCTGCATCTGACCATGTGATTTTTGAAAAATTCGGTCGGTAATTTTTTTTAATTTATGCAAAAAACTGCCAAAAATCTGCCGGCGCCATTGTAAACGATCCCAGAAATCTTTCAGACAGGGATCTGCTTTCATTAAAAACTGAACTACAAAGAGATCTGTTTCTCTGGCCGATCCCTATCATTTAGTGTGCGAAAATGAAAGGAAATAATAGCCAAATTTTACTAATGAACAAAAATTTAGGTAACTAATTAAGATATAGATTTGAAATTGAGGTCGGGAAGGGGGTGTCATCTGCCGGCTATTTTAGCGTATAGCGTCTTCGTTATGTTCTAATTATCAGAAAAATTTAATTATTTTTTTAATGATCGCGTTAATGTAGGTGACGGTGGTTCTCTTGAACAAATTATTTATTATATTTACGGGTTTGGGGAGGGAGGGGGTTAGCGCCTTTCTCTGAGATTGTAATTATCTCGGGACCGGGCAACGCCGGGCGGGTTAGCTAGTCTGTTATAAAACCGTAGCGTTGTATAAAAAAAGAAAAGAAAAAAAAAACATTATCACCCAATTCCTCTCGCTTATCTTATATTAAACGATTCCGAAATCATTCTGAAAAGTATAAAAATTATTTAAATATTACTTATTAATAAGATGCCCATATTTTCAGATGCTTGTACATGTAGGAATTAAAATACAATACAGATTTTCTGCCATGAAAACTCACGATTAACGACTAATAACTTATCGATTCTAGCAAAATATTATTTCACCCAGCACTTTATGCTAATGCGGCAACTTCAAACTAAAAAAGCATAAAGCTCTAATCATAACGATCATTCATACGTTTCGAGGCAAAATAAATTAGATTTTATGAATGACGAATGCAATGTACGTCTGAAAGGGCATTTAAAAAGTTCTTTTCTAAATTGCGCCATTTTCACCCCATTTGTCATTAGCAGATTTTCTGCACTTAGCTGCACCTTCCTTTCCCTAATTTTGCTTCATGCAGCGTCGAAACTATTGTGTTAATGATCATTTATACACCAGGAGGGAGTGCTTTAATGATATGAAGTGCAAAATAAATGGGAGGAAAAAAGCAATTTTGAATCGACACACGAACGTTAAATATGGCTTTGTGTCATTAAGGCAAACACGCCAAGCTTGGAACGCAACGTTCGTCAAACAATAGAAGTTTAGTGGAATCTTTTTAATCGATATATGGGAAGATATGTAATGCATTGTTTACCTATTAGCTTCATCAATGTGAGTTTTCTTCATCAATAAGATTTTATTTAGAAATAATTTTGCCTAGAAATATTCTTTGTCTATCTGGAAATCAATCCGTTTTATCGAAAGGAATTTTTCCTCTTACAGTACAGGATTTTTCCCTTTAGTATAAATAAATCCTCTCTAATAAACTGAAAGAACCTCTCGAATAAATCAGAAAAGAAAGTTCCCTTTGGTTCATCTTTGAATTCATGGTTGGGCCTATTCGATAAATGATTGCCTTAATCTATTCGTCACTGCAATTTGTCGAGGGGGAATTATGACGAGTCGAGTGAATTTTTAGCCCCTTTTAGGTAGATTTCATAAGAAATACTACCTATTGCATTCTCCCCTATGTTGGAATTTCTAAAAAATGTTTGCAGATCTACGCCGATCATGACTCCCCGAAACCAATACCAGCCCCAGTTCAAAACTTTATCTATCTATCTATCTATCTATCTATCTATATCACTTTTTTATGGAGACGTTAGCTTCAATAATTCTGCACCAATTTCTTCTAAACTGACACATAAAATAAAGGGGCTTAAAATCTCGGTCAAGTTCGTTAATGGACAAAAACTAACCAAGAGGGGGTTGTAAATGGTGGGGGCTTTTTGTGGAAGCAGAAAAAAACCCATAACTTCTTAACTATGATACGTATCGAATACGTTTAAAGTTATCATTACTTCTAGGAAAAGGGTAGAAAATTTATGTATGACAGATTTTTGATATCATTAAAAATGTTCTTAAAGGGAGGGGGGATAGGGGTTTATAAGAAGAAAAAAATTCATAACTTCGTTAATTCAGGAGATATCAAATCCGCTTAAATTTATTATAAATTCTCTTAATATTATCTACAACTTTTATATTGACAAGTTTTTATAGAACCAACCCTTACAGCAAAAAGAATTAAAAACAAAAAATCCTCACCGGCTCCGCCTACAAACAGATGTAGATTTTGAAGTGGGCGGTCCCAACGGCCGCATCATGGTAAAAGTGTCCTTTCTTCTGCAATTATCAATAACCAGGCGCCCCAAGTTCTGCGTCTTCCAAATCTACCTGTGTCAGCAGCTCCAGCCATCAGGGATTTTTTATAATTACTGCAGCCTATAAAAAAATATATAAAAAGATTGCATATTTTCTTTTTATTCGTTGGCCGCGTTTTCCCAATTGTTACGATGTAAACACTGTAATAAGTTCTATGATTACTAAATTTCCTCTGTTGCATACCTTTCTTAATTTCATACAAATGTTAATATGATAATGCATTTTATTAATGAATTATTATTTCAATCGCATGACTTTTTCCATAACAATATTATGCTGTCTCTAGTTCACTGGTAAAAGCAAACCTTTAGATGGTATTAGGAAAATTCTTTTTCCCTGCTTGAATTCATTACTAGCCTTTGTCAATTGGAACAGAACATTTTTTTAACCATTTATGCTCCAACCATAACCAGACTTGCAATATTGCAGTTCAGTTTCGGTGTTATAAATTGGAGAAAAAAATTTAGAGGTTTTTTTTTTCTGAATTGTTTTAAATTACAAAAACAGTCGCGAAGCTTTTAATAAATATTTTTACAAAAAACTATATATCTTTATATATATACTAGCTGATAAGTACGGCGTTGCCCGTGCCCGAAAAAAATAATACGAAACGCGAAAAAAACTATAAAAATCATTGCACGACTTCCGAATAAATTTTATTGAAAAGAGAATAGAATTTACAATATTGAGCTAGAAGACTGAGACCAGATTCTATTTATTAATGTAGAAAAATCACAGCAAATCGCCAAAAAACGCTAAAAGTCGCGAAAATTTATTTGAAAAGTCTGAGAGGACAAAATTTACTATATTGAGTTAAAAGATTAAGATAGAATTTCTTTTAAGAATGTCGAAAAATCGACACGGAATGCAGAAAGATTCTCTGTACGAATTCCGAATAAATTTGTCGCAATTTTGTATGTGATTTTTAGCGGTTTTGTTTTTAGTTTCGTGGCGATTTTCCCACATTAGTAAATATAATCCGGTTTTAAACTTTTGACACTATATTGTAAATTGTGGCCTCTTTTGTTTCTCTAAAGCACTGTAAAAAGAATTATTTTACGAATATCAAAAATTGACACGATACGCGAAAAAAACGCGAAAAATTGTATTGAAAATCGTGGAAAGCTAAATGTTCTATATTAGACTAAAGTTTGAAACCGGGAATTCCTTTTACAAATGGGGAGAAATCGCTGCAAAACGTGGGAAAACTATAAAATCGCATACAAAATTTTGCAAAACATTAAAAATTGCTGAACGAATTCTGAAAAACTTTATTGAAAAGAGGAGAAATTTTACTATGGTGAACTAACACATTGTAACTGGAATTCTTTCCCAAATGTAAAAACAATCGTCACAGAACGCGAATAAACGCTAAAATTTCCATTAAAAATCGGTGAAATTCAAAAATCGCAAAGGACAAACTTTACTATAGTAAGCTAAACCATTGTGACAGAAATTCTTTTAGGAATGTCAAAAATCGCCGCAGAACACGATAACTCATTAAAACTTCCAATAAAAATCTCTATAAAAATGGCAAAAATACAAAAGTGGAAGAGGACAAAATTTATTATATTAAACTAGCCTCAAAACGTAAAAAAAACCGCTAAAAATCGCAGAAAACATTAATTTAAAAAATCTAATCAAATAATCCATAATAAAATCGGGCTTCGGGGTGATTACTTCAGATATAAAGGTACCTTCCTGCAAAATTTTGTACCTCTGTTTGCAGCGATCTTTTCAGAACACAGAACACAACACACACACATACACCTTTCCTTATTATTATACTAGCTGACCCCTTATTATTATACTAGCATCTTTCCTTATTACTATACTAGCTAACGGACCCGTGATAATAAAATTAAACAACCTAACGTTCGTATGATTTTACATCTTTAGCCCGATTTTGTGTGAAATTATTCATTCAAAAGTGCTGCGCACGCAATGGAAAATCATTTATTTCCACATTCCACCGAGAGGCGCATTCTGATCTAAATGAACCTCCGACACGTGTTCCCGCTGCCTGCGGCACCGTATAGTAGGTGTGCTGTGCACGCACTGCAAAATCCTTTAGTTCCACCTTCTACCGCTAGGGGCGCGTTTTGTTCTATACGAACATCCGAAACGGGACACACGGGAACATCCGACACATCCGTTATATCAAGGGGGTTAAATGAACCAATTCCCGTAAATAATGCGTTCCTGGCAGTGGAAGGTGGAACTAAAATCTGTAAAGTGATCAAAATCCAAGTCGAATCATCCAAACCTTGTTGTGATCGGGCCTATAGAACACGAGATAAGAATGCACACTTTCAGAAAAAAACCTTGTAGGATTGCCTGCCAGGGAGCGCTTGGTAAAGTGCACAACAACAAATCACGTACTTTGATTGTTGGTATGTTCAAGTGAATACGGGTTGTGTACTTTTATTGGGAATTTAAATTTACTTTTTACGAAAATCGTTATTTGAAATTTCCGGTATTCTCTATATGTAACATTTATAAAACGTTTCAAGTGAAGCTAAAAATGTTAAATTTCTCAAATGGAATTTGTTTTGTGTAAATCAGAGCAATACAATTGTTTTTAATAAAATAGTTCTCAATTAATGAAAAACACGCCCCCAGGAGGTGCACGATGAAGTACAATAAACACGATATTAAATAAAAAGACGTTAACCCTTCCCTGCTCATACTCGCAATCAGGGGTGCAAAAATCTAGGCGCCAATGGGCCAATTCCCACTACTAAAATTTTAGTATTCTTCGCCTAATAAGAATACTGAAAAAATTTAGACGAAGTATACTAATAAAATTTGACGAAGAATACTAATAAAATTTAGTGGTGTGAGTTAGCTCATTGGCGCCTAGATTTTTGCACCCCTGCCCGCAATCATAACGAATAATTTCCCCCCCTTCCCCTGTATTAATGCGATCATTAAAAAATAACTATATTTTTCTGATAATTAGAACGTAACGAAGACACTATGCTAAACTACTCGCCAGATGGCTCCTTTTCCCATCCTCAAATTCAATTCTATATCTCAATTAGTTATCTTAATTTTTGCTCATTAGTAAAATTTAGCAATTATTTCCTTTCGTTTTCACAAAGTAAATGGAGGGATCGGCAGAAAAACAGATCTCTTTGTAGTTAAGTTCTTAATGAAAGCCGATCCCTGTCTGGCATTATCTCGGATTTTTTTGGACTGGCGCCGGCAGATTTTTGCAGTTTTTTGCAAAAATTAAGAAAAATTACCGTCCGAATTTTACAAAAATTGCATTGTCGGATGCACAAAAATGTTCTACATATGCTCTGATAGTTTCAAATGGATATCGTAATTTTTTTTTTCGCTAATTAGTAAATAAGTTTTTAATTCGTCAATTTCCGTTTGCAAATTGAGAGCAGGTGTTCTTGTCTTTAGCCATTTTGATAAAAAAAAAGATGGAAGTTTTGAAGCGAGGATCAATGAGTTTGAATTAATGTTTCAGCTAATTTTCAAAATGTTAAAATTCTGAGACTCAGGTGCATCAGGAGAGGCTTTGGGCTATCCTCACCTATATTTTCAGACTTCCAGGTGCGTTAGATTTCCCTAGCCATCGCACACGCGCACAGAGTGCGAAACTTTCTTTTATTAGTAACAGATTATTTTTTCGACTGGCGCCTCCAGATTTTTGCAGTTTTTTGCAAAAATTAAAAAAAATATATGCGCCGAATTTTACAAAAATTGCATTTTCAGATACAGAAAATTTTTCTACATATGCTTTGAAAGTTTCAAATCGATATCTTAATTACTTTTCTTAAAATTTGCTAATTAGTAAATGAATTTCAAATTCGTTCATTTCCGCTTCCAAATCGAGAATAGGTTTTCTTTTCTTTAGCGATTTTGATAAAAAAGGTGGCATTTTTGAAGCGATCGATGATCAATGAGTTTTAATTAATATATTTCGGCTAATTTTCAAAATATTAAAATTCTGAAACTCAAGTGCATCAGCAGAGGCCTTGGACTATCCTCACCTAAATTTTCAGACTTCTAGGTGCGCTAGATTTTGCTAACCATCGCACACACACAGATCGAAACTTCATTTTGTTAGTATAGATATATATATTTTTTATGCATACAATTTGCCGGCTAAATGACAAAGTTTACTCTATATCTACCGATTCGCTAGGACATGAAAATCTTTCCGAGTTAGACAGTTTTCCGTCTTATACGAGGGTAAGTCAAAAATTATCCGCAATGTAGTTATAAATTTTATTGCAATACAAATAGGAAAGTAACGTTAACATCATTTTTCAATATAGTCCCCTTCCTTTTCGACGCACTTGGTCCATTGTTACACAAGCTTCCTGATACCATCAGAAAAGAAGGTTCTCGGCTGAGCAGCGAGCCACGAAATCACCCTCTCGTGGAGATCCCCGCGTCCTTCAGTTCTTTGTCCGAGGTGAATCGACGGCCCCTTAAGAGGCTACTTCACTCAGACGAAAACTCCCGTTCGCTAATGTTAATCCTATGGAGGACATAATTTAAGATATCTCGTTTGCATTTCAATATTTGTAAATGATTTTTTTTTTCTGCATTGGATAGCTGAGGTCAATCTCTATGCACGCTCTTTTGTACTTTTTAGATATTTGTTGCAGTTTTTTTTATTGAGGTTACTTTCACTTTCAAAACTGATTCCGAAAGTGAAAGTATCTTAATTAAAAAAACTTATAATCAAAATCGAAAAAGTACAAAGGAGGGCGCATAGAGATTGACCTCAGCTATCCAATGCAAAAAAAAAATCAGTTACAAGTATTGAAATGCGAACGAGATATCTTAAAATATTCCCTCCATAGGATTAACATTAGCGAGCGGGAGTTTTCGTCTGAGTGAAGTAATCTCTTAACGCCTCTTTGAGTGAACTTGATCAGTAGTTTGTTTAACAGAACCATGTGACGTGCACACTCAATGTTGTCGTCATTTGTGGCCGTACACGGACGTCCGGCTCCTTCCTCATGCGTAACACTTGTGCAACCATTTTTGAAAATTTTCAATCCATTCGTAGACACTCCGTTGTGGCAAGACACTATTCCCGTATTGTGTCGAAAGTCTTCGAAGGTTTGCTTAGATGGAACCCTTCGATGGATACACCTTCTGACCACATAAAACGATTCGCTGATCGTTGCTCCTCTTTGGTGCAAACCTCTATCGTCGCAGCCATGATCTATCTGCAAGAAAAGGAAGGCAAATGGAGGAATTACGATCAAACTTTCATAGCATGAGCACAACAGCATAATAATAATATAAACGAGGACGTAGGTCAGTATGAACAGAGTAAGAAGAGTTATGTCAAAATTGCGGATAATTTTTGACCTACCCTCGTACAAAGTATAATGCATATATATATATATATATATATATATTCGCAAGATAGTTCTTGTGCATATATATATATAAACAAAGTCGGAATGCATTCAATAACCAGTGCAAACAAAAAACTTTTTTATTACCTCTTTTTCGTGATTTATTAAAAGCACAGACTTCGGGTAAATAATGAAGATTATTTTCTCAAGCCGTAAAATATTTATATGGTTCTATTTAAAAAAAAGACAAATCTACTAATGACATATCACTCACCTACAAGAAAAGTGAAAAAACTCAAAAATACTACATTTCACAAGAGATGCAAAAGCAGATCGGCATTTTTCACTGTTGCATAAAACTATAGCCATTTGCTCTGCATGCATCTGTAAAAGTATACATAAAAACAAAAAACTGTTAGGAATCAAGACGTATAAGAGATAAGATAAATTGAGTAAATTGCCTCTACCCTTTGCTCCACGTTTGTGATAGCAGAGTGACAAATGGTATAATCTATCGGTCTTCCGGATAACTGCACTTATGACACTTTTACGGTACTAACCAGGAAACCACGCCTTTAGTGTGATAATGAAAAAAATCTAAATACGCAGCAATCGAAAGAGTATAGTGGAAAATGCTTTTTGATGCATAAATCATTATCCCTCGTCTTCCCGCTATCGAGATATAAAGTCTTAAAATTTGCTAATTTATAGGATGGAAGGAGGAGTCGATAAGATTGAAGAAGGAGTCGTCACGTTTCCAACGAAACAACATCATTAAACTCCAGCTGTCCATTTCCAGTTTAGTACACTGCAAAACTGCGACATAATTCGCTATGCTCGGTACAAGTCTAGGTTAGAGCACACTTGGCCCCTTTCATTTGAAACGGCCTTGCAATTTTGTTTTTCGCAAGAGGTTGATCATTGTAATCATTGCACTAGATTTATTAAATTCACGAAATGTTCTTGGTGCCAAGATTTTCTACGCTTCACTCATTTTTTGGTTCAGTGCAATATTTATCAATAACATTTTCCTCTTTTTCTGAGGCTCCTTTCATTTTTATATTACTATATCTAAATATGTTTTGTATTTCATATTAATCTGATAATTAAAATTTCCTAGTCAGAACCACGCCTTTTTCCCTAAATTAAATAAATAAATTAGCAAACTTTAAGACTCTATATCTCGATAACGGGGAAACGAGGGCAAATAATTTATGTGTTAAAAACACTATGCTCTTTCGATTGCTTCTTACTTAGATTTTTTTTTTTCATTATTACACTATGGCGTGGTTTCCTGGTAAGACGCAACTAAGTCAGAACTATTTATTAGTGGAGTAATACGCAGAATTAATTTTTGGGGTTTATGTCACTTTTATTGCGGGTGAGCGATATAGATGTGAAATATGGGTAATATTTCACAATTCCCACAAATGCTCCTTTCACCACAAAACGAGTATACTATTTGAAAAATGTAATTCATTTGTAATGGATGCATTTTGGGGTTCGATGGAGGAGGTATAAAGGGGTGATAATGACACTCCTTTCAAAGCATTTTGTTTGATTTAGTTAGCGTTAGCATTGACGCCGGATTTCAGGAGAGTGTTATTGAATACGTATTATGTTTCATTCTTTTTTTCAAATCGATAAAATTGGAAGTAGGGTAAAGGGAAAACGTTATATAAATATGGGTTAATCGATATAAATGTTATACTTAGATTCCTTTTTTTTCTAGGAGAATAAAACATTCAACTATGTATTTTGTGTGAATATTGTACACTGTGTGTACTATTTAAAATTTAATTATTTGTTAATTCTATTCCAATAAAGAACTGTAATAGTGAAGAATTTTTTTTTTATGCTTCACGATTAGTTTGCGACTAATTTTAACGTACGCACACATGTACATATACATGGTGTTCCTTTTATTGTTGACCACCAGATAATTCCCAAACCATTAGTTTTAGAGCTATAGTTCCAAGTGCAAAAAAGTTTCAAATGTTGGTCTTCATTATATGAAAATCTCCTTACGTCATAATAGTTATCAAATATATATTTTTATACAGTCCTGCGTCCTATAAGATATAGTTAGAAAAACTTTATCTAAACTTTAATAAGTAAAGTAATAAAAATACCATTCTTCTACGACCGAAACACGTACAGAGTTTTGAAGCTTTAAATATTATAAATTTTCAGTGTTCTTTCAGTGTTTGTCTGGCACTGAATAACCATATTTTTGTTTTTAATACCTAAAACACTAAAACTTTATAAAATTTAAAGTATTATAACTTGGTAAGTTTTGGTCGTTGAAGAATGGATTTTTTTTTTACTGTTTTATTTGTTAGATAATGGAGAAAGTTGTTCTAAATATTATTTATAGGACCCAGGGACCGTATAAAAATTTTAAATTCCTACCATTTAAAAAATATCTATGATATCAATGGATTTTTATAAGACAAACAACATTTGAAACATTTTACTTACCCATCTTACGTAGTATAGGGCAAGTCTTGTAATCGTTTTGAAAATCGAAAAATTTTTTTGACGGATTTACACGTTTCAGACACTGGAAATTCTGAAAAACATATTTAAAAAAAAAATTGCCGTCCGTCTGTCTGTGTGTCTGTAAACGCTCTATCTCCCGAACAAATTGCGATAGAGACTTGAAATTTGGTACGTACTTAGTATGTAATAATGAGAATAAGCTTATTTAATTTCAGTAACCTCGATTATCCGGAACTATTTTATTCAGACTCTCAAAATATTCGTTCTGATAAAAGGTATATAAAATTTTTCAAAATTGTTTATTTTAAGGTGTGAATATAAAAGACAATAAAAAAACATAAATTTTGCATAAAAAGTGAAGTCGTTCGGGTAATTAGTTGCCGAGATATTTGTAATCCTATATTCCACGCTCTTCGATTTTTCATGACTCTGTACTTCATTCAAATTCAAAGATATATTTTAATGGGAAAAGAGACGCTTAATCCGACGCAGTAAACTCTTAGTTAATATAGTTATCATTTTTGGAGTTATAAGGATGTTTCTTTTACGCAATTCAGTAATACAGCATTTATAAAGTTTATGACGTCATCAAGCTAGTATTTTAATCGAATTGCAATGCATTTTATAAATAGTTTATACATGTTTTATTTTCATATTTTATATTATGCATATCCATGATGGGTAAGTATTACGGTGGCCCACCCAACGACTAGTTTGCACTTGCAATTATACCTCTAAAACTAACGGTTTAGGAATTAGGTATTCGTTAACGAGAGCAAGGAACACCCTGTATATGTGCGTTGCGTATGTTATTGCAGGGTTTTTATTTGTTAAGGTGCATAATTTGCTAGTTTTTCTGCATATAAACAACCTTGGAATAAATTCAATAGCTTATGCGCACAACAAAATTTCTTTCTTATTTTATCACTACATTTAAATCGTTTATTCAAAACGCCATTTTTATAAACATGAAAAGAAAAATTCCCAGGTTTTATAATAGGTGTATGACTGTATTTCACAAAGCGCAAATCTACTAATGACATATGAGTTGAAATATAGCACAATATTTCACAAATCCTCTAAATGTTCTTTTAACCGCAGAATGAGTTTGAGGTTTGAAAAATCTAATTCGTTTGTAATGGATTTGTTATGGGGACAAACCTTGGAATAAATTAATAACAAATGCGCACAACAAAATTTCTTTCTTATTTTATCACTACATTTAAATAGTTTATTCAAAACGCAATTTTTGTAAACATGAAATGAAAAGAAAATTCTCAGGTTGTATAATAGGAGAATGACTGTATTTTACAAAGCTCAAATCTACTAGTGGCATATGAGTTGAAATATAGCACAATATTTCCCAAATCCCCTAAATGTTCTTTTGACCGTAGAATGAGTTTGAGGTTTGAAAAATCTAGTTCGTTTGTAAAAAATATCTGTTGTGATTTAAATAGATTTTCATAACATGAAAAAATTTCAAACATTTTTGCAATTGGAACAATACCTCTAAAGCTAACAGTTTAGGAATTAGCTCTTCGTTAACGAAAGGAAGGAACACCCTGTATACATGCGTAAGTGATTACAGAGTTTTTTGTTAAAGTGCATACTTCGCAAGCTAGTTTTTCTGCATATAAACAACCTTGGAATAAAGTCAATAACAAATGCGCACAACAGAATTTCTTTCTTATTTTATCACTACATTTAAATCGTTTATTCAAAACGCCATTTTTGTAAACATGAAAAGAAAAATTCTCAGGTTGTATTATAGGCGGATGACTGTATTTTACAAAGCACAAATCTACTAATGACATATGAGTTGAAATATAGCGCAATATTTCACAAATCCCCTAAATGTTCTTTTGACCACAGAATGAGCTTGAGGTTTGAAAAATCTAATTCGTTTGTGATGGATTTGTTATGGGGATGCGTTGAGGAGGTAAAAATGGGGGGACATAATGGCCATTCTTTAAATTGCCCTTGTTTGAGTTAGTAGGCGATGGAATTGACGTAGGGTTTCAGTGGAGTGTAATTTAATACGCATTTTTTATTTTTTTCGAAATCGATAAAGTCTGAAAATAGAAACGGGGAAGAGTTGAATAAATATGGGTAGCTATTAAGACTGTACTACACTTTCAAAGGTAAAAGTATTCAAATGTTTGTTTCGTATATGTTGTGTATACATTTTGAAACTTAGTCGTTAAAGTTTGAAAATAGGGTAAGAGGGACGAGTTTAATAAATATGGGTAGTTGTTAAGACCGTATTATGCTTTCAAAGGTAAAAGTTTCAAATATTTTATTTATATACAGAGTTATTATAATTAAAGTCCCACTTTCAAAATTCTGTAAAAAAGGATCCACTGGTCATAATGTAATCAAATTTGAACTGAATATACTGGAAGAAGAGGGGAAAAGGTATGGCATAAGAAAGAAAAAGTTCTAAAGTGTATCAATAGATGGCGCTGTAAGCGGAATAACGAAAGTGGATTCGGCTACAAGTGACATTTTTAATCGAAATACGACGGCTTTAGCATTAAAACTTAATTACTTGTTGTTGATTCTACATATGAATGAAACGTTTTAATGGTAATTGAAGATTTTTGTGATGTAGCCAAATCTGAAATAAGACAAGATAGTAAAATTTAACCCTCCGCCTACCAAACAGGTACAAAGGACCCGACAAGTACATTTAGAATGATTATTCGAACCAGAATTTGTTACGTAAAATAAATTAAATAGAAAACAATTAAAAATAATTAAATAGAAAAAAAATAAATAATTAAATAATAAAAAAACAATTAAATAGAAACACAGATTTAAAAAATCTGTTCAATTAAATCTTTTATTTTACAATTCCAAAGTGTATCAATAGAGGGCGTTGTAAGCGGAATAACGAAAGTGGATTCGGCTACAAGTGACATTTTTAATCGAAATACGACGGCTTTGGCATGAGTTGCACAGTAAGCCAACCGTACTGTTCCATGTGCATGAGTGTTTCGGTTGTTTGACGGAAAAATGACTTCCAAATCAGTCACCAGTTGTGTTCTGGTACTATTAGTGGAAAGCCCATCCACCACGGCAAGGTCATACCACATTGGATGGGAAAAATGGTTTTTAACTGTCCTTGGGTCAAAAATCGCATAAAAAGCGCATAATCATTCGGTTTTTAATTGCGCATGAGTGTCTTTTAATTTGCCAAGTATGCCAGTTACAGCGCCATCTATTGATACACTTTGGAAATATTTCTTTCTTATGCCATACTGTTTCCCCCTTCTTCCAGTCTATTCAGTTCAAATTTGAAGTCATTCTGACCAGTGGTTCCTTTTTTACAGCATTTTGAAAGTGGGACTTTAATTATAATCACCCTGTATGTTGTGATTTCATTTTAAAACTTAATCGGTCATATTTAAAAATAGGTTAACGGGGAAAAGTTTAATAAATATGGGCAGTCATTAATACCGTGTTATAAAACTTTCAAAGGTAAAACGTTTCGAAGTTTTGCTTCATATATGTTGTGATTGCATTTGAAACTGAATCGTCAAAGTTTGAAGATAGAGAAACGGGGAAGAATTTAATACATATGGGTAGTCGTTAAGACCGTATTAAGCTTTCAAAGGTAAATGTATTCAAATGTTTTTTCTGCATATGTTGGGATTACATTAAAAAACTTTATTACTTGTTGTTGATTCTATATTTCAATGAAACGTTTTAATGGTAATTGAAGATTTTTTTTGTGATGTAGCAAAATCTGAAATAAGACAAAATAGCAAAATTTTACCCTCCGCCTACCAGACAGGTCCGAAAGACCCGACAAGTATGTTCAAAACGAGTATTCGAACCAGAATTTGTTATATAAAGTAAGTTAAATATAAACCACAGAAACAGTAACTGTTGAGTGCTTCAATGGGATTTCCAGAAGCAATCAACTCCACTCCTTGTATATGAATAAATGTATATCACATAGTAGAGGAGCCAGGAAAAAAAAGTATAGCTGTAGCACATTTATACTACAAAGGAAAAAGAGTAAGGGATTGGACTGATAACTTCATCAGCCAATCACGAGAGAGTAGCCAGACAATCAAATTTAACTATCATTAAGAAAAGAGAAAAGAGAGTAGCCAGCCAATCAAATTTAACTACTGTTAAGTAAAGAGAAACCAGAGTAGCCAGCCAATTAAATTTAACTGACAGTAGAGCAGGCGGGATTCTCTGACAATTTGGCAGGAAGAGAAGAAAGTAGAAAAATACAGATAAACCACAGAGAACTAAAGTAAATGAATTAGTTAAATAGTTTTAAATAAAAATCCTGGTGCGAAATGTTTTTATAAAGGTCGAATAAAATTTCCGGTAGTTCTAGGATTAAAGGGTTAATCGTTGATAAGGTACCACATTTTCAAGGGAACAGTATTTAAATTTAGTAAAACCTGTAAAAACTGACTACTTAGGTCATCCTACACACACATCCTACACACACTTAGGAACTGGAGAAAAGTTCCGTGTTAGACAAGTTTTCGTCTTAACAGGCATTACTGTCTAATATTTCGTCTCTCGGGACCTTGAAATTTTTCCGTTACAGAGAAAATTGCGTTATAAACCAATTTATCATGTTTTATGCTTTATTTCTTGTTCTCTGTGTTATAGTTTATAACATAGTTACTTATTATTGGTCTTATTTCAATAAAAAGTCTCTAATAAGGTGAAATTTTTTTATGATGTAGTTAAATCTTATATAATGCATAAATAATATCTTTTGCTTTACTATATTAGATAATTTTCATAAAATGTGACAGAAAAAAAAGGACTAATGAAATTGTTAATAACTTATTTTCTTCTAGAATATATGTTCCATCGAATACATATGAATGAACTAATCACCAAACTTGCTGCAGCCAATACGTTATTCTGAAATGCCGTTACATTTTGAAAAACATCTGAATAATTTTTTTTCTAATTTAATTTTAAGATTAAGTACATAAGTATAAAGTCTTTTCCATGGAAAAAAAAGAAAGAAAAACTTATTTGAATTTGAAAACTGCATTAAATGGAAATATTAGTTTAACATCACATTCGCCTAACTTCACTCAATATGCTAAATTTGAGTCCGCAGGTAAGCAAAGATCTAGAAAACAAGAACAAAAAATAATGCGTCAGGCATAGATTATGTAAATATTACAAAATCAAAGTCAAACAGGGCGGGGATGCCAACCTTTCGGCTTAAACTCAACTAGCCCCGCCCATATCTAATTAAACAAATTTGGAAAACGTATGACATATTTAAAAACACAATTTCAAGAATTACGAACAATATTAGGAAAATATATGAGTTCTTTTGTGCAGCCATGTATATGATTTATAGATTTATATATATACTACATAGAATGCTAAATTTTATTTCAGTTAAGAAATACGTACCGCAGTTTAAAATTATGCATCTGAAATTTCCGTCAATAAACGGAAATTTACTCGAGAACTTTTGTGCTTCACTGTAAATGATTTATGGATATTATACATGAAAATTAATAAGCAAAAAATGAGTTAAATTTAAAAACGCGTTCAGTAACTGAAAGCGTACTTCCAGCAATTATTGTTAACAGACAGTAGAAAATTCTTTTGTGTGTCCCTGTAAATGAACGATGAATGCTATTTACGCAATATTCTATAATAAACTTCTTAAATTGCACCATATATTAATTTCAATTATGTTTGAAATAGTGAAACATTATTAAAATAAACCGCAAACGACTTTTCTCCATAGACCGTAATGTAAGAGAATTATTTTAAGTGTCCCTGTAAAGGAATTATAAGTGCTATGCACACCATATTCCATAGTAAGCCTCTTGTAGCGCACCTCAGTTATATATATCGATTTCAATGTGTTTGAAATTGTACAACATCATTAAAATAAACCGCAAATTATTTTTCCCCATAGACCGTAATGTCACGAAATCCTTTTCAGTGTACCTGTAAAAAAACTATAAGTGCAGCACTTCATTTTCAATACCGAACATGCTATAGCAAACCTCAATAACATATATCAATTGCATGCCAATCCGAATATATTTACGTGAGTTAGAGCACGGACAGACAGACAAAACGAATTTTATAAACACTTTTGAACTTTGTTGGAAAGTGTTAAAAAAGACAGCTATCTGTGAGAAAAATCATGCCTGGTGATATTTTATCGGCCTCAGCCATGTTCATTACAAATTCTTACATATAATTTACCTCCCTTACAAAAAAGGGATATTTAAATACATAGAAATACGAAATGAAAATTAAGTAAATTTTCTTCATAAATAGAAATCAAATATAGAATTTACTAGACTAGCTATTAAGTTTTTCATATACGCAAAAAATCTATACAAAAGAATGTTGATTGAAAAAAAAGATCTTATTGCGAATCACAAAATCAACTTTAGAAGAAGCAAGAGAAAAAGCTAAGTGGGTAATTCCCTTCCATTCGTTTAATAAGAGAAGGACTCCCTGAAAGCTGATTGATATAATTTCGTGTCAAAAGTTGGTAGAGCGCAGTAAGTGTTGTTTGCTTTTATCGATTTCTTTTGTTTCTTCGGTCATATCGATTCTTTCTTCTTCTGTGGTAAAGACCATTGTAAATGAATATTTTATACGAACCAGTATAGCATTGACAACGTATCTCTAGTATCAGGTTTGCATAACACTTTAAAATTATATGTTTTAAAATTTAAATATTAGCAAATTAATTTGTTTATAAAAGTATGTATGCTTTTTTACAATGTTAGCTTTAGCGGAGATTCCAAATAATGTTTTTGATTTTACTAATACACTATGAGCCTTTCTGTAATATATATATTGTATGTTGTAATATATGATCCTTGCCTATGTGTTGTTAAGCTTGACGAATTGCATTTTCACATACTGAGAACGAAATTCAAATAATAACCTACATGACGTCAACTGCATTATTGAAAGCGTCTGAATTCACAGATAATTTTCTGTAAAATACTACACAGTGACATTAAAGTATTGAACAAACTGGTGACCATTGTGATTGAATATTTTATACATACCAGTACAGCATTTACAACGTATCTCTAATATGAGGTTTTCATAACATTTTTAAATTATATGTTTTAAAATTTAAATATTAGCAAATTAATTCTTTTAAAAAAGCATGTATGCTTTTTTACAATTTTAGCTTCAGAGGAGATTCCAAATGTTTTTGATTTTACTATTGCACTATGAGATACTGCGCTGTTAAGTTCGGCGAATTGCATTTTCACATACTGAGAATGAAATTCAAATAATAACCTGTATGACTTCAACTGCATTATTGAAAGCCTCTCAATTCACAGATAATTTTCTGTAAAATACTATACAGTGAGTGACATGAAAGTATTGAACAAACTGGTGTGATTCTATAAAAGCAAAAAAACTTCTAAACAATGCCACAAAATAAGGAATGCGCAAGGCCTTTCGAAAGAACTTTGTCTTTCTTCGTCAGGCGCAAAAAAGACGTGCAAGCACTTTGAAGACAGTAGCAAGACTGAAAAGAAATGGGAAGAAAAGAGGGACAAGTTAAGGGGTCTCAGGAGTCTTACTTTTCCTCCAAAGATGCAAGTTTGCATCATGTCACATTTTATTTTATTTCTGATTTCATATTGTCAGGTTATTGACCTAGCAAGCAGCGAGGTGGAAAGTAGGAGAATTTTAGAAGACCACCGCGAAGACACTGTTTTATGTCAATCGACAGAACGAGAACATTAAAGGGATTACCAGATGCTAGGAATTTAGCTGTGAATCTGGGGGGTTCTGTTCGTGGAAAGGGACCTCCGTGGTATACGAAAAAACAGAGCAATATACAATTCAAGAGAGATTATGTAAGCGTGGAAAGAATGTTTTGATATTTGGAGTCTGGCTTTGACTTTTGAGGTACAAATGATGTAACAAGGCGTGTAAAAAGGGGAGCTAGGATTTAGTGTTTGGCCAATAAGAATGGTAAGAAAATGGGGGATGCGGAAAACAAAAAGGCGTGGACGGTGAGAGAGAGGGATCACTCTGAAAATTAACGGACACTCTGGGAACTTTGTCGAAAGAGGATGAGTCTTTGGGGAAGAGAGAACAGACTGAAGAATATTTCTTAGAGCGAGGAAGTGTGATAATTTTCTCTCTATGTTTTTGACTCGGATTTTCAGAGTCCGGGAGAGAGGAAGGAAAAAATGTAAGGCTTAAAGAGTAAGGCTTTGATACACTAAAATATGAAGTGAAAAGAACTAATACTGTCTAAGAATAGGGAAAGCCACTTCCCGAGGAAAGCCTGGGAAGCCGCGTCGATTAAGGAATGAGATGACGGCAGAAGACTGAGTGCGAATCCCTAACGGAGAAAACCAGGTGAGTGGAATGTTATATAAGGGTTAAATTTTTTGTTCCGAGCAATCCTGTTAGGGAATAATTTTAAATTGAATATTGTTTAGGGCATCCCACTCATATTAAATTCACGATATTTTATATTTTATTTTGCATATTGTTTAATCTAAGTAAATGTGAATTAGATGTTAATAAAAGTGAATTAATAACTTAAATTTTGATTCTTGTTTATTATGACTTAATTTTCAGAGTCGACCACGCCACGTTCCTGTCATAATGGTTATTGCGAAAAGTATCTCTAAGATGTTACTTACATATATAAACGTCGGATATTTATTAATTTAATTATATAAAGAAATAAGATAAATTCTACAATAGAATAAATAAACAAAAGAAAGATAATCAGTGGTCGGACAATATAACACACAATAAAATGAAATGTTTACCACTAATAGGTCAATATCTGCTTGATTTAACATAATTATTTCAATGTTGTACAATTCATATTTAATTATTTAAATAAAGTTTAAATTTAAAAAAAAATTTAAAAAATTTTTCGCCTAGTATTCACTACGCGCAAGGTTGTAGAAAAAATATTGCTTCAAAAATAACAAACAAAATAGATAATGATGTAATATTGATGTATCTTGAAATAAGACTTCAATTTCAAGCAATTATTTTTTTTAATTTAATTTTAAATTGTAAAATGTTTAAAAAATTCTTTTTTTTTTTGGTTTAAAAAAATGTCAATGTAAAAAAAAGAAAAAACAATTTTAAGGAAAAATAGGATAAAGAAAGCAGACAACAAACATAGGGAAACAAAAGGCATCAGCCAATAGGATAGCAGAAAGGCAATAGCTAATCACAAAGAGAATAACTTAGAATGCAGAAGAAAAAGAAAATTATGAAGAAAAATTGATAAAAAAATAGAGTGAAAATAAAATATTAAAAATAAATAAATAAATAAATAAATAAAAGTAAAATAAAATAAAATAAAAATAAAATAAGAATAACATAAAATAAAATAATTAAAAATAAATAAAATAAGTAAATAGATAAAATAAAAATAAATAAAAAATAAAATGCATAAAAAATAGAAGTAAAATAGAGATTAAAAATTCAAAATATAAACAAAAACTAAATGATTGAGCTGAACAAGTTTTTCCAAACTACAGAAAGCTTGGTGGAATCAAATTTTTCATTAACTATAACAGCACGATTCAGATAAATAGCTAAATTTTTAAGAAAGTCCAATTCTGAGGGGCTATTTGGTATTAAAGATAATTTTAGCATTTTGAAAATTAAAACTATGGCCAGAATCCCAAGAATTATTGGCAATAGAAGTTTTGGAAATACCTTTGTTAGTGTCGTAACGGGAATGTTCTTTTAAGCGGGTTTCAAGACTTCTTTTAGTTTTACCTATATAAGTTAGATGACAACCATTGCAACGAACTAAATTCCCCGTTTTCAAAGCTGAGGAACAGGAGACTTAGCAGGGGGGAATTTAAATTTATTGAGAGGTTTGAAGATAACACTAAAGTTGAAGCGTTTTAACGCTTTACCTAATTTGAAACATAAAGGGGGATAAAAAGCAGAACAATGAAATTATCAGGTTTGGTTTTAACAGATTTAGAAAGTGTAGATTTGCTAGAAGGTCTATTGAATTTATTAACAGAATTACCGATAACAGAAGGGTTGAATATTTATAAACTATGCAATTTCCACCATCTCCATGTGCGATGCAAAAGTTCTGATTATTTGTTATTTTTCTCTCAACATTTGGCGACAAGCTAATAATTTAAATTTTGCTATAATTAGTTTAGATTATTGTCCAAGTATTTGAAATCGCATTTTTTATTCTAAAATTAATGTACCAATTTGTCGGATAAACAATATAAAGCAGTCCTTAAATAATAACTGACGAGTGATACATAGACAGTCTTGCCAAATCTGGCAGGTTTGTTATACAGGAATTCTGAATTCTCAGCGGAAAGTTTGAACAGTTATGTTTGCTTTAAATAATGATGATTGAACAATGGATCAATGTAAGAATTGTGATGGATTACCTAATTGCGGAGCAACATAAAATCTTATTGATATATAAGCGACTTACCCAGACATAAAGGATCCAGAAAATACAAATATATATAACTATTGTACTGTCCTCTAAAAAAACCCAGTGTGAAATGTTTCCTAAAAAAAAACCACCTTAGTATTTTATCAAATATTTCACTGATTTCAATTTTTTATATTTGTCCTGTTTCTATACACCATTTGCAACAGTAAAAACATTTGATAATGCCTAAGGAGTGTTTATTTAGTTTTAAAAGAATTTAATCTAAAAATGCAGAATTTTGACAAAACATGAGCTTCATTTTCACATATTTGCTTGTTATAATACGTTATCTTAGAATGATGTACATCAATTTTGAAATGTTTTTATGTTAAACCATTGAAATGAGAATAAAATGTTACATTTTCAGCTGATTATGTCATGTAGGGCTCGGCTGGCAACCTTTGAAAATGGAGCTAAAAAAACCCCATGCTGGAATTAAAAAAAAATCCAAAAATTTTTAAAATAAATAAATGATAAAATATACAAATTTTCTTAAAAATACATTTATTTTTAAGGAACATAATTAAATTATGCAAATTTAATGCATATTGAAGGCACTTCTAAGGATTTTTTTTTAATTATTATGTCATAAAAAAATCCATGTTTGCAAAAATAAAACGCATCAATCTTTCTTACACACAAATACCCTTCACTTGTATTTTACACATTATTTTGATGTTTTCAAACTTTTATTTATTTTATTTTATTCACTCTTTTAATTTGTTAATGCAAAATATTTTACTTAAGGTAGGAATAACTAATATAGATGCATAGATGCTAATTTGTACTATTTCTCTTCTAAGCATACAGAGGAACTGTGAGTTTGTGCAGTTTTGTGCAAAACACAGTAAGTGAATTGCAAAATATCATTTTGTCTTTCGCATAAAAGGTAAAACTTGAAATCTGATGCATTCCCCCTTTTCTATGTAATTTAAAATGTACCACAGAAGAAAATTTTAATACAGTTCAGGAAGGAAGTGGCAGCAATTTAATCAGCAAATCTTCTTTCAAGAACAAGAGTGTACCCTTTCTGTGTCATCGAGGAACTTCATTACCTTTGCTTTATCATTTGAGAAGGTAAAGCCAGGGTTGTAATTTTGATCAGTCAAAACTCAGTTTAACCAGGATTGTGGTCAAAACTGGTTTTAAACATTTAAAAGTGGTCAAATTTGCTTCAACCACTCAAAAATAATTGAAACTCTCTTAAAAAAAAACATTTGAAATTTTTGAATTTCATAATGCACCTGGTGAATTGTTGTGCAAACTCTTCAGCAATAAATTTAATTTTCCAAGTTTGATCTGTGTTAGCCTTAATACAGAAAAAGTTGTTACTTGATAAGTAACGCATGGTGTAATAAATTTATTGTAATAAAATACATTTTAATCTCTCTTTCCAAATCAAAATGAGTCTTAATTACTAATGATCAAAACATATTTTGACCAGGAAAGTTAAAACTGTTATTTTCCATGTTTAAACCAATACAACCCAGCGACTAATAATATTAGGTAGACCAACAAAGACTAATAATATTAGGTAAAAGGCCAAATTAGGAAATTTCATTAGTTGCCAGTGGTAGCAGTTTTATAAGTGGCCGCTAACTTTAAACTGGTAGCCACTTTTTTATTTAAAAGTGTTAAATAGTATACTTTAAAAAAAAAATTATTAGTATTAATCTAAAATTAAATAGCCCAAATAAATATGTTAATATAAACATATTGCAACCAGTAAAAGTATAATCCTTGATAAAATGCAAGAAAATTTTACTCTCTCCTTGTGGGAAAAGTGCATTAAGGTGGCCGCTGACAGACGTAATTAGATATTAAAGGGAATATAAATTTATCTGGTGCCAAATATGGGCTAAAGGTTCAGATATGATAGTATGACTTGATACTTGCTGTCTCTAGGGTTACTGCATCAATGGTAGGAAAAAGTGAAAGCATTAAAAATCTGCACATGCAAAAATGTTGAAGAAATGCGATCAGTAAAATAAGATTTTGTGTGGCAATGTTGGCAGATGTTCTGGAAACAGCACCAATTCATTCCCTTTATTACCTAAATACTCAATTTTGTTTAATATCAATTAGATAATTTTTTTCTAGATTGACACTGATCAATTTAATAAAACACAAACTACAGCTGGTACAAGATGTAAGGAAAGAATAAAGATGAGTATTTCAGTTATTACACAAAAAGAAATAGATGAAGTGTTAAAATCACACGAATTTCCAAGCACTTAACTGCTATGTAATTACTCTTCACTGCATAAAATATATTCAAAAACTAGCATTGAGAATGAAAGTACTACTACTAGTGAAGATGGCAATCAGGAAAGTAATAAATCTTTATGGAACTCAGATTTATTAGATGCAGATCTGCATAATACAGAAGAAGCCGCAATTTTGAACACCGCAAGTGATATTACAGATAATGAAGACAATGATTTATTCTGTTCTGTACAAGAAGCTGAGAAGTTACAATGTGGCCAGTAGTTGATTATTAAATAAGATGATTTAAAGTTTCATGTTGTTATTACTGAAGAAGTAAATGATGATCGTCGAATAAATTGCTTAATGCCATCAAAAATTAAGAGTACTCATACTCAAGTTTGAATCTAATAACCACATATTATTCAAACAAAAGAAACCAAAATGTGGCTATTACTGATGCTTATCCATTAATAAACTCTAGAAGATTTTACAAATGCTATTTAATAATTTTCTTCTTAAATTTACTGAAATGTGAAAAGTCTGGAGCGAATTTACAAATAATTATATTTTGCATTTTGCATTTGAAATTCCTTTAATTTACAAAAATAATGAAATATTAAGTATTTTTTTGCAGAATTGTGGTTTAAAAATAAATAATAATGAAAAAAAAAATTTTTCTGTCAAATATATTTATTTCCAAGTATTTTTACATGTGGGTTTTTTTTTAGGCAACATGGTTTTTTTGGGAGGAAAAAGTGGGTTTTTTTCAATTTCTTGCTTAATTGGATGTCATTTTGTAACATATTGATAGAATGAAAAATGCTCAGCATTAAAATCTTAGTCAGTGAAAATATAGCTATGTTTATTTTTTTTCTATTCTTTATTAGATTTTATATAAAGATAAATTCAAAAAATGGGTTTTTTTAGAGGACAGCACTATATAGTATGAAAACTACATGAAGAATGAATAACATTCAAAATTTTAAACAAAATAATAAAAGTAAAATTAATAAATTTTAAGTATATATAACTAATAATAATAATAATAATAAGAAGAAGAAGAAGAAGAAGAAAGGAAAAAATTCTATTAGTTTCAAGAGGCTCACAAAACGAAATACTACCGAAGACTAGACCATCTCATGAAAAAAGATTCTTTTCGGAGGTTATACATTAATATTTAATAAATAGTATGAAAAAGCTAACAAGCTAAAAATGATTTTAAAAATGTGCAATCGAAGACAGTGGAAAACTTAGCCTTCATCATCAATTAATAATGCATATTTAGGGCGTTTACTATTAATGGGGTCAGAGACTTCGTAGTCTGGTAACTTAATGATGATTTCGTTCGGGAAATTGTATATTTTCTTTTCGAACAAAGTAAATAAAAATTAATATTGAAAATTTTCTGGTATGAATTCAGAATTTTCGAATAAAAATTTGTCAGTTTTCGCAACACTGGTGACAGATTCTTTGTAAATTTAAACTTTTTTTTTCAGATTTTGTGTAAGCAGATTTATACATTTTTGCATATTGTCGGTCTTTTATCAATCCCCAAAATTCTGGCATTTGACACAAAGTAAACCTGGGATTTTCCGATAAAAAAATTTACACAGGATCCCGTAATTCCTAGTTACAAATTTGATTTAATATAACAACATACATAAATTAAGTTCTATATGAAATATTTTAAAACAGAGTGTACTTAAAATAGTTGTTTTCTAAAAATTCTTTGGAAAGAGCTAGGGATGGAGTAATTAGTTATTGGAAATATAGCCTTGGGAATTCTTTCCACAAAGTTTATGCATTTTACTTTCCAAAGTAATTCAAGAATGTGGGTATGATAATAACTCTTTGGGAGGTACCAACCAGAGTTTTGAACTTGGTTGCTAGTTCGGGTCGTTCGTTATCTTTAACTTGAAAAGTTTACCCCAAAATTAGAAAAGAATTTTAGTTTATAATTTAAGATAATGGAAGTTTAAAGTTATAATATTTGAAGTAAAACTTTTTGGGGGAAGTTGAAATTATGCAAAGATCGTTTTATTAACATTTACAAGCTATTAATATCAAGTTTGCATTTTCATACGAACAGGAATTATCATCTTTCATAGAAAAAATAAAGTAACAAAATTATTTTGAGAAGTGTTGATTTCATTATATAAAAAGAGATTAAATTCAGGTTATAAATAATTGTTCTTATTTTTCCTTATCTTAGCGATCAAATTTGATTTTAAATTTATTAATTGAAAAATTCCGAAAATGAAATTTACAACACATTTGGAAATAAAAATTCCATAAAGTTTTACACACAGGTTGTCTCCAAAAAGGCTAATAAAATTTCGGAAAAATTTTAATAATTTTAATAATTTTAATAATTACAATAATGTATTTATTTACACAGTAAAAACATGTAATATTCGTACAATACACTTAAAAACATTTAAACACATATTAAAAAAGACGTTTAATAGACGTTTCGGTTTATTACACCCCTCATCAATAAACATAATGTAATGACCGTAAAATATGTCAATAATAATAACTACAGTTAAGACGTATAGAATCCGAAAGTCTAAAATAAAAATTAGAATAATGCTGCATTTTCAGGTGATATAGGGCTTACTTAGTTCAATGAGAAAATCGCCAATCTTGTATACCATCCCTCCAAAAAACCATCTGACGTAAACGTTGTAATTAGACCTGATGATAATGATTTAAAGTAAAACCTGTATAGGCAGTATTGTTCTGATTTTTAGTTTTTGACTTTCGGAATATATATTTATTAATTGTAGTTATTCACATGTTTTGCGTTCACTACGTTATGTGTACTGATGAGGGGTGTAATAACTCGAAACATCAATTTTTATATATGTGTTTAAATGTTTTTAAATGTATTGTCTGAATTTTAATTGCTGTTATTGTATAATTAGACTGATCAGACGTAAAATGTAGTATGTTTTTTAAAAAAATGTATTCATTTGTTTTAAATTACAATGACTGTTGTCTAAATTGCTTTCCTCCTACTTCTAAACACCGGTGCATGCTTCATCATGTTGGGACAAACAAATTTCAGCATACCAGATTGCTGTATGATCATTACGAAATTACTACAATTTTCACTTAATTGTCGAGTCGAATAGCGCATAGTGTTCGCCACTAATTTTCACAAACTATCTTCGCACTTCTTTAAAAAATTCCTTGTGGGAAAAATTAACATCTATAAATTAACAACATCTTCCTTTTTTTGAGACCATACATCTGATTTGTGTGCTTAACGTCAAGTGCCCGCTTATAAGTCATCGTTAAAATACAAGGACGAGATAGCCACAACGAAATTTACAACACCAGAAAAACTGCGAATATCCCACTTTTGTAAATTTAAGTGGAAATTTTTTTATGCTTGTTAATCTTCAATTGTGAGTCCTAAAATATTGTTGTCCATATATAGAAGATGTGGTTTATCAGATTCGCTAAGATTGCTGGCAATCGGATGGGTGGAAATGGGGTTATCTTAAGTTGATGCTGTTAGATGTTGTAATGTGTCTCGTAATCTGGTCCAAAGACTCAGGGAATAATTTGAATACGAAAATTCAGTATCAAGAAGACTTGTTCCAGACCGCTTATGGGTTACAATCCCTGCACAAGATCACTTTCTAGCTCTTTTGGACCGAAGGAGGAGCATCACTACTGGGCTCAGCTCATTTCAAATCATCTTAAGGCAACAAGGATGACAATATATTCTACTATGGTGCACAGACGTCTCTATAATTAAGGACTCTATGCAAGACGATTCGTTGTGTGTGGCCCTATATCGACAACACAGTAGTGCTCGTTTATGTTGGCCAAGGACACATGACCTGGAACAGACAACAGTGGGCTTACGTGTTGCTCATAGACGAGTGCCGATTTGCTTTCGGGAGTGATTCATTTCGTGTGTGATCTGGCGAGAAAAATGCATCAGATTCTACCTATGTAACATTTTTAAAGACATTGTTAAAGTATAGAGGATGTGGAATCATGCTTTGGGCTGGAATCTCTACGGTCGCCACATTAACCTCCATGTATACCATGGAAGAGCTCTGACTGCTGAGAAATAGAGGATGTGGAATCATGCTTTGGGCTGGAATCTCTACGGTCGCCACATTAACCTCCATGTATACCATGGAAGACCTCTGACTGCTGAGAAATAGAGGATGTGGAATCATGCTTTGGGCTGGAATCTCTACGGTCGCGACATTAACCTCCATGTATACCATGGAAGAGCTCTGACTGCTGAGAAATAGAGGATGTGGAATCATGCTTTGGGCTGGAATCTCTACGGTCGCTACATTAACCTCCATGTATACCATGGAAGAGCTCTGACTGCTGAGAAATAGAGGATGTGGAATCATGCTTTGGGCTGGAATCTCTACGGTCGCCACATTAACCTCCATGTATACCATGGAAGAGCTCTGACTGCTGAGAAATATCGGGACAAGATCCTTGCTCAGTTTGTCATACCGTATGCTGGTGCTATTGGTGATGAATTAATGTTAATGGGTGATAATGCCCGATCGTACTGCGCTAGAGTTGTTGATGAATATCTTGAGGATAAAGGTTTGGAGCTAATGGAATGGCCAGCTCAATCTTCGGACCTTAATCTGATACAGCATCTTTCGGACTATCTCGGCAGACTGGCGGCTGCCGTAAATCCTCCTCCGAAGTCGTTAAATGAGCTGAAACAAGCGTTTCTCCATGTATGGTCTTTGTTTTCCATTCCAGTGTCCGACAACTTAATTGACTGTATGGAAAGTTAATGCCACAGATGCATTACAAGTAGAACCGGACACATGCTTTATTAAAATCCGTTTATTTAAATTTTTTCACAAAAAACTGCCATTTATTTTTTTTATTAAATAGTGCACTTTTGCAATAAAATATAATTTTTTTATTTGTAAATCATGCTTGATGTTAAAATTAAATAAAATTCGAGACATAACTGATTAAAGCACAATTTCTCTAAATTTTATGTCTTATTGTTCATTTGTTTTCAAATTAGACACAACAAACTGGTTGTACATTAATTTTGGAGGCCAGTGTATAATATCTAGTATATTAGTATAAAAGTGATAAAAATAAAATTAAGAAAAAAGAATATAACACGAATAGTTTGTAGTAACATAAAAAAATGGCGGCACGCATTTTAAAGGCCTGAATCACAACTTTTAATGATATCCATGTTTAATGCAATGTGTAGTAGAAGCGTGAAAGTAATAAAAATTAATATCATAAAAAGGATTAATTTAATTATAATCAATGTAACATGGATGGTTTGTAATGTAGTAACATAAAAACACGTGCGGCGACCTTTATATGCCAACGTCTTTTAAAGCTTAAATATCAACTTTTGGTGATATTCTTCTTAAATGTGATGTCTAGTATGTTAGTATAAAAATGATAAACATCATATTAAAAAATTAATTAAGAAAGAAAACGGAATAAATTACACAAATATACACGCGGCATATTTGGTACGTCAGTGGTGATTTGCGAATAAAAACAGTAAAAGAGATAAGAAAAAATTGCGAACTTGGAATTCAAATATTGGTTAAGCATTGAAGCAATTTTGGGAAGAGGGAAAAAAAGGCGAAGATGTTAATAACCTAATTATATTAGAATTCGTATCTGAATTTTCTCTGAATGCCGCATTTAAGGCTTTTCTTAATTTCAAACTGTGTACTTTGACATGTTTTTAATTCAACTTTGTTCGGAAATGCATGAAATTGTCAGATCTTATTTAGAAAATTTGTAATCGAAACACGTTTTCCATTTTTTTAGTAAGGGCGGAAGATCTTTCAGAAAATACTGTCAAAGTTGGCGTTTTGAACCGAATTCCCGAAGCGAAAGTCTAAGAAGCGAGAAAACCGTGTCGTCACTTGACCCGAATCTCTTAAAACTCGATAAGTAATATATTTATCAAAAAATGAAAAACTTATTTAGATTCCAAATCGCTTCAATAGTCAGGCCTACCAATTTTATGCCTTTGCGTTTAAAAATGAGTCAGAAAATGTGTCAGAAAGTTTCCCGTTGTAGAGTAAGTCATTCGAGAGCAACCTTAAAGGTTAACAGTATTTTTCAAGTGATTTGGCGTTGAAATGTAATATGAGAAATTGCTTCCCTGAATTTCTGTCATTATTGTTATGCGATGTACAGGAACATAGAAAGTTATTGAGTTCTTTCAGGTTTTTGGTGTACACATTTTATTAATATTTAAAAATTTTGTGTAAAAAATACATTTCGTGTATAGAGATATAGTAACTTCCAATTAAATTTTCAACAGGACTGAAACTGCACGTAAATTTAATAACACAGACAAAGGATGTGAATTAATTTTCACTTATGTTAAACAACGCATAGCCAACAGAGTGAAAAATGTGTCCAGACCGGGGATCGAACCCAGATACCCTGGTAGAGCGTACCATACCATTTAAGCCATCTGGACAACATCTAGCATGACATTCTTCACTTAGTGAATAATGTGTCAAGACCGAGGATCGAACTCAGATACCCTGGTATAGTGGACCAAGTGCTTTATTATTTAAGCCACCTGGACGACATCTAGTCTGGTTTTCTTCACTTAGTGAAAAATATGTCCAGACCGGAGATCGAACCCAGATACCCTGGTATAGTGCACCAAGTGCTTTATGATTTAAGCCACCTGGACGACATCTAGTCTGGTTTTCTTCACTTAGTGAAAAATGTGTCCAGACCGGGCATCGAACCCAGATACCCTGGTATAGCGCACCAAGTGTTTTATTATTTAAGCCACCTGGACGACATCTAGTCTGGTTTTCTTCACTTAGTGAAAAATATGTCCAGACCGGGGATCGAACCCAGACACCCTGGTATAGTGTACCAAGTGCTTTATGATTTAAGCCACCTGGACGACATCTAGTCTGGTTTTCTTCACTTAGTGAAAAATGTGTCCAGACCGGGGATCGAACCCAGATACCCTGGTATAGCGCACCAGGTGTTTTACCATTTAAGCCATCTGGACGACATCCAGTCTGGCAAGTGAAGAATACCAGACTGGATGCCGTCCAGATGGCTTAAATGGTAAAGCACTTAGTGCGCTATACCAGGGTATCTGGGTTCGATCCCCCGTCTGGACACATTTTTCACTCTGTTCATTATGCGTTGTTTAGCAAAGTGAAAATTAATTCACAACTTTTGTCAGAGATATAGTAGATATCATTCATAAATGCCAAATTAGCAAGAATTTTAGATATTGATCGATTGTGTAAAAATACGTTAAAATACGTATAAATTATTATATTTTTACTGATTCAATGCTAGCACTAAAAAAAATCTTTAGAATTAATTTATTAGTTTTTTTAAACAGAGAAAACTTGAAAATAGTTAAAAGCTGTTTCAATCCGTAATTTTTTTAATAACTTGTATCGTGCTAGTTTCAAATTTCTTAATTAAACTTTTTAATAATGGCAAAGTTAAATTTTTCTCGAAGTAACATTTTGCTGCCAGCATTACTAGTTAAAGTTTTAATTATTATCGTTAACTATTCTTCGTACTTTTTTATTGATTCTTTTTTCGTTAATAAATTGGATAGTAATAATTTTCTCATTTAACTAAAAAGTAGTTAAAATAGCGATCGGTTTCATTTTAATTTAAATGAGATGAAGAAACGCTCACGAAAACTTTTTTAAATATGGATAGAAATATTTAACTATTTAGCAATCTGGAAATTAAAAATATATTTTTAAAGTTACTTTCAGTGCAGTACTGTTTTATAAGAAATGTTAAGCTTAAAATTTAATTTTCTATTAATTTTATAACATTAATTCCGTTAAACATAAAAAAAAGGGAAGGATTAAAGGCTTTTCGACTTCCGTTTTTGGTAGATTTATTTGTTTTAAGACATCCTGAGTACGATTACATAACTTTTTGATAATGGCTGTATGTCTGTTTGTCTGTTTCACTGACGCAAATTTTGTATGGCCCCACTAATTTAGAAACTACTTTTCAGAATAACGAAAAAGTTACATTTTGTCAGATCTTACCCCAAATTGGTGCTGATTAGATTTTAATGTATATCACGTAAAAATTGCGCGATAAGTCACAAACTTACAAGTGTCTAAGCAAATAACAAATACATAAAACAATTATTTACAAAAATTTACAAATAGTTACGCTATATGCAAAGTTAAAAAAAGACAACAGTTTAATTATATTAGTTTACACACCACATAATATGGGGCTAGCCTATCATAATATACTACCTTTGAGTTTTGCGAAGGTCATTTCCAAATTCGAATCATGGCATCATTCAGTTTTTTTCAAGACTGCGTATGGACCATACCAGTTTGATTGTAACGTGAGACAAAATCCTATATGTCGAACCCGGTTCCATAACAAATCTTTATCACCTTCGTTAAATATGTGACTTATTGTTTTCACCTTGCTTTCACTTTCCCCGTTACCAAATGAATTTGCTCTCGAACAAAGTTGTTAACGTCTGCAAACCATGCCTGGAGATTCTTCAGGTATGTCTGGATTTAAGGCACATCCTGGGGGGATGGGGGGGGGGAATTTAGAGAGATCAGAGGGTAAACAAAGATGAAGCTGGAAAAGCATCTATCTGTGATTTAACACAGCTATGAATCTGTAAGAGTATGCCAAATGTCGACACCCATTGTTGCATTAACAAATCCACTATTTTATGTCTACTGGTAGGGGGTGGATAAACCGCGGAAATCCCTGAAATAATCTATGACTGCGAAGATGAATTTGTTATCTCTAGAGGCCGTATAAAGAGGTGCAAAAGTATCATAAATGTTCTGAAAATATCGGAGGAGATCCGCACGAATGAAAGTCATGCATTATACCTGAGAAGTTTCACACTGCTATGTGTCTTTGGGCTCTTTCGAGACGCGCAGGCATCACGATATTTGTGTCATTTATCTACATATTTTGTTGCCTTGCTTCAGTAGAAGTGTTGTCTAACTTTCTGCTAGCCTTCATCACTCCGAGGTGGTTTCCGGTTGGGGTATTACGCAATACCTTTAGCACGTCTGGAATCCTAGTTCTGGGAGTAGAAGTTGCCTTTTTAAACCTCGCCCATCATCAGACTCCCTCTTTCCGAACAGCACGCCATTTCTCACATGGAGCGAGTCTCATAATGTCCAATGATGTTTAGTATTTGGACTGAAAATAGAAACGTCATGGCAAGTAGATCTTGTGTTGGATAACTCTTTTTATTATATTATAGGTTTGATGACAGGAACGTCTAACTGGTTCATGTTGTATTCCTCCGTTGCTCCAAAGGTCTGACTTCGATGGCATTGAAGCAGTAATTTGATGTGCAATGGGATTTTTTATTTCATGTTTCTTCTGAGCTCTTGCAAAGTACAGGCAACTTTCGGTACAGGTTTTTCAATATAAAGTGTCTGCAATTTCATACATAGCTTATTTTAGAGATGGGTGTTATTTAACGTAATAAGATAAATAGCAATGTTATTGTTTTATAGTTCATTATTGTATAACAGGTTAACGGAAAGTCCCTATTGGATTCGGAATGCATTACCAGCAAAAAAAAAAAGAAAGAAAGAAAGGAAGAGAAAGATGAAAAATGTATTTTAGAAATACGTATTCAAATTTTAATAATATTAAAATTTCCAAATTTAGTTTTCTATCTAAATAACAAAAATAGCTTAAAAAATGCTCATAAATAACGTTTCAAATAAAAAAAATCCTATTTTAAATGCTTATGAAAGTGTGAAATCGAAAATGAAAATTAAATCATAAACAACCGAAGCCACGTCACAGTCAAAAATGTATCCTTCATAAGTGTCAAAAATGTATCCTTCCAAGTCATAAATCGCTAATAAGTGTTATTGGCTGTCTTGAAAATGAGGTAGAGAAATTCACTAGAACTTAGCAGCTCAGATGTTCGGCTCACGAGCAACCAATCAGAGTTCGCTAATGGCGTAAAAGTAGCTTATGGTGACGTTCGCGAAAACATCTGTTTAATGCTTAATTTATATCATTCTGTAGTCTGCAACTGTTGCAGTTTCAAGAAACCATATATAATCTGACAGTTATTTTATTGCAAATAATCATTATTGTTGATTTTAATAACGCAACTGCTTTCGTTTAGTACGAAGAAAAATATCTTTTTTAACACTCAGAGTGAAATAAATTTAAAAAGTTGCAATTTGTTGTGTAGCTGCACATGGTTGCATGAAATCATTTGAATCTATATAATACAATCACTTGTTAACTTTAAATTAATGTCCAATAATGCTTAAAGTGATAAAAACATAACACGGAATATTTAAAATACCCTTTTTTTAAATGTAGATAACATATGTTTCGTTCACAACTATCGGTGACATCTTCAGATCTTAATGATAAATACAAAATTCTCGCATATTTGAAAATAGTAAAACATATACCACGAGATCGCATGTCCAAAGTTAGTAGGTGCTTAAAATAAACGATACGATACGGTGCTACGATAAATGGAAAAGCAATAAAAATAAAAATAAATAATAATTTTTTCACGTTTCCCAGTTTTGGCCAAATTCATCACTACTACCACTCATTCAACCTACTAACTTTGGACATGCGATCTCGTGGTATATGTTTTACTATTTTCAAATATGCGATAATTTTGTATTTATCATTAAGATCTGAAGATGTCACCGAAAGTTGTGAACGAAACATATGTTACCTGCATAAAAAAAGGTATTTTAAATATTCTGTGTTATGTTTTTATCACTTTAAGCATTATTGGACATTAATTCATTTGAATCTGTTGGGTTTTTTTGAAATGGAAAAAAAAAAAGAAAATATATTTTTGTAAAGTATATGCGAGGATAGTTTGGGAAGGTGATTTTTAGTGATCTCGTTGCATTTTGATAAAATTAGTACGGCAAATATCTTTAGCTAGCGTAGTAGGCAGGTGGAGGTGGCAGTGTTGATTAATTTGAATGCCTAAAATTGATATTGCTATACAGATATAGTCATGGAGTTTTAGGGTATTTTTTTCTTATTCAGATGCTAAAATTTACTTTTTGAGGCCATTTGCTTTTCTTTATTTATTCATTTTTTACTGCGTTTTTGAAAATAAGAGTTCGAAATTTTTTTTATTTCTGTTATTTTATTTTACTGAAAAAAAGAAAGAAAATAACATCGTATTATTTGTGTGTACACTTAATTTTAATAAAATTGTAATTATCTTGAAAATCTATTGAAATTTTGTTTGGATGAATTGCGTTTGATTAAAAATGAATACTCAGAAATGACATTTCCATTTGCTTTTTGGGATTCACTTTGTATATGCGTTGATAGATATGCCCGCAATGAAGTCGAGTATCAAATTTCATTTATCTACAAATCATATCGCTAAAAATGTGTTTATTTTTATACAGAGCGTCTCTTCTTATCGTTTACCAATAGCTAATTTCTAAACCGCTAGTTTTAGAGGTATAGTTCCAAATTCAAAAATGTCTCAAATTTTGTTTTGCATCATATAAAAATCGATTTACGGTAATATTACTTTTTAAATAGTTACGAAATTAGAATTTTTATACACCTGTCCCATATTTTTTTATTTAGAAATAGTATTTCCATGTTCTAACAAGTAAAATAGTAAAACTGTATTCTTCTATCCCCAAAACTTACAGAGTTATGATGCTTTTAATTTTACGAATTTTCAGTGCTTTTGTCACCAAAAATGAAAAATTGTGTTTTTAGTGCCAGAAAGCCCTGACAATGCATGCAATTCAAAGTATCATAACTTGGTAAGATTTGTCGCGAAAAAATTGAGTTGTAACCTTGTAAACTGATTTTAATGGTATGCTTTCATCTCAACAGAAAACTGCGTCTTTACTTACGTCCCAAAATTATTTTAAACATTCTGTTTCAAGGCCTTTCACTTAAAACTTCCATTGCAGCATACATAGCGATTAGTTATATGTTATAAAAATAACAGAATAACAGGTTGTTGGGATCTGTTACCTATGTAACAATGGAACGATGCAACCTGTTAAACGAAAGGAATTCTAATTTCAGTCTAGCTTCTCGGGATCTCCTGGGATCGTTGTATCTGTCTGACAATTTGAATCTCTAGATTTTTAAAATTTAAAAGCCAGGTTAACGAAGGATGATTGGTTTGGAGCAAGGACTTTCTGTCGTAGAGATAATGATGGTGTTCTACGACCTTCACGATTGCTAATAATTTTGTTCGGTGTGTGCACAGTTGAAACTGACTGGAGAATAAATGTAGAAACGCTATTGTTGATAGATAAAACAGCAATTATTTCAGGACTTAGGATGACACAGGAGTGAAGCAATTCTTTCCTTTGCAATTTCGTCTTAGAAGATTTTACTTTACAGCATTTTTCAGATTTTTAAGTCTCCAATACAAGGAATATGGATTAACTATATTAATGATAGCTGAAATGTTTACATAGAACAAATAGCAATTCATTAAAAAAATAAATATCGCAATAACTTCTATAAAAATGAAAACTATAAACATGACAATAAAAAGCAAAGATAAGGTACTCGTACGAAACAAATTTTTAACCAAATCAACCTAAAATTCAATATTTTGTAGAAATTCATTCAGGCCGAGCTTGGACCGAGATTTTAACATTTTTCCGGGCCGGGCCAGTCTCGGTCCGAACTTTTAGCTGTTACACCGGGACGGGTTAGGCCAATAATTTTTTCTCTACGGGCTGGGTCGGGCTCGGGACGAAGTTTTAATTTTTATACCGGGTCGGGCCAATATTTGTTTTGTACGGGCCGGCCTCGGGCCAAACTTTTAATTTTTATACTGGGCCGGGGCGAATTTTTCTTCTATGGATCATGCTGGGTCCGGGCCTTGAAATTTTGGCCCGTGCAGATCTCTACCATAGACTGCATAGTACAGAGACCTCCGTTCCAAAATACTGTTTCTACTACATTCTTTCTATATATCCTATTGTAAACTATATCGAATTTTTAAAGGATCTCTATTTGTAAGTAAATATCTGAATTATTATATTATTAATACCATTAATCCATTTACACGGCTTTAAAACTTAAAAATCTGAAAAAAATCTATATCGAAAAACCTTTTAAGACGGAATCACATAGGAGAGAAAATAACCGTTATAGTTTAGTTTCTTTTTTACCAGGTCTGTGGTCTCTTGCAAAGTATTATTTATTTTCAAACGGATTATTATATATCCATTTTGCACCGATTAAGAAATTTTTCCGTTTAAAACCGGATTTCGTCATACACAGATTCTTGTAACAGGCTTTACAGAACTGTATGTCCCCCCCCCCCCCACACACACATAGAATTGTATATGTGTTATTCTTTAAAGGGAATTTTAATTGTAGAATAATGGTACTTTAAAAATATATGTATTATCGGTAAAAATTTTTGACCCAAGGAGATTGTTCCTAAAACAGATTTTTGCACGAATCAGGAAGGGACGGATCAATGATTTTCATACAAGCAGGGTTGTTATGACCATGCCAGAAAATTTCGGTCTGTGCAGACTTTTAGGAAGAATAAAGCGCAGGCCCAGAAATAAGCTCAGTTCGTCCCGGCCCCAGCCTAAAGAGAAATAAACACACAGTAAACTGATGATCAGACTCGACCCATCTCGAGTCCGTGTAGGCTTCTAAATGGCATTTGAAAGGGAAAAACGTGTTTTTAACGGCTGGAAAAATTTTAAATAAATTATGAAAATAATTGAGTTTGAGTTGTAAAATTCGTTCACACTCACAGATTTTTTGAGCTTTTGTTTTCAGCTCACGTTTGTTTATAAAAACGTGAGTCAGATTCAACTCACCGTTCACAGAAAGTGAACTAAAGTTTGTGAATTTTCGCTCAATAAGCGCGCTCGTGCCCAACACTGTATATAACTAGAAAAACATATGGTGGTGCATTTTGGATTACATTTTCTCTTTCTGTACTTTAGGGGTAAAAAAAAAAAAAAAAAAAAAAAAAAAAAAAAAAAAAAAAAAAAAAGACCATTTTCAACATTAAATATTGTAAAATGTACATGAATAAAAAGCATAACTTTAGAAGTATGAAAGATATACGTGTGATATTTCATTTCATATATTTAAAAAAATACAATGTACGAGCAAAAATTTGCATGAGAGCTTACGCGCAAAATTACAAAATAAATTTGAATCTAGAGCAAAATTTTTGGTACTTAATTCTACGTTAGATTGTAATAATTACCGTGAACCTAAATAACTTTGTATTTAAAGCATTTTTATATTTTTAATACAATGTTGTATTTAGATTATACAAAATTTTGAAGTTTTCAACAGCTATAACCATCAAAAACAATATTTTTTTGAACGATAAAAATTAAATTTCAGATTCACTTTATGCAAACTAACATAAAATATATCTTCTGAAAATTTCATGAAAATATATGGGTCGTCAAAAGGAAAGTGGCACTATAGTCGGTTTGAGAAATGGTTTAATGGTATTAATATACAGGGTGTTTCACAAAGGACCCCTAACTTTAAAAATCAATAACCCGGAAACGGTGATAGATAGAAGCATGAAACCAGTGGTATGTTTATTAAAAAAATCGTAAGAATCTTATACATAAATCTCAAAATTTTGTTAAAAATAACACCGATAGATGGCGCTGAGAGCGTTAAGAATCCTTCTAAAAAGAGTTCAGAAGCATAGAAAGACCAGCCGTTGAAGATTTCGCCATTGAAATCTGACCGCTATTAGCGTATAGTAAAAATAATTCGCATGGGACACGTTGCCTGTCTGTTGAACTTTTTTGAAAAGCTCACGAATTATTTTCCCATCTGGGCCTTTTGCGACTTGAAATCACGTTCGAAAACTTCTCCTTGTGGCAGTAAGACTCTGATTTAATCGGTGGTACTCCAACACAAACACACGTTCCACCACGGTATACATCACTTTCGGAATTATTTTCACTATACGCTAATAGCGGTCAGATTTCAATGGCGAAATTTTCTACTGCTAGTCTTTCTATGCTTCTGAACTCTCTTTAGAAGGATTCTTAACGCTCTCAGCGCCATCTATCGGTGCTATTTTTAACTAAATTTTGAGATTTATGTATAAGATTCTTACGATTTTTTTAATAAACATACCACTGGTTTTATGTTTCTATCAATCACCGTTTCCGGGTTATTGATTTTTAAAGTTAGGGGTCCTTTGTGAAACACCCTGTAAATTAGTATACAAAAGAAAAAAGTAATACAGACGTAACAGATAGCATAGAAAAAGTCACCTTGTAGATTATCACCTTGCAGGTTTTTGGTGATAACCACATGCGCTTGAACAGGTCGTGACCTGTCGTCAGTACTGCTTCTTCCACTACGAAAATCCCTACACCATCCGAATACCGATCTGCGTGACATACACTCCGTGCCATACACATTTTACATTCGACGATAGATTCCACTAGCACTCACATTTTTCGCTGTTAACACGTTGACGGACACTTGCGGCTATAGCCGTCAAAGCGAAGTTCACTATGTGGCATGACGGCAATAGCCGTCTTAAACGAAACGGTCGTTTTTAGACACTACGGCTATAGCAGCACAAATGTGCATTTACCGGCGTACACGTAGAAGCCCAGTGTCATGTTTTGGAAACAATTTTTCAGGTTGAAGTTCGTTTCCACCTGTTATACGAGTTGCAGCGACAGTATGCACGTGCAGGGTGGCTAGTGGTCAGGTAAAAATACAGTACAAAATGATCATTAACCAGTATATTCTTATAGAAAAATTCAAATTCATTATTTGATCGAATAATCAAAATAAATTTTTCTATAAGAATATACTGGTGTTTATCACTTTTTTTTACTGTATTTTTCCCTGACCACTAGCCACCCTGACGTGGTTGTGAAGGGAGTAGTGCAACCTAATTAAAGGTGCTGAATGAATCAAAATTAAGTTTATTTAAGCAGAAATAGTAAAACTATACTTCTAATATTCTAAAAGTTACAAAAACATATAGTGTCAATTTTCAAACTTCACTTGTTCCTACTGCCCGTCAATGTGTTAAAATTTGCACTACCGCGCGTTGACACCGTTTGGAGGCATCCATGATGCGAACGATGCTTTTAACGTGCTCCCACGCTATCACACACGCATCTGGCAGTATCTGATGATATCGCATGCATTCCCAGCACTCTGCGCACACCATAGAAACATGCGCAGTCATCTTTGTCTTCAAATGGTGTAGTTATTTCAGCAATGCCACTTTCATTTGGGAGACCCTTATATATTGAAAAGTTTTTGAGATATCCTGCGCGTTATGTCCAAAAACGTCAGTTTGAGAAAACTGACTTCAAAGTTTTACTTTTAAACTTGTTTACATTTGGGTTTTCGTACGTTTTAGGCTATAACTCGAGTAATTATAGGGATTTGTAATGCAGTATGCTTTATAATGTTCAGAAATCATTATCCTTTAATAGATATATTTTTGAAAACATTATATTTTTGAAAGTTTAAAACTCCTATGACCACATAAAAAAACTATCACTAACTTATCTATTCCGAAATTTCTGTAGACCAGTCCTATTTCTGTTTTTCTTTCAAATCAATATGAATGAAATTTAAATTTTTAAAGATATTTCGTTCAATGTTCGCAATTTGGAAAAGTGGCCGTTGAAATATTATGTATAAATTTCAGGTTTCACTTAGCGTATTACGAATTTTAAAAATATTTTCAAGAAGTGATCTGAAAATAATTGTTTTCTAAAAATAATTTGGAAAGAGTTCTCCACATAGTAATTACTTGTTTAAAATACAGCCTTGGGAATGCTTTCCGCAAAGTTTTAGCATTTTATTTTACAAAGTAATTCAAGAATCCGAGTATGATAATAACTCACTTGGAGGCAACTGTGTAAGCTTTATAAGCATAAATATGTGTGGGAGGGGGGGAGGGATCGTTTACTTTAACTTTAAGAATTTAGTTTTAGAATTATTAACTTAGGATAGAACTTTTGATAACTACAGGATAAAATTTTATCTTAAAACGTCAAGTTATTTTTAACAAGATAGGAAAAACTTCTATTTTGTCCCTCGCAAAACTTTCTTCTGTATCACTATAACTAATTAATTTAAATAGTAGAGTTACATACTAACATCAATATACAATTTAGTGCATTAAAAAATTAATATGGATGTTAGAATGATCCGTCATATATATGCATATATAGAGGGTGTCCCAGGATTATTGGGACAAACTTTAAGGGGAAGTAGGGGACACCACAAGGATTCAGATTTGTATAGCAACCCATGGTCGGAAACTGTTGAAGGGGCGAGGCCAACGAGGTATGCGCGTAACATCTGAATATTAAATTCTTCAAATTAAAATTAACTCTGGTCTTCAACATGCAGAAAGAAAAGGAATTGCTTACCTTTTCTATGGTCTATCCAATTTATGAAATATCCACTGGTTTATATATATCAACTATTTGATAACTTATAAACACTTCTTGAATAATTCTATTTTGCACCACCGCTGAAATAAGACTTGTAAAAATTTATATTAATGCACAATTCACATTGAATAAATAAGTTCACGTTTGGATTGATTTTAAAAATTACATTTTACATTACTTAAAATTTTAAAAGGTTTACATTTAGATTAATTTTAACATCAGGAAACATTTTTTCCTGTGACTTTACAGAACGAAGGATAGTAATACACTGACTCATTTTCGCAAAGCTTGGAAAGTTACGAGTAAAGTTGCATCATTTCTTTGAAACAAATTGACGTTGAATAATTGTTCTTTTAAATGTTTTAGTTCTGTAATAAGTTTATAATGGCATAATCACAAATAACAAATTATAAACATACTTCACATTATTAGAAGAGATGATTATAACGAGGTAATAAATATCTATTGCTTGATAAACTTGAAACTTAAGAGTCATAAATTAGGTCACTTGTTTTGAAGAGATGAGAGAAAAATTATCGTTGGGTTTTTATCTGCGTGCTTCTTCATTTTCTTTCTTTATTTATTTTACTTTGAGTGGAAAATATTAAGTGATTGAAATGAATGGATTAGTTTTCTACAATTTCCCCCTTAATCCGTTCATGGGGATTAAATAATATTTTCATTGAATTTCTGTGTTCGATGAATCGAGGCTTGGTTAAAGGTTTGGTAAGTGCATCATCTATCATTTTTTCTGTTGGAAGATATCTTAACTCAATTATGCCTTCTTCTCTATATTGTTTAATGGCATTAAATTTGACGTCGATGTGCTTTGATCTTTTCGTGAATTTTTCTGATTCAACCATTTTTATGGTACTTTGATTGTCTTCATATAAAGTGATTGGTTTTTGCTGTGGAAAGCCTAGATCGTCAAGTAACTTCAATAACCAAATTATTTCTTGGCTAGCATGTGCTGCGGACACATATTCAGCCTCTGCTGAAGATAAGGCAATGCAACTTTGCCTTTTCGTCGTCCACTGAATTGGGTTGTTGCCCAAGGTATATAATATTCCCGATGTTGATCTACGGGTTTTGGTATCACCTGCCCAATCGGCATCAGCGAATACCTTTAATATTGGTTCTTCATTAGTGTTAATTATTAATTTTAGTTCTTTAGTATGATATAGATATCTTATTATTCTTTTTACGGCTTGCCAGTCTTTTTCGCGAGGATTCTCATTTCTTCTGCTTAAAATGTTTACTGCTGCTGAAATGTCAGGTCTCGTTATTGTTGTTATATAAAGCAATGAACCAAGTGCCTGGCGATATTTAATATTATTTGGCATTAAATTATCATCATCATTTAATTTGTTATATCCTGGTTCCATTGGAGTTTTGCACGGTTTGGAGTTTTCAAGATTGAACTTTTTCGCTAAATTTTCAATCTTAATTTTTTGATCAAGAGAATAACCGTTAGGTAATTTCTGAATTTGAGTACCTAAATAGTTACTAATATTGCCTAGATCCTTTAATTCGTATTCTTGTTTTAGAGAATTTACGATTTTTTCTATTATTTCATCTTTGCTGGCAATGAGTATATCATCAACATATATTATTATGTACGATGTATGATCTTTTTCTTTTCTAGTGAAAAGACATGTGTCTGCTGTACTTTGGATAAAGTTCAAGTTGTCTAGTGTTTCAGCGATTTTAATATGCCAAGCTCTGGCGGCCTGTTTGAGGCCATAGATCGCCTTTTTGAGCTTGCAAACTTTTTCAGGAAATTGTTCGTTTACATAGCCTTCAGGTTGATTTATATATATTTCTTCATTTAAGTTCCCATGAAGAAAAGCGGTGTCAATATCTACATGTCGCACATTCAAATTATTATAAGCTGCTGCTAAAAGAAGTGTTTTGATGGTACAATGTTGTGCTACTGGTGAAAATGTTTCTTGATAATCTTCCCCATATTTTTGACTGAAACCTTTGGCAACAAAACGTGCTTTATATTTTTGTGTATTTCCTGAACTATCAATTTTTCGTTTGAAAATCCATCTACTTCCTATGATTCTTTTATTAAGAGGAGGATCGACTAGATCCCATGTATTATTTTTCATTAATGATTGTATTTCGTTTTCAGTGGCTTTAAGCCAGTTTTTCTTTTCTAGTGGATTGTTTATTTTGATAAGCTGTTTCCAGTTTTCAGGTTCTGTTGTATCGCAATCATTTGCTAAAGCAATAAAATTGTCGGAAGTATATCTTTGAGGTGGTATTCCTCTGTTCTGTCTTTCAGATCTACGAGGTTGATGTGTTTCTGATTGTTTGGGCGCGTCAGATGTACAGGGTGTGTCACCTATTTCTATTTCAATGTATTTTTTATCTTCAATTAATTGTTCGTGATCATTAATTTTCTCGTTTAAATTGTTCAGTTTTTCTTCCAGAAATTTTACAGATCTGGAAATTATTATTTCACCATTTTTAGTGAATACGCGGTATCCCTTTGTATTATTATCATAGCCCATGAAGATACCCTCTTCTGCTGTGTCATCTAGTTTAGATCTTTTGTGTTTGTTTATGTAAGTGTATACTTTACAGCCAAATACACGTAAATAATAGAGATTTGGTTTTCTTTTGAACCAAATTTCATATGGCGTTTTATTTGTCAATTTAGTGGGGAGCCTATTTTGGAGATGATTAGCAGTATTTATCGCTTCACCCCAGAACCTATGAGGTAAATTTGCTTCGGATAATAGGCTTCGTGTCATTTCAATTAAGCTTCTGTTTTTTCTCTCAGCAATGCCATTCTGGCTGGGAGAAAATGGAACTGTGTACTCATGTTTTATACCATGTTCCCTTAGAAAGGCTTCTGTATTATTTCCTATGTATTCCCCACCGTTATCCGATCTAATCGCCGTCGGATATTTCCCTTGTCTGGTTTTGACCATTTGTACATAGTCTTTTATTTTTTCATAAACTTCATCTTTACCTTTTAATAAGTATATAACTGTGAATCTAGAACTGTCATCTATGAATGTAAGGAAGTAATTTTTTCCTCCTGTTGTGGGTATTTTAAAGGGCCCACATAAATCAGTATGTACTAAATCTAATACTTTTGTTGTTTTATTTTCGATAGATTTAGAGTACGGCGCATTTGTGGACTTTGTTTTTATACAGGTTTCACAGTTTGTTTTATGATTAGTTATTTATTTTTATCCCACTGGCCAAGTCATTTTTGACTAATTCTTTTATACTTTCATTATTTCTGTGGCCAAGGCGTTTATGCCAAATTTCGAGGCAATCTTTATTTCTGCAATCATGTGCAATGTTTATTTTATTTTGAGAACTTTCTTCTAGTGTTTCAACTTGATATAAGTTATGTTTCTTAAATGTTTCTAAGTATATATTTCCATTGCACGATAGTATGCATTTTTCATTTTCGAAAAATACTTTGTAGCCATGTTCTGTGGCTTTACTTACGGAAATTAAATTTGATTCCAATTGTGGAACAAATAACACATTTTTAAGTGTAATTCTATTTATACATCCATCAGATGTTTTTGTCATTATTTGTGTTTCGCCGGTTCCGTAAGAATTTAATGTATTCCCATTAGCAATTGTTACTGTAGTTTTTTCAGTATCGTTGAATTTTGTAAATATATCCCTATCGTTCGCTATATGCGAAGACGCTCCTGAGTCAATTAACCAGGTTTTATTAGCGGGATTTACAATTATGAATGCTGCATCTTTATGTTCACTTTTATTTATTTGTACCTGTTCATCTGTTTTTGATTCATTCATTTTATTTTTACTATCACCTTTTGTATTTTCAAAACACAACGATGTGTACTTTTTATATTTGTATTGTGTTTTAGGTGTAGTGGTCTGTGTGTTTCTGTTCTTGAGATGCCAGCATTGTTTGTAAGTGTGATTTGATTGTTTACAGTAGGTACAATATTTGTTTTGCCCTTTATAATCTTGAGTGTATTTCTTTTGTGTTTTAAACACCTTTTGTGAGTTTTCAACTTGCTCACTATTTTCTACCCGTTTATTAAATTCATCAGTAAGCTTGCTCTTGATGAATTCGGGAGTTAATTCAATTTCATTTCGGGCTTCGAGAGCTGTTATTAGTGTATTATAACTCGCAGGTAACGAGCATAATAGAAGTGCAGATAAATGCGAGTCGGTTATGTTCTCTCCTATTGCGGAGAGCTTATCTTTTATTTCCAGTATATTAGTAATGTGTTTGTGCATGTTCCCATTTTCGGGAAGTTTTGCACTATACAATTTTCGTAACAAATACAATTTACTGGACAAATTGGCTCTCTCGTGAATATTTTTTAAACTATCCCATGTCTGTTTTGCTGTTTCTAAATGTTTTACATGAACTATTTGCGTATCGTCTATACTCAGGTTTATTAAAGCGCGAGCTTTTGCATCCTTTTTTCTCCAATCTTCGTTAATTGGTGTAGGGGGTTCCTGAGTTACGAGTTCGTACAAATCTTCCTTAATTAACAACATATTAATTTTAAACTTCCATATAGAATAATTATTATTGTTTAATTTATCTACTAATTGCATTTCCTTTATTGTCGCCATCTCGGAGAACTTGTTTATACAGTTTTTAAAGTTTTATTAGTTTAAATAGTTTATTAAATTCAATTATGTTTTCTTGAATTTTTATTCTAGCATAAGAGCTGAGTATTATTTTTATTAATTATAGTCAATTATTATTCCTTAAGAATAAATTCTGAGTTCCTATATTCATCAGTCTCATAATCACTGTTGAAGGGGCGAGGCCAACGAGGTAAGCGCGTAACATCAGAATATTAAATTCTTCAAATTAAAATTGGTCTTCAACATGCAGAAAGAAAAGGAATTGCTTGCCTTTTCTATGGTCTATCCAATTTATGAAATATCCACTGGTTTATATATATCAACTATTTGATAACTTATAAACACTTCTTGAATAATTCTATTTTGCACCACCGCTGAAATAAGACTTGTAAAAAATTATATTAATGCACAATTCACATTGAATAAATAAGTTCACGTTTGGATTGATTTTAAAAATTATATTTTACATTACTTAAAATTTTAAAAGGTTTACATTTAGATTAATTTTAACATCAGGAAACATTTTTTCCTGTGACTTTACAGAACGAAGGATAGTAATACACTGACTCATTTTTGCAAAGCTTGGAAAGTTACGAGTAAAGTTGCATCATTTCTTTGAAACAAATTGACGTTGAATAATTGTCCTTTTAAATGTTTTAGTTCTGTAATAAGTTTATAATGGCATAATCACAAATAACAAATTATAAACATACTTCACATTATTAGAAGAGATGATTATAACGAGGTAATAAATATCTATTGCTTGATAAACTTGAAACTTAAGAGTCATAAATTAGGTCACTTGTTTTGAAGAGATGAGAGAAAAATTATCGTTGGGTTTTTATCTGCGTGCTTCATCATTTTCTTTCTTTATTTATTTTACTTTGAGTGTAAAATATTAAGTGATTGAAATGAATGGATTAGTTTTCTACAGAAACATCATGGGAAAGTAGTATGACTGGTACAAGAAACGAATAGACACAAGACTGAGATCATATGAAATAATTTATTGGTGAAAGATATAACATGTGCTGTGGTAGATGATATGTGAAAATGTCACAAAATATGTTAAAAGTTTCCACCATTGCTAGTGATGCATGCATTACACCGTCGGACCATGGATTGGTGGACTCGCTCAAATACACCTGGATTTTGTTGGATATCCGCAGCAGCACAGATGAGTCTTGCAACCAGATCCATATCGGAATCCACAGGCGTTGCGTACACAGCACTTCAGCGTTCAGTGCACCCCAAAGATAGAAATCTATGCTGCTTAAATCAGGAGAACGTGGACCAATCTATCGGGGACCAAACAGCTGATTCAAATGTTCATGAACACATCTGCCATAATGGGGAGGTGTTCCATCATGTTGAAACCACATATGGCGTCTGACATGTTTGGCATAGTGTCAAGTAAGCTTGGTAGCACCTCTTGCAAAAAAAATGAGATAATCTGCAGATGTTAGAGGTGCTGGCAACAAGTAAGGTTTCCTCTAGTGCTCTTGGGAACAACACCACCTAACGGTGAACGAAGCCGTTTCCGACCATGGGTTGCTATGCAAATCTGAATCCTTGTGATGTCCCCTACCTCCCCTTAAAGTTTGTTCCAATAATCCTGTGACACCCTGTATTTTCTCCATCTGAGTTTCTTGATGTTTTGATATGAACTTTTACTTGGGCACTTTCTTTGGGGTTTATGTTTGGATATATTTATGTATTGTAATGTAATTATAGGTTTATCTATTGTCGATTATTTATGTGGTTTAATGGTTATTATTTACAAAAGTTTTATACATATACAGGGGTCTGAAAAACTATTTTTTTTTATTGTAGTGAACTATTTTTTTATTGTAGCGAACTACAACTACAAGTACTTTATCCAAAATATATTTAATTACAAATACAACTACTTGTTTTAAAAAGTAGAGACTACAAACTACTTTTCAAAAGTAGTCACTACTACGCTACTTTCAGATTTTGTCAAAGGTTCAATTTATACTCGAAATTTAAAACATGGATAAAATAATAAAACGACCCTCTGGGATACAATTAATAAATGTGACATAACCGAGGGATTAAAAAATTAAGAAAAGTAACACAGAATATGTTTTGTAGTTTTCTCCAAAATGTTAGTTTATGCACACATAACAAATTTCATAGCAAAATTCAGAGAGATATTATAATCTAGAAAATTACAGAAAATCAACTCTAAATGCAAACATTAACTAAATCTGTAAATAAAATAGTCCCAAATAATAAGAAACCCTCCATTAAAACACAAACATCTAATAATGCGTAAATAGAGAAGTGCCGCTAGCAAGAAAGAATTCCTTTGGTGGGTTAGTACTTAATTTTAGTAGCAAATGTAAATGGGAAAAAATCTAGGACTTCATGGGATGCGTTGCTATACAATGCAGGTGAGATTCGCAAATTGTTGAGCAGAACAAATTTTGCTCAAAAGAAGCAAGTTTCGGCCACGTGATTTGTAGAATGTCATATTTCCCCCCACCTGAAATAGCGTTAAAAGTAGCATCGGTTTTCGCTACAAACTACTGATTTTTTGTATAGCGCAACTCGCTACACTACATTGTTAAAAATGCAAGCGCTACACTACAAACTACTATAAAAGTAGCGACTACTGTAGTTTCGCTACTTGTAGCGATCTACTTCCGACCCCTGTACATATATATATATATATATATATATATATGTTATATAAAATTTTTATTTCGCATTATTCCTTTAAATTAATCTAAATTCTGACATAGTCATTATTTCCTTAATTCTTAATAACATTTATTCCTATTTAATGTCCTTTTAAAATTAATAACACGTATATTAATAATTATCTTATTCCAAATGTTAATCTAAAAGTTTAAGTTCATTCGTAACTTTTATCAACACCCCAATCTATAAAATTCTGAGAGACGCTTGTTGTCATTTCGAATGTTTTTAAAAGCCATTTTTTTTAATTCCATGCTTCGCTTCGCGCGCTGAGTATTTTCCACTTCAAAATCAATGCGCAGCTGAGATAGGGATTCTTTCATGTTAAATCTTCTCCATCGCACCTCATTCGCTTAGCTTAATTTCGTCTCTCACTCATTGATTCGTGCATATGTTACGTCGTTTAAGTAACTCTACGCGCGGTTAACAAAATTCGCTTGCAAGCATTTGGAGAGCAGATTTTTGTCGTGTTTGGAAGTGCTGACCAAAGCGTTATCTGGTGTTCTGAGACTTAGAATTTCACAACAGCCCTTTAAGATCATTCAATAATTTAGTGAGTTAACGTCAAGCCTGAGGGCTATATAATCACACCTTGATACTGTGGGAACTGTTACTCGCATTGCTCCTGCTAGTTAATAAACAATTTATCTGGAAATTGGTTGTTCATTATTGGAGAATTTCTTATGGTGTCTCATCATTGCCTAACCTCCTCGCCATGATTCTGGATAACGACTGCAATAATTCTACATCTGTAACAAACTGCCATTTTCTTGTGGATTATTAAACCCTCTTCGTAAAAAATTCACACATATATATATATCTATATACATACTTCATTAAATATATGAATTCTTAAATGCACATACACAAAAGTAGGTGTTTACTAACGAATAACAAACAGTATTAATCTATTAACTAGAAACCATTAAATTTTTAAGTTAAACATTGAAACATTAACATTAAAAACACCCAGGTAAAAAGATCGTCTTTTTTCATCAGTGGGTGTAAAGGCGTAAAAAATAAACAAACTCTATCCCCACCACAAAATTAATTATCTGAAGCAGGGTTCTAAAGACGTATCAATCTCACATTCCATTAAAAATTGAAAAACATAATATACATAAATAAATGAAGTTCTGCAACTTATATATTGAAACCGAATATACATAATTTAAAATTAACCAATGAAGAACGCAATTAAAATCAAATCAAACAATATCAGAATATAATTGTAAAATACCGGTATACAAAATGCAAGTTGAACACGCCTCCACCCAGACCGCTTGCAGAATAAAAACAAAAATATTTAAATTTTCTCTTACGTAGCTTAAACATTGGGCAACCTCTCTCATCTGGGAAAAAATAAAACTAAATTCTCCTTCCATTTTGAAAACAATAATGTATACATTATTGTATAACATATTGTATAACATATAGAAATATATATATTTAAATATCTGTTGATTAGTGCAAGATAGCGTACACAATATTGCCGTACTACTGTATTTGGATACAACCCCTCATCGTTTTGTTTCCTTTTGGGAACAACGGATTTCGAGATTATTCTATCGACGATAATTTTCAGAATTTTCAAGCTATGATTTTGAGACTTTCACAAAAGTTGCTCAATATATTTAGCTAATACATTATGCACATTATATTTTGATTGCATTCGCGAAAGCGCAGTGAAACATTTTTTAGTAAACCTGCTCATTCTTCATCCAATTTTTATTATTTTTTAATTCTGATTGCAGAATATTATGTACAATGTTGTTTGACATATTTTTTCAAAATAACTTTTTTTTTACATTAAGAGCTCTGCAAATTATAAACAAAAAACTTGGCGAAATTTGGAACTGTTTTTATACAAACCTTAATTTCTCTTCGGGTATACATGCTATCCTCATAAAAATCAACACAGTATATTACAATAAGCCACTTATTAATAATCTCGAGTTTGAACACTTTTGCTACATTAGTTTTTACAGGGTAAGCCAAAAGATATTCGTTCTTTTTCAATTTGTTGACAATCCCCTATGGGGTTTCGGGAAAACATCTTCGCGGAAATATATAACCTATACTATACTGTTTACACACCTGCAGTCTCAGTTTAATTCCTCATGTATTTTTCTAGACAGTTAACAAAACGTATAAAATCGCAAGTGACCGGTCACCTTTGGCAATATAGTGTATAACAGGCTAAAATTTGGATGTAAGCGTTACTCTTTAATTATTTATTACTCCTTTCAAGATATACTATTGGAATTACCTAATCATACATACCATTAGGAGATTTGAGATAAAAAATATTTTGTATAAATTATAAAAAATGATAAGTTTTCATTTAAAATTTCATAAAGTAAAAAAAAAGTATTATTTCAGAACGGTTATTAAAATATAAAGGGTAAATAATAAAAAAAAATAAACAAAATCTAGACATAAATTAGTTTGGAATTTCGTCAATAGAAATATTAATTTCAAAACTTCAACAACAACAAGAAAAATGTAAATTTTTACGAAAAATTCGAAAATGTAAATGGAATTAATTGGAAAAATATCAAAAAGTACAAAGTTGCAGATTTCATAATTCTGCCTAAAACTTATAACGCGACAAACATATAAAATCTATTAATAAAGGTAAAGTAACATGAGAGGACAGAACCTTCGTCTACGGCTCTCAAACCGCCAGCGCTAGCTCTGAGACACGGAGTTCTAAATCAAGACTATGAACTAATGGGTATTTGAAACGCATGCTGAACTTTTACCCGAAATTTCGCGAAAACTAAAGCCCATTTGAAGGAAACCTTTCACTTGAATAGTTAGGGGTATGATCCCTACAACATACTTTAAAATTATCAAAATCTGTGCGCATCATGTTTGGCGGTCCCCTTGTTAAGTATATCAAATTGTATGTTCTTAACCCTTTCCGGCACAGACAAAGTCTGTTCGTAAAATGAGAAATTACTGACTGACACCGGAATTTACAAACGACTTTTTTAGAAAATACGAACTCCTTATTTTAAGCTTTCATTGTAGAAACAAAATTTTATTAAATATTCTTGGTGTCGAATGCAAGTTTCGAATTAAAATTAGGTGTGCCCGGAGTGAGATCACTGTGCCGGAAAGGGTTAACCCATGATCGCGACAATTGACATATAACGCAATTTTTTACAGCAGAACGAAAAGGTGTTAAGTATGTAAAAACCTTAAAATAATTGATTTAATGCTTTTCATTGGTATGTGGTCATGATCCGTATGATTGCATGGCCTAAAGTCTTCCAAGCCTTAACTACAGTCAACTGAAGATCGCGTTGACGATTGCATATTTTCACATGAAGATGGGTATAGTTTTTTGTCTAAAGTAATATTTGTTCCGTTATAAATTAAGGGGCAAAGAATTAGATATTAAGAGATAGAAATGTATTTTAAATGAGAAATTATTTTAAATTTTTAATAAATTTAATATAATCAATTTAACAGCTGACGTTAACATTTTAATACCTTTCATATTATCGTATATGCCCCAAAAATGACTGATGGATTTTTAAAGTAAATATAAAAAAAAGGAATGCGATACAAATGTATCCTTTGCGGCCTTATGTTTCAGAAACCAGTGAATTGTATCCCACAAATTTGCAAATTTAGTTAGTATTTCCGTCAAAAGGTGGTGCTGTGTTCCAGACGGTTTTATGCCAAAACAAGAAATATTCGCTGTACCAACGAATAAACTATTTTCATATTTGTATACTGTTTCAAGAGCACTCACTAACAGATTGTGTAGCAAAATGCCGAATGAAGATGTGAAAGATTCAATTTCTCTGCATCGCCATCTTTTGGCGAAAATGTTAACTAAATTTGCAAATTGGTGGTATAAAATTCTCCGGTTTCCCAAACATAAGGCCGCAAATGATACATTTCTGTCGCGTTCCTTTTTTTTAAATTGACTTTCAAAATTCATCTGTCATTTTTGGGACATATTGTATATATAGAAAGATGGATTATATATAGAAAGATGAATTATATATGTCGTGTACACTCTAAAAACGACATTTTCAAAATTGAGCAAAAAATACTCAAATCTGAGTATGTCGCATAGTCAAAATGGCTCCGAATCAAAATGACTCAAGTTTGAAACATGTATATACTCATTTCTGAAAACATGCACATACTCAAGAATAAAACATCATGTGCTCCTATTTGAGTATCTCCATGTTTGAAAAATGAGTATGAACAGACTTCTATGTGCTCATTTTTGAGTATTCCCATGTTTCAAAAATGAGTTTGAACTGATTTTAATCATTTTTGAGTATGTCCATGTTTCAAAAGTGAGTATGAACTGACCTCTATGTGCCCAGTTTTGAGTATGTCCATGTTTCAATATTCAGAGTATTTCTGGTATTTCAGAATTGAAAGCATTGGCTCGTCACACTTGAAACAAAAAGTTTCATAACAAAATGAAAACGTCAATTTACTCTGATTTGAAAGTGTCATTTTTCTCAGTGTATTCTGACGTATGTCGCGCAATTTTGATAAAAAAAAATTCGAACGAATTATTTCCACCGGCCAGATGCGCGTTATACGACGGTTATAAAAAATAAGAATACAAAGTTTATAATAAGAACTGAGATTTTTAATTTATTGTACTTGCTATTTATTCTCTAAAAATCTTTTTTTCGCTAGTAGATTCATGAAAAGTAATAATAATACTTTAGAATAATTTTTATTTTCTTTTTCAGCGTGTATCTCATGAAGGTTTCTTTTAAAGTAAAGACGTACGTGTGATACGCCAGAATATACGGTGTATATATAATAAATATCCGACAAGATCGTACAACAAAATGAACGAATCTCCAATTCAAAGATTATATATATGTCGAAAGTTATGGACATCATCGAGAGAATTAAACAGTTAAAATGCAAATGGGCTGGATGTATTGAAAGAAGACAAAACAGTAGATGGAGTGCAGATATCCTGCAGTGGTATAACAGAGATGTAGTATGACCAAGAAGACGATCTCAGGTAAGATGGAGCGACGAAACCAGAAAAGTGGCTAAAGTTAATTGGATGATCAAAGCACTAGACATGAAACAATGGGAAAATCTGGGACAGACCTAGACCTAACAACTGATTGTAAACGGTGTTGTTGATGATGATGATGATACATAAACATAGTACAACACCATCCCGTGTTATACATTCAATATTGTTCGAAAACATATATTTTTAATTAATAATCTCCAATATAACCTTTGTGTACTGATTTAATGTTCATCGCAAAAAAACATTGCATTGTAGTGACAGTTTTTAAAACATAATTTTTTATAAGAATATTACATATTATGTGTGATGGAAATTCATATTATAGATGTCGAGATAAAGAAAATATACACGGTAATAAAGTTCCACAGAATTCCAAGCGTAGTCCTTCAATTACATTTGTGTAACCTTCCCTGAAATGTAACACACAGACGGACACATATCGGCCCATAATACTCAAATTGCATTAAGCACATACCAAAATGTGTAAATCTATCAAAAACCAGAAGTCTAAATTTTTTACAAATCCATTTTTTTCCTTAGGAATATGCAAAAATGTAAAATTAACCGATTTACAAGGTATATAATGCGATTTAGCTATGCAACTAAAACTATCTCATTTTGAAAAGAATTATATATTAAAATCATTTCTTTAGTATACATTTTACATTCTATTTAGCGCATCATGTCTTTTAAAAATAATTTTAAAAGACAAAGTTCCATCTTGATATAATTGTTTTCTAAAAATATCTTGGAAAGATTTCACAATGAACTAATTACTTATTGTGAATACAGCCTTGGGAATGCTTTTAGAAAAGTTTTAGAATTTTAATTTACAAAGTAATTCAAGAATGTGAAGAGGATAATAACTCGCTAGAAGGTTACCGTGTAGCTTTATAATTGGAAGTATGTTGGGGGATCGGTTATCTCGAACTTTAAAAGTTCAGTTTTAGAGTTATTAAATTAGGATGAAACTTCTTATAACTAAAGTATAAAATTTTATATCTTTAAACACAAGTTATTTTTAACGGCATAGAAAAACTAGTCGTTGGCGGCCACCGTAATACTTACCCATCATGGATATACATAATATAAAATATGAAAATAAAACGTGGGTAAACTATTTATAAAATGCATTGCAAATCGAAAAAAATCGTGGCTTGATGACGTCATAAACTTTAAATGCTCTGTAACTCTAAAATTGACAATCATATTAACTAACGATTTACTGCGTCGGATGAGGCGTTTCATTTCCAATTAAAATATATCTTTGAATTGAAATTTGAATGAAATACAGGGTCGTGAAAAATCGACGAGTGTGAAAAATATGATTACAAATATCTCGGCAACTCATTATCCGATCGAATTCATTCTTTATGCAAAATTTATGGGGTTTTTTATTGTCTTTCATATTCATTCCTTAAAATAAACAATTTCGAAAATTTTTATATACCTTTTATCAGAACGAATATTTCGAGAGTCCGAAAAAATTTGTTCCGGATAATGGGGGTTACTGAAATTCAATATGCTTCTTTCCATTATTACATACTAATATCAAATTTCAAATCTCTATCTCAATTTGTTTGGGAGATAGAGCGTTTAGAGACACACACACACACACACACACACACACACACACACAGACGGACCGCAAATTTTTTTTCTAAAAATATGTTTTTGGAATCTCTAGTATCTTAAACGTGTAAATCCGTCCAAAATTTTTTTTTCGATTTTCAAAACGATTACAAGACTTACCCTATACTACGTATGATGGGTAAGTAATAGTATGCTGTGGCTGTCGCAAAACTTTCTTTTATATCAATATAATGGATTAATTTAAACAGGGCAGTCATACACCAGTACAAATATGATCTATAAAGCCAGGAGTACTTCATACATTTTGAGTTTTAGTAAAAAATCAAGTAATTGGAGTATGGAGCAATGTTTACAGTTTGGCTTCTTTTTCTATTCCGAAATTACGAAAGAAGAATTTTTATGTTATGTAATCACGAAATGTCTGTCTTTTAATAAAGCAAACGTTAATTGGCGTCCGCTGCAGTGTTGCTAGTTCGGCCTCATTTTTTATTCAGGAAATTCGAATGAAAAAGTGTCACTTCATATAATCACGAAATGTCTGTCTTTTAATAAAGCAAAAATTACTGTTCGGAATTCCGGGTATGAATTCGGAATTTCTGAATAACAAAGGAGGCCAATTTGGCAATCCTAGTCCGAAATATGGTTTAGGCGAAAATGCTTCTCATAATCATACATTTTCTTTATTCAAAATTTTAGTTTACAAAATATACAAAATTATGCTATACACAAGGCATACAAAATTCAAGCAGTTACAGACAATATTTCTTTTGGTACAATCTACTAGAATATTTTAATGTGTTTTGAAGCTTTCTAACTTGAATCGCAGCCATACTGTATTCAATTTCATTACACACGTGGAAATATGGTAATAAACAAGTAATATAATTTTTTTTTTAAAGTCAATTCCTACTTAGGTCAAATAGAATTTTTTTTCCAGCGATCTACACGCTTCGCCACTGACGGTATTTATTCCTAAATATATTTCCAGCTAAATATCTTACATAAGAGAAATTTTTGAAATGTATTAAAAATTAAATAAATAGCTAAAATACCAAAAATTAATAGCTCGAAAAGTATTTCTCACAAAATTGTTAGACAAACTGCGTTAGAAAGGTTTAAAAAAAAAAAAAAAAAAAAAAAAAAATTCTTGATATAAATTTAAAATCTAATGATTATGACGTTTTTCAAATATTGAATTTCAAAAATTACCAAACTTCACAATAAAGTGCCATAGCGATGTTACAGTTAGCGATAATACAGTCTTTTCAAATATTAATTAATTAAATTTTATTATTTAATTTTGGTTTTATACTTCATTTCTGTTCCAAAGTATAGACTCGCTCCACATTTATAGTCTCCTTCGCCCGCGATCCGCCTGATCTTCGGCCGTGAACAGCCTCATTATCTTTTTACGTGTGAAGGTGAGACTATAAATATGGAGTGAGTCTATACTTTTGAACAGAAATGAAATATAAAATTAAAATTAATTAATTAAATCTAATTAATGAATTAATATTTGAAAAAACTGTATTAACATCAATTGTCATCCAGTACAAGTTAAAAAAAAATTATTTGAACTTGAATGGAGGAATTTAAAATATTTTCTTAACGATTGAAAATTCCAACAAGATATATATATGGAGAGTGTGAGCTAATAGTAGGAATTTAATTATACAACAAATGGTCTGTAATAGTTTATCTTGATATTTTTTGGGTAGTTTTTCGTAGATTTCAAGGTATAGCGCCATCTGAGGGAAATTTGTGGAACTAATTTTTTAATTTGCTTAATTTAAACTGTCGATCATAAGCATTTACGTGCAAGCAATACTTTTGTAAGTTAATTTATTTATTTTTTTGTGTTTTAAAATGTGTCAAAAGTTTTTGTCTTACCCTGTATTTGTAATTCCCGTATATTCCAGCGTATAACATGCTCCGGTGTATAATGCACAGCTATAATTTTAGACTACATTATTTTATTGTTTTTCTGACACATTCTCTGTATTACGGGTATCGGAATAGACAGACAGGAAAAATGTAACTGCAGATGTGTATTAAGTAGTTATTTATAAATATAATATTATTTTTAATTGCAGTTAAAATAAATATAATGATTTAATAAAATGTATGATAAATGAATGTGTGCGAGTAAATGTATCAAACACAGAGACGATATCTGCAATCGGTTACTATATTCAAATAATTCATGAAATGTAAAATTCAACTATTTAAAATGCGTTTTTAAACAAGTTATTCAAAATGAAATCCCGTTGCCTCATTGAGTTTAAAAATATTTCTATGAAAATCTCCAAGTATAAATCTGTTAATTTTAAAACTTACTAAGTCTGCTTAGTCATAAAATAGAATTTACGCATGATGTCAAACCGAAATTCACAGCAGAAAATAAAATGAAAAAGTTTTATAACTTTTCAAACATTTTTACTACTTTTCCAGGAATTCATTACATTCTGATAGTAAATTTAATATATTTATCATTTTACAGCTTAGATGTATTGAATAATACTGAAAGACTGCAATATGCTTATTGAAATTTATTTCTAATTTCAAAATGCAATGCTTGTGGATGTTTTTTTTATTTCACATCCCGTTAAATTTTATAATGAAATTTATGAACTTGAAAATCTGTACGGAAAATGTTATCCCTAATTTAATATCACCGTTCATAATCAGTTAGACATGAACGCTGATGTTTCATGATGTTATCTGATTACTTCTGTTAAGCTAAACAAAATTTTTATGGAGATGTAAAGGCTTTAACCCCTTGGGGACGAGCGACACGTATACGTGACGCATAAGATGCTCAGAATCCTCGATTATTCCCACCAGTTATTTTTATTGTAAGCTTTGCCTAATTAAATCTTAACATTTTTGCGATTCAATTAGTCGAAAATTTCTGTTTTAAAAAACCGGTGGCAAAAGATTCAAAATTCTGTAAAAGACGCTCGTCGCGAAGGGGTTAATAAAAAGTAGATAAGTAGTGTAAAATGCGACAACAATTTCTGAAATAATGAGAATGTTACAGAATTAAAAGATAGATTATTTGGTAATTTAAAATTTGAAATTCTCCACGGAGTAGGTAAATAATGCGTATTACTTAACAAATTGGGAATGACTAGGTCTATTGAAAGCGTGTTGTATCAAAAACTGGGAATGCATCGGGGTTTGTTTTATTTTTCATTAATTAATCCCTCCGACTGATTTTCAAAAATTATTTTTTTAATGAATGCAGCACCCACGGCTGCCAATTAACTGGTTCAAAAAAGTGGAATAGGGAGATAAAAAAAAAAAAAGCAAGACAGTGGCTTGTAAATCGGGATATATATATGCAGTAAATCCTAGGAAAGTGGAGAGGGAATTCTATAATGGAATCATGTCTTAAATGTAAAAAAATCATGATCCCTACGTAGGGAATACCATACAAATATACCTGCTAAGACGAAAACCGGTCTAAACAGATTTTGCATTCCAGTCTTGATATTTCGTCTTAGTAGGTTTTATTGCACTAAATAAAAATAATAAATTTATACAGTAAAAACTGTGAAAATGGAATAGCTAGGAGCAGAAACAAAATTCTGCTTTGGAGAGTTTCTGATAGAACAGTTAATAAATAGAATTCTACCATATGGACTTCGAAATTTTTACGTGTAAGAAAGGATTCGGCAATAAACAGGTTTTGTTTACACTAGGTTTAACTTAATAAAGTACAGTAATTCCTGTAAAAACAGAATCACTAGGGACCGAAAAGATATTCCATTAATTAGAAGTTAAATTTGTACGGTATTCCTTTCGACTGTAACATAAACATTTTTAACATAATTTTAACACATTTTTAACATTTTGTAACATAAACATAATTTTATTTATTAAAAATAAAATATTCTGCAACTGGTTTCGTTGTACCTCTTTGTTAATCATACAGTGTGTGTCAGTTGTCTGTCGCCTCTTCGTTCACAAGTATTTTCCGTACAGCATTCTACTTTTCACTTGAAGATTTTTGGTTTAGCTGCCATTCTTCAAAGAATCAAGACACTGTTGAACTATTTTATTTATTAAAAATAAAATATACTGCAACTGGTTTCGTTGTACCTCTTTGTTAATCATACAGTGTGTGTCAGTTGTCTGTCGCCTCTTCGTTCACAAGTATTTTCCGCACAACATTCTACTTTTCACTTGAAGATTTTTGGTTTAGCTGCCATTCTTCAAAGAACAAAGACAGTGTTGTACGAAAACAGGTAAACAAAATTACGGTTTCATTGATACTGAAACTGTTCTTTCTGGCGACCTCAATCATGCTGCGTTCAATCACTTAAATGTCTTGTTTTTACCATGAACAAGCGATTTGTTATATTCTGTGGTGTTTGTATCAGCAAATCCCATTTATTACGTCCTTACCCAAATTCACGGACGAGTCGATGTTTAAATGAGGTGCGTTCCTAATATTTTGGTCACTCGGTGTATATAGACTACAGAAAAACCGACAGAAAAATGAGCCTAACTACAGCGGTACTTTTATATTGCCTCTAATATTAATTTTTACTACAGCCAATGTAAATATAAATTGTCAAAAATTCATACATTTTTTGTATGAATGCGCGTGAGTAAAAGCAGCAAAATCTGTAATCGTTAATACTTTTAAATAACTCCTGAAACGTAAAATTCAAATATTTAACGTTTTCAAACCAGTTAATCAAACTGAAATCTCGTTCTTCTGATTGCGTTCTAAAATATTTGTAGAAAAATCTCCAACTAAAAATATCAGTTAATTTTAAAATTTATTAAGTCCGTTTAATTATAAAAATGAATATACGCATCAAGTCACTCCAAAATTCCCAACAGAAAATAAAATTTAAAAGTTTTATAATTTTTCCAACATTTGTAGGATTTTTCCAGGAATTCAGAGCATTGCGATAGAGACATTTAATTATATTTATCGTTTTACCGCTTAGATGTATTGATTGATGCTAAACGACTGAAATATACTTATTGAAATATATTTCTAAATTCAAAATGCAATACTTGTGTAAGTTTTTTTATTTCACATCTCATTAAATTTTATAATGACATTTACGAACTTGAAATCTGTACGGAAAATGTTATCCCTAATTTAATATATCCGTTTATAATGAGTTAGAGATGAACGCTGATGTTTCACGATGTTATCTGATTCCTTCTATGAATCTAATAAAAATCTTTATGGAGTTGTAAAGGTTTTAATTAAGAAGTAGATATGTAATGTAAATCTCTTTAATAATTTGCGAAATAATGAGAACGTTACAGAACTAAAAGATAAATTATTGGCTGATTTAGAATTTGAAATTTTAGTGGAATTTTTAATTAATGCTTATTATTTCGCAACTTGCGAATACATAGGTCTAAAGGGTGTTACAGCAAACACTGAGAGTGAATGGAGTTTTGTTTCTGTGTTTCTTTAATTATTCTTCCCTACCTATTTTCTAAAATTGTTTATTTAATGCCATGCATCCCCCTTTTAAATTAATATTTAAGAGTTCTAGGTTGGGTTGGTTTGATTTATGACGGCCAATTATCAACACGAGGGATATAGGCCCTAAGGAAGAGTGCCCTCCGTGGGGGTATTTTTAAGGGATCCTAACCCGTATTTACGGCAAGGTTCGAAGAAAACCACGAAAAACTCCGAACGGTTAGGTCGACGAGCGCGACAGGGGTTTGAATCCAGCACCTCCCGTCGACCAGCTTCGATAGCAGAACCTCTCAGCCACTGGTGGGGCGTTGAAGAGTTCTGAAACAACACGCATTTAGTCGTATGTATAAAAAAAACAAAACATTATAGAGTAAAAAGTTACTAATAATTCATAATTAATGTTTTCAAATGTTTCATGAAATGTAAAACTGAAAGTATTTTAATGATTTTTTGTAATCCGTTAATCAATTGAAAATAGCGTTTGTTTAGTGAGCTAAAAATATATATACTCAATAAATTTCCTCAAATAAAAATTTGTTGATTTTATAACTTATTGTGTCCCTTTGATTTCTAAGATAGACCTTACACATAAAGTCAACTTTAAATTCACAACGGAATACAAAATATAAAAGTTTTATAATTGTCTTACGATATTTGCTATTTTTACAAAAATTCAAAGCTTTTATCATTTTATAACATAAATATATTGAATAATGCTGAAGACAACAATATATTTATTGAAATACGTTTCCAAATTTAAAATGTAATACGTGTGTATGATTTTTATTTCACATCACATTAAACTTTATAATAAAATTTTCGAACTCGAAAATCTTTACGGTAACGGCTAGTCGATAAATTAGTATCTCTCTCCATACTTACGTGGTAGATGAACGCTGATGTTTCAGGACACTATGTTATTACTTGTGTCAAGTAAGCAAAATATTTTATGGACGTGTGAAGACATTAACTAAGGAGTAGCTAAGTAATGTAACTTTCGACAATGTAACTTTCTTTGTGAAATTAAGAGATTGTTATGGAATTTAAAGATTAATTAGTTGCTAATTTGAAACTTGACAGTTTCTAATTCCACAGTTGTAAATTAATGTGTGTTACTACGAAATATTCAAAAGAATTGAAGCTTCACCAGTAGTTGAGAGGTTGAATTTTCAACAGAACTATATTGAGTAATATTAATGATCCCAATATATTTATTGAAACGTTTCCGAATTTAAAATGTAATCCGTGCGTAATGATTCTTTTTTCACGTCCCGTTCTCAATAGTGTTCTTTATACTACTGGTCACGATGCTATGTGATTACTTGTGTCAAGTAAGCAAAATATTTTATGAAAGTGTGAAGATTTTAATTAAGGAGTAGCTATTACACTAGGGATGCATAACCTGTGGCCCGCGGGCCACCAACAGTACCACTATTTTTACACAGACACATTTACCTTAGATTAATGACGGAAACCTTGCTATTAAATATATCAAAGCTTACCTTTCAAAGATAGTGGTGGCAAACGATTTTCATACAAAAAGGTTGTGCAGCATTAAGCTACACTGTTAAAAAATTGCAGCAAACTGTCCAGTCATTTGCCCGTTTTTGTATAATACGGTTACATAACCGTAATTTAACTCCATTCTGACCACATTATTTCCTATATTATGGTCAGAATAGAGTTAAATAACAGTTACGTAACCGTTTTCTCTAAAAACGGTCAAATGACTGGACATTGCTGCAAATTTTTAACAGTGTAAGCAATGAAGCTTCAGACAATTCTTTAGGAAATTATGAGCTTGCTTTGTAATGAAGAGTTAGATTGATTGCTAATTTGAAAGTCAACAGTTTCCAATTCAACAGTTGTAATTAATACACGTTACTACGAAAAAATCAAATGAATTAGAGCCTCACCAGCGGCTGACAGGTTCTGCTCTGAACACCAGTAGATTGGAGAAGGTGGAGTCAGATTAGAGTCATGCATCACGATGGATAATACGATTTCACCCGAACTCCTACTTACGGTTAGGATTGTGTTAACGCTAATTTGTTTCATTGAGGTCAGCTTCAGGCTGGGTGTACTTTAAATGTTTCAGATTCCGGACGGCTTCAGGTTAAGCTCGAACCTATGTTCAACCTAACGCAGCGTTAATACAGGTTATATTCCCTTAGGAAGATCCCCACGGAGGACAATCCCCCCATCTCACTTACACTTGTACCTCTCGTGCAGATAATCGGGCAAACACCACCATTGAACTAATTGTTTTTCGTTTTATTCTAGTCTAACTCTGATTATTCTATAATACACATGTGAATCTTTTACATTGATAACTAAGCATAAAACCGACAGAGTGAAAGATCTCCAAACCGGGAATTGAACCTGGACCCTTGGGAAAGCGCTCCAATGTTCTACCATTGAGCTACAAGGCCGATACACAGCTGGGCATCTCTCAATCACATGTCGGTAAGGCTGCAACCGCATCACATGATAGAAATATCATGAGCGCACAAACCCTGTGGCAAACATGAGACGACACACAAAGTCATACAAACCCCAGCATATGTTAACACATATAAGTAATTTTTAAATTTTTTAATTAATTTTCCGCAGTGAAATTATTCAAATAATTCCTGAAATACAAAATTCCATTTTTTTAAAATTCGTTTTGAAACTATCTAGTCACAATCAAACTGATTTCGATCACCGAACTTGAAAATAATTCTAGAAAAAGTCTCCGAATTGTAAATTTGTTAATTTAAAAATATATTATGCTCATTTAACCATTATGTAAATTATACTCATGAAATCGGCCCGAAATAAACAACTGAACATAAAATATAAAAGTTTTGTAACTCTTATAATCTTTTTCCGGAAATTTAAATTAAAAATATTTATGAGCTTAAAACTACTGAGGTATACTAAAGTCCAGAATATATCTATTGAAATGCATTTGCAAATTTAAAATGCAATGGGTATGAGATATTTTTGTTTCACATCTCATTAAAGTTTAGGATGAAATTCATGAACTCGGAAATCTTCACGTCAAAGTATAATAGTATAAATTAATATATCCTTTCATAATGAGTTGGAGATGAACGCTGATGTTACGTAATACTATCGGATTATTTGTGTCAAGCAAAGCAAAATTTTTATGGAGTTGTAAAGGTTTTAATTAACAAGAAGATAAGTAATGTAAAATTTGACAATAATTTGTGAAAAACTGAGAATGTTATGGAATTAAAAGATAGATTATTTGTTAATTTAAAATTTCCGCGGTGTTTGTAATTAATCCATACTAATTCTCAACTTGCGAATGAATAGTTCTAAATTAAAGCGTATTACATAGAAATATGAGAACAAATCAAGTTTTTTTTTTATTATTATTTCTTTAATTAATCTCTCCTACTGATTTTCGAAGACATTCAAAAACATTCTTACTGATTTATTACTGACATTGAGAGGGATTTTACCATTTGGTAATTACATGATGATGAGGAGGAAGCTGCAATAAAATTGTTTCAGGACTTTGGAATTATACATAAAAAAGTTTCTGTTCAGAAAATCATGAACGTCTTAAATACAAAAAATATAATGTTTACTGCAGTGCTAAAATCCATTTACAATTTCATGGTTGCAGTTTAAGTTGAGCTCTATTTTATTATACTTTATTGTAGAATATTTATTTATTCTTTTATTTTAAGTATATATTTATATTGATTTAATAAAATAGTTCGTGAAAATCCGTAATTTTCAAATGTTATTTTAAATTTATTTTCGATCAAATATATTTTTCTTTTTGTTAACGTTTCAATTTACGTGAAATTCATTTTGCGCCAACTCTTACACTTTGCGACAGTGATATTAGTATAACGAAAAAGTAGCAAAAAATGTTTGACTTAATAGCCTTAACTGCATCTTAAATCTACTCTAAAAAGTTTCTATCACCACGCGCTTGTGTATAGCCAGAATAAGATAATATTGAAAATGTAAGCTACTAACCTACTATTATTAAGTTTTCCAAATAATCCATGAAATGCAAAATTCTATTTTTTTTAATTCGTTTGGAAATTAGCTAGTCGCAAATAAACTGATTTTGATCACCGAACTTAAAAATATTCCTTGAAAAAATGCCAGAACTGTAAATCTGTAAATCTTAAAACATATTATGGTCGTTTAACCATTATGTAAATTATATATACGCATGAAATCGCCGAAATAAACAATTGAACGTAAAATATAAAAGTTTTGTAACTCTTCTAATACTTTTATTCTTTTTCCAGGAATTGAAGGCATCTCGATTCTGAAATTTAAAATATTTGTGAGCTTAAAAGTACTGAGAGATATTAAAGTCCAGAATATATCTATTGAAATGCATTTGCAAATTTCAAATGCGATCTGTATGAGAGATTTTTGTTTCACATCTCATTAAACTTTATGATGAAATTCATGAACTCGGAAATCTTTACGACAAAGTATAGTCGTATAAATTAATATCTCCTTTCATAATGAGTTGGAGATGAACGCTGATGTTACGTAATACTATCAGATTATTTGTGTCAAGGTAAGGAAAAATTTTAATGACTTGTAAGGGTTTTAATTAAGAAATATATAAGTAATGTAAAATTTGACAATAATTTGTGAAATACTGAGAATGTTATAGGATTAAAAGATAGATTATCTGCTGATTTAAAATTTGAACGTTTCCACGCAGTTTGTAATTAATGCGTATTACTTCGCAAACTGTGAATAAGTAGGTCTTATTAAAACGTATTATATCAAATACTGATAATATATCCAGTTTAGTTTTATTTTTATTATTCCCTCTTAATGATTTTCAAAAATAGTTTGTTTTAATAACTGTACTTCCCTTTAAATTAATATTAAGAATTCTGAAACAACAGGTATTTGTGTTTTCTTTTTATAAATAAACATTATAGAAGAAAAAGCTACTAATAAACCAAAACTCGCGATTATGAAGATATAAAAAGATATTATATAAGAAATTAATAGATATTATTAGATTATATAGAAATTAATTAGGTTATATAATTTATTATATTATTTTATATATTACGTTATATATTATTATATATTATATATTAATCCTTCCATATATAAAAAAAGTAATGGTTTGAAATGGACCAATGAAAATCTGCGTAGATATTCCGGGTTATTCTCATCGCTTTTTTACTAGGAACTTCTTTGAGGAGCGATTACTTTTTTTCTAGCCGTCTTACGGATAATCATACCACCAGACGCGAAATATAACAAGCTTTCAGAAATTCAAAGACTTATCACGGTCGGACACTAAAAACTCAAAAAATCTTTAAAATTCGAGTAAAAAATATTTTATTGAAAAAGTCATTTTTTTTCATATTGTAGCCAATTTCTAAATCAGCGCAGAGAATCGTGTTTTATCTCAAATAAAAAATGTATTTGCACGAGACTATTAAAAACAATAATGAAAGTTTAAAATAATAATTAAATGATCATGTACTGAAAGCAGGAAATAAAGAAAATTACGTCATAAAAATTGTGTTTACACATGAATATTAAAAAGAAAAAAAAAAGTTCCCAGTTAAACTGATGGCAGTGAGCTCACAGGCTATTCACACTAATTGTATATTCTACTCTTATTTTAAAGAATAATATCCTTAGCAAAATAAATTAAGGGGGAGATTAGCTTTCCCTTTTCCCTCCTTTATACTTAACCAATGAACCCACAAAAAGTGGTCAGGGAAGCGCCTTATCAGAACAAACCTATATCCAAAATTTGAAGGAAATCTGATAATTCTGCATGAAAAACCCATTTATCTAAATTAAGAGGGGAATTATCCCCCGTTTCTTCATACAATAAACCAATACATTTAAAACTATTTTCTTATGGGTAATATTCGAGGCTAACGAAAAAGAAAGGCTACCGCGGTGCTTTACGCGTATCTTTTTTTACAGACCGCGAGAGTCACGTGATGCTCGAATCCAACAATGCAGGTGTACGAAAAGAGCATCACGTCACTCTAGCGGTCTGTAAAAAAAGATAAGTGGAATGCACCGCGGTAGCCTGCCTTTTTCGTTAGCCTCGGGTAATATTCATATGACGTCACATTGGGAATCATTTTGTGTAAAAATAACGCAAAATAGTTTCAATTTATTTTGTACGCAGTACTGCTCGATAAATATAGAAATTTTGTATATAATTATTAGTTAAAACAAATAATCTTTATTGTAAACATAACATGAAATTTTCCATGATGATGCATTAAAATAGAGAAAAGAATTCATGCATATAAGATATGACTGTTCCTGAAATTATCTAAAACTCGATGAAAATATAAAATATAAGAGTAAAATTTGAAAACACATTGCTTTTCAATACTGTGATTCAGAATGTTGTTCCCAAGCAGACGAAGAAGTTTAACCTGGAACCTAAAGGAAGGATATTGTCTATAGTGTCCTTATAAAAGTCTGAAAGGCAGCGACATTTTTAACCAAATCATTTTATACAAGCTGATTTCCAAATTAGTAATTGATCTTACTTATCAATCCCCAAAACAACCGTAAACTGTCGCGACAGCGGTGGGTAAGGCAATGGTAACCGAAAACTACCCCATTTAAATGAAAAAGCATTATAACCTGATTACACACGATAGCAGGGCTACACTACATACCGGGCTTGCTCATTCATTATGATGACGTCACAAAAGGTGGCTGACTAGGAGGAAAGACATACAGCGATTGGCACCAAACGATGGGCGCGTTGCTTTGGACCAATCGCTGGTCGCGGTCAGCCACCATTTGTGACGTTTTGAGAGTGAATGAGCAAGTCGGTATCTAGTGTTGCCTTGACGATAGTCTCCGTTCGTGATATCATCATCATCTTTTTAAAACAGGATACATTACCAGGTTTTAAGAGACTGCGAAATCAGAACGGGGGTTGGTGACAGGGCTACACTACATACCGGGCTTGCTCATTCATTATGATGACATCACAAAAGGTGGCTGACTAGGAGGAAAGACATACAGCGATTGGCACAAAACGATGGGCGCGTTGCTTTGGACCAATCGCTGGTCGCGGTCAGCCACCATTTGTGACGTTTTGAGAGTGAATGAGCAAGCCCGGTATCTAGTGTTGCCTTGATATCATTTTATATAATATTATATTACATTATTTATATTATATTTAGAAATTAATTAGATTATATAGAAATTAATTAGATTATATAGAAATTAATAGATATTATATAAGAAACCAAGTTCAACCGGAAATGACTTAAAAAGCATTCGGTTTAACACCCAATCAGAAAGCGTGATAATCGCAATCATCTATCGGCGGTGTACAGGGAAATTATGCAGATACCGGGTTTGCTCATTAACTCGAGGCTAACGAAAAAGAAAGGCTACCGCAGTGCTTTACACGTATCTTTTTTTACAGACTGCCGGAGTCACGTGATGCTCGAATGCACCAACGCAGGTGTACGAAAAAAGCATCACGTCACTCTAGCGGTCTGTAAAAAAAGATAAGTGGAATGCACCGCGGTAGCCTGTCTTTTTCGTTAGCCTCGTCATTAACAATCATGACGTCAAAAATATTGGCTGATAAGCGATTGGTACAAAGCGACGCGCCCATCGTCTTGTGCCAATCGCTGTATGTATTTTGTCGTTGCCAGCCACCATTTGTGACGTGATGATAATGAAAGAGAAAGCACAGTATCTAGTGCCTTGAATGTATGAATGCCTTGCTTATAAGCGGGCACATTGATGTCAAGCACACAAGTTAGATGTATGTTCTCAATAAAACAAACAAACAAACCTCTACCTCAACCTAGAAAACCTGGAACGAACGCTCAAATGGTATTCATAATTAATCTGTTTGGACTCCGGCCGCGATCAGGTCCACTCGGGAAAGCGTCCGACCGGGTTTTCTAATGGTCGTATTTACCAGCTACCTCAACCAAAGCCATTATATGTTAAGCCTGAGCAGATGAATTAAAGAAATTTCGCAAATTGAAAATAGCGCCTTCTTTCGACTGGTATTTCTTTTTTCATGCTGTAAAAAAATGGGTAAATCAAAAAAATCACAAAGTGAAATTGAAAAATATTAATCGAAATGAAAACGGTTAATGACGTGAAGTGTACACACTGAATTGGAAACGCTCGCTTCTGTCACTCAGTTGGATGGGTGGACTTAAAATGCGGATAATGGAATGTATGAATAACATCGTGTTTTTCTTTTTTTGTATGATTAACTCCTGTTTTAAGAACTCCACGCAGGAGTGGAAAGTGGTGCTCGTGTATATAAATAAAATTTGTATATGCAGCGCCTTGGTTTTGAATACCTACCGCAGAAAGAGGAAAGTGGCGCTACTGAGCTCTAACAAATTTAACACGTACTGCGCACGCTCTAAATATAATCGCTCTGACCTCAGCCTAGAAAACCTCGGTCGAACGCTCAAACGAAATTCACCATAAATCTGATTGGGCCTGGTCAAGGCAAAGTCCAATCAGATTAATGACGAATGATGAATACCATTTGAGCGTCCGACCGCGACCTACGTTATACACGGCCGGTGCATGACGTTTAAAACGTCACATGCAGTGGATCATTTTTGCACGGCGATTGGTGCAAAGTGGCGCGCCTCCCGTTTTGCACCAATCGCCGTATAAAAATGATCCACTCCATGTGACGTTTTAAACGTCATGCACCGGCCGTATATAACGCAGGTCGCGGTCCGACCAAGGTTTTCTAGGTTGAAATACATGGTAAATACGAACATAAGTTAAGGTAGATGGTGAGCAAGAACATAAAACCAGTGTTTTCCTATATGAGAGTGTCGACATATGATGCTGATGCTGGCTGTACTCAAACGGGCGCGTTTGTCCAAACTATGACATACATAGGCATTTTCTATTCCAGAACTTAGTGACTGGCGATTCGTTTTTGTCCAGAATCGTATCAGCCCATCAAATGTTATACCCCGTATGTCGCCTCTCTCATATCTAGTTTCAGATTAATGATGATGAGCGTTCGACCGCGACCTACGTTATACCAAGGCAACACTAGATACCGGGTTTGCTCATTCACTTTCAAAACGTCACAAATGGTGGCTGACCGCGACCAGCGATTGGTCCAAAGCAACGCGCCCATCGTTTTGTGCCAATCGCTGTACGTCTTTCCTCCTAGTCAGCCACCTTTTGTGATGTCATCATAATGAATGAGCAAGCCCGGTATGTAGTGCAGCCCTGGTGGAATGCACCGCGGTAGCCTGTCTCTTTCGTTAGCCTCGCAGCCACCATTTGTGACGTCATGATAATGAATGAGCAAGCCCGGTATCTAGTGTAGCCCTGTCGAAACGCGTGTTACCAGGGCTACACTACATACCGGGCTTGCTCATTCATTATGATGACATCACAAAAGGTGGCTGACTAGGAGGAAAGACATACAGCGATTGGCTCAAAACGATGGGCGCGTTGCTTTGGACCAATCGCTGGTCGCGGTCAGCCACCATTTGTGACGTTTTGAGAGTGAATGAGCAAGCCCGGTATCTAGTGTTGCCTTGGTGTTACTCGTATAACTGGGAAATGACGTCATACGAGTTCCTTAGGATAAAGTTAGGTTACAGCGATAAATATACTATGTGTATATTTACCGGTTGTGGCATATTTAGAAAACAAACCCTTCCGTCAACCAATCTACCACTACATTTTTATCATAGCGGTCATTGCAGGAATCGTCTCGGCGACGACGTTGGTCAATTAGATTATAGACCTGTTAAACGGAGACCTATCAAATGGTTAGAAATCAAGTGCACAGTAGGTGTGATAAAGAACGACAGTTAACAGTTGCAGTTAGCTATAAAACGAACAAACACACCAGGTTTCTCAACCACGTGATTACTTTACTTAACAAAATTCTGCAATGTTAGTTACGAGAAGTCTGGGTAATTTCCGGCTCGAAACGCTACAAGTAACGTACAGAAAGTCACGTGATACCGGTCTCTGAATGATTTGTGTTACCCATGTGTTACTCCGTATAACTCAGGTCGCGGTCCGTGAACGCGCCCACACTGTAGATGCTTCTTTTTCGAAGCTTTATTACTAATATGAGTATTAGCAGGGCTACACTACATACCGGGCTTGCTCATTCATTATGATGTCAGAAAAGGTGGCTGACTAGGAGGAAAGACATACAGCGATTGGCACAAAACGATGGGCGCGTTGCTTTGGACCAATCGCTGGTCGCGGTCAGCCACCATTTGTGACGTTTTGAAAGTGAATGAGCAAGCCCGGTATCTAGTGTTGCCTTGGTATTAGTCGTTCTCTATGAGCACGTGTATCGTAATATCCTATCTTTAGTTTGGACTTGATAGCTCGGACGAAATGTTATCAAACCCCTTCCTTCATCACGAATTTCTGAAAAAGAAAAATTCCCCTTATATCGTCGTAGCAACCAATATTTTCAGTTTCATATTATGACTAATTACGCAATTTTAATTAGCATGGTTACTTGAGACTGTTTAGTTCACAGAAAATTGTTTTATTTGTTTTAGTAGCTAGAAAGTATGCTCTAGTTGTTTACATCATAGACAATAGTTATCGCTGAAATGGTATCGGGATAACATTTGGGGCGCGTTCACAGACCGAACCACAAGTAACATAGGGTAACACATGGATAACCCGAAACATTCAGAGACCGATACCACGTGACTTTTTGCGGCTTACACCAGGGCTACACTACATACCGGGCTTGCTCATTCATTATGATGACATCACAAAAGGTGGCTGACTAGGAGGAAAGACATACAGCGATTGGCACAAAACGATGGGCGCGTTGCTTTGGACCAATCGCTGGTCGCGGTCAGCCACCATTTGTGACGTTTTGAGAGTGAATGAGCAAGCCCGGTATCTAGTGTTGCCTTGCTTACACGTAGCATTCAGAGACGGAAATTACTCAGACTTCGGGTAACCTAAGACTCTTATAATTGGAGCTGCCGCATATCCATTTTGTTTCGCATTATTAGTACACAGCTCAGCATCAATCTACCCGCGACCTGCGTTATATACGGCCGGTGCATGACGTTTAAAACGTCACATGGAGTGGATCATTTTTATACGGCGATTGGTGCAAAACGGGAGGCGCGCCACTTTGCACCAATCGCCGTGCAAAAATGATCCACTGCATGTGACGTTTTAAACGTCATGCACCGGCCGTGTATAACGTAGGTCGCGATCTACCACAGCCGGAGTTGGGGTTGCCTAAGACTCCGTTCTGATTGGTTGAACCGGTTCTGATTAGCTTGATTTTTCGACTAAGCTGCAATTCGGGTAACAAATCTGCGAGGATACGTTAGCCTCTATTATAGGAGTTCTAGGGTAACCCACATTACTTGGAGAATTTTGTTGGGTAAAGTGATCACATGGTTGGGAAATCTGATTTGTTTGTTTGCTTTATAGCTAACCGCAACTGTTAATTTTTGTTCTTTATGACTCCTACTGTACACTTGAGTCCTGACCATTTTCTTGGTCTACCTTTAACAGGACTATGATATGAATGTTCTAGAGCTCTGATGGGAACTAAAGTTCCCACCACCCACAGTCTAAAGGGATAATTTAAAAAAAAAGTTTAACCACACAGTCTATTTTCAGAGAGTCCTCTAATGTCATTTATAATGTTTTTTCAGTATATTTAAAAAAATTTAATGACCCGGAGCTCAAAGGGATAAAGTGCCAAAGAGTTGTAGCCTATAAATGTGCAACGGTGCTACTACGATAATAAGCTCTAATGACATCGTCAAGGCAACACTAGATACCGGGCTTGCTCATTCACTCTCAAAACGTCACAAATGGTGACTGACCGCGACCAGCGATTGGTCCAAAGCAACGCGCCCATCGTTTTGTGCCAATCGCTGTATGTCTTTCCTCCTAGTCAGCCAGCTTTTGTGACGTAATCATAATGAATGAGCAAGCCCGGTATGTAGTGTAGCCCTGACATCGTATTAAGCTGCTTATAAGCTAGCAGATGGCGCTGCGATCCCATCGTTTTTTTTTTTCAGCAACGTTGTACATTTATTGGATACAATTTTTTAGTGCTATTTTGTAGCAGATTTCCACACTATGTATTCTAGGCGCTATAACCCAACTTTACCCTGAGAAAATCAGATGATGTCATTCCCCAATTATACGAGTAGCCCGCGTTTCGGTCTCTGAACGCGCTCAGAAAGTTGTTTTATTTGTTTTAGTAGCTAGAAAGTATGCTCTAGTTGGGGCCCCCGTGGCCGAGTGGTTAAGGCACCATTCCGCTAATCGCTTCAGAGCGTAGGATGCAAGGCCAGCGGTGTTCGACTCCCGCCAGCTCCATTGCACGCACTTTGTGGAGCTCTCGGATGTAACTCTTGGTGTTGTAAATTTCCTTGTGCTTTCTCGTCAAGATTTATGTAATTGTTGAAGTCATGTATGTATTTCTGTGAATAAAAAAATGTATATGGATCATTCGATACAACAGCCTTGTAGCTATAATTCTCAAAGCATCATCCCTTCAGAGTTGAAAGTATGCTCTAGTTGTTTACATCATAGAAAATAATTATCGCTGAAATGGTTTCAGAATAACATTTGGAAATGGCCACCTAGAAAATATCGGGGCTGTTCAGAACCGAAGATCAGGCGGCGCGCGGGCGATGGAGATTAAAATATCGAGTGAGTCTTTACTGTGAATGAAATTGAAAGGCCTGCGTTCGTTATCATTGATTCGGACATCCAAATCAATGATAATGAACGCGATCCTTCATTTGACTAATTTGCGTATTTAATGTTATTTTGTTAAAATTAAGAAGTGAACTTGGTGGCCGAATGGTTAGAGCACTGCTCTTGATTCTAGAGTTTGCTGGTTTGATCCCCCAAAATTTCTGTTTGATTTTTCTATTTTTTTCATTTAAAAATGTTTAATCGGTTGCTTTGTATTTTTCATGATTAATGGAATATATTTTATAAAATCAAAATTTGATATTATTAACAATTACTTATTTAATTAAATACGACAAATTCAGCTATTTTACGATTAAAATTTTACATTACAGTGTCTTTTAATATTTAAACATTATTATTATTACTATTTTCTTTTTAGCAAATGTAAAATAAGGAATGAAAATATAGTCAATTTGCACGAATTTCTCAACAGTGAATTTTTAGTACGAATAGAATGCAAAGCATATTTTACAATGTAAAAAATATTATAAAAATAAAATATAAAATATATACATTATTTAAACTAGAAATATCAGTACCTATTTTTGTAAAGAGGTAAAATACATGTGGTTTATCGTCTAGTTTCGTAATGAATATAAATAAAATATAGTTAGAATGTTTATAAATTTTCTACTGAATGTATAAGTATTTTAGTATTTGTTTCTCGTGTTTTATGATGTTTATTGCAATATAATAAATAATGCAATTTACATCGAAAAATGAATTTAAAAAAAAAATAAATTTTTAGAAATTAATAATTATGTTTCAACAAGGTTGTTATCGAAAAATATATTTTAATAAAATATTTAAAAGCTTTTTTATCAAATTTTAACAAAGCTTTTATTTTACTATTACAAATAAAGAAATAAATCTTTTAACATGTTGGTATCACGACCTTGATTTATTAACATTCTATTTATCCCAAAAAATATAAAGCAACTGATAAATAATTTTTAAATTAATAAAAATATGGGAAGAAAATCGGAAATAAACGGCGAGCATTCACTTCGTATCCATACTTTTCAGGTTCATCTGTGTAGGACAACCCAAACGTCAGTAAAGTACATAACAATTTTTGGTACTTTTCGGTTAGCCGGGCGCCAGTGAAAAAAAATATAAATATATATCTACATATATGTTTGCGTATATATGTATGTATGTATGTATATATATATATATATATATGTATATATATATATATATATATATATATATATATATGTGTGTGTGTGTGTGTGTGTGTGTGTGTCTGTGTATGTATTTATATTTGTTTCACTGGTGACCGGTTTACCAAAAAGTACCCAATTTTTTTTTTCAGGAATTCGGTGATCCGAACGTCCTCTCCCTTGTTAGTTAAAGATGCACTGGTTATAGAAAATTAAACTTTATAATATTATATGCATTGTTTTGTACAATATATATATTTATGTAACTGCTATCAACTAAACTAATATATCAGTTTTAGTACGTGCTGTAGTTTTAGAGACATATAAGTTGACAGCAGTTATGTAACTATATATGATTTATATATATATATATATATATATATATATATATATATATATAACTATATTATGATATATATATATATATATATATATATATATATATATATATAATTATATTATGATATATATATATATATATATATATATATAACTATATTATGATATATTTATATATATATATATATATGTATATGTATATATATATATACACATCATACTTTCGTATTCTATTATTTTTATGTTGGATCAAAGGCTTAAAAAATCATTTTAGAATGTTAAAAAGTTGAAATTTTTCAGATATCCGATCATGTTACTACAGCTGTATCAATCAACCTACCAAACCAAGTAAGACACAAAAAAGCCCAATCAAGTGATCAAATCGCCCATAGAATTTTTGTGAGTCACCCACGCGCAGCCCGCGCTAAAAATTTGCAGATTATGAACGCTGATCGGGCTATCTAATCACGTGATGCTTTTCATGAATGTTTCGGGGGTTTATTATGATGAAATAAAAATAGATATTCCTATTATAAGATTCATTTTTTTTTTGAGGATAAAGATGTGTAGTCGCTAGTTTCACCTAATCCGAACCACAGAAGCTTAAAATAATTGAAATAATTAAATTATTTCAATATATTAAATTATTTCAATTTCCGAAAACACCTACTCCATAACCCTTCTCTCCTTCGCCCGCGCGCCGCGCGATCTTCGTTCCTGAACACAGCCATCCTCGCTAAATGGGACGAATGACGGAAATCTGCGAATCGAATGTGAACGTACTGTACGCATGCGCTTACTAAGTTTGTTCGGAAATCACATTTAGACTTTATCGAAGAAAGCGATTATGAGTGTTAAATGAAAAAACGTTTCACGAAATTCATTTTGAGTGCAATTAATATTTGTGAAACGTGTTGTAAAGGAGCTACTGAAAGACTTGCGGAAATTAATCGTGCATTTAAAAAAAAAAAATTCACAAGCATTTTCAGAATTGCGAAGTGTAAGCTAAGACTAAAGAATATAGTGTTGGTAGTAAAGTGACGGCGGTGTAAATTTGAAATGGAGCTATTTAATATTGATACTGAAGGAGAATATTTACATGATCTTATAAAACATGGTCTAGAAACTCTTCTTATGTTCAGCAAGACGAAGCAAATGTCTGAAACTGCAAACCTTTGGGCTTCTCTACTACAGTTCAAATCAACTATTCACCCAATTTGAATTCGAGATTTAACGTGTAATAAGGTATCACTTCGAAGTGTGGAGCTTTTTTTTATCCACAATGATGCTTTCAATAGACTGATTTCTAAATCTTTAAAGTAAAATGGGCCATTCAGTGCAAATTCGACAGGTGCATTGCTTGATACATTACCTGACGCATGGCATCACTTCATTCCGGCATGTGGGATTTGCAATGCAAGCTTACGTATTTGGTTAGATATTGGGCATTTTGATTTTTATGTAAAATTGTTGCTTCCAAGGGATTTCCAAGAAATTACTTTCTTTCAAACTCTGATAAATATTTCATTTTGATTGGATCTGAGTAATATAAATTTGAAATCAGAAACTGTACCACTGACACGATATTCTACAAATAGGACTAAATTGAAGTTGCTGTGATGACCAACTAGTTGTGCAGAAAAACAAGTTATCCGGAATACATCTGCCCGGACCACTCTGGATAAATTCTGTACTGTACTTTTTTTAAATGGAAATTACACCCCCCCTCCTCCGAAATAAAAATAAATCTAAATGCTGAAAGCAGCCATAAAGGCTCGTGGAGTTCCAGCAAAACATTTCAATGATGAATTTTAAGTTAACAAAGCTCTTCAAAATTAAATTGTAAGTTTATAATGACTTACCTTATTTTTTTCTGTTAAAAACAACAAATTTAACTTTGAAGGATATATTTTTCCTTATAATTTAAACTATGCTTAATGTATACAGTCGTTTTACACTGAGATTATGTGTATATTTTATACCTAATAACTGTATATTTTATTGCTAAATTTTTGAAATGTGAAAATGGTACGTTCACTTTCGATACTGGCTGTATCGAAAAAGTGTTTAGTAACCAGAGTATTACATTTATCGCTAAATTTTTTTCTTAATAGGGAATAAGAATTTACCCAATACTCCACCTTCCCTCAAATTCTTCTCATTTCTTCTGTTTTATATTTTATTTGTCACAAGTTGTTTTATAGATTTATGAATTATGGGTTGAAATGACATCTAAATGTGAAAAAATACTTAAACAAAAGAAAAAGCCATATTTCTTAATTTTTTTAATATTTCGTATTGAATGTATATTTGTATATTACTCTTTATATTACTTAAATATTTTCTCTTGCTGTACACTATATTGAATCCCATGATCTAAAGTGATCGGTAATATTCTTCTGAAATTAAAAATATTAATTTGAAATTATTAAAGTTAAAAAAAATCTTAACATTGAAATGAATTAAAATCCAATTTTAATAAAAATTAAAACTTGCTAAAATCGCCTTTTTATCTTTAAGTCGTTTTTTTTATCAGTTTAAATGTAATGAAACTAGTTACTGGAAATATAAATACCATCGTTAAAAGCGTTTTTTCTAAAAGCCGTCAATTTGATGTTATTTATTTAACAAATTTATACTAAATTCTTGTTAAGTATTATTTTAGTTAACGTTTACGTTATTTTTACCAATTTTATGTATTTATTAAATATACAAATTACCGATTTGAACACGATTTGTAATGATAACCAAAATGGGCGATTGACAACCATGTTTGGCGATATTTCTACCTGACCCGGATAATATGTAAGCACCTATTTTTTCACATTTAATGTATCTAAAATCACTGTTGAATAATTTTATATTTTTAACGAAATTCTTTCCAAACAAACCTAATGTTGAAGGGGCCAGCTGTTCTCGGTAGCTTGCAACCTAGAATTTGCACGACTTTATATTTTAAAACTAAAAATATATCCAAATGAACTAAGGAGTCCCCGTTATGATTGCAGATTTAATTTTCGATATTTAGATCCTACTCTGACCAAGGATTCCTGAGAAAATCTAACTAATATAAAAATGCCTCTTTCAAAACGGGAATACGATAAGGTTACGTTACCGAGAAAGACAAAGTCTGGTGTTCGTAAAAAAGATCTTCTGGTATCAAAATACAAATCTTCTGGTATCAAAAAACAAATCTTCTGGCATTCTTAATAAGACTTCAGATTTTTTTTTTAATACTCCTATATATTTCTGTTTTAAACATCCCTTTTTCTGAGCATTTAGAAAACGCATAACAATGAATGAGCTATCTTTCGAAAGGTTTTTGAAACGGCATCTGACCTAGTACACTCCCATTTCGTTACAACATGTTTTATGATTAAAAATTCAGTTAATTGGGAATTAAATCAGCATTGTTTTCATGAAAGATTTTTCTCAAATAAATGTTGCCACAAAAATAAAATACTGCATTTTATTCTTCCCAACATTGATTATAAAAATACATAGTACAAAAAAAGTGATACCTGCGCAAATTTTTATTTCATATTTATGATTAAAAAGTGAAATTGAATTGTTAATAAGAAAGAGACACCATCGATCGAAGCTTTCACGGAAGGTATTTCACGTGTAGCTTAAAAGGTGTGTTAATTATATTAATGCATTTTACATGTATTTATTTATCCTTTGTCCCGTGTTTTTTCCCGAAGCGAATGATGTAATCCTCTAAAGCAGTTAAAATACGATTGTTAATTTTTCTCGCGGGCGCCTTTTGCTGTCTTCGATCCGGTTTTTGTCACTATCATTGAGATGCTATTCTGGCCTTGTCTCGTATGTTGTTTGGAGCGACTTGTATGCTTAATTTTTCTTTAGAAGTTCAAACCTGCATCAGTGCGAAATCCTCGAACGGGTGTACTGGTAAATATTATTTTCGTTAAACTAAGACATCGGTGGAAAAGTACCACTAATAAGTAGTTTTTGTATTTAGATTTGGAAAGTGGATGCGGAATTTTAAATCTACAAAAAAATGAAAAATATGAAATCTGCATTCATAGAACATATTTTTTGAAACGTTAAATAATATCGTTTTCAGCCGAAGACGTAGTGTCGTTAGAACGCAAAAAGTATCATCAATAAGTGGGTAATGGGTAATCTATATTTTATTTGACAAGTATTTTGATTTGGAAAGCGGATGCTTATTTTTAAAAATTGCCTACTGTTTCGAGCTTTCTTTGACAAAAAATCTAGTTTGATGTGAAATTATAAAATTATTAGTTTAGAAAAAAAAGATTGTTTTCCCAATTGTAGTTTGTAGTAAGTAAACAGAGATTTGCACAGTTTCTTCATATACAAGGATTTTCAGTGAAAAATGTACATACATTCCATGGAGAAGTCGAGACGAGAAGTTAAGTTGTTATGCAACTAAAGACACTTAAAGTCGTCCACATCACACTATATTGGCTGTGTATATAACGTTATCACTTTAGGGGGGGGGGGAGGGAGGGGGGTTGTCTTTTGATATAGTTATCATTTTTAATCTTATAATCTTTAATCTAATTTTAATCTTTACTTTTATAGGACCAACTCTTACCGCAAAAATTAAATACAAAAAAATCCCTGCCGGCTCCGCCTATAATAACAGGTAGATTTCAAAATGGGCGGTCCTAACTGCTGCATCATGGCAAAAAGATCCTTCTTCTGCAATTCCCAATAAATAGGCACCTCACGGTCTGAGTATTCGAAATCTACCGAAGAAATCTACCTGTAAGCCGAGCCCTCAGGAATTTTATCCTTATATTGTTAAGTTTTTAGCTTTCGGACACAGAGTGAGGAAAGTATTCTAATTTTGATTGTGTGTATGAATTCCAAGCGGTACTGTCGATTGAGCTCCCATTTGGCGTATCTATACTAATAAGAAAGAGGATTGTCTGTGCGAGTATTGGCAATGGGTAGGGAAATCTATCACTCGTAAAAGTCTGAAAATTTGGACAAGAAATAGACGAAGGTAGGTCCGAATGCACCTGACGCTCGATTTTTTTCGATAATTAGTTGAAATATTAATTAAAAACCATAAAGGAAATGGCATAATGGTGAGTCACCGCAGTTTTCTGATGCAAAACCTTAAACCTCTCATCATTGATCTCAATTCCTTAATGCATTAACAATTAATCTTAAAACCTAATACTTTCACATTTACATTTCATGCTTAAACCGTTCAATCTACTGACGTTTGTTTTTCTAATATTAAAATAAACGTATTGTAGACAAATTTAATTTTTATAGGTTAGATTTTTTTTTAAAGCGGTTTCGAAAGTGGGATCAATTATTAGCACTATTTTTTCAAACTTCAATCAGCCACCCCATTGTGATATTTTGATTTATCTTATCCATCATAGATTTGGTATACATCTAACGATGTATTTTATGAATCAATGTAATTTTTTTTTCAGATGTTTATTTAAGACCGCTGATTTACAGTGCATTTTGTACTTGGTGAACTTTGGAGTACCTTAAATAGAATAAAAAAACATCCACGCACTTAGACGAATTTGTGATAAATCTAATGATTTTCACATGCATTTAAAAAAAAATCCAGATAATGCCCTTTAAAATAAAGCCGTATCTGAAGAACCTCAAAGTAAACGTCCAGACTTGCTGACTAAACGTATCTTGATATGCTACGTTATTTTGATAACTTACCTTGGCTTCATGATGTAAATAGGAATATAAAAGATTTTATCAAAAAGACCCAGTAAAGATCGGATCTGTTACACAGGCTCTTTTCGAACAAAATTTAACGTATCGTAACGGACTGTTGAATTTTATACGGATGTCAAATCCCTAGAGCTAATATGCCCGCAGGTTCTGTATGTACGTATGTACATACAGTATGTATCTAGTAAGTAATGCGATAACTCGTGATAGAAATATCAGATTTACTTAAAATTTGATATATAGGTTCATTCTGATAAGGCGCTTCCCTGATTAGTTTTTGGAGTTCATTGGAATAACGCGTAATCAGCATATATCTATGTAACTAACGCGATAACTCTTGATAGAAATCAGATTTGCTTCAAATTTGGTATATAGGTTCATTCTGATAAGGCGCTTCCCTGATAAAGTTTTTTTTTTGGGGGGGGAGGGTAATTCCCCCTTCCTTTAATTTAGCTAAATGGGTATTTAATGCAGACTTATCCGATTTGCTTCCAATTTGGTATACAGGTTTATTGTCGATTTCTTTATTTTTCATGGAACATTATTCTTTGAAATAAGAGTATAATATACAATTAGTGTGAATAGCCTGTGAGTTCAATGCCATCAATTTATCTGGGTCCTTTTCACTTTATTAAATTTTGCATTAAGACAAGAGAAAAAAAAATTATATCAAAGCTATTTAATAGGAGTAGTAATTGAACAGCAATGGTAAAAACAAATGAACATGGTAAAAATGAGTTGAACTGAAATGGTAAAAACATACTATGAAATTTTAATACATATATATTAAAATATAATTCTAAAAAATTTCAAATGGGATTTTAAGTACCTCGAAATTTAACGAACGTCATATTTACATAAGGATGTTTTAACAAGATAGCTTTGTATATCATAGTTTACTTAATAACATTTTAAAGATTAACAAGTGTGTATACAAAAAATATAAAAATTCATCAAATTTTATTTTAAAAAACACTTCTGAAAACAAAGTGCAGGAAATTCAATCAAATTGCGATTGCCGCTAATGGAATATGAACAAAAGTAAAAAAAATTTGTAAATTTCGATAAGGACACATTTATAAAACTTCTATTTTTTTTTTTCGTATTCCGTTAGTGGGAATAGTGGTTTGATTCAATTTGTATAGCTTATTTTTATTGTGTCATTTTCGAAATTTATAAAATTTGTTACCTCAGTTTTATTTTCGCAATCCGTTAGCACAGTCGTGGTTTAATTGAATTTCTTGTAGTTTGATTTTAGTAATTTGTCCTTTTCGAAAATTACAGAATTTCTTTTAATTTTTAGTCTTCTGTTAGCGGGAATCGTGGTTTAAATCAATTTCATGTAGTTTCTTTTTAGATGTCTTTTTCTCAATTTACAAAATTTGTTTTGATTTTAGTGTTCCTTTACCGTGAACTGTGATTTCATTCAATTTCATGTAGTTTGTTTTTAGAAATAGTGTCCTTTTCGAAATTTTATTTATTAATTATATATTTTTGTATTCTTTTACCGGGAATCGTGGTTCTCTATTTTATTTTTATTGTATCCTTTTCGAAATTTTCAAAATTTGTTACTTCTATTTTTGTAATCCGTTAGCGGGAATAGTGGATTGATTTAATTTCTTGTAGTTTGATTTTAGTAATTTGACCTTTTGGAAGTTTAGAAAATGTGTTGCACTTCTTTTCGTATTCCGTTAGCAGGAATAGTGATTTATTCAATTTTCTGTAATTTGTTTTTAAAAATGTCCTTTTCGAAATTTACAAATTTGTTGTACTTCCTTTATTTTTTTTCGTATTCTTTTCCCGGGAATAGCGGTTCGATTAATTTTCAAAAGTTTGTTTTTAGTGTTTTTTCTTTTTCGAAATTCAAATACTTGTTACTTCTATTTTTTTTTTTCCTATTCTCTTAGTGGAGTCGCGGTTTGATTAAATTTCCGCTAGTTCGTTTTCAATAATGTGTCCATTTCGAAATATTCAAAATGTGTTCCTTCTATTTTTTATCTTTCTCCCCGTATTCCATTAGTGGGAATTGTGGTTTGAGTCAATTTCATGTAGTTTTTCGAAAATGTCCTTTTTGAAAGTTACAAAATTTGTTGTACTTTGTTTCGTATTCCCTTATCGCTTACCGTGGTTTAATTAAGTTTCATGCAGTTTGTTTTTAGTATGTCCATTTCAAAATATATTCAAAATTTTTGTGTGCATAGTTTCGCTATTCCGTTATCGCTTACCTTGATTTGACTGAATTTCATGTAGTTTGTTTTTAGTGTGTCCATTTCAAAATATTCAAAAATTTTTGTGCATAGTTTCATATTCCGTTATCGTTTACCGTGATTTGATTCAATTTCTTCTAGTTCGTTTTTGTGTGTCCATTTCGAAATATTCAAGATTTGTTACTTCAATTTTTATTTTTTCCGTATTCATTTAGTGGGAATTGTGGTTTGATTAATTTTCTATAGTTTGTTTTTAGTGTTTTTTTTTTTTTCTTATTCGAAATTTAAATAATTTTTTCTTCTATTTTTTTTTCTTTTTTTTTTTGTATTCTCTTAGTGGAATTGCGGGTTTGATTCAATTTCCTCCAGTTCGGTTTGAATGTGTCAATTTCGAATTATTCAAAATTTGTTACTTCTTTATTTTTTTCGTATTTTGTTAGTGGGAATTATGGTTTGATTCTATTTCATGTAGCTTTTCGAAAGTTACAAAATTTGTATTTTGTTTTGCATTATTTGTCGTGATTTGATACTATTTCATGTAGTTTGTTTTTCGTAATGTGTCCTTTCCAAAAATTACAAAATTTGTTGCACATAGTTTCGTAATCAGTTATCGTTTTCAGCGATTTAATTCTATTTACTCTAGTTCATTTTTAGTGTATGAATTTAAAAATTTATTTCTATTTTATTTTTACGTATTCCATTAGTGAGAATTGTGGTGTGATTCGTTTTTTTTTAGTTTATTTTTAGTGTTTTATTTTCTTTTTCGAAATTTAAATATCTGTTACTTTGTTTTTGTTTCTTTGTTTTGTATTCTCTTAGCAGGAGTAACGTTTCATTCAATTTTTCCACAGTTCATTTACAAATAATATGTCCATTTTGAAATATTCAAAATTTGTTACTTCTATTTTTTTTTCTTTTTCGTATTCATTAGTGGGAATTGTTGTTTGATTTAAATTTCATGTTTTTCAGAAATGTGCCCTTTTCGAAAGTTACAAAATTTGTTGTACTATGCTTCGTATTGTTTCCCGTGATTTGATTCAATTTCATGTACTTTGTTTTTCGTAATTGTATCCTTTTCAAAATATTCAAAATTTATTAGTTTCGTAATCAGATGTCTTTTAACATAATTTGATTCAATTCCTTTTAGTTCATTTTTAATGTGTACATTTCAAAATATTCAAAATTTGTTACATTTTTTGTCGAATTCCATTAGTGGGAATTGTGGTTTGATTCAATTTCATATTTTCCAGAAATGTGTTCTTTTCGAAAGTTACTTAATTTGTTGTACTTTGTTTCGTATTCCATTATCGTTTACCGTGATTTGATTAAATTTCATGGAGTTTGTTTTTTGTAATGTGTCCATTTCAAAATATTCAGAATTTGTTGTACTTTGTTCCGTTTACCGTGATTTGATTCAATTTCTTCTAGTTTGTTTTTAATGTGTCCATTTCGAAATATTCAAAATTTGTTACTTTTATTTTTGTTATTTCCGTATTCATTTAGTGGGAATTGTGGTTTGATTCATTTTCTATAGTTTGTTTTTAGTGGGGTTTTTTTCTTATTCAAAATTTAAATATTTGTTACTTCTATTTTGTTTATTTTGTATTCTCTTGGCGGGATTGCGGGTTCGATTCAATTTCCTCTAGTTTGTTTTTAAAAATGTGTCCATTTCGGAATAGTCAATTTGTTACATCTGTATTTTTTTTTCGTATTTTGTTAGTGGGAATTATGGTTTGATTCTATTTCATGTAGCTTTTCGAAAGTTACAAAATTTGTATTTTGTTTTGCATTATTTGTCGTGATTTGATACTATTTCATGTAGTTTGTTTTTCGTAATGTGTCCTTTCCAAAAATTACAAAATTTGTTGCACATAGTTTCGTAATCAGTTATCGTTTTCAGCGATTTAATTCTATTTACTCTAGTTCATTTTTAGTGTATGAATTTAAAAAATTATTTCTATTTTATTTTTACGTATTCCATTAGTGAGAATTGTGGTGTGATTCGTTTTTTTTAGTTTATTTTTAGTGTTTTATTTTCTTTTTCGAAATTTAAATATCTGTTACTTTGTTTTTGTTTCTTTGTTTTGTATTCTCTTAGCAGGAGTCACGGTTTCATTCAATTTTTCCCCAGTTCATTTACAAATAATATGTCCATTTTGAAATATTCAAAATTTGTTACTTCTATTTTCTTTTTCTTTTTCGTATTCATTAGTGGGAATTGTTGTTTGATTTAAATTTCATGTAGTTTTTCAGAAATGTGCCCTTTTCGAAAGTTACAAAATTTGTTGTACTATGCTTCGTATTGTTTCCCGTGATTTGATTCAATTTCATGTACTTTGTTTTTCGTAATTGTATCTTTTCGAAATATTCAAAATTTATTAGTTTCGTAATCAGATGTCTTTTAACATAATTTGATTCAATTCCTTTTAGTTCATTTTTAATGTGTACATTTCAAAATATTCAAAATTTGTTACATTTTTTGTCGAATTCCATTAGTGGGAATTGTGGTTTGATTCAATTTCATATTTTCCAGAAATGTGTTCTTTTCGAAAGTTACTTAATTTGTTGTACTTTGTTTCGTATTCCGTTATCGTTTACCGTGATTTGATTAAATTTCATCTAGTTTGTTTTTTGTAATGTGTCCATTTCAAAATATTCAAAATTTGTTGTACTTTGTTCCGTTTACCGTGATTTGATTCAATTTCTTCTAGTTTGTTTTTAATGTGTCCATTTCGAAATATTCAAAATTTGTTACTTTTATTTTTATTATTTCCGTATTCATTTAGTGGGAATTGTGGTTTGATTCATTTTCTATAGTTTGTTTTTAGTGGGGACTTCAGATTTTTTTTTTAATACTCCTATATATTTCTGTTTTAAACATCCCTTTTTCTGAGCATTTAGAAAACGCATAACAATGAATGAGCTATCTTTCGAAAGGTTTTTGAAACGGCATCTGACCTAGTACACTCCCATTTCGTTACAACATGTTTTATGATTAAAAATTCAGTTAATTGGGAATTAAATCAGCATTGTTTTCATGAAAGATTTTTCTCAAATAAATGTTGCCACAAAAATAAAATACTGCATTTTATTCTTCCCAACATTGATTATAAAAATACATAGTACAAAAAAAGTGATACCTGCGCAAATTTTTATTTCATATTTATGATTAAAAAGTGAAATTGAATTGTTAATAAGAAAGAGACACCATCGATCGAAGCTTTCACGGAAGGTATTTCACGTGTAGCTTAAAAGGTGTGTTAATTATATTAATGCATTTTACATGTATTTATTTATCCTTTGTCCCGTGTTTTTTCCCGAAGCGAATGATGTAATCCTCTAAAGCAGTTAAAATACGATTGTTAATTTTTCTCGCGGGCGCCTTTTGCTGTCTTCGATCCGGTTTTTGTCACTATCATTGAGATTCTATTCTGGCCTTGTCTCGTATGTTGTTTGGAGCGACTTGTATGCTTAATTTTTCTTTAGAAGTTCAAACCTGCATCAGTGCGAAATCCTCGAACGGGTGTACTGGTAAATATTATTTTCGTTAAACTAAGACATCGGTGGAAAAGTACCACTAATAAGTAGTTTTTGTATTTAGATTTGGAAAGTGGATGCGGAATTTTAAATCTACAAAAAAATGAAAAATATGAAATCTGCATTCATAGAACATATTTTTTGAAACGTTAAATAATATCGTTTTCAGCCGAAGACGTAGTGTCGTTAGAACGGAAAAAGTATCATCAATAAGTGGGTAATGGGTAATCTATATTTTATTTGACAAGTATTTTGATTTGGAAAGCGGATGCTTATTTTTAAAAATTGCCTACTGTTTCGAGCTTTCTTTGACAAAAAATCTAGTTTGATGTGAAATTATAAAATTATTAGTTTAGAAAAAAAAGATTGTTTTCCCAATTGTAGTTTGTAGTAAGTAAACAGAGATTTGCACAGTTTCTTCATATACAAGGATTTTCAGTGAAAAATGTACATACATTCCATGGAGAAGTCGAGACGAGAAGTTAAGTTGTTATGCAACTAAAGACACTTAAAGTCGTCCACATCACACTATATTGGCTGTGTATATAACGTTATCACTTTAGGGGGGGGGGGGGGGAGGGAGGGGGGTTGTCTTTTGATATAGTTATCATTTTTAATCTTATAATCTTTAATCTAATTTTAATCTTTACTTTTATAGGACCAACTCTTACCGCAAAAATTAAATACAAAAAAATCCCTGCCGGCTCCGCCTATAATAACAGGTAGATTTCAAAATGGGCGGTCCTAACTGCTGCATCATGGCAAAAAGATCCTTCTTCTGCAATTCCCAATAAATAGGCACCTCACGGTCTGAGTATTCGAAATCTACCGAAGAAATCTACCTGTAAGCCGAGCCCTCAGGAATTTTATCCTTATATTGTTAAGTTTTTAGCTTTCGGACACAGAGTGAGGAAAGTATTCTAATTTTGATTGTGTGTATGAATTCCAAGCGGTACTGTCGATTGAGCTCCCATTTGGCGTATCTATACTAATAAGAAAGAGGATTGTCTGTGCGAGTATTGGCAATGGGTAGGGAAATCTATCACTCGTAAAAGTCTGAAAATTTGGACAAGAAATAGACGAAGGTAGGTCCGAATGCACCTGACGCTCGATTTTTTTCGATAATTAGTTGAAATATTAATTAAAAACCATAAAGGAAATGGCATAATGGTGAGTCACCGCAGTTTTCTGATGCAAAACCTTAAACCTCTCATCATTGATCTCAATTCCTTAATGCATTAACAATTAATCTTAAAACCTAATACTTTCACATTTACATTTCATGCTTAAACCGTTCAATCTACTGACGTTTGTTTTTCTAATATTAAAATAAACGTATTGTAGACAAATTTAATTTTTATAGGTTAGATTTTTTTTTAAAGCGGTTTCGAAAGTGGGATCAATTATTAGCACTATTTTTTCAAACTTCAATCAGCCACCCCATTGTGATATTTTGATTTATCTTATCCATCATAGATTTGGTATACATCTAACGATGTATTTTATGAATCAATGTAATTTTTTTTTCAGATGTTTATTTAAGACCGCTGATTTACAGTGCATTTTGTACTTGGTGAACTTTGGAGTACCTTAAATAGAATAAAAAAACATCCACGCACTTAGACGAATTTGTGATAAATCTAATGATTTTCACATGCATTTAAAAAAAAATCCAGATAATGCCCTTTAAAATAAAGCCGTATCTGAAGAACCTCAAAGTAAACGTCCAGACTTGCTGACTAAACGTATCTTGATATGCTACGTTATTTTGATAACTTACCTTGGCTTCATGATGTAAATAGGAATATAAAAGATTTTATCAAAAAGACCCAGTAAAGATCGGATCTGTTACACAGGCTCTTTTCGAACAAAATTTAACGTATCGTAACGGACTGTTGAATTTTATACGGATGTCAAATCCCTAGAGCTAATATGCCCGCAGGTTCTGTATGTACGTATGTACATACAGTATGTATCTAGTAAGTAATGCGATAACTCGTGATAGAAATATCAGATTTACTTAAAATTTGGTATATAGGTTCATTCTGATAAGGCGCTTCCCTGATTAGTTTTTGGAGTTCATTGGAATAACGCGTAATCAGCATATATCTATGTAACTAACGCGATAACTCTTGATAGAAATCAGATTTGCTTCAAATTTGGTATATAGGTTCATTCTGATAAGGCGCTTCCCTGATAAGTTTTTTTTTTTTTTTTTGGGGGGGGGAGGGTAATTCCCCCTTCCTTTAATTTAGCTAAATGGGTATTTAATGCAGACTTATCCGATTTGCTTCCAATTTGGTATACAGGTTTATTGTCGATTTCTTTATTTTTCATGGAACATTATTCTTTGAAATAAGAGTATAATATACAATTAGTGTGAATAGCCTGTGAGTTCAATGCCATCAATTTATCTGGGTTCTTTTCACTTTATTAAATTTTGCATTAAGACAAGAGAAAAAAAAATTATATCAAAGCTATTTAATCGGAGTAGTAATTGAACAGCAATGGTAAAAACAAATGAACATGGTAAAAATGAGTTGAACTGAAATGGTAAAAACATACTATGAAATTTTAATACATATATATTAAAATATAATTCTAAAAAATTTCAAATGGGATTTTAAGTACCTCAAAATTTAACGAACGTCATATTTACATAAGGATGTTTTAACAAGATAGCTTTGTATATCATAGTTTACTTAATAACATTTTAAAGATTAACAAGTGTGTATACAAAAAATATAAAAATTCATCAAATTTTATTTTAAAAAACACTTCTGAAAACAAAGTGCAGGCAATTCAATCAAATTGCGATTGCCGCTAATGGAATATGAACAAAAGTAAAAAAATTTTGTAAATTTCGATAAGGACACATTTATAAAACTTCTATTTTTTTTTTCGTATTCCGTTAGTGGGAATAGTGGTTTGATTCAATTTGTATAGCTTATTTTTATTGTGTCATTTTCGAAATTTATAAAATTTGTTACCTCAGTTTTATTTTCGCAATCCGTTAGCACAATCGTGGTTTAATTGAATTTCTTGTAGTTTGATTTTAGTAATTTGTCCTTTTCGAAAATTACAGAATTTCTTTTAATTTTTAGTCTTCTGTTTGCGGGAATCGTGGTTTAAATCAATTTCATGTAGTTTCTTTTTAGATGTCTTTTTCTCAATTTACAAAATTTGTTTTGTTTTTAGTGTTCCTTTACCGTGAACTGTGATTTCATTCAATTTCATGTAGTTTGTTTTTAGAAATAGTGTCCTTTTCGAAATTTTATATATTAATTATATATTTTTGTATTCTTTTACCGGGAATCGTGGTCCTCTATTTTATTTTTATCGTATCCTTTTCGAAATTTTCAAAATTTGTTGTTCTATTTTTGTAATCCGTTAGCGGGAATAGTGGATTGATTTAATTTCTTGTAGTTTGATTTTAGTAATTTGTCCTTTAGAAGTTTAGAAAACGTGTTGCACTTATTTTCGTATTCCGTTAGCAGGAATCGTGATTTATTCAATTTTCTGTAATTTGTTTTTTAAAATGTCCTTTTCGAAATTTACAAATTTGTTGTACTTCCTTTATTTTTTTTTCGTATTCTTTTCCCGGGAATAGCGGTTCGATTAATTTTCAAAAGTTTGTTTTTAGTGTTTTTTCTTTTTCGAAATTCAAATACTTGTTACTTCTATTTTTTTCTTTATTTCCTATTCTCTTAGTGGAGTCGCGGTTGGATTAAATTTCCGCTAGTTCGTTTTCAATAATGTGTCCATTTCGAAATATTCAAAATGTGTTATTTTTTATCTTTCTCCCCGTATTCCATTAGTGGGAATTGTGGTTTGAGTCAATTTCATGTAGTTTTTCGAAAATGTCCTTTTTGAAAGTTACAAAATTTGTTGTACTTTGTTTCGTATTCCCTTATCGCTTACCGTGGTTTAATTAAGTTTCATGCAGTTTGTTTTTAGTATGTCCATTTCAAAATATATTCAAAATTTTTGTGTGCATAGTTTCGCTATTCCGTTATCGCTTACCTTGATTTGACTGAATTTCATGTAGTTTGTTTTTAGTGTTTCCATTTCAAAATATTCAAAAATTTTTGTGCATAGTTTCATATTTCGTTATCGTTTACCGTGATTTGATTCAATTTCTTCTAGTTCGTTTTTGTGTGTCCATTTCGAAATATTCAAGATTTGTTACTTAAATTTTTATTTTTTCCGTATTCATTTAGTGGGAATTGTGGTTTGATTAATTTTCTATAGTTTGTTTTTAGTGTTTTTTTTCCTTATTCGAAATTTACATATTTCTTACTTCTATTTTTTTTTCTTTTTTGTTGTTTATTTTGTATTCTCTTAGTGGAATTGCGGGTTTGATTCAATTTCCTCTAGTTCGGTTTGAATGTGTCCATTTCGAATTATTCAAAATGTGTTACTTCTTTATTTTTTTTCGTATTTTGTTAGTGGGAATTATGGTTTGATTCTATTTCATGTAGCTTTTCGAAAGTTACAAAATTTGTATTTTGTTTTGCATTATTTGTCGTGATTTGATACTATATTTCATGTAGTTTGTTTTTCGTAATGTGTCCTTTCCAAAAGTTACAAAATTTGTTGCACATAGTTTCGTAATCAGTTATCGTTTTCAGCGATTTGATTCTATTTCCTCTAGTTCATTTTTAGTGTATGAATTAAAAAAATTATTTCTATTTTATTTTTACGTATTCCATTAGTGAGAATTGTGGTGTGATTCGTTTTCTTTAGTTTATTTTTAGTGTTTTCTTTTCTTTTTCGAAATTTAAATATCTGTTACTTTGTTTTTTGTTTCTTTGTTTTGTATTCTCTTAACGGGAGTCACGGTTTCATTCAATTTCTCCCTAGTTCAATTTCAAATAATATGTCCATTTTGAAATATTCAAAATTTGTTACTTCTATTTTTTTTTCGTATTCCATTAGTGGGAATTGTGGTTTGATTCAATTTCATATTTCCCAGAAATGTGTTCTTTTCGAAAGTTACAAAATTTGTTGTACTTAGTTTCGTATTCCGATATCGTTTACCGTGATTTGATTAAATTTCATGTAGTTTGTTTTTGTGTGTCCATTTGGAAATATTCAAAATTTGTTACTTCAATTTTTATTTTTTCCGTACTCATTCAGTGGGAATTGTGGTTTGATTCATTTTCTATAGTTTGTTTTTAGTGTTTTTTTTTTCTTATTCGAAATTTAGATATTTGTTACTTCTACTTTTTTCTTTTGTTGTTTATTTTGTATTTTCTTAGCGGAATTGCGGGTTTGGTTCAATTTCCTCTAGTTCGGTTTGAATGTGTCCATTTCGAATTATTCAAAATTGGTTACTTCTATATTTTTTTCGTATTTTGCTAGTGGGAATTAGGGTTTGATTCTATTTCATGTAGCTTTTCAGGCATGTTTTTCGAAAGTTACAAAATTTGTATTTTGTTTTGTATTTCCCGTGATTTGATTCAATTTCATGTAGTTTGTTTTTCGTAATGTATCCTTTTCGAAATTATCAAAATGTGTTGTACATAGTTTCGTAATCTTTTATCGTTTAGCGTGATTTGATTCAGTTTCCTCTAGTTCATTTTTAAAGTGTGCATTTCAAATATTCAAAATTTGTTACTTCTATTTTTTTTTTTTTTATCGTCCCTTAGGGGGAATTGTTGTTTGATTCAATTTTCATGTTTTCCAGGAATGTGTCCTTTTCGAAAGTTACAAAATTTGTTGTACTTTGTTTCGTATTCCGTTATCATTTACCGTGATTTTATTCAATTTCATGTAGTTTGTTTTTCGTATGTGTCCATTTAAAATATTCAAAATTTTTTGTGCATAACTTCGCTATTCCGTTATCGCTTACCTTGATTTGATTCAATTTCCTCTAGTTTGTTTTTAATAATGTGTCCATTTCAAAATATTCAAAATTTGTTACTTCTATATATATATATTATTTTTTCGTATTTCATTACTGGGGATTGTGGTTTGATTCAATTTCATGTTTTCCAGAAGTGTGTCCTTTTTCGAAAGTTTGCAAAATTTGTTATATAGTGTTTCATATTGTTTGCCGTGATTTGGATTCAATTTCATGTAGTTCAATTTTTGTAACTGTATCCTTATCGAAATATTAAAAATTTGTTAGTTTCGTTATCAGATGTCTTTTAACATAATTTGATTAAATTTCTTTTAGTTCATTTTTAATATGTGCATTTCAAAGTATTCAAAATCTGTTACATTTTTTTTTTCGTATTCCATTAGTGGGAATTGTGGTTTGATTCAATTTCATATTTCCCAGAAATGTGTTCTTTTCGAAAGTTACAAAATTTGTTGTACTTAGTTTCGTATTCCGATATCGTTTACCGTGATTTGATTAAATTTTATGTAGTTTGTTTTTGTGTTCATTTCGAAATATTCAAAATTTTTAACTTAAATTTTTATTTTTTCCGTATTCATTCAGTGGAATTGTGGTTTGATTCATTTTCTATAGTTTGTTTTTAGTGGGGTTTTTTTTCTTACTCGAAATTTAAATATTTGTTACTTCATTTTTTTTTTCTTTTTTGTTTATTTTGTATTTTCTTAGCGGAATTGTGGGTTTGATTAAATTTCCTCTTGTTCGGTTTGAATGTGTCCATTTCGAAATATTCAAAATTTGTTACTTATATATATATTTTTTTCGTATTTTGTTACTGGGAATTTTGGTTTGATTCTATTTCATGTATCTTTTCAGAAATGCTTTTCGAAAGTTACAAAATTTGTCTTTTGTTTTGTATTATTTGTCGTGATTTGATTCAGTTTCATGTAGTTTGTTTTTCGTAATGCGTTCTTTTCGAAAGTTACAAAATTTGTTGCACATAGTTTCGTAATCAGTTATCTTTTAACGTGATTTCATTCTATTTCCTCTAGTTCATTTTTAGTGTATGCATTTCAAAATATTCAAAATTTGTTACTTCTATTTTATTTTTCCGTCCATTAGTGAGAATTGTGGTTTGATTCGTTTCCGTTAGTTTATTTTTAGTGTTTATTTTTTTTTCAAAATTTAAATATGTTACTTTTTTCTTTGTTTTGTATTCTCTTAGCGGGAGTCACGATTTCATTCAATTTCTCCCTAGTTCATTTTTAAATAATTTGTCCATTTTAAAATATTCAAAATTTGTTACTTCTATTTTTTTTTTTAGTATTCCATTAGCGGGAATTGTGGTTTGATTAAATTTCATGTCTTTCCGAAATGTGTCCTTTTTCGAAAGTTTGCAAAATTTGTTATACCATGTTTCGTATTGTTTGCCGTGATTTGATTCAATTTCATGTAGTTTGTTTTTCGTAACTGTATCCTTTTCGAAATATTCAAAATTTGTTAGTTTCGTAATCAGATGTCTTATAACATGATTTGATTCAATTTCTTTTAGTTCATTTTTAATGTGTGCATTCAAAATTTGTTACTTTTTTTTTCGTATTCCATTAGTGGGAATTGTGGTTTAATTCAATTTCATATTTTCCAGAAATGTGTTCTTTTCGAAAGTTACTTAATTTGTAGTACTTTGTTTCGTATTCCGTTATCGTTTACGGTGATTTGATTAAATTTCATGCAGTTTGTTTTTTGTAATGTGTCCATTTAAAAATATTCAAAATTTACTTCTATTTTTATTTTTTCCGTATTCATTTAGTGGGAATAGTGTTTAGATTCATTTTCTATAGTTTGTTTTTAATGTTTTTTTTTTCTTATTCGAAATTTAAATATTTGTTACTTCTATTTTTTTTTTCTTTGTTGTTGTTTATTTTGTATTCTCTTAGCGGGATTGATTCAATTTCCTCTAGTTCGGTTTGAATGTGTTCATTTCGAAATATTCAAAATTTGTTACTTCTACTTTTTTTCCGTATTCCATTAGTGGAAATTTTGGTTTGATGCATTTTCTATAGTTTATTTTTAGTGTTTTTCTTTTCTTATTCGAAATCTAAATATTTGTTACTTCTATTTTGTTTTTTTTATTTTGTATTCTCTTGGCGGGATTGCGGGTTTGATTCAATTTCCTCTAGTTTGTTTTTAAAAATGTGTCCATTTCGAAACATTCAAAATTTGTTACTTCTATATTTTTTCCTTATATTGATAGTGGGAATTATGGTTTAATTCCATTTCATGTAGTTTTTCAAAAATGCTTTTCGAAAGTTACAAAATTTGTTGTATTATGCTTCGTATTGTTTCCCATGATTTGATTCAATTTCATGTAGTTTGTTTTTCGTAATGTATCCTTTTCGAAATTTTCAAAATGTGTTGTAGATAGTTTCGTAATCTTTTATCGTTTAGCGTGATTTGATTCAATTTCCTCTAGTTAATTTTTAATGTGTGCATTTCAAATAGTCAAAGTTTGTTACTTGTATTTTTTTTATTGTATTTCCTTAGTAGGAATTGTTGATTGATTCAATTTCCTGTTTTCCAGAAATGTGTCCTTTTCGAAAGTTACAAAATTTGTTGTACTTTGTTTCGTATTCCGTTATCGTTTCCCGAGATTTTATTCAATTTCATGTTTGTTTTTCGTAATGTGTCCATTTCAAAATATTCAAAATTTGTTTTTTGTTACGTATTTTGTTATCGTTTAACGTGATTTGATTCTATTTCGTTTTTATGTGGTGTCCACTTCGAAATTCAAAATTTGTTACTTCTCTTTTTGTATTTCCTATTAGTGGGAATTATGGTTTGATTCAATTTCATGTAGTTTGTTTTTCGTACTGTATCATTTTTGAAATGTCTGACTTCTATTTTTTTTTTTTTTTTCATATTTTGTTGACGAGAATCGTGGTTTGTTTTCTCTACTTTTTTTTTGTTTGTAATGTATCCTTTTCGAACTTTCAAAGTTTGTTATTTCTAACCTTTTATGTGTATATATATATTCTCATAGCGGGAGTCGCTATTTGATTGTTTCCTCTAGTTCGTTTTTAATGTGTCCTTTTTCGAAATTTTCAAATTTTTTTACTTTTTTGCTTATTTCTTTTTTGGGGGATTTTGGTTTGATTCAATTTCATGTTTTTTTTTTGTTTTTTTTTTTTCAGAAATGTGCTCATTTGAAAATTTGTATTTCGAGGTTTTTATTTTAGTTTCCCGTTGGCGGGAATCGAGGTTTGATTTAATTTGTTGTAGTTTTCCGAAATGTGTCCTTTTCGAAATTTAAACTTTTGTACTTTTTTTCGTATTCCGTTATCGTGAACAGAGATTTGATCCAATTTCATGTAGTTTGTTTTTAGAAATGGTGTCCCCTTTTGAAATTTTTAAAATTGTTTACCGTGAATTTGGTCTGATTCAATTTTTGTGTAATGTATCCTTTTCGAAATTTGTTACTTCTATTTTTTTTTCCCTAATCTTTGGTAGGAAATTTAATAATTTGTCCTTTTTCGAAATTTAGAAAATTTGTACCTTTTTCGTATTCCGTTAGCAGGAATCGTGATTCATTCAATTTTTTGTAATTTATTTAAAAAAATGTCCTTTTCGAAATTTACAAATTTCTTGTACTCCCGCCCCGCCCCTCCCTTTTTTTTTCGTATTCCGTTAGTAGCTATCGTGGTTTGATTGAAATCTTTTCTTTAGTTTATTATTAGTAATGTCCTTTTCGAAATTTAAATATTTGTTACTTCTATTTTTTTTCTTTTTTTTTTATTCTCAAAGCGGGAGTCACTGTTTCATTCAATTTCCTCTAGTTCGTTTTTAAAGTGTCTATTTAAAAATTTTCAAAGTTTTTTTCAACTTCCATTTTTTTATGTATTCCGTTAGTTGGATTTTGTGGTTTAATTTCATGTAGATTTCGGAAATATACCTTTTTGAAAAATTGAAAAGTTTTTTGTACTTTGTTTCGTATTTCTGCTATTGTTTACCGTGATTTGATTCAATTTCATGTAGTTAGTTTTCAAAAATGTGCCCTTTTGGAAATTTTCAAAATTTTACTCCTATTTTATTTATTTTTTATTTTTGCTGTTTCGGGGAATCGAAGTTTGTTTCAATTTTCTCTACTTTGTTTTTTGTAATTAATCATTTAATGTATTTTTTTGTAATGTAGCCTTTTCGAAATTTTCAAAATTTACTTCTCTATTTTTCGTATTCAGTTAGCGGGAATAGTTCTTTGATTCAATTTCTTCTTGGTTTTTTGTGATGTAGCGTTTCGGAAATTTTTAAAATTTGTTGTACTTTCAGTTTGTAGTATTCCATTAGTGGAAATCGTGGTTTGATTGAATTTACTTTAGTTTGTTTTTAAAAATGCCCCTTTTTCGAAAATTTCATAATTGTTACTTCATTTTTCTTTTTTTATTCCGTTGTCGGGAATCCCGGTTTGATTAAATTTCATCTAGTTGTGTTTCAGTAATGTTTTCTTTCGAAATTTACAAAATTATTTGTACTTCTTTTTCTATTCGTATTGCTTTAGCGGGATTCCTGGTTTATTGAATTTCCTGTGATTTTGTTTTTGAAATAGTTTTCAAAATTTACAAAATTTGTTGCACCTTTTTTCGCATTCCGTTATCGTGAACCGTGAATTGATTCAATTTAATTTAAATTTTTTTACATGCATCTTTCTCGAAATTTACAGAAATCGTTGTACTTCTATTGTTTTCTTAGTTTTCCGCTAGAAGGAATCATTTTTCGATTAAATTTAAAATTTAAGAAATGATTTTCCGAAATATACAAATTTTGTGGAACTTATTTATTTGTTAATTAGGTACGTTCGTAATTATATAAATACGTAGCACTTATAGTCGTCGTCGTCTGGTACACCTGTCTGTCTGCATATAACAGCGCAGAAACTACCCAACCGAATGGTTTGAAATTTAATATATATAGAATCGTTGAAATCCTATCAAACAATGATTAATTCAGTGATATCCCATGATAAGTAATGATTCTAGATTGCAATGGTGATGACATCCTATTTAAGATAGTCCTATTATTCCCGTATGACTGAATTTAACAACCGAATTTGTATACTAAGAAAAATGTTTAATGATAGCATTCCTATAATCTACCGACAGTTTTTTGGATAGATGTTTCCGGAGAAATAGGAAATCCATATAGGAAAAAGAGTCTAAATATGGATTTCTAGTTTGTAAACTTTCTAAATTACTAATCTTAGAACTTTCTAAATTACAAATTACTAAAATCAAAGTACAAGAAATTCAATTAAACCACGATTGCGCTACGGAATGCGAAAAAAATTGAGGTAACAAGTTTTATAAATTTCGAAAATGATACATTAAAAATAAGCTATAGAAATTGAATCAAACCACTATTCCCACTAACGGAATACGAAAAAAAATAGTTTTATAAATGTGTCCTTTTCGAAATTTACAAAATTTGTTTACTTTTGCTCATATTCCATTAGCGGCAATCTAAATTTGATTGAATTACCTGCACTTTGTTTTCAGAAGTGTTTTTTTTTTAAATAAAATGTGATGAATTTTTATATTTTTTGTATACACACTTGTTAATCTTTAAAATGTTATTAAGTAAACTATGATGTACAAAGCTATCTTGTTAAAACATCCTTATGTAAATATGACGTTCGTAAAATTTTGAGGTACTTAAAATCCCACTTGAAATTTTTTAGAATTATATTTTAATATACATGTGTTAAAATTGTATATGTTTTTATCATTGCAGTTCAACTCGATTATTACCATTGCAGTTACCTCATTTTTACCATTGCAGTTCAACTCATTTTTACCATGTTCATTTGTTTTTAACATTGCAGTTCAATTACTATTCATATTAAATAGCTTTGATATAATTTTTTTTCTCTTGTCTTAATGCAAATTTAATAAAGTAAAAAGGGCCCAGATAAATTGATGGCATTGAACTCACAGGCTATTCACACTAATTGTATAGTATACTCTTATTTTAAAGAATAATGCCCCACGAAAAATAAAGAAATCGACAATAAACATGTATACTAAATTGGAAGCAAATCGGATAAGTCTGCATTAAATACCCATTTAGCTAAATTAAAAGGGGGGATTAGCCCCCTTTATACTTAACCACTGTACCAGATACCAAATAACTGTACCAAATAATCAGGGAAGCGACTTATAAAAATGAACCTATATACGAAATTTGAAGCAAATCTGATATTTCTATCAAGAGTTATTGCATTACTTACTAGATACATACTGTATGTACATACGTACATACAGAACCTGCGGGCATATTAGCTCTCGGAGTTTGATAGCCTGTGAACTAAAAACTTATAAAATTCAACAGTCCCGTTACGATACGTTAAGTTTTGTTCGAAATTGGCCTGTGTAACAGATCGAATCTTGACTGCGTCTTTTTACTAAAATATTTTATAGTTCTACTAGGGGGCCTACCCCCTGCGATCTACGCTCGCCAACCCCCACTCAGACTTCGAGGCCTCTAAAAACATGACAGCGTGCTTTGTTTTAAAAATATTGGTCGATTTGTAATTGGGTTGCCATGCTTTTAACGTTTTAATGGGGCATTTTTTGATTATCATGTCCTCATACACAGCTGTTACAACAACTGACGACTGTTTTCGGGATTGATAAGTAAAATCAATTACAACTTAAAACCAGCTTGTATAAAATGGTTAGGTTTAAATTGTGGCTACCTCTTGGACTTTTATAACAACGCTCTGTATTCTATTCTTCCTTTGCGTTTAAGGATGAAAAAAATTCCATCTGCTTGTGAATAACATTAAGAACCACGGTATTGAAATATAAATTCTGTATATATATTTTCAGTAACAGGTTTTAATTTTCTCTCTATTTTAGTGCACCATCATGCATATTTTCATGTTATTTTAAATATGTAAATTATTTAATTAATATGTATATACGAATTTTCTAATAATTATTTATCATACAAAATTAATTAAATATTTTGTGCATGCATGACTGCATTTATTTGGCATCTATTGATGAGATATTTAAACAAATTTGCTATCTCGATAATTTTACACCATGTTATGTCACTTGAATATTGTCCATAAGAAAATCGGGTACTTTTCCAGTATAGGATCCTTTGCTTTTAGGTTTGGCGTATTTCGAGCTTCAAAAAGGGATAGATTCGTTAATATACATAGATTTGTTGCCAAAAGTTATGAAAACAAACCCAATGAACTTTTGGTGCTTTTCTATTATAGGGGTCTTGGCGCTTTTTTAAAAAGCTTGGCGCAATTCGGGCATCAGAAGGTGAGATTTGGTGCCAAATGACATAAACAGCCATGGAAACAAATTCGACGATTTTTTTGTTTATATGCGTATTTTAATTATACGTATATTATTATTGTTTTTTCTATCAAAATACTTCTGATTATATATAAAATAAGATAAATGACATTTTACGCTAAACAAATTGTATAAATATTGAAAAAATGCTTCTGTATACGAAATGACAAAGTGAATAAGTTGACAGAAAGTATGTTGCCAAATTTCCTTTTCCGCCAAGGCTATTTTCCCTATTTCGTCGAGGCCCCATAAAGTGGAAAAGCACCGAATAAATTAAATTAAATGCTGACAGACGTTTGAATCCTGACGATCGAAATGGGATTTTTTTTCCAAATTTTCCTGAAAAACATAATTTAATCACAATCTTGTCTTCATTAATGATAGAAATAAAAGATAAATTCAAAGTAAAAAGAATATAGATTCAAAGTAGATTCAAATAAAAAGAAATCAATAATCCCTATCGGGATCCTTTTCAATTTTTTTCCCTTTTTTGTCACAAAAAAACTGAGTAATTAGTTGCCATCATTACAGAAATGTCATTTAAAATTAGAAAAAAATTAATATCTCGAAAACTAATTCCAATTTCAAAATTCTATTACCAGTTTTGACATCCGCGGATTTTTATGGACAATTGGTATTAATTTCACCATCAAGCGTTTAATATTTTATTAAAAATAGCCCTGAAACATAATCAGTCGTTTAATCAGTCGTTTCATAAAATCGTCTCATAAATTCGTTTCATAAAATCGTTTCACAAATTCGTTTCATTAGGATTTTATATATATAGGGTAGATTTACATCTAGAAGCCAAGGTAAGTTATCAAGATAACGTACCATATCAAGATACGTTTAGTCAGCAAGTCTGGACGTTCACTTTGAGGTTCTTCAGGTACGGCTTTATTTTTAAGGGCATCTAGGTATTAACCCTTTCCGGCGCGGAGTAAATCTGTTTATAAAATGATGAAATAATGGACTGACACCAGAATTTGTAAACGAATTCATTAGACAACAAAAACTTGCTTATTTCCCGTACTTTATAAAAGGAAAATTTTAATAAAATGTTCTTGGTGCCGTGTGTCAGTTTTGGAATTAAAATTAGGTGTCCTTTTTTGTGGACACCGCCCGCTAAAGGGTGAAGAGTTATCGCGTTACGTACATACGTACGTACATTACAAAACCGGCGAGCACATAAGCTCTCAGGCTTTGATAACGTGTGAGCTAAAAACATATAAATGTAAGTCAACAGCACTGCTACGATAAGTTGAGTTTGAAACGGGCCTATGTAACAGATATACTTTTTACTAAAATATTTTATTCCTATTACTGTGCATCGAGATACGTTTAAAAATTGAAATGTCTTTACATAAATTTTAATTGTTGTTTTTCTTGATACGGCTTTATTTTTAGGGCATTATCGAGTTTTCCTTTTTCTCTTTTTAATGCACATAAAATGGCTTTTGGTATTAGTAGATGTAGTGTAAATTCACCAAAGTGTGTGAATAGTGTCCTATAAAAATGTTATTTCAATCTATTAACTACTCCAAATTTGCTCTTAATAGTCATCTGTAAAAAGAAAATCATAGGGGTTCTTAAAACATATTAAATTAGTTGCCAAACCTCTAATGGATGAGATAAATCAAAATATCACAGTGGAAGGGCTAGTTTAAGTTTGATAACAATTTTTTGCACTATTTTGTCATCTTCGAAATCCTTAACAAAGGCGAAAATGTATTTAAAAAAAATCCGTGACGGCTCGGCCTACAGGTTCGGGTAGATTTTGAAGGCGCAGACCGTAGGGCGCCTGTTTATTGGGAATATCAGAAGAAATGACCTTTTTGCCATGAGGCGGCTGTTGGGATCGCCCACTTCGAAATCTACCCGTGTCTGTAAGCGGAGCCGGTAAGGATTTTTTTCCTTATAAAAAAACTTCCCTATAAAGATCCCTATAAAGAACCCTATAAAGATCTTATAAAAAACTTGTCAATATAAAAGTTGTAGACAATATAAAGAGGATTTATAATAAATTTAGGTGGATTGGATATCGTGTGAAAGGACCAAGTTATGTTTTTTTTTTCTTAAACCACTATTCCTCCCCCCCCCTCCCCGCCCCCTTGAGGACATTTTTAATAATATCAAAGATCTGCCCTACATAAATTTTCGGCCCTTTTCCAAGAAGTAATAACTTTAAACAGATTCGATACGTATCATAATTAAGAAGTTATGGTTTTTTTTCTGTTTCAACAAAAAACCCCACATTTCACCCTCCCTTGGTTCAATTTTGCCCATTAACGAACTTGACCGAGATTTTATGTCCTTTGATTTTATGTATCCGTTTGGAAGAGATTTGTTCAGAATTATGGAAGTTATCGTGTCCATAAAGAAGTGATATAGATAGTTTTGAGCTGGGCGGGTGGTTTTGGGTTCTGGGAATCATGATCGGCGTAAATCTGCGAAAAATTTCCTGAAATTCCAACATAGGGGAGAATGTAATAAGTAGTATTTTTTAAGAAATCCACCTAAAAATGTTCAACTCTAGTTTAATATCAGAAAAAGAAAGAAAGAAAGAAAGAATAAAAAACGAAACGCCAGTTGGTCAAACGGTTGTAAACAGTATTATATTTTTAGATTAAGGATTTATAATTACCTATTCGTTATCATATATTCTAATACGAGCAAATCTTGTGGGTGGTTATATATATATATATATATGCAAAAATTATCTTAAAAACGGCTCTAACGATTTTGACGAAATTTCGTATCCTACCGTTTTGGGGCACCAGAAAATCATTGGGCTAGGTCACATGCTCGAGAAAATTCGATTAGTGGGTCATTTTGGGTCATTTTGGGTCATGGTCTAGCTAATTGTATCTAAAAAACGGTTCAAACGATTTTGACGAAATTTTGCCTCCGACCATTTTCGGGCATGAGAAGTCAATTGGGCTGGGTCACACGTTCGAGAACTTTCGATTAGTGGGTCATTTTTGGGTCAACGCGGGTCAAATTAATTTTATCTAAAAAACGGCTCTAACGATTTTGATTAAATTTTGTGTCCTACGAGTTTCCAGCACGATAAAAGCATTGGGCTAGGTCGCATGTCCGAGAAAATTCGATTAGTGGGTGATTTCTGGGTCATTGTGGGTCAAGATCTAAAAAGCAGCTCAATTTACACTAAATTTTGCATCCAATGGTTTTCGGGCACGAGAAGACTGTTGGGCTAGGTCACATGTTCGAGAAAATTCAATTAGTGGGTCATTTTGGGTCATGGTCAAGCTAATTGTATCTAAAAAACGGTTCAAACGATTTTGACGAAATTTTGTATCCGACCATTTTCGGGCATGAGAAGTCAATTGGGCTGGGTCACATGTTCGAGAACTTTCGATTAGTGGGTCATTTTTGGGTCAACGCGGGTCAAATTAATTTTATCTAAAAAACGGCTCTAACGATTTTGATTAAATTTTGTATTTTACGAGTTTCGGGCGCGCGAAAATCATTAGACTAGGTCACATGTGCGAAAAAATTCGATTAGTGGATCATTTCTGGGTCATTGTGGGTCAATATCTAAAAAGCGGCTCAATTTACACTAAATTTTGCATCCTATGGTTTTCCGGCACGAGAAGACTGTTGGGCTAAGTCACATGTTCGAGAAAATTCAATTAGTGGGTCATTTTGGTCATGGGTCATGATATTTGAACTCAAATTTAATTTTGACCGAGCTTAGCTCGGTCTTCCCTGCTCGTAAGATTAATGAGAGGTTTGAGGTTTTGGGCCATAAATCTGAGACGACGCACCGTTATTCCATTTCCTTTTATGGTTTTAAATTATCTCAACTCATTATTAATTTTTTTTTAAAAAATGAGCCTTAGGTGCATTCGAACCTGCTTTTATGGATCCTCATTGAAATTTTCAGACTTTGACGAGCGGTTGATTTTTCTACCCATCGCCAACATTCACACAGACAATCGTCTATCTTTTATTAGTATCGATACGTCAATTGTGAGCTCCGTTTGGGAGTTGGTGTTCACTTACAAACATACACACACAATCGTGACTGCAATACTTTTCTGACACTGTGCTGGAAACCTTGTTAAAAGCGCATATATACAGGGTCATTCATAATTCCCTCCGGGGTTTCGAAACGTTATAGTAAAAAAACGAAGACGAATATGAAAAAAAGTAACATATGAAATTATTCCGAAACTATTCAAGTTTTACTTACATACATTACAGGTGTTCTATGTGTGAACCCTTGGTCATACGGCATACATCCATGCGATAGTCCAGTTCCTGCCATACTCCGTTTCTTTAAATTTCCGGTACCACACATGAATTGTTTTGTCAGTTGGTCCCTGTTTTCGATATTTATTACGAAAGGCCCGTTGAACTGACACCACTGATTCAGATTTAAAGAAACGGAGTATGGCAGGAACTGGACTATCGCATGGATGTATGCCGTGTGACCAAGGGTTCACACATAGAACACCTGTAATGTATGTAAGTAAAACTTGAATAGTTTCGGAATAATTTCATATGTTTCTTTTTTTCATATTCGTCTTCGTTTTTTTACTATAACGTTCCGAAACCCCGGAGGGAATTATGAATGACCCTGTATATATATTATAGCAATATATTTTTTAAAAATAAAAACTTAGATGTTTACGGAAATAATGATGGAATATGTACCATTAGGAAGTAACCTAAGTTTGGCAGGAAAATGGTTTAAACATTGTTTTAGAAACATGTTTGAAACAGCCGTTTTTTTAGCAACTCTTTCAAATTTCTTGACATCGAATTCTAATCTTTTTAGATTCTGATCGCTTTGTCTCTTTTTAGAAGAATCGTGTACAACGTGGCTGGTATGGGGTTGTGGATGATTGTGTAAGTATCTTACTTGCATGACAACTTAACTTCTCTCGTCTATTTCTTCGACTTTTCTACGAAATGTTCATGAATTGCCCCATGAAAGATATAATTTACCGAAAATCCTTGTATCTGAAGAAACTATGCAAATCTTAGTGTACTTACTGCAAACCACTATTGGGGAACCCCCCCCCCCCAAAAAAAAAAAAAAAAAAAAAATCTAGCTAGATTACATAATTTACTATAATTTTTTTGCTCAAAGAAAATTTGAAACAGTAAGCATTTTGTAAGCGGTCGTCACCAATAATGATTAAGAATAACTTGTTGACATTTAATGACCGTTTTTCAATTACTATCTTAAAACAATAACTATACCTGTAATGTGCGGCATAATCTATATTAATAAAATAAAGTTATTTGCATGAATTGGCTAGCGATCGAAATACGAAAAAAAAAAACTACCCACTTACAGCTGGTACCTTTTTGCCTTTCTTACAATTTCTTTAAAAAAATATGTTATTTACATTTTCAATCTAAATTTTTTAGAATTTATTAATGGAATGATCTAATTAAACTAATAGTACGGATTTTTCTGTAGGCAAAAACATTTGAACTAATAATAAAAAGAAAACGAAAGCTATGGACATCTATACTACACGTAGAAGTTAAAATTTTGGATCGGGGTAAATGCACCGGAGATTTTTATTTATTTTCAACACCTTACTAGATATCATTTCGTGTTGCGTCAAAAACGCATCTTGACATTTTGTCGTATGTGCGTTCTAAAAATGAAAGGGGGGGGTGTATTTAGATTTTTCTGAGGAACTTTGGGTCAGAATTTTAAGTTAATATATGTCAGAAATTAAATTGTTATTCACTATAACGGGGACCCTTTAATTCATCGAGAATTAGTTTGGTTTAATATAAAATCAAAATAGACCAGAAGGGATACGTTGCCAAAGACACTGTAGCTCAGAGCTCTGGATTTCTGTGGAAAGCTTTTCTTTTAAAAATATGAAATCTTTCAAAGTAGAGGAAGTAAGTACACTGCCGAAGACAGTGCGACGCCACACGTAAGTTTGTTTGAAAATGTTTTTGCTTAAAAATGTAAAACCTGTCAACACTGATTGTAGGTTCACGGTTTGTATCACCGGTCCCGGCAACTCCTGACGTGTCAGCAGCTAGATAGTATATATTAAAAAAAGGAAAATTTTGTCACATGTTTCTTTGTATGGATAGTGCAATATATGTTTGTATAGATACTCTTTTTAAAAGTGTTGATATTGTTACCTAATATGTATATTTATACTAGCGAAACCCGCGGCTTTGATCGCGTAATATTGTTGAAATAGGCCAAGTGGTATTCCTGTGCCTATATTTTTTATAAGAGTAAATTTTACTTCTACGGATAATTAAAAAATGACTAAGCCGCACTTTGAGTGAACTTCATTCTTATACTCTGCTTTAAGCGAACATGAGACTTAAATGAATGAGAAGAGCTAAAATTAATTTCAAATAAGTGGTAATTTAGAATATATTTTGAAGGTTTTTCTTAGAGATCGACCGAAACGGACCGAAACCGAATTTCGATGATCTTACAACCGAAACCGAAAGTGTTAAAAAATTAAACTGATTAATACATACATAATTGCATATAATTATTAATTAATAACAAATAATTACTTAATAATAACTAATTACGTTACTAATTAATTTATTAATTATACGTTTATTGAACCACATTTCTAACAAACGTACAAATATATATGTGTGTATAAGTTTCAAACAAAAATGAAACATAAATAATACAACTTTTATATTTTATTAAAAACCAATAATTATAGGCATTTATGAATAATTAATAATGTAGTTAGATAATGTAAAACAAATTCAATAATGAATATTTATTTTTTAAATATATTCATTTTCAGTTCGTTAATATTTTGCATTTAAATTGATTGAAATGAAGTACTTAAGTTTGTTTTTTAGGAAATTAACATTGAATATGTTTAACCATTTTATAATTATAAATATTATTACTTTAATGGATGTTTAAATATAGATATATAAAAATGTATAAAATATATATAAAAATGTATAAAAGTAAAAAAATTTCTATTACTGTTAAGTTTGCAGCTTTTAAAGATCACGTGATAAGTCTCTTAAGTTTAATCATATATGCATTACTTGTATATAATTTACACTCGCATCATGAATCAGTCATGACGGATAATGAGAAACAGTGGAGTTCACAGCAATAAACAATGTCTCATTTGAGCCGATACAACTCATATCAATGAGTAAAGTTGAAAATCTCCGAAAGAAGGAACGATATTTTGAAATACAGATAGTTTCGGTCAGGCCGAAATTTTGGCAGCAGTTTCGCCGAAAACTAATATTCGGCGAAACTCCGAAATTTCGGTCGATCTCTCATTTCATTTGAAGTTTCGTATTTTTTAGAAGCCATTCTTAGCAAACATTAAATCTAGAAAGTAATTCCAAGCTTCTATATCGCATAAATTTCAATTTTAGAACGTGTTTCATGCACACATTAAAATTTCAAGTTTTTAAAAACTTCTGTGGATGAATTTGTCTCTAAAGTTAGTTTTTATCATAAAAGTTTCAAGTTTCTACCCTTAACAATTTCAGATAAATCATAGTTCAGAAAGTTTTTAAAACGTTTCCCGCCCATTTCACACTTTTTTAAATTTCGAATTTTTTTGAAGACTATTCTTCGCGACCACTGAAATCTTAAATAACCACCATGCCATATTTAAAGTTTCTAGTCAGCCTCATAAAAATCGCAATTTTAGAGAAAACGTTTCTTGATTCAGCACCCTTTTTTAAATTTCGAATTTTGTAAAAACTATTCTGCGTAAGCATTTACGTCTTAGAGATAAGACATGTAAAATTTTAGTTTCTAATTCTGAATAAACAGTATTTTAAAAATTCCCCCCTCATTTCACACATTTTCAAATTTCGAGTTTTTTAATCAACTTACACCGTTCATCTGCATCTTAAAAAAATTCGCTGTACTAAATTTCAAGTTGCTAACCCAAATAAATCGATTAAAACTGTAATTTGGAACTTTTTTAGAATGTTTCCCTTTTTAAATTTCGATTTTTTTTAGAAACCGTTCTTAGCCAGCATTTAAATCTTAAATGTAACCACCATACCCAATTCTAGGCTGTATCATATAGTATCTGCAGTATAATATAGTAGCTGTATCATATAGGCTGTATCATACTGTATCATATAAATCGCAATAAAAAAAAAAAACTCCCTTTTTAAATTTCGAATTTTATAAAACTGTTCTGGGCGAGCATATCCGCCTTAAAAGCAGCAGCCATTTCAAATTTCTATCCGTAACAATATCGTAGAAATCGTAATTTAAAACGGCTTTAGAACGCTTTTTCCTCATTTCATCCATTTTAAATTTGGAATTTTTGATAAACTTTTCTTTGAGATCGTTTAAATCTTATAACTACCATGCCAAATTTCAAGTTTCTAGCCCCTTCAGTATCGCATAAAACACAATTTTAGAAATTTTTTCGTTCCTGTACCACCTTGGAGGTAGTGACACCGACATAAAATATAGAATTTGTTGTAGCAAGGACTGGCTCCATCAATTTGTCACCATTATTTATTGCGATTTATTATCATATAAACAAATTAATGTGTTCGGTAGTTCTACAAATAAACGTTACTTCTTTAAAATATTAGCATAGATATAATCATACCTTTTCTGTATAATAATACAAATGTGATTTAAGACACAAACTTTTAAGAAATGGTACGGAATGATATTCAGGGGCGTTAGACAAGAAACGACCAGCAAGGTGATGGAAATAGAACCCTCTGCTTCCACCACCACCACTCGCATATTTTATATAGTCACATATAAATGTTTCCTTTTATCATTTTAAAATGTTTTAAAATTAATATTTCCCCATTTAAACTGTATTAAGAAAAAACATTTATTTTTTATTTCTTTATTGAGTGCGTCTTCCTAAATTTGTAATAAATAAAACCTAATAAGAAGACATAATTAATATACTACTTTAAAATATCATTTTTTTTATTTTTTCCGTTATAGTTTGCTGAAGTGTTAAACAATTAAATTTCATACTCCTCCTTTGATATTCATTTTTATTTCGGTTGTCTGTTTTTATTTAAATAAAAACGTTAATTTAAGTAATAGCACAGTTGTGTTGGCAGATTTGGCGGCTCCGATAGGGTTGTCGTATTTAACATGTTCGTTTCGCCAAAGGCGATGTTTTTTTTTTTTTTTTTTTTTTTTTTTTACTTTCTACGCACTTGATTTAAATTTTCCCTTTATTTTTTGTCTTTTACCGCTACGTTACTTTGCTAGCCAACTTGGGAATCTATTTTTTTTGCCAATGTGTCTGTGGCGATATTGTTTAGAAAAAAAATCAGTCAGTTATGTAAGTGTGGTAGCAAGAAGGCTTGTGCTGCTGTTAACGTGGATTGAAAGAAAAATACTTATGTCTGTTTTAAATAATTTTTGGGTGCTAATGCTATGCCTCTTGATTTATCAGCGTCTTTGTTACTTCAATATTGACATGTAAATAAAACAATTGGTCGTGTCCGAAATGGAATTATTTAATCTTTTGAAAGTCTACTTTTATTCCAGCAAAAAATGTTTTCGAACCGGAGATTTTATACTCCACTTTACGAAAATGGCTCATTGTGATGGTCGAATACCATCACAACCACTTGGGTCATCATCACCATCCATGAGCTATATTATTTTATTGTGTGTTAATCTTACTACAAATCAGACTTAAAAATATTTTAATGATTCATTTTTAGTGACATATTTATAATTAAAACTAAATGGAAATAATGTTTGTTCCCTAATGGTAGATTTTTCTATATATTTATGTTCTTTTTTTTTTCTACAAAATCTCAAATTTTACTGCTGCACGCGCTAAATAACTAAAATAACATATAGGGTGAAACCCCCAGTTATTGAATCAGTAACTGGCACTTCAGCAGAAATCGAACTCAAATAACCATTTTCTTGTAAAATTCTGCTTAGTAATGTCTTCTAGTGGTAACTTATTTGTCTCAACTGTTATAACTTATTTTTCAGCTATTGGTTTTTCAAAAAACGGATAGTGTCAGTTACTGGAGATACTGACCCTATTTATAGCAAAAACTACTTTTTAGTAATAAAAATTATAATTTTTTAAAAATTTTGTCAACAATAATTTTGTATTCCTTTTAAATGTTAAAGGTGTAAATTAACAACATAATACAAATTAAAAAAACTTTTTATTAGTTGTTTTACATGTTTCGACTCTTTCCGAGTCATTTTCAAACACAAAATGTGAATATTCTAAAAATTGCACGGGCTTTGAAGTTATTTTCTAAAAATTACGCACGTTATGTATTTTTACTTGGTTGTTTATTTTCATATCTGTGACCATGGAGTAATTCGAGCCACAGTTTTGGTAAATTAAAAGATGCCGTATCGTTACATATTGTATTTTTGCGTGTTAGTATCTCTATGGTTTCTCTTATTATGGATGGATAGTATAGACTGGATGGAAATATTATTTTACTTCCATTGAAATTTATTTGGATGGTTTCTTATTGATATAATCTTGTCAGGGCTGTTCCATCCATACTATCCATCCATAATAAGAGAAACCATAGAGATACTAACACGCAAAAATACAATATGTAACGATGCGGCATCTTTTAATTTACCGAAACTGTGGCTCGAATTACTCCATGGTCACAGATATGAAAATAAACAACCAAGTAAAAAATAATAGATAACGTGCGTAATTTTTAGAAAATAATAACTTCAAAGCCCGTGCAATTCTTGGAATATTCTCATTTTGATTTTGAAAATGACTCGGAAAGAGTCGAAACATGTAAAACAACTAATAAAAAGTTATTTGTATTATGTTGTTAATTTACATATTTAGCATTTAAAAGGAATACATTATTACAAGGTGTTATAATTTATTATATTGCAATATTTTTTTAATGTATTTTTACTATACTTGCAAAAACAAAGATAAGTATAAAATAGATTTTAACCCTTTCCGGCACAGACAAATTCTGTTCGTAAAATGACCAATTACTGACTGACACCGGAATTTACAAACTACTTTTTTAGAAAATAAATCCTTATTTAATGCTTTCATTATAGAAACAAAATTTTATTAAAATATTCTTGCTGTCGTATGCAAGTTTGGAATTAAAATTGAGGGTGCCCGGAGTGGGACCACTGTGCCGGAAAGGGTAATAGTGATTTTAAGAAGAAAGAATCCTTAAAATGTCAGTTACGGTTTCACCCTATATAAACTATTTATTCACAACATTGATTAAATATAGTTTATAGATATCCTATATTTAATAAAGTTTCAGAAAATATAAATACCCTATTTACAACAAAAAAAGTATCTGGTTTATTTTTTAACAAATTGTGTATTGAATGTACATATTTCATATTTATGTGGCAAAATATTCTCTTAAATTTGTTGTAATGTAATTGAAACAGATTCTTCTTGTTTAGTGTAAACGTGAATTTCTCAAATATTCTATTATGTTGACAACGAGCACAAAACGGATCGTGGTGATAATTATGCAGATTTTTAATTGAACAAGATCGAAAAATCTTGCGTCTAAGCATAGATTATGTAACTTTCCAATACTTAAAGTATTTTTACAAATATATAATAAGTTGAAAGACGATATAAGTAAATTATTTTGGAAAACGCATAACATATTTTAAAACTCAATTTCAGGAATTGCCAACAACAGCCGGAAAAAAAAAACATACGAATTCTTTTGTTCAGCCCTGCATAGGATCAATAAATTTGTATATATACTACATACAATGCTAAATTTTAGTTTCGTTAAAAAACGAGTAGCACAGTTTAAAATTCCTCTTTTGGAATTTTCGTCAGTAAGCGTTATTGGACTCGTTAACACAAAGCGGACACAAAATGGCTTTAGACGCGTTCAGCCACTGAAAAAAAAAAAACTTCCAGCAATTATTGTTAACATACAATACCGAATTCTTTTGTGTGTCCCTGTAAATTGACGATGAATGTTACACACACAATATTCTATAGTAAGCCTCTTGTAATGCATCTTATAACAATTTCAATATGTTTGAAATTGTGTAATATCATTAAAATAAACCACAAATGATTTTTCCCCGTAGACCATAATGTAACGGAATTCTTTTGAGTGTCCCTGTAAAAAAACTATAAGTGCTACACACTTCATTTTCAATACCGAACATGCCATAGTAAACCCCAATAACATATCTCAATTGAATGTCGATTCGAATATATTTACGTGAGTTAGAGCATCGACAGACAAACCGAATGCATAAACACTTTTCAACTATGTTGGAAAGTGTTAAGAAAGGCATTTTATCGATATGTTGAACAGATTTTTTTTAATTGAAATTCGATTTTATATTGAACCGATGATTATGTTATACCGATTTTTATTTCAAAAACAAAGCATTGCAAACTATATGAGAAATACTCACTGAGTAGGTATTTATTTTTGTGTTATATACCCAACGCTGGGATAATTGCCCAAAAATTGGGTATTTTCATATTTCATTGTAAAAAATGAGTAAAATTTCTTGAAATCGTTGATTAAAATGCTTCAAATATGCTCCTGCAGCTTTCACAACTGTTGAAGGAAAATACCAATACGTTGTCCGATTGAGCGGCCATCTTATACATTTACTATGTTCTGTTATTTTAAGATGAAAATTTATTATTTTACAAATGTAATTGATGTAGTGAACAACCTTAAACGAAGTAACCATTTACATGCAATGTTCAATCGAATTAAAGATAAGAAAACAGATTCCTTGAAATTGGCAGAAAAAACTAAATGGGGAAATTATATGCATTGTCTTAAACCTTTAACTTTCAAGTGATTTTAAAGTTTGTATTTAAGCGATATATTTCTTTTCTGGATATTTTTCAAACATCAAAGAAATTCTAAAGTTTTGTCTCTTAATGTAAAAACACTTCCTTAAATACACACTAAAAACTTGTCGTTGGGGGCCACCGCATTACTTACCCATCATGGATATGCATACTATAAAATTAGAAAATAAAACATGCGTAAACTATTTAGAAAATGCATTGCCATTCGAATAAAATCGTGGCTGGATGATGTCCTAAACTTTAAAGGCTCTATGACTGAGTGGCGTAAAAGAAACATCCTTATAACTCCCAAAAATGATAATCCTATTAACTAATGGTTTACTGCGTCGGATGAAGCGTCTCATTTCCAATTAAAATATATCTCTTGAATTGAAATTGGAATGAAATACAGGGTCACGAAAAATTGAAGCGTGTGGGAAATAAGGTTACAAATATCTCGGCAACTCATTATCCGACCGACTTCATGCTTTATGCAAAACTTATGTTTTTCTATTGTCTTTTATACTCACTCCTTAAAATAAACTATTTCGAAAATTTTTATATACCTTTTATCAGAACGACTATTTCGAGAGTCCCAAAAAAGAGTTCCGTATAATCGAAGTTACTGAAATTCAATAAGCTTCTTCCAATTATAACATACTCAGTGCATACCTAATTTAAAGTCTCTCTCTCAATTTGTTCGGGTGATAGAGCGTTCACAGACACGCACAGGTGGGCGGCAATTTTTTTTTCTAAAAATGTTTTTCGGAATCTCCAATGTCTGAAACGTGTAAAATCCGCCAATTTTTTTTTTTCGATTTCCAAACTATTACAAGACTTACCCTATACTACGTATTATGGGAAAGTAATAAGCTAATGCAACGCGTTTCAAAAATCTCTCTTCGTCAGTCACATAACAGTCCTTCGAAAAATTAGTTTTCTTTCTGTTCTCGTAGTAGTAGTACTTTTTTAAAGTACATTCTATCAAAGTAGCATTTCGTAAGGAAAACTAGCGATTTACTCTAAAACCAGAATAAGGAGAAAAAAATTACTTATTTCTTACACTAACGTGCACAAAAGAAAAAAATAGACGCGTCAACCCTTTAAAAAGTAATAGTGAAAATATTAAACTACGGTGGGTAATTATACCAAAGAAATAGAATAGGTTAACCCGTCAGCACACGCGCCCCTTTCCATTACGTTACTACACGCGCGGGAAAAATTTTACCCCAATGGGTTTTCTTGTATCAATTTCCCCCCGGTTTGATTATAAACAAAAATTTGTTTTGAAATAAACTGTAAACCAATAAAGAACATAATTTAACTTAAAAAAAATTTTTTTTTAAAGCAAAAAACAAACAAAATCTAGCACTAAGATTTTTTTTGCATATCATTACATACAAAGCTTTTACAATCCAAATTCCGCCATAAAAATGCAAAAAAAAATATAAAAACTGATATATTAGAAACAGTATGTGCAAGAGTTGTTAACGTTTAAAAGAATAATTATATTATTATTTGCACACTATATTTTTTACATAAACATTTTCATTAACATTTTCCTATCATTATGGGTTACGTTATAAGACGCTTGGGGTAAATTTCCTCCCACGTGACATTATTACAACAAAAGAATGGAAAATCTCACAACCGGAGGTAAATTCTTTCTGGCCACATCTTGATATTTTTCAGC